>OY754334.1:51125128-56706447 GCA_963573305.1 Pyrrhosoma nymphula
CGAATGAAGTAGCCGAATAGACGGCTCCGAGATTGGTGCGTGTGGGTAGAAAGGAAGACTTCCTTCACTCACTTGGCCGGGAGAGTTACGGGGGCTGCGATATTTAGTGGGAGAGGAAAGTGGTATTAGGAAACCATGGAAGAGGACCAGACAGAAAGCCATTGATAACACGGGCGAGGCATGAAGACTTTTCGGCGAGAAAAGAATAAATAAATCTACATCTACGAGCCACCTGTGGACTAGAGATCAGGTGATGTCACGACCTGTTATTTTGTCATTGTGAACTTTTCGTCCCGACTCGGTGCCTTGATAGGATCGGTGAAATAATAGCTCCGGGAAAGACATCGTTCCGTGTTTCTTCGCTCCGTGTGAATTGGTTCACCCGAACTGGAGTTTCGTAGCTCCCGTCGTTCCAGAGCTGTCTTCTCCTAATGATCCTCTTAGCTCTCGTGATTTTTCTCGTTCCGCAACTGTGTCGATCTTGTGCCTGTTACGAAGCGGGCGTAGCGTTCCATCTCGGAATATATCATGTTTAAAAAATCACACTAGTGACAAAATTACAGGTCTTCAGCGCTGTGACTAGTTCGAATTGTCACAATCGGAACTGTGACAAATAATGCAAGTCGTATCCCATCCCTACTGTAGATGACTTGGACATCGAAACGTCGACAATTAAGTAGCTGCTTGTTTGGTTGGTTATTTGAAAAATGCAACCGACAACTTTGATTATTGGCGCTAATAAGATAAATGAGCAGGACGTTAAGAGAAAGGTTACTTGGGAAATGAAGGGAGGTTGGAGTGAAATCTGGCAACGGCGTTGACGAAACGGCTTAACGAAAGGCGTCAAGGGGTCTAGAGTTAAACGACCCATCCGAGGGACTAAGTACTACAGAAATTTAATTCAAAATTTTGAATATGGCATATTCAACGACGCTCGACTTCCAAACGTAAAGTCTAGCATAAGTCCAAGTGTCGTCCCGTATCTACACTGTGAGTGCGCCCGAGCCCTAAAGCGGTCCCGTACTCGCACGACCTGCGCGGACTGACCTGCGCAGTCGGTAAGGGCGTATTTCTTGATGTGCAATCCATGAATTACCTAACAGACTTTGGCGTACAGTCCACACAAATTCGACTCCGGAGACTTTAACCCCTCCGCGATAGCCTAGCGCGCGTAGTGACCCTACTGCTTAGCTACCGGCAGAATTCGCAAGACTATAAGACTGAGTGCGCCCGATACAGAACTCTGGTTCCCATCCCGGTGAAAAACCCCGAGAAGCTTAAATTCATCTCATTTTATATAACAGCTCAAATTTCTCATATCCTATTAGCGGATCAAGTATAATTAAAGTTTACTAGTGTATCGAATTATATGACAGAGTCAAAGCAAATTATATTGGAACGACGACGGAAGAAAAAAATTATTTTTCCGGTAGGGACTTTCCGGAAGTCAAAAAAGAATGGAATTGGAATTTTAAAATCTTAACAGAAAAATGTACCAAGTGATACTTTATCACCTCACTTAAATTTACATCTAATGTAACGGACAACCCCGCGAGCCGCCCCAGGAGCGTGTGGTGGGGGGTGTAAGAGGGTGGAGGTAGGGAATGTGAAAAAGGAATTTAAGAAGGAAAGCGTTTACTAGTGAGGGGTTTTAAGGGTTAAACAGTTCCCGATAGGCTTTTGTTTTAGTCGCGAATGGCTCACGAATGGAAGAAATAATTTATAAATTAGGTAATCTGTTTGACAGATATTATCTCCCATTTTGCTGCTTCAATGTACCCTAAATATGCAAATGGCGGCAAAATGATGTCGCAAAAACAATTATCGAGGAATTGGTCCAAAACACTGAATTCATTTACCAAGTTACCAAAGTTTCAATCATATAATTGAATAATCTTCTAGGCTACAAACGATAGAAATAGAAGGTTTAGCAAAACACCATGCTCAACAAAATTACAAAGAAAATTGTAAACCTTCTGACTCCTCTTTGTAGCCCTGAAGATGACTTCAAGGTATAGATAATAGAAGCGTTGGAAACTTTGTACATGAGATGAACTTTTATGGATAAAATCCTCGACACTTGGAATAAATTAGTGTAGCCAACAACAGAAGTGAATCTGAAATTATTTCATCCGTTTCAATGTGAAACTTGTAGGATATAAATTTTTAAGCGCATAGGTTTGCGCGTTACATTCGAGTCACTGACGGCTTCAGTCAGAAAACGGGTTGCAGTGTATTTTTGAAGGTAGGTACTTGTCCGAGTCCAGCCAACCACATTAGCTCATTCTCTCAATCTCAGAGAACGAATGAGGTGGCCGGACAGCTCAAGAGATTAGTGCTTGCGTGGACGAAGGAAGCCCACTCTTTCGGATGGGAGAATCCGTAGCGCAGCGAATTAGGGGAAGGGGATAGCGTTATCAGGGACGAGGACCATTGGAGGAACCCAATCAGACGTGAAGGAATGAATTCCACAGAAGTGTGAAGAGATCATATATAGTGAAGCATAATTACCTCCGGGACTTCGAAGGTTTATTACTAATTAACTATAATCGATACGAGCGTATTAGTAGATTAAAAAAATGTCCAACTTAGTTTTATTAACGAACGGCAACTTTTTACTGTAACTGTAATAGTTATTACATAATGAACCTGAAAACCCCTGAAGTAATTATGAATCTATACCGTACATATTCTTACTACGCCATGAACCACCGCAAAACTAGCAGAAAATTTTCAGGAGCTAAATAAAAAGCTGCACAGTTAACCTAACGCTTCATTAAAATTAACATCTGTAAGGGCAGGGGCGCACCAGCGCGACCACGACCTGTCGCACACGACCAATTTTAACATTGCTACAAATGGAGCGACGCACTAGGCCTAGTGCGACTCGTTGGCCGGACCCGAGTCGTCCGACCAAAATTTTTGAGTTTGGTCGTCCCCGACTCACCGGTCGTTGCGGCAAGAAATAACACATTGTAATGGCACGCCGCTCACTGCCTCCGACTTCACTCCGACCCGACCATACTGACTGAGCAAGCGGACGGTGAAATAAAATCGTAGTGTGGTCGTGGTCGTGCTCTGGTCGGAAGGTGTGCGACAAAGATCTGTCGTGGTCGCGCTAGTGCGCGCCTGCCCTAAGAGGGAATATACGTCAAGGTTATGGTTTGAATGTCCAATCCACGTAAAAAAGGTCAACACTATATACATGGAGAGTGAGTGAATGAATGAATGAAGGCCAAGCCAAAGGCCCGTGGTTCGTTTCCCGGTCCAGGACGATTTTTGTTCTCGTTGCAATTTCTACGTATAGACTGTAAATGAATAGGTTGATCAGGGCTTGATATGTGAACATGCGCATTAATTAGTGTATTTTATTTATAATGCATTTTTTATTTTATAGTTCCTCGTTTTTACGTTGTTTTGGCGGCCCATCCATGATGGAGGGAGGAAAAAAGAAGGAATGTGAAGAATAAATGGTAAATAGGTAAGTTTATCTGGAATTGGTTCCTGTTTTCTTTTGTTTGAGTCGCAAATGGTGCGCGGAATTAAATAATTCGGATGGCTCTCTGTACTACAGTCTTCTTCTTTATGTTGACTATCAACAAGCTCTTTATCAATTTCATATCATTACATCCATTCTATTCATCTCTTCCTGACTCGTCCAAAATTACTTTTTCCTTATGGGCACTGCTTTCTCAAAATCTTCCCTATCCGGTTTCGTCTAATCTGATTATTTGGTCATTCCACATTTTTCTTCGCTATTTAACAACGGTGATTATTGGTTTTATTTTGTATTCCTCTTTTACATTGTAATTGCTTATTTTTCAGAGGTTTTTCAATTCGGTTGCTTTTGTAATGTACCAGGGTGTTGTTGTCACTCTAGCTTCAATGCCATAGGTAATAACCATATTATAGTCTAGGTCTAATTATAGTATTTTATACTCTAGATATTGATTCTTCTGCCATATCCATTTTGAATAAAAACTTTGTAATTAAAGCTTTTAATTCTAAATGGATATCTATCACTTCCACGAAGTCAAGCGTGAAACAATCATTTTACTTCTGCCATATATTCATTTCTCCGTATCGCATCATTTAGGGGACCATATAGACGCTGTCTGGTGGCATGAAATCGCATTCAATACAATATTCTACTTTGATTATGATGTAATTTATACCCTCTCATGTCTTAAAGGCTGTCTATTATACCATCTGCTGATTGATCCGTAAAAATAACACTTTAAATCGTTCTTATTAACAAACTTTTAATAACTTAGAAACTTTACACAGCTCATGTCAAAAAGTACAGAGGAGAGACAGACATTTGTGGTAGAACGTCTCTTCATGACTTCTGCAGCTGAACCACTCAAACAATGCTCCACTCGGCACTCGCCATAACAAAACAAAAGAGCAAAATAAACTCATACTTACAAATAAAATTCAAGAAAGGAACCAATATCCATGACATGACAATCGCTATTTACAACATCATCCAAAGTAAGATTGAATAAGAATGGGCTGAGCGTCCCTTCTACAATACGTATTAATAATATTTCCGCTTTTGTCAATGCAATCAATGCATGTGATTCAGGGGGAGTGGGGAATTAAATCCTTCGTGTAAACGTGTGTGGCCTGAAGCTTTCTGCTAACCACTGAACAGCGTTTAAACTTCGGGCAAGTTACGGCTCCAGTCTGAACGAATGAAATGGCAGGGTAGACAGCGGAGAGATTGGATCGTGAGGAGACGTAAGCTCCCGCACTCAAAAGGGTTGGAGAAGTAGAGAGGCCGCGATGAAGGGGTGGTGTAAATGCGTTAATAAGGGGAAACCAGGAAAATCGGAGGAGCCCTTCCGAAAATCGTCAGAGAGGCATTGAGAAACGGAGGGCCGCGTAAGGAGGGAGACTTGATAGGGCCACACGAATTAGAGAATCCGGTTGATGGACAGATGGAGGCAAGTTTCAGGAATTGAATTTCAGAGGAAATGGGGGAAGCTATGAAGGCGGGCAGTTTGTCGCCCCCGGTCCAACAATCGTAGTATAGTATTTTAGTTTAACGCGCTTTGACGGCTAAGGCAACTTCGCACATTCTGTCTGCCACTCGCAGACAGGGACAACAGCACTTAGACGAAAGAGAGGATCGCCACTCCAAACTTGAGCCGAGCCCAGCGATGCTTAACTTCGGTGACTCATCGAGAACCGGTTTTTCCATCGTGGCAGGCAGTAACTGAGCGCATGACATCTCCATTGTGAAGTTCAACATTGCAAACTTCGTCCGACATCAATGGCTGTACACATTTCGGCAAAAAATCACTATTTTCTTAACTTTTTCCTTTCTCAAGGATGTTGTGTTAAAATAATATCCCCCGTGCCAAAGCATCGACAAAAATGCAAAATTTGCCCTCACTATCTCAGATTTACACGAAATGTTTTGTGTGTTTTCCTTATAAGACCCTCAGTTTGTAAATCAAATTATTATGAAGAATGTTGAGTTTTTGCAGAGATACGGGGGTATGAAAAATTCGGCATTTGTAAAAGCATGTCCCAGAAGTTTTCCATTTTTTCAGATCTAAGAAAGCTAGAAAGTTCCGGTAAGAACCATTTTGTACAAAAAACATTAGTGCATCATATTCAACAGTCAAATATGAAAATTTTAAAGTTATTGAAATATTGGTAACGCCCGAAAGCCGTTACCAATGTGGAGAAAAACCGCGGAAACCTTAGATCCAATTTAAAAAATTGAAAGTTTAAAATTAAATTTTTGTTCCATCTCAATATTGAAAAATAAGCTGGGTTTACTTTAATTTTTCTGAGTTCGCGTACTAAATTATTCTTTTCGGAGTCCCAAATACCAGCGGCGTGCTCAATGCTGCAAACTCATAATTTTTCATAAGAGTGGGGTATAGTGGTGATGAAACATGGGGACAGTTGCGAAGAAGACTTTTCTGTGGAAGAGTCTATTCCCTACGCACTGACTCTGCACGGGAGAGTAAGGTAGTCTCCGCGTTTCACTACCAGGTTTCCCAGGGTCACATAATTTCTTTGCTAACTTCAAAATGCTCAGTCTGTTATTCGCATGAACTTTCTAGCTCTCTTTTTTTAATTCGTTTAAACAATTTATACATTCCAGTTCCGCCAGGCACTGCCTGTCCACGAGACATATTTCCATGCTTAATATTACACACTGTTTTAGCACACAATTGAAAGCATTCAGATCACGCTCATTATTAAAATAAACATGCGCCAATAGCTACGGGGAATATAAGGCTTATATTTGAAATAATATATCTCTGTGGAGCACTCTTTTTAGAATATTTTTAATAGTTTGTTGTATCTCTGCGTCTTTTCTATATTTATTTAATAGTTTTGGGAGAACATATCTCCTTTCCCTTTCACCATGGAGTGGAACTTTAATCACTCAAAGCACCTCGGGAACAGAAAAATGCTTTGCATAATCGAAATTTTGATTCAGAGAATTTCAAGTCGTGGCAGGTCACTAAAATTAATTAATTACGAGCACGTAATAGCATATCGATGAGTAAAATGTTTTTCACACGAAACTTTTGGTAAATCATATTATATACCGTATTTGCTCACGATAAATTTCTCTTAAAACATAAGTCTATATAGGTAGTTTGTTAATTAAATCAAATGAACTAAAACATGTGCGATGCTTTGTCGTGCCACTGGTGGTGACGAGGGTAGTTAGAAATGAAAAAAATATATGACAAACAGATTGTCAAATTCTCTACAAACGTTCGACCAGTTGAAATAAATTTAATTATTTTGTGCTTCGAAAGAGTCGATCAAGACTCTGTTTCTTACTTTCCTACTTCTGAGGTTCAAAAAATATTTCCAGTGCACTGAAGGTCATATTGACGTCCAACGTTGATAGAACGAAGCCTCGAACTGTTTTCAGAGTCTGTAATACTTCAGTTGCCGAAGGGGGTACAGTATGGTCAAAAACAAAATCCTCGTCAGATTCTGGCTCCGAATTATGAGGCTCCAGATTCTGGTTCTTTTGCAGACAATATCGCATTGATATAGTTGTCTAGAGGATGCTCAGCAATTACGAAGCCCTCTTCAACGGTAACGAAAGCATCGTAGACCTCATCATACGATATCAATTGCTTAAACGTAGGATATTCTTCAGGTGTGAGTAGAGTAGTTTGCTCTACTTCTTTAGGCATTGAATCATCGTTAATAAAGTCTGCTTTGCGGAAGTAATTATCCATCGTTTCTTGTTCAACATCCTCCCAGAACGTTTGAAGCAAAACAATTACTTTTAACAAATAGATGTATTCAGGTGTGCTTCCAATTTCCACGTTTTGTAAAATTCTTTGGATACATGTTTTCGGTATAGTTACTTTAAATTTTTTATCAGCCCTCAATCCATCGTCTGCCGTTTAGATGTAATGTTTGGTGGCTATAAGATCACTATAATAGCCCTGAGATCTCTCGGAACCTTGGAATGAGCAAGGCAATTATCAACACAAAGAAGGATTTGCTTTCTGTTGAATTTTTTATCCAGCCTGTCTTATCACGATTCATAAATTGTACTCGTCATTTATCCTTTCTTAATGTGATCATAATCTGTGGGTAAAGATCTAGCTACCAAAACATCCGTGCAGATTTACCGATGACCAAAAGCTTCGTTTGTTCTGCTCTACTCATGTTTGCCCCAAGCATCACCGTTACCCATTCTTTGCTCCTTTTACACCCTTGACATTGTTCGCCCTTCAATGCAAATGTCTTTTCGGGTTATCATTCAAAGAAAAGATCCATTTCATCCACGTGGAATAAACCATATGCACTGTACCCTTCAAGGAGTTTGGTTAACACTTCATTCTGGCAATGGTCGCAGTCAGCCTCAGGAAAAGTTCCATTTAGATTTTTCAATTTATCAAGCCAACCCGTAATTGTTTGGGAAGATTCAATTCTGATATTTGTGGCGAACTTTTCCTCTTTCTCACTAATTATTGTTTTTGAACCGGGATATGCTTTTCTCTGACTCTATTCATCCATTGAAATATAGCTTCTTCTAATTGCGGACGGTTTGAGGTTTTCAGTCTTTTCCTAATCGGTGAAAAACGCGATTCTCCGAAGGCCTGACGAATGCGTTTGCACTTTAGTATCGTCGACAGTGTGAATTACTCCAACAGACGCCGAAAAAATTCAACTCCTCTTTGTAATCGCCGCGTTCGACTGAATTTGGTACTTAGAACATTTATTTCTCTAGTATTAAAACAATGTTCTATAATTTTTTTCTAGTTTTCATCATCATGGTATTTACACGACAGTATTATATTGAGTAAGTATTTGGGTAACAGTATATAACTATTATTATGCAATAAATATGCATCCAATCTGTCATTTCCGTTATTAAGGATTTTTAACACACTTTTGTATGGCTTGAATGTGTTCTAATTCTTACCAGATAAGGCATAGCAAGCGATTCTATCGCATGCCATCAGCTGATATGCGATTAGGTTTTTAGCACGGAGAAATTAACTGCTAGCGGCTTTCCTGGCCTGCTATGGTAAACTGGAATTACAACTGTCTTGGACGCGCGAAGATGCCCCGTCACAACGCCGCACTTGAGAACATGAGGCCGGGCAGGTATACATCCAAAATGCGACAGGACGGGGTGAATTGGAGTGATGGACGGATGGTGGCAAGTTTCTTGAATTAAACTTCGGTGCGAATGGGCTGAGAAGGTTGATGCGGCATCCCCAGACCAAAAATCGTTACTGGAAAACTGTTCTCGTGTTCTTTCAATTCAATACTAACCCCGCACAGGTCCCTATTGCGAGGAGCGCCTAGAGCTGTCACATTTAAGGGTGTCCCGGGGCCTTAATTCAATAATCGAGAATGAGGAAATAGTTTTGAAATGACTGCAGAATGGACATATGTTTTCAGTTCAAGGATTTAAGGATGGATGGAAGGCATAAACATTTTGATTGATGATCATGCTACGTCACTTTATGAGCTCCAAGAGGTTAAGAGCAAATAAATCGCATAAATATGACTGCATGCCGAGAGGATAAGAGTTTATTTTGCCATCTACCCCAGCGAATATCTTACAAATAAAAAAGCGATTTACTACGGTGCACGCGAATTTTATGGTCTTAATGTCAAAAATCCCTTGTACGCAGAGTAGTTTTAAAAAACTATTAGCAATTTTTATGCACAATTAGGTTCATGCGGTTTGAAACCGTGAGTAGGGATAGTCATATATCCACTTCAACCTATTCAAAACATAATTTTAAAAATACTTAATATTTATAACTCCATTTTCCGTAAATCCACACAAAATAAAGTAAGATTGTACCAGTACATCGTGAACCTGCAATTGATTGAATTTAGAGCATTTTTAGGGTATTTTCTCAATCATATAGATTTAATATTGGATTCTAGGCCAGCTCTTCTCTTAGTAAATCCTAGAAGTATGTTGCCTTTTTATACGAGGCAAAAAATACGAGTTTAGATTCAGCATAAGTCTGCTGAGGGACGCAATGGGGCCCCAATCAAAAATGGCTATTGACCACGCTCCTGCCATCGCTCATTTCTTAAAGAAAAATTTCAGTTTTACTCTAAACCAATTTTATGCGTTAATTTACGTGGACCAACGTGGCGCAATAGGGAGCATATTCTGCTAGACGGGACAAGTGGGAGGAAAATATGAGACCTGATACAAGAAGTTCTGCATTGATTGGCTCTTCAATTATTACACTGAGGTTAAACAAGTGAATACATGGATGGCATGGATTTCGCGGTTCCGAGCACCACCCAGCATAGGAAATGCTCTCAATGTGAGGTGATAATTTATGCATTTTGGCAATTACGGTCAGGATGTGACCTATGCCGGACATCCGTCGCGAAAGCATTAGACAGGACTACTATGTTTGAAGGCAAGAGAGACAACTATTTCAGATGCCTTCATCAATGACGGTGGAATAATGTACGGAAATGTTAAAATATTACTAACCATTGATATAGTGCTTATAAGGAAGGTAGAGAGAGGGAACATTTTCACCACCAAAACCACGAGTACGACACTCGAAAAGTTGATAAGAAGGGGGCACTATTCACAAAGGAGGGAGACCTAATAAAGCCAAAGGAATGAGACTGATGGACAGACGGGGGAAGTTTCAGGAATTGAATATTATAGCGAACGGGGAACTTAACGGGTAGTACGTCACTCCAGCCCACACAATCGCCCGCGGTAAATTGTTCTGACATTAAGCAGGGGGCACTATTTACAAAAACGCTCACTTTTAGGTCGAATTAATTCGTATTTAGAAATAATGTTAGGCTGTGGAATGCTTCCACTAATATCTTACGGTGTTGATATCTAATCATTTCTGGTATATATCAATGAATTTTCATCATCGCGATTAATTAGTTTACAAGGTATTATAGCAAAAACGGCGTGATATCACTGATAAGTAATCAACTTAAAGTTCAATCAAGTTAATAAATGCAATTTAACTGTAAAAAATAACAGTCAAACAGAGGCTATTTAATTAAATATTTATCAAAGTCAACTAATGGCATTATCGATGAATCTTAAGATACTTCTCATGTAGGTGGATATGATCTGAATTACAAAGAAAATATAAATGCAATAAAATGTTAGGGAAGAAGATAACGGTTAAAAATTTGGAATAGATTCAAGTTCTTATTGTAATGGCTCTTAACCATGAGGTACCTAGAAATGGGGTGACGAAAGTGGATGTATAAAGGGCAATAGGGAAAGAGTATTGCTCCATCAAAATGTATTCTGAATAGTTGAGTATCGAATAAAAAAAAGTTTTGTGTTTAAAATTATTAAATTTCATATATGTATCTATTATATATGAATTGAAGACACAATTGAAAAGCCCCATTAACTTGAATAATTTAATATACAGCGCTACTCATCCGGATTTCAATTAAAAAATATTTAGGTGTAGTACGAATATTTCTATGAAAAATAAATTGTAATTAGAACAGTTCCAGTGAATGATGCAGGAAATAGATGTCTCTCGGTAGAACTAAGCGTCATAATTGTTTCTCGTTGATTTTTTCTTTTACAAGGGCTTATCATTTTATTTTTTTAGTTACAGTTGGCGTGGGAATCGAAAGATCAACATGGATTATGCTGTGACAGCGTGACAGGACAAATGTTTCGGTCAATTAAAATTTAAGAGTCAAATTTAACAGGGTTGGTACTTATGGAGTTAATTATTTATCAAACATACAATATTATGAATACATATCAAGCGACAGGTTTATGCCTGAATTAAAAAAATAATTATCCTGCTTTTTAATAGTAGTTTTTTAACACATTAGGAAATTTGGAATATGTAATTTGATAACGTTCCATAACATGTTAGCAACAGCTGTTTATTAGTAAAACTCAATGAATCTAAGCAATTTATGAATTCAAATATCCCAGCACTGGTGAAATAAATAAGAATACACAGGAATTATCTGAAGTTCACCAGTGATATCCATTTTAAGTCGCGGCGAACGCTGATAATTCAGAGAATTCCATTAGATCCTCAATTATTAATTTTTAATGCGTTCGATAACAATAAAGGACCCAATTTACGTTTTTAGGCAAAAAATTAAAAGTAAATAGCAATAAATCTAAAAAATGAACAACAGGAGAAGGAGTGAAGGGCAAGTGGGCGGGGGAACTTTCTTAAGCTCTCCACTTTCCCCGATTATTTTTTTTCGTCCATTATCGATGTTTTTCGCTTCCCAGAACTATTTAAGTAAGGGTTGGCAGCGAAAATCGACGAAGGAATTCAGATATGCGAGCAGCCTGTCCCAAGATTGAGTCCTTTAATACGACGTACCTAATGCTACTTCCTCTCGATTCTGCAGTGATGTTTAATAAAAATATAACTTTTACGCAAGAGCATCTTACTATACGAAATCAAAGAGCGATTGAGGTGATTTGAAGGCGAAAATGACGAATGTAACTCATTGCCGAGCTCGTTCTGACGTCGCTAAGAATTAAAGAGGCACGAATCGTTGCCTACTGCGTCGAATCAATGGCAGAGTATTTTGTTCAGCAGGCAACTGAACTTCTCATATTAATTCATCTCATATAAAGCTCCTCATCGTCATTTAGTTCAGTCAAAAGGCAGATTGTATTGAGGTCTAACAGTGTCTCATATCGGTAACACAAATCCGTAGTGAATGGGGCGAGAAATTAAGTATTAATAGGCTTAGACGATTGAGACAGGCTCTCCAAATCGTATAGTGGCATGGAAATAATTTTGTTTTTTGAGGTACACGCAAAAGACCCTTGGTAACCCAAGGCATAACAGGAAGTGTAATATGACTCACACAAAACACAACAGTGGGCGTGTTTATCGATAGTTTTGATCTAAAACCAGCGGCCTTGAAACGGCGCTTAAATACTTTGAATAAATTGACAAAAAAACTTTTCCGATATTTGGCGAAGGGGTTTCATACCAAGAAAGTAAGAGCGTAGGAACGGCAAAAATTTGCACATGCATTTAGCGCAACGGTATATTATTGCGCTTGTTATTATATGTTATTTAATAACCCATAAAGTTCCAAATATACTGGCATTTAGTTACTACGTACATGGGGATGCACAAAATATGGCGAATCTTGAATTAAAAAATCTCTAAAGAACGCATGGCCACTTTACACTACCTAATGAATGGCAAGAAATAAAAAAGTTTAAGTATCAACACTCTTAAAGTAATATTCTTTTATTAATCCATGATATATTCACGATGATGATTACTTGGGAGCAAGTCGTAAGGGGGGTATATTTTACTCCTGTAATTTCCTTATTACCAATGATTGTAACTCTACAACGAATATTTCATCAGAAATAAAGGGGCAATGAATAGTCTTATAGTCATATCCATGCAGTTGATAGGTTTTTCCCGGAATAAAAAATACACACGCACGATGGTTATTTTTACAGCCAGGAAGGCAGGAATGAAAGCGTACCACAGAGGTAAAATTTCTCTAACTTGAGCACATACACTGAAAAAAGGAGAAAATTAAAAAAAAAATGTTTACGTCCCCAGCATCTCCGTCAAAAGGGAATCTAAAATAAGTAAATATAAAAGTTTTTTTTTAATCAACATCCTCTTTGCTACAATAAGTGACACGCCACCAAGCTTGCTTCACGAATGCGGAGGAAAAAAATACTGGGGGGCCTTTGAAAACGCTCTGAGTCGACCGCAGGCAGGTAGGTAGGTCGGGCGATCTAATTTCTCCCCCTCCAAGTGAAAAAAATTAATTCCAATTACCCAGCCATCGTGGGCGAACCGTAAACGAATGGGAGAGGATTGGCAGCGTTTGAGAAATTGAGTGCATACACCCAGCCACAAGGACTCCATCTGGCCTTAGATGGGGTTCTTCCTTCTTCATGGGGAACAGATTCTTTTTTTTTATTATACACTGAGACCCTCAATGGCACGCCATTTAGTTTTCGAGCCGCCAGGAGTGAGAGACGAATTGGGAGGAGAAAGGGAAAGAAGAAGAGAAGGTAAGTGTGGGGAGAGATAAGGAGGGATAAGATGAACCTCGTGCTTTGAGATACTATATTCTTCTTCATTTTCGATCGCTTAACGGAGTGTTTGGGAGATTCATGATGCTATGGGAAGTAAGCGCACATCGGAACACATAAGCGCTATTTAGCGCACACGAACGACGTTGAATGGAACGATGTGCGCTGTCGAAATATGTATTAACCTGCCGGTACGTAGCACTCTGTGGGCGAAAAACAGTCACGCTGAACGTTTGTGTACACTTATCAAATTCGTTCAAATAAAGTAATTAATAACGTAAGATTTTCATCACAGAGTAATTAAAATTTTTGAAATATCCATGCTGGGTGCCTTTACGGAAAATCAACACAAAAACAACCATCGCGGATGTGATTATCGACGTTCTTTTGTTGTTTAGTGCACATTAACTCATCTCCCCTTTTTTAAGAGCGCTACCTAGTGCGCAGGGTCTGTAACGAATGGAAGGTAAGTGCGCTTTTGTATTACGAAGTAATTAACGTACTCGAGCGAATGGAAAGCTCCCATTGTCACAGACTCAGGGTGCTACTATTCTGGATATCTGCGACTCAATCACGGCGATATGCCGCTCATCACCACTTCTAAACAGCGTTCAATATTAATTTGACAGTATGGGCTGTATGGAGAACGATGCTACCAAACTTCCGTTACACTCTATGCCACGAAAGCAACCATTTTCCCAAATTCGCACTAAATTAAAGCAAGTTACTTAAGGGAATAATATTTGCACATTGGAAAACTCCTCTACGTGCAGTTAGCACACCGCATAGAACTATATTTTTGCATACCGAACGAGAGGACAGATTTTTATTCGGACAAGATTTTACTGCGGACCACGATATCACTGTATCTAAAGATTTTTTCATAAACTGTGGTCAGTAACGCAACCTTTAGGCTAAAAAATGCTTGAAATTCTTCTATAGAGCGTTCCACATTTAGCAGACATTATGGGCCTACTGAAAAACGCAGTTGCCAAATTGACGCGCCATGGGCTCACCTCTAAGCCACGTTGACAACCATTTCTAACTTCATATTAAATTTAAGTAAGGTGAAATATTTTACGCATTGGAATACTCCTCAATGCGCTGTGAGTATTCTGCATAGCTCGGTATTAATTTTTCTTATGCTACTGGCCACATCGCATCTCCGGACTTACGGAGGTTTACACAGGAAACGAATCTCCATAAGGCTCAGCCTGTCAACTAAATGTAGAACGCTCTAAACCTCCTATCTTTACCACACCTACTTTATTCTTGTCCTCCATACTCCTTTATCTCTCTATCCCCCACTTGCCCCCTCTTGTTTTCTGAATTCCTCTTGGTACTTCACTATTTCCCTTTCTACCCCGTCCCCTTTCTTGCCTTCTTTATCCACGTCTCTCTCTTCCCTCTCTCCGTGCAACCAATTTATCTCCAATGTCTCTCTTTAAAGCCCTTCTCTTTTTTCCCTCTCCTCTTTCTTACCTGCCCAATTTTCTTTAATCACCTACCATTTTTCTCCCTCCTCCAGCTCCTCCTGTATTTTCCCTACTCTTTTTCTTTCCTCTTCCCACAGATAACTCCTTCAATGCTTCTTCCTAATTTACCTTCTGCCTCTCTTTCCACTTATTTTCTCCTCCCGCAATCATCTTCTTCCACCACTTCTTCAATTCTCTCTTATATATTGTTAAATTATTTTATGTCTTAGATACACGCATTTCCGCAATAGATTAAATAATGTATTGCCCAAATGCGTCCTTATTGTCTTTATTTTTCCAGTTAATTTTATTTCCTGTTTCAATTTAATATATTTTCCCACTATTTTTAGTCGATTAATTTTCTCATTTTTGAGTTTGGCCAACTGTGGATTGTGGGAAATATAATGTATTTTATTTTTGTCTTCGAATTTTGCTACCTATATAAATTCGCATTTTCTATTAAAAAACATCAAATGAAACTCTGCCACAGAAGTTTTTTCTTATACCGACTGAATCTGAAGTTACATGAGCATAAATGCAAGAATGTGTGAAACAGGAAAAAATTGTACTTTCTCTGCCAAATACACACGATATTTTCGCGAAAAACTGATACAAGTAGCGAATATTTCCAGGAAATAAATAAAAGATGGGAACAGCCCACACTAACGTTGAATCAATAGCAAATAACTGCAATAATGGCCTGTAGCAGTAACGAGACACATATGTATGCAAAAGAGGTACCCATATGTCAAAGCATTCGTAAAGAATTTGCTGCAAAAACATTCGATACATGTAGGTATTGGCATCATATATGGACTTATAACTTAAGCCACTGTAAATTGGCAAGCATGCTGTGTGTAGATAATTTTTATAAATAAACAAATAAATAAATTCAACAAATGGAATAAAGTTAAATACGAGTTCCCCAAATAAGTTACTATGATACGAATGATGAGTTTATTTTCTCACTCTGACTATTTATAATAAGCATTAAAAACAAAATCTGAGGTTTCAGGAGTGGAACCGGAACATCACTGCAGTGAAGCATTAAAAATTTCATACATACTATAAGCATACTACGTAAATTTTATCCAGCGGCAGGCGACTAGATCCAAAATCCGAAGTTATAACTATGGGGGATAAATAAAAAAAAGCGATAGTTACTGCTACCAGAATTTGGAAAAAGGTCCATAACTGTATGGATCCCATTCCTATCGATCCCATTGCTAACGGTTTTGAGCAACCATTTGGATTTGATTGAAAGAAATATTCCTTATTTCCACAAAAATGGCTCATCTGGCCATCTACACCTGAAAAGCATTTATAAAAATATATTCATCGACTAATCAGCAGCTTTAGTACAAATATAGAAAAACCTGGTGGCACTCATCAGCGAAGAATTATGTTTTCAGAGGGTGAATCAACCGATAATGAACGGGAAAAGGTACCTCTAAAAAAGGACTCTCGGAGGGACCTCTGGAGGTAGACTCGGACGATTTGTTTTCCACATATCTTGTATGCTTTCCTCTCCTTTGCGTCATAATCTTCACAAGCGAGTGCTACCAAGATTTTCGCCACCCATAACTAACAATTATTCTTTAATGCATAATGCTAATTATCACCCAGAGTAGTAGATATCTATTTAATTCACATTAACATTATAAAATTCCGCATTAAAATTTGAAATATTTTTCCCGCGAACGATAGGAGACCGTAAGAGCTGCCAATGAGACTTAAAACTAGGTTTATCAATAGGTAGAGTAGTTAAGTAGTTGTCTGACTCCCTAATGCTTGTACCCTTATCTGCTACGTAGCATAAACAATGTAGCTGTATAACTGTTATCTCTGTGCATTAATGAAGTTGCTAAAAACACTAATGCAAACGGTCCCTATGACGCTGGTAGCATACCTATTGTGAAGTACATGTTTGTGAAGTTGTGCCTCCCGACAAGTAGTATGAGATCTTTGCTGATGCATCAACAGTCGTGGTTGCATATACTTTAACAGGGTAAAGTGTAATTCAAATTGGTAATAATTCACCCCCTGCCACATACCCTTGAGGTGGCTTGCAGGGTATTATGTAGATGTAATAAAAATGTGGAATCTCTCATTTGTTTCGACTCACGTAGTAGCCATTGGACTTTTTCTTAAGGGAACACTTGAGGAGTTTCAGGTGGAGGATAACGAAGAGGGAAGGATACAAGAACAAGGAGGGAAAGAGAGAGTTGGAGAGGGGGGTGGCTGGGTCTCAGAGGTGAACTCAAAAGACGAGACGAGAGAAACGAAAGGGGTGCGAAAGTAGGTAGCCGAAAAGAAGCAGCTAAAAGGTGAAGTGGGCGTGAAAGGTCAGAAGGCCGTCATGAGATGACGGTGTCGGGGACTTAAAATTACGAGCAACTCTATGAGCGTTTGGCAGGGGTACCTTGGAGACAATAAAATAGAATAAAAGGAAAAAAGAAACGGCAGTTGTCATCAGGCATATAAACTAAGAAGGATTTATGGAGCCACTACAGTTAGTAAGTTGGTTGCTGGAGAGATAACCAGCAACTGAGGTCATTTTTTCCGAACTAATAGTTGGGTAGGCTAAAAGTGGGTGTCTCATACTCAAATGTTGACACAATTTTTCCATATAAGTTTTACGCAAAAATTCCGACCGAGGAACATATTGAAACCGTAACTAAATAGTTTTTGTTAGAAAATTATGTGGAATAAATGCTCCCGTAATTGGAATTCATGAAAGAGGCGTGCTTCGTTAGTTTGGCTATATCGAGTTAATGGATGAAAGTAGAATAAAAAGGCAGATTTATGAATAAAAGATTAATGGTGAGGGAGGAAGGGGTAGACTGATAAAATCATTGGTGAATGTGATGGAAGTCTTAAAAGAAGAATTTCTCTTAGAATTCTTCAGAACAGGAGGACGTGTACAAAGCAATTCATGAGTGTAACTGAATCAAAAGAGGTATGCAGGGATTGGACCGTAAGGAGTACATTGTTAAAGCAGAGTCAGCTTTTTATTTTAGCAAGTCTATCACCGAGAATTAAACGTTTATTTTCACTGTACCTACCATGAAAGAGAACAGAGTGACAGGTATTTGTGTTCATAGTGTGATTAATACTTTAAAACTAGGACATAACAACAAATGAATGTGTTCATCTTCCGAGTAAAATGATATCTGCCGATGCAACCTGTAATTCCTAGAGATCTGGATCCGTCTAGTGACTTTAACCTTAGGTGTAACATGCAGCGGCTCACAACCCAGACCCATCAGATACTTCTTCCACACTCACCATGCACTCATCGCAGTTTCCAAACGCTGTTTTGACGGTCGGGCGCATGGTTGAGAAGGGACGGGTCGTTTGTCGGACGAGTTAGGGGAAAAGGAGAGAAAGGATGGAGACAGGACGGAGGGAAAGGGCCACGATGTGTTACGGGGGGAGGATTCTGGCAAGGAAGAGTTTTACCATGCTCGGGCGATCCGAAAGCTTTTTCCGCAGTCGACCCCGATTTCGACCCCTTTCGCACCCCCCTCCCCCTATTCCCTCTCACTGACCTCATCTCTCTCCCGCCCGAGGCCCATTTCGTGCCCAACACCCCTTCCCATTTCGAGGATTCCATCGAATATCTTCCCTTTGCGTCGTAGTTTTCGGAGAGCGAGAAATTTCAGCATCTAGTTGCGTAATTAAAAAAAAATTGTGACGATTATCTCCGTGATATGTTTTTCCTAACCTCTATTTCAACCATACCTGATAACCTATAGGTAAAGTCTCCGTTTTGAATTTATGTAGGAGCTTATACTGACTTCTAACGGAATGTGTAATCGCTTGATGGTGTTATGAGATACATCATGAAGATTAAACTCTCTCAAGAAACCAATTTTTCTTCACGAATTGCATGGATATTTTCTATTTAACTGACAATTTTCTCACAGAATAATGCCCAACTAGTGGTGTTCAAAATCTAGCTTAATACACAGATAGAACAAATAATTTACACCTTCTTGGAACAAACTTAATCGGTGAATAGATAGATATAGGCTAAATATCCAAATTCAGCATAACCAAACATAATATCGCGCGAGATACAGCAATTCCTGCTGGCCCACCAGAATGTTTTATAGTTAATGATCATTAATACATGTTATGTGCAAAATTGATAATTTATAATAAACACATCAAGCAAAAGTTTTATTCCAACCATATCAAAGTCAAAATAAGTATCTAAAAGAATAGGATCGGATGATTCAGGTTTATTTACATAAAAAACAACGCCATTTCCAAGTGAGGCCAAGCGTTATCGATCATCTTTTCATTGCATAAAAATGTATAACAATACAGCGATAGGTTACAACTATATTGTTACTTCGCCAATATATGTAATTAACATGTAAATATAGCTGTAACTGCCCCAGGTAACTAACTTACTGGATTGTATATTTTGCGTGCCCTAAAAACTTGAGTTTAAATAAAATCGTCTACGAAAAGAATATGATAATGACTGTAAAAATTTGATGAGAGTAAATATAAAGCTAATATACGGATTATTTCTATTATCACACGGAGAAACACCACCAATTTCATATATGAAGCTTAACAAAAGGTGTTAATTTCACAATTTCATGTCAAGTTCATTGAAATGCATAGGCTATTGAAAAGTATGAATCAGTCACTTCCCATGCCTGTTATTTCATATATTATCCAAGACTCAGGCTGCAATGCCATTTCAACAGAAAGTTTTCGCTTTCCCTAAAATAATTTTTGATAGGTACTTGAAAACTATGATATTATAAAGATATGCATGGGGCCTTTAAACCAATATTTTGGTGAAGTTCTGGAAAAATACTATTCGTTTACCATTTATCGCAAAAATCCCACTTGAATATGGTAGCAACAACATTTTTATCCGTCCGTTTCACTTGTTTCCAAATTAAACACATTCAAATTAAAGCCTAATTTGTGGAAATACTATGCAGAAAGGTAAGAGTTCGACAAAATTACGTGAAGGACAAACTACGAAAATGAAAAAAAATACCACCGACTTCATTCTACAGTGGAACCTTCTTATGGTGGAGGGTGGTCGTCCTGTTGAGTTTAGGCGATTATTCCGTCCCTATCGGTAGATCTTTTTTTCATTACAAACGTACAATCAAATAAATTAATACGAAGCCGAAAGTTTCCCCTTCTCCCTGATAACCTTGCCCCACAGGTGGGAGGAAGCAGGCGAGGAGAAATGAGAAACGGAGGTTCGCAAAAGTTATGCGAGAAAAGTTGTCAGTGCGTAATGCTGTTCGAAGTAGTGGGTGGGAAAAGGCGATATCCGGTGACGATGAAACTTTTGCAATAAAGCCAAAGAAAAGTTTCTCCAAGGAGTCGTGACATTAAAACCAGAACCGTCGTGGTCAGTGAGAATTGCAGAAACTACAACCGCCGAGTTGGTTCCTGAAGAGCAATATGGCAAGTTACACGCAATATCGCATATGAGTGAGAGTCACAGACCAGAGGGATAACGCACATGTTTCTTTCTCACTGCGTTCCAAACATAAGTGTGTCTTTATAGTTTTTATTTTAGTTCCAGAAAGCACAATCGACGGGGATCTCAACCACGGGTTCAGGTCTACAAGTTATGTCCCACACTTTATGGATGGAACACCCCCAATCAATCATGAGCAGTTGTGGAAGTTTGAGAGATCGAACTTACGACCACGAGATTTGCCTGAAGAAGAACAACACTAATTTACTTAGTGGAGAGAGAGAGCCAGTTAGAGTCTAAAATATATTGACACCCTTGACGTAGATGGGAAAGAAATTGCGAGATGCGTCATCAATACATGCGGAACTATTTATAAATATGAGCATGTATGAGGAGTGGGGTTGAAAAAAAACTGAGTTTTTTAACTATTCCTTTCCTATGACTATTCTTTAATTTCATATCCTAATCATTTGAAATTAGCATTCCATTTTATCACGTTGGTATCACTTACCGAGCCCCAACGCTTCACACTTCATCAATAATTCAGGCTAACTATAGCGTCACTGGGACACCGTATCCACCAAACTCACCGGATAAATACTCTAGTTATGATTTCATGATTTTAAAAATGAAGAGAATTCTCAGACCCGGATTTTTAATGTCCAGCTAAGGTTAACAGCAAGATGATGTAGCTATCTATAACTTGATGTTAACTGAGAGAATGGGCTTCATATATTACATCAGACTGACGGTTGGTAGGCGTCAGCATTATCGATGGGAAAACTTATGAATTTTCGTTTTTATATCCCGAAAATATTTGATCAGAGATTATATAAAAATGGGCATTATAGGATAATTTGTTACTGTAGGGATAATAAGGGGAAAATAACGATCTGAACTGAAGAGTGAACCAAAATGTATCATATTTACGACAAACAATAAATGGTCCTCCTATGTTCAAGAGAAAGATCTCGTTATGCCAAAGTCACGACCTGAAAACTACTTCGATTCGAAAAATTCGATTACCAACTGCTTGCAATCATATAACGCAGATGTGGGGTCACTACAATGGACAGAATAGCGCCGGGAGAGTTTCCGCACCTGCTCCTCGAACTAAGAATCCATTCTCATGTGGCAAAAGAAAAACTTCCGAAAGATTACTTCGAATGCATTTCTGAGGGATTCTACAAAATATGGAAGTTCCTTAAGATAGGTAGGATACCTTGCCGGTGAGGAATTGAGTTCCTATTTCATTTTGGGATTCCAAAAGGAGCATCGAAATCATATACATTTGTACAAAGTTACACATTTCGGTAAATTATGTGTATCGAAGTGCATTTCTGCGACATGCCACTATACTACTCTTCAGAAACAAGTGTCATGTACCTGCTTGCATCAGAATGGGGCGGAGATGTATCAATATCATAAATATATACTGGCAAAATATCGTAAAAAATAACAATGATAATACACGGCAGAAAAGTCTACCTGTACTATAGGAATCAAAATAATAAATATAATTTGGGCAGTGGATTGTTAGTTTCTGACACAGTAGAATGAAATTGCTTCCATTAAAGATGCATTCAGACCAAAAACTTGAAAATGCACATGTTCATTTTAAGGCAAACAATTATAGTATTCGATTAAACTGCAACGACCAAAAGAGAGAGCCAAGTTTTATTCAGTTTTATAAGGAATAAAGTTTTAATTATATAAGCAGAAATGCAAAGCATCAGTACGTGATATCATGACTAACCCCAACACGGCATGGCAATGTCTTATGAGCAATATCGAAGAAACTGAGTAACCGTAACCACGATGTTTCCAACGTAGGAAATTTTGGCAAAGTGAGGTAAATGTCAATGCTACCGACCTTCTTTTTCATTAACCTCTTTACTTCATATTATTATGATGAATAGTTATATGCGGCAAAATCTCAGCCCTCTTTTTAGTTCCAGAACTGAGGAAAAGAACTAGTTGAAGCATCAATTTTGCCGTTTTAACGAAAGGAAGAAGAGAAAAGTAGCATGCATGGGAGGGTTTTACGAATTCACTCCTTGAAGCAAAATAAATTAAGTTTTACGGATTGGGAAAATTAACCACACCTATCTTAAAATCTCATCAATTACAGAAGGAAGTCTACGATGAAACTGCTACACATCTCGATATGAAGAGAAGTAAATAATAGTAAAAAAGTTTTTATGAGCTACATGATCCAGTATTTCTGAGCCGTAGGATAAAAGTAATATTCCGTTCTCATTCGTAAGGGCCGTACGCCAGAATTTACAATTCATCCGTAGAAGGAAATGCGCATTCCTTTCCAGATATGATGAAGTACTCTAAAGGATAGCTGAGTTTTTACCACATATATGACGACCCAATTTCAAAAAGTCAGTCAGAAAATAAGAATGACCTAATTAAATCTCTTGAGGCAAAGAAAAAGACGGAAGCAGAAGCTCGGTTGAAAATTTGAAGCAATTTCTCTCCCATTTTGGATGAGATTACAGCCATTACAAGATCTTATTGCAATGCGTTATCTTCTCTGAACAAGGCAGTCGTAACATCTAAAATTTCAATATTGCGAGAGGAAAACAATAGAAATAGGCAAGGAAAAAGAAAATGTTAAAATTGACATAAAAATAGATAGTAAAATCTTGGAGCAGGTTGAAAATTTTAATAACCCAGGGAGCATTATTAATAACGGTGAGGTACGTTCAAAGTTCATGATCGGATGCCATTAAATCCTTATAGCTGGTACGCAGTAAGAAAGAATAATCACGCCCTTTTCAAGCAATACCACTTCGTATTTGGAAACTGCACTCAACTCCACGGTCAGCTTCTGTTAGCTTGGGATGCCCAAGAGGAACCACAAAGTTCTACGGACTTTAATACTCCTCCTAGGCACGTAAGAGCACATAAACTACCAAAGAAAAGCTTAGGTGATCCAGTAAACAGGAAAAGCTCTACAGCATTGCAAAATAGAGCACCGAGACTCCATTCCGTGAATGGAATTATCAGCATGCTCCTTTTCGATAATAAGACCTCTCTGATCTTGCCTACAACCTAAACGTTGTATTAAATTTATAGAAGATATATTCCTTGAGTTAGTCTATAAATATTCACTCCAAATATGAGATAGTGGGGGTTGGGTTAGAGTGGTGGATAGAGTACTGGCTTCTCATTCCAAGAATTCCGGGAGGAGAGGAATTTTTCAGAAGGATTCTGATCTCTATTACGGCGCTATGTAGGGAGCACTATAATAATATTACTCAATCCGCCTTTCGTTCATAGTAAATAAAAGATGGAAATACTTTGACCTAATTCGTAGGATCTACGAGGAGGGATCATGGACGGATGACATAATTAAAACAGTTTAGATCCCCATGTCAAAATAATATGTCTTATTTCACAATCAGCAAAATTCGTAATCATAATTATTAATGTAAGGCTTGAGACGAGAGCAAACGGGTACTTGAGTGACGACCAGTTCTGGTTTAGGAATGAGAAGGCAACCCGGGATTTGTTAGCGGTGATGAGAACACAGGAAGGAAATTGAAGAAAAAAGAGTAAGGACGACGATTGGGCGGAAAGGAAAACGAACGAAGAAGTGCTCGGCATGGCAGGTGAGGAGAATAAAATGCTTCCGGAAATTAGAAGGAGGCAGAATGAGTGGTTGGAACAGGTAATGGGAAGCAAGGGTTGCTGTGGGTCGTGATAGAGGGGAGGATGTTGGTTAGGCGGGAAGAAAGAGAATAGACTAAACGAATGGGATGAAGAGAAGTTAGACGTGTGCCGAGACGAAGAACGAAATAATATAAGGAGAGAAAGATCTTCTCCTGCAAAACATTAGTATTGTTATTCTCACTTTTATTTTGTTATCTACCTTTACCGGTATATTAATACCAGTAATAATAATGCATACATCCTGTTTAAATCCACCCTACCTCCTTTACTTTCCGTCCTACTCACTCACCCTAAATGTTATAAAAGATATCAGGTGTCGGTCTCCTCCCCAGGAAACCAACCAGCATTATAAACTTCATTGAAGCGGAATGTGGCTCCCATAAAATCAAAACGCCAAATTTCAAATAACAAAAAGCTCACATCCAAGCTACTTATGCAAAGGCAAGCTGAACTGTTGGAGATAAATGACACCCTCGCGCATAATCAAATGAGAACTGTGGTGAGGTAATATATTTTTAAGTGAATAATTTCCAAAATAATTTCAAAGGAGCTCAAAAGGTTTCAGCTAAGAAAGCTTTTGAGCTCCATTGAAAGAGGCATCGCAGAACTCCTCCTGGGAAAAGAATAAGGAACTTCTCTGGGAAGGAACACGGTTTTTTTTCCTCCTGAGCAAAGGTTAAAATGCGACCCTGCTGAGGAAACGTTACACAGCGGCTCCTGGAGGTGACAGTTCGCGTGACGCCTCTGGCTTGCGTTCAGAAGAGATACGACCAAGGAGGAAAACCAACCGGGCGCCCCAAGTGTATCAGATGCAAATTAGAAACGAAGAAGAGCAAGCCTGGGCAACGACTAACGCAAGAAACTCTCTGTGGATGGGAAAACGTGAGGGAGATGGAGAGAAGAGGTTAAAATTCCATTCCTTCCTTGATTGACAGAGGAAATTAATCTGAATTTCTAATCGGTTCGCGGTGGAAAAGGTGGGAATTTAATGGATCAAGAACGCCCAGTGCAAAACAAATACCGCCAAGTATTTCGAGTTTCATTCTCTTCTCTTTCCACCGCATTAATTTTCACGGAGATTAATGTTTTTTTATCGAAAAAAAAACATGCTTAACTCTTCGATATTTTCTCCTGAATCGCAGTGAACTTCCAAAGCCCAAAAGTATAACAATGGCGATCTCAGGCACACATTTTATATCAAATGACAATTACTGCGCCGTTTTTTGAGCTGGAAAAAAATGAATAGGAAGATGCCAACATTTGTTGATGAACTAAAATAATTTAAGTCGTATTAAAAAAACTGCCATGCCTCGAGAACTGCAAATTTTATTTTAATCACTATTGGGAGGACTACTTTACAGGACAAAAAGGACTAGAATGCTCTCGACGGAATGTAACGATTGATTCAAAATCCAATAGCGGGGCCATAAGAATAACTGTAGGTACTTAAAACTTTCATCAAGTTTGTTTCACTGTTTGGTTCAACATCAATAGTGAACTTGATCTATCTTAAATATTTAGTTAACATTTGACCTATATTACCGTTTTCTTGATGTCATCATTGAATTTCATCTACGTATAATGGAAGGTAAGGGAGCATAATGGAACAACTATTTTGAGTAACATACCGGATACTAAGCGTGCATTTGCAGAATGAAAATTAACGTATATTACAGTTCATTTAATTTAGATTTACAAGTGTTTCGCTTCCATACATCGCAATTATCAAGTACAATAACATAAACAGCACTAAATCTATTCATTTCCAGTCGCAAGTACATAGACAATAGGTACTACATCCGTTAATTTTCATTCTCAAAAATGATGTTCCACCACATCTCACCAGATAAGGTAGACTTTTATACTTTATACTACTTTTACACTAGGTAGATACATTTGTAGTACCTCTAGCAGGTGAATAATGACAGAAAAAACGGGGTAAACATGACAACGGTTATGTGGATAAACAACGCAAAAATATGTGAACATGGTAATTTCCTACTAAAAATAGCATTGAATAAAATTATAATTGTTGATCGAGAAAGTTCAAACTCCAGTTTTACAGCCATCAAAAAAATCTGCAACCCTGAAAGGATTTTTACATAAAGCGGACATTTGCAACCATCTACAGTCCTTTAACGTGCAGCTACTTTCTACCCTCAAAGGAGGATCCTATTATTATTTTTCGAAGATTTAGAAGCTCTGCTCTGAAATTTCTTTTAAGTTAAGAGCTCACTCAAATTCGCGACGCAAGAAGGGCTTGTAAATACACACGCACGCCGAATTTTTATACGTTTATGGAAACTGAGTAGTTAGAATTTCGCTAAAAATACAACCAAGACGAGTTGAACGAAATTTAATGAGCAAAAACTTCCGGAGAGCAAGCTGTTGCGATGAAAAAAACTTGCCTCATCCATCTTGGCTCCGCAGGATTGCACTCACTTTCATAGTGCTTGCGGGGAGAAGAGAACGTCGGATGATAAATATTGGCGAAGGGAATCCGATCATATTTTTCAACGGCCCATATTCCTCTCTCGATGATGGATTTTTTTCTCCCATAAGACGGGGACGAATGCGGAATTTTTCAATCTTTTGAACTTGAAGAGGTTGTGGAGGGGAGTGGCAGGGAGAGAAGATTGGCGGACCAAGTGGCGGCGGAGGAACGGTCTGAGATGCCGCCGGCGCGGCTGTTGCCGAGCGACGCGGAAAAAAGAAGACTGAAGAGCGAAGCCCTTTAATGGCCGTCCCGCGCGAAAACGAGGGCATAAGGTGTTTACCGGGGGGAAATGCGCTCAGGGTCGGTCGAAGGTCGCCTTCGAGTTCACATTGAAAATGAGAACGTGGCGTAACGTAACGATCAGGTGGAAATTCCCACAGTAATCTAACCAACCGGTGAGAAATAATCATCATCATTAATATACATCTACGAAGTACCGTGCAAGGCACGGTGTATTTGGTGTGTGGCATGGGGTAATCCCATGAGGTACTCGTCGTAAATAAAGTTAAAAATAGTTTTTTTAAAGAGGAATAGGGTAATCAGAGACGTATAAATTATCATCTAACTATAAATTACCTATAATTACTTTAGATCGACGGAAAATCATATATTAGGTTCATACTATACGTGATTAATATGCAAAGATATTTTCTTTTAACGCTTTACTTCATGGTGTAGATTTAAATTTTAGCGGTAATTGAGGCTACAACGACTTAGCAAGGTCTGACTTAATCGAGTATACTGACATTCTTATAAAAGATAATGATGTAAATACATCCATATCAAAAGTTCAGCGATCCATACCCATTCGTTCAGCGATTCGACGGAGTTCTCCAAAGGCAAAATGCAGCTTTGGTTCTCTACTGATATCCGCTAAATCGGGAATATCGTACATCAGCCATTGCCACCACGTAAGTTTCGTTTCTTTGTCTTTTGAGAATAAGAAAACTATACAGGGGAGATAAATGACGCTTCAAACTTGAGCATGCAGTCTGGAGAAGTAGGGAGGTGATTCCTCAGGTGATTTATGGCGATAGATGCAGATGAAAGAAGAAGCGTTTGAGGTTGGTGAGCCCGCACAAGAAGACGGATTGTTTACAATAAACAATTGATGCGGCGATTATCCCGCTAATGACTGCGGCTGATGGTCGAGTTGTTGAGGGATATGGAAGAGGGAAGCAGCGGAAGCCTAAGTATTTCTGTAATTATGGAGGCTAATGGTAAACACTGGACCAAGCACATAACAGTTGGCTAAATGGCAAATTAGCAAGAAAAAACCCAGCACAAAACCACTTACGCTGCACGAAAAGTATCTCGTTAGCGCAATTCCGTCATTTATGCAAGACGGAATAAAATATGAAATAATTTGGAATGATAAATAAATAATTATTATAAGCAAACAGTGATCGGGGGAAAATGATTTGTCCAAGCGTCCAAGCTAATCCCTTTAAGAATGAACTTAAATATGTAACTCTTATTTAGATGTAGAACTTAAATCTTCGGTGATTCTAGCGTCCCGCGCCAAACTTTTCATAGTTTTTGATAGATGTAATGTATGACATTTTCATTAGAAAACAAAAATCAATCGCACACAAATTAACAATACGCGTTAATTAATTTATTAGGAGTGATTAGTAATAGATAGGTTGATAATATGATGGAGTTACCTCTTCCGAGCCCAAGGGCACTAAGACCTATTGGTCCATTGTGCCCACCATCTTCATGCCTGAGGCCTTATCAAAGGCCACGGTACCAACAAAGGGTGAATTACTGATGCTCCTGTGTTCCAAAGAGAGTGCCCAGATAGAATTTCCTAGTCCCAGTGATTGCATGGCATTCGCTAAGTAGATGAGATATGGTTTCCTCATCCTCTTCGAACAATCAGCAACTCGGTGTATATTCAATATCTTCAAAGGGATAAATGAAGATTCCTTTGCCCTCACTACAGCGAGCCAGGAATATTCATCGGACACTGCAAAGCAGGGCGCATCAAATAAAGGGTTCCACCCCAATATCCTGGTTATTACTGAAATTTCACCGAAAACCATTAGATGAGAAATTCTCTAGGGCTTCCGACCGGGACAGGTTCTCCATCTCCATATCCGCCGATGACGTTTCAAAGTTTCACGTTTCAAAGACGTCGACGTTTCATCAACAGCCCTGAGGACGATGGAAAAGTTTTCCATCGAAACGTCGGCGGAGATAGAGACGGAGAACCTGACCCGGTTGGAAGCCCAAGAGGATTTCACTGGAATAATTCCCCTGAAAGCATCAGATCCTACATTATTAGAGAAGCAATTTACCACCATTGTGCTATGAATTTCAATAATAAATATTTGAACTTTTCCACGCTATGTTAAAAACTGCGACCGGTTTCACCTTATAAGGCATCTTCTCGCACAACCAATCTTAGTATTGAATGACTAATGATGATTGAACGAGAGGAACAAAGTCTCGTTGGAATTTACTGGTCACCAAGACCTAGATAAATTTAGTTATTTACGTATAAACCGAGGTCAATTCTAAAGCTTCAACCATACATGCTATATGTATAGAGTGGTGGAAGCTGTAGAATGAGCCAGAAGATGCCTTATCAAGGAAAAATCCGTCGCAGTTCATAGTTAAGTGTGGAAAAGTAAAATGTTATATTATTACACTAAATATCTACCACTTCCACGAAGTCACACCTGAAGATATCAAATTTGTCCATAGTACTATGATCACACATTTATTTCTTATTCATTTGATACATTTCGGGAAATAATTCTGTCACTCAACTGTACAAAAACGGCTGTTTATGTGATTTTCCTTGGGTTGTTTACCTTCATAGCAGACTCTTTGTGATTGACCTGCGTATTTAATAAAAATGTTGCTGTAAATCAGAGAGGCGTAGCAAAGCCTTACTCTTAAACTAATCTATTTTCCTTGCAGAGCCTTTTGAGGTCACGCGAGTTTTTGTTCGAAATGGGCAGAACCGACCGCCTGCTCTAAGAGTTAAGGAAAGAGAGGAAGCGAACTCGCTCACTGATTGAAGCCGGTAGAAACATGGGATCAAATCAAGCGTACAAAAATTAATAAGAGCTCAGGGTTAAGGGATGAATTCCGTTTCCAATAACCCCACCCCATCCATAAAGTCCTCTAACACTTTTAACCTCTCGCTATTCCTGATGCGTCCTTTTTGCTCTCCATTGCCACACCGATGACCCCTAATTTCATTCTCTTGTCTCCTTTTGCTCTATCACAGGCGGTTCTTTTCTTTAGAGTCGTTTCATGACAATAAAAAAAAAACAAAATGAAAAAAGGTTTCCGGTGCATTTTACACGACCCACTAGCTCCCGATTAGACGCGCTTCACAGGGCAAAAGGCATTTTATCGATCGAATCGAAAGCGGCTTTCACAGCACCTTTATCTCCACAATGCTTGTAGGACTCGAAGGCTGTGCATTCAGATTTTTTTATTACGCAGGCACGTGAAAGTGACGGGGGATAGGCAAAGCAAACATCAGGTTTTTTATCAGACGCTAGGACGACGTCGAGAGAAATGCCACGGGAAATAGCTAATTATATTTCGTTCCGATGGATAAACATAATATGAACAGACAAGTTGGGATCATTGAATTATTAATTTAAAATTTTTAAGCTACACTATTAACGCAACATGATATACGCAAAATATTTACAGCCGCAGCTTCGTACTTTGCGTTACCTTATTCGCTATAATGCCCAAATTAATTAATTTTATCAACATTTTCCAATGCAGCTCGGACCTTCTGAATTTGGCGCATAGCTAGGGAAGTTAAAAAGTGAAGCGTCCGTCAAACATTGAAAGTAAACCAGCCATAAATGATGATAAGAAAAGAAAACATTATGTTTTCAACAGAAAGTAGACCTGTGTCTAGCGAAGCATTAAGGGATTTTACGATAAACCAATTTTATTTCCTTCAACCAGATAGAAACAAGTTGGCTGGTCATATTGGAATTTCGTAAGTCACTATGAGACTATCAAAGAAGTGCAGACTTCAAAATTATAAGGAAATGATTCCTGAGACACTCTCTGTGCAATGACGTACAAATAAGTAGAATGCAAGTAAGGGTCCTACAAATTAATTGACAATTTAACGTACGTCAACTTATGATGATAAGGCTTAACTACCTAGCAATCATATACATGGTCGTACTCATGGGAGCACACAAATACTGTAATGACAACGAGAATAACGATATCACGCTGAACGATGTGAAGTCCATTCATTGTAAAGAAACTTGCCACTAAAACTTGTCACTGAAACTTTGCGATGAAACTTTTGCTATCTCTCAGACAGTCGCAAAATCTCAACGAGCGCAAAATTTTAACGGGCAAAACGCTGACGCATACAAATCACTGCCGCACGCATGGAAATTCCCGGTATGGAGTAGTTGGTGGTGGAAGAATATCATCTGTAAAACTGTTTGCTGATGCGCAAGATCGCAGAAATGAGGCTGAAACCCTATTTCATCCAATCTGAAAACGTCACGTTTCGTCTAAGACCGTCGGAACATTAAGGTTTTACCGTTGAGCATTGACAGTTAGCTATCCAAATACTATATCATTATGTAGTATAAGTGTGCTCTTGAGTAATATACGTATTCTGTAACTTGGTGCGTAGTTCAATTTATTGTACCCCCTGTTAGCCCAATCGGTGACAAGTTGTGAAGCGATGGACGAGGCAAATGTAGTTTCAGCCTCGGCTTCGTCACATCATCAAGGAGGGAATAAGCAACAACTATGTATATTTAACTAAATATTTGTTTATTATAACCTAGGTTTCAAAACCTTGTGCTATCCTCAGGTAATTAATACAACAAATATACGGTTTTATATACCCGATGCAAGCAGATGGGACGGGGAAAATGCGAGTGGGACAAGATATTTAGGATGGGAAAGGTGATGGGTGTGGGGAGGTCATTAGGTATTCAAACAATGGGGATCACCAGCATTCCATCGCAACTCATCACCCACTGACCTGAATCCTAGGTGGAAAAAAAACAAAATTTAGCGGAATCTACAAAGCTGGTACTCAGTTCCGTCCTCGATTTTTAATAGCAAATTGACAAAAAAGACGAGTGGAAATTGAAACATATATCAAATAATGGAGATATCGATCCTTTTCCTTTCGGGGTCGGCAGTTTAAAAAATTTAAATCTTCAAGTTTGTCGACACCTTGGTCTACAATAAAATGAAACGCACTTTTTCATCCTCCAACATTTTGTGTATGTTAACAAACGTAATCAGGGCAAAAAAATGCACAAATATATCAGTGAAATAACCAAGCGTTTTTCCCATGCCTTACGATTTGACAATGATGAAAAAATAACTTTTGTGTTAAAGAAAATAAGATTACCGATAAGGAAGCAGCGCCTGAAAACATTTGTATGGAGTGTTGCTCTATGTGGCTCAGAGACATAGACCTTTGGAAAGTTAGCACAGAAGAGAACAGGGCCTTTCGAAAACTGGTGCTGGAGGTGGATGCAGAAAATCAAATCGGTTGTTATCCGAAATGAGGAGGCGTAAGAATAGAAGAGGAGAAAACCATATGGAACACAAGGTTTGGAAGTTAATATCCAGATGGATAGGCAACACTTTGAGACATAATAGGAAAAGGGTAACAGAAGAGAAAATAGAAGGTAAAGCCCCTCGAGGAAGACCCGAGGAACAAACACATAGGCCAGGAAAAACTGGACATAAGACAGAAGAGCTACAAGTACATTAAGCTGTAAGCTAGAGAAAGGATAAAATGGAAAGCTGCAGTCAATCAATCTTAGTATTGAATGACTAATGATGATTGAACGAGAGGAACAAAGTCTCGTTGGAATTTACTGGCCACCAAGACCTAGATAAATTTAGTTATTTACGTATTTTTTCTATTGTTAGTTATTAATACATGAGTTTTTTTGTGTTAATTTACATTTATAGAATGATAAAAAGTTTTTCCTTTTGTACTTGAAAAGTTTGAAATGATGAAAAGTTTGTCCTTTTGTACTTTTAAAAGATTGTGCCTGCAAAGTGTTTTATTATTATATTTGTTCTTTTGGATTTTTTGTCCTGAACAATAAATATTTTTCTTACTTACTTACTTACTTACTATAAACCGAGGCCAATAACGCAACACCTTGGATAAAGTAATGCTTCGCCATCTCCAACAAAGCATTCCACATTTCGTTGACAGTATGGGCCTAATGCCGGCCTCGGTGGCGGCGGGGTTACGTCCTCGCCTGCTAACCCAAAGGTCGCGGGTTCGAATCCCGCCTGGGGAGGATTTTTCACTTCCTAGGGCATGGTTGTGTGTGCTCGTCTATTGTTAATGTTGTTAATACCCCGATGTAAAGGCCAATGAGTGCTGTTTTCGGTGGTGATGGAAAATAAATAAATAAAATAAAATAAATAATGGAAAACGCTGTATCCAAATATACGCATCGTGTGGGACGGCGGCTTCCGCGATAATTTGATGAGTTCCATATATTCGGGTTTTTCCCACGTTGATTCATTTTAATGGACAACAGTTTCGCTTGTGTTGCAGCTAGCGTAGCGAAAAAGAATCTCTGCAGCTTATTCAGGACCTGACGATGCAAGCTGTATCGCAAGCGAAACTGTTGTCCATTAAAACGAATCAATGCGGGAAAAACCCGAATAAATGGAACACACACGCTTCGTATGTTCACCTGCGAGCCAAGTTGCCAATCATTTCTAACTTCATATTATATTTAAGTAAGTTACCATACATTACAATATTTAAGGCTTGGAATATTGGAAGACATCTATATGTGCAGTTAGTACAGTACCTACTGCAAAGAACTGTGTTAATTTTTCGGCTGCATATTTGAAATAAACGAAAGTCTCATCTGTTCAAAGTTTATTTCGAGGATAAAATACTTGAAAATGAAGTAAAAACGTCGAAACAAGCGAAGTTTTACTTTGAAATAAAGTTTAGACTGCACGAGACTATTATTTCAAACATGTTTTAACTACATCACGAAATCTCGCAAGAAAAAGTTAATCACATTTCTTGTTGCTATTAGTAACATCGCACATCCAGCCTTATGGGGATTAAAGATGGGTTTATATTGGCAAGTAATTTGCGCAAGTTACTAGCAGCAAGTGACTTTCGACGTTAATTGTAGGTATAAACGGCTTTGCAAGTCCTCTGCAGAACTTTTAAAAAATTCGGCAAGTCGCTTGCAGAAGCGTATTGGTGCCAGTGTAAACAGCAACCAATCTGACTCTGCACTATAACGTGAGAACGTTTTCGTCTGAGTAAAATCCACCACAAGCTCTTGCATAAGAAACTTGCGGAAGTAACTTGCCAGTGTAAATTTACCCTTATACAGGAAACAAATTCCCAGAAGAGTCCATTCTTTAAAATAAATGTGGAACTCCCATTATATTCCTGATAGTAGCTTAGAATGAGTACGAATACTCCCAAAATCAATGCTCACGACTTCCAAGATCCTTGCGCGGCCCTCATAAAGAGTTTTCTTCAGAAAGTGTGTTGTGCCTTTTTTCATCTATGCTCGCTTTAAAAATCAAGCAATGCCGGCAACAGACACACTCCGCTAAAAGCTTACGTGGGAAAAATGCGAAGACAAAGAGTGAGGAAGAGAGAGAATGAGGGAGAGAGCAGTTTATCCGCTTTTTCTGTTCACACTCTCTCCCATTCCTTTTTTTTCAGTCGCACGCGAATGCGTGTTTACGCGTCAGAGCGGAGAATGAAATTTTACCAGTTCCCCTTTCTCTCCTCTCCATTCCATCCGCTCCCACCCATCCGAAGCACTTTCTTCTTCCGCTTCTCTCGCGGGTTAAACCTTTAGCACTCAACTTTGACGACACTCTCTTTCTCAACACCGGGATTTGATCTCGATTCGACCCTCACACACATCTCCATTCCCTACCCCCACTCACGTCTTCCCATTACATCACCCACTTTTCCTCCCGTCTCATCCGCAACACTACCCCACAGATCTCGTGGGAGGGCGCCAGTGTTTGGGAGAAGGGGGTGGGAAACTCTTGGGAGAAGGCGGAGGCGGATGTTGGTCCAAGATTTAGCTAAAGGCGGGGAAGGTGGAAGAAGGAAGGACGAGAGAGGACCCGATATGGTAAAAGGGAGAGATTTAGGTCAGGATAAGGAGAAGTGTTGCACCCTTAGCTGAGGAGATGAAAGCACTGATCTCCAGAAAAAGTGAAGCAGAAAAAGGAGAGGATAGGTAGGGAGAATATAACAAGTAATACAAGATAAACATAAAACGAGAGAAAGACGGACATATTTACTATATTTCCCGGCACATGGGCCCACAAGACGCACTATGATTTTAGTAGGTTAGATTTAGGAAGAAAAAAATAAAAAATCCACATCCGTTATTGTTAACAATTTTTAGGAAGAAAATGGGATATATAAGTTCCGAAAGTAATAACTGCATTCACGTTATTCGTAATTGAATCCCAGGAATAAATGAATGACGGAGTGTGCAACTTAGGCTCGCCCCGCAACGCAGGGTGCGGTGCTAGTATAGGAGTGGGCACCTCCAATGGACACGCTAAATAGGCTGCATAAAAAAGGAAGAAAATGGGATTATAAAATTCATAAACCTGTAAATATTTTATTCGCCTTAGAATACTAGAAACAAATGAATGATGGAGAGCACACCGTCAGTTTGCTGCCGCAACACAGTCTGCGGAGGAAGCTGAGATATTAGCACCTTCGACGATACGCTAAATCGGATGCAATAGAAAATTGTGCCCTACTAAAGATGTAGCCTTATCCTCAGCACATTAACGAAGACCGATTTTATTACACAATTTTTAGAAGAAAGCGTCTTCTGGGCCGGGAAATAAGTATTCGAAGGATGCGAGAATGAGTCAATGAGACAAGAGATCTGGTTGGTGTAGGGGTTAATTATAAGTGGAGTTAAATTACGAAAAGAAACGAGTTATTATGAGACTTCACAGCCAAATTTGTTTTTATATTTTAACCAAATTTGGAAAACTAGCCACATACTATAAGATGCACTCTTTTAAGCAATTTTGTTATTGTTTAGTTATTAATAGCAGTTAAGTTAATATTTAAATGTTATATGTTAATTAAAAAATAAATATTACATTACAAAAATTTCACATGTACTCACGATTCTAGTCACATTTTTTTACTTTTCTATCCGAACTTATAACAAAAGTTATGACATTAAATGTACGAATAAACATTTTTTTATCGTTTAATTACTGTAAATGCATCAGGCAGATTTACAACAAACCTCATATATGGGTTCCTGGAGTCATTACGAATATATTAAATACAAAAAGTTTGACATTTGTGAATACTTACATTCGAAATCATAATTTGATTCGACTGTAAGTTATACTTCCCATTCTTAGCGTCTGATTTCACATCCTGGCAGCGGCGGAGATTTTTCAGAGGAATTCCAATCCGTTTTATAGTGCCTTATGAAGAGACAAGTGTTTTCAGCCTCTGGGACTTCAAGATACGGATATAAATGCACTCATTCGGTTGGGAAGAGAGGAGAAGTGCACCAGAGCAAGGGATGGAGATTGGCTGTGGAAGCGGGTTCACAGTTCCAACCGGCGGCGTTAAACAATGATCTCTTTGGCGCCAATTTTTCAGGGTATGCTAATGCCGGCATCGTATTTCTCTCCACAATTCAATTATTTTCCACGTAATCCATCCCTCATCTATAGACTCACACGTCTTTATAAGCCACCTCAGTGGGTGGTAGACCACCCACTTAAACAACCAACCTTGAGTCTCTCGGATCTTGCATTTCACATAGTTTCTTGTCTCAAGTACAAAAAAAGCACACACGTAAATCATGGAAGCTAAATGCTAGGACAGTGCCTACGAAAATCTAAAATATAATGATTCGATTCCAATGGCTAATCAAGAAGGAAGAAGGAAGGAAGAAAGAAATACGAAGATTGGAAATAGTTTTATTCGCGTAATAATGGTTACTCATTATAAAACACACAAAACACCAAAAGAAATAAATATGCTCACAAAGTAAGAAATAAACTAACTTTCCTGGAAAATAATCAGGGTTTGGCTTTGAGCATTGAGAATGGCTGCAGTAGGCATTTAAAAAATGTCTACTGCAGGAATAAAACCGTACAGGCGAGGAGAGGCTGTGACAGTCTAAAGAGATGTACAAACCGAAAATCTAAGTTATTCAAAAGCGGTTAAAGCAAGTTAGATATGTATATACTCGTTAACTGAATTTTAGGAAGCTTTCCATTCAAGGCGTTGAAGTCAGCGCAGACCGAACCACACCAGCGCATTTCAGAGCACACAAACGACGATGAATTGAAACGCTGGCGTAACGTTTGGTAACCTCCCGCTAGGTAGCCGAATTATTTGTATATAGTTATCTAATGCGTTCAAAATAGGTGAAAACAGACAAAAGATTTTCAGGAAACATTAATTCAAAACTTTAAACTTGGGCCTGGGCCCAAAACGTGCCTCCTACGACACCGAAATTGGAGGTTTGGAAGGGGAGCTAAACCACAGAATTCAAGCGGAATGGATGAACTGGAAAAGAGTGTCAGGTGTGCTTTGTGACTGAAGAATAAAGAAAAGGTTAAAAGGAAAGATCTTTAAGACAGAGGTGAGACTAGCCATGATATATGGCAGTGAGACCTGGCCGGTGAAGAAAGTGTTAGAGAAGAAACCAGAGACGGCAGAAATGAGGATGCTGAGATGGGCTTTGGGTAAGACAAGGAAGGATAGAATTATAAATTTCATAATCCGGAAGATGGCTGGAGTGGCGGAGGCATCAAAGAAGCCTCAGGAAAGTAGGCTACGCTGGTAAGGGCATTTTATGAGAAGGGAGGATTGTCATGGTGCAAAAAGGATGCTCGACCTGGAGGTGGAGGGTAGGAGGCCAAGAGGAAGACCAAGGAGAAGGTGGAAGGATTGTTTAGCTGAAGACATGAGGAAGAAAAGACTGAGTGCGGAGGATAGGAGGGACAGAAAGGCGTGAAAAAAGAAAATAAGGAACAGCATCCCCTGAACAAGGGAAAAGCTAAAGAGAAAGAAGTAATTCAAAACTTTACATTACCCGTATTTTACAACTGTTTTACTCAAAATCTTCACAAAACAATATTATCGGCGTTTGCTTGTTGTTTTTCGCAAATAAATAGTGCTTTCAATGTGTTATGAAATGTGCTACCTTGTGTGCAGGGTCTAAAACGTATGGAAGGCAAGTGCTCTGTTGTGTTGCACAGTGAGCAGCATACTATAACGAATGGAAAGCTCCCAGTATAATAATGAACTGGAATAGAATATGAAATGTGATGTAAGTTGCCTCCGACGATGACTACTAATAACGATGGATGAGAAAGGATCCAACCCCTTTGAGTGATGGGTCCTAAGGGGTGTTTTGGGGAGAATGGATCAGAAAAGGGGGAAGCGGTCCACATTCCTCCCACGACCCGCTCCGCTTTGGACCCAACACGTTGACGTCGGTTGGGTGGAGGATCGGAAAGTGTTGGCGAGGATACTCCCTCGCCGAGTAGGATTTCAGGGGATTAAAAGAACTTCGGGATACCACCCCAGCCGCCCTTTCAACTCTTATCCGAGCTCGTCCGCCAGAAACCTCGCACCTTCCATCAGAAGATGGGCGCGTGGGAAAAATAACGAAGGATTTGCTCAAACGTCAAAACGAGTAATACCTTTTTCCGAAAAATTAAAATTTGAAATGAAAATTTTGAAAATATTTCTGAGTATCAAAAGAAGAATAACTTGATGGATCAATTTTACGTGGAACAGCAATATTACTGTTTATATGCCGTTTCTTTTTCCTTCGACTCAACAGAGTGTAAAGTTTTTCAAAATATTCTTAAGCACAATGAGTGCGAGTGTCACTCATGAGTGACGCATACAATAAAACTGGCTGAAGGGTGTCTCACACGAGTGACGGCAATTAGATATTTAAATGGCAGCATTGAACATTTTAGGAACTGGGAAATGCCAAAAATATCTTGCACGTGCTAAAAGTGTTAAACTGATTATACAGCTTCATAATAAGATACTCAAACGAAATTTGTCACTTCCACAATATACAAACAGTTTCGGCAGTTACACCATCTTCAGGTACATTCTGTAATAAATTGTGAAGTAACAATGTTCGTTTGACTATCATGACGACCTTCCACCAAGTTGAACCTTCAACTGTTTAATTCATCTTTATAATACCCTGCCGAGCACCTGAAGGGTTTGTACCAACATGCAACACACTTCATCCTACAAAAGTTAAAGGCACTATGGTTATTAATGCATTAGCAAACACTTGCACATGCCTACAGGAGGTGAAAGTTCGCCCCAATACACAACACAATATGCCACCAATGTTATAGAAACCACGAGAATTCATTCATTTTGCCACCAAATAACTGTACAAAGATATAAGAGTTATAAAGAAAGATGTTGAAATTGTAAAGGCATTCCTTTATTAACGTTAAAACTGAACAATCCAGAAAAAACAATGTTTTTAATAGAGAATGAAAATCCGAGTTTAAAAAAATAAACATTTTATTTTCATCACGATACTCATCCCCATTCCATGGCCACTACTCCTTTCCATCCTCACCGTTCCCGTTTTGCCTCGAGCATTGTTTATGATTTGCATTCAATGCAATCCAAAGGTTCCACGGGCTAATTTCCTTAATTGTTTGCTCGTGAAATATTTATCATGCAGATTGCCCCTAGAACCTTGATTTCAGCGTATATTAACTCTCCCTCGAGGAAAACGAGGAAACGTTGATTAATCTTTGTAAGGAAGCCCGAGGGTGATAGTAGAAGGAGGCCGCCTTACTTCCTGAGATTGCTTCAAAGAAACCATTGTTTTTTGTGGTTTTGGTGAAGGATAGCTTTATTACATGGGCTATGCAGATATTTAAACGATTAGAGAATCATGATCCTCTCACAGTTAAAGCGTCTTCTCGTCTAAATCTGGCTCAAACTTTAGAAAACTTACGGATCTGCATTCCTCAAGATTGTGATGGAGCATAGCTAATGATTACGGAATTAACAAGGGGGATTATTTCATTGAAAAGGAGAAGATGAGCGCTGATTTTCTTAGTCCCAGCGAAAACACGAGCAGTTTTTTTATTTCAGGGCAGTGTAAGACGCCATTTTCACATACCTTTGCCCCATTTTATGAGATAAAAACTAGAAGACCAAAAAGAGGCTATTTAATGGTCTGTACTTAACGTATCAGGCCAAAATAAGCATATCACAGACACAGTCAAAGTTTGTCCACGATAACGTGGAGAATGTATGTGGAAAGCTTAAGAGACGATTCCCGCTAGAGGTGATTCCAGCTTGATTGTAATAGCCGAGGAGCCAAAATCATCGTACATACCAACACCCCAGTAATTACTCATTTTATCATGCATAACAATATTTTCCGACGGATAAAAGTACATTTATTTTCTATATTAGACCTAAACTGCAAAAAACACTATGGTTTAGCAATTAAATATTATTCTTAGTGACTTAAGATATGAAAAAACAACCTTGATGGGTATCATTACATTTAAAAACACTAATATATCATGATGTACTAAAATATTTACGCACAAGTTGACGCAAAATAATTACTGACATGTCCCATGAATTAGCGATGAAATACTTAACGCAGCAGGCTGAAATAAACAGGCTTAATGGAAGCCATTAACTTTCAAGCATTTCTTTCCCATTTTCCCACAAGATTTAATTTATTTTGCATCATATATACTTTCAGGGTTTTGCTGCAGTTATATCCCACGGTAATAAGTATCGATCGATTTATTTAACGCTTAATTAACTTAAAAGTAACAAATTAATGAATAAAGGAACGTAGTTAATATATTATGACGATTTAATTTAGTCTCAGTAGCTGGAGTACCTGAAAAAATCAATTAAAGCGAAAGCATGTTTGTTAATTCAAAGTTTTTCCGAAGTTCCATGAATTAATAAAGAAGCTTGGCACTCTAAAGATGACCCAGCGCTTGGAGAGTGATTAAAAGCTTGTGCAAAAACAAAAGATTGAAAGTGAATATAATTATAGCCCTATTCCACGGTGTATCTTTCAATCTCTGGAGGACAATATATTTGATGAACTCCAGTTCTCGCATAATGTATTTTTTCTCTCGATTCAGAATGTTAAAAAAAGACTTTCTCACTTTTCCAAAGTTCAAAACTTTGCTAAATCTCTTGAGATAACCCCGAGAGATACATACAGACGCGAATCTTTGATTAATTGACGAGGTGGTTTTTACAAATGTTTGAAAGATAGTACCACGCATTTCGTCGTTCAACTGTTCCATTAGTAAATCGATATTTCTCTATTCAGTTATTTTATCTGCGGAATGTTATCTCATTGACTCAAAGCAAGACGTTCGTGAAAATAAAATAAAGGCTAACGTTCACTCAAATTCCCAATGAAAGCGTTAACGTTACGTTGCTAGTTTATAAACGAAACGTTAAAACAAGTCATTCTTAGAATCACTATAAATTATAAAAGTATTTAGAGTTTTGGAAGCGTATGAGTAATGAAGAAAACAGGAATTTCGGAGCATGTAACAGACTTACCTACTTTAATTTTAGAGTTTCATTGAAGTGTTATCATTCGAATACATATAAAAGCTAATTTTGTTCCTCGAAGGTAATAAGCTTAAATCCTGTAGGTTAGACAACACTCCATACGCACATGCATAAATGGTACCTACTCAATTGAATAACATCTCCCCATCTGAACATGCGGAAATATATCATTCATTAATTTATGGAATAAGACGCGCGAAAAAGAAGTGGAATTAAAATTAAATTTGTTATTTTTCAATGATGAATCAAATAATTCGAAAAAATGTTAATGTCATCCTCACGGCTGCTTCAGAGCTATCGTCAATGTGTTATGAGCGGCGGGTCAAATTTATTATATTTAAAGTTGAACTTTTCAGGAAAAATAATGGCTAAATTAGGGCATAAATTTAATGTACGCTCACACCATGTACTACCGAAAAAAGACTTAGGGAGTGGTCGTAAGGTCCATACAGGGCTGTTCCATGAATCCCAATTCCTTTTGGTATATCCTCAATAAAGCCTATATAAGTGGTTACCAAAGGAAGAAGAGTGATGCCATAAAAAACCATATATTCAAGTAGCAGAATAGTATTAAATTTTAATATCCTACTGGATGTAAATAGTGGCTAACATTGCCATGTAGTAAGCACCATTCATACACACTATATCACACTCATATTTGATGTTATGAAAAACACTCAAAACCCCAGAAGATATCATACCAAAGCACGATTAAGTTTTGAAAAAAATATTAAAAGTAAAACAGTCAGTGATGAACAAAAAAATATGTTGGCCTAAGTCTAATCAAGTTTATGAGGCGGTGGGATGTAGTCATCAAAGAATTACATTTAGGTTTTATACGAGCGAGAAATCACCATAATCATTACAGCCGAGTGTACATGTTAGCGGAAGATAAGGAAACCAATTACAATAAAAAAGCTAATCTAGGGGATTTCTTATATCCTTTGAGATATGCAACAAAGATTAGGAATTTAATGACGCTTTTACAGTAACCTTTAACGCCAATAATAATTTCAAAAACGTCTTTTCATCCACAGAACAGATTATTAATGAAAATTAGCCATCATGATAGCAATTACGAGATGAAAATTCTGCTTGATAACTTATCTTTTATGAAAGAGATAATTTAGAACAAAACGGAACGACTTCAGTATTTAATAAAGAACTTATAAATTAAAAAGGAAATAGAAAATTTCAATCGTCGCCCCATAATCTTGACATTAGCCACTTAAACTCATCACGATAAAATAAGAATAAATTTTTACCAATTGCAATAATACGCGGTGAAACGCATCCTAACCCGCAGCGTTAAATTGATTAATATAGAGTTTGCTAAAAATTAGGGGCCGTCAGTACTTCAACGGTACTTGTTATATGCGGAGGTCGTTAAGTACTGTGCTAGAGCAAGGAAAGCCCAATCGGATATGATCGAGAGCGCAGACATGGTATCACAACATCTTTGGTCAATATTTACGGAGTTCTGTGAGCAAAAACATCTTCACCGTTGGAAGTCAACGAAATGAATTTCTTCATGAATGATATACATAAACACAGTTTGAAATTGACATGAGGAATAGAGTTGGTGTGATTGCTAGAGTACCGGCTTCCTATCGCGATGATTGGGATTCAATCCCGACGGTGGCTGAGAGATCGATTTTCAGCTACTTCATTTGTGGCTCACGAAAGGAAATTAAAGTAGGTACTGCATCCCATCCGTCGGGAAGGAAGCTAAACAGTGTCAAGAATAAGCTAAAAAAACACACGTTTTGTTCCTCACCGTTCTTCCAACATTCCCCGAATAATCCCTATCTTACCGTTTCACCCATATAGCTCTAATGGTGCAAATGACCTTTTCTCATTATATTATATTAAAACGTTAACAAGAAAAACACATATAAGTAGGATATATTGATAAATTTGGCAGGTAGATGTTTAATAGCCAGGTTGGAAATGTAGTAAAAGGGTAGAGAAAGGGATCAACAGAGAGTTAATTTATTTGAGAGGTGAGTCGGAAGAAGATGGAAGAACTAATGAGCAAATATTTAGGAGTAGGCATACATATTACTTACATACATATATATTACTGAGTTTTTTCCAACAGGAAGTAGAGGTACTCTGACCCTGATGAAAGAAAAAACGATCGGAAAGTCGATGTGGAATTAACAAGGGCTGGAAATGAGTTTTAGACCGGATTTAAGTCTACTACGGAAAATATTAAAAGTTACGAGTGAAAACAGAACGGCATCCGTGGAAACATTGCGGAAATTACGGAAACTTTTTTTAAACAATATTTTTACGAAGAAATGACTGACGCTGTTTTGAAAGGCAAGATTTGTGGCAGCTAACATAAACCATATCGGGACGGGAAGGAGGAGGCAATACGGAAGTATTTGATGAATGAATGACGAAACATATGAATGATGTTCTCGGGTGTCTGAGATTACCATAAAGCGGAAGAGAAGACCTAAGAGAGTAATGGCTTCAGTTTTAATTACCTGAACATGTTCATTGAAATTAAATAGTAGATCAACTAAAATGCATCAATCCTGGATTAAGAACATGTGATACATATCAAATTTATTCAATGCCGTGGTCGGCATTATTGAGACTTTTCTTCGTGGATAACGCCATGGCACTACACGCATTGTAATTAAACTTCAACTCAAACATACTGCACCATTCGGAGGTTTTAGATAAGAGACTCTGAGTGTGATAGCAATTGGAAACATTATAATCTGTGTAAAATATGTTGCAGCCATCTACTAACAGCAAGGTGTTGGCATGGCAAAATAAAAAGTGAGGCAATATCAACACTGTAGAGGTTGATAAGGTACGATCCTAGTATGTTTCCCAGAGGTACTTTTGATGTTACTATAGACTAACTGGACGAAACTGCTAACAAAAACACTCACTGAGTTCTATCTCTGAGGAGGCTAGACGAGAGGCTGAAGAAGGTGCTTTGGATATTAAATTGTTGGCTAAGTTTATGGAGGAGGAGCTGGTGACTTGAGGTATCAAACGCTTTTGGGAAATCAAAACATTTGGTATCAAGATGAAATTTGTTCATATTTGATTCGAGAGCATGATTGTTGAAAAACTACTAAATTGGATAAGCAGGCTTAGAAGGAAACCAAGTAGGTTCGAAGAGAGAAGGAGACTATGAATAATAAATAGTTAAGGATAATCCTCTCGCAAAAAGAAGAGAGAACAGAAAGTAAAAGATGAAGCGGTTAAGATGAATGACACACGTGACCGCGTCAAAACCACACATGCGTGGCGAGCATATATGAGTTTAACATCGACGCGCGGCAGTGGGTGATGAACGACCAGCTGATGGCGGAGGTATCAGGGATCGAAAGGACCTGAAGTTAATATCGAGCCATGAGCCGCAACTCAATGAGCATTCACATTTCCATATGGATAAGGTGCGCTTCTGAAAAGGCGTGCCCCACGGATGAGCATCGTACAGTGAGGGTGATTTGGGACGAGGAGGCGTTGGGAGGGGTATTGGAGGAGAGGAAAGGGGTTGGCCAATTCATACTCTCTTTGATATCTCTACAGAATAAATTAAATGCCGGGCGGTACATAACACACCAAATATCAGTGGTGAAGCAGCTGAAGTAGTTTGCAATGCCTTTTATCATCATAGATATTCTACCTAATGAATGGTGGGCCCTTGGATAGTCTTTCCAATAATTACCTCATGCTCGATGCGTCTCCTATGTTTCCTTCAAAAGATACACATACCGCTGTGAACCAGTCATTAAATCGCTGTAAATTAAGGCTGCAAATTGAAATGCAACGTTGAGTCACATTGAAGAACATGAAAAGCAGAAGATGTAAAAAGTTTCGCAAAAAAGGAATTTTATGTCACTAAACAGTATTGTGTCTCTGCGTTAGATTTCATTTTTAACGATGGAGCTACGATATACTCCAACATTCACTGCAAAAAGACGTCACCCTCAAAGTTCACGCTTCGGATTGCTTAATTAATCAACTAATTATTTATGGAATTAATACAATAAAAATATGTCTTAAAGCTGACTTAACATATTATATTTTACAATTGGTTGTTATTAATATTTTTATTTTTAGGATAGACTTTCGAATGCAAAAATAAAATAATATTAGTGCAAAACAACACTATTGTTCCTAAACACAATCCTTCTTCAATTCTCCGCATGTTTTGACCCCTTCATGCCTTACAAGATTTCAATTTTTCTACTTCCGATTAAGCGCTTGCCCAAAATTCTTCCCTCCATCACCCATTTCAACATATTGTTATCTCTACGTATATACCTTCCCTGAACATGCGTGCTACCTCCTGTCGATTATTTCTACCAGTTGGTTAGGGAAGTAGTAAGGGATTATGGGATACCATAGGTAGGATGATCGATAAAGAAGGTAGGGGACGTGGACAGGGGAGTAAAAATTGTATTTCCGGAAAAAATGAAGGGAGGTTTGAAGCACACATGCCTAGATTAAGAAGCAGTTAATGTAATAATGCATTACATCGAAACTGGTCGCATTAGAAATTATTCACAGTGGAAAACTACAAAGAGTTATTCTTTGGTCATGTGCATTGTACAAATTAAACCACAATAGTTCTGAGACAACATTATTAAGGTAGTACAAAGGCTGACGGCTTTCGCACAGGAAGTAGATAAGAAAGTAGCAGTACTTTTATTTCTCTACCCATACAAAAAATCTAAATCATCGGAATAATAACTCCATCGGCTTTATTCAGGTTTTCAAAGCAACTTTGTAACGTCGACCGATGCGTCCATTAAATCAGAATTCATACCGTTGTTCAACCCCAATTTGCATTATTCTCGGCAGAAGCAGTCCATAGAATGTAAAACTTTATACGTCCTGTGTTAGCTTTGAACGTTTTAACTTACTCCTATTCGTAAAGCAACTTTTAGCCCAATTAATATTCTTACTCTTCTTATTCTTGGATCAGGACTAAGTAAATCGCTCCTTAGCACGGATTTATCTGGAAATCTATCACGACCGCACATATTTATATGGATACACTCGAATGTATATATTTTCTAGCCAGGCTTCGAATTCTGAGACATACTATCGTCGTTTTATCCCAGAGTTGCGTTATACTCGGCAGAATTAAAAATTTAAGCATTTTGTACACTGAGCTAGCGTTGGAAATTTTAACTAATTGCGAAGCGTTATATAACTTTTGGCCTTAGAATCCTTAATTGGACCGGGACTATGTAAAACCTCCGTAATACGGGTTTAGTTGGAAATATAGCAAGGCCGCGCATGTATAAACTTGAATGCATACATTTCCTTCACAGGCTTGGAATTCTGAAACACACTACTGGCGTCTACCCAAAATTGCATTCATCATCAACTGGTATTCTGCCTACTGGCAGGTCCCAAACACCAAATCTGTCTCCAATTCTTCCTCTTCCTAGTTCCTATTTCTTGGTTTCCTTGTAACTTCTTTTTTTCTTGACTTCGTCAGTAATTTTCAGCCTTCTCCTTCCTCGTCTCTTTTCTTCCTTCACTTTTTCCTCTTAAATAAACAAAAACATTTATAAATTGCGTTATCCTTATTATATCAATGGTAATTATTATTCCGTTAACCAGTATCTTCGTTTGAACCCAACTTTGCGTTATTCTCGGTAGAATTAGTCCATAGAATGTTAAACTTAATGCATACTGAGTAGGAACTGAAATATTTGAACTCGCCCCTTAACGTCATACAACTTTTAGCTTAATTAGAATCCTTAATTGGACCAGGACTAAGTAAAAACCACCTCAACACGGATTTATCTAGAAATCTATTGCGGCCGCACATGTTTGTATGGACAAATTCGAGTGTATACAAGCTCCGAATTCCGAAACACACACAAGACCGACCTTAAAACATTTTAAGCGAGTGTGCTCGTCATCGATCGGGAATTTTGCGATGCTTGGCAGTGTGGCGTCGGGAGTATTTGGGAGTTTTGGGGCGAGAGAGGTAGGAGATGGGGCGTGGTGGAGTTTAGATGCGGGAGGGGAGTGAGGAAGGAGGGAGAGAGGTGGATGGAAGAGGGAGGGAAAGGGGATGCTGGGGAAAGAGAAAGGGGGACATCTCTCCTCCGGACCCCGCCCTCACACCCATTCACACCCCCTCCATGACCCGCATGTCAAGCGGCTAACAGCACCGTCCACCAATCTTATTCCTTCCTCTTTGCCTCTTCTCTACTCTCCTCATCCTCCTAATAAATTCATCTCCGTCCTCCTTTCTCTCCGCTTTTTCCATTCATTCTCTTTTTCCTCCTCCAAGCGAGGGAAGAGTATAAAAAAAAACACATCGAAATTACACCATCGATGCTGGTAGAGCATCGCTCTTAAGGTTAGTTCTATGGCAGTAGCCTTAAAACTTCATTCTTGCCGGATGCAGCGGCATTTGATACCGACCGATCTTCTCGATCTTCACCATCAGTGCCTTCTGCTTAGATATCTGTCTCACAACAGTGGAGCCAGGTAGTTGGAGCAGTAGGATGTAGTAAGTATGATACAGAGAATTCTCATTTGGTCTCGAATCTGTGATCCTCAGATTGAGCGTAAAACACACTTACTCTGGTCCACCCCGGCCATGGACCAAAGAAATGAGTACGATATATTTTCCATCTGGTCCTTGGATCCTACGACCAGTCACAGGCAAACAGGCGAGTCTAGTGTTTTAGGAAATACCGGGAAGGGAGCTGTAATCTACCAAAATGATATTCGAAGGAGTTGTTGGAACTGAAATGGAGAAAATGTGCTCGAGGTTTACTGGAACTAGCTTAGAATGTTTTCAAACAATATAGTACATAAGCAAAACTAATATGGCGCAGTTTATTTAGATTATATAATTCAGTAAATACCAGGCCAGCTGCTACTCACTGAAATCAACAACGAGCGAACACAGGCTCCGCCTCATCGAATTCGATTTAAGTTCCAAATTAAGTTACCAGTTTTCAGCGCTGATTCCAGAACTGATTTCAGTGATGATCTGAGAGCCGTGTAAAATAGTCCCCACAGACAATTAGAACATGTCCTGTAAGATAGTCAACGCTCAATACATACATGGATGACTGGTAACTGACAGAATAATATCTGCACATCGATCTTAATGGAGAACAAAGCAAAATAGAGCTGATTAAATCATGCAATATGACACATTGATTCCATTATTTTTAAGGAAGTTCCTACAAGATTGCCTAACAACAAAACCTGAATTCCACCTTTTCCTATGCATATAAATATAGCCTTCACTGACGACGAGCCTAAATTATTAAATACAAGATTAAGATTCACAATATGTAGATCATTCCACTATAGTATTTAATTAACATTTTTACCAGCCATACGAGCTAACTGCATCGTCATTTTTATTGAAGTAACGCATTTTGACAACAATTCCTTCAGCTATTTGCTGATAACTCAAAACCTAAGTAGAAATGTTACCTGAACCATATCACCATAAAATTCCTTGAGAGAATTTGGATATTAGAAGCATTTTTTGGCAAAAATGGAATTTGTATTAAAAAGTTAATACTTTTCACCCATTTTGGCGTTTAACGCCGTGCGATTTCAAATACGATTTGTAGAAAAAATTGGGGCGGAAAAATAGGATTTTGTTGTTCACATCAAGTAAAGGACACGTAGCCAGAATTAAATGGCATTTAATACATACCCTTGCTGCAGTCATCAACCCTAGGACTGGTTTTCTGCTTCTCTACACACCTTTAAATTAAGCACTTTCAAAATGCTGGGTATTTCCGAGGGAAAGGTCATAATTTCTAGAGGTGAACTGGCATGCAATTTCAAACATTTTCTGGTCTATTGAAAATGGTGTCGCAGATTATAGATAAATAGGAAGACAAACGATTAAATACTTGATGAAAACAATGAAGGACATCAAAAGATGGAGTAGTAAAGAATTAAAGAGGATAGATTATATGAGAATTGGTGGACTTCTGCAAGCCACTCTCCGGATTGTTAAAGTTCTGATGCTGAGTAAGATACGAAAACATCGGTGGCAAAAACACCACCCATCGGCCGCAAGACATATATGTTTCAAGGGTATCGAACTTTAATACGTATCCCTTCTCAAACTCTCTTTCCACGTTTCCCTTCTCAACTGGCTCTGACTGGCTTCCTGAATATTTATTCGGGCGTGCCATTTTCTATTTAACACTGTCCACTTATGAGTCATTCATCTCCATCCAGGGACCCACACACATACTTTGAGAACGTGTCGCGGGGTTGAGATGAAAGGTCTACCTTCGACGCGGGGCTGCTAACACGTCGACGCCATTCACGACGAATCGCCGTCCGATAATTCACGAGTTTTAACTGATTGCCACGGGTATGGGAACAAAGAAGGGATATAAGTTGAAAAGGTCGAATGCTCAGAGGGAAAGAAAGATGCCTTTTTAGTGATTTATTTTTCCTTTTGAGCCGGACCTAAATGTTTGGAGCTCATAAATCGCCGTCTCTTTCCACACTTTCATATCATGTTACGGAACAGTTAACTTACATTAGGCGGCTTTCGATAGAGTTGGACGTGAAACCATTATTTTGGTTAAAAAATCTTAGTTATAAAATCACGGAAAACATAAGCAATTGGAAAGTTAGTCGCACTACTTACTCATAAGCATCTATTAATCCCAAGAATGGTCTGCTCCACCTCTGCGATCCACTCAACATTCAGATTACCGCTTCCACGTCACGAGAAAAACGGAAGGTTGAATTTAAAACAATTGGTTCGCTTACAAGTAATATTAAGAAGACAGTGGAAAGACCAGCTTCCCCATCTAGGCTCAGTTACCGTTTCCCGTCACCATAATGCATTCTTTTCAGCACCAGTAACTGCGCAAGACCGAAACTTTTTTCCGTACACTATATCAGCTCTGAATTACACTGAGTGCATGATTTTCCAATAAGGGTAACACATACATACCCCACACACCATCCCCTTTCGGGGTGGGTAGAGTCAATGAAAATAGTTTAATTGTCGGTGATAGGCCAGTCCAGCTGACTCTACTTTAATAACTTCCTCCATAATGCCTTTCTTTTTCCCTCAGTTACCCACATATAATGCTTTAGATACGCCCTCATGTTCTCAATTCCTATACAAATATTCCTTCTCTTTAGAGTATGTTCTACCACCCTCACCTCTTCCTTTTTTGTCGATCTACCCCTTCCCTTCACCCCATTCACTCCACTATCATTTATCTGATTCGTTATTCGAACCTCATCCATTCTCTCAACATAACCGTACCCACTGTCGATACTTAGATTGTCCACATGTTTACAATTTTACATGGCAGACATTTTACGCCCGGTGTTTCAGGATTTACTTCAGTTCTCCGCTCACATTCATTCTACGAAAACTGTGCGGTCAAAGGTTACCCTTTCCCGAGTAAGCGAGGGTACTTGGGGTCCATTCGGCTCCACCCCTGCCCGGTCGTACATTTGTCTTCCTGTCCGTTTTCTATTATCCTTTCATCTCCACTTCATGTGCCCACATTCTAACCCACTCCAACCCTCACACTTCTGCTTTAACATCAAAATGGTACCATTTCTCTTCGTCCGGTCTTTTATTTCGACGTCTTGAAAATATTCGTCACCGAAAATTAACAATTTCTCGGTGTGACCTTTGCATTGGATTAATTATTCACTGTCACACTTGCACGAGCCTTGAGTCCTTCATTAGTCACTCTTTAGTATGAAAACTCTTTTGTGTTTTTAGTCTACCAAAATAGTGCCCTAAAGATAACATTTACCTATTTACGTCCGTATGAAGAGTTAAAACTAAATAAATAAAGAAGAGTAAAGACTAAATCGTAACCTCATTCAGCATGTTGGATCGAAATATATGGATGATATTCCAAGGAGTATTATTAACTTCAACACACAGCAAACAAAGATTAATTGGTTTAGGCATCATATAATTCTAAAATACCGACAATAGTTTAATGCTTAAAATATATATATATATATAATTATCATTTATTTATCACATCTTATGTTATTTTCCTTACAAATAATTTAAACTTACACATCCTAAAAATATCGATCTGTAGAATCATCTTTAGCAGAATACTTTTTTCAAAGACTTCGTAAATTCCTTGAAGAAACAACGAATAGGTACTGTCATTTAATTGAACGCGAACGGAAATCGATTCACTGAGTGAAGCCAAAACATTGTCGGTGGAATAGGCGCAAAGCAGCGGTTCGGATAATTGCATTGGATTTGGGAAACTTAATGGCGCGAACTAATTCACTGCTCAAAGGATTGCGACTTCAAGGACTCCGAACGACCGTGGAAAGAGCGATTTGATGGAAGAATCTCCCCTTCTCTCGGACTCGCTCGCCGCCGACCGATGTATTTTATCGCCCTCCCAGTCCCAACGCACCCCACTCTCCCCCAATTTATCTCCGAACAGTTTCACGGCCGTTTCCCTTCACATCCCTCTTTCCTTGTTGCTCTCTCCCCGAGAGAAATTTTTATTTCGTTTCCTTTCCCATCTCTTTCCAAAAGAAACAACATCAAGCTTTCTCTCCCCTCTCCAGCTCCGAGCAGGTCTTCACCGCCGGCCAAAGAGTTATATTCCACATAAATGCGAAGGTTTCTGGCATACCTTGTGAAACATGAATACGTCACTTCATGAACCCATCAATTCCCTACGGGTGAGTTATTTCCTATGAGTTATAAATGTTATCGCGTGGGGAGGTATTATCTTTCGAGAACTGCTACATTCATTCTAAATCCTCAAATGTTTCATCGAAATGTAACACATTCAAAAATGAAGTAAGGCTTATTTTCAACGAAGCAACAAAGTTGCATCAACTGTAGGTGACACTGAGAATGGCAGGGTTAATAATGAGTAGTTACCACACTTTTTATTCCAAACTCCCCTTTGTGACACAAGGTATCTTGACCAAACAGGAAGGATATTTTCTATTAGGGCTAAGGATCATTAGAGGTGTTTTATAAATTGCGATTCATTATTTATTTTTGACCAAAATTTGTTAGACAGTGGACATAGCAGTGACTTCAGTCCTGTTATACTACTTGTACAACGTAAAGGAATAAAACTATACTTTTTTGAAAATTTTGAAATAATAACGCAGGAATTGTAAACCTGGTAAAAGACAGGACCCTAGGCAACCACTATCTACTCGTCTATAACCTTACCAAAGAAGTTCACCGTGGAAAAATAATCTCCCCACCCCTCTGAGTTGGAGTACAATAAGAACAGGGAACGCAAGTTATAGTAGCATGATAACGAAAATTATTTATCGAAGCCATGGTCGGGATTAAAGAAGTGCGGAATATACTAAATACTTATTCATTAAGCAAATGATATTCTCTTCACTCCTATTTGCCTCAAATCGCTATTAGGCTCTAAAGCATCGCGGGAATAGCCACACGACAGGAGATATAATTGATTTTACCCTTTAATGCCCGTTTGGGAAGGGTAAAGGGACGAAAGCGAGATGAGTTTTTGGGCATTATTGTACCCCTCTTATTTTTGTTTGTTCGCAATTCCAAATGGTGCTTGGGGAGAGGGAATATATGTACCTATCTATCTGCTCGACCAAGATGAAGATCATATGGACGGATAGTATTACCCATTAAGTCTTACGAAGAGTTGGAGAGAAACGATTGTAAATGAAAATTCTGAGAAAAAGAACGGACAATCATATAAGGCACAAAACCCTCTTGAAAACGTAACTGGAAATAGAAATTAACGGGAAAAATTACCGAGGTAGACCAAGAATGGAATACATCAGGTAGATGATGAAGGAAGTCAAAGTGAAGAATCGTATAAGAACGAAAGGGTTAGCTGAATGGGGGAGTGGAGCACATAGCTAGAGCAATTACGTTTTATGATTGATAACAGCTACCGATGATCTCTTCCACGGCGTATATATCATATTTCTTCACCTCTGTCAGTCCAAGAGATGCAACGAAAGGGTACAGGATCCGCATTTAAAATCAGCTTAAAATTTCGAAACATACATGACTACACCGTGTGAGTTCTTAGTTACCTGGTCGAAGTCATCTGATTTAGTTTCTGATATAACACGACCCAAGCCCGATATCCGAACACAGATCTTTAGAATCCGATTCTCATTCTTTTACCAATTAGCCAACCGACGCCATCTATTCCTTAATGAATCTTATAGAGGATTTGAGGGACTCTCCTTGCGCAATTTTCTGCAAGCTTAAAGGAATTTTTAAACTCAAGAGAATTTGATTTATACGAATAATTAGTACTATGGGTATAGCCCCAATAATAAATTTTGCGAATTCACCAGCAAGGAGATGAAAGAATGAGAAAAATTCTGAATGAAAAGGAAACATTCGCCTGGACTGGGATTCAATCCCAAACATCGTTATTCCAGGGGTCTCGGTTCGAATCGAAGACTAGGTGAAAAATAATTATAAGTTTCATTCCCACTTGGCTATATTTTTAAATATATAAATCAATGTAATCCATATGGGAGCATATCAGTGGAATTTAGGGACCCCAGAGGAAAAACCCTCTATGTTGTCGCCATATTTTAAGCATATAATATGAGACAGATGACTGGTGTGTTTGCATGTTATTAAAATAGTGCCTATATAGTGTGCATCAACTATTTCATCTCTTGGGGCGTTTAAAGTGAACGGAAGTCTATACTTACCATATTAAGCACTCAATTATGGATAACTCCGAATCACATAGCATTTGAACATTATAAATTAACATGGTATCAATGAAATCAAATGAAATCAAACATTTTTAAAAATAAAATACGAGAAATAACTCGTATTAAATTTTATATAAAATATAATACGAGTTATTACATATTGTATAAAATATAATTTCGTATAACAATAAGTCTCCATAGCGAATTTCGAACATAGGTATGCCTCCCATAGCCTAGTGAAATCGGACGCTCCAACTCCCCACTGCAATCATCTACACCACCCTTGCCCTTCCTTTCCATGCTGGGTCCTCTTCCATCCCTCCTCTCCAAAGATTTCCATAGTTATTTCTCCAACTCCCACTCCAATGCGGAACCCTCTCCATCGCTTCACCTCCGTCTACATGCTACCCTGCGAGCCGCCGCAGGGGCGCGCGGCCGGAAGTATTAGGATAGACGAGAAATGGGAGGTAATAGGGAATGGGGAAAAGGAGGGGGAAAAGGACGAAAGTGAATTACATGATATCGGAGCGTAATAGAGTCACGCTTTGTTTTTGTTTTAATCACTAATGTGGCGTGGAAAGAAGGAATTTTTTAAACAGTTTCAATCAATAGTTTTAAACAAAATCAGTTTAAGAGGCATAGAGCGGGGTCAAAATAATATCTTGCGTATCACTCTGCATGTATCATTATCTAAAATATTCAAGTAACTAATCAAAACCTAGCTAGAAGCCTCCCGATTCTCTTAACGGCTCCGAATCTAATCCGTCCTTCGGATTTGTTAAACCTTTTTCTCGCTCGTATTAGTTTTTAACGAATCGCTTCGATTTCATTTGAATTTTATTAATTTCGCACATTAAATCTTTCTATGCAGGGTCTCAAAGGCAGGCGGCGTATCCGAGATTTGGCCCAACCAGAGAGAAATACCATCTATCTCTCCCTTTTTCGTCGGAGGACTTGCCTTCTATTCGCTTGATAAATTCGGAAATTCCAATGAATAAAATAATTTTTCAACGCTCCATCATACTCGCAGGTCCGATTCTCGCAAAGTCTGAAGTCATGAATACCCCTGAATGAGCCAAGGTTTGAATACCGGCTGTGGCGCAAAAAGTTTCATTGCGATTCCAATGCTTACTCCTACGCCTGGAGGACGAGAGTATGTTCATTTAAGTAGTTACTCCTTCCGAGAATGGACGCTAAAGTGCTAATTCAGACCGTGAGTTTATCTCCTCCCGTCTAACCCACCCTCCACTCATTATATAATATTAATTTATTGCTTCACTATGCAAATAAATGTATATACAAATACAGCGCAAAAATTGGAACCTTTAGGTAGCTTTTAAGGTAATTGTTTTAAAATTACCGTCATTAATATGCAACTCGTCGTCACAACTTTAATGTTAGCATCACAAGTATTACAAATAAATTATCAATAAATCAACAAAATTCAGTCTCTTTAAAGAGAAGCATTGAATTGTCCATACGATTTTATTTTATGAGCTACCATCATCTTATCGAGAAAATAAAACACTGGATGCACTGTATATTTTTGGCCCCAGATTCACAAAAGTTCTTTTGGGTATGTCCAATTTCGGCAATAACTTTTTTCCAATTTCTTTTCGTGTAATACGTGCGACTTTCATAATTGACTGATGGTGAATACCCACAAAATGATCTTAATACTTAACATATGTATGCCTTGCAAGCAATGATTCCAACTAAAGAAACGGGTAGACAATGTTAATTCCTCTGTTTGAGCATAATTTCTCCGGCAATTGTTTTTGGAGATTTTTTATAAGCTTAAAAGTATTATATCAAGCTCCACCTTAAAATGAATACCCGTAACCTAGTGTTGCTGCCTATAACAGTTCTTTTACCTTATCATCTACTTATATCACTTAAAATATTTCTTTGTTGAGTTTGTTCTTGACCACTTTAAATTATTTGTATGTATGCTATAGTGGGTTGATCATAGGGATCAGATATCCAAAAATTAAGGAAAATACCATACCATAACCTGATATCATCCATAGTGCAAAACTAAAGTTTTTTTCTGTTTGTTATTTACTGATTTCTATGTTTCCCAAAATTTCAGTACGAATATGTTATTTATGATCGTAAAATATGTGTAATATATATTCACAATGTGAGATTCCAATATCCAGATTGGTTATTATTTTTTTATTATTTATACTATTAATTTCCATGTTTTATTATTTTTATTGTTTTTACTTATTATATTTTTTTAAATAAAAATTTTAGCATTGTGTTTCCATTTAGGCTTTCTTTAATTGATATTTATTTCTTGTTACTTAGTAGATCTCTTAAATACCATGGCAATTATGCATAATAAGAAATAGATTTTCAATGCTCTCATTTTCACCTTAAGGTATTAAATTATGTATGAGTACAAAATTATTTATATTTATATATTTAAAACATATAGTAACTGTTTCCTTACATTGTGTTGCTATAGCCCTGATAATGCAAATATTAAATAGCAAAACGTCGGCGAAAGGAAATTGACATATTATTTAAGCATCGACCAACCCTCCAAAGAATACATACAATTCAAGTATTCCATCCTATCCCCTAATCGAAGAGGCTGAGTCTAGGGAGACAAAATTGAATAATATATCTCACCCCTCTCCGTCTTCGAGCGACCCCCACGGGGGTAAAAAAATAAGCTTTCACTCTCCTCTTCACTTTCTCCATCCGTGAAACGCCTTTCCCGTCCCCGTCAAACTTCTCCATGCCTCTCGACGGACTCTCCCAACTCCCGCCAGCAAACATCCACGCCACCACTTCGCTTCCTGCTGCTCCTTTCACATCGCCCCTGACAATTCCTCCTCTTTCGTCCTCTCACTCTCAGTCAACGGGTCATCCCTCACCCACATCCCTGCCAACTCTTCTCTCCCATCTTACATGCTGCTGTTCATGTTTGAAATTATTGTTGAAAATGCTGAGTTTAGGTTTCCAACAATTCTATTATCAAATTTGACGACTTATGCAGGTATAACGAAAGCACATAAAATTAAAACAGCTATAGTCATTTGCATTATGAATATTCTTATATTAGACAGTACCATAGCCACATTCTAAAAAAAGTCAAAATTTGGGATTTTGGCCTTATTTCCACTTCAACCCTCAGCACAAAAAACTTTAAAAATCTACCCCAACTCCCATTAGCGCGTTGTCAAGAGTCCTCGCTTCCAACGGAGAGGACCTGGGATTGAAACCAGAGGTGGCGGAATATGCTAAGCGACTCTAACGAGGAAGGATTAAGGAGAGAACTTTTAGTTCAGAGCCCAGTCTTTCGGATGGAGCAATCATTTCTTTCCTTCCATTGCCGTTTTGAAGAGGCTATTGTGAGGCAAAACATATGTCTAATAAGTTTTATTTCTTCTTCTTCTCATATTTCATCATAGATCATCTCAGTTCAAGTGTTCACAGGACGTTTTCATTTGCAATTCTCTCCGGCAATTTTATCTTCATTTTTCTTCGATATCACCAAATTTCCACTGCTTTCCATCTCCTTTGACCTGTAGCTGTCGTTTTCAAGGCTTCATCGCCATATTAAGGTATCCTCGAAATATATTTTAATGAAGTGAGGAGAATAATCCTTATCCTAAGGTCTCTCAGCACTCTTCTTCTGGTACTATAACTTCTTTGCTTGGGCTATTTTGACCACTTAGACTTTCTTGCTCCATCATCGCTGGCTACCCTACTTTCCAGATAGACGTTTAGCGGCGACTCTGTATCCTCAATTTCTTCCACACACCATAATTTGGGAAATATTTACACTAATTAGGAGATACGTAATTGTGCATAATTCAACATGAAAAAGGTCATCCCCCAGGATTGCAGTCTTCTTCGAGCAGCTTCTCCGTCCACGTAACAATCCCAAAGCCTCGAATCCGAAGCATAACTCCAACGAGTGAACATTCACGTCAACTCTTCCTTATCTTCTCCTTTCTCCGCCTCTACCACCTCTTCCACTCCCAATCGGCGACCCTCTCCCCAATTCCCTTACACTGGTCCGTCCCAACTCTTCTCCTCACCCTTCCCGCCTCCCTTACATGACGCGGACACCTCTTTCCAAAAAAAATAAAAAAAACCCTCTCAACACTCTCTCCCAAACTTCTCCTAGCCTTTATATACGTCTCTTACTTCCACAGTCTCACTTAATCCCTCACACTCCGGTAAGGACCCGAAGAGGCAAGCGTGGCAGGTAAGGGGGTAGAAAAACACAACAAAACAAACTAAAACACCGTACTGGAGTAGGGAAGAGATTTGGAGAGGCAGAGGATCAGGGAAATGAGAAAGATGAAAATATTATTGACAAATATAGACTTTATTTTGGCTCCTCGGAATCCTTGGAGTCTAAGGAAACGAAGTAAAGAATCACGGTACATATCATTATTATCTTTCTATCTCTATTAAAACGTTCATAATTTAAATAGGCGTGGCACTTGAAAGAATTAACACATCGTATGGAACTAAATTATATCTGGGGGAGGACTCATAGAGAGAAAGAGAAAATAAAATGAAAAATGAAATTGAAAGTTAATATGAATTTTTAAACAACTTTTTTCCAGAATCTGAACATTTTTAAAACTTATTAGAACTTAACGTTCTAAGTGCTCAAATGACCTTAGACGTCGCTGAACCCTTATTTTTTAATCATAACGATTAAAGTAGAAAGTCACAAGTTCAGCCCTATCCAGGTGAAATTTCTCAACTTGAAGTAATCGAAAAGAGCAAAACTATCTTTCCCCCATTGAACTTTATCTTCACGCATGTTCGTATGTTTAAAATTTCATTAGAAATTGCAGCGTTTTCGTTTGCCTCTGTGCATTTAGAAGGAAGGAATTAAATAAATACGGTTGACAATTGTAGTCACTTGGTAGAATCTAGAAATAAAGGGCATTTTCAAAGGATATTACAAGGAGAACAGCGTTAGTGAAACAGGAGATTACAGGTAGAAGAAAATTGATTCGAAAAGGTCCTTATGTTAAGAATAGGCTGGTGAAGAAATGTGGAGAAAGGTATTTAATGGTGTTCGATTAAATGGAAACCTGGAGCTTGATTACAGATTTTCTGAGCGCGGGAACTAGCGTTATCGTAATTTTGTTTTAGCCTAAAAAATAATAAAAATACAATGAATGTTCTTTAAATTATGCATGTTATTTAAAATTAACGTCCTCATATTTTTCTAGAGCGAGTCGCACGACCAGTACCAGCGACCAGTTCGAAACAATGGTCGTTCGCGTTATCCTATCCTATACTATTAAACGAGCAAATCTAGTATATATGTATATCCTACACTATTAAATGAGCAAATGTTGTGTATATATCTGTAAATATTATTTCGAGAACGGCTCTAACGATTTTGATGAAAGTTACAAGTTTACTAACAAAGGGGTCGAAAAAGCGATTTACCTAGGTCTTGCCTCTGGGAGACTTTTTTACAAGATATTGGGCAAAAAACATTTGCATTTTTAACATGTAAAAAGGCTAGGCTACTCCATTTTTGTTATACAAAGGTTTCTTTGTTTGCTTTGTTTAATTTTTTACACTCCTGATACAAATTTAAAATGTTACTATTAGATAAATGAAATAACAAATGTTTTAATTCTTGAATTCAATTTCCATATACCCATCGCATTTTCCTGGAATTTTAGTTTTAGCTCGAAAATCTCAAATTTTTGCACTACTTCAACAATTGAATATTTTATTTACTTGGAAACCGCAGCATAGGCATGGAATGGAAATTCATGCCTGAGACATTTATACCTCTTAAAAAAATCTCTTTTACAGATGTACTCTGAAAGTTTAGCTGGAATATATATCGACCCAACCTCTCCAGGTATGGTAAATGGCTGCTACAGAGTAAATGGTATTGATCACGTAATTTTATTAAAAGTGTTTAAGTGAGTCCTCCAGGGGCTGTAGAATATCGATCCGAGCTACAGAACAACCTGAAAGCAGGAGCAAATGGTACAAGATGATGACCCAATGCCCAATACCTCAAAGAATTTTATTCCGGAGCAAATAGAACAAGTTGATGACTCAATACCTGGTACCTCAAGTAGATTTATTCCTAAAAATGAAGAATATTTTCTGACATCAGCAAGACCAAGCCGGGTAGCAAAACTACATGTAAAAATAGGTCATTTTAAATGATGACTGAACTAAATGATACTTACTGTCAAGAATGGATCGATCAGAAAAGAATAAGGCAAGAATATGAGTCTTCCAATGATCGTCTAGAGCATTTAGAAATGATACATGATCTTGCACGAATCCAGAGAAGTGGAGAATCAAACGAACAAAGGGAACTACGTTTGTAAAAGATAAGGCACCGACAAAATAACCAAAGTACAGAAGAATCAGACTCACAAAAACATTAGCGGCTTCAAGACATGCGTGAACGAGCGGCTCAGAGGCGTACAGAAGAGTTTGATGATGATCATCATCAACGATTGGAAGAAGAACGCCGGAGAAATTCAAGACGACAGCAAATATAATAATAACCGAATAATTTCCTAAAAGGCATCTACAACGGCTGATATTTCTTACCATAGTTTGAAACCTATTAGTGCTGCTTGTATTCATATGGATCATTGCATTTTCCCGAAAAAGGTGTGTGAAATCGAATTCATTGAGATTCATTTGGGGACTGCTGCTTGCATGATAGGATAGATCTACCACATCCAGAATTTCCGAACGAGTTAACGCGATCTTTTCTTCAACGTCATCCATTTTCTGATAACTTTTATGTAAGTATTAGAAATTTGAATATGTTTTACAGTGGCTTCATTCACCGTAGATGACGATCGATCAGTCAACGTTCGAGGAGTTTATAGTTACAAAGCTAGCGGTCAAGTTTATCACAAACTTAATGTAGCAGCTCACCGTACTCAAAATGATGATGGAAAATTTGAACGGCCTCAATATAGACAGATATACATTTGGATAATCAGGATGCTCTTAGTGCACGCATAAACAATGCCATTAATCATGGTATCAGCGAGAATCTTATTAGTATCTTGGAAAATATTTTGAGATCTGAAAATACGTTTGCTTTTGGATTTATGATAATGCGGGAAGTAGAAGAAGAAGCTAATAGACGCGCTGCTGCAGAAGGTGTAGAGCCGCCTTATGAAAAGCTGCTTTTTGCATTACCTGATGCCGTTGATCACAGAAGGTTTAAAATCCCCCTTCAGAATGAAGTTTGTGCCATTATTACCCTCAACGCTTTCCAGATAAAGAGTTAATTATTCGTAAACGTGGGAAATCTTTAGTTACCATGAACATTATTGACAGTCGTGTTGGGCCCTTTACTTATCCACTATTTTACCAAAATTTTGCAATTTTGGATTCTCTGTATTAATATTCCTTTAAGAACACCTAATACCAGTCATCAAAATTTTAATAGATTTGAACTAGCTCAGTACCGATTAGCATTTAGACCTCAACTTGCCAAATATTTTCCTTCAGACATCAACCTAAGAAATCCTTATCTCCGCCTTTTGAAGTTCAATGATTTGCATTTCGGTGGTCGGCATTTTCAGAAATATCTGGTTGATACTTATATAAAAGTGGAACATGACAGTATCCAATGGATAAAAGCAAATTTAAAAAAAAATACTTGCAGAAAACTGTACAAGAGCGATTCAATTTTTGAGTGAATTGGCTGGAAAAAAGAATGCAGTTTTTGGTGAAAGGATTATTTTGCCTTCTTCGTTTCCTGGATCTACACGTTTTTACACTGAACCTTTTGAAGAAGCAATGGCCTTTGTCTGTCGACTTGGATCACCAGACTTCTTTATCACAATGACGTGCAACCCAGAATTTGCGGAAGGATCTCGTGCAACTTTTGAAGATAGATCAACCTTGCAACAATTTGCCCAATAGCGTCCTGACCCAATAACTTCGACAAACGGGAAACGTTGTATGGAAAGAAATATTGAATAATTTTTAATCTAATAATAACAATAATCTGTCAATGAACATTGGAAATAATGGAAAGAATGAAAATATCTAATTTATTGATGGTTTCAGAATTTTATTAGAAGAACATTTTTGTGTTAGTGGTGTTTTAGAGCTTGCATTATACTACCTAATTGCATCATCACAACTATATTTAAAAAAAAAATAAATATCCGTTCTGCTTTATAAAATTTGTTTTATTAAAACCTTTAATCGCACTATGTGAATGTCCAATATAATTAAAATAGACAATTAGTAGCAGAATAGGAGCATACAAGTTCTTAGTACACCAAATAAACATCGAGCATCGAAAGCACCTCTGGCCACTGAAGCAAATAGAGAGGAATAGATTGCATGCTACTGAAATGTATAAATACAGAAACAATAGAGAAGGAGCATTGGACGGAGGAATACAAAAATAGAAATTGTAGGCAGGTGTGGCATGGAGGTTGTTGGTGTAAATTTGAAGGAGGTAGAAGTGAATGGGGCTGATAATAAGGAGTTGATATGAATGCTGAAAGCTGTTATAGAGGGGAGGGTGATAGGTCTATCGGGAAGCGGAAAAAGAGAATGGATCAGAGGAAGGAAGGCAAATCATATGAAAAAATCGAACCTTAACATGACTGTATTTATTAGGGATGAGACGTGTAAACGTATACACGTCTGGAGGCGTGTACACGTTTTCTTTTTTTTTTTTCAATATAATACACGTTAGAATCGTCCGCCTTTCATCACGAATCCCCCCCTCCCCCGGTCACTTCATTTGACTTGAGTCAGGGTGAATCGCTATGAATCAGTGTGTACGGTACTTCCTGGATTCTGGATCGCAGTCGGTGACTACTGTCACCGCCTGATGTCACATCTTAATCCCTGTGGCACAGTTTGACCTTTGCAGGCGGCCGTTCTTCAAGCAGCGGTACGGGACTCCAACACTCTAGGCGTACATACATACCTGCAGGCCCACCGCAGAACGGAATGTGGGGCCAGAGACTATGTATTGTATGCGTCGGGACAGGTAAGACGCGTACACGCCTGAATAACAAGCGTGTACACGTTTACTGCAATACACGCTTTGGCCCATCCCTCTACTGCAATACACGCTTTGGCTCCAACACTCTAGGCGTACATACATACCTGCAGGCCCACCGCAGAACGGAATGTGGGGCCAGAGACTATGTATTGTATGCGTCGGGATAGGTAAGACGCGTACACGCCTGAATAACAAGCGTGTACACGTTTACTGCAATACACGCTTTGGCCCATCCCTAGTATTTATATATAAATGAGATCCTTTTCAATTTAACCCCTTTCTTGCGGTAAGCCGGGAGCAATGAGTTGGTGGAGACACTTTCGTTATTGATTCTCTAGGCCGTCAATCCCACACTGACATGAGTGCGCTTTCGTGGGGGCTATTAAGTTTCATTTAGCCACCACTGAAACAGAAATCCAATTTGCTGACAAAGATTTCCAGCCAAAGAGCGCTCAAGAGTAATGGCGTTACTGAGTCTCCTTCCTTTCTCCTTCGGCCGGGAGTTTCACTGAGTGAAGGGACGTGTTTTCTGACTCCGCGCAAAATTCCATTTCATCAAATTGTCCCAATAATTAAAAGTGTAGCAGAAAGGGAGGGATGAAATTGACAGGTAGGAAGGTGACACGACGCCAATTTTAATTTGGGCTGAGATGGAAGTCAACAATATACGACCTTAAAGATATTATCTGTACACATTTTTAAAGGTCTGGGAATAGCACATTTCTACGCAACGCAAGATCAATACACACATTGTAGTCTCGATATACAGACCCAAAAATGAAGCAAGACGTTAAAGCCAACGAATCATATTTGAGTAATTAGTCTTCGATTTTCACTGAGGATATTTCAAAACTCTCTGGGGATTATCATTTATGACTAGCATACGAATTTTACAAATTTGTTAAGAAATTAAGGTAAGTCCCCAAAATGCTGTATTTTTTTGACCATATCTTATTTCTTCTACACATAAATGAAAACATAGGAAAAAGATAAAGAGTACACACCCAATGCATAGTCTTCATCAATGTCCATCAAATTTGGCCTTCTCATCGACAATTTAAATAAATCGGGTGTAATATTTCGGGATATTGAAGACATGGATAATTTTCAAAATCTTCTAAACGATGAAAAACCTTAAATGAGTGCAGAAAGCAAAATGAAGAATTAACGACTATAATTTCGACAACAAGCGCAAGATGTCACAAAATGTCATCAAAAAGCATTTTAATTCGATAACTATGGCATAGCACGTAAAAACGCAAGCTCTATTTTAAGCTTGCATTGCACACCCTAACATTGAGATTGGATCAAAGATATCGAATTTATTGAATACGATATTAACCTCCAAATATTTTATAAACAATCTCGTCGAAAGGAATGCAAACTGTAATATACTCACTGCAAACAGGGCCCCAAAAGACGTGCGAATAGGAATCATTTAAACTATGTTCTCACTTCAGAGGACGCATGTATTAGAAAACCACTTAACCTCAGTAACCGAGGAGTAAATACAAATAAATGATTTACAAGCGTACATCATAAAGTCTTTAATTTATAAACCACCTTAATTATCTCTTTTAGTAGGTATAGAAGATAAAAATCGTGTGAGATATATCTCAGTAAAATATTTGTTAAGGCTTGATTAATTTTTGCTGGCATCACCAGAACATATCAAGAAATTCATCATTATTCGTAATCTTTGCGGATATTGGCAAAGAATCTAATTGCGCTGAACTCCAAAGTAATAAAAATATAAATTCTTCATCAATGCTTCTCGTTAACATCAAAATTCATATGCAGAGAGGAATTGCTGGAAGCATCGGCGGAAATAATGTCAATGCCATTCATTCATGGTGAGGCAATTTATGTTTTTTTCTGAGCATCCCATCATTTCAACTATATTTAAAACAGTTTCATAATTTCAACGAGGCCGCATGAAACATTTTTCCACCAGTACTGAAAAACCCGCTCTAAGCATCCTACCCGGAAGTTTTTTATCTCATGAAGGAATTACCCTAAAATCCGCTGCTGTGTGGGATGTTGCCACCCTCGATCATTCATTTTTTCGGAGGAAAACGGACATTTCCGGTGGAACCTCTCGCCCGGATAAATTCACCAAAAATTTAAATGAATTCGCCCGTAACATTCGACATACTTCGTGATGACGAGGCGTTCCGGTCACCGTAAAATGGATGGAATTTAAATGAATAATTAACATGAATTAAGGCGAATTATATTTTCGATGCGCAACACCATACAAATTTTGTGGATAAAATTGGCCACAACCGTCCTTGTATTTACGGGCATTCGCAAAATATTCTAAATTTAATATTAGAGTTTAACTGCCCTTAGTTCACGGCTGTTGCACGACTCGTGATGATTGGAAAAACTACAAAACATTCAATCATTAATTCAGTGCTCTACCAATCCAATTGTGTATGTTCAATCATTCCATCAACCTTTAGAATATTTGGTACACTCTGGAATCCTACCATGAATCTCTTCATGTGTCTTCTTAATTTCCCAACCCATTTCCTCTAAATAACGTCAAAAGCTAGTGGATGTACTTTATGTAATAAAATCATCATAATAAATATCTTTATAATACTCCAATACTTTAATTCATAATCTGTCACCGGCTTCAACACCACTGCATCATTATCAAGGTTACAAGGAAGCATTCGTGAATGGCTTTTTATGTACTGCACCAAGAATGTGGGAAGAAAGTGGCGAGAGGGAAGGTGTTAGGTAAAACGTTATAACGTCTTAGGGTGAACGGGAAAGGTGACGTTATGTGACGCGAGGTTGGCAAAAAAAAGGACGGTCAACATGAAGTTTTCACACATTTTAACAGTTTTTTACCAAACCTGTGCAGTTTTAATGCATATTTGTTTTCTTTGGTGAAATATGTATTCTCCACATGGTTCTTAAACGTTTTGGATAGAGGGAAGAGTAAAAGTTTAAAATCCTATCCTAAAGAGAATTGCCTCCCACGTAATTAATGTAGCAAGCTACTGCTCTCAAAGATGTCCACGTGGCGACTCGAGAAATACCGAAACCAAGGATGCTTAGCACGTAATAGACGTGAGACCAACCGCTGCTGATAGACTTAAAAAAAAGATCCAACCCCTTAAAGTCCACTTCATTCCCATGAGGCGAGATGCAATCCACGTGGGAAGGGGAGGGAGGGGGGAACGATAATGAGAGAGAGAGAGAAAAAAAATATTGCTTCCGTGGCACAATTCGCTCTAGAGGCCCACCATGGACGTCGTCGGTGCTGCCGCCATCCTTCCACTCAAGTCACCACCATTCTCGTTCCTCATTTTTTTCGCGCGCACATGCTAGTCACGTGGAGGTATTTCCTCCTCAACTTTGTGGCCGTAAGGACTCGGGTGAAGAACGCCCAAGACGCTGAATTTGCATTTTCCCAAGCCGTGAAGCGTGCCGATGTATCGATTCCTGCGCATAAAATTAGAACACCCTCTCGAAAAGTTTTAATTAAATTTTTTGACTTTTTTCACAAAGGGCGATCGACGAGAAATAAAAACTAAGGAGAAAAAATCGGCACGGATGGACAAGGCTAAATCTTTCATAAAATTTCAGGTAAAAAAATTGGTAGTGGTGAGATGATAGCAGGCTGGATGAGGAATGGGATGGTTTCGCACGGGATGAAAATGATTGTGGGCCCCCTCAGCCAACTCGTCCACTCGATGACGATAAAAATTTGACACAGCGGTTAATCCGTTACGTAAGTTTTCTGAGTTCTGCTGAGCACGGTGTTATTTTTATGGAGCGGGTCTAAGTTAAGCCGCGATCTGTGTGGATAAGAGCCATTATATTTTAAGTGGCGGCATAACCGCCTCAGATCATTGGGACAAGAGAATGAATAAAAAAACTAATGAGACCTGCACATAACCTTATTCTTTTACTTACCATGACACAATTTTATTGAGAAAAATGAAACCGTGACGGATAAAAGTTAAATTTAAGTAACAGTAAGACCAATTCCGATTTTGAATCTATCCATTATCTTTATCTTGCTTTGAAAATTTAGTTTAAACTGTAAAGAAATTATCAATCCAGGTGGGTTTGCCAGTTAAACACTATTCGGACTATTGGGATTTACGGGTTAGAAAACTGTTCAGGTGACATGATTTTTTCAACGCAAATAAGTACATGTAGGTGTCGTTTCTCGAACCTTTCCAGCAGATAACATTCAATTTTCAATAAACAGCGTCCATTGGTACACCTCATTAATGAATAATTGTTTTAATACTTGATTCTTCAAAAATATGATTCAACATCTACGCCATTATCCGTAGTGGAAGTAGGAAATAGCCGTAAGACAAGACATTCGTCCATATCTACATATATATATACTATTCTGTAATTCGCCGAAAAAGCATGTGGCAGGGGCTGTGAAGCACTTTCTTTTCGCTGCGGCTAACTTTTCACGAACGTGCGGCTTTCCGTAGAATACGCATGTTACTTTTTAAATGAAACCTTCTCTTTTTCATTATTCATATTAGAATTCATAGTTGCGCTCAAACAAGGTAAAGGCTGGTCTCCAGTTTTGGGATGAAGGGACTTCAATAAGCTCTTTAATTTGCTTAATATCTAATGTGGCAGAAGAAGTTGATATGGGTTTAACGAGGCAAAAGAAGTGTAGGCACAGTTAATTCCACCCAATTAGAGCGGACTGGAGCCAAAATGGCTGTTAAATAATTACTTGCTCTGAGTAGCCTTAATTTTCTTTAATGCCAAAAGAACAACGGACTGAAGATATAAGGCCAAATGGAAACAAACAAAAATTGCCAAAAGAGTTTATCCTACAAATTTCACTGGTTCATTTCTCAATGATACGCACGGACTAGCTCTTATTTGAAAGGAGCTTCATGGCTCCCCGAAGGTTCTGCAGTTGGGTGAATTTCATGGAAAGTACCAGTCGACCTATTCACGGAATTAAAAGGGGAGGTATTCAGAGCAGGACTGCGGTAATCCAATGAGAAGATTACAAGCTCTCTATAGCAAATGAAAATGGAAACATCTCAAAGATAGTAACATAAGATTTAAAGCTTCGCAACATATTCACCTCCGAATAAAAATAACGAGCCAATTTACTAGTAAGTTTGTAAAATTGGATTCAACCAAATGATATTCCTCAGGCTAAGAGGCATTATTTTACTCAACAGAAAAGAATATTTGAACATGCTAACAGAAAAAGCAACTATTCTGATACTACCATAAGGATATACAAATTTAGGTAATTTGTTCGTGAATTCAATCATTAAAGAGCAGAGAGATATAATCCTCTTATACCTCAAATTATCGCCATCATCAAATCTTGTGAACACAATGTGAAGTCAAAACTGTTAATTCACAACTAATTATGTGATATCATCTACATTAGCACTGAAACATACCTGAGAGTTCCACAATTCCTCTAAAATTATCGGCTTTACGAGTTAAAGTTAAATGATTATGCCCAGAAAGACTTCTCAATATTAAACAGGCCTGGTTTAATTTATCGTCATTTTTTATCATTCCATCAATCACTATTGCGCCACAAAACACAAACACTGTGATGAAAATGAAAGCGAAAGTATATTTAGTAACAAAGTACTTATGACTTAAAAACAAATTTTTTAAAACAAATTTTGAAGAAAAACTTAACATCATAGAAAAATACCTAAATCTGACTACCTCATTTATATCCCAGAATTGAAAATAAAATATAGAAAAGTGTCTGAAGGTTGATCATGATAAACAAAATAAACTAGAAATTTTATATATTTTGAGTGAGGGGATTTATTACAGTGAATGATAATTCCTTCTAAGTTATGTTCATCTTAAAAAGTAATTTCTGTTCACGCTGAAAGACTACAAGGAGATGAATTAATTTAAATGTTATAAAATGTTTAAAAAAATGTTATAAATGTTTAAATGTTTAGGAGATAGGTACTAAAATTATATATAACGCATGTTAAGCGGTGGGGAAAGGTAAAATTACCACCCTTGGTGTATTTCATAGTTAGTAGTTCCATAATAAACTAATGGTAAAAAATATGCCAAGCCTGATACCTTGTAATAAACGATTTAGTAAATGAAGATAAACAAATTTGTTTTCTGAGCCTCAACGCTGGGCGATGAAAATAAACACTATTTAAAAAAAAAAAGAAGACAAGATGAAAATTGAATACAATAAAACGAGTTTCACAGATTTTAGCTCTAAAAATCTGAGTAAAATAATGTATGTGCACGTAGTGAATGAAAATTAATTTACGCGAATCTAAAGTTGATTTATTCTCATTGTGGCATTACTGGATTTCAATATGGATATCGAGCCTACTACTATAATTATATAATATTTATCAGTGATCTATAGTTTAGGTTACATCAACTTAGTAAAACACTTATCCATTCTCACTTACGCTATCATAGTGGAGAACACTTCAAACTTAATATACGCAGGATTTAGTTTTTCCCGGCGAATTATATTGAGGAAGTCTTCTCGGATCTTCCACTGGGATAGGTTTTAAACTGGCGATCACTCAGTTAAAAACCTATCCCGGTAATAATATACACATCTTATCGTAAACAACAATAGCAATAAAGAGTAACAAACACTACCTGTTTTGAGCATTTAAAATCATAGCGCAATGAAATATTTTTTACATTGATTTTCTCAATTTCAACTTTGTTTATCTCGGAAATAACGCAATTTGTAGATGAACAAAGGTCAGGTGTGTGATCGGCAAAACGAAATTTTTTAAAGATGAACAGCCTTTTCTTTCATTTAGCTCTTCGCACTAATAGATTGTCCATATTTAAATAATATGGCAATCTATTACATTGGGGACTACGGCATAGGAGGAGGTATCGGAAAGCTGTCTGTTAGCTTCAGCAATGTAGTCGGAGGTATCTAGGACCACAACTGTGGAGCCTTTGTCGGCGGAAGTGATGACGAGGTCAGGGTTATGAATTAATTTTCTGAGGGCAATGGATTCAGCTGGCGAGAGGTTTCATTTGGGATTAAGCGAGTTTAAAAAAGAAGAGCTGGAGATTTTGGACATAAGGAGGTTGATAAAAACTTCGGCCGGATGGTTTGAGGCAAGGGGTTTCGGTTCATGGGAGGAAGAAGGTCGGAACTTAAGCAAAGTATTATGAATGGGTTTGGGAGGTGACTGAGGTTGGGTTTGAGAGTCCCAACATACTCTCCATCTCAAGTTCCGGCAAAAGCACTGGACATTCTTGAGGAGGGAAACGCGGTTTACTATTGGGGTGGGGGAGAAAGAGAGACCCTTATTGAGGAGAGACAATTCTTGCGGGTTCAAGGGAGTAGAAGAGAGACATACCATCGCGTGCTCGGCTGGGTTGTCCGGGTTGTTCTGACCTTGAGAAGGGGCGGGCAGGGGCTTCTTTTGAGGCATGCGTGTCGGAAAAAATTCGACGCAATGGTGGGGGAGGAGGTTTAACAGTGTGGCCAGGTCAGTCTTGAAGACAATGATGTATTCAGGTTGTAGAGTGAAACGAAGCAAAGCCGTACTGCGGAGGATTAAGTGCACCGGGAGCGAAGGAGGTGCGAGGCCACGACTCTGGGGAATAAGTGGCGAAATTCACCCAACGTTTTCACCGAAGGGGACGTACCTCATGGAATCCCCTAGAGAAAGACGGTCATGTGCATTGGTCCCAGGACTAAGACATGCATCTCCTACGTGCACACTAGATACCGCTGGAGCAAACCACATACCAGGGGAGCAAGATAGATCTAAATCGGGATCTAAAGGCATATTAAGCACAGAAAAAATGCAACAATGCTGCGAAAATTATCAACAGCTGTTACAACATTATCTTTTCAACAGTAATGGTACATTGAGGGTTGGTCGGAAAACAAACTAGTCATTCCTTGCCGCTGTTTCGGAAATTGATTAATTCCATCATCATGGCCAAAAACAAGACACAGAAGGTCTACAAAAAAATATCAAACACTAAAACCATGCTATTAAAATGTATAATTCTGCCATCAGTACGTTAAATGATTTCAAAAATGATTTTAAATAATAAAACCACCTTAGAATGATTTAAACAAACTAAACTTCACATAGCATGTTTTTTTCCAAATGCACGGAACATACGCATACGTAATACAAAATAAATTTTGTTTAAACAAAATACCTTTTTGGAGAGAATAGCTTTTTTTTATTTCCCACCTATTCTCTAAAATCCTCATCCTTCCTCCATAATTCCTCATTCAACATTTCTGATGATTCCTGAAACTTGCCGATGATTCCTGAAAACTTAAAGACGGCTGGGACACTTAAAATGAGTGAAAGATAGTAGAACCCCCAGAATCCTGGGAGAGAGGTAGAGGGAAGTAACTTAGGGGAATACCACGTAAACGATGGACAGATGACGTGAAAAGAGACTTACAGAAGGTGTTCATATCCTGGAATGAAGTGCGTGAACAGGAATAATTGAATGGCCGAAATAAATGGAAAAGCTTTGTAAAATGCGTTGAAAATCACCAACCGCAGTCATCCATACGAAGATTGAAATCATAAACGCATGGCAAAAAAAAATATCGAACATACAATAATCAACAGTGTCAAAACGGTAGCCAGTATGCAAGTGCTGTGGGGAACGAGCAATGATGCCTTAGAGGAATTCTGTAGGAAAATTATATTTATTTAAAACTTAAGGAGACAGGAAAGTTTCTCAGAGCTCGCATATAGTATTATTCTTACAATGACTTGGGTAGCAGCTGTGGATTACTTCAATGGTGTATTACTATTACCACAGTTGGGACAAATTAATCTCAGCCTGGGAAGTTACTAGGCAATTTATTTCCTCGCGGGGCGCATTTTAAATAATTTACAAAACAGGATCAAAGTCATTGAAATATTCAAGACAAACCTTTATCTGGTCATTGATTAAATTCAAAAGCGTTGGTACAGCCCACATATCTACCCTTCTTCGTTTGAAGTTTGTAATCTCTTATCGATCGCATTCGACGCAAGGCCTCATGTTCTCGGCTCCCTGACTCATCTACTTCAGGGATGCAATGTAACACTTTGTCACACCTCACCATTACCCTTCAACCCCATGTTGTGACGTACTTTACCGCCAACCCCGAGACCTTTCAGATATGCATGCCGACTCAGGTGGAAGTGACCCGCCCCCTAAAGAGGGAACCAAAGTTTGCAATCGAATTTTACGGCCGGTTGAACCACACACACAGATTTTTACGGTTAGCCAGTCAGTCCATAATGCTGAGGAAACTACACATGTCAGCACAAATGGAGAGCGCTAATAGTTGGCATCTCTGTTCTCATAAGTCGGAAGTTTCCGTTCACCAGCAGAGGTGGTGATACATTTTTACGAACCAGATAATTAGAATCACCTTGTCTCAGGATTAAACAACCGACCATTTGTTATCTAAACATTCAGATCCAGCTTTTCACCAAAGAATACATCCATAAAACTGCTCAATGAAGTGGTGTAATAGGACTCTAAGTTACCTTTCCTCCCATTTAATACTCAGATGCTCGTCAAGCATAGAAAATGCCTTCTTCATGACAAACTACGAAGTGTTTTTGCACAAAGGGCTTAATATTTTTGCCCGACGCATTGACAATATGCATTGTACCATTCGGATTGTTGATAAGCGAAGGAGTGACACCTCTTATTAACAGCCTTTGTGTGCCAATAATAGTTACGGTATTTCTTTATTTTTCTCGATGAATCAAATCTTGTTTGCCCCAAAATAGGTACTTTAGGAAGTTGGAGCAGGAAAGGAAGTACAATTGGATATTTTAAAAGGCACTATATTATTACCAACAAATATTTTCATTCCTCACTGTCCATAGGTGCATTAATGCCTATATAAGAACGACTATATAACAATACCACATCGGAGGATCCTGGAGTTGAAATGTGAAACAAACTCTGTAACTAGCTAACCTGTAACTACGAACGCTAACGTTAAAGTAAAGAAAAACATAGAAGTATGTTACTTTAAGAAACGCGTAAACCAGGTTTTCAGAGATATTACGAAAAAAGCATCGTTCAACGCTCGAAACAATAGCTTTTCGTCCACCTTGCACATTGATCGATGACGTCCTAGTCTATGAATATCCATCAAAAATGGTGCGTGCATAGGATATGCTTACATAGGATATGCTTACATAGGATATGCTCAAAATAACTAACTCCCCATCACTTCCTTCACCTCTGAAGTTACATCCTTACCCTGAGAAGGACGTAAAATTTTTACGGGGACTAAGGTGGGCCTCTCATCACGAAGAAAGGAACCCCAGACGCCTACCTCGCTGGCCGAAGGACGCATAACTACCCAGTCCACAAAACACTTCCAGCCAGCTCCCAGTCGTCTCACGTACACGCAATCTCCTCAGCTCAGGCTCTTGTAGTCCACCAATCTTCTTCTTCTTTCGCATCATCCATAAGAGGGCCCTCTCATGGGGAAGCGGCATAAGATTCTTCTCCTAGGATTCAATTGTGAAAAACTCTTGTCTTATAGCCCCTAGTAGGTAGGGTAAAATACTTCTGTTGGTTCTAAAGTGTGAAAAATATTGTTTCTTGCGTTCTAAATTTCAACACATTGACTGAGAATAACATCTATTTAATCAAAACGCTCATTTGGTACTATCGGAAGTACCTACTATCGGTTAATTGAAAGATATTTAACGACTGGAATCATAAGTAAACATTAGAAACGGAATATAAGGCATAGACTCAGTCATGAATGTACACGAGAGTAAATTGGTAGAAATCAAGAAAGTTGAAAGCTTTCGGTATCATTCTTAAATCTTGAGATACGCAGATTCTATACTTTCTATACATGCTATCAGTTTTAGTGTTGATTGAATTGAGAGTCTCATTAAGAAATGCAATGCTCTTTGTATGATCTTTGATCGTGCGTTGCCACTGTGACAAAGTTTGATTAATTGAGGACAGTTCGGCTTTAATGTATCTCTCGAAGTCACGTTGGCCGTCCTGTACGTCGGTGACACGCTGCAGCAGCTCTCTCAGCATACCGTCAGAAGATTTCAGGAGGGCTGGGGTCCATTGAGCTATGAACAGTGAATCGACGGGTGTATCGTCCCGCCGTTTGCTGATATTTTCCAAAGTGCAGGTCGGCCAGATCCAGGATTTTCCCAGGTCCTCTAATTCCTGCAGGTCAGCTTCGGTGAGATCGGTACAGGAGAAATGGTGGACTGCACTACAGCTACCACACGTAAGAATTTTCTGCGTTCGTTAGGGTGGCTTGGCACACACAACACAGTTTTCAGGCATTTCAAAATTACGCGCTTTCACTACCGGGAGCGCAACATGCGACCGTTCACGGTGACTGACAGCTGACGACTGACAGTAAATGTACGAGGAGAGCAAGAAAATCAGATCGCGCTACAAAGTCGGTGGCTACGATATATGAATATTAGTCGTATTCATTCAAAAACATGCATAAAATCTTATTGAGCTATGGAAATATTCCCAAAATAAGTATAAAAATAATCATAGAATTTTATCGGTGAATCTGATTTGGTTTCTAATTAAAAGAAAAGTTTTATTCCAGAAAAAATATTTTCTGAGGGTAAGTTCAATAATACAGAAATATCGAAAAATAATTATTTCTAGGAGCGATATTTCCTCAGTTATCATCTTCAAACGAGATTACACTGCAAAATTATTCACGCGACTCATAGTACTTTTGATGTTCGCTATCAAATTAGCATAATACTTTCACCATTCATTAAGAATTTGACGTCTCAGAAATAATTTCGTAAATCTTGGTTCTATCCCTACCATAGCCTAGTTTTGACCATTCCTATTCTTTCTGAGAAATGAAACGAGCAACCCTGCATGGTCATGACACTGCGGTGTTGTCCTTCATTTCGATGCAAAAACGCGGACCGAAGCTAATTTTTTTCCTCGCTCGCACCAGACAACGGAACTCGACACCCACTCCCCTTTCCTCTGTGTCCCCCTGCCATGAATCCCAAACGACGAAATGGATCGAGACTGACAAGGCCCACAGTGGTGGTGGAGATTCGCAATTCCACCGCTAGGCAAACGCGCGGCGCGCTCAGCAGAAGATCGCGCTTCCGAATGAATACCACGAGAAAGCGCACAATTTGGCGCACGTACGGGGATTTTTAAACCGCGGGACGGCAGCACCAGATGTGGGCTTTGTTCCGGGATCTGTACCCGAAGCATTGACTTCCTGGACCGCGAACGGCAAACGAGGGCAGGAATGAAAAAAAAACTTCAACTTCAAATTGGGACGTTTTCAGGCTTCGTTGGCGGTATCGTGACGTCCACTTGTGCTCTTCTGGAGGTCACTGGATCGATTCTCAAGCGCCCGATCTCTCTGTTCTATAGGCCAGCTAATTTCTGCAATCGCCAAGTGGAGATCTCGCAAAAAAAAGGCTGCAATCGTAGGCCAAATTCAAAATGTAACGATAATTCCGCGGTTCACGTTTTCAGTGGCGTTAGTTTTTCTCAGTTTTACTTCTAGAATATTTAAAAAAAATTACAATTTCACTGCAAATACCGTCGATTGATGCGATTATAAATCCCCAAAGAATGCCGCCCACAATAATTGACAAGTTTCAAGTTTAAACTTTACTGGAGCTGAAAACGTCTTATTTTCAAGTTCTAATCTAAAATAAAATTTTGATTTTTTTAAGACTATAAACAGGAAAAGACCAGAATAAGCTGCTGGCGCTCGAGATGTGGGTGTGGAGAAGGATGGAGAAGGTGGGGTGGATGGAAAGGAAGACAAACGACTTCAGTATGGTGGGGACGAAAGGAAACTTCTGGATGAGAATAGGATGAGGCTAAGTAGGCGTTTGGAGGAGCTAATGAGGGGCAAAGGGTTGCTTAAGGATGTGATAGAGAGAAGGATGCTGAACAAGCGGGGAAGGGGAAGAAAGAGAAAAGGTTTTATGGACGGTATTAACAAGGAAAGCACGTTTCCTGAGATGAAGAAAGAAATATAACTGGTGTATGGGGTCTTGCACATGTTAAAGCCTAGAGGAATTTTACTGAAATCCACTTAACACCTACCTTAAACGGTAGATCACCTAATAATAATAGTTATATTTTGAGGATGACAATCTTAGAAGTGGGAGTATTAATTTATGATATAATATTATTCTTTTTATAAATCGTGACATAAGCCGCAAAATCTCAGCGTCCTATTTAAGCAAATGAATTTAAGTCTCAGCAGCAAGATCTAAGGTACCACAAAAAAGACGAAGAAAAGAATATCAACGAGGAAACGAGAAGGAAAAATGCCTAATAAAATTAGTTCACTGTAAAGTATTTACCTGGAAGAGGAAATTAAAGATGCCCAATAAGAGAAAACCGAAGTTTCTGAGGAAGGTTAATGGAAAGAAAATAATATCCTCATATGTGGCAGAGAGACGCCGGAAACTGATATAACGCTGCACAGAAAGGTACGAGAACACGTGGAATCCTTCATCTACCTCGATAGCAGCATAGCATGGAATGGGAGAAATTCAACACAATTCAAGCGCAGAATAGTTCAAGAAAAATGGTATTTACGACGAGAGAACTGCCACAGTGCTCGAAGAAAATAAGACCATAAAGGATTCAACACATGAAATCACTTATTTAAAGCAGGGCTTCACGGTTCAAAGCGATGGGCCATTGGAAAAAGAAATCAGGAGAGGAAAAATCCATTACGAATCATTGTGATGGAGGTAGATAATGAAGATCATATGGAGGTATCACATCAGGAACCAGTAAATTCTCTGCATGATAGAATATGAGAATACCATAGAAAACAACATAGAGAAAAGAAGATTCAGATTGACTTTCAACACCCTGAGGCACAGTGAAATAAATGGTAAAGATCATGGTCGAAGGGAAAACAAGTGAGAAAATATCGTTAGGAAGACCAGAAAATAAATGTTAGCCAGGTGAAACCGGATATGAAACAAAATTCAGAAAAGAACAGCTATTTCGACAGCATCTTGAATCAACCGGGGTTGATAACATGAAGCTGTTCTTGCCAGGATTTGAGCTTCGTTTATGAAAATTTTGTTCTCTGCTCCCCACATGAAATGATCGGCGACAGCCGAAGTCTGCCACTGCCTTTTTGCCTCAAGCGCTCTTTTATACACTTTAAGCTTTGTTTTAATTGGCCATTTAGTTTGACCTACGTAGCTAGAGCCACACGAACACGGATTCTCATGGGGTTCTTCTGTTTGGAAAGGAGGAATAGCATCTATCACGGATGGAAGGAAACCTTTTATTATCATAACCGTACCAAACCTAGTTTCGATGTTGGCTTTTCTCAAGATGCGAGCGATACGGTCAACTGTTCCGGAAATGTATGGGAGCAATGCAAATACGCATGGCTTAATCTTATCCTTGAGGACCCTGTCTTCTCTTTTTACATAGAAAGATCTCCTCATGAATGAAATTACCTCCAGAGGAACTTTTGACCCCCTTGTCCTAGAACGCTTGTAAGCTATCCCTTGTGTCATGCTTTCCTCAAGCAGATCCCACTAAGTTTCGCTACTCGAACGAGCGTAATATTAGGTTATTTAATTCTTTCCGCACACATTTATAGCGCTTGAAAAGTCTCTGTCGGGGAAGTTATGCAGCTGGAAATATTGAGTGTTTATGATTGGGTAAAATGAAGTTCTTTGTTTTCGACTAATTCGAAGTCTTGTATAATTTTGGCCCGTGAATAAATTGAAGTTGCAAGAATATTAAAAGTTTAGAAAGAAAATTATTAATGGAAATACCTTTGCTCATAAAAAGGCTTTTTTCCTCGAACTAAATAAAAATTGTTAATGGCACATATTTTGAGCGAGAGATAGAAATACCTCGCAAAGATCTTTTTGGAGGAAGAGCTTGCCCACATTTTAAACACGAGATTGATATTTTCAAAATTGGAACCAAGTAGTTGTACATATTTCATTGCACTACCCACTTAATTGACAGTGAGCAATTTTTTTCAATAGCTAAATGGATTACCTGATTTACCTGATGATGATGAAATACATAAAAACCTAGTACGTACTTACATTTTTTTATTAAAAATCACAGATCTTCCATCCGCCTGGAATGCTCAAATTTCAAGACATTTCGCAAGATTATTTTGAACCTGCACGCAATTAAAATTTCATTTCATAGATTTCAAATTTTATTGATCTCACAAACCATTTCTATAAATGAAAGCCAAAATTTAAATTTATAATAATATTTAGCAAACAAAAAAATATATATTTAATACATGTGCTGAATGAAAAAACGCTTTAATCGAAAAATGTAGGGCAACAAGTGATACATTGAGGAAGATCGCCATAAAATAAGTAGTTACTGTTTATTACGTCATGATTATTCATTATAAGGCCTAGTTGGTAATTTTACAAAACGAGGATGCATAACAATGAAGAACAGTAACAGTTTCCATCTCAGGCTGCCTTGTATATATCATAAGTCACCATAACATCAGACGTAATTGCTAATTTTTAACTTGTAAAATAATACTGCACACATGCAGTTTCCATTGAATGTGTTACCTGAATATTTCTCACCATTCGGTACTTATCTCTGCGCTCTGAAATTAAATAAACTGTATGAATATGCTTCTTCCAGCAAATTAATTTATTTTAGCAGGCTTAAATATAAAATAAAGTTACGCATCGATTAATCCAACACACGAATGGCACTCAGAGAGAAAGAGAGAGACGGAAACGGGATGACTGGGCGTCACTTGTTCCATTTCAACGTTGCAAGAGATCTCCCGAACGGAGCTACGGTTCTATTAAAGCTCCGATGTGTGAATTAAATTAAACGCGGCTACCGAAGCAGATGGCTGTGAAAAGAGGGACGAGCATTTTTTTGGTGTCGACTCGAGAGAGAGGAAGAAATAAATTCGGGCAAAAAGTGGACCGATGCGGTTTAAGGGAGGGGGCGGGAAACGGGGGGGGGAGAGTGGGGGTGGCGATTTGGGGCGAGAGTGACAAATTGGGAGGAAGCTGGGCAATGATGGTTTCGGGGGGGGGATACACGCCAGGGGGGCGCCTCCTGCAAAACCCCCAAGCCGCCCACCGCCGTGCTGTGGGGCACACTCACACACGAATGCATTCTGTCCTTTTCGGGGGAGATTAATCCCCGTGCGCGGAAGAAGAAATGACCACGCAAGGGGGAGGAGAGGCGGAAGCGGTTGGAGTGGGGGAGTCGGTGCGCCTGCACATGATGTGTTGCGCTGTGCCCCGTCCGCACGACGAATGCCAAGAGATCACAGCTCAACGACCGCGGGCGCGATCACGGTTCTCCTTAACGCGTGCGCTCGTGTTATCTTTATTTTTCAATTGCTTCCATAAGAAAGAAAACGTCATGGTACTACTAATACAAGGTTGGATGGTCCCTTGGCCAAAATGTGTCCGTTCTGCGCATGGTGTCATCCGGATGTCACGAGTAGCAAACGACTTGAGAATCGGCAATAGATGAAAGCTCTGATATTTAGTTTTTAGCAACGACTGAATGGACTCAGGTAGATATTTGCATCCTCAATTACCAATATACAACATATATAATAGGTTATAATTAATGAATGTGTAGCTTGAGAACACAATCTTGGTTACGCGGAAATAACCTTAGCAATACTTTTTTTTACAAATTAAAGTTGAATCTCTTACAATTTTTAACATTGATGTCTTCTTGTCCCCGGCCAACTCGGACTCGCTTCGCCCATGTAGATGAATCAATGGTATATGCAAAAAAATTCTCTCACCCCATATGATTCCTCGCATTGCTGCCGTATCCAAATACCACACAAGTATCAAGTACACAATGCACTCCGTACCTAGCTCGCGCTCATTGTAAGGGTACAAACACACAGAACGCGGCGCGGCACGTCATGACGCTTCAAAAACAAATACATACTTTGTAATGCGAAAGAACACACAAAGAGCTGCGCGGCGCGCCACGGCGCGGCGCGGGGCGGCGCGTCTCCACTTGAACCAGTTGAGTTTGATTTTTTGGAGCGGTAACACGCGTTTTTCTCGTAGTGATGGATGGCGAGTGTCTTATTAACGAAGTGTTTTCTAGGCCTGCACTGTGGTAGGCGAAGCATAAGTACTACAAGAACAGAGGAATTGTAGACAAGCTGTGGAATGAGGTGGCAATGGCAGTCAATGCTCCAAGCAAGTGTATTGCATAATAATATTCAATGGTGCTTATTATTCAACAGTTTTTTCAACAGTTATCATTATATTTTTTACTATCCAGTTCATAAAAACTTAGAGTAAAATATAGCGACATTTATTTAATAATTGCCACGACTTTAAATAAGTGTTTTCTAAACAAAGTAAGCGACGATCCAACTTGCTCAACGCCATCTTGGCCACTGACGGAGTAGGAGAGTAGGAGACGCGCCGCGTTCTGTGTGTGTGGGTTAACGCTTATTAACGCGCCGCGCCGCCCCGCGCCGTGTCGCGCCACGCCGCGTTCTGTGTGTTTGTACCCTAAGCCAAGCAAAGTCACAGCGCGATATTACACAGAGGAAAAATCATTCGCCTTGACCGGGATCACACTTATGTACACATGCGGGTGATTCCGTAAAAGAAATGCCGTGTAAGGTCCCGATATCCTAAAAAATACGTCACAGCGTTCGACCAAAATGATAAACAACAACCTACCTTGTATTTGTAGTACCATGGAAAACGTGACCGCTTAAGTTAAAAATTTGTCACGTACTTTTAAGCACTATTTTAATTGACGGAGTACGTTTTTAAGGCACCAAATGTGAGCCCCTTCTAGAGCGGTTTGCGTTTTGAATAACGATAAAGACAACGTCAAAATAGGAACCATGATCCCAACCCAGAGACGCGATCGTGAATCTTTCCTGCGCGTTTTCGCTATCAAAAAACGCGAACGTTCATTGCTGCGAACTGTTTGCAGTTACAATTCGTGCGACTCGCTCTTTTAATGCGAGAAATGTGATGCGAGCAAGTGGGGTTTAAAGAACGTTCGTAGCATGTGCTTTTGGCATATCTGAGAGAGAGAGAGAAAATATTTTATTTTGTAATCACAATACAGAATTTTTAACAAAAATTTGAAACATACTCGGAGGCTAAAGAATAATCGTCCGTATTGTGCAAATATTCCAGTATTTAGCGGACCTTTTTTAAGTAATAAAAACAAAACAAGGAAAAATAAAGTGATATGGGCAACTCTACAAGACAATGAATAAACTAATACAGAAACAAAATTTTGTACAAGTATGCCATTTGAACATTACATTAAATTACATTTATTATGGTAAGGCCAGATCAGATCGTGAACTTTGTTTTAGAAACAGGTAGTTAAAGAGTCTTTGCCTAAATATTCGGCTATTTTTGGAACTACGTATTTCACTAGATAAGGCATTTCATAATTTGCTACCATTTACTACGAAGGACCTATTGAAGGCACAAGTCCGGTGGATGGGAATTTTGTAGTTTAACGTTTCGCCCTCTAGTAACCCGTTCTTGAAAACTCTCCTTGAAAATAAATCGAGAGTATAAGTAAACTGGTTCCCTACTGTTGAAAATATCGTATAAAAGACTACCCAAGATATATCTTCTTCGATTTTTAACTGTAAGCCACCGTAGTGTATTGGTAAAGTCAATTTTATTGATTAGTTTTTTGCTACCGATGATAATGCAATTTGTTTTTGAACTATTTATAACTAAAGAACTTTTTTTTACCCAGTTACAGATTGACTTTATGTCTTCATTAACTCTTGCAACATGGTCATGGATTTCCGTAACTGAGCAATGAGAGTAAATTTGAAAATCATCGGCGTATAGGTGGTAACGGCAGTGCTGTAGTTGACGTGGAAGGTTCAAGATATAAATAGTGAAAAGGAGTGGACAAGTATCGAGCCCTGAGGGACACCGGATGTGATATTTACGCTATTGGAGACAGACCCATCAGGCAGATTCACTGCTTGAGTTCGGTCCTTAAGATAAGCATTAAACCAGCCAAGGGCTGAGTTTTAAAAGTTGAGGTCAGCAAGTCTTTTGAGTAAAATAGAATGGTTAACCCTGTCAAAGGCCTTGCTCAAGTCAAATAGTACTAATATTGTGACCATTTTTCTGTCAATGGCACTTCTGATGTCATCTGTAACTTTAATAAGGGCAGTTTGGGTGCTATGTCTCAACCTGAAACCAGATTGGAATGGATCGTAAAGATTATTTTGGGTTAAATAATCATTAATAAATGTGTGCACTAGTCTTTCTAGTGGTTTGGAAGGAGAGCAAAGAATTGATATGGGTCGAAAGTCACTCATTAACTTTGGCTGTTTCGTTTTGGCGATTGGATGAACTATGGAAGATTTCCACAGAGAAGGGAACTGCTATGTTTGGAGACACATATTGTAAATATGTAACAATTGATGAGATATGCATGGTAAAGATTTTTTTATCAGATCCATGTTTATGCCATCAACTCCTTTAGCATTGGATTTGAAACTGTTCACGGTTTTAAGTAACAAATCGGGTGCGATGTAAGGGAAAAAGAATTTTTTATCATCAAATTCGGAATTTTGTGCCTCGGTTTGAGTTTGAGTGTTTGTATCATGAGTGCTAGCAAAATAATTGTTTAGATCATCAGGAGGAAAAGTTATAGATACTGGTTCCTTCCTAGGTTTCCCGAGACCCAGTCTTTTAATCTCACGCCAAACTGATCGTGAGTCATTTTTGTCTTGAAATGCCTCATGGTAATATTTTATTTTACAATCACGAATGCGAGTTCGTATATTATTTCTTAGTAATTTGTAGGTAGAGTAAGTAACTTCAGATTTACTTTTACGGAAATTTGTTCTTATTTTATCTCTTTCTTTCATTAGTAGTTTAATTTCTGGGGTTATCCACGGGGTAGGAGGGCGTCTGAAATATCTTCAAACGTAGCAAATCACTGCCTGAGTTATGTTACAGGATTTATCCTCAAGGTTAGTGGCTTCTAGAAATCCATATTTCCCCTATGAGTGCGATCCTTGAATGACCGTCGGGGCTGAACATTTACTTCCCTTAAATTCTCTCAAATTGCCTTAGGAGTCAGGAAGCCTGGGTAGCGTGGTGGTCTTCACATTGGCCCGGTAAGCCAAAGGTCTGTAGTTTGATTCCCGGATCAGGTAGATTATTTCCCCAGGGAATTTCCACGCAATGTTCGTATCATTATTCTAATTCATTTTAGCTGTATCAAAGTTAAGATGACGCGAGCTCATGCGCAATACAGATCCTCATCACGCAAATTTTAGATCGTTTGGTATCCAGTGATATGATGTATAATGATGATGGATGATGTATATGATATGAGGTCAACTGGTGTATAAAATACCAGGAAGTACGCAATAGAATGAGTATCATGGGTATCCTACATAACCTTTTAGGTGACGACCCTGATGGCGTAGTCAAGCTATTGGCATTTGTTTGAACAATTCGACCATCTTTATCTAATGCAACCCATTTATTTATATCTATATAACAGAGAGTTAGTTAGAGTTACATAAAACTAGTCCAAAGTTTTTAGACAAGATACGACTGATGAATGAAAGCAATGGGTTGAGCAAGGTGCAAATGACCATTGCCGTCGACGCATAGAATAATCCCAGCAATACCATTACGTTCGATTGGTGTCACGTTTAGTACCTCACCGATTTCGACCAGGGGAGATGGTTGTGGTCTGCGTTGCTAATGTGGCTACACTGGACTATATATCGCTCGTTACCTAACAGTCGCATTTTTCCGTAGCTGCTGCCGATTGCAGAATCTGAGACCGATCCAGGAATCCAGTGATAAGGCGTCTAATGTTGAAATTGGTCGTTACTAAACACTCGTTACTTATCGTATTATGAGTTCCACTGCCGCCAAATTTCTCTCTCATTGACCAGACCAATAGTACCAAAAGTGGTCGACATACATCACCACGAGACGATCTGATACTTAGAGGGGTGGAATTGGTCGATGAAAACATTTAAATAAACATCAGTAATAATTTATTTGTTAATGAGATTGTTTAACTAGTAAATTTAACTTCATTAACATTTTCAATGAAGTTCAACTCTCCAATGCATAGTTCATTTGTCAACTGAAATAACAGTTAAAAATATCACTGATAAATAACGAAATTTTATGACGTATCTTACAATTCCTATAATGATACTATGAGGTAACGCATCTGATTAGGTATAGATATATTAGGTATATGTAATATATATAATAAAAAGTCTAATATATATGACTTTAAGGTAACATAATCACCATTTTTGCTTATCCTATTGAGGAAGTATAATTATTTCTTAGCAACATAAAGTTGGTCGATTAAAAGTTGAGAAATTCTTTACGGTATAAAAAAAGACTCGGGGATACTTGCATGCACTAGACAGTGGATGGAGCGCCCAGAGCATGGTTTGGAGCGGCTATAGATATGAGTGGATAAGTCGATGCCCTCACGGATAGCGCTGTCTTTCGTCGTTTAGGAGAAGGCCAAATAAAACAATCGTAAAGACACTCAAATTCGTGGCATGGAACTTGACGATCGCATGGGTAACGAGCGTTATGAGGTTGCAAATTTCGCTTCTCAACAAGACAAGGAGGTTAATGCTTTCACCAATCCTGCTGTCCTTCGCCAGTTTAAAGCAGGCTAGGAGATAGATCTGCGTAGCACAACGACACCAGAGTTTACGTCACGGTACGTAGCGATTGTGAAGTAACATTGCCAAGAGTTACACTAGCTCCAATACTTTCGCTTGTCATCGAATAGGCGGTGGATTGACATCAATTAAGGTTCCAACATCGTCAATATTTAGAAAAGCTTCAGGCCTTCGCATGTAAAACAGTACCGAGTAATTTTACCGAATATCGTTTCCGTAACACAGGTGCCTCCAGTCTGCACATCGTAGCAAACCCGTTAATTGAAGGTCAATATCTCATGTTACGACATTATTATTCGCGGCATTATTATATTGTCTTATATTTTCATATTTGTCCTTTTTGCCTTTTGAAATTTTCTAAAATTTACCATTATACTGCAGTCACAGTGCATTTGTCAACCACAAAAAAAGACTACAAAATGATGTGTTTTTCAATTGTCACCATCTGATGTTACCAAATAAACCTAAAGATGACGTTGCAGTAGAGAATTAAGTATATTTACTTTATAGGGTAATATCGAAAGTCTTGACCCACCTCTTCTGAGCATTTGTTTCATGGTTTAAATATAAATACGAACATAAATTACAGGTGCAAAAACTTGAAGACCATAATACTTCTTAAAAAGAAATACTCGAGTTCAGGAGCTAATAAATCGCTAAAAGAAATATACGCGGTCACTGAAAAGCAATAATTGAACATAACGTTACATATGTTATCATATCTATACATTCTAAAGAATAACATAATAACGATATCGGACACATACGAAAGTGATTCACGCTTGATTCAGTGGTTCTGAACACTTTTTTGCTACGTTGCCCCCAAACATTATATACACGTTCCCCCCCTTCGCCATAGTTCAGAATGTCATTATCCTTTCCCAATATAAATTGTTAAATAATAATTTAATGCTGCAAATAAAAATAAGACACATGCGTAAGAACCAATTTAAATATGCTGCATTCGATAAAACTTATTGAACTCCACAGAATAAATTAAAATGAACTACACTTTTACAGATTTTTTTTACATGATCTACAGAACATTTTGCTACATAGTGATCTCAATTTCACACTAAACCCCACAAATTCCCCCAGGGGAGAAAATCCCCACTGGTTGAGAACCCCTGCTCCACAGGAAAATCAATATATTTAACTTTAATCCTTGATTAGGAAAGTATAGGTGTAGCAAAAATTGGTGGCACTCGCTTGTACAGAGAATGACGTCAGGGAGAGGAGAGTATACATAATATGATAAGGTTCTCTCTAAAGGTCCTGATCCCTGTGGGAGGATAAAAGGAATGGTTGATAATTGGAAATTACTAAGACTTAGTGTATTTATATTGAGTAAAATGTGTGGGTGAATGAATAAGGAGTTCGTAACAGAAAATGTGAATATGGGGAATGTTGAAAATATATCTTGTCTTGGGTGTTGGACATTGGAAATGTTTGTTCTATTTTGCTTAAGCTGTATTTGCATTTTTAAATAGCTTTATGCTAAATAAATGTTATTATTATGTCAGATAGGACTGAAGGCGTCACTTTGTGGAACAGCATAATATTCATGGTAACCAATAAAAATATACTTTGTCAATTCCACACAATTTTTAATTGAACATGAAATTGAATTTTAATGGGTTCAATTAGAATTTGTGCGGAATTGACAAATTATATTTTTATTGGTTACCATGGCTATTATTACAAATTAAAATAATATATCGATTGCGGAGGATCGATTACGATCACTTCGGGGACCCTGACTCTACTAAGCTCTTTTTGAATAACGTGGATCCAGATAATGGGGTCTATCTTGAGATTCGAAAGAAAAAGGAGGAAAAGGGCTGAGAAATTGGAATCGGAAAAAAAACTTTAATCAGGAAGGAGATTATCGGTGGCCAAGATTCGTGGCTCAAGGAACTAATTCGGCAACAGGCTGGGAGGGAATGAAAAAGAGAGAAGGCGTGGTAATGCAAGGATTATGTTTTATCCTCCATTTAAAATATTGGGAAGTTTTTCCTTTGATTGTGTGCCAGAATCAAATCACCTATTCAATCTCCGGATTATGGTATGCAATTATGGGAGATCGGGATGGTCTGGCGGCTGGAGTACTGACTTCCTATCCCGAGGTTACGGGTTCGACTCCCAGCAGTGGTGGAAAATTTCCAGTGGAATCACGATCCTTATTTGGGTGCCAAGCGGAGAGTAATTTAGGCACAGTAGGTACTCCGTCCGTCGGATGGGACGTTACTCTAGTGGTCCCATTGGCGCCTTTCGTTCAGAGCAGGTTATTGCCGGCGCCGTGCTTGGTTTCTCTCTTCGTTTCCCACTTCCCCAACAATCCTCCCCTTAACAATCAGCCTTAATCATGTCCTTAATGGCGCAAAATAACTCAAGTATCAATTGCTTGCCCAAATAACAAACCAACCAGCCGTCCTTTCAGTTTGTGGGAATTTATGAATAGTTAGAGATCTGAATTTTAACGTAGATTTGGATGGGACCTTTGAACGACGGCTAAAATGTTGTCACGAGAGTTAAAGAATTGAATGCTCTAAAATAAAAAAATAGCGGGAATCATGCAATGAAATTAATTTATAACTGAAGCAGTTGGAAATTTACGTTTAGTCTAACTAAGTATTCAAGTGGTCCCAAAATGAAATTTGTTTGCTTTCCACTGATCCTACCTTATACTCTTTCGATTACTCTTATTACCACCACGATAACTCTCGCAATGTAAATATGTATGATAATGAGTTACTGGGGGCTATAATATGTAATTAATATTTGTAAGAAGTCTAAAGACGGATCAAAAAAGGTAAAATTAATATTTAACAGTCGATGCAGGATACTCAAATGCAGCTGCGAATGATGAAATCTAGGCAAAATTTCATCATGGATATCCCTCGTGAATTAAAAAAGAGAATATTAGAAATAGAACAAATTGGATACAAAATTTTCCGCTCACCACCACTTTCAGTACAGGGAATGACTAAGTAGGATACATTTAAGGCACTCACCTAGAATGAAAAAGAGTAAAAATTACAACAGGCACAGTAAAAGCACATGACACAGCAAATTTGACATCGAATGTGAACGTTCCATGGTTTCAGGCTCAACTATGTGGAGGTTGATTTTCACAAGTGAAAAAGTAACTTTGTTTTCTTCCACAGATTTATTTTCTTTTGTACCTGATGATGACACCGCTGTGTCGAAACAAAAGTTGTACCAAGAAACATCGTGGAAGAAAGCAAAGTTAATTTTTCATTTGCGATCAAATCTGAAGTAAAATCAGGAAAACATAAGTCTTACATTTGTGAAATAACTATTTCAGCTGTGAAACTCAAAATGGAAATCAAAGAAAAGTGAAAACAATCGGTATAGAAATGAAAAGACGATCCATATTTTCATGTAGGAGTATTTGATAACGGAATTTCATTTATTATTCATCCTCTGCCAGTGAATTGGTAAGAGAATCCTTCAGATTTTAATTAAATATATCTGAAACACTAGATATTTTGTCGGCATATTAAATTTCACTTTCATTTCGCATAAGACCCACAGCCCGTTTTTCAGACTTAAGTAATCAGCAAAATTTAAAATCAACCTCCAACATACATAACTCCCAAGTGTAACGTTGATATGGCGGTTTGAGCACGCACAACATTTCCAAAACAAGAAATCCAACACTTATGTCTGATGAACCATGAATAAGATACCTAAGAGCAGTGACGTAGCCAGGGGGATCCATGGGGTCCGGTTCTCCCCCAAAATTTCGAATTTATTTCAAAAAAGGGAATCAGAGGAGTAATTAATATTTTTATAATTCATTTTGAATTAATTTGTATAATTCAATTTGAACAACTTTTGAAAGAAATATGTTTGTCATTTTCTAAAATAAAAAACTGTGGGTTTTGTATTCTTTCAAAGGTTTGGACAACTAAAATCTTAAAATATTGGATTTTGCACCGTAGACGCAATTGCATTATTAATTTCCAATTACAAATTTGCTCCTAATTTTCAAAACTTTTCACCCCAACCCTTCTTATACTCAACATAGACCTGCCCCATGTAGGAAATCCTGTCAGCGTCACTGCTAAGAGAAGTAAGTTCACGAGGGAGCATGGTACACTTTTAGATATCATGGAATACATGGCGCAAATAACAATTTCCTTAATTACACACATTTTCAACCACATATACGTCCCTAATTCCTTAAAACTGAAGTGAGAAAAGACTCTGGTCGAATCCTTATCATCAACACGGCCCCTTCCAAAAATGAAGACCCGAGAAAAGAGAAATAGGCGTGCCTAGGGTACGTTAGAGTGTTTTAGGGTTGCGTCAACAGAGCTCCGTTAGGATAGACGAGGTATGCACGTGGGTTAGGGGAAGGATTAGAGGAAGGTCCATCAAACACAGATGCCCTCGAGGGCGTCAAGCCCTGGATAACACGGGGCGTAATGCCAGGGAACAACGGTCGGGACTGGTATTCAGCGCATGGGAGCAATAAGAGGAAACGTTCATAAGCCGACGGATGCATTCCCTTCGTCGCCGGCTGTTGTCACAAGCCCCGGCTATCGGTAAGCGAGGACCGCGCGAGCAAGTCCCACCCAGCGCATGAGCGAACATGCCTAATCTCCATGCCGAAAATTCACATCGCCTGCATCTTCCGCTGTAAATTAAACTCGTTAGACACAGTATCATTGGGAAAACATTTGTGCGCTAAAATAACAACGGAGAGGGGATTATCGTATGAAAACGCGTAAACAAAAATAGCTTATTAAAGTTCACTCATTTTACTAATGGGCAAGCTTTAGGGGGAGTGCGATGCTCTGAAAGAAATTATACGTAGAGGGACGAAAAACGGGCATTACGGTGGATCAAACACGACATGGTTGAAAATGGGACCACTATAATAGCTTATGCAACGAATACAGAGCAATTCAATGAGACAAATAAACACCGAGGTTACCTAATTTACATTTGAGGTCAGTAAAAAACTCCTTTGCGAAAAAAACTACGATGTTTCACATTGAAAATTGCTTCAGCAAAGATAGTGCATTTCAGCCCATAATTCTCATCGTAATTTGAAGCTACTTTCAATTTCGATATCATTGTACCGAGCAAGTGTTCTTTATAGCAACAGGTGTTGAATGTAGACACGTTTCACACTAATCCTTAGCTATTGTTACGTAAATAATCCTTTCTAGTGAAAACATTGCATAAGGAGGGATATATCTAAAATATAGAGTACCTGTAACAAGAAGATATTTAGCGCTGTTTCATATTTAAAATAGTCGACGTTTCACAAGGCGAAAACATTAATCCGAATACTATCTATGAGAGATTCTACTGTGACCGCAGCGTCGTCAAATGTATATCTCTCCGACGGCTAAATTCCACCAATACCGTAATTTTCATCGTAAAAATTAGATCAAAAGACGCTCGCAAACCTGCCAAGTTTGATTATTTATGAAAATCACATTATATTGCAATTGGTTAAGATCCTGGCATTTCCGCACGGCTACCTTCCTGCCACGATGGTCGGTTCAGAGTGAGCAGCAAGCAGGAGAAAGGTTAGGGATTCAGACAATCGCGAGTGAAGTCCGTCCCTATCTTCCAATAATATTTATTTTTTCATCTCAGCATATGTCCTACCTCTCTTCATGCCATCCACAAAACCTATTCTCTTCCTACCCTTTCCCCGCTTACCCAACATCCACCCCTCTATCACAGCCTTGAGCAACCCATCGCTCACTGGGGCGATGTGTTGATTATTTTCAAATCCGTGTGCCCCTAATGTACAGTTTAACGTCCCATCCGACGGGCGGAGTACCTACTATATTTGAAATTCTCCTCCTCATGACACAAAGATAGGGATCAGGATTGAAATGAACCCTGAGTGGCGATAATCCCTACAAATCTCTTTGTCCACCCTAGAAAAATCGACAGTATTAAAGAATATACTGTTTTAATTGTTATTATCTTGAGAAACACATTACCCACATTACCGCTCCCAGCCACCTACTTTGCCTCTTCCTAATCTCATCCAGAAGTTTGCTCTCCTCACTAATCATACCAAGCACTTCCCCGTTAGTCATTCCTTTCCGTCCACCGCACCTTCTCCATACCCCACACCCGCATCTCGAACGCCTACAGCCTATTATTGTCAGCCATAAAAAATATATGTAGTGCAACCGCGATCAAATTCAAGGCTTAAGAATGTATTTCGGTAATCTTGTACTTAAGTCCGTAATTAAGTAATAAATTGAAAAATTGATGGGAAGAATTACTGAGAAAAAATCATTAAATTATGAGCCATATTGAAATTCAGAATAACAAATTAAGCTATTGGCCGAAAAGTGGAAGGGATTCCGTGCCCAAATGTTCGGACTAATAGCTGCTTATAGTAAAATAGTTCGTAAGCAAAAAACTCCCAAGGTCATAACCTAACTTAGTTTTTGCGAAAGTTTAGAAGTGATCCAAAGAGCACAATCCTGTCTACAAAAACTCCGGGGAATAGAATTCTGTTCCGAGTTGAGTCACCGGACCGGAGAAATTTTCAAGCGGACTTAGAATGACGGACTTAAGGGGCTTAAAACAAACATATGTGATTAGACAACTCGATAGCCCCTTTTTTACTCATGATTTCCTTGGAATTCAGTCAGTATCTTCTCTGCCCAAATTAGTATTTCACTGCGCCCATAAAAAAGCTTTTTTTCGATATTTTACCAGATGTGAAAGGAATTTTGTTCCGTACCAACGGTACCAACATTTCTCAAGAGGAAGTGGAAAGATGGATTAAAAGCTAAAAAAATAGTTATGACGCACACTAGAGATTCATTAAAAACTTTGTGGAAGCGTGTTTTAATTGCCTTAATGTAAACCTAAGTTGGTTCATACGATAAAATCGGAGAAAGCACGCCGAAGTCTCTTCAATATATTTCTTTAGCTACGATAGGATTTTCTGATTGCAGCGCTACCACACGTGATTTCCCGGAAAATGTACTCTTGAACGGTCGATCTGAGATGCACCCTAATTTCGTCGAAAAAGAATTATTTATAAATACATATAGATTAAAGGGAATCTACTTTCGAGCCGTTGGGAATAAAAAATCTCGAACAGAATGATCATACGCCGTAAAACTAATTGTAACGAAACTGGTCGGTTTAAAAATAAAACTGTGGATTTGCGAAGTATTTTTTCATTGTTACATAATAGCTAAGAGTTGGCAGGCTTATGGATCCGCTTTTAATCATTGTGTCCCAAAAATTCACTCATGAAATGCCATTTTCAAATCAGCGTCCCACCCTCTCATAAAAAAACTTTCACTCAACTTACTTAATAAAACTCAAGTAAAAGGTTGAGGGTTGTTTCCGAGACAAATGCTCAAAGAAAAACTCTCGAGCTAAATTACAGTGACGGACTGGGATCAATGGACAATCATTACAAGGATAAAAACGAGCAGCTATACAAGTAGATAGTCCAGCTGCCTTGAATAATTTTCCTCAAAATTTACTCATAAACTACCACCAAGTCCTGATCGTCTCTCCTCCTCCAGACAAAAAAAGGCTTGTCTCCAAAGTCTATGTCGCTGGATTACGACCGTTCGGGGTGACGAGAGATGTTCATGATGAACAATTATAACTCTGCACTACTTAAACACTTATTTTATTAACAGACCATGGTTTCGACACTTCAGTATCAATATTCATCGCACTAATGTGTTGAAACGTTGGTCGGCTATTTAAATTAGTGAAAATAGTATAGAGCTATACTTGTTCATCATTTTTAGCTTTTTAAAGTTACGGCAAAGTGACGGCTTAAGTTACTTCTTATATCAGTGACGCTGCCAGAATTTTGTTTCGGGGGGTTCCATGTTAAGTATTAGTGGTGAAGGGGATCTTTGAAAATCAGGAGGAAAATTGTGTGTTTAGGCATTTAAGAGAGAAATAGTGACAGCAATATAACAGCCGATTTCTTAAGACTTTCCTTGTGTACATTTCTGAAATAATACAATACCCACGGTTTTTAATGTTTGAAAACAACATGCACATTAATTGAATAAGTAGTTCAGAATAAATAATAAAATAAATCAAAATTTTTTATGAAAAAAAAACAAATATAACCTTTTCCTATAGTGCCATTTATTTATACATATTTTCAAGATTTCATGGGCGGTGGGGGGTTTGGACCCTGTGTATCCCCCTGGCAACGTCACTGCTTATATGGATGAAATATGGACGCAACCTCAGTGAGCATCGCATTCCGGACAAGACACCGAGGGCGCCCCGACGCAAGGAAGGGGTGGGCGAGTGGACGACGACTCGTAAGCTGAGCCGCAGCAGAGACCGAGAAGACGAATCGAAACCCTCGACATCAACCACCCGCCATTGCGGAAGTCGTTAAAAGGAAGATGTCTCTGGGGAAGGGGGAAGGATGTTGGGATAGGAAGATGGAGTTGAGGAATGAGGAGAGAGGCCGTGATGAATGTGCCTCACAAGCCGAAACATTAAGTGCAGTGTAAGGCCACTAAAGCGGTAAGCCTAGAGAAGAGAGAAGGGGTAATAAGATCGGAAGAAGTTGTCTTCGAGGGGGGACGGGAGGGAGATACAGGGGGGGGGAAGAAGAACTGTCTTGGGGGTTCTTCCTCACGTTTTCTATCCCCGCCATTCCCTTCCTCTTCCTTTCCTCATCGGCTCTCTACCACGAAGAGAGCCGCAAGGGAGAGGCTTTCAATGAGGTAGGATAAAATACTGTTAGAACGTTTGCAGCGAGGATCGGCAAAATATATGTCGTTGAACGCAAGAATGTGGTAAGTAAAACTTTCACTTTTTGGAAAATGAGGCATAAAATAAAGTAAATAATACACTAAACCCTAAGTGCTTCTTTGTAGTGGAAAATAATATAAACTAGTCTCACACCACTCACATGCAAAACAAAATACAGATAGAGGAATGCTTCTGTGCACCTAACTTAATGAGGAAAAAACTGATTTACACCAATTTTCCTCACAGCGGCTAAATTAGATAATTAGCGGTCGTTTAGACAGTTTAATTTACATGTGAAGCGTACTGCAAAAACTAGGTAGGGAACCAGACCGTCGAACACTGGGCTGAGATCGCAAAAAGCTGGTCAAATTAAAAAAGTGCTTTTTTTCTACGTTGAAACTTTGCATTATAATTCTACATTGTTTGGTGCATGAGGTGACACCTGTCACTTGTTTCAGTTCTCACGCATAGGTACAAATTCTAAGAGGGCTCAAATTTGAACTAATTGAGCAATTAAAAGTCAGGCTTAAATTTTCCATGAAAATCGCCAAGTCAGAGTGATGAAGAATCTGTTGGTGATAAATTATAAAATAAAAAAGAGCACTGACCAATAAAACAACTAAATCAGTCAAATTCTTTTCATAACTTTAATGTTTAATGACCATTGTTACCACTATAATACAAAAAATGGCGGAAACTGCGTTCAGTCAATTATCTTCAGCTAAGTGGGGAAGAAGTTAATTTAGACCAGGGGCGCAACAACCCCCCGAATAGTGGGGGGGGGGGCAAACTCCTTGAAAAACCTGTATAAGCTAGCTAAGCGGGGGGAGGGAGAAAGTCTGCAAATAAATATTCGTACGTTTCGACGCGGGCGTGTTTGTTGGGCTTAGAGGCGAGTTTCTTTTAATTATTTCTCGGAAAATAAGGAAATTATTTCCTTTCTGTATGTACAAACACTTCATTACCATTTTAGAATTTAAAGACCATATAAATGGGAAAATAAAACCTTTTCCTGAACTCTGTTTTATATAAGAAGGTTGGGGGGGGGGGGAGTTTTATCTTATCCATATAAAATTTTGCGCAGCGTTCAAAATCAGAGCGGAGTCGCTAGGGATGAAGGCGCTAATAATTTTGCAAATCGGGCAGTGTCCATTAAAAAGTGAGCCATAACCTCTGATTTCTGAGGGGGGGCTAGCCCCCCCAACAATCGCGCTTGGGGGGGAAATGCTCCCCCTGCCCCACCCCGTTGTTGCGCCCCTGATTTATACACCGGAAGACACGGAAATATTCGTCAACGAGACTCTCCAAAGCCTATAGAGAGTGATCCCGAAGGGATAAGATTAGGTACCAAAGAGCTAAAACAGTTTGCGGCCCAAAAAAAATGGATATATCTAATTTGAGGTGGTGTAACGCTCAGGCCACTGGCATCTCGGTAGGTTTCATGAACTGCTACGGAAAAATATTCTTCCTAAAGCTGATATTTAAAACTGCTTTAGCTGCAAAGTACCTACGTAGTAAACCATATTATTACGAGGAAATTGATGCATATTTAAGTGATCGGGCAGCCTTAAGCCTAGGTGGAAGAAGACTATTTTCTACGAATACGGTGCACAAAATAACTACAGTACTTCATGTCAATTAACAATCCCTTTGGTAGGATACGAGTAGCTATCGAAGTCATCATGTGCAAACCCGAATCCCGAGAGAGTACTCATTACAAAGGTTACAATTGATAGGTAGCTGGTAGCTATTGCTGTCCCTCCACTTCCAAACCCCAGTGAAAGGACGTACGAAAAATTACGATGCATCCTATACATATATTCTTCTTTCCAGAACAAATTAAAATTTCTATGGAGAAATATCACACAATATCCCTTGAGATGAAGGAACAAAGGACGATAAAAAAATAAATTGGACCTCATGTTAGCCCAGTTTTTCTTTCGCGCAATTCAACAATCGCAAATCATCAAATGCAGAGCATTGCATTACTTGATCATCCTATTATCCTTATGCAATTGAAGCCAAAATTAATTCTTTAAACCACCTACAGCAAATTTATTTACATTTATTCACACATCTCCATTAATCTTGATTTTACATGAAAAAGACGACATAAAAATTTAAATAATATTAATGGATGCTCGCGTAATCGAAAATTATTTATTGAATGACAGAAATCTTACTCTTCGACAGCAATAGAAGGTAGATCAAATTTTTTTTAAATTCCATTACATTGGTATTAAAATCACTGTACAATATTGTGTTTTCGCTTATTTTCACAATTTTTAGACAATTAAATAGGTCCCGCCAAACCTCTTTTGGTTCGTCGAAAGGTTCCAGTTTTGCAAAAATTACCTTTTCTTCTTTATTTAACACAGCCTTTGTTGAATAATGCATATGATTTTTTTACACCTTCCGTAGAAATGTTCTTGCATACATGAAATGTTATTAACATTACAAGTGATAGAAATGTCTCAACTTAAGGGACACTGAAACATAACTCTGTCATAGGTTATTACTCTTTTTATTTGTTAAGTGCTAAACCCTGATATGAGCGATATAAAGAAAGAATCCCTGCAACTCTATCCTTTCTTCATGAGACATAAATTACGTTTCGATTTCCATTCCCCTCTCCTTCGTGACCCAATATGCCATCTTCCACCGCACGCTTCGGGGCTCCAAATATGTCTCAATTCGGATAGCAATCATTTTCACTCTTATCATTCATCACGCTCTTTTCCCCCTTCACCACATCCAGCCCGTCACCATTATGGCCTCTCATGCTCGATTTCTCAACCTTGACCCATGTTCCTCCCTATTATTGAATTCGCTTGCAATTCTACTTTCTCCAACAAAAATATGTCAAGGTTATGCATTGGACGATTGGTTAGGAAAAATTGTTCCCGAACGTGAACCCGTTTGATATATTCCAACCTGGTCTAAGGACGGATCTTATTAAGCTACATTTTTATGCATCAGTTTTACGTTCCCGCACACTGCATAGCCAATCATAACCGAGATCCCTGATGCAGGCTGTGTTGCCGAAGCTGCGGCAGGGAGGTAAAACTAACGCTTTCCGCCAGTCATTTGCTGATCAGGTCAGGCTTTCTTAGGATTTCGGTCAAATATTGAGTTTTGGTGGAAGAGTGGCTTCAAAACCGATTCTAATGGTGGAGAAGATTACTGAACAAATTTGGGATAATCATCCTCATTTTTATCCACCAAGGACGTGTAACATAGAGCTCCACTTTTTCGCCCGTCGTTGTCTAAGTCTTCTAAAAAAAATGACAAAAGCGCTGCCCCATGGCCATTAACTACTCTCCACTTCCCACACCTACTCCACAAAATGTAGCTAATTGTGATAATCCTCTAGTGATAAAAACCCCACATTCTAATTGTATTTCATAATTTAAGCAGTTGATAGAAGTATGAAGCAAATATAGCAATATAAATGACGCATAAACTTGGTTTTAGAAGACAGATATTCTCATAAAGTAACTAAATATACGTTCATAAGACTTTAACTAGACACACTTGTACACGCCGTCCGTGGAAACGCCTATGAAAACTGGTCTTTTGCGCTATTGTAAAATGTATAACGATGAGTAGCTAATTTATTTTTTTTAATAGTTCAGCATACGAACTACACACTGTTAAATTTCTGACGCGATCTATAAGCCAGAAAGTCCTAACTTTTAAAATATTAAGTGCCTCTCGAGCGCATAACCGAACTATATCCCACGGAAAACTGTTTGTATTTTTTGGCAAATAACTCGATATGTATCGCCGTAAGTGGCAGATATTTTGATGTCATTAGAAACATAAGATCTTTTTCGTCATAGTGAGACCAAATTTATGGAATTACACATGAAATGATATCTCTCTCAAAGTGTCATAACAGGAATAACACGCAAGGACGACAAAGCCACGGTTTACCACCATCATTTTTCATCCGAGTGCTGCCGCTGTAATGAAAACGGGGCCTGTGAGTGACGTGAAACACGGCCGAAAAACGACGCATTAACGGATGCATAAAAACGTAGCTTTAGACATGCCAGCGATGACTTTATGAAATCGCAAAATAAGAGAGACATTTAAATAATTCCGCTGACTTTTGTCAGTGAAAAGCACAATTATTTTGGTCGGGTTAGTCTTCAAGAACCAAGCCCAAAGGTTCTCTTTGATGCTTAATGGAATCATATGATCGCTTCCCATAGATTGTTATTCCAGAGTTAATATGGCAAATAAATACAATAGTTAGAGACAGCATCAATAGTGGTAGTGAAACATGGTGGAAGTTGCGAAGATAGCCCTTTATAGGGAGGAGTCCATTCCTTAAAAGCTGGAACCGTACGGGGAGAAGGGTAGTCTACGGGTTCGACTAACAGGGTTCTCAAGGTCGAAAATCTTCATTGCCAGCATGAAAATGCTGAATTTTTTATTGAGACCAATTTTATAGATCCCTATGACTATCCTATATCCAATTGTTTAGATGGAATTCTTCTATGAGTAGCAAATAATATCAGCGTAACTGTTAAAAAAAACTTTTAATATATTCCACTGATTTGTAAATAAATAAGTTACATTGCACAAGTTTCGACGCAAAGGCGTCACCTTCAGGACGAAAGACTGAAACCTACAGACTTAATGTCAAGGTATTTTAATGTTTGATGCAGCTTTGTTTGTCTCGTAATCATTGAAAATTATCGAGTTAAATTAATTTAAATTGACTGAATTGCCTACCATATACTATTCTCTCTCCTTCACTCCTTAGGCGAACTCTTCCACACGAGTTTTCACATCCATAACTTCGTGCTTCGCGCATGATGGATTTCACCATGTTTCGCTAACACTATAATGGTGCCAACATTATTCCCATCTGGCATTATGATATAAACAGTCTCGTTATTTAAACATTGCAGTAAATCCCTTAAAGTTTGTCACCAATACACCGCAGCGTTATTTTATTTTTATTATCATGAACCTTTCAGAACCTCCGAACAATAAACGTTTGAGCACCTCTTTATTTACATCCAAATCTCGATTCTAACGCGCTAAAAGCTTTTAAAACTATATCTAGGACAAATAAAGCCTTCTTATCTAATTAAGCCTGAAAATCTTGTTATATGATCATATAAAAAGCAATGAAGATCATGTCACACTTAATTAGCTTGTACAAACTTATTCTATTCCTTAGTAAATACGAACTATGGATTCGGCATTGAGTGATATTGACAACGAGTAAAGTGACAAGGCACACACACGTCCACAACGAATATGGTGAAAAGGTGAGGGTAAAAGATAATGGGGCAGAGCAAGTTTACGAATGAGATGATAAAATCAAAAGTTAAATATGACCTGGAGTGTTTATTCATTCCACCAAGTGAAAAATTAAGGATTTCCATCACAAGACGCCAGGACCTTATCTCATACAATGAATAAGGACTCATTCAAAAAAACTCGTGCATTTCAAACACTGTGTGCATTTCATGGTGAACTCTCTCATTATCCAACAAATTTCCTCATAAAACTGTATGTTATGGTCAAAAATAATAATCCATACAGGTATAAATCCCTCAGACCGCGTACTTGATTATTTCATCCAGGCTCACAAATATCAATTCCTACTATTATACTACTATAATTTCTTGTTTTATTTACTTTCTGTAGTAATTACCTAGCAAAATGTCGTATGCAAAAAAGCTTAAAATCAATGTGCGTGTGAATAAAGTCAGGGATTATATCAATCTCTACACCATCCAGCTCTATAGAAACATTTTCTTATCCCCTCATACACAAAACCTAATCATATTCGTTTTCCATAAGAAGCATCCTCATTAAATTGCACGTCTCTTCGTTATTTGCTCCGTTGAAACGTAATTTTGTCCTTGATGGGCGGCGGCGGGTTCAATAAGATGAAATTCTGTACCCAAACACGGACCATTCCGCGTCCACGGGTACTCAATCTTCCAAATACCCCGATTCCGGGGTCCTTCATCTCTTCGAGACCCCACCATGCAAGCCAGCGAGCGAGTTGCATCATAAAAGTCTAGGTCGGGGTTAGGGCGTCGTGAAATTCTAGCTACCTCCCTCCCATGGGAGACTTTCAGAAAATGAATTTCCGTCCACGGCCGAAGACCTCGCCCCGTCTATAACGGTGTTGGGCGGGATAGGACGACCACGTTGTTCTGCGTGCGCCCCTCTAATATTAGAGAACTGAAGGACGCCCACAATGGAGACGCGGACCATGAATTTGATCACGGAACGGCGGGTGTCCTCTGATTACCCACGGTATAAAAAGGGTAACATAGACAAGGTGATATAACGAGTTGTCCTTAACATAATATCCCTTCCGTCGCTCATTTTAAAGTTTACGCGCGCATTTTCAGCAGCCCATTCATGTTAAACGTCCCATAAAAACCTCATAAGAATAAATTTTATCGATATAATCGACTCTTCTACATTCTGAGTGGGTGCCATATCCCTTACCAAACAGAAAACAAACACTGGTAGTGCGCGTTTGACCTGGGAAAACGCATAACAACTCAATTTTTGTATCTTCAGAAAGAGAGAGACACTAAACCCTGTAAAAATAAGATTACCAGCTTTTTTCATATGGGATATTGCCTATGGAGAAGATGAGAAACAGCTATACAGGTTTGTTTGAGGATGATTGAATTTTCTCCAGGGGGTCACAAAGCAGTATTACAAACTTTTAAGCAAAAAGATAAGATTCTATTAATGTATAACGAGAAATTATTAAATAAAGGTTAACAAATTACCAATATTTTCTACAAAAAAGGATAAAACATAGAAATATTCAATATATGAAACGAGGGTGCAACTACCTGCATCCTACAGTAAATGCAATCATTCTATTACTTGCTTACTTACACCCATGGCTATTTATACCCTAGATGGTATTTGGCCTCGCCAACTGTCTGCCTCCACTTCTTCCGATCTTTTGCATCCACCTCGCTGACTTTCATTCTCCTCATATCAATGGTCAACTCATCCTTCCATCTTTTTTTCGGTCTTCCCGGAGGTCGCCTTCCATCAGGGTTTTCTGTCCATACTTGCGTCTTGTCACTTGTGGCTTGTGTCAGACTATGGTACCTTGTTCTCGTCTCATGACGTGCCCTGCCCATCGCAATCTCCGGCTCTCGGCCTCAGCTACAACATCCGGTGAGTTAAAAAGATCCCTGATTTCCTTATTATGTTTTAAGTTCCATTTTCTCTTGTGGGTCCAAAAACTTTCCTTAACACCTTATTTTCGAAGGTAATTAACTTCTTTTCCGTTCTTTTGTTGATAACCCATGATTCAGCTCCATAGAGAAGAATTGGTCTTATTAAAGTTTTATAAATTTTAAGTTTGGTTCTGATGGATAAAATTTTGGATGTTAGCAGTTTATGTAGGGCAAACATGCTTCTATTGGCTGAATTTATTCTGCTTTGGATTTCTATTCTATTACGTCTTGTAATTAATATAATATTTTCACTGATAGTAGAGATATTTGGTAGTTTCAGTCAAATATCATCATTAAAAGAACGCAGACTATGAGTCCCTTTGCGCGAAAAGAGTCATGGCTGATAAATGTTTTGTATCATGATAAATAAATATGGAATGTAGAACAGATGGGCCTTACCTCACAATGGAATATTTTTTGCTTTTAATAGTAGCAAAGAAATTACTACTGAAATAGGATTAACACTCGATCAGTTGGATGTGGAGGTTAGTGGTGATTAGTGCATTCGAGTAATTAGAAACCATGAGAAAAAATAATCCTAGTATTGTATACCTTAATCGAGTCAATTATGAATGCAATCATGCCTAGGGAGATTGAAACATTAGAACTGAATAAAATTATTTCCTAAAATAAGTTTTCCTACTGTAACATTCTCAAATTACCAACCCTTACCACAACCAGACCGTGTTTTCTTGCATGGTCTTTCGAATACGCTGGCATCTAGGAGGAAGAACGCTTCCTTGTTCTGGAGGCGTGAACATAACTCAACCTCATATCTAAGACCGGGTAAGATCTGCATTATAGCACAAGTTAATAAGGAGACATACGACTGTGTCCGACGATAGTGTCACGATTGATGCGTCCCTCAACTGAAATGTTAACCCTTAATATTCTAGTTTTACAGTGCAGCAACAAGTTCATAATCATGAGAAAAAGTACACAACAGTAATTTATCATGAACTATGATTCCCTTAATACTAAGAAAGACATTACAATAACTACCCTCTAAAGATATATTTAACGAGCGGAACTCCATGGAAAACAATAAAGATTTGTAACGTGATAGCGAAAAGCATAAATGGAAGGGGTTATCATGAGGCAGACGAACTCTCTCCTGCATTCATAATTGGCTGGTAGACTTTAGAGAACCTTCACTGAGGAGGCCTTCTGAAAACAATGAGTGAATGAGTATAGTAAGAGGAGAACTTAAATGCATTTCCGTGATTCCATTCATTTAATACTCGCAGTAAAAGTTATATTTTCTCGATATAATGGAATACTACTTTACGACTGAAACTAATCCGAAGAAGACAAAGGTTACAAATCAAAAGGGGAGGCAAATACTCACTTTAAATTGCATTGAATGGTGTCATCTTGGTAGGGTAAAATAAATATATTTGCGTCGAGCAAACAGAAGTGATTCATTACGAGTCTACGAATAATGCTAGAAACACCTCGTATCATGCGGCGAAAATGTTTAAATTCAGACATGAGTATCCGAATGTAATCGCAGGAACTATAAAATGACTGATATATTTAGAAATCACGGCAATATGTAATAAAAATTTTTGAGCATTATCACATGTCATTCGACGTATTCATTATAGGGTACACCTGCACGCAGATACTGAAACAGAGTTAATCTATGGAGTGGCATATTGATACTAACTCGGCAGTAAATCTTCACCGAAGAGTAAACGTAAGGTGCAAGAAACGGAGGCACACTCCTCTGATTCAATCGAAATGAACTTGGTAACAGGAAATCAAGACTTATTCTACGGACTCATTAGTGGACTATAAATATTTCAAAGAATCTTTTAAGTACACCTCTCGAAAAAATTAACTGAAAAAACGGAGAGAAAACATAAAATACGTTTTCAATATTTTCAAACTTTGAAGACATGTTATGCGCATTATCTTAGCTAAAATAATATAATTATTGATTAATTACAATAAGGTCCGGCATAATGAGATCCATTAAATTAAATAATTAATAATAATAAGGTCCGGTCGATAATGTACAAAAGTACCAATTCATTATCGATGAAAACCAGTAAAGATTATAGGGGCCTCTTTCCGTGCAACGAAATCGATTATCACTGTAATGTGGCCGTGACTCAAAAATCAAAGAAGAGAGATGGGACCTTATCGTGCATCTATGCCCATTCTTGGCGAAGGACAAAACACCCAGAAGGGCTATCGCACGCAATTTCAGAAAATAGGTTCACAAAGAAACACCAAATCCCAGAAAAAAACGCAGAAAAGAAACCAACAGGTGGAAAGAACTTCGAAATGATGGAATAACGAATCTAAAACTCGAAGGAAAATGCTTATTTTTTTCTAACCAAAGCAAATGCAAACTAATTTTCATCTCATGGAGTCGAAAGAATTTCAAAGGTTTTATTTATCACTCTTTAAAATGTTTGTCTCTTTGACAAAATTACTGAAATGCCTTTCGTTTCACGCATAATACGCATCTAATAACCGGTATTTCAAATTTCACTTAAGTTCACTCGACAGGTTCTTCCCCAAATCACTCGTAGATACTCATACGTACATACTACATAGGGGAAATTGGTCAGGAAGAGAAATTCTCGGTAACACTTTCATTTACCTTTCAATCCATGCGATGTATTACCTCAAAGCAGAAATCCCCCCATAAAGGAAAGCAAGTTTTAATACATCCGTGCAAGAGAAGGAAGCCTCAACTTGTTGCTATCACATATGTTCCCCGAAAAGGATGTCAGTATACGCATTAAGCTCATCATTTTCCTTTCATCTGTCATTCAAATTTATGCTCTAAATTCAACAGTCAATTTTAAGATGTGTCTTGAATTACTTATTTAACTTGAGGAGATATATCTTCGAATTTGTTCCAATTATTGCAGTCAAGGGTTTTTTAAAGTGTTACAGTCAAGTTGAAAAGTGTCAAAAGTTTTCATTTATATTTTGACTCCCAATAAAGATTAGCAAGAATGCTATACTTTATTCATCAATGGAACAACAAAAAAGGGTCAATAACTGTTAATTCTTTTCCGATGAACAATGTGTTAAGCGTTAGCCGCATATTTTAATCACGTTCATATACCATTAAGAGAGTTGTCCCTTAGGTCAATAACCTTTGTCTTATCCTAGAGGAAATTCATGATGATGAGATGATGCATTTTAAATTTCCACCAATTGATTTATTACGGTACTCACTAATTTTCAACGCATAGGCGTCATATTTTACGTCAAGTGCCTGAAGATTACGGATACGAATGGAAATCAATTTAGAGGAAATTTAAAGTGTTCGCATCATGGCTTTAAGTTCCCAGTGAATTTTAAATCACAGTTGTCAACAACTTAAATCTATTTAATTCCGACCCACGCATAAAAATAATTCCAATGAAGATCCTATGATAAGTTGTCTGTCGTTGAGGGCGGGCATAACTCAACAGCTCAGAATACCGTGTTCAATTCATACGAAGTGGTCCAACGCTGTTAGCTTGACCGTTATAGAAAAAAATATATTTGGAGGGTTTAAAGCCTTATATCTTGATAGTACTAATCCAAACTATTTTAATTTTTTTCTGGTTTATACTTGTTGGCCATTTTTCATTCTCAAAGCGGAAAATTTTCTACATTAGCATGCATTGGCAGGGTTGCTACGGACCAGACATTATGAAATTCCAGTACTTCTCCAGATTTTCCAGGCCATAATTTTCATTTTCCACGTTAAAATATCCAATCTATCGTAACGGGTATTTTAAAGAAAGTGCAAGAATAAGATAAAAACACGATTAATGCATGCACACCACATTGTGATAAAAATATGCATTCTAGTGAAATACATTAAGGAGGTTGGTATTGAATCTTTCATTAATCATAAATCCGAAATCAACCATTTGGTTATGACCACTAGCACTACACCTCAGCCTCCTGCATACCTCAACCTGCAAACCCCCTCTCCAGGTGAGACCGAAATTTGAAGGCGAGATTAAAAAAAATATCCTTTAATAAAAGCATCTCCTCTGTCTTTACGCCCATGATATAAAAATCATCGCAGTTGTGTTTTTATAATGACTACACAAACTCACGAACAATGTTGTTTATGTATAAATCGTTAACGTTGATATTTCTTAATGGAATTTCATCTAATTTTTATGTACAAAATGAACGGTATATATGCGAAGATATGCAGAGATGTTTCATTTATGCCGTCCATCGACATTAAGTACTCGATCGTATTTCAAAGACTGTGCGGCCGGAGGAAAACTTCAAATCGTATCGGGTACTGGTAAACTGGTATCGGGTAACTGGTGCATGCTTGGACTTAGGTGGAACAGGAGGAACGTATTTTACTCAGAGTGGCCACAAAGTTTTAATTTTGAAATTCCTTGACATTTCCACGAAATTCCCTGACAAAATGTCTCCCTGAAACAATTTACAGCTATTTGTTTTACAATTTTTTTGTTTTAATTATGGCAAGATACGTAATAAAATGCATTGCTATACTTGAGATGCAGGTGCTATCAGTGCATTTCGAAAGAAAAAAAAGTCAGTTCTATTAATTGTCATTATTTTTTAAATAAATGTTGAAAGTACAAAACGTAATAGAAACGTATACCTGACTTCACTGACTTCATTAACATGTGGCCACCCTGTTTACTTCACATACCTCCCTTTTTGTGGGCCGTTAATTCTACTAAAGTTTACTTCCGCACAGTACTTGAAATTTTCTTAAATAATAGAAGCCTAAAATTTAGTATCATAAAAAAATTGTTTTCGGTCGCGTTCATATTTCAGGAATCCCTACAATATCTTTGCCTGTAACGTTGCGATGTTTTGTTGCTTTTAAATGTAGATGACAAGGAGAACCATCACATTACAATCCCAAGGAACTTCCTGCAACCAACACTTTTTTTTACTTTTTTGTCAAGCAAAGAGGTAACGGAACCTCCTACAGTAAAATATTCAATTGAATAAATAGTTATCCAATCAGATAACCAGATAGGGAGTATATCAACTAGGCCTGATGGTCAATTTAGAATTGTAACATGACATGTAACACCACTTTACACCTACGGAAGACTGAAAATTCTGAAAACAGAAAAGTGGAGGGTGAGCCTTGACATTTGGAAGTCGGTGAGATTAAGTGGTCTGAAGTGGAAGAATTTTCGAGAGGAAGCAACAGGATCATACGCACTGGATCATTTAATATGCAAGAGTAGAAATTATGCTTAAGAAGAGCACTATAATGCAGGTTAAAAGCTTCCTCCAGTGTGAAAAAAGGATAATCATTGTTAAGATAGCAACTAAGCTGACAGACATAATAGCTGTAGAAGTGTATATGCCTATGATGGGTACAAATAAATCGCAGTACTCTATGAAAAATATCTTGGAATTAAAAAAAATGTGAAATAAGAAGATAACTGAATAATGCTTGGACACTGGAATGCCATTGTCACTTAAAAGCCAAGCAGAAAGAACAAAGGGTAACTACGGATTAGGGCAATAGAATGAATGAGGATAAGCACTCTTAGTATTTCATACAAATCAACATATAGTATATGTTTAAAACATTATCCCCGAGGAATATATACATGGAAAGATATACAATTGGACTTACAAGTGGATTGATCCATCGAATAATGAAGAGGCACTGAGAAGAGTAGGAAATGATTGAATTCTCTGAAGAACTCAAAAGAAAAGAGTGACTACCTAATACGGCATATTTTAAGGCAAAAGTATCTAATGAAGACAGCCAAAGAAAACATTTCTTAACTATGTGGGGTAAGGCTTTCGAAGAGAAAATCATGTTTCCTCAGACATTCGAGTCCTAATACTCCCACACAAAGTGAAATAAGGGCACTCAATGGACCAGAGATTTTGTTTTTCATTCCCTTTTGAATTTACTAACTCGTGCTGAAGGTTATAATCACTTGGGAGTGGCTAGCAAGTAATTACCTGTGCATACACAATCTGAGGAGAAACAAATATTTCATCATCCTCAGCATGAGTGTAAAAATAAGACCTGAAATTTAATTTTAGGTGCATATAACTAATTGATAAAGACCAAATAAGAGCTCCAGTGCCTCATTTAGGCAAGGTAATAAAAACACTAAGCCAACGCACACATAGAAAGTGCCTAAAATGGTACTGCTCACTTAATGAAAATAAACAGGTTTTGAGTTGGTTAAGCAAATTTCCAGGTAAGTTCTCATTTTCCCTGACTTTTCCAGGTTTTACAGAGCCATTTTCAATTTCCCTGACTTTTCCAGGTATTCCACGATTACATGTCTGTAGCAACCCAGATCGGTGTTAACTTCTTTTTCTCAGAATTGGTTAGTGAGACAAACATTAATGTGTGATGCATGTAAATGGATTTAATTTCATGCAACCAAACACCTGGAATTATCAATGCTTCATTATAAATTTTATGGCAAAAGTTTGGAATTAAAATCGCTCACTTTTCCAATTTTAGGAATTATTTTGATGAAGAAGGCAATTTGCAATGCTCTTTTAATTTTTTTAAGAAGTACGCTTGTACTATTACGCACTATCCATATTAAAATAATATTAAATGGGGGACTTTCATACTTTTCTTTTCACAGTGTTGTGAAAATGTAATTTTTCATAATTTTTCTAATTTCAAATTCAAATATCTCTAAAAAAAATTTCTGGATGGCGAAAACCGCATTAATCCACCGAAAATTGCATCCCAAAAGCTCCGCGTGGTTATGAAGAGAACTGGAATAAAACGACGCAGATCTATCCCAGCAGAGAATGTTTCCCACCCCAGACCCGTGTCCGGAATCTTATTTTGTTAATTATAGTTCGCTCTCTTCCCTAATTCTCCTTCCCAATCCTTCCTAGCAGATACGTTCGTCCCAAAGGCATTCAGGAGCACGAGAAACACCCAGCTCTTCTATTCTCTCACCCCAACTTTTACTTCTCCTTCTTCGACTGAAATGATACAATTACGGGGGCGCTGCTCCCGCCATCCAGGCGTTCGACGTTCCCCAAACAAAACTGCCGTTCCTCCACAATCGCACGCTTCCCTCATTAACCCTACCCAGAAGTCGTCTCCCCTACCGTCCTGCCCTTCGATCTTTCTCCTTTCCTCCTCCCAAACACCCCCTCTTTCGGCCCCATTCACACAAACTCCACCTACAGGATTGTAGTGAGGAGGAACTTTGCCCTTTCTCCTTGCTCTTTCCCTCCTTGTTTTCCCTTTACGTAACCCACTTACACCAAAAACCATTCCGAAACCCACCCCCACCGTTACCCCGTCGCGTCCTCAGCCCTTCGCACTTGACTCCTCGTGTGTTTCCTCCCTTCCTTGGCCTTTTCCCAGTGTTGCCAAATGGCCGCTTCTGCATCTACATGCTACGTGCAAAACACGGCGGATGTGTGTGGCAAGGGGTGCTATGGCACTAGCCTTGAAAAGGGGAGGGAATATGAAGAGGGAAAGGACGAAAGTGAATGCCAACGCTCTCATTACGATCCCCGTCGATTGACGTGATTATAAACGCCAGAATAATTCTGCTCACGTCAATTTACGTGTTTCAAGGTTTAAGGCATTGACAACATCTGACAATATAAAAAATACAGCATTGTTTTTTTCGTAATTAATATTCTTATTAATTTCTTAACAATACGAAGCTGAAGGAAGAAAATCGTTTCAGGCATGTGGGTGCGGTTGCAGTTGGTATAATAGGATTATTTTTTCAAATCGGGAAATATGCCGATACTTCTCAAGGTCCTATTGAAGTAATTTAATCTCACCAACTAGAATGCCCCTCTGTTATTTATTTGTACCCATTTATGGTGCGTGGAAAGAAGGATATTTTAAAAATCTGATCTGTAGTATATCTATCTTATTCTGCAGCTTTCTTATTTTACCATTTTTATCCGGACACACACACTCAATGGACCGACCCAATTTCCGTAGTTATCCGTCTTTTCAATGATTTTTGACGAACTGGATGTTGTGAGGTTTTTGGCGCATTCCCGCGCAGATTGTCAATTGATGACGTAATCTCATTCATTTATTCTCCACGCGATTAGGCCCAGAGGACCGCACGATGTTAAAACCAAGGTTCTCCATTTTTCTTGGTTGTTCGGTTTTCTTGGCCCACTTTTGGCTGCAGATCTCTTCTCTTTGTCGATTAATCTCCTCCTTCCCCGGCCGCGTCATCGCTCTTTTTCCAAATGGTATCATCCCTATTACAGTTTTCGACCATCACTCTTTACTCATTCGAGCCACGTATACAGCCTATTGTAAGTAGACGGGATGAGAAAAAATCGTTCATATAAACCCCAGCTGAAATTCGCCTTGAATTAAGATGGCTTGGTGATGTAAGTGTCTAACGCACCTGACCGGAAATTGGGAGATCCAGGGTCGAACCCCGGTTAAGTAAAATGGTTTTTCATGGCGAATTTCACCATCTCTGGTGTATATCTTCGCACCCGTGCGCATGACTGCGTACCAAATCATTTATGCAATCGCCATGATTGGAAAAATATTCTATTCTAACCTTCTGCTTCTTATTATTCTAACAATATTTGGTTCTCAGTACTACTCTTCTATTTCTGTGTGTATACAACCTCCTCCACCATCCGGTATCACTGTCTTTGAACTGCTTCAAAGACTTTACTGAAGGACCTCCTCTAAAAAGTTGCAAGATTTTTCAGATCCGGATTTCTAGTGGTCCAGCTTTGAAAATATTATAGAGTTATAGGGAGAAACAGGATTTCACATAATCTTGATCAGAGCACTCATGACACACTCCCAGGAATTAAAATATTAAGAGCCTAAAAGCATATGTTACCAACATGTATTATTGCTTTTATTTACAAACGCAAAAAAATTCAAATATCTTGGAATGATAATTTCATGATATTCATAAAATGAAATAGAAATAAAGGTATATTCGCACCCACTCTTACGAACATGTTCATTGCCGAAGATTCGTAGGTGGACTTCGACCTGATGACTTTCCCTGGAAAGCGCACCATTCTGTCGCCAACACTCCGGGTGAGCGATGCTAATGGGTTACAAACGTCCAGGTGGGCTACAGTGAATAGGATCGAGGTAGATGTAGTAACGGATTCTCATCCACAGGGCCCGCGTTCGAGCCCCGGCAAGGTAGGAACCCTTTCAATGGAATCCCGATGACCTCTTGGGTGCTGCGTGGAAGGCACTTCAAAGTACTCCGTCCATCGCATGGGACGTAAAACAGTGAACCCTTTGGCGCCTTTTGAAAAGATCAGGTAAATGCCGACGCCGGGTCTTTCTTCACTCAATATCCATTCAAAAAATAACCCTTTCCTTACCAACTTACCCTCCTCTCCTCAAACATACCCATCACCGTGTTTACTTTAAGGGTTAGAACAGTCAAAAAAGTTTCATTCTTGACGTTAGACCTGTAAAGCTGAGTGTGCTTTAATAATTTCCTCCAATCTGCCCAATCCTCATCCCTCTTTTGCTTCAGTTGCACTCATGCAAAGCTCAATATACGCCCTCCTGTTCTTTAAGACTCGTATTAATCCGCATCTTTAGAGTATCTTCCCCCACATTCACCCACGAATTTCTCGGTCTACCTCTTCCTCCCACATTATTCACTCCCCTATCATAAATCTGCTTCGTTTTTCAATTCATATCCATTCTCTCGACGTGGTAAAACCAACGAATCACGCATCTATCTCATGTGCCTACTACGCGAGCATTCACACTGTATTCTTCCATCACCCACTCATTCCTAAAAATATCCCTCCTGCTTTATAAATGGCACGAATAACCTCGTTCACATCCCCAAAAAACTACCCAACCCGCAAAACTGAGAAGGTGGCAACACTGCGCATCCCGCGCTCCCGCTCCTTCTCTTTCTCTCCACATTTCTCCGCCCCACCTCGGCTAATGACGTTCCCAAACTCCGGGGGTAGACGGCGTCATCGTCGCGTCCAAACAATCGGAGTTCGGGTGGGAGCGCGGTGGATGGGCATACCTATAAATTTTCGCAGAGGCGGCTGAAGTAATGGAAGGCACTCGACGGTCCTCTGTCATTCAAAGATAGATGGGTAATTAGGGGAAATGGAAGGTAAAATAGGAGTGGAAGGAAACAGCGGGTTGACTGTGAGTGAAAACTCGGAAATCTCGTCGTCAATGTAATGCGTGCACACAAAATCTACACTATCCTCATTAGGAGTAGGTTGAGTTGAAGAAAGTATATTTGTCAGCAAGGTCTAGTCTATAACAACTTAAAGATAGCGCTATAAGTTTCCATTAAATTTGTAGAAACACAGGCCTGGATTTCCGCAACCTGGGCGATCATCAAAGTACATTTTCAAGATTACTTCATCATGACACAATTTACCGAACCTAGGTCGGTGTAGTAAATTTTCTGTAGACATTTACAAAGCGTTTGCTGTATGATGTTACCTGTCATACATAACTCACCATGCTGCTCATTTATTTAATTCAATATGGTCAAAGAAAGACAGCATGAGGTCGTTGTTATTGTGGGTATGGGAAAATGAGTCTTGCCTAGTGATTTCTTGCACACTATCACATTATTCAATAATATATCATTTGCCTCTATCACATTCATGCATTTCCTTACACTCTACGTTTTTTATGGTCCTAAGATTTAGCATGCGATAACACTTAGCTGACACGTGACAACACACAAGATTTAGGCAACGTTGCATGGAATTTGAATATAATGGATGGATAAAAAGATGCAAAATTTTCCACAATTAATTAGAACTATACTACAATATAACTACGAAATACCATGCGAAGTAAAACGATAGTTACGATTTAACTACAAGCAAATTTACGAATTATGTAATACATCGAAACATAGGTTGAAATCAAAGTTTTATTAATTTGTGGAAAATTACGTATCCATTTCTCCATTGCTCTCACATCAGATTTCAACTCAATGATTATAGTTCGTTATCTAAGTCACACTTGACTGTATATTAAACACATTGAAATATTTTGTAGCATATATTTGGAAAGAATACCTCAGTTGCATTCTTTAAATGTGGTGGCCACCACTTATTTCATCGATGAATGCCCTCCAGCTGAAGAACAAATACCTATACACCTTTCGCCCGAAGTTAGTGCACAGAGGGGAGAGGTGTGGGGCAGTGAATAAATCTTCACCAAACTAAGAAGGCCGGCAGCTGTCTAGTTCTCCAAAAACCCATTCCAACTTAAACCATTCCCGAATCTCCATTTCCCACTGGTGAGAAAAGCCTTTCTCGAGCCCGTGTGTGCACGGGAAAGAATAAGAAGTGGTCTCCCAAGGCGCGCACAGGGGCGGAGTCGCTACGACTACTCCCTCGCAATCTCAACGTGTAGCCCTCCGGATCTTGATGATGTTGTCGAACGGGGCGAGCTGAAGTGGGAGGGAGGAGCACAGAGAGATACAGGGAGGCGTATAGAAGCGGGAGAAGGAAACCTCGGTCGAGCCACACACGAGAAGAACGACTGAAATTCCGGGTCGTTTATGAGCCCGTTGAAAAAAGTATGGCGATATAAAAAAGACGGAATTTATAAAAAGGAGTGAGGAGAGGAGGAAAGGAAAACATCCTTTCACCTCTTCAAGAAGTTTCCTCCTCTACGCTTCACTCAGCTACTATCCATCCACCTTCCCCTCCTGAACAATAGTGCCCTTTCCACCGTTTCTTCTATTTCTCGCTCTCTTTTTAAAGAGAGGCTTCGAAGCGAAACAGAGAGGGTAGCAATACGAGGAGAAAAATATGGCGCCAAGTACTACAAATATAGCACCTATCTTAGCTCCGTCCCTGTTTCCTGGCCTACTCTACGCTTCACCTCAACCCATATCCTGTTTACCTATGGGAAAGTAATTAGTTATTCATCATTCGAGATATTTTATATTTCGCTCTTTCTTAAGAAATTTCATCAAGAATTCTCCTCTGCGCTTTTTTCCACAACTATCCTTCCATCTCCCCCACGTGGAGTGAACTTTTCTATCGTTTTCTATGTTTCACTTTCATTCTGAGGCGCCTTTGTGCCTTTGAAGAGAAGCAGAGAGGGAAAAGACAATGACGACAGTGGCATAGCTATGAGCACGCGGACATGGCAGTCCACCCCAGGCGGCACTAAAATTTTTAAAACATTTTTTCATCGATAACAAGAGGAATAATACCAATCTATTACCAAGAATTAGCAATTGTAAAACTTACGTTAGTGTTATTGGAAATTTTTGCCCATGGTCCCCAATCCGATGGAACATTTTACTGTTATTAGCTGTTCGTAGATGACCACGATGGAAATGCTTCTTTTTCAATTTTGTCGTCGTGAATAAATATATCTCATATTTTTAATGATAGCAAAATATATCATACACATTCTGTACTACTTTTCGAGATATTAGCTAAAATTTGAAGCCGTTTTCCATGGGATATGGACCGGCTATCAGCTTCAGAGAGACTTCATAAAACATTAGGATGCTCTGACACATACATGGTGTCAGATGTGAGACGGAGTTAGTTCATTGCAGTAATGGGCAACAGCACTCGGACGCATAGGAGGATTACCCCTCCAAATTCGAGCCTAGCCCAACGATGCTTTAACTTCGGTAACTGATCGGGAATCGGTTTCCATCGTGGCCGGCTGTATTCATCAATACCTATGTTTTCGGCTTATATACTGCACAACTGACTTAAGTATTCATCTGTGCTATCGTACCGTACTACTTATATCTACGAGGCCATACCCAAAAATAACCGAAACTGTTTTTTTTATTTATGCATTAATTGTTTTTACAAAAACCTTCAATCCCCTTCAAAGTAATCTCCACTACAGCTGGTGTATTTGTCCTATCTTCCATTCCATTGCTCAAAACATTTTTTCAATTCATCTTTTTTATGCCTGGCAGTAGGTACCTCCCTTGTTTTTTCTTCACCTCATTCATGTCGGCAAAACGCGCTACTTTCAGGTCCCACTTCATTTGCGGGAACAAAAAAAAGTTGCAAGGGGCTAAATCAGGTGGATACGCGGGTGGGGCAAGGGAGCCATGACGTTTTTTATTGAAAATTTGCAAATTGAGAGAGCTGGGGGGTTATTTTGTAATCTCACTTTAGTGAGAATACGTCATAAAATCTCACTTTTTCGTAGTTCAACTCCCTCACCCAGGCGGCGTGACCATCTTCGGATCTCAATCGGTGAACTGCCGGTCATGTACTGGTCTTTTAGACGATTCATTCGCTCTGATCCGTATCTTTCGACTCTTGATCCGATTCATTATCTCCGCCTGCCATTAGTTCCATCTCACCTGTCATAAAGAACGTGACATGGAGCCACCATCGTTTCCACTCGAAGCTTGAGTTGGAAAATAAACAAGGTCGCGAAAGATACAAACAATTTTAAATCGTATTGTTGTAATTTGCTAAACGTGAAGAACTTACACATTTTCAACTCCAATATATTGGGCACTTGAAGGTATGCTTCGTTTGAAATGCTTACGTTATTATTTGCTTGAATTTTCAGTGTATATATTTCGTATCAATATTTCCCAAACAATGTTGCTGATACCTTTGTTTTCGTGTGCCTATACGCCAGTGTATGGAGAATGGAATTCAGTTATTTATACCATCATTTTAACAAATATTGCCTTAAAATCTACGTTCTTGGTAGATATTTCCCGTGCTTGTGAATCGAACACTAATTTGATGCACTTAATTGTTTTTAAATATTGAGTGATCGCTTACATGTCGCTTGTAGTTTTGACTGTATTTAGATTTTCGTGGTATGTACAGTGTAAGATATCTTCCGTAAGATGTTGAGCAATCTGGGTATTCGCTAGCATCGGCATCTTTTATTTGATATAAGGTAATTGAAGTTACGGCAATTCACGAACCGTTCGTGAGCCGATCATTAAGAGAGGGAAACGGATCTCCCGCCTTTCCACTAAGATTCACTAAAATGGTGAGATTACAAAATAACCCCCCTGTGTGACCAGGTACTTTGATATGAAGGAAAACCCAGTTGCCCGTCTACCACAAATAGGTTTTTTTGCCTTTCTTTCAGAACTTTACTTCAAATATTTACAGAATCACCAAGGATAAACCCTGGTTAACAGTCGGAACTGGTGGAACCAGAAATTCCGAATGCACCGCCCCTCTCAAATAAAAAAAAACAACAAATGAGCAACGTATTAATTTTTTCTTGAAGTCGGTCATCAATCGACATTTTCCCATTTTTTAAACGCGAAAACCACTCGTACACTTGACTTTTTCCTACAGCAGTATCCTCGTAAGCTGTTTTCAACATCCCAGAGTTTCTGCGGCCTTTTTCACGAACAGGAAACAAAAGTTCACGGCCACGTGTTGGTCATTCAAGTCCGCCATGACAAAAGAAACGAGGAGCAGGCGAACCAGTACCCATGAAAAAATTCACAGATGCCATAAAAAACGTTCCTTAATTATGCCGTTTGGCAGACTAGCACAAAACGAGTCACCTAACGATCTCCTAGCGGGAAATCCACGTACCGCGGAATCTCTGACCGCCGCAACGCGATTCCAGTTTCTTTTTCGTACCCCCTCGTATTCTCTCCTTCAACCAATGAAATGCGTGTTTCTCACCGTTCTACATCTCTGTCTCTCTCATTGGAATTGTTCCTCTGCCTTTGCATCGAAGCAGAATGAGATAGAGAAAGAGGGTGGATAGAGAGGGTGGAGAGAGGGGAGAAGTGTACAGGGCCCCTTTCCAGCCTCAGCTCCGTCTCCATCTCCTCTGTGAGTTCAGCGTCGCATCGGGCGCGCGGCAGTAAAACGACGTCTGTGCGAGAGAAGAAAAAAAATAACACATCGCCCGGCGCGGTTCGCTTTAACAGCACCCCCCGCCCCGTGTCTGGCGGAGGGGATTTCTCTCTCACCTGGGGTCCCAGGCGACTGCGATCCGTGGAAGCTGGAATGTCTTTTCTTCCCTTGTGTCCGGAAAAAATTATACAAAAAGCATTCTCCATTTCTTATTTTCGGCGTAAAATGAGTTCATTACTGCTCAATTAACGTGGCTCACAAAGAGGGACAAAGACTTGTAATGGCACCTTACACTTCATAATAAATAAGTTATTCAGGGAGAGGTTTACAACACTAAAAAGGATACCATTGTACACGATAAAATTTATACCGAAGTGGGCGGATTGATTCAGCATGTTGCGCTCATTATTTTATGCTCCTCTTTGTGTATATTAACGGTAGAGTAATATTTATTTTTTCATGCGCATCATTTTTTGCTAAAATACACGATCTCTAAGTGCTTCTGGAAACTCCAAAATTATAAAAAAAAACAGTATCCATCTCTTATTTTCGGCATTAAATCAGTTCATCACCGTTCAATTAACGTGGATATTAATAAGGGGCAAAGACGTACACTTTTAGCTCGCAATTCATCAAAAAATAAGTTATCCAGGGAGAGATTTACAGCCCCAAATATTATACAACTGTCCTCGATCAAATTTTTACCTATGTACGTGGCGTGGGTTGATTTGGCCTGTTACGCAGTTTATCATATGCTCAACGCGCGCTGTATCAATGGTAGAGTAATATTTTATTTTTAATGCATAGAATTCATTCCTGAAATGGACAATCTCATGATGCAAATAGAAGCACTGTACCATTTTAAAGCCTGTAGCCATGGGGCTACAGGCTTTTGAAGCTGGAATTTCACACTTAACCGTAAGCAAAATATGTCAAACTTAACTTTTCACGAAGGGTAGTTTGAGCGAGATATTTCCATAGCAATAATGGAGACCATATTCGAATTATTTTTTTTATTTGAGCGTATTTAAGAAATACGAAGTAAATATTGTAATATTAACGGCGAAAAAATATAAGTATATATGACAAAAATTCTCAGTAATTAAATTACTATATCCACATAAGTGACATATAACTTGACTCATTTTTTCACGCCGTACGGTAAAAAAACCTTCACAACAGATGGTGTTTTTGCGATGATGTAAAAATTACTGCGGTGACTAATTTATTCATTTTTTTAATAGTTGAGGAAACATTTTCAACACACAGTTTTTCAACGAAATCTAGTAGTAATAAATTCCTAACTTTTTCAATAACCTCCCTCTGGCGCGCACAGTCGTAATCTATCTCATATAAAACAGATTATATTTTAGAGAAAATTGCTTGAAAAGAAGTTCGGCAAGGGGTTAATATTTTGATTGAAAGTAAATAAGAGATTTTTTGCTTTAAAATTAGGTCAAATTCTGGGTGAAGTGATATCTCGATCAAACTACCTTAACGTGTCACTTTTGTCTGACAATTAGCAAAATATGGATTAAACTATTTTTTTCATTCTATATTCAATTAATTTCAAGTATATTTAAAATAATGCAACTTTCATACTTGGAATGTAATAAATTTTCACCATATCCAGCGTGAATAGAAATACCTATATTTAAAGGTAATGGTTTGTGGAAGGCCCAACAGGCGTTTAAACTTCATCCTGGAGCGTTTATCTCGCTATAAACATGCTTCTATACGAAGAGCGGCCTATTATAGGCTTAATACAAAGCATAAGTTATCACCATAAAACAATAAACAGGATTTGACCACCCGTTACGGTCAATACTACCCTAGAATTATGCTAAGGATACACATTACAATATGGATACGTATGAGACACACTGAAATGTTGCATACGCGAGAATGTGCTAACATTTGGCACGATTGCAATTTTATGAGACAATATTTCGAAATAAATGGCTTTTCAACCTTAGGCATCGACCAAATAAATCGAATGCAAAAGTTATTGCGCATACATCATGGAAAAGAAAACGGAATTTGGAATGGGAGGAGAAACGGTGCCGTAAGCAATGGGCCATAAAATATTTCTGGCACCAATGCAACTGAGCACTCTTCAAACCTTTATCCGTGTCATCGATTAAAGCCGACTTTGTGAGAATATGCCCTGATATTTGAAAATATTTAGATAAAATCCAGATTCTTCGCTCCTCCAACCTATGGACCATTTATTCATAATATCGAGCGGAAGGAATTAGATAACTTTCGGTAATAAATTCCCGATCAATACGTAAATATATATATTGGTTTGTTTTTAGGATAAAAGACTTTAAAAAAATAGTATGGGATAAAATTCAATAATAATTATTACCTAGGGTATACAAAATATTACAACTTTGAAAAATTTCAAAGACTTTTATAGACGACCGGTTTCGACCAAGAGTGGGCATCATCAGGTGCCACCTGTTTCATGGTGAGATTCCAAAAAATTGAGCCTGGCACTTACGGATTACACAGGGTTCTCATTTGATCAAAGCGTAATGGTAAAAGGGGTGGAATTATGCGATAAAAAATATTGATAGAAAGTTTTTTCATAGTTTGTTGTCATTGCTGTAAAACAACAAATTTTAACGAAATATTTTTTGAATGTTTTTGTGCCTGATGACTTAAGTCTGCGAAATGCGCAGTACAAATAAGAAATATTGTAAAAACTACAATAGTTTTGATCATAATATAAGTACGAAATGAAGCCTGATTACCTAGCGGATAGAAGACTTTAGTTCATTTCAAGCTTTTTCCGCAATTAAGAAAACAAACAAAATATTCCTAAAATGGGGACGGATTTTCCTCTCTCATTTGGACAGGCCCCACCCCAAAATATCATCCACGTAGCATGTACATTGCTTTGAACTTTGACGACAGCGAAACTCACTTCTCTCGCCGGAAGGGAGGTAGTGAATGTTTATGCTCCAGAAAACATTATTTCGTAATCATAACATCGATATATCATATATTTTTTTATATTAAAGCCAAAACAAACAAGGATACATCTGAAAAGAGGGCGCTTCGTGAATTATGTTTACGCTCCAGTGAGCACGCCTCCTATGTTAGCTGGAGATGATTGTTATTTCCTTGGCGAGTGGAAGGGAGGGGAAATGAGGAAGGGGGGTTTGTGGGTGGATTGATAGGGTGAGGTAGAAGCAAGAGAGCAGCGGAGAGTTATTGGGTTTTCGGATAGACTTTTCATTCAGAGCCCAGACGGTTCAAATTCTTTTGAGTATGCTATCTCTCGAGAAGTAAAAGCACGTCATCGCAAGAGGGGTGGATACTCCACCAGAAAAAAATGTATTATGACACGCTGTGGTTTTGATCGCCGAGGTTACATGCTAGTATAGGGCGTTCAAACGTTTAGTTCACAGCACGGGCTCTTATGGACATCCGTTTTTTGTGTAAATCTCCAGAAGATCGGAGGTGTGAAGCATCAAATAGCAGCATGAAAATTAGCAAAGTGAAGTGCAGTATACTAACTGAACATTAGTTAAATAGATAGTCAGTGAATTTATCACAAATCATCAGTTTGTGTTAATTAAAACAGAAAAATAAACTGTTATTGCTAGAGAGAATGGATTTTTGTTCTAATAGCATGTAACTTAATGGGTTTTGTTTGCACTATAAAATTTAAATTATTTACCTTGACACTTCACATTATGTATGTATATGCAAGCACCTCTGACAAACAATACTTCTTTGTTCAGGAGAACTTAAAATGTATATTTGTCCCGTATTTTACTTAAGGATTTTAAATTGCATCCAAATAATATCTGGTTATCTTCATGAATAATAAAGTTCTAACGAAATAAAGGAAGTAATTCAATAATAATAAAAACTTCTTAAATTTAGCGCTTAGAAATAATATTTTTTATAATGGTGATAGCCGGGGAGGATGCCATACATCCTCCTTCGCGGCGTGCCGTGCAGAACAACCAGTTCTCCCGCCAGGGCATCGCAGTCCACCAGAATTGATTCCCCTCCACAGTACCTTAACGTATTCCTATTGAATATTGGCTGAATTCCATTGGAATTTCCGACAATTACGCACTCCCTTTAAAATTATCCAACAGCTAAGATCATTTTGCTCTAATTGTCTGCTGCATTAGACAATGGCGATGGCACCCAGAACAAACAGGACGATCACCCATCCGAATTCGAGCCGAGCCCAACGACGAACAGCCCAGGCGAGAAAAGAACGGTTATCTGGTATATACTGGTGTTTCCATGGATACAAGCCGCAGCCCAAAATCTCTGAAGATCTCTCTTCAATGAGTTTTGCTTCCAACTACGAGAACTATAACCGAAGCACAACTGAAGACCTTTGAATGCTATGCATTACCAAAGAGCATAATTGAGGTTACTAGTAGTATTTCACTTTATTGGACAAAGAGAGGAAAATTTGACAAAAAAGGGAACACCAGTCCAATCTTATTTCTTTATTTTTATGCCTGTGATCGAGCCTATCGAGTTTTTAATGTTTTTTACACCTTCGGAAGAGTAACCCGCCTCTAATTTACTTCAGGAGATCCTGTTCTGTTAAGAAATTAATGGCGATTACCGTCCCGATTGTTTCTTAAAAGTCTCTAGGCACTTCTAGACTTTACGTAACATCCCTTTGCAATAATAGCTGCTCGATATGGAAGGGATAGAGAGAAAAGAGAAGGAAAAAGGCGCACTCTTAAATATGCCGAGCTGCGGGAAGAAATCACGTAAGGTTGTATTTGTCTTTGGTTACTTGAAATATTCAAGCATACGATTTAACCCCCATATCAACCTACCTTAGGTAGAAAATCTCCACTTATGATAATAATGCGAAATTTATTTTTCGCATGATACACGGTTGACATTGAAGGCAGGAAGAGTAAAAAATTACGAAGCAGAGTAAAAGGTATGTCCCTTGGGATTGGGGAACCTTAAGAATTTGCTGGATAAAAATGAGGGTTTTACGGAGGAAACATAAATTTCCGTTTTCCCCCTGGGGAACCAGCTGGCCGATGCGGGAGTATACTTTTATCAGCGTATTTCACATGAGACGCTGCCCCCATTCTGTTCCCAAACAAGATGCCTGCATTCCCGTTGGTGGAAGTCATTTCCTATTGTGAACGCATATCCTTGGTGGACTGATCAAAGCAGCAGAGTCTTGTGACGAAATGACGCAAAGCATCAGTCCCTTTGTGGATCACCCACAAGACAATCCGACGACTAGACTATCATCTTACGCGACGGAGCTAGGGCTCAAAGTTCTTTCTAATGCTCGTTTTCTTATCAAGATTGTTCCCTTTCCTTCAAAACTCTTCCCTCAGCACAAGAAAAATAATAGTTGTTGGAACTCAGGAATGAGACAAATAAGATGCGTAAACCGCGCTCAAAGGCACCCACTTCGCCTTTGATATTCGTCTCTACAAATAATGATGAGTCACAGGCAAAATAGTATACCACTACAATAAACAACAGAAATGCTAAAAATAAAATAAAAAACAAAATTGAGTGAATTCGGAGGAAGAGGAGGAGTATCAGGATTATTAAGAACAGATGAACGTGTATGAAGCAACGCATGAATGAGTAAAGCAGAGGAAAAGGGAGGTTGCAAGGATAGGGCAGTACGGCGGAAGTTATTAAAATTGAAGCCAGTTTAATTAGCCTAATGCCGAGAGTCATACTCTTTTGACTATACTTACCCCAAAAGGGAAAGGCGTGATGGGTATGCATGCATATGTCAGAACAATTAATTATTTAATACGTTCAACAGCTAAAACTCTCTATCGATAAAATACCTACTAACGACACGACAAAGATAGGGCATCTTTGGACAAATATTTTTAATTGATCGATAAAAAAACAAGGAGAATATAAGCAGGAAGAATTCTGTAAAGATAATGAAAGCGAAGAAAGATAATTAATTCCACGAGTAGAGTGAAGGGAATATATGATAAATTCCAGCGCCAAAATTCCTAAGAAGGACAAAAAAGGTAAAAATATATTTTACAAAAAGCAACAAATGGTAGAAATGAATACAGTTTCCGTCAGAACCGTCGATGGAGAGGGCCTTTAAAATTAAAGCTGAAGAGGTTCTCCAGCACTTTCTTTGATGGAAAGGAGGAATTACTTTTCACTTTACATTTTTGTACAGAAATGCACTTATCACCATTTTCGTACTATCCCTAAGGCCTCTGATTCGACCAGAAAATGTTATTTGGTTCAATAGTAGTCCTTAAGGCCAAAGATTAAATACAAATTAAGGCTGTCCCAGATAAAAAAAGACCCTCTCAGGCCCCTTTCCTATCTCCTGCTTTTGAATGACTCAAATCCCTCAACTAAAGTATGGTGAAATAAATAGCAACTCTCCTCCTTTAGAAGAAAATCACATGTCCCCAATTAAGGCAATATCTCTACATCTTGCTCAGTTACCTGTATTAGCTTTTTTCCTCAACCAATGAAAAGGCCTTCCTTCTTCATTTTCGAGTTTTGTCTACTGTAGACCGCGGGAAACATGATTTGCTTGCTAGTCTTTCAATTCTCCGCCTCTAATATCTTCATTCTTCCGCTAGTTCCTCCTGCTTTCTTCTGACCAGAGGTTTTTCCCATTTTACCTTGATTTTTTGGAACCCCTTAAATTTATAAACCTTTCTTCGACGAATGTCTTTGTTCCAGATGTCTTTTAAATTACCACCTTCCGCCATTTATTTTCTGGTTTGTCCAACCCATTTTGCTGTCGTCTTTAATTTTGATGAAGATTTCCTTTGTCAGTCTACTATCACTCATTCTCAATAAGTGTCCATAACACTTCAGTCTGCCCTTACACATTGCATCAGCAACGCTCTCCACTTTTATGAAAAGACCTTCACCTTTCCTCATCCTCCAAGTATCATCCTGTCTTTATTGCGGACCGAGGATCTTCCTGAAGGTTTCAGTTTCTTTCTACTCTAATTCTTTCATTTCCCATTTCTTGTTAAGTATCAGGCATTCTGAACTATATAGTTATTCTAGCTTTACAAATATGCTGTAGCGTTTCTTTTTACGAGAAACTCCCATCCATTTAAGAACAGTAACGCAACATTTAAAAATGCGCAATCCTATTACTTACTTCAATAAATTAGTAGACATGTCGCAGATATAGATAAATATAGCCGCGTGACACAGGGACCAGAAATTTATTGAACCGACAAGACACGTTTTACAACACATTAGCATGATCATGTGATCAGTAATGCAATAGCATGGTGAAAAGCGTAGGGCCGATTTTATAAATTTATGTACTTCGAAGTCTTTCATTCATTACGGTTTGCTCTAAAATATCTGTTTAGGGAAACTCTGAAACACATGATAATCTCGTAACGCCTTCATTAAACCCCTAATAAAGGGGTCATGCCTGTCTGAATGTGGTAGACAGACATGGGGTTAGCACAATGGACCAAGAAGATCTAAGCGTCCGGGCTCCTGCCGAAGGCCCCCCCTACAAACAATATATCAAACCCCTAATAAACAAGTCGCAAGAGAAGAAAAACAATTCTTAGGACCCCTTCGGGGCCCATAGGCAACTGCCTATGTGCCTTATTGGTAATCCAGCACTGCTCGCATCTACCAATCGACATTATAATACAAATTACGAAACCCAAATTCTGTTAATATTAATGATCACGAAAGCAAAATCTCTATTATTTTTACTATCAGTAAAAGTGGAAACTCGGCCATGTGGTCTGGCAGTAGTAAACATTTACAAGTAAGACAATTACACCTAAGAACAATAACATGGCAGAAAAATCACAATTCAATTATAACACGATTACACTGCGCCCTGCCATTCCAACCATTCGATGGTCAATGTTAGACAAAGGCTAAGCATTAAAAAATTGGACTCAATGGTCAATAGGTAATTATGCTTTTGGAAAAACGATTCTATATGCTGTTTATCAACAGAAACTTTACGTAGTGGGGAAAATTTCTTCGAGACGACGCATGCGCTCCAAATTGATTTGAGACAACATATAGAAACAAAAAAGTGCACAGCATTTGCATCGGGAAAATGGATTCAAGGTCGGGAAGATTCAAGGTGCATCGAAAACATTTTGGAACTGCAGTGCAGACGTGTGGTATCAAGAGCACACACAAACACACCTCCTTATCACTGTCTCATCTCAGAAGTAATGAGGTTAGTACGTGTACGTCTTTGGGACGTACAAGCCGCACGTAGAGGCCTCCTCGAAGAAGAGCGAGAGAGAGGCGGTCTTACCAGGGAGAGGAAGGAAACGAGATTTTCACCGTGAAGTTAAGGTTGACAGAAGAGTAGGGCGCGGCGGTAGAGGAAGAAAAAACGTTAAAAAAGGAAACAAAAGAAGGGCGGGAATCGATAGAGGGCGCAGTGGGGCATGGGAGGAGAAGGAGTGCGAGAGGGGATGTGAAATAGGAGCGGGGAGGCTAGAAAATAGACGACGGTCGTAGAGAGAGAGATAAGGCAGGGGAGGACTGGAGACAGACTAGTACCTACAGTGATCGGTAACCAATGACACACGTGCTCGCATGTGGCACGCGAAAGGTTTGTAGGTAGAATGCCAATAAAAGGAAGATCAATTTAAACCTTCCCATATGGACATAGATGAAAAGAGCGTGTTTAGTTTGGCCATGTTGAGAGAAAGTTGTTAATAAATATTAAAAAGTGTTCAAGAATTAGTATTTGTCTGGGGAAGCGTAAATCGCAGCGCACAAAAGTGTTCTCCTCCCGAATTGTATGGTAGCGAAACCGGTGTGCGTCAGGATAGGCATAGGGGTACGCTAAATGCAGTGAGAATAGGGTGTCTGAGAAGTGCGATTGGCAAAAGTAGGTTGGATAAGGTAATGGACATATATGAAAGTGTACTTCTGCTGTGCTTGGCTGAGAGTCTTATAACGAAACAGGCAAATGATTGCCAGTGAATGGTGTGAAAGGAAGGGGTAGACCGCAAAAGTCATGGGTGAATGCGGTGAAAGAGACTCTAAAGTGGATAGCAACAGGAAAGGGTGTATTAAGTAATGCATAAGTGTAAGAGAAGCGATAGAGGCATGCAAGTATTGAGAGATATGGAGGAAATTATTATTAAAGTAGTTTTTAGGTCTAACGCCAGAAATTAAGCTCTCTTGACAATGATTATCCCGATAGAGAATGGCAAGATGGGAATGCATGTAAAATATTCAATGCCCTTCTTAAGCAAAAAATTTAATTTATAAGTACATATAAAAAAGTTTCTTTATATTTATTGTTTTTCAACGCTAACTGAAACGATACTCGAAATTAAAAGTGAATATCTGGGACCATGACGCAGGTAGTCGCCAGTTGGGTGCGTCCCACCTCGCGAAGGGTGGGACACACCCATACTCGATACTGCAGTGACAATAGAAAATCACGATGGAAGTGAACTATATTTGTTTGCTTGAAATCGGGGCAGTCGAAGTGACACGACAATGTTCGAGATGTAATCTACCGTTGTCGTGAAGCAGCTCGTGAGTCCAATGTCTTCAGTGGAAATTTAGAGATGTGAAACTCAGGGAAATCAATAAGCCACCGGTCATATATTTTCACTTTCTAGCTTTAATCAATCTGTCTCTCCTAATGTCGTCCAGAATTCCTTCAAATCCCTTCCTCTTCGGAGTGCTTGCCAAGCGTTTTCCCCTCTTCAAGGTACACAAACCTCTCAACACGCCCTCCAGTAATCCCTTCTGCCATCTCCGAACATCCGCCACTAACTTCTCTTCCTCTCTCACCATGTTCAGCACTTCGTTCATCATCCTCGTACTAAGCTCACCCTCTACATTTTTTCCACACCCACATCGCCAATGCCCCTAGCATGAACAATGAAGAAAGATAAACGCAACAAGAGTGATTTAGGAATTGAAAGAAGGTCCACATGCTTCAGAATCGAACAAAATTCAATCTGAGGACATTCACCACGAAAAAAATGTTTGAACTTTGCGATAATTTTAACTTGGATTTTCCAATTACTAGCTTAAAAACCTGGCCGTCAACTAAGGTAATATGGGTTACAAATTCGGTTTTTTATTTTATTTTTCTTCCCTGTTTGTGTTCCCAGCGGCATTTTGAAAGAAATAATCTTTAACTCTATCAAAAAACAAATAAGTTAAATTTAGGAATTTCAACTAGTTTGTAACCAAAACGGCAAAGTTGGGTTTATCCTCACGCGACCACGGCTAATTGAGCACAACAATCCCTCTAGTTCTACATGAAAGATTTCAGGCGATAACATCCTATTGGTTATTAAAACTGGATGATACAATGGATAAGCTGAATAATATTCTCTCAGGACTGATGTGTAGGAACTTATGCATATTGAAAGAAGAAATCATCAATTTCACAATGTTACATACTTAATGCGACCGGTTTAGATCCGACCGATTGTCAAGACTTGACAATGATTTAAAACATCGAGACGAGTCGCATTAAACATTTATCAGTGGGAAATTTCAAAGAGTCCTTCTTTCGTAATGGATAAGCTACTAAGAGACCTAGGATTGAATACCTATAAAGTGAGTTGATTTATGTTCACCGTGAACTACCAAGTGAACGCGTTCCCTCTTGCTCCGAAGCGCGAGAATGTGTTATCCGAGGAGTTTACAAAAAGAATTGGTTAAAAGAAAGCGATTAAATCCACTCAAAACCATCCATATTTCCTCTTTCTTCTCTATTTCGGGAATAACATGTCTTTAGAAATCAACCACAGAACTAGAAGTAAACTATTACTTTACTTTGGGATTAGGAAATTATACTCGATTGAGAGAGGAAATCTCATCTTTCTCGAGAGCGAGTCATCGATTCATTTTGGCGAGTCCTCGATCCGATTTGAGCACCATAAGGCTATTTCCTCATAATTTTTAACTAAAGAATGCGTATACCCAATCAGCTGATCAAAAGAGCACTTTCTCTCTTTCTGTAATACGCCAGTGGGAAACCACGCCTCCTGCCTCCAATTAAAACATTTACTTCATGATGTAAATATCAGGAGTTTAGATCAAATAAAAAATGTAATACGTCTGCCAACGTTTTGAATATATTATTTATCCATCCTCAGGGCTTTTAATTTTTATTTTTTATTTTTACTCGTTTGTTTAAATATCAACAAATTTAAAAGTCCTGAGGATGGATAAATAATATATCCGAAGCGTTGGCAGTTTCATATTTTATATTTGACCTAAACTCCTGATATTTACATCATAAAATAAAAGAGGTCGAGAAAACACATCATAGAAAAACTTTTATTCGTCATTGTTGAGCACTATTAACCACGATTGATTGTCACGCGAAGTTAATATTTTTGTATAAGCGGATAAAATTTTGAAGTCCATCAGATGGAATGCTTAACTGTGGACTCATTGATGCCTTTCCTTTAGAAGATACCACTGCCATGAGCTAATAACTTACGCAAACTCAGCTGATAAATACTTACTACATGAAAACTGCTAAAACATAATTTGATTGACGCACATTATGTCAACGAATCTTTTGATAATTATTTAGGAATCACAAAAAACGAGTATTACTATTCCAAAATATAGGTATCTGGCTGGCACGTGTTTAAGCTAGGTTTTTCCTACACTTTTACTATGAAACAAACATGTGAGAAAAACAGACCTCCTCTAAGTAAAGAAAGAACGGACGAGAGAGTCACTGAGTAAGGATAAGAAGAAAAAGTTAACGAAGAGTCTAATGTAGAGCGTAGCGTCATATGATACAGAACTCTTGACGATGAAGGAAGAGGATGATAGGGGAGATAGATTTAAGATAATTGGGATGTAAGTCAGGGAGAAAATAGGAAAGGTGCGATGGACGAAAAGGAGAACAAACGAAATGTGCATCGATTGGTAGAGAGAAGAGGAAACTGCCAGAGGAAGATTAGGAAGTCAAAGAGAAAATGAACGGAGCTAGTATTAAGAGACGTGATTGCTGAAGGCCATGATAGAGGGCACAATGTAGGGTAAAGGGGGAAAGGGAGGAAAGAAAATTGACTAAATGGATGGGATGCTGATAGTTTGCTCAAATTCAGAGTTAAATTACATCTCGCAGGAAGGAAGGGAGACTCTTGTTACCATTAGAAATTTAGTGACACAACTAATCTTTCCACATATAAACCTAAATCTACCGGTGAACCACCAATAATACTATCGATAATCAGTAAAGGCCGTCGATTTCAGGAGGCTGGAAAGGAAGAAAAACGAAGAAGTGCTTGGTATGGTGGGTGAGAAGAGAAAACTTTTGGAGGATATTAGGAGGCAAAGTAGGTGGTTGGAAGAGTCACACAGAGACGAAGGGTTACTGAAGGCAGTGATAGAGGGGAGGATGCTGGGTAAGCGGGGAAGGGGAAGAAAAAGAAATGATTTGTGGACTTGATGAAGAGAGGCAAGACCATTAGCTGAGATGAAGAAAGACATTACGCTCGGAGATAGAGGAGTGCGCCGGTAAAAATGTAGAGGATTTTTGCTCTATGCCATTTTAAATTACCTTACCCTAATAACAAACGACGTAGGAATATTCAGAAAATGCCTGACAGCGTCGGGTGGATTTTCCTGGAATTTGGGACATCTAACGTTCAGAATGGCCAACAACCTCACTGGGTGGGAGAATGGAAGATCCCTCCACGCAGAGATTTTCCGCACTGGCGCCAACCAGGGGGTAGTCCGATACACGTGGTGGTTCCGCGGTGCCCGCATTGGGAGCACAGGAGGAGGAAGAAGTTCGGAAAGGGGGGGAAGGCGATAAAAAAAGTGAATTGAAAAGTGCTGTCACCGCTGGATCATCCCTCTGCCTCAAGGGGTTAAAGTTGTGGGTGGAGCAAACGGAGGCGGCGCGCGGCGGGCGGTGGAGGAAGAAGCAAGGCATGATGAAGGGGCCCATCTTTTTTTCGTTTCCTCCCTCTCTCGTGAGCGCAGGCACCGAGGGAGAAAGATATGGAGAGGGACATCTTTTCCCCAAGGAGGGGGGAAGGGAAAGGGTGGTAGGAAAAGGGAGAGTTCCCTTTGTTTGCCACGTATCCTCACGAGAGAGGAGAGGCTATGGCTATCCTCTCACTCTAACCCACCCGATCACACTTGCTCGTGGGCGGCGTGTTAGTGTGGGTGTGTGAGGTATCAGTGGTGGTGTGAGTGGTGGAGTGAAGGAAGCGCAGAATTGAGGTGGTTTTGGCGTGAGGAGAGCAGGAGGGAGGAAGACAAAGCAGACAGAGAGAAGGCTTTTAATGCGCCAGGGCGGCTGCGAGGAGAAAGAAAGAGGCGAGTAAAAAGGAGATCATCTTTTGGTTCGGGTGACGGTGATTGAGGCTGCGACAGCTGGGCACATTTTATGCGAGAGATGTCTGTGTATATGCCCGGAGATGCTGAAGGTGATGGATTGGTAAGGCATAAAAGATGATATGTATGAATATATATAAAATATATGAGTTTTTTTCAAGAGTATATTGTCTATGCATGTGCATCGTCGCCGAGAGCGTTTTCTTCCAAGAGATTATACATGTATGTATAAATATATTTTTTTTTCGTAAAGGGCCGGGGACATATTGACATTATCAAAGACGAGGCATAAGCAGATGATGCGAACAACTTAATCGATTCCTCCAGTCGAGCCTGGGACAATTTGGGACAATGATAGTCAAGATATGGAAGTATAATTCATATCAATACAAAAAATTTGTCTTGTTAGGCTGGCGAAACATTGACACAATGGCAACGCATAATTAATGAAACGCATAAATGTAAAAATGTGCCCCGTAAGGGCAAGGAAATGTTGAAAAAACGTTATCTACTCATTTTTCTTTCAATCAAGGCCTTTCGAAGCCGACTGATGTTGACTGCTCTTGATATGACTAGAAAAAATGGATTCAAGGAATGAAATTATTTCCGTTGCATAGATTAGAGATTAAAAAAACACAAAGTGAATTATGTACCAGCTTTATGAAATATATTGAATGGGATTTAGAAGATTATGCTTATAAATTCACAATTTTTCGTAAGAGACAAAATAAATATTTGTAAGGAACGTTACAAGGGAAGAGGAGATATGTCTTTATGTAATTCCTATACTTCCTCCCTCAACGAATTCTCTTCCGTCTCTTTCATCTCCTCTTCCCTTGTAACCTTCCTTGATGTAAACATTACTCTCTCCAGACACCACTTCAGCACCTCCGCCCACATTAAACCCACCAATAAACAGCAATACAACCATTATAACGGCTTCGATCCCTTCCACTCCACAATATTCCTCCCCTACTCTCTCTTCTCTCTCTCTCTCTCTCTCCATACGAGACCACCGCATTTGCCATAGCCCTGATTCCCTAAATATATCCCTTTCCTACTTACACCAATCCCTCGGCTGTCGCTAGAAACCCTTTTCACAGTAGGGAAGGAAGCATACTGATGAGGAGACAGAGGACAAAGTAGTGGGGTAAGGTAGGAAGGGGAAGGAGGGGAGAAAGGGGTTTGAAGGGGGATAAGAGGGGAAGGAGCGGGAAGTGGTCAGTGAGCTGGATTTAAGCTGGGGGCATTATAGGCTGAAAAAAGCCAACTTCATGCTATCTCTAATATTTTAATATGAAGAGGAGAGGCAGAGGGAGGGAAGCAAAGACGCATGCTTTAAAGCATTTATAGAAACTGAGCTTGTGGTAGGAGGCATAGGTGGGGATGGGGAAGAAGGCATTTTGGGAGGAGGGATTGCAACTCGCCCGATGACCGTCCTTGGAACAAATCTTGGGAACCACGGAAAATGTAACTCCGGTGCACAAAAACCTTACATTCCAAATTTTAAAGTTATATAATCCCTAATTTTAACATAAAAAGCGATTAAAAATTGCAATTTGAGCCTTGCGCACAAACGGACCGCGGCCATAGAGCGTCTGCTGTGACGTCATGTCCTCTTTCTTCTGCAATCGCCGCAGGGTTGATTACATTCTTTCTCGGTTTTATTTTCTGATTTTAACGGTGAATATTCAGTGGAATAGGCTAAATAATGCCTAAATACGCCAAGAAGGTGAAAGATGATATCAATGACAAAATCTCTGCGAAAAAGAAGGGCTAGGGTTTGAAGAATTGTATGAAAATATAAATGATGTACACCCATACTCTTTGTAATGGTATATATAATAATATATATAACTATAGATTGTCTGTCTTTTGCAGACGACATGGCATTGGTAACTGACTCGCTGGAAAATGCCCAAGAACAAATCAAAGAACTACAGATACAAGCAGCCAAAGTAGGTCTACAAATATCTTTTGAAAAAACGCAGTTCATAACAAACATTAGTGATGCCCCTCAAAATCTTAAAATCCATACAAACACAATATCCAAAACAAACTGCTTTAAATACCTAGGGGAATTGATAACAAACAACACAAAAGAAAAGATAGCAATAGAAACTCGAATATACAAAATGGAAAGGGCATTTTGTATGACAAAAAACATATATAATAAAAAAAACCTTATCTCGGAACACTAAACTAAGACACTACCAAACAGTGGTTAGACCCGAAACGCTTTATGCAGCAGAAACACTTAAACTAACAAGAATGGGGGATTTCGAAAAATTAGAAAAGGTTGAAAGAAGAATTTTGAGGAAAATATTGGGGCCTAAAAGCAACAGTAATGCAGAATACAAACTAAGACCAAACAGAGAGCTATATCTAAAAGTTGAAAAATTAGTCGATGTAATGAGAAAAAAACGAATGCAGTTTTATGGTCACATATTTCGAATGAGTAACTCCAGACTAACCAAGATCTTCAACCTACTAAACAGCTACAAATCCAAACCTACTTGGTTCATCGAAACTAAAAAAGATATGGAAAACTTGGGAATAAAGATTGACACGATAGATGACCAAACTCTTTTTAGAGAAGTTATTCACACAGCAAAATTTCCGGAAAGAAAAAAATCGAGGGATGGAAGAAAATGGACGCAAGAACAAAAGGAAAGGCACTCTCAAAGGATGAAGGAAATATGGACAGAAAGAGAATTGAATCAAAAAAGGCATATCCAGAAGTGATTTATCGCACCCTCAAATGGGTTATTCGATAGAAGAAGAAGAATATATAAAACATTACAAAGAGCTTCGTAATAATATAAGACATGACTTTTACCAATCCTGCAATGAGCAAAAAAACAGGGCACACAAACAGGATATCGGCGTGAAACAAACAATGAACCTACGACCATCCAACTATTGGCAATGACATCATCCCACCACCATCGACATTGCTGATGTTACCAGCAGACTGTTCGCGTACAGAAAAATCATAAAATGCTCTCGAAAAACTGGCGGTGTTGTGCGTTGTACAGAAACTCAAAGCAATATCACACGGGGATCATAAACGTTTTCATACATGCATGGGATAAATGTTTGAAATTTTTCAATACATCATATTTGTTAAGTCAAGTAAAAACATTGATATTCGTTCATCAAACCATTTTGTACAAACTTTACACAACTAACTTCCCGTATTTAAAATGCATAATGGATATCAATATTGTTTTCTCGTTAAGAGTAAATCGCCCTTGGGTCAACAACATATAAAATGTACGTAAATATTATTAATAACTTACTGATACATTAAGCTTCGCTGCACTATCAATAAATATGTGCAAAAAATATGTGCACTGAAAGAGAAAACATCAGCCGAGGTTATTATGGTGATAGATGAGATTAACGTGTAAGGTAAAATGAATATATATCGATCTTAAAAAAGTTTCGAGGAATGGAGATTAATATTTTGAAATGAGGAAGCTAACTACTTAAAAATAGTTTTCTTTAGTCGAGTTCCATGATATTAACACAAAATCCGAATATCTTATTTCTTAAATTAGTAATACTAACAATATAAGACTCCTTTACCTTCTCCAATTTTGATATTATTGTTGATCCTGTTGTTTATCATATTCTCCATATTCAAAATCTTGTTTTTAAAATTCTTCTCTGTTTTCAGTTAGTAGTCTCCTAAAGTATTCTTCTCACCCCCGTGGAGATATTGTTGATATTACTTTACTTATTTATGCAAGTTCTAAGATTCTTTATCAATCTCCAGCTCTCTGAGCTTCTAGTGCTTCCTAAATACGTGTTCATTGTTGAAGAGTTTCTTTTCCACTTTTCATTCTTTACTTCAGAAATCATTTTTCTCACTAGCGCTTGACTTCTATGTATTCTATCTTGTCTTCTAGATTCCAGGCATTTAAATATTTGCGGTACCTATTCTTTTTCTGTTCAATGTCAGATTCTATGCCGTCGTTCCACCAGCAATTTTTATATTTATCAAACAAGCCCAGTGCTTCAAATGTCGCTTGTTGGATACTCTTGATACTGGTTTCATGTATTCGTAGTATTCATTTGTGCTGTTAAATGTTCAATTTTTAAGTTTATCATCCACTCGAATTTGATACAATCTTCGAATACCTTGCTTTAGATTTTTCAGGTTGCACCTTCGTTGTTCACTCTGTACAGTTGTATTGCTGAGTATTTGTCTATTACCTTTCTGATTGGGAAGCACACTTTTGAAAGAAGGAATTAATGGTCACTCCGGCAGGTTCCACTTCTACATTCTCATACATCTTGAACTTTTAGTTGTGTTCTCTTTTTAGTTATACGAGAAAAACATTCCAATGGAAAACGGCCAAAACTGTTTCACGATCAAATCAATTGAAATGAATATTGGCTTTATTGTGAATAAAAAAGAGAGCCTCAATACGCTGATTATGATAGCAAGATACCTATATGGCTAAGACTTTGGGAATAAGGAAGTCTTAGGTAACCGTCGCGTCGCTAAGATAAAGTGAGAAACTGGGTCATACATATTTTCTGGATTGCAAGCTCCTGGAGAAGTTTTGGAGCCATAACGTACCAGACTCAGTCTTAAAAGGACAAATATTTAATTTTAAGTGATCTTTCTAAAACATATTGATCAAAGGAGAAATAGAAAGAAATATATCAATAGAAACTCATTAAGTAGGTAATTTATTTTCTTGGCGGAAATACTAATGAAATAAAAACATTGATTAGAGCGTGCCAGTTAAGATACACAGGTATAAAATAGGAGTCCAGTACTATGAATACATTTTGCGATACGAAAAGGTATGTTAGCCAACAGGAGAAATTGAAGCGGTAAAATGCGTTAAATTAAAAATCAAGAACATGGCGATTGTTAAGTAGTAAAGAGGGACGGAATATTAAACCGCGATGCATGGACCACGCACATAAAATACCAAGTGCATTCGTATCAAGCAGAATCCTCCATTCGTTAGCAGCCAAATGCTGGCAAAGGTTCGAAAATACAATTGAGGCTGCAGTCCGGATTTGGCACACGAAGAGGAAATATCCACAAAGAATGCTATTGGGTCATCATTTTGTGATGGACGTTTGGGTCCTCAGTGTTCGGTGCTCTGCGATTCCGGAACCAAGCCGCCTAGATCTCTTGCCTAGGCACGATGCCAATAAATGATTGGACTGGGTAATATGGAACTAAACGCCATTTCCTAAAGGCCTATTCTTTAGATTGATATTAACTTTCTAATCTCAAGGGGGGCGGTATCTTGTAGATAGTGAATGATTTCCCCGGGATTTAATGAATTAAGGTTACGCCAACTAAAGCTGGACGGTTACTTTCTCCATCCAAAAACACCCTCCCCCAACCGCCAAAATTTATGTATATAAGGGAAAGAAAAGTGCGAATGTTACCCTAATGATAGCATAACGAGCTGAAACCATGGTCGGTTGATCAATTATAAGAGTGGAAGTGTACCAGTGTTTTTATATTTATCTTCTTGTGAAATATTTAACGAAGCTACTTGGTGCATTAGCAAATACTTGTCAGAAGGTGAAATTTCATCAACAAGCTCTACACTACAGGTATTTCACCGCTGTTAGGAAAATTATTTGTATAAATGTGTTTTGCAACTAAATGCGTCTGTGAGGTCCTAAAGTGTTTAGATTTATGCTTGACAGCATCTAAGAAGACTAAAACCATTTCCCTGACCTCAAGCAGTCAAATATATTTAAATGAAGTTTACACTAGGAGAGAATTTAAACAACAACCAGTGAAGCGTCAACGTCGACGAAGACTAAAAACTTTTCCCCTGCCTCATGCAGTCAAATGGAATATATAAATAAAGTCTCCGCAAGGAGAACATTTAAACGACACTCAGTGAGAACTTGGAACGTCGCAGGGCTGTAAAGTGGCTTATTCCACATCGCACGCTCGCAGTGTTCTTCATGTCCTGACCTAACCAGTACTTTTGCGCGGTGCGGATTGCTGGCCTACAAAGTCTAGCCACGAAAAGGTACTGCATTCTAATGAAATTCCTTCGCTGCGTTGGATAAGCGGGACCAGAAGACTTCACAGAATACGAAATGAGTAAGTAAGAGATGGCTTCAACAGTAAAAACTGTCCCACAAGACTGAGAAGAGGTACATAGAGAGCAGGAGTTTGTGGCAAGGCGCCGTTTCGAGGCATGATGAGAGCTGCACGGGTGAAAGAGTACAGAGTCCAAGCGTGGAAGGCAGAAAAGATTAGGGGAAGACCTAGAAAGACTCCTCTGGTGGAATGTGTAAAAAAATGACGCACTGGAGAGCGCAGAGGACGAGGGAACAGAGTCAGGGGAGAAATACGTCGGAGTAGATGATCCTCAGTTCCGACAAATTGGGATAGGGTTAGGAAAAAGAAAAGCTGTACTGTTGGTAGCTTCAAATAATTTCCTGCCATTTTTAAAGCACCATGCTTTCACCACGAATTCCTAATGTAGTTATATATTGTTGAATTAGCCATTACATTTGATTCCCATTGCGTTTTTGAAACTTCAATTCCTCGAAAAATATTTTGTACTTTGTTTTCAACAAATGGATTGAAAATCAGAGATACTGCTCCTTTTAAAGAAAGAGACAAATGTAGAAAGGTGTTTTTAAAAGGCACTATAGCACAAAGATTTCCTTAAAAAAAGTAGTGAGGGAATAAAATCGAATCTTGACACACAGATGAGTTTTTTTTCATTTTGACAAGTTGTAGAAATAAACGCACTCTTCTCGTTCCACTTATAACTTGTCCATTCAAAGCAATGACATTTTGAAGATGTAGACGAGCAGACATAACACACATACCTAATTAAACACCCGATTTATATCCAATTTTGGACCTATCAAGCCACGGGGAAAATATAAATGGACTACTTACATAATTTGGAATAGACTAACGATTGAATTCAAAGAGAACATTTCATAGATAACCTAAAAAAAACAGTCATAAGTTGTCGAGAATAAAATTGTAAATAGAGCAAAAAATAAAGTATCTCCTAAAGTTCTAGTTTGTAAAACATGGGCATCAAAAAAAACTATCTTATCCAATCTTTCTACTTATATCTTGCTCACACTGTAATGTTGCGCAGCATTCTAAATTATGAATTATCGGGCAAACCGAGACGAACCAAACCCAGAACACCCTTCTCCTTTTTAAATTAGGGGTACAGGCGAGAATGACAAGAGTAAATTCACACTTACAATGACTGCTTCGTAGCCAAAACCCTTGTAACAGACTCGGTAACAGAGAAATCAATGCATTCGCGACCGCGTGTCAACTGAGAGAGCAGACTGGGACTGTGAGAGAGAAGTTTTGCGAGCGAGCGTTTCGTGTTGGATCACCTGAGGCCGCGAACTTCGTAAAAACATACTACCCAAACTATCCAATAAAATGAAATCGTGGCATCTGCGATGAATCTCAAAGGTTTTTATAATTCATCAGAAAATAATTGAAAAATGTCCACGGGACTCTACGTGACTATCAAGCGAGGAACAACAAATAATTTCCTGAAATAATGATCTTCAACGATACAGTTACTCTATTAAGGATTTATCCATCTCTATGAAAGGGTCACGTGCTTTTCACACTTTAATCATATACAGGGGACAAATGTTCAACCATCCTCAAGGTGCAAGACCAGTCCTCTACTTGACATCTACATCTACAAAATACCCTGCAAGCCACCTCAAGGGTGTGTGGCAGGGGGTGAGTAATCGCCAACATGCATTACACCACACCCTAAAGTAAGCGTAACTACGGCTAATAATGCATTAGCATAAATTGCTAATGCGTGTCATGAGGCGAAGCCTCACAAGCATGCACTACACAACAGATATGCTCCCAATGGAGAGGGACGCTTATTATATATGTATTTTGCAACTACACAAATGCACAGAGATTCAAGAGTTATACTGAAAACATGCACGGCGTGCTGTTAGTACTAGGTAGCAGATAAGGATACAAGTATTAGGGAGTACTACTACTACTAAGATATGCACTACCTATCGACAAACCTAGTTAAAAGTCTCATTGGCAGCTGTTATGGTCCCTTATCGCTCGCGGGAAAAATGACATTTTAAATCTGTCCGTTCTGCAGTCTAGTTCCCTAATTTTATTCTCATGGTCTGATCTACCGTAGTATGTGGGGTTTCGCAAAATATATTCAACGTCGACAGAGAATAGACCGGTTTGGAACTTACATTAGATTGAGTCTAAATTTTAATTGACGGTCTGAAAGCTTTTCCCATCCCAGTTGCTGCAAAAGGTCAGTAACACTAACGAGATTAACATAACGGCCTTTAACGTATTTTGCCGATCTTCCCTGCACGCGTTCTAACTCAGTTTTCAAGCCTACCTCATAAGGATCCAAAATGCTGGCAACATATTCCAAGTGGGGTCTAACAAGGGAGAAGTAGCTGATTTCTCTAACTTTATCGTCGCACTAGCCAAGGACTCTTTTAACAAATCCCAATTTACGATTAGCTTGACCGGTAATTTCCCGAGAGTTTACTCCACGAGAGATCATTAGTCAGTTTAACTCCGAGGTATTTAACCGATTTTACAGTCTCTAATTTGCTGTTTTGTATGCAATAGTTGTTACACGGAGATTTCTTCCGTTTCCAAAAATTCATAACAACGCATTTCTTTCAGATCAAATTCTAGCTGCCATGCATCGCACCACTCCTGTATTGCCTCGAGGTCCTTAGCTAGTGCTAGCTTATCATTAAGGCTACGGATTTTTCAATACACCACTGCGTCGTCTGAAAATAATCTAACCTTACTGCCACATGGTTCACCGATATCGTTTATGTACAAAAGGAACAGAAGTGGGCCTATGACACTTCCCTGTGGCCCACCCGATGTGACTTTTACTTCATTAGATATAGCCCTGTCTAATACAACCCTTTGCACGCGATTGCTTAACAAGTCTCTAATCCAGAAAATTACACCGTCGTCTAGCCCGTAGGATTTCAATTTAATGAGTAACTTTCTATGGGAAACTTTATCAAATGCCTTTTTAAAGTCAAGAAAAATTGCATCAACTGGAACTTTATGTTCACCCGAGAATAAAATATCGTGCTAAGTGAGCTTCGCAAGATCTACCCATTCTGAGTCCGTGTTGCATTTTTGTTAACAAGTTCTGCATATCGAGGTGTCTCATAACTGAACTTACAATGTTCAAGGACTTTGCAAGTTTGAGTGCATAGCTACTGAAACCAAGATTTGCTCACATTGTTAAAAACCCTGGGGAAAGTACTACGAACTTTATTTAAATATGAATATATCATTTTACTACAAAGTCATCATTGCGATTATTGCATGCATTAAAATTTTGTTGGTGCATTTTATAAAGGCTAATAATCATCACAACTGGTGAATACCTCTTCTTTGTTCTCGCCTTGTCTCACTCATGTGGGATCGGCGTTCCCTTCTTTGATTCTTTCCCTCCACCGCTCCCTGTCCAACGCCTCCTCCTCTTCCCATCCTCTCTCCCTCAGGTCCTCTCCCACCTTGTCCTTTCATCTCATCTTTGGTCTTCCCCTCTTCCTTTTCCCCCTCACCTCCAGCAACATTACTCTCTTCCCCACGTATTATTCTTTCCTGCGCTGGACGCGCCCAAACCATCTTAATCGGCATTCTTGAATCTTCTTCGCTTACGGCCTCACATTAACAGATCCTCTTATATAATCATTCCTGACTTATCCTTCCATGTCACCCCGCACATCCACCCCAGAATCCTCATTTCTGCGACCTCCATAAGCTTTTCCTGAACCCTTGTGATTGGCCACGTCTCTGCACCATAGATTAACGCCGGTCTCAGTACAGACATAAATTTTTCCCTTCATTCTGCAATTTACCTCTTCATCACAAAAAATTCCACTCATTTTTCTCCAATTTATCCATCCCCTATTCACTCTGTGCTGAAGATCAGCCTCTAATCCTCCATCGCTCTGAACTTTTGACCCTAGATACTTAAGCATCTTAACCGTTGGTAACTGTTCCTCTTTATGCTTTAATATGAGACTTTCAGCCCATGATGTAGTCAAGTAGGTACTCCGTTTTTATCCAGCTAACTTTCATTCCCCTCTCCTCAAGCACCCCTCTCCAAGATTCCAGCTTCTGCCGGGTTAACTCGCAGATTATGATATCGTCAGCAAACAGAATGCTCAACGGTGCCTTTCTCTTCACGTCCCTTACAAGCACGTTCATTACCAGGACAAAAGGTAAAGACTAAGAGCCGATCCCTGATGTAATCCAACTCGCACTGGAAAACCTTTTGTTTCACCAACACTGATCCCCACTTTTGTCTCCGCCCCCTCGTAGATCTCTTCTACCAGCCTTACCAATTTTTCGGGTGCTTCTTTTTCTCCCATACACCTCCTTATCTCCTACCTGGGACCTCTATCATAAGCCTTCTCTTGGTCTATGAAAACCCAAATTGCTCCTCTTCCACCTCTGTTTCCTGGCGAAGCCTGCCTTTCACCACCTTTTCCTAAACATTCATTTTGTGCAACATCAGCTAAATACCTCGCTAACTTCCACACTCTTGTACATCTCCTTTACTTTTACATAGGGGAATCAGGACACTCGACTCTCTCCATTCCATAGGTATTCTTTCCTGTTGTCACATATTTTGCATAATATCCCATAGAACATTAATCCCCCTTCACCTACGCTTTTTCATACTTCCACTGGTATTTGGTCTGATCCTACAGGTTTTTCGTTCTTCATCTTTCTTAATGCGGACTCAACTTCTGCCCTGCTGACTCCAAGGACGAGACCCTAATTTATTTCTCCATCCTCATTCTTTGCTTTTGGGATTCCTCGTTTAATAATTTCTCAAATTACTCTTTCCACCTGTTCAGAATCATTTCCTGGTCTTGTTATACCGCTCCTACATCTTCCTTAATCTGCTTTATGGAATTAATATCCTTAGAAGTTTTAACTTTCGTTATCGCTTTCCTTATTAGTTGATTTGCTCCCTGATTCCACTGGACCTCTTCATTAGTCTCTTCTACAGCTCCAGCCTTGTCTTTCGCCACCGCCTTTTTTTGCCTGTTTCTTAGCCAGCCGATATGTTTCTCTGTCCTCTTTTGTTCCAGTAATATCCCATTTCTTCTTCGCATCTTTCTTTCTTTTACTTTCTCCTGCACCTTCCGATCCCACCACCAATTTTAATATCCACCATCCTTATTTTCAAGCGGCTTCTTACCTGATACTACGCCAAGCTCTTTTTCTCCAGCTATTTTTATGGCACTGCTATTAATTACCCACAATTCCTGCACATTCTCTGGTGAATACTAAAGCAGCTAAATTCAATTAATTTTTATGATTGCAGACAGAATAATAAAGCAGAAAACTAAAACATCATTACAAATTCTGGAATATTTTAAGAGTTCGGCTATATTTGTAGTGCATGAATGATTTCTGGCTGATTTTTTTCTAGGCTCTTCACTCTGGCCACATAGAAGAATAGCATAACACTGCGTTAAAGGCAAACAAAGTGTTAAGGCCAATATGTTTTCGGGGAACTGCACGTGATTATCTTGATAACTCTCAAATGCCGATATCCGATGTCGATCCGATGATATATGCCAATGCAATGTCGTCGATAAAGTCTAAATGATGAATCATTTGCTCATAATTACGTAGGGCATGTTGAGGAGCTGTCGAATCTGGATATTTTGGATTTCTCAATTCGTATGCTAATTGCCGACATCTGTGGTGGCGGGGTTAGGTCCGCGGTCGTGAGTTCGAGTCCCGCCTGGATGTATTTTTCTCCGCCTACAGCATGGTCGTGAACAAATGTCCGCAGTTTTTTGTAAACATTACCCGATATGAAAGGCTTAACGCGCTGTTTTCGAATTCAATTGAAATTAGATAAAAATAAATATTTGCGATATAATTTTAGGAAACCCAGGCCGTTGACGGAATACAGGTAAGTGGTTTCACTAAATGCCCCTGGGTGGTTTTGAAACAGTTCCAAGACAATTTCTAATAACCTTTGCAATTCAATAATCCACATAAAAATAAAGTTATTTGGTGTATCTCGCAGGATTAAGTACGAGTTATTCATTCTTCACGTGCTTTCCCATTGTGTTCACGAAAACATTTTAGCACAGGAAAAAAATAAAACAATTATCACAGGAATCAGCAATTCCAAAAGTTATTTTGCATACGTTTATGAAAAATTCACATAAAAATTATCCTTTTCTATGATTATTCGCAATCATACTACTACGCGGCTAAATGGAATGTGCTGCAGATGCACCGATGCAAGATGATACTGCAGGCGTACAGCAAGAGCACAATTAGCTGGTGAAAAAAAACTTTTTTATGCAACTAAAATATCTCCGCATCTAAATCTATAAGATATGAGCTCAGCACAATATGGGTAGGAAGCGAGGAATGAGCTTCAAGGATTATTTCGAGTGGAGGAGAGTAGAAAAATGAAACAAATCCACTTCTCCACTCAAATATCATACATACAATGCAAACTAGGTTTCCGTGAACTAGATTAACATAAGGAATTTCAAACGTAGGCGACATTTAAGCTCTTAAACCAGTGAAAAAGGCTCATATTAATTTTTCATCTAAGTAGCTACATCAGGTAAGCCACCATGAACCACGAAGACGCCAAAAATAAACTGATATTTAAAAACGTATGCTTAAACTGTCAAGCACGCAGTAATTTCCATCAGGCTATTTCAATCTCCTCATAAATTTTACGATGAAAGCAAATTAATAGGAACAAATTCTGAATAAACAGGAGTTATCAAGTTAAATTTCAGCATAATGGATGGATAAAAAGATATACCGATTTCCACAACAAAAAAACTTTAAATTTTTTCATGCCATCGTCATCACCATGCAGAAAAGTGAGTAAAAGTTCTCATTATAGACCTAGTGTTTTGGGGAGGAGAGGGTTACTGATGAGAAAAGTAGGGTTGTAATAGCAAGAGAAGGTTATGAGAGGGAAAGGAAAAGGGGGGGGTTAGCGGGGATACGGAGGGAAGTTAGTTAGGTGATAGGATATAAAAGCATTGTATAACAAATTTTGTGTTTGGGAGGAATTTTGGAAGTATTGAGTCAATAAACTGAGAGCTATGTGCGCACCACCACAAAACACTCCATGATGGCGGAATACACCGTAGCGTCTAACGCATGAAAAAATGTCAAATGCCACGCTCATAAATACTTCCCCTTTGTAGGAATAGGGGTTTACATTAGATTTCTCGAAAAAGATTTAGTTGGCCGGCTCAAACAAGACGAAAATAAGCGAATAATTACAGTCACTCACTCTTCGCCCCCCCAATCCTTTGTTTCTGTCATTTAATCTAAAACTTACGAAAGGAAAACTTTCAGTGATTGAATGCGGGCCCCTCAGGGAGATAAAAGCATGTTTGATTTCCCTCTGCCCTAATGACGAAATTTTAGTATGAGACCCACATGAGGTCAAAGCAATAATGAAAAATCGGTTTAACTGCGAGAAAACTTCACTATCCGGCGCTAGATGGACAGAGGCAAAAACTCACGGACTAGATTTTATACTTTCCGCTGCATAACAGAGTCCAAGTGGCGTTACAGTGAAAAGAATAGATCCAAAACGAAAGGAATAGTATTGAAAATTATATTTTTTTAAACAGAAACAGAGCAAATTGTGTTCGTAAACTGGCATTTTTATCAGAAAAGTGGCAAAATTAAGAGGATAAAAAGGAAGAAGCATTTTTGAGACTGGCTCAGTTTTATCCACAGATTTAATTTCCGGCAGACCTTCGCCGGTGAGACAGCTGCACCAGGAGGTGGCGTACGTGGTAGGAAGTATAAGCAGTTCGGAAGTTTTCCACGGATAGGAGAGTTTAATAAAAAATTTAAAAGGATTGTGAAAGGGAAATGAAAAATAAATTCCTTACTTTAATTAAAATTGCCCAGGAGAGCCAAGGAACACCTAACACCAATTTTCTTCTATTAATCAGAAGAAAATATCGAATATAACTCAGAAGGGGACAGGTAAATGATCACGTACTTACAGCAACCAAATGATATAAGAGCAACCAAACCATGTTACAGTCTTCCAATTTTCAGGAAAAGTAACACATTTTTTTGAAAGAGCTAATCACGGTTAATAAGGCAATCTCATAACCTGAAAATCAATAAAACATTTTTTGAAACATCGTTTCGATACCTGCCACCCACACAGTTAGGATTTAGCTAAATGAAGTGGTATTCTCAAGTGGTTATAAATTTAAAAGCTCATTTCATCCCTTAAACACTAAAAAGTTTACTCATTTATAACTACCTGAGTACCTACATCCTACCAGCTTCCGTTATTATAATTCCCCTAAGGGCTAATAGTCCTGAGCTGTAAATTCTCAGGCACATAAGAGCTGAAAATTATAAATTTGGTTTCAATGGTCATCCTATCTAATAACATTAGGCATGAGAATATAGTTCTTGCATTCAAGGCTTAACATAAGTTTCACTTAAGTTTTGATATAGGAGTTAAAGACACATAAGGTAAATGTGCAAATTCTCATATCTTCTATCCCATAAATATTTTAATGGCTAGTATATTTGGTAGCAACTCGTAGCAAAATAAATAGCTTAAGCAATGAAAAAATAATTAATAAGGCTGGGAAAGAGTTTTTTGGGCCTTTAGTCAAATGTGTACGTTGAGTTATAAATTTTTAAAGTATGTAAACTATTGTATTGCCTTCCTCATTACAGGGTTCAATTTTTCTCTTGCAGAAACACGGTCTGATGCATATTTAGATTTTTGATAAAAAATCGGAAAAGAATAAAAATGCATATGGAGACCTTCGTTCGTTCCATTTCACATGGAATATCGCAGGTCGTTGTCATTACCCAAAGTTTTCGCTATAGTTTTTCACCGTAACGAGTAACCCTATTTTACAGGAGACATTCCAATAAAATCACTGCAGAAGCAAAGTTTTCCCTCGTTAAATTTTGCGCCGAACATAAATCCGCAGTCCAAGCTAGTGTAACATTACAAACCAAAGCCAACACAGCACTGAATGAAACTTAAACTAACGCTCCATGAATTAGAAAACCAAAGATAACCCTCTCCAGTAGAGATGGAAAAGATTGATAATGAAAAATAAAAGACCATGGAAGCGCAACAAAATTGAAAGACAACTTCCTGGGACGGAAAATGCCGTTATTCTCCGCGAAATATTATTTCTAAGCTATTAAAACCATCCAAAAGGCCCCAAGACACACCGATGTCACTGTAAGATACCTCTATAGCCTCTATAACTCCGCTCGGAAGCGAAATGGCCATTTCAAAAATTACCCGTAACGGCCGAAGTACTGAAGCCAGCCAATGAGAGAAAGCTAGTGGAGACCTATAAACAGGTAACAGCCAATAAGAAAAGAGAAAGGTCATGGTGACGGGGTGGATTTCAAGAGCTCGTGGATAACGGAGGGGACACAGAAATACAGGAGGCCACGACACTAGAGGGCAGGTCAATACGCTTAGTCTAGAGGCGGTGGAAATTCTGAGGATGACTAGAAACGGCCGTCAAAGTCGTAAACTTATACAAAAGAAGATGCAAGGGCGCTATTATGTAACTTGTTTTTTTGAGCAATCTACCGGTTAAGGTAGGTTTAGATGGCAATAAGATTACCTCTAAAACTCTTTCAAATAACTGCAGTAACACAGGACATCCGGGCGGTGTTGTGGCTAGAGTGATGGTGGCTAGGGTATGGATTGGGTAGAAATGAGGGCGATTCACGAGAAACTGAATCGATTAAAGTCGCGGCTGAAATCTTAGCTTCATTTTCAGCAGAGAATCCTACACTAATTTGGTCTTACTTTCTCAGGGATATGCCATTCCATTCAATGAGGAGATAACAAACAGACTCGGTTAAGTATCACCGTGGACCTATAGGAATTGATGAAGCAATCATAAAATGTATACAGTTAATATTTGACTTGAATACTATATTTCATAATTCCATATTCTTAAAGTTAAAGAGAACTAATTAAGTAATGTAAAATTAAAAGGAATAGTGACAGATCGTATCAGGAGTCACTAGAAGGTGAAACCGTCACGTTGAGATAAGCACGTCAAATAAAAGAAAAATAAGTTTTGCTCCACACTTATTATATCTCATAATTGACGAAGGTTTCGGGACCACCTTGAGAATAATACATTGTGCCGAAACTAGGTCGGTTATTAGAAATTCGTCGTTTGAAAAGGATTTTAAGTTATGGTGGGATCACGGTTCCTCTTTTCGCGTAGTCGTTATCGTTAACCAAAACGCAAACTTCTCTACACGGAAAATTCTCACAGTTACTATCATAAGAATGCGACCCATCAATTTAAATTAGAGGTATAAGCACAAGAGAAAAATTAGAAGAACGTTATCACTTTCATGAGATCAATTGAAAAATAACGATAGCGTGAGCACAAGCGTTATAATGAACTATGATTGCACCCCTAGTCCTCCTCTATTTAATAAATATGGAAGCGATTAAAGTGTATTTTTAAGCGATAAAATTGTAGCAGTAATTTTCTTCTCTGACGACCGGGCTAGGAAAAGGCGACTTCTCTGAGGTCACGCGATTAAAACGTGTAGGGCGGCAAGATTCATGCAACACGACAGCATATATAACTTGGGCGTGAAATGATACCTGCAACCTCGATAGATGTATGCGTGCACTATACGAAGGAAGCAGAGAAGAGGGAAAGTTTAGTAAAGTTACTCTCCGAAGTTGATAGCCCGCAAAGCGTTGCAGTGTGCATATACTTGATCTTAGAGCGCAACTTTCCAACTCCTGGTTTCAGCTTAACATATATCTTGTAGCAAAAGGAGATACATGAGAACCTCGCAAGCGTCTGTCAGGAGATAAACGTACGATAAACTTCACGGGACTTTTTTGCATTAATTTATTATAAAGGGTGATGGAGATGGTGCTTAGCATGAAACATTAACCATTATAAAAGGAAATTATTCATATTGTTGCAGAATTTCACAAAACGAGGAATTTTCCGCATTCTAAAAACAATTCTTTATCATAAAATACAAATAAACAGAGGCGCGATCATGAATATTTCCTGAGCGTTATCGCTATTTTTATCCAAAAAACGAACGTTCATTGCTGTAACCTGTTCGTCTCTCTTAATCTGCGAGAACACTGATTTTAAAGGAACATGTGTAGTTTAACGAACGTTCATCGCATTTTTACTATCTATTAAAACTCTCACAAAACTACGATTGCACGAACGCACATGTTATGAACATTCGTCAAGACGCCCCTGAAATACTATCATAGTAACGGATCATAGTCGAATTTCCAGGCGAGAAGAGAAGTGATTTGACGATGAATATTGAATACCGAGTGGAGAAGTTGTTCCCGTCCATAGAAATAGAACTTTTCCGGGAAAACAAATGTACTGAACTGAAATAATTTGAATCCATCGTCGCCGATAGATGACTTTACACAAAAGGATTCGCTACACTGTTTTAGGAGTTAGCAGTTAGTCAAGTCATTATTTGTGTAGAAGTAAATTTTATTGAAATACTAGCTGTACCCGGCCACGCGTTGCTGTGGCTCAGTCTGGCTAAATGTAAAAGAAAGAAAAGAGAAAGCACACGTATCTAATGTGTTTAATTTCACAATGCTTGCGGGTATACAATATTTATTGTTGTTCCATTGTCTGTTCAGATGTTTTGCCGACTCCAGAACACGCTACATAAAATTGTCCATGTGAGAATCAATCCGTGTCTAGATCTAAACCGCACACTTCTAAAGATTGGCCCTGAGCTTTGTTTATGCTAAATGCAAACGCCAACCGAATCGGGAATTGCAATCTCTTAAATTGAAATGACATATCCACTGGAATCATAGGAATGCGAAGAATGAGTACATCTTCACCTATGAAAGGTCCTGTCAAGATTGTTGTCTTTGTTATTGGCGGCAATAACAGCTCGTTCACTCAGCCAATCGTGATTCTTATAATTGGTTTGAGTATTGGGAAATAATTTTTGGGAAAAACTTCCATCCAATATCTTGAGTGTAGGTAATTTAAAAAAGCAAATTAAGAAAGACCCGCACAGAATTCAATGCTTTTCATATGGAAGTATAAAGAAGTTAACAATAATGGGATAAAAATAACCCCAATAATTTCTTCTTCATTTTACCATAAAAACACGCTCGTATTCGAATGCAACGTTATGTTAAAATTTCAAAGCAATCGGTGAAGAACTTTCGGAGGTTTAAGATTAGGCACAAACGAGCATTTAAAGTTTTATTTATATAGATTAGGACATAGTTCAAATGATGTATCCCTTTTCAGTAACAAAACATTTTGCATTGCATTATATTTGAGCTATGCACTTCTTCTCCCTTTTTATGAATCCTATTTTAAATACTAAGGCAAATCCATTTCGACCTTCCCATTAGACATCAAAACTAAAGGTTTTTCCAGGTGAAACGCCTTCAAAAAAATTAGATTAAAACAATTGGAAACAGTTCATTCGAATCTACGGTTCAAACTGAAAGCCCCTGCAGAGAGCAAATGTTAGGGTGGGGGTGTGTGGCAAGAGGGGAATCTGTGTTAAATGGAACAAAAATTTTGAATTTATTCTTTACAATTACAAGACGAGGAGAAATCAGCGGTGTATGTCGGGATATCGTGGAATTGTTCCATGAGATATCTCTTGCGTCAGAGTCAATTTTTCACTTGTACTGTTGACATTTACAAGAATTTTCAGCGCCAAAAGGTCTCATTAAGAACGGAGTCTGTAAGTTATGCTGGCACCGTAACGTTGACACGTGTTGCAAAAAAATAAAATATAAGTTGAGCATTACCTCAAAATGGGAAATGTTATTATAAAAAGAGCATTTAAAGCATAACCATGCTTTGCATCCTGGGACAGGAAAGTTCTTTTCTCCCCACTTCTGTTTAAGAATTACGCGTGATTTTGATTGTTCACTGATTTCAGGCATCCTTTATGCCACGTTAAAAGTATACATAGCTCATTTATTTATTCGAATTTTGGATACAATGGTACAAGTAAGGTTACCATATGTTTCTGTTAGGTCGGTATTGTACCGGTTTGTGGAAATGTTTCCCGGTATCCCGACACGACAAACTAATTTAGTAACTAGTAAAAATTTTGGGATTGCTGCCTTCGAAGTTTTGATAACGCTATTCTTAGATTTTAGCGAGCAAAGTTAATTAATCAGAGGGATAAAACAAAAATGGACGGAATAACGTTACACAACTACAAAAAATCTATCTACCTTAACTGAGATAATTAATTATCAAATTAGGTCTAATAGACAGTGCTTATACAGGGTGTTTCGCAATCACTCTGTAATATTTTAGGATATGATTTAGCAGATCAAAATAAGAAAAAAATTCAATTGGACATGCGTTCGGAAACGCAACTTTACCCAGTCTGCACACGTTTTTCAAGGAAACCCTGCTATATAAAATACCATCTAAGATAATGACTTACATGGTCACCTATCTTTAGGATTCCTAATCATTAGTACGATAACTTCAAAGATATCTATTATTTTTCATTATATTGTTCGGTATCGGATTGCATTAAATACTGAATTCTCCTTGGGGCAATGAAAGGGTGCTAGAAGCATAACACGGGGTATATAATACTTATCAAACGGCGTGTACATCCTTTTCCAAGAAAAAACTGTTACGTTAATCAGAAATGATCAGAAGAATAACACGCTCTATAACATGTGCAGATTAATAAAAAACGTCCAGCATTCAATGATGAGAATTCATCGCAATGAACCTTAAACACTAACTAGCATTGGTCCAAACTACATTTATAAATTGTAGAAAACAGAAAAGAATGTGCACATTGTCACATGCGTTCATGAAGAGGATATATACGCGGTGGTTGCGAAGTGATCTGGAAACCTGTCGTCCTTACCTTATCATAAACGATCTTCACAGAATGGAGGTATTTGGCATTCCGAAGGAGAAGGAAAAAAATATATCGCCGGGATCGAATGTCACAATCGGCCGTAAATCCCCGGAGGTTTGAGCTATGAGCGGGGACGAGGTCAAAAGACAAGGGCGAGAGAAGAAAGCCGTGGGCAAGAAAAGGGGAAGTCAGTGCTCAATGAATGAGTGATGAGGGGAAAACAGAGGGAAAAAATACAAAGAGGAATGGGTCCAGCCGGATGAGAGATGATCGCAAAAGACATCAATAATGCATCAAAATACGATATTCTATTCTATTCCTTCCAGTATTATTATTACGCAAACGTTAAAGGTATATACACGTATTTTACATAATTTTCTACGTAAAAAGATGTTAAAATGCATGCAGAAGATACTTTCACTACGAAAAAAATATTCACCTGATTGTAATCAGTTTCATTTCACGCGATTTTCAAATATTGAGACTTAATGGACTCCTCTAACTGTCTTGGAAGGTCCCTAAAAAATCTGTTTTGGCTCAAGACAGCAGGAAGCAGCTTATCAAACACACAGCTCCCCTTGGAAATTAAGTCCTTTGTATAAAAAACTCTGATGGCTTTTGTTGATCGATTAATAACTTAATACATACTGTGTCTATATCTAGTTTCAAATGAAATTTAGCTCAAATAGAGGATTTAATTTACCGCAAATTCTCCATTTTCAAATTTCAAAATTCATAAAGTACACACTGTTCCACCAATTAAAAGAAAAAGTTCTTATAATTACTAGCAATGTACGCGACTTATTAATTTAGAGATACCATATAGCCTTTTTTACCTAACAATAGAACTATAGTTTTAAGCACCAGATGATATCAAACAGCGCACCTGAGTCACAGTTATCTTTTCTTAGAAGTTAATGATTAGCTTCAAAAAGTAAAGAGATTTTAGAGAATTGATGAATCCATGAAAACCGTGCCTGAGGTATCATTAAATTTGGATAAATTGGAACAGATGCTTTTGGATAAATTGGATGATGCTTTTTTGCTTCTTCCTATATTTGGCGAACAACGCAGCAGTCGATATCAATCATTGTATCAACGCACTTCACAATGAATTACGTTTCCACAAGTCTGGAATTAACATTTACCTTAGCGTTATGCGCAGAAACGGACTGAAAATAGAAGCCTTTATTAAAAAAGGATACTGAGAAGCTTAAATTAAAACAGAAAGTCTAAAAAAGGTATTGATGGAACAAAACAGTTAATGATAGATTTCAGCAATGACGAATGCGAAAATTGCATTCGATGCCTACTTTGAATTATAATAAATCGATACAATAATTTAGAAATCAACTTTGGGTTCAAATATTTGTTGCATTAGGGATTTAAAAGCGGATTGCAATCCACACCAATTGTAAGATCTTTATATAAGTTATTCGTTATGCCTAATACAATTCCAACATTTATGAAAACTTAGTTCACTCACTGGAGTAATTTTTATTTTAACTGAGAAATCGGTGTTGACACTGAATTGAAAGCAAAACGAAGAATGGTTAGAATGGCTAGAATAGTTCAACAATAAAAGTTATTACAGCGGGATAATCGAATAAAAAAAGGAACGAACGTTTCATGAAATTGCAATTCTGGAGTGTATTCCATTCTTGAAAAGAGCAACTACGTAAATAATGCATTGTATTTGGAAAGAAGAGCTTGCTCACATCACATTTCGGTCAGCACGTTCGGCAACGCTCTCGATTGAGAATATAACATTGTGCGTGGACGTACCTCTTTCCATAACATTCAAATGTGTTGCAAATTTAATTATGATCAAATATTTTACTATCCGTGACAGGATCTAAAAACACAAAAACCAACACCTGATTAAAAAGTAATATGAAATAATTATTTATTTGGCTACCACTCTACACAGTAATGCCGTAAAACAGTACAAGCAACGCAGACAAGCCAAAACGTTTACATAAACAATCACGAGACTGACGATTGTTTTCCATACAAGTATTTTCTTCCTAAAATATTTTTGAGCACATCACGTATTTGTTTTAAGGTACAAGCTTTCCAATGTCCACTCTTAATTTCTGAATAATATAAATACAGGTAAACGAGTAATATTTTGGCTACGTAAAATATTTACTTTTATCATTTTATGAAGATTTTACTTGCGTGTTGTAAAAGGACAGGAATTTTTTTTTCAATTAGTTATCAAATTTCATTAAAAAAACAAAATTTTACTATTAGCATATCAAAGGTCTCAGATTTATTTAAGTGGTTATTCCGTTCGAATAATTTAACGGAGAAGGCCAAATGAGATATGATTTTCGTAATCCAGGGATATTTAACATATACAAAATCACAATTTCACTTAGGCCCTCAAAAAGCTTCATCTCCTAAAAACAACGGATACAGAAGGATGGTGGTTTGATTTAACGCCACCTAAGCTGCAAATAGCTGCATGGGAATAGCCGCTTCACCTGGTCGAATAAAATCTATGGGTGCGTCAAACACCCATGGGTTTGTGCGTACAACACCCTTTAAAGGAGGAATGCTGAAGCGGAGTGAAGGAAAACCAATCATCAGATTGATGGATGCTGATGATCCATGAAAACAACATTATTTTATGTCTTTCCTCCCCCACCCCGATTATGTTTTGTCAATTCGTACAGCATTAAGGCTAACGCGAAGGAATCCGATGCAAGCGCACCGATGTCTATTCAAATTTCAATTTCCAAGTCCCGACACTTTTTTCCATATTCAATTGGAGTCGCACTCCGGAATCCAATATCATCGCTCCCAAGCCGAAAGAAGGTCGACGTCGATGGTAGAAAGACTTTACGAGATGAGAGAAAAGAAAGTTCTCCGCTGACTTCTCTCCCGTATCACGGCAAGGAGAGAGAGAGTTGTAGCGCTGGGCTGTAATTCTTTTCGAGATATTCCATGAAGAGCTGCGTCAACCATTTCTTGGATTCAAGGCACGTAGCTGGAGAAAACCAAGGATGTTTTTCAGTTATTTTCTTCAACAAACATTAAGAGACAGCAAACTCACTGCTTGGCATGTATTGTAACATTTTATACACATAGCTATGACTATAATTAGTAGATATGCTTGTATCAGGGTGAACCTTCACACTCACAATAGTTTATGACTGTAAACGAGTTGACAGTCTTACTACCGAGAGTTAACTGCATTTACAGCAATAGAGCACGGAGCATTTTCGATATTTTTCTCGATTAAAAAAATACTATCATACCAGCATAAAAACCCCGGGTAGGTTGAAATTCGTCCGAAAGGTTAAGTGCATATTTTTGTTCCTTCCACAAGGGTGTGATTTTTCAGAGCAACAAAATAATATTTGACCCTTTAAACTCTGTGCAACGGTTACTCAGGTCCTTCTTAGTTTGAAAACGATTTTATCCTTCGTAAGTGGGTTAGAAATTTCTTTATCTTTGAAATATATTTCTATTCAGAATTTTATTGATGTAAAATTTCACTCTCTTACCAACTAAAAACTTGTGCTTCAGCTGTGATTTAATAATTTACAAACGTCGAGGTATTGCATTGCTCTCATCAATAATATTGAATCAGGTCAGGTTTTTGCATGAATAAAGAGCGATTCGTAGAATGAGATGGAAGTTGACAGAAATGAAGAGAGGGCTCCTTTACTTTATCAGACAAGTTTGAAGAGTGAAAAATGAAAATGGACGGTTCATTGAAATGAGGTGGTGTGCATGAAAACCTGAATCAGGAGCCACAACAATAGTACATTCACAGAATCAAAGATGGCAGCAGTTCAACTTGTTATGCCACATAAAAAAGCTTGAGCCGAGAGACATGTATCGATGAAAATGAAAGAAACTCAGGTTGCCAGTTTATTTAAATTCCATACCTCACAGCTGGAGGAAATGAGTAAATCCTCTAACCGCGATTTCTTAGGGTGATTTGAAAGCCAGATACTACCGTACATCTCAATAGAAAACTGGCCCTTGGCAGAGTTATCAATGCACCATCAAGCAGGTACATACTATCATGCTCTAAGCTCACAACTCAGAAAGACGAGCAAGCATGCAGATTGCAAAGCAAACCCATTTCAATATATTACTTAAGCACTTTACTTCAAGTAGCATGATCTTTCTGATCTAGGTTCATTATTGCATTTGTCCAATCGAAAGGACACATCGTATAAATTTTTAAAGATTTCGACATGTGAACCAAAATATTACAAACCGGATACAGCGTATTAAGTCAACCAAAAAGGGTGATTTTTTTTCACCATATTCTTCGGTAACAACCAAAACATCAATCGTGAATTTCCTTTCTTCCCCAAGTTTTTTTTCATCTCTGCCATAATTATAAATTTAATGAAGTTCCAAAATGTCTACGCTATTATTTTATTATCTACTTCCTATAATGGTAATTCTGTCACGTCTTTCGTCGAAACAATACAATAGGGTGATAGAGAGGAGAATGTTGGACAAGCGGAGGAGATAGATTAGAATTAGGAATCTTAGACTAAAACTACGATGACTTCAAAAGAGATTTGAATATCACAGCTATTCAGTCAGGAAAGAAGGAATGAGTGTTTGTCTAGAAAAGCGTAAATCGCAATGTGCAAAGTTTATATTAACCCGACTTAATTATACAGCAGTGAGGTTGGGGCACCTGAGAATTGTTTGCAGTTAAAGTAGGACGGATAGGGTTAGAAATGAGTAGGTCATGGTAAAGTGTGGCTTGAATGCTTCAAGCTTGGACATATATGAAATGAGAGCTCTTTTTTGGTTTGGCCATGTTCAGAAAATTGATGAGAGCTGAATACGAAACATATATGATAGATGAATGAACAGGGTGAGAGGGAGAAAAGTATCTGCAGGTGTTTTGCAAATGCACCAATAGTCGTACCTTCATATGTTTTCTAGGGTACAGTGTAGTGTATGTTTGTGATAACTCACCCCCTCCCACAAACCCTTGAGGTGGCTTGCACCGTATTAAGCCGTGTTTACACGATGCATTTACCCGCGCGGGTAGATGCGTGAACACAATCACCATCAAAATTTCACCGTGTAAACACTCAAAATTGCTTGAATGCGTGGACATAAAATAGCCCCTGTTCTAATTTGGTGAATGTGTTCACGCATCTGTCCAGCCACGTACTTGCGCGGGTAAATGCATCGTGTAAACACGGCTTTATAATTGTAGACGGAGGGGTAGACCAAGAAAGTCATGGGAGAATGAGGTAGAAGAGACTTATAGAAGGAAAAAATGTGTGTAAAGATCGGAAATTGTGGAGGGAATTGTTAAAAGAAAGCCCTAACAGGAATAACTAAGTTCTTTGAACTTGCCTACCCCGAAAGAGAATGGTGTGATTAGTACGTATGTTAGCATCTACGATTGTATGAAAATGCATGAAATTGTACGAGGAGTGAGTTTAGGGTGAATTTTACGGTGAAAGAGGGATGAATGTTGCGAGTGGAAAAAAGAGGAATAAACTAGACATTTTTAACCAAAGACGGTAGAAAGGGTGGCAAAAAAAAGCTATGAAATTTTTAAGTAGTTTAAAACTGAAAAATAGTTTTATCAAAGAAACTTTTGAGAAGAATCCGCGTTACTGGGGATATTTCTCATAGGACTTTTCATAGATCTGCAACTTATTTGCTAAGAAACCTACCTAATTTTAAAGAAAAAAATTCCACAAGTCAACACGAAAGTTCGCATCTTCATCCTTTCTAACTATGCAGTCAAAATCATGAAAGTAAATCTACCAAATAAATGGAATTTTAATGGAGAGATTTGTCTTCATATGCCAAAAAACGTGTGGAGTCCAGTCAAACTTCGCCTTCACAATACAATCTCCATTACCCCCCTTTTATAACTTTCCCAACTTCTGCTTCGGTCAAAAAATGACTAAGGAAATGCGGTTCAGTTAGGTACCTGGATTTACATTTATACGTTGCCCAGACATTTGCCGCATTAAGAAACGAGAGAAGGGGTAAAGAACGAGGAGGTGACTGCATTCGAGTTCCACCCGTACACATCCTTTTCACCCACCCATTAATGCCATAGTCTATTAATGTTGCCAGATGCTGCAATGACTCCTTTTTAAGACCTGGTGTTGAAGGAGTTAAATGTTTGACTCTATACAACCTCAGATCTTATAAGATCATTTCAGTCCTAACGAACAAGTACCTTTGCAGAAGCTTCCATCACTGGATCTATGATTATCATGTTGTACACATTCCAATTCAACTGCTTGGCATTAAAATCATTTGAAGTCAGAATTACTAGCGTAATAGTGCTCATTAGAGCCATAATGTTCTTTATTAGTGTATTTTATCAGGATACATATTACCCTTTGAGGCACCACATAGGCGTGTGCGGTAGGAGTTGCTGGGACAGAAGCCATGAAGAAGAGAGGTAGAAGGGAAAATGAATTGGAAGAAGGAGAGGACGAAAAGTGAAATTAGTTCTGACAATGTCTTTAGGTCCCTCTCTTTTTTCGCTGTATTCGTCATTACCGAAAAGTGGGTAAATGGCATTTTTGTTCCCAAACGCTCAGGCGTGTGCTTCTCTGTGTCAGTTTTAACCGCTCAAAAATGACTAATGTTATACGGTTGAGGAAGGTATCACGATCCACATTATGAAGCTGCCAAGCCAACCGCCGCATGGGCGTACGCCTAGTGGCAGGAGGTGATACGACAGCTGCCATGAAGAAGAGAGTGAAACGATAAAAAGTGAAATAAGTATCGATAGAATACCTAAATGTCATTTTATGTTTTCACTGCAGTCATTACCTTCCGTAGAAGGGTTTTTTTGTACACATCCTATCGGGAGTGTCTCTCTGTGTCAATCCAAGCAGCTCAAAAATGACTAATGTAATACGGTTCAGGTAGATATCACGGCCTACATCTACTTGCTACCCAGCTAGCCACCAAATGGCGTAGAGCGCGTTGCAGGAGGTACTGGGACACAAGCCATGACGAGGAGATTGAAGATTGAAAAGACGGAAAGAGTATCAAGTTCTCACAGAGTGTCTTAATGTCTCACTCTGTTCTTACTGTAGTTATCACCGGTGCGATGGGTAGAAAGAATTTTCGTGCACAACCATTCGGTTGTGTGCCTCTCAGCGTGATTTTAAGCAGCTAAAAAAAATGAATGGGGTGAAAGCATAAAGAGGAGAAAACAAGGAAACCCGTTCACTTCATTGCCACACCTGCACGACTGCGATCCACGACACGCTGAGGCATGGGGGATGTAAATGAAAGAAGGTTCGGGGATAATTTGGGGGGGGGGGATATGGAAATGAAAAGCGAAGTGTGAGACAAGAAGCGCGGCAACGCAGCAGGAAGGGCGTCGCGTTGAATGAAAGCGGACATAGACGGAGAGAAACACGGCAACGAGACCGTTTTCGGATGGGGATTGGAGAGATAAAGAAGCGGAGAGATTGGTTGAGAGGCGATAGGGGAGGAGAAAACGAACGCGAAATGGACGGAATGAAAAGAGAAGTGAATGAAAGAGAGTGTTGAAGAGGAGGGAGAAGAAGAAGAAGACCGAGTGGAAATCTTTTCTTCCACATTATTTTTACGCAAGAGCAGCAGCCAATCTCGTGATGGGTGCGAAGGCGACCGTGAAGAACGAGAAATAATCATTCCGGAATGCATTCTCCGGACCGGATGAAAAAACGAGAAAGACTCCACTCAGCATTATTAGCTGCCCCCTCAAATTACCCTGTAAATCAATGGAGCAATGACTATGAAACACAACATGCGTCCATGCAGGTGGACCTTGGAGCACACGAGGGACAAAAATAAACCGAGGTCGCATGAATATGCGAAGGAAACATTAGGTTGGTGAATTATCGACTGGGCGCTGTCAATTTCATCTCATAAATGATGAACAATTTCAGAATATTCCGGCGACAAGCCGGGGAATTTGAATATGCAGACGGGATAAACAACTTTTTAGTAATTTTATAAAATAAAAAAAAACTTTATCTACGACGTAGGTTTCAATGTCATTATCATCAGGTGATGATGATGAACCTACATTGAAACCGATGTCGAGATTGTAGTTTTATTTATCTATGGAAAATTGCACTCCGTTTTTTCCCTTCATGATAAGGGATGATTATATTCTGCACATTCCAGCAAAAATCTATTAAGCTGCCTTCCGGTTTTACGGTATGTTCCACTGAGCACGTAAATACATTCTTTGAAGTGTTTAAGTTCACTCAACTGGTGGCGTACTGGCGCTAACTTTTTCCTCTGGTTTAAAAGCTAAACGTAAAACTTACTTATTCATTTTAAAATTATGCTTTTCAACGTGACATTATCAAATATATGACTTGACGCAACTCATTTACTACTCTACAGCAAGGGCGTTCCTATTACAATGATCGATTTTGTCTGCTGATAATACTCTCACTTTTATTATTATTATTTCACTTATAATACGTTACGAGTAGTTCCGAACTATCTAGCCCGTTTATCAGATATTTCACTTAATTCGTACCTTAATGACCATCTCATCATGTTATTTCCTTAATGTATATCCCAATATAAAACATCCAACTCATTAAAGTTCAGAAAAAGAGCGGGATGAGTCTCCCTGGCTACCATCGATCGCCACCACACCCCAAAGTATCCTTTCACTTTTCACACAGATCTCACTTTCTCAGTGACTGAATATGCAATCTGAAAGCATCAATCTCGTATCATCGCTTGGCCTTGCTAATTCCACGGCTATAATATTAAGATAACGGAGTTTTAGAATAAGTCGCATTTAAAGGATTTCCACGAGAGCAACTAAGAGTATAAAAAAGTAAGACTTGCGTATCTTAATACGCCGTTAGCTGATATATATTTACTCCTTATACCCACTGCAAGGAGAAACAACACAGTCTCAAGAACGTCCGTTTTTAACAATGGAATCACTTCTATGTAGTAAAACATTTTTTAACTATTTTTTCCATTGAAAAGTCTTAATCAGAAACCAACGAATTTAAGGCATGCTGGCGTAAGAACAAATCGTTTAAAAATACGTTTAATGAAAACGTTTATACCAACATATGAGTTTAAACCGACTATAAGACCGACTTGCTTGAAAATTACGTGTATTCTAATGTACGTAGATCGTTGACTCCTTTCATATAAGAACCATAACAGACCCAAAAAAGCAATCAAATGACGGTTTGAGGAAAAAATAGATTAGGGATAACATTTTATATCCAGCATTAAAAAGCCCTTTATTTCAACAAAAATATTTGATGAAAACGGAAAAGACTTAATTTTAAACAAGAATGTTTAGCACGAGAGATATCTCACGAGATGACGTAACGCCTCAGACTCCATAGAATAAGCGACACACATTGAAGCAAGTCTAGTACACGAAAAACTTGGCGCTACTTGACAGTCAACATGGGATCACCACGTAGTAAACACACTAAGCTAATGACTGTTTCGCTCACCAAAAGTAAAATCCCCACCGCTAAACTTGGGCGTCATCGTGAGGAGAGTATGTTTCCCTACATTTATGACGCGTTCTGAATTAATGGCTCGCGTATGGAAGAGGGAGTTCTTCCTTCAATATGGTGGCAAGCACGAGAGAGGATTTTGGAAGCATATTTCACGGTAAACAGAATGTTCCATATTTATGTGGGCCCCTCTCTCTTGATGAGAATCTATTTTAATGGGCGAATGGAGGAAAATGTAGGAAATGATGGAAAGGGAAAATATTAAATGAGCATCGAGGGATGGAAGCGACTTCTTCACGAGTAAACCGAGGAGGGAGATAATAAGGAACTAAATGAGGAAACAAGTTAGCTCAAGATGTACACGAAGTCGAGCCACCGTACACACTAAAGCATGTACGCGGGAATACCCGCAATATTTTGAGACGCAAGCGTTCTAGGACGATATTTCGGCAGAAGAATAGGGTACTCTGGGGAAACCATTTACTCAAACGCGATGCGGTTAGGGTGCATTGAGAAAATTACGAGATCCTCATGGATGGAAGAGCAGTCTGCTTCAAAATTAAGGGGCGTGAATGCTTCTCGTTGACAAACAACTGCGTATGAATTACTCATTGTACGAACAAATGGTAGGAGCAGTTATTTTTTATCTTTCTCTTGAAATTTTCATGGATTTAACCCCACGAATACGAGGGTTCTGCAAGCAAATGACTAGAAGGTCCACGAGATTAACAAAACTATTAAGCTTCCTTTACCCTGGGAATTAAGGAAGCTTATAATGGAGCAATTAAGATACACACCCGTCAGTCAATACCTCATATCCTGCTGTCATTTAAAACGTAGTTGCGATGCCACACTGTCAAAGTTGTTGCATTTTGCGCTGGTTATGACGCTCAATTACGCAATTTTCTTTCAACTAAACATGATTTTTTATTGAGGTTTGAAGTTCAAATTGAGATAAAAACATTTGCCATTTTCCGCAGCACCAACTGCTGTCCTCAGGTCGCGGGTCCGAATCGAAGATGATTTTTCACCATCCAGGGTATGGATGTGTGTACTCGTCTGCATTTACTAAATCTTTTGTACTTGATGATAGCTGTGGGCAGTAAAAAGTAATGAAAACCCATTCTTGAGAGACCGTTAAGCAACCTTGGTCGGACAAAAGACAGTTAAAAGGAATTGGCTTATCGCAAATAACCATATGCATAGTTTTTTATCATTAAAATGATAACCATCCGCAGTCATCAATCCAAATATTGGTTTGCTGCAGCTACCCACTCGACTCTTCAACCAACCGCTTCACAAAGTGATGGACTTTTATAGACTTTTCCGGGTCAGGAACTCCATGGCCGTCGACGTTTCAATGCCCGACTCGACCATTGACGTCCGGGCTCCTGATTCATGCTAAAAAACCTGGGAGACAGCTTTAAAATTTGAATTTCCCCATGATACCCATAGGTATGCACACATACGGTATACATCGTGGGACATACCGCAAGAAGGGATTAAATAGTCACATTCGGAAGAGTATCTACCCTCGATAACTCATGAGTATTTGTGATTATATTTCCCTTCTTCATTCTATCTAAGAAAAGTAGAAAAGTGCTGACTGCCAAGGGTGAGGAAGGAATGCTGTTTTCGATTACGATGGAACAACAACAGCGAGCCGACGCGAATAAAGGTCTGCATTATTGATTTGCAAATATCGTGGACTGAGATTGCTTTATGGGACGGATTACAGGAAAGCAAATTCCGTAACGTCTTCATACTCTCCCTACTCACCATCAATCTGTCTCTATATTCCATGGGGTTCCAATCCCAAGGTGCATGTGTCAGAACCCGATCGGATGATATTCAACTGGGGATTCTACACCAATATATCCTACAAGTCGGTGATGCCGGTAAGTTGCGATGGCAGAAGATAAGCACTGAATTTAAGGAGCATCCCATCGGATGGAATCAGCAACCGTCTTGAAGGGGAAGTAAAAATACTCCTTCATTTCTCAGTGAAAAAAATGTGTTAAATTCTTCGTAAAATTAAAGCAAAACGTGTTTTTTCATCTCCCGCGCGAAAGGCCCACTCAAAACGCACTGAAGCGTCAGGTGGAAAAATATAAATTACATATGCACGTATGGATAATGGAATAATTTGCTTTGCGGGTTATATAAAATTTAAAAATATTACTTCACCTGAACTACAAAAATGCTATACATATTCATGAAAGACTAAATCTATTTAGAAAAAAGAAAAGCCATTCCACTATATTCATGGATAGGTAGAATGCAGATAAGTTATCGTTCAGAGTTCAACCGAGTTGATATTCTCACTTTGTATTTGCTTGGTGCAAAATATTATTCGTATGAAGTAATATTTCCTTGTCATGAGCTTTGAAATGAGCCTTATTCTAGGATGGATGAGGATGGAATTCCAGTGAAATCCCTGCAGGGGCATAGATCCTGCCGTCCTCGTATTCCGTCATAAAGGGCAAAATGGCACAAATGATAAAATATTACCGAGGTTCCATTGAAATGGGAATAGGAATCTGCAGGAAATTCATCACAAAAGTCAGACATAGAGGATAGAGAATAGCCGTAAAACGTAAACATTTAATCGTTATAGCAGTCAACGAACTATTTAGAAATAATAATGAAGGAATGCAATATAAGCCATTTATTCTGGCATTGGATTGAGATCTACTTTGCTCGATGCAAGCCAAGGAAAAACAGGAAAGAAAATACTGGGAATACCTGGGCTTTAGCTGCGCCCACCATATAATGCAGCGAAGCAGCAGGTGCTCACATGTATGCGACTCAAGGTTTCAATACTTGAAAATTAACCACAGTGCGATGCACCATCCACGTCGCTTTACGTTGGAGTGCACCAAGTTTGTTTCTGACAGTGATACTTGACCACAGAAGGTGAGGAGCGCAAATATAGCAGAATTTGCGTCACTTAGATATATTTTTTTACCTTTTGAAGAACGACAGGAGTACGAGGGTCATATTTTAACTCCCTGCGCCCGAAAAGGTCAATGTTTCAACGGAAAAATATTTCGCAAAAATTAAAAAAAAAGCTTACAGATGCCCACGTACCACAGAGCGAAGGAGATGAGAAACGGTTAAAGTGAAGTGGAATGGGTATGTGTGGTTTATGCAGAGTTTATTTGAAAGGTTGAAGAGTACACAGGATGGAGAACTGATTTTACCGAGGCGGTACTGGTTTGAGTGAGGTGAAAAAATAGGTAGAAGAGGAAAGGGAAAACAAATGAGTTATACAGAAGAAATATAAGAGAAAAATATGTAGAGATGAGGGGAATCAACCTCATTGAGTCAGGAATGTCACTGAATCCAAGTGAGAGGTGCGTGATAAAAGAAGTCAGAGGAATTTAATAAGATCCCATTGAAATATAAAAGCTAGGCATAGCATAAACAGCAAAACAAGCATGGAAAATTTAAGAGCAAATAAAAACAGCTGAAGTAACTAACGAAACATATTAAGTGAAAACGTGATTAGTATCAAGGAATCTATGAGAAGCATCTAATTTAGAATAAAAAGAGTAAAGATGACACAAATTTCCTATTTATTTAGTAATTATTTCATTTTACATTAAAATTAGTAAATAAATAGGAAATACTTAGGCGCAAACTTTGTATGGAGCGAGGCGTAGTATGATATCATATTGGCCTAAAAATGAGAAGATGAAATAAACTAGAACTTCAAAACAGAGAATAAGGTTTGGAAAAGGAGAAAGTAAGGTAAGCAGAAAGAAAAAAAATAATGAACAAAATGTTGAGCAGAGTGGAAGAGAGAAGACGTATTATCATACGAAGATCCTACTTCGTGGAAAATTTCCCGAATTAAATTGATACCAATATGTGTTTTAAACTGATTTATTTTTTACAAGACGACCGGTTTCGTTTATAAAGCCACAATCAGGTACAAATCACAATTCCGGGAGAGCCTTCCTCGGCCTTCCCACTGGCTCCTTTCTCTTATTATTCTATATTACTTTTAAGTCCCTAATACGTCCATGTTATATCCCTCCCTATTCCCTGCTACCATTTGTTCCCTCTCATGGTACAAACCGCTTGTCTTGTGAAAAATAAAACAGGGGAAAAATATATTTGTGTTATTTAGTTTATTTACGTTACGTAAGTATGGTGTTCATTTACTTTAAATAAAGTTTATTCGTCGTCATATTTTTTATTAAACGTTGGCGTGGGCTTTAGGTGAGTTTCCAGCGTTTTTCTGGCAATGTCTGCGTTTACTCAACAGCTTCCAGTGAAACCCGTGTTAAGATAAGGGAAAAATTAGCAATAAATATGATGAACTTGAGTTTATGGCGTAAATTAGCGTGAAATTAACTTAAGAGATCAATGTCATGTTCTTTATGTGTAGCACTTTATGCCGGTGATTTTTTGAATTTCCGCGAATGGCTTGAGATAAAGAAAAAAATGAGAGGGAAGAAAAATATTGAGCAGCCAATTAACTAGCAGCCATAAACATATTTTCAGTACCACACGGATTGCTTGCGCCTCACATATACCAATATTCCATGTTAAATGTGAGGCGTAACCAACTGTGTACCGGTATCGTAAAGCAAGCGCAATTTTGTAGAACAATCTGAAGTTTTTATGTTAATTTCGTATTTAAAGCTTAAGCTAACTGAGCGTCAAATTTTCTATAATCCTGTTTTTACATTAATCAAGATGATGAAGCAGAGCACAGGGAGATGAAGAGAGACAAGCAAGCAAGGAAACGATGCTGGAAAAGGTAGTAAAGAACCAGAGAATAACGCAAAACGAAGCGAATAATGGATCAGGGTATACACAAGCTTTCTAGACATGCACCCGTAATAGGCAATAGCGAGGGAAAGTGAACCAATGGGAAGGCCGCGGGAGGTCCTCCGAGGATTTGATTCCCAGGATGGATGTTTACACGAGAGGCTTTCCCTGATTGCCCCAAAATACTGTGCAGGGAGAATAGATATGAAAACATAATCGTTAGGGTACCCCCAAGGATGAAAATAATGACTGCATCACGTGGATGATACGTGCCTTTAGGGTGTAAAAATGTTTCTGGGAATATATACTTCTCTTCCAAGAATACGAAAGAGGAAGCTAGTTCTCTCTCTCCATAGACTCCATCAATATTGATTCTGGGGCAATTTCTTTCAAGGAGTGAAATGAAAATGATTTAGGCAAGGTTTAAGTGTTTTTTTCATCCCATCTTCCCCCATTCTCCCGAAGAGAATCATTTCTTTTTTTAAAGGTAACTTTTTACGACATTACCCAAAAGTGAAAAATTATGACGAATACGTGCCCTCTTGGTTAAAGGATAAGAGTACACACCATCTTCTTTCACTACTATAGGCAGACAAATATTCACAGTCAAGTGCGCTATCATATCAGTGTGCTCTTCGCTAAAACACATACTCTTCGTTCAGGACAAGTATTCAATTTCACGAAAGAAATCATGAATAAATTAGCCTATGAAATCACCATTTATTTCTAATTTCGTCTAAACTAATTACCAGAATGTCCCACAAATTATAGGTAAACTACAACCACTTTTGATTTATTACGTTCCGGCGAGCAAAATTTTCTGTGAGCGATAAATTTTGCTGGAATTATTCTAAATTACTTTGATATCTTATGAAGCCGATGTTTCGTGCCGTGAGATGAAAATGTTTTCTTGTCACTAAATTTATCGCCAATCATAATGATAGAAATGATAATATAAGTAAAATTGTCGCCCAACTGCGTTTGCAAATCAGGATGGAATTAAAAAAACATTTTTAAATACTTCAATCAAGAAAACAGATAAAATGGTGATTCGCTCTTATGCCATCTACTACCGCCTACATGCACCTTGGGTCATAGAGGTCAACCATGAAGTCTATTATCCCTACAATATCCCAAATTTAAGGAATAAAATAATTGAAAAACATTTATTCAACTTTATACCTGTATCTTTAAGTAAAAGTTGAAGACCAAATGGGCAGAGTGAATCACTGATAAAAGGGTTATATCCGTAGATGGCGAGAAAAGATCCTACATACGAACTCTGCGAAGAAGAAGAGACTCATTTATTGGACACATTTTGAGGCATTACAGCGTAATGAGCAAAGCTAGTAGTAGTGAATTTATTGGGTGCATCGCGGCCATGGTCAATTAGCAGAACCTATGTGAACACTTATTGAAACAAGTCATCACTTCACTTACTTCACGTTTAGTTGATAATCTTATAAAATACTAGACAGGATTTAATTATAAGAATTTAAAGGTGATAGTTTCTTTAAAGATTTTTAGCGATTGGTTACTAGTCACAGGCTGTAATTACTTAGAACACTGTTAACTCTAATAGACCACTGCATTTCGGACGCGAACATAATAATGGTAGAAGCAACAAATAAGAATCACAGCTTATATTACCTCAGGGATTAGCCCTCACGGAAATATATATGCTACGATTTCAACCTACAAATGTCCTTCACCATGTTGTCGAGATTTCCAACAAGTGTTATAAAACTATCAAAAGTGGATGGAACTATAAAGAGAGAGAAAGTGCCAATTCTCACAGCTATCTATACTGAAGAGACACACGGCCAATTATAAGGTTACGGAATGAGAGAAAGAGAGACGTTAAGGTTAAGAGATAAAGTCGTTCAAATTAAGAGGCAGGTGCGAAGTAATTAAAAGGAACTAAGTTTCTGCCGAGGGAACGAGTGGGAGAGAGAAGTGGAATTCAGTTCTAGTTTACGTGAGTTGAAGGGAGCGTGAGCTTACAACGTGAGATGCCGAAAGGAGGCTTTTTGAGGGGAAAAATTATATTATGAAGCCAACTTTGTTCATTCTCCACTCAAAAGCTGCCTCCTTCCTTCACTTTCTAACACAACGTTCTTTTACCCAAATTACCAAAAACCTGACGGTTTCCCCACCCAACTATCCCTTAGTTGCCACACTTTCCTTTCTTACAATTGCCACGAAAGCAACCCTTTATGACCTGGGTATATAATAATTTCCACGCACCTGTACAGAAGCCTTCTCATTCAAGCATCAAATCCGGGAAACAAAATGTTACTGGTAGGATATAAACACGGCACGGATCCATGGATACTAGGTTCAGATATTTAATTAATAATTATCAGAATGCTTCCTCTTTTAAAAATGTATTTTAATATAATTATTTCGTGAAAATATTACGTAGACGTATTTTTATGAAATGTATTGCGTATATAGTATGTGCATTTATATATTAATGCATATAAAGCCTTTGCAATGCTAGGGTCTTTGTCAAGAAGGCGAAGGCTAGGAATTATAAAGCAAGCTTTGTAGTATCAGTATTCAGCTTTGTAGTCTTTAGCCAGTACCTATTTTTGTTGTTGTTTATAATATAGGTGTTAGCCCCACTACAGGTAAACCTTAGAGGCTGCTTATTGCTTCATTTACATATATGTTCCTCATTTTGTAAACATATAGAATTTATTCTTATTAAAATTTTTTAAATAGACACGACCATCTGCCTTGCGTATGCATGAACTAGATTTGCTCATCATATGTGGTAGAAAGGAAATGACATCAGAAACGATACTGTAATTTATCTGACCACAAGAATCTACAGGCATGCGTCCAATACACAATTAAACCAGTCCTTTGTAATTCCACAGCAATTTGACTCCTAAAAATAGTAATCGGCCGCAGACCAAATAAATGAAGATCAAGATACCTAGAGACAAACTTTTAAAGAAGATGGAATATCTTACCAAATTGTACCCGCAGAGAATAAGTATAGAAAAAATAAATCTGATTAAGAGTGAATAATAAACTCTAATAAACTCTAAGCTCATGAATATTTATTTGCAGTAATCCAAAGAAAAGCAACGAATTAATGATCTTCTACAGGTAAAACATTTGGGGAAAAAGAATACGAACAAGTGAAACGCATATTCAACACCAAAAGATTTTATTTGAAATCCAGATATTTATTTCATTGATGTCTACCTTGACAAAAAATTAAAGATTACTGGTATGCTACATCATCAGGTTCAAATTCAGACTGTTCCAAAAAATAGCGATGCATTGATGTAAAGGTTTCCCATAAAAATAACCGCCAAATCATGCAATGCAAAGGGAAAAAGTGGTTATGAAGATCATTGTGGAGTTATATTAAGGGAAGACTGATATTCTGATGATACAAATGTGCAACAATTTTTAATCATTCGATTTATTCATGATTACCATTTGCCATTTTTCACTACTGCTTATTTATATTAAACGAGAATAAAATTATTTCAGGCCCAGCACCATTAAATTTCATTCCAAATACTTTAAACACGAAATGACTTGCTGCGCAGGTTTTGGGTAGCAATCAGGAAGAACCTGCTTGGTATTGAGCAAAGGGCAGAAGCGTTTATGAAGATCATAGCGACGTTCCATTACGGGCAAACGAATTTTGCATTGCAATGGAGCCTGAGGGAAGAGCGGGTAGCGGAGGAGAGATGAATCCGGTCGCTAGACGGTGCCGAGTCGGGACAAACAGTGCGGAAGGAAGCCGACGGTAGCTACAGCCGATGAGAGAGAGAGAGGGGACTCTTTGAGCGAGAGGGAAAGAGAGAGGGAGAACGAGAGATGGAGGAAAGAGAAAAACAAAAGCGGTTGGATGAGAAGCGAAGAAAGAGTCGATTCATTTGCATCCGATGGGTACACCTGCGACACACTGCCAGTATAGGGATGGGTCGGGAGATGATGGAATATGACGCACGAGTCCTTTTCATGGTAGATGGATACCCCGGGACCCAAGAAAGGGATCGTATTGTCACGTCTAAAGGACTTTGCGCCCATTTACTGGTGTGCGGTGGAACCATACTCGAGCCCCATGAGGACTGAGATATGGATTCAAAAATATATATACAAAATGGAATAATACATTAGCCTATTTTCTCAAAGCGAACTTTCCAAAGAGTTAAGGCGGATGGAGCGATTCACGTTTACGTACAGATGCGCGTGAAACTTTGGATACGTGTTCTCATTAGTGATATATACAGATAAAAGGGAAAACTTGCATCGCACCGTTTTTTTTTGGAATTTCAATGCTATTTTGACACTTTGTCTTATGTCACATGAGATAGATATCACACTAGCTCGACTTAATACGTACAATTTTCTTCATCGTACGAAATTATATATTCCATATCGCTATCATTGTTTATAACAAATATCATGGTGCTACGTTGAGTACAATATACGAAAAAAATACTTCAATATATTTTCGCCAAAAATTTGAAACCGCGCCTAAAATTCTAGATATATTTTTAATGCTTTAATCATGGCTTTTTTTTATTTTAGCTCTTGTATTATTTCCATTACTGCTTGTATGGTGCGTTCAAACGCATAAAAAGATGCATTTTAATGAAATGTGGTCCGAGAATTATTTTAGACAAATACATTTAAATGTGTAATGCTACTCAATCACCAAAGATTACCGCTTCAGCCACCTTAAGGTGAGTTAGTGGATATTCACCGAATTATTGATTAAATACACTTGTAATGACGGATAGAAAACTGTTAAGTTCAATTAACATCTAACCATTTCTTCAATCCTGATTTTTATTAATTTTTTCCGGAAATGTTTAAAGAAAAGTTATTTTTAAAATTTGAGAAAATGTTCAATAAAAGCAGCCAATTTTAATAAAAATGTTAATAAAAACAGGCCAGAACAATGCATTTCCATTACAAATTCACAGATTTAAGACTAATGAGGTTGAAAACAAATTTTGTTAAATGTTTTGCAGAAATGTTACAGTATGCAACAAACATAAAAAAACGAAAGCGCATTTCGTAGAGTGAGGGACTCAAAATAATACGACTCTATTATAGCTACTATTACAACGGTGATTGGATAAATAAGTAGTTCCATATAGAAGGGAACACGTGATTTGATTCGATATTTGGCGGGCGAAACGCTTGGAGAAATTTATGAAGTAGAGGATCGAAACTTCTTTTTTTACTTAATCGAAAATGAGTAAAATAAATGAAATTAGCTGGATCCATTAGAGGATCCCCTGTTGGATCCATTAGAGGCTTAATACATCATTCGCATCAGAGATAGACAAGAAATAGACTTAATACATAATTCGCATCAGAGATAGACAAGAAATAGAGGAATTTTAAATCAGCACACAAACAGATAGCTACGAATATAAAATGCTATTTTAGGATCATTTTTAGAATTTTGATTATGCATCAAACTTACTCTAGTACTCTACTCTACTAGAGTCTAGCATCAAACTTACTCTAGTACTCTAATCTACAAGAGATAACAGTAGCAAAACAAAAAATAACTTCCTTTTCACTCAAGTCCATTAAAGTCCATAGAAAAACTATTGTGCTTTACAGATGTGCTATACAAGTAATAATTAAATGACTAACCATAATTGACGTCTGTCGTTGTATAGTAATAATTTATCCAGTCCTATAATATCAAGTTTTCCTTATATTTCATTTGTTTTTATTCCTATAGTCTATAAAAATATTCTAAAACTTATTAGAAGTAGCAATCCCCGACAGCAAAAGCATATTAGTGAGGTAGGTATCTAGGTTAGGTAGGTATATCAGGTAGACCATGAAATCGCGGTCAAATTCTTTCCTCGATTGTTTCGGAATGAATTAAAGCCGCCAAAAATGAGTTATCATCATTTCAAGAAAAGGTAATTTTGGATATCACGTGAGAGGAGAGGAAAGACCATTGAAAGAGGATTCGGCCATAGGGAAAATATGTTTTATTACTCCGAACAGAATCTCGCAATGTAATCCGTAACAATCTCATTTCAAAGTTGATGCTATTGGCGGTGAACCAAATTATTACTCGCCAACTTGGGGAGACGGGAATCAGGTAAATTGGAGAGCAAATGCGAGTTAAAAAATCAGGGCCACGAAGACGGAGAATCTTCACAACGAGGTGAGAGAAGGTAGCGGGATGAAGATGAATTATACAATCGAAGGTATGTCATTTTGCCAAAGCAACGCAACTATAGTCCTCACGATTCCATGATACCTTTGTCTTTATGTACTGCGAGGCTATTTTTAAAAATTTTGGTTCCTACACTACCCCCTTAGTAAGTAAGACCTCGGACTTAATTTAATTGCTTCCGTCCTCCAGGAGAGGCCACTATCACTTTTGGTCCAGAAAATATTTGTTCGGTAAAAAAACGTTATTTTTCAGGTGAACAATTCACAGTATTTCCTTTTTGCATTGGAATTTTAATCGCGTATTACTTGAATTTTTTTGCACTTAACAGGAATTTTACCGTAAACTTTGTCAAATAAGAGAACGGGGAACAAATTTTAGGCTACGCTAACTACGCAGGCTGTTAGAGATCAAATTGCAAGAAAATTCACTGCGACGGAACATTGCCAATTTTCGAATTTCAAAGTTAAAATGAAGGTGCCTAATAAGTACATATATTAAGTTTTATTTCCTATTCATTAAAAGGTTTTGAAAGAGAAGAAAGTGTATGGATAATTCGCCATAAGAGAATATAATATTAATGAGCTACATACTTTTTAGGATACCTAAAATAGTGACTATCAACATTTGACAACACTTTAGAAACAGAATTCCCATAAAAAACTGGATTCAACGCATGACTTATACTAAAAAATAAGCATAAGAACGACTACCGCCATAAGTTTCTTGTACCTTTAAATCAGTAATTTTATCATATTTCCCCTGAAGAATAATACGTTCCCTTTTTGTGAAAACTAAATTATTTAACAAAAATTAGTGGTTATAGTACATACATTTTTCAGTGTTAAAAGGTTATATAAAGGTTTAAAAAAAGTTTCAGGGTACCAAATTATTCTCCTCATTGAATCACATGAAATCTTTAATTTTACATATTGTATTGCACCGATACTTTCAAAATTGAAATGCGAAGTACATTCTCAAAAAAAAATTAGGATTGATGTGCGCTTCAATAACAACGTATATATTTCACGCCGGCTGGATGCGTAGGCGTAAAAATTGTGACAAAACGGGAAAATACAAAAAAGCAGATAAATGCCAAGGATCAAAATACGTAAGCATGCCTTGGATGAACGTGCTTATTCACGAATGATAACAGACACTCCTGGGTTTTGGTAGCGCCCATTAGCGACACTACAAAGGGTTTATGGGCAGAAATCCCGGAGAAGAACACGCCGGGTGCCATGTGGCAAAAAAACGAAGGTCACTGGGAAGATGATTCAAGCTGACGAGAAAGATCGTTCACTAGAGGAGAGGAGGGAGATGAAAGTAGGAAGGCGATAGAGGTAGGAGAAAATAGAGAGGGTGGCTTTGAAAAAAAGGGAAACAAACGGGAAAAAAGGCATTCCGTGAGCGGAAGGGGATATGAGAGTCTCACGAGAAAACGAGAGCGAGGCGGAGACGAGACAGTGAGAATATGTAAAGGGATGAGCCTCGGGTGAGAGAGATAGTTGGAAATGGTAGGGGAACAACGTTTCCTGGCTGGGATTCCTTCCCGACAGTTTACGGGTATTTTTCACTCAAATCTCGTTCCCGAAATTTGAGGAAAGTTGGTCGGGAAATCGGGAAAACTGCATCTAGAACCTAAAAGTTAAGCATTGTTTACAAAACGACAAAAATAACTCTTTGCAGTTTTTCCACTGTGAGAAGTATCTAAAGCGATGAGTATCTACGACTCTTTGAAAATGATGCATGCTAATAGTTCTTCCCTCGTCATGTGTAAGTTCCACCACTTCAGTCCTGAGACAAATTATTGTATTGTTTGCATTTTAAGAACATCTCATATAGCCGCAAAAAACATGGACAGAACGATTTCAAACGGATAGCTGGCGTAGATCACAAAATGATTACCGGGATCATGTGATTTGGCCAATTTCCCGAGGATATCCACGGTTCTCGTTACAAACTATTGAGATAAGTTGGCAGGGTAATCGAGAAAATAACACCTTGAACCGAGAAATAATATTAACACGTCATTTTTTTCTCCGGGAGAAGATAGGTCTCAGGAAATAATAGACTGTTATAGCCACATCGAAAACGTTTTGTAAATCATATTCTCACGAAGAAATAATGATTCATAAAAAAGAGGTTGAGAAAGTATAATTTTTAAAACAAAATATTTTGGAAACCTCATGGATAAAAAAATGATCATATATATTTATGCTTAAGTGTTTATCTATTCTTAAGTGTTTATCTATTCTAAGTACAGCGCGCTGGGCAATAGGTGAATTAGCAATGAAATTCTGGTCTATTTCCGTTATTAAATACCTGAGCATTCCGCAGCAACAATGCAAGTGTCCCGAACACTCGACATGGATTCTCCACGCACTGCTAGGCAGCGATCAGCAACCTATGGCACGCGTACCACAGGTGCACGTGAAAGATTTGCTTGTGGCACGCGAAACGCTTGTTTGTGGTAAGTCAAGAAAACGACGATTAAATCAAAATTTCCGATATTTAATGTCCTTTCCATTTTACAACACTTATTTATGAGTTTTTTTTCTATATTGATCTGTAAGCAATGAATACTGGCGTTAATTATTTATCTTGCTTATTTAATTACTAAATCACACGTATGTATTTCATTGTCATTTAAGCTATTCAATATTAATATTAATCCCAATAAAGATCAATTTCATGAAATTATATCATAATATTAAATTATCCTTACTGCACCCTTTTCCTTACGATAGGTCTACACTTAGCGGTGGCACGCGCCTGGCTGTTTATTAAATTTCATTTAAAATGTCGCTCGCCAACACATACCTGTTGCCGATCGCTGCACAACAGCTTTACTGTGAAATAACAGGTAGTGCACTGAGTCATCCTCAATGATGATCTATCAAAGGTGCAGAAAAAAACCATGATTTCGGGATCAGAATAAACACGATTTCCCGGTCTCAATTCCCGAAAGCTACAATAAGTCGGGAATTTGGAAACCCTAGTCGCCAGAGGCGAGAACGGAACGGGTTTGGGGGGAGGGGGTGCATTTAGATAGAGGATTCGCAGCGAAAAAGGAAATACCTCCCTTTGGGCTTTCTCCCTGCGGCACAGGCATAAAAAAAACACGGCGCGGGGATTGGTACGACGTAGGGAACCGATATGAACCCGGGCGCGTCGGCGGAAAATGATCGGAGGAGCGGAAAGAGGAAGAAAAAAAAATAAGACAGCCATGAGAGAGCATTGAGAAAGAGAGAGAGAGAGGGAAACGCAAGAAGAGAAAACACATTTGGGAATGGGACGTTGGCCGTGGAGCGGGAAATACCTTGGGTCTTCTCCCATTTTGGAGGCTAAGAGGCAAAGGTTACGGGGGAAGGTGGTGAGGAAAAGCCTACGTCCCACATAGAGCCCATGAAGTAGGAGATTTGTTGTTAGGATACGCCGACATCTATGGTCATTTTGCACCACGCATTACCAAATTGTGTAAAAAAAGATTAAGGTAAAACTAAGTATATACAAATGTAATTATGATAAATGCATCGTAATGGGATTTCTTACATACATACTCAGCACACCATTATCTTTCAGGGTAGGAAAAGTCAATGAAGCTAATAACTGCTGCTAGGCCTAGATAAATGGCTCCCTTTCAATAAGCTACTGGATAATACCCTAACCTTGCATACTTCTTTCGATTCTCAAACACTCATGCTTCATTAATGAGTGTGAGAGATGCGAAAGAGGTATGCAGGGATAGGGCATTATGGAGGAAATTATTTAAAGGCCTCAGGTAACGGCTGCAATCTTTTTATATGCCCTGTTAATTTTAAATATACTATTACTTTGTTTATTGTGCCAGGGTCATCAGAAAGGATTTCGGCCTTGCCACCACTGATATTTAATCTGCGACGGATCGTCAGATATTCATTGCATTCTCTATTGAGATATCGCAAGATTAGAGGTGAGTCGCACCCATCACACCGAGGTGAAATCTCTTCGTTGAAAAAGTGAAAGGAATGAGTCAATAAACTATTCCAAATTCTTAGGCGAGTGATAGAAACCTCTTCTTTATATTGTCCCTGACGGAGGAGAGCCAAGCTGAGGTGTCAGACTTGATTGCATTCAATTTGTTCCCACCAACGTTTCGCAACATGGTGATTTCGAAAATGATTGGAGGAACGGAAACAATAAAATGAAGCAGCCACAACAAAGCATTGAGATAAGGGCGCAAGGGAAAACACATTGGGAATGAGACGTTACCCATGGAGAGAGAGAGATACCTTGCAGCTATTCCCATTTTGAAGGCAAAGACGCAAAGAGGCAAAGATTACGGATGGGTGAGGAAAACTATGTCCTCCGTTAAAAGTATCTCAGGGGTTGTTTCTCAGGCCCAGTTTTCTCTTCCTCTTATTATTAAGTTCACATTTCTGACCCTTTACAAAGAGAGGAAACCTTTAGTAAGTTCTAACCGCATCCGCACCTTTCCACAATTAACACGGCTATCCAAGTAGTTACTAAGTTTACCGAGAACATTTCTTATTTCCCATCACCTACCCTGATAATGTACTAGGCTCAAAAAATCTAGTCTTCAATTCCTTCACACCGCCCCCCAATTCGATGACAAACGGCTAGAAAACTCAAGCTCAAAATAATAGCTCAATACGTAAGCCAGGGGCCATGCCCCAAGCAGTTCCATTTCTTTTGCATGAACGCCCATAAAGCCTATAGAGCAGGCAGTCCGAACAAGAGCATTTGGTATTTCACAACCTCAAAGGCTCCTGATGAGGGTTGGGATTTGACGGTATAATTGAAAAGACACATCATATTTCATACTAACCTAAAAAATGAACAGGGAGATAATTTTGGATATTTACTTATTTATTTTTGGCACGTAAGAGTTCGAGATGCTTCAGCTCGCTTTCAAATTGTATTAACTTACGATTTTACTGTTTTATTCCGCTTAAACCTTTATCCCCGTTATAAAAATCAATACATATGCAGCATATAACGCAAAACAATACATAGAACGGGGGCGTGAAAAAGTTTTTTGGTTTTCTTGAAACACCCTACTGATCACAGGATGACGATTGAAAATTACGTGCATTCGGATGGCAGAAAACGATCATTGTGGATGGATAAATATTAGCCTATTTAGTCATTAGTAACTATTTGCATTATATTGGGAATAATGAAAAATGCGCTCTATGGCTCCTCGGCAGGGGAAAGTGATACTTATTAATTACTCGGAAAATCGGCATAATTTACATCCATTTGTAATAGCTTCCGAATGGAAATAGAGAAAAAATAATTTTTACGCGGCATAACTGAAACTATGGAATATCTTATTTATTTTGACAAACAAAGTAACAAGCAAACTTCGTCGTCTAGACGCTCTACTCCATGATTTTCACGCAAAGGTTTTATTCAGGAGGTAAGATTATGATGACGATATTTAAAAAAATGACTATAGCAAAGGAAAAGTTTTGATAGGTAGGTATGCTGTGGATCTTCAAGTCCTCCGCGAGAAAAGAGGGCAATCACTTTACGTGCCTCCAAAGTTCAAATATTATCTAGAAAAGCCTCGCACAGTAGGGTGAACTCCGTTGAAACGCATTTCTCAGTTGAAGCGCAGTGTATTTTCCCTAATCGAAAATTGCAGTCATTTCTCCGATGAGTGAACTGTATTCTGAATGAAAGGATGTTGCTACGCTGTAAAAAAACGAGGTATTTTCAGAGATGATGAGCGACTGATTAATAATTCCGACTAAACTATAAAGCTTTTTTGTGCTCAATTGGAATGAAAAGCCGATTTAAAAACTGCTGTTTTCAATCTCAGCTCTATAAAAGAGACGTCGCAACTGAACACAACCAAAATTAATTACTATGAGTTTTATGAATATTTTTCATTGCATCATCCATTCACAACTTAATGCCAGTTCTACAAAAGAACAAATTCCAACCGTCAAACAATCGGATACCGTTCCCATTTATGCATGTCATTTTACCACATTGAGGTCCATCGAATTGATTAAAGAACTTAATTCCATTCAGCTTCATAGCGGCTGTGAGCATGCAATTACATCCCATTTATCGCTTCCACTCTGCCGGCCATTGATCACAAATTATTTACTTCCCAATGCAGCTCCATGTGCTAAACGACCAGTGGACTTGATGCAAATGGCCATTAGGAGAATTAAAAGTGGAATTAGAGGCGATGACCTCTTGCCCATATAATGTAACGTGAAGTGGAAAATGTGCATTAATTAACGGAAGCCTGTAATATATAGTTATATAGCAGCTATATTTGTGATGAAACACATTAAAAGCTGAAATTTATACTTAAAAAAAACTTGCGTGAAGTTTTCATTTAAAATATTCTCGATTGACAGGTTAAACCATTAGCAGCCTTTTAGAGAGAGCAGAATGATTATATCCGTTCTGGATTACTAACTGTATCTGTTAAGGGTTGTATTAAAAAGTAAAGGATTTATCAGGAAGTTTACTACTTGTACCTACCCATAAACATTGAGGCCCCTAACCCACTATTTACCAGATGTTAAAGAATAGTGCAATAACAGCTGCCAAGCAAAAGAGATTGGATGCGATGGAAATGTGGTGTTATCGAAGAATGAAGAAGATCAAATGAACGAAGAGAATCACCTACGAAGAAGTGCTACGAAGTTGGAAAGATAAGAAGTATTATGACAACTATTACAAGAGGAAGAGAAAAAATTATTGAACAAATATTATTTGTGGCTCAATAGATTATTGAAAACAACAATGGAAGTAGAACTGAATGGGAAGAATTACAGAGGAAGACCAAGAATGGAATAAGCAAGAAAATTATGAGGGACGTCAAAGAAACGATCTACGTAGGAATAAAGTTGCTAGCTGATAGAAGGGTGGAGTGGAGAGCTTCAGCCAAACCAATCTTCAAATTAATGACTGCTGATGATGAAATGATATAAACTTAGGTAGCCAAGAAAACAAACATTCCTTTTCCTTATGGTTTTGTCGTCTTATGTGCATCGATATTTCATCGAGGGATCACCATCATCGAGGGCCAGTTTTTCGTCATGTCACAGCAAATGTTTCTCATCTAAAACATATAGAGCTGTTAAGATATTAGATTCCGAAGTAATCGGCCATCAACGATCCGGCGAGAAAATGGACCGTATCTCCAGCACCACTCGTTCATTTTACCACTGGACTGGCCACCACTCATTCGGAAGATAAGCACCAGGCTATCATTACCGATATATTGAGCTCATGGATGAGTGACCTAGCTTCAATATATATAGCAGGGCAAAAAACATAAATCTAGCAACAGCAGTATGTGAGGAGTATAATGAGACATGAAGTTTGTGATGTATCACTGTTTCTCATCATTCTTGCCTCGTAATGCCGTTTTGCCACTATTCTTCCTCACTTTTATCCACCCATACGAATTACTCCTTAAACCAATTAATTACAAATTAAAGGCATTTTACAAAAAAAACGGCTAATGGACTCAGAACGCGTTGTAATAAAGATTTACTAATTTCATTGAAAAAGGTTATTTTCAATTTATTGACACTGGAGTAATAAATGCTTTTTATCCCACCATATGCAAAGAGGCCACAAGAGCAGCAATAATAGTCAGGGCACCTAATGAGTGATGTGAGACTACAGAAACCACCTACCTATGGTTCTTTTTGCCGCACAGGTTCACCAAATACATAAGGATTCAAATCCTTCACATTATAATATTTTTTCCGCCGTGGTCAGACTTTAAAGTCAAATAATTTTTATTCATGCATTAAAATGAACAATTGTCAGTTAAGACACAAGAAAGATTTTTATAGGGATAAATATCTATCTATTGATACAATTATTTTACAACCATCAATTTCGAAAATTCAATTTACAAAAGTAAGCCAAAAAAGTACTCATTATTCCATAGTCAGTGAAATTAATGGAGGTGACAAAATTATTTCGTCGCGAAATCACAAAACTATTGTTCACAATAATGGAGGGTGAATGTATACGGAAATATAGTGTAACAGATTAGAAATAATAACTGCTATTTGCTATCTGATTAAAGAAAATAAAGAAATTTAGATAGAGGAAAAAAAACATTTTTTGCTAAGACTCATTATAGGAACATTACCGATTACGGCGGTCGTGCTGAGGAATGGAACAGATGAATTGGAAAGAGGAGGAAAAAGATTATGGATGAAGGGATAAGCCGAATTTCATTGCACTCTTATCCAAATTTAATGAGAAAGTTTCCCGGAGAACCAAAGGATTACCTATCGAAAAACGAATGGACCGCATCGATTTACGTTTTCTGATCAAAGGGAAACTGACACTGGAGATACCGAGACAGAGGCCATCACGCATTGAAGGTTTAATTTAAATAACGCTTCTGATTTATACCTTGTTTCCGGAAGAGAGAATCTGCGTTGGGCTGAAGAAAGTGGAGAGAGAAGAAAGATGGGTTAATGGCTAAGAGGAAAGCGGGAAATAAAGATGAAAGGAAATAAGCGCGTAAATGCCTTCCTCGAGGCGCAACACAATGCGTTTCCGCGAGGAAGCCAACCGATGAGAGAGTGAAACGTAGAATTAAGACTCCTGCGAAGCAACTGTTAAGACAAAAAGGAGGAGAACATTTGGAAGGGATGTAACAGCGGAGGAAGAGGTGAACAAATGACGAAATCGACGAGGGATGATGAACAGAATCAGAACATGGCGACCGTCGTAGGCGGAAATTACTACGCTACTGCGCCTTCTCACCTTTATATATATATATATATATATTTTCATTACCTAATACCTCCGAAAAGATGATTCCGCAGCCTTTATAATAGTCTTTGTGAGATTATTCTCTCGCCATAACAGAACCGCATTATATCTCTTTTCAATCCAAGTAGCTGTTAGACGTATGAAGTAAAATTGCAATATTGATGGCGCAAGAAGTATTTTTGTGACAAAAACTCTAAGTAGTTAACTAAATACATATGCAGAAGGCTTTAAATTGACTCGTTTGTTTCACGTCGTGAGCTGAAAACGGCTTCGCAACCAAAGGTTTTTGTGACTTTGTAAAAATTATTATAGTGAGTAATATATTTATTTTTTAAATTTGTTGAGATGGCATGCGATGTACACCGTGAAATTTATGACGCGATCTATGCGTCAGAAATACCCCATTCATAAGTAAAGTCTCTCTGGAGGGGATAGTCTACCATATCCCATGGAAAACGGGCTGTATTTTTTTCGCAAACATCTCGAAAAGTGGTACCGTAAGTGGATGATATTTTGGTATCAATGGAGAAAATGAAATTTATTTATTTATAATGAAGTGAGACTCATTGAATTGTATGAAAAGCGATATCTCGCTCAAATTACCTTAACATGAGGAATTCAAAGAAAAGCGTGCGAGGTAAGACTGAACACAGCGATCCTCAGTAGTCCTCCTCTATGGCCCATTTTTATGATTCCGGGTTAGCATTAACCACAGAATGAGTAGAATTTTCGTAAACATGATGTTAACTGAAAGTTCGGGTTATAATAATTACAACTGTCGGTTTACGAGAGAGTTACCGTTGGAAGGACGACCTCGCTTCGGTTGTTTTACCGAGAAAATATTTAACCAGAGATTATAAAACCGCCTATAAAGGACCTAAAGGACCTATAGCTCTTTAAGCCATGCTAGCGGCATTTGCCGAAAAGGCTACTGAACGAAAAAAGCTATTGGCTAAAGGCCGTGTAGATTTTTATGATTTTCGTCGGTAAAAAAGTCCCTAGAATGCGAATGCTTTTGTTACCGTGGGAGTGAGGTCATTAGACACATCGGAGGTGATACAAGGATTTTAGATGCCTATGTTCTCTTGGCAAGGTCTCAACAAGTTAGGAAATGGAACTACGGTATGGTTAAAAATCCTTCCAGCAGCACTCAAATCTACAATCCAAGGATAAGCAATTGAGGAACTAATCTCACCGCTACTGATTCCAGCAAAATGACTTCGTAACGTAGTTCGTAAATTCGCCAGCTTAAGAAGCAATACATTAAAACATAATGATAAAATACAAAAAACGTTCAAATTTCCACAGCATTAAATTAAATTTCTACCCTGGTTTCAATTTTGATACAACATCTTCAGGTATATGGTATGGAGATATATCAACGTTGAAACCCGGTTCGAAAGAAAATTCTATATTGTGGAAAATTGCACGGTTGTTTATTTTAGGATGTTTGAATTCCACTCAACTTCGCGAGAATATTCGGATGGCATACTTACATTAAACGATATCGACCACTTCTTGAACCCATCCTCCTACTTAAGGCCATCAAATTTAATTAATCCGTCCTAACCTCCCAATTTTACTGAAGGTGTTAGTCTTTCGGACGCCTGCGTATGGATTACTGTTCGATAAACGCGTGAGAACCACTGTTTGTAGTCCGCTAACATGGAACTAAAACAAATATTTTAAAACCGGCAAACTGACACTTTTCCACCGAATAAAGTTCAATGAGGGATAAGCCAGAAGGAACTAAAATATTTCGCAAGATGATTCCTGACCCCGACTTCTCCTAGAAAACAGTTCTAGAAGAGCCCAACTCCACTCTCTCCAACAACCTCTTACATAAAGCTTGCACAGTCCCTTGTCGTGAGCGCACAGCGGGGGAAACAGAAAAAATAAAGCATGAAAATCTTCTAGGGAAAACAACATAAATAAACACAAAGTGTTAACTGTTGATACTGGAAAAGAGTGCCATTTTCTTTTGAAGACATTCTGAAAATTTCGAAAAATCATGTGCTCCGGAGTCTCTATTTCCGTCTGTAGAGTAGCTGCTAACTTTCCATTTGTTCATTCAAAACCTAGGAGAAGTCAGAAAGGAGTTCAGTAGGTTGCTTAAGAATTACATCTATTTGCAATCATGCAAGCCGCAGCAAGGACGTGAGGCAAGGGGTGATAGCTCACTAGCTATGAATGCGGGAAGGTACGAAAAGTGATATGTGAGTCTATGGAATAGTGCTTCGGTCTATTTTTGTAGAGTTCATCAATTTTCTATCGCAAGAAGAATTCTTGTACCAATCTGTTCGTCATCACATCTCTTGTTCTTACCACTTTAGTTTGTTCTTCCGATATGATTAATTTATTAAACAATATAGCGGTTAAATGTAGCTTTTCATGGAAGTCGGATAAAATCCTCCAGATTTTTACACAAGCAGGGTCCTATCGACGTCGAGGATTTCTTTCTTCATCTCCGCGTATGCCCAACCCTTCTTCATCCCATCCATTAAACCCATTCTCTTTTCCCCTTCCCCGCTTCGCTAACATCCTTTCCTCTATTAAGGCCTTGAGCAACCCATCGCCCCTAATTACCGCCTCCAGCCACCTACTCTGCCACCCCCTAATCTTAACCCTTTGCGTGTAACCTTAAAGATTTAAACGCTTAGCGTCATCATTGGGTGAAAATACAGGACATTTTCAAACTTGTATACCCTCTTTGGATGGGGAAAGGCTTAGAGAAGATGTTGAGCTTAGTGGGGAGAGTCAAGGGGGTGAAGAGATAGGGGGTGGTGGAACGGGAAGGTATTCGAAGTGGAAGTATTAGCAAGGTGCCAGCCAGCCAGCCCCCGTTATGTTGTATGGCCCATTGAGGGGGGTAGGTGGAATGTTGACACTAAGCGTTGATACCCGGTCGTTATTAAATCTTATACATGGTATTTCTAAATGTTTCATTTATTGAAAGATTTTTAGAGTATTCCACCTCCCGGATAGAAACGTTTTCATCCCGCATAAAGTTAAAATGTTTATAATGAAATATTCATTCATTAAAATTTAATAGTTTCAGGCTGGATTTCGCGGTAGTGACAAATATTCATTTGAATAATAAGGCTTTATAATTCTCCACACTTTATTAAACACTGCGACCTGTTTCACCTCGATATGGCATCTTCTGTACAATTCTGAAGCTTCATCCATTCAATAGATAGAGAAAAATTGGGCACGTTAGAATGAGGCGTAACTTTGAAGTAGTATATTATATAATATAGAACCATAATTTCGGAAAATTAACTTTATAGTGCTTCACACAAACGAATTTTCCAATCGAGTTTAACGGTTAAAACGCCATTTTCAAGGTGATCAAAACATAACGTTTAAATCGTTGAAATCGAATGGCGAAATAGTTAAAATTAATAGTACAAAGTTTATTTTTTTAGAGATGTAGTAGATGTTTTAAAAACATTGTTGTATTAATCTTCACTTAAAACCTTTTGATCAAATGTTATTGCGACCAAGAAAACAGAATATACTAATTTCTATCTACTTTTCGCACATAAATTGATTGGTACATATTGGCAAATGATACGATTAAATCACGGTTTAACTATCTCTTGGCAGAGCCACTTAAATTGTGTACTTCAATCACTTCCACCATGTTACGCCGGAAACTACGTCGTAGAGCTTAGAAATCTTTGTCCGATTCCGGGAATTTCCAGGAAAATCCGGAAGAGTTGGCACTCTTGAAAATCATTCACAGGCTTTGGGGTTGGGGAGCATGGGTGCGGGGGTGGGATCAGGGGTAAGGGTTCGCTACTTCGCGCGAGATGGACTTGTCAAAAACCCGGAGGGGGTGAAGTAATTGGGGAACGAACCCCGCGGAATGAAGCCCCCATATCTCCTCATCCCTCTTCCTCCACGCCCCAATTTTGGATTCACCGCTGGTAAAGGACGCGCGAGAGGCAACAGATGGCGAGGATGCGAAGGGCGGGTGAAGGTATAGCAAAAGCGAGGGAGAGAGAGAGATGGAAAGAGGTGAGGAATTTGGACGGGTAGAAGGGAGAGATGGGGAGTACGCAGTAGCTTTGGTGATTTAGGGACTGTTCGTGGGCGCAGGGGAGTTCGACTCATCAAGAGGGATGAAAGGCATCCTGAGCCCATCCCCTTCCCGCCCTGGTGATAACGCTCATCACCCGGGTGGAACACGGGAGAAGATGCTCACAATTTGTTCTTTTTCACTTGCGGGATGTATCGTAAAAATGAGCATTTGTGGATTGAAATACTCTCTGTTAGAGATTACAAAAAGCATTCTGAAAGTCTCAAAAATATCAGTATGACAGAAAAATCAATATAATATAGCAATTGCAAAATAATTTCTTATGCCATGCTCTTAGATTTCTTGAATGAAAATACAAAGGTTCGCTCTTAAACTACCACGAAACGAAAAAAAATAACACTTCAATTTTCAGTTGCTACACATACATCGATATGATTCCAGAAGATTTTTTAAACCATCCTAACCATTTATTTAAAATGCATCATTCATGAATTAAAATAGGGGTCAAAATGGACAGATGAAAAAAGAGTGACGGTTAATACAATCCAAATCAAATGGCTGGTATTATGAAATAGTCAATAGAAAATAATCAAACTATATCAAGGAGCAAAGGTAACACTGAAAGATTGAAAAATGAAAATGAATTCTGAAAAACGAGGTTTGCAAAAATATTCACAAGAGAGAGATCAACGTTATATGATAACATAGGTATTTAATCGTTATCTTATTATCACGATTGTTCTCTCTCGATTACCTTATTCACAATAACTCATTTTTATATCAAGTTTTGAAAATGAGATAATAGTCATCATGCAAGACCGGGGAAGCAATAAAAAAAGGTTAATTTTCAGTGAAGAACTAGAAAGTGAAGGCATCCTTCATCACAGCACGAAAAACTTCACGAAGTAATCGCTATTGGAACGTTTGGTTGATAGATGAATTAAATCCTCTTGAAAGATACGAATTGAGAGGCTTCAGGGCACACTCGAAGAGCATTATTCACTAACCCTACTGTATCGGAGAGTTTGACCACGGAGGATAGGGAGAGCGAAACTCTGGATTAGGTAAAAATTTCAAGGGTAATTTTCTCTCCACTTAATCCTCCACTGACAAAATATTTTTTAGCGACCATGCCATTTTTAAAATTAAACTAGTCCTCCTTTTGAATTTTACAGTCGATTAAATGCGTGTTTACCGCTTTTGCCATTTTTATGATCCCGCAACTGGGAAAGAAAGCTCATTTGAGAACGAGATTATTTTCAATGGCAAAGGTATCATAGGCTTTCAAGGCAATTACGGTAGCCTTGTCTGTCGTGTTTATAACAATAATTATAGCGTTTATTTAGCAGTATCCTATTTTATCCCTATTCAAATAATCAATTAGAGTATACATTACAAATACCTTTTCAAAACAACAATTTTCCAATTGTAAGAAAATTATGTTACATAATTATCAAACAGATGATTGTGATACTTCCAGTACACTTACTATAATAACTTTTTATGACTTCAGTAAACGATACATTTTGCACCTTAACTTCAGTGTCTTGCATGTATCAACCATTCTTTTAAAATTATCCAGATTTTTGATAGTTTTTAGTTCTGAGGTCATTGCGTTGTATAATAACAATCCCCTATAAAAGAGTGAGGCTTGTGATGATGTATTCTTTCTCATCGGTTGGTGGAAATTTCTATTTATTCTAGTATTATGATTGTGAAAATCATTGTTGGTAATGAGAGTTTCGTCAAAGTATTTTGGCATTGATCCAATATGCCTCGCGTGTTCCTATTTGAAAAGAATTCGCATTGATACTTGAACTCAGAATGCATAGTGTCTGTCGTCTCAAATCAGGAGGTTGCTCTGTACACATCTCCGCCGACAGCGTCTCTATTAAATACACGCACAAAGGTATCTCCAAATAACTACCACTACAGGGGACGACTTATCACGCTACGTTGATGATATAGAAGTGAGGTAAATCCATTGGAAAACACCCGGCCACTCGTACATTTGCGGGAATGCATGTGATGGATGGGAAGAAAAGAACGCAAGAAATGATGAAAAGGCACGGAGGCACGAGCAATAAAATGGGAATGCCGGTCAGATGAGTGGTGAGACGAATCGGAATGGCACGGCGGAAGTATGAGGTGATGAAGAAGAGAGACGACTGGGTGGTTTGATGGACAGCAGAGTAATGGTGTGGGGAAAGGGGAGAAGGTAAGGCGCTCGGAAACGGCCGTGAATGGAGGAATTTGGGTACGGGAGCGCCCATTACGAGGCTATGAGAGAGGAGGCTAAGTCGGATAATTCCGGCTTCGTGCATGGTGAGTTGCGAGGGCGGAAGGAAAGCAGAGTCCTCGTGAATAGCATGGGATGAAAATTAAAAGCAAGAGAAGATGAAATTAGAATCCTTGTCTCCTGTGTATCTGGAAGAAGATTCCAGTTTAGAAAACTCGAATATTTGCACTTTTCTCGACACAAGAACAATCCGAGTAAAAGTGGGTAAAAGCATTAACGAAATTTTAAAAAGGTTTTATTCTTCGATGCATAATAGCAACATTTGTAACAAAATATAAGTGTTATTCGTAACACTTACTTTCATTCAACATTTATGTTCTACAGTAATTTCTATATTTATCTTCTTAGGCATATTTTACAAAAATCCTCATTTTTCCTAAATCATCAACAATCAGAAACATGGACGAGGATACAATAATAGAAAATAAGAAAACCATATGGAGCAGGACAAGATCCAGATGGAAAGGGCGCTCTAAGAGATAAGAGGACCGAGGGGAAATGCACCGGCCCCTTAAAACGGAATACGAAACAGAAGAGCTCATGGGCATAAAGGAGTTTTACAGGTAATAAAAGTTGTAGTTTCAGGCTTAATTTTATGGAATAACATCATAAATGAAAATGACTGGCAATTTTCCACAAGAATATATTTAAAAAACGACCGGTTTCAGTGTACAACAGTGCACCTGATGATGGTGTTGTACACTGAAACCGGTCGTTTTTTAAATATATTCTTGTGGAAAATTGCCAGAGTTTTACAGGGTATGGCGGGGTAGTGGCCAAAGTAAAGCCGAGGGTTGCAGTCAAACAATGTTACGACTGAAAGACTAATGTTTAAAAATGTTATCATTTAATTTGATTTTGAAAACACACATATATCCAATTTGAGATTTTTTAATATAAATTCACATTCGAGAAAATTAGGGAAATCTCCCACCACCTCTAAGACGGTTTCACGACCGGAAAAACACAAGGAATCGCTTTGGAACCATCTTCCGTAGCCCATATCCTAATCCACTCCTTCCCAGGAAGTGGGAATTCTTAAGCGATTAGTATGAAGTTCTCCGGGTCGAGTAGTAGAATATAGGTTGGTACTATGACCTCCTTTGCCCTTTACTGGGCTTTCCCAAGACATCTATAACATTGAGGGCAGAATAAATAAGCTAAACAGAACCAGAAAAATACCGTAACTTCGAACTCATTGTGGCAAAAACACTCTGGAATCTTTTTTGAGATGTATTCAAGAGACAAGGATCTCTCAGGCGACAAGTAAGAAGGTCTACCAACGACATATTGGAAGAGAAGGTAATTTGGTCTAACTAGACCTCACTACATTACGCTGCAAGCAATAGGACCCGGGGAAGAAATATTTATTTATTTAATTTGTTGCTCACATACAGCATTTCTGCCAATTTAAAGTGACACAGTAACAGACATTAAATAAAAACACAAACAATCAATGAAAACAATTGGTATACGGTGAAAATAATAAAAAATACAAATAAAACGAAGGTAGGAAGGGAGGTAAATGGCAGAGGTATTATTTATTCATGGAAAAATGGGACATGGCGAGATTGATAAATGAGTCTGAAGAGAGAAAAAACGGATCTATATTATTAGGCAAATAATTCACTAGGGAGGAGAGGCGGATGGCTGATGGTGTACAGGAAGTCCACTCCTTCCTCGGGGGTGAAAGAGGAGAGCACGGATCATGGGATGAGGCCAAGGGAGTGGTTAACGTCTTCCCAAGGAACTTTTGACCAGGAAAGGAAGGGTTTCGGAGGGATGGGTGAAACGAAGCGGCGATTCTTAGAGCTCGGAAAGCTGTAAATTACGTCAAGGAACTCATGGTCTGAGTCAAAGATGTTTCGGCTAGGGGTGACTACCTTGGGTAATTCGAAAACTAAACAAAATACAATAGAAATCAGCAAAGTTCTTGAAAAACTACAACAAGCTAACATAGATTGCGACACAGGTATTGGGAGGCCTGTTACTGGAGCCACTTTCGCTGCTCATGAATTTTTCTTTCGCCTACTCCTGGTGTTCAGGCCATCTAGTTTTTGCGGTCATTCCGCTGCGCTTCTCCACATCACCTACCATGTTTGATCTTCGGTGGGCATGCGCAAGTCTAAGATTACTCGAAGTATTCAGCTCACAGTGGTAATAAGTTTGCTCGGAAGATCCTAGCATTTACGTGGCAGAAAAAAGCCGTAACACTTGTGGGCCGAAACATATAGGAATTACTTATTCCATTGTCATATTTCACGGCAGCCAATAAACATAACGAGACACCAATACACTTAATCACACCGCATGCTTCGTCTCAATTTCTATTGGCCGCGTCATCCTCAGCAGTAATCAATCCAAAGGTGAGTTTGGTGTAGCTCTCCACTACATTCCTCATCAACCCAACAGGTTTTTGTTTGATAATTAGTCATTTTAACATCTCTCCAGGCGATCAACAATGGAATACTGAGTTAGATAGGCATTTAACGATATGGTGTCCAAGGTTGCCTCATCAGTACACACGATGCTCAGTTCCGTGAGCTAATTCCCGTGAGATGAGAAATGTGGCAACCGTAGAAAAATATAAGCCGATACCTAGCGCTCGAAATGAACCATAATTTGCACCCTTCTATTCTAACGTTCTTGCTGCTCTTGATGTATTTCCTCTTTTCCCGTTCTCACAATTTACATCACTTCTATGCTAGCACCACCTGCCGCATCCCCTTACGCCAGCTCGTGGGGCAGTTTGCAAAATTAGATGTACATGGGTGGGGCCCTCTCCAAATCCTTTCTTTCGAACCTAAGTCCTTTCAACCACCATGCCATCTCCAACAACCACCACCTTCCTCATTCCTCCCCCCTCGGTTATATTTTCTCTGGGGTCGCCATCTTTTATTCGACGGCCCCGAGAGACCCTCGGTCCCTCAGGGGTTCCGTTTAAATCTTCGCCGCACGTATCCATCACTCCGGATCCCATTTTGGTCCACCCTTGCTCATCCCTCACTAAATACCACATCCCCTTATTCGAACCAATCTCTTCCCTAGTCTCTCATTCTTCGCCTTACGCCCGATGACCATTCCTCTTACCCTATCTCTCCCTTCTCCTAGGGAGCACATACACGCTCACACACACGTCTGAAATTCATCTCTCTCCACTGTCCGCACCTACCTCATAATGGGTTTTCGGAAAAGTAATAACACGCCTGAATGGAGGGAGAAATTTAAGAGGATTTTGGGCGGACGAGGTGTACTAGCTCTGTCAAATGCTTTCATCCTATCCCTCCTACATATAACCAAGCCCAATTAGATGCGCAGCCTTAGCCTTGACGCCGCAGAAGTAACGCGACAGGAATAATGGAGACTCGTTTTCATTAAATTCGGAGTACGTTTATTACTAAAAACATGAAGGAAACTATTACATAATGATTATGTTCGACCTTTGTGAGACTCCCTATTCACCAGTATACCTATGAATATTTGCTTGTGCGTAACGCAATCAGGTCACTTTAAAATACATATAAAGCCACCCAAAAGACTATTTCAGAGTAGCATAAAAGTGGGATCATTACAGACTATTTTGTTCTCAAGTTTCACTTTAAATACTGTGATGGCAAGGTTATAAAATATTAGGCATATTCTCAATGGATTTCTATTTTCTTGCGCTACACTGCAATTGAAAGGTAATTATACCCTCTTGTTTTCCGAACGAAATAACTCGACAGTTCACATTTTTGAAAGGAAAACAAATATCCTCACTGCCAATAACAGATACTTCCTTTGTTTCTAGACATAGGTATTATCTATGTGATTAAACCCGTGAGTTCGATGAAAAAACCACTAAAAGAAACGAGAAACGAACCATAAACTGAAGCTTAGTTGAAGCGACGAAATGAAACCCCCGTGCTCCAGTTTAGTATGCATGATTCTGCCACCTTCCATTACATCTCATGACTAAATTTAACTTTGTAAACACTGCTTAACTACCGCTCTTCAAAAAGTAAACCTAGGAAGAGATTTGGAATTAATGGGTAAAGCGAGGGGATACGAATGCACGTTGTCACGCTTTAGTGGACGGGAATAAAAGATAGCTGGAAGGTAAAATTAAAGGGAGGACCTCTTATAACACAAGAAGACATTTGTTAAACGTCCAATCCCTTGCACACAAATTACGTCCCTCCTTGTAAGATATATGCAGATGATAGAACCTTTTCCTTACAAAAAAGAAACAATAAACTCAGGAATACTTGATGCATTGATTTTAAGTAGCTAGGTTCTTGAGCGGTGAAGAATTCACTCACCCCAATTTGCTGAAACTGATTTTCTACGTTACGGATACATTCACCGGCAAACCCTAAAAACTAGAAATCCTACACACTAGAGCGTCAATCATTTCACTCCTAAGAAGGGATCCCCAATGCGTGCACCCAAATTAGGTCGCTTTTCGTTAGGTGTTTGCAGATGCTAGTACCTTCTCCTTAACAAAAAAGAAACAATTAAGTATGTACTGCCTGATGCGTTGATTTGAAATAGCTAGGTTCTTGAGCCGTGAAGAATTCACTCACGCCAATTTGCTGAAACTGATAATCTACGTTAAGGATTTATTCACCGACAAATCCTAAATACTAGAACGCCCACGGGTGACTAAACCAGTAATTTTACTCCCGGGCTGTGATCCACACACCTGATTAACCATGTGGAAAGCTATGCCTCGCTTGAGCTACTTCGAATTTTACCCCCTAATTTAAAAAGTTTGAAACATGCCCTAAACTAGCAAGATAACTGGAGCGGAAACTGGACAACGAGAGGATTTTATTCCTGAAAGAATTGCAATTAAAACCACCAGTCGTAATTAACATATGAAATTTGTTGACTCTGGCTCAACTTTGTCAAAACTTATGGTGACTAAATAAATAAACTATGCATATATTTTATTATTTATCTAATGTACGACCGATTTAGTTGCATAGGCGCCACCCGATGTCATGTCGTCTCTAAGACAAAATCGGTCCTACATTAAATCAAACAGTGAAAATATACATAGTTTAAATAGTGATTATAAACATATACCACCTCAGAGATTGTTGAGTTAGTCAAGGTGAAAATGCCGCACAGGAACAATAATGATGAAATGAATTTTAAACAAACAGATATTTAGAGATTATTCATTAAGCAAATATAAGTATTAATACTCATTTTATGGATTGTATTGATTCTGTATTTCTACTCATAATTAAGTATTATAACTCATTAAGTAAGCAAATGGACAATGTTAAACAATAAAAATAATAGTGTGACTAACACCACGACATACTTTGAGATAACAGGTGAAAAAATGAAGGTGAAAACGACCACATTACTTAGTTCTAGGAAAGTTCCAAAAATGGTAAGGTATGCGAGAAAGAGCACTTAATTACACAACTAGGAATGATTGATTCGTTCCAGATGGTTATGATTAAACTCCAATCTGGAAGAGGGGCATAGAATGATGACAGATTTCCACAATAGAATGAAATAAGGGAAAATGAAGTTTTATCCAGGGAAAAGGAAGTCACGACGCCACACGGTCGGAATTAATGCACAAAAAATCTGAAATACGGCAGGGAAGAATTCCTATAGACTAATCCCTCATATAGATTAAAGAAGGAAAGGAAATTATCGATAAAATTTCAGAAAAGAGCAATCTTTCCAGCGACGGTCGAGCTAAGGATGCAAAAAAATCAGCAAATATTTTTGACGACCCAAAACTCGGTCTTTGTGACAAATGTTACCAGCCAGAGAACGAAATAAGCGGGATACTATTCGAGCGAAGGCCGACTGTGATTATTAGGAGCCAGACGAGAGCAAGTAGCATCTCTTTTTCAAATAAATCACAGAGATGAGGGGGAAAAAACGACCGGCCTTAATTGCCTCCGTCAACCGAGAAAAAATTTAAAACAAGGACTCTAGCATGGAACTACGCATTCTGAAGGACATTGGAATAAGCGAAATCTTTATAAGCGAATAAGCACGTTCACTCGATAGCGGGCACAAGATTGAGATGGCATTTAAGGAAACAGGAAAATGATCAAAAAAATAAAAGAGGAAGATTAGAATACGAAATAGCAAATGCCTCGAATATTATACTGTGTAACAAAATAAAATGTGAAAGAAATTCGGCAGAATGCGTGAGTGTGAAAAAAGGATAAGAGTGGGGTGAGTTGCGTAATACTTGGCTATTTGGCTTGGCGTAATACTTGACTAATTCAAAGTAAAAGTTTAGAACAACATGAAGAATCCTATTTAAAAGAAATGAAGCAAAGCGAAGGACCGTTTTCTAGAACATTCCAGAGGGAGAACTTTCTATTTAAATGGGTTTATAAATACAGTGAGTGCGTCGTCACGATCTCACCATGAATTCAGTTAAAGCGAGAGAGACGCTAAAGGAAACGGAAGGAACGTTTAAAGTTGAGCTCGCGCTCAATCTTGAACTTATACACTCTCACTCTCTGTGTAGTATGTATGAATATATACACAGAGAGTCTACTGCATGAACTACCTATAAGCATCAATTGATAATGGATTGACGTAATGTTTTATGGTTATAATATGCATAATCAAATATGTAAGAGAGAATATGTAAAATGGGTGCAAAATATTGAGGCTTAGGAGGACTCCTGCATCCATAACTATTATTCTTGTTTCTATAAACTATTGTAATATCGCAATCACCCTGCAGCCTGTGTTTGAGTAAATTACATTTTTCATTCAAAATGCTGAATTTTGACAGATGATGGGGCAAAGAATACATTTACATCAAAAATTAATTTACGGGATACTTCGTTGTTATAAATTGGGATCATATTCGAATCATAATTCCTCATTAACAGACCCTATCTAATTCATATTCCCAAGCTATATAAAATATTCTGTATAACATCGCAATACAGCCTCTACAATGTTTCCACGAACATGACGATATAGATGACTGGGAAATATGGATTCTGTTTGTTAAATCTCACAAATTAGACATAGTTCATGTATACCTAACATCTATTACGCCAAATGCTTAAGGAACGATTTCTCGAAAACAGAAAATTTTGCAAATTCTCTCTTACTAAACATTTTACAAAGTGACCCAGGCATTAATCCCTCTATACTATTAATATTTTATGATAACTTGATATTCTACAATTTTATCACCAGTAAATTGTCATTTTCGATTTTAGCAGAAATTTATTAATTTCTATTAAAATCAAATTGAATTACCTTGTGCTTTTCAACAAGTTTGAAACCTACACAATGGTATTATTATCCTGAATTCTTAAGTATATATGAATCTTGCAAGGTTCCTACCTTTTGAGTTCACGTACACACTCAGAGAAAGATGTAAAAGAGATCTGGTTACTTACCTGAAAGTAAAAAGATAAATATTAGTACCATTACCACTAAGATGGTCAGTATAATTATAATAATGAATGATTTTTAACAAAATAAAATCACATAAATAAGCATAACGCAGTGTGGAAATAATCTATGAATTTTATGTAGAAAATACTTAAAATTTAAGACTTCGAATGATAAAATTAGCAATGAACAGGTTTCTGAAATTGGAATTGTTTGTCATGCAATGGTTACACTAACATATTTTAACTGTTTTCAACTCATAATCCGACTTTTATTTTTATAAATAGTTATTCTTTAATTTTTTATCATGAAAATAAAATTCTATGATAATAAAATGCACACATAAGCATTATGTGAGCATGATTTTGGTACAATTAGCAAATGAATAACTGTTAAATACGTCAGCCACTAAATGGGAACAATTTTGTGTTGATACTTCCGCCACCGGGAGCACGAACACGCCTCCAGTGCTACAGAATAGGCGGGGGACTAGACCAACTAGATCTTTAAAACCCGTAAAGAAATGTAGATTATCATTGATGTTTGTATTTCAGTAGCAGTAATAATTAAGCCATGCAAAGTAAAAAATTTAATTATTAGCAAAAACACTTTTATTTCTCTTTATATATATTGTAATCAGACGAAATAGGGTTGGGAAGCTACAAATAAAATTTGTAGTTTGGTAGTTTTTAGCTACTTCTTCAAAAAAAGTAGCAGCTCCTCCACTAGCTATAAATTGAATTAAAGTAGCAGTTATTCTCAAAATGTAGCTGACACTAACTTTCAACGACTTGCGGTTCACGCTCACTTTTATTCAAGAATAGTAAAAAGTTTGGTATATTTTTTATCTACTGAGTTTTAGGAGAGATGCAAACTATTGGAACTTAAAATAATGAATTTCAATTAAAAAACCCAAGTCATACCAATGCTTTAATGGAAGCACAATATTTAAAATATAATTATTGCATTATTTTACCGCATGTATTGTGATTTACACCGTATAAACAGTTGAACTTACGTGAAATGTGGTCCAAGATTTTTTTGACTACCTTGAAATGGTATTAAAATGTGCACTCACTGACTCACTGGCTCCTGCCACTTTAATGATATTATCTGGAAGAACAAGTGTATGAGTAGGGTAAATTAATTCTTGGTGTTGAAAAGCGATACGATTCCAGCCGTCTGCGCTTAAATTATAATCTAGCATTGGTATTACGCGAGAGAAGACAATATGGTCGCTCCTCGCTTCACATTACGGAATTCCAGGTGTTGAATCGACCTCCAGTGATTACGCTTAAAGATGAAGAGATATCAGCGTGAGAAAAGATGAGATGCGAGTCTGGATAAGAAGTTTTCCTCGGAGGAGAATACGGATGGCAGATGAGACGGCGTGAAGTGTGTGCGGAGCGTTGGCTGGTTCGTGTATTCATTCTGAGCCCTGCCGTATTTGAGTTCATCCGGAAGCAGATGCGTCTCTGCATGAATGAATATTCACCATTCCCGTGCAAATCCCGTAGCTCCAATGCATTTCTCTAATTTTCAGCGAAGGCTCCAAGTGAATCTGTGCGGGATCACTGGCGCCGGAGTGAATTCACGCACCCGTTAAATTTTCGCCGTCCCGTTCCCTCCTTAGATTCATCAGCCTTTGCTTCACATCCACTCCATCGATTATTCAGACAAATTAATGAGTGATCACTAGTGCATTGGCTACGAGGGAAGTTTTTGTTAAAACCTTACTGCTTATCTCCCACTCCCACTTTCATGAGAGTCGAGCGGGACCGTTCGGTAATAGTTATAAGCATTGCGAATTAACGTGAATTAACTCCTCATTCATGTGTACTAGTTTGGATTCATTTACTTGTTCATGTCGTAAATATATTAATGTATGGAAGTTCAGCAATGTACTGGAAAATATTATTTCGGCTGTGGTAGTTTAGCCTATCTTTTTGGAATCATTATTGGATTCTGCACAGAAACTTAATCATTCAAGGAACCATGAGCATTACTGCTAAAAGAGTGGTGTTTTATGAATGAGAGAGCGTTACTGGTGGGCCTTGGTAGTAGCAAACTACTTACTTTAACTGGTGCTTTTTCAGTCGCTGCAGATGTAGTTCGCTGCATTGTTTTAGTATTAGCTGCCTAAATAGCAGTTACAAAAATTTCTGCGTCTTGTAGCTGTTTTCATTAGCTAATTTTATCTATTTTCCAAATCACTTAGTAAACTTCAGGATTGTATATTGCCTTAGAATAAGTGTTTACCGGGCGGATGAGTATCCGACCCATTCTCAATAGCATTCCTTCTACATGCTGCGTCAAAACTCTTTCTCACAGCTGCGAGCTGCACAGCGGGCTCAAATCGAAAATCGCCTGACAAAAGTCCAAAATTGCTTTTTTGAGATAACGTCTTGAAACTTGGCACATATACTCACAAGTGATTAGTGATTATGGAATGGTAAGTCATTTCTCATAGGTCTTACGCGTTACTTAGATGCAGAGGCTCAAACACGACCAAATTTCCAAAAAAAGCGCCCGCTCTCATTTTTCTTCGAAAATCTTAAACGTTGAGCAAATATATGAATAATGGAAGGATTTATATGAAATAAAAAACATGACCATTTGTAAACAGGGTACTTTACCTATACTATGCATAACTTTCAGACATTTCTGCTCATATTTTAGTGCAATTATGTCACAAAATGGCGGACCCTTATTTTAGACAATTTTTTAGATAAAGTAGACAATATAATCCTCATTCGGAAAATGTCTCTGTGATACTTCATCAGAGTATAAATTAAACACATTTCTAGATTATTCATGTCACGGCCCGGCTCCGCGCAGCGGGACATTGAAATACAGTGACTCCGTTGGCTTGTTCAAGTTGTGTGGACATTAACTCCCCGAATTCAACTTTTTCAGGCTATGCATGTTGTCACTGATTTCTAAAGATTCTAAACTGAAGATTTTGCGAGGATATTGGATCGAGAGAATGGATCAGTGCACGCGTAACTGCGGTAGATTTGTTTTTCTTTGGATAATTTTCGGAACCATGCTGCAAATTATGAACGTCTTTCAACTCTTGAGAAAGAATGCGGGTTCTTGGGGTACCATGCATGTTTCCATAAAAAAGGCAACATGAGATTCCCTTCTTTCCCTTCACCCTCTCGTCCCCCACCCCGAACAACACCCTCCGCCTTTACTCCCCGAGGAGGGTGGCGTGAAAAGGAACGATTTATGACAATGTATAACCTTAAAAAAACATGCCTGCTTGGCAAATTACAACTTATTGTCACTCTCCGTTACCCGAATCTTTGATGCGCCAGAAATAACAATAGTAGATACTCCTACAAATAACTTGGAACTGATAATTTATGTAAATTAATATTTAATTTTAAGGAATTACCTAAAGGGAATCATTTTCACATTATCATTCTTTATAGCTTCTTACAATGAAATTCAAGCTTGAGTTTAAAATCAGCATGATTTCATGAGTTTTTACAAAAAGTTCTGTTATGCGCAATATCATATCTCTGTATTGAGTAATACCCAAGTAATTAAATTGCTCTACTTACTCCAGTTTATGCCCTACTGCTTTTATGACCAACTTCACTTCCTTTGTCCTAGAGAATCTTATAACTTTAGTAGATACTAAGAAGGATAAAGAGAGAAGATATCTAAGACGCAAATAGAAAGACTTCCTGAAAGGCAAGTAGAGACAATTCCACGATGAGTAAATTTAAAAAAGACCTAAAAAACAACTGTAAAATTGCGTAGGTAAGTTAAGAGACGACCCTGTTATGGTTAATTATGGCACGGTTTCAGCAACTTCTCGTTGACCGAAGAGCAGTTTATCGGCGTCCATTTTAGTAATACGGCATCATACCCCGCATCTTTAATACCAAAAATTGATCGGAAATTGCGTCACGCAAATATTCCCATCGATTTTTCACATTATTTTCCATTGAAATTCACCGTCACGTGACTACAGCGCTTGTTGAGTTGCTTGAAGGCTGCAAAATTTCAAAGTGTCTTGCGCGCGGAGTTATAACTTTTACGAATTAGAGAATTCTCGGTTATTGGATCTGGTGGAAGGCCATATTAAAATACATGGGAAAATGAAAAAAACGAATAAGTAAAGTGTGAAAATGTAGACAGGTTGGGAAGAGGTAGCAGAGCCATTTAATTACACCAAAACTAGCGCCGTAAGAACAGCTGAAAAATATTATATAAATATGAAAGTCTGGCAAAGATGGACACGGCCGATGAATAGGTCAGTACGCATGCGTAGCTCAAAGATCATTATAATTAGTTTCCATAAGGAAGTAGAGAAACTTCGAATACACAATGATTTTTTTTAAATTACAGGTGGAAACTTAAAAGACAGCCCGGGGACGAAACCATCAATAGAAGGAGCATCAAATGAAGGACTGAGTCCATTCTCTCGGTAAATTTTTTTTCCCGATTCCGGTCTTTTTTCAGCTTTACCGGCTTCGACGTAGAATCTGCCCAGGTCATCCATCTCGTTCGATCTTCATCAAACAAGAAGCGAGGCTCGGTTTCCTCCCGTGAATTGTTGCCAAATGGATGGAGCATCTGAGGCGGCTCTCAATTCTGGGGGGTGGGAGGCCGTGGGAGGTAGGGCTTAGGAGGGGGACACAGAAGAGGAGGGGGGGCCTTTATAACCTGGCACACCGCCCCCGCGCTTGCACACAATAGGGTGACGCCCCCTCTTAACCTCCTTTACGGCCCTGTTTATCCCTTTTCCCGACACGCCCAGGGCCGCCTCCAACTTCCGAGCATCCTTCCCTCCACCTCCCCTCCTCCCCATGAAGGGAGCACAACAGTGCAGAACTTCTACCCACTGGAACAACCCACCCATCCCATTCTTTCCTTCCAACTCATCCCACCCTCATGCTCCGTAGCCCGTGGAGGACTCGTGAAACTTCAGAGCTCCGCTAAAACATCTCTCACACCTACTTGGATCGTGCGATACTGCAATGCATCCACTTCGATATGGGCTTAACCAGATACATAAAACATCGATCGATGGTCCAGGATATGCGACATACCAGCACATCATATCATGATTACATAAGATCTAGCCAAATAATATGGTAGTAAAAAATGACCGCAGCACTGTTGAGCCAAGGGCATTTTTGCTCTTCGACATTAAAAAATGCATTTTTTCCCAAATTTGAAACTTGTTAAACGCAATTGTTAATTCTCTAAGCTAATTGTTAATTGTGAAATTAATTACTAATGTTACGTAAAAATAGCCAGAAATGGTGTCGAAAGTCGAATAAAAAATCAGTCACTCAAGACCAGTCACTGGTTTATGGGATTTTGAAATTCTACCAAAACTTCAAAATAAAACCGAAAACATTCATGGTTATAGATGACATTTAAATATATCATTGATATAATGCTAATGGTGAAAGCTTTGAGACTAGAATATGTAGTAAAATAAATTTACCAAGAGCAATTACGAAGCTTTGGGCAACACTGGAAATACAAAAATACGGCATTTTTGTAGTATTTACTGAAAAATTGTTAGAGACGTTCTGACGAAAAAACATGCTGAAACCATTTTTGGTGTTTTTGGTCGTCTCTAGTAAAACCAATAATTTAGGATAGTTAGTACTTTTGAGGCCGAAAATAGCAACAATGCTTTCGGATTCAAAGTGGTGGAGGCATTTTGATTACCTTGTTTGTCTAAGTAATAGCCTTTAAATTGGGCAAGCATAAGTCAAAAAAATCTCATACGCAATTTTTTACGCAATTTGTACATAAGCGTTTTAAACGCAAGCACATAAAGCCCATAATTGAAGTTTAAGTAACGAAAATAATTACAAGTATGCCTCATGAATGGAAAACAATCAAGGTCCCATTACTATTTGGATTATCTAGTTAATTAGTTCACTATATGTTTAGAGATAAATATAACCCACGGAATATTTTTTCAAAATTTATTCATCATGCAGCGTAGCTATTATAACCTATGTTTCTGAAGGCTTCAAGTTTATAGGATAGATCTTGATTATCTCGTCGAATATGGATACCCTAAATAGTTTTCTCGTTGGTAATTATTGACCGGTTATGTTCGAATAACCAATGACGTAATGGTTTTCCCTTATGATACGACGCTTTTATGGAGTCAATATTGTTATATGTTCGAAAACAGTATTAGTATTACAATCTCAATAATGAGGCTTGGCTAAAACTTTTTTTTCAGAAGTAATGTTTATTTTCATACACTATGAAGTCCTTCTAAGTGGCTTGTCATAAGACCATTATTTTACCACAAAAAGCGGCTAATTACGCAATTCATTCAAAATTCTTGAATATTTCAAGCATTAATAAATTATAATTCTACAAAAACAATATCCCATAAGAAAGAAAATACATTTGGGTCACGAAAAATATTACAATTTTTTATTTTTATTAACACCGGTGTCTTAAACACATCTTTTGACTTTTGTCATGCCTTTTAAGCCACGTACATTTTGGCCGTGGAATAATGTGTAATCAAGTAAATATCTTACAACATTAAAAAAAAATTTAGATTGAACAGAGGGAAAACTGTTTCTTTGAGCTAAGTGGGATTTTACGGGAGCCCATGGGATGGATAAATGATGTCATTATATGCAATGGGCAATAAGTAATAAGCGCAGGTAATGTAATATTCAACGTAATACGATATTCAATTCAATACGATGTGCGAAACGATGCAATACAATGCCATTTTATTGAATAAAATACGGTACTTACAAGACATCCGATGTACTGCGATAAATTGTGATGAAATGCGATCCCATTCGGCACTAAGCGTTATCCGACATGCAAAAATATGCAAGTCAATATGAGTCGACATGTTCTGAATAGCAAAGCGGATTGGGTAGTAATCCCATAGAACGAAATATATGGTGCAATGCGAGGCAATATAAAAGCGAGGCTAGTCATAAAAGTAGGAGGGCACACACTTTTAATTAGATCACACAGAGCAATTAGATCATTTCAATTACTTGGGTACTACGATAGAAGAAAATGGGCCTAGTAGCAATTACATGATGAGGAGAATAAAGTAAGCGAAGGAAGCGTTTAATAATTGAATAGAGCCAATGACGGGGACCTAGTAAAGACGAGGCTGGTGAGGAGCTTGATATGGAGTGTAGAGTTGTATGGAGCAGAAATGTGAACTCTAAGAAAAGAGGACGAGAATTAGCTTCAGGCGTTCAAGATGTGGGTGCGGAGGAGGATGGAGAGGGTGTGGTGGACGGAAAGGAAGACAAACGAGGAAAATCTTGGTATGGTGGGTGAGGAAAGGAAACTTCTGGATGAGATCAGAGGGAGGAAAATTAGGTGGCTGGAAGAGGTAATTAGGGGCGAAGGGATGCTTAAGGCCGAGATAAAGGGGAGGATGTTGGGTAAGCGCGGAAGGGGAAGAAAGAGAATAGGTTTTATGGAAGGCATGAAGTGAGGTAGGATGAACGCGGAGACGAAGAAAGAAATACTATAGGTAGATAGGGCCCTGCACATCACTTCCATTTACACCTACCATAACCGTTATAGTACGTTTATAATAAATAATAATACGATGTCATACCATGCGATATAAAATACATTGTCTTTAGCAAAATCAAACTTAAATAGAAATTCTATGCAACATACCACAAACTGGGATATAGAGCAGCCCTACCCGTGGAAGAGTTCCGGGCAATTGCTCCAGGAAGGACAATGAGGTCGCTGTGGTTGCTGGAGGAGTGAGACTGCTGAGGTCATTTGCGGCGATTAGTCTACCCGGGAAATGGGGGTGAGTTAGGGATAAGAGAGCAAGATTGTAGAGTGGAGAGAAATACTTTAAGTCGTAATAACAGAGCTACAGTCTTAAGGCGTCAGGGATTCACAAGATTCAACCTCTCACCAGCCATGGGGGATACTTACCTGCAACGCTGCAATGCCATTGATTTCGGATTAACGCTCACCCTGACACCTTTTCACAAAAAGGAATCGAGAACATGCACCACCACCTAAATAAATCCGTTTCACTCCATCGTGACGTCTAAGACTTCGCCCGCAAATTCTAACATTGTGGGTGCAACCGGGCAGTTGATATTCGCCATTTTTTAACTTTCCTTTTGCCTTGTACATAAAAGCATTCATTTCTATCATCGTGCTAGCGAACATACACCTATACATTTAAAATACCCCAAGATATAAAGGTATTTTACGCAGAAACTTTCAGAAAGTACAGCACTGCTTGAAAAATATTTTGGAAAAATATCGCATTTAGTACTTCAACCATCACTCTCAAAAGTAACTGTTCGTATTCGTAAAACACGAAGCTAAAAATGAGATTTTGCCTGATTTTGCATTTTTTAAAAGAACATAATCAAATTTAGTTTTATTTTTTACGGTTTTCAAGGGAATCCCTCATTGTCTATCTCAAACGGCCACCTATAAAACTGTATCCGCACTGAGGAATCGCAAGTGATGGGTGACTAGGTACACTAGGCTTAAGATTGTCAAAAGAATGTCATCATCCCTCACAGCTTTCGGACCTAATTCTCTAACGTTACGGTCCAATGCCGATTCTGTGCAAGGGCTTTGTACTTAGGTGTTGTATGTTCAAGCCGACGGCAAGAGTCTGATATATATCAGGACAGCCTTCGGAAGTTTATGTTTTAGTCTTACTACACAAAAGAAAGTTATCTAACAACACAAGTTGATCCACCGTAACCCGATTTGATAATGTCTGGTTAAGTTTAGCCGTTATATGACGTGGCCTTTTCGTTAACTAGCTGGTAACTGAGAGTTCAGTTTTTCTAGATTACATCAGTTTTTCGATTGGTCAACGTGAGCGTTATCGACGAGAACTTATAACTTATAGCTTCGTTGTTCACAACAAAAAAATATATATTCCAGTGATTATTATCCCGGGCCTAATAGTAGATACTGTCACTTCGAAAGAAGACAATTTGAGGAACGGCAAATTCTCCCGGGCGATGCATAAATTGTTAGTGATTCCTTAAAAAAAGAGTAGATTTAACGTAATTAGCGTACTGTTCTCTCCATGAAATGAAATTTCACGCCAAACTAAATAGAACAGTTGCCGTGCATGGATTAGTAGTAAGTAAACACATGAAAAGGGTAAGATATTGGACCATTTAAGACTCATGTGCCATTTTCGAAGTCATAATTCTAAATGAAAAATTGATAAAGGTGCCCTGACATCACGGCTGTCCATTAAGGATAAAGTAGGCGTGAAATTTAAGGTTTCTTTTTTCACGGAGGACAAGCGGTCAGCATAAACTACAGCCTTAAACAAGGATTTGTTCTCGTAAACTTTAGCCGTAATACTCAAAATAAACAATGAATATGCAGCATATCTATCACTAGTCGAGAGAACATACGTACGCATTCACATAATAATGACTTATAATGTTACGGTGAAAAAATTCGAATCGAATAAAACAGAAGAGACTATATGTTAATTTAATTTAGCTCCGCCCGTGAACTATTCCCAGTCAGTTAGTAGTAGTTGACATACGTTCCAAGTCATTTAGAATTAGTTGAAATATTGCAACAGATGAATATTAAATATTAGACAACACCCATAATTAAATGGAAAATGAAATTTACACTCCAGAGGATGGAACCAAACCCATGACCACAGATGTACAGATTGACCACATATATAACAGTACATTGGGAACCTGAATACCGCCTCAGGTCCAAATCAATCGCTCTATATTTAAAATTAGTGTAAAATATTTTTACTTACACTTTTTCATTTACATTTCTGCCCGTCACTTAGAGCAAGCTAGAATCAAGTCATTCAAAGTGAAACTTTTTCCCAGGGATCTCAAGCGAGCTATGTGATATCATATACGAAAATCTCCAATCCCAGCGATTGCACAAATGACGTGGCAGGCAGTCACGCAAACGGGTGCAAGGACCAAAGAGGGTGAAATTTGCAATTAATAATAATTTGAATTGACCAGGATTCGAACTCGGATCTCCCTATTTCCCGCCAGGTATAACTGGCTTACGCACTTGACCAGGATTCGAACTCGGATCTCCCTATTTCCCGCCAGGTATAACTGGCTTACGCACTTGACCGGCCATCGGGAGATCCAGGTTCACATTTCGGTCAAGTAAGATGACTTTTTAATGGCGAATTTCACCCTATTTGGTGTATACAAATACAAAAATATCTATCTACCACAGGATCTAAGTTTTAACGCACTTTGGGGAGACTTTGAAAAGAAATTGAGAAGAACAGATGCTTTAAAAAAAACAAAAATAACTATTATTATCTAATGCATGACATCACTTTCCTGGACACCTTACGAGGGGCATCAACTGCGTAGAACAAAAGAGAAAAGTTTCGGGGAGTAAAAGGAGCAAAAAGTTAGAGAGATGGTGTGGACAAGACGGGCTGGGGTTGAAGGGACGATAAAAGTTTTATTGGATGGGGAATAAAAAATGCAAAAGGCGGAGGGCTCGCTAAAGCTGTCACGCCATTAATTTATAATGGGTAATTTTTTTGTGACCCGCACCACTCACTTGTCGTGCCCTGTCGGAAATTTTGGCCGTCCATCCCCGAGGAATACGCAAGAGTATAAAAACTGCAACACTCATCCAAGCTCCACTAAAGAGATGTCAACCTAAGAAGAGCCTCTTCACCAGTGTCACCTTTCCGATTGAGATATAATGACCTTCTCAATAATGAAAGACTAGGCTGAAGTTCACTCTCTCCAGTAAAACTCGAAAAAAATATGCAGAATGTTTCATCATCAATAAACCAATGGACACGTCATACGCATTATACTCTACATAATGGCACAACTGAATGGAATATTCTAGCTATTAAAACTTGTAAGATGTCTTACAAAGGGTTGAGTGAATGCTAATTTTAGTATCCTACATGAAAACTGATATAAGATAAGGACTGACCGCAAGACAGTCATAAATATCATAATATGTGTAAAGAGGTAAGCCTGAGCATCAATTGACTACAAAAAACAAGTATTCCCGTCAAATGACAAAACTTCTGAAAGAACTGATGGGGCTGACTGCGAAACTAATGATTCCTCGAATTAATCAACGTTCAAGATTTAATGTAAATCAGAAGGGTATCTTAAAATCATTATCAAACAGAACATACTCTAACAGAACTCCATTGATGTTAAGTTCCAGGATATCAGTTTTTCAGGAATCCTATATAAGAATCTGAGTGCCTTTACCATAGATTTATCAGTAACTAACTCGTTAAAGAGAATATCAAACTCTGAAACATGGAGCGTGGCGTAATGAGGTGAAGGTTGATCGATGGCTCGAATAGCTCGAAGGTTGATTGATGAGTATCCCCACCATTTATAGTATTTTGTTGAGCCCAATATTTGTTGTGATTTGGAAGAGAGCAAATCTGCGCTATCCAGTTTTTTTAAGCTACGCTACAATTTTATAAGCGAGAGTGAAATTAAGTATGCTAGGAATTGCAATAACATCATCAACAATACCTCAAATACCTACCAAAATATCTACAGAGAAGTTGACGAAAAAAACAAAAACAATATTGGCATTTCTCTCAATCAGATAGAAATAGCTTCAGGAAGAAATCGCTCTAGACCGGGAAGCGAACCACAGTCCTTTTGCTAGTAGGGCCAATGCGCAGGCCACTACGCTATCCAGGCTACCTAAATCAATCGGAAATTAAGGAGGATACAAGGGAACTAGATGAATTCCCGTGGCAATTTGTACGTAATTTCATCGCCGTATTTGCGAAAGGCATCAGTATCTTTGTCCCAATCAGCGAACGAATCCAGAAAAAAACAAATCAAGAATACAGAAAACGTGTCTTTATAGCTTGTACAACCTACAAGGAATATGAAAACGACCTTGGAGGAACTAAAACACGGAAAACAAAAGCTTTCCTGCAATTTAATCTTTGCCGTTTTTTTAAAATGAGAACCAATGTTCGTTTTTTTTCAGCAATACATGCTTGAAGTTGCAATTAATTTTTTTCTCCTATTAAGTATTCATAACTTGAAGGTAAAACTACCATATTATACCTGAAAAAATAAACGCGCATTGATTAATTGGTTTTGCCAGGAAGTATAAGCAAAAGAATTCATCAAAGGAAACACTATTTGGAAGCTTACGTTTAAAAGTAAATATAAAACGGACAAATAACGAAGAAATTACCAATATAATGGTAGTATCAATGAGTAAGAACAGATTCCATGGTCTACTATGTTCACAAAGCATTAGTTCAATTCCATCACTCTAAGAGTCCATGGACAAACTTAATAAACGCAATTAGACAGCGAAAACGGCTATAAGAGATATCTCAGCACAGTGAAATAATTATATTTTAAACCTCTACTTACTCTCTTCTCCAATTGATTTTTAACACAGCAAAGTCGTTTTGGCCATTGTAGGATACACAATGAGACTCAGTTATTGGATGGTTTGTCCTGGTCCATATTATTTTTATTGAATCAAGTAGAGTATTCAAATAACATGCAGTAACTCGAAGGTTTGTTCAGAACATTTCCTGGAACAACCAACGGGCTACAGTCGGCAGAGCTCTTCTCCTACTGAAGCCCTCAGGCGAGTAACCCTCAGTCAGCGGGAAGAGGTTGGCTTCTGTCCACGTGCCACCTGTGGTTTCCCAGGGTGTTACCGCATTCAGCGCTAAATCTCATCGCTAAGATTTATGCTATGAGAATCCATAGGGATCACTCGGATTTGATTTGGAATACATAAGGTGCATTGCCCATCGCTCAATCCACTGGACAACCATGGTGAATTAGAGACGCTTGATACCCCTAAATAAACATTTCGTGCATAAACTACCTGCTGCCACAAAAGTGAGTTAAAATGAATTATTTTTCCCAAATCTTGAAATAAATTTCGAAGCATAGACAATATGAATTATTCTTCTAAAAATATCCATACCGGGAGTTTAGGAGTAATTACTATGCTTTCAAAAAAATATAGTCACGGAAGTTAATCATCCAAGATTGATCTTATCAGCTAATAATTATCCTATCTAAGCTGTCTGACTGAAAGAGCGATGTACAGCTATCTTTCCATTGATTTTAGCTGCGTTTCAACGTGTGATTATTAATATCGTAAATCAACAAACCAATCCATGTGCAGTAAGTGCGTAATCAAGCTTATGCCCCTAAACACTTTATAGGTTGCGAGGATCGAAGAAATTGGATTCTGTGGAAAGAATTCGTCATTTTAGCGAATTAAAAAGTCACCGAAGAGAAAAACCTTTTTAATGAGGTTTCATGCAGGTAATTTGTCTCGATATAGATACACTTGTATTAGAAAAACTTGCAAAAATCATTCGGCCACCCATCATTAATGGCGATTTTTTTTTTTCAAAAAATTACTAAGGAAAACGTTTTCTTTTCCGTGCCGTGTCGGCCCCGAAAGCCATTAACGATTATTCTCAGGTAAAAAAAATCATAAAAATGTGCTCATCACTCCCAAGGTCGAACATTTTGCCTCCCATTAAATAATCGGATCACAGGTACGCAGTGGACTTTTCTGCGGTAAAAGAAATTCCAAAACATCAATACACAACGACGAAAAAAATACACGACAAAATATGGGGCTGAAGTACAACTACGCCGAGGGAATGGCAAATGTACCGAGTAAGGTGCGTCGAATTTGGAGGCCGTGGAAAAGACCGTATGTATATAAAGGAGGATTGGGAAAGGCATCAAAAAGCTTCCGAAAACTCTATTCGCCTTTTCTGACCAAACTGTTCCCCGACTTTTTCTAGGAGAGTCTATGGGAAAAAAAGGAAGAGCAGAATCTGTAGACCTCTCAGCGACGTGATTTTCCGTACTACTTCTCACTATTGGCTGTTTTCTGCATCGCACCCTTTCTCTAACAGTTCATCCCACCCTTTGCTCTGCCATGAAGATGCTGAACGCTTTTCTCGTTACAAATTTACATACAAAAACTGCAATTTCTACATTGACGTCCTACCCTTAGAGCCACCAAAAAGGTGTGTGGCAGGAGGTGTTGGGGAACCAGACGAAAAGTGAGGGGATTGGGGAAAAAATAAGATAAAAATTTATCTCTTTCAAATAGGTAGTTTCTCAATCAGTTTTTTTTTGTAGTTAGCAGTGAGCTAGAAGACGGACTTCTTGTGCCAATCTGTTCCACATAGTGTATCTTACTTTGTCACATCTAGATATGGTTAATGACGGTAGAATAGAGCCCTCCGTATCACCCTGAAAGTCCCACATTGAATCGATTGCAATGTGCCGGAGATTTTGAATTGAAATACTCAGAAGGACTACGCGATATGTTAGATAGACATTTCATGCGAAATCATACGTTATGCGTAGAATATTTTAAAATTTGACATCGTTTAACATAAAATCATACGTGATGATATAAAAAAAAGACAATTAAATGAAACAGGAAAGAAATCGTGCAAAGATGAAAGTGGAAAAACAGCAACAACATTGGTAAACATGAAAATCGTTTTCCTTTTTTGCAGCACAAAACAAAAAAAAAGGAAATAAAAAAATAGCGTAGATAAAACGTTGATGGAAAATAATTAGAGCGTATAATTCACAAAATATGGAATTGGTTTTGCCAGTGCGTTTTTGGCAGATTAGCTGTCGGTAATATTTACTGTATGCTGCTGGTACTCAATCTCTCAGTTTTGTTGACAAAAAGCGGAATTCGGTGGCAATCGATCACGACCTCGCAGCAATGGAGGGCTCACATAGAAACAAGAGCTTTTTTCCGCAAAACTCATTCGAATCCTCATCGCGAAAATACCTTCGAATGAAGGCAATGAAAGCAAAGAGAATCAATCTCTCTGGATATCAAAATGTGAAGTAATTTCATTCGGACTATAAAAGTTATATAACAGTATATTCCTTCATACGTATTTAGCTCCATCGGGGAAATATTTTTACCATTTCAACGCAATCAGTTTATAACGTATTTGTATATTTTAGCAGGGAGCGAGGTGGCCTAGTGGGTAGAGCGCTTGGCTACTGTTCGAAGGGTTCAAATCCGGGTGAAGCCTTTGGACTCCCCCGACCAAAAACCCTCGGGAGTGCGAGGTGGCCCAGGGAAAGGAACTGGCCCCCCTACCCTGAATGTGTGAAATTCACACGCCTGTGGCTTAGTCCGGGGTGATCTCTACCCTCAACTATCCAAACCAACCTCCGGGTTGAATCACTGAGTGAGATATTAAGCACCAAGGAGAGTGAAATTTGTCAAGAATAAAATCATTTTTCACCAGCATTCGAACCCGGATCTCCTGATATCCGGACGATTGTGTCAGCCAGTAACACCAACAATCCGTCTTACTTCACGGTGATTTTCGGTGGAGGTTTATGCGGACTAGTTGTGCAACTGCCTAATAAACCTGACGGGCAATTCCGAGATCCGGTGTTGAATACCGATCAAGTCAAATGGTTTTTTTGATGGCGAGTCTCATCCTCTTTGGCGTAAATCTTTGCACCCTTTAGCGCGAATGCACATCATGTTATCTGTGCAATCGCAATGATCGAATATTTAATTCTTATCTGCCTATTTTTCCACAACCATTGAAAACAGTTCAAAATGCCTTTTAAATTGGGATATTCAACATGTAAAAAGGGACGATCACAAACAAATATGCCCTGAGAGGTGAAAGTCCACCCAGACGGGAATCGACCCCGTAACTTTAGGGTTACAAGCTGAGTGCTTCATCGCTTCGCCTCCAGAGCCATCAACATTTTATTTTACAGTATTTTGTTAGAATTTTAACTTCAACCGTTATGCAGACGCATTGAATCGGATATTGTGTAGAGACAACAATTTTAAAGGGTAAGTAAAAGTAATTTCTTTCAAACGCACCATCGCCGCGCTCCGCGCAAATGAGGAGGAAGGACATTACAATTAATATACGATTCCTTCCCAGGCTTCTCACTGAGTTATGCTTTCCATACCGAGCAATATGTCCATAGGATACTTTTCTACGAATTTCACTTCATCAACAGGAAAGTTGACCGTCAATACTTCGGCTCGTACGGAGAACATAACACGGTTCACAAGAATTCGAATCGAAAATTGGCTGGGAAAGCATAAATTATATCATTGGCATAATGATTATAATTTACATTTTAACTAATGCGCTCCAGGAGACGAGTTCATTGTTTCTGTTACAGATGGTTAAGGACCGATGAGAGGTCACAAAGATCAAAATGTTACTCATCACAAATTACTGCCAGTCATTCTCCACAGTCTTGGAACTCGAGAAATGAAGGCCACATTTTTAACCAAGCCTTCCTTGACCCACTATCACTCGAAAGACACATGCTTGGGTAAAACGAACCTAGTATTACAGATTTTGATGTATTTACATTGAGAAATTAATTGATTTATGAATAAATCGGCAATTTTAGGATCAATTACTCTAAGATAAAATAAGCTTTTGGCTATTAAATTTTGAGTTTAATGTGAATGTAAGAATTATTCATAATAGGTAATAATCGGGAACGTTCTTTCATTATTCTCGGGAAGTAAGACAGAGTCTCTTGCTCCACTTTCTGGAACTTCTTAATGATGTAACGATAGAAAATATAATTTGTGATAGCACGATTAAATGATTTCATTTAGCCACATAACGCACAAGCATGAAGAATCATAAAATTCATGCGATCCACGGTAACATAAAATCATGAATAGAGGAAAAGCGAAGTATATTATTCATTGTTAATTATTTTCTGAAACAGCTCCAAACCCTAGAAGAACCAAGGGAGGGTTAAAAATATCCATAATTTTGTTTTTTTGTATTCATTCTAATGTATATAGTATTGTACAATTTGTACATCAAATATTTCATGATGAGAAATAGGCAGTGGGCGCAAAATGACCCTCCATTGTTCCAACATTTAATATCATCAGTTACATTCCTGTCTGAAACCGTTCCTATACCCGACAAAATCCTTACGCGATTTAATAGCCATTGAAGCTAACTCCACGGCGTACTAAGCGCTGCAGCCCAACGTTAATGTCGTTGAAGCGATATGTTCTCTAAGAATAGATTTGCAGGAAACTTTGCATAGGTGTTGTTATGAGTTATAGTAGTACACAATAGTGTTAAAAAAATTGCATTTCACTGATTTTGTTTTCTGGCTATTCAATTCTATTTTAACATTTAGTCTAAAGGCACATGAGATGTATTTCGTAATAATTAGGTTACACATTCACCGATTTCCTTCTGAACGCGAAATAATATATTTGATACCGTTATATTGATAGCTAACAAATATCAAGGTTTCACACCGAGTCAAAGATATAAAAAATACGAATTTAATTATAATTTTTTGCCTCAATTTCGAATATGTACCGCGCCGAAAACTCACGTCATAACATGCTTTAATATATAAAAAATATGGAAAATATAATTATTGTATTAATTCCATTACTGCATGTTCGGTGAGTTCCACCGCATTAATAGGTACTACTTAAATGAAAGCTGGTCCGAGTTTTTTCGGCTATCATGGAAAATTATTAAAATGTACGTTCAATGACCCATGATTACCGCTCTAGTAGCCCTTAGTGAACTGTTTGCTATGAAGCGGAAAATTTGAAAATTAATATTGTTTCATCCTGACAATTCGCTTAATTCGGTCACGTGATGAGAAGTAAAAAAAAGGAAATGTTACACTTAGACTAGGCTACTGCAGCATTTACACCACGAGTCACAATGAACGTGTCAAACTTCCGAAATTATATGAATTATAGAAACGGCAGACCGGGTTCGCCACTATAAAAGCAAATAATGTGTTTTTGAAACATGGAGCGATGCAGAGAGTTATTCGACATAGAAATAAAACTTCATAGCGATTTAGGACGAATTTAAAAAAAAAGAAGTACACTGATTACTAACATAGCACGACTAGTTCATTGGAAAGGCGAGTACCTTGAAGAACTCTTTGACGGTAATGAGATAACCACTCCAAGTCCCCTAAAGAGCATCCGTTATGACTCCATCACCCCATCACGCCACGCTATCCTCCGTCACCTTCCATTTCGTAAGTTTCCCGAGGAGACCACCACCCAGAGTCCCGTCCAAACCCGCATTCTCCTCATTTATTCCGCACCAACACCGTCTTCAAATCCACTCCCCCACAACCTTGCCCGCCTGGTCCACTCTCCTTGGAAAACCACAAGGTCCAAGCCGGCACCGCCCTCTTCTCACACCCTCACCTCTCTTCTCACACCCTCACCAACTCATTCTTTCCTCGCCAACCAACTCCTTGTGCCTTAATCTATTATCCTTCTCCCTAGATGCTCACATCCTTCTTAGGGTTCCCGCCTTCGACTTCCACGCTTCGCTCGTCACCTCGTCCTTCTGGGACAGGGATAAGGTTTTGCAGTGTCCCCAAGCGGGGCCCCTTGCCTCTCTGGACTCCGATGATAGAGCCCTTAGGGGGATGTGAACGGACTCGCCCTCTGCGATCCCTACCTCCTGTCCCTTGCGACGCCTAACCTGTCTCCCACCCTCCTTCTACAGCCTTACTTCCCATTCTTCCTTGGTGTACTTTCCAGGGGCCCATGGGGCCCTTCCAAGGCGAGGACCAACTCTATTACGTCCCACGCTACAGGACCCATACGATTCGACCGTATGACACACATCTCCCACTGATCTGGAGCAAAGTATGCTGCGTAGTATCGAATATCGCATGATATCGATTGACGTACGTAGTAGGTAATGATAAAGTTTCACTACTCCCAATTAATTCACTGAAGAAAGAGTAAAAGTAACTGAATAGGGAGCATTATGTAACTTCGAAGATAAAACATGTCGACATCTATCTACAAAATACCCTGCAAGCCAACTCAGGGGTGTGTGGCAGTGGGTGAGAATTCACCAACATGCATTACACTATACCCTAAAGTTAGCGTAACTACGACTAAATATGCATTAGCATATATCGCTAATGCTTGTCACGAGAAGAAGCCTCTTGTAGTGAGATGTAGTGAGGTTACTATCAAATAATTTTGGACACAAAGGTGTTTACTACATTACAATAGCTGTCATCCAAAACATTCAAAGCACTCATCCCGTATCCGCTGTCGATCCGTGACCACCGCATTTATCACTCTGAAGTTCAGAAATACCTTGGGATACTTCAAAAGACCGTAAAATCAAATAATCCGTTTATCAAATAATTTTCATTGGAATAAATCAAACAAAATAGAACAAAAAATTTATTAGATAGATGCTAAAAAAATATGCCATCTAAATCGATGCAAGGAAATAGCCTACTTTTCATACTTTTTAAAAAAGAGGTTAGACTTAATACCTTTTTACAATATGTAGGGAAATTATTAAATACATTTGGTCCGGCATACAATAAAACTTCACCTGAACAACGCCATGCTGGGTTTAGGGAAAACTATGTACCATTTCGCTTCGTAGGCTACCTAAGAAAGGCCTGTTTGCTACTGGGATATTGTTACCACTCCGCGAAGTCTCAGCACTTTATGAACATACATATTCCTCAGTAGATGCAACCTTAGGTGAATGAATGAGGGAAAGGAAGGTTCTTAACGATCCTTTTTAACAAACACACTAATGATCCTTTAATATCCTAACGATCCACTATTTAGATGTACATACATACAGGGGCGGCGTGGGTGCTCATGGGCCCAGGCCGCTGCACGTCTAGAGGGGCCCGGTTTTTGTGACCCCCCTTCTGAAAGATTTCGTGCGTTAAAAACGCGTTAAACTACAATTTCATAGGTATTTATGTACAGTATGACAAAATTGTACTTTCACTCAGAGATGTTTGGTCTGCTGGCTGTTCAAAATTCGGACCCGAGCCCGAAACCTAGTGCGTGGCCCGGGGCCCGGGCGGGAATCCCCACCTTCCCACCCAGGCCACGACGCCCCTGCATACATAGTACATACATTTACATAAAATACGTTCACAAACCACGCCGTTACATGTGCCGTTGAGTGCAAGAATGGCGTAAATAAAAAAGTAAATATTTGGAAAATAAGGCTTAAAGTACAATGAATGGAAAAATAAAAAATAAAATCTGCTTATTAGGGTAAAATACTGTAAACAGACTCGCACAATTGTTACATAAAAGAGAATGGAGGAAGGAGAAATCCTTTCGCGCGCCTGACACGAAAACTTGCAGAAATGACAAAAAACTGATTCACATCACTTTTGCTCATATTATATCGTGCATCACTTTATTATATCGCATATTGGTTGAAATGGTGTCACATGAAATATTACCATACAGCTCATCCCATCGCGTACCACACACCCCGGGGGTGGCTTGCACGGTATTTCGTAGACCACTTCGTATTCCTATCGAATACGGTTGCACAAAAAATCGCACTATATCGAATTCCTATTAGCATCATATTATTCACATTCACCGAGATCGCGTGATGCTACATTACAATACAAGATGTTGACAGGAGGGGAGCCGAAAGACACATAAAAAAGATGTGAAACACATTTACATCGCAAATTTTCCAGACCTAATAGTCTCGTTGTCAGGATATGTGAAGAGGCATGGCCCTGTACGACGGCTCGGCGGTATGGTCCAGGGTGAGGGGGTATGGGGGGTTAAGACGTGTTTTTCCTCCGATTGGCCCTTTTCGGGCCACCTGATGCAGGAGAGGATTAGCCGAGGAGGAAGAACAATGGAAGATTAACAAGGGTTGAGAAATTCTTTATTCTCAAAAGTGTGCACGGCGGATATAAAAGAGGGCAGTGAACTGAAGTTAAGGGAAAGTCCCAAGGTGGAAATAACGGGGTTGGAGACGATAGAAGGAGAGGGGGCGGAAGAAGGAATATACTTGTAGGATTTATTTAATCCCGGATGGGCAATATATCACAAAAACCATATGGTCGCTTGCTTGATCGTCTGGACCTGGATCAACGAGGCATCGGGTAGGGAGTGAAGAATTGACACAGTAAAACATTGATCAAAGGTCAATCCATGTTCTTATGCGTCCGTTGGGACTGGGAGGGTGGAGAATGGATATTAACACGTACATCGGTGATTGTTCCATCTGAAATTCAGCGGTGTGATGCATTCGCCCCGCTGAATGTCGGGCAATGGCTGTATTGAAATACATACAACTAAGGCGGAGGTGTCACTCGAGCCGGTGGCTTTAATCGCGAGCGGGGTCTCTGCGTTTGGACTCGGGAAGGAGGAAATACAGCGAAAGATTTTACATGTTTTACAGCGAGACTTCTGACATCGCTGGGTGTTAGAGCTATCAAAGCTCGGCTCAAGAGACTTATTATTAGGAGCAAAGAAGGTTGGCTAGATTTGGTGGACGTTTGAAGTGCCCTGTGGGGCATTTGGATAAGTGATTGTCGGTCGACCTACTAGTTTCTATGGTAAATAAGTCTTTGAGAACGGCCTTGAGTTTTTGGACGCCATGAAAATATTTTGTGTAGAGATTAGAGTCTGGAGAAGTGTATTTGGTACGTGGGGTAAAATTTTCCGATGTCGACAAAATTCGTTTATTTAAGAGTGGCTGCGGATATTTTACGGACCTTTGAAGTATCCCTAGGTATTCCTGAAGTTTTACTTCAGAGTGGTAAATGCGGTGGTCACGGATCGACAGCGAATACGGGATGAGTGCTTTGAGTGTTTTGGATGACAGCTATTGTAATGTAGTAAACACCTTTGTGTTTAAAGGTTGGATTTACCTCGTGGACAGTAGCGCTGAGCACTCGCACACGGGTACTCCATGACATTGTATGCACGGTAAATCGAAATAAATAGATCCTTAAAGCCTCCATGAAATTCACAGTGTGAGAGGACGCCTAGGTAGCTTAACTGGTAAGAGCACTCGGCGCAAAATTGAGGGGTCTGGGTTCAAATCCCAGTCCAGGCGAATGATTTTTTCACTGTGAATTTCACACAATTGTATTGTAATGCAGATAAAGAGTTGTTTGCTGGAGGATTTTATGTGTACCGAAATCTCGAAAGTATAATAGAATTTAATGGAATTATCGACGTCACGACACATGATTTGAGAGGAGGAGATAGCGGAAGTGAAATAGATTGAGGAGAATTTGTTTAGAGAATTGAAAAAACTCGTCACGAACTCCTCGCTGAGGATCCAAGTGATGAAAATATCATCTATGAACCTAACCCTGAGCTCTGGTTGTAGTTCCTGGGAGGCGAGGAAATCAACTTCCAGGCTCCCCATTAAAAGATTGTCATAAGAAAGGGCCATTATTTTGCCCATAGCTGTCCCCTTGACTTAAAGAAAGAGCCGGCTATGGAAAGACTAAGCGTTGCGTTTCAGAACCAATTCTGGTAATTTGATAAGAAAATTAAAGGAAGAGTTGCGAGGGTGATTTGTGCTCGATAGGAGGTAGGATATGGACTGCGGATCATCTTGGTGAGGAATAGAGGTGTAGAGTGACGTTACCTACACCATAGCTATGATTACTCTTTCGTCGGGGAGAATTTTAACTGTTTTTCAGATGTCAAGAAAATAATGTGCCACGAATGAAGAGAATACTGTGACAAGAGGCTGAGAGTGAAAGTCCACAAAGGCTTAGATGAACTAGGTGGGAGAGTTCCTATTGGAAAAGATCGGGCGCCCAGGGATGACATCTTTATGAGATTTAGAGAGGAGGTAGATATCTGGGATTTTGAAGGAGGTTGGAGAGAGAATATTGATGTCGGACTGTGAGTTTCCTTCATCAGGGCTTGCTGAATGTAGAAATTCTTGAATTTAGGTTTGAAACACCGAATTACGATCCTATGCAAGTGGATGGTACGATGAAGCGTATACCAGTTGTTGCATGGCTTCATCGATGGTTCTCTGTCTTAGACCAACATAGTGGATCTCTTGTCCATTTTACTGATGATTTTGTTGAGATTGGGGCGCAGGCGATTGAGGGATGACAATTCCTCTCGGCTCAGGTTTGGGGCTGGAATATATCCCGCACAGGGAAGTGGACTAATCGCAATATCGCACAGCTCCAACCAGGAACTAACACCCAATACTAATTCATCGCCAGCTTAAAATGAAAACGAGGAAACTCAACAAAAATAAAATAAACCTATTTCATGAAAACTTTCACTCCCCCCTCCCCCCCCCCGGCCCGAGCACCACTAACTGCTCTTCCGAACTCATCACGTGCCGCGACCCGACCGACCGTTGCAAGAGCACGTCCCGCCTTCGTCCTCCCTACGCTTTCCCTTCCTCGCCTCACTTCTTCCCTCCGCTTCCCCACATGCCTTGCTGTGCGTGCAGCTGGGGCTGGAACCCAGTGAATCAGGTAGGACGTCGGGGAAATGAGATGCAGGGACTATGGAGGAAGTAGGATGAGGCAAAACGGTTTCAGAAGTAAAGGTGTGCACATAAGGTATGTGTACATCTTAATACCACCCTACGTTGTCCGTTTTTTAGTTAAGCATTAAAGCCCAATTCTTAATTTCTCCCGCAAACCTAAGAGTACCTTGAATATTTTTTATAATATTTAATTAACTATCACTTTCAAGTCATAAATCATAACCTTAATTATGTGTATGTAACTACTGCATATTCATGTTTTTTCTGATTGTAAATATTTCCAAAGACAATGTTTTAAATTCTCTTCTCAACTCTTAACTCTGTGGTAACAATGTGTTATATTCTTTTCTTGGCCTAAATATTTGATTGTGGGGATTTACAGTTCATGTACTGTATATGTCTTGACCTCTAATGAGACTAGGTGTAGAGAAGAAAAGAGGACTCTCTGATACCGTTTTAAAATCCCTAGTTAATTTTATTTTTCTCGGTATGAAAAATCAACAGTTTGAAGTAATATAATAAAACAAATCTCTCAATTAATGTAGAGTTAACGAAAAGGTTACGTCATTTTGAGTTTAATGCTCAACAGACATTATAAAACAGGGTCTAAGAGCCTCAAATCTCGCCCCATATAATACAGTCATCTATCAATTTCAATATCCTTAATGCCTCTACAGGAATGTATGGCAGAAATTCTAGGACACCAGCCAGGAAAAAGAGAGCCTTTAGGAGGTAGGAATTGGAAAAGAGAGATGCGAAAAGTGAAATGGATTTCGATGGAGTGTCTGTTGCTCGGTTTTATAATCTCTGGTTAAATATTTCCTCAGTATGAAAACCGAAGGTAGCCCATCAATAACGTTCACGTCCACTGACCAACACTCTGCTGAAATAGGAACATAAAACCTGAACTCTCAGTTAACATAGAGTGGCTACGTCATCTTGCGGCTAACGATACCCAGACCATATAAAACCTGATCTTAGGGTCTCTCTCACTGTTTTTGTTGTCATTGATGAAGTGTGGGAAGAAGGAGGTTTTACCACCATAGGTTCGGCAGTGTATCTTTCTTATTTTATCGACTGAGTCCGTTCTAGAGATAAAGTGTGCGGTTAAAATATTATCTAGTGCAAAACATCTCGACCTCGGATATTCAATAATAACAGTTTATCGAAGGTAGCATGGGCGCACCCAGCGAGGAGAGGGGGGGGGGCAGCTGCCCCCCCATAGAGGCTCAAAAATAGAACCTTGAAAGAAGAGAAAGCGATTTTATAAAAACTTACGTCGAATCGTGTTTCTTGTCGTTGCAGGTAGGAAGACAACATATCTTATTTCTGTACTTACAAACACTAAGAAGAAGAACACCAATGGCACATTTGATAGCATAAAGTTCCTCTACGTAATCGAATTCATCTGAAATATGATTTGTTAGTTCTGTCGTCCTGACAAAATGGCCACATATCTCAACCAGTGATTTCTTAACCTGTGGATTCTGAAGAATAAGAAAATGAATGAAGCAATGCAATGAGACTGTTGCGTTTTGTGCTTAGTCGGAGCAGTGCGGAGGGATATACTATTTTATTAATAATGATAACTTTTACATGAACCTCACATGAACGGATACACCTTAATTCGAGTTTAAAGGGCAGCTTAAAATTAAGAAAAATTAGCTGTTGTACTTTCTTACTATAAGCATTATTTCTTTTAGTTCGTTGATAATATCAACTAAACATTATAACGCAAAAATTACTCATAATTCGCTGAATTACGTATTCGTCAATGCTTTACATGTACGAGTGCCGGTGCTGCTACGTAGCGGCCGATCGTTACGTGTAGCCACATAAGGCGGAAAGGGCGTAACAAAGCGGGAAGATTCACCGGCGTGACCTAGAGCGTTGCAGGGCCGATTTATTTGATGTATCTCATCATCATCGACTCTAAGAAGCAAAGAATCGAGACATCGAACGACCTTGTCAGTGGAAATTTACGAATCGATTCTGGCGACAAAAAATTGAAGAATCACCAAGAGACGTGCCGTCGAAATGCAGTTTACACTTTGCAAAAAATAAAAAAAACACATTAATTTGCTTATATGGTGAAGTTATTAAGGAAAAGTGATGTTCCAAAGGATATAGCTTATGTAGTCTTAGCTGATGAAACAGTGAACATAGCAGGGAAAGAACATCTATCAATCGGCTTGCGTTTCTATGATGACATCCAAGGGAAAATTCAAGAAGAATTAGCTGGTTTTGTTGAAATGAAAGCACAAGATGCCCCATCAATCGCCAGAGCAATCGACAATTTTTTGGTTGCCAATAATCTTCCATCAGAATATTGTATCGGATTTGGTCTTGACGGCTGTTCTACAATGGCAGGCAAAGAAGGTGGTGTACAGGTGATTTTAAGGAAAAAATATTCGCAAGCATTATTTTTCCATTGCTCAATCTTGTGGTAAACGACACAAATAATGTACCGGAAATCAGAAATGCTATTGCCACTGTAAAGGATACCATTAAGTTTGTCAGGGAATTGACTGCTCGTAGGAGTTTGGCTCCCAACCTATCACGAATGTGTGAGGCAAGATGGTCAGAAAAACACAAAACCATTCGAACATTCTCCCAAAATTACCCCGAGCTAGTCAAAGCCCTGGATACACTGTCAATTGAGGGAAACTGTGCCACAAGAAAAGCGGCGTACCTGCTGCATTCAGCAGTAACTAAACCTTCGATTATCGCTGCCCTAGTTACCAATGAAAAAATAATCGGCAGTATTAGAACCAGTGGTTAATGCCCTGCAAGCAAAGAGCATGGATCTGATAAAGGTAGCAGAACACATTACTGGAATCTTTGAAGTAATCGAAAAAGACCGTGAAGACGGATACAGCGTCTCTGATGAATTACTTCAAAAAGCGCAAGACATTGCAATGGAATCGGAAATAGACATTTCTCTTCCACGTCTTGCTCATAAGCAAAAACACCGATGTAATCTTCCATCTGGCTGTGGTAATTGCTACTGGAGGCGTTCATTATTTATATCATATCTTGATTCTCTTGTATCATCATCAAAAAATCGATTTTCCCAAGAAAATACACCAGCTTTAGCCTTGACAAAACTACATCCTTTGTTTATGCCCAAAATGAGTGTCAGGGACTCGCAAAAGAACGCAGAAATCTTTAGAGGCTTTTATAAATTAGAAGATATGACCGGAGAGCTGGACCTATGGTATAACTTGCGGAAGAAGAAAAATTTAACCGAGGGCAAGTTAAAGGATTATGAAGTCGTTGACCTTTTAAACGATACCAATGTTTTTTCCCCTCCCTGATGCAAGCACTCAGTTTTAATCGCAATCCCAACCGATATGGTGACTGTAGAACGGTCCTTTAGTACTCTATGAAGAGTAAAGACATGGCTTAGGAGCACTATGGGAGAGGAAAGAATGACTGGATTATGTCTGATGAGCGTGAATCGAAATTTTGTCAAAGAAAATCGTGAAATGGTCGAGAAGAAAGTCAGAGAAAACTTTTCACCAAATCCAAGAAAATTATTATTAGCCTAAAACTAAAAATCTGAGTGGTTATGCTGATAAAAAGATGGAAATAATGAATTTTTAAGGTATTTGTAATGCTAGTAAAACATTTTTTCCAAAACCAGTCATTTTATTTTGCTTTCCCCCCCCCCCCCCCCCGACCGACAGCCTTGCTTTTAATGCTCAAGTGTCTAGCGGGCTTCCAATAAAGTCCTCCCATCATCTGCGTCAGACTCCATAGCTGCAGAAGTTTTTAGTGAAATGTACGGCCTTACTAATGATTTTATCAGGAGTATTTTTTTCGCGCACAAAATATCTCTGAGATGAGTCGAACTTCTCAGAGCGTACAAGATATGCGGCTTAACTGGAGCATCAGCGAAGGGCTGTGAAACTTTAAGAGGTGAAGGTAAAGGTGTGGGTGTTGGAAATGACAAGGGCACTCCTTCTGGCGGGACGCTCGGATGAAAGGGACGTAAAAAGAGCCTGGAATGAGAACGGAATTGGCTGAGAATGAGGAAAGATTGAGGGGATGTTACGACGAAGAACAGAAAAAAATTCGTAAGAATGAAGCTATGAATAAGAATAATGAAGCAGTCAATTTTGAAGAACGGCAGGTAACAAATATAGTTTAGTTATTTCTCCGAGTTCCATTCGCGTATACAATACCTTGTTTGAAAATGAAATTGCGCATTAACATCTTTCTAAAAAAAAAGCAGCAATATCATTCATTTCCAACGAGTCGGATCAAAAGACCAAGGAAAATGTGCACATTCATATGAGTGTTATGATATGTACCCATATATATTCTCGGTTAAATATAAACTTGGTTTGTCCATGTTGAGAGAAGGGAAAATAATCAAATAATGAAACAGATATATGAAACTGTAGTGAATGGTGTGAGAGGATAGGGTAAACCGAGAAGAGAAGGGTCTGTGTGTGCATTAGGGTACCCGAAGCAAAAGACGTATTCAAGAATAGGGAAGTATGGCCAACCATTTTCCGAATCAAGTGCCTGGTATTGGAATCATGATTTCTTCTTGGCTGCCAAGCGAAGGGCTTTTCTAGTGCAATGCTCGCACCGGGTGGCCCTTAGAGCTATGGACCTCTTTCGTGTCTTTTTCGATTTCGAGGTTAAACTTGATGTTAGATGAAAATTACAGTTCTCAATTTAAATTCAATTTTTACCTGTGCTTAAGTATGTGACTGAGTTAATGAAAGGGTAATTATAAAAATTAGCAATTCTGAAAAGTTGCAGTTGTGTGAACATGGTTTTACATATACAAATTCATAACAAATACGTAGAAGCTAAAAACATCAGAATTTGGCTATGAGATTTTGGAAAGAAAAACCTGATAAAATTGTAAATTTTAAAAAATATTTACCAGTTCAAAACATTTATGTCGCCATGTTCTTTATAAAATTTTTAACATAATAAAAATTACAATAATATTAAAGAACGTTGTATTATATTACACATTGTTGCAATGTTTTTGTTACCAAGACTGTAGTCTCTAACTTTAGTAGGTACTGTATCTTTGCCTGAATGTATTTTCACGCTGGACTTATGAAATAGAAAATATTTACCTATATTACTAATGTAAAGTTAACACTTTTCCAAAGGACAGAAGCCCTAGAGCAATAAACATTATTATCGTTGACCATCCTCCTTTTTCCTTTATAATAATCCTTCTTTACCGATCACATCATCTTTCATTAACGATTCATATGAGATCAGTTGACGGTCGTCAACCAGAATAACCCCAGCAATTACTAGCCATGCGCCAAAGGCATATTTATTCTGCAAAGGCACATCTACGCTAAAACCTGGGAGCAGCCACAGGGCATGCGGCAGGGAGGTCGTTATGAAATCAGCCATTTCTGGAGTACCAATTTGTAACTAGGAGTTCTATATGTACGTAATCATTTTGCACTTCATTTATGGGTACTACGTCATCATTTTGCTATGGCCAGGATAAGCGCGAGGAGAAGCGGAATGTGCGAACACATCATCCCTTGTGTGTACGTCACTCGTTTATTTTACTTGTACTTCACTTTGGCGATGTACTTTCTGAACCTGTAGCTTAGTACTGTAGCATAAAAATCACTTCCGTGTCAGAAGTGAAACATGGATGCAAAATTTCACCGGGGAATGCAGTAATAACGTAAGAAATGCACAAGGATGAGGAGGAAGGAACGAGGATGTTCAACCTTCGGTCGCAGAAATTACTAAAACTTAGAAGGCACATAATTATCTCAGATTATAAAAATGAGAAATTTCCTAAAAGCGAAACCCAAGAGCATTAAAACTTAAAAACACGGCGTATTGATGCGTTTAGTGGTAAAATTCTCTCTCACCGGCTAATATTAGGCTTTGCGACTTTAAAATGGAAATATTCTACCAAAACATTCAGTATAATCCACGTACAGACAGAGTAGAGCAAGATGCACAATTATGGCTCAAAGGTTAGCGGGGTAACTTTGCAAGCAATGCAAATGGAAGAGATAGTGAGGCGAAGAGGGATGGAATTAGAAGATACACCGTACAAAAACAGGGCTGCGAAGGAGAGCCTTAAAAAATGCTGAGAATAGGCGTGGAAGGAGTTTCAGGGAATTTAGTGGGAGTAAAAAAAATGGGAAGGGTTTGAAGGAAGGTGAACCCTGCTATATCAAACCTAAATAACTCACTTGACCAGGTTAAGTTTAGGGGATCACGTTAATATACCTATTAAATAAACTTGACTGTAGGAGGCTTCACTTTGTAGAAGTTACATATGTTCGTATTCATGATAAAGTAAACACTTAGTACTTTTCTATAATATTTTGTTAGTGCGACGCGTAAATCGGCAAAACGCATGATACTTATAAAATATTGAAGAAAAGTACAAAATAAATTACTATGTCATGAATACGAACATAAATATACTAAAACTTAACTTTAAAAAATAAATAAATCAAAAATATAGAAGTTAAAATTACTTTAAAATAACATTCCCATGCTTGATAAATTTCGCAAAAATTACAAATGAAGGCATTAACATCTTGCGGAAACAATAGAGAGGACAACAGAGCGCTATTGATTAGAAGCGTGAGTAATTTGAAAATCAGACCGGAAAAGATTAGAAACCTTTTTAATCTGATGTTGGAGGGATGATAGAAAGTTTAATAAGGGGAGTGCAATGCGCGAGTAACTACTAGTACACTGATCTTTTGAAGTGAAATGTAAAGCATTTCCGTTCCCTCCCAGGTGAATTGGCAAGCATAAGCTCCGTCGTTGTTTTTGCGAAACACAAGACAATGGCTATTCTCCAAAGAAAAACTTGAAGACCTCATTGTAGGTTCTTGGTAATTCGTTCCTAATACCTCATTGCTATTCGTGTAAAAATATGGATTTAAATTTTAATTATTAACGGCGCAATTTTCATGGCTGTAAAAATGAATATAAATGACTTAATATGAACTCACAAGGCTTGCATACCAATATTTTTCAAAGTGAAACATTTGACGTGTATCAGTTTTATACCTCGGTATCCTTGAAAAAGATGAATTTTGAGGATCGTGAAAGAGCGGAAATCTCACCATGTTCCAAGTTTGGCTTTAATCTCGCGGATGGTGGAGATAGGCGCGAAACTTTGGGCTGCTTCTGTAACGTCTATGTAAGGTTGTCCTGAATATCTTGTTCATTTAAAGCCCTCAAAAATTCAAAGAAGGGAATGTAACCTTAGTAGCTTAACAGGCGAAAGCACTCGGAGCGATATCGAGGGATCCGGGTTCAAGTCCCGGTCAAGGCGAATGATTTTTCCTCGGTGGAATTTCGCATTTGAGAAAGATGTAACCCTTAAAACAGGATTTATTATGGGATGCCTATATGTCACCAGAATATATATTATGCCAGTATTATTGTTATGCTGCTGGAATGGGATACAGATATTATAATTTTGACTAGGCGAAAAAAATTAAAATTGATAGGCCAGAATCAGGAAAAGGGTGACAGGATGAGTCTGAAAGGATCTCATTGTTTGGTCTTCGCTTGAAGGGAGGTGAGAAGTGATGGTGGAAGGAATGAGAATGGTGTTGAAAGAGGAATTGCGGGATTTGGAGAGATACAGTGAGGAGGGCAGAGAAAGGAATTAGAATTAAATTTGGTGTCAGCATTACGACTTTGCTCGTCCCCTGGAATGCTGCTCCGCTGAGGAATGCCGAGTGAGGTCGCAAGAAGATCGCCCTCATCAACACAATTTAGATGGATTCCATCCAGCGACGAGAGCAAAATATTTTATGAGTGTGAGAAGAAGGCGAATAGTCAAATAAAACCAACGATGCATACTTTCCCGAGCACCTTCCTTGAATGAGTGAGCAGGACCGTATAGCTAATTCAGGAAAAGGAGTATAGGTACATTAGTGAGACATTTTTGAGTGAATAAGACATCGCGGTGTATGCGCATCATAAGCGTTATGCGCGGTAAGCATCGTTAGGTTAAAAGCAAAAAGGGCGAGGGTAAATATTCATGTTAAGAATAAACTCCTAAAATCCGAGATACTAATTGGAGAGTAAGACGAAGAGGAGACCAATAATAAAATGCTAAAAGTTGCTTAATTCTTGCCTGTAGCTTTATTAGAGATTTAAATTATTTTTCTTCTCTTTTCGTTTATTGTTAAAATAAATAATTGATTCTTTATGGAATTAAAATATTCGGCTGAGTTTCTATAGTTTTAGTGGAAATGTTTTAGTTTCATCTCCATCCAAAACAAATGTCCAAAAATATGTTCAACAGATTGTGAGAGGAAAGCAATTACAAATGTAGAATATAAGATATTTTTGTCCTCCATCAAAAACAAATGTCCAAAAGTATGTTCAACTGAGAGGTAGGCATTTACAAATGTATAATATAAGACATTTTTGCCCTTGATTATTTTATATGTTACACGGAGAGTACAATCGTTAGCAATATGAATTAACTTATTGAATGAATGCCTAAAGGTGTCGTAACGGATGACCAAGACCTCGCCAATAGATTCACAGATGGACCCACGGTATGAGCGTGATGCGAATGCAATCTTCCGTCATTTGCTACGTCATTTGCTTTCATGAATGAAATGTAATTATCCATGTCAGTTAGCCACCTGCGCTAACTACGGCTGCCCGTAAACCTACGCGATTGCGGTGCTCCGTGAACTGACATACTTGCAGCTGCAGCGTTCTCTACCGCAATGGATAACTAGGATAAAGGGATAATGCTCGTGCACTGCGGTACCCAGTTAAGAAAGACTTGAACTAAGTTTGAAACATGCCTACGAGTTGACCAGAAAGTTCTCCTTAAATGGAATGCATAGCATGAAGGAAGCGCATGGCTGCGTTATATTCCATATTCATTCTACAGGGGGGATTTATATGCAGCTAGCTGGGCCAAAGTCCAAAGGACCGAGCCACTCCTGCCCTTTTAACTTCCCTTCTTGTCTTACCATGCATAATGATTTCACTTCCGAATCTGCATAACAAGAACTACGAAAAACGAAGTTCTGAGTAAATACATTCTAGGGGTACCGTCTGGGTGGCCTTAATTTACAAAATTACCTAATTAACATATTTAAGTGCATTGAATTTTTCTAGTGTTTGCAAATCTTGAGAATTGCTTTGCGTTGCCCGGTTAGTGAGAAAAAATCAGTGAATCACCACATGAAAGTAAGCGAAGACTAGGCGTGAATTTCCAGTGCCATGAGGCAACGGCAGCGTTGGCCGAACAACTTTGCGTGACACTCTCGCTACGTTTAAACAGCAAATAGTAGCCCAGAATTTGTTTAAATTAGAACTAGAGTGAAATTATTACATGATGCAGAGTCCCAGTCGTATCTCCTAGCGCTTATTTTCGGCATTTTGTCGAACGTTACAGATCATCATGCGAGAAAAATATGAACTGCGTAGTCAAAATATAGTATAGCCAATATCAAAACAACAACCGATTGTCACAACAGAGGCGCCTACGCTATACGACTAAAGCAATTAAATGATTTTAACATATGGATGATTATGCTGTTAACTAGACGATATTTTTTCATGAGCAATATTAACTTGAGAAGTATATTTTACGTAGAGAGCTCAGAGTCAAGAAAGCGATATTTTTTTTACATTTCCCGGCCTTAAGTCATAACTAATAATGAGGAATTTTTTAAGTCACCTAAGTACCATTTGTCACATTCAACACATGTTTTTCCACTATTGTTTCCTGAGCTGTAAAAGTATTTCGGCATACTTGCCACGATGGAAACAGCGGTTAACGGTCAGTCACAGAAGATTAGCATCTTTCAGCTCGGCTCGAATTTGGAGAGATAATCCTCCTATTTTCCCCTAGTGATGTTGCTCCTGTCTGAAGGTACAACTACTCCTACCACAAGTTCTGCACTAAGTTATGCATAATCAAAGGCCGTGTTATTACATGTAAATTCGTCTTTTTTCAACAAATAATAGGTAATATGTATTAATACTAAGGATACCAAGTCTAAATACGACCATCTTCAGTTTTGGCTTTTCTTCTCTTGCGTAGACGTCCCGAAAATGTCCACCTCTCGCTTTACATTTCCACATTTACTTGGGTATTCTTCCTTCATCGATTCCTTCTACGTATTCCCTCCATCTATTTCTGTATTCTCGTATCATTTCGTCGACTCCTTCCACGCCGAGATCTTGCCTTATAACGATGTTTCTTTTTCTGTCCATTCGTATTTAGCCAGCAGCTAATATTAAAAATCCTAGCAGCGACAAATTTTGAGGATACAGAGACAGGACACGGCATTACCTTTACGAAGTCACCCGCAAATGAACAATGCAAAGTGTGAAATAACACAGGGGTAAAATCATTCGCCTTAACCGGGAATCGAACCCGGACCTTCGAGGAGCCCTTCGCCCAAGTGGATTTTTTTGGGCTCTAAAGGAACACGATGTTAACATTTCCTGTATCCCTCCTCCTCTTTTCGTAGTTAGTAACCTTCAAATCTGTCAAAACGAGCAAACACCTCACTGTGTTCCAAGTTTCGCTTTAACGTCCTGGACTGTGGCGATTAGCGCACGCATTGGACTGCTTCGTAACATTGTACGTCCGTCAATCTTCAACATCCCGCTCCTCTATAGCGTCCACAATAATCCAAGTGAGATAAGGAGGCCTCTGTGGCTGGACTGGCTAAAGCACTAGGCGCAAAATCGATGGATCCGGGTTCGAGTCTCAGTTAAGGCGAAAGGTTTTACCTCTGTTTAATATTCCACTTCCTAGCAGTGCCTTACGACATTTTTTTAACATGTAATTTTCCTCCTGGAAAGCAAAAAATACCCCTTGTTCCCTAAATATTGAAATCCACCCACAATGTACTTCCCTACTTCATTTCCTACCGTCCTTCGTACTTCTCTGTTTGCGTGGGTACTCCAAAGGCGACCGTCCCTCCATCAGCGATGGCGTCATCGCTGTCCGGAGTGGATCTCGTCAACCACTTGACCTTCCGTTCCACTGCCGGCCTTGAACCCTCAACCTTGGCCCCTAAGATCTTTCCTGTTTTTTTTTGTCCCAGCTCGTATGTTCACGAAATAAAGTAAACCAATTTATTTGGCTTGCAGTCGAGGATGGAGTAGATAGACATTTATGAGTTTGGGTAAATGCAATGCGAGCAGTTTCTTAAAGCTACCATTACGCGTGCATCCTGCTTCAATTTCATGAATTTTGTCAACTCATCTCTCAACAAATGCTACCCTATCTATGTGAGTTTAGGCTCTGACATTCAAACTTCAAGTACTAATTGAAGAAGACTATCAAGAAACGGTATGCATGTTAAATAAGCTGCCAGAAGAGTAAATGAGAATTGGAAGAACACTCAATCAAGACGCAACATATGGTATTTGGAGGCGTAGGACAAGACATTGAACTGCAATTGAGACGTAGGACAATAATAAATGCCGATCACCGCTATTACCTAGGAGTTACAATAATAGCGGATGAGAAATATAACAGATATATAATGAAGAAAGTGGGGAAAGAGAAAAATATCGTCGAAAGGCTGCATCTAGTCCTTTGGAATAAATACTTAACAAATGTTATAAAAATATATTGTTGAAACCCCGGTAAAACAAGTAATGGACCCTATGGGCCTATAAAAGTGAAGTAACCTATGGGCCAGCGATATAGGCCATTAAAAATATTCACCATTGATTTTTTCTGCAGAAATTACATATTGAAGAAGATGCTGTGTTATCATGTTAGAAACGAGTAAATCAGAGAAAAAATGATAGCAGAAGGAACAATTTATGATGCATTAATAACAATACAACTAAGATGGTAAGGAAACCTAAGGCGAATGAAGGAAAAAAATACCATTGAAGGTTTGGAATTGGACCCAAGAGGAATGATATTAGAAAGGAAGACTTCGAGGAAAGGGAGAAGAAGAGGAAAAAAGGGATGGAAGAACTTTAGACTTAAATGGAAAGACGAGGCCTGCAACCGAGAGACTGGAGTGATAAGGAAAATTGGCGTTTGGGTAGCGAGAAGTTGCAATAAACTCCAAATACAAAATTTTTGCAACTACAACCTAGAGGCGGAACTTGAATTAACGGTTCTTGGTGCAGTGAAATGGTGGGTGTAAGAAAGCAAAGGGGTAAACAAACTTGGTAAGTTAGGTGATCTAACGAAATAGTCTAAAATAAATAAATGTGTTGGTGCTTTTTTTCTGGATTGATCGTAAGTCACGAACATGCTTTCTGCTTTATGATAAGCGAAGTTTTCCAATGGGAAATATAATTCATAGCTCAGAATGTCTATAATTGAAACGGAAGTTTGCCAAATAGTGTCACGGGCTTGAAAGAAATAGTTAAGTTTGTAAGATATAGCAGTTAATGAAGGCATGGAACGTTAATTGATACCGCAGACTATTATTTTATACTTTTTTTTAAATATTTAATTTATGAATATAATCGTTCCTCTCCCAACAGAATAATATTCTGTGAACAAACGAAATGGTATTCATTTATATCTGAAATGCCATTGCTAGCACGTAACCGGACTTAATTGTGACATACTAAAAATAAAAAAGATCAGTGCTGCTAGAGAAAATTTCAGTTCAGGAAATTTAATTTCAGGTGAGATATATTGATTAAGGGCAGACGCATCAAGCACTTCACTCTGAAAATAAATTTATTGCTTTGAGTTGAACTTTCGGTGGGCTCATTTTATTTTTTTTAGGGATATCCATCGTATTAGTTTGGTGTTCAGCGGACCATTTTTGATTAGTAAGTTGAGGAACTCACATCTCTGGTCCACGACGCTTTGATACGGAATTCCAAGCGTTTGCTCTTTCGCAATAAATTTCAAACGAATTAATTGTTCTGGTGGCAGCGAATAATTGTTTGGCCGGGATGTTTGCGAAGAGGCGCCGTATTTCAACTCGCAACGTTTCTGTTTAACCCACCGATGTTCCATCGCCCCACCAAGGAACTCCCCTCAGATTCCGTCACCATCCCTTACAGTCCCCTTACCCCTCTCCTCACTCATGTTTTCCTCCACCTCTCCAACTTACCAGCGATCCCCAACTACCCTCTCAAAACTCCCTAACGTTTCCCTTAACCCAGGGAAAGCCTCAAACCCTTCACCTTGCCAAGACCCTTCTATCCAACTTCTTTCACGACCGCTTTCCATTACAAACCTCCCAAATCCTACACCCTTGCTTGTCGTCTCCCTCCTCATCCAACTTTCTCTCGCTGCTCAAGGAGGTGAGTTTTTCTTGTAAATGTGAATCGAAGTCAGCCGAGTGCGATTCCACAACAACCCCATCTTCTCCCCACCTCTTTATTATAACACCCGTGATCGTTGCCCTGTTCTGCGTCTGATCGTTTCGAACGGCTTTAACTTATTTTTATTTCCCTGAGGGCAAAAGTGTAGGTACTCTGTTTAAATCCATTAGCTCATGTCCGCGAATTGTGCTTGGTGCAATTATTGATAGTTGAATTTGCTTGTTTAAAAAATAAGGGAACACAAGACACCCTTATGAATTTTTATAAAGCTTTTTATAAAAGGTAATTCCTTGTGAAATGTATGGCAGCGAGAACTAGGCGATTGCAAAAACAAAGGAACAAAGATTACCGTTAGGTTGGCATCTTACTGATTTTTAGATTCATTTAAATGAATCACTGAAACTTACTGGTTGTGTTACAATCTTTTAGAAAATCTTCATCATAACTGAATAACGTATGGAAACAGTTACTCCTGAGATAGTGCTAAGTGTAACTTCAATGCAGTAATTTTCTAAAAATTTCTAGACTTTGCAAGTATATATATATATATTGCTCTGAAAATTAAGGCTGCCATTCTACATAAAAAGTAAAGAAATGCTATGAAAGAATTACTAATATGCTATGGATACTCGTAACAATATGACATTAATGTATCACGATTAAAATATTCACGAGGTAGAAATTAATTAACACTGCATGAAGAGTGTAAAGTGAAGAGGTGAGATTCTTTCACAAAAATTGAATGGGACGTGCGGAATTACGGTTGAGGCTTCCTGACATGACGTAAACGGGTGGTGGCGTTCACAAAGCTTGGTGATTACTACGAAGCAAAACCTATTAAGATGGCCAAACTTTGGTGGCGCCATCAACAGACGATGAGAGAACCTTTCCGAAGTTGAAGAGCTTTTCCGTCATGCTACTTCAATAGCAGCCAATCAGAGAGCTTTTTATTAATATTCGGAAAATTTCATTTTCTGCATTGTCCATCTGAGTATTTACCTTTACATTATAAGATATAACTATTCTTTTGAATGCAATATTCGTCAGTACATTTGCGTATTATTTATATTTTAATTATGGGAGGTTTTCACTCGCACTGGTTCTCTAATCATTTCGCAACACAAGCAGCGCACTTGCCTTTCATTCTTGTCACAGATCCTTTACTAGGCAGCGCACTTCAAAAGAGATCGGGTACAGGGTTAACGTCCACAAAGCATCATAAGATCGTCGATCATGCATGATAGTTGTTTTTGTGTTTATGTTCCGCTTAGGCGTCAAACATGGATAGTTTAAAGTTTTTATTACTCCGTGATAAAATTCTTACACTTTTTAATGCTAATGTTTACTTATTCGATACACAAAAAACATTCAGCCGTGACTGTTGTGTACCCAAAAAATGCTACCCAAGGAAGGTTACGAAATGTTTCGCGAGCGCATATATGTGCTCCGATCTGCACTAACTATAAAACCTTGAATAGAAACCTCCTTGTAACAAATCAAAATAAACAGCTACTTCGTAACTGAAAAGAGCTCTGTTTGCAAAAACTGTCAACTGTTGGTACATTAATCCCCATCAATCGTATAACACTCCATCTAGACGGAAACACGACAGAAAACGTAACGCTGCCGTCCATTTCCGTCACGTAAAAAAACGTAGATCGTAATCCCACCCTTAACTGTAAAGTGTGAAATATTTCACAGGAAGCATTCTGTCCTGTATTTCTGGTGAATCCATGAGAAGCACAACAAATATGACGAAGTCAAGGATAATTACCGGTTCATTTTGCAATTTTTGAGGGATATTCATGCTTTTATATTCCAAGGAGTGTAGCCATTCTGATTATGGCTGAATAGGAGATAAGATAGGGAAGAATTAAGAAAGGAGTACATAGATGGATAGAAAGATTGGTCTCCATAACGTGGGTAAAAATTGAGACTTTGCGTCCTCTCTTCCACCTAGCCCCTAGTAACTTGAGCTAAAATGATTCAAGCATAGCATACGAATCATAAACTACAGACACAATAAGTTACGGCAAAAGATAATAAAACTATCAAGATCACAGGAAAATTACGTTCTTTGGCTAAAACGTCATTAGAAACATTTTCTAAATCGGGAAAGACATGCATTACCAATAGTCGTATACGTCATGAAGTTTACCCAATTGAATTAACATGGCCGCTCAATCCAAAGATTATAAGGCAACATGCTAGCATATAAAATATTAACCAAAATAATAAAGTTAAGATTAATGACTTGTCTCTAACCCTTGCCTAAAAAAATTCACTGCAGGGAAAAATTCACTCAAGCAGGGAAGAGTAAAAAGCCTAGGAAACCTGCAGATAGAGAATCTAACAGAAGTTAACGCTAAAATAAAAAATACATACAGTAATACAGAAAAGATGAGCAGGTTAGAAGGAAGGAAGCAAAAAAGAAACAATTGCGAGAACACCAAAAGAAAGCGAGTATAAGCCCACGAGGGTTGTCCGGAGTTTACCCCAGACACGTATATTTATTTTCAGCAAGAATCCCATCTTATAAGGCCCTCTTCTTTCCTCCCGTAAGCTCCATGTTCAATAATGCACGGCGGATGATTAAAAGGAACAGTTGCTAAGGGAATGGGACGAAACTACCTGCGTTTCAGATGAACGGGAAAACAGTTGTAACCAATCCCGAGACGAGGAATAATGGATAACATGAAACCAATGCGAAGCATCACGCAATGCCTTTGAGCACTTCACATAATTCTATTCCTTATACGCGGAGTTAAAACTGTATGTCTCCCAACCCCTCCCCCCAACTTCAATGTGTATTCATTAAAAGTGACTGTAAGAGTCTACACCTGAAGATGACGCTGTACGTCGAAAACCGGGTCATGTGTTGATAAAGTATTTTTTTAAATAAAATCACAAAGTTACTGTTTTAATTCCAATATTCACCTGCTCTTCTTAGTCTTTATTAACGATATTAGCACAGAAGTGGAATCGATAGTTCGCCTTTCTGCAGACGACTGTATTATTTACAGGAGAATAAAGAATAATAGGGTCAGGGACATCTTTCAAAATGACATAAACAAATTGACTGCATGGATTATTTAAAAAAATGGATGTCGACACTAAGAAATGTAAATTAATAAAGTTCACGAGGAAAAGTACCAAGGAATATAGAGAATATTATCTACTAGGGAAAGATATTTTAAGAAGTGCGAACTGCTCTTATCTAGGTGTAAATCTCTCCCACAATTTAAATTGGGGCCGCCATATTGACAAGGTGTCGGGGAAAGCCTTTAAATCTCTGCACTGGGTAATGAGGAATCTAAAGGGGAGTTCCAAGGCCACTAAAGAATTAGCCTACCAATCAATTGTCCGCCCTACAGTAGAATATGCTACAATGGTATGGGATTCAAAAGAAAAGGTGCACATTAAAAAGCTTGAGAAATTCCAGAGGAAAGCAGACAGGATTGTCTTACGGAAACACAAAAGGACAAGTAGTGTTACAGCAATGTTTAAAATGTTTTACTAGGGTGGGAATCACTCCAATTGAGGAGGAAGGTAAATAGATTGTATGGGAACTACAGTTCGATAAAGGAAGAAAAGGCTTTGGGGGAATTCACTTAAAGGTTAGACAAACCCAACTATTTACGTACGAAGGACCACAGTTTCAAAATAAAATACAGGCCACAGAAATCGGACGTACTAAATAATTCTTTTCTAAACCGCGGAATTAAAGAATGGAAAGTTTTTAAGACATTTTCTAACACAGCTAATAACTTTAGAAAGGAATTAAGAGCTAAATTACTCCAGGGTTCATACTAAGAGCTTGTGTTTATAAGTCATGAGTTTCACAATGAGTATAGATAAAGAATAATAGGGATTAATAATTTCGAGAATTTATTGTATTCATTTCTTATGTTATATTCTAGATCGTTGCCACCAGACCAATTGCCTATATGTAACGACCTATTTGATAAATAAATAAATAAAATAATTTCATAACGTTACACAAAAACTACCAATAGCATGAAAAGGAATGGAAGTGAAAGTCTCATTGACTCGAACGCATGTGATTTTCACAAAGGTATTTTAATATTGTGGTTATTTTTTGAAAAACTGAAAGCAATAAAAACTCTATTTACAATGATAATTAAGAAATACTTATTTTATGCATAAAAATAACTAAAAATAGCCTTTATTAGCACAAGTGAAATTGCGGGGGGGGGGGGGGGAACCAGTGTAATGAGATTTAAAATGTATAATGTGATCGATTACCTTTATGAATAACTATAGCTTTTTCTCCTCCTCGAATTGAAGTAACACTATGTCCAGTATGAACAAGGAATTTTTCTACGATTAAAAAGTCTATAGTAAACTATAAATTCTCATGGGATAGGAAAACAATACTTCAATTAGTCGATGAACTCACTGATGGTGCAGGCATAATGAAATATTGCCTCGTGATCGGTACTTAGCGATCTAAATTTTCCGACTGAAAAAGGAAACAATGCGATCGCGAAAGGAGAATCGGGAAAGAGTTCGATCAAGGTACATCTCATAACCTTAGATACTTCAGCCTAATTTAGCACGGCAGTTTCAAACGAAATCCATTCAACCTTTATTCGAAAACGGGTCAGAACCGAGGACACAAGGAGCAAACGACTCAACCAGGTCCTTGAATAAGAGAGAGAGGGAGGACTTACGGAGGGAGGATACAATTCAATTGCCACCAGAAACCGGGTTTATTGCAGCCGTAGAGAGAGAGGCAGAATATGCAAACTAGGTGCTTTTACCGCGGAGTAGTGATGGGTACTGACTTGCAATTTGAGGGGAGAAGCCGCCGAGGAAGATGGGATGGTGTGCGCTGGGGGACTCCCAAAATGACGACGGTAGTACATTCTCCCGTATGAGAGAGGTCCTTTGTGCTCAAATCGCAAACCTCGAAACCGGCAAAAGGAGAAGCTTAATGCACTTGAAATTCATTCCCGTTCACAGTCCGGGGACTTGGCAACCGACAGGACTCCCGTCCACCGTAATTTTCCCAAACTTGAGAGACAGAAAGAGAGAGAACGGTGCTCATTTTACTCCCAGAATTTCCGAGCTAGCTGGCTGTATCTGTGTACTGCGACGAGCAAAACCCTTTACTCGCGCCCTCTATGTCTCCCATTCTATTTAAAATAGACTCAGTAAGGGGTGAGGGATACAAGTGAATCATATGATGATTTGATTAACCCATTTTCGGAAGAAGTAACGACAGGCACGGTCTAACGAATGCATGAAGTCCTCTCTGAGAGCACTAGATCTTTTCCTGGCTCCGTGAATTGCATCGAATTATGAGCGTAACCTAATTAAAATTGGCCCTTTCGTAGGAGTACTATTCTTGAGCTCAACATTTTAAACCCGACGGAGTTATTTCGGCAGGGATTTTCGAGCGCTGAGAAAACAGCATTAGCTAAGCCCGTCAAGAAGACTTGAATCCAAGTTAAAAAAAAAACTTTTTCTCCGACAATCGACTTAACGGAGAAAACGGAAATAAAGATAAGTGCGAAAATTCCACAAAGGGAAAATCATTCGCCTTGATCTGGATTGGCTAAAACACGGGGCTATAACGAGAGATCCGAGTTCGAGTCCAGAGCAAGGCGAATGTTATTGTCCTCCTTGGAATGTTCGCACTTATCTGAAGTTCCGGGTGACTCCGTAAAGGCAGTATTGTGGCTAGTCTCGCAAGGATATTTACCTCAGATTCAGTTTTCCCGTATTTAATGAAATTTCCTTAGTGCTGTCAATTTATTTTTATACTCCTACTCTCAGATTCAATCTTACCCAATATCCCATGCAAAAGAATGTCATTCCTTATCACTTCCTCGACGTGTTCCTAGTTACGTTTCTCTTAATCTTTGCAGTGCACAGCCTAACATCCACAAAGCCTTATTATTATCACATTGTCTTTCACAAACTCTGTGCACTTAAAACACCTTTTACATTATACCTGATAGATTTTTCCACGTATAATACCTAATTTTATACGTATCTCTTGAAATATTTCTCATGCCTTTCTTTCCTTTGCTCTTTAAAAGAAAACTGGGACTTCCATGCGTAGGTTTTAAATCGGAAAACTTCTTAATTTCTTCTATTTTGTCCTTTGTATTCCACCAAGTCTCACCACGACCTTTCTTACTCTGTTCTTGTTCCACCTCTGCGGCCAACACTTAACCGCTGCCCACACTTTGCTTCATTACACTCCAGCACTGCGAAAGTTCGATCCAACATCCCACGGCTTTTCTTGGCTCTCGCCCCTTAAGACTTTCGCCACCTACTTGCGGTTGGTTGTCTCCGACCGCGCTCTTTCTTGGAGGTCGCCCACGGTGAGAGCCTCCGTCTACCTTCCTCCTCACCACTCCCTAGCCTCATCTTGAAAAACGCTTGAATAAAACAAAGATACACTTGGAAGCGAGGGGAGCTGAAAAGGGGGAGTTCTGAAAGAGGACCCCTCTCTCGGTGTTCTTAATATTTTTTCTCCCCATCCAGTGGACGAGACGCGAAGGGGATGTCTTTGGAGGTGCGTGTCCAACCTTAGAATTGCGTTCCACGCCGCTTGGAGTGCGTTTTTTCTCCTATGACTTTACTGCTGCCGATGCCATTTCTTTTTCGTGAATTCGTTTCAGTTACCTTCTTAGAATATTTTTAGGAGTTTGTTTCTTGTAGTTTTCCTCCTAAAACTGTTCCATTTATTCATTTCATTATTTTTCATGTATATTTCCCGTTTTGCGATAGTTCAATTTTTTACACTATCTTTTGTGGAGGAGCTGCGTCACTTATATTTTCATGACTTTAGAATGGTCTTTTTTCTACATCATCGTCAAGAGTAAACCATATGTAATTTTAAAAGGTGTTTCAGAGAAAAATATTACCTCTCCTCGTATGATAAAACTTTGGCGCTTATTAAAGACAGCAGTAATGTAAGGCAAATCTGATGTCAGATTAAGCAATTGTCATAGTGTGACAACTGCTTAATCTGAAAATTTAAGCGAGAGAAAAAACGATCAGCTAAATCGAGTTTTCACAATGGTACCCAGTCCGATTTTCTGTTCTATTCCCATGTATGTATATATATATCACCCTTAGTTATGGAATACACTAAAAACAATTATTTCCATGAATTTTCGACATGAAGTGGCATATCGGTATGTATTTTAGTTCTCCTATTAGGGTACGCATTATAGTATTTCTATTCAGATGAGGACTACACAAATGTAGTAATCCTGATGGCCGCATAGTGTTCTCAATAAAAAAATGTTGACCAAATGAAATACTGTTGTTCTTTCAGCGTACTTTCCAAATGTAATGATTGCCCTGCATGCTTACTCACTCGCTGAATCCGACTTAGGAGTTAATTTGCTGCTTTGAATATTAATGTTTTTTTGGAAAGAGCGATGTCTTAGGTGAAATATTTGTGATTTGGACACAATGACAAGCCGTCACCTCTTTTCGGTAGTTATAAAGTGACTGTTTTCACCAGTAATATACCCGACCGTATACTTTTATTTGACAGCAGTATGTGGATTGGGCCGGGAGACAATTAAAATAAAAACAAATAGCGCATATTAAACTAATAAGCATTATGATAGCAAGGAAATAGAAAAAATGTAATTTGATTTGGGAAATGTGAGGGATATATTGAGAATGACGTGCAAGACAAGATAGACAAATTAATGTGAGCACATAAATATGCACGAAAGTTTCCGACGTATTTCTGGGGTCCAACACTCAAGGGGTTTTCATTGTCTCGAGGGAAATAAGAATAGTGTTTTGTCCTTTCCCAAAACGCAATATATTTGACATGCAAAAAAATAATATGCACACATGAACGGAGAGTTATATAAATCTTATCGTCGGCAAAAATGCATTACCACCATAAATTAGATAAAAACAACTTTTACTTGGGAAATAAAATATCATTGTTGCCTCTGGGCCAACGCACAGTGGGCTGAAATAAAAAAACCTGGCCAAAAATCTAATTTTCGACTTTTTTATTATGAACCGGGAATTAAAAATCCACATTTTAGAAGGTCCACGTGATGCAAAACTGAAATTTATTTTTTTTCAAAAGTATATACTCAATTATTACAGCCCGCAAAAAATTAATAAAAACCTATGAAATACGGAATGCGCCATTTTTACGAAATATTTTTAAGTTCGTTTCCCAGGCAATGGGATATCATACAGAATTAGACAATTTTAAGAATATATGTATATAATATTATTCTTCTAGATATTAAAGAGCTAATTTCTTTGCGGTCAACCCTTTAATTATTAACTTTATAGTTTGTTTAAAATATCACTAGTTTTTTATATTTTTTTACCTGTTGCTAGGATAAAAGTACTTATCGCTGCTTGCCGCTCCTGAGATATTAACACCAGGAGTTAGATTGAAGTCTATATTATTAGACGGAAAAGAAATATCTTGCACCAACTTGCACCCCTTCTTTTTTTTCGTGGTAAAGCAAAATTATGTCGGGCGGGTCTCGCGCCCCTTGACGCGGCACAGACGTGGTAGCCACTTAGGAACTTAGCGTTAAATGCGTAGCAGTCGGTCTGAGAGGCTGGATTTTCCCTAAATTTTTAGTACACTGTAGTTACCACTTATTATTTGCGCTGCCTTGATGGCATGTACCCTCTTCTAATGCTTTTACCCTATGGTCTAATCCCGCAGCCAAGTGCGGGCGGCAATAAACCTAACGGTCCGCGCGCTCCCCAAGTCCTTTGTCCGCGGCGGCTACTCCCTTATGCACCCAGATTTGTTCTTTCACTTTCAATACGTGCATGCTACCATTCTGAAAACTGGATTTTTCCAAAATATGCCCTCTATACGATTGGCCATTGTTCCGTTCATTTGTGGCTGAGTGCTTCACATCAATCTCCCTTTAGTATTCGTTGTCGAGGTTTGTGCCGAAGGACGTTCACAGTGCCATTGCCCAGTTATGGATTCAACGAAAGTGACTCGCTAAGATTTACATAGTGTGCTCTTGTAAAAAAGAGGATTGTCCATGGATCATAAGAAATCGTTCGTGCTAGAGTTTCTACACGTGAAACTTAATTTGGAAGGAGACGGGAAATTATAAACTTTGCTTGCGACCTTCATTCAAAAAGTGTTTTTCCATCAGTATTTCCGCAAGTGGGCTTAGTGCTCCAGATTGAACAGCAGATTTGCGAAGAAAAATATAATTTGGTTAAAACAGCCGAGAAGACTACTTCCGCTGTGTTAAAATATCTCCCATGCATCTGCTTCAGGTGAGTACTAATGTTAGCGGAAAATAATAAGACGAAAGCAACTAGCTGAATATGTCATTCCTTGTTTTCTTATGTTACGAAATATTATTATTTATTTCTTTATTTATTATTGTTTTAGGATTAACCAAAAGCACATCTCGTGGAAGGCCATCAGTGCATTTTGATAGTGCAAGTGCTAGGTATAAGCGTAGAAAATTAGTAAAATTGAAAAGTTCCATTTCACTAGAGGAGCTAAGTGAAGCGACTTACATGGAATTACGCGTTGCAGGAGACGATGCAGCAGCGTAGGTTGGAAAGAGGTAACAACTACTACCCCAACAAGAGGAAAGCGAATGCTTTCTAAATGGAGAGCTAAAGACGCTCCAAAAGAAGAGCTCTCGGAAGAGGAAGCTGTTTCTCTGATTGTGACGGCGTAATTGACGAAGAGTCAATATCTCCTCATTCGGGAAACGGCGAAATTTCATGGGCACGATATATATCCAAATTATGAAAGGGTAAAAGCAGCAAAAAAGGTGGCTAATCCGGAAGGGATAATCATTTCAGAAGAAAAGTGTGAAATAGCATTAAAGTCTCTGTTTTATCATACAGCTGCAAGAATTATCATTCTTTGCATTGAAGGATCAGTCAAGGACATTTTCGCTTCAACGCGTAAATTGATATGTAAGTGGGGTTTCGATGGAAGCTCTGGTCACTCTCGCTACAAGCAAATGTGGCAGAAATCAGATTTGAAAGATGACAGCTTGTTCGCAACCTCTCTCGTGCCTCTGCAAATGTTGGACTCAGCATCTGGTAAACATAAACTCGAACATATTTTTTATCTCATGTTTTAAAGGATAACCTTTAATATTGTCTTCTTTCGTGAAACAGGAGAATGCATATGGTCAAATCCTCACCCTTCTTCGACTAGATTTTGCAGGCCCTTTCAGCATAGACAGCATTCAGTGGGTCCAGGAAACAAAAGAGATTTCCCAATATGGAGAGAATTATGTAAGGGAGCAAATAAATAATCTCCAGTGTGCAAATATAGACAAAGTATTGGTCAACTTAGAATTTCTGCTCACAATGATTGATGGAAAGGTAACGTTTTTCTTTCAATGTAAATTTTTCTTCAGGATATAATGGAGTAGTTCTTAATTATCGTTTTTTGTTACAGGTTTCCAGTGGTTAACAGTTACAGGTTAACTGAAACATCATCCATGAATTGCTATGTGGCGCCAAAATGTCGGATATGGATGATTTAAAGAAAATGAAAAAAATGAGGGTGGACGAAACTAAATTTTCTTTTGGGTTGTCTATACTTCATTGTTAGATAAGATTTTTTGAATGCCTTTAGCATATATCTTACCGCCTAGGCATAAAAAAGTGGAAGGTAAGTTCAAGTAAGAAATAGATATATTGTATTATTAGCTCGACTAAAGTAAAGGAAAATCTCTCACCATAGTTCATTCTTACAAAAATTGTTTCTTTACTGACAGGTGAAGTCAGCACATGGAAGTAAAATGGCAATGGAAAAGAGGAAAAAAAATGGCCAAAACGCATTCCGCTCCAGAATGGGTCTTCTTGTGGACTTGCCGAAAACAGGTTTTGGAACGACCAATGACGGCAATACTTCGAGACGCTACTTCGCAAACGCAGAGCTATCTGCTGAAGTTTCTGGTAAGTGTTAAAGGTTCCTCGATAGATTTGCTATGAAAGAGATTATCAAACTTTTTCTTCCAATAAATATCCTAATGTAGAAAATTGAAACTCCTATTTCTTGAAAATTATTAAATGTTGACAATAATTTTGATAGGTTGTAAAATTTTAAGTAACATTTAGTTCAGTAGATTTACTTTGTCAACTCAGTGGATTTTTTATTTCATTAGTTTGTAAATAGTTATTTGGTGAGTTTGTAAAAAATGAGTGATCAACTATCCAAATCGTGAGTCATGTAAATTCCTTTTCTAGGAATTTCCGAGGAACTCATTACCCGCTTCTCAATAATTTTGAGAGCTGTACCTCCTGGGCTTCAAATAAATGATGCCGTGTTCTAAAAGTATTGTTTTAACACAGCTAAATTTTATGTGAACATTTATCCATGGTATTATATGCCACCGAATATCCATAAAGGTTTGATACATGGAGCTGGAATTGTGAAACGTCATTCTTCCTATTGGACAGCTTTCCGAAGAGGCCTTGGAAGCCCGGCACAAATATATGAGAAGATATCGAAAAAAACACACCAGAAAAGTCTCTAGGTTAGCCACAAACCATGACCTTTTCCATAAGCTTCTGCTGAGATCAGATCCTTATATTTCTTATTCATCGGGATTTCCACGTAAAGTGACAAAATTACCGGAGGTGGTGAAAAATCTTCTTGTGATAGAGGATAATATTCTGGAATATCAAGAATCATCATCCTCTGAGTCAGAAAAGGAGTTTTAATGGCAAACCAATGTTTCTAAGCCATGAATAATAAAAATAATTTGTTAACAGCAATTTTCTTTATCATTACGCTTTTACAGCAAATATAATTTTAAAAGACCCCATAGCAATTTTTAATCACAAGTTATCTTATTCGCAGTTATTTAATAGCTTTAATGTGTTATCAATCAAATGAATTTTTTCTTTCCATTGTTATCCTCGCAGCATAATTTCGCTTTGCCCCTGGCTTATATGCATCCCGCATACATTATCGCCAATTTTAGCTGTGATTGCCCTCCTACACAATATTATGCTGTAGATCACCCTAAATAAGTTTCCTAGCACCTTTTAATTAGATGTTCCGTAAAAAGTTGCATTAATGTATCAATAATTACGACTACAGAGATTTTAGGCCAGCTTTTTTTCAATTTCAGCCTACTGTGCAACGTTTAGCAATTGTAAATTTGCTTCTCCAGGGCTTTGTGTATCTTTTTTGGAAATTAAGTGAGGTTAATTTTGGTTAGTTTCTTCTTATTCATTATAATCCATAGAAATCGTTATTGCTGTCGAAGAAAAAAGTAATTTATTGATAAAAAAGAGGCCAAGAAAGTATAACATCTGGATGTTGAAAAAGATATTTTGGCGTTACGATAAGGAATACAATTAGTCCTTCGTAGAGAAGAGAAAAGAACTTGGAACGATCAAAGTTAACATGAGTCATTAGTTTTCACAATTCCTGGATTTGAGAATCATCTGTTCTCGGAATAATTTCACTCTCTGAAGTTCGTTCTACGTTGATACTCCAATAGACTCTATTTTGAATATTTTTAGCATGAATAGTGGTAGAATGCAAAGCAATATTCTCACACACCTCAATTTTAATGTTTCTATTTTTTTGCCGAACGTTTACACAACAGAGCACTAATTCCATGAAGGGAGAAAATAAGGATACAAGGGGCGTGTGGAGGTGTAGAAAACGAGAAATATTACAGATTGGAACGGTAACTAGCAGCGAGGATCATGTTATGGGACGGGATTCCGTGAGAATGTGAAGGACTATAACGGAGGGTTGGGATTGCATGCCAAGGCACGTGAAGACTTTGAAGTGGAAATGAGAGGAGAGGGGAAGGGAATTGGGGAAAGCGGAGGGGATAGAGGGCATGTTTGAAGATTGAAGGAGGGGGGTTTAAGGCGATGGTTATGGTCGAAGGGAAAGGGACTAAGGGAGCAGGAAGGATGGTTCTGCCCCGCGAGGAGCGAAGGGCACCGGTTGACATCACAAGCAAGCGAAAGCAAAAGGCGATGCGTCGGTGAATTGCGGGTAGCATAAGGTTAAGGACATTTGAATGTCGAGGAGTGCCTTTCGTTTCGCAACGTGAGTGGATACGATTCGAAAATGAAATTGGAAATTCGCCATAACGCAAAACAATTCGGCTAAGGAGCTATGGAGGTAATGGAGGGGGAGAAATTCGGGTGGACTGCGGGGCTCTGGCGGGAAAACGGCTCTACCTCCACGCCACATCCCGAGGAATATGAGTGTCATCCTTCACAGTTATCACGATTACAAAAATTATATGAAAATTGAATTCTAGAGAAATGACTGAAGTCAAATGCATAAGATTATTTCACGACGCAAACGTCTGCATTTTATCGTATTGTTCCCCATTACCAAAATGGTCTATATTTGCTTCAGTTTGCGATATTTTTCTTTCCAATAATTATGGTTTGTTATTGCGGCGTAGGTTTCCGCGGGGCTTGAATGAAGGCTTGTCCATTATTCGGGTTCCCACCGCGTTTGTTGTTGACTCGAGGGAACATTTCGCCCGGCATCCTCCGAGCGTCTTCAGGTCGAAGTGAATTTATTCTGTCTGTTGTCAAAAGTCAACAATGAACGCGGTAGGAACCCGAATAACGGACAAGCCTTTAATTATGGTTTGTATCAACTTTACAACAAAAAAAAGCGTCAGCCATATTACTCCATCTCGTAAGAGCCGAATTGTAAAATTAGGAGTTTTGTATTTACTGGAATAAAACCCTGTCGATGAAAATACCGGCGAATTTAGACTCCTATGCATGTATTCGGGTCATCCAGGCGACCATCGCATCGATAGGAAGAGTTTAAATCTCGTAACCACGTGCGTGTTGTCCGAGGTTCCAAGTTTACGAGTTTTTAGGTATGTGTTTACGAGACTTTAACTCTCCCTCACAATGGTCACCTGGATGATCGAAATGTATGCATGGAACTAAATAGTCTTTTCCTTATATTGACAATTAGGATTAATCTTTAATTTGTATTTGATTGTCAATTAATCTCTTTTTGAGTTAAAATGTCATCCGTATGAAAACGCATTTTTTGGCCTGGTATCCTCCCTCCCATTAAGAGGAGTAGATACGATTAGAAAATGCAAATGAATATTCCCCAAAATGGAAAAAAATGATTTCGCTAAGAAGCTATGGAGGTGTTGCAGGGGAAGTAATTCTGGCGGACTGTGGAGCCATAGCGGGAAAACAGTGCTGCCTGGAAGCCACCCCGCCATGGAAGATGTATGAAATCTCCTCGGTTATCATAAAAAACTCTATGGTACCTACATTCTTGATAGATGACTGATTTCAAAGGCAAAAGGACCATTTCATGACACGCACGTCAGTCAGTTTTTTTATCATTCCACATTAACTGGTACCTATTGCTCCATTGAAAATTTTATATTTTTAACAAAGCAAGCGATATTTTCTTCCAATACAATAAGCGACAACATTCCAAACCTACGTTCGCCACAATTCTCGATCTTAAAGCACCATGTGGTGAAAACAAGATGTTTCTATCTACTAGCATGCCACCGTGAATATGGATACCCCAGAGGTCTGAGAAATCATTATATGGCGAAGTATTCACACCCCTAAAGCCGATATCCCTCGTTCTAAATGTTTAACATAAAACTGACCAAACAGAAGTGAGTATCGTGTAACAGGAATGATTAAAAGAAAAGAAAAATTTCATAAAAATGTTATGCAAAAATATTTAACGGAAACAATTAGAACTAGGTTAGTAGAGACACTTCCATTTTTTTTAAATAAATTGATTGATCCTAATTTTTTCACCAGAAATCTATGACAGAGATTTAACTTCAAACTTTCATTCTGTTTTCTAAGTCCGCTCATCAAATTCGCCAGTTTATTATTTACAATTGCTTGAAATCGTCTTTTTTGCCAATTAACGTCGTTAATTTATATTTTGCCATTCCTGGGTGTAAACATGTGAAATCACGTCACTGAGACATTTGTTGGAAAATTCTATGACTCCGTATAATTTTCTTAAATACATGACGAATGTTTTCCGCGCGTAACTTGGGTTCCATATTTGTCGACAAATTTAGTGATTACACCAAATTTATTTCAGCATGGATATCGACTTCAACCAGATCTAGGGAAAAAATAATCACCCATATAATACAAAGATAAGGACAGCACAAAGGATTTCTTAAATAACATACTATAATAAAGGATATGATTGGAGAGCCTCTTTGGTGATACCATTCATAGGCCACGGAGGTGGCGGAGATGAGTGTTCGCCTTACACTTCTAGAGCCAAAGAGTCCACGGTTGTTGGGTAAAATAACTGGTAATGTTTAAGTACAATCAATATTAAATTGATGAATCTTTTTACTAGGAGGCTTTTGCTGATGCTTCAAGGGGAATCATTTCTCAAGAACAAATTAATTTGTATTTTTTAATTCGACTTTCTTAGAGTGAGCCAAGGTTGAAAATATATATGCTCTGTCAAATGAAAAATCACTTTTAGCTAGAATTTCTATGTTTAGCTGCAACCAGGAAAGATATGAAGTAATATAAGGATTTTTAGGTTTGAGGTGTGACAATAGGGATCACACAACTAATTTACGAAACAATGTGATAAAATCTGAGGGTTTATTTGTCATGGATTGAAGCAGTTATACCCACTGACTGAGTCTTTCTGTAAGTCACCTTTGAATCTCTGAAAGTGAAACCAAAGTTAGGACCTAAATAATTAAAGCCTACTTATTTTCAATTATATGATAATTTGATTTATCATAACTCACCTGCGTTAAAAATATTACTATGGCTGGAATAATGATCAAACTTGACAAATGATTTACAACAGGAAAAGACGAAATAGGGCCAAAACATATACCTAGTGACCAAAAGAATAAGCTTTGAACTCCTGGATAAATATTAATTAATAATTTAATGCAGAAAGCAAAAAGTTATTTTATTTTTTATCGTTCACAATAGCCTTAAAAAGTAATTACTATCATATTAAAGCGAAATATTGTCAATGAATAATAAGGGTGTGAATAAAGATACAGGATTCAAATAATACAAAGTAATGCGCATTAATTTCTAGAAAAATGGTATTCACTATAATAAAATAAACATTTAAGTGCAGGACAATGCAAGCAATACGATTAGCATAGAAATAAATGTGTTAAGAGTGGAAACAGTTGAAATGGGAAATCATTGCAGGGTAATATATCAGACAATTAACTTCAAAATTAAGGAGTGATATTGGAAAAACCTGTTCAACGTCATTTGCATTCAATAAATATATCCTCTCATTTTGTTGGTTTTATGCACAGACTCCAGGGAAAAAATCTTGAAAAAATAGCACCGTTAATTGAGATTAATACGTGTCCCATACAATTTATCAGCATATAAAATCATCAATCAAATGATGAGAGAAGGCAAATTAAAAAAAAGAAATATTGAAATTTCAAGATAGCATAAAGTCTTAAAGAGAAAGCCTGAAATACCACTTCTATTCTGGGGGGCCTTCACTCTTCTTTAGGGATGCAAAGGAGAAGCCGGAATAAATGGTCACGATAGATTTTACGGCCTGCATTATTACCTTTCCACCATCTTTCCTCACTCACTCCCTCTTAAACACGAAAATAATTACGTCCATCCAACCTTACGGCGACCTTGCAAACGTCGTAGTAACTCCGTGACTTAGAGGCGACACAAGATTTGCTTAATTGCAGTAGCGTGCACTCGGCTTAGGGACGAGTGTGCATGCACGGTCATTATTTAAAAAACAAAATACGTCTAGCGAGCGTACGATCGCCATTTAAATCTCGTATAGACACAAGGATAAAGAATTATTTTTTAAATAATGCGGAGGAGATAGGCAGTTGGGGAATTAAATCGTAGCTAGGGAGGTTTGGATATTTGCTAACATAAAAGGAAGAGGGAAGAAGAATGGGAAACAATGCATTCGCGCATTAAACCTGCGAGATTTTTATTTAAAAAAAATCGAAGATAGAATGGAGAAGAGAAGGCCGCTGGGGTCGGATATGGTGAGTTATAATACTTTGGGTTTCGAAGGGGATTTACGATAGTTTCCCATCATCAGAATGTCCTCCTCCTCTGAGGCTCCATTCTAATCCGAAGTAAGTAAGATTTGAAGAGATGTAAAAAAATAAGGAATGAGATGAACTTAGTGACGCTCCAAAGGAGCTGCTTAAGGGATTCTGGGCATATTTTCCCATCTCAACGGGAATCCACATCCCTTAGGGATATTCTGATTCCAGCATCGCTCTCGGCAGAAACTCGTCATTAAAACAAAAATAAACCGGGTTCGCGAGCGAAAATATTATTCCGCATTTAAAATAAGTAGCTTTTACAAAAAATCATGCAAAATAAAAATTTAACATTCTCATCCAAAAATCGAGATAACAGTAGAACACTAGGTAACGAAAATTAATTTCAACTTTACTACATACATGAGAATGCTCACTCGATTGAGAAATGAACGCCTTATTCTACGCCTAAATCACCATTTGTGAATCCACATAAGAATTATTTTTCGGTCCACATGGAATCAGGATATTTTAGCACTTAATATTCAATAATAACCAATAATGATGGTCCACTGTTGGATTGTCACAATCAGACACAACAATCTCATCTTCACCATGCATTAAGATTTCTTGAAAATTATACAACCTCCATGCTGAATATGTCCGATTAACATAACCTTAATTAAGAGGAGAAAGAATTAATATTTTCTATTAAAATAATACATTTAGATTATTTGTATAATATTCCATAACTTCTTACAACTAAAAAAAAACAAATCAACAATAAGCCTAATTACTTCTAGGAAAAAATTTGCTCTAATATTTCAGAGGTAGGTATTAAGTCATGTTTCTGGCGGTCTATACAGACGCTGTTCGCCAAGCAAAGAAGAAAAAGCAAAAATACCAATCCCTTTACTGGAGCATTTTCACATATCTAACTGACATGTTAAAATTCTAGCCATGAGGAAAAAGCACATAGTATATTATTTATTTTGAAAGCTAATATATGGGATGATGCATTTGCACACATTCTATTCTTTAATTCCGACCTAATCAAAGGCTGACAAAAATGGGTTTTTAGCAGAGAAGGTACAGGAATAACTATTGGAGGAGAGGAGTGGATTGATGAATGAGTCATGGCGTAGTGCGTAATATACTCGTTGTGTAAACATAAATATAGAATAAGACCACTTTTGGATCACTAGTGGGACGTTTCCTCCCCAGAACCACTAAGGAGGAGACAAAGTGAAACTTTTTACCTAAACATAGTTTCTTTATTCAGCTTCATTATTGCAATTCCTAAGAATGTACCCTTCATGTGCCCAGGAATTATTTAACTAGTAATTACATAGAATTCCTCATTTTATAAAAATACGTCATTTACACCACTGCGGGATCGGGGGAGGCGGGGGGGGGGGGGGGAAATGGCGTATCGTATTAATTTCTCAAAGGATCATTTCTAACACGTGGCAATGGAGAACAGAAAGCATCTCTGGCGTCTCCAAAGTAAAAGAAATCTTTAAAATACTTCATTAATGAAATGGCAAGCGGTTAATGGCACTCGGTCCCCTAGGAATATTATTCATACACTAAATTACGATATTAAATTCTGTCAAACAAAATACATTAATTTTTCCGTGTTTCAAATAATTTTTCTTTACCTAATTCCTGCATTTATTAATCAAGCGTTTCATGGTTAGTCAATATTAGATATTTAAAAAGTCAGCTCGCAGAAATGAAATAACCACGGTGAACTTGACTATGATATAAATGAAGGAAAGGGTATGATGATATGATAACCTCAATCTAAGTCGGATAACATAAACAATCAGCAGTTATGGGAGATGCTTGATGTTTGGAATCTAATCTCAAATGAGATAAAATATTCGAAGAATGACAATTTTTCAGGTGTCATTTGTTTGGATGTGAAGTCGCGGCGCACGTCAAAACTTGCAACTAGGAATTAGTCCGGATAAATATTTTACAGTAAAAATACATTCTATCACTATCAAAACGGCCCCAAATTTATCGGTAATATATTAGATCGGGAAAGAGATTTCATATCTCCAAAAAATTTAATTAAGCTATATATATATATATATATATATATATATTTATAGCTTAATTAAATAACAAAAATCAGTTCATGTTTCCGCTGCCTTAATGTACGTGAAAAAAATTTAACTAGCAGTTTGATAAATTGCCTAAATCAATTATTCACAGAAGATATATAAAATACGACTGGGAACGTCAATTTGATGGACCACTGAGATATACCTAATCTATACAACTATCTATAGAGTCGATTTCCCGGAAATGGTGGATTGTTTGGCGGATATTCAATATGATCCATTTTGAACAGAATAATTCCATGAACAAAGGATAAAAGAGGAGCACCGAAAGGAACCATGTACGTTTATCAACTGACTTGTATTGACAAAGATCAATTGAGAATACTTTCACCTCATTGAATACGTTTCCCATCGCCGCGGTTCATAAAGCCCATTCATTCATCCATGAGTCCTGAGAGAAAAATCCTAATAGAACGCATTATCTGCATAGTTCTCTACGAATACTTCTGATTAAGCTTCCCATAAAATTGTCGATGTTGGATAAACAGGGAGTGTCAAGTAGACAAACAGAATTTCAATGGAATAAATACAGGAATAGGAGTTGAGTGTTTAATATTGTCCTGTATTGGCTATTCATTAGGGTTTTAACAATTATTTCATATAACCATTTGAAAATTCACTATGACTCTAATTTCTACTTATGCAGTAAATGCCTTATTTTTGCTTTCTCGGACGATTCTGGAGGTCCGTATGACCCTGCGATCCCGAAAAACCATTGACTTGTCATCAGGTTTCTCAGGGGCCGAACCACCAGAACAGGGGCTTGAAGTCATACTTCACCTATTATTTATTACAACTTACCCAAAGCAAAATTGTTAGGACTTATTACGAAATACACTTGACTTATTACTTCACATTTTACATTATTAAGACATTTTTTGTATTTGTTTATTGCTCAAGTTCATTCCATTTTCTAGATACCCGACTTTTAATAATCATTAGTGGCTAAACCCTTGAAATGCCGTGTTTCCACGATATTCAGTTAGCGTAGGAGCGCAATGACCATGCATTACGTTCTTTTAGAGAGATTTATTTAACTGAAATGACCCTGTAAGAGTAAGAACAGTTTTCAATTAAGGAGAGAAGAAACCAACAAAGGAGAATTTTGGAAACATGTTTCGACCAAAGGTATTCCAAACTTCGTAAACATTTTTCCATTTGTTCCCATGAGCAAATTTTCTGAACGAGACTCACAGAAAATGCAAAAAAAGAAACGTATCCTAGTTCAGATAGGATGAGGTTTTTTTTACGGAAAAAATGTTCTTCCTAGATGGAGGGCATTTTAATACTTCCCCGTCGACGCCCTTGAATAAAAAAATAATTTAAAAAATTCCGTGGAATTAAGAGGACGATAAAATTAGCTCCGTAGCAGACAGGCGGGGAACGCGCACAGACATAGAGAACGAGGGAGGAACGTGGTCGCTGGACTCTGATCAATGGACTGACTGACCTCATAAGCAAGGGGCTTCGGGCGAATGGGAAGCCACAAAAGCTTCCTAGCGGCGAATTTGACGGAAAGTTAGCGGCGTGGCTACGGGAAATGCAGGGGTGAGGCGAAAGGAAGAGACTGAACGCAAGAAAGCGCAAACGTAAGGGTCGGAGAGGAGGAAAAGAGCCACACCAGCGACACGCTGAAAGACGTACTTCGCAGCGAGGGGCCGTCGATTTCCAATCCCCCGGTGAATCAGAAGAACAATCTTTAAGGATTTATAAATCACTGCAAAAACACAAACAATGTAGTACTCAATCACGCGCATGGGCACAAAGGTACACTCTACTCTTCCAAAACTAAGGGTTGAAACTCTCCACGAAGAAATCATTTAACTTGGACGGGATTCGAACCCGAATCTCCCAATTGCCGGCCAGGATATGTTAGACAACACCAAGCTATGTGGCAAAAATTAAATTTTATCACAGTTTTCGGCCACACTAATATTCAACCAAATAAACCTGTTCAATTGTTTGCAAATACGTATTCAAAGAAGACAGAACCTGAATTTTGTCATGAAAAAAGATAGGTGGCAGTATAACCCTACTGCCTGCATTAATGTGCACCATTATGGGTGGGATCATAGAAATTTTGTTTAAAATTATAAAGAAAGGAGATAATAAAGAACGTTAGCCACGGCGTCTACTTGTTCTTGATCAAACCCTAAAAAAACCAGCCACTATCAATGCAAAAATTAAAGATTAATTATAAATTATAGCCAATTCAGTCCACAACGTTGAGAAAATTTTATAAATATTTGAAACCCTTCTTTGTGTTCAATAATTTTTCCATACTACCGCGAAAACAGAAATAATTTATGCCTCACCACGCGCACGCGCGAGTCTAGCAGTAAAGCCTGAATCGGCGTTTTCAGAGCAGTGATGGAACAACCTTAACACTAGAATGCCTGAGGGGACAAAACTGTCCCCGTTTCATTTTCAAACATCATTAGATTACATTAGGCCTCTCAAGTTTCTTGGAAACTTTCCGAATTTTCAGAATTCGTCACTGCGTATCACAAGGGAAGAGGTTAATTCTTTCACTTGAATACTTTTCGCTTCAAATTTGAATTAATTTTGAACGCCCAGAAGGGACAAAATGTTCCCCTTTTCTTTCTACATGAATTATATATGCTAAACAAATGTTTCAAACAGTTTAAGCATTCTTGAGCTGAAAACTATCTATTTAAACTATCTACCTTCCTGCTTTGTTGCAGAGCTCACCTGCTAGGACTACCATTCTCAGCAAACTGCACGACATCCAATTTCGCGTGAATCGCACTTATGGAAAAAACCAATCGTTAAAACACTCTTCAACGACATGAAAATCAATCATATTACGCATGCATTAAAACTGTCCTCTCAATAACGCATGATGGTTAGAGATTAATTATTTACTAAATGACTGATGAGCCTCTTGCGTCATTGGTGCAACCGCAGAAGATGATTCTTCCGATTAAAAAAGCTAAACACGACACTCAATGCATTCATTTAACACCGTATTTCGAAATTCCGTACGCGTTGTTACGTAAATGACTGAAATTTTAAATTGCCATGCAAAGCACTCTGCGTTAGTGCGGGTGCATTGAAAAATTCATCTCAGTTGCTAAACGTCGAAAACAAAAAGAAAATATGACAACTGTGATACAATCTGTCACACGATTACCCAAGATGACGCGTCCAAAGCGGAAAAAATATCAATAAATATTATGATTAGTAACAGATTAAAATGTTCTATTAAACGCTAAAAAATATCCATCAATGATTAATTTTCACAAATCATATAAAAGGATTCATTACATTACATTGTGGAATTGCAATGTGGAATGCCAACCGAAAAACTATTCAACAACGTTGATTAATATAGGCCATGGACAGTAGCATGTGCATTAGCCCGGCAGATATGTTACTTCATGATATGGTTTAAATTGCTTAAACACGGTATCAATTATATTTAAGTCCAAATTCATTCACCATAACAAAAATCGTGGAACCTAGCTTTCAAATTATACTTGAATCTGTTGAGCGTAGTCACTCACATTAATAATTCTTTAAGGCCTAGTGTTTGGGAATGTAATACGCCTAATTTCAAGGATATTTTCAAACGTACCTAAGTGGAACCTTACAAGTTATAAGTTTGTTTCCTAAAACAGAATAAAAGTTTATATTATTTTGAACATCAAAGAAGAACTTGAATCGGAAATGCTGGTTTCAACATTCAGACAGTATTCCACATCAATCATCATGCTTTACCACACAATTGTGATAAACACCTTATGGTGATGAAATATGAAATCATAACGATATTACTTAGTATATTTCAAAATTTATCGAGTACCTCGACCAGTTTCGGCGCTATGCCCGCATCATTATTAGGAAGTCTACAGCAAAACGTTTTCTTGGAATGTATTTCATACTTTGATTTCCATTAGGCCAGGGGATGGTCTTCAAATTGGCTGCATTAAATACGCTAAAATAGCAAAATTTTCCCAATTACTTAGCTCAGATTTCTCAACAGAATTAATTCCTTTTGAACACCTTTCCCCTCTTAACCTTCCCATTGACCAATCATTCCACTTGTTTCCTTTCCCTGGTCGTGATCTTGCTTTTTTTTTACACACTTCAGCAATTACTCGTCCAAAATAGTGAGTTAAAATCCCTTCCTCTTCCTTCAAAAACATACCCTCATCCCGTAACATACAGAAAAGCAAGAGTAATAAGAGAAATTGCCAAAATATTATTTGAAGTCAGCGTCTTGATGATGACATAGCGTCGAAATCGTTCAAAGTGCTCAATGATATGTGAACTATCCCAATAATTTTCATTTTGCTCTCATAATGTTTCAATTTTGCAGATAGAATTTGCCAACTGAAACTGTCGATGAATCTGAGTGAAACCTTCCGAGTCGCATATTCCTTATCAAAGAAAGAACAGGAATTAAATGTTACGAGCAACATCAAATAATGGTTTGAATCAAAAACATCATACAATCACAACAACTGATTGTAATTCAGGTATCATTCTTGACCCGGCTTCCGTAATGTTTTTGCATTATTGTGCCTAAGTCACTTTCTAGACGATTTTTTGAATTAAAATACACGCGGAAAAATTCGAGAAACAATCGTCGTTTTTTCAACTATCACGAAGCCTGCTGTCAAATTTAGGACTATAATTCCCACCGTAACCCACGTTGGGCTTCTAAAATACCCTGAAGCAATTTTTAAGCCCTTATAACCGTGATATTATCAACCTGACGTGACCTAACAGGATAACGTGACGCTACACAATGAACGAAATTGCACCACGACAGTCATGTGCTGTCATATGAACGTTCCGTTAATATCCAGAAATATTCACGAAACCCCTTCCTCCCCGAAGAAAGAAAATGTTGTTCTTTCCCACATCAGTCTTTGAAATTGAAACTCAACGTGACATTCGCTGTAAGTTAGTTCCTTCATTTACATCGTGATTTAATCTTCCTTTCCCCGCCCAAAAATGTAGGAATTCTTCCGTAATTACTCTCCAAGCATTTGATGCTAACTGGGGAGTAAGTGTGCAATGATCCCGAGGTAATTCACTGAGCCCGAACGAACAGGCATTAGTGAAATTACGGCCATTAATTTTAACATAACGGATGATCGCCAGACATCGTCGCAAATAAGTCACGTAACAAACAGCGACATCATGTGGCAAACGACATGCGACACCATTGACACGATTTATCACGCAAAACTATCTTGTATTGATAAATGAGCAATGAAAGAGGCTAGTCAAAACTTAAAGTTCTCATTTATTTAGATCCTAATCCTAGCATTTGCTAAAACGACTTTTTTTCTCTCTCGTCACATTAATTGTATCAAAAATTACCTTTTATGCGTCATGTTGATAGTGAGACTGTAATGAGTAATTTGGAGTAAAAAACATTTTTATTTTTGCCTTTTTGTGCCATCAAATACAAAATCAATAAAATCAATACTTCATATCCAACAAAACCTTGAAATGAGCCATTAAAAATGCATTGGAATAGTTTTTAGTTCATTGATTAGGGTTTCTATGCGTCGTTAAGCGGATAAACGGATTAGGGAAACAGTCCGAATCATGATAAATCGGTAACTCACAAATTATGCCTCAAATCTTCACTCGAGGAAGTAAAGGGAAGATGGCACATTCAAGAGACATTTCTAAAATCGCGGAAGTTTCACATCACCTGTGACATACAGCCAGCTAATCCCAGGATTGAAGGGAAACATTCAAAATGACGGTCTTGCAAATGCACCGAACGATTCGCAGCGCGTTTCAGATTTCATTTTCCGTCATTTAACCCTTCGGAAAATAACCAGTTTTATAAATTTTCCCTGCTCATCGCAAAATCCTGCAACAGAAGAATAATTCACTATTCATGAATAAAATGGAGCTGCTTTTGAAAGAACTCACCCTCTGCTCCCCGGTGACCACTCCGAAGGGGAATAGCGTGGGCGGCTATCTCACCGTCTCAAAACTTGCATTTTTCTGTTTTAAATTTAAGCTGCCTCCTTTCTCATTGAAGTGAAGCATGGATAGCCCCTTTATTATTCCAAGATAAAAGAAGAGACGGAAGACCCTTTTTCACCTCCCCCAAACAAAAACTGTAAAAGTGGAAGTCCTTTCATCTAGTTCCATATCAGGGTCCCATTTAAATATTACTGTTCCGAATCCGGTAGTCACCCGAGGAGGAGGCTTTTGAAAGGAGTAGTTGATGAGAAAGACTCTGCAGGGAAAAGTAAATACTAAAAATCGTAATCCATTGGAGCAGGGTTGGTTTAAAATTCAAAGCAGACAAATATATGTTTCTCCGTGATGACTATCAATTCCGATAAGTGTAATATAGTAGTTATTAAACGACCTTAATAGTTATTAGACGACCAATGGATAAAGGACTAATACTTTAGAGGCAGAGGTAGTGTATCCCTAAGGAAAATATAATATCGCCGTTTTCGTCTTACAACAGGCATTTTTAGGAATTTTTAAAGAATAATTTACACGCAAAAAAACTTTGATAAATTAACAATGTAACCCATCCTACTTCTAAAAAAATAGTATCTAACAAAAATTGAACTTGTGCAATGTTGTATTCATAGATTCCCTATTAACCTACTAACGGCTTAAAAACACCATGACCACCAATATCATCGAAGTGGTGTTCATAAAACGCTATTAAGCTTAGTAGCACAAACTACGCTCCTATATTAGAAACTGGTTCTTAAACATTAACCAGGCTTATTTAAAGGAGCTACCTAATACGAAGGTTCACTAACGTTTATTAACTCCAATTACAACGTACATTTTAGACAAAGAATACCGAGTTTTCCTTAAGCAGGGCAGGTGCGGTATGCAGTACTGATGAGAAATGTGTGGGGAGGAGGCGGATTGCAGGAAACAGTAATCCATTGGAAGGGTGGCTTGGCAACAAAGTAGACAGCGACGGTCGTTGTTTCCGCCGCGCTGTTTATCGATTCTGATACGTGAATTGGATCCATGCCACGACGCCACGTACACCAACACATTAAAGAGACGTCGAGAATTCTTTCGGCCAAGGTTGATTTACAAGGTCTGCTGCCTTTCTTTTGGCCTTTTGTTTTAGTTCCTCCTCTGCTTTTGCATACATATTCCCGCATTTCGGAGGGCGGAAACTGGAAGCAGGTGGAACAATTCATGTTACCTGCTAAGCACTCTGAATGTAAATGGATCAAGAAGTATGGAAATAAGGAGAAGGATAGCGTTAGCAACGGAAGCATTTTACGAAAAGACTGAAAGTGATGAGGGGAAATTAGAGAAAAGATATAAAGCAAAAGGACACAATCCTTGCATGGATCCCAGCGTCGGAAAGTTCAGAAACTTTGCCAGTGCGCAAATAAGATACAGGTGACCGGATACTTTTTTACTCGTACATAGAGGTGAGGAGAAGAATCAAAATAGTAGGCAGTTAGACAGTTTAGACTGTTAGACAGACAGATAAGGAAGCAATTGATACGGTAGAAGAGGAAAGAAGTCTTTTGAGAGATAATTGTAAGAATGGTGAAAAATAAGTCAGAGGAAGCAGTGAAGTGTAACGGCATGCTGAAGATGGAAAAGACATAGAAAAAGAATGTTGGGTAAGCGTGAGAGAGGGAGGAGATGAAATACCTTCGAGAGGCAATGGGTAAAAAAGAGCAATTATAAATAGGTTTGATAGACGATAAAAATTATTTCTGGAAAACTTTCCAGAAGACTCCGCGGCAGAGAAAATTAGAAACAGGACTGCCCATGGACCTACAATTGATTTGGTAACTATGATAATGATCCTCACATTTTATGTCCTCATATTCGACAGCCGAAAGCGATTCTTTCACCGCGGGAGCCAAAATACCTCAATTTTCTCATGAGTTAAAAGACTTATAAATTTTGCTCGGTAGGTAGTCACGATTTCATGGATGAAGTCAAGTAGAGCAAAATTTAAAAAAAATATGCGATAGAAAATTATACGATCTCAAAACATTAAAAGAAATAAGGGGAATGGGGAAATATGTTGAAAGGATAAAATAAAACACTCACTATGCCTGCACTTTCTTATAAAAGCTAAACATGAGTTAGAACAAAGTAGTAAGAAAGTAGAACATAAGCACAATAATTAAATATTTTACGTAGAGAGGAAGGGCGTCGGAAAAAGTAGATAAGAAATTAAATAATTGCATTTGGTAGATAAATTTAATTTTAACGAATGAACAACAAAATAACAGGATTAAGAGGGAAGGACTAAATGAAATCGACTAAATGGACAAAGACAGAAAGAGCGCAAATGAAACATTTACATTAAAGGAATAAGAAGTAGAGGAAGATTTTGTACTAGAATGCACCGTAAAAGACTACAGGCTAATACCTAAGGCGGGGGAGATGATGACGGTTTTAGTTCAAATCTGTACATTTCGTTTGAACGATAAGAGTCAGAAAGATTTTAATTTCCATGTCGCGAACTCTGAAAATTACTGCGAAATTCGAAGGCGAAGTCATAATAATTCAATATGAACTTTAAACCGATAAATATTATGCATCATATCTTTGCTGTCCCTGCTAACCAGTGGTCAAGAGGCTTTAAATTATATCGGGTGAGATTTTAAGGTAAAGACTTCAACAACAAATTAATGAGGATAACTAAGGAAAAGTCGAAATGCAAGAAAAAATAATGGTAATGCAAGAAAAAATTCTTATTCATGTTGGTAGAAATTTGTATGTTTTGTATTGCGGGTCCTAACGAAAGAGGCAAAAAAACAGAAATAATTATCGATATAGGTAGGTATAGCGAAACTTGGTGGTACTCAACAGCGGAAAATTAGAGGACACTGACCATAAACCAAGCGTTGCCCACGTAAAAATTTTACGTTTGCGCCAAATTTATGTTTCGATTAAGTTTAGCCCAAACATCGGCAATGAGACTCCTAACTTCAAATAGCGTCTAAATATTTATACTTAGCCCAAATTACTTAAATAAACTTACTACAGAGTTTTAACACCATTCGGGGAAATTTTGCTAGTTTTGTGCTACTTTCGAAAGCTAATTCATTTACGAAATTCACTCCACATTTTTCCCAAATTAACGTTAGCTTACGAGAATATTTACATAAACGTTTTTTGAAAATTTATGAATCTTTGGGACAAGTTGCGCAATACCTTACCTAAATAAATTCGGCAAAGTATAAATATTTAGACGCTATTTGATGTTAGGAGTCTCAATGCCGATGTTTGGCCTAAACATAATCCAAACATAAAATTGGCCCAAATGTGGCGCAAACGTAAACATTTTTAGGCGGGTGATGAGTGGGCAAAGTTATGAAAGGACTCCCGCAGGGTCCTCTAGTAAAAGGTTCGGCCACTTTATCCCACATCTTATGTATGAATTCCCTCACCTTTGCATCATGATCTTCACAAGCGAGTGCCACCAAGTATCGCTACACCTTATACGTAAGTGTACCTATAGAAATTACAGTACAATGAAATTACTGAAGAGGGTCTGACCTAAAATATATTGAGTCCTCAGTGCAGCTATTGTCGCATTGTATAATGCAAAACAAGTAATTATTTGTTTCAATAAATATAATAGCATATGACAAATGTTTACTTTGTTTGGAATTAAGAAAAATAGGTGGCAATGACAGATGGAACAAAAATACTTTTTAGCAAATTAATAATAAAAAACTGCAACAAAAATCATAGAATCCGGACCTAAGCATGGAATGATGCTATTACAGATTTTCGCATCGAATATCTTTGATAGACCCTTATTTGAAACGAAGCAGCTCGTTTCAAACCGTATGAGATATAAGTTCGGGTGCAGATTGAAACGTCTTCATTGCCACATATCCCAAATGTTTTCATCAAAAGTTTTTTTAATGTCAGAATAAAATGCTTTGGATAATTTATACAGCATTAAACCGCCTTTAAACCGTATTAAATCGCTCCATACACCTGAATTCTAGTAAACCAAAAACGTTCTCTTTGGTAATCCCACACGATTTTCGTACTTTAAAGAGAATGCCAATTTTAATGCACTCAAAGGAACTCTACATTCCTTAAACGAACAAGGAGTCCAATAATGTGATAGAGATTCAGCGCTGAAAGAAAATAATACACCGAGGACTTTTATCATATTTTATTCAAGAGGTAGAGAAATCCTATTACTTAGGGAAGGACAGTGTTCCATCTTCATATTACCCCTTCGGCTTGTGCCAGTCAATTACGCAATATAACTGGAATTGGAGTGACCACCTTCAAACTAAGGTGCCGACGTCAAATAAAAGCCGCGTCCGATATCACTGTAAGGATCTCCCATCATATGCCTCCATAAGGACACCAGCCACCTTGAAGGATGTCCGAATTGGTTGAGCCTCCTCCTAAGGATACGTGCGAGGGCGCTTCCATCGAGGATGCATCAGGTGCAGACTTCCACCTGCTTCCACCCGTCCCAAGGACGACAAGCTAATCATATGTTAGATTCAACACGACTTTGTTCACGAGCGAATTCAGTGTTCAGGCTTCGCCATCCTTGAACCGTCCTCGGATCGCCATTTTGGAATGCTGCACTCTGGGAACACATCCATAGGGCATTCAGAATGGTTTGGAATTGTTTACTTGGGGACTTAATTTGAATCTGATCGCAGAGTTTGCGTTTGCGCATTATATGCTCAAAAAGTTAAAAAAATTCTCTGTGTCCGCAATTATGTTGTTGCCTTCTGCTTCTAATTGTCATATATATTACAGGGGCCAAGTTGTTGTAGGCTCAAGTTATTATAGAATGAAATCTCGTTAAAAATATCAACCTTGAAAGCATAAAATATTTAACGGATGTTAAAATCATCTCCGGCATTATTATTTCCCATATTTTTATATATAATTAAGTATCAAGTTTACCTTCCAGAAATTTCACAAATTAGTGTAAGTCTATAGAGCGAAAAGCAGCGTCATAAAAAGATAAGGGAAACAACCAATTTGATTAAATAAAACTCAAAAAATTAAATTTCACCGGAAAACTAAAGCTTAAATTAAATATAATTCAAGATTTACAAATGCGAAGGCTAATAAAGACACACCTAACAAGAGTGGCAATATAATTTGCTAGCTGTTTTCATTTTCCTTCGCATTAGTACAGCTTTTATTTACTTTTATCTTATTGATGATTTAGTTTTTCCGGTGTATTTTCCTTTCAGGAGTTTTATTTTATTAAATTGATTTTCTTTTGCATTATTTTACTATTTTTTTTTAATTAAAAAGCTAATTTGTTGTTAAAACTCAAAAAATCACTCCTAGACTAGATAATAATTAAAAATAAACCTAAAAAATTGTAATCGTATTCGCTTTAAGATTAAAACGATTAACTTATAACGAATTCAAGGCTAATTCTTACATAAAAAAATAGACCCTCAAAAATGAATACACTAATAAAACCTTTAACAATAACGCAGTAAATGACACACCGAAATGTTTGCGAAACATTGTAACAAGAAACGAATAACCTTAATCCCAAAATGAATATTACAAATTGCACAACGATGGCACAACAATGACAATACGATGGCACAATCATGGCACAACTAAAGCTTAACACGGCTAAATTATCAAAATTTAAGATGAATTTGCGAGTTGTGGGGTGTTGCATACATTCTAATTCAGTTGTTTTGGAACCCTTTGGAATTTTCTCCTTGTCATTTTGTCTCACAGACAGCAGCAGTATGCGAATGGACATCCGAACTCGTACATTCTCAATAAATCACAAAGACAACTCGCCTTGCCACCCATCCTTGAGTCTATGAATCATAACGAACTCGAATGAAATAAATAACAAAATATTAGATCAAATATGCAATGTGAACATTACTCTGAGATTTTTAGTGATGGAATGAAAAATGTTTAATAAAGGTTTGATCGAGAAAACAATTTCAGGTTTTCATGAATCAAATGTTAGATTCAACACGACTTTGTTCACGAGCGAATTCAGTGTTCGAAACATATTCAAGTGTTGTAGTTTCCAGATACCAATACAAACACAAACCGAAGCCACCAGCAAATGAAAATATGCGAGATTAAAAATATATTACCTTAAATAACTGAACGCGATGACTATCATTGACTTGTTAGCATTGAACGCATCAACTCTGACTTCAAGCGATGTCAGATTTCTTTTACCCTTGAGAAAGAAGAGACAAGGAAAAGATGATAAAAAAAGTTTTAACATAACGTCCCATTACCGAACATGTTTGATCAACGCTACGCCGAGCTTGAGTACGTGAGATCCCAAGGGTAACATAAGGATCTCCGTCGACACTGGTGAAAACAAGAGGCGGAAATGCACTCATATGAGGCCTCATTATTTTTCTCGACCCTCTGTTTGGAAGGGCTAAGCGTCAAATAAACGAGACTACTCCACTATCTGCCATAAAATATAGCTCTCTTTTCCTTCATCCGCGAAATAGTGAAATGCACCTTAAAAAAAAAGGATTTATGCCTACAGTACGGAAATTCTCAGAGGTAAATTTTTAGGCTTGATTATTTACTTGAGTTTTCAGAAATGCACCACATTTAAGCGCAAAAAAAACCCTGGATTGGTCGAAGGTTAGGAGACAGACGAATGGTAGTCCGCGCAGCGTCTGTACCACAGTGAGGCGGCTGCAAAAGGCGTCTGACCCCAGTGGGGCGGCCTATGAAGTGATGGTGTTACGTAAAAAACACTATTGTGTAAGGCCATGGAATACCATCTCAATTAAAACAAAAACCTTGAAATTATGGACAGTTCTGAAATGATAATGAATCCTGGCAACTACGGGACTCGGCCCAGTGGGCCGAGTGCCGTACCCGGCAGCGGTGGGAGTAAGGCCCCTACGGTCGTCATCACACGAAATCCTTGCTCAGAAAATACAGCAGCAGACGAAAAGAAGATAAAGAATAGGAACGAAAAAATCAGAATAGGCACATGGAACGTCAGGAATATGCTGAGGGCGGGAAAGCTAGAGAATATAAAGCAAGAAATGGAGAGGGTCGATGTAGACATAATGGGTCTGGGTGAAGTAAGATGGAAGGATGACGGGGACTGCTGGAGCGATGGCTATAGAGTAATATATAGCGGAGGGAATGAAATTCAGCGCGGGGTTGCATTCGTAATAAATAGGAAACTTGGTAGAAAAGTAGTGTATGCAGAACAGGTGAGTGACAGGATAATAGTCATAGAACTAAAGGCAGATCCAAGGAATTTAGTTAATCCACGTTTATATGCCTACCTCTAATCATAAAGAGAAGGAGGTAGATGGTGTATACGACTAGCTAGAGGAAATAATTGGTTGGATACCTGGGAGTAAGCACTTAGTAGTAATGGGGGATTGGAACTCGGTGGTGGGTGAGGGCAGAAATGGGCGGGAGGTGGGCGATTACGGGATAGGAAGGAGAAACGACCGCGGCGAGAATGCTGTGGAGTTTTGCCGTAGAAATAACCTAGTGATTACAAATACACGGTTCAAACATCATCCTCGACGTAGGTACACTTGGAAGAAGCCGGGAGACACAGATAGGTTCCAGAAAGATTATATAATGGTTCGTCACAGATACAGAAATAGTGTTCAAAACTCGCATACTTATCCAGGAGCTGATGCAGACACAGACCACAATTTATTAGTCATGAAATGTCGGGTAAAACTGAAAAAAGATAAAAATGGGACGGAGGGTACGAAAGTGGAATACGAAGGCATTAACTGGGGCAATGAAGAAGTATCGTGAGAAAGTTGATGAGATAGTGGGTGAGGATCATGGAGTTAGATCAGTGGAAGATAAATGTGGAAGTTTGAAAAATGGGATTGTAGAAGCGACGAAAGCAACTGTAGGCGTAGTCAGTGCAAATAAAATAAGAAAACCGTGCTTCACGAAGGAAATGATAATGGAGATGCAGGATAGAAGGAAATGGAAGAGCGAAAACTCAGAGCTAGGTAAAAGAAAATACCGAGAATTAAATAAGAGGCTTAGAAGAGAAACAAAGAAAGCAAGAGAGGCGTGGTGGAGAGAACAGATCGACTCGTTAGAGAAATACCAAAAAGAGGGAAGATCAAATGCATTTTATAGGAAAGTGAAGGAACTCACGGGTGGTAATAAGAGAAGGGGAATTAAAACGATAACAGACAAGACGGGAAAGGTGATCGTAGAACCGAAAGAGATCCAGGATAGGTGGAAGTAGTATGTTGGAGAGCTGTATGGTAAAGAAATAAGGCCTAATATGTTAGATATAGAAAGGGAAGACGACATCGACAGAGATGGCATCGGACCAAGTATCCTAGATAGTGAAATCGAAAGAGCTCTACGACACATGAAAATGAATAAGGCGGTGGGAATAGATGACATAACTGCAGAGTTTTTAAAGAGCATGGGGAAGAACGGGAGGGGAAAACTTTTGCGCTTATTCGTAGGATTTATAAGGATGGAGTGTGGCCGGAAGACTTCGCGAAGACTGTATTAATTCCTATACCGAAGAAGAGCAAAGCAAAAACATTCGAAGACTATAGGACAATAGGCTTAATATCCCACGCGGCCAAAGTAGTTCTGAGAATTATAAACAGAAGGCTATAGAAGAAGGCAAATGAATACCTGGGTGACGACCAGTTCGGTTTTAGGATAGGGATGGGAACGCGAGACGCTATAGCGGTGATGAGGACGCTAATAGAAAGAAACCTTGAGTATGGGCAGGATGTTTTTGCATGCTTCGTAGATTTCGAGAAGGCGTTTGATCGGGTGGAATGGACGAAATTAATGAGAGTGTTAAAAAAATTAGGGGTCGATTGGAGGGACTGGCGTCTGATTCGGAATTTGTATATGAACCAGACGGCGCAGGTTATGGTAGCAGATGAAGAATCGGGATGGGCCACGATAGGACGGGGAGTGCGACAGGGGTGCCCACTATCGCCGTTGCTTTTTAACGTGTACTTAGAAGAAATGGTTAAGGGACGCATGGGGTGAAGAGGAGGTAGGAATAAAGGTAGGAGGGGAGCTGATAAAATCAGTGAGATTTGCAGATGATCAAGCATTAGTTAGTCAGTCTGCCAAGGGGTTACAGTCAATGGTGAATACGTTAGAAGTACAGTGCGTTAAGTATGGGATGAAGATCAACCACAAGAAAACGAAAGTTAAGAGATTTTGTAGAATTAAGAAGGCGAGGCTGAATATAAGGTTGGGAGGGCAGAAGATAGAGCGGGTCGAGTAGTTTACGTATCTGAGTAGTATTTTAGAGGAGAATGGGTTTATATGCAGAATTGCCGTGGTTAAAAAAGCATTTTCTAGGAGAAGGGAATTGATGAGAGGGGGGGGTCTGAGAAGAGACGTAAAGAAAAGGCTGGTGAAAACTCTGATATGGAGCGTGACGCTATATGGGTCAGAAACTTGGTCATTGCGAAGGGAGGCTGTGCGTAGCCTTGAGGCGTTTGAGAAGTGGGTTTGGAGAACGATGGAGAAGGTCAGCTGGGAGGCGAGGAAGACGAACGAGGAGGTATTGGATATGGCTGGAGAGGCAGCTTGTGGCAGAGCTTCGGAGAAGGCAGAAGAGATGGATGGAGGAGGTTTTGAGAGGAGAGGACATGCTGAAGAGAGTGATAGAGGGGAGAACACTGGGGAAGCATGGAAGAGGAAGGAAGAGGATAGGAGTTCTGGACGAAATAAGAGGAGGTAGAAGGTATGAATAATTGAAGAGGGATCTAATAACGGGCCATCCTTAGGAGGGAATGCGAGACAATGTCTATGAGGTTGGGATGCAGAATGGTGACTGTCCAAGAACCTACCAATCAGCTGGTAGAATACTTGAATGAATGAATGATTTCCAAACAAATTGATTCGACTACTCGTTTCCTTAGTTTGGATGCAGTGGATGATTACAACTTCTTATCCTGATGTTTTTCTCAGTAGATTAAAACATTAATATCTAGCGTAGATCTAATTATAATATTGCTTTAAGGTCTTTGTACCTGAGCAGTGGAAAGGGTATTGAAAGGGAAAGGAAGTTTAACCCAAAATGAGTAAACAAAGTCGACTATAAAGAGAATGACGACCTAATGCACGCAAAATATTTAACACTCCTTTTTTGCAGTTCAAAAATGAATACATTGGCAGCTTAAAGTAAAAGCTAAAACTCTATAGAATATATATAAATACCTTACCATGTAAATTTTAAAGCACCACATTTCATGCGCTAAGGCGATGAGGTTTTAAATTTCTCACCATAGTCCACCGACATTAGAAAAAATGAACATAAAATATAGCATCATACATGCCACTCGCCACAAATACGGACAATAAATCTAATTAGGCTAACTATTTCATGCCTTACTAACCCTTGGCGCTCACACCTTTCTCTGATTAACAAGAACTATCGCGGGGAGAGCATTTTACGAATCCTCATTTATGAAATAAAACTATAATTGCCAACCGAATAAAACGCTTAACAGCATCTTCATCCTGCGCATTCACTGCAGGGGTAGTTGGTGCCCACCCAGCTTATTCACTTTATCGGCCGATGGAAATTCCAAAGATGCACAATAAATTCCTTTAATACGGGTAATTAAATGACACATCATATTCATGTGAATGTGACAATCCCATTCCCACTCAATTCCATTAGATAAAAGTAAGCGTTCTTCCTTCCTCATTCCGCCAACGCACTATCGCTCGAAAATAGCCATATTAGGAGTAAAATATTTGTTTGAAATGGTGATTTTTCTTCTGCTACAAAGAATTGAACGAAAAAAAAGGCAAGCGAAAGCGTAACAAGTCGCTAAAAGGATGAATGCATTTCCAAATACAATTTTTTCACCCCTTTCAGTGGTGAAGACTCACACGCTGTAAATCATGGATGTATGTATTCCAGGAGTGGACGGGTCACAGCGTGAGCCAAGCTCACAATGAAACTCTCACAATGAAACAAAAAATGATGCCCTTTGAAAGGCTCCGATTAAAAAATACCTTTTCCTCCATATTTAACTTTGTTGCGTTATCCACCTATAGGATATAATAGGAAAAATAACTTCGCATTAAAGTGTTAATAAAATAATTTTAGATGAAAAACCCTCCGCCTTGCTTCACTTACTCTCTTTCCAAATTCTACGCCGCGCATCGCCTATCCCCACAAACAATTTGAGCAGAAAATATGGTCCCGACTCTTCGCTTAAGAATTAATTCATCCTGCGGCAGTGAAATTTTTCTCGTTAGAAACTTTTCAACGAAAAAAATAATGTAGAAATTATGAAGCATTAATTGACTTAAGTAACGCCGTTTAGTGATTAGATTTCATATAGAGAAGAATTAATAATTGCAATTCCTTAGCTTCCTCAGCAAGAATAATTTTAAACCACCAAGGGCGTTCCAATCATAAAACTTTTGTTTTTTTTTTGCCGAACAAACTTCAGACAAGTTTAATTCCTCCATTTCGCGTAAAAGGAACATTTTATTAGGGGGTCACCTTCATCACCCCGAGGAGATGCGAAGGACGTCAAGTTTCATGAAGTTGCTCGAAGAGTCTGAAGAGGATCCATCTAGAACTTTTTCCATCTAAGATTAGACGAATCAAATGCATGATATCAGACTTGCGCAATCCATTCCAAAAGATCATTTATTTAACCGTCGTCTTTTTGTGGGAATACGCGCAGTCGTGGTTTCGATGAGATACACATAAGGTTACTCACAAAGGTTAATTTTAACATGTCAACATTTAACTTTCTTGTATTTCCATGGAGTTTATTTAAGTTTGATGATAACTTCCGATGGTAACGAAGGTATAACCTTCTGAATTAATTTCCGGCGATGTTAGAATTATGCATGCAGCCATTGAATGTGATCTTCAACCCTATACAGTCTTAAGAATAGGAGAGCGTGCATGAAGCAATGCATGAATGTAATGTATGGGCGAAAGAGGCGAAATGTATACAAGGGCAATATGTGGGATAATATTAAAAGAGAGCCAATTTTTAAAGCCTAATAGCAATAACAACGTTCTCTGCATTCAACTATCCCAAAAGGGAATGGCGTTATGAGTATGCATATACTGTCTTCAAACCCAAAAGTTGTATGCACACTTATCTCACACGTCTAGGAATTCAGATGAGTAAAAATGGTAATGTAATTTTAATTGAATCCGAAGATTATTATTTAACATTTCGGTAGAACATGAACTATCAAGGTATTTCACAGAAGGGTAACAGCAAAGATGGCAAATCTCTTCAAGACAGTATTGTACTTCTTAGATCACTACGATTTAATTTAGCAGATTCTAAAAATTTAAAGTCATATCGACGAAATTAAAATCAAATTAAATATAAATTATCCTTCAAAATCAATGTTTGAAATCACAAGCAAGTAACGTAGCGAATTAACGATCATAACTCTGAGTATTCTGCACCCGAAACACCTAGTTGCTGACAACATGCCCGTCTGAGCTAGCTTTGAGTATACAGGTATAAACCACAATAGGTGACTCAAGGAGGTTGCGAAAACATTGCCATTTTAAAAGCATTTACGAATGAAAAAGTGCTACCATCAAATATATAAGTCCGATTTCAAAATGTATATCCACTATAGCCTAGGAGAAAAAATTTCCAAACTTTGCACTTGCTTGTATTAAAAAAAACAAAATGGGCCATTAGCAACGTGAAAAACATTAAATTCAAAAGTATGTGTCATGCCACTCCCATAAATCTCGTTACTTTCAATAAAGGTGAGATTTCAATCTCGAAGCGATTTACACCAATGAATTACATTCCCAATTGGCACGAAAACGAAAGAAATAAATCTTTCTGGGTCAATGGTAGCTAATGACGGGGACAATTTTCCAGCACTCCAAAAGAAAAATATGTCATCAATTTATCCATGGATAATTAAATGCTTGCCACAGTGGAATTGTGGCTTACTTAGTGCTAATCGGGTGAAATTAATATGAGCTCTCTGTGAGTCCCCTAAAGCCGCATCACGCGATTACAAAAGCAAAACATTTTTAGTAATAAAAATAATCATAAGGACTTTTTTCAATATTTATGAATCTGAGCACAGCAAATAATAATATCTTTTACATTAATATATTTATTTAGAGACAATCCTTAAATATAAATGCGGATAAATCACTAATCCATGCTCATGTAGGGAAGTACGTACATCTTTAAAGGGGAAAAAAACATTAAAAAACCCGGTTATAAAATCTAAATTAGGAATATTCATGCTCATGTGCCTTTCATTACAAATACTTAATCAGAGCCCCAATAAATGCTCTTTTGAATACCTTTCCATTCAAAAGGATCAGAGATTTTTTTTAGTAAAAGGGTATGCCCCGCGGATTGCAGCAAAAAAGAGGTTTTACGGTGTAATATCGAAGCAAAATCTAATTGGAAAGGGCTTCAAGGTTGCACGACTTGCAAAACAATTCCAAAGCATTCACGCATTTCGAGGATTACGAATTTTGAAGAACAATAAAACAGCAGAATGAACTTCATTTAGTCCAAAACAGGGGATTGCGATGTGGAGAGTAAATCCCAATAAAATCCCTGATTTAAAAAAATTGAATCAGTTAATTCTTTATTTCGATGTATTCTTGGGATATTTGAAAAATATTATAGGAGCAAGGGCTCTTGACGATTACAGCACTTATACGATCCATTTTTAGGACCAAAAACGGTTTCCAAATACCTATAAGTCCCTTTCGCTTATTCAAAATACTATTATTCTTAAAACAAACGTCATTTTTACCCACATATGAGCAAAAAAGGATTACCATCGTAATGTGCACTTTTAGAGGTATTTAATAAGGTAGTTTACTGGACAGATACATTTGAAATATGCTTTCACCATGTACTTCAGCTCCAAAAATTGATGAAGAGCATCTTCTCTCCCTTTATTCAAACTCAAAAATATGCTATGAAATATTTCGAGACAAAGAATATGGTAAGTACCCGTCTGGAACGGCATATTTAAAGAATTTTCTCAGTTTGTTCCAGGCTACCTTCCTGGAAAAAATATATTTTATTCAAACTTCCGGGGTCCACCTTAAATAATTAAACGCATAATCCCTAAAGTTGTGGCAGACTTCCAACAATAAACGGTATTATCCTTGCCATAATGCTTTACCCAACTCGCATCGCGATTTTAGAGAAAGTTCTATACATGCAAAAAAAACATCATCATAGAAGAGGAATAATTACTTTTACTTAGAATTTCTAGCAGTTAACTACCAGTGGGGAATAAGATTGCATTAACTGAAAAGATATTTACGATAAAATTTAAAAAGTTTTAAATGATGAGTTTAATTATCACAGTACATTTAACTAGCATAAGAATAAATATCACAACTTTTTTGATTTTTTGCTGCATTTTGACAAAATTGTAACTATCTGCTTCCCACTTTTCTCCAGCAATGCTTGCTATCGACGGAGACTCACAAAATTATATATACACAATTGCATGTAAGGTATTCTCAAATTTTAAATGACTGTCGCAAGTCAACACAATGCTATGTGAATGTAGGCACATTTTTTTTCTATATTTGGTTTCTAATTATTGTGGTTACTTTTTGCTACGGTAAAGCGTTTGACAAGGCATGAAAAAATTACCTGATGGGCCAGGAAGTTCTACAATAATAGTAGAAAATATTATTATCATCATAGATTTGATATAATATTTAATAGTTAAGGTTAAATATATTATAATAATCTGAGCTGAATTCATGGAAGATACTTGATTTTATCAGCTCTGCACAATAGGGTGGTTAGAAAAAAATAAATTATTTTATTTCGGAATGCTATAGCACGCAAACGTTGCCATTGGTATAGACAAGAAAAAATAATATTAAAAATATTTTTATTTATATATCTTCCGGTCGCGCATTGCCGTTAAAGTTCGATAAAACTCGTTAAAACCCATAAACCTTCAATATTTTTGAAAGTATGTAAGGGTAGTATGACTAAGGTCCTATATCGTGTATACGATTTTACAAGTATTTAAAAATGACTTAAAATGATATCAATTATATTTATATCCTATATTTTGGTCGCGCATCGCTATGGAATATGTGATAAATTTGCGATTTTTGTAAAATTTCAAAGTTTTACATTTTAGAACGATTTTATAACAAATCTAATTGAGACACTATATTTACATTCCTGTACCTAGAGGTGTTTAGAAAAAATTACAGTAAAATTATTCTCATATTTTAATACTAACCGGTCGCGCAGCCGCATCAAAAGTGACTAATCCCGGTATAACGAGACGCAGGCTGCGCTTTCTCTGTGGCTGCGCGCACGTCTGTCCGCCTTCCGCAATCGTCAACTGTCAGTCTTTTATTGTCAACTGTTTTATTGTCAACTGTCAGGCTGCTGTAGGCCTCAGCCAGTACTGGACGTGGTGTTGTTCCTGTGTTAGTTCATACCTGTTCTTTTGTCTATTTAGTTAGCAACGTGTGGTTTTTCATTAGGTCTTAGTGATTACAAGTGCTAATGTATTACTGCTATGATGGATGCGCCACAGAACGTAGGAGTAGGTGTAATAACTAGAAGGGATTTTGAATTCCCTACATTTGGCCACTGGCGGGACTTATTAAATAAAAAGCTACCAACACTTGAGGATGTTCTCCGTTGCTGATTTCAAGAGAGATTTAACTTGGCTGTTGAAACAAACAACAAGTGTCTCCTTTTTAAAAGTAGCCACGACAGTTGTATAGAAAATTAAGTGTTTGTATGGCAAGGCTTCTATCCCAACTGTGACGGAATACAAGGTGGTCCAGCTTATTAACGCTTACAATGAATCATATTGTAAGCTCAGAAAATCATACAATCGTGACAAAAACAAAGCAACATTTACACTGAGACTTGACAAATTTAAAGAGAAGGGTTCCTATCTTTTTGCCATTGCAGCATGCGAATGTCAGAATGTTGTTAACGACAGCACTAGCAAGATAACTCCAGATATCTGTGTATGTCCAATAAGTATTAACTGCATGAGTGAAAAAGAAAAATAAATCATAAAAAATATTTTTAATATTATTTTTTATTGTCTACACCAACGGCAACTTTTGCGCGCTATAGTATTCCGAAATAAAATAATTAATATTTTTCGAACCACCCTACTAAGCAACCAGAGTTAGAACGCTAATAAAGGCTAATAGTACAAGGTCAAGATTCTACCGAATAATCACGACTCTAGGAATGGCTTCTACCGTAACCAAACATTGTGCAATCGACACTAGCTTCCCTCTAAAAAGAAAATAAGTATGCTCTATACCGTCATGAATTAGTTTTTCTTTCATCTAAAAATACTGTATCACTGTTGACTTTCTTCATTTCCACCAATTTTTCAACTTCGATATAGTCAAAAGTAATTATAGTAGGAATTACAAGAATAATGATTTATATTTTGAATCAGCCATGCAAATCCACCAAACAGGTTGGTGAAACGAGCGTTATATGAAATACCGTATATTACAGTACTAAGTCGAGAGATTTCTCCCTTTTTTCGGCCAATGAAAAGCTATCTTCGACTTATATTCGAGTAAATGATGTTGACTCAGGGTAGATATGGTGGAACTTATTCATCTTAAATGAAAGAATTCTTGCAGTTTTCCACTTTTTTTAATACTAGAGCCACTAAGTAATCTGATTTTTTTCGGCGTCAATATTTCTACGTATCGGCAGCATAAAACCGCATGTATCTCTATTACTGATAAGTACACCGATAAATACGTCAGAAATACGTTCGAAGTTTCGCAATAGGACCTACCACTGACATATACAATTGCTATTTCCGCTTTGTGATATTAATGTATTCAATTAGACCCAATGTATTGTACAAATATCGCATTACCAACTCGAAACACTGGGATTACCCGATTAGCATGACTCTGAGGCCGTAAATATCCGTAAATATATTGATAAATATGATATGCATTTTTTTACATTTTGTCGGTGAAAAAACTTGTATTCAATAATGAGATGAAACAAAAACATGTCCACTTCTCGTCACGAAATCTGGAATCTCCCGGCTCCTATGGACCACACACTCTGACGGCCAGCTGAATCAGTCAAGACTCGACACTAGCTTCATGGATCCCGTTTTTTACATTTTTGTCAGAGTCCCGAATGTTTGCAAATATCCCTCTCTTCCGGCTAATATTCATATTTTCATCACAACCTACGCCCATTGTGAATTTTCGTTGAAGCCAATAAGACATCTTATCGGAGTTCGTAATGCAGAAACATTTGGATGAATCATTAATATCGTCTCCTTCTTATCTAACTTAGCTTTATTTGTCCCCTTCGGCAGATGCTGAAATATTTGATTGCACACAAAATCACTCTTAGGAGTTAATACTTCATGTCATAGCAACATTTTACACCATAAGCGCACATCACATCTCCCGTCACCGTCCTATCGTTTTTCCTACAGCGCTACCATCTGTCGCGATGTCAACACTACGCGTGCAATAGCCATAGCGAATAGTGCGGAAGATGATTCCCTCAATCAAGACGACGACGATGACGTAACTGCTTCATCACGAACACTTGACTATCGCGTCTAAGGACGTTGTAGTCTAATACATGGCTGATTTTGTAGCAGTTAACGATATCATCGATCAATTTATTGAAAGTGTGTATATCTTTTTTCCAACGTTTGCCGCTCTTGGCTTCAATATTGATCCGTGCCCCTTTAATGGTTCGCTTACTTAATCGCAAAACTAGCCGATGAAGTAACTAACTTTTTCACTTCGACCTATACTCGAGTCACGGATTTTAGTCGATATTTTAGGCCCGAAAATAAGACCTATGCTTGAATCGATTTATACTCCAAATTAGACGGTAGTTTTCCCAACGCCAACCCCTAAAATGCCTTCAACTCTTGATCGTGCTCCATCACACAGCCCTTCATCTAAATTAAATTAATATTAAGTTCCTCAATATAAACACTAAACCCATGGTATCATCCTGAGTTTGATTATGAGCCACTCCCTCGGGATTAATGTCCCTGAATAAATATGAGCTCGATACTTCCAGGGAAACAGCCGCGGACTACATCCAACTAAGTCAAAATCATTAGAAACTCCCGTAAAAAAGTATGACTCAGTATTCAGAATGCATTTTGCATTATGAAGGAAACGCAAAACTGAGCATGAAAAGTACTGAGCATGAAAAGTACTATCCTTTTTCTCATTTCCCTGCCGCAGCCCCATGAGCCAGTCGAGAGAAAGCCAGTCGAGAGAAAGGCGATAAGAGAATATTTTGCAAAAAACGAATATAACCTACCGAGTCCCACAAATAGAGTCACATGTGATCCAATGGCAAATAAAAAAACTGAAACAATGTTCAGGGTTGGATCAAACCTTGAAAGAGCCCACTAAGTGGACAATTTTTACCAATTTTTTTTTAAATGACCAATATATCATTCACCTTCTCGCAGGGCGAATTGTCGGTGAAGAATAATACATCAATATCACCCAAAAATATTGCAAAAAATTCCATAGTAGAGATTTTCCGTCAAGTAATCCGAGAGCATTAACGATTAAATTTCATGTTATACAAGAAGATTTCGCTAAAAACCCATTTCACAAATGAAACAGCTCAGAATCACTGTATTTTTGCTATTTATGTTTTACAGAAATCACGTCCCAATTTACCGCGATTGGTTTGGCTGTTTACGTAGTAGTAAGTTAGGCGTAACACAGAACAATTTATCACGATTACAAAGGATAAAAATTTCAAAATATGAGCGAAAATCGTTAAGTTTAAGGGATAGTAGTAAAGTGAGCGGCTCAAGCTTTTTTGATCGGTGCATTATATATTACAGGTTAATCTAACACCGAATTTCACCTTTTTATCGGATCTAAAGTGATGTTTTCTCCTTCACACCTACACAATACCTTAAAGATGGCGAAGGAAATGTGAATGGTTGGATATCAAGGACGATGTCGCAGAAGCTCCGCAGGATGAGGGGCTCACAGGTGAGAAAGTCAAGAGAGAGCGGAGAAACGTAGATCGGAGGAGACAGGCGACGCCTGGAGAGAAGGGCGTCGCGACGCGTCGAGGGGCGGCAGTGTTGTAGCACTTCTAGCGGGAAGGCTGCGGAGGAATTGGGATGAGGAGTGGCAGTGAGAGACTGAAAATGGAGAGCATCACCTCAAGAGTTTGATTGTGTGGGTAGACGTGTTTGTGTAGACGACGGTGGCAAGATTATAAAAGGAATGTGGATAGAGGACGGACGGCGGATAGGACGGAGCGATATTGACATATATCGACCAAGGCTCCGAAAATAAATTCCGACGTACACTTGATATGTGCTCAGTAGAATTGGGTCACGTCCACTGTTAACACTTAAAAGCATTGCGCGATTCCAAACAAATTTTTTGTAGATCAATTGATTTCAACTTCTTTACCGCATTATTTGCGGGTCAGCATAACAACAACTTGAAAGAGCAGATATATCAAATATATAATCATCACGCCATTCCCTTTCGGGATACGCATATTCAAGGAAGTAAGTCATGCCTGTTAGGAATAGGAAACATGCACTCTTTTAATAACTTCCCCCACAATGCTCTACCATTGCATGCCTCTTTCGCTTGTTACATTCATTCATTTCTTCATAAACGCCAACCTATTCTTAAGACTCCTAATATTCCTCCTATTTAGAGACACCCCTACCACATTAACCCATGACTTCTGCGGTTTACCCCTTCCTCTCACAACATTCATTCCACCATCATATATCTGTTTCTATATTCGACTCTCATCTATTCTCTGAACATGATAATCCATCGTAGCACATTACTTTCATATAAATCCATTACTGGAGCATCCACCACGTTTTTTTACCCACTCATTTCTAAACCTATTCCTCCTACTTTTGCCGTAAGCATATTTCAGGTACCTTATGTCCACAGCATTTACCTCACTCTTATCCTTATGATAGCATTCCCGTCTTTCGCTTCCATATAATATAGTCGGGAGAAGAACCATTTTGAATACTGCGATTTTCACTTCTGTAGATACATAAAAGAAATGAGTGATATTAGGTGAACGTCCTATAATTCGAGCAGTTACATCTAGGAGATTGCGCGCTTCATTCATTGTTTATAGTTCTAGAGTAAGCCGACTATTTAGATGTCAGACGCGGTATAATTTGCAGTGTCCACTTACTGGAGCTCGGAGACCACTATCGGCAATCCATCTCGAGGAATATCCGAACCAATCGCTCTCAATTTGGAGTGAAAAAGGTTTTATTTTAGAATTCTGCGACCCTTTACAGAATTCAATCGCAAACGCAAATGTAACATATAATAAACGACTGGTTAACTACTTGACTCATTCCATCAGATGATGTTTGAGACTTTTTTCTTCTTAACGACGCTCTTACTCTGTTGCAAAAGATCAAGTGATAGAAACCATTTATACGAGAGAGCTGAATATAAAACAGAGAGCTATATCGACTATCTTACTATTCCTTCATATATCTTTTTAATTCTTATGTGTTAGATGGCCCTTCATATATTTCTGTTATATCGAGATAGCAAAGGAATGTGAGGAGGTTTGGGAATTGTTAAGAGACTATCAAGAAAAATTATTGCATTGAAATATACTGTTATTTGTTAAAATATAGACGCACAGCGTACAGCATCATAGCATAAAGAACTCAACGAGGCAATATCAATAGTTTCGCCAATTTCCCTATAAATAACAGGCAATGTCGACTACGCAAAGCGATATGCAGCTTGGTAGATAAGCAAAATAATTATAAAATTCCATATTAGCTTTCTCACAAAGTTTAACGTATTGTTCTAAAATGGAGTACGAAGTACATAGAAAAGATACGAGTGGAATATTTTTTAATCAAATATTCCGAATACATGTGGTCGTTGAAAAAATGCTAAAAAAACTTTTCAAATGCAAAAATAAAAATTATGTTCAGAAATACTCGAGGGAGCAGCAAAATGATAGGAACAAAGCTCCTTAATCAAGTGGTCGTAAGTGCAAGATGGTTGATAGTATTCCGGTTGCCGAAACTTTCCGTTTTTATTTTTCTTTTCCTCTTATCATATGAAAGCAATGTTTTGTGCAAAAATGTGTTCCATAAGTTAATATATATGTGATGATTTGATATTTCATAAGATCAGCCCCATAATATGTTTTTAAGGAGAGCTTTCGCGCATTGTGCAAAAATGTGTTCCATAAGTTAATAGATATGTGATGATTTGATAATTCATAAGATCAGCCCCATAAAATGTTTTTAAGGAGACCTTTCACGGCCCTGAGCACTATCTAATTACGATGAAGCAGGATAAAATGGTTTCAAAACTAAAAGCGTTCTTTTTTAAGAAAATAAAATGTCAAATGAGGATGAATGCTCATTACTAAATAAAAATTTAATTATTTCTGAATTTTCTTTTTGCTTATAAAAGTTAAGCCTTTATGATATCTACAGAATTAATAGAAAGTGAAACTCACCGGGCAGCCATGTAAACGTAGTCACTAACACGTAGTAAAACAATCATTTTTAGTTAATTTATCAGTCTAAAATTATTATTCAAAGTATAATATTAAAATTATTAAAAGTCAAATTAATTTGGTGTGAGATGCCGAGGTTCAAATTATCCATGCCAAAAATCTTTACTGAAGGAGCTTCTTTTTCCCAAAACGACTTTTCACGTCTTACACCTCCAAAACATGAAAAAACACATTTGAAAGTGGGTGAACAAAATAACGACGACAGATAAGCGGACTTCGGTAGGGATAATGGCCAAACAACGAAATATTTTCATTGCATCGCTAACCATGGAAGATCATTGCTGGTCTATAAGGAGGAATTCTGCCTTCAGTTTCTCTACTGGCTGGTCACTATCGCTTAGGTTAACATCAACTTTTTAATAAATTAACCATGATAGTCCTTGCATTATTTTATGTTTCCTATTGACGTTCTAAGCGTCCATTCAAGAGAATACTAAATTTCAGGAGATTTTTTCCCAAAACCACTTTCCAAGTCCCATATCTCTAAAACACAAAAAAAAATATTTGAAAGCGCTCGTGCAAAATAATTACGACAGCTAAGTGGATTTTTCCAGGGATGGCCAAACTGCGACATCTATGATTGCATCGCTAACCATTAAATAGCATCACTAGTCTCTATAAAGTAGCATTCAGCCTCCAGTTCAGTTCCTCCACTGACCTACGCTGCGGTGATGAGGGTTAGCCCGACGGGAAATCTTTTTCTTCACCACTAACTGTGACTTGTTTTGGTCGTTCCACCGGGGCAGTTTCTCTCCCGACGTTCCTGCGGTCGACGAGATGGTGAGACACTCGAACGCACCCACATACGCACACTAGTTCGGCGCCATAGAGCAAGCACTCTCCGCGACTGCAAACAAGCCCGCACGCTGGACAGTCTATGTGCATTTCCACGCTCCACGGTGCCATTATACTGTGTTCAGAACGACGGCGAGAGGAATTGGGACGAGGAAATGAAAACTGGGGCGATTGGGGGAGGTTGGGAGGGAAGAGGAAATGGACAGAGAGAGAGAGAGAATGGAAAATCATTTGGAGACTTAAGCAGTAGGAGGGCGAAATTCTCTCCACTCATAGACGCTTCCACGTCCAAGAATTAGAATGTTTTGAGGTATAAAGTGAAGCAAGGGCCGCGATGTGCAACATGTTATCAGCACGATATTGAAGAGTATTTATAATATTAATCCGACGGCATACTGCGTCGGGCTACGAAGTATCATGGTGTCACTTAGCATTAATCACAATCAGTATTATGGTCATGAGTATTTACAAACATTCGCTTCCTGGGGAAGGCAGGCAAACCTCAAGTTTTTAAAATAGAAAACATAAAAGAAGCGGCATTATACACATTATTTTAACAAACCAATATAAATTTCGACGCTCAACATTATTCCTCAGAAATAATTTAGGTTGTTACTTCACGATGATTTTTAATGTTGAAACTCTAGATGGCCGATTTACAAAGCAACATGTGAATCATGCGTCACGATTTTCAGCTTGAAATAAAAAAAAATATTAAAATTACTCGAAATAGCGTCTTGCATGCTTCATGAAAACGACTTAAAGGTGTAAAAAGACGCTTCAATATCTAATTGGAAAAATTTATAAGAATCCATATTATCATCAGATAATCTGTAAATTTTGTGATGGGTACACCTACCTATTATTCATTTTTCAAATAATATTTTCATGGCTAATGTTGCCTCACATTGCTATTTCAGCATTCACTTTGAGCATCCGTAGATCTACCGCTATGTTTCAGTGAGTTGTGATAGAAAGATGCATGAACACATGCGAACAATTGACAGTGTTATAAGCACAAGAAAATGACAAAGGCCAAAACAGCAGCTACTTGGAATACAAATTATACATTTTTCTGAATGGTGAAGAAACTAGCTACGTTACTTTGATAGTTATTCTCATAGCCAGTGAAAACAACTAAGACATAGGACTTACAGCAATTCACCTGCAATTATCTAGAGATATTTTAATTCACCTAGGCTATAAAAATCATATTCACCTAGGCTATAAAAATCATATTCACCTAGGCTATAAAAATCATATTCACCTAGGCTATAAAAATCATATTCACCTAGGCTATAAAAATAATATTCACCAAGGCTATAAAAATCATAACATTAAAATTTTATTCACAGCATTCATTTACATGAAAGGAATGACTCAAGAAGAAAATTGAAAAAAATGCGTTTAGAATAGATAGAAATACTTGTCATCATTTAAGAAAGCACTAGATTCGTGAATAAAATGTCACATGTACATGGTGTCACATTTGGCCACATGCTAAAATTGCAATTATTTTAGAATTACATTCAAAGGCTTATTAACATTGAGAATTTTGATGGCTTGGTAGAGTAATATATGTTGAAAACTGAAACTGAATTCATAGAAAACAAACACTATTATGGTCTAATAAGTTAGGATTAATATTAGCATATATTAAGTGAGCCTTTGTGAATCAACAAATACCTGTGCCTTAAAATCCTTCGGAGAATTCTTGTTATCTATTTGAATTTCACACACATTTGGAAAAGGAAGGGTAGTTGGATCAATCTTCGTAGTTAAAAGTAAGTATATATATCTGGAATAAGTTCTAATTAAATTATGCAAAATCCCCGCGATTTTACGAGTGAGCACATGAGTTAGTCTGATACTTATGAGGACGAGATAAAATATCTAAATACATCATTATACCTATAATTGGAATAAAAAGTCGGCATTTCTTGTTAGGATTGCATAAAACAATTATTGATAGCTAAATGGTAAGCAGCATATTTCTCCAAAAAAACGATACGGACATCTGTTTATCGCTCTCACGAATTTTGGAAGTGGAATGTGAGTATTGCAGAAATAAAATTGAAGCGGAAGATAGATTCCGTGGAAACCACTTTTGGCCTCGCTGTATATGTTTCCCAATCCAAACCAGGAGTGTTGGACACACAGGATATGGGTGCGAAAGTTTACCAAGTTTTGACATTTCCTGTTAATTTCAAAGAATGCGGATATAGATTCGAAATCATTCATTTCATTTACGTGACTATTTACTTCAAAGCTTCAATGAAGCAGAATATATGACAAAGATGAGAATTCAAAGAATGCGGATATAGATTCGAAACAATTAATTTCATCAACACGACTATTTACTTCAAAGCTTCATATAAGGAAATAATACATATTAGGAAATATGACAAAGATGAGAATAGACGCACAGGAGAATTGTTATATGTTGCATTTTTAAATTCATAATGACAAAATTACTTTAATAAATTAAATTAAATAATTAAATTTAATTTAGCCCTGAGCTAGGATTTTGTAAGCAGACCAAGCAGAATCTCAAAAGAGGTTAGCATCGCAAACATGAAAACGTATAATATAGAAATGAAATCACATTATAGTAAGCTGTAAATACTTTGCAAGTAAGCCCTTTTCTTGGGACGTTCGTGTATATTCAACTGAATACTTTCATCCACTGTCTGCATCTCAAAAATCTTTTCACTCTGCTACGAGGATCAAGTACATTCCAGGAATAAGTCTAAAGATAAGTTTACTAAAATATGTCTGAAGATAAAATTATCTCAATTCTGCTCTAAACAACATACAATATTGTTACATCATGAAATTCTCAACATTTATAATGTGTGAACTTTGTGAATGAGACTTAAAATCAGTTAACGGAGAGGATAAAATATATACGTATCGAAGATGTTTAATGCCCACCAGGACGCATAAAACTTTCCTGCTGTACAAAGATCACTTTTATAAATAGTGATAGAATAGTATAGATTTAAAAAAATACTAATGTTAAATTAGCGACACGCTTACCACCAAGGGATGAAATTAGCCAACCTCCAAAGTAGTTTTGCAAAGTTCAGTGTTCATGTAGTAAAAATGAATTTCCTGGGAGAGAGAAGGTAGCATATGTTTTCCCTCAGAAAATCATGCAATAAAAAGACATTCCAGGGAAGCAAAACACAGTATCATGATGCTACTCCAACCCCTATTAATTTTGCAGGGGCGCTCAAAGTAACCTCTCGCCTCTTAGCTCTCGGAAGCAGCACACTCCTGTCGGGAGGGAGCCGACACAAACCACGGGCAACCAACCGTCTCCGAATTATTCATCCCCTTCTCCTCCCATATTCGCCCTCCCAACACCCTCTCTCTCTCTCTTGCCGAAGAAACCCGAGCAAGAAGTTAGCTGACAGGAGGAGGCAGGATAGAGGCTGGAAGGAGAGGGATTCTATCTGCTTTTGGAGCACCTATATAGGCGGGGTCGGGCTTCAAAAGGGCGCCGCTGTGATGGTAAAACAACGAGTAATCTTCATTCAAGTTTGACGCGCCCATCAAAATTTTGAAATCCGCGATAATGACGCCGTTTTACAGCGAGCGCGCGAATCTCTGAAGCAGAGCTTTTGATATGAAAGATGCCTTGAGAAGAGCTTCCGAGGGTAGAATGCGTATCCGATCTTGTTATACATTTATTACCCAACCCATCATCACTTAATAAAACATTTGGTGTAATCCAAAAAATTGGTAATCAATGATAGCGAGTTATTTCTTGTTGTTTTTTGGAAAGTGAGAAAAAAAGTTTGCGATGAAAACTTTTGGCAAAACTCATCCTTGCGAAAAGATTAATAAAACAAGTTCATCGTTTTTGCAAATAAAGCAGCAAGAATTTAAATGATTGATGTTTAGCATCAGAGAATCACGATAGGATATAGAGGAAAAGAATGCCCATTTCTCTAAAATAACTGCTAAATTTATAATGAAGGCCACCCTTACTATGTAAACACTATTTAAGCCATGTTTTATTCGAAGTCCGTAAAGAAAACGAAATTTATGAATAGAACATCACGCATGCTCTAATGATGTTACGTGAAACTGGACCGCGTACACCAATATGCGAGGAACATCGATGAAATAAAGTGATTTCCATACTCAACGAAGTGAGAAATGCCTCATATAATTACCAACATGCGAGGAACAGCAATGAAATAAAGTGAATTCCATACTCTTCAACGAAGTAAGAAATCCCTCATATGCGAGGAACAGCAATGAAATAAAGTGAATTTCATGCTATATTCAACGAAATGAGAAATCCCTTATAGGTAGGGTAGGGTAGACCGGGGCTACTCCAATCACGGGGCTATTCCGATAAAATTAAGAAAAACTCCCGCTGCATAAATCCGGTGCTGCTGCAAGTGTTGCAGTCAAAGTTAGTCGTAAGAGTGAATCCTTAGTAAGTAGTAGCCAAATCGTGCAGCAGACATCAGCGGTATTAACAGTGAAATATTCTTCTGAATTAGTTAAGGTAGGTGCACAAATCAATTCTCTGATGTGCATGTAACTTTCTGCCCTACTGAAATAAGGTTTGGCTTTCTCATCTTAGAGCATATCCATTACTTATATTTTTTTAACGTATCCTTAATGTACCGAAAACGACCTGGGAAATACATTAGTGTGTACTGCAATCTACTTCTGATTAATTAATTAAACAATCAAAAAATGACTCTCGGGGCTGTTTAGATCACATTTTTATAGGGCTTTTCTGATCAAACGAGGGGCTATTTTGATCGTAGCTAGGGTCATTATTCCAGAACATTAAATTACAATAGCTTAATAACTGATGTATGTAGGGTTAATTCTAATTGGCAGATGGTTCGGATCTACGCAGGGAAAAATAAATATAGCAACTCGAAGGAAGAAGACATGAATATACATATGAATCTAAATCTTCGGCACCATTGTACGGGCAAAGGTGTTGCCTAGCTTTCCGCAAAAGATAGGTCGCGCTGCAGTCGGCATGGTTCCGCTTCTGTGCGTCACAAATGGCCGGTTTAATTGGGAGGCCAATTCCGGTACCTTTATTTCCAGTATCTCCATTTGAATCACGACCTTTCTTTCGGCATGGTTCGCTCGTGTGTATCAAAAATTGCCGGTGTTAATAGGGAGGCCAATTTCGGTACCTATATTTCCAGCATCTCCATTTGAATCACGGAATTTCCTTATTAAAACCACCTTCTTAAGAGTGGTGGCGCTACAATCTGCTTGGTCCTGATTTTTTGGTGCATGCGGAATATTTGGCAACACCCACTGGGGGCAAGTTTAGGATCCATATGTATATTCATGGAAGAAGATATGGAAAAGGCCATAAAAAGTGTCAGTGAAGGGTTGCATATCGTCCGAGGGACTTCAGAGATGTACGATGTACCCTATGCAACACTTCATGGAATAATTAAGGAAAGTAAGGACAATAAACGAGGAAAACCTTTCCATAAGAAAAAAACATCCGATCATCAAACGGTGTTGAAAGAAGAAGAAAAAAGCAGCAGGTTGAGAGGCTGATAAGCCTTTCAAGGCGAGGATTTGATTTAGTTCACCGAGCTGTTTTACAGTATTCAGAGGAGAGAGGTATGAAACATCCGTGGAAGTAGGAAGGAAAATCCGGCCCTGATTGGTTCAGTGCACTCATGAAAAGGCATTCACATTCAACCCTCAAAAAACATGAAAACATGACAATCTTTCTCGAGCACGTGCTCTGAGGTTAACTAAGAAAGCAGTAGGTGACTTTTTCAATTCATGTGAGGAAGTTTATAATGACAATGAGACGATATGCAAACCAAACCTTGTTTCTAACATAGATGGAACGGGATTCCCACTCAAAAATTGTCAGTGAGAAAGGTACAAAGGTGGTAGTCGTATTAACTAGTGTAGAGAGAGGAGAAAATGTTACAGTGATCGCTTGTTGCAGTACTAGTGGGGCTTATCGGCGGATGGTGATCATCAAAGGTGTTCGACACAGATCCGAGTACGCAGAGAGCATGTCACAAGGTACGATTGTCATAATGTCGGAGACTGACTGGCTACACAGACGAATAACTTTTCTTGACGTGGCTGCAATATTTTCAGTGGCACCGCCCAATCGGGCGCGCCCGCGCGGTAAATGAATTTTGATACTTGATGGCCATGCGTCACACCATTCTTTGTCTTGCCTGGAGTACTGCTCGCAAAACACCATTGAAATTATTTGTTTTCCTCCTCACACCACACATATGTTACAGCCTCTAGACAGAACAGTTTTCAAACAACTCAAGACTTTCTACAATCAGAGTACCACTATGTCTATTCGCAACAACCCAAGCAACCCCATAACAAAGCTCAATTTTGGCAAGATATTCAATGAGGCGTGGATAAAGACTGCGACTAGTGGGAATGCAGTTAAAGGGTTTAAATGCACGTGAATCTTTCCTTTGAATCCAAATGTTATTCATGAAGACAAGTTCGTGCCTTCAAAAGCTTTCGAAACCGAAAATTTACAGGCTGAGGAATCTGATTTAATTCTCGACCCTTCATGATAAAACCCACCTGTACCTCTGGATGAGCCCCTTCCTAATTTGACAGAAATATATTCACCTCGTTCATCACAGATAGGTTAATCAAATGAGAGAGATCACGAATCAATTTTTGAGAGCTCAATTCCAACACCGAAGAGGGCCAAAAAGAGGATGAAATGCTGCTAGCGCCAATAATATAAGGTTGTAACGTCGCCTGAAAACATCGCCAACACAGCCGCTAAAAGGCAGCTGAAGATGGAGAATAATGACATAATTTTAGGAATGCAAAGCGGAAGGTTAATAACTGGAAAGAGAGATCAGATGATCATAAGAATAGTGAGTCCAAAACAGATAGCTGCGGAGTTTGTGGCCTTGGATATTACTGTATGGAGTCATTAAAAAAGGGTGACTGGATTAAATGACAACAATATAGCGCCAGGTATCATGAAATTTGTGTTGGTACCAAGGGGAAGAAGCAATTTGTGGAATATGCATCTACATTTGATACTAGCACATGAAAGTAACATTGTGAAAATAAAAAATATTTAAACCTTGACTTCCACAAGTTCAAAGCTCCTTGGACTAAAAAATATATATCCATCAACATGCCTAATAGAAAAAAGAGTAACCTTTCGAATCAATCTTCTAAAGCAAGAGGAATGTCTTCTTTGCGAGAAAATGAGCCCTTGCATGAAAAACGACAAAGGTTAGACTTAGATGGTCAAATACATGCCGACCAGCGATCTCATGAGAATCTCCCCGTGGTGTTTCTCGGGTTACACTAAGAACCGCACAAATTTCATCCTGACCCAACCTACGGACGGGTAACCAGTTATAAATCTGGTTCAAATATAGACCCATTTGTTTCAAAACCTCAATCTGTTTTTAGATGGCGGAAATTATACTGACGTCACTACATGCTTCTTACCCGAAAGAAGAACGGGGAAGAAGAAGAAGAATTCTGCGCAACGAACGACATACGTGCATGAAAATCGACAATTGCACTAAGAATCACCATAGATTTTCTATTTAGCAACCGAAACCAATGAATATGGCTACCCGTTTTGCCGAAGGCACGGTCCGGGTGATGGAGGATTCATACGCCAAATAAACATGGGTGTTGAAGAAAGTGCTCTTTTTGACGTTGGCAACCGCTGGATTGTACCCTACTCTCCAATCCTGATTAAGACACTCAACGCACATGTCAACGTTGAATTTCGTAACTAAATTAAGTCATTGAATGCAAATATATTTATGTACACTAGGGAATCAATCAAGCTTAATCACTCAGAAGACGTCTCAAGAGAACCGGAGGGACCTGGTGACCATCTGTCAACCTGGGTGCTATTTAAGTAGTAATGAGTCTGAGTGGCCCATTTTTGGGTTTCCCGTGCATGAAAGAGGACCAACAGTCACTCATCTCTCCGTGCAACTAGAAAACTGTCATCCTGTCTACTACAACGAACACAACATACAAGAGAGGTTACGAACTCCTCAAATGACCACGCAGACAGTTTTTATTCAGGCTTTGTGGTTTTCTTATAAAATGCGTTCAATGTTTTTCAAACCCGTTGAATTTCAACGGGTACCTTCAGCTAGTTGTAATATATAGATGTATTTATACATGGTATCATCATAATAATTAATTAATATATTTCATGGTATTATTTACTCGGACAAAAGTTAAAGAGGCAAAAACGGTAATCATAATACGAAACTAATTTTAAGTATAAGCGGTAAATTTTGCCTACATAAATGTTTTATGTTTAAAGTAATAGATATATAGAACTTATAAGTTTTAATATTAGTTATTGTATATATTTTCTATAACTTTAAACATGAAACATTTATGCAAGCAAAATTTACCGCGTATTCTTAAAATTAGTTTCGTATTATATGAATACCGTTTTAGCCTCTTTCACTTCCGTCCGAGTAAATATGATATTTTTTATATACAATAAATGGAAAATTGAAGGTGATAACATATATATATATATATATATATATATATATATATATATATATATAAAACTTCCAGGAGAATCACTTTATATATATATATATATATATATATATATATATATATATATATAAAGCTTTTTTTAACTTTTGTCCGAGTAAATAATACCATGAAATATATTAATTAATTATTATGATGATACCATGTATAAATACATCTATATATTACAACTAGCTGAAGGTACCCGTTGAAATTCAACGGGTTTGAAAAACATTGAACGCATTTTATAAGAAAACCACAAAGCCTGAATAAAAACTGTCTGCGTGGTCATTTGAGGAGTTCGTAACCTCTCTTGTATGTTGTGTTCGTTGTAGTAGACAGGATGACAGTTTTCTAGTTGCACGGAGAGATGAGTGACTGTTGGTCCTCTTTCATGCACGGGAAACCCAAAAATGGGCCACTCAGACTCATTACTACTTAAATAGCACCCAGGTTGACAGATGGTCACCAGGTCCCTCCGGTTCTCTTGAGACGTCTTCTGAGTGATTAAGCTTGATTGATTCCCTAGTGTACATAAATATATTTGCATTCAATGACTTAATTTAGTTACGAAATTCAACGTTGACATGTGCGTTGAGTGTCTTAATCAGGATTGGAGAGTAGGGTACAATCCAGCGGTTTATCTTTATCCAGCGGTTTACTTTAAATCTTGAGAAAGGTGGAGCTAGTCTTCACCGAAATATCGGAAGTTTTTATGTGTAAGTGTTCTTTTTTCCGTGTGTATATTTTTTATCGGCCACCCTCTTGGCATACTGTATATTTATCACCCGAGTGATTCTCCTGGAAGTTTTATATATATATATAGAATCTCCTCCAGCTGAAGAAGGGTCCTTAGCCCGAAAGCTACCCCTAAGCAGTGGACACCGGTGTCATCATGGATCATCTGCCTGTGAGTGTCCACTGATTTACTTTCCTATCCTTCCCCAACCTCAACGCCTTGTTGCTAGCATATACTTTTATATTTATTTCCTTTCCTTTTATATTTATATATATATATATATATATATATATATATATATATATATATATATAAAACTTCCAGGAGAATCACTCGGGTGATAAATATACAGTATGCCAAGAGGGTGGCCGATAAAAAATATACACACGGAAAAAAGAACACTTACACATAAAAACTTCCGATATTTCGGTGAAGACTAGCTCCACCTTTCTCAAGATTTAAAGTAGGAATGATAAAGTAGGAATGATGATAATGAAGGGACTTAGGATATATATATATATATCCTAAGTAATGAACAAAAACACTCCTATTCAGTGACCTTATTATGGCTAACACGGGGTCTCCAGGCCGTGTTAAGTTATGGCGGCAGGAAAGCACTTACGACGGCTATGACATTTAAAGAATTGCTCCTCTGACGAATCCGTCACAGCTAAGGCGAAACCGTCATAGTTCCCGTGTTATGACGCCTATGAAATTTACAGAATTTACCTGCTGAACGTTTGGTAGAAGGTATTTGAATTGCTATTAGTAACATGAAGTTTTAATTATGTATTCATCATAATGCGAAATCTATTCATTACAAATTTAATAATTCAGAACATTTCCACTGCTGTAATTACTCTTACTTTACCAGTTAAGCATTATTTTATTATATTTGGTTTCCATCGGCTTGAAACCATGCTTGCTTTTGTTTTACCTTTAAGTGACCTTTTCATTCGATTTTAATGTAGGTGAGATACCCAAATAATAACAGGAATGTTTGAAAGGGTACTACATCGGTTTAAGAAAACTTTAAAAAATATGAATTCACTCTTTTATCACAAAATGCTCAAATAGAAGCACATACTGAAGTATCCGTATTTCCAAGTCATTAAATTAAAAATGAAGAATATGGTAAAATATTTAAATTTACAACAAGTATCACTTACTCGAATAAAATAAAAGAATAGATTAAATTTTCAAATAACCCATTTCCATTTCAATTATTTACCTATTACACTCTTAAATATACCTGTTTATATTTGTCTTATAATTATAGGCAAAAGTTATGCAATAAAAATATACATTAGATGAATGAATTATACATTGATTTTAATAATTTTGCCCAATGTTAAAAAAGTAGCAATACGAGAATCGCGGACTTTGAGAACTAGAGCCTAAGTGCTAGATTTCCGTCTTTTCCAAATCAACAACCTTACGCACAGCGGCACGCCCACTCATCAACTGACTGACACGAGCGCAAAAGTGATCCCTTCCCTTGCTCCCCGACCCTCTCCCCTCCGCCTTAACCCCCCATTCCCCTCTCAACCCACCACCCTCCCCTCAAAACAACAGCTTCTCCTCCCTCTCCCTCCCATTCTCCTTTCGACCCACTCCGCCAAACACGCATCACTCTCCGCCATCACTCCAAACATCCCCCCCCTCCCCACTCTCTTCCCATTGGCCGAAGAAACACGTGTCCGGAATCCGCAAAACCATCCCCACCACACACGAACATATTCATAGAGCGCCCGTGTTTGTATTTGCACGTGTATGAGCACTTGGTGATAAAAATGCGGGATAAACACATGCAAAAGCGATCTGATATGCATCTCTAAGTAATAATAATACTGTCGTCTTTATTTCAGAGCAAATTTAGGCATTTTTAGACCTTTCTTACAATTACCTCATTACATATCACACATAACATGAGGAAAAAAGAAGAAATCAGAGCCAGAAATTAGAGACGCAAAAAGAGGTATACATGAACACGAAATGACTCAATATCTCTCAGTCTATATCTCAGTCAAGTCTAAATATAAATAAGAGACGCAAAAATAGGTATACAAAAACAGGAAATGACTCAATATCTCTCAGTCCGAGAGAAAATGACGAAAGAATCACGTTTAGATCGAAAATAACGGAGAACTGTATACAAATTCGGCCACGATAGTCAGGGTTGGTAAATAGTCAGTCAGACAACCAAGGGTCTCGGAACGAGTTCCTCCTTAGGCATGGATGTCGAGACACTCTTACGATTAATATCAAGGTTCCATGGTAGGATATATCCAAAATAGACAGAGATCCATCATCTTAAATCAAAATTTTACTTCAGTTGCAGAACAATAATTATTCAATAAAATCCCACGAAGCGCATTGACTCAGCCATGCTGGCACGTCAATTCAGCACGTAGAACGGTAATTGAGTGATTAAGGCTCGAATTCAGGTCCCGTCAAATGAATCTTTTCATCGCAATTCAATACACCTCTAATGAGTTTCTACTGGGCGCTGAATTCCAAAACCTAATTTCCTTCTAATTAACTTTGTCAAGGTCAGGTTCAAAAAAGCCATCGGTCAGACAACACGCCCCACTGGAGAACGAAACGTAACGGTTACTGGAAAAACAGAATGAGTGAGTACAATGTGCAGGAAATAATACAAAAAAATATGACTGATTTTCACTCGCGTCCATGTGGGTCGATAAATACGCACGTCGTACGCATAAGATTAAACTTTCCCCACTGCACTGCATTCCTTCATTCCTAAACACACATACAACACTACTGCCATTCCTCTCTCCATTGTCCCTTCCCTGTATCAGGAGTGAGCGATAACAAAAGCAGGGGGAGATGTGGACTAAGAATAAGTGGGGGGCGGGGTTCGGGAAATGAGGAAGGAATCGCATTAGAGAATTAAGAAGACTTCCATACCGGAAAGGGAAGTGGTTGCTACCCTCACACCACCACAACTGAACGCCCTCCTTCCTTTAAAAAATCACCTCAGGAAATCTTTCTCCCAAAACTCTCAACTGAAGGGATGAAGGAATTAAGACACGAAAAAGCAAAAGCGAAGAACCAAAAAAAATATTTCTTTAAAGAGGAAGAGAAAAATCTACCTCCTAAAGACTCGCCAGCTCTCTCCATTACGGAGAATAAATTTCACGATACCGTCTAAAGAATCCCTTGATCACTTCTCCATAAATGGCACCAAAATCGTTTTTCTTGATATTTTTTAAATATATTTTTTATGAACTCACACATCTTTATTTACGCCTGACATCCCTGGCTCTTTACAATGTGGCTACCCCGAATGGTAACGGCGTCATGGATATGTTGAATTATGTATGTTTTCACAATCTAAAAATGCCAAAAAAAAAACAAATATTATTTTCCTTTACACTCACCGTCGGCGCTTTGAACGTTGCGATCGCATCGCTGAGGTGCCGGAGACTCAGGGCATCATCGGCACGGCATCCCGCGCCGGGTGCGGCCGCGGGAACGCTGGCCGTCGGCGCCGGCTGAGTCCCGACCGACGCCGGCGTATAACCACCTAGGCCGCCGCCGCTGAAGGGACATCGCGAAGCCATGGGGCGCAGTTGGGTCGAGAGAAGCGTCGACGGCAGGCGGCTGTGACGAAGAAGGCGCCCAGGCGACACCTCCGCGTCACGACGTGTGACGGGGACAACCCTCCCGAAACACTTACGCAAACGTCACGTCAGTTATTTTTTTTGAAGGGGCGGGGCAGGCAGTCAGACAGTGGAGTCTCGTTTCGCACGTCGAACTGTTCTCGTCTCGAGAGAACGAGACGAATTTTTTTCTCACGCCTTGTTGAAAAGCGTCGCGTGTGTGTTCGTCGCTATCCTTTTTTTCTTACGTTGGCTCGGTCCGCCCTTCGAAAAACACTCGGCAAAGAGCGCTGCAAAGGCTCCGGGACGATTGAGCGATGCCGAGAGAAGGGAACGCGGGTATCGGTAAAACACCAAAACTCCCCTTCTTACTCCTTCCTCTCCTTCAAACTCACACACACACACGCAAACAAGACCATATATACGTTCAAGAAGCCGGCTCCTTCTTCCACCCCACCACCATCGAATACGACCACGACTTCGGTCCTCTGTTAGAGGGAGCGAGGGAGTGTGATAGGGAGACAGAGAGAGTGGAGTGAAGTGTTGAGAGGGGTGGGGAGCGGGGGTGTTGGCGGAGGGAGGAGGGACAGTGAGAGGGAGGGGGACTGGATTGCGCTGGCGCTGTGCTCGTGGGCGCGGGGTGGGGAGATTGGAGGGGCGCGGGGAATTCGGTCGTCATGGGTGGGGTTGGAGGAGAAGGAACGGAGCGGTGTGGAACGGCAGGCATTGCTTCCTCCTTCCCGAGCCTCAGGGAAAGGCGTATTCGCCTTGTAGTGGTACTGATAGGCGGAAGTCTCGTACGAGAAGGTTGACTATAGGCTAAGATGTAGGCCTTAAAGTACTGGAAATTATAAGAGGTAATCAACCGATTAAGGTAGGTTTGAAGGCTTTTCTATTACCGCAGACATCTACTTCTTTGTTATTAAATAGGTTCCTGATTATCTAAGTTTCGAATTACCGAGGCTTCGTGTTATACTAGGTAGGTACATATTTAGCTAGATCACTAGATTATTACCTCAGTTATGTTGGCTAGAAAAGAAAAGCTAAGAAAAGCTATTGGGACATAAAAGAGTTACCAAGGAAAAGAATATGATGGAACGCTGCAGGTAACCAATCTTTGGAATGAATGTATGACAGCAGGCTTTCTCGGCGAATGATGTGAATGAAAGCAGCTCTCACGTCTGAATACTCCATAGCTTCCGACGTTTTGACGAGTGACTCCCCAATCGTCTTTAGGGATCGTAGAATCCATTGCCAATTCTTCACTTTGTCCGCCTTATATTCACTGCACCGGGTGGTCAGGTAATCGCTGATTGGTTCTGCGCCATTTTTATTTCGCGCCAACTCCTGTCTTGTCCGCTTTCTCCGGTTCTTTATCTGGTGGAATAATCCCACGTCTTACTGCCTGCCTACAGCCGGTTTCCCTATTGAAATTATTGCTGTAAAGCCGGATTTGTACAGCTTCCTTTACAATGCGATCCTAGTATCCTTAGGATTTGCACATGAGTCTAGCCTCTTCCCAGTAGATGGAGTGATATTCGCGTATACCATGCTCGGCCGTTGCCGACTCGTCCAGTTGACTTAATCGAAGGTGCCTGCGGTGTTCTTTAACTCTGGTTTCGATCGCCCACCATGTCTCTGCGAAGTAGACTTCCCCACACTCACAGGGCACGCAGTAATCTCCGAAAACAGAAAGAGGCGAGAGTGAGAGGCAGTAATCTACATATATGTATATTAATTTTGTAGCGTGTCAGTCAGTTAGTCATTCTGTATCCATTTTATTTTTCTCTCAATTCTTGAGTTAGAGAAATGTGGTTTGGTGCATTAAATGTGGATTCTCTGTCTGTATGATTTGGTAGCAGTTTTAGATATTTTTGCAGTTGGTGGTGCAAAGAAAAATGCAAAAAAACGTGGCTAATAATCCGTAAAATAATAATCCGTAATAAAGCTAATAATCCGTAAAAACTGCTTAACAACGATAAATTTATTTAGGTTAGCAACGGTGAAGCAAACAAACAGTACTCATTAATTGGCTTCATATTGGCTGACGTATCGGAAAACGACTTGTTTTCCATTCTCAAGGCGTGTTACTCTCTCTATGTAGGATTTTACACCTAAATCCTATGTAGGAAAACAAGTCGTTTTCCGATACGTCGGCCAATATGAAGCCAATTATCTGGTGCAGAGCACGAGAGCAATACCTAAATATTATTCACCGGGAAAAACTTAAATCGTACAGTACTCATTTAATTGCAATTAGTTACAAACCGTGTGGGCATAATATAAGCGTTGTTAATATATCTTTTTCAGGTAAATGTTGATTGCACTACGATATCTGTATTACTTTATTTTCATTTCTATCAAATGAAAGTGGGTTATTTTTTTCATTTTGGTGAAGGATCATAGCCACATGTATAAGAAGATTTGGAACCATTTTTCACAAAACTGAAGCATATGTGATAAAGTGACTCTGGCATAATACCATAGTTTAGTGGAATTTTTGCACTGGAGTGATTGCTGTAACTCCTGAAACGCACTTCTCAGGTTTGAAAGTTTCTCATTTCTAAAGTAGTTGATGCATTGTTGTGTTGAAAGTGTTAAACAAATTTGCAAAGCTTGCATAGTAAGTGAGGTGAAATTGGTTCTGATATCTCTGTTTAAAGTGGGTGAAAATCGCGAAAACAAGTGCGAGACGAAAGCTCACCTTTACCCTATACACTTCAGGAGTTACAGCAATCACTCCAGTGCAAAAATTCCACTAAACTATGGTATTATGCCAGAGTCACTTTATCACATATGCTTCAGTTTTGTGAAAAATGGTTCCAAATCTTCTTATACATGTGGCTATGATCCTTCACCAAAATGAAAAAAATAACCCACTTTCATTTGATAGAAATGAAAATGGTAAAGGTGAGCTTTCGTCTCGCACTTGTTTTCGCGATTTTCACCCACTTTAAACAGAGATATCAGAACCAATTTCACCTCACTTACTATGCAAGCTTTGCAAATTTGTTTAACACTTTCAACACAACAATGCATCAACTACTTTAGAAATGAGAAACTTTCAAACCTGAGAAGTGCGTTTTTTCCTCTCCGCCATATTGTGAAAAAATGCCGTTTCCTCTTTTCCACTGTACGTAGCGCAGCGATCGAGCAGTTGGTTCTCTAGCATATACACACCTTTTCTACACAGTTTCTTCCCTCCTTCCACTCAAACTCGCCCCGCAACAGCCATTTACTACAGTGCAATTCCATTCATTCCACCGCAGTAAACATTGCACATTTCACTTCAAATGAAGGATTTACACTTCCTTTTCACTCACATTCATTCCACTGTACTAATAACATTTCACGTATCACTTTAAATGGAGGATTTACACTTCCTAATTGAGCGTACACGATTGGCAAATCATGGCAACCATACACCACACACGCAAGTCAGAAAATGATTAATGCCAACTACTCTCAACAATTAACTTCCAACTGTTGACAGTTAACTTCCCCCTTCCACACTACCCGAGAGAACTCCGTCAACAATACTATTTCATTAGCCTCTAACAAAAGCCCACTTAAATTAACGTTGTGACCTGAGGGATTCTATTCTTAAAACAATACGCGAAATAACATTTTAGCCTTCTACCATTGCTCACCAATAAGCGTGAGGGATTCTATTCTTAAAATAATACGCGAAATATCATTTTAGCCTTCTACCAATTCCCACCAATAATCACCAATGAGCGTGAGGAATTCCATTCTTAAAATAATACGCGAAATAACATTTCAGCCTTCTACCAATTCCCACCTACAATCACTAATGAGCGTGAGGGATTCTATTCTTAAAATAATACGCAGAATAACATTTTGAAACTTCAACCATTCCCAGAAATGCCCATTTCCTCGTTATCGATCGCGCTAAAAATGCGTTTTCCGCTATTCAAACTCACGAAAATGAGTTTTTCACTTTTGATTATAACCAATTCGTGTTTAACTCCATTGGCCCGCAAACCTTTTTGTGGGGTGGGTTCAGGGCAAGTTACGGAAGGGGAAATCGTTTTCCGCTTTTCCAACTCACGGAAACGCAGTGAAAATCATCATTTTGAAACGTCCTCGACTCCCAGAAATGCCCATTTCCACTTTACCATTTCCACAAGAAATGCGTTTTTCACTTTTGAAAATGGCCAAATCGGGCCCGCGTACCGTCCCACCCTAGCACCCCTGTTTCACTCCATAGGCCCGTAAGCTTTTTGGGGGGGTGGGGTAAAGGCATATTGTAGAGGTGAAATTAGTGTTATCCCTCTAACGGTTGTTCGTGAAAACCTCCAAATATGGCGTCGAAAACGGACGAAAAAATCGAAAAATTGGTCATTTTCAAACGTCTATATCTCAAAAACTACTAGTCACACCGGTATGATTGTTACATTTTTACAAATCCGCATTCTTTCTCTACTCCCAGGTATCACATTCAATTTCGTCAGTTTCCTACGTTTTTAAAAAAAAAAATTTGAAAGTGCGAGACGAAAGCTCACCTTTACCATTAACGAAATTAGTAGACAAGAGACATGTGTTAATTAGTTAGCGATTAACATTCTATGAAATTATTTGTCTGGTTTCTTTTATTTTTCTTGATATATTTATTACTTTTACGCGAATGAAGGCGAAGTTCGGCAATTAGTGAAGATATTTAGAAATTATCCGGGTGAATGTTTAAATATATGCCACTCCAAAACAATAAGGTTCGTGTCAAATTTCTGTAAACTCATCGTTAATATAATCAATTAAGTGTTTTGATATTGCCATTCCCTTGATTTGGTTTTATTGCATAAGATATACGATTAGCTAGCGTAAGTGAAATGAAACTCAACAGTTTTCCATGCATTAAAGTATCTGGATAAATACCAAAGGTCGTAAACGTTTCAATACATTAGCGTGTGCCGCTATCTCAATATTGGTTCAAACTTCACGTCGAAAGTTTAGAAGTATTACTTATACCATTACGAATGCTATATGAATGTGAGAGAAACTGACCTCGGAGATAATTCATTACCAGTATATGTTAATGTGTGTCAAATATTGCTCCCGTGCTTGCTGTTTTGGGGAAGTAAAATTTCCAGTGGGGCACCTAAATCAATACAATGTGCAAAAATAGCCTTACTGTTTTTCACTACTTTCAGCAATTCCAGCTTTTGTTTGTATATTATGACTTTAAGTGGTTTTCGGACTACGCTACTTTTAGTCGAATACAAAATAATCCTCATTAAGTTTATGATGACGCGGATAGCAGGCTAGAGCAGTCACAGACTCGAATGCTACACACAAGGCTTAGATTACTCGAAAATTACAGATTAGGCGAGTAAGAGTGAGATTCAGTACGACACGGAGGATATACTAACACCCCCTGAAATACACCTCTGCGGAAGCTCGCAGGGTAGTGTGTAGATGTAGGTATACTCTTATCACAAAAATACAACTAAATGTAAATTTTATTCTGAAGCTATAAGTAGTCTTAAAGGTTTCATATATGTGGGGACACTTCCTTTAAATTTGAAGAATTTATAAAATACTGAATCAGGTGTTATGTGTTGGAACCGCTCCATAATGACAGAAGCAAAGAACTTGCAGTTCTCCACAAATAAAAGAATTATTGAAATTAGTTTCAATGTTACTGATATAAGTTGTTAACTGTTACTGATAATTATAATTAAGTGTTACTAATGTAAGACTTGAAATTGACGTAGTAATATCGAAACTAGTCTCAATAAATCGTTTAATTGAGTAAAATTGCAAGTGTTTTGCTTCTACCATTGAAGAATTTAGTTCCTGCTACCATATTTCCCCTAGTCAGCTAAATGAAAAAGTCAAAAATCAACCTAAACTTATATGAACGTGAATTTTTCAATTGCTGAGATGTCAAAATAAATAAATGAACCTCCAATAATTGAAAATGTTTCAGCAAGGCAAAGTGCAGCTTCAACTAAAAACGCCTTTGATATGGGTTATAACAGAGAATAGAACGACATTGAGTTACAATGGACAAAATGAATTACAGCAATCACACCTATAAAACCATTACACAGGTAAATAACAACTTTTGGCAATTTTAAGAATTTAAACAAATAACTTTTATTTTTAATGCAATTCGGTAACATATTATAAACCTGGGATCGCATATCCAGAAGAGATCTCTTCTACAAAGTAAGACTTGGTTTGGGAAGCAGAATTATGCATTAACTGTCTATGTTTCTTCAGTGTCCAGGCTTCCACTACGTAAAATGTCTATTTTTAAAAATAGACTTTTACAAAACGATACATCTATTTTTCCAACTTGTAATTCTCTTTTACATCTTTCGATCTTTTCCGTCCATTCATATTTGCTGCCTCCTTCGAATTTCTCCAGGCAGCGTCTTTTCCTTGACTCCCACATCTACCACATACTCAATCGCTTTCCCCTCCACCCAGCTAAACGGTTGGCGTGAACTTCAAACGTTAACCGTGATTTGGTTTCACGTTCACGACATCGGTTTACGATTATCTGTCTACTGGAATGCGCGCCAGCAATCGTCAATCACCTTCGTTAATCTTCGGCAGGATGCTGATGCAGCCGATGTTTACATGCAGCTGAAAGGCCACCATCCGTGGATTTGTCCATTATCGACTAAAGAGTGAGAACATAGACGAGTGAAACGCACTATCAGCTGCTAATCGGTGTAATAACGTACGCAGCTTTCAAATTGCATAGCAAAAGGACTTCCAGAAGGTTCTCTGTGAAGCAAAAAAGCAACATGGCGGAAAAATGAGAAACGATATCCGATTCACGCACTGGTCAAGCGATAGCGTCAACAGTTAACGCAAAACGTGAAAGTTGAGACTAGCTGAGCTTTAAAGGCCGCTTTACGATTAGCATCATCTTCAAACAATAACCGTGAATTGGTTTCTTGTGCACGACATCGGTTTAGGATTACCCGTCAACTGGAATGTGCATCCTCAATCATCAATCACCTTAGTAATCTTCGGCAGGATGTCGATGCAGCCAATGTTTATAACGCCATCATCCAGGGATTTGTTCACTAATGACAAAAGAGCGAGAACATGGACGAGTATTATCAGCTCTAAATTGATGTGAAAACTGTAACAGAGAGTAAACCCTGCCATGAATGTAAACCTTTATGTGGTAGCTTTGCCAGGCTTATAGCGGACGTATCGCCTGGGTTATGGACATTCAGTCTACAGTAGTCCAGCCTGAGTACAATAGAAATAAAATACTCAAACGGGATTTCTATACAAAACCCAAATTTTAACGTACGAAGCTCATACTGGCGTGGCAAAAGAACTGTCACAATGTTTGCTGAGAGGCAAAGTGCAACACGACTGACAAACTAGAAACGAAATCTGGTGCACATACGTGCATCCGCTGGCGTCAACCATGAACGTGAAAGTCTAAACTTTAACGCTGACGGTTAACGCTTTCACGCGAACGTAAACGTGTATGTGAGAATCCGCGTATTCAACTCGAGGTTGAAGTACACGTTGTTCGTCAATCCTAAACCGGTTTATACTCCTCTCAACCTCCTCCACATATCAAAAGCCCCCAGTCTAGGCTCATCCTATTACCGCAGCGACCAATAAGCAAAAAAAATAATTGGTTCGGACGAAGAGGGCCGGAGAGGGTGAGAGGAAGCTGAGACGGATCGGATAAGCCTAGGAGGCGGATTTAATAGCGCCTTGTGGGGGAGGGGATAGCGTTTGGGTGGAAGGTGAGGGGGGAGAGGAAAATTGGGTTTGCAAAGGGTGCAGCAGAAGGGAAGGGTGGAAGCGGAAGACAAGCTGAGGGACAGAGAAAGTAGGAGAGAACATGGACGAGACCGTCCCACTCATGGGATGGCGTTTGAGAGGGAGGAAGTGCGGCGTGGCTATCGATTCCTTGGAGGAGGTGTGCGACAATAGGCAAACGCGCGTGTAATACTTCCACAAACTACCCTCCGAACCTCCGCAGAGTGGGGCAGAATCCCTAATAAAGGTGGGCATAAACATGAAACAGATTGCAGGGTTGTCATGAAAATTTGTATGCACACGTTTTTTAAGTTGCTGAAAACAAATGTAATAATCAAATGATAAATCAAGCAATTTCCTCTGAACATGATTCTTTTTTTAAGAAATGAATTATTTTTCAGTGCATATTAGTAATATATAAAGCTACAAAACTGACTGACTCAGTCACTCATTCATACAAATTCCTGGGCATTTCTAATCGAGCTAAAAGGTTGAATTTTTCAGGGGAGGGTTGGAATTTGGTATCGAGTCAGAAAAAAATCGAAAATTCAATATATATTTCATTGGTTTCGAGTCCAGATAGGATTAAAGATCCACCGATTGTAAAGTATTGGTACATAACTTTCGCAATTTTAGTTTAAACGCTTGGTTATTGCGTTTCTCGCCTCTTTTCCAAGATCAAAACAATAGCAAACACCATTATTTGGCTTGAATTTAAATTTGATTAACACCTCAGTATAGAAAACGACAGACAGCTCGCGGACTTCATTTAAATGTGAAAATTCATTTCATTTAACTGGACTGATATTCATTCAATAGCAAACTATTTATTAGTAATTACGACTTTCAATGCACATGCGTTAGAAATACCTAGATAAATGGCTCATGGATTATGGCCTTTCTCATCTAGCTATAAGTTTGAAATTTTCAGGGGAGGGTTAGAATTTTGTGTTGAGTCAGAAAAAAATCGAAAATCCAAATACTTTTCATTTATTTCGAGCCCAGATAGGATTTTGTTTTTAATGGAATTAAATAGGAAAAACGAATAATTTCCGTGTAGAGTAATTTTCTTTCATTCATTAAAATATGAAATAATTGAGATACAAGTTTCATTATCCGACCAAAATGAGGCCAAAACATCAAAATATTTAATTTTTGCAATCGATTTTTCTCTATCGATCGATAAACTGAATTATTTCAAGTTTAAACGCAAAATTAATGCAATACTAAGCAATGTTTCCATTGTTTCCGAGACTTGCAGTATGTACCATACGTACTGGCTATAAAGGCTGCATTTATGGGAATTTAACCTTCTCGGAGTGTATTTCAATAACTTTTAACGATAGTATGCCTTCAACCTGCATTATTAAATAGACAAGTGCTATCACTGCATCGTTGTTAAGCACTGGGCATAATTCCATGCTCTTCTTCCTGACCTCTACCGTAGCTTTGATACCCTCCTCCATCTTCTTATGTCTACGGCATCCGTTGGGATCGCACCAGATTCCTCAATTTTACTTCTGAAACAATCCCTCCACCTTATCCTGGGTTTTCTCTATCTGTTTTTCCGTATTTCAATAGCTTTTAACGATATTATGCCTTCGACCTACTCGATTTACAATGGTTTATCATGATACGTATACATTTTTGTCATTTGTAACCCTGTATCTTAACCCTATGAATGAAAGGAATAAAAATAATTATTATAAACGACACAGTAATTAAACTCTCACATCTGTAAACCTCAGTCATGCTCTGATATAATATATTTAAATCTATGACAAAATATCGAGCATTCTCATTACAAGGGTGCTTAGAAAATTGATTTGGTGGAGGCCATGAATTGATTTATACCTAAATGGATAGAAAGAAGACTATTCCACAGTGGAAAATAAAATGATATTTTCAAGAATTTAACGGATTATGTCCTAATTAATTTTAATAAAACATTTAATTGCCTCTTTACTAAGGTATACTAAGATAAATATGTTTTATCATATAAGGAACCTTTTTTTCAAGGCTTTACAAATGTGAAAATCTATTTCATTTAGCCGGAATGATATCCATTCAATGCCAAAACATTTAATATGTAGTTATTATGATTTCATATACATATGCGTTAGAAGTAGCTAAATGGCACATGGGTTGGGGACAAATATAACAAGCATAAATTAACAACATTCAAAGCATTTATAACGATGACTGACTTATTCATTCACGGTTAGAATTCTTAAGCTATATTTTTGGCTGATATTAATTTTTAATAGTTTAACTATTAAAGGTTATTATAGTTTTCGTTCACAATCATTAGCGTTCAATGTAGAATGGGGGACCCCTGCCACCCACGGGCCGATTTGCTACCCACTAAATATTTTAAGCGGTCCGCGAAAAAATATTTATCCGGCCCACATAGCTTACAGATGAAAAATCTTTTTTTATTTAAAGGCCAAGTCATTCAAGATAAGAAGTCCTTGATAATTTTATTGGCTTGGATATTACACATAACCTTCAGAAGTATGATGGGGTCCGTAAACTGTTGCTCTCGACTTTCATGCTTTGCAGAGAAACATCACATCTACAACTTGCATGCAACCCGCTTGCATTTTCCAATTACAATGCCATTTTCATCTTCAAGAGTCCATTCAATCAACCTTATGTTTTTCGCAAATTTTCTTCGCCTGCTTATTACTCGCATCTTTGAGAATTTTCGTGGACTTTTTAAGCATAATTACTATGCTATTATATTTTTTCAAAGTATTATTATAAACATAACCACATGAATCGCCCCGAGTTCCAGATCAGAACGGAAAATTATTAATATTATTTTTAAATTATATTATTATTATATTAATTTCTTAATTATAGGAAATTATTATTAATGAAAATTATAATATTAAAATTATTAAAAGAGTAAAATTAAAAGTGATCATGTATAACAACGTTCTTTCTGGAATTTTTACATTAAAAAAACCCTACAACCATGAAAGTTAGAGAACAATATGTACAAGGTTTAAGTTTCTTCCACCGATTTTAAAGTATTGGTACATATATTTCGCAATTTTAGTTTAAACGCTTGTGTTTAGAAAATTCACTTTTATTTTGTATTTGGCGCCCATCTGTATCGACTCCACTGATTGTCGAAGATGTCGAGTATGCATTTCGATTCGACTGTGGAGTCGACTTGGTTAAGTCAGTGTTGCTCGGACGCCAGTACTCCGCTAACGTTGGTGAAGGCAGTTTCGCATGAAGTTCCGCTCACCAGTTTGATTGTAATATCGGCATCAAGGAGAGAATACATCAACTTTGTTTAAGAACTTAAGTTTTCATTTATCGTAATCTCCTGCATTTTTTTCGCTACAGCTTGGTTAAAGCGTTTCTCCCCTATTTTCCAAGACCAAAGCGATACCAAACGGCATTTTTTACTATGATATCTAAGCCCTTATTGCTTTCCTATTTAATAATTTACAATGTACTATCATACATTTTAACCATTCCGCTTGCAGATTGCAAGCGCCCATTTACTACTTATATTTATAATACTGCAGACATGACATGTCTCTCAAATTATATAGAATCATTAGGAGAGCAGTTTTTTCAGTGGTAAGTACAATGGGCCATAAACGCAATGAGTTGCAGACTGTGAAACCAAAAATAAGCGAATACGTATTATAAATGTTAGAATTAAATGCAACAGGATTTTGGACTAGCTTATTTTAAAAATTTAGGATACCAACCGACTTTTTTTAAATGCATCCAAAAGCCTAATTTATACAGAAAATTTCAAAATAATTCCACGTTTGCAGGGCGCATGGCCACCCTATACTCTCGGAGAATCCACTTAACTTGGTCTTCTCTTGGTTTATCTTGATACAAATAGTTATATTTTTTAAATTTCCTATGAAGATGGAATTTTAAAAGATAATATAGCAGAGGATATGTTTATAGAAAAATAAATATTTATACACAAAAAATATAAAGTGCTCGTCACAGACATACCCTCTGCAAATGAGTGCTCGGGAGGAAAAAATAAGGACTGAAGAACAGGAGTGAAAAAGAATGGAAGGAATCGAGGAGGAGGAAGATGAAGAAGCGAAGAGCAAGAGAGAGCAAGAGGGTGAGGGAGCTGGCGGAGGGGGTGGGAGGAAGAGAGAGGGGTTGATGGCTATTCATCAAGCGGAATGAAGTGGGTAGGCGGGAAGACGGAAGGGTTCCCTCTCCGGAATAACTGGCACCAACACCATCTCTCCACCATCCGCCTTCGTGAGGTCGGAAAAAGAAAAAAGGGGTCTTAACTTTGAGAGATGGGAGGGAGATCCTTCCAAGGAAGTGGGAGCCCTACGTAGTATGTGGGATGCTACCCTGAAAAACACCCGGCCGAAAGAAAATGCGATTCACGGAAAATAGGGTCTCCAGACCGGCCCGCCGATTTTTTTTTAAGGAATCATGCAAAAATCCGGAAAAATAACATTCACACCTGTGTTTTTTACCAGCTCCGGTAAATCAATTCTCTTTTATTTACCTCCTAATGGCCCTGTAATCTTCACTGGTTCCGCCAGCAATGGTACTTTCTTTGGATGAGAAAATGAAACGTTAATAAAATTTTAGCAGCTGAAGGAAAAATGTGTTGCGTTATAATTAATAATAATTAGCCTGTAGCCTTGAGTGGTAAGTACTTAAAAAAACAATAATAAAAATAAAAAACACGACTATCAATAAATAAAATCAGGCGTGATGTTATGGAATTTCAACATTATATATAATTTAGAAAGATGCAATTTTCCACATGTAAAAATGTATTCGACCCGGGTTTCGATGCACTGCATCATCATCACCTGATGATGATGCAATGCATCGAAACCCGGGTCGAATGCATTTTTATCCGTGGAAAATTGCATCTTATAAATTATATATTAAATAAAATCGGAATAAAATTACGAAAACAAGGTATTTAAATGAAGGATGAAGCAGCGTTATCAAGTGTTTAAGTAAATATATTACAAAGTGAAAATTTTACTTTTAGACAGTTTTTCATTTCTTCAAATATGTTACTAATGTTGTTATACTGACAGGCGTTGGAGGTTAAATGAAAATATAGCTTTCACCTGGTCTTATATCGATGAAAAATTAAAATCTTCCATTAAAAAATGTTCAATGCAGTGTCTGGATAGATTCTTGTGTTGCACTAAACACCTCCCGACTGCATTGAAGATACTCCAATTCTTGAGAGGAACTGAGAAAGTAGATCTGCCAGTGCCCAGAAAAAGCTGTGGAGATTGATGACTGTAACTTTAGATATAGGCGCTATGAAATTGAGACATGAGAAAGTGGAAACAAAAAACCGCGCCTAGATGTGTCACTGATAAGCGAAATGAAATGACCATGGAGGAGAATTTAGGAGTGGCAGTATGACTATTTTCCTCAGCGTCACTCTTATTGTGAAATAAGATGTAGGAGATAAAATTCTGCATTTTCTCTGCCAGTACAGGAAAAAGAGTGCGACGACCTTTCTGCAATGTAAATCAAGAAAATGATGAAAGGTGCATTTCGGACACCGCGGAGCTTTTTGTTGTTCAAACGAGAATTTCTGCTCAAATCTTTCATCTTTCCTGTGTTACAATATACATATCCCTGATGTATACATTAGAATTAGATCCATCCAGCAAAACTTTAGTTTCTACTTTACTTGAATTATGCACACAGGAAGGAAAAAAGAAAATAGCTTAGTATTGAGGCACAACCAAATAAATCCTTCGTCAAAACCCTAAACTTATATTATTTTTACTCACTTCCCTGCTGTTTTTGATTGAGAAAATTGTAGTGAAAGCAAAGCTTAGTAGAAGTAAATACTCCTTGCATTCATTTTGATTTGGGGGTAATATAATTATCTCCGCATCGCTCTACTGTAGCCCGCGGCGCGTGAGTTGGTGAGTTTTATTTCAGCTGAATCACTAATTATCAATTGAAATTTATTTCGAGGCAGTATTGTAGCAATATAACAAAAAGCTATTGTATACACAATGCATTTTATTTAGAACACTTATTTCACATTGTTCTAATTATGTATCATACTCCTACGAATCGTCATCAATACTCGAGTCCGTTGATTCTTCACTTATTTATTCCAAAACCAATAATCCCTTCAATTTTCTGGCATTTTCTTACTTCTCCTCTGTTTTGAGAGATTGCTAAAGGAAATAAATGGATCTGGCGTTAACAAAAGCCTTTTGAATAGATCAGGGGTCTCCAAACTTATCGTAACGAGGGCCACAATGGGCATTTGAACACTTTTCAGCGGGCCGTAGTAAAAAAAATACATAAATAGGAAATTCTATAAATGAGTTTTATCGAAATCAGAAAATTTTATTAACTAATTACAGAGTATGTGAAATTAAATTATCGTATATTGATGACGATGGACGCTACCAGTAAATTCTCATAATTTCACCACAAAACCATTAATATGAATGATGTTACGGTATTTGTGCTTTTAAATCTTAATAAACTGAGATTTAAATTTTGAAACGCTAATTGCTTACAAGTAGCGACCATCCAACCAAACTTATGGGGCGCATTTCCGTATAATTCTTCTGCGGGCCGGATAAAATCATCTTGCGGGCCAGATGTGGCGCATGGGCCGTACTTTGGAGACCCCTGGAATAGATCCTCATTTGTGGCCAGTCTGGAGTGCTTCCTCGTAAATCTCTCTCAAAATTTCCGAACGTCCTTATTTCTAGCCTCCATTGCCTCTTCCGATAGCTGCCCTAACGGAAGAGCTACTTCTTTGGAAATTTCCCCTCCATGAATGACTACTTTATGTATGTACTGTAGGTGGCATATAATACCATGCGTAGTGCTTCACGTACACTTCAGCAGTTTTGAAGCAGCACTGACTAAATGCCTCGGCGTTAAGTGGTTGTCCATTTGAAATAGCTTTCAAAATTATTGAAAATCTCTGTATGCGATCCAGGTTAATCCCTGAAATGAAAATGATAATCAAATGCATTATTCACGATGCACACATCAACTTCCCTGCTACCTGATATTGAGTTAAAGTTGTTGTATTAAAAAGAATTTACATTAAACATACATATAATATGCCTTTTTGAGCTTATTAACGGTTACTTCTGCCGCCAGTTTTGGTGAATCAAAGAAGCGTCTAGCCGTATTGTCATCATCACTACTTCCAAGTCCAGGTCTTGGCATATCCATAATTACTCTCATCATTTTTATCAAAGCATGTTGAATTGATGCCTTATTTTTGTCAGCTGTAATTTGAGACTCCCGTGTGCCTGGGAATGAACTTTTGAATTTTTGAAAAAGTTCATAATTATCTTACACAAAAACCTATACTTTTAAGATGATGATAATTTCCTACCTGCCATTGTTTAAACTATAGGCGATAGGACAAATGTAATGTACACTCGAAAACTCTCTTGACCCTAGTAGGTGTTGTGGTTGTGATTTCAGTCGCTAATATAGCAGCCGCAATATTAGTGACTCCTTCCTCCCTCAAACTCATAGAGCCGGCAAACGTAAGCTCGGCTGTGGAGGCAGTTGTCCTAAGAGATTCAATTTTACGTTTTCTAATTCTTTCATTCGAAACATGAAACTCTTTCACTGGTCATTCCGGTGCTCCTAGAGTAATTTCATCATAATTACTATAGATTAGTGGTGTAATTCAAGGCTCAAAGTTACTAATTATGTGGTAAAGAGACTATGGAAAAATAAGAAACCAAAAGAGCCTATTACCTTTTCTCGATGTACTTGGTAAAAAAATCATTACAATTTCAGAAAAATCCTTACACCCATTCAGCCAATTTGGGTTTTTAATCAGGAACCTCCTCTCGTTATTGCGGGAGCTCTTTTCCCACCGTTTCAGGCTCGGAACAAAAAACCCCTTGGGCGTATAATCCTGAACAGCTTACTTAGAATTGGCATTAGATTCTATATTCAACCTTCTGCATAAATAAGATAATTGCAAAAAATCTCTGTCTTATCAGTCACAGGCGTAGTCTTCGCCTCTATTACTTACTCATGGAGCTTAAGTCGAGATATTTTACAGCAAGAAATATTTCAGAACTTGATTCTCGAAACCAGGGCATAATTTCAGGAGGGTTAGGAAAACGATTAAATCTGATTTAGCAACTGAATACGAAAACGGCGAGGTAATGGATGAAGGCACTAGACTCAACAATGATCACATAAAAAACTATAAAGAACAATCCAATGAAAATATTTAAAGATAGCTTAATAGAAAAAATAATTGAAGGCAAAAAAATAATGGGAAAGAGCATATCTTTTTAAACAGAGGAATTGACTGGAAAAAGATTTTCAATGACCGCAAAATCAGACATGCCAATGCGATGTGAAGATGATGAGGAGGTTATTACAGTCACACGAAAAAAGGCAGGATTCTGTAAAGTTGCTACAGCGATACCGCAACGAAGAAACACCTTTTTCTCTCAGGTCAAACCACTGTTAATTTTACACTGAGAGTTAAGCATGCACTTCAATAAAGGATTTGAAATCAAATCGCGAGCGGATGAGACGCACGAAACGCTACCACCAAACACACTCTCAGTTGACACACTGCTACTGAAAAACCCAGGCGCCACCCACGCTACGTAACCAGGCGCGGAGGAATGGGTCACTGCACCCTTGGCCGACGGCGCCAAAGAATTCCAAGGCCCCCTAGTTAGAGGCGGAGAGCAAAAGGGTTCCGCCAAGGCTGGGAAAAACCCTTGGGTCGGCGGCCGGAGTGGGTGGCTATTGTTTCTCACGCCGCGCTGTACAGGGCAAGGATGTAGCCCGAACATAAAATGAATGCAAAATACTTCTTCTTAGCTTTGCGTTCACTAAAATTCCCTCAATCAAACATAACAGCTAGGAAGTGAGTAAAAACAATGCAAGTTAAGAGTTTTAACGAACAGGATTTATTTGGTTGTGCCTCAATATTAAGCCATTTTCGATCATTTGTTTCCTTTCTGTTTATATGTATCCGATTTTATACGTGTAGAGCCTGTGGAGATCGATAGAAATGCACACATTAAAATAGACGAATTAGAAGCTTTATGTTCCTTATGACTTGAAAACTCTCCGGTCACGGCATTTACAGCTCTGGGCGCGCGTCTCAGGCTCCGGACGCGCGTACGAAAAATCAAATGTAATATTCGGCGTCACAAACAAATTTTCAATTTTATTTCCGATCTACCTTTTGAAAGCTTCAATTATTGATTTGGTATGAGTCACTTGACAGGCACTTACATAAGACGCTAGATATTTACTACTTAATATAAAATTTTGCGTGAAAATAGCGCCCACCATTTTGTAACTCAATATAACCTAAATGTTGGAAAAAAAACCTCCCAAAGTTAAGCACAGTAAAGTAAAAGAGTGGTTTTAACAGACCTAGTAGTTTTTTATTCGACCAAATTCCTCCCACTGCGTCACCCTTAACTTAAATAGGAAGATTTTCGTAGAAAACTGAAGTCGGGAGTAATTTTGGAATGTTGGTTATGTTGGAGCCCCTGTATCTCGGCAACGGCGATAGAACATGACCAATGTCATGCCATTCCTTGGTTGCCAATCAATTGTGAGTATTTTTACTAAGTTTTACGATTCTATCTCCAAAAAGCCATTTTGGATTTTGTCCAGCTTTTTTCGATTTCAGCCCACGGTGCGTCATCATGCTTTTCTTGATTTACATCTGATTGTGAGATTCGTATCGCGCAGATTTCAACAAATCTTCTCATAAAATAATTACATGAATATAATTCGGCCACAGATTGAAACAAGTGACGATTTTCAACTGCTAAAGCTGAAATACAATTGTAGAGAATTAAATTGAGAAGTTTTCGGAAATCCAAGTCACCAAAAGATCTTCAACGTTTGTCCTTAGGTCAAATCAGTCTTTTTATTGGATGATTTTCCATTGATGTACACGAGACAAATAGGAATTAAGAAAATTATCAAAGTCAGCTGCAAAAAATGTACAAAATAAAGTGTAAGAGCCACGGATCGCCAACAAAGCAAAATATTTGGATGCAATTTTCCGAGCATTCAATGAAGTTACCTGTGTACCAGTGTAACGTGAGACAGCCCTCTGCAAAGGATTCTTTAAATCGGTAACGGCAGCCGAGATTGATGGTCGTAAGAATGACGAAAGCCATAGTCAAGAAGTTTGAACGTGAAATGTGAGGAGTCTCACCAAGTAAGCAAAGTATTTCATCTTTTGGTCAAATAGACAGATGTTGTTAGGGAGAGGGATCGTGTAAACATTGAATCCTTGTTGACATATGCCCGATATCTAAAGCAAAGTTGCCCCTTGGATCGGTACAAATCTTTACATAAGGGATTTGCCCATGAATTTTATTGGGACTTTCCTTTCCTCAGCTTACTTCGCGAATCGGTATGTAATAAAACCGGTACAACTACGTACTTACATAAAAAATAAAATTTTATGGATAAAAAAACATCTTTTAGTTTATTTAGAACATTTAGTGGCACAATTCATTTAAATTTACACTCCAATGCCAATTGCATTACTTGCACACTAACTTGCCAATATTTAACAGATTAATTGCATAAAATCATAAGCGATAAAGAATGGCCGTCTGACTTTTGATAATTTCAGATTCAACGGAATGAAATCTAATGTAAGTTTAATTCAAGTACCATAGAGGGTTTTACAGTTACTAAATTGTACATTCGACCTTTTCCCTTTAATATCCAACATATTCGCGAGAAATCTACAGTTTATTTTACTTCATTAGGCCAGCGTAAATTGCACAAACTGACTCCATGTGCAAAGAAACAATTATTGTAGAATTTCGCCTATAGAATAAATAAGGAAGCAATAGGTATATAATATTCATTAACAGCATATTGTTACTCAATGGAAAACTTATCTTTTAAAAGTAATGGAGCTACAGAAAATGTGATGTAGTATGGCTGATACCCGGATGCAATAACACATGGTGCACCTGTGCAGGAAAGACTATTTACTACGAAGAAGAATATTTACTACGGCAAAATCACATAACATTTTGATCTATATTTTTTCGGATAATTCATATTGCTCTATTTCACGATATTTTTTCAACAAACTTTTATGCTTAGACAGAGGGGATCAATAATTCAAACTGTAATAACTCGAGCAGATACTGCCTTCATAATGCTGCTCTTCGTCCATGAATATGCTTGCCAGGAGGGCTAAGAATTTTCCCGATGGAATGAAAACTTTCCGATAAAACCAGCGCTAACCTCATTGTTCACCGCGTAGTTTGCGTTCATATCAAATGCCTTCAATGTTATTGATAAAGTTTCCGCGTTACCGGAAAATTTTACGAGGAAACAGGGTGGCTCCACTACGCTATTACGCTTTCTCTATTCTTCCTGGCCAGGCAATGTATCCTTCACCTTTACAACTACTCTTTTTATCGATGCATTGCTGATTGTGGGCCTACGAAAAAAGTCAAATATATTCCAAGTTTCTTACATTGAAATAAATGGAACTTCACCGATAAACCATTTACGGACGCATGCTTTAATTTTTCATAATATAATCAGTTAATATTTCAGCTTTCATAGAATTCGTTATCATACCAAAACTGCTAACAAATTCAGGCAATTCTCCGCAAGTTTATCACTTATTGTATAATGAAAATGCATTTTGTAAAAAAATAATGGCAGTCATTGGTTTCATTTTAAACTGCGATAAAATTTCAACATTCTAAAACAAATGTTGAATATAAACTATATGGACGGATATTTCCCACTGAGGGCAATCCTAGAACCTCAAACTCAATCATGACATAAGTTCAGCTCATAGAGAGATAATGTATAAAGTAGTTTAATCTTAATCTATTCTCATAGTTTTATTGATATCAGTGTGCTACATATACTCAAATAAATCATTCCTAAGAAGCTTCGCAAAATCGTGGCAAAATGACTGCTTTCGGGTCAAAAAGAACTCCCGAGTTTTTCGGTACACTAGCAGTATTGACAATCACTCGACTGCTCCTTAACAAGGTGTGGCGCAGGAATTTCGATCACTAGATGGCCTCAGAGATTCCGGAACCATCCACATATTCGGTCAATAAATCCATCACGGTAGGAAGCTAAGATAGGAGTTTAACGCAGAGGCAGTGAACGAGTCTCAGGGTCACTCAGCTGCATTGAACACTTCGGTTCGTTGCCTTACCCTTGTTCAATCGTCCGCTGCAGCATCGAGCACGTTCGCAGTGAACACGAGTCGCCATTGTTCCCGAATGGCACTCGGATGTAATCATCTGACTTACTAAATACGGTGGATGTTGAAGGAACGAGAAACGGCAGGGGGGCATGAGCCACATATAAAATATACGACTTTTGTTTCTTTTATGGTAAGGGATGCTTAAATATGATCCTACATCCATCTCAGTAATCGTCGTATTGCTTTCAAAGATAATGGCCCCACGTTACGTAGAATAGCTGCTGCTTGCAATGGTGCTGATGTGGGAGGAAATATGGAGTGATTGCACAGCATTTCCAAGGTCCAAAGGAAAATGGTTACATTCACTAGCCATTCAATGACCAATGTCCATTTCAGAAAAATTGACAAGTTCTCTAAATAGACTCACCAGGTCACTAGAGGACTTTGGCGCTGGATCTAAGAGCTTCCAGTAATCTTTTACACAAAAATTTGGTGCATTCCAAGAAAAGAGATACTCTAAAATATATACGTAAACATGCTTTTCAAATGTGAATCATTCATTATTTTATAACTTTGCAAAAAGTTGGAGGAAATCGCCGTCAATTTCATGTGCTAAGTGAATCGTTTTATGCTTATACCCCTTTCTTTTTCCATTAATCTTTAAAAATCTTGCCTCAAAATAACTTTTCCAAAAACTGACCTTCGTCGCGAACTGTTATAAAGTAAAGATAAAACTTATTGAGGCAAGGAAATACTTCCTATGACAAGTCAATTAATTGAAAGGACGAACAGTACGAATAAAGGTATGGAGAACTTAAACGACTGAAAAATAATGCTTTCATCAAATATTATATGACCAAACTTGAGCAAAGAGCTTCTGCCAAACGAGAAAGATCAAAGGGTTATTTTTTTTCAACTCCGTCAAAATCAGTTCATGTTTTGGAGGTCAATGCTCAATCATACAAAAAGATTACCCGCGTGTCGTGAGTAGAAGTACAAGTTTTCCCTGAAGTAAACGCCATGAAGTGTTTGCGAATGACTCGTCGGTGGAGATGCTAGGAAATGCCTTTTCCGTCCATTCAATCACAACCAAAGAGGAGGTGCACTTTCGTAGGATAATGACTCTATGCGGCAACCACGGGCACAATCACCAGTCCTGGCAAACGAGTGTAGTACCCCTGATCAAATAAGAAGAAAATGAACTCCCAGAAAGCACAGATTCCCTTAAGGTCTATACAATACGGACGGAATACATGCGCCTGACTTTCATTGAGGGTATACACTCAAAAGGTAGGCAATCGATTTCCCATGCCCCAATATGAGCAAAAATTAACTTGGTAACGTCAGGGCTGTAAAAGATCAATCTGAAGAAATAGAATGTGAGCAATATTGACGGGGATACTTAAGAGGCGGGTACTTTCCCGATGGTGAAATCAGATTTCAAAACTTAACAATATTGCTACTTGCTCGTTGTCCCAGCAAAGAAGAGACCATTTATATTTAGAACAGAACTAAAAAAACGCCGAATTATACAGGAAAAGAAGAAGCCGGGGTTAACTTATCCCTGATTCATAACTCAACAAAGGATAAAACCACAAAATGATCGACCAAATATACCTATAAGTTCTACCATTCAGAAGCTACTTTAGGATTCCTAAAGCAAAATATGTCGAATTCATAAATCAGAACGCAGGGAGATAGGAATGAACTCCTGATGATGCTTCAGTGCAGTGTAGCGGAACTTTTCAGATTAATATGCAATTTTCAATTGAATTTTATTTGCCTTTGATTCTTTAAGAAGTTCATCATGAAATATTTCAACTTTATTTCACCGAAGTATGAGAGACCAGAGGTCTTGAATACGTAAGTTTTTTTATTAACAAGGAATAAATAAAATGAGACATTCCATGCGAGTCTTCACCCACTGAAATTTCAAGTAGAGAATTCCCAAGCAATGCTAAACAAAGAATTATTAGCTGCTCTCTACCTCGAAGACGGATGTCATTCCTTTCAACTTTTTATGTTTACTCACTGATATTTTTAACTTCAAGTTTTGCAATTAATAAGATTTAGCAAATTTAAAAAAATCACGGATTTGATGACGCAAATGGGCACAACCACGGTATGCGTGTTAGTTTTTGTTTAAATTATATTTGAATGGCGGAAATAGGAGAAAGTCGATTTGCTGCAAAATATTTCGGAAAATTTTGCATAAAAATATTACTGGCATTTCGACGATAAATATATTACTGGCATCAAATTTTACTTAACCGCAGAAAACGGTACCATCACTGCCACATAAAAAGAGAAAAAAATGGCTCAAAAGAAATGCAAGATCTCTAAAAAGGATAAACAAAAAGCAAGAGGTATACTTACATTCTGCAAAGCACAGCATAGCTCAAAAGCACCCGAGTAATGATTCTTCCTTCTTTGGAAAGTTGGAGACTGCAGGGCAGACAAGCGGTCATGGGAAAGATTCTGAACATCTCGTAGTGAGGTACGGCCGCAAAGACGTAGTTCAAGATGCGTTGTCATCCATCCTTCCGTCAGAAATGCTCCTGATGATTTATACTCTTCAGCAGTACTTTTACTCATAGGGTGAGCGTGAAAATGGCACATCTTTCCTGAAATATTTTCCGAGTTAAGCTTTTAATCCCAAGTCGCGGAGCTTTATTGCCCACCAATAAAATATATATAATAAAAAGTAAGACAGTAGGAATAGATGCAATTGAATACGTATTTTTTTAAAGAAATGAGAGATGTATTTTCCGAAAGAATGCTGAATGAAAGAAATCACAAATGCACAAGGCAGGGAATGTATTTTTGAGTATTCGGTGAAGTAATTATGCTTCAACACGATCACAATATAACGGTATTATTATTCGAAAATTCCGAGCAAAGAAATACTACATGTGAATTTATTGATGGGTGAGAAGAACAGATTTTTTAAAGGTATGGATATACATGCTCAATTGCTCATGTCGGAAAATGGAAAACTGGTATAAATAGCAAACATTCAATGCATACCAGTTTTTTAACACCAATTCGTTACATTTGATCTGGAAAGTTGGAAAATCATATTCAGGCAATCAAATTAATTTTCTTTTACAAGGAAATAATCCCGACGTAAAAATAAATAGTTGTCTTTCGTGAGAATTTGATGCTTTTATGCCACTTTCCTGATCCCAGAGGAAAATGCGTTAAACGCTCAGAATTCCGTGCATCTATTCCTTATTGACACATTACTCGGCATAATAAAAACCAGTCCCAAAACTTTTAGAATGAGTAGCCGCTTCTCTATTCACAGTTTTCGGGCCATATTACAGGACGCTTTCGTTTATTATCCATTCGGACATCAGTGTTACTCTATATCATTATCCATTATTATCCACCCGGATTATCAATTCCGTCCATATAATTCAGTGTCTAAACGCGGTTGAAATAAATACAAACTCAGCCATTAGGGTTAACAAATGCCCATCATCTTGAGTCACCCATGCGTGAGGCTAGGGTAGGAGACCGCGGCGAAAAGCAGCCATTTTGGGCCTATGCGAAAATTTCCACGCAGAGTATCTGGCAACATTTCATGGAAACATCTGGCGAAATATCTCGTCTAAATCTAGCTATTTGTGCCGCTAATATTAACTTTGTACAATATGTTATGGTAACAATTCATAATGAAATGATGAAATTTCAAGTTAAATTGCTGAAGGGAACCCATACTCACTGAAAATCCCAGAGTAAATTCAAGAGAACACATGTCATCAGAAAGCGTGTTTTTTATTTGCAATCGCTCGGTACTGTTATAACCGCGTGGGAACGAGTAATACGGCTTCGAAACGGTCGAAAAGTCGACGTGGACCAGGCAAAGAAGGAAACTCGTCATCAGTATCTAAATATAACCCAATAACGGAGACATGCTCAAATATAACCTACGGCCGTGACCCCATCATAGCAGCAACCGACCTTTTTATTTTATTTCACATTTACATTGGTAATTACTGGTGGTAAAAGGTACAAATGAATTTGTTGAAAGGTCTTTCTATTAAAAAAAAATTTTCCAGTAGCAGAGGCATAATAGTCTCATCACTGAAAGCTGCGTTTTAAATGAAAAGTAGACCAAGAAAGTTATCGGTGAGAGTATTAGACGAGATAGGAGCAATATTAGGAGTGTAAAAGAATTGTAGACCTTGTCTGAAGCAATACATCAACGTAATAGAAGCAAAAGAGATATAGGATAGGGCATTATAGAGGAAATAATTTAAAGAGAGTCATTTTTGAGTTATTTGACTTTGCCTACCCCGAAAGTAATGGCATGATTGGAATTTACTATGACGAATTTACTCTAGTGTTTTCAATGACACGAACGAAATATTTCACTTTCTCATTTATATTTACTCACACAGTCGCGAGTGCGCTTCAAAACTCTAAAGGTAAAGTCATTCTGCAAATTCTTATTAATCTATCCATCTACTTGTAAATAAATGAATGTGGGTATGTATGCATGCAAGAGCGAAACCAATTACTTGGAATTTTGCATGTAAGTAAATGAGTGTACTGGGACGAACATAGGCTATATTAAAAATGCCGCAGGGCCCTAAGGGCATCTGAACGGGGCCCTAGATTTTACTCCAATAAGAAAAGCATTAGAGTCTGTGCAGAGGTTGATTTTTTTAAATTACTTGGACTCATGATATAGGACTGTCTTTTTCACTATCGGATGGATAAATAACGTTTCACTTTTGCCTAAAAATGAGGTTTTCTATTCCAAAACTATCGGTTTTTCTCCTATTTTAATAGTGGCACAATACCTTGGCATCCGAATAAAAATCCGGGAAGGGAAATTTCGCCCGGGCTATTCATGTCATACATTTAATTCAGTGATCAATATAAGTAATATTCAGTGATATTTTATCAGGGATATTTTGTACTCAAATCATTCAATGAGCTCTAAACGGAATCAACATAGTATCTGCATTTAGCATATCACATTGATACTCACAACTAGGGCCAATCGGTATGCGTAGTATATCGCTTACCACGCAAAGTTTTGCCCACTGCTAGAGACCTACGTACTACACCTATTAAACTTTAATACAGCCATAGAGATCGATGGTTGGGGCTACGTAGTCAAATAATTGCCTTACATTTAGCCTCAGAATGAATGAAGTAATGAGCCGTTTATCTTGAAGTTTTGCCCGTAGGTACATGATGCTTATTTACAATAAAAGTTCGAATATATTCTCTTTAAGTAATGTAAAAAAATCTCGCTCAAATTCACTATAGGCGAAGTATACTCGAAGTTTATAGCGATCTTCCCCACGCCTCCCTCAAGAAACTGGAGTACTTTTTTTAGTTTTATTGTTTTAAAATAAACAATTCCAGTAAATCAGCTTAATGATATGCATCAATAAGCGAAATCTGGGCAATTTTCACTTCCCGATGAAAAGTCAGACTCAATTCTGTATGAATACAACTACCACATTATTGCTTGGTTTTATATATCCCGTTAAGAATCAACGAGCAATTCTACTGACACGCTGAATAAAACGCTTAAGGTGGGTTTACACTGGCAAGTTTATTGCGCAAGTTTCTTGCAGCACGCGACTTTCAAAGTAACTTGTAGGTGTAAACGGCTCTGCAAGTCCGCTTGCAGAACTTTTAATAAGTTTCGGCAACTCGCTTGAGGAAAAGTATTGTTGTCAGTGAAAACTGCAACCAATCTGGCTCTGCACTAATTAGTGATAAAATTTAGTCTGAGAGAAATCTCCCAAATGCACTTGCAGAAGTAACTTACGGAAATAACTTTCCAGTTCAAACCCACCTTTACACAGCTTGCTTGAGCGCTCCAAAAATCTCAAACCAATTCACTGATATACAAAATTATGATACAATGTAGATATCAATTATACAAATTACGGAATGGGAAGATATATCACGTTGAATCTTATGAAGTCCTAAAGGATGGCTGGAAGGGAGGAAACGTTCGTTATTGACGCAGCTGGAAGCTCATTTCTTTAATGGGATACAAAAATAATATTTAAAAAATAACCCCGCCTCCCACACCAAAGAAGGAAGCAATCTTAACACAAATTTGTAAACCCTGCGTTTGTGGAAAGGTTACTTCGCTTGCCACCGAAATTAAGTTGGAAATCGAATGGTGATTATATTTAGCGTAAAAATGTTTACGAGAAAATTTTAAAGGAAAAGGAAACTGGAACGCCGCTATCTCGGATGGTGAAATTTTTTCCTGCCAATTAAGGATGCCGAGGGGGACCTTACTTAATTTCCTCCGCTCGGTAGGCTTCCCCCATCGATTTTCAAATTAGCACGACCTGATTAAAGCTCAGAAAAGAGCCCAACCAACTCCATTTCTTCGGAAAACCTCTACCTTCCGATGTGCGCTCTATTAGAGGCCCTTGAGAAATTGCTTGCAAAAACACTTTTAATCATTCAGACTTAAAAGAAGATAACAATGAGTCCAGTTTTCTCTCCCATATAAAATCATCCACGATTATTTCAGAAATACTTATTTTGTTTTCCTCTTATTTCAGAAGCGAAGGAATGCAAATGTGGTTCATGGAGTATATAGCGACATGATCTATTTATTCTCCCGGTGTTGATGAGGTACAGTCCTCGACTGCCAACCCAAAGGTCGCGGATTAGAGTCCCGACTGGTTGGATTTTCAACACGCAGGATATGGTTGTTTGTAATGGTCCAAAATTGCTAGTTATAAAACGCCCGATGTAAAAGCCCAAGAGGCAGTTTTTGGGTTCTTGGTAAGTATATTTAAAAAATGGAAAATTAATTAAGCAAGATAAATATATCCCTACAAGGACCAGTCGACATAATTAATTACTCAGCTTATATAGTACCTACATAGCTGTACCTACATACCATTGTGCTGATATATAAGGTAAAGAACTATTAATATTGAGGAAGCTGTGTGTCCAATTTGGCTTGCATGTGGAGTCTGTAAACGCAAAAATGGAGGACGAAGAGATCAAGCCAGTAATAATAAAACGTGTATATCTTCATTCAGTTCAACTTTGGGAAGAGTATGGTCCAGTTTCATCTCCCAGCTAAATGTCATGCACGGTTTCCTTACAAGCATCCGTGATTTCCTTAATTTTTAGCGGAGAGGAAACGAAGATTGTTTTCGTCGCATGATATGAACTACAAACATTATGGCCAAGGACAACTCTGAATCGGCTAATTTGGTAAGCAGAGCCCTCCAGTTGATCGAAAGGTCAATATTGTGGATCCTGCACATACAGTTTGGCAAAAACATTGATCGTGTAAATGCAATAAGGGAGGGCAACATTATCGCCCAGCCAATTACTACGCATTCTGTTTATCTCTTCACATGACTCATTATGGAAAACTGATAGGTAAGTAATTTAGAATTAAGCAATGTTCCACACAAAATATACATGGAAAAACATCAGCAGTACTTGATCATAACTAAATTATAACGCAAGAGGTATTCAACCATGCAAAGACCATGACGATAAAGTACATATCCAAAATGCTGAATTTCAAATGCCATCTAATTGTAGGCTGGTTTGAATGGATGATTACAATCATGACGTACAAACAATAACATCGTATTTGAAAAGAAGAATCTTTTTGTAAAAGGAGGGATACTATGATTGTAGTTGCAGCGGAAATTAGCCTAAGTCTTCAATACTTGCTTGAAGCAAAGTGAATGACACAGAATATCTCACTTTATATATTTGTATATAAAGTGAGCATATGTATGTATTTGTATATCTCACTTAATATGTTTATTTAACTCACTATTTTTACAATTCTTCCATACGGAATAATTTTTCAGTAAGCAAAATGTGGAGGAATGATACAATATCCTCTAAGGATGAACAAAGGATGCTCAACCTTTCAAAAGGCTATCAGAATCTTCAGAAGGCATCAGCCCACTACTTCACCGTTTCACATTACTAATTATGATGCGCCAAAATTTCATTGATCCCACGAATTTATGATAGAAACGTGTTTTAATGTATTCCAGCTTTACTACAATGAGCCAACAAGAGAAATGCGAAAGAAACAAAACACATTCAATGTAATACGAAATAATTCTCCGCCACAAATTATTACCTGATATAAATACTTTGATGAGAGCTACGTATTTCTTTTGCCCTCGGAAGATTCTGGAGGTCCGTATGCCCCATCCTGATAAGCCATTGGCTTGTTATCAGGTTTCTCTGGGGCCAACCGCCAGAACTTGACGAAAACACACTTGCCCTGGGCAAATGAAAAATCCGACCCAGGTGGGACTCGAACCTGCTACCCTCGGATTAACAGGTGAGGACTTTAGCCCGCCAACACCGGGGCCGGCGACCACTTAATTATATTTCGAAGATGTTGTTGAGGGTTGGTCATCAATAAATCAAAATCACATGATGCCAATTGCCAACGTATCACAAAATTACGGTATCATCATCAGGGATACAGTAATAACATGAGCTAGGGATAAATAACAATTAGTTTTAACTAATAAATTATTTAATAAACAATATTACAGTACTATGAGGAGAAAAATTAGTGTGAGAATACAGAATATGCAAAAATTTGCTTTGTATAATGGAATTAGTTATGGTAACTATTATTAGTTACTTATTATTATATGATGTTTTTTTTCTTCTGGAGATACAGGTAAATTAAAATGATGTGTAAAATCATACGTATATAAATAAATTTTGACATAATTATGTATCAAACTTGTAAACCATATTGAATTGATGTACAATACGCAAAATTAATTAATGATGTAGCCCTGAAGAGTCATGGATATACTCGTAATTATGAAACGTAGGCAAAAGAGAAATAAAATAATTTATCAATTAATGCGGACCTATATCTTCATGAGAAAAAAATATATATAAAAATAAGATGTCATGAAGAGGAATCATCTAGTTACTTATCATCAATTGTAATTTATTTGAAACTAAACATGATCAACTAAAACATTTATATGAAAACTCGTTGCTATAAATATAGTTAACAAATAATATATATTTTAAAAATGATCCGGATACAGAAGTGCCTTGTAACAATAACATAATACAATATAAATATTTTGCGAATACACGTAAAATATTCGTAAATGTGCAATATAGTGACGGGCATATAAGGTAAAACATAATAATTTGTTACAAGGCTTCCTTTGGCAATAATGTGAATATAATAATATGCTTTCGTAAAAATATAATTTTTCGAAATGTTGACATAAGGTACCTACCATGTGATTAGATTTATTGATGACCAACCCTCCAAAACATGTTTTTTATTTAAATGCTCTTCTCTGAATTGTAGCATATTTTTCAAACAAATTTGATAATCTATTATGTAGTAATGAAAAGAATCTACCTGCTATCTAACTACTATTAAAAATTTAATATCAATTCTGGCTATAAGCGGCATACATGCAAAGCCACAGTAGTTGGAGTCCCATGGGTCATCAGAAAGAGATGAAGATTGTGTAATAAGAGAAAGAGCTAACCCCTTAGCTAAAAAGAAAATTAGCGAAAACTAGCGTGCATATAAGTTTCTCACAGGGGGAGAAGACAGAGATTTCGATGGGTAGGTATGCCTAATGTTACCCAAGCTCATCACCGCCAGTCTAGAAAAAGTTGTCCAAGCTTTAATGTCGATTTAATTCATCCATAAGGCTTAATTGCTGGCTCAAGTCATCGACTAAGAAAACGCGTCTTAGCATGCAAAGGGCCCCTTTAATTGTCCAGACATCACTGATCTGCGATTAGCCAGGTGGCTCGGGAGAAAATTGAGATAGTTGCGGCTGAAGGCAATTTTGTCACAAAAACCTAATTTCCTCATCCAAATCCAAGGGGTTTGAGATAACAGGTAGATAAGAAACACTACCAAGGATGGAAGTAAGCGAGGGCTAATTTTCATCCAGAATGTAGTGACCTTGTAATAAATGCAGGCTATGTAATAAAAAGGAAAATATGTATTATAAGAATCACACGGAGCGCTGCGCAATGCTGTTCAATATATAACTTGTTTCTAGACGATTTCTCGTTTATGAGATGAACCAAGTCATTGCTATGATGGAAAAACCATGACGGACGGATCGCTCAGCTTTCTATCTCAAATTTTCCCGTAAAGCATGTTTTCAGAAATAAGAAACACGCTTTCCGTTTCGCCGTAACACGCATTGATAAAACTTTTCACAACTAGATGTGTATCGTTTCCTCTCTTTTAAAAGGCAGGGTGTCATGTTTCCTTTCATGAAAGCACCATATACCTTCCATCACCCGTTTTCCAAAAATAAAAACCTAACCTAATACTTTTTAACCTTAACCTAACCTAATACTTCTTAACTCATGCCTCGCAAGCCGCTGCTAAAACACTAAGTAAGATGTTCTTAATATCTTAGTATTGTTTCTAGAAAATAATTCAAATGTCCACATTCACGCACAATGCTAAATAATTATGTGAGCAATTGTTTGAATCAGCCTACAAATGTGAAAATTAATGTCGCATGTCATTAATTACCACGGGATAAACATCGTTTACCGTGGATAATTATATTTAAAAAACGGTACGCCAAGCACCAGAAGAGAGGTCTGTCTCTTAATGGGAAAATAAAACTCCTCATACATTACTCGAAAATTCACATTAGCCACACTTACTGATTTGACTTCATGTTCCAAGTTACGAATATATAAGCTTTGCCAAGTAAATCTTGCGCCATCCAAGCACACGGGCTTTGTTTAAAAATATGCAAGTTGTTCTGCGTCCTATCCGGTCTAGAAACTAGACTACAGAGGGATAATTTAATTAATTTATTTCTATTGCAAACTTATCAAAGATAATTCTGGCATTAAATAGATGTAAATAATTTAATAGCTATCGAAGAAACTGCTCTTCCGACAAAATTCCGAAACCTGACATTCAGAACAAAATAATTGTATTCCGTAAATAAGGATACCGCAATATCGTTAACCGGTGCCTCACGCAAACAGCTATGAAATAAACTCGTAACTACAATTTACGTTTACTCTTTATACCTACACTGAAAAATCTTCGCCACCGCCGGGAACAAACTCGGGCCCTTGAGATGAACCCAGTAATCTAACCTCCACCTCCACACCAGCCTAATCCTCTAGAACACTCCGCTGCTAAGGAATTAAAAAAGCAGGGTAAATTGAAATATCTGTGGGTTCGCAATGGGTCGATCTTTGTTAGGAAAGAAGACGGGGGACGGAGAATCACTATACGTTGTGAAGCCGACTTCGAGACTTTATGAGATGAGGTTGGCAACGCAGTTGATACTTCTGACGGTGATACGGGGATAAGTCTACCTGAACCTGTGAAACCTTCGTCTGCTCAATCTCTTCGTTTGTCCCTCGTGAACTGTCAGTCACTACTACCTCACTTTGACGAATTTAGTGATCATTTTGTGCTGAGCTCGTTTGACGTTATCTGTATGACGGAAACTTGGCTAAAACCAGTTGTGTCTGATGATATGGTGAACCTAATGGGTTACAATTTAATACGCCATGATAGGACTGGCAAGAGAGGTGGCGGTGTAGGTGCCTTTATTCAACAAAGTTTGAATTACTCCGTCTTAGCTACTTCCCCATCCGAGTATTGTTTTACAACTGAATTTATTATTATAGAAATTTCTGGATCTGTTATGTCAAAATTATTGTTAGCTATAGTATATAAGCCACCTAAAATTACTTCTATCACCGATTTTGAATCAACGTTTCTACGGTTTTATCCTACATATAAAAACATCATTATTGTTGGTGACTTTAATGTGAATATGATGAATCCTGAAAGCTATGATTGTTTACACCTGAAGAATTTCTTTCACTGCAACAATCTTCACCTGGTCTCTTCGCAACCTACTCACCATACGCTAAATAGCCATACCTGCCTGGACCTCTGTGTTGTGGATGACATGGAGAAACTAACGCACTTCTCACAGTCACCAGTGCCTTTTTTATCTGCTCATGACCAAATATCCCTTTCGTACAATTTTACCTTTCCTTTTGTAAAACTCCCTACTTTTGTATTTCGCGACTTCAGAAACTTCAATAATGAAAGATTTCTAGAAGACCTACTTTCTGCTGATTGGTTGCGCATGACTCAGTCAAATTGTATCGACGATAAACTTCAAATTTTCAATGATTATCTTGTGAGCTATTTCAACCGACATGCTCCTGTGCGTATCTGCCACCCTAAACGCCCTACCTCCCCATGGTTGACCTGTGACATTCGCAAAAAAATGGGTGAACGCAATCGCATACGTAGAGCCTTCATTCGTTCCAAGCTGCCAGCCCTTCACGCAGTATACAAACGACTGAGGGCCGAAGTCAAGCTTTTGATAAATGAATCCAAAAGAAACTATTTCTCTAGTGCCCTTTCCGGGCTTCAAGAACCGAAGCGCATCTGGAAGGAACTACGTCAACTCGGAATAGTCCGAAGCCGGCAAACTTCTTTGGCCTCTAATCTCACAGTGGATGAACTTAATACTTATTTTACATGTCTAGTAAACACTGATCAAGATAACTCTCCTCTTTATTCTCCTCCACCTAATTTTCTCGATCCCGCTGTACCGTTTTCTGACAAAAATTTCTATTTTCAGTTTATTACTCCCGAAATGCTAAATAAATTTATCTTTCGGTCCAAATCCAACTCTACTGGTGTGGATGAGATATCATATACCATGATAAACAAGTCTTACAAGGTCACTATGCCATTTATTCTTGACCTTCTTAACCATTCACTACTATCCTGCAAGTTTCCTACCCAATGGAAGTCCTCTTTGGTAACACCAATAAAAAAGGTCAAAAATCCTTCAAACCCATCTGATTACAGACCAATCTCTATACTGTGCACCATCTCCAAAACTCTAGAACGTATCGTCCATTCGCAAGTAGTTGAATTTCTTTCCCAGGAAAACAGTTTTGACCCATTTCAATCGGGATTTCGTAATAATTTCTCCACCCAGTCTGCTTTAATAAAAATAACGGACGACTTACATCATGCCATAGACAAAAAAATGGTGACAGTGCTGGTATTATTTGATTTTAGTAAGGCTTTCGATCGAGTAAACCACACTATACTACTTGAGAAACTGAAAAAACTTAACTTCTCGTGCTCCGTGCTAAATTGGTTCTACTCTTACTTAGTTGGCCGTTATCAAGCAGTGAGAGATAGTCAAGGTAATCTCTCAACTTGGGCAGCAGTCACCACTGGTGTACCCCAAGGGTCTGTCCTTGGCCCCCTATTATTCTCTCTGTACATACTCGACCTTCCTAAATGTCTTAAGCACACCAGTTACATGCTCTATGCCGACGACCTCCAAATTTATCGCAGCTGTTGGCCATATGAAATTGACGAGGCAGTATCAAAAATTAATGAAGACATTTATAGAATAACCGAGTGGGCCACGCGTCACGACTTCATCCTAAACTCAAGTAAAACTAAGGCTATTATTATCGGTAGTTCCAGGATGCTACGTAACATTAGCCACATTACGACTACCAGTATCGTGGTTAATGGTATGCCTATTCCATACTCCAGTAATGTACATAACCTAGGGATGACGTTGACTGCTAACTTATCATGGGATTGTCATGTAAATAATATTTCTAACAAAATTCATTCTATACTTTACCAGTTAAAAGTTCACAGAAACTTACTTCCTTTTAATACTAGAAAAACACTTATATCGTCGCTTATTTTCTCTGTAATAGATTATTGCTGTCTTGTTTATAACGACCTCAACGAAGAAAATAACCTCAAACTTCACCGGGCCTTAAACTCCTGCCTTAGGTTCATTTTTGACCTTCGCAGGGACGTCCACATCACCCCCTATTATAAACAACTAAGATGGCTCAACGTCAAATCCCGTAGAGAATACCTTCTGGGATCCTTTTTGTTTGTCCTATTTAAAAACAAATCACCCAAGTATCTGCATGATTTGTTCCTTAGTTGTCCCTCTGTCTCCACAATGTCCACTAGGTCTGATCCTAATCAATTGTATTTTCCAGGGCATCGCACCACAGCATATAATAAATCATTTCTTGTAACAGCTTGTCACATATGGAATAAGATGCCAACTGACATTAAAAATTGTAAATCTGTTAAAACATTTAAAATGAAATACCATGATTATTTACTTTCCCGGGTATAACATAAGTTACTCTTATTATTATTTTTTTTCTTCAAATTTGTGTTCATGTTATTATGGTTCCTTATTCATTGTATCATTTTTCTATTGTTAGTTATTAATACATGAGTTTTTTTTTTGGTTAATTTACATTTATAGAATGATAAAAGTTTTTCCTTTTGTATTTGAAAAGTTTGAAATGATGAAAAGTTTGTCCTTTTGTACTTTTAAAAGATTGTGCCTGCAAAGTGTTTTATTATTATATTTGTTCTTTTGGATTTTTGTCCTGAACAATAAATATTTTTCTTACTCTTACTAGAACAGGGGTCTCCAAACTTATTGCCACGATCCGCAGATTGGGTTCTTCAGCGGGCCGTTGTAAAAAAGATAAATAGGTAACTCTAGATGTAACATTTAACGTAATAAGAAAGTGTTATAAACTAACAAAATAGCTTGTGAAAGTAAACTATCATTCCTTGATGACGAAGAACACTACCATCAAATCCTAATATTTTTATCACTAATTATAATAAAAACATTTGTGATTGTTTTAACTGTATGTATGCCTTTCAAATCTTACGAAACACAGGTTCAAATTTTGAAAAACACTAATGACAAGTAGCGACCCATCCAAGAATTTACGGAAGGAGTTATGACAAGTATTTCCTCATAATTCTTCCGCAGGCTGGATAAAAGTACAAGTACTTGGCAAACACAATCCTAATGCGGGTTTTGATTTGCGTCCTCACAAAAAATGCAGATGGCGTATTCATATGCCAGCACAAGGGTCCAAATCACTGAGGTGGATAAAAAGATGATATTGCTATAATGATACATATAATGAATACCATTCGAAAAACATTGAAAATAACAAAATGCTAGGCAGCTAGAATCAAATCAGAAAAAAAGTTAATTCAAAATTTCAGATAAATTAATATAACCTTTTATGAATGATTTGGCAGATACATGTCTTTTTCCTTCTGTAACCAATGCTTGAAGAAATATCAGAGACTAGTCCTAACATAGAAATACTCTGTACATACTCCATTACCTTGAGGTAGAAATTATTTTACCATGAAAATTCAGCGGGATTCCAGACTTCTCGACACTTGAGGAGATCACACCGATCACAAATAGACTACATAGTGTTTACTTAAAGAGATCGTTTTTAGAGTACTACTATTCTACTCCGGATAATAGTTGTGAATCGCATTAACAAAAGATAACTTCTTTCGTCAGACTTTCTTGAGGTCTTCCAACTTCCAAATTGTTTTCATTTACAAAGCACCTTCGATCGGATGGATCGTTAAAATCTTTGTGGCGCTAAGAGCCTTGTTAACACCGAGTTTAGAAACGACGTTAAGTTGACTGAACTTCTCCTCAGCTACTAATTGTAAGTATTAAAAGTTGCACGGGTAGTCGGTGGTTAAAATGAGAGGAATTTCATACTCTCGACGCAGTAACGCAGTGCTACGCAGTAACATACGGGAAGAGCAGCCCAATATCCCTGTAGTAAGATCCGTAAATCTGTAAAAGGTACCTAGATCACAAAAAACTTAGTTAAAGCAAGAGAATCATAAATTCTGCATCAGAGTACTGTAGCACTTTTCACTGTGAATGGTGGTAAGTAATGGTGGATGGTCATGTCACAGGCCGTATTACCGCACAAATGTTAAAGAAAGATCACGGGTTTTCAGTTTCACTTTTTTCGTAAAATATTAAGATGCCTAAGGGTAGTTACGGATATTTGTTTTCACTGACATTAAACAAAGTAAACTTCAAGTTTTGATTTCCAAAATAGTTAAAGCGTGGGTAGTCATATAATAGTAAAATATTTTTTTCGATAAAAATGATGAATGGATGGGATATGTAGAGGGATTTACACCGATAAAAGGCATGGTGGACACGAACAAGAAGACCACACGGGTTTCACGCTTAAGTAAAGGGAGAAATTATCATCACCATCTATTTACAAATCACAGCCAAATGTGCAATATGGTAAGTAGTCATGCACACGAAAGCAATATGTATTTACCGAAGGACCTGTGTTCCAGCCCCTATCAAGTCAAAAGATTTTTTCATCCCTTTGGCCTATATATTTGCACCCGTGCGCGTGCCTCCATACCGTATACTAGTGCATTTGGCAGTGATTTGGTAAGTGCCCAAAGTTTTCCATTCTAAAGGGAACATGTTGCGTTTATCCTACGCGGTAATGGCTTAACAAGCACGGCAGAATCTCCTGAGCTATAATGTAGACTGGAGACGAGAACATCTAGTTCGCGGAAACCCTCCTTGAAATTCTCCTGAAACAAAGATGGCTTGGTGGTAAAACTGGCTAACACATTATCCGGTTTGGCTTCACAATCTGGGTTCGAATTCCGGTCAAGTTAAATGGTATTTATACGGCGAAGGTTTGGGTTGGTCATATTGGAAATTATTCTACCCTCACACTACATCTTGCGACCAGTAAATAAACTACAATATAGGGGGAACAGAATGTAGAACGGATAAACAGAATGATTAATTTTCGATTGCTTACCACAATAGAAACAGAGCCCAAAAAACCACGCATTAGAAAGCAACTTCCCAATGTCCTTTTACTGTGGATAGAATTAAATCCAGAAATTTAATCTTTACACAGTATTATTCTGGAGAATATAAAATCTAATAATACAGAAATAATTTATCGGAGAACCACAAAGCATGACCCAAACACGTATGAGGAACTTTTATAATTTTTATAGTCTTGACAGTTTTCTCGTAAAAATCCGCTGACTTGCACAACAGCATAAGTGCCCGCATAATTTGGCTTGCACTTCCATAGGAAGCAAGTACTCTATCGGATAAAAATCAATTATACTTGATTTGAGCTTGAAAACTACATAAAAGCTCGTGATCAATCCCAGGGTTGATAGTACCATCTTTAATTTACGACAGACATTTATTAGGAGAAAATGATTTTTAAAATAGTTTATACTGATTAAGCTCGCATAAAACTATCTGAACCAGGGCAAATGGAAGAAGAAAGCATTTAGGTAACTCGTAAAAAGTGAAGTATTCCGTATTTACTAGAGAAAAAATATTTTAATCACTAGGGTTGTAACTAAAGATATTAACGGAAGTGATAATCATTTACTTGGACTTTCCATCTATATTTTTCGCAAGCAAGTTATTAACTAGGGTTAAAATACTATTTTAAAATATTCAAAATAATATGTTTTTATCCCACAAAAAAAGTTTGAAGATCAATGCCAAATGCTCTTGATCATCTATAAATCAATGTGGATGCCACAATTTGATGATAGGACATCTCGTAATTATGCCCGCTCCTCTGCCATTCACGGGTGACACGACAAATCTGAAGGGAGAAACTTACGAAAGCGACAAATGAGGATACCCATCCATTCTGACCCGGTTAACACAGCCTCCGACACCACACTGATTAAAACAAAACTTCCCGCATGTTTGGTCCGAAACTTAGTTGCGCAGAACAGTTTACGGGGCGCAATATTGTCCTCCTGTCTTAAATTATTCGCAAGCCGACCGGGATGTTTTCAGATGAATGTTGACGTCAGGAAGGAGAACCTTTGCCCTTCGTTTAATCCCTGGGGATGTTACACGGATTCGTGAGCGGGAAGGAAGGCTCCGTGGGTTGCTTAGGATCTCCGCAAGAGGGAAGGAAGGACATGAGAATTTTCGGGTACAGAGGCCGAGGGGACGTGAGTTGCAGAGCGAGACAAGGCAAGGATATGAGGAGGAGAAGGGTGTGTCCCGAAACTTTTCCCTTACAGATTTACAGGCTCTCACAGATTACATGAAAGAGTCCCTTCGACCGAGGAACAGGATAAGGAAACGTGAAAAACTGGCTGATTTCATGCCTCCATCTCCTGTGAAGGCCGAGTAACTTTTCGCGGGCTCACGAATTTCCGTCTCCCCGTCTCATGAATAGCCTAACCAACGAACTACTCTGCGACAGCAAAAAGGGAATAAGATTTCGTTTTGCCCTTTTCACCCTAGAATTCAAACTGATTCCAACGGAATTGAATATGCATATTTATTAGAAGAAACAAAACACGTAAATTATCTTGCACCAAAACTATATGCCATGCAGGAAAACGTATTGATGCGTTGTAGCTAGTTTTGGTATTGTGAAAACCATTAGGATTTGACGAAATGAGAAAGCGTACGAGTAAAGAATTAATGTGCCGCTTCCGTAAAAGAGTATTTAATTAATAAGAGGCAGGCAACAGGCAGAACGGAAAATCATGCTTATATATTCCACCTGCATAGAAAAAATATTCAGCTCAACAGTACTAGAGTTATCAAGAACGTTGAGGTAATATACGAAATATTTTAATATAATGCAGTAATGTTTCACCAGTCTTGAAGAGAAATCAGATAGCGATATCCCGATCGAAAATGGTAAGTATAATACATAAGTACATCAGAATTCCGTACCAATCAGCTGCATTCATGTACATATCAGACATTTCCTGTCATTAGGAAATAGTATCATGAAAAATAATGGGTCCTAATCTCCGAATACGCATCAGAGTCGTATGCATAGGAAGAAAGAAAAGGAATTTTGTAATACTTTTCCATAATACTTCATTCAAAATCAAAATCCGTGATATTGCGGTCAATTCAAGATTTTTGACATTGATTAGATAGGAATCGTGATAAATAGAATAAAACAATTTCCAACGGAATGACTTCGGTACATTTCAAGCAATAGAGTTGTTCACCGTCAATTTCATAATTTGCATTCGTCATAACATACTGAAAAAACTAAAATAACTCATTATGAAACACAAATTTGAAGCAGTACTATTGGTTGATAACAAATTTATAAAACATTGATATGACCAGTAATTACATATGGAGCTGAGACATGGATCCTATCCAAACAAGATGAAGAAACATTAAAAAGATTTGAAAGAAAAATAATAAGGAGAATCTATGGCCCAGTAAAAGAAGGAGAAACGTGGATAATAACAATGAACTTTGAAATAAATGAAATATTGGAAGAGAAGGATATAGTTAGGTTCTCAAAGTCATTGCGACTGTCTTGGTTGGGCCATGTTGAAAGGATGGAAGAGTACAGAATGCCCAAATTTTTAATGAATAGCAAGATGTAAGGGAGTAGGAAGAGAGGAAGACCACGCAAAAGATGGCTTCAAACTGTTGAAGAGGGCCTGAAGACAATGGGGATTGGAAGATGGAGAGAGAAAACAAGAAGGAGAGCCGAATGGGGGCATATAACTGAGGAAGCCAAGGCCCAGATCGAGCTGTAGAGCTGAGGATGGTGATGATGACTATTGGCTGGGTAGAATTTCCTAATAAAGCAAAGTAGCTAAAAACTGGATCTGTGAATAATTTCAAAAGTGCTATATTCATCTAGACTAAGCCTACGAGAAAATCCTCAACTTCAAGGGTTGAATAATTTTAAGAGACTCGAGGATATCCTCCATGAAGACAAAACATCCAAGCCTGGAAACTTTCGGGAACACGAGGATAGCTAGTTAACTAACTCCGGTTGAACAGATTGAAGTAAGAGACTAATTCTGAGAAATTTATCCCTTTTGAGCAAATCCGTCCATTTCTCTTCCTATGGCGAGTCAACGAGACTGAGTGGGTTTCTCAAAATTTGAATGATTCAGACCATTTTCTTCAAATCAAATGCGCTAGCATTCCTTTAGCTAAGCGACAACGGATTCGTCTAATTAGGTTATGTTCACCGAAGATTAACGAGTAAGTAGAGTGACAATCCCTAAAGTTTCCATCCATTTCTGAGCCGACAGTTGTGAAATTATAAGCATTTCATGGCATTGGACCCTCAAATTGAGTCATAGAAATCCACAATTTGTAAAAGTAATCCACAATGTCAAAAATATAAATCTTCGTAAAAGAATGAAGCATTTTATTCGACTCGAAAGGTGTTTTTATTGAATTCTCTTCTATTTATGGAAATAGTTTGCATTCAATAGAGGAGGAAGACAAGAATATTTAATCATATGCATCTCATGTACCGAGGTACCGCGTCTCATCTTCCAGTTTTTAAGCTAAATTTGCAGCGAAAGAACTATCATATCAATGAACGACTACGGTAGGACTTGAATAACAATTGTAGTTTTAAGTCTATATCTTAATTTAACTTGAGAATGTGTAAACACTGATTTCATCACATGAAAGAACGCAATTTGATGATGTAGATAAAAAAGTAAGGACAATATTAATATTGAAAGATAACACAAAGGAAAAGAATAATTAGAAATAAAATAATAAGTGTATATTTTTAACCGGTCAGCAAATACTTTAGTTTCTACAAAATTTAGACAGGAAATCCGTATTAGAGCGTAAAATTTGACCAACTTCATCAAAAAACAAGAAATCTCTGAAAACAGTAAATCCCTTTTAATTAAAATATTTCATTGTGCTATGTATCTGATACACAAAATAGATAAAAAATATTTTATTAGTTCATTAAAAAGTCATCTTTTGTGCAAAAACAACACTTCTGTGGCGTATTTGACAAAACACTCAGAAAATAATGACTGCAAAATCCATTTACATGGGATTAAATGGGTTCACAAAATCAATAACCACTAATAATTCTAATACCAATACATAATTAGGGCCAATAAAATATAATTAGGAAAACACCGCTATTAAATGAACCCCAATGGAGAGAGGATATGAATATTATAAGTGGTTTGCGGAACAAAAATAATCTACTCCCTACGTCAGGTAATACATAATCAAATTAGGAAGTACAGTAGGATTATTAAATTCACACGAATGAGATGAGAAAATTTTTCCAGGAAGACAGAATTGGTTAGGAGTTGTTTTCTAAGGAAAAGAACTCCTTACCTTCTAGATCTCTTTCCATTACGGCAACAACAAGAAGCATTTCATGCTTAGAAACAACAACAATGAGCCTTGAGTGGAAGTTTTACCATCTCGCACTGAAATGAGTGTCGTGATATAAATGAAATTATAGAGACCTCCAGCGTGTTCCTGCAAAGCATAAATTGGACATAACGTTCTTAATACGGTCGGACGAGCCTGAAACTCCACTGCATTTTCCGCAAAGGGGAATCCAACGCGTACTAAGGTGGTAAAAAAATAATATCCTACAAATATAGAAGAGCGCTATCTAGAACGGAATCTTCTCATCTCGCCCTTGATGACTTCTTCTTATGGAGCGTATAGCATTCTGCAATCCATTTATTTGCTCCATATTTTCTCTCTAGCTAAATAACTTTTCTCATATCACCTTTTAATTTCAGCCTGGCCATGGTCGTGTAATTTCTGATATTGGGAAACGATACCCAATTCCGTACGGGACGACAGATTATAGGCAATTCGTGTGGTTTATATGTGCTAAGGAGACCTCAGCTGCATATCCCATTCGATGAATGAAAGTTCTCTCCGCATGCCACAAAAAGTAGGAACCCGCATTCCGATGAAAAAACCATCGACACAGACGGAAATCGACCCCGAAATTAGGCTGGAAAGCTAATACTCAAGCTACAATACAAGCCCGATTTCCCTCGAAACTACAGCATAATTTTATTTCACCAGATACGACTGAATTATTTCATAGCAGTGATACCTAGGAAACCAAAAGGGAGAATGGAATTGATATTTATACACGTCAGCCAAGTGCATGTTACGAGGCGTCAACTACGCGTTTGAAGACAGCTGTTAAAACAACACTCTTCGAATGTAACAACATTTTTGTACTGATGTTTAAACAGATATAGGTACATGTGATCCAATCAACGTAATTCCAAAGCGGTATCTCGGCATGAAAGAAGGTTGTAGATCCCTCCATATCCTAGATTAAAGAAGACAGCAGATGGCGTCTTGATGCAAAAAATCGTCTGCTAAAAAAATGATCCAACTCAAATGGCTATCGTGAGCGATTATTCTATACATTTTATAAATAAAGGAGTGTTTTTTTAGATTAATTTCCATTTTGCACGTTTATAGATCGATCATTACGATTGGCGTAAATTTTACGACTGCATTCAATATGGTCGGTTGCACATTTTAATGGCTGCAATTTCAATTGGCTATCGTACCGCATGGTTCTATCTACTCTGTTCTTTATTTTACACACCATCTAAAGCTCTAGTATTATTTCCAAAGAGCATAAGACCTTAAATCAAGTAACCCCAGTTTCTTTTAGTTACTTACAGCATCAACCCAACAGAAGCGTGAAAACACACAGAGAAATTACACATACCAACTGACGGTCATAATGACTAGGTGAAAAGATTCCAAGCATCTTTTTATAAGTACAACAATCGCGTCCCACTAAGTTTTGGGCAGCTTTATTGGAGGGTTCTCGCTATAAAGATACCTGAGCACACTATACCTATCCCAATTAATCAGCGGAACATAAATTGGAAATCAAGCGGTATATAGAAGTGAAATGCCCTGTAAAAGGTATATATTTTCAAGCTGTAAACGGTTACATTTCCAGAGCAACTTTTAAAATATTCTGTTGCAATTTCAAACTATGGAGGGTGATGAGGAGTTGCGATAAAATATATCGAGCCAAAATGCGACGTCTCGTATTGTCATACAAACGACGGTCCAACGCACATTAGTGGGCGAATCTTCTCTAGCTATTTCACTGATGTTATCTACAGTACCTCCCACAAGATCCAACCAATAGAGATAAGAATGTTAAGTGCAGAATTCCTGTTTGTTGACCTTAAATGATCCACTTAAATATATCGCATTTCACGCAATAAGTGATAACTATTTTTGTTTTTTCTTTCAGATAACGTGCTAATTATTAAGATACTCATTTATTTAGTAAGCATGTTTATTATTTTCAAGAGTATGCATCAATGCACCGTATATAAAAATGAAAACATCATCTTGTGGGCCAAAAAGTCAAAACGTTGGAGGTTTTTCACATTAAAAGATTGGTGGATGATTGAAAATAACAAATAATTTCCCAGGTCTTAGGAGAACCAGTGTTGAGAAATAACAATACAATTCTTGCGTTAATAAGAGGAAGAGACTTATCACGCGTGGAATAAGAGGGAGGAGTTGAGATACAATCTGTCCATCAAAAGTTAACTGGACGACGAAGATTCAAAAGCTAAAGCCACTGATAAAGGGGAGGGAGAAATAGAATAGGCTGAAGAGAGGTCGGACATATACGAAGAAAAAGATACTGTGTACTGAAATAAGACACCAATGGCTGTAGGAGAAGTATAGGCATTCTTATCTCCATCAAAATGTACCTTAATTGAAAGTTCAAGTCAATAAATCATATTTAAAAAGGGATACTTGATACTTTAAAGTATTCATTCTTTAAAAAAATGCTGACTCTCCACAAAGTGCTGCCTGAAACCTTTGAATATATTTGATTAATATAAGTATAGAAACACAAAACGCGTGAAGTTTCAATACCCTTAGCCACATACTTAAAGAATGGCTCACAAAGTACATCGTAGTTGTAGAGGAAGATATGGTCATAGCGGTAGCGTTATATAAATGATTGATTCTCCAGTGGGAAGCATCGGGAAACCAACTACACCAACAGTGGTTGAAATCCCATCAGCTCTCCCCCTGTGTTTCCTGGTCGCGCCGTTCCCTGTGTCACGTCACCTCACTGCCCGAGCAACCGGTGGCTTAGCATCGACTCTTGGATAGAGGTGGAGCACAAGGTTGAGATGGAAGGGAGGGCCCCGTGCCGCTGTTCACGGCTCGCTGGCGCATGAGCTAACTCTCCTCGCCCGACCAGATTGATATCCACGCTCGTCTGAAGGCGCCTTCTAGATTCCGGGGCGGGTGCGGATATCGCCGCGTTCCACATTTACGCTCACGTAGATCCAGTCGATGTGATGCGGACGAGACGACTAAGTCGGCCGAAAACAATCAGTTTCCAGGGATCGGGTCAATTTGGTGGCTAGAGATAATTGACAAATGACAGCTTTCCACTTTGGTGAGACAATATCAGTATGCTACGCTTTGCTGATAGCATAGTAGTTCTCACAGAGAAAGAGGACCTGACGAGAATACTAACCGTTGTGGATAAAACAATGAAGAAATAGAATATGAAGAGTAATGCTAAGAAAACCAAAATTATATGTTACCGAAGATATAAAGATGATATCGTCGTCAAATCGTCAAATTTGGGCAGCACAAACTTGCGCAAGTGAAAGGATGTTGCTATGTGACAATGATAAGCAGGATCACCAGCAATGGAAGAAGCAAAATAGACATTGCAAACCAAAGATCTAAAGCAAAGAATGTATTCTACCTCAGCCACTTACACTGAAACCCGATGGGTATTCTGATAATACAAAGAAAGTGTCAATCGGTGAACACCGGGTTGCATAGTGCAAGGGTGTCTTAAACTTTTTCTATTCTGACGATTGCACTTATGTGCACTTGCGGGTGACTCCGTAAAGGTTACTACCGTGGCTAGTCCCGGTTTCCTCAAAATTGACATATTATTGGTTTCATTTTGCGACGAAGTAGCGTGTTGAAAACAATAATGGAAGGATAAATGAATGGAAGAATTTAAAAGGAAGACCATGAATCGAACACATCAGGAAAACATGCGTAAGTCAAAGTAAAAATTATATAATTATTTGTTTTTCTTCTGGAGATATAGGTCCATTAATTAATTAATTATTTCATTTCTCTTTCGCCAACGTTTCGCATCTATATTTATCATTCGTCAGGCCTACATTAAACATTAATGCTGCAAAACCTCCATATTGCACAAAAATTCAACCATGTTTACAAGTTTGATACATTATTAATGCCCATAATAAAAAATAAAAATAAAATGAAAGTGTGTTATAACATATCAAGTTATAATAAATTTTACTTAATTTGACAATGCCTGTTTTTTATTGCGGGTTGTTTTTTGATGAGCACCATTTATTTTTAAAAAATTAGTAGCGTTTAGCTGAGAGGATAGCGGAGTGAAGAGCTGCAGCAAACCAATCTTCGACTTATGACTACCTACCAAGGATGATGGCCCGGTCACAAATTCCAGCAATGGCGGAAATCTTTCAGTGGTAACCTGAGGGACCGGGTAAGTGTGGTGGCTAGAGTACTGGTTTCCCAGCGTATTGATCCCTCTATCGGATGGTACAGAAAACAGGGATGTCATTGATATATTTCTCTACAGTGTGAGGGTTAAATGGAATAGAGGGATGCACAGCCCACAGCTAATTTCGCCCTGAAAAAGTCGCAACTATTATTATTACAGTCTAAAACTGACGAATGGTTTCTTTTCACCCTTCCTCCACTTTCCAAATAATCCTTTTCTTACCAACCAACCTCAATGGCGCAGATGACCAAAGCAGTTAGATGCCACCCAAAATAACCAAACAACCAATATGGTCGTCCGCTTGGACGCTCAATGAAGAACACATTCTTCCTAGGGGTGGGATAATAAAACATAGACCTATCGGTGCCTTTAACATAAGAAGGTAACGCCGGGTTTCCCACCATTGTTCTATTATTTTCCAAAAAAATCATTCATAACACTAATGGCCTCAGTTGTCAAACAGCTCCCCAAATAGCCAACCAACCAGCCAATAAAGCGATTCGAGAATAGTAATCGAAATCGCTGAATCACTTAAAATGCCATTAAAATACTGGTAAAAATCTCTGCTGGTAGGATGTGCATTGTTCATATCATGCATTTCCCGCTTGGTAAAAAAATTAACGATTACCAAAATGCTTTTTTGATCAGGATATAATAACGTATTTTCTTATGAGCATTATTCCTAAGCCTCATAAATACAAGCGATTCCAATTCATTCCCTGGCAGCTTCTACATGGATAATGCATCACAAGAATAGAATAGAATAGAATAGAATAAGTTTATTGTTCTTGGACGTTTTCGTCCACTAAGAACATACAATAAAGTTACATATTTGTAAGAGCTCTATAAATTATTGATTAATAAGACAGTTACATTATCATGATCAATAATAACATGAGACATATAACATATAACATGATAGATATAACATGAGACATAACATGAGAGGTAACAATTCAATGAGATTTTGCATAATTATTAAATTAACACCCTTCTTGGTTGAATAGATACAAAAAAAATCTTTTTTTAAAAACAAATACAGAACTTGATTTTTTTATGTCGATAGGAATAGTATTCCACAACCTGGCCCCTGCCACACAGAAAGATTTTTGGTATGTAGTGGTCCTATGTAGAGGAGGAATCAAATAATCGGGAGTCATTCGGGTGGTAACGTTAGCCATGTTTACTCTAGGAGGAAAAAATTGCTGCAGATAGCCTGGTTGCTGATTTTGAAAGAGGGAATACATATAAGAACCAAGGAAGTATTTTCTTCTGGTTTTGGCCTTCAGCCATGTAAGCCTTGTAAAATAGGGGGAAATATGATCATCTTTCTTGAGGTTAAAGATAAATCTTACACACATATTCATTAAACGTTCTAGCTTAACATTTAGCTCTTCAGTGATATCATGGTACACAAGACAGCAATAATCAAAGAATAGGCAAAAAGGATGAATACACATGCACGAGGAGTTTAAAAAATAATAAATATTTCCATTATTCACATCCGGAAATGTGATTTAAAATTACCGTCAATTGCTAAATATTACTCTTACCATGGATGAAAGGTTCCACACGTCAAAGCCCACTATCTACTTCGGATGATCACGCTGAAGTCTGATTATTTAGTGACACTGGATGGTCTCATTATATCGCCTTGCGTGATTATTTGGATACCAAACCTATTAGAAATAAAAAAGTAGACAGAAAGAAATTAGAACACTTTCACTTACTTAAACGACTCTGTCATAGCTAGAGTTGACTGAATAGCACGCTTAACAGGCAAATTATGAGCAAGGCACTGCCATCTGGCCTCATGTCAAGTTTTTATAGATTCAGAGCAAATATAAAGGCACAAAAATCATGTTCATAAAAATAAATATAATGAGAGCCCAGACATAAATTTTGGACAAAATGTCTTCGAACACAGAAGACAGAATACACAGCCCAGAAACAACCGGAGTTTAACTATTTTACCATCAAAGCACGGTGTACGACGGTTTCTTCCATTATCGGTATCAGCAGGAATATTATAGAAACTTGGGATTAGTGTTCCTCCCAGGTAGCAAGAACACATCACCATAGATGCATAAACCTGAGTGGTAGCCAAATGTGGTATGTAAAATATAAGTGCCTTTCAAACAATTACCTTAACCATTTTTATACATTGCGTATACTTATCACACAACATGCATTCATAAATGCCAATTTACACTACTATGAATCATAAAAAATGCTATAGATTAAAAAAGATTTTCTCTCAAATCTCAACCGCCAACATGCCTCATCCATACCTATGGCAAACTAGCTACTCCCACTCTTCTGGTAGTCGTCCTTTTCCCTCTACCAAGATGGTGGGCAACGTAGGACACTTTTGGACCAACGGTAATTTTACATTCTTTTTCTGTGCCCAAACTATTAAACCATCACTGTTCTAATTTTTTTCGTTTGGGACTCTTCCGGGGGTTGAATTCTACATATTATTCTCCTGAATTCCATCTCCTCCACAGCCTCCAATTTCTTTCTCTATGTATCATTTTCTAGTTTTAGATCCGTCACGAGATATACTCTGAATAATCGTTTGCTATACCTTTCTGATAGTTTGTACTCTATGTTGTATCTTTTTGTCAATGTCAGTTAATTTAATGATTGTTTTGCTTGATGCTTCTTTTGTAAGTTTTTCTTCCTTCTTTGCCAATATTTGCAAATTCTGTCCCAAAAAAGTTGAAAATAATACATACTTTAACACGTACTCGTGAAAAACGTATTTTTACATAAAAAATAAAAAAAATCCCAGCAGGAAGGAAATTCAATTTCTAATATATGTGCAGGCATTTCAAGAGATTTATTCTGAAGGATCTAACGACTGAAGCTTGAAGTTTATTTACAGAGAGCAGGCATCACTAACAGAAGAGAATTGTAATTGAACCGAAGTTATGGATAATTCGGTCGGGAAACGACTAAAAATTGGAGCAAAAGGAATATAATGTACTTAGTCAAATACCAGCGATAAGTCGACAGTAATTTGCCAATGCGAATGACTATTTGACTTAAGAGCTTTAAATTTCAGGTGTTATAGAAACTAACTTCTTCTCACTTTTCATTCACGCACCAAAGATATATGTCCATGTCTATATGTCCGTCCATGTCCGTTGCAAACATATATGTCCGTCCATGACAAGGCGAGTGATACCCAGAAAGAGATATACGAACGAGCTTGAAGATATAATTCATACTCAGGATATGTGGTCGATGCCCGTGACGTGGTAAATGAAACGAACACTGAATGCCCGGTTACGTAGTTTATAAGTTTAAATGGCAAACCTAAAACAATTACGAAGGGCAAAGGTAGTTATAGGCATTTCAGGTAGTCCAGGGCAAAGGTAGGCATAGGTCAACTTAGGTACATATTCACCAAATATTTGCTTGTCATTCTTCAAATTCTGTCAGGTACTTAAAATTACTAGTTTCAAATGATGCAATGAATTTAAATGATACATTATTTGGAAAGTAACATTGCCCTTATACATTGGTCTGAAGTTTGGATGACGATTACGACAGCGCAAAAAAAAGAACCGTGGTCCCACCTCAGGTCCGACTTAGCATAAATACAGATTAGGGAATAGTTCCATTTTTGCTTGAAGATGGTTCTAATCTTGAAAGAATAAAACCCTCAATAATGGTTTTGCTGGAGCTCTCAGTTATGATATGGTTTGATGCCCAGCAGTTTAACTCAGCTGGATGCTCTCAGTCATTAAGTATTTCATCCTTTTAATAAGAGATGATGAGCCTCAAAGAGACTATTCCAATAGCTGAGGAACCAAATGGAAAAAGAAATGGAGGGATGTGTAAAAAAATTGTGAACATCGTCAATGCCAGTACGTAAGGATGAAACAGGATTCGTGAAGATGAAACCGTATCAGGAAGGAGGTGGTACCGAACAATATTTCTGGAGTCACTCACTCCGTGATTCAACCCGAAGTTGAGGGTAGAGCTCAGCCCGGACTAAGCCACAGGCGTGTAAATTCCACATATTAAGGGTAGGGGGGCCAGTTCCTTTCCCCGGGCCACCTCGCACTCCGAGGATTTTTTGTTCAGGGGCGTCCAAGGGATTTGAAGCGCTCTACCCACTAGGCCACAACGCTCCCTTATTGTTTTTCTGTAGTATATTGTATTTCTGGAGTAGAAAGAGTTAAATCCAAGAAATATTTTGCATGGTTACACCAAAGAAAAATAGAAATGCAATCATAATGAGCAAAATTAATACATAAACATAATTATTTAGTTGCTTAGTAAAGGTGCTATGACTGCTTTCCTTTCTAGGGGAATAAACATGGTGGATTTATAAATTTTAAAGTTTTTTATCCGTCCATTTTTTAAGTAAAAATATAACAGCAATATATAAAAAAGGGTGAGTGCAAATATTTACCGTCCAAATGATCAATACATTACATCTAGGCGTCCTACCGGTATTGCATTCCAGAGCCCTGTAATGGAACGGTGGCACTCGGAGCAAGCTCGTAGGTTTGGGTCGAGATATCTATCGGCAAGGGCACTCAGAGACAGGCACTACACGTTGAAATCGTCACGGGAACGAAAGGACTCCATCACCGAGTAAGGCACACATCAAACCACGACCGGTCCATTTGCACGCGCGAGGTGCAGCGTCTGTGTGCGTTACGTCCACGTTTGTGAATGTGTGTGCGTGTGCATGTATGGCTGATTGATGTCGTGGGCAGGACATAGAGCATTCCGACGAAAGGACACGACTGACGTCTCTGACCCCTCCCCCCTCCAACCTTGATCCGTCATTCCATCCTCCTCCTCCGTATCGCAAAGCACACTCAAAGCACAAACCCCGCAACACACCTCAGGGGAGTCCCACGAGAATGCCATGGATGGGAGCAACGGACCGGACAAAAAGCATTTCGTGATTATCGCGCGTGCCGTGTCCACTTGTCGGTGGGAGAGTTGGAAACGCATTCGAAGATAAAAAGCGGCGGTTGCCATTTTCTCCACTCACTGATAGCGTCGAACTCGGTATTGCGATGCATCGCCTGAGATACTCAACAAATATGACATTGCGATATCGATATTTTGATTTTTTTCTTTTTTTTTTGAACGGAGCGCTGATAATAGATATAGTTATCAACCTCCTTCTTTTATTTATATTTTGATCATGATTTTTTTTAGCTGTATCCGTTATCGTTACCTTGCACATGGAGAGTGTGTCGAAGGCTGCGTTGTTTTATTTTGACCACACTGGTAAAAACCCGAGGAAAACCTGGGTAAAAACGACAAAATCAAAGTCCACTCCTCCCTTTTTGTGAATTTTCGGGATAACTCGATAAGATCTCTCATTATTTCAGTATTAATGAAATTTAGCAAAAAGGAAAACAGCTATATACTAATAATCCAGATTTATTTAAGCCGAAAAGTTAATTAGAATCTATTTTCTGCAATTTTTGTCCGAATTTGTCCAGTTTTATCAAATTATCGACGGTTATTTTCCAATTTTGTCCATGGCTCGTACTAAACCAAAAGAGGTGGTCGAAGGGATCACGGTTGTCGTTTAGTTCACTTTGCTAGGGGCTAAGTGACCCCTTCTACGCACTGAGGGTAGCTGAGGGAAAGAATGGGAGTGCCAAAGACAGTGACTAAAAGCATAAACAAAAAAATGTAAGGGTATGGATATTAGATGAGAATCCGAGAGCGAAAAAAAATTTAATGAACACAGAATTCCAAAATATGTTTTTATTGGATAGCAGATAAAAAAGCTAAACCTGGGCATGACCTAGATGGAAAGATGGCGTGAAGAGGGAAATGTAAGTGTGAGAGAGAGTTAGATGTAGACGATTGGAAGAACAGAGAAGCAAAAAGGAAGGGATGTAATAAACGGCCGCTAAGGATGTTAACAAAATCGCTGTTTTGATCGATATCGATCGCAACGACAATTCGATAAGTCGCGTTGTGACGTGATGCGATATCATGTGATGTGAGCTGTATGACGATATCATTAATTGGACATGCAAAGTAATGCAGTAGGCAACATACGATAAGCCTTTAATGCGATATCAAGAAATATGTGTGGATAATCCCAAATCATGTAACATAAGAAAATACAGGCGATATCCGACGCATCGAGATGCACTGCGATATGAGACGGAAAGCGATATAATGAAATGAAATTCACACTGACTAGGGAGTGGAAAATCCAATCGCGTGGATGTAAGGAGTGCAATGCGATATCGTGAGATCGTGAGAGAAACTAAGCGAGAGAAACGCGATGCTGTGCGATATCCACGTAAGGAGATAAAATACAATATCACTTATAGCACGATTCAATATGACATGCCAGGTAATAAGATATGCGATATGTGAAACCACGAAAAAATCGATACATTGTGAAAGAAATATCTTAATGCGATATTGAAATACAAATATCGGTCAACACCACTCGCACACTCTCTTCATTACACATCCCCTTTTGCAAAATAAGCAACCTTTCCAAGCCTTTGTCTCGTGTCGATACTTACCAGCGGGAGTGAAGTTAAATGAGAGAGGGGCAGCAGCAATAAGAGATACGGAGTGGCAGGCAGGTCGACGTTGATAAGCCGGGAGGGAGATGAAAGGGGAATTAGCGGAGCTCCCAGAGTAATTTACCGATGTTCGCACAAGTTTTGATGCTGGCCGCCGCCGTGCCGGGGGAGTAAATACGTGACACTATGGGAAGCCGGAGGATGGATGAGCGTACGTACAAGGGGTCCACGGTTTCTGACGAACTAAAAAGAGGGGGATGGGGTTTTTGGAGTGTGCGGGAGCACTGGCATGCTTGATTGCCGTGACCAGCGTCGAATGGAAAAGATACCCTCGTCGATAGGAGTTCAAGCAGAAAGGATGCCAACGCTGTGTTAATAAAATAGGTCCAACATAGTATTTTTTCATTGAAGAGGCAACGCCATTACACAGATGAAGCGGATTCAAGAGTAAGGGAATTAAAGTGTTAAGTGATCGCACTAAATTTCAAGGGACAGGGAGATCCCCTTCTCCACTCGCTTCAAATCGATGAGGGAAGGTACAGCAATCGACCATTGAAAGATGAAAAGGCATGCTTCGATGCACTGTGAGTAATTATTTAGGACCGTTCTGCGTGCACGTTAAATAACTGCCAAATTGCTTGTTTTTCATTAAAGGTTCTGTGGAGAAAGAGAGCAGGAGAGATCCTTTTGATATCTCAATGCTTCGTGATAAAAAAGGACATCCATATGAAAACTGATGCGTACAAACAGCATGCAGCACTGACTGGATGCTAATAATTACCTATATTTTTCAAGCGTTTATAACAAGCACGACGGAGAACTTATAAAAACCAAGGCTACCTTGCAACTGCAACCATTTAAGATCAGCGAACTGCGATAAACTCGCAAAATTATATTTAAAACCTAAAGAATACAAAAGAATAGCACCGAATTTGGCTGAAAACTATGAAAAAATGTTATCAACAGTCAATTATCATCCAGAATTAGACGCTGAAATGTATATCTATATATAAATTTAATGATGACTGAGGATCAGAGAGTCAAAAACCTGCCAGTAAATAGGTCGAATAATAATTCATCGCATTATTTTTTACATAACACCGTATTAAAAGTACAATGCCCGAGCATAACCATTGCGCGGTTAAATATGAGCATATCTACGTGGGTAACGCTGTTTAGGTGGATAAATTAAGTAAAAAAATATATTCTAAAGCCAGACGATGCTGAAATAATTGCTTTCTATGTGCCTACAGGACAAATGAATTAAATTATACAAATTAAAAATTTATTCAGCAATTCTCACGAATTTTTTTACAAATTAAAATAATTTTTTATTTGGCAAACTTGCGCATTCCCAAATTGTGCATTGCGCATCCCATATCTGCCGTCGTTTTGGAAGGAGACTTTACTTTCTTCATCAGGGCTGTTTCAGTGTAGCGCATTCCCCAATCTGCTTGACAGTCTAGCCGCACCAGAGCACGCGTATTAAGAGGGGATTGATGTTGAGTCATGTTTACAAGCGGGTACAAGGCTATGTTTCCAGAGTAGATACCGAACTATTTATCCATCACGCCATCGGGATTGAGTTAAACCAAAATATAATTCAGCTCCATGGTATCTCAGGCATAATGGAAGAAGATGCCACCTTTCCGTATAGAAAGAATAAAAAGATGCCCAAGAGCTGTCAAAATTATTCCTTAAGTCTCTCAAATCAGTGGAGCAGTTCGCACGAGGGAATGTTATAAAACTGACAGCAATATGACTACAAAAATTTTAAGCCTGGCGATGAGAAGATTGAAGAACATAATTAATGAAAAACTCTTCCAACAAACAAGAATCCACTGCAAAGCATGTGATGATGATGACTAACAATGCAAAGAGACAAAAGAGAATAGAAATGATGTTCAAACTTTTAAAAATATACAATTTTATGCTTCAAGAGATGTGGTTAGTGTGGCATTTACAAAAATGACACAAATAACAGGTATCAGTAACCACTTTGCGGAATATTTCCGCACCATGAAGGACATTAATTTATTATTAAGCGAGGCATTGGGGAAAGGAAGAGGTTAAAATGAATAATGACATCAACATTTCTTCAGGCTTTTAACACTTTTTAAGTTCGATTACGTATTTTCATGCTGCGAAATTAACGGCACCAAATTAATTAAATTATTTATTTTGTTGGGAGAAAAAGCCAATGTTTTGATATAAAGTGAATACAACGAACACATTAACTAATAGCTAATCAATTCCGCCACATATAAACCAAATACCTATAACATAGTGACAAAGCCACTGCGCAACGGATAGCATGATGGCTTGAATTAAAAGCAACGCTAATCTAATGCGATATGAACTAAATGACTCGGCAAAGCTTTTCACCACATTGGATTATTTAACTGGCTACCTAATTTTAATAATATCCTCTGAAACTAAAAATTCAATGGATGTATTTCAGATGAAAAGATAAATGCCACGAGTGATTGCACAGCCTGAAAGCAGCCTATATCCTACATGTCGTTTACTGGAAAGCTTCAAAAATATTTAGCCTGACAACGAAACGAAATTTCATTTTTAATAATAATCAGAAATATCTGTTAATCCTTAAAAAGTTATATTTTCGGTATTCGAATAAGAGCTTGAAGCCATTTACAATCCACCGTTTATTTGCAAATTTAAACAAAACGAATTGTGTGATGAATGCTAAATCGGGCTCAATTTTAACGCCCATCGATATGAACCCTGGCGTATCTTTACATATCCACGCTTCAAGTATATCATAGCATCGGAAACCATACGGTAAAGTCATAACTACTCTCGTATTGAGTGCATTAATGATGCAAGTCACAGTGTTAATATCCCATTAACAGCTGGAGCGACTGCATGTGACCAAAATTTGAACCTAGGGCTTCACAGAAAAATAACCCAGTGCTCCACTCTAACTACTACGCAACACTGGTTATGACCATTAACATGAAGGGTTGAATGGCATTAATTAGTCGGTCCAGGTAAACATTGAGGTTATAACATTCGCTAGAGCTACCTAGTTTGCAATGCGTTTTGGAAACCTTGCATATAGAACTGAATTATGACATAAATCCACGTCTGCCGGCATTTCACCGTCTTTATGGCCCACCGTCACCAAGCCACTCACAATAAAAGTTCCTTCATGGGGTTTACTCAAAAACATTCTCACACAGTATCTCCGGGTGCCGAGTCATGGGTTCTCGACGGCTATCAACCTGGCCCTAGCCACACGGGAATGTTTACGACCTTCTCCCCTCGTTTGGAACTTTCTCACCCTTGCACCTTCTATAATCCTTTATTCCCTGACTTCTCCAACCACACACTCACTGCATTCAAATCGGTCCATTATCCCACACACTCATGAGACACCCTGTCCTTCCTCGTCCTCTTCTCCGCGTATTTGAAACCATGCCCAATAACTCCAGGATTAATTTTGGTGGATGAAGCCTCGAAGGATTTGTTACCATCCGTTCCATCGATTCGGCTACATTAGAGCAGGCATATGAACAAAATAGCTGGCTAAGAATAACGTCCAAGAAGTCTGAGGGCTCTTTTCTCCAGCGAAACTCGTTACAGACAGACAGTGTTCAGATGACGCACACAGTAGTTTACAAATATGGAATGCTCGGTTTCTCCAATCTGTGTTCAGAGAAAAAAATGCACCCGTATTCTAAACTAATAATAGATAAATAGCTTTGAAATACATACCAACGCACAAAAAATAAATAAAGCATGCTCTCTGTTCCCAAAAAAAAGAAACAAATATAATTGAGATGATTGATTATGCTCAGAAAATATTGAGAAGATCATTAACTTAAAGTATGCCAATTATTTGGCGACTCTTTAATTAACATATGCATTACGCTTACTATAGATCACTGGGGATGCCAGTCGAAACGAGATACATATAATAGAGAATATTAAAACTAGAATTCTCAGAAAGTCTTCCAGCTACTAGCCTAAATATGTAATAATCCTCGACAACTTAGCAAGCAGAAGTAGGTATATAAAAAACTCTATCAAAAATCACAGAATAGCTCACCATACACTTCAAATGTTATTATACCCATTAGGTCCAATGATTTCAAATTTTGAACTTCTAATGTCCCAAATCTGAAACTAATAATTCATTGCATACGCACAGGCACATAGATTATACCCCTTGGTATTTAGAATTAACTTTTTCCTTCCATGAAAAATGACATTTCACGGTGAACTACAAAGATAACGAGGGTTACAGTGGAATTCCTCAAAAAGAGAGTATTAAGAGATAGAAGAAGTGCACATGAGGGCTTCCGGAGATAGGGTTCGCTGGAAGTTAGAGAATAATCCAGGCACAGATATAGGTAGCAGAACTTTTCTTATGAGTCGTATCTCTACACTTTCACAAGAATCATTACGAGAAAAACAACCGTGGAGCCATCAGGTACATAATTAAAAGGTAGCTAAGAGAATAGAGGGTTTGACAATGGACCTGGGGATCCTTTGCCCCCCCCCCCCGTTCAATTTCGCGAGAAAGCAAGAAAAGAAGTACTACTCGTTATAAAAAATAATATTCGTAGGAAATTGTATTCTACCCTGACATATATGGTCACAAGCCTAAGGCTGAGGTGATAACCACCTTCCTCTAATAATCCACATTCACGTAGTTTAGATTATAAGTGAGGTAGTTACCGAAACAAGATATTTTTAATGAACAATTACATGCAGTGAATGAATTAGTAAAAACGTTAGAATACAAAGCGACAAAGTTAAACGTGGAACGCGCAAAGTTTGGAAAGAAAAGGATCTGATATTTCACCATTCCCCACTCTTTTTTCCGAGTGTGACCGCCGATTAATGTACAAGATAGGATGGTGCATCGTGGAAATATATACAACTATTTATGGTGATGAGTATAGTTGTCCAAAATAGAATGCATTTCGATTTTAATTCACTACACTTAGATGCGGGGAAGGAGAAGAAAGAGGACATTATGGACAGGATGAAGAGAGGAAGGACGTATGCTGACATTAAGAAAGAAATTTTATTGGCAGATAGAGGTCAGCGCCTGTAAAAATCCATAGGATTTTTATTCTCCCTCATTTACACCTACTTGAACAGGTAGATTACTTAATAATAATAAAGCAGTCGAAACCTTTTGTCCAAAGCTTTCAAAAGAGCAAAAAAAATGGATATTGATGGATATAACTATAATCGAAAATTAAATACATAGATATTTCAACTGTTAACGGCTCAACTTGGTGGAACAACATATCGTGGGAGAATTTAAAACACTTAGTAGTATTCCAGGTTTTGCCAAGGTCAGGTTTTGCCAAGCATATCATTGAAACTGGTCACCAATTTAATTTTAAACCTAAGGTTTTACATGTTAACGACAAAGGCTCTAAGATGGATTTTTTAGAGAATTTCGAAATATGTATTAGACAAGGTGTCCATGATGTTACCCTTTTAAATGACTGTTCTATTTTTAAATTTTCTCCGTTCACCTCAGTGTCATACCCAAAGTCCCTTCCCTCACCTTGACGTTTGTCTCCTCGCAATACCCTCACCCTCCTCCCTACCCTCCACCCCCAGTTTTCTCCCCCCCTTTCTACTTAAACCCCCTCCCCCCCTTTTTGAGAATTGGGTATATATTTGGCGCACTCCCCAAAACTTTGAGAATTGTACCCTTGATAATGACGCTGTAGCGTTGAAACCGGTTGGGTTAATAAATCATTGTGGAATACTACTAAGTGTTTTAAATTCTCCCACTAAATACATAGAGTTAAAGAGTATCACTGAGTTCTTAGTGTAAGATGTTAAAGAAGGTTTATTAAATAATTTAACTAGAGAAATCTACCTCTTAGATAACGTTCCAAATCTTAGTGAAACTTACGGTTCCCTGTTTTGTTAAACTGAAATAGACTGGAGATTATGCCATGCTAAAGGTAAAAATAATCTAAACGGGAAACGCCTGTCAATGGTAAACATAAAACGATCTCAGCTAATCCCACTTTGAAAGGCAACATCTTTAAAGTAATACGAAATATTTTTTTACAGAAAGCATAACGAACACCACCAAAGCGATTTGAAGGAGAAGACACTTACTATGCATGCAAATAGTAATATATGAATGCAAATAGAGTGCTACTAAAAATTCGCTAGAAATTTGATCAAACGATGTAGCTATCTGAGAAGCGTGGGTGTGGTTCTTATGACGCTAAAGCTCTTCAAGATATTAAATTTGAATTGAAAAGACCGTGGCTGGAAGGGAGGAATTGCACCGAAATGAACAAAGCTTTGGAAGAGTGAAAGAGAATACATTGTGGAATCTAAATAAAGGAAAAGGGATAAGATGGTGGAGTTCAGAACAAAGGATTTCGATAGAGGGGGTGGATAAGAACGTCCGGAACCGTATTATGAGCTTAAAAATAAAAAGCAAAATCAAGGAAGGAGATGTACGTGAAAGAATCAAAGCAAAAGATATCACAAAGTTTTACCAAATAAGCATGAATGGGGGCAGCTGCGCAGTTTTCTTTTTCTTGGATAAAATGTCTGACAGCAAGATAATTCATGCAACTACCGAAAAGCACTGATGAACGAAGCATGTCTTAAATGCATAACAATTCCGTTTTGAGCATTTAGTTTAGTAGATTCAGTTTAGTTTACGCTAGAGTCACCATCAGTAGAATAAATAGGCATAAGTATGATTATGATGGAGAAGTAAAAGGAATGAGCAATCACTCTACATAGGTATCGTCAGATATTTAGGGAGAAGTTGATAGGCGATGGAATGCGGAGGTGATATTGACATGAATGGCTGGTCCGTTGGGTATAAAATTATAGATATCCAACGAAAATAATGTATAATACCATTAAAAACATGGCGAGCACCAAAAGAATGTGAATAAATTACGAATTCATAAATATATTTCTTTTAAAAGAACTTGATAGTCGATTATCGCAATAGAGTTTGGCAGTAAGGGGAAAATGGTTCGAATGGTGAAAAAGCACTTCGAATCTCGTCTCTAATGTCGTATGGATATGTACAACGACGCCAGCTCATATAGAAAAACCAGGGAAGCATTTATCCATTGAAAAAATCCTGAATTGGAAATAAAGCATGCATGATGAACATAAGCTAACTATAGCTTGAATACGAAGAGCATACGACGTGAACGACGACAGTTTTCAGGTACAATATTTAAAAACTACCAAATAGATAAAAACACCTAAAACCTATTTCAAGCAAAGCGCTTTTTTATTCATTCACTGCCTCCTTAATTTTTTTTGGTTACGTCCACAGCTGTTATGTAGTGGTTACTTTGATTCTTTAAAAACACATTAAGTAAAATAATCACTATTTTTGTTTTTTTTTCAGTGTCTGACACAAAATACTTTTTACCAAGGATAAAACGTATCGTCACCTAAATTTCGCTGTCTCTATCCTCCTAACTCATTCGTATATATTAACAAGTCGGATTAGGATCCGACATGCCAGGAAAGTACCAGCCCACGGGACTGGAGAAAAGTGGCGAAGATACGTGTAGATAGAAATCGGATGTGGTCTGACGTTAGAGCATCCGCGTTCCACGCTTGTCTAGGAAGTGGTAATGGATGACTTGCTGATGAGATCAAGGCAGAGGTAGGAATAGGTAATGGATAATGGAATTCGTCTTAATTTAGATATACTCAAATTGCGCATCTGGGTGCAAGGATAAAATTCTAAGGGGTACGCTCGACGGCATGAGGCACAGAAATGAGAGGCTAGCCCCGCAACACCACCAGCAGAAGAGAAATGCTCGCAAATTATTCATGAACGGAGACGATTGCGGCTAGTGACGAAATTATGTTCAGCGAAGTTTAGTAAAACATAAACACTGAATAAGCAATAAATTTTTGTCCTTTTTAAGTAGTTCGACTGGGAGTTAGATGTTTTTCTGCAATGCTGAATGCGCATGGAATCGTAATAATCATGTAATTATTATCGCATGAGCAAAATATCGCCCCCTTTCATTGAAAAATCTCTCTCGTCAATAGATACCGCTGTTGCGTAGGAAAAAGAATTTTATTAACTTACCAGTTTGGTAGTGCATCTATATTATGTCTCGCTAACTGATACAGGAGACAATATTGGATAGATACACTGTAGAACTGATAGGTTCTAAAAACAGCTTCTTCTTCCACGGCTTACGTGATGACATAAAATAGCAAGAAAATACAGCCTTCCGTTAGTATACAATTCGCTTTCGCCCCTTCCTTCTACCTCTTCCTTTGCCCTTCCCTTTTCATGGCTAGTGTCATAATATTCTTGCCATGCGCACGTTTATAAGCACTGACTTCATCATCAGGAACCTCGAAAACCTATAAGGACCTAAAAATTCATTTTTCAGGGTTCTTATTTCAATAAAAATCGAATTCCCCATAGGCTAGTCATAAACTATCTAATATTTAAAGCAAAATATGGAATGGAAAAGCTCTTTCCCATGTACTCGAACGAGGATATGAACAAAAAAATCTGATTAAATGTATCCAAACTCTCAGTTAGCATCACAAAGGATTAAAAGCTACAACATATGAAGATTTTACTTAATTTAACAGTATGTGAAGGGCCTTAATGAGAGAAAAATCTGGACTCGATAAGCAAAGTGCTATTCAAGAACTAAGTTAGAGAGGTAACTGGTAAATTTACAACAGTTAGGATAATCCAACTAATCCCGGAGGACGAAAAAATGGATGATTACTTTCAACAGAGAAAAGAAGATTAAGTAGGCGGAGAGATAATGGGAAGGGAGTGATGTTACTTCGAAAAATGACAGAAAAATTGTGAATTTCAAGTAAAATGTTATAATCAATTCTACATATGCCAGAATTCTTCAATTTCATGTAAGCAATTGACTTTAAAATAAAAGACAGAGGGAATCCATTTACTTATAAATATCAACGAAGGTACCCAGCTTCAGCTAGAAGAAAAATAAAAGGGATATGAAATACTTGACCTGCTATAAGCATGAAATTTCTGGTACATGAGATGAAAAGAAAATACAAGTCTGAATGACATCACAAATGCAAAATAAAGGAATGAAAAGACGTTTTTCCTCTAAAAAGACGCTTGTTTTCCCACGTGAGATACACTTTGTTTAAAAAATAAAATTTTACCCTACAGCTTCTGTCCAATTAAATGGGTAGCATCAATGGTGCTAGTCTATTATCTGCGACCGCCGTTGAGCACTAGACGTCAGCATTGGGGCAGTAGGTTTCTAAATTAGTGCAAAACAGGATACCAGTGAATGAGAGCTAGTTTTGCATGGACTGCTTAAGATCATGCTCCGTAATTAGATATAATAATAATGGTTTTTATTCCAGATTAGATGAATACAATTATTATTTTTACAATGATTTGTCTGGAATATAGGTGCCCTTGGACAGTATCTCCGACTACTAAATACAATAAGTACCGATATAAATAATTCCTAAGATAGACAAAAATAGCTAAAACTTGCAATGGCATTAAAAAAAATAAAAAAAGCAAATCAAGAGGAATCTATCCGATCAATTCACCAATATCAGTAGTCCTCAATGGAAATTTTAACCCGGACAAAATACGTAACTAGCTGAAAATTGGAATGTATATAGTTTAGGGTGCATTCAATTTAGAAAAAAATTGTTCCGCGGAATTCAGTTATCAGAACCCAAACTTACTTTACTTTACGCGATCAGGCCCAGAGGACCGCGCGATGATACAACTAAGGCCTTCCATTCTCTTCTGTCCTCCGCTATGTTCCGCCAGTTCGGCCAGGTTTCTAGCTGTTGCAAGTCTTCCCTTACTCCATCTATCCATCTCTTGCGAGGTCTCCCCACTGGTCTCCTTCCTTCTATTGTCATATCCATAGCCATCTTAGGAAATCTTTCGCCACTCATTCTAACCACATGTCCAGCCCATTCCAATCTCCTACTCCTTAACACTCCTATAATATTCGGTTCTTGATACAGATTGTACAATTCTTCATTATGTCGTCTTCTCCATTCTCCTGTTTCTAAATCAAGGACTGGACCAAAAACCTTCCTTAGTACTCTTCTTTCAAATATCGCTAATCGGTTCAGGTCTATTTTCCGTGTGCTCCATGATTGGCATCCATACAAGAGAACGGGACGGATCAGTGTTTTGTATAATCTTATTTTAAGTTCCCGGGAAACGCTTCTTGAGCTTAGTATTTTATTAAGTGCATAGAGGCTTCTATTTGCTGTTTGCAGTCTGGATTTTATTTCCGTTTCACTTGAGGAGTTTTCGGTCAAAATGGTTCCTAGATATTTAACTTCTTGTACTCTCTTGTAGTCATTATTGCCAATTGTAATGTTTCTATCATGATTTATTCCCCTTCCAACAATTAGATATTCAGTTTTTGAAGGATTGACCAACAATCCCACTTTTCTTGCTACTGCTTCTACTAATTGCATTACTCCTCTTAACTCTGCCTTTGACTCGCCAATGATAACACAGTCATCTGCATATGCTAAAAATGAAATTCTTCTCCCATTCATCATAAAACCTCCCAAATCATATTTGTCAATTTCCCTCTTAATTTTCTCTATAACAAAATTAAACAAAATTGGAGATAGACCGTCTCCCTGCCTCAAACCTGTCCTAATCATAAAACTTTCTGTTACTTTATTTCCCAGTTTTATTTTAGCTTCTGTTTCATTGAGACACATTTCTGTCAGGCTAACAAGTTTCTTTGGTATGCAGAACTCAGTCAATATCTTGAACAAACTTTCTCTATGTACACTGTCATACGCTTTCTTAAAATCCACGAAGAGGAGATGAAGGCTACGATTTTACTCATACATTTTTTCACATAATTGCTTAATAAAAAATATATTATCAGTGGTAGATTTACCTTGTCGAAAACCCCCTTGGTATTCACCAATTATGTTGTCTGCGAATGGCTTTATTCGACTTAATATGCATTTTGATAAAACCTTATAATAAATATTCAATAGGGCTATGCCTCTGTAGTTGTCGCAGTTCATCTTATCTTTCTTTTTATGGATAGGACAGATTAGGGCCACACGCCATTCATCTGGTAATTTGTGGTCTTCCCATATTTGACTAATCAGCCTATATATTTTCACCGCCAGAATATCTTCCCCAGCCTTAACCAGTTCCGCTGATAATCCAACTTCTCCAGCACTTTTGCCATTTTTAAGTTGTCTTATATGTCCTTTAATTTCTTCTATGGTTGGGTGAGAGATTTCTTGGTCCACTGTTGCTGTTTCCTCAAATTGTAACAGGTCGGTTGGATCCTCACAATTTAGAAGTGAACTGAAGTATTCCCGCCATCGCTTTGCAATTTCTCGTTCATTCGTCAATACTTTCCCATTCGTGTCTTTTATATACTTACATACTTGTTTACCATTATTCGTAAACGATTTTATCTTTCTGTACAGTTCTTTGTTTCTATTTCCATGGAAATCTTCTTGGGCTTCCTCCATAATGTTTTTTATGTACTTTCTTTTCACCCTTCTTATAGTTGTCTGTGTTCTTCTACGCACCTGATCAAACACTATCTTCCCGTCCTCATAGCTTTCTCCTTGTATCCACGCTAGCTTAGCGCTTTGTCTTTCTCGAAGAGCATCTTCACATTCATCGTTTAACCAAACCTTTTTTCTTTTTGCTCGTTTTGGGAGTAGTTCTTGAGCTACCTCTTTCACACTACTCTTTATTACATTCCATTGTTCTTCTAAGTTCTTCTCCTCCTCCTCTTCGTTACTTAGTATCTCAAAACGATTTGCCAGATTTAATATGAAACTATCTTTGGTACCCAAAACATATCAGAACCCAAAACATATTTTAATTTAAACAGAAAAATGTAGTTTTCCCCATTTTTCACGAGTATGAAATATTTTCAAAATTGGATTCAACAAGGGGAAATAGCGTGAAATTCTCAACAACAAAGGTAAGAATGCATTTTTCACCAAAGTACGTTATTTCGTCAGGAAATGGCATTGAGTATATTCATGACGCGCGGGGCTACTAGGTTTCGCGCCATTGAAAAATACATGAATTCCCATCGTGCCGGCCCACGGAATCCGTCATAACTCGACAACAAAACATTCGATTTTCATAAACCAAAGTGCGTGATGTTCATGAAGCCCCAGGTTTTCAGAATCCTGAAAAAGTTCCTAATTTGGTAACATTGAGTATGTGTTTCACTTCTTTTCAGGGTAGTTTTACTGGAAACTTTAGTTGAGCTACAAAAATACAGTATATTTTCCGAATTCCCGGATGATATCATGAATCATTGTGCATATAGCTTCCAGGTACCATAAGTTTTGGATTGCAATGATTTAAATTTTTGTCAGTTCAACTGGACAAAAATGGAGTTTCCTTTACTTTCTTGGTATTTTATTAGGTCACGGTTAAGCGCCATGTTTCTCAAACATGAGGGAATAAACGGGTCAAAAAGAAAGTTATCGAAAAATAAATATAAGGAAATTGATCCTCGAGACCTATTCTTGACGATTCTGTTTCTCAAATTTCGCTAGGGATCGACAAATTTGTGGAGATTTCAAAAATGCGCAAAGACACGAATTCTTCAATTTTTGAGATAAAATTAGAATATTATTGAACTACAGGACTCGGGATAACATGTTATGCGTGGAAAAGCAAGAGAACGAGTTTCCTAATACGTTCCATACAGTGAGCATATGCTTGAATTATCGGAACAAGGGAACTCATCCCAACAACAGTCCCCTTCTCGATTGCATGAGGCGAGAATTTCTTCAGGCACCGTGCTGCGCGAGCGCCGCGCTGCGGGAGACGACAGAAGCCGGTTGTTTATTGTTGTTATTCAACGTGTGTTTACATACCGGCATTTCGGAGTTTTCAAATTTAACTAGTAATAGTGAAGCATTGGTGAAGATTTTTCAGTTGTGGAGATTGAGAACATTCATCAGCGAAGTAAGTACCTACATTTAGTTGAACCTGTACAATGAACAAGAGCCATGATTGTACTAAACTACAAATTAATAAGAACGGATTATTCTGCACTTTATTGTGTCCCTCATTATTATCAAATTCTTGCAACAAATTCAATAAATAAATAGCCAGTGAGAGCGATGAGTCCGATGATGAAACCGATGCTCCAGTAACCCAAAATGAACTTGAGGAAGACGATGAATTTTTCTATTACAGAAAAGTATTAAATATGTTTATATAATCATCCGTTTATTTATTCTCAAATGTTTTAACTCCTTCCATCGATGATGTAGTTATAATCATTAAGCCTGGGGAACTGTTTCCTCAATAATATTGCTTAAGAAACAAGAGTTCACTGGATTTTCATGGATGAGTTTCATTAAACAATGTTCTTAATATGTTTTACATACTTTCTAAGTGTTAAATGCATTTCTTGGTCTAATTCCGTATTTTTTAAACGGGACAAATTTTCTCCATTTTTCTTTAAATCGGGCAAATCTGGGAAAAAACTCCAAATATGCTTTTTTATGCGGAATTGCGTGCTCTTTCACCCTGTTAGAACCGTTTGTGAATAGAGCCCATATTTTTCGAGAAAATTGAAAAAAAAAAAATGAATTTTGGGGTTAAAATGCTAAATGTTTTTAGTTCTGAAAACCGAATTCCGCGAAACAATTTTTTTCCCAATTCTATACGCCCTAAACATGCCAATGTTCAGAGAGATTTTCAGGAATTTTGTCCGGAATTTGGCGAAAATATGACTCTGCGTGCTGAACTAATCATCAAAATCATTTAATTGTTGTCCATTATTTGTTTCGTTCCACCCTTGGCATTCCTAATTGATTCTTCCCATACGCTACTGCTTCCATTACATTTTTAGGAGGCTGTTATGTCTCAGAATATATCCATTAGGCACTTATAAAGAATACTGATGATTACTGCATTACACATACTTAATAGCCTTACTCCAAAAATGTATATTAATTCAATAGTCAAGCTGCGATTCTGATGATATTGCCCACAAAATTGAATATCTTTAATGAAAACGATGGAAATGCTATGCCATTTAACTGAATATATAATCAAAGTTCTTCAACTTATATATTTGAACACATTTTTCACATACGAATGCATTGAATTATTACCTAAATTTTTTTCGACAACCGTGACAATTAATTATTTTTGAGCAGCCACTCCAGCAACTTGAAATCATTCCGTGAATTACTCTCGGGAGATGCTTGCCTGATTAATGCTGAAAAGTTATTGAGTTACTGCGTTATTGATTGACTCTACCCGTTTTACCCGGGAAAAATATGCAAATTGAATTTTTCGCCGTTTTAATGAAAAAATGTCAACAACAGAATCATTAGTCTGAAACCACAGAAGTCAAATAACCTGATTAGACGAAAAATTCACGGCATTAATCCAAACATTTTCAATTCTTATAGCAAGGTGCGATGAATTTTATAGCCATAACGTTCGTTAAAGTAGGTATAACCTGCTTTCCCAGGCTGATATTTCAGCTGCTAGAGAGCACTCGATTATTTTTTCTCCAAAGACGGTTTTACGGTTCCTTGTTGATTGACTGAACTAAATCTCATTTCCCGACACAAACGATACCTACTTATAATTTTTAAAAACTTTATTTCGACGATAAACGTCAACAACTGAGCGAAGCTTTAGCTCAGTAGGTGACGTTGACGACGTAGCGACACAAATAAGATCATCGTAAGTCATTCAATCCTAAAATTGGTAGACTGCAGCCCTCCATTCTACCCCTGCCTCCAGCTGACTCCTTTGTTGCATGTCCTCGTAGCTCTTCTGTTTTATGTCATTGAAGTAAGGTAGTAAAATTCAACTTTGTGAATTTATATTCATACTTAAGTTTTCACTAGAAGTTAGCACGGTACCATTCGGATTAGTACATGTGTGAGTGTATCCGATGATTTATCACCCAATGAAACAGGTTAAACAAATGTCTTTTCCTGAGGAAAATGACTCAGCACCTTTGAAGTACAAATTTGTAGAAAGATAAATACGTGTCATCTGAACAGTTGATAACACTCCTGCTATCAGTTCAAGCGAGACAAAAAGATACTTTTCAAAATCATTTGTGCCAAAGACAATGAGGTTTCCCGATCACAGAGCCTCATGCATAGCTTCGCGCCAGACGAAAACCCAGTTGTGATAATTGGAACCTTCTGTGTGAGATTCCTTGGCAATGTGAACGCTATCAGTAGCTAGCACCGAATAATTTGCACTTTTGCGCATTAGCGTGTACCTGATGGGGTTTTATCCAACGCATAAGGTATCTTATCTATTCCCTTGGATATTTTACATGATATACTTGCATAACGAAATTGTCGAACGATGAAGAAGTTTTACACGGAATAGCTGTGAACACTGCTGCTACAATTTCCTGCGAGTGAAATGCAGTATATGATTTTCTACTTTTTCCGCCTTAGGTAAAAAGGCATTGGGATAACTAAAATTCATGAACAAGTTCTCATTGAAAGAAAGCTCGTGTCAATAAAGGAAAGGATTGTACGAAATTCTTATCACGAATACGAACGTTTTCACTGGGTATTAGGACGGCGAGTATTTTTACGTGTCTGTATTGGCGTGCGAGTATTTGATAATTTCCCACACAATGGAGCAGGTAAAACTAGAATATTTTCGCTTTGATATTTACCTGGTAAATACAAATCACGGTAGTAATGGAATTTAACGTAAGTGCAACCTGAATTATAAGATAAAGTTGCTCTTATTATATCAAATAAGTCACATGACATGATTTACGCATTTGGAGATTTCCCAGAATAGTTTCAACATTGCTGAAACGGAAGTTTTTGCACTATCCACCGTCTGTTAAAAGTATAAATACACAACGTGGTTCAACGATTCACGTCATTTTCAAGTGTACACACAGCAAAAAAATTATTCTTTCATTGCTGGATGCATAATTCGATCATATATTCTTTATTGCTATTTCAAATAATTTAAGCCCCGAAAAACGTAGATTCAAGATTCATTTATACCAATTTAAGGGCACAAAAAACCTACTTCTGTACGTGACTCCCAGGAAATATATTTCACAGAAGTAATGGTAACACTGATGTAATGCTTTTGCACTGTCAAATCGTCTACTAAAAATGTGAATACTCAAACAACGCGTTTCAATGATGTACATAATTTTCAAGTTTAAACACCACCAAAGATTTTCCTTTAATTTCTGGTTGCATCATTAGATCATATACTTAATTATTACTTCAAATACTAATTTAAATTAATCTCTGAAAAAAGTCACTTAATAGAACCAATTAATAACATTTAAAGGACACAGAAGTGCATACATCTGTGCGGGTTTCCCACGAATTTTATATTGCACGGTGGTACTGTATTTAATCAAAGAAGAGCTTTTACTGTCCAACCGTTTAATTAAAATATAATTGCTCCCACTACGTGTTTCAACGAGTTACACCATTAGTGAGACAGCAAAAATTTCTTTCATTTTAAACAGTAACGTGACAGATATATTTTAATATTTGTGCGGCAGAGAACAAGGTTTTGGAGTAACGGAAACTCATGAATAAGTCAGCTTCAAATGAAGAGCTAGTGGTGATAAGGGGAAGGAGGACAAGAGTAGGGAGCCACCAGGGGAAGCGGTATGCGTAGTGAGATATTGGTTAGGTGTAGTGCGAGCTCGCCGGGGTTGTGGTTTCAGATGCTTCCGCAAAGGGCATAATTAATCAATGTGCACGGTCGTTCCGGTGAGAATTATATCGTTAAGGTCGACCCACCCGACTAAGGCCCACCACCACCAGCCAGCCGTGTGCACACATTCGCGTATTTGCACCTCCCTCCCAAGCAAATCTAACAACGGCGAAGCGATCCCAGGAATACAACCTTCCTGTTTACTCCGCGTGTGGATTCGTTGGTGGGTGGGTGCATGTGAGAGAGCACGTACAGCGAGCCAGGACAGGATTATTCACAGGCTCGATTGTAAAACCAACGTTAACTACCAGAAGCGCTTCCACTAATTCCGTTTAGATCGGACCGCAATGAGAGGGCATTGCGGTGAGAGAGTAAAACTGCTACCCAATAGACAATACCTTCCTCTCCTTGTTCACCTGTGCACCCCCACGTTGTGGTTCGGTTTGCCTGGGTAAACTGCACTCGAGTATAGTTAAGTCCAGCTAAAATCGTAAAAGTTTACGTTGATACCACCAATAACTCTGATAGATAACTATTACCTGAAGCTTGATGGTATTGGAACACCAAATACATCTGCGAAGGTTAAAAAGTATAACTGACTGGAGTTCAACGAGATAATTATCCAAGAAATCAAAAACTAACGCATATGCAACTTAAAATTCAACATTTTCACTTTAAATCCCGTCAATAGACGCGATCGAAAACTCCCGAAGAATACCACTCACACAAAATGATGTTTGAAGTTAACAACAATTGAAAATATTTTTCAAAATAATATATACTTGGCATGTTAATTTTCAAACGAAATTATTTTGCATTATCACGGAAACACTTTGTAAAAATTTCCAAAACAAGCTCGCAGTGGAAATTTTTACAAAGTGTTTCTGTGATAATGACGTCTGTCACACATTTCCACAAATTATTGCCTGATTCTTTAAAATCTAATTTTTTTTTTCGTCACCAATATAAATAGGGGAACAATCTTATCAGGAATATGGGTGTGGTTGCTGATGGTGTGACAGAACTATTTTCTTAGCTTATGAAATATGCCAGCAGTCCTCAGAATTCTGTTTAAGAAATTAAGTCTCAGCAGCGAAAATGTTAATCGTGCATTATTAATTCATACCACCTAATTTCACGAATTGATTACCATCACAGCGGTGGTACCATATAGCCATGTATGCAAATATCACCACTTCATTAGCGTTGACTGTATACACCATTTTAAAGAAGTTAAACTATTGTAGCTGCACTCAGTTATATGAAATAAAATGAGGAAATTATGGGGGCTAAAAAGCAAAATCTATTTAAGCAATAATTATGCATGAATGAGGTAGTTTCCCTTCCCTTAGTCTACAATCTTGACGAGGTGGAAGGTCTTGCTCGTTCCAATGACACCTGGAGCTGGACTATAGATGCTTTGAGGCTGTGCGAGGTGAAACCGAGGGAAAGTGGGGTATTGAAGTAGTAGTTACGGGTTAACCTACAGTGGGGGATGTGAAAGCCAACGTGGAGTAGCTACAGCACTAAATGCAAATTGGAGAAAAGAGTGGTAATGGTGGGCTATGAGATATTAGTAGTAGAAATAAAAGCACACCCGACGAATTTCTTATTGGTCCAGGTGTACATGCCTGCAAGTAAACATATGGAGGAAGAGGTATATGGATGCAACTAGAAGAGATACTGAGAGAAGTCCCGAGCAAGACAAACCTGACAGAGATGGGTGACTGGAATGCAGTGGTGGGAGAGAGTGGGAATGGATATGAAGTGGGAGGGTATGGTCTAGGAAGGAGAACTGACCGCGGGGGCACTAAAATTTTCTGCTTTCATCCGCCACCGAAAACCACCGTCGAGACAGATAGAGGGGGGAAATGGTTGACAACTTACTTAAATGAAGTTAGAAGTACATCAAAGCCCACCTAATTATGACTTTTTTCTCGGTTTTTATTTCTACCCACCCATCCATTCTCCCATATGACGAATGATTAGCTTCATAATAGGCTATACCGTACTTTTTTCGGGTGAATTTGCTTTCAAATTCTCTCTTCTTAAGCTCCCCTTTCAACTCCAACGAAATCCCAGTCCTCTGGGAAGCAGAAACACCAGCGTTTGAAGAAGCATGAAAGGTATCGTGAGATGAATAGCCCAAGTAAAGAAGGTGATCTTCCAGAAGAGTAGTCTGCAGACAGCTAGTAACACAAGCCTGAAAATGAGGAAGCACTTTAACAAGACATATATTAGTAAGCTTGTTCTTATAAGGCAGCGAAGCCCGGACGATAGCTGCTGCATAACAAAAGATATGGGGAGCAATGGAGATGTGTGGTTACCGAAGAAAGATGAAGATCTCATGGACAATGAGAATCTAAAACCAAGAAATCCTACGAAAAGTTAGAGAAAAAATAAGTATAATGAAAATTCTGCAGGAAGAAAGAAGGAGAGACAAAGTTATAGGGCACGTTTTGAGATACAACAGCCCATTGAAAACAATATTCGAAGGCGTGGATGGGAAAATTTACAGAGATGGAGAAAGAATGGAATACATCAGGCAAATTATGATGGCCGTCCAAGTGAATAATTATGAAGAATGTAGCGGTAAGCGTGGAGGACTGTAGGCGCGTGTGTGGAGAGACCTGCAGCAAACCATTCTTCGGGTTGATGGCTGCTGATGAGGATGTTGATGAATTGAATATCAATACACTGAAAATTTATAGGTTTCAAGCACCACCTGCATGAGAAAGAATCCACCGATGCTAGCATTTTAAAGTTCAAAACGTTCATTTAGTCGTCGTTCAATTCTAAGATTGGTCGACTGCAGCCCTCCATCCTTACCTATCTAATGTTAGTTCTATGGTTCTTCTAATATACTTTAAACTTTATTTGGTATCTATTTATCCCTAAGACTTCCTCTTGGGACATTTCCCTCTAATTTTCCTTCAATAACATTCTTCACAAACTCATTGTCCCTGAGAATGTGCCCCATCTATTAAGTTCTTCTTTTCTGTATAGTGTTCAATATGGCCCTTTCCTCTATTACTCTTGTGTATACTTCCTACATTTCTAGTTTTCTCCACCCATTTGGTCTTCAGCATCTTCCTCTAACATCAGGTTTTGAATGCTTCTATTTTTTCTGGCCTGCTTTCACAATGGTCCATGTTTCTGAGCCATGCCCCACACAAATGCTTTAACAATGTGTCCTCGTTCGTAGTCCTATCTTCTATGAACACAGTAGCTGGCATTTCATCATGAACGCTTTCTTAGCTTGGGCTATTCTACGCTTGATGCAGTTGAATTCGGGCTATCTTCCGCGTTGACACATGCCGCCCCCGGTGGCGAAGGGGTTGAGCCCTTCAATAATTCCTTGCCTGTCAGCCCAAGGGTCGCGGGTTCGAATCACTGCTGGGTAGGATTATGAACCCCCAGGGCATGGTTATGCGAGCTCGTTAAAAGATTTATACGTAAAAGAGGACTAGGTAGTTCTAAGATCGATCGAATAAATTCATCATTATTATTATTTCAGAGACTACTTCATCCGCACGTGGGAGTAAGGCTGTCTCCACGTTCGACTACCAGGGTGTTCCCAAGGTCGTACAGCTTCCTTGTCAACATCAAAATGTAGTCAATCTATAATTTATATACGCATCTTAGCTGCCAATCACATTCCAGTCCTCACGCCCACCTCGCGAATCAGTAGGGGACTTCGCACGACCGTGAATGCGCTCAGGGAGTGCCTCCGAGTGCGGTGACGGTTGAGGACGGCGTGGACTTTCCCAACGCGGGAAGGTGTGATGCAGGATTCTTACGGGAGGAGAGAAGTAGGGACGGCGGAGAGAGATAGACACACAGAGTCGTATGATTGCCTCGATCTCGTCCTAGGGTAAAACCTCTTACAAAAGGAGCAGTAGGGTCAGATAGAAGGCGATGGGGAAGGAGGGAGGAGCTTCCTGCCTTTTGCAAAGCCGAGCGAGCTCTTAGTGATGTTATACGCGATCGACAATTTATTCATGGGGATTTAATAGCGCCGGAGATGGAAGAGGAGGAGGACACTTGGAGGAAGGAAGAAATAAATCGGCTGCGAGGAAGGAATGGAGCATGAAGGAATCTCGATAGCCGTCTCTTTAACCATGCGCGTAAAACAAACAAGGGAGAGACGTAGGCTTCCTGACATTCGTCCTCCTCGACACGCACAAGGCTTCACTCGCCTCCGGCGTCTTGTGATCCCAACACGGTGACAGGCTCACAAACTCCGTGTAACGTTTGCCGGCTGTTCACCGAGTAAGCGAAAACGGCTTCTCCATATTTCACGCGCAATCAGGGACACGCCTCAGGTATAATTATTGCCGTGTGCTCTTCAAGATGGCATCGAGATTGAATGGCAGGCTAACGATATGAATTGATCTTAAAGACGGCCGAATTATATGAGCAATACTTGTACAGTATATCATTACAGTTTTCCCCTTTGGCGAGTCCATAATCCCTGAAAACAATGGTCGTGACACTTACAACAATCCAAAAAAAGAAAATACTCTACTTGGTGACTTGGTGCCATTCCAGAATTCAAAGGATTTAATGAATTAATTTTAATGAGTGAAAAGATTTTTCCTTAATTCAACAAAAGTAGCTAGTAATCCAACCTCAAGAAGCTTCCAGGTGTTATTCACATGAACCAGACGAGAAACGTTGTCCGATAAGCAACCACACAAATAGAGCCCAAGATTATGATGGAACTTCTACGAACACATCACGGAAACCTTCACGATAACCCTAAAAACGACATACATTGACAAAATAATGAGACGATTATTATCAAATATTGAGTTTTATTATTGCTAACGAACCATATTCCAACATTCTGTTAAAACATTTTCACGGGGTGATGATTATTTTCTGCCACTAGAAACTTATAATCAACTAACGACTATATCTAATTATAAACCTAAGGCTATTTTCAAATGTATGATGACTTAAAATGCTACCCTTACAAGGAAAACAAAGGGAAACCAACCAATCAGCAGGGTCATGAACACCGCACATGAGATGACGTGTAATTTCTGTAGACTCATGAGATGGGCAGCTTTCAACTCTAACACACTCGGCCAACATGGAGAGTCATAACTACCTTATGTTCACAATGCGAATTTGGACCGAGTCTGATTGACTAGCTGAAAGCTCGCAATAAGCAGACGCCTCAAAGTTAATATCTTTGTCTTATTTTTTAATTTTACAGACATTATTAGCTGTAATATTTATCTACTGTGAATTATATGGGATGATAATTTGCTAGAAGTAGACGACAATAATTACACACTCCAGAAACAAGCGAAAGTAAATTATATAATTAAAGGTTATTCATAATTTTAAAGGATGGAGGAATTATTATGCAGAGAGGATACGGTTAGTTAATGAGTAGTTGGACGATTGTGATTTTTACTGAGGATGAATGATTGGGGAAGAGGGAGTTAGAGAAATAGCAATTCGCTAGGCATAAAGGTGATTTAAATCATGCCTTTGGGAAAAATGAATTTGTGAAGGGCAAAATATAAAATTGTTTTTGCAGCTGATAAGCATTGCTACGCAATTATTTTTATACGCATTTCAAAACCTTGAGCTGTTACGCAGATTACCGATAAATATAATTGGATGGCAATTATGAGATGACAACGAATATAAGGCATATTTTTTCGTCATTTACACCTCGTTCTTAAATGAGTTACGTAAAATTGAGCAATCAAATTCAGGGGATAAAAGCGTCTTACTTTCTAGATAATTTCACTTTAGTTTTCCATAAAGGCATTGTGCAATTTTTCCACCACCATTGAGTAAAAAATAATAATTCTTAAATATCATTGGCATGTTACCAAGCAATTAATTAGGGTAACATATTGCTAAACATATTTTTTACTTGATAGGGTAAAGAATATAATATTCCCTTCGTAAAGACACGAAAACGACATATATGCAGATTTTGAGGATTTAAAGATTGGCATTGCATATTTCTTCTCCCAGGATGTTTACACCACAATTCTCATACTTGGGAGCTTTCAAAGGTTAACTCATGCTTTTACACACGATTTAAGGGAAATTGAATCATTGCTGTTCAATAACGCAGCTACAAAAGCAGTTAGAGCCGTTAATAACGCCGTCACCTAGATCGTGCCGATTGCTATGATCAATTACCTCACCATAATGAAGATATACTGGCCCTCCTAGCCTGCGATCGGAGGAGTCCATCCACCTGAAATACTCATTAGTTATGTACAATCACCCAGTTTCGGTGCATCAAATTGGTTTCGCTTCATGGAGTTGGTTCAAATTTAAAAGAAGCTACAGCACTAAGATCTACATTTGATTTCACGATTACCAATATCAAAGGCCATTTTTTCGTATTACATAGTCCTTCGTGTCGCTCTAAAATACTATTCCATACCCTCCATGATTCCTCGACGTTTTTCTTTAATGCAATGAAATAGGTGTGTCGCTACTTTTGAAATGAACTTGCCAATAATTATGAAAAATATTAAGCTGCAGGACTCTCTACTGACTTAGTGGAAAGATATCTGGTGGCTAGCCATATTTACAGTTTTCTGTGATGCTAAGGTACCAATTTCATAACAACGAACGACCACCCATTATTTTCACAAATTCCACCTTAAAAATTGTAATCATCATTATATTTACAAGTTTAATTCTTATATTGAAGAATATATTCAGCAATTCAAACTTAATGATACTAAGATTCACCGTCCGGATCGAATAACCCTTAGTTTTATTCAGAGCCAAATAGAAGCCATAAGAACTTAAATATTAGGAGTGCAATCATACTGTGCATCAAAGTTATAATCTTTTAAAAGATGGGAGTCATCTATAGCGAAACAAAAGGGACTCCTAGTTCACGAATGGCAATTGACAATAGCAGTGTGATCGATGTAATCTCACCAACGGAAATTTTCATTGGTGCCTCATTCATCCCATGCCTTTTTATCTAGAGGCGTTGTGCCGCATTTCTGGTGATATAGCTGTACGTTGGGAGAAGGGCAGGGAATTGATGGGTAGCAGGACATAGTGAGGAGGAGCTGATAGCTTCTGAGTGGGAGGAAATGAAGTCGTGAACGGCGTATACGGTGTCTGAGATGAGAACGTGAAAGAAGGTTGTGAAAGTAAAGAGAGGACGAGGAACAGCGCTATGAATAAAATATGGGGCTTGCGTGGAGCGATAAAATCTGTTGCAGCTAGGCAGCTTCGTTTGCTAAGTTCTTACTTGAGACTCGTTGGCTAATTGTGAGCTTAGTCGTAAGATTTGAGGGACTGGTAAGTTTGAGCAGAGGGGATTGTCAAATCAGAGCTTCAAATAAGACCCATTAAAATGAGTACATAAGTTTTTTTTGAAGTGAACGGTGGGCACTTTTGGGCACTTTTGGCATGGGGGAAAAAGAGCTAACTCGCGTCACGTACCGTACCGCACTTTTTGCTTTGGTGACGTAGTTCTAATACCGTCGTCAGACGGCAGCACCGCTGTCCTAACAGTGAGCATAACTGCCACCAGATAGTAGGACAAGCGGTAAGCGGGATAAAGTGCACCGTTTAAATCGCGTACCATATTTCCCTGTTCGTATTATTTACCGAATCTTGAAATTCAAAGGTTTTTAGTTACATTAGTTGTCATAAGCCAATAGTTTCTTTCCTAGAATTCTGTAGAAATAGTAATGAAATAAGTCAAATTATTCATTAGAATAATGAAAATAACATTCGAGAAAATGATGAAAATGAGGAAATAGTGATTGAATATGTAACCAATGATGATGAGAATTGTTAATTAGAATAGAAATATAATTAACATAAGAGATATAAATGAGTGTTATATTATTCAGACGCATGTACATTACCTATTTTTCAGATAAATACCTATTTTGTCAACAAAAATAAATTTTACATAAATGGAACATTCATTTAAAAAACTATTGTACCTAATTCTCCTTTTTTATTCAGATTTATTTGGGAATATAAATCGGTCTAAGAAATTTCACTTCCAGCGTGTGGTCCTAAGCACACCCAATGTTTATTCCTCTCCCTGTTTATTGAGAAAATTGGAAAATTAGTTATGGGCAGACTCCATAATAGAAATTTCAGCTAAAATCATGACAATTATGTGTCAAATACCTCAAGGGTTGGTCAATTTAGCATTCCAATATTTCATTTTATGGTTTCGGCATGTTAAAGAATGTAATTATACCAGTTGAAACTTTTTGTTTCATGCAGCGTAAGGCCTCCTTGATTCAGTAAAAAAAAGAAGTCTTGTTGAGTACAACTCAAAGTGTAATCGCTTTTAAGCGAAGGTTTAAATGTTTTATTATACCACCACTGACCATCGAAATAAGGAATCGGGCGAAAAATTAATTATGACATCGATTTTGTCATTGAATCCTGATTTCTTTTTCATGGCATGTGTTCCATTTTGTTTGTAGAATACATTTTGAGAATCGATGTAATAATTTATAGAGGTCAACAAAGAATGGAACACACAGGAAAAATTTTCAGGGATGCTAAAAATAACACGTCTGAAGGAATTAAGAGGTTATCTGAAAGGAGAATGAATTGAACAGCTACAGGAAATCAACATTCGGATTGATCATGACTGTAATTTATAATTTTATAAGGCGGACTGTGTATCACTACATAATTTGAGAATTTTCTTTATGATTACCATTAAGTTCATGTATTGCCTTACAATAAAATGTGTCAATTAATGCTCCCATCAGCAATGGGAAGAATGTGATTCAAAAGAAAGATTAAAAGGTGATTTAGTGGTTCATCACTAGGAGTGAGGAATGACGTGGCATATGCAAATTTGGGGCTCCTTGAAGTTGGATGTGAAAGGTTGTTGATGGCGAGAGAGGAAGATATCACAATCACAAAGACAGCCGGGCAAAGAAGTTAAAGGAAGGAGCTTCATAAATAAATAAATAAAATGAGTATGAGAGCGTTAAATCTCTGATAAGAGGAGCTAGTGAATTAATGGGACTTGGATGAACAGAGGGAGATGCTGCTGAAGATTAGTGAGGGGTACAGAATGAGTTAGGGTGAGTGAGTGGTTAAGGCAGGGAAAATAATGTGCAGCTAAAGGGATGAAAGAGAATACAGCGATAAAGCAGTTTTAATTAGACCTCCCCGTAGCTGATAAGTCCCTCAAGGAAAGATGGCATACTTCGTTATATATGTAGCTGGAATAATTGAAAAACGTTTCTCCCATTAGCATAACCGTCTTATAACGTTCGAGGGTTATTGAAGAGAGAAGTGCGAAGTGTATAAATGTAATGGAGGCTTATAATTCCGTTAAAATATCTTACTTTGGACTTGTGACACAGGGGTACAAGAACTGAATCCAGGAAGAGGATGTAACGGTGAAAGGATGTAGCGTTGATAGTTAGGTTTATCTTGGTGAGACTTATCAGTACCTATCACGTGAATCGTTACTACCATGTCTTCGTTTTTATCTTACTTTTTTATCTTATTTTTATTCGTATGTTGTCACATCATGATTCTGACTCATAAAATTAAAAAAATATCTAAATCTTCTTCGGGAGAGACAGAGCCGGCTGGTCCGAAACTTCCGAGTAAGCTAGAATCTATTTATCTGTTACCCTCTTCTGTCTAGCTTCTAATTTAAATGCCCACATATATTTCTGCACTTCCTTAACTTCTATCTGTGCTATACTACTGTCCCTCTGAAAGTAATATTTCCTTAATTCTACCTTAACCAGCAACATTTATTGCTTTAGAGAGAAAGGAAAAATATATATGCTGGTGAATCACTATAATTATTATCAAATATTAACAAATAATTAATTGAAGATAGGCATTTTTCTTAGGAAAATTTACAATTTTTATGAAGAAATAAAACTTCATAGTATTATTGTGACTAAGTTGTGATGTATTTTCACATAATAGATATGTAAGTGTTATCCATGTATTCGAATTGTGCGCCATAACTAGTAGGGTAAAAACCCGTATAGGTGGCACTGGAGGTTACTTCCTTCACGGTGATGTGCCGTGCATGGCGGAAGTCTGTCTAGAACGTAACTCCGTGCCATAAACATTGTATCTCCAAGTAATGAATATACCAAATTGCATTGAGTACTGAATACCTTTATTTCGCAAAGCATCCATGATCCAAACATTGGCTATGGGCCCAGGACGACTAGAACTGCTACGGGCGTACAGACAGCGTTACACAGATGTTAAACGAATTAGGCTGGGAGTCGCTAGAGACTCAGAGGCTGCGCGCTAGGCTTCGATTGCTTGAACAATTGAGAATATATATCTTTCAGAGCGACACGGAGAACATCATATTAGAACCCCACTATATTTCCAGGTCCGACAGAAACGATACATTAAGAGAGATATTTTGCCGAACGGATAGGTATGGGAATTCGTTTTCCCCCCGAACAATAAGGGACTATAATAAATGCTAGGCGTAATTTCATTAGAGCGTTTCCTTTTTATATGTAAACGGCTGGTGTCCTGACACCCCCCGCCACACGCCTATTGAGGCGGCTTGTGGGGTAGTATGTAATGTAGATGAACCTAGTAATTTGCGAATTTAAAGACTTTTTTACCGACCACGTTTTTGGCCACGACCACGTTTTTTTGAAGTCCACGAGTGCCGTCACAATGAATGCTACAAATTATTCACGGGTCGAAGCACTGAAGAAAAACAACTGCGACACGTGGCGTATGCAGGTTGAATCCCTACTGACCATTGGCAGTACGTCACGAGGGAGAAACCGAAGCCAGAAGTTAGCGAAACGGATTCAAAATCGCTGGAAGCATGGAGAAGCATGGACCGGAAAGCAAGGTCAGATCTAATATTATGTATTAGCCCCTCTGAGCTTAAGCAAATAAAAAGCTGTGAAACTTCTAGAGAAGTTTGGCTGACGCTGGAGTCAATTTACACCACGAAGGGGCCTGACAGAAAAGCGATGCTATTGAAGCAGCTTACTCTACAGAAAATGCAAGAGGGTGATGATGTTCCAGACCATATCCATAGATTTTTCGACGTGGTGGATAAATCTTCATCTTATGTCCGTCCAAATTAATCGAGACTTACTGGCCATTATGTTGCTTTATAGTCTACCTAGCTCCTATGAAAACTTCAGGTGTGCAATTGAATCGCGTGACGATCTTCCTGATCCCGAGACGCTGAAGGTGAAAATCCTTGAAGAAACGGAATCCCGGATGCAGAAATTCCCCGGCGAGGCAAATGCTGGTGCCCTGATCGCGTGAACGTCATGAAGACAAGCGACGAGAGCCCCAAGCCCGAGATATAAGGACGTTGATGCCCCAAGGATGCAGAGAAAATTCCCGTTCCGTTGTCACAGATGCAAGAGAATTGGCCACAAGGCTGCGGACTGTAAATGGAAGTATGAAGAATACAAACCAAAGGTAGTAAAATCTTCTCCCTCTTATTACGCAGACACACTTGCGGCACACACTTCATACGGTGCATGCAATGACGTTGAAAGAACTAATTGGTGTTTGGACAGTGGTTGCACGTCTCATATATGTAATAGTGTAACTGATTTAATTGCGATACAATCATCTCCAAGTGATAAAGTGGGTCTATCAAATGGAACTTGTGTCGATGTAGAATCTAAAGAACTGCTAAACTTTCGACGATATGTAAGGATCGGGTCAAGTGCTTTGAACTAAAGAATACTTTGTGCGTACACAGTCTTAGAACAAATCTTTTGTCGGTAGCAAGAATAACGGACAAAGGCGACAAAGTAGTTTTCACGCGAGGGCGAGCCACAGTACAAGACGGTCGTGGGAGAATGCAAATGATTGCCGATAGAGTTGGAGATTTGTATATGATCCGTCGTGGGCTAGAGCACGTTCATACGGTGTCGACATTCCACTCTGGACTTGAACTATGGCATAATAGGTTATGACATTTGAATTTTAGGGACTTGATAGAAATGGTGTGGAAGAGAAGAGTGTGCGATATTAATATTGGGGGCAAAAATACTCTAAATGCGTGTGAAATTTGCTTGCGAGGGAAGTTAACCGCTATTCCATTCACTCAAAGAACTTTACGTTCGTCATCCGTGCTTGAGATCATTCATACTGATCTCTGTGGTCCCATGAGAACTGAATCAAATGGTGGTGCGAATTATTTGGTGACGTCCAGGTGGACGGAAGTGCGTTTTCTGAGGAGAAAAAGTAATACCTTTTCCACCTTTAAAAAATATAAGGCTTATGTAGAGAAGCAAACGGGTGCAAAAATAAAAAGTATCCAATCGAACACTGGCCAGGAATTCTTAGGAAATGAATTCGATGACTTTTTGAAGCGTGAAGGAATTAGGAGGAGATTAAGTGCGCCATAAACACCTCAACAGAACGGTGTGGCCGAACGCAAGAACAGAACGCTAGTTGAAATGACGAGGTGTATGATGTTGTGTTCAGGTTTAGCTCTAGGATTTTGGGCCGAGGCAGTATCTACGGTAAATTACATAAGAAACAGGTGTGCTTCAAATAGTTCAGGGGGTATTACTCCGTATGAAAAGTGGATAGGCCGAAGTCCAAATTTGAAACATCTCAGAATATTTGGCCAGAAAGTGTATGTCTTGAATAACCCCAAATAGGGACAAGTTCCAAGACCGCGGAATACTAGGAATATTTGTGGGCTACGCTGAACATGCCAGGGCATATCGAATATGGCTTCCCCGGGATAGAAAATTGATAGTAACCAAAGATGTGCGATTCTTAAATGGGTTCGTGTCGCAGTGGGGGCATGAAGATTAGAGAATCACTCTTGAGAAATTGTTGACAGGCCTGAGGATAGGAATATTATTGGTTACAGAATAATCTTGACAAATTAATTCAGATCAGATAGAGCGATTGAAAAAAGAAAGGTTCGGGTAATTGCAAAGGGGTATACTCAGCGAGAAGGTGTAATTTCAAATCTACTTTTGCTCCTGTTGCAAGAATGTGACACATGTGCAATTCCAATCCGGTGAAGACTCCACTCGAAGTTGGACTGAAATGGAGTACCAAGGGAAGAACTTCTGTGGGTGTAAATGAGAAACCATACAGAGAACTTATAGGTTTTTTGATGTACCTGTCAGTGGGGACGAGACCAGATATTACTAATGCCGTCAGTCGGCTTAGTCTGTCTGTCTGTCTGACTGTCATACAGAGGAATATTGGAAATCAGCTAAGAGAATTTTACGCTATTTACGAGGCACTTCTAATCTTTGTCTTTCTTTCAGAAGGTCTAACCAGTTGATTAAAGCCTATGCGGATGCTGATTGGGGTGGATGTAACATTGATCGTCGTTCCTTTACCGGATTTGCCTTTCTACTGGACGGAGCTGCCATCAGCTGGGAGTCGAGGAAGCAGAGGACTATGGCCCTGTCTTCCACCGAGGCGGAGTACCTGGCCTTGTCTGATGCAGTGAAGGAAGCTGTTTATTTGCAGGCTTTCTTAAAGGAATTGGGATTTGAGGAGCCGACGAAGATCACCATGTACTGCGATAACCAGGGAGCGGCTCAGCTGGCGGAGAATCCAGTATTCCACCAGCGGTCGAAACACATCGACCTGAGACATCATTTCATCAGGGAGGAGCTGAAGAAAGGGGAGCTGCTGCTGAGACATCTGCCGACAGAATAGATAATGAATATACCACATTGCATCGAGTACTGAATACCTTTATTTCGCAAAGCATCCGTGATCCTAACAAGATAAGCTTAAGAATATCGAGAATATCCTTTTCGAGACGAGGTCGAAAATTCAAGACGATGCCACTACAAGGCGGTACGAATGAGACCACCGCCAGGAGACTCACGAAAGTCTCGCGAGAAAGAGAAGAGCTATGAATAACTAACGAAAAATTCCTCGGAATTGCAAATAAGTAACCGATAGGGATGCTGGATTCCTTGGAGGAATGGTGATGACATTGAAAGATAACGCGCAATTTTGTGTCGTCATCAGAGTTAAGAGCGTGCGAATGTTACAGTACGTATACCTTTTTTCTTCCAGAAAAAATATGAGAATACAGCACCCACGTTGAATTTTCGAAGAGCTGGGAAAGACGTGAAAGATCGTTATTGCCGTCGGCTTTCTCTCTTTTGCGTTTTTTTCCAGCCTCGTGGAGCCGGGAGCTCGTTCTCACGGGGGCAAAGCTTCGCGTGAGAATGCTGCAGTTTAAGGATTCCGGTAGATCCTTGATTTGGGAGAAGGAGAAGAACCAAAAGGGGTTGTGGATGCTGGAGTTAAGGGAAAATTCCAGGAACCCAATTCCCATCTGAGCGTCGTTAGGGAAGTACCTAAGTGTTGAGAATAGCGAGGGGGACGACAGCGGCTGAAAGTTACGCGAGTGAGAAGAGGCGATAAAAGGGATATAGTATAGTCTACTCATGGGATCGAAAGTGGAAGACTATGTGCGTGGGTTTGTACATATATGTACGCACGTATGTGTTTATATGTGATTCCGCGAAAGTTTTATCAGTGGACCAACATCCATGGTCAAGCCTTTACCTTACTTAGTAGACCTACCTTCGGAACATGCCTTTAGTGGTCAAGTTTCTTACGATCGTTTAAAGCCATCGTGCCTTTTATATTCTTTGAAGATGTAGATAGTTCTCATTCAACAAAAATTGTCCAGATACTATAGTTTTCCACTTAAAACTTTATACTTAAAGACACTCCTATTCAATATGATCTTGTTTAACCTCTAAAAATGCAGATCTGAAACGGCTTAGGGAAGAGAGGTCATACGCAAAAGTGAAATAAAACAAGGTGTTTGACAATTACCTCTTTTTGCAGAAGCAATTTTTGTCATTTCAACAACTACAACAAATCATATTACAAAAAATATTATAATTATTCATGTTTATAAATCTTTTATATTACCTTCCGTCCACCCGTAACCGTAATTTTCAAGGATTTAACCGTTAACACCTCGGTAGGCGAAATAAAAAAGTGTGGACGAATACTTTTTAAATGTTTATATTCTTATGAACATAAAAAACTTCCATAAAGTTAAGTTTGTTTCATGTCATGAAAACTTCGATGATCATCAAGCGCCTCTGAATTCGATAGCGAGAGTGTGACTTTTGCTCCCTCAGGTTACTCAATTCTTTTTTTAAAACCAGAGTATGGAAGTAAGTGCGTACGTGGTATTTTCATAAATAATTATAACAAGTTCTCTTCAGCAGCACTGCATTAGCTATCGTAAATCCTGTGTGAATCGCAACGGCTCACTAGGCTCACACTATACACACAAGCGCGAGTGGGAGAGTGGTTTTGTAAGTAAGGTCTATTATTTCCAAGAAGTGGCAAGTGGGTATACATTCTCAATTCAAGCTTCCTGGCTCATTCGCATTTTCTGTAATCGGGAGAAAATCATTTTTTTTCAGGCTAATATTTTTCTATGGTGCACGTTTATTCTGAATTGCCTAACCGAGAAGGCGTGCTTTTCAACTGCTGATTTTAAGGCACGTTTTAAACTGGTCATCTGCGTTCTTCCTGTATCTGATCACACTTCGGAACACTCCAAAGTTATTATTTTTCTGTATTATTCTCAACTGCGTAGCTCCATACATGTATAGGTACTAATTCGTGAGGATATAAACTAGCCATTAAAAACATTTGACAGAGAAAGTTGAAACACAATTGTTCATGACAGATGTAAAGCAGAGCTGTTGTAAAAAGTAAATGGGATTACAGATACCTAATATAAAGTGCACGCTGTAGCGGCGAAGGCACAACTAACACTTGATTTACTGTAAGGAAATGGGGAGTATCAAATGAGATTTTTATTTATTTTATACAACCACCCGAAAACAGCTTCGTTAATATCAGGGTGTTTGGCAAGTCACAAATGAGGAACGCACAACCATTCCCCGAGTGGTGAAAAAATAATCCAGGTGGGGCTCGAACCCACCACCTTACATTTAAGAGACAAGAACCACCTCGTAGCCATTAGGGGCGACTATTTTACCACAAAGCACTTCACATCACCCTCCCACAATGTGAGTTAAGTTATCTATCAATCAATGAACATGATGATGCATATGATGCAATCGATACTGATCATGCCTAATCGAAACTCACAGTAAGTGACAGAGCAATGGTGATCACCGAGCACGACTCACAATTACTTCAACAACTCTGTCAAGGAGTCCATCAATAAAGTACAAAATAAATTGAAAAGAGAAGTAAAATACAAGCTAGTACTATAATATTTACGTAACAAAGTTATCCCTGAGAGTGTGTGGAAAAATATGTATAATAGCAGTCCAAAACTGAATAATTTTGGGAATAAGGTAAATACCCCGAGTGGGTAGATGGTATGGGTTTTTATGAAGAATCAATTTTGCGGCAAATTGACGAAAGAGCCTTGATGCCCTACGATAAAATTTATGGAGACTTGCATACAGTATCTACTAGTAAAATAAACCTACTAATCCTTCACCTATTGCAGGTTATCACAAATGAATCCCTGAGTAGTCAATTCCATCATCCCTCCGGGGGAATATAAAAATAAAAACCCAACCCACAGCAAAACACGGATAAAACTCCACTTCAAGAAACACTTTCACGTTACCATGGAAAAAGAAAGTAGTTTCCGGTAGATTCATGCGTGCATAAACATTTCATTTACCTTTAAGATTATGCATGTACAATTGTACAGTGTTTCCGCCCACACCATCTTATCTGTGCACGCTTTCCGCTTTTACATTATTCGCTGACGGCTACATTTTATCCATCCATCCAATCTCATACGATGACAGCCTATTCCGTTAGACATATGAAAGTTTGTGTATTAAGCTATTTGGGTCTTCGTATTCAGATAGAGACAAACAAAATGTCGCGATTCAACATCCAATTCTTTCCTTATTTCCTCCAACTTCAAGGGTTTTCTGGTTACTTTCACCTACACAATCTTAGTTAAATAACCCACACTCATGCAGCAATATTGCCTTGGTTGTACCTCAAATAGTTGTACCAGGGAATCATGCGTATATTTTATCACATATTCGCAACACCGCAATTTTTTCACTCGCCCATTAAACCTATGGCATCGCACCTCTTAGAGTAATTGGTTGCTTAGGTAGGCGACCGACAATTATTGATGATATTCGCTCCAACGAGGACAGTTGAGTAGGACGTAAACTGGAACCCTGCAGTTAGTAGTAGTCACTACCCTGCAGTTAGGAAAGGTGCTAGGGGATGAGAATGATTAAGTTGATGATTATCCAGACAAGAAAGGACAGAACAGAAAATGAAAAATTAAGATACATGGTTGGGGTGGCGGAAAAGTCAAAGAAAACTCAAGGAAAAATACCCAGGGGATGTAATTACGGATCTGTATAGCGTGTGCACTCGCTTTATCAAAATAATGCTACAGCTTCAATGAATGAGAAAAATGGGATTAACGTTCTTCCAATGACGACTATTCTTTAAAATCACTGTTCTCGCATATGTAGAGCGAGCGCGCGGGAAAGATCCATTACCGCGCCTCAAGTGATGAATGCTGATGGAGAGATGAGAACTGGGAATGACCAAAAAGTGTAGGGTGCAAAGATAGAAAGAAAGAAAGCAATACGTAAATCGAGAATGAGGCAAAAAACTGTACCAAGGATGATCTTAATGAGACGATTAGATTAGATTAGATTGTTGTTGGGGGGGCCTTCGTCAGGAGCCCGGGCACTTAGACCTTTCTTGGTCCATTGTGCCAACCCCATGCCTGTCTGCCACTTGCAGACAGGGGACAAGAGCACCTCGGTAGAGGTACGGAGGATTGGCCTCCCCCTGCCTCACCCCAGTACTAGGTATAGAGGATGTCCTCCCTCCAACCGGCCCGGTTTGGCCTGGCCTCTCAGGCCTGCCGGTATAGGTATGGAGGGAGTGTCATCTCTCAATCCATGCCTGGTTGAGGTATGGAGGAGGGTCACCCATCCAACCACCGTCCGGGCCCAACGTTGCTTAACTTCGGTGTTCTGATGGGAACCGGTGTTTCAACGTGGCTAGGCCCTTGCCCTAATGAGACGATACTACGCGAAGATTTTCAGAAAAGGGAGTGAAGGCGAAGAATAGAAAACGGCAAGTAGGTAGAAAATAAGAACGAAAGGCACCCAGGGGTACATAATTTAAAACTCCATTCGAATTAATTATTGAACTTAGTTTTACGAAACTTGTCTCAATGGAAAAAAAATTAAATAATAATAAAAACGTTTTCGGCATTATCGAGACCAAAACTCGGTTGGTTGGCTGGTTGTTTAGTTATTTCGGTAGCAACCCGAAGATCTAAGATAATTTTCACCATTGATTGCTGGTGGGTAGGTTGGTCTTTTGAAAGGAGGAAGGGTGAAGAGAAACCCGAAGTCGGCATCAGAATACACTTAACGAACGGCGATAAGGGGTCTATAGTTAAGAGTGGGATTAAACTGGCAAGTTACTTCCTCAAGTTTCTTCTGAGTGCAGGGTATTTCTGAACTCTGATGAACATTTTTTAACAAGTTAGGGCAGAGACAGATTGACTGCTGTTTACATTCGCAACAATACGCTTCTGAAAGTGACTTGCGGAAAATTTTTAAAAGTTTTGCAGGGGAATCGCAAAGCCATTTACACGCGTAAATGCGGAACTAGCTAAGAACATGACAGAGTGATCAAAACATAATCACACCCACTGTAGCTCTTGGCCATTGTATATATAACATAAGCCAGTACTCTCAGCAGCCACATCAGTCCCATCCGCACGGGTTAGCAGGTTAGGAATATATAGGTGTGGAGATACTTCAGAGGCACGAAACTGAAGCACGTCCAACTCCTGTAGAAGCACTAGAACGGACAGGTTGATAAAGTATGGGAAGATAAGAGAAATCCTCCCTCCTGGCCAAGTTCTCCGCAAAAGACCTCGTTCCTCCAATTTCACCGTTCACACGCTCTAATCCCACGGTGTTTTCATTTCCACGATAAATGGCATCCGCCGAGATGAGAGCGAAGGTCTCCCTGTCACACATTCACGCTAGCGACATCATGTGCGCTATTTAAAAAAAATAATTCTTAATATTTATTCTCATATCTGAGACTCACGCCATTTCACCACCTATATCTTTTTGTGGAAGAAGGGAATGGGTACTATAAAAAGCAAACAGCTTAAAATATCTGAAACAGCAAAATTATGGGTATCATCTTCCCTTATTTTTTCCTAATTCAATTTCCTCTACAGATTATTGAATGCCATTAAAATACGAGTGAATAAAGGCTGACCAATGATTTTCTCAAGAGAATATTTCCAATATTTTAAAATTGGACTTTAAGAATATTATCTTCATCATTGGAAATCAAGAGTGGATTGGAGATATACCGTTAATTTGGAATAATAAACAAATATGAAAGAGTACAGGTAAATAAATAATTCACCAATATGAAAACATTTTATGCGATTTCATATAAATTATCCGGAGGTTATTACTTTTGGGTGAACGTATTTCTCCACAAAGTTTGCCACGCGACGACAGTGTATAAAATCACTTGCAGCATTTTTCGCAAGTAACATTTCATATCTTCATAATATAAACTTTGGAAAAAACTCATTATTGATTTATTTTCGAAACGATGAAATTATTACTTCAAGATGGAAATATTTTATCCATTACGATTTTGAAAACTATCAGAAAAGTAAAAATATTTCGTCCCATTTTCCACAAATCATGACTATAATGACGGTAAAGCCTGTTGAAGTTATAATAAAAAGCCTGGTATAGCTTTAGAAAACCTCAGGAAAAAATACGATCATATAATGTGCTTTTTCCCGCAATGAAAAACATTTTGGGTACTGCTTTCGCCTCACGTGTATTCAATGACAATAGGAACCCTTCCGGACGTCAAGCGTGAAGCCTTTCGGCTTCTCTTTATTCTCGCTTGAACTCCTCTATAATATCCCATCGCATTTACATGGAGTGGTCGTCCTATTCTCCAAATGCCTCACGCATTGAAACGTGATTTCCAATTGTCAGCTTAATGTATCGTAAGAGGCTACTGCAGCGGAATGTCAAAGAGCATCAAAGGGTCCACAAAAATCAGGTTGATGATCAAATCATAGCCACAGGTCAAATCTGTTGCAGACGTGTTGACATTGCTTTGGGACAAGTTTTCACTCGACTTCAAAGGCTCAAAGGACAGAGGGCATTTGCGAAAATATTGATGAATGATGCCGCATCTGAAATATGGACATCGCAATTTCATTCAGAGGTCTTTTTTATTGGGTTCGGAATCAATTAAATAGCGATCAAAGAAATATAAGCGATTTTTCACATACATTACTTGACCTCCACTAGCTCTTTTGCGCTGATCATCAAATTTGCCGTGGAGGAAGGCTATGCGATGAACCCTTGAGCTGCACTGGCAGGAGCAGTGATTTTTATACCAATATTTAGGTAGAGTTAGGGTAGTATCCATAAGCTAAGTTTACTCCTTAGTGAAATGAGAGCAAAACACCTAAGCTCCCTGAGGGGGGGATTAATTAATTGATGGTGTCTCCTAAAACATTTAGAAGGCATGTAGAAACCACCTCAATTATTTATCCTATGACCATTGTAATGGATATTAATGTCCCCATTGGTCGTCACACTCCTTCTCAGACAGCACCTGAGTCACGATCAGAAGAAAAAAGACACATATGAGGGTCTCAACAGATAGTATCTAGTATTTAGAAAAGGTATGAAACTGTTGAAGAGAGGAGACTTAGAAATTATCAAATGAAAGAGGAAGGAGGATTTATAGAAACGATCGAGGAAAGGAAAAAAAACCGCTTTGATAAATTTCGCGGAAAGAAAAGAATAACCTTAATGAAATGATTCGGACGAAAATGAACGCGGGGTAGAGAAATTAATGAATAAAAAATGTAAAGAAAACAATTTGGTTGAGATAATATAAAGATTAGTAAAATATATATATAAGAGCCACTAAGAGTAAAGAGCAGATAAAAATGTGAACTGATATTGAAAATGGACAACAGCTATGAATTATTACATTTAAACAGGTATGAATTTATTAAATTACCTGAAAAAAAGGCTGAACTGTATTATTCTCAACTGAGTTCCACGATGAGCCATATAATTGAAATTTCACTGTAGACGACAAGTAAAAAACCAATACTCTGCAGCGCACTACCTTGAAAGGGTTTGAAAAATATTTCTATAACTGAAATTAGTCAACCTAAATTAAAAGATGATGGGGACATTAAAAAGTAGCCTTAAAATAGATGTTTCTTCGATGCCTCATAGCTGCGTTTATCCCCCAATCGCAAGTGGGGTTGCCTACGAGGTATTTCCGAGTAAGTCAGCAGCAAAATTGTGCTTCAATATTCAGCGCTTTCGCCATTTAGGTCATATCGAACTATCGTGCAACACATACGTCGTACACACACACATCGTACCACACACGACATTAACTCGTGGCCTGTGTAGTAATTGAGAAAAAATAACGAGCGTTAGGAGGATCAAACGCCAGGATTCCTTCAACAAAATGTTTCACTCATAGAATAGTAGCTATTTGAAGTATATTTCCGGATTCAAAGCAAATTCGGGTTTTTTGTAGTTCTTATAAATTTTACCTCGTTTGAAATCGAATTGAAACGAATTCCAAAGACATAGTCAACCACCAAATAATTTTTATCTACACTTAACCCGTCAAGAATATTTTTAAATCTTAAAATACCGTTACATAAGGCTGTAAATTAAATAATCTAAATCTGGAAAATCAATCCAATACTCAAAAAAATGTTCAATATGCTGCGAAAAAATATCTTTTACACCCTTCATAGGAAAGACTAAATGCGTACTCACATTGCCCTCAGAAAAACAACGAGTCATGTAAAAATCCTCTTAGTGTACAGGTATGCAGTAGTAAAGTAAAATACATAGGATGTAATAATTATCGATGCAGAGGTTAAGATTTTCCACTGATTATACCCTTTAAGCCACAGAAAACAACTATCTTAGTAATTACTAGAATGATGGCGTAGTCACCCTAAACGTGAGCCTCAGTGGAGAAAATCCTCCTAAAATCTATGGGCATAGACGCAGCATATCGGTTCTATATACCGCCGACGGTCATTCATTTCCCATAAGGCAGATGACAGCCAAGGAAGTTTAAATGAGTAACCTGGAAGGTGCACTAGAAAGCTGAATTTGATATGATACCAACATCGAAGTGGGACGGTCTATGTGACATCACCATTTGATTTAAAACGGAAAAAAGTCCCAGTATCAAATGCAGGAAGTCACAGAAAAGTACGCATTATTTATCACCAGAGCTAAGACCTAGGTACACTAAGACCCACACTCTTCCACCACCCAACCCAACGACTCGTTATTTTGCCACTTCCAAATTATTTAAACAAAATTTCTCTCCCTACTATTCATATCCTCGAAATTTGATATGACGCATCATGTCCTTCGTTTTTCTCCCCAAAACTCATCTAGAATTTTCAAAAAGAGCCATCATCAACAGTTATCAATTCACAGATTCGTTTGCTGCAGCTCTCCCATCAACTCTCCTATCAGCTAAGAGCTTCATTCCTATGTAGTTCCTCACTTTGTCATCCTTCACTATTTACCTCATGTATTCTATTCTTAGCCTTTCTCTGTAACTCTTCCCATTTATTTTTATTTCTCCTTCCATTATTGATTTCAATAGGCAATTTTATCGCAAAATGCGTTCTTTTAGTTTTTCTCTTCCTCTTTTTATAGTTATCGTTATATTTCTATTCAATTCTTCGTAGAACTACACCGTTGGTAATTCAATATGTCCATTTGATCTTCATCATTCTTTGTTAGCACATCTCCATTGCCTCCAATCTCTTTTACTCGGCAGCTGTTATTCAAAACGAGTAAGGAGCCCACGAAAAGGAAAGAATGAGAAGAAAACGGATGTTATTTCATGAATAACATTTTTTAAAAATTGTTGGGTGTTCTTTTGCTGCCGAAAACACGACTCCTCCATTCCGTTACAGGCGATACGCCTCAGAGGCGACGATGAGCGAAGATCTAAGAAATGCGCGGCATCAGATCTCGGATGAAAGTGAAATGGTGAAAGAGAAATTTATCATCGGATAAAATATTTTTCCTTATCCGTTAGATTATTTAGATTTTTGAAGCATCAGGAGTAACAAATATGTTTTTAAAGATGTTCAGTCAGAACAAAAAGACGCAACTCCAAAACAACCCATATATTCGGTCAAGTTTTAAAGCATAAATAAAGAAGAGAAAACATAATTTCCAAAAGAAATATATATAGCACCTTAATAGTGACGCAACCAAAATTTCATTTCGGGTCGGGGATCCATGTTGAGTATTAGTTTAGGGTGGGGGTTCAGGGGACTTATTAAGTACTACGAATCCCAGAGTTTTTATGTTTTTAAAAATGGCATATATTTATCTTAAATTTTTTTCGAACCGAATAATAAATAAATTCAACATTATTTGTTCAAAAAAATATAATTTTTCATTTAGGGGCCTATTTTGAAAACTAATTCAAAATTACGGAGGGTGGGGGGAGTTCCGGAGTTCATGGACCCTCTGTTTACGTCACTGTAATGAATCACGAGATTACAATGGAATACTTCTTCTTAATGCGGAAATGAAGAAGAGTTTTTTAAAAGCAAGCATACTCTTGCGGTAGCTTATTGGCACAAAATATCATCTCCCAATTTAAAATCCAATTCTTCGGACTGGGCACGACCAGATGTATTCGGTCACATAGGCCTGAAAAAATGAAATAAATAATGAAATCGCAGTGAAGCATAATAACCACGGATGCCATTCGCGAGAAAGCACTCAGGTAATCGTAGTAAGGTAAAAATTAAAAGAAACCAAAATCATTATGTAGTCACGTACCGTTCCTCACTGAAAATAAGAGCCGTACCAAAATTTCGCAAACCCTTCATTAAAAGCAAAAAGTGACTTATTAGAGAACTATTTCTTCATCCTCCTCTTCCGTAACTCTAATGGCATTCAGAAAAGCTGTCTCAAAAGAAATATCTTCCTCAATTCTCACATTTTTAGAATTCTTTTCCCAAGGGGTGCCAGGATTTTTTTTAGACTGTTCATTATAATTATTCTAATCTTCTAAAATTCTTTGTCTTTCTCTTCTCTCCTCCCTTCATCATTTCATCCATTGTCGGTCATTTTCCCCTTCCTCATTCACGCCTTACTCTCTCCATTTCATTCGTGAATATTTTCATTGCAATAAAAATCTTAGCGAGATGTGTTTTCATTACGTCCCGCAGCTGACCCCCTCCCTCTCTCGGGTTAAAAAAATACCCGGGCGTATATTCAAACGCGCATCCTTCCTTCCTCCACCGCTCATCACCGATTCAAGGTGGCTCCCAGACTCAAGCTTCCTCTCTTCTTCCATCCTCCAGTAAATTTTTCACCCCCTCATTATCTCGCTACTAATTAATTAACCTTGGGTACCTTTATGCCGCCCACGACTGAAAAGTCTTTTCCCTTAAATCCTCTCTTCTTCACTTCTGACGCCAATTGTTTTCAACGGCTATTTTCATTCCTTGGTGGGACTGTGCAACGCTCGAATTTCAACGTCGATATTTTATCATTCACTTTTATTTAACAAAAATGTGATGTATCGCATTACATCACAAAATATCACATTTAAAGGCATCAAAATCGCAGTGCAATTACATGTCGTATATCGCATTGCATCTCACTTCATAGCACAGAATCACATCGAATTGCAAACAAATTCATGGCATGTTTCACTGCACCGCATTATATCACAGGCCATATACCAAACTAGGCCACATAACATCGCAATCACAACGCAAATTCTTCAAAATCCAAATCTCAATTATAAATATCGCTATGTGATACCTCCCACAAGGTGTATCGCAAGGCGGGGTCAATGCATCGAAGTATCGCACAGTCATTATCTGGTAAGTTTTTGGATGAGATTAGATTTCGGATGAGGAGTTCAAGGATGATTTAAGTATTAAGGACATAAGGTGAAGGCTTTCCAGTGGCCAAAAATTAATTTGGTTGCGTAACTATGACGATGATTTGCCTTCGCGCGACCCTACCGCTATGCACTTTCAACTTCTAGGCCTTGTTGCGCTTTGAATCCCAGATAGGTTCAGATACTTTCCAGATTCAATCGTTTTCACTCACATTCCTCACCCGGGTGGTAGTAAATAAAGTAAATGACGGCGCACCAGAAGTTTGCCGGCGCTGCTCTCTCACGTGGTGGTGTGTAAAAAATCTTTAATTAATGCAGAGGACTTTATTCGGGTATTCTAAAACTAAAACTAAGAAAAGGAATCGCGATTTTTTTTCCAGAAGTCCGCACTAATTAAAACAGGTTTTGTAATATTTAATTCAATAAGGTACCGTTCATTTACGTCAAAGGCCATCTCTTTCAAATCTGCTCCTACGTGAGCTGAAATTATTTAGCAACGGTAATGGTCACATCAAAGTTAATGCATCAATGTGAATTTACGTATGTATTCATTCAAACATTTTTAACTATCAACCGATAGAAAGATCACCAATATTGAAAACATATCACAGGTTATTCCATCATTGCACTCGCAAGCTAAATTAAAACCCACTAGGGGCCGGGAGTAAAATCTTTCACTGCTGTAATCTGGTAATGTCAAAGCAATTTGTAAAAATATTTTTAAGAAGAAAATACATGGACGAATACGCAAAAAGATTGATGCCGATAATATACCTACTGGTATTAATTACCTTTAATGAGCACCATATTGTTTTTCATCACCTGCCGGTCACTTGAAGAAGATTAAGATTGAACAATGCACCATTGCAACTAATTTGCACGCGGATGGTAGAAAACAACTATTGTAGATAGAGAACTAAGCTAAATTTCCCCTAGTAGAAAAGTTACTATGGTCGGTGCCAACCGGGTGTTCGTATTAATAATTCTTAATACCCTTGTAATGGATTTAATTGATAAAAAGCTAGCTATGCGAAAGGGAATATATCAGGTCCAATACGATATGAGATCAATAAATTAATCGGATATCTCCACAACATATGTTTAATTAATGGACCTCAACTTATAACAACAATTGGCTAAAATGTCCCAAGTCCTTGGGACATGTCCCAGTGCCTCGATGGTAGGGCAAGGGGTACTTTGGATTTTTTTTTTCAGGGCGCCAGGTAATTTTTATTTATTTTTTTAAGAACCACCGAAAACAGCTCATATTGGCCTTTACATAGGGGTATTTAACAATTAACAATGGACGAGCACAAACAACCATGCCCTGGGAAGTGAAAAATCCTCCCCAGGCGGGATTCGAACCCGCGACCTTTGGGTTAGCAGGCGAGGACGTTACCCCGCCGCCACCGAGGCCGACGAAATTTTGGAAAATTACCACCAAAGTTCACAGGACACTTAGGATGATAAACAATTAAACTCACTCAAAGTCAAGATCACACAATTACCATATAATTCCTCAAAATTCCTTCAGAATCGAAAAACATGTTGTAACATTTTAAACAATAACCTATATTATATAACGATAATCTTTCTTTTCTACCAATAATATAAATAACACTTTTTCTTTTCTTTTTGACTTATGATATATATTTATTCACGGTTGTATTTCCCTCCACATCAAAGGGTAGATATTTGCCCGTTCTAACTTATATGAAATACAACACGTCACTCAATAAAAACATATTATACATGAATCACAATATCAGGTGTATTTGTTACCTATGTCAGTGTATCACATTAGTTTCTTCGCCCTTTGAGCCATAGCGATAATTCCCTTTGGGAATTTCTATTTGCCTTCACGGCTCACTTCAATTTTTGCACCCAAAAGGTATTCACTTGCACAAATAAATACCCTTTACCAATTAATTATGATTACATACAGACATACATTTGGTGACTTATTTCATGGTTGTCGTCATGACACACATGCTTTGCGCTGATCCCTCGGCTGGCTAAGGAAATCACGCGGTTAACGTCCACCGCTGTCTCGCTACAGGTACTCGGCCACAAGGTTGACTGCTCCCTGGTTATGTCTCGGGTAGTTCCAGCTGACCTCGGCTTACTTCCTTTTACATTACGGCTAATACTTCCCTCGTACCGGAAACCACTACTTTATAAATACTTATTCAGTTTTCTATGGTCTCTATAACGTAATTTCACCGCAGCGAGTGGCGTGGATTCGACCTTTATCTCGGTTGATTGTTTAAACGTTACTTCTTAAAATATTTAACGTCGAAATATTCAATTGGGATTCCAGTATGTTACAATGTCTTTTCGGAACTAGCAAAACAATCCAACTCAACATTTATCAACAACCTAATAGATTAGACTCATCCAAGGTTTTCTCAAATTTGATTTGCAAAATTGAATACAAAATTAAAATATAGAATTCATCGTTACAAACTCTATTGGATAAAAAGTACAGTTTCGGCAATCGACCATTGAGCATTCATGTTGAAGGAAGCCATCGCGTGTCTAGAGCGCCGGTAACACGAATATTAAAAGAGGGCTAACGCAAACGTAAATTACACGTGACGGGGGAGAGATTTTTCATATTCCAGGAATATCCTGATTACTTTCATTCCTAAAAAAAACTCCCACGCTCTGCTCTCACTCAGCGCTTCCTTTTCAATTTCAATTCTCCTCGCTTGAAACTCAACCCTCCTCCGCTTATTGAAAAGGAAATCCTCGGATCTACCCCTTTAAAAACTCTCTCCCAAACCCTTTTACCTACAGAAAAAACTCTTGCTTGCGAAGAGTCCCCCGTAAACATTTCCCTTCACCCAGAGCATCCCCTTCTCTATCAACGACTCTCTCCCATTACGATAGGGAAACCCTAAATCCCATGTTTCCTGGGGGAGGGTCACGACGTTCGGAGACTAATCGAAGGGTTTTTGGGGTGAGGAAGAAGTTGGACACTAAGGGAGATTTGGCTCATGTGGTTGCGGAGATCCCCAGTCGGTGCGAGATGGGCGGGATAAATCTACATCTCCGATATACCCAGAGAGCCGCAGCCAAGGGTCTACGGCTGGTGGTGCTAGGAGACCAACGCGTTGCAAGGATGCAAAAGGGGGATAGGAAAAGGAATTGGGAGAGTTAAAAGAAGATTATTGAGGTGCCTTATGATAGAATGTATCTCTCAATTTGCATTAATTGTTGCAAAGAGTGATGTGAAGTAAGAAAGAATTCTTGAGCCTATCTATTTAACCGTGGATCAAACATAGCTCGTAACTTTTATCTATTCCAAAGACGAAGTCTGAGGGTCGAAAAACTATCCACATTAACAAGTTGTATTGGCGTGGGATCACGGATCCTTCTTTAGGGTTGTCGTTATCGTAATCCAAAATGCAAGCTGCTCTTGAAGGGCTTACTGCCCTAAGACCGCACTCCGTCAATTAACAATTGTAATTTAAAGCACCTGACAACATTTAAAGAATTACGATAAGGTGTTTGCTTTCATGAACTAAATTGAAAAATAACGATAAAACGAGCGCAAGAATTATGTATAGCCGTGATTGCACCCCCAAATTGTTACAGTAAACTTGACCTCGCATTTAACCTCAAAACGTCTCTACTGGCAGCCATTCTATCAACTGTGTCATGCTCTGTTCACTCCTGGCAGTAATTAACGGAGCATACGGGTTTTCTTTTCATTTCATCTCGCGGACTACTATAACTATTCCTATGCTACCCTCTATGCACGCTCGTAATAGGATTAAACAAAACGCGAGGCATTAATTTGCATTTCCGGTACTCTGGAATTGATTTCTAAATATGCAAAGGCAAGATTAGTGGGGTGTGTTTAAGTGCATCAGTACCAGGATCTGCTTTCGCTGTGATCCAAAAAGGTAAGCGGAATGAGTAAATTCTTACAATTATCTGCTTGACAGTGAATCTTCAGCTACTTAGTCAATTTTTGAGTCCTACACCAATGCATGGTAGTAATCAATTAAAGTGATTTATCGGTAAATGTAGGTTAGAATGCAAGTAGCTATACCTGTACTGTTCTTTTACAACCGTAGGTCTATAGCTAAAAACAGTAGCGGAGCTGGAGATTGATTGAATTGAACCAGTATTCATAACAAAAAATTAATAAATGATGGATAGGATGGAAAGAGGACGGATAAGATTAGAAATGAGTGGGTGATGAAATAATGTGGATTAGATGCTTCATTAATCGACACACATGAAATTAGTGTACTTCATTCGTTTGGCCAAGTGAAGAGCATAGAAGAGTCGAACAAAGAAACAGTTTTATGATATTAGAGTCTACAGTGTGAGAGGAACGGGTAGACCAAGAGATACATGGGTAAATACGGTGAAAGGAACTCTAAAGGAGTTTAAGGAGTCTTAAGAATAGGAGAGCGTGTTTGAAGCAATGCATCAGTGTAAGAGAAGCGAAAGAGGTAAGCAAGGATAGGTATGGCACTATGGAGGAAATTAATCAAAGAGAGCCAGTTTTCTAGTTTTAGTTCTAACAGTATAACTAAATTCTTCGACTGAGCTTACCCCTTGTGTACGTGTGCTTACGTGAAGGGCATGACGTGATGGGTTTGTATGTATGTAAAAATACAACTGACTATGTGCGCAGTCACGTGCACGGGTGCCGAGATTTATACGAAAGTGATTAAGTTCACCCTAAATAATCAAGTGACTTGACCACTATTCGAACCCGCATACACAATTTCCAGGCAGTGAGTTTTAGACAGTTACACCACTTCTTCTGCTTCTAATTTCTTTGTTAACCCTTGAAAGAAAATATATAACCACATTTTCCATGAAATTTCGTTCCCATTGTGTGACCATCAATCATTTACAACAGGGACACTCGCTGGCACTGATATTTCCCATTAGTATTGAAAGTGTTAAAGGTGAATTCAAGGAATCTGCCTAAAACTTATGTGCTGCAGCTAACTATAACATCTGACCGACAACTGGGAGACACGGTTTCGAATCCCGGTCAAGTAATTTTTCTTCTTTTGAACGCAAATTTCATCACTTTGATAAATAACCTGAATACCAAACGAACGAGAATGCCCCCATTTCCCTAACATGCTCTAGCATCTTCTCTCTCGCCCTCCTCGCAATCTACCTCACCCGCGCGATTCTAGGCCGCACTCGCTAATAATACAAAATTGAGATAGGGTTTTTTCCCCCGGATTAGAATATCCTTCTACCGGGTATCGCCAGGTACCATTATCATCATCATTTCCATGCAGGTTTTGACCCTCCGGGGCCGCTCGGATACAGTGGCTGCGGTCGGAGGCGGTAATTTTTATCATTCAATCGAACTTAAGACCGGATCGATGGAGCACGGACACGAGAGTGGGGGAGGATGGAAATTGGAGAGGAAGAGAGAAAGGAAGAGAGGGAGAAAGGGAAATGAAAATAGATAGGGGCCTTCTGAGCACTAATTAACTAATGTACAGATATTAATGAACAAATTCATGGAGAGAAAAGACACTGTTAGCACACCAGTGACCGATCGTTCGGAGTATTTTGCATGCATATATAGGATTTGCTTTGATGCATAATACTTGTACATATGCAACTGTTTTTATTATACGCAATCACTACCATTTTAACAATTTTGCGTCATTTCAAAGGGAGATAACAGCCAGTTCTATAATAAGCTTTTTTAATTTAAACAAGAGTACAAAATTCCACACAATCAACTCGAGAAATATTCAAGTTATATTAAGGGTGCCCCAGAAAATGCCAATATCAGTGTATGGATAACGACAGTTGACCGCTTGAATTTAATTTGCAGACGCACAGGAATGAGAGCACTAGACGAGGAAGTAAATATCATATTTTTCTTTCATTTCTTCCACATGATTCAATCTTATTAAATTTAACCTATTACGTTTCAATCTTCCTCATAATCTACTTTTATCAACCCTTGATTGTAACGCAGAATATGAGAGGAATACAACTTTTTTCTTCTAAAAAAATTATACTACGCAAACGGTATAGTAATAAAGCACCTAATATTGCCACATTTATGCTGTAATCCAAACCATGTCCCTAGGACCAAAATGGCGTAACAATTGAAATGATATCACTCTATGACTAACGATCGGCAATTTATGAAACACACACCTGGTAGTGCGGCTAGAATACAGGCCTCCCATCCCGAGTAATCAGGTTCTAATCCCAATGGTGGCGGAGATATTTCAGTGTGATTCCGATCCCTACTTGTGAGCTATGCGGAATGTCTTCACTTTCCTTCGCCAACCTTCACATTCTGGACGTCTACGCGGAATTCTTCTCTCCAACATAAAGTAATATTGCACACATTCATGGTAACGTTACCGCATTTATCTACACCTTAATTTAAATGCAAGTTTCAGAGCCAAATGCCATTTAAGTGTTAAATTTGGCAACAATGGCCTTTGTATCACTCGATACCTAACGATCGAAAACTCCCCTGATCCGGGGGAGGGAACGAGGACACTGTAAGGGGGGAGAGGATAGGAGGGGATTGTAGTCTCCGGTTGGGTCGGGAAGGGTAAGACATAGCTTGTGGGTGGAACACGTTCTAACACTCGAGTCAGAGTGAGCTGGAGAAGGATTGGCTGGCTGGAAGGGGGGAGGAGGTGAAGAAGAGGGTTGTTTGCGGGGGCGTTGAGATGGGGGCAAGTGGGGTAAAAGACGAAGAGAGACGGGATACGGGGAAAGGCGAAAGGAGAACAAGGGGGAGGGGAAGCGAACAAACGAGGGAAAATATACCCTGGGACTCGTGTCACCCAGAAAAGCAATATCCATGCAGATAATAATTAGGCGCCCCGTCGACAAAACAAACTGAAATGGGCACATGTGAAAATGTATAAAATGAACAGGCAACTTTCTTGGTGGTTTGAATAGCCAATGCCAAAAAAAATCATGCATTCATGAGTTTCTGCTGCTGATGTTGAGAGCCTCATCTTGTAGCTTTAAAATGAAACTTATCTCGTATAATAGCAAACTTTCCAAGGCTGAAGTAAACAAAGATTACTGATTAAAGGAAAAGCATTGAGAAGCAATGGAATGCTTCAATTTCCTTTCTCACGGCGTTTATCCCTGGATGAATGTTACACCCTGGATGAATGTAGCAATTAAGTACACTATAGATCATATTTTTAACAGCACATCATATGATGCTGGTTAGGCAAATGAATATTTCTGCTTCGGAAATATTTACAAATTCTACGATTGAAGTTATGGTTAAAGATTATGTTACGTGACGTGCATTGAGGCGTATATTTGCCAGTATAACATTTTTCTTTGGGTAAGCATTCCAGATATAACCTTACTTATACATTTACTCATAAACACAGAAAGTAACGATAGTTAACTGCTGTAACTCTGCTCTGGAAATCTGCTTTCAAACAAAATAAATAAAATTAAGGCATGAAAAAAATGACGAACGAGATGAAATTTAAACAATATACGCATACAGACAGCAAACTTTTATTCTTCCAAGTACAAAGAATTTTCTACATCTCCACTTTCACTCAAAACGCTGTAGGAGACTAAAAATAGTATTTAAAGTCATTGTTATACCAAAAACACATGACAATGCAATATCCGCTTTCTCCCGAGGCATTTACGTTAGTCGCCTCAAGCACTCTGGATATTGCGCTACGGGGAAAAAAATAACCATAGTTGGACCTTGGCGCACAAGACAGCAGAAATTTCGAGTCCAACCGGGGAATGGGTAAGTGCAGCTGATTAGGCGAAAGTACACACGGGAAAGGAAGCAACTCTAATGGGGGGAAAATGGAGGAATAATGAGGTCACTTGCAATATTGAGTATGCGTTGATAATTAGGGAAATATTAATAATACAGCGAAAGAGAGTACTCGGCGTCGACCTTGCCCAACTCTCACAAATAAGCGCCATGTGGCACTCATTCAAAAACGCTACAAGCAAGCTGGCGCAAGTGCACGCTTTAATGAGTTCTCCTCCAAAGATTGCCGTATGAACATTGAAGACTTGCACGTCGGAAATCAGACTCCTTATCAGTAAAAGAGATAAATTATAGATTATCATTTATATATTCATACAATACCTATAGTAATTCAAAACTTACAACAAAAAATGAATAACACATTTGCGAAATTTGCCAAATGAGATTAAGAAGTGTTGCGGTAAACGTAAGACGGATAAGGTAAGAATGAGTGGATCAATATCGAATGTGAAATGGATGCTCCGGTAATGGATTTACATTAAATTAGTGTGGGTTGTTCGTTTTACCAAGCCAAGAGATGGATGAGAGCCGAATAACAAAAACAGTTCATGACAGCAGCGAAGCGGTGTGAATGGCGCAAAAGTAAGGGTTCGACCGAGAAAGTCTTGGGTGGAAGGGACTCTTAAGAGGAGGAACATAGGAGTCCTAAAAACAAAAAAGCGTGTTTTAAACAATAAATGAATACGATAGATGCAAAATAAATATGGTTGAATAGAGTATTGTTGCGTATTATAGGTCTCATTTTGTTTTTCTTCTGTTCCGTAGTCTGCATACGAGTTTTGTTGTATGCCGGTGGAGGCGCTGACGGTTTTTTTTGTGGGCTCAACCCTCTGTCGTGCTCTCTCGCAAAAAAGTCAGCCCTGGGAGCAGTCATTCTCTCTCACCCCAGCCTATTACTCTCGCCCAGTTCGAACTGCTCGCCTAGGCCCTCCGCTACTCTGCCCGCCTCGCCTCGGAGCTTGCCGATGATCGCCGTCTGCATCGCCGTGAAGTCGACAGCTCACCTCTTCCTGCATCTTCTGCCGGCAGCTAAACTCTGCCCAATCCAGGACGTCGCCACCGATTTGTGTTTTATTTCATATTCTCTGTGAATTTCTTATTGTTATTAAATGTGGGAATAGTGAAACAAAGCTACAGTCCACTTAATCTCAATAATTTACCCCTCAAGGTATTATAGATATTATAGAGAAAATTACGAAAAGAGAGCCAGCGTTTTCGGCCTCATAGCAATAGGTAAGGTCATTGAATGTACCCACACCGAAAGGGAATGGCGCGAAGGGTATGTATTTCTATATAATATACAAGCACATTAGGTACTAAAGCAAAGTCTGGGGAGGACCAATTCATACGGTTATTTCATCTCCTAGGGCATGTCAAAATATGTGGACATTTTAACGCTTGACACAGGCAAAACGCAACTCCGTATCTTTTCTTGAAGATACTCAGGCTATCACCTACAGTTCATCTTATCTGTGCACATTCAGAAAAGCAAAGCCGGTCCAATTGAAAACCAGGTACGGAAACGTCTGGGTGTAAACAAAGACGAACGGTGGCAAAGAAAAGATACAGCGACGCTGAGGAATGAAGATGAAGAGGGCTTAAATTGACGATCGGAGAGGAATTGACGGACATGGAGTGTGGAGAGGAAGGGACAAGACGAGATGGATTGGAAGGAACACAGAGGGAGACGGACATGGGCCTTTATCGACGGCGAAACTCAAATCATCAGCTCCGACCCTCGGCCAAATCCCCCGAAAGAGGAGCGGCGATGTGAGACAGACAAAATGACTCACATACCTCACGTTCACGATTTAGCTCAACATTCCTACATTTATGAGAATAAAAATTGAAGAGAAGAATCGTTACTTTGTCACTATTTACACGTTCCAGTTACATTTCTAGTTTCCTTGCCATTCTTGTCGTTTGACACCTTCTGCACATATCCAATTGTGTTTTAACACAATTAGGCGCATCCAGAACACAATTTTGTAAGAGCAGAAAACAATTTCGCATGTGCAGAACGCATTTGAGGACAAGAATATAAAGGAAACTGGAACGTGTTCATATATACTTATTGTTAGTGAGAATTACATTCAAGGTTGATGAAGTAAGCGCAGATCGGAACACATCAGTGCACTCCAGCGCACACGAACGACGTAGAATGGAACGATGTGCTCAGGTGAAACGTTTAGTAACTTACCGATAGGTAGTACTCTGTGAGCAAACAGCACTTACGGCTCAATAAACAGGGTCTAAAACGAATGAAAAGAGTGCTCTGCCGTGTTATGCAAAGTAGACAGCGTACTACAGCGAATGGAACTCTCCATCAGAAGCTTTTACCCTGTTCCCATTCTTCGGCAACTCAAGGTCGTAAAATATTTCGCTCGTTCATGAAATTTTTTTTTACGATTCTAAGAGCTTTCAATTCTCTCATTTCATGTATCACACTCTGCCAACCGTGGACTCTTCCGGCATAATTTAGCTAGTTATCATGGTTAACTATCAGGTATCAATCCTGGAATCCAGACGGGAGAAAGATTATAAAAAGGTCCTGGAATTCCATCCAGTAGTGCTCCATATTTAGCTTAAAAAACACCTAACTTTCGATTATGTCAACTCGTGTGGGTAAGAAGATATAACTAGGTCATTAGGTCACTCAGGAATCATTTCGGGTGCAGTAAGCTAAGGGTTGCCTCCGGCCGGAATATTGGACTTAAATTGCGATATTCGCTTTTATGAATTAGCACAATGTCCAGGAGACTGACCCAGACGGTCTTACTTCTTCCGCCTTCCACAAACCAACTCCTAATTACAGATCCAAACTTCTATAAATAAATAGTCGACTAGGATTATTGTTTTATAAATATATTCCGACGCCATCTGAGACAAGAGAAAGCAACGACATAAAATCCACCTATTGCTTCCTACCGAAATAATTAAAGTTACCCTAATAGCTACTAAGCTATGACGATAGAACCTCCATTTTGATATCATTTTCTTTTTTTAGCATGAGCATTTAGCATTAGCATCATTAGACCTGTTTTACACAGAAGAGATAGAACTTCAATAATTTAAGTACATGGTGTTTTCCTACGCCAAACCCATTTCTATCCTTATGCCTCCATAATTTTAAGTCTTTAGTGGTAGGATTCTGTAAACGTAATTTAGTAGTAGGATTAATGATTAATGGTGCGTCGGCAACTGAAGCAATTTGCACCGCGCACACATCAGTTTCTTACCAAAACTTGTCGTAAAAACTTAAAAAGAGAATTGCGTATGTGCAGTGTGTACGTAACAATTAATTTAATGTAATGTGACAAATTCATTTTTTGGTAAAAAGGCCATTTAAGCGTAAAAAATGTAAAACTCGGCTGATATAATATGAATTGTTACCTTGGACTTGCTCTAGATCTCTCTTGATGTTAAGCCTCTCGCATTATTCCCAATAGCTATTACATCCGTCATAATGGGAACTTAAGGGAGGATACTTTGTTCTGTGATGTCAAGTATAAAAAATAGGTGACCCAACCCTCTTAATGAACAAGTAATTGAAGGTACCGATAAAATGCACATCCGGCGAAAGAATGACGATGGGATGGCGCTCAATCACCAGGCACAGCCATGAACGAAACGAAAATGAATGGAGGATGAGGTAATAGTGGAGGGAGACCAATGAATAAAATTGAAACATATCGTTAGAAAGAAAGAGAAAGGGAATAGGTGTGAAGGGTGCTATCGAAAACGATCCTGCGAGGAGAAATCCTCAATGACTCCATTGGCACAATGGCGAAGGATGAGTGAGAGAGGAGAAAGAGGAACGTTTGAGGTCTTTTTTTTAAATTTTCCTTTATTTTTTTCCACGAGGGAATTGCCCCGTCCTTGGAGGGTGCTTGATGGCGAGGAATGACGCATTGGAAGCGGGGGCGTGTGCGGAAAGAGTGGTAGACTTGGAATGAGGACCAGACGCCTGAAAGAGAATGTTTGTGTGGGAATATGTGGGTTCACTAGGGACGAGCATTTAATGTCCGTGAAATGTACACAACGGCAGTTACGCGTATGACAAGGCACTCTATCATCATACTCAAGTTCTGAATATACAAACTCACTTGAGACAATTATTATTAGTTTTCAACCGGTAGAGGTGGGCTTTGATGGACCGCTTAATCCCCCTTTTTTTTGGTACCCAAGGTTTTCAGCTAATGGGGTTATTCCATGCAAACTACGATTAGCACCTCAATGTTAGGTACATAGTGGTGGACTTCAAATCAGATTCAACAAATATATCCTGTAATGAAATATCACTTAATCGCTTTGTCAACTTTAAAGGTCTCTTTCCTCGCACTATTTCTCACTTTATCAACATTGTTTATCTTCGACCAGTCCAATAAGCTTAACTTTCCTTCTTCATCTCTGCTTCATAACCAGGGTATCGTAATAGCTTTAATATCCTTTCTTTCCAAACAGCATGAGTTTTAACAGCCTTCTGTTCCTTCTGCAGCCTCCTCTCATCCATCTCCTTGCAAATTACTTCTCCTATTTTTTTCCTTAATTCTACTAGATCTGCTCTTCTCTTTTCAAACGCTCAAAATTTCTTCTTACTACCACTCTGAAGTCCAGTTTATTATGATATAATGCTACACTCAAGATTTCCGTTTCTGTTTTATATGCCAAAGGACACCGGCAAATATAGGCTACCCTATACTTCTCCTCGACCTAAAATATACCCACTATGAGTCAACAATTGCTTGAGTCACGCAGAAAAGCGATTCCTGAGAAGGAAAACATGTTGAATAAACCACCTATATTTTGATGTTTGCCTGACTAGAGCAAAAATGGTGGAAAAACTAACATCTTTGCAGCATGCTTTTGAACTGACGATTCCAATATGCCATTAAAAGAACATACCTTGTAGTTTAGTTGAACGTTCTCCTTAACATTGGATCATGGAACATTCAATTCTTAGTATTTTTGCTTATCAAGCACCGGTAGTCACCATGATATTCTTCCTCAAACAGGATGACATCTCGAAATAACGACGCATTCCCATCGACAAGACAATCAGTAAAAATGAGGGCACCTAACATCTTTATGGGGATGTCAAATTTAAGATAGAACCAGTTCTTCTCCCACCTTTATCTCTTCCGTCGCAAGTCGTGAAGAGAGGGTAGAGAGAAGACAGAAGTCAAGGTTGACGAAGTACGGGAAGGTTCGTCGGCTGGGGAAAAGGAAAGAGAGATGAAATGAAGGGATAGAGGGAGAGAGGAAGAGGGAAAATGTTTCCGAGGTTCAAATTTTGGATGGGTGGTGGAGGCGATAGGGCGAGGCGAAATTGGAGCAAACAGAAGAGCGAGAGAAATCGAATGAGGGCAACAACCAAACCGAGAATGGTGGATGAGGAGGCAGGCAGAAAGACAGGGGGGCCGGGAGTGAGTGGTTACACAAAGGTTACAATGAAAATTAGCGTCGGCGTTTTCGTGAGGTCTTGGGAAGCGGGAGACAGCAGGAAGTGTGAGAGAGTATGAGAGAGAGGAGGGAGGGAGTGTTGGAACAAGGAATTTGGCCGCAGGCGGCAGGTAAGGCAATAATACTTGGGATGGTGGAGGGGTTGTAAGATCTTGGGGATTGAGCGCATTGGATTAAGGGCATGTTGATGTTTTGGCTGGGGAATGAATGCGAGGAGGCGAATCCATCCCTCTGAGTTGAAATAAAACAGCATCGTAAAGGAGAAGAAATGAACACAACGACATTTTTGATCGATTTTCTGCAGTTCTCCATTCTATTTCCAGTCAAATCTCACTAATCGTCACAATCGTCACTAATACTAGGTTAATTTTCATTTAAGCACCGCTCATAAGGGGTCATTCAAGTATTTTGTGAAATGTTTTTGAGGGGGAGGGAAACTGGGCTCACATTGTCTTACGTAGGGGCCTAGGGAGTCCGAGATATCTTATTAAGACTATTAATTCGTGAGATAGTATTTGCACCCCTTTTTTATTATAGTCGGACGAAAAAACGTAGTTTTTAGTTCTAATAACATTGCGTAGCTTCCTTTAAGAAGGTTTCCAAAAGCTTAGGTATATATTCAGCAAAGGTACCGAAAATAAAGAAAATAGTATTTGTTACTGGATCAAGGTTCAACTAAAACATAAATACCGGTGCGATAACGGGGAATTAGACTGTTTACCACCTCATGCAAAATGCCAAAAACATGTAATATTATATTTTATGCACTGTGCACCAATATTATACCACAATTATACCTGGCGTATCCTCAGTATCTCCTTATTGTGCATCATTTCAATAAATTGCGCAAAACATTTTTTATCGAAAAGTTAATCTATGCGCATCCATCCAAAAATCTGTCAACTTACGTATAATTGGGTGGGAAGGAGGGGTTCGTAAAATCTTACGCTTGTGGTGAGGGGATCAAAAGCGTTTAAAATCGTCTTATATAAAACTTCATTTCATAAAAAACTTGAAAATCGTCTTATACATATGATTCCTAATTTGCCTGATGAATCCCATCCTTAGTCGATCATGGTGATTCCTTTCATTCATTTTCTGTTCCATTTTCCTGTTTTCATTTATCTATTTTTCCTCATGATGATTCCATTAAGTATTTCTGCTCCACCTCACAGACCTTAAAACCTTAATTATCCACCAATGTTGCTGTGCCATCAGCAATGCGTAACATGCAGATTGTTTCCTGAAGCACAAGTAGTTCGCTTTTCATTTGTCCTATATTCCATTCGTAACTCTTTCGGTGGAACTATTGAAGATCATTGGAGACAAAGCAGATCCTTGTCTCACTCCTTTCCTTGCTTTCGAAACTTTCGCATTGCATCCGTGTTATACCACAGCCAACTGCTACCCATACACCTTTCGTTCTATTGTCGTTCTTACGTTGCTAAGCCCTCCTTTGCTCCTTAAGTATTCAACATTAAATTCCATTAATTGTACATTTTCTTAATCTTTCTCAAGATCGAGAGAGGCAATTCAATGGGGATGGTCTTTTATGTAACAGCATTCCACTACGCCAAAATTGGTTTTTGTCGTTCTCCTACTCTTTCTAAAGCCGAACTACTCTTTATCCAGGAGCGGCTCCATATTTTTCCCATCCGTCAGTAGATAATCCTCATCTTCCGAAATCGAGAAGTGTAGCATGGCGTTCCTCTCTCAATGTGCGTTGTGCTCCATGTTGGCTACTTCTTAGGAGACAAAAAATTTAAAGATGAAGACGGCTGCGGTGTAGAAATTTCTGAACGTTTGACCCTACATCTACGCTCCTGTGGCTCCTCCGAGTCCCCCAAAGCGCTCAAGGGAAGATGATAATGAGCTTCGCGGCGGTGCTTTTGATGGTCTACCGCGTCACCTCATGGCTTCGCGGGAAACGTCCCGAAACGCGGTGGTTTTATGTGACGGGTGGGGAGAGAGGTAGCTAAAAGGGGGGAAGAAGAAGAAGAAGGAGACGCAATAAACCTTTTTTCCGGGCATCATTTCACGAGATCGACTGTTTTATTGCCGCAAGACGAGTTGCTTTTCCCTCTCCAGAGAGATACGTTTATATTTTTTTCAACCTCATTCCTGCTGTTTTCCCGTCACACACGTGGAGTAAAGTATTCTCTGCCGCATTTTTTTATATTCATCGTCGACGCCTTGGCCGTAAACCTTTTTCGGAAAGTCACAGAAAGACAGCTCGCGCAGATCAATCGTCACATCAATCGGTGGAGGGACGGATATTTATGTTCCCCGACTTCACATTTGAGTGCAAGTGGCGTATCCGCATGACGCTAAAATGTTACTAGCAAGGTTGCAAAGGTTTAGGTAGATACTTAATAGGCAAAGCCACAACCCCTACGGTCTATTGACCGCAATTCGGCGGACGGAACGATTATAGCGTCCCATCATCCATTTCTTGAGCTCGCTCCTCAAAGCACACAGGAATTTGGTCAATCAATTATAAAAGACAAATATGTTTCAATTTAACCACTGTACTAATCTCCTAGTGAAAACCAGAACTTTTCTGTGGTTAAGTCAATTATTAGCGTTAAAAGACGAATGTCGTTGGTTGAAACGGTAGTCCTTGGAAATTTTCTATTTTTTTCGTCCATTAAGCATTTCAAGTATTAAAAGGAGAAAAATATAATTTAAAATTAATATATTTTTGTAATATACCTAATATTCTCCCATTTTTTTCGATTTCAGAGGCGACTACAGGGCAAAGTTTCCAAAAAGAAGATAAAATTCTTATTGGCTCTTCAAACGGTATTAATACTTATTATTCCACCGTAGGTTTCCGCGGCATTCAGATGAATCTCCATTTCCATGTTCGGGTTTCCACCGCGTAGGTTACTTCTCCTTGCACTTCGACCTGAATACTCCCGATGGAATACGGGCACAACTGTTGCCTTAAAAAGCAACCTACGCTGCGGAAACCCGAAAATGGAGAAGCATCAATACTTATTATGTCATATTATGATCTATATCCCGGAGGCGTAACTTCTGTCAGCAAACTCTCAGTTCCAAAGACTTTGAAGTTTGATGGTTTGCATAAGACTTAACACAAAAACTCAACATCTTGCGATACGCAATCTGTTTCAGATTGTTTAATGTTCATCTTGCGACCTTTCATGACCTTTTAATCAGTATAAAAAGATGCTTCACAATAATCACAGAATGTGTGTTGTCTATTTGCAATCTTAAGCATTATATCGGAGAATTTATCGAAACTCCTGTTATATTTCCTGCCCACTACACTGCACATTACCTACGTTCAGCCTCGATAGAATTCCTAAAAACCCTTAAACTAATAGACTATAAATAAAGAGGTACCATTATTCGCATTGGATATCTATATTAACTTCAAACAGTCAGCATGCGCCCAATAAAAGTCTACATAGTTCACATTCAATGTTATCCTCGTTGAAGGTCCAAGGTATTCGTTAAAATTCTATTTATCCATAGTTAATTCTACTGATAATTGAGCGAAGCCGGTATTACAGTATCTGAGAGAGAATTATCCACATATTTTTCCTAAGCCTTGAATTTCGACACCGCGCAGGCCGTCCAAAAAATAATTCGAAATTAGACCACAATCTTGGCTCAACCATGCCTTAATCTAAAAAACAAAAGAAGCCGTCGGGGGAGAGGGCCTCTTTAAAACAAAAGACTAATTGAACGCAGAGGAGCGGACACACGGTTGAGATGAAGTGATGGCGTAAGCCTCTTTTTTTTTATTCGGAGGAAAATTTCGCCCAAAAAGCGGATGTCAGAAGGGCAAACGAGCAGGGTAAAATGGGGAAGAAAGGCAAGAGGGCTGTAAGGGCAAAAGGGAAGGAATATGGTGGGAATAGGAGGGGAGAGTGGGATAGGGACAGAGGGAAAGGGACGACAGGGAGAGTAAAAGAGAGAGACAATAATAATGGAGAAAAAGGGGTCGATAGGCAGAGACTAGTGAGGGCGAGAGAGATAAAGGGAGCAGAGAACCGAAACAAGGAAAGGGCGAATAAGTGAATGGAGAGAAAAAAAGATGGGGTAAGGGAAGAAGAAACGTAAGGTGAGGCATGGGTAAAAGGGAAGAAAACACACAAGTAAACGATCCAGCAACTCCAGCGGTAGCACACCAAGTAAAACCCAGAGGAAAATTCAGCGGCTTTCATTATAGGACAATTGGTGTCATCGCAAGAGCAAGATAAAATGAAGTCACACTGCGGTAAAACGGTTGGCCAGCACTGCCAGGTTAGAGAATTGATTAATCCGTTATAAATTCAGAGGGAAGAAACATCAAAGTATGATATAAAGTAAGGAATTTAAGCCAAACATTTTGTAAAAAGAAAGGAATGATCGTCAAATTACAAAATAACATTTAAATTTTAGCCGAAGGGGATTTATACACTGATATTACTAATGCTTATTACTAATGATATTACTAACAGCCTATTTAAATAAGTATTGTCAGTACCAAATTTCATAAACAGTCAATCACTAAAAAAACACGAAGATTGTTAAGATAGAGATGATAGCGTAAGTAGTAGAGCACTTAGGAATACTAGTGGTGGCCATTGGTGAATGAAAAGCCTCTCACTCAAAAAGACAGGACTGATATAACATTTTTAATATCACAAGAGCTACATATTGAAACACTGTAATTGATAGCGTTAACATTAACAGGTTGAGAGAAATGAAGGTGGGCTGAAATGCAAGACAGTAACTTTTTCTCTCCTACTACCTATACGAGTGATAACAGAAATATGCGCCTAAGAGATTTTAGAGAGTGATATTCGAAAGACTCTCGAAAACAGCATAAATATATAAATGTCGTCATTACATCTCAAGTGCATTTAGGACTTGAAAGTCTTTTCTTAGAAGAACTCGTACATAACTTTACAAAAAATCCACGTCCTGGCGGTTTAAAAACCCATCCAGTAGGGACTCGGACCTGCTATCTCATTTATGACAGGTGAGGACTTTACCCGGCCGCCACCGCGCCTAACCACATGACTAAAACAGTGGGTGCACTGCACCCACTACCATAAGAAGAAAGCCACCAGTTTCACACTATTGAAGACGGAAGGACGTCGTGAAGCCTCCCGTCCATAAAAACTAGATAAAAATGCAGAAACGCTCTTCGGGACTGTTATGGCAATCGATAACCAACTGCCTTGGCGCATTTCCTATTCACACCCCACCATCCCGATATATACCACACGTTTTTATCTATTCTCCCGGACGTGCTTGGGCGGATTTCCGAAACCACTTCACATAACCTACCCTTTCAAATAATGGCTCGAAGGAAAGAGAAAAAGGGAGGTATTCCCTCGGAGGACAGGAGTGAGGAACAGAAGGTAGTGGATGAAAGTGTTTACAGAGGAAGAGGAATGGATAGATTATCAGGGGTGGACGGGACAAAAGCGGGTACTGGATATGTGTAGTGAGAAGAGTAGGGGCTTCCCACTCAGAGGGCTAGGGTTCAAAACACCTGAAAAAAGCATAAACTTATCAGTGGAACCCTGATAATACTTAATGGATAGCACTTAAAATGCAATAGCTCATCCGTCGGATGAGTCGGAAAACTTTGGACCCCTGGCTGCCTTACTTTTAAGAGAAAGCAGATGCCAACGCTGGATTCCTCTTCATCCTTCCACTAATCCCAAATTAATGCTATCCTTGCCAATCCAAGATCTGTGAAAATGTGTAATATCCCGATTGAGTACAAGTGACTGTGACAAGAGCTGGTATGGTAGGTACGCATTTTACCTTCAAAAAATCTGCTAAATAGACAGAGTACTAAACACATTACAGTTTAAGGCACAAATTGAAATCAAAACCAGACGTGCTGATCTGTTGTTGCTGACATTGATATATCCAAAAGAGAGCGAGAGTATTTTCTTGGTTACTTTTTCTCGAGAAGCTTCTTTTAACCCAAAAAATACCAGAAAAATCTGAGTAGCTTGTAGGAAGACTCTTGAGATAATTTTCGTGTATGATTTTGTTTTCAGTTATTAAAAATCAATAAATTTATTAATTCTACTAATGCTGGGAATCTAATCTGGGAATCAAATTGTGAAAAATAATGGGGAAATATTACATTTTGATGATATTCAAATTTAATAAATCAGTATTTATACACCAAAGGTCGACTAATCAACCCTCCGGTAGCAAAAGGGTGCTACTCGATGCAGAACGAGGAGGAAAAGAGGAAATTAAAGAGACATGGCCAAGCGCAAGGTGAGGCAAGAATTGTGGCGCATAGGAACAGTGACAAACAGCCAGGATTTCGTTTCTGGGGGTGAAAGGGCCCATGTTGAGTATTAGCGGGGTGGGGAGAAGAGGGTGAACTTTTTTTTAAAATTAGGAGCAAATTCGGATTTAGGCAATTAAGAGGGGCATTGCAACTACGGCGTAGCAGCTGATATTTAAAAATTGTTTTAGCTGAGCAAACTTCTGAAAAAATAAAGAAAACCTGTTTTTATGTTGGAAAATTAGAAAAAAAAACATAAATATAAAATATTTTGAAAATGATTTACAAATGAATTAAACATCATTTCTTTAAACAAATTATAATTCTCCTTCAGTGCCCTTTCTTTTTAATAAATTCAAAATTCCTGGGGGTCCGGACCCCCTCCCCGATACGTCACGGGATGGGAAGGATGGGAAGGTGCCGAGCAAACAAAGGTTGTCAGGAAAAAAACATCGCATAACCTGGGGCAAGATTACGGAGATTTGAGAAGCTTCAAACTTAAGCCAAGGTAAACGCTGGACCGTGCCAAATGCAATGGCGGCATCGGCTTGAAGGATAAGGTGGAATCTTTTTCTAACCGCCTTGATTCAAAAGTCATATCCAATAGACATTGAGGCAACCATTGTATACGGTAAATAATTCGCATAAGGACACAGAGTGAAAAAATACGGCATGCTTTGGGATGTTTATTGAGTATGGTTTAAATTTTAAGACGAGTATTAAGACGAGAGTAAAGTGGTATCAAAGAGCCTTTACAAATGAGCTGATTTAACGTCTTAAGAATTTTCGGAATCCGCAGTCGTCTCGGCTTCAATAAGTTGTACGCTCATCCACGATAATTATGAGCTGGTTCGATAATTTTTGTCTCATTATTTATTTTTTGAGGTTGCGGAAGCTGTTAGCCATCTTAAACTTGAGGTTTACAGACAATTTCCCTATTCACAATTTTTTCCGCTGTTTCAAATCATTCCGGCAAACACAACCCGGTATTTTTATCAAAAATATAATTATATAAACATAAATGTCATGTCAAAACTATTCATCGCAGCATATTTATGCGCAGGGGGTGTAACAAAGCGCTCCCGAATCATTTTAGCATTTGACCAAAGTGGTCGAGCACCGATTACTGCACAAAATGTAGGAAGCGCTCACTGCTTACCATTGTGTCATCTAGCGTTTAATCCTATTTTGGTACACTTTTTGGGTCTTTCATTAAAATCAGTCATTACATTTCTGCTAGATTTTCTGGTTTATTGAAGTTTTTTATAGAATTCCAGTGTACACATCTTTGAGGCACATACTTTTGGTTATTGCGGGAGAAGATCGAAAACTGATGTTATTTGCACCATTCAAGATTGACAGGTAGGTTAGTAAATGGTAAGGTAAGGATTATATTGAAAGTGGATGAGAGGTAGAGGGACAACGGCGTCGGCATCAACCTATCTACTCTCAGAGAAAGGCACCAAGGTGTTCTCAGCTTAATGTCACACCCGATGGACACGCATCTGTGGCGGCTCGCAGGGTATTGTACAAGTAGATGTAGATGGACGGATTAACGAACTTGCAGTGTTATTCACATGCAACCCAAGTTTCCACAGAGGAATCTCCTCACCAGCGATTCCAACTCGTGTTCTAGAGATGGATAATCAGCCATCCCACAAACTTGGGACTGAATTTCTAATGAGGGAACCAGAAGAGCGAGGTACTAAGAGAAAACCACGGGTCCGTCCATAAAGCTTCCACCCTGGCCGTAATAAGGTTCTTAAGGAATACGCACCATCAAGCATAGGTGTTTCAAGGTTTAGTGCTACAAGCTGTTAGTTAAATTGATCTCATCCTTAAAGTTATTCTTTTAAATAATTATATCCAATTCTTAGAGTTGCAAAAGATATGGCTGTCGCAGCATCCCAAATAAAATTAAACCTACCAACCACGCGCTGAAGCAAGAAGGTAAGACGTATTCTACGGCAAGAAAGGCTTGGAACGGCTGCGAAAAGTACGCCGTGACCAGTCATGGGAAAGGAGGGAAAGTCAGAGGGAGGGAGGGGTGGATGTGGTGACGGGTGGGATGAGTTTCATAAGTGGCAAAGGTGGTCGACGAGGAGAAAAAGGAAGAAGGGAGAGAGATAGAGGATGTGACATGGAATGAAGAGGGAGAGAGAAAGAGAAGGGAGAGATGAAGGGTCACGTAAGATGCCGTGCGGTGTGACACGAAAAAGGGGTCCTGGAGACGGGACTATCTTGGAGCCGGGTGGGAGGGGGTGTTGAATAAGGATCCCCGAGGCTTATAAGGAGCGAGGGAAGTGGGAAAGGTCTAGGCCACGAGCACACGGACGAGACGAAGATCTTTTTAGAGTGGGAGCTGAGGTGTGGGAGAAAAGGATTATCATTAGAGTAGTCCTCACACCAATTTTTTCCATAAGATCCACGATATCAATATTTTACCAAACGATATCCCTACAATTATATGGAGAATGGATGAGAGCCTAATAACTAAACAGGTAAATGATAGTGAAGTAAATGGCATGAGAAGAAGATATAGTCGGAGAATATCATAGGTGAATGTGGTGGAAGAGATTTGAGAGAAGGAATGTTAGGAATCTTAAGAACAAGAAAGCGTGAATGAAGCAATGCATAAATACGATGCTGCACAAGCAAAGGAAGTTCGCAAAGATAGGGTTTTTGAATGAAAATATGAAAATCGTAGCCAATTTTCTGGGTCTTAAGCCAGGATTTAAGCTCTTTTGACTTTGCCTACCCCGAAAGGCAACTGCGTGAAGGGTATGTATGCAAATCAAGAAGGTAAATGATACTAGGTAGGGAATGGGAGGACAAACGAAGAATTGTCTGGAATGGTTTATGAGAAGAGTAGGCTCCAGGAAGAGATTAAGTGGTGTAAGAGTAGGTGCTTGGTGCAGGTTATGAGAAATGAGGGGATGCTGACGGCTGTGACAGAGGGAAGGGTGTTGGATATTGACAGAGAGGAGGATGTTGAGCAAGCGGGGAAGGAGAAGAAAGGTAAGTCTTTATGGATGAGTCGAAAAGAGGTAGGACGAATGCCGAGATAAAGAATGAAATCATGTTAGGGGATAGGGTATCGAAGTAATCTGAAAGATGAGTAGAGGTAAACTTATCTAAAAAAATCTACTTTAACCGGTAACCACCTCTTAAATATGCTGAAATTAAGCTAATATGCAAACCGATGAATTTTCCAGCGATATGATGATGTGCAATTTTCGATGTGACTACGATAATAAAAGTAATATAATATGCGATATAAATACAATAAGCGACCTGCATATAATTTAAATGCTAATATTTAACGATTGTGTGAAACGCTCAACGCAATTCACCGAACTTGCAACATATGGTTGAACTAAAGAGTTGTCAATCCATGCATGTCGCATTCCATGCTTTCAAATACAATGTTAATTGTTCAACAGCACAAGGGGTAAAGAAAGGCAAAGGAACAAGGAAGAGGACCAACAAATCTTCATATTTACATATCTTTGCAGATTTCTCCACGATCAAAGACAGCGACTTCCAACCTGTGACATTCACACCCTGAGGAATACGCGAAAAATATAATAATGGCAGATAATCATGAAATAACAGTATCAATGTAAAATGTTCACAATTTTACCATAAATGGGGTATAAATTTGGAAAATAGCTCACCTAGGGGTACGCAAATCGTTGGAGGTCAGAAACCTTCGCCATAAGACGTCAAATGAGATAAGTACCATGAATGAGACAATTTCAAAACGCGATACCTTATGGTGCTGCCAAAGAATAATGAAGTAAATTATCTGAACGGCGGTAATAACTAGTGAAGAAGTCCCACGAAAAGCTGGACAGTATTGTTAATTATGTGAAAAATTCTCAAATGTAATACAGAAACTTGACACGTATATTTCGAGACAAGAGACATTTGAAACAAAATTGAAACGAGAAATATTTAGCAATAACTACCGAGGAAGATCAAGGCAATTTACTAAGAAAATTATTAAGCAGGCGCAGGGTATTAATGGCCCAAGCCTAATAATACACTAGGCCCTAATAAACTTCTGTACCTGACGATGCCGTAAAGTGGTGAAACGCGTCGTACATTAAACTTTCGTAGAAAAGTACTAAGTTTGTCTTTAATCATGAGTACATTAGGCCCTCTTAACATACTCTCCATTGGTATATTAAACAATTAAGCAATGGGAACTAAAATATATCAATATTATTTTTAAATTAATCATTAAGTGTTAATTATATTAATTGAACCTTTAAACAAACATCATATACTGGAATTCTAATTTCAATTTTAAGTAATAAACCAATATTAAGCTTAGCTAACAAACTCTGTGCTATACCTAATAACCCACACAGATCTGTCACTTCTTTCTCAAATAACAGAAATACCAATGTATCGTCAGATATTTCCTATTGGCTGAACCATTGCCAAGAATTATCGGTCTGCATCAACAATTTATTATGCAACTTATGAGTAAACGCGATATCATCCAAAATATAAATGTAAACTAAGAGATTCAGTTGGGACTTTGATTTACCTATGCCAAAGAACAATCGTTTTCGCAAACATATGTATACCTACTCGTGGAAAAAAGGATTTTATTTACTACCAAATGATGTGGACAAGTCATAAACAGAAATATAATTTCTTGAATATGTTTAAAATGATTGGCTTACTTGTCATAAGGAAGGTGAATGTTTACACAAAATGATCCTGTAAAATACTTTTAGTGTCAGTTTATTTGTCTATAAGTAAATTTTAATTCTTAGGATACTTGACAAATATGATATAATCTGTTTCTATGCATAAGGCAAAAAAATGTCATTTCTATCCTGTAGGCAGTTTGGCAGTATTGTTATATTTTGGCCACTATCAAGTTTTCACAACATGATTTATTCCTTTAGGATATGAACAAATTAAAAAATTGTAAATATCTTTATCACCTCATCAACAATGTAATTTAAAAGCATGTATTTGCACCAGCCTCTTCTTCAGCAAATTAAATCCTAAAGGTTACCGAAAACATAATTTCTTATTGGACACCTACATTCCACCAATTTCTTCACATTACCCTAGTTTAAAATGTAAACTTTTTAATGTAAATACAGATATCAGCATAATTATTATAATATTTCATAAACGTATTCATGACTGAGTTTTCCACATCTTATCATCCACAGTTAAGAAAGGACGGAAGGGGTATGAGGAGGAGGGAAGTTGAGAAGCTCGAGGGGACAGAAGAGGACAAGACGGGTCAGAATGAAGAGGAGAGGGCAAGAGAGAAAGGGCTAAAGGGGGCAGGTGGAGGCGCTGAAAGCAGTTCTCCCAATTTGGGGATTCCCGTCTCAGCAGTCGGGCCGGGGGGGGGGGGGGGGGGGGGGGGGGAGGGGGCGAGGCCCACAGCCTTTTTCCCTTCATGCGTGAGAGAAAGAGAGAGAGGGAGGAGAGGATAGTGGTTTGGCTGGCTTATGCAGGGGACTTGAGGGCGCAAACGAACGAGGAGAACGCCCCAGGAGGACAGGGAAGAGAAAGGACAGAGACAAGATTGAGGAGAAGAAGACGTAGGGCAGCCAACTCAACGATTACTTCGCACCTTTAAGCCCCACGAGAGAGTAAGTAGGGCTGAAAACTAACAATAAGCTGAAAATGTTTTAAGGGGGGAACGTGTTGGTAGAGCGAGTTTCAGTTGTCTTCAGTTCAGTTTCCAAGCGATAGCAAAAAAAAGATACTGACATCAACCCGAAATCTGTCAAAAAAGGATTTTTTTTGTGGCACATCTTCTCACTGAAAAACACGTAAGATAAAAAAAATCCACCTGCCTCAACTCACGGAAACAATATTCATCCCGAATCATCCGATGATATTAGCATGCCTTTTTAAATTAAAATTACTTATTCAATTCACAAACACCATCATATGCAAGCCACAAAATGAGTGGAACATCGGAATGGGATACAAATTATTCATATAATAACGATAAAATAGGAAAGCAACAAGAATTATAACTGCATCCTGTTAGCCCAAGGGCAGTACATTATTAAACTAGGGATAAAAGATAATACCCCTCGCAGAAAAAAAAACTATTGGGCGCTAAGTCCGGACACAACAGAAATAAATATTATCTCAGCATATTAATGAAAATAATAAAATATAACAATTACTATATTTATGCTCCAAATTGTTCTAACATTACCCAGTGTCCAGGCGGGTGTAAGATTTCTTGTTTACCATGTTTAGTTTTACCAGTTTCATTCTACTTCCCAATGGTCGTATTGCTATTTTCTAGTTGATCGAATTAACTCTATACCCTTCATAGGAGAAGTTAGAAGAAAAGACAAGTGTTTATTTTAGTTTCCTATTCAGCGCGTGCAAAGATGCTAGCCGTATTCAGTAAGCTACAGTATCGCCTTACATTACTGTTGAAATGGAAGAATGTCACAGTCGTTTTAATGTGTGAAAATGAGCCCGGGCATACGTATCCTACATACAGAACATTTTTAATTGTTTACTCTTTATCTTTAAGTGAGAATAGAAACTAAAACAGAAAATTTCTGTGGTTAGTTCCAAAAGACGGACATCAAATATGTACTGGGTACTCCCCAAATTAATGAGTCACCTATAATATATGTATTTCCATAAGAGAGCTTTTAATTGTGCCATACAATTAAAAATAAAGTTTTCCGCTGTTTTAATTAGGCACTAATTTTCATCATAAGAAACAAACTCTTTGTGTTTGTCTAAGGTGCTGTCCATTGCATTTCTTCCACTAGAAAATAAGTAGCTCTGCCATTCCTTAAGTATTTCATTTTTTGCCCGAGATTATAAATATGAGTAGATACACTTAATCTTTTAACAAGAATTCCGTTGCGATAAAATTGCGGTAAAAAAGTAAAAAAGACACTAAAACATTTCCTGAAAGGGCACAAAATATTTATCAAAACACACGAAAAAGGAAGATGAAAACAGGAATAGTTGAAATTTAGGCAGAACGAGTCGAATAAAATTTTAAAAATAAGTGAAATTGAAACTCAATCCCCAAAAAAATAAGCCCCAAAACAATGTGAAAAAAAATAAAATAATATATAAGGTCCATGCAGCAATTATTTTACCATGCCCGCGTTCGATGTAAAGAGTCAATACACATAGTAAAGTAAATACATAGATGGAAGGACAATGATGTTCGTACATATTACAATGATCAGGAGATTTCACAAAGTTACGCACGAAGGCATTAATTTTCAGGTATAATCCATCCTATCTGAGGCCAGCTAACTTTACATCACAATATTTTTCTATTTTATCATTCATTATTTCAATTCGTTTTTCACAAGTTAACCTTATAAAGAAGCGATTGAAACTTTTAATGAATTCCACGAAAATTAATGTTAAGAATTAAAATTTTCTTTATTACGTTAAATGGTTTTTAAATCCCGATATTGTTGGAAATACTTCAATAATGAACACCCAAAGGCACGAGTGCGGTTATTTTAATGTTTTGATTCACCGCAAACAGCAAAAATCCAGGAAAAATAGTTAAATTCTCGCAATACATTCAGGTATGTACAATTATTTTTCAGCTTGGAAACCCCAATGGATGTTCAAGTCTTTAATTCTATTAATATTTTTAGCGCCGTTTTTATAGGCAGGGTTTCAATCTTCCATGAAAATGCAAACGCTAAGAACTAACACCAAAAATGAGATAGTTAAATCCATCGTCTCACCTGATTTCTGAGATGAACAGGAAATTTGATAGAGCCGTAAAACAATTTGTAGCGCAGACGTATTAAACTGAAAGATACAAATCAAAATAGAAAAATCTGCATTAATGCCAAAACAAAAGTAATGTGTAATATGTAAAATGTAATGTAGCAAGCGCTCAAAGGTCTTTCTATCTCAGTCAATTAGAATTACAACGTCGCGTTCCGCGATGTTAACAACCGACACTATTTTGCCACGAACAACCAAATGAAGGAAAAGGCAACTCATATTAATAAATTCCAATTTCTGATTTTCTTTCAATTTCAAATTACCTTATTTTCTAGATAAACTCAGTTGATGTTAAGAATATGAACTTTTTAAAATTTTACAGCCATATGTAGCCACCAACAACAGTGGTAGTGTTATCTATATTATTTTCCATGATTATGACATGAGTAACAACAGAAAATGTTTAAGTGAAATTAATAAAATAAAAACTATAAATCACTGAGGATATATATAGACAAACAAAGCTTTTAAAATATTAATTAAAAGTCTTTAACGCTCTGGCATGTAAAAACGCAATAAAACATTTGAATACTTGGTATTATTAACTTCAACTACGTTTATCTCCGAAGTTACTCAATTTGGAGAACAGCGACGATCTGGGGCACGATCGCTCGTCTCCAATAATTTCCCGTTAGCACTTGAGTTATTGTAATATTTCAATTGCGCTCATGAGAGCAAAAACGAACTTATTCTTCAACTTTAGCTAGGTGTTGTGAATCGCTATTTTAAATTAATGAAGAGCAATATTACGACAGAAACTGTTAGCATTGTTCGTATCGAGTGGTTTGTGTTTTGGATAACGAATGACGACAACACAAAAAGAGAATCCGGGAACCCAACCCAGGTTCTTGACCAGAATATTGAATTTATTAAGTTAAGGTGCCATTTAATTCGTTTGGTTCATCGTTCCAAAATGGTGTGCATTGTTAGTTAAATATATCTCGTTTGGGTGAGAGGTGCAATCCAAGATACAATTCAGTCTTTTTTCCGTCACCAATATTTACAGGATAATTATCTCATGATCGTTTATTTCCCACAACCAAGGGGATTCGGTGAGGCTGAACGGCGATATGTACCAAACTATTTTATTGTTTTCCAACAAAATGGTCGTTAATTTCCATATTCCAAGTGGAACTTGAATGAGGTAAGCAGACTTGGCAAATATTCAAAGATAGTCTCCATCGCCCAGATAGAGTGAGAAAAACACCTTCGCTATCTTTCATATGACAATAGATTTTCTCCAGCCCACATAACAGCTCGGTACTCCCGACTTGGCACGCAAAAAATAACGGCACTGCAAGAATTCCCTAATTGAAAGCAAGTTTACTCGAAGAACTCGTGCACATGCTTAAAATTCGCCCTCAGCCGAATGATATGACGAAAAATTAATCCAATATCTTCGTAGCGGGGTAACACCACGGAATGAAAAAAGGAGGAGTAAAAATCGCCATCCACATAACCTTGCTCATACTCCTTTCTCTAGAGTCCAAAAATATTATCTGCGAAAAAACGCTAAGGTGATTTCTTTTTCTGTATACGAAGTGGGATGTGGCACTGAAATTTTTGCACGTCCCTCCATTTTATCTCCTGAGGGAGATGGAAAAAGGGGGGTATAATAGTAAGCCGGAGACGGATGAATGATGAAGAAGGTCAGTACGCGGGAAAGTTAAATGATTAAAGGAAGTAGAGGAAGGGAAGTCGTGTAGTAAAAGGACAGTCCATCCAAGGAAAAGGGTTAAGACGAGTTAAACCAGGAGTGACAGCGGACGCCGACTCGAGGAAGGGAAATGGAAGCAGGAAAACGACAAGAGACAGAGAGACGGGAGTACAAAAACGGAGGAGGGCAAATGGACCGTGATTACGTGGAATGTAGGGAGGTTAACAAGCATAACGGAAGGCCGTGACCCCCGAGGAAAAAACTCGACGGAGAGATAAGGGAAAAAATTGAAGAGGCGAGAGATATTTTCATTTGTTCAAAGATAAAGACATATTTTGGGATTAAGAGAACAAAAAAACGACATTCTGCTAAAATAAATAATAATAGGCTCACATAGTAGGATAATGACGCAGAATCATGGTCAGTTTCCCGAACATCAAATTACCCGAATTAATATTTTCCGGAAAGGATTAAAAAATCCTGCATCTTGCTTCCTGTTTGCTTATTTCTAAACCAAAATTCTCAAATATTCTTTTCCCAAGTAAATTTTTCCCGATAGCCCACCCAAACATAAATTTCCCTGCACGTGGAAGACAATCAAAGGGATCTGACTCCTGGCAACTACGGGACGCTGCCCGCTAGGGCGGGTGACGTACGCGGCAGCGGGGGAGGGCAGTCCCCCGCGGTCGACAACTCACGAAATCCTTGCGCAACAACGTCACCAGAGGATACAAGGACAATGAAAGAGAAGAAAAAGAAAAAGAAGAGAAGGAGGAGGAAAGCAGCGGAGAAAATAGGAATTTGGAACATAAGAAAAATGATGAAAGTTGCGAGGCTATAAAATATTAAATTCGAAATGGAGAAAAAGATAGATGGGCTTTGGGGCTGTGCGAGGTGAGACGGATGTATAGTGGGGTATTTGGAGTAATAGTTAAGGGGTTTTAATAATAAAAAAAGCACTTGGTTGTTATTCCACACTTTATTTTAAGGAAACGACCTGGATTTCAACATCTAATGCCATCTTCAGGTACAAATAGTTGGGTGGCTTACACTTATATATGTATCCGTGGGTGGAGGGGGGATATGAAAACAGGATGGGGGGGAGCAGGGGGCGGAGAACATCATATTAGAACCCCACTATATTTCCAGGTCCGACAGAAACGATAAATTAAGAGAGATATTTTGCCGAACGCATAGGTATGGGATTTCGTTTTTCCCCCGAACAATAAGGGACTATAATAATGCTAGGCGTAATTTCATTAGAGCGTTTCCTTTTTATATGTAAACGGCTGGTGTCCTAACACCCCCGCCACACGCCTATTGAGGCGGCTTGCGGGGTAGTATGTAGATGTAGATAAGTAACGGACAAGACGGTTTGTGAAGGAGGGGGGAGGGTGGTCTTCGGATTGCTTGCGTTAGAAAACAACAAAGGAAGGGGGGAAAGGGATGAAGAAATAGACCCCCAAAAAGGTTTAAAAGCATGAGGAAATTATGGTTGAGAGATGTGGATGGTTGGTACTGTGACGTAAAGGAAAGGTGACTGGGAGGGAAACATATGGTCATTACTAAGTTTAGTGGGGCAATTCACAATTTCAAACTGATGTAATAAGTCCATTTTTACGCCCCTTGTCAATACAATGTAAAATCCGAGGTTCAAAATCACACCAATGGTTTTCGTCACATAAATGTTTGGCTATTCCAGAGGATTCGTCATTATTTAAAAAACATCGTCTATGTTCTTTCATTCTAATGTTAAAATTTCTCCCAGTTTGTGCAATATATTTAATATCACAGGTTTCACACTACAACTGGTAAACCCTACTTTTCTGTAAATTGTCATACTTGTTCTTTGTTTTGAAAAGCATTTTACCCACTGACACAGGATTGTAAAATGACACTTTGGCATTATGGATTATATTACATAGCTTATATGAGACATGAGGTATGAAAGGTAGCTTGCACCAGCGTGAAGGTTTTTCAATATCAACTTGAATGGAAGTAATAACATTTATAGCTTGTTTTTTGTTAGATCTTTCAATAAGTTTTCCAATCAGTTTTGGGTCAAAACCATTCTGTTGGGCAATATACTTAATGGTATTTAATTCCTTATTAAAGTTGTCCTGGGACATTGGGATACCTGTTAGCCTGTTCACCATTGATTTTAGCGAAGGTGTTTTATGAACACGGTGATGGTTTGAGTTCATTGGATTAACGACATCCGTAAACGTAGGTTTACGGTAAATTGAAAACTCATATTTGCCCGAACTAATGTAAATGTTAAGATCCAAAAAGTTAATGTTATGTCCACCGTATTCCAAAGTGAACTCGATTGCTCAGCTACTCCGTTACTTATGCTCCCCATCATCCCCCTGTTTTCATTTCCCCCCCTCCACCCACGGATACATATATAAGTGTAACACATATATAAGTGTAACCCACCCAACTATTTGTACTTGAAGATGGCATGAGATGCTGAAACCCGGGTCGTTTCCATAAAATAAAGTGTGGAATAACAACCAAGTGATTTTTTATTATTAAAATGAAGGAGTGTCACAGAGTTACGCCGGAGACAGTGTCTTATATTAGTTAAGGGGTAATCTACAGTGGGGGATATGAGAGTCAACGAGGGTTAGCTATGGCACTGAATGCAAAATTGGGTAAGAGGGTACTTAACATTGAACTGGTGAGCGACAGGATAATATTGATAGAAATAAAAGCACACCCGACACATTTAGTATTGTTCCCGGTGCACATGTCTACAAGTAACCATAGGGAGGAGTTGGTGGAAAAGGGATACGAGCAACTAAAAAGGATAATTAGAAATTCCCGGGAAAGAAATACCTCATAGTAATGGGCAACTGGAATGAAGTGGTGGGGGAGGGGAGAATGGATTTGAAGTGGGAGGGTACGGGCTGGGAACGAGAAATGACCGCGGGGAGAGAGCAGTTTAATTTTGCGGGGAAAATAAATTAATAAAAACAAACACTTGGTTAAAACATCAACCCAGGCTTAGGTAAACATGAATAATTCCGGGGGATACCGGGAGACATCGCATTGATTACATCATGGTAAGGTAAAGGTTTTAAAACATTGTCAACACCTCGCGAAGCTATCCGGAGGCGGATGAGGATTCTGATCATAGTTCAGTTATGATGAACTTATATGTTAGATTCAAAAGGGTTAGTGAAAGTAGGAGAATAAACAGGAGGAACGTAGAAACATTAAAAGGGACCAAAAGGAGGGCATACCAGGAGCAAGTAGAAATAAATATAGGAGAAGCAAAGCAAATGGGAATAGTCAAGGAAAGATGCAAAAGTATAAAAAACAAGCGAATCAAGAGCGAAAGAGATAACAATAGTATCATTGGAAACGAGAAGGATAAAGAAGCAATGGGTGACAGAAAAAATGATGAAGAAAATAGAGGAGAGAAGGAAGTGGAAAGATATCAAAACTAAACTACGCAGGAGAAGATTGAAGGAATTGCATAGTTAACTTGGGCAAGTAATCAACCGTGCGAAGGATAACTGGTAGAAAGGACAATGCGAGGATTTGGAAAAGCTACAGATACAAGACGAAAGAGCTAATAGAATTGCAATACAGAGGATAAGAGATCAATACAGAAGGAAAAACTCGACCCGGAGATACTCGACAGCAAAATATAGAGAGCATTACTAGAGACGAAGGCAAGAAGGAAAGCGGAGGGAGTAGATAAAACCTTCAAATTTACTGAAAGAATTAGGTAATACGGGAAGACTACCATTTTTTCGAACTAATTTGTAGGATGTATAATGAAGGAGTATACGACTATTCCACTAGCATCATTAAATCAGCGCTGATGCCTATCCCAAAGAAATAGAAAGCGTCAGAATGCGAGGAGTATAGAAAAATTAGCACAATCTCACAAGCGGAAAAAGTTTTTCTTAGAATATGAACTAAATGGTTGAAGAGCAGAATAAATTAGTTTTTGGGCGATGGCCAGTTTAAGTTCAGGAACGGGAGAGCAACTCGAGAAGCGATTGCGGTGACGAGAACACTTATAGAGAGAAACAAAAGACTATGATCAGAATGCTGTTGCTTGCTTAGTTGATTTCGATAAGGCGTTTGACTGAGTAAACTCGGAAAAACTAATGCAGGTACTAGCGAAAATAGCAACTGATAGACGATATAGGAGACTCATCCGGAACGTATATATGGCCCAGTAGCCATAAGTGAAGGTGGCTGACGGAGAATCAGGGAATGCAGTTGTAGGTCACAGGATGAAGCTGGGCTACCCGTTGTCGCCTCTGTTTTTAAACATTATGCTGAGGAGATGGAAAGAGAGGCATAGAAAGAGCTGAATGTGGGTATCAAAAGAGGGAGCCAGCTGATAATGTCAGTTAGATTTGTGGGCGAACAAACGTTGCTAAATCGATCATCGAAGGGACTGCAAGAGTGGGAATAACGATAAAACACAAGAAACCAAAATGGCTGAGATACTCTAGGGCAAAGAAAGTGAGGCTGGTCATAAAATTAGGAGGGTAGAAAATAGAGCAAATAGAGCAATTTAATTACTTGGGTAGTACGCTAGAAGAGAACTTAGAAGGAGAATTCCACTAGCTAAAGAATTGTTCAGCAATGGGAAGGAGCTGATGACAAGGTCTTAGGGTAAGGTATAAGAATAAGATTCTGTTGATAAGTTAAATATGTAGTGTAGCGTTGTATGGGGCAGAAACGTGGACTCTGAGAAAAGAAGACGATAATAGGCCTCAAGCGTTCGACATGTGGTTGTGGCAGAGGGTGGAGCAGGTACGGTGGAGGGAAAGGAAGAAAAACGAGGAAGTAATTGGAGTAATGGGAGAGGAAAGATTCTTCTGGATTAGGAAGGGGCAAAGTAGATGAATGGAGGAGGTAATGAGGGGCGAAGGGTTACTTAAGGTTGTAACAGAGGAGTGGGTGTTGGGTAAGCAGTGAAGTGAAAGGAAGAGGTTTTATGGACGGGAAGAAGAAGGGTAGTACGTACACTGAGATGAAGAAATAAATATTATTGGTACTCAGGGCCCTGTACATGTAGATATCTTGAGGGTTTTGACTGACTTCCATTTGAACCCACCTTAAGTGGTAGATTACTTTAATGAATGAATTCAACGCGAACCAACAATCATTTACCAAACTTATTTCTCCAGCATTGCTTCGTAGAAGGATGAAGGACGAAAACTATATTAAGTATTTGAAAGTCATATCGCACATAATTCTTATTTTAATATTTGTGGATAAAAATTATTATATAAAACACTTTCAGGAAATTAGATTCAGGATTATGTTTTTGTTAAAAAATGTGTTCAGGTAATTTGGTTTTCGAAAAGATGGACACGAGAAATGATCGGGAACCGATGATGTAGGCAGGGATATATTAGCAGCCAATGAATCCAAAACCTGAGCATCTAGATAATATTTCTTAACCAATCAATGAAATATCAGATTCAATTACCCTAATGTTATCTTTGTATGAAAATATCAGTAAAATAAATAAGAAGAATGCAGTGAACTGAAAAGAATGAAGTCACGATGAATAACATAGGCTTGAGAAACTGGCATGATAGGTCTCCTTCTAAGTGTAATGACACCAACGTATGCGTCATAAATCCGCTAAGTTGCTAAGGAGGTAGTCGAAAGCGATGCATTCACTACACACATACGCCAGAAATAACACGAAAGCATTGAATGGCCACACGACCTCATTATCCTCTTAGCATGAATAATTTACATTAAAACGCTTCAAGCCCAAATTTATCATTTCGTATTATGAGCGTTTACTATAACGATAGCGCCAGGTTACCGGTTTCTTCTTAAAAAATGTGAGTGATCATACATTTATGTTGGCATATTCCCGCCTCAGGATAAATTGCTCCAGCTTGACTGCTCATTAGCCTGGTCATAAAGGGGAAAAAGGTATGATTTATAACTTCTGCATGCTACGCTTACATTATTAAATATCACATTTGATTTGTCCTGCTAAGTGACAACGCCTTGCGGAACCACTCCCAATAAGAATACCTGGTCTCATTCAAGGTGCCATGAATATTAATCGACCATACGAATAGAAAAGAAAATGTCTTCTGTTCTGTTTACGTCGTGACCAAAAATATACTGTTTTTCCAAGGGTGCCATACAATTCGCCAATGATGTCTACTTAATCAGGGTAAACATTATCGGGTGAATTTCGTTCTGAACGATCTTCTAGCAACAGCTTCCGTGCGCTCTTCGTCCGAATTGTAGTTTGCATTATAGTCCTGGAACTAATCGAGCGATGAGATAAAACGTAATGGGGTCACAGTGTGATTTTCAAGGCCAGAATACCGTGACAGTGAATTTTCATCAATCCGTCACAGCTGAGGGAAAAGTTGTGTTCAGCTTCTCAACATGCTAAAACCTCATCATCGAGCAAGGATAATTGTAATGTATGATATCTAGTTCAAGGACATGTAAAATGAAATGTATACATTTTAACACAAAAGATCGGGATTATGCCATTGACAAGAAGATATGTCAGATAACAGTAAGTATTTATTGCTTCTAAAATATGTCGAATCCATATAATTTCTCATGAAGGGCGAATTTTCGTTTCATAAAATCCAGTGAAGAATTATTCCGCTAAAGCATTAAAAAAGCTCAGGAAGGTAAATTTCTTGATGCATTTTTCCAGTGATTCATTAATGCTTAATATCACTACCGAAAAATTGTGAGGTAGGTTGAAATGGAGATGGATTCCTGGCGGAACGCTGAAAATAGGCTAATAGATATTATTTAAACCGTATGCTTTTATGAGGAATAAATCGAAAATTCAGGTGGAATGAATGCACATTGCCGATATCCTAAAAGATTTTATTTGAAAATCATGCTTTTACATGAGAAAAAACTTTTCATTTGTTCTCTCTGACTGATTTTCCCCTCCCAGTAGTTCCCAGCCGGAGATCCGATTGAAGAACTATTTTCCCTCAGAATTTTTTGCCGGGAGGAATGCCATCACGTCATACGAATGCAAGGCTGTAACTTCTAGGGAGAATAATGTGCTGATTTCCCGTTGCCTTCCAAATCGCAGTACTCCGACCGATTGACGGTGGTCAAGAAGACTTGGGTACAGAATGAATGTAAAAGCTGGTTTGGCATTTGAGATTCCATTTCTCATTATGTACATTATTTACATTTAGACCTTGCCAACACTCTTCATTGATGTGAAAGGCTGGAGATTCAGGGTTGCATCGAAAACATTTTAAGTGATATAGCCTTTCGCAAGTTATCCAATATGCATAAAAAACTTGAACGATTAAGGGCTAATGCTGTTAAAGCAGTTGGTGTCCAGTGTACAAATGAAAGCAGTGATTTCGATCCCAATTCCCATCCTGAATTAGTGAATTTATCCAACCATGACTTCTCGGAGGAGCTGGAGGTACTTCACTAGGGGCATAAGTTCGTTCCGACTAGTAACCTCTCCAGCAAAGCCGTGCTGAATCTGGTAGCTCATGGTGAAGTTACTCTTTTCAAGTAATGCTTGGTAGCAGTCGACAGCCAGACAATTTTGTAGCGATATTAAATAACTTACATACTTCTATACAATTTACCGTTGAAGTGGGTTGTGCTACTATAAATGCTCTACATGTGTATATCCTCCTATCAGAGAGCAAGCACGATCTATTAATATAAAACCAACATTTGCAGATGCACTAATTCAGTATGATTCATGGCACCACCACAGTCACAAGCTATCTAAGCCTTCCACGACATGATTTTTCGTATGGTCAATTCTATGATATTAAGTTTGGTCAATGGCCATGAGTGACGCGAGTTATGCTAAAGAACTAAATATTATTTCAAATCGCGAAGAGAAATGGCTATAATAATAATTACAAAGCTATTTTTTGTATTATAGACCATAAGCTTAAACAGCAGGCCATTCGCTCTTTTACGACCCTTCCTTTTCCAACCAAGGACGAGCCATCACCTTGGTGTAAGCTACCATTTTTAGGAAAGTTGACGTACAGGATCATGAAAGTCATGCTTGAGAAGAATTTTAACTTGGCATTTTATAATTCCGTGACTATGTGTAAAATTCAACTTAACACAAAAGATATATTTGACTATCTTGCAAAAAGTGGAGTCTATGCTTTAAATTGAAACTCATGCTTGAAACTAGGGGAATTGGCCAAACTGGACGTAAATTTTGTTTGAAGAATTTATGAACATAAAAAGTGATGCTTCATCCAGGTTTGCTGAGCATTTACTGGAGTGTGATCATGCAATTAACTTTGAACCGAAAATGTTAAATGTACAGGGTAAAGGTAAAAAATTGGATCTTTTAGATCCGATATAAGATTGTAAATACTGAAAATAAAAGTTTTAATCTTGTTAACGATCTTACTTTTGGCTTGCATTCACCATTGATATCAATAACCTTTTAGTACGTCACGCTCGATCTGTTTACGTCATAGCCTCAGCTCTTGACATTGTGTATGTTTATTCTCTTCCCCCCTCCACTCATTCACCTTGGAACACCAACCTCCCCAAAGCATAGAATGACCTCCCCCCTCCCTCCCAACCTACCACAATATCCCTTCCTCCTTCTCTCAAATCCCCCGCCCACTCCCTGTTTGAGTATATATGGACACAAAAATACGAGATATGTACCTCGAAAATGACATTAGGCCGAAACAATGTTCGGTAAAAATAAATAAGTGTGGAATGTACAAAGCGAGAAATAATTTCATACGACAGTTTTCATAATGAAGGGCGCTTCTTTGAGCATCCAGTTGTTGGCATAACCCTTTTTGCAAAATATGTCGCGCAATGTTATTCTTCGCATTTTCAGGAATGTAATAGTTTGCTAGGTATTTTTCAAAAAAGAATAATTTTAGCCTGAATTTGATTACCATAAATTTGGTTGCATTAAAAGATAAGCTTGCACAACATTTTCTGGAAACTATTCTATTAATCATTTTTATGTCATCTTCAAGCCGGAGAGATATTGAACTACTTGATATTACTTTAAGATTAAAGTAACCCTATTGTTTAACTGACAGAACTCGACGATCCCGTATTTAATAACTCATGCTGAGTAAAAACGATGTGTAGGGTAAAAATATAGTAGTTAGCTTCGCTTCCTGATATCAAGACATTGCTTAACGAATAATATTTCAAACAGGATATTAGGAGAGTTACACCCGGTTCTCAATGAACAATTTTGAGTAATGTACGCTTCTTCTTCACTAAATACAGTCACTATGACAAATAAACGTCCGACTCAAGGAGTCCGCGCATTCAGAGTACGGAACCCATATTTCCTGCGCCCCAATCTCGAATCCTGTAACGTAACTCGAATATTCTGTGGATAAAAAACGCTGTGACACCAGTAAAAGGCGCCTTTCCCAACACAGACATTCTGAATATTTAAATACACCTTGAAAGGAGCACTTAGGGAAAATTTAGACGAGGATGGACAAACAAGAACAAACCGTCCCAAAATAGAAAATTCTTTTTTGACTGGCAAAACTTTCCCGAGATGTTTGAATCGAGATAAATACGACAGGGTGTATAAAGAGAACTTTACCGGGAGAATTTAGGGAATTTCGTCTGTTTTCTCCCGCGGGGGCTTTCAAACTTTACGGACCCAAGGAATCGCGCGTGATAAACACTTCTACGGAAGTCCCGGGACCCAATGAGGCTTTTGCGGAACCGCTAATGCTCGAGGAAAGAAAGCCTTAAGTGGGGGGAGGGTTGTGGAGAGAAAACGATGAAACAGGAGCCAGGAGCAGTCCACGCAAGACGTAACATCCCAAGGGATCAAGAGTTGCTTGACATACCCTCCCAAAGTGGGCCTTCAACGTGTTCTCCAACATGTAAAGTAACCGCAAAGTTGAGGATGAACGGGTAGTTCTGAAAATCACGAATGAATGAAAAATGAAGCCTATTCTAGGTCATTAGATGCATGAAATCGTAGCCCCTTAAATATATAACGCAACACTTTTTACCTCATCGCCCTAGAACTAACCACGTACAAGAAAAAGGAGTAAACACCAGTGCTTGCAAATGCAGAAAAGGCTCTGCACCGGTATTGAAAATGGCCGCGTAATATATTTTAACTATAAAATAAATGAGATTTTGAACTACTAAGATGTACCAATACTCAAATATATTTTTTTCTAAAATGGCCGAGCCACAGATATACATCCTGAAGAAAGAGAGACTAGTTAAAATGTCCACATTTTTAATGACGATGGACCAAGGTTTAGGCACACATGTCCCTGGTTATTAAAAGTGTGGAAATTTTAATCAGCGTTTATTTATCTTCATGGTGGACACATAATGATCCCACAAAGTCAGTGCCAATACTCTTGCATAAGCTACCGATAAACTGTTTTTTTGGGTTACATGGTATTAATTGACCAAGAAGGATAATTGGAAAAATTCATATAACCCTCAATTAGAAGACTCAAATGAGCAATCGAAGCATATTCGAGATGCTGTCATAAATGGTTTTCGTCCTACGTACCACTCCGCGAGCCACCGTAAGAGCGAGTGACAGAAGGTGTTAGTACACAATCCATTAATTGGAGGAATAGATTGGAAAAAAGTATCGGGGAAAGAATAAATTTGAAAATTCGAGGATTTACTACAAAGCGACTCCGCGGAGTCCTATAGTTCTTTTAATTATGTTCCACATTATAATCTCCACTTGTTAGTATGTTTACATCATACTCTTCTTGCTTCCAAAAGTTTGAAGTGAAGATATTTTTCACTAGACCCAAAAATTGAAAACCCTCTTCCGACGTACCAAACATATCGAAAAATACCTGCCGAAAAATACCCGCATAAAGATGCACACTTACGGTGGTTAAATCGTCCATAATGATAAATACTTGCAATTTTTTATTGGTTAACCGCTCAATGGATTGCAAAATTAACGATTCTGCAATGGAATGACCACAATTAACATAAACAGTTTAGGCTAATCCGATTATCAAATATTTTTATTCTTCTACACAAAATTAATTTATAAAAAGAAGAATTGTTAAGGATGTTTCATACTTGCTTGTATGAAAGGATAGAAAGTATGCTTTATTCTAACCTTAGGACATCGATAGGCCAAGGGGAATCTCCAGTGGCTCGTTATAATTATCTTAAGTAATTAGCAGGCAGTATTTCACGTAATTGGGCGACTACAAAAGGTGTGGCGTGAAATTATATTAACTTGATATTAAATTTTTTTGCGTAACGCAGTATCCTGCAAAATATTTTGACCTTATTTAAAGACACATTGAGAAACGTTTCACTACTAAAATTACAAAAATGATATATCATGCAGTTACGCACACACGTGCAAGATGTAATACTACAAGCATGGAAATTATCCAGGAAAATATCACATAAATTAACCGGAATTCGAATCGCATCCAGGACCCACTTACGTCACCTGAGATAAATTTCTAAGAAAGGTCATTGCGCCCCAGATGTTCCATCTTCACTTCAAATTGCAGCACAAGGGGCGTGACGGTACATTAACAGCCTCAGCCCCGTGAAGATAAACACATATTTGCCACTTTATAACAACCAACTACGAATATGCCTACGTAGTTTCGCGTAATAAAATTTGAAATCGGCTAACAGCCTCAGAATTATCGCCTAGGATTTTTCTCCCCGGTTGTATAGCCTCTAACTTGCATCCCGCAATATATCACACTCTGTCAGGATATTTCTACAGGAGAAGACTACATCTACGTCTACGTACTACCCTGCGATCCGCCGCAGAGGTATGTCGAAGAGGACAGAGGTGAATTGTACGTTATTGACGTGTCATATTTTAGTGTCACACCGTTTTTTTATAATATATAATGACACGTGGAAATGAGTTTTTGTATCTACCTATCAGTTAGGCAGTGTATCTCTATTATATTTTCGCTTTTATCAGTTTTAGCGATATAGCGCATTCTAAATCCCGTTTCACACAATACTTGATCCAGTTCAAGTTTGAGGATACTCGCTAGTATGATAGCTTTCCAGTATCGTGTGCTATATAACCAGTTTGCTGGCTACCAAGCATAATGGCTATCATACTGGCTGAGGTCCTTGATTTCATAATTGATGCGGTACTAGTTTGCTACTAGCTCCCAGTAGGACCTAGTAGCCACTAACCAATCACGTTAGATTTTACCGCTTTTACAGACGCTATGCGATCTTCACTTTCTGAAGTCAACGTCCTCTATACCTCCATTAGGCTTTCATTAATTTTCAAGTAACGATATCAACAAAAAAAATTGGCCTAGCTGCTTTAAGGTCATCTGCTGACATTGTTTGGTTAATTTAAATATTTTAGTAGACATGAGTTTAGAAATAAATAAAAATACTCCTTTCCAGTCAGTGCAAGTTCAATGCTCGCATGAAACCTTCTAGGACGGCACCAACCATACTGGATTCAGTCATCGATGTGTAGTATCGGCTAGTATACTAGGTCTTGTGCTGGATAATGTATCGCGTGAAAAGGGCTTAAACCTAGCGTGGCTAGTAGCATAACTAGTGGAAAACAAGAGGAGAATGTAATAGGTCCCGCTGAACGTTATGACTTATACGAAATAGATGGAAAGGCATGAGGATGGAAGGAGTTGATTTACACTCGACTATGAGTGCCCGAGCAAAGATGTATTTTGTATCACGCACTCGAATGTAACGTCATAGTAGGAAGCACGAAAGGAGCAGAGGCGGGCGCACACAATGGGCCGGGTGAAGCAAACGGAAGAGCGGGAATGGGACGGAAGTGAAGATACGCTGGAGAGGGACCTTTCTTCTGCCGTTTTGCCTTCCCCCGCCGCCTCCGAGGAAATGTCAGAGGCAGTCGTGAGGCCGACCCGAAGGACGAAGGCACTTGAGCGGGCGTCTTATATATTCCCCCGAGACCAAGGAGAAAACTTTCCTTTGAGGCAAGGCGAACACACTATGAAAAAGAGTAGTACGGCAGAATATAGGGGCCGCCCGGTATCTATATTATCAACTTATTTAACTACCTAGGCATGACTATCAGCCTATAGCGCCGCTAATGTGGCTGCGATGGACAATTTAATTTCATTTAAAGTTAATTTCATTTTTAATATACTATTCAAACTATAGATCTAACCCCAAAAAATTATACTTATAAAACTACATCTGTAATTTTAACGCAAATGGCTTGTGTTTATGGCTTTAAGAATATTGACAAATAAATAAATACTTTCCGAAATATGAAATGGATGAAATTTTACCTTTGTTATCATATTGTTTCTAACAACATAATGATAAATTTAATAAAAAATGGCATATGAGTTTATTGAGTGAATTATGGCATACGGTATCCAAAATAGTAATGCATTTTGCACGTCACATAATGGGAATTTGTTTAATCCTATGAAATTGCTTTCATTTTTTTATTTTTTCCGTTTAATTTTAACGGAAACTCTCCCCTTGTGATTTCTATGTTGACCATTGCTTTTGATAATTACGGCCAATTTACTATATGTAATTAGACGGACGCACACGCAGCCATGCCCTGAGTGGTGAAAAAACAAATCTACTTGGGTATACCTACGTCACGGCTAGAGTTACCAGCTGTAAGATCTTCTCGACCTGGAGAATTTGGCCTGAAACCCTGAGAATCTGAATAGGCAGAGAGGTTTTCCGCTGTTACGAATTTTCAGCTGTTATGTACTCAGTAACAGAATGATTAACGTGATAATTTAATTAAAGTATCTTTAAATGTCATAAAATGTCATTCTTTAGATATCATACGAATCTAGTCGCGACCTATGGGTAGGAAGACGAGAACGTTTACTCTCCTACATCGAGGCCTGCACATTTACAATATTGACAAAATTTCGAATCGTTAATAACTACACATAATAAATATTTACACGTAATTTTCCAAATTGACGGTCGCCGTTAACTAATTTGCGTCTCAGGGCGCAATCCGTAGTCGGTACTTCCGTGAGTGTTCACCTTACGTTACGAGCAGACAAGAAGCAGACCTTCAATCAGGGTGCAGATTTTTACGAATGCTATGATTAACTCAAGAAATATACTCCTTTTTAGTTCTGTGCTTGATAACGGGACGTCAATCAGCTTAAAAAATATTAAATATACGAATGTTTAACATTGTGGACGATAGGAGGCCTCCTACGACGAATGCGTACATAAAATCGTGTATTCCTCGATTCCAAGATTAAAACACTCTCCGGCGTTACCCTGTGGAAATCTTTGATAGTCTTCATATTGAAATAAGAAGTGTGTATAGCAGGATTAACTGTCTCAATGGGAAACTGAGGCGCCTCCACTGAGCAGTCTGGCTCTTATGACTTTCGTGCGCAGTAGGTTTGTTTTGGGATAGAGAGTAGGTCACCTTGCGATATTAACGTCCTATAACATAGATCCGAATACAGGCCCCGAAATAATCAGTGTAGCGTAGATAGTCATGTCACAGAAAACTTTGGGAAGCTCAAATAAATAAATGTAACTTACTTTACGAAAATAATCCTCAAACGCGCACTCAGGAGAACGGCGTAACTTCAGAGGAAATCTCGTTTCTTAGCACCGCTGAAGATGATACAAGCAATAACACACAAAAACACAGAAAAGAACAAACCGACTCACATCAAGCCAAATACGATATCAAATTAGTAGTTGTAAATTGTCGTAGCGTTAGAACAAACGGGCCGAAATAGTGAACATATTTCAAAAGGAAGATATCGTAATTGGAACAGAAAGCTGGCTTGCAGAGGATATGAGCGATATCGATGTTTATCCACCACGATATTAAATCACTGGACGTCATCGACTGGACAGGACTGGTAACAGAGAATTCTTAGCAGTTAAATCACAACTGAATAGGACCGCACACATATTAGACGACAATAAAATAGAGAGCGTGTGGTGTATCATTAAACAATAAAAAAAAGGAACATACATATTTGTTCATGTTACAGACCACCCGATTCCAAAAAAGGAATGTGCAAATTAGAAACTCAATTATCAACATTTACCTCTAGATATAACAAAACGTAATAATTATCAGCAGAGATATCAACTTCTCATCTATAAATTGGGAAATCTATACTGTAGAAGCTGGTTAAAGGAAGCGTGATACATGCAAGGTCTTACTCAATGCACTTTCAAACCAACTCTCTTAACCAAGTATTTAACGAACCTACGCGAGGAAACAAATTATTAGACCTTTTAAATGTCAGCCACCCTGCAATTATTAAACACGTCGATATCCTCGAAGGCATAAGTGAACATACAGTAATTTTTGTGACCTTAAAACAACAGAAGAGTCCACAATAAAACCAAAAAGAGAAAGTAGACTTATTTGAAAATTTCATTTCATTAAATTTGGAGAGAAGTTAGAAGCTTGATTCACGGAATTTGAAGACACTACAAAAGAAGAAAGCACCAATGTATCGCGCAGATATTTTCTGGAAATTCTACGCAAAGGGATCGATGAATATATTCCACACAAACTGAAATGTGAGAGTAAAGAACCTCATTGGTATAATCACGAAGTAAGACGGGAGCTCAGGAGACAAGGGCAATTGCACACATTTGAAAATCCGATAAAGTTAGGTAACAAAACAGACTTCGCGGCGAAAGAAATTTATGTTGCTCATAGCTCAAAAAGAAAGAAAATAATGCGTACAATGCTACAAAACTCCAAGAAAAAAATACTTGTAGAATTAATAGCTGAAAATCCCAAGTAATTCTGGCGTTATGCGAGAGAGCTTCCGCGCAAATCTTCAACTTATCTCCATCGAATATTCCATTACCTAAGCGGTCAGCTACGGACATCGTCATCTAAGGCGTTATATTAAAATTTTATAATATCTTTGCAGAAAATTCAACTATTTTTTAGGAAAACGGTAATTACCTAGCATAAAAAAGCAGGAAAATTGATGATGAAGACAAGAATTTGGAAAGAGAAGCTGAGTTATGTCAGCAAGGGAAAATTACTGTGGAGGTGCATACGAGGAAAGGCCAAAACAAATTTTTTCTCGGATGAAAAACGAGAGAGGAATACTGAAAGAAGAAGTGATTACATCAGACAGCAGAAGTTTTCGCCAAAGGCCTTAAGGGATTCCGAACATAAACGGGGAAGACTCGGAGAGGAACACGTCAGGAATAAATGATGAAATTCTCCAAAATAGCAGGAGGGACTAGGGGCAGTTTTTTGGCCGACCGCAAAGAAATGGCTCCATCCAACAATAAGGTAAACGCGTTAGCGAAAAAATATAGGGGGACCAGAATGGAGGGATAGTATTTTTATGAGGCAAACGTTTTAACCCCTGAGATTTCTCAAACATCCATCGTGTGCGTATTTGGTAGATTCAGATGAAGAAAGAGGAGGCACGGAATGAAAATGAAGTAAATAATAACTTAGAAAAAATTACATTTTTTAGGAATTTGAATTTGAACAAAGAGTTAGGCAAATATATGTGTGTACATATAATATAAATGCTTGTAGAGGAAATGAGAAAGGGAAGTGCTCAAAAACGCTAGCTGCAGAGCTTTAAATGTTGCATACAATGAGGTATAATTTGATTTTGATCATTGTGATTATGTGGGAGTATTTAGAAATGTCTTTTACACATTCGCCAGCAAGGCTCAATGGTAATGAATTCTTGTTCAGTTACTCAGAATCCTGTTGAAGCTTTCAGGATTGTGACTATGAATATTTTAAATTAAGTAAGTTGAACAATGTGTTTCACGCACGTAGGAAAGGACTGGACACATTCAAAAATTAGGAAAATATATTACAAATCCGGAACGCCTAATCCCAAGAGAAAAGCCACTTAAAAGGTGAATATGAAGTTCATTTCACTTTCAAACCATCAAGCAGGATAAAATAAAAGTTAATTGAATATTAGGCACTCAAACATTTTGGAATTTTGAATGCGTTCTTGAAAATTCCACGTATTAGCATCTGGAATGGTTACGACATATGAATGTTAATATCAAGAGGAAGAGGGTATATTCTTCTACATCATGCCTCCTGATAAACAACTCGAGCCAATTCTCTAAAGCGTGAGAGCGTCGAAACCGGTCGATAAGTGTGAAATATTACCATTTCTCTTTACTTTCTTTCGCATCAAAACAAATCTAAAAGATCTATCAAAACAAGTACGTTTATCTAGCAAAATGAAGATCGGAATGCGGTCGCGTGACATTGCCTTATCCACGAGAATGCAAGTAGGCAGGCAGTCATAAGCTGGAGACGGAAAATTCCGATGCCAGAAAAGGCATAAACGGACTCATGGTGAAAGGACGTGTCAAGAAGAGACGTTGAGCAAAGTTCGCGTGCATGAGTTGCGTTGTCAACGTTTCCACTAGCGTCACTAAAGCTGATGAGGGAGGACTTAAGGTGACAGAGAACCCAGTTATTACAAGCACGCCAAAGCCCCATATCCGATCGATCGCCTCTATTTGATCCTTCATACCTGCGGCACGAAAATGTATCTTAGGGTGCAATAGGGATTGTTTATTTCATTTGTTTCTCCCACGGGGAATAGCCCTACATTTCTATACATGCCGGCCCATTTCGGGGGGTTCCCGCAGTATCATTACTTGCCATAAAGTCGACATTGTACACAGCCCATTTGACCAGAGTAGGCTAAGGCGATAGTAGCAGTGAATGGGCCGATTGTACTATTTATCTAGCAGTTGACGTAAACGAAAACATGCATGAAAGGGATAAAATATGCATTCTATGATCACTACGGGATTACGCCAAGGTGAAATATGTAATGAATTTTAAGTCTGGAAGCTTTGAAATGTCTCCAGGCATTATGCGATACTGGGCTGCGTTTCCGTGTACATCGTTTATCTAACACCTTGGGATGTATTTGAGTGAGGCTTCCTTTGGGGAAAATATCATGAAGATAAACATGGCCCAATTTGTTCTCCATCACAAAACACAAGGGGAAAAGCAGGCAGTTTACTGCGAGGAGACATATTGACACAAGGATGAAGAGTATAATTCACTCGGTTTTAAAAAATTTTGGTTACCATAAACCGCAATATTATGTAGCCTTTATGTTACCTTGATATTAGATCACTGAGAGTTTGGATTTTGTATAAAACCTGAGACAGAAGATTAATTGACGTGAGCTATATCAATTGGGGAATATATCATCATCAGTTTTCATACCATGAATATATTTAACCAGAGAATATTACACCGGGCCTATATGTATAACTCGCATATGAATAACGTTATGCCTTGGTCGAGGGACGATTGCTTCTTTATGAATCTTCAACTGCTTAAAAAATGGCGTGGCATTATATTCAACATGTTAGAACAGTTAAAGAGTAACTTTTGGGCGCGAAGTGAAGACAGTTCAATTCGCTGATTTTTCTTAGTCTAAACCTTCGCAAAATATTAAAAGCTTTTCCTGGTGACATCAAATGTCAGAAGACCACCAGAGAGGTGAGAAGAAAATATCTGGTACTTTCCTGGTGTAGTATGCTAGTGAAGAGTACTAAAAATCTCTATCGGATCGAATCCTCCATTGATGCCATTAATGGGGCGAGTCGTTCATCATCTTCAGCGATGAAGACGATGAATGACTTGGCCATCAAAACGTCGCGTCGGCAGGAATACAGAATTTGACTCAGTGGAGATCCCAAACACTCTTCACTACCAGGGATTCACCATTTCCTTAGATTTGACGAAGGAATCTACTTCAACTGTGTTCAATTTACAAATTTAGAAAAGGTTTTGTCGGACCCAGACGCAACAGAAGTCTGAAGCACCAGAACATGTAAAAGTGACTCTTGTCGTGCCAATTTCAGTCTGCTTCCTGAGGCGCAATAGCGATTTTTTGATGGGGTGGAGGGGAATTTACGGTTCTCACTCGTCAAGGAAAAAAGGGAAAATATTCTAGTTCTATCTTTTCTGAATGGCGCATCACGGATGGGTGGTAAAGAGACATGAGGAGTGAAGGTGGCTTGGAGTGTGGGAGCTAATGCAGCGAGAGACGTCAAACGAAGGGGAAAGTGGATAAGGGCGAGATAGGAAGGAGCTGGGTGGGAAGATGGGAGTGATTTAAGCGGGGCATTCGCTTGGATGGAAAAAAATCTCGGCTTTTCGCACGCGGAAAATCGTAAAGCCTAGAGAACATGGAGAGAAGGGCGTGGTTATGGAGAACTGCGGAGCAACTGCTCAAGGAATGGATAAAGTAAATGCATGGAAGAGGAAAATATTGAGTGAGAGGACGGGCTGGAACGAGGAAGTCATGGATTAGTGTGGTGGAAGAGACTCTTTAAGATGAGGAATATACGGAGTCATAAGAACAGGAGAGCGAGTATGGAACAATGCATGAGGGTATCAGAAACTAAAGAGGCCTACAAGCATAAGTCAGTATGGAGGAAATTATTAAAGCATAGTCAGCTTTACAGACTCTCATTGGCATCTCACAGATAGCAGAGGACTGAGAAGAGTACAAGCGGAGGAAGAAAGAGGTAAAGAGGGCTGACGCAATCGCTATAGGAAGAGAAGCGGACGAGCTGTATGAAGAGCTGGATGCACCAGGAGGACAGAACAGGCTATTAAGTTTAGCATAATCAATAGATAAGGTTTCGAAATACTTCACAGATATAAGGCAGGTAAATGATACAGGAGGAAAAGTCCTTACGAGTGAGGTAGATATCATGCCGAGGTGGTAAGTCTACTTTAAGATGCTGCTGAATGGGGAACTTCCAAGGGAGGATAGAAGGAATACAATACCAAACAAAAATTTAACGCCAGAATATAGCAAAGACCTGCTACGGGACCTAATTGGGAAGGCACATGATGAGGAAAGGATGCCTGAGGCTTGAAGAGAGAGCATAATGGTGCCTATATATAAAGGGAAGAGGGATATTCAGGATTAAATGAATTAAAGAGGGATACAAATAATACCGCACACAATAAACGCCTGGGGAATGAATCATGTACAGGAGGATCAGAGAGAAAACGACGATCAAAAGTAACCAGTTAGGGCTTATGCCCGGCGAAGGAACGACAGACGCTCCGTTTGTCTTAATGCAGCTGATTGAAAAGTATGATGAGAAGCAAAGAGACCTTCACCTCGTGTGCATAGATCTATATAAGCATTCAAAATGATTTTAAAAAAATGCAATAAATCAAAATTAAGCTCATTGCGCATGCGTACAAGAGAAACAATAGCGAAATATGCTGTAAATCTGACAACACCGTAACGTTCGATTGTCTGCTGTACGATCGGCTTTCTAAAATCGCTCGTTGGTCATCACTAGAATAAATTGTGCTCGATCGAAGGTGAACGGAACCTTAACATTTGAACGTCATCAAAAATCGCCCCTGAGGTCAAGACCGTAGATATTTTGAAGATTTTCGCGTTGCATACAAAACTTCTGAAGATTACGTTTGGCAGAAGATATCACGACTCAGATTGACTTTGAAACATACAATAGACGTCGTTCGTGATACATCGTTATCCATTTGGTTTTAGAATACTGTTGCAACGATGCAACTAATGAATTACAAAGCATCCTAAACCCCAAGGTAATTTTTAATTTGAAAGTAACTTTCCTAGGCGTTGTGAATCAGAAAAATCGATGATAGCAAGTATCAAAATCAATTATGTGTATTTGCGAAGTTAATTCAGTTAATAAAACAGACAAGCAATAAGAGACAAAAAAGGCCCATATCAAATTAAAGAATACTTTACAATTAACGGGATGTTAAGAGTGTAGGTATGATGTATATAAAATGCCATGAGGGAGAACTGATAATTGATCAGTAGTAAAAATTTAACAACTACACCTTTCAAATCTTAAATCTGGAATTATTAGGTATAAAAACAGTTACATGCACCCACACATTTATTCCACAGAATTCATGAACGGATCTTCTGATACATTGAAATATAAATAGAGATTATTCATGCATCACTGTCGGAACTATTGACGTATTCTACGAAAAAAGGCAACGATATTTTGTAAAAAATATATTATTTTCCGCGTGGGCATTGATGAATGAGAAATAGAATAAATGCCTGTGGCATTTTACTTTTTTATTTTAACATTTTAGGCATCCCGATTTACAAAATCCAAATTTATTCACATGTATCTGGGCTAAATGTATTCATTTGGATAGGTAGATGCTAATGAAATGTTTTTCGTCCCACGCGCAGCCAAAATAAATCTGAAATATTCTCCCAATTGAATTCCATTCATGCCCAATTACAGTCCGAGAGACGCTCATCCCATGCGTTGAAAATCCGATATTAATTTTCGCATTCTAATTCCCGATGATAAGCATGTTTGCATTACCGTTATTTTTACTAAGCTTATGAGAGCTAAATTTAAACCGTCGTTAGAAAAATTTTTAAAGAAACCTATCTACACTGGAAAGAAGATCAAGCTATGCTGAGCGATAGCAAAAACGTACAGAATGACCCGTAATGAGGTGTAGTTGGTCTAAATGATTTTTTTCTAGCAAATCCATAGAGCTCATTTATGTGCCCTGAAAAAGCACTAAAATTCATTCAAATTAAGTATTAATGACTACGGAAAACAATTCTTAACTTCATATACCTTAATATGTCGGCATTCTGTGTAACAAGGCAGAGGTGAGGAATATCAATTTATTAGTGTAAAATTTCCTGGGAACTTCAATTTTTTTCAATATATCAATATTTTGGATTCTTCAAATTATACATGCTGTAATTTTCCTTTCGATGGGTTACAAAAAAAATTACAACTCACAAATTAACAACTCACTATCAGAGCGACACGGAGAACATCATATTAGAACCCCACTATATTTCCAGGTCCGACAGAAACGATAAATTAAGAGAGATATTTTGCCGAACGGATAGGTATGGGAATTCGTTTTTCCCCCGAACAATAAGGGACTTTAATAAATGCAAGGCGTAATTTCATAGAGCGTTTCCTTTTTATATGTAAACGGCTGGTGTCCTAACACCCCCCGCCACACGCCTATTGAGGCGGCTTGCGGGGTAGTATGTAGATGTAGATGAACTATTCTTTCTTACAAAGTAATTATCTATATAGTAATTATGAGTCCTCCTGAGCCAGTTTATGGCTCATCAGGAGGTACTCAAATACTTTACAAACTACATGATGTGAAGCTTTAATTACACGCAATATTTGTTTAATAACCATCGTTTTACTTTTTTCTTTACCTCACCTATTGAACTTAAATTCAGTAAATCAATAGGCAATCTATTAAAAATCTTTGGTATAATGCTATTTAATCTATTTCCTCCATAATTGTTACTGAAATATGTTCTATTGTCATTCACCTGGCTAATATTGTTAGCTCCTAAAGGCTCTAAGTAATTCAAACCAACTATATAGTGATCTGAGATTTTGGTCTTGAAAACAAATGTATTAACCAGATTAAATTGACCATAAAATGCTATATGATTTATACAAGATTGAGTCAACACACCATTTTTAATTTTTTCCCTAGTATATGCATTAATTAAATACAAATAACCACTTGAGGACAGTATTTCCTTATATTTAACAACATTGGTGTGACACTTATTTTTTAAGTCAATGTTGACATCCCCTATTATAATGGTTTCACATAAATCATTTTCAGAAATATTATTTTCTAACTCTTCCAAAAATGACCTTATCTCACCATCTGGTGGCCTATGCAGGGCTATAATTCTTCATTATTATCATCAAAATATATTTTACCAATAACTGATTCTGTGCATGATGTACTAACATAAACACGTTGGAAGTTCAACTCACTTTTTACATACAGTATTATTCCTCCACCTCTTTTCCCTTTCCTTAATGAGGAAAACATAGTGAATCCATTTATTTCATAAAAATCTATTTCATCATCTCTATTGTTCACTTCTGCAAGTATCTTACATTTTATACTTATTATACTATTATCTACTAAACACTATCGATCAAAATGGGATTTAAAGCACATCAACACTCCAACTTTTAAATTAACGAGAAACCAAGGAGAGATCGCTGGAAAATATTAATTTGGACCAAGCTAATGGCGACGCCGAGTTTCTCTGAACGTCCATTCCCCGAATTATCCTCTCCATACTCACTAGTCCTAAACGGCGCAAATGACCGCATTTTACGATCGCTTTTCAAATAATTAACTAACTAAAACACCAAAGGTAAAGGTATAAAGATCCTTAACTAAAACACCAAAAGCAAAGATATAATAATCCTTAACCGGACTCCAATCTCACTGTGATCCACATCGTCATAATCACTAGTTTGCACACTGGAATGTTAAGGTGGCATGAACAGTACCTTATCATGGATCATTTAGTGCACATTTTAATAATTTTTCATGCAAGTCGAAATGCATGTCGACAAAAAACTAGGACTACATTTCCTTTACGTGCATCTGTTAATTCGGTGCACCATATACGTAGTAATAAAAATGGTACAAAATTACAATTTACATTTTTTCCCTTACTTTAAGCACGAGAACTTTGTAGTTTTCGGCACGGTTTTCGAAATGTAGGCGGAAATTATACTTGAAAATGTTTTTGTTTTTCGAATAATTGACTTGGCGTGACACCATGATATTTATTAGATACCGTTTTAATAATATTAAATGTATTATTTTGCTTTGAGAAATAAATTATGTCCCTATGTAATTGAATTATTACGATATACATCTCATATACCATAATGCTACGTGTTAAAAATAACTTGGAATTGCCAAAAAACCTAATCTGTAAAAAGTATATTTTTACAGATTAGGTAGTAAAGGAGATGAGGCAGCAAGCATGCAGGGATCACTTTGCAGAGAACGCGCGGAATGGGCAGACTTCCCTCAGTATCGCGTCATAGATGCCGCCCATGGTTCGGTGATGGAACTGGCGATATCCATGACGATGAAAAATGACGAGTAGACGATGTCATCCCCAGCTAAATTCAACGGCGATCGAGACCATTTCTCCACCTTTCAGCGATACCGCAACCCTTCCATCCCAAGCAACCCTACCCCTCCAATGCCGTGTATCAAAACCTCCCACATCATCGGTGGTCGTTCTGGTGGACGGAGAAAACGACCATTGAGTGCCGTAGGACGAACATTGGGATGAAACAAACAAGAAAGGTGGCTGAAATCCACTTTAATGTGTGCACATGTATCTGGATGCTGTGGTTTTTCAGTGAGATTCCAAACCTTAGTTCTTTTCTTTGTAGAGAGCTCTTCAAGGACATTACTCCCGTCGGATGGGACCTCTTGCGGAGTGCGGACCTCTTGGTGCCTTTTGTTTTGAGTAGGCCGACTAACGCCGACTAGGTTTCTTTCCACCCTTACTCCACTCCCCAAACAATCCTTTCCTTTTCACTCCACCCCCAAAACCTCGATGATGCAAATGACTTCGGTCACCTTCCTCAGCAACCAACCAACCGCCAATGTACCTATGTGCATGCATGCCCAATTCATAGTGGAACAGTCGCTGGCTCTAAGTCAGTAATAGTAGCAGGCTCTTTGGGGCAAGTTATTTCTTTTTCAAAATGTAATAGAGACTTCACTTTTAGCGTGAGAGAATTATCTCAGTTGACGTACGCAAATAACAGATTTTGATTAAATACAGTGTAAACGAACGTGATAATTGTTTAATCAATAATTGTACAATTACCTTAACTGAAAACCTCATCTCCAAATCTCTACACTTCATTGTGTTCTTCTCACTTATTAGAGTTGATAGACAAATTTAGCACTCAACAGCAGTCACCAATCCAAAACAATTGTTTATTATAGCTCCAGTAGTCTTTCAGTGAACAGCCTCAGTCAACAAGAGAACTACATTTATCCATGTTTCATAATTTGTCTAAAATATTCCCCCGTTGTTTTCCTCAGTGATTTCTCCCATTCCTTCCTCTAACATGTCTTTTTTAAATAGATTAATGAAATCCATACCATAGTTTTGGCGGAAAACGGGCAGTTTTTTTCTGCTTGAAACATATCTATTCTAAAACTAGAACCAAAAGTCGAAAAGTAGAAAAAGAAAAGCCATCGTTCTATGCCGTCTATACGCTTTAAAATAATAAAAGATACTTCAGGGCTTCATTCGGAATAAAAAATAATTGATTTCGGCCAACCTTTAATATTTTAGCATACTGTGCGTCACCTTGGAAATAGAGGGAACTAGGGAATATGGGGAGACAGCCAGAGTAAGCGAAAGGACGAGGAGGGGTACAAAAAAGTGACGGCGAAAAGAGACAAGAAGGCGGGTTGACGGAGAGTAAGTAGCGTGAAGTGGTATGAGGAGGTGTGGGAGCCACTGCCGGAGAGATAAAGATGGAAAGAGAAAAATGAGCGAGGGGACGGGGAAAAAATTTATGATGGACGACGGGGAAGTACGGAGCTGGAAATTATTTCACCTTACAGGTCAGCTATTGCCACTGGGATGGCCACCGAATTCGAGTAAAGAACAGTATGATGGAAAACAAAGCGTAAATGAACAGGTACAGGACAGGTTCCTTCCGGTAGGTACTCCGACGATGAATTTCAAAAGACTAAAGGAATACATTTGAAATAAAAATACGAACATTTTTTGGAACGACTTTTAACGTATGAAAACAATCAGTTTTCCACGGTGAAGTTGCGAATATGCCTTAAATTAAATAATTTAGAATCAGCTAACTGAGAACTGTTTCTCGACTTATATTCCTCAATGACTGCATTGCAACTTTCTTTCCAGTAAATACGGTGTCAAACACGTGAGCCATATTTTATCTCAATGGTTAGCAACATTTTGTAAGTCATCAATATTTGCCAAAATGAAACACGCAAACAAAAAGTAAACTGCGTAATCAGCTGGCATCGACGAATAACGGAGAGGTTATTATTTAAGATAACTTCGAATAGCAGTTAAAAGAGATTAATCAATTTTAGAAAGAAAAAAAGGAATAACTTGATTTCCTAACCTTTCAATACGATACTCCTGGGGGCAATTCTCCGATAACTATAATAAAGCACACAATGCGATAAACACAAACCTAACGGATTCATGAGGGCCACATTGACACTACGCTGGCCATCAACAAAGAATAGCATTAGAAGGCATTATGAGAACTTTCCTCTTTTATTTCTTTACTCTTTTTTACGCGCAGCTACATCATTTCTTTCTGGAACCCTATCATAACAGTGGGAGCAGGGATGCTGAATCTGGTTCCGAACTACAAAAATTATGTACGCCTTCGGAGAACCTGTGTTTTTCAGCATTCTTTTAACAATCATTCTCCGTGCTTGAGGGAGTATTCCATGCTTTAATACGACCTGCGAATGAATATTTTGGACAAAAATCGTGGTTCATTAGAATAAAAACTCTGGAAGTATCTTAACGCCACATGCAACTATTCGAATCGTTCTTTTTTGATTTTGCTACCAGTTTTAACGAAACATTAATATAAACTTAGGAAGAAACTACTGAGCAAATCCTTATATTTGCTAATAAATGCGTTCTCCACGCGTTACCCTAAAGGTACAACCCCAGATGACTCCGCTGATACATATTTTTGAGAGAAATTTCCCAGCCCATACCAAAGGATGAATATTCACGGAGTCTCTGAGTGTTTTCCCACACTGCACCGGTCAGGCTATGTGGTTACATTGATAGTGAATAGCGGTATATTTTACGTACCCGATGAACGGAAGGTATTCAAGGGACAAGATTGATTTGAACTTTCACGAATTATAATTAACGTATTTATGAAGATAGGAAAATAAGGTACTGCAATTCCACTTAAAACATTTATTGTATGACCTGGGTTTCGCCACAGTACAGCACCATCAGGTACAACATTCAAAAAAAGGTCACTATATATACACAAAAGTTGGGGAAGGAGGGGTGGAAAAGGAGAGGTGGGGGGAGGGAAGGAGTGTGAGTTGCGTGCAACATCCAAGAGGGTTGAGGGAGGCTGCTGCACGGGGGGTTAATTGCAAGCATGGGAAGGTAAGCGGGGTTCAGGCGAAGGATGAGGGAAGTGGAGAAGGGGTGAGCGAGTAGGGTACAACATCTCGTTAATAATAGTCTTTTCACAACACAATTAGATATTAGAATTAGAGATTTTGTGTTGTGAAAAGACTATTATTAACGAGATGTTGTACTCTACTCGCTCACCCCTTCTCCATTTCCCTAATCCTTCGCCCGAACCCCGCTTAACTTCCCAAGCTTGCACTTAACCCCCCGTGCAGCAGCCTCCCTCAACCTTCTTGGATGTTGCACGCAACTCAAACTCCTTCCCTCCCCCCCACCTCTCCTTTTCCGCCCCTCCTTCCCCAACTTTTGTGTATATATAGTGAATTTTTTTTTAATGTTGTACCTGATGATGCTGTACTGTGGCGAAACCCAGGTCATACAATAAATATTTTATTTGGAATTGCAGTACCTTATTTTCCTATCTTCATGATGGATAAATTCCACCTAGTGACGCCTGAAACCATTACCTTTAACGTATTTATATTACTCCAAATTTTTCTCTGAGACTTTTTCCTTTTTTCAAGAAGAGGGTGGTGCACTTAACAATAGCATAAAGAACCGAGTCAACATAATCAATAATTATAAGAACATCACTATCATTTTTGTTATAAGCAAATAGATTAGTTATTAACTGAGTAATAAGCCAATTAAAATTACGCATCATAAAAAAATAAGGATACATGCATGGAAAATATTCAGTAACATATAAACGGCCATAAACGTCAAGCATATTCTCAAAAATTACGAACTTAATAAAAAAGCAGGTTATAACGAACCTTACGAGGTAGCACTATACTTAAAGAACAATATTTTATTCATTCCTCAGGAGTGACACAGCCGTTTATACATATTGTAAAGGGCAGGTTTGGCTTTGGGGTCAACTGACGCTGCGGTGGGGTGATAACACGGGGACCCACCAGTTGAGACCGGAGGTCCAAGAGACATTACTGAAACGAAAATGATGCCGGGAGCATTCAAAGGTTCGATAAAAACCTGTCGATATAACGACATCCCTATGAGCCGGGTAAACCATATGTGCTTGCCCATATTCTGGGTCTTTAATGGATAACTCAGATTCAGCCCTGAAATCAACACTGAAATTAGCGCCAAAAACTCAGAACTCCATGAATGCCTCGGAAATTCCATGGAAAATGAAATTCCATGCCTCGGAGCATGTGGGATTTCGATGTTAAATACAGTGCTATGCGGCGATGTCCGGGCATTCTCTGACTTACGTAACCTAAACACACTGCACCATATTGTTTAGGCATATGAACTATATTGTTTTCAAACTACTGACCTCTAGTTCACGAGCATATTATGTCGATAACAGTTCCCAAAATTGCCTCCAAGATTATTTGGGTTGTTTCTAGTTCCACTACTGGTGTTATCTAGAAACACTCGACTCGCCTGCTTGCGTGATTGGTCGCTGGCTCCAAGAATCGGATGGAAAATTATAATTATACCTATTTCTGTTTTCAGTACTGAAAATTGAATTTGATTTATCATCGGATCCTTACCATCGGTACGATTCTAAGCATACTGCAGTCTGTTAGATTTTTAGTACTGATTTTGAGTAATTATCAAGCAAAAGGACCTATAGACTATTTTTCATTTACTCCACGTGCATTGTTTAGTCTAAATACACTTATAACTGTAATACCAAGAGATTATATTTATTCCAGCAGCCGGTGTTCTTCCAATCAATCTAACAGCGTAACAGGAATCATTAGTCCAGTATGATTCGCTTCGTTGGACATTGGAGCGACAGCTTGGGAACCATGAATAGAAAGGAAGTACCGAGGAGATACACAAATTTACAAAGAAAAAGGATAAATATGAAGGTGATTTAAGGTCATAATTCATATTATAACCTACATATTGAAGAGAACGATTAACTTCCTGCAAAACTGTATAATAATATTTACTTGGAAGAATATTTTTGGGTTTTGATTAATAGTGTTTACTTTTTTTCTTCTTTCACATTTAGAACTGCAACTGGTATTAGCAAATAATTGCTACACAATATTTTTATTCCTTTAACTACTTCTCTTTCTTTCTCATCGAGATATTCTATGCTCGTCGCGCACATAATTAATTACTAATTCTTTCATACACATACATACTAATGTATACATACGATGTATACATTTGTTTTGTCATAGGTGGTAGGTTTCGCAGATTTTTCACACCATCTTTCTACACTGTCGTTTTCCTGGTCCAAGTATTTTCGTTAAGGATGCCAACCGGTCGTCTTCACATATTTAATTACATCTTCTTCGCATAGTCTTTTACACAATTAATTTCTCTGTGCATCTTTAAATATTTTTATTATTTATTGTATTTTGTAACTAAAAATAAAAATTAATTCGCACGGATGTGACTTTGACCAGGATTTAGGTGCAATAAGGAACTCACTAGTCTAAATATCGCCCCAATAAAGCTTTTGATCTACCTATTCGTCTATAAAAAGCTCTGGAAATGTTTCCAAAGAGGACATAATTCTGTCATCATAAAAGTTATAGCAATACGCATGAAAATAACAGTGAGGGATACAATAATTAACCGTTATTGAGAAACACTATTTTTATATAAAATGACATAATTTTGAGTTGAAAATAAAATAAATTTTCCGCGATTTCACCTCACTGCAAAATATATGACTTTTTACGCAGAAACTGTTTCCTTAGGAAAAGTGTGCTTCAAACCTTTATAAAGCACCTATTTACTAGTTAAAAAAGTGAAGCACCAATTATTAAAGGAATACATAAAACAACAAATATTTAAACAAGAGAGATGTATTTTTTCACAGCTATCAATTCGCAGAGGTAATGAAAATCCAAAAATATAGGAATCCAGCAAAATCAATGTTATTTGTATGTCTTATTTCTTATGACATGGATCTATCATCTCGAAGCAGACCACTTCACGTTTTTAACTATATCAGGTTCAGATAATGCGGGTATTTTACTTCCTGGCGAATGGTTTTGAGAATATAAGCGCCTGTTCACGCATGTATTTTTAAAATATATATACGCGATTATGATGACATTCAGCATCTAAATATTGAACAATCATTAACATTGAGGCCAACTCACGAACCCACGTTAATTACCATCTAAATGTTATCTAATAAAATTTTTAAAAAAATCTAACAATAAAATATGAGTTTCCTTTGCAACAATTTCATTTGCTTTGCTTCTTGAAAGCAATCCTACTATGCGGCAACTATGACACCGAGGTTATGTTTAAATCTAATTAAGGTTAAAAGTATAAGCGTCGTCTCACATCAGAGGTAACGCACTACCACAGAACGTTACTCGCATAACTAAGGGCTCCCAATACGAAATTTCCTTAAATGAAATAAAGAAAACAATGTAGTCTCCCGTTTCGTTGCTAATTTGGATTCTGGGCCGAGACAAAAGTTCGCCATACATTTTCTCGCCATTCTCCATATTCCTTCATAAAGGGAATGGTTATTAAAGGAAGCTTGTAAGCCGTCTACGATGCAACCACCAGACTAAACCTACCCAGCCCTTTGCAATTAAGTAAACAAAAGAGCTTCAACTGTTATGAAACCTTCTATGCCTTTAGCTATTATTTTTTTCATCAAAAAACTATCCCAGGAGATTGCGCTATTTCATGCAAACAAATGTTTCCCACATTGCACTTGCTTACAATAAAAATACGCTTTCTACTTCCTTTATCACTTTTCCTTTTGATATAAGTAGCATGAATAGTGCGAGAACAAATAAGCATAAAAATATTTTGTAGCAAAATCCGCAGCAATAACACTTGAGAAAGGGTTTATACGAATATTACTTTGTGTTTACCTCATGAAGTGGGGCAACGTTCAATAATAAAAATATGTCTATTGTTGTTATTTATTTACTTCGTTATTGTCCGTCATGATTTCTTGGTCTAAATTTTACGGGCTATGGTAACATCTGAAAATGTTAATGAACCACGAATTTATTTACGAACTCGATAATTTCAGGCGTACCTTTGTGAAAATACATTATGACTGAAACAATATTAACTTTGTAATTTTCACGATGGTTTTCATTTCAAGACTACCGGTTTCATCGCAAAGGGGAAATCCTAAGGTACATTTTCAAGTCCGGTACAGAATACCGGCACTCCTCCCACTACCTTCCTCTTACCCCACCCTCACATTTATGGAAATATATATTCTGTACCGGACTTGAAAATGTACATGAGGATGTCCCATATGCGATGAAATCGGTCGTCTTGAAATAAAAACCATTGTGAAAAGTACAAAGTTATTATTGATTCAGTCGAATTGAATTACAATTGGGCTACATTCAGATAAAACATTAAGTCATGGACAAAAATGTAGTTTTAGTCTTCATAAACTTTTCGTTTATTACGAAAAACTATGGAAAGTAAAGAAGATTAATTGTTTAAACAAAAAGTAGAATTTCACCGTCCAAAATGTATCAGTGAAATGACTTATATTTCATTATACCATTACTAAGGAGTAACGATGGACAAAAACGAAGCAGATAAATGCATACAATAGACACATGGTTTGCTCATGGCACTATCATAACATTGGCATAATTGTTTTCATTTTAAGTTGTATTTATTGGTTGCCCTGCTTCACAACGTAAGCACAAAGTTATATCTATATTAATTCTTTTTACCAAAGGCTATGTAAGTAGCCCTATGATAAAAGCTATGCGGATTATGTTAGTGTCCGGCTTTCCTGAAGGTAAAACATATCCGGCGTCCTAGTGTAAAACGACTTAAAGCAACATCGCAAGCAATTGCACTGAGAATGCAAACCAGGATTATCAGAAACAAAGTAAAGATTCAAAACGTAGGGAAAAACACGGGTCATTGTGAACCAACGCGAGTAAGTAAGGGTTGAAGTTGAGACGGATCGGAGCATGGAGGCCGAAGATGAGCGCTCCGTTTAAAGGAGGAGGTGGGACGGTAAAGGCGCGATTGAGGCGGAGGGAGGAGAAGAAGGACACGGGCGAAATGCGAATTGATTTATCGATTCAAGGAGACTCTCCTTAAACGAATCCCTCCCACTTCTCCTCCTCTTACCATCCTTCATCTCCCTCTCGTGACTATTTGTGTTATTTTTTCTCCCTTCTGCCCTGAGACATCCTTTGTCTGTTTGTCGAGTCACCTTCCCCCTTCCTCCTCGCTGTCTAGAGCCATCGAAGGCGTGACTCCCAACGAGAGCGGCACTTCGCGACATCTCTCAAAAACTCGGCTGAAAAAAAATAAAAATAAAAACGTGACAATATCCTTTCCACCCTCTCGCCAGGTTACGTAAGTAGTGAGGGGGCAAAAATAGAGAGCGTTGTGGAGTAGCGGATGCATAATACGGCATTGTGAAGCTGGTGAAAAATGCTACCGCAGCACACTGAATGTGATGCTAATCCTGATTTATTTTAAGTAAACTTCTTACCAGGGGATTCTGTGTCATGCATTATGATATAAAACGATATTTATAATAACGAAATAATTCAGGATTTTCCGCTTAAAATATGTTATTTCTGAGTATGATTCACTCTGAATAGAACCAAAGGGTCATTACATATTTAGATAAATTGAATAAAAAACATTAATGCAAAATAACATTTCCCTTACTTGAACCGTAAAGTCGCTATTGTTCGAATGACTTCATTTGCTTAAGCTAGGAATTGCGATTTGTAAATGCTGTTCCTTTAGTACAAACACGACCAATTATATATCCACTCAGAGATCAACCTACCTGCATTTTATGTTGAAGGAATCCAAAATATTTCATTCAAAGTATTTAAATATACTTTTACCGTCATTAATGAATCATTATACGGTTTTTCTCATTTGATTTGAATTGAAAAATATAAAGATCTTTCCAAAATGAAGCTTTACAGATCATTTTAAGCCTCAACTGGAAAGCACTTTCTTCTACCTTTGTTTAAATATAATGCTAAATACCTATTCATATTATACGTAATATACCCGTAATAAGAGTAGATACTAATAAGGAAAGGCCTTTTTACACCGCTGAGGCTTTCATCGTCACGGTAGCAAGCTTTTGGATTTAAAAAATCGTGATTCGTCGTTTAAATGTGGAAGCAGTGGGCCAGATGTTTGTTTGTAAAGTTTTAACTAATCATACCAGGAAGATTTGGTAGCCAATCGTTAATAATAACTAGAATAAATTGCTTAAAATGTTTAGCAGAAATCAATTTTTAAATTGTCCATTAACGCTAAGAGAGTTCAAATGAAATCAACCAGACACAATAAAATGAATAGAAACTAGAGAATTCTTCAATGTTATTCCAAAGTCACATATTAAAGCCGCTGACTGCATTGAAGTCATTAGTTTTAGTTAATTAACACATTCAATGCGGAACACGTCAGTTGACGTACTCCTGTCTACTCCGACTGACGGAGCACGTCAATTGACGTGGTCGTTCCATTCCGAAGCCCTTTAAATTTTTTTAAGCCGATTTTGACGACGTCCATGAAAATCGGGTCCGCATTGAATGTGTTAATGTTTTGAAATGAATTTCTTACATTATTTAATGCCAATTAGACAAATACCCTCAATTTCTTAATTAAATATGTATTTATCATTCATATTTTGAGGCAAGCAACTATATTCCTTGACATTCAATTGCACTGTATCTTCAAAATGGTATTTAAAAAACGCCATGCATAAAATGGTGTTGGCGGATCCAAAGTAGTACACAATGGGGGATAGGGGTAGTGAAATTCTATCAGTAGAAGTAATGAACTGAAATAAATGAAAGTATGTGAGATGCATGCAACAGAAGAGAAAGAGAGCTCTAATACGGCTTTCAGCAATAGCAAATGCTCCAAGTTGAAACACAGCCACAAGTTTTCGGGAACAGAATGAAACCTATAAAGAAGCTGAATAGACGGAGCGGATTGGCGGATAGTTGGGCGGGCAGAAGAGGAAGCCGAGCAGAGTTGAAGGGGGGAACTATTGAGAGCAGGGACAGAAGCATTACGAAGGATTGAGAGATCGGAGAGGGGAGATATGGAAAAGTAATTGGGCGAAAAGTGGGAGGGATGGAAGGCTAGGGAAAACTCCCTTCGGAGAAAAGGAGATACAACAGAGAGTAGTTTCGGAGGGGCAACGAAATAGACGAGATACTGGGCTATGAGATGCTCGTATTTTAGTGCCGTGTAGCTATATGCAATTCTTGTTCTGCAGAATAAAAAATGCATTGCATATCGCAAGGTACTAAGCATTAAAATCATTAGTAGCCATAAATCGAAATATTAGTTTGCTGCAGCTTTCCAATCCACTCTCCTTGCCGCCATCCGCTTCAATCCTACATAATTCTTCACTTTGACGTCATCCATGATTTTTTTCCTAATGTACTCCATTCGTCGTCTTCCTCAATAATTCTTCTCATTTATTTCTCCTTCCTTTATTGTTTGCAATAAGCTATTTTGTTTCAAAATTTGTCCAGTAATTTTTGGCTATCCTTTTTCTCAGAATTTTCAGTGTACATACTTCTATCTATCAAACTATTCGTAGGACATCTTTGTTGGTGATTCTCTCTCCATTTTATCTAATCCATTCCCAGATAAAACCACATCTCCCTGTTTCCAACCTCTTTTGCTTTGCGGCTGTTATTCTCCATGTAAGAGAATGCTCCAAACCGAACTCTTAGAGGAATTACGTTGGGAATCTCTAACTGATTGAAAGGGAAATGGAAAGGTTAAATCTTTTGCATGAGCTTTAAGGCCACTATTTTCAGGTTGGCAGTATATCATTATGTGCATATCGCATTTAATCATTATGATATTAACACAACAACGTATTTATTTTGCGTACAACCAGAGGCAAATCATGTATAATAAATAATATAAGTATCATAACGCTATCAGTTCGCTCCACCTATGTACCGAAAATTGCGAATATAATGATTAGAAATTCACTTTAAGGGATGCTACGGGAGTTGTTCTACAGTTACATGCAAGTCTGAATTGTTTTTTAACTTGTAAAAGTCTTGTTAAATTATTAAAAAAACTTCGCCTTTAATCATATGCTGGTGATGCAACACATAAAATTACAGGTCGTGTGTTGTATTTATTTTTGACCGATTTTGCATCGTAAATCGCCTAATATTTGATATTGCATGATAGAACCTTCATACATAGCCATAACGGCATTCCCTATTGACGTAAGCGAAGTAAAAGAGCTTAGTGATTACTGCTCGGCCCACAAAACGGTCTTTTTTTTTAATATTCCTACCCCTTCCTCTCACACCATCCACTCTACTATCCTATTTGACTCTCATTCATTCCCTCAACATGACCCGGCCAATGAAGTTCACTCCTTTCTTATATGCCCAAATCCACGGTCTCTCATGATCCTATTCTCCCTAGCCCTATCCATCCTCCTATGGCCGTAAACCGAAATTCTAATATTTTTCTTTCGTTATTAATTTCTCTGGGAAAAAACCGGAAGTAATGTGTAAGCAGAACGGTGCCCTACCAAGCGATACAAATAGAGACATCGCTACTTCTATAGACATCCACTCCCATGCGTAAAGCTTCCTTCTTATCCTCGACTAAACCCAACTTTTTAAAAGCAACAATCGAGGGAATAATGTCAATATTTCGTCATTGTCGAGGTTTGGTAATTCCTTGCTGAATAAAGCCAGAATTCATTCGCAACGTGGGGGAAGAGAGAGACAGAGATAGAGAGAGAGAGAAAGGCAGAGTCAGGAGTGACTAACATCCAGCAGAGTTTTGCGGGAATTGACAGCGAGAGACGTGCAAACGCTGAGGGCGCCCATAGCCGGTCGGGGGAGGAAGAAAAAAAATAGAGACTTGGTTTTGCGGATGGAACAAACGGGATTTGGCATGGGGGAGGAGGACGAGGAGAATATAGAAATGCTCCACGACCATGCCGACCGAGCTGCTTGTTGGCCGAGCGGAGCAGATGCCGTGAGGCTGGAGGAGGCAAAAACGTCAGGTTCGGTCAGGAACTCCCTTGAGTAAATACGTGAAATTTCCAAGCGGTAAAAGGAGTTGGCCTCATTCTTTCCTTCTGAGGGTAGAGGAGAAAGGAGAGCAGACGAGAAAACCATTCATACTGGTAACACGTCCGCTAGCCCATGTGTCGATGGAATACCTTTAATTTCACCTCAAGTTTCAATACTTACAGCGACCGGGTTGGTGAAAAATGTGAGGAAATTAATGAGAGGATAATGGATGGATTAAAAATTACTTTGACAACCTTTAATATTCTGAAATGAACACTCAAATCCAAGTGAAAACCAAGCTTCACAAAACACTCATTCGGTAGGTCGTCACCTATGAATTGCAAACGTGGAATATGTCAGCTACCAATGAGGATGCATTACGATTATTTGAACTGAAAGTTGTAAACCGAATTATGGACCTCTGAAAGAGGCAGAAAAACATAAAGAATAAAGAATTAACACTGAAATATAATCTATTATCAAGGGCAAAGACACTGTGAGATTAGTGAGGTCCCGATGACTAGCCTGGTTGTTGCCACGTGGAGCGGATGAATGAATAAAAAAGCATAGGAGAATGGAGAGAAAGAGAAAACGAGGAAGAACGAGAAAGATATTGCAACAGAACGTGGAAGCAAACCTACGAATAGTGCGGGTTGCAAGATGTTGGAAGAAGGCGCAGAATACAGAAGAATGGAAAGGGGTCACGAGGGAGAACAAAACTACCCTGAGCTAATGTGCCATGAGAGAGAGAGAGTATACAGACCACTATTTTAGTAAAACATGGGGAGCAGTTCAAGTGCAATACTAAATCCGTCGTATGATATGGACAACTGTGGACTCTCTGGCGCATTTCGTTGAAAAAAGGCTCATGCCATCGTCCAGTTTCTCTCCACATTTCACCTATTCCTTAATTTATTTATTTATTTGCTAATCACCTAAAAAAATTGAATTTTATATGGGCGGATAAAACATACGGTAACATACTTATATGACAATAAATTAAATAACTTAGCAATGAACATCAACTAGAGTCACTAAAAATCATATAAGCAATAATACAGTACACAAATGTAAGGACAACATGTGAAAACCTTACAAGAAGGAGTTGAAGGCGGTCGTAGGGAAAAGATCAAGAGAAAGATACTTAGCTGTAGGGAAAATAAATATAGTCAGAATTCTGTAGAAATGAGATCTCGGGGTATGAAAAGCAGAGATTTGGGAACATGACAGTGCTAATGTTACGTAAAGTACAAGTAACACTTACAGAAAGCAACGATAGGATATCTTTATTTCGGAGGGCTCCGAAAAAATGTATTAGGTATTTACTAGGTATGTTCTTTCATGGTATACATACTTGTCTGTGGTCACGTAGCTCCTCAGTTACTAAGGTGTAAAGAATTTGTTGACGGGGAGGAGTTACGATGGCGGAAAAATTGAGAAAGAACTGAGAAGGACAATTAAGGAGTATTAGAGTTGACGGACTGGTAGAAGACTATGTTGAAGAAAAAATATTAAAGAATGGGGAGGATGCATCCAAAGAGAAGTGTTCAAAGGGCAACACGGTCACTAATGTCGATAAGCCGATAAAGAAGACCAGGTACAGCCACTTCCTTACGGAAATCCTCCCTATACCAATTAGTATAACTATTCCTAATGGCGATAATAACCACCGTCGGGCGCCTACCACAATAACTACTACTATGTTTTTGCACTATCTCAATTATTTTTATTGCCTTGGCTCTGCTATTTTACAACAACAGAAAGAGAAACAAACAAGGAAATTCCTGAAATATAAATGGGCGAAAAGAAGCTTCCGGAGGAGACTATGGGTTGAGAAGATGCGGAAATGAGGGTAAAATTGGAGGAAATACGATTCCTATGCCCGTAATATAGACAAGATTATATATAGTGATAGGGGCGGAAGTACGTAAATGATACGAAGAAATTAAATATTAATTAATAAATTTCCGTAATAATTATGGGAGTAGGAGTAATCAGCATACAATAATTTATACAAGGAAATGAAAGAGAGATAAGAAAAATTTAACTCTGCGAAATCAGACCTTTAGCTAAGAAAATATCCATTAAATCCTTTTTGTAGAACGGAGCTTAAGCGTGTGTAGGCAGCGAACATGAGATCGAGAATGAAAGGCAGTTCTCTTGAAAGGTAAATAATAATATTTTCAAGATTAGAAATCCACACCGAAATAAGGTACCTACCAGGGTAAATTTAGAATATATCTAAAAAGAATCTTGGGTCAGCTTATTGGCGATTAGAGATATTATACTTATAAACTACAACACCAATTTTATAGATTTTTCCACAAATAAACCCTGGACTCTAATTAAACGTTAAAATGTAACTTTGTTGAGTTGGTTATTGACCACTTTAATTAATGTATGTGTATTTTATTGAGATTTGGTCAATGCTTTCAAAAAAATCTCAACTTCCTTTTTCCAACGTTTCGCTCTTTAATTAAAGCATCATCAGAGCTATAACACAATGTAAGGAAAACAGTTAGTATTCGTTATAATTATATAGATATAAAAGAATATAAATAAGTAAGTAAGAGTATAAAGAGTAATATAAAATCAAAAACTTAAGTAATACGCAGTAAACTGGCTCATGCTGGAACACTTATGACAGTGTTTAGTAACCAACACGAGTTATTCCGCTATCCGATTAAGTGATCCGAGTTTTCAATAGCCCGGGTATTGTTAACTCATCGGATAGTAAAACTACGCACCAACACGACGGTCGAAAAACCATCGGCCTTTCAATTTTTTCACTGTTTAAAGCACATTACGGAATGTAGGCCAAGCTAAATATGAATCGGTAATAGGTGCCTATTATGGTACCCAGACGACGAATGGCATGCGTATCCTTTAAGTTTTAAAAGCATTCTCATTGACAGCGCATGCACATTTTTGATACACTCAATATCATTCTATTATACTAAAAGCTCGCCTTGCTGTCTCTGCACTCTTGAAGTAGACATAAAGTCATTGCCATAACAATAAAAGATAACAATTGGACGAATGATTTTGCTATGCCAGTAATATCCATTTACACATTCACTCGCCGCCTTAAATGAACGGTCTTCCGGTGAAAGATAACGTACCTCATTTGATAAAGATCCTGGAAAAGGATTACTCAGACTTCAGGATATTAGATTTTTGTTTTATATTCCACATTTTCCCATTTTTTGCAAAGGGAGAAACCACACTAAAACTAAGTCTCCAAAATAGTCCCAAGGAGAAGAGAGCCATAAAAAATAATTCAATTACTTAAATGAGACGAGAGCAAATTTTACTTGCCAGTATAGAGTAATTTTACTTCAAAATCCATATGATACCTTTGGAATGCATCTCTTAAGCTATCTTTAAAGGTCAATGAGAGAATCATAAGAATTTACAATGGTTTAATTCTTCTTCTCTAGAAGTAAAAATGAAATTGGCATTAAATACTTAAGGCCCGGCCGGGTGATTAACAAGGGCCTTTCTTTAAAGTCATCTTTTGGTAGGATCATAGCATTACTGTAGAACTATACGAAAATTTGGAAGAAGAAGCAGTAGATAGATTTAGATACATTTTTAGATAATTTCATACGTTAAAATTTTAAGGAATTAAAATTTTATCGAATGAGAACCATGATTAAAACATTCTTTCAATTCCAATTAAGCCTCACGGACGAGCATTTTCATCATTTCGGAATCCCATTTTCAAGGCACAAGATAAAAATACGACCACTGGAAATAAAAATGCCTCGTGCCTTTCCATCTGGCGTAGACTCCTTGCACTGCATCAACAGTGAGCAGAGGGTAGTGACAACATCGTATGTACGCATTCCCTTGAGTTAAATAATTCCGAAGAGAAAAAAAATCATCCACCTTGACCGAAATTCGAACCGGGATACCTCGATATTTCACCAAGTGTTTTGGCCAGTCAAGTTACCAAAGTGGAGTTTTGAAAACATTAAAGATACCAGATGTTTGCCACTGCCGGGCATACAATTACACTTCCAGTACTTCCAGCGTACGTGAATTATAACACGGTGATCTAAAACGGTTTCAAGGAATTTCAAGGAGTGAACACCTTTGCGTTCAAATGTAGTTTTAACCTCATGGACGGTGGAAAATATGTTTTATCAGTGACATACCAAGCATGAGTATAAGGTGATTCAAAAATAAGCAATGAATGCTTTAAAAGAATCAAGACGAGGAAAATCGCGAGGCAATGTTTGAGATAAAAATAGGCCGCGCGAATAGAGAACAAAGATAGAGAATAGTGGATGGATACGTATGTATTTGGGCGCGGCGCGGAAGGCAACGATGCGGGGGAACAGATGATGCGCAGGGAATATGGACGACTAGTTTACCTACGTGAGGAGACTGCTTCTCCTTCTTCTAAGATGGCTGAGATATGGACCGTTCCTGGAGGAATGCTTAGTGCAATATTTTTCCCGTCGAATATTTTTTGTACCTTTCGCCCACCCTTCTGGCTCCCTTCTCTTCCTTGCACGTCACCACGGGCGATGCATGCGTCTTGAAGGCGGTCCATTGAAGCGCCCGAGCGCAGCCCATCGGAAATTCCCTCGACCACGCCACGGTGAGTACACACACGCTGTTATTGGACGCGGTGAAAATCCGCAGCGAAAAAAAAATTGAGTCCACAAATTCATGCATGCGCGCCACTCACTCAAGAGACTGTCGATCTGAATCTCTCTTACACTTAAAGTAGGGAGAGGAATCGCTTTCGCAGTGCGGAAGTTTTGAACGAAAAAAAATACGTCTAAGCTCACTCAGTTCTCTCATATGTAACAGAAGAACCTTGCGGAAACGGAATTGATGGGGAACTAATGATGGAAATGCAGGATACTGTCGGTTGATGTATAAGATTTCCGTTTGGTTTCAGCATTATTCACAACCCAAACTTTGTACACATATATCAACGCAAGGAAAACAGAATTGATTTCGCAGTGGGGAAGTTTCGAGAAAAAATCGAAAAAGCTGACTCAGCTCTCTCAATTCACCGAATAAGTTCGTGAAAAAGGAATTCGTAGGGAACGAATGAAATCGACTCAGACTCAATACTTCCGATCGATGTAAAAAATTTCTGTTTGGTTTCAACATTATTCACTACTCAAACGTTTATATTTTACAGATAAGAAAACCTTTAAAGAATTACTATGAGAAAAGATAACATACCCGTATTTCCCGACACAGCGGCCGCGCTGGCCCAGAAGACGCACTTTGATATTTCGGGTTATGTTTTAGATGAAAGAAATTATTATCAAAATCTATTAATGCTAACAACTTAGGGGAAGAAAATGGGATATTTAACTTCCAAAAAATGTACCTGCGTTAAAGTTATTCGCCGTTGAATCGTCGTCGACAAATTACTGATGGAGAGCGCACCTTAACCTCGCAGCCGCCACGTAGTCTACGGTGAAAGTAGAGAGATGGGAGCCTCCGACGGCAACGGAAAATTGGATGCAAGAAAATGAAGTTATACCATAACCCAAGTAGGGCCGAGTTATAAAACGTCACTCAATCCGAGTGAGCACTCACACTCGAGTTGAGTGTGAGTGCTGCTCCTTATTATATAAACTCACTCACACTCTGCTCACTGGAGGGTGAGAAACGATACTAGTAACTCATTGATTCCAGTTACTACAGCTTCATTGCGGTATTGAGGTGAAGCAAATGACGAACGATTTCATTTAGCCACGCAACTTATTACATTTTTGAAGTGAATTTGAAAATATGAATTTGTTATATGCGTTTAATCTGAATAATTTGCAGATTTTTGAAGTAACACACTGATTAATGTAATTATGGATGATAAAATCATTAATCACTGGTAAACGAGCAGTTAAAACCGGTAATTGAATCATTATTAAATGAAGGAAAACCACAAATATGTAAAAGAAAACATTATTAAAAATTTTAAATCAAAATGTGAAATTTTTATTTTCATTTTCAATTCCATTTCCGCCGCATGTACGCAACCTTAGAACCGAGCGTGAGTCTTAAGCCCCAGTTACCCAACTCCTGGTCAAGGACATCGCCCACGCGTACCCTGAAGGTGCGGTGCTCGAAGGCTCTAGGGTAGCCATAGTGTGTAGCTGAATAGAGAATAACGTAAGTTTGAAGTAGCAGTGAGAATATACGAAAGAGGGAATAACGAACATTTTTCTAAGAAAAGGGTCACCATTTTATTAAGGGGTGTGCCAACCAGAGGACGTTGGGGAGGAGGAGGACAAATCTTAGTCGCAAGCCCGCCCTTTATAATGTTACCGTATTTCTTTATCACCAATAGTTTACTCAAAAGATGATTTGGCATTTTATAGGATAAATTTCACTGCAACAAAATATTTTAAATAATTTACAGTCAGATATTGAGAATTGACTTACATAATTTGGAATTCAAAAAGCAATATTAAAATTTCTACATTTTTATGCATAAAACTGCCCAGTAATTCCATTCAAATTAATAATATCATATTTATGGGATTTCAAAATCGAATTTGAGGCACAAGAAAAGTCTGAAACTTTAGGAGAAATTCAATACGAATTCAGCTTCAAGATGAAAGACTGAGACATTTAGTCATTAATTTGTGAATTATTTTAATCTTCTTCCAATATATTAGCAATTTTAAAGTTAACATATATTATGGACATTGCTAGACTGGCGGAAAATATGATTACATACATATGCAATTAACAGCAATTGATCTTCCTTGAAACTAGGACGTACGCACTGAGTCAGAAAATACGCATATTAGGCTACACGATTTACAATTCGATGAGTATATCATTTGCTATCAAAACTTAATTATCTCCATGAACATAAAATGGCCTACGCATAGTTCATCAGCACGATACTCACTCTCTCAGTAATGTTGTGTAAAATTAGCATGTTAAAATAACTTTACCCGCCATTAAATTCATTCCTTTTGAGTTTTTAGCCCTCATCCTGGACATTTTGGAAAGCAATTTGAACAAAAAAAAAAGATCAAGAGATTTTTCACAATAATTACCAATCAGAGTAGGCTTACTCATCTCGTGACGATTTCGTTGATCAGAGCATTTTAGAAAACGCTTTCCACGTGTCACAAAGGATAAAACAGCCAAGGCCAATTTTAAATCTGGCTTTTTTTCCCGACCATAATGCGACCTGTCACTCATCTCTCACACGACTAAAAGCTCGTCCATTCCACAGAAGTCCTGACCGTAAATAGCCACCCCAATAGAATGGGGACCCAAATCCTCCATGATAGCCAAGGCAAATTATTCCCTGCGAACGATTTATCCCGGGCATCCCATATGTCACACGGTCCCTTTTATTAAAACTCATTCACCCCTTTCAGAGGAATTGGCTATTCAGAGGACCCATAACCACCTCTAACGGGGAGCCAATCACCGCGACAGAGGGACCGAAATGATTCGCACGGCTTCCGTTTTATATGAAGAGGGGGGGAGGGATAAGTTATTGATGGCTATTCTTCCCTTGCACTGATACTCTCCCGTGATGAAACTTCAGGGGCCACCTGCTCCTTAGAAATAATCTCTCACCCACAGGTCTTTTGACAAGTAGAAATTGCTTTACCTCGGTAACTCCAAAGGCCTCGCATAAATAAGATCGACTTCCCAGGCAGACGAGTGTAAGCATCGGTATTAGAACCTCGAAACTGGTATTTGGACGTTGAGTGAGAATATCTGAGCCAGAGATTGAGAAGATGAGCAATCTTCTATAACCTCACGTCGAGGACATCGCCCAAAGTTTTATTTAATATTTTTTTAAATTCGCGAAACGACAAATTATGAGGATAAATCGTACCAAGCATTTTCAATATCCATGCTGTTTCTTAATTCATCTGACACTACGAATACTCGACAATAGGTAACGATCATTTACTTTGAGGTATTCCCCAACTTTACCACAAAGTTATTTCATGCTTAATTTTATTTCAAATCGCTCAATTACATCACTCCATGTTATTACATATCGCAGACTTTAACCTCAAAAACCGGGATAAAGATTTCTGGTTAATATTAACTGCTTATTCTAGCAACAACTAGTTTCGGCAGAAAGAAAAACTATGCATTCAAAAGTTGAAGACTTAACTTAGTATTTCGATAGAAAAACAAACTTTGTTACTAACAACTCACTACAGAATGCACAACCGGTTTCTATGGATAGCTTAACTACCGACACAGGATGTGCAATCTGTAATAAATTGTGGAAGTAACAAATTTTTTTTTACTATCGAAAAAAAAGCACAACCGACCACCAAATCAAACTGAAAAAAAACATAATTATTTAAGTAATAAGAAATAATCAAAGGTAATAATTCAATGTAAATTCTATCTTCAGATTAGTAAATAATTATAACTCTACGATAAATACAAATAAACGAATCCAAAAAGCAAGGGATATTTGAGAAGTTGTCAAACATACATTTCTGCATAAAATAATTCAGGGGTGCGTAAATCACTTATCCCTTAGAATGCTTTCCTAGATTGTAGGAGGTAGCCTCAACTCACGAAACAACAAAATGAAATCAAGGTGACCTAATTAATGAGGATACTTCAAGGAAGCTCCCAAGTTATGAAGATAAAATTGTGACCTTAGCTCCTTCCTCAGAAGCCCTTCCGAGAAAAAAATACACTAACAAAGGAGACTCGTCCAGGCAAGAACCGTTGACTGGATGGACTGGTTTAAGTGAAGGATGAGGAGCTGGGTTAAGGGAGGGAGTGAATGAGACGGGGGCGGGAGTATCAGAGCACGTGAGGTGCAGAGAGTTCTCCCAATTTAATTATCGCGAGTTCACAGCGTGCAACTTTGACGTGGCATTCCAAAACCCTTCCGAAATATGCACCCTAGGTCTAAGGGGAGGGGGGGATGGAGGTGGGAGTGAACCGAAACTTAAGGGGGCGAAGGGGCGTGAGGACTCCAACTTGGTTCTTGCTGCCAGATGGCTCCACAGTCGATGCAACACCGCCGCGGCGGACACCATTTGGCTACGATCCCTGTTCCATTTTTTTCACAAGGCTTAAGCGAGCGCAAGGGTTTATGGGGATATATCCAGCATGAACGCGGTCACCCGACCATTCCTCTTCCTATACCAAAGCCACCTTCCCTCCCCGCTGCGCAGCTCTCACAAAACATTAGATTCAACGTTACAAAGGCCTTGAATTGCGTATATAATAGACGACAGTTGGAACAAATAGACGGGCAATGTGGGTCGGATAGTCATGGGCGTCATGGGATACTGAGCATCGGCTTCTTACTCGCAGGGCCCGTGCTCGAATGCATTAGATGTTTTTTTCTCCAGGACAAGCCACCTTTACGGAGTCAACCGCAAGTTTACAGAAGTGCGAAATTCCACAGCGGTAAAATCATGCACTTTGACCGGGACTCGATCCCTCGATATCGCGCCGAGTGCTTTAGCCAGTTAAACTACCTCTAAGGGTCTTTCTCCCACGTGGTTTTTAAACATAAAATATTAAAGCACACGGCGCGATATCAAGGGATCCGGGTTCAAGTTCCAGTCTAGGCGAGTGATTTTTGTTCTGTGGAATTTTGAATACACACATCTTTCCATATCCAACAATTTTTCATTGGCACCCGATAGCAAAATTGGTGCCTTAAGGAGATTACTTCAAGTACACCTGCAGGAAAGGGGTGGAGTTGCCATGCCCATTGACTACAAGACTAAGGAAGAGAGATCGGGTTAATGAGTTTTCTAGGGTCCCAGATAGTACCCAGAGGATCCAGGTTTGATTCCTCGGAGTGTATTATAAGCAAATAAGTTTTCCATTTTTCCACTCTCTTCGATGATTATAAATATGGCAACGACCATAATTGGCCTGGAATACTGTTTTGTTTATATACTAAGATTGCATATGTCTAATTGTACCACTATATTTTTGTAGAAAAAAATCTATCTCGGCTCCGATTGATCGTACCGGCGTCGTTTTTATTACATTTGCTTAAAAATGACATCTATTACGTGTAGTTATCGGAGTTTTCTTAGAACAAATAGCGTAGGCTGTATTATATTTGTTTATAACGCAAAACATGAATATTTTTTTTATCTTACAATTCAAAAATTTAATCCTAATAATTTATTCAGTTCTTTTTTAAATACTAGTATAAAGCTTTAACACAGTAAGCACATACGTGCGAATTGATGTACGACCGCACAAAGCTTGAGAAATAGCATTGTGAAAAACGAAAAATGGAATAAACAAATTCTATTGCGCCAAAATTATTGAATATTTTGTCTTGAAATTTGGGAAAAATACTTCGCATTATTAAAGTCTTATGCTTTTCAGGTATAATACGTGTAAAATATGTTTTTTTAATTTTTATAAACAATCGATAAGAGCCGTTTTTTCATGTTTTTTGATACAGCGGAACAGCAATGAAACCAATTTTGACGCAGTAAGGCCCATTCTCTAGAATTTTTTTTCGCACAAGTTTTGTTTGAAACGTTTTCGAAAAAATAAATAGCTTTTTCTATAACTCGGAAAAACCACTATTTCACATTTTAAGTTTTTAATAAAACTTTTTCCTACAATCTTTTAGATGAGTTCAAATATATAATTTTTTACCACAATCGTTCTTAATTCATTCTGTGCATCCAGCAGATCTCAGGGAACAATACTTTCATGTCAAAATTCTAATTCTTCTATTCTATATAGAACATAACGAACGGTAAAACCAGGAAAACGTTACTAAGACTCACTGGCTAAAATTTCGTGAACCATATCACTAATTAACATCATACTTTCGGGATATTTAAAAGGCAAAAAACACATTCAGAATAATTTATCAATTGAGGCATGATTGAAGAGTAAAGGTTTGGGGGATAATATCACTGCTAACTTTTTTCAATTGCCTTAAAAATAAGGATTGCGGATATCGATTTAAATTCAGAGGAAGTGTCAATTCCATCTTTTTCTGATATCATTGAAGAGAACTCGGTGCTTCGGAATAGAGGATAACTTGCAATATTTCGAAGTCTAATATCGTCAATAGCATCTATTGCACTACCATTCTTTTGCCTTTCTTTCCATTCTGAGGCGGTCACAGTGGCACACTCTACAGGGTGTCACAAAGAAGGAGCACTGGCCATACATTTTCGGATTCTACACCTGAAGTGGAACAAAAAATGTTGAATATGTTTCTCTAAAATTCCGCTTCGTTTAGCTTCTGTCTGTATGAGTTTTTTTACAAAACAATTATAGCCTAAGTATGGCTAAATATTTTGCTTTGACATTTGGTGGACGGTTGAGTGGTTTTTAACCTTGTGAACATCTCATTGGGAAAACAAAATTAAAACTGATATAATTTCCCGTTTCAAAATGGCGGCCGTTCCAAATTTTCAATGGCAAATTGTAAAAAACCTGTTAAATTTACGAAAACTTTGGAATAAACAAAAAAGTTATAAATTTAATTGTAATTATAACGGTGCCTGAATTATATATAGTATCGGTTGAGATTTCACTGAATAGAACTGTTATTTCCTTCCTAAATGTTTAAATTTAGGACGTGCTTTGTTAACACTACGTTCTGACAGGAAAAACACAGTGTTTTTCAGTCAAATCTCGATCCGATCTTAAAAATTCTGATACCGTTCTGATAAGAGAAGGTAATTTTACAACTCAATATTCAATTAAAAACTAACCAGCATTATTGTAATTGGAAAAAACTGTGGTTCCGGGTGTGACTCACACAAATGACACTTAATTACATAGATTACTTTAACCTGTAAACTCTGTGAATATCTTCAACATTAAATATTGAAATAAATATCGGTATGATTACAGATACTTTTCTTTAGTTTTAACTAATGGAGAAGTATCCAAAAGCATTAGTATTCTAGTTATAAAATTTGTAATATGTTCTGGGTGTGACATGATGAAGTTCCGAGTGTGACCTAATTACTCTTTCTGCTCTCCATTATGAGTAAAATTCAATTTTTACTTTCAAATTTGGGTAATGGCTCAGTATATTTGATTAATTAAGCTGTATTAAGTGTGGTTAAGTTGACGTTTTAAATTGTCGAGCAAAAATATAAACATTTCGTTATTATAACAATTAGGAATGAGGAAATATCTATTGAATTGATAAAAGCACTGTACTGTAGAATAGGAAATGAAAATATACTCAAGCTGTAAAATGAGATATATGAATATCGGAATGAAAAAAACTTAGTAAATTTCACATGAGTAAGTTTAATACGACCAGTTTCATCGCTTGAGCGACATCTTCAGGTACAAATACAAGGAAATCACATCTTTAAATACACTAGGAACAATTGGGGGCGGAAGGCTGGACAAGGGGATGAGTGAGGTAGAGGGGGAAGTGGGTAGTTTAGTGGGAACGAAGGGAGGTGGAGGGGGGGAGGGGAAACCCGGGAAGAAAAAGGCTAGGAAAAGGGTGCGGTGTGTCACACTAAGACGTTAGGTGAAGCAATTTCACAAAGTTACGCCTCTAACCATTCAATTTGAGATACATGAAGGTGGAAAATGACCTTAATAGTTTGGAGGAATAGTGATGATACCCATAGAAAAGAGGAAAAACAGCAAGAAATGCGAAGAACATCGGACGTTAGGCTTAACATCTCACACAGCAAATGTACTACCAAGAACAATTAATAGAAGACTATATGGGAGGCTGAGTAGAGCAATCGAAGGGGAACAGTATGGTTTTAGTAGGGAGCAGGAACCAGAGATACTATAGGCTTGATAAGAGTAATTAGAGAGATGTGATACGCAAAAATATGAGGAAAGAATATGTAGCTTTCATAGATCTGGAAAAGGCATTCTATTGAGTAAGATGGGACAAATTAATGGCTATACGGAAAAAAAACAAGCGATCGATTGGAAAGAAAGAATATTAATTAAAGATCTCTATTTAGACCAAACTGCAAGAATGAGGATATCAGGGGAGATGACTGTGGAAATTGGCCTGGGAAAAGGAGTAAGACAAATGTGCTGCATTTCCCCAATATTATTCAACATATATTTGGAAGAAATAATTCAAAGATGTTATGACGGTAGAAAAGGAGTGTGTTTGGGAGGGAAAAGAGTAGACTGTATAAGATTTGCAGATAATATGGCAGTGTTAGCGGAAACCAAAAAGAAATAATTGGAATGCTACAGGACCTTAGCACCAAATGTCTAGATTACGGAATAAAGATGAACAAGAAGAAGACCAAATGTATGGTCATCGGAGGAAAAGGGGAGAAAATTAAAATCAAACTAGAAGGGGAATGCATAGAGCTAGTGAAGAGCTTCAAATATCTGGAGAGTATTATAACAGAAGTTATGTATTGTACAGCTGAGATAAAAAGACGGATAGAATTAGCAAAAGTAGGATTCCAAAGGAAATGGAAGCTACTCTGTGGGCCTTTGAACAAAGAATTGAGAAAGAAACTAGTAAAGTGGATATGGAGTATGGAACTATGGAACTAGGCGGAAACTTGGGCAGTTAAGAACAGAGATGAAAAAAGACTGGAAGATGGAAAAAGTGAGTTGGAAGGATAAAGTTAGATATGAGGAGATACTGAGGAGAGTGGGCGAGGAAAGGACTCTAATGGAAGCGATTAGAAGAAGAAAGAGAAATTAGATTGGACATTCCCTGCGAAGACATTGTCTGCTGACGACGCGACGGGTAAAGAAGGAATGGTGGAAGGAAAGCGCGGAAGGGTAAGGAAAAGCAAGTGAATGCTAGACAACATCAAAATAGGCGGAAGGTACGCGGACACAAAGCGACTGGCTGAAAGAAGAGTGGAGTGGAGGAGGAGCCAATGAGGAAACTTGCCATATATGTAGCAGAAAAACATCTATAAAAAAATTACATGGGGCTTGTCTGCTAATACTATATTTATTATAGAATTCATTAATTATTTTAAGTAATTATTATTTCAGAGTAAAAGTATTTCTTTTACTCTGAAATTTTATAGTGGGGCTTTGATACAGAAATTGATAGGTCTACATAGAATCCGGTAAGAAATGACAAACAGCAAAGTAGCTTAAGTTTTCAACGGCTAGATCGCAGCACCATACGGTCGAACACTTGCATAACCTTTCCTGTAGCTACCTGACGGTACCAACTTATAACATATGCACTTATATAATTTTTCGTGTTTTTGTTACTTGTATTACTTCGACTCTCAGGCCCTCAATTGTATTGCGGAGTAGGGGCTAACAAACCTGACCGTAAATTGGTAGATCCGGGTTCGAATCCCAGTAAAGTCACATGATTTGAAATGGATAATGTCACTCACTGTAGTGTAAGACAATGAATAACTTAGCGTTTCCACATAAAATATTTTAGAACCACTTTTAAAGTATCGATACTTTAAAAGAGGTTCTAAATTAAGAGGTCGATAGAATAATATTGTAAAATATTTTATTTATGGTGAAGTAAGATCATCAACCTGATAATATAGTACTACAAAGAAACCTTGGCCAAGAATTATACATTTTATGCTGATGCACTAAGTTTTTCATCATTATTATACTACGGTAGTGTCGCGGACACAATCTGTTTGTTTTTCTTTTGAAGCAGGGCAAGCGGTTTTTGGGAACTGGGAGAAAATGCAAGGGAATGCCCCAAGGGAAGAGAGTCCTGATCTCTCCCCTTCAACGAAAAGTCGTCTAACTTTAGTTTTAATCTATAAATGTGTTCGACGGCGAGGATGGAAATGATGCTGAAGGAGGAGGGGGAGGAGAGATGAATCAAGACGATGGGTGGGAATAGACGAGGCGGAAAAGGAGAGGCCGGGTGCTCCAGTGAGTGGCATTGAGTTGGGAAATATCAATAAAGAACATCTCGGAGCGGGGAGAGGGGAGCATTTGGGGAGAACCGTGTCCATCCACTCCTCGAATAAAAAAGTTTCCAAAACCACTCGTTTTACACGATGTTTATCTCTAATTTCCCCTTTTCCATTCGTGGCAGTAGTTTTACATTTACCTGAGTTGGTACGTGGACATCAGGGTCATTTTACACCGCAAAAAAACCCTATACTAGATTTTTTTGCTAGTGACAATTGATAAAATTTACCGTATTTTCCGGAGATGAGGATGTGGTTTTTTCAATAATTATCTTAAAATTTGAAATTCTTCTTCGCGGCTAAAGGTAAAGTTATTCATTGACCTATGCTAATTCTAGCGGAAGGTTCTCAGCACTGCACAGTAACCTGAAGTATTGAAGTATTTAACCTAGAAACTAAGAGAAATAACTATGCATAATTAACAGGTTAAAATAAAAATCATCAAAATAAAAAATAAATATGCAATCGAGTAATTCTTATTTATTACAAAATATCTACTGCTTTGTGAATGAGAAGCAGAAACTTCGTAATTACCCATATATTTATTAGAAACTTCTAATAGATATATGTGGAATTCTAACAAAAGTTTCTGATAAATATATGTGGAATTACAAATTTACTGCTTCTAATTCACAATTCTAAGCAAATTCCATCAAGTCACGCCTGAAATATCAAAATACTGCTCCTCAAAACTGGGGAGCCCGTTTGCTTTAGAAGTTCTACGAAACGATGTAGCACATCACTTTTATCTGGTAACATTGTACCATTGTACCACAAAACTGAGTGAAAAACTCGCTCCTTAAAGCCACTATGACGTTCACAACGGAAGAGGACGCCAGGGTAGCTTAACTGGTAAGCGAACTGGGCGAATCCCAGCCCATGCGAATGATTCTTTCCTGTGAATTACACGAAAATGTCTGGAACTACTTCGTTCATCTTCCAACCGTCCTCAGTATTTTCCCTATTCCTCCACTCCTCGCCCACCTTTTCTCTTGGAGATATGGTGTTGTAAAATTGTGTGAGTACTTTACATTTGTAGCATATGTGTGCGAATTTAAGCGCATATTAACGTCTTTATCATTAGTCATTCAATCCTGTGATTTGTTGACTGAAGCCTTCCATACCATCCTTTCCCTAGCTAACTCTTTAATGTTTTAGAAATTTTTTAAAATTAATTTTACTCTCATTATTGAGCCAAATGTAAAGGCCTTAGTTACTGATTTTGGTGTCTCAATAGGTATATAAATGTCTTCGTAGCTCACCTGTACCATATCCCGTTTTAGCTGGCCTGTGTATTCGTCCCTCGGTCTTCCTCGGAGGGGTTTTTCATTCCTTAGAGTTCCTTACAAATTCTTTATGCCTCAATTTGTGGCATATCCACCTACTATCGCCGCAAAAAAGGTAGAACGCTGAACTTTAAGCATTCGTACGAAAATCCGCCGGGGCTCCAAAGAGCAGTGTAATATATCGTTTTACTCCTTGTTTATTTGACTACAAAATTCATTCATTGAAAAGTGATTAAATGTAAACGTTTTGCCCCTACGGTCGAGAGAGTAAAGAAAAACTAGGAGAACGGCGAAACGGTCGTCTTCTTTATCTAGTCAAGGCCAAAATATTTAATTGGTTCACTTCATTATTTTTTTACGAAGAGGACGACATCTCCGTATTACAAATATTCTTTTAAAATTTTATTTTACCCATTCATTGATTTTATAAATGGCCGAAAGCTAGATTTCAATTTCCGAGGTGTGGAAGAGTACATGAATATCGAAATTACGTATGCTTTATGGAAAAAATATTGCAAAACTTCTCATGTACGGAAATTTTTATATTCTTCCCCTTACTTAAAATAAACGACAAAGAAGAAATTCGCTCCGCGGCAATGCAAACTACCATTTTGCTCATTTGGCAATGGTTTAAGCTCCTGGCCGCGCGTCACTCAAATCTCATTGCCAAGACCCCTCTAGTGAGACCTCTGTCCAGCGCTGGTTGGACAAGGAATGGGAAAGGCTCTAGGTGTTTCATATTCTTTTCACTTTATTTGGATGGATTTATATTGAATATTTCGCAATTAGATATTTAATTCAGTCTCACAAAATTACACACTTTAATTCGGTTCGTGGCAACAATACAATCCATAGAATCTATAAACTTTTAACACATAAACAAACAGTATTTTGCTGAATTAAAGTGTGTAATTTCTGAGACTGAATGAAATATCTAATTGCGAAATATTCAATATAAATCCATCCACTTAAAGTTAAAAGAATATGAAACACCTAGAGCCTTTCTCATTCCTTGTCCAATCAGCGCTGGACAGAGGTCTCACTAGAGCGGTCTTGGCAATGAGATTTGAGTCACGCGCGGCCAGGAGCTTAAACCATTGCCAACTGAGCAAAATGGTAGTTTGCATTGTCGCGGAACGATTTTCTTCTTTGTCGTTTATTTTAAGTAAGGGGAAGAATATAAAAATTTCCTTACATGAGAAGTTTTGCAATATTTTTTACATAAAGCATACGTAATTTCGATATTCATATACTTTTCCACACCTTTTTCGGCCTATCTTTCGGCCATTTAAAAAATCAATAAAATAAAATTTTAAAAGAATATTTGTAATACGGAGATGTCGTCCTCTTCGTAAAAAAATAATGAAGTGAACCAAGTAAATATTTTGGCCGTGACGAGATAAAGAAGACGATCGTTTCGCCGTTCTAGTTTTTCGCGTGTTTTTCTTCACTCTTTCGACCGTGGGAGCTAAACTTTTACACTTACACACTATTCAGTGAATGCATTTTGTAGTCAAATAAACAAGGAGTAATACTATATATTACTCGGCTCTTTGGAGCTCCGTCGGAATTTCGCACGAATGCTTTAAGTTCAGCGTTCTACCTTTTTTGCGGCGATAGTAGACTTAGTCTTCCTGTTAGCGCTCCACATAATTTTCCCCTCTCGTATTATTCTATAAATATAAAGGTAACTGATACATATATTTGCACATCAACATAGAAAATGCTTACTGGAAATTGAGAAATTGGCATTAGCAATAACAGAAATAGCTATGAGAACTTTTAATGTGAGCAGATTATTCGTTGAATTTTAAGCAAGCATTCAAATAATTTTATCACGTAACTTTAAGCTCTAATTTACCACCTCCATATAAAAATGCAACTTATTTAAAATCATCCAGGGAAAATATACTGTTGTATCCCGTGACGAGAAAAAACTATGCAGGTACTCTTCTAACCAAGAATCTTCTTTCCTCTATTGTTATACCTTACTGAATTGGCCAATGATTTAATAAACGCACTTTGGAACCCGAAAATGTAAGATAATTAAAGATCATTTTGCCAAGGGTGGAGGAAAAAAATGTGGCTGAATAAATATTTAAAATACTTTTTTTTAGGATGCGTGGAAAAACATTTCTATCATTTAAGTACTTTTCAGTTATATCAAATAAATTTTTAATCTGTTGATATTATTGCCATCAAAAAAGTTAAAACGGAGAATTTTTTTTATTTAGCATAAGAACTACGTTTTCTTTCTTTTTACCTGCTAAATAATACATTTTTTTTTTAAATATTTACAAAAAGGGAATGGGCTAAAACGACTCAAATTCACGAATTAGCCGAACAACCACCACACAGGCTTTCCTTAACTCGGTACGAGATAATTCTGTAGTAAGCAGTTTGATATCCTTTGGGATTCAAAACATTGCCAGAGGTGGAAGTCAGTCGTGGGGGGAGGGGGGTTATCTGAGATACAGCAGAAATCGGGGAGTATAACGAGTCGACCCTCGCAACCATTCCACCGAAAGTGTTGACTTGACAGTTCCATCCATGGCTACGGGCCATCGTTGAGGGACAGCACCTCCCCAAAGGAACGTTTTTACGATATATTTGCCTTCGCTTTACGACACCCTGGAGTTATTTACTAAGCACAGCGTTGCAGCAAGCGTCACCTTTCGGCCGTGAAATAAAAGTCGCGTAAAACCTACTCAAAGTTAAATGATGGCATAAAAACGTGATTCATTGTTCCAAGAAATTGACGATACTGTGTTTTTTCTACGTGGATTGCGCTGTATCATAGTCACAGCACTGAAACTTAAGGAATTCCCAAGAGCAAAAACACGGTAGCTAAATGATAATATTTGTATATTAATATTTACACCGAACTTATATTTTATTAAACTTGGACGTCTGTAACCAGCTACTGACAAGGAAATACCAACAAGGATGACTTTGATTACACTGTGCTATGAATTAAATTAGACAAAAACTCATAACTTATATCTGGAAATATTTCTTTGATCTAGCACATTCATGTAGCCTAGGACCAATACCACCTGAGCATAGTGTCAGATTTAAGTGATTCTTATTTTTAAGTAGAATCACACGAAGCAATCCCGTTATTCTCCTCAGCTTTTTCGGCACACTCGGATAGTTTGTTGAGATATGAATCCAACCAAAGAATTTTGTATCTATTTTGGTGTTTTTTTAGACTATACCGCTTATCACTCAGGTGATTACATAAAAATTTAAATAGCTCAAGTACATAATATATGTATATTAAAAATAGTGCAATCAGTAATGTAGATTTTAGATACAATATATAGTTCATGTATACGAGTTCTCGTATCTAAATGCCAACGGAACCGGCGCTAAGTCAACGGCAATGGATGCTGAATTACAAAATATCAGAAGTAAATACAAGAGGAAATTTAATCAGGAGATATAAAGTTATGAAAATCCAGATAAGAATACATGTAGTACAAAACGCTCTGTTGGTTCTGTTTTCGTGAATGAACCTGGGGGAATAAAAATCGATGCTCACATCGTTTGGACTATCTCTCTCTCTTTGTCTAAACAGCAGATATAGCGCGAAGCAACAAAGAGACTCCACCACAGCATCAATAATTGCGGATAATCTATGAATACTATTTTAGTTTCTACTTTTATAGCTTATTTATATGCTTATGGGATCTCCATTTCTAGTCACCTGAGTAGCAACAAGCCAAGTTTAGTAAAAGATGATATTCGAAAAACATAGTAACATACACGGGCTCTCTAGTCTCCTAAACGTTAAGTATGAACACTTAGAGCATTATACATACTATACATTTCATGAACCTGAGTCTTCATAGAGCGAAAAGATTTTCTTATTAAAGTATAAAAAATACGCCAGAAATGTAATTTTCCAGATGCCTTTCAATTGTGAAAATTGTTCCTGTGAAAAAGGTCTTTGAAGTTCAATGTAGGTGCATTTTTCGCGACCAAAAAGAATTCACATAATGAAAAGCAAAACTGTGCATGTTCAAAATGCATAACAACACACGTATACTGGAGGAAAAAACTACAAATGCTGAATAGTATGCATCAGCCGCATTAAAAAAGTATTTCAAGCACTGTTCAAGCACGGATATTCTCCCCAGCAATTGCAATCACCACCAAACATGGCCTGAAAATTTAGAAACATCATCAAGTGGTGCAGAACACGCATTTAAAGCATATACAGAAAATAGATTCAATGCCAATGGATGTAAAAATAGTAAATATCATGTCACACGAGATCTATAACAGCATCTTTACCCCCAAAGGATTTTCCCAGGAAATAATTTGTTCCCAATACGCTCTTCAGGGAAAAGAAGCCACGCTTATGGTTTGTAAAGGAAGACAGCACTGCATGCGGTCAGATTTTGGGGAAATGGGCTACGGAGCTATAAAAATCCTGAGAATGGTGGGATGAAGGTTGTCTATAGTAGATAATCAGTCAGAAAAACTTTTTAATTGCTGGCAACACAAGCACTTCGAGAATTGGGGTGACCCACCACTATATTGCATGACCCCCGTCCGGTTTCGACGTCTCGCAATGCGACCGAAAGATAGCATCCCTAGAAGAGTCATTACGAAGGTTGATGTTTACTACTAGCCTATTAGTCTTGCGTATGTGTTCCTCTTCCCTTTTTCATGAAATAGTTTGGTTCCTCGGTCTAACTCTCACTGGTTACCTCACTCACTGCCTGCCCTCTCTCCAAACCCCCTCCACTTCTACCTTCCCTCCTCGCAGACTCTTTTCCTGCCAAGAACTTTTGCGAGAGGTATGAAGGAAGAGGCAGAACCTGGTGTTTTCGAACAGCTGCTTGAAGTCCTTGAGCAACGAAGATGACAATAAAGGAGGTAGCGAGAAGTTTAAGGTGGCTGGAGCGTCGATCGTTGGTCAATGATTGCCCATTTTAATAATTTTATTAGTAAATCGAAAACTAAATTTTTGCACCATATTTCATTTAGGTACATCTGTTTATGCATTGGAGCACGCCACACAGGCATTAATGGAAATATAATGAGAATATTATCTTCAATTGTTTTCTTCATATAAGCATTTTATTCCAAGAGTTATCGGCGCAGTATTCAATTTAGGCAAATGCACATTGAAATGCATTTTTTCGAATAATGGACCTAGAGTGACACCTTGATATTTGCTAGTAACAACTATAATTATATTTATTATTATTAATATGTATTATAGTAAGTATTATTTTGCGTTTAGAAGAAAGTATGCGAATTTACAATCGATTTAGAACGAAATACAAGTCATAAGACTACGTGTTAAATATCATTGAATTTACAAAAAAAATCAGTACGATGCATTTTTTTCACTTTTATCTATGGCTATACCTAATGAAAACACGTATGAAAAGTTTCACGCAAATCTGTCCATAAACAAAAATAGATTCAACCACCTTAAAGGGTAGCTGCCAATCGCTCGAAAGAATTAGGCATTGATTGATGCTGAAATGAAGGAACAGGGACAAAATGAGGGAAAATCGACGACGAAGATGAGGTAGAAAAAGGGGAACGTTTTAGGGGACATCATTTACAGACCTGAGACGGAGAGAGGGAGAGATGGAAAGAGGAGACCGGTACACGTGGAATGAGAGATCGGCAGAGCGAGGACAAGAGAGGGAGAGAATACGGCCGGGCCAGTTGCTGGTGACCGGCGATGAGATCAAAGGTCTTTAATGTATATATGTATATATACATATATAAAACGGGGGCGTGGTCACAGGGTGACCTCAGGAAGGTCCTTGTTGGAAATTGCGTAGAGTTATGGCTTATTCTCCCTTCCCCGAGCTCGGAACATTTTTATTGGGACCTTTTATAAGGTCGGCCATTAAAAGGAATCCGCTGCGGTCAATACGGAAGTATAACCAGGTCACATGAGAAGGGGCATTAAAAAATTCCACCGCCTAAACCACTAATAATTAACCTCGTCACAATTCGGTACCGCACTTAACGTCACTTAAAAATTTCCGAACAGAAAGAGCCATTATTTTGGAAATGTTCAAAAGTCCACCATCCCTGATGGTAAAAATGGCAAGCATTGGACTTAGTTGCATTTCATCACGCTCCACAATGGTCCACACTTCGCAATCTCACCAAAAATGTATTTTTCTTAGTTCAGCTGCATGCAATTAATCACTTAGTAAGATAAATATGAAATTCCTATAAGTGTAAATCATTCAGGCTAAATTCATAGTTATCATTTTTTACTGCCGTACAATAACGGGCAAAACCGAGAGACATTCATATGGAATGATATTTACTCATTAGGTTTTCCACGAGCCTTGATGGATTTATAAACTATTAATTTACCAATGGAATGCCGGTAGACTACATTTTGGGTAATACAACCAATTCCGATTTTTATGAGCTATTCCTGAGAATTACCGTGCATGCGGGTCGGGAAAGGCTTAAAAAATAATATCAGGGTATGCATGAAGTAAATACAGAAAGTATGAAATCGCTCAAATGCACCCCACTGACTAATTACGAGTAGTCTCTCTGCCAATCAATTTTCCATTGTTTCAACCCAAATTTCAGCAATCCATTCCGTTAGTAGCAAAATGAATGAAAAATAAGAGTCGGCTCTGAAAATGAAACGCATAGTGAACGACCCTCAAGGTAATGAAGTAGGAATGATAGGTGACGTAGAAGTTAGTAGGAGGCTAATAATACTTGAATGCATGCATCTTTCAAAGGTTTACAAACAGATAGAGCTGTTACAAAAATATTGAATTATAAATTTTGAACTATTTTTACACGGACTTATCTTAAAGATTTAAGGACAACAAACAATAACTTATAGCTACAAAGAATTTTCTGGCTAAAGATAGCGGTCAAGAGTGTAGAAAAATGAATATTTACGAGTATGTGTCCTTAACTTCCTCGCATGAGAACATTCTCTTTTGGCGTAGCCAAAATTGTTTTTACCCCAATACTAAGAGGATAAAAAGAATATTAGAGTCGTAGCCAGCGAGAAGTTTTTCTTTTCACGACGGTGCTCAGAAATCATGTCGAACACGAAACTTATTCCTTTATATCTCCTTCAAGATAAATGCTTCTCCATATTTTTCCAAACAGTCAACAGCTCCTAGTCCTACCGCGGCTCCTACTCTGACCCATTTCGAGATAGACCACAAACATTTTTTCCTATGAACTCACCTCGTTAAATTCCACACGTAGCCACGTAATGGCCACGAAGCTCCCTCGAAAATGTTTTGAAAAAAAAAAATAATCCCCATTCTTAAAGGAGAGGAATTGATACTTCGACACCAAAGGCTTACGTTTCTCTCCCCCTTCCTACCCTACCAATGCATATCATTTCTGGAAAATTTCCCAAAAAACTATGTATTAAGAAAAAAATAAACACTACGAAAGCCACGCCCCTCTCACCAAGACCTGGATATTTTACGAGCAGACGGGAGACGAGGTCATTTAACGCCTCCGACCCAGAAGGGAATCGAATGAGTATACGATCCACGGGCCTGACTGCTATCTGAGCTTTTAAAGACGTGATGTCCTCTATATTCTTCCGGAGGAGAAAACCCATAGCTGTTACCCTCGTGCACCAGCTTTTTAATGCGGTATTCTTTTTCATCTTTACGACGGAGGGAGAAGAAGGGAAGAGGGTTTTAAAAAAAGCGAAGAGATACGAAAAAAAATCATTTACCATCGCGTTAATATAGGCAAGAAATCACGATCAAATGGGAGAAAATATTGATAAGCTTCCACCTTTTCCATCTCTTGAATGGGTTTTCCATAGAATATAAGCACTTAATGCATGTATTTACAATTTGATCGCGCACAGAATTTATGGACAACGAAGCACGGTCATAAAGCCCTTTAAGTGAAGACCGGAAAAATAAACGCTATAATACAAAGGCAATCATCGAAGTAATTTGATATCAATTATTGGTAATTGTTATGTCCATTAAAAACCGAATTATTAAGTATGGTTATGATTTAAAAAAGTTGCCTGCAGAGGAAGGGTGAGGCTAAATTAAGAAAAACAAGTCATGAAATGAATATTAGCAAACAGATTAGATCTTATGACCTGGTTGCAAAAATCTTAAATGCGAGAGCTAATTTGGAATTCAACGGGAATCGCTTCAGAGCTACTCCATGATAACGAATCAAACAGTTAAAACTTTTCCAAATACGTTCACTCAACTTTTTGTACACAATATCAACGCAGGATTGATATACTTATCGCCTGTCTACCAACAAGTTATTTTTAATGATTACCAATCAAAACTTGAGCTTTGCTAAATCGGGTAAAGCACATTGGGCTAGTGCAAAAAAATAAGTTGTTAGACATTTCTGTCAACCGTTATTATAGTAGTAAGGTCAATCAATGCATTCGCTTTGAAATGAATTGCCTACCTTAAAGGCAAAACAAAAGCTGATACAATTCAGGAAAACAGCTGGTTCATTTGATTTAAAAACAAAATGGAAGAATTGGCAACGTCAGTGTAGACTAATTACTACACCCGTGACTTCTATTTCCAGCATATGAATATTATAAAATTGCCCACGATAATGGCAGTGATTTTTTAAATATATTATTATTATTATACATTATTCCGGCATTATGAACAAAACAATGATATATCCGTCCATTCCAGCGAATGTCAGAATTCTCACCGCCGGAGTCGAAAATTACTTTTGGACCACGCGAGTGGGTAGAAAGGGCAAAGGAAAATGAGAAATACAATTGTGTAAAAAAATGGAAAAATGAACGAGCTCCATGAAAGGGTGAGGAACAAAGCACTGGGTGAGGGCGTAGCCCACAACAAAAATAAAGAAGTTCGGCAAAAACGATTAATTTACACGGCGATAGAGAACTGATTGGATTCCCGGAACGGAATGAAAATTGGAAAAAAAACGCATGAACGGAATGAATACGGGTTGGCTGTGATAGCAATTAAGATTGAACTTAAACCCGCGAGTGGTCACACAGGGGATTTGCAAGGGAAGGAAGATAGGAAGGAGGGGATAGGGAGAGACTAGTGAGAGTATCCGTGGCAACGTCATCATAAAAGAGGAGATTGATCTATTTAAATGGGAAGGAGAAGGATGTTTATTCGCTTCCTGTCGTGCCCTTTTACGTTCGGTCGTGAAAATCCGTCATTCACATTTTTCACCTGCGATCCCCCTCCACCGAGTACAGCCCAATCATATTCTGCTATCTTTCACCTACCTCCTAATTCGCTCACCATAATGTCCTCGAACAACTACGCTAGGAGGGATAGAGAAGAAAACGAATTGGAAGACTCGAAATTTTAGGAAAAAACGAACATTGGAGATAGTTTACGCTTTGAGACGCTTTGGTTCTAATGTAAAATAAACACCCTTTTTTAATACAGCAATGCTGGAGCGGAATTCACAACCGAAAGACCAATTTAAACCTTAAAAAACGGGCAATGAGTGTATTTTTTCCATAAATGATTTGATCCTTTTTATACTAACCGGAAGCATTCGTTCCGGACAATGTCTCTCTTGTAAATGATTGATGCACGCAATAGGAACGAAAATCCACATAAGATATACCTTTAATATTTCAAACATGAAAAGATAAAGACTCGACTTTATGATCATCGTTGAAAGGATTAGGGAGTTTAAAAAATCAAATCAATTCACTATGTTACGAGTTTAGTCACATTTTACTTGCTAACCTGCTAGGAGCCATTCAAGTAAGACGTTTTGGGGAGGAAGGGGGGGTTGAGTTTTTCTTAAGTTGTCTTACATTATTAAATGTCATTATTAAACTATCGTTGGTTGAAAAATCTAACTTTGTAAGATTACCGCTGCGGTACCCTGGCGTTTTTTTCCACTCCTTTGGTACACCTTCAGAACACCGTCGTGAAGCGTTTCGGAGCGTCTCGCAAAGTCCTTCGTAGAGCCTGAGAAGGCGCTTCGATGGTGAAGTTGGTTTTAGGAAGCGCCTTACAAGGCGTTGTAAGGCGCTCTGAGAGTGCTGAAAAGCACCGTCCACAGGGTTGCGCAGCGCTCCTGAAGGCGCCGCGCTGACCTTGAACGGATGCCTACAGCGCTGTCGCAACCCCTTAGAGCGTCGTTCACGGTTCCCGGCTCTCTCAAAATAAAAAAATGATAATTTACAGTTAACTATTATGAATGTACTATTACGCGCTACCATACTATAGTTTAATAAGTTATCCTATCTAGTTTCGACCTAACGACATTTTACGGCCCTACGCGCATATTCTCACACCCGACATCGAAATCTGGGCGTCTAGAAAGTCTTATATATCCAGCCACTTCCATACGTTAATGTGACTTCGAGAACTAATTATTAAATGGCTATTCCGTGATAGTTTGAGGAAATACCATCACATCGCGATAACAGCTATTTGTCATTAATTGATTGAAACCTATATTTCCACATAGTATGAATATAAATGCAATATTACTGAGAATAAACAAGATTTTTCTAACTCCAAGATTTTTTGGGCCAAAGACTTATTACATTTAGGCGCTCTGATAACTGTCTTTTGCTAGATGCAATTCAGATTTGTATACTAAGTCCAAATGAGAGACAGTTCCTTGCGATATATGGCCTTCAACCATCAAGGTGTCTTTTTTATCACCGCATTATATTCAAGGTTATAAGAATAACAATTTCTCAGTATTCTACGGGCAAGAGAAATGATGATTCAATTGTGTACTCTGATTTTGGTAAAAAAGTGACGGTATTAGCCATTTGTTTGTCTGCAGCCTATAGTGTGCAATTGCTGGTTGAAAATATTGTGCTCCCAGATAATGCCGTTCTTTCAACTGAAGATGTTATCATTCAACACATCAAAAAAGTAGAATAGATCGAGGGCTTAGACATTATGCAGCCTGAAGTCATACGCTGGCAGTGTATTTTGATGGACACAACTACAGGCATGTTTGTGAGTAAAATACTTCAACGATGCGATGGTGACTAGAACGTTGCCGCTTGTATTATTAATGGTGAAAGTCTTCTGATTACTTAAATAAAAACAGTACCAAAACGTATGTCTCATCTGGTTGCAAAGAAATCTCTTACGCCGACAAATTCGTTGACTTTAGAAAAACATTTTTATTATCATCCCACCGGATGTGTAAAATAAGAAATGTAATGGTTTTAGCGCCTATTTCTGCGCTGTTGCACCCCTCTTAAAAAGCGTGTAAAAACGCCTTCGAACACTGTTACAACGCCCTCTAAGGACACACAAAAATACTTCGATGGCGCTTTGAATCGCCCTCTTCGTGAGGGCGATCTGAAGCGCCTTTGAACTGAAGCACAACACTTCCTAAGGTGTAGTCCAAAGGCACTGCAATAGTGCTCCGGAACGCCTCTGCTCACAGTGCACAAAAACACCTCGTATGCGAAGCGAAGCGTCTTGAGAACGGTGATTTCAAGGCGCTTCGGGGTTGATTCGGTCTTGCAAGCGCCTTGCAAGCGCCGTGAGAACGCCTATAAACGCCTTGTGAGAACCTTCAAACGCCTTTTAAACACCTTGAAAAGCGTTGAGAAAATCGCCAGGGTAGTACGCCAGAATTTATGCTAAAATACAGAAAAAGATACGATCAATTACTTGCGTACATTAGTTTGGAGATATCGCATTTGTGAAGATCTAGTGTTTTGCGAGTGAATCTACTATGAGTCGCGAAATATCCAAAATCGTTATCGATTTCTGACTTAAAATTCATATTTCTACGTTTCTCACAAGGGCCTATTATTTTGTAAAAAAATTAAAAACCGCAGTGGTAAGGTCAATTTTTGCACACATTGCCATGGAATTTCCCATGTATTATTATCTATGTCAATGCTTCAAAAAATGTACGAAAACTTACATTGAGATTGGGAGGGGAGGGGTTCATGAAATCTTACGTTGTCTCACATGGGGGAGGAGGGGGATAAAAAAGTTGCCAAAATCCTCTTTCAGAATACTTGAATGACTAATTATCCACGCTCTGCAAAACATTCTATCATTAAGAATCTACTTTTTAATTTTTACCACAAGTATTTAACATCTCTTTGATTCTAGAATTTTGGACAACAATTAACAAATCATAAAGTTGCTGAAGATGTCCTTTATTTAAAATAACTATCTCCGAACTGAAGTTTGAGCATGTATACAGTAGAGGGCGCGCGCATTAAGTGTACAGTAGGGTGTGGCTTATTTTTTTATTTTTTCTCGGTTTTTCAATGTCAACCTCTCAAATTATGCCATGGGGTAAAGAAAGGATACCCTAAAAAATTCGGCTCGATTAGTTAACACCGCTCAAGTTTAAAGACCGCTCAAGAGGCATAATTGTGGTGACGTTCAATTTTCCCGAGTGGAGAAAATAAACATAATTTCTAGGTGTAACGCGCCAAGTTACAGCCGTTTAAGGCCAAAATCCACTCAATTTTTACGTTTATGAGCAAGTTTTCCAGGAATAAAATATTTTAGCGAGGGCTACTGCCGCGCGCCCCACACATAAAGCCGCGCCGGGAGCGGGCGGGCCGCAGTAAGCTGATTCCCCGTCCTGCGCCCTTCATCCCCTACTCGGGAAGGCCCCCCTCGCGCCTTCCCGAACTTGGGCAAGGGCCATTTCCCATGCGTGACAATTTTACAGACTGCTAGTGATATGCACAAAGTTATTATCCTAACAGGACCGACTTTTAGCTCTAAATTATGCATGTGTATGTAATCATTTACTAGTAAAAACATTCTTGTGAGCGATGCTTCAGGGTTACTGCACATGGAACATCAGACATGAACGATTAACAGAAAAACTTTCATAGTGCTATATTGCTACAAATCAGGTGATTGCTAAGTTGCAACACACTATAATTTGACAGAGTCGTTTGCAAGGGTGTGTCAATGCTACATTGTACACAAGTTTACAAGTTTCACGTCTCCTTACAGCCCTTACCCTTATTCCCATAATACCGTAGTCTGATTTCGAACAGTGTGCCCTTAAGTTTGATTCAAGTTTCTTCTCTTGTTTGTGTAAGAAACGATGTCTGTTACGACGCGTAGGTCTAGTGCAGTACCTAATCGGCGTCCCTGGAACTGTGGCCTACTGTTTCCCTAAAATAGGATTATTGATTTTGCTCGCAATTTAATAGAGGTAATTATTATCAGAGTATTACTATAAATTACCTTACATGCCGTTTTAATACAGGTTTAGGACATCCAAGGCACAATGTTTAGAGCTCCCGGAGCGGGCTAGGGCTAGATAAATAGCCAAAGCAATATATTCATAAAAATATAGATTTTTAGAAATCAGTTTATTTTAACCGATGGAGTAATCCAGGTCCTTCTAACTGTTAATATTTTCATTGTTTCTGTATATATTTTTCTATGGTACACAGGTACTGATGCTCCATGCGCACCAAAAATGATTTGGACCTAATTGCTCGATTAAAAGAGTATAGGAGCGTTTACAGTACAATCGCATCCATTGCCCTAAAGAAACTTGGCACTTGAAAAAGGACACTTTTGGTATCTAAGCAGGCAATTGTCTGCACTGTCGTTTTTTTATGACAATGTAACTCAATCTGAAAAAAAGAAACTTGTACACAACTTCAAACACAAAGAGCGCATACCACACCCTCCTAAACTACTCCCGCTGAATATAGAAGAGTGTAAGTTAGTGCTGGCAGATTTTGTCACTGTCAAAAGTCTATCTTTCTTTCGAGTGCTCATTATTCCACAAGATTTTTTGCAACAGGATCCTGTGACACGGCCAAAAACCGACTACAGAAGCAGTCAAGATAAAGTGAAGGCTTTGCGCGTGGTTAACGATCACGCTGAGCGCGCTATCAAGTTAGTGCAGACTTTTACAAGAGTATTACGTCAAAAGAAGAATGTTTCCAGCATTTGCTTCTCGGCACTGCTGACCATCGAAACACTATCAAAGACTCGCGTAAGTCCACCGTTCAAGTGCATTATCGTCTGGAATTGTGACAACAATATGTTTTCGTAGTATGTTTTACTCATCTTATGATGAATTTATGACAATATACAACAATGAAAGTTTTTCTGTGAATCATTAATGTCTTATGTACTAATTCGCCAGTTTATGAAGAAAAACGTTTTCAATGCTAAGCAGTTTTCTCATTTATTTGACGACAAATACATAAAAGTGCATTTCTTTTGGAGTATACCGGTTTCCATGAGACGGCTGTTAGGATCACGCCGGACCGGCCGGATTTTTCGGACGTCGGACACTGTAAGGTTCGTGACTTTAGCATGGTGGAGTCCTTTTACCTCGCGTAATATGCTTGAAAACCCCACCTTTAGAGCGTAGGAATTGTGGGAAACAGGCCATTATAAAATGTCGATTTACATCATTTAATTGATAACAATAAGTGATGGCGAATTTTGTTTCACTACTGCGTAACAATGAGGCATGGATACGATTATGGTGCATTTTTTTTACCTTCGGAGAACCGCACTGAGTGGCGTAGAAAAACCTGGGGGACGCTAAACCAAGGTTGCTCGCCCCCCCGAGAAAAAATTTGTTTTTTTTTAACATTAAGGGTATCTTTTCTGTAGGGTTTATGCAACTTCATATTTGTTTAAATTATGTTTATTTTCCATTTTTCTTATTTTTGTTTAAATATAATTAAAATTGTTTATAAAATTTCTTTTGGTCACCATCACTTTAATTCTTAAATAAATTATTACTTTAAGGGGTGCGAGAACAGATTATAATTTGAGAGGTGTGGGGAATGGAAAAGGTTATGAAAAACTGCGCTAATCATTTTAGTCAATAAATGACACATCCACGGAGACTGTTAGAGCTACATAAGCTGACTTTCCAAGCCTGACGTCGAGCACCTCGAAGTTTCTGTGGGGACAACGTTCTCCACTGAGGGAGTAAGAGATGCAAATGAGAGTGGAAGTACCAGATATAAACGAATGAATATTGAATGAAAATATTTCGTAATTACATTCGTCGATAAAAGCATTTTAATCTAAGAATGCTTTAGCTATCATGCTAATTAAAGATTTTCACAGCCTATAATCACAACCATAACTGAACAAAATCCCTATTAAAATTAAGGAATAAACGTGTAAACGTAAATGATTGCAAAATAATAATCTAGTTTGGTAAATCAGAAATAATATTTTGTTTCAATACACTTACTTTTTTAAATATCCTACATAAAAGATACCCATCGTGGAAACTAGACATAATGCTGATTTGTTAGCACTTACTTTGGAATACCGCATAAATCATCTCGGAAAACTCTGTGTGCCCTTTGTGTTTGTAGCTACTTAAGTCAGGGCCAATATGCATTTCTCATCAGCTGGCCTTTCACATCTCTACCAGGGCTGGTTGGTATCTATGCTGAAAGTCCAACACCCTTTCATGAATAGGTCTTTCCAGGCATAAGATCCCATACCCGGCCTTCCATATTGAATCCCGATCCACCACACTCGAAATCGGAGTCTTCAACCCTCACTCCAAATTCCGTCTTTTCATTTCCGAAAGATGCCCGCTCCTATTCATTTCCATTGCCCGTACCTGTCGTTCTTCTTGACCTTCTCTCTAAAAGCAATACCTTGATCTTCTTTCAAAAACGTCACGTGGGCGAATAGGCAGCTTCCTATAGCCTCTTACCCCTCATTTTCTACTCCTCCCACAAAATTTTCCATACTTTGTGAAACTTTAATTTATTTTTACTTAATTAATTTATATGATAGCTGTTTACGATCCTCTTTTAAAAAAATAGAATAAGGTGGAAAACATAACATTATTTTTGAAAAACAGTCATAAATGATGGGTGCCTAAGCCCACGCCTATTTAGTATAACATTTTACAGCATTTGAACGAATAGCAAAACGAGTCCATACTGCACTGAAATCAAAACGCACGTTACCACTGGTTGCAACCTAGCGCTACCATGCGGACGGTAGTGTTTTTACGTCACCACCAAGAGGAGACAACAGTAGGATTCCCAAACATAAGTTAACAGCGGACTGAAATTTCTACAACTGTTCAGTCTCGATTATCTAAGTCCCGACTGACCAAGATTCCGTATTATCCATGGCACTGAGGAAGTTGTAATGACGTGGCCATGTCGATCCAGTTCTGCTCGTGCAAACGAACGGCTAAATACGTCCATGTATTCGACCCTCACTATACGTGGACTCAGACCTTTATTCATTCTTTATTATAGTGTCACAAATGTGCCATAGTCTGACACTGAAATATAGGAATAGGATTATCTTATTTTTGTCGTAATGTGTGCTCAAAAATACTCCTCATATTCCGAATAGTTCAAGCCTCAGAATTTGGCCATAGCAGAGTATTTTCCGAGTTTTTGGCTGTCTAAAGTAGCCTCAGTCCACATTATCTCAGATAATTGGGACTGAAAATTACTTGGAAAGCTGCTTTCAGGAAGATCAACCAGCGTTCAACTCGCCATTTGAAAGAACTCAACACTTGAGAGATTGAGGGAAATAAATACAAGGATGTCAAAAAACAGATACAAAAATTATAATAAATCATTTTTCATAAATAAACAATGAGCAAATGCAATAGCAACTATTGAAAATTTCAGACTTCGCGGGCTCTGGACCAACTATTTCTATTTGTTTTTCAAGATGGTAAGCATACATGTCCTTGTTCTTTTTGATACCAGTTTAAACATACTGGAGTATTGTTTGAAGCTAGCAAAACTTAATGCATAAACTTCAATTCCTTTAATTTTAGAGTATGGCGGCAATTGCGTCAGGAACAATGAAATGTGTCACTGGCATGAGCCAAAAAATATTAGGCAAACGTTCATTCGCACGACCCCAGATTTTGGAACGTCCCAGCCTTAACTGTAGCAAAAAATATTTTACCACCAGTATTCTAAATAACAGCCCGTATTATTCGGTAGATAGAGAATTTTTTGTAGGTTGTTTCGCTAAGTCAGAGCAACGCCAAATTCCGGAAGACGTAACCTTAAAGGAAGCAAAACGAGCATACTTTTGGGCCATTTGCTTGAATAGAAGCGCATGATTCTGCACGCCAAATATTGCAAGTTTATTCATCCGTCTAAGGCGCCAGTTAACATCATAAAATCATTACTCATGAAATACTCTTTTATTGAAATACGTGGGATAAGAACTGGACGTACAGGACCAAATGCAGACGGTGTATATCATATTCTTTCATTCCTTACTTCCCCATGCCCGCAGTGGCCATCTCATGTTCGCGCCAGATCTCGTAAAAAACTGCAACTTTTCTCAAGCAGAGCCCCGGAGGGGCGTTCCTTCGAGCACTGAAAGCCACGATTTCCCACCACCCACACGGTTTTTTATATTCACTCGACGGAACAGAGAAATACGCTTGCTGGCCTCCTCCCACGAAAGGAGCTCATTCTTTCACTCCCCCACGCGCGCACATATTTTAAACTCTTGATTTAATGCGCCCTTAACTTATGAGCCATGAAGAGGCGGCACACACAGAGCCTTGGTTCCGACCGAAAGGCTCTTCCCCCTGGTGATAAGGGTATTAGCCAAACCTAAAAGCACCCCAACCAGAGAGGACTGACACGAAAGCCATGTACTACGCAGAACCAGCAAGAGTGGAATTTCTTGCTCCGAGAGATTCAACACAGAACTTCCATGCGTCCAATATTTAAGAAATGAAGCTAAGAATGCACATCCATCTTCATCGTTGAGCACCAATGAAAAAAAATGTCATCATTAGCAATACATCATCCGTGAAGCCTATATATGCTGTATATCACTACAGTATACCAAACGAATACCAGCCTTCCCAATAATAATAGACCAAATATTTTAACAGTCATTTCTATTTACATTTTTCAATATCAATAACTTGTCAATGATTATAACAATGATTATCATTCTATGCATTATTTATTTCATAATTTTAGAAATAAAATACAGAATTTGGAATTTCAATGAGCGCGGAAAAATACTCCGGTAGATGTAGTGTAAACCGTACAGTTATTGGCCACATGGTATTTTGAAGAGCATAGCATAGTAAAGTTCGACAAAATTAACAATAATCACTTTTGTAAATTTTTCTATCATTATTGTAAATTTTGTCAAACTGTACTCTTACTATCCTCTTCAAAATACCATGTGGCCAATTACTTCAAAATACCATGTGGCCAATAAATGTACAGTTTACCCAAGCACAGATTTACAATACTCTCTTTTTTTAAATACTGAAAGAGCACATCCACCTTTAACGATAAGCATAAATGAAAAAAGGATTAGTACATCGATACTTCGTCCGTATATCCTATACGGCATACAAGACATTATAGATAAATTAAGGGGGGCAATCTTAGTCACCATTGTAATGGTAATGCATTATAGTTTGCTAACCTGCCTTTGCTTCGTAAATGGAAAAGAATTCGACAGCTCTGGCAACTATGTGTAATAATGTATAAGAGCAGAAGAATACGCAGAGAAAATATATAGCGGCTCGTGATGATCGAATTTATCTTACCCACTTGAATTAATGATATCCAAACATAATATTGAAAATCTGATACAAGATAGGTTGGAAATGTGATGCAAGATAATATGAGAATTTGGATAACCTTGCCGAACAAATGACAAAAAAATATTTGATTTCATTTTAAGTCTTCCAATTACAATGAACATTAATTTGATTATGTCCGATCATTCATTGTAAATACTTTACTACGCTTTTTAGGACGGAAATTTGGGTGGAGTTCAACTTTTGCGAAATTGATAAAATCTGTCAACGCAGCATATCTGAAAAGCAATGTAAACAATGTTATAAATAGTAATCGTAAATAATTCAGCGGTCACAGCAACCTTGATACCTGTGATAATATTGAGCTAAAAACTGTTATCATACTATATGGAGATTTTTTACACGTAGACTTTATAGCTTAGAATAATTAACGAAGTAATTTCATCATAAAAGATTATCCATTTCCATCCTTTTCTATTCAATGTGCACGAATTTGAACCAAAATTTCAGTTCAGTACAACAAGCAATATACTATTCATGCCGTATAATGCGTCTGAAAATTTCACTCCAATACATGCAACATTTGATATTAAAATGCAACGCCGAACTGCGAACAAAGAGATCTCCTTTATCCAACCACACATAATATAATTTATCTCAAATAAATATACTTAACATCCAAACATGTAGAATATGGTAAGTTTGTCTCTCAATGATCTCAAAGTGTATTTTATCGAGTTTGAAATCAATATTAGACGTTGAATACAGAAGGCAAAGCGAAGGCCACTGGAATTTAAAATATGTATTGATTTTCAAATATTTTACTCCAGTCTCAAAACATCAATTTCTTTCACAAAAACACACCAGTATAATTTCAATGATCACTATAAGAACAAAATACATATCTACCTAATAGATTGAATTTCTTTATGCTGATATGAAAATTGAGAGATACTTCAGCTATGTGGCTTATCGTACTCTTGCTTAGGCTATTAATTATGCCAGGATGGTAGCAATGTGGTTTAACAACAAGATAGCAGTATTAAGCTTTGAACGACAACAATATTATCTCAACCCTGGAAGGGCGGTGCACGTGGCTTGATATTTCTAGCAAATTAACGAGAGTTTGCAACGCAATTTTTTATTCCCTCTCTCTCTGCATTATATTACCCGAGCACATGGAGAGAGATTTTCAATTCCGCACACGTTTTTAGCATCAGGTCAGGCATTAACCGAAATCTGAATAAACGGCCGATGTTCTGCCGCGGAGAAAAACGCAGCTTTTAAGCCCAAAAAAAATAACATCGCATTCGAAACACTAAGTGTTACGACCGCTTCCTCCTCCATCCCTTTTTTTTCCTGGCTCGTAACTCGTAAGCGCGCGCTCTCGCCCATTTGATCCCATTTTATTTCACCAACCCTTATAATTTCCTTCGTTCACCCAACCTCTTTCGAGAGCGTCCCCCGAAGTCGTTCTCTTACACTCCTTCCCCTTTAAGAAGGACCGGCGCTCTCACCTCCCATTTCTCGCCTCGCGACAACGGAGCGGCAACCAGGGGTCCCGCACTCCAGCCTACCTCCCTGTGACACAACCCCCTTCGCCCGAGCGAGCCCCAACCCTCTCCGGACCCCCTCTCATTCCGCTCGCAACCCTGAAAGGCGTCTGACGAGAAGAGGTGTAGGGAGGTAGGGAAGGAGAGAGAGAGAGAGAGAGAGAGAGAGGGTACGCTGCCTTAAGGGGCGGAGAGTCTTCTGCAGAAGACAGGGAGGGTTGAGAAAGACCGGGGAGCAATCGGCTTGAATGGGTTGCAGGCCATAAATGGGGACAAGGACGAAAACCTTTTTTTCCACACTCTCGCTGACCGAACTCACACTGATATAGAGATTAATTCTAGGCATAATAATTTAATTAAGTTTTGAGTCCGACAACCCTGTTATAACGTCGGGCCGTCATGTTTTAATAAATGGTCTACCTACTGAGGAATACTCGGGTATTTATTTAACTTTTTCAAGTAAAATTGCCAGTTTTGATGTTTGAAGTTTCCGATTTGGATCTGGCTCCACTTATTTCTTTTAATAAAATAAATTGCAATATCAATTAAAAACAACCCACAGTGAAGTAAAAGTGTACTCGAAAATATCCAGGAATTAACGAGTAAAATATTCGAAAAACAACTCACCATTAAAGTAAACGAGATATTTTCTTGGCTAAAGAAAGCAATTTTAGATCTTGTGCCTTCTTGATCTATCGGCCACGTGAACTTGACTCGCTACACCACCGTCAGCGAAAATGGAGCCCTTGGCCGGAAAACGGGAGAAAAAATTACGCTGAGACACCAAAGTTAACCATAGAAGAAGTGGGGCACAACCTACAGGGTAATGAACAATTAGATTACTCGGGTAGTGTCACAAACAAAAATGGACATGGTGGTAAGGATATTAAATAAATAAATGCGTTAGGGATTATGTTCATTAACAGGGGAAATACTAACATGGACCATTGCTGGTGAATTTTAGGGTTTGGAAAAGAATGGCGCAGAAATATGGACTAAGAGAAAATAGCGGAGAGTAGATTGGAGGCGTTTGAGATGTATGAGGGAAAATTGTGGAGGAGCGATGGAAGGAAATGAAGACAAATGAGGAGGAAAGTGCTTGGCATTGCGTATGAAAAGAGGATGCCCCACGAGATATGAGGTAGGGTGACATACAAAGTGTATGGATCAAGTAATACAGGGGGAGGTGATTATGAAGACCTATATAAAGGAGAGAATGTACGGTAAGTGAAGCAGTGAGAGAGACATATATACTCTTGGCTTTAAGGATGGGAGGAAGAGATGTAGGAATTAGGTAGAGTTTAAGAGTGAAATAATCTACGGAAGTAGGGTATTATGGTCATTGAAAGTTGAGGCTTAGCAATATAGCCGTACCACTGTGGAAATATATAGAAAGATGTATGAGATCAAGTGATTACGGCAAATAGCTGGATGCCTCAATGATACCTTCGGGATGACTCAGTGTGTAAGAAAGGAGTGTTAAGCAAGAACATACAAAGTTAAAGTCAGACAAATGCTGACCTTATGGCATAGGCGAGATGGGAGACAAATTAAACTTCAAGTTTTTAGAAACCGAAGAAATTAAAATCATTCTCCAAAGTTGCAGAGAAAACCTCATTGGAAAGAATGACAGGTGAAAGCATCAGAAAGCAAGGCTACCTATATACTCGTAATATCAACAAATGGGCAAACGGATGGAAACAGGAATGAAAAGGTCACATAGAATTTAAGAAGGAAGAATGGATAATATTGCCAGAGATAAATTACAGGTGGAAGTAAGAGCAGATCATGGAAAAAATGGCGGGGCAATATGAAGATGGAGTAATCTGAGCATATACTCGTACTGAAGAAAAAAGGTGCAAGCCTAGCAAGTACGTGAGAAGAAGAAGGAGGAAGAAAAACTGTTATCCTATCACAATTTATGACTTCCTTAAGTGGAACACCACCTATAATGAATATAATTATGTTTCATAGCCAATCCCTTTCACAAGATAAAGGCGTTTCAGCAGGAAAGCTATTTTCTAGTCGTTCAAGGAGAAGTCATTCAGGCAGTAATATTTCGCGGATCGGAAGCGGAAATGAAACTATCAAGACCACGGGCGTCATTTCGGATTCCGGAACTCTCGGATCCGTCTTGGACCTCGAAATTGAAACCATGATTTCCCCCGGCCGAGTTCATGAATAGAATTGAATTCGAAGCCCCCAATACATAATGAAACAAATGGGGGTCTGACTACGGAGACTATCACAAATCGAAGATAGGGCGAAGGAAATAGGGGCACGTGATAAAGTCAGATGCACAGCGGAGTAAGTTCATATACAGAGAAGTACTATTAACTTGAAGGTCCTCACTAAAAAACAAGAAAGAAACTGATTTAAGGAATTTCAACGTCTTCATCTCATACGAGTACATATGACCATCAGAGAAAATTAAATGGGCAAAACATTTTCCTTAGAAACCTAATTCCTATTTCCGTACTTGTGTTGCGCTATATAGGCTACGCAAGGTTGTTTTGCAACATCTGAGCGAACGATGCTTGTCTGATAAATTAGGAGTCAGTTTGCAACACTTGCATACGAGCAGAAGGCATCATTTTCATTTGCGAGAATTGAAAAACATCTTGAGCATCACGAAAAAAGCATTGATTAAGCATAAAAACTACGACGATCACTGAATTATTCGAAATACGAAACGCCCCAGACGAAAAACAAGGGCTTAAACTTTTCGAAAGTCTTATCCAATAATATACTCTGATAATATCATACTTCGATTCAATAATCTCGTCAACACTTCTTCCACTTCTCGCTGAATTAAAAAAAAAATGAGAGTTACATTCGCCTGTTTACGAGAAAATGACCCATGAGATATTCATAAAAGAACATGTATAACCATCTTAAAGAGAAATTATGTTGCCCAGAAAGCATACGAAATACAGGAGAAATCTAACGATAAAACTATATAAGTATGGGTAAACAGTGCTCTAATCAGCATATAAAGAACACTACATGACAATCATGGTTGGTAATATATAAGGAAATATAAGGTGGATGATGAGAATGACCCATAATGTAAAATAACACGTATTCGGGACTTTCGTTATACACATGACGTTTTCAAAAGCCAGTAAGAATTTAAATCATCACAGAAATGATAATGAATCTTGTAACACATGCTCAGCTGCTATGTCTGAAACGTGACTAGCGTGCATAAAAATTCGACCGAATATTTCCCATTTTTCTAGTACAACAACGCTGAGAAAGTCTCATGAACCGTGATTGCCAGCGGTGCGCTACACAGCCTGTTCAGGCAATGGAATCCGGAAGGTACACTAAATGGTCCGTGTATCTTGATGAATAACACATAGCGAAAGACCTGCAGTGTCTGAAGAATGACGATATAAAACTGAAAGGTCGTCAAGGAACGTCCTCGCAATAATAGTGAAGAAACTAGCATGAGAATTCGAACGAAATTCATTTTCTCACAACCTTCATTTCAAACATCAATTTACGGACCTTTTTCCGATATGTTGCAAGCGTTTTTTCTCGGTTAAGTAAGTTAGCTAGTATTAGTTTATGAAGACAAAAGAAAGAGTAAAAAAGATATGCAAAAATGATAGACGCTCAAATACTGGGAGGGAGAAATTATAGTTAGTAAATTATTTGAGTAAGCAAACGGCAATTGAAGTCATTTACAATATGGTAGGTTGGTAAGGAACGAATTACACTGGGAATATAGAAATGGCGTAAATAAATCAGCCTGCTCATTAACTATAGATGCCAAAAGATCAATGTTTACGACTCCAGCGAATAGAGTTGTGTACTTCAAGTGCTCTCCACTTTCCATGTAATGAAAGAAGGAATAGGTATATATTGAAAAATCTGCACTACTCCCATTCAAATCGGAGCCCTAGAGATGGAGAGTTAGAACTCCATTTAGGACCAATGGGATCCTCAACAGCTTTGTTATAGCACGATTTCAATGAAATAATATTGGCCATTGACTCGGAAAACTTTTATCGCCTTTTGAAGGAATGGGAGACCCTTGGACTGACTTTACTTGAACTATCTTGCCAGCGCAGCGTCTTCAGGGCAAAGCGTCGTGACGCGTTTTCTGCCGTGTCTATGATGAGTTTTTCTTCGAATTTATCTAGGTTCTGCAGTGTGATTGGTTGAGGTGCGAATAACTATTTTCAGGGCGCTCTATAACACCTGGGAAAGAAATCCCGAAGCCCGTATTATATGCATAATACTGACCCAATTGCTACGGATGACTGATCGGAAAATACGAAAACAGTCGGAGGAGAGAATCCGCATAAAAAATTAGGGACATCGCTTCCGGTCGTAATGCGATGAGCTGAGGGTTATAGGGTAAATAAGACGTGGGATACGACAAAGGAGAGGAAAGGAGAGGAAGTAAAAGAGGTCGCGGAGATGATTAAAGGAAGATTGAGCGCAAAAAGGAGGGAGGAAAAGGAGAAATAGGAAATGCCTAGTAAATGAGAAATGGGCAAAAACAGGGGAAAGAAAGGAATGAAGGGATGGCTGAGAAGAGAGAGGGCTCCCCCACGTCTTGCGTTCATCAAATTACGCAACCCGTGAAATGAAGCGACGGGAAGTTGTGGCTTTTTCCTCCCCCTTCCTCACATCATGAGGGGTTTTCAGTTTTATTTCCGAGAACGTCAGTCCAAGGAAGATTAAGCAGTTGGCATAAAAATTTGAAAAAGCTTCGGATTTGGCAGCCGAAAAGATGAATGAGCGACTATACTTTGAAAAAAAAGAGGAAATTTCCCCATTATTTTGAACACCACTAATGTAATAAAAGCATTAGAGCTATCAGCTACAATTGTAAGCCAGAAAAAAATAATAAAGACTTTATCTCAAATCAAAGGCGAGAAGTGAAACTTAGAGGACTCCTTGAATGTAAGAAACACTCACCATGATATCAAAAACGAGACGGTCACTTGCTAAATTTGTTGGCCAGATATTTGATACTACGGTTAAGAAAATGAAACTGAAAAGGAAAGACGACTTTAATGAACGCAAAACTGAAATAAGAATTCTCTTCCCATACTTCGAGGGTAAAATAATTCTGATGTGATATTTTTAAAATAGCATGGTGACCAAAAATGAGGACTGTCTGCATTTTGAACAAAATTAATAATTCATTGTTTCCCAAGTGGAAATAAAGAAAGGTTAAGCTTTACCGAATATAAACTAATGTAGCATATCTCAACCGTGAGTCAATACATCATTCATTAAAGTAATCCACCGGTTACAGATAGGCTTAATGGAAGTCACCAAAAAATCCTCCGGATTTTTGCACGTTCAGGACCCTATTATCACGTTCAGAGCCCCTTATACCTCTAGTATTTCTTTCTTCCATTCAGCGTACGTCCTACGTTTCCTCAACCCGACCATAAAACCTATTCCTTTTTTGGACTTCCCTGCTTCCCCAACATCCTTCCCTCTATCACGACCTTGAGCAACCCATCGCCTCACATTCCCTCTTCCACACTACCACTAACCCTACCCCCTAATATCATCCAGGAGTTAGTTATTCAGTCAAAATAAGTAAACGTTTCAAATTGATTATCCGAAAAGAAAAAGGATTGTCCGTATCCTGTAATACACGCAAAACAATCATCGCAACGTAACGCTAGTCTGCATGGCTCTCAGGCTCAAAGAATCAAATACAAAATGTGCTCATCGATCGAATAAAATCGTATCACTTGAATTCAGTACAGCTTAAGTTCACTGGACAGTTGAATTCAGCTAATGTTAGAGGGTCACTAATTAAAATGAGCTTGTCCACTCAAAAATATCAGATGTTTTCACTGGAAGACCTCTTCCGTAGTCGTTTGTATAAGATAATTTGAGGGTAATGTCGTTAATAATCGCTTTAAATAGGCAAGCGAAGTTTCTCGGGTAATGAAGACAAACAAGCAAATAATTAAACAATGATCACTTTGAAGGGACAACTATTTCTAATACCCTACTAAGTCATTTCCTTCGAAATAAGTCACATACAAAATTCGTCAGGATTAGAATTTTAGATGAACATCAGTTATTTTCCCGAGTTGCTAGAAGCGAAAACAAAGGCATCCGGTGAGAATTAGAAGTAAATTCATTTTTAGACTAAACGGATTTTGTTGCTTCCCGGAGCCAACAGCTCTATTTTACGAGCACTAGCTTCACTGCAGTATCAACCCCTACGCAGTTCACAAGTGTAGAATATCGATTCAGCGCACAGGCACCTGCCAAGAACATGAGAAGCTTCGAACCATGGGGGAAACAACATTGAATGAAAGTCACGATTTAGAAGGCTGTACGTATCGGCACGAGAAAAATAGTGACGGACGAGTAAGATTGAGGATTTCTATTTTTGAAAGCGCTCAAAAGGAAGGGAATAAATGCCATAAGACTGAACATCACCTCTCTATATTTTATCGTCCGGGATATATAATATTTCTCATGGTAATGCGTTAATCGATAAAATAGGATATTAGCTATCATGCAATGTCACGACGCGGAATACGATATGCAATGAAATCCGCATTAAATGTAGCACGGAATCTAGTGTCATGCGACGTAGTGAAATATACTCGATGCAATTCGATTTTCAATGCACCAAGATTAGCGATAAAATGCAGAGTCAGCGATATGCGAAGGATCCGATGTCATGCAATACTAGGTGATTTTTGGCTTCATGATGTTTCAATGATGTCCAATGTAGTGCGTCTTACTGTGATATTTGCGATTCAATGTGATGTAATCCAAAGCACTGCGATATGCACATATCATAAACATAAGAAAAGTTTATATCACCATGTTGAAATTTGACTATCGCACATCTCTCTTAATGGTTGACAAACGAACACTTGGTATTCACACGTATTTGTTTACTAAGCCGATCGCGGTTTCAACGCTAAAGCTTAATTTCAAAGCCGCTTTAGCTCTGAAGCAGCGGTGGACATAATAAACAATAGTGTGGAAATGTCCAAGGACTCTTTCTTCAGAATGCTCACAAATTCCACAAAGTGGAGCCTGAAATCATTGAATATGACTGTGAATATTTGATGAATTATTTGAGGTCGAACTTTCATGGAAGGAGCAACGTTCTGAATTATAGATATACCCAACAGAGACCAAAAGTGAGGTAAAGGGAGGAATTGGAGGAGGCGTAGTAAGAGGCAGAATGGATTCTAGTGCCGGGTTCAATCGAATAGGAAAGCGAGCAGGCGAAAGGATAAGGGCATTTGGACAGAAACAAACGAGGAGCGCGGCGCATGAAGGAGATCGAGAGAGAAAGTGGACGAGCAGAGAGGACTGGGTCGAGGAGAGAGGTGTTGTGGGCAGGCAGGGATTTCGGACGGCGGGAAGGAAGAACGAAGGGACGAGGAAGTGGGTAAATGGAAAACGTAGTCAAGGTGTGAGAGGGCCGGGAATTATGTGTGGAGAGCGAAATAGGGGATCGGAAGACGCAGAGAAAAGGGATGTGTCAGGAAAGGATGTAGGGGAGAGAGAGAGAGAGTCCCCCTTCGAAGGCAGGAAGTGGAGGAGATTGGAAAAAAGGGAATCTTTGAGTTGGGAATTCGGCTGGACTAGGGAATCGAGAGAACAGAGACAATGGTGTAATTCGTGGTATCGCAAACCGTAGTCGGTCCGTTATACAATTCGTCTGTTCCCTCAACTCGATATTTTAGGCAGTCTGTTAATCGGTATGGTCAGAACTTTGGGGAAAGGCAGTGCCATTTGAATTATTATTAAGGGGACTGATGAGAAAAAAGGAATGGTGAGGACAGAGATTGCGGTTAAATCGCAGTAACGCAAACCATAGTCGACCCCTTATCAAATTCGTCTGTTGCCTCCACTCAAAGATTTTTTTAGTCAGTCTGTCACTCGGTGCGACCAGCTTTTTGGCGAATATCAGTGTTATTTGAATTCTTATTAAGGGGACTGATATACGAAGGGTACAGGGAGAGCGGGGACAACAATTAAAGTCGCTGCAGACTGTAGTAGATCCATTATCCAATTCATCCATGGCTTCTGCTCGATTATTTTCAGGCACCCTGTTACTCAGTTTTATCAGCTTTTTGGCGAAAAGCAGTGCTAGTTGAATTCTTAATAAGGGGTCCGAAGAGGATAGGAAATTTTGAGGGCAGAAGTGAAGGTAAAATTCATTGTAACGTAGACAGTAGTCGATCACCTATCAATTTCGCAGTTGTCATCACTCCAAAGGAGTACCGAGTAGCCCGTTCCTCGTCGGGATCTGCTTTTCGGCGTCAAGGAGTAGGATTTAAATTCGCACAGGAGGTTGTGAGAACTTATATCGCGGAGCAATTCGCAGTACCGCAAACCGCAATCGACTTTCTATTATTTCGGCAGAAGCCTTCAGATTTCTCTTTTTCATAATCTGTTCCTTGAAGTGAACAGCTTTTACGCGATAAGCAAAGCATATTAGTTTCTTAGTTAAACTGTGCCGACTCAAACCTTAGCACGGCCAATACCTCGATATGAATTATTTTGCAGTTCCTCGGCATAAGAATGCAGTTCCTATACCAAGGCTGGGAACTAAACCTTGTAACTTAAGAATTGCGAAAAACAATGGAAGAATCGATAAGGCAAAATTCAAATATAATACTGGCAGGAGGAGTTAGACTTAAGTAATTCTATATAATTTCTTTATGCTAATTATTAAAAACTGTGGTGCAATACCTAGGAATAACATAATAAAATCGCTAAGGCTGAGCGGGTTCCAAACGTATTTTTTTCTCATTCTCAAATTAAGTATACAATAACTATCAATATAAGACTCTTCAAAATTCCTCACTTTAATACACTGAAGATTTAGCTGAATAGTGTGTTGATTCATATTCAACTTGGAGGAAATTCATTTTTACAGACAGCATACGCAAACGTATGATTTTTACAGAATTTTAACGCCATAAATCCGATATCAACACAAAGCTAGCACAAGCGTTTAAACCGGTATCACTATTAAATTTATGAATAAGTGCATCATGTCATTCATGTTCCTAAATGTTTAATATAAACGTGGTAATTTAGGTATTATTTATTGGGTCGTTATTTAGTTATAAATTCAGAAATATGCATTTCAAAATTTGATTTCTAGTAGTAAAAGCCCTTCCCGCTTTAATAAATGAGGCAGTGGCATCCTACACGTGGCCATAAACAACGACTAATGTCATGAAAGGAAGACATGCCTCTGAGTTGAACCAACGATCGTCACCATTTGATCTTGAAATGGATTTTTAATGGCATACGATTTTGGGTCCCTAGAAAAAAAAACATTAAAAAGTTCCATGAGGTAGTGTTTTCATTAATTTATCATGGATATTTTTTATTTCAGCAAAATATTTTAGATCACAAACCTTAGTTTTCTGCTATATGAATGGCTGACAACGACAACACACCTTTGCCTTACATTAGTATGAAGTTTTCTGAATGGAATGTTATTCTGCCATAAGTAAATAAATAAAGGAACCAAAATAATTTGGTTCCGAAAGAGCCCTCGACCGGGTTTCAGGAAAAGAATGACGGCACTAGGAGTGATAGCGCCCGTGGCGATAAAAAAGACCATGATAAAACATGGATGATTAATGAATCCTTCATCTGTCATTTTGAGCATGAATAAAATATATCGCACTGATCCTCTTTCATTTATAAACTCATCACATATTTATTTTCGATTTCTTTTGCAACATTATGTAAAAAAATATTATGATAGCTCCAAAGCCAAAAAGTCATTTATTACGAAGATGTTTTTGAAGGAATTTCAACGAAATGTGACGGTGACAGCATCTTTCTACTACGTAATTTGGAGCCAAACCTCCGAAAAGAAACAAGGAGTTAGGGCTAAAGTGAAGGCTGATAACAACAATGCAATTTCATTTCATTGTATTATTAATACAACGTTTGACATAATAAAAATGGATAATGCCGGTCACTGGTACTTGAGTTTATAGCTAAAATGATATTTAAACGCAATTCCTCGGTAATGATAGGATTGTGAGTAATATGATGGACAGCTCAATATTCACTCGAGAGAGCATCATGAATATATCTATAACACCATCCATCACTCATTCATTCAATATTACATCTCAACGTAAATACGTCATTTCAAGATGCAAGAGTGGGAGTAATATAAAAAGATAATGATTTTGGCTGCCGGGAGTAAGTATCGATGGTCTACTGAGAATGGGCGACAAAAAGGCTACTCACTCAGTGATACTCACAAATATCGGAAAAACTCAAAATTAAATTCGAATGCCTCTACAGTTTCTATTGAGGAATTTCCGGGAAAAAGGTGAACTCCTTTTCAATTCAAGGTTTCATGGGTGTTTGGAAACTTCTTCAAAGATACACGACACATGCTATCAACTGAAAAGTATTAAGCCAACTGAGGAAAAGTTGAAGCACATTTCAATAGGATTCAATTGGCAAACTGACTGAAAAGATACCGAGGCCAGAGCACAAGAAATACGATTTCGAAATTGGTATTTCTTTGCCAAAATGGAAACGTACTGATCTTGAAAGGAGACGGGAATGACGGATTAATGAAGCAGAAAATATTATTTTCCATTGAAGGAGGTTAATACATTGATATTAAAATAAGCAATAAACTAAATAAATAATGAAACTGTTTGGTGCTCGCTTACTCAAGCAAGGTTAAGACGTGTACGATTTAGGTTCAGCTTTCAAATTGCAAAGCAAACTTTCCGAAATCTAAGCCTCTACTTTTACCTCGAAATTGTTTCCAACTGATTAATAGCACTCAAAGTATCAAGGTGGAATCATGGAGCAGCAAGAAATAAGATATGAAAGAAAAGTATGGATATTTTCCTTTTCTTCTCATTACTAGACTGCCTACCTAACTTAATTACGTTTTGGATTTAGCGCTAAAAACACTCGTATAACATACAGTATATCGAGGAATGCGTTTGTAAACGAAAAATACATCTCCACTAAAAGAATACAGCAATAAATACATATGTTTTTAATAGTGAGAAGGAAAGGTAAAATACTAATATGTACTGCAATTTATACTATGTATTTTATTGATCATGATCATGGTGTCTTTGCATAGCAACATTATCGGGTGGCGTTGCTTTTGAAGATGTCACCTTTCAAGGAAACAATGGTCATGATCCATAAAACTACCGTGCAGTGTAAGTTAAATTTAATTCCAACAGTGAATTATTTCCTTATCGATAAGCCTGAGACTGTCAAATATTTTTTGAATCGCTCGAAATCGCTCGAAATCGCTCGCTCGAGAAAGTTTCCCGATTTACGGAAAAACATCCTTCTTATTTCACACCAATAATTCAAAAGAAGGGATTAAAAGCCGTCAGGCAAGAGGGGGGGCGGCAAGTGATTTAACAAAGATAAAGCCAAAGGCTGTAGGAAAGAGCGAGGGATAGAAATGGACAGGATGAGCCTGAAGGGCGGAAAAGTACGGCGCTGGATTTGGAGAGGATATAAGTTAGAAGAATTTATGGGTATAACATAGAAAGAGAAATAGTGCCATGAGAGATAATAGACCAAAAGACGTTTATTGGTCAGTCTCGTTCACAAAGAAACCAATCTTTAGATGCCGTTCATCGGCACGTTTACATTATTAGCTTAATTTAGGAACGCAATCATTCGACATAACTTTTAATCCATAACGATAAGTTAAATGGTGGTGTTAGTCTTCATTGAGCCGTGGATGGACGATGTCATATTAAATATTTTACAGCAAGAGTTGGTATTTCAAATATTTTAGGGGAAACAGGTGAACTCATTTAACAGTGTTTTTTTTGCAAAAGGTCTGCATCATGCCTCGGGAACACTATAAAAATACATATTTGCATATGTGATAATGATCTTTAAGCTGAGGCTGACACACAAATGACTAAAACCAAGATGCTTAAACAAATGCCCAAAGTTATAAGGTATCACTGCTTGAAAAACAGAACTGACACTCTCCACTTAAAGATGCATTTTAGTATGTTGAGCAAGTTAGGTCAAACATTGCATAAAATGATGTAAGTAAGACCATTTCGATACTTTAAGGACGTAAAGAGAGATTAAAATTGTTCTCAGAAATTAATTTTGAGTTTTTTCGAGGCATAATAAATGAGGGCCTTAGACGATATCGATCCGTAGAAGGAAAATCACTCTGATCAACAATATCGAGTTGCATAAGAGCAAAATGAATGCATGTGACGATATCGTATATCACATCGTCACGGTCTCTCGGAAGAAAATGTCAAAAAGCTCCTCAATTAATGTAATCCCCAGGCGAACACCCAAGGACCCTCTTCGGATTCTATCTATTCCAAAGGAGACTACGTAACCACCAGGAAATGTTCACGAGCATCGAAACTCGCACCTGACGCGAGGTCAGCCTAACCTCCTACAGCACTCGCATATTCACAGGGATTTTCTGTAAATCAGCGCCGAGTCAAAGGGGAAGGACACTCAATTATACTCGCGGACTCAAATACTCAAACTTCTCTTAATATATGTCACCACCTTCGAAAAACCTCGGCATTCCTCCCGGAGAAGAGGGCCCCATTGGGTTGGGCGAACGACAGGTGAGAACCTTTGAACTAGATGGCGAAAAATTCGACAAACAATACGTGTGCTCCCCTAAAAATATAGTGAATGCTAAAAAATAAGGATTAACAGATAAACTTCACGAAGTTCTAAATCATGATATTTTTACGTAGATGCGAAAATTCGCGACACTAGTTTTCCTTACCAGAGCCGTCGGCCATATTGACTTCCTGAATTACTAGCTCAGTCAGTTATGGTGTAAAAATTAATAAAAAAAGTACAAAGAAGTAACTGTTTGTCATCCATTTGATTTAATAAAAATGTTATCAATCTAGGAACCCAAATAATTTGAAGGCCACCGTTAGCATTATATGTTCAATCCTTGTACCTGTTCAGTTCCGGGAGTCAGTGCTGAATACGGATATAGATCAAATTTTCAGGCTTAACTTGGTGGAACCACATTGCGATGGTTTGGAAATAATTTCACTTTGTAAAATTCCACAGAAAGTTTTTTTTTTTCCGACCCAGGGTTTCGACTATTACACAGTCATTATCAAGTTAATGATTGATAATCACTGTTTAATAGTCGAAACCCTGGGTCGGAAGAAATAAAACTTTCTGTAGAAATTTACAAAGTGAAATAATGTTAATAATTTCCACAATAACGGATGTAGGGGTGAAGTCGATTATTTTCTAAACTGGTTTCAGGTTAACCTATACAAAGCTGGTTATTTAGTGAGATTCAGAGATAGGTCAGTGTGAGGAGTGGAGAATGGGTTGAGAGTTACCTGGTATCCTTCTTAAGGCTGCCTAAGAGGCAGAGCCTAATAAGAGGCGCTTACTGTATTTGAGGAAATTACTGTTTACGGACCGTCCAAGGAAAGGAGCAACGTAGCACGAAATTAGGGGTTGGGAATGCTTAAAAATTCAAAATGTAAAATATGATCAGCCTGAGCTGTGAAACAAACCCTTGTGCCCAGACTTCACGCCGAGTTTTTTTAAGCGATGAAGCTAATCCGATATCCTCTTCCTCAGCGAATTATTTAAAGCACCCGTCAGGGGTTCTGGGTTTGTATAAAAGACTAGCCGAGAGAAACGTTTTCATTTTACTGGAATACAGTTCTCTAGCCACCACACCAATCCCATTGTCAAACATTCTTTCCAATCAACGCAAACATTTCCAACTGTTCAAGTTATAAAGGCCAAATACCAAATCACCAAAAAAATTCGGGTTCATAAGCACCTAGATTGGTGTAAAAAAATTTCCCGAAGTTGGAAATATCAGACAGTAAGAGATCCATGAAAATCGGCAAGGTTATGAGGTTGAAAATTAGGTCACATTGACATATGACAGCTCAAAGACATTCAACTCCACAGGCAAAGACGGCCACCGTGTAATTAAAACCAAAAGGGGGACATAGATAACTCACTGCATTAGATTGAAGATTCAGAAAGAAGCAATCACCACACGCCCCGTCAAATAGCACTTTAGAGAATGTCAAAGCTTGCAAATTCCAGATTATTGGCAAGGTTATGAAGAAATGAGAAGGAATATTGAGTATGAATAAGAACTGCCTGAGATTCAAAAGTTAAGGTATGGAAGGTCAGCATGAAATACACCAACAAAATTGTACATACACATGTGCCTCACTGCTTCTGGCTAAAGCGTCTTTTTAGAGAGAAGCAATTACCGCACCCGAAATTTGTATTGCCCTTTAGGAGATTGGAAAATTTATAGCTGCGGTGGAATCACAAACAGGATACGACAGTTTTGCGAGAGACAACTGTTACGGTAAGGCCGGTCAAAGTAACTCATCAACAAAATTCGAGCATGTAGGTTAACTCACTGCGTCACCTCGATGCAATATTTTAGGAAAAGAGCAGTTACAACACTACCCTTTCTTACAGCACTCCCGGGGATTATCAAGATTATAAGGATGAAAGAGTCACACGCATATAGATACGTGGATCGTTCGGGACGCCGGACTCGTTAATCTAGATTACACCTGGATATTTGAAATTGTAACTGGATTGGCCTGAGGCAGAGAAGAGCTACGATGGCGGGACAGGAAGAGATAGAGAGAGACGGTGAAGGGAAAACGTGATATTTGGACGCGGTAAAAACAACAAGGCAATGGACGGAACCTTTGTGGGAGGCTTAAACGATCCCACAGAGAATCTCCTTCCTTTTCTCCCTTAAATCGTGGCCACAAACTCGCCGGAATTTCTGATATCCCCTCTCTTCCCCTCCTCTGGTTGGGGGGCATGAGGGTGGGGCTTACAAACGAAACGTTGTGGATTCTCCTTCACCCTTAACAAAGTCAATAATCAATGAATCCATCTCCCACTCCAGTCCAAAGCCCGATAGCAGTATACTTCCTCAATTCTCTTTCATTCCACTATCCTTTCTACTTCCTTTCATCCACCTCCCCACACTCTTTTTTTTAACTGAAAGAAGAAGAGACTCTCCAGTCTCAATCTCGGGGCGGGCGTGCAATAAATTCGTTTATCTTTCCGGACGCCAAATTGCATTGAAGATCCCCATGGGAAAGTTGAAAGACATGAGTTTCATGCCAAAAGGATAGACAGACAAAGGACTTGACTATCGCGTCCCTCATGAGTCGAAATATTTATATGCAAAAAAAAATTCCAGGGTCCTATTGTTCGTGGTTCTAGTTCATTTTTAAAAAGGTTAGCCATTCAAATCGGCGGGTTCATTAGGAGCCGATACTGGTTTATTGCAGGATCTGCCGTCCCTTGAAACAAATCAGTGCCACTGTACCTATAGGCCTCTTAATATAGCTCACCAGCCGCGGTTTCAACGTTTACTAGTCATTGTCATTGATTACAAACGTTGCATGGGATTTTCGGCTGCTATGATGAACTAGTTCTTATAGAATCAATCCACAAAATATTGAATTTATAAATCTGGAATTCTGCATTTCCCTGAAAGTATAAGACCTGCGGGGTTAGAAAGCTTAATAGTCATTTTCAAGGAGTTTAAAAGCGAAGCATGGGTCTTGTAACAGCCATGATGAACTAATACTAGTTCCTAGAGATGAAAATTACATCTAGACATTTGCAATACTGCTGTACTCCTAGAAGCATAAGCTCCGTGGTTAGGTTCTGTGCCCATGTTGACCCTCTTTCGAGTGTGGCAATATCCAGCGATCACATACACTGTTGGTGGCAAGCATCAAAATGCTTCCACAAGATATGGTTAGGTAGGCTATATCATGATCAACTGTATTACAAAGGAGATAATGCGAGAAATAAACGAGGGAAAATTAATGGCGGGGGCTAGTTTGAGGCTTATTTCTTAACGAACAGAGAGAAACAATACAGGGTGATTACAAAAGAATGCGTCGGTTTCAAGGATCTGTATTTTTCAAATAGTTCAAGCTACAGAGCTGCGCGACCTTTTAAAATGACTGGTGCATTCTCTAGTTTTGTTGAAAAAAATAACATTACAAATGTTCAATATGTCCTCCTTGAGTACTCCGAACAATATCAAGTCGATATTTAAATTCCTCCCACACTCTGTGAAGCATGTCAGCAGTTACTTTCTTCACAGCCAAAGTTATGCATGCTTTCAATTCCTCGATGTTAGTAGGCAATGACGGCACAAAGACTTGACCCTAAACATATCCCCACAAAAAATCACATGGTGTGAGATCAGGTGACCTCGGAGGCCACAGATGAAGGGCGAGGTCTTGCCTTGCAAATCGACCAATCCATCTTTGTGGGTAGGTCTCATTAAGACGAGCAGGAGCTGAGAGGAGCCAATGCGGGGGGGCTCCGTCTTGCTGAAACACAAAATCATTGGAATCTCCTTCCAGTAGAGGAAAAAGCCAATCTTAATCAATGCCTACCAACAGCGCGGAATTGAAAGCACGCATAACTTTGGCTGTGAAGACAGTAACTGCTGACATGCTTCACAGAGTGTGGGAGGAATTTGAATATCGACTTGATATTGTTCGGGGTACTAAAGGAGAAAATATTGAACATTTATAATGTTATTTTTTCAACAAAACTAGAGAATGTACCGGTCATTTTAAGAGGTCGCGCAGCTCTGTAGCCCGTACTCTTTGAAAAATACAGATCTTTGAAACCGACGCATTCTTTTGTAATCACCCTATATAATAAAACTTTTATGCATTACTGTTCAGCAAAGAATAGTGGTGAAATTGTGGTTGGAGGAAGGTAGAGATTGTGAAGGGAAAATAAGAGAGAAATGATCGAACATTGAAGGAATGATTCTAATATAAATTATATCATCTGACAAAAAAGGCATTGGGCATATTTATTTTTCATGGTAGCAAAAATTAAATAAATTAATCCAGCCAATCACAAATTTCGAGTTTCATCCTATTCCAATCAGCTTAACACTATCTTAACTCTGTGTTTTTCCAGGTTAACTCGCATTTCGAGTCCACTATTCGATGCTTCGGGCTTCGCCTACGGTTACAATTCCTCTGCCCCCTAGATTAACGAGGAATCAAAGCCAAGTGTAAACAGAAGGCGAAGTGTCCGATTTCTACCGACAAACCTCGAAATCGAATTAGAGCGCACAATAACTTCTCCACCACGCAGGCATGCTGAATGCTAATCCAATAATTTGTTAGTAGTTTTTTACCTTTCTCAAACCACCTTTTCAAACTTTCAATAAATTTATTTCACACAATTCAACTCCAAGTGTAAAATATTAAAATATTTCCAACAAGCGAAAAAGAATTAGATCTAGAGCCAGCAAGTCAAAAACTATTGTTCAAAAATATTTTGACTATCTTAGCGGCAATAAGTCATCAAACACAGCAAAATTAGAGTTAAAGTATTTTTTTATAATATTTACGAGTTTTTAAAGGCATTTATAAAATTTCTTCGTGTAAACGTGAATTTTATACAGGATATTTTACAAAACTTTAACATAGGTTTACACTACACGTACCAAACTGCACGGCAATGATAGCTCGTCGATCCCAACATGTTAAAGCTCATAGATGGGATTAAAACTCTCCAAAACGATTGGATTTACCGTTAAAGTATTAAATTTTTGTCTGACATAATTTTGTTACTAATGACATAATGAAAAATGCACAAAGAATTTGTAATAAGTTTTCTTAAGGACATATTCAACCACTGGTTAAGTGAAGATGATTCCATAACAATGATTTTAAATGTATAGATACGACGCGGATAGCACATTACGTATTTGTATTCCTGGCGTTTTCATTAATTCATAAAATAAATTGAAATGTATTTTTCTGCAAAAAATAACAGCCGATCATATGAAAAATCGTCCGAAAATATAAAATAAATTATTAAGCCGAGAAAATACTTTTTCAATGTCACTAAACCAAATACCAGCGAGACTGAGCCAGGTTTATGCAGTTAAATACGTTTACCATGTCAGAGTCGGTTAAGTAAGATATTATGCTTTCCCGTAGTGCACTAATAATAACCATTCTCGGGACCTTCATCTAGTTAAAAACTATATCTGAAGAACAAAACCCTCGTCAGCCCTCAATGAGTCGTTCACTGAATCGTCAGCAGCAATTCAGAATGTTAACCGTGGAGATCACGAGAAGAGTTTGATATCAATGATGATTTACAGAATGTGCCATATTAGAGCGTGTTTTGTTGCCTCCCAACTGCACAGAAGAAGTACATCGGGCTGTGCTAATATATTTCTAGTGGTTTTAAAGAAATAGGCACAGTAAATCCTGACAGAGTGGGAGAGTTGGTTCCTTGAAATCGTCTCGTCTAGTAAAATCGTCACCTTATATGAAACAAATATGAGACGGAGAATGTGGGGTTACGTTTCTCAATCTCAACGCTCCCGTTTAATCAAAATACCATATTTTTATTGAGAAGTTTGTTCTTCAATAAACCACTTAAATACTATAAATCGCATATTCACGCCAGGCTGTCCTCAGAATTAAGTGCTTCAACAAAACATGTTACAAAATAAATTTCTACACGAAATTTATGCGTGCCTTTAGATGACACCAAGGAGAATGGAATAGTGAGCTCTTGCTGTCAACGGGTCATCCATAGGCTTAAAGCAAAACTAAAACCAGGCTGTTTGGGCTTTCATACAGCAGCGCGTACGTGAAAACGCTCATCAATCAAAATGATAATTAGATACGAAATTGTAACGGATCGTAAATAGAATATTGCTTGTAGAAATTAACTCCGTTTAATGTAGCCAATGAACGCCTGGCTTTCACATACATTTACATACATAATAGGAATTGAAAGAAACCGGCGACACAAAAACCCAAAAAAAACGTTGCACTTGTTGAGAACGAGATAAATATAAATGCGATACCACCACGCCATCTCTCCTCATAATGGATTCCATCTACCGGTATCTCCTCCGAAACCGTAAAAGAGAGAGGATTTAAGGTTTATAAAACATGTACAATGTTATGTCATACTCATGCAATACAGAAGTCGTCACTTCCAATGGAGAGCAAAAATTTACACTAGTTTATCGTGGTGAAAACAAGAATTCGTAGTAAATTACGATGCTATTCACTCACAATGTGGTTTTGAATCGATAGGCTTGCTACTTAAACATTGTTCCAAATCTTTGAAACCATTTAGCTAATGATGATGCCGCATGGCTCACAAGATCGCGACATCTAAAACCGCGTCTTACCGAGAAGAACGATCGCGTCCTGTAAAATCGGGTAGAAAACTATTACCGCGTCTTAACGAAATCGCGTATTGTGAGACAGAGCTATTTGAGGGTTAACATTAGTCTGTTTTGGGTAAGATTTCGTGCATTCGCAAAACCCTGGATCACTCGACGAGCAGTTTATTTCTGCCAAACGTTTTTGGGGTGTTATCAAGGCTTCGATGTAGCTCATATCGGGAGCTATAAGGAGCCAAGACCCGGAATAACGTAAAGCCCTTATCAAGAGGTTACGAGAGGAGTTGGAGAGAGGAAAAGATGAGAAAATCGTTCAGGGGTATACCCTTGACTCGATCGGAAGACCCTTCGCGTAACAATTTTCCCGATCCGAGCAAGAAAAGGCCTCCGTTACTGAAGGAATTGAGGACGTAGGGGAAGCAATCACCGAACATCGAGATTCTGTCGAGGATTCCCTCTCTTCAGCAAAACGTCCATTCCGCCATCCTTGTTACCTTCTTATCCGTTTTTTTACGCGGTGAGTCAACGCGTGCCAAGCCGAAGCCAGATCCAAGGAGGGATCAGTCTCTTCTTATCTTAAAGAGCTTGGCTCAAAAATATGTGAAGAACAGGTCGAGAAGTTGATTTTCCGAGGGATCCAAGGGAAAGGATCCTGTGAAGCCTTATGGACGCGTTTCCAGTGCGGAGGAAGGTACTTGGATTTATATCGGGAAAGGAAGACGAGAACAACGGCGTGAATACAACCGATATTTGCTAAACAAGGAAGTAAGCGATTTGTACAAAAAGCAAGGAAAACGACGGCTGCCTTTCCAATGGAAAGGGTGACGGAATAAGGTGAATGCCTTAGCGGAGTGGTGTCACGAATTCCATTTGGTTCCACCAGGTCTAATCTGACCTGAAAAAGTTTAAGTTGTATCGCCACGACATGAATCAACGCAGAGAATAACCTGAGAGATCTTTATCTTCAATGTGATGGAATATATGGTAGGGGAAAAATAGTCATACACTGTATTCTACTAAATTCTTTTTTTCATTGAATTTAATATCCTCCGTCAATGAGACCACCTCCGCCAATTATAGTGATCATTTAAGCCCGATTTTCAAATGTGTTTTCTATATTGAGCTTGGATTTAATACCTCCATCACTGAATTCCTGGTTTTTCTCATTAAATGTAAATTAAATATGGACTCAACTTCTGCCAATAGCATAAAATGTGTTCATTCATTTGCAATTCATTGGCTCACAGAATCTTTTTAAACATTGAAAAAACAATAATAAACTGGCATTTTACCGTCTAATGTATATTGTATTTAATTTAATATTTATCGTAGAAAGAAAACTGTTCCTAATAGCTGATCTATTAGGAACTATCTATGATAGATGATAATTGATCTATATTATACAATTTTCAAATAAATTTAACAAAGAAATAAAACAAAGTGGATTTATTCAGCCACGAAGGATTAGAACGTGATAAACCTACAGCACACACTATAGTTTCGTAATTCTCGGATATGCTAGTTGAGAGCACTCACTCGAGTAATCAGACAAAAAAACAAAATCTCTACCTAAAAAGATACTATAATTATTATACCAAGTAAGTAGTTACTTTTAAAATATTCCATTCCTATCATCAGCTCAAAGTTGCGCTCCAATAGATATTATTGCCAGAAACAGAATGACGCAAATTACAATTTACCACGCAGACATGCAGAGGTACAGCAAATGACTAGCGACAATCATTTGAGAGAATCTAAACTCCAAAACCCAATTTTAATCAATATGTAAAGGTACATATTTCCACGTAAAAAAATAAAAAGGAGGGTATTATTTATGAACAATTGCGCGATTCCCTTAAAAACTCACGGATATTCAACTAGGGGTTTTATCTGTGTCTCTTTTTCTGAAGGCAGGCAATACAATATGTTTTGGAGGTTTTTTTCACAAGATCCAAAGCACGACTATCACTTGGCTATAATCATTTATTGCCCACAACTTACCCGTGCTCTCCCATTCGGCATTGTTTTATGCTTAAACTGTGGTTGTTGTTAGGGAAATACAACAAAAGAATGAATAGAATAATCTTTATCAAGCATTGGTGCGGAGGATTCCACGGTGCGTAGACAGTAACGGCTGCATATCTCGGGTGCTCACTTCGACCTGAATACCCCTCCTGGAACACAGGCGAAACTGTTGTCTCAAAAGCAATGAGGCGGTGAACACCCGAGTGATGTGCCATTATCTATCAAGAATTAATTACATACTGTAAAAATGCAATAATCATCAAATTTTCATTCAAGTTTTCATCAAAAATTGATTTCTTGAAATTCATACGCTTAGTATGCCCAGGATAGAAACAAAAGTTTCCTTTTTATATTCTCATCCACTCTCCGTTACACGTTCGATTTTGTGTGTGGGTAGAAGATGTCAACCTTCTGGCTAGGTAACCCAGGGATTGTGGATTCGATTTCCACCTCTGGGATGCTGTTTTATCTTAATGATTACAAGTTGAATAAAACATTGGCATTTACAGAACGTCATAGAAAAGTCTGTAAATACTACTTCTGCGGGTAATCGCAAGCTGCGAAATGTAATTAGGTTCTGCAAGGCAACACACACAATACTTATGTCAGAAAACATCACGAGAATTTATGCATTCTGAAATAAAGGTACGTAAAAATGCATCGCATGATACGATTGGACTATTTTGCAAAGACTATATTGCGCTTAATTTGTGATAAAAATATGCTAGTATCTCAATTGATACTATGAGCTACGCATTGGGTTGGGAAATAACACCTTGAGGATGCAAATCGGTTGCAGAAAAGAGCCCCAAAACGCTCTGGTTCAGGTGATTATTTTTTATCAACACTATTACTTGATATGCTGAGGAAATAAATGTTATTAAAGGGTTTTTTGCTAGGCAGAAAAACAACGATGCAAGAGTACAGGAAATAAATGCGTAAGACCTTACTTTATCCTCCAATTAAGTCAAGATTTACTCTAAGAGGATTTTAAAAAGCAGCAGGTTCATTCGATCCACGCGGAACCCTATTTAGAATCCGGTTCATCTGTGAAAGTTGTGAATGAAGTCTTCGCTCATAGCCCCACCCATAAATCTGGAATGTTGTTGGATGCCAAGACATGTTTCAAGGTCCTACGCTGGCCTCCATGCTTCTTCAGCGGATCCGGCTCTTGTCGTGAGTCTCGGAAATGTGCAGAGAACGCTCTCGAGCAGTTAAAATGGGTCGAAGGAGAGAAATACGTGAAGTTTTGACCCGCGGGCCCCATTCTTCTTTTCCTACGCTTGCTAACGTCGAAAATTCTCGGACTCTTCAAATAAGAATAAAATACATCCGTCTCACCACACGTTCACTCCCATCTCAGACCGAAAAATAAATACGTTTTTATATTCCACGGAAAAAAATGTCTCAATGGGCGACTCTTCTCTCGAAGTCTCTTCCGACTCAAAAAGATTTCTTGCGTCTCGAAAAAAATCCCGCCAAACTGAAATAACAGAATTCCTTGCATTCATTTAAGTCGCGGAAAGAGCAGTCAACCGTTAGCCCTGGAAAGTTTTTCTCTTTTTATAAGCCTTTCACAAGCTGTCAAAGTGGGTTTTGAGATAAAATACATAACTCCTATGGCTTATTGTGGGCTTGAGATGAATCTTACTCCTTACTTATCCAATACGTAAGTCGGGGAATGAAAAAATAAATGCTTAGGTGTAAAGAAAGATCTGATGCTTTTCCGGCGCATGCTGGTAGTTGTCTGTTTGGGTTCACCACCAAGTCAAACTCTGCTTTTCTGTCAACGTTCCGAAAGATCCTCATTCAGCGCGAAAGATGACTCGTCATTCAAAACATCGGCAAAAATGCTAGTTGACAGGGTGGAGACGGTACAGTGGTACATATACGTTTTACTACCAACAAAAGAGTAAATATTGTAAGAATAACAACATTTTTGCACAGCCTATCCATCATTTATTTAAAATGTAAATAATTCAGAGAACGCGCTTTAGTGATTTTCAAAGGAATTGTTGAAAAATAATCGGTAAAACGTTGAACTCGTTTTATGAGTCTTTATATTTGAAATAAATGATCGACAATAATAAAAAGGTCGTCAAAACTGCCTATCATAACCTGTTCAATGTAAAATATTTTCACAAATGCCCAAGCTATTTAAAGCATTACAAGGCGTTCTCTTGCTTAAAAAATAAAGAAAATATAAAGGACTTCTATCGACTCGATAAAAATTCATATGCATGGCGCTCACTCAGGAGTTTCCTACGGCATGAATTACATGATAATTTCACATGAAATTTAACCCTACACTGGCTCTTCATCAATGCTGTCCTTAGAAGATAAATAGCCATATCATTTGACGAGTACAGTGTGTTTAAGGGTACACCTGGTGCAAAACATTCACATAAAGCTTCATCACTTATAGTTAATATGATTCATCTCACATGGGAACAACAAAAATACAGGGGATCGATTTTATAGAGACATAGGAGAACTGTCTTGCGTTGTTTCTCCACGTTTAATGTGATAATTTTATCAAACGTGGTGGTTGCACAGAAATTATTATTTGCTAATTTAATTACGGAATACGAATATTGGTTATGTTAAGCTGAACGTATATGATGTGGATTAATCGACGCTGTCGTTATCTTTTCCTCATAATCGACATTTGAACTGAATATGAAAATTCAGTTCGCAAATCTTATATAATCACGAATGCAATGGATATTGGATTTATTCTTGCTATAATAATACAAATAATCAATTTGTAAATAATTTGGAAACAGAGATAGTATAGCAATACTAGATTCTTTTCTCTTCCTCATTACTCAATACGCAATTTTCACTCAGTAAAATAATATCCATGAATATGTACGACATTACACGTAATTCATTACTATTTATATCGCTTCAACAGGCAACTTAATAAAATTTCGTCGATTACATGAATATTCACCGCCAAATATTCTACCGATATTTAATGGCATCAGTTTCAGTTATACGCGGCATAGTATCACCGGGTAAAACAAATATTCAGGTGTGCTAATTCAATTTGGAGAGATACAATTTAAAAAGCATTATGGCAAAAGTGTGATTGTGTCTCGTCACATTTTAAACACGTACACGCGTGTTCACACCTATCACCAAAAGACTACGACCACGTGAAGTATCCACGATCAAAGAAAATGGATTTTGCCAAATGTTATAACCTTTTCCTTTGACCTTTTATGAACTCCTCTTGTCAGGTAAAGTAAAGGAATTCTCTTGTAATTCATAACGCAGGACAGCACTTAAGAAAAAAACAGATGGTATAACTATTTCTCTCATAGATTAAGTCCAACTCTGAAACATGTACATTAACATCAAGCCAAAAAAAGGATCGAGGCAGCTGAAAATAAATTACTAATATAAGACCCTTGGCTGGCTCTGCTCTCTAAAACCATAAACGAAATGATGGCATCCGCTCAGCGCTTAACATCCCGGCCATCGCCGACACTATTAAAACATACCGTAACAAATGGTATGATCACATTTTGAGGATGTCGAAAATCAGATTACCTTAGTTACTTTTAAACAGCAGACCAACTAGAAAAAGAGATTGCGGACGATGAACGACAAGATGGAGCCCTAATTCTCGACAGAATTTGGTGATTATGATGATAAGTAAAGTCCAAGTAGTTAAATTATCCAAATGTTTCCATGCAATACATTACTACCCTTGTTCAACAAATAATTACTTTTTATGACTTATACATTTCCAAATTATATCGGCTGGCAATTACGGAGAAGTGAGGGTGTGCATTTAATCCTTTTCCCATATGATCTTCACTCTAATAAACAAGAATTGTTCACTTTTGGAGCACGATCATCATATTTGCCGATTCCATACAGCATCATCCACCACCCGTGACCCAACTCGCAGTTTCCCAGGTGATTCCTGCATCAATCCTCGAACTTCATCACTTTAGATAGCCTCGAAACTTTACTCATCCCCAAGTTAGAGGAGTTTTCCTGTGGATATGCATACCTATGCGTTTTCCTTAATAAGTTCAAACTTACGATCCTAAAGACAGAGGGAGATATGAACACGGGGTATAAATATGACACACATATATAATGTTCATGGTATTGCGTTTCTGTATCTACCTCTAGGAACCCATCATTCATTTTCAATTTATACCCCACTATAATATGCTGTTAAATGTTAGAATTCCAAGCTTCTGCGGCGATTTTCAAGTAAATAAAATATTCTATCGTTGGAGTAACACAAAAAATTACAACTAAAGAGTCAAAAACTCAAACTTTTGGAAAAAAACGAAGAGAACAAATTCAAAAATCGAACGCAAGAATTGAAAACTTTGACCTCCACTAATCTGATACAAAAATATCCAAGCCCATATCATCAGTTCAAGTAATTTTAGAGAAAAAAATGAGACCTCGACAGCGGGTCAAGAATTACATTCTTCTTCCCTCTTGATTATTTACATTACATTAGTTAAATTTACTTTGGTTGGTTTTATTACTCTTTTTTTTCATGCCGTGGTTTTCTTCGTCCTTGGGATGTAGCTTCTTCTCTCTTCCTTTTTTGACCTTTTTCTCTTCTTCTTTGGCACCCATCTTCTTCTCTCTTCTCTGGTGCCCATCGTCTTTCCTCTTCTCTGATTTTTCCCTCTTCTTCTTCAAGCTCCCAGATCCTCGCCTTATTCCCTCATCACTCATTTCTTTGATTCACTAGTCGGCCAGATTGCGGGAATAATGAAGAGACCGGAAAACTTCAACCGGAAAGAAAGATACCACCCTCACGGCGACGAGGAAGAGAGTAATTACTACGGTGAATCAGGGCGCTCAATTTCAAATTCAAAATGCAGCAGCCGTAGACAATGTGCCTTGGCAACCAGCTAATACATACATATACATAGAGGCCGAATTTCAACAAAAATATTTTACCTGGAGCCACCTCCAGGAAAAGAGGTGAAACGTTGTGCAAAAGCTACCAAACACGCAGCATCCCGAAAATAATATAAAGCCAATTGTTTAAAATCGTGGAAACCTAAATAATAAAAACATTCACTGCTGAATTATTGCATAAATTGACCATTTTGGAGCCAAATTATCAAATTTAAGAAAAATAAATCGCGTACAAAACTTGAAGGCCAGAATTAAAAAAAATAATTCATATAATCATCCAATAATAGAGATCCTAAACCTATATCATGAGAGTGAGTAACTTAAAAAACCAAAATAAAGAAACCAGCATCTAATACAATGCTTTTTAAATGGAAGTAATCTATAACCACCGAAGGGCCCTTTTTGGAGCCCTAGCGGCCTTTGTAACATTCCTTCCGGGTCCTGAGTAACAATGGGGCAGAATTTTATTAAAATCCGTCAAGGGGTTCGGAAGTTTATAAAGTTTAAAATAACAGAACTTCAGTTCAGTAGATAATATGGAAAACATGAGCTTGTAGCCCCAAAAGAGATCGCAAACTCCCACGCATAGGAACATCGAAGAGCGAGATGGGACAGAATAAGGACCGACCCATAATTCCCAAAAATCCAGCGCGCTGCACATTAACGGAAAACAGGCGATGTCCCCAAAGAGACTACTTTCAGTTAATTACATTTGTCATTCCTGGTTTGCGTCCAATTAGCTGAAAGGTCTGGTTCAGAAACACATTTCCTTTAACGCAAAATGTCCTCTCTTCAGGGTTAAGTTGTTCGGATGATTCCCTCTTTGAATTGTCCATACCTAGTAAATCTTCTTGCACGCTCCGCTTTGCGGCACTAATATCTCGGTCAATGGGTGGAATTTTCATTTTTTTACATGTTATTGTAATATAATTCGAATATATTATTGCATCATACAATTTAAAGCTAATATCGAATTAATAATCGAAGAAGCTATTTTTCAATTATACCATGAACATGATAGGTTTAATAACAATTGGTATTATTCGCACAAAATATTCGCACCAACAAATCAGCATATATCTCAATAATCATTGTGTTGTTTTAACTTTTATTTATAACTCTCTAAAAAATTAACCAAAATAAAATATATTTTATAAGTGTGAGCGTTCAACCGAATAGGTTAGGAATCACACTCACACAATGTGTTTTTTCACAGATTGCACGAGACTGTTTTTCAGTAGATTTTAAGTAAGCTGGGAACCTTGAAAGGAGTTTTACTATAGAAGCTATTGTGACGGAAGTTGAGGAAATTCGGCTGTCGGAAAACTCAAACTGATAGGTATCTTGCGAAAGAAAATTCAGTCCACTACTTGTTTTTTTTTTAATTCGAGGTAATGATTGAAAATATTCTTGCGAAATAATTGAAGATGTCCTAATTTATTTTCCGTATAAGTTTTCTTATTAGTAAAAATACTAAACCTTCCAGTTTTACATTTTATACTAATTTTACAAAACATGGCCAGCTGATATTAGATCAAAATAACCAATTTTTCTCTCACTGGTTGTAACAACTCTTCATTTTCCTAAGAAAGTGGCATAATATCAGAGGTTTATTTAGCATAGAACGCACTATTCTATGCTGTTAACTCTAAGGATATTTAAAATTTTTAATTCCTTAATATTGTAATCCTTAACATTTAAGTACAGACGCTCCAGATAATCTTTTATTCTGTGGGGATGAAGTCTGGGTCATCCAGTGCAATTCATTAAGCTTCCAGGGGGCCACCTTGAATGTTGGCTCACGATCCGATAAACGAATGCGAGCTCTAAATGTCACGTACGCACTGCTCTCCCGTTCAGGGGCATGAGAGGCGAAACTGCATCGACGGCCACGAAGTCAATGCAGGCAATTGAGCACCAAAATGCGATCATAGGGGCTTGGAAAATTAAATTTCTTCCCCGAGTTCGTGAGAAAATTCGAGAAAAAATTTGCCTCCATTGCAGTGGACAATGAAGTGAAATTATTTCGCCAATTCATAGCACAACAGTAGTCTTATAAGAGCTTTGAAGTTCATCTTAACGAGACATCTCTATTCGTATTTCACGTAAAAAAACATTTTTTAATGCTTTCGGTGACCTCATAATAAAGGTCGAAGGCATCGAGGGTGGCACGTCCAAAATGTGGAATACGTGCACATAATGTTAACCTGCAAAAATACAGCGCGAATCTCTAAGGATAATCACTAACAAATTCGAGCATATCTCCGAGACATTTAATAGAACGAAAAAGTGTGTCATACCAAGACATACCTGGTTAAGATTGCTTGAGTAATCTTTCAAAACCACAAAAAATTACTCAAGGTAATAATGCCCAATTACGATGAAGGGAGAGGCTTTAGTATATACTAAAACGGATATCAACAATAAAAGCACGTCACTACTCTAAACTTTGAGTGTGTTAGATGGCTGCAATTCATCGACTAAAATTGTATTAGTAGGTAAAAGAGAATAAAAAGAATAGAATTATCGTTATAAACAAGAATAGCAAAGTTAAAGGAGTTGTTGAGACTCCTTCGAGTAATTTCGGCTGAGTAAATTTAAGTTGGGTGATTATTTGAAATACATACTAATCCAGTAGCACTCGTCACAAAAGATATTACCAAGTCATGGTCGGGACCGGCACAGTTCCATTACAATATTAACAAAAGCTTACCTGTGCGTATAATTCAAATAAAAAAAGCCCCAGTCATTTCAAAGAGTTGTCTACCACTTTAGGTAGGCCTGGGTGACAGGCAAAAAAAGATATTTATCTCCGGCAAGCTTTAGCTGGGAACACTTGTTGCCTTAGACTGTTTCACTCTTTAGATCGGCATATTGGCGACCAACTTGCCTTGAGTTTTAAAAATCAGAGGGCACTCCATTCAGGCACTCCATAAGATACGAAATAATATTTAATATTAGCATAAAATCAAGTGATACATGCTCGCCATTATGGTATTACTAACATTTTTGGACTTAAGAAAGTAGGTACTTAAGGTCACAAGTGAATTCCGTACTAATCATTAATAAAAAGGATGAAGTACGACTCATTAGTCAACATTGAGAGCAAATATTTTGATCACATGGTAACCATCGACGGGGAACTTCAAATACTCATTTATATAATTAGGTATTTGCGTCGTTGGCAAGGGACACTTTTTTCATGGAGATATACACATACCCTTGGGGAGGGAAATAGTGGATGAGGTAAAATGGTTGGTGAAGAAAGTGATTTAGTCCGCTTTGGTTCATCTGAGTGGAAAGGGTTACGGATCGTGACGGGGAAAGAGTGAGGTACAATTTAGATCTTTTTCATTCTACAATGATTGATCGGAGCAACAAATTAATCCAAAATCCGTTAATTATTTTTACAAATTAACAAATCTGGGAGTATTATTTGCCGATTTTTACCCTTTTAGGTTACCGCGCTATATTTCACCATATTCGCTTTACTTTACATAAACGACCGTGAAATATCTCAACGATTTAAACCTACATATACACATTTCGAAAGGAAGCAGTATCAAACTCCATGCCCAACAAACAATTCCCTAATTTTGCATTTGATAGAAAATGTCTATCACTAGTAGCTCAAAAATTATTTTCTAAGAAAATGGCAAAGGAAGTAACATTCATAGGTAATGCTAATAAATACTGCATGGAGCTGAGAAAAATATGCATATCCAAATTTTAACATATATAGTTATATACATACTTTTTCTCTAGCTGTGGAAGGGATTACATGCCCGAAACGTTCCCTGTAAGTCTTCACTCTTTTTACTTTTCTTTCCCCACCCCCTGTCAAGTGTATATGTATATATATATATATATATATATATATATATATATATATATATATATATATATATATATATATATATATATATATATATTACACTAGTGGTTTCTTTATATATATATATATATATATATATATATATATATATATATATATATATATACACATACAATATGCCAAGAGGGTGTCCAATAAAAATACGGAAACGGAAAAAAGAACACTCACAAATTAAAACTTCCGATATTTCGGTGAAGACTAGCTCCACCTTTCTCTAGGGTAAGAGTAGGAAGAGTTCCTACTCTTACCCTAGAGAAAGGTGGAGCTAGTCTTCACCGAAATATCGGAAGTTTTAATTTGTGAGTGTTCTTTTTTCCGTTTCTGTATTTTTATTGGCCACCCTCTTGGCGTATTGTATATTTATCACCCGAGTGATTCTCCTAGAAGTTTTATATGTATATATATATATACACACACACTCATATATATATATACACATATATATATATATATATATATATATATATATATATATATATATATATATATATATAGCATAAATAAAACAGTGATACACTAAACAAACACAGAAAAACGCAAAAAGGACACTCACAAAAGAAAACTTGGACGTTTCGGCGGTCATGCCGCCATCTATATATATATATATATATATATATATAGAATGGATTTATTCCATCAATGTACAAAAAGTAAACAAAACGTAAAAAATAAAAAAGAGGTCATGAAAAGGAATCATATAGATTTTAACATATAATAATCCATTATTGAAGAATATTTTAAGATTCGAATATTTTCAGAAAATATAGAAACTTATTCATTACTAAGTAGTCTTAGAATGATGGGGGCAACATTATATTAAAACTCAGAATCGAAAACTATTTACCTTGCAGCAAAAAAAGAAACCATGGAATCAAAAATGAAAACTATTCAATGATGATATGAGCCTAGAATAAAATGGAAAATAAAGTTAAGTAGATTGAGGAACTACGGCTAACTGAAGTAGGTCAAGACCGGCGAACAGTTGATGTATTTCCGGCACATCGTAAATAATTGGAAGAATAAAGGTTTGCCTTGGAGGAAGACGGGCACCATATGCCAAAAATCCCATATTCGGAGTGAATAAATCGACGGTGATATGAACTCACTGCTGGAAATCCAGGCGATATGAAGACAATAAAAGAGGAATAATTTACTGTCTGTGGCGATAAAGGACAAAAAATCTTGACGCATGAGAAAGAAGAGCTCAGACGTTCATTTCTCTTAGACCGTTATCCTCTTCTTCCCTCCATTCTCTTTTCGCCTTCTCCTCAAGGCAGCTAAAATACATAACTTCAGGAAAAGAAATTTCCATTGCGCTAGCACTGTTTCACCTTTGCCAGAAAAAAAATCTTGTCCGTAAATTATCGACTTTATTATGATCGAATATTCATCGCTCTCTACATGGACTTTGAGGCGATAAACGTCCAAATTCGCGAAAACGCCAGTTCGGAGGCTCTAAAAAAAACAAACATCGACGTTTTATATTAAACTACTTGTGAATTGCCGCTCTTATCAAACAGGCTTTCTACATCTTGATCTACATATCACCCTCCCAGACTCCACCAGGGCATGTGGAAGCGGTTTTTATGACGTCAGCCACTAAGCTTGGTGAAAATAGAGAACACGGGTTAGAAAAGGGAAAAGATGAAAAGTAAAATTTATTTGGACAGAGTATTCTGGTTACTTGTCCTGTTTTGTTTGAGTCACAAATGTTGCGTAGAAAGAAGAAATAATTGTGCCTATAAGCTTTTAAGTACATCTCTTTTACCTTTTCGCTTTTGCTAGTTCCAGAGATATAGTGTGGGGTCAAATTGACAATTTCTCACCCTGAAATTCAACTGATTAAATGTTTAATATGAGGGTTTTTTCGATGGATTAGAGTTTACTTTTGGCACGGAAATACTCCCGTGAAAACGAAATATGCATTAATACTCTAGCCCTGCATCGTTTTGTTGTTTGGATTATACCCTATTACAATTTGTTCGTTAATATAAAAAAATTTAAAGTGCATAGTGCACATCAAAAGTTTATTTGATATAAAAATAGATTTAACTGAAGACCGTATATGGAAAATAAAGTTGAATGAATAAGTAGAATAATATTCAAGAAAAACTCTTCACAAGAAGATAATGGTGCTTCTTTCCATAACTCATTCTCATTCCATTGCCCCTCCCTCAGACTAGCGATGCTAGAAAGGAAATCTCATTTGTTTTATTTGGGAGACGGCAGGTGGGATGGGTTGATGGTATAGGACATCGCTTGGTTTTGATGATTGAGCATCTTCCCTGGAGGCACTGATGAAATACGAAGATGAACGCGGGGAAGAGGATTGAGGTTGAAAATGGGGCTTTTTCGAAAGATGCAAGAAAAGGAAAGATAACACGATGACAAAAGCGAAGGAAAAGAAAAATGACCTGGATCCCGGACCTCCACTCAATAAAGCCGATCAAAACAATAACTCGATACCCACAAGCCATGTAAGGCATGAGGAATGAGCTTTATGGGAATAAGTTCACGACGCTTGCTCAGTCACTATCTCAGATTTTAACACTTCTCTCATCAACATAGTGATTAAATAGAGTTAACTTTCAAAACAAGAGGAAGAAAACAACCAGGAAAAACTGGATACATTGCTTATATCATGACGATTTTTCGGTCCTACATTATGTATTACCGCACAAATACTTAACGAACATTGAACAGTGGAAAGTTCAGGATTATTTCCATGGATACATCTGAAACCATGGCCCAGTTTTAAAATGTCTAGTTAACGTTAACCGCAAGATGGCGTAGCGTTTTCGTGAACTGGATGTTAACTAAGAGTTTGGGTTTTATAAAGTGCATCAGACCATCGGTTAGTTGACATGAGAGTTATCAATGGAGAAAGTATTTTAATGGTTTCTGCACAAGACATTTAACAAGATATTAAACCAAATTAAAACTTTTAACAGATATTATAAAACCGGGCTTAAATTACATCACATATACATAGGATATACGCTAATGTTACATCCAAAAAGCGAATAAACATGGCTTTTCGAATTCTCTGACCAATAATTATGGCAGGTTACGCTACAATGCACAGGACAGCTTTTTGATACATTGAATAACGGAAAAATGCATTCAGAGTTAACATTTTCATAAATCCAGATGATTTCTCTACTCGACCCCTCTATTTATTACTTTTTTCTTTTTTGAAGATATAGGTCTATTATGGAACAGCCCTGAGGAAAGTATAATTAGTATATGAAACGTTAGCAAATAAGAGATTTAACCATTGATCATTCATAATTGACCTATACCTCTAGAAAATAAAACATTAATTCATTTTCATATATATAGAGCGGCCTGGATAAACCCAACGTGTTTAAAGAGCAATAAACTAAGAGATTCACCATATAGTAAGTACGATGTCAAAATCAAAGTTAATTCTCCAGAATCATGACCTAATGTTGATCTGTTGGACTACCGTTTTTGATATTTCGTAGTAGAAGGTAAAATGTTGGCCATTTGTAAGCAGCGTGAAACCAAAATTCAATTGCCCTCGAGATTTATATCTTCCTGTGGCCACAAAACTTTTAAGAAGCGAAATATATCTTATTGCTGGCCCAATTAATAACGTTCTAGAATTTTTAATACCTATATGAAGGAGAGCACGTGCAACGGAAAACAAGAGTATAACTTATTATATGTAAATAATAATGCTCTTACACTTCAGCCAAAAAAGATCCTTGCACACATAAATGACATTACATTGCCTGGAATTTAAGAAGAAATGTTTTAACGACCAAAAGGAACTAACATGCGTTAGCATTATTCTTTTGATCGGAAAACCACATAATGAACTATTTCCATGTGAACGTAAACGTAAAAATTAGGTTAATTAAGTTTTTCATTCGATAAGCATCAGGGATGCAAGAAAATATTGTGACATTATGCTACATAACTTGATTGCACTGGAGTTACAGTATTCGGTTTAGAGGACTACATACATAAATTCAACACCTCAACATAGATATACAATTACGTAAAAATACTTTTTGAATTACCTAGGATTTAACTAGAAAGTACATTATTAGGCTGTTGATACACTTTCTTTCGGCATATCGTAAATTATGTTTAAATTATTCTCAACAGGAACAGCTCGCATACACGAGAATTAATTACTTTCGAACGAAGGTAGCGGTTTATAATGATGGTCTAAGGGGAATTATAACTATTTAATGCCTAAAACAAATACGCATTTGATAATTGTTTTAATAAGAGTTTTTAAACGCCTAGCGCATGCTATAATTAAAATTAAAATAAAGATTGACCCCGGGAAAGTGGCAGCACATGTAGCGATTTAACTGTGGAAAAAATCATTATTAAAGCAGACGTTACATAATGGACTGTGTCAACATAGGAAATTCACGGTTAAAGACAGAGTAGAATTTTTTAATATTCAATTAATAGAGTCCCTCGATTTTTAGTATTTAAATTATTTCATTACAACATGTGCCATCGAAGTTATATCCTCATCAGACACAGTCTATAATTTATACACAAATGAGTAAAAACGTAAAGATGGCGTAGTTCTCTTGTAGAAAAAAAATTTGAGAGGGGAAAATTTGAAAAAAGATTTTAGATTTTTGGGGAAATGAAGCGCGATACATTCAAAGAATATACTAAGGGAGTGGAGACGTTATGAGAGGTAAGCAGTTCAAAGATGAAGACTTGCGACAATATTTGGTGAAGGAAATGTATAACGATTAGGCCGGCATGAGGAAAGGTCCCCCTGGACCTGACGACGTCAAATATAGCGGGACAAACGGTGCACGTGCTCCGCAGGGGCGCCCAAGAAATTCACCAAGACACCTAATAATTTCAGAATAGACCGCCCACACAACCGCCCACTGAATGAATGGCCGCATCCCAATGATAATGGAGAAGCCTAAAGAATGGGTTCTGAAGCAAACAGAGAGAAGCGTGGAAATAGGAATCGGGTGGAGATAGACATCGGTTCGCGTATATATTGCGAAAGAGATAGTAATAATGGGAAGGAGATAACGACTTTGGACACAGTGGATGGTGTGAGGGTGAGAGGGGGGACGATACTGGAGGGAGATTGTGGTAATGGATGCTGGGCGAGATAAGCCGGGAGTGTGAAAGGTACTTTAAGGGAGAGCGGAAAAAGAATTGGAAAAAAGAAGAGGGAGAAGCTTCCCCACCCACACCGTATAAACCTCGAATTCGGTTGATTTGAGGCGAAGAAGAGGAGATAGAGATGTGATCCAAGCGAGAGTCAAGAGGGGACAATAAGAATGACTCGAATGGGTTCGTTCTCAGGAAGTGAAAGGACGTGGGAAGACGAAGAAAAAATCCGCAAAAAGGTAAGAACAGCAATCTGAGAATGGAATTGGGACGGTAAACAATTCCAGATTCATATGTCCACAGCAATGTAAACTGATGTGAACGTAGCAAAATCCTCACTCTCGTCGCTCTTAAATGAACACTTGATTCCTGGTGCATGGAATAATACTAAAAGACAGTGGAACTTGGGTGCTAAAATTGTATCACTCAAGAGTTCTAAATGCCACAGGAATATATAGAAAGACTGATACACAAGTAACAACAAAAGATTTTAAATGAAATTGGGACGGTCAAAGATAAAACGTACTTCCAAATTGAAGGAAATGGTTGACAGTGAAACAAAAGCCTTTCATTTGTTGTTCTAAACGAATTTTTAATATTTTTTTACATTTGAGATAAATAAATCTTTTGATTTTCAGCTTTCATTTTGCTTAATAAAAAATATCTCTTTTCATTGGCCTTTCTAATATTTCCCGAGGAATTAACATAAATAAAAATTACGGAGTTTGGTAAATTTTGTCACATAGAAGCCACGAATGCATGAAAGAAAATTGCATTGACCTACATCTACAAAATTTCTAAGTAATGCATTTTCTTCAAATAAAATGACGTAAACCCACATATTTTAAGTTACAGAAGCAGATTACATCGTAGAGGAAGATAGATGGGCGTTGCAGCTGACATCGATTGCGGGCAAACGAATCCAAAGTATTCGCGGAACTTTACATACAACCAATATGTTTGAGTGTACAAAAGCGAATGGAAGGTAGGACCTCGCATAATAACCTGAATAAGAGATGTAATTTCGTTCAAGATACACATAAACGCATGTAACTGGTCAACACCAGGGATTCAACATAAAAACTTGACTCGTGAACCGTGCAAGAAACAAAGGAAGTTTGCGCGTATCGTTAACAGCTATGACATAATTGAATGGGTCGTATTGATGGGAATGGGATAGATTGAAGATCGGAGGACAAAAGTAAGGCTCTGAATTCAAATCACACGAATTTGACACTGATACGAAGGATTTTATTTTGATACGAAGCTATATATGCGCAAGTTGGACAAAAAGGGTGTAAAAAAAAGATAGACCACCTAACAAAGAGATTCACGCATTCCTTCTTTTTCCAAATCACCACAACCCAATACAAAGAGCTCGGGATACATTTGCTGACTGAATGAACTCCGTAGTGGACGAGAGAAACTCATTGGTCAAATTAAAAGATTTGACAGCCTCCAGAAAACAATGATGGACGGAATAAGGAGAGAGAAAAATTAAAGAGAAATGATGGAATATTTAAGACAAATAATGAGAGAAGGGGCAAATAATGACGATATCAAAGTGAATACCTGTGGAGGAATAAAGTGAAGAACTTATAAAAATAAAGGGGTTGAAGAACTGCAGAAACTCAATATTTGAATTGATTACTCCTTGCGATGGATAATATAACTACACCCACTGACGGAAAGATTATTTAGTGACTTCAAGCAACCAATACGTTGGTCCACTCCCTTAATGAGATTGCTAACACGCTCATGGGCAACGGAACAGGAGGTTACGGATTCCTCAAAGGGCAAGGATGCAGTTATTGAAAATTTGCAGCGGGGATTCAGTGAGCGTTATAATCTCAACACGCGTGAAACATTGAAGTCACGCCATTTATCACGTTTTCCAATAAAAATTTGTTTACCTCTCAAGAGGCAATGAAGACATGTAAAGCGAAACGATTTCGAGCGCGATATAACACTGCAGTTATTGCCAATGAAGTTAATGCTAGTTGTCGGCCATTAAATATGGCTTTTTGGGAGAGGCAAAAACGAGCCCAAAATTCTGGAGAGAGCTCTACTATCCTTCAAATTCATATTAAAGCTATGATAATAAAAAATCTTAAAATGTAGCAATACACGCTAACTTCTTATTAAACTTGGCCTAATATCTGACTCGGTAGAGCCAACAAATCACATAAAAAATGGATGGATATTTTTTTAGGTTTGAGAGAGAGCCATTGAGGGCCGGCATCATTATTCAGAATTCAGAGGAGGTCCGGGGCCAAAAAAGTTTGAAGAACACCACTTTTAAAATACGACCAAATTACTTCTACATTAAGATTCCAAAATTGTGAGCCAAGACCCTGACTTCTTGATATAAGCAAATTTAGCCAGGTAATAAAAAGTTTTGAAAAAATATTTCAGTACCCGCATCATCCAGTCAAAACAGAGTGGAATTAGAATTCAGAATAACTCCAAAGAAGATTTCGTGATTGTGAGACATATTTTTACTGATGTGATGTGAATATTTATGATGGGTATTCTTATTTTACGAGAATAAATTTTCCCTTTCGTTCGAGACATGGATATAATTCATTAGCCTTCAAAAATATCATGGAGCGATTATAAACGCAATGTACTTTACCGTCACGGATTAGTATTGTGTCATACTTTTTGAACGATTCTGAGATATAATAGCCTCCTCAAAGCTATAACGAAGGGGAAAACTAGTGCCAAAAATTACGACGAAAGATAAAGGAAAGGATAGCAAATTATGAAAGGTATCTAACAGAGAAATAAATAAGGAAAAAAGCGGTCCACTGAAATCAGAACGGAGAGCAGAGCTGTAAAAAAACAATCTTCGGATTGATGACTGATGATGATGAAATGTAAAAAAACCTTGTTTACGAATTATTTTTTTTAATACGCCAAACTGTAATACGTAACCGCAAAGACATTAATATACTTGGCAATGCTTGAACCCTTGCCCTGAATAGATATGGACCCCACCACTAGGCTTTCAAAAGAAATTCGATTTGAAAGTATGTCATCTGATTGCTTTCTAACTTACATTGCCTGAGGGCTCCGTGTCAGAGAAAAAATGAGATTGCAGATATAAAGAGAAAGAAGGATACATGGAAAGAATTACTGCAAGAGAGGAATGAACTGGAATTCAAATAAATGAAAAATGCAAGAAAATATTTCCACTGTATCACCGTTTTGTCACAGGGAAAAAGACTCAATAAAAACTGAATAAACAATTGTTAGGGAATATAATGCGCGTTGAATGACCTCGGGAGCAGTGAATGAGTTTCTCACTGCTGGAATTGTCCCCGGAGACAATGGCGTAAAAAAAACGTCCAATGTGAATGCGACAAACCTGCCAAAAACGCACATATATGACAGGATCGATAAGGGAGAGAGAGGGCCTATATTTTTAAAGAAACGGACTATATGGGCAAGAAGCAGATAAAAAACTGCTCAATTGACTGCCATCTACTTCACCAGACTGCGAATATATACTCAATCACAATTAAATTTATTATAGAAATAAGTACATTTTCAAGAAAAGGCTCATTCGTTCAATGCACATTTGTTGTGAGCATAGACATTCCGCAATGTCCAGCAATGACAAAGATCCGGGGTCGAATCCCGATCAATACAAATGATTTTTTCATGACGAATTTCGCTCTCTTTGGAGTACATTCACATTCGTTCTGAGTATCAATTCCTTTCCCATATGCGTGTATGGCATGAGCCAAATACAAACGGTTTCTAGGCCGCAATGTTAGCCAAAACTACCATGCACAGAATAAATTGCTTCAAACATTGTAAAAGAAGACATATCGCTCTATTGCACAATTAATTTTGCTAAAACCCGACTATGGTTTCAGCACTATGTATCACTATCAAGCTAACGTATACAGTGCCGAAATTATGGTGGGTATTCAGTATAATAAAGTGCGAAATAGAACGAAGTGTCTTATCAAACAATGTTTGAAGCTAAAGTTTTCAAAAATGATAAGTCGGAGACTTTCGCTAAAAACAGCTTCTTTTACATAAGAGAGATTAATTTATCCAAATTCTCAACCAATCAGAAAATTTGTAAATGCTCAAAGAAAAGGGGTGCAATGATCGCAGATTTATAAAATATAAAATAGATTCTAATGCGCCTTTGCTTACAAAAAACTAGAGTTGGTGGTACGCATAATATCCTTTGGATAAAAAATAAAATGCAGGAATGAAAATCGTACCCACTTGCTATAAAACAATGGATAAAGCCCAAATAACTCTCTTCGCCCAAAACTCTTTGGATAGGTCACGTTAGGCAATGCCTGTAACGAGACATTTCAATTTTGGAAAACATTCGTTATGGCCATGGGCATTCGTTCTGAGTATCAACTCCTTTACCAAGGCGACAGATTTCCAAATAGCTTTGGCAACCGTAGAAAACCTTGGAAAAGGCTAGGGATGAAAATGTCACTAGAATTGCCTCTTTTAGCCTAGCACCTTCCAGTTATTTTCTCAAAGCTCAAATCACTAAGATAATAGAGTAAACCAGACCAAAGAACAAGTGTGAATTAAACATACAAATATCTAAAGCCATCTGAAAAAACAAGTAATAATCAGTTTAATTATTCTTGAAAAATTGAGGTGCTTTAACAGCATTTGCTGTCATTATTAATAGTTAAACGATGTCCTCAGAGGGATGAAAACTTTAAGTAACCATCAAACAAACATTATTTATAAATCTTTCTCGGGTTTTACACCAGGTTATACTAAAGCAGTAGCCCTGATGATGGCGAACAAGTCGTTCGATGAAAGGTCGGCGGAAATGAAGCCTATAACCTCGTCTGAAACCCGAGAAAGATTTATAAATCAGATTCACCGGGAAAAACTGAAACAATTAATCATTATTTACTCTAACATTCCGTTAGGCACCCACGACTTCATTAGTCGACAATAAATTCATTTTCGAGACCCCAAAAAGCTATGACTGTAGAATAAAATATTCAGCGCGATACAATAGATAATTAGCAACATAAATATGACTACATTGGTACACCAGAACTTGGTTTGGTTGACATATTTTATGAGCTCAGCATGCTTAACTTGCATAAATGAAACGGCTAAGGATTCCTTTCTTGGTTTCGGGCTCAACTATGTGGAACTATGTAGGCTTTCACAAATGAAAAGTAACTTCGTTTTCTTCCACAGAATTATTCTCTAGGCACAACATGTTTCAACAACGGTGTAATCATCAGGTTGACACCGTTACGTCGACACATGATGTAGCAAGAGAATAAATCTGTGGAAGAAAATAAAGTTACTTTTTCATTTGTGGCTAAGGATTGATTAATTTTAAATAGAACTTGCATTGATTATGCACTACACATCAGCCAAGGTTTCGCCATAATCGATTAATTTGAGCCTTATTTAAAGTTTTATGATTAAGTTAAAGTCAAACAGTACCTAAATGCGTAGATTTTAGGCTATATAATTTTACGTTAACGTAAGTAGGTAACGGTGTCATTAGTCTCATACGAGGAATACGTGTACTTCCATAATGACCCTGGAATATAGAGAAGGTCAGACAGCGAGGCCCAGCAACACTTCTTGAGGGACTGTTTCTAAGCAATACATTACTTTGTATCCAAACTGTACATTAATGAGCGTTTACACTTGTGTTTACCCCTCTATTTGCATATATTTTTAATTCTTCTTGAGGGACTATAAAGCGTTACACATTTAGTTGGCAAGTGTTAAGCGGGTCCTCTGCGCAGGGCATCACCCCTCCCCTGGCCTGCGAGCGTCTCGCTTATGCCCGAAGGTCCGGAAGGGCTGCGGTAGGAAACAAGGATGCGTGATAAGGGTAGGGGAAAGGGGAGCTTTCGACCCCAGAGCCATGAATAGGCTAAGGGGCAAAAACGAAACGCGAAACAATATTTCTTCTAGGGTGTTTGCTACATCGAGTCCCATTGATGAGGAAACGACGGAGTCGCAACCGGTCGTCCAGGGCCCGGTCCACCCGGGCCACCACATTTAGTTGGCAGTATGATTCTTACGGAGAAACGTAATGCCAAACTTCCACTCCATGTGCTCCCCTCGTTGCCACGAAGGCAGCACTTTCCAACACCGCGCATATCTCCATGGAATAACCTCTGCGTATTAGAAGACTTAAAGACGTGCAGTTAGTAAACTAAATATCCCTGTGTTTATTTCCTTGCTACTATTGGCAACAGCGCACTTACAGCCATATTAAGATAGGCACAGAAAACGAATCTCCAATCGAAATTGAAAACGAAACGAAATGTGTCACGTCTTATGGTAGAATTGCGAAGGTGACGGTCAAACGCACATGAATGTTTTTCCGGCAGCCTTCCGACAAAATGTATCCCGCATTCCTGCAAATGGTGAAGCTCCTAGAAGAGCACGCGTAGCGGTGAATGAAAATTCAATAACTCACCGAGAAACCGAAAAATTTTCTTCATAACTAGCTAGAACATCCCAAACACGGGATGATCCGGGATTGATTTCATTCATTCAAGTATTCTACCAACCGATTGGTATGTTCTTGCACAGTCCCCATTCTGCATCCCAATTTCATAGTCATTGTCTCGCTTTCCCTCCTAAGTATATCCCGCCATTAGATCCCTCTTCAATTCTTCATATCTTCTACCCCCTCTTATTTCGTCCAGAATTCCTATCCTCTCCCTCCCACGCTTCCCCAGTGTTCTCCCCTCTATCACTCTCTTCAATATGCCCTCTCATCTCAAAACCTCCTCCATCCATCTCTTCTGCCTTCTTCGCACCTCTGCCAAAAGCTTCCTCTCCTCTCCAACCATATCCAATACCTCCTCGTTCGTCTTCCTCGCCTACTAGCTCACCTTCTCCATCCTTCTCCAAACTCAAATCTCAAACGCCTCAAGTCTACGCACATCATTCCTTCGCAATTACCAAGTTTCCGACCCATATAGCGCCACACTCCGTATACAATTTTTCACCAGCCTTTTCTTTACGTCTCTTCTCAGGCCCCCCTTCTCTTCGAAAATGCCTCTTTTGCGAACGCAATTTTGCATCTGATGTCCTTACCACTATACACATTCTACACCAAAATACTACCCAGATACGTAAACTGCTCGACCTACTTCTGCCCTCCTACCCTTATATTCAGCCCCACCTTCTTACTTCTAGAAAATCTCATCACTTTCGTTAGGGTTGCCATATTCTGATGTTCCAAAATTAGTATTTATCTAGGTTTGAAGAGACTAAAACCGGGACAAAATTGGAACGTTGCTCATGAAAGTTATGCTATTGGTATACAGTTATTATATTCATTGATTGTAATTACAAAATAGAATGGTTACTTGTGGCTGAGGCGTATTGATTTACTACCAAATTTTGGAGTAACGACTTCGAATATCGTTACGGGTGGAGTCGCTGAACCCTTCTTGGCCTGCACTGAGTAATTCCTCTGTGCCCAACAGGGAAAGTTTAAAAAAAAAGCTCAGTTCGGCTTCAATCACACGGGATCTTCCCTTCAACCAAATGATAAACATTCAGTCTAGAGTATTCGAGGATGCGTGAAACAATTTCATAAAATACTTTGGACTAAGACGTTTCTTACCAATAATTGTCGCTGAGAATTTCTCCGTGCAATGGACAGCGGATCAAAACAGAAGCATTCCGGGACATTTCAGTGACCACCGGCACAAAATTGCCGACCGGGCGGGACACCGGGGCAGACCCTTCAAACCGAGGCACATGGCAACCCTAGGTTCAGAAAACTTTGAGCAAATGAGACTAAGGAGGTGGTTCTGGCGGGGTAAAAGAAAAAAAAGCACACACCCAGCAACTTAGCGCATGGTTTGATGCGGGGTTGGATTTTTTTGGAACGATGGATATTGGGTATCCTCCTCCCCCAGTTCAATCGCGAGGCGAAAGACATTAGGAATGCAGGCGAAGGGGGTGTTGGTGGGCTCAATCAATACGCGTTTCTTATGGGCGAGGAGCGTGGGGGCAGGACCAGGGGGGAGGGAGGAAAGGAGGGGTGGGGCGGCGGAGTGATTCTCCCCCAGCGAGTGCCTCCTCGTTCCCGCCCCCGCGGAGATTGGAAAAGGAGAGGAGACGACGCGACGGGAGAAGGGTAATATTACCGAATTCCCGAAATTTTGGAACCATTCGGGAATCGAGACCGGGGGTTGGCAATTCCCGAAAATTAACCGGAATTCCGGAAATCAACTCTTTTACCTAATGCACGTTGATCAAATGTTAAAAAAATTAGGCAGTTTCTGCCAATGTTAACAAACAAAACGCCGAAGTGAAGGTGGAGCAATCGGAAAACGTGGATATTGCTCGCGCTGTTCTTTAGAGAAGCGGATATGCTCCCACAGAATGTTGATGTAAAATAACGCATGATGAAAACATAAGTTCCAGAATATAGGTCGTTCCGAATTTCATGATTCGTGCATCTTTTCTCCAGGACGTTAAACTAAGGATCTTTTAAGCAGCATAAATTTTGAAGGAAATCTGATGCTTTCCTGGCGTATGCTGGCTGTGAAGTATTCACTTGATCTCCACCGGGTCAATTTCTCCATCGCTGTCAACGTTTCGATGGCCGAGTCGTCCAGGGTCTTCGGACCAGTATAACTCTGGCTTACTCTTTGGTTATATGAGAGGTTATATTTAAACATAAACAAAATTATCAAAATTTCGGCCATGCTCACCCTTTTTTCAACGACAAAAACCGACAGAAACTTTTTACAATGAAAATTGTCATAAGACACATATAAACATCGAGCGGGGATCGAGCCATTGTCGGGTTAATGTTCGCACTACTTCAATACTTAGGACTTCCTAAATCTCACGGCAAGTTTAGCAGGATCTAAGAGAGAAGGACTTGCTATGTATTTCATCACCGTTATTTCGGCAGAGGATAAAATTATTTCACTAACTTTCTTTGGGATTCGGGTACAGGAAATTGTGAAAATTCTCGGGGAAATGGGCGGAATTTCCTTCCCGAACGGATTTACTGAGAAAGGGTAGAGGGTGTCTGGTGGTGGTGGGGTTGAATTTGGGACGTTTAAGGGGGCGTATGCGGACGGAATAACACCTCCGAAAAGGGGGCGAACCCTTGAACGCACTCCGTCTCGACCCGTCGACTCTCACGCTCCCAATATTCCCCCATCGAAAAACCCACTTCGCCGACTCCTCATATCCTTCTCCACCACCTCGTTTACAATTCCCCCAAAACCCTCGCACAAGCTACCGTCCCGCATCCTAGTCCCAAAATTTCCAAGCCTTGAAAGGGCAACTCATTTGTGAGTAGGCACCACCAAATGAGGTTAACCCACCGGAAACGAAAAAGAAAAAAATTCAAGACATCCCGCTCCAACGTTTCCCTAATATGTTATTGAAATCAAGACGGGCAAATAAATAGGGGGCTTTCACTTACCGTGCGCACCAATCTGTGACCTCAGTTCCTCATTTGGCTCCCTCCAGTAACCTGCAACAGTTAGTTTTGTTAGTTTGTAATTAATACTCATGAAAATTATAATTATTGGGATAAACTACCGGTAAAGGTTGCTATACATGGGAGAGAGTAAAAACCCACAGAATGTTTATAGATGCAAAACCTCTATTAACCACAACACTTTATTTTCTTCGTCTCAGAATTCTTACTGGCTGGCTGATGCCAAATTACTTTTACAATAAATAACCAAACGATCTTCTGGTTTAAACTTCATACACCTCTTAGATGTTAATACATTTTATGAAACAGTGGTACAATGTTCCTTGGCGTATGACTGGTAATTATTCATCTGAAGAGTTTTAAAACACAAGATATCAGATGAGGGAAAGCTTTCTAAACCACCAACTTCCATAGTAACATATAATAATTATTTTCCGCCATGCTTCCCTCCCCTACATCCGGTCAGATAAGCTCGCTTCCCCTCAGGCGTCTCAGTCGTGCTCTTGGCGCAGTGGTGACAACATGTCGAAGTTTCGTTCTCAGAGAAGAGGGGCTCCTCGGAGACCCGTGGAGAAAATCATCAAAGACTGTACTGTGTTAAAAGCTAACAAAGGTGGACCTTTCAATGTGTGGACTTCTGATACCATTGGTACCTTGTTTGGATTCAAGTTTCCATTTTGTTTAACTAACGATCATAATGCCCAAGGTTCCTTTTGGGTAACTGTTGTGTTTGCAAGGATTCCTGCTAATGTTACTATGGAAGTTGGTGGTTTAGAAAGCTTTCCCTCATCTGATATCTTGTGTTTTAAAACTCTTCAGATGAATAATTACCAGTCATACGCCAAGGAACATTGTACTACTGTTTCATCAAATGTATTAACATCTAAGAGGTGTATGAAGTTTAAACCAGAAGATCGTTTGGTTATTTATTGTAAAAGTAATTCGGCATCAGCCAGTTCTATTCCTTCCCCTTCCCCGTTCACCCAACATCCTCTCGACCTTCAGCATTCCTTCGTCTCTCATTATCAGTTTCAAACACATACTCTCCCTCCTCCTAACCTCCTCCAGAAGTTCTTCTTCCTCACTCGCCATACCAAGCACTTCCTATTTCGTCGTTTCTTCCATCAATGGCAATTTCTCCACCCTTCTCCAAACCCACATCTCGTGCGTCAGGAGTCTATTTTCATCATCTTTTATAGGAGTCCACTTTCCTGCAGCGCGCAATGCTACACTCCATGTATGCAGACTGAAGAATATAATTAAGTAATTCTTGTGGCAGACTTTGTACTAGGATTTAAAGAAATACTAGTGTTTGCAAATAAGCTTCAGAATGTGTGAGTCTTGAGAAAATATTTAAGAGCAGTATCATATCAGCATCTCATGCAATTATTAGCAAATGATACTCATTCTTCAAGAAAGTTTTATGCTTTCCTCATAGCGTATTGTTTTACATGTAACTAAAAAATTGTTCCCGTTGAATTACGACTGGAAGAAGTATGAATGAAGTTGTTGCATAGAATTACATGAATCCTCCCGAAATGAGGTGAAAAACGCATATAAAATGAAGCAGTCATTAACGAAAAAAGGAGAGGTTGACAAAAAAAATAACCTTCCAAATATCTTCGTTTCAATTAAAAATCCATTATAATGAACATTTAACTATACCCTTAAGTGCCACGGCAGAAGTACTCACATTAAGTCTATGCTACTGTAACGAAAGTATTCTTATCCAAGTAAACGAAATATTCTATTGTTGAGAGAGTGCAAACATTTACGATTATGGAAAAAAACTGAAACATTAGGAGAAAACAAAATTACACGAAAATCTAATGCAATAATTAAAAACCTTGTTTTATAGTTATTCTTAGCTTATTTAAAAAAGCAAAAAAAGAACTCCGAGTTCAACTCTTTTTTATGGAAGTAAAAGATGGCTAAAAAAGGTCCACATAGGGACCTAATATAGGTAAACTAATATAGGTAACTTAAAATCCTACCAGGTCCTATGACGCGTGCGGCCATATTTTGTCGGAATCCGTCAAGGGGATTGGAAGTCTATAGCGTTAAAACAAACACAATTTAAATTTTAGAGGTATAGAAGATTATTTTTTAAAGTGCAATTTAAATTATAATTCAATGGTAGTTAGCCAAAATAAGATTAACCCTTTCTTTTTCTCCATCACACTTAGCTTCTGGCGAATATACGTAAGTATAACCATGGCGGAAATTGAGATGATGTTGCATAATAAACACTGATATCCACTCAAAACTCTCCCGAAATATACTTCACTTTTTCACCTCCCTATAACATTATCCTTTACACCACCGCACGACTGCTACCCTAACACTCCCCACCACACGCCCAATCGGCGGGTCGCAGGGTAGTATTTTGATAAATAAACTTTCCCCAATGAAATTGATTTCCAGATCAGGATGGATGAATTTTGAAAGCAAAGGAGAGTCATGCCTTTAAATAAAGTGACTGCTCATGATTGGGATTGATTTTCATCGCATAAGACACCCTTTAATCCCATTAAGATTTGCCACGATTAATGAAAAGTCGAATTTCACCTGCCATCTTGAATGCCACAATAATTGAAAGTACGCCTCCGTGCTGGGAGAACTGCTTTAAAGAGGTTTTAAAGAGGGAAGTAGCTAAAGCCACACAAAATACTCGCCGGCTCAACTTAGCATCAAGGCCTCTCACCTTGCCAGAGTTAGTTTTGAGAACTTCAAGATGAAGATGATAAGCGGGAAACAAAGTATAAGTATATTATACCATAGTTTTCAATCGAGTGACTTAAAGGAGTGAACTGTACGAAGGCAAGAGAGAAATAGATGGGCTAAAAACACGATACATATTAGCTAAGCCAATCATGATAGGAACATGAATGACTCACAGCTCGGAAGAAAATGGTAAATTGGTAGCTAAATATAAAATGAATCGCTACACGGCGATATACAAGTATATAAAAATGCATTCTATACAAACAGCGCGTAATAAAAAATTCCTGGGTAAAAAGCTGAACTTGTCAAAGTATTAAGTCCAAGGGAAAAACTAGAAGGATTATTTATGTACACCAATCAAACAGAAATCTCGAAGTAATATCATTCTTTTGCTGTTTTACAGCAGAATTACACGATCGATTAATGTGACTATATCCCACAATCTAAAATACATCTGTTGGGCAGAACCGCAAGCAACAAAAAATCTGCGAGGATGAGATTGGTATGGTAGGTATGCATATCAAACTCTTCATTATATCATCAGTAGATGTGATTTGGTATCATAGAATTACCCAATTTCTTACTCTTTAGGTTTTCTGTACATACAAAATAAAAACTTGATACCCAAAAATGCATATAACTCGCGAAAAGGAAAGGCACCGTTAGAAAGTATGATATGAATCACACGCGAACACGTACTTACATCAGCATCCACATAACACCCTACAAACTGTCGCAGGGATGTATGGTTTAATGTCTACGTAAAAGCCGTTTAAGAAGGACGAAGAGCAGGAAGAAATTGGAATGGCAGAAATCGAAGTAATGGGAGATGTTTGGGAGCTTTCGAAGGGAGAAGAGGAAATGAGACTTGGGAAGGAACCCGAAGATTCACAATGATGTTAGGAGGATAAGCAAAATAGATTTTTCAGTCGCGGGAGATGCAGCTTCATATAAAATATTAACCAGAAATTGATCAGACCAAACGAGGCAATAACCAATAAAAACAATGCAACTGCTGCAAGGGCAGAATGATCCAAGAATCTCGGTTTTGAGGGGGTACAACTACCCAGATAGGCCCCGTACCAAATATTGTTGTATGATTTTCATTTTACCGCCAATTCAACATCTAATTTGGATTCGTTTCAACATAAAATAATAATGATGAATAATATATTGCGCCATTTGAAGTCATTACTACTAATGTTAACCAAGAAAATGTGTTAAGTTGTACTAGTGCCAGGATTTATTCTATACGATTTTAACGAATTTCTTGCGACTATACTTAACAAATAAGTAGGCTTTGCCCGCGCGAAGGGTACATCAGCTAGCTTTGAATATAGTCCAACCGAATTCCGAATTGTATGGTGGCTCTTCTGAGACGTTATAAAAAGACAAGTTGATAGCCCGTCTAAAATGACGGGCAAAATACCCAGTCATGCAAATATGATTTGTGTAGTATTTTATACATGCTTTGTGTAGGATATTTTACTGCTAATAGTCTAATATCTGGAGGCCATTACTAATGCTTACAAAATACAAAACATTTCCGTTGAAGGTGAAATGCAACGTTAGATACGTGGTTGCTATGCTAATTATAATTTAACATGGGGCTCATGCGTTTGAGTAAAGGCGTATTTATTTTATCAATTTACAATTTCGATATGTCGAAGATGGAAATTCGGAGATTTTTCCAGATACATGTGACACTATAAAAAAAATGTCACCAAAACCAATTTAATCGGTTTATCCGTTTTCTCCATCATCAGCATCGCCCCCAACCCCACATCATCTTTAAAGATTAAGCGCGATTGTAAGGCGAAGAGGTGCGTCATAGTTCAAAGTATTTTAGTAGCCGCGAAATGTATTTTTCAATGCTTCATAAAAGCTTTATCCAGCATATTTGGTTCACCACGAGAGAGAGAGAGAGAGAGAGAGAGAGAGAGAGAGAGAGAGAGAGAGAGAGAGAGAGAGAGAGAGAGAGAGAGAGAGCCAGAATCCACAAAGCAAGAGCTTTCAATAATTCCGGAAGTTCTCCACCTTTCTTCACACCTACTTACGTATCATATGCTCACCAGTGCTTCCCCTTGCACGACCCCTGGGGTGATTTCAAAAGAGCCCTCCTGCCTTAGCTCTCACTACCCAACTCAAACAAAACTTTTAGTCCTGTTACATTCCCTTTTTCCCAGAGCTTTATCGTCGACTCCTCGAATACGATGCTGGTAAAACCTCTTTACGTGCACCGACTTTCTCCCAACTTCTACTTCTCTTTCCTGAAAACTCATCTGGAGCAGAACGTTTACCCGGACCCGTAAAATTTTATCCATGCATGCATAACCAATGCGTGCAGTACATGGAGCTATTGTACACACGATCAGTATCAGCATATGCATGTATATTGAATACCAAATGGAGAAAAAGTTAACAGTCCATCTATTTTCTGTCTTTCATGGCTTCACGCAACTGATATCAATGGATAAATTTATTGAAACGGCTTCAAATACGTGAAAGGTCATCTTGAATGATTATATACAACGATGTATAATTTTCTCAGAAACTTTAGTTTTATACTACCGGTTACAACGCACAGGCATCATTTTCGTTTTCTGCCAAGCTTTTTTTTCCCTAGTTGGAGTGTGGTTTTCTAGTAGGTCTTTTCCATCTTGTCCGACCTAGCCGCATGTTTACTCAATACTACACTCTCCTTCATGTTCTTAACACTTTACCTTGGGTCTCTACTTCTTTGACCTAGTAGCCTCATGATCATTAATCCCTTACCCACATATTTCTCTGTACGCCGTTCCACGCGTCCAAACTGACGCATTCTGCTTACTCATTTAAATGTTCTCCCTTATTGGTATAATTTTACATCCATCTGAGAATTTTCATTTCAGTTACGGTTATGAAGTATTTTTCTTTGGTGGCCCAACACTCGGTACCGTATAATATGACCAGTCTTATGACGCTCTTATTTATTTTACTCTTCAGTTTTATTCAGGTTAAAATCATTTTACACGCACTTAGGGTGGTATATACTCACTCTTACTTTTATGTGAGCATATATATTTCCCCGGACGTCAGCAAAATAATTTCTACCAGAGGATGTCACCCATGCGTTGAAACCGGCAGGGCCAAATAAAAATTCTGTGAGAATTATGCATTGCTGTGTCTTATCATGCATGAGATATGTGTAAAATGGATAATTCCATAGGTACCATCCCTATGTTTAAGGATGGTCGTTTCATAAGCACCATCTTTATGTTTTAGGATGGTCGTTTCACCACTTGCACTGATAGCGAAATATCCCTTTCAGTTGTACTTTGTCACGTTCATTCCCTATGATTAATTACAGCACACTAACGTGATATCCTTCAAATTATCTGGTACCGCTCCCATTCAAAGTAAAATAATTTTTTTTATCGAAGTATTGCCCCAGAACTCGGAGGAAAAATTAAAATGAAGGCAAAAAAAAGACAGGTTGTTGATGCTAGTTTCGACCACTGATCAACCATTTCAAATTAATTAGTAATAAAACTGATGATCTCAGGCCTGACCTCGTGGAAATTATGGATATTCATAATGAGAAAACCACCTTTGTTAAATCCACAAACTTTCTTACGCTGGCACGACGCGCGTTTCACCACACTATGAGTATGCCACAGTGTGGTGAAACGCGCGTCGTGCCAGCGTAAGAAAGTTTGTGGAATGAACAAAGGTGGTTTTCTCATCATGGATATTTACTAATACTTTCAGGTATATCTCAGCCTCTGCAGAGCGCGATTATCTCGTAACAAATTTGAAGCATTACAACATATATTGACTATGTCAGTATTATGATCATAGTTGATTCAGAATACTGAAATCGAGACCTTAAAAATGGTCGAATCGGCGATTATTGTGGGGATGCGGCTCAGGATATAATCAAGTTCCATAAAATGTTTAATAATAGCTAAACGGATAAATTTAATGGCGTGCAATATAATACGAGTACTTACAAAGACTACAGCTGCAAATACTATGCAGTAAGCTTTGTCTGCCTTCCTAGTTTCGTTAAAATTGAGCCAATTTTTGGCACACTCGAAACCTCGAGACTCGAAAATCCTCGCAGGAGACTGTCGCGGTCTCGCTAAGTGCCAGAGCGGAAGATACAAGTGCCGCGACCTGGCTCAGGCCACCGCGATCGCTCAGGTCATCGCGGTTTCTGCAAACACCCTGCTTTTATTCAGTCCGCGCTGGTGCTGACATCTTTTTCCACTTTCAAGTCGACCTGTGAACATTCCCATCAATCCAAAGTGTGATAGCACCTCCCCTACACTCCCCACTCCTCCACTGGTCAACTGCTTCCCCTCCTGCGCTCACAAAGTGTACCGCGAACAAACTGGCCCTCTTTCCTTCTTAACGCCGAGGAGTCAACATCGCGGACATCTTGCCGAAGACGTGCTATCTATACCAAGAATTCACGGTGTCTAGTCTACGGACTTAATTGATTTGTAACATTCATTGAAATATAATTGTTCTTGTTGAAGTCAAACCCAGTTAAATGCTGTTGTTATTTCATTTTGTCTCGACTCCGTCTCCTGCCTCTTGTCAATTCAATCGCGACGATGAACTCCGATTGAGTTCCGTCGCAAAATGAAGCGCCGAACGCGCTGCATGAGTTTGTGAGCACGACAAATGAGCCGTTTTTCCGCTCTTCAAAAATTATGCCAACTAATCAGCATTTAACAAACGTGCTTGCTATTAATTAACGGAAAATTTAACAAGATTTAATTTAATGTGAAAGGGTAAGGGTATAAAGGGAAAGAAAGGATGTGAAAGAATCTATTCTGACTTTTAAGATATTACGCTTCAAACTAGGGTTACGCAATTTTGAAACTAACAGTATATACGCCGCCCGTTGAACTATTCTTTGAAAAGAAGACACCCACATAAACGCGCACATATTAAAAAAAAACAGAAATAAGCACAAAGAAATGTTTTTGCAAGGACCCCAACGCCACACATCCTTTCATCATTCCTGTCGAGAAAGACCTTTTCAAGGTTACGAGTCCTGATATGCATTTACACAGCCATAGAATAGTGCCTCTGGGGAAGGAAACCTATTTCCTTGAGAGGGCGGAGTGAGAGTTCAGCGGGGAGGTTTCAGGAAGGATTGGGTCTCGATGGGACAGAGGGGGTCTTAAGAGTTTAGCGCAACATTTTTCCAAACGTCTCCTAAAGGCGGGGTTGCGGGATAAAAATGCGACCGAGAGTGAAGAGGAGAATGGAATGAGAGTATTCGAGAGCAAGCGTAAACACACCAACACTATAAACACAATTTTTCACACAATTTAATAGTACACTACAGTCTATATAATGAGTATAAAGATAAACGGCAGATATTTCTTTTTTGTGCCATTGCTGAAGAGGCGTAAGCCATAATGAAAATCAAGAGACCCCTAATGAAACTCTAGAGTAAAATATATGAGAGCGGTGCAAGAAATTGCTGTACTTAAAAACGAAGCGATACCGATTAACTTGAGAGAGTTCCTGCGAGTATGTTATTATGAATTATATGGTGTATGAATGTGATGCAGGAAAGGGCAGCTTAAGAAAATAATTCTCTATCAGCTGAAGTGGTAAAACGATAATTTTAAAAGACTAGAATAATACGTTGACTTTAAGAAATATCCACTTCATGAATGATAATATACAAAAATGCATAATTTTCACAGAGGTTACATTTGACACTACCGGATTCAACGCATGGGCGTCATCCTTCAGGGCAAACTATTTTTCTTACGTTCAGGGATATGTATACCCACTTCGGGGTAGGATGGAGTACTTATATGCATTCCCTAAAGTGTGTAAATTATATTTATCGAAGGAAACTCCAGAGAAAGATAGATAAGAGCGTATATTATATCGGCCCTACTATACGGTTCCGAAAGTTAGGCCACCAAATAAAAATACGCTTGAACCATGCATGTAAACGAAACAAAAATGCAAAGATGGCTTTGTCGTGCTACAAGAAGGGATGGAATTAGAAATGAAAATGCTAAGGCTACCAGGTCAAAGAAGCAGAGGTGGACTCAAGAGAAGGTAGGTATATAGGATGTTGATAACCACGGAGAGTGGAGTGGTGGAAGAAGATGCGCAAGATGCACATCATCTTCCACCACACCACCGTTTACTACAATTGATTTTGAATCAGCGTGTTTACAATCTATTGCATGACAGAAATACTTCTGTATTTTAAGAATAAATACATGTAAATGTATCTGACAAATGTGTTACTATAGTCATTAAGTAGTTCATTAGTTCAACTCATTATACCTTAATAGAAGAAAGAGATATCAAAATCACTGTTTCACAAGAATTATGGACGGTACTAGATAATTTGATGGTTAAAAAATATTTAAATTGATTAAATAGTTATGAGCATAAATCAGTTTATTGTATTACTATGAAAATAAATCTGGTTATTTTGAACAAATGAAATGTAGTTTCCACAGCCAGCAAAATATGATCACCCGAAACAGACCGTACGAAGGGCTCCGCAGTGTCATAAAACGACCCAATTCGGCAGGTCTTGAAGTAGCAGGAGGGAGTTGGCGAGTTGAGAAGGCTGGTGATGTCATAGAAAGAGAGTTTGTCTGTCAACGAGAGATGCAAATTTCCTTCCGTAGACGAAGTGCAGGACATATGTGAAAACCCCGTGCATTCAAAGAAAGAAGTCTTTCAGGATACCCCTTGCGGTGTCCCGCGATATGATTATGAGTATCATTTCTAGCATGGTTTATTAAAATAAGCTTTATGGTGGCTGTTTTCAATCTCTTTATATCGACGATCACTCTAGTAAAGTGAATGTGGCCACATCGTATCCACACACTTGCCGCGTCACCTCCCCGTGCGTCGCCGGCGGGCGGAACCGAACTCGACCGCGCGCTCGAAAAAACGACGTAAATTTCGGGGTCACAGGTATGTGAAAGATTTTTATTTAGATTCCAAATTTGGAGGCTTTTTAGAATGGCGTGGTATGAGTTACTTCGCGTAATCAGGAGGCAAAAACTACTTTTTCTCAACAAATATGTAAAATATTGACTGAAAATAGGCTCCGCCATTTTGTTGTGTACCTATGGTTAATAATAAAATAAAATATTCAAAAAAGCCGTCAAATAAAAGAAAAAGAACTGTATAATAAAATGGTACAACAGTCTTTTCCTTAACTCAATTCATTAAAGTACAGCAAGAGGTTAAGTTTGGTAATTCACAGAGAAAATGGAAGGCGGACGTTTTTCGCAAAATTTGTTCAACTTTGACCCCTTATATATTGTTAATGTGAAAGTACAGGAAAAAAAATTAATCCGTCCATGTCATACACAAACTATTTGAGAATGTTGATGCGAAGTTTCAACTTCCGGACTCAAAGAAAACGTTTTAGAGGTTTAGGCCAGCATTTTTCGGTTTCAGCCCACTGTGCGCCCGCGCCGTGAAGAAAGGTGAGAAAAGTTTAGAATGGTGATAATGTAATATGTAAGGAAACGTTTGGTGAAGAGTACAATATGAAGTGTAGCGGTGTAATGAGCAGAAACGTGGACCCTGAGAAAAGAGGCTTATATAGGGTTGCAACAAACCAGAGATTATGAAATTGAAGGACTTTTTTCGGGTTTTCCAGGCCAAAACCTTCTTTTTTCAGGGTAAAAATATCCATTTTTTGGTGTGTTTTTAGAAGAAGGCACAATACTTGGAGCACCGCACACGTACTATGGGAGACTTAAGTTTACCAACAAACGGAGCACGACGACTATCACTCTGGGAGAAAATTAGCTCATTTTCCTATGGTTATTTTCTTTGGTCTTGACCACGATTAGAGGCACGAATTACTTGTAAAAACACTGAAGAGAAACAACTATTCCATCTTCCTCCGCATGTAAGAATCTGAAATTTTATTTTAGGAGCATAATTAATCGCAAATCACCAAAGAAAAGCCCCACTGCCTCATTCAGGCAAGGGACTAATAAGTTCCTAAAATGGTACTCCTGCCTTATTTCAAACTATCAGATTTTGACTTAAAAGAGCAAGTTTCCAGGATAATGTCTCATTTTCAATGATTTTTCCAGGTTTTCTAGACCAATTTTCCATTTGTCACCTACTTTAACCTGTAGATCACTCTGATCATTTTATTGTAGAAAAATACAATTATTTCTGACGCGATTGGATTTTAAAGGGGTATAAAGAAATCTAAAGTTTGGGAGTTAGGTACTACTTGAACCTACTAACATTGAATGGATAAATACCTTGAACGAAATTTTAATTTTGACGACAAAAATCCAGTTTAGGACGAATAAAATACAAAATGTTTGGAACTTTGTTTCGTGTTTTAACCCTTGAGCCTAATAAATGCTCTCATTATTACGGCGACTGAAATACTCCCCTAGGGATCGACAGTGGTAATATGAGTACTGGAGAAGTAAAACTCTGGACCACTGGCCTTTCCCATACTGGCAAATGCCGTCGCTGTTTTTCTTCATTCTCCCTCCATTGCCCAAGTAATGCTATCCTTACTAATCATTTCACATCTCCTCAATCGAACAAATGACCGAAGCTCTCGGTCGCCGGCCCTAATTACACCTTTTGTAAAATTTGCTAGTGACCCGTATAATTTTTCATAAAGCATAGTTGTTAAAAAGGATATTTCTGACCCCATTCGAGTCAAATGGCTTAAAAAGCTATATTATTATAGAAAGTTTATTTTACTCATGAATGTAAGCTACACCCAGTTTAACATAAAATACAATGTATTCATAAAATCCACAGCTTCAGGCTCTACTTTGTAGAAACTTTTAATGTTCATTTCAATAAATGTTTGTACTTTTCTACACTTTTTATTTTTTTAAACACTACGCGTTTCACCAATTTTTGGCGATTTTTTTTGACACCTGACAATGCCAAAAATTGGTAAAAACGCGTAGTATTTAAAAAAAATAAAAAGTGTAGAAAAGTACAAAACTTTATTGAAATGAACAATATATTTAATTCCCTCACCTCTAGCAGAGAAGATTGGAACCAAGGAAATTGCGACCACAAAAGAGAAACCTCTATGAATATCAATGAGGGTGGCACAGAACCTTCCGGGTCGAAGGCCGAAAATCAGTTTCCACGATCAAGTCACAGTTTTTGTTATATTGAAGCTTGCGCCCTAGCTAGAAAGGAGGAACGCCACCATTCACATGCATAAAGCAAACAATGCAGCTTGCGACTTAAATGGAAGATAACATTACGCTAAATGTATTATTAAAGCAGTTTGCTTTTTATTAATGTGAAATTAATGTAAAAGTGAAAAACACAGGTAAAAATCTCTATTTTCATCGATCACCGTTCATGATTGCAATACAGAGTTCATTATATTAATTCTCTATTTTGGAAGTTGCATCAGCCATCTATGAAATCCAACTGTTTTAGAATATTAAGTGATTTTTGTAGCATTGAAGTAGGAAGTATAGGTCAATAAATATGCATGCTTAAGGATGATTGCTCACTTTCTGATAAAACTTCGTAACCTATAATTCCTAAAACCTTACTCATTACTGAAACATGGATAGGGAAGAATGAATAAAAATCGAAAGTAATTCCCGATTTAACTCTCAAACGTGCGAAAAGGTCGGATATCTGCCAAATTGGAGAATAATAATAATAAAACCGTTTACCTCTAATTTTTAATGAAACTAGTAATAGCAAATTTTCCCGGTCTCTCTGGGTCCCTGTCAATTTTTATAGTAAGGAAAATAAAACAAAGAATTCATTTCATGGAATTCATGGTTTATGGTCAAGTGCCAATGACCCTTCTCAATAATTAGTTAATGAAAACGCCAAAGACTGATTTAGCATCTAATAAAACTACACATTGACCTCTTATAAACTGATCTAATAAAACATTGACACATTTTGTATTATCACGTCCAAGGCATTAGGATATTGTATTGTATCACATTACACTGTTTTCATATACGTCGAACTTGATTAACCGCAGAGGGACATTATCAAAGTTTATTCCATTAGGTGTTTATCAACTCTTGCAAATCACTTTCATTTTGCAAAGCTAGTGACATGATGGCAACATGAACTACATGCAATGGAAATCAAATAGGTGATGGAAAATTAGGCTCCGTAAAATACCATACTAGATGAAACAACGACAATAATCAAAGCAAATATTTCCTATTGTACCCATCTTGAAACATTGAGTGTTCATAATGATGGGAGATATAAAGGGCAAAATGTTGCAAGGAGTGCAATTAATTCCTCACCAGAGATTCGACCTATCTGGCATGGATGGCCATACCATTTCTTCCACAATTCGGCTATAAGGAATAAAAATGTCAGATTCAGGTGTTAGTCGAGTTATTGATATCGAGTTAAGGCAGCGGACAAGCATAAAGGACGTCGTCAGTTGGACAAGAGAGCGGAGAAGACAGTAGGATGCGCACGTCGGTTGAATGACTGAAGACAAGACTCCCCCGCATTGCAATATATAACATCCCCCAAGGCAGGAGACCTATAATAAGGCCATCTAAAAGATGAAAAGAAAGCTGACAATCCACCTTCCAAGATCAAGACTAATTTCGAGTCAAATAACATACTAATAGCCTAATTCACTAGGAAGAGGTAGAAGATTCTAGAGTAATTTTTCGAATTTTGTTACAATCACTGTTTTTACGAATAAAATTTTTTTTATAGAATTTTACACACGTTTTCATTATCTACCGATCGATTGCGACAACTTACTACATTAAAATCCGGCGAAATCGACCGATAGAAATATGAAAAAAATTAAAAGGAATAGCAACGAGTGTCTTTTATTATTCGTCAACATGGAGATTCGCCAAGGGCGCCATCATAGCAAGCAGGCCTTCACTCCACGTTAAGTTTGTAGCCCACGTGTTAAGAAAAACCAAATACAAAATACATGCAATAACGCAAAGGTTGGAGAGATTGGATGCAGAGATTGGACGCAGGGCATTGTCTCTTCCGAGAGTCAGAGTTGTATTGACGAATAAAATACCCTTTGTACCACTTCATACACGTTTTCATGGCCTACAGATCAATTTAAATAGCGTAGAGCATCATAAGCCGTAGAAATCGATAGGAGGAATAATAAAAAAAATGTGTGAAATATTAAAATGTTTCTTTCATTGGATTCATGGCAACATGATTCGACTCCAGGCGCCATCCGAGTACGCAGGCCTTCACTCCAAGTCAAGTTTTCAATCCAAGTGGTGATAACAACCAAAGGCAAAACTATTATTACAAGCAATAATGAGAGTGTGGAGAAAGGACGCAGTATATAGGTACATATATTCCTCTGCTGAGAGATAAGAGGGAAACACATCCCTCGAAATTAAAGCAGCGAACGCGACAACAACACACGATGCGCTACAACCAAATGCGAGTTCGGTTGGTGAATAATTTGCGCACTAGGCGTAAGCGAAGTCGGAGGAGGGGATCGATCACCAAAATCCCGCGACAAATCCCCAGTGATTTCCATACGCACGCAGGGGATCTCTCTCGCCTTTTTTCGGCGAATTAGCAGCCCCGTTCGGAGTTTTTCGGACGCGAATGTTGGGAGGCAAAGGGGAAAGGGGTGGTGGAAGTGTCGAACATTACCACATACTTAATCCCCGTAGGATCGCTGCGCTACGCCGATCCCTGGGCGATGCTCATTATCAGTTTATTTGCTTTTGACGCGGGATTCTACGGATTGCTTTCGTTTTGTGGAATTTTCGCAGTGTGCTTTGGAAGGGAATCCCCTCGCTTTCCAAAGTTCATCCGTTCCCAAATGGAGGAGCGGTGGTGGTGATGCGATACACCATAACGAGGCAACAAGGCTCAATGAGCTGATCGAATTAGAACGAATCGAAAAAGATCGATCGTTCCTTAGTACAGGATTGGCCGGAATAAAAGTAAGCTCTCTTTTGACTATGGTGAGCAACAGCGAGTGAATTAGATTGTTGTCTCGGAAGGGCTTCCACCATGTGAGAATTTTTAATGGCGAGTTATCCCTTGGTTCCAATTTCACTTCAACTTATTATTAGAAGTAGGTAGTATTTCAGAATAATACTTTTCATTGACCCTGACAATTGCCACTTTAAAGCATCGCCCTGAGTTACATATATGACTCCCTTATCCTTTCAAGGCAGAGGTACTGAGAAATAAAAAGCTCCTAGGTATTACGAGAAGCATCTATAGATGTTCATGTCGTAATCCGAAGCCATTCATGAGAAGTACTTTCATTTCAAAGACCAATAGGATTCGAGGAAATGCTCGAAAAGTGAGACGGTTGGTTTATATTCCAATTTGAAGAAAATGCAAATCGTATGATACTCTCAAATGGTTACTCCGCTAAAACTCTGAAGTCTGTACATGAACAGTACCTACCATTAATTATTGTAACGGCAGGATTGAATAAAACCCCCGAGATTAAATCTATTCATCGCTCTGCCAAGAGCCAGTCACTTGCCTGAATTCAGTATGGGCTCGTTCCACTCAAGCTTTTCCGTGAATTACACCAGAATTTTAAACAGGGATTTCACACGATTAAGTCGATTTTCCGGAGGCACGAATTTGGATTACTTCTTCTCCGAGTGGCTTCTCCGTAGCACCTTGGATTACTTCTTCTCCGAGTTACTTCCCGTCAAGAGAAAATTTGGGAAAGAAAGAATGAGAGCAAAGAGTGTAGGGAAATATTGAGATACGTGAAAATGCAACCTATCGCCCGCCCTCCAAGCAGCGTTCTCAACTCCTTCAAAATAACAGCGGAAATTATTTTTGAGAATTAGTTGGAATGCGCAGCACGTTCTCAAATTTGAAAAGCACTATCTACAATGAAAACGGAAAGGATACGTTCACTTGATGCAAACAATATAAGAAAAAACTACAAAACGTTCCTAAAAATCGACCATTTTTACTAAAAAGGTACCCTGCTAGCGGAAGTGACGAGAAAATAAGCTATGGAAATAAGTCCTAGATGCATCCTTTATCTTAATAATGCTGATATTCTCAAGTACGACAGTTCCATACAATTTCTGTAATCTTGTAAAGCGAGGAGGAAGAAGTCCAGTGTTTTCCTCTGCAGGCCGTCGCGCAGAGAGCAGGCGGGAAGACGGCGCTGGACTGCTGTCTCTATGGTCGGGAAACCCTGGGATCGGCGCCGCGCATATCGGACCTAGCAGAGGTGGACCGTTTTGTTTGGCTGTTCAAAAAGAACCCACTTCCATTAAGGCGACTAGGATATTGGTCAAGTAACAAAATCAAATTATGAAAATTACGATTTAATACTTTTTGAGCATGCTTCCTATGGTTCGATAATTCAAATAAACGCTTCCCTGGCTAATTTCGCGGGGTCATTAAAAGTTTAAACGTGGGCTCATAGACCCTCTCACCACTTCATAAAGAATAAACAAAGTTTATTTTGAATAAAGAAAAACGCTAATCGCCTTCATAAAAAGTCAAATGATATAAAATTTCTAGTGGTATTAGTACAAAAACGCCTCTATCAAACGTAGCTACTTCAACAGATATCTATGAAAATTATGAATTTTCAAATGTTTTGTCAACTGTCCGAAATGCCTACGTGTTCGATACTCTCTCAGAAACGTTGCAAGATTGGTTGCTTCCAATTGTTTACTTCCGTTCTAATGTTCACAGGAACTTATTTCATGTAAAACCCCACATAATATTTAAAATCTGCAGTCACTGTAGAATAATAAAACCAAACATATTTTATTTCATTACTTCAGGGACTCATAATTACTGATAAAAATATAGTGCTGCATTATTTATGAGAAATTAAAAAAAAAATTCTCAACAGTCATCCTACCAAACGGCTTTGGCTGAAGTAAGCATAACATCGATGTACGTAATATTACGATGACTATGCTGAGTGGTTTTACACTGACAAGTTACTTCCTCAAGTTTCTTCTGCAAAGGCTTGCGGGGAATTTTAATTGGACGAAAAGGTTTTCAAAAGTTAGTGCAGCGACAGAATAGTTGCTGTTTATATAGGCAACAATAAATCGCTTCTACAAGCCACTTATCGAAACTTTTTTACGTTTACGAGCGGACTTTCAAAACCGTTTACACGTGGAATTTATTTCTAAAGTCACTCGCTGCAAGTAACTTGCGCAATAAACTTGCCCGGGTAAACCCATCTTTACAAGGGCCTCAAACGAGAATACAAAGGTGTTAAGTCAATATTTAATCTTCGATATTCTAATAAATAAAAATGTATGTTATTGATCATTTAATAATTCAAATAGGGATTGAGTCGAATGGGTATCTCGAGTAATAGCCTCCCATCACGATTCAGCGATTCATGCAGCTAATAAGGTGAGACTTGCGTAGGCGGGATCCAATAAAAGGAGTTTCATTGGGTACCAGCAAGCGTGCACCCGACAAGGAATTATTGAAGCAGTGGAAACAGTTCCAAGAAATTGCACAGAACGAATGCCGCTGACATCTTCCGGATTTAGGGGAAAATATAACTCCCCCTGAATCGCACGATTCCTCCCTCTCGATCCTGCACGAAATGTGTCACTGCGCATAACAGAACTCGAGATTAACCGCCTCACTTTTCGGGCGTTTCCGCGTAAACATTTCCAATTCTGCGAAACGTGTTCAATTCCATTCAAATGCTCGTTAATCTACCCAGTAACGGGTTAGTAATATAACCTTCTGCAACAACTACCACGGAAATCTCTTTCTCTAGCCCTCAGCGTTGTTGAAAATGTATTCTTAATATTTAACGCAAGTTCCAAGACGACCTATCTTCTAACGACGTCAAAAGCATAGATATAGATGCTGAGGCTCAGAACGAACAGCGAAATTACGTCGCATCTTCTGGAAAGAAAACTACAAACTGAAATACGCAGATGAAAGAGTAACGGATGTAGAACATGGAAGATAAGTACATAACTATATTTAATGACTCTTAAGTAAATAAATATGAAAACGAAAAGAAAGCTGAAATACACTCATTCATAAAGGTTACTTGGTGTTCAAATGATTGGTATACGATCACAGCGGTACATATTTGGCTGAAAATATATGCAATAAATGCCGTGTAACACCAAAGTTACCTTTCATAACAGTAATAACTAATCCAACCACTAGCGCCCACTGAATGGTCTTATGACCCCGTGAATCCCGGTTAATGTGACCACTGACTAACGTCAGAGCATAGCACATAGTGTGAGGCCAAAGTCGTATCTCCAGTGCCATAAAACTGGATCCTCCACATAATCGTAGGTAACCCCGACAGAAAACTCCACCGAAGAAGGCAACGGGGATACCACTTCGGACAGAAGCCACAGGCAGTGCCAGTCGTGGGAACAGTTGAGCGCGAGTGGCCGTATATCTGGGGCCTGTTTCTCAAAGCTACAAGTCTAGAAGTAACAAGTCTAGAGTAACATGTGAAATTCTGTTTTTCAAACGTACAAGTCTACTAATTACAAGTAACGAGTCCATTTTACAAGTTACAAGTGTTTACTCACAAGTGTTTTCAATGTTACGACACATTCTGTTCCTCAAACAGACTTGTGAGTAACAAGTTCTTGTAACTTGTAAGGACATTTCTACAAGTCCTCCGAGGTGAGTAAATCGCAGTCAATCGGAAAGAATAACTGGGAAAACAAATGAAAAGCGACTAGCGATCTCTTTTTCTCAACTGTTATGAAGGCGATAGCGACGAACAAGGTATCAGTAAATAGGATTTTTTTACCCACTTATGACATAACATGCTCAGTTTACGTTAAAACACATTGTTTTTTTATAATTTAAAGTTAAAAGAAAAGTCTTTTAGACTAAGACGTAACGAGAAAAGAACACCCCCGCGGAGACTTTGTGAATAAACAACGAAGAAGAAAGATTTATTTCCAACCGGGACAGGAATGTTGCTTTTAATCGTGCAATTTATAAATTATCTCATTTGATAAAGAATAAATTATTTTGGGGAGGTGGGAAAGGTTGAAAATGCGAAAGTTAAGCGCAAGTCTGCTAGTATTATTTATTACTAATTATCAACATATATACCTACTTTTCATGTCACGTCATTATGTTTATACATTGAGAGGTAAAAATGCAGAGCTTAAGTTCCCGTACTTAAATGATACATCGCTATGAAATATCAAGTCGCGAAAGTTCAATAGGAAACTCCATACGTAATTAAAGTCGACATTTTGATGTGACATCTCGCAAATGCTACGCTAATGTGCTGTGGTTTTACCTAATACACCGTAGGCATGTGTCCGATACCCTTGGTGTAACTTGGGGATCAAGAACAAGTGAAATTAAAAATAAATTGTGCATAAGTTCTAGAACGAAGTGACAGAAAATAGGTGGTAAAATATCTCCTTAGCCCATCAAAATGATAGAGGAAAAAAAATTACCCCGGCGGGGATAGACCCACTGTCCTATGCTTCGTAAATATCGCACGCTACCACTACACCAACTGGCTTCCATCATAGCATGAGATCCCTTTGGTTATAAATAATGAACATTCAAAATGGCTGAAATAGTCTTCGCTTGTCTGACGATAGAACGCTATTCCGCTATTTATTCGTACCTATGAAAGATAAACACTGCACAAGATGATGTCTTGACATGCTAGAATTGTGAATAACCTTCATTTCGAGTTCATCTTTCCCTTCCTGCGATGGAATAAACGACTTTTCCTCATTATGTTCAACTTTTGCAGACGATTCCTCCTCGCTTAAGATATTTTAAGGTAATCTGTGAACTAAAAATTCCGTTTATCTTGTGTTCACGCATTTATAGACACCGAGCAACATAGCACTGACTCTTGGTTAAAAAAGATGCAAGAAAATATGTACGTCCCGTACGTATCCCATCCTTGCCGCAATATTGTTATTATGTCTTACGAAAGTGGTTTGAAAGATAAACACAGGACAACAATATATCTTGGCGTTCAAGAATTATAAATTACTTTCATTACAAGATAAAATAGCAATTCATACATTGGAATAAACGATTCCAATCGTACGTATCCCATACTTGCCGTACAATATTGTTATTATGTCGTACTTACGAAAGTGGTTTGAAAGATAAACACAGCACAACAATATATCCTGGCGTTCAAGAATTATAAATTACATTCATTACAAGATAACAATGCAAATCATACGTTGGAATAACCGATTTTTCCTTATTATGTCCAAGTATTGCCGATGATTCGTCCTCGCTTGGGATATTTTAAGGTGAATTGTACACCAAAAATACCATTTATCATGTATTCACGTATTTATATAAACCGAGCAACGTTGCAGTGACTCTAGGTAATAGTAGATTGCTGGAAACACTCTCGAAATATATTTAAAGGTTAAAAAAATAGCTAAATACGGACAGGATGACGACCGCCATTTTCACTTGTAAAATATTAGTTACAATTGTTGAGAATCCACAAGTCCTCCGTTTTCGTTTGAAACACTTGTAAGTCACACTTGTAAGATTCTTGTAACTTGTGGACTTGTAGCTTTGAGAAACGGGCCCCTGGTTATCCGTTCGTAGGTTAGGTTAGGATGAAATTTGTGCGCTTCTTAGCGCTACCCGAGAAACACAACCATGCTCACGAGATTGCTGGTGGGCATATCTTTGAACTTCCACGTCTAACCTTTGCCGTTTTTCTTGCGAGGACTCAATTTATCGACAAGACATTACTCTTGCTATAGAAGATTTTTTTGAAATGTAATTCTTTTTTCTATAAGGCATGTCGATGGATATATTTTTAAGTCCAACGAGGGGAATCACAGCGGTGAGTGAGAGTCATGAATAGGCAACTTGATGATTGAGTGAATGTAAGTTAATTGCACTTCAACACATGGCTGTATTTTTAAGTCCAAGGAGGGGAAACACAGCGGCAAGTGAGAGACTCGAATAGGCAACTCGATGATTGAGTGAATATAAGTTAACTAGATTTTATCTCGTTTAAGTATATATAAATAACTCGTAAAGTTTTTGTGGGAATTGGTCTAAAAACAATTCGCAATCGTAATTAGAGGCAGACGGTTCCACTACGTGTAATACATCTGAGTATTGAACAATAATAAACGACGCCGTGTTTGTTGTAGCACCAGGCATTATTAACATTATTATTCGCTGCACGTAATTATTCTTCCACGTTCATGGGGCCCTTGGGACTCTGGGCCCTTCTCATACAAATTTTATTTTTACGTGCTATCATGGACCTGTAGGAAAACTTAAATGCTATAGGCTTGAATATCCTTTGAAAATCAAATCTCTGGTTGTCAAGGAAATATGCTATTGTTGATTTCAGATAAAAATATGAGATTATTCAGCTAAAAACACGATTTTCAAAAAATTACGAAGCGTAAAAAAAGGTTTAAAGAATTAGAAACTTCATTTATTCAACCATCGGATAAAAAAATCCCAGCCCTCAGAGTGCAAATAAAAGTAATTTTAAAAAGCAAAAAATGAAACCACTGCACCGAACCCAATGCTTAGCATGGACCACCAGGGAGCCTTTGGGGGCCCTGAGGGATTTTTAATATAGCCTATTATACACCCAGATACATTTTCTCACTACATGCCAAATTTCAGCTTAATCGGTTCAGTAGTTTTTACGTGATTGAGCAACAGACAGACACACAGACACCATTACATTTCTATATATTGGTATGAAAATCCATGCAAGAATACGAAATAAATGCCAAAAAAAAACTTAGATGATGCCTATTTTGGCTTTAGAAAGGCTTTTGGAACGCACGAAGGACTTCTTGCAGTATAAATCGTACAACGGAAGTGTCGCGGCCAACGAAGAGACGTTTATGCGTATTTCATTGATTATGAGAACGCTTTTGACAGATTTAGACATGTTGAACGTAAGAAGATACTACAAGAATGAACTACATGACAAGAAACTCAGCATCATTAAAAATCTGTTTGCTACAAATGGCTGTGGTACAAGTAGAACAGAATAAAACTTCAAAGGTAGCAATTGAGAGGGGGTACGACAGCGATGAGTTCTGTATCTACTCCAATTCAATATATACTCTGACAAAGTATTTAAAATGGTTATTGCTGACACATACATACGCACAAAGGTGAACGGCGTCTCCATTAATAATATTGTATATGCAGGCGACGCTGACATAGAAGCTGAGAGCCTCCAGGGACTTCAAGAACTGTTGAATCGTATCAGTGCGGTAGGTAACGAAATGGGCCTGAATATCAATGTGGCTAAAACCAAATTTATGATATTCAAGTCACATAATAACGCCACCATTCAGTAGTTGATAAATGAGAAAAAAAAAACAAAGTAAAAAAACAAACAAAAATTTGCTTCTTGATTAGATATAGTGTGATTGAATAGTATTGCGAGTCACGATGAGAATGTCTAATGAAAAATACAGATTTTTTTCTTGGAGTCGATATATAAAACACCACAAAATTCAATATCCGCTGGCTCTTTCCGTTTTTAGAATTTAAACTTGATGCACAACTTCAGTACAACCATTCAAGCTCAACCCATTTAATAAATTAAACCATAATTTAGCAACAAATAATTCAGTCAATTATTGAAGGAAATCTATTCTTCATAATGTATTTACATAATCACTCGAATATATTAAGATTTAATGACAAAAATCGCGTGCTTTTTTGTACTTGTTAACATCCTCATTCTTCCAATTTTTCATTTAATTTCTTAATAACCGGCTGTAGAAATATCCAACCAAATTGTATGAAATATTTGCGATAGAAATATTAACATTATATTATTTCATTTTCATTAAATAGCGTGTGACTGTAAAGTAGGAACTCAAGTTAAACGTCAAGATTGAGAAAAAAGGTGGAATGGATCAATTTTACCACCAATAAGAAACTTTTGCTACTTTATTCAACACTCATCAAGCTACATCCTGCAACAAGTGTAGAGGAATATAAAATCATTAAAAAAAACAAAGTTCTGGCAGAAAGACAATATCGTTCTTCAACATAACATTCGTACCCAACGTGTAGCTTTATTGGCATTTAAAGTAGGTACTGTTGAAAGGTACTGTTACAAGGTGGCTTTGAATTATTCTTGTTTTTATTTTATTTATTTATTTGTTCCTCATATAAGCTCATATGCAAAACGGAAAAATTATAACAATTCAAATTTTCATTACAACGTTTCGTAAACGTGGTCTAACATTGGATGTCATGGGATAACAATTTCATAGCTGAAGTCACTGAACTTCACGTTTATGTGTCACAGCTTTCAAACCTGTTTCCAAGCTGTTTCATTCGCTTTGCATTTCTTACGTTCTCAAAACCTAGTTCCGAGAAGTTTTGACCGTGAAGGTATCTCTTTGTTCTTTAAACAAGGTTAGCAGGTGAAAGTTGCTTTTTGCTGTCATCATACGTACACTAGACGTATTCCATATAAGAAACAGCTTTTGTTGAATAAATAGGACAGCTGAATTGGCTGCCAAATTAATAGGTGGCTCTTTAGGCTGGATATTAATTTTTAAGAATACTAGGGGCTAATCCGTTTAATAATCGCAAGAGGTGATTATCAGCATAATATCTCACTCGGATGAAAATAACCTATTAAAACCATTAATGATTCAATAGTCCAAAAAGGGAAAACAGAAGTTTACTAGAATCTGATTTGTTCAGCTTTACCAAGATACAAATTTTGTCGGGTTTCAGGCTTTCCCGGAGAAGTTGTAGTGTCAAGAATCTCTCGGGTTTGACACCATGTACTCAGTTCCATGATGGCCGACGTTTCGAAGCTCGAATCGAGCATCGTCTTCAGGACAGAGGTGAGAAACGCCATCATGAACCTGAGTACCCGGTGTCAAACCCGAGAGATTCCTGACATACAGATGCACATTAGCTTAAGTTTTATGCGAACTATTCCTTTAAAGATGAAATTTATGAAAAATATCAATGGATGACTTGAATAAAATTTTTTCTTCAATTTCTCTAAAGTGAACGAGAAAGGACATTATAAAGTTTAATCACCACCACAGCGATTACCATTGCATTACCATCAATCGAAATATATTTCCACGGCGATACTTATCCCCGACGACGGCAAGCGATCGATTAGCACCTCGATTCATAAGGATCGAAATGCACTTCGATCGTACGAAAAGTGGAGGCAAGACAAAAAACTCCCTTTTTAGACGTTATCTCTATCGCTTCCTTTTTTACACTTACTCCGGCGTCCGTGGATTGTCATGGGGGTAAAGACTGGGGAACGAGAGAGAGAGAGCGCGCATCCTACGTGTCCCATTTGCGACCCCTAGGATTAAAATCCCAGGCGGGAGAGCGGAAGGGAGTAGGACGGACCACGAAAAGCCCTTTCCGAAATCCCCACCATCCCCATCTCCCCCTACTCGTCAATCGGGTCAGCTGGGTTAGAGGGGTAGGGATCGATGACTGCCTCACTTAACCCAATAAGGACTCACTCGAAAAATTCCAAACCTTCCTTTTCCCTATATCTATCCGCCTAACTCTAGGCCAAAAAAGGGTGAGTTAGTAGACCCAAACGGAGAAGGGCTACAGACTCGGGAAAGGTGGAGAAAGGGGACGAAAGTGCTTTCCTTCACCCACACACAAAAGGAAGAATGAGAATGGCTATCGAGAGAGTCACAGTGGAAGGAAGAAGAGGGAGATAAACGTGATAACTCCATCCTCTTCCTTCGCACCGCTCGGGACGAACAACCTATGAACCGGGCACGTGCCACGCCACTCTGTGCATTCACTTTATGGATGTCCTTCGTTCGCAGGGAAAATCTACGTCTAAATATACACTACACTACGTACTTCGTCCGCAGGATGGTACGAATAACTTTGGATTCCTTGATGGCTTCCGTAGAAAGTATCCTAATGCCGACGCCGTTCTTCTCTTCATTTTTAAAAAAATCCTTGCCTCACCTATTAGACAGTATGAATATCGAAAAAAAATATACCTTGGGTATTTGAGAAGCGCTTCCGGTAAAATCAGGTTAGAAGGTATAGGGTTAGGAGTGAGTGGGTGAAGAAAGAATGTGGAATGAACGCTTCGGTAACGGACATGTTTGGAAGGAGCGTGTTTCGTTGATTTGGCCATGTCGAGTGAAAGGATGAGAATGGAAAAAGACAGTAGATTTAAAACGAAGAAAAAAATGGTGTGAGACGATGGGGTAGACCTAGAAAATCATGGGTTCATGTGGCGGGAGATACTTTTAAGAGAAGGAATATTAGGAACCTTCAGAAGGACTTGTACGAAGCTATTTACGAGGGCAAATGAATCCAAAGACGCAAAAAAAAGGATAGGGCAGCATGGAGGAGATTATTTAAGCGGTCAGCTTTACAGGCCTATCACCGAGAATTAAACTTTTTCGATGTTCCTATCCCGAATGGAAACGGCGAGATAGGTATGCAAGCATGTATGTATTAATATTTTACGTACTTCAATACCCTAGAGAGTAGCACATACAGACAGGCGCGCTATCATCTGGGGCAAACTTGGCAATCATCCAACCAAACGCGAGCCGAGCTTAGCATTCCTCTCTTCGGTAGTTGAGTAGGTAGCAGTATTTCCATCGGGGCAGGACCCATCACCAGCCAAGCTTCCGACCCATCCTTCCCACCTCGGTAGTCAGTCGTCTCCTCTAATAATCTCTCCTGCTTCCTTTATATATTCCTTTAATTCTACGAGAAGGGCGCAGAAAGTTGAGGCATATAGCGAAAAAATTAAAGGAGTAAGCAGACTAAATACTGTTTATTAATTTATTGAATCGAAGGGTAGACAACAAATGTTAGACTAGAACAAAGATAGTACTAAGAGGGGAACGAATATTCGCTCCGGTCCACAATCCTGAGATTGATTGTCACCTGACCTCCATTCCTATCTATCAAAAGTCATTTCTTTTTTCACATAAAGAACATATATAAGAAATTTATTTTTAATTGTACGCCAATATTTGCTCAAAAGGATGAAGAACATAGGAAAGTTAAAAAGACAAAAAACTATTGAGAACATTTTCACTAATTCGCTAACAGGCAAATACAATCCATAAGATTTGTGTAAAAACTTGGGCGGTTTCAAAAACTAATTATTACCAGAACTTACTTTTTCCGTACAGACAGAAAATTATAGTTTCCACCAATGCTGAAAGACACATAACTAACATCATCACTGCTTTAAATTGAATAATTAAATAGGAAGTAGCCTTCAATGGAAAGGCTTCTTCCTATTATGCAATTTTATCTCAATCATCACTCTTTTAAGACCGTTTTGCATGAATCACTTTCTCTGTCTATACACTCTCTCACTTTTCACTGCTCAGTCTGATGTATACATGGATGTGCACTGAAAATAGCGTCGTGTAAAGCGAAAAATTTCAAAGAATAGTTTTACAATACATGAACGAGAAATAGGAAAATAGCGTTGAAATAGAGTTCTCACAATTATCTCGAACTGGGCAAAAGGTGCTTCGTGTATGTTATTTGGGGAGGCGAGCAACAACTGAAGCCATGTGTGCCATTAATTAAGGTAGGGAGGGAAACGCGGAGTCGGCATTTAGCCTGCTCTATTACGAAAGGCACCAAGGGGGCCACCATTTAACGTCCCATCCGACGGACGGAGTACTGAACTTGAAGTACTCTCCACGTGAAATCCTAGTAGGGATCGGGATTCCACTGAAACATTTCCTACACCACTGGATTTCGAGCCTGGGCCCTCGGGATAAGAAGGAAGTAAGCTAGCCACCACACCAACCCGATCCCCGTGCTGCGTGTTCAACGCAAGTTTGTTTCAAGTACTAAACGCAAACCTTCAGATGCGCGTAATCCCCACAAATGCTTTCGCACGACAAGAAGATAATTTATTTCACCGATTGACCTTTTCTACGCGGATTTTTTACATTAGTTCCTGGTTATTCCACAAGATCATACAAAATATTTTAAAATGTTATATATCCACATTGATCTTTGAATTGTTTGCATGCTACTCATTCTTGCTTACCCTCTTCTTCCTTTCATTACTTAGCTTTCACACTATATAAATCTCCCGCTCTTTTTTCTTCACCACATTACAGTTTAACATTGGGCCCGTGCTCAAATGAACCCCTCTTCAAAAATACACAGACGATGTTCTTTTTATCTTTATTTTTTTACTTCGGCCGCATTCCCTCAATTACCTAATCCTCGTCCTTAAAATAACATATTCACTCCGAACCCTGCTTTCCCGCGACCATTATTTTTTTTTGCTCCACACGCCCTTCCCCATTGCCCTTCCATTAGCAGCAGCCCGTCAAAGAAGATACTGCCATTACCCTAAACCTTTCGCGGAGCCGCCTCCGACCCTCTCTGACCCTCCCTTCCCCTTTAGAATAGCCACTCGACATGCTTTTAAGAGTTCTCGTGTAAGTGACCACCGTGCCTCCTCCTCGCTTGCCCCATCGCCGGAAAGGAAAACACAACCCAGTGCCATTAAACCTCATTTCTGCCCTCGTATACCATAGTATTGCGCGATGAATACGTGGTTATCAGCTGCGAACGGGATTTAATTCCGTTCCCTTGACCCTACGCGCATCAGTTCCAATAAAGTCTCTTGAATCATGAATTCTGTCGGTAGGTGCACGTAAGAGAGTTGAAAACTTAATCTTTCCCACTAAATTATCGACCAAATTTAAATCTTAATTAATTAACATTTTTATTTAAAAGTCAAATGGACGGAGATAATCATCAACTAAGAAATTCTACAATACTTAATTATAATATACAATCGGTCATTTTCATTTTGACAAGTAATGATGCATTCAATATAAACAGCATTTGGGACTTCATCATACTTACAGCAGGAGTACCAATACATTTTAGCAGAAATAAGGTTCGATGTGGTGAGTGTGATGGTGTGTAAGTGGGACAAACAGGAAGGAAGTTTATAACTCGTATTATCGAACAAGAGATGTGTGAACGATAAATACTTCAAATCCTTTTCTACCTAGCATATTTAATAGACTGGACATAAATGCGATATTCAAGCTAAACTTTTACATGCACATGGTTGTTCGGTGTTTATGTTGGCCGCCCAGAGTATTAATGCTTTTCTTTTTCTTCTAGTGTGTTTGCGGTGGAGCTGTCATCACCATTCCCCTATCTAAAGACAGTATAAAGCGGAGTCGGCGGTGACCTGTCTCTTTCTCTCTCTTTCTCTTCTTCTCGTGCGCGTATGCAGAGCAGCAAGCTGAACAGTCATGACCCATCTCTTCACTCCGCTCTTCACTGCCCTCTCCTAGCTATTGCAGAAGGCCGTCGACGTTTGCACCTCCATCCGAAATCAATCCTCTGCGAGAAGTTCCCTGATCCTTCGGTCGCCGCTACATTATTGTTACATATACTGTCATGTGTTTTGGCTATTTAAATGTTGTTAATTTGAAAATAATGGTTATTTACGCCACAATGACAAAAGCTGTATGCCGATTTTTTTTATTTCTTTAATCACCTGACAATCAGAAGATACAGGTCTTCCGGGTTTTCCTCCGTATTGGTCCATCTTCTTTGAACGACAGTTCCATCGGCGTTGCATTCGGCTTCTTCAGGTCAGTGAAGTCACTGCAACGCCGGCGAAACTGTCGTCCGAAGAAGATGGAACAACGTGGAGGAAAACCCGGAAGACCTGTATCTTCACATCCATCAACCCGCGGAAGCCTACACAAGGACCAGACAATCTATTTAACCTAATATGCTTATTTTTAATAATTTCACTGAATTTAACTGTTCGCAGTAGTTTTTTATCTGTTTTAAAATCTGACATCTTCCCATTCCCCAACCACCTAAGCCCACAATGATCGTTACTTCCACGGGCATCACGTGACCCTGAATCCAAAACAAAACCCCGTTCCCATCACAAGCCTTTTGACACCCCCCCCCCCACCCTTAACACTCATATCCATTTTATATAAAGGACTCTGAAATTTGCCAATGTTACCTTTAAAATGACGCTTAGACATTGAAATCGATAAGGTATAAACAAATTAAGTTGAATAGTACATAGTTATGTCTTTTTACCATGCTAAACGTAACGAAATTCCACAATGTCGCCTGCCTACATCAGTTCAATTCGATAAAAATGTCTTATTAATTCTTCGTCTCATTATAAAATTCCTACATAACATTTAACTCAAAAATCAGCTCTGAGTTTCAACATTTTGCACCATTAAAGCATAAACGTATATGCATATTAAAGAGGAACTTCAAATTACCGTCATAGAAGAGAGGTCGGCTTAAATATGTTATTGACTTTATCTACTCAGAAATAGAAGGCTGTGATCAGACGTTTCGAATCCAAGAGAGGTCACCCATCATGAAGTCGACATTGTATTTTTTTCTTAATTTAGGATAGAAAATAGAATTAGCTATCCAAAACTAGATAGAAAGTTTGTAGCATGGCAATTTAAAAAAAATGTATTATATGACTATCGTAAACAAGCTTAACGTCAGACTATAGTATATGGCAGTGGTCTATTCTAATTCAATATTCCGTGAAATATTAAATTGTCATTGATTAAAGGTAAAAATTAATTCCGATCTTTGCGTCAAATGACCAATATACCCCCGAGGACCATGGTGGAAAGTCCAGGTGGAAATTTATCAACGTGAGAGGGATCAAAAAGCCCGTCCTTGGGTGCGATGAATTCCAAGCTACTACCCACGAACCTCGATATCTAGTCCGCACAGCACAAATTTGAAATTTAGAAGGAGAAAAAAACTAATTTATCCGTAACCGTGCAGGAAGCACTTCGCTACCCGGTTAGCGATAGAATTTGCGTGATACTTAGTTTCTTCTGTTTTTACTTACTACTACCGTAAGCACTCAGTTGAACGTGAATATATTAATGACTTTAAAAAGATAAACTTTTTTAATGACACTCCTTCCCTCACAAAAAAAGAAAACAGCGTTGCCCCCGCATCATTTCGGCACGCGATAATGCCCGGTACATGTAGACATTTCCGGCGCCAATTTCGAGGGACGGGTACGATAAAAATATGCATGCTTGCATCTCGGTCACGGATCAAAGCAAAGGTTTGAGGGGGCTTCCCAGCGCAGCGATGCACAAGCGGTGGAGAGATTGTGGCTCAAAAACCCACCGATGGCTGTCGACTCGTGAGCAGCGCTCGCTGGATGAAAGGTGCATAGGGAGCAAAGCAAGATGACGAGGAATAGTAGGGTCAGGGTAAAAGCAAGCCGCTGCCCTTTGATTATTTCCGAGTCTTCGAAGAGCTTTGAGTTATTCCCACAGAACGGGATAGGAAGTGAACTTCTCCCTAAATTCCGAAACGCTGCAAATAACTGCCTCACTCCAGCTTAAGAATATTTGAAGCCGCGTTAATGGCCGGCTTACAATGAGCATTTGAACATAGATTACGAAGGTATCTCAACACGGTGAACTTGAGCATAATAGTCAGGTGAGCGTTTAAGATGCCCCTATACAACATGACGCAAAACACGGTCCTTGTTTATCTTTTGAGTTACCGAAGGAATTGTTTTGAATGAACTTAACTCAGTTTTTTTAGAAAAGGACGATAAATACCCACATGCTATCATTATCATTCATGGTCATTGATACCCAAGTTGCTATTTGGCAGCAACAACATATGCTCTCCAATTCTCGCGGTTTCTTTCCTCTTCCCCTTTCGCCCCAATAGGAGTAAGATCTGATTTCATATCGTCTCACCATCAGCGCCTGGGCCTTGGTTCAATCACGCTTCGCCAATTTTACACTTTTCAGGATGATTTCCTAGAATCTTCTGAGCACATTTCCCGCCTATCTCATTCTTCTGTTTCTTCGTCCCGGCTCACATCCGGCTCTTATTTAAAGTTCTCTGTTATGCCTCCCCCTTCAAATATGTAGCCAATACATTTCTTAAACCTCATTCTCGAATACGATACCATTCCCATCATTATCATTATTTATTACCCATATATCTGCACCATATAGTAGAACTGGTTGGAATATTGTACGGTAAATTCTAAGTTTTGTCTGGCGTGATAGTATTTTGGAAGCCAAAATCTTGCCGCATGCATGCAACTAATGGCTGGGCTAATTCTGTTTTGGATTCTCTGTTCTTCTGTATTTTATTAGATATGCTAACTCCCAGATATTTATATTCTTCATTTATTTCAAACTTCGTCCTTTAACCAACAATCTGTTCACCTTTAAATGTTCCTGCCCTACGGAGTACATAGATAATATCTTGCATTCTCGTAATTTACTACAGTTTAATGCATTCTGTTTCTTGAATAAGAACTTTGCCAGACCGCATGATATCACTTTGGAATAACGTTTATTAGCAGTTATAGCTAAATGAATATAAAGAAGCTATATTTAGCATAATTACAAGCTACTTTTTGGTTATATAATCGCTGAAAATCTACACAAACAATGAAAAAGCTGGAATTTAGTAACTATTATCACAGTTGCGATGGAAACTGCATAAGTTATGTTCTTAACGCCCGAGGTGATAACGTCTTAGCTATGTAAGAGCGTTAATTATCGGTGGCTTCTTCGTTTACGCAAGAAGAGCTGAGCGGGTCGAAAAGGAAGGAAGGAAAATTGCAGGATCACCCATCACATTTAGAATTCTCGGGCAAAGGTAGACGATCCTGACGGAACATGTGACTTCGCCGTCACTTCCCGTGTGAGACGTCGGTACTCCGCCACGTCGCACTGCGACCTTCCTTTGTCTTTCCCCGTACCTTGAACGCAAATAAATTTGTCTCTCATACTTCTCGACAAGTTTTCATCTCTTTTCCGGTAGCTACGCGACTAGACGGAGAGCGCGCGGAAGCAAGCACGCCAAATTGCACGCATTCAGGAACGTCTCTTCCTGCCGAGTGGCAGCTCTTGAGAGAACGGGAGTATTGCGTCTATGTGAAAAATTTAACGACTCCCAGGAAATTAAAGCAGTCGCCACCTCAGAATGAAACACTACTCAAGATTTATTTGCATAATTATGTCCGTAAAAAAGAGACATGTGTTCCTTTGATAATTAGCAAAATTAGCAAATAAAAAGAAGGCCATAAAAAAGGAAGACTAAGGTACAATCCACTCTTAAATTAACTTAAAATCAAAAGAAAAACAGAAATAAAACGCGAGAATAACAATGCAGGGGGCAAAAGGAAAGGAATTTCAACAAAGAAGAAGAGATCATTAGTTCCAAGGTGGTCGTTCTTTGTTAGTGTCCGTTTATTTATTTAAAGTGTGTGAATATGTAGTTACTTAAGAAAAAAAAATGATATACACAATTTATCGTTTTCAAAATAGTGGATTAAAAGCCTTAATGCATTGGAAAACGGCGATTCTTCATTCACTAATGGAAAAATATATGAGTTATATGATAATTTTGACGGAAGTACCCCGTCTCGAATAAGTGGCCGGTATAGGGGTACGCTATATTCTGGTGATAACGCATAGCTAAATATACCAACTTGCGATCGTTACACTGTTATAAAGAGCACATTTATACGAGAGTATTGTAATGTTAAACAAAAGGGCATACACCAAACAGAGCAGAGATTGAATTCAAGTGATGATTTACGTGGATTTAACGGTGGATTAAGATTACATGTAAGGATTCTTTTTCATTTCTTAACTTGCCCCTATTAGGTTTCCCCGGCGTTGATCGGTTGGAATACCAGCGAAACTGTCGTCATCAACAAAGTTCTAACGCGGTAATAATCCATAAACAATGAGCAGATAGCAACTATTCTCTTTCGCGCATGAGTGGTGAGAGTCTAACTTCAGCAGTTTACCACTAGAGCGCAGCACTATCTAGAGGTATCAACCGGAATGTGTTTAGAGCTGTGACCATCAGTGGTCGTAACCGTGGACCATTAGGTCGTAACCTAAAACGGTGTAAGTCAAATTAGTAATTGATAAATAACTAACAAATCAACATTCACAGTTAAAAATGATACGGAAACAGAAGGGTTAGATATTTTTAAGATCACATAAGTATAACAATTACATGTATCTTTGATGTCCCAAAAAAAATAGAATAACGTTGTAGTATTTTGTAATGTAGTTTTGGCGTTTCCTTGGGGCTTTGATGGACGTTGACTCTTCCGATATCAGGGATTTCCACTGATTGGTTCCATCTTATGAACGATATTTCGCCGGCTATCCCGCAGGATTCCTCAGGTCCTGAGGAACCCTACAGTATAGCCGGCGAATATTGTTCATAAGGTGGAACCACGCGGTGGAAATCCCTGAGATCGGAAGAATCAACGTCCATTTTGAAGTGTACTTAGTTTGATTTAAGCATCGTTTTCCTAAATGTGATTCTTTTGGCTTATGCCAGTCTCACTAAAGGTTTTGGAAACTTCCTCCGAAAACGCCGCAGCAGGCTCTTTTGGACAAAGTTGTGAGTGTACGGTGAGAGATACACGATTTCTGTTTTCGCAGCAATGAGTATAATGAAGAGAACTCGAAGGGCTTTTCAATTTTCCGATAAATATGATGGAAAACTTTGCATAATTAAGAACTGAATTTGCCAAACTTTACAAATTATCGCCACTATCGTCCCTTGCGGTATCGGCTTTAACCCCTATATGGGAAATTCTCTCGATAGACCCACAGTTCCATGTTTTTTAATCTGTTGATTAAATTAGTCACCAACAATTCACATATAGTATAATCGCAAAATTGTGATCAAGTTCAATCATGCTTGGTGTATCAATCTTAAAAAACGCTAAACAAGGTCCACATGGTTTTCATAGGAAGTATCCAAAAACCTTGAAAAATCTAGGCTGTGCATACGAAAATTGGAATTTTCGATGCCCTAACGCGAAACCCAAGATACCGCTGAGGTTACACCGTTTCATAGCCCTCCTGAATAATCCTTAAGGAGGCTCTTTCAGGGATACAAGGGGGTAGGAACCGGGTTTAAAAACAACTGATTTCTCTGGGGACTCCATATCCAATCTTCCATTACCTCTCCTGTACTCCTTAACGGCTTAACCCCTGGTATGAGGAATCTAGCACAGGAACAGAATAGATACTCACTATGCTGCGGTACAGATGGACGGAATCGAACAATACATCTTCATAAACACTTTTCTATTACTCGGCTGTAATTGAAGCGTAAAAAAAGCCTCTCCTCCGAAAACAGGTTTTATCTTTTGATTAATATTATTTGGTAGTGAAGTCAGCGTGATTAGCATAGGTTGGAATTAATCCAAAATTACACGAATGAGAGACATGTGTGATAGTATGTTTTGACGATAACAAACAATTTAATTGGATTATTTAGTAATAAACCAGTACCATTTTGCTACCGTAAAAATAAAATAGAAATATTCACTCTCATTTGGAATAACGCTTCATAATAGAAAGTCAGATACTCCGTAGAAAGAAAATATTACAACTACTATCTGCAGAAATTATGCCACCATACCAAGCACGTGAAATAACAGTAACCAATTTTTAATCAACGTATTTTCACGCAAATTAGCGTAGATTTCAGATGGCTTAAATATCATTAAATACATAATCATTAAATATCTGGTCTTGGTTACCCGAAGTTCGAGGGAATATGAGTGTCATGCTCTAACCATTAATTAAACAAACTTGCAAATTATATTTATTGAAGCAAAACAGTTTTACCACAACACTCCAACATTGATTACAAAATCTGGGGAAGCAAATAAATATCTATAAAAAATTATAAATCATTTAAATTTTACTTTCTCTCTCTTGAAAACTGTTTTAGATTTTTTTACTCTATTCCTTCAATTTCTCTGATATAAAAAATGACTTCTTTTCAAGAAGATTATTTTGCTATTTTTCATGACCAAAGAGTTTAGAAGTTTAAGAATCATACGATTATATATTAAACATTCAATGACGAATCACAAAAGGCAGGATAGGAATTCGGTCCTGTACTTTTATTCCACTTCACATGATGAACTCAGGTATTCCCTTGCTAGCCTCGTTTGATGATTTAAGGTCAGCATACAATTAACGAAGCGGAAAAAGTATTTACCAATATTTGCACCAATATTGAAAGGGAGGAAATAAATCTTTATTTACTTTTTATCACTTCGTTTACAAAACTCCCGTAAAAAATGCATCAGCAGCTGATCAAAATTAAAAAATATTATTCTTGTATGAAAGTAAAATATGTCATTTTTGCATTAAAAACAAAAAAATAATGCATTTCAAAGGGATTAACGCACATTGAGTATTTCAAAAATTTATTAAATTTCATAAAAAAACGAGCTATCGTATCCTGCCATCGACTTAACTTCAGAGGACACAAAGCTGATTTTTAGAATGAAACAACCGCAATTATATGCGCGGGCTGTGGACTTTGGGAAAATAAACTCTCGTTTCCAACCATAACAACCAGATGAATGAAAATAGATAATACGGTATGCATTTCATGATTTCACTTAAACACGATTTAACAAACGTTCGTTAGCCTACCTCAGTCTCCACAATGACATAGTCGTTTATTTATCCTAAGCTGCCAACTTGACTGGGAGAATCATATACAGGTATGTAATGGCTAATGAAACCTTTAATTTGAATTCTCATAGATGTGATCTTGACTACTTAAGGAATGTTGCGTTATCTCGATGGCGCTGATTGGTGGCAGAGCTAATCACCGCAACACTTGCTCGATTCGCTCTAATCACGCGAACAGATCATAATATATAACACATACATTTAAATACGTAAATGTTGCTATGATAAATAAATGCAAATTTAACAAATAAGACTTAAGATATTGAATGAATAGCAAATTGTGGGCGCAAAAAATTGTCGAAATGGGGCATTTTAAAGGGCGCGCACAAAATCAATGCGCTTTGAAATTCCTAGCATGCTGAATGTAAAGTGAATCCATCATAAAGTAAACCCATCGTAAGGCGGGAGACCACTGTATAGGGTACCTACCATACCTACATTCCTATCCTCAAAGGCTCAACTGAATTTAGTTGTCAGTCACCCTCCTTATTAACCACGATTGATAATGAAGGTAATGCATAATTTTTAATTATCGTCATCACCCAAAAATTCCTTATATATTCTACTTCATGGCGTTCCAAGCCACGTTTCCACTATTGCCCATCATCTCATGTCTTATCTATCTCCATCTTTCCAACGGAGGTTTAATAAAGTGCCATATAAGTTCATCACCTGCCAGGTGGTTTCATCCCAGACCAATTCCCTTCCCTGTCTGTTGCGGAGAGAAATTTAGGGACTCGCATAGCCCCCATATTCATCAGCATTCCTATTTAAAATTTGCTTCGTATCCCAAGGGAAATTATGGGTAGAGGAAGAAATATGTAGGGAGAGCGAGAAAAATGTGGCTTCAGCAATATCTACAGTTCTACTAGGGGAAATTATTGTCCATCGCTGGTGATCCTACCTCACTATTAGAAACATTTTTCCACGAGATCCAGTATTTACTATCCTAGAAACATTACTGTTTTTCATAAAAGTGTGCCATACCCATTGCTGCGTCATGCATGTGTGCCAATACTATCTCGTAGTATCTTGTTAACAATATTTCCCTCATTTCATTCTTTGATTTTTTTCTCGGCAAATACTAAAGACCTTGAGTGACAAAGCAAATCCCTGTCGAACTCCCTCAATTCAATCAGCATATTTTGCATTTCAAACGCCGCCTGCATTTTATTGGTTCAAATAAAATTCCTTTCCCTTGAAGTACATTTAGTATCTTGTTAGCCACAGCCTGCAAATGATACATAGTAATATTCTTTAATTCTACGATGGGACCTGCATAATTCTCTATCTCCGTTTTTCGTGAAAGAGTTTTCTAGACTTACGGTATTCCAATCCTCTTTTATGCATGCTAGTGTGTCATACTACCTATGCCCGTATGCATGGCGAGTATTATAAATATTGAATTGTATGCTTAGCTCAAGAATGCCACTTTAGCTTTAGCCCTGGATTAGACATTCCCTAAAAGTAGGCAACTTCCGGAATGTTGGTTAAATATATTATTACAAATTATATACAAATATAAATCGATAGCATATGCCCAAAGGTCAGTTTTCACCAAATACTTTCGCAAAATCTTTTGTAGGTTTAAACATAAAATTGAAAACTTCAAAAAACATTTATGTACAGACGCATTTCCAGTACACTAGTGCCCCGCTAATCTGAACTAATAGGGACCGGGCACTGCTCGGATTGCGAAATTTTCGGATTATCAAAATATTGCATTATAACAGTAAAAATACATCAAATAACTTTATTTCGTGTATTGGAACAATACGGCATACATTTATGTACTTTGTACGGTATTGTATAACACAATCATCAATAATTACAGGACATTAAAATCTGTATTGTACAATTTTATAGTAAAATATCGTATGCTTGTACATAACATAAGCATAGTTCACTATTCCAAAAATTCTGTTCATATTAACCAAAAGTTCAGATTTTCGCTGTTCGGATTAGTGGGACTGTAGTGTATTCTACTTCATACGGCTGACTTATCAAATAATTTTACTTAAATAATAAAAGATCTCCACTTAACCCTCACCCTTCAAATTCTAACCCTTATGATGCAAGTGAAACTTAAAACTGCATGTTTCATCAGAAATAACAATCCCCAACGTCCCTTGCTGTCCCTTTCTTTGGGTCTAGATCGAGCCTTACGTTACTATACCTGAGCTAATATAATCTCCACAGTGACCAATTCCTCATTTTTTTAAGTAATACCATACGGATCAGGCAAATTAACACGCCCACGATCATTTACATATTCTGAGAAATGCTTAAAAGAAAGAAAGTTCTGAATCTATAAAGCTTTCTCCGATGAGGCTTCGGAATACAGAGAGTTAGAGAGATATTGAAAATGATAGCCATAGAGAGTATAATGCAAACAAAATATGCTTACGAAGCGAAACTAATTGAGAGCCCTGAAAAGGATATGCTCACCTGTGATAATGATGGTGAAAAATGTTGGATGACAGCTGAAGAAAAAGCTGTTTAAGGGCGGAAGGGCGACGCTGCAATCGTTAAATGAGAAAAAATACAGAGAAAAGTGCTGGGATACTTTAGGGCGACAGAAAGTAATTCGAGGAAGATCAGGAAATTAATTGGGGAGCTTATAAAAAAATAAAGGTTTTTATTCAGGTGGTAGACCTCAGATGAAGAGCAGAGGAAAATAGGAGAAAAAGATATCCTTTATCAAAAATTGAAAAAACGGTAACGACTGATAGAATCCTGTTAGGAATGAATTCCCAGAAAAAGTGGACATGAAAGCCGATAAGTCGGGAAATACGATATCACCTGCAGAAAAATAAAAAAAGTTTTTTTCTCCGATTATCTCCACGCCATCAATCATACGTTTCACTTCCTCAATGTTTTATTTACAACTAGCAGTTTTCAACAGGTCCAGGAGGGATTAAATGACCTATTACGCTCATAACTGTTCTTATTTGTCTCTCTCAATGGTTTCTGGCGGTACTGGTATGGTCTGGGACTGACCAAACCCGGCTTCCATCAGCTACAAAACGAAGTATGCTCTATATTACATCCGTATGATTTCAATTTAAAATATAAATGTAGACACCTGATAATGACGTACTACGTCGAAACCCAGGTCGTCTGTAAAATAAATTTTACAAAGTTGCTCTTCTCATTCAAATTGCTGAGAAAATTCCATGAAGCCACGCCGGAGATAATGCATTTTTTTGTATGCATTTCAGCTTTTACTTTAACCAAAATTTACTTCATTTGAGAAGGTAATGGTCAGGCGAAAATTAAAACGAATGAAAATATGGCGAGTGAGAGTAGCACGCCCTGCAGAAGTTTGGTTTCTCGTCGTACTTCGTCAACAGTCACCGGGAAGTTAATAGAACTCAGGAGGAGATATCCATCTTTATTTGGTGAGTTATAGGCATCTTCCTCTAACCACGACACTTTAAATCCAGGAAAGACTGTTGAATATTTTCATAATCCCCGAAAATTTCACTGTGATAATGGATAAAATGCGCAACAGTTCCATCTTAAAGATTTCATTCTTGCATTTCTGTGAAAAACAGTTCTGTAGCCATGCTATTAGTGCATTGCTACTAGGCAAAACATACTTCCATTAATGATTTGCATTTGAATATAAAGAAAGATATCCATATTTTAGGCTTTATTTATTATAAACAACAATATACCTATGTAAGGCACTTCTAGTCATCCCCATGTTGATTTTAGGCTAGTACCGATTTCATTGGATCATGCTTTGCAAAAGCGAAACAAGTTTATTGGGTCAATATTTCAGTGTACATATTCCTTTTTTAATGGTCATGTTAATACACACTAACGAAATTTGATTCAGCAAATACAAAATTTACCGAATATTGTCAAAACCTTCGCAAAAAAGTTGGGGAGAATTACTAAAGTTCACACGCACATAAAGGAACAATAATTGAGACGGGAAATTTCAATTTTCAAAATATATGACCAACGTTGGGTAAAGGACTCGCATCTCGTGTTGTTCACTGTGATCACGTATCAACCTTGTACATAAAAACAACTCGTACGTAGATGGAATTGGTGAGGAAAAGTACCTTGATGGAAAAGACTAGACGAAAAGGCGAGGCAATATAAGTGGGTAAAAAATATTGAGATAATTGCACAGAAGCTAGCAGTATAGGTTGATTAGGCGGTCCGATAAAATAAAACCTGCCTAATCCCGGGAGCCTTGAAGAGAGCTAAGCCCAGGATAGAGCGGAGCCGAATGATAAGACGGAGAATTTGAATGTGAATCAGGCAATGTGGTACGTGCAATAGGTACAGTGCGTAGGAAGGTTAAACTTTGGAATCATTTGCGAGACTTTATAGAAGGAGTTGGTCGGAATTTCCCACGTCCTCTGCGCTTCATCGACAAGAAGGCAACTGAGAAAGGGTAAGGCAGAGGGCGATGATAGAATCGAGCGTGAAAGGAGAGGAAAAACTTGAAATGAGAGGTTGATTGGAATGGCAATCGATGAAATTCTTTTCTCACTCAAGATAAAAAATCTTTCAGAAAAGAATTTCGAGCCTTTTCAAAGTTCTTATTTATGCTTCAACAATAATTACTCACTCCTCATCTATGCTATAGTAATGATGGTAAGAAAAAGGCAAACACAGAAGTAATTACTCTGGCAGAGAACAAAACAGCAAATGATCTTGCAAAAGTCTGTTCCGCTTTACTGTAATGATTGGTGGGCATAAACATAGCAATAAAGCAAATTACAATTTGTGTGCACTAAATGCTACCCTTAGGTAAGCCATTTCCTTTTACCGAATGTCTTGCTCGAGACTAAGTAATATCATCAATCATAAAATCGACAACTAACTAAAATTCAAAATCGAGTCATTTAGAGAGTAGGGAGCACTCACATTTAGTCAATGAGAATGAACAATGTTTCTGTTAGCAATGACTGATCTTAAATTACGAAAAATTAGCGCAGACATAGCTAAATAGACGCCCGGAATAAGCGTTGGATGCTTAAAAAAATGTTTGCTCTGAGAGTCATCGCTAAACTTTTGACCTAGTTGTTCGTGACAAATAGAAATTGGAACAGACATTTCTCAATAGTTTAACACATAATATATAAACACGAGAATATACCACTATTGTAACTATAGGCCCAAGTGTATCATATGAAATATTGAGTATTTTATTGCTTTAGATTCTAACCCAGATAAGATGATTCCACAAGAAAAGACACTTGGGAAATGCCGTCTCAGAAAACAGAAAATATGAATGGATAAAATCGACCTCTTCTGTCATCATTTTCATTCACGAGAGGAGGTGAAAAATTTCCATTTTTATTTTCAATTAATATGGTAAATATAAAATATATATCATAAAAACATTGCACGACATAACCCAAGAATTCATCTATTTTATTCCAACAAGGACATCGCCATCATATATATTCCCATATCAATAGGCTATATTTCATTGTATCTATTTACTGTCGAGTTATTACTTAATATTCAGGAGTAAAATAACACATGCATAAACATCTGTTATTATTTCATAGTTAGAGAAAATACAAAGTTTTCTCTCCTCCCTAAAAATTGACATACGCCTGTATGCCTTTAATGCATGTCGTTTAGCTCAATTCACATAAACAAAAGCGCATTTGTTACCGCAGCATTAACGCAGCGTTACCTGCAGATTATTTGAAGATTTTCACGGTTTCTATTCCATTTTTTATGCAGTTACGAACTAAAACCTCCTCTCTTGAAATCATGCAAATCCAAATAGGCTGAAATTTCAGTGAAATACTTGCAGTGAGTACACTATAATCAAATGGAAATTAATTATCTTGTCTTCGAATGGAACAGCATAGCGCAAGTTTGCAATCAAGCTTTTAAAAAAATAGATGCGAACAAAACTAGCCAACAATGTAAGATCAGATTATTCCATGATGTTCTCGGCTCCCTCTCCCGACTTGCTGCAGTGATGCGATGAACTTATAAAAAAACCCTCTCTCACGCACGCACGCACATAAAAATAGGCTGAAAATTAAATCGACGGTATTACAATAGGTACCCACAAACACCATAACCAAAAGGAAATGAATTACGGAGTCCATGAATCGAAGAGCATGACACCACTTTATAATCCATTTTTTCGAAAGGAAATATAAAAAAGATTAATGAAATGTGCAGGAATACAATGATTAATTAATGTCATCATCATCAGCAATTATCAATTCGATGATTAGCTTGCTGAAACCCAAGCGAATGGAGATCTCCACTCCCCTATCCTACCAGCAAACCATTTCGTTCCTAAATAAATCTTTTATGACGTCCCCAATTATTTGTCTGCTGTATTCCATCGTTGATTACCTTCGGTAATTCTTCCTATCAACGCATCCTTCCATTACTATTTTCAAGAGGCTATTATTCCATAGCATGCTTCAACATTCAGCAAAACTTTTTACGCATCTTTAACATTTGTTCTGCATTTTTTGTTGCGTCCAGGAATTCTGATACCACTGACAAACTCCATAACTGGAGCATTTTAAAATTCCAAATCAATCCCATTGGAAATAGTAAAGCACTTCCTCATTAAAATTTGTTCTGCATTTTGTTTCGGTTACAGGAATTCTGAGACCACTGACAAACTCCATAACTGGAGTATTTTAAAATTTCAAATCAATCCCATTCGAAATAGTAAAGCCCTTCCTCATTAAAATTTTCAACTTTTATTGAAATGTGATAATAGATTCTAAGTAGAGCTTGTCATTTAAAGGGTATAATCTCATGAATAATTAAATCTCATAGGATATTACTGAAAGAAAATATAAGCACACCTGCAATAAGAGTAATAGTATACATTATAAAGAACATTGATTACTATTGAAAATCCGATTTTTGCACCTAAGTAGTTTTCTTCATCAAGATGGATGATAATTCCTCTCTCTGATGGAATGAGATGGTAGGTTAATTAATAGAGTACTACTACCAATGAATTTCCACTTGGATGAGAAAAATGGAAGAAAATTTCAAAAGCAATTTACGCACGCCAAGCATACGACATTATTATTGGAAATCGTGCAGCAGGATTTGACGTTAGTGAGATAAGCCACAACTGTGACAACATCCAGTATAAAAACGAAAAATTATCCTCCAACCGAGATGAATCGCTACGTTGTGAACGAATATTTTACGGAAGACAAATCGTAGAGGAGAAATATCTAACCGAAGAATACGGAAAAACCCTAAGAAGTTAAAAAAAAAAAAATTCTAGAAAGAAAAATGACTTCTGGGAAATGCAGACCAGGAAACGGTAGGCGAGTTTGGAAGTTTGTATGGGAAAAAATAACGGATCTCTGGCAATTTGAAAAGTGGGAGGTGGGAAAGGGGATAACGAATATCATCGATAAGTTATAGGAGTGATGTGGGGTAAAACTTTCCAACCATGAGAAAGGGATGGAAGGAGAGCATACGGACCCGAGAAGGAGTGGTGGATGAAGAGCAGAAATTATGTGCAAAATGACGGCATTATGTACATCCTCGTGCTGAATACGTCACTTAAAATGCATGGCCCAGGTTTAAAGTATAAATTTTAATCATTCATACCGATTGATTTTTAAAAGGCATTGTTTTATTCGACTCTGGAGAGAAAATAATCGTCACAGGCAAGCAAAGAGAGATGGCAAAGGGAGATAAAAATACTTAGGCAAGTACGAAAATGCGTATACCTATGTTTTCCAACAACTAATTATTTTGACAATCCGTTTAAATACTTTAACTTCCGTAGCTTTTATTTCGGGAATACGCCGTAAAATAAATACAAATTTACGAAGAGAAAGCACTGACAACTGGAAATTCCTTCCCGTCTGTTTCCAAGGATTTCCCTTTCCCCAATCCCGAAAAAAAAGCTTGCCGGGAATTCGGGAAAATTGCTCCTTGAATTCAATGATTTTATCGTTTGCATTTTAAGAAAGCCTTAAAAAAAACAAGTTAACCAAAATGATTCAGTTTACCTGAACAAAGTTCAGCGTCCGGAGCAGATTCCCTAATCATTAAAGTCCGTTCGACCTCTGCTTACGAAATTCGGACTCGCCATCCTTCAATATGAGTCTCCACTCCTCTGAAAGACTACTCGTGTACTACATGGTTTGGGGTCTAATGCGTTTCCATGTGTGACGTCAATCGGAGGGATAACTTTCCAATCGTAAATTGTTGTGTTCGCCAGGGACGTCTGATTGTGAAGAACTACTTGACGTCTGTTCATGTATATTCACCTCTTCTTGCGATATCGCCACTGTAGACGTCCTATGGTAACCCAGGTGATACAGGGTTCACTGAAGTGACTAGTTCTCTCCTACACGTTCTCCAGCAGCTCCGGCCTCTTTTAAGCTTGGCTGTCAATCAACAGTTACTAAGTCATCATTGAAAAGAATCTATGAAAATTAGAAAAAAATATTTATGGAATTATCTAGCATACTCAAAAACTTCGATATCTCAGTCTCGATTCTTAATGGTTCCAAAACTTCGATAGTTTGGAAACGCTACTTAAGAGGTTAAAACAGTCGGGAAAAAAGCATTCCAATCGCCTCACATTTAATAAAATAATAAACCTTGTGACTAATTAATAACTTTTTCGTCTTCAGGATACTTCTTGAAATAACTACTTTCTGAATATTTTGGGCATTCACGTGGGAGCTGTCTTTATAGCGGAAAATAGCTGTCTAGGCAATCTATGCCCTCAGAACGGAGGCTTGGCCATCATCTCTGATCCACAATTTACAGTTCCCGTTTATCTTATCGGGGCATACCAGTCATTGAAAGAAAGAAATCATTTTCAGAGCATCTACAATCACCGTAATACATAGGAACAAAAACAAGAAATCTCAAGGTAGAGCTAAGCGTCCACTTCCGTAGTGAACACATATTTCTAGTTGAAAAGTAATAATATAAATATTCCACTATACTGCACCCAGAGAAGTTAGATTTGCAAAAACATTAAATACACTACATCCATTCAGGCTATCATGGGCATCTTCCAGAGATATAGGTGACAAGAATAATTCTAGTCACCGACGTCATAAAACTCTATATCTGAAACTCATCAGCTGAAATTCTCTAGTCTTCGTAATGCGGCTGGATTCATAGATTAGTATCGTGATAGGTCTTAAATTACGCTCAGTAAGTTAACCTATATTTCGGGTATCTTCGGCAAATAACATAGTCCTAAACAAAAGATCAGTGCCTACAGTATTTACTCTTCTTAGTCAAAATAAATATCGTCCGTATCGTCGTGCAGGCATTCCTGTATTAGTATAGATTAACTCGTGTATGAAACGATACTTACATGTTTAAAGTATGAAAATACTTAGGAGATAGCAATCTAGATATTATATAAAATCATAAAAATGCATCTTCAATTCATAAAATGAAGACTCATTTTTCCCCTTTCGATGAACCGATTTTCATATTCACCATGATTTCCTTAGAAATTAAAACGATAAATATTTCGTATCAGACATGCTTGTGACTGACGTTATTTTTTATCGTAACTAATGTGATCCTCAATCCATATTTATCCACCAATGAAACACCTAAAATGTAAATTATTTTACTCTTATCCTCAGCTCAATTTCTACCTACCTATTAGGAAGCATTTAAAGAGATTTTAGGAGATAAATAGAAATTCTCAGAAAATGAAACGATAGAAATATCTTATCAGACATGTATTTATTAGCTTAATTAAGCTGATCCTCAATCTTAGTTCAACCAGCAAAGAGACGCCTCGATGTAAAATCTCAACTATATTTACTCTTCTCCACAGCTCGATTTCTTCCTCGCAACTCCTAGAAGGGAGTATTCAAAAGATGCACACCTAGTTTATCCAGCAAAAAAAGCATTCCTTAGTGATCCATCCATTAGTTCATCCTTTTTCTGCTCATCCTCCTCGCACCCTATGCCGAGCATCACTTTTCCGATAGCAGATCCCAGCGTTCCATCCCGCGAGCTCTTGTTTTCCCCCCTCCGGCCCATCGGCTCCTAAATCCTCTGAACTAAAACTCCACCGTCTTTTTCCCGTACCCACCCACTCAACCAACCACCCATACACTTCTTCCACCTCTCACTCCCAAAAACTCTCCCTGGACCCCTTGATCCTCAACTCACGATCCCAAATATATATATTCCCTCTCCGAAACCCATTTTTCACAAGCAGAAACCTCCTCCTTCCCTCTTTCCTTTCCCGAGTTTTTGAACCCTACTCTCCTCTTTCAGCATTCGGAATCGGCATAGCACTCTTTTTTCTTCCAATTCCCCTCACCCTCCCTTCCCCCCACCTTCAGTTACAGGTCACAACGTTATTTTTCCCACGCCTTTGCTCCACACGTAATGCTCATCATATTCGACCCGCGCCATTGCAACCGGCTCAGCATATTTTGTTTACTCAAGACTCCTGTGCTCTTCGTGCGTGCAGGCAAACAGACTAGCGTTTTTTTACAAAGCACGGAATTGTTACCGCTGCGAAAGGTTTCTGAATAAGGAATAACGTTGGGCTCCCGTTAAGACCTGATGCGATTTTCTCCGCTCCGAGCCATGTCTTATCTAATGCCGACCGAGATGAAGGTGCTTGTACCGTCGCGATAAAATGCTTCGCTCCCCTTAACACCGAAAAAGCGCATGAAGATTACCTCAAGACCGGATTTTGCTGGTAAGAATTTTCTCGTAGAAACGCGTCCTTTGCTCCACTCTTTTTATTGTTCCTTCCCTTTTTCCCGATATATCGTCTACTTTAGCCCCTGAATTAAAGGTTAGTGAAAACAAGAAACGTTGTAACTAATGCAAAAGTATTAAGACAAGGATAAAATTACATTTATGGCGTGGAAAAGTAGGATTATGGTAACTTTATGCCAGCTAGTTCTCCCAAATATTCAAGTTTTATAACATTCTTTCACAAATAAGTCGTTTTAACAACAAAAATAAATAGTACTTGCCATATTCTGCTAAATCCCGACAAGACCTACATCACAACAACGGCGAAGGAAATTAAAGCGTTTAATGGCAGGATATGAAGATGCTGCATCCAGTGATTAGCCATAATTTATCGTATAGGGCCGGGATTATTTCGCAACATTATCACAATCGGTGAAAGCCATTAATGTTGTGGCAGAGGTGTTACCCGGACCAGTGTCTTGGCTATAACAAACGAGTAAACCGAAAAGCGAATTAAACTTAACAATGGGCTCATCTACTACTGTGGAAATAAATCAATCTCACACCAAGATATGATCCTTCAATCTGTTCGCGTGCCATCCATCTGAAGTTCACTCGTAAGGAGGTCGCAATTCAAAGACGGGCTTAAGGTGTAATTGTTTCCACAAAATTACTTCTTCAGTGCTTACACTTAACTTGAACCTTAAATTTATGCTACTAATGGCCATGAAAATTTTATAATGGTGTTACTCTGGATGGGAAAAACGATATAAAAATTCTAAAGGAAACGTTATCACAGCTTACAGCGACAGGGTAGTGTTAAAGTTCATGAATTGTGAAAAATTGAATATTGCTGCTTTTTTATGGTGAAGAAATTTATCAATCTTACTGGAAAAGTATACTTAGACACTAGGTTGGATACGAACTGATTACCAATCTTAAAGTACAAGAGGAGCTAAATATCAATATCAATATCGTATCGTTTCGAAAAAATATGACTGGTATGACCGATAAATATACCTAGATACATTCGATAAAATAAAAAAATTACCTAATGGCCCGAAAAGCAGTCCTAGTCGGTAGCGTGTAACCATATACTAAGATCCATATACCAACCATTGCTCCTCAATGAATAGATTACAAAATAAAATAATGAATTTAAAACTGGGGGATGCCCTTCAATATGTTGCTAAGTTCCGTTTCCCTTTTTCGGAATTCATCCCGTTAGGAAACAATTTCTCAACTTGTGACACTTTTCATAGTCGTAAGGCAATCCATGATTTAAATTTCTGTTGTCCTACTTACTATGCTATACTACTACGAGAGCGACTGAGATACTTCCTTATCTTCCTTCTTATCTTGCATTTCCTGCCCCTAGCCACCCTCAATTGTGGCTATGAACAAGAAATACAAGCCATTAGTCACTCGCTTTCTAGAATTCCGTTTTACTTATTCTAAGCAATCTAATTTTAACCAGCTTTTGAAAACATCACCGTGATGCTACCCCACTAGTCCTTTGATTTGCCTTCACCTAGATACCTGCCCAAATGGCAGCCATACAGGAATGGCACAACTCATTTGGAGGAAGTTTTTATTCATTATATTCAACCTAACAATATTCGATCTTAGTCACTTTTAATCACCTTTTTAAAGTCCATGAGTAGTCACCCAATCTTTATAATAATTACTTATGGGAGGCGGAAGTGTAGAATCAATCATATCCGCAACCGCTTCATTCATGCGAATGAAGTTTTAGAATTAGTAAAGTGACTCCATTATAGTCAAGGCCAGCGTAACGACGAGAACGACGACACCAAAGAGAACGTAAAATTATCCTCTACCGGCAGGAACTACAACGCTTGGTGCTTAAAGCATTAACTAATAAATCTTTGCTACATTGACACGATGTAATATTTCTCTCAGTTTTACAGCTTCAAGGTAAAGCAACAGATTTTCATTTAACTTGAGCAAAAACTCCTCCTCTCCAAACAAGCGCCATTTCTTTATGTGACTGCGCTCCTTATTTCAGAAGTACTTTCTGCCTCATTGGGACCCAACTGACTTTCTATTACATAACTCATTTCATGTTCCCCTACAATTATCTTAACTGTATTTAGCAAAAAATCAGGTGTACAAATGCTTTACAGCATGAAATTCTTCTCGGAGCTAATTCATAAGTGAAAACACATACGTAGTGGGGAAAGCGGCTATGCTTTGACGGGCCTATTTGCACAACATTGGAATGAAAAACTTTGTATTTTCCACAGTTTATTTGTATATTCCTTATCTTTCATTGTAAAGTAATTGTAAAGGAATCGAAAACACGAACTCTACTAGTTACACTGCGGCAGTCTCGAACTGCTTGGGTGGCTTATTACTAGGGGAAGATGTAGACGACCCGACACATTCGTAGATCAATCGTTTTTCACTCTAACATTACCATTCATAGAACAACGAGAGCGATTTAGTTAGGAGCCATTAAATTATTACGTGAGGCGATTTTGGCCTCTTTTTATATCCCCTCTGCCCCCATATAAGACCACATAGGTTTTCATGGTCCCCCTCCCCTCCAAATCTTACGTAAGTTGTCATAGATTAAGGATTGGGTGCATGAACATAGATCAACTCTTAGTTGAAAGATGCTTGGTGCAATACTGGCCACCCATTAGAATATTTAGGCTAAGGTATTTTAGAGAGGTTCCACCGCGACTATGTGAGTCAAAACAAATAGTAAATTCCAACTTTTTGTATAGTTGGTTTGACATGCCTTATTTATTGAAAACCATAATTAAAGTACAAAATGTGAAGGTTATTACACGAATATATTTTAATGAACAGTTTGCTATAGCCATAGAAGCCGACTGCAGCGCAATTTCTATGAAATTACAACATTTTTACTTCGATTGTCGCAGTAATTAGCTGAACTTAAAAAGCTTAACTAAAAAAAGGCGGTAAGATGATTATTTCATTTTTAATCAACTTTACGGGAGTTTTATTTTCATTTAAACAGTTTCCAATAAGCATATAAATATAAAAATACATAAATAAATAACAATAGTAATAATGAATATATAAATAGCAATTATACCAGATAGAAAAATACTATTTTTTCCCGTGTTTCCCCCATTGTCATATTTTAAACCATGTAAAATCAATTTGCGAGAAAAATAGCGAAGAAAGGTAATATTTTTTAGTTCATATCACATATAGGACATACATTTATTTGCGTAACCAGAATAGTAAACACTAAAAGACATTCAGGTCCTTTTACGGTGGAACCACCAAAAAGGTTTTTTTGCCTCTTGAGGCGATAGAACAAACATTTTCCGCCTGCATGCATGAAAAGATTCGATGATTGAGAGCGCGTAGATCAGAAGAGCGTCGTGGGGAAAACTTTTAAGAAGGAAAAATGCATCGTGTTTGCAGTGCCACTACCTGAGATTTTTCCTGCAACGACAATTCAAAAAGTAATGTAAACATGACCTCCCGGAAAAATTAAATTTTACGTAAGGTTATATAGTGCCCCCACACCCCTACGTTAGGCAATGTAAGAACAACCAAACTCCCCTCCTCGAAAACGCCTTAAGTAATACTTAAATGGCCCCACACTTGGGTAGTGTCTTGGAGGAAAGTAGGCACAGAAGCAAGGACATGAGTAGAATATTTTAGCTGGAGTTTAGAGAGCTACCTTTAGAGTTCTCTATTCTCTGAATACTGAGAGGTGGGACCAGAGGCAAGGCTGTTATGAAATAAGCCGCAAATAGTTCGATACGGAGTGTGAATTTATATGGCAAAAGCACCTAGACACTGAGGAAAGAGGTTGAGAGCAGATTAAAAGGGTTGGGATATCTTAGTGAGTAGGAGGATGAAAAAGAAAGGATGTCATCAGAGGAATAAAAATGGAGAAGTGCTGAGCCTGGTAGACGATGAGAGGAAGGAGCAGGAGGAAATTAGGAGGAGGCAGAGAGGGAATTCCTGAAGCAAATAATAAGGAGCTAGGGGATTATGTGGGCCGAGACGGAGGAGAGGATGTGGGTGAAAATGGAGAAAAAAAGGGAAAGACTTTCTTCATTTGATAAGTAGATAGTTATATGCGAAATACGCCGGGCTAAATAAGCAGGCAGTGTTAAGAAGTAGGAGCGCAACCATTAACACCTAATTTAATCAAAAGAAAAAGGGTAGCAATAATAATAAGTTTTGACTAGGACACATAATTATAAGTACAGATAAAAACTTACAGCGGTAGTATAAATAATTCTCCCTTCCTCATTCGAGATAGATGCCCGAGCATCCCATGCCGCACTCCTCGGTGGAGTCAGGAGTATTCAGAAATCGTATTTCATGTAATAGTCTGGATTTTATTATTTGCAATGATTCCATGTTTGCAAATTTCTACACACTTTGAAAAATCGACTTTTGCCGGGCAAAACATGTACTCTGACCCACTGTACGGGGTCTATCGGAGAATATTTTGCCTTTAGATTAAGATGAAATGTATCACGCGATTGTTTCCTTAAGCATAAATCGATATGTGATTTAATTTCATCATCTTTTTTACTTTTCCCTAAAATATATTTTTTTAACAACATCCTGATTCACTCATTAATTCTCTCCACGCCAACCCTTCTTCCCATCTTTACTTCCCATTTCGTTTCCCATAATCCCCTCTCGAGTAAATTGAGACCCAGCCCATTTTTTTTTAATATTCCTCCTCTTCGCGTAGCTCCCCAAAAATATTTATGCCTACCTAATTCAGTGAACAAGACCATCACTTTGTTCGGCATGAATGGCGGGTCAGAGTGACGCTTCGCATGCTACGAGAGAGAGAGAGAAAAAGGCACCCCACTGTGGCTTTATCCCGAGGAATATTCGGCGGAGTTACCCCGCATTATCTTGGGAGAGGCCTTTTCCCGAGAATCCTAACCCCATCCACTCAAGCTAACCCCCACATCTACCAACCCTACGCTTCCCATTACCTTTTCCCCACCCGCTCTCTACCGCTCCTCACCACCCCTCTCGCACGCGGCCAATCAGGGGTCACCTTCCCCTATCTCTCCCCATCCGCACCCCTACTTCCTTCCCTTCAGACCCTCTCGGAAGAAGCACCTACCCCTTCCCGCCTTCCAAACTGTGCTCATTCTTCTCCAGGCGGACACCCTCTGCTTCACCTCATATCACATCTCCACCGTCCCAATTCACCCTCTTGACAACAAGATCGACGTCGTTCTCTCTCTCTCAGGAGCCCCGCTTCCTCACCCCACGTCCTACTTCCCCCAACTGCCAATTTCCTACCGTGTTCCCCGCCCACCTCACCCCCACCAAAACGGGTAAACTTCGGCCACCGTCCCAAATCATTTTTGTTACAAAAAAAAGGATCTCCTTTAGGTCCTACCTTCCTCCCCCCGAAAGCCTGATGTCCACTCGACCAAATTGGTAAGGCAAAAAGGTAGGCAGCGTAGGCAGATGAGCCGGTGTAGTCGGTCCTTTTCATCCGCATAAGATCACGAGTCTAATTTCAAAACTAACTTAATAAAGGTAAATAGATTACATGCGTAAGAAATGTGGACGAAAAGAATGATCACGAGCTGAACACACTCTAGGATAGAAACAATAGATCGAACAGACAAACATAAACGACGTCGTCAGATGGTCAAATGAGCGGAGAAGGTACTGGGGCGCGTATGTAGGTAGAATAACTGAAGAAAGACTCTCCACGTCACTAGAGATAACGTCTCCCATGGCAACAGACCAATAGGACGACCACTAAAAGATGGGCAGACAGCTGGCAATCCATCTCCTATGACCAATAATAATATTATGTGTAAAATAGGCAACTCTCCGATTTCAAGAAGGAGAAGAATACATGCGTAGAATTCATTGTATACGGAAACAGCATTCTTCCGCAAACTTATTTAACCGACAGGATGCGTTCCACTTGCTGTGACATACATATTGTGGTGAAATTCGTCATTCTGCTTACGTAGATTTGTGGTAAACAATGAGATTTTATTATAAATATTATTGAAAATCCACTTTAGGCCCTCTCTCCAACTTCTCTCAAGAGCCTAGATACACTACCTTTAGGGTATAGTGTAATGCATGTTGGTCACTACTCACCCCCTGCCACACACCCTTGAGGTGGCTTGCAGGGTATTCCGTAAATGTACACGTCCAATCACCCAAATTACCAAGAAAAGAAGGTAAGGAGCGCAGGCACATGAGCCGGTGGAGCTAGTAGCTGTGTGGTCCTTTTCACCCTAATACGTATCAGCCGAGTCTTTTAACTAATTTAAGTACTCAGATAATATTTGTGGAATTAATAATGAATTAAAACAGCATTTATCCGCTAATTCATTAAACCGGCAAGACGCATTTTACCAAACATGCATGCTGTGGTGAAACGCGTTGCTCCGCTTGCACAGATTTGTGAAAACAAAGAGAACTGAGGAACTGGCCGCAATGAAATTCACAACTGACGATAATGTCTGGGTAGCTTAATTGTTAAGACCACTCGGCATGTTATTCGAAGGGACTGGATTCTAATCCCGATTCAGGCGAATGATTTTTTTCACTGTGAATTTCACAATTTTATGAAAACAAAGTATATTCTATTTCAAATTTGAATCTCGAGGATAGGCCCAAAAATTAAAAATAAATAACTATGACTCCTTGCTGACGTTTCGGTGTGTAACTGGCACCATCTTCGAGGCAACAATCGCAGGTACAATAATTTAAATTAAACATTAATAAAGTAACATAAAAGAATATCACCAGTTTCACCTTAAAAATCAAAGCATCGTCACACTTCATTGCAATTTACAAATAAGAATTACCTCGGATTTAGCCAGGAACATCATGTTTCAACAATCCACATCTTCTGATAAAACTAAGTAATATTTTTCCGGATAAAGAGCTCTCAGAATCATTTTATGGAATGGTACATTACTATATTGTGACCATATATCATTATGGGTACCAATTCCATAACCTCAATGATATTTTGAAAACAAAATATTAAGATAAGACATCTCTATGTATACAGCCAAAAATATTTCAAAAACTCAAAACATTAATACTAAAACCGATCTTATAAAACACTTTTTTTAAATTTGAGGAGCAAACACCTTAGTGTACTTTTACAATATATCTTAATGAGAGATAATTCACAACAACAATGATCTATTTTTAAAACATCTATCAAACAGTATATATGAGAACAGTGACATCTACGGATGCATAATGGAAAACATTACACAAAACTCAAATCATGAATAAAACTAAAGAGCATATGTAAACACCTTTTAAAAAGATTTTTCCATAATTTTTATATCCATATTTTTGTGCAATATGTTGTTCTGTGATCTACATTCGTGAAAATTATATTTTTCAAATTTTACCCATAGTGATATATGGTCACAATATAGTAATGTACCATTCCATGAAATGGTTCTGAAAGCTCCTTTTCCGGAAAAATATTATATAGTTTTATCAGAAGATGTGGATTGTTGAAACATGATGTTCCTGGCTAAATCCGAGGTAATTCCTATTTGTATATTGCAATGAAGTGTAACGATACTTTGATTTTTAAGGTGAAACTGGTGATGTTCTTTTATGTTACTTTATTAATAATGTTGTTGTACCTGCGATTGTAGCCCTGAAGATAGTGTCAATTACACACCGAAACGTCGGCAAGGAGTCATAGTTATTTATTTTTAATTTGGTGACCTATCCTCGAGATTCAAATTTGACATTCAATGAAAAGGTCAATAATAAAATACTCCATGTATATTCTATAATCAAGAGTATCGATTATTCCAATCAGTTCCCAATATTTACTCATGCATATATCATTAATTCATTTTTACAACTAAATGTAATTCGTTTCCCGCCGTTCTGTGATAAAATAATAATGGTGTAATTCAACAACTGCACCACTATGAAACAGTAAGAGTGAACTGCAAACTGAAATATCAAAAAACAACCACCAAATTTAACTTTTTAATAGTAACATTTAACTTACACGCTGCCGCTGGAATTACTCTGAAGTTCCACTTAAAACGGATGGCATTGAGATGGCTAAAAAGGGACGGCCTAGGATTGGCACCGATTCCAAACCAGCTTGCCCGAGAGGTCCACCAATTATAATGCGAAATCAAATTCGGTAAGAGAGGCGGCCTGGATTTGCCACCTGCTCCTGCTATTACACCTTGAATGAAGTCCACAATTCCTTTATCTCCACTCTCTCGCCAAGGGTGAAAGTGGATGTCCAGGTAGGTGAGGGTTTGAGGGATGGATGTTATTGACGTGAGATGAAAAGACCAGTAAGGTTAAACGCAAACTCCAGCATTCTTAAGGGAACTCGTGGCTTGAGCACACCGATTTAAAGCCAAGATTGTGGGCCACCAACCCAGGTATACAAGCAAAGATCGGATTATTGTCAGCTGCCGTATCCAGGTTGGTAAGTCGTCGGCCAAGTAGCCCAAAGGTTACGGGTTAGATTAACATTCCGGGCATGAGCGCCGGAGTTTTTTTCAGGCTATCACATTGAGAAAGACGTATAATAAATATATTCGATCGAATCGAACAAATATTTAGGATTTTGGCTGAGAAAATATGTTAGGATATTCTTTAAAAATCCACATAACCTACATACACATACAAAAAAATGTATCGAGTAGGGATGAAGAAATTTTTGCTGTGATCATGTGATCACGCAAGGCGTTATAGGGTTAAGGTAATGGGTTGACGTAACTTCAAGCAGATGAAAAGCCATAAACACCACCAATCACACGAGTGCAAAGATGGGATGAGGCCAAAGGGATGAAATTCGTTATAAAAATATTACCTGGCAGAACTGGGATTCAATCCCGGATCTCCCAACTACCGGTCAGGAGTGTAAGCCCTAAGTCTACCATCACCAGATTACAATATTTACAAACACACATACCCATCACGTCATTCCCTTTCGGAACGGTCACTGCCAAAGACCTAAGCTATTATTGTTTGTCCCAGGATTCCGACTCCCTTGTAATAATTTCCTCTAAAATGCCCTTTATCCTCAATATCTTTCATGCACTGCATCATTCACACCCTCAAGTTCTGAAAACTCCTAGTAAGTATTCCTCCTCATAAGAGTCTCTTCTACCACATTCCTCCACGGCTTTCTCGGCTCCGTCCTCTTACACCTCTGTCACAATTTCCTTCCGTCATTGTACTCTCATCCATTCTCTCAACGTGGCCAAGCCAACAAAGCTCGCTCCCTCGACATGTCCATAACCGGAACATTAAGTCCACATTCTCTCATTCTCTCACTCATTCCTGGCCTCCTCCTGCTAAGGTACTTATAATCCTACTAATCATAATCATACTAATACATAAAAATTGAATGGTGTCTGCCTGTCTGTTGCTCAATCACGCAAACACTGCAGAATCGATTGAGCTGAAATTTTGCATGTAGAGATAAAATGTATATGGGTTGAACATAGGTTATATTAAAAACCCTCAGGGCCCCCAAAGGCCCCCCTGGTGGTCCATGCTAAGCATTGGGTTTGGTGCAGTTGTTTCAATTTTTGCATTTTAAAAGTACCTTCTCTCAAGATAGACGGCTGGGATTTTTTAATCGGATAGCGGAATAAATGAAGTTTCTAATTATTTCAATCGATTTTCTTTTACGCTTCGTAATTCTCTTAAAATCATGTTTATAGCTTACAAATCTCATATTTTTCTCTGAAATCAACAGTAGCATATTTCCTTGGCAACCAGAGATTTGAATTCCAAAGGATATTTACGCATATGGCATTTAAGTTTTCCTGCCGGCCCATGATATCACGTAGAAAGAAAATTTGTATAAGAAGGGCCCAGAGTCCCAAGGGCCCCATGAAAGATTGCTTCGGGGGGTAATCGATAAATGCAATGCATATTTACAAGTATACTTTTCAATGTCTATTCTCAAAGTAGGTCTCATAGGGGAACTGCATACGAGAGAACACTTATGTAGTAAACGATACACACGAAGGAATTAAACGTGGAAGAATATTTAAGTACAGCAAATAATAATGTTAATAATGCCTCTGTTGCTACAACAAACACGGCGTCGTTTATTATAGTTTAATACTCAGATGTATTACACGTAGTGGAACCGTCTGCCTCTCATTACGATTGCGAAATGTTTTTTAGACCAATTCCCACATAAACTTTACGAGTTATTTATATATTCTTAAACGAAATAAAATACAGTTAACTTACATTCACTCAATCATCGAGTTGCCTATTCGAGTCTCTCACTTGCCGCTTTGTTTCCCCTCCTTGGACTTAAAAATATAGCCATCAACATCCCTAATAGAAAAAAGAGTAACATTTCGAATAAATCATCTTAAGAAAGAGGAATGTCTTCTTTGCGAGAAAATGAGCCCTTGCATGAAAAACGACAAAGGTTGGCCTTGGATGCTCAAAGACATGCCCACCAGCAATCTCATGATAATCTCCCCGTGGTGTTTCTCGGATTACGCTAAGAACCGCACAAATTTCATCCTAACCAAACCTACTGACGGGTAACCAGCTAAGAATCGGGTTCAAAAATTGAACCATCTGTTACGAAACTTCAACCTGTTTTAAGATGGTGGAAATTATAATTACGTCACTACATGCTTCTTATCCGAAAGAAGAACGGATATTCAGCGCAATGCACGTCATCGGTGCATGAAAATTGGCAAGTGCACTATGACAGATCACCATAGATTTTTAATTTAGTAACCGATGATTATGATTTAGAAACCAATGATTATGACTACCCTTCATACCGAAGGCGCAGTCCGGGCAGTGAAGGATTCATTGGACAAATAAACAAGGCTGCAGCTTAAAATGCTCTTTTTGACGGTATCAACCGCTGGATTATACTCTACTCTCCTATCCTGATTAAGATACTCAACGCACATATCAACGGTGAATAGCGGAACTCAATTATGTCATTGAATGCAAATATATTCATATACACAAGTGATCAAGCTGTTAATACCTCAGAAGACGGCTCTAAAGAACAGGTGGGACTAGGTGACCATCTATCAACCAAGGTGCTATTTATTAAGTAGTAATGAGTCTTCGTGGCCCATTATTGGGTTTCCCTTGCATTAAAGAGGACAAACAATCACTCAACTCTCCGTGCACGAAATTGAAAACGAACGAATTACAACTATCACCACAAACAAGATAGGATACGAACTCCTCAAATGATCATGCTAACAGTGTTCTTCAGGCTTTGTGGTTTTCTTATAAATAAGTTCAATGCTTTTCACACCCGTTGAATTTCAACGGGTACCTTCAGCTAGTAATATATGAAAATTGAATGGTGTCTGTCTGTCTGTATGTTGCTCAATCACGCAAAAACTACTGAATCGATTTAGCTGAAGTTTTGCATGTAGTGATAAAATGTATCTGGGTGTAACATAGGCTCTATTAAAAAGCCATCAGGGCCCCCGAAGGCCCACGGTGCAGGTGGTCCCTGGTGGTCCATGCTAAGCATTGGTTTCGGTGCAGTGGTTTCATTTTTTCCTTTTTTTAAATACTTTCACTCAAGATAGACGGCTGGGATTTTTTAACCGGATGGTTGAATAAATGAAGTTTCTAATTCTTTCAATCGATTTTCTTTTACGCTTATTAATTGTCTGAAAATCATCTTTCTGCTGAAAAATCTCACATTTTTCTCTGAAATCAACAATAGCATATTTCCTTGACAACCAGAGATTTGATTTTCAAAGGATATTAACGCCTCTGGCATTTGTTTTCCTGCAGGCCCATGATAGAACGTAGAAAGAAAATTTGTATACAAAGGTCACAGAGTACCAAGGGCCTCATAATAAATTGCTTCGCGGGGTTAATCGATAAATTCAATGCATTATTACAACAAGTAGACTCTTCCACGTCTATTCTCGAAGTAGCTCTAATTGAGGCACTGCATGTATATGAGAGAACACTTACGTAAACGATACACCTGAAGGAATTATACGTGCAAGAATATTTATGTGCAGCGAATAGAAATGTTAAAAATGCTTTTGTAGCTACATCAAACATGGCGTTATTTATTATCGTTTAATACTCAGATGTATTACACGTAAAGGAACCGTCTGCCTCTCATTACAGTTGCGAACTGTTTTTTAGACCAATTCCCACATCATACGAACGTCAACGAACATCATACGAACATCGACGAACACACCATACAAGATAGGTTACGAACTCCTCAAATGACTACGCGCACACAGTATTCTTCAGGTTTAGTGGTTTTCTTATGAAATACGTTCAATTTTTTCACACCCGTTTGTTTAAGTTTAATTTCATTAAGATTGCGAACACTTTTTTAGACCAGTTCCCACATCATAAACGTTACGAGTTATTTATATATATATATATATATACATACAAATTTCGTCCTTACCCAACCTACGGACGGGTAACCAGCTTTAAATCTGGTTCACCCATCTGTTTCGAAACTTTAATCTGTTTTAAAATGGCGAAAATCATAATGACGTCACTACATGATTCTTATCCAAAAGAAGAACGGATATTCTGCGCAATGAACGACATGCGTGCATGCAAATCGGCAATTCCACTAAGAATCGCCATAGATTTTTTATTTAGCAACCGTAACGAATTGTTATGGCTACCCTTTATGTCAAAGACGCAGTCCGGGTGATGGATGAATCATAGGTCAAATAAACATGGCTGCTACTGAAAATGCTCCTTTTGACGTTGTCTAGCGCTGGATTGTACCCTACTCTCCGATCATGATTAAGATACTCAACGCATATACGATGTTGAATTGCGCAACTTAATCGAGTAATTGAATGTAAATATATTTATGTACACAAGGGAAGCCATCAAGCTGTTATTCACTCAGAAGACGGCTCAAGAGAACCGGAGGGACGAGGTGACCATCTATCAACCTGGGTGCTATTTAAGTAGTAATGAGCCTGCGTGGCCAATTTTTGGGTTTCCCATGCATGTAAGAGGACCAACAGTCACTCATCTCTCCGTGCACCTGGAAAACGGTCACCGTGTCACTACAACGAACACAACATATAAGATAGGTTACGAACTCCTAAAATATATAAGACAGGTTACGAACTCCTAAAATGACCACACTTACAGTTTTTCTTCAGGATTTGTGGTTTTCTTATAAAATACGTTCAATGTTTTTCACACCCGTTGAATTTCAATGGGTAACTTCAGCTAGTACTATATAATTTAAAATACACATTAAAATATGTCATTCCAATAATACGGCAATATTGTACGATTCCATTGAGCCAAGGTGACTCCTCAACAAATACCTTGATAGTAGAAAGCGGAATTATTTTGGATTTTTCCTCTAGCTTTGAGGCCTCCCATTATTTGGAAAATATTTATCGATTACGTCTGGCAACATTACGTTATTATAAAGAGATAACAATTTTTCTAAGTTCTGAATAAATATGGCCTACTAAAATTGTAAACTTTCCTTATTCCGCGGTAACCAGCACATTTATATATGACGAATTTTTAATTCCGATTGCCAAGCGTAACCCATGCGCACCTGAAGTCACGATTAGCCGAAATTGTGTTTCCATCAGTATCCCGAGATGGCTAACTACCGCTATATTCTTTCGGATAAAACAATTGGAAACTAAGATATTTGAGTCAAAGGACATTCAAGTAATCGCAGAGAACAAGAATAGAAGCCAGGCAAGCCTCGACGAAACATCATACAAAACAGCCTTGTAGCCCTGTTTATTTTTTCAAAATATTTCCGATGATGGATCGTATTTATAAATCATTAAAAAATGTCATCGTCCTAGAGGACAAATGAATGTAATTAAGAATTAATTTCCGCCCGTCACATCCTTGGAGCTCCGATTGAGTTAGATATTGGAATCAATACTTCCATAGTACACTATAATAATATTAAAAAGAAATTTTCAAAACGTTTTGAGAAATGCTCTAGAATACGTTCTTTCATAACGATACGCCAAGGGAACTTTACCTAGCAAATGAATGATATATCTTGTTGCATGAGACAAAAGTTTTTTAGTGTTTCAACACGTTTCTACACCCTAAAAAAAACCTCCAGTATTTGTCAATGAGACAACTCTAGATTTGCTAAGGATGAAAAATACGACAAGCATGTAAATCTTTCGAAGGCTTCCGTGGTGTGTTGGAAGTCTTATAAAAAAGTGTTATAAACAACGACGCGGTAAAACACCCGAACGATTTCAGCCTTCAAGTACGTAGAAAACCAGCTGTAATCAACTTTAAAGCAAAACATTCAAACATAACTTCACTGCCTACTTTGAAACAATTTTTTTCTTCTAATTTTAGATTGATGAAACTTTATACCGGAAAAAGAGATGCCGTAAATGTACCATAATAATAAACTCTACAACTAAACGGCACCACTTTTCCATGGTAGTTTCAGCAATTTACGAGTAACCAATACTTTAATCTCCCGAGCATACCATAAAGGTCGTACCAAATATTTGTGGCAGAGCTCTGAAGAAGCTAGGATTCGTCAAGCGTATTGTGGGAAGATTTTCGGATGAAAAAGTAAAAGACAGGTGCTATTTCGCACTCGTCCGGCCACACCTTGAATATGCAGCGAGCATATGGGATCCGATGCAGAAAGACTTAATCCGGGAATTTAATAAAATAAAAAGGAAAGCTGCGCAATTCGTCAAAAACCGCTACGGGCGTACAGACAGCGTTACACAGATGTTAAACGAATTAGGCTGGGAGCCGCTAGAGACTCGGAGGCTGCGTGCTAGGCTTAGATTGCTTGAACGATTGAGAATAGATATATTTCAGAGCGACACGGAAAACATCATATTGGAACCCGACTATATTTCCAGGTCCGACAGAAACGATAAATTAAGAGAGATATTTTTCCGAACGGATAGGTATGGGAATTCGTTTTTCCCCCGAACAGTAAGGGACTTCACTAAATGCTAGGCGTAATTTCATTAGAGCGTTTCCTTTTTATATGTAAACGGCTGGTGTCTTAATACCCCCGCCACACGCCTATTGAGGCGGCTTGCGGGGTAGTATGTAGATGTAGATGTAAAGGTCAATAAGATGAATCATCCCCACCCCCAGAGCATGTATGAATTTGATATCTCAATACTGGACACAAACTGTCGTGCTGAACATAAGGTTCTTGATGGACCACAGATCAAAAGCACCAACAAAAACACTTTATAATAGCGGAATAAAACTGGAGAGACCAATTCAGTTTTCAATGGTATCGTTGTCATTTCATTCCCTACCTCCTCAATAAATCCGCACATGAGGAGCAGTTTTCAATCTTCTAAAAGAACGCCTCTGAAAGCAGATTTCACAGGTGAAAGGCAAGCGCAGCTGTTACAAAGCCATAGGGCGCGAGGACTTCTAGGCCCTACGGCAGTGTAACTTTGACTTGGAGTCATGAAATGAATTCGAAAAAAAGATTTCGAGCTAAGTCAGCTTTAAATTAGGAGAAGTTTATTACAAAAGGTTTCTCTTCTTTCTACAAGCTTTTAGATAGGTACAACTATTCCTTCCGGCAGAAATTCGCCATCGAGATGATGATCAACGACTTGTATTAACTTTTAAAACACAGAAAAATTGTGCGTAATTTTTTACGCACACATTATATCGTCCTTAATGTATAAAAGACAGAAAAATTCCGGAAGCTACGATATGTCAATCCACTTGTGGGAATGAGGCATTCATATTAAGGGCATACGGACTAATTACTTCCTCAATGCCAACAAATGATTTACATAGAGATTTGGTGCTCAGATGACTGATTAAACAGTTTTGATTTTGGATATTATGAGGGGTGATCCAGAAATCAATAACGATCCATCCGATAGGAACCCAACGCTATTGTAAGTTGTCTAACACGCTATGTCAAAAGTTTACCAGACGCTTCATTTTCGAAAGGCATTTGGTCAACATACGCATAATAAACAATACCTATCTAACGCCATAACCATATTGCCATTTTTTTAATAATCCAAGTTCTAACTCTTTTTACTTTAATATCGATAGATGAAATATATAAAGAAAAATATGCCAAAATATCCTTTTTAGTTTAAAGGAACTTGTGCTGAAAATAATTGAAGGAGTTTCAATGGGATATTTCCACTGAATATGATGGAAATTAATACCAGAAAAATTATTAAGAACAGCCAATTCAGCTTAGTACATCTTCCGCACTAAATCCTTCGGAAGTCCACCACGAAACGGCTTCTGCTAAGTTGCACTATCAATAACACGATAGTGATATGAATAGTCTGTATATGGATCAAGTATAGTGCTTGACGTATTTAGTAACCTCCTCTCAATACTTTAATCTCTAAAACAGATCTTTTCCTAGCAGAATCATGTTTTCACATTATTTTCAATCAGTCCTTCACTCCCAGTACGGAAAATTGTGCATAAATATCAGAAAAAAATGATTCTTTTGACAACTATGCTTCCGCCCAAATCCCTTTAAATGAAAGCAGAATTGAATAAACCATATGAAGAAAAAGGAACCGAAGATTTATTCCTGGGCACAAACGAAATACGAGGGTTGGAGATACGAGCATATCCATGCACGGATTTATTTTCCTTGGGAAAAAGCCGCGGTATGCACCTGCATAATAGGGGAAGGTTTAAAAAATACTGTCAACTATAGATTCACTTTCTAGGCCTAGGTAAAGCAAACAAAATATTGGCCAGCCTAAAATGTAAAAAAAACTCGACATTGAAAAGCGGACGCGCGAAATATTTGAGAAAATATTAACTTTTAATCTAACTGCAAAATATCATTACAATGGGCCCTAATCCTCTAATAAAATGTAAGTATTTTTTTGTCAATTCAAGTTAATTTGACGCAATTTAACGATATAATGTTAGGCTGGCGCTTTCATTGTAGTCAGCCAGATAAATAAGTCAGAAAACCCTTCTTCACTGGGGAGTCTTAAAGATAGCTCTTTTGAATAAAAATAAAATGGATTCAAAAGATTAAAGGTTTCACATCACTCGCAAAAAAATCACTTCACACGCCACGCAAATCAGCTGAAAGACGTACACTCGATCACCTCACGCAAAGCAATCGTTCGGAATTCCATTCATTCCTTCCCTAAACCTCCCCCTTTCACAGTCTGAAACCCATTCTTCCCTTTAAAAACCTTTCAGCATTCCAATCACCGACGTATTTTACCTTAAGACTCATTTAAACGCCCTGGATTCTCCCACCATTCTTACCTCAACTTCGCTCTTCAGAAGAGGATGATAACCAGGACATTCTTTAGTTTTCATATCTCCCTCACGCTCCAATAATTTCCCTTCATAGTAATTACCTTCCCAATTTATCCCGCTCCTCTTCACATAAGCTTCCCATTCCTTTTTCTCCCATGGGGTTAACGCCACGACCTCTTTCGGTCTTTTTTTTACCCATTAAACTTCAAAATTTATCAGCCGTCACCTATGACCATAGGCATATTAATGAACGGAGAGAACAGAAGATGAGGTAATTAGGACAGAATTAGTCTTCCTCCCAGGTATTCGAGAGCAGTCAAAGCAATTTCCCCATGAGTGCTTTACATATCGTCTCTTATTCTCACGTTTCGATGGTTTTGACTTTTAAAGGTTAAGTATGAGTATGATCAGGTAAGTGGCCTGGAATGTGTGACGCCTAACCATGGTGTAATAGTAGTTTTCAAAGGGTAATTTCTGATACTTCTCTTCTGACTTCATACAGACACAGTTTCATTTTACGAACAATGCTCTCTAAAGGTCTTCATTTTTACTCAGAATCTTCGTACTTTGACAGCCCAAATTGTGAGTTTAGTCTCATTTATATTCTTCCACATATACCTAATCTTTTTCAAAAACAGCCACTAGCATTATTAAACTACGTGGAAAACAGTTTATTACGAGTAATAATATCTGCCTGTATTTACTTCAGCTACAATATATTTTGTCCGGATAAATCATGAGTTATACCTAATTTATATCCTTCCACCCATGTTCTTTTTCAACAGCAACCACTAAAAACATAATATAACCAATTATTAAACTGTCGCTACAAAATTTTACGGTAGCACACAATATTTTCTGGCTGGATTTAAGCCATTTAACTTCCCTTATTTTAAGCTCCTTGAGTTTTTACCACATTAAAATGAGTTTCGAAATCACCCAAACCAGTACGTCACAAACACTTAACTACAGTAAATTATATACTAGCTAAAAAACAACCAACGATTAAGCCTCAGGAACATAGATATTTTCCACACATTTAGTCTACCTCCCTAATCGACTCTAGTCAGTCCATGCGTAAAACATTTGCTTGGCAAAAAAAGAGGAGAATATTTGCAAGACAGACTCCAGATATGGGTTTTCTCCAGCGTCTATGTATAATGGCTGGTTTTGGGTGAGATATTGTGAAATAAAATGAATACAAAATCAACACCTAATCCTCAGTGTATTTCAATAAATAGGCACTGTGCTTAATGTTGTAAACTGATGTACTATTTATCAATATCTAATTTCTCGTTGTAATTATATTTAGCAATTACATTGTCTAAATGTATTTATTATACCTATTGAAATAAACAGGTTTATTAGACCAATACTCCACTCTTAACTTGAATTAATTTGATTATCCAAATAATCCCAGCGTTATAAAAACTAGAGAGGAATGTAAACACATGAATGAAAAATATGCAGCTATATACAAATATGAGACAAATTTATTTACATGGAATGATATTATGCAATATATCTTTCAGAATAAATTCCTCCCAAAGATAGTTTTCCCTCTCTAAAGTAGTAACACCTCAAGCTTATTTTCTTCGAAAACCAAGAATAAATGCTGACGGTTGTACTCAAGAAAAACATGTTCATTTATGTATAATTTCCTCTCAAGTTAAAAAATATAATATCCTCTTAAAGTAATAATATCACCCATACCTTATTTTTCTCTAAAAGCAAGAATAAACGCTCGATATTATGTATGCACAAGAGGAAAATCCAATTTTTGCTGTAGGATCCCACCGAAATTGAGAATACATTTTTTGGGTGTATTTCAGCAGAATATTGACAACCGGTGGTCAAATATTCCAGCAAGCCATTCCCTTGAAGCAATTACACAAGGTTCTAGAGTTCTGATTTACAACTTCTACACCATAATTACTGAAACTTCTCTCTCTCTCTCCCTGAAATTTCCCTAAATGACGCTCAAAATGTCGGCTCGGTAGCAAGCTTCTATGTTATTAGTGTTTAATTTTTTATCATAAAGGTGCAGACTTAAATTGGTAGATGTCAAGGTGACCAAATGCCTTTTTTCTTGCTAAAACGGGTTAAGAAAGAATAATAAAATGGATATTTTTTAACTTTCAAGTTAGGCCACCGCCATACAGTAAAATAGAAACGCACAAAGAAAATTTTTTACATTGATTTTTTCTCTCGGATGCCTACCTAACAAGGCAAGTTCAAAGCTGAACTCGCGAACGTAATAGCGCCCTTAGAATAGGAGAGATAATTTGAAGACCTGGATAAGAGCTTGCTGGAAGTCAATCCATCAAAGGGAATACGTCGCTCCTCACGCAATAACTCTCCAAATCGTCCGACACAACTTTCACCAAAAAACTAGTTTTTTCCGTTCTCAATGGACGAGTCGAGAATGGGCGGAGCTTCGGTAGTTGCAGTTTTTACCGCTAGGGTACTCCCTCCGGTTGTGGGATAAACCCGGTTGCCCATGTTAATGTGTTGGGACAATCTGTCTACCGCGTGATAGTTGATTATTACTTGATCATACAAGTTACTTGTTGCATGAAAATTATTTTATATTAAATGGAATGGAGGAAGGAAAAATTATTGGCGTCTCTTGGACAAAGTCACTGGAAAGCTTAATGCATTTTAACATAAGTTGCGACTTCAAGTTTGTGGGAAGTTAAGGTAGTGCGATGCTTTCCTAGGAAGGAAATCCATCTGTTTATTTCATCCTAATACAAGGAGGTATGGACAGGAATAACTGAGGATGATACGGTTTTTGTGAAGGCGTATTACTTTCCCAGGCAAAGAAAGAATGAGTCCGCTCGATTACTCTAATTTGAAGGACGAAATAAAGATGAAAACTTTGCGATTAAATCCTCGTAATGTGCATGGTAGGTATGATACAGGAATTTGTCATATAATATTTTAAATGACGATGTATATATATGACGACATCATTTTCTGGTACATCGTGTTCTAATGTTGTATGCACATCGTCGCAGCGAAAATGATAGTTTCACCTACGAACTATATATAGTTCCTATGTATGATGCAATTATTAGTTAGTTGATTTGTTTCCGCTGCGACTATGCATTTACTTACATTTATTTTGATATGAACTTGATGCAATCACCATATACCACTTAATTATATACACCTCTACTTTAATTGATTACGTACCCTAAAAGAAAAGTTAATAAATGATACCATAATAATTTTTCCCGATCACAGGTGGAACCCGAGAACACGGTCGCAAAGTTCGTGGAAGATATTCCTAGGTAATCGAGACGAGTCGAAACTTGAACCGAAACTCACGAATATAGAATATGAAATACCTTTGACTGGATGAAAACATTTTCCGATTACCGTACTTGAATCTTGTTCTTGTGAACACAACGTCCGTATTTATGTGTTGTTTGATATCATTATCATGTGAAGTACAAGCTCTGCTTATTTGTTCTTTCCCTTTTTAGACTCGGTAAATACGTGCACGCCTTTGGGCTCTTTTACCTCCTCCACCAATTAATTTCGACGAGGCTGAAGGATATACCGGTAGACGTGTCTTGTACATCCGTGGAAAAGAAATGGCATAAGCCCAGGGGAAAGAAAATTGAACCTGATGCAGTAATGAATTCTGTATTTGCCAAGCCAAGCCTGAAAAGAAAAAGGGAACCACCAACATTCCAGTATTGCGTTGCTCCCAATGCGATTCCTTCACCAGGATAGGTGCAAACATAGCATAATGAACTTAAAAATCTCTTAAAAATCAAAAGTTTTCTTCCAGACAAGACTTCTTTCGTAATCACTGGGTAAAAAATGTCGGGAGCCTACACGCATAGAAGATGAAATCTATGATTTTCTTTCATCCCGCCGTATTTTTACTGCCGCACAGTTTAAACATGATTCCTTTCACTGGAAATTTGTGGAATAATACCCCTGGTGTTTTACACGAACTTTTGCAATAAGGAACTACACAGTATTGCACCATTTCTCGCAATAAATGTAAAATTGCTGTGGATCACAATGCACGGCAACGAGGAACTCGACCAATGTATCCCACAACACGGCTCGCTTGTTGTTGTCACGTGACCGTGTGACGTATTCGCTCGACTCGTCCATTGACTTCCACCCGCCAAAAATGATATTCGCATACGGCGACTTCTACAAAAAAATCCAATCCTGAAAATCTTCCGTTTACACCTTCTGCTCTTTTTGGTCGGGATTGCAGATTTTGGTAACACTTTACCGCTCTATGAACTAGATAACGAATGCAAAAACTTTCTTTCATTCGCTTTTGATGTGATTATACCCATTATCATTTGTTAAATGTACACCCTAAATGTCAATCGTCCTTTCCAGTTTGGGTTCAATGATGCCTCAAGTCTCGTCTCTCATAATACATATACACACACTGTTAAAGAAATGCAAAACTACTTTGGACATTCCGGGAAGTTGAGAAGATACCGAGAACATTCACGTCCAACGACACCAGAAATCATAAATACTCGTCTTTGAGCGGATTTTATGGCAATTGCCAATGGATGGAAATAACGAAGATTTGCGGTCATCGGAACCTAAAAAATTAATAACATGCTTAAAGATTTGTGACAGCTTTGTCATATTTTTCTACCGGCTGTACAATTCAGTGGCATTCATATAGTAGGGAAAAAATATCCTAAACCCAGCCTCAAAGTGTCAATAGCTAACAAAACTGACCAGCAATTGGGAGATTCGGACCGAATCTCGGTCGAGTCAGATGATATTTTTCATGCAAAATTTCATCCCTTAGGTGTAAATATATATATTTGCACCCGTGTGCGTGATTTATCAGTGATTTGGAAATTGACAGCAAATATTGCTTGATACTCCTGCATTTAAACAAATTACAGCGCTATATTGTTTTTTAACTCATATCAAAAGCAGGGTAGTTAAGGCAAAGAAGTCATTCAGAAGAGTCTACTAGCAGCTCTAAGAAAGTAAGAAAGCATTTTAAATTGCCATGGATGAAGCATATTCAAAAACGGCAGTGAAATTTGAACGATAAAAAGCAGCATGATAGAGAATATAGGAGGCAATGTAGAATTGATGTTATCGAACATTGATTAATATTGACGAGGGTTAACCACTAATAAATACAATAAAGACTTGCGATAAAAATAAGTATGTACATGATGATTGGCGGGAGAGCATACAATCTTATTGGACACATTGTAACACAAAACACCCACCTGAAAAAACAATATAGGGAGCAACAAATGGAGAAGCAATGATAAAATATACGAGGCAAATAATTCTGTGGCAAAGAGCCAAAAACTGATATGTCCAAAATCACAACTTTACAGGGTGAAAGTTTTTAGTTTTTGTTGAATTATTTAAATATACTATTTAATGTGTGTAGTTGGAATATCAAAAGGAACTACAGAGGACATTATTTATGGTAGATATGTTAGCTTTTGATCATTAAAAATATCACATTAAACATGATATAACAATCAAAACCTAAAAAACGCATATTTTGGACTTATCAGTTTATGGCTCTTTGCTACAGAATTGGGAATGTAATAATGGAGATTTACGAACGTATGATGCGTTTAGACGAAAGGAGAATGTAGTCGAGAGCTCCTGCATACCGATTTTTGGACTGATGACAGTCGATGACAAAGCGACATTTTCAAATCGTTCTCTGTTAATGTAGGTGTGTTTAAATATTTTGCCAATGATCAAACTGCTTGAAAATATTTTTTTTAACCCTTGGGCACATCTGTAGTTAGAAGGACAAATTTTCCACATGAAATATTTTGGCAAAACCAGTATTTTTTCAACGTTTCCTTCACATAAATTCCCCGATGATTGCACAGAATCTATATTCCTTCCCCATACGACCAATCTATACGCCTTTAAAGCGCCCAACTGGGAAAACCCTTCCCATAAACCCTCGTTCCTTTCGCATTTCCACTGGCACTCACAGCCTTTCAACCTCCTCACTCCCCCGCACAAACTTTTCCTTCCACTTCCTCTCCATCTCGCCCCCCTCCGAACCTCCTCCATCTTCCTCCACCCCTTCCGTCCTCTCCACTCACGAAGGGAAATAATAAAAAAAGAAGAAGAAGAAGCAGCGGACCTCCTTCCTCCTCTCCTCCGCTGCGAGGTGGCACCCTTCTCCGCCCTTCTCCTCTCCTCGCCGAGCGCGCAGTCGTCACGACCCGCCCTCGTTATCGAACGAACAGAGGGGGGAGATGTGTTGGGGCCGAGGGAGGAGAGAGGATAGCGCCCCATCCTCCCTTGCCCCCACACGCCTGTGGACCGCACACAACTAACCCTCTCGCTCTCGACGCCCCATCTTGCATCGCGCGCTCAGAGACAAACCTTCCGCTCATCTACCAACTCGCCGATCCCCAAAACACAATACGGAACTCATCATCGGGGAAAGTTGTCGCTCTCCAAGACGACTTGGGTTTTCCAACTGTAAAAATCTCAGCCGATTAGTAGGTATTGCATTTTATCCTACTTGGATTTTACAATAAGCTACGCGGAGTAAAGGTAAACACGTAGTACGTTAACACATGTATAATGGAGAAATTGCCACAGGAAAAAATCGGCCTGGACCTGGAATCGAACCACGGACCTTTGGCTTTGGTTCGATTCCCGGTCCAGGCCAATTTTTTCCTGTAGGCAATTTCTTCGTTGATTCATCGCCGTATTTACGGCAGGAATAATTATCTTCACATGTACTCGTATCATGTTAAAGTTCGAAGGCGAAGAACGGATACTCGTTAATATTATTTATAAAAACGAACAATTGATGAATAGAATGGTTTACCTGAAGAAGTTTTTTTTAGACTTTTCCTCGTAGTTCCAGATCATTAATTCAAAACGTTCACATTGTAGTAAATCATTAAATATGGTGATGTATATCTCACATTTGTATGTAATGATAGTATATTTAAGAGTATGATTATTAAAACTGTGGACTATATTGCTTATTTAATTTATATTGTTAATTTTATCCTATTTTCAACTGCTGTTCAATTGATTGAATTGCATACTTTGAGAAGTGTGGTTATTAATTGTTTCTTTTTCTTTTCTTACCGCCAGGTAATGTTATCCAAATTGTAACATGGAATGATAACAATGTATGTATAAATAAACGAAAAGATGAGTGAATGCAGAAAAAGCGACAAAAAATAAGGACCCAATAGAGAACATATAGGTAAAAGAAGTTACTCTTCTCACGTAATGTTCACGGTTACAACAAATACCGTCAAGACAGATATCCTCCAGCATACAACACACTTTTCGTTAATTTTTTTCTCGCAATTTCTAGTCTCACGCGTGACATCAAAACATCCCCCACCTAGGGATGTTTTGATAAAACATCCAAATTCCGTTTATTACAAATCAAAACGATATGGAACCTTTTTTTTTACAAAATTCTGGTAAGCTTTTCTAAAACGTAAATCATTATTGAAAGGCTAAAAAATATTAAACGGAAACAAATTTACATGATAAGCCTATGCCTCAGTTTGCAAGGCGATATATGGAAATGACAGCGTTGTTTGACAGAGAGAATAATACGGATAATTTGATGTGGGCAACGTTGGTCAGTGAACCTGTCAGACCCATAAATTAATAACTACTTATAATAATAACCTAGTAATAAACTAAGCCCCCTTTCTGGCCGCTTGTATACCACATAACCCTCTCCGCACGAAGGTTCGCTGCCGTTCGTTCGGAAAGCATCAAAGAAAGTTGCCACTCTCGAAGAAGACGGTTTCCTAACATCAGACAGTCTTTTATTCTATTTTTATTTCAATATCAGCTTGCTAAGCGATAAAATATTGCCTAAAAATCAACATAATAGATAAAAGTGAAGATTCACAAAAAAGGAAAACAAAAAATACCCAGCAATAGCAGAACAGTATAAGAATACTTCTACCAACACACAATATATGACCATCACTAAAAAAGATCTAAGAAAGCGCTTATCCATCAAAACACGCATCTCACACATTCCCTTTGCTCTTCCAATTCCTTCTCTTCCTTACGAATAGCTGTGTATAGGCCTATGCCAAAATATGACGGGAGCAAAGAGAATATCAAAACGATATGGAACTTTTTTTTACAAAATATTGGTAAGCTCTTCTAAAACGTAAATCATTATTGAAAGGCTAAAAAATATTAAACGGAAACAAATTTACAGCGATATCACTTTGGATAATGAATAAAAAAGTACGATTCAACCTATAGTGGACTGGGAAACTATAACAGTTGCCCGAGCGCTTTCTTCCATTGAGGTGAATTTTTCCCAAATTGACCGAGAGATCAAGTTTACATGACAAGCTTACGTGCCCCATTTGACTCAAGTTTGACCGTTTAGATTCATAACTACAAGTAATGCTAAGACAAATACAGCTGGCTATTAGTCATATTCTATTGAATATTGAAGAATTAAACAAATTATGAACAATGAAAACAAACTTTTGGGCAGTTCTCCGCAGTAGAGGGATAACATGTGTAAAGCTTGTGGGGTAAATTCTAACTCCGCAGTTATCGGATGAAAATATTCATTCGGTTATATACAAACATCGTAGCAAACTGGTTACAATTATGGATTTCGCAGTGGTTGGGAATCGATATTGTGTAAAAATCAATAATTAAAGGAAAACCGACGACTGATCACTTTACTATTTACTTATTTATTTTGATTATTATACTTCATAGGTCGACCGAAATTAGCATTAAGATAGAAGGGACATGGATTGGTACGCCTCGAGATAAAATGGACTTGTAAGGATCTCCATAGAAGGGAAAGTCCCGCAGGGAAGACCGAGGGAAAAATACGTTACACCAGATAAAACGAGATATAAACCAGAATATGCCATTAGGACATAAAGTTGTCATCAGGAGACAAGGTAGAGTAGAGATGTGCTGCCAACCAATCGAAGTGAGTCTAATTCGCTTAGTTTCCCTCATATATTTATTATCGTAATATTATAAATGTAAGAGAAAAATCAGGTGAATAAGACTTTAATTATTAAGTAATTCCAAAGTTACTGCCAATACAATGGTTTTGACGACTTCTCGGGTTCAATGAATTTTTATGATAATGATGAATTAAAAAAGGCTACGATTGGATCAATATTAATGGTTTATCTCATTCTTACCTCTGCTCACGGATTAATTCCTTTGCTCAAAAAAACCAATGCTCTTGCCTTAAACTCTTCATCCTATACGCACCAAGTTAATTTTGATCAACTTCGATTAAGTAATCCAGCAATGTTTTTACATCTTTCAAATCGGCAAGTCATGGCCAATTTTAAAGGCCTCAACTATTCCGTCACAGAGGTTTATTGTTGCTGCTGTGGTCTACTCCGGCCCGTGACATTTATAAACTCTTTATCCACTACCCAACCTTTTGTATCATTAGCATGCTGTCAAAAGAATTATTTTAAAGTATCAGCACACTATATTTCAGGTTTTTACATACACTTAAAAATACAAAATTATAATATTTTTTACACTAAATACTTAGTTTGCAAAGAATCTCTCCAGTCTGTAGTAACTAATATGATGGTCACTATCTACAGGTTAAAAGCATTATATCGAGGGATGTTTCATCCATTCATAACTCAAATGATTCTATCACAACATCGTGTATTTCAACTCAGAACTTCAACATTCTTTCTTCTATTTCTTTATTTTAGAAGCCGCCTCTAATTAGAGTAAGACAACAGCTTTTTCTACTTCCTTATTATTTCAATTTAATACAAACTTCCCTTTGTAGGACTTGCCATTGTGGCTACGTGGTGGGGAAACATCTTTATTTGTTCTGGTTGGCATCTCCCAGTATCATTCTCATTAAAGCCCATGCTTCAATATCACAGTCTCCAGATATAGTACATGTACATCATGATGATGAGCTCCCTCAATGGGGTTACTGTCTGCTTATTTTTACTCCCAAAGGTGGTTTATTTCATTTAAAAATTATGTCCTAAGAAACTGCCAGTCAAAGAATAGCCTGGAAAAAAGGAACAACAATTTTCCACTTTCCTATAAATGCGGAAGGCGAATTATATCATGGTGTGTAACACTTTAACACCCAGGTATCATTTTCACACTCCCTATTATTTAAAATGTAATAGTTTTAGATTATTATTTTCAAGGCAAGCATTATCGTGCACACAATCCCTAATTGAATGGCAAAATAATTGCAGCGACGAGATGGAACCAAATACTCTAGATACTCCTATGTCCAAAACTACTGAAGATATACAATTTAATCAGATATTCACAACAAATGATCATAATATCACTTTAATCAAGTTAGCCACTTGAAATGTATTTAGCAACAACGTCAAATATTCGCTCCTTTTTAATGAGACACTAACCTTTTCATGGGTAAATACCCTCATCAAAGGATCTCTTATGGTGAAGTCTCAAGGTCTCCACGGCAGATGTACAAAATAACCTCAGACCCCCTTAATGCCAATGCTCCCCTAAGTATCTTGAAAGCCGATCCGATTACCCGACACAATATCCGAAAAAGAGTGGGCTACACAATAGTTTTGACTGGTAGCCACTAGCCCCTTGACATAATGTCCCCTATGGTGAATAATAACGTGCGTATGACGCGCTCATTTAAAAGCAATTGATCTTAGAAGAAGTATAAGAAATAAAGAATAATGTACAGTGATTGTCCTTTTTCAGCCAGTCAGATAATATCCAAAGGAGACAATTTGCTCCTAATGTCTTCACTATGGAGGAGAGGGAGAAAGGGTAGGATTATTTACGATTCCAAACACACAAACGTGCATTATGAGCTAAATATTTTTTTTTGTATTACGTAATGTTTCCTCTCTGAACATTTCCCTTTTGCCATCAGAATACTAAAAATCCTAGGTTTCACTATCTTCTCGAGCTTTCTTTTCCCCAATTCCCGACACCACTTGAGCTGGCATTTATTCAAACCACTATCCAGATTTTTTTCCCTTTCTCTCGTCCATCATCCTCTAGAGACCTTGGATAAAAAATGCAAATCTCAAAAATCTTATTCTTAAAGGATTGAACTATCGGAACAATTGCAAGGAAAATTATCAACGCCTTAGGCAGCATCTTTGGGTTTCTGATATAAGGTTTGATGATGATGAACGACTAAGATTATCTCTATACGTGCTTCCATACATATTTATTCATACTTCCGCAGGAGATATTTCGCGTATATTTTGAATCTCTTTCCATATGGTCCGATATTCGATATTTTTTCTTGAAGGTATTTCAATTTCCTTAAAGGATTGCAAGTAAAAAAATAACAAGTCTGATCTGTGCAAGTAAAAATAACAGATGTTTTCTTAAATCGGGGAAGGCAATAAAATTTGAGTGGTCGTTATGCATTCTGTTTCTAGGAGAGCTCAGCCCGTAAAAGGCTTCTCTCTCGTTTTCGTTTTTTTGTTAAAAGCAACATGGCCTCGGTATAAAAAATACATTCTTTGAAGTTTTTTAGTGCATCTACACAAGCTAATAGTTCTGAAGCGATTCCAATTATCCATACACGTTAATGTAGGAGCTAAGGTCATTTACGTTTAATATGAAACTATACAGGCACTTTCCCAGCAGCAAGTATACTACAAATAAATTTGTCTCCTATTTTAGATCCTCTGTTCAATAAGGTTTAATAATTTTTATAGTAGTTTCTAATTCCTGTGAATTATGCTCCTTAAAAACCTATTACAGAAAAATTACATTGATTATCATCCATTAATTGATCCTCGAATAAGTTTTCACGAACAGAGTCTTCAAAACCAGGATATATCTTTTTCTTTTCCTTTTCCCTTATTAAGTTTTTCATCGTTATCTGAACAACGTTACACTTTTCTTCGTTAAATATGAGTAATATGACTACACCTTAAAGAGGATGATCGCATAATTGATAATCTCCTTTGACGAAAGTTTTTACTGCCCTGGAAGCCGCGCTAACTTATCCCAGTGAAAATTAGCTTGCAACCTTTTGAAGTTTAATATGGATTATGCATATTCATGCAAGTTTTCATTTAACCTTTCTGAGATATCACTTTCAGGTTTCCAAATTACGTTCCAGGTCATTTTATTCCATTTCGACCCATGTTACGTACCCGACTTTCTATGTACTTTTCTTCGCTTAAAACGTAACTCACCGTCTTTAAATCACGGCATCCTCTCAGCACGTTCCCTTTCTCCACTGCCTCCTCAAAGAATTTCTTCCTCTCTCTCCTCTTTCCAATAAACTATCCATCAAAACTCAAATACACCCATACCAACTTCACCACAAAGTTCTTCATCTCGTGTCCTTTAATATTCCGGACTGCTGTTTTAAAAGTATTTTTTTCTGCTTTTCACTACTAAATTACTCATCTCATTTACATAGGTAAATTCGGAACTTCTTCAAAGTCAGGTCAAAGAGGTAATCGTTTACTAAGGCGTAATTCGTAAACAATATCAAGATCACTGAGCTACTAGAATCACTCATGGATCGTTTCAAACTTAATTCCGTAATAATTAATATTCACGGAAAAATGTTCCAGCATAATGCACACAAACGACGAAAATAATATAAAATTCACAATGCTTAGTCAGACTTCACATTGTTCTAAATGGCTGGTGTAAAAGATAAAAATCCTGACATAAAACATTCGATAATTTACTTTTATATACAACCACACTCAAGTAAAACGGTCAGAGAGTTGAAACAGCAAAATTAGATTGACTAACGTTCGATTAACTATGTTGAAGAGTTTAAAAAATTGGACTCGGCGGTAGAAAAACAACTGTAGGCATCTACATCTACTTACTACCCTGCCAGCCCCCGTGCGGGGAGGCCATGAAAACAGAGTTTGAACAGGGAAAGGATGAAAGTGAAATGTATGTATAAAGTGTGTCAATATAAGGTTTCCATTTGCTTTAGTGCGCTGCTAACAACAGAAAATTTGCTTTCCATTCGTTTCAGACCCTGCGCACTATGCAGTGCACTCTAAAAGTCGGCTCCAGTGGCGACGCGACGGGGTAAAGTTCTCGCCTGCTAATCCGAAGGTCGCGGGTTCAAGCCCCACTCAGGACATGGCTGCTTGTGTTCGTCCGTTGCAGTTGTTTATACGCCCGATTTAAAAGAGAAATGGTGCTGTTACCGGGATTGTGGAAATACATTAAAAAAATAAAAAACGGATCACAAGCAATCTTGATGTGCGCTTGCTACAAAATAATATCGAAAAACGCTTCCGCTATTGTTATTTTTTAGTAAATATCTGTAAAATAGTTAAAAATTGATAGTGAAATGTTTTTATTTTCTCTGTGGTCAAAATATAACGTTTTTAAATACGTATTCGAAAACTATATACAAAAAGTTCGGCCGTGACTAGTGAGAAACTAAAGAATGCTATCTACTGGAAGGTAATGAAACGTTTAGACTGCGCACATCGAATCGTTCCGTTCATCGTCATTTCCCCGCGTTTAAGTGCCTGCGCCTCATATTTTGTTCGATTCTGTCGGTTTTAGCACTACAGTGTATGGTTAGAATAGTGTCCGTGTCACCGTGAAACTCGTGTGGTCTGAATTTTCAGAGTAAAGTTTGAGAAAAATTAGTTTTTCCCGACATAGTCTTTGAGAAGGGTGGAAAGGGTGAGCAGGATGGCAAGAAAAAATAACCACGAACAGCAGAAAAATAACAGGAAAGGAGGCTAATGGGATAAATTCAAATTAGATTAAAATAGTAGAGTACATTACAGAGAACATTAGAATGTAAAATAAAACGATGGAGAACGGACAGAGATACAACGGAATGATGATCAGAGAAAGGTAGAGGGGACGTCTAGCAGTCTAGAGGAGAACGAAGCAGTACAACGGCAAGAAGATTCCAGGCTTTACGATAAAAGCCATAATGGTGCGTAAATAGACAGTCATAATACGGTCGATGAAAAATATCCTGACATTAGATAAACAAAGGCATGTTATCAACTATATTAGAGACACGGGGGTGAGGGATGTGTGATCCCAGGGTGGGTGGTGGTGACCATCACACACCAAGACCGTCATGCGTGGTGAAGAGCCACACCCACCACGAGGTGCCCCTGGCTTTCGCAGAACATGACGGATATAGACTTGGCAGACAATAAAACGCCCCCATCATCACGGTTCGTCCCTGTGCCACGAATGACCGCATCCGCGGGGCGGAGGGTTAGAAGTCGTTAACAGGTGAAACTCCGGAGACCAGGCAAAATCCGGTTTCATTTTAGCTTTACCCATGTATGCGGGGCTCTGCATGGGACGACTTTTATTTCCCTAGCTATTCGTGTGAATCATATGGAACCATTTACTTTTTAAAAAAGCAGAGCCCTTCACCTTCTGGCCCCTTGGGTCAATCCTCCTCATCGGAGAAATTTCCTACAGAAGTGGTCCCCTTGGGAGACGCGGATGTTACCCTTCCCGTGGTAGGCCCCTCTCAGGCGGCTTCAATACCACCACCCCTGGGGGGCCTTAAAGTGAGGCCCTCCTAAAAAACCTTCGATGGCCGGCTCTATCTCGGGGAAGGTCATTTTCCAAAAACCTCTCCCCGACTCCGAAGAGGAGTCACTATCCTCAGGAAGCTCGTCTTACACAATAAAGGAGGGCTCGGGCCATGGACTCCCTCCCAAAGAGGACGTGGTCTCAGACACCGGAAAGCGTGGCATCTAAGATGCAAGATCTACTCCCTCAAGTCGTAGCGGGGCAGCTAGGAAGAGGAGGCTGAAGAGACAGTAAGTTCTCGCTGCCAGAAAGAATAGGGAACCCCCATCAGGAAAGAGTGGAACTCTATCGCAGAGCCCTGACAAAGGCCGGGTGGGGGTACAGCCCAATGAAAGACCTGGAAAGTGGGCAAGGACCCCTGGGGATACACCCAAATCCCAGGACTCTAAGAAGGCCAGGACCACTAAGGTCGGACGCTCGTACGCAGAGACGACGAAAGGTGGTAAGAAGATGACCATCATTCCCTCAAGCTACCCTGAGACAACTATGCCTCAGGGTTGGTATGAGAAAGTCGACCATAAAATCACTATAGTCTGGGATGCCATCTCCCACGGACAGGAAGTGCATATCTTCCGAAGGGACACGCCTGCTCAACGGGGCGATGAAAATACTGTGCACCAACACCTTCACAGCTGACTGGCTGAAGGACATGGAAGCACAACTGGAAGACATTGAGGGAGTCTCTTTCCAGGCAGTAGATTCTGACTCCCTCATCAAAAGGAGGGGGCAGATGGTTTGAGTCCCTGGACCGACTCGGCTAAGCGCCAGGGACCTCATCAGCCGAATTATGAAGGTCAACTCGGGTTTAAGGACTGACCTATGGAGGGTGTATGATCGAAGCGATACTGAAAAGGGCATTCGCATCATCTTAGGCGTGGACGAGCCCTCTGTGGAGAGGATCTCGAGCCCAAAATTTATTAAATCTGTCGGTCTACAAAGGGCTGACTACGAGCTTTTGGGGAGAGTGGATCAGAGGATGGACACAGCCGAAGGGCTGGGAAAATCCGATGCGGAGCCCTCCGCGGGAGAAAATGTGGCAGCAGAGGTGGTGGGAAGTAAGAGAGATGGCGGAGCTAACCTTCCTCCAAATCAACCTCCAGCATTGTAGAGATGCCTCGGGGGCTCTGCAGAGGAACCTCTCTGAAGATAAGTCAATGGTAGCCCTAATTCAGGAGCCCTGGGTCTACAAGCGCAAAATCATAGGACTAGGTGGGACACGAGGCAGGGTTTTCAATGTAACACATCTCAAATACCTAGATCCTGCATTTATGTAAAAGGGGTGAATGCCAGACCCTTACCACAATTCTGCTCCAGAGATCTTACAGCGTCCGTATCAGCGTCTTACACTGACCATCAAAGATCAGGAGAATTGGACAGAGATTTTGGCCTACTCCACATATCTTCCATATGACTCTCCAGAACCTCCACCATCTCGTGAACTGGAGGAACTGTTAAATGAATGGCGCGTTAGGAACTGGAACCTACTGGTTGGGCGTGACGCCAACTCCTATCACACTGCGTGAGGGATTTCGGATGTCAATCCCAGAAGAAGATGGAATTCCTAATGACCACCGAGCTGTTTTTGCTCAATAAAGGATCACCACCGACCTTTATCAATCGAGTTAGCAAGGAAGTGATAGACATCACACTATGCACTAAAGGCTTGGACCATAGGATAAATGGCTGGAAGGTGTCACAGGAGGTAACCCTATATGACCACTGATGCATCAAATTCACTATCAGGGAGGGTGAAAACCCTACAACAACATTCAGGAATCCCAAGACAACTAACTGGGATTCATACAGGAAAGAACTTGAAGGGGCTCTTTCAAAGCACCTGAAATCAGGTTCAACTGCGAGGAAGAGATCGAAACATCCGTGGAATACCTCCAGGATGCTGTTATCTCAGCCTACGAGAAAATCTGCCCCCTCAAAACCGAGAAAGGAAATCATTCGCCTCTCTGGTGGGGAGCTAAACTTGAAAGCCTTCGGAAACTGACCAGAAGGCTTATAATTAAAGCACAGCGAACAGCAAAGCCTGAAAATTCTTCCCTCTATAAGGAGGCCCAGTGCAGGTACAAATCGACGATCAAACGTTCAAAAAGGATTACATGGAAGGCCTTTTGCGAAAATATTGAAGGGGTCCTAGAGACCGCAAGACTCCATAAGATCCTCTCCAAGGACTCTGAAGCCGGAGTGGGGACTCTGTTTCTTCCCTCGGGGGACTATACGTCCTCTGACAAGGAGACATTAAAAGTTCTCTTGGAGACCCATTTCCCGGGTTCATGCGAGGTACTCGAAACGCACTATACGAGTCCTCCCACACGTCCTGGTAGGACGGACTGGAGATTGGCTGCTAGCACCATTACGTATGAGGCAACTAACTGGGTAGTGTCCAGTTTTGCCCCATACAAATCATCAGGGGAGGATGGAATTTTCCCTGCCCTACTGCAGCAGGGGAAGAAGCCATTAATACTCCCTCTCTTACGCATATTTCGGTCCTGACTGGCATATGATTATGTCCCAAAAGCTTGGGAGGTCAACAAAGGTTGTGTTCATTCTCAAACCTGGGAAGTGGAACTGCACAAAAGCTAATTCCTATAGGGGAATCAGTCTTATGTCCTTCTGCTTAAAAGCATTAGAAAAAATAATCGACAGATATACCAGGGATGGACCTCTGAAAGAACTTCCTTTACATCTGAACCAACATGCTTACCAAAAGGGCAACTGTGGAATCGGTTCTCCACAATCTGGAGTCCCGGATCGAGAGATGGCTTGGTCTCGGACTACACAACATGGGAGCTTTGCTAGATATTGGAGGAGCCTTTAATAATACTACCTTCAATCAGATCTGCTGGGCAGCGGAGAGACACGGAGTTCATGCCCACATCGTGAGACGGATCAGGTGCATGCTAGCCCAGCGCACCATTACTGCCAGACTCAGAACGTGCTCAATGAAGATGGCAGTGTCAAAAGGTTTCCCCCAGGGAGGGGTCCTATGACCCCTACTATGGAACTTAGTGATCAACAGACATATTACTCGGCTGAACAATGTTGGCTTCTACACATAAGGGTATGCAGATGAACTTGCCATCCTCATTTCGGGGAGGTATCTGGACACGATGTCTGGACTCATGCAGTGGTCCCTGGACACGACTCAAGACTAGTGCCGGAGCACAAGACTGTTCTGGCGTTTTTCTCGAAAAAGAGGAAAAGAGAGGGTCTAACGCTCCCCTCTCTGCAAGGGAAGACCCTTAGGCTCTCATCATCTGTAAAATACCTAGGTACAATTTTAGATTCGAAGTTGAACTGGAATGAACAGTCTCACATACTGTTCGTTAGTGTAGTGGATGAGAACACGACAGTCGGGTGCCATTAAAGAACTCAACAACATCCAAAGAATGGCCTGTCTTAGCATCACTGGATCAATGCGATCTACCCCAACCCTGGCACTGGATACTCTTCTGAGCCTCCCACCACTCCATGTAGTGGTGGAAGGACAAGCTAGAGCCACCGCCTACCGCCTCATGTACAGCGGCCAATGGTGTAGCAAGGGAAGTCTCTCTGGTCACAGAAATATATCGACCGAGCTAGGTGGGCCCTGCTGAATCTTTCAGATGGGTAGTGACTGGAGAGTTGCAAGGTTTAATTTTAAGGACCCTCCCTTCAAAACAACTATCCCCTCCAGGGAGCAGAGGGAGGGAGGAGGAGAACAGCTGCACAGAGGAGCCACAATATGGTACACAGATGGCTCCAAGAAAGATAAGGAAGTGGGGGCGGGAATTTACGGCGGGTACCGCTCAAGATCGTTCTATTTCTCATTGGGAAAATATGCGACAGTTTTCCAGGCTGAAATATTTGCCATTTGATCTGTGCCTACATCATCATGGATATAGCCCTTATTAGAGGATCTATTCACATATGCACTGACAGCCAAGCAGCCATAAATGCACTTAGCTCTCTCTGGAGCACAACAGGCCAAATGCAGGAGTGTCGGAGGGCACTATCAGAGCTTGCTAGACATTGTAAAACCAGGCTTCTCTGAGTACCTGGACATAGAGGAGTACCTGGGAATAAAAGTCAGATGAGCTAGCTAAGGCAGGCGCAAACCGTGACTCAACCTGTCTGGAATCAATCCTACCGATCGCCCCTGCTGTACGGAGCTCGGAGATCAGAGGGTGGATATCCAGCCAACACTCTGAGATATGGAAGTCCACACAGGGACTCAGTCAAGCCAAACACTAAATTGCGAGACCAAGGCCTAGTATGATGAGGATACTTTTAATCTTGGATAAAAATTAACTTAGGACTATAGTTGGACTACTGACAGGTCACTACCGTGTCAATAGGAACCTCAACCTCATTGGAATAATTGATTCACCTACATGCTATGGTGAGAAGAAGCGGATGAAACAACATCACACATTGTCTACGAATGCCCTTCAATTTTCAGAACTCGAGACACCTTGGGACTGCATTTATGGATCCCAGGGAAATCAGGAACATCCCCATAAGATACATCCTGGCCTTCAGCAAGGCCATAGGATTCTAACTAAGAAATCAATGCGTTCTGCATTGCGAAATTTCAAGAAAGAAGTACTTGGTGAATTACTCGAAGAAAACCCGAAATCTTTTTGGTCATATGCGAGAGAGCTTCAGGGAAAATCTTCAACCGTAGATTCGTTATTTGATAAAGATGGCAAACTTGTCACCGAAAATATTGATAAAGCTAACACGTTAAATTCCCACTTCGAAAGTGTATGCACTACAGACAATACTGCATGTAATTTTGAAATTTCATTCACTGAGGAACCGATGAAAGAAATCACTATTCAACGCGATGGGATAACTAAACAGTTAGAGTCGATAAAAAATAGTAAATCTCCGGGTGCAGAGGGAATACCTGCGCGTGTCCTCAAGGAGTTAGCGACACAGATCGCCCCGTTCTTAGACATAATATTCAAGAAGTCATTGTCTGAAGGAAAGATACCATTAGACTGGAAAATTGAAAACGTTACACCGATATTCAAAAAGGGAAACAGACACGACCCAGGGAACTATCGACCAATTTCATTAACGTCGATTATAGGCAAGATACTCGAACATATCGTCGTTAGCAATATCATGACGTTCCCTGACAGTCGTAACGTCCTCCATGGCTCTACGCACGGCTTCCGGAAAGGTAGATCATGTGAAACACAACTCGCGCTCTTTCTTCATGACGTTCTCAAATCTGGTGAATCGAAAAGACAAGTTGACGCATTATTTCTAGATTTTAAGAAAGCTTTCGACACGGTACCTCATAACAAACTTTTATACAAATTACAGTCATGCGGCCTAAACGAAACATTAGTAAACTGGATACGCGACTTTCTGAGTGATCGTAAGCAAAAGGTAGTTCTTGACGGAATTAGCTCTGATGTAGTTAAAGTGACATCAGGTGTCCCGCAAGGAAGCGTGATCGGACCCCTTTTGTTCATTATATACATAAATGATCAATGCTATCGAATTAGCAGTACAATACGTGTATTTGCCGTCTATCGTGAAATTAGTGATCACTCTGACCTTGAAACTCTATCATCGGATTTAAACAACTTTCATGTGTGGAGCCAAGAGTGGGGACTCGAACTTAATCTGAGCAAATGCATGGCGGTACATTTCTTGCGGAGGTCGTCCAACTATTCCCATGTATATGCTGTGGATGGTGTTAACATAAAGGCGACAGATGAAGTGAAGTGTCTAGGAGTTACAATAACTTCAGACCTATCGTGGGGAAAACATATAAGAAATATTTGTGGCAGAGCTCCGAAGAAGCTAGGATTCGTCAATCGTATTGTGGGAAGATTTTCGGATGAAAAAGTAAAAGAGAGGTGCTATTTCGCACTCGTCCGGCCACACCTTGAATATGCAGCGAGCATATGGGATCCGGTGCAGAAAGACTTAGTCCGGGAACTTAATAATATACAAAGGAAAGCTGCGCGATTCGTCAAAAACAGCTACGGGCGTACAGACAGCGTTACACAGATGTTAAACGAATTAGCCTGGGAGCCGCTAGAGACTCGGAGGCTGCGCGCTAGGCTTTGATTGCTTGAACAATTGAGAATAGATATCTTTCAGAGTGACACGGAGAACATCCTATTAGAACCCCACTATATTTCCAGGTCCGACAGAAACGATAAATTAAGAGAGATATTTTTGCCGAACGGATAGGTATGGGAATTCGTTTTTCCCCCGAACAATAAGGGACTATAAAAAATGCTAGGCGTAATTTCATTAGAGCGTGTCCATTTTATATGTAAACGGCTGGTGTCCTAACACCCCCCGCCATACGCCTATTGAGGCGGCTTGCGGGGTAATGTGTAGATGTAGATGTATGGGTGATGAGGCGATATTGTGGATGGCACAATAGACCGACAGGTCTAAGTGCCTTTGGACTTCCATAGGGGTAGCACATCACTAAGCTTAATCCACCAATCTATCTATATTAGATACACCAAACGATTTGGCAAATAAGTATTGAACAATTCTAAGCACATTTTTCACCCATTCCCATAAAAGGGTGTACAGGATATTTCCGTCATATATAAACCAACCAATTTCATTTAACAAACATAGTTCAAATGTTTAAATATTCCATTTTAATTCAGGTTTTTATCTGTTCCGTGTCGTAAAACGCGAAATGGTTGATAACCAGGTTGAATAAAACTGCTCAAATTAAATTCGAAATATAAAAGTGTGTTTCTGAGTATGAAAAAGTTTGTACAAGCACTCGAACTAGTTTTTAAAAAATACTTCCTTAATAACTGTTGTTGGAGAATAATAATTTTCAAATGAGGAGTGTTCCAAATTAATCATTGTTTAACCGCAAAAAAAATTTTCAACGAACTCACATATTTCTTGTGAGAACAGTTATGGTCAGATAAAGGGTAGAGCCATTTCTCTTTTTCTCTTGGCAACACTTTAAACCCCAGCCACAGTGTCACCCGTATGACACGGTTCTCCGTTGAGGTGAAAAAATTCTCCGAATTTTTTCACCTCACCCTCTCCTTTGGTGTCCCTCATTCCCTTCCTCTCCACCGGCACCGGTGGAATTTCTTTTCTGCTCTTTCCTCGGAACAAAATATTCTTTGAGAACTTCTGCTCTTACGGAGATACGCACCGCTCGGGCGTCGACCATGCGTATCAAAAAATATATGCTGGATTCAACCTCACTCACTCTCCGTTTCTTTCCAATGCGCATGGCTTTTTAGAACGTTCCCCTACACTCTCTCTTGCCATCGGACTCCCGAATTTCATAGCGAAGATCTTTTGACATCATTTCTTGATAGCAAGAAGTCTCTTTAATTTTTTGTAACCTAACCCATTTTTAGTGATCTCTTACGCTTGAGTATTTACGTATTAATTTCATCAATATATTGTTTTTGTTCATAATATATACTTTTAATCTATAAAATAGCCATCCAAGATATGAGAGAGCTTTGCATCTAATAATTATTTGAATTATATATTTTGAATCTAATAATTAACATTTTTGAGGGCATCTGTTAAATTAATTATGGGATAACAGACATAAAACGGCGATAAAACGGCGAATCACAGTCTCTTTACTCTATGCCCAGGACTAACGAGTCGGCGAATCTCCCACTATTAAAGTCCATAGGTTAAATCAACACGTAACAATTATTCATTTCAACGCAAGCCTCAACAAGATACAAGCCCGAAATCCTAGATAACCTGTTTTTATTGTCTTTTTAATTAGGTTCCGCCGCGACTGTGTGAGTCAAAACAAATACTAAATTCCACATTTTTGATATTTTGTTAAAAAATCCTACTTTAACTGATGCAATGCGTTACCTATAGAAACCCAAAAGCAAGGTACAAAATATGCAGATTATTCCACGAATGTATTTTAAATGAGCACTTTTTTCCAGCCATAGGAGCCGACTGCAGCGCCATTTACTACGAATTCCCGCATTTTGACTTCAATTACGGTATTAATTCTTCAATAACTAGAAAAATAAGGTGGTAAGATGCCTGTATTTTATTTTTATTCAATTTCTCTGGATTATTTCCTTCTTAGAGACCGTTTCCCACGAAAATGGCATTTGTATTTTATGGAAAAAATACTATTTTTCCCCGTGTTTCTCTCATTCCCCCATTGAACACCATGTAATTTCAAGTTCAATTATAGAATAAAATAGCGTGGAAAGGTATTATTTTGTTGTTCATATCAGATAGAGGACAACTTATTCTACAATTAGACAGAATATGAATAAAATGACATTTAAGTCATTTTACGGTGGAACCACCTTAATTATCCGTGATCTGGGCAGAGAATTAGAATAGACTATATGGGTGAAACACATCTAACAGAAGCCGTAATAGGTATTAGGTACAATTGCCCCAATGGACTTCAGGACTTCTGAAGACAATTACACTGGAATTCCTCCGACAAGAATAGAAGGCAGCGTAAACTTTTAGCTATGTGAGTGGTCATTAGTGGAAATAATTCTGTTATGTCATTCAGGCTGAAATATAACAAAGAGATAGGGAAAGTAAAATAGGTTTTTAAAAAATGCAACTTTAACTATCAGACGTAGGACCTCGGAAATTCAGCACGTTTTAAAAACATTGAATTAAATAGACATTTTGCATGTTTTATTCAAACATTTAAAATATTTAAAATAGTATGAAATAGGTGACAACTAAGTGAGACATTTATGTTGCATTTTAGTTCAGTGAGATGTCTAGACCACCACTCAGTACCCCTTTAAGCTCAAAGCTATTAACTAATGTATTTTCCTCAAACTACTATGATTGGATGGGCGAATGAACGGACCGATTAGCATACGACCTACCAAGAAGAAAATCGCCCCGCGGCAATGCAGACTAACATTTTGCGCAGTTGGTAATGGTAGTTTCTGGTAAGACGTCCGTCGAGAGCTATGTACAAAAAAGCACATACACAAAATATCTACACCCTCAATACATTGAGTTAATTTAAATTTCATATAATTTATCCATTGAAAACGTCTTCATATGCAACAAATATATGATGAATCGAAATAAATCAACACAGAGTTCATATAAAAATCATCCTCACACAGAAGTCTGCATTTTTATCAATATCACTCAAAACATGTCTCAAGAGGAAACAATCGTCATGAATCACAAATAAATGGGTTATCACAAGAATGTTAATAAGAGATACATCTACAAAGATTTACTCGCTCAGGAATGCCGAAGTTCACATTTTATTCAATAAATAAATATGTTTGTTTATACGTTCGAAGTTTATTGATTCTCGGGATTGTATTGTTGTCAAGGGCTGATATTAAAGTGTGTAATTTCTGACACTGAATTAAATATCTAATAGCAAATTATTCAAGATAAATCCATCCACATTAAGTTAAAAGAATATAAATCGCGTAGGGCCTTTCCCTTTCCTTGTCCAATCAGCGCTGGGCATAGGTCTCACTAGATTAGGGCAATGAGATTTGAGGCGCGCGCGGCCAGGAGTTTCACCATTGCCAACTGAGCAAAATGGTATTCTGCATTTCCGCGGGGCGATATTCTTCATTGTGGTTTATTTTAAGTAAGAGGAAGTATATCAACATTTCCTTACATGAAAAGTTTTGCAATATTTTTTTCTTAATGTATACGTAACTTCGATATTGTTATACTTTTCTACACCTTGGAAATTGAAATCTAGCTTTCGGCCATTTTAAAAATCAAAGAATGAGTAAAATTTAATGAAAAAAAATATTTGTAATGCGGAGAAGTCGTTCGCTTCGTAAATAAATAATGAAGTGCACCAATCGAATATTTTGGCCGTGACGAGATGAAGAAGATGACCGTTTCGCCGTTCTCCTAGTTTTTCACGTGTTTTTCTTCATTCTTTCGACCGAAGAAGCTAAACGCTTACATTAAAACACTTTTCAATGAATGCATTTTGTAGTCAAATAAACAAGGAGTAAAACGATATATTACACGACTCTATGGAGCTCCGACGGAATTTCATACAAATGCTTAAAGTTCAGCGTTCTTCCTTTTTTGCGCCGATAGTAGTACTGATACCGCCGTCTGCTCCTAATAGCATAAAATATAATCATACTGATCACCAGCCCAAATATGCAAGCGCACGATACCGCCAATGATACAACAATATTGTATAGATGGCAAGTTCTAACTAAACATTTCTCAATTTTATGCATTAAATAATTACAATGCCGTAGATAATTCCTTTTTTAATTATTCGAGAATAATATTCCAGGGAAACTATTCTTAGTTCGGTAACACCGATTCTTACACCAATGACTGGCTCACTGATGACGAGCGAAATATAATAATACACCAGAGCGAAATATTGTTTCCTTTAATTTTTAAAGTTTTCTTCGTTAGTTACAGTCGAAAATATTATTTGAAATTTACACACAATGTGCATTGTTACCCACATGATGACAGACGGTATTCAACTAAAGCTATTCCACGAAAAGTAAATTTGAGAGAAAATAGAAAATGGAGATTCTTCATGAATTAGTTACTCAAGCACCAGCCTTTACTCACCGAAGTACATCTTAATAAATGTTCTGCTTTTCAGTAAGCGGAACATTCAACTTGCAAGGTCTCTACTCGTTTAATAATATACAGTATATCTGGCATAAGCGTTTCTAATAGACAATCTGGCGATTAATTTCCTTGCGTGTGCTGCAAAAGTTGGCCGAGATTACAGAACCATTCAAGAAAAGATAGCAAACTCAACAGAAGAGACTTTTAAAAGACATAAAAAGTCAGTAATCACACCTGACAGTGAAATTGTTCTCCTCAAACTTGGAAAGGGCAAATTTCGAGAACTCTAAAATCCAAAGGACACCAGTTATTTTGATAAATAATTCACTTTTACGATGGGTATAGAAACTTGAATTACTATTTCTATATCTCGGGATGCATGCATGAATCGTCTTCCGTATCACGAAAGCAATAAAAAGCGAATGCAGGGAAACCATCTCGCAGCATGATCAAATCTTATTGCAAAACTGGTTGATTAAATTTCTCCCCCTTAAAAGGAAAATCACATTACGGCAGAGGCATTTCAATTTTTTTACATGCGAAACGAAGGCCGCCCACCTTCATACCCATTCATTTTTATTTGCGAAATCTCTAATAATATTTAAAAAATTTTCATCCGCTGATCCACTTCTCCAATTTCTCTTCTCACCATTCCATAGTGAGATGGTTCGCCGATATCAAAAACGATACGACCGCGGATATCTTTCTTTCCTAGACGTGAGGGTTCATAGCAATAATTTTAATTTACGAACATATTACCCAGAAATTGAGAAATACATTAACGTGTTACTTAAATGACAGAAAAAATGTAATGACTTCTATAGGTGGTCAATGCATTACTTCACTAATTAATAGAAATTAGATTACCCATTCCAATCCTTAGGTACTTCACGTTTCCTTCATGCATTATAATAGTACATTTCTTCCTTGTAATCTTAATTTCAAAAATAACAATTTCAAAAAATGTATGTTTAAGTTCATGTATTTACCTAAAATCGACGAATCGAACAAAGCCAATGAATTGAATAAAAGTATGAGGACCAAATATGCTAATTTATATTCATATCCTGCATCTTGTTTTATCTAACTTTATCTAGTTAACGACGTTTTTCCTTTTCACTAACTCGGACGCTGACACATGGAAGGTACAAAATGGGTGTTTTTTACTGCATTTACGCTGAACAACCTGCTTTTCCACCATGGCCAACATTTTTCTTTTGATAAACGTATAAGTGCGTTTATTCTTAACATAAAGTTTCGTAACTTCCACGGCAAAAATGCAGCATAACTGAGAAAATGCCGTGACCTGGCGATTGTTTCTCCCGCCAACTTGCAGGCGGCCAGAAACCCATTGGAGGGGGTAGAAGCCCCCTTTCACATGAGTGAAGGTGGAGACCACGTGGGTCAGTGCAGCAATTATTATCACACTGTAGGAATAGTATTGCATTTATTTAACGGCTGTAATACTGCGAGGTGGAAGGCGACGGGAAACCACCATGCTATCATCCCAAAACATAGTAACTCACAATTTTTATTTCTTTGCTTTGATTTCTAAAAAGACACAATGAAGCCCTTTCCCGTAAAATATTCCAACATTAATTAGTCCCCTATGGGGATCGCAGAGCGAAGGTAATAGGAGAGAGAGTACATAGTCAAGAACGGTCAAGGCCAAGGAAAACGGAAAACGCTAGACAGTATGCCAGTATGGAAATATACGATGAGAAGAAAGCAGAACGATAGAGAAGATGGAATGATATAATTCTGTATACAAAATGAGCACCATTACCACCCACGGGCAACGAACCACGAATAAAATACACGTGGAAATTTCAACATGTGAATACTAGGAAGCAGAGGGCGATTTCAAATCAATTACAATGGTTTGGTGAAAAACAATTAAGAAATAAAGTAAAAGTCTAAAAGAGCTACTCATGTGCGGATATCGACAATGAGTACAATTTGGTGATGATGAAATACCTACTAATACTTTGAAAACTAAAAATAAAACTAGGAAGAATCACTAGCATTTTGAAAGATTCAAGGAAAGAGAAACTAGACCGACATATTAAATTGTTTTAGACCAACCGAAAGAGGAAGAAAGACAATGAGAATTTAATCCAGAAAATAAAGTATAAAAAAAGTGAACATGGAAAGGGAAGTAGTGGATTACACTAACAGTGGACATTTTTGTAGAAGAAATAAGAAAATAGCAAGATTCGATTAGGCACATAAAAAGGGCTGCATAATACGATAAGAAACATGATCAGCGGTAAAGCAAGAAAATTATGAGTTTTTAATCATAGACCATGGAGCAAAAATGACTAACCGCTTGGCCCATTCAAGTAAGTAATGAACATGTGATTGGTGCATTTGGTGATAAATCTTAACTTAGGTAATCAAGTAAGTAAGGCCCTCTGAGGCTCACCGGAGAAAAAATAAAATACCAGTTAGAATACCGACCGATTTTGCAAAACCGTCCTTCCCAGAGAAACAGCCACAAGTTCTTATCATTTGGAAAGTGCGGCAAGTCTATAAAACGTTCCTAGACCATCACATACACGAAAATGAAATAATAATATCCCTTAAATCACACATCGACTCCATAAATCAGTTGTGATTATAAGAAGGTTCCACAGAAACATTGTTAGCAAAAGAAAAATACTCAATGTAGCCCTTACCTTAGGTTAGATAAAAATATTTGTTTTCACGGATGAGGTGTCTTAGCTAATAAAAAACAATTTCAAGGTACAAGTATGCTGAAAGTTCGATGAACATATTTTTAACGGACACTTTCTTTCAGCTATGGGAGCCAACTGCAGCGCCATTTCTAGAGAATAAACACATTTCGACTTCAACTATTGCTGTAATTTGCTAATAAAAACATTATATGATAAGGTGCGAAAATGTCATTTCTCTTCGATTTCCTAATATTTTTTGCTTGGAATGTAAAGTTTTTCGCGAAAATGCCATTTACATTACATATAAAATACTATTTAACCCATTCTAAAATTTAATTCGATGAAATTTCAAGTAACATTTGAGATTTAAATAGCAATTAAAGGTAAGACTTTGTCGCGCATATCAAATACAGTTTTTCCTAAAGGTAGCCAGAATTTGAATTAAATAAAATTTACGTCGTATTACGGCGGAACCACCTTAAAAGCGCGTAAAAATGAGAACTATTAGGGCTTGGTAACGTTAAACCCAACCGCCCAACTTCCTCCGAAAATTTTCGATACACCACTCCCTCCCATCACAGAAAAAAATAAAATAAGAGGCTCCCTCAAAAGAGCGGATCTTGCGAAACACAACTAGATTAAACGAACGAGGATATCCTGGAATAAGAGGACGAAAATATGACGCGATATTCTTAGGTTCCAAAAGATCTTTTATCTCAATATTGCTCAACAGTCAGATACCCTAACCGCAATTATGAAATGTTTGCCAAAACTGTCGACAAAAATAGGATCAGGTGGGCGAATTTTTTACTGAACGCTATGTTAAGATAAAGTTTCGACATTTTACGATAATCTCCCTATTTCCTCAAGGAAAACGATTCATCGTCTTACCAAAATCACTTGAGTGAAATTAACTATTAAATTTACCAGGGGCAGTATGATCATTGTCTGCGATCAGACTTGCTACCACAACATATCGAGATCATTTGGGCAACTAAAAAATATGAGTTTAATACGGTGTATCATAAAATAATAGTTAAACATGATCTATTACCAAAATCACTTGAGTAAAATTAACTATTAAATTTACCAGGGGCAGTATGATCATTGTCTGCGATCAGACTTGCTACCACAACATATCGAGATCATTTGAGCAACTAAAAAATATGAGTTTAATACGGTGTATCGTAAAATAATAGTTAAACATGATCTATTACACTCGGTGGAGCTTAAGCATGGCCGGTGGAGGATCCTGTGTGGATGTCCGTTAGAATTAATTACCTGCGACATGATGAATCGCTCTTAATATGGATTATAAAAAATTCACATGCATCAAATATAAGTTTGAGAAATGATTAAATTAAATTAAAACGTTATTTTGCATCGATTGGACCTCGTCATAGATATATTTAAATTATTTGAGGCTTACAATCATTTGAGAGAGATTTATGAATTAAATTACCAAAAACAAAAACTACAGCCGCTCTAGTCCTTGATGATTAAAGCTATTAGATTGTCATATATATAACGAGAATAATCGGAAAGGCGCTTATTGTGTGAAATTAATCGGTAAATTATCTCGACACACATTCAATTTACGCAAGGTTTTTATGAGTCTTCAAAGGAAGACTTCTTCACAAAGAGTGTCAAATTACGAACCTCAGAACTCCACGAACAGATCGAGTCTAAAAAACTTAAGGAGCACTTATTTCACACTACATAAAAAGGTGGTTGATGTTAAAGGATCCAATTAATTGATTCCTTCGCCAGATGGAGACCAATCAGCCCCTACCATTCCCTCAAGAAGTACCGATTTGAGACCAATCAACCCCTACCATACCCTCAAGTGGCAGGGTAATATATGAACTAGAACAATTAAGGGTCGTTGATAAACTTCGCACCCTTCCACTAGAATTAATCCCCTCCATCCCAGAGTTGCTCTTTACGATCTCTAAATCACGATCCCCAAGACCAACAGGTATTCCCCTCGCAATGAGTTACAACAATCCTCAGACCCGCTGGTGAGATTCAGCGTCTGAGGCGGGTTAGTTGACGGGGACGTCAGAGAGTTAAAGTTGCGACCACAGACCATGATTTTTAAAATGAGAATGGGAACGACACCAACCGCCGCTTAGTGAAATATAAAAATCTTTTCGTAGACCAAATATTTTCCAAACAGGATGAGTGCTAGGCGTCCCAGGTAATACACAAACCAGATTCCATGGTAAGCATGACGATGGTACGAAAAATAACTTAGCACTACCGTACATTCAACAACTTGACTATGCCGTGGCTAATTTCACCTCAAACATGACTACGTTGTATTTTTAGTCCTGTGCCGGTGGGACTGAACTTACTGAACTGAACACGCCGGGATACATCATATACTTAAGCATTACATATTTTCCCTTGTGAAGCACGATATACTTTACCCACCTCAGTCATTTCTCACACCTAAATTCAACACCTCGTTCAAACTTTTCTTCAATGGCCTACAGCCTACAATGGCCTACAATGTATTTAAAACCACAACGTTTTTATAAATGATGCTACTAATCATTTCCGTGAACTATTAATATTATTAATATATTCCTTCAACTTAATACTGGTCAGAATGATCAGATATATTCATAGAATTCATTTGTTGCTTTCCATTTGTCATCATCAAGGTGATTTGGTGTTTCAATATGTATATCAAAACATAGCGTTCACTCACTCATTGTCTCAATACTGACCAATATCTCTCCCTCTGATTTTCCGGATATTATTCAGCCTACGCCTCTGCCTGACTCTCTTCCCTCAGGCAATAAATTACTCCGTAATCATTGCACCAGTAGTTCGTATGATGAAGAACGCGGGCTCCTAACTCCTGCCTTGGTAATCACAACACCCACTCCAGAGGGCGGAGTATCGCAGCAGGATTTACTACGCTACTATTTCTATCTATCATACTCCCGAGGGAAGTTAACTGAGGTGGTTTCCCCTTTCCTACTCATAAGAGTTTTTAACATGATACTAGCACTTAATATCGCTGCTCCAATAGGGTCACGCACTTTGGCTTCCACATGACTAATGAACATTCGCGGAATGAACTCTCCTTCGTCTAGCTCTTTGTCGTCGACATGAATTCCAGAGACTTCTGAATTTAAAAAGATCAAAATACGTGAAAAAAAGAAAACATTTCATCTTGGTCTATATGAATAAACGAAATATACACTGCAATCGCTTCGGAAACATGTAATGCAGGAAGTAAACACAATACAAAGATAAGCAAGTCACTTCCTTAAAAACTGCAAAGAGCGAAAAGCTCAGGTTTGTTTGGTATATGATTATGAATTACGATGTTTTTCTATTTTTATAATTTCAATAATCAAATAAAAATGAAAGGGACTAAGCAAAGTTGTTCTTTTTCATTGTACAATATTGACAAATCCAAAAAACTGCGGAACTGGCCTCGCAGTAACTTTCTCGGAGTCACCGGCTAGTCACACGGGGTCTGGGTTCGAATCCCAGTCCAGGCGAATGATTTTTTCACTGTGAATTTCACACAATACAATATTTTGGTTGAAATGACATTTCGAAAAAATAAGGCATGATATAGGTGTGTGTATATATATATATATATATATATATATATATATATATATATATATTAAATTTTCAAGCTTAACTCGGTGGAACCACATTGCGGTTGTTTGGAAATAATTTCACTTGGTATTATTTCGCAGAAAGTTTTATTTCTTCCGACCCATGGTTTCAACTAGTAAACAGTCATTATCAAGGTAATGACTGTGCAATAGTCGAAACCCTGGGGCGGAAGAGTTAAATATTTATGTGGAATATTACAAAGTAAACTTATTTCCAAACTATGGATTATTTACTTGAACCTGCGCTGTAAATATCCTCCGATCTTAATCCGATTGCATTTTTCTAAACGTGTCGCTTTTGATTATTATACACCAGGTATTACACGTCTTTCAAATCATACTGAATCATTTGAATTGCACTATTAGTGTGGCAATCATACCATATTTTCCAAGATACAATGTACCGCTGGTACAGAATGATGATACAGGTTCATAATTTTGAAATCGAATGCATACGAATATAAAATTGTGGAGGAGCGGGTTGGTGTGGTGACTAGACTACTGACTTCCAACCCCGAGAAACTTGGTTCGAAACCCGGCGATGGCAGACTTTTCAGTTCAATCCCGATCCCTACTTGGATGCCATTTTAACTGCAATGCTCCATCCGTCAAATGGAACGTTAAGCCGTGGAGAGCCTTTCGTTAAGAGCCAACACTACCGGGTTTTACTCCACCCTTCTTTCATTTCCCCCTGACTCTTCGGTTATCAACCAACCCATGTTTTTAATTATGGAAATGAACTCAGTTGTTGGTCGCCTAACCTAATCAAACCAAATCTGCCACCAGCAGTAATAAAGTATTACGCAGCTATTAGCGTTGAGAGGTTACACCCGAGGCCTGGGTCTATCATAAAATCCAAATCACAATAGTTTAATGTTGCCACGGAGGATATTACATTTTCCACGCAACGCAATTGTAGAACAGACAAAAAAGAAAAGTTACACCGTCAAACCGATAGACACAAAATTTCATCATTCTTACCACTTCTTAAATACGCATAAGTATTATGACTCACACGATGGTGTTAAGATTTAGATGTATGTGTTAAACCACATATAACTTATCTGGTTTAAAATACTTTTAAATTTTAAAAAGGAAAATATCATAAGGTCATGTACTCCAATTTCATATTACGTTAAAACGAATATTTGGAGAATGAATTTTATAGTGTTAAATCCTGAAAATGAAGTTATAATAGGTGCAGACAATCATATAAGAATTGGGCAGCAAAAACTTGCATAGCGGTAACTAAACCTTTGATACCCAGGGAGTAGGAACACAAGTATTGTAAGACCCAAGAATATCATGATGAATATAGAAGCGCAAGCCAGGAATGCATACTACCTGAGCAAAAGTAAATGAAAACCCAGCAACACAAGCGTCGAGGTGAGATACCCCTTATTAATATATGTCATATATTATGAGCCCTGCATAAAACATATACACTTACATGGCAGAGAGTCTTGGACAAAATGCTGCATAACAAGGAGTTGGAAGCAAACGATGTATGACGTAATCGAGAAATGAAAATCAAATGGACGGAGAGAACCCCCAATAAAAAACTTCTACGAAGTGTCGGAGAGAAAAGATAGGGAAAATCTTAAAAGTAGAGAAAAAGCTAGCAGGGCCCATTTGGTGGCAAACCATTCTCTTGAAAACATTATTCGTTTAAGCAATCTACCGGTAAAAGGGCGGTTCTCATAGAACTCAGAAACAATTCCTCCAATTTTTACACTTTCACGAACCATTCAACCTCAAGTATTTCTCTCTTCAACTCAGCGTACGTTCTACAACAAATTTCAAGTACTTCCTCACATGACTTCCTTTCCGTCTATCCATTCTCCTCCACATCCACATCTCAAGCGCCTGTAGCCTATTCCCGTTCTCCTTCCTCCTCCTTCCTCTCCGTTCCTGCTCAATACCGTTATATGGAGTAATATGGAGTATAGCGTTATACTCCATATCAAACTGTTCCCCACCCTCTTTTTTTACATCCTTGCACAAGGTTCCCGTCAAAAGTTCCCTTGTATTACTAACACTACCTTCGCTACCGCTATCCTCCTCTTTGAATCTTAGCCATTATTAGTTGGTGCTAGCGTACTAAACGAGTAATTAAATTGCTCTACTTGCTCCAGTTTCTGACCTCCTACTTGTATGACCAGCCTCGCTTTCTTGCCCTAAAGAATTTCATTAATTTTGTTCTCTCATGATTTATCTTCATTCATTTATTCCCGAACTGAAATTCTACTTCTGATGGTAAATAGAAAACTGAAAACAATAATGGAAGGAGAAATGAATTTTAAGTTCTCCCGTGAAAGACCAATGGTAGGATACATTAGAACAATTATGAAGGATGCCATAGAGAAGACTTATGTACGAATGGAGAATTTAACTGATCTCAGAGTAGAGTGGAGAGCTGCAGCAAACCAATTTTCTAATTGATTAATGCCAATGACGACGATGGGTCATGGTATTACAACTGGCAACATGGCTGAAACAAAATTAATATAATTATTACTTAAACGTGGCTCATAAAAAGCAGCTATTGTGTATGAATATTTTACCACTGAATATTTGAGCTTTACTACGCATTTCTGACCTATTACATAAATAGGATAACCAGTTAGCATATTTGTAAAGAATAATTTAGTTCGAAGAATACAAGAAAACAGCGCAGTCACCACCTTATCTCCGAGTAAACAGATCAAATATCGTCTGGTGTGGGAACACAGAGTAAATAACAACGGCTCCACCCTTTCCTGCGATATTGACTTTAAGAGGATATTTATGAATAACGGGTAAGGTCAGAGTACTATGTCAGACGTAGGACTTAAAAAATAGCTATACGAGAAAAATTGTAAGCGTTCTAACTATCTTAACTCGTATACAATGATTTGATTTAGTTGGTTATTAACGAGAAAAATCAAAGAAAGGTAAAATTATAATCTTTTTTGCCTAAGCTATAAATGATATATTTGAAATCACAATACGACTAAATTAAATATTAAAATAATTAGTCCTAATATAACCACAAATGAGCACCAGAGCAAAGAAAATAGGGTCATGAACTGTCAGGGTGATTACGTTGAAAAGCCATAAAACTAGAATTGGAAAAAGGAATTACAGATTTGGTTGGTTTGCTTGAATCGTATTGGACGCTTGGAAGACGATGAATATCTTCCAAGTGCAGAACGTATGAACAAAAACATTAGCTGAAACATAGTGAACATAGTAAATGTGAGTCAAGTAAAAGGTTAAATAATTCAGATCACTTAAATAGTACGTGTTTATTACTTATATTATAAAAATCGCAAAGCCGACAAATATTGTCGTCATATGGATCGAAGTAATAAATGTAAGTTCATATGGACCGAAAAAGTAAGTTCATATGAATCGAAGTAATAAATGGGGAGCTGACGTTATTGATATATACGATCAACTCGATGGAATATGAGAAGCCTTCCGGGAAGAATGTTAGCATGGAAAACATTAGTTTCCGTAGAATAGGATGGAAGAAAGATGAGTATAGAAGCAAAAGAATCACCTCCAGAGGGAAAATACTTGAGTGCTGCCCAAGAAACAATTTGAAACTGATGCAACATCGTTCAAACAACACCTCAGACGTTACACAAGGAAAAAAACAAAAAGTAATAGCAAGATAGCATGATGTTTATACATTTACGAACAGCTTTACTGTTCTCGAGATCAGGTGCTGATTCCGATAGCAATGTGGGTAATAAAATATGGTGAGCAAAATTTTCATGCACGTGGAATTGTATAGCTTAAAATATGGAAAGAAAATAAAATGTATCAATGGCCAGTTGGTAAAACTTCAGATATTATTACGTAAATTTGGAATAGCAAATTAACGTGTGAAAATTTAAAAGAGTATTAAGATAGAAGCGAGAGTGACCATAAAAATGGAATGAAGGAGAAAAATGATCTTCCGACAGCGAGATAATAAGGAAACTAGAAGAGATAATAATGGTAGCAACGGGATACAGAAATGTGAAGAAAAATGACTAGGTAATTAAATAACAAACAATTTTTTTTTCAATAGAAATAATTAAATTTGGTGGTGAGAACAATGAGGCAATGAACTAGTCGCAATTGGAAGCCAGGAGTGAATTAAAATACGAGAGGGCGTAAAATCTCAAAGAGATAAAACATGAAAATTCTAGAAGAACCCAAATTTGAACCTTCATTATCATTTATTATACCCTCTATCACGGCATAATATCTTTTGCAACGTAAAATGACAGATAATTTTAAACTGCATTAATAAAATTCTTCAAAATAGTATTTCAATCCCTAGTTTTGCATAAGGAAGTTGAGGAAAACACACTTATAGCAGGAAATGTCGACAAATAATGAATGACATATAACTATTTCGCCGATTAATATGCTATAAAACTTAATAAAAATTATAATTACGCCCAAAGAAGGAAGAATATAGTTAAAGATAGATTTGACTAGGCTAAATGAGTTTAATATTAAATATAACAGGGTTTAATTTTTAATTACACTGTGTCATCAACTAGGCGCCCTTATCAAACCGCATGTATCCCAGTAATACAAAATCTCATGCGGGTTGCTCGTCGGAGCAGACACGTGGCTGTTAGAAAATTTCATGTGACCTATAAAAGCCTGAATACATGTCCTTGGCTTCTAGAACCGTGAAAAAATATACTTTAAGAATAATTTTTCCCTTTATAGAGCATTTTCACGAGTTTTATGACAAAAATTTGCACACATATACCCCGCAAAATTGATTTCCGACAATGGTTCTCTCTTCAGTAAACCTTTCATTTAACTCCCCATTTTCCATTTTTTAACTGTATGCCAGACGGCGATTCTGAGACGATGAAATTAAAGCGACAATTGTTACGTCTCTCTGAAAGTAGAATATTCATTCGATCGAGTACGAACTTCTCAGGGCGTCGTAATAAACGACCAAAAATTATTGTTTTAACACTCGACTTATTTCTTGAAACATTGGGATCTGGGCTACCACTCTGCTGTCATCGACAGATGAGCGATTAACCGAGCACTTCCATATATTATCGGAGGAAGCCAGAGCGCTGGGAGGAATTGGTTTTTAAAACGCGGAACTGGAGCAGGTCACGGTGGAGTTTGGGGGAGCCGAGACTGGGCAACGGGAGAACGGCGCTAGTTCACGGTGATCGGGTGCAGCAAACTCGAATTATAAGAAGGTCGACGAAAATATTCTTGACTGCATGTAAGTGGGATATAAGAAATAATTACTCTGCTCTCCAGGCAAAAACTGCGAATTATTGCACAATGATTTTACCTTACCTCCCCGAAAAGCTGACTGATCTCTGGGGAAGTTCCAAAATCTCCAGTTTTTCCAAACACTTCTGATCGAGTAGTATATATAAATTAAATACACTGTACTATATGCAATTGTGGAGCAATAAATATATTATAGTATTTTTATTATTATTATTTATTAATTTTGATGAAATTCTCACATTCAACAATGCATTGCACCATTACTATTTGAAATAAATGCATATATGTATAATATGTAATCTCTGTGTGTAGGTGATGTATGATTTTAGGCTTTCCCGGCGAATGATGCTGATGAGTTGTTCTCGGGTTTCTCACTGGGTTAGGCATAGGTATGTGCAAAGGTATTATTTCCACCTCGAACCACCCGGAAAAATGGTAAAAACCCCGAATAACAATTTTAAATGGTTGCTTTGCCCAATATTGTTAACTTTAAGCTCCATAATATAAGTATTGATACGGTGCAGGGGTTTCTTTTACTTTGCATGTTTAGAAGGCGTTCGAAATGTAAGTGTGGAGGAGGATGGAGAGGGTTCTGTGGGCGGAAAGGAAGACGAACGAGGAAGTGATGGGTGAGGGAAGGAAAATTCTAAATGAGATCAGGGGGAGGCAGGGTAGGTGGCTGGAAGAGGTAAAGTGGGATTTCTCAAGGACGGGAGAGAGAGGATGCTGTGCAAGCGGGGAATGGGAAGAAGGAGAATGGGTTTTGTGGACGGGATGTGGAGTAGGACGCATGCGGAAATGAAGAAAGAAATACTAGAGGTAGATAGGACCCTGCTCGTGTAAACTTCTGGAGGAATTTCTCTCCCTTTCAATTAAACCTAGATTTAACCAGTAGATTGCTTTAATTATAATAATAATAATGGTGTATATTAAATATAATAATAAAAGAATACTTGCACTCAACATACAAGGCTTTGCAATCAGTGATTAAGAACGACTTATGATAAATATTAAATTGGGGATGTTGGTAGCGTAGAAAGTGCTTATTCACAGAGAAAATATTGCTAAATATAATCTTTACGTATAACAATACTACACACGCAGCGCGTTCATAATCGGGAAGGCGGTCAAAAGCGGCGGAAAGCAAAATGAATCACGGCTGACAGTCGTAGTGCATACTTTTCCGTGTGGGAAGTGATTTAACGGGGAACTGCATATCTCGTCAACAATGGGGCTTGGGGCATATATATTGCCCCGTCTACACACAGTAATTAAATATATGATTAAATACGACCGATAGTTAACTATGCCCGTGTAGAGGTCGTACCTATAATTAAATATGAGTCATATTTAATTACGGGTCGGACCCCCTTATTAACTATACTCCTTGCGTATTCGTGCGTATCTGTTATCGTAAAATGAAGTGAATTTGGCGGATGTTTTAACATTTTAGGGCAATTTAGCAATTGCTAAGGGATGGCTGGCGGCAAAGAGGTTAAATTTAAGGGAAGGGCGGTAATGAGGAAGAACCGATATGAGGTTAGCTGGTTATTTTCAACCTAAAGATATTTAAAAAAGCAAGCTGAAGTCATTTTTTTAACAAAGGACTTTTTTGTTCTTTAATTACTTGGCCATTCTTAATGCTTAAATAATGCATTTCATTTGCTGTTGCATGCATCTCATTAAGTCTAGATTAGTTTAAGCTAAAATTATGGCGGAGATTTCATTCACAGATTGGTGAAAAACAGCATGATAAATATTTGGGGAAGTCACTGATGAATAGAATGAAGAAGAGTCGATTCCAGGAATGGAGTTAAGATTTTATGATGCATATTTTGTATTAATCTCGAGGACGTGAGTATTATAAAATCGGTTTTCCATGCCGTAATAATGCTCAATAGCCATCACACAATATGTATAAGACCAAATGTTTTTGATTTTCGTGACATCTTGTAATAATTAGGAAGTATAGCAATACATATTCGCGTGGGGCTTAACTAGTGAAGAATAACATCGCTCTTCCTCAGCGCATTTCTCTATTATTCTTTGAATAAATGCTAGAGATGGATGGGGAGAAAAACAAATAATCAACGACATACTACCCTGCGAGACACCGGAGACTGGCGTGGCAGGAGGTGATAGGACACCAGCCATGAGTTGTGAGGGAATTGGAAAAAGGAGGGAGAAGAGTGCAGAGGTGAATTGTATGTTAACAATGTGTCTTATGTTAGTGTTACGCTGTTTTTGTAATAATGACTAATGGGGCTTGGAAGGAAGGATAGAAGGAATGAAGGCCCTCATACCTATTAGTTCGGCATAGTATCTTTGTCACTTCCATCAGTTCATCTAGGTAAGGTCTAGGTAAATAAAAGCGATACCTATTTTTGACCTGAAAAACCGTTGGCATAAATTGGAAGATATTTAAACTGCCCAATCCATCGTATACGCAACACAATTTCTGATGAATACTCATGCCGATTGTAATTGAGAGAGCATTCATGAAAAATAAAGGCATTGAAGTATAAAACACAATGTATATTTCCACCAATATTTATTAAGGTACAACTAGTTTCAACGCATCGGAGACATTATCAGGTAATAACGTTCCTGATAACTGTGTGTGATAAAAGTGTGGACTAGGCGCTCTGAAAGTAAGCCATCAAAGTCTACATGAAATTTATGTCCCACTACAGAAACTTGCGTCAGTTTGAAACCACCAATTCATTACTAGTCTAAAACATACAAGGCTCACGATAGTTATTCTGCGTCCACTTACGATAATTGAAGCAATTCTAATCATGCCATTATGGTATTGATTTTACACGGTATCCTCTTTATCACTGCAGAAAGCGTGTAAGGCATGGCATTTCTGAAGACAACACGAATATACGTAGTTAATTAGCAACAAAAACTTCAGCTGATTCTAATTTCTACTCAGACAGAAGCCATTTTATTCCCGATTAACATCTTGAGAGAAAGAAGTATCAATCAAAGATTGAAAAAAGATGGCAATGGGGACAAAGAAGTCTAACCGTTACATCATATGTATTTACCTTAACGACGAGTATTCAAAATAACCTACAGTAGCAAGTTACGGAATTTCAAGTGGCACGGTCACCGAGTCTTGAAAAGAAAGAGTATTTTTCAAAGACCATTCATTCTTATTTCTACTGGACATTTCCAGGTCCCTCATCCATCCTAAATTAAAGGGAATGTATCAGTTCCATGTTGGGTAATCCATGGGCTGGATGAGTTAGCGTCCGCTGTTTGGAATTCATTCAGCGCAATCACTCTCGGCCTTTCCCAGAAAATTCGGGGAGAGTTAATTAAGTCAAGAGAATGAAAAATAGCTTTTGGGAGACATACGCTCCACCGAAAGCGAATTTATTTGGGATTAACTGGAAAACGTCAGAGGACGCATTCCAGGAGGAAGGTTAAATGCTTCAACTTTGCTGTTGCTAAAATTGGGCAAATGATATTTATGAATCAGAAAGAATCTGCGACCACATGCTATGCTTTTCCATGCCTATATTAGTTTGCTTCCCGTTACGCTAACAGCATAATACGCAAATATAAAGTCATTTCAAGACGTTCTACGACATTTTCCGTTTGTCAATATACATGGTTCCCGGTCATTCCAGAGCCCCCTTATCCTCTTTCCCTCGTTTCCTTCTATATCCCTTTTATCCAACTTTTCCTAGGCCTACCTCTCTTTCGTCTTCAATTTTTAGGTGACACACCCAAATTCGTGTTCGGACTTCTCATCTCCAACCCGACGCGACGTACGAGTCTATACCCTCTTAATTAACTTGATTTTACCTAATCTATTATGTTGATATTTACATTCGTAATTTCTCTAATAATTTCGTTTTTTTTTCCTTTTCGATTTTCCTGCTGCCCTTCACTTTAAGTCCATTTCAGTGGCCAATAATAGTCTTTCAGATTTTTCTTTTAATGGCCATACTTCATAGCTATGAGCTACTATGCCATTTATGATTGTATTGGGTATTCTGTGTTTATTTCCTTTAGGAATAAATAGACTGGTCCCATTATGAATTGTTCAAAAGATTTATGGTCCCTTTACCAGGATTACACCAATCTCTGATGGCTACCTATATCCAGTATGCTACTTTCTTACGCAATTTGTGTCCCAAGATATTTATACTTTTGCAGTGCCTTATGAATTTCCCAGTTTCTATAATTAGATCCTCTTGCCTTCCCCTAGCACACATATATTCTGTTTAGCGCTGATCTCAAGGCCCCGATTTCGGTATTCTTATACATATCTTTTTCTTGTTATGTACTCTAGATCTCTTGTGCTAGAAGAACTTGGTCATCTGCATTCCACTCACTTAGTAAATGAACTCAATTCATTTTCACTCGCACGCAAACAATTTTCATCCTTTAGTAATGTGATTCTGATGCTAAAGCCATTTTTCTTCTTCCAGACGCCTAGAAAGACGTGAATGCCGCCTTGATTTATTGAAGTAAGTTGTGAAATTTTCCTCCATAAACGATTCTGCCCATGATTGAATGAACATCTCATACGGAAAGATTGAAATAAAAGATGCGCTATACCGTGTATTCATAATTGCGTTATATTCTTACTACAGATAAAGAAACACTGGAATGAATCCTCTAGTCCCACTGCCTTTGTCTTAATTACCACCATAGGCTTTTGAATACTAATGTCGAAGATTTTAACGTTCATGCAAATAGACGAGTCGCATAAATTTATGATTAACCTAAACTCGATAGTCAGCCTCTACTACTCGTGAAATCTCATATTCACACAAAAGATAAAAACTCTGTTTGAATCTTTTAATCAAACGACCGGTTTCATCCAAAACTGGAGATAATTATCTGTATTCCTAATGATATCCATTTTGGATGTCTTGTTACTTGGGGTGGGATCACGGTTCCTTCTTTCGCGTTTTCGTTATCGTTACCCGGAAATCCGTCGACAACGAAATTGCAATCTGTTTCTCACGGACGTTACATAAAATTTAAGCCCGCGCCCGTCTTTAACGCGGACCAGACGGAAGGTGCATCACCCCCTCTAACCAGCTCACTCCACTCACAAACCCCACAACTCCTATCTCGCCGAACAGAAAACACCCCGCGCTTCGAGTCGCCGGCAAAAGACGACAACGGAGCGAGGCTGCTGCCATCTGTCGCCGCGATCGGCGACTCGCGGAGGTATAGAATGGGGGTTCCTGAGTACGAGTAAGAAAGAGAAAGGGTGTGTGTGAGAGAGAGAGAAGCAATGTATGAAACTGATAGAATGGACGGTGGAGAGAACGGGTGAAGGAGAGGTAAGAAAAAGAGAAGTGAAAGCAGAATAAAATTGAAGTGTAGTGGGGAAAGGATCATGAGAGAGGTCGCGGATAGTACCGTGAAATTTCAAATTAGCATGCCTAATGCAAATAAATATGAATTTTCTATCAAATTAATCTGGTGCATCGCATTTTGCTAATCAAATATTCTCTAACGACAATATCATCACTTTGCGTCGAATTAGATCACATTGAGAGTTTCATCGAATCCAATCGCATTGCATCGCAATGCATCATCAGCTTATTGCATTATTTCACATTAAATTTCATTGTATCACGTTACGTCACCATGCATTATCACCCGTATATCACAATTGATAAGTTGCAAGGAAAACTAATAAGGAAGCATAATTAAAAAAACATTTTATTCGTAACGTATATTTCGTCCGACCAATGCTGCAACTATTATTTTATTGTGAATGGTAGAATTGGAATTTTATCTATTATAAGAAGATTAGGTTATATATTCCACTTGTGAGCCAGGATGTACCAGAACAAGGGCAAAAAGCAGCTAAATTTGACAGTTTATCTTCAATCCTTTACTTGAGAACTGCCTTCAGTATCTACTTTTACTGAAGAGTTTGCAATATCGCACAGCTCCAGTAGCTGTGGGACGAGAATAGCAGGGGAGGACAGGAGTGGCAAAAACTTCAAAAACAAATATTCACAACGCAATAGGACAATGTACCATGTATCGAATGGCATAATATTAAATATGGCATAATAAAATACGAAACCGCGCAGCACAGGAAATGAATATCGCAATGCGATATCACATAAACATCAAATTTTGTAATCGATGAATCGTTATACCGCGTAATCGTAATAATAATCCCCAACTCGCAGAGGGACGGAGACAGAAGAGCCAAGAACTTCAACAACCAATATTTTTTTGTGATAGAAATTTCACAACGCAAAAGAAGCGATGCATCGAAATGCGAATGACGTGATATCGAATACCGTAGGATATGGCACTACATCGCATGTCTCGGGAGAGATAAATATCGCAATGCGATATTTCAGACACATAGTAATCGATACCTCGCAGATATCGCGCAGCCGTAGTCGCCGTGGGACGAAGAAGGCAGGACACGACAGAAATGGGAAAATACTTTTAACACCACTTTCTTAATTAGAATGACCATGTATCATGTATCGAATGGCATAATATTAAATATGGCATAATAAAATACGAAACCGCGCAGCACAGGAAATGAATATCGCAATGCGATATCACATAAACATCAAATTTTGTAATCGATGAATCGTTATACCGCGTAATCGTAATAATAATCCCCAACTCGCAGAGGGACGGAGACAGAAGAGCCAAGAACTTCAACAACCAATATTTTTTTGTGATAGAAATTTCACAACGCAAAAGAAGCGATGCATCGAAATGCGAATGACGTGATATCGAATACCGTAGGATATGGCACTACATCGCATGTCTCGGGAGAGATAAATATCGCAATGCGATATTTCAGACACATAGTAATCGATACCTCGCAGATATCGCGCAGCCGTAGTCGCCGTGGGACGAAGAAGGCAGGACACGACAGAAATGGGAAAATACTTTTAACACCACTTTCTTAATTAGAATGACATCTAATATCGCATGGTATCGTATTACATCACATAGCTTGGGGAAGATGAATATCGCAAAGCGATATCTCAGATGCATCGAATTTTAAAAATCGATTCATCGCAGTATTCGATATCCCAGACACATCGAATTTTGAAATCGATTCACCACAGTATTCGATATCCCAGACAAATCGAATTTTGAAATCGATTCATGCAGTGTTCGATATCCCAGACGCATCGACTATTAAAATCGAAGGATCGCAATATATCGCGCATCCCCAACTTTCGCGGCGGGACGGAGATGAGAGAGAGGGAGGAAGAAAGAAGAGGGAGAAGGGGAATGGAACAGGGGAATGAAGGAGAGACAGACAGGAGAGGTGGAAGAGGATGAAAAGGAGAGAGGGGAGAGAAGGGGAATGGAAGGAGGGGGAGGGAGGACAGTGGAGGGGTGGTAGCGCTGAGAGCGGGGAGAGAGAGTTGGGTTGCCGAGGAGGCCAGGAGCGGCGCGCGGCGAAGGCAGTGTTCCGCAGGGGGGCGCTCGTGCTGGATCGTCGCCGCGGGTAGAGAGAGGAAAGAGAGAGGCCAGAAACAAAAGACGACTCCGCAGCCGCCGCCGCCACCATGGTGAGTAATTAGCCGTTTAAGAAGTGAATGCATGCGAGGCTGTAAACACGGAGGAGGACCATATAGATGGCGCAGTGGGTTGAAAACTGAAACTACCTACTTTGGCCGCGAAAATAAGTTCCGACTTGGCGGCGCTGCTGTACAGGGTCCCGTCAAAATTCAAGTGTTTCGGTATTTATTTATAGATGATTTAAACGGGATTCCGACAACGCGATAGAGCTTTTTAAGCAACGTATTCTTCAACTTCTTCCTTTTTTGCTTGTAGTCTGAGAAACTTGTACTCACATGTTATATTAACAGATTAATGTGACAGAATTTCTCCCCTAGACACAATATTGCCGAATATCCGAATACAAACAATGAAAGTGTATCAACATTTATTCGTCACTCACATTCACTCGAACGCAATCTAGTAATTATTTTATATTTGTATTAAAGCATACGCTAATCGTGCATGTCACAAGGATTCCCTGGCGACAACATAAACATTTTTGTGCAAAAATAGCGTTACCAAAAAAACTGCAAAACAAAACCAGCATCAAATGCATAAAGACTGAGTTTACTGAGTGCATGCCTGCATTGGCGGTAAAGTAAATATTAACTGAGTAATTTCTCTACTGCAACCCTACATAGCTCGTATTTGTCAAAGCTCGTTACCCTACGTATCTCTGACTCCTCTGCAAAGACCCTATGGGTATTTTTGGTTTCGTTTAATTTATATATTTTTTACGCTGTTTACGTTATTCTCGGCTGTTTACGAAAGTAATTTTGCTGTACCATGTTTCTTTACATGACTATAAAGGGACTAAAGTGTTTTTAAAGTAATCTTAATATTTTTAAGACTTCAATTGGTCATTTTTACCACACCATGGAGCAACATTCGAATCGCATTTTCCCGTGACACAAGAGATGTGGTACACTGTTTCAGCGCAGCAGTGGATTATTTACGACTGCCTAGGACAAATACGCGGGGCTGCAGAGTATGTTGCTGTCTAAATATTTTTTATTGCCCTCCGCAGAGGGTTATCGCAGTCGGATATTCAAAACATAGTGGATTAGTATAAAATTAAAATTCTAGACAAATATATGTTGCCCATATTAAATCCGATTACCACAGGTATATATAATCTACTAATAGTATACCTACAGAAATGTCTTTCTTTTTCGTGTGCCTGATTAATTTTCGTACCTTTTTAATACAATTACGGACTCCCTATCTACTAAAACAATGAACTTTATGCCAAATTATAGTCAACCATTTCAGTGACATTTTTTTGTGAAAGTACTATAGTTATCATTCAGCTTAACATTCAATTCTGCTGTTTTATTTCCCCACATCATATAATGCTAGGATTTTGCGAAAAACTTTACAAGGAAAATTTACAATCGTACCTGGAACTCAAATCTTGAAGTGAGGAAAGCATTTAGTGATTTTCCACAGTTCTTCTGGCATACTAGTGCCGAGTATGCAAATGTTTACGTATCTACATCGTGCTTGTAAAAATCGTAGCATTTTTCTTGATCATGTGACCTACATTGGAGCACAATATTCCTGACACACATTAATGGGCCTGAAATCAGACATTGCTCATGGAAGAGAAGAACGAAATCCTAATTGCCCAATTATTTGGTGCTATAAAGCAAATGTTTTTTGCCGTTTCTAGGCCCTCAGTCCCACTCCCTTCAACAACTCACGCGCGTACACGTGTTCACGACAGAGGAGGGGTGTTTGGGATGTGACGGAGGGGAGTGGGGGGATAGAATGGGGAGGGGGAGCACGGGAGAGACAAGAGTAGGGGGAGGGGTGGAAAACAAGTGAACTGAGAGAAGAAGGAAGGAGTGAAGAAGGAGAGCGGGTGAGCAGGCGAGGGCATCCGGCCGAACGCGTCGTACGCCTCCACCGCCGTAGCCGAGTAGGCACGGGAGGTGGAGACTGAGCGCTTCCCGTGCTCCGCCAGTTCCTTCCGGAAGACATGCCGGAGCGCTTCTCGCCGGAAACGCGAGCGGCGGAAAGTAAATACGTGGAATTACGTTTCCCCTTCGCGATCCACTTCACTTCCTCCAGCCGTTCAGCAAACAGTGACATCATCATCATCATCACCAATCAACATTCCGAGGATGGCATCACGCAAAATGTGGATTCAGGTGTGATGTGGAGGAACCGTTTCATCGTGACAGAAAAACGGAAAAAATCCTGTTACAGTTTTCCACAAATTAAAGATTTAATGTCGACTAGTTTCCATTCTACATCATCTTCAAGTAACTTCCTAGAAGGGGATGTAGTAACATCGAAAATTATCGATTTATACGTATATTTTGGAAAACTGCAAGACTTTGTTCCTGTCATTATCACAGGAATAATTACGCTCTAATAATTTTCTTGCCATTTCATTTCAAAGCCATACGTATTCCTGAATGCATTTTGAGTGTGAAGAGGTATAAATCATTATTAGCATAAAATCTTCCTTGACTTCAGTAAGGACTGCATTTCCTCGATGACCTAGAAAGAGTGTTTGACCCAGTAATTTTGAATGATAATTTTAATTGCATCACTATCGCCATTGTGCAAACCACTACTAAGCAGGTTACATTAACATACAAAGAAACTTTTTACCAAAGATCATATTGCTTATATTTACATCTCCCATCCATTTGTTCAACAAAAATGTACACATGTGCATGTTCTATCACCTAACATCTTACACTTTACTTGGAGCGGTGGCTAGAGTACTGGCTTCCCATTCTGAATTGCCGGGTTGGCATCCCGGCAGTTGCAGAGATATTTCAGATAAACAGCGTTCAATATTTAGGTGGTATGTGAAGATCACTTCAAGTGCAGCACTCCAAGCGTCGGATTTAAAACTGTTAAGTTAAGGACAAACTGTTAAGCCCTTCACACTAATCGTCGATGAGCTAATATTGTGGAAATTATCCATAGCAATAAGAAGTAAAAACAGCAAATAAATGCTTGCTAAGCACATAATCAATAACAAGCACTCCTCTTATGTTTAACTTAATTTACCACACATTTGAGACGAAGACAAACAATTTTAAAATGGGAGCACTTTATAAATTGTGCAGTGAATGCTAGGTAAATGAGGTTCCTGTGATTCACTCACCTTTTCTATTCTGTACCATTTCCCCTTCCCCTTGTCAATCACATTTCCAAGACCCTGACCTTGACCCCTCTCATAGTTTGTAATCACTCCTATCCATTTCCTCTTTACCTTACCCCTACTTCCTCCTCCCGCTTGTTATTTGAATAAGAGACTGACTGTTACTCGGTCTAGTAGCCTCTCGGTTATGGAAAAAATAATCGGTGTGGATAATTAGGACGGAATTGCGATCAACGTTTTCTGACGTGACGGAAACGGACGGTAGGTAGCGTCTACGAAGTTTGTTGATTGTTATGTAATAGAGTAATAACTATTACGATGGCCGGACGTTAACGGTGTCGTCAACGGACGATGAGCGAACCTTGTCAAGCTATAATTTTTCTGTCTCGCTAAGTCAACGTCAGCCAATCAGAGGATAGCTTTTTTTTTAATGTTTACAAAATTTCATTTCCAGGTTGTCTTACTTCCTTTTTAACTGTACAATGAGACATAATGGCAATATTGCAACCTTGAAGCAATATTAGTGTGTATTTTGCATATTATTTGTTTATATTATAAAATATGACATTTAACACCGACTTCGCAGCCGTTTAGAGCTCGTTTTGCAAAAACTATCAACAATTAGTGCTGATACTTCCCGTCAATCGTAATGGATTGCTCCTTGACGGGTAGACGACAAAAAGCTTTAGACGACCGCCAATTTCCGTCACGTCAAGAAACGTTGATCCCGCCCTAATATTGTATCAACTTCTTAATCTTGTGAAGCCCTGGGAGCCTTAAGTTAAAATTAGGCTGATGACAAAGCCGGGTTTATCTACACCTCTTCTATCATTCCCCTAAAAATTCTTTCCTCACCAAACCAACTTTTTATCCCAAACTGCGCAAATGGGCTCAGTTTTCAGTCTCCTCACCAAATAATCTATTAATCGAAAGTTGGATAGCAACATCTCACCTCTCTCGTTATTTTTTCATATAATATAGTGACAAGTTCAATAAAAAACTATCAGTCCGACGCCAATTAGTAATTATTGCTTGATTTAAAAAAATTGCTAATTTCAAGAATCTTTACATCCTAATCGTGTTCATGTAAATAACATATGGAAGGTGTCATTTGCCGGCATTATCCGCGCTTAAATTTAACAACAATCTCTTCTGCCAGTCAAATCTGCAATCTACTACATCATTATTGCCATCATCAGCTGTCATCAATCCGTGGAGTTTTTTTATCCAGTCCTCCACTCCTTTCATCATATAAACAATTTATTTATAAATAATTTTTTATTTTAACTCCAATTTATTTAGACAAAATTATTAATTTTAACAATCTACCATTCTCTCGTTATTTGCTCGTCCTTCTTCATGTTTCTTTTAACTCATATTTTCTTCCGCTAAAAGGTACCGGAGGCTATGATGTCTTTTTGTATCATCCACTTCACAGGGCTATCGTTAAACATCTTTTCCTACCAAACTCTTCATATTACTTCCTCAATGGTTATTCTCTCCATTCACTGGATATTCATAACTCTTTGATAATTTATTTATTCTATATTTCTGTTTGCTTACAATCTTCTCTGCTGGGCAGCTGATTTAATCCATACTTAAATTTCATGTGAGGGCATGCTCCATGCTGTTTTAATTAAGTGCGAGCTTTTGTTGTTAGCTAATAGTAGAACTCTCTTCCAATAGTAAGCTTTTTTGTTTGAGCTAATCAGTTCACCATAACTTTCTTCCTCCATCACTGGCGATTCTACCTCCCTCAGTTAAATATTTCAACTCGTTTTAGATTTTGCTTTCGAAGCATAGTTTTGGGCTAGCACTCGTGATTTATTTCTCAAATAATTATCTTGGTTTTCTTTATATTTAATTTGTTTCTTTTCTTGAAGTTAATTATTTCCAGTAAAATATTTCTACTATGCCTTGATTGATATGTTAACATAGAATTTCATGGTATCTCCATGCTCATGTTTTCTGTTCTCTGTGACACACTCATTAAACATTCTTCTCTCAATTTACTTTTACTCCTTGATTATTACAATAGCTTCGCGAAATGAAATCAAAATGTTTTACTTATGACTATTTTTTCCTCTTCTTGTAGACATCAGAATCGTTTACAGAATCGTCTGGACAAGGGTAATGATAAAAGGAATTTAATTTCTTGGACTTAAGGACTTTAACCCAGGGGGAGGGGTTAACATTTAAGATTCGCAGGATATACATTGATATCGAAGAATGTATCTTACGGTTTTCATCTTGGGAATCAGTTTCATCCCAACCGATGGGTGGAGACTACCTCAGTGACAGAAATCCCTCCAATCCTTTTGTCCTTAATGAATGTTTCGGGATTAGAAGCGCTCTGACATGGACACCAAAGTTAAGGGAGTGTAGCTTATGACTGGTATATGTGGATTTTTAAAACTTAGATGCATTCTTCAAATGACCTTTGTCCATTTAAGCCTGGAGTTTCGTTGATATAATCCTTCATTCAGCATAGAAACTTGAAATCTTAACTCTTCAAACTCCATTACAGCGTATTTGTATTAGGAAAGAATTTAAAAAAATTAAGAAAAAGATGGAAATAAGAATGGAATGAACACATATCAAGAATGGACGATTCAAGAATCGTCAAGATAGCAAGGAACCGAATACCAGTCGGAAAGAGGGGCATAGGTCGACCGCGAAAGAGATGGTCCGACAAACTCAGAAAAGGCATAATCATAAAGAACAGGCAAAAATGCCTTCGAAGAAGAAGAAGATTCTTTGTTTTATATCAACCCCCTCCTTCCTCGCTCTCGGCCCCCACCTATTTTTTCCTGATGCCTTTGAAACCAACTCCAATTGCCTCGGCTGCAATGGCATCGCGTAGTTCGTCCAAAGCGACATAAATTGAACGCCGAGTTCATTATCTTCCTCCCCTCTCATTTTGACCCCATTCTTACTCTTTTCAACTCCGCTGGGACCTTCACTGAGCAACTATACGGGTAACTCCTCCCCTTAAAAGCATTACCCTCTCGTAATGCATCACTTTCCCTTCCCTTGCACACCTACATGTACTCTTCTGCTTCTCTGAATTCTCCCTCGTGGGTCGCTCTCCTTGTGGATCGTATATTTTTGGAAGCGACCAACATCTGAGGTTATTTGCGCAATTGAGAATTGGTGAGTAGTTAGGTATAGCTCTCGCAAAGTTTCCTGGCGCTGCGCAATGTACAATTTGGGGACAAAGGCTACGGTTTTTTTCAGAATCGTGCGAAACGGGGAAGGAAGGTTGTTTAGCGACGAGGGTCAGTCCGAAATCCTTCGTAATTGCTGCTAACACAAGCACTTCAAGAATAGGCATAACTCACTGTTACCTTCCGTCTCATTTCGACTCCTCTCACAATTAGACCTCATGGGTCGCTCCTTGGTAAGGTCCTTGGCTCATGAGAGGTCCTTGATAAATTCATAATGGCGGGAGATATTAACCAACTGCCTTGCGTGAGTGTGCCTCGAGCCTTATTAGTTTGTTCCTTAGCCTCACTCTTTCTCGTTGCCTACCTTTCTTCCACTCCATCCTTTTCCTTCACCCCCTCCCATTCTACTTCCCCTCATTACCGCGTAGATCTGCGCCAGGAACTTTTGCGAGGGATATAAAAGAAGCAATGCCGGGGAGTGGAGGAAAGATGGGGAGAGACCAGGCACTTGTTTTGGCCCACTCTCTTCTCTCTCAACGGTATTATCCGCGACAGTAAATCGAATCACTCGTCTAGGAAACAAATTGGAATTTGCGCAAGTGGCGATGAAAAAATTATTCACCTTGGGGTGAAGTATTTGCACCTCGATCTGATGATCTCGACTGGGTAATTGATGTCGCGAGTTCATACAACCACGAATGGTTCGAGATTTAGAATCGCAGATAACAAACCAACGCAGTTTTCCGTATAGAATTTTTCTCACCCGGAAATCTTCTCCTGATATGGTTTCAAACGCACCCCTCTGGACAGCGATTTGAATACAGATGCCTCGAATGCGCACCAAGAGCTCTAGCCAATTGAACTATACACGCAAGCTCTCACACAGAATTACAAGCTTCTTAAATGCCATATATTCACCAGATGTATTCATGAGTTATCGAGCATTTAATCCTACGAAGTACATGTTTATATTCGTACTACACCGGAAGCCGCTTCAAGGACGTGTGGCTCGGGCTCTTGTGGCATACAAAATAACAAGGGTGGAGATAAATAGAGGGAATTGGGAAATGGGAGCAAGTAATCGCATTTTTGTTCAGAGCACCTCAATTTACGGGATTAAGGTCAATTTAAGCACATTGGTGATTACCTAAGACTTACTCAAAGTGCGTCGGCACCAGGCACGAAGGTGATTTAGGCGGAGCTAAAAACCTACGCACTCCCCTCAAAAAAATCACCCGGAAACTAAACGTGTTGCCAAGTGCGTGTGTGGATGAACTCACATGTATTATTAATGGGAGTAAATGTATGAAAAAGTTAACTAGATTTACCAATTTAAATAAAAAATCGATCGCGATATTAACCCAGCTCTCTTATAACATATCTGGTAATCACATTGACTTCAGTCCTAACGTGAGGGAAACACACAAAACATTTTCGGCGTTACGTTAAAGAAACCAGGATTATTCAAGCGAATAGTAGGATTAGGAGGGGTCTCCGATGAAAAAGTGAAAGAGAGATGCTACTTTGTTCTCATTAGGCCACATCTCGAATAAGCCACGAGCATTTGGGATCCTAAAAGGAAAGATTCAATTCGCGAAATAAATAAAACAAAAGAAATCCGCAGCGATTTATTAAAAACTGCTACGAATGAACATACCTAGAGAAAATGGCACTCAGCTGATGGAAGGACTAGGTTGGGAACCGTTAGAGACTAAGGCTATACGCTAGGCTTCGTTTACTTGAAATGCTTCAATCAGGCGAATTTAAGTACGACAGGGATGATATTATTTTATACCCACGCTACATCTCTAGATGTGAAAGCAGTGATAAAATAAGAGAGATACACTACCAAGCTGATAGGTACAAAAATTCCTTTCCTCGCACCATTAGGGGTTATAACAAAAATAGCTTGACATCTTAAGACACATCATTAACACATTCTTAATTCACTTGTCCTCTTCCCCCTCTTTTCCCTATTTTTCTCCCTCTTTCCATGGCTGGTGTCCTAAAATCTCCTGCCACACGCCTCTGCTGCAGCTCGCAGGGCAGTATGTAGACGTAGCTGTAACAGATATCCATGAATCTCTAATGAATTTTTAGGAATGATTTTCCTACAGCCACTCTATGAACTTGGATACTGTCACATCATTGATGGACACATCACGTCTCATATCCTTCATGATAAAATTCAGATCGGAAAAATAATTTTTTTCTACCTCGTAAATTGGTGGAGAAAAACACCTGGTACTACATAGTTTAAAAACCACTACACATAGCCAGGTAACTTAAATTAATTTACATTGGAACAACGGCCTGCCACGATGGAAACACCGGTTCCCGATCAGTCACCGAAGTTAAGCATCGCTGGGCTCGGCTCGAGTTTGGAGAGGTGATCCTCCGATTCGTCCGAGTGCTGTTGCCCCTGCTGCACGTGGCAGACAGTATGTGCGAAATGACCTTAGCCGTCGAAGCACGTTAAAAAAAAATACTAATACTAATTTAAATTGTTCGTACCTTTGTGGAGCAAAACACCTGGTGCCACTTAGTTTAACAACCAGTACGCCTAGCCCAGTAGCTTTAATTAATTTAAATTGTTCGTACATTTGTGGAGCAAAACACCTGGTGCTACATACTTAGTTTAACAACCACTACACAAGTCAGGTAACTTAAATTAATGTGCATGGTACTGATTATCATACCATGACCTCCTCCTCATGAGTCTACGTCTCTGAACATGGAGGTCCATTTCACTTTGAATCTTACAAGCTTCACTCATTGAATTTGGTCACGGATCAACTTTAAAGCATTTTCCAAAGCGATTAACCATTAAAAATCAAGGAAATAGGGTTAATTGGGGAAAAAATTAGAGAGAAAAATTCATTCATTCAAATTATGTCATTAGTTTTCCATTTGACTTGGATTTGGACTATATTTTGACATTGGACTTAACAAAATTCATGGATTTCAATTTCTGTTTCCCTCAGGCGATCAAGTTTTCTCATGCAAGACCAGTAGCTCTCAACCTAGTCGTAAAAAAATATGCCATCAGAGGATTTAACGCATTTCTTGCCACATAAACAATAATTGAGAGAATCTAACTTCTCTTACCAAAATTTTAGTGGTAATGCAAGTATAGAAGGTCATTTATTTGCTTTCGTAGCCCCAGGAACAATTTACACAACAACAATTACGACAAAATGTCTCTCCGAACGGCCTTCAGGCACTTCATCCAGCACGAAGTCACTGAAAAGCCACTTATCGATATATCATTTCGCCGGGCTGCTAAATTTCTCGAATCTCTCAACCGCAAAGAGAAAAACTTATTATAGAAAATGGAGAATTTTACTTTGACAAACGCAATTTCACAAAGCCTTTGTGAGTACACCCGTCTGCGTTGGACTTTGAGTGGCGTGCGAACACCCATTCATATGATATACCTCTTCAGCTTTGTAAATAATGCAGAAGCCTTTTGATAAAAATTGCAAAGGATGGTATGAGAAATTAATGTTTGATCGGGAGCCGATAAGGAAACATTTATAACGGAATGGCGTTTGGTACACCGACTCATAAAATATATCAAGATAAAAAAAAAACTTGCTCGCACACAGACGTTAAGCGTTTGGTATATTTCATTTATTCTAATCAATTGGATTGAATGTCCTTACTTTCAAAACAGTATTCAAAATGATAACTTTGCCTCTAACAAGCACACATTCAATAAGCGTTGCAACCATATAAATAAGAATTAAAGTATCCGGCATGATGTGGCGAAAAATATTCATACCGTCTCAGTGATATCTAAAGTACTCAATAGGTATCAAAGTGGCAGTAGAAAAATTAAAATGAATTAAATACTGAACACGGTTTAAATAAAAGATAACTTCTATCGATAACAATATCTAAATATTTATCCAGTTAACAATCTAACTATCAATCACGAACAAAATAACTTTGACGAACAAATAACAAAATAACGAAAAATTGTTTAATCGCAGGGTCACTATAAATGACAGTTCATTAGTTATCACGGACAAATGGGTAATAAGTAAACAAGGACAAAAGGTAATTGAGCGTAAATTTAAGAAATATTGGAAGAGGATACCACACGCATGACAGGTCGTTAATGTCAAAAAATGTTTGAAAATATATGATCATGATAACCAATATATTATAACCGATCTCATCTCGCTAAACGTTTTCAAAAGAATCCTTTTAATAAAAAATGTCTGAGCTGTGAACGATGAATACGTTGTAATACGATTTGAACAAATTTATAGGATACCTACCATATAAAAACATTTTAAGCGTGCTACTGAAGTATTGCTCATAGATCGGAACTTCGGGCACGTAGGAGGATTTTTTTGAACTACCAGAGTTAAGCCAATAACTGATGGTGGATCTATTGCAAGGTATGAATAACTCTGAATACAAACAACTCCTCTTTTCATAAACGAAATTATCTTCGAAAATTGTTTCTTAGCATAGACTCTTCTAGAGTTAGTGAATTTATTAATCTATAAGATAATTAATACATTATTGTAAGGATTCAATCTCAATTACAATCAATTAAAACTTAACCACTAAATGGTTTTTGTTAAATAAACACATTTTAGTTGGCTCCCAGCCTTTGCGGAGTGAGCATCGTGCGTTTGCAAAACCTCTGTAACGTGACCTCTTCACGCTCCGTCATGAACCGGTTATTGGAACAGCGCTACGCCATCAAATTTTGCGTGAAACTGGGAAAACCAGGAAAGAGACTCATGACATGCTCAAGGCAGCTTAATGGTGATAACGCGAAGGGTAGATCGGGTGTTTTTGAGTGGCACAAGTTGTTTCGGGAGGGTAAAGAAGATGTTGAAGACGCCGAACGTTCAGGACGTCCTTTGACCTCAAAAATGGGAACACATATAAGAAATATTTGTGGCAGAGCTTTGAAGAAGCTAGGATTCGTCAAGCGTATTGTGGGAAGATTTTCAGATGAAAAACTAAAAGAGAGGTGCTATTTTGCACTCGTCCGGCCACACCTTGAATATGCAGCGAGCATATGGGTTCCGGTGCAGAAAGACTTAATTCGGGAACTTAATAAAATACAAAGGAAAGCTGCGCGATTCGTCAAAAACTGCTACGGGCGTGCAGACAGCGTTACACAGATGTTCACGAATTAGGCTGGGAGCCACTAGAGACTCGGAGGCTGCGCGCTAGGCTTAGATTACTTGAGCAATTGAGAATAGATATCTTTCAGAGCGACACGGAGAACATAATATTAGAACCCCACTATATTTCCAGGTCCGACAGAAACGATAAATTAAGAGAGATATTTGCCGAACGGATAGGTATGGGAATTCGTTTTTCCCCCGAACAATAAGGGACTTTAATAAATGCAAGGCATAATTTCATTAGAGCGTTTTATTTTTTATATGTAAACGGCTGGTGTCCTAACACCCCCCGCCACACGCCTATTGAGGCGGCTTGCGGGGTAGTATGTAGATGTAGAAATGTACGAAAATCTTGCACGAGTGAAGGCTTTGTTGGCCAGGTATCGCAGTTCAAGTGTTCGCATGGTTTCTGATGAACTTGGAATCCCTAATTGCGATGTGCATCGACTTTTGAGCGAAAACATGGGCATGAGAAAGGTGTGTGTGAAGTTGGAGCCGCTCTCAGACGTCAAAAGGAAATTCGCACGCGGATCTGCCAAGAGGTTCTCGACCATGTGAGTGAGGACCCAATAAATTCAATGAGCCATCATACAACTCTGACGTTGCCCCACCAGACTTCTTCCTCTTCCCCAAACTCAAATCCGTGCTGAAAGGACGTCACCACGGCTCGGTGGAAGCGTTACAACAGGCGGTGACGAGGTAGCTTAGAGCTTGGATTCCGGTCGCCACCTTCTAGGTGAACGAGGCCTGGAAAACCTGCTGGCAGAGGTGTGTGGACGTACTAGGGTGCCACTTCAAAGATTTTTGAGTGAATGTATTAATTCTGGCAATAAATGTTTTTAAATCGACTCAGTCCTACTACTTTTGGGACATCGATGCACGACGGGTTCGATGTTCTAATGATGCATACTGATTTCTTAATGATCCAAATTGCAGCCCCTCAGCCGACTCAAGGGCGTATTACAAGGGGCATTACAAAAATGATCTATGTCAATGCTATTTAAATTTAAAAAGAGGAAATGAGAAAAAGCATGAGTAGAGACCACGAACATGATTTCTACTCAATATTTTAAGAACACGACGTGAGTTTCGAAAACATTTGTCATCTTCAGGTAGTCTTAAAATGTCGTAAATTACAGTTGAATATAATGAAGAGACTTGACTTTCGGGTCTTCATCCGCGTCTATCCATTTTTCTGGACGATATTTTGCCTGCGTTCCAGCTGGCTTCGATTTTGGTCCGGGTTTCATGGCTACAGCTCTCGCGAAAGCTAATGGCGTTCGGATGTGCAGAAGAAGACGTCGTGGAGGGGTAAATTTTGGTGGAAGGGGTAGGGAAAAGGGACTTAGGGGAAAGCGAAGACATGGCATTTATGCCATGCATGATTGTATTTTTTTTTAATGGAATTTGTATGACGTGGACAACACAAACGCCGCACATCCGAACGCCATAAGGTTTCGCGAGAGTGTACTCCGCCAGGCGCCTCCGGCGCGAAAGAGGGTCGTGATTGGTCCATTCTGCTGAAGACCCGTTTACACGCGTTGGCGAGTATTTGTCCTTTCTGTTGATATTTTTTGGGGTTTTCGCTGTTTCTATAGCTTTTCTTATGATTATAGGGAAATAGCGGCCCTCTTTTGTCCATAATTCTGTTTTGTTAAACTCAATACTGTGTATGGGTTCACTCCACTGATATTGTGCAACCGCAGGTTTTGTCGATTTTTCTCGGCCCTCTTATGCTCTTGGAGTCGGCATTTTAATGCTCTCGAGCTCTGCCCGATGTAGGAGTGGCCACAGCAGCACCTAATCTGGTATATTCCTCCGAATATGTCTTCTTGGAGGCGATCCTTGAAGTTTAAGAGGATGTCAGCCGTTTTAATGACATATTTGAACCTCGTCGTAACTTTTTATTTACGGAGTGCACTCGCGATTTTCTCTGTTCCGATTCGCTCCTGCGACTTACGGAAGTATAGCATATGCTGTTGGTTTCCCTATAGAGCTCTTCTCGACTGAACTGTCGGCAGTCCTTTTGAGGGCATTAGTTTCTTCTCTTCTTCCTTTTGTGTTATTTCCATGATGATTTCTCTCCGGAAGCCTCACTGGAAGGTTTGCAAGAGATGCTGTTTCTCTTTGCTTATGGAAGCAGCGTCAGCTTTTGGCTTGTTAGTTGAAGGTTGTGGTGAAAGATGATTTTAGATAAAAGGTTGTTTGAATAATTTAACATTTCGAGAAACATAGGAAATAGTATAGGCACTGACTCAGTGGAAACATAATACATCTATCTTGAAGATAGAAACCACTAGTAAAATGTCCATACTTTTTATAGTTACCTTAATAAGAGGTCATTAAAAGTGTGGAAATTTTACTAGTGCTATTCTCTCTTTGAGATGGATTTCAATGAAGACTAGCAGGTTCCATAAAAAAATTGTAACGGAAAATCGCGATATAAAACTGTGATAATAGGAAAAATAGGATCAAGGTCCCTCTAAACCTAAAGGAGGTGAGTAAGATAAAGACATCTAGAAAGCTACCCAAATTTTATTCTGACACTGATGCCCTTTTTTGCGCTGTCACACAACATCGATCACCCACAAGAGACACGGGTCACCATCGGACAACAGGGCAGAGATTTACATACACCTATTACCCTCGCACAGATCGAGATCAATAATGAACCATGGGAATTCAGCCATAAGTTCAAAATAAAGTTATTGCATGCACATAATGCACTATTTTCGTCCACAATTTTTTTTCTAGCTTACCACATCAATTTTGATGACACCGAAATCCTTTTCCGCTCCAACCGATATTGGGATCGCCTATTATTATTTGTTAGGCGAGAAACACTGAATAGAGAGGCAGGGCATACGAACGTTGGGGACAAACAAATACCAAATCCCGGCCAATCAAAAGCCACCTGAACTGGTATACTTAAGTATAAAAACTCAGCTACAATTTTTGCCCAGAAGAAGATGAGCAATTTGCCCGTCGAAACGTCAGAGATTGAAAGCCAAAACCGCTGCCTCGCCTGAGGATATTTCATCCACACAAAATTTGCCATGTGGGAGCCACCCCCGACAATACGACTTTATTGCAGCTTACGGGGCACAACGTAGAAGTAGATGTTATGTCACACTTGAAGTTTTTCTAAGGACTTTTTTTTAAAACAAGTCCTTAGAAAAGTATAACAGGCATATGAGAAGGAGGATGATTTCAAGTCAGTTATCGTGCACTAAAAGGCGGATAAAAGGACAAGCTCCTTAGTTAATTTTTCTCAGTCTAGCCTAACAAAACACTCTTGCAACAACCACTTGCAAAATGCTCAGCATGGAAGTACTTACGCTTTATATTGCACTCAACATGAAAATGACAAGTTGCTGTGGCAGTCACTTCGGACGATTTCTGTTTCGCTGAAGTAATTTGCAGTCTCGCAATTGGTCGTTGAACCTGTTTCCGAGGCGTTGAGACTCGAAGGAAATGAAGAAACCAGACACCTTATCACCTCTGGTGATCTACTGCAACAGACGAAAAAAGAGGCTGCCACACGCTCGTACAAGCTAGAAGCATTAATTCTTCCTAAATGAAGCCAAACTTTGAGTAATTCCACCGAAAAGTGAAATTTATTTCACTTTTCGGTGGAATGTATTTTTTTCACACTCGCGTTACTTAGAGGAAAACGAATCCTTCATCTGAAGACGCCAACAAAAGCCTAGTTGCATAAATGAAGCATAAAATAACATTTTATTCAATGTAGGAATTGATATTTTCCCGGCGAATTATTCCAGTGAAATTCTCTTAGGCTTCCGACCGTGTCAGATTCTCCATCGAAACGTCGGTGGAGAAGGAGAACCTGAGCCGGAAATGACCAAATGCAGTTTTCATGAAAACATGATGCATGAAGTGAACTTTCACAAGAAAGAAAACAGTAATGAAATCAAGAGGCCAGTCCACTTGTTTTTTTTAGATGCTAGAAAATTACTTCGAGAGAAAAAATGAGCAGGTTCAGAAATAAAGGCTCCACGAGCTGAAAAATGTTTCATAAAATGCATACGTCAATTAATCAACACTTTAGTACACCACTTTAACTGGAATATTACTTTTGCATTCCAGTAGCCAAAGCTACGGTGAATGATTCGGATAAAAATAGTATTCTTTAGACGATACGTAAGGATAAGTGGGATTTCTTATGCTTTTTGACTCTCGCAGCAGTGAGCGAGCCTCCTTCACGAGAACCAAAAATTCTCTAATCTACTTACATTTCTGTAATCAAATGAAAGAGTCATGTGACGTATCGCTGTTTATTTGTTTCCAATTCGTCCAAAATCGCTAAGACGTTTTACATCTATGATAAATAACCATCTGCATCTCTCCACGCTTTAAAAACAAATTTTTCCTCTACAGCGGCAAACCGCGACATCCGTTGCTAAAATTTATTTCGTTCCGGAAGTTCCCGTAGTGCCTTGTGACACGTGGTACGAATGCCACACAAGCTTAATCTAAATAAAATATTTTCTTTCTTTTTTTCTCAACACACGTCCAACCTAAACGCCATGTCATGGTGAGATAACACCATTAAGACTAATCTTCAAGGTCTCCTTAGCAATATCGTAATCTATTTCATCCAGTTAATTTTATTCGACTTCTTTTTATTCGAGAGGTTTTTCAGTTTCCTTGGCCATTTCATGGACCCCATCCATCAAAATATTAGTGAAAGTACTTACGCCTCAGCTAATTATTAGTCATTAAATATTTTCAACCGTGTATTCTAGCAATTCAGAGATAGTATCATTGATATAGAACGCTCGGAGTAATAGTCTGACCAAAACTTACAGTTAAAAAGAAACACTTTTCATGCGAAAAGTCAATTTCAACATAATGCGTTGGCATACATACCATGTATACGCTCAGTTAAAAATCTATGGAATCGTAGGGTATCTTATTACTATAACGATTGATAATTTGAAAGCTCGATGTTCCCCATACCAGGCATACCAAGATAAATGAAAGAAGAGCTATTGCTAAGTGTCCCAGTTCAGATATCTTCCGAAATAGCACCAAAGCTTTCTCAAAGCTATGGGATTAAGCTTTAATTTATTTTAATAGCCATTCAAAATACCAGTTTCCATACCTACCTAAAATGAAGCTAAGGAACTTATGAAAATAAACAAGCTAGGGATGAATTAATTACTTTACAACGAATTAATGACGACGCAAAACGAATTAATAGGGGTATTAAAATGAACACCTAGACCTTCAAGCAAATAATTTCAATTTGAAAATAGTTTTCCTCAGAGACTATTAAATATGTATTAATTAACGTCCTAATAAGTTAATAAGAAGAGCTTTACGTGTCAAATCTCTACCTAGAGGATTTGACTGTTTTTCCAAAGGAATTCGTAAAACTTACCATAAATATTCCCGTGCATGGACGAAATTCTTCGTAAAGCGAGAGAATCTACGAGATTTTAATGAAGCATGACCAAATGCGAACGAATAACCCAAGAATATTGCTCCAACTAGATAAAAACGTTACGAGGAAAAAAAAAGCTTTTACCTCTGCCACTAAGATCTTTTTTCTGGACCATCTCAACTCTGGATGAAGAGTTTCTCAGAATTAAGCACCGCAAAACGTCAATGAGGTGCGTGATGCTCATCATTTATCCTTACTTTACCGATGGAAAGCTCTCTTTAAAGACATCAGTTCCGCATGTCTTCCTCGTACTCAATTCCCATCAGCAGTTCCAACAAACCTCTCGCCAAGACTCGTACACGCATACTTCCACTACTCTTCAGGCCACGCGATGGTATTTTCGTAATTCTTCTCCCATCCCTACCAACCCACCCTGACAACACTGAAGGCAGATTCCGGAAGAGCCCTCCTTCAACTCAAGTCCCCTGCATTAAGGGTGCGGTGAAAGATTGGAAGGAGCGCAGGAATAACAAGTCCCGCCGACGCGGGAGAATGTGATTTTGAAGCGGAGAATAATTCAGCGGCGCGGAACACTAAGACGCTTTACTCCTTCGTAACGCAAGAAGGCGACTGCACGGTTCATTTGGGACTCTCTACGGGGCGCGAAACGGAGGGAATGGTCGCGTCTCCTTGGTTTTCGCGCAGGGTCGAGAAGCCTATAGGGTAAGGGGGATGACAAAATGAGAGAGCGTTAGGCCCGGCCATTCGTGAGTAGAGCAGCGGGGAATGAAAACATCCAGCATCTTGGGATGTATGAAGGACGGCTAAGCATTCCATTTCCCTGAATTCATTAGCAAACGAAGCTGCAGAAAATGTTTCGGGAGTACCTAAATCGATTTCTACTTGGATGGCTCAGTGCCATAGATGACTAAATGCTATCGTTGATAATCAAGGTAATTAACATAAAATATCGCTTTCTATTCAATGCCAAATGTAACTAACAGTATTACCGTGACTCCAAAAAGATACCATAATTGAGGTTTTTGAACCCTGGTACATTTTTTTATTTATTGTTGGCTTTATCCTCCATTTTCTGAAAACAGACAAACATGACTAACAGACTTACTTGATCCGCAAAGTGCTACCCTTACCGAGGTTTTTGAAAGCTGCCTTTTTTATCGTTGACTTAATGCTTAATTTTTACTTGGTATACGGCAAACTTAGTAAACGGCGCCATATCACCCGAGACACTTAGCCGAACACTAGGGCGCTTACCAATGACACATCTGCGCTAACTCTACTAAATACTACAATTAAACGAAAGTTGGGAAATTCATCATTAACAAATAATTTGATTTGACCAGGATTTGAGCCATGGAAACCCTATTGCTGATCAGGTTTGCGGCCCATTTAGGCAACCAAGTTATCTTAGGGCGTTTTCTGAGGTGGCTAGCGCAATCAAGCCTTTATCACCTCCAAACTACACACCTGGCACAGGAAGCGTAGTCGATCCAATAAGCCACAGTTAATCGAGGATAAATCAACCTTCCTCTTTCGAGTGAACAGCTGTTTAAACAATATTAATTGCTTTCAGTAGTTTATCACAGAACATATTATTATCGCATGTGATACGTTACCTGGGCCGATCACAATGAATTATCATCGTTCGGCTGAGATAGAAAGAGCTAGAATACAACGCTTGGACTTATGGGTAGGAAAATGTGACAGCCGTTTTAAATCGTTATCAACGTTATTTAAATTAAATACAATATAGTACTATATTATCCATATTTTATTTAATCATTGAATTTTTATCTTTTTATACTGCCATAATCATAACTCTCGTACTTTCATGAACTGAACCCTTTAAACTTCTTGAATTCCACTGCTACATATAAAGATAGTTCGTCAAATAAAGATGGGGTGAATTCCCCGGGAAAGCTTTCACCATTAGGAGACACGTCAAAGGAGCCTACAGTGCTGGAGAAACGATAAATCGACCGAAAGATCGAGCTGCACCGCGTTGTCAACGCGACCGCTGATCGTTCCAGCCCTCATCTGAGATTTGCCCTTATCTATTTCCGTGAGTTACGATTAGTGTCAATTTGCGTATTCATTGAATAGCTCTGATTGGTTTTTTTTCTAGACTCCCATACTAACTACCTCGGAAATCATATGTCACTTCATTAAATTAAAAAGTTAATAAAGAAACATATATTTGTAATTTTAAGCAACGTTTTTATCCTTTATTTCGAATTTCAATGAGATAAAGCATAATCCTCACTAGATAATTTAAAATGCACAATTTTCTAGTAAAGAGTAAGCGTTGGGACACGGCGGAGGAAAATTACACGGAAGGGAAGAATCCGATCAAGAAAGTTGAGCCGGTGAAAAAAGTGGTGCTGGGGTTTAGGAATCGGGGAAATATCGAATGGAAATTTAAGGATAAGTGATTATGGACACCGTCGTTCATATGAAAGGAATGGAGGAGGGTTGTACAGAAATTTTATCCTACGATTAAAGAATGAATCATGAAATAAAAGTCATTCAGTAGTCCGGGTGATCGTTACACTACAATCTAACATGACCAATTACACAAGTCATCAGTCTTGAATTCAAAGATAAGATCGGGATTCCACTTTGCGCTGCAAAAACATTCAGTAAAGTTCATTACTATACGAAGTTTCGTTGAGCCCAAATTCTATAGTAAATTACATAACGTTGATTTTCAAACGTCTCACAAACGGTCTACGTCAATAAAAACGGAAAAACCTGTTACATTTTAGCTCGGGCACTCCTCTTTCTAACATTCGTCAAGTTGATCTTTCTTGCTTCAGTATCTCTTAAGAGCCAATGGAGAGTATGATGCCACTCTTGATTCATTTTTGGAAAATTGCTCCACAACTTCGCAGGAAGAAATCGCTAGGAAGTAATTAATACCGTCTGAATTGATGATTACTCACGACTGGGTTCACGTCGTAAACGGCTTATAAGAACATTGAGCTCAATGGAAAATCACATATTTTTATATCATTCAACGTGCAGTTTCACAATTTAATGCCTGAAACTGCTAATGCAAGTGACCTATTCTTAGATCAGTTTACATCTTTTAATCCAATGGCAACGTGTCGGTCAGAGTCTACGGCTGGCATGAAGAATTTCACAGGTGACATTCAAGGTAGGATATTGTTCGTAACTAGAGTTACTTTTTTACGTTTACGTCTTCATTTTATGACGAAAAACAATATGAGCTCTCGTAGCCATTTCGTAGACGCTCGAAGCTTAGAGAAATATTCCACTTACCTTTGAGTTCATTCAACAAGTTATACGGACGGTAACCTATCCTTACAATAATATCGCTTTAAATTAGTAAAATCTCTTTTAAAATTAAATTAAAACTCCAAAAAATATATAAATTTCGAGAGAAATACCACGTTTTCAAATGAGAACGCAACGAAAGTCTCTCCGTCAAATGCTGCCATTCACTGCATCGTTTACAGTCAACTTCATTTATAAACATGCTGTCAATGCCTAAGTTTTCCCTCAAGGGCAAATCTCAGTATTGTAACACAAAATGTTAATAGATTTTTAAACAATCAAATACCGGGTTAATTAGCAGAGTATTAATTACTTAATTACTCTTACTTCCAGGGCCATCTATATCTTAGGCGATATTTATCCGCATTAACAAATCCCTTCCACCTGGATCGATCTTTTGCCTCTCTATCTGTTGCTCCAATCTTTTGCATATCCGTTCTCACTTGGTCCCACCATCTTAGCCGTGGTCTTCCCCTGGGTCTTCTTCCTTCAGGAATCCCATTTAGTACCTCCTTCAGCAGACATCCCTCCTCTTTTCTCAGAATATGCCCAGCCCACCTGATTCTTCTTGACTTTATTTCACTTGTTATGTCTGGATGCTTATATAGATTCCTGATTTCTCTATTGTGTTTTTTTCTCCATTGTCCTTCTTCGTATGTGGGCCCGTAGATTTTCCGCAATATCTTATTCTCGAACACTATTAGTTTTTTCTCATCCTTCTTCGACAGCCTCCACGTTTCGGATCCGTAGAGTAGTACTGGGGATATTATTGTTTTATAAAGTCTAATTTTGGTTTTGTGGGACAGGGCTTTAGAAGATAGAATTCGGTTGCATGCATGTACATGTTGGCGAGGTTTAACCCGTTTTGTATTTTGAGGCTCAGTATCAATTAAGAGAAACTAAAATACAACGGTGGGCATTGCTTCAAATGTTATGAAAAGTGAAGTTCAGAGCGTACCTACTTGCGATAATGCTAAATGTCCGCGGTCATTGAGGTCATTAATTAGTGTCTGCTAAAAGACACTCATTGTCACACTTAACAACCAGTGAACTGGAAAAAAATTATTTATTGCATTACAACGCATTCTGCATTTCATTTATTTCACTCAAAAGCAACGTATTTTATCAAATGAATCTTTAAGTTGATTCAAAAGTTATATCTCCCTTAAATGCGTATTTTCGACCTATATCACTAGAAATCGATGATAACCACTTCTTATTCAGGAAACTCGATCGTACGATGGATCAAATAATTTACACATTTATTTAGCGCCTCAAATTACAGGCTAATAATTTACCATCTCAATTGAAAAATAAAATTATACTACAAACGCAAAGAAACTTCACTTACAACGTTGATCTTGCAACAGTGAGGACCAAAAAAACTGAGATTCTTCCACTGAGAGAACTGCTGCAAAAATAATTTTTGTTTGCTGTAGGCGAAATATTCGTATCCTATGTTTACTTAGGTTCTTATGTCGAGTCTATCGTTGTATGGTGCAGAAACATGGACTCAGAGAAAACAGGATGAGAATACGTTTCAGGCGTTTGGGATGCGGGTGTAGAGGAGAATTGAGAAGGAGAAGAAGACGAACGCGAAAGTGCTCGGCATGATGGGAAAGGTGAGAAAAATGCTTGATGAAAATATAAGAATAGGTGGTTGAATGTGGTCATAAGGGGCAAAAGGATGTTAAAGGCCGAGAGAGCAGCAGGTTTTCATCGAAGTATTCCGTCATAACACAACGATTTTTCTTACTTAAGGTAGTTTGAGCGAGATATTTCCCTAGTCATAATGGAGACATTAGTCGAATTTTATACTTTAATTTCGGAGTCTGTAAGAAGTGTGAAGTAAATATTGTAATATTAATGGCGCAAAAATATAGTTATATGATACCAAAAGTCTTAGTAATTATATAAATATAACTACATAAGTCCCTAACTTGACCCATTTTTTCACACCGTATGGCTAAAAAGCCTTCAAAACAGCAGGTATTTTTTTGCGATTCTGTAAAACTTACTGTGGTGAGTAATTGATTAATTTTTATAAATTGCTGAAAAAACATAAAAACTACACACCGTTAGTTTTTTTGACGAAACCTAGGTGTTAGAAGTTCCTGATTTTTTCAATACTCTCCCTCTGGAGCGCACAGCCGTAATCTATCCCACGTAAAACAGCTTGTATTTTCAGGCAAATTGCTCGACGAGTAGTTCGACAAGGGGTTAATACATATTTATACATCATTGGAAAGATATTTTTTTTTCTTTAAAACGAGGTCAAATTTATCAAATTCTAGGCGAAATTATTTTCGCTCAAACTACCTAAAGAGTGAATTGTAGTATCTCAGAAAAAGAGGATTATACGTTGATCACAAGATCAGATATAAGGTTTTAGACGTCCAAATAACGAAAAAGGTTATAATTAGAAAAAGGCATTCATTTAGTAAAAATAATAGAATATACAGTAGAAGAAAAGGCTTTGAAAGTAGCGTGCCAAGTTAAACTTTTGAGCGGTTACTACACATGATATTTTTCCTTCAAATGATTGGGAATGATGTAGGAAAAATGCTCCATAAAGCATTTTTCATTCACTTTTCTTGCAGAAATATATTGCATGACTGTGGCAGGAAAAACCACGAGATTAAATTCCAAAGAACAACTGAAAATTTCTATATATCAGTGATGAGCATTTCCCCTATATTTTATAAATGGAGTGACATTCACCAGAAACTCATTTGAACGTAACCAAATCCAATTAAAGGAAATCAGCTGTTCTAGAGTCAAATTAATTTCCAAAGAAAGTAGATAGACCTCTCCAATAATGTGCACATAATTGTATTCAACGCCCAGTTTGCGACAGAACTACAAGAATATTACAAATAAAAGAAATTAATCGTCATTCGACAGATGCGGTAGAGTACTGACCAGTATTCCTGTGAAGCTCGAAATTTTAATGATATTCTCCCTCGGCGTAAGACTTCCTCGGCTACGTTCTTCATGCCACAGGGAAAAAATCCTTCTCAAGACACAATAGTAGCACTGTTTTTTCGGTAAATCTCGAACGTGACCAACTAGCGAATCAAGAGTTAATGAAAATATCTACTCAAAAACTCTTTTTGGACGCGAAGACCGTTATCATGTTCCGACTCTGTTTTCAACCGCAAGCATTTCCTCTTAAGTAAGTTACGTCACACCTTCCGGGCATAGCACAATAGTACACTTAAAGCTCGAAACTAGATAGAGGTCAACCATTTTATAAAGATAACATTGAGGAAGTCCTCTTTCTTTTTGGGATGCCATCTAGCAATTTGACCTTTCTTTTTATCTGGTCAACTGTATTCAAATAAACAGCCCCTTCAAAGATTACAAAGTTCACACATACCAGAAGTGAACCAAATTTTTACCTTCCCCGACTTTCTAAAATCTCTTGCATAGTTACGAAACCGCTTTACTTTCAAACAATTCAAGGTTGAAAGGTAAATTCTACTCAGTTTAAACTCGTATCTAAGCTACCCTCTTCATACCAATGAAACATTTGCGGCGTTACCTTAAAGAAACTAGGATTAATCAAGCAAATAGTAGGAAGACTCTCCGGTGAAAAAGAGAAATGCTTCTTTACTTTGGTTAGACCACATCTCGAATACGCTACGAGCATTTGGGACCCAGCACAAAAAGATGTTATTCGCAAAGTCGTTCAAAGGGAGAGACGATTCAGTAGCGATTACGAAGGACAAGACAGAAGGTAGAATTTAAAACTAACGGATTGCACCTGTTGCAAAAAGCTTTATGAAGTTAACATACTCGGGAGATAAAAATTAACAGAGAAGAAAAATTACAATCGATCATACAAACAACAAATGAAGGTAATTGCGGAAACTTTGAAGAATTCAATTGTAGAAGAAAGAAAAAGAATTTACAAGAGTTTGTATGTCACAGGCATGAATTTTTATACTAGTATACAATCTAGGGTGTAACTTTGAAGAAATCATTCATCTTTGTAACGAAATACAAACTTTAAAAACTTTCCACTTCATTGAGTGGATATTGCAGTTCTTGAAGTTCACATTTCGTTCCTAACAATACTATAGGTAGAAGAAACTAAAAGTAATATAGAAGAAACATAACTTCCTTATCACAGTAGCATCTTTATAAATAATGCAAGGCATACTATATAGTTATTTCCCATACACAAGATACCTATATTAAAAACCTCTTGTACGCATAAAATACTAGTCCCAGATTTTAACGATGCACTTTCAGCGAAGGTTTTACTATTAAATTTATAGAGTACGGCGAAGGAAAGGAAATTTTCTTCATGAAAATAGGAATATGATGATGATAGAAGGAAAAGGAGATATAAATTTGCACGAACTAAACTTGCAGTTGACTGGTTTCCGCCACAAAAAATCTGGTGCAAGGCCTGAGTGCAAGGCCAGAAATTCTTTTTCGTAGGACACGTTTTCCCGGAAAGAAAACTTATTCTACCAATTTGCATGATGAATTAAAACACTTTTCCTCGATCCCTACAGAAGCAACCACTAATATTTCATGGTTGCACTATTCATTATTCACTCATGTATAAAAAAGCATTTCTGGGGATTTATAAACCAACCCATGTTCTTGATAGGAGTACTTTTACGCGATCCCTTGCACTAGGGTTATGTCAAAAATAACTGAATTTGAGATGGCGGGAATTGAAAAAGACCCTGTTGGAGTTTATACACGTTTAAAAGTGTAGGAGCCCTTCAATAGAGGCTCCGACGGAAAAATCGATTATATCTCCGATTTCCATCTCTCCTTTTACGTGTATTTGCGAACATTTTCATCATACGGAGAGATTGATGCCGTCTATTTACTTCTTTCCCTTTGACTTCGGAGCCTCATCGAACGCTGGATCACAACTGGTGCAAACATGCCTGGATTGTGGGAGAAACAGAGAAGCACCATAAACATATTAGCGGGCTGCATTTCAGTCCTGAGTGTCCGAACCACCGTTCTTGCAAGTGAACTCAGCATTCGAGGGTATTAGTAAATGTTTCATAATGAATAAAAAACACTTAGTAATCTTCCACAGATTTATTTCTACGGCACGACGCATTTCACCACTCTGTGGCATAATCATGTGATGATGTGGCCACAGAGTGGTGAAACGCGTCGTGCCATAGAAATAAATATGTTGAAGATTATCAAGTGTTTTTTATTCATTATGAATAAAAAACAGGTGATTGTACCTTTGAGGCTGCCTAAAGCTCCGAAATATTTGTACTTAAAAGAATGTAATCAGCTATGGAGTAAATATACATTATATTATATATTATACTATATATCGACAATTTCCACCAAGTCCAGCCTGAAACAGTTATATTTAATAGTATTTGTTTTTTAACAGGCCGATGAATTAGTCTATTTGCAACTTTACACAAATGAAAAAAACATTCTCACCTACACTTACATACAACCCTGCGAGCGGCCGCATAGGCGTGTCGTAGCGGTCTTAGTACGCCAGCCATATGAGAGGAGTGAATAGGGAGGAGGAGGAATTGGACGTAGGTGAGTTGTACGTCGACAATACTTCTTATGTTAGTGCCACGCTTTTTTGTTACAATCACAAATGGTGAGTAGAAAGAAAGAATTTTTGTACTTATCACTTCGGCAGTGTAACTCCCTTATTTTGTCGCTTCTCTCAGTTATAGAGCTATAGAGTTATAGAGCAAAATAATATCTATTTATCGAGGGCAGGTCAAATAAAAAAACAGTGCGTTTCGTACTATGCTATATATATGGACTATGTGTATTAATAATTATAATGCTTATTTTTATTTAACCATGTTGTTGACGATAATTCATGGTAACAATTGTCATGTAAATATAATCATAGAGTAAGTAATCTACTTACTCTATGATATACTTACTCTATGATATAATGTACCTACTACTACCAAATAACTTATAAGTATGTGCTAAATGTGTTTAAGTGTTAAAAAAAATAATTGAGGTAAATGTGGATAGATTTTGCATATTTATGTTCAAAAGTGATTTTTATCCTTCTAATATCCCCTTTGTAGCACCGAAGATGGAATAATTACATTCCGAAACGTCGGCAAAGAATAGTTTTTTTTTTATTTTGACCTGCCCTCGATAAATAAATTTCCATTAATAGTAAGGTCGATATTTTGATAAATGACACAAAATAATATCCTCCTTGACGTACTGAAACTCGCCTGATCTGAAAGAAATCTAAGCCTAGCACGTAGTCTCTGAATGCTCCCAACCTAGTCCTTCCATCTACTGTTCGCTCGTTGCAGTATTTAACGAATCATGCCGCTCTCCTTTGTATTTCATTTACCTCGCGATTTCGCGCAGAGTCCCAAATGCTCGCAACTTATCTGAGACGTGGCCTAAACAGAGCAAACATCTGTCTTTAACATTTTCATCTAAGAACCTTCATAATATTGACTTGATAAATCCTAGTTTCTTTAATGCAACGCCGCAAATGTTTCGTATGTGTTTATCCCAAGCTAGGTTTGAAGTTCGAAGACGGTGATCCCAGATATCTGACTAAATATTACCCCTTTACATTTACCCTTCCCACTTTAAAAATATTGATTGGATTGAAATCGTTGACTAGATAATTAGGACATATAAATTTTTAAAGTCACATTGTGCCGTGGCCTCAAAGGTGATACGGTGGCACCACCGTCACCTTCATCTGACCATGACGGAGCAAGATTGAAACCCGGGACAAAAATAAATTAATTTCGTGAAAAATTGCACGGTTTTGATTTCATCAGTATCCCAGTCATTTAAGAACATGAAATAGATATAAATAATTAGATTCTTTAAGTACAGAAAATCTCGTCACATAATTGAAATCATTAAATACAATCAATCGATTCAATCGTTCAATTTCGTTCTTTTTAATTTTCAATTTCAAACGCTCACAGTTCAATAGTGGTTCGATTCCCGGCCTTTTCGATTTTTTTCATTTGGAATCGGCCATCGCTCCATCTTCACACCACCATTGTGTTGACACACATTATGTGTTTCCTATCCTCTTTCTTTCACTCGCTGTTTGAACGAAATATTAATAATATTTACGCCTCTGAGCGGTTTGCGTGAATGAATGATTGTATGGCCGGAATGGTTCATTTTCTTCTTGGGCTCTGCGTGACCCGATTATTCTGTGTATTTACCACTGTTTGTGTGACAGAAATCAGAAAAATTATGAAGGACGCCAAAGTAGTGGATATATCTTGTGGTTGGTATTAAAAGAAGTGGGTATGCATAATGTGGTTGGCTGATAGGAGTTTGGCGTGGAGACTGAAGCAAACAAATCTTCAAAATTATGACTAATGATGATGATGATGCGTAATTGTTCAGTGTAACGGACGCTAATTCACACTGAACTCATGTTTGTAGTAATCTCACAGTTTGTAAAAATCTGTCCCTCCAAAATTATTCATTTATCATAAAACATATTTTTTTATGCGAACCTACCATGCGAAATTTCAACGTAAACGTAAAAAAATAAATTATAGATCTAACAGAAAATCTCCAAAGGACTGATTTTGTCCTGTAGAAGATAAATTAAACTGATTTTATAACGGATACTTTTAAAAAAATTCAAAACTGTCATTTAAATAAAATATACAAAAGTTTTTACGGCTAGTAAATCTCTAAAAGTAATGTAAATAAGTAACTATCTTATTACGTGATATAAAATAATGAATTATATTTAAGCAATATTTACAAATTTTTTTTCGAATAGTTAACATATAGGACACTAATCAAAACATGGCTATTGTGCGAAATTTGATTAATAACGCAAAGTGAAGCGCTGACTTTGTTCGGTTCTTTCCGTTAACCTACGTGTACTGATTACGGTATCGTGAAAATAATGCTCGTCACGCACCTTTTGTGGGCATAATAAATGCTCGACTACGCGTTCAATGTGGCCCATTACGCAGTTCAATGTCTTCAATTTACCATACGGTTTTACTGATTCTTTTTTTAATCCATAGCCGAATAAAATAGAAATACGGTCCATAGTCTGATAGCATTCCATGCGTTCCAATTCTTCCAACTACGCGACTAAATGGAAGGTCGAGGTATGATGGACACTGGCTCCAAATTTAGATGGAATCTCCATCCTCTCCCACAAACAATCCAACCGAACGTGCTACGGGCGAAATAGAAAGTTATCGGAAATATCACCGTACAATGTCAAGAAAACGGCTAACGACATTTACGGGTCACGATGAGGAACTGAATCGACTAATGCTTTAAAAGTAACAGCTCCAATGTTTAAATTCGAAATTCCGAAATTTTAGAATATTCAAAGATGCTGGACGGACACATGGGATGGCCATGACGTTAATTTGTTCCATCTAAACCGAAACACACAATGCATTTCAAATGTCACTAGGTAGAAAATAACTCATATAATATATAAATACACTGGCTTAAATAAACTACCTTAAGCCGTGAAATTCTAGTGCGGATTCCTCGACCTTAAATATAAGAAAATTTCTGCAACGCCAAAAAAGCACTACATTTCGTCTGGCAGCCGTCATAAATGCACTTAATAATAATATTATACTGATGTTAATACTCCAACATGAGTAATCCTTACATATTGATTGATTGATTACAATTGAACAATTCGAGAGTAACTTTAGGTAGCTTTGAAGGAGGCCCTCTGTTAAGCCTACCATCAAATGGTCATTGGATTTGCTTCACAACTCATACACAAACAGCACATCTCAATGGGATAAGATAGTACGTAGGTACTCACCGACCAGAAGTTCACAGCTGCAGCGGCAAACGCAGTTTCATATTCGATAACATAACAGTTGAGAAGAATTAAATTTCACATTCCACGGGGTAGAAACTCCTGCAAAGAATAGATTAAGTAAATTAATAGAAGTTAATTTTAAATTCTAGCATTGGCAGAGTAATCTTTGATCACCAACTTTGATTGGTACAGTAAAAAATTATGAATTATTATTTAAACCAATCAAGAGTTTAATATAAGAATATTTGCTATTACAAACTGAAAGCATGGTAGTGGAAGTACTATCTAGCATTCTCTCGGAAATTTTCGTACGAATTTTCAATACAATCACTAATTTTTGCTAACAATAACGGCAGATACGGAGAACCTGACACGAATGCAGAGTCAAGAAGAATTAACTGATATATCTGGATGATTTCTAGTGCATCATAAAAATGCTCAATGTCAAATAAATCCAACCAATATGGTAATCACATACGTTTGTAATAATTTTATAATGCTTCAGCCAATAACAATTAAGAGGTAAAGAAGCATTTGCCGCGTAATAACTCCTTCAGGCCTCATTTCTAATACTCCACTGAAGACAAAACAAGAAATAAGAATGGAAGTTAACAGAAGATTAAAAAAATACAAATAATAATTATTTATGACTCTCAAAAGTATAAATGAAATGTTTGTAAGTTTTAATAGTAATGTCAAATTATTAATCCCAGAATAAGCACGGTATATGAATAATCTAAACAACATGTGACGGAATGCACGTTTTGAAGGCTCCTTCCCAAGTTAATTTTCGTCGAGGTAAAAGCGCAGCAGTTTACGGAAAATTTTGTAGAACTGGTTTGTGGTTGCCTTGAATCTAGTTATGGCACTTTCAGGACGAATGCGTTTCATTTGCAAAGCAAATGCAGTGGCATAAACTCGGAGCGTACCTAAATATTTATTCTTGCGGTTTCCGTGTCATTCGCACAAAATGGGCTGCAGCGGCGGTTCGCTTCGTAACGCTGGGAAGAGCAGATATTGTTGATTCCATTGAGTAAATTATATGTGGGCAAATGCACTCGGATAACATCATGCGCCGACTTTGGATTCAAAATTTTACTCCCCTGCTACGCTTATGAGCTCGCTTCCTAGCCACTTAAAATGCTTGCATGAAATTCCAATCTCCAATCGAAGTGCATTTATTTTTCTCTTGAACCTCACGCAATCGGCTTGCGCCAAAAAATATTTGAAATTATATGATAGTATTCATTTCAAAATTGACAATGACTGTAACCAATGATATGTGATTGCAACGCGTTACAGAAAATCAGCAAATGATAAACAACTGGAATCTACGAAGCTCATTTTACTTATTGCTTTTAATACTTTTGGAAAGACCTTGGATGTTTTCCTCGTCCCATTTTTAACTACTAGCTAAAAATCAACCCATGGCTAGGTAAATCAGACTCAACTAGTAAAACGGCTAAAAATATAGTATCTAAAAATATCTTAAGTAAATTGCCACTACATGCATTCATGAAATCAACCTTAACTAGCATTCGAAAAATAACCACAATTTCAGTTTGAAGCACCTTAACTCACTGTCTCCCTCTTTCTTCATCCTCTGTTTGAGGTGAGCGTCTTCTAGTGTGAAATGATATGCTACTAAATTTTACATCACCGCCAAATGTCAGAGGCACCAAACAGAAATATTCCATCATCAAACACACTCAATGAAAATTTATAACAAAAATTACCAATCCAGTTCATTGCAATAATGCTAACCTTTTACCAGACTAATTTTATCCAACGGTTGGTGTGATGCTATCCAGAACAAAACATATCGTTTTTGAAGTAATTCCGAAAGTAATTCACAGCCAGCCCTTGACGTGCAAATTCCACATTTTATGCTCAATTTAGATACATATCACAACTTAGCTTCAACATTAATCATTAGACCTTAGATAAAACCTTAAACCAAGCCTTAATTTCTTTGAAAATAGAGGGACAAAATTTTCACTTCTAGGCAATAGGTTTAATACGAATATTGAATCCACGGAGTGAGGAATAAACGATACGTTTGAACGTGTTGAGTGAATCGGCATTAGGAAACAACGTTTAAGTAAGCTTATACGAAGGCATCAGATCATTCTTCATTTAGCAAGGCGCTAAAGCTATAATGATGGACAAAAGAGACTCACGCATGAAAGACGGACGAAAGATGGACGAAAGAGAGCATGTGGTTTATGGAAACCATGCTATTATTCAAAAAACCCCAAAAGCCAAAGGGATGACTCCTTCCAAATAAATGCGATATGCTCATCGTGATAGAAAATATGTGTATTCGTATTCACAAATTCGCTGGTGATAGAAATTCAGTGACAGCACAGCATAACAAATTGGAAAAAACTTCAATTTTCACGTTTCATATATAATGCCCAACTTTAAAAAAGTTATTGAATTGCATGCGGAAAATTTAAGACGTCTTGAACTGAAAAGTTTTAGTGTTGATATTCTCTGAGTTCTTGGATGGCGTATGCATGCTGGCGGATAATAGAGGCAATTATTACTTCAGCCTAACCCCACATTTTGATGACCCATCTACATTAAAGTACGAATATATTATTTTAGACATTCGATACTGACACATGGACGAGCTCCGTTCCTTCAAGTCACTTTTAAATCAATTTCACCCGCAAAAAATCAGCTTTCTAGAGTTTCTCCGAACAAATCTTGGAGAAAATTACACTCGAGTTCAAAAAAGGCGGCCTCAATTGTTAGAGGTGAAAATAATACTTCACGGAATACTTGGGCATTGATGAGCTTTACAGTTCTTTCATTCAATTTTTAAATTCATTTCGCCTAGAAAAAGGACTTGCAGAACCCCTGAAAGCATATTTGCAATTTAGTCTCCAACAAAAAAGAGAATTTCAAAAATAAAGAATAAAACTTGAATGAAGGGTAAATTTTTCCTGCACGTCTGTGATGAAGAGAAAAGCAATAATTATCTTCCCTGAAATTCCACGCTACCTCTACCATGTAGTGAGAGTACCTATATTGGTTAAACTAGTTCCTTGGGTAGAAAGTAAAATGGTCAAACTGGTAACTTGAGCATTTATGAGGTAATTATAGCAGTTTGATTTTTTAAATGATTTCGCACAGAAAGATATAACTTGCAGAGTAATTCTAAACATATCAGCCGTAAAATCTTATACGAAAAAGAGAATTGAGTAAAAAAAATAAAGGTGATCTCTGGGATAAATGGTATTTCATTTTCCCTCTCTACAGCTAAAGAGAAGTCTAGAAAAGAAGAGGTGCATCCAGTCAAAATGCCCCAACCCCTCAGCCATTAATGGGGAATATATAATTTAACTGTTTACCTAAGCAACGCTGAGCCTCATATAAATATTTTAGTTTTTCATTGATTTCACACTGAAATATAAGATCACTTGAGTTCCTGTGTCCAAATAGTGTAATATTTGTCACCTTCGCTGGCGGTGTGGAATTTTTATCACCAGATAACCATGGAATAGCGGGTTCGAGTCCCGCCAGCAAACAACAAACAATTTTTCAACACCAAACGGAAGTATATTAGAGATACATCGAACTAATTACAAGGTAAGTAATAGTGGCAAGGGCTAAATTTTCTCACAAATAAATACGCAGTTATCCTTATTTATTTTTAACTTAAGACACTTTAAGCATATCTGCCGCAAAACATTCGGCGAAAAATAAAATCATGAGTGAAAACAAAGGAAATCACTTGTGTGAAAGGTATACTTTTTGTACCCCAACCCCGATAAAGAGGAGGAAGTTGAACTGAATCCTCCTCCACTGAAATTCCACTCTCTTGTCTTGTGCCCTTCACACACCCCTCCCCCTATCCATACAGCATCCAGTCCATCCCTTTCCTCTCAAGGTCTTACAACCCATTTCCCACTACTTTCTCCCGCAACCTAGCACAAAGCTCTCTCTCTCTCTCTATCGCCCCTTCATTAATAATTCCATTCTCTCCATTTGCAGTACGGCTTCGTCAACTACGCCCTGGAGCTACTGGTGCTCAGGAACTTCGGGGAGGAGCTATGGGCGGAGATCAAGTGAGTGCCCAGGTTTTGTTTTATCCGCTCTCGCAGCAAAGAGAGGACGAGAGAACGGCGTCGTGAGCAGAGGTCGTTCGTTCTAGGTGGCGTGTTTTGAGCGAAGGGAGGATTGTTTGTTTGTGGGTGGATGGGGTCACGACGGAGTAGGGATGAAGGTTCATCTACATCTACATCCTACTACCCTCCGACCACTCGCGCTGGAGGGGAGAGGGAAAGGGGGTGTTAAGGTCACCAGCTATAAAAAGGGGAGGGAATATGGAAAAGAAAAAGGAAGAGCGTGAAGGCGAAAGTGAATTGCATGTTAACACTCTTGCTGCTGGGATTTATATTCAATTACTTCAATAGGAAGCTTAATATTTTCGGCATCTTACATAATTTTAAAAAAAATTACTGTTGTGTAAACATTATTCACACCCATATGACTGAGATTATTGTCCTATTTACGTTGGTTAAAAAAATAAAAAATAAGTATTTTAGTTCAGAAAATAAAAAAGATATAATTTTGGAAAATGCTATCAAGTGAGGTAGACTTTAAACTTAAAACACATTGATATTGGCCGAATTGTTCCGGAGATTATAACCGCGTCAATTGAAGGGATTCAGGGAAGGGAGTATTAACGTTAAACCCGGTTTTATAATCTCTGGAAAAATATTTTCTTGGTGTGAGAACCGAATTTAATACTACTACCCATCGATAACGCTCACGTCGACTGACCAGCAGTCTGGTACAGTAATCAAAACCCTTAATCTCAGTTTTTAAAGCGGCTAGATTCTGGTGTTAGCGTTAAACACACATTTAAAAACTCGGCCTTAGTATCTCGCTCGGGTTTCGTTATCGTGACAAATAGTACGTGGGACGAAGACATTATTGTACCTATCTGTTCGCCTGCACATCTCCCTTATGTTGGTACTCCTATCAGTTACAAACATGTAATGCGGGGTTAACATAATGTCCTTCGTGGCGCCCTGAAACTCGCCTGATCAGAATTTTTCAAGTCCAGCACGAATCCTATAGTCTCTCCAACAGCTCTCAATCCCTCCGTCAGCTACGTCACACTTTCTGTCCGCTCGTAGCAGTTTTTAACGAAGTATGCGCCTTTCATTTGTATTTTGTTTATATCGCAAATCAAATATTTCTGCTTAGGCAACCGAATTCTCGCGGCGTACTCGAGATGTGGCCCAACCAGAGCAAAATAGCATTTGTCTTTCACTTTTTCATTCGAGGACCGTTCTACTATTCAATTGCTAGTTCCTAGTTTCTTTAATACAAATCAGTTTCAGTTTAGGGGAAGGTATTTAATTATAGTTGATTATAACACAAAAGAATAATACTCCGTATATTCCACAGTTTACTGACAATGAGTACCTAGACAGGTTTTGGCACTATGCCCGAGTCATTATCAAGAGGTATACCACAGTGAATTTTCTGGGAATGTCTTATACACTCTTGCTTTCCTTCAGGTTAAGAGGTTTTTTTTAAGGAAAGAGGATGAGTAAGCTATTAAGAGAGTAGAAACAAGGTTTTTCTATTAAGTCCAACTCGGCAACCTTATCACAAAGATAGGTATAGGTAAAATTTTGGGATTAAAAACAGCTGGATGAGCCATTTCATTTCAATGTTAGGCAAAACAAGATTTGTCCTCATTAAAATAAGATGCTAAATATTAAGCCAACTGTCAACTTAATATTATTTAGGGTTTCATATAAGGGCAGGATGAATATCGGGGAAAGAGGACACGGCGGTCAGAAGAGAAAGGAGGAAACTGAAGGGAAAATGAAGTGAGACTACGTTATTTCGATGCGATGAGGGAGGGTTTAACAGAGTGTGGACGAGAATGAAAAACATGGCGAGGATGATGAACACCCTCGGGAAAGTCGTGGTTCATAAAGGGCTAAGAAAATATAACTAGACGACCACTCCCGCCATGTTTTCGTATGCATTTGCTCATTTTTCACTAAAAAGAGCTCGTCAGAAACAGGATCTTCGAGAGCGAAACACATTTCCGGTGTAATCTCATGGCAGGGCCGCCCTTCACAATTTGAGGCCTCGAACGTAAATTTGGTACGGGACCACAATATATAAAAAAATGCATACATAAACAAAATCTTTATAAAAATTTAAGACAAAAAAGAAATAAATATAACATTTAATCTTATAGAAACTGTTTTCATGAATGATGTTTATATTATATTCGTGGGTAATATAAGAAAGCGCGGTGCGAGGTCCCAACTAGCGCGAAGCCCCAGGTATATGCCCGGCGGTACTGCCTCATGCGCTGTAGGGCTGTACTAAGAGCTGTGTTTACACTGGCAACTTTATTGCGCAAGTTACTCGTATCAAGCGACTTATGACGTAAATTACAGGTGTAAACTGCTCTGCAAGTCCACTTGAAAAACTTTTAAAAGTTTCGGCAAGTGACTTGCAGAAGCGTATTGTTGCCAGTGTAAATGGCAACCAATTCGGCTCTGCACTAACTTGTGAAAAATATTTCATCAGAGTAAAATCTTCCGCATGCACTATCAGAAGTAACTTTCTTAAGTAACTTGCCAGTGTAAACCATTAATATAGCCATTGACTGGTAAAAATTGCCCTTTAAAATAGATTTTCTGTAGAAAAATTAAAAAAATACATCTGACTTCACATTTGGAATAAATATCCAGAAGGTGCGAGAGAGTAAAGTTCTCTTCTTCAAGACTGCCATGAAATGACAAACAGTACTCATGTCATGACTGGGATTGACAAGAAATTCACGGAAATTAATACTCTAATGCTAGAGAGAGCATACAGCTGGTTATTAGATCATCGGTGAGCAATGGTCATAGCAAGGTAACCCAAATACCCAGCGGTTGTGCAGAAATGCTATCGAGTTACTCTAGTAGATATGATTGATTGAAAGCCAAATTTCGTCTCAATGTCTTATTTTTCTTCGAATTAATATATGTATTTCTAGTGCTAAAGATTTTGAGTTCACAATCGTTTCAGAAACGTCATCGACATTCGTACGTTGAAATTCTGAGACTCTCATAACTTTAATCGGTGGTTAGGTGAAATATTAACACTACTTTTTCACGTTGAATTGAGTTCATTAGCAGTTCCATATTCTCTTATTATCAAATATGAAGGACAAGTAGAATTAAAGGAACAGGAAAATAAAATGCATTGATATTTATATAAAATCAACAGTTCCAAGAAAATATCGGCATAAATTAAGGATAAACGACACTCTAATACAAGAGCAAAAGTCTCTACGGATGCTCTTTGCCAATTTTTAAAAATTCTCACATTACAAGCAATCGGCCTCCTCTAATTCATCAAGCGGCTCATTTCTCTTAGTGCAGGGAAATTTTTTTCGAAATGTAAGTTCATTTTTCAAAAGCTGACACTGCGAGGAAAGCATAAGATATGCACAAATATAGTCCCTAAAATATGCACCCCGTAACTACTAAAAATCCTATGACTCCTCCCATTCCTCTTGCCCACGGCGTCCAAATGAACATTGTGGAAAAGAAAACAAATATACAAGTCCCAAAGTTTGGCAGCTGGCTAATTCCCTGGATTTAGAGACCAGACAAGGCCACGAAACGTCGAGTAACAACCACCCAAAATTACGTGAGGTGCACCTGATTAGCATACATATTGTAGCAATATGCATTTAGTGCCCGAAGCATGAATTTGAGCATGTTTATCCCTCACTTGTAACAAGCTAGGAATATTGAGAATTCAGTCATAATAGTTCAAACTTTAAATCAAAAACTATGCAGAGTTTCGTCAATAGAAATATCTCGAATGTTCTCCACCGATTTCCTAGGAAATAGAAAAATCGCACACACGCATGATAAAAAACTTCCAGAACATGGAGTTACATAAATGAGGTGTGAAATAGGTTCTGAAAATTTCTGATAATCGCTTCATATAGCCATGAAATATGTGTCACCCTATTCTTCCCCACGTCGCAGCAATATTTCTTTATAAGTTAAGGAGATGATGCCTTCAACTGGGTTGCCAAGAGCCAAATAAACTACGCGTGTCGTCTGGGTCCCGCGTTGTATTTGAAAACTATACAGGGACTTGCACATGAAATACATGTGCTTAAACTTACCGTGGGTGAATATGGACATAACTATGAATATCGCATAAGATAAATCCGTGTTGTTCGATAACGGGGTGTTTTCATGCATCCTGGTTTAAAAGTAAAACTGACGTTAAGGATAATATTCCCACGTTATGCCAAGCGAGCTTGGCTCTCCTTGTCTCGCGCAAGATGAAGACCAATCGTACCTCAGGTTAGGTGTAAAACCGGATTAAAAATTAAAAATGACTTAAGCTGTGACAATTATCATGGGGATAAATGTATTGAGAAAAAAATCTTCAAAGTTGAAGATAAGAGACAACCATCATTGTTTACCATCCTTGTTTACCATCATTGTTTTATTTAAATTGGACATTTCGTATTTCCACAATGTCAAGCCTGATACGCTTCTATATAAGAGACAAATAAATTGATCTTATGCGGGTAGTATTCCCTTGATTCTCTGTCATAGGGGCGAGGGCATTTTAACCAAATACGACCTATTGGAATGTGAATAGCCATCGAACGTCTAACTTCGACTAATTTTTACTATTATATCCTATGCTTATTTTGGCCCAACTTACACGCAAGGACCAACTATTTTAAATAATGTACCTAAGCTGTTTTCAAGAGCACATTTTGAATTGCAAGTTTTGCAATACTTCTTTCAATACTGAAAAGGAAAATATATAGTTAGTTACGTCATTTTCAGGTTATTTAAATGACGTTTATAGGCTTAACTCTAGCTGATGAGGTGCTAAAACATCTGCGATTACACTCACGCTTTCAATCGTTTAAAAGGTCCTTGAACTTGAATTCACCCCATTTGCGGCAACCATCTCGACGCAAGCGGTCTTTCCAGAAGTGAGAATCCTCTTTCTTCCGAAAAAAACTCAATGGCACGTTATTGTGGTAATAAACAGATACACCCCACCAACAAACCTACTTCTATTTCTACCCTCCCCTTTCCCTTTCTCTAAGAATGAAAACAAAAATAGTTCTTCATAAAATGGATAAAAAATATATCTAGAAAAAAAAATAACGAAAGGGTCTCAGCTGTGGCTCCTGAGTGGATGATGGAGGAAAAACAGGCAGCTCCAGGTGCCCAAATATATGAGCGCGATTTTTTTTTACTGAGGGTAAGTACGAGAAAAGAACCTATGCAAACTCGTCTTCTTCATTTCGCCGAACAGGGAAGGCCCTAATCATAAATATACAAATGACACTGTGAGCATCACTCACGGCGGAGAAGAAAAGCGAAGGATAAAGAAAAACGCGGTAGGAGAGAGAACGCATGCATACTGGAAGGCAGGTAGTACGATAAAAAGAACCGCACGTAATACTGAGCGTAAAAAAAGGATGAGTATATGGAGGCAAATGATTCTTGAGCGGAGGAGAGATTCAAGGAAAGTGGGGGATAGGAAAGTTGAAGTATGAAATGAAGAAGAAAGATGGAAGAAAAGGCGAAAGAGGTGGTCTCAACAGTTAAGCGCGCTCTTAGCGAGGGGCTTGAGCGCCGCTGGGATATGAGAGCTTCCAGCCAATGAGGTCGATATGATGATGTTGCATCATTGTGGGCCTAAAGTAACGAGCTCGGGAAAGATCTCGGAAAACGTAATACTAGGGATGGGACGTGTAAACGTGTACACGTATGGTTGCGTGTACACGTTTTCTGTTTCTTGCAAAATAATACACGTCAGCATCGTCCGCCTTTGATCACGAATTGCCGCCACATCCCTCCCTCCCCCGTTTACCTTGAATCAAAGTGCCGCTGACGCCGGAGACACCCAATTCCATCTACATCTACAAAATACCCTGCAAGCCACCACAATGGTGTGTGGCAGGGGGTGAGTAGTCACCCACATGCATTTCACTCAACCCTAAATTTAGTGCATTGTATGTTAGTTAGTGTAGTGAACTGTGATCAGCAAGTGTAGGTATTAACGACATACTAGCATACTACACACAAGTTAAGGAAATGAACATCGTTATGAATCATTGTGTACAGTACTTCATGGAATCTAGATCGCAATCTGTGACTACTGTCACATCCTACTCCCTGTGACAGAGTTTGACCTTAGCAGGCTGCCGTTCTGCGAGCAGGAGGTAGGGGTCTACGAAGACCGGGGACGGGACTCCAACACTCTAAGCGTGCATACCTGTAGGCCCACCGCAGAACGAAATGTGGGGCCAGAGACTAACTATTGTTTGCGTCGGAATAGGTAGGACGTGTACACGTCTGATTAACAAGCGTGTACACGTTTACTGCAATACACACTTTTGCCGATCCCTATATAATACGTATGTAAATTCCCCATTGTGCATCCGAGAACATAAAAATATTGCGTGTGGTCTTACGTGATTCCTATTTTAAAATTTCACAAACCAATACGAAAGTCTTCTTTGCGAAGAATAGTCCGCTGTAGCTTTATAGATTAAATAAAAACACAGTGCGGGTAGTACGTACTTCACAGTTATTACTGTTGGACTGGACAAGATTTTTCACAGCTAAACCGTAATTTTCAGAGTTTCTAAGTCCCTTTCAGTAATTTTTTACGCTAAATTGTTAAATCAACGGGTTCATAAAGAAGGTAGGGAAAAATATAACTAGCAGTGGGGTCATTCCATGTGAAATCACGGACAAGTTGCCCTTACTATCTCAGATTTGTTTTTTCATAAGGCCCTTGGTTAGTATAAACAAGTTTTATAAAAAAATTTTAGTTTTAGTGAGGATACGGGGGTGTGAAAAATTCGGAATTTGTGAAAACATGTCCCAGAATTTTCCCATTTTTTCAGATCCAAGAACACTAGAAAGTTACAGTAAGAATCATTTTGTACAAAAAAAATTAGTGCATCATATTCAGTAGTCAAATTTGAAAATTTAAAATTTTTGGAAATATTTAAAAAAATTTGAAAATTTAAAATAAAATTTTCAAAATGTACCCCACCTTCGATCCATCTCAAATTTTAAAATGTTATAGTTCTTTGTATTGTTAAAGAGCCTGCAACGTTTCGTCATTGCAATATTTCATATTACGGAGAAAAAAATGTTGTTTAAGGCATGCACTTCACCGTGGCCACGCCCATCTGGTTGAATAGCAGTTAGGCCTTTCGTTACTTGCCAATGGAGTGAAAAATACACTATATTGTACTTCTAACGTAAGGTAGAAGTGTTACTTCGAAAAAGGGTCACTTCACACCATGGGAATAGCTTAAAACAGTAACTTCACAGTTGTGTTTCTATAACGGCGGTGCAACTGCCTAAACCTGGCGGCTGATGTGGGGGAATCTGCACGGGAGTTCAAATGTTGACCCGGAGCTTGATGCGAATCAGCTATTTCATTTTGATAATTTAAATGATTTTTACCAGATCGGTTTTAGGAGTAGATTTATTTACAACTGTATACATTATCGACTGCCCGTGCTTTCAGTGAAAAACAGAAGCACTGTTGCAATCTGCTGAATTTGCATAAAAACGTTAGGTCCTGAAATCTTCGTCCGTGTCACTGCGGCCTTTAACTACCGTTGTCGGGGCGTTTTAGGAGGAGTGATTGAAGGTGAAACACTTTGTACTCATTGCTCTAATGGTGTGTGAAAGTTGCTCGAAGAACCTGCACTTACTAGACTGCCTAGTGATTTGTCACAGCAAGAGGCTGTTGCCACCGTGGATGAAGAAAGACTGGGGACATCGGCACAGTCCGTCCTCGTTTCCGAGGACATCCAGGTCACCGAGGCCCGCGTCGCGGAGATTCACGTCGCTGAAGTTTCCCAGGTAAGCCCTGATGAGTCAGTAGAGCTCAGTCAGGAATGTAATGCAAACGTGGAGGAGGCAGTCGAGAGTAGCGGAAGTGCTTACTCTCCAAAAAACTTCGATTAGACCAGATTAATGCTACTCTAGAAGCTATTGGCGAGTCTCCAGTGACACTGAAAAATTTGAACCGCTCAAAGAAATACAGCCAAGGAAAAGTGAAAAAAGTTAAGAGTTTGTTGAAAAGATCCCTGGAAAATGCAATGGAATTTTCAAAAGTGCACTCCCAAAATGAGGAAAGCCCACCTTCAAGTGATTTAGGAACTTCTCATTGGTTTGAAAAAGCAGGGAGGGAGATAATAAAAAAAAAATGAAAGATAAATTCAAAACTGCAAAAACCGTAAGTGAAAGAGTGCTGATCCTGTCCGTTCTTCCCTAGTCATGGACCGCTGCAGAAATACAGAGAGAATGCTCGACTACAGAACACATTGCGAGGAAATCCAAGCAATGGGTAGCTGAGAAATGTATGTATTGCACTCCGGATCGGAAGCACGGTAAGGCCGTACCAGTTGATGTCGAGGAAAAAGTAAAAATCATTTTTAAACGAGAGCCTGACATAAGTCGGGAAATGACAAGCAAAAAAACAGTGGACAAATGTATACGAAAATGGTAGCAAGGTCACATATCACAGAGCAAAAAAAGCTAGTATTAAGTAATTTGAGAGAAATATACTCCCAGCTCAAGAAAGAAAATCCTAATCTTTCAATCGGCTTTTCAATGTTTACTGATTTAAGGCCAGCTGAATGTGTTCTCGCCCGTGCATCAGGCACGCACTCAGTATGCACGTGCACAGTTCACCAGAACTTTAGACTAATGTTTATGGGAGCCCAATAATCTGATATTCTTTTTAAAGACGGTGAAAAGCTCTTTGAAAGTTACAGATATTGCTTTCAGTGCATATCGATGTGCTATCTACCTACTGATGAATGCAGTCTCAGTCAATGTAAAAGCAGAACGTGCTGCAACTCATACAGACTCTGAGATGTTGTAGAAAATCATTTTCAAGAGAACTTGATAGACACTATCACTTTAAAGAAGTGGACAGACACGGACATGTCATTTGAATACTCTTATTAAGGACAGTAAAACTTGAGTAAAAGTGTTGACGTTTTTGTAGACGCAGCAAAAAAAGGTCCAGACACATGACTGAATTGCCAAGAAACAAATTGACTTTTTCAAAATGAAGATGGACAATCAAGGCCCTAGAGAAGTTCTCAAAGTGACGGACTTTTCCAAAAATTATGCTTTTCTACTCCAAGACAGCACTCAATACATTCACTGGAACAACATTCAAGCTACGATACACCCTTTTGGTGAGTGTTTGTGAGAAGAAAATGAGTTGAAAAAAATAAATCTTGTACTAATCTCATAGTAAATGATACGGGTGCAGTCTTTTTTTCCAAAGGAAGCTAGTTCAATTCCTGAAAGCTCATGTAAAGGATCTAAATACAATAAGTTACTTCTCCGATGGAGCTGCTGGATAGTAGAAGAACAGATACAATGTTGGCAATGTGTTACACCGCGAGAAGTGTTTTAATATTTCCACAGTGTGGCATTACTTCGCGCCTAGCAAGGGCGGCACAGTGAAACGCCTCGCTACCAGAGGCCATACAATGAGCAAATACAAACTCCCCGGTAGCTGTATGAATGGGCTTCCGCTAATATCAGGGACATAGCTTTCAGCTTCGTAGGCAATGCCGAGGTTAACATTTCACTAGAGGAGGTAAAGAAGAAATTGGACGTTGCCTACGATGTGAGGAGAATCTGATCTTACCATGCCGTCATCCCGAAACCAACGGACACTGTCTGTATGAAGAAAACTTCCTTTGATCCTGAAGGAACCCTTGTTAAGCTGAACCCTATTCTCCTCTCTGAAAGGATGGAAGATACAGAAGTGCGAACTAGGTAAGTTGCAAGCACATATTGCGTTTGCAAACAAAACCCGAAAATAATTTCCATGTGTAATATCCACAGTTTTACACTGCGTTTTACACAGGTCTCGGCGGCCGCAACAAACAAGTGAGACAAAAGAATGTTAAAGGCGATTGACGATTCCATAATGCAAGCTTAGTTTCCTGAAAACTAATATCTTCCTAATGCATGGAAGATAGGATGAATGATTGAAGAATGAAAGGATACTGAAGGAATGGGTCGGGGAGAGAATGAAAGGGAGGGGCAGCAGGTAGGAAAATGGAAGGGAAAGAGGTGAGGGAGCTGATTGTTAGTTGATTCGCATTAAGCTCCGGGTCAATGTGCAACCTCCCGTGCAGATTCACCCACGTCAGCCGCCAGATTTACGGCCCGGCGGTGAGTGCGAGCAACGCACAGTCTTTCCTATCATGGTATAAGGGAATATAAGCTGATTGCACCATTTTTAGTTCCAACGTGGAAACAGTTATTGAAGGCAGTTGCACCGTCGTTATATACATCCAACTGTGAAGTTACTGTCTTAAGCAATGCCTATGATGTAAAGTGATCCTTTTCTAAAGTAACGCTTCTATCTTACATTAAGAGTACATTATAGTGCATTTCTCACTCCAGTGGCGATTAACGAAAGGCGTAACTGCTACTCAACCAGATGGGCGTGTACACGGTGAAATACATGCCATACACAAAACGTTTTTCTCTCTTATATGAAATATTGCAATGACAGTTTGCAGGCGCTTTAACAATACAAAGAACTAGAAGATTCTAAAATTTGAGATGAATAAAAGGTGGGGTACATTTCGAAAATTTAATTTTCAATTTTTTTTAATATTTCCAAAAATTTTAAATTTTCAAATTTGACTATAGAATATGATGCACTAATGTTTTATGTACAAAATGATTCCTACCGGAAATTTCTAGCTTTCTTAGATCTGAAAAAATGGGAAAACTCTGAGACGTTTTCACAAATGCCGAATTTTTCATACCCTCGTATCTCCGCTAAAACTAAACATTTTTCATTCAAATTGTGTATATAAACTAAGGGTCTTATAAGGAAAAGCACAAAAAAATTTCGTGTAAATCTGAGATAGTAAGGGCAATTTTTGCATTTCTGTCGGTGCTTTAGCATGGAATGACCCAGTAGTATTTTTCAATCACCTTTACAATAGTGTTGAATCAGCTGGTTTATCAATGAAGTTGAACAGAAGCTAGAACAAGCAGTGAGTATTTTCTTTAAAATGAAACGATAGCACAAAATTAAGCTTGAATATAAATTTACTCCATTGATGAAGAAAAATGTAATAACTGCTTTAGATGAGATCTAATCACGGATAAAGTAGCTAGTTAATTAACAAGAAGCAGAACTCGTTAAATCCAATTCGATTACTCGAAACTATTTCAAATGAACCATTTTGTTTTGCTGGTGTAGAAGCCCACGAACGGAAAAAATAAAGCAACACTGCAACAAGCTTCCTCCCCGTATACCTTTAATCTCCGGGGGAAAAAAGCAGGTGACCGAATATCCTTTCAACCGACGCACGGTGAAATCATGCAGCAAGTTGGCTCCAGACATACTGTATAGGCAAGTTCGCAGATTTATGTCCCAACGGAAACGAGGTTTTAGCGGTGTTTTTCCAAGGCAAAGCAATCTCCGAAACTGAGCACCATTAATTCAACCTAGAGCCCTTCCCACTTCCGTTTTGTGATTAATTGATGCGCTGGCAGGATTGTGGTGTTACAATCCCCTCCACAAAAACCGCCGATTTTGACCCGAGAAAAAATGAATAATCCGCGAAGAATTTCACCTTCTGAGGCCGGAAAGAATTATTAAAAAATATTGCGAAGCCAAAAAATCCATTGTGAATTTACTTTTCGTGCCTTTGGTGCTGTTGAGACGTAAAAGAAAGATAAAAGTGCGAGTCTAAAAAGTATCCTAAGGATCTATAACAAATTTACACTTCATAGTGGTCCACTAATCGATTTATTTCTTAGGACCCGGGTTTCATCAGATAGTGACATCGGTGACATCTTCAAGTAACAGTGTTATGTTTGTTTGTTATGGTAACCTATAGATATCACGGATGTCACTATGTGATGAACCCCGGGTCGTAAGAAATTAATCAATTTAGTGGACCATTACGACGTGTAATTTTTATTTCCAATATGGAGAGGTTCCACATAGTTAAGCCTGAAGTTATTACTAGTATAACAAATTTAGTTTTTGGATCTCTAAATATATTTTTTTACATTCTACTATAGTTGATACATCCTGCCCGCCATTTTGCAAAATTGCGGGCAGATATTTAATATATATAATAATAATAATATAAAACTTACTTAAATACCTTACATGACACCTTATATTTCCTTCGATAATCAAATACAGAATCAGCTTCAAATAGCTGATCAATGGTAGAAGATAATAAAAATCGTCCCCACATTCATTGCTGCATTTTATCACGATGTATTAAGGGCATTACATTTCTCACTCAGGAATCCGGAGAATAAGTCTCCATCAGCGAGGCTTAGATCATTTTCTTGATATATCTATAAGTCAAATAATATTTCCCAACACGGGTCTTAATATTTCTGTCTGGATAGCGGATAGAGGTTATATAATATTCTGATTCTAGGCTCTGTGCACATAATTCCAATACAAAGACAAGGCTGTCGCTACTGAAGTTGAGCATACATAACAGTAACATAATTTCGAGTCATCGATGAATAAGCCTCCTAATGGCAACAATATAACCAAAAAGTATCTATAATCCTGGTGGATAATCCAGGAATCATATATCACTCTTGTACCAGAAAAGCATGCAAGCACAATAATGTTCCCCGATGTAACGTGCTTATTTGGCACAATCAGCCCTTGGAATTCGCAGCCTTCTTAAAAAAAGAAATATATAGCAAGGATCTGAAATTAGGGTTAAAATGATGGCGTTTCACGCGATAAAAAGGAACTCATTTTACAGGTAGACTTCTCAGACTTATAAACGAGTTTCAAGAGTACCAGTAAATCTACAAGAGCAAGATACGATGATGACCGAGGCTTTCGTAACATTTGACCCGTTGAACTAGCTAAAATGTTGACAGAGGGGTGACATTATTCTTAAAAACTAAGGCTTTTAGGTGTCCTAAAATCGAGATTTCATGAGCTTCAAGCGCCAAAATCTCTGTCCCACACAGCCTCTAAACCCTTCATCCGTCTGGCCCTTCCCGAAGCAAAAACACCGGCAGATGGCGAGGCTTAGCAATTACGAGGTGCAACTTCACTCCGACCCAAACGATCCTAGAGCTCCACCCGCTTTTATGTCCATGGGTGGCTGCAGTTAAAGCCAGGCTAGGGTGTAGTAGGGACAACATATGCCGAGCAAGGGGTGGCAGGAACGTGCTGTGCATACGTCCAACTTTCGTGGGCAGTTTGTGCAACAAGGTGGTTTTATGTTGCTTGCCTGTGGAAGGTTAATTTCACCACTATAAGGATTAACTCTCTGAAGGGAGAGAAGAGTGCTATGAAAGCTCCCAACAGTCGTTAACCCACAAAAACTCTTTCTCGCAATGAATAAACATAATTAGCTAATACACTTTAACGCCTCAGAAATTATTAAAGAGATATTTCGTTCAAGATAACACGCCACTAGGAAGCCAGAGCGAAATTTCGGGGAAGCCATCTTTTTTTCAAGCAATGTAACTATAGTGAAAATTAACGACAACTTACGAGGTAAAAAACATTCATAGAATTCACGCGATTATTTTCAGACAACTGTCAGTGTGGTACTACTTTATTTGAGATATTATTAGTACAAAATATGTTTATTTAACTATGTATAGTGTTTGAATGTAGTTGAACATTTTAGTCTAGAAGTATGACAGATGTGATGGTCGTGCAGCATAATTGACTCGTATGATATGATTCACCTCAAGGACTATCATAGTCATTTTTTCCCAGGAATTTGGGTTCGTACCGCGCATACACGACTTCAGAGGACAATACACGAAGGGTTTCCGAACTTTATTTTGGCCTCTGAAGATGACACTTGAAGCATCGTTTTGGTGCCATAACAACTTCGAGACACTCGCCTTCGAATGCACTTGGCAAACTGCAACTTATTCGACGCTCGAAGCAATTGTGGACTTGGAACTAGGTACACATCCGAAGTTTGATAAGAAATGCTGTCCAATTTAAAGCCTTATCGTACGAGCCCTGAAATGGGTAGCGATAATGGGAGCAGCCTCCCTTTCCACAATCCACCTGATGCTTTCCTGCTGCCCTGAGATTTTCTGACACCCAGTGCTCAGAAGAACTTGGTTTGGCGGCAATAGAAACTCTTATGGTTCCAGAGAATGCTTTATTTTTTTGAAGTTCTAGATCACGGTGGGCAAGAAAAATAACTTTGTGAGCTCCAGTAATGATGACTTTTATTAAAATGACCCGGATTTTGACACTTGATGGTATGCTCAGAAGTGGAGCACAAAACTCTTGTAGTAATATATTTACTCATAGGTTTGTATATATATATTGATACCAAATTTCGTATACATCACTTGAAGATGACAAAAAGTGCCGAAGCCCATGTCGCTTTTTTAATAAAAATTATTATTCTGAACTAACTATTACTTTCATTTTCTCCATGAGAAAGGTTTCTCCTAAGGTTGCTCGTGGATTGGGATGCAGTTTGGTACGCTGACTGGCTTTATATTTCGAGGGACCAGTTCCGAATTCCGTCAATGGTGGATATTTTTTGGTAGAATCCCAATCAGTATTTGGTTGACTTGAGGACGGCACTTCAGTTACAGAAATCCGTTCGTCAGATGAGACGTTATGCTATTGTCTCCTTTGGCTACTCCCGTTAAAACAGGTCAAGCCGATGCCGAAACAGTTTGCTGCCAGTTCCTTCAATAATTCCTACCACACCAATCTACCCACCTATCCTTCACGATTCAAATGACCAAGTTGTCGGTCGCCATCCCCAAATAACCAACCAATCGAAAGTTACGCGCTAGGCTACGGATACAAAAAATAATCACGCTTCACCAGATTCAAGTAGCCACGACGGGTATTATTTCACCTCATATATTGTATACGTAGAATAGACACAGGTGACAGGTTTCACGGTCGAATGAATTGGTTCAATAATTATTTTTTCCCGCGGACCACTCACGACTACAGCAGGCGCAGATTGAGACAGTAATTCTACTAAATAAAAGGTCTCATAATTACCACTATTTTTCCTCCAATATCTGTCCTCCATTGCCATTTCTTTATGTAGCTGGAGTCTTAACGCCCCCTGCCACAGAGCCATGAGGCGAATCGGCTAGTACTTAGACGTATTGCATTGCAAGGAATTAATGGAGGTAATCAAGCCCAGAGGACCTTCACAGCCGGGCATAATTCAAAGACCCTTCCGTCAAAGACTGATCGTGCTACCCTCCAGCTATTACGCCGCTAAAGAATATTTTATGGCATTTATTATGCAGTTGAAGTAAATCCACTAGAAAAGAGGGATCTCTATCTACTTAAGCAATAGCAACAGACTGCAGCACACTAATTACAAGCAACAGATGAATGCTAAATGATAAAAGTGGATGGAATATCAAAAACTATGCAAAAAAGATTCTTTTTAATGTTACTTTTTGGCTCCACAATTTGAAATATGGAGTAATTTAATCGGTAATATTGCAAAACTCCAGTTCTTATGTTTTGTCTTTGTTTAAAACGTCCATCATCTGGACAACCTTTAACTCGATTTTCATTTATTTTAATATTATATCCCTATACTGTAAGAGCTTAGCAAATTCAAATATTTCAGCGGTTCTTTTCAAAAAAATACAAACCATTTGCAGGCCCTTGCAATATGCGTAATGAGAGCCTGCCGATGACTAAGAATGATCACATTTGATTTTTCTGGATCCAACGGATAGAGAGTTAATAAATATTATCAGCAACTCAGGACACATGCGAAGGGTTTCCATCTTATTTAGTTGCTTTGAAAACAGACCCAAGACTCCAAATTTCGTACCATTTGTAAGATCCATTATCTCTTCTTTCTGAGTAGATGTGGAATAGAGTTTTTTAAATAATGACAGCCAAATAATTTAAAAATCGAATGAACAAACCATCATGTCATAAAATTGCATAGTTCACCGTTACAAAATCCATTTCCAGCACGCACAAAGCAACATAGGGCAAAATGATTCGTGTCCATCAATTTCCGAAGTCTCATTACGAGACACTTCCAAATGGCTATAGTCTCTCATGTTCCCCAAAAGGCCAGGTAAATGCGAAAACCTGAATTGGCAATCATATTCATGAACGCACGACCATTTACACAAGGTGCAAGCGTCAGGAGAGATGGAAACGCCCTCGGGAACGTGTCTGTCGCATTAAAGTGAGTCACAACACGCACCACGATAATCCCTCAGATAACGGCATATAAAAAGATTATTTCATCATTGGGAGGGGGCTATCTTCCGAATCGTTATATAAAACCATGAATGACGTTCTGGAAGGAAGAAAAATGGATCGGTAAGAAAAATTAAAAACGTGATGGACATAATACAGTTCCCTAGTTGAAGAGATATAAGACTTTTCAGAATAAGGAATTTCAGAATTCATATAACGTGGGAGAGATGAGGAAGATTTAAATGAATAGGCACAAATATCAGAGAATCTGGGTGCTATGAATGATACATTATTACACTACACTGGGTACGAACAAATGCAAAATTGTATGGCATGGCATGACAATAAATAGTTGCATCAACATTTCCTGGAATAAGGAAAGCATTAACTGCTCATAAGTCCTTCCAAATATGTATTTGTGACTCATGAAGAAACAACCACGAACCAACGTTACTTCAAGGCCTCACTTAACTGATTACTTAAAACATTCTTAGATTCACTAATGAGATAAGGATGTGTATTGTTTTTGAGCGGTGGCATTAGGCTTCAATGTCCACCTCATAACAAATTCCTGTGGTGAAATCTAGATTATAGTCCCGAAGTTTCATAGTGTCATTTGAAAGTGTCTAAAAATCTTCAGGCATCGAAAAGATTCATTTTTTATAATTCTTTGGGTTCTATCCCCTCGTGAGCCAAAAAAATTCCTAAACCTTGATGAAAACAAGATTTCGATTTTAATAGTTCATTAAACACTATAATCAAAATTTCCCGTTACAAGTTATTTACTACAAATACAGATGTAACTACTGAGATAGTGTGGGAATATATATCTATTAGATAAGAGGCTCATTAATAGGCTTACATAAGATGCTTCAAGAAGCTTGATCAAAGGCAAAAAGTGTCAAACAAAACTTATCTTAAAACTTAAATCCCATCGACGAAAATATAATGGCCTCAAGAGGGAGGGTAACTCGAACTACTCGCCGAATGGTGAAATTCTAACGTGGAATATAAGATATATATACTAAATTATTGTTATTGGCACTGAATTATGACTCGGCCTTAATTTCCGTTGGACGAAGGCATTGACAAAATGGAATAAACAATGTCAGAGGGAAATTGTGCATCATTATCATCAATTTTAGAGGAAAACACAATATCTGTAAGTAAAAGTTGTTTTCCTCATCATTTTCGACCAATTAGGATCATTTAAATCCGAGATTTAAATAAGAGTGCATTACTTATGTACAATTTATTATATAGATAATATGGACTTAATCTAAAACGGGCGATTAATCACGTCGTCTGTACCAAAACCTTCATTGTCCTAATGTACAAATCCTGATACTGCATTCCTTTTAGTCAATTGAAAAAAAACATTCATATATAAAGATATCGGTTCCCTCTGGGATGATTGAATACCATGCATTCTCTTGTGTATCAGTCATCACCAAAAGCATTCTCAGGGGTAAAGTGACAAGCAACCGTAAAACTTAATTAATGCGCACCGTCTAGTATGAGTAGACGGCTTGATTCATCGCAATGTAATTTAAACATCTCACAATATAATTTCGAATTAAATAATTGTAGCAATTAAACAGTATTAATATTAATCATTAATGATGTGATTTAAGAACCAAATTTAAAAGCATGATGGATATACTGGTAGCTAGCTTAAACTTATACTTCATTTGTTCCACGTGTAAGTAAGCCAGCGAGTCAATTTCCGCTCATCAACTTACGCGATATTTTCAGTGATCAATAAGCATTTAGATTATATTATATGCAAGAGTACCCTTGTTTAAGTAATTCTCTGGATAATAGATTAATTTTAGATGAAGGGTTTTCTGAGAGAAGAGGTTAATCGGACAATGGAAATAATCGGAAATTTAGTGCTTTTCCATCGTCGAGAATTATAAGATTCCGTCTTTTAAATTAGATCACTTTTAATAACAGCCATTCTACCTCCATGGCATGAACCCATTCCCAAATTTATTCTGTCTTATAGCCACGTAAGCTTCTTGGTCACTTCCTAATCTCATGCATACTTTTTTCTTCTCACTCTGCATCCAACAAAGGAAAGTAGCTGACGTCAACATGGAGGGGCAGTTCCTGGTGCGGCAAATATACGACGATGAAGTCACGTACAATTTGGTGTCAGCCGCTGTGCAAGTTTTAAGTAAGTATAATGGCGAAAATTATTGGTTATAGTAGCATTAAATTTCCCATTACAAACAATTTTTTAATAAATCGTTAGTCAGAAAGAAAGTATTTTCTCTATATGGGTCATTCCATGTCAACTCGACCAGGTGATTGCCCTTAGGGTAACCGAATTTGACCAAATTTGGCATATCGTCCTCATTTGATAGCATATTGAAAAAGCCGAAGCCGTTTTGTAATACATGCAACCGTTTACCAGATATTGCAACGTCACAAAATTTGAATTTTACAAAAAACAATTTAGCATTAGGGTTTTTGGCTCAGTGTCAACTTTTCGTTAAAATACTATTTGTGGGAAAGGGACGAGAATAAATCAAACACTGACCCTTCATTTCAACATTTGTGCTATTCATGTTACCAATAAATATTTTACAGGGATGGTACAGAATTATCATTTATTCACCGGGTTGGTCTTGGAGAAAAGTTGATTTGACATTTTGTTAACGAGGAAGAACGAAGATAACAAAATCATTAATTATATCTCACAGTTAATAAGCTCTATTTATATAGGGGTCATTCCACGTCAATTCGACCAGAAAATCGGCAAAAATGACCCTTAGGGTAACCGATTTTGACCAAATTTGGCATATCGTCCTCATTTGATAGCATATTAAAAAATCCGAAGCCGTTTTGCAATACATGCAACCGTTTACGAGATAATGCAACGTCGCAAAATTTGAATTTTACAAAATTGTCTACACATTTCACGGCATATTTCCGAGAATGTTGAAGCTACAAATGTACAAAAGAGCTTAATTTAAAGGTCATGAAATAGTAAAGTATAATAATGGATTATATTTCAAAATTTAAACAGCAGTGATAGGTGTTTGGTCAAAGTCTCGTTCAATCTGCTTAAGGGAATTTTTATTCCGGAGAGTAAGGACTCCCATTGGTTTCATCAGTCACGCTCTCTTTCGTGTAACTAACAGATGACTCTGACTGGGAACTTTGAGATGCCATTGCTGATATAGCACCGCATGAAGGTCCTGCTGCACCATAAACGGACCACTGGTAGTCTTCCTCGGAGGCATGCACTAATTGATTTCCGGTTTTTGTTGTGAGCAAACTGGACCATCACTTCAGCCATCTTTTTTGACTCGGTGAATTTTCTCACACCCACTTTACATTATACACCGAGTTTCCTTCCTTCTATGACTCCAGACACTGTCATGAAAGGCAAAGTGGAACTCGCTAGAGATTGTCCACAAATTAATCCAGCGAACGTTTCCATGCAAATTCAAGGGATTTCAACAATGCCTTTAACGAACCTCGTAGTAAAATAGATTATATTTATCATGACGGCTGAACACTGATTAAAGCACCAACACCACTCCTCAACCAGATCAATTCTATTTCACGAGCAGAGCTGCGAAAACTCCTTAATACAAGTCTCTCTGGAACATTTCTTTATTTAAAGCGTTACCAACGGAGCACTTCATATTTAAACGGCTACAACCACAAAACGAAAAATTGCACTAAAACTGACGGAGGGTTCAAAAAATGTCTACGTATAATTCTGTACCCTTACTGATAGAGGTCACACGACAACTGACTCATTGCTTGCCGATCCGATCGTTTGCAAAATTTCCGTTGAGTTGTAATGGGTGGCGCTCTGCCTTTCTCGTTGTTTTCCCACAGAAAATGTGAATGGGTGAGGGTGGGAGACGACTGTGCGGCACGATTTGTTTTAAATGAGAAAAATAGAAGAGGTTTCGGAGAACATGCTAAAAAAGTATGCGAGTAAAATAGTTCAGGGGCTAGGAGGAAAGTAGCATTGGAAGCCCAAGACGGGACGAGGTTTATCTATTTTTCTCCGAGGCCGACCGCTGTAAGGTCTGGTGCCGCTCCTCGTGGGAGGCGGAGGTCACATCTGCGAGAAGCAAATAGCGAATGGCACGGGCAAAGGGGATTTAAGGGTTAGTATACACTTAAAACAGGCGAGAAGAAGATGAAAGAGAAAGTGTGCTGAGATCTGGAGAACCTGAGTACCGTATGGTCGGCGCGTTAGCCGGACGGCGCGCGAGCTGGACGCCGCGGCGAGCGGTCAGCGTAGCGTTACGCCTACACTGAAATTTTTTTTATTTCTTAAATGAAATATTACCCCTACCAAAATTTTTTAAACTTATAAATGAGGGTTGTATCTACAAAAATTAAAAAAATGAGCAAATCGAAGGCACAGGTACATCGTCAAAAATCGATTTTAAATTTTAAAATTGTTATAAACTTAATTAAATTGTTTATATTTTGAAATATAATCCATTACTATACTTTACTATTTCATGGCCTTTAAATTAAGCTCTATTGTATATTTGTAGCTTTAACATTCTCGGAAATATGCCGTGAAATGTGTAGACAATTTTGTAAAATTCAAATTTTGCGACGTTACATTATCTCGTAAACGGTTGCATGTATTACAAAACGGCTTCGGCTTTTTCAATATGCTATCAAATGAGGACGATATGCGAAATTTGGTAAAAATCGGTTACCCTAAGGGTCATTTTTGCCGATTTTCTAGTCGAATTGACGTGGAATGACCTCTATATAAATGGAGCTTATTAACTGTGAGATATAAGTAATGATTTTGTTATCTTCGTTCTTCCTCGTTAACAAAATGTCAAATCAACTTTTCTCCAAGACCAACCCGGTGAATATATGATAATTCTGTACCATCCCTGCACAATATTTATCGGTAAACATGAATAGTACAAATGTTGAAATGAAGGGTCTGGGTTTGATTTTTTCTCGTCCCTTTCCCACAAATAGTATTTTAACGAAATGTTGACACTGAGCCAAAAACCCTAATGCTAGATTTTTTATCATTATGAATCTTTTATTGACCACAATATTATAGTAGAATCTGTTCATGACTCACGCTTTTCAGGACAAAGGTATTCAAAATTATTAAATCGTTATTGCATTATCATTTTTATATCCTGGTTTTGTTTAACTGCTAAATATTTGGAAAAATTTAGCCCTGAAGATGTCAATAAAAAATGACGAAACGTTGGCAATGTCCAGGTGAGCATTGATTATTTAAATGAAAATGACCAATACTCCAAAAATTATATTCTACTTAATGTTAAAGTTAGCACACCCTGGGAGATGTAATTTTCATTATGAACTCGAATAAGATGTCAGGTACAGTGGCAACCTCCGAATTTCTTATTTTTCCCAAAATTCTAATGTTAAACCTAAATTTAGGCTTTCCAATCGTCTTTCCAAGAAAAACACTACTCGCCACTTTAAAAAATTTAATATATATTTGTCTTAAAGATAGGAGTAGCCCAGAAGCATTAAGTAACTAATAGGATGATCAGCAGTAAAATTACTTTAAATGATTTAAATTCATGCACATCTCAACCATATACGTGCAATCACTTTTATAATCTCATCATCAGATCATTACATTTTCTTTAAGTAAATATTTTTCCATAATCATTAAGCCATCGACAAGTAACCCTATTATAGCACTGTGATGAGACCAAGATGAGAGATCACGACAGCGCCTAGATGAATTGCTTTGACGCAAACCTCAACAAGGGCCTAAGTGTCATACTACTTCATCAGGTCCACTTAAAAGAGTACATTCGATCAAGCATCGCTCTAAGCAAACAAACTTCCCTTGCCCGAAGTAAATATTCACGAAGACATTCCGACAGCCAATTAATCATCACAAGTCAATACTCAAATACATCTCGGGTAACCTCTATCGCATGGCCCATGCCACTCCAGTGTGACGTCTTATTCTTCAAAAAGTAAATTTTTGTACTTTCATAGAAACCGGATTGTTATTATCCAATTTTTCAATATAGGATATACTGCTATAATTTGAATCTCATACTCAAACGTTTTATCTTCGTTAGTGATAAAAGAAGGTAAAAAAATTGTCTAAAATTTAACGATTTATTGCATTAATATTAAAAAAGCATTAACAGAAAACTTGAGAATTCAGGAGGGTATAATAGCAAGCGATAACTGTTAACGAAAGTTCATTAGAGACAAATCGTGAATATTGCAGGACACACAAGTTACCTTAACAGCACATAAACCCCTCATTCATCTCTGAATACAAAAACAAATATTTATCTTGCCAAGTAATTATATTATCTTCTCAGTAGACATAGGTTTACTTATTAATGATTTGTGGTATTACTTTTAGGACTAGGATTCTGCCAAAGTTTAGCATATTTATTATTGCCCACAGGGCTGGAAGATCAGGCAATAAAAATCAACCACACTTTTAATTTCAAACACTCAAAATTAATGGATATAAAACCTAATTTATCTTTGTTTGAAGGTATTCACAGCGATTAGTATTTCCACTATCAACCATTTTGCGGTTTTCAGCTGCGTACAGAAGTGTTTTGTAAAACTCAACGTTCTTCCTACTGAGAATGCTGTAAAAAGACTAGATATCGGTTATATTTGTTCTCTCTAAGCTAAACGACTGACCATTATTGATAAAATTAAATATATATATATATATATATATATATATATATATATATATATATATATATATATATATAGTTAACGGCCGGTTGTTACTCATATTTGGGGAAATATATCTTTTCGGACACTGCTTAGGAAGTAACCGTCTTCCCTATTAAAAGATATATTCCCACAAATATGAGTGTGACAACCAACCGACCTATTTATTTATATTTGTATTTTAGATTTTACCAACAATGGCCAGTCTTTCAGCATAGATAGATACAAACATAACCGATATCTTCAGTCTTGTGACGACGCTCTCAGTAGGATGAACGGAACGTTGAATTTTACAAAACAAGATTCTATAAGCAGCAGAAAACCCGAAAATGGTTCAGAGTGGAGCCTAACTAATCAAAAAGTCTACTTAAAGCAAAGGTACACGTTACAAAACAAGTAACAACCTGCAATATAAAACAGGCATCGCTAAATTAAGCTAAACTTATAATAATTTTATATTTTACAATATACCTTAAATTTTATTTTTATTTTTGAAAGCACTAAAACTCTTCATCAATTAACAAACTAAAAATAAACAGCAACCAAATCAACATAATCTCATAAAGATAAATCCAGTAAGAACTCTGAGGTAATGTTTACAACATGCAAATGTATATTTTTTACTGACATGATGTATCAAAACTTTTAAATAACAATATGTAAACCTTGTTCAATGTTGTAATATTAATCCTGATATAGACCTGAAGAAGCATAATAAATATGCGAAATGTGGGCAGAAAAGACTAATACCATAATTCATCAATAATTAGACTATTTCTCCATAGAATATAATAATTACAAACATGGGTCGAGAACAAAATTATCAATTGATTATATTGTAATACAGTACGACAATACCATAACATGAAAAGCTAAGTTATGAATGTTTCCCAACGTATGGTTAAACTCGAGCATGAACTGATTGGAGAATATAATTTAAAAAATTATATCGAATAAACAACTAACACAAGAACAGGATTACTATGAAATAGAAAAGTACTGGCTGATTCATTCATGATATTCCATGTGGAAGTACATGGCGAAAGTAAAATTAAATTCGTACTCTACGATATTTATAAAACCACCTTCTTAATTTTGGCCAGTAGCCGATCACCACCCACTGCACTACCAAGAAGTAATATATTAATTAATTATTTGATATCCGGCTCGAAATGAATATCAAACAAGACTCAAATATAATCGAAGTACACACGACTTTAAAGAGCTAGCAGTAATAGAGTATTTTCTTGGTGTGCAAACATCTAATTGTTTTTCAAGACTCGCCTTAAGTAATACTTTAGAAAATTCATTTATCATTTAATCATAGTGAGAAACATTTCCCATATATCCTAATAACAACGATTTTTTTATTATAACAGACACTCCTGCCGATGTCATCCTGCAACTCTTTGGAAAAATGTTTTTCGAGTTCTGCCAAGAATCTGGTTACGATCGCATTTTACAAGTTCTCGGAGCTACACCGCGGGATTTCCTTCAGGTAAGTGTTTCAGGATTCCCAGGATCCCTTAATGCAGACTAGTGAAAATCTTCTCCAACAGTGAAATATCTCTGATAATTTCATGGTTGAAAACTATTGGGACAGTTCCAACAGTGGATCAGTGGGAAAATAGTGTCATAATTTACCAAATACTGATTTACAGCTGTACCCGGTTTTTGTGCTATATTCACTTTCAAAATTTCTCCAGGAACGTTGTTTAAATCAATCATAAAAATTCGCCAACACAGCATGGGATATAACAATCCTTAGTGGCACACTCTAGAAATAAATTGAAGCTCTTTGTAAATAACTTCATTAGAGGTTAAAATTCCGACAAAATTACATAATAGTCATCCATTGTAATAAATCGCTGAATCGCGAGAGGTGTTTCATTCCTACGAAACTAGCTATATAAGTTGATGATGAAACAACAAAAGGCAATGAGGAACTTGTAGCTCACGAAATAATCAGAAATGAGAGACAAATGCTATTCCAGCTAATTATTCTCAACTATCGGTAACGAAAGAGTTATTTATATATAATAGAATGCTATTTTAGTTAATTAATTTATCATTATAAAGAGGCGTTAAAATGATTAACTTTATCATAAACTTCCATGTGACTTATGGGTACATAAATATTCCCCAAGGCTTTTCTCTTACCTAAGGTTCTTTAGAGGCTAAACCACAGTTCTTGTATTCAAACCTTGATACAAACAGAACCCAAAACTAAAGCAGGACTCTAATTTGGGATAACCAGGCTAGTATTTTGCATGGTAACAGTGACATCAATAAGATTCGTTGCAACATCGTCGACTCTTCGTAATGCAAGTAATAAAGTGATATTGAATAAACTTCTGAAGTTTCGATTTCAAGTTTTCAACATTATTGTAACATTTCCAACAGTATGCATATTGAAAGAAAATTCTATAAATGGGACGAGCATGAACGCAGCTTAAGAGACAAATTAAGAGTACGAATTATCATTTTTTTAATTTTAGTACCTGGGAAAAACGTAATGCCGGGCGCGAAATTCGATCGGAAGCATGGACTAAAAATGACGGCGGGTACTGAACGGCGGAATCTATTCCATTGCCATCACATGAACATGACGAGAAATAATCATTCTGTTCTGACATTCATTTATTTAAGTTGGATGGAAATTGGTCTTGAAATATCTTTGGAAACACCAGTCAGCAGCTAGTTATCATCAACGAGTTAAGGAGGAAACATACACAAATGAAGCAACAGAAAGGGAGATTTTTAGAGAGCATCAGCATTTAAGAATTCGAAGGTAGAAAGGAGAAAAAACAGGCTCAAAGTGATCCGAAGAAAGTAAAAAAGACTTAAGGAAAAGAATAAAAGAATATTGGAGGAAAAGATGACAAGAAATAATAAAGAATTGAAATTGGCAAGTGGTCCGAAGATGGCACGAAGGAAACTAAAAGAGCACCATGAGTTCCTCATAGCATTAGTGATTTGATCCTCACCTTTAAGCCCTCATCGGGTCTTATTACCCTTTATCCGGAGAACGTGTTTATTTTGCGCGCCCAACAAGTTTAAGCAACCCATTAAATTTATGTGCTCGAGAACCCCTTTAATCTATTAAGATTTACGTCTCAGAGGCGTCAAACTCTTTGAAATATAAAAGCACATCAGATGCCTTTACCCAATCCTCTCACATGACGCATTTGGTTCATCTAGTCCTTAAATTTGGAGACTAAATGGGAATGATGAAAAGACACTTGGTTATACTACACTTGGGTAATGCACGAGGCAAGGGTGGATTAAGGATACTGAAAACCTAATTACGCATTCAGATCAATCAGTTGAATAGGAATTAGGTTATCGCCAGCTATGGAACACTCCAGGCAAGTTTCCTTGAACCGCTAAGAAATTTTCGCCATCGCAATGACTAGGATCGAACATAGGGTTTAATACATTGGGAACGACCAGTATGTGGTGCCAATTTTAATTCTCAATGAGTTACTCCACTGTCACAATCATTTCAGTAAGCATGCTGAGAAACTCCTTTATTAGGGATGTATTCCTTGTAAAAAAAACATACACTTATATCTTTAGAAGAATTATATGTATTAATTACTCAGGAACTATTGCATACTAATATTCAACTCACACACTCACAAAAAAACAAAATGTCTATCATTGAGACCTACAGAGAATGTATAAATCGATTTAAAATTAAAATTACAAAAATGTTTATTTTCTTTTATCACCGTAGGACCAAATTTCTAATACCTCTTTCGTATACTTACACATTTTAACAAGTAAATTTGAAACACTTATAGGATTACTCAATAGGGTTGATGGGATATTTGAATGCCGCACAGGAAAAACTTCGACGGTCAAAGTCATCTCAACTTCATCGCAATTTTAACGACAACCGTTCTCTTGAACCTCCAGATTTACATCATCATTTTAGCAAACAATTTGTCCGATGACAACAGCTCGTCCGGACATTTTTGCGTATCAAATTAAATACTTACGTTATCTCAGAGGAGATTTCGAGTTCATCAAAAGCGAGGTGGGTTTATAAGCGCTCAGGGACATGACAGCGATACTCAAGGCTTGAACCAGAGATATATTCACAAGACTAACATTTGCTTTCAACGCCCGGATGTGCGCTTATTACTATCAACTGCAAAAAAATTCAGGATGTGCTAACTATTCTCCCCAAGTTACTTCCGAAGCTATCACTTTCTCTATCGTAAGTTCTACAGTAAATTCTATCGGAAATGTTACTTTTTTCGTTGGCTGTGATCCCGGTTTTTTACACACTGACACTGGTTTTCAATTTGGAACATTGGAATAAAGGGACTTTCGTTTCCCTTAATGTTTTAACAGCAATAAATTATCCTTTATTACGGCATACATTTTAGGTCACCAATCCTGGAGTAGGTATATTCTAAATTCTATCCTTATTCCTTACCGATAACTAAATATTCACCCATGGATCCCCAATACCCAATCCCCAATTCACCCCAGCAATCCTCAATAGCTCTTAACTTGACGCTAAAATCACATTTCCTGGCTTTCTCAAATTTCCCTTAAGCCCATTTCACACGATACTTGCTCTAGCACAAGACCTAGTATGCTAACCGGCACTTGGTATTGAGAGCGAAATCCAGTATGTCTTCAGCCGTCCCAGAAGGTTTCACAAGATCATTGAACTTGTACTGGCGAGGAAGTCATATGTCTACTATAATACTGAATGTAGCAGCAGGTGACCAAAACAGCTGTTAAAATATTTTTGTTTACTGATTTCAAGCATAGAAAAATACTAATAGCCGAATAGCCGCAAGAATATATAGATAGCGCTGTGATTTTTGCGTATGAAATGAAATACTGACGTTATTTCAAGAGGAGATATAGGGTTCATCAAAAGCGAGGCGGGTTTACAAGCACACAGGGACATGACAGCGATACTCGAGCCATGGATCAGTCTCCAGGAACCATAGATAGCGCCGATTTCGGAAATAGGAGATTTTTACAGCAAGCAAAATAGATTATTCCAGAGCCACTAGGCCCTAATGGGAGCGATTAACATACTACTACCTCACTAATTATGATACCAAGTAGCTCAGCGAGTATGATAACTATCATACTTGCTATCCAGCATGCTAGTTCTGTATCGAACGATACTGAAAAAATATTATAATAGCGAGTACCTCGAACTTATGTATAATCAAGTATCGTGATAATGTACTTAGGAAATTGCGAGAAATGAAATGAGCAAATAAACAGACGAGGTGATGGAATTTTTAAAGTGTGTGATGTGAAAAGTGTCCAGGTACTCAATACTTAAGTTTTAGATACATTTCACAATCCGTTATGCTGCTTGCCATAGACACTGTCGCACCCCTGCGTCTTCCCCGGGATGTTTGTACAATGTGAATGACCTGTAAGCAGAGTCGAGTAGCTTCCTACAGGTTAGAGTGGGTAATCGTCATAGGGCTTTAGTTAGTGGAATTAAGTTCGTTCCGTAGGATTAAATGTAGTATTTATTGTGACAGAACAGAAATACGCAATCACCGATCAGTCGGGCAGCAGGACCTCCCGCCGAATCCTTGAAGCGACTCCCGATATTCCAGGGGGTCCGTCGCTTGTATCTGTGTCTGACGGGCAAAGGTTACTCTGTAATTCCCCCCCTTTCGGCATAGCATCACCGTGCGTCTAATATCGACGCACGGTCAGACGGTCGCAGTTCACTTAGGGACGAGGATAAGGCGGGCGCTAGGGGCACACCCCTAGCGTCGCACTGGGACTGGATGCCCCTCGCTGCAGACTGGGTCCGCAGCATGCGAAAACGCATAGTGTGTCATGATTCTGAAATATCTGCACAATGGGCAAAGTTACAAAACCAAATATAGATCCCTCACCATGATATTTACTATAGTAATAAGCTTTATATTGAGGCTTCCTTCCGTTCTTTCCTCACTCACGTATTTTTCAGTGAAAGTAATCCTCACGCCATTGGTCATTTAGCTTTCAATGGAGAAATTTTAGGCACGACTAATGTATTATTTAAAAAAATATCTACCTACTATTAAGTAGATATGTGGTTTTGAAGTCAGTTATTCAGGATAATAGTTTCCATAAATTGGGCAAAAAAATAGATGAAAGACTGATAATTTTAAATGCTGTCAGCATAGGTTCAAACCTATCTTAACCAAACCTAAGGGACTATGGCCGGCAGGCGGTATTCATTACAAAACCCCAAAAAGTGTGAAAACAGTAAAATGCCTCTCTTTACGCGTGAAGCGGTCTTCGACTTTTCGTAATTCATAATGATATTAACATCGTACTTATTACTAGGTAATTCTAAATAGCTTGTTGCAAAAAAGAGCTTTCCATTATAACACACTTTACAATAAAATAATTTATTACAAAATGATTTCATTTGCAAAAATTACCACATGCACAATTCTAATTCTCATTAAATCATGAATCACAACCAAATTGCGTATCAAATTACAATTATCCTGGTAATAACATCATATATCGCACCGTCATTTGATATTGCAAGATGACATATGGAATAGTATGAGATACAAATCGTAAATGCAATATCTTATGAATACCGCATTCTGATTTTCATTTCATAGCATTACCAAGCACATTATTTATCGCCTAAATAACTCGTTACATCATATATTGCAGGACACGCATTACACATGAAATGCGACAGGCACGTAAGAGTAGCTCCATAATTTCACTCCGCATCGGTGATTTAATCACAAATAGGCACATTGCATTAGCACCTCACTTAATCGCATTTAAGCATACTTCCAACTTACATCGCTTCATATTACAATGAAACCGCATACTGTTTCTCTCAGTTTCTGCCACTCAATTGCTCACATCAAACTCCTCTCCTCCATCTATCATATCTAAGACTTACTCATTTGTCTTCCTTTCTACCCAGCTCACCCTCCCCATCCTTCTCCACGCCCTCATCACAAAAGCTTCCAAACGGCGCTCAACTTCCCTCCACACTCCACCAAATTTTTAAGCAATGCAACCAAATGCTTCAGACATTTAGGCTTTTAACAAATCTTTTTTTTTCATGTATTGCCTGCTTACCTTTTCCCTCCACTCATCGCCTACCACCGGTTTGCAAATTCTTGGGCTATGTACCTGCTCTTTTTCTTTATCTCCTTACCACTAAATCCATTTTGACCCATAATATACTACTCAGTTACTTCTTCAATACTAGTCATGTAGGGAAATAAGGCATGTGGTTTTGGTCCTCCCACTCTCTTCCTTCTTCTCTACCTTTCCACTTTACCCACTCTCGTTTTCTCGCGGTCTTCCAATCCACCTACTCTCGTTTTGGTCCTTCGACCTCCGACAGAGGGAGAATATAATTCCCCGTGTCTACTTATAACTAATCCTCAGACAAAATATTCCATTCTTTCTTAAGTTTACTCATCACCGATTGCAGTCCCTACTAACTTTATCTTCTTCTCTCCTACTTTTCAGTCGAAGACATGGAAGGAACTATGATGTTCACAAAACAATTTCGCAGCAAAAAATTATTTATTTTTAAAAAATATTTTTAAACACGCTTCGTAAAATTAATTGCTAGCACAATTATTTGTTTGTTTCATAATGATCAATCTGTAGTAAAATATCTCAACGGATACGGTTAATCATATGAAGAAAGTTTGAAACGAATGACCTCTAATCGAAACACATCTCATACCGTTATAGATGCATCGCAGTACCAAATTGCTTTTTCTAATGATCCACACAATAATAAATAAAGTTAATAAAAACTGAGTCACACAAAAACAAATTAAGAGGACGATCACGAAAAAATGGTGGACGTTTCGGCAGCCATGCCGTCCAGTTTATCAGTTTCCTATCCCTATAGTATTCGGTGCAGTAATTAATTCATTTGCTTTTGGAAGTGAAACACTTCTTATGGACGGGGGTAATCGCGCGAAAGTCTAGAGTCACGCAACACCCGACTCCCACACTAACGCATCGGACTGTTGAGTCGCTGCGTGGCTACGTAAATACAAGGGATTCGAATTAATTCACAATACTATGACTAGAGTATATAGTGCAATTTCATTTTAATAGAAGTCAATCTTTATATTTCATGTAATTACCATCACTGTATAAATATAGTTTTCATCATCATATTTTCAGATTTTCTATTTTAATTATTTAGATAAAATACTGCACACTCCCCACTGTCAGTCATATCAGTGTTCAACTCCTGTCGGCCGTCCCGCGACGACCACAACTAACTTCTTTAAACTACTTCCACTCAAAACACAAGGTTAAAACTTTCACTGTTGGATGTTGGATGAAAGAATTCAATTTTAATTACTCTCATTCAATTTTCCCATACGCATAGTTTTCCCTCAAAATTGAGTTTTCGTCAACAAAATCGTCCATTTTCCCATCATTTCAACTATTGAAATTTCAATTTCCTCGGCGACCGCAGGATGGGCTTTAAAAGGGGACTATTGATTGGAATGCCTTTATGACTAAGGTTAAATGATCAATAAGAAAATTACTGCGGGATTTTATTAGGGTTATATTTCAACCGAGCCTCTCCACGGGTGGAAAATGGCTCCTGCGTGATAATTGCATTTTGCACGTCACATTAAAAGGATTCTTTTAATCCCATAAACCAATTTCATTTTTTTTCTTCTTCACGTTGAATTTCAACGGACAGCAGCCCCCCCAGTCTGACTAAAAACAGTTAAGCGCACACCCCCCCCCCCTACATCCCCATCATTCCCCATTCCCTCAACATTCCCCATCCCCTCAAATCTTATCGCTTTTCCGAGAGTCCACACCCTCGCACCACTCTTGCCTCATCCGCCGACGACTCATCTCAACACAGATCCTTCAGCGCCTAATTTCACGGCGTGAAATCCATTACCCGCTCCGGAGAAATGCTGCCGCGTCGTGGACCCTTTTCGAGCGACGGGGATGGGTGAAAGCCCGTTATGTTCTCTCTCCTATCGTCTCCCTCGTCTTTCTCTCTCTCTCTCTCTCTCTCCCTCTAACAGGAAAACACTCCACCAGTCGCAACAATGGAGAGATCCCAGCGGGGTGCCCGTCACTGTCAAGACACTTCCGTGATCTCCTACCCTGACAGGCCTGCCTGCCAGTCCTAAGCGTTGAGCCCTCCTCTCGACAGGTTTTAATACTATTAGCGAGGATAAACGAACCAAAATAAATGGAAGCTAAGCCGCATTAAATGTTCTTTTTATTACAAAACGATACAATACACACGCTTTTACGGATTAATATCATCGAAAAAGTAATAAAACCATCAAAAAATTCAAAATGAAACAGTAAACGCCAATTTGGTACTAAATAAAACTTTCCGTACCTTGAAGTAGATAGTCCATTAATGCGGATTACATCTGAGCCTGGAAACTTTTTTATAAAATATTTGAGTGAATTTAGTTAGAAAAATGTTCAAACCGAACACTGCCGGAACTTGCTGCTATCTGATGAGTCCTTTGTTCAACTATTTTCCCGATTAACGGAGCAAAAAAAGTAAAAGAAAAAATATTTCTATTATCAGTGACAAAACACCTGTGTTTTGTAAATAGAAAGAACTTCTGACCCTTTAAAATAGAGTTATTGTCCCCGGAAAAAATATGTTTCCGTAGATATGATAAAATCACACGGGAAAGATTCAATCTTTGACATGAATTTTCTCCAACGCCGATTCAGTTTATTTGGCTAAGAAGAACTGAGGGCTAAACTTTGGGTTCATTTTAAGCGCTAGCCACTTTTGTGTCTGCTAGTCTTAAGTATTGAGCCCTCTAGAGATGTATTCAAATATAACTCCGGATTATCTTCTACTGAAATAAGTGAATAAAACCTTTAAAATATGCTACATATCATCAATACACGTCCTGATGAATGGGTCCAAAATACGCTATTGAGATAGAAAGTAAAAATGGCTAGCCCCCTAAAGCAGATGGTCAATTGTTTACCAAGTTTCGGCTAATGTAACCTAAAACAGAAGGATCCACAAAACCCACATGAATCTGAAAGCCACTATCTGATCCTTGTTATTTTGAAGCCGATTTTATCAATTAACGTAAAAAGAGAAAAAGTTGTTGCAATTTAGGTTCAAATTCCAACTTGAAACTTCCGGAACTAAAGCGTTGAGAGATAATTTTCCGACTAATAGATACTGCTGATTAAAGCACCTAAAAATATTAAGAAAATAAAGCTGATAGAAACGTGTACTTAACTCCAATGATGCGATACATACTCTTCGTTTAAGAATAAAAACAGCTGACCCTTAAAGCAGATGGTCGATTGTTGTCGGACAGGCAACTCGGTCGATACGACATGCACGCCCACAAGAATGAGTTGCTCGGAGCCTGGAGATTTGCTCTACACCGATTACGTAAATTTTTCTTGGATGAGCAAATCCAATGGATTTAAATTTCTCGCCACTTTCCGAACTTACAGCAAGTCTTGGACTTTGACCCCATTCACCGAGTTTTAGACTGTTAGTTTATTAGCGTACTAAAATGATAAAATCGTAAATCTTTCATTTTCTCTAAGAATGATACCGTCTTGAATTGAGATGGCTAGGTAGTATAACTGGCCAACACACCTGAACGGCAATTGGAAGATCCGTGTTCGAATCCCAGAAAATTCAAATGATTTTTTTCATGACGAATTTAACCCTCTTTGGTGTAAACGCTTTTAGATTAAAATAAAAAGTTCTTACCCTCAAAGTAGAACATTTCGCCGCCGAGAAGGAAATTAATAACTCTGCAGTTACGACATACATGCTCAACGTAATTATTCTATCCAATACTACATTTCAGTTCAACGCAGATTCGGCCTATTAGGCTAAGAAGAGCAAAGCGTCCACTCCTTGGGATTTGGAAGCAAAGCATTCACTCGCCACTTAGGGAAGTTACTGCCTATTCTAAGCTTTCTCGGAGATTTTTTTACTATTACCGCGGGTTAACGCACAAAAATGAAAATAAAACCAACACAGTATTCTTTTCATTTTAAATAGCCTAACACACACTCATCGTGAATAAAGAAAACTAATACTTTCTTAAAGCAGACAGCCAGTGTCTTTTTCCGCCGGGCAGGCTATATCTATTACGATTTGACATACACGTTCACTGAAATAATTCTATCAGCACCTACAGATATTTTCTAAGTCATTTCGGCCAAGTCTTGAAAGAGCGAATCTTTAACCTTTGAGGTTTAAAATGTTCGCCACTACCCCCTAACCTGTGGCGTACACAGGATTGACTTCGTCGGGGTGGGGGTTTAACTTCTGGGGGGTGGGGGGGGGGTAACATTAATATTTATGTGCATCATCATACAATGATACTTATATTATTATTCACTAAAACAATAATTAAATTAACATTCTCTTTTCGTGAAGACAATTCAACTATATTTTTCAGCCCAATACGCAAAATTCTAAGCGCTAGTTCAGGCAAACGATGGAAATCGAATTCAGGTAAACATGTGTTTGGGGGGGGGGGGTTAAACCCTTAACCCCCCCTCCCCCATCCGTACGCCACTGCCCCTAACACTAAACACTTCTCATATAACCCATTCCCACTGTATTTAGCATACTCTTATGTTTATCCTCACCCAGTTTTCTTTGCCATGTAATAACGTCGGGAGAATAATACTTTTGTACACTGCGATTTTCCCTTCCCTAGACAAACACTTATTCCTAGATATGCTCCACATACTAGCTAAAACTTTCTTTCCGGCACTCGCACGCCTTCTTATCTCTTCATCTATTATTCTATCTTCACAAACTCACGTGAATTTCACAAATGATGGCTACAATTCTAGCTTCAACATGGCAAACAGCAAACACGTCAGCCTTTTCAGCGACGCCCTTATTTTAAAAAATTGTGTTTTTCTGTCACCCTAGGAGTAATTTTTTCCTGTCCTCTCATCCGTCCGAGAAATGCAAGAAAAAACGTGTCCGGTAGAAAATCGTTGTCTCTCTCGCTCCACGCTCGTCATTTGTCCGGTTCATCCATCCCAATGTTATTTCGCTTCCCGTCTTGGCGTGAACTGTCAGTGAGAGGGAAACAGAAAGATCCGAAGTAAGGGAGCAGCAAGAAGTTTTTTTTGATACGAATTTATTTCGAGGAAGCAAAAGTTTGGGTAACATAGCGTTACTGAGAACCATTGATGGCTGCAGAAGAGATCCAGAGTACACGTGCTCGTCGCGAAAAACAAAGATCTCCGGGAACCACTCTCAAAATTGAATGCCGCGAAGTTGGTCCGCTAAGTGGAGAGAAGCCCGCCAATCAAAATATTTATCTCAATCTCGCCGAATAAACATTTACTTAAAATTATTTCATTCCATTTCTGAAATCTCTTCCCAAAATTTTACTGAGAACATGAAAATCATACGGGTGGACCGTCATACTCCAATCATAAACTGGGAAAGCAATTAATGGAAAGAAAACTTAATGAAATTTCCGTAGCGACAGAGGCCTCCTTGCAAACCAAAAGAGGCGTAGAGTAATTGGAGAAGCGAACACGTGGAATTACGTTGCGAGAAATATTCATGCATGCCAGAAATTATATGTAGCATTAAAACCACTCTTTATCGTTAAGATAATTAATAGAACAAGATAAATACTCTGACGGGAGCTTGAAAGCTGTTTACTATATATTCAAGGAATCTCATAGTTTCTCCCTCCAAAAATACAAAATTGTACGCGTAACTAATGCCTGGGGGTATGTTACGTCGATTCCCGGAACCATTTGGACGATTGCCGAAACAGTAAACCGATTGGCGACATACCTATATATCGCAAGCGAACAATTAAATAACTAAGGTCGATTAAAAAGTCTCCAGAGGATACCTACATGCGTGCTTAAGGAGTTTCCCCAGTAAGGAGCCTCACGCTTAGTTTCCGTTTCTGTAAATAATATTTAACAAGTATTTATTTAAACGTTAAGTACCACAGATCTGGAAAATAGCCCTCCATGTCATTTCAATATTTAAAAATGGGACCAAACAGGACACAGAAACTTGCCGGCCTATATTGCCAGTATCTCTACATGAGATAAAAGATTCCCGATAAAATAATGTTGGTTGATATCATGAGCTTCCAGGACAATGAAAACGTCTAATGCAACAGCCAACTCGGCTTTCGGAAAAGTATATCGAACGAACCCTTGTTAGGGCTCTTCTTCCACTCCTAGGAATTAGGCGAAGCAAAAAGTCAAGTTGACGCGTTATTCTCAAATTTTAAGATGAAATTGACTAGGTTCCACGCAACAAACTAATATTCCAAGTAAAATCAGGTGGAGTCAACGAAAAAATAGTGAATCCGATACATGAATATCTAATTTATCGCAAACAGAGAGTAGTTACCGATGGCATTAGTTCCAACATGGTTTGAATGACATCCTGCGCCCACAAGGAGGTGTGATCGGCTACCAGTTGACCCTTATATAAACAACATTAGATCTAGCTCCAGCAGCAAAATCAGATTGTTTGCTGACGACATAGTCATCCACCAAGAATTGCCACAAAAGTGGACCTGTAGATAAAGACTTTGTATTTATGGCGAATTTCGCGCGAGCATTTAAGAAGAAAAAACCAATCAACGCATGTTAGTCAAAATTTTTCCGATCGCCATAACCGAACCGGAGTAAAACGTTTATGTGCCGACTGTGATTTGCAGAGCGTTAATGAAACCTGTGGGGAAAATATCCATGTTTTAACAAAAGCAATGAAGAGTAAAAGGAGCAATCTGTTAATAATTGAAGACCGTATTCGATTATCTTCAGTGTTTGACGAGAAAAGCTATTTAAACATGGACCAAATCACGGACCAGTATGGACTAGGGGGTGACCTCTTAAGAGACTCTTTCATCGGATCTTGGCAACGATAACTCGCGGTGTCACAACAGGAGCCCAAACTCAATCTTAGTAAATTTACTGCAATGACTTCTTGCGAAATAAGTCACAACGCCATATCTATTAAGTGAGGGGAGTGAACATAAATGCAGCAGATGAAGTCAAATATTTCTGCAATGCCATGACTTATGACCTAACGCCATGAAAAAACATACGAAACATTTGCAGCGCTGCGTTCAAGGGACTAGGATACATCAAGCGAATAGTAGAAAGGTCTTCGGATGATAAAGTGAAAAAGAGGCGTTACTTCACTGTAGTTAAGGCACATCTCGACAGCAATGCGATCATTCGGGATCCTACACAGAAATACTAAATATGCAAATTAAAATACAAATAAAGCAGCAAGTTTCGTTAAAAACTGCGCAGACGAACAGTGTATAACACAGCTGATGAACTAGCTTTGGAGCCACTAAACACTTTTAAGAGACTACACGCTAGGCATATACAACTTAAAAAGGATCAGGCTAGGTTCCGTATGTAACGGAAAATATAATTTGAACCCCGCACAATATTACTACATCTAATATAAGTGACAAAATAAGAGGAATTGACTCCCGAATTGATAAGTACAATAATTTCTACTTCCAACGCACCATAAGTGACTGAACAAAAACAGACGGAGACACGTGGCAGAGGGTCAATAATAAGCGATAGGAAATCAAAAGGAATAAGTATATGTTATTCTTCTAAATTACACAGGATACTTTTCCATTCCAATAAATAATTAGAATATCATCTCAGATAGTCATATCCATTTTAAGTCATAACTTTAATAAATGTCACGTGTTCATAAGGATGATGCTAGTTCCTTTCAGAGACTATTTAAATGAACACATCAACAAACTTATACGGTAATTAATGGTCACTAGACACGTAAATAATAATTTAATGATAACTCGCTACTCGTATCATGATTTAGCATGAATATGGCACTAGGAATAGGAGTAAGAGAAATCAGATTGGCAGATTTATCCTTAAATTGTTAAGTGACATGAATTGCCATGTTAACAATTTTTAAGAATGAGCTTTAAAAGTTAAGGCGAGACACTAAGTCATTTTTGTTTTGCTTGTCACCATTAACTTGAACTGGAGTAAGCCTATGAGGTATCTGGGCATAGCTTACCAATCCGTGTTTAAGCTTCAGTGCTAGCTGAGTGTCCATAGTAGCGAATATAGGTCTTGCTGTGCTGATTTTTTCTAAATTTTGAGATAAATGAACTCTAAAATACAGTCATTTGGGACACAACTATAAATAATATTTCACACGACGTCATTATACACCAAAAAACCCACGAGAGATAAAGTTAACGGAAATATGGAAATCTGCGGGCATGCCTTCCCATCTTATCTAAGTTAATCGAGTGGAATTTCCATCGTTTGTATTTTTATACAATCGCTCTTCATTCCATCTCGGCGGAAACACAAGAGTTTTACCCCCACATCAAAGGTGCGAAATTTCTATATAAATCCGTTCATCCGCTTTCGTGAGCATCCATCCGCGACAAGTGCAAAATCGAGCTTAACGACTGGTGAAATCAAATTAATCCACTTCAAAAACTTGGATAGCAGATATCCGCCGTGCGCCTGTGGTGTCATGCATGTAAGATTGCAATACAATGCTCATTTAAGGGTGCTAATTGACGAATTATTCTCTAAATGCATTCAAAACATAAGCCGTCGCCAAAAATAACAGGGCACAGAGTAAAGATATATCCCTACTCTGTGACCAACGGTTAATTTTCATATCCATATTTTATCTTGCTCACTTTAGGATGCAGCGAAGCAATTCACCAGATGAGAGTAACTATTTAAAAACCTAAAAACGGTATTTAACACCTCCATCGGATTTAGCCTTGAGTGACATTTTAGAAACACTTTTCCCTTGGGCAATTTCCATTGTTTCTTACACGGCAAAAAATAGCATATCTAGAACAGAAATGAATATATATATATGTATTTAAAAAATAGAAACCCAATCTCATTTTAGGCTATTTCCACCAGTGACACGTAAATGTTCCAACCGTAGCATAAAAAAATTCTAAAATTTATGTGTTCATGCCTTTAATGGTGAACTAAATGTAAATGCGTATTAAAAAAACCAAATTTTGTCTCCTCACAATCAGTATGCATTGTTTTAACGGCATGAGCCGCGACGGCATGATCATGAAAATGAATCAGCGAGACAATACGCGCATCGTGCTATCGAAGTAACAAGTATATTGCAGAAGCAACAAGGTTTGTTCTTCTCAACATTAGCATCAAATTCTGCTTCCAAAAGTATCACAAATTAAAAGCGAAGGTTTCCGGCGTAACTTGATGGCACTCGCCAGTGGAGAGTTTAAGGTCGTTGAGGACGAATTAAGCGTGGATGAGCGGGCAAAAGTAATGCAGAGCTCAGTTGGGGACTTCTGGAGAAAACCTTAACATCATTATCCCTCCTATCTTGCATGCTCTCCTCTCCCCGACGTCATTTTCTGTAAGAGTGAGTGCCACCAAGTTTTGCGACACCTATACTCGTCACTTAATGAATTAACTCTTGGTATTTTACACACTTTTTTTTGTTCCTGGCCATGGTTTCGCAGAGTAATTGCCGTTATCAAGGCCACCGATCTTCCTTGGCAGTGACTATAATTTGTCGAAACCATATTCAGGAGTAACCAAGAGTGGAAATACAAACGTTTCATAAAGTTTCCCAAATTATCACGTATTTAGTTAATTTTCGTATCAATGAAGCAACCCGGTCACTCAAACGATTACTTACGGTTCCACGAAGCATAATTCTACCTCACTTTAGTCATTGCTCTACACTCACATTTTTAGTCCATAGTGTAGAGAAAAAGAGATATACTAGAGTTACAGTAATGCTAAAAATGCTACCATGTACGGATATCAGAGAAGTCCTAGAATACAATATAACAATATTTATGTATAAAATTAACATGGGTGTAATGCCTAAGTATGATCATAAAGTTCTGACATTCAACAATGAATTGCACAATTATAATACAAGGATAAATAGTCATTTCCAGCCCCCCATGTTACATAAAGCATCAACTCAGTACTCACTATTTCATAGCGGAAAATTATTAAATAATTCAATAAATTCTGAACTAAATGACACAAAAATCTGATTACGTTTAAAAAAATAAAAAATTGGTAGCTATCTATGCAAAATGATAATGTTGAAAATGCAAAATGACCATGTTAAATTTTTATAGCGTAAAATTTGTGGATATAGGTAGAGCGAAACTTAGTGGCACTCACCAGCGGAGGATTAGAGGACACTGACCCTAAACCAAGCGTTGATAAGCGGGCAAAGTTATCGTAGGACTCCCGCAGGGTCCTCTGGAAAAGGGCTCGGCCGCTTCATCCCACATCTCATGTATGATTTCCTCTCCTTTGCGGCATGCTTTTCACAAGTGAGTGCCATCAAGTTTCGCTACACCTATACTGAGGGTCACAATGAGCGTTTGAAAATGTAAGTGTCACAATGAATGATTGTATATCTATTGTAACGTCACTTTAAAACTCATCATTGCAATTGTTTCCTTAACTGCCCCTTATAATGCTCATTGTAATTTATTTTGAATGTCATGTGCAAAATAAACGCTATTATCATTATCCTGTCCTACTTAAACACGTTTATGTCGTTGCTTCATTTATCCTTGCCCGTCCGTTTCTAACGAAGTTTAATTCCTTCCATGCCTGCATTGCCAATTAGAACCTGGACGCCTTGCACGACCACTTGGGCACCCTCTATCCCGGAATGAGGGCCCCTTCATTCCGTTGCTCGGAGAGACCCGAGGATGGCGCTCTGCTTCTCCACTATTATTCGGATCGACCGGGACTGGAGCACATCGTTATCGGGATTGTGAAGGTAAGAACACCCACATGCCTTATGTACGTCTAATTCCACTGGGAGTTCCACACACTGTCCCCCGCTTCTCGATGCGGCGAGTGGATTTAAAATTACCAGTAGGTAGCTATAAGGTATATAGATATAGCTATCTTGTGAAGTCAAAAAACGTGACATGACGAAACAAATGTCAGCATTCAAGGACAACAGCATTCACCACGCCTTATGCAACGATTACTTCTGTTCTAAGAGGACATTTACCAGTAGGAGCTTTGAGTGAAATTACATCAGCTAGATCCACTTCTTCCCGCAGGATGTTAAGTATTCTAAAACTAATTTCGCATTCAAAAATATTTGATCAAACAGCGTAAATGAGGCTAATATTATTAGTATTATCTCGTAGTCTACCGGTTAAGGTATATTTATAATGAAGTGAGTCACAATCCTCTAGATTTTGTGCATGTGCAGACAAGCCCGGCTTCAGACAAAATTTTAACCCGGGCGAGAGAGTATTCCGGCTCCCGCCTCCCGCTTATCAAACCTATTCACCAGTTAAGCGTAGTAAAAAAATATTTGTTCACAATTGGGGCGCCCCCGGCAGTCGCCCGTCTCAATCAGGGCTTAAGCCGGGCCAGTGTGCAGAGCCCTCTCTACCAGTATAATTTCTATCGTCATCTCAGCTCAAGGCATACTCTTCTTCACCCCGTCAATAAAACCTATTCACTTTCTTCCCCTTCCTCGAATTTTGGCTAAGATTAGTGGAATAAAATTTAAGTTTTGAAATACTTCCCACCATTTTTCGATTTTTATTCAGAAATACGACAAAATATATATTATAACATTTATAATGACCATTTTAGAAAAAATCGGAATAATTCTTATTTAAAAATTGGAAACAGTACTTAAAGTCAAATACCACGCAGATGTATTCCTATCATAAATTCAGTCTTTCCATACATTCATATCATTTCTTGATTTTCATTTAGCGAAATTACACAACTCTAAAATATAATTACAGATATCTTCTAAAGAGTTCCAATTACCACTTAAAACCTTGGATATAAAAAAATCGCAGCCAAGGCATAAAACTGATTCAAGTGTACGCACATGTACCTACTCCAAGGCAAATGGAATGTAAATTTTCATTCACCCGCATTAAACTCTCCTCAAATTTTCCCTAAGGGAGAAAAAATCTGGATAAAGATTACAACATTTTCCACGTGCATACGCCCATTAACTCATTTGGGACATACATAAAACGACAAGTCGTGAAATCCAGATTTTCCAAACATCCTGCGAAAAAAATTTTTTTTTAATCCTCAGCCTCCCCAAAACTGGAATTAGCAGCAGGTGCGAGCTATCCCATAAGTCGAGTAGGAGAATTTTGGAAGAGGGAAAGGGAGATAAGCGAACACGGGGAATTGGAGGGAGTAATAAAATGTGCGCCAGAGAGGGAACGGACGATTCAAGGTGTAACAGGCTACCCAGGTAGGCAAATGAGAAAAAGAGGTCTGAGAATGAAGGTGGACAGATTGGGCAAAAGAAGACATAAAAGTTAAAAACGAAATGAAAAGGTCAGATGTGAGCTGGCCATTATGACAGAATGAGAGTCACACCCATCGTCCGAACGCTACGTGCTAAAACATAATGTCACCTTTTATAATCACAATAATATGCAAATAGAGTTTTTTAAACAAATATTGTTTTATTTTTTTACGGTATTCAAATTACCTACCAAAAATGATCTTCACATTCAATGATCACCGCATTTTGCCAAACCACATGTCACCTTTAGTGTTGACAAAAATATGCAAACAGAGTCTTTTTTGGATTGAATAGCATGCATCCTTTTTTACTATGTTAAATACCAAAAGCGACCATTTTCAATTACCACCATGATTTTTAAACTTTTATGTATTACATAATAACGCAATATGACTAAAATCAATGCGAGGGCCGTTCTCTTGCCATGTCTCTGCAGTAGGTTCACGAAAACGCAGGGAAAATATTTATTTATAAGTAGTCATCGAATAAATAACGATATCCACAACAATTTTAAATTATTAACAATTATTTAGTACACAATAAACAACCTAAACTGTCAAAAATAACAACTATTATAATGCAAAACGATGTCTAAAGTAACAAAAAGTAAAAAGATGAAGTTTAATGGCTGCTCTTTGACTTCGTCCTTAGGGTAAGATGTAAATAAATCAAAGAAAAATCTGCTACGAAAATTATAGTTAATCATTTCAAATAATAATGATTAAGTAAAAAGAGTGCTAATGAAATAATGTTAAATTGTAACAGGCGTTACAATCACCCTGTTCAAAAAAGATTAAACAAACTGTTATTTCACATCCATATTAAATAAAAAAAAAGTAGTAGATTTCCACACAGTATATTATCAACTACAAAATACAACACCGACCAAGGTTTCGGCACGTAATGCCATTCTCAAGGTATATATTTCATGAAATATATACCTTGAGAATGGCATCACGTGCCGAAACCTTGGTCGGTGTTGTATTTTGTGGTTGATAATATACTGTGTGGAAATGTACTACTTTGTTTTATTTAATATGGACATAAAGTATTTCCACAATGTTAAGCCTGATACGCTTTTATATGTTATTTCACACCTTGATAATTGTAATTCACCAATTTTTCTAGACAGCCATCGCATGGTGTACTTCGGTCAATCATGAAATGGAATAGTAGGTAAATTAATAAAGAGTATCTCACGAAAATGTAAATGCATAAGGTTAGTCTATTAAACTAGTTGCAGGAAACGTTAACCTTCCAGCTCAAAATTCAATAAAAATTATTTATATAGATCACAATGATTCTGATATCGCTTAAGTCTGAAAAAAGATGACCCGCCATGTCATTTAACTCTAGTATTGCTTTATTCTGGACAGTTAGTGTCCTCTGATAGCTCCTTATCGCCACGTTCACTCAAACGGTACTGGTATCAATATTGTGGCCAAATTTTGAAATATAACAATTTTTGCGGACCTAATTTCAAAATAAATCAAAGAACGAAGAAGTAACGTAATGAGACGAAGGCATTCCAGCTCCAAAGTACAGTACGATTTCCCACTGTCATTTTAAAGGCAGCAGATACCATATTTGATAACTTTCAAGTTCCATAGCAATATGCGCTAAACTGACTCCCATTGTTTTCCTTCTTCATGAAGAAAGTAATAAGGAGCCTAGGCTAGTTTGACTATCAATGACAAATATCTATATATAAATGGGAAAGTGCGTTTATTTGTTTGTTTTTATGTTCACATGTTCGAACTTATACTCAAATTATTCGTCTTTATGAGCTGATTTCAGAAAAATTGCCAAACGTTTGTTTTATGTAAAATATGTTAATTTATTTATACCTATTTTTTATATTTTCAGTGTATCCCATAAGAAAAAAACGTAAAGCTGATATTTGGCTTCGTTCAGACCTTTTTTCAATTGCAAAATTTAACTAGACATAAATGTGGTACGAAATGGGAGAGGTACTAATAGAAATAAAATTGATTATAGATTCTTATTTATACAACCGAACGTTGTTTTTCAATCGAAATTGTGAAAAAAGTAATCAAATGTATCGATATTTAGCAGAATGTATGCCTTTTATCAGTCACCGTCCTTAAAACGACCATGCTAATTGTTGAAGCCGAGATTCCCGTATATTTATGTTCACTCTGGGGGGGGGGAGGTTTATTTTGTAATCTCACCTTTTTAATGACTCTTTGCGGGAAGGCGGGAAACCCGTTTCGCTCTCTTAATGAAAGGCTCACGATCGGCCAAGGTTTGACAGTGGCTCCATTTCACGTTCCTAACGACAGGTGAGATGGAGCTAATGACATGCGGAGCCAAATGAAACGGATCAAGAATCGAAAGACACGGATCAAGAGTCGAAAGAGCGGATGAATAAAATAAATAGATCGGCAGTTCACCACTTGAGAGCCGAAGATGGTCACGCAGTCTGGGTGGCGGAGTTGAACTTCGAAAAATGACGTAATTTTCCACATTTTATGACGTATTCACACTAAAGTGAGATTACAAAATAACCCCCCATGAGATCACCACTTGAGAGCTGAAGATGGTCACGCCGCCTGTGAGGCGGAGTGGAACTACAAAAAATGACGTAACATTCCCAATTTTATGACGTATTCTCACTTAAGTAAGATTACAAAATAATCCCCCTGAACTAATTAAGGACTTGATAAATGACTACAAATACTGTAATACTGTTGTAGCAACCGAATATTTACCGAGATATTAACTGGCTATTAGTTTTTAAAATTCGTGAGCGGTGAAAGATTACGTGAATAACGGTGTTAAGATTTGTGAAAACAAGGTAAGTGTGATAAACTTTTTTCCTTAACACTTAACTGAATTTCTCACGCATTATTTTTTACGGATATTGCGATGACCATACGAAATACAAAATACAATAAACTTAACTTCCTACGACTTAACTACAAGGACGAGAAGAAGCATGTGGTATCACAGACGAGCGAAAATTGTTATAACCATGAAAAATAATTTAACGGATTTGTTTTTACACAATTGATTCGGTGCAAGGGTTTCTTATGTTCCCTTTATTAAGGTACATATTTCACTCATCCTCTCCATGGGCGGTGAATGAATTGTTTATGGTATACTTGATAGTATTTGCGATTTGCGCGTCACATCATGGGGATTCATTTTACCTTATGAAATAGTTTTTTCTTCTTCCCGTTGAATTTCAACGGGGACCCTCCGCTAGTCCATATATAAAAGTCGCATGACTTCAAATTTAGTACGAAAAAGGCTTAAACTAAAAAATAAATATGAATTCAGGCGCCAATGTCTCCCCATTCCGTTTATTCGTCTTTTTTTTCTTTACCTCCATGCCGAAAAACTCTCAGGTTATGTTGAAAAAATCTTGCTTCACATAAAACGTGTAGATTCATTTAAGTTCTGCAGCCAGAATTTCCTAACACTGGCTTCATTAATAGTAAAGGTCAAAAAGAATTTTCCATGATATTCCAGATAGTAGCAAATTTCCGTTAAACGGATACCTAGATTTACTAGGAAATTATCTGAAAATAATGAATGATAACAACCGCGAAGAGAGCAAAACAAAAAATGACCGTAATACTAAGACCGACGCACATGAAAAGGATTTAATTGTCATCCTGAACTTCTTCAATATTTTCCTATTTTACCATGCGCTGGGAATTGAGCATTAACTTAAACTATTCTTTAAACTCGGCCTGACAACTTAGCACCTACTCCCACTTCAATTTATCGAGCCAAAAATCAAAAGAAAGATCGTCATTAGATTGATCGATGTAGGCATAGCGAATCCAATATAGAATTTGGCTACAAGAGGAAAATATTTTATCAATGGGTTTTTAATAGGGGCCAGGAAGAGTAATAGAGTGAGAAAAGTGACAATCTTTAAAAATGAAACTGGAAAACAAATACACAATATTTCACTGTGAAAGCGGAGAAAGACGTAAATAAATCACTGGAGATATGCGTATGCTACAACTTAATGTTTCAGGCTTTTTTTTGAGGAACTAAATCACATTCAATAACTTATCAATACGTAAATTCCACCCTTTTTTACTTTCACCGACTATGGTTTCGACATGTAATGTCATTATCAAGGTGAATAGACAAAATGACCCAGATAATGCCAATACACGAAGAAACCATGGTCAATAAAAATAAAAAAAGTTTGGAAATTACAGTGACAAATCATATAATACGCATTGTTGCTTGATTAAGGAGAACATAAGGACATCAACGAATTTGGGCGATTAAAGAGGAAGTTAACACAAGAGAAGGAAATTAAAAATGAGTGAGGAAGGAAAAAGTTCATCGATTGACCAATCATTTTCGCAACAAAGATAAACTTCAACAAAGGAATTTCTAGCAATACAAATCTGCCAAATACAAAAGCAATGTTTGCTAAAAACTGATGTAAGAACTGATATTGAATTTCTTCCAGAAATCACATGGTAACTAAATTAATGAACAAAACTATCTCAGTTTTTGTAGTTATTAGTAAATTACTGAAGTTAATGAGCATCCCGACCTGGAATAAGTTCTAATGAGAAATTTGAAGATATTTTACGACGATGAAATCCACGGATGCCTTTCAATCTCATAGCACTAAACATTTTGCACTAAGTCATATAGTATACCTATTTAGTCTCAAATTCAACTTCTCAGCAGTTACGGCACGTCGCCAGTGTAATTAATGCCCAAGTAACTGGAGTCACGCGCTGGTGTTACAAAACTTTCTCCGATCAGGGTGCCACTTGTATCAAAGTGCTTGAAAGTACAAATATCTGCACTCATAATCGCCAAATAATGACAGCACGTATTCCCTGTGCGCCTGCTCGACGCTTCTCTCTCTCTCTCTCTCTCTAATACGCCAGTATCTAGAAAGTAATCAATCTCCACTTTCACCCTTTCCCTCTTCTTCTTTCCAAAAAAAACTCTTCGCTGCGGTGCGGCCGGCGTTGGGGTTCACGCACACACCATGTGCGGGGGGAGCAGGCAGTGGCGAAGCAGCTGCACGGCACCGAGGTGACGGTGGAGATCCTGCGGACGCGGGAGGAATGCGGCGACCACGTGGAATTCATCATCGAGGAGCAGGGCGAGCGGGGGGACAAGGGGCGACGCCGCAGGGAGGGCCGGGACGCCGCGCAAGAACAGGCGCCATCCCTCGGTGAGTAAAGTCTCGTGTGTATGCATGTCTGAGCATGTTCCCTAGCATGTGTCACGTGCGACCTTATCATGGTGAGCCGAGCAAAGACGGAAGAAAAACCGTGCTAAGAAGGCGGCGTACTGTAGAGCACAGCCTTTTCAGTATCTACCAGGGTTAACAACTGTAAAGGCCGTTTTACACGATGAAAGATTTTGTACAAACGAAAGCACGTGAGATTGTACGTTTGTCTCAAAGAAATTAGAACAGGTTCTATTTCCCGTGCAGGCATTGAGACATTCGCACAGGCGTTCATACAATTTGCCGCTTTACACGATACATTTTGCCTCATGCAAGAGTTCACGGAAGAGTTTGTACAAACAAATGTACCGTGAAAAATTGCCTTAAGACCTTCTGGACCTGGAGATTTTGGTCTCCAACCCGGTGAGTTTGAACTCATTTGGGTATTTTATCAGCTGATTGGTAGTTTTTTGGTCATTCCTTATTCCCTATCCAAAAACTGGGACATAATCTCATTTACCCTCCTATAGATGGCTAGCCATCAGATCTCTCTACAAAACGATCATATCGTCTACCTCTTCTTATATCATGCAGAACTTCTATCCTCTTCCTTCCCCTTCCATGCTTCCCCAGAGTTCTCCCCTCTATCACCCTCTTCGACAAGCCCTCGTTTTTCAAAACTTGCTCTATCCATCCCTTCAGCCTCCCCGAACCTCCGCCACTAGCTTCCTCTCCTCCCTAACCATACCCAATACCTCCTCCTTCTTTATCTTCCTCGCCACTCAGCTCATCCTCTCCAACCTTCTCTAAAGCAATATCTCAAATGCCTCAAGTCTACGTACATCCTACCATCGCAATGACCGATTTTCCGATCCATACAGTGCCACGCTCTATGCTATCTGAGAGTTTGAATAGGCAGCCTTTTTTCCCTGGTTGCAAAGTATCAGCTCTTATATATACGAAGTTCAAGATTAATTAAGGACATTATATGGCTGGTTTATTTTGCAATGGTGTCAGGTAAAAAATACAGTCGGTAAATGGGGGTGGGAGTCCTTCCCAATTATCAACTACCCAGAATAAGAAAGTCATTTATAGAGAATTAAATCCTGAAAACTGCGTGACGCCGCCCAGTAGGTATAGCAGGTGTCGTATCCGGTAACGGGGGAGGCAAGGCCTCCGCGATCGTCATCACACGAAATCCTTCCACAACATCGTCATCAGAGTATAAAATGAGCATGAGAAGAAGAAGAAAAACTTGCTTTCTTTGTGGATTTAGAAAAGGTTTTTGGCAGAGTAAATTGGGAAAAACGAATTCAGATACTCGGGAAAATAGGAATCGATTGGGGAGATAGATTACCAATCCGACACTTGCATATGGCCCAGAGGGCACAGGCGAGGGTGGCTGACGGTGAATCTGGGTGGGCAGATATAGGTCGCGTGGTGAGGCAAGGGTCTTTAACATTTATGCTGAGGACATGGAAAGAGCTAGATGTGGGAATCAAAGTACGAGGCCACCTGATAAAGTTGGTTAGATTCGCGGGCGGCCAGACGTTGGTTAGTCGGTCTTCGACTGGGATTACAAGCTTTAGTTGATGCATCGGAAAATCAGTGCGAGAAATACGGCATTAAGATAAATCATAAGAAAACAAAATAAATTAGATTCTCTAGGGAAAATAAAGCAGGGCTGGTCATAAAAGTAGGAGGGCAATTTAATTACTTGAGTAGTACGCTATAATAAAATGGACATAGTAGCAAAGACATTAGGAGGAGACTAGCTTTAGAGAAGGAAGCGATTAGCAATGCTTAGAAGAGAGCTGATGACGATGGCCTTGGGTAAAGATATAAAGAATGGCTAAAGATGGCTAGTGAGGAATTTTATATGGAGTGTGGCGTTGTATGAGGCAGAAACGTGGACTCGGAGAATTGAGGACGATAATAGGCTGCAGGCGTTCGAGATGTGGGTGTGGAGGAGGAGGCGGAGGTGGAGGAGGTGGGTATGGAGGTGGACGGAAAGGAAGACAAATGAGGAAGTGCTTGACATGGTTGGTGAGGAGAGGAAACTTTTGGATAAGATCAGGGGTGGGCAGGATAGGTGGCTGGAAGTGGTAATGAGAGGCGATGGTTTGCTCAAGGCCGTGATAGAGGGAAAGATGTCGGGCAAGCGGGGAAGGAGAAGAAAGGGAATAGGTTTTATGGACGGGATGAAGAAGGGTAGGACACACGCGGAGATGAAATAAATACTAGAGCCAGAGACACTACCAGAGGCCCTGCACAAGAAATTATCTGGAGGATTTTTACGGAATTTCAATGAACTCTACTTTTAATCGTTTGATTAACTAATGTGACATAATATTATTTAAAATTCCAAAATATATTTATGCATAGAAAATTAAATGAAAACAACACTTTAAAACAACTGTAAGTAACTTCATTACACGACAGCTCTATTAATGCATAGTTTCACAAAGTAATTGAATATTTAGACCACGATCTCATTTTTTGTTTAATAAAAACGCGTAAAATTTTATTTATTGATTGAAATAAACATTTTCTAAGAGAATTATGAATAAACAATGTAATATATGTGTAAGTGAAATATTTTTAGTTTATCATTTAGCACCTGACAGTCCTGACACTGGCCTGGAGAAGTTGATCGGAAACCCTGAACCCGGAGAAATATCGCTCCACCTAAAGTCTCCGGGTCATAATGCCTCAGTTGGCAACTGTAGTATATATACACAAGGTTAAGGTCAAGCCCATGTTAAGGCCCTACTGTAAAATAAAAAGTACGTCATTATTTTCTTATTCTTAGGCAAACATGCTCAGCATGTAGGAAAACGCGTCCTCTACTCAATTCCATCAGCTAAGTCCCACCTTACCTAACCAGTTCCAATCATTCATAACCAATTAATCAAATGAAAACTTGGAAAAATTGGGCCCATCAGTCCCAGCAACATCTATACTTCTGGAATTTTGTGAAGCTTCCAACTTTGTGTAGAACACATAAGAAGTTTCATATTACAATTTTTACGTATTAAGAAAAATATATTCACGTACAGACAGGTTAAAATTGTGCACCATGGCTTCTGATGGGTTTACGAGTTTTAAATTAAAATTAAGATCTACGGGTTTATATTTGGTGTTTATAACAACAGGTTTATATATTTGATATTTTATCCCACGACGAAACTACATTCCTTAAAACTCGAAAGTATAAGACTAAGTATGTATACCATCGACATTTAAAGTTCTTGAGAAGATTTTACGATTGCCTTTATTTAATTTACTACTGCAGTCATCGAAATATATTATGGCTGACCCACAGCTTCATTGCAAACATATTTTTTAATGCATACAAACGACTCATACATCTCATGAAAGAGAGCACTTCGCTCCGTTAAAATTCATAAACTGAGGAGAAGCTCAAGATGAAAATATTCCTCGGGATTTCGAAATCCTTTAAAGAGGACTTAAATCATTTCGTTGGAATCAGACTAGTTACAGCTCCGAATTAAATAAAATAATATCGCATCTATATGTAGGTATAGTTAACCCCAGAATTAAAATCCGTTGTATGAAATTATTGTGGCCAATGGAGATAGGCATCAACGCCAACTAGAGTAACGAAAAGTTTTAGTTTAACTCGTCATACTCTTCTCAAAGTACACGGCCATGTAAATTTCTCATTAAATACGTAAACATGCTAGGACAATACGAAAAATAACGCATGGCATCAATAAAACCAATGGTCTGACTGACACGCGTCAATAAAGGATTACGTATTATTTTTTTTCGAGAAATAGAATTGATCTGCATACGACCAGTTTCTCAGTTTATTCCAGACGAAGATGGAAAGGGAATGCTAAAATTAGCCAGCTACTGGCGTCCAATGCAAGGGTATATATAGCATTCGACCCCCACTCCATGCCGAATCTGAAATCAATTCTATTCTGCGTCTAATGCTATTAGCGTTCACGGTGATTTACATAGCACAGCAGACACTAACCTAAACCGCGACAGAGTCAAAGGGAGCCGATATGCCAGCTACAGGGGGACGTCAGTCAGGAATGGAGGTATCAAAAGTGTCGGGTTCGGGATGAAATATTACCTACCTCTTAATTCGTTGATACGGAGACGCATTACGTGACACTTTGAAAAGATTCGGAGCGGATTCCTGTCCCTTTCGCTGCCTGTCATGCACATTCGCGTCAAAATGCCTTCCACATTTCTCCCCGTTCTCAACGACCGCAAACAGCTCCGTCAAAATTGTCTCGCATTCATGGTGTAGCCACTAAATGAAATCCCTCGACGGAATCCTTCAGGTGATGTGACAGCCTCGTACAATTACTGTCACCAAAAACGACTGCCTGATTATTGGGACTATATAATATAGATATATAAAACCTGGACCCCGAAATTTACGATGTAATACTAGGCCGTTATAATCAGTTTGAGAAATATAATTGCCATTTCCACCAACAAGTGACACAACTATCGGAATGATTAACTAATGTGTTTTAATTTATATTTATCCTCGGTTTCGTAGGTGTGAAGGCAAAAACACAGCCATCTTGAAGAAAGAGACACAGAAACACTAGTTATAATTTCCACACTTTTAATTACGACCATTCACCAGTACTAAAACTCAGAATTCCAATGGCATCCTCAAGAATACCCCCTATTTCTCAGCTTTCTACCCCACCCCCAGTGTTAAGACTCAACATATAAGGTCGATATATCTGTAAAACTGATGATGGCATGACGCGCCAAATCCTTAGTCGGAGGATTTTAAAAGTATTAAAACTCCAACCAGTGTTTCTGTTTCTCTTTTTTTCAAGATGAATACAATATCAGGGTTGTTACAATTGAGGTAGATGGAGTAGCGCTTGCTATGCTGACCAATTGCTGAAGCTGTAGGAGGGCGTGTCCGGTCCGCCATCTTTGTCCCCATGATTTACATTAGGGCTTACGAGCTGACACTCTAATTTTGCAATTTTACGATGTTTTCCGTCGATATCTCACTTGAAATCAGCATGCATTCACTTCTTGAAAATTCATTTTTCATACAAATATTTTTAATTTAAATTAATAATTATCTGTATTCCCATCAAAATAGTAAACATAGTAAAATCGAGTAGAATACATAGCTTCAAGTAAATAATATATGTTTCACTTACCCTAAATTTTCAACATAAGGAAAATATTTTTTCTTTATATCCGCTAATCTGTCCACTCCGTGATAGCTGAAGGGGAACAGGGGGGTAAGGAAAGAACAGGGGGAAGAAATATGGAGGCTATTTTAGTTGTCAGATTACAGTTTCATGACGCTATACCCTCTCCGTCTACCTCAATGGTGGCTACAGACCATAAATTATAAAGTTCTAGGACTTTTCCAGGTGAAAATACATATTTTTCATATGCGCGCATTATAAAGAAGGTGCAAGAAAAGGAACATAACACATTAAAGTTTGCACACTATATAGTGATAACAATAGGGTTTAATTCAATATTACTTTAAGCTAAAATCATGTTTATAGGCACTTATTGGGAGCAGCTAACGAGTAATACACCTGCAGACTACTTCAGAAGAAACAAATACTCCATCTTCCTCAGCATCAGTGTAAATAATATGATCTGAAAGTTTAATTTAATAAGAAATTGCTAAACACCAAGTAAGAGCTCCAGGGCTTCATTCGGGAAATTTACTAAAAACCATAAGCTCACACACCAACAAACTTGTCTAAAATGGTACTGCTCACTTATTGAAAACAGATTTTGACTTGTGATAGCAAATTTTAATAAAAAAACTTTTAATTTTCGAAAACCTTTGCAGGTTTTCGAGCCCCATTTTCAATTTCGATAACTTTCACAGGGATTTCATGCCTGCAGAAACCCTGATTATGCTTCCGCAAAGTCAGTGTCAACACTCTTGCAAAAGAGTATCTACTCGAACAATTAAGATAAAGCGATTATTAAAATGACGCAAAGAGAATAAATAGACCCTCACATTTTATCTATAGGGCTGGTAGGAGCAGAAAAATCAGAGACACACTGAGGAACTGATTGTTACCAAACTTCACTCTTGCCACTTACCAATAGTGACTGCAACAAAAACAGATTGATACATTAAAACGATTCGCTAACATACAGTTCACTTTCACCCTTTCCCCATTCCAAACTGTTTCTCCAAGGGCGGCGGTTCCAAGGGTTACATGTAGATGTAGAATGAAATTCATGCAATCTACCGGTTCAATAACACAAGACGACAGAAGTTTTGGTGTAGCTATGCGACAATCTTATAGAAGCAAGGAGTGAGTGTTGCTTACGCACTATCCTCATCATTGCCACTCCTCAATAAAAATTATAATTTGACCGATGCTTCAAAGAAAATTACGGGATACAATAGCCAAAATTATATCGTTTTTGAGAGAAAAATGATTTTGAGCCCGACATGGATTTCGGATACTATTGTATTTTGAAAGCTTTCTGCGAAGATATGCAAAAAATGTTTCAAAATAAATGTAATTTTAAGAAATCACAGAGAAAGAAATCCATTAGATAGCTGGTTTCACCCATCTTATGAAATGCAGAGGATCTAAATATAATAGGCCATCCAGAGAAGAGTTTAAATTTCGATATTATTCATGCTTATGCAAATTATTTTTCAAGGGTTCGATCAGAAACAACAAAAAAATCGTATAATCAAAAACAACTTTTGAATTTTACCTTCGAATCCATATTCTTAGAAATAAAAAAATTAAGAAACCCATAACATAACTTTCTGACATGGTTTATACATGAAGTACAGTCTCACACATCCACTGTCAACTCTCACAGAAAATCTTACTAACATTTTTTGCAGGATTTATTTAATTAATAATTTTAAAAGCAGAATTTTACCTCCTGATTTTTTATCTCCTAAATAATAGGATTTTTTTTGCAAGCACTGCTGTCATCAATTTACTCCTTGAAGAGATGTATATTATGAAGTTTACGGATTGTACGAACATGAAGCCTACAAAGTCTACAATTTTTTTATTGCACGACGCGTTTCACCGCTTTACGGTATAATCAGGTACAGAAATTAAAGCGGTGAAACGCGTCGTACAATAAACAATTTTGTAGAAAAGAACTAAGTTTGCCTTTAATCATGAGTACTAATATAATTTAATTCTACGAAGCGAAGCCTGCCACTGTCAAACTTATATCGTATAAAAGTTAAGATTGATTCTTCTCACCATGGCAACGTATAAGGGGATAATATTTCACGAAGAAAAATATTTTGACAAACAGATTTCAATCTCTGCGTCATCATCATGCCATGCACGGATTTATCTTTTTTAAGTGGAAAGGCCAAGCCATTCAGGAAATTCCACCGACCGCATATTTCACCCCACGCAGCTGTAGAGAAACCAATGACACCACCAATAGCTAACATTCGGACAAGAAACGACGGTCAGCCTTTTCGATACGTCATTCGAGAGGAGTGGGAGGAAAATAAATGAAAGAAAAAAGATTTCACCACTTGTACGTCGAGAATAGTATAAAGGGATAGAGCATGAGACACATGGGATCCACGGAGAGGGAGACTGTGCTTCAATTACCTCGCACCGCCCTTTTACTCTCAACACGTTCCTCGTCGAGACTCCCTCACGCTCCACATAAGCGTTCCCTAGCAATTCACCCTCGACCTTTTCCTACTCCCCCTACCACAACTTCCGTCCATGTATCCAACCTCGCCCTTTTCCTGATCGAAAATCCATTTAGCCCATCCCTGGGAAAAGGCATTTCGGCGTATAGGCCATTCTGGCGCTTTTACGCTTTTACTTGTTTAACCAATCGAACGACCGACCTCTCCTCTCATCCCCCCGACCCCATTTTACTTCTTTGCCCGATGCAAAACCGCGTCAAGCGATGGATATATACATGTTTCCCAAACGACCCCAAGCCCTTCAAAATCCACTTACGTCCTTACCGGAGCTGCTTTAATTTCATTTTTTATCCACGTTTTCCAGTGAGGGGTCGACAAATTGAATGTGATCCTTTTCCAGCAAAAAACGAGATTGTTTAGGTTTCCATTGCAATCGAACATGTTTTCATTTGCATTCTTTCCCCATTTCATCTCTCTCATTCCTCCGACCTTTCCCACACCATCCGATGACGTCGGAGATTTTTGTGTGCGCAATTCCACACGCGTTTCAGCATCCGCGGAGACCAAATGTTGTGATCATATTTGAAATCGTGTCGAACGAATAAAAGAGCGAGGTGAATAACGATACCAACTTGTCGGCACAGAGACCTGAGATAATACGCAGGGGAGCTGTTCATCCAAAACGACTTCATTAATGACGACCAAATATCAATTAGTTCTGTTGAGTGAGTTGTTTATTGTAATAGGTCAAGGAAATGTTTTGAATAATGGTGAAAAAAGAGAAGAATAAAGCATCGCAATAAATGAAAAATATTCCAAAGATTAATTTTCTTCATCCACATTTGGCGAAACATTCTCCGCTATCTTAAATAATTTATTTAATCGATAACTACCTAAGTGTTAAAATTCAACTTTGAAGAAAAATTAAGCATGGAAATTTAATTTTAATGCTCTCTCATCCTCCAAAAAGCTGAAATAAACTGGCTAGATCAAAATTGCGTTCAATAATAGAAATATTCGATGCATAATTGGATCCTTACATTATGAAATCACGAAGAAGGAAACATCAGTAAAAAATAGAAGGAATTCAGGATTGATTAACACCAATCGCAGAATACGAAATAATTATAACTATTAATAACGCAATTCACCGGTTAAGGTAAGTTTAGCAACAATACTGACTAACAATAATCTAGACTTTAACATGTGCAGGGCTCTCTCTAACTTTGATATTTCATTCTTCATCTAAGCGTATATCCTCCACTTTTTCATCCCGTTAAAAAAACCAATTCTCTTCAAAGATCTTAGGCTTTCCCGGCGAATAATATTAGTAAACTCTTCTCGGGTTTGCCACCGGGTAAGGCTTTTAAAGGCCTTACCCGGTGGCAAACCCGAGAAGATTTTACTAATACCAATTCTCTTTCTTCCCCTTTCCCGCTTACGCAACATCCTACCCTCTATCACAGACTTAAGCAACCCTTCGCCCCTCATTACCCCCTCAAATCACCTACTTTGCCTCCTCCTGGTCTCTTCCAGAAGTTTCCTCTCCTCACCAACCATACCAATCTCTATACGAAGTAATATGGGTACATTTTAACCACCTAATAAAAACTAGCAGATCGGGTTGGTGAGGAGGTTAGGGTCGCATTTCAACCCTAAGGCCACGGGGTTGTACCCAAGCAGCGGCGGAGATTTTCACCGGAATCTTCATCCCTTCTTTGAATGATATGCGGAGAGAATTTAAGTGAAGCACCCCTCCCTTCAAATGGCTCGTTAAACTGTGGTTATTTTGGCGTTTTTGTTAAATAGGATACTAAAGCTGTCCACTGGTTTTTCTTCACCCTTCCTCTGTTTACAAAAATACCAATCAACGGAATGGCATTGGATTGAAAACACTGTATGAAAAAAACAAAGTGACGGAATGACATTGGATTCCAGGAACCCTGATGACGGCGATTCGCCTGTAGAAGCGATAGTAATATATAATGGAGATAATAATGGATAATATGGATGGATAATAATGGAGAAGATAATAATGGAGAATCATACCCGGAGGAAAACCCGCGTGCTTTTAAAGGTAGTTAGAACGAGATATCAATTCAAATTAAACTCGACGGATTTGGCCTCATTCTAAAGAAAAAGGTCTCATCTTTCCAATGATAACAAAATATCAGCCGCCTGCCGCTATACTTTTCAGCATATTTGCCACATATTACCAGCCATTATCAATACGGGTATGCACTCCAGAGAAACTTTATTTAAAAAATGAGGAATATATGAAAGATAAGATCTCGTCAGAAATTTAAAAGGTGTAGCTTGTATGCCTTCTCAACTATTTTTTAAAACAAACCAATCACTCATCGCAGTAATTTTTACAGAATTGCAACAGCTATTCGGCTATTAAGGCGTTTTCAGCGTACGGCATGCCAAATTGCGTCATTAATGCTACAAAATTTACCTCATGTATCTTACGGTCGCTTCAATTAAAAAATAAAATTTTTATATGGTCTCCATTGTGAACAGGGAAAAAACTCACTCAAACTATTCAAAGGTAGTTGAAGCGATTTTTGTTACTGTGCAGATATGCGTGAAACGTATTGGTGATATTTAAGATTATTTAAGATATTTATATACAGATAAAAGTGAAAAAATTGCATCATACCGATATAGTTTTCTGGTAATTCAATGCTATTTAACATGTAGCCTAATTCTCTCACGTTCAAAAAATTAATTCCCCACTCCCAAATATATATCACTTTCACTGAGTTCTTTAACGCTAGAAAAGAATTTCAAGTCCCATTTTATCTCTAAAAGGAGGTCGTTAGTGCCTGCCGCGAATTTCATCGGTGCTTTCCGCATTTTCTAGAAGTTCACTCCTAACAGAAAGGTAAAAGGGCTCAGAAAATAAACAAACCTCTGAAGAGGTGGAAAACGGCCTAAATATAAAACTGCTCTTTCAACGCAACGAATCCAGCTCTAGTCATCCGGCGTTTTTCGCTGTTGTGGTCTCACAGCATCAACGGTTGGACACTCTCCAAAGACCGTACATCCGTTTGAACTCGGCTTCGCACGGCGAATCAGCAGTTTTTTTTACCTTTCACAGATTCATCTGCTTTGGCTTTGTAGAGCATTAACATGATTTTATTCCTGATGCAGCATAAGACGTCCTTCCGTCAACCTTTGTTGCCGCATTCATTATCATCAGTATCATTCATTCCAGATAAACTTCTTGATTTTTATTTTCGCAATCAAGGTGCAAAGCAGACTGACCAGAGAGAAAATCACACTTTACTAGTGTTGATTTTCGGATCGAGTAAAGCGACTGCGACATAATAATAGACCATAATCCTGTTCCTAAAAGTAAAATGACTAAATGACTGTTTCAATGGAACGTTTCAATAAAAATCAGCTCGCAGTTGTTGTATTCATTTCCTCATTGACAGGTATCACCATCAGTAATCGCCAATCCGAAGATTGATTTGCAGCAGCTGGAGCGGAGACTCCAATCTCCTCTCGGACAACCGCTTCATTCCTACATAGTTCATACTTTGATAACCTTCATAATTTGCCTGATTTATTCTATTCTTGGCCTTCCACTGTAATTATTTCCATTCATTCCTCCTAACCACATAATTTTCATTAGGCTGTTGTATTGCAAATGCACCCAGTAATTTTGTCTCGCCTTCTTTGCTGAGTTTTCTATATACATCTTTTCTATCCAACTCTTCGAAAGACTCCCTCATTGTTGATTATAAATTTAACGAGATTCACTTTCACTGTATCTTTCCGTTCACTTGAACGGCATAGCTTACAATTTCGTCCTTGGCCCACCAAAACTTCCGCTGGATATCATGGTTACACATGCATGCACTAGGGATACGAGAAAACGACATTAGCAAGCTGTTAATTAAGGGCACATACAGAGACTGAACGGAATGCGTTTTCCCTTTCGGAAACGGAGCGTGTGTACCCCAGGGTGTCCTAGTAAACTCCGAGTGTCGGTAAGTCGGTAAGTATGAAATTAAATAAAGTACTCTAAGGTAACTTGATACGTCTGATAATGTTTGAATTTTGTTAGCATTTTAACATATATTGTTTCAGATTAAGTAAAAGGTTTGGTAAAATATGCATGTCTTTTAAATATTCCGCCATAAAATTAATTATATCGGTAGCTAAACTTGGTGGAATTCACTAGTGAAGAGCATGAGTCTGGGGGTGAAAAGCATAAAAGAGAGGCGAGGCGAAGGGGCTGAGGGTCTTCCCAGGAATTCCCGCGGGAGTCTTTCAATAAATATATTCATATATGCTTGCTCAACTAAGTATGATGCACCATAACTGGCTTCTAACTCTTCGCTTACAAGTGGCACCCAGTTTTGTTATACCTTCACTCTCATAAGTTTTGCTAAAAAACAATTCATGGGAGACAGAACTTGTGTTGTGCTGACTTTTCGCACGCAAATTATCTTCCATAGAATCCACAAATGAATGGGTTGGTAAAGGTTTCACGTTCCTTTAAAAAAATTTAGTAGCTTCAATTAACTTTATCATGATGGTTTTAGCACCACTAGTACAGTAAATAGGCCATTCACCAGCAATGGGCCTAATCTTCTTATACATAAAAAAGAATGTTTTTTTGATCGTGTTTTATGCACGCCAATACCATACATCCGATATCGATGAAACTATGGTGAGTTGTTGCGCGCGTGCCCATAAAGTTTTCTGAAAAAAATGGCAATTTTTGGGGTTGTTTTTACCCAAATATTGTTAATATTTACTCCCATAAGAAAAGCATTGAATTCGGTGCAGGTTTTTTTTTTAAATTGCTTTTTTAAATTACTTGCACTCAAGATTTTGGATGAAAATTTGTATCATAGAACGCATTAACGAATGCAGTATTTAATTAATTCATTCAATTTTCTTTTACGCTTCGTTTTTGTCCAAGTATTGCGTTTTTACCTCGAATTTCATCAATTTTTCTTCCTTTTCAACAATACAAAATTTCCTTATCAAACAGGCGTGAATATCCATTTATTAGCGACTTCATGAATGGCTATTCACTCCTGCAGCATTTAAAGGCCAGGTTCAGTGGCTAATTTGATAGCTGTAGTCAAACGACTACAGTTCGCCTTGCCTTCTCAATGACCATCAACAAGGCACAATGACAATCGCTTCAAGTGTGTGGATTAAATCTGGAAAATCCATGTTTTTCATGTGGTCGATAATATGTTGCATGCTCACGAGTGGCACAGACCAGTAATGCCAAATTCAACATCAGCTGATGAACTCAACGCTTGCCTCAAAGCGTCGCATCTTTGGAGACGTGTAGAAACTCACGTAAACGACTAATATGCGCGTAAATATGCAGCGCAATATGTCACCCATATTTTCAAAACAGCTATTGGACATTGGTAATGGAAAAGTACCAGTTGATGCCGACAAAAAGTATATTTCAATTCCATAGAACTTTTGTGTTATTGACCCATCGACCGAACAATTAATTCAGAAAGTTATTCCACAAATTGTTACCAATTACAAAAATCACCAATGGCTTTACGAACGTGCTATTTTGGCTGCAAAAAACACCGACGTCAATGCAATCAACTACGCCATCCACGAAAAAGTTTCGGGCGAGTCTGTCTCCTACAAATCGATTGACAGCGTCATGAATGCGGACGAGACTTGTAATTATCCAGTTGAGTTTTTAAATTCGTTGTATCTTTCTGGTGTACCACCGTATTGTATAAGGAAGGATCGTAATGACAAGGCTGTGATACTGTGATAGCTTTGAGGCTCACATTCAGACTGACGTTTATTCACAACAGCAATACAGCGATACCACACTAGTGAACTGATGGCGAACGCCATCTACCGGGGGGGTTACAAGCTTATACAACACACCGCACATATTATCACTCAAACTTGGTGCACAAATAATTCTTTTACGCACACTTTATGCACTACGATTGTGCAATGGAACCAGGCTTACTTTCGAACAACTTCTGGCAAACGTCATCGAAGCGACAATTCTGAATGGCAAGTCTAAAGGAGAAGATGTGCTTATTCCACGTATTCCCATCATTCCCACCATCCCCACCCACATGCCATTTGATTTCAAACCGCTTCAGCCCCCATCTGCCTTGCATTTTTAATGACCATCAACAAGGCACAAGGTCAATCACTCCAAGTGTGTGGATTAAATCTGGAAAATCCATGCTTTTCACGTGGTCAATTTTATATGTTGCATGCTCACGAGTGGGCCTGCCGAAAAATTTATTCGAGTGGTAAATGAGTGATGGGAGGTGGTGGGGTCAAGTAAGGGGTGATTGAAAGAAAGTATGTTGAATAGTTTAGGGAGTTTGTAGAAAAGAGAACGCTGGGAGAGTGAAAGACGGAATTTAGGTAGGCGAAGGGAATCGTTGCTGCGGGTTTTGCAGCTTGAAATATGAAGGGAGAAAAAAAGGAAGGATGTCGGTGGATCGGGAATTACCGTTAATGGCAGACTGTAGGAAATTTAGGGCATGAACTTTTCGGCGGGTTGACAAAGGGGAAATTCCAAGATATGGCATTATTTCGCTATGGGATGAGCTACGCTAGTGGGGCACAGGGTCGATGTGAAAAATATAAGGGGACGTTCCAAATGTTTTAAGCTGGTGGGACAGGTAGTTGGCCAAATTAATGAGCAATACTAAACAATGAGGAGTATGCATCCAGTTAAGATCGTTTTTAGTGCTAGGTGGTCTGATATTTCAGTGAATCTGTAGAGACAGAGAGAGAGAGAGAGAGATTCCCACGACGGACATAGCTTCTTCCCTCTGAGATGAGGGTTGAAGATAAAATTACTGTCGAAGGGTACGACTTATTCCCTCTGAGATGAGGGTTGAAGATAAGATTACTGTCGAAGGTAACGCCGAAGTCCTTATGCAAGGTGGTGACAGGGATCGTTTTGCCGGTTAGTTGATATATGTAGTGTAAGGGTTTTGACTTTAATGAAAATGACATGGAGGCTGACTTTAAAGGATTAATGTTGAGTTTCCACATATTGCACCCCTCTTCATGTGAGCGAAGGGCACATTGGAGGGATTGAGAGCCGGCAGTGGAGTCAATTCTTTTTAAAATTTATCAGTCGTCTGCGAAAAGAAGAATATCGCAGGCGTAAGAGAGAGTGCAGGATGTAACGTCATCGATGTACAGGGAAAAAAGGAGAAGTCCGAGGACACTACCTTGAGATAAGCCAGAGGGAACGGGAAGAATAGGAGAGGAAACATCGTCAACCACCACTCTCCGCGAGCGTTGAGTAATGCAGTGGGAAAGGATGTCCAAGAAAGGACCTTGAACATTGAAAGCATTTTCCAGTTTATGTAATATAAGTGTACGATTCACAGTGTTGAAAGCTCTGGAGCAGTCAATTTAACATCAAGTTGGTAAGAGGCTTCGAGTGCAGAGGTGATGTGGAGGTGCACTATCGATATATTGGTTTAACTGGAGCCCTCAGGAAGAAAGCCGAGCTGATACGGTGAGATGTAGGGAAGGGTGAAAGATAAGAGACGGTCATGGAGAATACGCTCAAGTAAGAGAGAAAGAGTGGAGATAATAGAGATGGGACAATAGTTAGTAACACTTCCTTTGGAGCCAGATTTCAACACGGTGATTACCTTAGCAGTACATTAACTTTATACACAAAAATCATTGTCTTTAATTTGTTTTGAACATGTAAATGTGTCTGCTTTGTATATGTGTGCTTACTTAGAAAGAAAAAGTGGCATTACAACGCATGCCGGGCACAGCTAGTATTATATAAAAAAAAGAAAATATTTTGGAGTAAAAATGGTTCAATCCGCAGGGTGACATTATCCACCAGCCACTTCACAAAATCGCATCGGTGTGATAGCTCGTAAATACTCAATGTTTTAGTAACCCTCGTATATGTTACCTCATAAGTCATCGTTTCATTCGAACGTTTCTCACATACACACTAATGGAGCCTTTCCGTTTCTAACTTTACACGTTCTGCATGCGATTTATTTAAAAAAAGGACTACATACCACGGAAGTTGTGGCACGGCTCAACAATTTAAAAATAGATTAAAAAGAAAAATGTATCTGGCGGATGTGGTTCCCTAGTTTCTTGTTAACTGCATGAAAAACTTGAAGAAACCATATTTCACTAATGCTAGAAGATAATGTCCTCCTCGACGAAATATGTCTTCGACACTCACTCTACCATTCCCTGCCATAATTCACAACTACGAAAAATCATTTAAAAAATCAGTTTAGAGCAGTTTAGTTAAAATATTTTCATCAATGAAATCTTAATTAAATTCCTCTATTCAGATACAAAGTAAAATATATTTTACAAACAAATTCTTTTGAAGAAAGATAATAGAGTATGTTTGCCACCAATTCAAGTGGAAAACACCAGATATTAGCAACAAACCTTTGCCACTGGTTTTCTTTTTACTCTGTTACATGTTAATTAAACATAATGTGGTCGGGGGCTCTTTTGGAATATTCTTCAAGTGTTTATAAGTGACCTCAGCATACAAGAACTCCTCCGAAGACAACTATATTACTATTTGGCAGTTGGCGGTAAAACATGATTTATTTTTTACATCAATATCAAAGTAACGCTGTGAAGCAAATATCAATAAGTGACCAACAAAGATTCCTTAATAAAGCAATGATGCTGGGGCTGATTAGTTCACACTTCCACATATGCGCTGACACATCAAAAAATATCTAATTCCCTTTATCGGAAATAAAAGGTCTACTCCCAGGAATTTAATTTCACTTTGAATAAATCCATTACTCCAATACAGTGCCTGATCGTCATTCAGTTCAATGCATTAAACCGTCAGAGACGATAAAAGCAGAAATGTTTTCACAACAACACGACGGAATTCATATATTCAACGGTAAAGCTCTAAATGTGTCCTTTTGGTACAGAGTTCGTGGATCCTGAAATCAGGCTCACGCCAACGTAATTTCATTAGCGTAAGCTACATGACCCGTGATATAACCCCAGAAATGCAAACCGGAGTTGTGACAATTGTATGTCTATCGTTGCAAAATACGACGTACAAAAACAGTGGTCTGTTTACAGTGGTCGTTCTCGGATTCCTCACAAGAACTGAAACACATAACACAGCGATTTCACTTCAGTGTTCAGTGCTTTCCCCCTGTGTGTATTCTGGGAACTCAGGGACAATTAAGTCCCTCAAATGCATTGCCCGAAGCAGCAAAAATGTCAAAAAAGCAGCTAAACCCCTATATGTTTCACAATAAAACAATGGTTAAACATCAGTACAGAGAAATAATATCTACGAGTTCTCAGTTAAAATAATTCTTTTTTTTCAGTCCACTTTCCAGAGGAAATTAAATTGAAGCCTTTCTGATTCAGATAAAACTACTCTAAATGTGCTGAGAATTGTACTAGTTCGTCAAGTAATGGAAACTTCACTGAGCATTTCATAAAGTAATTAGCAAAACGATCTAGATGAGAGAAAATTATAAAAACTATTTAAAAAGTTTAGAAATACGCAATCAAAAGGAAAGATAAACAGAAGTTAATTCACGTTAGCAACAGCTACAACAGAGCTCACATTCTCGCCCTTTTCCGTATGTTTATGAAAATAATTTCCTTTCATTGAAGCTTAATGCCAAAAAGACTCAGTTTAATAAGGCCCTAGAGAGCCTCATACGGAAAGGCATATTAAATCTGACAGAATATTAGTGAAATCGAGTGTTAGGTCAGGAGACGATAAGAGGGGGAATAGGCTAAAACACTCTATTCCGAGGATAACGAACGATATGATTTGAAACGGATATTAAGTTCAGCCAAATCATATTCACTTAAGAACACAAGGTAACAAATATAACAACTTGCAAGTAAGAATGAAGTCAAGACATTATGCTCCGCTATCACTATTTTCACGCTCAACTGCAGATGGATGTTCAAAAAAATATTTCTGTTCTAAACCTTATTTCTCGCATTGATCATGCCTGCTGGCATTATGAGGACGACCTTCATATCTGGTTGAGATTTTAATTCTCACATGAAACTGCGCTCTCGAAAGGAATAAAAATTTAATTAATGTAATAATACTGGCTAACCAATTGCGCCATCGTTTGAGTCAATATGTTTCATATACGACGGAACATATGCAATCGATATTTCATAAGTCTATTGCAATGGCAGAAATGTGTTTGACATAGCATAGTTCTTTTCCGCTCCTCAAAATGAATGAAATAATATCCCGATCGCTAAATGGGCGTCGGATATTAAAATAATTTAAAAGGTGAATTGATTGAAAAACGATTGTCTAAATTCTACAGCAAAAAAGTGGTAAAAAAAGAAAAGTAGGTATTTCTATATCTGAATCTGTTGGTGCTAAAAATGCACCGTAAAAATTTAAGCGTTGCACAAAACAAAAAATAATGAGCGAAGTGTAATGACGCTTGAGAATCTACCGTGGCATGAAGACCTGAATTGAAGGCTATTAGTAGAATGAGAATACTTAGCAAACTAGTGAACTAGGTTTTCACATTTTAATAATTATATCAACAAAGGACAAATAATGATTCTTCCTCAATATCATTTTAGCAAGCGATCGGTAGTATTTAAAATTAATTTTTAAGTTCCCACTATACGCATCCAGCCATTAAATGTTCCTATTTGCCCTTTTTTAAGTATTTAAAATTGATTTATTGATGGTAAAGCGAACTTTGTAACATCCAAAGGTCATTACAGAATGTACAACCGGTTTCGGCAGTTACACCATCATCAGGGACATTGAGAAGAAACACTGTGGAAGTTAAGAAGTTCGTTTTACTATCAATATGACGACCTTCCACCAAGTAAAACGTTCAACTTTTGAATTTACAATTGATTTTTAATCTCCCGCTCCCGCATACGCTTCCAGCCATTTAACGTTCCGATTTTCTCGTTTCTTTAGCGAAGAAAAAGTTTTTTTAAATCCAAGAATGGAAAATCATAGAAATTTATTACACGATACGCTTCCTGGGAACATAACCTCCGTAGGATATAGAATCTCAACATTAGAATAAATTCGACAAGCCCCTTATATCCAATGCAAATCGAAAAAACTTAGCAAGAAAAAGCTGGTGAAGGGAGGCAGGGTAAACGAGAATGAGTGGAATACACAGTCGAGGATAGGAAAGCACTGGAATCCCCACAGAGAAAAATAGTTACATGAGTCATCAAAAGTTCGGAAAAATCAGAATAATCAAGAGGTTTTCCTAGCTTGCATGCGACAAAAATGAGGATAGAAAATCAATGCGGTGATCAGAAATGTATATCTAGCGTATGGCATAAAGAGACTACTTATATTGGAAACCCGACATAGACGTGAGCATACTTAGACTATCAGCGAATAAATACTGAGAAAAATATAGTGACTATATAGAGACGATTGAAAGACATTTTAACCCGGATGGAAGGAATGAATAAGCGCGGAAGATGTTCGGCTCGTAACTAAGTTGGGAGAATATAGGCAAGTAAGGATAATATATGGAATGCATGAAAAATTATTAAGGATGTCAACATGAAGACTTACTATGGAATAAAGCAGTTATCTGAAATAAAAACAGAGAGTTAAACTTGAGCTATTTTTATTGATGACTGCCGATGATAAAGTATCCCCGTAACAATAGGTCCGGCCCGGCCTAGAGGCACAGGTATATTCCGACGTTTTTTTAATCTTAGTAAGTATAAAAAGTCTAAACGAGTGCAATATATTTCATATTAAGGGAGTCAAGTGATTTTTCAGTTTTTCAAAAACCTTCCCCATTTCCACGCCTTGATCCGATTTGGCCCATTAACGACCTTGCCCGAGATTTTCCACCATAATACTTTTTGTATCAGTCTGGAAGTAATTGGTACAAATTTACGGCAGTTGCTGTGACTATAAAAAAAAATGAAAAATTATGTAGAAATTTTCCGGTAGTAGCACCATGTTAAAGACTACAATAGGTAACATTTCTTCGAAATCGAAATCTACCTAAAATACGTTTTCGGAGACACCTCAAAAGGAATATGTAACATCATGTGCAGTTAGTTAGAACTTAAGTTATGTAAGAAAGTTAAGAGTAAATTAAGATAAAGGTGTATAGAGTCAAAACGAAAAGGAAAGGTGTTACCCTGCCTTAGTTTGACCTGATGAGGTGATGGAAATGCTGAGCGTGCGTACGACTAAAGGCAAAAAAACTAGTAAAAGACTACATATGAATGTGGGGTTATGCCATGGAATTTGTGAACACAGTCACCATAAAAGTACTATAGTCAACAGAAATATCTTAAAGTCACGAGATGCTTTCACACTTAGAACCAAAGAACTGATAGCTCATAATGTAATCGAAAGAACTATAATTATCCATATAAAAACTCTATACTGCATAGACTCTACATAGTCCCAGGAATCCGCTGGGTAGATCTTCTCTCCCATTCATTCAAGTAAACATAGAAGACGCACATCCAGATTACATATAGTGTCCGGAAGTCTATGGTTTCATGTTATTACGAGAATTTATGATTTGAAAATGTCGACTAGTCAACAACTAACAAATTTCCTTTTCTAAATATGTAGAGGTAATAGGCGCAGGTACCAAAATCCGAAATTGAGACATATTTAAACTTCCGGTGTAAGCAGCTACCCCAAATTGAAAATAGTATATATAACATTCAAAACTTAAAATTTATAAAACCATAATAAGACCAATTCTTCTCTATGGAGCTGAATCATGGGTTATCGACAAAAGAACGGAAAAGAAGTTAACTACCTTCGAAAATAAGGTGTTAAGGAAAGTTTTTGGACCCACAAGAGAAAATGGAACTTGGAGAATAAAACACAATAAGGAAATCAGGGATCTTTTTAACTCACCGGACGTTGTAGCTGAGGCCAAGAGCCGGAGATTGCGATGGGCAGGGCACGTCATGAGACGAGAACAAGATACCATATTAAAACAAGTCTGGGCAGAAAACCCTGATGGAAGGCGACCTCAGGGAAGACCGAAAAAAAGATGGAAGGATGAGGTGACCATTGATATGAGGAGAATGAAAGTCAGCGAGGTGGATGCAAAAGATCGGAAGAAATGGAGGCAGACAGTTGGTGAGGCCAAATACCATCTAAGGTATAAATGGCCATGGGAGTAAGAGTAAGAGAGTATATATAACATTCATGCGTAAGCATTCAATAATCATACGGCCAAAAGTTTTGATAGATACTGTAAAACATCATCATGCACAACTTCTATTGTTCCCATTTGATGACAGCGTGGATTCGTAAAATTCGCTAGTAAAATGAATGACTAAGCCTTTTTTTGCTGTAGATTAATAATCTATCCTAAAATGGCAGGACCCTTCACAAACATTCAAAGTGCCGTGTTAGAAATCTAATAGAGACACCCAGGAAAAGAAAATGACCGTGGAACAATTTTTAGGGGTAAAAAAACTGCAATCTTTAACCAATCTTCGGATGGAATGAACTCTAGGCGATGGAAAAGATTTATGGATTTCTATTTGTAGCTGCGAGGAAGGCGATTTGTAAAAGGGTAATCTTTTGATTGATGACCTTGCCGTGTGAAATATGTGGGGCGGATTCCTGAGAGCGGCGGAAGGGGTTGTAAAAGTGACACATAAGACTGGGAGACTGGGTGGGTGGAAGGAAAAAGGGTAAGACGGCTTTGATTCATTCAAACTCAAACCGGATCCCGAAGAGGTAAAATTTATCTCCTCTCATCCTCCCCCGCATTTGCGTTTCAGAGCCAAGAGTGAGTCCGGCCACATTCTGCAGGGTCTTCCCATTTCACCTGCTGTTCGACAGCGACCTAAGAGTCGTGCAGGCTGGCGCCACAGTCGCTCGCATCCTGCCCGACGTCACGGAGCCAGACTGCAAGGTCAACGATGTCCTCGAAATGGCAAGTTCTAACCCTTCACTCTCACAAATCACCCTCACAGATTCCTTTTTTACGCACGTGCAAAAAGGCGAGAGCAATCGCATGGAAATAAAAAAAATTGAATTCTAACTCACGAGAAATTCACAGGTAAATTTTTACTAAAGATGAATCCAAATTGTGAATGAAAGCAAAGGAATCTTGACTCCTATGCCATGCATTTCGGTCATTTAGGTGACCATCGGCAGGGAGAGTTTAAATCACGTAAACTCATACGTGCCTAAGGGCCAGTTTCACCAACTCGGATAATATTCACTGTAACCGGAGTTTACGAAATCTCGGATACAATAATTATCCCAGTAATCTGTTGAACGTGTTTCACCAACGTCATTGTCGTCATTATTATCCGAGTTTTCGAAAACCGAGATTATTGAAAGAAACCCTTTGGATTGTAAACTTTTCATACTTCTACGTCAGGAAAAGAAAAGACGGTATCCATCTGCATTGTTACTGACAAGAGCGTGGTTTAAAGGGAAGGGTATTCTCGCATCTGTAGATTACTTTACAATTAAACGTTATATTGGGTAAGTTTTCTATAATTTCCGGCATTCATCGCGTATGGTTGCTTTAACCACAACGATAGTTTTTGCAATTTCATGGGAAATCGACTGATATTAATGAGGTGAGGAATATATGGTGTATATGCTACAGTCTAGCTTGCATTTACCCAATTACACCTTACTGTAATATCCCCAGGAAATTCTGATCAAATATTTTATTATTATCGTTTTGAAACAGGCAGATGATAATTCTTTCCATATCTCTGGCAATATTACAGATTTACCTATACTCACTGGAGCGACCCTGGATTACGTTTCTGTTCTATGATCGAGCTTAAATCACAAATGATGGCACAACAAGTGCAACAAATGCTCGGATCATACTCTGATGTTTGAAATAAAAACACACCAGACCTGCACTAGACTTTTTCCGGGGAAAAAACCAATCTTTCTTCTACTTGAGCTTCATAGAAACCAATATAAACAGTATATTATTTCATAGCCTACACTTGTAAATGGCCGACCGTCGGGTGGCCAATCGAGCTATAATTTTATGATTCGGTAGTTCATGATTAATAATTCAATATGCTGAAGCGAGACGACGAACCTCCTGTAATATATTTTAGAAAAAAGCATTTAAAAATCGTAAAAAGCATGAATAAAAAATCATAGAAGCAGGCAAAGTAGAATGATTGCCGGCTACACGAAATAATGGAGAACGCGTTCGGAGTGATTAGGTAGTGTACTGTTCTTCCACATCCTATTCTCGGGTACGAATTTCAGAGCATTCCAAAATTCAATCTGATCCTTGGGTGTAATGTGGATTACACCAATGGTGCAGACCAGACCGCACAGTTTTCCATCCATGTGATGGAAAACTGTGGTCCTCTTGGCGCCATTCGTTAAGCGTAGGCTAATGCCGACGCCGAGTTGCTATCCACAGTTTATCTTCTGTCCCCAATCCCTAGCTGATCCATTCTCAATTCCCAATGAAAGCATAAGCAGTCTTTAGGGTGGATTTCACCCCCAATTACGTATTAAAATGACATTATTCTGTCCCCCTATAAATGATAAATTACCATTGCAATATCCTAATATATATTTTAATAAAAAAAATAAATATGGAACCGCCTTTGAAAAGGCTTCTTCAGCCCTGGCTCCAATCCCTACCCTGCTAACGGCTCAATAATTTTAAAAAATTGCCTAATAATATTTTTTATTGAAGTAATGATGATAATAACACAATACATAAAAATTAAAGCAATGAAAAAGAGAGTAAAAATTCTGGCGACGGCGGGGATGAATCTCCTGCCTGTGATCGATTGCCTGTTCCAACCGAGCAACCACTGTGTGTGACCCTTAACCACTGTGCTATCACCATCAGTTTAGATAGTATTACTCCCCTTGTGAGTAAACAGTAAAATTACAAGTTACGTTCGATGAGAACGTGCCGCCTGTCATTTGTTGATCACTTGATTTTTTTCCCAAGGATTGTGGGTCATCTTCAGATAGTTGAACTTTCGCGGTACCGTGATCTGTGATGATTCCCTCGCTGCCTATGAATTGATTGTGAAGTAGCTGCGTTTAATGACAATTTGAGACGTGGGAATAGAGTATGTACATTCACTAAAATGAAAGAGGGAAATAAGAAAGCGAAGACTTGTCCTTGACATTCTTGTTTTGAATAAAAAAAGGTATTGATGAAGCGCACATTGCTATTGTTGCATTTCCATTGTAACTGAAGCGGTGGAATTGCATTCAAAAGCTTCCAAAGAAATCTTATCAGGATTTGAAACGGGAAATGGTAATGACGAAGGCGTACATCAAGAGCATAAATTTCATTTATCTAACTGGAGACGAGGGATCCCGTATCATTCGCTTAGAATCGCCGAGACAATTTTCACCTTAAAAACATTCTAAGCAAGATATAATTAATGTTTTGGCCCTACTCTCCGGCACTGTTTTTGAAAATTCATAAATTTCAGATAAATGTATTCCAACTGAAAGCCCAGAGCGTAAAAAAAATGTCTTGAAAAAAAAAGAAAAAAAAATTACTTCTGTCGGGCGCGAACTGGTATACTTCGTACCCGGAGTGGAGAACACTAACCACGACACCACATGTAAACAATCGAGAAATATGTCAATTTATATCCTCAAGAATGCGTCATCACGGCATGGCATTATATGTTTGCCTCCGATTTGAGATATTTTAGGCGCAAATTGTTCTTCATAATGTTCCCAAGGGTCTTATTCACACACAAAAACTATCACTGTTTACATATATCAAGTCGCACTTAATAATTTTGGGGGAAACTGGCACAAAAATTGTAAATTATGATACATATTTGTAACGTGATTCAGTGTCCTCTTCGCCTGGGACGTTTGTGAGGGAAATTTGTACATTAAGTTCTTAACACGCGAATAAATGACGTTAGATTAATATCATGCATGGTATCAATGATTTAATAGAATGCTTTTATTATCAATGTACGCTAAAATACACTATTGAAAGTTATTCATAATGTACGAAGTGAGGGATTTCCCTTGTTTACCTTTCGTCGCTAGAAATATTTTATAGTTAATTTCGACCATAATATGCCTCGTACAGCCTACAAACGCATTTCTCAATTAAAAGCAAAATGGTACTTATACCCTGAGAGGTTAAATTGCAACAATAAACAATTATATATTTATTAAATAATATCATTACTTACGATGTGCTCGGGTGTACTATTATTATCGGGTGTGTATTATCTCGGATAATAAGCTTTTAACCGAGGAATATCGCCAGTAAGATTTTTAACCGAGATAATTCTACTGGTGAAACAGGAACATTGTATTATCTCGGTTTTTCGGAAAATTATCCGAGTTAATTATATTATCCGTGTTGGTGAAACTGGCCCTAAGAGGTTTAAACTATCTCTTTCGTAGATCACCTGCGTGACCGAAATACATTCATGGAAGTCAAGATGCCTTTTCTTTAATTGACAATTTGGATTATTCTTTAAAATTTGATACTGCGAGTCTAAGTCCATTATTTCCTGTTCAATAACCTAAGAGCTTCGTGAGAAAAGACAGAAAGGTTTCCCTTGTAACAGGTAGGAATGAACCCCAAAAATTCAAGCTCCTTATTGGTTATCTTATACACCCAAAACATGCTTTGAAATAATTTTTATCCAATTTTAATATTTTTCTAGTTCGCCACCATCAACAAATTGTAAATTTACTGAAGATTCAAACAAAGATCATTCCAACATAAATCAGCATCCCGGAACCGTGAAATAACACGGAAAATTAGGACCTCTAAAATCACTCTACAAATTCTACGTTCCTTCGTTCGAACGTTCAATCAGATTTTTCGATGAATTTGTTACCTACATTAAAATGTCTCGAGATCCTTTTCATAGGTTCGAATGTGAAAAAAAAACTATTTTAATAATGCACCCCCAAACTCTAACCTTAAGCAAACCCTGTTTCAGAAATAAAGGGAATACTACAATAGAGTACTTACTCTATGATACTACGCACGCAGCAGGCGTAATTAATCTTACAAATATCAGTGTTATGTTTTAAGTTAAATTATGAAATTTCGAGCAACATAAACTTTGGTAGATAATATTTTTCACTAAATTAATTTGCACCGCACATATCAGCGTAAATTTAAAAAGTGGACTCAATTGATAACGCTTTCTTAGTTGAAAACATTCAATGCAATTTTTCAAATCTCAATCAATCAATGAACCCATCATATTTCCCACGCTAAATCACCTTCTATTCGGTCACTTACTTTCAATCCACTCCCAATTAGTGACTGGTTAAGCAGCAACATTATTCCCGATTGTGTTGAACAAGAATTATTTAAGAGCCCTCAATTATTAGGCTTGGACTACTCCAAAGCTTCCAACACGGTTCGGGAATTCAGCGGAGCGGTTGATCGACTGGCCACACGAGCGCGTTCATGAAGAATTCATTTCCAGACCACCGCCGGACCGTTGTTTCTCGAAGAGATGACTGGAGTTAATTTTTTCTGTAAATATTTCAATTACAGCAGGGCAGAATAGGCGTTCGGCAGCATCCGAACGACCACCGATTCCCATGCGTTTTTAAAACGTTCTATTCCCTTTTTCGATAAAACCGAGCAACCGTAAACAGGCTCATAATAAAATGGCTCATATAACTTAGTTTGCTCTAAATGGTGCGTCAGCCACTCGCGGCGGTGGCAGCTATTCTTAGGATAAAGAGGTTAACGTGGTAGATTGAGATTGAAAATAAGATCAAGATTCAGACCAATAGTTTTGAGGCAGCATGATAAGGACAACTAACTTCTAATACTTAGCTAATAAAATACTTCTCCTTAGAAAAAGTAAATATTATCCTCTAAACCATTTGAATCATCCAAAAGTCAATGAAAAAACTGCATCATTCATGAATAAAATGAACCTCCCTCCAAATAAATAATTTATAGATCGTAACTTCGGTTGCATTAATACTTATCATATCCAGCATAATTTTTCCTGCCCTCGCATTTCTAATAAAAACATGCATTTGTAGTAAATACAAAAAATAACCAATTCTACAATGCATTTAAATTTAGTGTTCACCTTTTTTTACTTCATTTTTGCTCTTCATCATGTGACAGACGGATACCACATTTTTTGCTTAACATCGTAAAGTTATTGCTCCAAATACTTATTATTAAAAATATTTATGATTAAAAAATGTTCCCAAAGCCAGTGCAACAGCCACCGTACCATCAAGTCACGGGTTCAAGCAGAGCCTCAACTAGGCCTGGTGATAGCGTAGGCGTTTTAAATCTCATTAAATAAAATTTCATAATCTTAATTATAAGTATCAGAAAGACTAACCATCTACGGCTATTGGTATCAATATGTGACAATATATATTCCATTTCCAATGAAACTTTGCCAATAAATCTTTGCTAATATTTGGTTGAGAAATAGTCTACTCACAAACACATGGTAGCCCCGATTTCAGCCACAATTCATGACATTTTCAGGCACCTGAATGTGATTCACCAGCAAATAACAAGTAATTGTGCAAAAATAACCAACACTCGGGGAAAGAAAATAATAAAAAAGCATTATTCTCTCCTTGCTGGTGGTGTACGGGTCGCATCTCGCAAACGCTGGCAGGGAAAGAGAAAGCTTTTTCGAGGAATCTTTTTATTCGAAGATCGTTATTTCGTTTTTGTTACATAATTTTCCCGAGCAGCACCGCTACGTCCAGCGCACGTGGAACACGCGCCGAAGCAGAGTTTTGAGAAGAAACAATAAAAATGAGAATTAGTCCGAGGGAGGGGAGAAAGAAGGCGAGTGAAGGGTTAAACGACAGGCTAAAGCACGAGCTTCCCTCAGCCCCTCCTCAACGCTCTCTCAACTCCTCGCCTTCTATGCGATGCGAGACATTAGCTCTGCTTGAAGCCGCAAGGTACCCGAATACCGCATATACTGTTGTAAAGGTCTAGTTTTCAGTAACAAGCATTCAATAAAAACGATAGCTAAGTACTTCACCAGACTTATAATTTATTACCAACTATGGAAATTAATTGGCTAAGGGGGTCACAGTAATGAAGAGATAAGGAGAGAGGGTAAGGAATCAGGGAATATCTGCAGACGTTCACGACTTCCTCACCTTCGTCGGGGGAATGATTGACGTCTGATGGGAATGGGCGTCATATTTAGAAAAGGAAATACTCCCTATTTTAGGAACTCGATACATTGTATAAGTACAACTAAGGTATGGATAAGTAAAACTAGTGTGCCATCATTATTATAAAAAATTACTTCGTTCCACAAATTTAGGCCGTAATCACTCTCTTAGATCAAATTTTTGGCCAAAATTTGGAGAGTCGAACAATACAATTCCACAAATAATTTAAATCTCAAATTAAAATATATGCCGTGCCTCAAAATTTCTCCGCGGGCATCGTTTGCTGTTTTTTGGAGGATTTGGCGAACCAATTTAATTGAATTAAAGCAAGTAAAGCAGCCCCAACATACAATGGACGAATAATATGTCAATTAAATGCATACCATATGTATATTTATCGCCGGCCCCGGTGGCGGCGGGGTAAAGCCCTCGCCTGCTCATCCGAGGGTCGCGGATTCGAGTCCCACCTAGGTCGGTTTTTCGCATGTCCAGAGCATGGATGTTTCTGTGAAGTTCTGGTGGTTCTGCCCCTGAGAAACCTGATGACAAGCCAATTTGCTTATCTGGATCGCAGGGACATACAGACCACAGGAATCGTCGGAGAGCAAAAATCAAAATCAGGTTCTCGGTACTCACTGCGCGGGTAACATTGGATAGCAACAATTTTGCCTGCGTTACGGCAGGCGTCTTTAGATTGAAACGTGTTGGCCGATAACAATCCAAGTGAGAATCCCGGTTACAAGAAGTCAGTACAGTCTATATGACGAGCAAACCTTTGCTTCAATATGTGTTTAGTAATGACAAAGTTGATAAGAGAATGTAAAGTAGGGTGGCATCAATTTTTGCAAAATGTGTTCCTTCATCAATCCTTTAAAACTTTAAATGTCCAAAATGGAGTTTAGAATTGTGGTTTTGAAGTTCGGTCACTATTTCATCGAGAAACCGTACTCCATCGTGCTCAAGTACTTCCGTACTAAATGTGCAAATTCCAATCACCATGCCGAAAACATAGAAAGACAAAGAACATTACATATAATTACGTACTGGAATTTTGATTCCTTGATGCTTAAATTGAATGTTGACTATGAGATCAGGAGTTCAACTTGTCCGAGTAAATTTCATGGATCTACCTATATGAACACAAAAAAAAATAATAATAATTTTTTCTGAGAAATCTGGAATCGAATTGTACGCGGGATTGAACTTTACATGGTCGAATCATATTTTGGGTCGCACTTTTAACGAGTGGTAGCGAGGCATGGCGGCAGACACTTGCACGAAACTTAACGTCAAGGAAGGGAAAAATGGTGTGGAAAGGGATCAGAAATCGAGTGGAGAGGAGGGGACAGCACGTGATGGGAAAACAATCCAACACAACATCATTCAAACTTGAGAGAGCGGAAAAGTGTCACCAGTGCGTTTCACGGCTTTTAAAATCCAGCTGGATCAAAATACCAAGATATTGTTCGCAACCCGTCTAATCTATTGTATTAAGAGCCACAGACTGATGTGAAAGCTGATGTGAATAACAGATTGGGCATTTTGAAGTTGGCAATGCAGGTTTGCCACCTCGTGAGTCCTGATGGTTAAACGCGGAGACTAACTGAATCTTCCCGTGCGGAGACAGTTCTTAGGAAATAATCGACCGCAGAAATGGGGTTTCTTCGCAATTACCATCGTGTTTCACTGCCAGTATAAGATGTTTAGCAGGAAAAAATGTATTTGGAAAAATGTATTTGGAGGGTGGAGAGTAACCCGGGGTGTAAGCCTACTCTAAATGGAATGCGACAAGGAATCCACAATTAACTCCCAGTTCATAGCGAATGAAATGTGAAGCTATCATACTTCTCTACCACTATAAGAAGTTTGGTGGCGAAAGAACTGTTTGGAAAAGGTCGGGAGGGGAGTAGTCAGGGGCTTCAGCCTAATCAAATCGGAAGGCGATAAGGGGACCATAGTTTAAGACCCAATCCGTAGCAAATGATATCTTCCACTGATACGCGCCTTCTGTGGAACTGCCACCATGTTTCGCTACCACTATATTGCTCATCGTTTTCTTCCTTCTCTCTCTCTCTCTTTCCCTGTTTTCTAAACGAATCAAGGTCCGGCCGCACCTCGACCTGACCTTTGAGCACGTGCTCTCTCACATCGATACCGTGTTCGTCCTGAGGACCCGCGAGGGCGCGATTGGCAGGAGGCGGAGGGCGAAGACCGGCGGAGAGGGGGCGGAAGGGTCTACGGCGGAGGTGAACGGGGGGACGAGGCAGGACGGAGAGGTGGGGTGCGAGCCCCTGCAGCCACCTTCCATTCGACTCAAGGTAAGCGAAGGAAAGGGGATGGGACAACGCCCACATCCGGCCGGATGACCAGAGGAGGACTGTACTACCCCCTCGGGTCACCGAGGAGTTTACGATGGACACAAGGAAGAAAACCCCCATTATAATTATGGACTGAATTGATTTAACTACGAAATCATAAACATTTTTTCTATTTCAAATTGACTAGGATGAATGCAATGTGTTACTCGAAAGAAATTTATTTTTATCCTATTTTGCATTTCATAAATGTTTTATGCGGTAACCATGGGGTTGGTAACGGATGAACTAAGTTCTTAGTTTTCGTTTTCATCGGTGAAGTGTATGTCCCGTTTTTTTAACAAGAACCGTTTCGTGAAAATGAACGTATGCTCTACTTAATAAATAAATAAATTATCACACCGTGCACCTGAAAACAAGGTTTTGACACATACAATTAAGTTGGTGTATTTCTAAATCATACTTCGCATTTTTTACTCAACACGTCAAGGTTCTTTACTTGGAATAAAATTTGTCTAGATTTAATAAACTATTTGTGATTTAATATAATTACTGAAAAATTGTTTGGAGTTTAGCTTAAAATCGTTACTACATGGCAACTCCAGTCCAAAAAGTCCATATTTCAGTTTTTTTGTAAAACAAATAGTCTCACCCTGACTTCGTGGAAAAATTTAATTTTCATAAGAAAAGAAAAAACAGTCTCTTGTATTTATCATCACTAATTTATTATACCGACCCAGGTTTCAACAGGTGGGTGACCTGGAAAAAGACGATTGCTCGTTGAAACCTGGGTCTGTTCAATAAATTTGCGCGGGTGAATTTTTTTCCCTTTCGTCAGTCAGGGATGTTACAGACCATATATTTCGAAATCCAGGACTTTACCAGGTTTTCCAGGCCAACATTTACATTTCTATAGGTTAAAATATCCGTTCTTTGGTTAGTGTGTATTATAAATGAGGTGCAAGGATTGGAGGACCACACATTTAGGCATGTTCTTTGGGGGAATGAAGTTTCCCAACAAATGGAGCGCCACCAACATCGCTCTGGGAGGAAATTGGCTTCCTATCTGATGGCTTATTATTCTTAGATCTTGGCCACGTTGAAGGTCACACATTGTTTGCACAAAATCTGAGGATAAACAAGTATTCCGTCATCATCAGCATGAGCATAAAAAATTGGACCTAAAAGTAGGGGCATAGGGGTAGGTAAAATGTAGGGGCATAATTAATTGCTAAGAACCAAATAAGAGTTCCAATACCTCATTCAGGCATGATACTAAAATCTATAAGTCCACACTCAACAGATAGTACCTAAAATGGTACTCCTGACTCAATGAAAACAATCAGATTTGAACTTGGAATAGAAAATTTCCAAGATAATTTTCCGTTTACCAAGAATTTTTCAGGTTTTCCAGCCCCTTACATAATTTCTGTGACTTTTCCAGGATTTCCAGGTCTGAAGTACGTTCATTTCTTTATACCAGTAGCTCCCAAGCCTCATCGGTCATGGCTCCCCTTTAAAAGATATTTTCTGAATAATCCAAGCTGCATCTCTAACGAGCCACTTTCTATTTTTCTCTTACAAATCTTGTTTTGTATTATTTTCCCGAACCAAGACGATGCCCTTGCGGGACCCTATAGCACCCCGGAACATAATCTGTAAGCTGCGGCTTTCGGTGAACATACTGTAGTACATCTCACTGCTGTTTCTTCTAGAACACAACGATTATCTTTAATTTGGTGAATTATTTTAGCCATGATAATATTATGGGCTAAATACAATAATATCATCAGAAATATTATCGGCTGTGAAACGTCGTTGAAACTCAGACGTACTTATCTTCTATGATTATCACGTGAACTCAAAGATTTGAAGTATTGCCAAAAGTGGACGCCCTGAGAATGCAGAAGTTAATCAAATTTCCACTTTAAAAAAATGATTGAAAACTTAAATTTAAGTCCATTGAACATTGCTGGGCGTGGCCCTCCTTGCAGACCGTTTATGCAAAATATTCCAGCCATTGCGTTTTAAGGACGAGTACGTAAACGAAGAGAATAGTTGTACATAGTGATTGTGACTTACGACTTTTACACATTTATATGTTGTTTGCAAGTTAATGCTAATGTTCACAATTTCGAAATCTTACATAAGAAGGGGGGATAAATTTCCAACTCATCTTCTCCCTAACAGCGACTATGCATGTGATGCACACTGTTTCTTCTAAACTGGCAATTGGTTCTCCTATCCATAACAAGAGGGTTTACCAAATTGAATGAATGAGGCTACTAATTCAGTGCTATTTAAAAATATTAGAGCTGCATAAAAATATCCCTGTACTTCTGGGTCACTAATTTTATGACTGGGAATGTAAATTTACTCTAAAACATAAAATTACATTAAGAACTGTTGACATTAAGGAAGCAACTCAACCAAAGTTATATTATAACCAAAGGAATCAGTCGCAGGGCAATTTTTAAGAGAATGTTCTATATATGTCAACTTATACAATGAGACCAAGACTACATATAATTGTGACGTAGTGAAGTAATTTTATTTTATTTTCCTCCAGGGTCAAATGCTGTTCATTCCAGAGAGCGGCCTCATTGCATTCCTTTGCTACCCCAGTGTAATGAATTTGGACGACCTCGTAAGGTGAGACAAAGGCACACACGTCTTATAGGAGGAAGAATACAAGAAAATGAAATTCATAGGGGGTACATTCATATCAACCGAATGAGTGTTAATAACCTTTGAGAAAATCAACTTAAATAGAGTTGAAACTACATTTTGGAATTATAATCAAGCCATTCAAAATATAGAATAAGATAATTTTCCAAAGTGGTTCTTGCCTTAACTGCATCATTACAATCTTCAGAGAGAGCGAAAACGTAAAATTATTAAAAGAATTCCCTTATCTCATTACGTCGACACAGAGGATTTATTTAGCTCTTCCCGTCGACTTCCTTTTCCTTTACTTCCCTTTAATATAATTTCCTTATTAAACACACGAAATGGAATTAACCACTCCTGAATTAAAAACTTTTCTGTAAATAGAGAGAACATGACAATTTGACTTTGCATTAAAAAAAACAGACACTAAACGTACCTGCTTAGTTTATCTTAGAAAATAAATTACCTAATGCATGTTCATACCAGAAAAAATACTTGATACATTTAATTTCAACAAAGAAATGTTTCCTAATTTCTGCAAATAGATGCGGATATAAAATTCATGAACCACCATACATAGCTGATATATAAAACCCAATGTCATGCTTTTTTTAACCAGAGAAAAGAATATTGTCATGAATTTTCCCAAACTAAATTAACACTTTCATTTCGCCGACTATATAGGAGAGGGCTTTACATCAGCGACGTCCCGCTGCACGACGCCACAAGGGACCTGGTGCTCCTCTCTGAGCAGTTCGAAGCGGAATACAAGTTGACTACGGATCTCGAGGTGCTCACGGACAAACTGCAACAGACATACAGGGAGTTGGAGCGGGAAAAGATGAAGACGGACAAGTGAGTGCCTTTACTTAATGTACCGACAGCGTCTTATGACCGTATACGGTCATAAGACGCTGACGCATATATGCACAGAGACAGACAGGAGTTCTCCCAAACGCAGTCGCTGACGTAAAAATGAAACCAATGAGTTTCTGGGGGAAGCAAAAACATGAAAATCAACCAGGCCTAACGATAGTATGCGTACCTCTCTAGCATTAAGACAGCAGAAGTCCTATAAAAATAATACGGTGCCTCTCAAAACACATGATATCCAACTTCCACCGCTCCAGTTTGACTCTACAATGATGTTGTGCTTTTTCTGAGTCTTTAAATATATTTCTGAGAAGGATTAAATACGTTTTGTAACACAGCGATACAAGTTGGATTTAATACACTTCATATAATTTTCCGCAAATTTCTGTTCTTAAAATTAGTTTCGGTTATTTCACATGATTATCAAAGGTATGGTGTTTGATCGTTGAATTAAGGTGAACTGGGGTGAAAACAATAGAAAAGTGAACATTTTCAGGTGTTTTTTGTATCCAACATGAGACAACCAACAAAGTTACGGCGTCTACCGTTGGTTTTATCGGAAAACAATGAATTTCACCGTATCTTAAGTTCTACTAGAGTTAAAAGAAAAAAATATATACATTCGGGAGAACGATATTTATCTACTATAACCCAAGATCAACATACTACAATAACAGAATAAATTGCTATGGATGGAGAGCTTCCACATAACGACCCAAATTCCAGTCTCTCACGATAAATGTGTCTCCAAAATTTTAACAAGGCTTAGGGGAATATTTTATGAAATGATTGAATGAAAATAGAATCAGCTCCTTTGCATGAAAAATTATGTAACCAGTATTAACGGAGCAAACATAAGATGGCTAGAGCACTGGCTTCCCATCCCAATATCCCAATGTATTTAAGCGAGATATCTCCCTACACAAAATGAAGACCATATTCGAATTTTATTTTTTAATTTCAGCGTCTGTAAGAAGCATGAAGTAAATATTGTAATATTAATGGCGTAAAAATATACCTAGTTAAATATGACAAAAATTCTCAGGAATTAAATAAATGTATCTACATGAGTCTTTAACTTGAGTCATTATTTCACGCCGTATGGAGAAAACGCCTTCACAATAGAAGGTATTTTTGTGACTGTAAAAATTACTCCGGTAATGCATTAACTTTCATAAATAGTTGAGAAAACACACATTTATTTTTTCAACGAAATCTAGGAGTTAGAAATTCATATTTTTTTAATATTCTCCCTCTGGACCGCACAGTCGTAATATATCCCTCGTAAAACAGCTTATCTTTTAAGGAAAATTGCTCGAAAAGTCGTTCAGCAAGGGGTTGATAATTTGATATCATTGGAAAAATTTGGAAATCATTATCTTGTAAATTTCTTTAAAATGAGGTCAAATTCTAGGAGAATTAATATCTTGCTCAAACTACCTCAAACCGTGGACTCCTCGTCACCTTTCGTCATGAGCAAGCTAACGGCGACGCCTGGCCTCTCTCCATTCATAGTCCATTCCCCAATAATTCCTCCTTCCTTCTTCACAACCAACTCACCAGTCCTCAAATGATGTCAATGGGCTCAGTAGTCAGTTACCTCCCCAAATAACCAACCATACATGAGCAAGCGTAATGGGGAACATGCATAAAATCTATTCCTCATATTTTAGTCGTGAGCATTATAGAAACTCTTCCGACAAGTTCAATTATGATACTCAAATGTACATGCATCCAACGCAAACGCAACGAATAATTTAAACCACAGGCAAGAAGAGTTAGATAGCCTATGATTATGGTTTTCATAAAATTCCTTCTCATCCACTCTTTCCGCAGTCTCTTGTACTCTGTCCTGCCCGTGTCCGTGGCAACCGAACTCAGACACGGCCGTCCAGTTCCTGCGAGGCGCTACGATTGCGTGACACTCCTGTTTTCCGGCATTGTGGGCTTCGGTGCGCTCTGCGCAGAGTCAGATGCAAGCCACGGGAGCGGCGCCATGAAGATAGTTCGCATGTTGAACGAACTGTACACCACATTCGACGTTCTCACAGATCCGAAGAAGAATCCTAATGTTTATAAGGTATGAGTGAGACTATACTCCCCCTTCTTTATATTATTCAACCTCTTTGTAAGAGTTTTTATGGAGGGCACAGCGTTAAAGTGAGTCAAGCCCATCGAAGTGAGTCTTGAGGAAAAATACGAATAAAGTTTGGTATATTCCTCTCGTAAATAATCAGCTGTACTCAGTGCTCTCTGCCACCATGTAGAGGCAATTATACAAACTTTGGACAGATATATTACTCAAGCTATACAATAATTAGTTTTAAAAATGGAAAAAATGGACATGGCCAACTTTAACACAGCCCTCTAAATGAGGTAAGTGCACAAAAATATTGCTTACGTTTATTTAACCCATTTCCGACATTATAATTATGCACTTAAAATAATGCACAAAGAGTATTAGACGCTATGTGCATTCTCTCTTTGAAGTACCTTCAAATCATATCAAGAACTCGTAATTAATGAACGATTATATAACCCCATGCATTACTATTATCACCCCACTAAACTCAACTCTGGATTAAAAGGGAGGATCTAGCAATAATGCGTACGAGTGATATAAGTATTTTAGAATTAATAAATACAGAAATAATCAAATTATATTTTTTTAATGCCAGTTTTATTGGATTATGTTGTTTGCCCGTTAAAAATTATTCACTGCTTCTGGTGAAGCACAAGCTGTGCGCTTTCGGCACAAGCTTAATTGAAAAGTCACGCTTAAGAGATTTTACCGGTATTGATGGCATAAAAACGTATTGAAATAAGTTATAAACATACTAAAAAACAATGAATAACTAAGACAAAACGACAAAAAGTACACAAAATATTATTTAATAAAAAATATAGACCTAAGAAGTTCCTACAACTTTGGTTTAGAAACTGGTAGACATCGATTAAATTCACTCTGACACCAAACATTGAGCAACTTTCTCTTACGGAAAATAGTTTCAGAGACAAAATATGAAGAAAAGTCGCTTCAAGAAATTTTACAAAAGATGCAATATATTTTATACCTTTCTTTTTCCTCAGAGGAAAATCGGAGTAAGGTTTCCCAATAGTATGCGACTGACAAAAATTATCCAATACATTTCCAATGTACCCAAAGGGCTTGATATTTTATCCCTATAGGTGGAAACAGTCGGAGACAAATACATGGCCGTAAGCGGTTTACCAGAGCCCTGCCGTTCTCACGCAAGATGCATAGCTCGCCTTGCCCTGGATATGATGGATCTAGGACAGGATGTGTCAGTAGATGGCAAACCAGTGGTAAGATTTATTTCTCTGGCATAATTTATCAATAAACTATAAATATATAAAACGAAAGTGAGTGTAAAGTATAAAAACTGGGGCATTGTGTTACTTTTCCAAATATGCATCAAATAATCAAATCACAACTAATCAATATAATTCATACATATATCCCATACCCTTTACGCCATTCCCTTTCGGGATAGGCTAAGTCAATGACCTTAGTTATCGCTGCTAGGCCTATAAAACTTTTTTTTATTAAATTCTTCCATAATACCCTAATCCTTGCATGCCTCTTTCGACTTTCTTACACTTATGCATGCTCTCCTAATATTAAACCTCCTCCAATTCCTCTGCTTTAGAGTATTCCACCACATTCACCCGTGACTTACGCGGTGATTGCGGTAGTCCCCGTACTCTCATTCCATTCACTCTACTGTCATATTATTTGTATGGTGCGTTATACGACTTCCATCCATTCTCTCAACATGGCCAAACCAATAAAGCACACTTCTTTCATAGTTGTTCATTACTGGAGCATCCAACCCACATTCTTTCATGACCCAATCATTCCTTACCCTATCCATCCTACTTTTTCCGCAAACACTTCAGCTATCCCATACCTACTACATTTAGCCTACTTCGTTGCTTATCCTAGCACACCCAGGTTTCGCTTCCATATAATGACGTCGAGAGAGAACACTTTAATGTATAAACAGCAAGTTTATATGTTAATTTTAGAGATTTTTCTATAAAATATCTTCCGAGAAAATCCTTATAAAGGATTAAAAATCAAATGCATAGTTTTTAAAATGAGCTACCCATCATCACAAGAGGAGAGTAGTCATAGGATATCCATTTTTAAGCATCAAAAACATTTTAACTCCAATGAGGAACGTTTATATTTTATTAATTTAAATCTAAAAGGCTGTTAATTTGTTTGACAGCGTTCGGCCGAAAATTTGGGGGAAAATAATTAATTGAATTGGAACCCCTTCCAGAACACATTTCACAAATGGTTCATCGGACCAAAAAATTAATTAATCATTGACATGCATATATTTTGAGTAGTAATTAATAGATTTTTAGATGAATCATTTCTTTAAAAAAGAAGTAATGGGAAAGCAAAGCTAATGAGAAGTAAACATGATGCAATGGGTTATAAAAGGAAATTAAGTTTCTAATTCTAATGGATAATATTTAAAATGTGAAAAAACAGAAGCTTTGGTTAAATAAGAACGATTTCCGGGGCTAATTAAAATGAAAAGCTAGAGAAACTAACAAAAATCAAGGAGGAAACTTATTAAAGAAGATGCTTACAGAAACAGATTGATGTGATAGATCTTTTTAATCGAAACATGTAACTTATTAGAAATGAATACATCACGCAAGTGGTCAGATATGATAGGGCGACATTGAAATAGACCGGTTGTTTCTTATGATTGATGGGGATTTAGTTAGAAAATCTCTCATTTTTGCACGCTAAGTCTAATCAGTGGGAGAGGATTTGGATTACTAGTAATCATGTGAATAAGAAAGATATTAAGCTCTAATGAGATAAGAAAGGCCAGAAAAGCATTAAAAGTAATTGAGCATGAATTCGGAATGATATGCTCATTTTGGGAAATCCAGGGAAAATTAGGGTAAGCTAAAAACGGGTTAAGGAAAGAGGATAAAATGAGAAAAAATACAGGGAAAGGAGAGATACGAATGTTCAAATTCCTGGGGTAAATCGAAGGACAAGAGTGGAAGACATTCACTGGTGGATATAAACGAAATAAGCGGGTAGAGAGCAAATATAATATGAATGATTTGGTATGCAGAAGAATAGAGGGTGCCGTCTCAGGGAATTCAAAGTGGAAAAAAATAGGGGGAATTGTTTCAACATGTTCGAGGATTCTTTAGTCTAGGAGAAAAGAAATTATTTGATAAATGTATGGTACGATATGATAAAACGAGATTTATTAGCCAGCATTAAGTGAGAAGGGGTACATATGAGGGTCTGTCTACTAAAACTGTAATATGCCGAAGGGGTTCATGTTATGCGGTAGATTGTTTTTAGGGTAACCGTAACCAATCATTGAATATGCATAATATCTGTAACAAAAATCTTCAATCCCAGAGCATTATTACTCTGACATTACTAACGAAATTCTTCTGATATTAGACAGTTAGCTCTCCATAGACTAGATTCCTTTTCCTTTAACACTGTATAAAGGATGAGGACAAGGACTGGGATACAGGGGAGAGAAGGGGGCAAGTATTTGCCCCTTTCAAAACCTAATTAGAACATACAGCGAATGCATGTGAATAGAATATCCACGAAAAAGCATGAGAACAAATACATGTTTGTCACTATTTATGTTATGTACGTTCATCAGGCACAATCTATCGAATATCTACTCCCAAATGATGCCAATTATAAACAGCCTCGATCAATTGCTCTGGGCAAAGTCAGACCAATGTCAAAACTCTTACGCTTGATTAATTTCTAAGGCCGAATCGCCAAAAGTTTATTTTTCACTTTCTGCCTCAAAAGAAACTTATGGTGATCAACCGGGAGAAGATAACCACTCTCTGCTACCAGCTGAGAAGATATTGATACAATTGTAAATTTTCCTTCCACTGCTCCCACCTTCCCAAAAAGCAAGCAACTCAATGTGTTCTATGCGCTGCAAAATGACGTTCTAATGCGATCGACCACTTAATATAACTGCTCCACAAAGCCAACAGACATCATCTAATTTTATTTTTCCTTCCATAGAAAGTAACAATCGGAATTCATTCCGGGGAGGTCGTCACTGGAGTAGTCGGACACAGAATGCCACGCTACTGTCTTTTTGGAAACACAGTCAACCTAACGAGTAGAGCAGAGACGACTGGAGCCCCAGGAAGGATAAACGTCACTCAGGATGCCTACAGGTGAGCATTGTAGTCGTAGACACTAAAATGGTTTCCACAGAGTGCAAATACCATCACAATGGTAAAGATCCAAAACGGTACTAACAAGGTAATGTTCATAAGCAGGAATAGAACAAGAAAAATTAAACGAATAATATATTTTCTTTAAAATTTCATTCACATATCAATTGACAGCTGTATACCATAAAAAGTTACCACTCTCTTAAGGTCATAAATGACCATTCAAAACTACATTATTAAAATAAAAACTTCCTTCCATAAATGGTTTTGAATCCATTACGAAAATATTCCGACACATCTTTAACCTTGAGGCATCGGAAATGAAAAATTCTTGAAAATATAACTTTCCACAATATCAACCATGCACTGCATCACACACTTGCGCACTCACTTAGAAATTTAAGGGAATATAAACACTGGACATCATCACAGATATTTATAATTGCAGGTCTATACCACCAAGTCGATATAAAATGTCACTCACGCTTTGTTTACACAGCAGATTTTACCGCTTTGTATTTTCACAAAAAACACAAACGCCAGCAGGATTTTCCTACGAAAAAACGTTTATGACCAAAATGTCTCGAATGAGCAAAATGGACGGATTTCAGATCTCAAATCACATAAAAATTAACACAAACTTCACCACGAAAGGCAACTTTGAAAATTTGGAGTCGAGCACTCTCCAGATATCAGTCGTCCAGTAGGTCCACATAGTTCATTAGCTTGTTCGGCAAGGGAAGTTTGCGAATCCCGTACGGAAGTTCCCAGTTATTCCACAACGCCTTCCTGATGGCACAGCGACACAGGTGCCTCAGTTCGGGAGGCCTGTGCCATCGACTGTGTGAGATGACACCTTCTTGGAAGAGCCTCGGATGTACCGGCGTGCTGTACACCTTCTTCCATCTGAGCGGGAAAGGGTCCTGCCCCTCCCACTCGATCTCTTGAGCCGGGACCGCGACCCTGGGACTGGCCCTCATCAACACCCGCAGACAACTGGCCGACTCCCGGGGCAGAGTTCGGACTCCGGCCGCAGCCGCAGCGCTGAGCTTCCGGACGTGACTCTCCAGGGGCGAGTGGGCTCTCCTGTCCTCCCCGTCGACCACCATGCCCCTGCCGCCGTCACACTCGGCACCGAAGCGCAGTAGAAGGAGAAGGACCTTGGGGCGCTCCATCAAAGACGCAACATAGAGCGGTGGTGATCCCTCATAGGCCTGCATCGGCACATCCACCAATCTGGTCAGCAACTTTGCCTTCTGTGGAGCGTTCTGGGTAGCCTCCTCTTTCCCCCATCTTCTATTCTCGGAGGCACCAGCGCAGCGTCTGTTCTCCACCCTCCCAGCGGGACCGGGGACCTCGTATGAGAGCTTCATCTTGGCGGCGTGTGACAAGAAGTACGCAAGGGCCCGCAGGCTCTCGTCACCGTCCGCGAAGTCGGTCTTCCATCCGCAGATCAAATGGGTGACCTTTGTTCCGAATATCGAGCCGATGAACAACCTCTCAAAGGTTTTCTCGCAACTGAATATGCTATCAAGGAGCCCGGCCACTATGGTGCAATCTTCCAAGTAGCGATCGAAGCATATCTTGGCGGCGACGTACAGGACGTCGTGGAACTTGCCCATGAGGCACACGGAGCCGTTGGATCTCCGGTGGACGTCGTGGTATCGCAGGGCTGACAACACGGCGAGTCTGCAACCTTCCTTCTCGTCCTCGCAACTCATTATCAACGTCCCGAGGTAGTCGACCATCTCCCGGCGCTTGTGCCTGACCGAGAGACAACTCCTGTCCATCGAGGAGAGGATGTCGTCGAAGAAACAGTCCAGTACGACCTCCATCGTCGAGGTTCGGTGGAGGAATATTATTGAACGAGGGACGGTGGTGAACTGGAGGTCGGGCGCGTCCGAGAAGCGAATGTGGGAAGCCTGTAAGTTTGGAAGGAAGCGGGGAGGCTTCATGTGGAGAGGGGGAGGGGAGGCACAAGTGTGGACGAGCCGTGGAAACGTTATACCATCGCAATCACCTTTCTCCCCTCTTAAGCTTCCCTCTTCACCTAAAGAGAACTAACTAATCCTACTTATAGGCATAATGTAACACCTATATATTGATCCAATCCAATAACTAAATGATCCAATCCTAAAGAGATGCTTTGTTTAGGTCAGAGCTTGGTTTCTGACAACAATACTGACTCATATTCTCGTCAAGGAACAAAACAATGGGTAAAATCGAAATTGTTATAATTAGCCGACCTCAGTTCCAACAATGAAAGCCATTGAGAAAGAGAAACAATGACACTCAGTTTTGCATTCTAGCTTGGTCTATAAAATGGTAAATGACTCATAAATTTGTTTATAAATACATACCCATCACGCCATTCCCCTTCGTGGTGGAAAGCCAAATAAAATAGTTATTGCTCTTAGGCCTAGAAAAATGGCTCTCTTTTATATTATTATATCCTCCATCATGTAACATAAAAGTTAACCGTTTTTACAAATTTGCACCCCATACCTAACTAGCCGTATACTTATAAAACACGATAACTGAGTTTTTAAAGAAATGTTTAGAAGTGGTTGATGAATTCAACGGAAAAATATTGATTGATAATAAATCCTTTATTAAATTACAATTTATAAACTCTTAATTGAAATATTTAACTAATAAAAATAATACTTATTTACTTAATTACTCGCAAATTTATCTCATTTCTTGATGAGATGGCTCTTTCAACAAAACTAGTTGTCACCGCAAACGCAGACATTGTGCCTGCGCATCACACAGGAAGCATCGATTATTCATCAATATCGAAATGGCAACGCAGAAACTAAAGCCGTTCGTTCGTTCGGACGCGCTTCTCAAATGCGCGTGGCATGCAAGGTGAGAGTCGTCGGTTGTACGAAGGGGGAGGATTATCCTGGTCACAGGGTGGAAGGAGAGGTACAGGGTTTTCGTCCGAAGAGGAGAGGGGGAAAGAATAAGAGGGGAAGAAATCATGGCGAGGACGCGAAGCCACACGAATTCCAAGCGCCAGGACTCGTAAGAGAAGACATAAAAATAAGGTACTAACGAGGTGGCATGTATGAAAACGTGCCATTGAATACTACGGTCAGCCATCATGAAGAGAAGCAGAAGAGCGACGTTTAAGATCATTTAAAATGCAAACGAGATGGCATATTTAGCAGAAGAGCGACGTTTAAGATCATTTAAAATGCAAACGAGATGGCATATTTAGAATTGGTGAGATCGATAGCGGTGATCGTCATGCATTTCATTTAAATACGCATCTGCCATAAGCGTGCCCAACCAAGAACTAAACATTTTCACTATAAATGGTTCTCAACTTTTTACTTGCATTATAATGTTGCAAATAATCAAAATTATAGAAAAGGATCACATTTTGACCTCAATTTGATCACTGATTTTTCATCAAAATCTCAACGTTAATAATTCCAAGCCCAGCAGCCATTTGATATAAATTGCTTATTCTTTAGTCCCTCCAGCAAGAAGAAAGAAATATTTCTTCACTTCTTCCATTTTCAACTAACTGCTATTTTCTCATTTGAAGAATAACGAATTACTTTATTCTGCGCATTCACAAATATGCATTTTCCATGGAACGTTTAATCTCAGCAGCAGTTGCATTCACAGCAAATTAGCAAAACCACCTTCCTTCGGCTAATTCAGTTCCACATAAAATAAGGAAACACAAATAATATTCTTTTAAATTTGACCCTTCTTAAATCTGATCTATCGCTAGAAAGAGACGATTAAACAATTTCCAAGGCTCGGGCAACATGTAGATACTCTATATTGTACCAGGTAGTTCAGTCATTCAGGTCATTTAAAAGTGGATAGGTATGATATGATAAATATGTCAGATACAGATGACATAGACTTCCACAAGCACCCACTAAGCCGATAAGCAGTGATGCGTTAATCCAACTTCGGCCGAAATACACAATGATCATGCTGCTATCCAGCTAGCATAAACTTTCGGGATATATATGCGGGCCTCGCTAAAATAAAAATCTTCATGAACGACGAAATTTTTTATGCGGAGATGAAATAAGCAGTAAAATGATGAGGAGCGGTAAAACTCATCAAACATACGACAATTTAATTAAGCAACAAGTGACGCTATGGAGAGAAACCCTCATCGTCTTAATTGGAAGTCACATCTCCAGAGGATCCTTGGGTAAGATCGGTTATCAGCCGCCCCATCGTCACGAGTTAAATTGGCACTGGAAAGTTTTAGTGGGTGTTCAATAATTCAAAACCCAGTTAGGCAGCAAACGTACCGTTTTCACATGAAATCTGAACAAGAGGTAAAATAGGACGAATAGAAATACTATATTTCTCTAACAACTATTGAGCATACCCTCATGAGTTCCGTTATGATCACCATAACATTTTCCAAGAAGTTAAAAGTAACACACACGCACACGTTCCACATACTTTGTATTAATAGCCAATTATTTCCGGGAGAACATGCGCAATAATTTTAGGGTAATTTAGCGCAATAATCAGCATGACGCTTCATCAATACGTAGAATACATATAATACGCCATTTCTAGCGAGGTTTCGCCCTATTTCATTCTCAAATACGAAACCTACTCGACGTTCATGAAATTTTTGTAGGTACTACTGATCCATAGAGTCAACTATTTTTCATAAAGTATGATAATACGTCGGCTTAATTTGGCTAGAAGATAAAAACAGCAGCTATGAAAATGGAGGGTTAGAGAAAATTAATGAAAAGATATAGTAAAAGCTCAGGATTAAGAAACACTAACTACGACTGAATATTTTCTTTCCAAAATGTTCACGTTTCTCTAACCTACATCTACATACTACCCCGCAAGCCGCCTCAATAGACGTGTGGCGGGGGGTGTTAGGACACCAGCCGTTTACATATAAAAAGGAAACGCTCTAATGAAATTACGCCTAGCATTTATTGAAGTCCCTTATTGCTCGGGGGAAAAACGAATTCACATCCCTATACGTTCGGAAAAATATTTCTCTTAATTTATCGTTTCTGTCGGACCTGGAAATATAGTGGGGTTCTAATATGAAGTTCTCCGTGTCGCTCTGAAAGATATCTATTCTCAATTGTTCAAGCAATCTAAGCCTAGCGCGCAGCCTCCGAGTCTCCAGTGGCTCCCAGCCCAATTCGTTTAACATTGTATAAAGCTGTCTGTACGCCCGTAGCAGTTTTTGACGAATCGCGCAGCTTTCCTTTGTATTTTATCAAGTTCCCGGATTAAGTCTTTCTGCACCGAATCCCATATGCTCGCTGCATATTCAAGGTGTGGCCGGACGAGTGCGAAATAGCACCTCTCTTTTACTTTTTCATCCGAAAATCTTCCCACAATACGCTTGACGAATCCTAGCTTCTTCTGAGCTCTGCCACAAATATTTCTTATATGTGTTCCCCACGATAGGTCCGAAGTTATCGTAACTCCCAGATACTTCACTTCATCTGTCGCCTTTATGTTAGCACCATCCACAGCACATACATGGGAATAGTTGGACGACCTCCGCAAGAAATGTACCGCCGTGCATTTGCCCAGTTTAAGTTCGAGTCCCCACTCTTGGCTCCACACATGAACGTTGTTTAAATCCGATGATAGAGTTTCAAAGTCACAGTGATCACTAATTTCACGATAGATGACAGCGTCGTCGGCAAATAAACGTATTTTACTGCTAATTCGAGAGCATAGATCATTTATGTATATAATGAATAAAAGGGGGCTGATTACGCTTCCTTGTGGGACACCTGATGTCACTTTAACTACATCAGAGCTAATTCCGTCAAGAACTACTTTTTGCTTACGATCACTCAGAAATTCGCGTATCCAGTTTACTACTATTTCGTTTAGCCCGCATGACTGTAATTTGTATAAAGGTTTGTTGTGAGGTACCGTGTCGAAAGCTTTCTTAAAATCTAGAAATAATGCGTCCACTTGTCTTTTCGATTCACCAGATTTGAGAACGTCATGAAGAAAAAGCGCGAGTTGTGTTTCACCTTTCCGGAAGCCGTCCTGAGAGCCATGGAGGACGTTACGACTGTCCAGGAACGTCATGATATTGTTAACGACGATATAATCGAGTATCTTGCCAATAATCGACGTTAATGAAATTGGTCGATAGTTCCCTGGTTCGTGTCTGTTTCCCTTTTTGAATATCGGTGTAACGTTTGCAATTTTCCAGTCTAATGGTATCTTTCCTTCAGACAATGACTTCTTGAATATTATGTCTAAGAACGGTGCGATCTGTGTCGCTAACTCCTTGAGGACATGCGCGGGTATTCCCTCCGGACCCGGAGATTTACTATTTTTATCGACTTATCCCATCGCGTTGAATAGTGATTTCTTTCATCGGTTCCTCAGTGAATGAAATTTCAAAATTACATGCAGTATCGTCTGTAGTGTATACACTTCCGAAGTGGGAATTGAACGTGTTAGCTTTGTCAATATTTTCGGTGACAAGTTTGCCATCTTTATCAAATAAAGAATCTACGGTTGAAGATTTTCCCTGAAGCTCTCTCGCATATGACCAAAAAGATTTCGGATTTTCTTCGAGTAATTCACCGAGTACTTTTTTCTTGAAATTTCGCAATGCAGTAAGCATTGATTTCTTGGTTTTTGAGCGTTGCGCAGCGTAACTTTCTTTTGCTTCAAGTTCCTTCGATTTGTCACCTAACGTAGTGGACCTTTTGAACAAGTTGTACAGTTTTCTCTGTGTCTTAAGGTCCCTCCTAACATCGTTGTTATACCAGCGAGGTTCTTTACTGTCACATTTCAATTTTTGCAGAATATATTCGTTGATTCCCTGTCGTAGAATTTCTAAGAAATATTTCCATGATTCATCAGTGCTTTTATCATCTGTTTTAGCTACGAAGTCCGAGTACGAACCGTTAAGCATCTCGCCAATTTTTATGAAGTTGCATTTATCAAATAAATAAATATTGCGTTTCGGTTTCACAGTTGACTCTACTTCAATTTTAAAGGTTGCAAAAATTACTGTGTGATCACTTATGCCGTCAATAATATCGAGTTGTTTTATCAACTTAGGATAGCTTACTGCAAAAAGGTCTAATATTTTATTTCCTCTCGTAGGCTTGTTAACTACTTGGGAAAGTGAGTGATTAGCAAGTTTCTTGAGTAAGATCTCGCTGATTTCCCTATTCCTAGAATTCGGTTTTACAGTGTAAGAATCCCAATTTATAGATGGCAGATTAAAATCTCCCCCAATAATTATTACACTTTTACTGTCTCTCAAAGTAAATGCGGATATTTGATTTTCTAATTGGTAAATAACATCAACTTTGGAGTTTGGAGGTCTATAAAAAGAGCAAACATGTATACTCCTTTTGTTTCGTTGTTTAATTGTACACCACACGCTTTCTATTTCACTGTCAGTTATTTCGTGGGTGGTGCTGTGTAAATGTGATTTAACTGATAGAAAAACTCCGCCACCTGTCCTATCGCTTCGATCGCATCTGTAGATTATATATCCTGGAGGAAAAACTTCGCTGTCGTTTACATCCTCTGTAAGCCAGCTCTCCGTTCCTATGACAACGTCTGCGTCCTGAAATATATGCTCGATTTCAGCGCGCTTGTTTTTAACGCTACGGCAATTAACTATAAAGTTAATGTCATATTTTGTAGATTGAGTGTCGGTTGGTTCTTTTCCATGCTTATGGGTATTAGGTGGGCGAATTTCACTGGAAGTGCTTATTACATTTGATATAATTTCTTTCACTGGAGTACGCGTTTTGGGAAAATTGTCACTATTTACCGGCTTTAGCGCTCCTAAGTTTACTTGGATGTGAAAATTTTCGCATTGCGGATTTCCTCGGAGGCTACGTTTGGTTAAATCTTTACAAATCCCACTAGAGACCTACCCTCTAGTCTAAAAAATATCTACAGAGCTCAAAAATCCTACGAGCCACCCGTTCAGACGCCTCTTGGAAATAATACACCCCAGACGAGTCGAGGGGAGCCCGGCACCATCTAAGCACCGGCCGAAGATCCACGAACTCTGCCCCAATGCTCGCACAGAATTTCCACAGCCTCTTGTTGATCCAGGCAATCCTGTCCCAAACTCGAGGGCCGCAGTCAGTCCGTGGAACAATGCTGCAGATGGATAGTCGCAGATCAACACCAGTGCCCACGCGTTCCACCTCCGGGTTTAGATCCCTAAAGGAATCCAAGATCTCATCGGCTCTACGCTCGGAAGCATCATTAGTGTCAACATGGGCCACCACCCGCAGTCTAGAGCAGCCCGTGTCCTTCACCGCCGCTTTTACCACCGCCGCTTTAATAAGTCTCTGGACACCTTACGTCTTACTTATTATTTTTAACTTTAAGATTCGAACATTTTAAAAAATCATGAACAATAGGTGAAAAAGCATACGTGACTCAAATACATCAAAATCATCACACAAAACACCTTCAAAAGTTTCTCCGACGAGTTTATCAACTAGATCCAACAATTCGTAACTCAACTTCATTATAGATACATCAGCATAACAGAAAATAAACTCTTTAAACGTTAATAACACAAATCCTATTAAAAAACATTCACCTCGTCAAACTGGAGCGTAGGAAAGAACGAATTTTAGCAACACTTGGTGGAATTTTTTTCCAAGAGCAATTTGATTATTTTTCAAATACTTTTTTCCAGATTGCTGGTACAAGAGGATAATACGGACCCACAATTCCAACTCGAGAAGCGCGGCAGCGTCGTAATGAAAGGGAAAGCGGAGCCAATGGAGATGTGGTTCCTGACAAGGAAGGAGCAGTAGACATGCTTGCTGTATCTGCTTCGACAACATGCTCGAGGAAGAGCACAGCTAACAAATAGAATAATAAGGAAAGGATTTGAGTCGAGAAAGAAAGGCTGAGGCAGGTCCTCGAGAAACAAAACAAACAAACATAGTGTGAGTAAGCGAAAGCTGGATTTCTAGCATTGGGATGATAAAAAGAGACAAGAAAAGTTCATGAAAATCGATAAAGAATTGAAAAAAGTGAAAATGGAGGTGTATCCCTCACGAATTTAGTTTTCTCCATTCGTTATTATTTTCCCACGTGCACTATTACATGATAAATTAAAATTATAACATAAAAAAGATATCTCGGACCTTTAAGTGAGAGAAAAATTAACACAGAAGTTATATTTCTTGTCAAGTTAATTTTATTTAACCCCATAAGGTCGAACTTTAAAAAAACAAAGATTAATTTAGAGCAAAAAAGACAATCATTAAACATTGAACGAAATAAGGGTCTCACAATGGATGGCCCTTCATTGCACTTTGTCCAGTTCCCCTTATTTGTTCACTAAAGAGCTTTTTAACAGACTAAAAATCGGTTGGCTGATAAAACAACTCAGGCAAAACTACTATGGCTGGATGTAAATAAAGAGAAATGACTACAAGGAGTGTGTATGTCAAATTTCCAAAGAAAACGTGTGACTTTAAAGAATCACTCGTTTTCTTTAGAAAATGAAGTTTCTATATGTTTGTTAGGGTACTCGCTTAACTTTCAAGAATAATTGTTAGTACCTAATCTGAAAACGCGACCATCACAACATTAGCAAGAAAATGGGAACCACCAAAGTACTTCTTTTTTATGCCAAATAATTGAGCAAGGGAATAAATAACTTAAGTAAATTATTTAAGTGCACGTATTGGTACGATTCCAAGACATTTAGTTCCAACAGATAGCAATATTTTTCAATAAACGTCTGGCATATTGTCTCAACACAGCAGGCATATTGATACCACTAACATTACATACACGAACACATTATAATTTTGAAAAATCACAGGGAGTTGAGAAGTTTATTTTCGTAAAAAAAACATTCGGCTACATTGAAGGCTAAAATACTCGAAAGAAATATTTCAGGAAATAAACCGTAAACCGTTACTGAGAGACGTTTCCGAAAAAGAACAGTGCCAGCTTCCGCTTTTGAACTCAGCTTGACCTACATCAACCACTACTTTTTGGCTAGTTGTTGACTTCCATGTTATCCAAGGGTTTATAGGTATTTCTTGGGCAAATTTCCTTGGAAAAATTATTGAGAGATCAAGAACACGCCAACGCCATAGCAAGGCAAAATCCCATTATGCTGAGCGCTGGTACTTAAGCACACCGCGATAAAACCAAAGTAAATAAATACAAAACACAAGCCTCCAAAATAATTATGAAATATCACACAGCAATAGTTACACCCTTCGATAGATTTAATGGTGCAATAATGTAGAAATCTTATCACACCGCTTCGGAAAAATTCCCCGAATCGGCTATTCGTTACGTGAAGTACGCGACGTTATCCAGCCAATGCCTCATGAGACCTCGTATAAAACATTCCAATTGTGACTCATGATCTCATTTTTGGCAAAAGGTATGTCCCTAGCCATCCTCAACAAATATATTTCAGGGTACAGCGAAGAGCAAATTCAAATGCACTACCCTTGTAAATGTGGTTACATGAATTTAAGATTATTTATCACTGTTTTATGTTATGTAAGTGTATTTGAATAAAATCTGTTGAAAATTTGCAAAATACCTTCCATTTAAGGCCCAGTTTTAAAGCATCTGATACGTGTTAACCGCAAGATGACTTATCCTCAACTAGATGTAAACTGAGAGTTCGGGTTTTGTAATAAAAACAAGACTGACGGTTAGCTGACGTAGGCGTTCTCGATGGGAAAATGAATTAACTATAACTTTTATGACGAGAAAATATTTAACCAGATTTTATAAAGCCGGGTCTTGATATGGTTTCAATTCCTCACCTTCGGCTATTACTTTGCAAGAACATGGTACTTCGTAACGTTACACAGTGCAGAAACCTGGACTATGAGGAAAGTGGATACAAAGAGGCGGCAGGCGATTACGATACGGGGGTATAGGAGAACGGAGAAGCAGCGATGGACGAAAAGGAAGACAAAACCACTATGTGCTTAAAGGTAGTATTAGCGATTTTGAAGGGAGTCAAGTTAATAACTTCAGAAGATTTTTTTAAAACATCGTTGTGCATTCACAAAAATCTATTCCATGTATGGTAAATAACTTGGATATGTGCAAATTTCCACATACAGATAAACTTTACTGCACCACTCAGTTTTCAATGTTATACATCTTCTTCAGGTGAGCAAGTGTGTACAGTTCTCGTGAAAGCTTACGGCCTTTAGATGCGCAGAATAGAGGGGTAGCAATGTGTGGGAGGGGTAAGGGAAATGAACGGAAAGATAAGTGAACGCGTGGCAGACAGAATAACCAACATAGTATCTCAGAGTAGAAATGTAATTCAGAGCCGTATTGGACAATTGGACTCGTCGTGGAGCAGGTAGTTGACCCTTCCCCGACGTATGCCTCCGCTGTACCTCCTTTCCGCGGCCGGGGCTGTGGAATGGAGGGTCTTACGCGATGACTCACAGCTGGGTATTTCAATCACTTTAAATGCATTAACATTTATTCAACATTAATAAAAAACAACAAATATAGTCGTGATTCCGCTGAAACACTGAACAAGTAGACACCAAACTTCGCGTAATTCCGTTGATTTTTAGTAACGTTGCTAAAATTTTCAGCCGCGTGAAATTCTGTAATCCAGATTTGAGACATGCACCATAAAATTACGAAATAACAGTGCATTCTATATTCTTCTTTTACTTAGCTAATGCAATGAATGGAATCGGACTTTGAATACCACTAGACTATAATTTCAGTCACTGAAATAAGAAATTAAAAAGTACTTGAAGAGATAATTTCATAAATTTGCACTATGCACATGTATATCCGATGAATAAATGGGACATTGAGAACACAAAAGAGTGGAAATATAAGAATATATATTCTAGAGAGACAGAGAGAATATATACATATCATACAAAAATAAATTGGATAATTTCCGTAATTTATAAAAAAAGAAAATCGCAAGTAATACGAATGTGATATTTGTTTTTGTATAATATTTTAGTAAAAAAGTTAGTACTTGTTGCAACTATAAGTCCACTTCCGAGTCATCGGCCTGAGATCCCCAGTCCGTGACCCCCTGGCGCGCGCTCAGGTGCAAAGGGACGACGCCCACTTCATAACCCACAGCGGTGAATAGCTGGGGGCATTCAAAATCATTGATGACATTTGACAACTTTCAAAGTTTGCAACGAAAATCATAAACATTTGCCCGCCAGTTCTGCGGCAACTGGTTTTTAGAAAATAGACCCTTCCAGTCCCAAAATCATCTACTGCGCAACGCCATAAGCTTTCGCGAGGGCTGTACCAGAGTTTGCTTATACAACGAGGAGACGGGGAAAGGGGGGGTTTCCCAGGAGGACGGGTTGGGGTGAAAGAGGGGAGGAGAAAAAGAGGAGGATGTTGGAAAGTTAACAAGGTCAAAAGATACAATCATCAGGTCAAATAAGTAAAAGGTAAAGGCAGAAGGATAAACATTTATCCTTTGCCTTCCGTCCCAGGGTTGAAAGAAAAGTGGTAGTTGACGCCCATGCGTTGTGATGACCCCAAGTCCAGGTTGAAGGTGGTCCCTAGCAATGGAAGCCGGGGGCGCTGTCCAAATGATGGTCACCGGGATGCCGAAGAGGAATTCAGTGGTGGGTTTTCGCTTTGAGGGGGGGAGAAAAAAACTAGGCAAAACTGTTTGTATAACATATTGAAGAATAATATTTTACATAATATCGCCTGAATCTACGTATTTAATAGTACATATTTCTACTTATAACAATGAGCTAAAACGGCATCAATTATCAGTAGATACATTTTTTAAATTGATGCAGCCATTATCGCACACACTGAAGTATAGTCACTTTATGAAGTACCGCGACGAACTGCACAAGCGGTTCATACAATTCGTTTGAGCGCCGCGCCGGTCTGAATGAACCACTCGTGTATTTTGTCACGTCACTTTGGAAGCTTTCCAATCCAGGATGTTGAAAGTGTAGCGCAGATCGGAACACAACTGCGCACTTCAACGCACATGAACGACGTTGAATGGAACGATTTGCGCTGTCGAAATGTATTGTAACCTACCGGTAGGAACATTCAGAGAGTGAAAAACAGTCACGGCAGAATTTTTTGTGTAAAGCTATAAAATTCGCTAAAATAAATAATAAAAAACGAATTTTTGGTACAGAGTAATTATAAACTGTACAATACCCATATTAGACGCCTTTATGGGAAAATCCACATAAAAACAACCACCGATGTTCTTTTGTTGCTTTGCACACATCAACTCTGCCTCCGATCACTTTTGTAGTGCCTGCTTAGTGCGTACGGTCTGTAAAGGCCGTTTTACACGGGGCAGGAAATTGCACAACTTCAAACTGCATTTTTTTCTCAATCGGGCGTGCATTCATTTTCGAATTAGAGCAGGGTCTATTTTGTCACCTCGCGTTCATGCATTCGCGCATGCGTTCTTGCAATTCACGGCTTTACACGATGCAATTTCAATTACACGTTCATACGTACATCAGAATGTGCAATTACGTGCCCCGTGTAAAACGGGCTTAACGCATGGAAGGCATGTGCTCTATTGTGTTGTAAAGTTATTAGCTCCATAGAGCGAATGAAAAGCTCTTTTTATCAAGTGGTTGCACATGCGCCCACCATTTTCCTTCCCATCCAACATGTTCTGTTGGTCAAAATTTCATTTAGTTAAACTTAAGCGGGAGTCACACTTCAGGAGGCACTCGATTGTGTGAAATTTATCCTGTGGAGAACATTATTCGACTGGATCGGGATATTAGTCTAGATCCTCAGAATTTGTGCCGTATGCTTTAACCAAGTGAGCCACTCCAGTGTTCTCATTATATAGTATTGGTTGTTTTGGCACATGTTTAAAAAATTAAAAACCAGCAACAAACAATCGTCAAAAATGAATGCAGAGCTCTTAGTTTATCTTAGACACGATCGCAGGAATTTTACTGAGCCCTCTTCACAGAAATATGGACATTCGAACTAATTTTATTTTAAGGTCGTTGGCTATACAGGAAATGAGCAAGGGCACGCATATTTTTTGCGTATAACGAATATTACCCACGTAATTTGAAGAAAAAACAGACTGAAGATGTACTAAAATCTGTGTACAAATTTCAGAAGGATTTGAAAAATCTATCTCTAATTTAAAATATTATAAGCGTAAAAAAACACTTTTAAACGATGATAGCTAGAATTGATATGATGGGACACGGCAACGTTGCGTACGTCTTTTGTCTATCGTTTATTTATATAATGTCTCCCTTGCAGATATGCGAACCAATAAATAATATTAAATAACAGCAATAATTTATGAAAATTTCAACATCAAAATTAAATCAGCAAGGAAACAACACGATGAAGAAAACTCACGATCTCCGAGAACAGAGAATGTTAAAAAAAACTTATAGGTAGTCCATGAGCGCGGGAAAAACAATAGCATAAGGCAACAAGTATTCGGTGCCAACACTAAAGAATTAACTAAATTAAAATTTCATGCTGGCAAGTATGTAGACGCAAATATGATAGTAATTGCCTTAGAGCTTGCTAATGCTGCGTGCCATAAACATGAGCCTTTTTCCGCTTCTAAGCAGGAGCTTTTGTTGGGTTTCCAGACACTGAAAAACTAGTCAGAAGAATGATCACCTACGTGTTTCGACAATTACGCGCATCGATAATCTATTGTAATGTAATTTGAACGCATTTTCAACATGCCATCAGAAGATATACCTACTATATTTTTGTTACGTCACTAAACAACTTCTGTTTACCTTCCTAATTTATGAACCTTACTCACCTCAAAAGCGCTAATATTACTTTAAAAGCGTTGTGGGCGAATGACAGATCAAAATCCATTCCGGAGAACTTGACATCCTCTCCTCTACGGCACCGCCTTATCACTCGTGCATGTCGTTTCAATATATAATGTACGTACGCATGTATACAAACGACATGAGGTTGGTCGAGAAGTGAATGGGTAAAACCGGCACATCTGAAAAGCGACGTGAAAGCGACGTCGCCGACGCTACAGAATTTACAAAGAGCTCTCTCCACTCTCGTGGGGAAGGTCTGGGGAGGGAGACTGTTGGGGATGGGAGGGGGGGGAAGGAAGGACGGGAGGACACTTTCTGTCGCGTACACACGGGCATAGGAGAGTGTATGGGAAGCACGCGGAAGAGAAGAATCGTTCCCAAGAGAGATGAGAGAGAGAGAGAAGAGGAAATGGATAGGTAGAGAGAGAAAGGGGAATACCCCTCTTCTCTGTCGTTCTGTTTCTGTATCCCTAGCGAGGATGAAAAGGGAGGACGTGAGCATAACAGGTGGTTATATGGGAGGAGACTCGTATGTGTTCAACGAATAAAAACCAAGCACATGGATACGAATAAAGCGACATTTGAGAAGAGCGAGCAGTGCGTGTGTGTAAAAGAGGAGGAGTCAATAGTGGATAGACGGCGGTTGGGATGGAATTTTAAAGTTAGTTTTGGCAAGAAGCATCTCTAATAAAATCTGCTCCGTGTAAATTAAAAATAAATGGCACCTTTATTCACTGGATCTGGACCTTCATAGATATTTTTGTCTTATATTTACATAGTGTCCACCGAACGTTATAATAACTGCCTATTTCTCCAGCCCAGCAGAAAAAAAACCCGAATAATTCCCGGTTTTCGCGTCCCAAGTTGAAAAATTCCCGCATATTCCCGGTTTCCCAGGCCCGAAACGAACATATTCTTACATAATAACCCGTTTTCCCGGCCCAAAATGAAGACATTCCGGTATATTTTATGAGCATATTTTTTTCGTTTTTTTTACGGTTCTATTAGTAGCTTCAAAATTATGCGTTGATGCGTGTAAATACGCTGATACATACTCCATAAAATCGCAATAATGATTTATATTATTATATATAATGAAATAACCCATGCACAAAACGATATACTCACTGCTATTTGAGCAGTGAGTATATTGAGTATATTATGAGGCAACCCTACGATTAATGTGCGTGAAGCGATAGTTATATTGTAAGTTATACAACTATGAAACAGACGATAACAAAACAATATTTCTAATGCACTAGTACATGGTTAACACACTTCTATAGATTTTTTCTCCAACAAGGAAAAATCTCCACTTTTCCCGATTGGTGGACATATTCATTTAACTCATTTTTACGTCACATTAACATCTATGTCTTGAGAAGAGAAGAAGACGTTACATCGCCGCCAACAAGGCCGGCGCTGGTAACTTACTTCCGAAGTGACCTGCGATATTTCGCAAGCCCTTAACATGTACAGGATACGAGAAATAGTATGTATTTACATTCAGCGCGGTTTGTCAATCAAATGGAGAAACTGAGCACACAGCGAAAATTTCACAAGCTCTGGGGTATTACGAAGATGGGGATAGGCAGCGAGATGGATAACTCCCCCGCTCTCTCAATCGCTATCTCAAGGAAAGCCACACGCTTAGTTAAAAACTGCTACGAGCGCCAAGAGTGTGTAACACAGCTGATGGAAGAAATACCTTGGGAGTCGGTGCAGACTCACAAGGTAGGCTTGTCAGAGGCTACACGCTGGGCTCCAATTACTTGAAATTTTCAGATCAGGTGAGTTTAAGTGCCACACGGAGAATATTATTTTGAGCCCGCACTATAATTCTGAAACTGATGGAAGCGAATAAAAATAAGACACACGTGGCCGAACTGATAGGTACAAAATTCCGTCTTTTGACGTACCATAACTGACTCAAAGAAAAGCAGGGCCTGATAATCAAACAATTGAACTTTGTTCTTTCCCCCTTCATTTAGATTTCCCTTTCGTGGCTGGTGTCCTAACACCCACTGCCGTACGCCCCTCCGGCGGCTCGCAGAGTAGTGCAAGGATGTAGATGTTCTCTTTCTTCCACGCGAGAAGACGTGAACAGAACAGGTGGCTATGGATGTCCTCGACGCGTAAAATCCGCGCCAACGCATTCGCACAAAGCGAAGGGATCCGCGGCGGAGAACAGAGCATACCAACCACCCAAGAGGCGGCCAAAAAGGACAACAATTAAGATTCCATTTCAGGTTTGTTTGATTCCATTTCAGAGTTGGCTAGAGTGATATTTGAGGTTTAGAGGGTATATTCAGAGGGTTTGAGGGTGTATTTGAAATTTAGTTGCAAGGATAAACATGTGCGAGCATAATTCGCTTCAAGCGCAGTCAAAGAGTGACAAGGTCAGCTTTGAAACTGATTTGAAAGAATGAAATATTATAAATTATGGGAAATGAAATCACTGGTTAAAATAAATTATATTTTAAATAGCTATTTCGAAAATTTTTTAGAAATAGTTCAACAGAAATAACTGTAAATATTTTCCGTGAAATCTGTTTTTCTGTGAATCTGTGAGTGAATCTGTGAAATCTCTGAAAGGTTTTGAAAAGTGATATATAATTGCAACGAATATATTTAGAGCAAAAGTTGTGCAACGGGGGAGCGTGAGGCAACGATACTTGAAAATGTAATTCTTGAAGACTTAAGTTGATATTTCAATGAGAAAAAGTTCCCCACATGTCTATATTAAATTAAGAAAGCTCCCATAACTTGAGTAATTCCAAAAATAAATTATTTAAATTGTGTACGCAAAGCAGGTCGCACATGTATCCACACACATATAATAATTAATAGTGATGAATTCGCCACATTGCATCAGCCATTTTGAATTTTTTATATAATATTCGGTTTAAGGGACCCCAAAAACTGATATGCACCGATTTTTAAGCGAGTTAAATGAAATTTCGTATTTTGGCCATCTAATATGCATTTGCACCCACTGTGCAGCGGTCGGGAAGAGCAAGGATTGGGCAAGAGAGAGAACTGAGACGTCAGAGGGTTTGGAATAAAACTTTAAAAGCAGTCCACAAGGCATTACGCAAGGCATTTCTTTCACTGCCTTACGCATGGAGAGATATGCAGTATAAATTGTATTGTGCACAACCCAAAATGAGTCCATGAACCAAAAAAAGTTAAGTGTTAGCTTATTTAAATCACAAGTGAAGCTGTATTTGCAACATAAACTGTATAACTTATTTGAAGATATTTGTCACGATTCAGCTAAGTGATTATCCGGTCTGTCTGTATTGGCCTATCTCTTCGTGTTGTGATGAGTTCTTTTCTTGAAATTACTACACGTATGGTAATTTTATGATAAATTATTCTTATAATTATTACTATAGGGAATAACAGTAAGCAGTGATATCTCACAAACTCAAAAGTATAAGGGCATGAGTGATCACAAATGCAAAATAAAAGAAATAGGTGGATGGCAGGATGGAGATACATGAAATGTCATTTTTACGTAAACAATAAAGGAAATTCAAAGCTGCGAGAGGTTTCATTTAAAAAAACTACGTACTCTTACTAGGTTGAATGAACTAGGTACTTGTGATTGTAAGTTTGCTATTCTGATTACGAGCTCCTCACCCCACACGAAATAGTACCCCGCATTTTTTGCTTCCAGCATGAATTAGTAGGTATTAATCACTAATCAGTGATAGTATGTTAATGTCACCTGATGATGATCAAGTAAGCTGAAACGCTTCGAGAAAATTTTTATCTTAGAAAGAGCCTTTTCATTTTAATAACATGGAACTTAATAACCTCCATTACATCTCGCCGGAGACTGTCAATTTTATTCATGATAGTATCTTAACCTGTTCATTGCTAGTAAACATGTTCCATAACACCCATCCTCCTTGCTTATGGCATACACTTGCAAAACCCTACTGATAGGTTTATGGCCGGTACAAAGGGATCAGGGAAACCGTGTGGAGTTCCAACCCGAACTGAGAATTATATTTTATGCCTAGTTTCGGATCACCCCATGCCACGCACTATGAAAGTCGCTTTCTTGCTACTCCGTAGATGAAGATACAAGGAGGAGAGTGCGACTGGGATGCCCTCTATTGCACGTGCTCTTCAACTTGTTAGGGAAGGAAATACGGCGAGAGCCACGAAGGGAATATGATAAAGGAATCAAGGAGGAGGACTCATTAACGCTGTTGTATATGCTGATGACCAGGCGTTGGTTAGCCGCTGAGCCAAGGGATTTGAGTAATTAATAAACGCCTTACAGAGGGTAAGAACGGAATACGGAATGATGATAAACCATTCGATACGAGCAATGAGATTTTCCGGGAAAAACAAGTCAAAATTATGCAAACTAGGAGGGCTTAAACTTGAGCATTTATGTCACTTGGGAGGCATTACAGAGGGCAATGTACGCAGTGCAAAAGGCATAAGAGAGGATAAATTATTCAGCAAAAGGGGCGTCCGCCAAATGGAGAGAACTAACAGGAGAAAACCCGAGTAAAACCTTTTTACAATAGGTTAGTTAGTTAGGATTCTGATGAGGGACGTAGCGAAACTTGGGATCCTGGGGGAGGGGGGGGGGGGGGGTAGAGGGCTAGAGTAGACTGGAGGTGTTAGATACTTGGTTTTGAAGGACGATGGAAAAAGTACGATTGACCGAGAGGTAAACGAAGGAAAAATAAGTCGAGTGTGTATCTGTTAAGTTCACAGCCGTGGATTGTCCGGGAATTCGTACGCGTTTGCAGGAAATAATTAGCAGCCGTCCAGAGTCATCTACAATTTACATGCCACCATAACAATAAATATCAATCAATTGTTGTGGCGGCATGTAGATGACTCTGCAGCCTTCGAGGTGCTTGCGCCATCTTTATATCCTATGTCCCCTGTATAATAACCTGCCAGCCGCAGCACAGGCATGTGGCAGGGGGTGTTAGGACACCAACCATGGACGGGGAAGAAAGAGGGAAAAGGAGGGGGGAGAAACAAAGGTGAATTCTATGGTAATGATGTGTCTTACCGAAGCGTAACACTGCTTCTGTAATAACCACAAATGGTGAGTGTAAAAAAGGAATTTTTTAATCTGTCAGTTCGGCAGTGTATTAGTTTTATTTTGTCTCTTCTATCAGTTCTAATAATCTTGTAATGCCTAATCTAGACGCATTTCCAATTAAATTCGTTTTCTTCTATTTCGATTGGACTTTTTGGAGAGTATGAGCCGTCTAAAATGCTACTTGCAAGTTCATTGCCCATCATAACATTTACAGAACAAAGAAAGATAGGCTGGTCATAAAAATAGGATGGTAGAAATACTAGCTGGGCAAGTACAGCAATTTAATTACTTGGGTAACACTTTAGAAGAGTATAGGCATAGTCGCATATTCATTGGAAAGAAAATTTCGCTAGTGAAAGAAGAGTTCAGCAATAGGAAGGAGGCGATGACGGGGACCTTATTTAAGGAGGTAAAGAAACCCTTGGCGAAGAGTTTAACAAGGAGTATAGCGTTTTATGGTGCATAAACGTGGACTGTGCGAACAAAGGAAAATGATAGGCTTCAGGCGTTTAAGATGTGGGCGTTCAGGAGAATAGACGGAAAGAAAGACAAACGAGGAAATGCTTGCTATGTTGGGTGAGGAGAGGAAACTTCTGGAGGAGATTATGATGCACAGTAGGTGATTGGAGCAGGTAATGAGGGGGGAATGGATGTTGTAGGTGTGATAGAGGGGAGGGTGTTGGGCAAGCTGGGGAGGGAAAGAAAAAAAAGCTCTATGTACGAGATGAAGAGAGGCAGGACGAATGCTGATATGATGAAAGAAATTGAGCATTGAGATAGGGGCCTGCGTCTTCAAAAATCAAAAGTATTCTTACTCTCTTCCATTTTAACCTACCTCAAACGGTAGATTATCCTATTAAAATCATAAAATCTAACAGAAGCATTATAACATTTAGCCTAATAATAACATATAGCTCTACGTCCATCAGTCCTTCGTTTTAACAAGATAAAATTGGGCATAAATAGCCAGCTATTTACCGGATTAAATGATCAAGTTATTAGAAGTTCACAAGCCCCGAGTGAAGCTGTTTCCAGCGTTAGCGTAAACAGAGACGTCTATATCCATATACACCTCGGAGTTGAAACCTCAATTTCAAAACGGTGTAAAACGGCACGAATGATGATGAAACAAATGATATATGCTTTTCGTGCAACTGTTTCATGGAATAAAATGCTCAAAAAATCATTAGATTACAAATACCGTGCAAAGCAGTCTGAACTCACTCAAAATATCAAAAGTTTATAAAATTCCACGGTTTTTTCAGGCCTGATGATGTCAACTGTCGGATGAAACCGGTCTTTATTGAAACATTCCGTGAAATTTTACAAAATCTCTAACCTTTGTGTAACGATGGGATTTAATTAAGTTGAATCTTTACTCTATCGAATACTCTATGTAAGACTCTATCGATTTCTGTTTTGCACTCGTTCAAGCAGTAGTCACATCATTTTACACAAGGTTGTGCGGCCACTATCGAGTGAAGAAGCACCCCCATAACATCGGAATTAACGATTCACCGAGTAACAGATGGTGAGAAAAGAATGACGAAACCACATCCCTTCCATTTTGCAAATGCCAAGCAATCGCTAGGACTCGGAATACCTGGCCTGACCTGGGCAGTCCCTCTCTGGGACCCAGGGACGTCAGGGATTCACCCTTCGGGGACATTAGACTATGGAATATCCTTCGGAAAGGTCATAGTGTCCCATGGGTAAATACAAAGATGGTTGGCACAATGGTCCATTAGGTCTGAGTGCCTTGGGGACCCAAAGGGAACTACATCTTAAGTCAATCATACATTCAATGACCAAAGGTTGACTGCGCGCATTGATACAGCTTTAATATACGACGAGAAAAACTTCGCGTATTAGGGCTTGAGAGAAAGTATTATCACCACGATAGCTATAGCTCTTAAAGGTATCTATTGAATAGCTTTATACATTGTAACATAATAGATTTATTGAATAGCAACAGAATATTTGGTTACATGCAATACCAAGTAAATTTCTAAAAATAGTCCTCAATAATGTTATGTAAAAATAAATAAATCAATAAATGAATAATTGGCAACGGCATGCCACGATGGAAACACCGGTTCTCGGTCAATCAACAAAGTTAATCATCATTGGGCTCGGCTCGTATTCGGAGGTGTGACACTCCTATTTGTATTAGTGCTGTTTCCCCTGTGTGCAAATGGCAGACAATAAGAGGGAAAGGACATTAGTCGCCAAAGCACGTGAAACTAAACTAATGAAATGAATAAATGCTTTGTATACTTTTAAAATAGTTTGGCATTATGTAACTATAGTTAAACTGGAATTTTCGTAAAACTTTGGAATAGAAAAATATTTTTTCATTGTTGCATAATTAAATAATTCCACCAAGCCTGATTTGATGTCTTGCTCAAGAATTTTACATCGAATGCATCAATACATAGGTAGCTCTAAAGGATACATTTTTATGCATTCCTCACTCAGGTTATCTCTGTAACTTACTCCAAAAAATGTCCACACACGCATCTGACAGTTAATTCATTTAGTTAGCTCTTTTTTTTACCCTCAGCTTTCTCTAATCGTGTGTATTTCCAAAATACTGATAGTTTTTTTGCTTTCTTCCTTATGACGGCTCTGCAACAAGGTAGTCCCAATCAATAGATATATATACTCATCCCTATATTCGAAACGACACGGGGGTAGGAATGGAGTTCTGGAGCCGCGAAGAGAGAGTAGGAGAAATATAACGCCTTTCAGCCAAACTTCCACAGGACACGAACAAACGCTTCCGGGGAAATCCTCTGGAGGAATTCGGGAGCAGAAGACAAGTACATTACCACCGCGGGCCTTATACTATAACAGAGAGAGAGGAGAAGCTGCCTGCGATGCTGTGAACCAGAAGATTCATTGTTTTCGACAGAAAGCGAGCGTGAGTAGAATTCGCGGAACGGAAAAAAAAACATTTCTTGGCTTGCAGCTGAGAAAACCAATTTAAGGTCACCCGCTAGACTTAACACTCTCACTGACTATCCCGTTATTGAGGACAAATAATCCCCCGAAGAAGGCCGATCTCATCACTTGACGAGTTTCAAGTTTTAAGTCTACAACCACTAACAATATTTTTTCTAAACATAATTTTTTTAAACTTTATTACCAATATAAAGAGAACGATTAGCTACCATTACCGTCGAAAACTAAATAACACAGTAAAAATGAAATATAAATAAGATGAAAAAAGGAAAAACGAAAATACAAATGAATTATACAATATCAATAAACAAAAATCATTAATTAAAAATGGCGAGAGCATGTGCGTTTTTTATTGTGCAGTAGTTAATTACAGCTATATTGCAAAATAATTTATGATTAGATCGTGGTGTTAACTAGTCGTTCTGCTATGCTTTGAGAAGTGCCTTATTCGGCTCCCGTTCAAGTGGCTGAAACGAAGAAGATTCTCGCACGGTCAAACAGGTTGTTCCACTCGCGGCGGGCTCGGGCAGTGAATGACAAACAGTAATACATAAAACGAGATATTCTAAAATTAAATACTCCCACGATGCAAGATGCATGAGAACAATCATAAATAAGGTTTTAATTAGCGTATGGCATGCTTCCAACAGCATAGTCTAAGACCTGAGCAATTCACTAGAATACCTCTGAAGCAGTAAAAATTCAAACTTTTGTTTTTATATACCCACACGGGTAAACATCAATCTTGAACTTGTAAATTCTACAAACGACACTTTTTTCTCACTAATAATCGGAAATGAGAAATACAGGCTCTGTTATATTCCATTTTTCAAACTCAGACGAAGTTCATCTTCGATGCCATTTGCTGTCCAACGTATGGTTATCATACCATTATCAGTTGATTTTTCTACTCAAATATTACCTCAAGTTCTTCCATGTCAGTCCTCCTACTGTTGATCAACCCCCTAATGGCTCAAAACTTTCTATACTTTTTATCATATCTTCAGTGATATCATTGGTTTTTCATGACATAATTACGATTTTCCCACAACTCTCACTACCATCATTCCGTCATTACCTTCCCCGAATATTTCAATGAATATCTCATACCATGTTAATTCCCGCAAGCACTCTTCCTCTCCTCTCCAACCATATCAAATACCTTCTTATTCGATTTCCACGCCACTCAGCTCACCCTCTCCACCCTTCTCCAAACCCACATCTTAAACGCCTCAAGTCTACGCACATCTTACCTTCGCAATGACCAAGTTTCCGACCCTAACAGCGCCACGCTCCATATTAGAGTTTTCACCAGCCTTTTCTTTAAGTCTCTCCTCAGACCTCCCCCCGCATCAATTCCTCCTCTATGAAAATGCTTCTTTATCCAGGGCAATTCTACAACTGATTTCCCTACCACTAAAGACATTCCCCTCCAAAATACTACCCATATACGTAATATGCTTGACCTGCTCTATTTCTTGTCATCCCAGCCTTATATTCAAACACGCCTTCTTACTTTAATAAAATATCACTACTTTCGTCTTCTTACTATTTATCTTCATCCCATACCTTTCGCACTGCACCTCTAACGCATTCATCATTGATTGTAACCCCCTTGGCTGACTGAAAAACCAATGCTTGATCGTCTACAAACTCACTGATTTTTATCAGATTCCCTCCTACCTTTATTTCTATCTCCATTTCCCCCATATCTCTATTTACATTTCTAATTAATTTAAATGAAAAATCAACGGCGATATATGGGCACCCCTGCCGCACTCCCCGTCCTATCATGGTTCATCCCGATTCACCATCGGCTACCCTAACTTGCGCCGTATGGTTCATATACAGATTCCGAATGAGACGTCTGTCCCTCCATTCGATCCCTAAATTCTTCAACACTCCAATTAATTTCGTCCTGTCCATCTCATCAAACGCCTTCTCGAAATCTACAAAGCAAGCAAAAGTATCCTACCCATACTCTAGGTTTCTTTCTACTAGCATCCTCATCACTCCTATAGCGTCCCGCGTTCCCGTCCCTCTACCCCATACTGATCGTCACTCAGGTTTTCGTTAGCCTTCTGTTAATAATTTTCAGAACTACATTGGCCGCCTGGGATATTAAGCTTATTGTCCTATAGCCTTCGCACTACGCCTTGCTCTTCTTCGGAATCGGAAGTAGTAGTGTCTTCGCCAAGTCCTCCGGCCACATTCCATCCTCATAAATACTACGAATACGGGCAAAATGTTTTCCTCTTCCGTTCTTCCCGATACTCTCAAGAAACTCTGCAAGTATGTTATCTGTTCCCACCGTCTTAATCCTTTTCATGTCTCGTACAGCTCTTCTGAATTCACTTACAATGATACCTGGCCCGATGGCCTCTCTGCCGATGTCGTCTTTCCATTCTACATCTAACGTACAGGACCTTATTTCCTTACCATAAAACTCTTCAACATATTCATTCATGGATCCACGCAGGCATTCAATCATACTTTATGTTACCTCTTAAGCGTTAATAATTCTCCCCTGAATTACTCTAGTCATATGTACATTCTATATATTTTTCTATATGAACATTATATTCTGTTCCCTGGGATAAACTCAGCACTCTCTAATATCACTCTTTAGACTCGGTTTTCTCCAATGCTTTCTATTTTATCTGCCGTCATTTTACCCTTTCATGGATTTCGCGCATGGACGACGACGAAGATTAGTCTCTCCGCAACGGGGCACGACACACACCCCAGGGGGCTGAGCTCCCAAAGTACCCTAGAATCATTTTTCTCAGACACGAGCCATCCTTACTGTCACGAAAAGATATTGAAAGTGGTTTTTCCGCAGGCATGGTAAGTGCAGTTCTTAACGTGACATAATCACTTAAGTGGACGCCTAGCTGAGGGTCGAACGCACCAGCAATCGCCATACAGAAATATAAAAAAGTGAATAGACTTGTCTTTCACCTAACATTCAACCACTGAACAACCAGGCATTGATGGATATTCCTGGAGATTATATCATTTCTCCCAATTCAAAATTTTAAATGCCAGTGGAACGCACAACCCGCTCCACCACGCAAAGGTTGCAATACAAGGGTTAGGTGCTCTAGAATGTTCTCTGTCAATTGCTCATTTTTCTAAATTCCTCAAACGTTCTAATAATGATTTCTAAAAAAAATAACAATAACGTTTGTAAATAGGTTTAAAAATGGTTGTTTACAATATTGTTGCTTTGATGATAAATTCTGAATTGCCATAATTATTTTTACTAATTATGATCATCATTAGCAATACTCAATATGAAGTTTGTATCAAATCAGCTATTGACTCCTTTCTCTTACTCCATTCCTTAAAATGTCCTCATCATAACAATCCTGATCAGTAACCAGACCATCCACGTATGATGTTTTCTTCCTTCGTAATCCCTCCAATTCTTTTCTCATTTTCACCCCATTTCCTACTCCCATTTATCTTCCCTTTTATTAATAAAAATGATAAAAACTACTTAACATCTTTTCGTGCATGGATAACAACTAAGAGGAAACTTCACCAGAAAACTGAAATGTATAAGATGATACTTCACAGAGAACCAACCATAATGCGATTTGCATAAAGTTGAAGATAAAATTTATTACCTCCTAATGTATTATATTTTACTATATATTATATTTTACTGTACTGCATTATCCCTGATAGGGGCCAAAGATAAAAAGATAAAAACACAAGTCGAAAGCTCTATAAAATACCAAAAAACGCAATATCTTGAATAAATCAGGAAAATAATCGGAGATACTATAAAAAAGACTTTATAAGGAATTTTGTCGTCCAATTGATCATTGTTGATTATTACGATAATTCGCTAAAAGTTAAGAAAATTACGAATGTATCATAAAAGGAACAATATAGTAAAATAGCCATTTTGGGTCAAATGTAGAATGTAGGTACACCACGAATGTAGACATTATTTTTAAGTCGTTAGTAAAATGTATGAGGAATTAAACAAATTGGGCAACTGATTCATAATACAATAATACACCTATCTCGTGATCAGGATACAACCGGCCGCTAGCAAAAGAGAACTTCTAGATTACGCTATTTGTCATTTAATTACCAGGTAAATCTATTGGGTTTAAGAATTAAGGTCATCAAGACACCCCATCGTACTTCAAGCGCAATTTGAAACTTGAGTACGAGGAAGTCCCATAAATACGTGCCTTCGTCAGGATTAGAACTGGAAACGTGGAAGAGGAGTATTTTAGCCGCTCCACAAGACAAGCCATTAAGAGTTCCGTCTGTACGGCTGACAAGCAACACAAAGAGCACAGTAGGGGAAAGGGTTGGAAGATGCCTTCCTATGATAAAAATAAAATTAATTTCGACGCAAAAGCATTCTCACGGCTGTCGGACACGACTGTTCGGTCTATCAACAACGCAGTTGTGGCAGGGATTTTAGACACTCAGACAACCACGATAATACCGCACCGTTTAACTTGCAATACTTCATTCTAATCCAAATAAACGCCTTAATGCTAAGATGAAGATCCAGGTCCGAGGTAGGATTCGAACCCGCGATCTACTGGTTAACTCGCTGGGTGTTAACAACGTAGATGCTAAGGTCAGACTCTTTAACGTAATAAAAGTAATGATAATAAGACGGCTTTATAGGGGCAAGACTGAGACTATTAGGTCTCCTCAACATCTATCGCTAAGGAGCTTGAGGCATGAATCTGATTAAAGCGTATTATTCGCGCCCTTTTCCAAGAGATTTCAAAGAAATATCACACGGAGAGAGAGAGAGAGATAGGGGATCCTCTATCTCTGGGAATAATATTTAAGAGAAAACAAAACAAAATTATAATAGGTACGATTACCGGGGAAAATTATAGCTATACCTTAAAGCAAAGTTATAAATGAGGAAAACAATAGACACTTTTCTGTGAAATGTCAATGGCCAACTCTTGTACCGCTACTCTAAAACGAATATTTGTTCGCGTGAAATTTGCTTTATTGCTCACATAAAATTCAAAGAACTGCGGAACTGGCTGCACAATAACATTTAACGGAGAAACTCGCTCTTGATCACAGAATTTTGCGCTGGCATAAAGAAAATGTGCCGAAAAATTACTGTGATCTTGTATGCAACAGATATAAAGGAAACCCAGCTACAATTAACCACCATGTCCATTCCATACACTCAAATTCAAACGATTCTCAGGCATTTACTATCAAGTCGCTGACTGCTCTCATGTAGGCTAGCTACTCAACAGCAATATAATTTAAAATATTTGGAGACTTAATTAAAACGAAGGACACGAGAGCATGAGCATTAATTAAGGTAAGCAGATGGTTATCTGTAGGTAGATACAACTTATTTATGACAATTTTTTGCCTGTCTCTTAGGGATCTTATTTCCACAGAGATTTCCTCATGAAAAATTAACCTTAAAATTAGTCCAGAGGAGTCATTACATTAAAGCCTAATTAATTAATCCATGTAAGTTTAAAACTAATAGAGAGTTCAGGGTGTGGAGAGTGTTAGAGAAGGGAACGCTTGGTAAGGTCGGAATAGGAGGGAGTAAAGTTGAGTAGTTGAGTGGCTACGAAGAATGACATTGAGTCAAAAATTGTGTGGAAAAATCCTAGAATGGAAAAATTCGCAATGAGAACATTACAAGGGAGTATGAAATGTTGATGGATGGCTTCTGTGAAGACTCTTGATGGGACGAGCAGAGGAAGAAGGAAAGAGGCATTTTAGATGTCACGACACAGAAAATCGGAAGAACTGAAGAAGGATATCTTTGCTTGAAAGTGTCAGGGGACATTCGTTTCAAATATTTCGGACCTCCGAGTGCTGTCTGAAGCATACAATACACAGACCTATCTGTATAACGTAGATTACGAGTAACAAAGAATAAATAAAATAGAATAATGAAATAAAAATAAGTGTTATCAATGAAGATATGATTAATGGACGACATAGGAGAGCGTAAGAAACTTAAAGAGAGACTTGGTAGGAAAGTTAAAAGATGACCCCAAATAGGAGACTCTAAGGCAAAGACTGTCCAAAAACCTGCTAATCTGCTGACAGAAAATCCAATGTCGATTATATGCTTATGCCACAACGTAAAGGGCATATTGTCGCAACGGTGACTGTTGCTAAGCCCAGTACCCACGGTGACATTTCTGTCACCAGAGCTGGCGCGGGATATGGCTGGTCGTAGATATTTCCGTGTGAACCAATTCTCACTCGAGCATTGCAGGGCCATACCACCTCATTTCACTTACGAGCGGGACACATTAGTACACGTATATTTGACGTACAACATAATATCATATTGACCCACTCTATCACGGAAAAAAGCCAGAATTTGTATTGCATACATAAGATTAGAATACAATACGCATGTATACTAATAAACAAGTACTTACAGCAGCCTTGAACAAATGCTTGTTCTTCACGCCCCGTGTGGTATTATCTTTCCGTGTTCCTGTGTACCCCGTCTTGCATCCAGGCACAAAACAATGCCAACTTAGGTTGGCCATGTTTCCTGTCTCATACACGTAAAAATTTCGTCGTGAGGACCACAATTTCCTTCACAAAATGCAAAGTTGTGCCTAATGGTCACGTTTTCGCCTATCTCCGAATTTCCCGCGGTGCGGGATTTCCCACCAACACAGCTTACGGGGAATTTACACGGGACAATATGGCGGATTCCCATCCAGTATCTATATTCATGAAATAGACAATCGTCGTCTCCGGTCATTGCTCTTGCTTATTTGCAGTTCTAGAACGGATATTATGTAATCGCTTCAACCTGAACTTTACCTCCGCCCATTCAAAAGCATTAATCTTCAGAATCCAACCTTTTACAAATGAAGCATAAAGTGAAATTCGAAAAACGGAGGGGAAATCCCGCCATTGAGGAATTACCGTCGGCGTTGTACCTCAAACATTCGCCACAGATGCCGCACGGAACGCGACCTCTCCACCACCTAACGCCACTCACGATAACTATCATCAAGACACAAAACATGATATTTGAATGATTTGACGTGTTTTGCATGGTTTTGAGCAAAGATTACTAACCCAAGAGTACGCATTCACACAGGCTACTTCGCCTTCCCCGAGTTGACTCCTCTGTCAATGCCTTAGAGTAATTCCAAATCCACAATTTTGTCTCAAGATGATATTAGAAAGAAATAATGTGCCAGCTGTAGCTGAAAATGAGGAGCATATTCAGTATTATAGAATTAAGCAGTATATTGGGCTACTCAACCTCGTGAAAGCATGTCAAACAAGATCAAAGAACGTGCATTCCTACACTAATATGCGCCTTATATTCTATCTTGAATTCTCATTCTCACGGGAAATGAGAAGCGGAATACTCTTCTGGTATTCGTGCCCGGTTTCCAACGTCCGGCTAAGTTCAAAAATAAAGCGTAAATTCACCAAGGAAAAAACACAAAATGTTGACGAGAATTCCTCCATGCATGTAAATAGCCAATATTCGTAGATTAACTTTGAGAAATGTCACTGTAATCGGAATAACTGAAAACCCAGGGACTGGTTTGGTGGGGAAGTTTGAGGAATATGGTTTCCCATCCCAAGGGCCTGAGTTCAAATCCCGACAGGAACAGAGATTTTTCAGCGGAATCCAAATCCCTACTTGAGCACTACATGGAGAGCACTTTAAATGTTTTTCTTCAAATGTAAGGGACGTTTTACTGGGGACCTTCACAGCCTTTTACAATCATTAAGATTATAATAATGTAGACGCCGCGCCTGGTGTCTCTCCATATCGCCGGATGTCTCTTCTCCACTCCCCGCATATCGAATCCCTAACCATCACCATCTTCGAAGATGGTGATGGTTAGGGTAGAACACTTCATGGATTAGGCTGTTCAACCTGAATCTCAATCCATCTTAGCCTTGGACGACCAACATTACTAACCAATCGGTTTAGTTCTTAAGACGACTCTAGGGAGACGGTTATGCTGCATTCTTCCAAAATGGTCGCACCATTTTGCTTAAAATTATAATTTTTATTTTGAATTAAAAATGCTACAAATTTTATCTTGCGTTTTCGTTTCTTATCCTATGTTTTAATGTAAAACCTTATCCTGTTCTTAGGAATTAAATTTCAGCTGGTGTGATTTTCTTTCTATCTCTGATGGAACCAACGTTTCGCTAACGTACAGTACTACCGAAACTTTTACTGCTTTGTAAAACTTCAATAAAGTTAAATTTATTTTGTTTTTTTTTTGGATAATACGAATTTTTCCACATTTGTTTTAAAATATATTTTCGACATCTTGGACTCTTACAGGTCATGTTTCACATCAAAGATAATTAAAAGTTGACACTTGCTCTAGAATTAGCCATTCATGGCAATTTTCTGAGATAGATTTTAAATTGAGCTAACTCCATATTTTAGGAGATTACATTATTTGCTGACAATTTTAATGCTAAAACGGACGGAAGAAAATTTATAAAGGAAGTATTTATCTTGAAACTTATAGCAAAAGAATGTGGATTAATAAATAATATCACCATAAAACAAATGTAATGGCAGTACTTCAAACTGAAGACGCCCGTTGGAATACGGGCGAAACTATTGCAAACAAAAACTACCTACGCGGTGAACACACAAGAATGCAGATGATCACTTGCTTCGAAGCCGCGGAAATATATGATCGAACAAATGTAATGATTGTCATAAGAAAATTCCCTAGCCTTACCAATCCACTAAAATGTACCTACTTGATGGCGCATATTACCTCACAGTCAGTCGCCTCACCAGTGGGTAAGTACATATAACCACCGAACATCACTTCAACAAGGAGATATCTGTTTTGTTACTGGATGTCTTTCTTAGTATCAGCGCAATCATAGATTTCCTTTTCCGAGGTGGTAGCCCGGTTATTAACCGCAGCTTTGGGAAACAAATCAACCCTTCGCGCTCGCCTAGATGTCCTAGTACTACAACCATTTGTATGCATGTATTACTAAGGACATCCACTTTAAACGAATCGCCTAAAAACGTTCTTATATGACCTCTTCTTAACCTCTCATAAATGAGCACATGCTAAAATTCTTATGCACGCCTCAATTAATGCTTTTTTTAACGCGTAGGTAAAGGAACACCTGACTGAAATGGCTTTCTTTCGAGCACGAAACTGAGGCTAAAACCAAAATACTTCACTGTCTATTGAATATAAAAAAATTAAACATTTTGCGCCAGAAATACTACACTCTGGCCTTGCAATTTGTCCATATCTTCCTTATCGACAAAACCAGAGTATAAAATTTGTCGCTCATGTAATTTGGTAAACACGAAGCGAGTAAAAAGTTGGTGAAGAAATATCATAATAATTTTTATTTCACAATCTAATACTAGCAGCCGCCGGGGAATGCAATAATCACATACTAAATCCAGTTCAATACCATACCTTAACATGAATTAAATTATATGCATCTTTCAGAGCATATACAAGGGATCATAAAACCACTTAATTTCTAAGGCAATAGCATAGAAAGAGGGAAGTCTACTGCCATTTTTGAAAATAAATGGAATGTGGGAGTTAAGAAATAAGTGATGTAATTCCCTGCGAAAAACATCATTCGACTTGACAGGTATTATTAAATGATTTTTTCACGGGAAATTTCACCCCTTCCGTGTATATCTTTGCACCCGTGCATGCGAACAACTCCTTCGTACATTGCGCAGTAATATAGCGTCAACAATAAGCTAGAAGAAAGTAGGCACGAGTGTAGAACTGACATCGAATAATTATTATTTTAGCTCTAAAGAACTATTGCTTAAGGTTAACGCCTTAGAATTTTTTTCGATTTTAAATTTAAGAATACAGACTGTCTATGTTATATTCCAAATAGATATTCCCTCTTTTTTCAGCCAAGGGCTAAAATGTGTACTCAAACAAGTTATTATATCAAATATCACAAATTTATTGTTGGCCAAACGCCGATTGCTCCCCTGAGAACGATGCTTTATATCCGAAATGAATTATTATATAAAAAGTAAGCGGAGCTTTGACAAAAAGTAGTTAAGCGTAAGCAACCTTGCCATTTCCTCAAGGACACATTTAGGCCGAATTACGTCTCTCCTTTGAAGCTCGAGTCATTATGAAAAACAAAATTTAATTTGGACGAAAAACGGCATCGTAGGTGCCCACAGGTGCACGCAGAATGAAGGTGTCGATTTCTTCGATTGTCAATATTATGGAGACTTGACATATAACGAAGTCCGCCCGAACAATACCAAAGTGTAACATTTCTTCTGGGAAATCCAGATGATTCACTCGGAAAAATAACATGTTTTAGTACGTCGCATCGATCAGAAAACACCAACATCCTATACTATCAGTCAATAGATTTTCATATCACGGGCGTCTTAAGCTATTCACGTGAAAAATTCAGGGAACTGTATGATTCAGACAACAATAGCAGGTTTATATTTTACTATATGGAATAAGATAACATTAAGAGAGAACAATGGCGAAGATATAGATTGGCCTACTTCGCCCACTGGCAAGATATAGTTTTGAGGGGTTTCCCTTTATCCACGTTTAACAACGGATATAGGTACGTGTTAACATCATCTAAGAAACAATCATATTGACACAAAATACAGGTATTATAATACGGTCAAAGAGATACAGAAAACCATATCTGAAGAACAAAATGACACTAAAGGACTATATAAAAGGAGCGAAATGAAAAATTGCTAGTCAACAAAAACTGAATATGACTCAAGTCATTCATGTTTCATGAGTGTAATTGACACTGAATAATTTATAACGACACATGACCGTAAAAAACGGAGTTCCACAATTATTCTTTTAAATGCTATAAACACAACCCCACAAGGGTAAAATCTAATGTTAAAAATTGGTAACATTACAATGTAGTAATATATTCTCACTCACCATCACACTTATCTCTTGACAGCATGACTACGCATAGCTCCCAGGGTTCCCAGCGAATTATGAGAAATCCACATGATGATAGCAACTTCAGAACAATGACTTAAGGATGAATGAGCGAATTTAGGCGCTCCGTGCCTTAATAATTAGTTTTGGTACATTCTGGAATATAAGATAAAATATATATCATTATCAATCAGTTCTTTAAGCTTTTGATATTACACTATTTACGTAGCATTGCATATGATTACAAATGCATTGTCGGAAAAACATTAACAGAGAGATTCATTTGAAAATTAACATATTTTAAAATTACTTAGAGGCTCTCGTAAAACAGTTACATCCAGAAATGCCATTGGATAGATTAATTTACATAAACACAAATCTATTCCAAACACCAACAAAACCTCCGAAAATCAATGTATAGAGAGATTACATCTATATAGCCAGTCATGCGAGAGGTAGGCAGTTTATAACGGGTACTTCTAAATTTGGCGGAAGTCCCTGAGTGTATAACAGGCTCACCAATGTAAAAAAAGACCTGTGCGCGATGACTGAATGAATGACTCATCTGTTCCGCATCATTACCTACTTAAAATTAAGTTCACTGCGATAGCTTGAAGGGTAGATGCGAAACCTCCACTGATTATTTGAACGGAAGTTGGAAAAATTTTATAAAGTAATATTTAAGGCACAAAATAAAAACATGGCCGGTTCACACGTTTTTGACAAGGGGTATTTAGTCAGATATATTTTTTTTAATTCACTTCACATAGTTATGAGTATTCCGAAAATCGTTCAACATAAATTAATGCATTATTAGTATTTTGGCTAATGGAATGTCAGGGAGAAAGACGCTTGTAAAGATAAGTATTTCTTAGAACAGCTTACACTCAAGAAGTACACTAAATAGTAGGTACACACCACTCTATATCAAGGGACTAATTGTCCATTCGCTTCCTTTACTTCCTCAAGTCACTCAGTCATAATGCTATTGCACACAAAGGCTTGGTTCGCACGTTTAGCTCCTGAAAGATTTTTTTCGCGTTTCTTTATTTATCTATCACTATGTCCATCCCATGCCTTGCCTCGAAGGATACCTTCTCTGGCGTATTTTTAAGTATTTCACTTGCCTTCCGTTTCCTCAAAAGTTATAGGAATTAATACCTGCAAAAGAAATATTGAGGAACTTACAGGCAAGAGATTACTATTATTCAAATTCTTCAAGTAAAGCCATTCTACAGCGAAAATTATAAGAGCGATTCTAATTTAACTAGGGAAAACATCTTAATCTGGATGGGGCGAAAGAGATGCATTGAATCTCAACAAATAATTCTTTAATAAAAACATATATCTAACTGAAGTTGATTTATTTGTTTATATGGACGCCTCAGTAAGATACTGACTTATAATCGCATTCCTGCCAAAACGCATATCCACTGGAGGATTATTAAATGATCATATATGGTTTTCTATCAATTGATTGGTAGGTTGATTCTTCCGTTTTTCGGGATTTCAAAAAGTTCAAAGTCTAACTCAACTAACTAAGTCACTTGGACCTGAGAAAGAATGTAGGATAGCCGGCGAAATATTGTCAAGATGATGGAACGACGCGGCAGAAAACTCGAAAAACGGAATTATCAACTTCCATCCAAGCCCCGTGGAAATCTACCTCTCAATTGAATGGTAGGTTTTGTTGCAATTCACCACGTCAACTACCCAAGGTCGGCACCACTCTCTCTCTCTCTCTTGAACGCTCCTACACCTGACTCTAATTTCCCGCCATTAAGTTTAATTACTCATTTCTTTACCTCTTTCCACCCAAAAGTTCTAATCTTCTTGTTTCTATTCCACGTCTACTAACTATTCTCCTTTCTATCGCCTCCAAAAACATTCCGTTCAATATGGAGAGAGCTTCAACTTCACACAATTCATCATTTGCACTGCACATTATTAGTGGATAAGTCAAATAAAACTGAAGTCTTCTCCTCACTTTCGGATGTCTTTAGCGCCGACAACTATTTTTTTCTAGGCGTATCTCCTTCAAAAGCGACCACTGCCATAAAATGAATAAAATTATTTAAACATTTTGCTTTTTCCACAATTATATTTACTCTACTGCGACCAGTTTCGATATAGAGTATCAACTTCAGGCAGATATTTACCATGATTACCTATTTATCCCCTTCCATGAACGAAGGGCACTGCACACACCTCCTCCTAAAACTTCCCTCTCGAAATATCCCAAAAACCTTCCTCTCCCCTGTCAGACCGAACCTTCCCACTCCATCAAAAAATCGCATACCCTTCGAGTATCCTTCTCTCCGACTAATCCTACATAATCCGTGAATAAATTGCCATTTTCTGCCAGATGATGTTACTTCGGTTCGAATAACTTCGAAGAACTCATGTCAATCAGTATAGGAAGAATCAATTATGTAAACATAAACTTATGTTTCTTCCTATGAACAATGCAACAGCACAGACATATAAGAACAGCGCAACAAAACAAGCGCGTATTTCTATCAACAGCGTGGAAATACATTACATTCTACTAAAGAGAAAGGAATTTCCTGTATACCGCAAACAACACCTTAATTTTGGCTGTACACTGCATACGACAGAAATTACCAAAGTTTTTTCATATGAGTCATCATGTAGAAGTTCCACCAAGTGGCGACTGAAACCATAAAATTAAATTATCCAACTTATCGACAAAATTAAAATGGGGACCTAGAAGAAGACAGGTTTATGGTAGTAAAACGGGTAAGATTAGATCGCACACACCCTACTACGGCTGCGTGACGCGTATAAATGTAATTTTTAACACCATTATTCTGGCAAAATTAGACTTTGAACTTTATACTGACCACTTCTGATTACCTTATGCTACGACAGAACGAGAACACCAGGTCAAGAGAAGAGTACCTGAGTATGCTAAATTAGGACAAACTTGGAGGGTATCGAAGTAAATCGATGACAAATCAGTTAGTATGAGTAAATCTAAAAAAGAACGATAATCGCCACCATAAAGCTTAATTCCGCAGGGAGAGAGTGAGTGGCAAAACAGATTTCCACAACGCAAGAAAACGATTTTGTGAAACCATATCAGTGTAATGCTGTCAGGGTCGTTTTTTCAGGACGGCACCTCCCTTAAGATCTATTAGGCTTAGAAAAGCGGGATCCGTCCGTGAACGATTGCATTGGCACACACTACGCGCTCGCCGGCCCATAAAAGCCTTCCGCGCGGGGTCTGCGACTCCGAACGGGTACAAGAATCTTTGAATCCGACGACGACGAGGGAACACTGAAGGCAACGGGGATGGAGTAGGGGATAAGTATGCATGCGTCCGCCACTGACGCATTCTATTCTTTCCGAAGGGAAGTTTCTTTTTTTTTCTCCCTCATCCTCCTCTTTTTCCACCTTCCGAACGCGTCGAGTCATAATGGAGAAATTGAGCAAGACTACTCCCAAGCCTTTAAAGAGTGCCTCCCCAGAGCTCTGAGCTTTTGAGTTTCTCCGCTCTTCAATCCCTTAGATGCCTCTCCCCACCTCGATAAGTCTTTCACGCATAATGTAAACGCCCACAGCCTTTTTTAACAGGTCCCCTGCGGTCATAAATTAAGAAAGAAAACTTTTAAAAAATAAACGCGTCCTGCTGGAGGAAAAATATTCCTCAGAAGTAACGCATTTAAAAAGTTATTATAAAATTGTTCCATCGAAGATTTCTGCGGATTTGATGCAAATGTTCTTGCAATCTCTTTGGTGCTCACCTCGTAGGTAGTTTTTGTAGACAACATTTGCTCCCGTATTCCGACGGGTGTCCTCAAGTTGAAGCGTTCGTAAGCCGAAGTCTTTGACCATAAGGCGCCCGTCGGAATTCGGGCGAAATTGTTGTCTACAAAAACTACAGTACACCCGAGAATGAATGAAAATTACTTCAATTACTTCATATTTCCTTGGGGCTCTCATTTCTCACAGTGAAAGGATCGAATAACATGGGAATGATTTACATTTTGGTGTTTTCTGACTTGTAGATAAGGCAAGAGTACGTGAAAACGCTAAAAAAAATACCTGGGAAATAAAATAAGAGCGGCAAAATGTCGTGAAATTCAATCGGAAGAAGTCCAAAGTTGAATATATTACTTTTAAATGGTCACTTGTACAAATTCAAAGAACAATTATAAAGATTTTTTCACTGAGAATTTCACAAATGTGTGCGAACATTAGTGGGTGACGTCGTTAAATTTAATATAAAATATTATTATATTAACTGCTGAACTGGCCGCATTGTAACTTTAACTTACACATAAAAGGAGTAAAATTCACAGAGTCAAAAATCGTTCGCCTCAACTGGGATTCGACCCCAGGCCCCCTCGACATCGCCCGAAGCGCTCTTGGACTCTCGGAGAGCACTTGGCGCGAAATCGAGGGGTCTGGGCTACAGTCCCAGTGCAGGCGAATGATTTTTTTCCAGTTTGAATTTTACATATTTGGTAACTTCTACCTTGAGATTCTTTTTACTCGATACATTGTAGCAAGAACATAAAGACGAGACTGCTTCACATAAAAGCGTAAACTGCATTCACCACCTTCAAAGAAAGTGACTGAAACGCGATATCAAAATTGTCCCCTATGTTAGTCAATGAGAAAAATAACAGAAAATTGATTCTCAAAAACTAAATTCAATATTTCCTGAAGGAGAATTAACTTCACGAAAACCTCATGCTGTGAGACATCCTGAAATATTTGAAACGCAAGAGTGAGAAATTAAAAAAAAAGTCCGAGATTGCTTAACCTCTTCTACCCGGAAGTATTATGTTTATGACATCTACGTTCTTCATTTAATTCTGCACGCGGTGCTCGTTGATTCTCCGCCGCTTCCACTATCACATTGTATCGGTAATCGTTGATAGCACTTTATATTTAACAGATGCTCCCATAGATTCAACGCACCTCACTGTCAGAATAGCATAAAGAACTTGGGTTTTACATAGGATAAATATCTCATTGTCAGCTTTTCCCGACAAATAGATTGGAGGAAGAGATCTCCGGCTTCCCGCCGGGTGGCAGTGTTGTTCAGCACCAACTTTTCGAGGGACAAGTCAGCCATTGTCTTCTAGGTCAGGGGTTCCCAACCTTTTAGCAACTGCGTACCACTTGAAATTTTTAGAAATATTGGCGTACCAACAGTCCTATATTTTTTTAGAAAAACATATTTACTGTCGGAAAAGTGCCCAATGGCTTGTTTTCTTTTAATTAAATTGCTGAGAACACTTCATATTTAATTATTATTGCACTTGTATTTCGGTTTTTTCAACCCTTTATCAAGACAACAATAAATATATATAGATTTTACACATAGATAGCGCACAGAGGCCCTTACTAGCCTATCGCTCGTATCACCCACGCGTACTACCTAAAACGTTCCCTCATACCACCAGTGGTACGCGTACCATCGGTTGGGAACCCCTGTTCTAGGTGAATGAAGTTTACTTCGTACGAGTTATAAATGACTTTTGTGCTGGTACGCATGATTCACCCTGAAGACGATGGCAGAATTAGACCAAGATACGTCAGTGCTGTTATCTGGTGGAAAACTCGGTCTCTTCCTCCAATCATATATTATACCTCAGGATTGAAGAGGATAAAATACTTCCCAGTGCCTATTGATAACTCGAATTCCTTATAACGTGCTACCTTTCAGGAATAAAATCAACCAAAAAGATTATTTCCAGTGAATGAAGGAATATCATTCTACAACGTCATTGCATCAGCGAGAGCTGGATGGCTGAATAGCGAGATCAAAATAGAGAGCAGAATGCTAAGTAATAAATTTTCAAATATTGCATTAAATTCTTTTCGCCTTCACCTTATCGAGATAATTTGTTTTTTTCTTGGAAGCAACTTAATAGCTAACAAAAACGTTAAAAATTGGCATATGTCACAGACTTCAAATCGACATAGAGAGTAAATTTCCGGAACGGCAAAAAAAAATGGTTTAGAAATTTTATACGATTAGATACTCAGATTCTTCTGTTCCCGGTTTTCAGGTATGTAAAATAGCGAGTCTGTAGCACCTACGTGGAATGATAACTGACTACAGCAACTGAAAGACTCTGCGATACTTTACATTCAATTCAACCGGGTCAATGCTATCTACTGCAGAATCAAAATAAAGCAGGGAAACCTAAATAGTTAAAAGCAGATAATTTTCACTAGACTCACGATATATACACTTCTTAACACTGGAATTCGAAGCAGCGTGCCTTAATACTGATGCAACTGCCAAAAACGGTCGACCAACAAAATTAAATGAGGATTATCACAGAGTTTTTCTCAGCTCAGGCTTCACAAGGTTGTAACACCAGCAATCCCTAAAATACATTAAAACTGGACTGATAAACTGGAAAAATGGGTTAAATTTAATGAATCCGATCGAACGGAATAGTTAATCCTCCAGAATAAATAAACAAGTAAAAATGCACACGAGACTCACTGAAAAATGCAAATGCTCTATGAAATGTGCTAATTCCAATCTTTCTATAACGTCTTGAACTAATAACCTAAACACCGAGCAGCTGGATAAAATATAAGATATTTTTCTCTTGGCAATCAACTTTGGAAGGTATTATTATAAGAAATTTGACAAAATGCAGTTTACCACGGAATGACGGAAGCGAATCGAGAAGGATAGTTACTACACCGCAGAGCTTACGCGAACAGAGCAATCCATGATTATAATACCCAACACTCAGCATGTGACCTCCAGCCTTTCTCACTTACGCTTCCTTTGCAAAAAATAAAAATATTACGCTTCTCTTACGATGGCAAAAAACGATACCTTCAATTGTAAGCCGCGAATCCAATGCGGTGCACCGACAAACAGCTCACAGAGGGAGAAAGAGACGACCGTCACGGAGAATTTGATTGCAATAAGAAGAACAACGGACATAAGAACATCGGAGAGCGCGCCGCACCGCATCCAAATGTATGAGACGGAAGCAGATGTACGAAAAGGAGAAACATGTAGCAGTTAAAGCGTTCACGCGTCCCTGTCCCGCCACCTAAACCTCCCCCCCCTTCGCGATATCCAATAGTTCGACGATATATATATTTTTTATTTCGTACATTCCATCGTCTTCAATCCTATCTATCTCCCTCTCCTGACTCAACCTGCCTTTCCTCCTCCCCCCCTTCTGATGCACTTTGATGGGGAGAAATGGGGAGCATCGAAGCGTGACCGCGTCTGCTCCACATTAGTCCTCTCGCGGTCAGCTCTTATCCCCCACCTGCTCTCCTCCACATCCACACTCCCACCTCGCTCATCCTCCTATACCTCTCCCGCGCCCTTCAGCTGAGTCTCACCCCCCCCCCCCCCATCCCCCCACCCCCCGAGACAGGCCAGCTCGCGCGTTATTCTCTTCAATCATTACACGTCTAGGACTCTAAAGGCCGTTTTACACGGGGCACGTCATTGCGCAATCTGACGTATGTCCGAAGGCGCAGTCAAAATTGCGTCGTGTAAAGCGGTGAATTGCGAGAACGCATGCGAGAATGCATGGATGCGAGATGGCAAAATAGCCCCTGTTCTAATTTCGTTCATGCATTCGCGCAATTGCCCGCCATATTAGAAATTAATGCAGCTCTAACCTGCGCAATGACGTGCCCCGTGTAAAACGGCCTTAAGAGACGCATTGAGGATTCTAAAATGCATCCAACTTTAAGGCCAATATTCCACGGTCACAATGTTTGAGAAAAAATTTGACAAAACGGGTTTGAGTGGGTACCGTATGACGTACAGATTTCGAAGGAAATACATTTTGATGAAAATTTCCTCGGAATTTTTGAACAAAAAGAATTTGAGCAAATAGGATAGAGGCGCTTCTAATTTTTTGACCAAAGAACCAATCACAGACGAGAGAATTTGAACATGTTGGTTTCCGTTTCACTTGCAAACATCACAGCGCATTGCACTTCTGGGACTTTCTGAGCGGCACCAAGCGTAAAAGCTTAACCGATGATTTTCGAAGAAGATTCGGAGCCATGAACCTGTGTGTTCCAGAACAGAATGTGAACATGACCTTCTCATTGAACCTGTGTGTTGCCAGAGAATACTTTGCAATAAAAAATCTACAGAATATCACAATTGGAATGCCTGGAGGGAGGCTCTCGTTAGAGTGAAACAGGAGGCCCTGCGGCCGGGAACAACAAGTTAGTATAGCTACAGAGTAATTGATCGATCTTTAAAATGCATATTGTTACCCCATCTGACGAATCTGACAGTAACTTTAGTATAATTTGCCCAAATATTTGACGAACGTGTGTGGCATGGCTTCAAAATGATTTGGCAAATTAGTATTTTGATCAAATGTATTTTAGCAATATTATGACTGTGGGACATCAGTTTTAGATACATAAAGACGGAGTACAAAATCAATGTGTAATAGACTTCATGTTCTCAGGCTTTAATTTGAAGTACTCCATAACTAATAAATAGAATATTTTGAATAGTCCACGAAAATTGTATTCAATTTGCTGACCAAGGTTTCGACTTACACAGTCATTTACCAGCAGGAAATACACGAATGTCCATAATCAATAGTCCTGCAGGTCATTAAGTTTACTCAATATAAATGAACGTGATAGTATGCATAATGTTGAGTGAAACAAAAAAGATAAAAACCTGGGTGAAAAAAGCTAAGGTTTTGGCTTATAATCCTTCACAATAAAAACCCAGTGCAGGAAAACACCCGCACAAGAGAGGAGTGTTATACCGACTTATCTTACAAGGTACATTTTTAATAGCAAAATGTTGAATCTCGTGAATTAACTGAATTGACTCTGAGGTGTTCCAACGGTGAAGGTAATATCACAGCATCAAACCTATGATTTTGACCTTGGGACTAAAACAAAAACTGTCTTGAAGAATACAATCTGATAGGCAATCCCAATGTATCCCACGCGGCCAAAGTAGTTCTGAGAATTATAAACAGAAGGCTAGAGAAAAAGGCAAATGAATACCTGGGTGACGACCAGTTCGAGTTTAGGAGAGGGAAGTGAACGCGAGACGCTATAGCGGTGATGAGGACGCTAGTAGAAAGAAACCTAGAGTATGGGCAGGATGTTTTTGCATGCTTCGTAGATTTCGAGAAGGCGTTTGATCGGGTGGAATGGACGAAATTAATGGGAGTGTTGAAGAAAATAGGGGTCGTTTGGAGGGACAGGCGTCTGATTCGGAATTTGTATATAAACCAGACGGCGCAGGTTAGGGTAGCTAACGGAGAATCGGGATGGGCCACGATAGGACGGGGAGTGCGGCAGGGGTGCCCACTATCGCAGTTGCTTTTTAACGTGTATTCAGAAGAAATGGTAAGGGAGGCATGGGGGGAGGAGGAGGTAGGAATAAAGGTAGGAGGGGAGCTGATAAAATCAGTTAGATTTGCAGATGATCAAGTATTGGTTAGTCAGTCTGCCAAGGGGTTACAGTCAATGGTGAATGCATTAGAGGTGCAGTGCGAAAAGTATGGGATGAAGATCAATCACATGAAAACGAAAGTAATGAGATTTTGTAGAAGTAAGAAGGCGGGGCTGAATATAAGTGTGGGAGGGCAGAAGATAGAGCAGGCCGAGCAGTTTACGTATCTGGGTAGTATTTTGGAGGATAATGGGTTTAGTGGTAAGGACATCAGATGCAGAGTTGCGCTAGCTAAAGAAGCATTTTCGAAGAGAAGGGAATTGATGAGGGGGGATCTGAGAAGAGACGTAAAGAAGAGGCTGGTGAAAACTTTAATATGGAGCGTGACGCTATATGGGTCGGAAACTTAGTCATTGCGAAGGGAGTATGTGCGTAGACTTGAGGCGTTTGAGATGTTGGTTTGGAGGAGGTTAACTGGATGGCGAGGAAGACGAACGAGGAGGTATTGGATATGGTTGGAGAGGAGAACTTGTGGCAGAGGTTCGGAGAAGGCAGAAGAGATGGATGGAGGAGGTTTGGAGAGGAGAGGGCATGTTGCAGAGAGTGATAGATGGGAGAACACTGGGGAAGCGTGGAAGAGGAAGGGAGAGGATAGGAATTCTGGACGAAATAAGAGGAGGTAGAAGATATGAAGAATTGAAGAGGGTTCTAATAACGGGCCATCCTTAGGAGGGAAAGCGAGACAATGTCTATGAGGTTGGGATGCAGAATGGGGACTATCCATGAACCTACCAATCAGCTGGTAGAATACTTTAATGAAAAACCATTTAACTTAACTAGAAAACTTTTCCAGAGGTAATAGAGGGAAACATACAGTGCAATTAATTAGGGCAATACACGAACTGAGCCACTGTACCGTAGCCGATACCGTTAAGTTCACTGCCCGAGTAAATAAACAATCAGAATGAATGATCATAAGCTTTCTAGCGGTTGTATTAAGTATTTGAAAAGTAACTGAAGCAAAACCGGTGAAGTCTTGCAAAATTTTTACTTTTGAAAATATGAGGTAATTAACCTAAGCAACCCAAGGAGTGGGACGATAAACATAATTTCTAAATGTGCGTTTATAGAAAAACTTCTAAACAAGAGGAAATTTTATTGTATATTTGGTGACTGCATACGAAAGATGGAATAGATTTTAGTTTAGATGATGATATAGAGAGGAGAAACTTAAAAAAAAAACTCTTTTCTCTCTATTTGAAACTCCTCGGGAATATCGTATCAAAATAGAATTCTTCCATTGGAAAGAAAAAATAGGGTGTAATAGAGATAAAACCTTCCCACCTCCTCCCATGTAAGTGAAGATTGTGAAACCAGAGTAAATCTATGTTTTCAAATAATAACCACTGATATCGGAAGAATGCAGTGAGTATCGGTAAATAGCAGATATATAATTGGAGGTATTATGAGAGTAATGCATACTATGAACGAATGCAAATCGGAAATTCAGGTAATGGATTAGTATCAACGAATAGTAGGTACTTCGTTAATTGGGTCAAACTGAAAGCAAAGATTTGATTTGAAAGAAGATATAGGCAGAAAAGATAATGAGAGGATAGCAGAAAGGCTTAGAAGTGGTTGAAAAGATTGAAAAGGAGGTACGTACATAGTCTTGGAAATAAGAGAGGATATATGAAGCAATCAGTGAACAAGAAAGGAGCAAAAAATGTGTGGCGGCCGAAGGTAAGCTTAAGCTTAAAGCTAAATACCTTACATACAGTGGCCTCAGTTATTCCGTAACCAGTTAGTATATCTAAAAGTAAGTAAACTATATGTTTTTGAAGTCATCATCAAGTTTTAATTACGTACTTTTCCATGACAATTTTTAATACTAGTTCAATTGTTTCATAACATCGTGAACGTATTTAACTTACAGAGTCTAAATCTCAAAAGAGTAAAAGCTAAATAAAGGGTTTCAGACGGCAATAATGCCCAATACCTTAGACACGAGCAGGTTAAAATAACTAAATCCACGTTGAAAAAAGTAGGTTGGTAAATATTCACACTTACGTAGCGATCGTGTTTCGACCTTGAAGATGATACTATGTCGAAATCATTGCCGATACCATAAGAGCAAGAAATACTGTTATTCCTCACTCATAGTCGGTACCTAACAAATCCGTGTAAGCATTAACCACGTGACTTAATTCAACATGTAGTAGAAGCTTTGACTTCACAGCGCTAACCTAAAAAATAGACTGCTTAAAGAGTATTTATTGTCTAAACCGTTCGCATTTGTATCAATAAAATTCCATAGGATAGAGGCAGGGGTAACAAAAACAGGTGTGACAGCTGAGGAAATATGCTGCCCAAATCTCGTTTAACCGGTAACCTGCAGCAATCGACCCACATTTTAACCCCTAGCGAACTAAATTCTTATGTAACTCATTTTTTTGCGAATTTGTGTACATTAAATTCCACACATAATAATAAATGATACCGATTGGTAAGATATCTACCGATAGGCCTCTTAATCCCAGTGAGACAAGTGGATATTGGGCAACAAGAAGTTTTAAGCGTCCTTCTCACGGCCCATTCACTCTCATACTCCGGCGTGCTTTATCACCGGAAAAGATCGTTTTTTTATGAGTTCATTTATAAAACCTAATTCAAAATTGAGAGAGAGTAAGTCGCAGGGAAAGTTCGACATCCAATAACAGGTAGGCAACAAAACAAGCTAATCGTGCACGGAAAAACTGAAAGAAAAAATACACTTTCGTATAGTTATTCGCCGATTCAAAAATGTACGTGAAAATTAATAAATGCACAATAAATAATCATAAATTTATCACGGGCGATATTTTAAACCAGAAAGACGCTTTACTCTTCAATATATATTATACAGAAGTGAATATGAAAGGGTTAAACGTGAAACACGGCATTCCACAGTCCTCACACGCTTCATAATATAGGATACAATTATATGAAGTTTATTTTTTCACTTTTGAGAATTCAGCACTATCGATCACAAGAGGATGACATAGAACTAAGAAAATGGAGATAAATACTAGCCTAACCAAAAATTAAAGCTAAACGCGGTAATCGAGTATTTTATAGAAAAATTACATAATTTCAGAAAACTATATCCTGAGTGCTCATATCAAGATGAAAAATGCATTTTATTTGCGATCATTTTTAAATAAATATGGCCATTTGGAGACATTTTTGTCAGAACGGCAACCATTGAGGCAAATTATGTACCTGTCCTTATTAAATTAAGTCCTGAGAAAATCTTACACAATAGAAACGTAAAAGCAGAAGTTAATCCTTTATGATAATCATTTGTCATTGTACGCACACATGGCGAAAATTATTGCCCTATGAAGTGTTAAAATAATAAAATATCTGGCCTTTGCAATCAGCAACGAAGTGGCAGAGTAGCCATCGAAATGTGTTCCCGCTCTCTAAAATAATATAAACCCGAAGAGCAGTGTAATCATCCAGGCTAGCTGTCTCTCTGACTCCTTTGGCTCGAAACTTAGCCCATCTTCCCGAATGCGAAAATAACCTGAAGCGGGTCTGGATCAATATTCAGATAATGATGGAAGAGTGTAAAATTCCTCTTGGTTATTTCACGGACAAAACTAATCTCCTTACACAATTTCTTTGTCTCAACATTACGTCCGACCTCTCTTCATCACGTCCATGAAGCTCTTTCTCCGCGTTCCCCGCTTACCCAACATCCTCCCCTCTGTCACGGCCTTCAGTATCCCCTCGCCCCTCATTTCTTAATCGAACCACCTACTCTGCCTCCTCTTAACCAACTCCAGAAGTTTCCTTTCCTTACCAATCATATCAAGCACATATTCGCTTGTCTTCCTTTGCTTCCACTGCACCTTCTAAATCCTCCTCCACGCCAAAATCTTTAACGGCTGCAGCCTATTCTCGTCTTCATTTGCAGGGTCCACGTTTCTGTGACATATAACCCTACACTCCATTTAAACTCTTCGCCAGCCTTTTCTTTATATCCTAACCCAAGGTTCCTATTATCAGCTCCCTCCTATCGCTACACGCTACTTTCGCTAGAGCGATTCTCCTCCTAATTCCTTTGCTACTCTGCCCATTTTCCAAACGTGCAACCGGGGTGGTTAAATTTCGTTTTTGAAATATTGGCTGGTGCAAATACATGGCAAAAGCTCTCGGATCCCCAAACGGATTGAGAAATGGATCTTCGACGAGCAGTATTTATTAGGGGAGGCCACCAACAACTGAGGTAATAAGCACCATAAAGGAAATGTTTTGTAAGGGAAGGGTTATTTGGAGATTGGAGCAAGGTAGGAGTGTCACCCGGAATCGCGAAAGGCGGCAAGGAGTCCACAGTTTTGAATGGAAAACTGCACTTAAGGTGATCTCAACACAGCACGCAGAAAAGAATCAAGTCTCCTCTGAAACCCCCCTGTGGAGATTCTGAAATCAACGTTCTCGTTGAAAGACTAAGGTTATTCCATCACATATAACAAATCTCCCCAAAAGAAAAGCTGATATTAAATCCTACCCAGAGATAAAATAGAAAAACCCATACAACGATAGAAGTTCGGACGACCCTAATTCCGGAAGAGAATGTACACGCTCGATTTCTCTTCATTGCGTAATAACATGCTCTAATACACAATTATTAAAGACTATAACTAAACTAAGGAATATTAAAGAACGAAAACAATATTCCCAAAGATATTTTTGGCGGCTAGCTGCCAATGCTTTTAAGACAATATCGTTCTTAAAAATATACCACGACAGGCGAGGTATGGAGACAAGTACGACCGTAATAATTAATTACAAATTTAGCAAAAAAACACCAAAAAGTAGCGTAAAATGAGTGTATTTAGTAAATATCGTTAATGTTTAGCTCAATGCCCTATGAATCACTGAATAAAATTATTATAACTTCTATCAAAGGCCTTTAATACTGTAAAAACGTTGCAAGGAAAGTCGACAGACTTTCGGCTAGTAATGATGGATTTGATCCAATTAACAACGATATTCGCATTGTAAATTTGTCCACATATTCCCATTGCAGTAGTATAAGCAAAGATAACATAAATATGCTTAGACTCGTGTACGAGGGGTAAAATACATGTTGAAGCCAATGCAGGGCAAGAGTATAAAGCCAAATGAAGACGAATTTCCTTTTATTCAACTTACCTATGCCAGCTCCAACTTCACGACAGAAAAGAAAATACCGATTATGTGTAGCCTCCAACCCGAAGGTAGTCCAGATAGTTAAGGCTAGCGCTCACATAATTCTACGGTACAAAATGAGAGGAATGTAGAAAATAAACCGTATTCACCTTCGCTTGCCGTGAATGACGGTAAAGGAAGGCGGTTCACTATTGAAACTCGTAAAGAACCTCGAGGCGAACGAAAATAAACGCAAGGCAGCAGTTCCTTTCATCGTTTCGCTCTCATTCTCCATGAAGTTCTAGTACGAGGAAGAAGCACTTAGCCTGAGTTAACCTGGAAGTATTACGAGGTATTACCCGTATATGAGACATGACAATTTAGAATAGTGGAGCACTCCACCTACCATTGAGTCATTACGCTATCACTGAAAAAGAGCATTCTAAATATCTGAACAGTCCACACGGTAAAAAATTCAATAGGCTTTTTCCGAAAATATTACTGCGCAAACAGAATTTATGGAGAATTTTTACGGATATTTAAACAATTGAACTTTGCAAAATCAGCACCAGTCAGTCAACCGCAGCTTTCTATGAGTGTACGTATTCTCCTCTTTATTTGTTTCTTCACGCCAATATTTTACGCATAAAATGTTTATCTTTTATAATAAACTCCTACACTTGCTCCAATTTTCTGTTTATCACCTAGCTCCTGGTGTGTTCCTTCCGTACTATCACACACATATTATGGTCAGTGATTTTATATCACTACCGTAAATAAGGGTGAAATGACTTAGTATAGGCTATTAAGAGGTTAGCAGTTTTCAGACGCCGTTTTCTCTGAGCCGCTGTGATTTCAACGATCTTGAATTCTGCCTGAAAACACGCTGCGATGTTAAAAAAAAAATGGTTAAGCAATAACGTCAAAGAGCCCACTTTCATCTGAGAGGCCGCCGGCACGAAAAAAAGAATGCGAAAATGCGTGCGAGCAAGAAATTGTTCCATATTGCGTAAATCAGCGCCATAATTGATCACGCGTCCACCTTATGAATGAAAACGCGATGGGTAACAGCGAGATATGCTAGACTTTTTACGGTTTGCTGACCCACAGAAAAACATATGGCCCGGAAGACAAATTAACGCGCTTTCCTTCGCGAGTCATCGACAAACAGTCGAGATGAATGGGACATTAAATATGCGCCCAATTCAATATTCAATCTCCTTTCTAACGTCTTGGAAAATGCTCAGTCTGGAAGAAAATAGCGCTCCTTTCGCGCATACTGGACGTGAAAAGGCAGCAACTCTAACGACAATAGAATGGAAAAAAATATAAGTATATCGTAATCCATCAATGTCATCTAGAACGATTTCACTACATAAATAAAGTTGCGTAGGAATCTAAAAAAAATGCGAACACATATATACGTATCCATAACAACGTAGATGCATGCATACCCATCACACGCCGCTCAGTGGTCCGGATCGGAATAAGAGGGATAAAAATTTTTTTTTGTCCAAATGCAAAGGAAAATGTACGTAAAGGGTTTCTTGACACGCTGATTTCAATTTTGTTGTTATTTTTATCAGAAATAAATTATTTGAGGAAACATCGAGGGAGAGAAGACTTATAAAAATACCTGTAAAGGAGGAGTTTGAATAAAAAAAGCTGTGCAACCTGTTTGAATTTTAGGGCTGTAATAGCTTACAATTAATAAAAATTAAAATATGGGTGAAGGGAAAATAGTTAGATGAACTAGTATGAACATTGAATGGATAGCAATCTTCAGCGAACCAAGAAAGTTTAATGCTGAAGCTGAAAACAAACTCTTGGCTAAAAAACCTTTGAATGGTATTTATTTCTCATTTATTTATTGATTTAATAAACAAAGCACGGCACAACTTATTAGTCACGAGAAATTTCAGAATTCCGCATAAAATTCTCTTGAATCGCACTTCTCGTAATCGTCGACTAAGTTCGGGGATTCTTTTAAGAATTCACGGAACTCATAAGGCAACGCTACGGTATTTGTTTAATGTGATAAATATCGAACTGATTAATCGGTCAGAGGCCAACATCAACCTTCATTGGTGTGCGGCCTTGAAATTTTTCGAGTGTGATGCTCAAGGCATTTTCGTAAATCTTTGTTTTGAGACTCCTGGGTCTCCTCTGAAAGCTCACCAATCGGCCGCAAAGCTAACTCAATTATATCTGCAACATGTGACGGATGTTAATGTTCAGGAGGTGGCATGAAGTGCCTCCACATTTTGTTTTGGGTTAAAATTAGGCCGTTTCCAAACAATAATCTTTGATTTTTTTTATCAAGGAAAACGCAAGATAATTATGCTTTCAATACAATTAATAATTTCACATTAAGATCTTCCAATACTTCTGAAAATATAGGGTTTATGTTATTGCACATAAAAAGTATTGAAATAAAAGGACGCATTCGTAAAAAAATGGATCCTTACCAGTTATTTCTTCTGGTGCTGCCTTTCGTTTTTCTGCTGATACTACTGTTTTTTGGCCAAATGCGAACTGGCAATTAAATCTTAAACTTCTTATTTTATCTAAAAACTGGAAAATAAGACTAACCTGTGAAATTCTATAGTCAATTATTTAATCACTATGATGTCAAGGCGCTGATGAATGAGTAGTTCAATGGAAAACTAATGAAAAACGAAGACATGACGATTCGCATATGTGCATATTTAGCATAAAAAAATTTGCGGATGATTACATTATTTATCGGAGATCGAGAAAGAGAGCGATCATGAAGCCCATCAGTACTACGCAAATGAATTAAAGGATTGGGTATCAAGAATTGGGCATGCAATTGCATTTTTCGAAAAAATTAAAAACGTGTTTTTATGAAAAATGATGCTACTTTGAAGCAATGTATTGAGCTTAATAATAATTTGGGTATCAAGAATTGGGCAATCAAATGCAATTTTCGAAAAAATTAAAAACGTGTTTTTATGAAAAATGGTGCTACTTTGAAGCAATGTATTGAGCTTAATATTTTTTTCTGAGCAATAATAAGCGTTCTGCATGATGCCTAAGACATTATACTACGTGAACCGCATGTTCAAAGAGAGCATCGAGAAAATCGAAAACATAACTTATGTTCGCCTTTTTCCGGATCTGGACCACTGTTCCCTCTCAGCGTAGCCACAATCAAATTAGTGAAATTCTCTGAGATAGGCCTGTAAAGCTGACTCTGCTTAAATAATTTACTCCATACTGTCCTATCCTCACATACCTCTTTTGCTTCAGTTACCCATATGCACTGCTACTTACACGCCCTCCTGTTCCCAATACTCTTAATACTCCTTCTATTCCTCCTTATTCTACTCCTCTTCTTACTCCTTCTATTAAGAGTATCTTTCACCTCATTCACCCATGAATTTCTCGGTCTACCCCTTCCTCTCACACCATTCACTCCTTTATCATTTACCTGTTTCGTTATTTGAATCTCATGTATCCATTACTACATCATATATAACTCTAATGCTTCCATACCTACTAAATATAAATAAATAAATGAATAAATATATGTGTGTGTGTATATATATATATATATATATATATATATATATATATATATATATATATATATATATATATATATATATATATATATATATATATATATATATATATAGGAATATTTGCGAAGTCGATGGGCTAATGGAAAACATGCACACCCAACGACCTCGCAAGGTATTTTTTCTCATTATCGATCACCTTCCCCTCTACACTCATAAATCAGTTCCTTGCAGCAGCAACTTCCCCTTACTCTGTATCTACCCCTCTGTCCTTCACTTCACCCACTCCCCTCCACTAACAGTCTGGCCTCCGCAGACTACACAGCACCAAGCGCAAAAAACCGCATTCCAGTCACCGCCCCCGCCGAAATACCACGCCACTTCTACGGCGACCTCATTCCATAACTCACTCGACCACACACACACACACATAAACACGCGTAACCACACAAGCTCATACACGGAAAAAACACGTGCCAACCGATTTAAAGACCGTGGAAAAGACGGAACTGATGAGATAAATATCTCAAAACGTCGAAAAATTCTCATCGGAGGAATTAAAAAAAAAATAATTACCACTGGGCCAGTGACGTAGCCAGAATTTAGTTACGGGTGGCGGGGGGGGGGGGGGGGGGGGGAGTCCATGTTGAGTGCAAGCATGAGGGAATTGGGGTTAAAAAATTTTGAAAATCAGTTTGGTGTATAGGCAGGTAAGACTGCAATTTCGACTTGCATTGCAACTACCGATTTAAACGATTTTAGCTGTGAAAAATTTCTGAAAGAATACAACACTTACGGTTTTTTACTTTTGAAAATTACAAACAATGTAACTGAAAAAGTTGTTCAGGATAAAGTAATTGTGAAATCGACAATATCTGTTTTAAAAGCCCAAATATAACTTTTTCCTTCAGTGCCCTTTATTAAATTAAATTCAAATGTCGGGGCGGGGGAGTCCCGACCCCATGGGTCCCTCCCCTCGCAATGTCACTCTACTGGGCCTTCCTTGAGGTGCTTATATCCGTGTAGAAAAAACATCGATGCAGCGATGTTTCGGTCGTAAGAAACGTAATGAATATAACTTTCACTGCCACTGGGTATGTATTTTACCTCCTCTACCTCAGGACAATTAATAGAGAGGCATACCAAGCACAAACATCCAGAAATAATTGGGAAATTGAGCTCTTGTTACGTTTACGAGCAACGATTACGTTGGTGTACGCGAACGAACTCTTTCTTTTTCTCAAACGTTTTCAGAGTTGCCGAAAAGAAAATCTTTAAGCCGCCCCAAGTATGATGTAGGTAAAATAAACACGGCAAATTCCACAAAAATATATCAATGTTTTCAATCGACCATGATTTCCATGCCCTACATCAACTTTAGGTGATGAAACGAAACCATTGTCAATATGTTTACTTTAACCTCATCATGAAGGAATTCCATCAAGTGAAGCCAGAGACTGTCACCGACAAAAGTAGCCCGAGGCCGGTTCAAAGATCGACAATATGTAACGATTCGTGAGTATTGAAAATATTTTTATGTAATTCTTCCATTAACTCTTTCCGTAACTTAGATGCTTATAAATATTCCCTGCATGCTGACTTGTTCAATTCCTCGTAATTTATGTCCTTGATGACGTTAGTCAAATCAGCATGCAGAGTTCAAGGAATGTTTTGTAAACACATGATCAAACTCATCTTGAAATTATGAGAGTTTTCCAATCGCTCTAGTGTGCTGCTAGCTTCGCAACACAACAGCGCACTTGTTTTCCGTTCGTTTCTGACCCTGCGCACTAAGTCGACGCACTTAAAAACAGCTTGAGGGCAGAGTGTTGAGAGAACTTGGCTAAACTTAGTCAGTAAATATAAGGTTGTCATGTAAACATTTTACATAGTTACATATGTTACTCTGGTAGTAAAAATAAAATAAATAAAAGTGGTTATTGTTCCAGTGTTTAAGAATTGAACATGATATCTTATTTATTCTCTCCCACGATAAAACCAAGATTCTAACTGGTTATGGGCCCAGAGCCACGAGAGAACTAAAAACTGTGAATGAAGATATAAAAATAAAATACACGTGAGAGAATCGTACATTATGGCATCGGCAATTAAGATCGAGAGTGAAGACATCGCCTGTGTCCAGAAACTAAAAGATAACAATACTTTTCCAATGTGGCACTTTGAAGTTAAAATATTATTTCGAGCAAAACAACTCATGGATGTCGTGGATGGAACGTGGCTACGCGCATCATGCGGAGTCGATGAACAGAAGGTAGCGAAGTGGATCACGAAGGACGCTGCAGCTCAGCATGCAATATTAAGAACGGTGGACAAGACAGTGAAGATACACCTTTTGACGTGTGAAACCGCAAAAGATATGTATGATACGCTTCTGCGCATCTACAAGAAGAACATCGACCAGGAGATGTGCTTAATGTTACAAGAATTTTACAATTATAGATACGATAAGAGTAAAGACATTCATACCAATATTAGTCAACTTCAAAATTTGGTTTTTAAACTTAAAGTTTTGAATGAGGAAATTTCTGAACCAATGCTCATTTCCAAAATTATGACAATCTTACCCGAAAAGTTCAAACATTTTAGTAGCGCGTGGGATTCGTCATCGCAAGCAGACAAAACAATAGAAAATCTTATATCGCGTTTGTCGCTGGAAGAGGACAAATTTAAGCTTAAAGAGTTTAAAGAGGAAATACCTGTATCATTCAGAGCAGAAACTAAAAGAGAGTATAACAGCGATGTTAAATGCTTCGTATGCGGGCAAAGAGGACATGTTAAGACGCAGTGTAAGAAGAAACCGTGCATAATTTGTAAGAAAACTAACCATGGCGAACAAGAATGTTTCCTAAAAAATAAAGCTTGTAAGTATTGCAAGAAACTGAATCATAAATCGGAAGACTGTTTCTTTAAAGTTCAACATGAAGAGAGAAATAAAATACAGAACAGACCGATGAAAAATAACTACTACAGCAATGAGAAACCATCAAAAACAAATAAGATTTCTTTCTTTGCCAATCACAGTGAATCAATAAATAAACCGGAGCTAAGCAATGACTTTGAGATGGTGATAGACAGTGGTTGTAACAAAATGATGATCAAAGAAAAACATGTTATATCAGACATGAAAGAATACACAGACAGTGTAAAGATAGCAAAGAATGGACATTTTATGTCCATTAAAGGTTTAGGATCAGTCGAACTGGACAACTGTAACATAAATGAAGTATATTTTGTGCCTGATTTGACACGAAATCTCATGTCAGTAAACTGTGTGACAAAAAGTAATAAAACAGAGTATTTTGACGATGAGAAAGTATACATCCTGAACGCCAAATTAGAAATACCAAAGGACAGGGTTATTATAGAAGGAAATAAAACGGACAATGGACTTTATGTTGTAAGCATGAAGCAATCTGGTAAGAATGCTTTAATCTCTGAAGGGAAGGCAACAGAAATAGAAGAATGGCACAGAAAATTAGGCCATCTCAGTCACAGTCAGCTGATGAAAATTCCCAATCTGTGCAATGGAGTATCACTCAAGGCTGATAAATTTAAGACCGTTGATTGCAGTATTTGTGCAAGAGCCAAACAAGTGAGACTGCCTTTTAGAACAGTGAGAGAGAGAGCTAGTCGTCCCCTGGAATTTATACACTCAGAACTGTGTGGGGCAATCTATGACAACAAGAACTACTTCATCACACTGCTGGATGATTATACACATTTTTGCAAGGTATATCTCCTAGAAACAAAAACAGCTTCAGAAGTTTTTCAATACATTAAAATATTTATAAATGAGGGAGAAGCCCATTTCAATCTAAAAGCCAGTAAGATTAGGTGTGACAATGGTGGTGAATTTAAAAATGAGCTACTCATTACATGGTGTAAAGAAAAAGGGATTATATTGGACTTCACCATTCCGCATACCCCCCAATTGAATGGAAAAAGTGTACGTTTAAATCTAACATTAATGAATAAAGCCAGAGCACTCATGTTTGATGCTAAATGTGAAAAATATCTGTGGGGTGAAGCAGTACAAACAGCAGCCTATCTGACAAACAGAAGTCCAACCAAAGGAATGTCTCACACCCCTGCTGAAAACTGGTATAGAAGGAAACCTGACTTTAGAAATTTACAAATATTTGGCCAGAAAGTATTTTCAAAAGTAGTAAAGCCCTTGAAGAAATTGGACAGTAGGAGTGAAGAAGCTATTCTTGTAGGTTATGCTCCAAATGGATACCGATTGTGGAACGAAAATGAAAGAAAAGTTTTTGTTAGTAGAGATGTAATTTTTACAAACAACTTTCCTCTCTCTGCACACAAACTAGAAGAAGAAATCAATATAGAATTTTATGAAGAAAATGAAAACCAAGACCAAGAAAATGAAGAACATGAAAACCAAGAACAAGATAATCAAGAACAAGAAATATTTGAAATACATGAAAACCAAGAACAAGAAAATCAAGACCAAGAAATTGATCCAAACGAAGACAACAGAAAAGAAGAAGAAATTGAGGGGAACAGAAAACCAATTAGAGAGAAAAGAATACCTGAAAAATTTAAAGATTACATCATGGATTCTGATACTAGTGAAGATGAAGCACTAATGACCTATGATGAGGCTGTAAGTTGTGAAGAGAAACAGGACTGGATGAAAGCCATAAAAGATGAAGTAGACTCACTGATGAAGAATAAAACTTGGACATATGTAGATGAAGATGAAGCACGAGGAAAAGAGACCCTCTCAAGCCGATGGGTTTTTAAAGTTAAAGATAATGGGAAATTTAAAGCCAGATTAGTGGCAAGAGGATGCTCTCAAGACAAGAAAAATATAGATTATAAAGATATTTTTAGTCCAGTGGTTGACACAACCTCTTTGAGATTGTTGTTTGCCATAGCAGCCAAGAGAAACTGGGAGATTCAAACACTAGATGTGAAAACAGCATTTCTCAACGGTGAATTAGAAGAACCGATCTATATGAGAGTACCAGATGGTTTTGACCAACCAGGAAAAATCTGTCTCCTGCAAAAGTCACTGTATGGTCTTCGACAAGCACCTTGTCAATGGAATAAGAAGTTTACAACAACCCTCAAAGAACTTAACATGATTCAGCTGAAGACAGACCAGTGCATCTTCAAATCACAAGCTGGAGATATGTTTTTGGCGATACATGTTGATGATGGAATAATTATTGGAAAAGAGAAAGAAAAGATTAAGCAGTTCCTAGATAAACTAAGGAAAGCATTTGAAATAACAGTCGAGTTAGAACCAAAGTCATACATTGGCATGAACATAGTAAAAACTGAAGGAGGAATCATTATTTCTCAGGAAAACTATGCAAACCTAGTACTGAAAAGATATGGCATGGAACACTCAAAACCAATGAAGACACCAATTACTCCTGATATCAAACTGGATGAAGAATATGAAGATGTTGAATATCCTGAAAAAGAAATGAAATTCAACTACCGAGAAGCAGTTGGAAGTCTCCTATATTTGTCCTGTAAGACACGTCCAGATCTCAGTTTTGCAGTCAACTATGAAAGCAGATCGATGGAAAATCCACAGAAACAAGACTACGTGAATATTAAGAGAACCCTCAGGTATTTGAAGGGAACAACTAATGCCGGTATCTTCTATAGTAGGGAAAAGAACTCTGATGAAAATTGTGAGTTGGTAGCATATTGCGATTCAGACTATGGTGGTGACGTTAGAATCAGAGAAAAAGATATTAGTAAAGACATTCGACGGAAGAGTACCTCAGGTTTTGTAATAATGTTGAATGATAGTCCTATTTCTTGGTGTTCTCGACGACAAGCAGTTATAGCGCAGTCCACAACAGAGGCCGAGCTTATCGCTGCTTGCGAATGCTCTAAAGAACTTAAGTATTTGGTAGAGTTAATGAAAGAGCTTACAGGCGAGAAAGTTAAAAGTATTATATACATTGATAATCAAAGCACAATTAAATTGATAAAAGCGGGAAGAATTAAATCTAGTAGACATATTGAAATAAAATATTTCTTTGTCAAAGATGAATATTATAAAGGTTTGTTTAATATTAAATATGTTCCAACCGAGTATAATGTTAGTGATATTCTCACTAAACCATTGTTTTCTATTAATTTTGAAAAATGTGCTAAAGAACTGTTATTTTACGAATGGGTAAAAATTTGAAACGTACGTGTGTTATGATAATTAAATTAATGTCTCAAATTTTATATAATAAGAGAATAGTTTATCATTTATTGGATATGTTAAAAAATTGTTCTTAATACTAATTGAGAATTTGATGAATACTGAATAATGTGCTAAGTATTTTATTATATTAGCAGAGTTTACATTTGTATTGAAATATAAATATCATTGTATTAATTAAAATTAAAAAACTGCCCTGCGTTTACGGGGGAGTGTTGAGAGAACTTGGCTAAACTTAGTCAGTAAATATAAGGTTGTCATGTAAACATTTTACATAGTTACATATGTTACTCTGGTAGTAAAAATAAAATAAATAAAAGTGGTTATTGTTCCAGTGTTTAAGAATTGAACATGATATCTTATTTATTCTCTCTCACGATAAAACCAAGATTCTAACACAGAGTTAATGTGCGCTAGAAAATAAAAAGAACTACGTATTCGCGTCCCCAACGGTTTTTTTAGTAAAGGTAACAAATATGGCAAATTTAATGTTTTCGATTACCCTGGACTAAATTTCTTACGTTTTTAAACACATATGTTGATTGGATTCGATAATTACACACAAATCATTCGGACATGACTATAGTGAACCTACAAGAATACCTACCAGCTACCGGCCGCTTACCGAAAGTTTCGCGTGCACACGTCGTTGATTCCATCGTCATTCCTATGCGCTAATGTTTTCCAATCTACGTTAACTTGGAAACACTCGAAAAAAGGAAACTTACTTTACATAGTGTATTCCCTGAAAAACAGCGCCCCCTAAATACATGTGCACCCACCGCAATACTTCCAACGAACGCATTTTATTTTACTTTCACTGTTTCTGCGGAAACGAGACAGGGAGACATTGTGTGTTTCCTGAATCCACGCAATCGAAATGCCTTTTTCTTTCCTTCCATGAAGAGCATTGTCCGCATAAATAAAGTATGCCACGAGATTTCGGACATTTAAGCTTAAGTATCACTCTCAACGTAACTACGCGGAAACGGGAAAGAGCACCAATTTCCAGACATTTCCGGAATCCACCCACTCGTCATCCCGTGGCTCATCATCGAAGCTTGCGTCAAATGCTAGGATAGGGACTAGAAGTATGTAGTGCATGCCTACTCGACTAGGTGTACTACTAGATAGCAATCAAGTAATTGAAGCCAATATCCTAGTTTCCTATGATAGATTAGGGATGGGCTTCTACGGAGAGTGATTCAGAGGTCCTCACCTAACTTTCTTAGAACTAAAGGTCCATAGTTCAATTTAAGGGAAAGGGGCATTTATTCTGCTGGCCATCCATCACGAAATATTAACAATTTATAACAGAAATGAAGAGCATAAGTAATAGTGACTTTCAATATTTTGAGTTTTTTGGAATGATCGATTGAGCTTAACCTTGTCGTCTGGGATAGCTTGGAGGAACTTTTCCGTTGTTCAAATCCCATCCTTCACGTGCTAGATACAAAGGGCATGGCATTTGGTTCCATAAATTATCATGTATGCATCTATTCATTTATTTATTTATATTTCAAGAACCACGAAAACACCCATCCTTTAGATTGGCGGAATAGAACAATAACATGTGAACACATGCACACATGTCCTGGCTGGTGAGTAAAATCCCACCCAGGCAGGACCCGAGCCCTCGACCTCGGAATTGGCAGGCGAGGACTTAACTGAGCCTGGCTCAGTGAGCCACCATTGTGGCCGATACTAACGGAACTACCTAAGAAATAAGATGCTTAGTTATCTTCGTGAGTCCGATCATCTCACAAGAGAATGAAGAACCGTCCTTCGATAACCGCTACGGATGGCCTTTCCACAGAGTAGTCGATTTTGCAAAATTTCTGTACCACTTCTTTGGGGCAACATAGTTTACAAGTAAGAGAGCTTAGGGGATTGTTTATCGGACCCTGCAACTTGCAATCAAAATAAAAACATTTCCTAAAGACTCGCCGAACCCTTGAAACGAGCGGAGGAAGGAGAAGAAGCTTGATATATTGTGAATACCTAATGTTTATGACACTAAACACGCATGAAACATAATACAAAAAACATCCAATCCGGTAAGTTACTTTATTTTTTCAATTCCTCGAAGTCAAAATACATGATACTTCTAATGAATCCTTCACAACCCAGGTTCTGTCAGTAGGGGGAAACTTGACCACTAGAGGAATTGGCGCTTTCATTGGCTAATGAGTGTCAATGATAAATTAACAATAACCGAACCAACCGTTTTGATTATATGGTGCAAATGTCATGAGTTTAGGTCAAATAATATATATATTTTTTTTTAACTTTTGTCGACGTTTCGGATTTTTATTCATCCATCTTCCATATTCGTTTTGATTATATTTACCTTTCCAACACGATACGGTATTAATGGTTCTATGAGTCTATGAGTTCTATGAACTATCAGTTCCCTACCCGGATCAAGAAAATTTCATGTTTTTCACTGGAGAAACAAGTGATTCCATCATTCTATTTCGGAGATATCACTAAATAAAATCGTTATGGTTCGAAGCAGCACACCGAGTACCGGGACTCGGAGCACCATCGAAAAATATTTACAATCGAATTTCTCTGAGAAAACGTCGAATTTCACTTTGGACTAACATGTTTTCCATCCAAAATAGCCTCCCCTGCCTCCATTCACGGTAACAAACACAAAACGTGGACAGACTCCCCCACATCTTGTCCGTACCACCTCCTTCCAATACCTCACCCTTCTCTTGGCCGAAGGTCGATGGATTGTGAGGTATGCATTAGAACTCCGCAGGTAACCAAGCAGTTACCTCCACCACCAACCAACCAACCACACGACCCTCTCCCAGCACTTATAACAGGCGTCCCCCTTTAACCACTCCACCCCTCCGTCCAATCCCTCGGTAGACGTATCCCTCAAACCCACCGCTTTGGTCACCATCTCCGACAGAACAGGCGACCCCCAACACCACCCCACCATCCTCTCTCCAAACCCATTCCCCTCTCTTCCCCTTCCCACCTCTCTCCATCCAGGTAAGCACAGAGCTCTATCCCTTTCACAGCCTTGATATTAATTCCCTTGGGCGGATTTCACACATTTCTCTGATCCCACACCTCCCTCCCAAAAGGGTAAAAACCCACTACCTTTCTCCTTCGTTGGCAACCGTTCTCACGCGACTTGAGAACCATCTAAGTAAAAATTGATTGAAGAATAAGATAACGTTCAAAAGAAGATCCGACGGATATGTAAAAAAAAACTTCCATGAGATAAAGCGGTTTGACTGAGTCATCTCAGGAGCAAGTATGGGATTCCCTCCAAACTGGAAGAAAGCAGAAGACTTTAAGAAAGGTACAAGGGAACCGTGTTTAATTCTGACACTGATGAGATATTTTTTCACTCACTGCATAGGTAGATTCGTAATCCCACAAAAAAATTAGGAGATAGACACCAGAACTGATAGATTTAAGTTATCATTTTTTCCTCTCACGATCCGTACCAACAACAAGACAGTGACCAAGTAACCACTAGTATCAATATAATAAATGCCTGGCGAAGAGTTTAGCACTGAGTGTAGCACAGTAAGGTTCAGAAACGTGGTTTCCGAGAGAGGAAGACAAGAAAAGGCTGTGGGAGTTTGTGATGTGGTTGTGTGGAAGGATGGAGAAGTTGGACGGAAAGGAAGACAAACGAGGTCGTGCTTGTCACGTGTGAAGAGGTGGTTGGAAGAGGTAATGAGGGGCTAAGGGACGCTTAAGGCCGTGAATGAGGGGAGGATGTTGGGTAAGGAGAGAGAGAGAGAGAGAGAGAGAAGAGAATAGGTTTTGTGGATGGGATGAAGGAAGGTAGGACGTATGTTGAGATTTAGAAAGAGATTGTGTGGGTAGATAAGGGTCAGCCCCTACAAAAATTTAGAAGATATTTATTCCCTACCTTAAGGTAGTTTGATCGATAAATCAATTCACCTAGAATTTGATGAATGTGACGTCATTTTAAAGAAAAAACATCCATCATTCCAATGACATAAAAATATTAACCGCTTGCCAAACTACTTTTCAAGCAATTTGCCTAAAAATATATATCCTGTTTTACATGGGATAGATTACGGCTGTGCGCTCCAGAGAGAGAATATTGAAAAAATAGGAATTTATAACACCTAGAATTTGTCAAAAAACTAACGGTGTTTGTATGTTTTCTCAACTTTTTATTAAAAAATAAATCAATTACTCACCACAGTACCTTTCACAAGATCATTAAAAAAAACTTTTATTGTGATGGCGATTTCACCGTGCGATGTGAAAAAAATGAGTCAAGTTGGAGACTTATGTGGTATATTTATTTAATTACTGAGAAATTCCATCATATATAACTATATTTTTCCACCATTGATATTACAATTTTTGCTTCGTACTTCTTACAGACGCTTAAATTAAAAAATAAAATTCGAATATGGTCTCTATTATGACTAGGGAACTATCTCGCTCAAACTACCTTAACCCGTACATTACCCTAACTTCAAATAATAAGTGAGGTAGCACTTCATGACAACAAAGGCATGTCGTACGCTATTAAATGGTAATGACGATTCGACGATAACAGCTGCCCCAGAGAGAAGATTGGAAGCAAGAGAAATGTGACGATATAAAATAATTTTAAAGAAATGTACAATTAGAATCACCAATGGATAAGTACTACGAAGAGTTGGGACGGAAGAAAACTCTGCGCAGTCGAAAAAGCAAACTTATTATACATAGTCTCTGAATTAGCAGCCCCCTGGAAACAGTCACTGAAGGTGCAACGGATGGTAGGAACTGCTGAGGAAGATCAAGAATAGAAAACATACAGCACATCTTAAGGGATATCAAAATGAGGAATCGTTAAGGAATGAAGTGGTTAGCTTAAAGGAAAATGCAAGCTACAGCTGCAACCAACCAATATTCGCATTAATGAGAGCTGATGATGATAAGGAATACCAATTCAAATTCCAAGGAATTCCAAGTCAAAACAGGCAAAAAAATCGTAATTGTGAGTGACATCTCCGATTAAGACCAAACATGCAGGACATATTCCTGCTTAATGCATTGCTTGCCATGCATTCATTGCATGTCATTCCTTATTGCTTTTAAAAATATGCATCCGCTTGGCAGCTACGGTGGTATGAAATATTGAGCTTCTCGTAAATTTGCGTTTTATTTGTCCTCGATATCTCCGGACATATGATACCAAGGTCAAAGCAAAAACTCTCGTTTAAAAGAAAAAGCAACCACGCACAATATCTTTACGTCAATAATTAAACATTTTAAAATTTATCGCCTAATTTTGCATATTTCAAACATGTTTTCTGATAAGACGTACTTTCTCTGTTTGGTTATTTTTTTATATTTTGTAGACAGATAGATCATAGAGCTTACCCATAATTTGTTTAACTTTTGAGATGGTGATTTTTCAATTAAGGGATAACTTCATCGTCCATTAAGCAAAAAGGAATATGTCCTGCAAATTTAGTCGAAATTGGAGAGGTCAAGAGCAGCTCGTCGGTTGACTTGACATGGAATTGCCCATACGCAATCAAGATTCTTTCATTTGCAAAAGAACAAGTATGACTAGTGTCCAAACAGCCCATGCCACACGCCCTCGTGGTGGCTTTCGGGTTCAAACGCATGAGTAGAAGAGACTTATTCACCCAACAACGCTCCACGCCTACCGCCACGCCATTGGCCATGGGGATGACCCCCATAAACGATCCTCCATCTCATGACTCCCATTCCACATTTTCACTGCCTCATTATTCCACCTACACCTTCCACTGACTTTTTTATCCGCGCTTATTAAGTCAATCCCTTCACGACCCTGGGCACATCATCTGATGCGTGCGCGCGGATCGGCGTTGTGGGGGAAAGGCCATTCGCACGAGCCAAGAGCGTCACGTGCTCTAGGTATTATTGGAAAGGAGAGGGACGCTGATGGAGAGAAGGGAGAGAGGGGAGGAAAAATAAGTCCCCCACCTCTTACTCTTCCCTTTTCCACATTTCCCCTCCTATTCCAAGCAGCATCACCTCAGCTGTTCCACAAAGCGGTTCACTTTCGACTTCGGCATTGTTTACATTCCTGCCGCCAGCGAATCACGCAGAGTTTCGGAGTTGGACCTCTTTTAAGTTCGACGGTGGGCAGGAGATGTCTTGGCTATTTGAGTACCAACAAGTGAGGTCATACGGGCAATCCTACGCACCTTTCGATATTCGAGACAGTTCTGAAAACGACTATCTTTTAAGTGTCTTCGGGTAACCCGGAAAAATTTAAATTTAATAAATCTGGAAGTATAATAAACGAAGTTTATAACATAATAAACGAGGTTTTACATGTTGCCATCATCTAGAAAAAAATTATGAACCTTAGAACATAAAATATTCGCAATATTCAATTAACGTTTACAGCATTTTTTTAATTTGAAAATAAAAATTGCTACCTTCCTTTTCATCGGAGACAATAAGCACTTTAAAAGATCTTAGGCTTTCCCGGCGAAGGCCTTTAAAAGCCTTACCCGGTGCCAAACCCGAGAAGATTTGACGAATGAGCACTTTATGAAGAATCTTACGATTAAAAATTACGAGTTCCTCATATGACAGAAATTAGGGATCTGTCAACTCTGGCCTAAACTCTATAATAGCCCGATCACTCAAATTTCTCCCACTTTTTCTAAATTAATTCAGAAAAATCTCATTCCTCCCACTAAGGGTTTTCTTCGATGCATCGATGGTATATGGTTTCTTCGAGGTAGATTATTGATTCAGCGGGAGAAACCGTCATCTGAGGCCATTTATGCCATTAGGAACAAGTGGGAAGTTGCCAAGTGAATGGATTATTTGGAGAATGTACTGAAGCGGAAAAGAACCGGGCACCTTGGCATCAGCTGGATAAAAGGCTCCAAGGGGTTCCAAGTTTTAAGCCGCATCTAACGGACGGAGTTCTCTGCTGGAGGGATCTTCACGAGAAACTAAAGCCGGGAACGGGGTTCAACTTAAAAAACACCCACCACTGCTGGGATTCGAACCCAGGCCCCTCAGGATGGGACGCCAGTACTATAGTGAGAACACCAACCCGATCTCTCCTTAGACTCCTTCGAGAAATATTTCTTGCCTCTCACTAACAGCGATACTTTTGCTGTGGGAAACTGCATTTTGGCATTGACAAATCGACGCATTTCTTTGCCGTACTGTACGGCAAGATGTATTAATATCTCACCTCATTGAATAAAAAGCTATTAAATAAAATTAAAATGATTGAATATCTACTGTTGCTGCGTGATATTGCCGAATGCAATATGTAAATTTTTAGAGTGATACATTTTGGCGATTAGAAAGGTCACTCATGCAATGAGTAGTTCTAAAACGATGCATGCAATTTTAGAGTTCCCTTTGCACGCCAATATAAGCATTCATGAATGTCGAAGTTTAGATAACTCTTTTGATTATTTCAATTGCACGAGTTGAACGCAGCGAAGAAGCAGCCAAATATAGTTTCAGACTTGTAAAACAGCGAGGAATATACGAAACAAGCAATTATACGCCTAACTAGATACGTCATATAATTGCGATACACGGCATCATGGTATTTACGCAGAATATCGTGACGCAAATATCGTACCATGTCATCGTAGCGACGTAGCGTGTCATTAGTGACATACTGCGTCGTTGCTTGTGTGAGAGCAAAACTAACATTACTCGCTGACGTTCGAATATTGTGTTTACAAAACATTTCTAAAACTCTGCATGCTGATTTGAGCTCCTTCGAAAGGGCGGAAGAAGGTCGTTGCTTTAGGGGGGCGGATTGCTAATTTCAGGGGGTCTGGAGGATATGGATAACCTAATTTTTACCATTTTCCCAGGAATTTAGGGAGGCTGCCGCACTCCCCCCCCCCCCCAAGTACGCACGGATGTTTCGTCGTCATAAGAAGTAACCTGAGGCGTCACTTAGTGAAAATGTCTAACGTTCATGATGAACATTTATTAACCCGGTAACGCCTGGAAAAAAAGTTTTCTTGAAATCTATTGATAAACTAATATTTTAATATGGTTAATTGTCAGAGTTATTACGTCCAACAGTTTTACTTTTAACACTGGTAGCTATGGAGATACAGCCTGGTACCAAACGGTACCGCTAGGCGCTTAGGGGTATAAAATTGAAGTTTTCAGGAATTTTCTGTAATTTACGTGTAGCTGTTCAAAATAATTAGTATTTCATATTTTTCCAATTTATCATATATTTTGAACAGTAAATGCATTGAAACACCAAAAAAATTCAAACAAATTATTTTACTAATAATAAAAATAATTTTAAAAACTACTCAAAGTCAAAAATAACAAAAGAGTTCCCTTTCGTGGTATTATTTTATCATTGCCGTACAAGAAATGGTGTAAAACAGTCAATTGACAACCCTACATGGCATATCACACATTCCATTCGTGCCCTAATGGTGCTATTTTCATGTTTAGACCTACACCGCTAGGTGGTTGATTTCACGAGGTGGTTGTACCCATCGTACATTACATTATCAGAAACACACTGAAAAGAAAATTTCCAAATTATTTTTATAGTTTTCCACTCTCCTTGGATTATTTCCTTGATAAACGTCAAACTTAACAAGGTAGCCATCGGGAGGAACCCAAATCGGGAGGCGAAATTGAGGCACCACACTTTATAGCCAAATCTTATGGGCTTCCCCCGAATGAATAGTTTACATCCGTGCCTCCCGAAATGTGGCTCTATTGACTCATCAAACTCAAGCACTGTTATTCTTTGAAATTCTCGCCAATTTTTTTGTTTGCCATATCCATAAGATGGTGCATTCTCCACATTTTATCCGTGCCATCAACGTTAATATTGTCACAGCAGTAAATGAGTCTAATTATTAGCTAGATCTGTCTCGCCTCATTGAAATATGCACGAGTTCATTTCTCATATCGTGTGCTGCCTCCGAATAGTATCTTTTACTAGGAACCATATTATAACCTCCTTGGAATAGAATGGCAACAAACATTTTCACTTCCTCAGGTGTTATGTTTGGATTTACACAATTGCAGAACTGTGCATACTCATCCGATTCTACTATTAAATGAGAGATTACTTCTTTGTCAAAAAATAGTTTAAAAAATGTGTTTGGGGACACGTCACGAAAGGAGGAGTAATCAGGATTAGGGAAAATCGCTTCATGTACATTAATGTCTTTCTCATCCAATACGATTTTTCGCGTGTTTGAGATCTCTTACGTGATTTGCCACTTGAACCAGGCTCCCCATATGCTTGGATATTCTCTGGCTTTCCTTGGGGCGCATCACTGGTTGCACGTCCACCGTTCCGAAAGACAACTTCAACTTTGGCGTGCAATTGCCGTCAATTCAAGTTGTCCACCATTCCTCCACTGCTTTCTTCGGGTGAATCTTCATTAGACAACGCAGTTGCCGCCGGTGGTTCATTGTATATTTCATTGAAATCAATTCCAAAATTCTTCGGCACTGCACGCAGGAACTCAAGAGTAGAAGTAACGAAAAGGGTGCGAAATATGGCTCGACCGAGTGCGATGGAGAGACGAAAGACCGAAAGAATACAAAGGATTTAGCAGTCTTTGGCACCGTCTTGGGAGTCTCCCGGTGATTACACTCCTTCTCATTCACTGGCTCTTTCTTCTCATTCTTTAGAGGAAAGGTTCTTTTTTACCACCAGACCCCCAAATCCCAAAATCCGGGTTGGAGTGTGCGTCGCGAGCCCAAAAAGAGTACATACATCCGGAGGTACGGGGACGACCAGGGGCCTAAGTCATCAGGATGACGGCGAACACAAATACGACTGAACTAGAGATATTTCTGGGGTTTACATAAATGAAATGTATATTTCATTCAAACTCTAATTGGTTATAAACACGATAGAGCAAAAAAAAACCGGTAGAAACACCACAAACGAATAAATTACCGCGTAATCGCTCCCCGCATAGAAATAGCATGGGAAGCGCCAAGCGGTACCGTAAGGTACCAGAGAAATGTCAATCCTTGTAACTTCCCAATGAATAAACCTGCAACTAAAACTTTTGATTATATCAAAAGCTACATGTATTAAGATGTAATACTACGTGAAAAAATGTTGTTGAAAATGTCAATACTGGATAAATAAAAGAAAATCGGAAAGTCTGCAAGAAAAAAAGTTTTTTGGCAATCCGTAAAAATTCTCCCATTTTAAACATCTGAATTGGCGTTAAATAAGGGCAAATAAATACGAAATTTTCAAAATCATGAGATGTTGTATATTTATTTTGATGTAAAGTTTAAAAAAATCCAGTAAAATATTCAGGAGTATAAGAAAACTTAACTTCAATAATACACTACCGGCTGGTACCATACGGTACCACTATGCGTTAACATAGCTAATTATCACACTAATTTTAATTTCCGAACCAGGTTTCCACATTAGCATTGAAACGATGATCGGTCATGACCTTGACAATGGCACTAATGTGTTGCAACCTTCAACCGATTCAACGTATTGACCAATTGCAACCTGCGATCGATCAATAAAGTTCGCGTGGAAATTTGTACAGAGTCAATGATCTGTCGTCATGCATAACACTTACGACACATTGAGAAAGTCGGCATAGAGTGAATATTTGAACGCACACTTATCAGTCACGGAAACAGTTTATAGGAGATATGCCCTTAAAAATTAACAATTACTACAGAGTTACACAGTCCTCACGCATTGTCACACACTCGATATTTAAACCAGTCTCTGGTTACTCTGGTCGGCTTGACGATTTTGTTTTCGGAAACGAGTGCGCAAATAAACAAACGAGACTGTGTGATTTTCCCATGGGTTTCTGGATGTCCGTGGCCTCAATATGCCTCTCGATTAATTGTATTGGGGTAGAGGAGGTAAAATACATAAACGCGCCTCCTGCGGCCGTATCCCACCATCCTTTCCCAATATCCTTGTACTACCTTTCCTCCCGATTTGAAGAGACTGCTTGTTAGATCTGAAATTGGTTTTAAATGAGACTGTTCAAGAGAATAGGTACGCAAATGAAATGTGAACCACTGAGAAAAACGAAATATGCTCGGCTTATCTCGAAGATAGTTTTCTTTGATGCAACCGTAAAGATATGTTTTTTGGTTAAGCCGGTTTCGTAAGAGAGATGTAGTCTTTTTTTATCGGCTGTACCAAATAATAAATTTGCAAAATGTATTCAGTTTTTACTCCCATGAAATCCAACAAAGTTGCGCAAGAAACCATCGAAGTAGTCGCCATTAAGATTTAATAAAAATCACTACAGAAAAGTCTCGATTATCCGAGTCCCGATTATCTGAGGATCCGTATTATCCGAGGGACTTACACTCGTATGTTGCGGCTGTATCACACCTGCTCATCTCGTGCAAACGAACGTCGGAATACGGCAATAGATTACATATTTTAAATGCGGGGATTTACAGCCTAAGTTTATCCTTGCAGAACCACTAACAGATATAGAGCAAATATTAGAAGTATCTTATTTTTATCTTAATTCATTCTCGCACATAAGTCATCCGCATTATCAGAGTTTATAATGCCTTATGAATTCTGTTTCTTTCTCTTCTATTCATGATGACACATTACCTCGGACAATCGTAACACCACTGCATGCATAAAAAATTATCCAAATCGATCCTACATAATACATGGTGTTTATGTGAGATTTGAGAGAACCACCACAAATCCGCGACTATTAACATAATGACATACAACTGCAAACAAACCCTGCTTTCCATCAACTAAATCTTAACACTTGAGTCTCAAAATAAAATAGTTCAACACTAGAGAGCCGATACCGCGAAGATTCTGTGGACATTCAGTCTTCTAATTTAAATTCAAAATTCCGACGAAAAGCAGTTTTTCCGTCGAGACATTAGCTTTGCAACGCAAGAAATCGTGAATGAGTTGCATAGTAAAGTTGGTATTCATGGTAAGGGTAGAAAAAAAAATACCGATACACGATGTGCAAAATGACTGCAAAATAAAGTAAAATTGAGGCGTTGCGTAGGACGTTCGGTGAACTACTAGTAGATACTGTTGAAACCACTCCTAAGAATGAAAGAAAAGTGCTTATCGATTGCTAATCCACTAGTCGTTATACTATGATTGGCTTCCTAATTTAGATAAGAGTATCATTCGAAGGTCATTACAATAAATGTCACAAGCTTGTAAGCTCAATATATTTTCATGTTTTCAGCAGTTTAAACGTAGTAGTTAAATAAGATCAATGGTTATAAACTTTTGATCACTCCAACAGCACTTACACAGGTATTTATACATCTATATTTAAATGAAAGTATTGATGAGCTAAGATCATTGATCAAAGATGACCTGAGATAATGAAATATATCGGAGAAATATTATCTCTAAACCATTTTTAAAAGAGTTTAAATGAGACCACCGATAGTTCACTCGGGTAGAACTTTTATTTGGACGGTAATTCATTTCATCCATTATTTAGAAAAAAATTTAGGTAAGCACAAATAGTAGGGAAGCCAAGGAGAAGATTTATTTTTCACTGTTGATCAATCCAAATATTCGAACTATTGGAATTATTTATCAAATAATCATAACGGTCCCAGTTTCTTTCTCTCAAGCATTATTCGGGCAAAGACACCAGATCGCAAAGAAAACAAACTGCAATTCTTGCCTCTGACTACGATCTATTGATGATAGCTGTTGCTGGTGCGGTCGCTTTAAGTGAATGTTCCCGTCAAATTAGACATAAGGCATAACCATTTTTTTCTAATCAGTTGTTCCCCTTCTCCGTAAAAATAAATAAAGGGGGTTAATACACTCCACACAGGGCAATTATGATATTAAGAAATATGGTAATAAAATATGTAGAAGCCAACTTTACGATTGGTAATACAGAAACAACCCATCAAATATTGCTTCTTCTAAAAAAATAATGAATGAAATAATATCTATCATAAAATTTAGGTGCTTCACCAGGCATTGAACTAAAAAATAAATTAACAAGTGTCCATTCAAAACCACTTGAACAGCCTTTTGTCAATTTAAATTACAACCCATAATTTCTGGTACAGCAAGCGAATGCTATCTCGTAAATGCAAGTTGCTAACTCTTTAATGGAAAATAAGTGGGCTGTAACTGAATGTTGACCGGCGTTAAAATATTTCAATCGTCGTTGAGCGCAAAGAACTTTGTACTGATGTACATTTGGAGTTATAAAAGCTTGATTCAAGCCGATGACTAATTTCATCGGAGAACCGATTTTCGGGTTTGTACTCCAACGGGATGAGAAAAGACAGTGGTAAACGGTAATCTTAGAAATGGTGATACTTGATTCAAATACGAAGTCCATATTCATACTACTTTCGGGAAACCGACTGGAAGATACTTGAATCCACGTATTATAAACATAAGTTCACCCATGATCAGTCGTAGATGTTGATCCGAAGATTTCTGCATTCCATTCCTCATTCGGGTATTCACCGCGCCCGTGTTCCAACGGGTAAAAGTGTTGCTAGCAGAAACAGCCGACGCAGTGAATATCCGCAATTGCAAGATTCTTTTAAATTCGTCCATTTTAAATCAACATGCAGATTTAGTAAGTAAGTGTTGAAATAAGAATTATTAAGCCCGATGTTGTCCTCACACGTTAACAGCACGGCTTCCTTAAAATTAGGTAACTTCCAATGGAAACTATTTTTATTTTAACAGGAATTTTCTTGCAGCCATGATGCATAAACAAGACATGGTAGCACAAGAAATTTAGATTTAATAACCATCAATTCTGTCACCTTTTATTTTGTTTAGATTGATAATTGAAGAGTAAATAATTGAAGGAAAAAACTATTAGCGAAATCAACGAGTGAATAGTCCGTGAAGATACGTACTAAAGATATAACGGAGTTCTCTCAATTGGAGACATTGCATGTATTGCGCCAGCTGGAAAACATCCTCCAAGTTTTCTCGTTTCTTTCATTGATGCTGTCCTTCGTTTTTTCAAAGGCCAAGGTCCCGATATCTTACATCAGGCAACGCATCATAAGCAACTAACACATGATAAATGAGAATTAATCAAGGCAGAAGATGTATGACAGAACAAGAGATGAATTCTTAAAACTGAAGTTGGCCTTTCAAATGACTCATGGATCAAAGAAGAGAATTCCACCCACAGCATATCATAATTACTACAACCACTGAGCGAGAAAAACAATTCTTGAAGTGAGATATCAGGAGATTGGAGTGTTATCTTGTACATTTCTCAGTATCATGTTTTGAAAAAACAGAATGCTCATTCACCGAAGTGAAACCCTTTGAATATTTTTCATATTTTGTCGACGGCGACGGGGTAACGTCATCGCCTGCCAATCCAAGGGTCGCGGGTTCGAGTCCCGCCTGGGTGGATTTTTCTCCATCCAGGACATGGGTGTTTGTGTTTGTCTACTGTTAATGTTATCACCCGATGTAAGGGGCCATTGCGAGCTGTTTTCGGGGTAGTTGAAATAAATAAATAAAACTCCCCTTCCACCGCTGTAATCCTAAAGCCAACGTGATGCAATGCGGGATATCTTGCTCAACTCGAGCTATCGACAACAACAACAACAAAAGATTGCTCAGGAAGATCCTGCGGGAAATAAATAAAGCGGGAGTAATTGAACGGCATAATCTCAGAGAAGCAATCGAAACTTAAAATTTAAAAGCAGTTATCAAGCGGCGAAGGCTATAAAACTATTTTTTCAACCAAGGAACATCACGATGCTCTTCGTGCGCAAGGACGACTCCGAATTCGAGCGCCTCATTTCTAGGGGAAAATTAGGTTCCCTGAAGGCACAGTAAAAGGTTAAAAAAAATCTGTTCGTGAAACTCCGGGTTTGGATGGCTAGGCACTAGGTCGAAAGAGATTCCACGGATTCACGGAGGGTGTTTCGTGACATAGGTCGTGCCGTGATGAGTCCCGGGAGTTGGAATTTATTGCGGATCCAGAGATGAGACTTCTTTCCAAGGACAGTACGCGGATGTAGCGGAACCATAAGGCAGAGAAATATGGTGAGGCGCAACCAAGAGCTGTTCCGTCGGGCATACACGAAGACTCAGAGAATCAAAACTGGAATTTCACAGCAAAGCGAGGACGTTAATGTATTAGAGAATTTAATGAAGAGGAAGTGAGGTCCCTTGGTTTTCTTGGGTGAGTACAAGTACGAGCAACTTAACCTCCAAAGGAAAAATCTGCAAAAAAATGTATGTAATGGTTTTGGAGGTAAAACGAGTTTTAAATTTTAAGTACTGAGGGTATAGGCACGACAAATGTCATCGTATTGCACAGTACCTCGTATTTAAAGAAGTTTGGGCGAAAAATCGAAATTCCACAGGAGAAATATCATTCACCTTGACTGGGACTCGCACCCGGATCCCTAGATATCGCGTCGATTGTTTTAGCTATTTCAGTTGGCTCTACACTGACTATGAGAGTTAAAACAAATACTAATTTATACATAAGTATTTACTTGGTTTAAAAATCCTGCCTTCTTGCTTAAAAATGAAATGGGTTACCAATTGAAAACCAAAAGTAAAGTACACAATATGCAGATTATTCCACGAGTTCATTTTTAATGACCACATTTGTCCAGCCATGAAAGCCAACTTCAGCGCGATTTTTACGAAACTACCACATTTTCGCTTCAACTACGGCAGTAATTCGCTCAAAACTTTTAGAAACAGTGGTAAAATCCCTATATTTTATTTTTATTCGATTTCCCAGGACTTTTCGCTTATTATAAACAGTTTTAATTAAAACCTTATGCATGCTTTCTAGTTCAAGTTGACGTTTCTCTGCTGTAATCTGAGCAATATCCATAAGATCCCAAGTTGAAATTTCCACTTACAAGGCTCAATTACAGTAAAACTCGACAGGAAACCCTATTTTTCCATCTTTTTTAAAAGTGCACTTCAAAGATACTATATTTAAGTTTTCATTTCTAGAATATGTGACTCTGAGGTCAAAGCCATCTTAAGCTACCGAGGTATCCTCCTCCCATGACGATTTTACCGTGCCTAGTCCCGGTATCCTCAAAATTTGTTATGTTTGGGTGAGATTTTTTCCTAGTCATAATCGATACCATATTAGAATTTTATTTAAAAATTTGGATTACTGTCATAAACATTAAGTAGATGATAAAATAATACGGTGAGTAATGAATTTATTCTTTTAAATAATTGAGAAAACATACGAACAACCTGCCATTACATTTCTGACGCGATTTATGCGTAAGAACTTACGCATTACTTAAATTGTGTGTTTTTAGATGGCACAGCCGTACCATACTCTATGAAAAACTGCTTGGATATTTTGGAATGTATCTTGAAAAGTAATCGGATGAGAAGATGATATTTCCGTGTAATCAGAAAGATGATATTTATTCCTTTGAATTGAGGCCAAATTCATGAGAAAGGAGACCTGGATGAAACTAAATATCAGCAGGTGACTCTGCCTCCCGCCATAATAATCACAGCATCGGCAAGTCAAGAAGTGTTTTGAATTTGTCTGTAGTACCATTCTCAAACATGTTAAGACATCGTAACGAAATCTTTCAGGTATTCATCTTTCTAAATGAAGGGTTAGCGAAAATCTGTATTCTTGTAAGTCACACTTAAACGATATTCAAAGGTAAAATCGTCGATCTAATACCGTCGCTTGGAAGCGAGAAATAATGCTTCGCTTACCATCTTCTTGGATTTATCCTCATCTGATTGGCAGATGAACGCAGCATCCATTCCGGGTACTTCCATATACTTTTCTCCTTCGTTTTAGAATCGAAATTTCACCACGGCAAATGCAACGAGTTCCTGTCGCTGGTAAGCCGTGCTGTAAAATATCGTTGTTGGGAGGTACGGTCCGTTACATACAAGGAATTTCAGTGCCGATGAGCTAACTAGGAGTTCATAGCGAGTAGGATTAAATTAAAAGTCTAAATATTAAATCTCTGCATGGCGAAAATTAACTTCTGTACACTGACATTATGTTTTACAATAAGGCAGAAACTTTAAGACTTTACTCCACGATCTCAAAAAAATAGTAAGGATTTTCAACACGCGCTCACCGATTGAACACTTTAGTCCTAGTCAAAAGCATTATCGCACACCAAACTAAGCACAGAAATGTAAATGAAACACAAGACGAGTCAGTGTAGTGATATCATAGCTGATTTTCAATAATATTAACAATTATTTTTTCATGTTCTAGTTTAGACTCCGAAGGTATCAAAGTAAAAAATAAAAGGACGAGATGTGATTCAATACGAAGTACCATTGTACTTTGACTGTAATGAGTATAGGAAACAAGAAGTAATGCTACCTAAATTTTTTAATGCAATGCCGATTAGACTAAAACATTTATGTTACAATTAATGATGTAAAATTATTACCTAAATAAAAAAACATTATATACTTGGCTCTTAGTTCCTGAATGGAAACCAATGTATAATTGGTTTGCGTAGAACAGGCACCTACTGACAAGTTACTTACGGGACCTGTGTGTATTTATTTAACTATTCATATAATTCTTGAACGTAAATTCTTCACAGGATTCCACAGGCTTAAGACTGCAGCCAGAATATTACTTGCTTACGTATGTGCAATATCACCTTTAAAATACTTCTGATGCTCATGTTTTAAGTTAGGTATACAATACTACGTTTTTGCTAATTTCTGACGCAGTTGCTTTAACTTATAAGTTTTCGAATTTTTTATTTCATTACATTCAAAAATAAAATATTGTTAATAAACTTATATGTGAACCAACAGAGAAAACTAAATGTCCAACGAAAATGGTAAATAAACCTGCATTCGAAAGAGGCTTCAACCTTGGCTCTGGAGATAAGCGCACAAATACGATTATTTTGTGGCATTGTATACACAATACTTTGTTAGAGTATATCTCGTCGACTTTATGCCGCTATTTAGAACTGAATTAGGGTACAAGTTTCAATCTCACATCAGGCGATTGATATTTTTCACACTCGTGTAAACGAATTTAAATTTGTTTTATTTAAGAAAATTGCTAAAGTATCATTACAAAGTATCAGAGAATTAGAATGCAGAATTTCATTTCTTTCCTTCATTATTTTCTTCATTACGTCGGCCGTAAAAGATGAAAATTTCTTTTGAAAGCGCAACTTTACATTCGACCTACTTCCGAAAGTAAACAGCTTTCCATTCCACGATTTATTGGTAACATATTTAAGACAAATTAACCAATAGCAATATGATGACAATGAATAAATTGGACTTGATCTGAAAGATATTGTTACAAAAACCATTTTTCAAATCGATCCACAAGACAATCTCGACGGGAAACAAAATCGAAATCGCGGCGATGTCGATGACAGACTTTAAGTTAAAGAATGCATATAAGTCAAATAAGGTTGCATTTGAAGGACGGCATATAGGAACTCCGACGGCTAAACGTTATCATTAGGGTTTTGACAGTGCTGAGCTTAAGAGATAGAATGACAGCCATTAATCAATACTTCGAATTTTCCTCCCTCATTTTTGTCTCAACCTCATTCAAAATCTTCTAGTTCGCAGCCAGTTGTGAGCATGTTTTTCCGTTCATTCAGACATCTAAACAAATAAAAACAAAATAAGTGGAAAAATTGCTACGATCTATATTGCCCTAATTTGTATAATTTCCAGTGAGTTAAGAGAGAAGTCTGATTTAAACAAGCAGCGCACTCAGTTTTGGATTTGCACCGGCGACATAAATGAATTCTGGGGACCGTAAGCTCAATCATACACAATATAGTTAATATATTTTCAGATTCATCGGCGCCATTACTTCAAATTCTTTCGCCATGACTGGGTTTATCGGCGTTAAGTTGTTTAAGTACTCACGTCCAAAAACTAAATTGCCAATATAATTACAGAACATGGCTTTCAAAAACAAGTCAATAAACGAATGCAGTTTTCCATTAAAAGATCTTGTACTTGATTACTGCTCTCCCCCGGATTTTACGATACGTTTTACTATAATGATGTAATTTATCTTAATGACCTTTCTTGATTCATTGTCAACTCTCACTATTAAGATATTTATTCCTGAATAGGAAAAAAAGACATACACAAGTACTTGATCCTCATAGTTCCACAATTCTTATTAACTTGGTTCAACCAGTGGAATGCCCAAAGAACAACTTATCATCGTAAAAATATCATTAAACTCAATTGGCTATTATATCTACACTTGGAAAAGGTAATAATGAGGGAAAAACCTCACATAAATGTGACTAACAAATTCATGGACTCAGTAACAGTAAAAAAATAGCCCCGCTAGATCGCGAGTCCTCTGTATAGATTTCCCAAAAATTTTAAGCTTAGACAGTGGACCCCACGCCTCAATACCAATGCCACGCTGATGGAGGAGCTATAAGAAAAATATTTCTTGGGGAGTAGCGAAAATAAAATATTATCAGAACAATTCGTCATAACTACAATTTAATGTTTCGGGGTTATCTTTTCGGGGTTATTTTTAAACTGAACCACATCTTATGATTTATTACTTTGAGAATTCCACAATTTTTATTTTCGTCCACGATTCCTTTTCCCTAATTAAAAATATATTACTTCTGGAACAAGACAACTAGAATTATTTACATGCTATATTTACTACCCGGTCCCACAGGCGAGAGGTAGCAGTCTCAGCGAGAGGCACTGATGGCGCAGATCAAGAAGATCGGGCCGGTATCACCAGCCACAAGTTCGGGCGAGAGTGAAGTTCACGGAATCGGCCGGAGTACTGGGATGTGGAAGGCAACGGGAAACCACCATATTAGTCTAGCTTTCATTAATATATGACATGATGGCATTCCTCCAGGTAAAATAGTCCCCCAATCGGATCTCTAGGTCGGGACTACTGGGAGGGGAACATCAGTCCGAATGGGCGAATGCAGGAGAGGGACATGGAAAGTGAGATCTTTAGGGGTGAGCGGGAAGCTAAAGATGGAACGCTGTACAGAAAGAAAGAAAAACAGATTTTGGAGTCACCCTTTGTGAAGGATATAATTGAAAGAAAAATAGAAGGAATAGTCCTATGAGGAAGGTCAAGGGATAAAATAAGGGGGGCCCAAATAAAGAAGAAAGTACATAAGAAGAACTGCCAGGGAGTAAGGGGACTAGCATTAAATAGGGAAGAATGGAGAGCTGCGGTCAACGAATTGGTGAACGATGGATTAAACGGCCAATTGTGATACTGAAGGTGTTCAAACTGCTAAGGTAATTTTGCAATGGCAGAGCTAATGCCCAATGACAAATACAACATCCATTCCTGGCGCAGAATTTGAACCCACAGGCAAAGGAAGGGTAGAACAACGTCACATGTCACGTGATAACAAGGGCTACGGGGAAATATCAACAAACAGAAATTTGATGGCGTCCGAATAAAGGAGGAGCGAGCTCCTTTCAGCGTTGAAATTGCAATAGTTAAGCGGAATATCAAAGCTAGAATAAAAACGCTGCATTCTTTAAATAACTCATGCCCTAATCCGATGTAATTAATAGCCCTTTATTCGCATCAACGGCGTTTTCAAAGGGAATTTTTTCCCACAAGAGATCAGAGTCAAGAGGCGAGGTGATTGGCCATAACGCGTTTTCTCCGCCATATTGCACACCATTAAGGGGATTTCGCGTAAACAATGAAACTTTTGCTGTTAAGGTGGGTTTATGTTGGCAAGTTTATTGTGCAAGTTACTGGCAGCAAGCTATTTTTGCCGTAAACTCTACGTGTAAACGGCTCAGCAAGTTCGCTTGCAGAACTTTAAAAAGTTGCGGCAAGTCGCTTGCAGAAGCGAATTGTTGCCTGTGTACATCCCATGCACCCATCCATACATTATAAATATCTTACTATCGCGTAGGTGACAAAATGGGTCATTTTATTAACCAAACATTAACAACAATAGTACGCATATCAATTTCCCTCTTTCTTTTGCAATGTACGTCATAAATCCGCTGTTTTACTCTCCTTTAACAATTCAAATGCCATACAGATGGTAAATACAAGAAAAACTTCCAATTGGTATAATTTTACTTTCTTAAGTTTTTTACTCTTAAATCGCCACGTGCCCAACACATAAACTTCGGCTTTAATGCTGTGTAGGTGATATAATTCAATTTCATTGAGTTCCGTACATTTCAAATCACAATGTTTATCGTACATATCTCTCAATTTCAGCCGAAAAACGCCGAGAGTATGAATACATTTTTTTCATTAAATATGCGGTTCGTGTGCTGAATTCGACAACAAATTCCTAATTTGATATCCCAACTAGAGTTTTCTTCCACTCAGTTTATTTAAAGTTCATTTTGCAGTTAACACATTTGAATTAACTTTTTATCAACAGATCATGACCGAAGATGGTAACCGAAGTAATCTCGTGAAAATTTAGCTTTATTGCTCAACGTATTTTTTATAGGTAGGCATGCATTTACCTGTAGCACAAGGAACCGGATATTTTTCTCAAAGAAAGGCTTCACGAAGCTTAGGGTTAAGCATGAGTGCATGCATGCATGCTTAGCATGAGCATAAGTGAACTATCTCCTCGTTCACTAAACCAGCCTTCATGCTGATTGCTGCAAGTAGATTATAAGTAATTACTGGATATCCGACGCCATTATTTGCAGGAAAAGCCTCGTTTTTACCCAATGAATTGATGATGTATATATGTACTATTATAGGAAATCAATCAAACGTCAATTTTGCCAAAAGTTAGTTTACCATTCGAAGAGATCCCTTCCAGTTCATACCTCGGTTGGCTACCTCCGTGGAATCCAGGCGTTGTGCTTTTAAAATTATATCTGTCATTATTATTACGGCCAGAGACGAAAGATTTCACGCCACAATAAATGGTAACCATATACAGAATCCACACGAATGGAAAACATTAAGTATATCATTAAAACCGCACTTTTTTTTCATTAGTCGTACAAGTGTAGACTCAATGGGGAAAACTGAAACCCCCTCCGTAAACAAAGCAATTTCTCACCTTCTGCGGTAGTATTCAAGAGCCTCGACAGCATGATTCATTCTCGCCGACACCCCAGCCCTGCTACTCGGGAGATAAAAGGCAGGGAAAAAAGAAAATGTGTTCCCGCCATGACGTTCACCCACAAACATCTCAAGGACCACACTTTTTACCTCCGCGACTTTTCAGCCACTGTTCAATTTCCCTCGATCCGTTCCTATGGCATTTCCTCGCCAATAAGGCTCTTCGGAAAGGCGGGAAAAACAACGCGGAAAAAAAGGGAATAGCAGAGAGTTGGACATTCACGTAAGACCACCCGTTCAAGGCGAAGGCGGAGAGAATGGTCGAAATTATATGCCTTTAACTTTCTAATAATATGAAAATATAAAAATAATCAAACTCGAATGCAAAGGGAAATTCGCCGGAGTGAAATATGACCATTTCTGTGGTTTCAACAATGAAGAAGTTCAGCGTATAGCAAAGGAGAGAAAAGGCAAAATGAAAACACAGCAAAGTAGAAGAGACAAATTCGTCGGACGAATTCTGAGACCTAACAGACTCCGGATAAATACAGTGGAAGAAGCAAAGACTGGAACGAATAGCAAAGAAAGGCCAAAAATGAAATAAATGTAGCATATTATGATGGTTGTAAAAATAAGGAAACACGGCTGACTGAAAAGAGAATGGAGTAAAAAGCCGCAGCTAATGAATCTTCAGATTAATGATTGCTAATTATGACTAAGGTTTAAGAATTTTTGCAAATAATTTATGCGTTGATATCGACAGTCTTGCGTTCTTCCACTAATGTAGACAACTCCGAGACGGAAAATAAAAATCATTACGGGAAACTTTTTCGAGTTCTGTGCCAAGTCAACCATCATGTACTGAAATATTTTGGTAGAATGAAATATTTTGGTTGGCTGGTTATTTAGCTGAGGTTGTTTGTAGGCAGGTTTGTAGGTAGGAATTTTGGAATGGACGAAGGGTGGAAAGAAGCCCGGTAATGGTCTACTCGTAACGAAAGGCGCTTATGGGTTCACAATTTAACCTCTTATCCGACAGACGATATACTATTCTTCAATGCTCTCGACATAGGCCCCAAACAGGGGTCGGGATTCCACTGAACCATCTTCGCCACTCCGAACCCAGGCCTTCGGGATGCGAAGCCACAAAATAGCCTAATCCCCCGATAATTATTTTCCTATTAGTTATGCATAAAGATTCATGGATTTGAAATTACCTCAAATATCAGTGCTACATCCCATTTTCAAAATGAAAACTACGAAGTACAGAGAATGAGGAGTAGGAGTGTTTCCTACTTGGGACATTTATTTTTTCTATCTTTGCCAACAACGAACCTTCCTACCTAATTGATATGTTTCCTAAAAGAACTACTAATTATGCAACGGTAACTAGAACAGAATCTAGTAACCTTCTACTTCCGATCCACCGAACCACTACCTTCCACAGGTCGTTTGTCGTGGCTGCCTCACAACTCCGGAATTCTATTCCAATTGATTTGAGGAAACTCGTTCGTTAGCCATTTTTCAACCTAAATTGTAGAATTTTATTTAAAGAATGCTTTCCTGAATAGTTTAGGTTGTTCATTATTAAATTCTCATAACTAATTTATTTTTCTAGACAAAAATTGTTTTTTTTCATGGTCTATTCATGTTTTTAGTTATGACTGTTTAAAATATTTTTAAATCTCATACGTATTGTAACCTTAAGGATTTTTTCCTTTAGATCATCCTGTATCATATCTATACCCATAGTATTTCCATTTCTATACCTAACTCTTAATTCAATTGTATCACATATACAGTAATTGTTATTCACTGAGAGTAGTTGTTTCTGTCTTTGTTTTTCTATGTTATTATGCTCCATTTATTTTCTGATTTGAACAAAACCATTTGTTAATTACCTCGCTGCTGTGTCATTGTATTGTATTGTTGCTCTAAGGGAGCTGTCCCAGAGTGTAATAAAGGTTTATTCTATTCTGTTCTACGCTCCTCCTGGGCTTCTGAGGCACGCTGAAAGTCGTGTCTCACAGCCTCCAACTGTAATCGTTTTTCTCGTCGTTCTTGAGAATCGTTTTTCCGCAAAGAGGACATTGCCCTTAGCTTAGCAGGTCTTTGAGAAAGATTACTCTTCCTTCTCTTATGCCTCATTTACATTTCTAGCTTTCTACGCTGGTTACTCGAATGCTAGTGACCCCTAGTGACCATAATTCAACCCTATTAACTCTTGCGTGGTACACAACAACGTAAACAAGTGTACTAGGGTTGGCGCCAACTAGCGTTCACACGGGGAACGTTTTACTTGATTTCTTCGAGTTTCTAGGGTAGACAGCTAGTAATGTGAACATATTAGGCATATCCGTTGTGCACTGAAAATATTAGTAATAAAATAATTGTGAGAAAAAATATCTATAAATCCATTGTTTCCTAAGGAGAACTTAAGAACGTATCACGATTTCCATTTAAGTCACCTCTACTAACAACAAATATCTTCCACGTTAAAATATAGATTTGCATACTTAGTAACAATGTAATATAATGCAATATTATTTAATATTATAATATTAATGTTTTTTTAATGCTGAGCAAAATTAGGAATATCTAGTCCTCTCTTACATTTAACGACGAACACAGTCATTCCTTGGGAGTCGAAAATCCTACCCAGACGTGACTCCAATCCGCGACCCTTGGGATGACAGGGTAAAAAAAACTAATATTTGAAAGAAAGATTAACCCCAAAATTAGCCAGTCAACCATACTTTGCGCTAAACGGTCCATAAAGTATAAACCGGAACCTTTAGGTTGGCATTAGTGCTTCAAGTAAACTTGTGGTTGCTCACTTTCAAAATAGAGAGATAGGAACCAATTTATTTACGAAACCATTGAACAGTGGTAGTCCATTTTCAAGAAATGTAGCAAATCAGCATTCTCAGTAAACTACCATAAAGCTATTTACAGTTTTGCATTTACTAGTCGATCAAGGCAATTCTAAATCAGCACGCGATGCTTCTTTCCTCGCCTTTATCCTTTCCCCGAAATGAGTCTCACGGCGACAGCACCTGGGTTCCTCTTCTTTCAATGTACAATACCATCTTTCCAGAGAAGTGAAGCGAAAAATTCACGAAAATCGGGCAACAGCTGAACCGTAAAACGCGATCGAGGTTCACTTTATTCGACCATGGGTTACCCTTGAATCGACACGGGGACCTATTTTACGTCCCATTTGTCGCTTATGTTTTCATCATCCATCCGCGACTGAACTGCCCCAAAATCGAGTAATCACATTAAAGAGTTAAAGAAAAGCCTAGAGTATAGCCCACTCTCTTCCTCTCCACATCGCAGGCAATTATCATTTCATGTAGCAAGTGTCGGTTTTCAGCGTTTGGAGACCCCGGGCGGTAGAACTAAAAATGGCCTTGTGCAGACGTAATTTTATTATTATTAGGTAATCTACCGGTTAAGGTAGGTTTAAATGAAACTGAGTAAAAATCCTCTAGATTTTTTTCAAGTTCTGGGCCCTATATTCCGAAAATATTACTTTCTTCATCTCAGCGTACGTTACTCTTCTTCATTCCATCCATAAAACCCAATCTCTTTCTTCCCCTTCCGCTTGCTTGCCCAACAATTTAGGGGCGGTCATGGGACAACTTTTTTCGAAATTCTAAGTTCGACATACGTCAAAATGCAGCCCGTAGTACCAAAGAAACAGAGAAAAAATTTTGTTTCGGTAGGTTGACATCCTACGGCGCCGCCGAGGTCATTTATGTTGAGGGTGGGCAACCTACAACGCACGCCCATTTCTTTACGCTATTTCGGCTGTAAATGTCGTGATTCAAGCATTGATTTCAGTCGATGCTGTACCAGTCATATCAGAGATGGTCGAGGTAAGCTACAGAGATCGGATGGTCAAGTGTTTGTACAATAACTGGTCTTAAAATGCAAAGAAACGTGAAAAACTGTGAAAATTGCTGAGTTAATGACTTTTATTGTAATTTGCCATAGATATTATGGGCATGATAGCACTCATATGACCCTTCTTTAGAACAACACCCTTCCCCTCCCCATCTTCAAGCAACCATCTCTCCTCCCTATGGCCCGCCTATGAACTAATATCAACCCACTGCGCTGGCTACATCGTCCACGAAAATGGTTTTGTGTTCCAAATTTTGCAGCTCTTTGTCCACCATGAGGACCAGTGCCACTCCGGCTCTCAGGTTGACCCGGAACTCACCACGTGGAGATGGCTGCAACTCAAGTTCCTCCCGTACCCACCCACCCTTCAAGTCTTATGACTTACCAGTCACGCTGTAATCTTTTTAGGATCCAAACTTAGATATTTGTTTCCTTGATTGGATTTTCTGACGAATGTTTCCATCCCTTTCCTCCACTGTACTCATGCTCCCCGATGCCTCTGTGACAATTTTCACGTCTCACGATGGCTTGAGCGTGGCAGGGTAAGTCAGGGATTTTGATCCGGGGTGGAATGGAATTCCCTCCGTCTGGTCGACCAGCATAGATTCAAGCTACTCTCTCGAGATGTGATCCAGAAGAGGTGGTGGGGTGATTGTAGTGTACTCCCAGTCGATGATATTGGCGTAGTCAGATGCATTAAAGTGTAGCGGATGAATGTGAAATGCCCTGATGACTTCTTCTGGCGAATGCACCTTCTTGCCTGTACTATCCTCCGGAAGGCTGCTCTTCGCACTTCGGCCCTTACATCATTCACCATTGCAATGATGAGCGAAGAACATGTTGCTCTGGATAAATTTCTCAAGAACCTCTGAGTACTTTTTAGGGAATTGTCTTGATCTCTGAAGTATTTCCCACGCATATTTTGCTCCTTCTGTAATCTTCCAATTTTTCTTTATTTTGAACCACATTGGTGTATAGAGTTTCATGATAATCTGGGTTATTATCTTCAAAACCACTGCAGGTCGTATTGTTCCAATGTAAACACGCACTACTCTGTTGGCCGTCGTTCCCCATCTGCTGTTATCCATTTCACCAGGATCGTGACCAGCCAGCTCTTGTGGGATGCATCCACTGGCAATACCACGAGTCATGTCCAGCGAGCATTTTTGGTGTGTGCTGATTAGTAATGAATCTAGTTCAGGATCAGCCTGATCAATACCAATCGTCTGAAATTTCACCACATGTAGCTGCACAACGGTCTTCAGTAGGTGGCCTATTGGCCCACTGTAGCTACTTGGTCCGGTCTTAAATTATATACTGTATATTTATTTTAATCACATCGAAAACAGAATTTCCTCTTTTAAAAACGAAGAAGATAGTTCCTCAAATAAATAAACCGAATACGAAATAAGAGAGAGTTTGGAGAACTACGAACACATTTCTACCTCTCTTTCCGAACCAAAAGCTTTATAACCGATATGTTCACGGTTTATCTCAACGCGGTATCCCAGTCCCTGCTTGAGAATAACCTCCATGACGACTACCTCAAGGCCAATTTATCTCGTACCCAACATGCAATAATGAAGGTATGAGTGAGTTCCCATCCTTCTTTCTCTCTCCCTCCAGTGATCTTCAATTATCTCTCCACATTCTACGAGATTCGCCAAAGCGCGCCTATAAACTGGTTTCTCGTACTCCCCCACCCATATTAAAACAAGCTAGCACGGTAAAGGGCCACGCGTTCGGATGCCGAATGAAAACACGCCTACAAGTGCAATCAACAGAAGTTCAGAGTGAAATAACTACATTAATTTGATATTATCAGCTAAAATAAGTCGGCACTGAATGAAGGGGAGGGAAGGATATTTAGGTAAACATTTTCCCATTTTTTGAGGACCTAGAGGAGATTCGTTCAAAGATTATCTTCAAGAGATGCATACTTAAGAAAGAACACAGGAGTGTATAGGCTTTCTTAAAAGAAAAAAGATGACGGAGAATGGTACAGCGAGCACATGATTCAGAAATAGGGCACATTAATTATGTAACCGAACAAAATTTGAGCGAACACCTGAGAGGAATTTAATCTTTTAAGCCTTTCACACCACTCTGATATGCTATCGCGACTGTATTATATTACTCACGAAAAATCTATACTTCAAAATGCATCAAGGCCTCTACTCTTAAGGTAGTTAGAGCGACGTATCACTTCAAATGAAGTTCAATAAATTGGACCGCGCTATAAACAAAAAGGATATTTTTTTCAATGGCACCAAAATATCAGCCATTTAACGCACTACTTTTCGAGATATTTGACAAAAAATATAAGCCGTTTTCCAAGGGATATGATACGACTTTGTGCTCCAGAAAGACAGTTTAAAAAAATAAGGAAGTTCTCAACTATTAGAAAAATTGCATTTATTCAATTTATTAAAAATTTTGCGGTCCATATTCGTACAGAACTGTTCCGTCTTTTGGGATTACCCGCGTCTAGATTTTAAAATGCCTACGTTTCTTCTTTGCCGGAGACCTCGCCAGGCCTGATGAATGTTGCCCTTATTACGCATCCGAATATATATTCTTACCTAGGTGATAGGGGTGTGGGTGAGAGTGGCTGTAGAAAGTTCAAAATTTTGTGCAGTGCGAAAAGTTACTCCCTACCTCCCCTTCCCCTCTCACCTACATGAGAATATAAATTCGGATGGGTAATAAGGCGGCATTCATTAGTCTCCAGCAAGTCCAGCAGGAGGTCTCCAGTAAAGAAGAAGAAACGCTGGCATTTTAGAATCCAGACGCGGTTAATCCAATAAAACGGAACAGTTTTTCACTGATAAATATTACTACCAATAATGCTTTTTACTAAATAGCGAAAAAACCTTCACTTAGGCGTTTCCAGCGCACGTCAAAAAATGAGTCGAGTTAAAGCTAAATGCTCATCAATTTAAGCGATTACTGAGAATTTCAGTCGTGTAAAACAATATTTTACGTTCTTATTATTACAATATTTACTTCATGATTTTTACAACTGATTATATTTTTTAATAAAATTGGAATACGGTCTCTGCTATAATTAGGGAAAAATTTTGCTCGCGCTATCTTCATTATTTTGAAAATCTGAGCAGAACAATATATAAGAGCTAGGCTCCATACCTGCAGAAGACCGAAGTTGGAGATTAGTTCCTGTCATCAGCAAAGCCGCTTCTTCTAACGTTCTATCTAAAAGATGAATGGACCTTCCCATTTTTCCGTCACATTGAGCGTCAGAATGGCCACTAAGGAAAGCAGGTATTGCGCCACAAAGAGGGCGAATTTATTTGGCACACCGCTTTGAGCAAAGCGTTTGCGTAATGACTTCCCCACTCTCACTATCTACACCCATCAACAGAGTCTTAGGCACTCCAAGACGTTTTTCTCCTGAGTCATCCTAGAAGTCTTGATCAACGTTCACTATTGAAAACCTGTTTAACTATCAAAACATCCCTTCTTCTTCCCGCACAGGTGTCCCACATTTTCAATCGCTTCATCCTAACGAGTCTTCTGTTTAGCGCTTATGAAAGCCACTTATTAAGATACCGTTTTCTACACTGAGGCCAACTAGGTACTAAGCTCACCGTTTTTAATTATTTTCATATGAACTACGGTATAGGCTGAGCGAAACTTCATGACACTCAACAGCTATAAGTGAGGGTGACTCAAGCGATGATAGGCAGGTAGATGTAGAAGTACGTCTGTATTGACCTCTTGAAGGATCTCAGGGCCGTATGCAGAGACGAAACTGTCACTTTCCCAACGCGCCAAAGGGTGGCAGCAGTAGGTACAGTTATCGGTGGCACTTTCCCTACTAATTGTTGTCTTAAACGTTCCGACAACCGAACCCATCCGACACTGTACGAAGTAGGGGTGTCGCCTAGATTGCTGTAATTTTCATACTTACGTCATTCTTCCGTGAAATTTCGTGTGACGTTTTACCATGTTTACTGTCCACAATGCACTGCGCCGATCAGTGCCGATTGAGCAACATTGGACGAGCTACACATATGACCTGACTCAAAAAGACTGTATGGTATAGATATTTGTCACATTTCCTATTAACCAAATTGTTTAGCTATTGTTCCAGATGACTGACAATCTTCAATAGATCAAATAATATTTCATTATATTTTAAGCTATAGGAAATGGTTTTCATAAAGTTCAAAATACCATTATCATGCAGATTTCTTTCTAGGACTCGGTAAAATTAAATTTGCTCAATGCATTATAACCATAAATTAAACCTATGGCAGAAATTATTCGATCAAAGAAAATGTGGAGAGAGCTAAGTCTAATCCTTAAACCTGCTTTTCTAAAAGTTATTGGATGATTCCCCAATGCACTGTAAATGTTAACCGCATTTGCAACCATATTTTCCATAGCAATATAAAGGGTATTCATCTGAAACCATGAAATTCTAGCCTTTTTAATGGACCTTAGGATAATGGATCAAGACCAGTGATATTAACATATACATGAATAAAGAATTTATTAACAATAAATGAAATGCTGTAAACCTCGAAACCTATGATTGAGTGAAAAGGCGTTCCATATTAAAAAGATCTTGCGGGAAATAAGTAATATTGGAGCATACTAGGACGCCAAGGGATGCCAGAAAATGTCACAGGTAAAAAGGATGGTGAATGGGCTTGTATAGCCTGCTTTTTCATGAAAAATACAGGGTACTGAACCCAAAAAGTAATGCTATATAAGGTAAGGCTATGTATTTTTCCATGTCACCGCATTGAAACTACTATAGATAATTGGACATTCAATTCTCTTTCTTTCAAAAGAAATCTTTGAAATCATATGCAATATTACTAACAATAAATTTCATTAAAATATCAAGTTATTTTCCATATACATTCTGTAGCGTAGGCGCGCGTTTCTTCATTAAGAGAAGATGTTTATTGTGCAGCTCTTCTTACAAGACTAACTTGAGTGGCAGGAGAAGCAGCTTTAAATGGGTGGCGAAGATGGAAGAATTGTTTGGAACGCCACACTAGAATTCTATATAAGCATCTAGAAATGTTTCGAAAAAATCTGAAAAAAAATGTTTGCCGGCACCGAGAACCGACCAATGGCCGCCTGAATAAGAGGCGAGAGCGGATCCACCGAGCCAACGCGTAAAGTGTAATGTACCGCGGCGGAGTATCGCCAGAATTCCATATCAGAGTTGTTCCATATTTGGACATTTTTCAGAAGTTTCATTATAACAGTCATATATAATGTAATAATTGGATATCGCAAGACTGAAAAAACGTAAGGTTAAACAAACGTTAGATCGCTAACAGCAACAGACGTCAAGAAACAATTGCCAAAATCCAGAGGCGATCGACGCATTTCCGCCATATTGGCTCAGAAATCCATCCCTTTACAGCTATAGGGTGCCCCAGACCACCCTATAACTTATCGAGAAGGGATCGGTTTACGAAAGCTTATTTGAAGGTAGAGTTGACCCAACAACCGTATAGTGACGACTAAGAAATCGGTGTCGGATCGGTTCACCCTGCTTCTGACGTCATATCGGTACAGTTAGCACTACAGGGACGTCTCTGCATACGGCCCTCAGTCCCTTGGTCTGACCTCTCTTACAAGCTTTCCTCTCCCTTGACGTGATACTCTTCCCAAGCGAGTGTCACCAAATTTTGCTAAACTTATATGTATGCATCCACGTTAAGGAAACGTATCACTAAACGCTGAGTTTTATATGTAAATACATAGTCTGATAGTATTTCGTTTTTCAGGAAACCATATTTCCGAAAGCCATCTATTCCAATACAAATGAAGCATGAGATTTCTTCAAATCCTCCATTTACCAAATGTTCTATCGTTAATAACGGTACCCAACGCTCTATTTCATCGTATTATTTGCTCCTACCATCTGGACGGCCTTCTTATACCTCCTTACAGAACTTCATCCCTTTCCCAAAAAAAGGCTACCATAATTTCGTTTAATGCCTGCCTAATTCACTTTTCCATCTGACTCGACACATAAATCTCAAGGGCCCCCAATCAACCCTCTTCTCTGCAGTGAGCCAAAAAAAACACCACACTCCATATGGGGTTTTCTACATCTTTTGCTAGGGGGGACAGTTTTTTATTCTCTCCCATTATTAAATGTTTTCTGATTACACTACATATTCATACTAATAAAGTTATTGCTGACGCCATTGAATTTCCAATATTCTGAGCAAAACACCCTTTATCGCTCAAAATAGAACCTAAGTAAATGAACTACCTAACATTGGCATTATTATCCTAAAGCGGGCAGAAGGAAATAGAAGAAGCTGTAGTAGATTACGTCGATTCGTTCTTTGTCCATAATTTAGCCTTTACCTTTTTACGTTATCAGCAACCTATGCATTTGAAACAACGTATAAGAATGAATTAGAGTCGAATGACTTAACAGGTTTATGACAGAGGAGTGCTTGGTTTAAGCGGAAGCGGTAGACTGAGCAAGTCATGGCTAAATGTAGTGGAAGCGATTCTTAAAGAGGATGAATATTAAGAGTATTGTGGACAAGATGGCGTGTGCAAAACAAGGGATAGCACAGTATGGAAGAAATTATGGAAACAGCCAGTTTCCAAGGATAACTTCAATTAAGCTCTGATAACTGCGCCTACCCCAAAAGGCAACGGCGTGATGGCTTTGTGTGTATGTCCTTGTCAAGGTTATTTTTTACTCAAAATACGATCCTCCAAAGTAGACTGTTATATAGAAATATTTTATCGAATCTCAAATCATATGGCGCTTTGGTACATTAGATAAATTATCCCTGTAAAAAGTGTGTTCTTCAATCATTAGAGAACCTCAAGTTTTGTTATCTGTTAGCAACAATTGATTTAAATAGACAAGTCGTTTTCTTCCCAAGGCTATATTATTTAAATGAAAACTCCGTCGCACATCACTTCACTTCATCTCACTTTTCATCACTTCCAAAATGGTTGAAAAATAAAACCTTGACTATGTCCTTAGGGTAGAAAAAAACACGATCAAACCAGAACCGCTCCTGAATATGCACGGTGATTTACACCGGAATGTTAACTGCGGAATTCTGCGAGAGAGCAGAAATCGAACGCACCTGTAGAATGGGGTAGAGGTGGTATACGGGATTAAAAAAAAGAAACAACTGCTACACAACGAGAAATACCAGCGTCGGGAGAGGGGGAGTGAGAAAAAATCCGGAGACAGTTTCGTAACCTTCTCCCTCTCCTAAAGAATAGGTTTTAGAGGATTGGGGGGGGGGGGTAACCTTATTTAAAAAGGCAAAAATGTCCCGAGGCAAAAAGGCATTTCAGAGGTCCACCCTTCCCACAAAATGCTGTGCTGCAGCAGCGGCAACCCAAGAAAACCTACGAGGTCCTCGTTCATTAGAAAGTGAAATCCCAAACACTATAATACGATTTCCGCATCGCGGACGATGGTCACACACTACGGGAAATCGCGGACATGAGAGAAGGAAAGGAAATGACTGTGGAGAAAAAGAGAAGACTGGACGGAGTTAGAGAGGTTTTGGTAGAGGAGGGAGAGAACAAACGAGGAAAAAAATATGAGGGGTGTTCCCTTCCCCCCATCTCTTGGACGTCTCTCGTCGAATCATTCTGATCGTTCTAAATAAAGCTAAAAAATTATAAAAAAAATGTCCCTTTCTCCCGGTGTAACACGCTCCAAATCGTTTGACTTGTCCCCCGCTCTCTCTATCTCTCTGCCTCTCCGACAATACGCCCCACCCCCTTCAATCCCTGCCACCAGATCCTCCCCACTCCTCTTGTTTTCGAAGCAAATAATCCGAGAAAAGAGAGTGAATCGAGCTCTCGAAGAAAACTGTCTTTTGCCAGGTCCGATGGAGCGGATAGCCCAGGAACAAGCAAGGTTCGGGGGGGAAATAGCAGAAGAAGGCTATTCAGGAGGGGAGGTGAGATTGGTTTTAACTGTCGCGAGGCAGGACGGCGATGAACGCGCGAAAGAGCAACTCAAGCGTGGATGTCACTGAGCTATGGCGAGGAAAAGGCACATCTCACGGCTTGGGGCTCACGAACAGTGCCGGCTCAAGTCGTAGGCAACTTGGGCAAAATGCACTGGGGCCCGGTCGTAGGGACAGCCACTCCTTGGTGAATTTGAAAAGGGGAAAAAAGTATGAAAATAGGAACATGTTACTAACATCTAACATGTATTTCCATTCAAAATGACCTTGTAGTAGTAGTAGTTATTTGTCTAACTTTCGACGGCTAAGGTCATTTCGCACATATTGTCTGCCATGTCCAGACGGGAGCAACAGCACTCGGACGAATCGGAAGATCACCCCTCCAAACTCGTGCCGAGCCCAACAATGCTTCGGTGACTGATCGGGAACCGGTGTTTACATCGTGGCAGGCCGTTGCCCGGCCATCTTCGTCTATAGTAAAAGTTACTACTGACACTCGTGAATAACTTCAACAAAAAACCACAATTAAACATACGGATTAACGATTTCTCTCGTTAGAATTCATATCGCCAACCCATTAGAAGGAGCTATGGATGAAATTGCACATTACGCCCACACAAAATAATAAGGTACAGGGTAAATGATCCTTTAAAAACATTTTTCCTATGGAAAATTCAAAGCTTGGGGAAAACGTTTTGAGAAAAAGATTGAGTTCCTGAAGGTAAATGGATCTAAAATGTTAAAATGATGGTTCTGAAACCCTAGAGTATCCCTCAAATTAGTTTTCAAAAGTCAAAATCGGTTGATAAATTGTTAGTACGGGGTGGCCAAATAAAGGGTTGTCCACACTTGTAAAATAGCTTGCGCCGGCACTGCTCACGACGACGGCGTAGCAGGCGGGCAGGCCGAGAGAAACCGCTGCCTGCACGATATAGAATGCAGTAAAGTCTCGATTGTTATCCGAGTTCGGATCCACTGAAGTTCCGTATCGTCCGAGGCATTGATCCTTATGTTTTGACTGTACAAAGGCAGCTTAGCTCATACTTACAAACGTCAGAATATTGCAATCAGTCTGTTTCCAATTAAAAGGAGATTCACGGAGATATTTGATTCCGGCCATGTTGAAAAAATAAAATACGGTCACGCATAGATATATCTTAACTTTAGTCATAATTCACTCTCGCACATAAACCTTACATATTATCCAAAGAACAGATCCTTATGTTGTGACTGTTGCAAGCCATTTTAGCACATACAAACAAACGTCTGAAATCGGAATTCAGCTAGATCTTCAAATAAAAGGCGATTCAAAGAAATATTTTATCCCAACCACGTTAAAAATGAAGCACGGCAAAGCATAGCAATATCTAATTTTTTTCGAATTTTATTTCTTGCACATAAGCCTTCCGTGTAATCCAAGAGGGCATCAGGTCATATAACCCCGGATAGACGTGGCTACACTGCATTGAAAATTGCTATCTACGGTCGATCCGCAAAAAAAGGAAGGTTTCCTTGGTAAAAAAATAAAGCATGCTTAAAAAGCTATGACTAGAGTGAACATTTCTAAAAATAAGACATGAAAATAATGAACTGTGAATATGAGACGGTGAGCAAGCTCAAGAGTGAAAAATGAAGATTTTGTCGTTTATCATCCAGAAAAGAGATGCTTCGACTCCTACACGACTATTTTGAGAAAAAGAAAATATTCTATGAGCAACTTGCAAGGTATTTAACATCTCCATATTTAATATTGAAAGCGTCGCTTTGACCACTTAGTGATGAACACGTAGTTTGGTTTAATAATATGCGTCAAGAGGCGAAAACTCCTCATACCGGAAGAGTAAATAAAAATTTTAAACTTTCACTCCTGTATCGTATATTCCCTCTCTACTACCTAAAATTCAAATTGTAGGCGTATGTTCACATTAAAATAACTAACTGAGGAGTATACTATCCAGGACTGAAGAAATGAAGCTCGAAATGGTAAAAAACTATAAAGCAACCAAGGCTTAGACAAATGAATCCACATAAAGTATCACACCTTGTCTTTAAACATGAAATTTCTTTCAACTGACGCACCGAGATCAATTTTAAGCTTTGCCAAATACTGTAAAGCAAATATATTATTGTAATAGTATAAAAGTAAATCTAGCGAGGCCTATTAAAATTTTAGAGGGTTTTTTTTCAGCTCAGATATTAAATGACGCTGGTTATCAGTAATAAATATATACCAACTAGCAATTCCAAAGAGGTGACACTTAGTTCAAAGACTTTTGTAACCTCACTAAAGATAAAGCGATGAGAATGCAGGTGAAACAGGCTCAATTCGCATCAATGCAATTTTCATACCAAGAAGAAAAATACGAAGTAATCTTCATTTTTTAAACATTTCAAGTGACTACTATTCATATTTCTACTAAAACTTCCGGTATTCACTAAGACAACTGTGCTTCTGTGGAAATGCACCATTATTTACAAAAATAAAAACATTTTTTAGGTCAGATACCATTGCGATACCATTGCGATATCATTGCACAATCATTGGATGCATCCCTAATTATGTTTCCGGAGCATAAATCAACATCAACCCGAGTTCCAATAGTACAATGATGAAACTCACCCAAAAACTTAATTGATTTTAATTCTAACATTCATCGATAAGAACCAGAATTAAAGCTGAAACCTCCGGCCGGTATTCCATTCATTTTTACCATACTATTTCACAAGTTGAGGACTAAAACGGCTCAGCAAAATCTACCGGAAGTATGCAAGGAAATGTACAGATTGGTATGCAGAGAGTGATGCTCGATAGTCATCACAACACGTTCTTCGCATGTAGTCACATCACGTAGTATTCCCTTTCCCTCTTGCAGTAAGCCACCGCAAAAGAATAAAAGCGGAAATTTCATTCTTATTACGCAAAATACAAATTTTCTTTTGTTCTGCTATCGGACAGGCAACTCGCTCGGAGAGAAAAATATATCACAGGAGTAGGAATTTACATAGATGTGGAACATGATAGTTGAAGAAGTCAAAACATTTAACTTAATTCTTAGAAAATTCTTGTTTTAGTTTCTTGTGAACCTTGAGTCTACTGGGTTCCAGTGCAAAGCATATCTCTTGAAAATATAAACTTTGAAATTTCATCTGGAGTGGACAAAAATTAATCAAGGCAATAGAATCAATCACACCCTAAAAATTGAGAGTACACTTCAAAGCATTCAATTTAGAATAAAAAATATCTATAAAGTAAACATGAGATAAAATGAAAGTTTTATGCAAAAATTAGCATTGATACATGCTACTTCACACTACGGCTTCACCAAGGCCGACTTAGTAGACACCCATAGGTCTCAGTAAGTTTTAACTCGTTTTGACAAGTTTTAGAAAATATTATTTCTCTACAATTTCTGGCGGCATTAACATTAGAAGAGTGGCTAGCAGATTCTGTGCTAAAATAGGCAAAACTTTCATTCATTTTACTTTCACTAAACAACGTTTCAGGTACTAACTCTAAACATATTTGTCACTTAGCATTGATTTCATTGCATTAATATCCCATCCTCTTCAGCAGCGGGAAACATTTCAATTCGAAGACATACGAGGTTTGACAAAAAATACGTGAAATTTCTATTTCCCTGAAAATATCTTTATTTATTTGTCAATATTAATGTTGTTGTTCCCTTCAAAGTAGGTAGTTCCCATCAGTTAAAATGCATTTATGCCAGCGCTTTTTCCAATCTTCAAAGCACTTCTGAAACGTAATTTTCGGAATGGTCTTTAGCTCCTTCAGTGAGCCTGTCATTATCTCCACAATGCTGGAAAAACCTCGTCCTTTCATGTTTTTTTTTATCTTAGGGAATGGGAAGAAGTCACAGGGGGTCATGTCCGGCGAATACGGCGGGTAAAGCATAATAAGGGTGTTGCTTTTAGCCAAAAATTTACGAAAAAGCAGTGAAATGTGAGCAGGTGCATTATCAAAATTTAACATTTTAGACATTTAACAAAAATTGGTGGAAATTTTAATTTTTCTAACCAATTTTGCTGTCAATTGTCCCATTACCAAAATTTCGAATTAATAGCTTCGCACGAGCCAACTGATTTGCCAACATCATCAGCAACTTCTATGATAGTGACTTAGTGATTTTACTTAATAATTTTCTTCACGGCCCACTTGAAAAAGTTTGTACAACTTTTGAATGCTTGTTTTATGCAAATAGGGCTCGCCAAAAACAACATTGAACATTTACAATTCTGTGCTGCACTTTATTCCGTTCTTATAGCTTAATTTAATTCAAATTCTTTTTTATATTTTTTCCATGGGTAAACATTCGCCGAGATCACCAAAGCACGTGAAACCATTTTGACAGCCAATAATAAAATAAAAAACCAATATGGCGACCAATGTCAACATACATTAGGGACAAGAGTATCAGCAAAACAAAAAGCTGTGATAATTGGACTTGTGCAAACTGCGAAATTTAAAAATTCCGCGTATTTTTTATCAAACCTCGTATAACTGATTTTCGCTGGGCTCTTTGCAACGGTGCCGTTGAATACTGCTGAAAGCATTGAGGAAATATTATTTCAAAAAGTAAGTCTTATGCCTTCCACTAAGGCTTTGATAGATTACATCACAGTAGAATTGTATCCGTTGAACTTGAAGCTTTCTTTCGGTCGCTTCTCACTACAGCTGCATTCCGGTCTCACGATATATCGGCAGCATGAATGAGGTACTCCAAGAAAGGAAACTTCCCATGCAGGAAGTCCTCGGATATTCTGTCCATAATACCACGGTTTATGAGAAGTTGCATCAGCCAAGGTCGGTTGCGAGAAATGAGCTCTTATCCGATGCATACATGCAAGTAATACATTTTTGCGTCAACTTAGCATTACACTATTAGACAAAAGAAGTTATTTTTCATTTGGCATCAAACTTTGTGGTGTAAAGACTGGTGAGCAATATGTTATGGATCTGTGAGTCCCATATGATCAAATTCAAATGAGTATCCACCTATTTTTTAAAATTATGATTTGACATCAATATGCGCCATGGACTGTGAATGGCCAAGATGAAAAATGTATTTTTTTAAAAAGAGCAGTAATTCTGGAAATATCAGCATTTGTCGCAAGAATGCCAAAGGCCATAAAGTTAATCATTCCCTAGCAAAATGGGTACATATGGGAAGTAGGTAATGGATATAGTAACGCTAGAGACCTTAGGTACAAGAACGATATACTATAGTACGAAAAAAACTATTACCAGGAAAAGCCATCGAACTCATATCACCTCAAGTGAGGGATGAAATCTTCCCAGTAACAGAGACAATTCTAATGCTAATCGATTTTTTAAATTTTTGCTGCTAAAAAATCAAGGCGTTACTAAGAGTAATTGATTACATTTCGATTCTCTGAATTTAGGTGGTCACCAACAATGTGATGGATTATTTTCCTTGAAAAATAGGATTAGCTCCTGAAAATCATGTATCTGAAGGGCAGAACTAGGCAAAAGTATTATTTACCGGAATGGGATTTATTTGAGACAAGTAATTTTGGCTCTAATTATCAGTATTAAAGATACAAGCATTTTCAAGAAGGGACCGGCGTCGAATACAACCAAGATAACATTTTCAAATATTTATGAACTCCATAGATGCCTGAATAGGAGAAGCAGTCAAATTCGTGGCATGATTCAGTGAACGCGGTACAATAACGTTTATTGGAATATTGAACATATAAGAAATAAGACATTAATTTGCTGCGTGAGATGCTGAAATTCTTATTTCGTATAATTGTTTCTTTCAACGGTTCAGCAGTAACTTCATTACCATAAAGCAAACGCATCAAGATGCTATCGCTAAACCAACATCCTTCGACATTTAAAACACAAACGTAAGTTATAAAATGATGTTTTACGCATTTTAGGAAAAATTCTTAAACTGAAAGGTATTGAAGAACGATTCCTCACGTAAAAGTGCAGAAAAGTAAATACATGAGAAATGATGAATTTTTATTAGTTTAATGAATTTTTTTGGTGATGCATAAATTTTAGAACACCCGAAGAGAACCCAAAGTTCGAATCATGGTGAAGATTTTTTAGTGGCATCCCGCTCCCTACTTGGATGCTATGTGGAGAGCACTTCAAGTGCAGTAGGTACTCCGTCCGTCGGATGGGACGCTGATCATTGACTGTGCCACCCTTAGCCCACCCACTTTTCGCAAGTCTAGATTGTAAACGAGCAGTTATGTAATTATTACTCAGAACACTTCTGGGTTCTTTTTATATTTTAACGAGTATTTTATTATTACTCTTTATTATCATTGCTCATTATTACTTCCCTTAATGTGGCGAATTTTGACGTTCGTTTCGAACTATAAAAAAACGCCAATCAGTTGTTTAATTATGAGATATATATATTGACGAAGGGTAATTGTTGATTGTGTTTTGTGTCGAAAATAGATTTGAAAAAGAAAAATAGAGATTAATTTTTGTCACATTCTGTGAAAAATACATGAAGTGTTGGCAGTAATAGAGTAATTAGTTAACTCTCATCGCTGGACAATGTCAAGTTCAGAGCCCTGATGTAAGCTACGGCCAACGCCGGGTTTCTCACTACACTCCCTTCCCTTACTAGCAGAATGATCTAAAGTATTCACCGAGCCAAGGTCATGTCAAGGCCTGGCATGAGCTCCTTGCATATTATATCATATCGGGCCTAATTTTTTAAATAATAAACGTGAAGATATTTACACCAAGTATGCAATTATTTTATTTCATATTAATAAGGTCTGTTAGTATTTGAGTGAACGTGTAAGATCTTTGTGGATGCAGAATCCATCACGAACGAGTGTAATGGTGGTTGTAGGATGTCTCGCATGTGAGGTTTCCTTAAACGGGCACTACTTAACATTATAAGAGTATAATAGCGTACAACGCTATGATAGTGTGTTTAATGGTTAATGCATCCCTCGTCAGAAATATCCCGCAGCCACATATCCTAGAGATGGTTTGCATGGGTATCATGTAGATGTACTGCCTACCAGTCAATCCTTCATGACGGAAATGACCTCAGCTGCCCGTCGGCTCTCCAAATAACCAACCACCATTTTTTCCAATGATACGGATATTCAAGAAGTGCTCCTTGGCCCAATCGTCATTTTTGTAACGAGATTATATAAGGATTCCAAAATTGTAATCAACGTTCTTCAAATTTTTCCAGGCACTTCAAATTGCTATCACATGTTTTAATGTGTGTTGCGACAACATTCATTTAGAACAATGCGCCACAGGGGAGACACTCGTTATAGATAGCGATAACGGGCAGGAGAAGTGATCGCGAACAATGGACTTTTAGGAAGTAGGATTATAATAGATTGTGTCCTCAGGGAATAAATTTGGAAAAAGACGGAGAAATTAAGATGGCCAGATAGAATTAATCAAATAGGAGTAAAGCTAAACACAGTAAGAAGAGAGGAATAGTTCTAAGAGGAATTCAACGAGGGCAAAACAGGAACATAATAGAGACAATGACAGTAAGAGACGCACTCCAAACCATTATAGAAGGTAGAAAGTAAGGCCATAGGACATTACAGAAGTTTACGATGCACACATTATATGTGAAAAGAAGAGGCATACAAAGTTCGCCGGACTGGTGTTCACAGGTGAAACATTACATTAAGAAATATTCTTTTGATCCCCATCCAAGCCTACATTAATCGGTAGAACACCGATCGGTAGATATTTTTTCTTAAATATTACATCTTCGGATTGCTAATGGATGGAATTCACCATGAAAAAATCATTTTACTTGACCGAAATATGAATCCACACCTCTCAATTGCCAGTCAGACGTGTTAGCTAGTTACACCACAGAGCTATCTCAGTTCGAGGCTAATTTTCAGCAGGAGTTTATACGAATTAGATCTTCTCGTCTCAAGTCCACACCGTAGCAAGATACGTGGTCGTGCTTTATATGTCACTTTCGCAGGAGAACAAACCCAACATTGTCGCGTTAGATCAACTAGCTTTTGACGATTTCCAAATCCTTGCGAAATGCACAATTTACAAGGTTCGCAGTCACCTATTGACGCACAGTGAATTCGTGTGTCAATGAGACGCAGTCACTCCTTGACGCGTATATGAGTGGCTGCGCAACTCTCTCTCTCTCTAACCTGAAAGTTTTCTCTTTCACTTGTTTTCAGTGTTTACCCCTCAGTACGTCCTCTGTCCACTTTTCCTCCTTCCTGCGGATTCCCGCAGGAAGGTTGGAATTTCCTTTCCGATTAAATTTGACACTTCGCTCGTCTAGGTTACCATTCCCATTCCCTTCCCTAGTAGCAGGGGGCACTGTCACAACGTTGCATCAACGTGCAAAATGTAACTACAACGTGCACGTTGTCACAACGTTGCATCAACGTCCAAGCACAACGTTATCACTTCACGTTGCCACAATGTTGCAGCAACGTCCAAACACAACGTTATTAGTCGACGTTGAATCAACGTGCATACAACGTTGACGTCAGTTATGATTTAAATTATACTTTATTTATAATTATACCACGGGTGGGCAACCTACGGCACTTAGCATTCGTGCACGTTTGTTAGCATTGTCTTCACGTATAAATATATATTTCATTTTGAATAATTTATTCTACTAGTTAGTTGTCTGCTTGTGAACATGAATAAACATTTGGGAATTGGAAAAAATCTTGTTTATTCTCATTAATATTGCATTTACATCCATACCATGTGGCAATATAGGTTTCAATAAATAAATGCCTGATAACTGTTATCGTGATTGGATGGTATTTCCTCTAACTATAACCACTTAATCACAATTTAAAAATTAGTTCTCGAAGTCACATTAATCCACGGGAGCGGCCATATATATACGACTTTCAAGACACATGAGATTTAATATCAGGGGTAATGATGTGCGCTTAGAGCCGTAGGATATAACTAGGGAGATACAAAGTCGTCAGGTAGATACAAGATAGGATAATACAATGTACTTCCACATCTCATCGCGTGATAGTAACATGCATAGTATTTAAAACGTGAACTCCCTTTCTTATTTTGAGAGCGCAGGGAAGAGTCATTGGAGAGGGCAAGGGTGTTTCAAGGGAGAAAGTTTTACCTGAGTAACTAGGAAAGAACCGTCTGTTGACAAATTATCAACATAATTGTTAATTATGGGATAATTTCATTGATGGCTATAGCTAGGGAAAATTTTTAACGTTGCCTTAAAAATGTTGCACCGATAATGTGGCACTGATAACGTTGCAGCAACGTGGTTTTTCGGGTTTCGGGAAATTCGGATGTTGAGGCAACGTGCATGCAACGTTGCGACAACCAACATCTACATTGTTTGCACTTGTATATTTTCCAATTGTAACGTTGTGACAACGTCCTCTGCTACTACGGTTTCTCCTCCTTATCCACACCTAAAATTCCTTTAATCTGCCTCCCAACTACAATCATCCTGTTCACCGAACCACCTCTTTTCTGACCTGCAAATCTCTACGCTGCACATTTTAACTGGAAATGTTTTTGCTAACCTCAACTAAGACACCCATTAAAATTCCGTTCTCTTCGCATATGATTCTTGGATCATCACTGTTCTTCACCTCTTGTCCTTACTACAAAACCCATTTTCAATCTACATGCCTGAACTTTTCAAGTTGCTCCAGATATATCAATTTCTCAGGAATCTTCCACTTCGCCATATCATAATAACTTTTCACACATAGCCTTTCATCCTCTACTTCTAACGCATTCGTCATTGGCCGAAGTCGTTTGACGAGCTTGCTTAATCACACAGTTCTCAGCAAAAACTCACATCCTACTAAACATTCTCACCTATCTATGTCTATCACATTGTAAAATTGATGTGGAAACAGGCAAGGCATTTACTGATGTCAGATAAAGCAAACAGTTAACACAAAAACTGAAATACAAAATCAACAGCAAATGAACTATAAAAGTTCATTCAATTTTTTTTAAATTTCATGTGTAACTATGAGGAAAGGATGCATAGTGAAATTTATATAACGCAATTTTTCAATCTTGTGCCGGCCATGGTTTTAGGAGTTCACCATCAAAAAACTTCTATATATGTAAACTCGTAAATACATGACCCTGAAATCATAGCCGTTGTTTAAATGCAAGTGAGGAAAATAACAGAGCTTAGTTCCGCAATTAATTTTAATTATTTGATAATTTATGCAGTCCATAACATAGATCATCGACTGGGAAGACAAGAATATGAACGCCGATACGTCTCACAAGTAGTTCAACATATTTCACAGTCGTTGAAACACGCTTTAACTACATCATGGCGAATGAACGGGGCATGAAAATATTTCCCAGGCATAGCGCTGCAGCTGTATAGCGGCATGCTCTCCTCGCGTAACCTCTGGCACTGAAATTGCATTCGTAATTTCTAGAAACCCCCCTTCTCTCCTCCGCTAGAATCCACAGCTTCAATGCCAGCTGGTGAGGTTGATGAGGTACAACTGTCTTCGTGGCGTTAACTGGCACACTCTTAGAGCAACAAAAAGTGGAATTGTAATCAAGATACTAATGTATATGCTGAGACATACAGAAATATATACGACACCAGGAATGATTACGATATTTAGGCCTCCATGGTCAATAGAAACTCGGAAAATACATAAGAATCCATGGTAAAAATGCGCATCAACACGATAAGCAAAATGAACAAAACGATGCATGATTACATCGATATCCAAGCATTGTGGTGGAATAAAAAGACATTCTAACGCGGTATCAACTTACCGAGATTTCGAAATCGGTGATGGAAAATGTTAACTATAATTCATCACAGCAATGCTTACCTCATACTCCGCTTAAGATGAGCATTGTGCATACAAATTGAAAACGGCATAAGGTAGGCAACAGTTATTTAATATTATGTGATAAAATGCAGTTTCTGTTAAGTAAGACGGAAGAAACGAAATGGTATTTTTTCGAGGTATTTACTTTTTGTAGGAGAGGAATACAAAACTGCTCAAAAACTTAGCATAAAAATGACGTGCAAAATGACTAGCTGAGGGTAGTGCCTTCAAGCGAAGAAGGAGACCGATTAAAATCCAACACTAACTCGGAAAGATATTATAACAAAGATAAGTTTGCAGGGTAATTATTTAAGAAACCACGGAACTCAGTCCTGATAATGTAGCTGAGTGAAAAATGAAAAAGGCTAGAAAGTGTAAGATAAATTCCACTAAATGTGGAATATCCCCACCCATCCCATCACTCTTGACAGTAGCAGCTCCAAATGCACACGATTGTAACAAAATAGCTATGGACCACCAGGAAACTTAACGTACATAGGCATTTACCAGACGCGCTAAAGTTAAAGTATTTAAACCCTAATTTTATAAGCAAGTCAATAGTACACTAAATACTCCTTTCAACTGTTTTAAAACAAGGAGTGACACTACATATCATTAGGCCTAAAAATGCCCAAAAACGTATTTCTAAATATATCGAATATAGCGTGTAAGCCTCTGCTAATGCCACTTCTCCAAGAATAAGGTTTCACACTGGTTCCGAAACCAAGATACCTGTATCTATAAGTCTGACCTGCCCTGATGATCGAAAATCTTTAAACCATATCATTTATTCAACATTAGCAATAAGTTATTTCTGCTACTAGCGTAAAAGTTACCAATTCACCTTTTTCGACTAAATTCCATCATCTTAGAGAACACTGTTTCTCGTAGTTTGCATCCTACGAGAAATCACGAGGAAACAAAATCCTAATGCATATTCATAACACGGTAGTGCTCCACCGGAATGCCGTCACAGACAGCCTTGTAGATCCGTAAACGGACATGCAAAAAATTGCATATTGAAAAACCATAACCCGTTTGAGTTGTGATTTTCACTTTGATTTTTTTAACTACTTTTAAATTTATACTTCGCAAATTAACGTAAAAACCGGAGAAAAATCACAGCGTTTCACACGTAAATATATAAATTTAAACATCAAATTAAGCAGCGTCGTATTTATGTATATCATCAAACCAGTAATGGCTATCTTAGATCACTAATACCCCCAGATAAAAATGTTCTATTATTGCTTTATCCAAAAACTTGTTTTCAAAATATGCAAATTAGGAAACACGTGAGAATCTTTTGAGAGTCAACTGAGTAGTCGATAAAATATCTAGGGAACCCTAAACAGAATCCCTCGCGCACATAAGAATGAAAAGCAGGAAACATTAGAATCACGGCAAGATAAACATGATTGGGAGGAGTTAGCGGTCTCATTAGTATTCAAGGACGTTCATGCAAGTCATGCAAATAAAGCTAGGTTGATTTGAATACAAAAATAAAATACCATCCTGCATTACCATTGAATTAAAGGAGGAAGGAGTGCAAATAAATATGTCAACATTGAGACAAAAGGAAAAAATAAAATCAATTCAAATTTTGCCAGGGAGAGTTTCCAAAAATATAGGCATGTAAGTGTAGGCGTTGAAGCATATGTTCCCTGAAGGAACTATGGCACAACCATTTTCACCCATAAAAGAGCAACTTTAAAAAATTAACTACAAAATAATACCATTGCATGAGCGGACTTTTTGGCAAACACATTCCATCTCGGAAAATTTCTGATGAAATAAAAACGAGTTTGTTCTTAATCGCAGTGATAGCCGCGATTTCCACATCGCTGAAGGGGATTTACGTCATGAAACCACCTAGCAGGGAGCGATTTTGCCTGCGGACTTCCAAAGAGCAATGGAATGGCACTCATACAATTACATTTAAGAGGTGTAAAAGGTTAATACGCAAGGTTTTAACTCATCCTCTTAAAAAATAGGCCCGTTCCGTACCATTCGACCCACGAGCAAGTATATAAATCTTCAACGAAACATGCAGATGGCCCAACTAACCTGTTCCCCCCAAGCTGGCCAAATTATTGCGAGTGAATGTGTTCCCTTCGGCACGAGAAAGTAACGAGCCCATTGAGGAAAAGTCTTAGGATATTTTCCGGTGAGGGAGGCGCCCCAAGACTACGCACGAAGAGATAAAGGTGGTATCGATTAAGCTAATTACCCCGAGGAAAAAGTCAGATAAAAAGGGAAACAATCCTCCCCCATGCATACCAACAAGGCAGACTTTCTACCCGATTTTAACTTGGCTCCACAGCTATTGCCTCGCACTCCGCCGCTGGACCATGGGACGTAATTCAGGGGGAGAAGAAAGAGCAAAAGAGAATGATGGAGAGAGAGAGAGAGAGAGAGACAGGCGGAGGCGAAAGGAGGAATGGCAATAACTATAAATCACTCCGCCACTGGGAAGATGATGATTACGATGATGACCAAAAAAACAACGAATGCATAGAATCCTGCTCCTGTCGGATCGCCATCATTTTATTTTTTTTCATGCTATGTTAAGCCTAGTGGATCGTTAATAACGACGATGCTGTATCCAACATAGGACCGCCAAGAACCACAAAGAGAAAAAAGACGGTCATTATTACGATGATGATCAACATAAAAAATAAATGTATGGAATCCTACCCCTATCGTGGGCGCCTTCATTTCATTTTTTTCTCCCATGTAAATCCGCGGATCGTTTAACGACAACGCTGGATCAGGCATAGGAGCGCCAAATGAAAACGACCGCCGAGAGAAAAAGCGAGGATGATTAATATGATGATTGAAAAAATAACGAATGCTATAACTTCAAAGAAAACCCTTGTTTCCAACTGCATACAATTATGGGAACTTCGGATTCTTCAAGAAAACGAAAGCACAACTTCCCCCAAAGAGCAGCTAATTTTTATTACTGTAGATGGTTCCACCTCTAGTAGACAGTATAGGCCTTAAGGATAACGCTGTAGCCAAACTTACGATCCATGTGCTCACCTCTGAGCTACGTCGGCAACCATTCCCAACTCCATGTTAAATTTTACTAAGAAACTTTAGGGAATGATACATGCATATTGGGATAGTTCTAGATGTAGGTATGGTTAGTATATAGCAGAGGACTATGTTAATTTCCTGCTGCTATTGACAACATCGCACCACCGGTCTTGTGTATGGATTTCTATGTACACAGGATATCTCCGTAACAGCTGATACTGTCAACTAAATGTAAAACGCCCTATAGCACTGGAATCACAGTGAACTACAATCTATAGCCAGAATGGCTTCCACCAAAATAAACTCGTCAAAACCCATAGTAAATAAAACAACCAAATATAATAAAAATCATATCCAATGTATTATTGTTAAGGTATTATACCGGTAAATGGAGGTTTAAATGGAAGTGAGTAAAAATCCTCTAGATGATTACATATGCAGGGTATATACTACCTTTTTTCATCCGGTCCATATAACCTATTGTCTTTCTTCCCTTTCCCCGCTGCCCCAACATCCTCCCCTATATCACGGCATTGCATCCTATAGCATCCCTTTGTCCTTCATTACCTATCCTCCAACCACTTATTTTTCCTCCTCCTAATCTCAACCAGAAGTTTCCTTTCCTAACCCACCATACCAAGCACTTTCTCGTTTGTCTGCCTTTCGGGCCCACCGCAACTTCTCCATCCTTCTCCTAACCCTAATCTACAACGTTGTGAAACCTTTTCTCGTCTTCTTTTCTCAGAGTACACGCTTCTGCCCCATACCATGCTACCAACAATATCAAACTCTTCACCAGCCTCTTCATTATATCCTTACCCAAGGTCCCCGTCATCAACTCTTTCCCATAAAAATCAACCACGCAATGATATGATGTTAAAATGTCTGGAATCCTGGGCCCGGTTTCAGTTACCACTCACAACTTACAAAATTGAATTAAAACACGTATTCAGGGAATATGGGGCAATACGCATAATGGTAGTCTCCAATTGGCTACTATACCGAACACCCGTAGGTCCTAGAATAGTGATTCCTCACGCATTGTAGTTAACTCATGAAAAGTTTCTGTGAAATTAACAGAGAAAAACTCACACGCCTTGAATGAGACACGAACCCAGATTCCCCGAATTCCCAGTTCAGGAGAATTATTTTTCCTTCAAGAATGTTTACACATTCGTGTGTTTCATAGCAAGTGACACAAGTTATATTGGAAGTGCTAGTTAGGGTTTCTGCACATGAGCGAAATCATTTTCTGTGCTGATCACGAGACTCTCATCATGAAGATGTTTTCGTGCCGTAAGCTCACCTGTGACACGGATGAAAAGTTTTTAATTGTGGAGATAATAGTGAGTCTACGTAACTGCATTTGTTATCAAGAAGCTGTAAGAATAAGTTTTACCTACTAGTGATAACAGAAACATTTAATTCGCAAAGTAAAAAAATAAGACGGAAAGCGGCACGCTTCGTTCAAAACTGCTACGAGCGAAGACAAAGAGTCAAAGAGCAGATGGAATGACTAGGTTGGGAACCTCAAGTGACTCAGAGGCTTCACCCTAGGCTTAGATTACCTGAAAATGTCAGATAATACGAATTTCCGTACGAAACGGAGCATACTATTTTGACCCCACGCTGTATCTTCAGAACTGATAGAAGTGACCAAATAAGAGAGATGCACCGCCGAACGGAAAAAAATCCTTCTTCAAACGCACCATTAGTGATTATAACAAAAACAGCGTGACACTAATACAACACACAACGTTAGTATATAATGTACCTCTGTCCTCTCCCCCTCTTTTTCCCTACTGCCCGGCTGGCTGGGGTCCTTATATCCTCTGTCCCACGCTTCTGCGGCTCGCAGGATAGTATATAGGTAGTATATAGAACAGTGAAATTTTGGGTTGTATTCGGAGACAATGGAGCGGCAATAGTCACCGTTATTAGTCTTTGTGCCATATGATATAGGCTCTTATATGAATTTAGTAATATACATGTCTCATTATAATTCTGTGGGTGACGCCCGCTCAAGTTTGATGTCTTGGTCAAAACTTATGTTACTGCACACTCGAGTGTTCACCGAAGAGATAACATTTGTATACAGTTTTTCTCTTTGAAATACAAGCGAAATTGTTAACAAAAACCTCCTATGCGACGTATTTCAACGGGCGAAACTAGCCTAACAGATATACCTCAGCGATGAACACACGAGAACGCAGAAACATTTTCTTCAACGCCGCAAAAATCTACGATAAAACAACATCAAGAAAATTAAATAGTCTCATGCAAGATATAGTGGAAGATATACTGTTAAAAATACATTAGCACTTATCCACGACGCAACTTTATCGACACTACACGTTTTAGCTTACTTGACCATCATCAGGTGACAAACGCATAGTGTCAGTAAAGTCTTTCCGTGGAAAAGTGCCATTTCATTTTCTCAACAATATCAGGAAATTTTTGTTAAAAATTTTCAAAATTTTTGTAAAAACTCAACACTCCGATCGCCGATCCCTAGTTAAGCACAAACTTAAGAAGAATAAAAAAACAACTAGGAATTGCTTAAATGAAAGCGCCTTAATAACGGAAACAGTAAATGAGTAACATTATTACTAAACGTAACTATTAACGACACTCAAGTCCCCAACACGAATCGGTAACTATTGTCAATAATGGGACCGGTCTGTGGCTGTGTCGTGAAAGGCTTCCACTCCAAATTTTTTTCTGCCATGTAAATCCGTGGATCGCTTGAGGACGAGGCTGTATCAGGTACAGGACCAGGCCGAGTGCCACGCGAAAGAGAGAGAGAAAGCGAAAGAGAAGAGAGATATATATTCAGAGAATGGGATAGGGGGGAGGAGATAGGAAAGCTTTTGGAGGGAGTAGTAGTAGGGAGGAAGAGGGAGGAGTAGACCGAAAGAGAGGTAAAGATTGTGGAGAGAGGGGAGTGAAGACGGTTGGGGGGAGGGAGAGCTTCGAGGAAGGATAAGAGGGGGCCGAGGAGGAAGAGGAGGACTGGTTTGGAGGGGAAGGAGCGCAGGGGAGGAAGGAGAGATAGGAGGAGGTAGGCACGCAGGCGGCTGCAGGTGAAGGTGGATCGTTAGGCAGTGAGAGAGAGGGGAACCTCGAGAAGAAGTGGCGGGGAAGTGGAGACTGTGGAGCGGGGAGGTAACGTAAGAGAGGCATTTTGTGGGAAGTGGGACGTAGCTCAGTCTTCGGTGGACCGCGAGGGTGATCCCCTCTCGAACGGCGCGCTTATAACAGTTATACCTCCGAGTTTATTTTTTTTTAATCCTTCCACATTTGTTGTTTTTATACCCATCCGCGCACGCAGAAAACGTCGTATCCCGAAATTAATCCGCGCCAAAAAGGTAAAAACGATAGAGAGTCACATCGCCATGGAGGTGCTGCCGGACGACCGCCAGAGGTGGTCCTCGGAGTCCAACTCGTTCGCGCCCTTCCGGACCAAGGCCGCGAGACACTCAATGGGCGGAGCCTTCGTCCTAAGCATTAGGGTCGACGCCTCCCATACCCAGCCCGCACCCGTGGTGGTGCAGCAGCCGCCGCAGCAGGTACAAAACCCCATCAAGATCATCGTCAACGGCACGGGGGAGCGGGGACACATTCATGAGGAGACCTTCCTGGAGAAGGTGGCCGCAGCAAGGCAGGCTGCCATCATAGCTTCGACTCCTACCGTGAAGATAATCTCGACACTGCCGGCAAAATCCCGCGAGGAAGTGGTGCTATCGCAGGTACAGGTGATGCCGCCGGCGTCCGAAGTGTCGCGGATCCCGATTGAGCCGGCCAAACCACCGGAATCGACGGCGCCGGAACCAACTTCCGGACCGGTTGGACTTGATGACGAATCCTCGGAGAGGATAGTAGTCAACAAGGTCCCCGCGACCGTTGTCTCTGAGGTCAGGAAGGGCGGGACGGTGGTGCCCGTGGGGCCTGTGACGTTGGAAATCGCCCCAATAGCCCCAGAACCAATGGTAACGGACGTGCAGGTTGTGTCGGAGGTGCTGAAATTGCCGAACGGGCATCCAGAACCCGAAGTTTCAGTCGAGCCAGTGATCCAGACCGTGCAGAAGGTTAACAAGGAGCCCACCGTGTTCGTCAAGGCTAAGTCACCCCCTCGAAGGGTCTCGCCAGTGGAATCTAGGGTGTCCCCAGTGCCTCCAAAGTCACCCGCCGAAAGGTTTACGCCCCCGGTGGTCGAGGAGAGAACTTACGAGGAGAGACTAAGGGTACAATCGGATGTGGAGGACGAGGTGGACGGCAAGATGCACTTCCACTTGACCGTGGAGCGTGGTGAAGTTGCTGACAGGAGCGGAAAGGGGAGCTCCGTCGTGGCAGAGCATAGCGGAGCGGGTGGACTTCTGATGCCAGGGGCTGTGGGGACCATCAGGAGTTCCAATGGGACGGTGAGGGGAGTGAAGAACAGGGTGCGCGCCGGGATCGCGGCGTTCCTACAGAACGAGACTTCACACGTAAGTTACAGCCGTTCAAATCTCCATCGCATATATTTTCCAAGGATAATGCCAGTCGATACTCGGTGGTCATATTTTATGGCCCTTTTCGCTGCATTGTAGTCTAAGGAAGCCATAATCTTTATGGTTATATATGTATTCGTGCATTTACTCTCCCACAAATCTTTTAATCCCTACTCTTTATGGATTGACAGCATCTCTACTGATACCTATATCTTTTTAAATTTCGATTCCCCGCCTCATTAATCCCTACCACGAAGCAATTAAGCCCACATTACTTTAAGTGCATTTCCAATTATATATAATACACCATATTACTCATTTCTAAATTACATTAGGCAATGAATAAATAAAAATGTAAACTCAGGGAAAATTATGATACTGACACCATCGGAGAGCTCGGAGGATATTCTTTAACGACCAAATTACTAAATCGAGAGTTAATTTTATGGCACAAACGCGTATTACATTTAAAAACTTAAGGGCTAGAAGGACACCTGTTGTATAATATGATGAAGTCATAAAAGAATTCATTATAAGTTATCGGTGTAAGAACTGAGAATTTATAACGCCAGAGCCACCTACGTAAGTAACTCCAACAAATATAAAATTTCTGCTTGACTTTCGAATTCAAGGACATCTGTAAGGCACAGTGCCAATTGCGAAGGAACAACTGATCTGAGCGTTACGTGCACAGCAAGGTTATCACAAGCAATTGACAATATCTACAATAATCGTCCAGAGAAAAGTTGCTGGTTTCACTATTAGATATATTTGACGAGTGACTTTAAAAGATTCCAAACAATATGATCGCAACAAAGAAATCGTTAAATAAACAAGACTGAGTTAGGACTAACAGTATTGTTTCGTTTTTAGGCAGACATGTAAGGAATTAAATTGAAATAAATTTTGAGCAAAGGGGATACGAAATTCGTCAATATAATATATTATATCGGTAATCACTCCTCTTTCACGTCAATTCTATCTTAATTTTGCGATGCTTAACGTTCAGGAACACCCTTAGAATTTTACATTTCACATTAAAACGACATACTTGTTCACTTGGTTTCCCACCTAAATTTATTCAACTTAACCCTTTCGTCGCATCGTGGAATCTTCAGGTACATTCATCACACCAAGCACGTTTTTTGTAATATATGTACCTGAAGATTGAGATAAGAAGAAGAAGAACTTTATAAAACCCAGGCTGTAAGTAAATAAATTGACGTGGAAAACCAAGGGGACAAGTACTTCATAATGAAGCAATTCCACCAATGGCCGCTAGTATCATCAATTTCACATTCAGCCTTCTACCTCAACTACATGAAGATTAGAGGAGACAATTTTCACATAAAACAACCACAGTAAAAGCGTTCTAAAAGACAAAATCAAGAACAAACTTCAACGGCGGCGCGAAACGCTAAAAGAATCCTAAGAATCATGATTTGACAACTCCCCTATCCCATGAAAAAGTTAATTGAGAAAATATAATCCAAACCCAAGATAATGGCTTGCAAACAAGATAAAATCAAGTGAATCACAAGAGCTATTTTTTTCTCTCATCTTATCGCAATTTTCGAGAGAGTGCATTGTTTTCTTTTTACCGGCAAAAAAAAACAAAAATTAATATAAATTTCATGCTTAATCTCCTCCTAGAAGGCATGGAAATAGAAGGTGACAAATAAATGTCGTGAATTAATCAAGGAAATGGGATTAAAGAAAAATCGCAAAAAAAGTTAAACTTCACTTTCTTCAATTTCACTCCACTTATAGAAAACTTACGATATTCATAATGAAATACATTTTAGCCTTATTACAGATTTAACATTGCTTTTAAATTTTCGAAAAATCCACAGAGGAAAAATAATTCGCCTTGGCCGGAACTCGAACCTAGATCCCACGATTACTCAAAGGATGTATTCCTCTGTGGAATTTTCGCCATTAGCGCGCCAGTGACACCGCAAAAGTAATTCCGAGGCTAGTTCGCCGTGCACTCAAATCAATTGGTTAATTCATTTCAATATGAAATAGTATTTGGACAGTTACATCGTTCGCATCGAGCAACGCTAAAATTAAAAACCTTTACGATAATCATTTAATTTAATCTCAACTGCAAGAAGAAAACAGGTGACCAAGTATTATGCCATAGCCAATGGCACTTTCCATTCACTCTAGTGCGCTGCTCACAATTACAGAGCACTACTTTCTATTTATTTCAGACCATTCTCACCAGGCAGCGCGCTTCAAAACAGATAGGGACCAGTGTTGATGGGCGCTAGACAATAAATGAACTTCGATAACCGTAGTTTTTTTTGTTGATTTTCAGCAAAGGCGTCAAACATGGATAACGTTAAGTTTTAAATCACTCTGTGATAAAAATCTCGCTTTATTAAATACACTATCGTGTTCCTACAAGAATTTCCTCCTACCTACCGGCATGTTACTTGAACGTTTCACCTGCGCACATCGTTCCATTCATCATCGTTCGTTTGCACGCTTAAATAGGTTCCACCACGACTGCGTGAGTCAAAACAAATACTCAATTCCTAATTTTGCTTAATTGGTTAAAAAAGTCCTGTTTTCGCTGATGGCATGTGTTAGTTATTGAACACCAAAATTAAGGTAAAATATGCACATTTTTACACGAATATATTTTAAATGAACAATTTTTTGTAGCCACAGACACCGACTGCAGCGCTATTTCTACGGAATTGCCAAATTTTGCCTTTAATTAATGCAGTAACTAGCCAATAACTAAAAAAATAATATATTAAGATGCATCTATTTTATATTTAATTATTTTCTCGGGAGTTTTCGCTTCTTATGAACAGTTTTCCGTAAAAATGGCATTTATATTAGATAAAAAAATACTATTATACTACCGCGCGTTTCTCCCACTGTCGCATTTACAATATGTAAGTTCAAGTTAAATTTGCGAGGAAAATAGTTGAGAAAAATAACATTTTGTTTTTCATATCCGACAGATGACACATTGTGGAAGTACGCTGATGTGTTCCCCATCTGCGCTAAACTTCAATATACATATTTGAATGGAAAGCTCCAGATTTCGGCGGCAAGTTAAAACTCATATAAACAGCACACAAAAGCGCAACGTTTTCCTCCCTTTTAACCAGAATTTTTGGAGGCCAGAATTGTTTCTTTTTTCTACAATGGTGCAATCTCAGCGAGACCCTCCGAGATTTCGTCTGGGTCGGGGTAGGAAATAGTATTTGGACAGCCGGCGTGGTTTCGGTTCTTTTTTTGTTTCTTTTTTTTTGGCCGGAGGGATGGTCGGGATGATGGAGGGGAGAGATGATCGGGGAAGGAGGAAACTGTCGGGGGAGAGAAGAGAAGGAATGGTTGGAGGGAAGTCTTAGCCTCTCGAGTGGGGAAGATGGTGGGGGGGGGAGAGGTGGGGGATGAGTTGGTGGTGTTTTGGGCAAAGCAGGGAGGAGAGATCAGAGAGAAAGAAGAGGTGAGATGGAAAGAGAGAGAGAAAGAAAGAGACACGCGCATAATACCAGTCCTCTCTCTCGCTCGCTCGCTCCATCTACCTGTCCCGAGTAAAAGGCTTTGGGGGGAGGAGAGAGAGGTTTAAGGAAGGAGGGAGGGTGAGGAGGAAAGAAGGGAAATGGAAAACCAGCCGCATTGCCTGCCTTCCACTCATGCAGGTCTCTCCTCTCTTGCGAAAGGAAAAAGACTGGATACTCCACTCCTCCCCAACGCCGCCTCTTAACCTCCCAACCTCTCTCCCCATCCTCTTAACGCTACACCTCCCTTTCCATCCAACACCCCCCTCCTCCTTTCCTTTTAAGAATCCCCTGGGGGTGCGCCACCTTCAGGGCGCCCAAAAGTCACCGGAGAGTATTCGGTAGGGAGGAGGAGGTTGGGCATAGGAATGCGAGGTGTTGGCGGGCGGGGAGAAAAGGGGAGAGGGAATAGAGGGAGAGAGGAAAGACTGTCGGGGAATGGACGAGGAACAACGAACGGAGAAAACTTCGCCCAAAACATATGCCAAAAGGTGCAGCGAACTTTCTTCCTTCCCATCTCTTGACTATAAACAAATGGGTTGGATCAGCGCGGTGGCTAGATAACATGAATTTCCCCTCGGAGGGCCCGGGTTAAAAATCCGGCAGTTGCAGAAATTTTTCATTTATTTAACAAAAAAAATATTAACTTAGCATTGTGGTTGAAAGAGGTAATGAGGGGCGAAAGGTTGCGTAAGGTGTGATTGAGGGGAGGATGTTGGGTAGACGGGGAAGAGGAAGGAAGAGAATGGGCTCTCTGTACCTACTATATACGGGATGAAGACGAGCAGGACGTATGCTGGGATGAAGGAAGAAATATTCTAGATTGATAGGGTCCTGCACAAGTAAAACCCAAAAGAATTTTGCTCTGTTCCATTAAAACCTAACTTAACCGGTAGATCAATAATAAAAATACATTTAAACGACAATTTAGTATTATCCACACTATAATTTATTTTTTTAAGACCATGATTTTAGCAAAATGTTTCCATTTTCAAGGAATATTTTATTTGCAGCAGGTTTCTATACCTAGACCCTGAAGTATATACGGTGTAGCTGTTCGTGTCGTAGTTTTGATAGCAGGCACATCGGCCAGACTTGGAGAAAATGGAAACTAGAGCCTAAGGAGAAAAACAACTTGTTTGAAAAATACGCTTTGACTTCGAATTTGCTTAACTTCGCCCAAAACCCCAACGAAAGGTGCAGCCAATGTTGTCTTTACCATAAGGGCACACGGGGCCCGAGCCCAGGGCCCCCGACCTCACGGGGGCCCCGAAATGCCGATAAATTTGCTTAGACCAAAAAAGGAGCTTTTATTTAATAACGTATTCACCTAAGTTCCAGTTCTCAAAACATTTAATATCATGATGGAAGGTATGCACATCGGCCAAACGGCCGATGTGCATACCTTCCATCCATTTTTGTCGGCCTCGGTGGCGGGTTCTAATCCCGCCTGGGGAGGATTTTTCACTTCCCAGGGCATGGTTGTTTGTGCTTGTCCATTGTTGATTATTAATACCCCGATATAAAGGCCAACGAGTGCTGTTTTCGGTGGTTAAAAAGAATAAATAAATAAAAAAACTCGAAGAAACGTTAAGACTAGAACCGAGGAGCACAAAAAAGTTTCGAAACATGAGCTGTGACTTCGAATTCCGCTAAACATTCATTAGAATGCGGACATCAGAGTAACTTTGTCCCAGATGTAGTACATACATATACAAGACAAAAAGTTTGAAATTATGAACTCGTCAAAAGGGTCTCAAGTCAATGACCATTTGTATTTGCTGCTCATTCCCATATGATGTCACTCATTCTCCCAGCGAAGGTGAAGAAATGACTGACGTCCGTCACCCTGACTCACTCCCTGACTCCTTTCCTTGTCTCCTATTGTCCTCATCACCGTAACCCCCTCGTCGCTTTCGGCTAAGGTTAATAAATACGCTTCTACACCTAAATTTTACTTTGAAAATGACAATGTATAGCTAAAACTAAAGTCACTAGAGAATTAAATTTATAATTCGTTCGTATAATTTATAATTTAAAAGTTCGGATAACACTTAACTGTTGTTTGAACTAAAAATTATTTGCTTTCACAAAGTCAGGACTGAATCAAACTCTTACAATTTTTAATATAAGACACTGTCTCCGGCGTTACTCTGTGGAACTCCTTCATTTTAATAATAATAAACACTTGGTTGTTATTCCACACTTTATTGTAAACAAAACGACCCGGGTCTCAGCATATCATGCCATCATCAGGTGTAGCCTGATGATGGCATGATATGCTGAAACCCGGGACGTTTTGTTTACAATAAAGTGTGGAATAACAACCAAGTGCTTACAATATTTCATTGGTAATCCGATCATGACAAGGGTGTAATGAAGATAGCAGGTACTCAAGTACTCTGTCTCATTCAATCCATCGTATGGGATGTTAAAGTACATTCCCTACAGGAGGGTGAATAAAATAGCGCCAAACCGCTGAAAAATTTTCACTCAATTATTTAATTCATATTCCAGCACGTCCAGCTTCCACAACGAGAGTACTGAAACAGCAAACAGTGTTCCCCATGCCGTGCTTTGTCATTATCTATAATTATTGTTTTAAAGAGTTGATAGCCTTAAAGCGACAAATTTGGGTTTATCCTCCCGCGACAGAGACATATCAAGCTCGTCCTGTATAGAAAGCTACGTAACGCCTCCTTTTTTGCAGTAGACATCGCAGGCGAGACATTTAGTTCACGAATATTCCTTCGGTTATTCGCCCTAAATGATATTAGTTGGCTTGATGGGTGTAATTCGCTGGCGACACAATGACACGAGAAGTTCTTGGCGGTTGTTGGGCGACTTACATACCCAGCTTCCGGCCTAGGGCCGCTGACAAGAGACTTTCAAATAATTTCGTTTCACGAGGGTTTAGCCTCTAAGCCTACAGGGTGGGGGAGAGCAGGAATTTAGGTCTTGGAAAAGGGAACGAGGAAGTAGAGTTAGGATCATAGTTCTATAAATTCAATAGTAACGGGCTGTTGGAATATGTTAAAGAGGAAAGAAATTGCCGGCAGCTATTGCGGATGGTGGCAGGAAGGGGTGAAAGTTTCAGGTCATGTAAAATGGTGTTACTGCACACTAACCAGAAGGCCCTCGCCAATCGGCGGAGGAGATGGTTCTAAGTCTGGGAGAGCCGCCGCATTCTGGCTGACACACCTGATCAGCATTTGGGAAAGGAAATATTGAAAGATCAAATGCCGACCAAATCAAATGATTTAGCCATGGTAAACATACCACTCACTGGCGTTATACTGTAAGGAACAGACTAATTCCAGCGCCGGGTTTCTCTCCTCCAATCTACCTAACATTCCACTGCCATCCTAATACCTTTTCTCCCAGTCTGAAGCGCTGATTCGCGCGAGGCAGACTCGAATTACATAGAAGATGAGCTAAAAACATCTTCTTGTGTCATCCCTCCCCTATCATCATTTCATAATAAACTCTCAAAAACCCGATCGTTAAGATATCGATGCTCTCTTCCCACTGAGCCGAGCGTCCTTGTTAAACATTTCCCGTTGCGGCGGTTCGGTGAAGGATGATTGGTTACATCCTGCAGCAGAATGGCATTCAAATCAGGTACAGAACGGCACCCGCACTCCGAGAGCAAGGAAAAAAGGGATCGGAGTTCTTTGACTCACGGCGAGGGAAGAGGATTTTGATAATTAAGAACATCCGACGGAAACTCATCGGGCAAAAATGTAATTTCAAGCAGAGGAATAGCAGTCAATTTCCTTCTCTTTTAGCCTTCCGTTTTAACCAATACAACATTAAAGTAATCGAAAAAGATGTTATGCTACACAGTGATCTTCATGAGGGAAATTCTAAACATCCCCATACCACGTGTATTAATCGTAGAACAATTCTTGCTTCTGTTTTATCGGAATAGATATTCCGAGATTACATGGCTGAATGTTTTTCTTTGAGATATTGACCAAAGCAATTAACTTTTCAAGCGTTGTGTAATATTTGCTGAAAATCAAGGTGCTATAGAAATGTCAAAGGGACAAAGCTTGTCTGATTGGTCTAGACATTGTGCTTCTGAGTCATATGTTCTTCAGGAATTAAATTTGTTGAATTTAGGTGTTTTCTCAAATAGTAATGTGGACGATTCATTGTCAGCTAATGGCACACAAGGTTTTGTGACATTTTGGAGTTTTCATAATATTTTGGGGTTTTAGAGTTTTTTTGCGGAATAGAATAACACGAGGCATTAATATAATCCCAATAAAATATCTATTCAGAAGGGAACACTAGAAGTTCAACGCTTCGAGCAAAACGATTCTCGCAGATTTTAGACCCGTACACCCATCGCATATCGACGCGTCGCATTTAAAATTTATTGCGATGTATTTTGAATTAGCAAAATACACTGGAATAATAATATCTAGTATTAATAAAAGTATCAAAATTCTTGTCAAGATATATTCATATTTGTTTACATATCTCACTTACATATTTGGTACTATAATAATATAAAGTATGATATAATAATAAGATAATTGAGGTTCAACTGTGCACACTTGGATTAATAATAAGCACTTACGGGCGGATTACTTCAATGGATAATTATATTTGAAACAGGAAGTTCAAAAAGAAATGAAATTTAAAGCACAGTGAAATCGGTCAATCTCCTCCTCTTACAGCCTTCAACTATGACCAATAAGTTATTTAAGTTGCCAAAAAAGATTTATCCCAGCGCATTGATCTTCAATCGGGATATTCCTAACATCCTCTACTCCGTTTCCTCCTAAGATGAATCTTATTTCCTATTTCAATGGCATCAAACGATAGGTGAATTAATCAGGCAAGAAATATTTACATGATAGGGACTAGGAAATATGGAAAAAATCCTTTGGATCTAAGAACGTCGCAGATGATTTTTCCGTAGCACTGAGAAAATTATCGTCCCGATGAGTGTAACATGTAAACTTAAAGGCGAAACATTTTGGAAAAGCTAACGACACATTGTCATTGTAACAATGCCTTCAAAAATGCTACAGCAATGGGCTAGGCACCAAAATCGTGATAATATTAGTTAATGTAATATAAAATATAGAAACGTAAAACGGACAACATTTTGCACATCCAAGCCTAATCTTCTCCAAGTGTTGTTTGGAACGTTGTTTCAAGCTACAGAACGAGATTAACTATAGGCCCAGAACGTATTTCAACTAAAAAAACAACTTTTTAAATGAGCATGTATTCTCTAAACATTGCCCTCTATTACCCATTGTACTCCTAACCAATGGGGGGAGTGATTTATTTTTATAAACAACCATTGTCCCTCCCATTCTGCCCTTGTTTATATTTTTCCTTTTGCCTTTCCTCCCACTCCTCTTCCAAATCCGCCTTCACTTCGGCCAAGAGGTATACATATGAATGACTTACTGGCTATTTAACATTTTTATCTTACCTAAACATATTTTTTAATAACTTATTGTGAATTATTTCCTTATTTGTATAACGCGTTTCGCCGACTTAGCGTATCATCAGGTACAAAAATATACAGATAATGTTATGTTTTTCAACCGGAAGTACCAATAAGAAAAATCTGTAGAAAACCAAAGGTGTTCCAATTTAAAGTGTAATTACTAAGTACTATCTGTGAAGTGAAGCCTAATACAGTAACGTTCATCCGAAGGAAAGGTCTTCTCTTGAATACATTATAATTGCCATTCATTGACTATCAAGTCATTTTTGATAGCGAGCTCAGTCTCATCAAGCCGGGGTTATTTAAAAAAAGAGCTAATTAGAGGGAAAGTGCAAGTAGGGACCATACAACGGTTACGCAATTCGCCGGATTTTTCAATTCCTCCGCAGCGAAAGGCGAACTGGAACTAATCAGGTGACCCCTAAATCAAACGGATGGATGGCTAACGCGCCAGAATGCCGCGGATGTTTTCAAACGTGTTTTTTGTTGCACACCGAACCAAAGGACGACTCCTCCGAGTCAACGCACTTTTACCGCGGAAGAAGGCTCTTTCTCGTGTTTTTGTTCCCGCGCGCGGCTGATTCTTCACTTCCTACCACCGCACACTATGAATCCAGCGGAATGGGAGGCCGCTTTAGGGGCGGTTATTAACGCCTATTTTTTATTCTCAGAAGAAACCCCCTTTTTGTTAACCGACCCAAGGCTCGAATGAAAAACGTAAGGCTTCCCATCTTCGACGCTCATGCAGTGGTGGATTTCTATCCGAAGGGAATTGTTTCACCTTCGCGGTATGTGGGATGATGTCAGACAAGAAGTAGGTACATACAACCCGCGGATAGCATTACGGAAAGGGTGAATACCTATTGTTCCGATTGTTTACTACTGTGGGGAAAAAATCGAGAAAATCTCTTAATGAGTATAGTTTCCTGAAAGGTAGTTAATGGACACGATGGATAGGAATTGGCGAGAATAAATTTTAACGAAGGAGATTTTAGGAATGAGCCAGAATAAACTTTCATAAAATACTAATGATATGTCACGAGCACGGAGAAGTTCAATTAAGAGTTCCTAGAGGTACTTTACCCCTTCTTAGCTGAAAGGCTATCTGAAAAACTATACTATACGAAAAATTTGTAATTCATCAATAATAGCATCACAACTGATTATTCTATTTGATTGAACTACCAAAAGAAGAATAGGCCATATACATCAATCGAATTCGGAAAATTTCGTGTGCGATTCATTTTAGAGGTTGACGAGCTTATGATGTGTAATGAATGTGAATTACCGTGGTACGTAATTTAAAGTATATTATGCAGCCCATCAGTTCATTTTTTTAAATAATGTCTTTTAAGCAAAATTTGATGGAAGACAACAAGAAGACTACATTTTGTTATGCAAAAGTCATCAGTTATATAAAGTTCACAACCAATCACAGGTTGACTTATTTCAAATAATGGATCTCTTTCTAATCAAAGCAATTAAGGTTAGGTTTAATTGTATGGGAAACAGGTCCTTGCCTCATTGCGTAACTACGCTAAGGTAATTCGATCCAAATGAATGCCATAACCTCCTTTTACTGTGTACTACACTACCTCCTTCAGTACTCCTCCGAGTACTGAACGCGGTTTGGCTAGGGGATATCTAGAAATCCCAGATCTATTTCTTTACGAAATATTCCAACAAATAGTTAGGCGAGAAACTATATATTTATGGTCATATATATGTATATATATACGAAAAGTATGCATAATAAATGCAAAGTTATCCTTCACAGCGCGTAGTTAAATCGCTTCGCGGTACAGGAGGCACGTACAGCGAAAATAACACAGCAAGGGACAACATGCGTGCATATAAATTGACCAATTTCAATACTTGGCTGGGGTAAGAAAGGTGACATTTACAACGTATTGCGAACGATGGTGTTATCGGCACGATTTCTTCCTGTTCTGACTAATACTTTATGTTGAGGCGGCACCAAGTAAAACGTTTTTCATTCTTGAACAGTCCAGTCTCAACACCAGATATTAATTTTATAACTGAAGATCGATATTGAAGTTTAAATATTCATTTTTTCTCATACACGCCTATTTCCTCATGCCATAAACATTGTATTTCTGAGACCAACAGTTGAAAAACTTTGTACCCAACGAACTTATAAGGTGATAAATTAGAGTCTTCAGCCACATATAGCTTACTTTTTCGCTACATGATTTTTGCAGCCCCCGAAAAAATTACCCGAGCACGTGAATTCATTTCGACGATAACGGTTAACTTTTCCTACGGAAACATAAGGAATATAACGCATTTTTGTCCTGGTTGTTCCAAACTCCGGTTACGGCCACAATAAAGAAAGGAACGAGATTTAACGTGGGACATAAAGTAGCCTCGAGGTACAGCATAAAAACTAATCTCTGACACCTCACGTCGGATGAACTTCCGTGCATATTAAATAGTACGCTAAAACCTGAGGCTGGTAGGAGCTCAGTAATTTTATTCTGTAAAAGGGTGATTTAAACTTTACTTGGTGGCCATCTATTAATGACGTCATGCACTTGAAAGAAGGAATGTTTTACGCCATGGTCGGTGCGAATACAATTAATTTAGCGACGACCTTCCATCCTATAAACTAACTTTACAATTTTCGATGGTGTTCCCTGGTTGCTAACAACAAACCTGCTGTTCCCGTAAAATTTATATCGCTTCATGAATTTTTGTTCCTAAAATATCTTCCTTCTATAAACTTAAATTTACTTTCATCCCGCCCTTGTTATCGTTGACGATCCTTTCTCGGAAATAACAACCAACCAGGCGTTCTCGTCAAATTTTGAATTTCCCCGCATATTCCATTCACTAAATTATTTTTCCAGAGTATTAATGCTACTTGTATTTAGCGGGCGTTGGATATACGTAAAGTACTCTGGCAGGAATCCACAGTATTTCAACAACTATCCTTAACAAAAGTGCTGCTTAAAAATGACTAACATCACAGCTTTTGCGAGAAAAGGGCCAACATTTGAGCTGGCATAAGCTTAATCCAATCGTGGTTAGTTTAAGTACAACTAAGTAATCTGAGACGTCCTTCCGTCCTAAAAAGCTAGCCCCAACAAAGATAATATGTTTTCCTGGGGCCTATCGGTTTTTTTCTCGAAAAATGAGTATGCAAAGATATCCTACTCAATAAAGTTTTTTCCTGAAGTATAATTTTTATTTGTGTTCCTGCACACTCGGGTGTTCACTGAGTAGGTAATATTTGCAGACAAAGTTTCGCCCGTATTCCAACGGGCGACTTCAGGTCGAATACGCCTGAAAAATGCAATCAATACGGGCGAAATTGTTTTCTTCGAAAAGCACCTCCGCGATGAACATATGAGGATGCAGTAACATTTGCATCAAATCCGCATAAATCTACAATGGAACTTTTTTACTTGATTCATCGGGCGGAATACTTATAGGCAAGTACTTATGACAGTAATCTAACGAATTTGGACTACCTCTCTTCACAAAAGTTCTTTTTCAAAACTGGCAAGAAGCCGTCAGTGAGAAAAAAATACCGCAGCAAACTCCCTGGGCTGTCAACTCAAAGGTCTTGGGTGCCAGCCCCGCCTCGGGTATGATTTCTGCGTCAGTCGTAAGTCAGGATAAGGTATCAAGCTAGGCCATGATTTTAATTTCAGCATTTGGAGAAACTAGGAAGACTGTAAGGGTGGGCGAGGGCTTTCTGGATCCCTTCAGGCACTCAGACCTCTTGGTTCATTGTGCCTTCCCACATTTAACCTGCCTGTCACTTGCAGACAAGGGACAAGAGCACCACGGTAGAGGTATGAAGGAGGGGCCACCCCCAACCTTCCCGGCACAGGTATGGAAGGAACGACTAGAGAAACTAAAGTCCCAATTCTAAACTGGAAAAATTTGCAATCACAACTTATGACAGGAAAATTGCTTATTATTAGTACGTTTCAACTTTATCACAGAGGAAGAACATGAGAAATATAGCACTCCAATGGCCGCATGAAGTTTTGAGCATCACAGGCCAGAGAGTGGACGAAAACCTAAACAGGCAAGCAGAAACTAAAATTATTTCGAACCAATCACGCTGAGTTGGTTTAAGGGAAAAATAATTCCTAGCCAGTGACCAAAACAAAGGTTACAGACGAGAAGTTAGTTTTCCCGTAAACCATCAGAGCGTGATTCAATGGCAATAATTTTATTTTCTGTTGTGCGCTTGTTTTGCTTTTCGGGCTCAAAACTTTATACGACCAATTGGAGTGCTATATTTCTCGAGTTCTTACTTTTGAGACCGTTGAGCTCATCAACCTCATATTAATATCACAGTGGAGTTCGAAAACAGCGATGGGAGAGTACACAAAAACGACCAAAAAGACAGCGCGGCACAATTTATTGACGGCTGCCGGTGAAGGAGAAGAAAACATCTGACTGAGACGTCGGCGAAAGTTTGGTCGTAAAATTGCGTGTCTTGCGGCCGTTTGTCCGCGTCCTCTAGCGACTCCTCCAGATTCGAAACCTCATCGACTTTCGCTGCCTCCGAAATTTTAGCGAGAGATGGGGGAGGGGGGCAGCAAAGGAACCCTTGTCACGTTCGGTTCATGAGAGAGCGCAGTTGATAACGGGCGGAGATCAAGACGGGGAGGAGGTGGGGAGGGGAGGTCAGGACTTAGCCCCATTGTTTTCCCGTCCTTGCACATCCGTCTGCTTCATAACTCTTCTGCCACCGCAGCACTTCTTGACTCCTTCTCCATCCACCCTTCTGTCTGCCCACGTAGCAGGCTCTCCCGCGCCTACCCTCGGCACGCAAAACCTCTCCCCGTTTCACTTTCTTTTCCCGTCTCCCACGTGTTCTCGCACACGCATATTTCACCGAGGATAAAAAATGAGCAATTGATGGGCTGGGACATAACTTCGTGACCGCCTCCTTTTTGCCAACAGCAACGAGTCAATTTGGGGAGATCTTAAAAAAAAACAGCCGTAAACATATCACAAAGAGCGATAAAATACGAATCGACGGAGCAAACCAACGATAAAGAAAGTCTGAGAAGAGAAAGTGAAGAAAGACAATATAAAGAGGATTTTTTTTCATTGAGCCTACACTTAAAAACTGAGTTTCTCAACCTTTTGGTTATGGTGGACCCCATGAGATATTCCACGCTTTTGCATACCACATATTCTGATTAGCGGGCAATACGTATGAGAGGAGTTTTGGATAAACCCCGCGGAAACCCTTTAATTTCAACCCGCGGAACCCCAGTAAAGAATTCTTCAGACGGGATTTATAGGAGGGAAGGAATATGCCAAGAACTACATAGGTAGGTCACGATTGGGGAGCATCAAGTAGATTTTTTTAAAGGGTTGAATACAAAAATGTTAGAATAAATTACGAGACTTGCTTTGAAGAGAAACGTGTGGGAAGCCAAAGAACCAGCATGTGGATTAATTCGCTCCTGATCATGAATATCAGCAATCCTGGAATAAATTACTTAACAATGCAAATTGTGCATCTAGTAACATGATTAACACCTAAAAAGCTGGAAATAAGGGCAAAATACGATAAAGAGATCAAATAGAGATATGCACAAAGGGATCAGACCACATGCATCAAACAAAAGCAAATTTCGCGATTATGGCGGAAAAAAATAATTTCATACCCCATCGTGACAACTGTAAGGGAGTCACCACGTAGAAAAAGATACTACTGTATCATTTCTGACAGTTGGACGACAAAAAGAGCTCAATAATATGCTTTAAATTGATCAATAATGAAAATGAAACCAAGGTACTGGTATATATACATATACGGAGGTTATATTGAAGGATGAAACGAAAATATATCACCAGACATTGACGCAGGCAGGATGTGTTCATGCATAAAGGGTGTGACTATGGCTCGCTACGGTATGGAACCGCACCAACGGAATGGCACACTTGTTAGAAGTTGATATGCCCACCACGCTCATGCAAGGTAATGTTTAAAATACTTGAGAAGAAGGAGGAAATAATTACACTTAAAAACGGTGAAACGTCACTAGGGTGACGAAGAGGAAAGAACAATGCAACCCCCAGACGCATCAACAACCCTGCCTACGCCGTTCCTCGACACAATCGCTATCTCCACCCACGGACAGCCAACCCGATGGTTTGCGTCGCAGGCACATGCGACGCTTGTATTCACCGGCGTGCATGAGCCAACCTTTTCCGTGGCGACAAAAGAGATAAACCTCCATTCTGCGTCCCACCAGCGAACTCTCCTCCCCACATTGTGGATCCTTTGGCAGCGACGCCCCCTTATTAAAAAATCCAAGGCCGACGAAAGTGTTATTCGCCCCCACCAATGCCGAGAGCTCTCTGAAACGTCCTTTCCCACTCCACAGTGTATGTACCAAACGGGGGCCGCTGCCCGACTGTCATTTGTTCGCGTCCCGTTGTTGCTCTCCGGGCATCGCCCACGAGATAGCTGCGACACCAACGCCTGCTGGTCTGTTCACCTTCTTCCTCCTCCTCCCTGTCCATCTCATACACAACGCCCATTATCCTCTCCTCTCTTCATTTCACTGCAACAGCTACCCTCCCACCGCCCTACCCATCCGCTGTTAACCGCCACGCAGCCGACGCCGGCCTGGCTGTCGTCGTCATTTTTGTTTCTTTTTTGCGATCTTGTCGCGAAAATTCCTCTACTGTTCATCCCATCTGGTGGAATAAGTCATCTTTTTTGGCGAAATATTCCGTCGTTCCCGGTCCTAACTTATGTGAAAATACCTCTGAGACGTATCACGGGAGTACTCATCCTTGTAGCCCTTTATTTCCAATTTGAGGCGATGATATCCACAACTTTAGTGCGATATTATATTTTTTCAGGCATTTTTTACAGATTGGTATCACCCAAGCATTTGACATCTGACGATGCCAAAAGGAAAACAAAACCGACAAAACACGGCCTACAGTGAGAAATAACCGTGTAAACAAAGCGTCATCAATGCCCACCTTTCGTATCACCAGTCCTGCTAAATCGTCATAACTAAAGTATTAAAAAACTTCACACTGAAATTGATGCTACAAGCAAAAGGGACATATGCGGAGATTATAGCGACCAATTTCATCCTCTTACGAGGGAAATGTTATTATTATTTGGTATCTGACCCCTAACAAGTCCTTACTGCCCTCTAAAATGGCAAATTCCCAGTCGTTGAGTTATGAAATTCCCCCGACGCGTTCACTCTTCGAGATAGCCTGTTAGGTAACCTACTCACTGATCAATTTCGTAAACTCAATTTTTTGATGGCTTAAGATGAACCACAGGGGTTATAACAACTGAATGGGGACTCGATATCGGGCAAGTAATGCGCAGTGAAGTGATAGGATGCCCCTAAAAAGAAGAAGTTAGGTTAAACATCCAATCAAACAGCTGGTAGAATACCCAGTTATGAATTCACGCTCTTGATCTATTGTATTATTTTCCCCACCATCAATCAAATAGACCAGTATCTTCATTTTTGTATTGATTTTGAAAGTTCAAGGCAATAATTTTCTCAAACTGAAAACAAAGAAATTACTTGCAATCAAAATATACATGGCTCCTTCGAAATTAAATAAAATGTTTGTGTCACTAACTTCCATTTTGCACAGAGAAACGTTGGTTGATATGTTTGATACTAGATAGATTGTTTGTACGGGGGCCCAACATTGCTTTAACTTCGGTGATCTTACGGGAACCGGTGTGTCAATGTGGCTGGGCCCTGGCCCTGGTTAATACTAAGCAAATCACTTTCTGAAAGGTTGAAATAGCGGTATTCTTGTCGATTCAGTTTCTTAAAAATAGCTCATAAGTGATATGAAAACAAATTAAATGTAGTTTATCTCTTTGAGAAAAGCTTTGTTTCGCAATATTTTAGTTAATTTTCCCACGAAAATGTTAAAAGGTGACAAGAAAAATTATAAATGTTAAGTCACTCTAGTTACGTAAAAATAAAATAAAATATTTGAATTATTAAACACTTCGCCTTCTATAAGTACCCGTAAATAGCTTACCTTCTGCGTTCACCACGCTTAGCAACTCCCAGCGCACCGCCTCAAGAGTTAAGACACCCATGTCACAAGTTTCCTGACCCCAGCTGAGAGCGATATTTTTCAAACATTTTCCTGGAGCGTATCTCCAAGGCAGCGTCTCCCGACCTTTACGTGGTCGAGGTTGCATTCCACTCTTAAAGAAGATAAAGCGGTCGCCAGAACTCTATTTTCTCCGCCTTCTTAAACCAAGAAGTCAATAAATTCACACAGCTGTCACTACTTATGATATTTCTGAACAAATACTCAACAATGTTTTTATGGTTCGAAATTTATTTTCCATCTAAATGAATGCAACAACCTATATCCATATCACCATATCCTGCCCACAAATAACTTCACACACCTTTTGCACAAAGTATAGGTACGCACGTAGTTTTTCAATTTATTATGATGAGATCATACTGCGGTATCAATAATGAAATTTAAAAATTTATATTAATGGAAAAAATAATTAATGAAAAAGTAAATATGTTAGCCAATTCTAAACACATATTATTAATAAGTTACCTTGAACAGCATGAATATAAATAATTAGAGGAAGAAGGAAAAGGCGCACAACCTCAGGACTGATTTGATGCTTACGAAATAACGGTTATAAATAAACTAAAGGTATAACTGTACCCTGATGATCTTATTATGATATTTGATGGAAATTAATTATGCATGCGCGTCTAAACGCGCCGTTATTAATAAAAACCATTGACTCTTTGGGATTTTTTTATTTTAACCGTTGATATGCTGTAAAAACACGTCCCTACTGACACGGTTGATTCTTATCTCATGACGGACAAATCTGAGAGTTCGATGAAGTGATTTCCCCACACGCCGCGTAGATATAAACCTCCAAGCGGGAATGCAGAGAAATGAAGTTCACCTTCCCGGGGAAAATCTAGTCAGAGATGATCGTTCGCGGAGTGAAGTTTCCTCATTGTTCCACCAGCAAAACCTCACGATTCCTGGGAAATTCTGATAGTTAGAGCCATGGTAGGTACTGCTAATACAAGTTAGGTCGTTGCGCATCGTTTGGGTCGAACGCTGTGACGTAGTTTGGATTACGTCAAGCGCTACCTAGGTACGAAGTGCAATGCGTATTTTATATTTTTTATATTTGATGCAACAGTAATGCGAGGAAACATAAGAGGGAAGAGACTTTTTTAGACATCCCACTGATACATCTACGCGACCGAAACGGGTCCACGTTTGCCTGAGACGAGACAACTTTAATGTTCAAAATGGTAATAGCCATAGGTAAGAGCAAGGGTCTGACACTCACATTACTCCAATGGTTATATTTTTCACCCAGAGCACTCTAGCGGTCAGGTGCTAACTATCATCGTGACAGGTATACTCTTTAATTGAATATCTGGCAGATTTAAGTGGGAAATCACCTATTTATTTCTCAGGGGAAACTTAAAAAGGTAATTGTTTAATCAATTCTGCATCCTGAAAAATTCTGGAACTATATTGCAGCGCAATAATGCCGTCCAGTCCTTCTCTTGGCGTTTACGCAGTGTACTTTCTCGGCCATCTTCTTTGTTGACTTACGGTTGCGATGGCGATGTCTCGTGTGGTCCCAGGCGTATTTTCAATGGACGCTGATAAACGTCTTACACCAAAAGGAATAATTAATGCATTTTTTCTCAAAAAATAAAAGATTTATGGCAAAAACATAAAATCTTAGTTTTACACGCATACTTAATTTTCCATTTGCGCCTGAAACAATTTGCGCTAGTAGTAATCCATACGAGATATCGCAACTCCGTCAGTCCCTTGGGTAAGAGTTTTAACTTTCATTTGTAAATAAATTTTTGCTACGGTTATTTCCGCTTTAAACAAGATTGCATTTCCAAATTACACATTAATTAATTATAACCGATCACATATCAGTACTAACTTATAAGTACAATTAGGATGCTTCACAAAAGGAATAAAAATCATTTTCATTCAATTCTGTCGTAGCAATAAAATAACCTATCTGAACTTTCATTTTCACTTTCAAGTTCTCGAGTCGCCTGCTGCTCATGTCATCCAGACGAGTTCATGCGCAGAACGGACTCATTTTGGTCGAGGGAACGTCCTCCCTTGTATTAGTAGTACCATGGTTGGCAATTTTCCCGATCCAGTATAGCTTCACATAAAGCAAGACCTGCCGCACCTGGTAACCATTTTCACAAACAAATAATTAACGTAAAATCCTCATTTAAAAATAATGATGCGTGTAAAAGCTCTGACACGCCGTCACGATACCTGGTCTTCCGTCTCTCTCTCATGTCCTCGCCTCCCGCGTTTCCTCCAATACCCTCTCTGTCCTCCTCCCCGGTTCTGCATTTCTTTGAGCTGCGTCATCTATATTACCGGCGCTATTCCCTCACTCTCACACCCGCTGCAAGCATGCCCGGGGCAAGAATGCAAGGCGCGTAAGGTGGCATCTACCTCTTAAAAGCTCCCTTATCTCTAACAAACGCTCCTCGAGAAATACTGGCACATAAGTCTCAAAGAAGCTTGACTGCAGCAAGCCTTGCGCATGTGGAATCTTTCCGTGTCGACCAGGGCTTAGCATCACCAATCTTTCGACAGCATTTTTGATTGTATTGCTGTTTTGATTGAATTCCATGGACTGTCAATAAATTTCAAAATCCGTCTCGTACAGTTTTTTGAACTCGAGTCTTGTCTCGTGAAGCACAGTCTCGTCTCGTAACGTAGTGTCGGTCTCGAGTCTCGTACGTGAGACACCACTAGAAAAATCTACAAGTGAACAACCGCGAGAGAATAAGATTCATAGTTTTTCCTTGCGCTATATGGATTCACAATAAAGATTTATATTTTCACAGTGTCTCTACAAGAAAAACGGAGAAATTTAATTTTTTTGATCAAACATTTTATTCAGAACCATGACACTCAACCTGAGTGACACTCAATGAATTTTTAAATGGCATGAAAAACGCTCACATTATACCTCTTGAGATCTTTTCCCTTTATTTTAAAACTTTGTTGAATTGGTTATTGACCACTATAATTAACGTAAGCGTTCATATGAAAAGAGTTGGTCATGTGTTTTTTTTTAAATCTCAACTTACCTTTTTCCAACACATCGACTTTTAATTAAAGCATCTTCGTCATAGCAGGAAAGTTGACCTCACCTTAAGCCCTGATGATGCTTTAATTAAAAGGCGAAAAGTTGTAAAAAAGGAAGTTGACATTTAAAAAAAAAACACATGAGCAACTCTCTATAATATAAACGCATACATTTAACTTTAAAGCATAAATGGTCGTTCCTTTTGTATTATATGCCTCCAGTTGATTTCATCTTATGCAAATGCATGCATCAATACCATGACTTAAATGAAATGATTGATATTCAGCGAATATTGCTTTTCGATAAGAAGGTAATTCGGCTATTCATAATGTAGGTAGTTTTTGCAGAAGCAGTTTCGCCGGTATTCCAACGGGCGTCTCCAGGTCGAACGAAGCAGTCATTTAATACCCATAATAATCAATTCCACCTGAGGACGCCCGGGCGAATACGGGCGAAAATTGTCTGAAAAAACTACCTAAAAGAAGAAAACCCGAAAATGCAGGAGCATTTGCTTCAACACCAGGGAAATCTACGATGCAACAATAACACCGTTACTTTAGAAAAAGGCTAAAACATATTTTAATCCGTTAACATAGGACACTGTCTCTGTCGTTACTCGGAACTCCATTATTAATGAAAAAACAAGCACTTGGTTATGAATTCACACTTTATTAGAAGCAACACGACCTAGGTTTTAGCATCTCATGCCATCATCAGGTGTTTTTTCCTTAACCCGTAAACTTTAAGGCGAACATCTTCCGTCATATTTGGCGCATATGAATACGAAATTTCGCTCCACAGGAAAAATGCGGCCAGAATTTGGGCGAAACCTCAAAAGATCGCTAAGCTATGACTCAAGAGGACTATTCTAAATGACAGACCATTTAGAGAGGGAGCATAAATTTCAGCATTTTAGTTTTATATTCAATGCCTTTCTAAAACAATGGGACTGAAAATAATACCAAGGGCAGTAAAAATTTTCTGCGGAGCACAGATTGTATCACACTTTTCACAAATGTGTCACTTTAGTTGCACAATCGTATTCCGAAGATAAGCGAAAGACCTGGGAGGCATATGTCATGTATCACCCACTCATTCGCCTCCACATCGACGCGACAGAATATCCAAATTGCGCACTACCGAACATTCCGAAATTAAAATCCGAAAACTCGCGCCTTTTCCCGTTGTCCCAATGATACACAAATCCAGTCAAAACACCCTTTGCCATTATTTCACACCCACTCGGTGAAAAAGATAGAACGTGTGGGTACTCGCACGAAGTTCCAATAAATTTCTTTCTGAAAAACATTTGTTACCTGCACTAAATTATTCTCTTAAATGAATATTACAGGTAAATAATTCGGAAAGAGCCATGTCTCTAATAAGGTAACCACAAAAGACAAAGAAAACTAATAGAATCATGAAGGTTGAGACTTAAAGTGGTTCATGAAGATAATGTTCAAACTTTACCATGAATACTCTCACACTGCAACGTGAAAACCTCTGGCGAACTTGATTCTAGTCAAGTATGTAATTTCGAGGATTAACAAAGCTCTCGGTTTAACGGATGCAATGGTACGCCAAAGGGGGGAGATAATAAGATCCTAAGGCCCAGTTTTATAGTCTCCGGATAAATATTTTCTCGGTAGGAAAACTGATGCTAATATGCTTTCTCACACATAATGCTCAAATCAACTACCCAACGGTCTGATGCAATATACAAAAGGCGAACTTTCACATAACATCAAGTTAATGAAAAGGCTATGTCATTTTGTGGTTTACGTTAACCAGATATTACAAAACCAGGCCTTAAGTCACATCGTGGTATTCATTCGTCAATTATTGTCATTTACGCTCGGAAACCATCTTAGGCAAGGCCCAAAGAGTTTTGAGAAATGAAAATCAATAGGAAACTTATCAGGAACCGGAATTCCTTCTAAACAAAACAAATCTTTCTGCCCAGTTAAGATGCATTCAAGTGTCAGGAAACCATTTTGTCTTATTTTATTTAGGAATAACCAGTTTGAGATGGGATAATAAACAAAGCGTTTCATAAACGTAAAGCACAGGGAAAGGGTTTCAGCCATGCTTTCGGCAACGTTTAACGGCAGCTTTTCCTTTTTTTCTTGAAGTCTGTAAGACTAGAGAGAGGATCACTTTAACTCCTATTGTTCTAAAAAAGTGGGTCGCACGGAACCTTATGATGAAGCACAATGAACGTAGGCAGTCGGAATGAGTTGCACCGTACGGAAAACAGCTGACGACCGGTATCAAAGTTTTTGCGATCCTCGACCGTACAATGTAACGACAAAACGGAATACCTCATCAAGCGACTGAACTAAATCGTTCTTTGGCACAGAAAAATGTTCATAAATGCACACCAGTTATATAATATCCCATCCAAAAGAGTATTTCCCAGGTGTTTACCCACCTATATCAGCTGTCCTCCAAACGGCAGGCGGTTCTCGGCCCAATGTCTTTCGCTTGACCTGATATCTGGTAAGGAGTACTAATATCCGTTATCTTCGACCGAAGAATACTTTCCGGGTAACCATGTCCAAGCATCTGGATGGAAAGGTCGCCAGATGGATCCATTTGCCAATTGGAGATAGAGCTTTCGACGGCACTGAAAGAAAAACCATCATGTCACAAAATCAAAGCAGGGTGTGTGCAAGAAAATCTCTAAAAAAAAAGGCAAAGCTATCGTAAGAGAACATGCAAGCATTTCAGCTGCAAAATGCAGGCGTTGTTTAAAGACTTTCACTTTCCGTGAAACCGGCGTCGCAAACTCATTAGGAAAATAACTTCGCGTTGCTCATGAAGTCCGTGAAGACCGTAAGGTAGATTTCCGAACGAAAAAAATTATTCTCTTTTTCGTTTTCGTCTCTTTAGGATTAAAAAAAACTCAGGCATACATACAAGGAATCCGACGACTAACATGTTGTACAGTACAACATCATCAGCAGGGTTGTTATTGCCTCATATTTTTCATTCTTCAACAAATCAGAGTCTTAGTAAGGCCACAGCATATGGTCTTTATTTTATCATCAGCAGGCTTGTTATTGCCTCATATTTTTCATTCTTCAACAGATCAGAGTCTTAGTAAGGCCACAGCATATGGTCTCTATTTGACATAGGTTTTGCTACTGGCATTAACCGGAAAAGAACAACCTGAAGACGGTCATCGTAGGTAAACTGTTAGTTCATTTTAACTAAACATATTCCTACATATTTATACATGACTAGTCATCTAATTAACACATCAATATTGCGCTAATCACGAAATGATGAACGTCATCTTTGACCGATTTTTAATTCTCAGGAATTTTAGCATAGGCGGTCTGATAGTCTTAGCAGGCATAACTACAACCGACGAATCAATATGGAATGGAAATCTATGCCACATGGGATTATAATGCATAGTGTTGCGAGCCTAGTATGCATATAATGCATACTAGGCTCTCATTATCAGCGTTTATTTAAAGAGAAGAGAACAGTAAAAGAAGGTCAATCGCAGAATCATATTTTAATTCATACCACAAATATATGAGTTGTCAATAGCTATCACATGACCACATGGTATGGCATTATTATTGACAAATCTTAAAACTCTTGGCATCTTAAAATTATTGACAATTTAGGTAGTCGACAATACCGGTGTTTCCGAGAACTAATTTTAAAACTCGCAGTATAAAAAAGGTGGGTTATTATTCGACAGACAGCAAAATTTGACGGCATATTTGGCCAATAAATACAATAAATTAAGAGTTTCAGCGAAAAGAAACGACACTTGGGGTCAGTATCCATCTCATCTTGTTTTTTGAACTAGTCTCGTCTCGTGAAGTACAATCTCGTCTCGATCTCGATTCTCGTACAGCACTATACAACAATAATAATCTGCAAGTGGGCCAATACGAGAGCATGAGATTCATAGTTTTTCCTAGGCTGCAGATCAAAGCAACCATTTAACAAGTGCAGCAGCAGCGGTAACTCATCTTTACTGATAACATCAATGAATAAGGTAAATTTCACTATTCCTGTTGAACAATTATTCTAATGGCGTCAAAATATTTTACACGCACGCCTTATGCGAGTTGACCATTTCTGTATGATAAATTCATTGTGTAAGACCATGGATTCCTCCTTGGAGCATGGGAAAAAAATTAACTGGCGATTTCACGCTTCGCAGATTCAACCGCAAAGAGACGGAAAACATACACTCACAATTCTACTTCAAATTTGCACGCCATTATAAAATTAATAACCAGACAGTTATGACGGATTCTTCCCGAAGATATTTTCAGTTTTTTTCGACAAGTAACATCAACAATCGCAACAAATAATAACGCACGCTGTTGAATTTGCAACTTTCTCGTCACTTCGTCCAATCTAACCGCGTCAAATTTGAAAATGGCAGAGTGAGGCCATCCGTGAGGGGGGCTTGATTGCCGCGGGGGTGCCGGCAGCGATGTAGCGAAGTTTCATAGCCAGCTGGGTAGCCGGCGGGAACTGTGAGTAGAATGTGTTAAGCAACGTCGTGTATTAACAATATATCACTAACAGGTGTAACGATTTCCTCATTACCCATTAGCTATTTCTGATTAAATATTTCGGAAGAGAAATTCCAGTTGCCTTGCTCCTTCATTTTTGATGCAAATGCGTCCAATCCAAATCCAGCCAGGCGGAACGAACTTGAGACCCGCTAATCAAGGGCATGCTTCATATACATGAGAAGGCAGACAGACGTAAGACACTTTAATTCATTGCAGAATCGCAATAATTATAATGAACACAGTCACTCTCAACGCAAGGTATCGAATTGAAGAAATTCACCGTGAAAAAATCATTTGCATTGATGGGGATTCGAACCAAACCCTCTTAGTTGATTGGTTCTTCGGGGAACCAACCAACACTGAGGTAATTTCAATCACTAAGGACAGGTTAGTGGTAGGGAAACATAGTGGCAGTCGACTGTGCGAAGCGGGGAAGGCTCGTGTGGAAGTGGTGGGCTTAGGAGGGGAGGAGAGAGGACCGCATATGATTGGAAACGCTGCCAACGTAACTGCATTTAACTTGAGAAGGCGGCAAATTGTCAGTTGGGCGTTTTACAATTTTCAATATCCAAACAACAATGTATCAAAATACGCTGATATTATTGGAAGCCAATCTTAACAATTGGATTTGAGGCAATAGGGAGTTAAAGGTTGACGTGAATACCTAGCAGATTAAGTTTTATGAAGTTGGCAATAAAGGTTTGCGGGATTGGAAACCTTGTAGTCTAACGCGGAGATAACTTTAATCCCCCGATCTGATCCCCTTAGCTGAAAATGGATTCTTCCATTGAAAAGGGCTTTCGCTGCAATTGCCACCATGTTCCGCTAACACTGTAAGAAGTTCGGCATGGAAAGGAATACTCAGGAAAGAAGGAAGGGTGGAGAGTAATCTGGGGGGTCCTTTGTCCAATATAATCAGAAAGCGACAAGGGATCCATAATTAAAGCCCCATCTGACGGACGGAGAAGTGTAATTGAAGAGCTTTCTACATGATACCTAAGTAGGGATAGGGACACCACTAAAAAATCTCCGCCACTCCTGAGATTCAAACCTGTTCCCTCTGGATGAGACGCTAGTACTCCACCCTACCAATCCAATCCCATGGCTAAACCCTATTGCAGAACTCAAGCTGTGTTGGCCGGGTTGCATGACCTGTGAATACACTTCACCGAAAATTCCGAAATTCGGGTTCTAATCACGATGAAAAGTCAAATGATCTTTTTAATGGTGTATTTCCATACACTGGTGTTCAAATACGTGAGAGTTATTCCATATAATTTCACGAAAGAGCAAAACGTCATTAATAACACCAATTAAAGAATCATTTTAAGAGGAAATAATGTAGTATCCACACGAGACGAAACATGTGGTCGATTGATATCTCGAGAGCAATTCAATATATCCTTACAGAACGGTTCGCGGATATCTGGAACGTTCCTTGACCTACACTCCTTGTCAAATAAAAGTCTGAGGAACGACGTGGGATGACGTGTGGAGATGGAGTTAAGAGATAAGATAAAAATTAAACTGTAAGCGTCGTCTTCTAGTGCTCAGGAAATCGTATCAATGGATGCTATGAAAATCACGCGTCTTCCACACAATCTCATACTGAATCATACTTCATGATACCGAAAAATTAAAAAGAAATAAAATGATAATTCGTGAATGAAGTTTTTTCAAAACTCGATTTTATTGATTAGATTTCACAAAAACGCTTAATAAACTAAATCTTAAGTGACGATAAAAAATAACAATTAGAAGTAGAGCGCGGAAAAATAGTCCTCAATGTCACAAAAAACCGCAGAAAAATTCGCAAATAATTTGAGCGCGAAAAAATTGTCTATATAACGAAAAAAAGTCGCCTCCAAAGTCGCAAATATTCTTTAAAAAAAAAGGCTTTCAATAGTCCGAGGTACTTCCTTATGTTGCGATATTTAAGTTATTCTTATAAATAACTAATAAATACGGTTTTATGGATTAGCGAGTTATTACGAGGCTTTTGGGGAAGAAAAATCCCCCTAATGTTTTCAAAATATTTCATGTGCATTTTGATTAACACTCCGGTTCATGACTAGCACTCTAAAGAAGGTAAATATTTATCATGCAAGTTTTTTTTCTCATCGAAACTGATAAATCCCTTTAAATTTTTGGTCAAGGAAAAGAAAAATAAATATATAAATCAGATAACGGATTTTATATTTTAAAATCAATTAAGAAGTCATTGATATGATGTTCAAACATTCTCATCCCTTTTCAGTTTCATTCCCTCGATAGAACGTGTCATCAAGTGATGGTAGACAAAATTTTTCTCTTAGTTTTCCGTAGTGAAGGATGTGCGACGGTCGCTCAAATTAAGTTTACGCATAAAAAATGAACACTCCACTTCGGTAGTCTCCTTCAAGAATTTGAGATGCTTTGCCCACTACTTTCACTTTTACTCAATACATAAAATAATTTATTATGAACACCGGCGGCGCGTCCACCTGCAAGTTTCTTACTCACATACACAATTGTCGTCACTGAATCAGTTAGTCTAAGGTGTGACTAATAAAGATATTTGATTTTATCGACAGAAAACCCGGAGCAAGTAGAAATGCATGCCTGTGCTGATGGAAGCAAGTCATCGCTCAAAAGCTCGCGCATTTTCATTAATCTGACCTGGACATAGAAACGTGTGGGGATAAAATTGATGGGAGATGGAAAGCTTTTTTGTGCCTTCTATTAATGGTCATTCACGTAGTCTAAAACCAAACACCAAATTTGATTAAACTATTTTTATATATTAATTAATACTTGATTAACCATATTTATGTATTTGAAAAGTCCCCAAAAACGTCACAAAGGCTTGTTACATTGGTCAACAAGCAAACAAATAAATAGAAACTTTATTAAAATATACCCTAAAAATGTAAAACATAACAGAAAAATATAAAAATACATAGGAAAGAAAGCTTGGTATTGGAATTTATGGACACGGAGATGGGATAGAGGGAGTCAACTCGGCAATATGTTTTCTGAGGACTGATTTGAAAACGGAGGGTGTGGAGAAGAGGTCAAGGGAGGGTAATTGCGAGGCTAGGGAGTTGAAAGTTTTTGGGATACGATAGAATAGGGAGCGCTGGGATATTGAGAGTCTGAATTTAGGCTTTAATTACTAAAGCTGCATTGTTGAAATCATATTATATCTAAAATTTTAATGATTAATGCTTCAATCCAAATATGTACCTATAAGAAAAATTTTAAAATTTGAATATATTGAAACTTTTTAAAATCATACATTTTCGCGGAGTTAAAATAAGTGAGTTTTCCCTTGAAAAGTTACAGATAAAACTGCCCTTATCACAATACTTTCCCAACAATAATGTGAATAAGGGATGTTTTAATTTTTGCGTGGGAATGTTCATTGAAATGAATAGCTAGCACAAGTATACAAAGCAAACATATCGCGGTTGGATGTCAACGATAGCTATTTTCGTAGCAAACTGCGAATTCATGTTAAGGTAGCAAACACGGTGAACTTAGGTTACTACTGCAGTCATCTGCATGCGCGACCTTTAACTAAATTAACCACACCAGGGATTATCGGCAACGAGGCATTTACAATGAAAGTAAGCGTAATGTAGCGGTATAAAGGCACTCAAATATCTTGAAGCGGTAGCTTAAAATGTGACATTCCACGACATGAAAGATAATCACAAAATAACTAACACGCAAAACACAAAGGTAAAATCATAGAGTATTAATATTTGCCTAGGCATTTCAATAAAATTTAAAAGATAAACTCCATGAACGTACGAGCATATAATAAAGTACAGGAACAATTAGGAGCTACCTATTTTAATACCTTTGATACTCTGTTTAAGATATTTAACCCAATTCCCCAATCATGATTCGACTTGAAGTTCAAATACGTGAATTTACATTGAAACAGAAATAATTTAGTCAAAAGAATCAATTAACCTCCTATATGATCATACAGAGAAACAGGAAGGAACTCAGAATATCTTAATTGGAATTCATAATGCAAGCTAACCCTTGCATAATGAAGATAACAAAACCAGAAGGAAGGAATAAGTATAGAAAAGAAACTCACACATCGCATATCCAATATTGAGCATTGAGGATTAATGAATTCTTGCACTTGGCGCAGAACAAAGAAGAGTTCAGCGTTTAGAAAAGTGAAGCCAGTTAAGCAGCAATCATCTATTCCCATTTAAAACACCCACATTATTCCTTGATAAAAGCCCCACTTTTATTTATAATCGTCCCTTTCTTGGTAGGAACTTATTGATCTTGGATAAACGAGGTAAAATATTACAGATATATATCTTAAATTATTAACCGAATCGATGTCCAACCTTTTATCTCAGCGGGTGTGAGAGACCACGAGCATCAAGCGCAGTAAAAGCCGTTTTCCACATAAACTAAAGAACCCAAGGCCACTGATATTCCTCTCGCGAAGTCAATAAGGCGAGGAGCATCCTACGTTCAAGATAACGTCCATCTAACCAATAAGGCACGGAAACATGAAAAAAAAAGACTAAAGTGATCGGTAGAAAGTGAAACAAGTGTCACTACGCTTCAAATACGGGCCGCAACGCGTGATTTCTCCTGTACCTTTTTTTTTCCTGCACCGTCATAATGGACCAACTCATCCCGCTAATTACGATCGACCACGCTTTCTCTCGCCTGAGCGTTTTCCTCTTGGACTCCTGCGCTTCCAATAAGTACGCAACGCATGACCGAAAGGGCGAGGAAGCACTTTGGCCGGGTAAGAGCCCTCCAGGCTCTAAGAGCAGCAGATCGAGTCTTTCACCGAGAATAAGTGGAATGCCCAGAATCTTAACTAAAAAAAACCATACGCACTGCCGCGACAATTCGTCACTTACGAGTTCGGGAGCTATCTTCAAATCATTTAGATTCCTTCGATTTCAAGAATAAATTCATGTTCTAATAGATACGAAAAGAAAAAATTGTCAATTTTAATTATCCACCCTTTTCTTATTTTACCGAACCAGGTTTTGACGGGTAGCCGCCATTTCCAAAGCTCGACATTTTTGTATATAAATGAAAATATTCCACAAGATTAATCCTGAGAATATTTGATTAAATATATCCCTGAAGGGGTAGCCTAGAACCCACGACGATAAAACAATCTAATATAAGAGAACTTGAGGCGTCACCTTGTAAATATATCTAATGTTCATGATGAACAATTATAACTATGGACTATTTTCACATTTTCTTTCATTAATTTTGACTTATCCTTTAACCTCCCTCCACTGAGCCTTTGCAAACTCTCCTCCCCTTTCTAAGAGGTATATAAGGGCTCGCTAAATAAGACGTATTACCTTGGTAATGACACTTATGTGCTTAAACCTTGGTCAGCAAATAAAATAAGCGTAAAAATAGTACAAAATTATAATTTTTCATCGTGAAAAAATCTAATACCTACATCCATATTGGAAATTGAGGTAGGCATCGTGTCTATTCAAGACTTTGTACAATGGTAAAAAACTAAGTGCACCAGCTAATTTATCCAAGCTCAAAGTCGTTTGAGTGACGTAGATGCAATATGTTAGAGCGTTCCACCACCGATAAAAGGTCCCTGAATTTAAATGCAGGTGGAGCACATCCGGGAGGCCCGGACTGAATTCAGCCTAATCCGATACCCTCGGTGCTGAAACTTTCTGCGAAATAACAGGTGACATGAGGAAAAACTTCCACCCAATACAGAATTTGAGAGGTTACTGTGAGGTAGATTATTATTGAGCTAACCCTAACCATTAAAACTGATCGTCGTGATGAACACTGAGAAAAATCAATGTGTTACGGAATCAAAGAATTTGGAATTATGACAATTTCCACACATATATACAAGTGAGTTTCATACAGCCATTGGCCGTCTCTCGCTTCCTCTTCTCCAAGCCTCCTTGTTTCTCCAGTCTCCATTCTGTAATTGCCTTTTGCTCATGTTTTGGAAGACTTGCTTAGTCCAGTCTTCTGGTGGTCTTCCTCTCTTCCTCCTACCTGGTGGTTGCCAATTTAATATTTTCTTTGGCCAACGTTTCTCCTCCATTCTTTTTACATGCTCATACCATTTACGCCGTATTTTCTCTATTTCTTTGTATGATGTTTTCTGCTACCTGCATCCTTTTTCTTATATTTTCATTTCTTATTTTTTGTAGCTTAGATGTTCTGCAGCTCCTTCTTAGAAAATCCATTTCTACGACCTCTAGTCTCTGCCTATCCCTTTTGATCATTTCCCTTGTATCTGCTCCATAAAGGAGTATACTCTGAATATATGTTTTGTATATTTGCAGCTTTTTTTTCCTACTTATATCTTTTGACCATAATATACTATTCATTTTATTTATCGCTAGTTTTGACTGATGTATTCTGTTTGTTATCTCTTTTTTACTGGTTCCTTCTTTTCCAATTGTTACACCTAATCATTTATATTCACTGCAGACTTCGATGGCATTCCTTCTATTTCCAGATTCGTTGCCTTATCATTTATTACCATATATTTTGTTTTCTTGAAATTTACTTTCAGGCCCGCCTTATTGTATGCTTCTATCAATTTCCTCATCATATATTCCGCATCGTACTTATCTCCTGCCATTACTATTTGATCGTCAGCAAAAAGTAATTTTTTTATTATTATAGTAATTTCCACATAACTACGAAGTACTACACTAAATATATGGCATGCAGTCACACGCATGGGTGCAAAGATATTATACGTCATGTGCAAAGATATACACGGAGCACGACCACGTCTCCAGTGCAACAATGTAGACTGGAGACGAAAACATCTATTTTGTAAAAACCACCACTAAAATTCGCAAACATATGGTTTGATGCAGTAACTGGCTAACACACCTCACTGGCGATTGGAACACCCGGTTTTGAATCCCGGTCGAGACAAATTATTTTTTCATGGCAAATTTCATCCCTTTGATGTAGCTGACATTTTGCTTAAGAATTTGATTTGCCAAAGAGAGAGATCTAATCCAGGTGGAACTGGATTTTTTTTAGCGGTGAGCCAATCGTCATTTGACTTCCACATGTAAAACCAAGTGCAACACTCATCGCGCTTGACGGCAGGTTAGACTGTGAGACATGCGCAAAAGTTAGCTCTGTTTCCGGTAATCGACACTCTTTCCATCTTCAGCTACTCCTTAAAACTCTACCCATTGGAAGCATATCCAACGGCGGAGCATGAATTTAGCAGCTAAAAGACTCCCCGAATGAATGTTGCTCCAATAACTCACAAGCGGTCATGTAATGTATTGTGATTGCTTACATTCATTTAAGGGTTTGCAAAACATGGTTCGATATACTAAAGAGTGAAGTCACGCTCCCACCTTGCTCATACTGCCTCAACGTACGTGATTGCACGCATCAACCATCATAATCTTTTTGCATTGACATGATGACGCATGGTGATGCATGGACATATTTTAGACCCGCCTCCCACCCAAGGCCACACCACGCGGGTGGAAACGAGGAAAGCGAGAGCTCCTCCGGCCTTCGATAAAATAGACTTGAATTCAAGTTGATGAAAACCACCGCCCTTCGCCACCACCGTTTCGCTGTTACAAGCCAAAATAAAAGAATGCGGAAATATGGCTCTAACGGAAACAATATTCATCCAAAAAGCACAAAGTGTACCTGCTCATCGCAAATCTCCACCGAAGTTGAGGAGAGCAAGATATAATTCGATACCAAAAGCCCCCACCCCCCAGAGAGAACAACCGCATTTAACCCTAATGCTACAGATTCGATCCTTGCCCGTCGGCATGGCAGCCTTAATGTTCCTTTGTGGTTTCTATACAAGAGCCATTAACGATGCAAAAGGATGTTTCCCGGAGGAGAAATTGAAAAGCAAACATGCACAGTCATCGGTAGTTATCGAAGGGAAAATATGCTTGCAGGAATTCTCTGCTTGGCTCTCTTCTCAGTGAGTTTCTTCATTTCTCCAACACTGCCAGCATATCCGTATCGATCATAATTTTCTTGAAGCAGCAGTGATTTCATCTCCCTCCCACTTATTCCCTGCAGTGCAAATGATTTCGGTATACTGGCTAAGAGCATATCCAATTGCACTGCGTCTTCTTCCTACCTCTCTCCTATCACGTCTCTTACCGGAGGCTTATTTTCCCTGCTATTTCTCCATAATGCCCTCCCAGACAATTGCACAGAGGTCTGCAAGATTACTGAGAGCCTGAAATTACTCTTGGGGTAAATTAGTATTTTTTTATTCATTGTACATTTTTCCAGCTATGGCATACTATTATTTTTCGCTCAATGATACATTTTGATTAGTCTACTTTACATTAAATTTGTACTCTGGTTATTTTGCACTAATGTCATGATGTCGAATGCTCCCATTCAAGAATCCTTTCGAAGCAACCTAAAGTTTTAAATTTTGCCTATTTTCTCTTAGGTTTGTCACTATAACTGAGTAATTTATATATATCTACCTATCCATTAAATTTATTTTCCTTGATTTCTCCAACCACTTCCACACAAACTTCGATGAATTTCAAATTCTCTTTACAAGAATCCCATGTTATTAGGTATATTTAGAACAAAATGATGTCTTTCGATATTGTTTCTACGCTCACTTCGGCGTTCGTTCACTTAGATTTACTCAAGAAAGTTTAACATATCACGGCGCTCTACCGAAGCATGAATCGTGGCACTTTCTTCTTCGTGGGTGAATAATGACGTTCGATTCGAGCCATTTCATTTCATAGGAATCTAATTTATAAAATACATCCCTCGCAAAGCCAACCAGAAATTGTAAATGTTCCATGAATCAGAATTGCATTGAGATTACTTTCTGCAACAGCTTTCACATAAACTGACTCATGAGGTGGAATATCGTTTCGTTTTCCGCCCAATAATTGCCGTTGAAGACGCTTTGGAAGATTAGTTGATGATGTAAGCCGTATTCGTAATGTCTACAAGGACATTGCTACACAACATCCTCTAGTGAACAGGGATAAACAAAAATAATGGAGAAATAAAAACAAATACTATCCAGGAATACCAAAGATAGAATAGAGGAAACAAATCACGATACCTTAAAATAAAAACTTATGTAAGACTAAAACGCATAGCTTATAGTAGATTGGTGCGGAGAGCTACAGTAAACCACTCTTCGGATTGATGACTTCTGTTGATGAATGACGATTCACCAATTTTTTTAAATAATGACGAAGTTTTTCGGCAATATTTAGATTTAGTCGAAAGTCGAAAGATAGTTTAGGGGGAAGGAATAAGGAAAAAAAGAGCATACAATGCCCTTTTAATCGGATTTCTCTCACGAACTCAATTATTATATCCCAAGAAAGGAGACGACACCAGAGGTATCCCGAGACAACAAGAGTGGATTATATCCGAATGACGCGAAGCAGTCACATCGGCAATTTTCCCGCATAATTGCTCTTAAATGTATCCCGTTTTGTCATCCCCTCTTTACATAATGGAAATCCCCCTTCTCCTTCCTCCCCGGGAACATTTCCCCTTTTGCACCTTCTACTAAACATAACCTAAAGTTTATATACATATTCCTGAAAATAGCCACATCAGTTGGCTTGATAAAAATGTAAAACATCGAAACCGGACTCATTAAATACATGTTGTTTACAGTGGAAAACTGCAAAGGGGCCTTTTTTCGTCACGTACAAGTTCCACCAAATCAATTATTAGCATGCATTCTTTTACAAACACCGAGAATACGTCATCTTACCTTTCGCAATACCAAGAGTGTAGCGGATTCTCCGGGAAAGTTATTATGTCGCCATCCAAGTACTTTTTACTTAGAAAGGAAATACGAGAAAAGCAAGAAAAATCTCTTGCCTCACACTATGGGTAGGTATTACTTGTAACAACGTCTGCGGTTTTGAGAGAAAGGGGGGCTTACCGAAATGAAGCAATGACACACACGAGGGGTCGATAACACCTCCAGTCCAACACAGTGGCGCGAGCCAGATCGCAATGGGACGTGTGGCATTACGAATTGGAACGCAAACTCGGGAGGAGTTTCAAAAGCATCGGTCCCTGCCCGTGGAAAGGAACCCCCTGGAGCGTATCGAACGGCGACCGATAAAAACAAAGGAGTGCGACCTCCCGCTTTTCTGTGTCCACGTCGGACTATACCCCATCTCCTCCTCCAACTCGGCTTCAATTCTCTCTCTGTCTCTCGACCCCATCCCACAGCAAATCAGACGTGGACTTACTTTTCATCCACCTCCCTCCCAACTACCTAGCCCCAAGACAACGACAACTCCTCCTCACTCACAGAAGCAGCTCCCTCATCGTCGTTCTCACTTAACACTTTCCCCTCGGCTCCGCACGGCTCCTTCGGAAAAATTCCCTCCCAGCTTTTTCCCTTCCCTTCATTTCTTCCCACCATTCTCGGCCGAACGTTCTCACAACCACTCTCCATTTATACCCGTCCCTTCTCTCACCTTATCGTTACACACCCGATCCCATTCCCTCATCCTCTCCATTTTGCATCTCTGTACATCGCCAGTCTCTTCGGTTCCCACTCCCATACAATAACAGTGATTATGTGTGTTAAGAAAAGTATGATAAAGCCTGAACACTGCGGCAACAACAGATAGCAATAAGAGAGAGATATATGAGTAAATTCCTACACATTCGATGAAATATGAGATTGTTTACATTCATGCCACTCGGATGAAGTGAAATTAATACTTGATATAACCAATATCAGATTTACTTAAAGACTAGTTACTTTTGCCTTACTTTGCTGTTAACCCATTGCTCCTTCGGTATACTGTAGAGTTTGACTTCCTATACTTTGCTCCTTACCTTTTTCATGCAAGGTCGATTAGGTAAAGTATTCTTGTCTACGTATAGCCAAGTGTATTGCTGCACCCGACCACACAGAAATTATGGTTGCCATTCGGCATCACCAACCAAGATGAAAAACTATTGAAATCTACCTGGCAAATGCTGCATAGTGCAACTATCCTTGATATAGTCTGATCAAATACGTAGTTTTCTACACTTTAACGTTAAGACATGCAGCTAACCTCGTGCATTTAACTGCCTGCTGGCTCACCTCTTCTTCAGCATCACCACGCCCAGATATTACGTACTATTCCGCGATTTTTTTCATTTCATTAGCTTAGCGTTAGCTTATCTGCCCTCCTTCCCTACCCTCCTTTCTTCACTTTCAGTACCAGCCCTTTTCGGGATCGGGTCAACGCAGTGGTTAGAGCTTCCAATCTCCAACAGCCATGGCTCAAATCCCGTCAGTATCGCAGATTTTTCAGTGACATTAATGTTTGTTAGAGGAAAGAAAAATCGCGGAATGCTAAAATATTATTCTCTACTTCATTTTACTGCCTTTGAAAGCCAGGGTAAGCTTACGCGTAGCAATGCAAGGGTGCAACTGAAGAAAAGGGGATATGCAAGGGGAGGGCAGTATAGAAGAAACAATTTAAAGAGAGCCAGTTTTATAGACAACACCGACAATTAAGCTCTGTTGACTGTGCATTCCCTGCATGGGAATGGGAACGACTTATGCATGTCAATCGATCCCTATTCGAGTGTTATGTGAAGAGCACTTCAAGTGCAGCACTCAATCCGTCAGATAGGACGTTAATCTATAGACCCTTGGCGTAATTCATGAAGACCAAGCTATTTCCGGCGCTGGATTTTTCTATGCCATTTATTCACTCCCCACGAAATACCAATTCGAATCCCATTCCATGCGAATCATTTTTTTAACTTGAATGTTTCTTCTTTTTTCCGGACGCCTTTGGTTAAAAGCAATCAAATCGTAAGAATCCCCGAAAACTAAACTAGTTTCGGGATAAAGTCATCTTCGAAGAGCTAATGAAAAATATTTTTTTGTTTCGGCCTGATGGAGAACAACCCAAACTGGAACTAAAGGTTGAGTAGAAAATGATCACATGAATAGAATGTTTTCACTACTTAAGTAATATTTTCATCCTTATTTAATCGTACAGTTCTGCAGTAATAAATGCTAAAGTTACCTTAGAGGGATAAAAAGAAAGAATGCAACATACTAGGGCAAAATTGCAAATGGAATAAAAAGGTGATGCGGACTACCTATATTTTCCTAGACTTATTTGCCGGCGAAATTAACAACTAATTATTTGTTTTGTAAGATCTGGTGCTTTGCCGGCGCACTTGATGCATGAATTCTTCTCGATTTCTCCACCAGGTTAAGCTCTCCATGCTGACCAACGTTACGATGCGATGTTACGTTACGATGTCCAACGCTACGATGACGCCCGACTCATGTGTCGTCCTCACCTCAACAGCCTTGAGGACCAGGCACGAGTCGGGCATTGAAACGTCGGCCAGAATGGAGAGGTTAATCCGGTGGAGAACCCGAGGAGAATTCATATAAGGATTTGTTAAATAACTCGAACCAAAGAGAGAAAAAACAGATTGAAATTTTGGTTTGGCATTTGTCATATCCGCTTTCCAGATAGAAGTGCATACGGGAACGACGATCAAGGTAGATCCAAGGCCAAAAATAATTATCAATGGCAATGGCATGTCACAATATCACGAACAACTTATCATGTAACGAGAAAAACATCATATAGCGTCGCTATATTGAATATTGTTCTCTTTGATTTTCCCACAGTGATGCTGCGGTTACAAATTTTGGTGTTTTCCATGTGGAAATGCACCATTTACACCATGTTAGGCTTCCAGAAAACAATTCAAAATGAGCCTTGAAAGTGATTCTAGTGCGTCCTTCATGAGTTCTCGCGGTTGAGAGCCAAGTGTTCCCGAGACCATTTGTTCACAAGAGCGCGCACCTTCGCCACTGCATTTCCCAATAATACCCAATTCTCGAGAGAAATTTGTCTAACATGAGGCCGGATTATTTTTTCCCTTTCCCAACCACACGCAATATCTTTCACCTCTAACTTCCTTTCTCGCAATGCCACACAAAATTCGCCCAACTCATAATCATTATGGCATTTTTTTCCAACAACTCAATTAATTTTGAGGGCTTAAAAGATGAAGCAGTTCTATTTTTGGAAATTTACCTTTTCGCACAATTCTCGCAGAAAATGATCGAAATAAACTAACGCTATCGCCAAATTAACAGATAAATGGCATGAGAGATTCTCCAAATCGCTGCAAATTTCACAAATGATTTCTCGAAATTGATACCATGGTTAGAATTCAATAACCTTTTGATAAAAATTAAAGACTTGACCTTTTAATGCGATTGTTTCCTTACAATAAATAATCTAAAAAGTTTTATATGAAGACATGGAAAACAATAAAGATTCGAGGGAAACAAAAGGTTTTGTGCCCGTTTGAAATATAATTTTCACTCCATCCACAATCAGTAACTCGGATAGTCAACAACCCGAAAAATGGGTCATAGAGAAGAAGAATACATCCAACCTCATTATCAGCCTAAAAGCGTATGAATCTGATTTTGGGGCTAGTTCTTTTCGCTATTACTATTGAGGCCTCCGAAGTTCTGATACTCTAATCTCATTGCTGGATTTTGGGAGGGGAAGCTACACATCGTTCTGAGTGGTGAATGAATTGTGAGTTGGTGAGGTGGGCTTTTATAGCTTTAGGGGACCGTTACATTTCGCTAAGGCTTTTAATATCCCGTTGAGTTTCCGGATAGTGTCGTGAACTTCCTCATGAGGAAACTGCTATACACATTGTAGTGAGACAATACCGAGGTTCCCGGGCTACTCAAAAACGGGGAAAATACATCGCTTTCTTGCAAATAAGGAGTTTCACTCTAAATAACACCACTAGCCTCCTCGCATATGTTTGGGCCTTTCAGGCTCCGTTCCGCGCTCTCTAATCGGATAACACAACTGACTGTGAATCTTAGGCCTAATTAATTCTTGAAAGATAACATATTTGGCCGAAGTTTTTAAAGTAATGTAGTCGATAAGTTCTAGTTCATCCCCTCCACTTCCGGGATACATATTAAATTCTCGTTTACATTCATCGGACCCCTTATCCTCTCTGTGAACTGAATAACAGTAGCCTTTTAAAAAATCGGCAGAAAAATATAAGGTACGGCCGATCCAATAGCAAATAGCAAGGCATAAAAACTATGGGAAATGCAGGGAATTCACAACACACTCAAGACAAGTGAACGAGTCCGAGGAGCTTATACATAATGCAGTAATGCAAAGAGAATCGGACCGTACTCTCCACATGTCACTTAACTCCAACTACCTACTTTAGAAAGAAGAGTCCTAGCGCACAAAATGTCCCATTTCCTACATTTCTTTCTGTGTTAGCTACTTCGACATACTCGCTCCACTTTACGCTTAGAAATGCCTCATAAGGTTGGGCTCAATGCCGTACAATGCCCTATACATGCCGTAATAGATGCTCTGCTCTGCTACAGTACCAGCGAAGTCCTCAAGCGTATGGATCGTTATTTATTCCTTCACATTAAAGAAATATGAATAACGAGTTGAATAAAGGAGAATTCAAGAGTCTTTTCGTTCCCATTCCATAGAATATGGAAACAAGCTGTGAACATTTTACCGTACTACATGACAGTAAATTATAATTTTTGTATGATTTTAATTTGGACGTACCGTGAGACTTAATTAAATTTCGCCATTTCGAGGATATGACAAAGAGACACGAGGAGCGCAATAAAGTCTTAGTCACTCATAGATATCACAAACTTGCTTAATAGTGGCTAGAGTGGAAAAAAGCATCCAATGATCTGTGCCAAGTCTATAAAAAATTTCTAGAACCTATCCCGAACGCTTGACTTATTCCTCAGCTAAACGATAAACTGAATTTTGTTTTGGTGAAATGGTTCGAGGTGAATCCCCTATTATTGAAACTACGCAAATTATTTTAGGAGTAAGCTGTTAGCGCTCACTATTTAATTCCTGAGTTATAGTAAAATGCATAGACATAATTTAGCTAATTCGTGAAAATTCATGGAAAAGATGTGATCCACCATTCGGGTGATGACAAATGTCGGAAAGACTTGGGAGACATGGGATAGAGCTAACTGAAATGAATACAGTGCAACTTAGATAACTTCCACTCCTTGTAACTGTATTCAGTTTGAAATCGTATAAACCATTAAGAGCCATTGCTGAGAAAACTAGCGAGGGTCAAAATCCTATGTATATTTCAATAAAGAATAATTTTCTTCACAGAAAAGGGCAGACCTATATTTTAATGAGTGTATGATCTCATAAGACTCTTAAGACAAGAAAAGAAATTTTATGTAATCAAAGAAAATGAGCATCATATGCGAGTAACAAGCGAACAAAGTAGGCAGACATGACAATTGAGGATTAAGCTTCATAAGATAGATTATTTTCTACACAGGAACAGAAAAATGAGACCTCCTCCTGATTTCACCTTCACTGATAAACAAACATGGAATTTAAGTATGCTTCGATAAAAAAGTATACAAGATAAAGGCTTATGACGTTCAACGGACAATACAGCATTGCGATTTAACACAATAAAAACGACTGGCAATAAGATACTGGTTTATTAGTGTTCTGAGACCTTACTCGAAAAAGCTTTGAAAATGCTGAATCTCGACATCATTGAGTTTATGACGACACGACCTTGATAAATCTCAACTGATGCTAGAAGTTCTCGGGATTTTTTCAGGTTGTGACATCAAAATTTCATTACAGATGACGGAATAGATTTTATTTCTCCAAAACTATTGTTAATACGGTGATCTACCGATTAAGGCAGGTTTAAGTGGAATAGAGTACAGATCCTCACAGACTTTAACAGACGCAGGCTGCTATCTTGGACGATTTATTTCTTCAGCTCGGCATAATTCCGACCTTTCTTCATCCCGTCCTAAAAGCCCGGCATCCTCCCCTCTATCGCGGTCTTAAGCAACTCTTCGCCCCCCATTACCTCCTCTGATCACCTACTTTGCCTCCTAATTTAACCCAGAAGTTTCCTACCCTCACCCGCCATACCAAGCACTTCCTCGTTCGTCTTACTTACCGTCCACCACACCTTCCCCATCCTCTTCCTCGCCCACACCTCGTACGCCTGCAACCAATTCTCGTCTTCTTTTCTTAGACCACGTTATTTTCACATGCAATGCTACACTCCATACTAAACTCTTCGCCAGCCGCTTCTTTATATCCTAACCCAAGGTCCCCGTCATGAGCTAGCTCCCTTATATAGCTGAACGCTTCTTTCACTAGCGCAAATCTCCTTCTAATGATCTAGCAATTATTCCCCTTTTCTTCCAACGTACTACCCAAGTACTTGAATTGTTCTACCAGCTCCATTAAAATTAAACAAATAATTTTGTAATACTACAAGGTATAGTTATTTATTTGTTATGACTTTATTCCACACAGAACATCCAGAAGCAGTTGACGCTACCTGCCCTCCTACTTTTATGACCAGCTTGGCTTTCTTCGTCTCATAAAATGTCATTACTTCATTTAATCATTTCGTTTTCATTCCATGAAACTTCATTCCGTATTTCTCGTAATTATTTTCTAATGCATCACTCAATGTCTGCATTTCAAAGTGAATCCTTTGGATGACCAACCAACAACTCGCCATCAGCGTATCTAACCGACTTTATCAGCTATCCCCTCTACTTTCATTTCCTCATCCAGCTCTCTCAACAGAAAAAAGTCCCTGATAAATAAAATTTTGATATATTCGCCAAGTTTAACCACTTTCTTCCGAAACATGGCGCTAACTACTTGTATTCAGCTACTACTTCTGTTTCGAGCGCGAGCTTTTGGTCCAAACCCATGAAGTCACCCGATAGTTTTCAAAATTTTGCGTTGAGATTCACTTGGCGAAATAGCAGCTCGAACCCCCTCGTCGTCTGAAGGCAATCCACGATACCAATCACGTGTTCGGCCAGCCATAACTGGGCCGCTTGAGCTCTCGTGACAGCGGGCGCGGGCCGCCGGGCAAGAAGGTTGCCTTCGCGACATGCACGCCTCCACATTGCTTCTCAGAAGGCACCGTTAACCGACAACCTTAAACAAGGAAAACCAACAGACAATAAGTTTCATACGGAGCATAGCTACTAATGCGTACAAAATCAATTACATTAAAGGCGCATCCTTTGCTAGCTTTTGGAATTTTTTTCTTGTCACGGAGCCAAAATCGAAACAGTTCGTTCGCATTTCATGCCAGTGTTGTTCTAGCTTCGGTTATCTTTTCTTATGCCTATAATTACACCGCATTGATGAAATTGAACAACTAATTCGAGTTCTGAGTCATTGCTAACCCTCCGGTGGGCGCGCCCGCGGCAAAAAGCCGCACGCTTAAGTTTCTGAGCTACCCTTAGGGTACCAGTCGTATTTAATGCCTGTTTCTCCTGGTATGCATTTTTCATGATAGGAGTCAGTGTTTCCATCTTTTAGATAAATCATCCACGAAACTTTTAAGTAGCTGTTTTGCTTTTAAAAGAGTGTGACGTATCTGCGACTGCCCTGCCGCCTGCGCGCCCTGTCATGGGAGTAATTTGTTTTTACTTTTGTGAGATTCAATAACATTTTTCATGCATTTTATTTTCAATTATCATAGAACTAAACTGTGTATCGTCTTCTTGGGTCTTGATTTTTTTTAAATTGTCTGCGAGAGGCATTTTCGTCAAGAGTCAACATGCGTCAGATGACCAGGGTCAAGATATGGACGTCGAGGACTAGGCATATTGTAATTTTGTTTCATAATAAAAGTTGAACCTTAAAAAACCTTCATCAGACTTTTTCCTTCAAAAATTACCACGTCCTTGAATAAATACAATTTAAATTTGCATTAAATTTGAAATCGAGACTTAAGGTTTTGCAGGCGTAAAATAACAGATCTGACCACGTAAGCAGTTCCATCACATTACCATCTAAAATGTTCGCAGACACCCATATGCAAAGAGGTAAAATCAGGCAGTAAGGCACTCATTTGCCAAGACAATTAAATCCAAAAACTGTTCAGAAGCAAGAATGTACTCTGCTGTAACGTACACGCCATGCCTAATTGTGTTGTGACAGAAAATTATGGCCCTAATAACCACTAAATGATCATTTTTCCGGCCAGCCTATTAGTAGCCACTTTGAAGGAAAATGTTAAATTCGCAAAATTCTGTATTTTTTAAATGTTACAGTACTTTGGACACTGAAATAAAAGATATTCAATGCATGAATAGATTCATGATAGAGGCAAGAAGATAGATTTTAAATAAACATAATTCAAAAGTGATACCATAACTGTAGTCCTTGCATGTTATCTGGGATTCCTTCTTGATTGTATCAAATGTTGTACTGAGAATAGCTATTTTGCTAAGAAAGACTGATTTAATAATTACCTGTTACATAGGTTTGGCTCATCGCGAGTGCTGCCATAGTACAGCCACGCTTAAGACGGTATGTAACACTATTTAAAGGAGAATTCCAGTTGCAAAGAAAGTTTTAATATAAAAAATCGTTACAGAGGTGACACCTTACATTGCATTATATTCCCATACGTTATCTACACTTACTCTTTCTCAGTACAAATTGTAAATGGCAGAAACAAGGTCTCGCAACGATCACCTTTATAGCTCAGGACACATAAGCAAGCGACGATAAAAATCCCACATGGGAAATTCAATATGAGTGTTAACTGGATTTGAAGGTGCTATTGAGGCAGTTTTTAACGATGCCCAGGCCGAGTTCGGAAAAATCAATTAACAAACGTCACATCAATTCCAAAAACGGTATAGGTACATAACCCACAACCCTCTTTTGCGCCGTAGAGCACGTAATCCGCCGATCTAACAACGAAGGCACACGAGTTTGGAATTAACCAACCATGTTTCCATTGTGCGACGTGAAAATTTTCCAGAACGCTGATTTCTTGGCCAATGAACTAGAGGTTATATACGATCCATCACTTTCACGGATAGAAATACTCTGCAACAGCCTTATAAATTTGCTATAAAAATAACTCACAAAGACATTACGGCAGTTTGAACGAGACTTTCTCTAGTCATAATATTCGTTGTTATATTTAAGTAGCAGTTAGAATCATGCAGTAAATATCGTAACATTAATGACGCAATAAATGTTTTAAACACCTAAAATTATGATTAATTAATTATACATACATACCTATATAAGGCATTAATTTGACTTTTTCACACCGTACGCTGAAAACTTCATCACAACAGAAGAATTTTTTGCAAATCTCTTAAAACAACTGCGGTGAGTAACTGATGTATTAAAAAAAAACAGTTGAGATTTAATAAAAACTGCACACTATTTAATTTCTGATCTATGACACTACGTCTTTTATTCTAATGTATCTCTCGTGAGTACACAGTGAAGTGAAGACTGAAAGAAAGTTAGGCCCAAACCATAGAAGCCGCAGTTTCTATGCCTTGCAGTGTTCGGTCACCAATTATTATGGATATATGAACGGAGGTAAACATAGCATGTATTAGAGATTACACCAGATTGTATTTCACTCACCGATGCAGAGGCAATGTGCTTTAAAAAGTGCTTTCCAGGGACCATAGACACCGGAAAGCTAAGTTGTATGTACCATAAAATCAGCGTAAAACGAGTGCACTTAAGGAAAAAAGGACCGAACCGCATTCCATATCATATAATAATAATATCAAGCCAAAATATAGCTTTGTAAAATTGTTAATGTTTTGGCAAACTGCGTCATCAACAAAGAAAACAAATTCCCATCATTATACCTGATGGTCATTAACATATTCATTTTCATATCTATTCCAACCGATCATTTTGGGGCTCTACTATGTTTTGGAAAAAAATATTCGTTCTAAAACGCCCACAAGTATTTTGACCCACTCATCCGACTAAGGCGGGTATATGAGCGACACTGGGGCGTGTCTCGATAGCTGTAAACATGGTTAATTAATTCCCTAGCGAGTGAATTTAGTTCACTGGATTTCGGGGCACTCGTTTCCGAAAACCTTGTACCTTCTCACACCGTCACGGCTTCTGGCTCAAATTCATCAGTGTGCTGGGGATTTAACGGAGGAGAACCCTTTGGTTAAACGTGTAGGAGTAATATTTCCAAGTGTTTGACATTGGTTATAGCATTCAAGTACGAGAAAATGCCAACAAAGCACTCAAGCTACAGCGATGACATTTTCGTGACATCAGAATTGTCTAAATGTACTAAGCACATATGTTAAATGGAAGGTAGAGATGTAGAAAGTACATATAAAAGCGTATCAGGCTTAAATTTGTGGAAATACTTTATATCCATTTCAAATAAAACAATATTGGTAAATTTCTTGATAGTGGCATAACGTGCCGAAACCTTGGTCGGTGGTGTATTTTAACTGTGTTTTTATCATATACTGAGTGGAAATCTACCAATATTGTTTTATTTGAAATGGTAGAAAGCACAGACAAAAAAACCCACAAAGGAACTTATAAACGCATTCAGAAGAAAGGGCTACGCGTAATATTAACTATAATTACCAGAATAACCTAGGGGCTTCATCGTTTGTGGTACCGGTTTTCCACCATATCCAGCATTAACCTTAATAATACTCATCATAACAATTCCCTGCTATATTTAATGTTTGCCCTCGACTTGAAGACACTTATAAAAAGGGTAATTAAAGTAGCTATCACACACAGGATTGCGGAATAGTGTTAGCTGGTCCAAAATATAATATGCAGTCTAAGTAACATGATCTTTGGAAATACGAGAAGTTTACACACCTTGCACTGAAGTACAGGGATACATTCACGAGTATTATACATTTAAACAAATTAAGTAACGAACTTTTTTTGTAGATTTTCGCAGCTCATTGTTTATGGTATTCAGGCCTTTGGTTCTGCGATTAATTATTTAGTATTAATCAACAGTTTCGCCGTGCAAAGCAAAGTTTGTTTTGTTCTTTTTAAGAACAAAAAAAACTTTATTCTTAAAAGCCCGACGAAGCCGGCAGCATAGCACGGCGAAACTGTTGCTTAATACTAAATAATTAATCGCAGAACCAAAAGCCTGAATACCATAAATTAAGTAACGAATTTAAAAAAAGACGCCTGACTGATGTACTACCTCAGCTATCCCCTGAAAACACGACCATCTCCAGCTTCTAGGATATCTTCACAATAGGATCCTTGGGGATTTGGACATTCATATTTAAGCCAATCAGAGTAATCAAACTCTAGGAAAAAACCCGATGTTTCACATAAATTTTAGCAATAAACACCTAATTATTAAAAGAGTTCACACTGCAAATGAAGGAAAATTTGAAGGTGAGCATAAAAAATTCAAATACCTATATGACCCCAAAATCTATCACAAATATTCCTTGTAAGGTGTCAACGCTTCGACTTAATAGTAATAATTAGGTGATAAGACATCTAACATGACCCAAGCTTCAGCAGGATCCTGGGTCAGAGTCTTATGGCTCGTCTACTGGAAATACAAAGCTGGGAATATTATCCCTTTGGTAGTTCTACCTAAGGGATATTCCCAGGCAGAGGGATTGTAGATCATGATACCTGCAAAAAAACCGTTAAGACACCAAAGAGACTTTATTAAAAAATCTTAACCATAAATTACACTTAGGCCGCGGAAAACGTTTATTTGAATAATTGCCTGAGCTTAATATGAGAGGCAGCAGGCACAAATGGTATCAAAATTGCAGAGTTAGTATCTGCATCTGGTATCAGCAACAACTACATCTAATATCAGTATTAGAAGCTTGAGTCATGACGTAAGAACAAGAAAATGCCTACTTTCGGCAATTTCCACGTTTTCGAATGAAACGTTATGGCATATTCGCAAAAGGGGGGAAATGGATTTAAACAGTAAGCTACAAAAAGAGAGAGAAAAGCGCCCCAAATTCCACGTTCTTTTTCAAAAGGATTCGCGAATCTCAATTTATCACCTCAGGAGAATGCACACGCCTGCTCGTCCCACCCCTTCCCTGACGCAGTACTCCGGAACAGAGTCATCAATACTGAAAGGACAGAATCGTCACAAATGCGTTGGAGAACTATTAAACTAATGACCCACTTCCCAATCCTATACACTTCTCAACGCGTAGCTGGTATTTTCCTGGAATCCCATAATTAGGCTATCGGATTGGTCGGCGCGAAGCTCTTTTTTTAATGGAAACAGCGTAAACCGTAATGATAAACCGAGTGCGTTTGTGGAATGTAATGGTTCTCCGTGTAACACTATAAGAAAGGGAGTCTTGGAGAGAGAGGGCAAACTCGCACTTAAATGCACTACATACCTACCTGAATCGTTGCATCGGTTTTCTTGGCGCGCAGGACGTGATACGCATTTTTCGACAGAATTGGGAGAAAAATTGCCTCCCCGACTTCTAGGAAAGTATATTGCTCTTGACGTGAATAATGCGCCGTTCGCAAAGTGGCCTGAATTTGCGCGGTGCAAAGATGTGATCGTAAGGCCGAAGAATGGTAGGGTAAAAATCCATTTGAAAAAAACGTATTTTTCTCCCGTTTGATTTGGTGGAGAGAAAGATAACGGGCTTCTAATCTGTTTTATTTTTCAACAAGGGGATAAGAGAGTCGGGTGTTAGAAACATTCGGTTTTGTGAGTGTGCATTCAAGACTCGGGACTACGAAAAGAGTTTTAAAAAAAAGCGGGGGGGGGGGGGGGGGAAGATTCCAGTAGTCGTCCAAACTAGGAAGTCCACTGAGCAGAATGGACTCATCTGAGTGTGAATGATTGCATTTCGACGATCACGGAGAGAAGTAGTGCGCGGAGGCGTTAGCAACGGGTCGAGAGGCGTCACTTTTGTCTTTCGAGAATAAAAGGATCTCTTTATTTTTTCCTTCCCTCGCCCATTCTCCTCAGTCCTTTGTTGCGAAAGGAAACGTCCACCTGTACAAAGCGGTCCACGATACAGTACAACCGCACATTTATTACAATTAAAGTGCGCCATAAAACTACGAAGATGCTCGCACGAACCCGGGAAGGAATTCGGTTAGGTATATCGATGGCAGTGGACGGAGGAGAAAGAAAAAAACTGGAAATGAATAACATATTCTTTCCGTAGCCCACTCGAAGCCACACCACCCGGTTTTGAAAGACGCTAGAAAGAATTTAGGGCGAAACAGAGAATAATAACAATGGATTAAAAATCCGGAAATCACGAATCTACTTGACCACTTTTATGCTAGGCCCACACGCCCTCTCGGATTCCTCTAAGGATTTAATTTTTCAGAGCTTGGGTTAACTGTTTCACGAACTCGAGATTCTCAACGCGTGGAAGCGATTTGTGACACCAGAAAGAGAATAGGAATGGAATAGATTAGAGAAGAAAAGGTTTTATAATCAATCGACGAGCTGTCCATTACGAGTAAACATACATGTAAACAGTGCAATTCGAGCTCAAAACCGACGAACAGGTGTATGTACATAACATAACCGACGTAGATATGGTCAATTATTTACAAATAAATAAGATGGAATTGTAAAATTAATAATTTGTAACGTATTCCGGATATAATATTAGCTTATCCTGAGAAAAAGAATTATATGCATGCAAGGTCAATTTATCATCACACCATGAAACTCACTTCACAGGAAATCATCCACATACCAGGAACATTCAAAATGTCCAATCTTAGGATCAGGGTCGATGTGAATGTATCAAGAGAATTAAACCTATGTTGAATTGGAGGCGAGTAAAAATGAATTATTATGTAAGCATAGATATCAGGTCACACCTTCTGGAGCCTAAGTAAAATATTAATGCGAACATGCAAATCCATACCCAAAGGATTGAAAACCCCTATCGGGCGGGATTCGAACCCGCGACCCGACACCCACTGGGCCTCAAACTCACCGCCACCGAATCACGCGAAAACCACAAGTACCTACTGTACCTTGTAGCTCACACGACATCCAACAAAAAAATGAATGAAATAACGTAATTGTTAATTTGAAATAATACGCCCCCATACTCCCTGAAACTGAATTGAAAAAGTTCCAATGAGGTGGCGGTACTAACTATACTAATGTAAAATAACCTATTTCGTTAGGTGGCCAATATTTCCCAATTCTTTGTTCTGGAAAGTTTAACACCAACAGTTATTCATCCAAAGTTGGTTAAGATGTATACGGAGCCTCCTCCTTCATTTCCGACGGTAAAGGAACACAAATGTAACTGGTCAACTGCGGAATAATCCCTTGACTTAAGCCATGGTCACGTCGTTGAATGTGAAACCTGGGCCCATATTAGCTTCAAGAATCTCAATAACTAACTTTTCCACGGAAAGAAGGATCAATCAAATTTCTCGGGAAAAGATTCTTTCTCACAGTAAAATATTACGGAGAAAGTGAACCTACCAAAAAGAAAAATAATGTTCGAAAATGAGAATCCATTAATTTCCTGGAAACCAAGAAAACTCTCCTCGAAACAAGTTCCTGAGAGGTGAACCTCAATCAAAACGGCAAAAGAGACTATTGACGAGATATGAAGCCCAACCGCCGGCTTAGCTTTGAAACAAACATGCTGAGTAATTTTATACACTTCATGGAATATCAATAAGCTGGATTTGAGCGTGGGATATTACAACATGCCTGTTTCTAAGTTGAGATGTCCTGATTCCACGAAATGATAATAATTACTTCATCAATAACAGAATAATGAAAGGCAGAAGTGAAAGGGCAGGTCCTTGTTTTCTAATATATATATTTGATGTAGCTCCAAAGTTGGAAATAGCACACATATGGATGCGTAGTTCATAAATAAGAGGCCTCTCCCTCCTTAATCAAAGGATTTCTTTAGGTTTATTTATTTTATAATAATTACTTCATCTATTCAATAATTACTTCATCTATTACAGAAAAATGAAAGTCAGAAGTGAAAGGGCAGGTCCTTGTTTTCTAATATATATATTTGATGTAGCTCCAAAGTTGGAAATAACACACATATGGATGCGCAGTTCATAAATAAGAGGCCCCTCTCTCCATAATCAAAGGATTTCTTTAGGTTTATTTATTTATAATAATTACTTCATCTATTCAATAATTACTTCATCTATTACAGAAAAATGAAAGTCAGAAGTGAAAGGGCAGGTCCTTGTTTTCTGATATATATATATATATTTGATGTAGCTCCAAAGTTGGAAATAACACACATATGGATGCGCAGTTCATAAATAAGAGGCCCCTCTCTACTTAATCGAAGGATTTATTTAGGTTTATATATTTTTGGTGAAAAGTGTGTGTGCACACAAATGTGTAAATAGAGTGAAAAGTCCCAGGAGGAAGGCCAATGAATAAATACATAGACCAAATAAAGAGGAAAATACATAAGATGAACTACGAGGGAGTCAGGGAGCTATCATTAGATAGGGAAGGATGGAAGGCTGCTGTCATCCAATCTTTGGATTGAACGACCAATGATGATATATTTCCAGAGCAATTCCGTCGAGAAATAGTATAATAGGCCATAAAAATAAAGCGTTGAATTTTTTCAACTGTACGTTTATGTTTTACAACTGTTAAAATGGGAGTAATAGTCTGTAAATGACGCGAGGATGAAATCCAATTTTTATCATGCTGGAAAGGTGGCATTGCCCACAGAAAATTCCATAAAAATAAGGCAAGTGAGTGCTAATCACTGGTTGGTTCCTTATTTCAAACTAGCAACGGAATCCAATAACTCGCATTTCGTAGCAATCGGATTTTGGGAGGGATATTAGCAACATGAGGTGCCTCCAAAACTCTAATTATAAGTAAGCGCTAATCATTGGTTACTTCCTTATTTTAAACTAACGACGGAATCAGGTAACTCGTATTTCATTGCGATCGGATTCTGGGAGAGATATTAGCAATACAAGGTGCTTACAAAACTCCAAAGACACATCGGGAGGGTAAAAATGTTAACTTCCAGAGCTGAGAGAAGGCGGAAGGTCAGGAAAACATAAAATCATGGGAAACACGATGCCTCATTCCTTTCAGACTCGCACGAATTCTTTTGTTTTCCATTATCTCCACTTCATTTGAAGCAATCTCTTTACAGTCATCATAGGACACTTGTCATAATTATATGCACTAAGAATCGTGACATTTACTAAGGGTAACTCATACTTCTAAGTAGACAACTTAAATATTTATAATGTTTAATTCTTGTTGAAGGAAGAGACCACTTGATTTAAGAATGTGAAATACCAGTGGCGCAGGAAATGGATGGTGGCGGGTAGAGAGGGCATTGCCCTCTTCACCACCTGGAGGGCCGAGGGTTCAGATGAATCATTCGCTCCGCCCTATGAAAATCTGGTTGCTGGACAGGAATACTGAGATTTAATAGTAATTGCTTATTTTTTCAACATAACTATAGGAACAAAACTATTATCAATAAGTCCTAATAAATATTAGTGATAGTGACCTTCGTCGTAATTTATAGCTACATACAGAACCTTACCTGCCTCCGCTGCACTTTCCCTATCTGTCAACTCCCTTGGGGTGGGTGGTTAGGCCCATTTTGACCCCCCCCTCAATCCATTTCTCAGAAATGGTTCCTGCACCTTAACCAAATATCGCTGTGCTTAGTATCCAGGGAGCTCCCACCCTCAATATTCAAATTGTCCTTTGAGATGAAGGATTTTGCATATCGTATCCACTGCCATACGTAACAGAGCTAAAAACATCATTACGGGGAACATGAATAATTTGTAAAAGGTACCTACTAGTGGGTGAAGTTCATCTTCTTTAACGTGGAAGACCAAAATTAAGTCGAAAAGACGATTCTTTATGAAAATATTTCCTGTTAGAAATTGCGCGCGCTCTGAGGGGTCAAAACACTAATTGGTCACTGAGAATATGGCGTACGACATCACGGAACGGTATTGCTGCCATTACTGTGATGCTTTTCATGTAAGGTTCAGATGATGTAATCATTCAAGAATAAAATTTTTTGTTTGCTATGTGGAAGATAGCGAACCGGCATGATTTATTCCCTCCGGTCGAAATATACATAGAACAGGAATGCGATACCGTGCGGTGACGTTAGACCATTGACACGCCGTTTTGGATCACGTGACTTGTAAAAATTATTATTCACTTTTTAAAACCTATTATTGTTGCCTGCGGCTGGCGTATACACAAATGGATTATGTATTTGAGTATTTTTACTTCATTCAAAACTCCGATTAAGCATTAGAGAAATTTTCTACCATGCACACGACTCAAATGTGAGGAGTGAATGTTACGCATGTTCCCCATTTGGTGTTATTTTCACCACTCAGGTTGATCGTGTCCGTCCATTGGGTGGGGGGAGGAAAGAACATTCACGTCTCATTCCACACAGGTAAAATAAAGAAATGTTAAAAATTTCAATTCAAAGAACATCGGCGAATTCTCGAAACGCCGTCACAAGGCACTTTGTGATGCGTATCACACTGCTTTAATTTTGCAGAAAATTTTCTCCTAAATACATGTAGCCTTAGTGGACGTCGATGACCGAACGCCCGGCGTTTTCTTTCCTAAATAGAGCGAATGTGTCCAACGTAAATTATTCTCGGTGGAAGAAAATTGGGTGAGCCATCTCGCCCGGAAGATTATGGATGGGAAAGATCTTCGAAATGAGCCCACTCGTACAAATAACAAAAAAAGCTGATTGTTTCTAGATTCAAGCTTAGGAAAAACCAATGCGGCATTTTTAAAGAGATTTGAGAATACGGGAATGACGAAACTCAATGGCCGAAAGATGATCCGTGCCGTACTAATTCAATCTCAATAATTAAATAGAGGCTTCTGGTGATTCATCATTTGTGATTTATGATCATTAATCAATGGTGCCTGTTGAACTATCGCCATGCATGTCAACACCGGCATACTGGCCGACTGTAAATGGCATTTGTGACACTTGAGGAAAAGTCCCAAGACGAATAAAGTTTGAACGACAATTTATGGCAACGCTCATTGCTACGAGTCTTTCAAATAATTCATTTATTGGTGAAGTACTTCAGATATCGCAGGTGTGGGTTCTCTGCATGGGACAAACTCCAAAGTACAGCAGGGAAGAGTAAATATTGACATGGGTAATCGGATGTAATAATCAAGTTTAATTGAAGTAGTTTCATGAAAGATTTGCAAAAGCAGTGCAAAAAGATTTTATGAAAATAGAACCATCTCGATTTCATCAAACCTTTCGTTAAAACTATGTTTTACGGAATCACTTAATCATGATCAAATAAATTTTTATGAATTTAACAGTTTAAGCAATAACTTAAGTGCATACGAGCATATTTGATGTTACACAGTGATTTATGTGATCTCTATCTATGAAAGCACAATGCTAGGTCTCCTATTTTTTAAGCGAAAGTTTGAAATTGATCAGTAAATATGAATGTAACACAAAGCGTGTAAAAATTAATGTTAGTCCACAGTTTTCATAGTCCACTTTGTTGAAGTTAGTTTTGGGTGTCAGTCACCTTTACGACAGACTACAGAAGGTCATTTTGGATAGAAATACATTCCGGAAGTTAGCATTATTTGCTGTCCCCTTTTCACATTCATTAATAAGTCGAAGACTGGCCGCTCCTACGACCGGCCGCAAATGTCTTTTGCCGACGTTGCCTACGTCTTGGGTCAGCACTGATCTGACTCGGGCATTGTCTTCAGCGCAGTTGAGTAGAGTACCAGATCTTACTTCAAAGCGTATTTTTTTCCGCACAACTTAATGCCATCGGGTAGATCATCTACGGAGAAAAATATGGGAGAAGCCTCGGAATGATGCACGATTTAAAGTTAAAGCACCTATAATTCATACAAAAATCCATGACAAGCTCAGCCATCTTTCGGCAGCGGTAATGCTAACTACTTGGGCCGCCAGGAGTTCAAGGTCCATCCGCTCGAATTCGTTCTATTGACGTTTTCCCCTTCACTTCCGAAAGCCTTCGAAAACAGCTCTATTTGAAGATCGACCTCGAGGTAATTGGTTTACAGCTACGCGGTGGCAAAACTCCACACATTCCTAATTACCTACCGCTAGAGGTTGCCCGCGTGACTGGAATGCTCAGAGGGAGTCAAGGAATCTAATCACCGGTCGCCGGAGGCATGACTGAAATTCTTGCGGAGTTGGAGCACCGCTAACTAAAATTAACATGGGCGATAACAGGGAAACCCCCCTGATTTTGAATGGCCATTCCACAGGAAATGGGCCTCAAATTACGACATTCAAATAATTTACGATTGCTATTCCCACTGGATGAAATTTTACTCCGGCAGTTCACGTTTAATGAAAGTGTTTCAGTTTCCATCCAGCAAACATTTCCGCTCTTGAATAAAATTCGGATGAATGTACTAAACGTCATGACGAATTGACCATATAGCATTAATAACTTATCGCATCACATTAGATGGAGATAGGTTATAGTCACAACTTGAAACATAGACAACCCCCAAGGAATAATATAATATATGTGGGGATGCCATCAACTGAAACATTTCAGCATAGCGCCACAAAAAATAATCAAAGAGATGAAAAAGTATATATCATCAGAAAAATAAGAAACTGCTTCATGTTGAAGGTGAATGAATAAAAGGTCAACGTCGACAGTAAATCATTTAAGCTAAATAACAACAAAAATTACCCAGGTACACCCGGAAGATAATGATTTTATCACTTCTTATTTAACACAAAACTCAGGGAACTTTCTTTTGCTGAAGAACATAGCGGCCAGAAAATAGTCATCCTTGGACGTGCACTAATGCAGACTCTCATTGATGAAAAAAGCATAAGACTAAACGCGCCAGAGCTCGACTTTCTAAACTGTAGTAATGAAATATTAGCTTGCTGAGGGTAGCTGGAGGTCAGTCAGCCACAAACGTCACTACTACCTCTCAGTAAAAAATATGTTTTAGATATATAGATATATTTATAGATATCTACATTAAAAGACATTTCCTATTAAGTATTTATCATAATCGAGAATTCGATTTAATGGCAGCATATTAAATATTTTTAGGAGGAGATGTAACTTTCTTCAATTGTGGAACTAGTAAGTAAACTTGTTCATCAACTGATGTGTAGTATCAAGGCTAGTATCACTAGTATGGCGGAACTGATCCATATGAATGCGTATAGCGATGAATGAAGAGTAAGTAGTTTTTCACAAAAATAATAACGATTAATTTCACAAATAGTTCCAATGCCAATCATTTTCAGGTGTAAATAAATGGAACTACTGAACAGTGAATTCATATGTTATTATTTAAGTGGAAAACTCCCATCCACTGCCTATGTCATCATATACCATTACTGATTATCTGCGTTACCATGAGCACCACGTGTTTACCATGTTTACGCTCACATAATACAAAATAAGATCCCAAGAAAAATCGCTTATACTTTCTCCCAAAAAAATTCTAAAATGGAAGGTAACTCTGGAGGAAGATGTAGCCGGAATGACTGCTGTCGAAGTGAAACGATAAAATTCTCGCAGGTATGAATATTTTTAACTCTTTCTGTCATACAATTGAAATGTTTGCTTGGAAGTGTTATGAAACAGGAATAAAGCAAATTCTACGGGCCATTTTCAGCTTATTCGGATGCGCAAAGATCATCAATAAAATAGATCGCATCCTTAAAAAATGGCATATCCTGAGACGCGAAACTTCGCAATTTCTTTCAAATGAAACCAATCGATAAAGTGCTGGCAAAAAATATATCTTGCTATAAATGTGGTAACTCAGGAGGAAATACGTAATTTCGTCGAAGGAAAGGCTAGGAAACGAAAGCATGTCCATCAGCCGCGGTGCCTTCTCTGAGCAACAGTTTCATCACTGACTAAATGAAAATACAATTCGTACTAAGTGAAAAGATATTTGTGACTAGTAACTGCTACCGCACGAGTCATATGATCGAAATTCAGAGTATTCACTCCGTGCCTAAAATGTTGAATAGCGTTACAACTATCCACCTTTACAGCAAAAGTAAATATGAAATTCTCACCACTAACATCGTTGGCATTTCATATAAATCATGGAGAATAAGCGTCAATCTAATTATAAGTTTGACTGCGTACTATGAGGTTCGTGTGAACACTAAGACTGAACGGATTTATAAAATAACACCAGTAATGCAATTAAATAACCGTAACAAAAGAACATAAGACTGCTCACATTGTATAACATGACACAAGCCTTTAAGAGACAAACAATGCATTGATAATATTTTTATTAAATGTATAATCCAAATATTTTTCTCCTCCTTTTATCTAATTAGTAACATTATCAGTGAGTCATTCATAGTACTAGAAGTAGCTTGTTATCACCTGCATCTCACCACGTGTAGTTCACCCCCACCAACCTCCCAATTATGCCTGGACTCAACGATATTGCCGGACTTATCTTTTAATGAGAACCAATGTTCATCCGGGACGATCTCACTAATCTCAACAATCTTTGCCACCGCAATTTTCATTAAACATCTTTGCTATCCAGCTCTTTCGAATTCATCCTATACTTTTTCACTCGCTGCCATCAAAAATACATATAAAAACATAAATATATACAAAAAAATGCAAACAAAAAGTACATACCCGTCACGCCATTCCCTTTCGAGGTAGGCAAAGTCAAATAATTTACAGTCTTCACGGGTATTACACCAAGTAATAGGCATCATATCTGCCTATTACCTGGTGTAATACCCGTGAAGACTTTATACATCATATTCACCGGGAAAATCTTAGATAATTTATCAAATAATTCAGTTATTGCCGTTGCCCCTAGAAAACTGGCTCCCTTTCAGTTATTTCCTCCAAAATGCCCTATCCTTGCGAGCAACTTTAGCTTTTTTACACTCATGATTTGCTTCATACACGCTCTCCTATTCTTAAGATTCCTAATATTCCTCCTCTTTAGAGTCTAATCTACCACATTCACCCATGACTTTCGCGGTATACGTCTTCGTCTCGCACCATTCACTCTACTATCATATATCTGTTTCGTTTTTCGACTCTCTTTCATTTTCTCGACATGGCCAAACCAACGAAGCACACTTCTTTCATATATGTCTATTACTGTAGCATGCAACCCGCATGTCTTTACGACCCGCTCATTCCTAACTCTATCCATCCAACTTTTACCGAAAACACTTTTCATGTATCTCATTCCCAATGCATTTAGCCTACTCTTATGCTTTTCCTGACATACCCAGGTTTCGCTGCCATATAAAAACGTCGGGAAGATAACGCTTTTGTACACTGTGAATTTCGCTTTCCTAGACAAACTTTCATTCCTAGATATGCTCATACTATCTACGAGTGTCCTACCGGCATTCGCACGCCTAATAATCTCTTCATCTATCCTTCCATCTTTCGAAAATATTCGGCCGCATATAGTAACACACAAAATCATCTACTAGTTATATTGCTTCACCATTTACCCTCATCATACAATCATTCTCACAACTCTCCTTATCAAAGATTACTACTACATAAAAAATAACGGGTTAATCATTAATATTACTAGATATTTTTATAGCATATCATCAATGGCATCGTCACACTCACAGTTATTAAGTTTTTTAATCTTTTCGGGCCCAACCTTACCAGGAATTCTTAGCCTCGACGTGGTTGAGTTTTTTTCTTTTCTTTTTTAACGAGAACCCGAGTATTAATCCGGAATGATCTTTATATAACTTAATCTCACAATCTTGAATCTTTTGGCTCCACAGGGATACCGGGACAAAGAGCGTGGGAAGGTGGTGCTCTACACGACATCGATGGGCGTGGTCCGGCGCACCTTCCACAAGTGCCTCCGAGTCAAGCAGATCCTGCGCACCCTGCTGGTGCCGTTCGAAGAGAGGGACGCGTCCACGAGCGTCGCGGTGCGCGAGGAGATCCAGAGGCGCCTGGGGAATTCGTCGGGCGGAGACGGGGCGTCGCCCACGGCCTCGCCGTCACTGCCGCAGCTCTTCGTGGAAGGACAGCACGTCGGAGTGAGTGTGACTTTCGATCCATTTACTGAGACCACCGAGCGAAAAGCGGTGCTCCGAAAGAAGAAGAAAAAAATATTTCCGTCTAGATATTTAAGGTGGCTGAAGCGGTAATCGTGAGGCACTGAGAACACATTTTAATATTATTTCAAGTCGGAAAAAATTATAGGACCACATTTCATTTAAGTACATACATTTATTTTATTCGGTGTAATTCATCATACATTCTGTAATGGAAGTGATACAAGAATATCATATTTTACATTTTTCCCTTCATTAATGCATGTCAACACGAGTTTTCTGCGCTATATTTGAAATTTAGGCGAAAATTGTATTTAAATACGTTTTTCCAAATCTTTGACTCGTCGTGACACCTTGATATTTGTTAACTACCATTACAATAACGTGAAATGCATTATATCGCGTTTGGAAGAAATATTTAATCTAATAATTACGAAATATACCTCATGTGCCATAAGACTACATGTTAAAATAGAACTGAATGGCCAAGAAACCAACCAAATAGGTATACACACAAGGAAAACGAATCGGTATGCGTCACTTCGCGACGTTTACACAAGGTTGGCAGTCATAAAGCTTCGCTCGATTGGTTCCGATTTTCACGCGCGAGTTCCCCTTATGCTATCCTTCAATTTTTTTTCTCCACAACATTCTTCCGAGTGCAATCATACATGCGACGTGGCACGCATTTAGCTCAAGCCATTCAAAGAACTGGAAGGATAGCCATGAGAGTAAGGGAGTCGCGAGTTGCACTTGTTTTCTTCCCACTCTCTTTATTTGATTGCACTTGTTTTCTCTAGTACATCCTCAGATTATTCTATCTCTATATTGGCATCATTCTTTTTCTAGGTCTGCCCACAATTCTTCCACCTGGAAGCCTATCCCTGGCAACCTTAACTATTTTTCCGTCTTATTTTCTACTTACGCGGTCATTCTATTCCTGCTTCCGCCAGTTTACCTATTCGTTGAAATTCTCTATACGGCAGTCCTTCCTCATATTTTCAATTCTCATTCCATCCAATAAGGTTTTTCCAGAGGTGCTTTTAGGGATTGTCTTTCCTATAGCTTCTATAAGTCGTCAGTTTTATTTGTCTCCAACATTGTCTGCCATTTAGGCCAGAATAGTTCTGACGGTTTCTTTGTATATTCTTGCCTTAGTCTCCTTCCATTTCACTTATTCTTCTAGGTGGTATCATTGAAGCAGGCAGCTATATTGTTCTCTAACTTCTGGAGATGTACAAATGTGCAGAATCCAGAGTGAAAAAATGTTCGGCTGCACTGGTATGTAAGTTCATTCATCAGGGAATTCACAATTCAGCCATTCCAAATTCACATCCAATAGGCAATAAATCCTAATTGGAGGACATATCGCCATGGAGTGCAATACTGCATTGCCATCGGCAATTTGAACACCCGCTATAACCTTAAAGAAACTACACAGGCAGGTTAAGAGCTAAAATTAATTACTAAGTCTCCTTAATCATGAGATTATGAACATTATACTTGTTTCAATGATCAGACAAATTTGAATAATGCAAAAGAAAAAAATAGAATCATCTGCCTCAACTTCTATGTTATCACTTTAAATGGAAATGTTTGGCTATCGGTAAACGTCTCTTTGAAAATTCTTTCGATCGGTTCAATTTTCTATGCGTATTAGCACAGAGTAATAGTATCTAACTCTATGATATTAGACTCCTTTCATTACACAGATCGATCAAATAAAAAACTATCTTCTGCCTTAACTTGTAAGTTTCTCAATGGGAATGGAGATGTTTAGGCAATCGGAGCATGTCTCTTTGCAATGTTTACATGACGTCTATTCAATTTCTTTCGGTCGGTTCCGATTTCCCTGCTACAGTACAGCTGCGATTACGGAAAATGCATTTCTTCTGAACAAAATTAAATATGGGTGCTGTGGCTTGCAAATAGTTTAGATCCATTCAAACGCGCGAAAATTTATGTGGGATAGACACTTAGTTTATATTTAGAGTTAACTTCTGTCCTACCAATGGTGAAAATCACCTATTCACAAAAATCACGAAAAATTAGCACCATATGGATCTTTACTATCTAATTCTCACCTTTATCACTTCTTGCCTGCCCAAAGAATAAAAAAATATACAGGTACTGAAAATAAATTAATCAAAATTTTTACAGCGATGAAGTTCAGAAAAATCTGAAAGGTTTGCATAATGGACTTAACTTTGCGTAGAATGATGGACGCAATACAAACGATCGTGAGAGAGCATTGTGCGAGGTAAGACTTGCGATCCCGATGGAGGACATTGTTTTTTCATGTTCAGGTTGTTGAAACACAAATTATCTCATATGGCAGGTGTTTCCCGAAAAATGGCCCTAAAAAACCTCCTGTCTGTAATTATTTTTGGAAGCCGACGTAACTACTGGCCTCCATGCAGCGCAGCAAAAAGTGAAAATGTATTAAAATTGCTATATATAATGGTTGCAGAAAAATACGGCCCACGGGCACTGCCCTTAGAGTAGGGAAAATCCTGAGGGCATTTATTTGCCAGTATATGTCAGTGAACACTAAAAAAAATGTCGCTCCAGGGATTTTCAGGCAACTGACAGCACAACTCGATGCCTCCATCGCTCGAACGCTTCAAATGCATTTATTCTGGGTTTAAAAAAATTACAGAACGTGAGCGGTATGCTTAAGAAGCTGGTGGATAGGCGAACTTCATTCCAGAATTCAATTTATAAGTTTCAATCGCGGGCAGCTTCATAAATTGAATTTTTTTATTATTTTATATTTCATCGCTCTTGCTAACTCTTACTTTCAATTTAGGAAGGCGTAACGCGTAATCGTGAGCATTCGGAGCAATGCATTTCTTAAAAAATACTCAAATGCTAAAACATAGATAGCTAATACTATTAAGCGTCGCCAAGGCTTTAGAAAGGGATGTCAAACAAGACTATTAGATCCTATCACCATTTAATGGCTGTGATAAATCATTAACTAACATATATACCATGCTAAGAATGGGGTCTAGCGTAATTCTCCAAGTTGAAAATAGCGATAATATTTACTGAATGGTTTACTGTTAACCTACAAATTTACTCGAATAAGGCTAGAATGCGTGCAGTTATTTTACACACTGACTCAGAAAATAAGCATAAACAATAAATCTTAAAATAATTGTTTTTTCATTCATTTCCCTTTGCAATCATTTCCACAGTTTTTTTTCAATTAAAAAGTAGCCACCGTGCATTGTTCTTACTCTCATAACAATTCTCAAAATGAAACGACTTGAAAAAGAATAATGGTGAAGTTAAATATTTCATTGATCTTGTTAACTCTTACTTTAGAGTTAGGAAGACGTGGCACGTATTCGTGAGCCACGCATTTCTTTAAGAAAACCAAACGGTAAGACACCTTTCCACGAATACTCATAAGCGTCAGCAAATATTTAGAACGGGATGTTAAACATGGCTATTAGATCGTACCATTCTAACCTACCATTTAACGGCAGTAAGTTATCATCAGCATCGAGAAGTTAGGTAGCTTATCAACAAAAAAGATAAGACTATAGGCTGGTATTTAGCAAAGGTCCTGCGAAACAGGAAGCTTTCTTTGTGACACAGGTGTTCGGATGACATGCGCTAAAACTGGTCGATTTCAAGACGAAAAATCAGAAGATAAGGAGAAACCGAGGAAAGCTGTGTAAAAGCTCATGCCCTCTCGGATGATAATAGCTATCCAAGAGGGAAGCAGGCGAATTTTTTAGGAAATAGTTACAGGAAAATTTGAACCTCTTTTAGGATTGATAAATTTAGAAAATGGCTATCCTAGTTATATCGCCATGAAACCTTACACGAATCCGTGACCCAGGTTTATACTCAGAATCCAATAGTTGTATATAAAGGCTAATTCTCAATAGAGTCATTGTATTGGAACTAGAATACAGACAGCCCTAAGGTGAAAGTTTCTTCCACATCTTGTAGGAAATGGATGAGCTAAAAGGAGCTGAATGTTCGAATATAGGGTTTAGACAAGAATGGCATGGTATGCGGAATCGATCCTTCTTTATTCCGAAATTTTCATTCACAACGACCTCGATCCGGAAGATTTTAAACCCGCGAGAGCACCGCGAAATCTCTAAAGACCTAAACCAATCTCTTTGAAGCATGACTACAATCACAGCTTATGCTTTGTAAGACGAAAAATAATAAAAAGCAAAATTTCTTCGCTCATTGTGTGGAAAAGTCGGAGGAAATATAGCATTGCGTTCTCACTGCCAAGCGTGGGCACTTTTTGAGGAGGCATATTATATTAAAGGTTGCCATCAATCCATCTCAAAGCCATTCGTCAACTCGACGTTCCAAGCCTTGAATCGGCTGCTCAGTTTATGGGCTTCCATCCGTCAGTTAGCGGACATGACTGCTTCCGGTTTTATAAAGAAGAGTCAAAACCGCACTTCCTAAAGTGCCGTATACATTTTACGTACGATAGCAACGGAATATTTTCGACTAACGTTTATGAAAAATATAATAACCCTCAACATCTTACTCACAGAAAGGCGAATTTCATTAACAAAAATATGAGAAAAATAAAGCTCTGTCTTTGACTTTCGAAAAACTAATACGTTTACAGTTTGTAACAGATATTTTGGTTAAACCATTATAGTCTATGGTTTCCCTTTACATTGATAATTTGCTAGCATCATTTTATATGTCTGGTTAACAACAAGATGACGTACCCTTTACGTTAACTTGGCGTTAATAGATACCGAGTTTTTCTTATTTTATCTGACAGTCGGATAGTTGATGTGAGCGTTACCGATGGGAGAAGAATTGATCATTGATTTTAATACCGAGGAAATATTTAACTAGAGATTATTAATCGGACCTTAGAGTTCGGTTCAACACTTAAGGTTTATAGATTGAAAAACCTGTGGTCTTGGGCGTAACTTGGAGGAACCGATTCATACTTATAATGAAAAACTTGATAAAATGGAAATAAAACTTGATGATTCCACAAGTTTTATTTTAAATCACAAGCCCGGAGTCGACACTGAACGTCATCGTCAGGTCACATTCAACCTGAAGATAACGTAGAAACGCGGGTCGTGATTTAAAATAAAACCTTCTGGAATCACCAAGTTTGTGTTTCATTTTAAGATTGAAAATGTCATAGCCATTTGGAATTACCCACTTTTGTAATTTGAATCTTAGTTCTGAATAAAATCTACGGGGTTTATTTGTAAAAACACCCCAGTTAAAACGATGAGAATATAATATTCAATGTATTCTTAAATAATTTCCGGCCCATGAATTCTGCTTGACCAAATGAAAGACTACAGCGAGGAATATGACCAAAATATTTGATTCATGGAATGGTAAAAAAAATCTTTCAATGCATCATTCACTCCAAAATCATTGGAGAAAGTTTTTTTTTAAAGAACAATCATCCACCCACCGAATAGGAAGCTTTAAGTGTCTATCGTTTGACAACGGGAAGAGAAATCTAACAGTGAAGCCGCATTTCTCTTCGGCCTTCCCGTGTGCATTATCTTTCTCCCGAAAATAATCAACTCTCTCTCTTTCACTGAAGAGCCGGCGACCTCATCTGTGGATAGATTTCCAGTAAAAACTGCTACGCCCATTACTGAAACCTCAAATAGCCAGAACAATCATTTGATTCCCACAAAACCTACGCCATTGATTCTCAAAAAATATTTTAGCGCGAGAAGATCACATCCAAAACTACTATCTCTTGGAGCGATCGAATCTTCGGACTTCCAGAGGATCGCATACATGGAAACTCCTTTCCTGATGTCATTTACTCTTGCTTCCCTACGAGCTTCCGCAGACACGTGTGGCAAGGGGTGTCAGTGTACCTCTCTTATTTTGTCGCTTCTATCAGTTCTGAAGATATAGTGCAGGGTCAAAATAATGTCCACTATGTCGCTCTGAAACTCGTCTGATCTGAATTTTCCAAGTCATCTTAGTCTAGCGTGAATCCTCCGAGTCTGAAACGGCTACCAACCTAGTCCTTCCGTCAGCTGAGGGACACTTCATGTTCGCTCGCAGCTGTTTTATTGAAGGATGCGGCTTCCCTTTTTTATTTTATTTACTTCGGGAATAAACTTACTGTACAGGGTCCCAAACGCTCGCAGTGTATTTGAGATGTGGCCTTACCAGAGCGTCCACTACCCAAGCACAATGCCACGGGTTTGTCTAAACATGGACAAACCATAGGATAGCTAATTATAAAATATGATTCCACCAACTGCCGGACTTTAATTGAGCTTAAATCTTCCGTTAAATATAAATAAAGACCACAATTTGTACTGCCCACTGCATGAAATTTATTTGCAACGTGTTTCAACGCCTCAGCGTCATCTTCTGGTACCAACTGTCAAATACAGTTGATTTTCTTCCGTTACGTATCTTCTGTCAATGACCTCTTACCGTTCCAGTTCGATCCTATCTCACTCCAAAATGCCTCTCTGCTTCCTATCCTTACCAAAAAGCTAAGTACGCAGACTGACCCTCAATTTAGGCATCGGTAATGTGGTGGAAATCTACTTTGAGATAATATCGTATTTCGATGGTGATGGAAAGCCATTTAAGCCTCGGTAATAGATTCAGAAATATGACGCGATGGTATTCGTCCCGATAAATATTCCGGTTTACCTGTTATTGTTAGCTTGTTCCCTAAACGGATCTTCGGGTGAGGGCTACTGGGAGCAGAAAAACGGTCAAAGGAAAAGTGTCAAGATAGAAAGTGTGTAACATCCTTCGGAGCGAGGGGTGAGCTAATAAGATCAGCTGACGCTGGCCATATTTTGATCCAACGCATGTACATACGTAGGCTAGGACAAGGCACATATTGCGTTAAGTAAATTATTAGACACTCGAAGACTTCATCTTATAGCAAAATTTTGAATCATGTAGAGTAAATGGTGAAAAAGAAATCTTCAAGTTTTTATTAAATTCTCCTTAAAATTACATCCGAGGCTCTCCTAATATGAACACAGTGCATTTGCAAGTAATATACGGTGAAGAGTAAAATTAAAAACAAAACAATTATGACGATGTGATAAAGATTATTTTTGAGATTGCAAATAGAATGGCAAGTGGGAAAATCCAATGAGTGAGATTTCCGTAGAAGTATGTAGTCATAAAAGAGAGGTGTAATAAAAAGTCATGTTTCCAGACACTTTGCAACCATAAAGAAAGAATGGACGGCAGGAGTCACAAAATCAGGATTGAGAGACAAGAAATGATAAAGTTTAACTTCTCAGCAACTCGTGGAAAGCAGGTTAAAGTAGTTCGGATCCTGAGGAATGAAAAAGTAAATAACGCCCTTATCATTAAAACCATTCTCGATTACGCCCCATTGAATTCCAATCCACAATGATTGATTTAGTCGAAATTCTTGTTCGACAAATAGAACTCCATTGTGACGTGCGCTCTAAGCAATGACCGAAAAGTCAAAGGTCCGTGGTTTGATTTTATTGGTTCAGGTAAACTTCACCTCCGACAGTTTCATCCAACTCCCGAATGTCACAGGGAAAAATGTTGGCTACCAAAATTTTTGCATCTCGTATCTACTAGAAAGTCTCCCAGTATCACAAGTCCTTACACGGGAAGTTTAATTTTAATACTAAATGAAAACATTTCGCCGCAAAATCTTGCACCCAAATAGTTCAGCAAACATTCTAGAACACTTAAGTTCTGAGTAAGCAACGTTATGGTTTATATCAATTTAATATAAAGTCAATGCCATTTATACTTCAGTTCAAATTAAAACGTACATCTACAAAATTGTATAATGAAGTCAATGCTGTTTCAACGTCGGTTCAAATTACATAAAACGTACTTCTTACAGAATTGCACATATTCATTTCATGTTAATAAATGATGGTAGAAAATATTTGGCAACTTACATAAACTGAAATAACCAGGAACATCATCACAGGAGGCATGCAGCTATAAATATACATAAAGGTAATTTGAGCGAGATATTTCTCTAGTCATAATAGAGGCTAGACTTGAATTTTATTTTTTTAATTTAAGCAACAGTAAGAATAATGAATTAAATATTGCACTATTATTGGCACAAAAACCTTTTAAATTACATAAACTCTCAGTAATGAACTCAATATACCTACATATATAAGACTTTAACTTGACTCATTTTTTCACACCGAACAAGGAAAAAGCCTTCCAAAGCGAAGGTTTTTTGCGATGCTGTAAAAAGTATCTTAGTCAGTAGTTAATTTATTTTTTTACATAGTTGAGAAAGCATCCTAACTACACAGCTTTAAATTTGACGCGATCTATGAGTCAGAGAGCCCTCATTTTTAACACGCTTTTATTAGCTTCACCTGTATGTTTGTTTGTAACCGACTCCTTTGGACTCGATTTTGACCCACTTTGAACGATCAGATTTCCTTTAAACTTTGTAGACTCAACAAGGACCGATGACAATACAATAATTTGATAAGATTTTCTCAATATTCTAATCAGGATCGCCAGGATTAATAATTTTCTTCAATTGAACAGATCCATTGCGTGAGAATTAGAGGGATAGAGTAAGCCCCATCAGTTTGTTGATCGCATGGTGTAATGGCTAGCGTCGTCATCTCTCACCGAGGGGAGGCCAGAGTTCGTGGCTCAATGAAGTACGTTTTTTTGGTGTCTTTAATTTGATTGTTTAACGGCCAGTTATAATTTAATTTTAATTGCAGCAAGCTTAGACGGGAGAAGAATTTCTTATCGTCGTATTTGCTAAATTTGTTTGTCTGTTCGTTTGTAACCGACTCCTTTGGACTCGATTTTGACCCACTTTCAACGATAAGATTTCCTTTAAACTTTGTAGACTTATCAAGGACCGATGACAATACAATAATTTGAGAAGATTTTCTCATTATCCTAATCAGGATTTCCAGGATTTATAATTTTCTCACAGATCCTTTGCGTGAGATAGAGCAAGCGCGCGGTCTGCGTAAAAACTAAAAAACACTCTTTAATGATAACTCAAACTAAAAAGGCAAATATCTCGAAAAGTAGTGCAGTTAGGGGCTGATATTTCCTGACAGTATATCCAACAATACCTCCCCCTCATGCCATTCATCTTTTTATATTCCCATCTTACCGTGCAATATACCAACTACTTTACTCCCTCTCTTCTTACGTGTGAAACACTATGGGGCTGATATTGGCTTCATTACCCATTTCATTACCCCAGAGCCTCTGTCTCATGTGTCTCCCATACACCTTTGATCCTTCCGACGACTATCCTCCACTAATTTCATCTCCTGCCCAGCAATATAAACTTAACACTTCACGATTCACCTTTGCTTTTGTTATTCTTTTTTTCTACATCCTTTTTACCTCAACACATTGAAACTCCTTACGTCCCATGTACAAAAACAATATTTTCGCGAATCTCAGTAAAAGTGATCGAGTTTTCACAGCAAAGGTAGCTTATTCGTATATTTAATATTTTAATATATTATTTTATTTTTACTAATGATTTCAATTCATACCTTCAAATTACTCACCAATTAAAATAAAACAGATTCAAGTTACATATTAATGGCATATAGTTCATTAACCCAAGTCCATTCCCGCGTTTCTTCACTATGAAATTTGTAATTCAATAACACGAAAGTTCAGGATACGAATTTCTCCCTAAATAACTGAATCTGATATTTTTTAAAGGTGTATATTTTTGTGTGTACGGGAGACATTTAAACGAATTAAAGGACTTTTCCACAGAACAGCGGTAGGCTTTAAGATCCTATTGACAAGCAATTTAAAAAAGCGAAGGCCAAAGTCATAACTTAATTTCATTGTCACCATTATGGGTAGAGGTGTGACTCGAGTGACACTGAGGCAGAGTCAACCTACGCTTATTTCTCGCGTCGCTCTCTCTTTGCAGGCAATCTCGTCTTCGTGAGCAATAACATTCCGATTTCAACTATTTTATTCAACAGAAAGTAAAATGAAGTATAGGAACTAGAATCCTTTTCGTTAAATAATGAGATAGTCAAATCTTAAAAAGGGATAAATATTACATTTCAGTAGGTACATTATTATTTCTGAAAAACTGCCAGGAAGAAAAACAGGAAGTTTTTTCCTTGTTATCTCTTTTCTAGTCATTAGAATTTCGTCAACTTTACCACTCAAAGTAGAAGGTAAAGGTGGGAAGGTAAACTTACCAAATTTTAGCCTAATGAATAATCAAAATGTAAATCAAAAGATAAGTTAAATTATTCCACTCAAAATTACCACATAAATTACCATATTACCACAAAGCCAGAAAATGCACCAAATTAGAAGCATGCTAACTATAATCAAGTCCAAAATGAGTCTTCGAAGCAGCTTTATAGTTTTTGTATATGAAACTGAATTATTGCATGACCGAGCCGGCAGAAGTGTCGGCGAAAGCTTGCACTTAAATATTGACATCAATTTTAACGCTTAAATATTGCAATCAGTTAACTGAAAGCAAGAATTTGATAAAGAAAATGCAACACACTGAAAAATTAAGATCAAGATTTTATGCTATAATTATAATAATTGATGGCCCTTGTAACGTAATTATTAGAAAAATGTATTACCAAACTTACAGACGTACAGAACTACTAACTTCAAGTGGAAGCTGAAACGGCATCTGAGCACAAGTACATAAATAAATCAATCAATGCTCGGGAAATACGTTGCAGGAATACGAAATTATCAACTTGGTCAACTTCAATTAATGATGAATTACAATCACGTACCTGCCAGGTATTTCCACACTTTTTATGCCTCGCCCAAGGGAACCTACCGTTACTGCTACTATGAGCAATCCCGAGTTATTAAGTCCGTAGATCAACAGGTAAGCAAACGTGAGAGCCATCGATTATTTACCAACAGAATGTTTCTATCAGCTTTAATACCATCTCAAAACACCTGTTGTATTTCCGTTTAAGAGCCGCGTTCTGCCAGTTAAAAAAGTATTTCTTGTATTGCACTTACGCTGACGATAACGTAGAGCACAATCCCAAAATTCTAACAATAATTTTGATCCACAGACTACAAGATGGTATAATCATGATGCTCGAATAGTCCCAAATATGCGAATATGTACTAAATACCAAAATATGCGAGTTTGAAATGTGAGTAAATGCCTGTTGTGTTCGAAGTCGGAGCGAATATCACTCAATAATCCCTTTTGCTTATCGCTAACAAAATATTACATAAGATTTTATCCTTGGCACAGTCGTTGTATCCCATAGGTAACGCAAAAGACACTCGCTATAACATCATCGTCTTGAGCAAAAAAAACCGTAATCCGCTGATGTTAGCTGCACTTGTCCTAGTATTTTGATGTTAACCCATGCTTGTAGGTGCAGATTTAAACACCAATAACACTGGCACGTAAGGAATTATTCAATCGGTAATTTCTAGGGATGATATTACGCACCTGTCATTTTTTAAACTCTCCCGTAATGATACTTCATTTAGACAGTACTTCTATGGCAGTTATTTAGAAGATAATCAATAAACCGGCTCAAATAGTGAAATCGCACAAAATATTGTAAAAAGATTAGCGCTACTGACGTGCATCAAGCCCAATATTTTAATTCTCGCCTTCAAATACAGCACTCGCCTACGATTATCTCGCTTTATCCCCCATTATGATGAATATTTCAGCCTCGCTGGATTATTGCATGAAAAGTAGAGCATCAGAGCTAGCTGATACTATTTCAGTGATTTTCCATATATTGAAGGATACGATAAATCAGATACTGATAAATATTCCGGCTTCATCCAACTTCATTCCAAAGACGGGCAAGGGTAGCTAATTTCCTACATTCCACCCCATTCATGACCTGCGCAGCTAGCTGTCTATTCATTTCCCATACCGAACATCGGATATTTTTCCCACTGTTACCCCATTGATATTTTCAACAATAGTTCTTCTTTTCAGCCCCTAGTCACGAGCAACAAATTCGACCCTTCCAGTTTCATTTGAGCAATTTTAAGCCGCCATAGTTTTCTACAAGCAGGCTGACTTCTATGCGGTCAAACCCTTTATGTCAACCAATCATCCACTACTGTCAACTAGGAGGGTAAAAGCTAGGCCTGTGCGATTATTCGATTAATTGAATCGTCAATTCAATTATTTTTACAATTGATCGATTATTTCAGCACATCGATGTTGATTACGGTAATCGACTCGATTGTCAATTTTCTCAAGTGTCAATTATTGTTCAATTGTTATTCAATTAATAATTATTATCCGGTAATCGATTAATTGACGATTTTTGACGGTGGTGACGGCCATCATCTACCCCCCCTCCCTCCTGAAGTTAGCTAGCTATCCCGGCAACAAGCACTGCGTCCGAGAGGTTAGTCTCGGCGGGAAAATTGTCATCGATACACGCCAGTGTCTGTTGGATGAACACGCTGAGGATCTCATCTGCCTGTCTTCAAATAGCGATCTATTCATTTAATTAATCAATAAAAGCTAACTGATTGAATTATTTTGGTTTTTCAAATGAATTCTTTCATTATTCTCATTGGCAAAGGAAAGCCTTTCAAAAGCAAGATCCTAATGAGTCCTGTCAATTAATTGGTTGATTCCAATTAATTGATCAATGACAATTAATTGACACCCATTTCGATGTCAATTAATCGACCACATTTTCAATTATTCTTATAATTGATCGATATCTATTATTTTTCATTATCACACAGACCTAGTAAAAGCACAGTGTTAGACATGGCCACGAAGCGGGAGCAACATTGAGTTAGCTTCCATCAATGTTTAACTTTAACTTTAATAACTCCGTCGTCCGAGTTTTTTGTGGGAACCTACACTTTTTACAACTCTGGTGTAAAGACGCCTCGGAGCAGCAATAATTCATCCAATTTTGGATGATTAGACCTTAATTATCCGTCCCACGGAGCATTTCCGTCAGTTACCTCATTTCCGCTGGGCCCGTCCATTTTATAGCTCTTCTGCGCCACACAGAAAACGTCGTTAACACTACAGCGTGAAGGAGGCACTGTAGAGGGGAAATAAATGTGTAACGCCAGGAGATAACTTTATTCCATCACGCTAAGACGCGAAAGGAGTCTCTTTGGTGAGAATGTTTCTTTCAGAGGCGGCGTCACTCCCATGGTGTTTTCTCGAATGCGAATTCTAAAAGGTTCTTCGTTAAAATAAGGAAAGGAAGAAAAGGATAAAAATTGCTCCCAAAAATTAATTTTTTGAATGAGGCAAAATAATAAACTTGCATCAATTAATGGTTTCGGACGTAACTATATTACGCGTAACTAAATACGGACGCAATCAATGCATTTTAGAAGGATAAGCAGTAACTAGGAAAATCCACTATATTTTTTAATAACCGGTCAAAACTCGGGTCGTATTTTCACTCATTTATCGTAGAATTACTATGCTACCGTTTGTAATTATAATAATCTGCATTATAAGAAAAATAAAATACAAACATTTTGAACTCACCCGCAATATTATTAAGAATATAGGCATATGTATGGTTTATTCCAAGAAGTGCAAAATCAACAATTAACATTTTTATGAAATTTTCTAATGGACTTAATAAAATCTTTCTAAAATAGAGTGGAAACGTTAGACGGTTTACATGGGCTAGGATTCGAAAGATTCGAGTGATGAAAAAAGCACCAAGCTTAGATTTTTGGAATTCCTTATCTTTTTCAAGATGCCAACGCGTATAATAAGCTATTTTTCCGAAAAAATGGAGGACCGTAAGGGATCCCAAAATTCAAAGGAAAAAACCGTGATGCAACACGACCAAAGCCGTCGAAACACATTAAATTTTAAGTCAAACACAATTCGCAATTTCATCATATAGCCTCTCCCAACATGGTCTTGTACCTGATGACGACTCTTGTGAGTAGAAACGCATGGTAGAATTAAACATCTGTGGAAAAATGCGAATTGCATTTGCTTTAATTTCATGAATTCCCTCCACTAAATCAAGCCTGAATCAGTTGAACCACCGAAACACCTTCGTTTTAACAACCATTATAAAGAAAATCACCAATCTTGGCCAGCAATTCTATTTATTTCGCGGGATTCGACGATTCAGAAATGTCCCATCCCCAATTTCTTTTCTCGGAATCGGGAAGTCCTTGGGATGACCCGAGGAGGTAGGTTACAGATGGGAGGGAGGCAGGGAACCACCTCCTCCTCGTCAGTAGGGCAAGAAATCCCTGCTTCCCCAGACTCCCTACTCTCCGTGAAGGAGAGGCACTCCGCTCTCCTTTCCCGTGAAAAACCCGTCTAACTGCGTCTGCATCTTCGTCGTAGACGTCTTCGTAGTCTTCCACTCCCTGTGACTCGCATCCTCGTCCTCTATAAACCGGCATCCCCCATTCCACATCCCCACACACGCGAGTCGCATCGTTAACTGAGTCTCCAAGTCAAGTAAAAAGTGTTCATTTTCTCCACTGCCGAAGTACATGTATACATAAATATTTACCTGGAAAATTGGTTGTATATATATCAGGGTTGCCATAATTATCTCCAAAAAAACGGGGTCAAAATTATAAGGGACTAAAAAGGGCAGTTTTTCCACCAAATAGCCATATTTAAAAAGAAATTAATATGAATAAAAATTATGAGAATGAGATATTCCAAGAAATTCCAAGGTAGAAGAGAGAAAAAACAGGCACCAAGTGGTTAGCAGAGATACAAATGAGCCATAGCGACGAGATGAAAGAATATTGGAGGAACAGAAAACGGCGAGTGAGAAGGAATTTACATTGGCACGTGGTCCCTAGATGGCTCAATCAAAGATAAGAAAAAAAGAAAAAAGTGCCTTCACATTAAATACATCAATACATACTAGTATCATGGTAATTCGTAAGTTTCTTGTGCCAATCATATTTTTCATCACATCATACTTATACTAGGTGCTTTAAATCATTTCCACTGCACATAAGTTTATGAAATCCAGTGAAAATTGTAAAACCTATGTTGAAATGAATGCCCAGAATGACCCTAAGAACTGATTCCTCAAACCAGTAAAGAGTAAAATTAAAAAATCCGGGACATTAATATGATTTTTACTACGCCGATCGGGACAATTTTTCCGACTTTCTAGACTTTAAAAGTTTTGCGGTTCGTATGGCAACACTAATATGTATTCCTATCTAAATATAAATTTGTGAAAATGGCCCTAATTTAAGATATCCTCTTCATTCAGTGTCAGAACGAATGCAGTCTTAGAGTTGAGTTATCATTGACGATGGAGACTTACAAAACAAACCACCAACTCTACTTTCGGAACGGCTGGACCATTGGCCCAGCAATCGCCAGAGGCGTGAGGGAAATCGGCAAAACCCCACGCAGACCGTCGTGCAAATATATGATGAAGAGCTGGAAGCGCGAGTGTTATTTCAGTTGTTTCCTTCCTATTTATTCTCTTTCCCCCTCCTCGCATAACTGTTCCTCCCCGTCTTGTCCCTCGTCGCCGACCTACGCACTTTCTCTTCCCTTCTCATCTTCATTCTCCTCCTCCAACCCGTTTTTCCACCTTTCTCTCCACCATCATCTTCCGCTAACACACATTCGCGCATGCCTATGCACGGAGCGGAAGGTCGGGGAGGAATGGAGTCGAAAATATTTAATAGGGACGGCGCGCGATTCACGAATCCAAGGAAATGAAAATAAAATAAGTCAGAGAAGGAATTAGCACTCCACATATTTGGATCAACAGTTGTTCGGCAAAACCGGTCTCGTCGGTTAAATTTACAGAAAGGTTTATTGACATGATAGGCTTGTGCTTTATGTGCCGCCGGCGCTGTGGTGAATAGCGCGTGATAGCGCTGGAGAGACCTCAATTTTAACTTTTGTAAGAGTATTGAGGCTAAACCTATCGAATACATTGATAAGCGTATGCGATGCCATTGTCAGCAAAAAAAATCGAATACATATTTCCACAAAAATATTTTGTCACACAGCCTGAACTTTGTAATATAATTAGCAAAACTAACGTGAGACGTATTTATTTCAATAAAATCTTTGCACTAAGTATTTGCATGCGCTGCAATTTGTTGTATCCATAATATAAGCTCTTTTTAGTTTTCCATACCTGAATTCAAGCAGCTATCATTGTTTAAATATTTTACCCTTCTTATCAAATTATAATGAATCATAATTCAGCATTCAATAGCATTCAGAATTGTAACTAGATAATGAGAATGAACCACTTGAAACCTAGTGTTTCAACAGGCTGACCACTCGTCCAATTAGCCAAATTCACGGCTATTCACGGTTTATTTAGGGTCGAAAATCGCAATGTTCACGGTTTTGTTGGAGTTACTGCGGAGTCATTCAAAATTATATTTTTTAGTCTTGCATGAGATAATTCATAATTAAATTTAAATATGCAATGGGTACCAAAAACAACTATGTCCTAATAAGGCACCGTTATTTTAATAAAAAATTCGAATTTAAATTATTAAGTAGATTTTTTTATCATTAATCTAATATAAACGAAGAGGCATTGTGTGAAATTCGCTGCATTCGACACTAGGAAAACTAGTCAATATTTGCGTGTTTTTATCTTTTCAACATTCTCAACATAGATCCTAATAATAGAACGAATTTCAAGGACACGGCTAAGAAATAGGAAGAAAATTCGATACGAGCACAATTAAATGGTTGGAAACAGCACATAGCATAACACTCGCTGTAGTTTGCCTACAATTATACCCAGGATGAAATACAACTTGACTTTTGTACCACCTAAAAAGCTGATAGAACGATCGAGGGCGCACAAATACATACTAAGATTAAAGAGATTATACACGAAATTCACGGATAATTCATATTTTTTCACCGTTATCAAAATTCATGGCTAATTCACGGTATTCAAGGTTTCTCGGTTGAGTCGCCACCCTGTCAAATACACGTGTGGGAAGGCAAAGTGTTTGATTGCATCATGCAGCATTTCTACAAAGTTAAGTCAAAAAGTGTTCTTTATATTGGTGAATCTACTCTGGATGATTTTCCTGTCGGTCAATGCCCTCCCCATCAGTCCAAACGTTTTCTAAATAAAATTCCAGTTGTAACGTGAATATGTTTTCAAAAACTTATGTCTTACAAGGAGCAGTAACGAGCCACTGAAGCTGAAGAATCACAGCTAAAACACACGCGTATAATGACGAACTGCGAATCCAAATAGTCCGTGGACACGTACCTCTCAGGCATTACGTTCATTAATCGCTGGAATACCACGCTATGGGCAGTCCCCGTATTATTCGCGTTAGGCTACGATTCCTCATTCGAAATCCACCATTGAGAGGTCCGTGCGATGCAATCAAAACGAGCCTTGCGGTGAATCGAGCACGAGAAAGAGGCACTAAGGAAAATCCCAAATCACTCCTCACTGTGGCTCAATCTTTCCCAACCACACCGCTTATAAACTCCGGTGTATAAAACCCCTGGGAGGCGGTGTGAATCGGACTTCCAAAGGAACAAGGAGCATAAGATGGTCCTATTTCCTGCGCTTTTGCCCGAACGAAATCCATTATCCATCCTCTATCTACCCAGCACTCTCCCGTCCCCCAAGCCCAATAGAATTGTTGGCTCCGTCTCAGGAAAGGGAATCGCTCTGCAATTGCCTCCTTTGCTTCCATCCTACCCACACCACCCCGCATCACGGCTTTCTCACGCCTCCGCTGCCCCCCCTTTCACCCCCTCTCCTCGTTCCCCCCTCCCTATTCTCCCCCCACGGTGCACAGCTATAACAGTCTTGCCAATGTTCAACCTCTTTTCCTCACTTCCTTATTCGGACGTTTCCAGTCTCTCTCGGCCAGGAGAGCTTTCTCAAAAAATCGCTTACAAATCTTTTTCCCCTTTGCCTCGAAAAACACAATGTATCACTTGCGGCCGGTGTGTCCCGGCAACATTTGTTTGCATTGCTCGCTTTTTCGGTGTCCACTTTCATCCTCAGCACCGGTTTCCGAACGCTCAGACCACGACCCGGAGTTTTAAAATCCAGCTACGAGAATGCATTTCCCCACACCCCCAATCTCCCCAATCAAAACGAGGGAATTTTTTTCCGAGATTCCAGGAGAAAAGAAATCCGTTTTCTTTCAGGAAACTTTTCCTTTTGGAGTTCATCTATTTTCTCATTCTTCCACCCATAGGTATAAAATTACCATCTATTTGCATACTTAGCTATGTGCCCAATGTGGTCATCCCGTATATGTGAATGCTTAAGCGGTCACGTTATCTACATTGGCGCTTATGGTTTGCAAGGTAAACCATCGTGAAACGAATCCGTCTCGAGAATTTTCCCAAGCTTTTCAGATCCTTCAAAAAGGTCCTCGACTTTCTAGAAAAAAACATAAAACCTTATGTACAGTCGGCCACCCTGTTTACATTCAAACTGAAGCCGGTTTTCCGTATACAGCCTTTGAAAGATCCTGGGAAAGGGACATTTTCACGCATTCCGAGGAACAGCGAAGAATTCAATCTATTCAACCCAACTAAAACATTTTGACTGCTAACATTATGCTCGGAATTCCTCATTTTAAGTGATAAATCAAACAACAGATTTTTTTCTTTTCCAACAAGAAGCTAGTTAATGTAACATATTAGGATGTAGCTACAATCAACAGGAACTACGTTCATCGCTGTACGTTTTCCTGGTGAAAATATGCTTTTTTAAGCTAAAATCGATTAGGAATTCGAAATAGAGATAAAACTCATGGTTTCTTGCCCCGTCCCCACACACGTGAAACCAAATACTAAGGCAAACAGGACGACTAATTGGAACAGAAACCATAACAGGAGTAACATAAGAGACCGAAATCGATGGTTCTATTCCCATTCTCCTCTATCTACAATCTATGGAAAGGATTAAAGGTAGGTATAATGCGAGAGGCGAGAATCGAAATGCATAAATTCATCCAAATTATAAAACTATAATTTCAGATAAGAAGCTCTGATTACAGATCTAGTACAATGGATGAGTTCTGGAAAAAAAACTGAAAAATTGATTCTGCGTTGGATAACAGTGCATACGGGGATCGGATTGGTGGGGTCGCTTGAGCACATGACTCCCATCCCAAAAGGGCCTGAGTTCGAATACCGGCTAGCATGTGGGGAGCATTTAAGAGCAGTACCCGTCCGCCGAATGAGGACAATCTGCGGTTGACTTCTCGGCGCCAAAAGTTAAAAGAGGGGCCTAACGCCGACACAGGGATTCTTTCCGCCCTCCATTAATTCCCCTAATTATCCTTTACTCTCCAACCTACTCACCTATCCTTGATGGCAAAATGATCTCAGTTTTTGGTCGCATCTTCAAATAACCAATACAAATTTATATAGAAGTAGTCAACTGACCATGCAACGGAAGATCACAACGAAAGAAATCCGTTCCTATAAACACCCAACTGGGAAGTTCCTCTGAACGGTGGCCTCCGACGGTTTTGGAATGTAACGAAAAAACACAAATATTTGGACCTATATTTTTTTCACTCTAGCAAAGATGAATAGTGGAAACGCTCTCAGCCACGGCTGTACCGAGTTAAAAATGAGGGAAGAATGAAATACGATGATCTTCAATGCGAGGTGATATCTTTACCTCATAACCATGATGAGACAGGCACTACGTAACCTAAAGTAGATCAGAATTTCAAAACAATGAAATGCATTGTGCGAATCCGACGAGCACAGTTTCCCACGCAGAATCCCCCAATTATGAAAAACAGGATGACGGCCAGCATTTGAAAGAAACTTCATCCCACGTTAAATTTAAATATATCAGCAAAAGAATAAATGCTCATCTGGTTTTCGTAAAATGCGTCGTAGGGATGAGTGAGACTTGGTCTTAACTCAAAGGTTGAGAAAACATAGGATTTATTGCGCCTTTATAATGTAAATATCACTGTTAAACTGTATAAATCCTATTTGTATAAAATATACACAAATCTCTAGTCATATTTTGTGCTTCAAGTACATGAGACCACGAAATATGGGTAAGCTATAACGTTGGGGATTATATGAAAGCAATGCTCTCAAAAACGTAGCAATGCGCAACAAACTTCCTTCTAACAAACTAATTTTGGATAAGAAAAAATATAAATCACGATCGGCCATTCATAAACATGAGACCATCGTCGCGAGTAAATATGAAGCTAACAAAATCACGAGGTTTTAAACCCGTTGCTCGTCACGGTTTGGTAAAGCTGAATTCGTTAAAAACCTGACTTCCTCATCAGAATTATTTTACCCTAACGGTGTATTGACAACAAATCTAACTTCATTATTAAAGCGTCAAAACTAATATAAATGAGCGAAACTCAACTAGTGATACTCAATTACTTAGTGACGTTAGTAATGTATACAAGACGGTATACTACAGCACCGAAAAAATAGCCACGGACATGACGATGTTCCCCATAGCGATCGCGTTATCGTGCAGTGAACCTCATCGACTTCACAACTTAACGGGTCAGTCATTGAGTCTGAGCGCTGCAGCACCGTTAAAGGTCCTAATTTTCACTTTTCCTCGATCGATCCAACTCTTCCCAGCGCGAGTGCACAACGGTTCGCTCGCGGCTTACAATTAGTGCTCCCCCGACTTAATGTGGCTGGAGCGGAAACCTTGGGTCATTGAGTGCACATTTTAATACTTTTCAAGAAAGTCGAAAAAAATTCTTGGAATACATTTCATTAAAGTGCATCTGTTAATGCGATGGAACTCAGTAACATGTAGTAATGGAAATGATACAATAGTTACATTTTTGCCTGAATTAAAGTATATTATGAGTTGAGTTTTCGGCCAGGTGTTCGAAATGTTGGCAAAAATTTATATTTAAATACCTAATTTCGAATCTTTGATTCGGGGTAGGACAACATGATATTTGTTAGAAACCATTATAATGATATAAAATGTATTATAACGCGTGTAGAAGAAAATCTGTTCACAGGTAATAAACTATTACGATATTTATTTCATGTGCCATAAGGCCACGCGTTAAAATAGCACTGAATTGCCAAAAATCCAAGCCGGTAAAATACAATCTTTTCATTTTTATCCATAGATACCACAAATAAGAACACGTATTCACAGTTTCACGCAAATCTGTACATAAACAAAAAATCGCTCCTTCCACCTAAAAGTAAATAAGGGCGTCGTTTGTGGTTCGAAGCGGTGCGTAGTAGAAAATTCCTGCATCGTCGCAGGCACGGCCACCACTGACCAAGCTCCTTTTGGCCGACCGTCCAACAGCCGACGGATGCCTTTCTAAAATACCCTCACACACGTGTTGCATAACCTTTATAATCACTTCCGTGCTCCTTTCCCAACTATGTATACCAGTCCCGGCAACGAAAAATCGATTCCGCTCTTCAATTAACGCGGACGTGCGCTAAAAGAACGCCGGGGATTTTTTTTTCTTCCAATGCGGTCACTAATGGAGATTCATGGTAGGTGGACGGGGCCGGCAAAATACACTCTACCATAACATTGTGGAATACCTCAGGGAAGTCACCTCCACGCTGATTCCTCTCTTAATTGAGAGAAAATATTAACCCGGACAAAAACTTCCGCGGACTATGGTCACGATTTCCATTAGGCCGGCGCCATACGCGACCATTTTACAACGTCCAATCTCCACTAGAAGTCAATTTCTCCTCATAACAAATATAAAGGGACAATATGACACCAGATGGAATTTTCCATTCGAAATACACGAACGAGAACACTTCAAGTGGAGGAGGGCTTCTGTAGGACAGACAATCGTCACATAATTCACCAGGACCTATTATATTTTTCAGATATTTCAGGCAACGGTCTCAAATCACAAAATGATTTTAAAATAAATGAGATATTTATCGCGGTGCTGCCACTCTTGAAGAATACGATGGCGTCGGGCTCAACTTATTGGGATTTCAAATCAGTGAAAAACTAAATGCACTACTGATTCCACTGATATATTTACTTAGTACAACCTGTTTCGTTTCAAAAGACGTCTTCGTACACGCTGTATGACGAAATCGGTTGCCACGATCATCATCAGTCATCATCCTATATAAATTAATGAAAACAGTTATTATTTCCACAATTTAATTTAATAAGTCGACCGCGGTTTCAACGCGAGAGTGTCATTATCAAGACTACCCAGTCTTATGTTGATATTCCACAAAATAGAGCCGTAAACCATTGAATTTTACAATCCTATTACTGATTTTCAATAGCTATCCACTCCATATTCATATCAACTAACCCCTTAATTCCTCCATAATTTCTTACTTCGACATTTCTCATGATTTGCTTCGTGTATTTCATCCTTGATCCTCTTCGCTAAATCTTCCTATTTCCTTTCCTTATTGCTTTTCCCAGACTGTCATCTCATAATGAGTCCAATACGTTTGCAAATTCATTCGTGCAATTGGCCAATGCATTTAGTTTCTCACTACCATAAAATACCATCGAATTTCAACTCAATGTTCTCCCGCTCTTCCATCAAAACCATCGAATTTATGAAAGGTATCGTTACACTCGGCGTTTACATTTCCGCGATGGGTTTAGGTAACTCCATCATTCCAGACGTGCCTCAGACAAATTATCACAAACATACAGCAGCACACGAGAAATTCAGAAGGAAACGAGGTCCACATGAACGCTTTATAATAATAAATACTAAAGATGGAGTACTTCAAATTCAATAGGCACTTGAACAGCATTATAACAAAATTCTAAGGTAATGGTGGCGATTGCGACCGACATTGTAAAGAACGTTCGAATTCCGTTCGAACAATTATCGTAAGACTAGGGGACAGAGGAGACCAATTCTTTTCGTTCATATTGCAGATATGTGAGAAATATGCTGTAATGTTAAATTATATTTCTGAAGCATAGACACACCCAGCAGGTATAACCAGGGCTATCCTAAAGAAATCATATATCCAATAATATCTGGCAAAAGAACCACTTTCCTCCACTTGATCCCGGAGTAGCTATACAGAATTAAGTATAAACTAGAACACATCAATGCGAAGTCAGTTTTCAGCTGTAAGTAAATACATATCTTTACTAAGTTCAAGAGAAAATAGGGTCACGGAGGCTCATATAGCTGGATTCAGGCTTCACATGTTCTTCAGCTCCACACAATCGTAAATAGTTTACAGTCATTACTATTAATTAAGCACAGTAACAGACTCACTTTCAGATTTCTTCTACAATATTTCATCCACTTCCTATGCCTTAATAGTAATGCTCTTGACTCAAAAATCAATTAAGAAGAATAGTCTCATCGCTTTAGTGAGAGCTCGCTTGCATCATGTTTCTTACTTAATATTAATGTGTGAAATCAGCGTCGTAACTAGGGTCATGAGCGCCTCTGGAAAGATTTGAATTTTGCGCCCCCAAGACATTTTCTCGGAAGAGAAACAACACAATAACTTTGAAAGTATAATTTAAGTTAAGTATACATTTTAGCATAAAATTAGTTTTTACTTACTATTTTGTAGGAAGGGAAACAATACAATCCGAGTTCCTTCATTTAGACATTATAAAATCTCTTAAAAGTTTACTTTTATGGCTCTTTCTGAGGCCAATTTGTCAATAATATGGTCCACGTTAATACTTTTTGCAATGTCGTACTCAAACGATAGTAGAGCGAGATTACTCAAACGTTTTTGACCAATCTGCGATCATAAATATTTTTTATTAATTTTAATTTGCTGAAAGATCTTTCACAGCTGGCAGAAGTCGCAGGTGTAGTGTTAATGCTAGGCGAAGTGCAATCCCTATATTGGGATAACTGGTCACTAAGCCATATCCTTCATGGCAATTAAGAAGTGCTATGTAATCTGCATTTTTTCAATCAGGAAAAATGATTTTATTAGGTGTTTGTATCTTTCAGTCTCTAAACACAGCTTATTGGCATTTAAATCATCTTTGTATTTTAATGCGAGATCAGCTACGGATTTCTTTAGTTCTTCAGTGGAGGTTTCGTGCAACGAAAGTCCTGTTAGGAAACCAAAATCCACTTAGGCCCGCAGGCTGTGGGTCTGCAAAGTGCGCCCCCCCTGACGGTTGCGCCCCTGGCAGCCGCCCGCCTGGCCAGACCTTAGCTACGACGCTGTGTGAAATATATATTTCTCACTGCAGGATAAAAATCATCCTTAGGATTAGAATATGATCTCGAAAAATCAATGTATAGTCTGTGAGCATAATTAAAGGCAAATTTTTTACATAGTATGAAAGATAAGAGGCCAATGTAAAAAACAAGTACAACTAAAAACAGACAGGTGCCTGAGGATAAGCGGGGGCATTGCCCCCGAGCCAACTGCAAGTAAAAGCAGCAGCACAACAATATGTTCAATCAAGTCCGAAACTTATTTTCCATAATCCCTGCATTCACGACCCGCAGCTATAAAAAAGTTGATTGGACAGGCTGGCAAGTAATGATAAGCAGCTTTGCGAAAGTTGCAAGAAATAATTCATAACGTATATTACCTTAGGACTAACCCCAACATAAAATAACCAAGGTGTGACTTTCTGAGCACTATAAACTCGTGACCGACTGCATGTGAAAACTGGTCCTCCTTTCCAGAATGTCATGAGAATTAGTATGGGTCCTCACAAGTCATAACATTTGTGTCAATCACTGAGGATACCGTGATGCTCAAGGAAATTTCGGTGGCTTACAAGCTCTTTTCAATATCTAAATTGCGAAAGGATCTCGCCAATGTTTTGTCAATGTAATAAAAACGACTTTATTGAGAACTCCAGAATCCAAAAAAAGCCGCACGCTTCCTAAAAAAACTGCAACGAGCGAAAAGAAAGTGTCTAACAGCCGATGAAGGACTTGTTTGGGTGCCGTTGGAGACTCGGAGGCTACTTACTAGGCTTAGATTACTTGAAAACTTTAAATCAGGTGAGTTTCAGTACGACACGGAGGATATTACTAAGACCCCGCGCAATATCTCTACAACTGATTGGAGTGACAAAATTAGAGAGATACACTCCCGAACAGATTCAAAAATTTCTTCTTTCCCCGTACCATTAGTGATATAGCAATTACAGCATGACACTAACATAAGTAACGTCGCACAGTGGGCCAAAATCCAAAAAAGCTGGCCAAAAGTCGAAAAATGAAATTCGCGCAAACCAACCAAAAACAGTTAATGTATATTATTTAGCATAAGCTCTTTAAGATAGGGTACCATACAGAGCATGGAATACGCCATGATAATGTTTACAGTTGGTCAAAGTAGAGCACGTCAGGGTGATTTTTGCGACCGGCATTTTCCGTGGAAAATAGCTAAATATATAGCTTTATTAAAGAGTCGTTATTTAGAATGTTGATTTTAAAGTATTTTGATTCACGAAACTGATCCTTATCGCATGAATGGAGATAAAGTTTGTTCCATTTTACTTTTTTTTAAATATTATTATAATTTTTCAAAAATTGTGCTGTTTTTTAATTAAATTTTATGTTTAACGGTAATTATCGTTTTCATCGACATCAGGATACATGGAGTTATTTACACTGTGTGATAGAGAAAATCATATAGAACTTTATGCAGAAGGAAATTCTTGCGATAACTTGGAATTCTAATTTTAACAACAACTTTTATTTAAATCCACCCCGGCCACTCGGGCCACAGTGACGGCCACTAATGGGGTCTAAGCGAAGAAAGAATACGATTTCCGAGTATGAAGAAGACGGAATACCAGTTCATTGACATTGGTAATTTGAATAGATATTTTATGAATAATTTTCATCTTTATTTTGTCACATTCTACATAAATGGCTAAATTCAACGTAAATCTTGTAGCAAATCGCAATTTCTCGCTACGTTGGCGACAGGCGATTCTACGATGAGGAGGTTGTTGGACGTTTCTCAGCAGAGTTATGGGCTAAAATATCTTTGAAAGGATTTTCCATGAATTGCGGATTTCCCTCAGGCATTGTGGGCAGGCTGTGGTCGAGGGGTTTAGGTTAAGGCTCGAGGTCATACACTTGCAGAGGCAGGCGCCCGCGCCAGCTGGTTGAGGATTTACGTCCCTCCGTGCTTGCTGGCCCCACAATGCTGGTTTTACAACCTTGCCATTAATGACTCTTTTTCTACTTCCCCTAATCCATTGGTAGATATCTCAAGTTATGCTTTTTACATCTTTTTTGCCTCTTTTTGCCGACCCTTGCCGCCACTTGTTCCGCCAAACTGAATCCTTAGTTAGTTTCCTTAGGGGTTTTCCGGTTGTATTAGCGTACCACAGGCACCAGTTGTCCTAGAGAGAGTGTCGAGTGAACATCCACTGTGACTGTTCTGTGCATCACTGGGTTGATCTGTTCAACGTTAAAAGCGTTTCAAAGGAGGATATACGCAGTTACCTACTTTTACCTGGGAACCAAAGTCTCCTAGCACCCATCTCCGTTTAGTCGTGACTTCACTACGTGTACTTCGCATCCATCGAGGAAGATTTTGCTTTTCAATCATACGAGAAGCAGTTTGACGCACTAATGGTTAGCAACATTTTAATTTTTTAAATGGATTCCAATTTGGAGTCAGTAATTTGTCATTTGCTACCCATGTAAGAATGATGATAGTAAGTTAAAGTAAATTATAGTTAAAATATTGATAGTAAATTATTCAGAAGTTATTGAAGAAGAAAATGGTCCTAATAATAGATGTGCCAAAACCAGGATATAGCACCACAAACGATGATAACACAGATAGACGCTTCTTTTCGGACCCTAAATTATCAGCAAATATTACCAGTAAGAGAAACTGACAACTATTTCAAATTTTAAAAAATCATCGCTGCTTAGTGAGATTTTTAAGTTAATTTAATATTTTTCAGGGCTCCATGAACAACTGATTTCAAGGTTTTCAAATATTTTGAAAGCAATTTTAAGCAGTTGATCACTCAAACACAGTGTCTTCAGAAAATACTGTCTAGCAACAGCGAAATTATACGTGAAACTATACCCTTGGTATTATATGCCACCAACGGTGCACAAGCTTCTAATTCATGGTGCAGATATATCCAAAGAAGCAATCTGAAGCAAGGTATCTTCTGAAAGCTGCCAATCGGGCAGCTTTCAGAAGATACCTTGGGATCAAGGAATATTAGGAAATTCCGGCAACACAATACGCGGAAGATATCAAGAGAGGCGACTAATGAAGATTTATTTCGGAGGTTGCTCTGACCCCATGATATCTTCAATTTAATTTCAAAATAGTAAATCGAAGGAAGATTTAGATCCAGAAATGAAAAAACTAATTGAATATGGGAAGACGAATGTCAAGATGAGTGATGACTACTCTTCAGAGGATGAGTGAACTTTTTTTTTTAATCTGACAACACCCCCGAAAACAGCCACTCATTGGGCCTTTACATCGGGTGTATTAACAATTCATAACGGACAATCACAACCACCCATGCCCTGGATGGGAAAAACCTACCCAGGAGGGATTCGAACCCGCGACATTCGGCTTGGCAGGCGAGGACTTTACCCCGCCGCCACCGAGGCCGGCAACAATATTTATCAATATTATTATTAAAAATAGTTATTCAAGTTTTTGACTATGATATAATTAACAAATATTTGTTTAATATTATAATTTAAATAATAAATTATCATAGTTTCTACCTCTGATTTACATTTATGTTGAATCCTGATCCCCGTAGTGCGACGAAATTATAGCAAAATACAATTGAGTGGAACGTAGCCATTTTTAAGCTAATTTTGCAATAAAAAATTAATTATATATTTATTTTTTGTGAAAATTTAATCTACGTAAACTATAGCTAAAAGTTATAGGAATTTTAACTTGATGCAAGTTCATTTTCAACGAGAAACATATTTTCAATTCCTCCCATTCCGTTGCAGTAGTCATAATTTGTTAAATGTATTATGCGTCAAAATTCCGCTTGGAAAATGTTTTAACGGATTTTATAGCTCTTAGCATTATTAATTACAGCACTTTGATAATTTTCATAGGAAGTTTTGAATTTAAACTTGACCACTCAACCATCGAAATTAAGCCTTGTTATTGCATATTTAATTTTTATGCAATTAATAGCGCTGAATCCGTAGGAAATATTGAAAAAATAATGATAAAATCACGTGTATCAGCCCAAAATACCATAGAAATGCACTTGATCTTGCATATGGCCTGGAAATTATTAGAGTTATTAATTTTGGCCAGCTTTTTTTCAGTTTGGCCCACTGTGCGTCGTTAAGATAAATTCAACTCTATCAACTTCCCCTTCCGTATCCCTATTTCCTCCCTTCCACCGCTGGTTTCCTTACCCTCAGCCCACATTCCCCGCGGCGGCTCGCAGGGTAGTATGTAGATGTAGAATCAATACACTGAGTGGTGAAAAACCCATCCTGTTAGGATGCGGACCCGGGACCTCAAATTAGCTATGTTGGAGGACTTTCCTCCGCCACCATCGAGACTGGAATAGAAAATCTTATCCAATCTTAATCTCAAAGTCTTATCTTTGCATAGAGAAACATCAAGAAGAGATACGACTCGTGCTAGATAGAATTTGTTTGCATTAATCATGCTATTACATAAGGTGGTAGGGGTAGTTTGTTGGAGTTTTAGGTTATACAACTCTTTATGCTATATTTAATCGCCTAACCTTAAAGCGCAAAGCAAAATAAAATCATACATAACATCTATGCTCGAAGCGAGATTCGAACTGGCCTTTTGGGCTACCCTACCGGTTGGTTACAAACCCGGCTACCATGGTCGGGTCATGCTCTGAAGTCCATCCAGAATCGCTCGATAAGCAGTCGGCATATTGGCCCTGATGACATGGTGCCGAACACAGTCATTCATATTCATGACAGGAAGCCACCGAGCGCGCGCGCGCCACGTCTGCCCATCCATATGAGAAACACTACTCCCCCGCATGCGCTAATTCATGGCCCCCGGGCTGCCATGGAAGATCTTCTCCCGACCCACGTGATCAAGGAGGCGGCACGGCGAACCCAAACAAAAACAGAATCAACGTGCCGTGCAGCGGTGAGTTTCGAGCGGCACGAAGCGAGACTATATTATGACGTAAAAAAGCGGCGTTTCCGATTAGTTATAGCTCTCGCAAAAGTTACCGGCGCAGACCTGCGTGGCAAGGAGGGGAGGTAGTAGCTGAGAGGGTGAAGGTAAAGGACGGAGCGGACGAGAGGGGGGTAACGAGAGAGAGTGAGGCAGGGGAACCAAACTACTTCACGAAAAAGTCACGAGGCACAAACACGCTAGGCTTGTGGTGGTTAAAATCACCCATTGTTACGACTTTACCAGGGACCCGATTGTGAGGTCTCATTTTGACACGAGTCGAAAAGGGACGGCGGCTAGAGGTGAGTCATCCCACTTCTCGAAACACTTGTATTTGTAGGCATTAGAAAGATTTTCTGGCTGACCCTCCACACTAAACAACCTTCTTCCCCCGTCACAACATCTTGAAAGTTCCGTAGCCCGTGTCCCTAATTCGTCCACTCAGCTAAGCCATGAGCTTTACTGTCCCAGAAACTTTTGCGAGAGCTGTACCGCCCTACGAAGTTTGCTTTGACAACGACAGAGAATTACTTATGGTAAATCAGATTTTTCTGTAAGTTGTCTGGGCTCAAGTCCTTAACATATGTGCCTTAGAGAGCTAGAATACTGGAAAACAAAAATGTCAATTTTTGGAGAATGAGGCATCAAGTGAAATACATTCAAAAAATGTAAACCCTACTAAAAGTGCAGTGAAAAAACACGAAAACTTGTCTCACTCCACTCATCCACAAAACAGAAACAGGTGGAGGAATGTTTCTGCGCACCAATTATGGCAGGAAATTGACTTACACCACTCTTGCTCTCAATGTCTCATATATTCTCGTTTTATATTTCGTAAAAAGAAGTAATATAAGCAACATTAAAAACAACTTTAACACCGAATACGATTTATAAAGAGTACATTACGCTCATTTCTAAAAAGAATATCTCCCTCCACGTATTCCTTTAAAGCGCCTTGAATCTCTTAGCAAACATTTAGCAGCACGAAGATGTTTCATTGATGGATTTCAGAAAATATTATTTATTTAAGTGGTCCATAAGATCGTGGCTCTTTTGATGCAGGTTTCTAGTAGATACCTGCCAAGGCCTGGAAATTGACAGTACGGTTTTAACCAACTTTTGCACTCACATTTTCAAAAGAGCGTAAAATGGAAAAATTTCCACTCTTTTTTTTAACACCGACCAAGTTTTCGGAACGTTATTCCATCATTAGATTTCAGGGATCGCCATGGCGATGGCGTCAATTACCCTGATGACGCCAGAACATGCCGAAATACTAGCCGGAGTACAATAAAAGTGTTGAATGTCTCCAGAGTTTCTCTATCTTGGAGATGGATATTTCATGTTGTCCACAAAATCAGTACCAATAATATTTCATATATAAAACGACTTGTCTCGAATTTGAGGACTTCCATGATTTAACATAAAAAAGAACTTTGTAACTTCCACATATTTTATTTTACTACGACCAGGTTTCATAGAATATTCGACATCATCAGGTCCAACCTGATGACCCGACACACCTGATGAGGTCGACTATTTGACGAAACCAGGTCGAAGTAAAATAAAATCTGTGGAAGTTAAATTTAATTTTTTACTTCAAAGGTCATTAGTCACTAAAAATTGGCTGCAGCGGGTTACGCCTGCCGTCGGTTGTCGTCGATAATGACGAAAGTTAAAATTATCGTTCGTACAAGCTATCGTCGGTAAGTATTGCTTCGACCGCGCAGCTTGTTATTGTCTCCACAATCCACACAGCATGAGAGGGCGCAACGTACATTTCCGGTATCCGTGCCATTCATTATATTTTACCTTTTCGCGTCGGCGGCGGTGTCTGGCAATTCCACACACTCTACCATCCTCCCATCGCAAGCGCACGGGTTAAGGCGTGCCGTTGGCCTCAATGGTCACCATATGTGAAACGCACCGTGATCCAGATTCGTGATAGTAGGCCGGACGACGCTCGGGAATATCCTCGCGGACGAAGAGACTCTGTAAAAAAAATAAGCGCTTTTCATACACATAAAGTTATATGTTTAGAGGGGGTACATACATGCACGTGGGGATGGATTATATATATATATGTAGGAGGGTACTACAACCTCAGCACAACCCACGCTGTTTCGTCTCGTACAAAGCGACGGCAGCAAAAAGCAAAATGAAGACGTTTTGCAGGGCACGTCATCTCCTCAAATTGCGAGTCACGTATCTTTGGCTAGCCTAGCAAGAAAATATTCGCTGCGATGACAACAGCAACAGCGATGAGATCCCTACGTGCTGCAGTTGTTCAAAGGCTTTGGGTCTCGCAGGCTTGAGCCATTCCTGACTTAATTATTTTCTCGGAATATGACTCAAGCGTTTCAACCTTAGCACCTCGAAGCACATCTTTCCGCTGGTAGAATCTTATTGCTATTGGATACATACGACGCGAGAATTCAAAGTCACAGTCTCCTAATCCCAAACTACAATATCCCACACCATATTGCGACAATGGTAATTAGTAGCATTGACACAATGAGAAAATATGAATCTACTTTATAATATTTTGACAATAACACCAGCTAAACGTGGAAGATTAGTAGTGTTAGAAATCACGTGATTTAGGAAAATGAAGGCGATAAAATTGGCGACGAAAAACACCAATAAAGAAGAAAGAATCGGGAGAAAATATCCAACGATAAAACTGTGACATAAATTAAACATTTACTGAGCACCTTCTGTGACCTAAAAACTACAGCCTCTGAACTTAATGGAAATAATGAAAATGGAAAAAAATGATTGAAAGAATTAGGAACGTCAAAGATGGAATACATCAGAAAAATTTCAAAATACATTTTTAAAAAAGGAATTGGAAATATTTGAAGCAGTTACTTAGAAAGAAAATGGTATGCATAGCTGCAGAAAAGAAATCTTTGGATAGATGACAGATGATGAATAATATTTTAAGTCATGCACTGGTTAGTAGCATACAGCCCAAAAAAAACAGACCGAGAAAATAAATCTCAATAAATCACTAAATTTCAGACCCATCCACGCAACGAATTTCTCACTGAAATATAAATTTCAGAGACGTAATGGAAAGCGTTCAATATCGGCGTTTGGACCCAACTCAAAGCAAGTTTCCGTGCGAAGACCTGGCAGAGTTAATCCTCCAGGGTTTTTGGGGCTTTCGCCCGCGCGTGCACGAAACCACCCATTTACGCAAGGGACGCCCAAAAAATAAAATTTTTCCGATGATGTTCCCAGAAAGTGAACGCTCCGTGACATTGCTTCCCACACCCAAGAGCGCGCGAGAGCCTCGGTGTTCTCTCCCGGTTTCTACCGCCCCCGCCAAGGGTTGCGTCACCCAAGGGAGCCCTCTCACGCACGACGCGGAGACGACCCCTCGGCAGCATCTTCATCGTCCGAAGGCTAATCCCTCTCCTCCCCAACTCTTTTTAAATCGCCACCCGCATCGTCCCACAGCCTTGCTTCCATCTCTCTCTCTCTCGCCAAGTTTCGCAACTGAGGGCGGGATACCTATGGTTTTCTCTCCTCGGGATTAGTTCCTCCTCAAGGTGGTTGGAGCGTTTTTGATTATGAACAAATTTGCAAACGTGTTTTCATTAGTGATACCTATAGATAAAAGTGAAGAAATTGCATCACACTGATTTTGTTTTTCGGCATTTCAATGCTATTTTAACACGTAACCTACTAGCACACGAGATATATTTCGTAATACTTCGATTATATATGAACTGCACATTTTCCTCTACGCACGAAAAATGTAATTATAATTAATATGATTGTTGCTAACAAATATCAAGGTGTCACGCCAATTTTAGTTCAGAAAAACACATTTCAATATAACTTCGTCTAAATTTCGAACATGACGCCGAAAGCTCTAGTCATAACATGCTTTAACTAAGGAAAAAATGTAAAATGTATTCATTCATAATTTCCATTACTGCTGGTATGATGGGTTCCAACGAATAATCAGATGCACTCAAATGAAAAGTGGTCCGAGAATCTTTTTCCGACTTAATTTAAAAAATATGAAAATGTGCACTCAATGGCCCAAGATTACCGCTCCAGCAACCTTAAAAATATTCCACATTCCAGGCCGGTATCGTTTTTGACCCATTAATGCTTCATCTATTACCACCCCTGAGTCGGTCCATCCTGCACTGGGGCGATGATTCTAAAAATGTTCCGTTAACATCAATAATTGCGTAAGTCAAAAATTTCACTTTACGGAAAATGAGGCTTGAAGTATGATAAATAAATAAACCATAAGTGCTGCTTTCTGGTGAAAAAAAAAAACAAAATACAGGTGGAAGATTGCTTCCCCGCAGCCAAATGAAGCATGGATAAAAACTGACTTACACCACTTTTGATCTCAACGGCTCAAATATTGACAACATCATGCAACTTTTCAAAAGAAATTTACCATTTTAGTAATAAATATTATATCATGAAGCGTTTCTATGCGCAACTAGTTTGTGTGTTCTGCTTATTACAGGTAGAAAATAATATAAATTCCTTGGCGATGCCATGGAATACATACAAACTATTGTTGAGAAATTATATTTATCCTTACTTTTTTTAAAAAGTTCTTCATTAAGAATTCCTTTATTTTTCTCAAACGTTTGCAACCACTTACACCTATACATATTGAAATTCATAGCTTTTCGACTCTTTTCTAGCTTAATGTTTACGGTCTCTTTAAAGTGATGCATCACCTTTCCTTACACTTCTCAAAAGCATTTCACACTGCTATTAATCTCTCCAGTATCTCCAGACAACTGAATGGTAGACGCCAGTTTTCTCGGCGCTCGAAATTATATCACCAATATGAGACTTTGCGTATCCTCGTAATCCACGCTGGGTCAAGTTACCAACTGGGGTATCATAAGACGATACACCATTGGTTCTCCACCTTTTTTTCTCAATCCCCCCTTTCGCTATAGTTCAGAATATCTTACCCCTTCCCAATGTAAATTATAAAAAATAATTTAATTCCGCAAATGAAAACAACGCGTATTTAAAAATGTAAATATTTTAATCTGTGGAAATTATTCAACTTGATTGAACGTTACAGAATAAATCCTAACAAACTACAATGCTACGGATTTTATAAAATGTAAAGAACATCACATTTTGCAGAACAGTGGTACCAATTCCCGCCTAAGCCCTTCTAAATTTCTCCCAGTGAGGAAGGGGATTCCGCACGGGTTAAGAGCCCTTGCGACGGACAGAAGTTAGGAAAAAGCATGATAGGGAGAAAACAAGATAATTATGGACGATTCACAATACGTAATTATCGTCTGGGAGCGAATAAAGCTTCATGACATCAAGAAGCGCTCCACAGCTTCAATTTCGGTAGGCATGACATTCAATTTGAATGATAAATATGTACTCATGGTATTTTTCGCAATCATTTTGATAATTAAGAGAGAAACACGACAGAAAAGACGCTAGGGAGCTAGGCTGTACCAGTAAACCGTACTAATAACTGTGAAAAGTATAAACAGCAAGTCATAAGATAACGAAAAAGACATTTGAAGGATAATATTCAACAATGCATGTATATTTTTCACTGAAATTTTTATTTGGTGCGACCAGTTTAAAAGCATATGCATCATCCACAAGTACCTGAGGATGACGCGCAAGAGTAGAAACCTGTAGTATTAAGTAAAACATTCTGTAATAATTAAACAATGTTCAATGTCATCATTCAAAATGAATTTCCATATATTTGAAGCCGATTCCATTAATGTAAACAAACGTTTGTTTTCCACGATTCTATCAGTCATATTGAATTTTAAAAATATTTCTTTTCCATTAATTAAAACATTTAGGTTGTTTTGTCCAAAACGTCAACCTCAACCACACATTTATACTCGCCTATTCTTCAAGACACAACCCCTCCTCTCTCCAGACCCAGCAACCCCGCGAGTAGCTGCCGCCATATATTTATTTTTTATACAACGCAGCACACGATCCGTCCTTCACAGTTCCGCGGGCCCCAATGTCATTCCAGAGCCACCCGTGCAAGAGAGCAAGGAGTGCACTCACCGGAGTGCATCCCGACTATCGGGTCTCACGCTCACAGGATCTAGTACTCCCACGTGTGTAAACTTCCAGGGAGGGAGACAAACAAATCCGGTTGCTCTTCGACAATTGCCAGGGTATATAGGCTGCGGCGAGCGAGACAATCAATCCATGAACTATTCCCTTGAGGTGTTTGCAAAGTTTTATCTTTAAATAAATTTGTCCATACGCTAATTATACTCGACCTGTGGTTTGACAGTGCTTATCTTGTCAGGAGATGATAGGTCTTGTTTTTTAAATTAAATAATGAATGTGACATAACTCCGTGGTGTAATCAAAATAAAATATTTTATAATTTAATACGTTCATAGAATCACTATAATGTAACGAAGTGAACAGAGCCCTGAGGAGGGCAAAATAAATTTTTCGAAACGTTGGCTATGGAGTAGATCACATCCATAATCCAATTTTTTTTAAACCAAAACCTATCATCTTCTCACAAGATAAATATTATCAAATTTGTTCATTTGAAAACCAAGATGTGGTGTTTCGTACCTAAATTATTTTTTATGATCTTTGACATAAAAATTATTATATGACCTTTGAAAGCAGAATTGAAGCATTAAACCATTAAAGCATATAAACTAATTGAACACCTGACAACAGTAGTAAATAAAATGATCGCGGCAATGCTTATTGCCGCGATCATTTTTTAATATTTCATGTACTCAAATGCAATCACTTGACTTAAATTGTAGACTTTTGAATGAATTTGATTTGAACTAAGATTTCATGGTGGTATAGCTAGGTAACACATCTGATCAACGATTGAGAGATCCGGTTATGTCCAATCAAATAATATTTCAAGGTGGATTTCACCCCTTTGGTGAATATCTAGTAACAGTGCGCGGGACAGAGCACCAAATTATCTGAGCATTTTCCAAAGTTATATTTTTCACTCAAATAACTGAAGCCTAGCAACAATTGCAGCACACATGAAGGATAACTAATCCATTTTTTAATAATGTGATCTATCGGTTAAGTTAGGTTTAATAGGAAGTCCAAAATTAGTACGTAAAAATCCTCAAGATTTTTAAACGTGTAGGGTCGTATCTGCCGCTATAGTATTTCTTTCTTCATCTCATTGTACGTCCTACCCTTCTTCATTCCGTCCATAAACCTATTCTCTTTCTTCAACTTCCCCGCTTACGGTTTTTCGATCCATCCTACTCTACACCCTTCACTGTGAGTGATTTCTACTGAAGGAATAAGTGACGTTTTTCATTTTTACAAACTTCTTTCGTCTTATTTAATGACTTTTCATAACAACCCAGCAACGTGATTGGCGGCTTCTGGATAGACTTGTATTGAAATGGTATGATTCCCCTATCTTCCTGAGCAGAGATAAGCTTTTGATAGGCAAAAATAATAATAGGAATTTAAGTTATATTTAATTACTGAAATGATTTTTGTGATTACTTAACCTATGTGAGCTTCAAAAAAGGTGCAGTGCCAGAAAAATCGGAGAGAGGCAAATGCCGGAAACACCCACCTCATGGGCCAGAGACCTTTTACCGAAAAAATCCCACATGGTCAATCAGACTGGTTTGGCAGGCCTAAAAAGACGTATAATGCTCAGTTCAAATGATTTATTCACTTAAAATCCCTCCTATTCTAATTTGCTTTGGAAATTATGGCCAATGGAATAGTATTCGAAAGTTAGAACCAGCGTCCTCTTCCCGCTAAGCGCCTGATATATCGACGACTTACGGCACAAATCGATGTCAAAATTCAGCAGGGAATTTAAGGATTCGATCGTCATTAATTTTTTTTCGACGTGAGTACCTTTCCACAATCAACAATGGAATTCATCCTTCAACAGAGACCTAACCGATGCTATTTTTTTAAAGAACCAAAGCACCGGTTTGATCGCCGATATTTGCCGACAAGTGGTGGCATTACCCATTGTTCCATTCGCGGTGGTCGGTCGGTCAACGCGCCGAGAACCCACACACAGGCTTCGCTCCTCCGAGAAGCGAGGGAGAAGCGAGGGGGAAACTCCGTAACTCCGGGCGGTGGTGGGATTCCAATGAGAGACCAGAACACGTCGATGCTCATTTTCTTCATACGCCTTAGGCGGCATTTGCCGCGCCCAACGCCGCCGCCGATGGAACGGCTCGCGAATCGGGGTGAGTGGGTCACATCCTCATCCTCCACTTCTTCCTCCTCCATCCTCGTTCTATCCCATACCTACCTCTCCATGCTAGTGTCGTCGCTTCGTCTCTCCTCGCACACTCAACCGTTCCTCATAATCATCTTCCCCTCCCTCGGTACCCCACGCTCTAGCCAAACAGGTGATGACCAACTGCAGCTTTTTCATAGGAATGCGGGAATGAAGTGACGGGTCTCTCCGCCGTATCGGCAGGCGAGGCGTTGCGCAGGACTACGCAATTATTCCTTCTCCTCCTTTCCTCCTGGCCGCATGAAGTCGTGAAGAGAAAAAATTTCTATCGCGGGTATCATGCATTTATTTATGCGCCAATGGCACCCACCATTTTTTTCCAAGTGGTCGTGCCAACGATTGGAATTAAACGGGCATCAAGAATCCTGAAAAACAGATACAGAATATTCGCTTGGATTCACAAATATAGGTATATAAATTTGAAAGGTAAGTTGAGTTACTGGGAATAATCGTCAAAATGCAAGTAATTAGCACACCTCTAGTGCCAAAGTTGCGATTTAATTTTCAATCGTCATCAGAACTACGATTAAATCACAAGCACCAAAAAGCAATGAAAATCCATGTAGTTATCAAAATTGATACATATACGGGAAGATCATAAAATATACTATCTTTCATAAATCAATATATAAGTTAACTTTGATTACCAAATGGATGTCCGATAAACGTTACTTTGTGTTTGTCGACTGAGTACAGTCCTGTTATAATTGTTAGAGGTGACCAACTCATTAATGTAGATTTAGATGTAAATAAGAATAATTGTACCAATATTTTAGAGCCGCAAACCATGACTCGGTACAAGATTTCATTCTTTATCTCGGCATACGTCTTACCTCTCTTCATACCACCTACGAAGCCTATCTTCTTTCTTCCCCTTCCCCGCTTACTCAGTATCCTCCCCTCTATCACGGTCCCCTGCATCCATTCGCCCCTCATTACCCGCTTCAACCACCCACTCGGCCTCCTCCTAATCTACTCCAGTAGTTTCCTCTCCACACTCACCATTCTGAGCACTTCCTCGTTCGTTTTCATTTCCGAAAATCGCATAGACTCCCTTCTCCACCACATCCAATCTCAAACGCGACCTATTCTCATCTTTATTTTCAGAGTCCATATTTCTGCACCATGCAACGCTACACTCCACATTTAGTCCAACCATCTTAGAGTTTTACCTGGAAATAATTCCCTAAAAGAAAATACTTTGCAATGTGCAATACTAGAACCCAGTTACAACATATTAAAATTTAACTCTCTTGTATGTTGTGCTACGGCCACCATATCGGAAAATGGCGGCCAAATTCCACTCTTTTCACTATGTTTCACTAACAGTTGAGAATATAAAAAGATGTTCCAAACAAAAGTTAAAAACCATATCTTTTTAGTTCCTAAAACTTTTGTCCTATCTCGCACGGCTTTCGGGAAAATTTTCAGTTATAATCAGATCATATGCATCCGGTATGGGCCACACTTCACAGTGCAACAGATATCCTCCATCTTTTTATATCCCAACGGTTAGTGGAATACTGTTAAAAAAAAGTGAAATTCGCCCGCCCTTTTCCAAGTCGACGGCCGACGTGTACGAAGGTTTATTTTTTATGTTGTTACCAGGTACAGGTAATACACATAGCAAAGTATTCTATTTTAGGGATCATTTTCCAGGTAGAGGGATATATTCACGTACTATAACTGGACTACTTAAGACTGCTAGGTGCTTGAGGTGATTTAATGCCTTGTACTTTGACCAGATATCTCAACAACTCCCACTTTCCTGCTAAATTCTGTAGTCAAAAGCGAAAATTTGTTAATTTATTACTCTTTCGATGACACGGTTTTTTTCACCATGTACAATAAAGCAGCTATTAAATAAAGCTCTCCCATACCAGCGTGGACACCTACTATTCATTCGGGCTTGGGAAAATAAAAAATATTTTTAACCGAATCAATTTCAGCGATTCTATAACACCACCTTCATAGATTTTTAACGGCCTTGGGTCTCGAAAAGGAGAGAGAAATTGACCCAATAAAGTTTCCATAGTAGTTTTTCGTGCCGTATCGCTTCCCTTTTCTGCCAATATGAATTACTTGTCAATAACACCGAGGATCAACCTTCTTCCAAGCTTGAGTGAATTACCTAATCGCAGGATTACTTCATTCCCCATCACTACCTCGAGTACTTGATAAATCGTTTCATTTTGAGCTGATATCATAAACAGGCAAACTAGAATGGCTTGGTAATAAGGAAGCTTTTTACCACGCTCAACAAACGGTGAGAGTGAGTTAACTCCATAAAAACACGTATGACAGGGCGTTAGCTAAGTTTCCCAGGCTTTGGCATCTCCATTCTTAGCCAGAGGCAGTATTTCTTCACCACTGGAGATGTGAGTAATATAAATCACGTTGTTGTCGTAGAAAAGTTAATACCATTTACAATAAAAACTACCTAATTTCAAGGAGCATGTGGGTAGGAAGTAGTTCTCGTTCAATTGGAAACGAACAGCTGCGCAAAGATCGAATAAAAAGAAAGCTATGATCCATAATTTTGAAAATAAATAATGAATCCCCTCCACATAATGGAAGGAAAAGTATATGAAATATCTTTTAAGGTAACGATCATTGAAGATCAATCATGAATTGATTGCAATGTAGAAAAAAAGCAAAAAACAAATTTGGAGTCGAAGAGCCCACTCCACGATGTCCTAAAGTCTTTAGGATAAATTAAATAACACAGCTCAATCGCTAAAAGCCTTATCCGGACAACAAAGACTAAATAAATTCCCTCTTTCACGTGTTCCAGAATCTCATCCCCTCTCCCCACCATAAATTATTGAATAATAATTCAATTCTGCGAATGAAAATAAAGCGAATGTTTAAGAATCTACATTGATCTGTTGCATTCAATACACTTTATTGAGCGCCACGGAATAAAGTAAAACAAATTAAAATTTTACAGATTTAACATAAAATACAGAACATCATATTTCGCTGAAGTGAGCCAGAGGAGTGCACTATATTTCAATTCATACAAAAATATTCCTAGGCACCCAGCTTAACAGTCATTCTTGACCGACTTCAACGATCGCACTGAATTGGCGACTGTTTTGCCACGGTACCACTCCATATCACAGGGTGAGATTAAGAAGAACTCGCCGTTACAACTGCTCTAAGAGGTCTGTAAAATTGATTTCCTGTTTAGAAAAAAATATTTGATATGTTTAAAATATGTAAGGAGTATAAGACATAAATGTATCTGGGAAAGAAACTGCTGGCATGTCGTTGATATAATATTTTGTACACACACCATTTATTGATCTCCCATGCAAGATTTGCTTTCAGTGACTAACCATTTCGGTAACTAAATTATACACCGGGACCATGGAATTTTTCGTTTGATGGAAATCCGAAACCGTATCCAAATATATGGCGAGTGACCTTTATGATTTCACAACAAACTTATTTCACGCTTGAATCGATTCGCCATGCATAACAACGCGCGCAAACTCAGGCAGCTGTTTTCCACCAAGTCTTCTTCAATTTGCACTTAAAATTTCTCAAGTTAACCGCCAGCAGTTCAATCATCTCAATCCCGCCTCACGACAAAAGTGAATCTGAAGCCTAAAGCCAAGAAAAGGTGCTAAACTGATGACGCAAGTCCTCCATATACTCAGACGATCCTTTAATGTCTAGAGCACTGGCATGAATTTAGACAAATAATAACATACATCTAAGGAAAGCTAGCGACACAAGTTGTAAGCAAACAAGTAAGCAAGCAATTGATCAAAAAATATGAAAGGAGCATTCCGTAATACAGAAGTAAAGCTCACACTATAGCAGCAGCTGAGCGAAGAAGATTGAAAGGAATGGAAATGTTGTGTGAAAGAAGAATGTAAATATAAAGTGGAGACAGATAGAATCACCTTAAGTCTGACGAAGAGCTGGGGAGAAAAGATACTTGATGACAACTTTCAGAGGTAGAAAAGATAAACTTACTGGACAAATCTGAGACAGAATAGCCCCTTGAAAAAATAACTATGGGGGAATTGAAATTGAAACATTCCCGAGGAAAACTAGATATTAAAGACAAAAAGAAAATTCTGAGGGATATTAAATGAAAGCTTATGAAGGATTAAAGTGGTTAGCTGAAGATACAGTGGATTGGTGAGATGCGGCAAACACGCCTTTGGATTGATGACTGCTGCTGATGATTATCATAGAGGTGCTACAGAAAACTACAAAAACATTAGCTCGACAGTTTCCTTCCCCTTTGAAACGTCAACATTTGAGCACTACGTCACCCGATACCATTTCGCACAAAACAGCGACGAGAGCGCTGCTCGAAACACTTCCAAACACTGATCATTGCGCAACTCTTCTCTCGGGTGGTGAGGATCAGAACTAATCAAAAATTTCGAGCCATCGAGAAGCAGATGCCTACGGATGTGAATTATTTAAGCATGAATCGTCTGCAAGCGCCGGGTATAAACGTTAACAAGGGAAGGGAGGGAGGGCATCGTTTTGACCTTTCCAGCTACTCTCTCAAGGTAAGTCACGCACTGGCCTGGAGTCAACCGGATAGCACTCGTCGTAATTCGATTGAGCGCACCAGACAATTCACCGCACGTGCCGAGTGACGATAACGAGAAAGTCGAGTCACCAGCGTGCGCCTATAGTTTTTACTAACTCACCTGATTGTGACTTGTTAATTGCCAAAAGGACGACATAGGAATGCCTATCTCTTTGAGAAGAGTTTGAGAGGGATGTGCCCATACTTGAAAACATTAGTTCGAGCTTTAACAGCTCTTTCGGGGAATGTTGTGCAATAAGATTAGAAAAATCGGTAGTTTATTTTTTAACTTTTGAGTGAGCCACAGTGGTCTTCGCTCATTCCTACTGCTTCTTTTCTTTCTTTCTCATTCATTCTCCCTCCTTTTCCCAGACAATATAGCACCGCTCTTCCTCCTTCGTTTTCCCTGGAAACCTGTACAGTTTTTAATTCGTACTTCAGCGAAAAACGTTTTTGGGTTTCTTCTAGGGTAGCTGGGAGTTTAATAACATTTTTCTTGGTTTTTTAATCCACCTACTGCCAATTTTCAGTTTTGGAAGGCACTTGAGCAGTATTCTCTCGTGTCTGCTAGGATTCATTCCATGAAGGTGTTCATAAAATGCAGTTTTTAATTTCCTAAATGTTAGTTTAATTTTCTCTAAGGGCATAAGTTCATTGTTATATCCATGGTAATACATTTCTTGATTTCATTTATACATTCAACCATTTTAACTCAATTTCTTTAGCCAAAATTCGCAGATTTTCAATCCTATGCTTTCATTTTCCACAATGATGGATGAATAAAACGTCAAGATCAAATTCAAGCCCATAATTAGATGACGCTGTTTCGATTACTCGTCGGTCTCTCAGATATAATCTGGGCCGATGACAATACTCTCTCCGTCAAACTTATGATTTCGAGTGAATAAACAATTCATCTGAAGGAAACCCAGTCCAAGCAACCTCAGCTCGTGGCTCTATAAGCTACATAAAATTCAGGCCATAGCACTGCAAAAATGTTTCACCATGAAATAAAGATGACTGCAAAAGGCAAGCAAACTTTTTAAAGCATCTCTGTCAACGCGTTTTTTTCCCTGAGAGAAGTGAACGGATAGGGTATTTAAAGAGGTGACTCAAGATAAAGAACGAGCTATGGAAAACAAAAAAAGTTCCTTTCGAAATGAAGCTCCGCTTTTTTGACACGGAGCTCCATAAAACTTCGTTCCGGTTGAACTATTGTTTGACGGAGAAATCTTCTCCTGCAAAGAATATGAGAACCACAGGGAAAGAATGATTTCAACGTCAACGAACGTTATATGGGCGCAATGCCACTGCACTGCGACAGCAAATAAGAGGTTCAGCGCTAAAAAGGTGAAGAATGGTGATATTGCAGGGTTCTCCGGGGTTTCCGCTGATCTGAGTCAGGATTTCCATGAAGACGTTACTAATGAATTGCAGTCAATCCCCGGAAAACCCTGCACTTTCCTCAGAGCAACGCTACGAAAGCCTGTAGGTAAAAAGTGAGGAACTAAATTTCAACTACCTACATACATCTACAATCGAATATTTTAGAGGGATTTTTAGCACCCTTGATGCCCTTAATTTCGCGCTAAATATGAGTAAAATGGTTAAACACCATAAATACGAAGATTGCCTCGTGGTTCAAATGTCTATGGAAGTTCTGACAGTAATTTACAGGCATTAATCACCTTTTTTCATTTTTATATCTCCATGCTAAAAAAAATTGCAGGAACCATATCATCGCGATACAGACTCCAAGAAATGTAGAAGGGGCAGAGAAAAAAGGAAATTGAATCGAAACTTTGTTATTTGCATTTACTACAGCTTATTTTTTTAATGAGAATATAGCACTATAAGAGAATACTTGAGGCTTTCACAAAAATAGACTAGCTGTAAACCATTGTTCCATAGTGAAATATCAGATACCGCGATACATATTCACATTAATGGTCAAAATTTCTACTCTACATTCTTTATTTTACTCGCAATAAAACAGTAATGTTTTGATCTCAGATTGGGTAATCTTTGACGTCATTTTAATCAGGCTAAATGCAGTTACGCTACCCATAAAAGGGAGTCGTTTTCTATAAAAAAAACATTTCTGGAAAGAAATCGTCTTTCACATACCACTGTAACTAATTCTGCGCGAAATAAAAACCTTCATTGCATGTCTGAGTCAAGTGCCGAAACGCAATCAAAGACGGAATTACTGAAGCAAGTCACGTACCTCACAGATTCCAAACTAATGGAATGTGAAAATCACATCAAGAAACAGTCAAGTAGGGTAAATACACAATCCAATTCTTAAAACCTCCCCACATTTGTTGCAAGAGGTGTTCTATTACTCTCGATCATAACGTTCATAGAAAGTGACTCGAGACCGACCGACGTATATGACTGCTGTCAGTTCCATAAGCTTGGCCCCTTGTTTGATTCCTTCGTCCCATTACGAAATGAGACACCGGTGCTATAGTGAGAGAGAGAGAGCGATCGAACCACCGAAGCAAGTCGTTCAACGGCAAGTTCTCTTTTTTTCTGGCCGATCCCAAACTTCTGTAACCTTAGCCACAGCCGCCGCTTTATTGCTGCTTTTATCAGGAAAAAAAACTTCTAGTTGAAGCGGTATACGCGCACTGCGATGCAAACCCCCACCTATTCTACTTTCGCTATCCACGGCAATTGACGATAATCGTGTTTAAGCGCTGGCGCAACATCTATAGCAAAATCTCAAGGAGTGGAAGTTGATAGATGGGGGAATCCATTTTATTGGTGGTAGGTCTCCCCATTAGCGTTCAAGAAGGCGAAATTAAAACAATATTAACGGATTATTATTATGAGTGATCTACAGGGTAAGGTAGGTTTAAAATAAATAGAAAAAAAAATCTAGTTTTTACATGCGTAGGCGCCTATCTTCTTGCACTAATAATTTCTTCATCTCAGCATACGTTTTATCCCTCTCCATCCCATCCATCATAAACCCAATTCCCTTTCTTCCCCTTCCCCGATTACCCAACCCCATCCCGTCCATCGCTGCCTTCAACATCCCTTCGCCTCTCATCACCAGCTCCAACCACCTACTCTGCCTCCTTCTAATCTCCTCCAGAAGTTTCATCCTTTCACCCAACAAACCAACCACATCCTCGTTCGTCTTCCTTTCCCCGTACCACATTTTCTCCATCCTCCTCCACATTCACATTTCAAACGCCTACAGAGTATTCAATTTTCCCATAATCATCCACTGCATCCAAATGATTATTATTTTTAGGAGGCGAACAATAACTGAGGTCATTTACGCCATTAAGGCGCAGATGGTTGTTGAGGGAAGGATTATTTGGGGAATGTATAAAGGGTGGAGAAAAACCCTGGCATCAGCTTACTCCTAACGAGATACGCGAAGGACTCAACGGTTTTGCACACCAACCAACGGAAGAACTGCCCTTGTAGTGTTCTACACCCGGAACTGATCTACGTATACGTTTACATAATACCCTGCAAGCCACCTCAAGGGTGTGTGGCAGGGAATGAGTTATCACCAACATGCACTACACTGTACCCTGTTAAATTTAATGAGCTCTGACTATTGGTGCATTAGTAAAACCCTACACTTTCTTGTAAGGAGGTGAAATTTCACCACCATGCACTACACGTTAGGTGTGATACCAATTTTGGTGCTGGGATCGTAATTCCACTGAAAAGTCCCCATCACTGACAGGATTCTTACCCGGATACTCGGAATATTGAATCAGTGCTCTATCCACAACACCAACCTAATCTCCTCCTTTGCAAAGGCCGTGGAGTTCATGGGTGATCTATTGTCATTGCTTTTCGTAATCTTGTTTAACCAAGAGTGAAACTTAAACTTGGAAAACTCGAACTTAAACTTAAAAGCGACGTAATTTCATTTACTGGGGGCCAAAACACTTGAGCGCTCGAGCGACTACTCTCTTCGCTGTTTCCTAATGCACGATGCTGCTGCTATAGTTCTAAATCAAAAATATAAATCCTTGAACTCCAAGAAAAGCCAAGGAATGTAAAAATTATGAGCCTTTTAAATCGTATAAGAATGGAGACAAAAAATCAATAGCGTGATTTTTCGAATTTTTATGATAAAAATTAATCGCAATTAATTAGCTACACCTTAATAATTGGTTTGCCATCTGTCTTAAAATTGTTTCGTATTCGATTATTTCCTCTCGAAATAATAACTAAATTCCTTTGAGATCAATTCCAAAGTCCTTTTCTCTTTCCTTATTTAACTCATTTTCCGATTTTATCAGGATTATTATAGCTATTTGGACTCTAAAACATTGGGAGGAACTGGAGTTTGGAATTCTCGATTAGTGTGTTGTTTTTTTATTTGCTGCAGCTTATTCCATACCGATCCCAGGCACACTCATTCGGGTGTGCCCGTTCCATCCCAGACAGGTCGGACTTGTATGCCACGCGAGGAAAAATCCACCCGAGGGAAAAGGACTTTGAACTGCTCCGCCCTTCTACCTGGATGAGCTGAAGCACTCTTTTTTTTCCATTCACAGTGCAGCGAGCTCTTTCCCCTTCGTCCTTCAAACTCTCAGAGAGGAAGAGAGAGTGTGTGTGCGAGAGGCAGCCTTCGGCTATGGAGAAAAACCATATACGAGTTTAATCATCCACCAATCGTTCGATATATCTATATTTAATTCAAATCTACGCTTACTCTCACCATCTGCAGCCGATTTTCTTATTTACGTTTTTATGACAGATATCAAATTTCAAGTAGGTCCTACCGCTACTGTGTGAGTCAAAACAAATACTAGATTCCAAATTTTTGTTTTACCGGTTTAAAAAATCCTGCTTGCACTGATGACATGCGTAAGCCATTGAGTACCAAAATTAAGGTATCAAATATGTAGATTATTCCACAAATATATTTTTCATGAACACCTTTTTATAGCCATAGAATCAGACTGCGGCGCCATTTCTATGGAATTACCATATATTGACCAATTATCGTAGTAATAAGCAAATTAACAAATAATGTGGAAAAATACATTTATTTTATTTTAAGTAGATTTCCCGGAGGTTACTGCTTCTTATAAATACTTTTAAAAGAAAATGGCATGTGTATTAGATATAAAAATATTATTTTTCTCTGTTTTTCCCATTCTTACATGCAACACCATGTAATTTCAAATTCAATCTACGAGAAAAATACGGCGGAAAGGTAGCATTTTGTTGTTCAAAACGGATAGAGGGTATGTTTTCTACAAGTAACCAGGATATCGATTAAATGACATTTGTGTCATTATACGGTGGAACCACCATAAAATACCATATTAACTCAGCTTTTTGTCCATTCTTATCTCCTAGGCTAGCCTTTGAAAAATAAGCAAAAGCTTCAACATGTATTAGTAATAAAATTTTCCACCGAACATCAACCAACTTAATTGAAACCATACTTAATAATTCGTTCTATGCTGCTTAGGCCTAAATTCTATAGTAACGAGTGAGAAGTCAAGATTCTGACAAAATGTGCTCATATTTCGAATATCCCTGTGTTAAATATTGTTGTCATTAAATAATCAGGCTAAAGTATTAACTTTGTAAATTCCTCGATTTATTATTCACAACCCTAATTTATTACTCTATTATTTATAGTTGCGAATAATAAAAATGAGGAATAGGTATACGAAGTTTATTTATTTAAGAATGCCTAGAAAATTCCACTGAGAAAGCTCCCAAACCATTTCAGTTTGTCAGGCTAAGATATTCACAATTGCTTTCATTTAAAGCTAGGTAAACAAAATAACGAAATATTTTGGTTATTCAAAATATCTAGTCCAAAAATTAGCTTAGAGATGTCATTGGAACGCAACCAAAACAGCTTCGAGGTAGTCTGGCAAAGTTCAATGCATGTAGGCACCAATTTAGTCATTCTGCACAGAGCAATAGGTTTTTCCACGCCCAGCGGGTCACTGTGCAGCAATTATCTTAACGCTACACCACGCGAATATTCCTATGGTATCATTTCAAGATGTTGGCCTGTAACGTTAGTTGGAAGAAGAAAGAAGAGCATTAAATTTACAGCCAGGAAATGACCACCTGCGGCTCAAGCACTTCCCTGAAAGGGCGTGTGCCTTTCTTTAAATTGCTGTCATAAGAGATTGGGTGACTTCACCACATTTGCATATTACCCCGAAAGTCACCAAATAGGTGCATGATTACTCCAGCCTACATATTAATCATAGATCAACGTTTGATTGATACGGACAATTCATAGGGCAACGGAGAATTTTTCCAAATACTAAGTCCCTCTGCTTATGATAGATAAATTGAAAGCATCTTCATAAAATTTTATTGGTGGCAACTGTACTCATATCTGTCAACTTAACAAGAGGTAAAAGAATTTCCTTTTTAAAAAATGATGGAAAATGTGGAGGAAAAGCGACTCACAGACTCATCCTCAAATCAATTATTCCAATCTGCTATTGCTGATGCGGCGTTTTCTTTTGCTGATATAGAAATGATAAGCCCGGCCACTTATTGATGATGAAATTCTGCAGGTGTTGATGAAAAGGCCCTAATCTCGTTTAGCTAAGTAAGAGAGGTGGTGAGAATGTGTTTCATCCGAAGGAGAGGAGGCATGACAGCTAAGGGAACCTAAGATTTTAAGGGGTGTAAAAATCAGAACTATAACATGTCATCATCACCCTGTTCTAGGAATCCTCAAATAGTGGGGAATTCCGCCCCCTCTGGGATGATTTTAGGGGGGTTTAGGGGAGAATTGGAACCACTTTTCAGCAAAATGTGACGTTCGGAAAAAAGGTAAAATTGCAGTTGGCCTTAATTTTTTTCTGAGGCATTCAATAAACGTTTGAATGCCACATACTAAAATCGATTCTCGAACATACGCATTAATTCCATCAGCAGAATTTCATGATTATTTCATAATTCTTACTGGAGGGGGGGAATGATATTCTGAACTATGGTGATAGGGAGTATTGAGTAAAACAGGTTGAGAACCGCGGCCCTAGAGGTAGCAGGCAATAGTGTTCACGAATTTAAGTTTTAATCATCAGAGTATGTAATGGAGAAGTTTAAACTAGTTACGAAAATATCTCACAATCCCTCAAAAGCCTTGAAGTATCTACTTTTTTTCAATTTGAACGACGTTGAGGACCCCATTTCTCCTAATCTTAAGATAATTCGCGCAGCAGCTTCAAAGAAGCTCAGGCTGCCTCGATCCATTAACTACCGGCTTTGTCACAAATACTCCATCGCAAGATGTTATGTAACACGAAGACATTATGCTTCCAAATGATAACTCATCAAAGTATGGTTTAGTGGTGACTGGATAATAATTCGACTTTTGACTGTAGTTATGTTCTGCAGCATAATTTTTTCAATTTCTGGACAAACTTCGCTCATGGCAATAAATTTTTCTCTTTCTAGGATGCAGAGGAGATCGAACGACTGAATGAGACTGGGGAGCTTCGGAGGATGCTAAAACCATTTCAGGTAATGGTTTTCCCAAAAGCGTGCATCAGCGACAAAATTTATAAGTTATAGGTATACATATATACATAAATATATTTTTAAGACACAGGCACACGGAAATAAAAAGGACACTAACAAAATATTTTACGGACGTTTCGACGGTCAGGCCGTCATCGTCGGCAACAAGCTTTTTGTGAGTGTCCTTCTTTTTATTTCCGTGTGCCTGTGTCTTTAAAAACTATATTTATATTTATGTTTTTATTTCCCGAGTGCGTTTTCTGAGAAGATTATACAATACGCCGAAAATAAAAGCATTAGTACCGGCATTGTAACGGTACCGAAATGATTTAAGCAGTCAAAAGCAAAATGAATATTGTTTCCAAACAAGCATGGATTATTAATTAAATTTATGGAAAAATCGCACGCGATAGCCGTGTTAGGTGGATCATTTTTTTTTTTTTTTTAAAAGGATACACTAGTATGCGAAAAGACTCCATCTACTCCCTTCTTTAATCCTATGTTTTCACAGATTTTTCCATGCTCAAAATCTATGCCGGTCGAAGATAAAGCCTCGCCAATTTATGAAGACTTTTCTGAGACCCACATCAACTCTCAGACGAATATACACGACCCCAAAAGAGGAATAAAGGCCGAAAGAGGAAATATATGAGAACGGCCGCCAGAACGAAACTCACCTACAATAATGTAAACCTTCAGAAGCGTGGAAACGCACGTGGGAGATTTCCGCTTCTTCGTTCCACCGCGGTTGCGTCACTCAACATTCCTCGCCGAAATGAATCCGGGAAATGAATGAAAGAGGAACCTCATGCTCTATGCGCGAGTAATCTATGCAGGATTTCCTCTCCGGGACAAGAAAACTTTCTTCGAAGCTTTACCTCCACGTGATTCATTGAGTACAAACGCTGTCACCGAAATGAGGTGCGCCCAGTGCGCATGCTTATCCCGAATGTCTTCCGTCGGTTTTTCTCCGGGTGGAGTCACTCCACAACACACCCGCCCTCCCCGGGGTCCGATGACGCTAAATTTATTTCCCAGAAAATAACGGGGTGGATTTCACTTCAACACAACAAGTGGAAGCCAGGTCTTGAGGTGTGAAAAGAATCAACGACGCTGCTGAGTTTCAGGCGCATATCATTGTGCCCCAGCAGGTGTATCTCTTACAAAAAAATCTCCAGAATCTCGGAAATGTAGAGCTTCTTACAGAACCCTATTCTAAAAATCTTTTTGTAGCAGATTTTAAAGTCGAAACAATTTTCTCTCTAAGCCAAAAATAATTTCATGGCTGTGAGAAATTATAACAACTTCTGTGCAGAAGCAGACAGTGGTTGATCAACACGACTTGAGGTCACCCAGATATTTCAGTTCTTCTATTCATAAAGGTGGAGCATCTGATAGCAGTTATTTCAAAATAATAAGTTGCGAAAAATTCACTCTATTCAAAAAAACTTCAAAGGTCTAAACTACCATACAATTTGCCTTTCGCGTGATGAGAAATAGGTTTACCATTTCATTTGGCTTTCTAGTAATCATTTTCATGCTTACGTCTAGCTGTCAATCGGAGCTTGAATTACTTCTTGAGACTGATTAAGGGGGTAATGAGGAAGGAAAATTTTTCAGTGTCGAACTCGCTGAGGCCAGAGAAAATTGTGATAAAAATAGCCTAAGCGACATAATTTTAAGAATTCTAACCACCATAAAGTTCTGAGACGTTACTCAAAATATAAGAGTATTTAAGAAGGTTCCACCGCGATTGGGCGAGTCAAAAAAATACTAAAATCAACCCTTACACACTTGGTTACAACCCTGTTTACTTGGTTTAAAACCCTGCTTTCAGTGATGACCTACGTTACCTATTGAAAAGCAAAATTAAGTGACAAAATCTGAAGATTATTCCGAGAATATATTTTAAATTGGCACTCTTTTCCAGCCATAGAAGCCGACTGCAGCGCCATTTCTGTAGAATTACAGCATTTTTTCTTCAAATAACGCAGCTATTGACTATAAACTCACAAATTTAAATGGTAAGATGACTATATTTTATTTTTATTAAAATTCTCAGGATTTTTCCCTTCCCCTTACCGTTTACCACGAAAATGGAATTTATACCTATAATGTGAAAAAAAAACTCTTTCTCCGTGTTTCTCCCAGCATCATGTAATTTCCAGTGCTTTTTGCGAGAAAAATAGCATGGTAAGGAAACATTTTGTTGTTCATTTCAGATAAAGGACAAGTTTTTCTACTCGCAGACAGAGCATGAATGAAATGACATTCAAGCCATTTTACGGTGGAACCACCTTAATAATGGCTTCCTTTCCTTAGGGTCCGGGTTTGAATCCCAGCAGCCACAGAGGTTTTTTTCACTGGAATACTAATCCCTACCTTGTTGCTGTGTGGAGATCGCTTCAAATGAAGTGCCCCTTCCATCGGATAGAACGTAAAACTGCGATCCCTTAGTCGCCTTTCATTGAGAGCAAGCTAATTCCGTTTCCCTCAACCCTTCGTACACTCTCCAAATAATCCTACATTCAAAAACTGAGATTTTTCCCTGAGGAAAATGAGCGAGTAACCCATCGAAACGTCGGCTATGGAAAGCCTTAACCGGTGCCACACCCGAGAAGATTTCATTCAAACCTATCCACCTGTCCTAAATGGCGCAAATTACCTCAGTAGCCATTCGCCTCCTCAAGCAACCAACCAACGAGTACTTAACATTATACGTAGCCAACTGCTAGATCATCAGAATTATGCATTTACCACGAAAAAAGTTTCTGCCGCACTATCACCCTAACAGATCGACCGTCTACCTTCTGACGCTCGAAACAAAAATGCTATTTTTTCAGATATTGTGTAAGTCTGGTAGATTGCATATTGAACGTTTCAGACAGGACAAACAATATAGTACCAAACAAAAAAAATACGATAAGTAGCCCCAAGAATTCTATCTCAATTTTCCTATACGGCAGGTAAGGCGGGCGAGTAAATTATGATTTCTACTCCTCATATTTCCGATTGTAACCTAAGTGAGATGATGAGCGCGATAAGAAAGCAGCAGCACTTTCGATTCCTTTCCCGACTAACCTTCCACGAATTATTGCCCGAGGATCGTGGAATCAAAAGATCGGGGAACTAGCATTGTTCCTTGGTTTAAAATCAAATTAGAAGTTAAAGAGCCCGTTAAAAAATATCTCTATTGTGTTTCGAATGAGCAGACGAAAGAAAAATTTTGATTAATGACTCGATCCATCCATTACAGAATCCCGACGCGGCGTGGACGTGTAGCATCTGCGGAGGATACCAGAGGCTACCATGTGGCGCCTGCGGTGGCTCCAAGCGATCTTCGAAGAGAAACGCCTTCACCGAAGAGTTCGTTGCCCTCCGCTGCATGGTCTGCGACGAAGCTGGGCTAGTGAGGTGCACGGTCTGCACGTGAGCACCGGCGACTCAACGTTCGTGACGAAGACGAAGCGACGCCACGGAAAACGCACGACGGAAATTATTAGTGCAACAACGCTTCAACACACAAGCCGCCGACAGAAAATTGTTGAAAAATACAATGCTCGAGCGTCTCACATAAAAGTGATGAGTGTTCTAACTCTAATCCACGTCAATTAAAGCTAAGCGTTACGTTAGCCAATTTGTAAAAAAAATCATGCATGTGCCTACATAAATACTCCTGAACATGGATGAACATGTGATAATAATTAGTGAAAAACTTAATTCGATAAACTGCGATTTAAAACAAATCATTAGTGAAGAATATGTGCTTAGAATGTGTGATGATATCTCGAGATGCATTTGACTGAGAATAATTTTTCATATAAAATTATGCACCCTATGTCGGTAATAGCCCACATTCTCGATCTTCTTCTCCAGTAAGTGCTATATTAGGCAATAAGATCTGAAAAGTTCTGCAGTCAAAAATTATTCTTTGGAAAATCTTCTATACGAATGTGTACTGTGGAAGAGCTGTCGAAACTAGAGAATTGCATTTCCTAACTTTAACTATAAGAACTTCCCGAAAATATATTTATGTATTCACGCAACTGTAAAAATCAGCATTAACTTGAATTAATAGTTCCACATCTATCTAATTACTATTTTATTTCATTTGCCACTATTTTCATCATAGATTACTTTTATCAAGTACTCATGATCATTTCTAATGCAGAATGCTTTCATTAAATACTTTATAAGAATAACTATTCAGTGAATTCATTTGTCATAAAAAACTAGCCCAAATCGAGTATGTACGAGGGTATTTTCAGAGGAAGAATTCCCTTTCTAAAAATAACCATGTGCCCACCACTGTACCTGTTGACACAATAATTGACACACACCCCACAATATATACCCTCATATGAAAATCAGAACGATTATCTCATTAAACATAATAATAAAAATTTAAAATCTCCATGAAACACCCTATGGAAAATTTTTATTTCAATATAGATCTCTACTGAATTTTGGTAAACAAAAGATATCATGGGCAATATCGAATTTTTAAATTAACAAAACCCCCTAACTTTTTTCCGAAAAATAAAATTATGTGCCATTTTAAGAAAGAGTTTACCCTAACAATAAGACTGAGGGCATTATATATGAGACTTATCGGTTAGACAGCTTAAGTCCCTGCATTTGTTGTCACTTTTGGACTCGGTACCAAAATAGCACAACAGTGGTGCCCTCATATTTAGTGCTTACCCAGCAAATTAGCTGCACTATTTACTCTAAGGTCATGGTACCACAAATCCATATTAGTATTCCCAGTACCATGGCTCAGGTCTTCCACGATGTCATGAGTTGCATACTGAATGTTTCAGCACTCAATTCCAACATAGTCCTCGGGGCAGGATGATGCTCAAATCAAGAATCAAAATTCCAGCCAGGATGATATTACAGACCACGGGGAAGACCCAAGATAAATTTGTGCTGGTGCATATAAGTTCAGCAACCAGCAAGTGACTTGACTATTTTGTAAATCTGACATTGTAAACTGAGTAAAGTTCATTTCTCTCAGAGTATTAAAATTTCGTAACTTTGGAGTTTCAAAACGTTGGTGTTTTAAAATCCAGATTGGGGAATCCAAAAAGATAAAACCATACATTTTAATTTATCCCTCTTAAAAACTCAGCGTTAAAATTCGATCATCACATCAAGACATTGTAAACTGAGTAAAGTTCATTTCTCTCAGAGTATTAAAATTTCGTAACTTTGGAGTTTCAAAACGTTGGTGTTTTAAAATCCAGATTGGGGAATCCAAAAAGATAAAACCATACATTTTAATTTATCCCTCTTAAAAACTCAGCGTTAAAATTCGATCATCACATCAAGAGCTCCAAACATCTCTCCCCAGCATCTTTGGAGTACTAACTGCAGACGCCATCATTTCTGTCTTGTTCCTACCATCGTGGAACTCTACCATGCTCAATGAGTATGGTAGAGTTCCAAACTGATATATCTTTATTTTATACTGTAATCTTATTAAGAGCACTCTTTGCATTCTCATGTATAAGACTTAATACAAGAGTTTACTCAGCTTTTTTAGCACCACAACCAAACATAGGGAAAAGGTAAAATGGGGCATATAGGACTGATTTCAAAGGGACAATTTAACCATTATTGCTTGTCTGGTCTTACTTTATGCCCATATGGCACACTTTAAATTTATACTTCTTTGTTTCGCAATGTACTTATTCAAACGAAGTTACCAGAAAAAATAATATGAAAGCCATAACTTAGCAAATGGCTTGAAAACTCTTCGTAAGAGTAACTTCTAATATTTTTTAGTGGTCTCTGATAGCTCTGATCCTAGTACAAACTTTATGATCACCACTTATTTATTTAATACATTCAACACTGATCGACAGATGACAATTATCGTCCACTGGGTGCTACCCAGTTTCTGTGGAAGATGATGGTAATCCAAGTCAGTATAATTTAAAGGTAATTACAAAGTTTGTCACCATCAATAATTGAAAAATTTGTCACCCCCTTGAAATTGATAAAGAAAATAGTCCACATACAGCAAAACGGCCAATTTAAAGTGAATTCGTAAGAAACATAAATGAGACGTACACAAATAACACAAAAACTACAAAAAAACTACTCCAGCAACAAGAATAGATAGGTTTATAATTATTACACAAATGACTTATTGCCAGGCCTTTTAGGGGATAGAGAGAAGGGTTCAATGCCAACGGGAAGTGAATTTATTGGGGAGGAGAGCCAGAAGAAGTAATGAAATGGGTTGGATAGGATGAGAAGCCACTATGAAATTGATGCTAGAAATAAGTTTCGGACAGTCCATGTCACAAAAAATGGTGTCATAAATTAGTTTAAGGCAGGTGTTAAGTCTATGATAGAGGGACTACTAATGGAGACTGAAGACTACGGCATCCATGGATATATTGCTTATGTAGGAACCCCTGTATTTCACTATTTTAGCAAATAAATGTGTGACACTATGAGGTTTCAAGCATTGTTGGAGATGATATACACCATATCAGGGAGCAATGCATGAGCATTGAAAGTACAAAAGACGAAAAATATGAGTGAAGTGCTTGGGTGTCCGTAATTCCACCGAAATGGTAAATATGGCCTATGAAATATGGCTTTAGTATTCATTGCCTGGATATGTTCACTGAAATGAAGTTGGTGATCAACTAAAATGCCTTCTAGTAGGTCATAAATTGAGGACACACAATACAAAGGTATAGCTTAGTGCTGTAGTCCACATTAACGGGGTTTTATTCAGGGAAAACATCATTGTACTTCATTTATTGTAATTCAACTTAACCTCCAAAATAATGCACCATTCTGAGGTTTAGGTAAGGCATCCTGAAGGTGACAGAAATTGGAAACATTATCAGTCTGTACACATATTTTGCAGTCATCAGCATGGAGAAAGGTGTGGCCTTAGCCCTTTCGTGCCGTCATCTCACATTGGAAAAAGCTTCTCCCCTCACGAATGTCACTAAAAATTTTTTGCACTCCCTATACAGAGCTCTCGAACAGCGAGAAAATTGGCTCAGGTATGTGTTTCCTCAACTTGGGACCGCACTTACCGGGGTACCGAACCTATTTCCTTGGCCACTGAGCAGAGATTATTTTCGCCCCTTTCTGCATTACGACATGCGGTCACAGTCAATTATGTATTAGTTTATGCAATGGTTTTGCTAAAAAAGAAGTCTCTGCACTCTCAAGATATGTTAAGTCAGAATTGAATTCCTTAAGTTATACAGAGACTTTACAGCTTTTAAAAGAAATTCTACTATTAATATTAAGTCCTCTAGCAAAAAAAATCCAATATGTATTCTGAGTTTCCTTTACACACGAACTACATTAAAAATAACGGTAGAGCTACGTTTTAAACATGTAAATGTACACCTAAACATAAGGGACGTACTTACAAACCTCAATTTCCAGAGTACATGGTAAATTTTACTTTCACTATTCCTCTGCATAAACAAGCAATTGACCGTGGACACATGCTGTGAGTGGGGCTTGCAATGTGACAAAGAGAGGTTTCCAGTTGCTGAGGAGAGGGCCTAAGCTCTCACTAAGCTGGGTCTCAGGGGGTAGCAGCATACCTGTGTTTATTGCTTCCGTGGCGGTCACTTCCCTTCCCCCTCATTGGCTATAGCCGACATTCGTTCTTTTGCATAGGAAAAACCTCGTCGGCTATAGCCGACATTCGGCAAGAAAGGGTTAGGAAGATTTAACAAGTAGGCAAGATCATCACTGCAGCAGTTGAAAAGGTTCCCTCTATGCTGCCCCGAGGTATTCCTGAGATTAAGGTAAAAGGTCTTGATGAAACTCAAGACAATGTCACTTGCTTAGTTCTATCACCGAGAAAGCTGGACAGGAGGCTGAGGAAGGTGCCATGGATATTAAAGCATTGGCAGAATTTATGGAGGAGTGTATGACTTAGGGTATCAAAGGCTTTGGAGAAGTCGAGAAATAAAGCATCAAGTTGAATTTGTTTGTTCTAGATTTGACAGCATGGTGCCGAAAAATTGCTAAGTTGGCTAGGGCAGGATCAAGCCGGAGAGAAGCAAAGTTGAGTGGAAGAAAGAAACGAAGGTGCAAAACAATAAATAAGGTTAAGGATATCCCTCTCACCAATAGAAGAAAGAACAGGATGTAAAGAAATAGAGCATAGTTAGAGACACTACTTCCAGGACATGTTTTTAGAATAGGAAGAGTTCTTTTACACTGGGAAGGGAAAAGCAATGATTTAATAGGATACTTAAAGGAATCAAAAGCCAGGAAGCACAGTATTGAATAAAAGTATGGTTAGATCAGGGGTGGATCCAAGGGGGGGGCGGTCCCCCCTGGGTCCCCCCCCCCCCCCCAAAGCCTTGGAGAACTGAATTTTTATGCTGAAAGTATTTTGAAATAACAGGTACATAAAAGCAAATAGGGAGTACTAAGTATAAATGTTATTAATAAATGATGAAAGATGATAGCATTACTTAATTCTACTGTGCCTAGGACCCTTACTAAAACTTTCTGCAGAAAATCCTGCAGGAAATTCTGAAGATAATCCTGTAGAAAATCCTGTATGATTACTTTTGACATATATACGTTTATATATTATTTTCGACACTGCGTACGGGAAGTGCATCATTCCCACATGCAAGCACAGGGATAATCGCTCTTCCTGCACGCATTGTTGAAAAATATTTTACTGAACTCGTGTGAAAGTATTTTCTTAGATTCGTGTTTTTGTAGGTCAGTATAAGTCTTCCAGAGATAAAAATAACCCTTCCAGAATGATAGAATCCCTTTTTTGCCCAGCACCTCCTAAACTCCCGAAGTCCGGAGCCATTGACAAAAAAACATCTGTAACAGGATGTTCAGGACCATTCTAAATATTCAGTGAAAGGAAATTATAGTGTCTCTTGAATCTTCACTCAGACCATCAACATTATCTTAAACAGCAATAAGTGAAGCAGTCAACACCACTTTCCGAAATGATATAGCCATCTTCACAGGTAAACCCATCAATGACTTAACTAAATATCAGCTTTAGAATCACCTTGGCAGCTTTCAGAAAATTACTGATTCCCCTTCTCAACACATAAAAAAGGAGTCAAGGACAAAAGAAGATTTGTTAACCTCACTAATTTGTCTAAATATCTCTGGCTAGTGATTTTGCCTATTGAAAAAGGGCTGTACTGTAAATATTGCACCATATTTGCAATCGGTCATGTCGGATATAAAATAACGGATCGGATATAAAATAACCATAGCTCTTCAAAAGCTTGTGACAAAGCCATTGCAGTCATTTGCAAAACTTCTAGGTAAGGATGGTGGTCTTGAAGTTTATAATAACAGTACATACCATTGTCAAGCTATGGAGTCAGTGTACAGTTTTCACGCTCTTATCATTATCCAGAAAAAGAAGTTATAAACCAAATCAGTTCTCATAGATTGATGCAAGTAAAAGAAAACAGAGAAAGACTAAAACCCATCATAAAAACTTTGATATTTCTTGGGCGACAAAATATTCCCTTAAGAGAACATAGAGATGAAGGACAGGAAGGATACCATATGAAGCCTCGGGCAAAAGTCCAGTAAATTAAGGAAATTTCAAGGAGGTCCTTCGCTTTTGAGTCGAGGCTGGGGATAAATGCCTCGAAAAATATTTAAACACAGCCAACTCCAGAGAAACGTATATAAGCAAAACTACACAAAATGATATAATCGAGTGTATTGGGGATGAAGTATTATCAACGATACTAAAAAGAGTTAGAAAAAGTACATTGTACAGCATTATGCTCAACGAGACAACAGATGTAGCCCATATCTCACAGTTAAGTTTGATAATACGTTATATCGACGAAGGGTGTGTAAAGGAGGATTTCATTAAATTTACAGATGCTTATAAAAACTCTTCAATATTTACTAGATGTATACAATGAAGAAGAAAGTGTAAATGAGCCTGTGCTATCGAGAGAACATCTCAGTAAAATTGTCATAAATATTCTGAAAGAACTAAACGTCGACCCGGGTAAATGTGTTGGGATCGGCGTTGATGGATGTAGCGTAGTGGTCTCCGAAACAGAAGGAAGCGCCTTAAGATTCCCATGCTATAATCACGCACTCAATTTATCAATTTACAAATCATCAAGTGTTCAGAGTGTAAGAAACTATGGGGGCAATGAAAGAAACTACATATATCATTTTTTAGAGTATCTGCCAAAAGAAATGTAGTTTTGAAAAATGTGTTGGGAGGACAAGTGTTTACATTAAGTGAAACATGGTGGGCGGGGAAAACCAACAGTGCCACAGTTTTCCGCAGACCTCCAAAATATAGTGCAAGAATTGGAAATGATTTCACCATGGGTAGAACTGGTAACGGCATCAAACTCAAGATCACTTATTGCTGCTCCATCTGAGAGTGAATTCATTATCAGTACCATTAGCCTGAGTGATGTTCTATCAATTACGCTTCCTCTGAGTTATTTACAAAAGGAGGGGGTAAATTTGGACAGAGCAAATTAATTTGTTCAGAGCACAATAAAAGCTTTGGATGAAAAAAGAGTTAATTGCGAACAACAATTATATGTGTTATTTGAAGAATGCAAACAAGTTGCTGTTTCTTTGGGCAGAGAAATAGATATGCCCCGGCTAAATGGGTGTCAGAAACACCGATCCAACCTTCCTGTGAGTCAGCAAGATGATTATTAGAGAATATCAGTTTATATACCAAAAACAGAATCAATCAAATAAGATTTGAAGATGCGTTTTCCTCAGGAGTCGTTACAAATCTACGGATTGACCACTTTAATACCCAAACTGATTGTATCAGAACATCTTAGTGATGAGAACAACAAGAGGGCAATATCAAAGAGAGTACTACAGTGAATTACTCAGTTTGGTGCTACTTTTGACATTAATATTACTGTAGCTGAACAGCAAATCATGGGTGAACTTTTTATGTGGAAAAACATATATGTATCAGCATAACACAGACAATATTCCTTGAAATGCAATCCAAAGTTACAACACATGCGATTAAGACGTATTTCCTATAATTAAAAGACTTCTCCACATTTTGGTGGTTCTTCCTGCTATTGTGGCAAGTGCTGAACAATCGTACTCAACCCTCAGAAGACTGAAATTTTTGATACAATCTCGCATGGCAGAAGAACGTTTACCGGGATTAGCTCTAATAAACATTCAAAGTGACATTGAAATTGATGCCGAGAATGATATAGATTTTGTGATTTAAAAAGTCAAATTCCTTTAATAAAAACAATAATGTTTAGGTTCCTTCATTTTAACATATAAGTAATAAACTTAAAGTATGTAATATGCTTAATGTTATGTAATGAATGGAACGATTACATAATTAGTATATGTTGGTTGTAATACCTAAGTTTTGGGAAACTTAAGAAATCAGCAAAGAAGAAATCTGTACTCATTTCCGATTTCCTAACCGTTTAATTTTGTTCAGTGTAGCTACCCTTATAAAAATATTCTGGAAATTTTGTACAGAATTTTCTGCTTGAATTCTGCAGATGATTATCATAAGGGCAACGATTGATGATGAATGTTGAATGTGACGATTACCATATATGTAAAATGGCTCTACATAAAACAAGGGTTTCAATAATACATATTGATAGACTGTCTTTTCATTGGAGGGGTGGGGGTAAGGAGGAGAAGACTGGTGACTGCCCCCTCCCCCAAACCTGATGTTAGGGTCCTGCCCTGGGTTAGATACATCAAGGCCAGGAGAGCAGTGGAGGGGGACCTTACAATGGTATTGAGAAATCTCCAATGGATTGGTCTGTGTTTGTGATGGGCACAGGCTGTTGGTAGGGGATAGAAGTGGTCCCCAATCCCTTGGTATGGCCCTGGCTCCTAAGGCTTTACACATTTTGATAGCAAACATACACAAGGGGGTTAAATTTGATGTTGCCTGAATGTAAATCAAGGAGCAAAATGAAGACTCCACTCTGGGGGTATAGCATCAAGATTTCCTTGGAGTGCTAGTGGAACTGCAAGGACGTGGATTATGATTTTCTTAAGCATAAGTGAATGTTATGGAGCAATTTATATCATCAGTGTTTTGGCCATATTTTATTATAAATAAATAATTTTTTATTCTTCCTTTTACAAAGCTTTAGCATGCATAACATTTTATTCTCCATTTTTGAAGATCCTGATGAGATAGCAGTCTGCTTGGTAATATAGACAAGCACAGGGACTAAAGGAACTCAAAGTGCATATGTCAACTACTCATCAAAGAGTCATAGTCATGCAAAACTTTTCATAAGAAACACACATTTATGGAGCATGTTGGTGCAATAAAAAACTCCAACTGTATGGGTAGTCTGTAAATGTTATGAAAAGGAAAAGAGTACATATTGTTCATTTCAATCACAATGAATTTTGAGCAATACATTTTTGCAACCCATCCATGAAATTAAAATCCTTTTCCATACAGCATGAGAAGTCAAATGAAGATGCAATAATTTCCTTATATACCACTGATGGTGAGATAATTTCAACAAATATAGCTAGTAATGGGGTAGCATCAAAGTTGAAATAAATTGTTTCATCTTAAAAGTAGTTCAAGTACTTCTGTTCAAATTAAGGATATTTTTTTCTAAATCAGGAAATATCCCAGGAGAAAAGACAGCTATCACAGTATATAAGTTGTCAGCAAAATACAGATTTGCATAATTAATTTCCGTTATGATTTATATTATTTCTGTGTGTTTATTGGTACATTCAGCAATTTTCTTCTTTCAACATTTCTGCAAGTTAGTTATGTCTTGATTGATGAAATGTGAACAAACAAGTGAGAATTGGAAAAAATCTTGTTTATTCTTAGCAATAATGCATTTATATTTACACCATTAGCCCTAGTAGCAGAGGACGATGTCACAATGTTGCATCAATGTTCACAATGTTACATGACAACGTGCACGTTGCCACAATGTTGCATCAACGTCCAAGCACAACGTTATTACTTCATGTTGCCACAACGTTGCATATATGTCCAAACACAACGTTATCAGTCGACGTTGAATCAACGTGCATGCAACGTTGACATCAGCAATGATTTATATCATACTTTATCTATAATTATACCACAGGGGTTGGCAAACAGTGACACTTTGCATTCATGCACATGAACATTGTCTTCACGTATAAATATGTATTTCTTTTTGAATAATTTATTCTACTATTTAGTTGTGTCTGCTTGTGAACGTGAATGTGAACAAACATGTGGGAATTGGAAAAAATCTTGTTTATTCTCAGTAATATTGCATTTACATTCATACTATGTGGCAATATAGGTTTAAATTAATTAATGCCTGATAACTGTTATTGTGATTGGATGGTATTTTCTCTATCTGTAATCACGTAATCGCAATTTAAAAATTAGTTCTCGAAGTCACATTAATCCATGGGAGTTTCAAGATGCGAGATATTTAATATCGGAGGCAAATATGTACACTTAGAGTTGTAGGACTTACCATAATTAGATAGATACAAAGTCGTCAGGTAGATACAAGGTAGGTTAATACAATGTTCTTACATATCTCATCGCGTGATAATAATATGCATAGTATATAAAACATGAATTCCCTTTTTTATTTTGTGAGGGCGGGGAAGAGTCAGTGGAGAGGGCAAGGGAGTTTCAAGGGAGAAAGTTTTGCCTGAGTAACTAGGAAAGAACCGTCTGTTAACAAATTATCAACATTAATGTTATTTACGGGATAATTTTATTGATGGCTAAAGCAAAGGAAATTTTTTAACGTTGCCTTAAAAATGTTGCACCGATGACATTGCAGCGATGTTGCATGGATAATGTTGCAGCAACGTGATTTTTCGGGAAATTTGGATGTTGAGGCAACGTGCATTCAACGTTGCGACAACCATGAACATCAACGTTGTGTGCACTTGTACCTTTTCCCATTGTAACGTTGTCACAACGTTGTGACGTCCTCTGCTACTAGGGAGAGGTTTCAATTAATTAATGCCAAATATCTGCTTTCGTGATGTGATGGTATTTCCTCAAACTATCACGGAATTTCCATTTAAAAATTAGTTCTCTAAGTTACATTAACCCACGGAAAAGGCCAGTTATATAAGACTTTCTTGACGAGGGAATTTCGAATTTGGATGAGAGAACATGCATGTAGGTAGGGTAGTAGTGAATGCGAGATAGGTACTTCAAATGACGCTAGGTAGATACTGGGTAGGATTATTCATTGTACTAAAGCATGCCATCGCTTAACAGTAACATTCATAATATTTAAATTGTAAATTTTCATTTTTCTTTTTTTGAAAGGGCAGGGAAGACTCAGTGGAGAGGGCAAGGGAGTTTCAGAGGAGTGGGCAAGACAGTTTCTGTGTTGTGGACAAGAGTTTTATAACAGACGTCAGTTTCAGTTTAGTTTCAAGGAATTTTTAGCTGAGGACATTGCAACCAAATGGGATCATGGACGGTGCAAACATCCTCGCAACTTTCTGGTTGGGCGACATGGGAACCATTTGGAAATGTTCTTGCGGTTAGTTTCCGTAACATTCCCTCGGTTCAAAACGAACGTTTGCATAATGTTCCGTGAACGTTTGTGTGCTGCGTGGGATAGTGGAGTTTTGTTACACAGCAGTTATATATATATATAGATATATGTCTCATTGGATGTGCTGATGGCATTACTTGGATTATTTATCAGTAAAATTTTCCCCAACTTTTCCTAACATTGCAGGAATAAAATGTACCTCAAAACATACACTGCCCTAAACTATCTTATTTTAAAATACAGAACACTAAATTATGATCTACAAATTTGGTGAGGCAATCAGCATAGTCAAAGTTTTGTAAGCAATGTTTCAGTCTGTTATCATTGTCTTTCAAAGTTCAGTATTTCATGGAAAATGCTCATCTTAGTTCATTGAGTACAGAAGGAATTTACTATGGATCCAAAATTAGACTGTCACAGAAATTGGTGCATTTGAGGACCTGGAATGCTTGGTACAATTGCATGGCTATGAAGTAGCACTTTCACAAGGGGCAGTACATACGGCAGCATCAACAGTTGAAATTTTAACCAATAAAATATTCAAAGAAAAAGCTCCCTTTTTATCAATTTAATTTTGCGCATGCACATTTGGGGCAATTTAATAGCTCTAAAGGCAAATTAAAACAAATAGAGATGAGCCACTCACCTTCTGACCAACATCCATCTTCAAAATGTGTGGATATCACAAACAAAACAGCTTTCAAGAATTAGCCTTGAGCATTCCCTTTACTCCAAGCTCCAATGAAAAACAGGCCAAAAAATGCCTCAAAGGCCTGCAATAACAAAAATAGTCAAGCATATGTAGGTTAAGTTTTCAAATGAGTTTCATTTCACCGACAATAAGAAAACTTGAAACAATTCGAAAAGAAAAAATTAAGATGAAAAAATTAATTGAAAACACCCTGGCAAAAATAAGCTCCTCCCTGGTGAGTAGGCTGAGTGTACACGGATGACAGTACATGTCAAGAAGTGCAATTAGATCCCCTTCACATGCTGTATACAGTTCATGGACTGTAAAGGAGTGGTAACATGGTGCCCGCTCTAGACTCGCAGGGCCTCACTCCGCCTATGCCCCACTTACCTTCACCCTACATAACCTACACTGTAAGGAAGGTGTAGCATAATGCCCACTGCATTCTCACTTAGCAGTTAATGGTTCACACCCTGATTACCGGCTCATTACACTCCCTGAAATGTAAGGAGAGGGTAGGTATTTGCTGCCTCCTACCATTCCTCCACAGATGCGAAGTTATCTACACCTTACACTCTAACTACATGCTGTGGAAATTAAGTGGACAGTACATCACCTGTATCTGTACATTACTGTCACCTACATTCCGGGTGCTTCTACTTACCCTTGCTCAAATCCAATGGGACCGTCCGTATAAGTTACCTATTACAAGAGTGCATTGGAGTTTAGGATTGATGTTGGGTTACTATTCACCTACCAATAATCTGGAGTGAGGAAGAGGTAGTGCTCGAGGTGTCCAACAGTTGCTTTGCTACACTCGAGAAGGTGTTGCTTACTCGCACCTTATTTCACCTCATGCGTAGAAGGATGGCTATGTAGAACGTGATGTCAAAGATCCATGCAACCTTTTCGTGAAAACCCCGTAGAGAATCAACAGTTCACCAAGCATGCACGTGATATGCTAGTTTGTAGAGCATCTGCCTTACTAAAAGTGAACAACAAGATGCTGTGGGAAGAAAGAATGGCAGAAGATATCAGCAGCGGCAAATGCAAAAAGTGGTTTGTGAAGGGAAGGTTTTGCGGAAACCAGATAATGAGGGATATCCATGTAAAAAATTAAAACTAGCTGGAACAAATATTTCAAGTGTTTTGGTGCAAGATTTCAACATCCCAGAGCACTATGCTGTGAAAACCAGCAAATTTGACCCCATTGTTTTTACGTACGAAATTATATTTTTACGATTTTCTTGTATTTCCTGCTCTCCAATGAGGATGCATAAAATTTTAATTTTTTAATAAATTCATTCTGCAAAAGCTGCACCACAATTTTTGGCAGTAGGATGGTAACCATTTATCTATAATTTTTCAGAGGTGACTAAAATTGCATTAATGCAAGCTGGCTAACAACATGTCCTTGTCACTGTCCTAGAGAGGAGGATCCACCTGGCACTTCTCAATATGAGGATTAAGTTTGTTTTAACTCGATTACTGCAACCATTATTCATTCAAAATGGCTTAACAAATAGTATTTCTCTTTGCTCTGTTTCAGGATTGATAGTGATCACATTACTGCCCTGGGACTGTTTGAATTCTATACCCTTCCAAAAATGAATTAAAATATTACTTTTGTACAACAGCTTCAGTGTTTTATTAAACTTGTTACTTTATTCCTCACATAACTGAGAAAATTATATCACTCAGCAGACCACCATCCTACCATTCCCCTTTGCTATGAAGGCACAATTACTACATTCCAGTACCCATGCCTTAAAGCAAAGGAAGATGAGGATTGGTGGTAGCGTAGGGTTTCCCTACTGCTGCTCTACCAGTCCCCTGCCCTCAGATGTACTAAATAACCATCCCACTACCGCCACTTACCTGTAAGCCACGCATACCACTAACACTCACCCACTGCCTTTTGTGTCCTTCCCTTATGCTCAACCTACACTTTATTTTTGCCAGGGAGGAGCTAATTAGCCTTGCTAAACCTAAAAGGTAGCATTCTTATGAGGTAGAACAAATTAAGACATTACCAGAACATTGCAGTGTATTTAGTCCTATATGGCCGAGATTATATGTGCAATGTCAAAGCAAATATAGATGTAAGTGAGAACTTATGACAATGAAATCCTATGAGCTGTTATCTGCTCAGCAAATGAAGACATTATATGGAGAACTGACATAAACAAAAAACAATGAAAACTCTTCACAGGCCTAAACATGATATTCCAAGTAAAAAGCAGAACATCATTACAGGATGGAAAAATTCACAATTAAGTCAAAAATCCACCATTCCAAGGAGAAACATGACCATCTGGGCAACCATGACAGATGGGAAGACCAGATCCTGAAGGATACCGGACTAATTGTCAAGGATGCTAAATAATTCTTTATAGTTATTAAATCATTCTTTGTCTCTTGAAAATCTCAGAAATGGGAATGTACGGATCACACATTTCTCCTAGAAATCTCAGGAAAGGGAAAATATGAGGCATACCTCAATAACTTTATCTCATAAAGCCTCACACTTTTCTCTAACATTCCTCACAAAATCAGTTCTTTATGCATTTCTGAGTTAATTTTCACAAATATCTCATACATATGTTGACTAGGAAATAGAAATATGTACTATATGTACATACTATATATTATTCACAGAGTTTTTTCATTCTTCTCCAGTCATCTCTTCCAAGACTACTCGAACCAACCAAAAAATGTTGGTCAACACAATATTCAACCATTTTTTTGTGTTTCTATTCCATGCCCTCATTTACATATTCCACCACTATGTCTCTCACCTCTCTTCTGTCAATCATCCAAAATATTTCCTTCCAGACATAGGTGATTCTTCTTCATTTTCCTGGAATTGAATTACATCCTATGCCAATTGAATTACAACCTAAGCATAAGAACAATGACATGAATAAAAGTTCACAGCATTTTCTTCTTCTGGTTCGAATCAGATTTCTTTTTGAGAAGAAAATAGTTCACCAACCTCTGAGAAACTAATACTCCTTTGTTTCTTGCAGAAAGAGACCAAACTGTAAGTGCTCGAAGGCGATCATTTACAATAAGACTATAAATATGTTTTAAATATAAAAGGGGAGAATATGCATATTTAAGTTAAGAAATGTATGAATAACGCAAATATGTACTGCCCTTTAAATGTAGTTCCTTCTTTACCAACAATTTCTATAGACCTTTCAGATGAAGACATTTTTTAGGACACTGTATTTTTTGTGGATCACGTATTGAAGTTGGATTGGACATTCCCTGTGAAGACATTGTCTGCTGATGACAGGCATAGGAGGAATCATCGAAGGAAAGCAGGGAAGGAAAAGGAAGCAAATGTTAGATTACTTTAAAATAGGCGGAAGGTACACAGACACTAAGCGTCTGGTTGAGAGAAGAGTGGAGTGGAGTAGAAAAATGAATGTATGAATGAATGACGTAAGACTTTCCTAACATGCGAGGAAAATAAACTTATAGCAAAAAGCTATGCAGTTAGTTGTTATCTAGGCCCAAAATTGGCTTATGTAGAGCTCTCGCCAGTGAAATCTACCAACCATTCTAATAAAATTAAGCAATTAAAAACGCTTAGCTGAGCTTACCTTATCCTACCAAAAATTACCCTATCAAAAATTTTCTATAGTTTTTTCCCTATAGAAACCAAAGCTGGTGCAAGTCGAAACCTGACTGGTCCCGAACCAGTCTTGCCCATTACTCCTTCTATTGGGAGTTCCGAGATCAGAGAGTGGATATCCAGCCAGCATCTCAAGATCTGGGACTCCACACAGTGACTAAGGCAAGCCAAAATCCATATGGTTGTGCCAAGGCTTAGCATGGGAAGAAAACTCCTAACTCTGGACAAGAGTCAACTCAGGACGATAGTTGGACCACTGACAGGCCACTATCAAGTCAACAGGCATCTAAATCTCACGGGTGTAGCTGACTCACCTAGATGCCGATGGTGCGAAGAAGAGGATGAAACAACATCACACATTGTATGCGAATGTCCTGCAATTTTAAGAACTCACATGAGATACCTTGAGTCTCTATTTATGGGCTCCAAGGAAATTAGAGACATTCCCACAGGAGACATCTTGGCCTTCAGCAAGGACTCTATGAGTGATGAAACAATGTGGATGGGACTATGGACCTGCAGGTCTAACCACCTCAGGACTCCTACTTAAGGAGCCCTACCATGCAAAATTAATCTAATCTCTAAAGGAAATTGATTTCAATTTTTTTTCCGATATTAAAGTGAATTCAAAGGAACTGACTATATATGTATCCGAATTCAGTCTATTTCTCATAAAATATATGGATACCTATTATTATGCATGGTAAATACATTCAAAAGTTTCCTTGCATTTCAAAAGTTTCCTGCAAGCAGTTTGATGTTACTCTTCAAACAAAGGAAAAGAAAAACAATAGTACCTTCAATGGTTCCCACTTCAGTCACATCCAATAGCCCCTTCACTGCACATGCCATGTAGCCTTTCTGGCAATATGACAACTTGCCATAGAGAGTCAATTTCATTAATCTCTCCCATTTAAAAAGGATGAGTAACATATCACATGTCAGCAATGATGGTGATGTGCGGTAGCATTTAACCTTCAGATTTTTTAGACAAATGTCCCTGGATGTATTTCTATTTGATCATTAGCAGTCATCTGTAAGAGAAAAGTGAGAACATAGGTACATATATAGATGAGCCCCTAAAACTTGAGGATGACTCCAAAGCACTTGATACACAAGACAAAGGCCTACAACTAATAGAACAGCTAGTATTCACCAGTTTTTCATTGTCACATCAATGATGCCTTCATTTCCACATACGTGCATTTTCAGTGAAGGATTAGACATATATGTATATGTACTTACCTACCTATGTGTATTAAAATGGAATGTGGATTAATTCCTATTTGTGACATCCTACACAGTAACAGGGAGATTATCTTAGTGGACACATGCATAAACCTAAACTCTATTGCAGTGAATACAGAGACATTTGAGGTACCAACCATGATTGGGGCCTGATGCTGAGATGCAATTTCTTCGCAGCCACCATCATTCTTTTCCTTCTCTATGTTAACTTAATAAAGATTTGCCTTTTCCTTTATCTCTGCATCAGCCTCTGAAAGCATTCTTTTCAATCTCCTTTTAACTTTACTTTGATGTTCACAAATTCACCTCCTGGAATTCAGGATAGTGGTACTTAATCCAACATGTTACATGCACAGACTTGTAATGAAATGGTTCAACACACACAAATTGAACATATCCAAATTCACCACACTATCCAGTCAACAAAGCCCACCCCTTTCTCTATTTCTGAAATAACTTAGAATGCAATTACAAGCATTGGAGGTGACATGGGCAAAAATGAGCCACCAAAAAATCAAGAAAATTCTATCACCACAGTTAGTCCAGAATGTTAACATTCATGGCAGCAACATGAAAAGGGGGTAATGAGGAACAAATAAGGGTATAGACATACATGGTAAGCTTCTCATTATTATCACAAATTCATTGTAGCTCATGAATCTTTGAAAGTATCATTAGTAAACGGCTAATTATATCCTTCCACATTTCTACTGTGTTCTACTTTTTCCCGATGCTTGTCAGAAATTTATTTTTTTCATTAATGCATCCAGGCTGAATTAAAAGGAGGTGATAGTCACTGTGGGAGAGGTTTAGAAATCTCATTACAGATTAAGAAATAAATGCAAATTGGGCACATTTACAATGACTTAATCAGAATTTCACCAAGGTGAATCGTTCTTGGACTTCACACCAGGCCAGGTTTTCCATAGCGGCCTATGGAAAACCTGAAACTGAAGAACGATTCATCTCAGTTATTTGCCGGGAAAGCATCAAATCTTTCACCAGTATTTTACCAAGTATCTCCTTAAAGTATTGAGTTCCTTACACTGATTGTTAAATGCTTGACAATATGCATTTTGTTTAAGCAAAATAATTAATGCCAGTTAAAATTGGTTACAATAACCAAAACCACAGCCTCAGCCAATTGGATTGAGAGCTCAGCTACCATGGACTCAAAATTAGGAGCTTCTTTTACCATGAATCCACTTCTTTTACCAGAATATTACATTCTCATTTGAAACTTTGAACTTTTTGGAGCCATGGATTTGGTCAGTAATTAAAGGTCAAGGCGAATGATTTTTCCTCTGTGGAATATCACACTAATGTGCACTTGCGGTTGACTCTAAAGGTAAATACCGTGGCTAGTCCCGGTATCCTCAAAATCGGTCAAAAGAGCGAACACCTCAATGTGTTCTATGTATGGCTTTATCCTTGCGGACTGTGGTGCTAAGCACATGCTTTGGACTGCTTATTGACATCATACGTCTAGCAGTCCGGAACACCTTGTTCCTATAAAGCCACCAAAAATCCACAGGGGAAAAGGACGCCTCGGAAATCAGCTTAGCTGATTAAAGCACTCGGTACAAAATCAAGGGATCCGGGTTCGAATTCCAGTCAATACGAATTATTTTTCCTCTGTGGAATATCGGAATTATAAAAAGCCTTGTACACAACCTCCAAGAGCCTAACTGGTCATTGTTAATGAAATTTCATCATCATCAATAACTGCCCAGGCTGAGGCCATTTGGCTTGCTCTGCTTCAGGTCGAAAGCTGGTCCCTCCATCAATTCCCTGGTCGTCCGCCATCTCTTTTTCCAGACGGTCTGTAGTAGAGACGTCTCTGGGATAATCTATTGTTGGAAATCCTCAAAGCATGCTCATACCATTTGTTAGCGTATTTTTCAATAGTTTCCATTACTGCTGGGATTTTTAAATCTGAGCAGATGTCTTAATTTTGTTTGTGGTCATAGTGAATATAGCCAGCCATGTAAGTCATAGAAATTTAATTTCAGCTGTTTCAATCCTTCTGATTTGGCTTGATGTTAATGCCCATGTTTCAGAGCCTTATAGCAGAGTTGGAATTGCCATTGTTTTGTACAATTTTAAACTATCTCTGGGCATGTCTTTTCTAATAAAGTATTCTTTATTGGCCAGCTATTTTGAAGTCACTACCTTAGGGATTGATGAAAGAGATGCTGCAGCCAAGATAAATTAAATTATTAACCTGTTCTATACATTGATTATCAATGAAAATTTTAGACATAAGAGGGGTTTTGCCTTTAAAACCCATTGTTTTTGTTTTATTCATTGCTATTTTTAAATTATAGTATTCTGCTATGTTCTCAGTATATTCCACAGTTTATATTAGCTACTCCAAATGACTTCATTGCTCCCTCGTCATTTTCAAGGGTAATCCCCTAAAGGTGCCTAATCCCATAATCCCCAAATTGCCAAAAAGGCTACTTCATCAAGCCCCATGAAGATGCCTCCTATGCCTCACTTAGGTGCCTATATGACACCTTACAGGCTCATTTTCTGGTGAGGGTGCTTTGTGATAGTAAGCTGACACTTAGGTCATCAACATGGCATTCATGGAATCCTCCTTATTTTGGGGTTAAATCGGAGCAGGAATAAGAAAATTTGCCAACTTATGGAGCTAATTAGGACTGCTTCTCTGATTATGCAGAATAATTTGAAATTGATATATTTGGAGTACATCAGGATACATATTGAAAGGTAGTGTTTAGTCAAAAAACATTTCCCTTGTATCCTACACATTTTGAAAAAGTAACCATTTGCTCTAACATAATATTTTTTCTAATTCAATTATGCAAATCTCATACTCAATTATTGAGATATAAGACACTGTCTCTGGTATCCTGTGGAAATCTTTCATTTTCTTCATATTGAAACAAGTTACTCGGTATGATTTCATACTTTATTGCACTAACCAACCCAGGTTTTTATGTCATGCCATTTTCAAGGTAACAAACATTGAGTGGTTTGTTACTTTGAAAATGGCATAACATGCTGATGCTGAAACCTGGGAAGGTTGGTTCAACAAAGTGGGGAATCATACCACATGACTTGTTTCAATATGAAGACAATTATTGAGATTCAGAACAAAGTTCCTCTAATACAAAGTGAAGGAGTAAATATAAATGTATCAGATGGAGTCAAATACCTTAAGGCCACCACAACTACATACCCATGTAATACCATGTATGTATATACCTATCATATGGAAAATCCAAAACATTTGCAGTGCTGAATTATATTTATCAAGTAAATAGCAGGAAGGTCTTTAGATGAAAAAGTGAAAGAGAGTTAATATATCACTCTAGTCCTGCCTCATCTCAAGTATACTGTGAGCATTTGGGACCCTGCACAGAAATATTTAATGAGTGAAATATAATAGAAAGGAAAGCAGCAAGCTATTTGTTTAAAATATTTACCAGTGAACAGAAAGGAAAGCAGCAAGCTATTTGTTTAAAATATTTACCAGTGAACAGAAAGGACCAGGCTGGGAGTCACGAGAGACTTGGAGGATACACACTTGTATATAACATTACTTGAAAAATTCAGATCACGCATGTTTCAGAGATACACAAAGGATATTATTTTAACCTCACACTACATCTCAAGATCTGATAGAAGCAATAAAATACAACAGATACACTGCCAAACTGATGGGTACAAAAATTTCTTCTTTCCATGCACCATTAGTGACAACAACAAAAACAGCAGGACATTAAGATACTCTGTTAACATACAATTCACATTCATTCTTTCCCTTTTTTTTCATTCTCTCAAGGATGTTCCTTTTATCAAGGCTGGTGTTCTAACACCCTCTACCACACCTCGCTGCAGCACAGGGCCGTAGCCAGGGTGGGAGGGGGGGCACCACCCCTCCTGGAATTTCTTTTGCCTGACCTAGCTTTGTCTTTTTCTTAAGAGATTAATGCCTCCTTTTAGTACTCTGCTTTACAGAGGAAAGCTTTAAGAGTCGAACAATAACCTAAAATAATCCATCTAACATTAAAACTGCAAATAGTAACCTAGAAAATATCGAATAAATTTACAATGTTAACCTTCCCAAGACTTTATCAAGTGTCGTAGATTTACAAGGGAAATTGGTTGCCCCTTCTAAAGACATGACCTGGCTATGGCCCTACTGCAGCAGCTTGCATGGTAACATGTAGATGCATGTCTATAGGCCCTTGGGAAAATAAATTATTACATATTAGCCTGAAAGAGCAAATCAGAAAGCAGCAGGAGGGAGACTAATTTCATAAGTAATCGAGGAACAGATATTACAGCTCTGTCTTGAATGGCTCTATTTTATAAAACTTTTTAAATCCAATACCATTGGTAAGGATGTCTAACAATACAATGAAAAACAGATGGGGCACAGCTATGTAGGTATTCACATCAAAGATCTCTGTTCGGCCTACTCAAGTAATAATAAATTAACTTACCAAAGAATACCAAAGAGCACCAATGAATACTGTCATGCCTTCTGGGCTGTCTCTAACATGTAAAGTCATATTTAACCTGAGATGAAATTATTTTGTGGAAAACATAGTCGTTCACTTTGCCTTAATGAAGTAGAAATTGTTCACGTAGGTGAGCGTATGCTAGCAATTATAAAAGCGATGAATTCGTGCAACATATAAAACAACAACATAAGATATATTGTGAGGCTGTTGCTAGTGATCCTGAAAGGAAACCTGTAAGAGGCGGAAGAAAGGTCATCCATACCTAGTGGTGGGTGTATGTACTTAGGGTTTCTGGCACCCCTGACAAAATGGAAGGGGTGGCACGTCCCGTCCCCACTTTTATCTCATTCTCTACATCCCTGTTTTTGTTATTACTTTTTATCCTCAATATTTTTCAAACTGGATATGTGGATATTGTTCACTAAAACATTATCCTATCTTTGGGTGGGGGGAGGGGAATTTCCATGTTGCCCCCTCCCTGATGATGCCCCTGGTGAGGACCAGCCCCGCCACCTGTGTCACCACTGTCCATACCTATGCTTCTTCCTGTTTAGAGTAATAAATCCTTTAGTCCAGGACTACTTACAGGCTGTGTCGCTAGGAATATTAAAGTCATCTGCATGCACCAGGTTTTATTCTGCCCATACAGGACAGCCACTATACTCAAACACATAAAAAACTCAAATTTAAAAAGAATGTTTGAGGAAAATGTGACTTGAAGACTATAACCTAACAAGTCCTTATTATGTAACAAGACCACCATGGAGATTTGGTGACAGGGAGCTTCCCAAAGCATAATAGTGGTTTTATTTTTTTCTGTTATACTCTCTTTACCAACTGATGGATCTTCTATCGCACATATACCTAGATGTTAACCATAAGTTTCATCTGGAATTCACCATCCATGAATTAAGCAAAGAGAAAATTACTGAAGAAATTACTTTGGCCAATAGAGCTTTGAAAAAGTTTGTTATAGGAGTGGAAGCATTGTACTGCCAAGCATTCCTGGAATTGAATGCACTTCTCCACAGCATATTCTCAAAAATGACAAATATAGGGTGGTATGTAAGATGGGGTCTCTACATAAATGGTCAGCTTTCACATATGAATAATGATGACTTAATGAGATTTTGACTTGAGTTTTTCGTGGCTCTCAATGTTTAAACTAAAAGTCAATTGACTGAGCAAATATGTACCACACACCAGAAAATTTGAGGGGTGACATAGATGGGGATGACTTACTAGACATGGAAATTGGAGCCAGAGAGGTGACAAATGGAATGGAGAATACAAAATATGTTGAACACAACTGACCATGGAAAATTGCAACTGACGCAAGGAGAAGACAGCACGTTACTGATGGCAGATACATAAATATTACATATGCTGTTTCCCTATAAGAAACACAGATATTCACTGAGTAAAACTTGGTTATCTTTTTAAGAATATAAAAGAAGAATTGTGCCAAGACAGAGACCTGAAAATGCCATCTGGTCCATTTCGTTAGGTTATATGTATATATGGTTGATTCTCTTTATGAATATGCGTTATTATAAAATATGGAAGGGTGAAAAACTTGTTTTACCCCTGCCTCATAGATTTGAAAGGGACTGAATACATTAAAACCTTTCAGGCCATAAAACCATTCGTAAATGTAATTTTAAAAAGTGATTCAAAATAAACACGAAAACGGTAGGTACTTCGTTTGGAAACGAGCTTGATTTGAATGAGTAAATTATATATACCAGGGCAAATTAAAGATACGATTCCATTCCAGGCACTGAAAAGGGTGAAATCTTTTCTTTGGTTCCCCATTGCCACCACCGAAAATGATCTCTGCTCATTGTCAGCATCATCAACATAAGGAGCTTAGGCATCTCGTATGAATGCAACCATCACTGCGCACCTACCTATAGAGTTTTCTCAGGAGAAAAACGTCGTCGTGAACATCTTATGAGAAGTGCCGGAAGCCACTACGACCGCCAACTCCACTCCAGAGGATCGCAAGCTCGCAATTAGCATGTTTTTTGTTTCAACATTTTTTTCGGAAAATGATCGACGATGATCGAACGTGAAGCTGATGACCCTGATGAATGTACTGATGAGTTTTGAATATTCATTAGGATTACCGTACCTACACACATTGAGTTACATTACCTTGTTGAGGAAGAGCTCCAAAAGAAATCCACCACAGAGAACCAGGAGCAGAAAGATGAGCATCTGGAAGCTATCGAATCGAGCTGTTAATATTCCTGGCCAATGTGAGCGGAGGGAAAGTATTAAAGTTGACGTATTCCATTCAACTTGTCATGATAAAACGTGAACCGCTTATTATTATAATTAATACTAACAGAAAACCACATTCAGATATGAAAAACAATAGTTGAGACGTATATATTGCAACAGCATTAACACAGGAAAGTTTACACAAGAAAGACTCCATTATAACAAGCAATTTCACTAACCTTCGGGTATTTTCAGAATAAATAATTCGTCTCGGTGTTAATTCCAGTAATAAACCTATGCATAACCACACTCGCCTCACTGAAAACGGTCACTTAAATATTGGAATACCTACTAGTATTACCAGTCTCTACTCAACACATTATGACTTCAAGATTAGACAATAAACTTTGCTCCATCATTTTTCTTACATTTCACGTCTTCATGCCGGCTATGAAAACGTAACTGCCTAGGACTTCATTCCTCTGCATTCGAACAACCTCTCCGTTACATTTTTCCACCCTTGAGTCCGCCCGAGCTCTTGGTCCAATCCGAGCATCTGAAACTTTTTAAGGAGTCATTTACACCAATCATCGTTCTCAACGAGAGAGCGGGTAGTTCGTTGGTTGATTTCTTAATTTTAAATTTGGACTTCACGAACTTATAAAATTTAATCTATAAATTTTTTATATTTTCAACGGTTAAAAAATTATATGAGATTTACAATAGAGGAAAGTGCAAATACATAATAAAAAAATGTTCTTTAATTAATATATTTTATGTTAACTTATTGAAAATAGTCTGCGTACTGCTACTAGTCGATGAGGCTACGTCTCCCAGGGTAACCATAGCGAGGTAGGGGTGGCATATATGTTTCATTTGGTGAAATCAGGTGAACTATGTCATAGAGTAAATAGTAATATATATTTACTCTATGACTATGTATATAATATTTGCAGGTGAAACTCACCAGGAGTAAGATATGGCCAATATATGATAATATATTCAGGAACAACATTTATTCATCAATTGCCATCGATAATAAGATATTTCAGTGATTTTTAAGTCATTATCTGGTAGTCTTGCTTGGAATAATATTTATATTTACTTAAGATTTTATATTTTTCAAAAATTACATACATGGCTCATTATGCTAGTTGCTGGAGGTGTGTAAGTTTGGCAAGGTGTCAATGAAAGTAATCGTGAATTAAAGTGCTGACATGGAAAAAACGAAGATGAAGTGCATTCACCAGGAGTGTAAAAAACGAAGCCTAAAAGCCTCACCAGAAGTTTAAATTGATCGAAATACCGATACCTACCACTCGGAGGAATATTTAAAGTGAGATTACTTTACTACTAATAGCTGTAAAATGCACTGAGAAAATAGTCGGACAAACCTTTTTTGATGATTAGACCATTAATTATGTTGGTAGCCCTTTAACCACATCAATCAAGAGCACTCATAAATTGAAAACTGTAGGGAAGACTGGGTATTTAAAAGAAATTTGGCTACGTGGTCTGAAAAAAAATATTCCGACCGAAAACTAACAATGATATGTTACTCTCGCTGCGAATTCTGTCAGTTGACGTGACTTCAAATCTCCCGAAGAATGCGGCTGATGCAAATTGACGTATTTTAAGATTGCAGATTACAAACGTTGGCAATCACTTTTTGCTAAAAGTTAATTCAAAGTACATATTAAATTGTTCTATTTGGCAAAGAACTATTTTTTTAATTGTTTAGAAATACTGAGGGAAGAAGAAGGTATGGTTTTTGTACATATTAATGTTTTTTTGGGCCATGCGCCAAAAATTCTCTGCATTGTACTGGAGTAATGGATTTTACGGCTCAGCAGCGATTATCAAAGCAAAAACACAGCGATAGTGTTAATGTACGATAAGGCAAGACTGCTTTTTGTGATGATCCATTCAATTGTTACGTTTATTTATTTTTATCGACTCCCATATCCAACGCAGTTGGAATCTGCAAGGAGCGATTCGCGTAAGGAAAATCTCCATCAATTATACTTTATAAAACTGATTGTCTTTTTCTTAGCACTTAGCTTACAATGAACAGCTGACGCCTTATTTCACATTTATAACTATGTATTTACCTTGTTAATCCATTACAAGGATTCGATTTAATAATTCTAACGCTCTGTTGGCACCTACTATGGTAACTTTATACACCCGAGTCAACCATAGTTATCGAGCTCCAATAGTTATTTTCTGCCATCCGAATGCACGTTGGTGACAATGGTCAAGTAATTGTCATCATCTTCAAATGACTGGTAGGTAATGGCAAACAAATATGATGCACGTTAAAGGTAGTAAATACCATGCAATTACCAGTTGTACCATGGTAATTGAATACAGGATCAGAGGGGCTATTCTGCATGTTCTCGGAATTACCGAGCCTCGAAAGTGTCCTATAAAATTTTAAATAGGGCCATTTCAAAGTTGGGAATTGTCGGGGAAAGTGACGTCACATTCACGGAGTTTCCAAGGTCCAACCATGCCGAGTCCTTACTGAATAAGGCCCCAGGTAAAACTTACCAGCGTTTTGTACAACGGTAACAAGTTTGCATTGTGAACGAAGCATAACTCCCACCATGAGTTCGATGTATCAGAGGTTCCGGGCGATCGAGTGTATCATCAACAAAAATACCCATTCAACCGAAACGGTTCTCCTTCTGCTTGCACCGATGACCTGGTTCCGTGTTGGATACGACTGCACTCAGAGAATCCTAAAAGGAAACTAGGATTCGCACGTAATTTTCGCTCTGAGTTGTGAAGCTGGGTGGAGTGAGACGGGTGGGGGGGATTGAATAGTAGGAAGAAGTGGGCGGAGATTAAAGACGAGTGGAGACCTGCGGGGCAAGCCTGAATTTTTTTTCGCCCATAGACTAACCTGCTTTACTCCCCTTCGGCCCCAATTGACTTTGGCGATTCGACAAACCTCATCTTTTTCGACGGTTGACAGTTTTGGCGATGTACGAACTGTTTCTTGTTTCTTTTTTCAAGTTTCGACGGCTTCGAAGATTAATTAACTCTTTAATTGCATGAATAGTGAGTAGATTCACTCGTAATAAATGTCATGTATCCACAAAAAGTTTCGCTATTTTTCGAATTAAATAATAACAATTTGCATTGTTTTCCGCAGAAATTGCAAAATTATTTTTAAATCTTTGATGCATGGTTGTGAACTTACTGCAAAAGGTACAATGCCTCTGGGGATATTTACTCGATCTCCCCAGTAGAGGGAAAATATTTTTTTATCTTTTGGAGTGAAGTCGAAATCTGCAGTCAAGTGGATGAAAATATTCATTCGGATTATATGCAAATGCTGATTTCCACCTTTTCGATTTCATTATTTAAGAAATATGGATTTTTACTTATGAAATACCTCAGCTATTAAGAAAGTAATATTTGGATAAAAATGCATATACAGATTATCTGACGAATACATCTTTAATGAACATTTAACAGACACCGGAGCCGACTGCAACGCCATTTCCGTTCTTCAGTTGACGCATTTTGACTTGCAGTAAGAATTGCTGCTCGAAGTTTCCAATAACTCAAAAAATACAGTGGTCAGGTGCCTAATTTTATTACCTCGTGGTTGTGTGCAATAAATAAAATCTTATGCAGTCTACGTATGTATCCTAGTCCTAGTCTATCCGTAGTCCTGCGTCATGACTGAACGGAAAAATTAAGCCTGGCCCTTTCTAAGAATTAGTTAAGGTGTTATTAGGCCCTAAACATGGATACAAATTTTTAAAAATATGAAAAATAAAATTCATCTAAGAGTCCATAATAGATGTCTATTTTTTAGTCTAAGGATTAGATCTACATTTATTGGAGTTACAGTTCCGAGCTGAGGTCAATATTGAGCAAATCGTCTTTTATAATTATTATATTCTTCCTTTGTGCCAAAATTCGTGAGCATTGAAGATGATCGAGCCACGAGTACATGGTTGAGTTTGCGTGGAACCGTCCTACATACAGTTTGCGCGAAAATGGCATTTATATTGGATAGATAAATACTAAAATCTGTGGCCGATTTTCGATCGGATTGTAATTTTTAATCACGCGAGTTCATGAAGATATCACATGTGCTGAGCAAATTGGTATTTCGAACGTCGTTAAAAATCATGTAGTTTCATTTCCGCTAACCACTCACTTCTCCATCTCATAATTAAACAAATGCGTAATATTTAAACCTCTGATGCAACAATGGTGGTGGCATTTGACGATTACCTTGAAGAGGGCGATAAAAAAGCCCGATAAAAAATCTGGTGAATTTATTTGAATCCATAGCAACGGTATAACAAAAATGAAGTAGACTTTTTAAATGTCAAAAATACAAATGTTTTTGCTCAATTCAATTTCTTGTAAAAAAAGAGTTTAAAAAGAGTTTTTCCAGAGTCAAGACCTAGGTAAATCGCTTTTTCGTACCCTAAATTATTGAATTTGTAATTTTCATCCAACTCGTTAGAGCCATTCTCGAAATAAAACTTTACATGCATACAAAAATACACACACATACATATAAAAGATTTGCTCGTTTAATAGTATAGGATTTTCCCCCTCACTTTGCCCAATCTCGCATTTCATACCATGCAATTTTAAGTACAATTTTCGAAAAAAGTCGAGCAAAGGAATGATTTAGAGGTTCATATCAAACAAAGGACCTTTTTTCAAGAACCAAGTACTAAGGACCAAGGAACAAAACAAACACCTTTTTTTTCCTTTATGAGTAGCGAGAATATGAATGAAATTACTTTTAAGAGACCAAAGTCGCTACCTACATCGGCCCTCCAAATTTCCAAAATGTAGGTACAGAATGGGAACGAGCGCTTAATAGACATATTGAAAATATACAGAATTTTGGGGTTCCTATGATTCTACCCCCAAGTATGCTAACAATGTTAATTATCAAGTAAATCATTAAAATATTTATCTTCAATTCTTGCCTTATATAAAGTCTTCTTCGCCTTTCTTCCATCTTAACGCATCTGGGAAGGCATGAGCCTGAATGCTTTCTTTAATGAAACTGGTGATAAGCTGTGGATATGTTTGGATTAACTTTCCAACGTCTTCGTTCGAGGGTTTGATTAGACGACTTCTTTCTTCTTCGTATTTGGTGCGTTCGTAAATCCTATGGTGGACTGTGTCCTCTCCGTTTCCACAGCTGCATTCCCCCGTCTGTGTTTTTCCGATTCGTTTTAGGTAAGATGAAATTACCATGTCCAGTTAAAAGCTCAGTTAATTTTTGTTTAATCTCAAATGTACATTTTAGTCTTTCTCCTATGTTTGGGAAGAACTTCTTCCTTTCTCATCTTCGATCCATCGGTGTTGTCATTATTCTAAGATTAGTGTTCTTATAAGCCTCTTTATCCTCTTCTTCAATAGTAGACATAGCCAAAACTGATTACCATCGAGAAATATGATATTTGTAGACTCACCAATGTCGACAAAGGCGTCAGGGGAGACAATAAACGCTTGCCGACGGGCGACAAACATTTCAGACTTGCCCCCTAGTATGTGATCCGAAAAGTAACTATACCTACGTTAATTTTCGGTCTGGATAAGAATGAAATTATTCGTCACAACAAAGTTGTATCTTACCGTAAAAGTATGAAACTATCCGATACTATTGTTTCGTACCGTATCCGTGATAACATTAGTTTCGTACTTGAGAGATAAAAAATTATCTGTGACAGCAAATTTTCGTACCTAAGAGTAATGGAATCATCCGTTTAGGTTTCGGATCTAGCAAGTCCAATGCATAGCGACATTCGCATCCAGACAGATCAAGAAACTACCCTTTATTGTAAAGTTTCTTACTGAGAGGTACGAAATTATCCTAAACTGTACAGCTTTGTACCAAATAGGTGTGAAGTTATCTGCATAGAGTAAATACTCTACGTTAACTGTTTCTGCTAAGTTTTGGGATGCAGTTCTTTGTTTTTTCATACCGTTATGGATAGTGGCGTAACTACGGGGGGGCAAGGATTTCACTATTTCACTCTCAACATTACCCCCTCACCAAGTGGAGACGTCGCATACACTTCTACTATGGGAATTGCGAAGTTGGCCATTTTTAGTTTCCGATCCCCACTTAGCCTTACGGGGAAAAGAGCAGTAATCTTAATTTTGGAAGTATGTGTGACATGTGAAACATTTCGGGAGATTATACGTTATAGAGATATAGCCTGGAATTGCTAGATGATTGCAATAATAATTCTAACCAGGGGCGGCGTGGGTGCTCAGGGGCCTGGGACGCTGCACTTCCAGAGGGGCACGGTTTTTGTGACCCCCCCCTCCCCCCTTCTGAAAACATTTGTGCGTTAAAAACGCGTTAAAGTACAATTTCATAGGTATTTATGTACAGTGTGACAAAATTGTACTTTCACTCAGAGATGTTTGGTCTGCTGGCTCTTCAAAGTTCGGGGCCCGGGCCGCCGGGCACTTCGGACCCGAGCCCGAAACCTAGTGCGTGGCCCGGGGCCCGGGCAGGAATCCCCGCCTTCCCGCCCTGGCCACGCCGCTCCTGATTCTAACCATGGCAATCGTGAAAACAACGGAGATAAAGAGTGGAATACGTAGCATATTGGGTGACAATGAAACGCAATTGACACTTCTCTTGATAGGAAAAATCATAAGGTTGGTTATGAAACCTGCAAACTCAAGTAGCAAAAATACTTCATAGTTATTAAATGGCAATCCACAGGACTCTAGGCAAGGGTACATTGCACCCCTCTAGAATGTTGCGTAGGGCGCCAAAACGTTTCAGAATAAGGCACATTAGGCGCCCTAATTTAAAACGACACGCTGAAGAGACGAGGCTATTTTAGAAGGATTGTTTTAAAGGTCGAAAAAATTCGTTGGAAAGGGGGGGTGAGCGGCATGCGGTACCGGGAGCGCCAAAACGCTTGTTTCCCGCCCCCCATTAATCCGCAACGTCGTGACGCCTCTGGTTATGGACCCAGTTGAGAGGATGAAACGAAACGGACAGACGTAAATCTCAAGATAAACTATGTCAAGTCTGAATGAGTAAGGGTCAGGGATTCAAACTCGAGCCCTCGGGAAGGAAAGAAGCCATTACTCAATCCAGCACTGCACACCACACACCAACCCGATTCCGTATCCAGGGGCCTTATTCAGTAAGAACTCCACACTGTTGAACCTCGGAAAATCCATGGATTTGACGTCATAGCCCACGGCAAATCTCAACTATTCACTGGCCCTATTTGAAATATTAGAGGCTGAGGCGTCAAAATGTCGTCACTGTCGAGGCTCGGAAATTCCAAGAACATACAGAATAGCCCTTGATTATCTTGATTTTATTGTATCATTTTAATAACATGACAAAAAATTGAACCAATAGTAATAATAGGTTATCAAATAACAACAGGAATATTTAGAAATATTATTATCTTAAGAAGAGTAATTGTAGGAGCAGTTGGAGGAGGAGGAGGAAACATCTATTCGAAAAATTATAGCATATTCATCAATTGGACGTTTATGATGATAAATTATATCAATCTTAATGGGAACATGATATTGAACTATTTTTTTTAGTATAAATGATATTGAATATTGCAATAGTTACACTATTAAATAGTAATTCACTCTACTATTTACCTAAAATATTTTCACTTAAAATAAGAAGTATAATAAAATTTAATTTATTCATAAGAATATTATCATTAGGAGGTCTTCCTCCTTTTCTAGGATTTTTACCAAAATGAATAATTATTCAAAGTTCATTAAGAATACAAAATAAGTTTATTCTCACTATAATAATTATAACAACAATAATTACACTTTTTGTAGATTTATCAGTTAATTGCATATGCTATTCAGGCTTTTGGTGCTGGGATTAATTATTTAATATTTTGCATGTTTCGCCGTGCTATGCTGTCGGCTTCGTCGGGCTTTTTTTTTTAAAGCCCGATGAAGCCGGCAGCATAGAACGGCGACACTTGCATAATATTAAATTATTAACCGCAGAACCAAAAGCCTGATTAGCATCAACAATAATTACACTTTATTTTTTATTTACGGATAAAATATAGAACCTTTACTTTAAATAATCAAACATCTTATTTAATTGCCCCCCTGAGCGTAAACACGGAGAGCGCCGCTTTGCTAACTCAATCAGTCGAGATGAGCGGGGAATAGGATAGAGTTGTGCGCGAATGAGTCATTGTTCCATGAACGCCCCCGCCCGCGAGAGTCGGCCGTCCGGAGAATTTTCGTGGGCGAACGCCAGGCATTCTCCTCTCCTACTTCCCCCCCCCCCCCGCCATATTCCCCGCGTGAGCCTTTACTCCCCCCCCCCCCCCTCCCTCCTCTCACACGCTCACATCCCACACTCAAACCCTAAACTATATCCCTCTCACACAGTCATCCCACATTTGCAGTCGATTCGCTCGGATAGGGGGGGTTTAGCTTCAAAGAGGGAAAGGGAGAGATGTTAGGGGTTTTTAGGGTTGTAAAGCGAATTGAGGACACCGCTCAATTCCCACGCGGCCCTATTACTTAACCTCTCACCAACCTCCACGCACTCATACCCCTCCCGCCTTGCGCACGAATAAAAGCAGCAGACTGCCCGCAAACCGTCATTCTGTTCCCGCCGGGTCACCACTTCTCACCCCCCATGTCCGCATCCAAGCAAAGGGGATCGCAGCAAGTCGCATGGAGAGGGCGTTTACCCCTAAGGCTAGCTGCAGTATTTGAGCGAAGTAACTTGCATGTTCGCCAGAACTGTCGACGACTGCATTGAAAAAACAAATATGACCTGGTTGGCATCACTGTTCCTCCCGGTGCCACCGCGTTGGTGAAGAAAAAAATTCGATCTTCATGCACGCGACAATTAAACGAGGTAACTACTGAGTCAAATGAATTACGCATAATTTCAATTGGTAATTAGTGGCAAGTTGAGAGCGTTTCGACAAACGATTCCAATTTATGAATGTTCTCCGCGCGTGTTCAAGTGGTTCGTTAACCAATCGAGGAGAGAGAGAGAAAATGAAATAAACAATTGATTTTAGGTTCTAGAGTGAAGTGGACCAAGCCCATTAAAGCAGATCTAATAAACCAATAGTATATTGTATTTGAACATTTTCAGATACCGTAACAAAAAAAATTAATTAGTTTGAGATTTTTAATTGCGGGGATAATGAAAAGTAACTACGTGTATTATATATATATTGTTCAGAGGAATTGAACTTAAAACCCACTTTTTATGAATTCTATCCATTAAATTAACAGCCAAACTAGAGATTTGTGGGGAAAAATCCATGTTAAAGAGGGTTTAATTGACACCCTTGAGGGGAGATGCACCGACGAAATCCAGAAAGAAATTATGTACAGTTAAAGGAAGTTATACGAGAATGCAAGAAATTAGGAGGAATTGAATGCATCCTGCGGCTAAGAGCAACTTAAAAGACCGCTGACAACGAGAGGGTTGTCGCTGCGGGTCCCCTAGAATTTTGGACAAATTCCTCTGTGAATAATTTCAAGTAAAATAATGTTTGTATTAGCGGAAGGATAATTACATGAGTGGATTTGTGACCGGTCAAATCTTAAAAATCTCAACAAAAGTCTTAAAATTTAAATAAAACTCCGCAAAGAGGGCAGGCTAAGTTACCAAGATCCTTATATTATCAAAAACAAGAATGCACCAACCAAATAACATCATTGCTGCGCTTCTATATAAAATTCATATAGTTTTTTTTTTAGAAAAAGTCACTCTTTAGCGACACATAAATAGAACATGCTATTGAATTACGTTTAAATGCGCGTTCTTAACTTAAACTTGAAAACCTAGAGGAAAAATATGAGTAATCTTTTTAATATACTCTAGAGTTATCATTCTTTTCTGCTGAGGGTTAATGGGGGTTCAAGAGAATCATTTTTCCACTGATGCAAGTCAACAAAGTTCATTCTCTGGGCTCGACCAGTCAGCACAATGTTGTGAAAGTAACTGTGTCTGAGTGACAGTGACTGAGTAAACACTGTTCTAGGAGATCTAAAACCATGAATAGCACCGCGGCCGTGAATAATTTCTCTTAGGATGCCTCAAGTTCTGAGAAGTAAAACATGGTTGCAGTCACGTGGTCTCGTGGTTTTAATCAAGCATGGAACCGTGGCTGGTAACAAAAGTTGTTGTTTTTTTATTGCCGTGTTGAGTATTTCTTGGGAAATCTGTCTCGTCAGATTACCCAGAAGAGGCCCAATAACCCGATTACGTGGAGTAGGGTCTCATTCGCCGTACGCACAATTGGATACAGGACGAAGAAAACATCAGACAGAAGGGGGCCCAAGGGAAAAAAAGATAAAGAAGGCTTTTAAGTGACCCAACAGGAGCGTGCCCGCCGCATAAATTCTTTTTTTCCCAGAATATAACGGAGAAATCATAAGTCATACGACGATTTCCTGGAATTATCGGCACAATCTGTCCAAGTTTGGGGATTACGCAAATTAGGAACCTCGGTTATTTTCGTAGGACGTGGACACATACTTTTCACTTACCATAAAAATCTTTCAGAGATGATCGACGGTAAAACCCTGATTATATTAATTTTCGTATGGTGATGATAAACACATGCGAAAACTTTTCTACCAATTTGCTTTTTTATCGTTAGTGTACTTTCATTTCAAAACGACAGTAGCACTGACAATGAGAGCCAAAATTATCATTAAGTAATAATGGAAATTATTCTAACACCATTCATGAGATATTATTCATTTTCTTTCTAACAAGCTCGGGTATCTCTTACCCTTACTTTCTAAGTTCGTGCTTTTACCTTACCATAGCTCAGTCGACCCAACTATTTCTTCTTCCTCGGGCACTAAGGTAAAAGACAAGTGAAAAAGAGATTCACCATGAAAAAATCTGAGTATCAGGCCTCATTTTGTCAAAAATCTCAAATATTCAAGTTAAATAAATTTAAAAAATACGTTGTTTAACGTGAATGGAATATATGATATAACTTCGCCGGAATTCGAACATTTGCTGATTCCCAATTGTCGGTCACGAGTGCTATCCAGTTTCACCACTAACCAGCTCTCCAGTTACTACGAAGCAAATTTCCAACTTTCTTCCACTCCAAGCTAAAGTTTCGGGCATTACTTTGTGGAACTTAATCACACCATATGATTTATCCCTTTGCAATTATTTATTTGTCCTTGATAATGACTTTATACCTATTTTGAAACCATGTTACGTGAAAATTAAAAGTGTGAAATTTTCAAAGTGATAAACGTTTTCTTCAGCCCCTTCTTCACATAGGTATTCCAAATTCCAAACTATGACCCCATTTAGGTTGGAATGAATATTCGCTAACCATCCTTCCTAGATGTGACTCAAGCCAGACTAGGAAGGGCACAAAACGTGGATTGGATCACGGCCTTTTAAAAAACCTCACCAAACAAACTCGATGGCTTCAGGATCAACTGGGTGGAAATTTATGTTAACCTAATAAAAAAGAGCACCTTTGCAATTCTATTTTCCTTGTTACGACTAAATTGAAAGCATGAGCGTCATCCCTAGACACGTACCTTGGGATAACGCCTACTGCCTCGGAACTAGTTCGCCAACATCTACACGGTACCCCGCGAGCCAACTCAGGGTGCGTGGCAGGGGGTGATTACACAAGAGACATGTAACCGTCAAACAGGCTGAAATACTGTTACTAGCAATTTTAATAAATACATATAATATGCGTAACAAATGCGTCTACGCGGTACCCTGCAAGCCGTTCTCGTGGGTGCGTGGCAATGGGTGATTCCACACCCCCACACCACACAAATTCTCTGCCAAAATTTAATTAGCTATTTTACTAAACATACTTTTTATCATATATCTATTATTACACTCTTCAACGAGTAATGTATGAACGTATGCATGTATGTATGTAAAATATATCTCGGGAACGGCTTCAAAGACTTTGATGAGACACCTTATCTTGAGGGTTTTAGATGAGATGTGCAATGGACAGGGTCTGATCTTCGGTAAAATGGGTAAGGAGACTGATTTGGAACCGAGAAAAAAATTTGGGACCAACTCATGAAAATCATGCGAATCAGTGGGGACTTCAAGTTAGAGTCACTTTTATATTTACGACATTAAGATACCATAAAATAAGCTTAAGACTTGGACTTTATTGCGCCTAAGGTTTTAATTTTATTTTTCTTGCGTCCAATTTCAACATACTGGTAGAGATAATTAAGATCAGGCACACTATTGAGGTGTTTTAGCGCCATTTTCAAGATTATCTCCATGGTTAAAGCAATTGTTGTTTGTTTATTTCACAGGAGACGATGACACATGCCGCTGTCGGAGAAGTGAGTGACTGGTGGACTTACGGCGTGTTTCCAACGACATTCCAAAAATTAATTTGCTCATCTCGTGTCATTTCTTAAAGAATTCGCGCTAAGAATAAATATAATCCGAGCGATGATCAACATCATATACATCAACATAACAGATATTGTTAAATTAACTAATTTAGGTGGAAGAGACTACATACACAATACGGCAGCTAATCATTGTTCTAATCATGCGGGAGAGACATTGAATTAAAATATTGCGTAAAGATACTAATTTTTCTAATAAAATGAACCATGCCCTGACTATTATGACCAGACAGCAGATCTCAAAAGGGGAAGTAGGAAGCATTTAGGCTGTGATGGGAGATTGGTGTATAATCCAAATAGGAAGAGAAAGCAGAATGGCCACATACCTCCCTCTTACCACGTCTATTTCGTGAAGGGGCGATGTTTGGATAGCACAGAGACTATCGGAAGGAGGGGAGGAGAGTAGAATTTCTGGGGACGGTGGCAATTTTGATCCGAGTCTTCACCCCAAACTCCCCGCTCCCTTGCCGTGCGGTTTGGGAGAAATCTTGGAACTCCGAAAACTCGATTCTGTGAGACCTATCCGGTGAGGCTTACCAATGGTAGGTACAACGTGGTTTGTGTGTGTGTGGTCGATATCACAAAGGGGGTGATGGCAGGGACCGCCCATTGAATGGCTTCGTCTGGCATCGGTTGCCTACGCTTTTCCATTAAATTCTCGTGGTCGTGAGCATGAAAGGATCTCTTTTATCTCTCTTCGCTCTGAGAGAGGAGAAAGGCCTCGTTCCCCTTCCACACACTGACATAAGTTTGGCATGTCGATGTAAATTCAATAGTGAGTCACCGTCCGCGGCCCCGACAGATAAAATCCATAATTTGACTAAAATACGACGAATAGAAAGAAACGAAAGTACGAACACTTTATATATTTTTGAGCTATATTGAAATTTCAAAATTGCTTCAATTTTCTAAACAAAAACTTCATACAGGTATAAACTCATGTAAAACCTGAAACTGAATTTTATGGAGTATTTTTATACCAACATGTTTTCACATTGTATATTTATAAGAGAATAGGTTGACTCGAATGGGGTCAACAATGTTGTGATTGCGTCATGATAAGTGGAGTTTTGGAATTAATGATGGAATTATTCGTTTATACTACATACATTAGATGCATAGACCAATCATGCCATTCCCTTTCGGGGTAGACAAAGTAAGATAATTTAGTTAATGCTATTAACCCTAGTAAACTGGCTCCTTTTATATAATTTCCTCCACGATGCCCTATCCTTGCAAACCACTTTCGCTTTTATTACGCTCATGCATTGCTTTATACACGCACTCCTTTTCTTAAGACTCCGAATATTCCTCCTCTTGATCTCTTTCACTACATTCACCCACGAATTTAGCGGTCTACCTCTTTCTCTCACACCGTTCACTCTATTATCATATATCTGTTTCGATATTCGTCTCTCTTCCATTATCTCAACTTGGCCAAACCAACGTAGCTCACTCCTTCCATATTGGTTCATTAATGAAGCATCCAACCCTCATTCTTTCATCAGCAACTCGTTCCTAACCCTATACATCCTACTACTACTGCAAACACTTCGCAGGTACCCCATTCCCACTGCATTTCCCTTATCATTATTTATCTATTTAACCAGTTACATTGCATTGGGCATTTTGCCTGGTGGTAATGGTCCACGTATCACTCACAATGCTCAATTCACACACAATGATCAATATTTTTCACATAAAAATTATAAATTGGTTCGCTCAAATTTTGCGAGGTGAAGTCTCTTCTTGAACTCCTTATAACATTTTAGGAAAGGATTTAAGACTTAAGACAGGTAAGGCATTCAATTCCTCTATCGTCCTGTTAACGAAGGAAAATTTTCCTATGCCGGTTTTTTGCTGTCGTGTCCTTATTTTAAAACTATGGTCATTTCTTCCAATTCAGCTTGGCAATCTTTTACTGATTTTCTGATCTTTTACTAATTTTCACTTCCCTAGACTCATTCCTAGATATATCTAGTATGTGGAGCATATATGCTCCACATACTAGATATATCTAGGAATCTCTCTCTTCATCTATTCTTTTATCTTCCGCAAACATTCACTATGTTTACAATTGCCAAAAATATTACAAATTACTTCCCTTAATAGGACCAAATGAGGAGTACGCAGAAGTGGTACAATATTTACAGCTGACAATAATTACTAATAAATGGTCTTGAGAGTAAAATTCTGAAGAGGCCACTTTAAGCCGAATTTGTATTAAAAAGAGGCTATAGCTTTCTATTGCTGCGTTGTTGAATTGATAGGTCAACCTGCGTTGGTTCATTTGAGTATCATTGGTGATTCAGAGCATCAGCGAGGACAACAGCTAATTGTAAGCGATATTCTAATTTGAGAGGTTGCACGCATAAGAATTAAGCTTCCGATAGATAGACATTTCCTTGTTTCCTTGCATGCTTTCCAAGAGAATCACGTGACCAGAACGAACGAATTCGCAGTCAATGCAATGAATTGCAGTCATGAAATTATTCAGCCTTTATCCCCACGATCTCTCTCTTGTATCTGCAAATATGAAATGTTTGACAAATAATGGAATCATCTTTCTGTGAATAATTACGACGAGAAAGAACAAAAACAGCAACCATTCGATGGGAAAGATGTGGGGCATTTTCATTTTTATCAATAATCCGATTTCATTTTTCTCAGCCACCAAAAACTATATCTTATATTATAAATTAAAACAGATTACATTCACGAACAGTCTTGTAAAGGATTGTAATTGTTTTTCCTCCAACCATTTTCCTCTCTACGTGTAGTTTTTGGCAATACAAACCTTAAGATGCATCTACGCGATTTTTCACTATCTTCCTATCTATCTGTGAAAGACATGGTAAAGAGTAAAACGCTACATAAAAATTAGTCAAAATACAGTGCATATTTATAGTAAAAAATGTTTATCTTAGATTTATCATACAAAATTCTCACTAAACGGTTCCTATCGCAGCCATGGGTTACCAATTTACCTTAAGGACTATGATTCACGATGGTGAGATATACCTTGCTTTTGTCTAAAAGTCTTGCTATGAATCAATCGTCTTAAAACACCATTAACCTAGTAAAGAATCATTTCCTGCTCCTAGATCCGGCTAGATGTTTCATTATATTGCACGAGCCAGTGACAACGACAACTCTTAAGAAACAATTTTTTATCTCTCCGAAGGATGGGAAAAAGAAGAGGTGGTAACGGTGCAAGCATGAAAGAATCAACTTGGGCATTACTCTCTCCGTCTGTTAAAATTTTTATGGACATTCAAACTTTATGGCACACCTGGAAAAGTGGAAAACCAGTAAGCCTCTATTATTGGCGTAGCATCAGGTAAAAGTATCTGACATCACACCTTTGGAATTTATTACCAGTTCTTGCGCTTGATTTGCAAATTTAAACGATTCATAAATTTCCAAATGTGTGTCGCAAGCAAAGTCACAAGAATGTGCGGTACGAGTGTCGCAAAATTCTGAATAAATATGTATTCGCATCATAAGCGGACATACACTGTGTTGCGATCAGTACATATCCCTCAGATAGATAAATTCCCCATAAAGATACCTCAGTATCTATCAATGCCCCCATCTGGGGTCTCCCAAAGTTTAAATTTGGGACCCTTATTGTTTAATATAATTATAAATGATATTAGTTTTCATTTAAAATCTGTATATCATTTGATGTATGCAGATAATAGAAAAATATTTGATATCATAAGGACTCCTAACGACTACTTCCGGATGCAAAACTTTTTAAATGCATTGAGTAAATAATAATCTAAGCAGAGTTAATAATATTCTAGATTTAGGAATCTAATTTGATGGTAACTTAGAATTCCAAAAATGATGATATTCTTATGGTTTTAAGTGTGAACAAGTGTTGTGTAATCGCCTTCTATAAGAAATAATTACCTATAATTTATGACTACTCTAATCATGATTATCTCCTCAGCAGAGTTAATAATATTCTAGATTTAGGAATCTAATTTGACGCTAACTTAGAATTCCAAACTCATATTCAAAATATAACACTAAGAGCTTATAGAACATTAGGGTGTGTGTGGAGGCTCTCTAACGATTTCAATGATATGCACTGTATAGCTGTACGTTATTTATCGCTTGTCTGTCTAATTTTAGAGTAAGGTGCAATAGTGTGGTCACCCTATTATAAGGTACATACAAATAACACACACACGAGCATTTTTAATTGTTAAAACGTTAGTATTTTTCGTTGTTAGTATCAATTTTTAGTACCATGCTTTTACCTATCTAACGGAGAAGTTTTAGAGCTGAGAAGGAAAAGTTTTTACCACTAAAATGCGTCTTTGTTGCTACTTCATAACTGTGATGGGCAACCGTGTCTGTTTGACGGCCAAATGAAAAATGTATACGGCACACAAGGGTCATTATTTTTATAGTTTTCTCAGATATTTCGGATTATTTTCACAAATATTATAAACGTATAAAATAAAATTATCGGTAACTGGCTTTAGTATATTTATTTTCTTGATTACATACATTGTCTATAGAAGTATTAACAATATATTATTCGCCACGGAGCAAAGGTTGCATTCTCTTACCATAGACTATCGAGCTGACATCTAAGCACTGCTACAGAGAGATTGAGCGGAGGGCATGACCCTCATTTCTCAGTGGCGTATAAATAGCACAGGGAAGACAGGGTTTTTGTACAAGGCTATTCTGGTCATGTTCTGTTCTGGTCCATCAAGTCAGCATCAATGAACGACTAATCTTGCAGTACGGTGACTGGTATTTTCACCATCGCTGGAAATATTTAAAAAAATTATTGGATATAAATTCCAGGAAGCCTGAAAAGTAATTGCAATTTCCACGACAGTAATGACGCATTAGCACCTTTCAATTAAAAGTTAAAAGTGAACCACTATGTATCCTCATCAATCCATCATCGTGAGTGTGAAAAACTTATCGATCGGGTGTCTTCAGTTCCAACATAGCGGAAGACTGGATAATTACAGCAAACATTGAATAGAGAAGAGGACTGATGATCTGTATACAATTAACACTTATATTTAATGGGTAGGGAGTCATGAATGAGTGCCATATAGATTAACATTTTTTTCATTATATCAGTACAATACTGTTTATGAATTTTTAATTTATCAATTTACACCTCGTAAAGGGATCATATATATTTATTTAGAACACAATTCATGAAAGGAAATGTAGTTTATCGACTAATTATGCATCCATTTTTACACTAGGAAAAAATAAATGCCTGATTGTGAGAAAAAGTTCCTTTTAAATGCATTCATTCATTTGAATAAACTTTAATGTCATAATAAAGCAGAGGAAATGCAACGAGCAATCTATCAATGGCAGTAGCTCTCAGGCGTGTTCGTCTGACAATACCTATTATACAAGTCATTTCTTGGTAAATGATCACTATGTATTAACATTTCCGAAATGCTAATAATCCAGACCAGTTATTGATAAAAAATAAACAATAGAAATAATCGCTAATTATATTTTGATGTTTGAATATTAGGCAAAAAGAAGGACCTATTCATAAACGGAATCAGCAGTTAATCATTCGAGAATGAAAGTAAATGCTTAAAAACAGCAATGATTCCACTCACTGATAATGATATATCCTTAGTATAATTTATTTCACACGATTTTAAAAGAAAAAAATGTTCCTTTCAGCCATCCGCTTAGATTCGACATTTTTTTAAAAGTGTATCAGAATATTAAGGTAGTGAAAGTGCTTTTCCAATGGAACTCGATTAGTTGACGGGTAGTTCGCTATAAATGAGAACCGTGTTAATGACTAATAAATCACACATCCATGTTGTTTACATGTATGCATGAGGCAGCATATGCTGCGATGCAAACTTCGCCTGTGATCGCGTTGAATTCCAGTCATAACGCCGTCCATTCCTCATCCTTCAATTCGTTTCCACACGCATTGCTAACTATCTCAAAGCCTTCGCAGTTCCTGCTTCTTTTGTTTCGCCGCATCACTCAAACCCTCCTCGTCACAGTTTTCCCTGATCCACCCTGACTCCCATGAATGGCCCGTGAAGTCACTTACTTAACTTCCCACATTGTCTCAGATCTGATTCTCTTAATGCGCAACTCCCAAGGAGCGTATATCTAGCGCGGCCTCCCAAGGACCTTTCGAGAAGGCAGTGAAGAGTGGATAATTATAGACGTGATCTAAGACAACGGTGTCCAGACGATTCTTTCATATTAATAGTTCATTCATAAAAAATACACGTATTCACCACTGTGGCATGGTTCTAAAAATAGACCGATGTTTCAAAGTTTGTATAAATAAAAGAGGTAGTGTTCTTTCTTTGGAATCCTTCTGAAAAATATAAGATTATGCATTACCAACCAATTCGAGGGGAACTTCGCTCGATGTAGAGTTTTAAGCATTGCCAAAGGTAATCAAGTACTCATCATTTCATTTTTACTGCATGAAATCGGTATTAAATCTTGATTTGGTCTTACTAAACTATCGTTTTTGAAGTTCCCACATGATGGTTCATAACACATTTTCTATAGACTTTCATGAATGTGAAATATTTCAACAATATATGATTTCAATCAGCTATCAGGAATACTATGGAGAAGTATAATGTTTGCAATTCGATATTTAGATTATGCGATATCATTCATATACATATAAATAGTCAATTAGGCTTTGAGGCTCATTCAATTTATTTCAGAATAAATATTCTCTGTCAAAAAAAGATAGAGTTAGAGTACATTTTAAAGAACTTAAAGCTTACAATCCGTTCATAGTTCTCTTCAAATACACTCTTACTTGATACTTCAAATTCTGACAGGAGGAATAGAACATAAATTATCAGTGAATTACTTCATGAAGTATTCGCTCCCCTATTTTATCTCTGGCTTGCAGAAGGCTGGTGCAACAGAATGCGAATACAATGATTTTTCAAAATCTGTGTAATCCTTTTGGAATTACTGGAGTGCCTCGCGGAAAAGGGACATAAAACAAACATAAAAAAGGCGAAGGCTGCTTCGAACGGGAGACGTTTCAATAAGTACGTGTTTACTTCTATCTGCGTTGTGATTGAGAGGGGGAAATCGACTCATTCAGCAGATTATCTCAGTTATTTTTTTCACAATGGTCCGGAATATCAATAAAAAGCGGTCAATGGATTTCTCCCCTCAATGCCGGGGGTAAAAAAATGATTGATTCCCCGCTGTTTGCCTTTCCCTCTTGAAGCTCTCATCTTTTTTAGATACGAATCGTGAGTACAGGCATCGCGGAACTTGATGGCAGTCTTCATCGTAGAGTTTGGGGTCGCAGAGAGTGAAGTAAGCGTGATTGAACCGGAAGAGGAAACTAAGGTTTACGAAGGAGGTTTATGGAGGGGAATTTGGTATTTTTATCCCAAAAATCTTGCATAATTCCCTTTCACAAACATCACACACACACTCATTACAGGCGAGTGCCACCAAATTTTTTAACACCTATACTTAAAAGTTTCACTTTAAGCTGCTGCAAAAGTCACAAAGTTTAAGCTTCTGAATTTCCTTTTCTGTAAACTTGGTGATGTTCTTTTATTTTGCGTTAATATTTTGTCTGAATTTAAAAGGTAAAATTGAATGCTATTACCTTGATCTGCTATGTGACAAGGTATTAGGTGGAAGAGGGGGCTCTAAAGATGGGTTAACCCTGGCAAGTCACTTTTGCAAGTTTCTTCAGCAAGAGATTGCATGGTATTTTATACTGATGAAAATGGGGAAAATGAATGTAGCCCTCTGTGAACACCTGAAGAGAATGGATAAGAAGAGGCTGGCTAAAATAGTATTTGATATATTTGACCGAAACCTAAAAACTCAAGTGACGTGGATCGTACAAGTCCAGACAGAGGAGAAATGAACACTACAGAGGAAAAATTAGGGAAACCGAAATGTATTCAGGAAAACAGTTAATAACATTCAGGGTTTCCATGAGAAGATAAATAAGAAAAGTGGTGTTACATGGCAGAGGAAATAAATGAATAGCAGAGAGAAAGGATGAAAAAAATCAGGGAGGATAGAAAGGAGAGTGGAAATCATTAAAACGCTATTTTACGAGTTCCAAAGATGGGCTTCCAAAATCGAAAAAAAAAGTTGAAGTATTCGTTCAAAATATACATACCTAAAAAGGTTAGTCTTTTTACAGCAACGTAATATAAAAAGACTTTAGATCATCCATGTATGACGCTTTGAATGAAAATCAGCACATCAACAACAATCGCGGATGTGATTATCGACGTTCAATTCTTCTCGGGGACACTACAGTGCACATCAACTCTGCCTCCGATCTTTTTTAAAATACGCTGACTAGTGCGCAGGGTCTGACACGAATGGAAAGCACTTGTGAATTGAGCAGCGCACTAGAGCGAATGGAAAACTCGCAAAAACTTTCTTGAAAATGAGGGGCAGGTGTCTACATGTTTTTATTACCATTCAATTTTCTCGGAGATTTCGTTTCTTTTCCACAGCTTTTCACGAAAATGGCAACTAAATCTATATCAGATAGAAAGATTGGTACTATTTTCCCCATATTTCACCCATGTAAATTCAATTTTCGAAAAAAAATAACACGGAACGGAAGTATTTTATTTTTCACATCAGACACGTGGAAAATAAGTGACCATAATATGAATAAAATGGCATTCAATTCATTTTACGGTGAAACTACCCTATGTCCAACCATAGACCAGCCATTGGCTACTGATGATCCGTCATTTATCATTTGGCAGAGTTTAAATGACCTTTTCTTTCCTCCTTACATGTCACGCCCATCCTCTGACCACTATGGGCGATGGTATCCACATAGGGAGATTGAATCACTGCCTATGATGATCGTGAGGTCACGGCCAGAGATTGTTGGCGAGGCTTTGAGTGATTATAGCTTCATCGCGGCTCACATCGATTGAACCTGTGTTTACGAAGCAATCACTCCTCTCGGAATCGCTATATTAAAGTCGTATTTATAAGATTCTCCCGCAATTTCGATTGGTACCGATGCATACCACTTTTTCCCAACTGCTTAGGCAATGCTCATGAACATTAGTTTCCCAATCACATGTCCCAGGTTCCTATTTCCCAGTCTGGTTCATCTCTTATGCCTGGGTTACTTTGAAGAAACGGACGTGAATATTTCTTATGAAAACAACCACACAGGATAAAATGAAGACACTGTAAAGGTGATAAAGACCACAGGCAAGCCAGACGGTGTTAAACAGGACGAGTTTAAAACCTAGTGAAACAACATGCTAATGTCGTGATCACGATTTCGCATTTATCACACGAGAAGGTATCCATTAAACATGTCCAGATCTATGTCAGCGAGGGAAGACAGCATAAATAGAATTAAAGCCTTGCCGAGCATTTAATACAAGATTCAATGAAGAAATATTTTCGTGAGAAACTCGAGATAAATACGAAACGAAACCTGGTCGTTTAATGATTTACAGTGAGCCAGAATGAGAGTTAAATACTTAATATCTTATTAAGTAAATAGCTGACATTTTTCGTGAACTTAGTTTTCCCCGTTGCGAGCTCATATTTACATTTGGTCAAACATTAGAAAGGGGGGAGGTTAGGGAGTCAGTGGTTAGTGGAACTAGGCAAAGGAAAAAGGCGGTGAAGATAAAGAAATGTCTAAGGTAAATCAGAAATCGTTGGCCATTGAGCGCACATTTGAATATTTTTTTAAGCAAGTCGAAAAAATATTTGGGCAGCATTTCGCTTATGTGCATCTGATTATGCGTTGGAACTCACCATACAGGCAGTAATGAAAATGATGCAAGCACTATATTTTACATTTTCTTCCTAATTTAAAGTATGTTGTGACTTGATTTTTTTGGAACGGTATTCGAAATTTAGACGAAATTATATTGAAATGTTGTTTTGGGATATTGTAACCGGCGTGACACCTTGATATTTGTTATCAACGATTATAATAATGAGAAATACCTATATTATTTCGCGTTTAGAAAAAAATCGGTACATACGAAATCGAATGACTACGAAATAAGTTATCTGCCTTAAGGCTACGTGTTAACATAGCATTGGGTTGCCATAAACCTCAAATCGGTACGATGCAATTTTTTCACTTTTATCAATATTTTTTACTAATGAAAGTGCGCACGCAAAGTTTCACGCAAATCTGTACATAAATAAATCGCTCCAATCACCTTAAGCGCAAGAGAATATAACAAAAAAGGTCAAATCATCTGAACATTTGTCTGGGAGGTAGGACAGGTACAGGATATAAAGGTGAGAGAAATATTGGTAGGTATCAAGTCATTTAGCAATTACTTGCATAATCAACCTTGCATTACAACAACCTTGGCATAAGTCATAACTTATGTATTTATTGACCACGTATAAATAATCTCTTCTTTTAATTTATTGAGTTTTGGTCAATTAAAATTCCTTTATTTCACTGCCAGCGTATCGGCAAATGTATTGCCATCCTCAGGGCTAATTGAAAACCATAAAACAAAATTAACAACATAAACAGGTAGAAATAGAAAAATAACAGTTGTTATAAAAACTTTGGTGATAACTACACTGTACATTTTTTATCGGGTACACTAATTTAACAAATATCAACAAACCTGTGAAATTTTAATTACACTAACATGATGTCAACCATTCCAATTTACAGAGTAAATATGAACAGTTTCTTGGCAACAAGAGAACACACTAGATTACACCAAACATTAATTTTGAAGAAATCATGAAAATTCCTTTGTATAAATACAAAGATAACAATAATATCAATTAAAAAACAACAAACATTTATCACATTTTGTATATGTAAAACACTATTAAAATCATATATTAAATTATAAATAATTCCTTTAGATTTATTGTATGAAGGCCTGGTTACACGGTACATGAGAATGTACAAGTTTCTGTTCATTTTTGTGAATGGTTTCATGTACAGATTCTTGTACATTCTCATGGACAAGATCAATGAATAGGTGGCTACCCGGTACATTTTTTCGGACAGATTTTCGTACATTTTTAGATGCGCACTATGCGTTTTCGTTTGTTTTTCCTCATTTTAAACCGTACACGCGATATTTAAACCAATTTTTTTGCCATGGATACGACACATTTACCTATCAATTGGCTTGTGAAAATGTGAATGTGTCATTTGCGTCGTCTGCCACCAGGTGTCTCTGTAATAAGGTCAACTTGTACGATTGTCTGAACGAAATTAGAACCGGTTCTATTTTCTGTTCAGTCATTCATACAATCGTACATTTTCGTGTGGTTACACGGTGAATTTTCGCGTTCATTCTGACATTCAGACATTCACACATTTTCTTGTACATTCTAATGTACCGTGTAACCAGGCCTTAAGACTTATGTATATTCTGCTTAATTTATCTATATCCGTTCTCAAATTGCATGTATTTGGGTTTTTCATGATATGGACCATTTCTTTAAAAAGTATTTTGAGTAAATTTGATTCATAATCTATAATTTTGGTTTTATTAAAATCTAAACTATGGCTATTCGTTATGGCATGATCAGCAATGGTTTTCAATTAGCCCTGAGGATGGCAATAAATTTTCCGAAACGTTGGCAATTAAATAAAGGAATTTTAATTGATTAAAGCTCAATAAATTAAAATAAGAGATAAGACATTACGTCAAAACTTTCTGGAAAATCCAGTCATGCGCCTTTATCCGTAGTATGTGGTCATACAAAGTTTATTTGTTTAAGAATGTTTAGAAAATTCCAAGAAGTAAATCCCAAACCATTCAAGTTTTTGTCAGTTTACATTGCAATTGCAATTGATTCCGAGAAGCTGAAATTTCTTCTAATCATGGATATGGTCGCAATTCTTTCCGCGAATCTAGCACATTGGTAACTATATTTGGAGAAAGAGATCACTTCAGTGTTTTCTTAACAAACTGTTTGTACCTCAATGAGCAAACAAACATAATTGTTGTCCACGAGGAATTACCGCGTGGATGTGTCATCACTGATTGACTGATTGGTAAATACGAGGGGTGGCTACAAAGTAACAACACAAAATATTTTTCGTACCAGCGAGAAAAGAAAATTTCCTCACGTGAGTTGGCAGAAGATGTCAACAGAAAGGCATACATATATTAATTTCATTGAATACAGAGAAGATGTATGACACAGAGCACACGCTAAATTAAAACAGGTCAAAATTATACACTAACTTTTTAAATACTGAAGAATGAACGATGAAACAACCAAAAGTAACAGTGAAAGTCATCCAGTTATCATGCATCATCAACCTACAGAAAATAGTTACAGTAGACTTAACAGACTTTAACAGCCATTAAAAATTAATGAGTAGTGTATTTCCGGGCTATTTGAAACGTTCAATTTGATGTCATGAGAACAGAAGGCTGCTTCAAAGGCAGCTTTATCTATATTAATCCCAAACTCACAGTTTGCCTTTCCCAAAATAGACACCTTACTTGAGCAGGAACGTGGAATGAATATCGATGAACAACCTGTCTTAAAACCATTCGTTTTAGAGGACATACCCCCAAGTTTTGTAGCTGTTGCATTACTCTTCTTCTAAGATATTGAACGTAGAACTTCGTTTTTGCCCACATAATTTGCCAACATCCTCCATGAAAAGTCCTTTAGGTCATAATCAATAGCCTCTTACGACAGATCCGAAACTCCTACTCATTGTATTAGAAAAAAATCACAATAGCGTCTCATTTGTTTTTTTATTTTTATTTTCCTTTCAACCGCCCGCGTCCCAAGACTATTAAAGCATAACCGTTTAAGGGAAACAAAGGAAGGAAAAGAGTGAAAGAGGATGGCTGCGTCCCGAGTATGAACGAGAGGAGTTTGAAATAACAATTACCTACGACGGAATGAAAAAAAAACGAAAGGCACGTGGAATGTACCGCCGCCCGCCGCAGGCTGAGAACGTGAATGGCCATATTAAGAGTCCTTTTCTCGATCCGTGACGTTTTTTGTGACGTACCTCTCTTCCTCCGTAGGCAGCAGGCAGAAGGAAGAGGAAGTAGGCGGGCTTGGAAGAGGTGGGATGGGAAGGTCGTCTCGACGGACGCTTGTAGTGTGAGACATCTCGTAAAAAATGAGTAAATAAACAAAAAAAACCGAGGCTTGAAAGGAAAGGGAAAAAAGCATATCTAAGATAGGAATGCGTAATTTTACGGTGGGCGAAGCGATTGGGTGGGTGAAGGAGGCATGGGTGGAAGGGGAAAATGAGCAGCTGCTATATAGAAGAAATGTGTTCTTCCACGGTGGCTATGGCAACGAAGAGGGGAGGAGTGGGTATTGTGAGTGTGGGAAGTCTTGTCGGTGGGTGATCGAACGACGCGTGGGACAGAGCGACCGGGGTTGCTGAGGTAGAGGGGGAGGGAGAGGAAGGGGGACTCATTGAGTGGGCGGGGGGTAGGGGGAAGATATGGGTGTGGGTAGTAAAGGGACGACTTTCTGCAGGCATTAACTGGGCGATGGATGATTTTTTTAATCGATTCGAGGGCGGAATCAAAGATACATGTCTACATGGGGAAGGGTTTCACCGGTTAATATTTTATTTCAATTTTGTTAAACATATATACCAAGGCTGCAATAATTACATTATTTCTAAAGTTAAGGAAGGTCTCTGAGTTGATATTTATTTACCAGGAAGACAAGCTAAGAAGCGTTTGGTACGGTGGATGAGGAGAGGAAGCTTCAAGAAGAGATTAATTGGAGGAAGAGTAGATGGTTGGAACGGGTAATAACAGCCGAAGAGATGCAGACGGCCGTGTTAAAGGGGAGGATGTTGGATAAACGGGGAATGGGAGGAAAGATAATATGCTTCATGAACGGGATGAAAAGACGTAGGATGCACGGTCATAAGAGGAAAGAAATTGTGTTAGAAGATAGGGCCCTGCGCATGTAATAATCCAGAGGATTTTTATTCACTTCCATTAGACCTACCTTAACCGGTAGATTACCCAAATAGAAACCATGTATTTATTGCATTTTTGCTAATAAAGATATAGTAAACAGAGTAGCACAAGCAAAGAAGTCATTCTTTCAGAAGTAGAGTCTATTAACAGCTTTCAACACCATGAATGCGCTCAGGAGGGAAGATATACGAAAACTCTGCGAAGAGAACGAGAAAAACATGTAAGCAACATTTTAAGGAATAACAGCCTCCGGGAAACTATTACAAAGGAAGCAAAACTTATGAAGGGCTACCTAGGAATACCATAGAGAAGCTATTTTACCGAAAAACTTCCCAAAATAAGGAAATAATTGCTACCTTCACTAGATAGAGATCTTTTTAATTAACTTGAGAATAGATATGAAATAAAACGTGTTTGACGAGAATTAGGGAAATGTTAAGAAATGATTTAAAAGTAAAATTTATGCATCGCATAGTTCAGCCATATTTATAAACTTTCCTCTCCGAATGGTGAAACATTATTAGCAGCAAGTGATCCTTCACACAGTGTGAAAGGGAGAGAATAGGTTTGTGGAAAGTTTAATGTAAACTTATGTAGTAGCTTCATTCCCCGTAGTTAATAGAAATCTAGAATATAACCATTTTAATAAATTGAAAAATAATAGTTTTATCTTTACTATGTAGGATTTGTTTGTGAGACAAAATACCTCCCTTAATCCTTGCCGTAGATTTTAAGTACAACTCTATGCCAATTCAGCAGGAGGACACTGTCCGGTTATAAAACCTGCATTAATAGCATCCCGACGATTTTTAAAAGCAACCAATAGCTTAATGAAAAGAGTAATAAAAGTTAATGATTGTGAATTATTAAGACCAGGGAAGTGGAAATAAATTAAAAATAAGGGAAGAGGGGAGGAAATATATATTCAGTCAAGTCTCAGAGTTATTTGAGGAGTGAAAATGAACACATATGTAAAATCTCAAATTGCTGGAATGTAAAAAAAAACAAGATTTACACACAGCTAAATGAGAAACGTATTCCATCGATGATATTTCCGGAAGAAAGTCCCCATTCGATGAATTTTGATTACATGACAAATTCTGAGGACAAATCTGGAGTGAAATCATTTCATGTGTCACTGAATGAAATTTACATATTTTAGCACGTGATTAAGATATGGGCAATATAAAGGAAAGATTAATAGTTCGCCTTTCTAAATCTTCAGCGTAATGATCTATAAAATAGGCTCCGTGGCATAGTGATTACATCATATATCTATCGTTGGACCGTTGCCGATATTGTCATACAGCGACGGAGTGGAGGGGGTGCTATAAAAAAAATCTAAAAACACCTTCGTATTAAAAGAAAGAATCGATGATGAAAAACAGATCTTGAGTTACAAAAATGGATTAACCAAAAAGAAAGAAGTACGTGAAAAGATGTAAGTGGAATTTTGCGCTACATCGCTTAGATGCATGAACAATTACATGAAATCTGGAACAGAAGTGAACAGAATATTTCGAAAATGGATGATGGAGGTAGATGATGGAGATCAAATGGATGAATGGAATCAGAAACGAAGAAGCGAACAAAAAGAGTAGACGAGGAGAAAATCGCATTTAAGAATAAATGTAATTGCCAGTATATACTTGGAAATGAAGCATTTGGCAGACCTTTTGAGCGAGATTTTTCCCAAGTCATAATAGTTAAGTTATATAGAGACCATATTCAAATTCTATTTTTAAATTTAAGTAACTGCAAAAAGCACAAAGTAAATATTGAAACATTAATGAAACAAAATCTTTGTTTTAAATTACTGAATTTCTCAGTAAATAACTAAATACACTTGCGTAAGGTTTTAAATTGAATCATTTTATTTCACGCCGTACGCTGAAAACGTCTTAACATCCGAAGATTTCTTTTCGGTTCCGTAAAAACTACTGCGGTGAAAAATTGATTTATTTACAAAAATAGTTACGAAAGCATACTAACTACACTCTTTTGAATTTTCTGACGCGATCTATTCGTTAGAAATTCCTCGTTTTTCCACGCCATACGCTGAAAAAGCATTAACAACAGAAGATTATTCGCGACGATGACAAAATTACTGCGGTCAGCGGTTGACATGTTTAAAAATAATATATTTTTTAAAGCCTCCTTGGAGTGCATACCCTTGCCATTCCCATGGAAAATGGCTGGTATTTATTGGCAAATATCTCGAAAAAAACAGTGGTAAGTGGCTGATATTGTGTTATCATTGGAAAGGTGAGATCTTTTTCGTTATAATGTAGCCAAATTCTTCGCATTTTACGTCAAGTGATACTCGCTCAAAGTACCTTAATTGGAAAACAGTTTCCCGAGACTGTAACCTTAAACAGTAGAGTTACAAGGGCTAAAAGGAGTCAGCAGGGGACAGGGTAGAAGGGTTGCTGCATACTACCAACCTTAGAACTCAATGACTGATGATGATGAATTCATATTCCAACTGCACACTTGGCCCTGACGCAAAGTATATTGCGGCCGAAAATCCAATAGCGTGAACGGTTTGTCTCCATTCCAGGGCGCTTAACAGGCGATTTCAGCCGAAGTCCTCTTTTTCCGGAGGGAAACCAAGTTTTTAACCCGCGGTGCGTGGTAGCGAGGCCGTTGAGTGGTGCTGCCCACGCCAGCCCCCTTTTAACCTCCTCTAGTACGCTGCTTGCACCGGAAAGAGCGAGAAGCGGGCCGCTGCTTTACGTGCGTGGGCCGCGGTATAGGTAGGTGACGATTTCCCTCAACAGCTTAGTCACCATTGAGAGAGAGAGAGAGAAGACAGGGGAGAACTAACTCATGGCTAGGGTAGAGCGTCATTGAGCGACCATCTCGCTCACAGTCAATGGAAACGATGCGTCGTGCCTTTCGTACGAGTATGGGCAGTGGTACTGAAAAAATACCGACTTTTCGAGCCGACATTTTTAAAGAAACTTATTGAAAGGTGTTTGGAGCTATTTTTGTATATGTGTAGATTTGCGTGGAACTTTGAATAGGTACATATTCTTGTAAGTGACACAGAAAAATAAAAGATTTTAAATATTGCATCTTACCCATTTGGTTTTTCGGCAAAACAATGCTATTTTAACATGTAGCCTTCGACATATATCTCGTAATTGTTCGATCACATATGTACAGATTTTATTCTAACCGCGAAATAATACATTTCTTATTTTTATTATTGTTGCTAACGCATATCAAGATGTCACGCCGAGTTCAATATTTGAAAAAAAAAACATTTCTGTATAATATCGTCTAAATTTCTATTTACGCGCCGAAATCTCTAGTCGCAACATGATTTAATTAAGGAAAAAAATTGAAAATATAATTCTTGTATCATGTCCATTACTGCCTGCACAGTGAGTTCCAACGAATAAACAGATATACTTATATGAAATGTGATCCAATATTATTTTTTCGACTTACTTCAAAAATTATTGAAATGTGCATTCAATGACCCACGATTACCGTTCCAGCCACCTCAATATGAAAATACGATTATTCATTTCATTTTGCATATACTTTGCAGTAAAGAAACTAGGATTTACCAACCGAATAGTGGAAAGGTTCTCCGATGAAAAAGTGAAAGAGGGATGCTGTTTTTCTCTGGTTAGGCCACGTCTTGAATACGCCGCGAGCATTTTGGGGCCCTGGGGTTTAATGCGTGAAGAAAAGAAAATATAAAGGAAAGCCGTAAGTTTCGTTAAAACCTACTATAAGCGAACAGAATGTCTCAAACAGCTGATTGAAGGTCTTGGATTGGAGCCGTTAGAGACTCGGAGGCTACGCACTAGGCTTAGATTACTTGAAGAACTCCGATCAGGTGAGTTTCAATCAGTACGACACGGAGGATATTATTTTGATATTGCACATTATCTCTAGAGCTGATAGAAGCGACAAAATAAGAGAGAGAGGCACTGCCGAACTGAAAGGTACAGAATTTCCTTCACTCCGTGCACCTTTAGTGATTATAACAAAAACAGAGTGACACTCTCATAAGACACATTGAAACGATTAATGTTACATTTTAATTTTACGTTTAATTTCACAAATACAATTTGTGAAGGCCTTGGCTTGGTTTTATCACTTATTAACGGGTGTTGATAAATAAGTGGCTTTTGGGTTGAATTATCGTCCTTGTTCTGATAAGACATGCTTTGATTCTGAGAGGATTTTGAAGAATTGAATTGAAAACATTTTTATTGTTCTAGGACAACACTAGGTATCCTCTAAGAACAAAACACTATTAATATCCAACACTTTACAAATATAGGCAACAATCAATATTGTTGTTCAATCCGGATCAAATCAGATCACATACATCAGTGTAATAATTTCTATAAATTTAACAATAACAATTATGAACGTAACATTTAAATAATATAGAAAATTATATGAATACATATCATAACCGATTCACAATGAGGTAGGATTCATAAGAAGATTAAATACCTTAGATTTAAAATATTTTAACACTGTAATATTTTTAATCTCAATAGGCAGAGTATTCCAAAGATTCGAGGCTACAGCCTGGAAAGATTTCTGGAAACATGTGGTCCGATGAGAAGGGTAGTAAATAAAGTTGGCTTCAGACCTAGTTGTGATATTAGTGGTTTTAGGTACAATTAAAGAGATTGAATAAATATTCAGGACTTTTAAAGTGAAATAAAGCATAAAGGAAGGCAGCAAGAAAATACGTCGTTTTTTGACAGTCAGCCATCCGATATCATGAAGGTAGGGTGTTATGTGTACATCTCTCCGGAGATTGTAAATAAATCTAATACAGTAGTTTAGTGAGCGTTGAAGTATAACATCGAGTTCGTCGGGAATATCGTTATAAACTAGACAACGATAGTCAAAATGCGGAAAAACAATAGAGATTATAAATATTTTCCTAATGTCAACAGGCAACAAGTCTTTGTTTATTTTTAGTTGAAACAGGATTTTTCTGACTTTATTTGAGATGCCATGGATATGGTTTTGCCAGGAGAGATTGGTAGACATTGTAACCCCAAGGTTTTTAAATGCATTTGTGTAGGGAATGATAGTATTTCCCAACTTTACTTTAGGGATTGCATCGAGATCAATCTTATTAACCAGCTTTGAGGAACCGATGATAATAGCTTTAGTTTGGTGCACTTTAGGATCAGATGATTACTATTAACCAAATCGGAGATTGTATCTTCATTTACTTTTACAATTGTATTCCGAAGGTCTTGAGGAAAACAGTGATGATAAATTTGAAGATCGTCCGCGTACAGCATATATCTGCAGTGCTTGATATGTTCGGAAAGATCAAGAACATATATAGAAAATAACAAAGGTCCGAGTACCGATCCTTGAGGTACACCGCAGGTAACAGTATTTAGTTTTGAGATGCTACCGCTGAAGTCTTTGACTGCTTGGCGGCGCCCAGCAAGATAGTCATGGAACCAGTTCAAGGCAGAGCAAGAAAGACCTAGTTGCTTCATTTTCCTAATAGTCTTGAGTGATTGACCCGGTCAAATGCTTTACTGAAGTCGAATAACACTAAGACGGTAATCATTTCCTTATCAATAGCAAACCGTATATCTTCGGTGACCTTTAATAGGGCAGATTTAGTGCTGAAGCCCGGTCGAAAACTTGATCGAAAAAGATTGAAATGGATCAATTTTCTTATTAGCGCACAAATATTTTGTTATTTGCTCTAGAATCTTAGATATTGCACACAAGACGGAAATTGGACGAAAGTCCGAGGGGGAATGTGGTTTTTTTACTTTGTTGATAGGCCGAACTAAGGCAGTTTTCCAACAGGAAAGGAATGTGGAGCACGAGAGTGAATAATTAAAGATATTGAGGATAGCGGGCATAATAACTGGTAAAGATTTTTTTTATGAGGTCGATGGGAATACCATCAGTGCCCGTAGCCTTCGATTTGGAGGTTTGGAGATTATAAGGTTTAATTGATGTATTGAGTTTAATTGTCTTATTTTATCACCCTTAGTGTCCAGTGGACTTTGTTGGTAATTTTGCCAAAATTACCTGGCACCCTGCATAATTTTAAAAAGCCAATGTACCCTCCCTTGCTCTACCATCGAGGCACTAAGCTGGCTTAGGACATTTTAGGTATACGGTGTTATAACTATAACATCGTTAACATGCAAGTCCCCTTTCATGGCCGGTGGGTATAGGTGAGCTTTCGTCGCGCACGGCAAAATTTATAAAGTGGGTGACAATCGCGTTTCCGCTGGCCAGACGAAAGCTCACCTTTACTGGCCGGTATTCTAACACACCCTGCCACACGTCTCTCCAGCGGCCCGCATGGTGGTATATATATGTAGAATCCATCGCTCCAACCACCTTAAAGATTATATTTTTTAATTCAATGTGCCCATTTATAACAGCGGGCAACCAACGCGCTCGGCAGCCTCTGCCTACCTGCGGTTCCCACTCACCCATCCTCCTCGTTCCCATTGCCCCCATTGATGAAGCAGCAAGAGCGGTACGGTTCAGAGGCAGAGAGAGGTCTGGTGGGTCGACGAGAGGAGGGAAGAGAAAGAAATACTTCTTATATATATCGTGTGAGTATGCGCGACGGGAGAAACCTATGCTCCGCGTCTCATGAACTTGTATGGTCGTACCTACGGTGCCGCGGACTGAAAGAATGACGACATGACAACTGCAACTGCCATCATAGTCCTCACCTCAACTCGCCGTGCTCTCTTTGAACGCCTTTAACACTCTAGACGTATTACACGACGTGACTCATTCACTTGGAAAAGTGAAGGAAAATGAAAAGAGGAAGCCTTCTCCATCCTGCCTTTTGAGTTCACATGAAAGCACCTAGCAATTTGGCTCGATAAATATATTCGAAAAATTCCACAAATAAGAAAAAAATATTAAGAACCGGGTCACGGCGAACTTTATGTCACTACTCTACTTTGATACCTTTCATTTTCTTTCCTTCATTTGTTTTCATAAAAAAATAGGGTTAATAGTTTGGTGCCTGCTGCGTCACTATTAACAAAATTGTATTTTCGCGAATTTCCAGTAATCATAATAAAAATATCATGACCGCAATTCAAAAAGCATCGAAATTTCTGTTACTAATAGTATTTTATATGCGGTTTTAAAATTTGTTTTGCTAACCTTTATTTCCCTTCCATTGTATTATAAAGCATGCGCAGCAATTATACACCGATAAATCAAAATGGATCTCACATGGGAATAACGCTGATGGACGAATTTTCCTCCCAGTAATCAGTGAAAACGAGCGTAAGATTGAAGTTAACAAGACAATGGATTCACTTGACAGCAACCCCTCCATCTCGATCGCATTTTCCAACTACCGGAGAGAACAATAGGCTGAAGTAAGCGGCAATGATGAACGCATTTAGTGCCGCTGGAGCATTGTCTTTGCGTAGTATGCATTTGCGCTTACTCAATCACTATTAAAAGAAGCTGATTCATCAGAAAATTAGGGTATTTTTATACGGGTAGTGCACCTTTTTAAATGCACACGTTCTTAACTTTATGTATACATTGACCAGAGTAATATTTGGGACTCGATGCCTTGCATTTAAATAAGTCTCATAATTTGTTAAATAGAAAGTGGACGGTCCTAATATTGAAAAGCGGAAATTACGCCTTGCTGATATTAAACCAAACGAGTTGCTTCACCATGCTTAAATTCAGGCTGAACTTGATTATTTGTGCAATCCCAGAAGTGTAACCTAGAGTCTCTTTCTGCGTCATTTGAACAATGATGGCTTAGCTCCCCCCAGAAGCTGTTTTTAATCACAACAATCTGTTTTTAAATCTATGATATACTCGACGGCCAAGAAGGCTAAGTTACAGATGAAATTAGGATAGCATAAGCTAGGACAAATAGAAAATTAAGCTAGTAGGGTAGTACCGATTTCGTGTGATACTGAGCGCAGTACTTCCGTAATGAGAAGAGATATGGGTTGGTAAAAGAGGCTTAAAGGCTATTGCGAAAAATTATATCAAGAAAATTTGGCGAATAGTTGTACATGGAATGTAACAACGTATGGAACTGAAACACGAAAATTCAGGAGGGAGGATGACATAAGACTTGAAGCGGTTGAGGTGTGGGTTTGGAAAAGGATGGATACCTACTGTAAGATGTATGAAAGAGTAAACTATCGAACAATTACAAGGCGTGTAAAGGATCCGCAAGAACAATGTTACTAGGCAAAATTTAAAGGAGACAGATACGTGGAATGAACATCTTATTGGAGGCAACAGGTTGCTGAAGGCTGCCATAGAGGGGAATGCTGTGTTAGCGATAAAGGCAGGGAAAAGGATAGCCATTTGTAATTAAATCTATTGAACAACTATTAGCCATGTTGGGAAAGAAATAATGTTTCTAGGAAAAATTTAAATGTGACGGATAGATGAAATGAACACCTCATTGGGAGAAATGAGGTGTTAAGGCTAAGATGGAGGGGATGATTCTATGCTAACGATAGTGGGAAGGAAAAGGAGGATAGCTATTTTAGATGGCATTTAGAAAGGTAGAATAAATGAGGAGCCGAATAAATAAACACTGGAGGGAATGGCTTAATGCCGGTGAGAGGTAACATGCGAGAAGACCTTGTTTACTTTTAAACGCCTACCTTAACGGTAGAATACCCTCAATGAATTAATGAATGAAGGTGAATTTCCGTGCATTTTTCACTTCTAAATCATCTGGTTTTCGTCGCAGCAACTCGCTGGCAAGCGCACGCTTCAGAGAGACGCCTCTTTTCACGGAAGGGAATCGCAATGTGTCGTTGTCTGTGCCTCCCTTTTGCTCCGCGGCTTACTAAGTGATACCCGGCGACGACAGCCACGGCATTCCACAACAAACAAGGCCGCGTGCTTTCGCGCTGCTGATCGAGGAAAACAAAAGATTACGGAAACGCGAGGCGGGATAAAAATGCCGCAGTGGATTCCAAGGCCTTTGGGGTGGGCCTTGCGGACGAGAATGAACTCGGAAGGCGGAAGCACGCGGTCATATATTTCAACAATATTCACAGTAATCACACCGATAAAAGAACTAAAAAATTCCTTTTAATTATTCGCCAGGTTATATGTAACGTCCATTTATTTCAAAGAAACTGTCATCCCCTCTTAACCTTACTCCTTCAATGATGATGATGTTATCTGTCATCGATAAGGTCTTCAGGCAATCCCTGCATAAATGTTCTCCATCCTGGGGCCGTCAACATGCTTTATGTAACAAAAATACTGCTCGCTTCACTATAAAAAAGAAGATACATTTTCACCTTAAAAATATGACAGCCTTGAAATTAGAACAAAGGTTCTTTCGTATGGAGTAAGGCCTTATGTATGTAAAACTTGGACTCTAGAGAAGAAACTATATATGCTATAGACTTATGCTTAAAATCAAATGACCTATAAGGTTTCTAATGAGGAAGTGTGTAGAATAATGAACGAGAAAAGAAGCTCGTGGAACACTATCGTAAACATTAATCCAGCTTGTAAGACATTTATTGATACATAAAGGACTCCTAAAGAAAATAATAGAATGGCATGTGAATGGGAGAAGATTCAGGGGAATCCCATAGCTGCAATTTGTAGAGCAGATCATAAAATATGTGGGATGTAGGAATTACGAAAAGTAAGGCGGAGAAACTTGAAGAATGGAGAAAGCCTATTAATAAAACTGCTGCCTGCAAATCTTCGGATTTACCAAAAAGAGAGAGATTTCACTCAAGTGATCTTTTTTTATTGCCCTAGGACGATTCTGGTGGTCCATATGCGCCTGCGATCCTGATAAGCCATTGTCTTGTAGTCAGGTTTCTCAGGGGCCGAACCACCAGAACTTCACAGAAACACACATGCCCTGGGCAAGCAAAAAACCGATCCAGGCGGGACTCGAACCCGCGACCCACGGATTAGCAGGTGAGAACTCTACCCCGCTCCCACCATCTTCATTCATTAAGCTCTTCATTTCTTCTACTTATCCTTATGTATTGACTTATACCTCCCAACTTGCGTAAACCAACAGTACAGAAAAGTGCACGTGTTTACAATTAAATCCATTGAAATATCTTTAGATTAATTGTGTATGTAAGTAATAATCATCACATTTTATAATATTCCATATTCATCTGTGCATAAATTTAAGGAATAAACAAGCATTACTTACCTTTAAAATCATCGAATCATCATCATTTTCGAAAATTTATCTTCAATCATCTAATATTCACTTTATTTGTAAACCTTTATGCCTAATTGGCAAAAAAACATAAGTAGTGTCTAGCATTTAGACGCTCACTATTCATACTTCACTTAATTACCGAAGTACAGAGTATTTCCCATGTTTTTAACATCCGAGGTAGCATGGGATTATTTCCAATTTTTCAGCATGTAAGTTTAAAATTCAGCGAGTTTCTCCTTTTTTATAATTTGTGCATCGTCCCTGATTCTCATGCCCTTCATTTTTTAAGTTATTGTAGAAGATCAGCGGTTTAAATGAACACTATAATTGAAATGGAGATAAAAATTAAATGGAAAATCGTTCCAAAAATATTTTGATGCAGTTAAAGATATTTCTCCTATTTTGTCTTCTAAGATATACAATGACATCATCATATGATGGCAGCGTATGTCATTCACGGTTCACAGCCGACAAACTATTTAATCAATGCTTTCCAAGTTTCTAAAGCAGCGTCTACACGAATCATATATCAATTCATTATCTCTAGATATATCCAGCTTTACATCATTAATTATTCCACGGCAACCGATGGCTTGACCAAGGGATGACGTCGTGCCAACACATCAGCAACAAGTGGATATCCATTTGTAGTTTATTTCCAAGTATGCAGATAAAATGAGCATTTGACTTGGAAAGAAGGAAAGCGATAAAATAGCTATACGAAACTCATATTTCCATGATTAGTTTTTCTGGACCACAGCAGAAATATGAACGATAATATCACCACTCATAAAATATTTTAATGCACCAAACCAGAAAAAAACTATAATATTTTAACATTTCCACCACATTCCGATAGATATGCGCCAATAAGCTACTGGATTCGATTTCAAGGATTACATTCAATTGGCTCGGATAAATATGAATGATTGAGTCAGGGTAGGAATAAATGATAGCCTGCAGGAAATCATTTTCAGCAAAAGGCTGATTTGACCAAACAGCGTCACAGGATAAACAGTTTTGAAATCAGGGCAACGATAGTATATTAGCTTAGCACATGTGCACTTAGCACATGTGCACTTGATGATAAATTTATTCAGATTAGCTCCTACGCCTCGTGTGGGTGGCATTTTTGGGCCTTTTTCTCCATAATCACAATCTCATGGCGTCTGATATCAATGCATTGCCTATCTTGTCTCTCCTATTAACAGACACGCTTCACCCCCACGACTAAAATGATAAGACATCGAGTTGAAGTGGATGCATCCTACTTGAGTGGCTATTGAAACACAGGAGGCATAAAAAAATAATAGAACGTGAGATAATATGAATCAGATACAGAGAGATATGAATTCATACAGCATTTTAAATTGATTTCTCCGCAAAAACGATCGTTTTCCTGTAATATAAAGGAGATTGCCTCTCCTTCATTTCGCCAACTTCCTTATGATTGGCTTCACCTCGTTCCCTAATGTTATTTTAAGGCATTTTCCCAGTCATATACTTTGCCAATTGTACCGAACACCTTCTTCAATTATGCTTCATTCCTTTGTGAAAATCCACATTCCATTCCTCAAGCTTATTATCCAATTAAGTAAGCAGGTATATCTCAATCCCATTATAAATAGTTATCCATATAGTAAAGGATTGCCATAATAATAATTTCAAATACTCCATATTTTCACTTTTCACCCCATTTTACGTCGTTATTATGCAAAATGAAGATATGCAAGCACAATAAAAATCAAAATTTGCACCAACATTGAACGAAGTCCTCAAAGTCTTTTGGAGTATTCACACTAATTAATTTTTCTGACCTAATGTTGATATTGTTGCCAATGGTTTTGATGATTAAAAATTAGGACTCGAGTATGAAAAATCAACCTAACAACTTTCATGAAAGACCTCACGATATCGTTAGAATGCATTAGAATTTATTATTTAATCCTAATCTCTTCTGAGCATATGTTAAATACCAAGAAAAATATGCCGTCAAAGTTACATGTTTGATTTCAAAAAATCAATTTTAAACACACATAAGCACATTTGCAGTTTTTTTTTGCATTCAAACTAATAAATCAGGAGGAAACAGGCAAAGAAAAAAATAAATTTGATAGTTTCAGACTTGACTTCGTGGAAGTGATAGAAATCCATTTTGAATTTTAAAAATTTCGTACTTTTCCACACTTTATTTAAAAACTGCGACCGGTTTCACCTTAATAAGGCCAGAAGATGCTTTATTAAGGTGAAACCGGTCGCAGTTTTTTTAATAAAGTGTGGAAAAGTACGACGTATTGTATTCAAAATGAAAATAAGTTCTCTCCAAATTATTCACATTTATTCTTACTACGTTTTATTTTTATGAATTCACGTGATTCACATCGCTTGTTAGGCCTGAATGCTTGCCCCGTTGCGCGACAGCCAAAGATAATCCGAACCCCTGACGAACGCATTATAATTATATCCCACAATTCGCATGATAATCCCCTCCCACACAGCTAGCTCTTCATCCCTTAGCAAATGTGACTCACGCAATCCCCGATTCCGAGTAAATCACTCATCGGTCGCATTTATCCTTTAAAGGGGGGTGTGCTAGCTTGTGTGCTGAAGCGCCGCGCTTCCAGAAACTTCTTCTTCTCTCGTAAGGAAAGGGTATGGGGGAGGGGAGACCGCCTCAAGGAGGGGAATCGTCTCACCTTGCGGCCGCCCATTCATCTGTCCGTACGCCCTTATGCGAAAAGTCCTTCCGGGTTTTGCCCCGCCCTCCCTCCCGCGGATGTATGGCCATCGCAGGGGAACATTCCATTTGTGTAGCGGTTCCGACTATGACGAGCAAGCAGGCGACCCCCACAACTACCCCGAATGCTTTCCCCCCTCCGCACACCTCCCTTTTCCCCGCCCCCTCCCCTACCTACCTCCCCTCGTCTCCCCCACCTCCACCACCACCACCCTCCCAAGCGGAAGCAACTCATCGATTACGACACATGCAAGGATCCTAAACCCACCGCCAAACGACACGAAAAGGAAGGGAAGAGGGGATAACACAGGGGGGTTACGATAGTGAAGGGGGACGATGACGTTACAGAGAAGAGAGGGTTGTGCATATTTTACAGTGAGGGGGGAGGGGCAGGGTGGAAGGAGAAGTTTTCCAGGGGATTGTCCTCGTGTTTTTGGTAGTTCACCTGTTTTAGGTAATTCTTGCGAGAATTTACTCTGGTCACACTAAAGGCCATATGCATTCGAGTTTCGTTTTTATATAAAAATAACATTTTAAAATACGCACCAAATGGATGAGATTCGCCATGAAAAAAATCATTTGACTAGATTGGGATTCAAACCCGGATCTCCCATTCGAGTTCTCCGTGTTCGAATCCCGGTCAAGTCAGATGAATTTTTCACGGCGAATTTCATCCGTTTGGTGTATTTCTTTTCAGCCGTGTTCGAGATTGCGGACCATATAATTTGTGGGACCGCAGTGATTAGGGAAGAAAAGACATTTTTTAAATTAATTTAAAATTTAATTCAGAATATCAGAAATCTTGAGAACAGGTGGGCGTGTTTGAAGGAATGTTTTAGGGTAGCTGAGGCAAAAGAGGTACGGAAAGATAGGGCAGTACGAGGGAAATTATTAAAGCCGAGTTAACCTTTCAGGTCTATCACCGAAAATTGAACTTTTTTTTACTTTACCTTCCTCGAAAGGGAAAACGGGTATGTTTTTAAAAATGGGTATGTGTTTGAAAATTTAAGAAGTTTTAAGAAGCATTCAACAAATACAGTGATATTAAAGATGCAAAAATTGTGCATCAAAAACGCATCAGTCGCAAATCAGACGCAAAAATGCATATTTCATGCTCTAACTTGATTTTTTTCAAGCCGTACGCTGAAAAAGTCTTTAAAAATCCAGGTTTTCTTCCAACTCAAAAAAAATATTATGACGAGTCTTAAAATTATAGTTTAAAATAATTGAGACAACATAAGAAGTGCAAACCGTGCCATTTTTTACGCGATCTGTGCCATATAACTTCCTATTTTTTATATTTGTTTATGTTTTCATAGAGAGCACAACCGTACCGAATCCCATAGAAAACTATTTCTATTTTTTTGTCAATATTTTGAAAGGCAGTGATATATGCGGCTGGTATTTCGGTGCTTTTAGAAAGATGAGGTCTTTTTCTTTACAACGAACCCAAATTCATTGGAATTTACGAGCTATGATATATCTTTTAAACTGCCTTAAATATTTATTTACATTTTCAATTTCCCCGAATGCAGCCTTCTTACATTGGGTCCTACAAGGTGCTACAAAGACGAACACATACGACCATGCTATGGGTTGTGAAAATCTCTTCAAGGGGGGACTTGCACCCACGACCCCGGGTAGGCAGGCAAGGGTACATTACCTGGGCCGCCATTGGGGCCAGCACAGGAAAGGCTTATGGCTACGCCCAAGTCAACATTGGGCGGTCTGTGACAGTATCTTCTTTACAGATGTTATCGGTATTTGTTTTTTCTAGTTGGGTAGGAAGAAGAAGTTTTGGTGATTATATTTTTCCGTATTTAACCTGATAAACTGTAGTGTTCTCCATAAGGCCCCATTCACAATATGACACAAAAAGACCATGTATATGTATAATTTTCTGAGCTTATCGATATTTTATGTCCACGTGCTAGTTACATCTTATGTCATGAAATAGTTTGTTTTCACAGCAGTTGGTATTGACCTATCAATAGATAGGCATCCCAAGCGAAATGAAAATCTCATAACGTGAAAGTCTGAGACCTAATACCTACCTATTTTTTCATGAACTCATGGGCATTTGCAGTTAAAATTCTGAATACTAACCATGTCGTCAGCTCTTTTTTTTTATTTTGATCGTTTCCTGGCGAAATTCACAAATTTCAATTGAAATCGAAATTCCCGTCAGTCAATCGAAATGCATATTACCTGCTCCACATGAGACAGTATTATGTTTTTTGAGCCTATCGATGTAATTGTAATAAATCGTTCACTTGGTATTCCACCATTTGATTGGTTGGTTTTTGGACCGGTCAGACTCTAAATTGAAATTCTGAGACAATACACTGTTGCCTGATTTAGTGCTGCTTTCAGTTCACGTGCTAAGCACAACTTAAGTCATTAGATATATTTATTGATTGTGGAGAGAATACAATGTCGCCTAACTTAATGCTACTTTCAGTTCACGTTATAAATACAACTTAAATAATTATATTGTTGTAATTATTGTCGGTCTTCTCATGGTAATTTACAGGTGTTCAAGGCGAAAGAACTATATGCTGGAAGAGCAATGAATTTTTCATCTCGTATTCCATCAACTCAATTGATAGGTTTTGGAACAGACCTCACTCTTTAATTTTAATCATGGTGGGCACGTCTCGAATCTTTAAAAAAAAAGTCATCAACAGAAGACTCCCTCATATCCGGTCAGAAGGAAAATCGAACCCTTAGCAGAATAAACGCGTGGTTGGATAATTGGAAACACATTTCAAATATGCTTTTCAGAGCTGACACTCGAAATTTCTCAGTAGTATTTTATTAACGCAAAAGTATTACGTTAGTTTAACTGTATTTTTTATATTTGAGTGTGACACCGGAAGCATTCAAAACAATTCCTGATCCAATTGGCATTAATCTTATCTTACAACTTGATTACTCTTACTTGCTTACTCTTATAACTTGCAGGTATCGCTTTCCGGGGAAACTTTTATCGGAAATCAGTTTAGTGTGAATAATATCAATTTTTATGATCCAAATGAGTGGAGATATGGCCTGCATTGGATGCGAAACGTTATAACCATCCAGATAACCCAACGCAGGGAAACCCGGAAATCATGGAACTGCCTGCACTACAGCGCTACGAAAGCCTGAAGCAGAAACTCACATTTTTGTTTGCGACAAAATTTTTTTCTCATCTAAATTATTTAAATGACAATTACGCAACAAATTCACTTTCACATAGAATTTGTGCTATTTCCAATAAATATTGTCGTGAGCTTGGCCTGTGACAATTCAGAACAAAATTTTGTAATTCGGCAGGTGACATTATTGATTGTTAGCTGTGACTGTGTATTCCATTCATTAATTTATGTAATGGATACAATAGATTGTTTTTCCTAAAATTATATGTATGGGAAAACATTTAACCTAATAAATAAATATGAGGGAGCTCACTGTATCTATCAAGCATTCAAAGTCTCAGTTAATCCTTTCAGTGCCACGGAAATTTTTACGTTTATACCATGGAGTCCCAAGAATTTTTGGATAACATAACATAACAAATTATCAAATTTTTTTATTAAATCAAGCGAAAAATGTATTTATCGATGGAAAAAAGGTGAAGTGAAAAATAACGATATTTTTGCTCTTTTTTCTACATTGTTTAAAACTGATCTGGGAAAGAAGGACGATATATCTTTGTTGACACTCCAAGGAAAGACGCCACCAAAATAAATGTCGTTTAGAGGCACTAAATAGATGAAACTTCTTGTAAACCTAACAAATAAATAAATAAGAGGGAGCTCACTGTATGTACCAAGCATTATGTCTCTGTAAAGCTTCTCGTATTTTCTGTCTTTCCTATATTCCTGTCTCTTCCTACCTCTACCGCGATTATCCAACATACTCCCATCTTTATCAACCAGTTCCCTCTCTATACATCTTTCTCAGGGATAAGTCGAGGGAATATATCGAAGGGGTAAGTAATGAGGGTTGGTCTTGCACACGAGAGTGAGTGGGACGCAAGGCCTAAGCATCCTTTCATTCTCCCACGCGTTCCTAACCAGACTCCCGTCGGTCACTGCGCGAAGAGTGTGTGCGCGGTGTGTGCTTGCCATAGCTGCTTTGCCCCCCCCCCCCTAACGCCCCCGTCCCTGTTCCCTTCCTCCACCCCCCACCCTCTCCCCTCTTACGTCTACCCCTCCGAGGCCGCCTCCCCTCCCTGGACGTATATACTCGGCGCCCCGCCCCGGCGAGCCGGCAGATACTCTGCGAGACTTGAAACCGAGACACATAAGAGAGTCGTTTGGTTGTGAAGTCGCTTTGCTTCAGAGAGGAGCACGTTTTTTTAACCCCTTGTTCACCGGAGCTACCTCATCGAATCACTCAGTGATTTCTGACATAACGTGTAGACAGGAGGAGGAATAAAACCCGCTTCGTCTTCAATTATTTTGATCGTCGACTTTGTTTCGTAAGTAAAACCGCGGAGGAGAAATGGCAGACGGTGGAGTGAAGCGAAACATCCCCATCAAGCTGGGAGACTTCAGCGTGATCGACACTGAGTTCAGCAACATCAGGGAGCGATTCGATGCCGAGATGAGGCGGATGGAAGACGAGATGTCCAGATTCAGATCCGAGCTGATGAACAGGGAATCCAACTTCTTCAAGACCACCACGAGGTAAGGGAACGCGGAAAAAAAATTTACCACTTTATAACGTGTCTGTGTATGTCCACGAGAGGCGTAATTTAAGAGTGGAGTTTTTTTTTAAGAGGTGAATGAGATGTTTCGCGAGGATGAGTTCGGAGTGTTCTTATATCTTCGGAGTGTTCTTCAGTGCGTGCGTTTAATCCGTCCCCTCCCTGTTACTCATGAGTGAATCCTTCCTCATCCAGCCACGAAAAGTATTGTGTTACGCACCGTGCTTGAGAAAAGAAGTGCTTGAGCAGTGTTCTTCTCTCGAAAGTCTGTATGTATAGTCATGCCGGCAGCGGATAGGCAACCCACATGTCACTGGTTAGAATACTGCCACGGTCATACACGTTGCAGCTGTTTTGGGAATAAAATCTGAGGTTAGATGATACGATAAACCCTTTGGAATTGGTGTACCTGAAACTCATATCTAATGCTGTATCTAGTGTCTTGTATTTCGCCTTCTATTCCTGCCATTTTAGCTTCGTTCAGCGGAATGTTGCTATCGGTGACCTTCGTATTTTTTCTAATCATCCGGACGTGCATACACTTTAAAACTGCAGAGTAATACCCTTAGGAATTTAAGGATTTTCCCTTGCATCTGCTCGGCGTCCGGTGAAAAGGTTGATGGCATTGATTCACGTAAGCTGATCTTTCACACTGAGGAGGCCGTGTAAATAAACAAGTTTTTGATAAATTTCATGTCTGTAGATAAGGTGTCCCATCCACATTAATGAAGGTTAAGGATCCGTGGTTGATTTTCTCTACTTCAACGTTTCGGAGAGACGACGGTCATCGTTTTCAGCGGAAGGGTTATGGATTTGTTTGCGTATCGGGTTATTATTTCTCGTCACCCAGCAACGCGGTGTCGGGCACGGCATTCCACCGGTTTTCCTTACGGGGCGGCGACAGTTCTTTCTCCCGGCGGGACCCTGTCGCCTGTCGAAGATAACCGCGTCTCCCCAACCCTTTTCTACTCACGGCGAAAGCAAGGGAACCCAGAATGTCGTGTCGCGTGAGAGGTGTTCTCGGAGATCACTACTGCGGGCTGACGGAGCTCGAAAGAGACGAAGCAAGGAAGCAATGGTGTTGGTGGGCTAGGAAAGGGATAGAGGAGTGATATTGGGGTGGTGGTTTGGGAGACCCAAGTCATCCCATCCCTGTGGTAGCAAAGAGCTTGAAGGGGGGCTGCATTCGGCGTCATGTCCAAATCGGGAGAGAGGAAGAGGGGGGGTGCGAGGGGGGAGGTAGGGGAGAGAGGGGAAGACTGGATACGTCACGGGCGGGATGGCCGACACAGCCGCCGCGACTGGACGGGGGCGGCTATAGCGAGGCATTCATAGACGGGGGGAGGGGTCGGCAGGGATTACGTCATCAGACAGGGAAGTGCGAGTGGGCGTATAGAGGGAGAGGTTAGGAGAGACGTTGGGGGGGAGGGGAAGGGATAGGGTTGGTTGGTGTGAGTAGGGAAGCTGAGTCAATTGTTGAGCGATCCTCTCCCTTCCTTTACCGGGGACACCCAATCCTCCTCTCTCGAGTGCATTGTTGTGTGAAGGGGAAGGGAGGAGTCCGCCTTTGCATTGTTGCGGTCGCGCTGCCAGGGAAACGAGTGGTTTTGCGCAACAAGCGGCGTTGAACGCGGCACGTTGCTGCCGACAATCCGGCGTGGAACAATCACGTTTCTTGGAATTGGAGGTCATTCTGGCGGAAAATTTTTTCCATCGCGATTTCCGCCAGTACGGAGGAATTCGATAGGATTGTGTGTGGGGAGGTTAGAAATCACGCTCATTGGTCACGATTATCGTCGGGGATGGCAATGATATTGAAGGCACGGCAACACGAATCTACCCGGTCGGAATCAGCATCATTGCCAAACCGTTTCGGCTGTGATCGTTCGTGAAAAAAGCATAAAAAATAAGAATAGTTTTTTCTCATTCTTTCCGTTTATGCAATGTCCGGTTCTGTGTTTCCCGCAATCATGCTCCTCGTATCCATTTATGCCAAACCGATGGAAGGAATGTCGCAAGGCGCGCGTTTGAGGGCATGGCACGTTGTGGGAAACGAAAACGTGTGGGTAGGTCTCTCCCGTCTCACCGGTTCAGCGATGGTTACGACGTCTCACTGACGTAGACCAAAAAAGAGAGAGATAGAGAGAATAGGGGGAAGATATTTGATTAGACCCAGGGAACAAATGTTATGTAGTAAAATTTGTTCCCTGCGTTATTCAATTTTCAATAATATATTTTAATATAATTTCTATCACTTTCGAAAAACAGTAATTATTTCTATCAGCACATGAGATGTTAACAAGAATGAAATTTATATATTTTATTACAGTGTGGCACAAATTCCCGCACCGTTGGCTAGGTTATTCAAAAATCGGTGTTCTGAGTGGTGCGGGAAAATTATATAATTTCGAGCTCCGGCTCCTGTTCTGGCTCCGGCAACATTTGGAGCTTCGGATAGCTCCAGTTCCGTCTCCGGCTCGCTCCAGTTCCGTCTCCGGGTCCAGCTCCTAAGCTCTGATTAAAACGGAGCTAAATACAATATTTATCCGTTTTACTTCTTCTTTTATCGATTTTGGTAGTATTAGGACCACGTCAAATAACCAACGCTTTGTTTCTCATCCTCCACATCTTTTCTTGCCCTCAAATACTTCATTCTTCCACTTTGCTTACTCCTCTTCCGTCCAGGTGTAATTTCTTTTCTTCCTTTCCATCTTGCGGAAACTCTTGAAGTTTTCTATCAATCTTTTTAATGTAGTTTTACCCCGTATCGCATCTTCCGGTATCCCCATCTCTTCCATGTTTCTCTCTATCCCTTGGACTCACTGGTTGCCTCTCTTACTCCTATAAACGTGATTAAAAGATAGTTTTGTTAGTCTACTTTTGTCCATCCGCACTAATAGACCCAAGAGCCGAACTTGATCTAAGCTTCGTTTCATTTCTGCTACTTAACTTAATTTTACATTTATTTACGAATAAGAAGGGGACACACATTGGCAACAATTTGCCAATAGTCATCTCACACCCCCTTCTGCTAGAAGCCAATCAGTGTTTGCTTACCTTGCTCTCAGGAATATAAAGATTGCTTAAAATAGGCGTGCAGCGGAAGTGCACCTGTTTGGAAGGGGAAATGAAAATACGAAGTTGGCTAGTTTGATCTTGATGGACGGTAAACATTTCTTTTTTCGTTAAACAGTAAGATGATGACAGCAGAGAAATGACCTTGTTTTCTCAGTTTACCGATATCTTCAGTTCTCGTGATAAACATTAGTTGTGTTCTCCAAATGTTTGAATGACTTGGTACCGGTCGTAACGCTAGGATAGGCACGCATACCAGCCAATGAGCGTTTTGCAACAAGAAGAAATAATAGTTTTTCTTGTGGGTGCGCATCTGTCCCTGGACAGGTATCTTCTGAATTCTCCGTCCATAATACGTGGTCCTGTGCTGTCTTACTCAGTTTTTCATGATTCTTTCGCATCATTATGTCTGCCATTTACTCATAATTTCTACTTCGACTCTTCTTTCTTTCATTTTTTTCTACTTTCCTCTTGTAAACAATGTATTTTCTTGGATTGTTTTCCATTCACATCGATTTCCTTTTTCACATAGATCTTACGACGCTCCTTTTTCATTTCTTATTTAACAGATCCACTTCAATCAGTAATCTTGAAATTTATGTGTCCCTAGATTTGTATTCCTCTCCATAACTGCACCTCTAAATCTTTCTCATCTAGTTTCATGATTACTCATGCTTTGACTCCACACAAGTTTGCTACACACACTCTTTTGTACTCCATGCACCTCCAAATGTGTTCGTTATTCTAATTCAACATAAAATTTATCTGCTGTAATAAATTACGAATAATTCGTTGTAATTGCCCAAAGGAATAATGTTTCCTCGTCAGAGAATCGAACCACGGACTTTCGGCATTTTTTCCCGTTAGTGATTAGCGAATTTTCCCGATATGTCGCTAGGCCGATTCCTGGGGCTTTTTTCTGAAAGAAAAACAAAGTTACATATATTTATGGGTTCAAACGATCGTCAATCTAGGTGTTCTTCCTGACACTTGGCAGCCCCATCGGTAGTCCTTCCTATACTGTGGTACCTCGACATACGATTAGCTCAACATATGAACTATTTCCATGTTAAGCTTTTGCATTTTTCATGTTATGTTTCACTTCTTCTCAGTACACGAATTGTGATATTTTTTTAATGCAGCATATCACAGACTAGTTCATGCAAGCGGCAATATAGAAACATTTTCCTGAGGGCGCATACTTCCAGCAACATAAATGCATTGTTTTCAAAGATTCTGAATCTGGGAACGGCTTCATTTCCCATAAGTGGAACGTAAAACTGGGATTCGAGATATGAACCATGGACAAGAACGGATTAAGTTCGTAAGTCGAGGTAAACTGTAATGATCCCGAAATAGGACAGTCTTTTCCAGCATTTCCCCCATTAAACCATCCATTTTCCAATTCAAGATCCCCTACAAACGCTCTATATTGTCTCCCTTCGTGCTGTGCAATTATCATTTATTCTCGCCTTTTCGTGAGGGCTAACATTGTCAACGCAATCCTTCGCCAAATTTCCTCACTACTTACCATCAATTTCCACACCTCCATGTCAAAAAAGTTTCCTAAAGTACTGTTCTGTATACATTACCTTATGATGTTCACTGTATGAATCCGAGTGTCTTATTAAAAAGTCGGCGAAATTTTACGAAGGTTTAAAATTATTCTAAAGCGATGCGATTTCGTTGAGTTTAGACTAACTCTACCGAACGCGTTATAGCTAATCTTTCCTTAATGTTTTCACTCCGGTTACCCCTTATCAATTCACTTATGTTAGGTGAAAATAAAAATTCTCCCCGGTGGCGTACGAAGGTTCATTTATCAACATTTTCCGTATTTGTTATTCCTCCGTCTGGTTTAAGTGATGAGGGACGAGGGAATAACGAAAGAGAAACTCCCCTTTTCACCCACTCCCAAACATCCCCCTTCCCCCTCCACCACCACCAACAAAGCGACCAACCCAATCGATAGGCGCACCAAGGGAGGGGGGAGGAGTAAGACTGGGGAGGGTAGAAGGTATGAGGGGGGGTAGTTCCCCGCGGGGGTTTAGAATGGGAGAAAGGGGACTTACGGGGCTCCCCCTGGTGGTGGTAGGAGGGAAAGAAAGTGAATATCGAGTAGACGAGCGCGTCGCCACCGCCGCATTCTTGGTCGGCGCGAGTACGATCAGTGTTACTACGGTTACTTTTGTTACTATGGTTAATGTTGTTACTATAGTTTCTGTTGTTACTATAGTTACTACTGTTACTATAGTTACTGTTGTTACTTCGTGACTATTGTTACTGTGGTTACTACGTCAAAGCGTGACGTCACGAATAAGTGGTTAGGTATTCTTTTCCAAATCAATGCGAAGGCAATACTAAATTTTCAGGAAAATATTGTTTGGGTAGTGATTTGACGTCATGACTTTATTAGTCCATTGATAACTTTGTTGATCAGCCATGATGGGTCGAGGGTTGTTGCAGTTATTACCGTTTACTTACAGTGTAGGTAGCAGCCAGAAGGTTTCGCTTCGCTTCCTACGCTTCCCTCTCTCCCCTTCCTTCCTCCGAATGAAGTATTTCCAAACTACGGCTTCCCATACAATTATTACAACGCCACCAACTATTTCACGCGATCTATTACGGCAATGAAATTTTGCATTTTTCGCGTTTCGCCGTCATGTCATTTGCATTATTGCCGTTGAATTCAGTTTATTCGTGACGCCACAACGCAAGCATTGCGTCGTTGTGAAAAAAAAACAGAAATCCGCCCGTAGAAAGCAGTGGTAACAATTCATTTGGTCCACGCCGAATACGCCGCCGGGCCCGAAGAGGGTCGGCCGCCGCGTCGTCGGCGACCACCTCTATATCTTCGGATGTTCCCCGAAGAGGATGAATCCGCCGTGTTCCCCAATGAGCTCGTCTGTCGTCGTCTGCGGGGGAGGAAGCAGCCTACATACTCGCGACCCGTGAGCCGCACTGAGCGAAACCGGAAGAGGGGAAAAGGTCGACAGGGGTCACGCCCCGCAGTTCACACACACTCAGAGAGTGACAGGGGAGGCGCGGTGGGGGAGGGGGAAATAAAACAAAAAAACGCTCTCACGAATGGAGAGAGAGAAAAAAAAGGGTTGATTGCACGGAGGATGAGGAAGACTCCACACACACAAACCAGGGACGGAACGTAACGGAACGGAACGAGGGCGGTTGTTTTTGCCTCGAGTGTCGGCCTGCCACCCAGTGACAGTCGCGGTGGTCTGACCACTTATCTCAAGGGATTGGACTATCGTGGTGGCTAGGGAGCACTCTGGAAGTCTATTCTCGAACACCGTGATAATCATGGTGTGCGAAGTGTTATCGCATGGTTTCGCACGATTCAGTCGCGAGGAACTTGAGGTTTCACCGCAAAATGATTTTGATATAATTTTTCTAACATCCATGGTATTGATAGAAGAGCGTGACATCCATCGAATGATTGATGGAAACCGATGACCGATTGATGAAGCGAATGATTGATGGAAATTAAGATGTAATAAATTTAAGGCACCAACCCTTCAAAGCTATCGAGTTGTTAGTTAAGAACCGCAGTTATTAGAGTCGAAAGTCGTTGGTTCAATAGAAATAGCGTTGCAACCAGTTGGCTTTTCAATAGCAAAGGCATGTCATCAATTGAGGAATTGTATTTGAAAGACCCAAAATAAAGTGTTGGATTTCTCATTTCTTCTGTCAATAGTACCTTATAAACTCTCCCACAATTGCATTCCCACTCGGAAGGCTCTATTTCGAACCCCGGAGGTGGCATAACGAAGGTAATCCAATCCCTTCTTACGTGCATTAGGGAGGGCAATCAATATTCTTACTCAGTCCAGATGGGATGGGGCGGTAATCATGGTCTTCTTGCCTTCTTTTGCCAAAAACAGGCTAGCACTGGCGTCCGGGCCGTCTGGCTTCTCTCCCCCATTCTATTCTACCTGACACTCCTCAATGCATCCTAATTGTCTACCGGTGTAAAGCGAAACTTTATGCAGATAATACTTGAATTACCTTGAAGACCTAGAGGAGAAACGCTCGTCTCCGTCGGCTACTTGCTAGAGACGAAAGACATAACTGTTTGACGCCCCATCCAATGAAAGGATTCCTGTTCGTACTTGAAGATCTCTCCTCATAGCTCCCAAGTAGGAGTCGGGTGGCTGGTGAAACGTTTCCGCCATCGTCGGAATTCGAACCCGGGACTATCCGCGAGGGAAGCCGGAGTAATTTAAGTCTGTTCCGCACGAATCGTTTCCGGAGACCGGTAAGGAAAAATATAAATGGAAGATGGGGTATTAGTGAGGAGAGAAGCCCGGTGTAGGCAATGGCCGGTTGTTAAATTAAGATGCCAAGGATTAACATCTAATCTTAAAGATGGATTACTGCACTTATAGGGTAAGATGGCGGTAAAATGGTACCTCCACTTACGAACCGCTCAACATACGACTTTTCAAGATACGTACTTCATTTTACGCTTTTTTCGTGTTACGTTTTTGTTCATGTTACGCATTGGCCTCTAGATACGAACTTATTCTCGAGATACGAACTGTGATGCTTTTTCTGTTATAGTGTTTCACAGACTACTTAATGCGAGAAACAATATTTAAAGATAATCACAAAAGCGCGCAAATATTATAGCAACATCAATGCATTTTAAATTTTTGTTTTCAAACTTCTGAATCTGGGAACGGTTTGATTTCTCATTAAGTTGAATTTAAGTCTGGGTTTCAAGATACGAACTGCGGACAAGAACGGATTAAATTCGCAAGTCGAAGCACCGCTGTACTCACTGTGAAGGAAACTCACTTCGCACAGCGGGTAGTTTTTATGTCTCGTGTTGTTCAGCTGGCGTGGCCTGCCTCTCGTTGACAGACGGTGTATTCCCGCCTCCTCACTCGATCTAACCGTTTGGGGAGACCTCACATTTTTCTTCACCACCTCTTCGGATGTCGTGCCGGCGTCCCACATTCAGTTTGTGAGGCGGTCGTGATATTTACTGAGTGATGTCCCCTAACGATCTGTGAATCCTTCCCCCAAAAATGTTTCAAAACGCGCTCATAAAAAATTCCAAGGCGTCAGAATGCGACTTCTGGGGACACTTAAAAATTATTACGTCGTGCTCAAATGTGCCGGCCGAAAAACTGCAATTTCCAACTTATTTTGCTGATGTATACCTCACGACAGCCTTTCTCTCTCTTTCTCCGATGGACTTAATACAAAATTGCCTCCAAACAGTACTACTGTCTAATAATAATTTGTGTAAATCATTACGCGGTACGAACGCCATGAATTTTTGACATTGGAAAAAAATGTCACCCGCGATGGACCCTCCTTCCTGGAAAACATGACAATGCAATCAACATAGTGAGATTAATACTAAGCGAATACCAAGCGAATACAACATGAAGGACAAAAATGCACGGTTCATTTAAAAAATGCCCAATGACAAATGCCGCTCGAGAGAGGTGCTCATTCGCTTCATACCGAATGCGTTACTATGCTGGAGAGGATGAAATGAGAAATAAATTGTAGAAGTCTGATCGCCCGAATCAGCACGTTCTAATGTGCGAAAAAACTTAAGGCTGTCTAATTCAATTCATAAGGAGGCAATATGATTTATAGCGATGGTAACTTTGCCTTTCATTTTGAGATCATTCTAGTTGATCATTTATTAATTTTATTCGTAGGTATCACGGCTTCATTTCGGCGAATGATGGTGCAATTTACCATACTAGGCACTGTCGCGTCACGGAATCAATTTACATAATACTTTACTTCGCGAGTAGCATGTTTAGCCCATTGAGATTTTGTTTTTTCCCTCTAGTTTTCATGTCAAATATATTTTGGGATTTGACGCCTTGATACAAAGGCCTCAGATGATACACAGGAATTAACTCCTCGCAAATTCACGGTACAGAAACACTCCCTTATCTCACGTAAAATAATTTATCCTCTTTTGACTTCATCAACTTTTCTTCTGAGATAAAATCACGTTTGCCTCAAATTACATGATTAAGCCTTGGGTTTTGCTCAGTTAATTGGATTTAGAGTGTAATTATTGCACACAAATTCAAATTATTAAACTTGAGTTTCGATTTGCTGTTCATGAGGAGATGTAAACTGGATTTTAAGTAAAGCTGGTTGTATCATTTCTATTTTTAATGGCATAGATACGACCTTTAGGCATAATGTTCCCGGTATATGCAGAAGGTGATGAGTCATAAGTGAGGAAACTGCATTACCTCATCCAACTGAGACATAGATGCCTACGGTGGCAAGAAATTGATCTCGGAATCGCTTACGTAACTAAACTGTCATCATCGTTATGTTTTCCTAGACTTCTTTTCACTTGAATTATATTCATTCCACCTCCTTCCCCTCTGAACAAATCTTCTGCCTTCTTACCCTCGTTTTTCATAATTCCTTTTCTCCCGGTCCATGTTATTTTTACCAGCGTTATCAAGCCAACAGGGCCATGTTTACCACTGAAAACATTGCTGGCGAAATAATCCTTGGTTCCTAAAATATAAATGGGGCACTGCCAACTAAGCTTTTGTAATAAAATATGGCTGTATAAAAACAAGCCTGATTGACTACTTTAACTGTTGATTTAAGTTCTCTACCATTCGCGTTTTGGTTTTAATTAAGATGACTTTAAAAATAATTAAAATATGTATCGTGCCGCCTCAAATCTCCTGAATTTAGAAACTAAAGCTAAAACTGTATAGAAATAAAAATATAATAAGTGTACATATGTTCGAAAGTTTCCGGCTTAACTATGAGGAAATTCATTTTCGAAGTGAGAGAGAAAAGCGATAAATCTTTTCACTGATGTTTACTGTTGTAGGTGAAAGGTACAACTAGTTTCAACGCATCGCGGCGTCATCTTTAGGTACCTATCCGTTGAAGCTAGTTGTACCTTTTGCCTACAATAATAAATATCAGTGGGAAGATAAGTTTTTCTCTCTCACTTCGATAATAATTACAGATTTAGAGTGTCGTAAAGTACGTCATAATTTTTAATCGAGTTAGCTAGGTCTCTCTGGATTAATTGGCACATTTTCTGTTTACGTCTCCCTGCTTCCCTATAAAAATGATAATATTTATATTCTCACGAATACTGAAAAATCCTTAGAGTCGTATATGAGATTTGCTCGTTTCTATCGGAATAATAGTATTTAGATGAGTGCCGGCTGAAGAAGTATGCTGAAGAACGAATTTTGTTTTGACTTGAGCTACCTTTGAAAAATAAAATGATAATTTGCGTTTTGTCGCCTCATAGCGCCTAAAATCAGAATCTAAAGCGCAACTCTTTAAAAATTAAAATATATTAAGTATGATTTTTAGAATTTGTTAATGTACTTTATAATTTAAAATAGAGATTGATGGGCCTCTCTATATTAATTGGAATATTTTCAGAATTGTTTGTGATGGGGTGTGTCCTGAATGTCGGACGAGTTCCCAGTCGTTTTATCCAGAGAGACAGCGGAACTTATTTCTTAATGTGTCACCGAGCCCGTTGTCTCCATCGCCGTAGAATAACTGTATTAAGGAAAATGAATGGAGCTACTGTTTCGCGTCATAGTAATCAGTGAGGTGAGATTAATGCCCACACAGAATGCGTCGCAAGTTCTTCAAAGAAGAAGGAAACGCCCGAAAAAAAACACAAACGTGGTGGGTAATTAATCACCTTCAAGAAAGGTTACGAGGGCATGAGGTTCAAAAGGACTGCCGGAGTGACGTTTCCATTTTGAGATATTCAAGTTACAATGATGGATTTAAATTAATGCGCTCTTCGGTGAACTTCGGTGCATATGTATGAAGAAGTTCTGTTTCTCTGAATATTTCATGAAGTCAGGTTGCTAGATTGACTGAATACTCTGCACCACACATCTTTCTTGATCCGAACACCATTCGTTCGAGATTGAAGTAAAATCTCTTGTCATCGTTTAATGTTTTATAATGTATCGTCTCCTAAGGTGGGTCCTCTCAAGTAAAGTTTTCTAGAAAATTCTAAAAATTGTTACACAGTATCTTAAATGCACTTTTTATCTAACGCTATGATCAAATGTAGGTACCTCCTCCCATGCTATTTTTGGTATAACTCATCCTTGAAAGTGGAGATTTTGACATGCGCTCTGATGGAGATTTCTCAGATTACAGCAGAAAAACGAGATTTAATTTGAACGAGAAGGCATATATAAGCTTTTAATTAAAACTGTTTGCAAGAAGGGAAAATTCCCGAGAAATCGAATAAAATAATGTATAGGAATCTTAATACCTTATTTTTTATTATTAGCAAATGACTGCCGTAAACGAAGTCAAAATGCGGTAATTCCATACAAATTTGGCAGGAAAAAAGTGTATAAAAAAATATATTCGCGGAATAATCCGCAAATCTTGTGCCTTAATTTTGATTCGCTATATGTAACGCATGTCATCAGCGAAAGCAGAATTTTTTAAACAAAATAAACAAAAATGTTGAATTTAGTATTTGTTTTGACTTACACAGTCGCGGTGGGTCCATCTTAAGCAATCGACATTCCAACGGAGTAAGATACAATTGCATTACCGTGCCATTAGGGGGTAGGTGCCGAAACGACCATAATTTTGCATCTCGACATTCTAAGAAAGACCAACCGGGCAGTCTAGTTTCTTTATCGAAGTGTATGATAACAGAATTTTAGCCCTTTTCCTCTCCTGCTAATCCTCACTTTACTACACCTGAGCAGAATGTCAACGTTTTCCGCCTTGAAACTCCATACGTTCTGTGAGTGAAAAAAGAAGCATCTACTATTTGTTAGAAATTGTTGCATAACGCATATGCATGCTGTATAACGTAATGGCATAGGCTACAGTCGAGAGCCGCCCGCAGTAATTTTTCAATAGTCGCCCTTTCTTCGAAAATTAAACAATACACAGCAAACCTATTTAGACAAAATTTGAAAATTAAGTTGAAGAGAAATAATTCTATTTTAGGTAATTCTTATTTACAAATTAAAATACAAAATTAATTTTTTTTTTGCATTTTTATAGCAAAATCATTGATGATAGAATCAAAATCTATTTCTTTTGTAAATTAATGTTCAAAAGATATTTTAAAAATATTTCTTAATCATTCTTTGTAATTAATTATATCTGTTAACCCTCTGGTTGGTTGATAATTTTACTTCCGTCAAGGGTGGACCGCCGCATCCACGCCCCCTCCCCCCCTCCCTCAGCTATGCTGGTGCATATTATGAGTGTTAATGGTAGTATTCTTCGTCTCATATTTAAGCAGTGTCACTGTATCGTTGCTATCCAATATTCTCTTTTGTATTACTCACTGCAGCGATAGCATTTGCCATTCCTTGCATCGTGAGTTATTTCAGGCTCAACCCTTTCGATTCGCTTACGTAACTCAAGCCTCGAGCAAGATTCGAGCTCAAGACTGCCTTTAGGCATTTAAGGCAATAGGTCTTACTTAGGTGGCGAAATCATTAATTTTTTCCAGTTCTGTTGTGACTTCGATTAATCTTGAGTCGTCATTAATATACGACAGTATTGCAATCACGGAGCTGATATCCCGGAGTAAGAAATTCGACGATAGAGTTAAAACATCCATTAATTGCGAAATTCATCACCTTTTCGGGTTTAATTAGTTTTGAGGTCAAATATTAACGTTCCGAAATGAGAAAGAAAATCTCTGTCTTCCACAAATTCTTATCATGGCAAATCTTGACGGCCCCATTGCTACAGCGGAGGAACAGATGCGACATGTTTGACGAGCAAACTGTCGCTTATTTACAAATCCAGCCTCACATGGTCACCGGTGGAGCTAGCAGCCGCGAGTTTTACATAAGTTTGCGCGATTCATTACCGACGTTAGAATTCTCGTCGTAAAGCTCTTGGAGTCTTGGAATTTGAAGGAGTGTAAGATTAGCTTTGCCTTGAGATGAGTAGTGTTCGGTTGAACAGCAAAGAAAGTTTAACTTTAGGTCACTTAGGAATTTAAATTGCTTTAAAAAATACATATTTGTTTGCAAGAAGTTTATATGCCACCTGATGGAAGTTAAATTCTTTCGGAAGTCTATAAAAGTTAATCATCACCAGTATTTTCGGTGTAAATCTCAGATGATGATAATATATCTTACCTTTGAAAACCAAAGGTCTCCATGCTATGTATTGATATTTTAAATGTCTACTTTTTCTTTGCTATTCCTGTTATTCGCTTGTTTTAAAACGTTTGTACAAGATTCAGTTAAATACCTCAACGGATGAAATAGCTTCAGAAAGGAACCGGTAATCAGGTTGTAGTGGGGCATTAATTGATAGTAAAATGTATAAGCACGGAAGTTTCTCTTTGAGATTCTATGGTGTTGCTGGTTGTTTTCGCTACTCTAAAATGTTTTCTTCATTTCCCTCAATTTAAACGCTGTCTGAATCCGTAGGAAGCCATGAAAGAGTTATTTCACGGAGTCAGAGGTGATTTTTTGTTCCTTCTTTGTTTATTTTTTCCTCTTCAACGGTAGTGTTCCATTGTTTTCCCTCTTATTGTCTTCCTCGTGTTCCCCGCTTGAAGAGATGGAATGTGTCACCTATCCTTACCGCCTTTCACCCTCTTAAATACCCTGAACAAAGCAAGATAAACCCCTGAGCGGCCACTTCCCATCTCCTTTAACATTCCACCCCCTAAGCGTGCATCACTAATTGCATCCCTTTCTCAAGACCTCGCAATCCTCCGTCCCAACAACTTCCATTTACTCGCCACCCCTGAGGCCTTCTGCCCCTTTAAAAAACCTTCTCTTGACGTTAGTACATAAGACTTGATTCAGTAGATGCCTGTTAGATTTTGGCAGTAAAAGGAAATGCGGAGGGTTGAGACGAAATATCCGCTGCCGGAGGGTTGAATTTTAAGTGCCCGGAAAAGTTGTCCACGAGCGCATTTTTACGACAAGGAAACGATTTTATCGTGTATGATCACCACCTTCTTGTAGCACTGAAAGCAGTAATGAAAACAAATGAGGAGAGCTTGAAAAAAATAAGTGAAATTGCGATTCAAAATTCGGACCCAAACCCCCTTAGAAGAATCTAGGACTTCTAGAATTTTGATTTTTTTCTCTAGGATTTTATCAAGACATTAGGCCATCGTGGATTTTAGTACCTGTTTACATTGAGTATACGCCGTTTTCCAGGAAATTGAATTCCGTCAAAGAGAATGAACACATTTGGGAATTTTGTGATATTCTCTGCGTAAGTAAAGCTCGCTAATGCTTCCTATTTTTAGTTAGCGGATTACTGGAAATTATTTTCATGAATAAATGAAAAATGTCCGAGCAGTGATTCCGGCTGCACGTAGACTGTACTGTTGCCGTATAGATTTTTTTTCTTGATCACGGAGTCACCAATGCAAAGTCTAAACCCTAAGAAAACGATTCATAATAAAACTATTGTAAATACGTGAAAGCTCAACGACACTACCTAAGTGATCAATTTCGCGGTTGGTTTGATTGTTGGGGATCGTGGTTCAAACCTAGATGGTGGGTTTATTCGCAGCATATATATAATTATATTTAATTTTGTTCGCTGTGGAGTAAGGTGAAACTTTTGTGAAATACTTTTCGTCTAAATGAGCTATCAATACCATTCTGATTCCAGAAACTATGTGCTCGATGTGGACGAAGGGTAGTCTGTTGGCAATATTGGGGGAAATGTATGGGTGGAAACGGTCGTTAGTTGATTTTTTAATTCATATTTATTTATTGGTAACTGAAAATGTGTTCATGATGGCATGCTAGTCATTAAGTGCTCCAAATCTCGATCAATTCGAGTGTTTTGCAATAAATAGATGAGCTTCCTTGGTTTCTCTTTTCCGTGGGTATACAGGATGCTCTTTCTAAACTCTTGTCACCAGGCTCCTTTCCTAACGACTGCTGTCCTCTTTCCTCCCGTCACGTGTCCCCATGACGGCCTTTAGGGCTGAGTGTCACGAAAGACAACCGTGGTCTCAAATGCTTCATGATTAATTCCGAGTGTTTCACTGGCTGAAGTCCCTTAACCTTCCAGCACAAACGTTTCTTTTTACGGTAGGAGAATAGAGTGATTTATTGAGCGGATTAGGTATTTCATATTCCTGCCAATTTTGCATCTTGTCTCTATTTGAAATAAGCTTTTCTGTGAAATGAAGTTGGTCCATAGCATTTATTCGTTAAGACGACCAACAAATACTGAGATACTTGTGCTACTTTGCCTAATGTCTCTAATGAAATTTCATCAGAAATTTTTGTGAGAAAAAGCAGTAAAATTTCAAATGTGACGGCATTCAAATTTGTTGCATTTTAATTTCAGTTTGAAGCGTTAACAAACTAAAAATGGAGTGTTGAGAATTGTAAAATTCAGAAGTTCATGAAATGTGCCTTGTGACATAAGCATAAATAACGCGTTCCAAATATTCCTACCTCATTAGGATCTCAAATACTGAGGCCTTACAAGGGAGAAGTAGCTATGTTCCCTCAGTTTATGTCGCACTTTCCTAGTCCCTTTTTAACGAATCTCAATTTGCGATTATTTTGACTAGTTATACCCCGAATATGTTGACCCCACGAGAGCTCGTGAGTCAGTCTAACTTTAAGGTACATAACAGTTTCTGTACTCTCTAATTTGATATGCTGTATCTAATAGGTGCATTGAGGAGAGTTGTTTTTTTGGCAGAAATTCATTACCACATATTTATTTAGTTCAAATTTAATCCTAGCTTCCATGAATCGCATTTTAGTGAGTCTCAGCACCTCTAGTTAACCCAGAGAGACTCTGTGATTCTGGCATACCTACATTTTAGCTGGAATCAGAAAGTGAGTGCGTTAAATTCTGTGCTAAGTACCTTAACGCTTCTCCTTTAAAAAATGCGAACGATGTCAGAATTAAATATATTTCTCCATCGCGTGTCTGAAGAAAAAATGGGGCTGTTATTGCCATTTTATAAGTGTCGTAAGTTCGTGGCGCGCCTGCAGAGATCTCCACGAGGTAGTCCACGCGTCCCATCATTTGAGGGATTGAGACGTTTTATGAACCGCGCTATGAATTTTATTCAAATTTATTCCCGCCATTCCTCAGGAAATAGTCATCTCTCCAACGACCGAAACCGGCGTGCACGTCTGTGTGTGGCCTTCCGTCAACGCTCGCCGGTTTAGTCTCACACTCTCTCTCTCTCTCTCCTCACCATTCACTCACTCCCCAGTTACCACTATAAACAAGAAACCGTTATCTCGTGCCTCCATACGAAAAGTCCCGAAAAAAACTCCATTGTGCTAATCTTTTCGTAGGAATTCAGGCGCCAAGCCGTAGTTTTCGACTTCGACTAGAATTTCATCCGAACGCCAAGCGTATCGACTCACGAATAAACTATTTATCGTAGAAACACTTCACATGTGGCGTGCGACATTCGAGCACCCAAAATCTCTCATAATGGCTGGGATATTTTATTTTTATCCCCGACGAGACCGGAATGTGGGTCAACAATATGCGTGTCCGAGCGAAGTAAAACTTTTTTTGTCTATTTCTCGACTAGTTATCCGAGTTAATGCAGTAATATCTCCGGTATCCGCATATATCTCCTTGTATTACTCCCAAATTGACAATTTTTTTTTCGTGGTATGCGCAAAAATGAATGAGAAAAAGTTGCTCGGAAAAGTTTTGAGGCGAATGACACGGAAGTCGTTCATCTCACTTCCCTTTCTTTCTCTCTCTCCCGGTTGTTCTTAGTCTAATGGCCACCCGACATGAACTCGCTAAGCGCTAAAGAAGCTCTTGTGTGCTAAGGCGGCTTGTGGGAGTCCATGTCTGGTGGATGCACGCGGAATTTAGGGCGATGCTCCCTTCACCCGTCCTTCCCCCTTCGTCTTCCCCCTCTCCTTGCAGTTAATTTTTCTCACAATCCGGTTTCTGAGGCTCTCCGGATGCCTTCTCCCATCCATATCAAGTGAGTGCAAAGCTTAAAGTTAAGGGGCGCTAGCAAGATCGTCCTTATGCGTGCGGCAGCGGGGCAAATAGCCGGTCGGCATCCCAAAGAATTCTGTACCACTTATCCTAACGATTTATTTATTCATTGATCTTTAATTCCAATCTCTTCCGCTTTTTAACCAAAATTAAAAACAATTTTTGTAAGGAAGCACTTCGTTAAAACGCATATTTGGAGCATGCTTTTATACGGTGGTGAAACCTGGACAATGATAGCTGCAAAGCAAAAGAGATAGGATGCATTGGAGACCTGGTGTTATCGAAGATTTATGAATATTAAATGGACGGAGAGAATTACCTACGAAGAAGTTCTACTAAGATTTGGAAAGAAATGAGGCACTCTAAGAGGAGGCAGAGACGAACTTAATGGACATATTTTGCGACACAACAGCCTAACTCTTGAAAATAATATTGTAAGGAAAAAAATGGGAAGAATAATAGAGGAAGACCAAGAATGAATGCATCAGACAAATTACAGACGTAAAAGTGACAAATTATGTAGGAATGATGCGGAAGACTGATAGGAGAGTGGAGTGGAGAGCTGCAGGAAACCACTCTTCGGATTCATGACTGCAGGTGATGATAGTTATGGAGTTTTGATTTTCCTTAATAAAATAACTCAAGTTATTTTGTCTTTCAAGGTTTTTACATGGAATTTCGTTGATATCCTGTAGAATGTTTTTGGCAACTGTTATTTTTTTTACTTAGCATTCTGTTTCACGTCCTCTGAAGGGCGCTTCATCAGGAAATCCTGATGAAGCTCACAGCATAGGACGTGAAACTTAGAATTCTATTTTTTTTAAATACACTGAGAAGCCGAAAATGTTTTCAGAATATGAATTCAAATAATCTTTGCCGATTCTTGTTTAACTTAAATTAACATAATCAAGGGTGATGGTTACTTTCGTATTTCGCGAAAAACTATCGTCATTTCCGCTCTCCTTGTTCACTTTTGTGAGAACCATAGGTGACCACAGTAAACAACACCAGCCCTGGTGATGTCAATTAAATTTAGCTAAATATGGTCAACGATTATTTGATTTATTTTAAGGAAGGAAGAAAACATAGCTATACTGTTTTTAATAACGCTCACAAGTAGAGAGGAAAACTTATTGAGCACATTCTGAGAAATAGTAATATCTCGGAAATGTTAGTGAAGGGTTGAGAAAATGAGAAGGATTACCGGAAATTGAAATTATAATAGAGTTGTGAGCTGCAGCTGACCAATCTTTAGATTTATGACTGCTCATGATAATATTCATTCATTTCCCGTAAGTCCAAAAAAAAGCCCCTTAGACCTTTTGGATCGATTGTTCACTTTATAGCAAGATTTTAAACGTACAAACACCCATTTCCTGGGTGGTATAGAATCCGATCCCTGCAGTATTCGAATTCGCGACCACCTGATTGACAGGCTAGGATTTTACCCTATCACCACCGATGAACAACCATTCAAGTTTTACTACCTAATAAATGATCGGTCAATATACAGTCCGGCCTTAAGCCCCCCAGATCACGTTGTTCTTTGTTCACGTTTCCCCCGCCAAACAAATTTTTTATCGTTTAGTAAATTTATTTTATGGCGGTTCCACTGTGGAATGAGATAAATGTTATTTGATTCATAAAATAGCAACTTGTAGAAAAATCCACGACATATTTGACCTTGACTGAAAAACTCTACCTTTCCACTCTATATTTTTCTCCAATTGAACTTGAAATGTTATGGTCTTTAATGCAAAAATGAGTGAAACACGCGGAAAATAGTATATTTCTATTTAATACAAATGAAATTTTTGCGAAAAACTATTAATAAGAACCGAATATTCCCGTAAAATTGAATTTTCAAAAATGCATGTCCCTCTCCTCCATATTTTTTAGTGTTATTAATAAATTGCTGTAATAATTGAGTCAAAATGCGTTAATTCAAGGGATATGGCGCTGCATTCGACTCCCATTCCAGGAAATGGTATTCATAAGTAAATATATTCGTCGAATAATCCGCATATGTTGCACCTTAACTTTACTTTTTTCAATAGCATTTTATTTTTTGTCGTCATTGAAGTCAGTGTATAGTGTATTTTAAATAATCCAAACGAAAATTTGCCATAAAGATTTTGTTTTTTCTAACACAGTCGAAGGGAAACCTTAAACGGTTCGTATTCTTACCTCCATTCATTCTGTCAAAAACACTTTTTCTTCTCCACTCTCTTTCCTTCTCGTTTTTCCTCTTAATACAATTAGAGTTTTGAAAAAAAAACTGAAGACAATAGTAATTCCTCTACATTCTCCGTTACCGAAAAAATGCATAAAAATACTTAGAACTCTTATTTTAAAGTCAAACATTTTACTGTCTGTCGTCAAGAATATTCCCGTGGCTTTTCGCATGACTCGAGAAATCCGAGTTCCCGTAACCATTGATCCGCACATCACTAAAGATTGATATATGATGCAAGCATCGCCTATTTCTGTGTTTCCGGCTTGGCATTTCAGACGAGTGGCTGCCCCTCCGACATTTCGTGTGCCGGATTACGAGCGTATTTGCTCTCGCATGCGGAGGGAATTATTGTTTTATGGCAGCGGCATATCGTATACCGCCGTCCCACCGGCAACACATACTGAATCACTTCCCAGAGTAGGGAAGGAGACTTTCCCAGCGTCCGACAGGGGGAACTTTATGTGGGCCGGACTCGAATTTCACAAAATCTCTAGAAATAAAAAATTGTCCTGAAGTTTCGATGCATTGAAGTCTTCTAAGGGACGTTGAACAATGAAACGGACCTAGGAAGTTGACATTTTGAAGGCTTTGCGTCTGCAGATGTCTATTTCAAGCCTTTTTATGATCACTTTATTGTAATTATTATATAAATGCCTACTTACCCCGTAATTTAAATAAATCTAAGTTTGAGTAATATTCAGGTTCTTTTTTGTCGTTTTTCAGTGTGAAAAATGCTTAGAGGAACCTAATCGAGGCCATTTAATTGTTTAAGGAGAAGGCTGGATATATGCTATTGAACTTCAATTTGATATTTATGTCTCTCTCCAACTTGAATCGGCACTAAAATATTTTCCTCGAAAATGTTGTCCCTTTTTTTTTAAACTATGGAGGCTGCTACCGCAACTGTTCATTCCCTCGAAAATGCCGCAAGATCGCTCTCTATAATACTGGAAAACCTAAACTTCAAAAGGAACTTTTTTTGCTAAAATGTCAGTCATCCTTTCCTTTCCATCCCAAGAATTTTCTTTTCTGTGTGGTGAGTAATAAATTGTTTTGCATTACATATCCAAAGCTATTTTTTCCTGTACTCGTATTTTGTCTGTTGATCAAACAGATCTCCTTGCATGTTTACAGAAACGGTTCTTCCTTCCTATCATATTTTCGTGTAAAAATTACGTTTATTTCCATGCTGTTTCACGAGGATATAAAGTTATCGCCGAAGGCGTTCTTTTTATTTGGTATGAGGTTGTTGAAGACTTGGTTTTTCACCAGCCTATGGTCCCCGTGTCGATTCCATGCGCTAGTACGCTCGAAACGTGTTTTTTCTGATTTTTACTCATTGTTTATATTTGAGTGTTGTTGGCTTTTAGCTTGTTTATTTTAGGGTTTCCTGGCTTCTATTTTTTAGCTGAAATCATCCTCCCTTTGTATATTATCGCTCGTGCACAAACGTTCTTGATAACACTCCCTATACAGCAGAGCTTTAAGAATGTCTGTACCTACTATTTGAATCTATCATTTGCAGAAGCTGGGAGAGGTATGTCCCGGGTTGAAAGGGTTAAAGATAGAACGTTAACATTTACTAAGATTTTAATGTAGCGCATTCAGAATACTTTATGCACTTCTTTTCCATTTTCGTGGCTTAGAATCGAAGTACGGCGAGCCTTTTTTTTAATTCTTGCATTAACAAAACATGTAACATTGTCTTTTTTCCCATTATCACTCTTTCACTCCAGTCTGACCTGCCTCTTCCAGCCCCTTTGGTGAATGGGCTACGAGAGATAATTTCAAAATACAGGTCCTTAATCAAAAGCGTGTACGTGGGCATTAATAAAAAAATAAAAAGGAGGCGTAACAGCTCATCAGAGGGGCCTGTGAAACCATTAGTGGGACCCCGATGATGTAGAAGAAAAAGAAAGAAGTAGTGGGTAATCACTTCACATTATTTTCTCCCCATTATAGCTTAGGCTTCGTAGAAATCTACCTGGCAGTGAGGTAATAAAAGTGAATACGAGTGCTCCAGAAAAGTTAAAAAAAAATAATATTTTTTTAAAACTGGTCGGACTAATTTTCGCCCTTTTCTCTTCCCTCTCCTACTTCCCGAAATTGAGTACGAAGAGACAGCTGCCCGGCATGAGATATGGTCGGTAATTCAAATAATTTTTCTCTCCCCCACGAAAAAGGGTTTTTATCTTACGTCTGAGGATGGAACTCTCTCTCTCTCTTTCCCTGAGGTTGCTCGCGTGCGAGACAGTAGGGGATGGAGAACTTCTACTATTCCCCAGACCTCGCGTGCCCCTTCCGTGTAATAGGCGTCGGGTTGCCGGATTACAAAAGCGACAGTTCATCCACCCCCTCAGCTAAGGGACAAATGCTCCCGCTCCTTTTCTCTCCCCCTAGACAGGGCGAAAGGATTATGCATCAGATCTAGGACGAGATCGGCGACTGGCCGTGCACGCACCACGACCGATGGTGGAAGCAGAGCTTATATAGGTGTAGCGAAACTTGGTGGCACTAGCTTGTGAAAAGCATGATGTCTGGGGTAGGAAAGCATGTAAGAGATGTGGGATAAAGAGGTCGAGGGTTCATTAAGAGGTCCAAACAGGAGCCCTGTGGTACTTCTGCCTGCTCATCGACGCATCACTCACCTTCACTGACATTGGACACTCCGCTTTCAAATGCCACCAAGTTTCGCTATTCCTATAACGCCGCGCTCCGTGAATTCGTAGTAGTTTATGTTTTGCATTTATGGTTGTTATTTATTTGCTGTTTATGTTTTTGTTTTTTTATGGGTTTGGGATTTTGAATGTTGAGAGAACTCGAAAGAGAAGAAACGCGTAGCGGAACGCAAATAGATTGTATAATAATTTCCTTTCCGCCGTTCTGGGAATGATAAAGCAAACTTAGACAAGGTCTGTTTACCAATATCATTTAGCGCTACCAAACGAAAAAGGCGTTACAGGCTGGCGCATTAACTTTCGTGCATTTAGGTTTCAGAACGATCAGTCAGTAATCAGGCGTGCAACGTGATGGTAGGCAAAGTTAGTTACTTTGTGGGTCTGCAACATGTTAAAGAATTAATATTTTCCGCATAATATTCCACCCCGTTTCAATACAGCTGACCCGTTTCGATGTTAAAATGTCGTCATCATGCTCAGTTCAAGTAGAGGTATTTGAAATCTGATGATGATGTTTTAACATCGAAAGTTTTTAAAAAATAATATTATAACATATAAGTTTGGAGTGATTTATTGCCATTGCTTCAGAGGAGCTGCTCTTAATATTTTTTTATATAAGATAACACCTATATAGTTTGGAGTATCCCACTCGCATATTTATTTTCCGTAGCTTTAACGCTACAATAAAATGTAATTATGTGCTACAATCATTGCGTGTTAAGTATGCCTATTACTTGACCAGGATTATTGTTATCACCAAAGTATGCGATCGCGAATTTGTTCAATTTGTATGAAAAACAAAGCATTTACCAATGATTCAAGGAGTACAACAATACTCTCCAATTCAGTAATTTAAATTCTATTTATTTGTGACATACGTGGTTATTATTTATAATTCAGGCTCATTTTCCTGCCCCCCATGTGAGTCTCTTTTCACTGCGATGAAATAATTCGTTTTCTCTGTGAATACAGAGCTCTTGTTGCTCATTTCATTGTCAGTGGCTGATCTTATTCCTATTATCTTCCGTTTATCTTGTTAAGATTCCATATCAATCTCCTTTTTGCGATAACTAATACACAGAAATCGAGATTATCGGTATCTCTGAATGGGTGTGGCGAAGGTAAGGCGGCTGGATGTCAGCAACAACCTCTAGTAGATTTTTTTAATCGTTCAAAGTGGCCGCATTTTATCTTCGATCTGATTTAATGTTATCATTAGTGTAAAATTAGTTGTGAATTACTTTCACAGTATCCAAACGCCGTTTGCGGTAGCATCCTCTTCCCTGGGTTGTCACAATTTTATCTAAGCTTCATTTATACAAACTTTAATCGTAGAATCTCAGCTAGCACGGCTGAAATACAATTATATTGTCCAGAAATTATTGTCAGATTCATCATATAAGCCATATACGAAAACTTACCGTTGAATTTATTCATTGAATGTGCGTTCAGAGTGCATTTTGAATTTAGCTTTTATCGTACTCAATGCTCAAAATCGACCCTATTTTCGAATAAATCGACGGAATAATACTATCCGTTACAGGAGTCCTATGCATTAATCGTGGCCTCTGTTAGCTTCGCTAGCTGTTTTGGGTGGATAAAAATGATTAAATTCAGGAAATTATATTCTTCATTTGTAGGCATTGTTTTGTCTACGTTTGTGAGTCACCTTCAATTCATTTGGAGCTGCCTAGCAACAGTATTCAGCTCTGGCAAGGCCCCACTGTGGAGAATTCTTTGGCTTGCCTCCACCAAATTTAAATAATCCTTAGTCGTAGTTTATGATCAGATTTTTTCGGAAATGGATAGTTGCTATCCTCAATGGCTGGTACTCAAAGCTCACCTGATACTTATTTGAAAGAGCACCTGTTCTTCTCAAACTTCGTATATAATGGATTCCACTCTCAGATGATTTTGTTCTTCATGAAATGATTAAGTATATGTTTCTTAAGCTCTTTGATTAACATGTGGGTTGAAGGAGTCACGTATAATATACCTGCAGTATTGTGGTATCAAGAATGCTCGACGTTAGATAGGATATTTATCGTATATTTACCTATGGATAATTCATTTCTATGTCAGCTTTATACCAGAAAATTATCTGAAATATACTTAGCAAAATGTTTCTTTAGCCATGAAGACCATATTCGAACCTTATATTTTAATTTTGAGCAGCTGCAAGAAGTATAAAGTACATATTACAATATCAATGACGTAAAAAGTTTTATATATATAGTACTTAAATTCTCGGTCATTTACTAATTAAATATATTTCAGGATTTAACTTGACTCATTTGTTTCACGACGTACGCTAAAAACGCCTAAGCAACTGAAGGTTTTTTTGTAAGATTTTGTAAAATGGTGAGTAGGTAATAACTTAATTTTTTTAATTTCTGAAAGAGCATGCGTACTACTCGCCGTTAAAATGCTGACGTGATCTATTCGTCCAAACAAACTCATTTTGTAAATTAAGTCTCTCTGGATCTAGGATCGCCATACGTTCTGAAAAAGGGGTTTTGGCCTGAATTTTGGCTAAATAAATCGTGTAAAACTAAATAATACAAATTTTTTGGTATATTTTTTCACTCGAATTGTTTTATTATGTAGAATAAAATATGTAATAAGGCTATTTTACTTTGTCTAAAAATATACAAATTCATGACGTAAAAATCGTAAGCATGTCATTGTAATGAAGTAACGACGTATTTATGTCCTGAATTTTCACCTCACCCTTATGCTAGCTCTATCTGGAACGCATATGTGTACCATATCCCATGGAAAACGTCTGCTATGTTTTGGCAAATATCTCGAAAATTAAGGCGGTAAATGGATTATACTTTGGTATCATTGGAAAGATGAGACCTTTTCAACATGGTGATGCCAAATTCATTGAATCTTATATTCAGTGATACCTCGCTTAAATAACCTTAAACCTTGCCACTAAACCTTGACAGTGGGAGCGCTTCAAAATCCTAGTCCACTGATATTATATTCCTGGCAAGTTCAGACAGCTAAATATGAGGAAAGTATTCTAATTAGACTAACCATGGAAAGAAATATGAAAATGTGTAATGTTTAACCTGCATGCCTGAGCATAACTTTACCCCTTAAGTGTAGGAACTTTCTGGACTGAATGCCTCATGTGCCTTTTTATTCCTATTTCTCCAGCTCCAGCACGACATCCTCTTCCACGAGTGACGGTGTGGCACAGCGCGGCGGCGAGCCCAAGACGTGGCTGGACGGCCTCAACTCTCCGCTCATCCAGGACGAAGGCGAGGGCAAGTCACTCAAGCTTCGCTTCGACGTGTCCCAGTATGTACCCGAGGAGATCGTCGTCAAGACCGTGGACAACAAACTTTTGGTGAGCCTTGTTTCATTCTTCGTTCGTGCGTGCATAGATGAAGTCATGCTCGTGGACCCTTTTCCAAACATTTTTATATTTGGAATCCGTATTTGTGCTGTTTTTTTTAGCGTAGGCCGCGTAGTAACCAGTATTTCCGGGGAAAAATTATTCTAATAAGGCAAAGAGAAACCTTTTTAAGGCTTAATCCTTTAAGTGCGCAATCAATAAGAAATTTAAACACCCACAAGCGCAAAAGTATTTTTTCCTCTCCTGCATTGTAAGTTTGGCCTGTCTCAGAATTATCCCGGGTTACTGTGAGTCGTGTGGGCTTGAGAAGGGCAGCAAAAGACTAAAAAGATCATGGAGACACCTTAATGACACATGACCACATGTTTATAACCCTTTTAGCTTTACTATTATTGGCAAAAGTGTCAGAGTTCAACTCGACAATAGACGATTGGAGCAGTTTACTACGCCAATCGTCAATAGATGAAGGGAGCAGCAAAGGGGTTAAGCTGCTTTTGCGAATTAGAATATGAAAAATATCGAAGGGATATAGATTTGTATGCCTATATATTTGGTATTCTGGTTTAGCATTGCCAAAAACAACAGTAAAACATTTTCTCCCATCTCAGTTTTCTATAAGTTTGTTTAGTTCTCAAAAACATTTTCCGCTTCATTTTCCTCACCCGTAGCTCTTTTCTAAGTTCTTTATTTCTAAACCTGATCGTTAAAACCTGAAATCTTATTCATTGTAATCTCTTTTTCATTCTTTGTTGTGGCCTCACAAATCTTTTCTCGGTCGAAATAAATATTTGTCATCATTTTCGCTTTATATAAACCTATTCTATTTACTTCTGCCTCTTCCAGAAATTCCTTCAAATTTCGCTCCTGCTTTGGCATTATTATTTTTTCCCAAGGATGTTTTCAAATAACGTACGACTAGCCATCATAATATTTTCTTCTATAGCCGCAAAGATAATGCACAGTCATTTACATTATTTAAAATATGGACTAATTTTCTAGCCTTTCTTGATTTAAACGGACAAATTCAAGCAATGCATGCATCATTATTAATCAAATGAAGAATGACTACCAACGAATAGCGTTGGACAAACAACTTCAATATCTTTTTCAACTTAAATCAGGCGAATAAGCTATAATAATGCTGTTACTAGAAGTAGAGGAAAGGCATGCTATCTGGCTAGCTCTGGATAAATGGGATCAGTTTCATCTCATGAATGTGAAAGGTCTCAGTTTCTGCGAAAAAGCTTTAAAACAAATGACGCCAACGTGCGATTACTTGATGGAAGTTTGACTTTTTGTTAAATTGATTAGCTAAGCAATATATTCCACACTTTTTATGTGGTTTCGCCTCCGCGCTTACGCAACGCTTGAACGATGGATAACAGTTGAAACCGTTTAATGTGGCTCATTATCATTAGGTGTAAAATATTACACAGTCAGTTATCCGAATTATGATAATTCTAGAAGAGAGCAATTGACAAGTACGTTTAAATTTGAAGATTACCTAATCCAAATTGCCAATAATAGCCATGGAATTTAGACGTACATGCATAGGTTTCGGTCATCCAGGTGACCAACGTGTTAAAATCTATTTTCTTGGTTGACCTAAATGCATTCATAGGAGTCTAAATTTCTCGGCTTTTTTGACGATGTGGATATATCTTTAATCCGAATTATGATCTTTTCATCCATCAGCAGACTTCCTCCCTAAATCCCCCTTCCTGTCTTCCTCCCTCCCTAAATTACCGTAGTGGATGAAGCTGTCTTTTCATTCAGTGGATATTATTCAGTGTTTAAGTTTACAAATTTGCTGTCTTATGTTTTGTAATTGTATTATTTAATCCTTTTGTCAAAAAATCCAATGTAAAGGTCTCCTTGGCTGTTTTTGGATTTCATGTTAAATAAATATGAAAAAATAAAATAAAAAATCTCTTCGCGTGAGAAAGGAGTCATTCCTACACGCTCCCCATAAGACACGCATTAGAGGTTTTTAACTAGGATCCGCTGCCCCACGTAGGGTGTATAGAGATGGAAGTCTAGCATGGATGGAAGAGTTTAGAGAGCGCTGTGCCCACGTTCTCTTGACGCACCGCTCGGAAGCACTTGACCGTCTGGATGCGGGCTGTGTCGGCCTTGCCGTGCCATTTTTAACTCCTCCGGCATCTCATCCTTTTCCCCTCTCCCCACCCTTTCTCCCCCTCTACCAGTCGCCTTCTTCATCCATCGCTCCTCATCCGTCCCTCGTGCTCTCTCATGCATACGTATCTGTAAAATTCGATTGAATATGTACACACAAGTTTCCCGTAAAAAAATACACCAGTATACGATACTAGGATGCGTCAAAAATGACGGCAATATTTTCGGAGGCTATTATTCAAGTTGTCTTTCGTTACTTTGTCGTAAGATCATCAATTTGTAAGCATTGTTAACTCTCGTAGAAATGTTCACGATAGTTAATCGTTCGATGGAAATAAGTTTAGTTTCACAGCTTCAACCTTTGACTTACTCATAAACGGACTAATAATACGGAATCACTATTCCAGCAGTCAGTATTGGCCGTTATGGGAGCCATTTATGTAAAAGCGCAAATTTTACGAAATAATCCACATATTTTTCAAATTCTTTCGCGATTTCGTCTCGAACCTACTTATATAAGAACCTATTTTAATTTTTCTTTCGTATGGTACCCCTCCCGATTTCGTAATACTTAAATTTACTTCAACTTAAATTTAAAAATGATAAATGATCTGCAATGAATCGAAAAATAAAATTTACATGTATTTGGTACGGAAGTTTAAAAATTCGGATAAAAAAATATATTGATAAACTAGAATATAGTACCCGTTGAACTTCAACAGGAAAAAGAAATAATAAAATTGTTGCTTAGGATTATAGAAAGATCCTTCCAATAGGACATTCAAAATGCATTTATTAAGTAGAAGTCATGAACCACACGTGGAGAGAATGTAGTGAAAAATACCCCATCTAATATCTCGCTGTAATTCCGTGTATTGATCATTTAACCTAAGCCAGAAGTGCCTCGGGCAGAAGTTCCCATTTATAACTTACGCTGCGGTTCCCAATGAAATAAAATATTCTATTGTTGAAGTAGAGCAATAATGTACGATTTTGGAGCTAAAAACCGAAATTTTAGAAAAAAACGAATTGTTTTCGAAAATCGAATACAAGAACAAAATATCAATCAAAGAAATAACTAAAAAGAAAAACTTAATTTTTTCAGTCGTCTCATCCGATACTAAACTCCAATCCAATTCATGAATGCAAGAAATTTAAAAAATCGAAAAATAAACGTCTATGCCGAATCCAATGCTTTTATTATGGAGTGCGTTTGGTTAAAAAAGGCCCACAAAGGAGCCCCAAGGACACTCGGGGTTTTCTAATATGCATAGCCTTTCATTATTTCTAGGTTCTAAGGAACACGTGTGCCAGCCACATTCTGCTCGAAACCATCAAGGGGTTTGGAAGTCTATAGCGTTCAAACATACGGAATTTCAGTTATATAGATGTACTTAGACAATATAAATACATAAACACGATGGTGATAATGAGAATACATACGTATATTTCATATTTAAATATATACATTTTTGGCTTCTTATCTGGGCTCTTTAGTGGCACGTGAAGAGAACGGACGCTGCTACCCGCGAGACCCTTCGGTGCACGTGCAAGAACACTCGGCTGGCTCCACGATGGAGAGCATAATTCAATTTCAATCCACACAGGGCGTTATCTCTCCCGATTACCTCATCGCTCCTTCCGGTCTGCGTAATCGAGAATTGACTCTAATTTTCCTCCCGGCCGAAAGAGCCGCTGCACTGTAGCGAATTCAAATACGAAAAACGGACAGACTTCTGTACGTTATTACGTCAAATAGACATCAAGCCCTTGGGTTATCGATTGTTATTAGGACAGAAATAGGTAAGCATTTTATTTCAAATGGAGTTACAACCTGCGATAATGTAGTTTTTGCTGATGAAGATGATAAGTTTCACTATGACTTTCTGAGCCGCATCATCTAAAATATTCTCTTAGATTAGTAGAAACTTGGTTTATGTGTAGGCTACTATCACAGCTTTTGCACTACTTAAGCAAAATGAATTATCCAATGATTTTAGGCGGAACTTTTTGGAGATCCATAGTTGACCGAATTAAAAACACTGTATTTTTCCACTAAAATTTATTAAGGTACCTACGTCTTGTTTCATCGCATCGGCGTTATTACCTAAAGGTGCTTGATGATGGCGCCGATGTGTTTAAACTAGTCGTAAATGAAGTTTGCTGGAAAAAAACTTGTTTTTACTTTGATTAAGCAAAATGAAGACTACAAAAGTGTGAATAAATGCGTTTGCAGAGAAAAAGTTCCCACATCATAGTCTGTGGTTAATGAGTCAGTTTTATGTGGCAACATTGATTTAAACATTTTTCCTTAAGACAATTCTTCAATATGTTCTATGGTAAAATAAAACTTCTCCGTTATGCAGCTTACCATTGCACCAATGGGCGAGGGTGTTATAAATCAAAGATCTCTGAAGAAATCCAAATTAATCCTGACATCTCTCCTAATCAAAGCCTTTCTTGTTACGAGTGTTGATTTCCTTGTGAGACATAGGGAAGGGCCCTATCTTCACACAGAAAAAAACGATGAACTCATTTTTAAATTGACCATATGGGAAGCTGAATGCTTTCAGTTGATGGGCACTAACGAGTCAACAAAAAACGTTTGCGCGCCAACACCAATTCGATTCCCGTAAGATGGCCCTATTGCTACACTCGAATAGATCCGACAAAGAATTTCAAGAATATTCTGAAAATGATGTTATCGCTTTAATCGTATGGATGTGGCGGGACCGTCTCTTGAGTTAATCTTTTCGCGCGCTGAGTCGAATCTTTCGAAACTTCTTGGAGCGAGCAAACAACTGTAAGCGTAGAGGTATTTTAAAAAAAGTGGAACGCTTATTTTAAATACAGTGCCCGTGTGAGAGAGAGAGGGAAATATTTTTATCGCGGGGAAAGAATTAATTTTTCCCCAATTTTTTTTTACATTAACGGAAGAATTATTTTTTCTGATGGAACAGCTGTTTCAGCAATAGCTTGTCCTTAATGGAAGGGGCCCGAAATGAAACGTTGAAAGGGAACGTCTGGAGGAAAGATTTCAATTCGTTTTGACTTTCAGGCCCCACTAGCTGAGAACATAACTTGTCTGTTCGGCTCTTTTCCTCTACCATTAGTCCCCCATTCAGCCTTCCCTATGCTCCCGCGTTCAAAGAAGGGAAGATTCCGTGCTAAGATATTTCGTGTGACACGTTCTTGACGGTGATAATTGGCGTATTCCTCGGAAAGGGAATTTTGTCGTCAACGAGCTTTAATGGGAAATTAGTAAGAGGAAATGAATCCTTGGAAGTTACGAAATAAGGATATATGACCTATCAAAGCGGACTGACTGAGATTTCATGGAAACTAAATGTTATCTCAAAAAAAAGCTAAACGTAACTCCATCCCACGAGTGTCTTAGAACGGCTTGACAATTGAACACTAATGGCTAAAATGCCACTAAGGAATGTTCCTGCTGAGAAAGCGCCAATTTAAGCTTTTATTCTAATTTTAAATGCAAATTATATTAACGTTGCATGCTAATCATATCCCAGAAAAATATTTTCATTGCTTATAATAAATGTAATTGTGTGGAGCAAAGTAAAAAAATAATGATTTGGAAAAGAAGTAAACACGGTTTTGACATTGCATTGTGTGATTTAGGAAAATATGTCAATTTGAAATATGAAAACAAGGTTGTGGAGATGGATAGCATTTGTCTCATTCTTCAGTTTTGGTCGCATTATACTGAGCATATATTTGTCATCTTTCCGCGCATCTGACTCAACACTCGAACGTCAGCACTTTCCTGGGAGTTATCTGTCATTTACGAGGAAATTATACCATGCTATTATACTATTGAATTGACTACGGGTGTTCTCTTGCGATACTTTTTTCAGTTTTCGTCGATTGCGTATTAGGATGATGCTTCTTGCACCGATATCGATGGAATCGTCTTAAACTTCACCCAGGTGAAAATTCACATTGCTTTATAATACACAATATTGCATAACTTTCGCAGAAATTTTAAGTTGGTGGTACCGGTTTCAACGCATAGGCATCATCCTCAGACGGGAACTGAGTATCTGGTATTTGCTTAAATATTCCGACGTTGCAATGTCAAAACGACGTTTAGGTACCTACTTATTTTCAAAATAATTATTTTCACCCTACTCCACGCGGTTGAATTTAGTATTAGCGGTGAAAATATTCTTCTGGGATGTGATTAACATGCAACGTTAAGATACTTGAAATTTAACGTTAGAAAATAAGGTTAAATAGATGCTGTGAGACCACTGAGAAGCACTTCCTCTCTGCGCGAATAGTGTCGTAGTAATTTCGTTTCATTTCCGTAGTTTCTTAGCGTCATAGCCATTGGTATTTTAATCTCCTGGCCGTAGTAGGCTTTGTGGTTACATTTAGCTACTTACGAGTAAACATTTAGTTTCCATATACTCTGCTAATCTGCTTTGGTTAGTCATAGCATGAATAAGAAAATTATACATTGTGGTATATCATCAATGCAGACTCTTCTACTTCGATCGAAATTCGCATTGGCGAGGCTAATGCGCTTGTAAGTGGGGGCTAGAATGTCGTTATAGGGGGAGAGAAAGGAACGGAAGGGACTTATCATGCATGGTCTGCCATTTTGGAAAAATTAAACGATTCGAACAAGAGGGAAGAGATGGGAGACGCATAAGCTCCCGCGGAGGGAGGACCAAAAAAACAAGCGTATGAGATGAAAATAGAAGAGGGTGTGAACGGAGTAGGAAGGTCAGCCGGAGGGACGCGCAAGCGAACGAAGGATACGCGAAGGTTTAGGATGGGGTTGATGTGAAGGAGAAATTCCCCGTCTTCACGCAATAGTTAACAACAAAGGGAGCTTTCCATCCAAGATGTTGAAGTCAACCCACATTGGAACCCATCAGCTCACTTTAGCGCACACGAACGACGTTGGATGGAACGATGTGCGCTGGCGAAATGTTTTGTAACCTGGCGGTGGGAAGCATTTAGTGGGTGAAAAATAGTCACGGCCGATTGCTATGGTGAATTCGTTCAAAATAAGTGTTTAAAAACGTAAGATTTTCATCACAGAGTAATTAAAAACCTCACCATATGCTTATTTGACGCCTTTAATGAAAATCAGCAAACTTGACAACAATCACGGATGCAATTATCGACGTTCTTTTGTTGTTTAGCGCACATCAACTTTGTTCCCTAATTTTTTTTTTAAGTGCGCTACCTAGTGCGGAGAAGGCTGGAGAGGGTGAGCTGGGTGGCGAGGAAGACGAACGAGGAGGTATTGGATATGTTTGGAGAGGAGAGGAAGCTTGTGGCGGAGGTTCGGAGAAGGCAGAAGAGATGGATGGAGGAGGCTTTTAGAGGAGAGGGCATGTTGAAGGGAGTGATAGAGGGGAGAACACTGGGGAAGCGTGGAAGAGGATAGGAATTCTGGACAAAGTATGAGGAGGTAGAAGATATGGGGAATTTAAGAGGGATCTAATGGCGGGACATCCTTAGAAAGGAAAAGGGACAATATTCAGAAATTTGGATTGGGGCTGTCCAAGAACCTACCAATCAGCTGTTAGGATACTGAAATGAACCTAGTGCACAGGGTCTGGTCAACGAATGGAAGGCAAGTGTGCTGTTGTGTTGCGTAGTGATTATAGTGATATCTATAGACAGTGCCGCCTTTTTCTATTTTACAAGTGTGGGCAATATTTTAATTGGCCGCCCCTGACAAAGATTTTATTTGTCGATGGTGGTATCTTAACGCTCGCGTTAATTAGAGGGATAACCTGGGGTTACAGAATGATCCTCGTTGTCGTTTCCTTTCCCGCCAGGAACTCAATTTTTAATTTATAAGCTGTCTCCAAACCTCCAGTTTTACGAGTAAAAGTGTTTATAGGGATTGCTTACTTGATGCATACTTCTTGAGGGTGGGTGTAATTTCAACCGTCAGTTTTGGTACAATTTCAACCACTATTCCTCTCAATTGCCTGGCGAAAGGAATTCTAAGGAAGGGAATCGTAAGTCGGAGGTTTTATTGTTCTTGGTTGAAGTTAGTTTTGAGTGTCACGATTATACGACAACTTCGTTTTTACGTGTTTACATTTTTTTACAATGCATTATCGGGTAGAATAATTTTTTCGACGATCATACATGACTATTCATAAAAGATTGTTAGTACTTCCTCCGTGCCAGACATATTCGGGGGGTCTTTTAAAACATAAATACAGTGGAATAAGCGGTAAACATGCTTATAAACAGTATATACATTACAAAATATTAGTTTAATTGTCCCCGAACGTAAGGAGTTTACCATGACGCATCCCATTTTTGCTATAAAATTCCTTAAAATTTTCCAATCTTTGGTTCGTCCGCAGTTTCCACGGAGCTCGAATGATGATCCTTGCATTTTTTCCAGGATTACTGACTGTTGTCTCACTAACGACTCGCGCGGAGGAAATCCCGAAAAAATGCAGAGATCATCTTTTCCTATCCTTTGCCTCACTCCAAAAACCGCTTAGTATTCTCATTCCCCTCTTCCCTCTCTTACGCAAACCCAACATTCTCCCCTCTTTTATCCGCATCAACACGTCGTTAATAAGTCCTCGAGCCCATATCGTCTCCTATCAGCTTCCTGTCCTGTTCTACCATATACCTTCTATCTATATCTATAAAACTGAAATTCTGTTTGTTTGAGTGCTATAGACTTCCAAACCCTTTTACAGATTCGAAAAACATTTGGCATATATGTTTCTTAGTACCCAGAAGGAATAATATGCTATGTTAAAAAGACTAGGGCCCCAAGAGCTAGAGAAAGCTCATTTCGGAGGTTATTAATTGCTCCCTTAAGAAAAGCGTTGGATTCAGTTCAGAGATTTTTTTTCGTTTTTTTAAATAACTAGCACTCGTGATATAGGCTTGGGATTTTTAGTATCGGACGGAGGGGTAAGTATAAAGTTGCCAATTCTTGCATTCAAGCTTCGTATACGCTTTGTTTTCATCCATAAAATTTGAGTTTTTGGCTCCAAAATCGTCAATTTCTGCACCACCTCAACAATAGTAATTTTTATTTGCTTTGCAACCACAGCCTAGGCTTTAAATTGGAACTTATGCCCGGGGCACTTATGGCTCAGGTTAAATGATCAATACAACAGAATCACTGCGAGATTTCAGTCAGGGTATTTTTCATCCCAACCTCACCATGTGTGGTTCATGACTGCTGCATAGTAAATACATTTTGAATGTCCCATTGGGAGGATCCTTTCATAATCCTATGCAACAAAAACTATTTTTTTTCTTCTCTCCATTGAAATACAACGAGCTCCATCTTCTAGTACCATATAAAATTTTCTATGAAAATTATAATTTGTTGAATATCAGCATTCATGTATTTACGAACACCCGAATATTATCCCGGAAAAAATATATTTACGACAAACATTATGTACGCATTCAACTACGATTGTGGTTAGATGGGGCTAAGGTTGTGGTTAGATGGGGCTAATGAGGCTTAGGGTCTTGGCTGAGAGGCTTATTCGAGGAGTGGTAGGGAGAGATTTTGGCCTTTATGAGTTCCCGCAGTGGGAGGAGAGCTTGCGAGATGAGTCGCTGGAGCACCCCAAGGTTCTTGGACCCCTCTCCCCACCTCGTTCGCGTTGGAATTTCGTGATGGGGAGCCAAGACTCACTCAGCTGGGTTTTTCGAGACCTCCGCTTTAATCCGAGGGAACATTCCACCGTCCATTCCATTCCACCGTCCATTCCATTCCACCGTGCAAATTAAACCTCGCACGGCAGCAGTCGCATTACATGTCTAGCCGAGTGCTAGTTCAAGCAGTGGTTTAGTAGTAATATGGATGGAGTGAGTGTGAGAACATTTCAGGTCATAGATTTTTAACACATCCACCTTTTTCATGTGTGGGCATGAGTCAATACGAGATAGTTTCCGGCGTTACTTGGTGGAATAAATTCGTGATTAAATGAAACCCTTTGAAATTCCACGCATGAAATTTAATCACGACTAGGTTTCAACGCATAGCATCATCATCATGTGACGCTATCGTTGCCTAGTTAGGACCTGATGATGACGATTTGCATTGACACCTGGTCGAGAGCAAATTATGCGTGGAAAATCAAAGGATTTCATTAGATCGTACATAGTTTGTTGCCATGGCGTAAAACATGTGTTGCAGGTATTCATATTTATTTCACCTTTAAACAAAATATGTCAAGTAGAAAAAACTGGGAGGAATTTACCCGCAGTGAGGGCAAGATGAAGAGGTGGATAGATGATTTAATTAGGAAAATTTCATAAGTTTTGGCCTATTTCACACATTAATTGGCTGCGAATTCTTGCGGTAGTTTTCACGAACCAACTTAATGATGTAGTATTTTTAGTGTTGCTGGTGTTGATAAAAATAATCGCTTATGTGCTACGAAATTGGCATTATTGTCAGTTGATAAAAAAATTACGTTTTTTGCCATGAGAGGCAAGTTCTTTCAAACAAAATTTGAGTTATCTTTGTTTTTTTCTCAACGGTCTCAACTCCAACTATAAAAACTCCTTCCTTTAAGAGAAAATCTACTGAAATAAACTTATAAGTTCCCATTTTACGTTGCTTAAGACAGATCGGGAATTAGTATTTTGCGGTCAGAATTATTCGCGACGGAGTTCATTCCGTTTTCGGTATCCTCGTTTTCTCTGTCCTTCGTGATATCAGGCCTCCTAACTGCTTGCCCGTGGTGACCCCGCCTCCAACTCCTTTCCCCAAGGGTGTTGATCTGGAGTCGCTTCTGAATCGATGGCGTCGTCAATATGTGACGGATATCCTCCGCAAGATGTATTTGCTCTCGAGGGAGAGCTAATGTCCCTTTGCCATTCATCGTCAGCATCCCTCGCCTTCTCATCATTTTTCCTGATCTCCAGTTGGAAAGGAAATGTTCTTTTTTATGCGTGAAAGTCACATGAAAAAAACCGACTACTGCAAATTTTTACGCTTTTCAGCATAAACTCGTCCCCTCATTTTGACCATTCTAGGGCTGTGAAAGATCTATAGATAAGTAACTACACTTCGTCTCTTACATTGAAATATTGAGTCTGTCTTATAATCACCTGGTGATTTTCTTCACTGAGGGACATAACGACAAAATACCCTTAAGAGCTGAAGCAAAAATCGATTTTGGTTAATGTGTGCTTTCGCCCTGTCAGATCAAAACTGGCATACGACTGGGAATCTATTTTTTGTACGCTGATTTTCCCTGAGTCGAAGAGATCAGCTGCCTGGCCGCACCTTGAGAATAAAATGATAGAACCTCTTTTTTTGTGTAGCGTGCATTTTGCAAGCTTGGTTTCTGTCTGCATTACTCAAAATGTCGCCGGCTGAAAAAAAATCAAGATAATCAGGCTTCGCGCTTAAACTTCAAAAGAACGCGCCCTTCCATATTCCGCGTTCTTGGTGAAAATGTTCTCCGTAATTGGATCTAGAGATTCTACGATGTGTTCTCTAAGATTTTCTCTCCCTTCGCCATGAAGGCCATGACTACCGACCAAGATGTTGCAATCTTTTATGGTGTGCGGGAAGAGAAACGTATGTCGGTGACTTTGAGATCCTTCCTTGCATTGCGCGAAAGGCAAATAGGGCACTCCGTTTCGAGGTCCTAATGAACCGTGGAGAACGGCACTTGCGTGCTAATGCACATGCTGTGTCTGTGTGCGTTTAACTGAGATTATCATGTTTTGGGTCCACGCTCCGCCTTGCGTCCGTCCGTCTTGCATAAAACTGATTTGTTTTCCATTGCCGTCCTATATTTTTCAATCTGGTTACTTATAATGATGGCGACTCGAATCTAAGAAACTTAAATTGACGCATAGAATGAAAACTTAGACACTTTATAGAATGGGAAAGAGTATATTGGAATGATAATGAAGTTTAAACTCATGATGATTTAACTCATTTTGTGAATGGTCCAAGAAATTTCTTTTGAACCAAACAATTTTGCCAAATTATTGACAGCTTTTGACTATTTGGAGCATTTTTCACAAATTAAGTTACCAACAAGGTACGTGCCTCTAATTGTAAGTCAGGTAGGCCCATTATGCATAGATGATGTGAAAAGATGTCTATGATAGTATATGGGGCGATTAAAGAAATATATTGAGTGTTGTACCTTATTATACAATTCAACAACGTTTTTCCATTCAATCAGATTTCATCTCCTATTATAAATCAGTCACTCTCCACGCAGTCATTATGCTCATTGCCTTACTCTGAAGTGGCAGGCAATAAATATTTTCATGCTGACGTCACACATCGTAACTTAAATTCTTATGCGTGAACGGCATATAAAATATTGACGGCCAATTGACGGCGGATTTCGACGAATAAGGTTCGAGTTTCGCCCCTGGTAGACATGCATTACGAGTGGTATTCCGATCCTAACCGGAGTTTCGCGCCGAGGACACTTGAAGGGAGGCGCTCTGTTCGTCGGATGCCATGGCATTAAAGAATGGACCGATTGGCGACTCCCGAGAGAATTTTACCTCGTTACTTACGAAATATCACGAAAATTACTCTTCGTGAGTCACACGTTGCCCGTTCCGATCGTCCTCGTACCCTTAACGGCGCCAATGACCTCAAGTGGTATATGTGGTCACCTACATCACGCTTAAGTCTTATGCCAACTATTCATGGAATTCTTTTTGGAACTATGGAAAAAAAGTTTGATGCAGATCATTACGCAAGCCACAATTTTGAATATTCATGGACAATGGTTTAAAACTGAACTGACAATAAGAGTCGTTTGCATTGGTTTTATTTGGAGAAGGACGAGATATAATATGATCAATTGAGGGAGAAATCATGTCGGGATTTGAATGACATGTGTTTTCTTATGATAGTCGGTGAACATAACGCGTAGAAACAAGGAGCCTGTTTAAGTAATGCACATGAAGGTTTCTTCCTCACATTTCCGTGATTGAAGGAATTGAAAAGCAGTCAATTAACAAAAAGTGTTTGGTTATAAATATTCAAGTAATAATAAAGCGATTGATTTAAAACTGGAGAAGATTTACACAGTTCTCAATACCGTTAGAAAGTATTAAAATATAGATTTTTCACATTTTTAGGGACTGAGTTCAATATCACTTTACCTAAATTTAGCTCAAGATTGCTTCCTATGAATACAAAATCGTGTTACACGTACGATGGTAGGAAATTCCCTAGAAAACCTGACACTGTGGTGAAAGATTCCTACACATCTGCCCAACCGAATATAAAGGATGATCATTCAGTTATAATAGGGACAAGTTTGTCTGCAATGCATTGCAAACCCCAGAACTTTCGATAACATTAATGGGATCGGCTTCAACTATGTGAAAATTCACCTTGCAAAAATTCATAATTTTCACAGAAATTTTTATTTTGTTCTGATGTACCTGGACGTGTGTAAAATAAGTTGTACCAGAGGATGACGTCCACGCGTTGAAACTTGTAGCACCAAATAAAAGTCCTGTGAAAATCATAAATTGTTGTAGGTATATTATCATTCGCAGAGAAATTTCGGTTGCTGGGCCAATTCACAATCTATCGTGGTACATTGGATTCTTATGGAGTTGGAATTCTGTGGTTCTTCATTCTATGGTATTACTATTACTCCTTGATACTGGCGTGGGTTACTACGGGAAAGAATGGAATTGAGAGGGGTATCCTATGGAGTTTGCGGTGCGGTGTGGAGGGTGAGGCGGTGTCGGCCTGAGATATTAAGTAGGGCGCGAGAAGTGGGGTGGATGCTGGTTGTAACGTGGAAGGACGACTGGGATATAGAGAGAGAGAGCTGGTTGAGTATTCTCTGCTAGCGAGCGAACTTTCCACGCGAGAGGAAGAAACTGGAGTCACGACGATGACACGAGAGAAGAACGGGACCAAGACGAATATCTCGAGGGAAAGAGAGAAATATTTGTACCAGCCCGCCGAACCAGACGAATATCGTTCATTTTTTTCCATTTTGGACTCAACCCCGTCTGGAAAAGTCGTAAAAATTCGCCGCCCAACTCGGTCAACCCTTTCGTGTGTACGGTCTCGTCGCGACGGGTTTAATGCGCCTGTTATTATTTCCGCACGGAGTAGTAAAGTCCCGTAAAAACGAAGAAGATATCATCCCTGAGAAATATTCCGCAAGTTTTTTTTTAACGATTTTCGCGTGAGATGGCCAATATTCCTAAATCCTATCTTCCTTCCGTCGGGCTTCCTATTCCCTGTAAAATGTTATGGTCCAAGTCCCGCTCGAAGTGCATCGTGTCTTCATGTTCGGGCAGGGTTCAGCTGGTTCAGCAAGGTTCAGGGTACATTGACCCGTGCACCTAGTCCCCTTCGTGCTAAGCCCTGAGCTGGGAATTTGAGACTGATCATTGTCCACAGGTACTCTCGCAAAAGTGATTTATCTTGGAAAGGAACCAGAGTCTGATTACGTTCTTCTAATGAGTTTAATTGAAATGATTCTTATCGGAGAGAGCCACGGGTAGAAATATAGAGAAAGATAGAATGAATATTAAATCAAAGGAAGAGTCAAGTGTTGGTGTGTGTAACAAGAGAATGGAAATTTGTATAGGGCCAGGCCGATCAAGTGAATTCAAGGTTTTAAGTTTTAATCCCTCACATGCCGATTTAATTTTAATCACCAGGCTTATAAAGTATTTTATCTACTTCCATGTATTTACCAGCAGTCGACTCCAGATCCTGTAAATGATAATTCCTGGCTCACAAGTTTGATATATTATTAAAAGTAATATTCCATTCAAATTTTAGGGATATTAATTTAATATAATGTTGTTACAGGCTTGGATTAGTGGAAATATTCCTTTTTGAGTCAGTTATTTGTTTTGAAAAGACGATTATTTTCTATCTTACGTCAGGCGGTGAATGCATGAAAAGTGTATCAAATACCCAATGATTTTTTCATAAAATAATTTATTGATTAGCAGCTGGAAACTTCAATCCGTGAGACTATTGAGTGATGATTTTTAATGGAATAATTAATATTATTTTAGTTAATATACTTGGACACCGCCTTTAAATTTTAAACTATGCCTGCAATGGATGCATTTGAAACTGGCGATAAAATTTAAAAATGCATTTCGTAGTTTATCCTAGTGCTTGTGCAGATAATGCACCCCGGGAGCACGCAAGGGCGTTGCACCCTGCTCGCTCATGAAACATTTCTACGGAGAGACGCAAGGGGGGGCCAGGGGAATCGATGTAGGTGAGATAAGTAGTGCGTCGCAAACACGGGTGCGGCAGTAAACTCCATTGTGCAATTTCTCCTCCTCAAAGTTTTCGCGAAAGCCTTAACTTTGTTTACCTAACTCTATACGACGGACACACTCCTCGACTCGGGTCGACCGCGTAATTTTTTTTTTATTTTTGTGGGCAAATAATAAAAACGAAATGATTCGGCGAAATTTCATCGCCATCAAAGAGGTCCAATTTCATCCTCTTTTTCCAATTTCATCCTTTTTCTCTCTCATCAACCACTGTTTTCCACTTCACTATAGTTTGAAAATAATTATAATAATTACTTTATTGACCACAAATTTTCCCAGTCATGACAAATTTACTATTTTAGGCGGATTTGTATATATTTTAGGCGGATACGGCGTTTGATCAAAAAAGATGTGGTTTTCTTTTTTCTCTAAAAATCTTTATTTAATCGTCAACATTAATTTAGTCCGCGAGAGGGTGAGGAATCATGACGGTGTTGTCTTTCGTCAACAATTTTCGAACAAGCAGTGGAGTGCGAGCATGTGCAACATCGTGGTGCAATTGCCTTGAGTTAATTCGCCACAAATCCCTGACGTTTTTCCGGATCACTTCGCGCAACTGGCGTAGAACCTCCAGATAGTTCTCCTAATGGTCCATAGTAATTGTAATCACTTGTTCCACGTTTTCATCGGTTGTTGATGTGTTGGGGCATCCTGGGCGCTCGTCATTTTCAATGTCTTCACGGCCCTCTTGGAAACGTTTGTACCACTTGTAAATGCTTGCTTGATTCATAGACGACTCGCCAAAAGTAATGTTTAACATTTCAAAAAACGGTGTTTTGAAGTGTAACTTTGTGGTACTCCATTATTAAATGTAAAGGAAAACTTTTTAGGAATCTTTGTATATTTCACAACACAATTTTTTATTTCATTAACCGACCTTGCTAATGACTTCATAAGTCGGAACCTTGGTCGGCAAGTAAAATAAAAATGTATCGTAGACTAAACAAAGTTTCGTTCATTTTATCCAGGTTTCAGGTTCAAGTATTCAGGTTTAAGTATTTTCGTTGTAGTTTGGCCGATACATATAAAGGGAAGCTGGAGACAATTTGACCGCTATATAGGGTAACTCATTGCTTTCTGATTGGCTGTCGTAGTTGTTTTATCCTCCGAGTGTCCTAATTGGCCATTTATTGATATAATTACCACGGCTTCTGTTTATAGTCTGGGAAAATAAATAGTAGAATTAGCTAATAGATTTACCTCAAGGAAACCTTAATAATAATTGCATTCTCCATATCGGAAAAAGTCATAGCTCAATCGTATTTTTCACATTTCATTGCACCTATTTTCTAGGTTACACACGTGCTCGTACTTGGAGTACTTGACATTAACGGAATATTTTCTAACAATGAGAGGGTTTCGTGTCGCGGAAACATTCCACAGATTTATCTTTGCTCTCGTGAATTTTTCGCATTCCTTTATTAGGAGTTTATAGAAGCTCAAAGTAAGCGTGGTTTCTTAGTCATCTTTCAGGAAACCGATTCCGTTGAAAACTCATCAACGCTGGTGAAACGTCCACCCTCTTCATGAATATCTTCCCATCGATCCATCAAATTTGATGATGCTTGCGTATCTGTTCCATACCAGAAAATGATAAACAAGGTATATTAACCTGATATCATTTGTTTATGTGGTGCAGTTCATGTTGGTATCTTATTTACAGAAATGCCAAGGCTTAATTTATCTTCTCTTCCTCCCTTTATTGTTATATTTCTCAATGTTACTTCGTGTCACTTGACTGACTATTGCAGCCAAATACCTTAAACGTGCAGTCGTATACCTTACCTTATCTGCGTTCGTAGTCGTTTACAAAAGAATACCACCGAAGACCCTAAAACGACAACATTTTAAATTCCCGCATGAAGTAAGGTCAGAAGAGTTTTACTTATTTCGGTAATGCATATGGTCGAAGAGAATACATATACACATCGCGTTTTCTTCATGCTAAAAACCCGCTTACTAGTGTTTTTTAGAATAAACTTGGCAGGAGATGATTCTGCAAATAGATTTATGCTCCTTGAATTACACATACTTTAACTGAGGTTATTAATGGGCGAGAGCGTTTTAGACCACGTGAAGTAAGAATTGGCAGGACGATCAACCCCCATCGCGGGAGATAAACGGCTCTATAGAGTTATTTGATAATCGACTCCCCCCACGGCGTCGATGTCATATTTTGAGTCATTAACTTAGATAATATGTTCATCGTTCGAGAGACCCGTGGCCCAAGCCTTGAATCTTCAGCTACGCCGTAAAAAAATGAATTTTTGAAAACCTTCAAGCGTGCGTCACGAAATTATTATTTAGAGAAATAGAAATGTATCAACGATTATTTTCCTTCGTTAAAGGCTGGACAAAGGGAGATGGAGGGAAAGGAAGGAAAACGAGGAAGTGCTTAGTACATATGGTGAGTGAGGAGAGGAAATTTCTGAAGGAGATTAGAAGAAGGCTGAGTAGGTGGTTGGAAGAGGTAACGAGGGGCGAAGGGATGCTGAAGGCCGTGATAGAGGGGATGATGTTGGATGAGTGAGGAAAGGGAAGAAGAATAATGAGATTTATGGACGGAATGAAGAAGGGTAGGACGTATGCTAAGATGAAGAAAGGCATTGTGTAAGGTGATTGGGGCCTTCACCTAGAAGATTTTTACTCTTCCATTTCAACCTACCTAAACTGGTAGATTACCCTAATGATATGTAATGAAGTAATGATAATTTATAAAACAAATATTAATGGGAATCCTATTGCGGTTCAACGGAAGGGATTTCAATTAATTTTATCTCAGGCTTTTGATTGACTTCTTTAATAGTGGTGTTAATTTGCGCTCGATTTCCGTGAAAACTGTTTTTGGTTACTCAGCACAACTCTGCCGATCTTTCTTTGAGGAAGAAAGGGAAAAAGATTCGACACTGTGCTAACGGGCGAAGAGGATAATCGTTATCGACTGATCATTGCGCTATATATCGAGGATATTCGCCCATTGCCCGAGCATTCATCCAGGGGGCGTCCTCACTTCGACTTGAAGGCGTCTTCTGGACCTGAGGTGAAACGTTGTCTCATATACATCATCAGTCGTCATCACTCCTAAGACTGGTTTTCTGCAGCTCTCCACTTCACTCTCCTCTCCGCCAATCGCTTCATTCTCACATAATTACTCACTTTGACGTCCTTCATCATTTGCCTGATGGTAGGCAAAGTAACTTCGTGGAATCATGACATGGTAAAATAATAAATCACTTCGTAATTTTCCACAGTTTTAATGTAACTGACCGGTTTTGATGTCACTACATCATCATCATACATAAATACTAACGGTCCCTCTAACATTGGTAACATATCTCTAATGTGGTCAGTGTCGGATTACCTATAAGGCAAAGTAGGCAATTGCCTATGAGCCCCGAGGCTTTGGGGGCCCCGGAGGGGCCCTGAAAATTGTTTCCCCTTTCTTCTCTTGCGAATTGTTTATTAACGTGATCCCCGTTGCTTGTACTGCCTACAGGTGTATCCAAGTGTGCGAATCCAAGTGTGCGAATCCGTCACTGAGTGTATTGCATGCTTGTGAGGCTTCGCCTCGTGACAAGCATTAGTGATTTATGCTAATGCGTCTGTAGTCGTAGTTACACTAACTTTAGGGTATAGTGTAATGCATGTTGGTGACTACTCACCCCCAGCCACACACCCCTGAGGTGGCTTGCAGGGTATTTAGTTGATGTAGATCAGAGTTCGACTACATGTGCAAGTACAGTTGGCGTAATGTATAGGACGGGATATGGGGTTGAAGTGGAAGGATCATGGAGATGGGGAGAGTATTAGGTTGGTTGTTCAACACGAGGACAACATACCCTGATGTTGTGGTATCGAAACCGGTCAGTTATATTAAAACAGTGTGGAAAATTACGGAGTTTTTTATTCTTTAGCTTTGCCTTATGTAATCCATTCTTGGCCTTCCTCTGGAATTCTTCCCATTCATTCCTCTCCAAGCAACTAAAGGCAACGGAGCCTCATAGAATAGAACGAATCTGAATAAAATTACATTTTGATAAATAAACTACAGGTACTAGTCAGCGTCTGTATCGAGGAAAGTTTTGCGGGAGTAGTTAGCTTGTGACGAGAACGTGCCAACGCATCGGGATCGCGTGCTTCTCGTCTCGTGGTCGGAGAGGAGGTAGTCGTGGGCGAGAGGATGAAGAGGAGGACTGGGAAGTCGAGAAGAGAGAGAGAGGGAGGGAGATGAGGAGGAGGAAGAAGAAAGCAAAACCAAAAAGATCGTCGAGACCTCAAAAAACTCGAGCGGATGACTTAGCATCCGTCGCCGCAACGCCAACGTGAAAACCTCGGGACGGAGAGAAGGAAGGTTCGAGATTCTGAAGAGGCAGCGAGAAGCACGAGGGTTTGCTTCTAAGCAACTAAGAGTGGAAAGGGAGGAGTGAGAGAGGGGAGAGGAGAGAGGGTTGGTTGGCTGGCGGTTTGGTCGAGCGAGGATGTAGGAGGGCAAACAAAGGCTGGCAAACTTTCAAAGACTCAACCAGCACTCCGGTCGGACGATAATGTTACTCGTTTAAAAAAAAAAAGAGACGGCGAGAGGAGAGAAAAAGTTGGTTGCGAGCATTCGGGAGAGCAGGAGTTTCACTACTTTTTTATTATTATGTTTTTTTTAATAGGCCAGAGATTTAAATAGCCTAGATGTTTACGTTGTAGATTTTAGTGAGTCTCGAGATGGAACATTCTACCTTCTGGCGCTATGCAAGCGATTAAAACTTCCCAGCAACGCGACGCAACGTTCGCCTTGGAGGGCACTGGGTTGCGGCTAGGCACGGAGGTAGTAAGAGCTTCAAATAGATCGTAGATAGGGGAAGGGGCTATCTATATTGCCTCTCGTTAAGGGCGGATTTCAAGGGTAATAAGGGGCAAGCATTACTTCTAATCTCTAGTGAGAGTAGGTACATTTTTGAGCGTGAGTCAGGAATTGTGGGATCGATGGGAGCAGTAGTCAGTCTATTTCTGAATGACTTAACTAAATTCGAGCTACGGCATAATTGATGTAATAAATTAGTCCTGAATTATATAAAATATATGGCAGCACACATTTGCCACGCTCATTGGGTTTTTTATCAACTAATTCATTTTTCCCATGTCATTTTTAATTTTACTGTTTTAGGTGTTTTATCATCTTTCACTAAATAAAATCCGAACCAGAAAAGTAATGCCAGGAATTTCTGGTAAAGGCAATTTTACATTTCTATCAATATCGTTGTTTTCTTTACCGGATTGTTTAGTTTTTATATTCCCCAATAATATTGAGTTCCATAGTTTAAAATGTCAGCTCCCTCGTAGTGAGGCAAATAGCTAATGCATTCAGCTGTAATCGGTCGTTTAGATCTTGGCGAGCTGTTTTACCATTTTATTGGTAGGTTTGTCCGCAAGCCTTACCTTAATTTAATTCACAGCGGAGTCGTCTCTTAACTTTCCTGACAACTAATTATTCGCGTCGCATTGTCTCATTTAACCTCATACCTTCTGAGCCTCATGTCGCTGTACGAAATTCCTGTACTCTTCCACGCTCACCAAGCCTTCTTCACTCTTATCATCCTCCTCAACATACCTCAACCTCTTAAGGCGGTTCCGCTTAGCTGATGAGTCAAAACAAATACTGAATTCCACCTTTTCGCTTCTACTGCTAAAAAAATATTGCTTTCACTGATGTCGAGCCCTTAGCTATTAGGAAACGAGATTAAGATACAAAATATGCTAATTATTCGACGATTATATTTTGACGAACACTTTTCCAGAAAAAGGAGCCGAATGCAACGCCATTTCTATTGAATTGACATATTTTGACTTCAGTTTCTGAAGTTATTCACTAATAACTCAAAAACTTAAGTGAATTGGTCCCTAAATGTCATTGCCATTCAATATCCTGGGAGAACATGCTTCTCTCAAGCAGATTTTTCCGAAAAAGGCATTTATATAATGTAGAGAAATATTATTTGTACTCATTTTTTGCCAATACTTTCATTTAACACAAGTTATCTTGAGTTCAATTTGCGAAAAATGTAACGCAGAAGGGTAAGATTGTTTCATTCACATCAAACATAATCCACGTTTCTCTGTATTTAGCCAGGATATTAATTTAAAAAAATATTATTTGTACTCATGTTTTGCCAATGCATGCATTTAACACCAGTTATCTCAAGTTCAATTTGCGAAAAACGTAACGCAGAAGGGCAAGATTGTTTCATTCACATCAAACATAATCCGTTTCTCTGTATTTAGCCAGAATATTAATTAAAAGACATATCAGTAATTTTACGGTGAAACCACCTATTTATATTTTCCGCCTCCTCAGAAACACCTCCACTAATTTCCTTTCCTCTCCTATTATCTACAACACTACTCCATTCGTCTTCCTTGCTTACCATGATACCTCGCATCTCAAAAGCTCCCAGTTGCCCAACTCCTCTTTTCGCAGAGAGCTAGTGGTCGGAAAGAAAAAATACTCCACGCACAACCTGGATGAAGTCGATAGGGTGATTTGGGGAGCAATGACGGTTGTGATCTACCTAAGCTCTCAGGGAAGTAATGCCAAAGCCTATGCACAGTATAGCGCACACGCGGTAGACACAGAGACGCCCATCCTGTGAGAGTACCTTACACAGGTCATTCCCATGCGTCCCTCAACTGCCCACGTGAATGTTAATGGGATAAAGGGCGCGAGGCGATGCATGAATGAAGAGCCTACTCCGTCTCTTTAGACGGTAGGCATCAACCTCCGTTGTGCCTCGGAAGTATTGGCAATCCAAAAGGGAGCTCGGCCCGAGATACTCTTCGGCATTTCACCCCCCGGCAAATCGCGGTTTAATGAGTCTGACAAGCACGTGTATGAAAGTGTAATTCAGTCGTGGAATATCCTCTTCCCTCCTAATAAAAATTTCATCGCTCGCCGTGATATATCTGTGGCCAATCGCTGGATCGTGGCAAGCTTGGGACTACGTGATGCCGCATGCTTAAAACGTGCTGTAGCTGATGCCAAAGGAGGAAGTTTATGGAATGTTTACGACGATGACGGCATTTTTAGGACGGCATCTCCGCTTCTTTCGAATTGTAACCTTGCAATTATCCCCAATTAAGATCTACTCCGACAATATTAGGATATTTTTCTCATAAAAATTTACCTGGGCTTCTTAGCTGAGTTTTCATCTAAAAGCGCGACACTTAAATTCAACTACGATTACAGAAAACTTCCTATTCGCTTGACTCCGTGTGTAAAATTTTATTAACATGCACGCTAAATTTACTTTTAATCTAAAACTTTTCAATAAACTGTGACTTGTAATACACAGATTGTTGAAGAATGATCACAAAATTTACAACGTCAGTTCTAAGCCTACTATGTTTTCCCAAGTCCCTAGAAAAAATGTTTTGACCCAGAAAAACTGTGAATCAACATAGCTTTCGCTAATTATTTCCTTGTAATACAAAGAGAGATTATCAGCGTGAATTAGGGAAACTGGACGTGAATGTGGGCGATGCATACCGTATTTTCCCAGCATCGATTTGGTTTTTGACTGCGTGTCGAGCTGAGGAACGTAAATTACTTTTGTGCAATGCCATTAGAGATTCATTGATTCTTTTGATGCGATAAAAAATAACCCCTCGACTTCTGGACAACAGCCCACTAAATCAGAGCACAAACATGAGGCGTAATTTCTCAACTTATTATTATTGATGAGGTACCATTTTTTAAATCGTTATCGCGGAACTCTTTCCAGATTTCGTGATTAATGAGCGCGTGTCTTTGGGGCACCGAAAGATTTACGCGCGCGGTGTGTACCGCAGGGCACGTCGCGGTCTTATTGTGCCCCGAAGGGGGTGTCTCGTGACTCACTTTTCGTCCGAAAGTCTTGCGACACACGCAGTCGGGGCACTTAATGTCGTTCCGTTCCATTGCTCCATAAAAGGAGTCGCTCCCCAAACCTTAATATGGTCACACCCGTCTATCCCCCGGAATATAATGTATATATGTGTAAGGGGGAGGGGGGAAGCCGAGTCCCAAGGTCGATTAGTCTCGCTTAGAGACGGCCCACAGAAGAGCGTCCCTCGACTCGATTCGGGTAGCAAGGGTTAACCGCAAGTGTTATGCGGAGAGATACAGCTGCCTAAAGGTCGTCCCCGTAATGAAATTGGTCGTGCCAAATGCCCACCAGTTTCACTCCTGTGGAACCTTGGCGATGCATGACAGTTTTGTTTCAGGAATGGGGACTCTCCCAATAAAGGGATACATAGCCGCGAGCGTCATATACCTACACCTCTCAAGCTTCAGAAGCGTGATTGGGTGACACCGTTATAACTTCTGCTCATCATACTTAACGAAGAAAGGGACCACTGTATCTTATAATTTTTTGCAACGTCCCCTCTGGCCAATAAGATTAGCCATTCCCACTTCACATCAATCGGACGTTAACTAAGTCAAAAAATTCCTACTAACCGAAGATGAATCGCTCTTGTGAATTCGCATCCGCCGGCATGGCCTCTCATTTATTCGGCCCAGATAATAAGGGATTCATCTTGTTATTACGATGTGGTGATTCGTCCTTCTAGTATTTCAAATTTTAATCTCGTTTTTTGTCTTTTTTGTGTAGGCACCAAGTTTTTTACTAAAGCACTGACTGGCATTTCCATAGCCTACATACGTTTAAATGATGTTCTCTTCATGCCCTCAAATAGTGTAGTAAATGCGTTTGAATATCAGCATGATGATTAATGATGATCAGTTCGTAGAATAGCTTGCTTGCATTCAAAACTGCAGTTTTGACCTAAGAAACGAAGGAGGTGGCGATAAAACTGGTAGGCAGAATTTCTTGACAAGCATGATAATATATTCAAAATCACTCTAGTCTGTTCTAAAAATGTTTAAATAATTAATATGCACCTGCCACAGGTTAAATTACTGTTCTTAAGAAAATGTTGTCGCTAAAAACAAACGCTATTACAACACATGTGCCTTGTAGGAATAATAGTTACAGACTAGTTCCTTTGCCATGAGCTTTATAGTTTCGTTGCAAGTTTGAATCCTGAATAAATAGAATCCTTAATTCTCCAACATCTGAAGATGCTACAATACTGATTTATAAATATATTATGTACTATAAAGTGAGAAGAAAAATCTAGATTTTCGACTTTATCTGATGGCCTGCGTGTATTCAATAAAAAGTTAAAAAGAATTTCGTATTACTTTAAATGAGGGTGACTCTGTCGTCCTCAAACGATTACACACTCATTGCATAATCACCATTCTCATGAACATCATTTCTTCTTCTTCATCCACAGGTCCACGCCAAGCACGAGGAGAAGACGGACACCAAATCCGTGTACCGGGAGTACAACAGAGAGTTCCTTCTGCCCAAGGGCACGAACCCTGAGAGCATCAAATCTTCACTCAGCAAGGACGGTGTCCTGACGGTCGAAGCGCCACTGCCAGCACTCGGTGCCCCGGAGAAGCTAGTGCCCATCGCCCACAACTAAATATTTAATGAAGAAAGAATGAGGGAAGGGAAAAGAAAAGATATATATATAGAGTAACACCTCTTTGAAGAGAAAAGAAAAAATGCGAGACCCCCAATTTATTTAAAATAAAATGTATCACCAAGAAAAAACACTCACATAGACACGCATGGCATGGGAAGTGCAAGACTTTTAACAATACTTTACATTGAGATGAATTTTTTTGTGAAATTCAAATGATATTGTAACTTGATGAAAGCCCCTCCTCCACCTTTTCAAACTGCCTCCGAACACGTGCCTCCCTTCCGCTGCACCAGACACCAACCACCACCATTATTCGTAAAAATATAGTAAACTAATCGTATTAATTCTCCTCAAGGCATTTCCCACGCAGGCGAGAGATAATGATGCACCGAAACATAAACGATTTTCTTCTTCGTTCCTTGTTCACTCGTGCACGCGTGGCTACTTCTCCTTTATAATCCCGGTCACTCTTTCCCAAAACCGGAGCTCCCACGCTAACAAAGTTGAGACCAAACCCCCTCCCCCCCCTCTATTCCACCGCCTCGTATTCATAATATTAAAATAAAATGAAAAAGGAAAGGAATTCGCTCTCACACACACTTAAATACCTCGGCCGGTCTCTGCTCCTGAGAGATATCTCTTAAACAGAGTTCCTTTAACAAGCTACTAAATCTCTCTTCCTCCTTAGCACACAAAGGAACTGAGACACACCAAGAGAACAAGACTTCTAATCCTCACTCCTCCCCACCATTTTCTTTCTAAAAGTATTCTCTCGTCGCCAAGTGGGGGTCAGTCAACCGCCTCCCTGAGAGCACGCAAGCACTTGTGGGACTCGCTTGTTTTTTTATTTCTCTTTTCATTGTGCTTTTTTCTATTAAAAAAAAACAAATGAATAACATAAAAAATGCTGGAGTAGGAGGAAGAGGAGTACGTCTGCGGGGGCCACCGCCGTCTTTCCCTTACAAACACGCCGTAGGACATAAAATAAAGTGAAACAAAAATAAATTAAGGGAAGAAACTGACTTAAAATCAAGCGTGGTTCTCGGACAGCACTGCCTGTTGGTGGCGCTCTGAAACTACGCCACTCGCGTCTCGCAATACATCTCTTTTATTCATACCTTTTCGGAGGCTACGATGCGCATGAGAAATTTCCATCTGTCCCTTATGATAGACGCAGCGGCTGTGGTGTGTTATGAGTGCTTTATAAAATGGAGGAACAAATTATTTTGTACGGCAGTCGTCAGAAAATTTGGAAGGGGCCACGGAACTGACGGAAATACATGCTCGGGAAGGAATCAAACTCGCTAACACACACAAAGAGTGTTTATTTGGGGGTGTTGTTGCTGTCGGTCGCTCGTCAACTTTGTCGCGATCATCACCGTCATTATCATCATCATCCTAATTATTATTATTGTATTAAATAATGATATACACTTCTCCCGTCGAAGACGTGGTGGCACTTTGATGCAGGACGGCGACAATGTGAAACTAGTTTCAGTTATTGCACTATTTTTCCATGGAATTTTTCAATACGCTGTTGCTGTTTATTTCCAAAGTGTGAGAATACTGCAAGAGATTATATAATTTATGATGGTGTCGCTATTTTTTGGTGCGGAAGAAGTGTTTCAGGCGGGAGGGTATAGGTGTTTCAGTTGAACAGGGAAAGCCAATACAGTTTGGACACAAGAGAAAGCCGGGATGGAAGAAGAACAAGGAAGGTGATAAAAGAGGATTAACCAAATTCGCATTTCTTCTCTTCAAACCCTTAGTTGAGTATGACTCCTCTCCCGCCTATAGCACTGCTGTGGACACCAATTAAAAGACATGAAAAGGCAAAAAACCATCGTTCGGCGTCTTATAGCGCCACTAACAACGAATTTCCAACTTTTTTTGTAAGCGCTTGTTCGGCTTTTTGCCCCTTTCGAAAAAATTGAAGGAAAAAACACCCATTTTGAAAGTGGTATTTTTTTATTGATATTAGCCGTGTCATTAGATTTTTTAAAAAACTAGTTTTTGGTCACGACTTCACGCTGATGTGATTTTTTTGAAATAGCACTGAAAATAAAAAAAATGACAAAATATATATCCATGTTTTTGGTTTATGTATATATTTGAAGGCAATCGATGTGAATGGGATATTATAAAAATAAATGTGAAACACTATACTTTAGTGAGTTTTTATTTCAACTTTCCGATACCTACCATCTAAGTCCTTTGCATGGCTGACTTAATTCTATAAGTTACGATGGAGAAAGGCGTAATTTGTTGTTTTCCACGACAATATAATAAGGGCAACATAATGGCTCTTAGGTCTCGATTGTATCATCTGTTAAATAAATAATAAGCAGAAATTTAGAGAGTAATACAAGAATAGAATGAGTTAAATGCTTTTAAAATTACACTTATAAACCAGTTTCACCTATTAGAAGGCACTTTCGAGTGTGGAAAGCATAAAATGACTGATAAGTTAAAATGCACCTTCTTTGAAGTTTATTTGGCAAATTCTAATGATAGAGTTTAGTCAAAAATACTGGAAGGTCTTCCTAAATCGTGAAAAAATTTCGTTCTTATTAATATTAATGTTTACTCGAAACCATGATTACATAATCGTTTTCAATCACATCCGTACTTGTTTTCAACATAAATAATAATTTTACATTATTTTTTTAAAATAACCTTTTGGCTATATAGGTTATGTAGCATGCTTTTGAGTACCTTCCGCATTGCATTTGTTGCACTGCACCATATGAGAAGATCACGATATGGAAATATAGAAAATGCATCTTTAGCGAAATTAGCAGAAGGCAGCTCAGGACTTCCATCCTCCACTAATTACAATAAAATTAAATGGTCAGTGATGCATGCAATTAATTAATTCAACAAATAAGGATATATTAAAAAAGCAAATACTCCTAAAAATAATATTTCCACAAGTAGGAAAATGATGAAAATATTCTCCCCTAGCGCATTTCTTTAAATTTGCTGTATCCATTTTATGAAGCAGGCTGGACTACTCAGTAGAGCTTCAATGCTTTCAAACCGTACATTAGACAAGTGGTGGCACATGCTAGGTACTTTTCCATTGAAATTTTTCTGATAGCCAACAACCACGCCTCGTAGGAACAAATTTACATTTCACCTTGATTTCACGGAGGAATAATTACTCTCCTCCACTGCTGTACTACTGAACGCTCGTGGGCACCGGTCTTGCTGGTCTCCACGAGTAAGACCTTCGTCAAGGTATTATTTTGACGAAGGAATCGACAAAATGGGCGTCCATCACAGAAAATCAAATGAAAAACATTTATTGAGCAAGAATGAGTTTTGAATATTATTAACATGGAATTAACCCTTCGAAGTGGTACCAAAGTCAAAAGAGCCCTTCAGTTAAGTTCAACATTAAAATCATATATCTTTTGCTTAATAGTGATTCATTCAACTACTAACGTACGCAGAATATGTGCTACAATGGTGATTTCGATCACGAACATAAATCTGAGGGATAACTTGCATGGCGGGCTGATTTAGAATGCCATTTTTTCCACGTAAAATTAGGCATCATTACAGCTATGATCGATGCCAGCGACAATGTAATTGGTAGGTTGCTATTATGCTAATTTTAATTTCATTTCGTTCTTGTTCAACTTTTACTTTATGCATGGGAGGCTAATTCATTTTTTGTTTTATGCATAGATCTGTGAATGTTATACATCCATTTATGTACAGATCTGTAATTTTATATTATATTTGCATGTTAGCATGCCTGTAATTAATACTACAGTAATTCCGTTATCGTTTTGCTAATTATACCATGACTGACTCTCACTAATGATCTCTAGGATGCACTAGCAGTGTTCATACCGCAAAGGTAAAATGACAGGCTCCATATTACTTCGAAATCTCCATACGCATGGCATAACAGCATATTTAGTAAAATAGCGAATCACGTTATGATAGTATGTTTAATTGTTAATGATGCATACCGGGTGAGGAATCACCCACCGTCACACGTCTTTGAGATGGCTTGCAGGGTATCACTTCTGTTAGAGGGAAACAAACAAGAAAAGCTTTAATATTTTGAGTTTTTCACGGCATTGTGCACATGGGCAACCATCAATGCTAACGCGCTGGATTTATCGCAGATTCCATGTCGGATATGTTTTTACTTTCCATTGGATGCAGGTTGCTTCGTTAATACAGTGGCTGGAGCGGCAATCGTGGGTCATTGAGAGCGGATTTTAATATTTTTTTAAGTAAGTTGAAAAAAAATTCTTAGACCACTTTTCATTTAACTGCGTCCGTTTATTCGTTGGAACTCATTGCCCCGGCAGCAATGGAAATTATACAGGAATTATATTTTAAAGTTATTCCATAATTAAAGCATGTTATGACGAGTTTTCGGCGAGGTATTCGAAACTTAGACGAAAATATATTGAAATATGTTGTTTTCGAATATTGGACTCTTAATACTTTGAACACTTAATATTTGTTAGCAACCATTATATTAATAATAAATGCATTATTTCGCGTTTAAACGAAAATCTGTACACATGTAATCGAACTATTACGAAATATATGCCATGTCCCATAAGGCTACGAGTAAAAAAAAAGCATTGAATTGCCTAAACAAAAAATCGGTACGATGCAATTTTTTTCACTTTTATGTGTAGATATCACTAATGAGAACGCGTACGCCTATACAAAAACGCTCCAACCACCTTAAGGGAGACATTGGTTTCAGGTGCTCCAAGTGCACCATCTGTCCCAGGACTAGCACAGCATCCGTGTCCCATGTGGATAATGAATTCACGGTCCCCGCGTTTTCAGACCGGTGAGTCACCAGCCTGACTATGGCGGCCAGTGGTTGATTCGGCTATCACAAATGAATGACAAGAAAGTTTTGTCATTCTTTGAAACTAAGATGTTTGATAAGTAACTGCCAATGTCACGAATTTTTTCAAAATTTTAATCAGCCTTCATATTAACAGAAACGACATCAAAAAACACCTGGAAGTTGGAGCGACGGACTTGAATAATATAGAATCTGTTATGAATAATGTAGAAGCTCATTTACATGCCCTTACACATCCGCAAGTTCTAGAAATCTGGTGGAAACATCCGTTAAGGGCTATTAGCAACTGATGTAGTCTGGTGAATAACACGTCATTCTGACACCCCAAAGTCAGCGGGTTTGAATCCCGTCTAAGGCATTGATGCTGCGTTTTTCGTTGGATCGAATTTCACTGTAGGCCAGAACATTAGGAGTTCAATGAACTAAAAACTCAACTTTGATCTACTGTCAATTGATTTTGAGCTTAAGTTGAAATTATATTCATAAAGATTTTGTTTTAAAACAACAAAAAACAGCTTTATGTAGCATATTCCCTATTGCTTACGTAAAGAGTATATCTAATAACGTATTACTTGGACGCCGATGACGAGGAGGGTTGTTGTAAGGATGGGGTAAAAATTCAGGACACCATCACGTCATAATTTCAAAATAATTACTTTAATGTGTTTTTACATATAAACAGTTTGTAAATTAAAATATAAAGAAAAATAGACTAATTGCTAGCAAACTTGCTTTTATAAATTACAGAATACGTTGAGTGAAATTTTGTTCCGCAATATATGTATAGTTAACTTGTACTTGAAATGTAAATATCCGCACTCCTCAAATCAATAACGTCTCTGAAAATTACACATTTTCTAACAGTGCATTATTTTTCAGCATATAATCATGATACTACAGAACATACATATCTTTCAAAGTATGCTGAATCATTTGAATAGTAGTTTTCCGGCGGCACAATTTACGTGTTTCGAAAGAAATAAACTTTTTAGTTTTCCACACGTTTTTATTTTTCCTTAAATAATAAACACGTGTGGAAAACTACAAAGTTTATTTCTTTCTAAACATAGAAAAGTTCCACAAAGTAAGCCCGTCGACGATTAATTTTATAGGCGCAATTTACCACTAATGTAACGAGTTCAGCGTTGTGCCTCCGTAAATAAGTGAATATTTTACATACCTAAATGTTTAAAATGAAATATAACAGAATTTCGGACTAGCTTTCTTAAAAAATGCAGGACACTTTTAATTTAAAAAGAAAGCTTTTTGACAACCCTAAATTAGAGAGGAGTAGAGAGAGGACTGGAAAATGCGAGATATTATGGTATCTTTCGTGAACACTACTCAACGTACATGAGCACGACCAGCGGAGTGTAAATTGCTCTTTATGATATCCTCAAGCCTTTAACTCCAGGGACGCTTTCAGCAACACCTGGAGCTTTATTCAGGAATAACTCGACCTAGACAATGTCAAAATCATGTCATTAGTGAGACTCGAAAATTCCGAGGACTTCCTGAATATGACACTTGGGAACGGAGGGGAGGGGTGTTTGAACCGTTCGAAATAATTTCAATTACGTAACTAAGGAGTCACTTGGTCCAAACAATCACGAACTGTTTGAGATTTTGCCGTGTGTGAACCACTCGGATATATAACTTGATGGTCAGGTATGTTGTATATTGCGTCTGTAATCGGGATTTCCAATTAACTCGATGGACAATATCCCGGAAAGAAAATCTCGATCGGGAAGGCTGCGTGAGATTTTTACGAGTGTTTCAAATACACCAAAATTTCGAACTCTTCGTGATTGAACCACGTGAATACTACGTTACGCGATCGGAATAATCTCGAACGGTTCAAGCACAACCCCCCTGGGGAATTCGTACAGCGGGAATGTGGGGGGCGGCGGGAGAAGAGGCGTCACTCTACCATCGAACTTATAGACTCGATGTCGAAAAGTATGCATCGGAATAGTAAGCAATGGGCATAAAAATGCTTCGGCGCAATTCGGTGGGAAAAGAAGATCGTTATGCTCGTGGAAATCGTGTGCGTTGCGTCACCACAAATCAAACCATACGACGCAAAATCGTCACTCCTACTGATCCCCTTTCAGCCAGCTCGATCCCATTGTGTGAATACATAAACAGCGTCACGGTGGACGGGCTTTGGGCTCCACGCCTCGCGTTCGTCCCGGGTTCCCTGGGGTGCGTGGGGTGGGCTCACGAGCAGGGGAGGAAGGGCCCGACCGGACACGATCTCATTCCACGCCCGGAGCCCACGCTTGGGACCACTCTCGACTCAACCACCACCATCTACAACGCCCACCTCTGCTCGTACCGCTGCCCACACCAAGATTGCTAGTAGTAGGAGAGGGGGAGAGACCTAGTAGATGGGGGAGGCAGTGGGATAAATAACCCGTTCGTCCCCCCCTCCCCTCCCCCCAAGGGTGGAAATGTGACTGATGGACGGTGACGCCGCCGGCTGGAGGGAGCGGGGGTCGCTATCGGAGATGCGGAGGTGACGGTGCAGAGGACTCTCCGCTGGACCGTGGTCCGCGTGGGAGTTTTTAAGTGGAGGAGGGAGAAGGGATTTTCCCGGCCAGTATCGCGTTTCCTTTCGACCTGGGATATGGGTCCCCTCTGGGCGCACTCAGCCGCGGGCGCAAAAGAAGACTGGTGAAGAGGGTGGAATGGGAAAAGAAGACGAGATACGACGCATTTCATCCACATCTAGGGTTGCTATAAGGGTGGGGTAAATATTCAGTATATCAATTACGTTGTAATTTAACATAAATAAATTTTTAGGCAAGTATATATAATTTGCATACTCAAATACAGACCTAAAACAAATAACAGATACGGTAAAGTAGGTACTCTTTTTTTAAACAGGGCTGTAGATGAGTGGAATTCACTTCATGAAGAAATCTTCAATCTTTTTCAATTAGGAATACCTCCAGATATTAGACTGTTGACAGTGAAACAACCTTCAAAAAATCATACGTAAATAAAATAAAATCTAAACTAATAAGATTTGCATGACTGGGTATTTTCCCCGTCATTTTTGGCGGATTTTCAACTAGTTATAACATATTTATCCTATCTAAAGGGAGACTACTATGATCTCCAACTGGTTTACAGAAAAAATAAAAATTTTAAACATATTTCGAATGAGTAACTCCAGACTAACCAAGAAGATCTTCGACCTACTAAACAGCTACAAATCCAAACCTACTTGGTTCATTGAAACTCAAAAAGATATGGAAAACTTGGGAATAAAGATTGACACAATAGATGACCGAACTCTTTTTAGAGAAGTAATTCACACAGCAAAATTTCCGGAAAGAAAAAAATCGAGGGATGGAAGAAAATGGACGCAAGAACAAAAGGAAAGGCACTCTCAAAGGATGAAGGAAATATGGAGAGAAAGAAAATTGAATCAAAAAAGGCATATCCAGAAGCGATTTATCGCACCCTCAAATGGGTTATTCGATAGAAGAAGAAGAAAAATTTTAAACCAGTACGCTAGGCAGTCTGATTTCCTAACTTTACACTTACTATCTAATCCACCGTACCTTTTCGCGGTTCAAAAAATATTTTTGACTTCGCCAGAAAAAGAACGGATACAAAAAGATATCATCATTATCTTGACCACAAAAGGGGGAAAACAAGGAATAATATAACAAGGACGCAATCCTTGCCAAGGGAATTCCTAGCCTTGACAAAGAAACTCAAATAGAAAAGAAAGTGGAATAAAAAATATGTAAACGCCTGTATCACTAGCTGAACCTAGCTCACTGTTGATTGAATAATTTTAGTTCACTTTAATAATGGGTTTCGCGAGATGTAAATGGCCTAGTATGTCGACGCACTCAAAAAATCAATACCTACCAACTACTAAATTGCTACATGTTCCCACCATCTGTTCTGCCTTATTCTAATTTCTTTCAGTGACTTCCTTCCCTTCAATCTTTCCAATTAATTCTTCGTTAGTCTTCCTTCCCTTCCGTCGAACCTATTCCCATCGTTCTCTCCGCCCATACCTCACCTTAAATTGATTCTCTCCCTCTTTCCCCAAGTTTCACGTTCCGTTCCAAAATCACAGTTAATTTAATAAAAATACAGTGGACCCCCGCTTTACGATGGTAATCCGTTCCATAGGACCGATCGTCATATGAATTTCATCGTAAAGTGAATCAGTTTATTACCGGACGACGGATTGGTTTAACTACACCATCGCCAATGCATTCAGTGATACACAATACAGTATAGGTACGAAAGATGTTGGAATTTAATGATTTAAAATGTTATTTAACCAATATTTCAACTTTAATTGAATCGTCGAAATGGGAAATTTTGAATGGCGCGCGCATAATCAGCGCGCTTTGAAATTCCTAGCATGCAGATCGTAATGTGAATCCATCGTAAATTGAACCCATTGTAAAGCGGGGATCCACTGTACTCTCTTTGCTCGATTTTATATCCTTTCGCCTGACCTCTTCCCTATTTCTCCAAACTCACACCTCAAAGGTTTCCAATCTTTCCTCAATCTCGTTTTATTCAGAGTCCAGGTTTCCTTCTCATTTTTCTTCATAAACCATATCTATTAGTAGCAAGTCGTCGCCAACCCCTGTTCATGCCTTTGTTCAAGGTTCTTGCCGTCAATTACTTTTTCACAGTCACATATCTCGTTTCCTCCTGCTGCTGCGATGTTCGAGTGCTTAAGGAGTTGGACTAGATATTCAATGGGCTATGCCAGCACAGGGTCGAATCTTATCTATAGCGTATTTTTGGTGGCCTTGGAGGCGGCGGAGTAGAGTTCTCGCCTGCTAATCCTGAGGTCACGGGTTCGAGTCCCACCCGGGTGGATTTTTCACCTTCCAGGGCATGGGTGTTTGTTAAGGTGGCTGGAGCGGTAATCGTGAGTCGTTGAAGGCACATTCTAATAACTTTTCAAGTAAGTCGAAAAGAATATTCTTGGACCACATTTTACTCGAGTACACCTGTTTATACGTTGGAAATCACCATACATGCCGTAATTTATATGATGCAAGAGTTATATTTCAAATTTTCCCCTTAATTAAAACATTGTTTTGACTTGGATTTTCGCCGCGAAATTCGAAATTTACGAGAAAATCATATCTAAATACGCTTTTCATACTCGGCATGATACCTTGATATTTGTTAGTAGCTATTATAATAATATAAAACTTATTATTTCGCATTTAGGAGAAAATCTGTACATGAGTAATCGAATGGTTTCAAATATATGCCGTGAGCCATAAGAGTACTTGTTAAAATATCATTGAATTGCCAGGAAACCAAATCGGTAACATGCATTTTTATTCACTTTTATCGATAGATATTACTAATAAGGAGAAGTATGCAAAGTTTCACGCAAATCTGTATGTAAACAAAAATCGCTCCAGCCACCTTAATGTACGAGTAAATAATTGTGGGAAAGTACATCTGCAGTCAAAAATTCGCTCAATAATAAATACTAAATTTATTTACTTTATTTTTTCATGTCCTTAATACTCACCATTATACTGTCCAAAATGCTGCTGAGGTAAGTGAAATGCCTAGCCTGGTCAAAAGTTTAATACCTCCTAATTTAATATAAAATAAGCTAACATTCTCAATCACTTTCCAATATTCGTCTAATTATGATCGCAATTTAACATCATTTATCTTTGTCCGGCTATCTAGTAAGCTGAAAAGTGACGAGTACTATTTAGGAAGAAGTACGGAACTATACCTTTATTAGTTCAGGAAACGCGAATTAATCGTCACCATTCAAATCACTAAAATTACCATTCACTATTTTAAAAAATGCCGGCGCATTATTGTTTTGCACACAACCTATAGGTTGCTAGGAAACGCGAGTAAATAATTGAATCGTTCAGATCAAAACGTTAAACACCGCGAAAAGATTTTAACGTGTTACTATATATACCCATTTCACCTAGAAGTATTAATTTATTTGTCAAAATGTGAAAATCCAATGTTCTCTGAGCGTTAAAAATCCAAGAAAAGGGAAAAAGTGGAACAACGACTCAGAAATAATGGAAATATTCCTATGTCCATAGAAAATTCTATAAACTTGATTTGTCCTAGATGACCTATCACGTCAGTGGCAATGCCAGAGTCAATCCCAACTAGGCACTCTCTTCAGCTGACTCACCATTTCTCCCTCGCGTACATTTCGTCTCTCCTCTATTAGCTGACGTACTCTGCGTTAAATGTCAACGCGCGGCAGAGAAATATAAAGCGGGGAGAGTGAGCACGAGTGGATGGGGTGGGAGATACAATGTTTTGAGTCCATTACAATCCTCCTCCTTCCTACCTACTCTACTTCTCTTTCATATACGAGGTGCTACCAGTGCTACCCAAAATCTCCGGGTAATTCAATAATAGTTGAATAAATACGCAGTTTCATTCTGCTTTGTTTCACTCTTCAAAATAATCACCAGTACAATTACTATGTGATGCCCACCGATGTTTCCACGACTCGTAACACTTTTAACCACGTTTATATTAGTTCGGTTCCCGTCATGTCTGTCTGTCTGTCCGGGTGGAATATTGCAACCGAGTTTAAACTAACTTCCCGATCAGCAAGAGGCTTGTAATTTTAACCATAGCTCAGAAGTGGATGACAATGCAATGTTAGCTACATGTTATAACAATTAATTAACTAATTAACGATTAATTAATTACTTCAATTCTACACACTGTCAGCTGAACAAAATCTATCGGGAATTTCCTGTGTCCCTGTCAGAGTCTCATCAAGATGCATAAAATTGATTGGTAACTTTCACCCGGGCATAAGACTAAAAAGCAGAAAATAATGAAATTAATTTAAAAAATTTAACATACCACGTTTTTGAAACGGACTAAAAAGTATGAAATAATTTTCCCTGGGACCTTCTAAATTTTTTAGAGTGAATTTTTAGTGGCTATGGAGATAGATATTTGTAAGACTTGAAGAGAAAAACGTGGGGTGCAGGCAGTAGATAATAGAAGTAGATAATCTGGATGAATTCACAACCAATTTCAGTGCATTGCAAATGGTATTAACTGTGGGAGTTAGCTCAACGACACCTGGTCCCTTTACTCCTCCTTAATTATCATAGGTTGCCTGCGCCCCACGTTTTTCTCTTCAAGTTTTAAAAATATCTCCATAGCCACTAAAAATTCACCCTCAAAAATTTAGACGGGCCCAGAGAAAATTATTTTATACTATTTAGTCCGTTTTAAAAACGTGGCATATTAAAAAATGTATTTAATTAATTATTTGAAGTAGTCTGATGTTAATGAGTAGAGGACCTTCTGCGATTTTAGCCTTCTTCTACAGAGTCAAAACGATGTCCTTCCATTTGAATCATTCATTTTAGGGAATAGGAAGACGTCACACGATGCATGATTCGGAAAATAGGCGGGGTGCGGGACAATTGCAATGCTGTTCTTCATTTAAAAAATACCTCACGAAGAGCTGATCTCGCTGGTCGTCGCTGAGGAGACGAGGAACAAATTTCGCTGCGATTCACCTCATGCCCATTCATTTTACATAATGTGTTGGCATGTATTGACCATATGGCTGGGGTGTCAGCGAGTTCAATTTTGAATGTTCGCTACGCCCTTTGTTCCCAGGAATAACTGACGCACAGCGCTAAACATAAGTCGCGAGTTCCATTTCCGGGACTGAATTCTTTCGCACGTCACTTATTAAATTTTTCCATTTCAGGCATGCTTCAGAGGAAATTTCATTTACAACGCAGAGACAGTTGAATGGGGAATAATTTAACCCCTGCCGCCTATCTTAGTGCAAAAGGGTCAGACCGATGGCGAAGAACTTTCGCCGTGACCTATTTCACACCTTCCTAAATGATGACATCATAGTTGATCGTTCCTTGGGAATGACTATTGCCCTCATATTTCCATTATTGATGGTATCAATTCCATTATTATAGTTTTTCGTAATCCATTTCCGTAGAATTCCGAAATATTGAAGGTGAAATCTGAGTCGTAGGATCATACAACGGCAGATCTCGGAGCGATGTTTTCATAATATTCATTGAAAATAAATATCCACAAAAACATTGATAATAAATATATTCAGTGTTACATTAATAAAAATGTCAAAGTTTCCTGCTTTATCTAGAAATATCTTCCAAGTATAGCTTATAATATACCATATGTAATGTATTGGTGGTCTATATTAATAAGGGGATAGCAAAAAGATAAACGTAGAAGTGAAAAAGATAATGGTAAATAGGTGAAAGTTTATGGGAGAGCTACGAAAGAGATTTACTTATGTCAATGATTGTGATCACTATGTTTCAGGAATTCAATTGAAAAATGAAGATAATCAACCTTTTAGCACATTCTAGTCGCTATGAGCGAACTTCTACGGTGCATTACTCCATCCATCATTTTCAAAATCACGCATTCAAATAAAATAGAATATAATTTTTTAAGGCCGTTTTACACGGTACATTTTTTTGTACAATCTATCGTTCGAACGCATGTATCAGAAAATTGTACCGTGTAAAGCGGCAAATTGTGCGAACGCTTGTGCGAAATTATGAATGACTGAACGGAAAATAGAACCTGTTCTAATTCCATTGAGACAATCATACAATTTCGATCCGGTTTTATTCAACAGATGGCGCAGATATGGCGAAAACTGTGGTGCCTGTGTTACGATTGAAAATAAAGTTGTTTATAAAAAGGATTAACACTTTACCGTCGAATAATATGAGTAACTATTATCCTGTGTATATAACCTTTAATGAGTAAACTCTTCTCGGGCTCTCCACCGGTTTAAACTATTAATAATTGTCGACATTTCGAGAGACGACTCGTCACTCATTCTCAAGGTTAGAATTAATTACGTCCGTAATTATGAATAGTTTGAACCAGTGGAAAACCCGAGAAGAGTTAACTCAAAGTTACGCAAATGTTTACATCGTCATTTCGTCGTGTTATTTGGTGTTCTGGTTTTTCAGTGTAGTCGCGATCTTTGGGTTAAAAATTATTTTATTCCCTCAAATTTATGACTGGTCGCGTCCTCAAGTAGAGTCCTTGATATCCCGCGTGATATAATAATAATTATTTTATTTCTGCTGGTTAGCAAGTAACGAAATCGTAAAAAAATACATTAAAAGATTGGTACAAATGGTACAAATACAAGGGAGGGAAATTTGGTGGGACTAAAAAAATAGGGTCCCGTGTTCCACTATACCACTTGATAATAACACTTTGTCACAACACACATAATAAACCCACGAAATTTGTCTATTAAGAGTGGAGATCCGGCGAGAAACGTCAATGACTTGTCGCACTAAAATCCAGGTGAGAAAAAACGAAACGATGCAAAGGTCGAATATAAAGCCAGAGAGAAGAGTCCAAGATACCTTTGTCTAAACCGGGAGAATTATCAGTAGGCAGATGGTCAAGTGTAGGTTCCGAATTTCAGGTGATAAGCTTTTCAAGGTGTCAAATACGTGAGTAAAACATACGTTTATGAGTGAAACATAAACATGATAAACAAAACACTCGCGAATTCCGATCGATTTCTACCGCTAAATTGCACGGATAATTGTGCGTTTGCACTCTTCGTACAAATCGACATTCAGTCTGATTCAGTCGTTCGCACAATATTTTCTTGCACACTTCACTGTACATGCGTTCGCGCGATAGATTGTACAAATAAATTTACCGTGTAAGACGGCCTTTAGACTTATTTCTAATTCTTTGTATTCGAACTGTCCTAATCGTCCTTCGTCTATAAGCAGAGGGAGATGAAAATTTATTTCGAGGGCAGTAGTGGCGCGGAGAGATTTTCTTACCTTTGGCTGCTCAACATCCGAGTTATTAGCCCCAATGTCACGAAAAGGCCTCGCAGCTTGGACGGCCTGAGTGGATTCATAGCATTGAAGAGCTCACGTGCACAGAGCATAAATACGCAGGATTTGATGGACGACACTATGGAGGTCTCCTTAGAGGACGTGAGTGGGACGAATTTCCGCGCTCTTCTTTCAAGTCTACGGAAGAAAAGGTCGATTAAGAATAGCTCGTGTTTACATTCTAGCTAACAAGGAGAATTATTTCAATGCGAAGTACTTACCAAATGCAATAAAATATATGTTTCTTAATTAATTCGATACACTGATAACGAATATGATAGCCGTTCATCTGCAAAAATGCTGATTTTTTTAGATAAACGTTGTTGAAATTCATAACATCAATGTTTTAAATATTTATTTGAGCTATGAGTTTATATTCAGAAAACAATCAAAGCTTGAGAAAAATTATTTTCGGAATTATCTTCTAAGTGCTTCAGATTTTGTGCTGTATTAATTTCATACGAAACTTTTCTATTTTAAAAGAGAGCAGTTACCTAGTCCTAACAGCAATTACTAAGTTACTTGACGTAGCCTACCCCGAAAGGGAAGGGCGTGAAGGGTATGCATGTTTGCATCCAAGGTCGGTATGAGGACCTTGTATGTATCTATTCTCAACTACACCACTTAGCGGAGAATATTTAAAACATGGACAAATATAAAGAATAACGCTACCAACGTTATCAGCACGCACAATAAAATATTTCTTTAATCGATATTCTCAACTTCAACCATGTTAATCTCTTGAATAACACAATTTGAAGATGAACCATACTGAGGTTTTTTATCAGCATATTGAGTTCACTATGATGAGGTGCCATTCCTCTAATTTGGTTCTTCGCACTAAATATCTATTGTGAGACATTTGCCGTCTTTTGGTGCAGTGGAATTAAAAAGAACATTACCTGAAGATGATGTAAATAAAGCTTTTCAATGATCCACCTAATTTCTTGTAATTGTAACATCACTTTCCAACTTAACATTTTAATTAACAACTGTCTTTATAATTTTGATTGATATTTCTTTTGAATAGCTTGGACTAAGTAGACGTCAGTATTATGATTATCATTTGGAGATATAGATATAGGATGAAGAATTAGAAAGCAGAAGAGGTAAGGGACACTTGGAAGAAAAATTGGGTAGAGTGTGCATTGAGAGGTGATGTGTTTGAAGGAAGCAATAGCAGGCGAAATGCTCGTAAAGAGGGTGGCTAAGAATGAAGGCTTTGGAAGACACGAGGAAGGATGATACCCTGAATATAGCGCAAAGATGGTCCAGTTACTGGAGCGTTTTACTACCTAATGGAGGCCCCAGATTCCGATTTGGGAGAATTAGCTTTGTTCACGTTCAGGCAGATCAAGCTTATTTATTCTCTGGCAATCAGATCGTTTTCGGAAACCGCGTCCTGGAACTGGCACAGTTGTCTTGATGAGTGAATTACGCAAGCCACTTAAGACTTCATTAGCTATAACCTCACCGGCCAAACTGACCTTCGAGTTGAAGACTGGATTATACGTTCGTATAGGGAAAAATAACTAAAAATAAAATTAATGCTGAAGAACTTTGAAATATACTCGTATAAACAGCTATCTCTCCTATTCTTTGAACGAATTTAAGTCAAATCGTCACATAAATTCAGCAAGTTAATTAAGCTTCCTCCTTTTCCCCCACAGGCTTTGTAAATTTATTGCCTAATATTTTAATCATTGAAAAGTTATGATATCAAAATCACAGGATGAACTTCCATTCCCCTAATTTCAACTTTCGCGCTAAAAATAGTTTTGCAGGTACAACTTTTTCATTCTAGGAGACAAAGTTGGTCGGTAAAAATGTGAGCTATTCGGATCGACCATTGATAAAATAAGACCTATTAAAACAGACTTATGATAAAATAAACGAATGATGATCAAAGGAAAAATGATTCCATACATCAGTAGTTCCCAAGCTTTTTCAACATGAGTACCCCTTCGTTGGCGTCAATTTTAATTGGTGTACCCATTGGTACCCCTTTGAGTTGGACCTCGCAGTAAGGGAATGTCTTAACCATACTAAATCGATTATTAAGCATTTCTCGGGTACCCTTTAGGGGTACATTGTTCTCTGGCCGAGAAATAGATCAAACAAGTTTTTTTCCGATTTCAGACGTAATTCTCACTCTGGGGGGTAGTTAGTGACCTAGTGATTGATAGATTAGAGTTATCTAATGGTTAAGGTAGGTTCAAACGGAAGAGATAAAATATCCTCTAGGTTGTCACAGAAGAATGTCCCAACTTCCTTACACAATGCCTTTCTTCCTCTCAGCATGCATCCCACCTCTCTCCATCCCGTCCTACTAAAAACTTTAAAGTCAATCCAGTTACAAAAAGCACGTGTTATTATGGACGAAGAGACTTCCTACGAGACAATACATACGTGTGAAATTCACAGTGAAAATATTCGTTCGCCTCTACTGGGGTGAAAACCCAGAGCCCTCGATGTCACACCGAGTATTCTGACCAGTTGAACCAAACGTCCTGTTCAACTGTGAAATTTACGAATGCTTATAGAAGTGAGGTGTTCTCACCGTGCATATAATGCCATGTGGTACCCGTGCCCGAGCAATTAGCGCCACCGTCCACGAGGTAAAGCCAACTTTGTTTTCACTTTTTTTAATTATTCTACGAGAAAAAAATCAAACGCATTACTCGTAGAGCGTGAAGAAGTGAACCCTGAATATAAACTAGGGAGGGGCCACCCATGCTAGATTGGGCGGTAGTGGCATTGGCAATGTCCTTCTGCTAGGTGTTTATTGTACGTACAAAAAGCCAGGTGACGATTTTGTCTTCTGCTGCTGAGCTGCTAGCCATATCTACACCAACTTGATTTGATATTCTTTAAAAATTACCTTCCTCTCTTTACGTTTCTCGGTGTAATTTTTGAACTACCAGGAGGCGGGGGCAGCCCCCTCCTTCCCCTCGCTGGGCACGCCCATGGAAGGGGCGCCTATTGATCAATCAGCTAAGATCTCGTCTGTCTTCACACGAGGATGACAGAGCAATTTGAGCCCTGAGAGAGAGGTGTGTGTGGAAGGAAATGCAAGCGGAGATCGGATGGAAAGGAGAGAAGGTTTCCCTCACGAGAATCTGCCGCGCTAAAAGCTTAACCCCTCCTACTCCCACTCCACCTCATCCTCTTCCTCCTCCCACTCCACCATCTCATTCCTTTTTTTCCTCCCCCGTAATATTTCTGGAACGTTCCGAGGGAATTTCCCAGCACGGATCGACATGAGAGCCGAGTGGACCAAAGGGACTAGGCTACGCATAGGGGATCTCCAAGCATTGCCGCCGCGTATTTCTGGAAACTTTTTCCGATAACAAGATGCTTCTCGAGGCGAAGGAAATGCGACATCCACTCTCCGATTCCCTATCTGTTGGTTCATCGATATACACGAGGACCAAGACGTTTTTATTCAATGGGTGGAGAAGACACCAATGGAGCATTTCTTCTCCTTTGATGGATCTACCCTCCCTGCAACACAGTATCTATGACAGTTGCCGCCAATCATGTTAACGAAATGGTAACGAAAGGTAGCGTTGTTTTTGTTCTTTTTTACTTATTTCCTTTTCAATTTAAAGTTTTTCATGGTATTATAATTTATTTTATGTTCTATGTGTCTTTACTTGCAAAATAGGTAGTCCTAGGAAGAGTTGGAGAAGAAAGAAGTATATAGAAAACTCTGAGAAGATGAGACTAGCTTATCGTGCACATTTTGCGACACAATAGCCAACTAAAAACAAAAATGGAGGGAGAAATTAATAGGAGGAATTACAGAGGAAGACCAAGAATAGAACACATCAGGCAAACTGTGAAGGATGTCAAAATGAATTAATATGTAGAAATGAAGCAGTTGATTGGTAGGAGAGGGGGTTGGAGAGCTGCAGCAAACCAATCTTGGGAATAATAACTGATGATGATATTATTTATTTCCATTTACACTTTTAATTATTTTGTGGGATGCTAATTAATTTAATCCTTTATGTGTCTTTAATTTTTTTATATTTTTTTCCTTGTAAGCATGACTGTTATTAAAAGCACATTAAATTTGAAATCACTGAATTATTTGCGTGCTAGCATGACTGAACATTTAACTGATGGTACTCGTGATGTATGAGCAGAGGGTCCATCCTGCATGAGTAAAATAATATTTAGAATCTGTATATAATATGAAATCACTTCACACAAACTTTACTTAAGAGTATAATTAGGAAACTAGTGAATAACATTAAGATAGTGTTTTTAACGGTTAGATATGCCTAGTGCTATCCCCCTACCCCACATCCTTGAGGTGGCTAGCAGGGTATAGCACTACATAGATGTAGTTGCAGATGCACCCTCGCACCCTCAGGTTCTATTCTATCATCATTATTTGATATTCTACCTATTGCTTGATATGATTTTGCACAGTAACTAATCTAATTTAGTTCCACACAAGAACGTTTCTTAATTCTCCTAAAATGAACTATTAACCCACCAGGCATCATGACCCTCTCAAGCTCTTCGAATTTATCTACATCCCCTCATGTCGTTCAATATCCTTTTTTTATACCATCTTCGCTCATACTTATCCTGTATTCTCCATTCTATCAAGATATTCAACATGCCATTCCCTCTACCTCATCTACAACATCCGCCTCATATTCTTTCTGCCTCCACCGAATCTTATTTACCAATTTCCTTTTTTCCCTTCTGTATCTAGCACTTCCGCGAACTTAGTGCTCACTAGACTATATTCCTGCACCCCCAGTAAAACATTTCGATAATCTTTTCGCAATTCTTTTAATTGTTTTGGCAATTAATAGTTGATTTACATTACTCAAAGTTGTTTTTCCCGTTGCGTTTATTGCCATCTCCTCTCTATAACTTCCATTCCATGATATGATTCTTCCAAGGTGAAAAGATTATACACATTCTGGTTTTTCTTCTCTCACGATCACCTTTAATTTTCCTTGCTCTTTTACTGCTTTCATCACTTTGACCTTCATAATGTTTATTTTCAATCAAAAATTTTTTCCCACCAATTTTTGCGGGGCATTCGAAGGTGGAAATTGTTTACTCTTACGTTCTCCTCCAATGGGAGCCGGGGAAGCGCGAAAACTCAAGGGATCGCTGTAGATTCAATTCCGCTGAATATTTTACGAGAAGGCGGCCGTGCTCCTTTTTCCCTTTGTTCCCTCCCCTTCCGAGTCCCATCCCCTCCAGAGGAAAAACCTAAGAATTCACCCCGCTCAACTGTGGAAACCTCACCGGTCTCCTTTAATAAGCTGCGAACGCAATCCTGCTCCAGTACACTATATCGCCGTCTAAAAGTGCTGGGTTCTATCTACGCCTTCATAAAACTCTTAAAAAATTGTGTAATATTCCACATGCTTTTCATTTGTAAAATATTCCACATCATATTTCACATACAGTCATGCCTGACCATTTATATGAACCAAATCATGTGGCAGAAGTCAAAAGAAATTTTAAAGATTGGATTATAAATTAGTTCAAAACATGTAATCTCTTTTGGGGCTCAAATCTATTTTTCTTTCGTAGGGTATATTTTTACAGCATGTTTGTGAAAGTATTATTTATTAACGTAGTAAAATGTATAATTATATTGAATATTTTTTTTTTAACTTGCCGCTTTATGTGGCAAAACAGGAACCTTCTGACGGCCCATGTGGCTTAGAAGAACCTCATACGTGTAATCAAATAAGGGCATTTTCACTATAAGTAGTGTATCGTCCAGAATCAATCTTTGGGACCGACCTTGAAAATTGAAAAAATCTCGGGTAACTAAATAAATTCAGGTTTTCTCCACAAATACTTCTCCTTCCTTAGCTTCCTCTACCTTCCACACTGACCAGCTTCACCTCTCTCCAGAGCTTCAGCTCAATTCATCTTACTCACGCCCACGCATTTTTCCATAAAATCACTTTTTAGCCATATATTTCAACCCGAAGTCCTTGTTAAGTAAGAATACCGATTCAACTATAGGACGATAATTTACCTTTTCATTCCTATTTTCATAAATATAGTCGTATTTTTTTCTCAATTTAATAGTTCGAACGCCCTTTAAAAAACAACTAACCAAAGAAACCTCTTGTTACACTCTAGATTCGTTTCCTTAAGTGCCGCAATGGCATTCTGGTAGCGATGATGAAGGTATTAATCACCTGAAATATACCTGAAAAAAACTACTAGGTCAGATGAAAATGACTTTTTCTCAAATATTCCGGAGCTCATGGGTAAACAAGGAATAATTTGCACTTAATTAAAAGGAAAAACTACTACAGAAACGAAAATTGAAAATAGACGCTGCAAAGCATGATAACAGAGTCAAATTCACATTATTTTACACTGCAAAATTTCGTATTTTAATTAACCCAGAGTATTTCAGATACAATTTTGTGTATTCTGACTCCAGAGATTGAAGAAAATTGATATTGAAAAGCTGGAGAGAAAATACTGTGGTCGGGGAAATTATAGGCAGGACCTACCGATGTACTTGGTATAATATCGATGATAATGATAAGTTTGTTAAGTTAAATGCCGTTACACAACTACATAATAAATGAGAAAGGGAGCAAGCGCAACTGCGAATTTTTCGATTAGAGAATCCCATGTGAGCAGCAATCGAACTCGCTCACTCAGCAATCGACCGAGGAGCTCTCAATATACAATCTCATCGCTGTTATGGCCAGAAATTATATGAAATCATAACTATGCTATTCTACAATTTAAGTTAGATAATAACACCCTCAGCCGGTTAAATTATAGTCGGAATTTCAATTTACCTAACTCGCAAAGTTGAGTTCGCCGGTTTTTTTGCAAAGACTATGTGCCTTGCACGCGGTAGGAAGCTGCTGAATGAAATCTCGGGTGCCTGGAATTAGGCCACCCACCTTCTCATGACCGAAGAGGCAATGACTTCGAGCTATAGGGCGTCAAAAAGACACTCCAACTCACTGGTTTGTCTGGACACACCTTGAGTAAGCAAATTCCAGGTTCCCTAGGTGTGCCCAGGTGTAGTAATTTACGTCAGGGTGCCAAACAGTACGGCCTGTTCCCATTTCCCTTGTTCCTTCCCTCCCCCATGGGATTAACCGTAGTTAAACGGACTATAGGTACCGGCCCAATGGCTTCCCGTCGCGGTAGACACCTTCTTCCTCAATCAGAGTAACTACGATTTATTTGGCAGATTACCTACGCTTCCCATGTATTTATTTCCCACAACCAGCAAAGACAGCTCCTAATGCCGTTTACAACGAGGCAAATAACTAGTGACAAATGATCAACACCCACTTAACCATTCTCTGAGTGGTGAAAAATCAACCGAGACGAAACTCGAACCCGCGACCCTATGGTTGGCAGGCAAGGAATTTTTCCCTCCGCCACCGGGGCCAGCAAATTAAAGGATTTTACAGAAAAATAACTTTTGTATTGGACAGCAACATTTTTTTAATTCTTAAGATTGCACCAACTGGTTCTGAATTAGAATGAATTGGGCGACTTTTGGAGCAAAAGAAAGGCGGGCGTTTTTTTGCTAAATTTGTTCAACTTCAAACTGAAACAATTGGCGTTCGTCGCCTCATTTACTAAGCAATTGAGAACGACAATTTTTCAACTTATATTTAGCAAAAAGCACTTATTGAATTTTAGCTAGCTTTTTTTCTAATTCAGCCCACAGTGCTTCGTTGCTCATCAACTCTGAACATCCGCAGTTGAGAATACGCACATTGAGAGCACACAAGCGCACAAAAACAGCACGAGCGTCAACACTTGAGGGCTGCCACGCTTTGAGGACAGATCAACACATCCATCCTCTCTCCGTCGAGAGAGTGATGAGACACGGGGCATGAGCCTACTTGCAGTGCGTGCGGATGCGTGCTTGTGCGCCTCGGGGCCGCGCGGTAATTTAAGATCGCCCATTCGAAGGACGCGGCACAGCCTCCTCTTTTCGCGCCATCTCGTGGTAGAGGACGAGCGAGGCAAGGCGTGACCATGAATTATAGATACTGGATGAACATGTATATGGACTGTCATCGGACCAATGGGAAGTGAACCCAAACATTCCGCAGGCTAGTGCACAGTCTACTACAGCGCAACCATTCGGAAGAAAGCGGAACTAAAAACGTAAACACGCAGGTTTAAATCCGTAGTGTATGCAGGCGATGAGCGTAAAATGCAATAAGATCATAATAAAGTAACCACAAGTAAATATCGGATGGCTGAGCAAATGACAAAAAGGTTCGTATGCATAATATCACCTTATTACTAACCAACGGCTTCTAAATGTCTGGTTTGGAGACATCGCAAACATGCTATATTTGCCAGGGATGCAGCTAGGATTATATCAGACCTGCAAGCGATTAAAAAGTACTACACCAGCCGGTAACGAAGTTTAAACAGACAGTAATGGTGCTAATAGTTAGGAAAAAGTTACAATTAGCCCTTGAAATAGTCACCCGAATGATATTACCAAGCCGTGGCATTATAATTTAGTGCACCTGCACATAAGGATCCATCGGCAGGCTCAAGTAGAAAGGAATACGTAATATTGAAATTTCTGGTAATCTTCGCTTATTTTGAATGGCATTCAATCAGGTGCCATGGAGAAATTCATCACAATCAGCCAGCGCAAAAGTTCTTTTAGCTCGTTACATATACCCAATTAAAATATAGCCTTCAATCGAAGTAAATTACCAGTGAAATATTAGCAAATATACAGGTAGCAAACGATACATCATCTCATATATGAGAGATTAGTTTTGTGGAATAATCACAGAAACCTTCTTTGGCAGACATTTTATTAACTATGAAGTACAAAATCCAAAGACTAATACAACACATAACAATTGGAATTAGAGTACTACAAATGCAGAGCATTAACAACAGAATGTGTACTTACAGTGGCTTTGAACAATGATTTGTTCTTCACGCCCAGCTTGGCATTTTCTTCCCTCGTTCTACTGTATCCCGTCTTGCATCCTGGCACGAAACAAGTCATGCTCTTGGTCGTCATGGCTGATGTGCTTAGAAAACGTGCAACGCTAGAAACGAAAATGCACAAAAGCCCGCAGAGCGTTCCAACGAGGTCTGGAGATTTTTTACCACCACAAGTACTCCCCCCCCAAGGAATGATATTGACCCTCCAACAGTCTCACACGCTATTCTTAACATCAAACAATAAATGATGTAAGCGATATATCAGAGGGTGGCTTTTCAACAGAAAAATTCGAAGATAAGTGGCTTGCCGTCACGAAATCTCCTACTGACTCCATGTATTTCTACAAGAAACCAAGAAGCACAGTCGATGCTAGCGACATATGAGCGACATCACCAGCGAAAAAATTAAAAGTCGAAAAGCGGAAGCTCCGGAATCAACACAATACACGTAGCGCCTTAGGTCGATTCCAGTCCTTATGCATGTTCGTGAGATACTGGATGGGAATCAATGGCCCGGATCTGTTGTCGAAAATTCCGCAGGCTAGGCTACTGCGACTGGGGTGATGGCAGCGCTGTAAACAAACGGGAATTGGTGAATCTATTGTAACTTATGCCCAAAGAGTAGGTATGCCCATGTTTACCAACATGCGCTACTTATACGTTCTACGCGGAAGAAGTACTATATGAACATACGTTCACGCGATTAACAAATTAAAAGATACAAGGTCACGATTGTGAAGCCTTTCACGTCAAAAGGCCACAAAGGATAATACAGGCGAAAACGTCAACAGGTCTCTGCGAAACACCCCAGTAAACACACATGGCTGCAGCAGCGCTTCACAAGGATGTCAGCGCTGCAAGTGCAGCACATGTAAACTGAAGCGCGTCAGCAGCGTCTCAGCAGCACTCTCATAGAGCGAATTGTCGATAAACGCATCTAATGCGCATTCGCAGCTCGTGTTTGAAGCGCAGCATCCGCAAGTTGCGGACGCGCTGCCACAGCTCTGCAGGTAGTCTTTTGAATAAGGGGAGATGGTGAAAGTCTCAATCGAAAGAGGGAGATATAAATACTCATTATTTAAATATTTACTATTTGTATCCTTTGTTTTTTTATTTCATGAAATATATTCTTGATATATAGTAACATATTTAGCCTGTGGTTCATTCTTCGACTGAAAATTTGGCATAAATGGGAAGCTTTGACACGAATCGGAGAGACTTGGGTTCTGCCAGTAACAACACTTCATTGATAGCTTTGTGTAATTAATTTCCGTTGTACACTAAATTATTGTTATGCTTTTATTGGTAAATTCATCAGTTTCCTCATTTCCACATTCGTAACATGGAGTATACATGCATATTCACGTTCGTAACATTTCCGCGAGTAAGTTACGTCTTCATTTAAATGTAAACAAACGTGTGACAATTGGAAAACATCTTGTTTATTCTCATTAATATTGACTTTATATTCATTTAATGTGGCAATATAGATTTTAATTAATTAATGCCTGAAAACCGTTATCGTGATTGGATGGTATCTACGTTTCCATAAAATATCATGGCATTGACATTTAAAAGTTAGTTCTCGCAAACACATTTACGCAAGGGAACGGCCGTATATATACAAATTTCTAGGGTTTGTGCAGCGCTGTTGACACCCGTTTGCAGCGCATCCGACATTCAAAAAAGGGAAGTTTAGGAGTGCTAGACGCGCTGCAGCAGCGCCTTCGCGGTAACTGCAGCACTACCGCGCAGCGCATCTGCAGCATTTTGTGTTTACTGGGACATGCAGCTTGACGTTAACATCGAAGGAAAATATGAATAAGGATATGCGAAAATGAGTTGTATACCTACTATTTCATATAGAAACACAGCACTTTTCATGGCAGAGTACACCTATTTACGATTTATCTTTTATTCAGCCTTCCGTACTGAGCTAATTAGTGTTACGCGTTCGTTTCATGAAATAAACTTCATGCACTTCGACGATACCTTTAAATGAGTGACCTTTAAGTTTGATCCCGAATAAATACTAACTCATTGCAGAGTAAATAAACGCAGAATTATTGACATTCACAATATCCTCTATCACCTTGCGCAACATGGCCTTGCCGAACCATGCGGTTCCCGCCACACGAGCCTAAGCATTAGCAGCGATAGCCACCATATATTACTTAATTTTACCAAGAGACAATAAGCAAAATACATTATGTCAAAGTTTTAATACGCAGTACCCTTATTATTCTCACTCAACTCGAGCATTGCAGGGTCATACCACCTCCTTTCACTTACGAGCGGGACACATCAGTACACGTATATTTCCAGTACATACCGCCGCGGTATTTACTGTATCCGCGCCGCGCATATGCCTCTCGCCGCGACCTTATATTTTGGGGGGGCCGGGCCCCCTCAGCCCCCCCCCCATATATACGCCACTGCTTACAGCAGCCTTGAACAAATGCTTGTTCTTCACGCCCCGTGTGGCATTATCTTTCCGTGTTCCTGTGTACCCCGTCTTGCATCCAGGCACAAAACAATGCCTACTTAGGTTGGCCATGATTCCTGTCTCACACACGTAAAAATTCCGTCGTGAGGACCGCAACATCCTTCGCAAAATGCAAAATTGTGCCTGGTGGTCACGTTTTCGCCTATCTCCACCGGCTTATTTTCCTTCCATAAACCTCACTTTATCGATGCTAACGCCACATTTAATTAGAAAATAGAACCTCAAGGGTGCGGAATCTCCCGCCAACATAGCTTACGGGGAGTTTACACGGGAAGAGATGGCGGATTCCCATCCAGTATCTTTATTCATGGGCGTGACAAACTCGCCTGACCTTGTCCGATGAGGATCGAAATGGGAATCTTCCGTTTGTCGCCGTGGCGCGAAGAACACTTCGTGCCCGTAATAATTATAATGCAGCCTTGACGACGCGACGTGCAAGAACGTTTGAAAGAAAGTCATAATTCAGATCTAAATCTACAAAATACCCTGCAAGCCACTTCAAGGGTGTGTGGCAGGGGGTGAGTAGTCACCAACATGCATTACACTATACCCTAAAGTTAGTGTATCTACAACTAATGATACATTAGTATGAATCGCTAATGCTTGTCAGGAAGCGAAGCCTCACAAGCATTCACTACACTATACATATGCTACCAATGTTAGACGGACCGTTAGTATAGTATATTTAGTACAAGGTAGCAGTCTCTTATTGTTCGCGGGAAAAATAACATTTTAAATCTGTCCGTTCTGCAGGCTAGTTCCCTAATCTTATTCTTATGATCTGATCTACCGTAATATGTCGGATTTTGTAAAATATTGTTAACACCGCCAGAGAATAAATCGGAATCTGATCGTATATTGAAAGCTTACCATTCGTTGTTGAGCGCTGCTCACCAGTGCACTTGCTTTCCATTCGTTTCAGGCCCTGTGCACGAGGCAGCACAATTCAAAACAGATCAGGAGCAGAGTTGACGTGCGCTAGACAATAAAATAACGCATTTGCAATTGTTGCTTTGTGTCGATTTTTAGTAATGACGTCGGACATGGATTGAATAAAGTTTTATTACTCCGTGGCAAAAAGCTTACATTTTTAAATACATATCTTGAACTAATTTGATAACTATGCACAATACATTCGGCCGTAACAATTGCATATCTATAGCTGCCTTCCGGCGGGTCACCGAAAGTTTAGCTTGAGCACATAGTTCCATTCAACGTCTTTCGTGGGCGCCTATGTGTTCCCACCAGCGCTAACTTCAACACCTTGAATGGAAATCTGCCGTCAAATTTATTGACAGTTTCAACACAGCAAGAATATGAGGGACCCGATATTTTAAACCTATTTGTTAAAACTTTAATGATCTGAGTTATTTCAAGATGGCTAATATTAAACATTTAAAGCTGTATCTTACTGGTGAAATTTTTCATCCTTATAAAATATACTTACAATCTTAAGAGGGTTATAATAAGGTTTTAAATGACCCGGTGTCGTCTCATACCAATACCGCCAAAGGCTACGACCTGAAGATGTAACCTATGCAACGAAAACGCGTTGCACCATAAAAAAACTTCCACTACGTTGAACCTCAAACAATCGAAAGAATTTCATCCTTTTTCGTGAGTTCCGAAACCTTTTCCGCTTGGTAGAGCACGAAGCGATGGGAGTAAAAAATGGAAAATAATCAACATTTTCTACATCTAAAGTCCGTCCAAGATAATAGCGCCGTTGATAGTTATAAATGCAGCCAATCAGTAAATACGCTCAATGTCGGCTGGGGTAGCGAATTACGAGACTGAATAATCAATATGGCGTCCTTTGTTTACATCATATGATCATGAAAACTTGGTTTACTTTTTATTTCTTTCTTAGCAAAATCAGTATAATTCTTAGAATTATGGTATTTTAAATGTTATTTAGTGTTGTAAGCAATGATGCGTTTTTTCCGTTCGATGATGTTGCTTTGATGAATTGATGTACTACACACAATGGTGGCACTGGGATTATAACTCTTCTCTGCTGATTACCATATAAGTTTTCATGAGCTACTTTAGTTAGTTTATTAATGTTTAACCATGGCATACTTGATATTTAACATCGAATAACATGACATCGAAAAACAATCACGTTGGCTACTACTCATCCATGATAGCGTCACGACTACGCCATATCTGCCTTACCGAGAGGCCTTTGCAAGCCGGCACCCTATTGGTCGCAGGTTTAAATGCTGAACTGCACTATTACCTTGGACGGACTTCACATACTACCCTGCGAACCACCGCAGAGGCGAGTGGCAATGGGGTGTCAGGACACCAGCCATGAAAAGAGGAGGGAATAGGGAAAGGAAAAAGGAAGAGGGAAAGGAAAAAGGAAGAGGGAGAGGACGAAAGTGAATTGTATGTTAAATGTCACGCAGTTTTTATTATAATCACTAACAGTGAGTGGAAAGAAGGAATTTTTGCGCGTATCACTTCGATAGTGTATCTCTCTTATTTTGTCGTTTCTATAAGTTCTATAGATATAGTGCAGGGTCAAAATAACATCCTCCTTGTCATCCTGTATCTCGCCCGATCTGAATTTTTTCAGATGCCTTTGATAAACCCTAGTTTATCTAACGCAGCGCGGCAAATGTTTCGTAGCATGCGAAGTGTATGATTTAGAGGATTATACATCCTTCTACCAACACAAAAGTTTAATAGTTATACGTATTATTTACCAGTTACCTTGAACAAATACCGAATTGCTATAAGCGTTGGAAATGTTAAAAGCAATTACTCACAAATTTAAAGATAGTTCAATCTTTCTGAAAAGGTACGTGGATGTCTCTCTCCCGTTGGAGCGAGGTTCATCACAAACTTGTGTAGTGGTAACGAGAATCAGGAAATTGACAAACTTTACGACTCAAAGTAAACAACGTCATCATCACACAATGAAGTTTTTGCGAGCTTAATTAAATCACGGCAATCCCCAGGGAATAGGGATGTGCGATATTATTTCCGGATCACAAAGTTGCGATGCACCACATATTACATGATATCACTTAATCCATGATATCGTGCATTACAATAAAATCGCATTTATATCACGGATCATATTTGGGATTACTTTGGGAGTACCTATCGCATAATTCACGATTATACATAGGTTTGAATACCCGTTTATTTTCTTCATTGTTCGTTTGTTCTAGTCTATACCTTAATACTAATAACATTCCTTAAATAATACACAGAAATAACTGTAACACGATGCACGGGATGTGACAAGTTTGGAATCTCAAATATATAATTCCAACATAAGTCGCAGATTTGGCACATTGCAATTGGCGTCTCACACAATGGCGAAAACTTTGCATTAAAACATATACACATCTTATATCGCATTCAAGGTTCAAAATGCATAACCTACTTCCCTCTTCGTGTTCACATCGGACACGGTACATCACATGATTTCGAATATTCAGGTGGCTCAATATCGCAATTCGAGACGTAATTTATATCGCATTGAGACACGTTATTTACATCGCAATCGATATATGGCAATGACGTTCAGAACTACAGGAGGGTTTACACGTGGAAGTTACTTCAGTAACCTTAGGAGTCGCTTGCAAGTGGTCATTCGATATGCAGGCACGAACTTCTACGGCAGTAGGGGTCGATAGCAGTGGTAATCGACCGGGGTCCGCACTTGCACGGGAAATAGACTGGCTTCTAACTTTCCTGCTAGTAGAATTTCAATTGCATAGTATCGTTGAAATTCTGATCACATTAATGTAATCAGGGATTAAAAATGTTAACAATGAATTAATTTGCCAAAGGAGATCTTTACATCAGTAAATATTCATTTGAACTTGGAAAAAGTTTTTAATTTTAAGGAGAGCACAAAGGTAAGACTTATGACTGGTCTAGTACTGAATAAAGAGAATTATTACAACTTTCATACTCGGAGGCTTATCCATTTTTCGGGTTCCCACCGCATTCATTGTTACAATTGACAACAGTTTCGCCAGGTTTCCTAAGAGCGTCTTCAGATCGAAGTGGTCCTTCATTCAAGCCCCAAGGAAACCTACACCGCAATAACTTTCATACACGTTACACTTTAAATATGTACATATTATGTATATGTATTACCATTTATAAAATCCATTAATGCCAATTCAACTCGAAGAGTTAGAAGTAAAAACGCATTTACTGCCGAGATTAGGCAATTTTTGAAATTTCGAGAGTAGGCTTTCATAGCTGTTGGTAGATTCCGATTTGGCTTCCGAGTTTTGCTGCGCTGTGAGAATATAAGGCTCAACGTTTCTCTCGCGTTGCAGCGAGCGAGCGAAGTGACTTCTGGTGTCCTCAGAGCTTTGCTCCTGAAGACGCTGAACTGCAACGCGGGAGAAACGTTGAGCCTGATGTGCTCCCAACGCAGAAAAACTCGAAAGTCACATCAGCATCGATTTTTTAAAATTTCATATTCATTCTTTACTTGTGTCATTCATTTCTTCGGGAAAACACTGGAATTAATGTCAAAGAAAAACAATGTCCTGCAAGTAATGATACATATCAAGTCCACGCTACAATCGCAACTTCCACAGATGCCAACCTCCATGAGCAAACCCACCTTATCGCGGACATACTACGGAGAACACGTTGCCGTCGCCCCTCTAAGTTCCCCCAGTGGTCAAGGGGTCATTGTGTACAGGGGGTCTCAAGGAGGGGCTTAAGTGGGCTTAAGTGATTTATGTGCGACGGAAGAAATTGAAGGGAGGAGTATGAGAGAGGGGATCGAGGTTGTAAGAAAGGGGAGTTTATGGCAGCTCAAGTGATTCGCCGACGAAGTAGGATTAAGGTCCGTTCCCATTGAACACAATAACTTAAATTAATAACATAGCGTGCATTCAAATTATTAAAACATTTGCGATCCATATTCGTGAAGAACTATTTCGTCTTTTGGGATTAGCTGCGTCTGGATATCAGCACTGAGGAGGTCATATGCCCTAAGTAGGTCTCCAGCAAAGGAGGAGAAACGTTTCCATTTAAAAATCCAGACGCGGGTTATCCCAAAACATGGAACAATCCTTAACAAATTACGTAACTTTTTTCTTTCAGTAGTTCAAACTAAAACGTGCACATAATTTCCTGTACTTTCGACAAAAAATCATGAAATAAAAATGAGAACAAGTAAAAATCTTAAATTTTCCTGGGCTATTTCCAACCACCAATTTCAAGATAAAATTAAAAATTAACTGCCACAAAAGGTAATATAATAGTCATTTTACACGACACTTATTTCAGTACTGAAATCGAATCAAATTCAGCATGCTCAAATTCGTGTCGAGTTAAAGGCTCAGTCGTATTCGATGAATGCGTCAAATTTGATTCTCAGAACAGGAAACATTAATACTTAATACACGACTGCCCAAAAAAACGGAGTGTTATGTTTTCAGCGGCTGGCTATGTACGTATGTATGTTCCACCGCAGCAATTTAACGACTGTACCGATTTTGATGTACTTATTGGAACCGCTACGTCACTGGGAGTGTCATAGGCTACATAATACCGGCTAATAATAACATTTTTTAAACAATTTTAAAAATAATAAAATTATTAAAAAAAAAAAACACGACGGCAAAAAATAGCACTAGAGGATAAAACAAGTTTGGTTTTCGCTTCGTTGAATAAATATTCATTAACATCTATTTGTAATGTTTTATTACGAATAGGTGTTGGTGGTAATCTGCGACCACATCTGTCACCTGGTATGCCTTTTATCAATTGGGAATTTTTTACCTTCGATTAAAATTTTCAATGCAGTCGGGGGCTGTCTGTATATCTGTAGATATTTGTTATGTCACACTGTCTGAACAGTCGCCGACTGCATTGAAAATGTAAATCGAATCCGTATTAAAACATTATTAACATATATTAATTAATATTAATTCAAGGAAGCGAAACCCGATCTTGTTTTTATCTTTTTAATGCTATTTTTTTCAATCGTGTTTCATAATTTGTCAATTATTAAATTATTTTACATCCGCGTCTCCATTCCAACTACCAATCACAGCCGAGTAGTGCTTTCAAGGGAATACCGGAGGCGGAGTTAGGATCAACTAATCAGTGTTTTAACCACGAAGCGGTGTGATATCGTGGTGTTATGTGACTTTTTCGGCACTCGTAGTATGTGCTCCTGGAATAGGGTAGCCACCATAAATTGATCGGAGAGTATAAAGTTAGAGGTTTTTTTTATTCCCTTAAGAGGGTTCTACAAATATGGACTGAAAAGCTCGTTTCAGACGTTTACCTATTTCCCGTTTGCGCCTGTACCATAATAGCTGAAGACTTACAGAATTTTTCCTCCGTAAATAAAGAATCTTTTGTTACTATGAATGGAATATTATTCTCATGAAGTGGCTGCGTTTTTTTATTTTAAAATATGGCAAAACTTCCCAATTTAGCCAATATTCCGGGTGACGCTGCTAGGCTATAATACGAACGAGGACTTTCGATACATTCAGAGCAAAGACTGGTCCTTCATGTATGCAAGGCATCAACAATTATTGATACGGTTTTTGTATTAAGGCCACAGCGCGGAAAATAGTTCAAGCCTGCATGGATTGCTCTCTTTGCGTGAGATCAGAAAACAAAAATGGCGAGATGGATGTCGCTGATGTAGCGCGCCGCCGCGGCCGGTCCCTCCATTATTGTTACCACCGCCTTCACGGTTTTCCGTGGCACGTCTATCACTCCACTAGGCGACGATCGTTAAATTTGAGGTGGCTGAGAAGCATAGATCCACCTTAAGCTACGTTCTTAAGTTACCCCCTAATCACATTCTGAATACCATGATTTCAATGTGCTCAGTTACGCTTTTAAGTTACGTTCTAAAGTTATGCCCTTGTGTTTAACTTGCAGTAGAGGGAATTTCCTTTCAGGGGAAGAAAGAATGATGGACCACGGAGAGAGGACGGATTGTATACGACGTTGTGCGTGTGAGTGTGAATGATAAAGGGTCGGACGAGGAAGGAAAACAGGATTAGGGGAGGGGAATGGAAGGCAATCTTGGAGTGAGAAAGGAATGGAGGAGACACAGACGGAAGGATGGAGGGATAGGAAGAGATTCAGAGTGCTGTGCGTATTGACTCAAAAAAATTTAAAACGATTAAGGCAGGAAACATACAAGGAACCGGACCCGAGATTTAAAGGCTTTCTAAGAAGCGAGCGAAATATGAACGTGAGGCACTATAATTGAACTAGCAGGGGCTCATAAAGCCATTGATCAAACCCATTTCCTGACTCGATGCTATTACTCACCGAGCGAGAAAGAAAAATTATCAAAATAAGTCGAGCCGTCATCCCAGGCTAAAAATATGTTTTCCGAAATTACGGTTATTATTTGTCTTTTATTAGTCAATATGACGATGTCGTTTTCCTCAATAACCCTCATATCCTCTAGAGACTCGGGTAGAAGTATGCCAGGAAAATTGTGGAAAAAAATTGTTCAATTTTTACAGCAGGAACAAAGCTGAGATTTTTACCAATATTTGGATAGCTAATGCAGTTTATGATTAAAGGTTTTGGGTGAGATTTTGTGGAAAGGTTTCAAAATTGATGTTGTGAAAAAAAATTTTGAACCTTTAGAAATAAACGGTGGACAGCACAAAATTTTCTTCTTTCATTTAAACAACTAATATAGTAATGTATCGAAAATGAGGACATTCCTAGAGGCAATGATCAGTTTTAAAAAACCATGGTTGGCGAGGAAGAGAGGATGTCTTGGAAAAGTAAAAATATTCCATGTTATGAAAATGTAGTGTAACTTTATAGATCAGCAGTGGTCTACCGATAAGAAGTAGATTTGGATGGATATGCAAGTACTAACAACTGACCTTCGATGGCCGCAGGCATCAATTTCTTTGAACTATCTCTTTCTTCATCTCGTTATATATCCTACCTCTCCTCATCCAGTCCATTAAGCCTATTCTCTTTCACCCCATTTCACCCTAACCCAACATCTTCCGCTCTATCAGCACCTTAGGAATCACATCGTCTTTTATCACCTACTTCAACCACTCTGTGCCTCATCCAAATTGCCTCCGGCAGCCAAATTCCTTACCCACTATATGTCCAGCACTTCTTCCCTTGCCTTTCTCCGAATCCACCGAACGTTCCTCACCCTCTACCAAACCCGAATCTCAAACATCTCCATACTACACTCATCCTCAGCTCATTTTAAGGGTAAGGTGGAAGAGGAACATTAAGAGTCTCAATATAACCGCATATAATTGAGTAATTTATCTATTAATCCATCTATCTATTTATGTGTTCTCTCACCTCGACGAATAGCGCAATAAATATGCATACATTATATACTTTTCAGCTATAAATAATTATACATTACCCATAGCATAACATGCAAAATGCATATACTTTCATGTATTTGAGAATACTTGAATAGCAGTCACGAACTCACGGCGAAGTCAACGGTGTTACGCTGTTCTCTCTCCAGGCACTAAGGAAATAGATAAAAGTTGTTCCGCTAAATTAATAAAAATATTTTTTTTAACAAAGCAAGAACTCTGAAATTCAAACTAAACGCAAATAATAAAGGTTGAAACATTGTTGTTTTAAAGTTTGACGGCAATCAAACGCACAGTATTTGCGTAGTGATACTCGAAATGTGAGTATTGCTTCTCGGGAGTCAATAAATGAGTTCTGCTTTACTTTATGCCCGGAAAACAAACTTTTAATATAGCTGAAAAATGTTTTAGTTGCAATCATTTAACTTGGACTAAAACAAGCTATATTTCAACGCCTGTTAACATAAACATATGGCCAGGCGCTCTCTGGATAATAATGTCTCAAACTCAGAGTCGTATACTTTCTGCGCCGACATTAGTTGGTGACCAGCACAGTTTATGCGTCCGTCACGATATTCTATCAAATTTGTACATGATAAAGTTAATTTTCAAAATAGTTGCCCTGCATTGAAGTTTTTCTGCAGGAAACATTTGACTTATCGGCGTTTTTAAAATGCCGCACTATGACACGGGAAACAATTACTCAGCATTTATTGAGATTTGATATGGGGACTGTATAGCATATGAAGCATAACTACGAATTGAAAAAAAATCGAAAGCTAATGACACATTTTTAATGAGAGCGGCCGTAGTATCAGCTGTTTATACTACAGAGTTCCTCAATGCAAAGGAAAAACTGCTTAATAGGAACGAGATAGGAGCACGCGACACGAAAAATGCACGCAGTGTTCAGGCATGCGAAGATTAAAAAGACACAAGAAAGCGATTGACGCGGTTCACGAATCCAAATTATAACTGAATGAAGAGAACGCCCTCGTAATTTAACCAGAACTTTTCAATTTTCCGACAAGGCTTTCACATTTTGCTCCATACCAACCTATCACATTTTGCCTGGTACCGCTTTGAACCCAAAGCTAACAATCAACAAAAAAATTGGGAGTAATTTATACAAATTGGTTCAAGCGACATAAATATATGTTAACAAGCTATTTGGAGCGTGATTGCGACCTAATGGAGGAAATGAACGTGGCGAGAGTGGGAATAGTGGGATGTTGGAAGAAGGGCAGTGCTTGCTTGCTCAGAGAGCGCAACATGATAGCTGTTTGTAGAAGAACTAAAATGGGCCTGGCAAGGTAAAGCTGATCGATTGGGGTTGCTACCCGAAAAAAATTAAGCCAAGCAAGAATTCTCGACGCAGCAGTGGCATTCCCCTGAAACACACCATTGCGGTGATGAAATGCGTAACTAGCTCTTTGACGTAATACTAAATAAATATTCTAAGTCGTCCATGCCACTCAAGCATCAAAAGAACCATTAGCAGAATGCATTGATAGCGCTCTAAAAATACGAGATATCTCTAAAATATCCATTGACTTTGGTAGCATGGATGCATTAGCATAATTGACAGAACTAAACTATTCATTATTAATAATGATAAATTTCTTTTATCAATATTATTTAATATTAGTTAGTGGTCCTATAGCATTTGACTAAGAAAAAAGCTGCATGATTAAAAACTGCAACAAATAAAGAGACCTGCATATATTATGCCTTGGTAGTTCGGATATTTTTATATATCTTTGAGTTGCATTGTTTGCGACGATTTCCTGACCGCCATATTGATGCTTTCCAGATCTTTTATAATCTCTGGTAACTTATCTCTACGTATTATCCCTAAAAATAGTCCAAACTCATCAGCAGTAAAAACTAATGCCCCTATAATACATTCATCGAATAGCATATTAAGCATACAAACATGTATTTCCAGAATAAGAAGGATCAATAATGGCAAAATCGGCGGTTATGATTAATACCAATGGCAAAAATCTCTATTACCGAAAAGAAAACCTTTCGAAAATACTGTAGAACAATATAAGGTGATAATAAAATATCTGTAATCACTACAGACATTTTCATAACCACCAGAAGGTATTGCTATTCGATAATTCCATGTTAAAACGACCAAAAAAGACAGAAAATGCCCTTGACCTCTCTGGTTTCGACCAAATTTTCAATGCGTAATCCGTATTACTACATAGTGTGCCACGCCTAATTCTTTTTGCAAAATATGCATTCGTTGCCTACTTACGGGAGTATGAAAAATGGAGAATCTTATATATTTGTTTTTGATTTGTCTTCTATATCTCCGGACATAAAATACTTATGTCAGAGCACAAATGCTCATTTGAAATATAAACGGCTCATAATTCTACGACGCCATTAATAAATAACTTAGTTCGTCCATATTTATTTAGAAAACTTCAAAAGCTTTTTTCTCAAATTACACTACCCTTTCGCTTTTGCTTATTTTTTTTATACTTTGTAGCTAGATACCTTAGCAATGCATTGTTGTAGTTTTGCGATGGTTATTTTTTTTTCAAGGGAGAAAATAATTTTATGTGTCGTCATGTTCGCTTTTTAAGTCAAAGTAGGATTCACGGCATTCAAGGCTGGGGAGATTAAATTTTTGTATCGGCGTATTACGTATCATTGGAAATAGGGGGCTGATTTAGAGCCCACGTTATTACCAATATGAATAGCCCTATAATCACGAATAGAGTTCTATAGTGGTTATTGAAAAGAGCCATATATTAAAGAAAATTTTCATTATTAATAATGAAAAAAAATCTTTAATCAATATTTGTAGTCCTATAGCATTTTTACTAAGGATAAGGCATGATTAAAGACTGCTACAAATATAGATGCTTGCTTATATTATGCTTTGGTAGTATAGATATTTTTTATACATTTTTGAGATAATATCCTTAAAATTCAATTACTGTATATGTACCAAGTAAAATGTCTCTTTACGAAGAATAATTTATAAAGAGGAAAAAGCCTTAAACGGATGAGCTAGTACGGAGTTTTTCTGTTTGGCTTTGAGGCCAGAGCGGGAGCATGCGGGCGGACTCCTTGCTGGATAATATTTCGCCCGAGACCAGGTACCGCCCGTAGTGAAACCTTCCGTAATATCCTTTGGCGTGAAATTGGCAGACGGACTTGCCACGGTGTCTTATCTGGGGACGCGCTCTACATACTCTACCTTTAATCGAATTTCCTAGGTCTGTGCGTCGCTATAAAAGCTTATGAGCGAACCGAGTAGGGTTCAATGCTCTTGTTACCCGCGACCTGAGTGCAGTAACCTTCGTGTACTATCCGATATAACCGAGATACCCACGAATACATACTTAAAATTGGCTAGCAGTTTGTACACAAGCACTAATTATAATTTGTAACCTTTCTCTACGATTTTATTTACACTACATGACAGATTTTAGGTGTATTATGTCTCTCTGGTGCTAATTTTCTATAAAAGAGAGCATTAAAAGGACTTTTATTACATATTAAAAATTTTTAAATAAAAAAATATTTGTAAATATTACACAGGTCAGGCTCTCCATAATGGGCGACGTTTCGATGCCCGACTCGTGCATCATGATCAGGGCTGTCGAGCGTCGTTTCGAGGTTTTGATCTGTCTTATATGCCGCTCTTGCTGGGTCAGGTGCCTCGGGAGGAGGGAATCTGTATACTAGTCACTTCGTCCATTTCCCTCCGTTTTTGTTCTATCATTATCAAAACTGGTTTCCAGCGATTGCAAAGAGAAAATCCGGAGTCGCGGTTGCGATGTTTCTTTTCCATTCGCATTCCGATGGCTTCTTCAGGCTATATAAGGTAGGAGTTAGGGCCTTTCCAAAAAAACCAACCAACGAATCAGTACGATACCAAATGAAAATCCAGGCTCTGATTCCATTGGCCGCAGTCTATGTGAACGCGTACATCTCTCAGATTCATCTGGCCTGTGTTGAGTTGTCGCGAGGGTGAGATGGAAATTCAGGACATCAATGAGTCGTAATTCCATAGTAATTACATAAATATGCGTTTTTAGATTAAAATAATTTTAGTATATTCAAATAAAAAACAAAACAGACTTAGCAAACTTGTAATTCTACATTATAAAATACTTTGAGTGAAATTATATTCTTAAAAAACATTCATTTGTGCCGATACATGCGATTTAAATACCCTCAAATGTTAAAACAATCACATTTCTCTGAACATGACACTTTTTTTTAAATCATTGTTATTCAGTGAATAATCATAATACTGCAGACATGACTTGTCTTTCAAACTATACTGGATCATTAGAATTGTAGTTTTTTCCAGTCGTGTAGGGTACAATTAATTTATTGTGAAAACTGAAAAAAGTGGATATATAACGTAAATTTTAGAATTAAGGTGGATGTAGTGGCAATCGTGGGTCATTGAGAGCACATTTTAATAATTATTTTAGTAAGCCGAAAAAAAATACTTGGACCACTTTTCACGCCAGTGCATCCGTTAATGCGCTGGAAGTCATCATACAGGTAGTAATAGAAATGATACAAGAATTATATTTTAATTTATTTTCTTAATTATAGCATGTTCTGACCAGAGTTTTCGGCGCGGTATTCGAAATTTGGAAGAAATTATATTTTAATATGGTTTTTTCGAATATTTGACTCGGCGTGAAACATTGATACTTGTTAGCAACAATAACAGTTATAAGGAATGTATTATCTCGCATTAAGAAGAAAATATGTATATATGTGATCGAATTATTACGAAATATATGCCACGTGCCTTAAGTAACGCGTAAAATAGCATTGAATTCTTAAAAAAAACAAATCGGTATGATGCCATTTTATCGCTTTTATCTGTAGATTTCACTTTTGAGAACAAGTACGCAAAGCTTCACGCAGATCTATAAATAAACAAAAATAGCTTCAACCACCTTAAATGGAACAGAAATTTGGACAGGCTCATCTTAAAGTTTATGGAGATATGTCTTTCATATCAAATTCAGCCAGAACGCTTTGTTTTAATGCCAAAATTCAGGATAATTCCCTTTTTACAGGAAGTATGGCAACCCTATGGATGAGCCACTTCGGGCGAGTATTCGTGGTACGAAAACCGGAGGTGCTTCCACCTTTGGTTCCACCAACTTAAATGGAACAGAATGTTTGACAGGCTCATCTTAAAGTTTCTGGAGACATGTCTTTATATCAAATTCAGCCTGAAGGCTTTTTTAATTCCAACATTTAGGATAATCCCCTTTTTTCAATAAGTATGGCAACCCTATGGATGTGCCACTTCAGGCGAGTATTCGTGGAGCGAAAACCGGAGATGTTGCCACCTTTGGTTCAACCAACTTAAATGGAACAGAATTTTGGACAGGCTCATCTTAAAATTTCTGGAGATAAGCCGTTATTATCAAATTCAGCCTGAACGATTTGTTTAATGCCAAAATTCAGGATAATTACCTTTTTTGAGGAAGTATGGCAAGCCTATGAATGTACCACATCGGGCGAGTATTCGTGGTGAGAAAACCGGAGATGTTGCCGCCCCACTATAACCGAGTTGAGAGGAGATGTCAAATCGGCGAGGAGAGGACGACCGAGGACGTGACGAGGGAATGACGTGCCTTCTCTTCCCTTCGCGCCTCAAGCTGGATGGGTTGGGTTGGGTCTCATTAAAGGGTCGAGTAATAACGGACCACTTTGCACCGAGAGAGTGTTGTTATGTGCTTACGGGAGGAGGATGATCGGGATGATGGATTGGGAGGGGGGATGCGGGCCGCTAGGGTGCGAGAAGGGGTCGAGGGGGTGACAGAGACTGAGAGGGCAGGTCCGGCATAACGAGAGGAGGGGGGTGAAGTCCCTCCGTGGCTCGATAGAGGTCGGTAACCCCGACCAAGAGCGACCGAAGAAAACTCACAGCGCTACGTGAACAATGAAGGAACAAAATTGCAAAATAGGATTGCCAAGACTATTTATAGTGTGGACAAAAAAAAATAATTACGCTGTGCAATTGATTCAAATTTACCAGAAATTAAATATCTTACCATTGGAAACTCTTTTTGACTACACTTTAATTGTTAACAACTATTTTAATATGAAATATAAGAACTATAGACAATGCCAGCATGATATGGAACTCCAAAGAAAAAATATTTATGATCTGCCAAAATTTAATAATATGTATGGTGAAAGAAGACTGTGTGCTGTGGTTTCAAGGCTATTAAATATTTGGTGGGATAATCTGGCACAGGTTAATGGTGTGAATGATTTGAAGAGAAAAGCAAAGAAGTGTTTGTTAAAAGTGGATATTTGATCAAACAGGATTTGAACTAGTATCGTGTTTATGATTCCATTTATAGTGTCGGACTATTTCTAATTGTGTCTACCAAGATACATCACATGTGCGTAAGCACCTCCTGACGCGAGAAATTATTGCTCAGGAGGACTAAAATTTTATTTATTTTCTAAAATTTTGTATCAAAAAAAGTAATAAAGTCAAGTAAAGATGTTTTAAAAAAGTATGGAATCGGCTTTACATACCATTTGTAAGTTTAATTTGCGTAGTCCACCAGCTGATTTGTCCTGTTGGACAGTCCTGTGATGTTGGACAGTCCTTATCCAAACATCCCAATTTCTGACACATCGTCTTGCTTCTCTCCTACCATTAGTCTCACCATTAGATCCCTCTAAAAATTCCTAATATCGTCTACCTCTTTTTATTTCGTCTCCAGATTTCCTATCCTCTTCCTTCTTCTTCCACGCTTCCCCAGTATTCTCTCCTCTAATGCCTTCTTCAACACGCCTTCTCCTTTCAAAACGTGCTCCATCCATCCCTTCTGCCTTCTTCGAACCTCCAGCTCCGCAACCAGCTTCCTCACCTCTCCAACCATTTCCAATACCTCAAATTGCTAGAATAAAATCTCTTTAAGGTTTAATGAACGATTTTTGTCTATCTATAGTTTTGCGTGAAATGTTGCAAACGTGTTCTTATTAGCGATATCTGACCTTGAAAGTGAAAACAAAACTTGTCGAGCTCCATTTTCGATATCCTCATGACCGAATAAATCAATCCCTAAATATGAAGATGTCGTGATTTTTTCTAATAAAATGCTGTCCACTTGTAGGTTGCATCTGAGTGCCGTAAATAATTGATTTCTTTCGGGATATATTATCATGTTATATTTTACTTTTTTTTAAATAATATTGAAAAATGAGTCAATTTCTGGGGAAAAGTTAAGGTAGATATGCGTGAAACTTTGCAAAGATTTTTTATTAGTGATATCTAGAGATGAAAGTGAAAAAAAATGCATTTTACCGATTTGGTATTTGGAAATTCACGGCTATTTTAACGCGTAGCCTTATGGCATATGAGATATATTTCGTACTAATTCTATTACAAATGTACAGAGTTTCTTCTAAACAGGTAATATTGCATTCAAAATTATATTATAATGGTTGCCTATAAATATCAAGGTGCCACGCCGAGTCAAAGATTCGAAAAAAACATTTTTAATTATAATTTGCGCCTAAATTTCGAATACCGCGGCGAATACTACAGTACCTAAAGTCGTAATATGCTTTAAATAAGGTAAACATTTACAATAAAATTATTTTGTCTATTTCATTACTGCATGCATGGTGAGTTCTACTGCATAGACGGATGCACTAAAATGAAATATGGTCCTAGTATTTTTTCGACTTGAAAAATTATTACGATAACCGCTCCAGCTACATTAATATGTTAATCAGGATTGATCGAATTATCTTTGTTTCCCTTAATGTCGTACCTCTGCTTTTCGGAAGTGGTTGACAGTTGTTGCATCCCATACACTACAGCTTAAATGTTCCTTATCCTTGAGTATATTTAAAAGGAAACTCTTGAGTCTGTTCATAGACGTGTCTTGTGTTTGTGGTAGTGTGTTTATTCTTACCTTGGTCATGGAAATCAAATAAATATTAAATGTATCAAGAAGGAATTTTCATGCATGCATGAATCCGTTTCATGTCATGTATTTCTGACGCGCACCTGAATCCACTTTTACCGCCTATTCATTGACTTGTATTATTGAGTTCTGATATTTAAATAGCTTAATTCTGCTTGTTTATGGTGGATTTACTAATATTAGAGCAATAAATTAGTTATTAATATTGTTATGGTAAAGGTTATAAATCAGAAGCGGTTTGGGCGAGGGTAAGATGGAATATTTGGATGAAAAATTCTATTTTACAAACCTTGCCTCTCCTTCTGTTAGGCCTATATTCGTTAAAATCCTAATTTAACACACATTAAAATCTTGATCAAAAAGCGCAATGATACCCGAGATTAAACAAACATCCTGGGTTTCTTTGCATATAGCATCATCTTCAGGACTTATTAAAACTATTCATTTAATCTCGGATCGTGTTTGTTTACTCGCTATGTATTTCGTAAACGTTAAAGAGTACGTTACATAAATAATTGCTATTCAATGCCAAAAAAGTTAAGAACAATCATTTTTAATATTATTCAAATTTTATATTTTCTTAAAAGGATAAAGTGAAGGAAGTCATGCTTAGCGAATACAATTTTTAAACGATGAAGTAGCTTTGAGATCCTTCCTACTTGTATAAAGCGATATTAAAATAGACCATTTTCTAGATACTTAATAGTCGGGCATTAATGTCAATCCACACCACACCGTTTAAAATGCCATACCCAAAAAAATAATAAAATGCCATTATGAACCACATAAGAACGGGCACGTTTTCTGATCAGAGTTGAACTTGACATTTAAGCATCTAGGGAGTACAAGCCTCAGAATGAAAAAAGATTAAGTAGATTTTATAGGTTAACGTAGAAAATGGACCACTACTAATTGAGGCATTCAATGACTCTGAACATCCATAGGATAATCCAAAAGTGAAAGGAGTCTGAGAGCCAATCACTGAGAGGCGCTTGAGGAAACAATCGATCTTTAATGCGAAATTTCAAAGGCGAGAAGCTTCCCATAAAAATTATATCCCGTGAACAAAGGGAGAAGATACAACTGTCAGGATGAGTTAATTTCAACGAAGGATTTAAACTCTTGCCCAAAAACCGATCGACCCTTCAACCGGCATTCATATTTTCGTTTTGAGCCAAATAATTGATTTTGTTGTAAAATATCAGGTTCAAAACTTTAAGACGCTTGAGGAACAAGCAACAAGGTTTATAAAACCTGAAAAAATTCCCTTATCGTTTAAATTACTAGGATTGAATGGTGGCTACCAGCATTCAAGTTACTAGCGTGGGAAGCTAGTAATGTAAACGAGGCATTACCAGCGCCGACCCTGCTAACTCTAGCGTGGTAAACAAATTTCCTAGGGTTTGCACTAACTCAGGTTCACGCGGTGAAATCCTTACTACCATTTTAGTTACTGGCATATAAATCTAGTCATGTAAACGGGGCAGTATTAGTGCAGAAATCTATTAATTATAATGGGTCATTAGCGCTTTGGCTAAACATTTTCAATTCAATTTCAGCAGCTATAGATCAAAAATGAATGAAGAGTTCCTAATTTATCAAAGATAACACCCCAGTATTTTTCAAGCCCGCTCAACAGACATTCAGGTTATCAAAGTTCGAGTATTTTTACATTGTTCATATGGGAAGTAAGCATGGCAGGCTGAAGTAGTAGTAAGAAGACTTAAGTAAAGCAGTAAGAAAACGTCTTTGGTTTTGAAGGCATTTTCAATGAGCGACGTGAAAAAAATGAGCCAGGTTAACACCTTGCACATCTATATTTAGTTAATTGCGGATAATTCCAGTGAAATAAACAATTTTTTTGCGTCATTAACGTTACAATATTAACTTCATGTTTTTTTAAGTTGCTTAAATTAAAAAATAAAGTTTTTTAATATGGTCTCCATTATGACTAGGGAAAATCTCGCTCAAACTACCTTGAATGGGTAATATGCTGCAATATACAATTATCTCGTGCATTCATCAATGGATACTTAAATATACTTTCTGCACCATGAGTTCGTCGTTCTCGTGAAAAAAAGGAAAGAGTTTCTCCTCGCATAGGTTGGTGAAATAATTTGCTCAACAATTAGAGCAACGTACTCGCTATGTTCTAATCCAATATCTTTCCATTTCGCCCTTTATTCTAGGCACGCGGATTCTTCTAATGTGTCCTGTTTATTGAAATATTAACTACTTCTCCGTAAATAATATGACTGATATCACAACTTGACGACTAAATACTTTCCTTGGCCAAAGAATCATTTATGAGAAGAATGTAATTAGAGAGGGGGCACTGAGCAGAGAATTTTCAGAATGATTAGTTAAGAACCTAAGATAAAGCGTGACGCTGAATGGGTCCGAAACTTGGTCCGTAAAGAGGATGTGCGCATGCTGGATGGTTTTGGCATGCGCGCATGTCCGAAGAATTGAGAGGGTGAGCTAGATAGCGTTGAAGCCTAACGAGGAGGCGTTAGATATCGTAGGAGAGGAAAGGAATAATAATAGTTGTGGAGATTCAGAGAACGCCGAATGGGCGGAGGACGGGTTGAGGGGTGGGATCACGTTGAAGAGGGTGATCGAGGGGAGACCCCTTGTTAAGCGCGCAAAATGTATGAAGAGAGTACGAATTTCCGACTACGTCAGTAGAGGCAGAATGTATCATAGACTTCATAAAAAATGTATAAAATTTAATATCGGTAAACGTATATTTTAAAAACTAATTTAAGAATACAAAATTACACATTGAAATTCTATATAGTTTTTAGACTACACAATATAAGTTGTAAAAAATTACAACTAGATAAATGAAATTGATGAATAATTGTTGTGCAATCGAATGAACTGTTATGCTACATCATAATACCGTCCAAAAATTAGTAAATCTTTTATTTTGTAAACATCGCAAACATACCGATTTATAGTGCTAGTAGTTAGAATTGATAAATTCCTGGTCAATTTTTTCTCTTGTTTCTCATGGTTTTGTTTGAGAATGTAATGTTTGTATTCAATGTAACTCTGTCCATTAGGGGCAAAGCCTATGCATCTTTTTCAAATTCTAAAAAAAGTAAACCGTCGTAAAACATATCAATCATCCAATGAAAGTATTCATGTGTAGTTATGTATTCATGTGGCTTTCGAATATGTCATAGATACGCTAAAAATGCTTTCTTGCTCCACTCGCTATGGCGGTTGGGATCAATAATTGCTGGATTTGAGGGAAAGATATGATCGTCTTTCGAGTCCAGTCTCATGCAAAACAGCTTAAGACTAAACTAGCTAGTGATCACAGACCTCTTTGAAATACGACAATGGCTCCGCCTTCGCGGGCCAAGTCAACTCACAAAACTAGCTCACCGCGAAATTTATTATCATGCCCTAAAAAAGTTAAAATATTCAAATTTGTCTTCGACAGATCTTTCGACTGAACGTTAGAGAGCACGATTCGGTCGACCTTCCTCAGTGGGCATTCTGCCAATTGATAGGTCAGGTGTTTGATCAGTCCCTTACCTACCTTGGCATTCCCTTCCCGGGGTCACATTAAAATATACTAAATATTCCGCAGCTTTCCCGCTATTAAGCCTCACTTGAGTTCCTTATGCCTCTCCTTCTCCTTTTGTCGTTCAAAATTCTTATTCCCATCAGTTCTCCCTTCAATCACCCTCTTCCATATGTCCTCACTTCTCAATACAGCAGTCACCTCTCAATATTATGGAGTATGACTCAGTGGTTGAGTGTCTGCTTCGCATGCTGATAACTCTGGTTTCAAATAACAGCACCTCTAAATTTATTGAATGCCATTTTTTCGCGGGGATAAGAGACCACCGCAAACACACATTTAGACTTAGAACCCTGATTTTATGACAGCCAGCGCAGACAGTCAGCTGATTTTATCACTAGTGCTTCATTATTGATGTGAAAAGCAAGTATAAAAGAACTTCTCGCGTGCTTCCAGTAAAACTGTTGTATCTCTCAAACTCTTATAACTCTTGTCTCAAAAAATACCCGCAAACGATTCCCCGAGACCGTTGAATATATTTTCAGCATAGCATAATGAGTTAGGAGATAAGTCAGCTCCCATTTATTATTTACTGAAGAATTTTTTCAATAAAAACACAGCCAATGATGAGATTATTCATCAGACAGTGAAGTGAAAGTATTTTTTAAAGAAATGTACGGTACCAGATGGTATTTCCCTAATTACAAATAGATTTTCAAACCAATGTCAAAGAGTTTAATGCACACACAAGAATAGACCATAATTGATTTCAAAACAAAAACAATCTGATACTTTTACATTTACTCAATCAATAAAAGGAAATACATGATTTCATACATAAATCGTTCATTAAATTAATAAAATACAGAACAATATAATTAAAGAAGGTGTTCAAAATGTAGCTCTCCGGTAGCAATACAGCTCTCGCAACACCTTAGAAGAGACTCGTACACTCAAGCCAGTACATTTTGATTGTTCCTAATTTCATTAGTTGCATCTTGAATTAGGTCTACCAACTGCTCCCTGCTGTTGATCCGCTGGCCATACACAGCTTGTATCATTTGGCCCCAAAAGAAATAGTCCATAGGATTGAGGTCGGGTGACCTAGGAGACCACAGTACAGCAGTGCATTAAACTCTCTTTGTCGTTTGGTTTGAGAATCGGTTGACCATTGTTGTAGAGGGTATGGAAATTTTATTGAAACCATATTGTTGTACGTGTGCATTTAACTCTTTGATATTGATTTGAAAATCTATTGACCCTTTCATTGTTTTATTAGATATGTAAATTTTGTTGATATCGTTTTATTTGTAAATAAAAGGCGCAACTTTTTCATGCTTGCTTTTTTTTGATACGATTTCTGTGTGCAAAGATATTAAGGATTTAAAAGTTTGATTGTCCACCATTTTGAAACGGTGTACTAGAAAATAATTAAATATCGTACGCTAGTTTAAAACATTGCGATTAATAGCTATACAAAATATCAAGTCTTTATCTTAAATAGTTTTTTATTTAGCGGGGTTTCCGTGAAAAACGCATACCGACCGACAGCTGAATAATAGTGCGTTTTCGGACACATGTCCAATTGATTTTTTTTCTTATTTTGACCAGCTCAATCATACCCTCAAATATGGCAGTCATTACGAAACACCCTGTATAATTATCGTATCATTTCCATTACTGCACGTGTGGCGAGTTGCGCCACATAAACAAATGTATTAAATGAAATATGGCCCTAGACCGTTATCGACTTGTTTGAATAATTACTAAAATGTCCACTCAATGGCCCACGTTTACCGCTCCAGCCACCTTAAAACTAAAGTGTACCTGAAGATGGAAGCTCAGAAGCCGAGACACGTGTTGTCGTTAAATTAAAATGAGTGATCAGTATGAAGTATGCTTTCATTATTTGACAACTGCTGTTCCATCAAGAAATCCCAATATACGGTTGACTGCGCTTCGTTTTAAATTTTTGGAGTTTGCCGGAGTTTTCAAAACCTCAATTGGAGTTTGCCGCTAGCATATGAGACCCTTACGAAATAGGACTAGGTAATCTCTAAATCGATCGAATACAACGGAGAGCAGCAAGATTTGTGAAAAGTTGTTGCGATAAACGTAGCAGTGCTACCGAATTGTTGAAGGAATTAGGATGGGAATCTGTAACTGATCGAAGGGAGAAATACAGGTTAAATCTTTTGCGCAAGTTCGGAGCAGACAGTTTTTTGCCGGACGTTCACCATATACTGCTAGAGCCAACCTACGACGGCAGAAGCGATCACAGGAATAAGATAAAGGAAATTGACTGCAGAACCGATAGATGTAGAATGTCATTTTTCCCACGCACAATAAGGGATCATAATAGTTGCGAGAGATCAATCATATGAAACTCCCAACCTCAATAGGTAGAGTAGACTTTTCACTTGTGTTTAATAACATAACATCATTACTAACACTTCACACCGCTTGATATGTCCGGCATTATTTTCTTTTGTTCTCTGCATGAAGTAGCATCTTGAAGCATTCACAAATTAAGAGTATTATTAATATTAACCACTAGATGCGTCTTTAGCATTGTTCTGCATGTTTGCATGTTCATTTACGCAGCATTCTCCCAGTTTCTGGTTGGACTGCGCACTGTTCTCCTGACTGTTTTTGGCCTGTGTCTAGCGCCAGGGGGAGCGTGCGAGGTTCTGATTTGTGCTGGGATGAGTGCTGCATGCCTGGTGTGATGATGTGAGCTCAATACAAGCATTAGCGATTTATGCTAATGCATAATTAGTCGTAGTTACACTAACTTTAGGGTATAGTGTAATGCATGTTGGTGATTACTCACCCCCTGCCACACACCCCTGAGGTGGCTTGCAGGGTATTTTGTAGATGTAGATGAAAGGTGAAGTTTATTTGTTTTGGTAGAGTCATATCTTGCAATTCATGGATTGTTGGGGATACTGGAATAAATGATGCTCTCCCATCACACACACACACCTTCCGTCTTCATAGGCGTGATGGTGCTCATCAAATTCATTCGCGTGTTTAAGGGATGGACATGGGAGACGGGCGGACAGGAAGGTTAGCGGGCGGCCTCCTCAGCCCTCCTCCAACAACCTCTCTCCCAAACCCTCCCTCCCTCCCACCCTCATGGCCGCTGCATCCCATAATTAGACGGCCGCTGGTGGCGGTTCCTCCTCAGGACGCCCTCTCCAGGAATAGATTCTCCTCCTTCCCACCTCTCTATCTCTTTCTCCTTCCCTCCCTCCTATTCCTTGGCCTCGCCCTCCTCTCTCCCTCTCTTCTCCAAGCCCCCCTCGCGAGCCAAACCCACTCCCCTTATCCCCGTCTGCCATAAAGACCGTCCGATATCCACATGCACCCATATCCATGGAGGGCAAGTCGGTTACTTTTGTCGCCCGTGGACAAATGTTAACAGTCTAACGTGTGTCAGAGTTGGCGCATTTATAGGCCTTATTTTTCTCGACAGTCCACAATTTTTGGCGACCATCACTTGTTCTTCAATCCTAAGACTGGTTGACTGCAGCCCTCCATCCTTCCCAATTTAATACTAGTTTCCTTACTTCCTGGTAGATCTTCAAATGTACTCTCCTCTTTATTTGGTCAATGAATTTATCCCATGGCCTTCCTCTTGGGACTTTTCCCTCTATTTTTCCTTCACTTACATTCCTCACAAACCCATTGTGCCTCAGAGTATGTCAAATCTATCATGTTATTTTTTTTCTGTATATAGTGTTCGTATGGTGCTTTCTTCTTCCACTCTTCCGTATACTTTTTCATTTCTTATTTTATCCGACCATTTGATCTTCAGCATCCGCTTCCAAAACCAGATTTCAAAAGCTTCCAATCTCTTCTGGTCTACTTTTCCAGTGGCCCATGATTCCAATCCATAGAGAGAACCACGCTCCACACGAATGTTTTCTGTTTCCTAATTTGTAGTACCATCTTCCTTGAACGCAGAAAGTGCCTTTTCATCATGAACGCTCTCTCAGCTTGTACTATTCTACGCTTGATGTATAGTCCCACGTGATGGCATAAAATATTATGCGTTCACGTCCAGCATAATGGAAAATGGGATGCCCATGTCTACAATCTTATCTCAATACTGCATACATCAATATTCTGCCTAATATTTTTGAAATCCTCAGTTTCCATGGGTATCTTGCTCTCCTTATATTTTGGTTACTTTTATAACAGGGCTACGTACTGTACTATATTCTGGGTTGGTTCATCCACCTTATTAAATAAAGTTTTCCTTCTTCAGAAACGTCCCACCAGAATCATGTTAAATCTGTCTTATAGGGAATCATGCAGACCCCACTTCAAAAGTTTAAATATTCTCACAAAACTTTGTGCCTATATATTTAATTGATAACTATTTATAAAACAGAACCTACACTTGGCTGAGTCTAATTCTCATTTTCATAATCATTAACTCGCACTCTCTATCATATTCATCAGATTCTCCACCTCACATCACTAACCCTAAATAAAGAAATTCGCTTGCTCTATTTTCTCTCCTCTTAGTGTGACTTCTGCATTCAGCTTCTCTCTTACGCAACCTACTACTTTCGTCTTCTTCTTATTTATCGTCATTATATATTCTTATTTCCTGTGCATGGTTTTATTGGCGATTTGAGCATTTTTTGTGATCTCAACTATTTAATAAGCGGCTATGTACGTTTATTTTACGTACAACCGCCTACTCTGATCCTAGAATTGTCCACCATTGATAAAATTGATCGTGAAAGTGCACATTAGTGCACTCAGACCCTTTGCTCCAGCGGTGTTAGTTTTGTTCACGGTTCGCGAAATTTTTAATGAGGTAGTATGCAAGGCATGCAATTCATGAATGAAATAGAAGCGAAAAATGTATGCAAGGATGGGTCATTATGGAGGAAATTATTAAAAGAGAGCCGATTTCCTAGGCCTAACAGCAGTAACTAAATTCTTTGATTTTGCAAACTCCGAAAGGGAACGGCGTGATGGGTATGCATGAAAGTATTATACTGGTTATTGAAAAGTTTAAGTGAGGTACGGACACTTTTTCTAAGTGCCGCAAGTTTTACTTTCAAACACACCATGTCTTGCATTATTTTATTTTTCAGCCAGTCCAACATGCGTTCGGAGAGATTTTGCTCTACATGAATTCCAAGGTAGCATAATAATCCAAGAACAGCTAATGTTGGTACATCACATATGAAAAAGTGGTACGGCTGTATCACAAAGCCCTGAAACTGCGTCTGACATGTGAAACATGATGCTAGAAACGAAAATACGAAAAATTGCACGTTTTTTCTCATTGAAGTCACCCCCGACTATATGTTATACTCATTCTCGCTTGAGAAAAAAATGTTCGAAAAATTGAATTGTAAGAAAAATTATGTTTTTTCTCATTGAAGTCACCTCCGACTATATTTTAGACTCATACTCGTTTGAGAATCGATTTTTTCCTTAAGCACACCGCAAATGCTGCTCAAAGGTAATCCGCTAGATTTATTGGAGGCAAAAATACAAGGGGGTGATATAATTTGCCTGAGGAATTCAAAACATCCTAAGAAGCGCTATTTTGGCCGAGGTTGAGAGCGAGTGATGCATCACCAGAGTTTCCGTTCTTTAAGGTGGAAATGTTTTCTTATGGGTTTCCATGCATCTCATTTTGACTAGAGAGAAAATATGGAGCGGATGAGCATTGACAGGAAAGGAGACGCCATGAACGTTTTCTCTCGGAACAAATTTAACCGATCGCCAGTTCCAAAAGATGAGTAAAATATAAAAATAAGAGAGACCTTTATAGAGACCATTTTGCTGGTTTCCTATGTAGGGAGGAAGATGATAAAGCATTGCGGCACACGAGGTTTTATCGTCGCAGAGATAGAAACAAATGCCCAGAGAAGGCAGGAGATGGTGAACGAAAGTTGCAAGGGTAGTTGCATACCAATGCAGTGTAAAACGACGGTAATACTTATTCATAAATGTTTTGTAAATGGCCAGTCTGCACAGAAATACAGAAATGGAACATAAATGATGAAAATAGGAAAATGCTGAAAACTTTCTGCGTGTATTCCTATTTAAAATGACTTTCGTTGGCATTCTTTTGTAAAAGTGATTGACAGTCACAACTAACTCCAATAGAAAGCACCATGAAACCTACGAACTAAAATTTTCCTTCTTTAACTGTGGGAAAAAATTGCATAACAATTAACGGTTAAAAGTGCACCCACCACCCACAAAAAAACATATAATGTAAATAATCCCTATAAACACCTTACCTCGTAAATTTCAAAGTTTGATGACAACTTATAGATAAATATTGCTTTCTGGCGGGATAAGAAACAACAATTTTAAGAGGATCGTTCTGATACCCCGGAGTATTCCACGCATTAACGTGCAGTTCAAAAAATCACAATCGGCAAATAAATTATTTAAAAGGAGCGGCCTAATTAAATTTATCCTACACATATAAAATAGCTTGAGCCGGCACTGGCTATGAGTAATACTTTTTCAGGCTTTTCCTACGGCCACTAAAAGAGATTGCCACCCTCTTTAATGATCAAGTGTTTTTTACACGGATCTCGATTTTTGGGCTATATAGAAGTCAATACACAACATACTATGAATATATTGTGAGCACCACCATGGAGAATGCCAGTAGTTCAACGATCAATATAACTTTGGAGTAAGTTTTCATCGCTAGCACCCTTTCAGGAAGTGTACACTGACTTCGGACCTTAAATTCCTACGCTTCATTATAAACGGGTCCTTCCACTCTAATCTTCTTCCCTCCTTTTTTCACTCCGCTTCCCAGCACGCACCACTCGTTATGTGAGTCTGGTACACATACCCAAATTCCGTCTCTCCACTTCCCAACGATCTCTATTCTACCGTCTGCCTTCATTATTCAATGCCCTTGCTAACAGTCACCCTTTCTTGACCTTTTCCCTTCACGCAACTACTTTTCCTCCTAGCTGAAACGCACTGAGTAACATTCTTTTTCCTCCGTCTCACAATTACCTGATTGTATGTTGTTTAATGTTTTTGTTTTTTTATTTTTACTGTTATTTTAAATTTATTCTCTTTATTGAACCCAACGTGCAGGCCTTAGTTGCTGTTTTTTGTGTTTTGATAAATGAATAAATTAGTAAAATTACCCACAAATGGTCTTCTCGAAGGAGACAAACGAGTCAAATACAGCAATCTCCCTTATCATTGCTGAAATTACGAAATAGAACAGAGGTTCACCACTCCGCGTCCAACTTCAGGACATCCTTCCTCAAATGATGAACCAGCGCGTAATACTACACATGGATATCTTGGATGCGACGGATAAAATACGTGACGGAATAGATGAAATAGATGCACTATCGGCATTAGGAAATTGATACATAAGGCAGTCGACTGGAGATATGCGTTCAACCTTTCAAATGGTCGAGAGCAACTCTTGAGGGTTACTGAAATGTGTTAGTCTTTCCGTGAGCAACTACTTCGTCCTGATAAACTTTACTTTTATTAATAGCTTCTCTTAGATAAAGATAACTCAAGGTCAATGTTTCTGCCATCATGAGATAGGTAGGTATTACATGCACAAAGGAAAGTATCATTTAAATCATGATTCCTCCTCTCAAACAAAACACAAAGTTTATCTGTCGTAATTAGCTATTTAAAACTAAACCATTCTCACTTTAGGATTAAATATGTTTTGATGAATAAAATTGAACTTGTGAGTTCAAGAACGTCCCAACTCCAGGACAACACTTTTTTCAGGAGAGAGAAAAAACTTAAATACTTGAACATGGTTACAGGAATAACATAAAATATGTATTCATATGATGAAGTAGGGACTTCTACACATATCTATTATAGTAGATTGTACTGTTCACTTATCGCTCTGCTGAAAATATTATAAATATTGAGTGGATTTGGGTCATTCTTGAATTATGTAGGTTAAAAAAATTAAAATTTAAAAATAAACCAACTTTTTCATATTTATTTCAAATTATTGTTTACAATAATTAAATTTATGTCCGTCCTAATCATTATTAGAAGGTGTGTCTGTATTTTCTTTGAAGTTATAGATAAAGGTAACTGTACCTGGTGCTAAGTAAACACAAGGTTTCTTAAAGTCATTTTGTTTTTCTGACTTAATAGGTAAGTGCTCATTATAACATTTAACAGATTGAGAGGGGAGTTCTTGGTTAACATTGCTTTTGAGAAAAGGAAACAAGTATGTTGGTGCAATGGAAGACATGCCTTTAACGACATATATTTCATACTTGTGCAACTGCTGAAATGTGAATGTTTTGTACTCACTCACCTTAAACTTCTCATTCTTTTTGGTTACAGATGTTTTAAAGAATCTTTGTAGGTGATTTGTGAAGTTTAATATCACGTCCCCTTTCACCCTGACAACCTCAAAGTTTGTTTCCTCAAGTTGCATCCATCCTTCATACATCTCCATCCTTTCTACCTTTCGTTTCATTTTTTCAATAATGGCAAATTTCCGGTCACACGGTAGGAAGCTGTGTCCCCCTATTGGTGCCTTGTATATTGAATTTGAAAAATAAACTTGGTGAATTTACCTGTGAATACCAGCGTGAACAAGAATCTGATCATTGTGTAATTCTGGTTTTGACCCCTGCGACCGTCTGAAAAAAGCTTTAGTATTTTTACATGTTTGTTCAGGCAATTTTGGAAATAGTGAAACAAGCATGACAAAACTTCATTAACACCCCTGCGTGCCTCTGTTTCAGGCTGCATGTACATCAAAGCTTTTTCTGTTTGACAACTGTATATGCAAAAATTATTTAACCACAACTGCCGAGAATAGAATACTTCAACCACTTCCAAATGGGGAAAAGGAATAATCTGTTTAAAGTCAAAACATAATGTTTCTATATTGGCATGAGCCTGTGATTCCTGCTCAGCTTTATCAAGTTCTTTGTAAAAAGTATTAGCCCTAAATTTATGGACTCTTAAATCTGTAGCCAGCTTCTCCCTAATGGTAGAATTTTTCTCATGGTCAATTTTGCATTTCAGAAGGGCATATGTGCCACAAAAACCTGTTTTTGGTACTCCAAAACCGTAGTTAAAGTGAGTACGAAAGTAATCAAGATAAAATGTTTAAGTAACCTCACACTTACGTTTATGTACATCACCCCCAGATTTCAGATAAAGAAAGGCATCTGGATAATGTTCTTTGGTGAAAAGGGTATACATTTTTAGAACATTCAGGTCACTTGACAAAAACCTGCGTTTACTATGATTTCTTTTGTAGTGAGAAACAGTATAAGGAAATCGTCTAATATGTACCTATATCGATCTTCTGGACGATTTCTTCTGCCTACTGTCGAGGGCGTGTGTTGTGAGTACCCCGACCATCATGGGGTGACACACCTGCAGCACAATGGTGACAGAGACGACGAATCCTCCAAACACCAACGCCGTACAAACTTGCATAGCCTTCTCTGCATACAATATATTCATCACTTACCAGGATGGCCTAGAATAAATAAGATTGATTAATTAATCAATAGCGTAATGACGAAGTCGCACCTCAACCATCTCCGCCATGTGGCGTGGTTCTCTGCACCACATGAGAAAAATGAAAGAAAATTATCTTCCTACTGCAGTGTAAGCTTATAGGTAATGCTACATTAGCACCACCACCACAATATTTTGAGGAGTATGAAGACATACCTTGTAAAGACACTGATGTGTTCTCTTTTTGTCTGTTGTCCCACGATGTCGTTTTACAAGTGAAGGTCTAATCCCTCTCATTAAGAATGCATCCTGAGCATTTTTTCACCTAGTTTGTTGAACTCATCTATCATATGTTTTTTTCCGTCCACGTTTAATTTTTGTAAACACTGACGCATACAACAAAAAATTTTTTTTTACAAATAATCAGTAAACAGTTTTCTAATATTACCAAGTCAATAACGTAGTAATATTATTATATTTTACTTCACATGTATTTCATTAAGGTACTTCAACTTACCTGCATTGTGATTCCGTCGTTCTCGCAGAAATATGTTTCCCCACAGTATTTATATATGTTTGGCCTGATGCTCGCGCTTTATTTTTTATATTTTTATCCCAGCTACTTTCGTTTCTTCTTTTTTTGCCTCGAATTTCAGATAAATATTTCAGTACCATTCATTTCAGTACCACCAGTGGACTCCATTTTTTCACGTATGTAAACAACGTAACACCAGCGACATCTGACGGGAAACTTCAGATATTTCAAAACATTCCCAACTCCATACATAGGGACGTTCTTGAAATATACAAAAATTTCGTGATGCTCTGCAAGCACTTTGCGCTTCGAGTTGGGGCGTTTTCTCCATCTACAAAAATGTGTCCGAAGTTCAGTTATTCATACAAACCATAAAGTGAATTTCGTTAAAAGGTGGAGTAGGGAAGTTCTTGAACTCACAAATTCAATTGTAAATAGAGACGCTGTATTTGAGCATTTTTATCACGAACCGGTAAATTATTGTTGTAAATTGGGCACTGAGTTTTTTTTACATGTCTATAAAAGTAAGTTACACTGAAATGTGAGAACAAAACTGAGCGCAGACTCAACAGTCACAGGAGCTATCTAAAATTTCCAATGACTATACAGAGAAAGAAGACTAAAAACTCCATTCGTATTTGATTACCGTCACGGCGGATAATGGTGCAATTTTTGAAGCACAATTTTCTCCCTTCAGGATCATTTCGATATCCCTCCCCTTCGACATGAAATGTACTGAAATCTTTCGTTACACATACCAAAACTCTCTCCTAGGAACTCGTAATAAAACGTTTTTGGCCATCCATCGCTGAATCTAATCGTAAACATAGCATTTTAAAACGTCAAGATATTCTTTTATCCCTTCAGCACTCGTTGGGCGTCTGGTGGACGCCGCAGGCAGATTTAATTTATTTTTTGATTAATTTTTTGGCTCAAAGCACCTTATATCATCCTACCTTCTTATTTCAAATATTCCTCCCAATTTTTCATATTATCGGTCTAGTTTTCAAAATGAAATTAATAATATTTAAAACCTTCCATGTTTAGGAGTCGGATTGGGGCCACGCAAGTACTTGTGTTGCAACTTCAAGACGACTTATTTCAGGTACAATACATTGTACACAATACATTTATGGAATTCCTGCTAAGAGTACATGTCTGTTTAGGACATACGAAATGATTATGTACTCGTGGCTTTGATAAATATAATGAATATAAGGTGTCAATAATAAAAAATACACAAATGATGTAAAATGTAGCAAGAAACAACATCAAGCTTCTTTTAATGGATGATGAAAGGCATAAATGTCATAAATGCTCATATATTATGTAATTTATCACTTGAAGAATGATCTGATCCTTTTCCGGCGTATGATGTTGGTGAAGTCTATTCGGGTTCTCCACCGGGAAGGGATGGCAATCGAAACGGAACGAATATGTTTCGTTTCGACCCGGAGTGAAATGATAATAGGACGTCCGCGTATCGTTTCACCCCAGTACGAAATTATATGCACTAGGGACTTTAGTTTAGAACCAGGACGTAACGTTACTCTCGGGAACGAAACGAAATTGTTCAAAATTCCTTTGCACGTAGTTAAGTTTCAACCTTAAAAGCAGAGTGGAGGGGGAAAAGAGGCAATAGTTACGACCCATTCCACGACCGTTTCTCCATTCTACGACCGTGGTTCCGACCCATGTATAAGTGATTGTAGCAAAGGTGATGAGGTTAAAACATTGGAGTGTTTCTATTAATCTATGTACGTCGTAGTATTACTGATTACTATGCATGAAACGCGCGGGAATGTCCTGCTAAATCCATTGTTGGTGCCCGCTAAACCAATATGGTAAATATCAATATTTAGCCGAGTGTACTGCCAACCTTAGCGCGATACACGATATACACGAGCATCAATGTTTCTTGGCATTTGTTTTGAATAACCTGTAGGTGCAGGCCTTGAATGTTATGCTCGCGAATGAAAAAGATAATTAATACTAGGTAAAAACCTAAAGAGCAATAACCTTTGGACCGGTAGGTAATATAAACCTAATAAACTAAATAAGGTTCACCTAAATTCTTAAATAGATAAGAATTACCTACCATATTTAACTAGACTGGAAAATTTTCCCACTAGTAGATATAATATACTAAATATATATGGACAAAATGATTTACAGTTTGGAAGTAGTGATAGGACACTAGCGAGCGTGAGGCCTCAAAAAAGTGTTTTCTAAGGGTGCGATTCTATATATATTATATTCTATCGAAGACTATAAATACCACCTTTTTAAAGCGTCACTTTAGGATAAAGTGAGAAGCAAGTGACCCGCAAGCAAATAGGGAAAGAGCGAGCATACGAAACGAGATTTCAAATAATGTAAAAGACGATGTGGAAAAAGAAATAAATAACACATTTCTGCTATCCTAAACAAAAATTTATCTTTGAAGATTACATTTCATTGTTTACATGGACAAAGTGACAAGGAGTGGGCGCATACTTATTAGTTGGAGATACAAACGAAAACCATTTTAATGCTGTGTTAGCAACTGTAATAATAAATCCCACACCTGGTCAGAATGAAATAAAAATATGAGGAAGTGACATAATTTTTCTTCGTGCGTATTATTAACATTTTACTAGCTTTTTTTGCATTGGCCAAGGCAGGTTTATGACTGATTCGCACGTTCAAAGTTCATCGGTAATTAGGTAACTTAGGGTCCGATTTATAGCCGACACTTTAAGCTAAAGTATACTTTAGATGGGCTTAAGTGTCCTTTATGTGTTTCATAGACGTCACTTTAGGCGAAATAATTCTCAAGTGTTACTTTACCGTAAAGTGCTCCCCGGAGCTCACTTTAGATGCTAAAGTGATTTTTAGAGATATAAACAAAAATGGATGGGCTGGTTGTAAACGAAGTTGAAATACTTGGTGACTGGGTTGATATCACCGAGGAAATGGAAATGCTGGTGAGAAACCATCACCGGAGATACATAAAGTCCGTAAAAATGAAAAGGAAGACTTTTCTTATTCCACCAATTTATTTTACCAATTTATTTTATTAAGTTATTTATTTCGATGCATGGGCGTCGAAACTAGTCGTACCGTAAAATAAATTGGAGGATTAAGACAAAGTTTACCTTCTCATTTAGAAAATGAACTCCCACAAAGTTGAGCCTGAGACAATTGAGATAAATATAAAGGACTTTTTACACGGTAAATTTATTTGCACAATCTACAATTGCGTGAATGCTTGTATCAGGAAATTGTACCATGTATAACTGCTTATTGTGCGAACGCTTGTGCGGTTGTATGAATGACTAAACGGAAAACTGAAACTCTTCTAATTCCATTCAGGCAAACACATAATTTAGTTCAGTTTTATACATTAGTTTGTACAAAAAATCGCACCGTGTAAAACGGCCTTTCAGGCATGGAAAATCAGATTGAATATTTCCGGAAAGATGAATTTATTCCTCGGTTTTCAAAGAATATCGTTCAACTTTGTCGTTCCTTTTGCGTTCAACTTCCATTATCCGCACAAAATAATGCTAACTATGACAAAAACGCGATTATTAAACTTACAAACCTAACAAATGACTCTAAAATTAAACTGAAAAAAATAACGAACAAAACCAACATTAATTCCCTAATGCAAAGACAGAAACGCGATTATTTAACAAACAAACCGAATTACTGAAACGCGATTATTTAGCTCACAAACCCAACAAATGACTCTATGACCTCTCAAATTACTAAAAATAAATTGAAAAAACGAGCATAACCAATTGTGAATGAGAAGCAGTAACTTTGTAATTCCACAAATATTTATTAGAAACGACCTAGGTTTAGAGGTTGCACGTCGTCACTAATCATAGTTTCAAATTTCATTCAATTCAGATTTCACGTCATTTATAATAAACATATGTGGGATTACAAAGTTACTGCTTCTCATTCACATTGCTAAGCAAATTCCATCAAGCCACACCTGATACTACGGAACATAACCAATGTTAACGATCCCTAATGCCAACTGCGACAGGAACGCGAATATTAAACTTTCAAACACAACAAATGACTCTTAAACGAAATTGAAAAATTAACAAAACAAAGGTAACTCCCTTTGCTAGATTTACCCAATACAATTAACCAAAAAACTAAAACAAATATCGACACTTATTGACGTATCTCGACTTATTAATTAACAAAAACTACGCTACGCACTTATTATATTAAGAGACATGAAGAAAAGCCCTAAACTTAAAACTAAAATACTTAAACTTCGCACCTTGCTACGATAAAAGAAGATAATTTAACACAAAAGAACAACTTGAATGCCACAATCTCTCGGAGGACGAAACCATAGATCAGTTGAATCTGGCGAAAATGCAACTTTTGTCAACTGTTTCCGAAACTATTTGTTTACTTCCATTGCCAACATGCCAGTTTTTCATTGGGTTATCGACACTGTGGCAGCTTAAGTCTCAAGCAAAAAATTTCTAACGAAAAATAACTCAGTTGCAAAGATGCACGGGACTGCTTAACTTTCCTAGCTTTATATTACTCTACATTTATGCTACCCTGATTTGAAAAATAAGCAATGATAAATTATTGTGACAATTGTCATGTTGGCTCCTCCAACATTAACGATGCTTCCATATTCTAGTGCACGAAGTATAACTAATGCACGATCACCTCACAGACAAGTGAATACACGCGTCAGTTAAGTCAATAATCACCATTCGACGTGTGGTGCGAAACTAAACCGTGCGCAGATGAAGCACATGGTCCCACCGGTGTGAAACTTAATTCGTGTTTGGTTTCGTTCCGAGGCATTTGTTTAGTTTCGACCCGAAGCAGTTTCGACTCCGATTACGTTTCGTCCTGAGTTTAGCTCCTCGGGGTTCATTCCATTCATTTCGCTTCTACATTTCGCTCCCAGCAATGAAACTATTGAAAATTTACTGGTTTTGACTTTCGTTTCGTTTCGATTGCCATCCCTGCCACCGGGTCACACTCTGCATTTCTGCCGACGTTTCGATGTACGAGTCGTCCATCGTCCATCAGGGCAACAAGACATCAGGGCATCTCGTCATCCTGGACGTCTCGTACATTGAAATGTCGGAAATGCAGAGTGTTACCCGGTAGAGAATCCAAATACACTTCATAAATTTATCACTTATTACAAGATAAATAAAAAATATTTTCAAACATTTTGTCGTTTTTACTATCCAATTAATCATTTATAACCAGTCTGTCGGACACCACATTGCTAAGGGGTATTCTAAAAAGCGATGCGAGTACTGAGGAGTTAAAGAGGACCGTCTACTGCATCTAAAGAATACTTACGTGCCATTTTTTTTCTTCCTAAAATAAGTCCCAACGTAGCGGTGATACTTGGAGGTAAATACATGCATGGAATTATAATCGACAACTCTTTCTCCAGGGAACCTACCCCGGTATTAGTATGGAAGCATGATCCCAAGGGAGCATTCATACCAAAGGGAATAGAGTACTAGGAAATCCACGTTCCGTTTATCGAGCGTTCATTCGAATCCTACCGTGGATCGATGCTAGAGACTGAAAACCGTCGGTGGGGTTTTAAAATAGACCATAGATGCGCAAACACGGTGAACTATGGCAGATGAGGAAACACTGAATTTCCTGGCTTGCACGAAATACACCTGTCCAGCGTAAACTAGGGCCTGAAGTGGTTCTACCAAATGAAATCTAAAATTTAATTTTCAAATGATAAATATTTCTCTTGAAAGTAGTTCTGCGATGATGTCTTAAAGTTGAGTTTTCCATTGGGATACTTGGGAAAGTTTAAGAAAGCTCTTAGTGTCAGAAGAAAAGTTGTCCGCGGTATATCTCCATGTAAAATTCATTTCGTTCATACATTAAAGAAGAGAAAAGGTGGAATCATACGGTACGATGACACAGGGGAGTATTGAAGCCATGAAAATGCGCTTTCGGCCATATTAAGTACATCAGTTGTGCAGTTGATACACCGAAAATATAGATAATAGTAGGGGAATTTCCACGGTACCGTCATGATTTATCAATAAAAAAAGAAAATGGAAATAATTTTTATAAAAGAATCGCATTATTTATTAAATTTAAGGACAAATTGCGTGCGATGGCCATGTTAGGTGGATCATTTTTTCGCGAATGAAAACAGGCTTCCCTTTAGGGGATGAAGACGCTATCTACTCCGTTCTTGGATATATGATTTCGCTGTATCCCAGGTTTAAAAAGGAATGTCCATTGTAAAAGTAAGCGGGGTTCTGCCCAGCACGAATCCACTCTTTCTCACTTTCTCACTAACTATATTCCGTAGATCAGACCAACAAGCCTGGCTGATAAGTTATTTCGCAGCCGCGTGTAAAATATTTGCTGTCATTCATTCATTCCCACACTCTTCTCGCATGTCACGAGGCACAAAAGAGGCTCATTCACGCAAGTCCCTCCGGCCTTGTCATTTTTTTTACGGCGAGGCCAACGCCAGCATCGGATGCGGTCGTTCACTCGAAACGCGGTTAGAGCTCTTGACTCATATCATAAAACCACAGGAGGGAAGCCCTATATAACTAACTAATCGAGTCGCCTCTCCCACGGGCAAATTAAATTTGTACTCCTAGCGGTTCCTGGAAGAAAAAAAGTCTCTCAGGATCGTCAACCCGCACTTTTAAGTATGTACATACGATGATTAAGCGGGGATGATGTCATCTAAACCTCATAGTATTCCGCGGGGGAGCGGAAAAGTGCAGAGTATAAGCGCACTTGACCCACTTCATTTAGATGCTTGCTATTTCACGATACGAGACATACTGTTTTAAGTTCCTACTTCTCGGGTTAGGGATATACCAGTCGTGATGTAGGAGAGAGATCTATCGTACCTACCAATACTCAGGGCTACATCGCAAACAGGAGTCCTTTCGAAGTTTTCAAGGTCTAAACATAGTAGTCTTCTGCGTACATTTCAACATACGCTAATATTTTCCATACAGCAAACATGCTTACATAGATTCATGCTGGCATGGATGAAAACGATTCGCAAATAAACAGAGATAAATTGTTGGTCGATAAGTTTATAATATTTTGGTAAATTTAACAAAAAAATAAATAAATAAAATAACCACGGACAAGGACACGATTAAACACATCAAAATTAAAATGGCATAGAACACATTTTCATTCACATAACACAAAATGACCGGTGTTTAAAAAATAACTAAAGGCTAGCGGGTTCAGCCACGACCACAGAGAGACATGCCTCTCGTTGGTCGTGGGTCAGCGTCTGTCTTGTGAGTAGTGATTTGGTGTTTTATTCACTGGTATGGAGTCTTTATCGCGGAAAACGACCATTATCAAAGGTCTCAGTACTCTAAAAAGGCATAAAATATTGAATACCACATCAAACACGGAATAAGAATATATTGGAACTCTCATATTTGACAGAGACGACTTTGGTATCGACGAATTTTATCATCACTGGGCACGCGTCGGGTAAATATGTAACTTAATGGGAACAGTTTAATCGATAACTGATCGAATACAGTCAATTTTATACGAAACGAGTGATATTTTTCTGCCAGTATTTTCTTGGATGGTTGTGTATTTGGGAAATGAAATATTTCCAAAGCCTAATTAAATTTGTTCATTTACTTTGCTATTATATTAAAGTAGGCATACCAGAGGAAGAACACATCATGCCAATTGCCGTGAGTTGATTATTTTCATTATTTTCACCCGTGGGTAAACTGATGGAAGAGTAAAGATAAATTTTAATCGCGCTTTCGCCATAAATAATGAATATTACTATTTGTAAACCAATAACTGATATAACACAGAGGCTGGAATGTTGGGAAATCTTATATTGGTGAAAATTCATTATTATGTAAGTTAAAAATTATGAATAATTGATAAATAAAACTTTTCGTGGCAAGAAATATTATTTGCATACACTTCTTTATTATTTTCCCGTTTTCACTGCATACTTTTTATTATTTTTCTAAAAGTTCTCGTGGCGAAAAGGTTTCAAACGATAATAGACAAAAATAGGAGTACTCAGAGGGAAAGGAAATACAAAGATAAGCCACGATGATTGTATTAACCAGAAGTGAATAATATCATACGATAGCGTCATAGAGATCAAAGGTCGAAACCTTTTTTCTGCAGTTCTTAATGCTGATCCTTATCTTTGAGCAACGTTCAATTCGTTCCTTAAGAACATTCACGAGACGACAGCATAATGGTAATGGAGTTTCACAGTGTAATTCTTCAGATCATAATGGAATCCCTGGAGAAGATCAATCAGATATCAAGTTTGAATGGCTCACATCCACGCTGGACATTCGAACTCTCTCTTGGCGTGCCGCTGGGATTCGGGAGACTGGACCTCACAAGGAGGAGGATGAATTGGAGGAAGCATATCCAAAAACGCTCCTAGGCGAAAGTAAAGAAGAACAAGGGCCTTATTCAGTAAGGACTCGATATGGTCGAATCTCGGGAAATCCGTGAATGTGACGTCACTTCTCCCGAAAAATCTCAACTTTTGAATGGCCCTATTTGATATTTTAGAGGCTGTGACGTCAAAATGTCGTCACTTTCGAGGCTTAGAAATCCCGAGAACATACAGAATAGCCCCCATGAATATACATATGGATCTAAATCTTCGGCACCACTGTACGGGCAGCAGTGTTGCCTAGCTTTCCGCAGAAGATATGTCGGCGCTGAAATCGGCATGGTTAGATTGTGTGTGTCAAAAATGGCCGGTGTTAATAGGGAGACCAATTCCGGTAACTATATTTCCAGTATCTCCATTTGATTCACGTCTTTTCCTTATTAGAACCACCTTCTCTAGAGTAGCGGCGCTATAATCTGCTTGGTCCTGAATTTTCGGTGCATGCGGAATGTTTGGCAACACCCACTGGGGGCAAGTTTAGGATCCATATGTATATTCATGATAGCCCCTTTGGGGTGCATGGGAAGGATATTGCATCGAGTAAGCGTGGCCTACCAAGCGCAAAGCATCGTCTTACCAGAGGATTTTAACTAATGTTTGACTAAAATCAAATGCGACCACCGAAAACGTAAGCCAGAGTAAGTCCAGGATTATGCCACTGTAGTGGCGGAATTAGCTTCAAGAATCAAGTGGAATGTCACCTCCATTTTATTTTCGAACCTCCGTGGGACATCACTCTCAAGAGCTTTTACAAAATAGTAGTACGGAAATAGGAGTGCGACGGTCGCGCAGTCGAAGTGGAAATGTGCAAAAAATCTACATCTACGCATTATCCTGAGATCTGTCGCAACAGTAGGTGGCAACGGCTGTTCGGGCACTAGAGGGGCGAGGATAGGGAAAAGGCATTGGGGGAGGGATGGGACAGAAAATGAGATGTACATGTTTTGATGAATTAGTTGTTGTCTCGCTTAGATATTCTTCTTTGAAATTAATGTTTCTGTAGTCATTGAGGAAGCATAGGAAGAAGGAACTGTCGAATCTAACTGTACTAAAATTAATCTATTTAATAGTTGTAGCTCGTGTTTTCTATAGATGCCGTGTGGAGGAAAAGTTACATTCTTCCTGTCAATCAGAAAATCTTGTCATCTAATGATTTTATTGACCTCTTCTCTAACACATTTTTAAATATATATTGAAAATATAGGTGAAATATATTGAAAGCGCCATCTTTTTTAAATTATCACATAATTATTTGGCATTACATTATACAAATTATGCAATTACTCAATTCCAATGCAGTAAAACTTTTGTAATCCAATTTTACACAAACAATTTTTAATAAAATGGCAACATTTCCATTTAGAAGGTAAGTTTTAACAGAATTTTGGAAATTAAAAACCAATTTTTGCCAACATATGATATCAATTGTATATTTTATTTATCGACTGCACAATGCACATACACGTTTTGGCTTTTGAGTGCGTTCAAATATTTGATGACGTGTTATATAGTCTGAAGCAGGGGGTGACACGTAGTGACACTTCGCATTGGGAGCAATGGTATGATTTCTTTACAAATATTTTTCCTCGTGTAGTGCAGCCCTCCAAAAGCAGTGCGACATTTTCTGTACGTCCGTAGCTGTTTGTAACAAAGCTCGCTGCTTTCACACCTACCTGATTATTTCAATTTGAATCTTTTAACGCAGCTCCCAAAATTCTTGTCGCGTACCCGGGATGAGGAATAGCTAGGACGAAATAACATCTCTTTCATTATCTCATCCGAGGATATTTTCACTATCCACTTTATGAAACCTTTCGTTAAGTCATGAAATCATTCTGAAATTAAGACCACCTTTTGCTACTTGAACGCTCCTATAAATATTTTATAACTTTAGTTCCCAAAATTAGGCAATAAAAATAGAGTTTCACAACGAAAAACGTGATTTTTCGATCTCTCATACTCTTGGTTTGACTGCTGAGTTACTTAGAGCAAAAAAAAAAACGGTATCACCCTCCTTTCATCCAGTCAATACCGTCATGAATCTTTCTACTCAATTCACTTCTACTACACAGTCTAGCGCACGGGATGAAGACCTATCTCTATAGTCCCGTGCTCATTCTAAATAGTCATTCCTAATTCAATAGTTTCGGCTCATGCATACGCGCATCCGCAGTCCCTCTTCAACAGTGCATCCGAAAAAACAATGATCTTTAACATTATTGTCCCAATTTTATGCTCCACCAAGATTTCACTACATTTAAAAACAATTAAGCCCCATCGTTCCCGAAAAATAGGAATCGATGAAGTTTATCAACCATTTAGTATTTCACTTTTGCGCATAAGTATGATTGGGCTACAGATTCTCCAGCCGCCAAATTTATAACGCACCGAGTAAACTAAGAACTTATGCCAAGAAAAACACAACATTCTTGTATGTACCCAAAGGGATGAAATTCACCATTTTAAAAAAATCATTTGACTACACCGGGATTCCAATTCATGCCCAAGTTCCCGTCAGGTGTGTTAGCCAGATACAATACCAAGCCATCACACATATGACCGGCAATCGTGAGAACCGGGTTCGAATACCGGTCGAGTTGAATGATATTTTTTCATGGCGAATTTCATCCCTTTGTTGCATATCCTTACACCTGAGCACGTAACCATGGACCAAGTAAATAGTGAAGTTTTCGCAGTGACATTGCTACAACATGCGTGCCTTAGACGGTATTCAAGCCCGCGATCTTAAGGCCTGGCCGAATCGTCACCAACCTGGCTATGGCGACTAGAATACTTACACCTTTCTGTCAGATACACACTGTGGGTGTTACGTATGGTATTTAACAATGATTCACATACACTAAAGGCGTTATTAGATTTTAGAAGATTAAAAAGTACTCGCATGAACTATACTTATTTGACGGAATTAGCATGCTGTATAAGATCTACAGCCGAAATCAATATGTCTTATGCGGTCTAGAGGAAATTATTTTCTCTTGTATAGAACGTATGGCATTTTTAAGCTATTGATAGTAACACGCGATTATATTGCGGTGTGTCTGCATAGTTGGAGTTCATGAAAATAATAATTTTAAAATATAAAATGTGGTGGTTTCTATGAGTCCGTAACTCAATTACACAAAAAGGCTGAACCAATTATTTTGAAATTTTGCATGTGAGTAATTGAGAGCACTGGGACGAACATAAACAATAAAATTTCCTCAGAGCTTTTCAAATGGGAGAAAAATGTAGGGGCCCCTAAATTTTACTCCCATATGAAAAGCATTGGAATCAGTGAAGAGGTTGGTCTTTTGCTTTTTTCAATTACTTGCACTCATAATATAGCTAAAGCTCATGATATAGCTCTCATAGCATAGCACTCATGATATAGCTCAGACTGTAAAGGTTAGTTTTTACGAAAAAATCGCGAAATTAGTCATTTTCAATCTCCATTTTCTCTATATATACTCGTCACACGGGTATGTTTCTTACGTTTTACAAATGCGCATTCTTCCCTCTACCCCTAGGTATCATAATAAATTTCGCCATTTACGTGAGCTTTACACCAAAAAAAAGTTTCACTGGCGAGACGAAAACTCACCTTTACCAGGATTGAAATTTTCACAATCGGGACTTAAATCGGGATGGCTGATACTTCTTGCATTCGGATATGTTTTATATTTCGTTTTTTATTTGAAATTAGGTTTTCAATTCCAAAATTATCAATTTTTCTCCTATTTCAACAAATAGCACATATCCATGGCAACTGGATTATTGGCTGTGAACGGGAAATTTCGAAATTTCATGGCTTACATTATCTTGAATATATAATAAAAGCAAATTTCAGTGATATTTCCGTTGGGGTATTTTATACCCCAACCTATGTGCGTTTAACGGCTTTTGCAGAGTATCTGCATTTTGCACGTCACACTGATTCTCATAATTATGCATAGAATATGCCATTTAAATTATTCTCGAAATAAAATCTCAATTTTGATGTCACGTATAAACATTTTTAACCGAGAAAATGTAAAACACTCAACATTAGCCTGGTTCCTTTCTGCATAATCGATGCAATTAATTCGCAGCTTCCTATACGAAGCCGTATCCCTCTGCTAGTAAAATAATTTAAAAAATAATTGACCCGGCCTATACTTACTGACACACGCTTGCGTAGGAATTCGACGAAATAATTGAGCAAACGAAAAGTAGGTAAGCATTCAATTGAAGTATTGATCTTCTTTATTATTAAATTACTATATACTAATGTAGATAGCATGTGATAAGAATACCAAATTCACGATACTTCGAGGAATTCCATAAGGAGTCTTAAATGGTCTGTTTCGCTCCAGTGAACTCAAATGGCATTCCATATTTTATTAATTCCAATCTATATATATATATATATATCAACATCGGATAACATATGAATTACCAGAAGAAACCTCAAAAACTTGACTGAATGTTTCCTTTGCTTCCACCTTCCGTAGTAGCCGGATTGGCTTTTCTTCCGCGATCAATGCAACCGACGCATCGTCACTTTAAATGTGAGGGCAAGCCCTCATCCAAATAAATGGACGAGGCATCATGACCCAACCATGCGTGGCCGTGCATGCGTTGCCGAAAAGTCTCGTTGAAAGGTCATCCAAATGTTATCTCCCCCAATTTTATCGCCGTAAAAATTCAGAATCCTTGATCCGTTAACGCGTTAATATGATATTCTTCACAAATGCCGCATTCTCGATCGAAGCCGTCACGCCAACGAATATACTTACAGGCGTATTCTCAACCATTGCATTGCATAGATATGAAACTCAAGAAAAGAAAATGCATTGGTTGTATAAAAAAGAAAATTTGCTGGAAAAAATTCAGGCAAGTAACATTCTGAGGCCTTTTATTAATTATATCTATTCCATCAATTCATTTGTAATTACATTTTTTAGACAGTTCTTGACTCCTCTTCTCCCCTTTTCCCATCGTACATTCATCTCCAAATCTTTCCTTAGAAAACAATCTCTTCGTCCTATATAATTTTGTTTACCTTTATACGGTCTAAAATTCCAAGCCTTTTTTTCGAATTCAAAATTCTCCCCTTTATTTACTCCTTCAATATGCCGTTACCTCCCAATACGAACATTTTTTAAACCTCTCGTGCGCTTACTATCCACAATTTTTTTCTTCTCTAAAAGATACCCCAAATTCCAAAGCCATAACTAAATTATAAATATAAATTCTTTAAATTTGAGCCAAACATTCTGAAAAACACGGACGCGTACTCATTGCCTAACAAGGATTTTTCTACCACGTTACGGATCCAAAGCTGGCCCAGTTTGTGATGTAGTTTTAAGGCTTCCATATTCATGCAAATCGAAAACGTAAAAACACGCACAGATCCGTTGTAAAAAAATATAATGTTTTGATGCTAATAATCGTAGTTAGCCTGGAAAACATGCATTTCACGTGCACCATATATATTACTCATAGTACTCAGAAGGTTTTTCATCGCCATACCAACCTACCATTTTTGACCCACGAACGCCACCAAAGCCTTGGAGCCCTTAAAATAAGAATCTTGAATGTGACAAATGCAAGGTGATTTATGAGGTCTGGGTCAAAATATTTTTGGAAGCATATTTTCGGTGGAGTCGAATACTAATAGGATTGGTAGACTGCCCAGTCGGCTTCACCCTGCCCTATATTCGGTTTCTTCTGTTTTTTTTAGATCTGTTCGTTGTCTTACTCGGCGGTTCCAAGAATCTTCATAAGACTGGTGACTGTGAGAGCACGTATATGAATATTCATTTAAACTTTCATGCAATAAATCTCAGACAAATGTGCATGGACAATAACGAAATCGGGAGGAACAAAGGTGAAATAAATGGCGTGAAAGAGTAACGATGAATACTATATTAAGACGTCGAATCTAAAAACAAAGCGGAACGAATAAGAGACTATATAAGTCCGTGGAAGATGTTGGGATGAAGAGAATGAGACCTTATGTTGGCTGAAGCGATAATCGTGGTTCATTGAGTGCAAATTTTAATAATTTTTCAAGGAAGCCGAAAAAAATTCTAGGACCACATTTCATATAAGTAGGTACAGCTGATTATGCGATGGAATTCACCATACGTGCAGTAATTGAAACGATACAAGAAGTATATTTTACATTTTTGTCTTAAATAAAGCATTTAATGGCTTGAGTTTTCGGCGCAGTATTATAAATTGACAATTAACGCAATGGGAATGACCACATTAAACTTTGTGGCTAAGTGATTCAACCCGGAGGTTGGTTTGGATAGTTGAGGGTAGAGTAGCTCGACCCGGACTAAGCCACAGGCGTGCGAATTTCACACATTCAGGGTAGGGGGGCCAGTTCCTTTCCCTGGGCCACCTCGCACTCCGAGGATTTTAGGGGCGTCCAAAGGCTTCACCCGGATTTGAACCCGGGACCCTTCGATCAGTAGCTAAGCGCTCTACCCACTAGGCCACCACGCTCCCAAAAGTGGGAAATAGAACATAATAATAATACATAGTACCTTTATTATCCAAAGATCATTGTTATGTTGGGTGGGTGCTAAGTGGGTTATTGCTTTAAATACTACTGGGATAACAATGTAAGGTCAAAAGAGAAAAATTATTGGCTATTCCTGTGATTTGATACGAAACATATTATCACGGACATTTAAGGACGCTGGTAAACAAACGATAACTTTCGCAATACTTCGATTGATTTAAATGCGCTGTAGATACCTCTTATATGCGTTATGAATCTGTGAACATCTCAATGTTGAGCTATTCGAAGGTGCCTCAAATTATTAACAACGACGCAGGAACAAGCTAAAAATACCTAAAATCAGCAATCATACCAAAACTATTACATTTCATATGAAATCAAATTGGGCATCGTAGACCGGTAACGCGATCGGTAACGCCGCCGTTTTACGCGATAATATCGTCTCGCTTGGCTTTAGGCAACATTAGGGTGCACTAGAGTCCGTCCAAGATAAAAGCGCAGTTGAAATATACTGATTTGGCTCAGAAATAAATGCAAGTAAATAATTTTTTCACGATCATGTGATGGCTACCATCATGGATTCTTTGGTCACGTTATTCCCTTCCCCAAATGGCATTGGATGTGTTTACATGTTGGCTGCATTTCCAATCTGTCAACTGCGCTATTATCTTGGACGCACTCTTATAAGGAGGAGCTCACAAGAAATCCCGTCCGAGACTCGGTATTCAAGCTGGAGGCAACAACGCGAGCATGTATGATTAATGGCCACGTTCGTCAAATGGCGCCTTCAAAGTTGCATACACTGTAGGATATTTCCGAGCATGAAATGCACATAGATGGCATACGTGAATATGAGCATTAAGAAACCAATGAGGGCAAGCTTCAAAATTCGAACCGTTCCAAAAGTGAGACCACAAGGAGACCAATGGTGGTGTCGGAAGTTGCCAAGCTCTTATTTATAATGCATGGCTCGAAGACCAGCGATTAATATTCCCATGAGACGATGAGTGGACGAGAGTGGATAGCTCAACCCCGAGATGATACGAAGTGACTCTCAATAGACTCCACTGAAGCATTTAGTTCCTCGGCGTCGACACTGCAGAGCGAAATTCTTAAAGATAGCAATGATAGTTTAATAATCGGCGCGATTTTTATAATTACTATAGGCTGTCTATCGATTATTATATATGTTTAAATGGAGATAATATTATAGTAGTCTCAATTATCCGAGTACCGATTAGCCGAGGTTCAGTATTACTCGAGATACAGATCGTGTTAACGTGACTATCGTAACTATCATTACGTGTTAACTGCATCAAGTAAATTTAACACATGTTAACTAACGTCAGTATTCGACCATTAGGTCGATGTCCACCTTAATAATTATCTCAATCAAGTCATAACCTAAAGAGCGAAAAAATATAGACATGTAATTTTTGTCGTAATTCATGCTCGCTCATAAGTCATAAGCCTTCTGTATTGCCCGAGTTGGCTAGAGTCCACATTAGGTACCTCGGATAATCGAGACTGCACCGTGCCTTTACTAATTTTATACAAATGCAGGCGTGTACCTCATTATACGACTTATTTATTCACCTATGTATAAGCCCTAACTCTTTTCTCCCCATCCGTTAAGCCTATTCTCTTCCTCCCATTTGCAAACGTTCTCCCCTGTATCACGGCGTTCAACATTACCACGCCCTTCTAAACTCGTTTCAACCACCCATTCTGCCTTTGCCAAAATCTCCGAAGGTAGCTTCCTCTCCCTTATCTGAGCTTCGTGGCACAGGGTAATACATTTTTTCTTATGAATCCTTTCTTATATTGAGTTTCTCCATTAATGTAGTCATTAACTTTGTATCGAAACATGTCCCCGATATGCCTTATTTTCCTTTCTCTTCTTGCTTTTTTATTTAATTAATTCTTTTGTCTTGAACCTGGAGTGAATGGTAATTTTCATTATACCTTTGAACTACAATATTTTACTTTATATGGTGTTATTATACAAATACAGGCGTCAATATTTTTAATACAATATTTTTTCTATCTAACTATTTTTTATTTGCAATTTCGTATTATAACATCTATAATTTGTAATATTCTTCAAGGCCGCTAGCGCCTACTAGAATAATCATTACCATTACTACAACCTCGTTAGTCTTAGCACCCGTCCATTTCACCTTCTTCCCCTTCCCAAATTTATCTTCTTTCCTCACAGTCCAGGGGCGCAATAACGTTTCTCCATAATGCGTGCGATCGCGTTTTCGTTATCTTTCAATTGCGCTTATGAGAGCGAAAACGTTCTCAATCTTTCAATTTTGTCAGAGGCATTAAAACACTAGTGTTAACTGATGGAGTGCGTTCTTATGACAGTAACTGAAAGTATTTCCCTTCTAGAGGGGTCTGCGTTTTGGAAATCATTACAGACCGAAAACCGGAAAGAAAGAATAAAAGAAGGAACTGTGATCCCGCCCCCCGTTTCTGAACCATGCAACGCTGCAATCGGCACGATAACGAAAGAATTATACCGTATTAACTGCAGGTGACACTTTCCTGCTTCTACACAAAAAATGGCATCGATCGTCCTATATTATTATGGCGATTTCTTGCATAGTTATTACTCCTCTGATACCTTTGCTTCTATTTCCACAGAATCGCGACACAGCAGTCAATATGCACACGTCTATGAACAAATACTGGTAGTGAAGTGGGTGGCCGACTCTTACGTCGTTTATCGCCAACGAAAATTCATCCAAAGTTGGTGAAGGTTTATAAGGAGTCTGCTCCTTCATTTTCGATAGTTAAGAAATGGGTGGCAGAATTTAAACGTGGCCGAACTTCTCAAGAAGATGAACCGTGTGAAGGGCGTCCCAAAACTATAACCACAAATTAAAACATCGAGAAAGCAGCGGCGGATACATATGGGGGGCGCGCGCCCCCCTTGCGGGGCTGCCCCCGCCAGTCAGCCCGCACGCTATTCGTTCGTGTCTTTCGTCAGTCGACTCTAAGTCGAGTTATCGAGTAGTTGTACTTTCTTATGTAGCACGCGCGCGCGTCCGCGTCATCGTATTTTATACGTTTCTGTCTGGTGCATAGATAGCTAACCTACGAGAAAAGTCGCAGCCATTCTATTGATCTCGATACGTTATTTTGTCTGGCATTTGTTGGAGAAAAGTCGCGAATATTCTACTGTTTGTATTTGTTCACACTCCTTGAAAGTCTGGAAGCGAACATTCTGGCAAAGAAAGTTCTCGAAACAACCGAGCTACATATATAAGGGAAGCAGAGTCTCTGCCAGGCAATCAATTGGTAAGTTATAATCGTCGCGGCGCCCCCCCCCCCCTTGAGTTTTTTCTGTGTCTGCCACTGCGAGAAAGTGCACAATATGATATTGGACGATCGGCGATTAAAGGTGTATGAAACAGCTGATGCCATAGGCATACCAGAAGAAAGAGTACGGTACATTTTTAATGATTAATTAAATATGAAAATGCTTTGTGCATGTTGAGTGCCGCATTTTTTACATGCTGACCGAAAACAAGTGCGTAAAACAAATTTCTCAGCGATGTTTGGACCGTTTTCATAAGAATCAAACAATTTTATGCGCTGTTTTGTCACTGGCAATGAGACGTAGGTCCACCACTACACGCCACAAACTAAATAGCCATCGAAGCAGTGGGTGGAAGCCGGCGGACCTGCCCCAAAAAAGGCGAAGTCGATTTTATCTGCCGAAAAAGGTGATGGCCAGTGTTTTCTGGGATGGAAAAGGGATTCTTCTCATTGATTATCTTGCAAACGGTAAAAAAATAAATGGCGTATACTACGCAAGTCTTCTAAGCCAACTGGATGAGCAAATACGTGAGAAGAGGCCTGGGTTGCAAAAGAAGAAAATCATCTTTCACCAGGACAATGCACCTGCCCACAAAGTTGCTTGGGCAATGGAAAAACTGAGGGAATTGAAGTATAAATTATGAGAAAATTCATCCTATTCACCAGATTTGGCACCCTCTGACTTCCACCTAATCCCATATTTAAAAATAAATTGTGGCTGGAAATCGTTTTGAGTCAAATGAAGATGTTATGGAGGCCGCAAATGGTTATTTCGCAGACCTACCAGAATTGCACTTCCGTCACAGAATCTACTCATTTGAAAAACGTTGGACAAAGTGAATTGGCATAAACATAATATGTGTAGAAAAATAAATGCATTTTTGACATAAAAATTAGTCTTTCATTGTCAGGACGAGAACTTTTCACCTCGCCCTTGTGTACCGTAAAATGGCCAAATTTAAAAATAAAACACCAGCAGGTCCAGTGGTGCTGATTTATAGAGCTGACTTTGAATAAAGCTGCAGCCGTAAAGATAGTGACTTAAGGTATCTGGCTTGAGGTATGCATGATCTGCACCTTGAGCCTGATACAGGTTTCCATTTTCAAATGCAACCCTTGACTGCCCGCTGCCAATATTTTCAGCCTTAGATTTCACAACCACGGGGTTTCCTTCTATTATCCACGGTCTACGATGTGAGTACAGTGAAATTTCTAAGAACGCAGCTATGATTTTTATTAACTTTTTTATACATTGTCCGTCCCCTGATCGCCAAAATGCGGCCCATGGCCCACCCAGTTGTGTCCTGGATTATTGTCAATGGAATTCCCTTCACTTACCAAAGCTGGATCCCAATTGGATAAATTTTCTGTGCCACACTGTCCCAACAGTGAAGTGCTATATGATTTTCAACAGCTGTATACTTCGTATCACAAAATTATGTATTACACTGGGTGTATAATGATACAATTTCAAAGAATTTTATAAGCCAATCACGTGGGAGCTATGCATTTCTGCCTGATGGATTGCAGCGCAATATTCTCACTCATTTCAGTTGTGGCACTCACACATCAACGCGGAGATGGCGGAGGGTGTCAAAGCTGAACCATTTATCGATGAGATAAATGCTCTAAGGTCAAAACCTAGTGAGATTTTTCAGATTTTACAATGGGTAATGTGAGAAATATGAAGCAAGCACAACCTTTTTCAGAGACTCCTCCAACATCCTCTTCCAAGACATGATGGGTGATGCCATGGTCATTAATAAAAAATACAAATAATCGGATTAATTTTAAATACTATTAACATCAACAAAGAAATAGTAGTTGGAGCTCAACCAGCATTTGAGTGGAATGGGCAGAAGATAATGTTGGGCTGCCTGACACACAAGGGGTATGGGTTAGGAGGCTCCACAACTGGATCCATATGCCTTTTTGCAGCTGCTTCACTAGGGAACAGATGCTGTGCCAATTACCTTCAGTCAGTCTCCTACCCTTAGTCCTACCTGGCAAGGAAGGCCCTACCAGAATCAATTATTATCCCTCCTGCCGGCTGAGCTCTATGGATTCATCTGAACATTCAAGACCATACATCATACCATGATTTTTGTCCATGGTGGGGGGATACTCTTAGTCCTTAGTTGTTGACATTATTGCATGAAATAGATTAAGTAGTCTTATGCAGGTTGATATATGGAAGGACTACACGTTACTACATGCTAAAATTAAATCCTAAAAACAAATAAATTAATATCCATGGTATCTAACGGAAGCATTTGAAAAAGAATATCTATCCAGGCAATGTTTATTTTTTCCCAGCAACTGTTAAAAGGATCTTATTCTATCCAGAATATATTAGAAAGAATACCTTCAATGTCTAGCATGTACAAACATCGTAAGTGTAAAAACAAATGTATGTATATTAAAAATATATGATTTTAAACTTTCTGGCACCATTATACTCACATGAAAATACAATATGTTAAGGCACGCTTCTTTCAGTTTCTAAAAATACATAAATTTCTTAAATGTAATTACTATTAAGCCTTTTCCACAAAGTCATCCCCATGATCAATTCCACAGTGGATAGCATCACCTTGCTGGTATGCCCACGCCATCCTCCTGAAAAAAATAACAAATCAGTCAGCAAGATAGAACTAAGTAAAGTAGCCATGCTTAAACTCATTACAATGGCTAAGTCAGTCTTTACCATACGAGCAGCACATGTACACTAATAAGATAGTTTGGTTTCAATGACCTTAAAAGAAGATAAGAAAAAATGCTACTTCAAGCTTACCCCACTCATTTTTGTCACATTTTTTACATAGATATTACTTAAAAAATTAACAAGTTGTATAAAAAATAAAATGTCTATCAATACAAATTTTCATACAGCATAAGGGGAAATTCTTAAAACATCCAGATAGATATGCAATGAAAAAAGCATAGGACAAGGGGCAAAGATATCACTCCCATAAAATAGCCAAGAATTCATTAAAATATCTCTCTCACGAAATAACATCAAAGGTAGCGTAATAACAATAAAATCAATAACATTAATGTAAAGCATGAGTTTGAGGTATTAGGACTACATAATTATCACTTCCAGGCAAATACACAAATTAGACACCAGTATACCAAATCCACATAAAAATGGGCTCTCTAAAAGAAAAAGAAAAGGCAGACATATGATTCAAATAGGTACCTATATATAAGCAAAAGACATGCAAAATATGTTAAGTTAATCAAAATTGGGAGCATGAAAAGTAAGCAGACTTCTAAGTGAATATTTGAACTCTGAGCTTCGCCTACGGCTCCATACAAAAAGCAAAAGTGATGACTCAACACATAATTCACTTTCATACATCCGAATTCTTTTGAAAAACAATATATGTATAGGTATATATATGCAACAGTTGCATCTGATTTATAGCAAAAGAAAATCATTCCAAAAATTAAACATGCCAGCACCTATTGTTTATGTTACAGTCTCAATCAAGGGCTGTTTTAGAAAGGGTTCTCTAGTTTAGGAAAACTGATTGTATTCAATGGAGAAGTTGCATGAAAATTTTTTCATCAAAGAAATGAATGATTCTTATAGAAGTTTTGACCAGAAATCCACTTATGCTATCCAATTTTCACGTTAAACACTGCTTTTTGCATAAAAAATCACTTAAAATGATGAAATCTGTCTGCTGACGTCAAGTTCGCTCTGATTGGTCGTGACGTCATTTTTCCCCACGGCATACACAGCACTCAGCAGAAGCTTGAAGGCGTTGGGTAGGTCTATGTGCACGAATTTTGTGCAGTATTTTCCTTGATTTTCCTACTAAATTTTTTTTTTATTAATGAATTCATTTATTTTTCAACCACTCTCCGTATTCGTAGACTATTAAGATATCGAATTTTCGAAATGGAAGAAGGCTTCGTGAAAGGCTGTAGTGACAATCTTCCAAAAGTGGATTCCATCATGATGGCGTTATACTTTAAAAGTAACCCTGATTTTATGGCAGCAGAATTGAGGGGAGTGAAGGCTTCACGGTAAGTTTTTCTAGTATATATATATATATTTGTTGGTGTACCAGCGTTTGAGAACATAGAAGTATCTATTTGCCCTGCAAATGTGAATTAAGTTTAAGTTACGCTCATGGCAAAAAAATGAAAATGATTGTTTTTATTTTAGCTCATCTAAGGAGTCATATGGAGATAATGCAGTAGGCTATGTGAAAGTGAAAAGATGTGGCTCGGAGTGCGTTGTGAAAGGGAAGATAACTCCTGAGCACAAAGTTAGAGGGAAAGGCTACGACGTTATTTTAAGATGCAACGAGAAGGAAGAAATAATTCATGAGGTCCAATGCTTGGACTGCGAAGCTGCTTTGGGTAACACAAATGTTGAGAAGTTGCCATTTCTATCAGCTTTCTTTTCTTTCCACCTACCTAATGCCTAATATTCTCATTACAGGTGGATGCAAACATGCATTAGCTTTTTTAGCATGGCTGCACAGGAGGAGTGAAGAGCCCTCCGTTACTGATACAACATGTTATTGGAAAAAATCGAAACTATCTTCAGTGGGCACAGGAAAAAAATTTATATACGTCTCTGAATTAGGCACTGGAGAAAAAAAATACCCCACACAAAATTATTCCAAAGGAGGTAGCTTTTTGGATGAAGTGCTGTCTCAAGGGGTAAGTGACAGCAAAATGTTGGGCAGTTACTTTTGCACAGATGGAACTACAAATGTTCTGTCACTTCATAAATTAGTGATTACATTCAAGGAACAATATCCTACGTCTGAGCATACCTGTAGAAATTTTTTGTCATTCTTGGTTGGAGAAATGAGACCAGAATACTGTATTAAAGCAGCTGATGCCACAAAAAAACAAAATGAGAGTGAATTATGGCATGAGTTGAGGTATGGTCGGGTGACTGCCTCTAAGCTACATGAAGCTGCGCATTGTAGTACTTTGAGAGGTTCATTGGTCGAGCTTATTTTAGGGGCAAAAGCTTTTAAAGGTACGAAGGCAACCAAGAGAGGGTTACTCCTGGAGAAAGAGGTAATAAAAGTTGTTAGTAGGGAGAGGTCCCTAAATGTAGAAAAATCTGGTATAATTTTATCTTCTTGCTTTCCTGTGTTTGGGGCAAGCCCAGATGGATTAACAGATGACTTTGTTGTTGAAGTAAAGTGTCCAACATCCCTCAAAAGAATGTCAACATATGTCAGTGATATTTCCATAATGCCAAGGTACTTGGCACAAATCCATCTGTAAATGGCAATGTAAACAGATTTCATGACTAAGGCATTCCCTCATATTTTCTACCCATAGTCAAGATGACTGCTGAAACTAAGATTAATGCATTCACCTTATATATTAGTAAAGAACTGAAAACATCTTTTCCTCAAATTTAACAGAGTCAAGTTAAATGTCTTATTCACTTAAAAAATGATGCCTGCAGCCTTGTTTAACTTTGATATAAAAACCTAGTGGTCTTATAATCATATAGGGTGATCACTGTTCATGAAAAGGAGGTTAAAGTGAAAATGTTTTGAGAAAAATAGTTTTCAGCAAGTATCATAATGGGAATGAATGAAAGGTGGTATCAGTTCAAGGAAATTTAATCAAACACCTGTTAGGAAGGCTCTTGAAAATTAATAAAATCATGTTTTGAAATTTCACCATCAACTTGGTAAACAGTTTATTTGTCAACACATAATTCACTATAAACCCTTGGCACATCAAGAAAGAATTAAATTTTCTTAATTCTAGCATTCATTTAATAAGAAATAGATTATTTAATTAATTTGTTCTGCAAGTTAATTAGTCCACATACAATTTTCATAACAAAATCAGTTTTTTTCACCAAATGGTTGTCAATACAGGAATGAGGGACAAGCAATTTATATTCTCTGACCCTTCTTATTACTCTCTCAATGTGGATCCTTAGGCTTGCTATTTGCTTTGTTAATTTGACTTCCTCTTTTGAGCTCTTTACATTCTTAGAAACACTTGGTGGCCTTATCAGTTCACAATTTATTTCACTAAATAAGTGAGCAGTTTGCTTGAACCCTCGATCTGCCATTACCCCACACCCTTAGGGAATTTGTTCAAGAAATCCAGAGTCCTTGAGAATGACACTATCTGTTGCCCTGCCTCCATAACCCCTTGAAATGAAATTAACATAACCATCTGGGGTGGATGAAATTAAATATTTTATTGTATTTGTTTTTTTGTACTCTGACCAGGTTAAACTTTGCCATATTGGGTTACTTGGTTTCTCAATTTCAATTTCTAAGCAGTCGATTATTGACACTACATGAGAATATCGAATGCGAAAGGGAATTGGAAGATTGAGTAACACTTTCTTTTTATCAATCCAAAAAACTAGCTCCTTCAAGTTACTAGCCACTGGAATAATGGAGCCTGAAAAATGTCGTGCCACTGTTGAGGGTGAGATGTTGAATTCCTGGGCTAAAATATTAAATGATTCATTTAGTCTGATTTTTCTGAACATTATCATAATAGCTAACACAGGTAAACCAGTCCTTACTGATAGCAGATTGATAATGAAATAATTTTCACTATCTATTCCTAAATATAACCTTGGTTTTTTTTCCACCGAATACAAAGTATATTTGGCTCTTTGGGCACATATCTCCTTGTCCGATTCCATGTCTGAGCTGCTGCTGCCAAAGTAGGATTCACTTTCATCACATTCGGATTCCTCTTCAGTAGTTGAACTGCAACTATCACTGGCTGTATTTTCCTCTGCCTTTTCCATACAGAAGAGCTTCATTGGAGAAGTAGCAGCATTCACAGATACTGGGGGGTTTCTCTGAATACCAACAGTCCTTGTTTCTGGCTTTGATTGGCAGTACTTGCTCAGTTTCGGACTTTCTTCTGGTTCCTCATGTTGTATTTCCTCTGGTGGCACTAAATCAGCTGTGTAGAGAAGGTAGTGATTAAATATCAGTGAATTGTTAAAGATTTTATGCTGTAAGTGATTAATCTGTATGCCGGAGGTAAAGGGCACTAGTACATAACAAAATGGAAAGTTTACAGGAGAGACGTTTAAAGATGATTTTTGGTGTTTCTTTGTATACAACCTACTTGTAATGTATATTATTCAACAAACCCTTCTCCATTATATTCTTTGAACTATTAACCTCTGCGTAGTGTCACAAAAGTACAGATTACTAACAGCGTTATTTCAATATTGCTAAAAATGGACATAGCGCCCTTCACCTCTGGCATACAGAAATATAGTTTGAACACATTTCACATAGAAATATTGTGCATGTGAATTACTTTATTAAGGAGAAAGGGAGGGTAGCCCACTGTAAGTAACCTTTATGTAACATGCATGTATTGTTATCATGATTAATCAGTAATCCGTGCATAAAAATACAATAATTAAAAGACATGCAACACTATTTACCTTCAATCAGTGACTTTTTCACTGTTTCCACCCTTCGCCGTTTAATGTATACTGAACGTGAGCTTTCAGCTGCAGATAACTCCAAGCTGGTATTCAGCAAATTATCCGGTCTGTTCTGACATGTAAACTTATGGGGCATAGCATCATTCTTCATCCTTAAATTGCAACGTACCATTAAGTACTTAGTCCAATTTTCGGCGTCTTCTTGCAGCTGTTATGAATAAAAAAGTCATATTAACGTCAAGAGGATAATGGTCTCTAAGAATGTTATCCGAGTGAATACTGAGGTGAATCACAACAAAAATAACGTAAATATTCATATATTGGATATAAGTTTAAGGCTGTTGTCATTCATTACTCACGTTAAAATGATCTTCACAAACAAATCCCGTTGTTTTCGTCGATAGGTCGTTCTTCCTCTTCATCGCTTTAAACCATTTCTTTCTTCTCCCTTCATTGTTTGGAATCCCTATGAATATTTTACTTGAATTTCTTGAAGTATTTGTACACAGAGGCACCGCACAATATTTATAGTTCGACATCTTACACAGCACTCGACACAATCCTGTCCCGCACGGACGTAGCAACCCTCGAACGCTGGCAAGCTGGCAAGTTCGCTTGGGGAAAAATGACGTCACACCTCATTAACTTACTACTTTCGCTCGCACCCCCCACTCCTACACTTTGACCTTTAATATCTCAAAAACTACTACTTTTATTGAAATTTCCATTGGTAGATATTATTTTCTAGTGGTCTTCTACATTTTTAAAGTGTTTCAAAAAAATGTGAAAGTTCCCCATTACCTACATACCAGATACAGGAAATGACGAATTTTTCAATTGAATGAAGCTAATTTTAAAAAATCATATCATCAGAAAGGCCACATGTTTTTACTTTTATAATTCATCAAATTTACACAAATAAAATGATAGCACATCACTTGAATGCTCTCGATAATTACCTAGAATTGAAATATATTCCCAATTCTCCATCTTTAGAAATGGTAATAGCTCCAGCAGTTTGACCCGTTTGTTTTGCCATTGCATCAAGGACTTCTTGAGTGGCACTTTGTGCAGTATCACCTATTAAAAGGATGGAATGATATCAAGAGATACTTGTAAAAAAATAAAAATTAGAAAAATTAAAGGCACTCTTAGTCCTTAGTTGTTGACATTATAGCATGAATTAGATTAAGTAGTCTTATGCAGGTTGATATATGGAAGGACTACACGTTACTACATGCTAAAATTAAATCCTAAAAACAAATTATAGTACATAATTCATCTGAGATTAAATCTTTATAATTATTATGCAATGATGTCAGCATGGCCAGATTGCCACTGCGTTCTTTGTTTTTCTGGACAACAATTTTGCCTGCAGGAACACAAGGTGAATTTTTTGTCCACAAAAACAAAAAACACTGTGGAAATCTGACCACATGATATTGCACCAACACTGTGAAAGCCTACTACTGAGCATTATCATGCACCATTAAAATACTAATGGCTAAATATATGCTGGATAGATTTTTCAAATATTTATGAATACCACAATTCATTAGTAAACATACATTTCCTAATACATATGTATCATCTTCAGTACTCATGATTAAGACAGTTTAGTACTTTTCTACAATATTTTTTAATGTACCATGCGTTTCGCCGCTTTACGTCATCATCAGGTCAGGTACAGATATCTGATGGTGCCATAAAGCGGCGAATCTCATCGTACATTCAAAAATATTGTAGAAAAGTACTAAGCTGTCTTAATCATGAGTACTGATATTAGTAACTTCTACGAAGTGAAGCCTGCCATGGTCAAGTATGTATCATCTTATTCAGCAGTGCACATATTTCAGACCAGTTATATAACAGACCATAAATCACAATTCCTAAGGAGTAGAGAATGTCTTTTTTACTCTATGCCATTCTCTTTCATCTAGACATTCTGCTTTATTCAACTTTATTTCATAAAATTTCTATCTTTCCCATGAATGCCAAGAATTTCTTAATTGGCCTCTGTTTCATTCAATTTTATTTTCTCTTTTCTCCTGCAAAACTATGCGTAAAAAAATCCAATTCCCCTCCCAGGAGGTAGGAGCCAGCCCTGCCACCCTTTAGGAACACCACTTCATTAAATCCTGCATAACATTCATTCAGCAGTGTTTTCCATTTCATAATGACCACTTAAAAATGATGTTCCTTTCTTTGTCTCATGATTACAAAACTTACCTAATCTCATCTTCTGAATGATGCCATGAGCTACACAGTGCCTCATGATAGACTCCCCGTGGCCAGTAGTTGAAACTGCTCCTGCCAAATCATCAGCATAGCCTCCACTCCCTAGAAAGAGAAGTCATTTCATTTGGAAAAATTGATTAAAATAGTATTATCCAATATAATTAAACAATGTTTACAATTAAGGTTTTCCCCATAAATGTTAGTATCTAAGTTTTCAAAGTAACAAAAATTACACTCTCAATACCATTTTCGATAATGTTTCTCTCTGTAGCTTAACCCTTTCAGTGTGGAAGACTCACAGCATGAGTCAAGCTTGTAATGGTAAATAATGCCCTTTTTTTTATTCCGCCGCCCTCAGAAACACTCTTTGAAAAGTAATTCCGCACTGAAAGGGTTAAACATTCATCTCTTTTACCACTAGGCCAGGAAGAAACTTTAAATTTTGATGTAACAGTACATATCCATTTCTAACAAACCAAATATTCAATTCAATACATGGGTGAAGGTCAACATAAAGAATTTCTGTTAGAATGGAAACTAACCACGCCTAACAAGGTAGTCAAGATAATCAGAAACCTGAAATCCTTCTGCATTTGAGATACATTTGTCTTCTTCAACAATTTGATGAAAGAAATATGTAGTTGGAATTACTGCTGTACCACTACGTGCTCTTATCAATATATTGTTAAATGAAGGCACATTTCCAGATATCTACAATAAAAATCACCAATGTGTATATGTATGTCAGTAACTTTCACATAAGAAATACATGTGAAGCTGAATCTTCATTTGGCTGCAGACCTTTTTTTTATTTGCATAGTTAAATTAGAAATAGTGGCTTTCTGTTATTTGGGAAGGTACCAATAGAAAGGAAACAAAATAAAGATTCTTATTCCTTCAATCAAATTTTGTATTCCGGTCAAAATTCCGAAATGTTTGCTAAAACGTAACAATTTTGTGCAATATTTAAGCATTTTTGAGTCATCATCCCCATAACGACCATACTCATTGTTTAAGTCGAGATTCCGTGTATATCCATTAACTCAATGATTCTTTGCACTAAATAAGATACAAATGGTTTATTACAATCAATGTAAATGATAATATTGTAGATAATACTTCGAAATCTTATTTTTGCTATTAAATGGTAAAATATTTAGAAAATGTCATCGAAAAATTTGACGTAAGTAGTACGCAGTCACGTGCAGTGTTGATTTTTTTCCTTCCCTTTGATATTCAACAGGCACCTTCACTAGTATTACAGACTTCAAAAGAAGTCCCACTATTCAAGAATGAACTTGAAAATTATCGACCCATTGCAGTGGTTCCTATGATATCCAAAATACGTGAATCATTAACGAAAGAGCAATTTCAACTCATTTTGAAACAATAATAGCCTCTTAATAACAGTATGGTTGTAAATCTGGATGGTCGACAACTAAGGCAGCAGAGGCAGTGATAAATATAATTAATGAAGCTTTATAGAGGCTAGGTCATGCCTACTGCATCCTAGTTAGTTCTGCGAAAGTCAAGAGACCAGTGATTTTTCTCTTTGCTAGTCCCCAAAGTCTGGGCTAAACCCAGCCTCTCAGCACCCAAGATATTTTAAAAGAATAATAATATATGTAGATAGAAATTGGCAAATAGCCATTTTAGGCATTCCTCCTCATAATGGTATAGACTTTTGACCAATTTGTCCAGCCATCCTGCAGGCATCTTCAGGTAAGAAGATGCCAGGATAGCTGGAGAAATACATGAGTGTCCACAATCAACACCACTACACATAGGATCACATGAAAACAGTTATACCTCAAGCCAACAGCCACAGAAACCTTTAGATCATATATGCTTATTTCAGCCGGCATAAACTCAATATTTATCAAAAATAAAAATATGTATGATGATTTTTTTAGCAAATACCTACATAATAGGCATCACCAAGTGACCTGTGGGCTATGCTCCTTCCATGCACGTGTAAAGAACCAGGTTTCCCAAAATACCCATTTTTTTCTCAAAGTTTTCCTGACTTTGTGGGATAACAGATTCATTTGATTAGAGGAGGTCCACTGATTCAGGTATTCTCTCAGGACACGTCCAGCTAATCCCAATCTGTGTGATTCTCCTGGCACCAGTTAAACCCTTTCAGTGCAGAAGAGTCGCATGTGCAAGTCATGGATGTATGCTTCCCAGGGTTGGATGGCTCATAGCGTAATTCAAGCTCATGATAATCAACGATGACTTGAAAGACTCCTGCCATTCCCAAGAGCTTCTCTTTTGGCCCCTCCACCATCAGCTTGGACTAAACAACTGGAGGATGCACATTTCTTGAAGGTGGATGTGTCCTTATTTTTTCAAGAACATTTTTAAATATTTAATTTTTTGCCTTATCCACCCACTGTAACTGTCTTGGGAAAATAACTACCCATATATCAACATAGTGTAATCAGAGCTTATTCTATATGTACATATTTAACAGTTTAAGGCTGTTGACTCTCATTACAAATATCAGTAAAGCATAAATACATGAAAGCAAGAACTGGAGGATGCACATTTCTTGAAGGTGGATGTGTCCTTATTTTTTCAAGAACATTTTTAAATATTTAATTTTTTGCCTTATCCACCCACTGTAACTGTCTTGGGAAAATAACTACCCATATATCAACATAGTGTAATCAGAGCTTATTCTATATGTACATATTTAACAGTTTAAGGCTGTTGACTCTCATTACAAATATCAGTAAAGCATAAATACATGAAAGCAAGATTTTAAAAATAGGTGAGCAATGCATGCGATAATTATTGAAATCCTAAAAACAATAATCACACATCATAAAAATTCTAGCCAACTTTTAAAATGTGCCATCAATACAGTCCATTAAACGTTCTAGCTATCTTTAAAGTTGTTAAAACACAGATAACTCCCAGAGTTAAGAGTAACTCTATTGGGATATACAGACCTTCTTGAGACCATAGGTGATGCAGAATTGGTAAAGAAATGTGTCCCTACTCAGGTAAGTGAATTTTACAACTTGTTTGGGCTTAGTACTCACTGAGCTGTACCCTCACTGATCAAACAGATATTTGGGGTAAACAATGGTTTTAACCAAACAATTATCAGCCCACCTGGTATGGGAGTATCTCCAACTCTTCCAGGCAATTTTCCACAAGTACCTCCAGTAGATGTTGCTACAGCAACATGACCATCAGAATCAATGGCAACAGCCCCAACTGTGCCAACTTCTCCAGCTGAAGAACTAAAAATATAAGATAAAAAATAAGATAAGATTTCCTCTTCTAGATAAAATTCATGGAAAACTTTACATTACAACATTGAGAATCAAAGGTTTAATTATGCCCAGAGTGAGTGAATTGAAAAGTTAAATGTAGCCAACAAATATAATTTGAAGCAAAACAGTGAATTCTAACTAATACTTATTTTCAAATTAATTGATGGCTATATTCAGCCAACTTTGTTGGGACAAAATACAATTAAGTATACCCTGGTTTTCAGTTTTATTTCTGTGAACTTTGGCATATCCCATGTGTTTAATGAAGGGTCATTCCATTTTAAATGGACAAATGGTCATTGCAAAACCATCTCAGATTTCAACGAAATTTGACACTTGGGTAGTGCCTACCCTTGTGATCCATAATCTGTCAACGACGATTCACAGAAAAAAAATTCCTCTGAGTTATTGGCAAATGTACATCACTTGGACACTTAAAAAACATCAATTACGCCTTATTTGTACAAGCTCCAACAAACTTATTTTACTCAGCACAAAAAAAATTGAACCAACGGAAAGGAAAAAGACTATACTTGATACTATTGATCTTGAACGTTGACTTTGTGCAAGTTTAAATGCTTCATCAACTGCTCTAATTGTAAGTCAAAGTTTAAAATGCCTTATTTTTGTAACTTTGGGCAATAAATATACCCAGGGCTTCAAGTAACACACTAATTTTTCTCGTCTTAATACTCACATGTGTTTAGTGCATGATAAAAAAATAAAATATGTATTTTAACCAACCTTCACCGAGGAAATATCCCAAAAACCTGAGAAAATTATCAAAAAATGGTTTTTCGGAGTTAAAAAAATCCATGCGGCACATGTTTTAAAAATCAGGTGAGTGCTGATTTAGTAAGCTCTTAAGATGTTCTTTCAATAAAAAAAGAATTGAGTTGTTTTTTGCAGGGGTTGGATAGATATAAGGATTGGAATTTGTGTAAAATACAACATTCGAGAGCCACAAGCGATGGGCCTGAATAATTCAGGTATTCCATAAAAAATGATGTAATCAAGTTAAGAAAGGTATAAAAACAAGCAGAGAACGTGTAAAGGGTCACTGATACCTTGTAGAAGAGATGGAATGGAATGTATGGTGGTACAATGTTTGTGAGGTGGAAATAGGCGGGGGTCATTGCATGAACTTGTCAACAGTCTCTAAGTCCTTGGTGACTCTGTATCATTCTAGTTGTCCTGCTATACATTCCTGAGGGAAACCACTTTGTTGTTCACGGTCCATGAATTTGCTTCATTTACATAGTACCAAGCTAAAATACTGGGTAGTATCACTTTGTACTCAATAAAATATTACATAGTGAATTCCACATCATTCACTTAGCGATGGGCCCCTTTACATTGTTTTAAGTAAGAGTGTGTGAGTGAGTTGCTGAGAAATCAGGCAATGTAAATTCTGAGCCTTTTCTTATCTTGCTTCATTGTTTCCGCTTCATAGTATGTGATGCCATGTTCTGATGCATATTTCAGACATTAGTTAAACAGATCAGTACTTGGTGTGACAGTTTTAGCTGAGCTCATGTGTGTGGTTATTCAGTTATTTACTGAGGTGTGAAAGTTTTTATCAGTTGACTGAGTTAGATAGTGTTTGTTAGGCCAAGACCTTGTTGGATTTTTTCTCAAGACTGCGTTACTGGCCAACAGATATTTTGAAGCTACCTGGACTTGAAAAAAGACGGCAGTACCTATGGAATACTCTATAGGCATTTTTATCTAGGAGGTATGTAACAAACTGTATTACAGCACAGTCTTACAAAAAACAGTTTCTGTAAGATTTGAGGCTTTCCCGGTGAATACTTGTGATGTAGATTTCATAAGGCTAAATATTTGGAGAAATACTCAGCTATTTATGGAAAATCTTGTTCTGACCCTTTATGCTGTCACAAAAAAAAACGATCAAAAAGTCTCTCAGAGAAATTTATCACGAACTATCCATGAGTAAACCAGAATTTGGATTAATAAAAGGAAAAACAATATGCATAAATTGCAATAAAAACTCATGAACCTTAACAATGACAGTAACTGAAGCTGATAATAATGAAACCAAATGTCTTCTAAGTTGACACAGTTAAAAAAGCTTGTTCAGCAGTTTGGTGTTTCTCCTCGAAAGGCTCAAAAGCATTCCTTTGGACGTAGACCATTTGTAATAAAAAAGGTTATTAAAATAGTCAAGTCGGTGAAAAGTATGTTAAGTATACCCATTGAGGTGCATATTTTACAAACTATGGACAAATAGTATTATTCATGGTAACTCTTTGTGTCCCGAATATCAGACCTTGATTGCCCAGCTTAAGGAGAAAATAAAAAATGCGACATCAACTCGAGACAAAGTTTTTACCTTAAGCCTTGTTCCTGGCAGTTGGAGTATCACAAAAATAAAAGAGTTCAATGCAAGTCGATACTTAGCTCGTCATTAACCATCCTAAAATTTAAGAGCTGTACCAGGAAAAAATGAACTGCAACAGCTGTCCCCGTTCCAAATCAGTATAGAGGCGGATATTTATTTACGCACATTTGAAGCCCTTGAGCTATTAAAAGTTGACACAAAATGTTCACATTAAGAGCATGTAACTGTATACTAGTCAATGACGAGAATTAGTATGCGACTTTTTTGTGTCTACACTAATTCATAAAATGTTGGAATGGATTCCAATAACACTGCTTGTGAAAATTTACCTTAGCTCCGTGACGAACGTTCCTAATTCACCACTTCTCCTACACATTTCTAGAGACTTCCTAGCAAAATCTGTCACAAGCCATTCAGAACCTACTGTAGGGACTTCCATTTTTTCCGCAAACCTATTTGCTCCAGGTCCTGCAAGCATCACATGCTGTGTACTTTCCATCACAAGACGGGCGAGTGATATAGGATGAGAAATGTTTTTCACCGCAGCAACACTACCTGGATAAACAGACACACCTTGATTTATTTGAATAGGGCCAGTTAGTAAATCCAAATCATACTGTAACATGTACACAAACTTTGAAAGCCAAGATCAATGGACTAAGCCTCCACCAAGAGAAGAAAACAACACAAATCGTGACGTTCCAACCTATTTTTAAATTTTTTCCTTCCATAATGATGGCATCCATTTCCACTTCTCCGTCCAGATTTAATACAGATCCACGGCCTTTAATTAGAAATGAATGTTATGTAAGATAGCGGGCCGTCATGAACTCAATAGCCGTAGAATTAATTACTTACGTCAATGAAATCAATGAAAATGGCAAAAATTTATACCAGCATTGAATGCCTCATCATCTTCCATTATTCTCACTGCCATTTCCACGGCATCAATTACTGATTTCTTTGGATTAATTAAAACACGATATCCTTCCCTCACAGCCTTTCGAACTCCATCCAACTTCGGTTGCACGCGTTCAACAGGTATATCACCAGCCCCTCCATGAACAAGTAAGATACCGCGCTCCATTCCCTTCATAATGAAATGTATTTCTGGTGATTAAAAGTACTGCGAATACACGATATATGAGTTTGACTAGCGCTTAAGTACTCAACGTATTTCACCATACACATTAACCTCGAATGAACACACACGACCGTGATTCACCGATAGACGAACCTTATCACAACTAGAAAGAGAGTTAGATGAACCAGAATTCATCAACAGGGTGAACATAAAAAATACTAAAATCTTAATAATCATTGAAAGTGCATCCATCATGCCGGATAAGTACATATCGTCGTATTAGTTTTTAATCTAAATTGATATATCTAGTTTACTTTTATATTGCGACCGATGTTTACAAAAACAAACAAACACATCTGCCACCTGCTGGAGACTACAAACAACTGCAAGCAAATACTCTGCAGCGCAATGCGCAACATGCGCAATTTCCGCATTGGAGGAGGCGGAGAGGAGGGTTATTTGTTAGTCATCGCAAGAGTGAGTTGGATGTTTGTGCGTATTTACTTCGTTGTTCAACTACGATGGACTCTTATAGTGTTGGTTAGATGAGGCAAGAGGATCAAGTGCTTGGTGCAACTTTTTATTTTTCATGATATATCGTAGAAATAACGTTTTAGGAAAATTAATACGTCTTTCAATATGCGTGGTTGTAAACATTTATTTAACGCCAATTTTTTCGTTTGTTTGGCATTTATTTCCGTGTATTCTGTATGCCCTGTTAAAGGAAATTTTAGGGATGTTTTCATACCTCCAGATGCGGAGTTTCCCCCGGTAACGAGAATTGTGAATTTTCTTAAATAGGTGAATGCGTGTAAACTATTTGTTACAATCAGACGTTTGTGTTACTTTCAGTTCAATGGGTGTGTTACCATGGCCCGGAGGGCGTCCTTACGGTAAAATACCAGTATTTGATATGTTTATTACCTCAATGAATTCATTGCGTTGTTGCTAATGATGTTTTAATTCTTCTAGGAATGGGATTTCGGTGTATAAAATTGATCTCGATTTGCCACCTAGGAAAAGATGGGGTGACTTGGTGAATGAATATCGAAAAGAGGTATTTTAATTATTATGATACGTGGTGAAGTTGTTTACCGATTTGTTATTGGTAAATCTGAAACTAAAATTGGGGGTCCTGAGGGGGTGCATGACTGTTCTATAGTCTTGAAGCTGTGTCCACCCTTTGCAACGTTCGTGGAGCATTCCAATTCCTGTGTGAATCATATTGCTCTATAGCATGTGTGCGCATTCAATATAGGGAGGAATATTTAAATCTGATTTGATTGAACAGCTGCTGGCTTCATATGCTATGGCTGGACGAGCAGAAAATATCGAAGCGTTCCAACGCTCCATTTCCCTCTAGTGAAAGTGGTTGAAGTGGCTCTTTCTTCATGTTATTCTATTATCGGTTGGTATAAATTGGATGACGTCCTCGTGTTCACCCAGAATGATTTAACAGACTGGCTTCACTAGCCTTCTTTTTGAGTTATTAAAAACAGTACTGCTTTGTTTCCCACATAATTTGCCACTCGGATTAATATTTTTCTTTTCTGATTGAAACAATAGAAAGCTCACCTTTACCCATATGGTTTACCAGTAAATTAAATACAGTAAGTTGATCTTCTCTGAAGTTCAACTACTTAACACTGTTTAATGAAATAATTACGTAGTGGTATATGTATGCATTTTGTTTGTTGGTGCTCCTAGCTCTTGGATCTGATTGAGACCATTAAGAACGAATTTGTTGGCATTTTTGGAGAAAACTTCTATCATCTTGTTGATACATATTTTCCTGATTTGGCAAGAACATTACCCAAAGAATACTACGAAGAAATGCTTGGAATTGCTGAAGAAATGAATGTCCATTTGAGTGATCTCACACTTTACAATGTTTTCTATGAATTATTTTCTGTCTGTACGTCGGTAGTTATTGAATCTCCTTCTGGAGAAATATATCATGGAAGAAATCTAGATTTCGGTTTATTTATGGGGTGAGTTTTTTTATATTTTCTTTGTGATTTTAGTCCTGGAATGGTTTCTCTGCCACATTTCAACTGATCTTTTCATTTGACTTTGATCCATTAAGGTGGAATGTGAAAAATAAGACTTGGATTGCCCCCGAGTTACTCAAAAAGGTCACTGTGATGTTGGAATTTCATAAGAATGGGACTCTTCTTTACAAATCTATGAACTTTGTTGGGTACACAGGAATTCTAACTGGAGTAAAGCAAGTAAGTTCTACGAGTCACCTTCTGATTGTAAATGTGCAGTCAAGGAGCTGAAGCCTAAATTTCTGTAAAAGTGCTTTATTCTGGCCAATGGTAAAATTATTGTATTTACTGTCAGACTGATTTAGTTAATCATAACTAATTTTGTTTTACACGTTTCATTGATTACTGGTCAGAAGTCATAAAAGTTGCAAGTGATTTAATTCGATTTCCAGCATTGCATATTTTACTCCTTAAATTCCTTAAGTTGGTATTCTTCCCTTTTTTAATATTAATGCATTGAGTGCTGGTGTCATTCATGAGTGACATAGATGGGTCATTCCATATGAAATCAACCAAAATTAAATATTTTTTTTTGGTGACCGTCTCCGATTACTGTGAAATTGACACAGTCATTCATACCATAGTAAGTAACAAATATGATTTATTTTATATTTTTAGGATGATCAGCTCAGGATTTATGAGGGGGTCAAAATTTGACCTTTCGGTGGCCTTTTCGCGCATGACTTTAGTTTACTGGCAATAAGTCAGCTCCTATTAGAGCCACAAAGTTGGGGTTGGGCTCATTGAAAAGGCAATTAAATTTCCTATTAAAAGGATTGACTTTCAAATACTCATGATTTTAAATCGAATCACAGAGTGGACCAAGATCTAGGTTTGGTCAAAGGTCAAAAGGTCAAATACACCATCTTCGATTTTTTTAAAACTTGGTGTTATCAATCTACATATATGTAGGTACGAGCACACAAAATTTGGAGATAGCTTTTTTGTTAGTTTTTTAGATATGTAATTTTATATGCTAATTACTTCACAGATAAACTAGCACTATTGTAGCATGTTATTTTATATGGCCCCTCAGGAAGGAATGAATTCTGGAACTGAGAAACAAAATTGGTTCTATTTTCTGTTTGTATATCTGGCCTACATACCCTTACACAGACTTGCCCTATCATGCTTAACTTTACCTATCTTAGCCGCTGAGCCTTCCCCAATGAAAATTTGGAAAAGCAGAAACACAGGATTCCCAATATATACATAGTGTACAAATTGTATAAAAAAGGTGTACATTGTACACATCCTGTATGGGAATTGTGTACCTTGTATACGTGTATATACAACTATTTACAAATGTATATAAAATGTGTACTTAGTACACATTCTGTATAGAATTTTAGTACAAATTTTTCATAGGGGTTGTTCAATCCTGTCTGGACATACAATGAATTGTGCTGTGCTGAGCCTGCTGCCATCATATAATTTCAGTTTCTTTCTACCATCAGAGCTAGTAGGTGGCTAAGGTCTTAGGCCGATATATTCTTGAAGTGTTCATCAAGTTATTTTTTGCAATGTGTTCAATTGGAATTTTCTTAAAAGATACGTGCTCTGAGGATGTTTCTTTTAAACCTTTCATTGACTTTGGCAAGGAAGAGTGCTACTAATTAACAATTCGTTCTGATTGTGATAAAATTGAGGATGTGTGTGCACGACATTTAAATACTTATTTATATAAATTTTATGTTTGAAAAAAAATTGTTGCGATGCGCAAAATGAACATCCTAATGTATGTAAACGGAAATATTTACGCGAAATCAACATTGATTTTGTCAGAAAGTTTAAATCAATGGTCCAGTTGAAACCAGGGAAGAAACTGTGTTTTGAGTGCCAAATTTCTTTGTCCAAGGCTCTTAACGAGCATGAGGTAAATGTACGCATGTAAGTGTGAGTGTATCGACACCCTGTGAAACCAAAAATAGTGATGTTCAGTCCGAAGACATACATGACCACTTCCTCCCATCATGTGCCGATACCTTAAACAAATCGCTGTTTTTACTTGGTGAATCTCCCATCCACTGTAACAAGTTAAGGGGAAAGAATTACCCAAAAAGGAAGTTACACAAAATTAAGGCCAACATAATGAAAAAAATTAAGATTATTTCTCCTGGAGAATCGGGAATTCTAGATTGTACATCTTCATCTGATGAAAGCAATGTGTGCAACGACGTGTCAAATGACTACCAGGCCATGATGACCCAGCTGAAAGAGAAGTACAACCACCCAGACTGTACGAGACGGGAACGATTCATGATTTTGTCCATGCTGCCAAAAAAATGGAGGTTGAGGAGAGTGAGGGAGGAATTTCCTGGAATTTACAACTACATGATTACAAATGTTAAGAAGGCTGTTGAAGAGAATGGCATTCTTACTCCACCCAAACCTAAGCCTGGCCCATCATTGCCTGTAGAGACAGCTAAAATAGTCTTTGCTTTCTACAAAAATCATGATGTCAGTCGGTGTATGCTTGGAAAGAAAGACTATGTGTCAGTCAGAAAAAAGGGTAAGAAAATACATGAACAAAAGCGATTGGTGTTGTCAAACTTAAAAGAAATCTATGCACTCTTCAGGGAGAAGAACCCAGATATTAAAATTGGATTCTCTAAGTTCGCTGAAATGCGACCCAAACATTGAGTTCTTCCCAGTGCATCGGGTACCCATGGAGTTTGTGTATGTACGGTTGACCAGAATTTCAAATTAATGATCGAAGGAGCTAAATTGCCTTCATTGACGATGAACGGAATTCCATTGGCTTATGTAGCCTATTACATTGGCCTATGATGCTTTGAACATGACCATGTGCAATCTACCTTGTCCTGAATGCTCCTTAGGGATGTGTTCCGATTGCCCAGGTATTTACAATATCAAAGTAGAATTGGAGACAGTTTTTGAGGATCTGTTTATTGATGAAGTAGTCTATAAGCAATGGCAAACTACAGACCGATGCAATTTAGAAACAGTTCACCAGCCTTCCAAAGACTTCATCAACACCTTTACCAGTAAACTGCTCATGTTACGTGATCATTATTTCATCGCCAGACAACAAGCCGCCTTCCTCCAGGAAGCGAAACGATCGCTTCAGCCTGGTGAAATTATAGTCAGCGGAGACTTCGCAGAAAATTACAGTTTCGTTCTTCAGGATGCCACCCAGGGCTATCATTGGAATAATAGTCAGGCTACACTCCATCCATTTGTCTGTTATTACTTAGAAGGTGGCAAGCTGGAACATTCAAGCTTTGTATTCATCTCTGACTGCCTCACACATGACACTGTTGCCGTCTACTCATTTCAGAAGCAGATAGTACCCCTTCTACGGGAAAAAGTGCCAGAACTAAAGAAAATTATTTATTTTTCTGATGGTTGTGCTGCACAGTACACGAATAAAAAAACTTTATTAACCTGTAATTGCATGAATCTGACTTTGGGGTGCCTACTACATGGCACTTTTTTGCCACCTCGCATGGGAAAGGGCCATGTGATGGTGTAGGTGGTTGTGTTAAGAGGTTGGCTGCTAGGGCTAGCTTACAGAGGCCTTACAATAGACAAATCAGAACCCCTAAGGACCTGTTTGATTGGGCTGAAGCTAATCTGAGCTCCTCAACATTTTGGTTCGTGTCTGTAGAAGAGATGGAAGCAATGTGTCCATCTCTTAGTGAAAGGTTTATAATTCTTCAGCCAATTGCCAGTACGCGAAGTTACCACTGCTTTGAACCAATATCCACAACAATGATACGAGTGAAACGATACTCTTCGTCTGCTGAAAGCAAAGAGGTCCTGCTGATCCCAGGGGAAGAAAACACAATCGACACAGCAGATGAGTCTGATGAGGATGACTTTGAGCCAGATGTGAATGAAGATGGATTAGAACCTGATTTAACTATTGAGGCCATTGGTGAATATGTCACCGTGCAATACGATGGACATTGGTGGCTCGCATTTGTTTTAGAGAAGATAATGCCTGAAGAACTTAGAGTTCGATTTCTTTATCCCCATGGGCCATCTCCATCCTTCGCATACCCCCCAAAAGACGATGACTTCATGCTCCCTTTAAGCCATCTGCTGACAAGAGTGAGTGTCCCGCTTGGAGGGATGTCTGGATGCACATACAAGATCACAGAAGAGGTCACACAAGATCACAAAGCGGTTACTATGGATCGCTCATAATGAAATGAGATCAAGGTAAGATTACAGAGGAACCAGTTCTTACTTGTATGTGCTACTGCAAAATGATGGACCAAGCAAAACTAATTGGTGGTCTATTTATTTGAATTGCAGGCAAAGAGGTGGATTGCTGTTCACCAAGATGAAAATTCTTGTTCACTTATCACAACATATCTCGAAAACAAAATTTTTAGCCATCTCCAAATTTTGTGTGCTCGTACCTACATATATGTAGATTGATAACACCAAGTTTTAAAAAAATTGAAGATGGTGTATTTGACCTTTGACCAAACCTAGATCTAGGTCCACTCTGTGATGCAATTTAAAATCATAAGTATTTGAAAGTCAATCCTTTTAATAGGAAATTCAATTGCCTTTTCAATGAGCCCAACCCCAACTTTGTGTCTCTGATAGGAGCTGACTTATTGCCAGTAAACTAAAGTCATGCGCGAAAAGGCCACCGAAAGGTCAAATTTTGACCCCCTCATAAATCCTGAGCCGATCATCCTAAAAATATAAAATAAATCATATTTGTTACTTACTATGGTATGAATGACTGTATCAAATTTCATGAAAATCAAAGAAGGTAAAAAAAAATGTATTGGTTGATTTCATATGGAATGACGCAGATACTCAGCACAACCGGCTGATGTGTTTTTAAACATGGACGATGGCTGTAAGTAATTGTGATAGCTATTCAGGCACTTGGGGCTCCAGACATTGGGGACCATTGGGCTTTTCTTATTTGATACTCATTTTCAGTTACTCCAGCTTTTTTCTTTAGTTTTTAATGTTTATATCATATTCACCGTGAAAGGTCAAGTAGTTGATTCATTGCTGTGCCAATGAGCTCACTAAGTTGATTATTATATGTGAATAGTTACCAAGTTTTATGCTTGCGGAAGACTTTCTGCTATTTAATTTGGGATGCTGTGATTATTTTTTGAAGAACGTACTACAAGTATTATTTCTTTTGAGAAGAGGTCCCCTGTGTTCTTTCCTCGTATGCTACAGTCAGTCTCAGCCATGTTGAGGTTATTCTGAGCTGTCAGATTTATAATCAAATGTCAATAACAAGAGTACTATGTACTCAAGATCATAAATACACTATCTCCATTGTTGTGTGTTAAAATCCATTCTATGAGCCCTGCTTCTTAGAAAATAAGTGTAAATATTATACATAATGATAATTAATCAATTTTATTTTGTAACACTTCATTTTAAGGACACCCTTTTAAAAACCAACATTTAGTTAATCTTACGCAGGGTTACTACAGACCTGGAAAAGTCAGGGAAATTGAAAATGGATCTGGAAAACCAGAAATTCAGGGAAAATGAGAACTGACCTGGAAATTTGCTTTACGAAGTCGAAATTCTATGTTTTAAATAAGTTAGCAGTACCATTTTAGGCAATTCCTGCATGTGTGTTGGCTTGGTGCTTTTAGTACCTTGCGTAAGTGAGGCAGTGGTGACCTTATTTGGTCTTTATCAATTAATTATTTCCAGCTAAAGTTAAATTTCAGTTATAAGTCACAGTTTCAGGCTTAACTTGTAGAAACACGACACATGAAATAATTTCTCGCTTTGTGTGTACATTCCACTCTTTTTGTTTTCATCATTAGGTGAAAATAAAAAAGTGTGGAATATACAAAGTGAGAAATTATTTCATTAAATTTCAGGTCCTATTTCATACAATCATTCTGAGGATCATGGAGTATTTGTTTCTCCTCAGATTGTGTATTTACAGGTTATTCCTTGTTATTCATTCCCAAGTCTTATTAACCTCCAGCATGAGTCGGTAACATCAAAAGGAATGAACAACAAAATCTCTGGTCCATTGAGTGCCCTTATTTCCCTTTTGTGGGAGTATTAGGTCTTGAATGTCTGGTAAACATGATTTTATCTTTGACAGTCTTAATTTTATATAGTGAAGAAATTTTTTCATTGAGAGGCCAAGGTACACAAGAAAGTGTTGGAATTGTTAATGATTAAAATGGAAGGGAATTCATTGCTTCCCAAAAAAGTTAAAATGAATAGAGGTAGTAGGTCTAAAGTTGTTTTTGTACATGCCTCAGAATATGTTTCATTCTTTGTGAATTGTCTGTTCTGAATTTTCTCTTTAACAAACGGGCCTTTTTCCTGTTAAATCACAATCAGGCCTTTGTCATCATCATTATTGCTGATCATCAACCCTATGGTTGGTTGGGTATGTCTTTCCACTCTATGCTTCTATCAGCTAGCCTCTTCACCTCTACATATGTTTTGGTTTCCTCATTTCCGTTGGACTACAACCTTGTCATCGTGGAAGGGCTTGCGTGCTCCTATGACCCCTAGAGCTGAATGGGTGGGATCAATGCTCCTGGTAGGATCACCCATGCCAGATAGGTCGAAGGTAGTCTGTGCAGCGTTTGTACCTCAGTGAGGCAGCTGCAAAAGGCATCTGACCCCAGTGGGGCGTCCTCTCAAGTGACAGTGTCACATAAAAAACACTATTGAGTAAGGCCACGGAATACTATCTCAATAAAAAGAAAACCTTGGAATATTGGACAGTTCTCAAATGAAAATGAATCCTGGAAACTTCGGGACTCAGCCCAGTGGGCCGGGTGTCGTGCCCAGCAGCATTGGGAGCAAGGCCCCTGCAGCTGTCATCAAACGAAATTCTTGCTCAGAAGTAGAGGCAAATACAGCAGCAGAGGAAAAGTAGATACAGAAGAGGAGTGCAAAAATCGGGATAAGCATGTGGAATGTTAGGACTTTGCTGAGGGTGCGGAAGCTAGAGAATATAAAGCAAGAAATGGAGAGGGTGGGCGTAGACATCATGGGTCTGAATGAAGTAAGGTGGAAAAATAGCGGGGATTACTGGAGCGATGGCTATAGAATGATATATAGCGGAGGGAATGAAAGCCAGTGCAGGGTTGCATTTGTAATGAACAGGAAACTTGGTAGAAAAGTGGTGTATGCAGAACAGTTGAGTGATAGGATAATAGTTGTTGAAATAAAGACAGATTCAACGAATTTAGTTATAATCCATGTTTATATGCATACCTCTAATCTTAGAGAGGAGGAGGTAGATGGTGTATACTATCAGCTAGAGGAAATAATTTTTAGTATACCAGGAAGTAGCAGTTGGTAATAATGGGGGATTGGAACGTGGTGGTGGGTGAAGGAAGAGATGGGCCGAAGGTGGGCGATTACGAGCTAGGAAGAAAAATGACCACGGCGAGAAAGCAGTAAATAATTTTAAGTAATAATTTTACCGGAGAAATAACCTAGTGATTTCAAATACATGGTTCAGACATCCTCGACATAGGTACACTTGGAAGAAGCTGGGAGACACGGATAGGTGCCAGATAGATTATATAATGGTTCATTATAGATACAGGAATAGTTTTAAAAACTCGCATACTTACCCAGGAGCTGACACAGACTCAGATCACAACTTATTAGTTATGAAATGCGGGGTAAAACTGAAAAAGATAAGATTGGGAAGGAGGGTACGAAAGTGGAATATGGAGGCATTAATTGGGGCAATGAAGTTGTAGTATCAAGAGAAGGTGGATGAGATAATGAGTGCGGACCATGGAGTTAGATCAGTGGAAGATGAATGGGGAAATTTGAAAAATGAAATTGTAGATGTGGCGAAAGCAACGGTAGGCTTAGTAAGTGCAACCAAAATTCAAAAACCATGGATCATGAAGGAGATGATAATGGAGATGCAGGAGAGAAGGAAATGGAAGAGTGTAAACTCAGAGCTAGGTAAGAGAAAATACAGGGAATTAAACAACAGGCATATAAGAGAAACAAAGAAAGTTGGAGAAGCGTGGTGGAGAGAACAGATTGACTCGTTAGAGAAATACCAACAAGAGGGAAGAGCAGATGTATTATATAGGAAAATAAAGGAACTGACGGGTGGTAAAAAGGGAAGGGGAATTACAACGATAACAGACAGGAAAGGTGATCGTAGAACCAAAAGAGATCCAGGAGAGGCGGAAGGAGTATGTTGAATAGCTGTATAGTAAGGAAATAAGGCCCAATACTATAGCAATAGAAAGGAAGGGCGACATCGACAGAGATGGAATCAGACCAGGTATCCTAGATCGCGAAATCGAAAGATCTCTACAAGACATGAAAAGGAACAAGGCGGTTGGAATAGGTAACATACCTGTGGAGTTTCTAAAGAGCATAGAGAAAAACAAAAGAGGAAAACTTTTTGAGCTTATTCGTAGTATTTATGAGGGTGGAGTGTGGCCGGAAGACTTTGTGAAGACGGCACTAATTCTGATTCCGAAGAACAAGGCAAAAACATGCGAAGACTATAGGACAATAAGCTCAATACCCCATGCGGCCAAAGTAGTTCTGAGAATTATAATGGAAGGCTAGAGAAGAAGGCTAATGAGTACCTGAGTGACAACCAGGTCAGGTTTATGAGAGGGATGGGAACGCGAGATGCTATAGCGGTGATGAGGATGCTAGTAGAAAGAAACCTAGAGTATGGGCAGGATATTTTGCTTGCTTCGTAGATTTTGAGAAGGTGTTTGATAGGGTGGACTGGACGAAATTAATGGGAGTGTTGAAGAAATGAGGGGTCGATTGGGGTGAAAGGCCTCATTTGGAATTTGTATATAAACCAGACGGCACAGGTTAGGGTGGCTGATGGAAAATCGGGATGGACCACGATGGGATGGGGAGTGTGGCAGGGGTGCCCACTATTGCTGTTGCTTTTTAATGTGTATTCAGAAGAAATGGTAAAGGAGGCATGGGAGGAGGTGGTAGGAACAAAAATAGGATGGGAGCTGATAAAATCAGTGAGATTTGCAGATGATCAAGCATTGGTTGGTCAGTCTGCCAAGGGGTTACAGTCAATGGTGAATGTGTTAGAGGTGCATTGCGAAAGGTATGGGATTAACATAAACCACAAGAAAACGAAAGTGATGAGATTTTGTAGAAGTAAGAAGGTGGGGCTGAATATAAGGGTAGGAGGGCAGAAGATAGAGCAGGTTGAGCGGTTTACGTATCTGGGTACTATTTTGGAGGAGAATGGGTTTAGTGGTAGGGACATCAGATGCAGAATTTCCGTGGCTTAAGAAGTGTTTTCGAATAGAAAGGAATTGATGAGGGGGGGTCTGAGAAGAGACATAAAGAAAAGGCTGGTGAAGACTAATATGGAGCGTGGCACTGTATGGCTCGGAAATTTGGTCTTTGAGAAGGGAGGATGTGCATAGACTTGAGGCTTATGAGATGTGGTTTTGGAGAAGGATGGAGAGGGTGAGCTGAGTGGCGAGGAAGACGAACGAGGAGGTATTGGATGTGGTTGGAGAGGAGAGGAAGCTTGTGGCAGAGGTTCGGAGAAGGCAGAAGAGATGGATGGAGGAGGTTTTTTAGAGTAGAGGGCATGCTGAAGAGAGTGATAGAGGGGAGAACACTGGAGAAGTGTGGAAGAGGATAGGAATTTTGGACGAAATAAGAGGAGGTAGAAGTAATGATTAATTAAGAGGGACTTTGGCGGGACAACCTAAGGATGCAGGATTGAACTGTCCAAGAACCTATCAATCAGCTGGTAGAATACTTAAATGAATTTCTCATCATTCATTATTTGCTCCATGCATCTCAGCCAAGGTCTTACTCTGTAATTGTATCTTAACATATACCGAATTAGGTTGTCTCTCCTTTCTTTTGAGATTTCAATCATTTTCTACTCTTCGCAATGCCTCCTTGTTAATTGATTGATCAATCCAATTGTAAGTCCTATTGTATGTAAGGAAAAATCCTCCTTTCCAAGCTTGTACCAGTGGTACAGCTGCCGATATAATTGAAGGTTTCCCCTGGTTGCACAGACTTTGAAATATGATTGAGGGTTTAATATCAACTGACATCATAAATGAAGCATTTCTGCATAATCTTCACATATCTGCCATTCATTTTTTACAGAAAAATTGCATGAAATTCTGTTAAAAAACAAACTTTAATGATTTTTATGGAAACAGTGTTTATGGTGAGTTTATGTAGTCATTAGGAAACTACAAGTGCGATGATTTGTATATCATGGGCGTAAATACAGAGAAGATGCTTTCATTGAAGGATATCTTTTTTATCTTGTCTTCAAGTTTCGGTCTCAGCTAGAGAGAACAAGCAGAAATACACTCTCCTTGAATTGTTCTTCGTTCTTCTATAGCCACTACTGCTATTACCCAGACAGCACAAATTTGGAAATATTGCTGTATTACAGTCATTTTACAATCGTATGATAAAACAAGGGTATTTGTATTCCAATTGTGTTACAATCGTTATACAGTGTCAAATGTCCGCTATTACCATTGTGTTACAGTGTATTACAGAGCCAAATCACAATAGTTTTACAAAATGAAGAATTTCTTTCGCATTACCACCCAGGTAGAAATTTCTTGCTCTGTAACTGGGAATGAATAGAAAGTAGCTACACAGCCGAGTTGCACCCCAGCTACTGACCAGCAGGGATATGGAACTGGGGTATCTTCTCCTTGTTAAAATTTGGCCCTACTTCAAAACCTTGACCATCAATCTATAAAATCCTTGTATCTTTGGCAGTGAAATTTTTATTTACGGAGACAAAATTGTTTCCATCGAAATAAATTTCTTTCTTGGATACCAAAATAAAAATATTATTTAGTTATACTACATGTTCCACTACTACAGAATCTCACTGTCAATATATGATGTACATTAATTTTACATAGTGCCTACCTAACCGCATATTACGACTTATATAACGCCTATCGATGTTTACTCCCAATTGAAAGTAGCACTCCAAGAAAGTCTTATATATGCGGCCATTCCCGTGCATAAAAGTGACTGCGAGAACTAATTTTTAAATGTCAACGCCGTTATAGTTCGAGGAAATACCATCCAATTATACGCATCCACAGCAAAGATTATACATATCCTTAGATTACACATGACAAAGATTATATATAACAATGATTATACATATGTATCATGCGCATTATGCTGGACAAAAGAATGCATGTAAACGCCAAATGCACACGAAGCCTCATATTATTGTCGGCCTTACAATTGTTATACAATGGGTTTGCAAATTTCATATTCCTGGTATTTTGTTGCCTTATTATAATAGTATTACCACTGCTTTGTATGGAAGATGCTGAAATACAATTGTATTACAATATTTTTCAAAAAATTATACAATTCGTAACTGTAGAAGACATTTACAATTTTTATACCAGCGACTATGCTGTCTGGGTAGTAGGTAATGAGGACCCATCATAACCCATCAGTTAGATTTGTTTAGTAAAAGGTTGAAAACCAACCTGTTTTTATGTATTTCACTATAATCGATATTATCATCACTATATGGTGTGCATGCACTTATGTGTTTTTCTCTTATTCTTGCACTTTGTTTAAAATTTCCAATTATTTTCAATGGATATTTTAACCTGGAAAAATGAAAATTTTGGCCTGGAAAAGTTCTGGAAAATCAAAATTTCTGGTCTGTAGCAACCCTGTTATGGCATTATTTAAAGATTCAATGAAGTCAAGCCTCTCCTACTTGCTGTCGTGAGTGACAGATTTTATGTCTTCCATTGACTGACATTCTTTTCCTCACCCTCATTTCCCAAAGCTGTAATCCAGGTGGCAACTGAAATTAAGTGATGTTTTAATCAGTGTGGGTCTGTAAGAAAAATTGTGTGGTTTTATTTTAATTCTTTGTTGGTAATGCAGCCCAATTTAACTCTAATTTTTTCATTATTCTTGAGCAAATATTGTCAGCTGTCATGTTTCTTTCTGCTTGTTGGAGCTATTTCATGGTGTATTTTCCTCTCATTGGGGCCAGCTTCCGTTCCATCTTGTTGCTTTTCTCTTTTCTTAGCTCAAAACTTGTGCGTAATGATGCTCCAATACAAATGTGCAATCAAATAGTCCGGCAGCAGTGTGTGGGGTCTCTTATTAGGTAGGGGAAAGTGAACTCTTTGGGATGATATCACTAAACCTTTTCGAGCCACGTAAAACAATTGGCGAAGTTTTTTTCTTGGAGACTCCCCAAATCTTTCAACAAGTTTTCACGTGAAGCCATGAATGGAAGCTGCTATCCTTTCAATTTTTTTAATAACAGAAGTGAAAATTTTGATGCAGCGGTAACTTGAAATATGTCAATGCATAATCAGGATAAGAAAGCCAGTTTTGAAGTATTTAAACAAAAATTGGAGCTGAGGAGAATAATTTCCTACGTATTTAAAATAAATCTGCTGGCTTGGTTATCATAGGTTTCTATTAGTCCTTAACTATCAAATGTTAGGAAGATATTTCCCCTCTATAGTAACTCATGTATCTACATGTCAACATAATAATTATACATACCTACCTATATTACTCTCTTAAATGTGAAAAATAATTGCACATATATCACTATCTTTTATCTCATGTAAATTCATTTATGTAGTGTGTTCAATAGTGTTTGAGCAGTTATAGTGTTATACTTGCTGTTTTTTTCATACAGAATTTGTTTTCCCTGAGCATCAATGAGAGATTTCGTCTCAATGGAGGATTTGTTGGAATTACGGAGTGGATTATTGGTCTCCGTAAAGAGAAGTGGCTAGGGTTTCTCACTCGGGAAGTTATGGAATATGCAGACTCATACACTTCAGCTCAGGAGCTATTATTGGCCCCAAAACTTCTTGCTCCTGTGTATTTCGTTCTGGCAGGAACAAAGCCTAAAGAGGTGAGCAACAATTCAGCAATGTTCATCAATTCACCGACTGGTAATTCACATGTTGCTTTTATTGAATGGTAATTCTTTCTCGTGTGATTTTGGTTTTGAATGAGGTATTAGACATTAGAAAAGTGTTAAAATAATTATTGCTTTTTTATTATTCTTGAACTTCCCTAAATTTAAAAATATTTGTTAGGGGAGCGTCATAACAAGAGGACGAGACAGTAGTGACATTTGGCCATTAGGGGGAAAAAATCATCGAAATGCTTCGTGGTACCTAGTTCAAACTAATTATGACCATTGGAAGAAACCACCCTTCTTTGATAATCGTCGGGATCCAGCTGAATACTGTCTTGAAAAGATTGGACACAAATATCCAGAGAAAGCACTGCAGGGTGTCCTTTCCACTCGCCCTGTTTTAAATAAGGTAAAAGTGCACTTTCTATAACAATTCATATTATTAGAATTTAACAGCATTTATCACACTTGAGTCTGTAGCATGTTCAATGTCATTGGTGTATCTGCAATGACCTTGTTTTGCTTTCATTGCATTTATCCATTGGTAGAAAATTGAGGCAACTACTTGCCTCTCACAATGCTCATGACTCTTGAATAGTAGAATAAAAACGTGGTATTCTTCAGTTTTAAATCAAGGAAAACATATTCACTAATAATCTCATTTTCTTGCCAAATTAGCTCACTGTTTTTAGTGCCATAATGCAAGCAGCCAGTGGAAAACTCGATGTATGGCTTCAAGACTGCACTGACCCCTGCTGGCCATGGTAGTCACTCACATATTTTTGTATTAAATTCACTGCCAAAGATCTCAACTACACCAAAAGGTATTTGTCAACATTTTATAAGTTTACATTCACAATATTATTTTGCTAAATTGAGATTTTTTTACATTCATTTAAATAAAGAGTATCAAATCAATGACATTTTCATGTTGTATTTTATAATTTCCAAGCATTGAATATTTTTTTCCTGTCATCATTTTATGGATCTAATATCTATATAGATTCAGTCTCCTTAATCAAATCCCTTGACCATTTTTATTAATATTACAAAAACAACGGTCCTGCTTAAATTTAAATTGAAATATATGTCAGGGTTGGCCTGCCAGCCTCTTTTTCCACAGGAAATTGATGCTGTAACATTGAGGCAGTTAACACCTTGACACACTACACACACATGGTTTACAGGTTTCAGTTACACATCATTAGTATCATACACACACAATAATCCTCCACTTCCAACAAAATTTTGCTTCTATCGTTAATCTCCATAACAAACAAAAAAAATATCAAATGCAAGCGCGTGTTGATGAGTGATTGTTTATGGTAAGTTGCTTGACTTAATAGTTTCACCCGTCTCTTATAAATATACAAAAAGAATTCAATCTTGAGATGGCATATATACTTTTTTAAGGAGGCAGCACACTTGGGAATGCTAGAGTTCCTTTTGTAACAGAGAAAATGTTCCTCCTTCTAGAGGATCTATATTTGCTTTCAGTTTTCTTTTTTATGGCCATTCATGTGCACAGCCCGAGATGAAACCTTCGATGATTTAGATGGGCTTCCATAAAGTACCTGCTTTCCCTGAAAAATAATTTTGAGAATGATATTGTGGTAAGCTTCTTTCATTGATGGAAAAAATAAATAGTGATGTTCATGGTCTTTTTTAATTTGCATATTGTAAATTTTATTTAAATTCATATCTAAAAAATATATTTGTTACGGAAAAGTTGTTAGATTTATTTTTATTGCTATTTTTATTTTCCATTAAAATCTAATGTGCAAAGGAAAGTTAAGCTGTTTAAAAATACATTATAATTGTGATTAATAGAATGTACCAAGATACTAAAAATTGTCAGTACAAAAGAAACTTGTTTCTAAAGACTATTTTTATAAAAATCCTGAAAAACTTTTCTATTGTTATTAATTAATTATTATAACCCAGCATTAAAACTATTTAAGGTTTGTAGTTCTCTGGATTTTTGACATATGTCATTAGTTCATACGATGATTAGTCATCAATACTGTAAAATAACTTTCGACGACTGCACTGCTCGTGATACAATTTTCTGTGATACTCAACACCTGCCCTTCTCATGAAATGCTGTTCATATTTTTGTGACTAGTTTTTACCACTCATATGTTATGAGAGCAATAAAACAAACAAAAAATTACTACATACTTATGATGCTGAGTTATTTTCTTGCTAAATCAAATATTGTGTTCTACTTACTTTTTCAACATATGCCTTGGCGTAGAAGTTTCCAAACAAGACTATGAATGATACCATGTATATGACTAGAGCATATTGCATCCACAGCGGAAAGTCACACCCATTTTTAATTCCATTTACCCCAAGAATCAAGGCAGTAGTAAACTGGACCTAGGTTTAAAAAAAATATGAAATCAGAAAATTTTAATGTTAGTCATAAAAGAATGCTTTAAGTTTTTTAGGGCATTTAGCCCATTAGCAAATGGTAACATATCACTTTTTAAAATAGAAATACACATGCTATATTATCATCTATGAATATATGTACGTCTATGCACATACCAGCTGCAAAATAGTTAAGTACTTCTTCCACCACAAGTATTTTATCACATTTGGTCCAAATGTTGAAAGGCCGTAGTATGCGTACATCAAAACATGGATGAAGCTGTTTACCATGGCTGGTAAAAAGGCTGAAATTAAATTAATAATGAAATATCAGTGTTCTAATAAGAGTAATCCATTCATCAAAATGTTTATATTATCTTGTTAACCATTCCATGTAACCTTCTTTTCTATACTTCTTCTATTTATAATTTTTATCGATGAATTCTTGTAATTCATCAGCTATAGAAACTGCTCCCATTGAAAGGAGATAATTCCTTATGTATGTACACCTCCAGGAAGTGGGTATGGGGTGGAATGCTACATGCACTAAGTGGCCACGTTGAGTGACTGAAAATTGTTGAAATAGGACAATTCAAGTACCTGCATTGAACCATAATGGATTCAAAGCAGGTTACAACCTTTCAAATAAGAGTGGTTTTAAATCAATATGTGCTCCCAAACTTAATTTGTTTGCCTTCAACTTCAGAGAAGTGTGGAAAGATTCAATTTTGTTCAACTGACGATGTTGTACCACAACGAAACCTAGGTTGCCAGAAATATCATTATTCAGATGTCAGATACACTAAATCATTATTTCATGATGGAGGAGTTCCACAAAGTTACACTGGAAATAATTAAGGCAAATAATTTATGTGGCATGTGTGTCTGAAAGCTGGGAAACTACCACTTAACCATTTGAGTTCTCTCACCCTGGGTGGCATATTTCTTTCCCTAAAATACATAATTCATGGTAAAAAAATTTGAAATATAAACCTATAAAATAGGTGGCATGACATGTTGCATCGAATTCTAGGCACAGGGCATTCAATGCCAACCAAGAAAACATGCACAATTCAGCTGGTGGACCGCTGCTGAAGTCAGTATTCAGCCACCCGCTGGCATCATGTTCTGCCACCACGTGGCAACAGCTAACATCCAATGGGTTAAAAAGCATTCATCAAATGGTACACAGTATTCACATGCTGATCAATTCGAAGTTCTGCATTGTTACTATATGATAGATTCCCCAGTGAATTAAACACTTTTGTGTTAGAGTAACGTTCTTACAGTGGTATTGAGATTACTAAGTCCACAGACAAGGGCTCAACTTGATTATCATTACGGCTGGCATATTGTTTTTGCTGATCCATTACATTTCAACTAAAAGTATGCAGTAAGGTTTGTTTAAGCCTCTCGCTGTTAAATTAATGCACATAAAAAAGAAAATATTTTTTAAACGATAGACCTTTTAGAATTTGGCATTTTTGTATTTCACTTTTAGGATGTTACAAACACTTTGTTAATTGTATTACTTACTTGATCCACTTGGCACCCATTTGATCCCTATCCACCACAAGGAAAACATGGTGGAATGGTGATAAACATGGAGGAAGGTTAGCTGGTTTTCTTTTTTTCTTAGAATGAAGAAAAATGTATCACAGAATTCAAGCAGTTTTGAGAAATAGTACCACCAAACAGCATGTGTTATCTGTTCAGAGAAATGTAAAAGATTAATTTGAGAAAATATCTATTCTTTGATATTTTGAACATAATACATTAATAATTTGTACACATTGAAAAATACAACAAAAGTGATATTTTTTCCTTCATATTCCTCCAATATACAGTTATTAATTGAAGTACCATAAGTCATTCATTACGAGAACATATGGTCAGGGTAGGTAAATAAGCAAAATGGTTGCAAAAATAATTTTCATCATTTTTGTTGAATCTGGAGATAAAGTTTTGCTGGAGTATTAAGGTTTATCAAGTCTTTAAAAATGTAAAAAACCTTATTCATTCAACTAATTGTTCAAGTTGACGTGCCTGTAGTAATAGTGTTTGCCCTGACTTAATTCCAATCGAAATTGCAGATTTTTTTCAAAATGATGTCAGGCTAAATTCAATACAAGTCATAACTGTTTTGGTTAAGAAATAATAAGTGGTAGAGTCCATTTTCTGGACTTACAGGAAGAATGGCACTTGGTTCTGGGAACTTCTGCTTATCCTTGAAAGATTTTTGTATGTGCCATGTGGATGAGTGCCTTTGATCATGAGACATCCTTTGCATGCAGTGTAATGGCAATTTTATCAGTATTAAATATGTACAAGGATATTTAAATCCAGGTAAACCATGTTCACATGCATGTTGAATCATCTGCTCCAGAAAAGGAAGAGCTCCTGACTCATGCATGTGACCTTAATGACATATTTGCTGGTGCATAACAATAGAGCATGTTGAAATCATGGTTTATGTGAGTCATTGGGTTGACTAAATTATGTTGTATTTACCCAGCTAACGTACATGGAAGATATCAGTAAAATAATTTTCTCTCCACTGCATATGGGCATGAAATAGAAATGAACTCCATATTTTCAGGTGTATTTGTGAAAATGCATTATGACTGAATCAATAATAACTTTGAAATTTTCACCAAAATGGTTTTTATTTCAAGACTACTGGTTTCATCGCACTGGCGACATCCCCAGGTACATTTTCACGTCCGATACAGAATGTATAAGGAAAGAAAGGGGGGAGGAGGTGGGGTAACTTAAAACTTACCTCCCCTTACCGGTTTCTATCAGATCACCAAAGTTAAGCAACCTTGGGCCCGGACAAGGGTCGGAGGGGTGGCCCTCCTCCATACCTCTACCGGGGTGGATGGAGAGGTGATACGTGTACTGGGAGGCTGGAGGGTAGACCCAGACTGGGAAAGTTGGAGGGAGGAGACCCTCTTCCATACCTGTACCGGGAAAGTTGGGGGTGGCCCCTCCTCCATACCTCTACCGTGGTGCTCGTGCCCCTGTCTGTAAGTGGCAGGCAAATTAAATGTGGGACGGCACAATGGACCAAAAGGTCTGAGTGCCAGTGCTCTAAAAGGCCCCTAACCCACCAATACCATCTACCCCTACCCTTTCACCAACCTCCACCTTCCTCCTCCCATTACCTTCCTCTCCCCCCACCCTCCCAGTTCTGGATATATATTCTGTACCAGACTCGAAAATGTACCCGAGGATGTTGTCTATGTGATGAAACCAGTGGTCTTGAAATGAAAACCATTGTGAAAATTACAAAATTGTTACTGATTCAGTCATAATTAGAGAAATGAGAAATCAGTAAATTTCCTTTTCTCTTTAAGTTAGAAAATTACCGAAGTATATTTCTCTTTTGTCAGCCATGTTAAAATCTTATAATTGATTTATTGGTAGAAGTGAATTTGTTTATAGGAGAGTACATTAGCCTTACCCTTATCTCATCTGGATGCATGATTTGTGTTATAGGTTGGCATACATAGCTGTATCGTAGTCTTGTCGATGCAATTAGCAACTGGGAAAAAATGTCAGAACTTATTAGTAATGATTAAATCAATTGCTTTTATCAGCAGTAAAACATTTATTACATTATTCCCATCACCTCTATGCAGATATAAAAGTTGAGTGCGGCCATTGATAAATTGTAAGGAACAAGGGCCCATGTTAATTTGAATGGCTTCCTCTTTTTCATGAGCTTAGGGCCGATCCAAACAATGAACAAATATACTGCGGTGTAAAGGAGAGTGGGCAGAGGTGAATCCACAAGCAACCATCCTTTCGTTCGCACATCTGTAAAAGATAGAAATTTACATTCTAGCCATCTTTCAAAATGTAAGGTGATTCTTACCCCAGTATTTGCAAAAATATTTACCTGCAAGAGACAGTGTCCATAGATAATAGTTGTATATGCCAAAAACTGTTTCCTGTGTGGAGTTGATAACACTTGCAGACATACTGATTCCTTTACTGAATATATCTGTGAGATACGGATTCATGGTTTATTACCAAGTTTGTGCTATGAGTCAAACATTTATTTTCCTTTCCCAATAGTGTTAATTTATTTTAGTTGGACTTTCTCTCATAAACTTTTACAGTGCATATTTCCATTTATCCTATAATAGGTTTGTTAGTTGGTTATTCTCCAGAAAAGAAATGTGCCGTAAGTAGTCTGAAAATTTAATGTAAAAATTAACCCATAGTTAGTTTAGGGCAGACTATGTGATGTCATGCATTACTCTACTAAGAATATAAGTTATTCAGTTGCAAGTATGCAAAAACTTCCAACTACTGGTAAAATGTGATTTCCATAGAGGGAAAATTATTCGCCTTGACTGGGATTCGAACCAGGATCCCTCGATTTCACAAACAAATCCACAGGGGAGAAGTATGCCGCGGTAGCTTAACTGGTTAAAGCGCTCGGCGCAAAATCGAGGGATCCAGGTTTGAATCCTGGTCAAGGCGAATGATTTTTCCACTGTATAAATCGCACTTATGTGCATTTGCGGGTGACTCCGTAAAGGTTAATACTGTGGCTAGTCCCGGTATCCTCAAAATTACTGGTAAGATGCTATTATAGCAGTGCTGTCTACTTGAATGGAAAAAGTATAATTTCCATGCAGGACTCTCAGGGTAAACAGTTGGAAAAATTTTTCTGCTTTTATTTATTGCAGCAGTCCTTGCACAGACCACATAGTCGTATAGCATTCCATTCCAAAGTTTTTAGTTTTACTGAAAAAACGTTTTCTATTAAAGATTAAAATGATTCCTCGAGCTGTTATAAAGGAAGGATTATTTCCTAGAAGTAATTGTAAACCCCAAGGATTATGATAAACCCCAAGGATTATGATAGTTATAAACCCCAAGGAGCTATTATAAAGGAAGGATTATTTCCTAGAAGTAATTGCAAACCCCAAGGATTATTTCCTATCTAGTGTAAAACAAGTGAAGAGCTGGCTCCACATAATGCAGCTCCTTGAAGTATAATGAGGATTAAAATAAGCATTAAAAAGGTAGGGGTGGGCAGTGGTTACTTAATTAGTATGTTTTTCTAAATCAGTGTTTGTCAACTTTATTTTGGCCATTTCACCAAACATAACTGAGAATACCATCCCCACTTCCCAACATAAATTATTACTTAAATTCCACAAAATGAAAATAATTCTTATGCTTAAGAATTGATTTAGATCCTTGGCATTTAATAAGCTACTGAATTTACATAATATATAGAACATTACATTTGGCTGAATAGTGGTCCTACTATCCTTTTTTCCTAGGGAAGAGAGGGGCTTTTCCCTAGCAGGGAATTCCCCACTGATTGAGAACCCCAGTTCTATATGTTTTTACTCGTATCTGTCACTGCCCTGAGAATCGACTTGGTCGTTAAATCATAACTGGAAATGAGGACAGCATTCTAGTGAGGCGACGGGGATAAGGGAAGCCAAGATTATGTGCAAGGAATTAGTGGCATGGCGTGATTGCCGAACTGCGGCCGGAGGCAGGCGGGATTGTAGCATGTGTGACCTCAAATGCTTGTTTTCCGTGAAGGCAATGAAAGAGGAGACAATAGAGAGGATGAAGGCGCGAAGAAAGTGGGATTGTGTGACCCAATGCCCTCAGCTTTTTGTCTACACCCCCCCTCCCCCCTGCGGCACTTCCTCAACGTCCGTGCGGATTAATTTTAACGTGCTTCCCCCACGGAAAATTCCATGAAGCGTAGGTGCCTTCGACTTGCACGGCAGGAACTTTTATACGGCGACATTTTAAATTGACCGAGTGCGGTGCTGATTTTTGTAATCGATTCCTCCAACAAGAGAACTATTCTATAGCACTGCGGCTGGTTATTTTTAAATCAATTCAGGTTCGTATTCGCAAGCCAAAAACGCTTTGTTGTATGCGTTCACAATGAAATAAACAGGTGGTCTTTCCGGAACAGGTGGCTACTGGAAGCTTCTTCTTTAAGATAGAGGTGGATCCCCGTTTATCTACAAGTAGGGGGTGCTGAGCGTAAAGAGTAATTTACTGTCTTCACGACGGAAAAGTAGAAATATTCCCATTTTTATCATGAATTTCACTAACTACTGATATTCCTGCCCCGGTGTAGAAATCCGAGCATTTTTTTTTAAACTGCATGGGATGATTTATGTTCGAGGGTAATGGAGATGAAAATGTACATTGAGGTAGGTAGACCAATAAAGATTCCAAGGTACCGGAACCACATATAGTAGTGCATGCAGGAAGTGTATTCAAGTCAAATCTACTGGTTTCTCACTCACCAATTTATATCACGTTCTCATAAAATGGTCCGTCAAATCCACGGCGGGCCTGTGAGGAGAAGAAGAGGGTCATTAGCATCATCGAAGGGCGTAAACAAGCTGCTTCACCAGCTACCGCACTTAGTTATACACTCGGTGAATGGACTTGAAAGGATATTTTCTCGCAGGTAATACACGTACGCGGCAAACAAAGGAGTATCGGGTTCCCTTAAAAGAAAACAAACCCGAAGCCTCCGGTGTGCAAGGGGCGGCTTCGATTATTGTGCGGCTTCTCAGCTTTCCCCGTTCCTCAAGCAGCCTAGCGGAGCAATCAAGTCCATGCGTTCAGGGAATCGGTTGCTCATTGAGATGAAGTCTCTAACTTATATCTCCGACAGAAATCCGCGGCTTCACCGTTCACCATACCTTCTCAGAGCTTCCTTCTTACGACGACGAAACTTATAATCGCGGGGGTCAATGGCGCCATGAATCACTAGACCGATCCCCGCCCCGCCTACCGGCCTCACACATGGAGCGGAAATCGATACCGTCCCATCGAGCCAAGCGTCGCGACGCTCTGTCTGCCGGGACTCTCGGCGCCACATTCAAAAAGTATCATGATGGGAGCTGCTGTTAGTATTGCAACCCGTTCATGTAGGGTTGAGCCATAAAGGCGAGGTAAAAATTCAGGACATCAACAGATCGTAATCCATAGAAACGACAACGCCGTATCTTCTGATATTTATAATTTGCATATTCAACGACAAAATAAAACAAAGTTCGCAAACTTGTTACTCTACATTATGCAATATGTTCTGTGCAATAGTATCAGTCAAAATGTCTTTTTTAAGGGCATAAATTCAGGATAATCCCACTTTTTCGGAACTAATGGCAACCCTTCCTACGTGGTCTACGACTAGTCATGACTAGCAGTCAATAATTAGGCGGCTATGATAACTTTATGCCATGACTTTATGGTGGTTGGAGCGATATTTTATCCATGGGCATTTTTGTCCAAGTGCAGATTTGCGCGAAACTTTGAATGCGTATTCTTATTAGTGAAATATATAGATAAAAGTGAAAAAAATGCATTTTACTGATTTTTTTTGGCAATTTAGTGCTATTGAAACACGTAGCCTTGCGGCACATGAGTTATTTCGCAATAGTTCGATTACATGTTTACAGATTGTTACTTGCGATTCTCTTTATGTGAGTGTGCCAGCTCAGGTCTTCACTAACGGAAAGACCTAGAAATCTAGTATTTGATGACCGCAAAATATGGCTATCATTAATCTTTAGTAGAAGGCTCGTGCTTGGAGGAACCCTTTTTAAGTGAAATTGTAGATATACTATTTTCTGAATGTTTAGGAGTAGCTTATTAGTGAGGCACCACTGGGACATACTATTAATGGATGTTTTAGCTGAAGTACTCAATAAGAATGTGTCATTTGATGTGATTAAACAGGTTGAGTCGTCGGCGTATAATATGGGTTGGCTGCAAGAAATGGAGTCTATGAGATCATTTATAAAAATAATAAATAACAAGGGTCTTAATGGAGGGCATCATAGATATTGTTCAGTAGTTGACAAGAAGCAAATTTTGTGGACCTATTATTGCGAAACCCATGCTGAGATTCATGGATAAGGCGGTGTGACTACAAAATTAGTAAGGGAGTTGTAAAACAACTTTTCGAAGACCTTTGAAAAACTCGGGAGGATAGAGATTGGACGATAGATGCTATAGTTGGTTAATGGGCCTTTTTTATGAATGGGATGCACACAAGCTGTTTTAAGATATTCAGGGAACTGACCTTCAGCATAGGATGTATTTATAATTTCTGCTAATGGAGAGGATATAAGCCCCTTTACAGCATTGATAATGGGAATGGGGATTTCATCTAAGACAGCTGTCCATTTGTTTTTGAGTGCAGAGATAATCTGTTGGACTTCCAGAGGATTAGTGGGGAACAGAAAAAAGGACCAAGATGATGGAAGAAAGGAGGAGTTAGAGAAGTGGTTTGTCGACGGGAGAACATTGGATTGAATTTGACAAAATTGAAGGTCGAAGTTATTTGATATTTCTACAGGGTTTGCGGAGGTAGTATTATTAAAAATAATTTTTTGTTGCTTAGGTATTTTTGCTGCATTTGTGTTATTCTTAATTATTTTCCATGCAGCTTTAGATATGTTTGAAGATAAACATATGTTAGCCTCATTTGAGCATTTACGATATCTATGAACACGTTTTTTTTAATCCTTGAGACACAATTTGTAGTAGTTGAGAAGACTTGGGTCTTCAAATTTACATAGAGAGTGAAGCTCACGTAGGTATTGGCTAGCGGCCAGTATATCATCTGAATAGAATTTTCTTTTTCTGCTCACAGCCCGTAGTCTAACTTGTTTTTTAGGAAAAGAGGCATTGAAGTGCATCAAGAAAGTGTTGATGAAAGTATTAAATTTTCCATATGTGCCATTAGCTGTATGCACATCGTCCCTGGTTTCCTGGGTAAGTGAAAGAATTAAAGAAAGAATAGGTTCACTATTAAAACTTCTCCTTACGGTATGTCGAGGAGTTTTCTCCAAGACCATATTTTGAACCTTCAAAGAAAGACATCGTGCAAAATGATCAGAGAAACCAGTAGCTTTTGTGTCACAGAGGAAGTTGGTTGGGTGGATATCTGATATTGCCAGATCGATGATTGTTGAAGAAGTAGGGGTAATCCTAGTAGGCTTATTATTAAGGATTTGGAGGCCATGACATTGTAACATATTGCATAATTCGAATTTACTATTAGATTCTTTCAAGAGATCTACATTAAGATCGCCACACATGATGATGCTATCTATGTTTTTAGAGGATAAGAGTGAGACAACATCGTTTACCGCAGACAGGAATACGTTGAAATCACCGTTAGGAGAACGATGTAAACAGCATACACCCAAGGTGATACAATTATTTTTTTTAATAGAAACAAAACATTCAAAATCTTTCTCATGGCTAACAATGCGATCTAAACATGAAATGTTAAGATCGGTTTTAGCGTTAACAGCTACACCACCACCTTTAAATTTTGTCCGGCAGAAACTTGATATCAAACTGAAGCCCATTATGCTGTGTAGAGAGATTTCGTTAGTGGTGAGCCAGTGTTCACACAATAGCACAATATCTAAGTTTAGAGACTGCAGTAAAACCTCAAGAACACAACTCTTATTTCTGAGCGATTGGATATTTGCAAAGAAGATTCTGAATACACCAGGTTTTGGTACCTTGTCCACAACTTGAGGACTTAGTCAAGAGATGTCCCCTTTTTTGTAGGTTTAAGGTTTCCTGTAGTTGCGCGGGTTACTCTTAACTGTCGCAGTAGAATTGTTTGTGGGGGGGACAATGTTTGAGGGGTTCACTTTTGCGGCTTTTTTATCTGTTAAATTATCAGAGTTCGTCTGTTCAGTGACATTCACGCTTTGAAAATCAATTTCACTTTGGGGCAGGGTGTGAGAAAGATCTATTTTTACACTGAGGTTGAGGACTTACACTACTGGTTGCTAAATCACAAAGGAGGAGTGGCGTGCCATCAGCAGACTCAGACTCTCCCGAGACAGTCGGGAAGGGGTTTTTTAATGAATTCTTGGAGGCCAACAACTTAAAATCCCGAATTTTAACTCCTTTAGGCCATTTTTTGTTATCTTTTAGTTCACTTACCCAAGATGAATTAACTCCAACCTTATAGGCACAAAAGTTTTCATTTTGTGAAACCCTCATGCAAGAAATGTCAGAACAGTTAAATGTTTCCATGATGTACGATTGGATATCGGAGACTTCAGAAGGCATTGAGACACGACTCACATAGAGCCATGTTTTTATGGGAACACCCGTAAAATTGCTTTTGGCCTCGTTGCTGCCGGTATTAAATTTCTGCCGCCGGCGACGCCTGGATTTAGCTTTTGTATAACCTTCATCAGTAGGGGAGTTCACACCAGTCTTTTTTCACGCTGGAAGTGTCTGCCACGTCTGCATAGGAATGGTCTCGTAACGGAACGGAATCTTTCTGATGGTTCACAGCCACGTGTCCACATCAAGTAGATTCGATTTATCGCTCCGAGAGTACGACGACTTTTCTTGTCGATTAGCAGGGGGAACGGAGTGGTCTGGGTTCAGAATATCCATTTTCTCAGTACTCACGACTTTATCTTGAAAAAAATTGCTCTTGGTGGATGCAATTATCATCTCCACTTTTCCCATTCGGGACTGAAGGTTCGTGATCGTTTCCTCGAAGACAGAAGGATGAGTCGCCTCTTTGATACGGTCAGAGGTACGCGGCTTGACGGCGCACAATTTACATAGCCAAGCTATAGAAATGCTGCCACAAATAAGCTCAAATTCCTTCGTCGATACACCCGTGCAACTTAAATTCAATTTAAGATCACACAAGATGTACTCCTAGTACGGGAAAGAGCTCAATATAGGATTATTGCAAGAGCTGCAATCACGATTTAGATACTCGGCAGCCATCTTGGCTTATGCAGGAATACTACTTGAATGCATGGAATGGAATGATATGCATGGAATACTACTTGAATGAAATGTAGTCCTAGTTTATTTTCAATTTGAAACAATACTAAAATGGGCGCTCTATGACTCATGATTTCCTCTCCAGCCACCTAAAATATTCAGGCACTGTAGTAGCAGAGTCCTCTGATGAAATTGTATACATATATGTTACTTTGCAGCAGTTATGCCAGATCTCTAGCACGCTACAAGAATTTTTGATCATGGACAACCATATTTAATACGGGAAATAAAGCGCAAAGGACTACCACTCGCTTTGGTAAAAACTGCCGCGTACATAGGCTAATTTTACTTTAGAAAATTGAAATTGCGTAGTACTAAAATTGAAATTGCGTAGTACTAAAATTGAAATTGCGTAGCACTAGGATGGTCCCCGGATGAAATTGTGAACGATGGATGTTACTGCGTTCTGGCAAGGCCACATTTAGGATACGCCGAAAAGTATTTGGGTCCACGAACCGAAATATTTAATATGCGAAATAAAATATCAATGAAAGCCTCAAGCTTCTCGAAAAACTACTACGAGCGAACAAATAACACTCAACAACTTCCCAGAAGAGTTTGTGGGTTTGAACTTTCGTAATTCAAATGTTTCAAATTCGAATTTTCAATGGTTCGAAAGAAGCTTCAGTTGAGAGTAAAGTGTAAGTCAATTTTCTATAACTCGAAATCTCCACAACTTAAGGTAGTTTGAGCGAAAAATCACTTCACCTAAAATTTTTGATGAATTTGGCCTCATTTTAAAGAAACAATTCTCATCTTTCCAATGATATCAAAATATCAACCCCTTACCGAACTACTTTTCAATCAATTAGCCTGAAAACATAAGTTGTTTTACATAGGATAGATTACGGCTGTGCGCCCCAGAGGGAGAGTATTACAAAAATTAGGATCGTCTAGCGCAAAGATTTCGTCAAAAAACAAACGGTGTATAGTTTGCAAGTTTTCTCATCTATTTATAAAAATTAATCTGTTACTCACCGCAGTAAACTTTACAGAATCACAAAAAAAACCTGCTGTTTGGAAGGGTTTTCAGCCGTACGGCGTGAAAAAATGAGTCAAGTTAGAGACTTATGTAGCTTTATTTATTAAATTACTAAAAATTTTGGTCATTAATAACTATATCTTTGCACTATTAATACTACAATATTTATTTCATATTTCTTACAGACGCTGAAATCAAATAATAAAATTTGAATATGGTCTCCATTATGACTAGGGAACTATCTCGCTCAAACCACCTTAAAGCATTTTTCATCTCCAAAGTCCCCGGGAATAATCGACTGTAGAGTATACGTTGAAATGCACGACTTAACGTGCAGCGGGTCGATCGTTTAGAGCAGCATTGCCCAACATTTTTCGACCTGCGCACCCCTTGGCAGTCTATGTCCTCAGATTATGCGCCAATCAATCGGACCCCTTGCAGAGCTGAAATACGTCTGCATCATTATCGCCGCCATTCTGTTCTTTCTGCGCATCCCGAAACCGCCTAGCAAATACCCCTCAGGGTAAGCTTACCAAAGGCTGGGCACTGTTTTTCCACGGAGAGAGGCGTAGCCAATTTTTAAACGAGAAAAGTAAATTGTTGACAGTGACAAGGTAGAACTAAATGAAATACCAAGGACTGCCCGACTCAGTATCTCGGCTCACCACCATTTGCTATGCATTTACTTCTTACTAGGCAGTTAATTTAAACTTTTGCCCAGCTACAATATTAGCCTTCCCTCAGGAAGCTACAATGTTAGCCTTCTTCAAGGCTACTTAAATCTCACATAGGTATTACAATGTATTATCCATAGTGTGTTACTCATTGTGCATGAGTAATAAATATCCATTAATCAATCGTAATAGAAAAAAGGTGTGGTGTGGCCTTATGAAGGAAATGGTGGAGATCTGAACCCTTCTTCCCTTCTCTTAAGTTTGCTTGTGAGCCTGCGCCTGCAAAACTTAACTTTCTGTTCCCCTTACGTCATAATCACTATCATCGCTCGATAAAATCGTCATTTGTCCTATTACTTTCGCGCCTGTCCGATGAGTAGATAATATAATGTTATTGCATTGTATGCATCGAGTTAACGAACATATTCCGGAGAAAGAAACACACTTACAGAGATTTTAATCACTATCAATATTCATTTGCTAAGACAAAATTCTAAGAAATACGGAAGTAGATTCGAGCACCTTGAACTATTCCCGCACATGCAATAAATTAAAATTGCTCATCCTCAACTCAAAAGACTCGCAAAGGTGATTACGGGAACTCATTCCCTAGTGTGGTGGTTTATAGGTGTACAAAGTTCACGCTGGAATTTTTCAATCATGTCTGATGACGCTTCTGAGTATTCATCCATCAACGTAAGTTGGCAGAAGAATGGACCGTCAAGGATGGCCAGGAGGTGATAGTCGCCTGATGAACCACGAAGCAAAAGAAGAATGTAGGTCAGAGAAACGACGCGTTTACAATGGATGATTTCGAATATAATGATGATTATTTATATCTTTTAGGTCAAAGATAGCTTGCGATGGAATGAAAAATCTGATTCTAAAAAATCTTGAGTCTGTGAAGCACTTTCATGTGTCTAAAAGAATGTATCCCGCGCAACTAAAGCAAATTCCGCTTTTTGATGAGTGGAAAATAAGTTTGCAAAAATACTGTTTGTAGATAAATATAAAAATGCTTAGTGTGTACTTGAATTTGGGGAAGGAACTAGAAAATACATTCAATTCGAGAAATAAATGCGAACCTCCTCCTACTACGGTACCTAGATTAGATGATGATAATAAAATTAGGAAAATAGACTGCAGAAAAGACAGGTTTAAAATTTTATTTACCCGCGAACGACTAGAGACCATGATAGCTTCCAATGAGACTTTTGACTAGATTTGTCGATAGGTAGAGTAGCTAATCAGTTGATTTGCTCCCTAGTGCTTGTTTCTAAATCTGCTAAGTAGTACTAACAGAACCTCTTGCATTTTTCCTGTGCAACTCTTGTATTTCTGTGCACTTGTTTAGTTTCCAAATACAAATATATAAATAGTTTCTCTAACATTGGTAGCATACCGATCGTTAAGTGCATGTTGGTGAAATGACACCTCCTGACTTGTATTTGCCGGTTTTTGTTAATGCATTAATGGTCGTAGTTTTATTAACCTCATTACGGCATAGTGTAGTGCATGTTGGCGATAACTCACTCCCTGCCGCACTCTTGAGGTAGCTTGCAGTGTATTATGTATGATGGAGGGCGAAATTTACAGCCATCAGGTTTTGGTGCGTCGATTTTCACTAGCGCCCCTCAATAAACCCAACGTCTTAGTCGTGGGGGGATGATGGAAGTAATGGATTGCCTGTTGGGGTGAAGTATAGTCCTTTAACCCCGGGAATGCTACCCGATAGCTCTGAAGGCCCTACAGGACCCTTGAAAAGTTCATCAAACTGGACTTGGGTAAAGCCATCGCTGGGATTATTACCCGCTTGGTGGATGCTCATCGATCTCTGGAAATCAAAAAGCCATGAGAATCATAGGATTGAATCTTCGGGAAGACCTACGCAATGAAAAAAAGGAATATTGAGAAAGAGATGAAGAACATGACAAATGATTAAAATAGTTAGGAGTTCATCGAGGGCCCGAAATAGACCAAATAGGGAAAGAAAGAAGAAAAATATTTTCCCTAACATGGATAATTTACTGGAGTTAATACTGCTTTTAAAGCACGCATCATTTTTTTCTAATTTTTGTATGGCAATGTATAACATAGTCTGGACCAATACTCCTGTAGTATCTAACAAGTGCTGAAAGTTTTTCTCTTTTTTCCGACTCATTTATTGAGGGTTTATGTTCCTCGGAGCCTCGGAGGTAAAAGTTAACAAGTATGATTAGAAGTATGAAGTGCTACATGTAAAGGAAAAATAACAGTACCCTTTCCTCCTTGAGTGTAACTATTAATATAGTTCACTTACCACATTTTCAGCATTATTAGCTATAACATATGCATTGCGTATGCCATGCTAGGGTCAGAATGTCATTTTAGGAAAGTTACATGTCCAAAAGTGTGCGAAAAATCGATAAGACTTATTTCACACAGTAATTAGTTTTTAAAAAGCCGATTAACTATCATATTGATCAGAGAAAATAGATTTAAATTCGTTCAGCCGGCGTTTTAATCACTGATGAGATATTTTCGTATGCTCGGTTGAATCCTATATGGAAACCAGAATTTTAAATATTTTTTCCTCGTAGCCACCTTAAGGAAAATAGAATAAAGGTCAGTACGTACGATTGGTGTGAACTTGTATCAATTTTTAAAAAACTGCGAGGGAAAAGGATTATTAATTAGTGGGAAAACAGCATCTGTACTGGACCCTCAAATCGCTGATAGTCGCCTTCTCTGCAGCTTCTATTCGCAGTGGGACCAGAATAAATATTGGAAAGTTCAGAGCAGAGGGGTGCAAATATTATACAAGTCTTAAATCTCGTTCTGACATAATGACATTGACCACGAAAATTCTCCGTTCGCTCAAGGAAACCAGTTTTTCCACTCTCGCCGATGCAAGTTCAAAAACCGGATTCGGCACGATTCCGCTGTTGGGGCAGGCTCGCGAAGCACATCATCATTTTGTAAGAAATTGATTGTTGGCCTTTTCCACGTTCTGTATCAAGATCGTAAGTCCACGTCATTGGGGAGAGTGGAGTAACATTACGCAACCAAAACAAACACACGAGAAACAGAGGGTTCATCGAATCGTAGGTATATTTCATTAATGTGACGTACTGTACCTCCACGACTGTTCGCGTCGCGTTTTTTTAATTACCCGAACAAAATAATTGAAATAGCATAAATTATCCTGACAAAAAACGCTTTAAAATAACCCGAATAGAGACGATTTTATTTATTTTTATTATTTTACAATTCTTTCTGAGGCGATGAAATCAGAGAAATTCTGCCTCGTATTTGTTTCTTTATTATTACAGGAGGGGCAGATCACCAGCTGAATGGCTTGAGCGTTGGTCTGAAGTAGTTCGAATACGTGTAATGTGCCTGGACATCGCAAGAAAAACCAAAACAGTGATTTTTTCGTAAAAGACCTTGAGAATGTGCAGGAGGCGCAGCATAAACAAACTGGTCCACACCACCCAGAATAGCAATAGTTAATGACCCAATGGAGTATGAAGTACACATCTCTTTTGGGTCATCAATGTTTAACTCTGATTTTGTCTCAAGTCGACAGTTTTTAGTTCTATACTTAAGTCATCCAGCTTATAAGTAACGGTAACATTACCAATAAAACCAATACCTCCGCCTCGGAGTGTTTCAATTGTTTCCTCTCTTGCTTGCATCTGAATTCATCCATAGGAGATGAGTCGTTTGAAAAAGCGACACTACATAATTAAGCTCATAGATGACGGATGAATTTCTAAATCTGATTACGGAGTACACTCATACGAGATTGGAGATGGTATCTATAGCGTAAAAATGATCAGATCTAAAGACTAGTTTCACTTCTGAAGAAAAATGTGAGCAAGCGGTGGAAGTATTGTCTACTATTGTATCCCTGATTGTTTCTTGGCTGATGAGAGCGTAAGGAATGCGGTAGCACTCACACATTCGGACAGATTTGGAACTCTCACCCTGGCGAAAATATAGCGTGAAGGGGGCGTCAATGAAGCTCCTATCGGAGAGTGAAGGAAGAGCTGACTAAGCCACAAAGGAGGGTGAACGGAGAGTCTGGGGAGCGTAAAGTGGAACACGGGGGAGTAAACGTAGCGTCGTCTTGGAGTGTTAACGGAGCGTAGACGGGGTACAAATCTACTACCGCCTCTATTTACATTCTAAAAATTGCATAAAAATAGTTTTCATTGAAGTAACGATGTGAAGAATACGATACATAAAAATTAAAACAATAAAAACTTAGGAAAACAGAGCAAAAAAATGTACCTTGACTTGGCATCGATCTTGTAACCTTTTTACTCACAGTCGCTCACCTTAACCACTGGGCTATCACCGCATCATATGTTTAATGTGTTTCACAGGGTCTAAGTCTTATTACATACCGTTACTTGTTTTTTTAAAGGTTTTTAGATGCTTGGATTTTACGAGTTTTTGCTTTTCAATGACCAGTTAATATAATTTCCTATTAATAACTGGGGATAATGTTGAGGAATAGTTCCTCTATGTTTCTTATAGTAGCATTTTCCTTGTTAATGTCGATTTTGTTCTACATTTTACTTTTCATGATTACTATTCCTCATGACCTTGCTCATCCTCCAAGCATTTTATTCCACAACTGGAGAGATGTGAAGAGTATAAATAAGGGGAAGATGAACAATATATGTCATTATGTCATCACCACTCTATAATTACGCATAGGTATGCCATTAATCCATTCAAATTGATTACCGCGACTATGCCTCGAGTACGACTGCCTTGATTATGTTACATGATTAACAAGTTAGGTGCTAAATAGATAGCTATGGCATCTAATCTTTTATTTTCTATGAATAATTGCAAGTAAGCAAACGTCCATGCCAAACATGCCATCAACCTTAATTAATCTTCATTTGAATACATGAAGTATACGCAGTAGGTACATCATGCACATGTTTTTAAATACGATGTAGACATAATAACGCATTTCCGAGGGGAAATGTACGAACTGGCTAGCTACCAATTAATTAGTTACACCGTATGTTAATGTTCAATTCCTATCTAATATTACGAAGCGATCATTACCGTAGGTATGTTATTTAAGATTAAGTTGTCCGTCAACGAAGGTACATCATGATATTAACTAAAAGTATTGCATATTATTGGGATATTTGAACAACCAGCTTTTATTTACACAAGCCTATTCTTACAGCAAAAATTACAAATTTCTCGTAGTAGCAGCAGTGAAATCGAAGAGTAAACAAAACCATCAGACAACTCTTCGTTTCCTTCCCCGGAAGCGTTCTAGAAGTGTTGACGGGGAGACGAAAAACGAAGCGTCAAAGAAACCTTGAGGCACTCTCCGTTCGCTCTTGCGGAAGAGTTCGGGAAACGTGTTTGGAGTCAAAATTCTCGGAGAGTAATCAGGGAGTAAAGGTAGCTCCTCCAAGAGTATAGAACTCCCCGTTGACGCTGCCTCTACGCTAGGGCAAGCGTTCGATTTTTACCAGGGCAGTGTCTGGATGTGGAGTGACGGTTCTCAGCACAAGCTACACCCAATTTTGAAACCCATTTTAAAGACACGGTTACATTCCAGCTGACCTGCTTCTTCTCGTAAATAAAAAAAACTCCAAAAAATCCATGACGTCATAAGCCCGTAAAAAAAATTCGAAGGGAAAAATCTTCCGTCCCAGTCGATGGGAACACCGTTTTGAAGCGAGCACTTGGAGTTCCTACAGGGCGGGAGGGAAGAGGGGGGGCAGGAGCCCAACGGTTCCGGTGCGGTGGCTTTAGGTATCATCCGAAAACGCTCCGAGGGCTAACGCACACCGTGGACCGGGTCTTCTATTTCAAATTGATGATCTTAGCCTACTTATGAGTGAGAGAGAGGGGAGAGAGAAGAATGAGGTAAAGGCATGCCGTATCCCCGATCACACCAGACGCCAGGCTTCTCCCTCCACCCTACTCATACCTACGCCTCCTTGTCTTCTTTTTATCCCTTTCTCTTCCTCCCTCTACTTGGGGGGGAGGGAGGGAGGAAACCAACCCCACGGCTGTATCCCCCCTCTTTCACACTCCTCCCCCACTTATTCATCCTCTCACATGAACGCACAGCATCCCAGTCGTCGCAGAGGAGGCTGGGCGAAAGCTTCCCTATGGAGAGAAACACTCGGAATGATACAGCCAATGTAGTGGGCCGCCCGAGTCACTTGGGAAATTGAGGGTGAGGATCGTCCCTGCCGCTAACTACCAAACCAACACCTCTCCTAATCCTCAACGCCACTCTCATCCCAACGTCTGTAGCAAGAACTTCTCACTCCACGCGGACCTCATGCCCCGCTTTCTTTCACTTTTCCCACCCCGTCCACCGATACCTCCAATCTCCCAGATTCATCCCGTACCCTCGCCTTTTCCTCTCCGCTTGAAAATTCTTCTTTTTTATTCGTATCGAAAAAGTCTACTATGAGGAATTAATATTTGTCGTGCGTAAAAATCAGCACGATCATCCTCTTTTTAATTCTGGAAAACCGGAAAAAAACTTCTTAAAATTGCTACCCACTAAAATAATTCGGGGATTCTCTTTGATTATGACGTAACTCGTGGGATATCCCCTCGATTTTTCCGGATTTTCTCCTCCACTTTTCCGGATTTCCTTGCGGAACAGCGAATTGCCGGAGTGCTTTCAAAAAAACCATATACGTACATATTTCCGTATTAAGTTTAAGAGAGCATCATTAGTTACACTTCAAATCATGAAACAGTACTTTAGCCTACATTTGACCCTATTCTATCCTTCGAGCCTATTCGTTTCTTGAAACGACCTAAACCCATTTCTTTTTTCAATGCCTGTATTTGAGCATCCCACTTGATTGTTAGTTAAAAATAACTTCACCCAGTTTTTCATAAAGAAGCAGCTCCATGTGCCGCAACTAAGTGTACAGTTTCCATGTCAAGGGTATGATGAAAACTGCTTTTTATTTTCTGAATTAGAGATTCCCATTCCGAGGGTGTTTCAGTGTTAAAGTTAGAAAATAATACAGACATACGAACGAATGTGTTACAGTCACCTTGAAAAAGTGATATTTCTAATGGAAATCCTGGAATACTCATTTTGCTTAAAATAAAATCCTATGGCCACCCTGAAAATGTTCTCCATTATAATCATTACATGCATTGTTCAATTCAATTTAATTTAGAATTGAGGGACTCCTGTGCTTATTACAAAACATCTACTAACCCTTCCCTAATTTCATCCCATCTTCTAGTCCAGGGGTCGCCAGACTGATGCTCTTTGGTTTCGTACTTGTGGCTCTGACATGAAATTAAAAATTACGTAAAACCATCATAGTTTCAATTACTATTTTTAAAAGAATTTGTTCACCTTATAGTGATTTTTTCTTCATATAACAAAGATAAAATCGGTGTAATGACTTGTAAATCGGGACTCGAATAATCGACACTACTATTGAGTGTATCGAGTGACTACTACTCATCATAGATGTGATATCTTTTGTAAAAAAAATAAATAGTGCTACTGGTACTAAAACTTGTTGTTCCTGTTTTTTGTATTGCATACTTTCAGTGAAGACTGAATGTTTATAAATGCCCCAAAAGTGCGAAGAAAGTTAGGGAACGCCCAACAATATTCCGAACGCGGTAGGTAGGTAGTTTGTGTTTTAACTCCTGGCTCAACACTTGCACACTTCATCTCATTCTAAAATTGTGATAATGAACAAGAACTCTCGGTGCAAAAAGCATGACGATAAGTTGGGTTGTGTGTTAAAAGATAAATAAAGTATAATTTAAATATAATACATAGAAATAATATTGTACGGGGGAGGAATGCCAGTTGCATCTCGACGGTATCGACATCTCTTGAGCAAACTGCAGTACTGTCTTCTCCTTGTGGGTAAACGGCGTCCCATTCGGCTGTCAAGCTACACTAGATAGTAGAAGCTCCCTGGGAACATAGGCAAGAGCGCTAACACGGAAGTCCTCTTCGCCAGATCGAAAGACTGCTGTCCTGAAACATTTCCTTATTCGTAAATACATACGCATACGTGTAGTATTAAAAACAATTGAAATTATTCCGAATCCATATATGGATTTGGAATAATTTTTATATTGTTGTGAGGAACAGGTGTTTTGCGCTTCCGTCTCTAAAGTTGGCTGAACTCCTGCTCTAGGCCTAACCGTCTTCCTTCCTTCAGACCTCATGTCCCGCTTTCTTAGACTTTTACCACCCCATCTATAACACACACCCCCTCGCCTCCTCCTACTAATCCTATACGCTCCTGCCTCTTGCATCCTCGCTCCTCTTCGACTTTAAAAAGTCCTTTTCCGTAAAGCGTCTCCAGGCATTACGATCCTCCTGGCCTCTTGCGTCCATCCCAGTAGTAGGTCATCGTTGCTTTTCCATCCCGGATCGGAGGTCGGTAGGTATGTTTGGAGTTTGAAGGTAGTTTGAGCGAAATATCACTTCACATAACATTCGATGAATTTAGCCTCAATATAACGAAAAATATCCTCTTCTTTCCAATGATAACTAAATATTAGCCGCATATCATTATACTTTTAGAGATACTTGCCAAACGATCCTAACCATTTTCTATGGGACATAGAAAGGGTATGCACTACAGAGAGAATTTATTTTTAAAAAATGAGGAATTTATAATGCATAGATCTCGTCAGAAATTGAACAGTACGCAGTTTGTATGTTTTCTCAACTATTAAAAAAAATAAATCAATTGCTCAATCCAGTAATTTTTACAGAATAGTAAAAATATCTTCGTTTGTTAGGAGTTTTCAGCATACGGCGTGAAAAAATATGACTCCTTAAATAGTTAAAACCTTATACACGTATATTTAGTTAATTACTGAGAATTTCAGTAACTTAAAACAAAGTTTTTGTGTCGTTAATGTTACAATATTTACTTCATACAGTTCCTTATATGTATTTTAAAATAAATATGAATATGGTCTGTATTATGACTAAGGAAAAATCTCGCTCAAACTACCTTAAAAGGTGCGTAGGTAGTCGAGCTTATTTGCACCACATCCCACGTCAAAACTATCCGATTAAAATGCACATCTGACGTTCCATTTCGATCCATTTGAACTGCATTCCGAAGATTTACATCCTTGGTGCATATAAATAAGAAAATTCCTTGGCATAAGTAAGTTCATTTCAACAAATTTAATCATAAAAAGAAACATTTAACATTTCTTTTTCATTATATTTGCGATACATTTCTGAGCTATCAGTGTATTAATTAGAGAAGTGGGATCATTCCCAACACCAAGAAGTAAGCAAGAGTAGTGCTTTAAGAAAAGTACTTGGGACACGATTTCACGGGCACGAGATTATTGACCCCACTATATCGGCAGATTTGGCCGCCCAGATAAAATAAGGGAGATAAATGTGATACGTTATAATATGCCATTCACCCTGCGCCTTATTCGATACAACAGCAGTCACGGCTACGTGCTAGTTAGTATTGAAATCCAATTCCGTGCAGATTTATTCCGTACACGTAAAGCAATTTTCGCTAACAAATGCACAAAAATGACTGGTGTCCTGCCGTATGCTGCCGCTAGCCTTACTAGCGGCTCGCGGGGTTCAACGTAGGGGTCGATTTGAAAACTTATTTCATCTCAATCGTGTAAATTATTTCTCTTCCGTAATTTATTAGAGTCTGCCAAAAGGAATGAGTTTTTGACAACAGTGCTCCCTTAATAAAAGCCAAAATCCGATTAATCCCACATCAGAATTGTCTCAAAGAGTTCCCCATGTGACTTCGTCCGATATCTTTTCACCTCCGGAGATTATCGTAACGTGAAGTCGAATATGTGCCTGTGCGCTTATACCCAGAAACATTTTACAGGAAGAAGTGGGTGTTCTAAACGAGGAGAACCAGGGACGTAGTTCTTTATTGATTTTCCGAGTTCATTTCCATATGTCCTCGACCACTGAGTACACCATTCGCTGAAGGCCACGTTCCTTCAGGGCTTGAGGCTGCGTCTTATTGGTCGACTTCTTTCGCATTGTGAGCGTCTGCAGCAGAGCGGCTTGCCCGGGTCGGAATGGGAGGAGGACGGTCATTTCCTTCTTCGAGTGAGGAAAAGCGACAAGGTCGCGGGCCACTACCCTTTATCCGGAGTAAAAGCTGAGGAATGTAGGCAAGGAGAGGAGAGAATGGGAGCCGAGAAGAAAAAAATCCGTGGATATGAAGGTAAAAAAAATCCATGTCCGTGGCCATTCTTTTGTGTTCGTGCCGGTGAGCATCTTCGAGACGATTGTTTTTCCGCGTAAAATTGGGGAGGACCACAGAATTGATCGGAGAGTGTAAAAAAAAGCCTTGGAACCTTTCGCCGACTTTCGAGGTTATCTCTGCAGTGTCTGGTTAAAGGGGTCCATTGCGGAGGGATTGTGTGTAGAAAAATGGGTACATGAGTAAAGTTCGTCATTGAACAAAACGACTCGAAAAAGATATCGATTGAAAACCTTAAATCGATTCTAAAGCGAGTGGAAGGAGGATTCTGAGCATAGGCATTACGATTCCAATAATCACCAGTAAAGAGTCGTATGAACATCTAAATCCGTGATCTAATTTCTGTAGCAACATTTGTTAGCCAACTGGTTATACATTCATTTTACGGATAATACAACAATAGGTCGTTTCCAAGGGTTGGGAAAAAGAAAATAAAGAATGAAACTAATATGTTGTTCAGATTGTGGTCTGTTTGAGCCATTAGCAGAACCAGTGAGTCGTTTCAATCGTACAAACACAGAATTTTCTCATCAATGTTTAATTAGTTCATCACTATACTGCGGAATACGTTTTCCACCAATCCTAAAATGTGTAAACTTAGTCGGACCCAGGATATTAAGAGCATTTTTACGAGGTTAGAAAGAATTTTCTGTTACAGTCGGGTTATATCGAATCGCCAGTTTTTGTTGGATGGTTATGAAATGGACACACAAAGAGGACCAAAGTTTGTGTAGTCAAGGAGAAATGGCTCTCGGGTGAACAGTGAACACGAGATATCAAAAAATCCTATGGACTAGCTCCTGTGGCATATAACTTTACGACTGGATGTTCTGATGTGGATGATTATATATGCACGCGCTTAATGGAGAAATTGAAACTTTTTCAGAAACAGACCAAGTAAATGATTCATAATCGCTGTTAGCCTTTGAACTCACAATTCAATTAAAATTCGGAGCTTCCTTACGTCTACCGCTACGTTAACTTCTATGAAAAAATACGGCTGACTATAGTTTTGACAAGAGGGCAATAAAAATGCGTTCTAAGTCAGTTTGAGCTAAATATCAATTTGCATAAGACTTCAATGAATTCGGCCACATAATATAGAAAAGTATCTCACCTTTTCAAAGACGCCAAAATATCAGCCACTTACCATACTATTTTTCGAGATATTTGGCAAAAAAATAAAACCAGTTTTCCATGAAAAACGGTACAAGTATGAATTCCAGAGAGACTTTATTTAAAAAGTGACGATTTATTACGCATATTTCGCGTCATAAAATTAACAGTGCGTAGATTGTATGCTTTCTTAACTATTTTTTAAAATAAATCAATTAACCCAGTAATTATTTTCAGAATCGCAAAAAAATCTTGTGTAGTGAAGGCGTTTCCGCAGTACAGCGTGAAAAAAACGAGTCAAGTTAAAGATTTATGTATCCATATTTAGTTAATTGCTGAGACTTGAAGTCGTATGAAACAATATTTTTGCGCCAATAATATTATAATATTTACTTAATGTTTCTTACGGTAGATTAAATTTAAAAATAAACTTAACATATGGTCTCTATTCTGACTAGGGAAAAATCTCGCTCAAACTACCTTAAACGGCGGTATTCGTTACCCTTGGGTCATCATCTAAGTTCATCTTTTCTAATTAGACATGCGTGAGTATCGGTAAGAATACACGTGCTCCGTTTTAACTATCAAGCAGTCTATTCCCTCCGGACTGATCTGAGCTCCCATTCGAGGTGAAACGCATACATTAGTTCTGGTGCAACTCTCTGTCTGTCTCAATGCCCACCTTATCCATTGTAAAACCCAGGTATACCCAAATAACACTGGTAACTGTTGTGAAATTTAGCGCCAAAAGGACGATTTCAGAGGCGTAATTTTTCTCCCCTACGGATGATGAATCATGCGAAAGATTTTCAGATGCTTTGCTCCACTTATTGTCACTAAATTATGACTCGCCGAATAACTTTCGATTGAGGGGCGATTTGTTTCCTCAAACACAGATGATCTTAAATTTTTTCAATTAATTGAGAAACTTGCTGTAATGACCCATAATGCAGTTAAGTTTCCCCATCGGCAATGTGGAGTCAACGACCGGGAAACGAAACTCGCGAGCAATCGTATGGCCTTGCACGTGAAAAATAGTATGGCACGTTTTTTTTGTTCTCCTTTCCCACGACGTTAGTCTCAGTTTCTACGGGGCAACAACCGGTTCAGCAACTTTCGTCATCGTTCCGTGCGTAAGGCAATTGAGCAACCTACGGAGGTGCGAAGTAAGGTTAGCCCGTCCTGACGAACTTGTCTTCACTAAGCATTTCTGAGGGGAGTGTGAGAAAGGGAAATGGCATTTTTTTCGACGTTTTAAATGAAAATAAAAGTGGTTTGACTAGGATATCAGGTGCAGAAAGCTCCGAGTGATATATATTCACCATGAGAAAATTCCCGCACAAGACGCTATTGTCGAACCGCGGCGGAATAAACACCTTTTGTGTCAAAAGGGTATTGATTATAATGTCAGCAGAATTTTTTTTTTGTTCCTACTTGGGCGTCTAATTGTTAAATTGCTGGGAGGTAGTACATAGATCATCACTGCAGATATTTTTCCCCAATAGGTTCCTGTCAGTAGCTACACCTAGGTCGAGAATTCTCGACCGCTGCGCAATAAACGCATGTCCTTTGTTCTCATGCGCTTGAATCGTAAACTTCGCTTGACCGGCCCACATTTCTCGTCTTTAATGTAGCTTTAAAAGGTAGTCGTAAAAGATGCGGTTATGTCTACGAGAAGCCCTGCGGGTATAATTACTTCATGGTCGGTAGGTTTTAAGCTCTGCCGTTTCTTATCGATTACAGGGTGAAGGCGAATGCTTTATAACTGCCACTGAAGTCTATGCAGTGAGGGAAAATGTGTGACCACAGCCATTCCGAGCGCTAAATTTCTTTATACGGTAGTCCGGCAAGTCTTTTATCTTGGCCAATGCGCTCTCCAGGTTGTGATTAATTGGGAAAGTGGTTGGGATTGAATTTGGCATTAGCCACATTCTTTATATAGCGATTTTTTCCTTGATTGAAGTTGTTGAAAAGGCCTTATTGTTAATGATGTTGGCATGAATGAATGCTATGGTGGAGACAAACTTGGAAGACAAATTCTGTTAGATTTCACGGGCTGCCTGCGTAATTTCATCCTGATTTACTTACTAATTTAAATAAGAGATTAAAATACAACATTCTTCATTTTCTTCCATGCCATTGAACTATTTTATGCAAATTGATGCTGTCTCAATTTTTTCCTCTTGAACTTTCGGTAAATTCGAATCGATCTCTTCCAGATTGTAATAATAGTCCTTAGATATTCACCGTGCTACTCAATCAATGATGGTTGGGTAATTTCAACTGATTCAGAGTTAACTTGACTAATTTCCCAAAGTTTTTTTTCTAATGCCGTGAAATTATTCGAAATATCTTTTATTCCTGGTTCTGTTGACGTCTCGCACTAAAATTCTTTTTATTACCGCGAAGTTATGATAAAAATGTAGCTTTAATAAACTCGACAATAGATGAATAACTATTACGTACCTACTCCTTGAGGTTTTCAATGTTTTTGGATTCGGTAAGCGATCACATGAACGCGGATATAGTGCATGCAGTCGTATTTGAAACAGACTCCAATCCTCACCTTATCTCACTAACGGACGAGAAATGTTCTAGGTATATAATATAATAAAATTTTCCATGGTTACAGTATATACACTCATTTGGGCCAATTCTACCGGGTAGACTTCCAATCTGTGACATTATTTCTTCCCTTCGCCTAGCTTCGTGCTTCTATTATTTAGAAATCTCCTGGGCTAGCAATGTCGTGGAACGGGACATATTTCTGTGCGAAATTACCCGCCGGCAGAGTATACCAGCTATTAATTGCGAACTTTCCATACGCACGTGATAAATCAAAGCCGATTAAATTAATAGTTTTCCACCCGAATTCATGTGCAGGCTGATACATCATTCTCTAGATATAAAACCTTAGAGATAATGAAGCTGGGAAGATTTCCGAAGAGGAAAAAGCTGATGAATATCATAAAATAAGATTTAACCTTTTTGGCGAGACTTTCAAGTGCTTATCGAAAGCTTAAAATATGACTCCGCGAGGATACGCTGAGTAACACCAAACACTCCGAAACGACAGTAGGTTAAGAAGAGGAAAAACTTATCAGAGGATGAAACGAGCCGGATGTAGGTCAAGAATCATTGCCAAGGTTTCAACAGCGTGAATCGCAGAATCCCGTCGACGGCATACGTGAGAAAGCAAGCGTCTACGATGGATTAAGATGAGCGCGGAGGATACTCCATCGGCCAATGGTACGTATAAAAAAACTAAATAGGAGTGACTTTCGCCGACCGCGAACCCATGCCTCTGTAAGTCCGAACATCTATTTAGCAGTTCAGCTTTCTTCTTGCGTGCTGGATTGAAGGTAAGCAAGATAAATTAAAGCATTTGGTGCAGGCGTGGAAAGTAAATAAAAGTGGAGATTTGTTCGTAGGTTATTAACTTTTTACGACAGATTTCTGTTTTTCTCTTCAATATTTTTACTAACCAATGAAATTCGATGTTCATAACCAAGAATCCAATCAAATATATATATATAAAAGGTTAAATTGAAGGTAATCCAATCAAAATAAATGCATAGTTCATATTGAAAAGAGGTTCCATCAATGATTTCTAGTAAGAGTATCCCTAGTATTAGCCGCTTTAGAGGGAGTCCCTAACACAGGATATTATTACAGTGCGTTGCAAAACGTGTTCTTCCCTTTGGAATAACGTTTCATGGATGGTTTGACGCTGTTGTTTTTTTAATCATTTAAATAATTTATTGAAGAGCCAAGGCATTCAGAACAAAATAATTATTTTCTACCGGCCGTGGTAGCCATTTCCATGAAAACCATCCCGATAATTCCTCTGCCTGGCAAACGAAAGGTTTGAATCCCTTATCAGGTAAGGATGCTTAGTTTTTCTATATGTTAAACAGCTTCGGTTAGACGGAGTGAATCTATTCGGAGTGTAATCTTGAGATAGGGAGGCTCAAGGCACATTTTTACTCCAACTACGCATTTTATTTTACCACCAGTCAAATTGGGCAGCATTCCTTGAAAGAAGCAGAAAGCGCGTGCCCGATGGAAAGAATTTATTTGCACGTACACACAGGTATATTTCCTTCTCCCTCATTTTTACTTCGTTGCATGCATCTTGAGTATAAATAGCGTTAATTCAACGTGATAACTTTATCGTTGAGGATTCATAAAGAAGCCAGACGGGAATAGTGCTCCCTAAATGTGGGACTCAAGATATTTGGAAATCATCTTGGGCATTTCTACCAAAGCCCATCATCTAAAATAGGCCCGCTACTCATATCAGTGATCTTAATTGAACGCAGGCTTACAAGGCATAGAGTGGAACGGCTTCTAGCGAGACCGATTGTCCAGAGTCGCGGGCCCAGAAAACGAATCTCACCAGTCAGAATGAGGAGGCAAGGCGACGAAAGGGGGAGTAAACCAAGAGGATGAAATGAGGACTCATTTGCACAGGAGTACATTAGAAGCCAAGGAGTGTGTGCATGGCCGTGAATAGTTACCATTTCTACGCCCCGAGGAAACTTTTTACGCGTGCATCCTGCTTAACAGAAAAAATATCAAGAATTTCTAAGTTGACTTTTGATTAGTGAAACGAGAATACTTAAGTCGTCGAGTCAAAAGGTTGGTGTAATGGACGAGGTCTAAAGGATTGTTAAAGGATGGTTAGCCAAGAACCGCAAGCATGTGAAATGCATAATACAGGGCACGAAAAAGCTTCCTATGCCTTATACAGGTTTCCCTGTCTGTTTTTCCGGTAGTTTTCCGGACAGTTCCGATAGTCAGGAAATCTCACTTCTTGAGGATACCAGTAAGTTTCATGAGTCAACAACAGGATTACAACTAGGGACCCACCGTTTAGGTGTATGTCCAAAGCTTAGCCTACTGTACCACTGTTCCAGCCGAGTGCTGACTTCTTGCATGTACCTACAGGGTTGCTACAGGTCAGAAATTATGAAATTCCAGGACTTTTCCTGTTTTTTTTTCAGGCCAAAATTTTCATTTTTCCATGTGAAAATATCCGTTCTTTGCTAAGTGTGTGTTTAAAAGAAGGCACAAGAATAAGAGCACCACATACTAACGCACGTTCTATGGGGAGAATAAAGTTTCCCACCAAACGAAGCACTGCCACTTTTCGCTCTGGGAGAAAATCGGCTTCCTTTATGATTGCATCTCGATCACTATGAGGGCAACGAATTACTTGCACAAAATCTGAGGAGAAATAATATTCCATCTTCCTCAGCAGGAGTTTAAAAAATAGGACCTGAAAGTTTATTTTAGGGGCACAATTAATTGCTAAACACCAAATTAGAGTTCCAATCCCTCATTATGGCAACGTACTAATATCGTTAAGTCCACGCACTAACAGAAAATGACTAAGATAGTACTCCTGATTCATTGAAAACAATCAGATTTTGACTTGAAAAAGCAAATGTCGAGGCTGATTTATCATTTCCCATTACTTTTCCAGGTTAACCACGCCCATTTTCAATTTTCAAGACTATTCCAGCTTTTCCAGGTCTGTATCAACCCTGACTGACATCTATAGGCAGCAGCAAGGGTACGCGGCAGGTACATCAACACAGGCAATTGAAAAAGATAGAAAAGAGTCGTCATAAGGGAGACATGATTTCATACGCAAGTGTTTCCTCTCATTTGTATTGTACTCCAAAATTGTGAGTGATACTGCTGAATTAAATTTAGTCAGGCTATTTCATGCCTCAGGTAACGCTAAAGACATTGTGAATGAATAATATGAGAGGTTGGGGAGCCAAACGAAGCAACGAAATAGAATCTGGACGTGCTTATTACTGCACAGAAATATTATTGGATGATTATTTATTATTGGTCGGGGAAAAGTATCGGGTCTACGACAAGATGCAACCCATTAAAAAGAGTAGAGAAAGTAGTTTTCTAGGAAGGTGAACTTATTTGTGAGAATGGCTGAAAGATATTAACCCTCCTCGGGCTCTTCTTCCATATTGGAATTATTGGATTGGGAATACACAGATGTTCAAGGAATTCGAAGGGGAAACATGTGACATTTGCTACAATTTGAAAGAGAGAAAAAAGGTAAAACTCTGTTCTCTGTTTTCTCGGATGTCACTGACTATAGTAAATTGAATTTTCAATGCTGAACAATTGATAGGTATTGTAAGATGCTGAAATAAAATGAAAATCCTTTCATCAATAACTAAAAACTGGTTTAGATGTCCTTCTCAGTAAAGTGTTGCGCATCTGGAACCGATTTCCTGTTAGAACCACATATGAGCTATGGTGATCCGAAAACGCCAAAGTAACTTCTAAAAATGAGAAATACTTAATCACTCAGGTATACGAAAATAAAAATTTTAATTTCGTACCCAAGAAGGCCGAAATGTAGTCTCTCTTTTAAAAGGTTCTTCTTTACGCTGCAGTTTGTAGCAGTTAAAACTACCTCTGCCCTTTTAGTGACACAAAATATTATTTATAGCGCTCGGAAAAAGCTAGGACGCGACTGCTCTCACACAGATGATGGAAGAAAATATGCGAGGTCTCCCAACGATTCAAATTATCTTGCATTTCCGTCGGCAAACCCACACCCCTTTCTTCCACCCTCGTCGGCACTTTTCACGCATCTAGCGCACTCTCGACCTGCGGGGCAAACAAAGAACCTCCGACGCGCGAATGTACCGCCCACGGCACGCAAAAGGGTTGGCGAAGAGGATTCAACGTGGCAGCATCCCGTTTTGCTTCGCGTTCTCACACCCTCTGGAGTCGAATACATATTTCCCTCTCTTTCTCGTTCGTGACGAGTTGAAAGGCGGATGGGTGGGCGGGTGTCTTCGCGTGCGAAATGACTCAGGCAAATCGAGAGTCGCGACGCCTCTTCCTCATATCGGCAAGTGCAAGCCTTCGAGATGCGAGCGTGCTCATCGCTTGGAAAGAAATCCGCCCTCTCGGACAGTTGAGGCCGAATGGGGGTTGGGTCGGATGTGGGACGCAGGGACCCTCCTCCTCCTGCCGTGGGAGACGTGACGATCAAACAAAAAGAGCTCTCCGCAAACGAACTTGAGCAAGCAGATGCAAAACTTATTGGGCTGTTCGCTGAATGCACTCAGAAGGGAATAAATATTTGACGAATTGTTTTGCTTACTTCACACTACTTTCCTTAAAGACAAAGTAGATTTATTTTAGAGCAGTGAAAGGTGTGAGAGGAAGGGGGTAGACCAAGAAAGTTATTAGTGAATGTGGTGGAAGAGGCTCTTTAGAGGAGGGATATTAGGAGTTTGAACGAGTAAAGCAACGCATGAATGTAATAGAAGCGAAAGGGGTATGCCAGGGTAATGCAGTAGGTATGGAGGCAATTACTGCCCGCTGAAATTTAAAAAATTAAATTCTCAAAAAAATGTTAAAACTTGCCAAAGACTAGCTTTTTTCTCAAGAAAACGTTGAACATTTATTTTGATGGTATTTTCATTGTAACAATACTTATGTAACAGTTACTACATTTATTTTTATGGCATACATTTTTGTAATTTGCTGGTGGCTTAATTCTGGTCTTATGACCTTGGAGACCACCTAAAGCTCCCGCTCCTTTGCTGTTACCAGTTTGTGCAACAAAAATTGTTGGCAGTCAATAAATTATTATTATTATTAATTATTAAAATAGAACTATTTTCCTAGGCCTAAAATCATTGACTGGCTTCTTTGACTAAATCCATGCATATAGATGACTGAGAGAATTAGGGAATTGATGAGAGTCAAATAAAAAAGCAGATTTATGATAGAGTGGGATTAGAAGAATTAACAGTGCAATTCCACATGGTATTACCATGTGGAATTGCAGTGTTAATTCTTCTATCCCTGATATGAAGGAATTCCACCATGTAAGGTCCGAAACTACCATCTAGATAGAGGAGTGGATGGTGTGAGAGGAAGAGGTAGACCGAGAAAGTCATGTGTGAATGTGGTGGAATAGACTAAAGGGAAGGGACATGAGGAGTCTTTTATGCGGAGGCGTTTATGAAGCAATGCATGAATGTAACTGAAGCAAAAGAGGTATGCAAGGATGGGGAAGTACGGAGGAAATTATTAAAGTCAATTTTATAGACCTATCACCGAGAATTAAACTTTTTTGACTGTGCCTACCCCGAAAAGGAGCGGCGTGATGGTGATGTATGTCTTGTTACTTTCCAAATATAAGAGAACTTGGAACGTTGAAGCAAAAATAAAAGAATAACTATTGGTAATATACTTACTGGTCAAACAAAAAGTAATAGAATGAAAGAAATTAGAGAGTAAAAACGTATTTCCTGGGAATATAGGATACATTTTTAAATAGCTACCAGCCACAGGGTAGGTTTTGATAGGAGAGGGATAGAGCAAATCTTCCCCTGAATCACGCGTTAAAGGCTTGGAGGATCAATTCCTAAGGATCATTCTAGTGCAACCGTGTAGTTCCCAAATGGCACCGTTTGTTAATTGGCCGGTAGTCTCGTCGAGCATCAGCCGTATTTGAACCGAACACTACAACCACTGTGTTACTACGCCACTCCCAATTGGTAATTCAAAATCTTCAAAAATTAACTTGTTCTCAAATGTCACCGAATTAAGATATGAATTATGACCGTTGTAACGCCGTTTTTATAATTTTGAGAAATGAAAAACCATTTATGTCCTTTCTTGCGTTTAATCAGAAATAAATCAGACAGCAATCATGAGTTATTAACGCGCAGAAATTTCAATTGGATTAATTGAGGAATCAGCGATGGTGAGTACACTACTACTAGAGAAAAAATATTTAGAATAAAATCCATGAAAATATATATTTCCTATTAATTTTCTAATTTGGCCGTTTCGCAACGCAAAGAAAGATAGCTTGACATCCAACACAAAAACGAGAGGGAAAAAGTGGAAAAAGAAGGGACGATAAAGTCTCTGAAGTAAACTTGTTTTCATAAGATGCATCCGCAGTTAGTAGAAAAAATTATGTCCATTCTAATTATTTACTCGCACATAAAAGTTCAAAGCAATCACTTCCCACGTGTCTGCAAGGTATTTAAACGTTCATTGGAATTAATTCTGTATAGTCATCGCCAATCGGGAACAAACAAAACTGAACTTATTTGCTAACCAAACACCACAAAAATGATTGGTGCTTCACGATTATGACTCGAGGATAAACCAACCCTCACGTGTAACCCAAAAATATCCGGGAAATATTTACTCACCTCGTCACTTCGCAGAGGATACTTTAAATTTCCGGGGACATGAACACAAGGAGAGAAGGCATTAGGGGGACGGAATGATCACGCACTTGGTACCTCCACAACTCTACGAATGACGAAGCTGGTGTGCAGAGAGCCTTGGGGAACCACCGATGTGAGGAGGAAAAGAGTGAAGGAACCGGGACGAAAAAATTATAAGATTTGCGCATCAAGAATTGGGAAGGGAAAGCAAAAAAAAACAGAAAAGGAACCCATTCTTTGAGAGAGAGAATACTTAACAAATTATGGCGGGGGCATCGTCTCAAATTGGGGCAAGGTGGCTGCCTTCGCTGGAGAAGGATACCAGAGTCATCGGTTGCCCAGGGGAACGTGGATGCCCATGAGAAGACCCACATCCTCATTCATAATTGAGCGTTGTGCTCTTTCATCACGCGTGAGATACTGGGCAAGGGCCGTTATGATTACTCGGCAAATAATTGTCCTTTCTGCTGTCCAACGCTGCCCTTTTTTTAATGTTTTATTTTTCCTCCGCGAGGGGCCCCCACTCATCGTGTGACGCGTAGGTGGCGAGGAGGAAGAGCATGCGGTCGGCGTGACTAATGCACGCCGACGAAGCGGAATTTGTCACCTACTTATCCTCTCCTCCGCGGAAAGGTTTTCATCTGTCCGCGTTTTTCGGGACTACAATTGTGTCGAGGACGGGGGAGTTGTTTCATGAAATTGGAGCTCTTTGGGCGTTCGAAGTTTTTTTAAAATCTTCATTTCACAACAATAATAGGCATGTTTCTAAAAGGATGATTTCCGCCTCCACTTTCGGCGAAATATGAACAAATGTGTGGTATGATACTCTCGATACTACAAGGCAACAGTACCTATGATACAAAGATGCAGTAAACATTCTGGTTTAGGGACATCTACCTTTAAAGATTACGACACTCAAGAATGCCTCAATATAATACACTAACGTTTGAGAAACTCTTACTCCAAATCTGAGCATTATATACCATGAAAATTTATAACTACACGTTACTACTGCCGGCACGGCAGGAAATTTACGATATTAAATGAGTTAATTCAACATCAACGTTCGATGTTTCGAAATAAGTAAGATAACCTGTTCCATTATTAAAGTCTGCAACCACCAGCAGGTGCCAAGAGAAAGAAAAGTAAGATTTCATAGTCGTTCTACGTTCCGGTACGTTTTACCTGTCTACGCACACTACCATCGGTAAGTAATTGTGATGACTAAGCCAGTGAAGTAAGTAAAGTGTAAGTCATTGAATATTAATATTAACAATAAATGTTAAAATTGTGCTAATCTTGCCAGTTGGTAAGAGAATAAAAAAGAAACAATATAAAATCGTTTTCACCAAGGTCGCTCACCTAGTTTTCCCATAGCATGTGAGGGAATGTTTATACTAAACTTAGCATATCCGCAAATGAGGAATCGGTCAATATGAACGTTAAACCTTCGTAAAATATCGGGATAACGAAGTTATGAGCCCTTTTTGCAAAAGTATGCTATGCATTTAAAGCAGAAATACAAGTTATGAACTATTTTATATTTCGTTATGATCATATCATTTAGATCAAAGGCTAAAATAGGGTTAGAAAGAAGTACTCATTTAAAATTTGAGTAAATGTACATTTTTATCATTTATCTCACGTATTTCGAGGTTCTTTCGAGATTAAATAAATTTCAAGGCAAATGCAAGAAACGTTAATTTTTTTCATTTAATATTAACTTTTGTGGACAATATCACTAAAGTTAATAATCACTTTTCTGAGATGATTTGTGCATAAATATTTAAAAAATAACGTTTTCATTCCACTCCCGGAGCATTCTTTAAGGTCAAATAACGAAATATTGACATGTATTTAGCTATACATGGCAAAAGTTGCAAAATATTATATTTCCCACCCAAATTGCCACGTAGAGTAATGTCAGTGAACGTTTTCTAGGACAAAAATAATCATTCAAGAATTATTCCACATGTTCTCCTAATAAAATGCACCTCTTTCCCAGCAGAAAATTACAGATCATGCTCAATACTGAGGATAAAGTTTACCGTAAAAAGTTTTATTTAATGTTTTGCTAACGGTTATCAAAACAGTTTTATTTAAAAAAGAAAATCAGGCAAAAATTATAAAACCAAGTTTCCCTCCTAGTGAGCTACCCCAGTTAAAAAAATAGCTGAGGAAGAATTGATTTTGTAAAATGATTTGCAAAACATTTTTACCGTGGTAAACCGTCTACGATGGAAAAATGAATGGTGTGGGAGTAAGTGGTAGACAGAAGAAGTCACGGTTTAATGTGGTGGAAGAGACTCTTGAGAGAAGGAATATTAGGATTTAAGAACAGGAGGGCGTGTGTGAAGCAATACAATAATGTCACTGAGGACAGGTTAGGATAGGACATTATGGAGGAAATTATTAGAGCGGAGTCAGCTTTACAGGCATTTCACGGAGAATTTAACACCTTTGACAGGGCCTACCCCGAAAAGGAATGGCGTGATGGGTATGTTAGTAGGAGGTAACTACCTTCGTAAGACAGTCACTTACGAGCTTAGCAAAATAATGACACAGAAAACAATGATTCGTTAACTGCAGTTGGTGGGAAACAGAAGTCGCTTACGTGTTACAAAATAAAACTACTGAATGGATGATTTAAATTTAATTTAAAATATTATTTTTTTAAATCTAAATCTTCAAATATGAGGTGTTGCTTGGAAAGGCTTTCTTTGTTTTGCCCAGAAAAAGTAGAGGAGGCTCTCCGTCGCCCAAAAAAAATGGGACAATTCCACGACGTCACCTATTCCCGAAAATGATTTCGCGGATCTGCTCCATTGTGTCTGTTTCGAAAATCTAGAACGTAAGGCGGGTGATGCTGGGCCCCATAGCAACCCTATTCCATTGATGGTGGACCAACAAATAAGCAGTCATTCACGTGCCATTCCCCTATCCTTCAGAGACTTGAGTGAAAGTGGAGAAGGGGCCAATCACAACTGCGCGACCTCCCTCCGCTCACCCCCCCCCCCCCCCTCCTCCCAAGGATCGACGTTTCGTTCTCCCGCGAGGTCAATGGCACGAGAGTGAACGGCGAGCGTGGAGAGCTCACCGTTTTGTTTTTGGAAAAAAAGCATCACCGCCGCTCCCCGCAATATGTAGAATTGACATAGTGGTTACACATTTAGGACATCGAACCTAAATTATGCTCTGCTTTCACCTCGGATCGCATCAAATCATGTCCATGTCCGAGACAGTCGCAAAGAGGGCTCGACTCATGCATCTCCGTGTAATGTCTGACCACTCCCGTGCGGAAAATTTCAAGCCCTCTTGAACCATTGCATTTTGAGCGACTTATAGAGGTGAGCACATTCCCTCATACTTCAATCGTGGAATCGTTCCATAATTTTGAAACAAAACTCATCGTTGGTGGGTCACACGCTTTATGTTCAGTACCTGACATCGTTACAGCAGTTCACTGTCACCTCCGTGAATATGATAGCAAACTGCAGAAACTACAGTAAAACAACTGCAACGAGTTTAATGTAGCGCGGAAAATATGGTTCATTACATTTATCTAAACAGATCTCGGCACGACTAGTACAAACGAGAACAGTAGTGCAATAATACACTTATGGGAAAAGAAATTCCGTACGCTAAAACCTCAAGCACAGGAGTGACAGATCCAAACTTAATGGACCAAGTATTGCATGTTGCATCAGCATCCGACCAGACATTGAGAAAAAATGACATAGTCTACTGAAACACTCTTCCATTTTTCCATAATCATAGCAATAAACATATAAACGATCCAATCCATTGGTTTTATAGAGAAAGATTGTTTTCGCGTTCGTAACAGCGCGACACGGTCGCTCCTGATTATTTACTCCCGCAACTTTATTTAATTGGACCTGTGACATATTCATTAAAATGCCACGTGATAGAGATTTTGCTCTCGAATATCGAGAATCCAGACAAGAAAGACGCCAACTAGTGGCCGAAATCGGAAGTTTAGATAGAGGGATACCCTAGCAGGAGCACATTGAGATTCAGTAGCGTTGAGCGATTTTTTGAGCATTTTTTTCTTTTTTCTTTGCTTTTTTCATTTTTTTTACTAACTTAATTATATTTTATATATTATTCTTCATATATATATATACTCAATCATACGAAAATGATGCTCAAAGGCGCGAATAAATTCATACATTCATAGGAAAATGGAAATGGTTATAGCAGCATTGGCATTCCATTTTACTTAATTCTTTAGATTTACTTTCTCGGTTGTAGCGTGGTTTAGAGTTAGCAATTTTGCATTTCGTATTTCACTTCAGTTGTACTTATTTCAATTCTTCTACGGTAGTCTTAGTCATTGTTTTGTAATTTTTTATTATAAATTTAGTTATTTATTCCTTTTTCTAGCGTTAGGTTTTCTCTTTCAACATTCATATATCATGTGTATTTTTTAAATCTTTGTGTTGGTTAGTTTAGTCTTGTTCACGTACTTTTCTTTTTCATTTTGTAGTAAAATAATTTGTGAGGGTTTTTTAACATTTAGTTTTTGTTCGTTAGTCGGTAAAGTTTTTCGTCCGTTGGCAGTACCCGTTTGTGTGTCAGGAGTAGTATTTTCGCTACTTAATCTCACTGTGGATTTTGCGATGGCAGACAGTGGTATAACATTTTTACCGAGAAAAAGCAATTCTAATCGAAATTGTTGTGTTCCTCAGTGCAATTCAAAAGCGCGTTCACATCCTGAGCTTCGTTTTAACCGGTTTCCTCCAGCTGGTGAAATGTTTTCAATGACAAACATTTGGGGGTTGCGAGAACGTTGCGAGAGAAGAAAGGTTTGGGCCAACGTCCTGAGAATCGGGAAACCGATCTCCAACACAATGCTTGTGTGCTCTCTACACTTCACAAAAGAGGATTACATTCACATTACAGGAACCGTTGATTGTATGAGTATTGATGGCTCTTACTCTTCTTATCAATCAAATGAAATGCAATTGACGGTTTTTCACATTAGCGAGATACCTAAACTAATGCTTTGAATGCCTAAAACTTTTCTGCATCTCACACCTACGTGGAGCTTCCTATGAAATAATATCAACCCTTAAGGGAGTCAACATCTAGGACGATCGTGGACACCAACTCTAGCGGCCATATCGAACATTGCGGCTGCCCACATAAAAATTATCAGGATGTTTGACTGTTTTTCCGAAACTTCCTCTAGAAATATTAGATCTCACGATTTTCATGCTAACACGGAGAATATTACTTTACCCCCGAGCTATATCTGTAGCGTAAACAAAAGCGATAAAATAGGGGATAGGCAAATTCGCACAGTCAGGCATACGAATTGATGAATGGCCTGATGCTTTCGCGGCGTATACTTACTGATGTTGAATTCTTATCTGGTTCTCCACAGGCTCAAACACTTCATCGCTGCTGACGTTTCGACGGCCGACGCGTCACTCATCTTCAGGGCTGAAGGCGACGTACGAGTCGACCATCGAAGCGTCGGCAGCGATGAGGAGTCCGACCTGGTTGAGAGCCCGTGAAGAGTGCGCCACAGAGTATGTCACGTCATCAACCCGCTGTCCCCATCCCCTGGAATGCACTACCAGGCAAGAGAGCTCCCGCGTACCATTTTTTGGTTGCAACAAGAGCAGATCAAGACACTAATCTACTGAAACCACCATATTAATTATTTCTTACCTCTCCTGATTATTATTTAACCAGTTTAAAAGCCTGCTGAAACTTTCAAACAGCCAAAAAGTAATATAAAAAAAAATAATTAAATAAAATTAATGTAATTTTTCATTTTATTATTTAACCAGTTAAAAAGCCTGCTGAAACTGGCTAAAATATTGGCCAAATAGCCAAAAAGTAATGTAAAAAGTAAATAATCAAATAAAATTAATGTAATTTTTTATTTTTAATGAAATCAATATATGTAACTATGGTAAACAATATATTTTATATAAATGTCAGATTTATTTGTATACAAAATTAATAGTTAAGCAGGCGGAGCTGTTAGGTAGTAACAATTTTCACTTGTGTGTATTTTAAAAAATGCATCCCCCCGCGCCATGTGTCAGTTAGTGGAGAAAGTATGTGGGAGCTCGTTCGCCATATATTGGCGCACATCTAAATCACTTCGCCTGTAAACTGAATCATACGTACGTACATGTAGCCTTTTATATAGTAGATATCCCATCCACTATCAAGCCTGGTAGTTCAAATACGATTCTATCGTGTTTACCTACGCATCAGATTGAGCAATGCGAGGTTACGAACGAGGCTTTAATGTTTTTCAATGGCATTTCCGCAATAAATTGAACCATGCGATGCATTAAGTAGTATTAAATTCCCCTAATTAACGAATAGCAGGTTAGCCTTTCGCGAGTCGTGTGCTGCTTCTTCAATCCGCGTGACGTCATGCGCAGAAACGACTCGTTTCGTCACGCGAACGACCTGTCTTGTATTCTAACTACCACGTGGTGCCCAGGCACTTACTGCCACATACCCTCGTGGCGGCTCGTAGCACAGTAAGTAGATCAGATTAACATTCGAACTTCGAGAAACAACGCACCCTCCGAGTGTAGCCATACCTAATACCGACAGCCTGAAGTAGGTACATATTGAAAAAATCTCGCGTAATTCAAGTTCCACCGACCGAAGGAGTAGCTGGCTCATTTTGTTATCTAATTGATGACTTTCCCCCGGAACCAAACCGGATTCCATTCCTAGCGATGCCCTCCTGTTTTTACACGAATTCGCAGAGTCCCTTTACTTCAAGTATTTTCAATTACAGAAAACGGAACACCCTTCTCTCGTTTTGTATACAAAAAAAACACAGGTGGCTATGAAGATTTAACGCTCATTTTAATCTAACACCTTTCGACACTGATGAAGTTCAAAGCTCTTTCCCTTTCACTGAAACATAACTTACCTATGTGATCATTAATATGCGCTTAGATGAAGCTTGGTTTTTCTATAAGCGCTTCAAGGGCTGTATCAATCTTAAATGTATCTCACGTGTAAATAATTGATCTTGGCAGATATCACTAATATAACTGCTCTCATTTTCAACCGAGGTGACCATAAATCCTTTAATTTTTCACAATTATAGAAGCTATTAAAATGTATCCAATTAAATTTTCACCGTTGTTTTAGCTTCGAGCATTGTTCAAATACGCTTAACTGAATAACATTTCATCGATTTCAATATAAAATGACTCACTTCTGCTTTTAATCTGCGGCTTTATATGCAACGTACAATGCCCTTAGCCTGTAAACTAATTTTTATCGGTAAAGTTAAGTTTGATAATCTTTCATGGGATCTAGGGATCAAAGAAGTTTACACATTCACTTCACGGCATCGAAATGTAACTCCCTGATTGCGTGAATATTTCCGGAAATTAAAATTTTACTAGTAACGAAAATTCATTGCAGCCAAAATATTACAAACCTGAAAGTACTGTTAGCTGATAGGAAAAATTTGTTTTTTTTTTCAGGAGGCTGACGCAGTACATGAAATAAATATAATATTGGACCAGTCATCGTTCTCGGTTCACAGGATTTTTGGAGCTTCTCGGCTCCTCCAAAAATTGCCCCAGATATTCACGCAAACGTTCACGAATTTCTTTCTTCTATGATTTTTTTATTTCCTCGTCATGCAATGAACCATTGTATTATCCAACGAGTGAGAAGATAAATGCAATTTTACTGGTTGCTTGTGCTTTGAGACTTTCTTTTCTGGATGAAATACCTCACGATAGGGTCGTTAAATTTAGCCAGATCAAAAATATCTGATAGAGCAAACGAGCCGTGTAAGTAATGTTAACTTCAAGCTCGGTTAAAGAGAAATTTATCAAATAGTATGTAGACCGAAGGTAACAGCGTGGATAAAAAGTTACCCGTATGATTAGCGACCGAGAAGTGCCTAATGGAAAACGTTTAATGCATTCATTATCTTCGTGGAGAGGAAATACAGATACAATGTCATCCAGTTGTCTTCTACGGTAAAATAAATTTATTTCAATCTTTATTAAACTGTTTTCTAAGAAAAGCACGAAGATGTGGCGAAATATCCTACAATCGTAGCAGCATTTTCATGATTCTGATTCTAAATACATTTCTCATTCATGAGACCTAAAGTTAAGCTGAACACAAAGGTTTTCCGATATTATCAATACCATTTTGAGCATTCTATTATTTCTCTTCCATAAGGTATGCCAAAGCTTCAAAATATCATTATTATGAAAATCGCAGCTTAAATGTCATTATTATTCATAACGTTATTTCTTCACACATTTGCCCAAACGTTCAGAGTTAAATATTGTGCTAATATCTCATAATATTCACGACATCTTGCTTATTAATTATAGCCCATGGACTATTTCCTGAGTAAATCCTGGATATGTTGAACATTTAACAATTTTTATATTAAAAACAATATTTGAGAATTTTCGTGCGCAAGCATTTTCCTCTCAAGTTTTCACGAGACAATTTACGCGTTGACTCGAGGATTATACGCAAAAAACTTGAATAGGGGTTTCATTTTACCTGAAAAATATGCTGCTGATTTCCGAAGGTACAAGCAAGCTTCCTAGACCCGGTGATATGGCTTAGAAACGAACAGATGGCGGACAAGGATGTTCATGACTTGGTTTCCGAAATATTAACGGATAAAACCGTCTAATTTTATGGTTTCCAACAAAAGCAGCTGTCTCTCTAACAGAAAATTTAAGACATTAGATTTTAGTGACAGTGGCTAACACGATCATGTACGGTTTCATTTTCTCTTCCCGTAGCCATCAGGAAAGCAAAGACATAAGTGATATCGCCCGTGAAAGCCGGAAACAAAACATATTCAAGAAAGAAAAGGAAAATACAGAGTGAATGAGAACAGCTCTTCAGGGAGCGGTACACTGTTATTATCGGCAGACTTGCCCGAGTTAGGAGAGATAATTTAGGTCGAGGTGTGAGCAATGCTGAGGAAATGCAACACACATATTTTCATTTGATTGTACATCACTCTAAAACTTTGAAACTTCCCTCTTCATCTCTGTTTAACCCAAATAAAATTTTCACGGAAATTTTTCCTCATTTATTATATTAAACACAATATGTTGATGACAATGTCACCGTCTGAAGTCGGTATAGCTTTAATATAGGTATAGTAATCACAACCGTTCTGGCCTACTTCGAAGGGATTCACGAGGCGCGCATTACCCATTTGATTAAGAAGACAATCACAAAGCCATCATCCATGTCAACCTTGCACGTGATGGCCTAAGAATAAAATCTAGGTTTTATTAATCCAGGTGGTGCGCCGGCATCACTTTGATCTCCATCTCTGCGGCCAAACAAATCTCCGTGACACAGGAAATCCTTCGTCTCCATCTCGCACAACAATGGAGTGGAAATGGGCGTTGCCGAGGAGGAAGAGAGATGCGTCGGCCTACGTACTAAATGGATTCCACGTATCCCAACGGCTTTCTTTCTCTAGAGACGATTTTTTAAAACGAATCAGACCCAAAATTTCATGTTTTTGCTCTCATTTCAGGAAATGCGAAAGCCGCCAGCCCTTCAGCCTTTGGGTATACCTAGCACCTTAACTGACCATGGTGGTTATTCACGCTAAAATAAGAATTCTATGGGCTGTGTTTATCTAATTGAATTAATTGATTAGGGTGATCTAATGGTTAAAGTATGTTCAAATGGAAGAGAGTAAAAATCCTCTAGATTTTTACGGGTGCAGACCACTTTTTTCGACACAATTTCTTTCTTCATCTCAGCGTACGCCCTACCTCTATTCATCTCGCCCATGAAGCCTCTTTTCTTTCTTCCCCTTCCCCCTTACCCAGCATCCTTCCATCTCTCTCGGATTTCAGGATCCCTTCGCTCCTCATTAAATGTTCCAACTACCTACTTTGCCTCCTCCTAATCTCATGCAGAGGTTTCCTCTTCTCGCCCACCGGTCCATGCACTTCATCGTTTGTCTTCATTTCCGTTGACCTCACCTCCTCCATTCTCCTCCATACCCAGATCTCTAACGCCTGCAACCTACCTTCGTCCTCTTTTCTCAAGAGTCCACGTTTCTGCACCATACAACGCTAGTTTATCTAATATCATGATGAAATATTTAAGCTTTTAGCAGGAGACACTCTGTGCCGAGGAGGCCACAGCTCGAAGAAAACTTCGGAGTGAGAAACTTAGTTGGAACGAAAGGAAAACAAAAGAAGAAGTTCTTGGCATGGTCGGGGAGGAAAGAAATTCGATTGATAAAATCAAGAGGTAAAGTAGGTAGCTGAAGCAAGTAAGAAAGGGAGACGGGATTAGAGATGGCCATCTTGGGAGGAGGAATGCAGAAAATGATGGGAAGAGGGAGGAAATGGATGGGCATTTTAGATCTCATGACGAGATGTTTGTAGGGAGCATGATAAACTAAAGAGAGAGTAAATATAACAGCTACAGGCTGGGCCTAGTGGAAGTCGTCGATTTTCATGATGAATATTACACGTTGTGCTCTTCAAAGTAAACTTGCGGAAGAGTACTAAGTGCGTTATTGGTTATGAATAGAGAAGATAGAGAGATCATGTGAGATAGAACTGTTATCTCAGCTGATGTAATAGAATAGCGGTGATGATAGCACTGGATTGTTTTACCACCCAAAGGAACGACCAGTAATTGATCCCGCTCACAAATATAGAGCTATATGCAATATAGCTACGCATGCGATAGATATATTTGCAAGTTATAACGATACTCTTTCAGTGTTTTTGCAGATACCTTGCTCTGGAGAAGCTTATGGGGATCACTGTAAATTTTGTTACATCACAGCTTCTGAGGTCATTTCAATTTCTACGAATGCATCCATCGCCACATACACGTTAGGTGTTTTGTTCACGATTTTTTCCCAGCGAGAGCATTAAGAACTTGATATAAATAAATGTGTACATATTATAACAAGGTTGATACTTACAAAATCTACCCTTTGGTAACGTTTTTATATTCAATTTTAGCAATGAATTAATCGCGACAAACGTTTACACATCACAGTAAATGTGAACCTTAATGGCCTGGACACCGCACCTGAGAAGACTCCATCCAGATAATCCATCGGGAAAGCCTACCAACCCACCGATCATTCATGATTCCTGATGATGATGATAATTATATCTACGAAATCCTGGTCGCCAGTGCATTTAATACTGAGACCAGTACAAGTTAGTCACTATCAATTCACTGTGAAGATAAGAGACTACAATGCAGAGGATGGATATCTCCCCCCCTCCAAGTTACCCACTCTGCCCGTTCAGACACTTTTATATGACCCCAAAAACAGGAAAATCCCTGGGTTAAGACGTCTTTCGGCTGAAAAATGAAAATAAAAAAGAACCCCCAATCTCATCACCCATTCAAGGTGACTGTTTCCCATTACCCGTGGATGTGTTCCCGCTATTCATTCCACCATGCTCCTACCAACAATATCCCCTCCCCCGTGATCACATTGAGGGTTGGGCAGCTCATAACTCGTCCACTATCTCCCTCCCCTCCAACGGCACTCTCATCAATGATGCACCCTACACCGTAACGGGTGTAACCAGGCTAGCTCCCATTTTCTTTTTGAGGAACCCGAACAAGCGTCTAGGTCAAATCGGACGCATTTTTATCGTCCTCGACCCTCTTGGGACCTTCAACCCTGGTTCAGGTATAATCGTACCCCCCCACCCCCCCGATATGTGGGTCACGGTCGTCGACTTTTTTGGGAGGTTGAACGTCTCACGTGATCAAAACACTGTCGGGCTTTGCCGGGACCGTGCCCTCAAAGCGCATCAGTGGTCATAACGAAGGTTCTCCAGTCTGTGAAATTTATTGGAGAGCCATGGAGAGGTATTTAAGCTGACCTGTTTACTCCACCAAGAAGTGGGATGAATTTAAACGAATTTCCACAGGTGTGAGTAGAATTTTAAAAGATGGGAGGAGCTTTCATCGATGTCTGTCGTGATGTTAAGAACAAAATATTCTATAAGAAGTAACTAGATGGGTAAATTAGCGAATATTTCTAACGTTCATTATGAACAATTATAAATGTGTATCATTTTCACGCTTACTTCATTGGCCGACCAAGGTTTCAACATATTAGTTTGAGCATCAAGGTTGATAATGACACTAATGAGTTGAAACCTTGGTCGGCCAATAAAGTAAGTGGGAAGTAGTAAAAAAAAATTTAATTTTTTATCATTAAAAGAACTGTACATTCCTTGATCTCGGTTACATGAACGTCTATTTCTTCCACATTTCCTCATGTAAATTCGAAGGGAAACAGGATAAATGACGGGTATATGGAGCGAAATATAGAATAATGGAGACTGATAAAAGGAATACTGGTAGAATGCCGAAGGATAAAAAGAATGAATTGGGTGGAATAAAAGAATCTAGGAAGCATTACGAACTGGCTTATGAGGTAACGTAAGGCATAAAGTAGTTTTAGAAAAACCATTGTATTTCGCAGTGGGTTTACGCGCCCAATCCAAGATTCTACTGCTCGAACACCAATAATAATAATTTTACACATATGTAATTATTAACTACGAATATAAGACGAAAAATAGATCTAATTCATAATTCATGTCTCCAAAAGATTCTATATAAGCTCTTGTGTCTCATCCTGTTACCCAGATATCCCTTAATAATGCGGAAATCTGGAATGGAGCTCATTTTTATGATTCCAATAGGGAGAGTTACAAATCATGTTCTCAGCGCTGAAGTCGGCTTGTATAATGTACATATCATTTTCCGACATAGAGAATATCTCAATCGTAAATATATACCATGCAGGCACGAAACGGGGTTTAAACCCGCGATCGTTGACCGGCAAAGAATTGATCTCGTGGAACGCGGAAATATTTTCGTGAAACGAAAACACTCATACGAGCAACGAGATGCTAGGGCAAGGCAAGGTAATGCAACTAGATAGTAACACGAATACGAAGTAAGGAATTCGACAGAATGAGCCAACATGGATAAGTGCCCTCATTCTTTAAATAAACTTATTCTTTGCATATTTAAAAATTAAATGAATCGATATCTGGTTCAAAAAGATAACTTATCAAACTGCTTTTCATCTTTTTGTGTGATTTTCATCTAATGCCTTCCACATTTCGAGATCTCAATTTCTAATCAACTGAACATATGATAGAATCACTAGTGTGTCTTTAGGTCAACTTTTTGTGACGATGCACGGATAGACAAGATACGCTTTCACTCTGTGCGATCAGTACATGGAAAGCGTTTTTACACTAGCCTATTTACTGATTTTCCGCCCGCTCCCACAAATAGGATTTCACCGTGACTAGGTACAACCGCGGTGCAATTTCCTCGAGGTTTCAATTAACCCTGAAACATGCGCCCTATGAAGCAATTTCTGAGTAAGTACATGGTCAAGGTTTATCGCGTCCTCATTTATCGAAAAAGGAAAACGTGGGTTCTGAACATTTTCTTCATTTTAACTTCGTCTCAACTCTCATTCTCAACTTGCATGTAGTGCGCGTAGCTCTTTGTTTCGATTATATCTGTCCCGCACTCTTTCCTCACTCCCATTATATATATTCAGACAATAAGTTGGATATTTCTGCAATGGCCGATCCCTTAAGGAAGTACCACCGCGACTGTGTGATTCAATACAAATACTAAATTCAAACTTTTTGTTTAATTGGTTTAGAAAATACCGTTTTCATTGAAGACCTGCGTTAGCTATTGAATACCAAAATTAAGGTACTATATATGCAGATTATTCCACGAATTTATTTTTAATCGACTCTTTTTCGCTGCCAAAGAAGCCGACAGCAGTGCAATTTCTATGGAATTACCGCATTTTGACTTCAATTATCGCAGTAATGAGCACATTACTCACTAAAGAAGGTCGTAATATGAATCATTAATTTCTCTGGAGTTTTAGCTTCTTATACACAGTTTTCAGTGAATATGGCATTATTATTAGAAAGAGAAATACTAATTCTCTTCGTGTTTCTCCCACTGTCGCATTTAGCAACAAGAAAGTTCAATTTGAGAGTAAATTAGCGTGGAAAGGTAACATTTTGTTGTTCATATCAAACAGAACATGTTTTTCTTTAAGTATCCATGATATGAATAAAATAACAGTTACGTCATTTACATCATTTTGGAACCAACTGGTCAATTGGTGACCCATCGAGCAGTATTTGGAATCACAGATGGCTCAACAAATACTTCGGCGCAAGCGCATAAAATTGGAGATTTCAGGCCTTCATCATATACCTATTCAGAAGGCGCTAGGTGCAATTTCTTCAAGGAGCAACAAAGATAACCACTGAATTTAAATTTCACGACAATTTAATGCGCCAACGGTTTAAGAAAATAGCTTATTATCAGTAAAAACATTCAAGAATACCATACCACTGCATACGATGGTCGGCTACTGGTTCCAGTTGTTACGCCCAAAGGTGGTCAATGAGAATGCTAGATTGAATGGAACCACTTCATGTTCTTCTATAGAATGGTACCAAGGTGGGTTTGGTGAACACAATCCTTTTTAAATGAAAAATTTAGATATTTCCGACACTTACTTTTTCTTCGAAAGCAATTGTCACTGACAAGGTGAAATTTCTTTTTCATTTTTGTAAAAATCGTATTCTTCTTATTTTTATTTTCAAATTATAGGTTTTGCCGAAACATTGGCCGAAAATAAATTAGTGCTGAAAATATCAAGTCACTAAGCCGTGTATGTACATACTTCGCGAATTTCTGTTTTGGATGAAATCCACAGTTGGGGGAAAGTACTTACGTAAAGTAAGTACGGCTTACGAGCAAAGTAGAATTTCAAAAACAAGAAAATCTATAGGTTTCAAATTAACCACTTCACCTAGAATTTGAGGAATTTGACCTCGTTTAGAAGAAAAAAACTCAAATATTTCCAATGATATCAAAATGTTAACCCCATAACGAACTACTTTTTGAGGAATTTGCCTAGAAATATTCTGTTTTACATGGGATAGATTACGGCTGTACTCCCCAGAGTGAGAATATTGAAAAAATGATGAATTTCTAACATAGATTTCGTCAGAAAACTAACGTTGTGTAGTTTGTGTTCTCTCGAATATTTATAAAAATTAATCAGTTACTCACCGCAGTAATGTTTACAGAATTGCAAAAAACGCCTTCTGTTGTGAAGACGTTTTCACCGAACGGCGTAAAAAAATTATTCAATTACAGACTTATGTAGATATATTTATTTAATTACTAAGAATGTTTGTCATTTTAGCTATATATTTGCGCTGTTAATATTACAATATTTACTTCATACTTTTCAGACGCTAAAATTAAAAAAACTCGGATATGGTCTCCATTATGAGTAAGGAAATATCTCGTTCAAATTACCTTAAGATGAACCTAACACGAATCACACAAGCACGATTAATACTATAAATGGATGGCTAAACATCTTTCATCAGGGAAAATTTAATATGAGTAAGATAGATTGCCTCTCAGACTTTCTGCTCCTCCAACCATCCCCTACTTCCTTTCTTCACTGTACAATGGCTCTGCATGAGAACCGTCGGCATCATCACCAGCCCTTCTTCGCCTTCGCTGTGGGTCATTTCTGCCAAAGGAAGAGGATCGAAGCGTGACACCCAATTACGTCAGTTGAACCTGCTATTGTACGAAGTTCCTGCAGCGCTGCAAACGATTTCGGATCACTTATCAATTCGGCGCGGATCCTAACTCGGAGAATTCGTTCGATTCTTCCCTCTTTGACGGCCTCATCCCTATGCGCCCCAAAGTAACATTTATCAACTTACCCCGATTCTGTGGCGAGCGGTTTGCTCGGTCATGCTTCTCCCCAACGCGAGAAAGGAAACTTCGTCTAGATACAGTCCGCAGCTACAACTTTCGCCGTAGTCCAAAGACGAGAAGTGATGACTGTTCAAAAAGGCGCAATAACAATGGCATTGGCTCAAAAAGTAGGTTAGCAAAGAAGCTCGGTGTAAAGGTTTAAGGTCTACGTGCCAATTCAGACAAAACCGGGAAAAACATCCGGGATGGAGAAGAAGCAGACTGACACATGATTGGCTATTGTGAGACGAAAGGATGTAGACTATTCCTCTCTTATTATTTAAGATGCTAATATACACTGTACGGAATAACTCTAAGTAATGTGTCCACAAATAAACTGGCATTACTTGGGACAAAAAGATCTGTCTTCGTTGCAAGTGCAACAAATCAGCACGAAGGCTAATACCACTACTGCTACCAGGAGTAGCGGTCGTTAGCGACGCGCGTACATACATATTGCATTAACATATAAGCGGTGTAACTCTGGGGTAGTCAGAGAAAATGCTGAAGAAAAGTAAAAACTTCAGTGACTTTATAAATTCCACTTTTTTTCAATAATTTTTACTTTACTCATACTTTGAAGTAATACCACTGAGCTACACCCAAAACTGTGAACACAACTCAAAGTAAAAATCTGAAGCCTCTCCATGTGATAAATTTTGATTTACATCAATCAACTGGACGGAATGATGCAAACCATTTTAAGGAAACACTTTTTGTGGGTGTTCTATAGTTGGAAATGTGAATTGAATGCAGCGAAATAAAAGAGACGAATGTGACCCAAAAAATTACGCGAGCAGCTAAATCACAGTATAAATGTTTACTCTCAATGCTGCGCGTTCAGCCGCTCTCAAAGAGTTAATTGCAAAAAGAATCTTGTGAGTTATTACCGGCCAGATTAATTGAGATGAAACGAAGCGAGTGTGAAGGTTCTATCACCTTAATGACGTGGTTGAAGCAATTTCACGGTCACTGGCTTTGAAAACTATAAAGGGGATGACATAAAAAATAATGACCATAATGTACTATTTGCGCTTACAAGATAAAAAATTAAGCTCAACTCAATATTCCGGTACTTGTTTCATAACAGATTTGTACATAGCGGGTTACTGAAATGTAGATTAGTACTAGTATTAAAATTGGTCAATATATTTTACATTATACACATTCGAGGCAGCTGTATTTCAAGAACGTAATAAGTGTCTTTTTATAATTATTTGCTTGAATAGGAAACGATATAATTTTGCATGGAATGGAAAATATTACGAAGTTTCACTATAGCCGAGAAATCCTCCATACTGGCTGTAAAAAGATGCACTTCCTAATCACTGGTAAATAATCTTTTTGCATCTCACAGTAGTATCAGAAATATATTCAAGCTAAAATAGAGATTTCCCATTTGATACCTTCAGTCAAAATGTATTTTGGATATCCAGAGCAACTACGGCATTCTCACTGGACAATTTCAGTCATTAACTTAAAACTCCACACAATGTCCATGAACCAAATCTGTGGTTGCTCACTACTTTTTTCGGTCGTAATAGTTCAAACAAAGCACGTTCAGAGATAACAGTTATCACTTTGGAGGTACCCTGGCGTCGTACACTCCAATTAACCACCTAAAGAGCGGTAATTTGTGCACTAAATATAAGTGTATCCCACCTTTACATATACATACGCCAAGAGCTAAGAAACAAATATGATAATTTTGGTATATTAATGAAAAGATAATATTCCAATCCTGGGCTAATAGGAAACAACTGACAATTTTACACACTTTAATGGAAGGACTGCGGTAGATAAATAATTTACAGAGTCGCGTTTAAGTCGAGACTATTATATTCCACGCGATGAGGAATAACGGGACCACTACCGACTACGATCCAGGAAGGACTTAAGTGTCCGGCGGCCTATGAAGGAGTGGAGATCAGTCGTCACAGGTGAGAGTTTGGAGGCTGGAGAAGTCGAAGATAATTCGCCATGAAAATCTGAGAGGGAGGGAAAGGGTAGGGGAGGCGAGGTTTTGTTCTCAGCCCTTATTTCTTCTTCCTCTCCTTTCCTACCACCACCTCCACACACTCAAAGATTCCACCCTTCCTTCCCCGGTATCCAAGGCAGACAATGAATGTGAAAACCACAGGCTGTCGTCGCCAGGCAGAAAATGACCCGAGGACTGAATTCGCAGACGCGGTAGGCACTTCCCTGATCTTTCTTATCGACAGTAGGTACTTTCTCCCTTTAGGCCCTCCAGCTGGACCACTTTCCACCCCTCGCGAGCGGGGACTTCAAACAAATCTACGAGCACGTAAAAACACGCGAGGCACAAGAAGGACGTGTGGCAGGGGGTGTTGGGGCACAATCCACTTTTGTATAGGTGTGAATGAAAAATTGTTTCATGCACACGTGATTTTGTTGTATACAAATATTACGTAAGCTTTTCCGTTAGAATTTGTGGCCACCAATTGTACGAGGACATGGAACGATTCAAACCAACGTCCACCTCGTACCCTAATTAACACGTTAAATTCCCACTTCGAAAGTGTATACACTACAGACGATACTCCATGTTATTTCGACATTTCATTCACTGAGGAACCGATGAAAGAAATCACTATTCAACGTGATGGGATAACTAAACAGCTACAGTCGATCAAAAATAGTAAATCTCCGGGTCCGGAGGGAATACCCGCGCGTGTCCTCAAGGAATTAGCGCCACAGATCGCACCGTTCTTAGACATAATATTCAAGAAGTCATTGTATGAAGGAAAGATACCAATAGACTGGAAAATTGCAAACGTTACACCGATATTCAAAAAGGGAAACAGACATGACCCAGGGAACTATCGACCAATTTCATTAACGTCTATTATAGGCAAGATACTCGAACATATCGTCGTTAGCAATATCATGACGTTCCTGGACAGTCGTAACTTCCTTCATGGCTGTCAGCACGGCTTTCGGAAAGGTAGATCATGTGAAACACAGCTCGCGCTCTTTCTTCATGACGTTCTCAAATCTGGTGAATCGAAAACACAAGTGGACGCATTATTCCTAGATTTTAAGAAAGCTTTCGACACGGTACCTCACAACAAACTTTTATACAAATTACAGTCATGCGGCGTAAACGAAACAGTAGTAAACTGGATACGCGACTTTCTGAGTGATCGTAAGCAAAAAGTAGTTCTCGACGGAATTAGCTCTGATGCAGTTAAAGTGACATCAGGTGTCCCACAAGGAAGCGTAATCGGCCCCCTTTTGTTCATTATATACATAAATGATCTATGCTCTCGAATTAGCAGTAAAATACGTTTATTTGCTGACGACGCTGTCATCTATCGCGAAATTAATGATCACTCTGACTTTGAAATTCTATCATCGGATTTAAACAACGTTCATGTGTGGAGCCAAGAGTGGGGACTCGAACTTAATCTGAGCAAATGTGCGGCGGTACATTTCTTGCGGAGGCCGTCCAACTATCCCCGTGTATATGCTGTGGATGGCGTTAAGATAAAGGCGACAGATGAAGTTAAGTATCTGGGAGTTACGATAACCTCAAACCTATCGTGGGGAACACATATAAGAAATATTTGTGGCAGAGCTCTGAAAAAGCTAGGATTCGTCAAGCGTATTGTGGGAAGATTCTCAGATGAAAAAGTAAAAGAGAGGTGCTATTTCGCACTCGTCCGGCCACACCTTGAATATGCAGCAAGCATATGGGATCCGGTGCAGAAAGAATTAATTCGGGAACTTAATAAAATACAAAGGAAAGCTGCGCGATTCGTCAAAAACTGCTACGGGCGTACAGGCAGCGTTACGCAGATGTTAAACGAATTAGGCTGGGAGCCGCTAGAGACTCGGAGGCTGCGCGCTAGGCTTAGATTACTTGAGCAATTGAGAATAGATATCTTTCAGAGCGACACGGAGAACATCATATTAGAACCCCACTATATTTCCAGGTCCGACAGAAACGATAAATTAAGAGAGATATTTTGCCGAACGGATAGGTATGGGAATTCGTTTTTCCCCCGAACAATAAGGGACTTTAATAAATGCAAGGCGTAATTTCATAGAGCGTTTCCTTTTTATATGTAAACGGCTGGTGTCCTAACACCCCCCGCCACACGCCTATTGAGGCGGCTTGCGGGGTAGTATGTAGATGTAGATGTAGATGTATTTAATCTGCCAATAAAGTGAGGTACCCTAATTACCTCGTCGGAAGAATACTTGCGTCTCGTAACCTTCCCAGGGGACTTATTTTTTGTTGTTATTTTTTTCTATTTCAATACATGCTGGGTGTTACTGTCAAGTTCTGGTGGTTCGGCAGCTGAGAAACCTAAAATACAGGCAAATGCCTTCTCGGGATCGCAGGGGCATATGGACCACCAGAATCGTCCGAGAGAGCAAAAAAGAACATGGGTGTTTCTGGGCGCTCCACATTAAGTGGAAAGTATGGGCTCAGATGGAGATTCGTTTCCTATGTAAATCTCCGTAAAGCCGGAGAAGCAATGTTGCCAATACCAGCGAAAAATCAACATGTTGCTATGCAGTATAGGTACAAACTGCAAGCCTAGGAGTCTTCCAAATCGAAAACAATAATTCTCTTAACTAATTTACGTAAATTTAGCTCGGCGTTGGAAATAGTTTGACTGCGTGGTCTAGAGGTGAGCAAACGGAGCGTAAGTTTGGCAACGGTGTTGTCCATAAGGCCCTATACTAATACCAGGTTGGACTTTCCCGTGACCAAGATGAGTTCGTTTTGCGCATAACGTCATCTGGATGACACGAGCAGCAGACAACTTGAGAATTATCATAGGAATAAAGGATTTAAGCTACGATAATTTAGTTTTTAGCAACGAGAGAAGACAGTCATGCTAATATTTGCATCCTTAAGTACTGATATACAACATATTTCACCGGTTAAAGCCGAGTTCACATGGATCCAGAACGGGTGCGGAATGCGGAAATGCATCTAGCCAATCACAAGCAAGGAAGTTGCGGAAAGGCGGAGTGTGAATGGCTAGATGCATTTCCGCATTCCGCACCCGTTCCGGATCTATGTGAACTCGGCTTAAATGTGTAATTTGGGAATACAATCTTGTTTAAAGCAAGAATACCCCTAGCAACCAACCAAATTAAATTTGAAATTCTTCCCATTTTCAAAATTTAAGTTGTCTTGTCTCTGGCAAACCTGGAACCGCTTCACCCATGTAGATGTATCAATGGTATATCTGAAAATTTCTCTTCCCTCACGTTTCCTCGCTTTTCTGTTGTATCTAAAATCCACACAAGTATCATATACACAATCCACTCCGAACCTGGCTAGCGCTTGGTGTAATCCAAACTACGTCACAGCGTTCGACCCAAACGATGAGCAACGACCTACCTTGTATTAGTAGTACCATGGCCCTATGTTGTCAACTAAACGTGGAGCGCTCTATACCGTGGTCCGGTTGCGACCAAAAGATGGACGTGGGAAAAGGTCGAGTTTAACCAGGTCTGTCCTTTTGTCTGAACTCCCGAATATAATCTGGTTTATCGAATCTACCGATGTATTCGAATACCGAATTGTTCGAATTGTGAAGTGGTCGAATGTACCGAATACCGATGTTTGGATGGAACGTACTAATACTAATATCGTTCTCACAATGAAACTCGGTAATGCTGCACCTAATTACATAGGTCTTTATCTCTCTCGCATCATACCTGTGCGGAGGGACTACCGTGCTAGTTTATCTCATTGACTACGATGAGATTTGATTTTTCTTATCACAGTTTTTTTTACAAATCAGGCGAATCTTTTTAGAACTTAATCTTGTAATATACGTACAGAATCGTAAGAGGGGTCGTTTGACTCACTGAACTCGCTCAGCCAATATTGACGGGAAAAAAAATCCACCTTCCAACCTTTCCTCCTCCCAGCAGTATCCCTGACAGATTATCAACTATTCGGACCGCATATTTCTTCCAGGAAGATTCACGATTTCGAAATTCATTGTTCAAGCACTTTTAAAACATAGCAGCTAGGGAGGAGATGACTCACAACTAAGGCCTTTTGCACCACTTACGGTAGTTTGAGCGAGATTTTTCCCTAGTCATAATAAAGGCCATATTAACATTTTATTTCTAAATTTAAGCAGCAATAAGAAGCACGAAGTAAATATTGTTTCATTAATGACGAAAAAACGTCTTAAAGTACTGAAATTATCAGTAATTAACTAAATATATATGTATAAGATTTTAACTTGTCTCATTTTTTTCACCCCGTACGCTGAAAACGCCTTCATCGCCAAAGATATTCTTGCGATACTGTAAACATTGCTGCGGTGAGTAATTCATTAATTTTTTAAAAATAGTTGAGAACGCATACAAACTACACAGTTTAATTTAAAACGCGGTCTATGGGTAATAAATTCCTTATTTTTTCCAAAGAGTCTCTCTGGAGTGAGTGTGACTCACACGACTGTACCATTTCCCATCGAAAATGGCTTGTATTTTTTGGGCAAATATCTCGAAAAATATAGCGGTAAGTGGTTGATATTTTGTTGTCATTGGAAATATAAGATCTTTTACTTTAATGAGGTCTAATGAGGTCAAATGCATTGAATGTTTTGTTAAGTGATAACTCGCTTAAACTTCCTTCAATGGGTTGGAAGGTTCGTATGTATACACAATATTACTTGGACAGTGAAAGTAGAGTGGAGAGAAACCCGGCTGCGGCACAGTTCTGTTTTAAATATAGATTAAAGATGAGAGCAGATGGTATCTTGATCCACGAGAGTAAAGCCTGTTTTCTTAGCGAAAAATGATCCACTCAACATGGCCATCGCGCGCAAGTCATCCATAAATTTTATGAATAATACGGTGCTATTTTGTAAATTACTTCCTTTTCGCACTTGTTAAAGATAAATTATTACGTTACCGCTGCCTGTCACTAATATATATGTTACAGGTTTATTAACTGCACGGCTGATCCATTCAATATGGCCGATTGCGCATTTTAATGACTTCAATATTCCCCTGTGCTATCGTGTCTCATGGCTCCATCTATTCTCTTCTTTAATCCATGGTTCTAAACGAAAGGCCATAGTGGGTCCACCTATAACGTCACATTCTCCGGAGTGAGCACAGTGTTTTAAGTATCCTCCATACCCTGTTACTGGCCATCATCTTATGTAATGTAATCATGAAATCCCACTGCGAAGGAATCCATCGGAAAAATCAGAAAAAAATAGGAATCAGATTCTTGAAAGCCAGCAGTGAATATAGTTTGATACAAGTGTTATTAACTGAGTAATATTACACTTCGAGAATTACCTATCCCGATCCTATTCTTCGAACATGGTTATTCGGCACAAATATAATCAACTATGATAAAAACGAAAACCTTCCATGGAACACATTAAATACATTGAATGTCGCACATTGGTTCACATTTTAGGAAATGTATCTTTCACACGGTAGTGTGAAAGATATATTACCTAAAAATGTGAGAGAGTGAGAGTTATCGGTTGCTATTCAACTCGTCTCCTAGGCCGCGAAATAAGGTTAAAATAGGCGACGAAACAGGACACTGCGTGAAGCCATAAAGACGAATTAAACTCATCTTTTCACGTGAGTGTTCCTCATGTCGCCTGAAAATCTATCCATCTTTCTTAGATAGCCGGATCGATAGCCTAGATAGGTAACAGAAGTCTGCCATAATTACCTAATTAATTCTAATCATTCAAGGCTACGTCCTATTATCCTCGACGTTAAGAGAGTCTATCATCATGAAATACAACTCCTGTGAGGCCTACGGAAATTGAAGCTCACCAAATTACAACCCTAGCCTCATACGCGATTTCTCTACAAACTATATTACCCCAGAAAACGGGTCAATGCATAATTGCTTTCTCAATGGAATCCAAATGATTTTGAAAACGTTGAGGATTATATAGATAAATGTTTACTTTCCACAATAAGTCAGAAGGTAGATTGTAAATTCTCTTAAAAAGAGTTCATACACAGCAAAAGGAGTGAACACATAATAAAGAGTACCGATAAATTGATGGTAATACAAATATTGAATCGCCACACGGTAGGAAAAAGAATTCAGGCGGTGCGAAACCTTGTTGGTTCTTAAAAAGATAGCTGTGCATGAAAATGGCACTTGAAAACAGGAAAAATCAGGAATAATTGGCTATCAAATTTATAGCCGGGGAGCTATAAGTAAATTCTATACATGCATTCATTTCAATGTGTTTCGCGTGGTCCACATCGAGGTGGTTGTATTGCCATCAGCGGTTATTCTACCGGCTGGATGATAGGTTTTCTGACAATTCTTACCCGAACCTCCCCTTTTCGGTGTCACCTACTCACTTAGCCACTCATTACTTGCTCTCAACCGAGGTCAAAGCTCAGGTCAAGTTCCTAATACACTGTGCCTATCCAAAAGTCGTCCAAAATTCCTGTCCTCATCCTTCCTCTTCGGCGCTCTCCGAGCGTTCACTCTCTTCAATAATCTCTCACTCCTCAAACACGTCTTCCACCCACCTTCTCCAAATCTCCGCAACCTCTTACTTTCTTCTGCCACCATCTCCAGCCCTTCTTCGTTCTCTTCATTTTTACCCAGCTACAAAACAACAGTGGTTGAAAAATAATTAAAATATACGAAATATATTAAGTTAGGCTGATTCCCCGCGTGAAACCTTCAACGAAGCTTCAATACTCGATGGTCGATTTCTAGCGTTTTACCAGTAGTACCAGTTTCTAGTAACAGTTTTCACTTGATAGATTGTGCTGGATCGATCGTCGCAGCATCCCCTTCAGCTAATCTTCAGCAATTCACCGAGCTTAATGGACCATTGGTGAGGAGAGATCTAGCAAAGTGATGGCGTCTTTCACAATAGGGAGAAAGTATGTTTTTTGTAACTCATTTTCTAGATAGAAGAGCGCACAACTGCGGGTACATGGGCGAAGATTTCGCACACCACAGGAAGAAAAACGAAACTTATTTGTGCTAGATAAGGAAATCCCATTAGAACTAAGTGCATGACCTACAAGCTCCATTCGAACGAAAACTGGTGCTAACTGCCGTGATGGTTTTGATGATAAATCCTCAAAAATAAGCGATAGCTTTAAATCCAATCCCAAAACTAGCCATTATTTTATTGTCACATAATCCAGTTCGAACTACACCAGCCGAAAAAATGATTTAGAGTGAGAAAGAAGTAAAGACATTTGGATCAAAATATTGAGAATGCATTCTCCGATAAAATTGTCGTAGAACAGCTTAGTGAATACATTTCATTTTAGCAAATTATTTTTAAACGTGAGAATTATGAACACGAACATTCGTTTTCCGGAAAAATAATAGACCTGCCAGTTTTCCACTGTATTTCTCTGCACTTAAATGGAATGTTTTCCTAAAAAAACTCACCAACTCCACTTATCTACTTTTGTAAGCAAAATTAAACGACTAATGTATCAATCCACGAAAAGCTTTAAATTCCCAGAATTCGTCTGACGAACCCCGTTACGCCTATAGGACATATTACTATTTCAATGGTGATGCTGTCTAGCAGCTTTGACTTGAAAAAGATATTTCGGTTAAAATTTTATGAAACGGCTAATTAAAAACGTTTTTATTTAACGCTGGAAATGAGTTATTTTAACCATCATTAAATACTTCGACTCAAATCGGCAATTAACATTCACCTACTACGAAAATGTTTTCTAACTTTACCCATTCCATTCCAACAGTCCACAGTGCACATATGAATAATAACTGAATAATTATTCATAGACTCAAATAGGGGTACGGTAGTCTTCTTGCTTCGAATTGTTGTTTTTTTTAGCAGCAGGACAACTTAGACGTTTTGGCTGGGAATGGGAATTTGACTAGATTGATGATCTATTCAAACTTCCATTAGCATTTCGATCTCTGAAGGAGATGTGGTGAATAGGAAAAACAGTTAAATTACCTGTCAGCATTAGCCTCTACCTGACTGATACATTAATTGGATTCCCACTTATTTTCCACGAATGAGAGGAGATTGGAAACTAATGTTTTCGACCGCAATCATTAATCGGCCGTTTTCCGCTAAACATTCCCTTGGTAGAGGATATAATCCCAAGCATCGAAGCTCAGCTAGTCCAGGTTTAAAACGCCGATTCATGCAAAATTTGTCGTAGTTTGGTTTCGGGTGGAAATATCACTTCCTGTTGCATGAAACTTAGCCCCTTACGGAGTCTTAGCGCGTAATCACCTCTGATTTCTAAAATAATAACTTCCCCGATCAATATTCAATGCAAAAATTAAAGTATCTACTTCCAGAGCTTGAATATCTGCCAGTCAAAAGAATACTGCCTTTATTGAATGAAAATGATACGTGTATCACCAAATTCTATCGCAGATTTTACAAAATATCCCTATTAGTGCGATAAAGAGTAAACAGTAGTGGTAGCATACTATAAAATTACGAATACTACCATTTGATATTGCCTTGAATGTTTTCCTTTACTAATAGGTCCCACAGTTGCTTTAATAACGTAGGAAGAGTAATAATATCACCTTGGTGTGTTTTCCAGAATCGCTCCTAAAGTAAAAATATTTATTCCAATTCTCGATCACATTTTGGTAATGTGCTAATCCATTGAGTTTATTAAAGCCCTCAACGGGCCTTATAAAATTCAACTAGAGTTTTTAAGAATAGCCATTGTTTTATAATTACCCATTTAACTTTATTTATACATTTTGCAACTGGTTTATCTCTAATGAATTAATATTTTAAATCATTATTGGCGATGTGCAACCAGCTACGAAAATTCTCGATGACTAGACTGAAAACATTGGTTTCTAGGCAGTAATTTTTAAATTTATTCTATTCGCATGCAGAACCGAAAAATATTTTAATTTAAGAATGCAAATGGTGTTTTTAAAAGGGTTACTAGTAAGACCAGTCATCGAAAACCAAGGGTTCCGAAGGATAGTACAAATACCACTCCCAGAAAATAACTGATTTTTCTAGAGCGGGAACTGATGCCTTAAGCTGAGATCCGATCCGAAGAGGCTACAGGATGTTTTGGAAAATACAATCCTACCCCTGCTCGGACTTGGTGAGGTGAGGAGGGAGCACTAAAAGAGTAGCCAACTCACACCGGCTGGAATTCTGAACTTCAAACTCCGGATGGTCTCAGGAAAAGATGATCGTTAATTGGAGACAAACGATTTTCGAGGACAACCTCCCTCTTCTCTCAATAAAAAAACACCAACATCCGCGGCAGTGCGAAAGACTTCAGACACTGCGATACTACTATGGTGGTAACGGACACAGCTAAAGAAGTTCGGAACGAAACTTCTCCAGGTCAGCCAAAACCCTGGAGACAATCCGGGGGTCGGGCAGATAAGACCGCTCATGATTCCGGTTCGACAAAAAAACAATGAAACAATTAATCCTCCTGACCGTGTCCACACCTGGTGCGTTATGAGTAGCGGCCCTCCTGCCTCTGTGCGGCCCCGTGGCTCCTTCTCCTCAGAAAAAACCGAAGAGACTCTCCGCTCCGGATGCAGGGATCTAAGTCTGCTCCTCTCCTTCGAGATGGTGCACCAAATCCTCTGTCCTCACTCCGCGGACCTCGACGACTTGGCGCTGACTCCTAGTGGCAGAAAGAGCAAAATATTGTCTCAGGGGGCCGCGGAGGACCAGTGCCTTCATCAACCACCGATCACAGAATGCCAGGTCTCCAGAAACACTTGACGGACTATAGGACCCCCCACCCCTTATCTTCAACTTGTTGCCTCCCCCCCCCCCCACCTCCATGACGCCGATTCTACCGACCCCTCCCCCAACTAAGCGCCCCCTTTCCTCACCCCAAAGGACCAAAACTGACCCACACCACTATTCCCCGTTACCGTACGTTGTATCCCCACCATGGTTAACCTGTAACAGTTCTCCGTACTGAATCTCTCAGTGACGCGGAGGGATGGGTGGGCATAGGGGGGGGAGGAGTAGGAGGGCGGACGACGAGTTAAGGGGAAGGACAACCCGAAGGAACAAGGGGGATGAAGATGCTCTCCAGGCGGAGCGGGGGCAGTGGGGTAGGGGAACGGGAAAGAGGATGCGTTGGAGGAGGGCGGAGGGGAAGGGGGGTATCGTATTTGGGACGGCCGACGTCTCCACGGTTGGAATGGGAGATACAGGTGAGAGAGAATGGAGAGAGGGAGAGAGAGAGAGAGAGAGGTTTGGAGATGGGAGGAGTGTATGCATAAAGGTGTAGCGTTTTGACGGTAACTCCACCGAGGAGGGAGTGGGGAACGGAGAAAGGGAGTCTTTCGTGGATGTTTCGGCTTGGAGAGCTGCTGGGACAAATGGTTGAGGAGAAAAGGGGAAACTGGGCAAAAATTGAGGTGGTCGGGAAAGATTTCCGTTGTCGCGTGCGGAGTCATGAAACCCATCCTGCATTAACTGACACCTCTCGCTCCCAATTTGTAATAGTAATGCACAAAAACATGAAATTAATCCAATATGATAGTACATGATGAATAAGAAGACTAGGAAATATTCCACACATGATTGATTCTGGCGTAACTCTGTGGAAGTAAGTTATGTTGACCATTGTAAATGAAAAGTATAACTTAGTCATTTCACATAAATCTATCTAACTATGTGGAATAACTAAGTTATACTTTTCATTTACAATGTTAAGCAAATTCCACCAAGTCACGCTGAGACTACGGAGTATACGTTGATCATAATGACGAAAAAATTAACTTTGTACCATTCCACACAGATTTATTTCCCGATCGATTTCAACGGCTGAAATGCATTTTATTGACATTAAAAATGACGTTTAACCGTTTAAATCGATAGGTGAAATAATTTTGTGTTGATACCTTGAATGTGTATATACCTTGAAAATGGTATATAGTCCCGAAACCATGGTCGGTTATCAGAAATAAAAAATGTGGAATATAAACTAGTATTCTTATTTCACATGTTTGACACATAAAGATTCCACCAAGAGACAACGGATACATTCTCTAAATATGATACACTGATTTTGATAAGAACATATTTAATATGTCATAATAAATAGAATACAATTAATACGTTTTCATTAGAATGAGTATAAAAGGCTAGATGGTGAATTACAGTGCCTTTGTACAAATTGGTCTGACTATTATTTTAACACTTGTAATCAAAACAAATAGAATGAATATGGAGTAGAAATTACGTTTAACTCTTCCGAGGAGAGTGGGGGAGTTGATAAATTGAGACTTTCGTAGATTTTTCGGCATGGGGAACTGCTGAGACAAACGGACAAGAAAAACTCAGTAACATTTGAGGTAGTCGAAAAGGTTTCCTTAGTCGCGTGCGGAGCAATGAACCGAGAAAATGCCTTTTTGAGCTCTGGATGGATTCTCATGAAACCCCAGCTGATCTGATGTTACGTGGTACCACGAGCTCTACCGAGATTCCGGTCACTCTGCAGAGAAATCATGTTAATTAACTATAATGCACATTATGCAGTGATTTTAATTGAAATCCCTCCTATCCAGAAGTCTCTGTAACGCACAAAAATCATGCAAATGCAATATAATTTATCAATTTTATTTTAAGGGAATTAAAAAAGCTGTAAGATGAAGAGGGAGCAGATTTAAGGCATTTGAGAAGTGTGCGGAGGAAGATGAAAAGAGTACGATGAGCGGAGGGTAGGAAAAATGAAGAAGTGCCCGACATGGCGGGTGAGAAGAGGAAACTGCTGAAGAAAATTAGGAGTCGAAGTAAATGGATGGAGCATGTAATAATGGGCAATGTGAAGCCGAAGGCCGGGATAGATGCGAGGATGTTCGGTGAACGAGAAAGGGGGAGGAAAAAAATAGGATTCATGGACGGGACGAGGAGAGGCAGAAATTATACCGAAATAAATAAGGAAATTTCGTAATGAGAAAGATGGCAATGGTTTTAAAATGTTAGTAGACGTCATCCTGTCACCATCTAAATCAGAGGTTCCAAACCTGTGGTATGCGTACCCGGAAGAGGTACGTGATAGAAGCTGAATAATGGCGGAATCGTTCGAGATAGCTGTTAGAACATAAATAACAAATATTTGGTTAAATTTAAGGGCTACGAAGTTAGGAAATTGGTGACTAAGGGGTACGCACATCAAAATAACTTGGGAACCGCTGATCTAAATCTACCTCAATCGGTAGACCACCTCTATTAATACGCTGAATTAGGAGCATCTACCATACCGTATCGTCTCTCTGCCATTTATTTGTACATGCATATGCAAGCAAAACTACTGAGCAAGCAAAACTACTGAGTAAGCAACGTACGGTGTGGCGTTGATGGTAATTCTAGCGAGAAGAGAATATGTAACGGAGATATGGAGACTTAAGCGAGATTTCGGCTTCGCAAACTGCTGGAACAAACGGTGACAGAGATCTGGGTAAAAATTGAGGCGGTCGGATAAGGTTTCCTTGATGGCGTGCGGTGCATTCAACGGATAAAAGACCTTTATCCTCGCCTTAACCAAAACCCTACCTGGTGCTCATTGATTATTCTTGGTCTGAAGTAGTCACTATAATGTGCCAAAAATATATTCATATGTATCAATGTACTATATTACATTTTATTCAATTAAAACGAATCCTTCTTCCTACAGCCTAAATTTTAAAATAAAATTCTAATAGGTATGGTCTCTATTACGGCTCGAGGCAAATCTCGCCCTAACAACCTAAATACGTCCTTCAACAATTATTGTTATAAGTTTTCTTATCCTTCCGATTTTCCCACCAATTTCCGTATTCGCCTGTCACTTTTTAATCCGTCGCTCTCCCCACCCAACCTATTCTCGACACTTAGTAACATTTTTGGATGTCTGCATGACTGTCGAGATATGACGACGAGAATGAATGTTTCTTGGTAGACTAGATGTTTTGCTAGTGTTTAATAACTGATCATTATTACTATCGCCTCACCCCGCTTTAAATGTCCGCATTTTATTTCCTGTATTAATTAATATCTCGTAGTCTCCATGAATGATTAGTATTAGTAATACTAATCAGTAATAATATTCTAACCCGGCTGCATGTTGGCAAGTTCGCCAGCGTAGCACCTTCATAGTTTCTGGTTTGGCCTCGCAAGGTAATCCTGACTGGTTTCTGGTCCTAGCCTAACGACCGGGGGAGCGTGCTGAGTCTCGGTCTTGAACTAGGACGAGTATTGCATGCCCGCTGTGGAATCACCCCCTGCCACACACCCTGGAGGTGTCTTGCACGGCATTTCGTAAATGTACTTCTATATTGCGAAGGACTCCAATATTCGACTTTTCCGGAACGCCCAGCTCCAACATCATCCCCCACGACGTAGCATAATTGATTTGGGGAAACATTCGTGGGCGTAGGGCCTCGACCGCTAGAGGGATATGTGGGCTTTGGGCTGACGAGGGGCGAGGCTAACGCTATCAATGTGTGGGCGAGCGTCTACGCCTCGCATTCAGAAGCCCCCAAATGCCGCACCCGCCCGCCACTTCGATCCTCCGAGGGTGCACGCAGGTACTGACTCTATTTGAAGAACTAGGGACTTTTCTCGACAATATAAAAAAATAGCATAGAGTAACTCTGTGGTAATAGTATATGATTTTTGTGTGTTGATCAAATAAAATTCAAGTTTTCAACGCCAAATTCTTTGGCATCCTCAGGGCTATAATACAATATCCAAATACAAAGATTAACAACAATTATATTCATTGAAAAATAAATATTTTGATGATGCTACAACAAAATTGCGGAACAATGCATATGCACACACAAATTCCGCTAACCTTAGAAATGAACCGAACCTACACACTGAATGCATGGCACCGTCTACCAGTCGCTAACACTCAAAACTCTATAACACTTTATTTGACCAACACTTAAAAATCATATAGGTACTATTCCATTTAAAGATGCCGAATTCCTATCACCCCACCTGGGAGCACTGACTCACTCGCTCGGGGTATATATCTTTTACTACTAATACGGTTCGAGTGATTTTTGTTTATGAACAGATTTACGTGAAATTTTACAAACTTGTTCTGGATATCTATAGACAAAAGTGATAAAAAAGCAACGGAACGAGTTGGTTTTTTTGGAAATTCATTGGTATTTGAAAACAGGCTTTTAACACATGACATGTATTTCGTAATAATTTTATTATATATGTACGTATTTTCTTATAAACGCGAAATAACCAGTTCTCATTATTATAATTGTTACTGACAAATATCAAAGTGTCACACCGAGTCCGATTTTCGAAAAAAAAAATATTTCAATATCATTTCGTCTAAATTTCGAATACCGCGCCGAAAACTCTAGTCATAACATGATTTTAAAAATTAAAAAAAAATAAATTGCTTGTATTATTTCCATTACTGCCTATGTGGTGAGTTCCAACGGATAATCAGATGCACTTAAATGAAATAACCTACTTAAAACTTTACTAAAATGTGCACACAATGGCCCACGATTACCCCTCCAGACACCTTAAACGAGTAATAATTACATGTAGGTATGTAAAATTCATCTCGATTTTGATGAAACACCATATCTTGAAGGTTTTAGGCACTATAAATAAATTGGGCTAAGTCCGATCTCCGGGAAAATTCGTTAAGCGACCGAATTTGAGTCCAGAGAAGAGTTCCAAGCCAAATCATGAAAAGCATGGGAATCAATACGGAGTTTAAGGTAGAGTATTTTATTTTGCGACTTTAAAATGCGATAAAATACAACTAAGACAATGACAATTGAACTAAATTGCGCGATAAAGTTGATTTTTTAATTTTATGGCGTTCTATTTGGACTTAATGGTCACTTTAGATAATTATTATCAAACACACTATTTTCGTCTTTTATCGCCCTTTTCAAGATTTTCTCCACGGTTACAACCGTAGTTCTTTGTTTATTTACGGGAAACGATGGATCATGCCATTTTTGGAGAAGTGAGCGACTAGTGGACTTTCGATGTGTTTTCAATGACATTCCAAAAATGAATTTTGTCAGCTTCATTGTTTTTTAGAAAAATTCACCCAAAGAAAAACTAAAATCCGAGCGAAGATCGCCTTCCAGATATTGATTAATCTATTAGGCAAGTGATTAACAGTTATTTTTGCAAGATTTTGTGAAACAGTTTCAATATTGCTGAAATGAAAGAAGTTTTTCTTTAAAATTGCTCTCCTCGAATGCCTCAACGAAACTCACGCTGGAAGATGACACTTGGGTAGCATGAACGATTAAAACATTCGGCGAAATACTGGAGATCTGGGTTCAAATCCAAGTCGGCATTCTTGTTCTCTTTCATTGAAGTAAGTGTCGTGGCAATACATGCAGTATTCTGAATTGATAATAAACTACAATGAAATTGGGAAAAATTCGGGGAAATTCACTTCATACCCTCTGTAACCAAGGGCTTATTTACGAAGGTGGACGACCGGGACCGAACCCCCCACAGAAGCAACAACTTTGTTAAGGGTAGCAACTTAAACATATAAAAAACTTAACAAACTAAATATCTTTAAATGCCTACTTTTAAAATGGCTAGAAAATGCAGTTTTGCTGATATAATTTTCAAATTTTTCCGGAGAAGGGCTCGGACCCCCCATTACGCTAGGGCCAGACCCCCCTATCATCTATCAAAAATATTCTAAACCCCCTCCCACCTCAGAGAGCCAAATTCTAGACACGCCACAGTCTGCAACCACCATGTTTGAAGAACAGTACGTGGAAGGGTGACAAATAGATATACCTACGTATCCCGTACGATTTTCACGACTGTGTTACAGTTGTTATACTGGTTACACCAGTATAAACAACAGTTATACTGCTGTTTAATGCACCATAACCCGGAATGAATGCGTATGCGTTTACCTGTGTGGAGGGATATCTTCTCGCAGCCCAATTACGGGGGATAATCGGTCCCACCGATTTCAAGGAGTGAGCCTCAGATCCGCTGGGTAAACTTAAAATTAGAAGCCGCACTGATCAATGGCCTAGTGGTCGTCATCGGGGTCTCCCGGTCGGTCGATGAAAACTCGGGAGTCAATATAGCTTTTCAGTTTGGTTTCTAGGGAGGCACGTGGTGGTTACCTGCATTTCGACACACCGCGGATACCCAGGCACTTCTTGACGAAGACTGCTCCGACGCAAGACTGACTGGCCGATTATAACATTTTGGGGTTGCGGGATGCTCAATATAGAGATGCTCATCAAGTATCGATGCATCATGTATTCGATATATTCCGAGCGAAATTTTAAAAGTATTGAATAATATTTTGTTATGTTGGATCCTATTTCTGCAGGCGCAACTGCGTGTTCAGCTTTTAGATGACGACAGTTTTGTTCTCTTTCTTAGCTAACATGTCGCATTGAATATTGAAAATAATATCCACATCGAAAAATTTCGAGAACATGCAGATGATTACCTCTAAATTAGTGGCAACATAGTTAGCTGTCCGTCCCTTAGCCTACAACGACGCGTTGGAAGGGCTTGCGAGTTCCAATGAACACTTGATCTGGATTGGTGGGAACAATAGCAGCTCCTGGTAGGGCCACGCAGGCCAGATAGGTCGGAAGGCAGAAGCCATACGTAAGGTAGTTCACGTGATTGTGTCATGTTAAAAATACCAATGGGTCTTTCGAGGCATTTTAAGCAGAAATTTCTTTGATGCTTAATTTTTATACTGACCCTAATGCCACTTTTTGATTATATTAAATATGTATCACAAATTGATATTTTCACTTCGATATATTAATAGTGAACACAAATACTTTTAATTCCATCGATATATCCCCTATTCAACATTTCTTTTCCATTGGTACAACACTAGCTCAATATCATGTGCGAGTCGCACTTTGGTCAGTCTCAAGAACTTCAAAAAAATTGCTTTTGCGCCTTTCAAGTGCAATGCATTGAAAAGAATCTGTGTCAAAGGCTGGGGCACAATCAACATTAACTTAAAGACGAGCAATCATGAGGTGAATGCGAGCCTGGAACTTAAAGGAGGAGAGGAAGTAATTCCTTCTCCTCATACTATAACAAGTACTTCCTTTCCGTCCACTGCACTTTCTCCATTCTTCCTCCACGCCCACATCTCAAACGCCTGCAGCCTATCTCACCCGCTTTTCTCGGAGTCCACGTTTCTGCCCCATACAATGCAACACACCATATTAAACTCTTCGTCAACCATGTCTTTGCATTCTTTCACAAGGTACCTGTCATCAGCTCTCTCTTATTGGTGAACGCCTTTTTCACTAACACAATGTGTGGAGAGAGGGGATTGGGTGATGAACTTGATATTAAGGAATTTTGCTCATGAAAGAAGGAGGGGTGGAGTTTGGTGAGGGAAACTGCTGCAGAGTGGAAAAATCCCAAATAAAAAAAACAATTCGCCCCCTAATGTCTTTGCTACATTCTCCTACTACAAGTGCGGCAAGTGGATGATATTTCGGTATCATTAGAAAGATGAAATCTTTTTCTTTATGATGAGGCTAACTTAATTGAATTTTATTCGCAGTTATATCTCACTCAACCTACCTTTAGGTGAATCAGTATCTCTCTCTGTTTCTACAGCAGTCGTGAATTTAGAAACGAAAGAAAGAATCCTTATACACGCTTATTAGCAGTGTATCTCTTTTGTTATCATTTCTGTACGTTTTTAAAAGTGCGTTGATAAAACAATATCCTCCATGCCAACCTGCTACTTGAATTTTATCAGTTAACTAAGCCTCTCGTTTTACAAGCGCATTTCCATGAACCTTATGCATTAAGTGCACTCTTATGCACAACATTAACAGACCACCACCAGCCATATTTACAAACTCCTCGTCTATCATTCAAGTCCAACGCAACTGTCTGCTTCAATATTTTCGAAAAAACAGGATCTGAGGAATGTCTAAAATTCATTGAAGCTTCTCAGCAACTCATCACTTGATGGTGCAAATAGCCTCAGCTATTGTTCGCTTGCTCTAATAACAATGTTCCACGAAGAGCTGGATTTTATGACCGTTTCTAAACGATGAAACTAGCGGAGTTATGGCACTACAAAAGCACTCCTCCCAGCTAGCCTCTTTGATTCAATTAGGATGGGTATCAAGAGTTACTATCAGGTTAACCAAGAGGGAAACAATGAGGTAATTGGAGAGACATAACAACACCATTCTATGCTGATCTTAATGCACGGGAACAAAGAGTAAGTATATCATTTAGACAAGTAAACCGATTATTATCATAAAAACGATACAATTTTATAGCGTAAAAAACTTACTACAGAAATGCGAGTTCTCTGGTGTTCAGGAATTGAAGGAATACTATCCAAGAATTGAAAAGTAGCCTCATGCAAGCGCTATTATTACTTTGAAAGACGCCATGGCATGTTACCACAGGGCTCGCTTACTTTAACAGGAAACTACGCAGGAAAGAAAAGGGAAATATCTCGACAGAGAACGGGTAATTTCACTGTAATATAGCTCCTAGATGTAAGGAAAGAACACGATCGATGCTGAAGAAAGATATTAAGCTGATATTAAACTCCTGGCCAGCCTCTTCTTCACATCCTCACACAAGGTCCCCAACATAAACTCCTTCCTGCGCTAGTTTTAAATCTAGTTGCAGTCAATAGAAAAGAGCCGAATTCAAATCGATGGAATGAAAATTCAATGGTCATAAATTGAAAAATTGTAATGATTAAAAAAAGTTATCAGTTACAGATTTTAAAATAAATGTGTACGAGGCAGGGAAATATAATGTGAATATAATATCGATGGCGAGGGAATAACTAGATAAGGAGAGAGAATGAATGGGAATAATATTAAGGAAGTCATCTCGGTTCTTCCATCGGGATAAGCTTTTTAACACTGCCGACGTTTCGGAGTCCGACTCGTACTACATATTTACGATAGACTTCAACCGTTGCTATTGTTGCAGGTGTCCAAGGGACTCTAATGGTCAACAATGGGCCGGACGTTACGGTTTGAATTCCCCACACGTTTTAATAAGACTTCCATGCACCGCTTAGGGAAGAGCCAGGGAAAAACCGGGAAAAAACTAAATCATATTTCAATGGGAATAACGTTTCTCGAAAAAGTATAGCTTGAATGATGAGAAATTGGTGTATACTAGACGACAAATAGGCAAAGTGATACAAACCTTAAAATGAATTAAACATCACGTATCAACTGAAGATATGGACTAAGGGTAGTCGAACCTCACAGAAAGTCATCTTCAAATTTTCGGCCACTTGCTTGTGATGCCCTGCTCCGTCATGCGTATACTTAACCCTTTGAATGAATGCGCAAGGCTCTCCCTCCCTCTTTCTCTTCACTTGTCTCCTTGAGCTTAACTCATAGGTGTGACGGAACCGGTGGAGCGAGGGGAATTCGGGCGTGTGGTAGGTGGGCCCGGATAACTCCTCGCTCTCTCTCTCCCACCAAAGAAGAGCAGTAAAAAAAATGAAGAACACCATCCACAACTTGAAGAGTATATAGCTCAACAGAGGTGGTTTGACGAACTTCCAGTGAAGCCGCCGTATTGATAGTACTTAGAACATTTTGATTGCCGAATGAGATCGAGAGACGGGACGGATATTTTAACGACGAGTTCTCGTGTTCCTGCTTTCAAGTGAAATATTTGAGACACGTAAAAACTTCACTTCTTTCTGGAATTAATTGCTCAATGTATTGTAAACGGTAATGCGTGGAATGATTTGGGGAAAAAATGCTTTCTTTCATGGATGGTCGCCTGCGCCGTTTATATGAATAATACTGAAATGGTAGAGTTAGTTGAATTTCATGATCACTTCCGTTATTCCATTCTTTTTAACTTGGAAGACACTACGTCTCCTTGAGATAGGCTGGAGGAGATGAAAACATATTTTTCTCATCAACTTAACCGGTATTCTTTGAAGGAGATGAAAATATACTGCTTTATCAACTTCCAGCCGCGGCATTACCTTTACGGAGTCCAATGCAAGTGCACATAGGGGCGTAATTCCGCAGAGGAAACGTCATTCGCCTTGACATGGACTCGGATTCTCGCTCATGTGCACTTGCGGGTGACTCCGTAGAGATGATTCCGTTGATAGTTCCAGTATCGTCAAAGTTTGTCAAAAAAGAGCGAGCACCTCATCGTGTTCAAAGTTTGGCCTTAACCTCGCGGACTGTTGTGCTAAGCGCACGCTTTGTAACAGCTTCGTTACATTGTTTGTCCGACAGTCTTGAACATCTTGTTCTTTTAAAGCCCTCAAAAATCCACAGAGGAGGAGGACGCCTCGGCAGCTTAACTGGCTGAAGCACTCGGCGCTATATCGAGGGATTCGGGTTCGAGTCCCTGTCAAGGGTTATGATTTTTCTCCGCAGAATTTCGCACTTATGTTCAGGCCTATTACACTAATGGTTAATCACGGCCACTCAATATAGCGGAAGCGGCTTCACCTTCTTACGGCATACGAGTATACGCAGCACCACCTCTGATACTTTAATAACTATAAGACCCAGAAACCCAAATATCCCCCTCCCCGAGGACCAAGTCCGTCCCAAATCTCCTCCCGCTATCCTCCTCACCCCTTAACTTCTACCCCTCTCCCACAAAATATTACTTGGCCCTCCAATCTTCCCCTCTCCTCCACAAAACCCTCCTCCCTCCCCTCATCCACAGTTCATTCTCTTGTAATCTGTTGAACCATTCAATCCCCGAGAGAATGCTTAAGTGCTCGTAATATCCATCCCAGAGGGAAAACGATTCTGTGAGCACTGTAGGTGATTTTTTTTCATGAGGAATATCGAGGGAAAAATTGGGGTAGTACAAAGGATAATTAAGTTGGTAAAAGAGGCTTCAATTACCAAGAGATAACTAAAGACTGAAAATATGTCAAGGAAAACGTTAGTTGTGCTATGAAGCATATCTAATGCTATATGATAGCCAAACGTGGTCCCTTAGGGAAGATGAGAAGAGATTGATTTTGTTTTCTGCATGAATTAGTTTCTCATAGTATGACGAATTAGTAGTATTGGTAGAACTAATCAGTAGTAATATCTTGGCCCTGGTATTGCATGTTGGCAAGTTCGCCAACGAGGCACTCCCTTTGTTTCTGGTTTGGCTGTATATTGTTATCCTGACTGCTTCTTGGTTCGCGCTTAGTTAGCCTACGGGGTTCGACCTTGGACTGGGACGAGTGCTGCGAGCCAGGTGTGGAATCACCCTGTGCCGCACATCCTGGTTTTGGCATGTACGGTATTTCGTAGATGAAGATGTAGACGTGGATTTTGAGGACGTTGGAGGAGGCACAACAAACAAAGCAGAGTTAGGTATGCTAGGGGAGGAAATGAAACTGTCAGATGGAATCCAGGGGTGACTTAAGTACATTGCTGGAGCAAGTAAACGATGGGTATTGTCCCTGAAGGCCGTATTGGAAGGAAGAATGCTGAGAAGAAGAGAAGAGAAAGAAGAAGGATAAGAATTTTGAATTTTTTAGGAAGTTATGATGTTTTTAGAATAGTAGAGAGATTAGGCATTTGCGCGACCCAAGAAGAGTGGTGATGATCTATCAAAACCTAGCTTGCACCAAATAAAAAAGGAGACAAAATGTTAAGCTTGAATAAATTTCATTCTTTCTCAACTATTTTAACTAAAATACCTTAGGTACTACACATCAGGAAATTTAAAAAAAAACACAAGTTGCTTTTTCCAACCAATCGTCTACATTACATGACAATTAAAACCCACATGATTGCATCAACCTTGGAGCAAGAATTATGTTCCGCTTTAAATATGTACTTACTCATAACGACGTCATATACGCACCCATCACACATCACGGTAACTTTCCATATAAAGTTAGTTAAGCCTTAAGGCAGAGGCCCACGTAACCGCGAGAATCTCTCCACATTTCTCCAAATAAATCCCAATCGATATCCAAGTCCGGGCTCCACTCACAAGCATTCGAAGAACAAACATTTTAAAAATTCAGGCTAGAAACATTCTCCTGTCTTCGCGTTCCCCATCCCCGCACACAAAATCTTCCTTCCGTATTTCCGCGAAACATTTATCGTCCCCCTCAGGCAAGAGCACCGAATGAGTCATATTTTACGGATGGTTGGAACAAAGGGTCCTGTTCACTTCTCACCTCGTGCAAGACGCTTAGCTAAAATCGTAAAAAAAGTGTAAAAATTGCCCAACAATCGATCTCTTTGGTATCTGGGCCCTCGGGTCGGCCAAGGTGGTATTAAAAACTTTCATCCGCATCTAACAAAAAGTAGAGAAGAAGGGAATGGGTTCTTTTCCCCAACGAAAATACATATATTAAGCAGTATATTCGCACTGAATGAGCAGGAAATGTTCCACAAGTGTTTTGGTAATGGTAAAGAAGCTGCGAAAAGTGATATAAATTTTAAGGAAATGTAGGACTAGAGTGAATCTCGATAAATATTCGTTGAGGTTGTGATTAGGAATTTGTGAAGTATTGTACAAACGAAGATAATCAGGACCGCTTTTAAACCAAAGAAGACATCTAGGATTCGAATGGAATTAACAGAAAGTGATCAGAACGCATTTCCTCTGTAACGCACAGTACAATCAAATTCCACACACAATAACTGCATTGCTATCAGTCAGCAATTCACGACTCCCCACATAGAAATACCTGCATTCCAATGCATTTTTGGACCGTAATAATACAATTTAAATGTATTTATAGTGCAATTGCAGAAATTCATTTCACCAAATTTATCCCTCAAGCACATTAAGATACTAAAAAAATTTGACCAACTTGATGACTCATCTTGAAATGATTTAAATACAAGTAAATGCATTACATAATATATTTGCGCATTTGAAGTAGATTTACAAAATGCGGTCCTGCCCAAATAAACGACTCTCAGATAGTAAAATATATTGCGTATATATTTATTGAATGTGCATACAATTTTTTTTCTATTATGTTACCAAATCATGCCAAATCAGCACAGCAACACTGGAATTTATTTTAAAATGTCATACAATATGTAAATATAAAACTCAAGCTAGAAAATGTACAGAGATATTCAATAATATTTCAATATTTTACAATCAGTTTAGGTAATATTTAACCATCACTACACGCATTCTGCACGCTATCACATTTTTTAAACTTATTCTGATATTTTTCGTACACACCTTCGCAAATTATACTTTAAAAAGTGGCTTTGCCATTTAAGGCATATTCAGCGACGCAAGCACCGAAGGCTCGAGCACTGAAGATGTTGGTTTCAATATTCATACTATTTCATCCGATTTCCTTGCGGTGGCGTCAATGAGCAAAGGGAGTAATCGGAGCTAGTCGTCAAGTGAAAGTGCATCAGCGTTCGACGCTGTGGGATCGCCGAGGGAAATCGAAGGAAAAAGCAACAATCTCGCGTCGATTACATTTTTCTATTGCAAACCCTCGAGATCTCTTTGTGTTCACTCGGCTTCACCCAGCTCTTTCCTTCAAGATGTGACGAGGCCTCAACAAAATGTCGTTGCCGTCAATTTCATTGAATTAACGGTAGCCTTGATGCCCTTGCTTTTCCCTGAAAGTCAGGGTCGCAGCTTAAGGTAGTTGTAGCGATATATATCTCTATTCATAATAGAGTCCACATTCTGATTTTATTAAAAGTTACATTGTAAGAAGCGTGAGGTAAATATGGTCGTATCAATAACGTGGCAAATGAGTTTCATGACAGAACGCCTCAGTGATAGCACTGAAGATCACGCTGTACGTCGAAACCCAGGTCGTGTTTTAATGAATTTTGTTTCAGATGAATCACAAAGTTACTGTTTTTCATTCCAATATGAATCGATTTCATGAAGTTACGCATGAAACTACCAAATTTCAGTAATTAATTTGATATAGACATTTCGGGCTTCAACTAGCCTCATTCGTTACACGCCGTTCGCTGAAAACGCCTTCGCAACCGAAATTCTTTTCGCGATTTCATAAAAAGTACTACGGTGATTAAATCTTTATTTTTCTTAATAATTGAGAAATCATGCGAATAGCACACCGTTGCATTTATGACGCATTCCGTGAGTCATAACATTCTTAATTTTTTTTAAATATGTCCCCCTGGTGCGTAGAGCCGTACCATATCACATCAAAAACTTCTTCTATTTGTTGTGAAATATCTTCAAAACTAGCACAATTAGAGGATGATATTTTGATGTCATTTGAAAGATGAGATCTATTTATTGATAATGAGGCCATATTGACCTTTATGAGTAGTGATATCTAGCTCCATCAACCGTATGCCTCAGTTTTTGCGCAGAGGGAATGTAAAGGACATTATAACCATGGGTACTTGATCAAGCACAAAGTCGAGGATACTCGCCAGTATGATAGCTTACCAGTATCGTGTAAGACAGAACCATCATACTTACAAACAAGCAGGATCGCTATTGATTTCATTGTTGATGGTGTACTAGTTTGTTTCTCGATCCCAGTAGGACCTAATTAGTAGCCTTCGACCAATCACGCTAGGTTTACAGTCGCCGTGCGATCTTCGCTTTCTGAAATCAGCGTGATCTATACCCCCTGTGGCTATTTTTAAGTCAATGGCCGTGTAATCAACTGTAATTAACAATGTACCGACCATTGTTTTGGCCGCCTGCTGTCTTAGTTGGGTTGATTTAAAACTACAGCCGACGTGCGTTACGGTATGAATGAAAATACCGATTCCTTGCCAGTACAAGTTCAACGATCGCGCGAAACCTTCTAGAACGAACGCCTCAAACCATACTGGATTCCGTCCTCAAAATCAAGTAGAGGCCAGCATACTAGATCTTGCGCTCCATCAAGTATTGTGTGAATAGGGCTTAAGTATGACTTTCTGAACCTCCCCTCATGTTTCGCGACGTCACCATCCCTCAGTGTCTCCATAATCCAATACCTATTGCTGCAGTGGACAAACTCAATCGGTTGTCACAGTACATCTAACCCTCACGAATGGCTACTTCAGGGAATAAAAAAATTCCACAGTACACTAATGACAGACAATTAGGAAATTGTCGACGCTTGAAATTCAATTCAGAGCTTGTAACTGACCAATGCTAGAAACATAGAAATGTCATGTTACAGTGCCAAGTAGACATTTTCTCGAATTAAGTGTATTTCATCCGAGGTTCCGAAAGACTGCTCGGTTTTCAACGGTCCCTTAGAGAGGCAATTCCATGAACGCTTTAAAATGCCCACATTTCCACGTAAACAGCTTAAACATTTGTAGAAGAATTTGCGTATTTCCACACTGAAATAACAAAAAAGTGACAGTGGAAGTATTTTTTTCAACACTGCTTTGCGCATTTCTGCCCTAAGGACCGCTACTCCCAGCATGACTAGCAACTTTTAAGAGAGATTTAGATAAGGCCTGTGAACGCGAGCACGGGTGAAGACTGCCAAAAATTCAGCTTCGTAATGATCCCATCCGAGATTAAAACTTGGAGATGATGAGTTTATGGGAGAGCATCACAATGACAATAGGGATACCAAATGAAAGGCCACCGGGAGAATGAGGATAATGGAAATTTGAAAGATAAGTGAGGGACAGAGAGAGAGAGAGGGGTTTTATGTGACCAAGAGAAAGCCTTCCGTACGTGTTGTCCATGCGTAAAATGAAACTGTGGTAGGTAAGAACTACCTGTCCTCGGCTTTAATTTCAGTAAAAAATGTAAATAACTTCGCTTTCATTTTCAATGTAAACAATGTTCAGGACTGTTGTGGTGACATGCAAGCAAGAATCACTCACCGAGGATCTTTGTTAGCATTCCCTTGCTGGGATCGCCTTCAAGAAAACATGATTTCCGGTTTTTGGCGAGATTTCGAGGAAGTTTAATCATTTTTTTAATGAAAGAAGTTTTTGTACACCCCACCGCTTATTTGAAATATAAAGACTGACACAACTCGTCAACTTGAAAACGACATAAATCGTTGAAATGCGGAGTCATTCATTGTATTTTAAATAAGCGGTGGTAAGTAAAATATTTTCAGCAATTCAAGAAAACACTGTAATTCCACAATCATTTAACTTTTTCCGATCTAATTTTCCGCAGTTCAACTTTCATTATCATGGTCAGAGCACAGTTTAACTATCGATACCTAGGTCGGAGAAAATTAAATAATTGTGGAATTTTACAAAATATTTTTCTTGATGATAATCTCAATCAATCAGCAGCCGGAAGTTACGCCTGATACCTCTAATATTGAATCCATTGCAAATTTTTCGGAATTTTGCGAACAAGTATCACCCTTTTCTCTATCTATTCGGCGTCCTCGTCGTTTTCATAGGTATCGCAGCATTTCACCTTCCGGAAGCGACGAAAGTGGAATATAGAAACGGACGTGAATTCTTCTCTCCTGAAATCGGAGATAGAGATATGTAGGTTCAAGAGATGGCTATCCACGGCCTTAAATCAGAAATGCATGAGTCGGCCCTAAGGAAGCCAGTGACGATTTCATTTTTGCAAGCAGATAAACGATTGTCCGCCAATCACAAAGCCCTAGAGATTGTTTGTTGTCCTCGTCCGAATCCAAGTATGATTTGCCAAAATCATACCACCAAACCTAATATTGATTCAGACCATTGCAGGGGCGGATCCAGGGAGCACCCTTGGGGGGGGAGTTGGAAAATTTGTATGAGGGTATGAGTCTGTGCGTGCACGCACGTTATTGCGCCTACGTGCTTAACTGAATCTTATGTCATACATCTTATATTTACTCATAACTATACCTGTATATTAATACTATGCCAATCAAAGTTTTATTTCATAAACTATGGGTTTGTTAACTCATCTCAGCCAATTCTATCCGCGATCTGGTGATGCCTGTACATGGTACATGGAACGCCAGAATGGAAAGGAAGCAACATTCAACGAATTTTCTGTCTGTGTACGCCTTTCTCCATTCTCCCATACCCATCACCCACTTCAGCTCAAGCCAATTACTACGGTCACTACTCTAAGATTTCTTCCTTCTTTGCCTGCATCCCACTTTCATAGAATTGTAACGGGCAATCGAATTGTTACTGGCTACGTTACTTTTACATCAGACCTCGGAAAATGTGGAAAAGTTAGCTTAACACAACGAGTTCACGACCACTGATTCAATAGCGGCCAAAGTATATTAAGGTAAAATTAGAGAGATGTTACACCAGTTTATGGAAAAGTTAATTCCGTTTTACGATGTAGTTAAAGCGTATTAAAATGTTCTTTGAAAATCATGTTATACCGCTAAAATCTAAAAAGTGTTGTATTTCCTTATTTTGCTAGGGAAACCAAGAACCTTTTACCTGAACAAGGAATGTTTTGCACTTAACACGAAAAACATGGTAAAAAAACTTTCTGATTAAGCACTAATGAAAATAAGTGCTTTAAAAAAAAGTCAACGGGACAAAATATGTGACACATTCAAGGAACACGACTGCATTTACGCGCGGCAAAGAGCGAATGAGACCGCGCTAAACACTCACAGTCAGTCAGCAACCAGAAAACTTAATAAATGCCGTGTGTTAACCCGCGCCAACTACTAGGGGAATTAGCCCTTTTTAAGGGGTCAGGGGAGGCTGTATGAAACAAAGAGACACTCGCCAGATATCCCTTACTCTTAAGCCGATGGGGGAAACAGTTTTGCAAGAGGCGTAGATAAGACAGAAGTGGGATAGACAAAGCCACAAGTGTGACACATTTCCTCTCCATCCGATGCTGGTCTTCCGCTGCCCAACTCGAAATGCCCGATACAACTTGTTACCGAAAAACACAGTTTTCTTTTGCTCGTCTGATCTTTTGGGAGTGAGAGGATTTCCCCCCTTCCCCCCACACTATTTATAGTTTTTTCAAACCTGAAAAAAACTATAAATAGTGCAGTCAGCACATCCATTTCCAGAAAAATATAATTTTCGCTGATGAATGACTTCACTCGTAATAATTTTCACAAATGTCTAAATAGAATGGCACATATTTCTAAATAGAAGGGAATATTTCCACAAATTTGTAGCAACCACACACCTATACATTCATACGATTCATGCTAGGCTGTCATAAACCTGTTCTGAGGTTAAACTCTGTTACCGCGTCTGGGGTGGGTTCACGGTTTCTTCTTTCGCGTTGTCGTTATCGTTATCGAAAACGCAAACCACTTTAAAAGGGTAATGGTTACAGCCACTGTCTAAAGAACGCACTCCATCGATAAAAATGTTGATTTAAAGCACCAGACAACATTTGAAGATAAACGATCACGTTTTCGCTCTTATGAGCGCAACTGAAAAATAACGATTACGCCAGCGCCCGCGTTAAGAAGAACCGTGATCGCAACCCTGATTATCCTCGCAATATAAAATTAGCTTTACAAAGGACATTTTAAAAAACGCATTAATTAAACTATTGTTGAGTGGAACCTGCAGAACCAGTTCAGCGCTTCCCAAGTTATTCATGTAAAATATTTTTAAGATGCCTAAAAAATTCCATGATGACTCATACTGTCACAGCCCCCGTGATATAATTTGTACATGCCAATGATTTTACTTGGTTATTTGAACTATGTATGCAATTTAAAACGCATACTACCTGGGAAACCGCCAACGTGAAGCATCTATACGATGATAGTAATAGTACAACTACTATTGAAAATAAGAATTATCAATAATTGAAATATCATTCTATAATGGATAATATAGGCACAATAAAGAAATTTGAATATTGACAAGAAAAATTTCCGTCTTGCTTTTTTTTTTAGTCGCGAAAAATCGTACAACCAAAAGCCGAGCCTCATTCATTAGCGCCTCTTCCGATGCGAGAGTGTGGAATGTGCGGCTGCCCCATTGTTGCGAGGCCATCTTTCATTCCACTTTTTCCACTCACCGAATTGGTCCAAAACCGCGATTGTTTCTTTCGGGAGGAGACAGAGAGAGAAAAACAAGACGACAACAGTTAGCAAGGCGATCGTGCGTAAAAATGTTTCCACCTCCCACGTCATTACACCCTTTCACCGCCGGCCCCCAATTCCCCCCGCCCTCCTCTTGGGAAAAGGCATTTCTCTCTCGACTTGGATTTCCTTCTTCCACGTGACGACGCGAGACTCCTGCGTGCCGACGGTCACATCTCTAATGGAACCCGCTCGTGAAAAACCGTGGAAGATAGAGCGCGTGCCATGGAAAATCGACGGACAAATAATACCTCAGTTAAGGTGTTTGAAGCTATCTTTGTTTGCGTACAGATTTGCGGGAAACTTTGCACGCGTGTTCTTATTAGTGGTATGCATGGATAAAAATGTAAAAAATTGCATCTTACCAATTTGTTTTTTTTTAATTCAATGTTTTTTTTAAAACGTAGCCTTGTCAGACGTGGCATTCATTTCGTAATAATTCGATTACACGTGCGCATATTTTCTTCTAAACGCGAAATAATACACTTCATGTAATTACAATGGTTGCAAACAAATATCAAGGTATCACGCCGCGTCAAAGATTCGAAAAAATTTAGAATATTATAATTTTCACCTTCATTTCGTATACCGCACCGAAAACTCAAGTCATACTATGCTTTGATAAAGGAAAACTGTGAAATATAATTCTCGTATCATTTCCATTTCTGCATATACGGTGAGTTTCGCCGCAAAAACAGACGTACTTAAATAATATCTGGTGCTAGAATTATTTTTCAAAGTACTTGAACAATGAAAATGTGCACTCAATGAACCACGATAACCCCTCCAGCCACCTTAATTTTACTAAGGCACACCTAAAGCGTGAGCTAAGTACATAGTCAGGCCTGGTTTTATGATCTCTGATTTAAATATTTTCTCGATTTGGAAAGCCGAATTTAAAACTTTCTCCCATCTATGACGCCAACTACAAGTACCTGACAGTCTGATTTCATAAACAAACACCAAGTTAACGTATGTGGAATAAATAGGCAATAACTGAATTTTGACCTGCGCTTAAAAATTTTATAGCGACTTTGAACGCTGAGATCTTCGCCACCTCTCTTCTTTGAGAGTTATAATAGCTGATTCCAGCCGATGACTAATTTCATCGGAAAACATATTTCCGAGACTAAATAATCATGCCATTGGGAAGACTCGGCATATCTCTCTCAGTAACGGCGATTACTTAAAAATACGGAGCCGATTTTCATGCTCCTCTCGGGACACGGACTTGAATATGGTTTAAAACCACATTAAGAATACAATTTCATCAATTATAGAGCAAAATATTTATACAGTTATTGAGACCCGGTTTCATAGTCTCTTGGTTAAATATTTTTGGTTGGAAACCCGAAATTAAAACGTTTTCCGTCGATAACGCTTAACTAAACTTCCCGACATCTGATTTCTTAAACAAAACGCGAAGTCACAGTTAAAATCAAGTTAACGAAAAGGTTACTAACTCTTGTGTCTAACGTTAACCAGGAATTGTAAAGCCGCGTCTAAATGTTTAAACGAGGAACCAAAGGAGAGAAATGATGAGCGTTTAAACCAAGATACCTTGAAACAGAATCGAAAATGGTCATAGAATAAATTTAGCTACCACTTGGCTCATTTTCGCTATAGGGTTAAAAATGATCGTCAGAAGTTTACTTCATAACGTAAGGCGAAAGAATGAGGTAAGGAAAATGGCATTTGCATGATAAAAATGTCTATTTGATCAACTTGGATGCCTTTTGGATTAAGTCAGCCAACGCGTGTGGGCCTTCCATTGATTACGCTACTGAGAGTATTGGGTACTTAATATAGCTCCCCCGAAAACCAAAACACGAGCAGTCTAACCTGCATCATCAGGTTGCTCTCACTCCAGCGGAAAAATACACTGAAAAGGTAACTAAGAAATGAAAAAAATTCTTATCATTGCGATAAATCTGTCTACACGGCTCAAACTGTCTGCACGGTCCGAGGAAACCCACAACCTCACATCATTGTTTTAAATAGCTTCATATTAAACTCCGCAATACCCAAAAGAAATCCGAAATCGAAAGTAAATACAGCAACATTTCCAGCAGTATTAGTAGTAGAAAATCATATAGGTGATATATTTTCTTCCCTACTACTAAGAGGCAAGAGCCGTAGGTAAGTTCAATTTTATAAGCGTGTTCTGGTTTTAACAAGGTGAAATTTATACCAAATAGTTTCAAAATGCTGCACTCATCGCGGAAAAAATAATAAAAGCACGCCGAACAATTTAAAATTTGGATCATCAGTAAGAACTCTTCCAACATTACCTATATATACCAACCATTACCTCGTTTTAACATTCACCTATTACTTTTAAATAATTTTAATAACATTGAGCAGTAAATTTCACTTAAATTCTGCCAACAGTGAGCCACCCATGTCATGAGATTGATTTCTGCGATCTCAAGAGTTGATTAGTGCTTTTCCGACTTCCTAGTGGCACTACAAATATATGTCAAGGCCAATAAGTAGTACGTCCTGTGGGGCGTTAAGTACTGGAGCCTCTGGCGCTTGTTTATGAGAGTAAGCAAGCACTGATGCGATTTTCTTTTCCAGAGTACCTTTCTCTTCCTTCCTTGTCACTCTCCTTTATTGCCCAGAGGCGCATTGATCTCCGCTGTCGAGAACTCAATCGATTAAACCATGCATACGAGAGGAAAGACAGCTGTCGTTTTGATTTTAGTCAACCTGATATCGATCATACGTGTAAAGTCTGTCCAATAAAATAACGCAGTTAGAAATATAGTCAACCAGTAAACACGTTCAATGCCATCTGGGGAAGCGACCGAAGAATCCAAAATTACTTCCATTGAGGTAGATGGAGAAGGCGTTTCCTATGGTGGCCAATGCTTGAAGCTTTTGGCCGGTCCACCATCTTTGTTCTCCCCGATTAACCTAAGCACAAACGGGCTAACGCACTATTTATGCATTTTACGATGTTTTATATCGGTAATTCTTTTAAATGTTGGCATGCATTGCTTTCTGGGTAATGAGTCCTTCTTGTGCGTATATATTTCCATATATAGAGAGACATTGTCTGCAGGAAAGAGCATGGAGAACCAATATGGCGGATATCGCTCTTGTCAGGTTACAGCTTCGAGTCGTAATGCCTCCTCCATCTACCTAAATGTTTACATCAAATTATCGAGAAAAAATTGTTTACTTTTCAATACTTTCTGAAGAAGAACTATCAGGGAGTAAGGGAACTAGCACTCTAGCACTAGATAGGGGAGTAGCGAGGGCTGCAGTCAACCAATCTCAGGACTGACCAATGATAGTGGCAACGTCGCACCTCCGGAGATATTAATACAGATAACAAATCGCCACAAGAGCCCATACTATCAACTAACTGTGGAACTTTCTATTGGATAGAAATAGAAACAACTTTTATTGTCCTGGGAACAGTCCCATGGAGCATGATTTCAATATAGTACATGCCACCATGAGGTAATTATTACAATGCAGACATACAAAAATGACCAAAAACAGTGGTAACTAAATCAGCTAGAGAGCAAAGACAATTTTTAAAAATTTCACGTTTACAACACCAAAACTGGTAATTATTAGCCAGGACACTGAAGGAGAAAAATAATCAGAAAATAAAAAATAATCATAATAAAAATTTACAAATATTATTCGATATGTTTAACTAATAATGTGATTTTCAAGGCACTTATGGAAACAATTAATCAAAAGATAGCCAATTATAAAAATTAAAAATACAACTAACAATATCATTCGAATCGTTCGAGTAAAAAATGTGGTGTTCTGTACACTGAGGGAAAGAAATAATCAGTCATGCTCCTTTTGAACTGTGAGACGTTCCTGGATAATTTGATGTTATTTTAGTTAAAATGAAAACTTGGTTATATTCTACACAATTTTATTAAGAACACGACCGGTTTCGACCTTTTCAGGTCATTCTCAAGTGTTACAAAGATACATAAGTAACACTTGTAACACTTGAGAATGACCTGAAAAGGTCGAAACCGGTCGTGTTCTTAATAAAATTGTGTAGAATATAACCAAGTTTTCATTTTAACTAAAATGCATTCATTCTACGAAGTAAACTCGCAGACCATTGATTTTATAATTTGATGTTATTTGGCAAGGAGTTACATACTTTACAAGATGAGATATAGAATGATTTTTCACATTTTGTAGCACGGTATTTGGGGAAGTGAAATTTTTTCGTTAGGCGGGTTGCTAACTTAATCGTCTGGGCATTAAATTTCAATTTTTCGTGTAAATATGATGGAGTTTTCGAGTTCACTACTTTAAAATACTACTTTTAGAATGGCGGATTTTCCGGCATGAATTCCATTGAGGAAGCTTGAGGAAGAAGAAATGTCTGAAAGAGAGGTTCAGTTGACTCCCGCGACCCCACCCCAATCCGTCTCCCAGACGCACAAAAGAACCTTAACTCGCCCTAGATAGCGGCACTAGAACGCCGCCGCGGCTCCGTCATCATTTTCCTTCGCCTCATTCTCTCTTCTCCTCAGGGTAAACCCTTTCTCTCTTTTCTACCGCCCCACCTGCCGCCCAACCTAACTTACTCCCCTACCGAGTCCCGCAAATGCGATTAAAAGATGGCTCATCGAGGTTGCAGAGGAAGACGCGACGACTTCACGTTATGCATTCAAATATGCCATCTGTAGCGTTTGACGCTTTGGTGTTATGTTCTTGGAATCATTCTCAATATTTTTCATCATGTTCTTACTACTAAAAGGTGGTTTGAACGAGATTTTATCTAGTGATGATAGAGGCCATTTTCGAATTTTATTTTTTTATTTCAGAAGCTTTAGGAAACATGAATTAAATATTGTGATATTAATGGTGCAAAATATTGTTTTAAGTGACTATGATTCCAAGTAGCTAACTAAATATGCGTACATAAGTATTTAGCTTTACTTAATGTTTTCACGCCGTGCGCTGAAAATGCCTTCACAACCGAAGATTTTTTGCGATTCTGTAAACATTACTGCGGTGAGTAAAATATTAATTTTTTTAATGGTTGACAATTAACAAAAACTACAATGTAAAATTTCTGACGAGATCTTTACGTTAGAAATTACTGAAGTCGTCCATCGAAACGTCGACAGTAATGCAGAATTAGACCCGGTGGAGATGCCGAATAGATCTCAATAACAGCATACGCCGGGAAAGCCCCAGATCTTCCTACAGTTTTCCAGTTATTTTTAAACTTATTGTTAGTTCACTATTATTAAAACCTTCTTCGTGTATCCTTGACCACGAGGCACGTACATATCTCCCAGATTGCGAGCCCCCTGTAACGTCGTGGCATACCCTATTAAAAAAGTGATTGCATTGATTTTGTTTAATGTTCGAGGCTTCTTTATTCTTAGTTGTTCTTTATTATGTTGATGGCAGTTTCGTTTATTTTTGTTATTTATAATTATTTTGTTGATGTTTTAAAATAATGCTGTTTTTTTAATTGCTGAATGTTAGTTTTTTGGAACAGGTTGTTAACATGTTGTTGATTAAATAAAAGAATAGGGGATTGTTGTGAGAGAGGCTGCAGAGCATCGTGGTCTTAAATAAAGAAGGGTGTGAAACATTTGGAATATAAATAATTAATTGAAAAAAAGGTCATGAAATCACACCCACAGGTAAGGGATTGACGTTACATTCAGTGCCTAGGTAATGTATAGAATTCCTGGGAAGATAATAACATGAACCAGAAATTTTAAACGATGCTGATGAACTTCAAGGATTCTACATATTTCCTCGGCATCCTATATGATACCTTTACATACTTTGCCGGTAACAAAAATATGCATACGAGTAATTGGCGATAGAATAAGATCGGGAGAGGTTAGAGGAAAGGCGAGAGTTTTTGACAGAAAGGATTGCCGACACAATGGATCTTCGAAGGATAACATTCCGACCTGTTCTTTGTCCACCGCATGAGTTTTCCTTTCGAATTTCGGTCTCTTATGACGCAGTAACGCAGATTGTCGTCGCCGACTTTTTGAGAACACCGCCACGAGTTCGTCTATTGAGTTTGCTTGGCTAATTCAAGGAGGGGCTCTTGTGTTGTTTGCTTGACCGTAAACCTCGCGCATCCGCGCATTAAGTATGCCCGATTGTGTGGACTCTGGGGAGAAAGAGAGAGAGTTTTGTGATAATATTTCTTTTTTTTAAACCAAAGTGCCGGAAGAAAGAGAGAGTGACTTCGGAGAAATTCAAGTTCTCTAAGGAGCAGAGAGGTAAGAACTCTCGCTTCGGAAGCACACACCTAATTTAAAATAATAGCTCGGCAGCCACCGAAATTATAATGTATCCTCGCAGCCATCTTCGGCATCTGTGCTAAATCATTTAGAATCAGATAATTTTTCTGTAAATTGACGATGTACATTTCACAGCATACAATTAATTAAGAATAGAGAGTAATGAAACTTTAAAAAATATTATACAGTGACACCACAAAGGGTGAATGCATTTACAGTAATTGACGGTTTATTGAACCGTGGGTATACTTAGAAATTCGTTCTCATGTAAAGACGGAGAATAACGAGATTTTTGCTCACTCTTGTTACACTAACATCTGTTCATCTTTTCTTCCAAAATATCAAGAAATACCTTACTAATAGTCTCCTAATGTTTGGACGTAGGTATAACGCTGGAGAATATTTTTCAAGACGAGTCCAAAGCTGGGCATTAACCTCAGAATCCAAAGCTCTGAAAATCTAACCATTCAAATTATCAAGGGAATAAAAATTAAATGAACTATAATTAATATACAAAATACAATATAGGATACTGTCAATTCAATAGTATCTTTCCCATGAACATTCTTGTCTATATTTAATGAAATTCAGCAAATTATGCACCGATTTAGAACAGAGTCGTTTACATTCAAGACCACAAAATGCTCGAAAATAACAAAGCAAAGCAACTAACTTTTAAAAATACATAGGCTTCCGTTTATTCAGAGCTGAATGACCGTTAATAACCACAACAAACATAATTCGAACGTTAAAGTATGACTTCATTAATATTTCACACAATTACTAAGCTTTCGATAAAATACCAAAATGTTAGCTGGTAGTGCATAGAATAGGTAGTGCCACTTATTCCTGCCCCTTGGTTAGGCGTTTGCGATGCTACTCGTGAGGAATACGATCAAATCAAAGAGCCAAACATGATTTGTGCTGAAAAGAAAACAAAATGTCACTCTAGCCTTCCTAATACCAAACAAAGGGCTCGATTCCACCTCGGCTTTCGTCGTATGTTCTGGTTAAGAACATCCTCTACTTCATTTAATATTTCTTCTTTCGTTTTCAAATATATGTCGCCACGTTTTCATTGGGCTCTTTTCCTTCTAGAATGTAGTTTTATTTTACTATATCAGCAATTCGGAAATAAACTTATGGATAGTTAACAGATTTTCAAGATCCCTGGAATAATCGTGGACTCAACTCCTGGATACCTCTCGAGATGAATGTCTACCACAACTTTGGTGGTTTCGGTAAGCCTTAAAACACGAATGTGAATATTGCTCACACAGGGGAAGCAGATTCGTTGGTTCATTTAAAAGTATTCTAAAAAATAATTGAGTCTGTGCAACACTAATTTTGGTAAATTCATGAGTTCGCCAATCGGAGAGTGCAAAGGGTGGGTGATCACACATGAATGAGATCCCACGTAAAGAGAAGAGAGGGTTTTATTCAGCAAAAACTGTTAGCAACTATGGAATTAATCTTTCCTAAACATAAGATTCAGATAATTAAAACAAAACGATGCGGAAAGATGTTACATAATGAAAGTATAAAAAACAGAATTGGAGCCTTATGGATGGGTAGTGACAGCATTTCAATAAAAATGACAAATAAACTTTTTAGTCTGTCCTATTTCATCGAGGCAAAGGCATATTTTATGCTACATCACCATTATTAATTTGACGAAAGACATGATTCCATTGTACCTCAGCAGTGACGGATGAAGTTTGAAAGGAATGAACAATTTAAGGATAATTTAAGTTGAAAGGCGTCAGATTGATGTATCTGACAACTGAATTGATACGCACAATCAGCTAATAAGAAGCACAAATTCGATCTGTTTCCCATACATCATACCCTACACATCACTCTAAGCCAGTGATAAGAATTAGAAACTTGCATAAGAGCCGCGATTCATGCCGATTCCTTTAGCCATAGGCATGATTAAAAATATAACATTTTTGGAAAACAAATTTTCTTCTTTCCGCGATGACTTTTCCTTCCACACTTCTTACGCCTCTGTCATATTCAAGCAATACTTAAAATAAATGCTCTCATGCACGATAACCACTATTCCCGTGATAGAGATTTTCGAATGAATTGGCCAAAGACTCTCGCTGTACTCCTTCCCAGGATAAAATTTACCCTTCCCTCATCCAACTACTTACCAGAAAAGAGCTACTTCAGAATAAGAGTGGTTTTAATTTTTTAATGAATCTAGTATTTTTAAGCTCATGTGAATAGACCCCACAAGAATTCTTTGAGCTGAACTATTTTATCTGTACAAGCCTACTTGTTGGAATACAGATGTAGATATATTGAACTGCTATCATAGGATTTACCTGCTAATGAAAAAAAACTGTCTTTATAAAACTGATTGTAAAATACTTCTGCTACATCTAAAGGTAAAAAAGAGGTGGTGGCCATTTAGAGTTGACTGTGACCAAAAAAATATTCTACGTGATAGGTTTAAAAAAAGTTTTTTCGGCAAGGTAACTCTCTTTGACTATTCCTTGCTCATTTCCCTTTCCCTGAATTTCGCAATCATTCCTTTCTTGACATCGTCGTTAACATTATCATAAAATTCGTATTTAGGAATATTATAAAAACCCTCCAATAATTTAACAGGGAGATCTTTACTTAATCTCATGGATTCAATTGATCCACCACATATTTTACTAAAGGAATAAAAATTAATCAAAACCAAGACTTGAGATCACTGGGAAAGTAAAGGAACAGACGAGTGGTCATGATAGCGAGAAGACGCACCTGTTTTGAAACGCACCCATCTTTAACCACTTAGCTGAAAATGAAAACGGGTAAAAATGTGAAGAAAAAATTTCCAAAAAAATTAAAACGGGCAAAAATGTCATCAATTATCACCGCTCCGTTAATCTCGGACATCGAATGAACGTCGCCCGACCAACGCCGGTGGCACGAACCCGACGTAAAAATCTGACGATGGTCAATTACAATTGGTCAATTACCATTGGGTTGGGGTATGTACGCGAATCGGCGCGTTTTCAATGGAAAACACGCCGAAGAGTGAAATCAGGAATTAGGGCGCCGAGGTAGGGAAAGGAAAAAAAATTGGGGGGGAGGGGCGATGAAAGTCCTTACGTCCCCTATGTTCATTTCGGAAGAGTGGACTAATTGCGTGAGAGCACTCCTCCGTGCACCTTCATCTGGAAGATTGCGCTGCTGCTGCTGAAGGGCGCCACGAGGAGAATTATAGAGCGGAAGAGGAGAGACTGAGAGGAGAAATTAAGATGGTTAAGGGTGAGGGGGGGAAGGGGGGCTTAGGAGGAGGAACCCACACACCAAACGCCGCAGGCACGCATTGAGCAAGGGACCGCGAAAACTGTCCCAAAAATAAAATACAACGCCTCTTACGTGTGGATCGCCATTGCGAGTGCAGTGATGTTTGAGCGATAAATCAATTGAGCTGTATAGTGCTACAACAGCCCAACCCACAATTTCAAGATTTATTTTTAATTTTTTATTATCTCAGACGTTATATTTTAAGGTGCAACAAAGACCTAACCCAAATTCCACAATAAACCAAGTTAAAAAGAATATTTATTTTTTGGATTTATATGTATCTCATCATATTCAGAGCAACAATAGCCAAATATCTCAGAACGAACTCTTGAGTGGGTTAGGCTGTTTTGGCGCTACGCAGCTCAATTCACCTAGAATTTAATGAATTCGACGTAATTTCAAAGAAAAACCTTTCATCTTTCTAGTGATACCAAAATATTAGCCCCTTACCGAACTACGTTTCGAGCAATTTTCCTGAAAATACAAGCTGTTTTTTCCATGGGATAGATTACGGTTGTGCGCTCCAGAAGGAGAATATTGAAAATATTATGAACTTCCAACGCCTAGATTTCGTCAAAAAACTAATGGTATGCCGTTTGTATGTTTTCACAACTATTTATAAAAATTAATCAATTACTCCCCGCAGTACACTTTACAGAATCGCAAAAACACTTTCTATTGTGAAGGCGATTTCACTGTACGGCGTGAAAAAATTAGTCAAGTTAGAGACTTCCGTACATTTATTTAATTAATTACTGAGAATTTTGGTCATTTAAAACTGAATTTTTTTCACCATATTACAATATTTAATTCACACTTCTTACAGACTCTGAAATTAAAATATAAAATTCTAATATGGTATCTATTATGATTAGGGAACTATCTCGCTCAAACACCATTTTTGTCCGTGATACTTTTTTTGGTTATCCAAACAACTAAAATTTAATCGTAAGCCAACTGCATTTCATTCATTCATTAATCTACCGGTTAAAGGTAGGTTATGATGAAAGGTTGAGAAAATCCTACAGCTTTTTACACGTGCAGGGCCCTATCAACCTCTACGATACTTTGAAGACAAACGCATTTAAACAAATGACAATCAATGTGAAAAGTATTTTAATAAATTACAAACGCTATAAAAAGTATTTCAATACCTTAAATACATACTTTTTCTCGTCGCGATACGTCACCGATATAAATTTAAAATACCACATTGGTATTCCACTTTCCCGTAAACTACCACAGGAGGGTATTCTGGTGGAGAGGCTGTTGCGGAGTCCCCATTCCCGCAAACCAACACAGTAAGTGTTTGAATTTTGACGAGTGGTGCATATATTTTACGGCCATTAGAGAAATTTATTATCTGGTTAATACCACATTGGTGCTGTATATTCTATTTTCACGCAATTTCTCCGCCACGAAGAGTTCAATTTATTTTTCAATGGTAAAAGAACACATAACAAGGATAATATAGGCGCCACAATTTAGATTATAGTGTTAATTATTTCATCATTTTAGATAATTATAGGCATTATATGGACCGATTACCCCATATATGACCAATTTCCCATTTCTCGTAGGCCCTTAAGTCTCGTCTAGTACCAACAATGAGGTCATCAGCGGCAAGGGTATTAAACAAAATTAATTTAATATTTTACGATATTTAGCATTTAAATATAATTTAAATAATTTAAATAAATTTTTCCTAGAATATCATAAACAGATTTAAATAATTAATAAATAGATTAGTACACAAATACATAAATTAATTAAATCATGACAAGTATGCTCGCAACATTTCAACACTTTCAATAACTTTCGACGCCCGCGACGAAATGTTTCGAGTATGAAAGACGCATGTATGGAGGTCTTTAGGGCACCTGATTGAGACGGGAGTGGAGGGTGAGAAAAAGGTGAAGTAAGGGAATGACTCGGAAGAATTCCCGGAATAGGTCATGATTTGCCTCCCGGTAGAGTGGAACCGGGTTCTTTTTGATTGATTTTCTTGCACTTACACGCCAATAATTAATCGAACGTCAATAACCACTCCGTGCGATAATACTTAGCGGTTTCCTGGGGTCAACTCTCAAGTTCTGATTCAAGAATTCTGTGATAGTTATCGCACGTATTAATAGTTAACTGTCGTGATAATTCCTACATGCTACACAATAGCTAGATATTTTCAGATTAATAAATATCGCATGCGAACAAGATATGACGAATCGAAAATGATGAATCGACAAAACCATGCGATAAATTCGTATTTTTCAGGCTTTTATAGAATAAACCCACAGGAGTTCAGCGGCTCTTTTGCTTGTGAATTATCCAATTTTTATAATAGTTCACAAAAAACCTAATAGTGGACAATAGAGCCATTTCCTGCGAATAGGAGATTTTTCCTATTTAAAACGTTGTAGTATCTTCCCTGTACTGATTTTTCGTGCTGATATCTTTTTTAAATATTCGTTCTGATTCTTCTTCCCTCTCCTGATATTTCGTGATAAACGTTATATGATTCGTGCTACCATCACCCACAACTGACAGGAAAATATCTAATCTAAATACTAAATTGTGGGCCTGGCAGCATACGATCTCTTCAAACGTGGGCCGCTTGCCTAAAATCAGACCCACTTGGCGTAGCTTGGGGCTGGCTGACAATATTTGAGGGCTAGTCACTTAAGATTTAAACCATCTGCCAACTTTTAGAGATGATGGACTCAATTCTGGGTCAGATGCTAGTCTGCTACCCATAGGAGCAGTCTTACGCCAGACCATCAAAGTTATTTAATCGATTCTGGATGGTCTTTCTCAAGTCTCTCCTCTATATCCCCACACCCAAATTTTCAGAGTAATCTTTTACCTTTCTCTTATACAAAACTCCGTTAGCATCGTATTGAATCCTTCTAAAGTTAAGAATAGGTATTGCCTATTTTCGTAAATATCTATCATATTCTTCCTACTTTCGTTCTTACCTCGCCATATCAACTGCTTAGATTTCCCGTGATCTCAAACAATTTAGTGAAATTCACAGTGAAAAATCATTTCTCCAGACTGGGATTTGAACCCAGACCCCTCGACAGCGCGCCCAGAGTTGGTGTTCAGAAATTCTGAAATTCACATGTAAGAGAACACTCTGGTGTTCTCTTTCATGTGAATTTCATTACTACGTGGCCAGTCCCGGAGTTCTTTGAATGTTTCCCGTAATTTGTTATTACGTTCTCCATCTTCCCTTCCTACCATCTTCTTAATTTCCTCATAAATCAAATCTACTCCCCTACTATACCTATCACTTCGTTGGTACTCTACTCCGGCTATCTCACTAGGTCTATTCATCACCATACACATTCAGGGCTTCTAATCAATGTTAGCATTCATTCCGAAAATACCAAGTTTCTGAGTCGCAAAAAGCTGCGATCCATGTTATTTTAAAGAAATACATTCTATACTATGCTAATCAGGGGTTTACCTTCACCATTTCTTTCCTAAATGAAAACTACTCTTTCTACTAATTTTCATGCACATTTACCTCCTCATGAACCCATTTTATGAATTTTAGCTGCTTGTTAAAGCTAAACCGAAAGGTTATTCATCTTTATCTAAAAGAAAGAGTTTCTAAGTTCGAACTTCACCTTCCATTGTACCTCAAATTAATAAAAGTTCATCAAGAAAGACACTCGCCTACTCAAAATTAGTAAACATTTCTCCTATCTTACGTGGATATCCTTATTTTTTTCATTTACCTAAGTCCATTATATTGCGCCAAAGATATTTCATTCATTTAAAAATGGACCGGGCTGGCACCCAAGAGGAGGCTCTCAATATCTTTCAAACAAAAAAGTAGTGGGCATGCGTTCACTTTTCAATAATTAATTCTCTATTCCGCAGTAAAAATTTAATTTTAGTCAAAACCTGTACCAAGCGGCTCAATTTACTATTATTAACCACTATAACAGGCTTAAGAAAAATTATCCCGAAAGAATTATTTTTATAGGATTTGTTGATTATTGCATTATTATTTTACCATTTTTCTTGAAGTTCCTCATTGCAGTTTATCGAGGGTAGGTTGGAACTCAAACTAGTAGTTTCTTGCCGGCGTTTCGGAATTAAATGAATTCAATCATCAGGGTTGTGTATGTAATTCATTAAATTCCTAAATGATGATTAAATTCATTAAATGCCGAAACGTCGGCAAGGAATAACTACTATGATTTCCGACCACCCCTCGACAAACTTAAATATTCAAGGTCGACATGCAGATCACCGAGTTCCTCACGGTAATGTTTGGTTTATCTTGCTTTTTTCCCTTTCTGATGCTGAACAAAAATCGGTAGCCACGCTTCCTGAGGGAAAACGGTCTCTGTGGATCAACGTCCTTGTTTAGCATTCGTCCGCTGAAGCAAAATATTAACTCAAATGATTTAATATACATATTAGGTAAACTTTGCGTACCGATTTATGAGCACATAAAAGTAATTTTTGGCCAGCCGGTGGCCACTTGGACGAATGCTTGGTGTTTGCTTACCTATCATCACAAGAAAAATAAAGATGGATAACAGGCCGCTCAAACATGTTTGATTGGATGAACACATAAACTTGGGGCACTAATTTCTTAAGTAAATTCCCATAATCACCCATCGCAGCTTCTTTGGTATGTCCGAATGGGCCTTGAAAAATCATTATAAACACTTTAAAAGCGACTGAGGCATTAATGGCGATCTTCGCCAGCCTACAGTAGATTCACAACTGAGCTAAGGTGGTGATCCAAGGACTTGGGAGGGTCGATCCTTTCCGTTAACCAAAATAAAAAATTTAAATTTGGAGGCGCTCTTCAAACAATTATATTTTAATCTTGATTAAAGGAAGAAATTGGGGATGGGCAGGAAATATCTCATCAAGGGGGAAATATCTCATCCAGTAACTTGATGCCGTCGTCGTAAAAAATTATTGGTGATTCAACGCTGAAACATGAGCACCTTTAGATACCTTTGTGAGATATTTTTCTGAAGTGGTAATGAATACTCACGCGTTATGACATCGTGTACTCATGATATCACTTGAATTCCAATCTCAATCTCAAAATACAGTACTGTCATTTGAACTGAAAAGTAGAAGTGAACAAGATGTCGTAATACCATATCCATTGCTGGAAGGAAGGAAAATTTTATATTGAAGCAACCTATTACCTTCATATGCATTGCGCGATATCTACTACGCTGTCTTGTCCTAGAGTGAAAGGGACATAAATGTATTCCAGAGCGAAGTGATCTTTGTGGAGTCATATTTTGTCCGGTGTATGGGCCCTTAAATAAACACCTAATCACCATCACTAAGGGCACGATGCACATGGATATCATTGCCGTTTCTTTAACTCTCCCCTCCCTCAATACTGATCCATACATTATATTTCATATATTTTATTTATGTATGCCAAAATTTAAAAAGTATTGGTGAGTCACGTACGCCAATAAAATGCATCCCTTGCAGAGGGATAACGCCTGATATTCTTCTAATAGTTTAACGTTTGAGGCTTAACTTTGTGGAACCACGAGATTGGAAATAAAACGTCGCGTTGTGCATTCCACACACACACTTTATTATGTAATATCGACCATATTTTCGACATGTAAATTACATGTCGAAACCATGGTCGATATTAAGAGTATGTGTGTGGAATGTACAACGCGACGTTTTATTTCCAATTCTTCTATTAGCACTTATGAATGGACCCTTTACCAGCTCGTATGCACATTAAAAAACTTCAAATGGGCAAGTGCCTTCTCCCAAAAATCTCTCTTTCATAATCTACTCAACATCATGCAATAATCCGAAAATATCACCCGGAAGAGATAATATTACTCATATTTCACATCGGCATAGTCCTTTAATATGCTTTTTTTTAACTAAGTGAGTTTCCAAATATGAATCTATACGGTTTCCGAACCGTTGTATGGCACGAACGAAAGCTCAGCCTTTCTTTGTTGGTTCTGAAAATCGCTGATGCTTCCTTGGCGAAGTATCGCAGGTCAATTATATTGATTTATATTTTAAAAGGGTGAATACATTTTGCAATTGTCGCAACAATACTTTCTAATCGATTAATGGCGACCCTTATTAATTCAATGGAAAAGGAACATCAATGTCATGTGACTCAGTGAAAACGGAAGCTCGTACGATAGACGGAGGTTGTTTAACGGCCGCAGACGAGTGTAGAAGACGTGGAATGCGAAGCTGCAATGTGTGAAGAAGATGACAATAGCAGCTTTGCGGCATCATGACATCAATTTTTGCGTGAGTGTACATAACGGTTTGGGAGTGGAGGCTCAGCCGCTTTCATGAGAACGAAACCCCTCCTCTGGAACGCCTTTCTACGGCTAATTGGTATTTCCATCATTTTTACCGGTCAACGAAAACTACTATTATTTCAATGCAAATGTGTGAAGAAACGCCTATGCAATTCTCCATGTTAAAGTTGACTTAGAGATTTGACTGACTAAAATACCTAACCAGCAACCTGGAGATGCGGGTTCCAATCCCAGTCAAGTTAAATGTTTCATTTTTAATTTCGAACTTCCACACATTGGTAGTAAACAACTTAAAAGTAATTAGCCGAATTCACTTCAAACCCATAATCTTTTTACATTTGCACCTCCTAAGGTGTCATCACTTGTAAAACTTAAAACTGTATAAAAAGTGCATTTAAAGATATGTAAGCACTAAACTTTAAATATTTCACAAAACTTTGTTGATGCACCCCAAATTGACATCAAGAAAGCAGTTTGTCCCATCCTGCTATATTTTTCGGGACATTTTCTTCCTCAAAACCCGATCTGGGAAACAATAGCAACCGCTACAAAGCGCAAAACTGAAAAAAAAGGCCTGCGTTCCCAAATATTTTTTTTCACCCCATTCTCAAATGCCGATCGAAAAGCGATTGAAACGACCATGACCTACTGATGGCCACGATGCTGTATGCATCATCAGCCTGAGAAAGCTCGTCCGTACTATTTCATACTTTCCGGAAGTATCGTTCTTAAAAGGCACTCATGACGCAGCAAATATTTGGTCGTCCGGAACCGACGAACGACTTTTGGGGATAAGCATGAAGACTGCGCAGCATGGAGTGATGACAAGGTTCCCCTTGTCTCTTCGGGTAACAGCAACCACTCCTTTTTTCTCGACTCTTGATTCCGAGATGACTAGTCGTTGTTGGTTTTCATTCCATACATTTTTTATAAGCAATCCAAATTTTCAGGCTTGGAAATGAAAAAAAACGATGCTGAAATTATTGTGGCATCATTTCCTCGGAGACAGTTCAACGACACTGCGGTGGATTGGTCATTATGTTCTCATTACTCTCGTGATGCATTACAGAGACTCAACAATCGGCTTCCATCAAGACTTTGAACGTCCGAAATTAGTCCTGTTTTGCTCTTTAAAAAGATTCTAATTGACACCGCTCAAGGGGAATTACCCGATGTCGTCTTTCTCAATGCCACTGTCTCTGCATTCACACTAACAGCGATAACAGATAGACTTCAGAGAAGATATAGGAACTCAACTAATTTGTAATGGCATGTTCGTTTCTCCTGTAGGTATTTAAGCCTATTATTATTTGCAATGGGCTTCGGGAGATTTTCGCCAACCACAAAGACTTTATTAGATTATTGATGTCAGTTTTGGATAGACACTGAAAATCATTACACGGCTTTGCAGTCTCCGTAACCCATTCTAAGAAACCGACCAACATTCATACCTTTCGCCAGGTTTATCTCATTCTTCATTTCTACATACTACCATAACCACTCTCCATAAGGTCCTTTCTTTTCCTTCCTTCCCTATATCACTAAATATTCATTATTGGCTCATGACTCGGCCTGCAGATCACATTGCCTCAATATGTCCGTGAGATACTTTTTCTACCGCCTTCGAATCTACGAAGATTTCTTTTCTTCCCCACACACAACAAACACTTTTTCTCTACACAACTTGTATTTTCCAATTTTCCTCAATACCACTGCTCAAAAACAACTCCAAACTTGTATATAATCCTCTTTCCTTGTATTACAGGTTTCAAAAAGATGATACACTTCATTGGAAACCTTCGAAGTCTTTAACGTATCCCCTGTTGCCTTCTCTCTATTTGTTAAAAAATTCTTTCCGCAGCACATTTCTCTCCCTAGGTTTTTCATTTGTATGCTGAGGTAAGCTCCCACGTGAGTCACTCTCAAAATAAAATATTTAAGTCTAACTCCAGCAAAATACTTAAGGGAATGACGCGAGAAAAGAAGAGAGTCCTGGAGAATGCATTGGCTGGGAAATTTCAAGAAATTGGCTTCACTCCACATTACTATCTTCTCATTCAACAACTCCATTTGCAATAGCGAAAGGGAACGCAAGGTTGTTACTCGGTTATCAAGCCCTTGTAGTCCAACCCTAAATTCTCGAAACTAAAACTCGTACCCACGCACGTCCATACTCGATTTCGGACGACACTACTTTCCCAGGTAAAGCACGTACTCTTATAGGTACGCGGGTGGGAGATGGACTGATTACAGCATCGCAGAAACAGAGGCAACAACTCAACGTCACAGATACGATCACTCGCGGCAAAGGAAAAGAAATCCACACTCAATAATACTAGTTGTTGACGAACGACTTTCAGTTTCGTCAAAAAACAGGTTTTCCAAACTGGTTAAAATAGAGTCCACTTTTCATTTCCTCGCAAATATTTTCTCTCAGATAGATATCTACCCACGAGTTGCACGTTACAAAGTCGGCTGACCCCATTCCAAGGTTTTTGACGCAAAATTAATTGCACAGAAAACAGGTAATAAGACAAGGTCACGGCAAAAGCTTTTTGGAACGAGTTTCAGAATTATTAAGCTCATCTATCTCACATTGGCTCGTAAAAAGGTGGTTCACTTCGAATGTTAAGGCAGGTCATCATGTTTTGATGTGTTGACCCCTTCTCTTTAGAACAGAAATCGAGCTTCAAGTTCTTTTTTGGTTGACTCCTGTTCTATCATTCTTCCCTGAACTATGTACTATCTTAAAAAGATCATTCAATGAGATGCATGTTCGTATATTTAATTTGAACTACTCACCATCTCGCGTAATTTTCTCTACGCAAGCTCACTCCAATATATTACTTTCTAAAGCACACATAACTCTTTGTCGAGATGTTTTGCTTACCTAAAACCAAATGCTTTCAACCTAAGAAAATGGGAAATAATACAATTGTCTTATTTTGACAAGCTAAGAATTTTTTATTGATTAAGACGATATTGAGATAATATTTAACTATATTAGTCACTATAATAAGTTTGAAAATAGTTTTATGCATTTTAAGTAGTTTTCCATACTTCTTTATAAACCGTATCGTAGTACCTAATAGGTACACGAAGTAATACTCAGTAATGATGTCAAGGCGACAGTGTTTGGGGTAATTAAAATCTAATAAATGTTATAATGTTAGTGAATGAGTGACATTGTATAGTGAAGTAATAATTATAACTTTATTGTCCTTGGAGATATTTAGTGGCGGCCCTAAGTTAACTACTACACTGCTACATTGCCGGCTCTTCACCAAATTCACTACCACAAAACTTTGCAAATTTAAGTAGGTGGATTCATGTTAAACCAAAAGATTCTTTTGTCAACTTTATGGCCCACTGCTGGTTAGTTCTATTTTGTAAATATCCCCGAGTTATTTATCTCATCAAATGCAATTCCGTCGAGCAAAACGCCAGGAATAAAGTTTTTGAAGTTGAAGCAAAGAATCAATCATATTTTAAATAAGTGTGCCTCACCGACGTCGTATCGTCAAGACTTCGACCCCACTCGCACACAAAGCATCTTTCGACCTAAATGAACCTCTGTATCCATGTGATCAACCGTTAGGTGTACTAAAACACTCAAGAGCCGGAAATAGCGGCGAGGTCTTCTTCCTTAAATGCTTTTTTCTTTTCTTTTTTGTACGTTGAATTAAAAAAACTAAAAAATATATCTTATTTTGCCCACAAAGGATATTTAAGTTATCTTCAGAGCCACTCATTGCCTTTCTGTAAACACGTTTATGAATCAAGCAATTGTAGTGGGAAATATTTAAGAAAAATGGGATTGACTTCATACTACTTGTTTGTCCTCGATAAATGTGCAATTGCGCAATAAATTACGTACATCACTCAGGGTACTAATAGCCATCATACAGTAGTTGGAATGAAAAACTCGAATGAAATAAAATTCCCGAATATAATTTTTGGTAGGCTTAAATGAAAGAGGGTAAATATTCTCTGGGTATTTACAGGCGTAGACCTATTTCTACCCACACAGTTTATTTCTTCATCTCAGCACACGTCCTACCTCTCGTTATCGCTTCATCTACCACCATATATGGAAAAGAGTAAAAATCCTCTAGATTTGAAGGTGCAAGTATCAATCTCCTTCCAAGATTTCATCCTTCACCTCAGCATACATCCTACCCCAGTTGATCACGTCCATAAAGCATATTCTCTTTCTTCCCCTTAAGATCTTAACTCCCCTTCCTTCGCTAAATCAACATACTTCCCCTATCCGGCCTTCAGCACTCCTTTGCCCATCATTACCACTCTCAACCACCCACTATGCCTCCTCCAAATCTCCTTCAGAAGTTTCCTCTTCTCACTCACCATATCAAGCACTTCCTGGTTCGTCTTCCTTTACGTCCACCGCACTTTCTCCATCCTCCTCCACACACACATCTCAAACGCCAGCAACCTATTCTCGTCATCTTTTCTCAGCCCACATTTCTGCACCATGCAACGCTACACACCATATAAAACTCTTTGTCAGCCTTATATATATATATATACACACACACAAACATAATACTAATACACTTGAAAAATAAAAAGCACGTAAAAGACCACTATATATTTAGTTATATTAGTTTCACTCATATACGCAGATAGTATCTGACATTTCGTGGCTTTCAAACGGCTCCGGAGAAGGAATATCAGCCCAATAGTCATACCAAAGCTGGAAATCGAACCCGCGAGCTACATGTTTCCAGCAACGTACTGAGGGTGACTGAGAGGGCTAATATTTGCCGAATAACTCCATATCTCGAAGCTCTTCAGTTCTTCAGTAAACTTTCTATTCCCCGATGCACCCAGGGCATCACAAATTAACAGTCGATCGACAATAATTTTTAGACTTTCCGGACGTGAGGCTGGCAGCAATACGGGGGAAAGGGTACCCGGAAATTTTGAGTTTATCTAAAAAAACTGCACTGAAGGAGAAAGATTCAAGAATTCGTCTTATTTTCAAAAGATAATGATGAATTAGTTTATTCTTCAGATGGAATAACTTTTGAAATACATACCTATTTTTGCAACTTTCTAACAAAAAACGGAGGGTTTTTTTATCCTTTCAGAGGTTTAAACAATTAACATTTTTTAATGTCGAATGTAAAACTGCAGTCGCTATAGGACTCTTAATTTATAAATTTATTATTTTCAACTACCTCGAAAACAGCTCACAATTGCCTCTTACATCGGGGGATGTAACATTAACAACAGACGAACACAAGCACCCATATCCTGAGTGGAGAAAACTCCACCCAGACGGGACTCGAACCTACGACCCTCGGATTTGCATGCGAGGATGCTACCCCGTCGCCACCGGGGCCGACAAATTGACAGACCGACCGAATTGGCCGACAAAAATGCCTAAGCACACAAATTTGCTCCGAATTTTTAAAAACATTTTCACCCCCTTCTCCAATGCTTATACTGAATAACCCCCGCCAAAAAAAAACGAAATCCTGGCTACGTCATTGGTTGTAGGGCAAAACTTAGGCGCCCATGTCCTTGACGTGCGCCCGATGATTAAATGTTACAGCCGCGACGGCTGAGTGGCTGGAGAGCCGCGGTGGCTCCCGTCTATTCCGTCTTATTGGGAGCGACTCCTTTTCTTTTCGAGGGTACTGGAACCCGATGTGGGAGAATTGGGACGAGTGAACGGAGAAGGGGGGGAGGCATATCCGCCCCCTCCTCCCAACAATGTCCCGCCAAGCCTCCCTACTTTCTCTCCGGTCACCCTCCCCTATCTTCCCGCTCCCCACTCCACCCCCTACTCGACCACCTGTGTGCCCCCGCACCGCTGTATCTTTTTTCTACAGCCACAAGTGCCGCCTCCTTCGGGCAAGAGATACTAATTCCCCCCCAAACTTTTTCCCCTCATTCTACCCCGTTAAAAAAAAAACATCTTATCCCTCTAGTCTCGTTCCTCGCGGAGTGCGAGCACGAAAGCATGCATGTGGGAGTCTTAAAGCGAGTTGAGGTATGCTTCTTTTTTCGTCACTTTCCCCTTTCGACGTGAGAGATTGGCGAGGAAGGAGGAAAAAGATGACGGTCCGCCGAGATGACGGGGCATCCAACCGTTTCAAACATCGCAGAGCGTGGATTCTTCTGTAGTCTATCCATTAATGCATGTTAGCGAACACGTATTTCATGTCTTTTCTATTTCTTGTCGTTCAGAGAAACGGATTTTCTGTCTTTTGCAACCCGGTCCATCGCCTTATATTATTAATCTCGGATATCCTTCTCCACCTTCTTCATTCTTTTTCCTTTATATTTCCTTCAATAATTAGTGTTAAAATTTGATATTTTTAGTGCGATATTCCACAGAGGAAAAATCATTCGTCTTGACCGGGATACGAACTCGGATCCCTCGATTTCGCGCCGAGTGCTTTAGCCAGTTAAGCTACCGAGGCGTCCTCCTCCCTCCTCAGGCCCTCAAAATCCACAGGGAAGGAGGGCACCTCGGCAGCTTAACTGGCTTAAGCACTCGGCGCGAAATCGAGGGATCCGGGTTCGAATCCCAGTTAAGGTGAATGACCCTTCCTCTGTGGAATATCGCACTTATGTGCACTTTCGGGTGACTCCGTATAAGGTTATACCGTGGCTAGTCCCGGTATCCTAAAACATTTGATATTTTTATTTAATTATTTTTCACAACCATCGAAAACAGCTCCTAAAGCCTTTAAAATCGGGGATTTTTACAAACGACAAAGGAAGAACACACACAACCATGTCCTAAGTGGTGAAAAATCCACCCAGGAGGGACTCAAACCCTAGACCCTAGGGTTATCAGGTTAGGAATGCACCCCACTGCCACCAGGGCCAATATTTAGTTATTTATTCTTGCGGACCATTGTATTTTCAATATTCGGCTGTAAATTCACATTTCGAAAGCCTCGATATTTTTCTCTTCAATCTTTTTAGTGCCCAACGCTTAACATCATACAGAAAGAGTAGAAGTTAGTATGAACGACAATCGAAGCCACCTGCTCAATCAGGGTACAGATAGGGCAGGGCAAGGCAAGGATGGGCAGGTTAACACGGGAAGGATGATACGGGGAATGGAGGAAGGATGGCATGACAATAAGATTCCAAATCAGAGGGCACAACCATATGGTATGTCTATCCCATTCGGTTTCCACACGAAAAAAATACCACCTTTTGCAACCCGGATACTTCTCCTTGCTATCTCCACCGGGGGAAATTTTTGGAAATTAAAAAAAAATCAGAAATGATTGCTTTGACAAAGTGACCGAAACCTTGAATTGTTGGAAAGGAATGCGACCTCTAGATTCGAGGGAGAACAGAATTGTCAATTAATATCATGGGAGGACTGATTACTGTTGCCACAATTGACGTCCACGCCAGATAACGTGATAAGACATTGTCACGGAAACTCAATGTCTGCGAGTATGTTGTCGTAAACTTACATTATAACCCGTATTATTTCACCTTCCGCCGGTCGTTTACGTGCGTCAGAGATACTTCCTGAAGGTACAGTTTGGCTATTTAATATTTTTGCATTTATTAGCAACGCGGAGCAAATACGGCGTAAAATAGACCATTCTTCAATAGCGTAAGCGTTAGTTATACATATCACACGCAACTGATCTTCTTAGTGGATTTTATCATCACTCGTCAAATTCGTACGTTTACTAGCCAATTTAGTCGCATCATAAATAACAGTGTCAGTTATTTTCCCCATAGGTCGAGCCACCACCGATTAAAGAATTCAAGACAAAGCTCGCGTATGAAAATTATTACTTATTTTTGTTATTACTCGGGGAATCTACCGGTTAAGGTATTATACCTTATTTGATAATATTATATATGATAAGGTATTAGGGTAATCCACCGGTTACGGAAAAGAGTAAAATGCTCTAGGTTCATACAAGTGCAGGCCCCAATCTCCTTACGTGATATCTTTCTCAATGAAATCGGACTAAGGCGAAGAGAGGAGGTGAATAAACGGTCAATTTTTCTACTCCCACCACAATTGTGTTTCATGGTAATCTACCGGTTTAGGCAAGTATAAATGGAAGCGGGTAAAAATCCTATATGAAAATAGCACTCGAAAAATCGTTGATGAGAAGTGAATCTATATGAAGGCCTTGAGTTTGAGTGCATTAAAGAAAGTCGCAGCAATATATACATACATATATAATATTCACACCAAAGCAACTCTTTGCATACCAAAAATTAGTTCAGGGGTTGATCCCATAGGCATCCTACTCGTCGGGGAATCTGTCATAAAAGTTCAGCATGAATGAAATCTTACAAGATTAGCTAAAGAGCGTTCCACGTTTAACTGACAGTATGGGATCTCGTGGATATTTGTTTCCTGTGTACATAACACCGGAGTTGCGATGCTGCCAATAGCAGCAAAGACATTAACATCGTGATAATTCGTACATAAACTCCACACCTAGGAGTCTTTCAACATGCAAATATTATTCTCTAAAAGGACACACTTAAATTTAGCGCGATGTTGCAAATGGTCCCCCAAGTGTCGTAGAGATGAAAACAATGCGTAGATTTGGCAACAGCGTACTCCGTAAGACCTATATTGTCAGCTGATGTGGATCATTCTTTAGCACTAGACATGGTGGAGATGTAATACCAATCAGGGCAACAGAAGTTCTACGTTCTTCCCACTCGATTAGAACCACTGTCCAGGAAGCCTAAGGGGATTTTTTTTTAAACAGTTATACTTAATTTTTCTGACGAGGAACCGATACTTTCTCTGAGGCGGCGAGAAAGTTAAAAAAAATAACAATGGAATTCAAAAGAAAATTTCACCTCCAGGGTAGCATTTTTTATGGTGGGCCAACTAAAAAAATTAGGGAAGAGAAGAAGGGCCAACGCCTTATTTCTCCCAACTCGAAGTTGAGACAGTCAGGAGAAGGGTTGACTATTTTTCGATCGTCTAGATCTAATAGGAAGGCAATCAAATAAAAATCATAATAAACGAGCCATTCAGAGCGACACAAATGAATGATATGGGTGGGTGATCGTCTGGAAGTGAGAATATGTACGAATACGCAGGCGAGCGTTTACTTTTGGTCATCTCACGCGAATAGCCCGATGTCGAACTGAGCTCGGAAAACGGCGGTGCCCCATTTAACGCCAGAAAGGATCGAGGCCGTATCGTTCCGGAGCAATTACTAATTTTGCGAGTGAGAACTACTCATTTAGTCGTTAGCTTACCTTCAAGCATTGGAATTTCATTTTTATTGAATTCACAATTGGATTTCATTTTTAGGTTTCATTATTCAAACGTCAAAATCAGATAATAGGTTCTCTAACAGATCATCATAAGCTGACGCCAAAATTAAATTATGCTTGCGAAAATGTGTTTGATCCGATCTATTGCGACACATACATAGTGCATACACCGTGCGGCGTTGTCAAGCGATTGAGATGTCGTTTTGGATCACGTGACTTTTCACATTATTACGCTTTTTTTAAGACAAGTATTATCACCTTCGGTGGGTGCATTTGCCTACGGATAATATATTTCGGTGGGTTAGAAAATGAGCTGTCGAGCATACTATTCAAATAGATACACGCAATGTATTTAATGTAGGATCCCCATAAGTTTCACAGATTTACGCAAAACTTATTGAAAAATGGAATCGCCATTATGATAATAAAATCATTAAATATTTTAAATGAAACTAAGATAGTTTTATTTCAAATTCAATATTACTTTGGAGCCACAAGTTTACGACAAAAGAGCAATTTACCCACCCCTAACAAAGACCATCGAGGAAATGCGTAGCATCAAGAGTGAATAGCTTTTCATAGCTCTGTTCTAGATGAAGTAGCTCATATCATGTCTCTCTAAGGAAGAATGTAGCGGTAGCATTGCACCTATTTCGTAATCATTAATTTTTCTCGACCAGCCAGTAACCATAAAACGCCGCACGATGTATACACTATGTATGTGTCGCAATAGATCGGATCAAACACATTTTCGCTAGCATCATTTAATTTCGGCGTCAGCTTATGATGATCTGTTAGATAACCTATTATCTATCGATGTGGACCAGTCAGCAACACTACACACATGCGTCGAAAGTGGCTTGCTAAAGCTTTCCGAACTGCAAAGAAATGCGCAAATATAGAGAAGTACAAACAACGCGTAGAAATAGGGCCATTATGAAAAAATTATGTCTTAAGCATATTTCTACTTTAGCATGTATGAAATCGTTTATCGTGAGAAGCTTATCCAGTTTACAAAAACATTAACATTATACTTGTTGGTGAGAGTCAACCACCTTATACTATTCCATTAATGACTCCACGCTTACGTTAAGAGCTTACAACTAATGTTTCCAGTATCAATAAAGGCAAAGGAAAACGCTAGTAAATAAGTTGAATAATTCCACTTTAGTCACCACTATGAACGGTTCCATAGGAATTTTGAACTCTCATTACTTCAACAATTAAATTAAGTGATAATTATGTTCCGGAGGGGATTGTTCAATGTTCATATCTACATTATGCCTACGCTGTTTTGGAGATCATCCAAGAATGAATGATGTGAGAGGGAGGAAATAAATAAGCTGGGCAGAAATGCAGTTCAAAAAAGAAATGACAAGAAAAAAAATTAGGAATAAATCTGGAGGCGAGATAAATTACAGATTTAAAAATTGGGATTGAAACATTGGGGCAGTTTTGAACGGAATGACAAGGAAATGGTGCGAACTATATGCAGCAGAGAAAAGGAGGAGAGGCCGGTAAAATCGTCAATATTAATTCGTATGTTTTAAGGAATTAGGAGTTTTAGGAGTGAAATTTGGATATTCAACATTGGAGCCTTTTTCTACACTGAGTAGGTAATACAAGAAACCAGTTAAGTTATGGAAAAACTAGCCTATTGTTTGAGATCGAATTTGATTTAGCGTGAACCTAAGGGGCGTATATATTTAAATCAGGTATGTAGTATTCATGCTCGCAGTCGTTATTCATCTTCAAAGAGCCCTTTGATAGTCATTTGTTTAATGTTCGTGCGCATCATGGGAGAAAAAAACATTAAAAGGGGAAAGCAAAAAATTGCATTTCCAATCGCCGAATCATTAACCAAATCCGATTTTAAGAACGATAGACCATTAGCGATATATAGATGTAGCATTTGTCATTTATAAAATTTAGACAATTCTGCGATAATGTTTTTCATGACCCCTTAGGTTAAATTCACATTAAGTTCTCGGGCTAATTTTGCGCCATATTTTCAAATAATTCAGCATTAATGAGGGTCGCGGGATCGAAATCCACCTTAAGATGGAAATTGCGTCTGTATTAGGACCATGTTTGTAGTTATAATTAGGGACAACAATAGCAGTCAAGCACCAACCATGATTGATGTCTTCGATCATATTAATGGGAAGATAGGGAGCGTTTTTTATGCTGTAATTTTCTTTTTTTCCATTCCATTGCATGTAAGCACGTTTTTCAACCTAGAACTCTTCAGTAGTTTCCGGTATAGCCTTGCTCAGTTCTCCCGACTGCTTTTGGCCCGCGCCAAGCGGCTAAGGAGGCTTGCGAGGTTGGACCATGAACTAAAACGAATGTTGCTGCCTGGTAAGGAATCACCCCATGCCACGCACCCTAGAGGTGCCTCGCACGGTATTACGTAGATGAGATGTTCTAGTGTTCGACGGTGCGATATAATCTTACCATTAAGCCATCAGAAATCTGATTCGATTGCCACTTATGAAGCTTTGTGAATCATTGAAAGATATCACGCATGCACAAAAGAACTCAATCAGGCTGCCTGTGCGGCTATGGAAAGCCCAGACTGATACCTACTAGCAAACTCTTTGAATGCGCGATATAAACGTAACATTTTCACTAGAAACTTTACAATAACATAATACGACCGCAAAGATAAGACATTTTCAATTGATGTTGGTGAAGGCTCCCGTCCTCCTGCAGTCCATGGCAAATCTCTCGTCTCTCCCGACATGGTTCAACATTCTCTCTTAGACTGCACTCACGAGCATTGCCAGGCACTAGTACGTGCATACAAAGCTTATAACCTGCATCTTGACGACTAGAAAGTCAGCTAGGGAGAAAGACTGAACTCAAAAGTACGCTTTTCTAAGATAGTATGATGATCTACCAAAAGTGAAAGTTGGTGAAATAATACATTTTAGGTTCTGACACCAGCAACACTTAGGTATGTACATTCCTTAAAAATTAACATATGTCCAGTATTTAAATGGTACAGGGGATTCGTCAGCACTATGTTTAACGTGATATTATGCAGAGTTACGCAGAAAAATGATTAAACTCGGCTTCAAAAACTTCCGCTAAAATGTAAGCAAATCGATTTTAGCTAGCCGCTACAAATAAATCTGGCTTTCTTACTTTAAAATTGCTAGTTAATAGGGATAACATTGACGGAATGCCAAGCGCTCAAACATGGGCAATCAGTTTTTACGCGCCATAAACCGTGACTTTTTGCAAAAAAAATTTTAGTAAAAGTACAGCTAAAAAAAACGAAAATTTATAAATGTACATCAAGAAAGGTAGAAATAAACAAGCTTTCAGGTGAATTTTACTGTATTGAATTCCGCTTATTCGTTTATAAGATAGAGCATCTCAAACTAGGATATCTCTAAGTTTGTTTTTACAGACAGTGAGCAAAACAACACTTTCCACAGCACGGTAAGGAGCGTACGTGGACGCAAGAGATGTTTTCGGGTGGTTCTACATCACGCGGGCTTAGAGACAATCAAAAATGCTTACACATTCTTCGATACATTATTGCAACTTTTAAAGGTTTGTGCTAATTTTTCATTATATTGGTGCGTATTTTTAAATCCTGTGGGTAACAATTAGTGAAATACCAAAGATTTCAGTACTGCTCTAATTTTTCCCATCGTGATTCCATACACGAGGTAGAAGTTCAAAAAAAAAAGATAGGGTTGGTGGCTGGTGTGGAGGCTAGAGTACTTGCATCGATCCCGAATGACCTGGGCCCGTATCCTGGCAGTGGTGGGTAATTTGTACTGTAATCCTGATATCTACTTGCCTGCTATGCTGAGAGCAAGGGTAGTACCCCGTCCGTTGGATGGGACTAGTGTTGCACATATCGGAAAGAAATGTCGTAGAGAGGGTATATCGATGATATTAAAAGTAGTTATATTCACTTTCAATATATCTAAGTAAAAATATCGAATATGCGCTATATCTAATATAATTAATAAGTGGCAATATAAAAATATATATGTCAGTATAAACATAAAGCATGAAAGAAATTTCTACTTAAAATGCCACTAAAGACCTTTGGTACTTTTAACGTGGCACCATCGCGTGAAATACCTTTCGCCTGGCTTCTACCCTACGATCTATCTACCACCGGTGGCCCTACCAAGAGTAAAATATTATTTCATCCTCCAGTCCGGTTAAAAGGGTTCGTTGGAACTCGCAGGCCCTTGCACCGTGTCAAGATTGTAGTCGAAAGGGAGGACAGCTAATGTTGCCACATATTTTAAGATTTGCAGGTTCCCATAGGTTTTCGATGTAGAATTTTTTTCCAATAGACATTCAATGCGATATATCTATCGCAATAAAAATATTATTCAATAATTTTACAATCTCTCGAAAAATATCGAATATTCGTTATATATCGATGTTTTACGCGCATCTAAAATGGAACGTTAAGCTGTGGACACCTAGGAGCCTTTCGTACGGATAAGGATGATGTCGACGCGTTTTCTCTCCACCCTTCCTCCGTTACCTCCAAAAAAATCTCCTGACCTTACCAGTCAACCTATGTATCCTCACTGGAGCAAATAGATCCTCAGTTCTGTCCGTCGCCTTCTTATAACAAACCAACCTTTTCTAGAGAATCAAATATCAATAAAATGGTCTGTTTATTCACAAAATAGTCCATTTAAGTGCAATAAAACTGACAAGTGTTATAAAATAATGGGAGAATTACTCAAAAATACACCATAGAATAAACCAATCCAACAGTGTAAAGAAAGTAGGAAATAGAAATTCATGATGGATAAAACACTTCGTCATATTCCACATATTTATTTATATGGCAAGACGCGTTTCACCACACTGGAATAATCTGGAGCGAGGTTATTCGGTATATACCCCTGGATCGAAGGTGGGGAGGTGAGCGGAGTAAGAATAATTAAATCTGAGCAATAGAATGACGAGATACTAGGTAATTTCCGCAATTTTATTTTTAACTGACCGGTTTCGATGTTTTAGTATATCATCATCAGAGATATAACTATACTGTTATGTAGTAATATCCCTGATGATAATGTATTTAAACATTGAAACCGGTCAGTTGAAAATAAAAGTGTGGAAATTACTAAGTATCTCGTCATTCTATTATGTCGAAATTATACCAGGTTACTTCGCCTACCATCGAATTAAATCTGAGGAAGATTGGAAAGCGTTTTACTCATCATAAATATGGAGAACTTCCACCTGGTCAAATCTGAAACAGTTACATGGGGAAGAGAAAGTTAGACCCAAAGACTAACATAGAAATATATAAAATAATTTATGTACCTATCTATTTTAACGTATGGCTTTGAAAGCAGGTCTACTGCCACCAGAATAGAAAGCACAGAAACAGCAGCAGAAATGAAATTATTGAGAAGAATGGGAAATAAAACTAAAGAGATCTGGAAAGAAACGCAAAAATCCGGTTAAAAAAACTTTATAGATAGAAACCAACTTAGATGGTGACTACATCTCAATATAATGGACCAAAATGGAAACCCCCGGAAAGATATTGGAAGCCAAACCAAATCGGAGAAGTAGTAGAGGTCGACCGAGAGAGGCATGGATGCAAACAATTGAAAAGTATGGAAAGGGAAGAAGGAGGAAGACAGAAAAGGAGATGAAGACAATGAAAGAAGATCAGAAGAGGTGGAAGGAGTTTATCTAGGCCCCGACGACAACGGCATGAGGGAAAGAAGAAGAAAAAGTTGAAATTTGAGACATTTCCTCGGAAGCAATGATGAAGAAAGTTATGAGCAGAGATCCGTGAAATTCAGTGAAAAAAAACGATACATTTATTCAAACAAGGACGAGGCCAACCGCGTCTGAATCGAGTAGGCTTTATAGTTTCGACTGATCAGCCGTTGTGAGCATTATTTTCGAATCAATGAAAGGTCTCACATACAAAAATTTGCACCACTGTTAAAACTAAAATGTATTGTAGTAAATATGAAAGACCATTGGAGCTAACCTCGTGGAAATTATTGATTTCTATCTTAAAGAGAGAGAAACACTGGTAATATTAACACATTTCTATTGAAACCTGATGGTGGCATAACGTGCCGGTCGGTGTTCAATAAAAGCGTGAGAATTTTACCTATGTTTCTATCTTTTGAGTATATATTTTTATACCTGGGGTAGGATTCTTATAAACTATTAACGACGCTAAAATCAGCCTTTCAAACAAATATAAGGAAGATGCCATAACGATAGTGTTGGATATAGAAATTTTAGTTATATCACCAATGTGCAGAACCATTATTATCATAGTTTCAATACGCGGATAGGATAACAGCAGGCCCTTCATTACTCTTCACTTATGGCTAATTCTATCACATTCTTGGAATTCTTCTACTTCACATCCAATTGTATTTGGCCTATTTATTAATCCATTGGTCTTCCACAAGGGATCATCCCTCCCGTTCTTCATTTTTTTACATTCCTAACAAATCCGTTTCCGTATGGCGTGCCCGATCAACCTAATTCTTATTTTTTGAATGACATTCAACATAGAGCTTTCCTCTTCTGCTCTTTTGTGTACTTCTTCAGTTTCCATTGATGTGTGGGAATACATTATATGGCTTGAGGGCATATTGCTCAGAGGTTTTAAAAACGAAGTTTAGTCACATCATTCATAATGAAGAAGTGCAATTAAACGGGTCTTCAAAGTCTTGAAGCAGCACATTCACTGCACTGGGCAACATAAATTGCCGTAACACCCTCGGCCCTTTACGCAACCGGCAGAATTAACTGTGAACATTGGGTCGCACACGTATGAACAATGCCTCATGAAGATTGCAACACTTCCTGAGCGTATTCCAGTTAGCAAGTGAAAAAGGTAGGGTTATTTTTTACTGGTCGATACTACACATTCAAAAGACAAATTTTTAAATTGTTGATACTACAATATTTTAATCAGATTCCGTATTATTTTTAAAAAATAACCACCACTCACGCGTATTTCCTAATATTACCTCCTAATAAATAGCATTATGCGATATTATCACGTTTTTTCCTCACAAAGCAAAGAATTTCTTTCAACAAAATGGTTGATGCTTTACATCTACGTAGATAACTCTTAAAAAAAACTCTGGGGGAACTAAATATCTAATTTTGACTTTCTTCGAATTCAAAACAAAAAGCAAGAATGAGTGAAATTTCTACCCCATTGATCAATATATTGAATTTTCATTTATTGCTGTTTTGTTAGCCTTCACTTCAGATGAATAATAGTAAACTTCGGATAGTAAATAGTCAGATAAATATTACGAGTTGAGTGTGCAGTGGTACACATACTCGTTAAGATGAAAACCTTTTTGTGCCAGTTAATCGTTATCGTTACTCTACTACAACATGTTAATGACGCAAATATGATCTTTTACCCTGCTAATCTATACTGATGACACATCATTGCAAGTTTATTCTCACTATCATTCTGACGACATTACATTGCGACTGCCTAACGGCTCAACTGAAATATGACTCTACAATTACCATCAAATTTGCTTGAAATGGCCAAAGAACATACGTATTGACGTACGCGTAAATATGAAGAAAAATGAAATAACACCTTCCCTTTGGTACTATTTCGTATTTCTACATCTAACTATTGGCATATTTTACTCAATACACACCTTGAAAACAGATATAATCGCAGACTTAGAGATATAAGCATTGAAAAATCTCAATATACTATTTTCACTATTTTACTTTACATTCTTATCATTATTATTTAAACTCAGTCAGTGTCAAATCTCTATAAATCTAGCTCTTCGCGTTATTTAATTTTTCCCCTGAAAAGTGACCACTATCCTCAATGGAAGAAATGCTTTAATAGAATATATGGTTAATCACAACAAATAATGTAATCTTCAAAATGCCTCGCAAAAATAATTACCTACTTAGTAACATCTTGTACATGAAAAACATACCTAGAATGCTCAATTTTTCAAAATCCATCTATTCAGTTATGACAGGAAAGACAAAAAAGTAAAAGCATCTCCCATCAAGAGGAATCTTTCGTTTCCACACTTATTTTCGATTTACATACACTTAACAGCACGGTTTGACGACAAAAAATATGGCTTGCTCAGATCCATCTGCGCGGTTATGTATCGATAAACTAATCAATATAATTTTACGCCATTAATTCCTTTCCATGGAAAGTGATAATTCACCCTAATGAAATTAATAGTTTCCAGCCGTAGTACAATCACGACAAATAAATCTAAGTAATACCTTAGCAACATACCTATAATGCTCACCGGGTAATATTTTTGTATTAATAATACTCCTACAGATTCATTTCTCCGCCCGACCATGTTGAGAGAATGGATGAGAGTCGAATAATGGAACATGTATATGATTGTAGAATGAATGGCGTGAGAGGAAGGCATAGACTGCGGAAGTCATAGGTGAATGTGGTGGAAGATACTCTAAGAAGAGGAGGAATATTAGGCGTCTTAAGAATAGAGGAGCGTGCATGAAGAGTGTGTGGGTGTAAGAGAGGCGAGGGAGGTATGCAAGGGCATTTGAAGTAAATTGTTAAAAGTAAGCCAGTTATCTAGACCTAAAAGTAATAACTAAGTGCTTACTTTGACTTTGCGTAGTCCGAAAGGGAATATCCTGATGGGTATGTATGCATGAATAAGTAAGACAAGTTACTGCAGGAGGCATCAATGATCCCATTACGCTTGCGAGAGTGATTATCGTGGAAAACTTATGTCCCACACCTTTGGATATTCATCCTTGGGGCCTCAAAAAGGAAACAAAAATATTCTGGGAAGAAATTAAACTCACTTTCCGTAAAATTCTCCCAGGTCCGTATTTTCTCCGATACTTCTCCACTGGTTTTTCGCCCTCAGCTTCGTTACACTTGGCAGCCAGCTGCACTACGGTTAATTCCTTCGGATCAACAGCGACGAACACCGACTGAATGCTGGACGGCTAATAGATTACTATTCCAATGCAAGCTACTGCAAGAGCCTGGGTGAATATTTGACGTGAGAGCAGAATTCGGGCAAAGTGCAAGCTTTCAACATTTACGGAGAGCATATTGCCGAAACCACATTTCTGCCTCCTCGCTTCCCCTCACACTGTTTTTTGTCGGAAATAAAATGCAGATGCAGCAGTTCTCGAAAGAACTCTTTCAAAATATTACATCTGTCATTCCATCAACTGCGTGTATGTGTTAATACACTCGGCGAAATTGTGACACAATTTGCTTAGCACATTCCTTTAGGGGGAAACCCTTGCAAGGCCGCAAAAAGAAGCAAACTGCACACATCGCTACCAATGTACCTTTTTTGAGTAGGCTTACCATAGGTCCCGGTTTTAACCATTTGAAGGGTCTGTCCAAGTGTCCCGCCCGGCAGGAAAATTTGTCCAGACTGACACTGAAATGTCCTGGATATCCCTTTAGGTCCGGTGTCCACTGCACGAAGAAATGCGCGGCGACAAATGTGTAAATCGAAAACATTGTATCAAATTACATCACGTAGGTATCCTCCAAGCCACTAAACTGACAATTGAGTGCTTATCACTTGGTTGAAGGGACGGACGGACGAAGAGGAATAATTCAGCGGGTACCAAGAAGGGTTCAGCCACCCCACTAGTAACGAGATTTTAACTCGGCACATCAGAATTCGGCACTAAAATCAGTCGCCGCAGCTGCAAGTAATTTTTTATTTTGTGATATCCGTCAAAGAATAAAATAACGGCACACCATTAGCTTGACTTTTATAACCAACGCGTTGGTTATAAAAGTTGTAACGTCCCGATTTTGTCCCGGTTTTAGCCTATTCAAAACTAGATAGATACGTCCCGGTTTTGGGACGTCAGAATATGGTAACCCTATATTTGACGTATCGTGCGCATGGGTGTGTCATGTTGCGATCTACCGAATCCAATATGCGATATTGGCTCTCGAGGTAGTCCTTACAGAAGGGATACTAGCTCGAGTTGAATAGTGAAAGCGGGGCTAGGGTATTACTACCCTTTGGGTTCTCTTGTGGCATACCTCAGCAGGGAAAGCTGAGCGTGGCGTGGGTACTGCAAAGCGGGTAACCTTGCATACTCCATTCCAAATTAAGACGAAATGTCAAAAAGTAGCCTCGGACGGCCGAAACCACGATAGGCGACGAAATCTATACTAGGTTAGCCCATCAAAAAAGAAGCGAAAAATATTGCGGAGGATAAGACTGTCTGGAGGAAAGCATAAGAAGTCAGCTTAATAGCCCTATCACCGAGAATATATCTTTTTTGACTGTGCCTACCCCGAAAGGGAACGGCGTGATGGATATGTATGCCATACGATGTGATAAGATGTTATTCAATTCGTGATTCAGTGCGGCACCATGCGTTACGCGACGTTCTGAGAGATGAACGGTGCAATGTGATATCATACAGTAGACGATACATCCTATCTTTAGAAACGTAAAACATAAATAGCGCAAATTCCAACTATCGTGACGCGGAACACGTGCTTTCACATCTCCTGCGAATGTTTGTGGCACTGAATTGATGGGACAGTTTAACAAGGATATCGCGGGGAGATTATCGTATTAAAAAAAAACTATAAGAGATTTATTATTTCGCCCAACTTACGTATAATCTGGAGCATGCCTGGAACATTTGGGACCCGAAATGGGATGTAATTCGTGAACTAAACGGAATTTTAAGCAAATTCCGTTTTTTCCGATCATTTCGTTTGAAACTTCAGCGAATAAGAGTAAAATGTCATAGAGCTATGGAGAGAGAATGGAATGAGAGTAATTAAAGGATTTAAGCTTTACTGCCAGTATAAATTAATTAACTTAATTCAAATCGCATTAATTCGAATCTGACGTTCGAGGGCATTCGTCTGAAATTCCAATCAAAGTCTTGGAATAAAGTTACATTTTTACTTCAAACTCTGGCCGGGTTCAAATAAAGGTATACCCCCTCAGTATATACAATGCGTAAGAGCATACATTCAGTGCGAGCCTGGGCCATACTTTCGAAGTGGAACAGACAACTATAGTAGCTCTTGTACGTATGTACAGGCATTAGCAGATAGCAGTGGGCAAGCTCGGTCTCGCCATTTGAGACCATGCAATAAACAAAAATCTATTTTAGCACTATATGCCTGTTGAGGAGAGAAGGAATATCTGATGAATTGGGAAAAGTTAACGAAAAAGAGAAGAATGAGAGAATGTCCGAATCGTCCGAATGATCATGATTGAATGGAGACCCCTTCTTGCCCCAATAGAAGGATCTACAGGAAAGTGATATGTCATGCTTTGCGTTGCTTCAAGACCAAATTTTTACCCGCTGGTTGACAAAATTCAATAATGATGCTTGATTTCTTCGTGTCTTTAGCTTTAAATACGTAGCGGTCACGGTTATCTTGCTTCAATCGTGCTGGAATGATACATTTATGTACCTACTCCGCGCGACTCATTTCAGCCGTTCCGAACGTTCTTCGATTTCTACTGTGAGTCAAGAGTATAGGAGGTAAAAGTGACAAAAACACACTATCCCGTCTTAGGGTATTTCTTGTAGAACCTTCCACTGAGACAAGATAGGCCCTCCATTCGACCCAGACACTCGGACGAACCCCTACCTAGTAAGTAACACAGGACTCTGGTGGGACGAAGGGACATCCCCTCACTCTCGTTACTTTCGTTAACTTACCCCAAAGCATCACATATCCCTAATCTCCTTATCAGCCTAAAAAAGCGTCAACATAAACTTTAGTTCACTGTATGGCCGTGAATTGGGTGACCGAGCTGCCCACAGACATGTGCCTGTACGTGTACATGTTGACGAAAAATACTTCAAACAAACGAGTGAAGGCAGCCGTCACTTAGGCATATCTCGTGAAAACGCTAATAATTGAAAATTTACTGGCAGAGGAAAGTTTATTAGGTCACTCAGGGCCAGGATCATTATGTCAGTTCTTAATCTTAATACTGGCCGACTAATTAACATATGCATTCAAATTTCCCTTACGAAGTTAGTAACCCATGATAAAGCTGATGCCATGATGAATTAGTACGACCCGTAGTATAGTAATCCGTGGTACGACCGTACGGCCGGCTAGTAAGCCTTTTCTCTAACTAGCCCGTACCAGCCCTTTCATTGTGAAGTAGGTCCAAATGTTGAAATTGTGACGTTGCTTCCTGAATTTGGGGAAAATTAAGTTCTACTATATTTCGCTTTAACGTGGATTGGAACACGGCCTCTGTCACACGATACTCTAACTCGTCCTTTGTAAAAATAAATGTTGACCGTGGGATATTGGCTTGCCTCACTCGAAAAAAACTCAGGATGGGAATTCAATTTCATTCTAACGCGGTATCGCGAAATACTGAGGAACGCCTTGCAACAGCTGACTCGACGGATTCCAACGAGTGACGGCTATCCGGAGGAGGTAGCGCGGGAAATTACCGTGGGTATTGACGGTGAGATTTCGAATGCACTCAGTGCGGGGAGTCTTTTCCCTTCGATGCCCGAAGCAATTCGCGTCTAACGCACAGCTTTTGGTCTGGGAAAAGGGCTGAGTATAGGAAAATTGGGTCTGGGGCAACAAACTAACCCACAACGGTCAATGGCAGATCCTCAGATTGGGAGGGGGGTTGTGCGAAAGTTTCCTCTACTGATGAATTAGCATAAGACATGTATAAAACACTTTAATTAGTCATTTTTAACGACAGATATTGGATAACGTTCCATAAGTGTTTTACTTACCCAACAAGAAAATCCCTCCCTTTCTTTCTATTTTAATAACCCCTCCCTCTAAGTTCATCTCTCATTTTATTTTAACTTCAAATTTGCATACGCAATATAAAAAACATTAGCGATTAATAAAAAAAAATGTGTGTTAATGTGATGTTCACACGATAAAGTGCACGTGAGCAATCAGACCGATCTTAAAAACACTGCCCTACTCTTCTTTGAGTACCTAGTTTGTGACGAAATGCCGCATCCGAAGTTCACCTTCTAAAAAAACTCTATAGAGGGCGTGCGGATGAGGATATTCCTCAATCAAGCCATACACTTACAGGACGCTTAAAGAGGTAGCATAAGTTTGGAATGATCTCGTAGCACGTGGTTTTACATGAGCTTCTCTACACAGAGAAGAACGCAAGGAGAGTGCAAACAGAACTCCCCTCCCCGGGATACGATTCGAGCTGTTTCTCTTGAGCTACGCAAACATCGGAGTACAGAGCAACATTCTTCGACCCACTTCCATCATGACAACTATCATGCTTAATATCCAAAAGCTCTAACTCGACTGCGTCATCTTTGATGCAGTTTGACTGCAAGTTATTCTCCGTTCGAGTTGATTGTGGCTCTGCTGACCCTCGACTGTTCTCCAACCATCCGTTATGAGTGAATACCCGACCAGTTACTGCATCAAGTACTAGCTTTAACGACTCTGGTTACTTATAGAAGAGAAGAGGGTTCGGAGAGAAAATGAACTGAAAGAAAAAGAGACCGACGGCGTTAACTTCGACCAAGGGACAGCCACATTCGTTCAACAAGAACGAAACAGTAAAATGCGGGGAGGCAGTTACGGACAAGCCAACCAAAGTGAGTACAAGTGTTTTGGATGCGGGAAAGGGGGGCATATTGCTAGAAACTTTGATGATCCTAAGTGCCACGCCAGGAGAAAACGAGGACATGTAGCGAGAGAGTGCAATGAGTGGAGAGTTGAAGTCAACAAGAGCCGAGGAGAGAACGAGAGGAAGTGATTACGAGAGGTTCAGGGCTGGCATACTAAGAATTCCTACATCCAATGACGGCAAATCCTAGTGGATTGTGGACTCGAGACCTTCAGATAAAATGACACCACAACGTGAAATTTTAAGCACCATCAAAGAACTCCGTGGATATGTAGCTTTGAGTATGGGGAGAGCATATGTCAAAGGAGTTGGCACCGTTCACATAGAATTACCAGTGGCATGTGGGGGCTGAACATTAGTTCTTTATGTGTACCGGAACCATAGTGCAACATAAAATCAGCAAAGCCCCTGGTAGACAGTGCTATTAAAACTACATTTGATAGTACTTGTGCTACCGGATATGATGATTGCGAAGCCATATTTACTGCTAATGAGTCTAGTATCCTATATTTAGTGGACACTGTAGAGAGGTCAGGTGCAGTAGCAGTAAATGAGAAGGAACCAGATCACAAGACCCTGAGGAGGACGTACAAGCTGTGGCACTGAGAACTGCCAAAATATGGCATCAGCGCCTTGCGTATCTTCATGAAGCAGCAATTAATAAAATACCTTGTCTGAAAGAAGTGAGGATAAGTGAATAAGAGAGATGCACATTATGCGTACGAAGCAAGATGGCAAGAAAAGGATTTCTGAAACAAAATGATAGAAAGTCAGCACATCCTTTAGATATGGTCCACAACGATCTCATGGCTAAGATCAATCCTACTTCCAATAGTGGTGCACAGCATATATCGACTTTCACTGATGAATTTATATTAAAAATATTTAAGGGTGCATTGCCTTTCCAAGAAGAGCGACTTTTGATAAATTTGTGCAGTTGAAGACTGAAGCTGAGAATCTTCGAATGACCAAGCTGAAGGAACTTCAGACGGATGGCGGAGGAGAATATTTTTGTAACAGATTAGAGAACTTATTGCAGCAAAATGGCATGATCCGCAGAAAAACTGTTCCATATTGTCCTCAGAAAAAGGAAATATCCGAGAAGCAGAATAGGACGCTAGCAGGCATGATGTGCTGCATGATCATTCAGTCAGGAGTACCTACTATTTTTTGGGCAGAGGCTGCAAATACTGATTGTTATAGCCGTAATTTATGCCAGTCTAGAGCTATAGAAGATCGAAATTCCCTTGAACTGTGGACTGGTGAGAAACTGAAAAGAGGAATATATTTATTAATTGAGGGTGTTCGGGTGTCCAGCTTGGCTACCTGTGGAAAGTGAAGAAAAGTTTGGATCGAGAGCTGATGAATGTGTTGCCTTAGGTTACGAGCAGCATGTGGAAGGTTATAGGCTATGGCATATAGGAAAGAAAAGAGTGGTGATGGGTAAAGCACTCTGCGCGAAATCGATGGATCCGGGTTCGAATCCCGGTCAAGGCGAATGATTGTTCCTCTGTGGAATATCGAACTTATGTGATTTATCACGGTGTGGTATTCGTGGAAGAATGTTTTTTCATTTCTATTCAGTTTCCAATTCTGTTTCCATTCAAGGAAAATCCAAGGAACCAGAGGAGAGACAAAAAAAAGGTCGAGATAATGAGCAGATAGTTTGCGTAATGAAGAAAATGTTGAGTGGGAGGGGAAAAATTCATTCGAGGGTGAGGCTGAGGAAGTAGACCAATTGGAAATAGAAGGAGAAGAATACGAGTAAGGGCAATGGGAGAATGTTGGGGTAGGGTCAGTGGACATGCAGCAACATGAAATAACTCTCAGAAGGGGCAACAGACTTGCAAAACCAGTGCGTTGTTCCTGTTGCAACATGATCACGTTCAACTGCAACCTACCACGCTGTGAGCTCAGCAGCATGGAGCCTTCTAGAGTGGAAGAGGCACTGATTGGACGAAGCTGTGTACTGGCGAGCTGCTATGGTGGAGGAGCTCAAAAATCTCAAGACAAAGGGTACCTACGACGTTGTGAAGAGACCGGAGGGTAAGAATGTTCAGGGTTGTAAATGGGTGTTTCAGTGAATGTTTTGGGTGCAAATGAAGTAACTGGGTTGCTACAGACGAGATATTATGAAAGTCCAGACTTTTCAAGGTTTTAATAGGTCAAATTTTCCATTTTCCCAGATCAAATGTCAATTTTTTCAGGTGACAATATCTGTTCGATGCAATATTGAATATATGTTAAAGAATATCCAAGAATACGAGCACAATACATGAATACAGTTATTGTGGGGGAATTACATTTCCACACAGAGTGCCATCACCACCACTCGGGGAGTAAATCGGCTTCCTTTCAGATGTCACATTATTCTTAGGTTTCGGCAATGACGAGGGCCACGAATTACCTGAACACAATCTGAGGAGAAATAAACATTCCATACCACTCAGCATTAGAGTAAATAATAGGACTTGAAAATTTTAAGGTTTGTTTTTAATCATTGCGATTATGTGGTACGCAGTCACGTTCACGGGTGCGAAGATAAGTCAAATGATTTAAATGGCGAATTTCATCCTATTATTCCAGGGGCATAATTAAATTTTAAATGTATTATAAAAGGTCCACTCCTCATTCAGGCAAGTACCTAAAAATTGTTAGCCGAGAAAATAAAAGACAGTGCCAAAAATGGTACTCGAAAATAATAGAAAGCGATCAGATTTCGACTGGGAAAAGCAAATTTCCATGATAACTTCCCATTTTCCAAGACTTTTCAAGGTTTTCCAGGCCTGTTTTCATATTTTCATGACTTTTCCAGGTGCGCCAGACCTGTAGCGACCCTAAGAAACTTTAATTCAATAGGACATGTGAATCATAAATTAAGGATAGATGACAGGGTGTGAGGAGGAACAAAAAATGTAGGTCGATGCATGTAGTCGTAGATGCATGCACCTAATCAGAAGCAAAGGTGAAACACAGCGACGCGGAAACGCTGCAACACCTACGTACTCAAAGAAAAATTTCTCTAATAACAAAAATTCCCGATAATACTTTATGTTCACAGCATGGATCATATTCTTATGGTCTCGGCTGGGGTGTAATGTTTGTATAATATGACTTTTCCCGGTTCTTTAGGATTTACTTTACTTTCAGGTTGAAGGAGTTCTAAATTTTCTCAAACACGATTCCTTGAGCCTCTCTGAGCCTTGTAGTATTATTTCAAAGGAAAAAACTTAACATTAAAATATATGAAAAGTTATAAATGCACATTGCTTCAAAAACAAATGAGGGATACATTTAGAAAAAACCTTTACTTATTATTGAGACACATGTAAAATTGAGCGCATGTCAAAGAGAAAAAAAAGAATGAAGTGGATACTAAAAAAACACATTTTTTAAATTAATCCTTTCGAACTTCGATAAAACTAATTACTAATTGAAACTTTTAGAGGCATTTTTTAGGGCTAAAGTTCGAATGATGAAAAAAACACGAATACAGAGGTTTTAACCAGGTTGCGCATCTCGAATCATTTGTCCAGAATTGCGGGATTTGCATGCCCCATTAGAAACTCCTATTTCTCGATATCGAATTACTTTTCTTCCATTCCTTGTCACTGAACTCGATACAATTGAACATTATTAAATGTTCCAATTTTTTCCTTCAATGAGGAACCTCGCCTCAGCATATGAATTGCTCCGGATAAAATGCATATCACAATAACTGATGTATTGAGAGTACGTTCTGAGTTTCTACGGTTATCACTTAAGAGCACGTAAGTTTCCACGCCTTCCCTACGGAGAATTTTCCACGCATCTTTGCACATACCTACTCCCTGATCAATTCCAGTAAAGCCAAAATGCGAAACTTACGTAAAACTTACTAACTATATTTTATGGCATATCCTCGACATTTTTCTCAGATTTACGACTTCAGTAACATGTTCCAGCGAAATAGTAAAAAAAATTTAATTGGATTTTTTAAATGTTTTATTGCTATTCCTAGTTCAACAAAAGGTAAATTTTCTCCGTATTAATACAATAGAGAGCATACAGAATGCGCTCCTGTTTTCGATGAGAATAATAAAAGGGACACGAAGACAATGGTTAGCAATTTAAGGGTTAAGATTACCACTTGAATCGACGGCTCCTCGATATTCTGCCCCTTTAATTAAATGTTATGGAAAATCAGGCCCTCCGTAAGACCCGGCAGGGAAAGAAAATATGCATGGAATGGAATACTTTATGACCACCATTTTTCCAGTACCAGGAATTACGGGGGGCGCCCCCCCCCTTAATCCGCCACTGCCCTGTGGATACCCTTACCTCAAACTTGGCACTGCTGATGCTGCTGATCTAAAATTTGCACAATTACATAAGCGGACGATAGATTTTATTCGAGGCGGACCGTAAACTGCTATAATGGGCATGTTGATAAGTAAACTGTAAACACCGAGGTCACCACGGACGCAGTGTAGGATCCAAGTCGTGAGTTCACAGACAGCCGATAACGGCGGAGAAGATTGAAGAAATTACTAGAAAATTATAAGAAACTAATGTCTTTCTTGGGTGATGAGGTGGGCTCGGATCGAATAGCCAGTAGAAAAGAGGCGGAATTATTAAACACCTACCATCCCAAGGTAGTCCGAGTTGCAAAATGACAATGTAAGATTACTTTGGTGGTACCTCGTGGCAATTCCTAATGAACCCCTAGGAAATGGAGTGATTTGGAGTTAGTTAATTGGAGACCCCTACGTAATACAAGACCTTTCTGAAAACATAGTGAGTCAGCCCGTGCATAGCACATACTTCGTACTTTCGTAGTATAGGATTTGTATATGTCAAATACGCCTTTATACAAACGGAAACCAATGAATGGATCTACCGAGACAATTGTGCATCATCATAATTAAGAACCTACTCGTGGTGTTTAGTAAACACCTCGAATATTTATTGTTACCAGATGCAAAAAGTATACATAACATTCTTCACTCTATTTACCAAAATCATGGAAGTAGTACTACCATGACCAAAATAATGGTACCCTGAGAGTCGCCAATAGATACCTACAGGGTTTCTCGTAACTATAATCGACTACCTATCAATTTCACTAAAGGTATAGTCCTAACCTGAGTGCCAATTTTAACATTCCAGCCACTTATATCAGCAACCGCAACCACTTCATGAGTTTTTAATTGCTTCTGCATACAATTCAAAATATTATAGTTCCACGTCAATGGAAATTACCAGAAATTCTATCGATTGATGGAAATTACTTAATGATGCGTGATTTTGATGGAAGTTTAAATTGGGCAATCGAAAATTTCATGAACTAATAAAGAAAACGAATGATAAAACATATCATTACATCAGTTAAGCAGGAACAGACATCCAACAAGATATCATTCATATCAAAATCATTACTTACCGAAGTATTTTGAGGATTACGTGTCTTCTCATTCGAGTGCATTATCATGAGCTGTATTGAATACAATCTGCCACCTGTCAGTGAAAATGGGATCTCACTTACAAGACCAAACTTATTAAACTTGCAACGAAATATTCTAAATTAACTACAAACGTCTTACTTCTATACTTACGACGATAATGACCGTGGGCCAAACACCAAGTCGCAGTTCCAGGGATTTCAGGCTTCATTTTATGAAATATTGGCGCCATTAAAAACGCGCGTGTTATTTAAAAAATCAATGATTAAAAACGAAAGGAGAAGATTAGCATTGTTTTCCAGGAATTGTTTTGCATTATTATGTTAAAATTAATACTGATACCGCCGTAATGATTAAACCGCCGATTCCAAAGCTCGTGGTAGAAAGCAAAGCGATAGTTTTTAAATTGTGCATACGTAAAGGGCCACTATGCATACGGCGCATGCCGTGCCACCTTGCGAGAGCCGCTACACTATTACCACATTGGCAATTACGTATGCAGTTTGTGAACGCATTTCAAACTATTGAAACTATCTATTCAACACTTGGGAGGGATATCCCTCTGACTTGGAATACACATTTTGTGGGTAACTTTTATTCTGATGCCAGAATAGAACCAGTTCCGTAATTTTTTTTCTGGAAGAGTTTCACTCAAGAACACTGTATATACAGTGTTCTTATGATACTGGCTATTTACCTCTTTGAATTCAAATGCTCTAAAAAGAAACTCTTCAGGTCACCCAACAATATACAGCGATTTTAAAATGATGCTATTTTTGCTCAGGATTAAAAAGCATCAGATAGTGCAAATTTAAAAACAGTCAAACTTAGAGGAACAACATTATTAATTTAGGGTTATAAGAACGATGACGTTTTTCAAATTCGATGTAAAATTATTTGCAAGACCTAGTTATTATTATGTAAAGTTCACGCCTGAACACTCCCTAATTGGAGACTATTGACATTCTTAGAAAAACCTATTTTTTCTCTGGAAAATTGAATAATAACTTCATCATTTCATCAGTGGTGCAGCCAGGTTTGGGGTCTAGGGGGGACAGAAAATTTTTAGGGGGCACCGACTCATAAATTAACCAGTTTACAAAACTTTACAAATTATGCTGATGCAATAGACTGATAGGTTTGTACAAAATATGGTAATTGACAATGTATTATGCACATTTATTTATACGTATTTGGGACTTAAAGAGTGGAAACATTCATTGGCTTAGGGGTGCCAGAACACAGGGCAGGGTCACCCCCTGCCTACGCTACTGCATTTCATGCATAGTATGAAACTAATTATACAAACAGAGGGAAAGTAAAAGGGGCCTCTTAAACAACATGAATCTCACCTTCATGCTGTTTTGATCATTACTTAATTTCAGTTCTTGTGGATTGAATTAATCTTCAGTTAAAAGATATGTTGAGTTAATCATTTATTGAGTTATCATCAATCAGAATTGACTTATCATCATGAGTAATCAATCCAAAGATCAGTTTGATGTAGCTCCTTACTACATTTTATTTTGAGCACTGCATGAACAGAATTTGTGCTGATTGTGAGATGACCGACAAAAAATTCACTGAGGTTATAATTTATCCTTCACCTTGCTTTTCCCCAGCATTTTTATGAACTCTGCTTTCAGTGCCCCATCCCCATTTACTACTTGCCGATTCCATCAACTTTTCTTCAAGCAATTTCCTTTCATCCATTACCATAACAAGCACTTCTATGTTCATCATCCCTAGTCTATAATGACTTATCCACCACACCAACATCTTGAATCCCTCCTATTTTTTATGCCCTACCCACCCCCAAGTTCACAACCATGTGGCATTACACTCCAAATTAGGCTACTCATTATCTTTTCTTTCAACAGTACCTTGGATGTCTGCCATTAGTCCTCTCCTGTAGTTCAATGGCTTTCTTTGTTAAAACTCTCTTATACCAAATGTATGAAATTTGTCTATTTTTGTCTAGAAATATTCCTAAAGAACAAAATTGTCAAACCTGTTATAACTTGTGCTCTCTTCACATTTATAAGCATTTCATAAAAAATATTAGTATCAGGGAAATGTGATTATTTCCACATTCTTATTGTGAATCCTCACTCCATTTCTGTAGCCCTGATTACAGAGGGTTCATTAGGGTTGTAATAAAAAATTCGGCTCATTAAACAACTGTGCCACATGAAATTTCAAGACTTAAAATTCATGAATTCTCAAGGTTGATATTCTAACAAGGCAGCACTGTAACTTTCAATATCATTAAGGTGATAATTGCTTCACAAATAAACAGCCAGGAAATCTTGACTGTTGTACAAAACTTAATAAGAACTGCATAATGATCCTCCATGAATTTTACCAAATGATGACCTAAGCCTCTTCAAAGTAAATTAATAGTCATGTGAAAACTACGTATCAAATACATTATAGCCTCGATACTATCATTTCCATACATGTATGCTATTAACAATTGTCAGACTTTATGACTATTCATGCATTAGGTGCTGAAAGTGTAAGGGTGTGATAATAATTTTTTTGAGATTTCTATAGCTCCCTAAAAATTGATTGGTCAGGCACAAAAATATCGGGAAATGATTGATGCATATCTGGTTCAGCTACACAAAAAACTAGAATAATTTTTGTCTGATTCATATGGATCCTCCCATCACTTAAGGATCACTGAAGTCTTCATCAGAATAACAATAATTTCACCCATGATTGGTTTTTACCTAGGCGAAGGAAAAATTAAAAACATACCAGTAAAAAAAATTAAGTCATTCAGAGGAGCACTCTCTTTTCCCAGTACATGTAATTTCTAAAAGAAAAAAGTGTTGATGAAAAACCATACCACATGAATTTCATATGTGAATGTCACTGTCATTGAAAGAAAGCAAAAAGATGTATGTAAATAAGGCATTTATTAAACAAGAAATATAAAAAGAAATAATTACAAGATGGCATTAACTTTCTTTCGCTTGGTATGCCAGTCAGGGGATTTGGCTAATAAAGCCAATAAAATAGATAAGAATACTTCGGAAAAAATGCTAAGCCTGAGCATTGATTAACTGCTGCTGCTCTTCCTGAGCTGAGGTCATCTTCTCCATGATTTCATGATTGTAAGTTGAATGTAACATTAAGGCAAGTACTCCAGCACGGTTAGCCATATGGTGCCTAATCTGACGCTCCTGCTCCATCAATTCGTCTATTCGCAGCCACTGCAAACAAATAACAATAATGTTTTCCCACCATTAACTAAATTTCTGTGCATACTCCTACATATTCATACAAGCCATAACAATCTCAGATTGTACTAACCACATTTTTTCATATTATTTTGTACAGAAAAAAGGGATGGCTCAGTAAGAACAAAAGTTGTATTTGATTTTTAAATTTAAAATTCATTATACATATAGGTATTACCCACAGTTTTTCCATAATTACAATGTCTGATCATCAATTTATATTTTCTCAAAATGAAGTACACAGGAAAATGTTTTTCCAAGCTAAAAGTTAAAATTCAAATTATGAATGTAAATGAAGGAAACAACCATTATTTGCATGCACTCCATTATTTGAAAAATTACTAAAAAAATATTTAGTAATTCCCACCATTTTGAAAAACAATAGCAAAATCAAATTTTCAAGCAATGAAATACTAAGAGAAGTCTGGGAATGTCCCTTCACGTCCAATATTTTGTCCTATGTTGATGGTCATTACTGCAATTCTTACTTCACAACATCGAAAGTTCACTATACATACATTGTTTCAATAAAGAGTAACTTTACATATCTTCCTTTGATCCAACAGGTAATAAGTATAGGCAAAAAAATCCAAAATTACACATTCAGCAGTTCTAAAATATGTATGAAGATGGATTGTTAAGATTTAGACAAACACTTCGGCCCAAGATTTAACACATTAAGGTCCATTTTAAATTTAAATAATTTCCAGTTTCACTTCAAAATTTCTGGTAGCATTTGAAATGAAATTGTTTCCCTAAACATCATTTTTTCTAAATTATTTTAACCTTGGAGGCTAATGAACAAATAATTTTCAGTTTCCTAACTTTGGTTCTACAGTCGCAGCATTTTTGCAAGAAAGTGACTTCCAATCATTCCTGAGCTCTTGGGACAGGAAGCCAGTACACTAGCCACCTCATCAAACTGATTATCATGAAAATATAATATGAAAGGACAAAATATAAGGAATGGGAAACCACTGTAAAAAAAGATGGTATAAATAAGAACATACCTGCCGCACTCGCTCCATGTCAACTTGAGCCCTACGTAATTTTTCCCAGCAATAGTGCTTCATACAAGACTTCTTGGGGACACGACAAAAATCTCCAACTGTTTCAAAAACATTTGTTACTAAAGGACAACCACACACCTAAGAAAATAAACAAGGGAATTTAGAGCATATACATACAACTTCCAAGTCCTTTTCTAGTATTAGCTCTAATTCATTATGAACATATAACAATGCAGAAATTATGTAATTAATTAGCATAACTGTGCATAATTTTTAAGGTATTCATCATGCATTGAAACTTACCTCAAAATCTGACACTTTAGGATCCTTGCAGTGCTCTGGGCAAAGTACTCTAAGCCTTTTGCAATATGTATGATTAATAGGGTTATAGTAATCACAAAACATGTTGTTTCCCTCAATATGAGTTTTGTAGACGGAGCCAAATGATGCTTGGCTTTCATACTAAAAAAAGAATACATCACATACATAAATAAGCTAAGATTATTTTTTCAATGAAATCACATTTACATCAAAATCTATTGACTTCAAAACATGAAGTTGTCCATAAATGACACCTGGCTGCTTTAGGCAGTTTTTATCTCCTGTTGTGACATCCTAGAAAATGAACGATGGAGAGTGCACCTTGTGGATGCAAAAGATTTTAGAAGAAAGACATTATAATCAACATCCATCAGTGGCATAAAAATGTCATGGGGCACACATTATGGCACCCCCTCAGCTGTATGCCCACCCCCCTTCCCTTTCCATGGAATTTTTTCCAACTTTCGAATAGAAAACAATCCTAAAATAGCCTTGTCTCGTAGGAGTGTCATATGCACGGATACTATATACAGGATTTTCGAGTCGGGCACGGCAAGTGCTGCCACTACCCGAGCATTTTATTATGTTTCCTAAGCTGCCACTCGCGGCGCTGACACTCGGCAGGGATCTGAACATGAGGCGAAAGACATTCTTAAATTCTAAAAAACTTAACTCACTGGCTTTCAAATGGAAAACTATTGTTTATAGCGATTTAACTCGAAGCAGGCACATGCACTTGCACTTCCACAATGGAGAATATCGGAAATAAATAGATCCCTATTCGCTACAGCGCTACGATGCGGACAATTTGGAAGCTATTAAAAAGCTCGCGAAAGGACAGCAGAAAACAGCGCTTCCCGTGGCCGAGTCGCCAATCCTGTATATAGTATCCGTGGTCATATGGCCGAATGTGCCCGATTTTGATACATTTTGAGTGCCCTCAGCAAAATTTTAGGGGGGTGGGGGCAATGTACCCTTGTTGTACAACGACACCCCCCATTATCCCCCCTGCCCCTGTTGGTATGCCACTGACATCCATTAATTTTAAAATTTAACAGAAGATAATGGGGTTGTTAGCTTCTTAAAATAGCAACTGCATTGAAGTTACTCATTATATAATCCCCAAAACAAATCAATGTATAGTGCACCTTTAGCTTCCTGCCACAACACAGTTTACGGTGAGAGTAGAAAGATGGCCACATCCAACAATGCAAAATCAGATGCATGAAAACATAGCTTTACCCTAGGTAGAGATGGGAAAATTACCATAATTTTCATCTGAGGTAAATTACAACGGTAAATTATGGTAATTCTCCTGTATTTTTTAGTTTTAAGTATTAAACAGCAAATGTATGGTTAAATAGTAAAGCCAATAGCAATAGGAAGGGAATAACCATGTATGAACCATACCTAATACAGCATTAATCTATTAGAAATTTTTTAAATTGTAAAAAGATTTACGACAGCAACACAAAATCTGGCTTTCTTTTGTCAAAGTATGAGAAATTTTCAAGAAGAATATTCTAAAGCTTTAATCTTATAATGTTATAATTTAAGTAAAATTTTCCAAAAATGAGTTGTACATGCCTCAATTTATTATGAAACACGTCGGAAATATGAACTTGGCTTATAAAAATATGTTGGGAATTTATCTGTACGAAAAATTATCTCAAACACAGGTGAATTATCTAGAAAATTACGGTAATTTACAAGGGATGCGGTAAATTACGAAAAATACTGCGGTAATTTACGAAAATTACCGAGGTAATTTTTAGAGTGGCCCATCTCTAACCCTAGGCCCATAAGACACAGGCAGATTTTAGAACACATTTTCAATAAAAAAAAGGATATCTTATGGGTCAAGAAATATGGTAAACATGACATTCTCAAGTGCTGACGTTCGGATTTTTGATTTTTTTAAATTATGTAGTCTGCTTCCCAAATGCAAGCAAATGAACAGTTTTTCAAACAAGATGGGGAACAAGACATTGTTACCTTTGCTGATGAAAGAATCTGACAGAGAACAGCACCTTCAAGCAAGGCCACACAATATGAGAACACAGCACTCGTGATAATCCACTAGTTATTACAACACATCACATTATTGTAGACGGCCAACCCTCTACCCACAGTCACAAATGGCTAACCCATCCCATCTTCCTTATCACTGCAAAACATCATTTATGGACAAACCTCTTCACTCTGATTTACATTAAAATTAGCTCACTTTATTAAAGCACTTTTCCATATGCCTCACAGCTGTCCGGGAGTGGATTTCATGGCCACAAGTAATGCAGTACATGCTCATTTCACCCTCCTCTTCCACCTCGTCCTCACTTCTAGGGTCTACAGTCACAGTCTTTGCCAATTCCACAATTGCATCCAATTCCTGAAGAGAAATAAAAAACCCATTGAATTAGCTGCATATAGACAAAGAGAGAGAGAGAGAGAGATGCACAAGGATAATGAATGTTCATTCTGTAAAATGTATCATCCTTCATAATTCTTGTCAGGAGATAATAATTATAATAATGTAGTTACATATTTAGGTATATCAGGATACAATACCCCTACGGGAAATAAAACAATTACAAAAGTGGAGAAATCACAATAACAACAAATAAGAACAAGAAAATCAAGACAATGGATCACTACAATCTCCATGCAAAAATACAATACACACACAGGCACTCAGCTTCCAGGCCTGGCCAAAAACTCAAGTGCTGGAATACCTTTGAAGCAAAGTGATGGGTAATATTAAGTAATAGACTTATCATATACTGACAATATAAATATTTATAAAAAGAAGAGGTTGAGAAAAGCTGAATTCTTAACATCCTTCTCAATGCTAATCAGTCAACACATGAGTGAAATTAAATGCCTTGTACATAATGATACTGGTTTTATAAAAAAATATGCATTTTTGGCTCAAGACAAGGGTTCTCCCTTAAGGCTACAATTTGGAATCGTCTTTTTTATAAATACAAAGAATGAAAAATCAATAATCCTCTAACCACTTCAAATTACATAATTACTTACTTTGTGTCTAATATCCAAATCTTGGAGCATCTTGCGTGCTTCTTGCTGCTTTCTTCGTACATTTTCCAATGCCTTCTTATTTTGCTCCTCGGCAACACATGGAGACAGAGCCCACTCTTGTATCCTCTGAGGGAGCACCTAAACCACAGCAGAATGAAATATTACAAAAGATTATTTTTGATACATTTGTTAGTTATAAAAATCCTCAAGTCTAATAATGCAGAACAAAAATCCCAAGTAACAAGCTGCTACCCAATTCATTTTGAATTTTTCTCATTTTCCCCAATTAGTACAGAACAAGTAAAGGTGTTGAGTTAAGATGGTGCAAATCATCATTTCTAAACCATTCTTTGAAATACCACAGTAAATTATGACTAATAAGAATTCAATTTGTTTCCAACATACCTCTGTACTTTAGCTCAAATCTAAAACCAATTGAAAGACAGAATTAATTTGATTTGTTAAGTTTTAATGTCAAGACTTGATCTGAGCAATGATTGTGAGAGACTGGGTATATTATTTTTCAGTTTACAAAGCACATAAGGAAGTATTCGTAATGATATTGGATCCATGAAATGAAGGGCATAAATCAGTGAGGATAGTGCATAACTGCTTGTTAATGCCATATGACTTCACTAGGCATTTGAGGGTAATGACTAACAATAATAGATGAAACCTTTTTGTAGATATTATTTCTAGATTTACTCAAACTTGATTAATAATTACCCAAGTATCTGAAAAACTACCAAAATATTTCTTGGCATAATCTTACCCCACTACCCCTTCAATTTGAAATCGGCCATTGAACTTGCCTGATAAATCCTGTTGGTAGCCAATTTGATACCACATTCATCACTACAGTACTTGCTGCCAAGGCGGGCTGCTTGGGTGCATTGAGGACCATAGCACTGCTTGGGTACATTGTCATTCTGAGGTGTTCCAGACCCACCACCCCCTTTTCCTGCACTACCCCTTCCCCAACCAGGAGTGGAATGAACTCCATAACCATCAGAATCGGAATCATGTCGCTTCTTTCTTGATGACGTGCCAGATGACTGCCGATGGCTCTTGCTGGAGTACTCCTTCACCTAATGCGCATGTTCCGCAGCAAAAAAGACTATATTGAATCCCCTCAGAGACTCGGTAAGAACAATTAGTGCATAAACAGCAGATACTTTATGAGGAATGAAGTTGTATATGCAGGCATATATACGTTAATAGCATAAAATTAAAACGAAATAGGTACAATGGTTCAGAATTTTGGGGTCTCGCAGGCAAGTTCAAAGAAGTCAAAAAGAAAATTATGCATAATTTGCCATCCAAGCATGCAGGATGGTATTCTGATATTCAAAGAGAAGCTATTATTTCTTATGCAACAAAAAATGACAACTTTGACGATGTATGTCAAATAAAAACACTAAACAATAATGGCAAGCATTGGCCATGATTTTTATCAGACTTTTATAGCACAAGGTAAAGTAGCACAATGCCACAATTTCTTTTTCAATTTTAATGCATGAGCCAAAAAGATCATTAGAAGACCATCATTAACATCCTAAGATAGCATGTAACTTCTCTTATAAGATTAATACTTATTACAAACCTAAAAACATAACAAAAAGTACAAACAAAATTATAAGCAATATAAAATGAGATCAAAAGCAAATTGGTGAAAATTCTTTCAGCTTCTAAATTGACTGCCCATGGACTGGAATTTGCTAAAGAGGCTACCAGTTTTACTAGATCACTCAATTGTACAATTATTCATATGCATTATTCCATCCTCATAAAACTATGGTGAATACGGATACAGCAATTCATCCATCAAACATGAGAGAAAAAACAAGAATCCTTGCTACACCCAGAGTAAAAACTCTAAAGAGCCCACAATAGTATTTCCATTTTTGCAGAAGTAAAAAGTAGACATTCAATTAGGTATGCTTTCTTCAATAACAAAGCTTGAACACACTGCATACATTAATTGGGCAGCCATACTTAGAAATTTACATATGTACTGAGAAAAACTAAATGACACTGGTTAATGAGCACATTAAACAAAAATAATTAGATGAAGGTGCAACATATTTACAAAAATGACAATGACTTACTACAGCTATTTACAACACCACAAATAACACAAAAAGCAGAAAAAAATTAAAAGCAGACTATGTTAGTAGTGCACTTGGAATTGGCATTTGATGAGTAATTGCATACAACAGACCAGAGGGGAAGTGATTATTTAAATTACAGAAGAAATACATCTACAATTCAGTAGTAACAATTATGATATCCAAATATGATCAGGTAGTATCTCAGTGAATATTTTTCGAGCTATGCCTACATAAGTACTGTTAATCACAACATACATGGATATGGAGGGGCAATGAAATTAAGCACCTAATAATTACTATCAAGCTCTTATGCAAGCACGAGAGCATCCACTGCCCCTTTGAAAACATGTACATTACTTATTTGGCTCATTCATATTCCATTTTCACTCATACGTCTAAATACAGTGGATTACCTGAGCAAAACAATGACAAAAATCAAATGGCTTAATTGGTTCCAGAGAAATAAAGTACCAATGTGTGAAATTTACACCTAAAAATTCATATGCCAGGATGGAGATTCAAACCTAGATCCCACAATTTCACACTTAGGTGCTTAAACCAATTCAGCTACCCAGGTATTCTCTTTTTCCACAAATGTCACATAAGTTGAGAAAGAAGCCTTGAAAAATTCTTTTCCTTATCAATGGTTACTTGAAATTCATAATGTAAGAGGGTGTCTACTTCCTTAATTTGTTTGATCACTCATACAAACATGGCTGATCTGGGTTCCCTTGTTCAGTAAAATAATCTTTTCATCTAGAATTGCATGCATGCCAGACTGCCTTAAAATGCCAAGCTTATGAATCCTCGATTAAATATTAGCTCTCAGCATACAAATTGTTAAATAAAAATGGGACAATTTAACAACTAACGGTTTTAAGTTTTGAACACATACTAAACTGTAAACTACACTGTTAATATTTCTACCTGTAAAAAGTTTAATTCTCATTAACAACATTCTAGGATGGTGAAGAGCCATGATTGTACATGTCAAAGCGGAAGCAATAATGATCTGTCACACACAGCCTATTGCTAAATGATAAAATTTTGTAGTCATAAATATGAATGAGAGAAATGAATAAACTACATTGGTACATTTATGTATTTTCATTTCAAGGAATTATGATGATATGAACAACATTGGTGAATAACTCATTCGAAGATTTAATTATTCAAACATGAATAACAAAGCAACAGAAAATAGTATACTTTGAAAGTCTCAGTAGCTTCCAGATTTTATAAGTTATCAGAAGTACCAGAAGGTCATACGAATTTTACTGTACAAGACATCCCATCTGGCTCATTCAGTGGCACAGCTGTGAGCAATCGGTTTGAACAAAGCATGCTATGACTAACTGGCAGATCAACTATAGACAGATTGCAATGATGAAAATATTCTCAATAACTGAGACTTGAAACCCATTGACACATGCCATTTATGAATGTTGACAGTCTTGCATTCCCAAAATCACTGTTCGTTGTAAAAAAAAGAACAAAATATTTTTATAAACATAAGTAGAATCTTCCTAGACTTAAGCACACAAGGCAAAATGAGGAAATAATATGTGATTCTAGCATTAAAGTTATATGATATCTCAGTGATTTCTCCCGCCTAATATGAAATAGAAAAAAGTTATATGATATCTCAGTGATTTCTCCCGCCTAATATGAAATAGAAAATTCGATTGTGCACATTGACCTAATGGATCTGTACGTTAGATAAGTTACTGTATATACTCGAGTATAAGTCGAAAAATTTCTTCCATTTTCCGGCCAATGAAATCCTACCTTCCACTTTTATTCGAGTCACAAAATAAGGTGACTTTTTCGGGGCCAATATTTCTACGCAACGGCTAAATCAAATCGTATTTATCTCTATTACTGATAATCAACGTTGAATTTTCACCGAGAAATGTATAAGATTTACTTTCGTAGGACCTCCCCAACTGAAAAATACAATTGGTACGTAATTCCACTTTGCGTTATAAATGCATTCCAGAAGGTCAATAGAGTATTTGCACAGGTGAGGAATTTCCTTGAAATCTTTTAGAGTGGACGATGTTAGTGTTCAAAATGCCAATGTTAAATTAACACCATTAATTAACTTTTAATGTTCATTGTTTTAGCATCGATAATACATAGGCCGAAACGCGCACCCATTGGCTCTTCCTTGCATGACGTCATCTGCCAGACCATAATTGAAAGAACACATTGCAGTAGTAGACGTTAGTATTTATTCGCCATTTTAAAGCTACATATTATTTGTGTTCAAGTAGGGATTGTGAGCATAATGGAAGCTGGATTCGTCAAAGCTTGTTCCAACGATCTCCCAGTTGTGGGCACTATAATGATCGGTAATTGTCTAAGTGGCAATCCCGACTACGTACTGGATGTGAATAGCAGGGTGTGAAACTGTCATGAAAAGTTATGTTATTTCTATAACTTTTCTTGTGCTTTTTAGTGAATTCAACCACGAAAAATGCCTTCGATGAATATGCCAATATTTTAATAAAACAGTGCATAACAACACAAAGGCCTTTAGCAGTAATAGCCAATACATATTTCTAAGTTTCTAGCCAGTCTTTTATGCTACACACAGAGAAACGGACCACAAAGCCATTGCGGTAATGTCTACAGTTCTAAAATCTATCTCTTCTTTATTACGGATCGGTCGCAAGTAGTAGGAATATCCCTCGACTGACATTCAAAAATATGAGGAATAACTAATTTTTTTATCCTTAAAGAGATCATTTTCCAGTATCTATGTACATGTAATTATCTGCATCGTCTTCTAACTGGAAGGAATTTAAAAACATTGATGCAAAAATACAAAAAAAAATAGGTAGCTTACTTACATCAGAATGTAAAACCAATATTTCTGGTGCGTGATTAGTATTACCTATTAAATACCTATTAGTCATGAATAATATTTTTTTAATAATGTTTTTAATTTATTATTAATTTTTCTTTGTGTGTCAGTCAGTGAATTGGCAGCAATATCTACAATTAAATAGCATGTGGAAGTTAATAATGGGGCCCATATCGTGTGAACTATAAAATTTCAACTCATCACTCCTTCTGATCACATTTAGGTAAATGCTATTTCTAAAAATCGAATGTTTACATAAAAATGTTTCCACTTAAAACATAAAATAACTCTGAAATGATTGTAGTCTAGCAAGCACCAGTTAATTAATCGCAATATTCCAGAGAGTACTCATATGATCATACCACCTTCATATTCACCTACGTGTAGGTCATAAATTTGGAAGTTTACCATTGAGTGGAACAAACTATTCAATTTATTTACATTGAAATGGTCGGCAAAGCAGCGTGAATGGGTGATGCAGCTAAAGACATCATCTTCAAGTCTCTCCGAGCTCCTAAGAGCCACTTCTTTCGCAATGAAGCGTTACATGGCACATTGATGAATACTTTATCTGGAGTTGATATCCGCGTACTTTTTCATTATGGCACGAAACAATACTCTTTTTAGCTCTTCTTTTTCACAGTAATTTTTAATTGATAACATCAGGCATATACATGGTGATTTTTGGTACCATTTAGCCTGTAAAAATGGATATTTACCACACAAGGCAGTATGTAAATACAACACAGAACGAATGTAAACAAACCCGACAGCGATTGTGGAGTAAGGGCGATTACGTCACAGTAGATTCAATATGGCCACGGTCCATTTGTGGCATTGAGGTAGATGGAGGGGGCATGACGTCACTAAGCTGAAGCCTGACGATCGAAATATCCGCCATAATAGTTCCCCCCATTTTTTCTTGACTTGCCTTTGAATTGCACGGAAGTGTGGACGCATTGGTGAAAATTATTCTGAAATATCTGCCTTCTACTATAAAGTTAAGGTAAGTCTTGAATCATATTCTAGTTGTTTTGAGCTGTTAATTGCACTAGATTTATGGATGGAGTTTCGTTTCGTTGTATTGGATCAAGGAAAGTGGAATATAAATTTGGGTAAATAAGCTACTAGTTTAAGGGATAAGACTATTCGAGTCTATGCAGGACACATTTTTTGTGCTTGCTAAGGAAGAATGTGCACTAATTAATTGATACCTAACGAAGCTGTTTGCACTTCGGCAAGTGCTGACAAAATGTATAGTAAAGTCCAAAAGAAAGTATATTGTAGATTTAGAGAATACTTTAAGAGAAATTATCCAGTGCGATTTAAATTGTTGTCCGTGTTAAACTCAGCCACACATTTCTTTTTTCTACTTACAGAAAGTTCAACCATGTCCTAGATTGAAGAAAAGGAAAGTGATGGATGGAAGTTTATCAATTATTTTCTCTGTAACATCTGACAATGTGTGTTTGGATTATCACCTCTTATATTATTTTCATTGATTTAATATGCTATTTTAACTACCCTAATGAAAGGTTTATTGTCACTATATTATATGATATGTCTTCATTTTGTTTTAATAATGTACAAAATGATGGTGAAAATTAGTTTCATTCTGATGGCTGTATACATCAATGCTAATTTTAATGAGGACTATTGTAGTGTCATCGGTACTTATCATGAAACAATGTGAAAACGCAATTGTGGAAGATGAGGAGTCTGTTGCATCCTATTTTTTTAAGATCTACAATGGTTTTAAGTAGACGCTGCAAATACTCATAAGTCGTGAAGTTGTTGGTGCTTATATGAATTAGTGAAATGTTATTGCAATACAACTATATGATTGCATGTGAGTCGAGATGTTGTGGAGTTTAAGTTGGCTGCATCCTGTTTTTTAAGTGGCTACAGTATTTTAAGTTATTAATGGAAATATACTTCCAAGTCTTGTGTCCGTGGTGTTTCTCACCTGATTCAACTCAAGGATGTGGAGTGAAGGTGTCTTGCCTATGTATTATTTTTTAGAAATCATTGGTTCTAAATTTAGGGTGATTTGTGCACTTAGTCCCAAGGCAAAGTCATCAGTGCTTATCATTAATTGCTATGTAAAGACTACCTTTTCTCAAGAAATGGGAGGTTGTGAAATGAGGATTATCTGGATGCTTCCCTTTCTTTACTGTTTGAGAAATTTCTTTTAATATTGAGTGCTTATTTCTCCACCATTTGTGTGGTGACTTCATTTTTTGGCCAATAAAGCACATTATGAATTAATATGCTCTATGATGTTTTCCACAAACTAATGTTTCAGGAAGTTCCGCCGGGTGAGCAAGAGGAAACCCTAGTCTGACAAATTCTCAACTTGTGTTGAAAGGTATGATTTGCTGGGAAAACTTCCTGTCTTCATTCAGCTTGAATTGAAAGGTGTCATTGTATCGTATGTTCAAAGTTTCATATCAGCGTTTTATTGACATTGTCCTTTCAGATATTTAAACTCATTTACAGCTTTACGAATATCTGGTCATCTGTAGTAAACATTGTAAGTAAGACTGTGATTTTTGTCCAATATGCACACCAAGGTAGGCAGACTATCTAATTTTGGAGTTTTTATCAATATTAGTCGTTTGGTTTATATCTACGACATCTGTAAAAATGCCTTTAGTGCTTAGAATATGCATAGCCAGCGCTAATAGTATTCCGCCGAGCATCTTTGGAGATTTTCCGATCCGCCTCTCTTCGCAAAAATGCGTGGTTTTCAGTGACCCAGTGAAATGAATTACTTGGTAAGTCATAATAATCGTTCTCAATTATTAAATCCTTGGTGATCATTATTTCTTGTGTGAGGAAAGAGCGTACTCTCCTAATAATCTCTTGGTATGTTAGTGAGTGCTGTACATATTTCTTAATGAAATTGCGTGCGACTTGAACGATGTCACCCTATACATTGTGGAAATATTTAGAGATTGTGTTTTTAAGAAGGGAATACTTGCTAACTTCAAGAGATTTACTGCTGAAAAACGTCATAAATTTGCAAAATTAGAGCGTCAGCCCATAAGTGCCATGGTAAATCGGGGAATACAAGTATGGCGGACAGGCCACACCCATGTTACAGTTTCAAGCATTGGCCAGCATAGCTAGCGCCCCCTCCATCTACCTCATTGGTTTGTGCGCAAGGTTCTAAATATGATTTTAAATCGATTATTGTTTAAAAAGTAGGAAAGTTATGACAGTAAAATTTTGGGTTTATGGTTTTTACGCACCAAAGCAACATTTAACATAGTTTCCAAAAATTGTGCAAATACTCTAGGATATCCGGATTAGCTCCGGGTGATGCTCGGCCCGTAAATCTCCGGAAATATACTGATCAATATGATGCGAATTTTACGTAAGAAAAATACACCTAAGTAAATGAAAATAACTTTGAGAAGAATGGCATTAATTATTCTGAATATTAAACTCAATAATGAGATGAAAAGAAAAAACGTCGACATCTTGCCAAGAAATCGGAAATCGCCCGGCTTCTATGCTTCCCGACACAACACGCACACTGTCAGACAGTAAGCTGAGTCAGTTAAGACTCACCACTAGCTTCATTGATCCCGTGTCATAACTTTTTGTCCGAGTCCTAAATATTTGTAAATATCCTTCTCTTCCTGCAAATATTCACGTTAAAACTATCAGTACCGATGGTGAATTTTTGTTGAAGTCAAAATGGCAGATTATTGTAGTCTGTGATGCAAAAAATTCGAAGAGTCACCAATATTCTCCCCTTCCCTTTCCTTATCGGTAGGTGTTAGGATGTCCGATCGTGCACAAAATCACTCTCCGGAGTTTATATTTGATTTCATAACAACATTTAACACCGCCATTCTACATCATATCTCTCGTCACCAACCTATCATCTTTCTTCCAGCACTACCAATTGTCGCGATATCAACACTGAGGGTGCGATATCTATGGAGGATGTTGCGGAAAACGATTATTCCATCAATCAAGATGACGATGATGACGTAACTGGTAACTGCTTTATCATGAACGCTGACAAGCGCGTCGAAGGACTCTGCAGACACGGCCGACTTTGTACAAGTTTAGGATATTAGCAATGCGCCTCTTATGGTTTGCTTTTCCAAACACGAAAGTAGAAGCTCGAGCCAGTTTTCTAAGTACACTTCTACTCGAATCACGGATTCTAGTTGATATTTTAGGCCCAAAAATAAGACAGACTTATACTCGAAGACAAACAGTAAACACTCTTTGATGCCCACCACCTATTTCAATGCAAAATTCATTCCGATGCAAAGGGTCGTTCGGAGGGACAATTATACAGCAGAGGGACATTAAAGATGATGTCTGGGCAGAAAAACACAGAGCAAAAAAAATAATTGAGAATAACAATAAGTATGTAGGTTGGATATGATTATAGAACCCTGATATGCATCAATCAAAACAAAAAGAGTCCAAGAGTGCAAATTAATGAAATGTAATTATGCAGCACATGGATATGTTACGCAGCAAACATACCAAATGAAAAATCAATTGGAAAAGAACAGGACAGTTGGCCATACAGGAGAAGTGTTATGTATGGATGATATTCAAACCCTGATTTTATCAAGTAAAAATCAATGTTAAATCAAGCCCCATTAATTGATGAGGTACCACAAAAAATAATTAATTAGACATGAGGATTCCCTAAATATTTCACAAAATTATATCAAATGCCTTTTAAAAGACCATGAAAATTCTGTCTAGTCGAGCATGAAAATCTGTATTTTAAATTAAAAATTAGTAAATAAAATAATTCCGTCCATGCCATAAAAGGCAAGTCAAATAAATCTGCCACTTAGGAATGTGAGGATCAATGGAATGCTCTTGCAGATACCATGAAGAATACTTTTATATCAAACAAAGATCATCAAATGGTTCTATTCAACTAGTTTTTTTTAACCTTTCCTTACTGAGCAACTGAGCATGTTGCACACGAAAGTTTTACCGCAAGTTTTATTTGGTAGATATATTTCTTCTGCAACAATCTGGAGATATGTACTTCAAAAAGAAAGCTTGCAATGAAAACACAAATGCCAACCCTAAATGGTGCAAAGTGCAAACTATACAGAGCCCGAAAGTACCTTTCTTGAGCTCTGCTCGGAAAAGTGCTCCCACGAGGATTGGGATCTGCGGTGAGTGGGAGAGGCATGTGGGGAGGAGTATGAGGTTCGCTTGGTTTTTGCCCCCGTGAACTTTGTAGGACTGGGCACCGGCCCTTGTGGGTGCGAGGAGGACCACAGCAGGCCCTGAAAAGCGGCCCTTTGAATATAATCTGCCACACGATGAAATCAGCCACTGAACAACACAATTACAAACATAGTTTTCTTGGAATAGTGCATACTGCCATCATAAGGAACATTAAAAAGTCAAAGACTGCATGCAAAAAAGGCACAAGGATTTGAGAAAAAAGATATCACAATATACATCATGAAATTGTATGAAACCTTGTCACATGTAGATTGTACCTCCATAAGGCTGTTATGAAGACCAATTCCTCAATACAGAAATAATCATCAAAAACACACAACCCTCAGAAAATTACAGAGAGAAAGACCCTCTACAACCAACTCTAAAATTAACTTAATTGAATGACCAATCAAATTTATCTACTAGCAATAATAATGTAAACAGCTTTGAACCAGAATCCAAAAATAGCAAATTCATTATTCAAATTAAAAAACAAAATTCATTATTGTACACATCTATCTTGATATGGATACATTAAAATAGATGTGTACAATAATGAATGCCAACAGAGGCACTATTATGTTAAGTCAGAGGCAGCTTCAGGAGAACTTAAAAGTTTTGCAAAAAGAGAATTTATAGGTGATATAAAACAATGGCAACTAACATATACGTAGCAAATAGGTACTGAGGTGTAGCAGATATTCACAGACTGAATACCTCATCAAATTACAGCATACCAGCTGACAACATAAAATTAATGGAGCCGGTTAACTCACAAAATTAAGACACTGTCTTTGACGGCACTTCTGACGAATTCTGTTAGGTCCACCAAATTTCCTCATGTCCTTGCAGAAATCACATCTCCCACAATCTTCAGTTCTATAACATGCAATGCACTCCCCACATCTTCTGGACGACTTACCTATCAATATTAATTAATTAACACTGAAATACAGGGCCAACTGTTGATTTCAAAATATAAGTAATCTATGCAACAAAACAATAGTTTTCTGCGGAGGCAAGTAAACTATGCTAACATAGGAACAAGTCCAACATACTTTTATCTTTCTTTTTCTTCTCTCTTTTTCCATCGCCATAACAGTCTTCTGATTCCTTCACTGGTGTTGTTTTTTCTACCCCATCCTTTTTCTTTGGTTTATACTTGGTTTGCAAGGTAGGGTCTTCTTCCCTGCATCGCTAAATAAATTTTCATCAAATTAGAGAGATAATTTGACAGCATTTTAAGAAAAGAGTAAATGGCACGTAAAAATTTCAACAAGAAAAATTATTACTTCTATCATTGTGGTGAGACTCATCGTGACTACGCGCCGTAAAAATCGATGGAGCTAAGCACTCAAAAACGTCACGTGCCCCAACATACGAATTAATTCTGTTCCCAAGAGATTTGCGTAATAGTAATAAAATGCTGGCTCGATAACGGTCAAATTTACAGTCCGGCACGCAGAAATAATTCAATAAAAATGACGACTCGCGGTCAGCGTGATGTGACAACGCCAGTCTACAGGAGATTATCTCCTTTCCCCGGAGAAAATATAATTTTCTCAATAATTACGAGTTGAAACAATGTAGGAAACGTAACGGCAATTTCCGAGTCTCTGGCAGGTTTCCGCGGTGGTGACATTACAATGCAGCACGCAGGTCTGCATCCCCAACAAAGCGGCGTCAGGTGCCTTAAGTTTAATCCATTGCAGGTGGTACGTACTGTCTCGAGGTATAACAGACCCCCCATTTCCTTTATTGTGGACGTCACGTCGTCACCGAACGCAACGAGGGGGGCGCGGAACAGTCACAAAGGCAACCCAACTAAAACTCGGCTCCTTTGAGAACTTTAGTGATGAAGCCAATAACTTGAATATCACATTAACGGAGTGACATTAAGGGGGAGGAGAGCTATTAACCACTAGCAGTTCGTCTTAAAATTGGATACGCGAAGACCACCGGGGAATAGCGACGAAGGTTCACTAACTACCACGGAGACAAGTATCTCCCTTTCGAGGCGTAGTAAATCATTACCGGAGGCTGAAAACTCATGGTAAGACAAGAAGCGACTCATGGAAATCTTTTCCCCTTATTTTAAATATCAATGAACAAAATTTTTCAGGAATTACTGAAATTATGTAACATTACTTTATTTTCAGCAACTCATCAAATACAACGATAGGTGATGAATCAGCTTGGCAATTCAATATACACTATGCTAACGAAGATGGACAAGGGTACAGTGCGAGAAGTTGGTTTCAAGATACCTATAAAGCCTTGAACAAGTAAACAAAGTGGTGTCCGTAAACACGACTCTCACTGAGAGAATGACTGATGTGAGCCAAAAAATTACTTTATAAGTTTGACTTTGGTAGGAGCTACTATGCACTGCAATATACATCAGCCGAGTCTACAGCGCCTCAACTTATTTACGATGCAACAAGAGGTCTGCAGGAGGTCTTCTGATGCTCATACGCAAGGACTACACAGATGAAATGTTGTATTACATGATTTGAAGGTGATACAAAACAGAGAGCTCACCTCACAGAAAAATTGCTTTATGTATTTAGATTCCTTCTCAGTAATACGGATGCAATCACCGTGGTACCATTCTTCACAGTTGTCACAGCCACTACATGAATATAACTATTAATGCACAACCAAAAGATTACAATGAATTGAGGTGCCAAGACTTAAAATCTTAAACAAAAACACAAACCTAACCAATATTAGCGATGGTACTTACATCATGAACCTTGACGAATCTGAAGAACGGCAAATACAATAGGCCTGACCCTCTTGTTTCAACAAAGTCGCTATCTTAGACTGTCTCTCTGGCAGCATAAATTGCCGGGCAATTTCCTCCTTCTATTAGTTTATCAAGGAAAATACATTGAAAATGACAATTTGTGTTATTTAGGTTATCAATAGTTCCCGTAATCTAAATACCCTCCAAGGTAGATAAATTTACTTACTGAGAGGCCGACATATTCCTTGTCCGTCATTGCCTTAAAGTGCACACAGTTTTCTCATTAAATGATTAATTAAAACTAAATTATCTATATTTCGGCCACCACGCGAAAATATGTTTGCATCCTGGCGACAGATGGCGAAGCTTGACAGGCTTCCATTACGGCGACCCTCACTTGTTATTTATGGGAAAAACCATGGATACTATATAAAGAATTCGCGAGTCGACCACGAGAAGTGCTGCCGCAGCCCGCGTATTTTATTAGGTTTTCCTAAGCTGCCACTCGCGGCGCTGACACTGATGGATCTGTGAGCATTGTGGCGAAAAGCATTGCCAGAGTACGTATCAAAGCGGATATATGGCCAATTAGGGAAATTATGAAGCACACTTGAGCTTCACTCTTGACAACCGAAAATCGAACACAACAGGTATCAGACTAGATAAGGAATGCTGAAGTATTAAGGCGCACTGGGTCATACTCTTCTTAAATTCATGCTCATTCAAATTTCAAAAACTTAATTCTCCGGATTTCAAAATAGAAAAGTATATCTGAAGAGCGATTTAACACAAATCAGGTACATACATAATACTTCCATTTCCAGCAATGGAGATAATCTGGAATGAATAGAGCCCTGAGCTTAACAGCGCTACGACGCGAACAATTTGAAAAGCTATGCAAAAGCGCGCGAAGTGACGACCGAAATCAGCGCTTCTCGTGGCCGACTCGCGAATCCTTTATAATATCCATGGTAAGGTAAAAACAAAGCAGTTGACAAATGCGATCAAAACTGTGATCATGGATGAGGGTAGCACACGTGGGAATGAAAAGTTTGTCGGGAAAAAGCTGGAAAATGTTAAGTCAAGCACTTTAGAAGCTTTAAGGAGTTTGGGTAAGCCTTCGGAATTCCACAGAGTGCAAGCCGCTCTCAGTGTTTTCAGGAAACTCGTGGGGAAACCATACGGACCCAAGGTATGATTATTTACTCTCGTTCGGCTTTATTTTTACTGTCTAAATTAAATGAATGTTGTCTAAGTAACTGATGCTACTTGTGTTCTTGAGTGTACTTGACAGTTTAGTATATTTTTCGCAGGATGGAGACGGCCAGGAAAAAAATGAACTCGATTATGTATTGGAAAGACTCATTCGAGGTGTGGGAGCGTCGCGCAACGACTCGAGAACCGGGTATTTTGCGGCGTTATCTAGCCTGTTGAATATAATACCTGGGATACCTGTCAAAGATGTAATTGCACTAGTCAAGAAAGAACTCAGTAAAGGAAAAAGTGTTTCAAAAAGTGTAAGTAAAGTGTTAAACTGTCTTTGCCGGGTAGTGCTTAGTAAAAGGGAAGTAATTCTTGTCCTGCCCTCACATTTGAGTTTCACTCTGGTTTAGTTCTGCCTGTGGTCGCTTGTCAACTACTCCTTCAGGTTTAATCTTTGTCATCGTATTTTTGTTTAGACCAACTCACAATCTCGTATTACGTTTGATAGTTTCAAAACAACTGGCATCATTAGACTAAAATATGTCCAGAAGTTATACCGTGAAAATTTTAACATGGTCCTGGAGACCATATAGTATTAATGTGAAAGTGAGGCTTGAGGAAGATCTAAGGTTAGTCTAGATCAGTGGTTCCCAACCGTAGAATTCTGCTGACCACAGCCTGAAATTAAATCATGTACGGACCACCCCCACCCCTTACCATACCCCCTATCAGTTGTAACCCTTCCTCAGCCCCTTTTCCATATCCCAATTCAAAGGTGATTAAGTAAAACAGTTTTTTAGAACACAATTTTGTTTATTATTACTATTAATTAGTGTACAGTACAATTTAACTATCCATCTCTTTCAACGCACATCACTTTCAAAATCCTCATTTATTGGCAACTTTTCTATATGTCCTGCGGACCACTCCAGAGGCTCTCGCGAACCACCAGTTGGGAACCACTGGTCTAGATATAGTTAAGTTTCAAAATGACTTCACACTGCATTAACTATTTCAGGTATATAACCTGAAATTATAATCTCTTATGCCCAAGTGTTGTGAGATAATGCTGTCAGTGTCTATTGCAAACACCTTAATTAATTGACGTGAGTGATTAATGTGAATTGTGGTAATTGTTCATGAAGTTGGATCCACCTTCTTCTGTTAATTACTCTCGAGACCAGCCGTCATTTATACTTTATTTTTAACTTTACGCTGTATGTTGCATTTTCGAAAAATATAGGTAGACTAGCCGCTGACGGCTTGCTTCGCTCACTGCAGCAGCTAGCCAAGGGGGCGAAGCCCCCCTGGACTCCCCTATGCCGGTGGCTTCGTCCTAGACCCCCACCAGAATTAAAAAAAAAGTTATGCGGTTCTGCCTGAGTCAGGTCTAGGTTGGGTAGGGCATTATTTTCTCGCACTCGCTCTAGTGTCTGCCCATCCAGTAGCGCCATTCAGGTAGGGGTAGGTCTATATTTTCGAAATTTCTGCTTTCATGAAAATTGCCCAAATTGCAGATGCCCTCCAAATTCCTGGCATGCGTTGCAATGCCTCTTTTTCTTTCTAAGTAGGCACACATATACAAAGCAGACACATTCACATGTACAAAATAAATGAAATGCAAAGATTTTTTGTGTATAAATTAAAGTTGAAAAAATGTATTCATGTGCTTTGTTACATACAATATTGTTGGTCTTACCACACTCTGCAAAAACAAATTTTTTGGCTGTCCCACTTGTGAGCATGCAACAGATAATTGACCATGTGAAAAGCATGGATTTTCCTGATTTTATCCACACACTTGACGCGATTGACCTTGTACCTTGTTGATGGTCATCCATTTTTGATAAAAAAACTTTGTACTTTTACACACATTATATAAAAACTGGGACCGGTTTCTGACGCATTCTGAAGCTTAGGTTCTAAGCCTAGGACCTAAGCTTCAGAATGTGCCAGAAGATGCCTTATTAAGGTGAAACCGGTTGCAGTTTTTAAATTAAGTTTGGAAAAGTACAAAGTTTTTTATTAAAAATGGATATCTATCACCTTCACGAAGTCAAACCTGAAACAATCAAATTTATTTGTTGATGGTCATTGAGAATGCAAGGCGAATGGGGAACTAGTCGTTTGACTATCAAATTAGTCACTGAACCTGCCATTAAATGCTGCAGAAGTGAATAGCCATCCATGAAATTGGTATTAAATGGATATTCATGCTTGGTTGCCAAGTAAATTTCCATTGTTGTAACGGAAGAAAAATTGATGAATTTAAAGATCAAAACGCAATACGTAGGCCAATACGAAGCGTATAATAAAATCATATGAAAGAATTAAATATGTACTGCATTCTTTTATGCGTCCTATGGTGACAATTTCCATTCAATATCTTGAGTGCAAATAATTTAAAAAAGCAAATAAAGAAACACCGAAGTTAATGCTTTTCTTATAGGAGTAAAAGTTAACATTTAATGAGGTAAAAAAACCCCAAAATTTTTTTTTTCAAAATTCCTTTCTTCGTGCGCCTATACTTCGTATGGTACAGATAAACATATCCTCAAAATTTCACGGTTCTATCACCAGTAGTTTGGGCTGTGCGCTGATGAATCAATCAGTCAGAACACATTCTTTTATGTATATTAAAGATAGTGGCACTTGGAAAACATTGAGCAACATAAGTATTTTTTTAATGGTGTCATTTTTATTTTTATAGGAAGCAGCTGATATTCATATGGGACAAGTACTTGTTTATGGTGCTATTATAAGATCAGGAAGATTTATTGAAGCGTCAGATGAAGAGCAAAATGAAATCTTGGCCAGCCTTGTTACGGCAGGAGGGAAAAGGTCTTATTTGACATTGGTTGCCAACAGTTTTCTTACGCAGCTGATTAAAGTGGTAAGTGCTTATCATAAGTGTTCTACCAAATAGATGGTAGGTCCATGGACGTTCCTGCCTTAAACTTCACTAACTGCAAGGAATGATCTCTTATGTTTCCTTCATTTACATATCCCTTTTCGCAAATTCCTTTCGACCCTTTAACGCTCAAAAGACTTGCGATTTGAAATAAACGACAAAGTTTGGTAGGGCTCATGATGGATACCTAATGTAAATGAATATCAACTTTTTTCAATTTTTTACATTGCATAGTGTTTATTTTTTAGCATTAACTTTTAAAATTTGCTAGTTTTTACCAAAGCAATTTGATCCTTATTTTAATTAAAAATTTATATCTATCGCTTCCACGAAGTGAAGCCTGAAACAATCAAATTTATTTGTTGATGGTCATTGAGAAGGCAAAGCGAATGGGGAACTTGGATATTGGTGAGTGAACTATGATTATTTTAGAAATGAAATTCCGGTTATAACGTTATTTGTTTTTTTTTTTCATTATTTTTTAAAATAAAATTTTGAAATTAGTGCGCTTTGATGTGCTTTGGGTTGCATACCTTCAAAAAGCCCAATAATATCCTCATGCTTTGATGCTGAATTTTCTTTACGATTAAAGTAAAAAAAAAACATTATAAGCATAAATTTTTACTGCTAAACATGAGAGTACAATTATTCCATGGTGTTGCAATAAGATTTATGAAAAACATCAAAGAATATTATCACCACTGCATTATCATTTGTGAAATGAAGTAAAACAGTCCTTACACAGTGCCACGTCACATGTTTTACAAATTGCGTTGCTCCTTTTTTCCCTTTATTTGTGTTGCAGTTTGCACATCTCCAGTAATTTACAATTTTTTCTGGCATGTGTGAACCAACATTTGTTAGCCGGATGGTGTTTTTCACCGTTCAAGTGTCTGTAGAACTTTTTCACTTCTTCGCACTCTTTTCGCAAGTAGCCCCATATCTTCTTCGAGCAAAAGTTATCAGTTAGCTCATTGGCCAACATTGACCTGTACTTCAGATGGCTCAAATGTTTTGATCCCTTATTTTTTAATAGGTATTTCTTTATAGATTATAATGCTATTCACTATAGCTCAGTCAAAAAAATAGTAAAAAAAGTTTCATCCACCACCGACATGACTATTTCGCGATGCTATATGCAGATAGATATTGGTCAAACCTATGGACTCCACCATGTATCAATTGTAATCCCCAACACTTAAGTTTTTTTTCCACGATCCAACCATTTACACAAAATAATATCTCCTGCCATGACATAGTCGATGCCCATCTTTTTCATTTTATTGTTCTTTATGAGCTCACCACCGGGAAAATATTTATGGTTTTGTCATATAGTTCCACAAGCAAATAAATTCTTTTTCAAAAGCTCAGTCATTAGTGGTAAGGAAGTAAAACAATTGTCGAAGAAAAGACAATAAAACAATCCTTCAAGACTTTTACTGAGTTTTGAAACAACTTTTTGTCCTAGTACTAGTACTTTTTGTAGTACAGGCAGTCCCCAAGTTATATAAGCCCCGACTTACATAAATCCGCACTTACGTAAGTGGTAACCATGCAAAAAAAGACGAGAATTATGAAAGTTACGGATTTGGAAGGATGTTTGCCTACTTTAAAGGACCGCATGTGCCGTGATGTTAGTAAAGGCCGTTTTACACAGCGAATGATCATGCACATGACGTTAATGCCTCGTGTAATATGGAAAATTCGGCGAATTCTTGGTCATTCAACCAGTCGTAATTGTGAACAGTTTGTGAAGCAGGGTTCATCTGCTCTTAAACTCATATGCTGAAGTAGAATTCTGTCTTTAGTGTTGGGAAAATACTGCGCTGTGGAGATTTTAGGATTTTCTGCTAGTAATGAAGTATTTCTTCCATTCCCCATCCCATTAGGCCAACAAGAAGTTGTTTAAGAAGGTGATGTGGCCAGCCATTCAGGAGAGTATTGGTGCCAGTAAAGATGCCAAAGATCGTTCTTTGGATGAACTCTACTTATTTTTGGGTGTCAGCACTTACTTCCCTAAAATGATATCTGAAGAAGACTCTATACTTAATGCTGACAATGTGCCTCATTGTGCTAGTGCACTAATGGTATGTATTTATTTATTTTTAAAAGCCTATTATTGAGCTTTCTTGTGTTACATCAACATTTGGTGGATGGATTAAGTCCTGAGTAATCTGGGGTTTTCATCTTGAGTGCTCTTCATCGAACAGACGATAAATATTTAGCAACTTACAAGTTCATAATTTTCTAACTTATGTATTGAAAAGAAATAAAAGGAGGTAACATTTATTATGTAGACTTGTAATGGTTCATGGATCAGTGTGTGTTTCTTGAGGTACTGTAAATAGGTAGTATGTACTAATGTATGAGTTATCTTAACTTAAGTAGGTTTTTAGATAGTTATTTGTGTTGTGGCCAGGATTTAAGGATTCAATCTAATTTTACCGAATCCAGGGATTCGAAATCTGATCAAATCCCTCCAAATGTTCAAGTTCATGTTGTTAGTGTGTGGCATGTACACTGCGTTTATCATTCTATGTCTTAAATCCATCCTTAGAAATCAAACTTCTGAGTAATCATCTCTGGCTACAATGTCATTGTACTTCAAAAGTGCTCATAATTTGCATGAACATTCATAACGGCTTATGTAAATAAGCAGTCATTAGTCTCTTAGCATTCCACTTAGAAACTTTGCTCACAGCACATTTTCACATTGTCCTCATAACCTACAAATGCATCATTTTCAGAGTCAATGCGCACACTGCAGGCCATTTTATGCTTGGCTTTTTTATTATATGTATATTAAACTGATGGGCCCAAAAATTTTCTCTATGATTTTGTACAACAAATTTGAGCTGAAGGAAAATACACATCCAGCCAGGAGTGCCCTGTCAAACAATGCTTTTTTCATACCACAATTGTTTCAAAATCTTCACCCACCATTGTGCTGTGGGTTTTCACTTCAAATATAAGGTAATGCATTCTAAGCTGAGTCCTGCATCAGGACTGTTCAGACATGTTAATCATGATCCTTTTTAAAGTTTAATGAAGAAGTGCTTGTGCTCTAAATATATTAAATTTAAAAAAATGGGTAAAATTGTACTGTACTAAGAGACTTTGAATATATATGTGGCTAAAGGTAGTGATGGGCAAATCGGTCTTTTGAGAGATCTCTGTCACGCCTACCACTTCCACTTGTGATCCGATCATGAGTGTAAGGTAATGAGTGATTGATGTTCCAGCTAGTAATCTGTTCAAGTTGCCTACGATCAATGATCTCTTAGGAAAGTCGTGAGTGATAAAAAATCATAACGAACGCTGCTCTCGCTGGCCATTCATGATTTATATACTGGTATGACCGATGTGTACAGCTACCTCGTTTAGTGCTGGTTTCTGTGGAGTTATGGGTAATTTTTCGAAAACAATTGAAGGCACAATTTTGCAATACGTTCGAAGGTTTGTTTTGTTCTTACAGTGTTCATGGTTTGTAATTTTTATTATTAGCATAATTAAGAAGAATATTAGAAATATCCCTTATGATTACAAAACTATTGAAGAGTGACATATTTTATGGTCCACAAATTATTTAAAACTCGTTATAAAAACCAATGATACATAGTAGCATAGAATGCTGCGTAAGTTTATTTTGGAATGTAGTTTGAACCGATTAACGTTTTCTTTTGGCTGTAAGAATTTAAAGCTAATTATCCGACTGTAGCACTTATATTCAATTTTCAATTACAGTCTGTATCACTACGTTTCACTTGTGCACGAGACGTAATATTTGTCGAGACTATTAAAACGAAGATTTATCGTGTGTTTAAGTGACAATGCAAATATGGAAATTCAGTGATTACAAATGTTATATGTACTATATGTGCTGTGATATATTGCGTGTGTTCTTGTGGTGATATTTTTACATTTCAAGGTAATTTGTATTAGGTAGACCTACGCTCCTAATGAATGTGTTGTGACAGGAAATGAGTTTAAAGTATTGCATAATCTTCGCAAGAGTTGGATAAGACTGATGACTGCAATTAGTTCGTTGTTTCAACTATTATATAAAATTTGGAATCAATGCGAATTGAAATTAAGTTACTGACTACATGGATGCTCTTAATTTTAAGTTTGGCAGTTTTTTAAGTTAGCTTACCCTTTAACTGTTATATTCAGTATATATTACATATTCAATTTCATATATTGCCATTTCAGCATATTCAGGTGGTTTTCTCATCATGGATATCCATAATTTCCACGAGGTCAGGCCTGAGATCATCAGTTTTAAACAGTAAATTGATAAATGTAGAAAAAATAAAAAAACAATAGAACAAATAATCCAATAACATAAACAGCTCAAATCAATTATTATGCACACATCTACATTCATTAAACCGAAAAATTTCAAACTACTTTTATGCTTAGTGCATCATAAACCTTTTGTAAAAATATCTGCGATCATCTCCTCCGTCGACAGATATTTTATGCTGATATTTCCCTTTTCAATCTGTTCGCTAATTTAATGATACTTTATATCAATGTGTTTTGTTCTATTATGGAACACAGTGTTTTCCGTCAATTTGAATGTACTTTGGTTGTCATTAAAATAACTATTTTAATTTCTCTTTTAATAATCTCTGAAACAAAGTTCTGTATGTGTACAGCCTCTCTTGCTGCTTCAGAAATGGAGACATACTCAGCTTCAGTTGAAGACAGTCATACATTTCTGTTTTTTGCTCTCCCATGATATTGGTCCCCTTCCATATTTAAAAATATATCCTGTGTACGAACTTCTATCATTGACATCGTTGGCAAAATCAGCATCAGCAAAACCTCCTATGTTCTTGCCAGTAGACCTGTAAACTAGCTCATAATCAAGTGTTCCTTTTAAGTAACGGAGTACACGCTTGGCCATTTTCCAATGCCCCTCAGTATGCTCCACATTATATTGACTAAGATAACTAGTAACATATGAAATATCTGGCCTTGTGTTGACAGCTAAATACATTAGGCTACCAATAAGAGATTGATATGGGACACCTGAAATCTTCTCACCTTCATTGCCGACTTCGGCTTGTTTCTGACTAATATCCATAGGAGTAGAAACTGATTTGCTATTAGACATACCAAATCTCTCCAAAAGCTGAATAAGGTACTGCTTCTTTTTGATCAATATTCTTCCACTCTTCCTGTCTCTGCTGAAAGACATTCCCAGGCAATGCTTTATCTCTCCAAGATCCTTTATTGAGAATTTCTTCATCAACTCTCTCTTTAAATTAGCTTTCTCTTTGTCTTTTATAATTACCAATTTCTTGCCAAATGTCTTATAATATACACATGCCTCATGATTTGACCTCTTATACCCTATTTCAGTCAATATACGGTTAACAGTTTTTTCCAGGTCCTGGATGATTGTTTGAGGCCATAAATATATTCATGCAACAAGCATACTTTCTTTTCTTGACCTTTAACTTCAAATCCTTCAGTCTGTTCCATGTAAACTGTTTCTTCTAGCTGGCCTTTTAGGAATGCTATATCGACATCTAGATGATCAATATCAAGATTATTCTCATCAGCCATTGCAATTAATGTTCTGAGGGTTGATCCTTGTACAACGGGGAAAAATGTCCTTGTAATCAACTCCCAATGTTTGGATGAAGCCTTTTGCTAGGAGAAGTGCTTTCTACCTGCTGGTGGTTCCTTCAGTAATGCTTTTATTCTTGAATACCCATTTACTTGGTATCACCTTCTGATTTGGACGGTCAATTAAACTCCATATTTGGTGGATCAATAATGAGTTGTACTCATCCTTCATTGCAGCAATCCATTTGGCCTTATCATTACCTGCCATTGCTTCACTCACCGTAAGAGGTTCATTGTTGAAATTAAGAGTAGCTTTATATGATATAAAGTCTGGATATTCCCTTTTCTTACGAAACCTTGCAGGATATCTTCGCTCTTGCCCTTCTGGGTTGTTGCTGTTCTCACCCAGTTCATCATCATCATCACTGGAACGATAAGAATTCGAATCTGCAGTGGGTAGAATTTGTAATTCATTTCCATGTTCGGATACTTGAATGTTGCTGGCCTGATGTGGTGACAACCTTAGCTGAGTCATAGAAGATTCAACATCCTTATTTCTACTGTTACACTGCAAAAACTATTTTCAAGAAAGATAACATCTCTTGATTCAATAATCCTTCTTGAATACAAAAAATTGCTGAATTTATATCCCTTAGAATTGTCTCAATAACCAACAAATATGTGCTGTTTACCCTTTGAATCCCACTTTTGTCTCTCATGTTTAGGGACATGAACATATGCAAGACATCCAAAAACTTAAAGATGATTTAAACTCGGTTGCTCACCTGACCACCTCTCTTCTGGTGTCATACCTTGCACTGATCTATGAGGAGATCTATTCTTGAGGTACACTGCTGTCCTCGTTGCATCTTCCCAATAACCCTTAGGCAAACCTGCCCCCAGCACCATGCATCTAGCCTTCTCTACTACTGACTGATTTGTCTGCTCCGCAACACCATTTTACTAAGGAGTACATATGTGGAATTGTTGCCTGATGTCTGATTCCATGGGAAGTAAGATGATCCTGGAACTCCTTATACTCAGTTCCATTGTCGGTTCTGAGAATCTTCAACTTCAGACCTGTTTCATTCTCAACAATTGCCTGAAACTCAGTAAACTTTGTTTTTACCTCTATTTTTGAATTTAAGAAGTACACAAATGTTTTTCTGGATAAATCATTGACAAAAATAAGCATATACTTTTTATCATTGAAAGACTTAATGCTGAATGGACCACAAAGATCAGAGTGAACCAACTGCAATCTTTCAGTCGCTCTTTTTGTCTTAATTTGTTGGAAAGATTTTCTGCATTGCTTCCCTTGTATACATGCGACACATATCTCATTACTGTTGTCTGAATAGTCCTCACCATCACCCATACCCTTACTTAAAAGATAAATACCAAAACGACATAAATGACCTAGTCTCCGATGCCACAAATCTGCTAAGCTCGTTTTTGGGTCAGTTGCAGCTACATTCACTTGATCTGAACTGCCAACATTTAGGCCATACATACCAGAATGGTTGTATGCCGTCAATAGAACTTCACCATCAACAGTACAATCTGATTCTCTCTAAAACATGCAACCTTTGCAAGAAAAAAACAACAACAAAACCTTTCTCCACAGCCTTATTAACTGATATGAGGTTGGCATTAAGATTAGGAACATAAACAACATTCTTAATACTAGGTATATGTTGATTACCATGAATAGTAACTTCACCTGAGCCTTCACTGTACAACTTTTCTTTGTTGGCTACAGTTACTTCCATACCAGAAACCTCAGTATTATAGTTTTCCAGCCAGTCCTTTCGTGAAGTCATGTTCGCAGTAGCTCCTGAGTCCACATACCAGCTACATACATGGATTGTAGCCTATCCCAAATCCACTCTAAAGACAATAATTCTGCTTTGCTGAAATTCTGTGTTGATCCTTGGAAGCCTTGTTCAGCGGACAGTCAGGATGCTTGTGCCCTGGTTCGTTGCATCCATTGCAGATGACACTCTTCTTCTCCCTTCCATTGGTCCTGGTGGCACCTGGTGATTGCTGACTGGTGATCTCTCCTTTAGTCATGAACGCAGTCTCCATTGAAAATCCGAGCTGCATTGACATTTGATTCAAAAGTTTACTTTTTACTAAGTCACTTGTTATCTGGACATTTGAATTTTCCAGCGCCATGACTAATGGTTCATATTGCGGAGTAAGGCCACTTAGCATGATCGCTCCAATAGATTCATCATCGATGTCCTTCCCAATATCTGAGAGTTTTTTGGGCAGTAGACATCACTTCAGTGATGAAATTTTCCATTGAACTGAAGTCTACGAGCTTAAGATTATATAGCCTCCGTTGTAAACTCAGACGCTTCCCAAGTCCATCATCTTCATATGCCTAGGAAAGTGCATTCCAGGGGTCCTTGGCCGTTTTACAATTTCGAACATGGGTTATTGCTGCATCATCTAACGTAAGACAAATTTTCGCCAGCGCATGCATGTCCTTATTAGAACATAGTCAACTCATGAGAGAGTAGTCCTATTGAAAATTAGTTTGTAAAATACCAATGATTTTGTCTTAGTGTGGATTTGTGAAATTATTATTTCCAAGCTGTCCCAAACACATGGAGTAGAAAAATGGCCCTGATTAGGAGATAATTTTATCTAGTTATTTGTGTACCTAATTATTTCTTTTCTCAGAATATCCCAAATGTGAGCTATATGAAGCATCCAGTCTATGATGAATATTGTCGGCAAGTTGCTGCTACTGAACATCTTTTGGTATTTTGGTCATGTGTTGAACAACATTTGATCAAGCCAAACAGAAATAGACAACTGGTTGCCCTAGAAATCCTTAAACACATTTTCATTCATCTACAAGATAAAACTCAGGTATGTGGAAATCCATGTCTTGGTTTCATCTCCCATGTTTTTTCTCTTAGTCATTATGATGCTGACTTTTTTCTGTTCAGTTTAATAGTTATATTTTTTTCAGTTGCCAGCTTTCATATCACCTCCCTTCATAAATATTATACTTAAATCAAAAACAACTGCTAAGCAGTCTCAAGATGATGACATGCATGTTATATTTTCAAAAGTGAAAGAAGTATTTCCCGTATTGATGAATAACTTGCAGCATGAATCTGTGAATGAGAAGATTAAGGTGGAAGTGCTTAAAAAGCTCTTATTTTACCCAGGGAATTTCATGATTGAAAAAGATACAGGTCAGTAAGTAAAAATGCTATATTACCTTAACAGGCCCATTATCTAATTACAGATATGGATTTGTGTTTAAACATATAACAGTGGAGAATATTTGGAGATTTGAAGTAAAATAGTACTACATAATCGATTTTGTTTCGTGGTGTTTTCAAAAGTTTTATTAGAAATGTTAAATATGTAATCTTATTGAAAGTTCTATTCATTTTACAACAAACCTATACTTATCTCAGACTTAAGACAATTTGGATGAAATAATGTTTATAAGTATAGTTAATGGATTTCCCCAGGCTTAATTATCTAAATCTGTAACTTAAAACTGGAAAATTGTTTCTTGGCACTATCCCATTCCAACCCTATTAAATCTCCATGAATGATTGAGGTTATATACATTTTTTATTGAGGGTAATCAACTGCTTAAGGTAGATTCAAATAGAAGAGGATAAAAATCCTCTCCTATTTTCCACTGCCAGGCAAGACAACCGACCACGTGGGCAGAATCCCATAGTTTCCAGGATTCAGCACTCTATTATATACTTGCATGTTCTGGGAAATTGGTGGTAGAGGGATGATTCCTATTGCCCTTCCCAGCAGTATTTATAGCTCAGCACCATCACATGAACTATCTCTTGTTGTGATAGACCTTTCTGGTAAGGGGAGGCTCTACTAGAAGCAATTATTATTGCTCTCAGTAGGCTCTAGGAGTCATTGGAATGTGCAAGCCCTTCTTTCACATCAAAGTTGTTGTCTGAGGGAAGGGCTTACAAACAAGGCAGTATAAAACTTCTCAGATGTTGGCAAACCGTGTTGCGTTGGTAAATTACTTCAGGGAAATAATTACATGATCAAGTTTGACCCCTATTTCTTAAGGAAAAATATTATTTTGCATGTCATGCATATTGTCCAACCCTAGTTTTCTATTCTATACTCACCAGTCTCTTTTCCCCCATATTCAGGAGAGAGATAAGTTAAAAGTCTTGTCCCTTTATTTAAATTATTTTTGTTTGGTTTATCTCACTAATCTAACCAGCTTACTTAATTCATGGTGAGTGCCGTCCCTAGGGTATTGTGACAGGTGCTGCTGCACCGGGCCCCACACAGGCTTGCCTTTTTCAGATGGTGTGGTGAAACACGCCCATTTCACAAAATTGCCTACTACTTAGTACATATGTTAATTTCTTGAAATCATAAGCCATTTTGTTGGTTAATTTCCTTCTTTCCATGAAATATGCTTAACAGATGCTACAATATTAAAAAGGGAATGCAAAGTTGGGGGGCCCTGACTTTCGTTCGCAAAGGGCAAAGTTTGGATGGCCCTGTTCATGGTAAATGCATTATGGATTTTTAGAGCGAAGATGTTAAGAGCACAAAAGTGTTACTCATGCACAATTCAACCCCCTAACCTTTTGTTCAAAGTTTTCATCTTCAAAACTCAAAATATACATGAGATTAACTCAACTCAACCAATAATTGAGTCAACCAATCTAAGCCATTGCTATTCGCCGAAACCTCATGCCAAATTAAAGTTGCTAGTATTCACCATGCTTACTTATTGTATTTGCACGACTCTAAGACAAACCCGATTCTAAGGCGACCCCCCTTTTTTTTAAATCCAAAATGGGAAAAAAGTCATGGATTTTGCTTCCAATTGTAATACAAACCCACTTTTCTTCAGAAGCCTGGAAGAGAAAAAAACATAGTCTTAGATTCGTGCAAATATGGTAGATAGTCAGTAGATCTAAACATTTTTACCAGCTTTGATTGCTTGCTTCTAGTTTTGGCAGGGATACAAAAATGGTTGATTTTCAAAACTTGATTTCTGGGCAGATTTTTGCTTTTGTGACTTGGTGTGTATGAGGATTTGCCCAAAAGTATGCTCTCCAAAGCACTAGAGATGCAGGAAAATGTTTTGGGTGGCAGTTGGTATCACTGCTTTTTTCTTCCATCCCCCTTTTTACGAGCAAGGTGTGGCCGAGCTCGCTGGTTAGTTTAGTCATGACTTGGTAGCTGTTAGAAATGGAGCTCCTGATTGCAGTTCCCACCAAGTGTGGACTTAGCGATGTCATTCGATTTCTCAACATGAAAGGTGTTTAACCTGTTGACATTCATAGGCAGTTAGCTTAAGTGTATGGGGCGGGGTTTATAGAAGTCAAAAAAGTCAAAAACATCCTCGGTGTGGTAGAGAGTTTTAAGCTGGTGGTACATAAAATTCATGATGGAGAAAGAAGCAGGAGACTGTCAACATCAGACTAGCCGATCAGGAAAGTTGCAGAAGTTATGCATCAACATCAGAAGATCACCATCCACAAGCTCTCTTGTTTGATTCCGGGAGTTTCAAAATCCACCATTCAGAGGATTAGCACCCAGCGATTATCATTTATGTACACATTTTAAAGAATGTGTGGGAGGAATGTGATTCGACAAAGATGATGAGGTGAAAGAAGAGTTAAAATACAATCTCAATGAGTTGGCAGTGAGCTTCTATGACACTGATAAACAGAAACTGCCGCAGCGGCTCAAAAGATTCATTGAACATAATGGTGATTATATTAAAAAGTGATGTATTGTTTAGCTTCACAAGCATTTGAAATTTTTAAAATATGTTTTTTATTTAAAAAGATATGGAGGCCATTTTTTTGGGTTCACCCTCGATCGAGTACTCACATCTTAGAAAGCATTCGCATTGGGGCTAAAATATTTTGGACTTCACTTATTTTAGGTTGAAACTAGCTATGTAGGTACAGGGAAATTCCCTGTACAGGGAAAGAAATATAATAATCTGAGATGGTGGGTATAGGGCCTTGGTTGAGTCGCATAAAATGACCCATGTAAATTTTTTTCATATTTATCTGCACGTCTTTTCTTCTGGATGTGTGACTAATCTGAATATTGATGGTGGCAAAAGTTAGTTGCTTCTGTTGAGCTCATTAACCCATCAACGACGAGCGATGTAGTTACTACGTCGGGCACAAACTTCACATGCCATCAAGCGGCGATTCCATTTAAATCAGTGGAAAACCAGCGATTCCATTTAAATCTCCTCTGACCTACGAGATGGGATTCTTTAAATATCCCCCGGGCTTGAAGGGTTTATTAGTCTCAATTGGCGGAACACATTGTGCTTACTTTGTTTAATAAATAGTTGTATGGTACTAGTAAGCTTGGTCATGCTGCCTTTTTTATGCTCAGGTCTCAAAATTGTGCAGCCCATTACTACATCATTAGCATCAAAAGGAGTAAAGAAACTAGCCAAGGTGTATCAAGATGTGGTATCTGGCAAACTTTCTTTGAAAGAAGAAGATGGAAACACCCATAGAAAGCCAGATTTCAAAGCCCTTCCATGGAAAAACAAGGAAAGAATATATGCTGCTCAGCTATTAGCAAGGTGTTGTATATAATTTAATTGCAAGTTGCTGAAATTGTGAAAAATGGTGAAATTTAAGAATTTATTTAATTTTCGCAGGAAACCTATGTAGTTGGAGCACTTCATTATAATGCATGATAAATATGGCACATGAATTTTGGAAGATACGATGTTAACAAAGAAAATACATTTTGTTTTGGCCCATATATGTTATTGCTGTATAGTTTAAAAAAAAATGTCTTGTTTGTTAATCCATTGTTCCAATGGTTCTATACCGGAAATTTTAAGTATATTTCTGTGTTATGACTCTGTAGTAAAACTTTTGAAGTGAGTGAAGTCAAATTCCATGTGCTCCACTCACAAGATTGCAATATGAGTTACTTCGCTACAAATAGGAAATAATGTAAACAAAAATCAGGTACAGTAAAACTGCTGTAATGGTTGAAATTAGGAGTAAAATCAAAGATTTCACATGTTGCCCAAAGTGACTTATTAAGTTAGTTATTATCTAAATTATGAAAATTTCATATTTTTAATACAGTGTTTTGAAAGATATCAACAGCTGTCACTGTGTGGAACAGTGCCACTTATTTTTGCAGTATTATCTAATTCTCAATGTTCTCTTTATTTAACATTTGTTTATATTTCAAGATTTAATGTTTTACTAAATTTTTATTCCCTATTCATATTATGGCAAAATATCTTAGGGTTTGATCACGGATAGACTACAATAACTTTTTTTTAACATTTCTGGAACCACCCCTTGATGTTGTATTGTTGTTAACTTGATATTTACACATGCTGTTTTACTCCTCCATGGGTTTGTACAATGGTTAGAATATACTGTCTTAAATCATTTAGTAAAAATACTTGGTAATTAAGAAATTTGTTTGGCCTCTTTATCTAATATACTGAGGTCTTTAATGGTACTTCCTCTATGATGGCAGCATAATTTTAACCTAAAGCCTGAATCACACGATCATTTTTCAGGGATAGCTCCAATGATAGCTCAAGGGATAGCTCAAATGATAGCTCGATCTGTCATTTCTCCGGTCTTACGATCATTTTTTCTGTAGGTGCTCGCATCATAGCCGGGAAATCTTTTACGTTTACCGAGCTCGTTCGACCAGAAGTCACTTGCGGCGACACAATCGCGATTTGCTTCCCTTCGCTCTGATTGGCTGAACTTCAGATTTTTGTACGTGTTCAGGGGCGGAAATAGGGACAGGACCAAATGATGGAAAAAATGATGGCAATCCCTATCATTGCCGCTATCCCTGAAAAATGACGATGTCAGAGCTGTAGGGAAAGCTATCCCTTGAGCTATCATTGGAGCTATCCCTTAAAAATGATCGTGTGATTCAGGCTTAAGGATTTTCCCCATACCTTATGACTGTATTTCGATCGCATTTTTGCAAAATTTCATTGTGGAAATAAGAATTTATATCTCTTAATTTCCCAAAATTCCAAAGTTCAGACTAATAGATACCTTAATTCTTATACTGATTGAAAATTTGTTCTTTACTCGACAACTTTGGACTCACATTCCTCAGGTTGGTGGGAGTCACTCCAATGGCTTCTGAGCAAGAGTGGAAATTGGAGCAAGCTAAATTCCTCCTACACTGGGGAGTTTTCAGCAAGCAGCTCGGTCACTCGGACTCTGATGAAGTTGGAGTTGTTGGGCTTGAGCTTGCTCATGCTCTGCGTGAGAGCTTTTTCCGCTGTTTGGATCACAAAGCCGGTGGCTTGAATGATTCCATTAGTTTACTATTCAAACTAGTCAGTCATGTGAATGATCTTCTAATGGACGATTCTGTTGAGGAGAAGGCCCTCAAAGGAAAGGTTTGTTTATGCTTCTTTTGAGTAATTATTGTATGTTTTGTTGGTGTGTTGTACAGGGTGAATAATCGTGCTTAAACATCCCTAAAAACCAGGATAACCCTTTGAAATTGCTGCTCCTTCGAAAAATCTGGGAATCATCCTAGATTTTGTAACATAATTTTACTTCATTTTTATTATTTATGTATGTAGTAATTTTTAATAAAAAACATTTCACAATTTTGTGCAGTAGCACACTTCATCTTATGCAAAGTTTTTTAGGGTATCTTACTGTTTCACTTAATGAATAAAATTTTTACTTTGGCCGATATTTGATCATTTAACCTAAGAACTTGTTTATTTTTTATATTTTTTGCACCCTTATTCCATTGATTTTGCTTATGGTTGCATCAAAGCATCTCAGCTTATTGTTAAATGAAATATCTTGATAGAGTTTTTAATTCAGAGGCCTCTATGCCTCAAGAACATGCATAGTAGTCAATTTAAATGGAATAACGAAAGCTGCTTTTAATTTTCTGAAGTGGTGATAAGTGCATCTCTTATTTTCTACTTTTTAAATATCTCCAATCCATATTCAATGAAATTGAAATAGAATACCATACCTTGGAGGAGGTTTGATAGATAATAGTACAATGTCGACATGCCAAGAACCAACCCTGTATTACATTACAACCTCCTTGAAAATCTGGAATTATTCTTGATAGTGAAAATATAAATCCAGTGTCCACCCTATTGACGTAATGTAGCCTGGTGATGATGAATGTGAACGTTAGTAATTACCCATGAGATGAAACTGCTAGTGAAAATGAAAGATTCTTTTTTTGAACTCAGTGTCAAATTGTTATGTATTACATATATCCCTTACTCTCCCTATTCAGGTGTTAGATGACTGGGCAAAGGCAATGGTGGTGATTAGAAAGCTTGAAAAGCAGACAAGGAAGGAGGATGACGGGGGGTCTAAGACAAGAGGAGAAGTAGGTGGTACCAAGGTGTTTCTGATCCTTTTCTTGCACCTTGCTCTTCAACTATTTGACTGGGATGCCAAGCTGGCTTCTGATGCCCTAGAAGTGAGTAAATTAATGTGTCTGTTGTCAATTCATTCAATCATTAGTCTAATATTTTTGTTATAATATGGTAGATATTATAGTGAGGTAACTGGTTAAACTTTCTTGTCCATAGTAGTGCCAGTGTTTTATACTTGATTGTTGGAACTTGTTTTGGGAATGGGTTAAATTCCTTTATTATTAGTCATTAGCAGTATTTTGTGTTTTATATTTGGAAATCTCTGATAATGGTGCTCATTAATTTTTTTTCCTTTTGCAAATAGGAATTGTACACATGCTATGCCAAAATGGAACAAGACCAGCAGAGTAAGAAGAGTGGCGGTTCCCCTGCAAAAAAATCAAAGAAGCATAATGTTGCTGCTGAGCAAAATGGAAATTCACAAGAGGATGATGATTCAGAAAACCTTGTTTGGGTTGAAGTTGTCGTTGACTTGTTTTTACACTTACTTTCCCAAAACCGCCATCTTCTCCGGAGCATAGTTGGCTTAGTTTTTGGCCATCTGTGCCCATACCTAACAGCCACTTCCCTTCACAGTATTTTGCTGGTAAGTGCCTCATGTGACCAAAATTGTTTTGCATTGGTGATGTGGTTAGGATTTCTATGATTCGGTCAAATCCTATCGAATCCATGGATTCGAGATTCAATCGAATCCTTCCAAAAAAGATTCGAATCCTGGTTGTGCGGGCGGCATATGTGCTACATTGCGGTAAACTGTAAATCGTGGTAAAATCTCACCTCAGAATTTCAGCATCTCCACGTTGGTTTACTTAATAAGTGTTGCTAATTTGCGTGAAAATTCATTGTCGTAAATATGTTTGTACATGCATGGAGGTTTTATGGTTATTAATCACTGGAAGTTTCATTTAAAATTCACCGCATGGAACATATGCACACCTCCCTCAAAACCTCCCAATGTGTCATTTTCAAAGCTAACGCTCATGCCAAAAACCATTATACATGCTATTTTTATTATTTGTTCGGCTTAAAGACCGAACATTTCTCTTTTAGTCTTTGAAAAATGAAGTTTAAAGCTGCACAGAAATATACTCCTCTCTGAGAAACCCTTCTCCAACATCACTCTTCACGCCACAGAAATTAAGAAATTTTCTTCTAACCCTATTTGTTTGTTAATCATGCCGTGGTTTTGCACCACAAATATAAGCAAAAATAATTGCAAAAGAGAAGCGACACCGTCAAAGGCTGATATAGGAAGCAGTTCCAATTTCCAAAGCTCCCTGAAAACATAAACATGGAAGACTGATACCCTCTCCACAATGTATCAGAAGAGAGTTCCCCGAGAAAGAGCCAATCTGAGAGCAGCATATTCTGAGAATGCCCTGTTTAATGGTGGCCAAAACTGCAACCCGACACCTTCGACCTAAGGACGCTGGTTGGAGCTCCAGTAATACTGTTGTTGAACAAACTCAACATGCAGTGAAGACCTAGGAAATTGAGAGAATAATTACTTGTTTTAATATCACCTGAGAAAAACTCAATAACATTTAAAGTGTAGAAAAGTACTAAACTTTATTGAAATGAACATTTATTCATTAACAATGGCATGAATTTTAATAATGGAATGCAATTGGCCAAATTGAATGATCAAATGGCCGTGGAATACCCTTGTGCGTTGCACAATTGCCATAATCAGGGTGCCCGCAAACAGGGAAATGAAATGCAAGGGAATTGGACAGGGAAAACACGGAAACGTCTGTGATCTCGAAATCTTTTTCGAAATGTGGGAATTAATAATTAGTTAGCGCCATATACCGTGCAGCAGAGTGCGTCCTTGGTCTATGCTCTCGCTCCGTTCAGCTGGTGTGCTCTTGTGCATGTGCTTGCATCGGACCAGCTCGGCTGCCGAAGTAGCCCCCTCCCTTTCCTCTCACTTCACCCTCTCCGCTCGGCTAGCGTCAGCTTGGCTGGACTCGGCTGCACAGAGTGGCTGCACAGAGCTGCTTAAATTCCCTGTTGTGTTGTGAGACGGACAACAACACAACAGGGAATATCGTACTGTAGGAGTAAACCTTTTCAAAATAATGGCTTCCAAATTCAACCCTGCATGGCTTGTTGCTATCCTTTACCCTGAGTGGCAAAGCTGGTTGCGGGTAGACGAAGGGGATGTGAACTCTGCTAAGTGCATCGTGTCTAAGAAAACTTTTTCGCTGAGTTCAATGGGCAAGGAGGCTGTGACAAGCCATGCTGCAGGGAAGTGGCATCTCAATGCTATCCAGGGTCATCAACGTCTGGACAACTTGACTAATTTCGTCGTCCGAACACCACTACAGCAGGTATGCAGTATTACTACCCAGACTTTTTATTTGATGAACAGTACCGGTATGGTTTTCGTTATTCGATGGGATAGTTTTGTGCCGTTTTTAGCATTTAAAACTTAAGCTTTTATGCTGTATGTTTAGGTAGATAAGTTTTTTAGTTGGTCACGGCACACCCGTGTATGTAGCACCAGCACTCCCTTCACTCACCCCTCGACCATCCAGGCAACATGCTAGCAGTTCGGTAAGGGGCGGAAGGGGTATTCTATAACTCGAAGCTACAGAGCTTTCCAGTGAAAAGATGCTTCAATAAGCTTCTTGCTCCCATCGGTATTCTCTATCATGGAAGCTACCGGGGAAAGAGCTAGCAGAAGCTACCGGTAGCATATTAGGCTCCCACCTGTATTCTGTAAATGTCACGAAGCTACTTCTGTAGCCCCAGTAAGCTTCCAGGGTAGCCTGTGGGATCCTGTGGTCTCCACGTCGTTCATGGTGCCTTTCAGTACAGTTTCGTTAAGTATGGTTGGCAGATTGCAATATTTTTTAAGTGAATCCATTATGTCTTCAAGGATTCTCCCGCGCGCCGTGCAGACTTTACACATCTTACTGAAAGTGATGAATTTACTCTCAAATTTTGCAATTGCCGATGGCTGGAGAATGGTCCCGTGTGTGCAAGAGTCATTACAATACTCAAGAATTTGAAGACCTACTTTCCCACTATGAAGGATTTGCCTGACACATGGTCGATTCGGAAGGTGAAAGAGTGCTTTGCTGACCCTGTTCTGCTGGCGAAACTTCATTTCTTTGCGACAATAGCATCATCTTTTGAGCCATTTCTCAAAGCGTATCAGATGCTGAAACCAGCCATCCCATTTCTTCATGGTGATATTGAGGATCTTCTCTGAGAGGTGTACGGGCAGTTTGTGAAGCCAGACGTCCTAAACAAAGCGAAGACGGCCTACTAGCTGATCAATATTAATGTAGATGATGTTGCGAAAGGTTTGAAACTGTCCCAAATCAATATTGGTGTGGGGGCAACCCTTGCTCTCCATGATGCAAGGGTGAAGGACATCAAAGAGGACAAATTTAAGTTGGAATGTGAGAACTGTTTAGTCTCCATTGAGAAGAAAACAGTTGAGAGAAGCCCAATAAAGTACAAATTTACCAAAGCATCATCATGTCTGGTTCCTAACAAAATTCTTAAAAAACCTGAGTATTGTAAAACAGACATGGATTCTTGTCTTAGGGTTCTCGTGTCTGCAAACCACATGACCACTCTGCAGGCAGACCGCGCTGGTATCCAGTTCAAAAGGTTTGTATCCCAGGTGGATAAAGTACAGCTCACGGGCTTTAATAGGGATACGGATAGGCTGGACTCATTCTATGCAAGCCAACTTAACAAACGAGAGGACTTAAAGAATTGTTGGGCAGCTGTTTAAATTATCCTTCTGTTCTCGCACGGTAACGCCTTTGTCGAGAGTGGGTTCTCTGTGAACAAAGACATTTTAGTTGAGAACCTACATGAAGACTCTCTCATTGCTCTGAGAAGAGTTTGAGATGGGATTTTTCATGCGGGAAGCGAGGCATCAGTGGAAGTTGATCGGGAGTTGATCAGATATGCACGTGGAGCAAGCGCCAAGTACAGAGATGCGCTTCAGAAGAGGCGAGAAACTGAAATGGCGAAGAAGAGTAGATTACAGAGAGAATAAGAGAAAAGGAAGAAAAATGAGCTAGGTAAGTTAAAAGCAGAGAATCAAGCCCTGAAAGAAAAACAGGAAGAAGTAGAGAAAAAAATTAAGAAGATGAAGTGATGAACATCTTTGCTTTTTTTTAGTGTAATTGTCGGGTGTTACCTGAATAATTAATTTCTGGTCATTTAATGTAAGACAGCAATATTTTCACAGAAAGTTCCTGATTATTTAATTAGTTTTGTTTGATCTTTCAAGTTAGAGGATCGATTGACATGTTTATTTTTTTGCTGCCTGTACAGTCTCATTTTTTATTGTTAATTCTTATCATAATATTTTTTCATAAAAATAAAAGTCTATTATGATGAGAAGTGTGTTGATCTCTGCTCCCATGTACGCAAATTTATTTAGATGCACTTTCGGGACGTATTGAAACCCTATAGTTAGCACATTTCTTAGGATATTATGGAGAAACCTGCTAGGGAAAACACACGTAAAATACAGGGAAATGATTCAGAAAAGGTTGTGGGCACCCTGATAATGTTTTTTGTGGCTATCCCCACTTGTCACAGTGTAAGGGTTGTCTACTCTTACCCTATTATCGTGCTCACACAAGCGTTACGAGAGTTTATGACCTCAGTTGTTGGTCCCATCTCCAAATAACCAGCCAGCCTAAGGAATGACTGCCATCAATGCATATATGGTCATAATAAATGTCCTTGAAATGAAATACATTCTTATGTAGGTCAATCCATAATGTCTTCTTTCTAGGTTCTGGATCCAAGACCTGGCAAGAATCCACTCCGTGAAAGTGATGATGAAAGTGATGAGGAAGAAAATGGCAAGGAAGAGAGCCAGGGCTCTGACGAGGGATCTGATGAGAATGAAGGAGATGATGAGGAAATATCTGGAGATGAATCAGGTGATGGCGATGATGGGGAGGAAGAACCGACAGTGAATGAGACTCTAAGGCTTGCAGTGCAGAAAGCACTCGGAACAGCTGCCCCAACCTCTGACACGGTATGTATGTCACTTTTTGTTTGAAAGTTCAGTCATGTCTCCCTTAGAGCTAAGGATTTGCTTCATTGAGTCTTTGTGCCATATAAATATGAGAAGAATTAGGGTATTTTTACATGTAGAAGAAAGGAATATCTTCCATGCGTAATGGATGGATAATCCACGGATAAATGCGATAGAAACTGCACTTAAATTGAAATGGACTCCAATGAATACAATTACTGAAAATATTAATGATTAATTGCAGTGTGCATGTATATAACTTTTTTATTATAAAGTGATAAAAGTCTTCACCTTAATCTCAAATTTTCCTCTCGAAAGCTTACTGTCCCCTGGAGCCAGTTGTCCCATATATGTATTTTCAAAAGTTCTGAAAAGAGGTTGTATTATATGTATGTATATCATAAGAGTGCTCATTTTATTGGGCTGTCATATTACTACTACCTACAGCATCCGTAGATTGCTAATGGTGATGATTTGACTGCTTTTGAAGTCACTGAACTTTCTTTACCTGAAAGATGAGTGCATGTAGTGGTAGAATATTTTATGATTCTCTTGGTAGGTATTCAATCTGAATTGTCAAATTTGTATTTTTGACAGGAGTCTGTGGATGTGGATGAAATAGGAGAGGAAGAGGGTCAACAGTTGGATGCAGCTCTTTCGGATGCCTTCAGGCTCTTGAAAGAGACCAAAGGAGGTGGGAAAGCTAAAAAGCAGCAATCAAAAGATGAAAAAATGTTGACACATTTTAGAGTGAGGTTAGTAATATTTTTTTGCTCACTTATTCATGGATATATTAATAATGAATCCTTTTTTCAGTCATTAATTTATGTATCAACTTACTATTATCAATTACTGAAGACCTGATATACCAGTGAAGTCTAATTGTCTCCAAGTATTTATAGTGGTTAGCATAGGTGACAAACGTTTGAACAAAAAAAATACCTAGTTCTCTGTTGCATTATGATATCATTGCCCTGAATATTTCATAGCAACTTCTGAAATTGTTCTTTTTTTACTAAAGAAATCACTTATGACAAAAATAAGTGTCCATGATATATTGATTGTTAACCCTTTCGAGACAGCAGAATTCTCTTCTATGGATGTCTACTGAACTGAGTACCAAGTGACTCTTCCTTCCTCTCTGTACAGACCATTTTTATAAGGCATCTGTGTAAAATGTTCTTGCAGGTCTACACTCACACTAAGTTCCTACCTTTTTTGACCCCTCAAAGCGGGGACCTCGCCATTATCTCAGACTCTGGGGGCAGTTATGCCCCACCCTTCGTAGATTTACAACCTTTCCAGCGGCATGGGTTCGCGGTCAACTAAATGTAGACTTTGAAGTGAATTTCTAGTTTTTTACTGTGCATTTACAAATTTTAAATGAAACTCTACCATCAATATTAACATTATCAAACATTGGTATGTTATTAATCTTGATGTCAAGATTTTGGTTAAAATTGATGGTAGAATTTTGCTTAAAAGTTGTAAGCACTCACCATAAAACAAGAAGTTCAATTCTGATTTTATATTTTTTGTGTAAGCGACAAATATTTATTTGGCAAAATCATTGAATAAACAATCATATGACCGTGGACCCTTGCTGCAAAGAGGGTGCTAATGCGAGGAAGGGCCCAGGTACCTGCTCCTGGATTCCGTGAGAAAGGCCTGACCCCCACTCCGTTGGTCACGATGATGAACCGCAGTAAAACTCAAGAACGCCGACCAAATCACTAACCACGCCGCTTACACTGACGCAAAATACTGGAAATGCAATTAACTGGATAAACAACAAGGACCTTTCTGATTGGCTTGTTTGTACAGAGTCTCTGATTGGTCCTAGTCACTTTAAAATCAGCAAAAACGGCAAAAACCTCACAACATATTTAAAATTAGCCTTTTTTTTTAAATACGTTATGAAGAGGTAAATATTATAATACAGGGCTAATCTTTCATTTCGTTTATTGGGAGTTTTCGTAGAGCAGGAGTTCGTTCATTAGAGGTATTTACCAATGCATTTAAATAGGAATTTGGCGGGACCAATAGCATTTGTTCGTTCATCGGAGTTCTTCGTTTATCGGGAGTTCGTTAGGTAGAGGTTTCACTGTAATAATGTAAATAGTTGGAGATTTTATGGCTATTAATTTTGGAAAGTTTCATTTAAAATTCGGCGACTGGTGCATGTGCACACTGCTCTCATAACTTCCCAATGCGTCATTTTCAAATCTGACGTGCATGCCGCCGACCTTTATGACTGCCATTTTTATTGTGTGTTCCACTGAAAGGCTGCACCTTTTTCTTTTTGTCTATTAAAATAAATTTTAGAGCTGCAGAAAAATATACACCTATCCTAGAACAACTTGGCAAACATTGCTTTTTTCATGCGGTAGAAGTTTTCACCTAATGGTTTTGGTTACTCCGCCGTGTTGTGGTTTTGCACCACAAATATAAGGCCATGCATTTTAAGTAGAGCCCTGCGTCATGGCTGTTCAGTAAATGTAAGCCTGGTACTTTGTAAACATTAATAAAGGAGTTACAGTAAAACCTGTCTTGAGCGGCCACTCTGCAGCCAAAAGACAGGTGGCTGCTTATGGAGGTGACCGCTGAATAGAGGTTACAGGAAATGTTTGGTTTCAAGGTAGGAGTTCCAATATGATAGGCTATTTATAATGTTAATAGGCAAAATGAATACTGATTTAAATTTAATTGTGAACAAAAGTAATCTTTCATGGTTGTTTGTTTTAAGTTCATACATTTTTTCTTTGATGATCAATATTCTGAGGAATTAATCAATTTCTCCAATTTAATGGAGGTTATCTCTCCTATGGTCCTTTCCAACTCCTGACAAACAAACCTCATCCCATGGAGACTGCAGTTCCTCGGTCAGTTTTATCGTCAGATAGTCATCTCTTTCCCCCTCACTTGGATCATAAGTCTCTCCTTAGCTATCTTTCTGCCTTTGCACTTCCCATTCCTGAAGGGTAAAGATTTTTTGGGATTAATCAAAAGAATAGACCACTTTCAGCAACATTAAAAAGTATCACGAGGGAAGAAACTTTCCAATATTGATGGCAATTTTGACAACCAATTCTCTGAATCCCTCTCATTAATGTCACCTACTTCCCCACAAACTGTACAAAAAAAATAAATTGTGGCGAATCGTAAAGCACTTCAACTGCCCATTGCTTGCCACAAAATTTTCTACTCTTAATTCTTCCGCGACTTACCGAACCTTCTACTATAGCATATATCCACTCATTGGTAACATTTTAGTACAAGCACACTTAAACCATTCGAAAACAGCATCATTCACTTCCCAAGCCTTTCGCCTTCCTTTTCATTCCAAACTTCTTATTTTCTTCCTAATCTCTCAAAATCTGTTTTTTGTTTTTTTTTTAATGATGTTGATGTGCTTTCTTTTGCATTAAAAAATGTCTGTAATTTTCCTCGCCAAGATACCCTTCTTGCTCTCCAAGATAACGCTTGTTCTCTCCTTGAGATTCAGCACAACCTTGCTTTTAACTTTCATTGGTTTTAGCTGCCACTCTTACTAAATCAAAATGCACGAATGCTCCAACAGACTTTCCAGCACAGAATGCAGTTAGAAACTAACCAGCTGTCTGTACTGAAGATGCAGTTGCTATTTGCTTGAAGTTTTGAAAAAAGTGCATAATTTCAGAAATCCCTCCAGAATTCCCCAAAACTATCATTGGAGAGCCAGCTGGATCATGGGAAGACTTGAAAGCAATTGGCCCTGACCCACAGAATAATGCCCTAGTACTTGCTGTGCTACCAAGAAGGTCTCTTTTAAATAAAAAGATGCATTTATGGCTCCCTTGGATAAGGATTTAGCACTCATGCTGCATTTCACACGTGTTTGTCGAATTTCTATGATGATTGCAATCTCAGGCTGCCATACAATCCCTTCCTGTGGGGTGGGTGGCCGAGGGACATTGTGAGGCTCAGAAATCCCCCAGGCACCCTGCCACTTCACCTGCAGGATTAGTTTTTTACAGTCCGCGGTATGAATGAAACAAGACTCGTCACTGCCCACGGAAGAGTGGTCACTTTTGGAAAATCAAGCGGTTGCCTCTCAAGGAGGTTGGAGGTGGTCTGCAGTTAAGCCTCGAGCAAGGTCGCTATATCCCTTGAGGACTTTGGGCTCTAATAATCACTCTGCGCTCCATGGAATGTGCTGTTTTAAGTATAGAAGAGAATTATTCCCCAAGCATATTCCAAAATATGATTTTGATATAAATATCCATAGCTGGTCTCGTAAGGATTAGCCGCTAGCCAAAAACATTGTGACGGCTGGCCTTTAATAGACGCTGCTGAAAAGAAGATAAATTTACATTGCTTATACAGAAAAATAACGAGGACGTTACCCCACCGCCGGCCTCGGTGGCGGTAGGGTAACCTCCTCGCCTGCTATCCCAAAGGTCGCGGGTTCGAATCCTGCCTGGGGAGGATTTTTCACTTCCCAGGGCATGGTTGTTTGTGCTTGTCCATTGAATGAATTGTATACAAATGATATATGTTCCGCAGGACTAGGTCCTAGAACAAAAAAATTAATAATAATAATAATAAAAACATATACTCAGTTCCAGAAAAAGTGGCCGCTGAATGGAGGTGGCCATTTAGGCAGGATTCTCTGTACTTGGTTCTGAACATGGGTTACATTTTTTAAATATAGGAAAAATTAAACTGCACTAAGAGATGGAAATAGATGTTTATGTGACCTGATGTCAAAAGGCAGGTGAGGTTGTTGTCTCCTTATCGCAACATTGTATTTAAAATTCGACCTTTAGATTGGCATTTATTGGAGTCACAGTTTTAAACTGCGTCGTACCATTTTGCGCTAAATTCAGATGTGGTGAAGTCACCCTATCATATACATTTGTGAATATTAAGAGTTAATATTTTATTCTTTGATTAAAAAATCTTGAGAATCTAAACCAGTCAAGCCATGAGTACTCGTGTAATAAAGTTTGCAAGTTATTGCTCAATAGCGAAATTAGGTATTACTTTTCACAGAAAAATGCCCTTCATCAAGTTGGGAATTGCATCTCTTGTGTCCATCTTATATTTCTTGCAGTGGCATCTCTAAATTCACTAATGCACTATTGAAGCACGGGAAGGTTTTAAAATACCTTTTACGAAAACTTCTTTGAGCTGCTCTTGCATCAGTATTTTTAATAATGGTCTTCAGTACTCCCGGCAATAAAAAAAGAATCAGATTAGATCCTGGCAGACTTAGAATGCTCCATTTCAATTATAAAAATGAACAAGTTACTTGTGTTCACTTAGAATTTTTTAACATTCTTAAGTTAATAATTAGTAAATGCTAATGTGATAATAATTGCTAGTCAATTTTATTTCTTCTTGAAAGTTAAATTATTAGATTTGTGCATGAGGAAAGCCTAGGGCTGTACATGGGTTCATAAATTTACAAAAAAGTTAATAATGTATTAGGATTTGTTTTGCACATACATTTTTGTATTGGTAATGAAAAGGAGCATTCATAATCTGGTGAAAGCAGGATTTGGATTTGGATTCAACCCATCACTACAGACATTCCAAATTTTTGTGAAGCAAAATGATTTCTGAACCATCTTGGCAGATCTGGCCTCTGGTGGTCATTATTAGAAAATTTCAGGATTTCTTGGTAAGCTGCTGTGGAAATTTAATGCATGACAAGGCATTATGGTTATTTCATCAGTGTTTGCCTCCACTTTGTCTAAGGAAGCTACATACTAATGCACAACAGAGCAATAGGCTGTACTTGGAGAAAGAAATTGGCATTTGTCAAATTCTGTGGCATGAATGTTTCAAATACTGTTTTGGATGCCTAAAAAATTATTTTAAATCTTTTTTAGGGTTGTCGATCTTCTTGAAATTTACATTAATTCAACTCCATCTATGGCCTTATGCTGTGACATGATACTACCACTTCTTGAAACTTTGGAGTTCTGTATCAGAGATACTCACCAAAAACCATTGGAAAACAGGCTAAGGTACGTTTCATCCTTAAAAATTAATCTGATATGTCATACATATGCATCGATAATTTTAATGCCATCCTATGTCTCTATTTATTCTATTTTTTCAGGTCTCTCTTTAAGAAACTCTGTCTTATAAAAAGTTATTGTACCACTGAAGGAATGGAAGATACAATTCTTTGTGATTTATTGAGTGCTCTCCTTGACAAAGGTTCAAAAAGTAAGTGCAGTATTTAATGTTCCTTTGGTTAAAATTAGTATGTATGTGTGCATTGCTAAACTATTCTTATTCGTTAAAAGTTGGTGTTATATGTAATTTACTAAATGCTATAATCATGTAGTTAAGAGGATCAAGTCTTGAAAATTTATGGTGAAAGATTATCGATATGAGTACTGAGTTTCTGCTACATTTTTGGTTCTCAACTAAAATGTAGTAGTCTACATACATTTATTTGGGGCGTCATCTTTAAAGTGTCTTTCTGCTAATAGTTTTTGTTGAGTAAGAAAATCAGGAGGTTCTTTATTTTATTGAGAAGAAATCTTTTTTTACTTCACATATTTTACTTTTGCTCATTTCAATGCTACAAGTATGTTAGGCTTTTGTCAATTAAAAAGTTAATTATGTATTAGGGAATTGGAAGGAAAATATTTACGTACTTAAAATAGGATTATCATTATTTGTCTTCTTGGACAGTTTTCTATTATATATGTAGTGCTCTTAAGATTCTTTTCACAAAATTTCTTAATATCTTAATGTTATATCTAACAGTAACCTGTTTCTTTTTGTTACAGCTGCACCTATATATTTGGAAATGGGAAATGAAATAATGCATAGTTGTACATTTGTTGTAAAGGCTTCTGAATTTTTGAGAAAAGAAAATGAAAAAAATGTAACCAAGAAATCTAAGAAGGGTAGGAAATCAGAGGTGCATGGTTCTGCGATTTCTGATATCTATAAGAAATCATTGGAAACATTCTTCACTAAAAGGTAGTCAGTATACGACAATACTAGTACCACAGTTGAATTAGAATTCGAGAGATAAATTATTATTTAATGCTTGAAATCATTGTTGAAATTTGCATGAAAAATAAACTTTTTGTACTTGAATATATTTTCATTAAGGTGTATTGAATCTTTTTAACTTTTTATGGTATTAATGATACTATATTTTTGTTTTTGGATATTTTTGTCGTCAGGGATTGCCTTCTACCAGTTGGTATGTTCCGTCAAGCTCTCCAAGTGCCATGGCCTGGTCGTTGGTGCATGCTACCCTTGCTGGTGCAATATAGCTTTGACAAAGATGTCAGGCCATTTCGACGCAGTCAAGCCCTTCAATTGCTGACAGCTTTCTTTTTGAATATGGGTTCCTTACCTGTGTCAAATGAAACGGACCAAGAGGAGTTGGTTTCAATAAAGAAAGAAATCAGTTCTCAGTCCGAGATAGTAAGTTACTTTTTTATGTATGTTGCTTGTGTACTCATTTATAGTTTTAGTTTTTAAGATCAAATTTGAGAAAAAATTGTCAAAATAAACTCAAGCACTACTATAACATTAAGTAAAACATTGAATTTTATATAATTTTTAATTATAGCTTTCAGTATCCCCCTACCCATTTACTTATTAATGAGAAACCTCACCTCAGTTACTGGTCATTACTTTAGTATTTGATGTTGGGAATGGGGTTTCATTTGATGTGGTATGGTTAGCAAATTTGTTATTTTTTCACTATTGGAACCTGAGGGCATTTTACTTCCTTTTTTCTGATGGCACTGGATATTTTCTGATGGTCATAGTGTCTTGATATTGTCAGGGGCGGCTCCATACCAGAGGTTCGGGAGGGGGGGGCGGCACCAGCGGCTCTTGGAGTATGGAATACCTCCAGGGAAAAGGGGGTTTGTGGGTCTCATTGCAAAAGTTTGCCTTTTAAGAAGAGCATTTTTTTACTAAATGGATCTTTTAGATTGCCACTAAGTTTCCACTAATTCCAAAATTATTTTTATTTACATTCACATTTAGCTTGTGGTTTTAAAAAGTTTTAGTTTATATAAAATTTAACTGGATTTTAAAGTAAAATAACCAAAAGAAACAAAATAATTTAGACTTATAATTTAAGGTCTATGACAACGAAATACGCTGGGTTTGGGGGGGGCAGCTATTTGTGCATGTAACAGTTGACTCAAGTCATAACTTCCATAGCCTCTGAAGACTGACCCTCTTCTCTCCTTCCATGGATGCATATCCCCCTGATTGGCAAGCCCTCCTCATGCCCTGATTGACCCCTTCCAATCTGCCCCCTCTGCCATGGAGAATATGCACATCTGTGCTACATGGATTTAACTTTACAGATTGGGTTGCTGGTCTGAAATGATTCAAGATTATATTATTTCTGTTTATCGATATGACCTAGATGTTTTTACTTTCATTTTTTTACTTTACTTATTTTCTTTTTTTGTTTATTTTTGGTTGAATTATCTCTGTGTAAGAAGAATTTATATGAGGAAATTGTATTTATAAGTTTATTAAATGTTACTTTGCTAGTCATTTTTGTCCATTTGCCTTTGAAAATTAATTTAAGGATTTCACTTGATTTTAGACCTTTTGTTTTTTGTTGGGTGATCCTCAGAATTGTTTTAGTAATGCAAGATTTATAGTCCTCTTTCCTCAATTTTTTAAATCTGCTAGTTCTCAACTATGTTGCATCATTATTTTCAAAGAATTAGTAAATTATAATTAGTGTCACCATCTAAACGTTGTTTTATTTATTTTAACCATGGCAGTACTTGGAAAATGTGATAGAAACCAAAGATGCTTCGAAAGTGGGGAAAACCTTTGTTTGTCTGATGACCTTGCTTCATGCAATCAGGTCATTTGAACACCACAGGAAAGTCAAAAGTGAAACGCAAGGGGATGAGGAAACACCATCAGAATCGGTTAGTAATTTTTTTTTATTAAAAATTCATGTGCACCTGATTTAGTATTAATCCTTCCAAGTAAATATACCTCACCACATTTCAGCAATTTGTTGCCTTAATGTGTTAATTCTGTGCATTTAGAAATGTTGTGATGTATTGTTGAAATATCTCAAATCCACATTCAATGGCGAGGGAATCAAACACTGTGCATGATGTTTCTTGGAGGCACGCAAATCAATGTGAATGCATTTATGCGATGATGATTCAGTTGAAAAAGAAGACTGTTTGTTCAAAAAATATACATACCGTATATTCTCGTGTACCACGCGCCCCCGTGTAAGATGCGCACCTTGTTTTTGGGCAATGGGTTTTGGGAAAAAAATATTTTTGAAAAAATCAGAAAAAATACTATGTATTTTTCATGGTAAAAGTAGCAACATATTCTGATTACAATGGAACAGTACTCTGTGTTTTACATAAAATCAGTAGAACAATAGATCAAAATAAAAAAATTAATGATATAGCGTCAATGTTCCTTATCATGACTATGGCCGCCATTAACAAGGAAAGCAACATTAATGATCGTCTTGAAAATGCACCTTTGAAGGATGCAATTGTTATCGATTTCAAATTAAAACAAAGTTAAAAAGGCAAAGAATATGTAGAAAAAAAAGAAGATTTGATGCTAACTTTTAATTTTCATCAGTCCTACAATCGTTGCTAGCAGAACACTCTTTTCATCCTCACCGCTGTCACAAATCATACTATCTTCACTACCACCACATTTGTTGGAAATGCAGCATTTCTTAAAATTCCAAACGATCAAGTCCTCTTTAGTTAAATTCCATGAAGTAATAATCCATTGACATATCTGAACTAGGCTGGTCTTCTTTCCCTGTTCAACCATCCTGTCAGTGTTGTTTCATGAATGGCACTTGCCATCCATTCTGAATACAATCTCTTAAGACAAGACTTGAAGGGATGATTGATGTAAATATAGAGTTGTTGAAGCATAGAATTTATTCCTCATTTAAATATCACTTGCTCAGTCTTTCCCTCTTTTAAGCGTTTCTTCACGTCGTCCGTAATATGGCCGCGAAAACTGTCCCGCAGTTGCAAACTACGGAGTTGAAGAAGGGCACCTGGATCACGTTCCAACACACACTTAATCCAGTCCAGAACAAGATAATTATTCATCCAATCCTTTTCTTGGGACCTTACCACAATTCCTGCTGGGAAATTAACATTTTTGGGAGTGTTTTCCGTTTAAATATTACGCATGGCGGAAGCTTCTTCCCAGCCACCAATATTGTTAGCATGACGGTACAACGTTGTTTCTCTGCACCAGCTGTACGCTTTTGAACTGTTTTTGTTCCAGCATCAATCACCGTGGTATCATATGGCATTTTAAAGTAAACAAGTGTCTAATCTGCATTCCCAATTTGCCCTGACTGGCCCTGACATATAGGCATACGTATTTCTAAGGTTGATGACGTAGGTTCCTCTAAAATCTCACCAGCTTTTCTTCATATACTTCAGGCAAGCGCTGCGTTATAATTGTTTTCCTTCTTATTGCCATTCCTATTAAAAATCTCAGCATCCAACCCCTACTACCCTTAAATTCATTGAAGTTTACACCAAGCTCTCTCACTATCTGCACGGCTTTCATCTGGCACATTTCCATCGTCAATGAAAACACAAATTGGCACCTGTATCTAATATACGCTGAAAGTTGTTCCTTAATGCCATGATATTTTGTTAATTTCCCTCTAAATACTAGGTATTTGCTTTCTGTAACTAGAAAGAAGTGTATCTTTTTTCTTCCTCCAGTCACGTATGCAAGATTCCAGCACGTCATATTTTGGTGGTCTAGCTGTATGATTGCCGATATCTTCCGCTTCTCATATAATCTAGTTTCTTGTGAACACTGAATAAACGTAGTCTTTTATCTCTGATTGTTTTGATAAATTTCACTAAAATCACTAAAGAAACAATGAATTATAGTAGAACCTCTATTTTACGAAGTTGAAGGGACCCAAAAATATGAGCTTTGTAAATCAGAGGGTTTGTAAATTGGAGGTTATCTTTCAAGTAATCGAAACCTCAACAATCCCAATCCAGTTTCAGTAGCTCACTTCATAAATATAAATGGGATTGAAAGGGAGGTAATATTTCAATAAAATGAATTACACCCCCAGTTAAATGTTTAATAGAACAAAAGGAAATTAGAAACCTACACTTCTTATACATAGTGGCATATTTTTTATGCTCTCCTTAACAAAAATTAACAGAAACTTTAAAAACTGGTAAATATTTTTCTACAAATATATAATGGTGTGAACTTGGCTGCTGCAACTGTATTAATTTCTTGTTGCTTCAAGTTGGTAGACATCATAATAAGGGGAATAAGAGAATTAATTCATCCCACAGAGTATTTTAAGCATATGCATTAATTAGCGCAGGGGATATGTTTAGTGCTAGTCGAATTTGTGTTGAAAGAGGCCATTTTAACATGGGAATGCCACAGATGCATTCTAACTAAGAAATTTCAAAACGAAGTTCCAATTGACCCAGTATATTTCAGTACAAAGACTAGGAAATGCCTTTTTTGAAGAAAACACCATTTGAAATACCTTAAATAATGTTTCGTAGCTGATGAAAGTCAATTTTAGAACTTTACTCGAGTTAATTTGAAATTCCCACATGTGCATTCTACAGCGCTGACATCTAGCGGTGATTTGCAAGAACTATTTACTCACGGGTACTGATAGCTGTAAGTCGCGATCGCAAATTCTAACTTAACGGCGTAAAACTTAAATGAAAAATTAAATATTCAAAGTGCATCAAAATTTGAACATAAGTAACATATTATTACAAAATTAGTATTCTTTAATGACACCTGTCCCAAGGGTAATATTTTGACATAATTTCGTCGTGCATTTCACGCCACTGCTCAACATCTTGTGTTCACACGCCCTTCTCTGCAGATTTTAAGTGAAATGATTCAATGTCTTCCCTTGAATTTTTCTAGCCACCCATTTGAGCATTTAAAGTTGTCTCACTTCAGTTTAAGAGCCAAAATCTGAGCATTCTCCTTCAGAATTGGTTACCTATAGGCAAGTTGCACTCACGATTGTCGACACTTAAAAAAAAATAATAATAATACATCTGCAGATTAAGCTGTTCAAACTTCAAAGATGAAATGTACTTGGTTTTCGACGATGCTGTTGTGTGACTCAAAATGTTTTTGCTTGAATTCATGATTGTTGTTATGCCGATAAAGAAATGGCATACTTCCGAACAATTTGTTTTTGTCTGCGCGCGATCACGTACTTCCTTGATTATCGACCTTATGGTAACCAAACTCACGGACTTCCTCGTTTATTTTTGCTCAGCGATGTTTTATCCATTGTTTTACTTATAGGCACACTGGATATCACAAACACAGCCCACCTCGCGTTGAGAGTGATTCTGACTGAATGCACGCAACTTCTGCTCGCTTGGAATCCAAAATATTTTCACTTGCTCACAGCTTACAATGTAATTTTCTGGCTTCAAAGAATTCTGGAAACAACGTTATAGGTGCGAGCCACTCTCGGATGACAGAGGAACTGATAACAAGGGAAAGAAGAAACTCAAACCAGCTATTGAGAGCGAAGACATTGTAACGGCTACTCCGTGTAGACTGTGGTTACAACGTAATCAGGTGACCAACTTCAAGAAAGACTTGATAAGCTGGCCAATTCACGTTTCCTGAGAGAGTAATATACCCTGGCGGAAATTTTCTTATAGCATATGCTTATAGGCCATTAAAATTACAGCGAATGAAGAGGAAACTTAGTACTTTCTTTCTTCTTTTTATCTGACGTGAAAATCGATTTAGAAAAGAAGCCTTTGTATCCAGGATCATATATTATTCAAGTTTACCACAAGTATAAGTGAAATAAATATCTACCTTTAAATCGGGCCAAATTTTGTTTACTTGAGATGGCTTTCCGGACTTATCACCCTCGGAGCGCAACCCGTTATTTCAGTCGTTCACGTAGAGAAAAACATTGCTAGACGTGACCCAAAAATATGTGCAGAGGCAGCGTGCATTAAATTTAAAATTGTTGTTAAGGTTTTTCGATACCTTTTCTACAATTTCTTGAATTTGAAATGCTCATTCTTGAAATGTTCGCATAATGCCGAATGTTTACACATTGAGTGATGCATTGACCTCAAAACATTGCGACAAAACCATTTCAAATACTTTGTAAAATAGGGGTCAGTCACTCCTATAGGGACCGGCTTCTCACTTCGTAAATCATTAAAATGGAGGTTTCGTAAAATGGAGGTCATTTTACATGGTTTTCCTATATACAAAGATCGGGACCGGCGGAATGGTTTGTAAATTGGTGTCATTTTGTAAATTAGAGGTTTGTAAAAAAGAGGTTCTACTGTGACTGTTTTAATTGATGGTCACTAAGCCTTGCACACTATGCACATGGGGTGAACTGAGGTATAACTCTGTACGTGGAACAGAATATGCATCTCGGAATTTCATCAGGCATCGAATTGCATCGAATAATGACTTTTGGGACTCAATTTTTCGTTCAATAGTGAGTATGATATAAGCAGAAAAGAGATCATAACTGTTTCCGAGGTTATGAAAAAAATAGTTGCTGTGACCTTTCTGCGGAGCATTATATTATATTGAAGGGAAATATGAGAAAATATAAATAAATGGTCTGGAGTTTGTCGAGTTTGTTTGCCTTTGAGCAGATGCAAATGTTCTGGCGACAGAAAACAAATTGGCTTGGTGCAGAAATATTCTCTGCTTTATATGTTTTTACGATGAATATCAAGTGAAAGTAAGCAATTCCACGCCATGAATGAAAAGTTAAATTCCTTCAATTGAAATAAACATGAGGTGGGAAAAGAAATAGTATTATCATTACGTGATATTTTTCATGCTGGAATCTTATATTCCTCTCTCCCACGATACAGGCTTCCCTTCAATATAATATGTTGCTCCGCAGAAAGGTCGTAGCAACTTTTTTTTGCAATACCTCGGAAACAGTTAAGATCTCTTTTCTACTATATTATGTTCACTACTGAACGAAAAATTGAGTCACAAAAGTCATTATTTGAATGCAGTTCCAGGGAAATTTGAAGTGCATGCATCTCTGTATATTAAAAAGTAATACATAATCCGTTCATTGTTTAACGCCTTAAGAAAGAGCCACAACCAATCGACGCTCATTCTATTCATGGAAGTATCCTTGTATTTTCAAAATCTAAACTTATTAGGCCTGTCGGCATGTGAAATCTCTTTTTGGCCGAACAAGAATCCCAAAATTAGCTTCGAAACTCTCCCAAGGGGGTTGATTGAAAATCCAGAAAATAGGCTGAAAATTAAAAATTATTGTTGTTAATGCCATAAATGTATGGGATTGGGCAATGCACAGTGACTGTAAAATATAAGAAAGAAAAAAAATTGACCAGACTGGGATTCGAACCCGCACCACATTACGGGGATTACTGGTCCAGCGCCTCTAACCGCTCGGCCACGGCTTGTGTTGGAAGCCCCTCGCATAATAAAGGATTTATACGGAGGGAAATTCTTTAGTTGCATTTTTCTCTCGTACTCAGGCCCAAATGGAAGAAAGCTGTGACACTTTTCCCGCATTTTCTCTATAGTTTCAGAAAATAATTGCGTCATTTGGATCCCTAACATAAGTCACGCGATGTCTCCTTGTAAGGATAAAAAAACATGGAGACTCCGAATAATATTATTTAGAACCTATGATATTCCATAATTCTGAAAATTGAAATCCAGTGGGTGTTTATGGCTTTAAAAATATTTTGTCACTCAAGTTTTCACCATAGAAATTGGGCTTCATGTTTATGTGCTTAACATTTTATTTATTTTAGAACCCTGCTCAAGACGGCATCGACTGGATTAGATTAGGTGAACTATCATCGACCATGTATTGCACTCCAATGAAGCAGGTCAGTCTTGAGGGGAAGAAGGTCACTGGAAAGTTGTTAAAGTCGCTGGGTCTCCAAGAAGTTATGACAAGGTCAGTATCACATGAATAGCTATTTTTTTTGTTGCTCATCTGAGAGCTTTTTAGTTCCATGAATTTTGACTCTTTACTTTGTTTGGCCTTTCAGGTATCAAACTGAAAGGTTGCTTAAAGAACGAGAAGCCAGAGCCAAGAAAGGGAATGGAGAAACTGGAGGAGCCAAAAGCAATGAGAGTGAAGAAAGTGGTGATGAAAAAGATGAGGTGATAAAAACTAAACTATCAAAGGAGGAGAAGGAAAAGGAGAAGAGAGAAAAGAAGAAGAAACGTAAAAAAGCAAGTAAGATTGAGTCTCGTAAACAGAAGAAAGAAGCCAAGGAATTCCGAATGCAGGAGTTTTCTAAAGGACTAGAAGGCAGTTCTTTTGTTGGCATGGCTAAAGTGCCTGCTAGTATGGAGGTGGTTGAAGAGGATGGTGCTATGGACAGTGTATTAAATGAAAGGAAGAGTGTAAATAAGAGTAAAAAAAGGACAAGTGACTCACCTGTTAAGAAGGCAAAGAAAATCAAGAATTGAGATTGATTTATTGATCACTTGTAAGAAAAATTTTATTAAATGGACTATTCTTTTATTTTTTGTTTTACTGATGGACCAGCCAATTTATCTGCATCCACCTGTCAGTAGTCATTTTTCCCGTTTAACTCTAAAGCCATCTGAGGCCTATGTAATAATAAATGATTGTGCTCAAATGTTGTTTACTGAAGTCATATTGATGTAACCTAAGTAGAATTCAGTTGTGTTCAATTTTAAACGAGAGACATGAGGGACCATTATGGAATACAGCCTGGTCATTCTCATGAGGTACGCTTTGATAAGTGCAGAGTTTGTGGGATGACATAGTTCATGTAATCCCTCCCTCCCCCCCCCCTCGAATTATTCCTGAATGATACCCTTTTTCCTAACTGATGGCGGGTGAACGTCACAGAGCAGGGAGCCAATGAAAGGCATTTCCCCTACCACCTCAGTTTCTGACTTCCAGAACGCTGACGTGTTGTCAGCTTTTGTGAATAAGAGCAAGTTGGGCAGTGAGGTATCACATTAACCACTGACTTTGAGAGTAAATCAGGCAACACATGTGATTTGAGACCGGTGTGAACCTTGTGGCAGTCGGGGAGAGACTTGAGTATCTATGCATGGCATGCTGCTCTAAACTGTGATTGGCTGGAAAAGTGAAAGGAGCACCAGTGAACTTAAGGTCGAAGCTGCCATCAGTTTGGAAAAAGTGTATAATAAGGCTTGCTGGTGTGACTGGCTAGCACTTGATCAGCACTCAGGTGAGATCCCTGTTCAAATCCTGATAAGCAGGTGCTAAAACTAGAGGTGCTGGCATTGTGCAAGATATGCCCATTAGATATCTAAAATTTAAGTTTCATGTTAACAACTGACTTACTGGCAAATGAAAAAGCTGCATTTTTAAATACCAAAGTGAAATTAACTGGGTTTTAGATTGTTGGGATACCATTAAAATAGAGATAAAGTTATGAAATTGCCACCAAATTCATGCACATTTGGTACTAGAAAACCTAGCCAATGATTTTTGTTCTCTAAACTCAGTATGGAATGGAAGATAGCTTTACATCGTGCAATTGTCTTGGCATTTTCCCCATTGAAAATCTGACATTGCTGTAATGCCAACATTCCAGCTACCTCTCTACTCTTGTCCCCTACACTCATTCACTCCTTGTGATTGGACAATTATTAATTACTCAAGAAAGTTGTTGACGGATTCATTAGCATAGCCTCAACATAGGAGTGAATTGTCATCAATTAGTGTAAATTTTTGCATTAATTTTTTGCCAGCAACAGTTGTGGCAAATTGTTTCATCGTTGTTTTCTAATAAATAGAGTGAAAATTAGCCACGTGAATTAAAACTATGCAAATAGAAGTATTTTCACAGAGGCACCGATGCTCTTTCTTACCTAAAAGAATTCTACCTTCTCCTAGGGAGTACCTACATTACGGATGTAATTTTTAGTCACATTACAACAATTGCTCTTTAAATCTGCAATTAAATGTAAGGAAACAGAAGCACCTGATAGAATATCTATACCTTTGAGAATGTATTCAAAGTTTTCTAACATTACAAGTGAAAATTACATGTAATGAGTTTTTTTTATTAGGACAACATTCAATAGTAACAACTCTAACATTAAATTATTGTTAATAACAAAACAAAATGCTGACTGCACATTTGGTACAAAAATAACATAACAGTAGATTTAAATAATCATTTTATACTACACACAATAATTACATATTTCAATATTCATACACCAAGTTGGTGACTCCATGATTATGTTAGTGAGCACATAACATATAAAGAACATAAAAATTCAAGATCTGTGGCTTTGAATCATATAAAAACCCAAAAACATAAGTTTCAAGCATATAAATGCAACATGAGTAGAAATGCTTTTTCAAGCACTGATTTAGTTTCCACTTATGTTTGCAGGAAATTAAAATTGCAACAACACTTGAAAATGCATATGTTGAAGGCACAGGGTAGACGATAAAAAAATAAGTTCATGATGCTGGCACTCCTTATGTCTATGTACAGAATAAGGCAATAAGGGAAAAGAAGCCTTTGAATGCAGTTCCATGCAGTATTTTGGTAATTTGGATTAGGACTGTTTCCAAAGATGGCAGTTGAACACTTTCGTACAGATTTCGTCAATAAACTCCTCTTTCTTACTAAACTTTCTTTTTCTTCATTGGCATTCCTTTCTTCCTTTGCTTTTCCATCTGCTCTTTTTTGATGTCCTCTAAATCTTCCAAAAGACCTGAAAGAAAAAATTTATTAACTAATTTAAGGCAAATAAATGAATAATTCAATATTTAGCTAAGATAGAAGAAAGGACCTGAGGCAATATGTGATGGTAATGAATACAACAAATCAAAACATTAGAATAGAGTAATGATTTCATCATAACCGCATTATGTAGGTACACAAATTTGAATCTTACATACATAAAAAAAATGCAAACAGAGAAATAACTTCTACACGTGGAATGATAACTTGCCCAGATAACAAGGAAATTACCAGGAATTAGTTCCCCAGTTGATCATGCAATAGCAGTCATTGTAAGAGATGAAAGCTAACTCTATGTTAGGAAATTATATGGTCGAGGATTAGAAATTGAAAACATCACATTTTCCAGCAGAATGTAGGTTAAGGTGAAAGTGATTTACAAGAAAATGGGTGGTACACTAAATAATATAAGAAAGGAATCCGTATAAATGAAAGTACCACTATTGAGCTATTTACAAGCAGCTCAGTGGCATATATTTATTACATTGTGTTTGCTCACATATTGACCTTAAAAGATCTCCTTTAAATACAAATTAACTAGTTAGGGGTCGAATCCAAAATCGATCAAATCTTAAACTTTTTTGCATGGTTTTATTTAGCTTTATTTGTCTGTTTGGGTAGAATCATGTAATCAAAATTTGACCCACTCCCTGACCAGCAATGGCTCCAAAATTTGGCAGAGATATGTATTCTGCATGAATGAAAATACAATAATCAGTCATTATATTTTGTATGTTTGTCCTTGGTTTGATCCCAAAGAGGGTTTTATGTTTTAATGGGATTAAAAGGGAACAAGAAAAACTTTCCTCGTAGAGCATTTTTCTTTCACTCATTAAAATATGAAATAATAGAGCTAGGGGTTTGGTACTTGGACCAAAATGAAGTCAAAACATTGTGTTTGTCATTCATATTTCCTCTACCTATAAAAAAATGAAAAATTTGAACTTTGTGTGATATATTTAGGTAAACTTATAGCTTTTTACACTTTTGTTGCTACCGAGCCTTGCAATACCCTATGCAGGCTATAAAGGCTACATTAAAGGAAATTTAAATTTCGTAATGAATACTTTATAAATGGCTTTTAATGACATAATACCTTCCACCTTCATGATTTACATTGTATTCTTCCTAGATATTCACCCACTTACACTCATTAGACTTCCTTCAAATTTGACACACAGGTGTATCTTTAACCCTTCAAGCCCGTAGGAGTATTAAATTAATCCCATCTATTAGGTCGGAGGAGATTTAAATGGAACCGCTGGTTTTCCACTGATTTAAATGGAATCGCCGCAACGTAGCCACTACGTCGCTCGACGACATGTGAAGTTCATGACCGACGTAGTGACTACGTCGCTCGTCGTTGAAGGGTTAATAACAGTAAAATATTACAAAATAAATACCATTCCACTGAATAAACCATCTATTCTTTTGCATGAAAAATTATAAAATGAAGAATCATTACCTTTGTTACAGAGTAAGTATAAGATAACTTTTAGTCTGAAGTCTGAATGAAAACATATCTTTAAACTCAAAGGCTAAAACACATTAAATAAAAAATTTAACTTTTTGAGTAACATGGATTTATTAAGAGTACAAAGATAAATGAAACATGAACTTTGCTGCCATCTCAACATTCAGGTTCAGATGTGACTGAAAATAAAACCATGGGGCGCCGTACACACATTAGCTACCCTGCAGGTAGCTAAGGATTCAAAAAACATTTGAATGAAATTAAAAGTTTAATTGAATATAACTTCTACCCCCATGGTGTTTTTCAGTCACATATGAACCAGAATGTTGAGATGGCAGCAAATTTCATGTTTCATTTATCTTTGTATTTTTAATAAAACCATTTAACTTAAAAAGTTCTAATTTTTTATTTGTATCGTTAGCTATGGTACACAACATAAAATTTGACAAAGCCAGGGTAGAGTAAGAGAAAGCCGATATTACCCATGACTGTTTAGAGATAGCAAGGACAAATAATTTTAACCAAGACGAAGGATACCACCCACACCACATGTGGAAGATAATCCTGAAATCCACCAATACGAGAGCAGTATCCAAAAAGGAGGGAATTTTGCCAAGGGCATCCCTATAGAGAGAGGGAAATTATTGTGAACCAGCGCCTTCACCCTGAGATGCAGGCAGGAGTGCCTGTGAAACTGTTGTCGCCTTACAACATACTACACGGGAGAACACCCAAAAAATGAATAAATTCGACTGTAAACCCCACAAAGGCCTTCGTTCTATTATCACTGACAACATTATAAGCTGAACTATAATAATTAGGCACAATTTATTCAATCTGCATTCTGACTCACCTAATTTTGTGCTCACAAACTCTTCTTTCATTTGCTGAGCAAAGTTCGATTCCATACATTCATCCTCATCATCCTCGTCTGCATAGGTATAGCTAACGAGAAATGGAAAACAATCATTAATGTCAGCTTTAGAGAATCAATAAGAGTAATACCAAATGATAAAGTTTTTAAAACAGCTCACCGAGATTTGTCATAACCGAAAATTTCCTTGATATACTTTGAATAGTCCTCCCCTTCTTCAGGACCGTCATCAATGAAATCATCAAGTTCAGAATCATACTCGTCATCACTTTCAATTCTCCCTGAAAAATAGAAAGATATTTATGGCATCTACTTCATTTTTCAGCAACAAAATAGGCATTATTTGAGGCACCACTATGAAATGTACATTAAGGTCCAATGCACATACAGTCTGCTACAAATTATACATATTTAATACTCAAAGGGTTGATTTATTAGATATTCTTCTAATTAAGAACACAATATAAGTATTTTTAAAACCTATAACACCTCTTGAAAGAAGCACTTCTTCACTAAAGTCAACACAGAGCACACTAAATTCCTCAATATTTTTATCATGATAATAATGTTTCCATGAGGCTAAAATAAAAAAAAGTATGTTTTACTTTATCAAAGTTAGCAATAGATAAAAAATAACCTCTAATACCAACCAAATAGAAACCAAATTTCCATTATAACCAATATAAGAAGCTCTTGAGTCCATCCGAAATAATACCTGTTGAAATATTTGGCTTTGAAAGAAATGTAAAGTACACTATTTTTTCACAATTGTATGATTAAAACAAAGGCCACCATCATGGATTCTTAGGTCACGTGATTCCTTTCCCCAAACTGCATTGGATATGTTTACTGATTGACAGTATTTCTGTCAACTGCACTATTATCTTGGATGCACTCAACACACAGTACTTGTAAAATATAAGGTAAATGACAGAAAATATTTTTTGTGAACAGTGGTATCTATCTTTTTTTTACTTTGTATGTTTTGAATTGTGACACGCTAACTCGTTGCAAAGACATGTGAATTTATAGAGCCCTGAGGAAGCAAAATAAACTGTGAAATGTCTGCTATGGAGTAAACCACATCCATTATTAATATTTTTTTAAACCAGGACCTATTATCTCCTGAAACAATAAGTGGCTTTAAATCTTAATTAGTGACACTTTTTACCAGAGAAGCTGAAGCCAATAATCAGCCTGTGGCACTTACGACCGATAGCACGAATATTTTGCTATGGGATCAATAGTTACGAAATCCATAAAAGTATAGAACTCATTACTGAATTCGGGTTGCAGTAACTATCTCTCTTATAACTTACCTCTCAATAGCCATTGCTTTGAATGTTTGGTCAACTCTCATTCTGCTTAATAAAGATTTATGCCCATTACATTATGTACATAGATTATTTATGAACATAATCAATAGTCAGCCTGAGTAAATAAACTCATCATTAGTTGCATAATAACTCTTTGATCAAATGATTAAGCTTCCCAGTGGAATAGCATTAATTTGCCATCTTCATTACTTCAAGAAGTCATAAGTAATGTCAACACATGAGTCAAATAAGTTATTTCCATGTCAAATGATACAATAAAAAATGAATAGGTTGCATGACCATTTTTGAAAAAAATTATTTTTTGCATGCACATAGCTAAATAAATGCATTGGCAGTTGAATGCAACAATTTAAAAAAAATTATCCATTCTCATATTCCAGAGGCAGCCATTTTTCCCAGATGGCACATGCGATAGGGGTGCCCCCCCTTGGTTACACCCTTGCATCATTGGATCATTTTACATGGACCCAATAATGAACTCAATTCCATCTGGCCAAATAAGTTATGAAACCAATAAATTCATTGAATGTTTCTGCAATGCATGTTGAGCTTATATGTATAATGCATGTTTATGTATAATGTATAATTAACTAATAGAACTCATAACCCTATTGGATACATATCTATTGTTTCGTAAGAGGGTTAAAATTAGGGGGGCAATGTTTAGAAATGAAATAAAAATTCCCACTCACGTTTGGCGGGCCTTCTCATTCCTTGTGGCCTTGGTCTGCCAGGAGGAAGGAATCTGCCACCAGGTGGTCCCCTACCTGGAGGCATCATCGGTCTCCTAACCTCCCCTCTCCCAACTGGTTCGCGCCTCCTTTCTGGAGGCGGTGGACCCCTCGATGCATCCCTCGAAGGACCCTGAGAACCCATTGCTTGAGGCTTGTTGACAGGAGCCTTGTTAGATCTGTCAGATGGCAGTGGCTGCTTAGCAGGTGCACCAGGATTACTCTGTCTCTGAACACCAGGATTACTCTGTTTCTGAACACCAGGATTACTCTGTCTCTGAACACCAGGATTACTCTGTCTCTGAACATCAGGATTACTCTGTCTCTGAACACCAGGATTACTCTTTCCCTGAACACCAGGATTACTCTGTCTCTGAACACCAGGATTACTCTGTCTTTGTACACTAGGATTACTCTGTCTCTGAGCTGGAGCAGCTACACCAGAAGTACTCTGTCTCTGCACCGGTGAAGCTACACCAGCATTACTCTGTCTCTGCACTGGTGCAGCTGTCCTCACTTCCTTCCTGGCTTGGGGATTACTGCCAGGGGATGCCTTGGATGACTGACTCTGGCTATTTGGTCCAATGAGGCGATCCTTCAGGAGGCTGTTGCTAGAGGATGGGATGGGAGCACCCTTGGAAGGCCTCTCTTCAACTCTTCGAGGTGGATTGGAAGACGTTTTGAGACTGCCGCCATCTCCTCTCTGAGGTGGGTCGCCCCTGGAACTGTTAGCACCACCAATAGCCTTCACTTGTTTGCCAGGAACTCGAGAACTTTCAGGGGGATTGGGTTGTCTTTCTTCCTTAATGGGAGGCCTCGTTGGATTACTAGGCTGCTTCCTATCATCTCTTATCACAGGCTTTTGGCTAAGGCTCCTTTCTTCTTTTATCACAGGCTTTAAAGCTGGTGGCTTCATCTGACTTCTTTCATCCTTTATCACAGGCTTGGGTAGTGGATTTGACGGTCTCCTTTCCTCTTTAATCATCGGCCTCGGCGGTTCCCTACTCACCTTTTTCTCCTCAAAGGCAGTCTTTTTCTCTTTCAAAGAAGGCACATAATGAGCTGGAGATGGTTTTGCATCTTGATATGAGTCTCGCTCCTTACTACTTTGCTGAAGGGTATTCCTCCTCACTTCATTAGATCTGCTCTCTGGCTCGCCAGCTGAGGAACTTGGTCTGCTGCTGTTGATTGGTCTAGCAGATTCTGATGGCCTGCTGTTGTTGATAGGTCTGCCAGACTCGGGTGGTCTGCTGCTGCTGATGGGTCTATTACTCTCAGGTGGCCGTTGCTTAATCTGTCCTCCCTCCCGTGAACTGCACGGCTGAGATTCTCTCTTCCTCATTTGCTGCTCATTATCATTTCCAGACATCCCTATAAGATGAATACATAATAAAAAATAAATATGACATATTGATAACCTTCACCAGTTTTCTTTAACTTTAAGCCATGACAATTATACACAAACCATCAAATAAATACTATCCTCAATTTTTTAAAGTATGTCACCATAAGCTACGCAGTCAATTTAGCACAAGCAGAATACAGTTAATGTAAAATAATAATTAAATATTTATAAATCCTATACATACATTTTAAATTTAACCATATCACGGTCAGAAAATTCCAGGTGGGTCATGTCAACATTGAAACGGCCATTTTTGTGTATTATTTAAAGTTGTCATTTTATAATTTTAAAAATACATATTTATTCTACTAAGGTTATTTTTTTTCAAATAGTGGGCATACATTGTTTTATGCAGAAAATGCCACAAGAACAAATCCACCAGAACCGGGAATCAAACTACAAACCTTCCGATTGCTGAGCAAACGCAATTCCTCTATGCTACTTGAGCTACAATTTACTGGTGAAAAACAATGATTCAGATAGCATTTAAAGGGAAAAAAGGGAGAATTGGAATGGTAACAGATGTCCAGTAAGCATCCAAGTCTCATGATACCTAACCAGCTGACAATCATATGTATGAAAATGTCAACTGGCATATATCAGCTGGTGGCAGTTCTTGTATGTTTACAGAAGGGCAATAGATAAGCCCCCTGGCAAAAAGAGATTTCAACCATGCACCATGCTTTGCACGCCATTAAAAAAATACCCTCCTCATTTTTATTACATCTCACCTCAAACTAAGCAGTCTATTAAGCAGCAGCAGAATGAAGTTTATGTTAATCTCAGTAATGTTATGCATATAATAATGTACTCATAACCCTCATATGTTTCATAGATTTTTAAGCCATACATTATTCGAAGTATATATCATTTAAGAAATAAGTTTTAGATATTTTTAGTAATATCTCACAACACAAATTTCACATTTGTTGGCTGGTTATTTGGGGAAGTGACTGACAACTGAAGTAATCTGCACCATTGATAACAGGCAGGGTATTTGGTGAGGGGAGGATTGTCTGAGGAAATGAGGAAGGGTTGAGAGAAACCCGAAACTGGCAGTAACAAAAGGTGCCAAGGGGACCATGGTTCAACGTCCCATCCAATGGACGAGTGCTACACCTGTAGTGCTCTTCACAAAGCACCCAAGAAGATATATGGATTCCATTGAAAAATCTCTACAACTGCCAGGATTCAAACCCTATTTGGTATGAGAAGTTAGTGCTCTAGCCACCACCACCAACCTTGAGTTTTCCATTATTGAGGCAATGACTTGGAAACCACTGTAACTGAAAGCAAGATATGTAGGCATTTCCATGGGAAAAGAAGATGATTGGGAATGGAAAATGTCAAGTTTTTAACAAATCATACATTGTCAGGGGTAATTATGTGAAATTCATCCATGGAAAGGAACAAACTTTGCAAATTTCACTGTAAATTTTTTACTCACGACCCGGGTTTCAACAGTATATGCCATCTTCAGGTGACATAAACTGTGGAACCTGAAGTCACCTGAAGTTGACAACAGACAGAACCTGAAGTTGGTCCCCTGAAGATGACATAAACTGTTAAAACCCAGGTCGTGAATAAAAAACCTACAGTGAAATTTGCAAATAATAATTGTTTATTTGCCCTGAGATCATGTAAGTCATACAAAGATATAGAACACGTCACGTTAAAAAAAATGCAAATGGCATCAAAATCAACACAAACAAAAGAAAAATACAACATTATACAATCCTACCACTCTCTAAGAAAGCATGAATGGAGTAGAATAGGGAGTCCTGAAGAAAACTTCTTAGTTTAATCTAAAAAGTGGGTAAGTTGCCAATTGATTTAAGTTAATCACTTAATTTGTTATATAAAATTAACCCAATTGAGTTAGGACCTATTGCTGTTGCAAGAGTGCATACAAAAGGTCTGTGGAAATCATCTCTATGTCTGGTATTGTATGAATGAATTGTCGAGTTTTTTACATTGAGAGACAGGTTTTCCTTAATATTAAGTACAAAAACATATGAAGTAGTATATATATAAAGTAAAATAGGAAAAATGGTAATCATAAGAGATTCCATACCCACGGAAAGTAGTAATCAGCCTCCCAAATACAATGACCTTACTCCACCCCAGTCATGGCATTCCCCTTTTCTTGAGACTCAAACTGTCCTCCACCAAATAAGTCTCTTTCATCGCATTCATCAATGACTTTTCTTGTCCAACCCTCTGCCAATGCTTTTCATTTATCTTCAATGATATCTGTCAAGTGATATGAACCTCAGCTTTTCTTTCCATACTACCAAACCCACAAAGCATGATCTAATCATGATTTTCTTTTTCTGGAACATCCAATCTGCATCCTTTCATGACCCACTCATTTCTCAACCTATTCTTCCCACTTTTACCATGAACGTTTACTTAAGATATCACTTGGCAGGTGGCAAAGTTTATGTATCAAGGGAGAATTCTGGTAGTGTGTGTTCCACATTTAGTGGACAGTATGGGCCTTATGGAGAATGCTGTTGCCAAATTTACCCTCCGTGTGCTGACCTCTACACCACGTAGGCAACTACTTCCAAAACCACACTAAATTAAAGTAGGTTACTTTAGGGAATGATATTTGCATATTGGAAGATTCCTAGATGTGCAGTAAGCATGAGGTAGTAGTACTAACTTAATTTTCCAGCTGCTTTTGGCAACATCGCAACTCTGGCCTTATGGAAACAGGAAACTAATCTCCATAAAAGCCCATTCATTCATTCATGTTTTTCTACTCCAAGTGACAGGTTTCCTCATGGGCTCCTCCTCCAATCCACTCTTCTCTCAGCCAGACACTTTATATCCTCGTAACTTCCACCTATTTTTATGTCCCAACTGTCAACTAAATGTGGAACGGACTATAGTAAGAACATCAGATGTCAAATTACATAAATAAAGGAAGCATTTTTTTAAGACAAAGAAATTTGTCTGGGGGACTTAGCAGGGACATATATAAAATAGATTGTAGAAGAGTTTGATAGGGAGTAAGGTGTTGTATGGTTTGGAAACTTGGTCTTTATGCATTGTAAGGTGGAACGGTTCATATCTCAGGGAATACCTATTTTGGAGGGTGAGTAGCATTGGTTTCGAAGTTCATAAATCTGATGTTGGAGAAGAATTTAAAAAATGGAGGAATTAGTTAGTTGGGTTGGGAGTAGAAACTTAAAGGAAAGGTTGGTACATATAATTACTACATGGAGCTTCGTGCTGAATAGGTCAGAAACTTGGACTTTTCAGATAGATGGTGAGCATCATCTAGATGCTTTTGAGATGTGGGTGCAGCGAAGAATGGAAATGAAGAGCTGGATAACTAGGAAGATAAATGAGAGATGAGAGAGTGGAGGAGAAAAGGAAATTGGTGTCAGAGATTGGAAGAATACATATAGCTAAAGTGGGGGATCAAAAAGAAATTACTTGGCGGGCACGTTTGCTTTACTTCTATATTTCATTCTCCATTCACCTCCTTCCTACTGTGTTGGTCAAAAAATTCTCCAAAGTATTTTTCTTTCATAAAGTTTGTTTTTCAGATTTAATGACATCCCCTTTTCTCACAACCATATGTCACAACTGGCCATATTAGACTTTGTAGATTTTTTGTTTGGATTTTCAATGGATGAAAATTTATGAATTGATACTAGATAATAGGCCCATAGGGAGACCTAGTAAAAGATGGAGAGACAATGCCAAAGAGGATTTACAAAGAATGAATATTACTAACTGAAAAAAACTAGCAAAAGAGAGAACAAGATAGGCATTAACTGGAATGGCAAAAATAAGATCGACAAAGAAAGTTTAGGAATGGATACCATAGAAGTTGGCCCAGAGGGAGACAAAGGAAAAGATGGAGAGACAATGTCACAGAGTATTTACAAATGAATATGTCCATTTGGAAGGTGACTGTAAAAGATAAGTGGAATATGGGCATTAATTTTTGAAGAGGCCGAAACCCATGAAGGGCTGTAGCACCCAAGCAAGAAGAAAAAGAGCTTGGTAGGCACAGAAGAGGAAGGAAGAGAATAAGAATTCTGGATGACATACTAAGAGTAGAAGGTACAAGGAATAAAACAAGAAACTTGATAGAGGGCAAGCTGCGTTGTGTGTAGGAAAGTTTAAAAATCACCCCAAAAATGAGAAATATAGATAGCGAACTTCCAAAAATCTACCAATCAGCTCATAGAATAGCCAATCACAATATGCTTAGTTGCACCAGAATTAATGCTCATTCTGGTGCATAGAAGTTTGACTTATTCAATAAATTGAGAATGAGTACACTCTTATGTGACATTACCTTAGTATCTCAAGCCAAATGCCCACTAGTACATATATTTGTTTCATAGTGGCCTTCTTTTGCTCCATTAGCATGCTTTTTTGTCCCTTCATTTATCCTTAAAAAAACCCTTGTTCAAGATACATGCAATCATCCACCCATTCACGTTTGTGCACATTTTACCCACATTTTGAACTGGTTTACCCCATTTTTTATAAGGATATCACATCAAAAAATTGCCAATTTGTGTATGATGGCAAGTCTCCTGACTAGAGATTTACTTCCATCATTGAAATACTTCAGAGACTTGAAGAGTGGAATTGTATACTTATTAACAAGATAGGGCCAAGATGCCAAGTGGCTTCATTGATTTTCGGAGAAATGCAAAAGTTGGCTTGAACTGAAGTCTGTTTGGGTTCTCCACTGGGTCAAACTCTGCATTTCTACCGACGTTTTAATGTATGTATGTACCAATCGTCAGAAATGCAGAGTTTGATCTGGTGGAGAACCCAAACAGATTTCACTAACAGCATACGCCAGGTAAGCATCAGATCATTAAATTTTATTACTTCAGGCTTGGCTCAGTGGAAGTGAAAGATATCCATTTTTTAATTTAAAAAATTCGTACTTTTCCACACTTTATTTCAATCTGCGACCAGTTTCACCTTGATATGAGATACCTTATCAAGGTGAAACTGGCCTCAATTTTAAATCAAGTGCGGAAAAGTATGAAGTTTTTTCATTCAAAAAAGGACATCAGATCATTCTTCAAAAGTTGGTTAGCTCGGCAACATTTCATGAGAGAGGTAATGCTGAGGCCTGCGTGCACTTGATGCACATACTCGAGTGGGGTCATGCGTGAACACCTGCACGAACACATTCACTGAATTAGAACACGGGTTATTTTCTTGACATGGGTTCACGCATGCATGCAAGCAAAATGTTCATTCAATGGATTTTTTAAGGGACTTGCAGTCATGCACGAACCCACACAGGTACATGTGTTGTGATTCACGTGACTAAGGCCTCATTTCTTCAACCTATTCCAAGCTATGAGCACATATATGCAAACAGCGAAAATATGTCCCCAGCAACTGTATTTTTCTCCTTTCCCTCAGGACTCTATGCCAATGATTCTTCATTGTTATTGTTGAGTCAGAGGTAACCTGCCCTAATGGTATAAGCTAATGTTTTGCATCTTGGCCCCTATGGTCGTTCATTTATTGCCTTTTCGAATGCCCTTTTGCTAAGCACTCCATCTCTAAAGCTATGTTTTTTCAGCAAAGCTCCTGCCTACCCTACTAATAAATGGTAGCAAGCATGTCTAGCGATATGTTTATGCTGACCTCAGTGACTGGACACAGCTTGGTGTTAGTGTTTTAGGTTTCTTTCTTAAATTTCCTGGATTCTTTTTTTCTGCCAGTGCTCATCCACTCCTTTTGTCAAAAATGGATCAGAAGAGTATTATTCGTAAGAAAATGTTAGCCCTCCAGTAAAAAAGTAACAGTGAGCATTCGATTTTTCCAGAAGAAGACTCACGTTTCACTTGCTTCTGCTCTTGGGATCGCCGAGGACCCCTGACCCTCATTAAGGGTGGCGCAGGCAGCTGTTACCCTTCTTGCTTCGTCTGATTCTGAAGATGAATTGGAATGCTAAAATCACTTTTGCTGTATTTTCAACAGAAATTTCCATTTTTTAGGTTCATCCCTTCATTCCTGGTCGGCAAAAATTGCATTCCAAATTCATTTTGATTCTGTCTCTCCAATCTCATCAGTTGAGTTGTTAAACATTAAATACTTTCTATTGCATTGCTATTCAAATGTATAATATTCATTAATGCCATAAATCATGAAAATATATCATACCTCAATGAGAACTGATATTTCCTGAAGCTCAATCTTGTACCAAGAATCTTCCTCTCATCCGTTTCTAATGTAGCAATATTAGTGGGATAGTGCAAGGCAAGAGATTTTTGACACATGAAAAAGTACTGATGAATTCAAAGCTTCATATCTCCCCTTGAAATGATGACAGTTTTATTCTTTCGCCAAAAATGAATTCAAATTTTTATGCAAAATTCACATGCAGCATATAGGGATCTATTCCTAATGATATGAAAGTCAGCGGGTGATCGCTTTTTTCATTACAAAATTTGAAATTTTTTGTCCAAAAGATTTATAACTAAAAATAACAGCACTGAAACTGATGCAAATACATCTAAATAAAAGTCTACTGATAAGAAGAGTAATGTGTAAGAAACTTTCCCTTCTTGTTGTAATCAGAAGATGTGAACCACTTGCTGACAACAGTGTGAAGAAGATAAAGTCAGCAAATCTACCTCACTCACAGAAATTTAAGGAAATATTTTTTACAACATCACCTAACCACTGTCACCATTAGATTCAGCATCTTTCTGTTATAGGTAAAATGCCTAATAAAATATAGCAATGGAAGAAGCAGAATGCAGAATTTCAGGAGCCCACACTTAATCATTTTGATGCCTTGTGATGGATAGAGAACTTTTAAAGGATGCAGTAATATCAACTTCGCCTTAAAACAACAGCACCTAAGCAATTGTTTTACAAATTCCTTAAAATCAAATAACTAGACATGGAGCCTGCAAAAGTAGCTAAATTATATATGCACACTACATATTAACCCTTCAAGCCCAGATGAGATATAAATGAATCCTATCTTGTAGGTTGGAGAAGATTTAAATGGAATTGCTGGTTTTCTGCTGATTTAAATGGAATCACTGCAACATAGTCACTATGTTACTCGACGGCATGTGACGTTTGTGGCCAACCAGGGGCGGATTAAGGTCGTTGTTTTGGGGGGGGCGGTTCACTACTTCCCGCGGCACCTGGGGGGGGGGGGGCAATACATCTCAACTAAATAGAGGTCCTGGTGGACTTCCCTTGGAAAATTAAAAGAAATGAAGCGCTTGGAACATAGTTTTGATGTGGTTATATTATATATGAGATGTAATAAATTATTGAGTAAATCTATCTAATCAAATTTGAAAAACGTAAAAAAATGATGTAAAGAATGCCATTCTTGTGAAGAAGTGAAGTGTCATCCGGGTTTTACACCACGTTGGTCCATGTTTCCTCGGACGACAGTTTCGGTGGCGTTTCAGTCGACTTCTTCAGGTCGGCGAAGTGAAGGTGCAGCCATTTGTCGTCTTATATATCTCACCCGTTGGAGTCAGGTCTAACGCTTGAGATATATAAGACGACGAATTGCTGCACCTTCACTTCACCGACCAGAAGAAGCTGACTACAACGCCAACGAAACTGTCGTCCAAGGAAACATAGACCAACGCGGTGCAAAAGGCGGAAGATCTGCATCTTCCCATTCATCAACCTGCGGCAGCCTACACAAGGATTTCGAACTCCTTGAAATAAATCTTCTTTAATGCCGTTCAATATGAAAATTGGTTGGAATGAAATAAAAAGATAAGTACATATTCAGAAAATACTATTTTCCTTTTATATTTTTTTATAATACCTAGCAACGGAAACGCAGTAATGCTCGGAAGTTACCGTCTTTCGTCAAGGGCTCTTCCAATGATAATGCAACGTCATGTCGTCCCGATGACCTGTGAATGGTATGTTCTGACGACCAAGAAAAATCACATTTCTAAGTATCAGCTTCAGATTTTCTCTATTTTCCTTGATTTTCTCCATTCTGTAGCCGTCCAGTTGGCTTGTGTTTTGATTTTCAGGTTTTTTGTATTTTTCCAGAAAATTCAGGGCCAACTGGGCACTCCACCTTTGTGATAGAATGTGTGTTGGTGGTTTTCCAGATCATCTAGTTTCCCAATCAGTTGTGAAAACTTAAACGGCTTAGTAACGAGGGATTTTAACTGAAAATTTGTACCGCAAGCTGCTGTTGATTTGGAAAAAAAGGGAAATACCTACAAAAACGTCCATTCATTGAGGGAGAAACCACAAGCCAAGGGTACTTTTCAAGATGTTCTATCCTCACGTAACGACACTCTTCTGCGGTTCCCTTCCTATGAGTTGAAAAGGGATACTTGTAGTCGCTTACGGATGTCCAAGGGCTTTCCAAAAGTTCTGCTATTTTCCTATCATCAGGTCTTTCCTTTCCTGGTACAATGAAGAGACCAACGTCACAGTTGAAATTTTCAGCTAAGGGAAGTGAAGAAATTGAAGCTTCAATTGATGTTTCGTGGCTACGTGGAGGGGATTGTAAAAGGACCATGGACTTAGCCAGAGTCTCATTGTCAGTTGTGCAGCATGAAGGCATGGTGTTAACAAAGTGTGTATTTCCTCCTGCTGCTTCTGGCATCTTTTGTTTTTGGACGCGAGAGAAAAAGCTTCGAAGGTACTATTAGTTTTCCGCTTTGTACCAGGCCTACTAGAAGAAGACGCCTGTAAACAAAAGTAAACCTTAGCTATTCCTTCTGCGACGAGTTGCAAAAACATTATAAGCATATCTTTTTCTCACCCTATAGCGTAATACTTGAAAATTATTTTGCTTTACTTAGAAAGTCCTCAATTTTACTGCTATCAAAAGGAGAGGGGACAAAAATACTGTGGGTGGACCTCTTACAGCATTTCTATGATAACACAATGAAAATGAAAGGCCAGTAAATAGGTGGGTGTTCAATTCCTTGATCAAAAAGCTGATAAATAGCAATGGAGGCTAATGTGGGCCCGAGCTTGAAGCCGGCCGTCCGACACTAATGGCGAGCGCGAGAAAGCGCAAATAAGTTATGTCGTTGTAATTAACCGACTGAACCTACCATCTCTGACTGAAAGGTTGATCTGCACGTCAGGTATATCACAGAATAAAGGACGCAGGGTCCTAAACATGTGAAGAACTCTTGAACTTGTCACTCACTACAACTGAAACAATACTCTCGCTAGAGCAGGGCAACTGACATGTCGCGAAGAGCACGAGAGCAGAGGGTGTCGCATAGTAGGCAATGTTGAAGGAGGGCGTGAAGACTGTATTCCCCTCTCGCAGACGCACTACGGCTCAACTGCCCAAACTCGTGGCATAATTCTCTGCATACACAGTAAATAGGTGTATACAGGTCTGCATACATAGTATAATATCTTATAACTATTCCGTTACGGCACCAAAGCTTTCACAACAATGTTCATCAAAAGGCTTACAAAATTACAATTGCGAACATCGAGGATACTGTGTCTGTTTAGACAAGTGGCTTTTAGATATTTTCCAATTATCTTTAAACATTGTGGATTGATCTGGTGAAATAAAAACTTGCATTGGAGAGCCACCTTAATGATAACCATCTTTTCTATTTTCCCGGCAATTACGGGGGGGGGGGGGGGCAGCCGCCCCCCCCACCCCTTAATCCGCCCCTGTGGCCAACGTAGTGACTACGTCACTTGTCGTTGAAGGGTTAAAAAAGCAGGCAGTGGCAAATTTTTTGCTTTTAAAACACATAATTCAAGAAACATGAAATTAGCTTGAAAATATTTTAACTGACCAGTACCCAAGCATTGTGTTTTAATATTATGGGTTGTTTTTCTTATGAGCTTAGTTTTTTGCTGAGTGACATCATTTTATTAAAATTGATGCATTTTATGTATTCAAAGAAAAGAAGGACATTGTCAAGTTGTCATTGTCATAGTTTTACATCCCATCTGACGGACAGAATGAAGTATTTGAAGTGCAATCAACAAAATGCCCAAGTAGTCAAGCATCTTCTCCGAAATCAGCATTAGAGAAACAAATATTAAATGGGATATTGGAAAGTATTATATGTACAATTAAACCATAAAAATGCCAGCAAAGGTGTCCTACCCTTGATACAAAAGTGAATGGCTATTCAATGACGTAATTTGTTGAAAATTATAATACAAAAGTAGGTTTCTTAGACATAGAGTCAAACCACAGGCCTTTGATTTTCTGACCCAATTTGCAGACCACTACGCTACCCACGATTCCCTATTCTCTCAGAAAGCCAGATGCACATGGTTTGATTTTAAGTCCTGGATGCCTCTTTTTCCTTATCAATGAATTATTTGCTATTCAGTGCTGTCGTTGAGAAAATGTTGAATCACAAATATGATGCCTGCACTTACAAAATCAAAAACTTAAATGGGATGTGGCATTGGAAAGGTTCTGTAAAATATACAGAATTATAATTGCTAAGGTGTTAGGGCAAAGATTTCTGCAAGGGAATTCACAAAACGTACTAATCCAGTATTTGGTGTGAAGGCCTGCACAGTAATATGTTTTGAATTCTTGAGCAATGTCTTCCGCATTTTCCCTTCCGCTGTACAAACATTGAGAGAGAATCTGGCCATATTGTAGTACGGTCAATGAAAGTCTAAAAATAGATTAACAAATATACATGCTGAGAAGTGGCGGCAATTTATAATTTTAAACCCTAAAATTACATCCTTTTTTACATGATACATTGAAAGCACATTTATCTATAGAACAGGCCAAAAATGAATTTTGTCACTATTGCTGACTTATCTACGTAGCTGATCGCAATTTCAAGATAATAATTGGGGTGACTGTAATTAAAACTAATCACGGTATGATTTTCTGTGTCTATGCATATTAGTAGCAGCAGTTACAAAGATAGATAGATATATATATTTATTAGACATTAAGCAAAGGTATAATGTAATAGTCTTTGTCGGGTATGCACATACAAACACATATTAAAAATTAATAACAGGATTTTTACACTCCAAAAATTCATTTGATTATTAAAATGCTTTGGTCAAAAGCCATGTGTGGAGGGCATATTTAAACCTCGGTAAGGTAACATTTCTAGCATCATAGGGTAATAAGAAATAAGATATTACAATTTTCCACAGATAAAGTTTTAATCGACCCGGGTTTCCATGTACTGCATCATCATCAGGTACATATATTTGGAAATCAAGGTATATATACAAGAGAAGGTGGGTGAGGAAGGTTAGGAAAGTGGAGGGAGAGAGTGGGGAAGGGGAAAAATTTCAAGGGGGGTAGGGAGTTTTATTTACACAAGAAAAACGTTAACATTAGAATTTTGAAACACCTTTGTGGAGAAAAAGAACCCCCCTTCCACAAAAGAACCCCCTTTTTGTTTTATACAAAGTGTCGCCTACTGTTGTGTACCCCACAAAAATTCCCCAGTTACCAGTGACAAAGTGTAATTTTCCAATGCTTGTCCCTTTCCCCCCCCTCGACGCGCCGCGGGACATCACCTCAACGAACTTATGTTTTTTCAAAATTCAAATGTTAAAGTTTTTCTTGTGTAAATAAAACTCCCTCCCCCCCTTGAAATTTTTCCCCTTCCACACTCCCTCCCTCCACTTTCCTAACCTCCCTCACCCACCTTCTCTTGTATATATACCTTGATTTCCAAATATATGTACCTGATGATGATGCCGTGCATCGAAACCCGGGTCGATTAAAACTTTATCTGTGGAAAATTGTTTTATCTTAGTTCTTATTATGTTCATATTCCACAACATCTCGCCTGATTCCTCCCTTTTTGCTCATAGGGTAAATTGTTGAAAAGGTGTTGTTTTATAAAATCAAAAGATTTGCTAGTTTTAGTCAATCTACAGTGGGGCATTACAAGGTTATTTTTAATTCTAGTATTGTACTGATGTACGCTAGCCCCGATTTTAAAAGAGTCCAGATTTTCTCTTACATTGCAGAGGCATTTAAAAACATATAGGCTGTACACGGTCATTATGCCATACTGTTTAAATAGAGGTTTGCAATGTTCCAGTGTGTGGTAATTAGAATTAATCCTCACAGCTCTTTTTTGCAGGATAAACAAGTCATAAGCTGATAATGCATGACCCCACAGCTCAATGCCATATTTAAATGGCAGTGGAAAAAGGCAAAATAGGCATACCTCAGGTAAATAGTCATTTGGAATGTGTGTTTTCAGCTTACGGAGCATATAAATGGCTTTAGAAAGTTTAGCAAGGGTCGAGGATTTGTGACAGTCCCATTGTAGTCTACAGTCAAGCTCGAAACCAAGAAGTTTTAGGTTTTCATGGTTGACTAATGCTGGACTTAAGGAGAATGTGACCTGTTGCGTTTTCTCTTTATTCAGTGAAAGTTCATTTGCAGAGAACCACTCATGGGCTACTGACAAGATGGAGTCAGATGGGTTATGGTGGTTGCCTGGGTCGTTTGGTCCATGTATAAAAGTTGTATCATCTGCATATAATAGTGAAGCACATGGAACATTGCAAGTGAGATCATTAACCCTCTTAGTGCGGCGGGCCGATATATCGGCTCTTGCGTCTCGGGCGAAAAGTGCGGCGGGCCGATATATCGGCTCAAACGCAGGCTGTTGTTTAAATCGCTATAATTTATAAAATATTAATATCATGTTTTTTGTTGTTTCTTTTATCGAAAAAAATGAATTCTCTGCTTTATATAACATGTTTTTTATTTTTTATTTTATATTTGAAATACTTTTTATAAAGTATGAATCATACTGTAATTTTGACGTTGAACTGTTTACGTGTGGGGAAGCACAGCCTCATCATATGCTCACTCTTTTCGCTGAATGGACGTTCCAAGAGAGCCCACTAAAAGGCTTATCTGCAACCTCATGAATGCGTTATGATGAATCTGTTTTGATAAAAACTGCTAACTAAGACTTGGGCGATACGACGCCAATGAAGCCATTACTTTGTTATCATGTTGGTTTCTCTTGCCTTCCGTCTTAGGTAATCATATGGGCCCTTTGTAATGGGATTACATTGTCAGCATTCCTCTTTGTGATAGGGATTTTTTCTTATTCTGCCTTGAGATAGTTACTAGATTGTAAATGGTGTGCGAGGAACGCAGTGGGTTCTCTTTTGGCTTTGAAGCTCAGTTCGGTTTTTCCCTTGCGAGAGTGCAGGTTTTCCCTTGCAAGCGTGCGGTTGAATCAAGCGCGATTACAAGAAAATACGTACGTTTTTACTCTTGTGTTCGTTTTGGTTACCTGAAATGGCAACTAAAAAGACTTCGAAAGATATTGTGGATGAAGAATTGGTGAATTATTTGTTATCGCTAAGTGATGACGATTGCTCTGAGGAATATGACGAGAGCGAGCGTCTGAGTGACGAAGTGAATTCGGATTCAGATGACTCTGACATTGTCACGCAGAGAAAAAAACCTAGACTTATTGTGGAAAGTGACGAAGATGGTGCAAGCAGTGACGTGACTGATGTAATTCCGCCACCGGAGTTCAACCTAATATCTGAAGGCCATGACACTTGGAGTGCTAACGCCTTCAGTTACGCAGAAATACCGGGTCCCAAGCATGCGCCATTACCGACTGCAGAACCCATAGCATACTTCAATTTGTTCTTCACCCCTTTGCTATGGAATTTGTTTGCACAGGAAACAAACAGGTATGCTGCACAGTTCCTCGCCGCCCATGAAACAATATCTCCTAGATCGAGATCGAGGCAGTGGCGGGAAGTGACAGTGAACGAGATGAAAGGGTTCATCGCTATTTTACTGGAGATGGGTATAACTAAAAGGCCTACTATCTTTTCCTACTGGTCAAACAATTCTCGCACCATACCATGGTTCGGTAAAATGATGTCTAGAGATCGCTTTCAGTTGCTTCTGAGGTTTTTCCATCTCACAGATAATTCCAAACTTTTCCCACCTGGCAGTGAAAAGTACGACCCTTGTGCCAAATTTCAGCCCATTGTTGACCATGCTAATCGCCTTTTTCGCCATCATTATACACCACATGAACACCTTAGCATAGATGAAACATTAGTGGGTACCAAAAGCCATTCACAGTTACTCCAATATTTACCAAATAAACCACCACAAATGGGGTATAAAGTTCTGGATGCTCTGTGATTCCGTAGTGAACTACTGTCTGGCGTTCTACTGCTACCGTGGTGCGAAAAATAAAGAAGATAAAAAAGACTTGCAGGAACATGGACTAAGTTTTGTGGTTGTGAAAAAGCTTTTGACCATAGGTAATTATTTTATGAAAGGGTACCATGTTGTGGTGGATAACTTTTTTTCTAGCGTTGACCTGGCACGTGAATTATATAAAAAGCAGACGTATTTGACAGGGACATTGCGAAGGAATAGAAAGAACATTCCCAAAGAACTAAAAGAAAAGTTTAGCGTAGGGGAAAGGAAATATTATAGAAGTGGTGAAATTCTTTTTCTAGGGCAAATGGAAAAAAAATCCCAAAAAAATCCTGTACTGCTGCTTTCCACAAAAGCAACAGCACAAAGCATTCATCTAAGTAAAAAGAGGCATGGTAAAACCAAAGAAATAGTTAGACCACAAATAATCAATTTATATAATAGTTACATGGGTGGGATTGATACATCTGACATGATGGTATATTCTTACTTGGATGAAAGGCGTACAGTAAAGTTTTGGAAGAAAGTTGTTTTTTGTGTAATTGCTCGTATGGTGCTCAATTCTTATATAATATATAAAGAAAATAATCCAATAAAAATAATGACAAGACTTCAATATACATCAAGCATCATAGAGTCTCTAGAGTCGGAATGGCTTGTAAAGACCGAGAGTGACGTATCCCCTCGTGCACATGGGTCAAAAGCTGGACTGCAGCAACTTCCCGGGAGAAAAGAAAAAAATTGTGTTGTTTGTTCAGGAAAACATGACCAGAAGAGAAAAAGGTCCCGTACAGTATGCATACAGTGTCAGAAAGGTGTGCATAGCATTTGCTTGGTTAACTCAGTGGTAAATTGTAAGATAAGACTTTTCCACGAAGTGGGACCATACAGAGGCTGACTAAAAGTTATGCCAATCGCTTGTTTTTCCTTATATTGTTATAATTTTTTCCACATGATTTTTTGGTTATTTATTTGATGTAAATATAGCCGTTTCATTATAAAATGTGAAAAAAGTTATATTACTATTGTGTGTGAAAATCAAAATATTATTGCTAAAAAAATATTGTTTAACTTTATAACTTTGAAATAAATACATATATTTCTCATTTGATGTCAAATAATAGTATTATTATTAAAAATTCAATTTATATAAAATTGTTAAAAACCGCATATCAATATCTAAAACAATAACTTCATAATGTTATTTTTCCTAAGATGATACATTTTATTAAAATACCCCCCGCATTTCTCACTAGTACCGCTGGTGGAGGTTAGCACTAAAAGGGTTAATCGAAATTAAAAACAGGAGTGGACCTAGAACGGACCCTTGAGGTACACCATACTTAACTATTTGGGGTGATGACAGATTATTATTTAAATAAACACACTGTTTGCGATCAGACAGGTAGGAGTCTAAAAGTTTTAGTTCATTCTCATTAATACCATAGTATTGCAGTTTTTGGAGGAGGATGGGATGGGAAACACAATCGAAGGCTTTGGAGAGATCACAGGCAGTTACTCCAATGGAAGATCTATTTTCAAAAGCACCCAATATTTGGTCAATCACATACTTGACTGCTGAAGAGGTTGATTGACCTTGATGAAAGCCAAAATGACATGATGAAAACAGATTGTTATTTTGAAAGTGATCGTAGAGCTGTTTCTTAATAACTTTTTCTATTTTCTTCCCAAAAACTGGAGTTATGGAAATGGGTCGATAGTTGGATGGTAAATTTCTATCACCCTTTTTGTAGATAGGGATTGTTTTTGATATTTTCAGAGTTTTTGGGAAAAGCACCGGACTGAAAACAAGTGTTACAGATTGTAGCAAGAGGTTCATTTAGTACATCAGCTAATTCTTTGATTAAATTAGCAGATAACCCATATATGTCAGTGCTGGAGGACTTTTTAAGATTACTTATAACCTTCTGAATATCTAGTGGAGTAACCCAGGTCCATTTGAAAGTGGGTGTAACTACAGAGACATTTTTAAGCAAGTCAGTGGCTGTTACTGATGGGCAGTTAATATTGGCGATTATATCGTTGACAGAGTCAATGAAGTACTTGTTTAGTCTGTCCGGATTGAAAGGGAGTGCTGAGGTTAAGCGTTAAGACCAGACTTCCTGATTAATTATTTTCCAAGCTGTCTTGAACTGGTTATCGGCATTTAGTATTAGGGAACCATTAGCCTTACTTTTAGAGATATGGATTTTATTAATGTACTCCTTCCTAAGTTGGCGCCATGCATTTTTATCCTCATAGCTGCCGGACTGATTGTATTTGGCGAGCAACAGCATTACTTCAGACCGTAGAAGTGATAGCTCAGCAGCAAACCACTTATTGGCTTTATTTTTTCTCTGACTTTTATGAACTAGTTTCTTAGGAAAACAGTGCTCAAAGAACAAGCATAAAATTTTCAAAAAAACAAGAGAAAATGTCATTACCATTATGATGTGTGAGTAAGGAGAACCAGACTACATTAGACAGTAAGGATTTTAGACTAACAACTCCAATAGGAGTTATTAACTGACTGAAAGTAGGACTTTTAGAGTAGAAAGTATTAAGATTGGACTTGCTTTTTGGTTTTACGATTGCAAAGAAAAACTCCAGGGCAAGATGATCAGCAATGCCAAGATCGATAGCATTGACAGAAAATGAGTTGATGGGTAAACTGGTAATGATATTATCTAGACAAGAACTGGCTCTTGTACGCTCTTTGTTCACACAAAATAGGTTAAAGGATAGAAGTAGAGAGGTAAGAGCAATCAGGGGAAGGCTTATCTTGCTGGAGAAAATTGTGTTGAGTCAAGTGCATATTTAATAAAGAACCAGAATCAAGAACCAAAGTTAATTCAAAGTCACTGTCCCCACTTGATTCAAACATCCTGAGTGGTACATTGATGTAATGTTCATCTGCAACACATACTACATCACCAATAACATAGTCTCAACCCTCCTCATTATCAGAGGACAATTAATTATTCATTTCATTACTAACCATCTGATCAGATGGAATTGGATATGAACAGATTGGGAACAAAGGGTAAATAGAACAAAGAGATCAATGAAGTATAAAAATTCTCACATCCCACTGGTAAAAAAATGAGTGCCTACAATAGCAGATGTGTATCATAATATGAAATCAAGGTAATTTTATTGATATATAAGTATGTAATAAATAAAAAAATTCTCTATTTCTATGTTTCAAAATTTATATGCACACACTATCCACGTTGGAAATTATTCATCTTCAAAAATGAGTTTTAAAATGTTGATCAGACTGAATAAAATATATATGCATGTAGATTAACCAGATGACTTTACAGAATACCATGTTTACCAGCATCGAGGACGTAGCATTTGAGTTATACAGTAGAGGGCCGTATCCATGCTAATGGAGGGGGAAGCCCAATCAGATAGCTGCAACTGTCGGATAATCCATTCATGTTCAATTTCAAGGTAGTTGTGGCCTTGGTTTCAGCACCATGCTTTCTCAGCCTTCTGCGCATATTGCTTTGAAATACTCATTTTATCCTTCCATTTCCTTTATCGGGTGATCATTCATTTCAATAATTTCTCCAAAATATTTCACCAACTAAAATTTATAATGTTGATTGGTGAATTTTATTCTCAGATGTGCAATGCATCCTGTTATTACATACCTACTTATGGTATTTGCCTTGCAGTAAGTGTTTATTTATCTTTCAATTCATGGTTGCAAATTAATATGATCATTGCGAGGAATCTGGGGCTATGCCGATCAGTAAAATTTGCCAAGTGTTTTTTTTTTAACTTATCAGACTCCGGTCAAGGTAGCTGATGCACACTTGCACGACTACAGCTCGTTGGAGTTTGAGTCCTCCATCCCAAGCTATAGCTAACCACGGAAGGTCAGTTCTATGGGGATTAGAAGACCCTTCTTGAAATTCTGAGACCCATAAACCTTCAAGCTTACTCAAAGTAAACAAGTCAAGGTCACCAATCACCCCAATTCATAAATGCATAATGCCACTGTGGCTACCAACTTCCTCATTGCCTGCAGTGGTGTACTTACAAATTGATTCCTTATCCAAATATTTTTACAGATTCTGTTATCTCCAGTAATAAAGTGGGTAATGAATAATAATATTCTTTATACACGCAATAAAGGTTTCTCAAAGAACATTGCCAGTAACTTTAATATGTTCTAAGGTATGCACAAATAATCCTTATTTCACGCAATCATCTACAAAATGTTAAAAAATTAGCCACTTATCATGATTTAGATATCACCGGTGCATTAATTGGTATGTGAATTTTAAATTCTTGGATCTGTCATTTTCCAGGTGTACCATCCATGCCGAGTAGACGTGTAGAACATTTATTTCTTATGGCAATGATCATATAGATAATTACGCATCTATACCTCACCACCTCTGCTTCTTTAGTCGAGAGAGGAAAAGCCGGAGAGGCAGAATCCTTGCCAAGCTAAAGCTCTAACAGCCTCGGCAAAGTTTATGTACACAGGACGGGAAGGCACGTTGAGGGGCAGAGGGGAGGGTGGGAAGGAGAGGGGACAGGTGATAAGGCAAGAAGGGAGGTGACGACCTTGATGCGAGGTGTCTTTCTCTCAACTCAGGGGCCATCTAGCTGGTCCTCTGAGAATTAAAAAAGGCCAACCAGTGCTATACGACAAATGCTCTAGTACAGCGGTTCCCAAACTGGGGGTCGCGGGCCGTTCGGAAAGGGGTCGCGAGATGAGGATTGTAATTACTTTAAAAACAGTATTATTTGAATGTACACATTGTTTGTTATTTTTAGGGGGTCGCGGCTAAAACGTATGGGCTAAAATGGGTCGCGGAAAGAAAAAGTTTGGGAACCGCTGCTCTAGTATATGCCTACTCTATGGTTATAAACTTAAAGGTAATCTATATGAAATATATTCCATAGGGCTGTAAGAGTGAATTAAACCAATGTCTGTATTCACTTTCAAAGGCAAATGGACAAAAATCAATTGCAAAGAAGCATTTAATAAATTTGTAAGTACAGTTTCCGTATAATTTCATCTTACACAGAGGTAATTTAACCACAGACTAGATACCCAGTAGAAAATAATAATTAAGAAAGAAAAAAATCATTTTGATGTAATCAACGATCATGAAATATTCTATGATTTCAAAGTATTATTTAAGTATTATTTTCAAAGTATATTACAGTAAAAGGACATTAGAATGCATACAACAGAAAAATAAAGTTTCCAAATATTTCACATAACAACCAATGACAACACTCAAAAAATCATTGATTTGAACATGTTTATGAATGCTATAAACTTTCAACAAGGTAACCAGTGACTACAACCATGTTATTAGTACAACATGATTGGCTATTGAAACAGTGCATGCACATTTCAATATCTTAGTTTGGGGAATAGATCAACGTCATGAATTTTCTGGGCAAATTGATCTTTTTCCATCAATGAGCTTATGGTTTGTCACCACGTGCAAAATCAATCCCAAGAGCTCCTGATATTTTTAATTTTACTAAACATTTTGTACAACGATTAATTTTAAATTCCAATAGCCACTCATGATTCAGTAACAAAAGATGTTAATATCTGTCTATATCCCAATGTTTCAGAATATGTTCACAAAAAACAGCGACTAATCCAATCAGATTACAAAGCATTCACTAAGTTACTTTTTAAAAATCAATAATGCACTCCTCATGCTAGGAGAAATTATGCATCATAAATTAGTGAGAAAGGTAGAGTCCCGCAAAGGAGAAAGACTTGTAGAGGTACGTAATGAGAAGAATGTGGTCGTAGCCAACACACTCCTCAAGCAACAAAGGCATCTTCCATGTGCAAAATACACATGGAAGATGCCCAGAGATAGGGCCAGGTACAAAACCCACAAAATACTAATAAAAAGAGTTGCAACTATGTGTGGTTAAAACCTTTTGCACCCAGATACTTTCAACCCCTTCTCTTTCCCCACATACACAGTCACTCATGTTAACTTCCACCCTTTCCTCTTCCCATCTAATCCCCTCCTCTACCCCCTTTCCCCGACCCTCCCCTTACCGGCAATTCTGTATATATACCGGACTTTGAGTCATATTTGTTAGCTGATGATGATGATGCAGTGCATCGAAATCAGTCGCATTAAAGGTTATATTGTGGAAAATTGCCAATATTATTTTATTTTATCACCACAACATACTTATAATACAGAGATAAAATAATCATCTGAGAAGTGAAAGACCTACCCTGGAGCAGTTCATAAGAGTGACCATAATCCAGTAGTGATTGAAATTACACCATAGTGAGATTAAGTAACACAGTGATATCTAAGGCAAACCAGAAACTCCAATGAAGCAGTCAAGTGCTTGAAGAGAGAGAAACCAAAGCTATATTTCCCAATGGCCATCAAGCAAAATCTAGAAAAAAACATTAGTAGAGCAGCAAGATGAAAGGTCCAAAGGAAGAAAATTTCAAAAGCAGCTGATGGACTCACGAGTGGAAGTCAACATTAAACAGCAGTGGATAATAATGTAGCTCAAAGACCTTGAAGAAAGAAGATAATACAAGAACCCAAGAAATGTATGTGAAGAAGTCTACAAAAATTTATGGAACCAATATAAACGAGAATCTAATGAGGCCAAGAATAAATGGAAAGAACTACATACGTATCTAGAAGGCCACTGAAACCACTTGATGATGAGTAAGAGAAAAAGGAAATTGAGAGTAATAAAAACAAGTGTGGGTCAAGGGTGTAAAGAAGTGAATCCAAAAGACTGTTGAAAGACTTGAAGAAGAAGAAGAAGGCACCGAGAACAGACAAAATCAAAGGAGTACATTAAAAAGGCATTGAGAGAAAAATTCTAAGGGACCCTAAATGGAATTTGAAGAGATTGCTAAGACAATGAAGAACTGCCTGGCGATTTCAAAGTGAGTGCAATGGTCATAATACCAAAGACAACAAGGGCTGAAAGATATAGCACGTACAGTCCATTCGAGTTAACCTGGCCAATGACAACTCACGAGAGGGGAAAAAAGTGGAGGAGAGGGGGGACATTGGAGGGGTATCTGCCCGTCATACATCATATGCAGTAAGGGATTTTGGTTCGGACTAGTCCAAGTTCTTACAATTTCACCCAAGGGGTAGGGTTTTCAAGCCTCATGTGGTTTACCTCTTCTCTGACAGTGTTCTTGCCTTGGCCGACCTGGACAACATGCGGGCGTAAACAAGTCAGCTCATTAGGCTTCAGGTTTGAAGGGGAACCATCCTCCCATACTTTCCACTGTGAGAAAACTGTCCCCGCATGGCTCCCCTCACAGTAAGTGCTGCTTCCCCTACTTTCTGAGTTGGACTAGGCCCACCTGCACAGTAGACTGCTGAGTGTCGGCCAAGTTATTGTGTATGAACTGTACCAAACCTTAAGTCTGGTTCCACATGGTTTAAAACTCTTATAAAGGATAAATATGTAGCAGAAGAAAAAAGTAGAAGAAAAAAATGCTGAATAATCGATTTGGATTAAATAAGAATAGAGGAACAAGGGAGGCTATAATAAGCCTAAAAATGACAGAGAAAATTAGACAGGCAAACAACTATACATACATATTCTTTAAGGACTTGGAAAGAGCCTTTATAATGGCCCATTAATATCAGGTGAAATTGTTATTATTAGGGTCATCAACCGCTTTACATGGAAGGGAGTAAAAATCCTTTAGATTTAGAAGGCGCAAGTCCCTATCTCCTGACAAGATATCTTCCTTCATCTCAGCATACATCCTACCTCAGTTGATCCCATCCATAAAGCCTATTCTCTTTCTTCCCTTACTTGCTTACGCAACATACTCCCCTCTATCTGGCCTTCAGCACTCCTTTGCCCCTCAACTCCCAACCACCCACTCTGCCTCCTCCAAATCTCCTCCAGAAGTTTCCTCTCCTCACCCACCACATCAAGCACTTCCTTGTTCGTCTTACTATCGGTCCACCACAATTTCTCTATTCTCCTCCACACCCACATCTACAATGCAGGCAGCCTACTCTCATCTTATCTTCCCCGAGTCCTGGATTCTGCACCATACAATACTAACCTCAATATTAAACTCTGCCAATATTTTTCTTACATTCATGCACATGAGCAATATCCTATTGCTGAACACTTTCCCCACTAGTGCAATTCTCCTTCTAATGTCCATACTACTAAGTCCATTTTCCTCCAACATAATATCCATGTAATTTAACTTTTCCACTTGCTCCAGTTTGTGCCTTCCAGCTTTACATAATTGATCTTCATTCCACATTTCATGCACCTATTTTCCGCAACATCTGAGAACATAGCCACTAGCTATATCCAACAAAGGCCCACACCACTCTGCCACTCATTTATAATAAATTGCCAACTAGCATAAAAAATAAGACCACGGTGTCCACTTTTAAATAAAAACTCAAGGAGCTAATACCGTAATTTTCCGAATATAAGCCCCCCTTTTTTGACAAAATATAGGCCAAAAAAAGTGAGGGGAGGCTATTTTCTGGCACTATGATGTTTCATTTTGCATATGCATCCAAAAAATGATAAGGTTATTGGGAAGTAATACGTACAGTGAAACCACGCTTTTACGTTCCCGGAATTTACGTTTTACCGTGATTTACAACATTTTCTTCCGGTCCCAAAAAAATTTGTATCCTTCCAATGTATTCCCTTCCCGGTATTTACACTTTCAAATCCCGCCATTTCCGACATTTGAAGGCAAGAAACATGGCGGCTGGCGCACTTCAATTGGCGACCCTGCGAGCGTGATTAATGTTAAATACGGATAAAATACATGCTTAAACATGATGTATGAGTGCTGATTAATTTGGTTTGCTAAACAAAACATAATCATACGTTTGATGGCAGCACATTACTTCGATAGCATTGCTGAAAAGTATTTATGCCGAATCTTGTAATGCTTGCGATCGGAATTGTTATCGAATGGAACGTAGAATGGTACTAAGGAGCCGGACTAGCTTTTTAAACAGTACATTTAAACTGTAGCGGCTGCTATAAATATATTTAATTAGATGTTATTTGGCGAACTTCCGCTGTCATTGTGGCGAAAAGGTTAAAATTTATGTTAACTCTTTTACTCATACTTCGCAGCGATCATTTTCATATTTCTTGGAAATCGCGCACTAATGCCGTTCATCTTGCGTTTTTAGTTACTTCACCTTTTATTTTATGTGCAATTACTTACGGCAGTAGTGAGGAAACGTATTTTAAAATGGCAAACAAGCGTGCGAGATAATCGTTATCATTCGAAGAAAAAAATCAACATTTTGCGAAGAGATTGACTACTGGCACCCGCGTGTCCGGCCAAAAAACTTGATATACCAAGTTCAACGTGGAACACAATTGTAAAAACCTGTAAATGTATAGAGAAAAGTGCTAAGGACTGCGGCCCTATTGGTAAAAGGCGAAAATACATTAAATACTCCAAGGATGATGAACTTGAAGACATATTGAAGACATGGGTTCAGTCTTCCAGAGCAGCAGGCAGTGGCGAATATATGCCCCCCCCCCCCCCCACCCCCCCCCTCCCAGGCGATAGATATGGTGGCTGACGCACATAGCGCATATCAACTGGCGACCTCGTAAACGTGATTAATTTTAAATATGGATAAAATACATGATGATGAACTTGAAGAAATAATGAAGACATTGCAGGTTATAACCACTGAACGAATAACATGGGTGCCAAGACTAGCGTGAGATGCATCGTCATCATCCCAATGAAAATATCATGGAAAATATAAAACATTTGTTGAATGCCCACATCATAGAAAACAATGGAAACCGGACTCTATGTACAAACCAACAAAGAGAATTCTTTCACATTTTTGTTGACTGTTGACGTGCTTGAGGCAACAAAATTAGGATCGGGTACCGTTATGCTTGTTTCCGAGGCGTTTACCACGTTTACTTTGAAATTGTTGTCTGCTCCAATTGTTGTCTGCTCCATATAAGTAATAAATATGAATCCAGTGGAGAGAAGGGGGTCAACGATACTGCAATGAAAGACCCACCAGTGTAGAAGCCACGATGCAAATTTTAAAATTGCTGTAGCAAAATATGCCGGAGACAATGGAAACCATTCAGCGGCTGAAAAATACGGTGTGTACAGAAAAAGTGTCAGACTTTGGCGAACACAGCTTCCTCTACTTCTCAAAACTTGTGCATCTCGCTGTGTATTTCGTGGTCCAACTACCAGTAGACACACGGAATTGGAAGAGGGCATTGTCAGATTTGTACGCGAAAATAGAAGGAATGGTTTCGCTGTACAAGCCATGTGATCTGTACAGAAGCTAGAAAGATTGCGAATGAAATGGTGATACCGAGGGCAGATTTCCAAGCGAGTTCTGGGTGGTTACGGAAGATGATGAAGAAGAATGGGTTTTACTTGCGAAGACGAACAACAGTTGCCCAGGGTCTACCACAATTCTATGAAGAGAAGATGCTAAGTTACCAGCGTTTCATCATTCACCTACGACAGAGGCAACGATACCTGTTGGGGCAAATGGGTAACGCTGACCAGACACCAATCTATTTTGACATGCCCAGTTCTACTACTGTGGAAGAGAGTAGTTCCAAATCAGTTTCTATTAAAACAATGGGAAATGAAAAGGAAAGAATTACGTGCATGCTGGGCATCACAGCTGATGGAAGGAAGCTACCACCTTACGTGATATTTAGGAGAAAGACTCAGCTAAAAGATAAGTTTCCTCCTGGGATTCATGTACGAGTTCAAGAGAAAGGGTGGATGACCAAAGAGTTAGTGAGAGACTGGGTGAAAGTGGTTTGGCAGAGAAGACCAGGAGCTCTCCTCAACATGCTATCTATGCTTGTGCTAGATTTCTTTAAGGGACATCTTACTGAGGATGTAAAAAAGGATATCAGGGCCGGAAATTCAGACATGGTTGTAATCCCTGGAGGAATGACAAGCCTGCTTCAGCCACTCGATGTGTCGATAAACAAACCCTTTAAGGACATGTTGAAGGTAACTTATGCTAAGTGGATGCTGCAAGAGGAAAAGAAATATACTCCATCAGGAAAAATAAAGAAACCTTCCTCTGCCCTCATCACTCAATGGGTGCTAAACTGCTGGAATAGCATTCCTGAAAAAATTGTGATTAAGAGTTTTAAAAAATGCTCTATATCGAATGAATTTGATGGAACAGAGGATGATATTGTTTGGATGGACTCTGGTGATGAGGAGGATCAAGACTGGTCTCCTTGTGGTCAAGAAGAAAGTGATGTGTCAGATGATAGCGAATCAGAAGATGATGAATCAGAGACATAAAATAGGAGATAGAAAAATGTGCATTTTATTACATTTATTAGTCTGAAGTTGTATTTCGAAGGAAGATACTAATGAGTTTCTCAGAAAAGAATAGACGCCAAAAGTGTGTAATGAAGGTTCAGAATCATTAAAAGATTGTAGAAGTTTAAGTTGGTTAAGTATTTCATTCTCTTGCCTAGATACTTAAAAATTCAAGTTAAACTACTAAGTACCTAATTTAGGTAAGTACTTATTCTATTTTTGACCTAAAAAGTGTATTTTACTTGCAAAGGAATATGTTAATAGTAGATGTTAATTTTTTCCAAACTTGAGGCTTGAAAATTAGGGGGGGGGGGGGCTTATTCGCACGGGGGCTATATTCGGATAAATACGGTACTTCAAAAATGCTACTATAGCATTGATGAATTCTTAAGTGACAAATAAAACAACTTGGCTTATCCCACAATCTATAACTTCCCGCTCTGATTCTCCATCAGCCACCATCACCTGTGTTGTCTGAGCCACATACAAATTTTGTTGAAATCAGATACTCAAAATAACAGAAACTCTAGAAATGGATTACAACACAACAAAAAAGGATGGTTTATTAGTTAGAGACAAACCAAGTTGCCCCTCTGTGACTAGAAGACACAATTAAAGTAAAAAATAAACGAAGGAACCACATGGATATAACCTGTCAAGAGTAATCTTCAGCAGAAACTTTGAAGAAGCAATGAAAAGAGGCAGACGAAAATGGAATCAAAGGTACTAATATGAATAGAAAAAAACAACACACCTTAATGCAGATGATATTGCAGTCTTAGCATTGAGCTGAGATATCTAGTTATTTTTTAAAGCAACTTTAGAAGTGTTTCAAGATTATAATGAGATATTAAAAAAAATAAGAAAACCAAAATAATTTTTTGTGGTATAGAGAAGATAAAAGTAGATGAGCATGTCAAAGGAGAAAATTTAAAGCAAATGGAATCATCCACCTACCTTAGATGCAGTATGAAGTGAGATGGAACCGTGGACATCAAGAGAAGAATAACTTAAGCAAATATTGTTTCCAAGATGAAGAGTCAGCAACTTAACTCAAAGAAGATAAGATGAATAAATAAAAAAGTTAGAATTTCCTCCACAATTTTAACCCAAGATATTACTCACAGTGGCAGTTTAAGCTTGAAGTAAAGAAAGCAGTAAGAGAAAACATTCATGTGGGCTAGTCTACTCCATGAATCATAAACGTGTGCCAGAATAGAAGCCTTCAAAACCAAGTGTTGGAGATGAGCGCTATAACCCAAAGGGATGAGAAACGAGAACTACATAATACACACAAGAGTCAAAGAAGAAAGGACTCTTATGGAATAAAATATGCAGAAGAAGAACAGTGAGGAATGGGCATATCTTAAGACACAATGAATTTGTTTAAAAGAGACTGAATGGGAAAATAGAAGGGGTAGTCCCAAATGGAAGACTAAGGGACAATACATACCTAGAACAAACAAAAAGAATCAGGGACAGACGAACTACCAAGTAATAAAGAAGCTATGATAGGATAAGGGAGAATGGAGGGCTGTAATTAACCAGTCATAGGATTATACGACTGATGGTGATGAAATTATTGAAGTATCATAAAAATAAGATTATGTATATTGTGCAGTGGTTGAGAAACACTGAATAGAGTATAAACAGCAAACAAATATATGTACTGACACATCAATTGCTCAAGAGAGTAAAATCATTAGCTCTATGGAAATGATAAAGCATTCCTAACTAAATTAATTCTGAATACATACAGAGAGCACACTTGTAAGTAGTATGAATTCCAAAACCTCAGAACACCAAGTTTACTATTCCATTTAATCAAGGTTAAGTATCAGTTTAGTTAGGTGTATCTACAATGAAAAACATGCATTAAGTTATTTAGCCTTTCGCTTACTAGAATTAGTTTCAGGGGCAGATTTTGCTCCATTCAACTTTGGGATGCGAGGAATAGATGGAAGCTTGGCAGCAGAACTAGTTACTGCCTCCTCCTGCACCTGGGGTTGAGAGGTACTTTGATGTGGTTTCTCCTTCCCCTTATTAGCAGCAGCCATTCTTAAATTGAAACGAATTACAATTAAATTAGCTAATTATAAAGATAAGAACAGATTTTCCAATCTTAGTTTAACAGGGGGTTAATGTAATGAAAGTAAAGAACTATAAATCGGAGATATTCAACAACTTAAGGCACCATTATATATTATATACACACTCTTTAACTGTAACAGAAGGAATGACATTCACAATTACCATTTAAGAAGAGGTCATTATATTGACATTCCCTAATGTAGACTGAAGAAAATAATGAACCAGCATCATTTAATGGGTGTGAGGTAGTATAATAAATTGTCTGCTCATGTACGCATTAGCCTTTGGTGAGGTTTAAAATAGGCTGTTGTCATTGATTTTCTGAAATCCATTTTATGCTTTGAAACAGTGGCGTAGCGAGGGGGGGGGTCCGGACCCCCCCCGAAATATTCATCTACATCTACATACTAACCCGCAAGACGCCTCAATAGGTGTGTGGCGGGGGGTGTTAGGACACCAGCCGTTTACATATAAAAAGGAAACGCTCTAATGAAAGTACGCCTAGCATTTATTGAAGTCCCTTAATGTTCGGGGGAAAAACGAATTCCCATACCTATCCACTCGGCAAAATATCTCTCTTAATTTATCATTTCTGTCGGACCTGGAAAAATAGTGGGGTTCTAATATGATGTTCTCCGTGTCGCTCTGAAAGATATCTATTCTCAATTGTTAAAGCAATCTAAGCCTAACGCGCAGCCTCCGAGTCTCTAGCGGCTCCCAGCCTAATTCGTTTAACATCTGTGTAACGCTGTCTGTACGCCCGTAGCAGTTTTTGACGAATCGCGCAGCTTTCCTTTGTATTTTATTAAGTTCCCGGATTAAGTCTTTCTGCACCGGATCCCATATGCTCGCTGCATATTCAAGGTGTGGCCGGACGAGTGCGAAATAGCACCTCTCTTTTACTTTTTCATCCGAAAATCTTCCCACAATACGCTTGACGAATCCTAGCTTCTTCAGAGCTCTGCCACAAATATTTCTTATATGGGTTCCCCACGATAGGTCCGAAGTTATCGTAACTCCTAGATACTTCACTTCATCTGTCGCCTTTATGTTAACACCATCCACAGCATATACATGGGAATAGTTGGACGACCTCCGCAAGAAATGTACCACCGAGCATTTGCTCAGACTAAGTTCGAGTCCCCACTCTCGGCTCCACACATGAACGTTGTTTAAATCCGATGATAGAGTTTCAAAGTCAGAGTGATCACTAATTTCACGATAGATGACAGCGTCGTCGGCAAATAAACGTCTTTTACTGCTAATTCGAGAGCATAGAACATTTATGTACATAATGAACAAAAGGGGGCCGATTACGCTTCCTTGTGGGACACCTGATGTCACTTTAACTACATCAGAGCTAATTCCGTCAAGAACTACATTTTGCTTACGATCACTCAGAAAGTCGCGTATCCAGTTTACTACTTTTTCGTTTAGCCCGCATGACTGTAATTTGTATAAAGGTTTGTTGTGAGGTACCATTTTGAAAGTTTTCTTAAAATCTAGAAGTAATGCGTCCACTTGTCTTTTCGATTCACCTGATTTGAGAACGTCATGAAGAAAGAGCCCGAGTTGTGTTTCACATGATCTACCTTTCCGGAAGCCGTGCTGAGAGCCAGGGAGGACGTTACGACTATCCAGGAACGTCATGATATTGCTTACGACGATATGTTCGAGTATCTTGCCTATAATCGACGTTAATGAAATTGGTCGATAGTTCCCTGGGTCGTGTCTGTTTCCCTTTTTCAATATCGGTGTAACGTTTGCAATTTTCCAGTCTAATGGTATCTTTCCTTTAGACAATGACTTCTTGAATATTATGTCCAAGAATGGTGCAATCTGTGGCGTTATTTCCTTGAGGACACGCGCGGGTATTCCCTCCGGACCCGGAGATTTACTATTTTTTATCGACTGTAGCTGTTTAGTAATCCCATCGCATTGAATAGTGATTTCTTTCATCGGTTCCTCAGTGAATGAAATTTCAAATTACATGCAGTATCGTCTGAACTGTATACACTTTCGAAGTGGGAATTTAGCGTGTTAGCTTTGTCAATATTTTCGGTGACAAGTTTGCCATCTTTAACAAATAACGAATCTACGGTTGAAGATTTTCCCTGAAGCTCTCTCGCAAATGACCAAAAAGATTTCGGATTTTCTTCAAGTAATTCACCGAGTACTTTTTTCTTGAAATTTCGCAACGCAGTACGCATTGATTTCTTGGTTTTTGAGCGTTGCGCAGCGTAACTTTCTTTTGCTTCAAGTTCCTTCGATTTGTCACCTAACGTAGTGGACTTTTTGAACAAGTTGTTCAGTTTTCTCTGTCTCTTAAGGTCCCTCCTAACATCGTTGTTATACCAGCGAGGTTCTTTACTGTCACATTTCAATTTTTGCGGAATATATTCGTTGATTCCCTGTCGTAGAATTTCTAAGAAATATTTCCATGATTCATCAGTGCTTTTATCCTCTGTTTTAGCTACGAAGTCAGTGTATGAATCATTAAGCATCTCGCCAAATTTTATGAAGTCGCATTTATCAAATAAATAAATATTGCGTTTCGGTTTTACAGCTGACTCTACTTCAATTTTTAAGGTTGCAAAATTACTCTGTGATCACTTATGCCGTTAATAATATCGAGTTGTTTTATCAACTTAAGATGGCTTACTGCAAAAAGGTCTAATATTTTATTTCCTCTCATAGGCTTGCCAACTACTTGGGAAAGTGAGTGATTAGCAAGTGTTTTGAGTAAGATCTCGCTGATTTCCCTATTCCTAGAATTTGGTTTTACAGTGTAAGAATCCCAATTTATAGATGGCAGATTAAAATCTCCCCCAATTATTATTACACTTTTACTGTCTCTCACAGTAAATGCGGATATTTGATTTTCTAATTGGTAAATAACATCACTTTTGGTGTTTGGAGGTCTATAAAAAGAGCAAACATGTATACTCCTTTTGTTTCGTTGTTTAATTGTACACCACACGCTTTCTATTTCATTGTCAGTTATTTCGTGGGCGGTGCTGTGTAAATGTGATTTAACTGCTAGAAAAACTCCGCCACCTGTCCTATCGCTTCGATCGCTTTTGTAGATGTTTTATCCGGGAGGAAAAACTTCGCTGTCGCTTACATCCTCTGTAAGCCATCCTCTCCGTTTCTATGACCACGTCTGCGTCCTGAAATGTATGCTCGATTTCAGCGCGCTTGTTTTTAATGCTACGGCAATTAACTATCATAAAGTTAATGTCATATTTTGTAGATTGAGTGTCGGTTGGTTCTTTTCCACGCTTATGGGTATTAGGTGGGCGAATTTCACTGGAAGTGCTTATTACATTTGATATTTGATACGATACAATATGGCGTCCAACGTGATCAACATAGAGTGTCACGCTTGTAAAAAATTTCTTGCTACGTGTGAAAAAGTTCTACTATGCGAGAATTGTAAACGACCGTATCACCATAAATGCACAGGCTTGAAGGAAATTGCGTTAAAAACCCTGGAGGATTCTGACGGTTTGTTTTGGAAGTGTATTTACTGTCGTGTTGAAGGCGCAAATAGGCTGTGCAAGATGGAAGACGACATTGAACTTTTGAAAGCAGAGATTATTAATATGAAAGACAAGGCTGATCATCACCAACATTTAGTGAACGAAAATCGTGAAAGGAAGGTAAGATTTGATGATGAGGTCGCCAGAATCTCTAATCCTGATCGTGAAATTCGTGCCGAAAATGTGGGAGACGGCGTCGTATCACAGAGGCTGGGTAAAAATGAAGATCGGGAAGTATCTGAAGCTGCCTCTAAAACCTCTGAGGCCAACACGAAAGTGATGAAGAAGAAGAAAATGTCCTCGTCACCGGTAAGAAATACCGATGATAGGGCATCACATCCCAACCAGCAACAAAGCTTTCGTGAAAAGGATAACGATGGTTACACTCGGGTCCAGCCACGGAAGAAGAAACGAAGCTTCTTCTCCATCGGAAAAGGTGAATTCAAACAAGGCAGCGTGGGACTACGAGCTGCGAAAGTTACGTCGTATGTGTACTTGGGCCGCCTGCCCGGTGATTTAAATGAAGATGAAGTGATATCTCACGTGAAAAATCAATTTGATGTTACGTGTGTTTCCTGTGAAAAGATTGCAGTAAAAAGTATAAAATTCAGTGCATTCAAAATTGGTGTTGACTATGGTGACTTCAAAAATGTAATTAATCCACTTTTTTGGCCCCATGGTGCGATTATCAATAAATTCTACGAACCCAAAAGTGTTGAAACTAAAGAATTGGGTACAAATGGTGACTCTCTCAAAACGAAGATGGCAACAAGGAATTCTAAAAAGGAAAGTGATTCTCAAGGTAAATTAGGGTGACTAGCTCGCTCTGAAAATAATTTCCCAGTACAGTTTAAAGTACTAGTAATAAATATTCAATGCTTGAGCAATAAAATTAATGAATTAGAAATGCTTGCTGAACTCGAGAAACCGGACTTTATTTGTCTATGCGAGCATTGGATGAAAGAACTAGTTGTAACTATACCTGGCTATGTTGTTGGAGATTATTTTTGTCGAAAGTACCACCGTAATGGAGGTGTTGTAATATTTGTTAAAACAACCATACAGTTATCTAATATGTCTCACACTGTGCAGAATTTAAATCTAAACTCTGAGCTAGAATTCGAATATGCAGCAGTGAAGTTCTCTGTGTCTGATAACGATTTTATAATATTGTCAGTTTACCGATCACCTGCAGGATGCTTCAATACATTCTTAGGAAAGTTGGACAGTTTAATATATACAATTATAAACCAAGCATCAAGGCCCACAGTGATACTGACAGGTGACTTCAACACTGATCTATTAAAGGATGGACATAATCAGCGACATCTTTTACAGATGTTACACTCTTATCACATGACTCCCTTGATAAGTACCCCGACAAGAGTCTCAACCAGCTCCAAAACACTCATAGATAATGTTTTCACAGATTACAATGAAGTTAACACATCCAACATAGTTTTCGATCCAGCATTATCTGATCATTTAGCAATATCCTCAACATTCCATGTTACCGATAAGCAAAGTCGTATATCAGATACCATCAGACAACAGAGGTTCTTTACCGAATCAAATATAAACTATTTTCTTGTTTTACTGACTCAAGAGGATTGGAAGGACATTAACTGTCACAATTCTTTAAATGACAACTTTAATTCATTTTTTTCTCGATTTATCTACTACTATAATTTAGCTTTCCCTTTGCAAGTTGTGAAAAACAGAAGGGTTAATAACAAGAAATGGGTCACTGATGATATCCGAAATCTATCCAGAATACTCAAATCACTGTTTTTACAGTCCCAATCCACCAACGATGCAGGGGTGCATCAGAAATATCTAGACCTCAAGAAAGAGTATAGGACCTTAATTAAGAAATCGAAAAAGGAGTTCAATGATCAATGTTTTAGAAATACCACAAACTACTCTAAAGTTGCTTGGGGTATAATAAAAAACAATACTAACACTAGCACCTCGGAACTTCCTGGTCAGGTTAATGATGACAATGGAATTACAATTTCTGATCCATTTGAGATATCCAATGCATTTAATCACACGTTCTTGTGTTTTCCTAAGACACCCCACCCTACTCAAAGTGTACCCTACCAGGCTAGTAAGACATGTAATTCAATCTATCTCAAGCCATGTTCTGAGATCGAACTGTGTTCATATCTCGCCAAAATTGGCAAAAAGAAGTCTGCTGACATAGATGGTATAACTGGGAAAATACTAAAAGACTGCGGTTCTATCATTCTAACACCCATACTGTCTCTGATAAACCAGTCAATGGCTGAAGGAGTATATCCTGATGCCCTAAAGACATCGAAGGTAGTCCCTGTATATAAAAACAAAGGTGACAGAAAAAACCTAAACAATTACAGACCCATCTCCATAATACCCCAGTTCGGCAAATTATTTGAACTTGTATTTTATAAAAGGCTAATGGATTATCTGGACAGTTACAGCATAATATCTCCCCATCAATACGGATTTCAACCTAGAAAGTCAACGGAACAAGCCCTCTTCAATGCAGTTGACTACATTTTACAAGAACTAAATAACAAAAATAGGGTAATGGGAATTTTCTTCGACATGAGTAGAGCCTTTGATACTGTAGATCACGACATTTTACTAAACAAGTGTGTATCACTGGGCATAAGAGGCACTGCATACAACTGGCTTAAGTCTTATCTTGATGACCGAAAACAAAGGGTAGCTTATAAAAAAGATGGGAAAATTTACCTCTCTAGTTCTCACAAGGTCAAAAAAGGAGTACCTCAGGGGTCAGTGCTGGGCCCTTTACTCTTCCTAATATTTATTAATGATGTACCAAGCAGAATAGTAACTGGATTCATGAAATGTGTAATGTATGCAGATGATGTCAACATTTTAACAAATAATAAGAACTTAAGTACTGTACTTGAATCATGTCAATCCCTAATGAAAGACATGCAAACGTGGTGTGTCAATAATAACTTGATTTTAAACAATGCAAAAACTCAAACAACATTGTTCTCTGCACGGCATATCCTGGACTATGGCGAGTTATGTTCAAGCCAGAATATAAATTTAAATATAGTGGAGCAAATTAAGTTTCTTGGAACATATGTTGACTCCAATCTTACGTGGGGCTCACACATTATGTACCGTAATAAAAAATTGAATTCAGTATTCTACCTAGTCTCTGTGCTGAAATACAGTGTAAGCTCAAGAGTTCTGTTAACTCTGTATTATGGCTTGTTTTACTCAAGGCTTACCTACGGTATTGTAATCTGGGGATCAACTTCCCTATTGAAAGATGTATTTATAATACAAAAGAAGGTGGTACGAACAATATGCAATGTAAAATATCATGCCCATTGTCGCCCACTATTTAAAAGTCTAGAAATGTTAACTGTACCGTGTGTGTATATATTTTATTGTGTTGTTTATGTAAAAAAACATGGTGAAAGTTTCACACGGAATGACACTATCCACACTTATGAAACCAGGAGAAGCAGAGACATTCATGTGGAATCTAGAAACCTAGCACTTATATCAAAAGGTCCACACTCCATGTGCACGAAACTATTCAATAACTTACCTGCCACTATAAAGAATATTGAAAAATTGACAGTCTTTAAAAAGGCTGTCTCATTATACCTTGTGCAAAAGTGTTTTTATAGTGTCAAGGAATATTTATGTGATTTGTAACTTCTTATTTTTCTTTTTTGACGTGCCTTATACACTTGCTAAGTGATTGTATCCTGTGTCAATTGGGCAAATAAAATATATTATTATTATTATTATTATAATTTCTTTCACTGGAGTACGCGTTTTGGGAAAATTGTCACTATTTACCGGCTTTAGCGGTCTTAAGGTTACTTGGATGTGAAAATTTTCGCAATGTGGATTTCCTCGGAGGCTACTTTTGGTTAAATAAAGACAAAATATTGAGACTTATAAAAAACTAAATTAAGCTTGGAGTAGGGGAAAGTCTACAAATAATAAATTATCATACCGTTGTTAAAAAAGGTTTGTCCTATTGTTTAAATAATAAATTCTCAAACGATACGTTTGGGCTCGGTCGCTCGGGTAATGTAATGGCGGTGTTTGTATAGCTGGCCGAGTTTCGACTGTGGTCTGTCTACTGTCTAGTTCGCCCTGTTTTTCAAAAATTTTCCCCTCGTTTTGGACTCCCCCCCGAACGAAATTCCTGGCTACGCCACTGCTTTGAAAGAGGCTTTGGAACTAAATCAGAGGGTGGTAGAGGAAAGCAGACTTTTTCATGTTTTCATATTTGTATGTTGTGGCAAATCTCTGTACTTGTGACAAAATCCATAGCAATTGCAATGCTCTGGTGACTAATAATAATATTTAATAATAATATTTTTATTAACACCTTAGGGATATAATTGTCCATGGGTTTCGTCAATTAAACTACCGGTTACAGTGACAGAGACATAAAAGTACAGTAAGAACACAGTTACAAACTATCGTTAAAAAAGCCCATAACGCTATAATAACATTTGCTATATAGCAAGTTTTTCAATCTCTTTTTAAAAACCATTGGTAAGGTGAGGGATTTTAAACCAGAGGGTAGCTTATTGTAAATTGCAGAGATAGAGTGATAGGGGCATTTCTGGCATAGGCTAAATGAATAAAAATTATTATGAATGTTATTTTTAGAGATAGTATCATGACTGTGAAAGTCAGAGTTGGCATGAAAGTAATGGGGATAACACTTCACAAACATGGCGCATGTGAGGATATAAATGCATGGAAGTGTGAGGATCCTGAGGGAGACAAACAGTGGCCTACCACTCGTTCGGATTGGAACTCTACAGATGGCCTTAATGGCCTGTTTCTGTAGGGAGAAGGACTTAGCTGCAGTAGGGGATTTACCCCAAAACATAATACCATAGGAGTGGACTTTGGCAAAGTACAAAGCTTTTAGAACATTGAGAGAAACAAGAGGAGAAAGTTTCCCTATCATATAAATACCAACTGAGAGTTTCTTATTCATTTCAAAAGTATGAGTTGACCAGTCAAGAGTGTCAGCAAGCTGTAGACCTAAGAATTTCATGGATGAGGAGGTGGAGAAATCAGAATGAGGAGGCAGAGTAGGAATCTCATGAGAGTACTTGTTATGAAAAAGAATACAAGTAGTTTTAGCCTCATTCAAAACAACTCTGTTAAGGTGGCACCACAGTAACATCTCATCTTTTGTAGTGGAGGCCAAATGATCTAAGAGTGGTAAAGTACTAGCAGATAAGAGACTATATGTATCATCAGCATACATGACGGTGGAGCTATATGAGAGCTGTTTAGGAAGATCATTGATGAAGAGGAGAAACAGTAGAGGACCAAGAATAGAACCTTGAGGAACTCCAACCGGTACTTTCAAGGGACCGGAATTGATTTCCACCACTCCTGCAAATGATTGATGAGTGTAACTGACAAATTGGGATCTGTCACTAAGGAATGATGAGATCCAATTTAAAGAGTTCTTGGTGATTCCCAAGCACTGAAGTTTGGTCTTGAGGACTTCATGATCCACGCTATTAAAAGCATTTTTGAAATCAAAAGAGATACCTAAAATGTGATGTTTATTGTTCAGTCCAAGAATAACATTATTTAGGAACTCGAAAATAGCAAAGTTGGTGGACCTGCCAACTCTAAAGCCATGCTGAGAGTCAGAAATTAAATTAAATGTCTGGAGGTACTTAGTTAATCTATGCTGGAAGAGTTTTTCAAAGATCTTTGAAAACATTGACAGAATGGAGATAGATCTATAATTAGTAGACTCAGAAGGGCAGCCTTTATTGGGAATTGGTACGACCCTGGCCAGCTTTAGGGCAGAGGGAAAGAAACCAGTGCTAAATGAGAGATTAATGATATCAGTCAACGGGGGTGTAATTAAGTTTGAGGAAGCAATTATAACACTGGGAGCGATGCCATCAGGCCCAGGTGAAGAGGAATTACCCAGGGAGATGATGGTTCTTTGAACCTCATAAGGGTCAGTGGGATGTAGGAAAAAAGAGTGATAATAAAAAAATAAATACAGTCGGGTACCTCAACTTTTAAGACTGAGCAATAATCATCTACAAAGGTAGCCATTTGATTTAAATGTTTGTACTCACACTATCAAATATACATGCATATGTATACCATGTTTTAAATTACAAGATTTAGATATTCTAGAAAAAATATCATTGTCCTATGGCTAAAATTACCTTGCCATCTCCTCCTTTCTCATGCGGTGTTGCTTCTCACGCATATACTCTTCTTTTTGTTTCTTAGTCATTGGTCTATCATCATCATCATTTGATTCTTTCTTCTCTATTTTGATAGGTTCAAACTGTTTCTGAGCTGCAACCTGTGAATGAGATTCGAGAAATTAAAGTCTGACACCAGATTAAGGGTGGGAGTGTACTCCCAAACAATTTCAAGATACCAAGACTTTCTCCAAATACAGTCAGCATACTATAAGAATAAACAGGATAGTATGCAGCTGGAAGAATAGATGAGAGCTAGAGAGAGAGGAAGGAGGAAGTGGATAATGAAGGTAAAAATGCTGCATATTTTAGGACACTAATACAATAATAATACTACCTAAATGTCAGGGGCAATTAGAGTGACCTCAACCATTCTTCCACCAGTATATTGAATTGAATTTATTGAAGTACAGATAGTTATGAACGTATTTAAAAGAGCATATTTATACCAAACCAAATTTAGATGGAAGTTATCCTTTCAATTTCTACTCTTTGGCTTGAATTGGCTGATATTATTTTAATTGTGACATTAATCATGAAAAATCACTCAGGAAAACAATTAAGAAATAAAAATGAGAATTTTTTTTCTGATTGAAGCTGAAATCCACCCTTCCTGAGTTTGTAACTGATGCATGCCAACTGATACCTATAGAAAGCCAAGAGTTTCAGTATATAAATACTACTCTATGGGGAGTTGCAACTGTTTTCTACATGCGGCAACATGAAAAGCCTAAGGTGGTAAAAATGATAAAGCCACTATTTAAGATGCTAACATATTTAGAATTACTATATTGTTGATTGTCTACGTAAAAATGTAGCTCACAAGGAGTATTTTAATGCAATAATATGAGAAATTACAAGCTTTGCCCGGTGATGTTTTTCTTGTGCATGTGATAACAGAAATGATAAAATCAACTGAGAAAAATAGGGGTACAGCTCACTCAAAAATGTACTTCAACAATGCACTCCTAGCATACAGTTTGATTAAATGTTTCTCCAGTTCTTCTTACTCACCCACGAAGACAAGAATGGGATTACCAATCGATACAACCATTTTTAGCTGGTTTAAGTGAAAAAATACCAAATAATTTATCTTGTTAAAGTAATTATATATTTAGTTTGATCAAAGGAGATGGTCAGAATATACCTTCAGCAGATCAGCAAAGTTGATTGGAGGAGGAGCAGGAGGCCTCTTTTTCTTCACTACTGGCTCAGGTTTTTCGTAGGATGCCTCTTTGTAACTGCTTCTAGGCTCTTTTTCATGCACATCTCTGGACAGAGAACAAGTAATGAAAATCAAGCAGATATAACAAACGATAGAGAGCCAAATGAATCTCATCAATGTATCGGAAATGAACAACAATATGTTTCTTGAAATGCCAATACATAATATGCATGGAGTATGTGAAAGGAGAAAAAAGGACATGCCTCCACTTGAATTCAACAGCTCTTTTTAAAAGGCATTTTATTTTTCTCTACACATGAGCTGACAATTTCCTTTCCATACACCTATATGGTATGGTAATAGAATTAATTAACTGCGTATGGTAATTACATATGTATGGCAATAGAATTAGTTTTTCAAAGCGCTTTTATTCAACTTCACCGAAATGTCTGTGGATGCGGGTGAACTCTTATGATCTCATTTTCACCTATTTCCCAACAACTTAGAGCTTTGAAATTTGGCACAAATGTGTAATTAAACAAACAACAGGATACAATGAAAAATAAAAAAAGCATTTTTCTAAATTTTTTAGTATATTTTTTAATTAGAAATTTTATGCATAACGGCCAGTTTACAATTGACCTCAACATGAACTTTCGCTTCAATAGATATTTCAGTATATCAGTCTTAATTAACATGTTCACTGCCGCTTCGGTCATAATGACCGAAACGTGTACTTTATCATCACGCCGCTTCGGTCATTATGACCGAAGAATGAGTCAGTTATTTGGCCTCTTACAGCACGCCGTTGGTCACAGCTACTTCGGTGCCGCTTATATGACGTGACCGACGCGGCGTGCATCGCCGAATGCACATGAAAACTTTCGGATATTTTAACAAAATATAAAAGCGAAAGGAAAAAGAAAAACACTTTGGCGCAGTGGGTGAATTTGTCAAAAAATCGGTGGCAGGGAACGTGTTAAGGAATAAACAATCACGAGAAAGCATCAACTGCAAAAATTACCAATTAAATCCAAGTTCAGCCAGTCCAAACCTTCACTTTCACTAAATGTACCGCACATAAGTGTCAATAACAGGGTTATTAATTTTTCAGACTTTTAATCTAATCAGTTGGTAATGAGGGAAAAACTCAATGAAATACAAACACCATAAATCTGGTAATTTTGCAGGAATGAACTCCCTTGGTTTTGGATCATTTTGCGTTGGATTCTAAGGGCTAAAAATGGAAAGCAAAAATTACCATAGTAATGCACTAGTATTACCGCCTTTCAAAATAATACTAAGTATTTTCCTCAGAATTTTATTTAGGTACGATACCACTAGTTTCAATGCATAGGTGCCATCTTTGGGTACCTGAATATGATGCCCATGCGTTGAACAAGTAGTTCCTCAAAAATGTTCTGTGGAAAATACCTAGTGTTCTTTTTCATCATTGAGCAGTTTGCTAATCTGCAGAGCAATGTTATGAAAGTAATTTGTAATATCTTTAAGCACAATAGACACATTTGTTCAGCCTTTTTTGGGAAGTGTTATCATCCTTTTTGTGAATCTATTCTATCTATATATGTGAAACTGAGTACATGGGTAGTTTAAATCACTAAAATTACATCGCATTAAACATGACAGAAGAAACACATTAATCTGTAGAACAGCCCATCATTGACTTTTGTCACAATTGCAAACTGAGCTATATAGTTCATCATTACTCTGAGATTTAAATTGCGGCGACTTTCATTAAAAATATTAATGGTATGATCATCAGTGCCTATGCCTTATAGCAGCAGCATCTACTAATAAGATTATGGTTACTTAAAATTGAATATTTCTCCCTTTATCATTGAAAAATTTTGCTTTATAACTTGTTGCTCGAAATTTCCCAAAATTTCTTTTTTTTCTTAGTACCTATGTATAGGAAAAAACGATAAAAAAGGTTTTCCCAAAATTTCAGGTTTTTTCCAAACCCTCGCATCACTAAGAGGGACCGATCTTTGCTCCAAGTAGATTGAAAATCCTCTTTCAGGATTTTAGCCTTTGCTATGTCCTCTGGAATATTACCAAGAAATGGTAAGTTTTGCTATTTTTTTTATAAGAAACAAAACTGTTTTGTGAAAAAATTATTCCATTCATAGCAACAAATGATTCTTCATCTGTAGAGGAAAAAATAAAGCAACTCTTCAACTATCATGGTAAGTATCACAATAAAGAAATAGGTAAACATCTGAAATGAGCTTTTTAGCCCAGGTATAAGGGCCCAGATCCTTAAGGTTGAAACACCAATTTACAATTAGGTAGCATGTCTGGGTCTTGATTAATTTACTTCATTAAATCTATCAGTTTTTACATTTAGCCATTTCTACACAAGAGCGACATGGAACTGATGAGACCATTAGTAGTATATAACATAATTTTTTTGACCCAACACCACCAATAGTACAAGCCTTAGAAATTTTGCTCTAGGAATACCACTGGAGAGAAAGGATGAAATTAGTCACAACAGAGTTTTTGTAAAATTGATATGTAAAAATAAACTCTCATATAAACTTCTACTTGAAAAATCGAATATTAACTAAAACTAGAAGTGCAAACTAATATGGTTTTAAAATTACCCTAACACACCATAAAAATCACTAGAGTTGTAAAATCATATAGAATAAGAGAATTGACTGTTTTCTATAGTTGGATATCAATGCAAATGGTTCTTTTAACCAAAACGCAGTATCAAAACATGCATATCCATAAGAAATAAATCTTTTCTTTGGGAGTACATTTTCATCAGAAGGCAACAACTTTCCTCATTTAGTATTTTAGACTAGCAAACACTCAGTCATTTTAGTTACGTTGCACTCCAGGTCACTGCGGTATCATTGAGGAACTTAAAATAAAAAAAGCGATGACATGTCATCTTTGACAAATGGGTGAAATGGGAGATAAAATTTCAAATGAATAAATTTTCTGAATCACCTGTCTGGCGCATCAAAGCAAATGTTTTCATCCTTATCTTTGGACTCTTCCTTCATTTTCCTTCTTTTGCGCTTATGGGGCATAGATTCTTCCTCTTCTTCCTTGAGCAGTGCCATTCGCACACGATCCTGCAATGAAAAGATTATCGAAATAAAAAAATGCAAGCATATAGAAAACAGACCCAACAATAAACTAAAACATATATTCTGCTGAAAGTGCCCCTGTTGCACAGAATGGTTCACCTTCATTGCAGAAACATTGGGAATGATATATTTATGCAATGCTTTTTATTAAACATTTCGAATCATGATATCATGGATAAGGATTTCATTAAACAACTTTATTGGCCTAAAAAACCGTATAAACGATAGGATATTATTTTATTGTCCATTTCATATATGTTGCGTGTGGAATGTATCTGAAACTATGTGTCAACAGATGCAACGGATTTGAAACGTTAATGTAATACCTCTCTCTAAATCATGCTATGAGTAATTAATTTCCATTATGATTAGATTATTATTATTACCTACATTAGATTATTGTTATGCTTTTATTGTTACGTCCATCAGTTTTCTCCTTTCCACAATGGTAACTAAAAATATACATGTATATTCATGTTCGTAACATTTCTGCAAGTAAGTTACGTCTTCATTGAAATGTAAACAAACGTGTGATCTTTGAAACAAAAATCTTGTTTATTCTCATCAATATTGGCTTTATATTCATCCTATTCGGCAACATAGGTTTCAATTAATTAATGCCTGATAACTGTTATCGTGATAGGATGGTATTTTATCAAACTTTCATGTGGTATTAACATTTAAAAATTAGTTCTCGCAGTTACCTACTTAGGCGCACGGGATTGGCCAGGTTGCTGTTGCAATGCTTAATTGATTCTTACTTCTCAACTAATTACTTTTGGAGCAGAGCGTTGGAAAAAAGGAATATATTACATCTTTCTTTTGTAACCGACATATATTGAGACGCTAATACATAGTTACACATGGATAAAGACAGAACATAAACAACCACATTCAATATAAAGTGATACCAATAAGCTGCCGTACTTTTCAAACAAAAGAAGACGATAATCCAAATAGCCAACTTACACGATATCAATATGAATGTAATAACAAGAAAAATCACACACTACAACATATACGACTTTCTAAATTACAAATGATATCGGTGGACATGAGTTACAAGTTGGACTATGCGATCGGGTAGGTAGTAGGTTGAATAATTGCATGTCATTTGTTGACATTGAGGTACGGCAGTATGAATTAATATATTATATGATGACAATGTGATTTGCATTAATTAATAACATTTTTATTTTGGAATCCAGGAAAGGAGATTATTTCGGTGGTTACAATTTTGTTCCCGTAAATAAAAATTTCTTAACCAAATATTTACAATATGCAATACAAGGAGTTACTGGATTAGTGATCAAAGTTTTGAAGTACATATATTCAAATCGGTTGCAAGAACATTCTTTGAATGGGTTAGATTATGCACCTTGGTCGAAGGAACGCAAATTCATTGAATGCTCAATCTTACGCAAATGGTTGTAGGAACATTCAAGGAACGCTTCACATTCATTGCAGAAACATTCCCTGAAGGTTCACTTTGAACGCTGCAGAAGCTTATCAAGTAGGGACACTTTTAACCTTCGGTGAACCATTATTTGAATGCTCAGAGAATGTTTTTGCAATCAAGTGAGAAACATTCATTTTTTGTTGCTGCAACATTTCTGTGCAACATGGGTAGTCATTAAGAGGTAAATTTCTCAAAATAGACATTTTCTATTAAGTACAAAACATCTGAATATTTGAAATTCCATTCACCAAAATCATAATGATTATCGTACAACAACCACCACCATTATAAAGTTACCTAGTAAAATACTAACTTTGGTTGAAACAAGATCCTTGACAGTCTGATTTTTCCTTGCAAAATTAGGGTCCTCTGAAGGTGTGCTGACATATTTGTCCATCAATTTGTTATAGAAAGCTGATGCTTCTTGAGAAACATATCCATAGTCATCTTCATCTGGCTGATATGGGCCTTTTAAAAGGGAAAAAAGTGAATGAGTAAAAATAGCATATTCTTGGAGAAAACAATTTCGTTACCACATGCTCAATTGTTAGGGCACTCTCTATGACACACAAAAATTTAACCCCAATCAAACTACGCATAATAGTAAAATTTTGTAACTAATGAGCTATGGTATGTACATAGCCATACTTAAGTTACATCTTCGATAATTAATTGAATAACACAAAAAATATTTCATATTTTTTGGGTGATCCACCCACTGAAACTTGAGAAAATAACTCTGCATCGAAAGGCTTAAGTGAAGGGTAAATAGATTGGGTAAAAAGGATGGAAGTTTGATGACATCTTGATAGCCAGGCTGATCTCATTTGCCATCTAGATTGAAAATTAATACTTTGAAGGACTGAAATTACAGCAAAAATCATCACCCACCCATTTGGAACAAGGGACCAACATAAACGAATATTCTCTGCCTAATATAGATATCAGACTATTAAATCATTTACCTCCATCAGCCAGAATGACTAGCTTGGCAAAGTTCAAGAGCCTGATTCACTCAAGGCTTGCATCTCCTGCATTACATCCAGTAGACAAGCTTTTTGTGCATACTATGTACTTGTGATATTGTTTTGTGACATGCCTGGTAAAATGTAATTGCATGTACTTCTCCTTGGCGAGGTATATGTATTTTCTGAATGTCAGCAGGGCTGGGCAAAATACTCTAAAAATTGAATTAGAAATACAAAATACTAGTGATGGGTTGAATCCAAAATTTATCAAATCCGAATCCTGAATCCTAATATCATTTTTTACCGAATCTCACAGAGGGAAACTTGAATCCAAATCCTGCTTTCGCTAAATTATAAATCCCAGTTCCTTTTCATTACCAATACATATATGCTTCATACATCCTGATCCATTTTAAATTTCCTTGTAAATTTAGGAATCAAAAATTAACTCTCGGTTTTCCTCATTCATTCCAATGATTAATCTTTAAAGAAGAAATAAAATTGAGCAACAATTTGTTTCACAATGTGTTAATTCTAAAATTAAAAATGCTTAAGAAAGCTAAGTGAACATAAGAGTCGAGTTCTTGATGCGTTCTGCCGATCCAACTGTAAAAATGGTGGTGTCATGTTGCTTTCAATTGAAATACATATTTGAGTATCCTGTTAATGTTATTCCCTACATTTGTTAGATGAGTGCAATTTTGAATGCTCTGTGATCACTTTAACTATCAACAAATTTTCTGTGACCCTTTGTTCTTTATACAGGTCACCCATGGGAAACTTCCCTTTGTTTTTGGACAAATTTGTCAGTCTTTTAGAAGTTATAGTTGCTAGGTATCCCTATGGTATGATAATTATTACTGGTGATCTTAACATAGACATGTTGTCTGACACAACTGATAAAACTGAACTTTTACATATTCTTCAATCTTATAACTTGTTTGTACATAATAAGGAACCCACTCGCATAACTTCACATTCTTCTATCTCACTAGATGTAACAACTAGGACAATCTCCTTAGATCTTTCTGACCATTACCCAGTTGTTGCTACTTTTCCAATGAATGTTAACACTCCTTTGAAGGTTGATGCCACCCGATCTTTCAATAGTTCTAATATTCATCATTTTATGACTCTTTTGTGGCTTGAGGAGTGGCACAATGTGTATAACAATGCCTCTTTTGATGTAAGCTTCGATAATTTTTATACTAAATTTCTGCACTATTTTAACGTGTCATTTCCTGTTCAGTACAAGAAAAGGACCAAAACAGAAAGTGATGGATAACTACTGAAATAAGTTTCATGTCTCAATATGTTAAAGAGCTGGCTGGCCATCTCTAGTAAAAACTAATAGCGAAGCTAAGACAGAATATATATAAAGGAAAAAGCATTACTGTCAAATGTTAAAGTCAGCTAAACGTTGTTATAACGACCATAGGATCATCAGTGCTGACAATAAATCAAGAGAAATCTGTGAAATTATAAATACCTCCAAAAGCAAACCCAGGAAGCAGTCTCCAATCCAGATTAATGATTCAGCAGGAATTAATATATCGGACTATTCCCAGAGTGCCTGTAACTTTGAAGATCACTTTCAACCTTTTTCTATTGCTAAGCACGGCAGCCCTCATAATTTAGAAGCCATCACTACTTCCCACTCAAAGTCCTTATTTCTCTATCCCCTCACAAAATCTGAACTGAAAAATACTGTGCAAAATCTAGGTACAAAATGAAGCTCTGGTTTTGATGGAATTCCCAGTTTCATTATTAAGCTATCTATTGACTTCAATAAGCAGCCTCTTCATTTTCTCATAAATGAATCTTTCAGATTAAGAGTGTTTCCATCCCCTCTAAAGGTTTCAAAAGTAACTCCACTATATAAAAACAAGGGTGATAGACATGACATTAACTTCTACCGTCCAATTTCTCTGCTGAACCAATTCAGCAAAATATTCAAAAAGGCTTTCTATGTTAGGCTTATTTCTTACCTAGAAGTTTCCAATCTCCTTTCATCATCTCAGTATGGTTTAAGGAAACAGAAATCCACATCTTCTGCTATCTATCAATTAATAACCCATGCTTTAAACGCTCTAGATAAAAAAAATGGAAGTTGCTGCACAATGTTTTTCGATTTCTCAAAAGCTCTCCATTGTGTTGACCACCAGTTGCTTCTCAATAAACACAACCGGATGGGTATTCGTGGCATACCTAATGCTTGGATTGAATCCTACCTATATGACAGAATACAACACGTGGTTATTTCTATAAATTGTGCAACTTTTGCCTCCAGGGTGTCATAATAATGTCCTAGATTTGAATATAGAAAAGTCTCACCTTATATACTTTCACTTTGCATATAAAAATAAAGCAAGTAAAGTACTTTCTATTGAATTTGATGGGAAGGTGATCCCACAGGTACAAAATACCAAATTTTTGGGACTCAACATAAATTTTCAAATCTCTTGGGATGAACGCATAAATGCTTTAACAAGTAAGTTAAGCTTAGCCTGCTTCTTAACAAGGTCCATTAGATCCACTGTTTCAGTAGATGTTCGTCATTCTCTATACTATGGAGAATTTCATTCTCACATAGCCTTTAGTATCCTTTTTTTTGGGTTCATCCTCTAAGGCCAACCCACGGCCCGCATACATTTGAACATTTTTCCAGCCCGCGAGATTTATCACACTTTTACAAAATATATTTATTTTATAATGGCCAAAGTAGTGAAAACTGATGTACTAAAAAAATAAATTACTTGTGCATCCATATATTAAAAATTATTTTAAAAATTTTATATGCGGCCCACGGAGTTATGATGCATTTACAATGTGGCCTGCAAGATCATTTTGGTTGGCCACCCCTGCTATAATGCCTTGGCCATTTTCAGGGTCCAAAAAAAGAGCCATTCGGCTCATGACCTTCGCTAAGCACGATGCCTCTTGCCGTCCCCTATTTAAAAAATTGGATATATTGCCAGTGGCATGTATCTACATTTATCATGTACTTGTACATACAAGGAAAAATCTATCTAATTATGTTATAAATCATGATATTCATAATTATTCTACTCAGAAGAGTGATCAGCTGCATGCTTTATTTGTGCATTACAAGGAATGCCGGTACTGTATGGGCCTTCAGCTTTATAATAAACTTCCCGCTGTGCTTAAAACTAAAAAAAACGTGGCTGCTTTTAAAGCTAATCTGCTTAGCTACTTAAAATTACAAATATTTTATTCCACTATATAATATCTTAATATTGCTTGACATGTTTGTGTCTTGCACCCAATGTATTTATTTTGTTAATTTACCCTGTGTCTTATATCAAGTGTAACAGCTGTAACATCTTGATCGCTAGACAAATAAATTGAATTGAATTAAGTAACTTGTTAATTTTTCCTTGTGAAATGGAGCATTCTGTCACGATCAATTAAGTTTCTTTTTTATTAGGTAACATAATTACCAGGAGTACTTAAGACTCTCTTTAAAAATACTGATGGTAGAGCAGTCCAGAGGTATTTTTGTAGAAGGTGCTTCAAAACCTTTCTGTGATAATTTTTGTTTCAAATTTCAGGTTTTTGCTGTTTCACAGGCTGGAACTGATAGCTATTTACATGCTTCCATAGAGCATTAGTGGCTTTAGAGATGCCATTGTGGAAAATAAAATATTGCACCAAGAAATAAAAATCGCAACTTTATCAACGGCATTTTTCTGTGATAAGTAATACCTAATTTCATTATCGGGCGGTTCTACCCACATAGCACTACACGAGTATTCATGGCTCAACTGGTTTCGATTCTCCTGATAAAAGGCACAAAGGATGATTAAAATATTCGCTCTTAATATTCATAAAAGTATATGACAGAGCTATTTGAATACATAACTGAATTTGGCACAAAATGGTACAATGCAGTTTACAACTGTGACTCCAATCAGGTCAGTCAAAAGGCCGAATTTCGAATGTAATGTGACGTGATAAGGAAACAACAATCACACTTTTCTTTTCACAGTTGGTCTCATAAACATCTACTCCCATCTCGTACAGTAGTTTAGATATGCCCTTTTTTATTTAGTGCATGTTCAGAACTGAATAACTCCTTTGGGTCATTCTGTACCATTTCACCAGATTTAAAAAAAAGTTGTTACAGCACCATTTCAGAAAAAATTCAAATTTTACACACTTACTACTACATGTCTGTAAGGCACAAAACCAATTTTTGTCTATTTTTTTCTCATGACATCAAGGACTTACAGGCCCGTGAAGGTCGCAGCGCGTTGTAAAAATGATACTTTCAGCGAGTATCGGTCATTAGAGTTACTCAGAAACTACAAGTTGTAGGAGAATGTTTCAAATACCAGATTAATCATCAAAAATTGAGCTTTTCTTACCAGGTCCCTAGCCCTGGTTGCAAGATATGCTCCAAAGTAGGGTTACCATATTTTGAAACCCCAAAATGAGGAGCAACCAGCCGCAACCCCTGCCTTGTGTCTCAGAGCGATCCTAACTATGAACTATTTCCAACGCATGGTAGACCAGTAGTGCCATCTATCAGCAGTTTTTGTACAGGGAAAATAGCAAACCATGAAGCGCCATAAATGATGCCAGCCCCTGGATTTAGATAAATCGAAAGTACCGGGGCATGGTGATCGCCATCTATAGCCCTTTATCAAAAGCACTCTAACAGATCGCTAACGGTGTAATTCAATAATCGATATAAAAATATATATATAACTAGTTGGCGATACGAGATTAAAACAAAAATCAAAAGATATTACTTCCCAAAAATAAAAAATGCGGACATTAGCAGAAGTCGTAAAAATGTACACGGACCCTACATTTAAAGTTGAAACTACGGACACGTCCGCATAAATGAGGACGTATGGTAACCCTACTCCAAAGTGATAAATTAAACAACAATGCATAGTCGGTTGCGGTTCCCATGCAGTACTGGCATAACATATTGGCCAGGACAGCCGATACTTAGAAGCTTTGGTGCCACAGCTAGCAATTCAAGTGTAATACTCTTCCCATCACATGGGACATTATGCTTGGAATTCCTTGGTGTCACTCATTAAGAGCAAGCTACTGATGACACAAGGTTTTTCTCCACCCTCCCACAAATATTCCTTCGATTACAAACCTGCCACCTGCCCTTGATGTAGCAAATGACCTCAGCTGTCCTTTACTTCCCTGAATACCCAACAAGGAGCAAAATGGAAACCAGGATGTCATTTGAATTATTCTGTTGAAGCTTGCATACCAAGGGGAATAAAAGTCTAAATAGGGGAATGTTGAGATGATAGAACCGCCCAAATGTGTCCGAACTAATACAATAAAAGGAAGAAGATAGGTTTGAAGTCGATAAATCTTAATATTGATGAGATAATGTAAGTAATCGTCTCTGGCTTGACATTGTGGAAGTTGGTCACATCCATGATAAAAACAACTTAGTTTCAATCTACACAAATTTATTAGATACGACCCTGGTTCCAGCAACTTTTGTGCCATCTTCAGGTAACAAATTTCACAGGTGGCCGGGTATATATTCCCCCCTCCTTAAAATAGACCTCCCCCAACCCTAAAACTGTTAACCGCCCCAGTCACCTTATCCGTCCTTCACAGTAATAACGCACGCTCCTTCCTTTAAAAACACTGATTGACTACCTTCCATTTGTTCCTCACTTCTCACCTTCAATCATATATATACCCGGCCACCTGTGAAATTTGTTACCTGAAGATGACACGAAGTTGCTGAAACCCAGGTCGTATCTAATAAATTTTTGTGGATTGAAACAAAGTTGTTTTTATCATGGATGAGATGATTCAAAATAGAGGATATGTCTCTCAGTCTTGAAGCTATCTTTTTCATTTCGTTAGTATTTTCGTTTCGTTAGGACAACAACTATATCGCAATGAATGACAAAACAATTATATAGATGAGATAATGATTCAAAATAGGGGATGACTCTCAATCTTGAAGCTATATTTTCCATTTCGTTAGGATTTACAATAACTATATCGCAATGAAAGACAAAACAATTATTATATATAGTTACAAGGTTAAATGGTGAGTTCATAGGGAGAATTTCTAAGGGGATTCTCAAGCGTAATTAGTTACATTATATCTGAGTGAAAGATCCATAACATTCAACAGGAAGGTTTTCAACAGTATTCAAGTACGTACCTGCCATTGTAACAGCAGTATTTACGTCGTCCCTCGCATCGTCTATTACTGCTTTATTAGCTGCTTTTGTAGATTTTAACATAGCTCGTACACGTTTGTTAGCTTTACTGTCTTGAGCACGTAGAGCAAGAAGTTCCTTTAAGAAACAAATAACGAAAATAAATACCAATGAAGTTAATGTAATGATTTATAAAGGAAGACCGTATGCTTACATCTCGTTTTTTATCGGCATCAACGGTCTTTTGCCTTTCTTCTTCTTCTTTTCTCGCCAGGAATTTCTGAATATTGGCTGAAAGGGATTTGCTTTTTTGTTGTTTTTTCGGAGGCTCAAAAGACGTCCGATAGCACCTGACCTACATCGAAAATTTAAAATATTATGAATGGTCAGAAGTTACCTTCAGTTACTCTTCCCTTCCAACACCGATATCATACGACTGAATATAACTATTTTACTACCCAAAAATTTTAATCAATTTATGCATAACAAAATCGCAAGTATAGTACAGTGGTGAGAATAATTAGATACCGTAAAACCTAATAATTGTTGGATAATATGATACATGAATAACGTAACTTACCTCTTTAGCTGGTTTTTCATTTTGCTTGGCAAAATCTAATAACTCTCCGAAATCCATATCTATAATGTTCACCAGTGACTAACAACAAGAACCCAAAAACCTTCAACAACACTGTTTCTCCAAAATGCAATAATTGTCGACGTACTACTTCTACCGTAGTCTGCAAATGTTTACATCAATGACTTCTTCAGGATCCGGAAGATGGAGGTTGTTTCGCCAGATTGCAAAGTGTTTTTGTAAATAGCCGATAGGTGGATATCGTGTCCCAGCGCCCCAAGTAGTTGAAAATGTTACGTATAGGAGGCGCTGGAAAGCAGGTTGCTTTAAAGCTCTTGATTTTAAGATCAAGCGCTTTACTAGGTTGCTTCTGAGGTCACCCCTCTCTCCATTCTCTAACTCTTCTGAGGTTATATCCCTCCCTCCATTCTCTAAAACTCTTCTCTCGCGATGCCCAACCACCGATCTATGAAGCCTGCGGCTGAATGGTGTGGGCGTACGTGCGATCAGGCGCGGGGATAGCGGGAATAGAATTGCATTCCCTAGGGAATTCCCTCCCCTAGTAGCACGAAATGGATTATATCTAGATTTAATATGTATCTTGAGATACATTGTATACAGATTATATCTGTATAAAATCCATGTAAATGTATTGGGTATCGTTTAATCAAATAAATGGTTCGGTAAAGGCGAGTTTTCGTCTCCCCAGCTAAACTTTTTTTTGTGAAATACCTACGTAAACGGCGAAATTGACTATGATACCTAGGGGTACGTAGAGGAAAGAGCGCATTTGTAAAGTGCAAGAAACATGCCTCAGTGGCCTGTAGTTTTAGAGAAACTATTGGTTGAAAATTACCAATTTCGTGATTTCTTTGTAATATTTCGACACCATATTTGGAGAGGTGATATTTAAACGATCCACTTTTATAAGGGCCAAATTAAAGCTGAAAGTCGTCATATAAGCTGAGTTATTCACAATTTAGAATCAATTTATAATTTTAAAGCTATTAGAGGTTTATTGATGAAATTATACTGTTCCCTAAATTATCTATTTGTATTTCCATTTACGTCCAAATTGCACTTCTTTTTTAAAACATGCGCCAAAGGAGCACTTCCGACGTAACGCCGACTCCTACCGTTTGGCGTCTCGTTTTCACGTGAATCTCATGGTGGCATTTCAAAAACATCCTTAACGTCTGTGGTGTTTGTTTACGAATGACACAATTTTTGTAAACCATGGATGGCAGTAAAGTTTGTGTTGTAAAATTAAGGAAATGTAAGTGCGGTGCGATTCCACTGTGTCTTAGTAATTAGAAGTAATTACCTTTATAGCTCTCAGTTGATGTATTTATCAATTCATTTGCGTGTTTATTTTGCTTCCTTAAGTGTTTTCACCGAAGATAGACTGAATTTGAAAAGTATGGAGAACTTTCATGGCTGTAGAGAAAGAAAATATGTGACATTACGACGGCAGTTAGATGAACTGGGCTACCATCAGCCTCTATCGTTGGAAGCTTTACTTTTAGTGGAAAGGCTTGTTAGTGACCTTCTTCACACCACGGCCCGCCTTTCCCACTACAAAGATCTATGGCAAAAATCTCAGCAGGTATTTGCCTGGTTAACTCGAGGTTTCTGTTTATATGCTGATGGAAACCCGTTTCAATGTTCTTTAGGGGAAGTTTACTTCTTCATTTTGCTTTGGAATAGAAATGTTACGGAGCGAGTCTACTTGAAGAGTTAAAATTCTTTGCTTGGGCATATATGCCAAGTAGCAACCGGTGGCAACCAACCCAGTGTAGTAGTCATCATTTGTTTTTATGGTTTATGTTTACGTTTATTCGTTGTGGGTATCTGTGCAAAGCAATCGCCTGACTCATTAATTCAGAAACTTTTGAATTTTTGAAAGTACTTAGCTTTTGTTCCTGTGCGTCATTTTGAAGTGTGTTTTCATTTAATTTGCAGGAGTATAATGATTTCAAAAACAGTGTGGGTCCATGTGTTGCAGATAATGAAAAAATAAACCAAGAATGCAATTACCTGAAGTCAAAACTTTTGTTGCAGATAGAGGATAGTGACAAAGAACAGCTAAGTCAGTAATTCACTAATGACACTTGTAGGCATCTTAATTTAAAGAAATGTTGTGCCATACATTTGTTTGTTTGCAATATTTTTGCATAGTTTATCGTAATTACGGATTCTATCTAATGCTTGTTCATCTTTAATTTCAGTCTGCATTGCTCTGTTTAAAGTTAGTCTAAATGTTACCTGTTGGTCTAAAACAGCATAACTGTCCTTCATTTTAGGCTTGAGAGAACAACTGCATGCATTGAAGAATGAGAATTCTAAGGTTAAATTCCTTAATCATGAATATATGTCCAAAATTCGCGATTTGGAGAAAGGGATTGCTGAGAGAAATCATCGAATTATTCAATTACAGAATGAAAATTTGCAAGCAGTCGTAGTGTCCTCTGGTCAGTGTCAGATTTCTCAATTTGTTTAAACATAACAAGTCACTTGTCTTGATACACTTATTTCGTGACATATCATAATTTTCTGACATAACATGATTGTATGTTGTTTATTTGTTTTTACTCTACAGGGTTAGGTAAAAAAGATAAGTGCAAAAAACAGCCAAAATTACTGATTGACCATCCAATCCCTATTGACAGAAAGTGGAAAGATAGCTATTTAGGCTATACACCTCAGGTAATTTCTAAATGGTTGTTTGTTTTTGTATGGTCTGCTTTTGGAAAAATGTTATTTTGTACTTCTAAAATGGCTTTAAAAAAGTCAAGCGCAGAATAGCGATGGCTAAGACTGCAGTTGAAAAGATGCACAAAAATTTAAGAACAGAGAAATTAACATCTCAACCAAAAGGAGGCTAGTTCGATCAATGGTCTTCCCTATCATGACCTATGGATTGGAGACTTAGACAATCACAAGCGTCATACGTAAGAACAATGAGGCGTTCGAATTGTATTGTTATCGAAGAATTATGCGTATATCATGGACAGGGTGAAGAACTAATGCATCCATTTTAGCCCAATTGAAAATTGCATATAAAGACCGACAGTTGCCAAAATGTTCACCCTGTAAAGTAGTGATATTGGACATCAGTTTTTGGCTCTTTGCCACAGAAATGTTCCTTGGTCTATTAGCCTTTAATGAGTTGATTTACATTCAGTGACCTTAATGCCATTCCAAGTACTGGTGTCACATCTTTGAGATGATACATATCAACATTCGGGTGGTGTCCGCATGTGTTGTTTAGGATCACAATAGTTTCCACAAACCATATAAAAGCTTCTGATTTATAATGAAATACTTCATATGCTCAGGCCTCACATTTTTGAAGCCTGAACATATAAAGACTGAAGCAAATATGGGAAACTTGGGCCAAATGAAATTACAGACCTTAGCCAGCCGTAGAAGGAATGGGTTTTCACTTCTAGAACTACCAGCAACTGAAATTTAGCCACAAATTGCTGAGGCCTATCCAGGAATATTTCAAGAAACTGAACACTAATCAGCTACTTCTTGGACATGAAATACTAATGGTTTATCTTCTATCCAGTGTCACTGGTATTTTTTGAATGGGCTTATTGTAGACTAAGACACTGAATTTGTGTACATATTTACATTTTTGAATTCTTTCTCACGTGATGTGCTATGATTTTGGACTCAAGGTTTAAGCCCTAATTGTGATGTGCTATAATTTCAGACCTAAGGTTTAAATCCTAATTGTTATGTTCTCATTTTTTACTAGTGAGCTATAGCAAGAGTTACAACGATACGTTCTTCTTTGGGCATATTATATACTTTGAATGGCCGGCTTCTCAAACCTCCTAGAACAAAGGGAATATCTTTATCATGGGTTTAGGCAAAATATGGGAGAGGTAGGGTAGTGGGGTTTTGAGTGAAGCGTTTTACCACCCCCACGTATATCCAACACCCTCCCTTGTTTAACTGCAGCAACCATGTTTGCTGTACAATCTCTGTGTTTTTTTGGGAGGTTTAATTCCCCTACTGAATTGGTTCATCTGTACTCCATTGTCTTCCTTGTCCTCCAGCAATGTCTCATTTGCATTCTTGATGCCAGCGTCTAAGCTCTCTCTGTTGTAATGCTCGCTGCTTGGGGTGATGACTAGATGGGTACAATTCCTCCTGAACTCTCCCTCTGACGTCCTTGCATTGTAAGAATGTGGCTCCTCTCTCTTCTTCATCACATTCCTATTGCATTTTTTATCGACCACCCATACTCAGTCGCCAGGCTGTAGCTCTGTCAATTCCCGAGTTCGGTGGTGCTGGCTTAACCTTCATCTTTTTTGTTTTCATCCATACTCTCTGATCTTCCAAATCGAGGCACTTCGGCTCTATATCCTTCTTTGGTATCATAATGTTAGTTATCAACTTTTTCCCATTAGCAATGCCACGGGGCATCATCCAGTCTCTAATTGGATTCATCTATCAACTAAAAGGCCAAGATTTGGGTCTTTTCCTTTGGACAAAATGTTTTTTACTATCCTTACTCCAGCCCATCTGCCTCTCCATTGTTTTGTACTGAATAGGGGCTGCTATGATCTGATAAAAGTTGAATTTTTTGGCAAATTGCTTCCTCTGCATTGTGAACCATTGTCTGTTCTAACTTCCTCTGACATGCCAAACCTTTCAAATATAGCCTTTATCTTCTCTCTCAGTGCCGCTGCTGTTGTTGAACTCAACAATGCTACTTCTGGAAATAATCATCACCAGATAATCTCTACCTTTAATTGTAGCAAGGTCGATGGCACCTTCGCCTATGGGCAACCCAGGGGAATTGTCAGTATTGGTGGTTCTGCTACCATCAGGAGGTGTTCCATGAATTCCTTGCACTTTGTGATCATTTCTCGAATCTGACGACATCATTGGTTGCCAAATTTATTCTTTTGTTCACATTCTAGATGTATCTATCCCAAGATGACCTCAGTGCAGCCTCAACAGCATATCTTGGCATAGCAATTTTAGGATGACGAGTGTTTCCCTGCTCAAGAAATCTGTCGACTTCTGCATAATTAGCTCGGTATTTAAAAAATTCTTTCACTTCCAGGTTTAAGATTTAGCTTATTACCTGGCCATCCTTCTTTGATGTACCATCAAAACTTCTTAATAACATTGTGTCTTTGTTGTGCTGTCAGCTCTCTCTTCATCAAATAGTCTCAAATTGGAACCAGGGAAAAAAGTGCCCTGTCAAAGTATTCCAATTCTTTGTTCATTATGTTTCCTTCTTTGAACTTCTCCCTTGAGGCCCTTGACAGAGTGTCCAGCGAATGAAACTCCTTCCCTGGCACATTCTCCATGCTTAAGTCAAATCACATTAGATGCATGCGATATCTTTCCAATGTTGCCAATACTTCACTTAGTGGCTTTCATCCTAACAATCCCACCAATGGTTTATGATCAATTCTTAAACTGAAGCATGATCCCACCTTGTATGTTGAGCATTTCTCAAGTGCTTGGGTGAGTGTGAGGACCTCCATTTTAATATACACTTATCACTTTGAGCCGTCCGCCTCGCCCGTTGGCGAGCGCCCCCCCCCCCCCTCCATCCTCCGGAAAGTGGTTTCCGTGGTGGTGCTACGCAAGGACGAGCCGTCCACCTCGCCCGATAGCGAGCCACCCCCTCCTCCCTGGGGGGGAGTCGGGAGCGGTGCGCCTGGGCTTTCGGTCTTTCTGGTGGGGCATGGACCCCGAGTCCAATGGGACCTCCCGTATTTAAGTGGAGGCGGAGTCCGCGCTCGGGGGAGTCTTGCTGTCGAGCTTGTGTTGCCGAGACGCCTAGAGGAGCTCCCCCTCGTCAACGGCACGATGCCTCTGTGCACGGTCATCGGCTGTCCGGTCCTCGGAAGGTATCGCCGCCTCACCTCTCCCCCTCCATTGCCCCTTTTCCTCTGGTTTCCAGCGATCATCCTCCTCTCCTTCCGCCTTAGCGAGCTCGCTTGTCGTTATAATTTAAATAAATTGTCTGGCCTACGCGTGTTGTTTTTGTTGGTCCACCCCACGAGCCCTTGGGCAGTTCAAAATTGGTAGCAGAGCGTGGTTAGGACCAATACCCGTAGGCGCGTTACCGTCATGGCGGATAAATTCCCACCAGGAACCGCGTGGGTAAATCGACTTCCCAAAGTAGAGCTCGCTGACTTGTCCACGAGGTTCGGCATCGAGTCAGAGGGTACGTTGGACGAATTACGAAAGAGGGTCCGCGAGTATATTCGTTCTTTTAATGACGAAGAGGAGGCGACGGAAATAGCTATAGAATCCGATCACCATCAGGAGGCCGCCAATGTAGGAATTAACGTTTCGAACGTCAGCTGCGATCTCAAGGGCCTCGAGTCCGTGGTGGTAGCTGCGCGACGTTGGGAGCTGGGATTCGGTGGCGAATCAGGGGAAAGCGTAATGAACTTTCTAGAAAATCTAACGAGGTTCGTCAATCATTTCCAACTAAGCCATGAGGTTCAACTCAAGCTGCTACCCGAAATCGTGAGAGGAAAGGCAAGGGATTGGTTTTGGGCCAACCGTTTTCGGGATCTTAAAGAATTCCAAACGGAATGCAAGGCAAATTTTGGCGCAGCCAATTACCAATTGCGTCTTAAAAGAGATCTTTATAACAGGACCCAAGGGAGCTATGAAACCCTGGTCGAATATGTTATCGTGATGAAAAACATGAACGCTAGGCTCGATAAACCTCTCGAGCAAAACGAATTATTAGAAGTCGTATGTGGCAATTTGAATCCGAAGTATTTGTGGCACCTTGCCCACATACCCCTTAATTTCGATCAACTCGTCCAATGGGGGCGCAATCTAGACGAGAAAAGAGCAATGGCGGAGTGTTATAGGGAACCGCCGTCGAGCGAAGACATGGTCGACCCAGAGTTTGGGGACAGAAATCGACGCTGGCCGCGCGCGAGTCAAACTCAACGCTCGGGTCCGCAACGCGGCTGGCGGCCACAGGGGCAACGCTCGGGAAGTCAAAATTCGTCTCAAACTTGGAGGAGTAGGGAAGACCGACCCCTCGGTGCCTTGAGAGAAAACGGTAATCGACCGGGAAACGAGTACCCCGCGGAGCTATAAAGCCACGAAGGCACCGCGGGTACTTAGTGGCCTTCTCCACCCGCCCCTCCCTCCTTTCTCGTACTAATTTCTCGCCCATGGTATCCATTTGCGTAAACAAGGTAACCGTTTCGGCCCTTCTAGATACGGGAGCCTTCCACTCCTGCGTGTCAGAGCCCTTCTTGCGCAACATAAAACTTTCCCCCAGACAAAGAGTCAGGGTTGACACAACATGCCAAGCGATTGATTCCACGAATTTTACAGTTTCGGAAAAGGTTAAGCTCGACATCAAAATCGAAGGGCTAGCGTGGGAACACGAGTTTTTAGTATTACCCAAAAGTCCAGTGGATGTTGTCCTGGGCGCCGATTTTATGTCGCGGTCGGGCATGGGTATCAATTTCTTCGAAAGAACCTTCTCCTTCGCGTTCCAACCGAAGCCGATTGCCGCTATGTCCTGTCAAACCCCTTTTGAAGTACCCGAGAGTAGAGACGAGGCATATCATCAGTTAAACAACGCCCAACGGCGGCGACTGGATGACCTGTTGGCGAGCTACGGGGACGTCGTTACAGAAGTACTGGGTTGCACCGATATCATGGAATACAGTATACTTTTGAGTGATAGCGTACCGGTTCGTTCTCCTCCTTACCAAGTCAACCCAGTTAAAATGATAGAAATGAAAGAGTACGTTCAAAAACTCTTGCGAAACAAGGTCATTACTGAATCCGATTCACCCTATGCCAGCCCAGCCTTTTTGGTCCCCAAAAAGAATTCTAAGTCTCGTCTAGTGGTAGATTACAGAGCACTTAACCGAAAGGTGGTCTTTGACGCATTCCCTTTGCCCACCGTAGAAAATGCTCTAATGCACTTCGGAAAGGGAACTTGAAGTCGGTAAAGCGTTTCTTGGGGATGTGTAGCTTTTACGCACGTTTCATACCGTCCTTCTCTGAAGTCTCCGCGCCACTTAACCAGTTGAAAAAGAGAAATACTCCCTTCGTGTGGGGGCGGGCGCAACAAAACGCGTTCGAAAAGCTCAAATATAAAATGGCCAGACCACCCGTATTGCGGGTCCCGGATTTCAGTAAGGATTTCGTATTGCATACCGACGCTTCGTCGAATGGTGTTGCTGGGGTATTATCGCAATGGGAAGGTGACAGTCTCGCCCCCGTTGCCTTCGCCAGCCGCACGTTGACAGAGGCCGAAAGGAAATATACCACCTATGAAGCGGAATGCTTAGCGGTGATTTTTGCGGTCGAGAAATTCGACCAGTATTTACGGGGGAGAGAGTTTGAGCTACACACCGATAACGAGGCGTTATCGTGGATGCGCAGCCATCCCAAGCAATTGGGGAAAGTCGGGCGGTGGATACTTCGTTTGTCCCCGTACAAATTTCGCACCAAACACGTCAGGGGAAGCGACAATGTTGTGGCCGATTGCTTGTCGAGAATATTCGAGAACGAACCCCGAGGAGAAGAAGACGTTAGTCCCCAAATTAGCGTATTATTTAACACGCCCATAGCGTTTACCTCTATAATTGATCACCAGCGTAGGGACCCAGAATGCCACGAGTTAATAAAAAAAATTACTCTTGGAGAGAATATAAAAAACTTCAAAATGAATCGGGACGTATTGGTTTTTCGCGGTCTGAAAGGGAAGCGTAATCGTGTATATGTTCCGAAAGAAATAAGGCGTATGGTTATATCGTATTTTCACGATTCGGAACTGGGCGGCCACCTGGGATATAAAAAATCCAGAGAAAAGGTCTCACGCGAGTTCTACTGGCCAAAAATGCACCAAGACATATTGAGTTATGTTAAATCCTGTCCTGATTGCCAAAGAGCAAAGCCCGCTAGAAACACTCAAGTAGGGTACCATTCCGCCGACGTGGCAACCAAGCCGTGGGAGAAAATATATATTGATTTCACGGGTCCTATGACACGAACACGCTCAGGCAATACGGTAATTCTCGCCGTTCTCGATGCCTTTAGCAAATTCGTGATACTTATTCCCATGAGGAACATGACGGCCGCAGCGACAGTACGGTGTCTGAATAATAGAGTATTTGCCTTAGCCGGGTTCCCGAAGATCTTGGTTTCGGACAACGCTACGGTGTTCACTTCGAAAGAATTTAAAGACACATGCTTTAAATGGGGAATCAAGCACGTCACCACTTCGCCATATTACCCTAACCCTTCGCACGTAGAGCGCTTTAATAGGAACTTAAAGGCCGCATTAACGGTGTATCACCACGATAGTCAACTTCGGTGGGATGAAGACTTGGGCACGCTGATGATTGCATTTAACTCAGCTCAGCATGAGAGCACCGGATCTACACCCGCCAGCCTTTTCCTCGGGCGCGAACTCAACCATCCTCTGGCCATTCAATGGGGGATTGACGAAAACCTCACTCAACCTTCAGGTGATGAAAATCTAGAGGAAAAATGGGCAGATGCCCTCAGATGTTTAAAACGTGCCAACAAACGGGTGGCGTCGCGTTACAATGCAAATAGATTGAGCCAGCCTTTTTATGTTGGGCAGACAGTCGCTTACAAAATGCACCCGATAAGTTCAGCGGTCAATAAAGTTTCCGCTAAATTGCTGCCCAAGTGGTCTGGTCCACGGAAAATAATTAGGTTTACCGGACCGGTAACGGTAGAATTAGGAGACTTAGAAAATAGCATGGCCAAGCGACGGTGCCACGTCTCGCAAATCAAACCTTTCTATGAGAGGTAAATTCCTGTCCCATTCCTCCCAACCTCAGACTCCCTCATCCCCTACCCGGCGGGATACCAGCCTCGGAGCGGGCGGCCGTTGTCAGTGACCAGCAGGGACTGGTTGTTCTTCGCGCGTATTAATTTTTAGTGAGGCTTTTTGGTCTCCTTTGTTTTTTTTTCTCCTTTCCTTTTGGTACTGCTGACTACTTCACCTCAAAGGGTGATAGTCTTTGGCCTCCCCCCCTCCTAGTTGTGGGAGCCTTGCGGGTTTCTCTTTTTCTACTTTGATGCTATAGTTGTTTTCTTGGCTGGTTTATTGTTCGTCGTCTCTCTTTCTGTTAGAAGTGTTTTGCCCTTTGTTGTTCTTCGCCTTTTTTTTTAAGACTTGGAGGCGTGAGTACTATCTTATCGTCTCCGATATTTTGTTTTCTTCCTGTTATTGTTGCCATATTATTTAGTTGTTATTCTGTTCCTTTCTCTGGTGACAACGTAAGAATCTAAGTATGCTATCGTGTGAAAAGTTTTGAAAAGTTTGGTTTTAAATAACTTAAAAATGCTGATTTTGTGACCAAGATTTGTGTTTCGTGTCATTTGTTTTTTTGTGCTTTTCAAAACCATTCATGTCACGAACCGTTGATTTGTTGCTCAATGTTAAGTAAGTGAAACATTGAACCTTTAGATTTTATGATTTTAAAGGGACAGGTATTTTGCCTGCTTTCCTTGTCATCTCATTATGAATTTAATTTTGTTTGTGCTTTCTTCAACAAAGAATGTTATTTTGAATATATGCGATGTGTTTTTCTAACCATGCATGTTTCTTTGGTTCATGCTGGTGCACGAGGGAGGTCATTGATAATGAAAATTCCATCGGGTATTTAAAAATATCATTTATAATCAGGAAATGGTATTGGAATTTGTTTTTTTTATTTTCTTTTTACGTATCAGCCATTCTGTGAAGGACTTATCTGAGTGAAGGGCCTTGGTTCATTGCTGTGTTCAGTGGAGGGGTATTTTGTTCTCATGTACCGTCCTCGGAGGGCAGAAAAATTGTCACCATCGCTAATGTTGAAGGCTACTGTTGCCATAGCATTGACTCCCTTTGCTTGCACGGTTGTTACGACTGGTTGTTAAAACCTATGTCTGGCTTGTTACCAAATTGTGGTGCTTTTCGCTCAAGGGTGTTCATAAATGTGATGTTTTCCTGGTCTTTACCATTGATACCAATTGAGGATTTATGACTGTAAAAGAGAAAAATAATTGCATATACATGTATTGAGCGGGCTAAGGCAAACATAACCTTCCCGCCCCCCCCCCCCCCCCCCACTCCTACCTTATCCTAAATGAAGAAGAGTGCGGGCGCGTCGCGAGGAGAGAAAACGACCGCATCGCCGTGCCAAACCACCCTGTGCTTTGGTTCGCCGGCAGGGAGGGAGGATGAGCCGTCCGCCTCGCCCGTTGGCGAGCGCCCCCCCCCCCCCCTCCATCCTCCGGAAAGTGGTTTCCGTGGTGGTGCTACGCAAGGACGAGCCGTCCACCTCGCCCGATAGCGAGCCACCCCCTCCTCCCTGGGGGGGAGTCGGGAGCGGTGCGCCTGGGCTTTCGGTCTTTCTGGTGGGGCATGGACCCCGAGTCCAATGGGACCTCCCGTATTTAAGTGGAGGCGGAGTCCGCGCTCGGGGGAGTCTTGCTGTCGAGCTTGTGTTGCCGAGACGCCTAGAGGAGCTCCCCCTCGTCAACGGCACGACGCCTCTGTGCACGGTCATCGGCTGTCCGGTCCTCGGAAGGTATCGCCGCCTCACCTCTCCCCCTCCATTGCCCCTTTTCCTCTGGTTTCCAGCGATCATCCTCCTCTCCTTCCGCCTTAGCGAGCTCGCTTGTCGTTATAATTTAAATAAATTGTCTGGCCTACGCGTGTTGTTTTTGTTGGTCCACCCCACGAGCCCTTGGGCAGTTCAACTTCTTAGCATCTGTGAAAGTGCAGGTTGCGTAACTAATTCGCCTCCACTATCCATATTTCTCCATAGCCTTTAATAATCACATAGCCTCCATATTTCTGTTGCTCCTCTATGACAGCCCCCAATCCGTATGATGATGAGTCAGCCAAAACTCTGCATGGTCTATCGGAATCAAAAAATGCTAAAGCTGGTGCCTCTACCAGCCTCTATTTCACTCTGCTAAATACTTCCTCATGTATATCTGTTCACGGAAGCTCTCCTTCCATTGTGAGTAATTCTTGTAATGATTTAGTAACATCAGTTAGATTTTTCAAACTCTTCAAACGGTACCTAACCATCCCCAGAAATCACCTAATTTCTTCTTTGATAGTAGTTTTTTTTTCATTGTCAGTATGACTTTCTTATTTTCTGTATCCAGACTTAAGCCCTTATCCATGGAGATAAGGTGCCCTAGGAACTTGGATTCTTGCATGCTCCATTTGCATTTGTTGCTATTAAGTGCTACCCCTCTTTCCTGGAATCTCTTTAACTCTGCATTCAGTCTATCATAATGCTGCTTCTAGGTGGCCCTAGAATTTCGCCCAGCTGATATACCACTTCTTCCTGAGGAGTCAAAATCTCTGACATTCTCTTCTGGTACAGCTCACCAGCTGGTGATAATCCCTTCAGTAGATGGTTAAAATAAAACCTACCAAATGGAGTTATAAATGTGGTGAACCTTTTACAGTTGTCACTCTAAATAATTTGATAATATTCATTTCTAGTATCCAGCTTTAAAAAATACTTTGCCCCCACTAGCCATGCAAGCACCTCATCTACAGCTGGTAAGATGAGACACTCGCACTTGATGTTGGCATTCAATTGGGTATAGTCCACACGTATCTGTACAGATCCTTTAATTTTGGGACTATAACCATCAGTGCACACCAGTTGGTTGGTTCGTCGACCACAGAGATGACTCCCTTTTTCATGCACTCCAGCTCAGCCTTGACCTTGTCCAGCAACTGAATCGGAACTCTCCCAGGGGTGGAAATCGAAAAACCCTTGGCTCCATCTTTTAGGTGTAACTCGTAAGGTATCGTCATCCTTCCCAGGTCTTTTAACAACAAAGGATATACTTCTTCCCCTTCCTCAAAGCTGGCACTACTGCATTAACCCATGCTATTATACCCAATGAATTTATGCCAAGAAGAGCCTCATTGCTCCCTCAATGACATAAGACTTCTTCTATGCAGTCCTTACCATTCCACGACATTTCCACCTACATCCAGACTTTCACAGGGAAAGGCTGCTGCTCCGCTCCCACTAGCCGCTTGGATGTGGGTTTCAATGGTATTTCCAGGCAAAGCTTATTAAATATCATCGAACTTATTACTGACACGTTGAATCCCGTACTTAATTTAAATGTCACGTTTCCATTCATGTTGATCTTTATCCACCAGGTCCCTATTCCTGCAATAACTCTGCCCATGAAGTAGGAGTGATCTTCTTCCTCTTTTTAACTGCTGCTACTGTCTTCCACTGATGACATGCCACTGGCCAGTGGCACTTCTTGTGACAGGCATTACACAATGAATTTTACAGAGGCCATCCTGCATACCTGGCACCCTGCCACACCTTCTGCATGGTTTCATTGACTGATTAGTTTTAACTCCGGTCTTTGAACTTATCTTCTCACTGGACTTATGCTGTAGCTGCTGGACTGTTTGGACCTCTGCCATAAATTTTTTGGTCCTCCACCCTCTGTCTGTTGCTGTTGGTGAATTTCTTCAGCTTGTCATGCTTTCCCGATTGCTGTTTCCAACTTTTAATGATTTTTTTTATAAATTTAAAATAATAAAGTTTTTATCTGCCAGCATTCCGTTGTAAAATTGTACGATACGACAAAAAACTCGTAGACGATAATTGTGCTCATGGCTATATATATCTCTATATTCGTGATTGTACTCGGTACTTTTCATTTTAGTACGGCGATAGCCGATTATCAAACGCAGGTGCCGTCGGTCGCAGACTCACCCCGGAGCAGAGAGCCACTGGCAGCCGGCCGTAGATGGCGATTCAGCTAAATCAAAAGCACTGCGGCATGGCGATCGCTGTCTTTCGATAGCTATAGCCGCAAATCGAAAGCACCCACTATATACCACGATTACAACTCAATCACGTTGATGCACAATCGTGGTCGCGAATCTGTGGTCGAAGTGTACGATATGATATACAACTTGATAGTGAAGAGTTTGGTTTATAATAAGTATTCTGAAATAAGTATCTGAGATTCGATGTGTGGGATTCGATAAAAAAAAAAGATTCGGATTAGATAAATTTTGGATTCGACCTATCACTAAAAAATATTTTAGTATTTTCAATACAATTGAAGCAATCGTGTGAAGTGTGAACCATGTCGCGCTTATTCATTGGAGCTTAGCTGCGATGGCAGTGCCAAGGTCAACCTGGACCTCTGATTCAGCCAACTTCTTTGTCTTCACAGCGTAGCTCACTCTCCCCCAACCCCTGCCGACACTGAATACTTTTTTTGGGTTCCCTTCGAGAGGATTGTGTTACATCAATCCCATCATTCCGTGTTGAGAAGAGGTTGGCAGTTTCTTCCCCCTCTCTCGGCAGGCTTATGACGGCTTGGGTGATTCCCTGACACCATCGGCCGGCCATTTTCGATACAATTTGAGCTGTCGTGTAAAGCGTTAACCATATTTTGCTTCTTCCTTGGCGGTATGCTGCTTTGGCAGGGCTTAGGGCAACCTGTATCTCCGATTCAGCCGACTTCTTTGTCTTCACCGCATAGCTCACTTTCCCCCCACCCCTGCCGACACCGTATACTTTTTTTTGGGTTCGCTTCGCGAGGACCTAGGTAAATTATTCCATGATTAGGAGAGGCTGACAGTTTCTTCCCCCTCTCTCGGCTCGTATTACGGATTAGACTCAACCAGCGAGAAAGGGAATGGAATAACCCGAGAAGATCTCTCCTTCGCCTTATCTGTGTTTATCTATCCTCGCCCGTTTTCTCTTCGACCAAGGTGGCTTCCACTCTTGAGGGAAGGGGATGGGCCTCCTTTTAGGGTGACTCTGCTGGCAACACAAGGTTGATTCAGCTGATGCTCGAACGAAACAAGGGGGAGCCTAATTCGGTTGATTTAAATCGTAATCTTACCTTTGTAGTAGGGGTGAGGTAGATTTTGAACTTCCTCGTGATTTTTCCACAACCTGAAATTATGTTGCGTAGTGCCCGAGAGAGCTTTGAAACGCATCATCGCATCAATAGAACTAGCAACGTAGTGCATTGGCGCATGCAAAGAGAGAATCGGAACCCTGACCTCTTTTTTCTTCCTTTTTTTAGTACACATTCACTAAAGTGTGAATTTTAATACTTCGGATCTAGATCCAATTTTTTAAAATGAATTAGGATCCGATTTTAGTATTCGGTAAAACGTATTATCTGCAGATCTTTGGATCCGACGTATCCGATCTGACCATCCCTAGTTGAAATGCCGAAAATGCTACGTAAAATCAATATCATTTTGCTCTTAGGGACTGAAGTTATACTGCGTGAAATCAAAAAACTGCGTATAACCAAGAAACTACGTAAAATTATGTTTTTAGCATTGTAATTCCCTAGGTTCCCAGCCGGACTTGCATATCGCTACGTAAAAACAAGAACGACGTGAAATCAAAGTGCGCAAAATCGAAGTTTTTTTGTATTTATTTATATGGAATCGGAATCGACTTTAGGCGATCGATTCTCGGTACAGATTCTAAGCCTGGGAATCAGTGGAATCAAGAATCAACATTTGGAATCGACTCATCCCTACTTGTATCAAAACCGGTCGCCAATTAAATTCCTGTGGAACCTGTCATTGTCTTTCCTTTTTGAACAATCATAATGTAACTTTTTTATGTCTCAGTCTAAAAGTGAGTTTGTGCCAATGATTTCATGGCCTGCGCCCTAAAACCTTTGTGATTGTGGGTTTTTATGAAATTGTATGCATGAATACATTGAAGAACTGAATTGTGGTCTCTAATAAACAAATAAATTTTTCTATCTTGCTTCCTTTCTAGGCAAAAGATCCTAATGTAGCAAATATGATGAGCATTGCTGACACAAAAATTGAATCACTATCTAAAGAATTGGATGAAATGAAAAATAAAAATGAATGTCTTCAAGAACAAATGAAATCCATGAGGAATGAGGTGTGGTTTGTTCTAAAATATTAATTAATATTTTGTAATTCATTGATTTTTTATCTATCATAATGTCTGGTTGTTGGAACTGTAGTTAATGAATAACTCATAATGGCTTGACAAAGCTGATTTTCAAGACTTAATTCAGTTTGTTATATTACTGCTATTAATACAGTAGCCCCCGCTTTACAATGTTAATGTTTTCCATGGGACCGTGCATAATAAGAATTCCATCGTAAAGTGAACCATATTACCAGACGAGGGATCACTTAGACTACATCAACGCCAGTGCATTCAGTAGTACGCAATACAGTATAGGTACGAAATATGCTGGAATCAAATGATTTAAAATGTTATTTAACCATTATTTAAACTTTAATAAGATGTTGTAAATTTTCAGCGCATCAAATTTCATTGAATGAATATGCAAGATGTACCACATTGCCCCCATACTCGCCGTCTAACTGCGAGCTAATCTCACCGACTTAATATTTAACTGCATTTTCAAGCAATGGGAAGAGAAGGTGGAATTGAAATCATTCTACTCTCATTATACTTCTGCTTACTACTCGGAGTCAGCAATTAGGCATCTTTCTTTTGGTCTCACGTACACCATCATCTCTACATCACCATTACCTAAACAATACCTGAAGAAATGCGTATGTACATAGAAAGTGGTGTTACTAGCTTATTAAAATTATGTACCCAAAATTAGGCATTGAGTAATGACAGAAATAGGCTAAGTAGGAGTGAGAAGTAGCATATAGTCATACATGGACAACAGGTGGATCAGTCAGTAACGTTTCCACAAATATTAATTTACATGTACATTGCTGTTGTAGCTCACCTATCTTCCACTTCCGAAGGTCTTCCCTCTCCTTATGCCTATCCAGCATTGATGTCATTCTCCCAGTCAAGGGCTTCCCTTGGACGTTGAAAAGCTGAATAAAAATAGAGTAGCAGCAGAGGGGAGAACCATCTCTGAAACCCCTTTTCTTGGAACAGCTGACCTGAGTCTTCGGAGCTGGGAGAGTTATTGGGGTTGGTTGTTTACTTAAGGACTCACAACCTTCATAGAGGCATTTACACAACGAGTATGAGAATACGAAACACATAAAAGAACACTGAGGACATAAAGTGCTAACTTGAGCACCCTCATCGTGTTTGTTCACTATCTCTTGATTGGTTTTAATTGATATTTTCTGTTTGAGTTGCACTTTAGTGGGTATGGTCACAACAGAATCTTCCTACAATAAATCTCCTACTTATGGCAAGTTTTGTTGTTGAATGGTTATGCAGTTGGAAAAGAAATGGTTCACAGTATTAACTACGCCCTTCGCCGACAATACCACTTCAAATGGAAGACACTTGAAGACTGATATTCACACAACAGTAGATCACCTCAGCGACCTAAATAGCATGTGCAATGCTGATTCCCTTGGTATATGGGTGCAAAGACATTAGGGTAGAGAATTTTGATGCAAATTTAGACAAGCCATTAGATTATGTCTCTATCATTCACCGGGAAATGTTACGATACAATTCATTTTGTTTCATTGTTGTGATTTACTATCTTGAGCCAGCTGTATCCATTAAGGAATCACGTTTCCTCTTTGGTAAGTAATGTGCTCTAACAATAAGTTAGTCTTCAGAAGTTCTCATATTTTTATATTTTGGTAAATAATGTGATTTCTCTATAATGGCTAATGAAAGCCTTAATCTGAAATATAATAGATATGATCCTGACTATGTAAGGTATGTTGCATTATCTCGTTGGTGCTGATAGGTGGCAGCACTAATCACCTCAGCATTTTCTCTAATCCCGTGAACAGATCAATTACATGTATCATTAATGTTGTTGTTGTACATGTTAATGTTGCAATGATGGAAAATGCAGTCCGTTAGTAATTAATGCTTACAAGGAGACATTGCGTGAATGATGTTAGGGATCCAAATGACACAATTATTTTCTGAAACTAGAGAGAGAATGCGGGAAAAGTGTCACGGCTTTCTTCCATTTGGATCCGAGTTTGAGAGAAAAATGCAACTAAAGAATTTCCCTCCGAAAAAATCCTTTGAAATTCGAGTGTTAGTCAACAGAAGCCGTGGCCGAGCGGTTAAAGGCGTTGCCCTGGTGAAAATGGAAGCGTCAACAAAGCAGATTACTGAGCGGACGGAATGGCCAGTGAAGCGGAAGGAAAGCGGTAGCGAAGAGAAAAGGGAGCGGAGGGGAAACTGAAAAAAACCGTAAATTGAGACAAAGAAGCGGAAGAAAGGAGCCGTAACGAAGTGGAGAACTAACCGTATTGAAACAGAGAATGAACCGTGAGGAAGCGGAGAATAAACCGTATAGAAGTGGAGAATGAACTGTAAGGAAGCGGAGAATGAACCGTATGGTAGCGGAAAATTTACCGAATGGAAGCTCTCACTAAGCGGAAAATGAACCATACGGAGAAATGCACGAAGCGGAACAAGAAGCGTAAGTTGTTTTAACAACGGCCATGTTGAAAAAGAAAATGCATTATGCAACTTACAGAGTACACTCATGGACGATCACATACTTCCTACCAACTATCTACCCGACCGCACAGCACAACTTATATCTCATATCTTCCTACATAATGCCTACCTATGTCATTTATACTCGCAACTAAAAGTTACGCTTAAAGAAAATGGTATACTCCAGGTCATTCCCGTCCATGTAAGTAACTGCGAGAACTAACTTTTAAAAATGACAATGCCGTGATAGTTTGAGAAAATACCATTCAATCACGATAACAGTTATCAGGCATTAATTAATTGAAACCTATGTTGCCACACAGGATGAATTTAAAGTTAATATTTATGACAATAAACAAGATTTTTTTTCCAATTACCACACATAGGAAAGCGGAAAGTTCCGCTTCCTTAAATGAAGCGGAGAGGCGAGGAAGCGGAGGAGTCGCTCCCTTACGCTAAACAAAGAAGTAAGGAGGCGTATTCGAAGCGGAAGGGAGTGGAAGCGGAAGGGAGTGGAAGCGGAAGGGAGTGGAAGCGGAAGGTGTCGCTTCCTTCTGCTACATTTTCGCTAAAACAAGAAATCATGGAATGCAATTCGAAGCGGAGGGGAGCGAAAGCGGAAGGTGTCGCTTACTTCCGCTTCTTTTACGCCAAAGGTAGAGGCAAGGAAGCGTACACAAAGCGAATACCCGCTTCCTAAAACGGACTTACGTTTTGTTTCGCTCGGGTTACGCTCCGGGAAACGGGACATTTTCGCCAGGGTGGACCAACAATTCCCTGACTGTGGCATGGGTTCGAATCCCAGTATGGTCAATATTTTTTCTTTCGAATATTTTACGGAGTCACTGTATATTACCCATTCCCATACATTTATGGCAGTAACAACAATATTTTTTAATTTTCTACCTATTTTCTGGATTTTTAATCAGCCCCCTTGGGAGACTTTCGAAGCTAATTTCGGGATTCTTGTTTGGCCGAAAAGAGGTTTCACATGCCGAGAGGACTAAAATGTGTAGATTTTGAAAATACAAGGATATTTCCGTGATTAGGATGGGCTTCAAATGGTTTTGGCTCTTTCTCAAGGCGGTAAACAATGAACGGATTATTACTTTTTAATATACAGCGATGCATGCACTTCATATTTCCCAAGAACTGCATTCGAATAATGACATTTATGATTCAATTTTTCGTTCAATAGTGAACATGATATAAGTAGAAAATAGATGGTAACTGTTTCCGAGGTTATGTAAAAAATATTTGCTATGACCTTTTTGCGGAGCAACATATTATATTGAAGGGAAGCCTGTATCGTGGGGGAGAGGAAGATATAAGATTCCAGCTCAAAAATATCACGCAATGATAACACTTTCTTTTCCCACCTCATGTTTATTTCAATTGAAGGAATTCAACTTTTTATTCATGGCGTGGAATTGCTTACTTTCACTTGATATACATCGTAAAAACATATTTAGCAGAGAATATTTCTGCTCCAAGCCAATTTGTTTTCTAATAAATTCAACAGATTCAGGCGAGATATCGTGGAAGTTCTTCATAATGTAAGAGAAACAATTGCACTTTTCCACAAAACGGTTTATTGCGTACAACGCGTTTCATGGTCTTGTACCTGATGATGGCTCTGTGAGCCGAAACGCATTGTACGCAATAAACCATTTTGTGGAAAAGTGCAATTGTTTCTCTTACATTATCAATTTGTTTTCTGTCGCCAGAACATTTGCATCTGCTCGGAGGCATATCCGTTCTACAAACTCCAGACCATTTATTTATATTTTCTCAGATTTTAAAGCAAGCCTTAATTCTTTTACTGTGGGAGAAACACAGGAACATGTGCAACTCCTGGAATTGCGTCCTTCTACGCTTGAGCCGCTCTTCATATCTGCCAAATCCAGAAAATAGGTAGAAAATTAAAAAATATTGTTGTTACTGCCATTAATGTATGGGAATGGGTAATGTACAGTGACTCCGTAAAATATTCGAAAGAAAAAAATTGACCGATCTGGGATTCGAACCCGCGCCACAGTCCGGGGATTGTTGGTCCAACGCCTCTAACTGCTCGGCCACAACTTCTGTTGACTAACACTCGCATTTCAAAGGATTTATACGGAGGGAAATTCTTTAGTTGCGTTTTTCTCTCGAACTCGGGTCCAAATGGAAGAAAGCCGTGACACTTTTCCCGCATTCTCTCTCTAGTTTCAGAAAATAATTGCGTCATTTAGATCCCGAACATCATTCACGCGATGTCTCCTTGTAAGAATGCTTAATGAATAACAAATTATGGGTGCAAAAGATTATCTAAATGGGACATTTTAAAGGGTGCGCACCTATTTAAATTCCTAGCATGCAGATTGTATAGTGATTCCATCGTAAGGCGAACCCATCGTAAAGTGGGGGTCCACTGTTTTATACAAAAATTATGTACAACGTGTCCTTGTTTAGCGTTGTTAACTCGTTCCTGAAAAACTCGACGTTAAGCGAAACAAAGTTAAACAATGCAATATTTGCTATGAGAAACAATGTAAATAATTAAAATCGGTTCCAAACTTACCAATTCTTCATTTCAGCGCAATAACGATTTCCGCACAGCACAGCTATAAAAGCATTGAAAGTATGTTTCTCCGTATTCAAGTACTCGTGAATTACGCTCATTACCCGTACCGACGCTAGATTTTGTTTTGTAGTCGTGATTGTTCTAACATTTCATAGTTTATTGCTTATTTATTATACGTTAACTTTTAGACTGATAGGCTATTGAAGGGGTTTTTTGTGATTATTTTGTTATCATATTTAGTTAACATTGTTATATCAGATGGATAAAACCATTAGTTGCATGCGAACTAGCCGTATTTTCCTCAGTTCGAAATGGAAAAAAAGCGAAATTACGTTTGTTTACATTGGATCGTCTGATTCCATAACTGACGCATAGTGGCACCGTGGTTGACAGCTTCCAAAAAGGTATCATTCCGAAGTTGGGAGTCTGTTACCCTTAAATTCTAGTATCCTTGGATAAAAGGTTGGATGTATGGCATTATTGAATGAAGTGTTCAAACTAAATTTCTAAAACATTTTCATGGCGAAACTTTGATATTTTCACTCACAAAAGAAATTTTAGAATTATTCTCTTTCCTGGCAGCACGGAAACTACAGGTGATAGAAACTTACTGTTGACATTTAAAAATACATGGAACCTAGTTGAAAGACGTTATCAATGGAATAATGCTCAAAAATGCCCCATTTCCTTAAAAATTGATGTTTTTTTATGGACTACTTCGTGTCATCCCCAACCGATTTACGGAGTATTTTAGTTACTTGGGCAGCCGAGCAGATGGCGCTACTAATCAGAGAGATGCATATCTTACAAGGAGACATCGCGTGACTTATGCTTGGAATCCAAACAAGGCAATTATTTTCTGAAACTATAGAGAGAATGCGGGACAAGTGTCACGGCTTTCTTCCACATAGGGCCTGGTTTGAGAGAAAAACGCTATTACAGAATCTTCCTCCGTATAAATCCTTTATAGTAAATGCCTCTCTCGTCATAGGTCGTAGCCCAGTGGGTTGAGGCGCTGAGTCGGTTATCATCATATGGTGGCTGGGGTTTGATCCCAGGTTGCGGCATTTTTTTCTTTCAAATATTTTACGGAAGTACTGTAAATTGCCCACTCAACAAGTAGCAACATATTTTTTAAACTTTCAGCCTATTTGCTGGATTTTCAATCAACCTCTTTGGGAGACTTTCGAAGCTATTTCGGGATTCTTGTTCATCCGAAAAGAGGCTTCACATGCTGACAGACCTAATATGTTTAATTGTAGATACACGGATAGTTCCGTGAATAGGATGGGCTTCGATTGGTTCGTGGGTCTTCCTCAAGGCCGTAAAAAATGAACGGATTATTCCTTTTTATTAGCAATGATGTACTCACTTAAAATTTCCCAGGAGCCGCGCACGAGTAATGACATTTGTCATCCGAAAATATACAATTCCATGCCATAAATGAAAAGTTAAATTCCTTCAATTGAAATTAACATGAGGTGGGAAAAGAAATAGTGTTATCATTACATGATATTTTTTTGTGCTGGAATATCTTACGATACTGCATGTAATTTTGAAATACAATTCACTGAGGAACCGATGAAAGAAATCACTATTCAACGTGATGGGATAACTAAACAGCTACAGTCGATAAAAAATAGTAAATCTCCGGGTCCGGAGGGAATACCCGCCCGTGTCCTCAAGGAATTAGCGCCACAGATCGCACCGTTCTTAGACATAATATTCAAGAAGTCATTGTCTGAAGGAAAGATACCATTAGACTGGAAAATTGCAAACGTTACGCCGATATTCAAAAAGGGAAACAGACACGACCCAGGGAACTATCGACCAATCTCATTAACGTCGATTATAGGCAAGATACTCGAACATATCGTCGTTAGCAATATCATGACGTTCCTGGACAGTCGTAACGTCCTCCATGGCTGTCAGCACGGCTTCCGGAAAGGTAGATCATGTGAAACACAACTCGCACTCTTTCTTCATGACGTTCTCAAATCTGGCGAATCGAAAAGACAAGTTGACGCATTATTTCTAGATTTTAAGAAAGCTTTCGACACGGTACCTCATAACAAACTTTTATACAAATTACAGTCATGCGGCCTAAACGAAACAGTAGTAAACTGGATACGCGACTTTCTGAGTGATCGTAAGCAAAAGGTAGTTCTTGACGGAATTAGCTCTGATGTCGTTAAAGTGACATCAGGTGTCCCGCAAGGAAGCGTGATCGGACCCCTTTTGTTCATTATATACATAAATGATCTATGCTCTCGAATTAGCAGTAAAATACGTCTATTCGCCGACGACGCTGTCATCTATCGTGAAATTAGTGATCACTCTGACTTTGAAACTCTATCATCGGATTTAAACAACGTTCATGTGTGGAGCCAAGAGTGGGGACTCGAACTTAATCTGAGCAAATGCACGGCGGTACATTTCTTGCGGAAGTCGTCCAACTATTCCCATGTATATGCTGTGGATGGTGTTAACATAAAGGCGACAGATGAAGTGAAGTATCTAGGAGTTACGATAACTTCGGACCTATCGTGGGGAGCACATATAAGAAATATTTGTGGCAGAGCTCTGAAGAAGCTAGGATTCGTCAAGCGTATTGTGGGAAGATTTTCGGATGAAAAAGTAAAAGAGAGGTGCTATTTCGCACTCGTCCGGCCACACCTTGAATATGCAGCGAGCATATGGGATCCGGTGCAGAAAGACTTAATCCGGGAACTTAATAAAATACAAAGGAAAGCTGCGCGATTCGTCAAAAACAGCTACGGGCGTACTGACAGCGTTACACAGATGCTAAACGAATTAGGCTGGGAACCGCTAGAGACTCGGAGGCTGCACGCTAGGCTTAGATTGCTTGAACAATTGAGAATAGATATCTTTCAGAGCGACACGGAGAACATCATATTAGAACCCCACTATATTTCCAGGTCCGATAGAAACGATAAATTAAGAGAGATATTTTGCCGAACGGATAGGTATGGGAATTCGTTTTTCCCCCGAACAATAAGGGACTTCAATAAATGCTAGGCGTAATTTCATTAGAGCGTTTCCTTTTTATCTTTAAGCGGCTGGTGTCCTAACACCCCCCGCCACACGCCTATTGAGGCGGCTTGCGGGGTAATATGTAGATGTAGATGATCTTCCTCTCCCCCACAATACAGGCTTCACTTCAATATAATACATTGCTCCGCAAAAAGGTCATAGCAAAATTTTTTTACATAACCTCAGAAACAGTTGCCATCTCTTTTTTATCTATATCATGTTCACTATTGAGCAAGAAATAGAGTTACAGAAGTCATTACTCGAACGCAGCTCCTGGGAAATTTTAATTGACTACATCATTGCTAATTAAAAAGTAATAATCCGTTCATTGTTTATGGCCTTGAGGGAGACCCACGACCAATCAAAGCCCATCCTATTCACGGAAGTATCCTTGTATTTTCAAAATCTGAAAATACTAGGTCTATCAGCATGTGAAGCCCCTTTTCGGATGAACAAGAATCCCGAAATAGCTTCGAAAGTCTCCCAAGGAGGTTGATTGAAAATCCAGCAAATAGGCTGAAAGTTTAAAAAAAAATGTTGCTACTGCCGTAAATGTATGGGAGTGGGCAATTTACAGTACTTCCGTAAAATATTTTAAAGAAAAAAATGCCGCAACCTGGGATCGAACCCCAGCCACCATATGAGGATAACCGGTTCAGCCTCAATCCACTGGGCTACGACCTCTGTCGAGAGAGGCATGAACTATAAAGGATTTATGCGGAGGAAGATTTTTTAATAGCGTTTTTTTCTCAGACCTTTCTATGTAGAAGAAAGCCGTGACACTTGTCCCACATTCTCTCTATAGTTTAAGAAAATAATTTCCTCGTTTGGATACCGAACATAAGTCACGCGATGTCTCCTTGTTAGTTGAAACAAACTAAAAAGGCATTTTTAAAACAATAAGCACCGGGTTTCCTTCCTATATTTCCGATATTTTGTGCTTTTAGCACTGGTTTCCTTCCGAGTGAATAGAAATTATTGCCATTAATTGCGGGAGCGCGTATACAAGCTCGGCATACGCAGTGAAGGGCAAAAATTTCGCTCGCTGCGATTGCGAAAACATAGGAAATCAATGAAAATAGTGAGTGAAGGAAGGAAAACTGGTGCTGTGTAAAAAATTTTTGTTGTTTCATAAATATTTTTCAGGAAAAGTATCACCCTCGGCGATATACTGCAACTTTAGAAAACTTCCTCTTACACACTAATTTAACACGAAAAACACGTTTTCGATTCACCTCAAACAGCAGTAAATCAACTTTTTCTACCACCAATTCTACCTTATGGTGGCACAGGATTTACAGGTATTTTTTCACGTAGATATCTGCCCCTGGATCTACCATTCAGAATGGTACACAAACATTTGTTTGAGTTTTAAAACACCCGATGCATTGCCCCCAATAACAGCGTAGTAAATAATAAGCAAATATAACTGATATAAAACAAATAATACAATTATTATTCGCTCAGGTGAACCTTTTACACACGCTATGGAGAGTAATGCCAAATCGTTCCACCGAATGGAAATTACGCATCAGACATGCCAAAGTCCTATACATTATTCATTTTTTTTGGTCGTGCATAATTTGAACAACGTTATCGTGAAGTACTGATGACGTTGAATGATTAAGGGTTTTAATTGTTGGACAATGTTATTGCGAAACAACGTTAAACGGGACAACGTTAAATGAGGGCACACTGTTTATGTAAATATTCAGTTTGTTATCATGAGTACCAAATATCAAACCCATATATGTATGTATGCATGTTTTTTTCGTAGATCTTCATGCATTAGTTGATTCATTCCATTTTTCTCGCAATGAATCTTTTCTCAATCATATATACTTTGAAACTCAATGAATGTGGTGGAGTTTCCATAAGGATCACTTTGTAACAGTTGCCATGTAACGTAAAAATGAATTTGTGGCAAGTTTCTTTATTTTTTACCTGTAAAAAAAGAAACAACTTTTTGTTGCATCAGTTCTTCTGCCAAGGTGCAGGGAAACAAAATGATAATGGAGTAGGATGCAGGAATTTGTCATGATGATAGCAAATAACTAGTTTAACTCTGTAAAATAGGACTCTGAATTCGAGTGAAGGATTTCAAATAAATATTGGGATTCTTTCTGCAAATGGATTTGTTAGACACTACGCAAAATTTAATTTGTATTTTATTCATTCACAAACCAGCTTGATATTGAACTACCCTTCTTATAATAAGCCAGTTTTTTTCTCTTTGAATCTAGCTACTTATTTATTCCTTAATCAAAACGTAATATACTATGGGGCAGGTCTAAATTTTGTCACCCATCGACAAATATGATTCGTCTCCCCAGCGGTCTTGATAGTCAGTTTTGGTGATGTTGGCTATTAATTAAGGGACTTTGGTCTCATATGTCACACTTAGGGCTTAGTGGTTGAATGGCTGAAACTTTTGACCATGGAGAAATATGAGGTTTATAGAATTACCAATATCAATAAAGGCCACAGGGGAGACAATTAGTGTACGTTGATGGGAAACAAAAGTTACAGAGCCCTAGCTGGCATAAACCAGTCAGACACTAAGACCATGTAGCATATTTTAGACCCATCAGCATATATTTATTTTCATCCTTTCCCTCTTCCAACACCATTTCCCTATTACCTTCCTTCTTTAGGGTTGCCATCATAACATCTCCTGCCACACACCCTTGCAGTGGCTCAGGGGAGTATTTAGATGTTCGCTTCTCATTTTGTCTCTTTTTTATGCTCTCTTTGGATCTAGCTTATTATTACTGCTGTTGTTATTAAAACATCACAGAACTTGGATCATGCTTTTTGTTAAGCATGAAAAACACAGTAATTGAGCATGTAGAAATTCAGGTGTGCTAGCTTTCATAACAGATCAATAGTGTCATATGATACTGTTGGAAAGTTGGAAATAACTCATTTCTGCTTATATATAACACCTTCTCTTTCCTAGTTACAATTAGCAATTTCCTTTTATAACTGAACAATGCAACAACAAACAAGAATAAAAATTTAAAGATTAGGGATAGATGAATACTGGCCAACTTGAAGAGACGACAGACTTCCAGATTGGTCTGTTTTTCCTGTCCCATTCCAGCTTGGAAACAGTTGACACTGTCTCCTGAAAAGCTTTTCCCTATGACAGGTCAACAGAAACATTTTGCAGGTAGAATATCTGCCTTTGATATACATTAATGCACTGTGTGCATTAATGTGTATCGAAGGTGTAGGACACACAAAGGTGTACTACACTTAACTGATGGTTTATGATTTGAGGATTTTATTCTAGCATATTATTCATAACTGCTTATATCATTAATAATAATTGTCATTATTGTAATGAATGGTGTTGGTTATTCACTATAGCTTATAGATCAAGAAAAAGAAATATACTGTTTAAAAAATAAAAATGTTGCAAAATGCTGCCTGAAATCTGTGGACAACAGTGAACAAATAACAAGGTGCAAGAAGTCTGTGATCCATCCAAATATGGCTAGTGGCATCATATCTTTGGAAAAAATAAATAAAGACTTAAAAGCTCAACTCAAAGGTATGTAGACCAATTGCAGTTTAAGGTTACTGTGTGAAATCACATTTATACTCCTTGTAAGCCACTCTTGTGTGCAGAAAAATAAGTATGACTTTATTTTCTATGATCTGATTTAGTTTCTCTGCAAGCGTACGTTGTAAAATTCCATCATAACAGGTTGAGGTCATGTTCATGAAAAACAGGACAAAACTCATAAGATATAAAATAAAATGAAACAGTAATTCTTTTGTTTTTTAGATGCTAAGACTTGGTAGAATGTAGGTAGTAGTAGATATCATGAGGAAAATCATGGAATTATTCATTTTGATTGTTAGTATCATCTCTTTCTTGTTAAAATGTTGAGTAGACTCCTTTAGGAACTGTTTACATTATGACAGATTCACTTTGTGAACTGCCCAGTGAAGACAATCAGTCAACACTATTATGATCGGGAACGTGGTGGATGGAGCTGGCATATTGTGCGAGTCTCTAGAAAGATGGTATTGTGCTCGTGAAATTGTTTGATCAGCATACTGTCTGAAAATCGTCATGTTATTTGCCTGGGCCGTAATGCTGGAAGTTTGTCAACAAGCACAGGGTTCGAGCAGAACGAGATAGTGCTCCATCGATCCAAAGAAGTGTAAATGCTTTTCTGCCTTGAAATTATTGAAATAAGTGTGTTATTTTATTCACTTCATTTGTCATCCATTATCCCGAGTCAATCTCAAATAATTAGTTATTGTATGTAATCAAACACAGGTACACTTTTTCTCATTAAAACATAATATGATATCTGGTAATTCATTAGTCCACTTTACAATGAAATTTGCTGTTAGAGCAGTCCTTTGGAATGGAATAATTTAATGAAGCATAATGAACAGGTGCTTCATTAAGCTCTGGATTGTGTCTCAAATCCAATCCTTTTTTAAAGAAACTGTAGTTCTGTGGAATAAATAATACTGAATTACAGCTCCTTGATTCCAATCTAACTGATCTGTCCTAGTGTGTACTCATCAGTAAAAATCAATCCTCCCTATAAAACTCTATCATGGTGTCCCTCAAGGATCTGTCACTGTTCCATTTTTGTTTCTAATCATTGTAAATGACATCCCTTCAAATGTTCCATGCATATCAGTACTTTACACTGATGGGACTACTTATGTTACTGTAAATAACAGCAAAACCCAGGTTGCAATATTTTCTGTCTCTCCCCTGGTAAATCACAGAGATAGTGTAAATATGCTTGATTATAAACTAGACAGCTAATTAGTATGGGATTTACACATCTTCCACTCTTGCCAAACTTTCAAAATTATTACACATGCTATGTAGATTAAAAACATTACATATTACCACAGAGTAATACAGAGTGCCAACGCTTATAGGGATTTGCGAATAACTTTTTGGGTGGCCATGTGTTTCGCTTTTTCTCCGCTAGATGGTATTGCTGTTATCAACCTGAAAGACTCCCGCTTCCTGTCAAGGTCAAGTCTCCCGCGTAACCTGATACGTCAGGAAAATGCTCACGCGACTCTTCGGGGACGGTCTGAGTTCTGCCGGGAGTGGATGTCTTGAATCCACGGTAACGATGCTTGTTTCCCAGAGCCTTGAATCCTACTCAGTGAGCGGGCCTAGGCCAGTCGCCCGGCACCAGGGGAATGGCAGCTTTCCGAATGTTTTATTGTCCATCCATCTTTGTGTAGGGGAATGTTGAACCTCCACTTGTTATATTCCGTCGATTTGATTTTTCTAATTCTAAGGCACTGAGTTCAAATTGTTCACTTCCCGTTTTAATTCAGAATTGAGTCTGCAGTTATGCCTCAGAAAATGTCATTCCACTACACCCTTTACCCCAAATTTGAAAGGATCGACAATGGAAAATCATGATGAGTAAGGTGGTAAAAATATAGAATCTCTGACTGAACGTGAATTCAAGCCTTATTTCATTGCGTTTCTTGTAACTCACAACAATGCGATAGAAGTAGTTTGGTGATTATTTATCGTTAAACTGTATGAGTTGGGCAGCGGTATGAAATATTTGTATTTTAAGAGACGCAATCAACTATAAAAAATTTTAACGTCAAGTATTTCGTAATTGGTAAATATTAATTCGATCTGTTTTCCGTGCTTGCATGGAGGATACACAGGCTAAATTTCCACCAATGCTGGTTTTCTATCTTACAAACGATGTCCCAAATAGTTCAAAAGACCATTTTGTTCCTCCAATCTCGATCTACCGACCCGATAATGTTGCGCCTTTCCAGTGAGAATGAAAACGATAACTTTTTAAATGGATCACATCCTTGGTCACTATCACCAGCACTCTTTACTAACCCGGAATACTACAACAAACTTCATATGGCAAATTTTAAGTGCAATTTTTCTCTTTAAATCTGCCGTTTTTATGGTGCCTTCCAAAATGAACTTCGAACCATTTTCGTGAATTCTTTTAAAGTACAATGAGGAACTATCAGTCGTGCCGACCATGCCTTTGTATTGTAAGAAAATATACATGGAAACAAGTTACTGGCTTACAAATAACCGAGGCACTTAAAGAGCCGAGTCACTGCAAAATCAAGCATCCGGTCATTGTAAAAGGGAAGGTTGTTGCTCAGTCGGATCAAATCGATGACCGTTTCAGTTTCTTGAGGTTGTGAGTTACAAGGGGAGGAGGGGGATTGTGACAGGAATTCGGGATTACGGGTGGGAAGGTTCCAGGTCGGGTAAGTACTCTCCTATTGGTCTCGACCCCGACGTATAGAGCCTGAAATCGAAAAACGCTGACCAAAACTCATAAATTCGTTATTATTGTAGTAAAAACCACAAAATTTTCACCTTTCATGATCTTAGCTCCTGGATCTAAATTTTATGACATTGAGCTTGTAACTAATAAGGGACCTATTTTAACAAAATAGTGAGAACCGTAAAATCCATCTTTTCTAACATTAAAATTCTGGTATTCCCGCTGTGTCAACAGTGAGGAAGTGGATCGGAACATCACGATATTTGACGGGATTTAACGACTCTTTTTTCCGTCAGCTGAAGCTCAAAGTCTCCGTAATGTCGGATGTTAGCAAAGAATGCGTAATTTTATTTGACGAGATGTCCCTGATGGAAAATTTAGAATATTCAAATTCCCTGGACATGATTGACGGTTTTGAATATTTAGGGCATCTGGGTAGGAAGAAACAAGTGGGAAAGTATGCATCCGTGTTCCTCATCAGAGGTATTCATCAAAACTGGAAGTTGCCTGTAGGGTACTTTATTTCTGAGCATGGGCTCATTAGCTCCAATATACGGAAACTCTTATTGTCCTTGATTGAAAAGTTGTTAATGGTAGGCCTGCATCCCAGAGGATTCATTTGCGACCAAGCCAGCACCAATAGAAAAGCAATTAAAGAGATGGGGGTTTCAGTCGAAAACCCTTATTTTCAGATTAATGAAAATAAAATTTATTGCATTTTTGATGTTCTTCATTTTTGAGAGTCTTTGTCTTTGAAGTATTTGAGAAATAACTTCCTGAATAGTGATTTTGTTCTGGAAGGAAAGACCGTTTCCTTTGAAAATATACGCCAGGTTTATCAGAGCGATACATCCAGCTCGACAACTAGAGCTCTGTGGAAACTGACTAGTGCACACATTTGGCCCAACTCTTTCCAGAAAATGTCTGTGAAGCTGGCTACTCAAATATTCAGCTATTCCATTTCAGCTGCTATTCACATAAGCCACTCCACTGGAGAGTTAAAACGTCCATCAGCACTTCCAACTGCTGATTTTATAGAGACAATAAATAATTTATTCGATGCCTTAAACACCAAAGCTTACTCAAAACGCTCTAGTGATTTCTGCTTGGATAAAAAAAATGCTCAAGTTATAGAGCTGCTTCGGGAAGGGCTGAGAATTATGAGCGTCATTAAGAAGAAGGACGATCGGGTGGTTCCTTCCAAGCTCAATGAGTAACATTTAAAAGAAATACCTGATAACGATTCCAAAGACAAACAAATGGGTATGTACCTACTAAAAATGGGAAATGAGACAAATTTTTAGACGCCACTAATGGTTTTAGCCTACCACCGACAGCTGCTGTTGAACGTTTTTTGTATGAAAAGGAGAATAAATCGGAAGTCACTTGGCTGCGGCCCGGGTGGTCCCGGGTTCGATTCCCAATGAAGACTCTCTGCCCACTCCCACCTAAAATCCTCGCGGTGATATTTTCTGTCATAACTTCGTGGGAAATTGCAAGTGGCCAGGGAAAGGAACTGGCCCCCCTACCCTGGATGTGAGAATTTCTCTCTCCAATGGCTTAGTACGGAGTGAGCTTTACCCTCACCTATCAAAACAAAGCTTTGGGTTGAAATGCGGTGAGCGAATCGGAAGTCGGCAAAAAATGCTTTTATATATAACGCTGAATAAAGTAAAAGAAAAATACATTTTTTCATTGGTAAAACCGCACCTCGAGTACTCCGCTAGTATTTGGGATCCAGAAAATAAAGACTTCATTCGTAAATTTAACAAGATACATAGGTAAGCAAGCGACCTTCGTCAGTAATCCCTACGAAAGATCAAAAAGTGTCAAGCGGCTTTAGAAGAACTTGGGTGGAAATCTCTGATGATTCGAAGATTACACGCCAGATTAAGATCATTAGATACATTCGAATCGACTGAGTTCCTGACTGTCACGGCAGGTATAAAGTTATTTCAATACTACCTCTGCGATTCAGACGCAAAAGTGACAAAATTAGAGAGATAGACTGTCGAACACAGTGATTAAAAACTTATTTTTCCCACAAACCATTCACAACCATAATAGAAACACTATTTACATATAAACGTCATCCAATCATCCCATTCCCCATCCAGATCCCTAAACGTTTTCCCCTTTTGCTATTACTATTGGTTCCCTACACCCCCTGCCACACGCCCTTACGTCGGATTGCAGGGGGATATGCAAATATTGATTCATTCCGCCGTAATCACAAAAGAATATTTGCCTCCATACCCAAGTTAAACATGTTTCAAGTACTTCAGAGTAGGGCGGGAAAACGTTTAAATAAGTACTAATAAATAAATTAGACAATTATCTATTATTAATTATTATAAAATATTCTACAATTCTATTGTTTTGAATGACAAACATGCGCATGTACAATATCAGAAAGTTGTAACTTGAAAATTGTAGATGATTGTTCGTCAAAGTCGTTTACAACGACGAAGAATAAATTCCGAAAAATTTGGAATCAAACCCTGTTTCCAACTGTGGGAATTTATATTATCTTCCCGTGATTTCTTTTGCCCCTTTACAATCAAAAGTAATGTCAGCAACGTTGGCTAATTGGTTGGGCAGCGAATTCATATCCTCAAAATACCGAAAACCTTCTGTAGTTCCGTTTCACCAGTGGGAACAATTTAACATCGATGGCATTTTCAGTCATTATTTTATTAAAATACTAATGGAAAACCACTAAACAGCACCCAAGATAAAGAAGTAAGCAAGTAATCTGGAGCCATAAACTCTATAGCGATAGTAGATAAGCCTTCAACGGAACGGTTAAACCTGAAAATTCTCTTACACATACGACTCAACCGCAAACGTTGACGTTTTTTCGGAGCTTTGCCGAAGCTGTCTGAGCTCTCGGAGCTTCTCGGCTTCTATCCTCCAGTCCGACGCGTCAGCAGTTCTTCCCCCGTTATCAATTCAAGTCCTATCGGTTTCGTTGCGGGATGAACGCGGAGCGAGACACGCATGGGACGCAGCGAAAAGGGATTCGAATTGCGCGGCTGAGGAACCGACGACCGTAGTGACATCTATGCAACAGTTCCGAAACTACGTCAAAACGTATGACGCTCCTGAACATGGGCGTTAGCCCTCTCATACCTTACTCTATGATATTACCCAGTGACTACCTGAACCAAATTTATTTTGCCTTTTTCCATTGCCATCTTATGTGTACATATATAAGGTATAGAGTTTTGAGGTCATGCGTCTACCTATATGGAATTATATGTGCTGCAAAAGAGGGCTATGAGGATTGTTTCACATTCTCACTCAAGGGAGCTTTGCAAGCCTCTCTCCAAACAGGTGGGTATCATGAGACTCGGCGGTCATTATATCTCTAAAGATATGGTTGGAAGGTTAGAGAAAATCTTAGCTTCTTTTGAGACTGGAATGAATGTTCATTAACACCTCACCATAATTTAGTTGTCCCTCTCTGTAGATTATCCAAAACAATCAATTCCTTTAATGCGCACAGCCTAAGATTTTTAAAATTTACTACCCCAAGAGGTAAGGTGTGTTAGCCTCTCAAGGTTTAAACAGGTTATGCATGGTTGGCTCTTGTCAAAAGGTTTTTTTCTTTGCCGTAACTTTATGTGTGTGAAAGCATTGTTACTAAATTTTAACTGCTGTATCTTTTTATTTTTCTTTGATGATGACTATTGCATTTGTATTTTGCTAAATGTCAAATAAATATTATGTTATGCTACATTACATTATATTATAAGGTTAAGTACATATAATGTCCTTTTATGTAACGTGAGTTACCTCAGATTGAAATTCAATTTTATGTAAGGTAATTAAGTGGGGAAAATTTTATTTGTATTAATTGAAACACATATGTTTAAGTCTCTAATTAATCATTTCTTTTCATCAGATGCTCTTGATAAACAGCATGAAGCAATGGAACAGGCTGTGAAATTGGCAGATCGGAACAAGGATTTAGAAAAGGAATTGCATGACATAGACCGCATGGCACTAGCTGTAGAATCTGAGTGCAAACTCTCCCTGAAAGAGAATGCTGAAAGAGTATCAAAAATTCAGGTGTGTGTGTGATATTTTACTGTTATGTAGTCAATCCATTAAGAATAGTGAGGTGTAGTGATGGGTAATAGTTGATTCAGAGAAAACTTAGTAATTATATTAGAAATAAAGCTATTATTGGTAGTATAGAAATTCATGCTAAGTAGCTGCTCAGGCATACTCTTCTGTTCTCTCATTTTTTTGCTTTCACATTTCACTCTTTGTGACAAGCATGGGAAAAAGTTACCTTAGTGTGTTAGCTCATTTTGACCCAGAATCAAACTTTGTATGCATTTTTTATCCATCCTTTCAGGTATTTTTTCAAAACATTTTCATAAACTTAGTTTTAATTATCCCTCATTGTTTCTGTACAATTATTTATTTATTTTTAATTTTATGGCCTTCATTGGACCACTTCAGTCATCTTCTGGATTTCTTCTGTTTTCTCTCAGCCCAGTATTTTTTCATCCGCTCGGATCGTAGCTTTCTTTCTTCATTCTTCATTTCTAGCTTCATTCTTTCTTGCTCATCAGGAGCCATGAAGGGGATGAAAAAATTGCACATCAAAATATCAGCAGAGATGAAGGACCTTACCTGCTGTGAAACCAAATATGTAAATACATAAGTATTCATACACATTTCATTTTGCTATAATATTGTGTTTCTGCACATTTTATCATTCACCTTTATTAGTGAGGCATCCAGACTCATGCTTTTGCTCAACAAAGAGTGGAAAAGGTTACTAAATCTGGTTAGATTTAAAACATATTTCAAGACTTTTCCCAGAGAATTTCTTCCAGAAAATAATTGAGATAAAAGAAAAAGTATGGGCTTTACATAACTAAAGGTTTTTTTAATTCATCCACAAGATTCAGGTATAATACCAGACCTGATTCCAAACAATGGTGTAATTGGCTGGTTAAATGCTAGTGACTTATGCCTGTCAATTATGTCAGAATGATTACAGTCTAAGCCAGCATGGCTTTTATGACTACAAGATATTGAAAACATTATTTCTTCTTAAGTCTGATTTTTGGTGGGGGGCAATTGCCCCTACTGCCTCCCCCTTGGTGCCGCCAATGTTGTGTGCATGGCACAGTACACGCATTATCTCTTTCATGTGGGGATATTGTGAAGTGTAAGTTGGAATTTTCTTATCAGCTTTGACTTAACAGTTCAATTATATATGGATATTTTTTTGATTGAAAAAGTGAAAGCTCTGTGAAATGTGAAAGAAAGTGATGTGCATGATTGATTTGAATTATAATTATGTTTACTTATTTTGTATACCTTTTAAGTTACACTACAACAGTACAAAAAATAGCAATGCATGTTATATTCGAGTTATCATTGTCATTTTTTTATTTACAATTAGTGTTTTCAATTTTCAAAAACACAGGACAGGCTGGAATCTAGCTTAGTGAGGATACATGATCTGGAACATGAAATTTTAGAGTTAAAACACAAGAATTCTGATCTTAAGCAGCAGCTGGATGATAATAGTAAAGGAAGAAGAGGAAGTCAGAATAGTGCAGAAGTAGTTTTGGAAGAAAAGAAGAAAGAAGTTGGGAAGTTGAATGAAAATGGTACATATTTATAAACTATATTCCATACCATAGTAGATTTATGCTGCATTGAAGCAAATGTTGCTGCATTCTCAGGTTTTCACCACGTACATAGTTTTTGTAGATAAGTGTCTCCCATACTGAAATGGGCCTCATCTAGTCAATGTGCCAGGATTGCATTTAACCGAGTTAATGAAGGCCTTTTGCTCTCTTTCATGTTCTCTGATTGGCTCTTGTCTTCTCACCAAATCCTCTTCTTATTTGGTGAACACCCATGAATGCAGGAACATATATTCCATAGCTTTAACATTTAAGAACAGGAGTTTTATTGATTCTGTATTTATTTCATGAGTTTTTAGTAGATTCTTTACTGTGACACCTGAAAAGAATTTAGCCTAAAGAGCAAGTCTATGAAACAGACCACTCATTTCTCAGTATTACATATATATATATATAAACTTCGTCACAAGGGTGACTAAAAGGTAAACACATAAAAGGACGCTCACACAGGTTATGTAAATTTTTCGGTAGATCGCCGCCACCTTCTTCAGCGAGAGGTATACGAAGAATCGGATGATTCTTCCTTTTCCTCTCGCTGAAGAAGGTGGCGGTGATCCACCGAAAAATTTACATAACCCGTGTGAGTGTCTTTTTATGTGTTTACCTTTTAGTCGCCCTTGTGACAAAGTTTTTATATATATTTTAGTGTTCACGCTCGTGAAAGCTTCCAATTATATATATATATATATGTAATACTGAGTACATAAATGATTTTCTCTCATTAAAACTTTTTAAAAAAATCACAAATCCACGTGCAGTATTTTTTGTTACTAAAATAATTTGATGTCGCACTTCTGTATTTTCTTTTTGATGCTTAACCTTTATCTTACGAGGTTTTTTGCTGACCATCTACCTTGACTACCAAGGTTTTTCTTAACTTTCTGCCACTAAAACGTAGTGTTTTAGAAAAAAGTGTTTGTTGTATCATAATAAAATAAAAAGTGCTTTTTACAGTTTTTACAGGGCTTTCATGTGACATGATTTTATAGGGATAAAAAATCTAACAATATTTTAAATCTAAGTTTAATTATTGCTTATGTAAAAAAATTGAAATTATTTTCGAGGGTGGAGGCTTTTTTGCCAAATAATGAGTGATTCCTCTACAAAAATGGTGTAATACAATGCTATTAGTTCAAATTAAAGTTTTACAAGTAATGGAATGGTAAATAACTATAAAAAATGGAAAATATCCAAAGTATGACAACTGCCTTTTTCTGGGAGTCACCGTTTTTCTTTTCCAAATATTCTGAAAGACACATTTTTCACAATAATACTTATATATACGTTTGGCATAATAAAGTACAGCAAAACCTCTATACAACGAACACCCATACAGTGAAATTTTAAGGAAACCGGAACCGAAGTTAAGAACCGAACCGGAACAGAAAAAAAGTGGAACTGACCCATCCCTAGCTAAAATAACGACTATATTTTGTTTCAAATTGAAGTGTTACCAGGGTTACCAGTCAGCATGTCTGAGAATATCAACCAATTACAGTAAAACCCCCATACAACGAACACCCATACAGCGAAATTTTAAGGAAAACTCCGTATTTCGAAGTCATTGGCCCGGTCCCGGACCCTTCCAATGGACAATGCACGCAAAAAAACCTCCCGTAACGAACCTCTCTAACTACGAAAACTCCGTACAACGAAGTCTGCACTTGGGCCCAAAACATGAAAAGTGCCCCTCTAGAACGAATTATTGAGAAAAAAAAAGTAGCATTCTGCATTTACAGGTAATTTTTCCATCGACATTTACGTAATGATCAGGAAGTAGAATCGCTGCGGAGAGTACCGCGTCTTAACCCTTCCGCTTCGGGCTTCGAAAATGTTTACATCCAAGACCTACAGAGCAGAGGTCATGAAGGAAACTTGACGCTGTTGCTCGGTGAAGGCTCATTTACTCTGACGGTTCCCACAATAAGAAATGTGCAAGGGAAGCCAAAGCTCCGCTCCGCGTTAGCTGAGCCGGGTGATTGTTGTGTGGATGAGTAATGCACCAAGAGGGGGGGTGGGAATACCAGTCAGTGCCAGCTGGCCAGCCGTAACCCAATACAGAAAGGTAATCTGAAAAGATTTCTGAGGACCTAATCTCTAACTCGAAGCATCGGAGCTTTCTGGCGGCAAGATTCTTCAAGAAGCTACTTGTTCCCATCGGTATTCTCTATCATGGAAGCTACTGGAGAAAGTGCAAGCAGAAGCTACCGGTAGCTTATTAGGCTCCCATCCGTATTCTGTAAATGTCACAAAGCTACTTCCGTAGCCCCAATAAGCTCTCACGGTAGACTCACGAAGCGCGGCCTGCGAATACCCTGCTTAAATATTGGTCATTTTATAACGCTTATCTATCTATAATTATCCAACGCATGGGTATGTTTCTTACATTTACTAAATGCGGATTCCTTGCACTTTCACTGGGTTACTTTGACATTTTCGCCATTTGCGGGATTTTTCACATAAAAGATATTAACTGGAGTGACGGAAAGCCATATTTACCTTCGGTAAGTAATGTGATTCCAGCCCATAATGTGATACTTACTGGGCCGTGGTAGCGTGTGTCACCTTTGAATTCCTTTTGAAAGCTTCATCTTCGTATATTATTTAAATTATTTGCAGCAACTAGTAATTGACAAAAGCAAATAGCACGAATAATATTGAATCATATCTTCGACATGAACACTAATTCCAGAATATATTTACAAACAATCTTACTTCAATTGATCAAAACAGCCAAGATGGACGTTGTGCGTTCGTATTCAAGAGATTGTTCACGAGATTATGTGAGCAAAAATAAAACATTTTAGAATTTTGTTCGCATGATTTTTAATGCATGGAATTTTTCGCTAAACACGATGCACAAGACATCTTCACCGTCTAAAACGGCCTTAAACCAGTTTTATCCATGGAAAAACATTGGTTCTAAGAATGACGTCACCAGAAATGAAGTTTCCGCGGATTTGGTTTAAAAATGTTCTCTTACCCGCCTTTTGCTAAACCTCTCTCCACTTCCTATTACGTTCTTGAGAAAGCTCCCGCGAGTTAGAGAATACGGTTGGTAGCCAATTATGGTAGCTTATTCGAAGCTACTACATCGGTAGCTTCGAGATAGGGAATAGCCCCCCTTATCTGATCTTTTCAGAGTATCTTTCTGTACTGGGTTACGGCTGGCCGGCTGGCACTGACTGGAATTCCCCCCTCTCCTCTTGGTGCATTACTCATCCACCCCACTCACTCATCCACCCCACCTCATTTGCGAAGGTGCAGGTGGTGAGGATGGAGCTCAATTTTCCCTTTTTAAATCGTATCAGATTACTTTACCGTATTGGGTTACATTCCCGGGACCCCATGAATGGGAGGAGCTCCATGTTTTCCTCTAAAATGGTTTCAAATTACCTTTCGGTATTGGATTTTATTTTTGGAGAGTCAGGTGGATGGTTAAGACTTAGGAGGGCGAAGTATTCAAAACTTCATTGGTTGGTGTTCAACCAATGAGCGCCAATTTTTATCTACTCTGTCCCCATCCCAAAGGAAAATCTGGAGTAACCTCTCTACTCTATCCAAATATTGCTATTGTCGTCTTATCCTTGATGGATGTGGTCTGTTAAACGGCAAGTGGTGCCTTTGCTCGAGATCGCCCTAATATTTGCTCGATTGCTTGAGGATACCTTTTTAAAACCCATAAATCGCAGCCGAAAATGAGGGTGCGCCTCATACACGAATTTTTTATCTGCCAGCCTTCGAGCCTCGGTCACGATATGAGCGGCAGGCGGCGGGTGGCAGAGCAGTATCGCAGCAGGGCGGTAGTGGACACGAAACGAGCAGTGATTCGACCTAAGATAAGTTCAGAATCAGAAATGGCAGTACATACTGTCAGAATACAGAACGTTCTCGGCCGACATTTTGCCACAGAATGAGTAGAACGGCAGAGCGGCACAAGAAAAATTTAATATCTGGGATTGGCGGTGAGCGGCAGTAGAGCGGCACCTATGCCACTCACATCTATCATGGCTGGGTTCGAGTGTTTTCCATGTCAAACATTAGGAACATAAAACTCAGCGTTGCCGCTATATCGCTCGCCTACTGCCATGCCGCTTGTATTGTGGCTGAGGCAAGTCCCTGGAGAGCTGAACGACCTTGGTGCTTAGTGTGAGTCATCAAGGGGAGGTTATCATTCGCTCACTTGTTTACGGGGACGCAGTTGCCTAATAACTTTAAAAACTTGTTGTATGACAAGGCAAGGGTGTGGGGTGCAATTGGGGGACGCCCATTGGCCACACGACAAGTGCAAGCACCGGAATTTTCCACCCCCCTAACTTTCTCATTTTCTGTCACCGGACAACTTTGAGTGACTCAACTGTATGCACCTGCCTTAAGCACAACTGAGAGAATTCTATGAATATTAACATTAGTGCATGCGTCAATATAGGTCAGTGTTGTTCCAAAATGAACATGGGCAAAAAGTTGTGGTCTTTCACGGTAGCTGAAAAAATTAAAGTGCTTTAAGTCATCAAAGACGCGGAGGAAGTAGGAAACCGCGCTGCCGGACTAAGGCATGATGTGTCGGAATCGTGCATTAGAAGATGGAGGAAGGATAAGGTTGCACTATTCCATACCAATAGGGGAAGAAGGTCTTTTTGGGGAAAATCTACGAGCTGTGACAGGACATGTGCGTGCGTACCTCCGTACTGCGATGCCCTTCTCACTAGTAAGTCAGCTGTTTTTATGTAAATCATGAAATTTTTTTATTTTGTCATTCATTGAAGATTTTTGATGGACCATATTGAAATAATAAATGCTTTAAATTCCATAGAAAGTTATGATTTCTTTCAAAGTTTGATTTTTTTCAAGTTTTGATGTGATATCTTCCCCTTATCGTTCGTTTTTTATGCGGCTGACATTTGGGTATTTTGCATTTAACGTGTTTGCATTCCCACTCGTCATCGTTTACAGCAAAATATAATTTGTTAAAGTTAACCACGTTTTAAAAGGCGACTTACAGCGACTATGACTTGTGCATTAGGAAAACAGTGGGGGGATTCGGATTTATAATTCAGAGTTCGGTGCGACTGTCCGCACTTACCAACTAAACACGAATTGTAGTGAGGTCAGATTTGTTTTGTTTTAATGAATATCAATTACTCCACTGATTCCAAAGGACATTAAACAATGCAAGCATTGTAGGGCTAAGGCTACAAGTGAATACTTACCTCCGAGGTCCATATATGCCTATGAAAAATGCCACGAAAATTATAAGAGAATATCGCAAGCGGCTTTGATAATGGCCGAAAATTCGAAGTTAGGCCCGCAACACCTCGCAATAGGAGAAAAAAAAGCCCCAAAATATTTTCTTCAACTTCGACGCGTAAAAAGAGGGGTGCGCCTCTTACACACGTTAACAGCATCGTCAATGCATTATCATCTGAGATTGCCATTGTGACCTCAGTGCATTGCCGACTGCCACGTTTTTACTCGTGGTAACTAACTTGCCCCACCTAACTTCCAATGTCGTTTATCGATATCTAGTATATTCTGGTCACGAACATAGATATTTACCGGTATTTCAATGGGATTCCAACAGTGTGTTTTATTTTGGAAGTCTAAATGGCAGTATGTGCTCTTTCAAGCAAAATAGCTGCATAAAACTGCCAATTGATATCAACTTAAGGTATTGCACTCTAAGAATAATATCTTCTAGATACTCTGAAAAATTATGGAGCACTTTAAAATACGTAATCCTTGGGCATTAATTTTGGCGCTCCTTTAATTTCAGACCATAACTAAAATAAGCGATGAGGCGTAGAGCAGAATCGACGAGAAAAACAATAATTTCAATTAGAAATATGCAGATCGAAAATTACGCGGTGATAGCCACGGTATTTGATGGTAAATAATAAAAATTGTTTATCATCACTCTGGGAAAGGTTTTAATGGTGAACGAAGCAAGATTGAAATATTTACTCGACTTGCATCGTAAAGCACACGGAACACTTGGATGCCCCTGTGGAGACGCAACCCTCGTACCACCTCCACACATAGAAACCCCCTACATCGAAGTCATGATTTTTCTGGTCCCAACAAATTCGTTGTATGGAGGTTTTACTGTACGTTATTTGAATTGATTAATTAATTTTCCATCTGCTATGCTTGTTTTATTCCTTCCTTTTAGACAATATTTTACCAGATATTCAATGTAATTAAGTTCAAACTCATGTTGGGTAGTAATGTTATTTTCGTGTTCTTGAAGTCTAAGAAAATTTCAACATAGAAAAAAAATTTTTGTATCCACATTATGGATATAAATCCTACACACAGTAACTAAGGAATAGATGTGACATAAATTGATTGTTTTTGGCCATTAATGGTCCACTTCTAGCTCACTTTAGCAGAACGTTCCAATTGCGTCATAAGTGAAATCTGATTTGCGCTATCTTCCCACAATTTTCTGGGCCAACCTTCTTATCAGGAGCCCTGGCCTCCTATTCGGAAGCATGTGCTATGACATCATGACGCGGCGTTTCCTGCTGACTCCACAGCACCAAGATGTCTAGGGCTCTTCAGAATGAAGCCCTCTGAATTAATTAAGTTGGGAAGAAGGGGCTATATGATAGTGCTCTGCGGGTACGTGCTCTGCGGCTAATGGTAGGGGAGGAGAAGAAAAATTCCCCCTCCCCACCCTCCACTAGAACCCTTTCGCTCCCCCACCTACCCCCATTGTCCTCCCTCCCTCCCCCCCACCTCCATCGCTTCCGCCTCCGTCGATTCCCTATAAAGTAGTGCGTTCCACGGTGCGGCAACCGTGCTCTTCTTTTTTTCTCCGTCGCTCGCCTCCTTCCCCCACCCCCCCTATGACTATGGACAAAACTTATAATTCTGTTTTATTTTATGAAATATTTTTACTCTCTAATTTTTTTCCTTAATGCAGTGAAAGATCTCTCCCAAAAAGTTGAGCACCTCACTCATACAATTCGAAGCCAAAAGCAGAGAATACTAGAATTGGAAAGTAAACTTTTGGAAAATGCTGGCTCATGGAAGAGAGATAAACGACAAGTTAGTCCAGGCAGAAGTAGAGATCATCAGGAATGGTAACGTACAATTTTTCTATTGGTTAAATTAGATTTAAGATTTCTATGAAAAAATCAATTTTTTGTGTACATTTCTTATTTTATATCACAGATTCGTCAGTAGTAGTGTTGTTCATTAAATGAGATTTTTTCAAACCTTAAGAAAGTGATGTGGCAATTTTTTTCATTTACGGTTTGTTAAGATTATGTTTGCGTATAGAATAAGTCATAAAAATATGCTAAAAAATTTGAAATCATTGCTATTTGTGTACCTAATGTACATGTGTGTATGTAATATTCTGCTTGATATTATTCATCATCCAGTTATGGTTGGAACACTTATGAATTTCTAAATTTCATTTCCCCTGGAAGAATTTTATCTGGCAATTAATTCTCATCCTCTTAGATATCCATGTATGTATTCATTTTTCCCACCAGGAATAGAACTTCAGCCACAGAATCACAGTCTGTTGACACTGCTCGGTCAGCTGATAAGGGTCATGTTATATTCACTGATGGACACACCAGTCCAGAGGTAAGCTATTCTTTTATTATTCTTTTCAGAATATGTATCAAGTATTTCATAGGACATTTACGCTTTACAGAGCAGAACCTGCCCTTCTGTCATTCTGGTTTCATGGTCAGGTGGAGTAATGAAGTGAAAGCATGAATTTATCATCCTTGTAAATTGTATTTTTTTAATATGAAGGTAAAAAATAGATGGATTTAATTGAACAAAAAGAGTATAGTTTTTAATTTAATCATTATCCACACATTTAAAATATTGAGATGAGATAACAAAGCAAATGAGAACGATGTTTTTAGGGAAAACCATGGCAGTGTCTGCATTTTGAAATGTACTTACTCTTACTCCCAGGGCCATCTATATCTTAGGCGATATTAAGCCGCATCAACAAATCCCCTCCACCTGGATCGATCTTCTGCCTCTCTTTCTGTTGATCCAATTTTTTGCATATCCATTCTCACTTGGTCTCACCATCTTAGGCGTGGTCTTCTCTGGGGTCTTCTTCCTTCAGGAATCCCATTTAGTATGTACCTCCTTCAGCAGACATCCCTCCCCTTTCCTTAGAATATGTCCAGCCCACCTGATTCTTCTTGCCTTTATTATTTTGCATTGCATTTTGAAATGTAGTGAAGTGGAATAGCCATATTCAAATTATTTGAATAGATCCTGTGTAACTGTTCCTCATGGTAGACAAATTCAGATATTTTAGAGCTTCTATGAATTGAAGACAAATTCTGGTTATTGTTTGCTGGTTTATAAAGATTCAATGTTACCCAATCAATTTTCCGTCAGTGGGGAAAATAATTCTGTGGAATTGTCTCTTAATTTTTTCATATTCCATTTAAGGATGAATTAATTTAAAGCTTAGGAATTTAAGGCAAGGCCCTATTTGTAGCCAATTTTTATCCTTCAGCAAAAGGTAGTTATTACAGTTACTTTCTCCTCACCAACTGAACATTGTGGGCCTTTATTTAGAAGTGATGCTTATTCAGCATCTTCATGCACAAATTCTTGTGATTTTATGGAAAACATAAATAACATAAGGTATTATTCAATCCTAGCTGTTGTTTTTGTGTATGATGCAAGGAGAAAGGTAAATTTAATGCAGTCTCTGGCTGGCTCATCAAGTCTCTACTGTCAATGCAATTTAATTTTGATTGTGTTAGCCTCTTAAAGTCAGGTGTCTCTCAGTTTGAAAGTCGGCAAAGTTTTATAATCCTGGTGAGGTCTTGGCAAGGTTTTATTTAGGTTCTGGCCATTCTCTTTGTCCCAGCCTTTTGAGGTGTGAATATCTTTTAGATACACTTGTAATATTATCTAATTTTATGCATCTAATTAAGTGCAATATGACTAACATGTGTTTTGTGTTAAAACAGATCTGGGAAGTATTCAAGTTATTCCATATTATGTTTACCCATTTCTTTATTTATTGTTTTACCCATTTATTGTTTTATGTGATTCTACTCTAGGTGACATCTTTAGTGATTAAAACATGTGATGAGTACAAGTGAATATTTTTATTAATTATTAAACCACCATTTTTACATTATTCAGAAAGATCAGCAGTGGAATGATTTGCTTGAAATTTCAAGTTGTTCGTGCTGTCAAGAAACATCTAGTGAATGTTTTGATGACTCAAATAGAGTGAAAGTCACGTTAAAAATTAATACTGGTGAGGTTGAAGACAAATGTCAAAATTCAGATTCTTCTGCGAAAAGTGGAAAACATCAGGTTTGAACTGTTTTCTTTCATTCATTGATAGGATTCCACTCTATGAATCCATTTAACTTATTGAATTTTTTTAAAGGAAATCATTTATAATATATTTCTAGTTATTTTTCATTGAGTTGCTTCGTGCTAATAATATTGAACTCTTGAATATTAAATTTTTCTCCTTAGGTCATCCATCCATAGCTACTCCTGTTCCAAGATGAGTATGTCTAGATATTAACCACGAGTCTCTGTCTTTTTCTGTCATTCCATGTTTCCTCTTTACACACTTCATCCCAGGATATGTCTCCTCTATAAGTCTCTTTTCATGTCATCAATCTATCATTTACAAGGCCTTCCCCTGGGTTACTTCCCACTTGCTCTCTTCATCCCAAATTCTGCAGATTCTTTTTATTTTTCATTCTTTCTAAGTGTCCCAGCCACTATAGCATAATGATATCTACCATATTTCTGAAGGTAGGTACATAGGTATTAACTCCAATTTAATCAGATGTCCATATTTCTTTCTCTGTCCATTCTACTCTTTCCCACTATACTTGAGAAGAACTTAATTTCCCCAGCTTGCTGTCTACTCTATTCTCTCTCATTGATTACTTATGTTACTGATGCATATGTAACTGTTGGTATAGAATACATTTTATTTGTCATCACTTTTGCTTTCTTTGCACCTCCCTGTCCTAGAGTAAATGTTTAACTCACTGAAGCAGCTTTCCTCCTCCTATAATTATCTTGTACATAATTTCAGTAGGTCATAATATGAAATGCCAAAGGGTTAAATAATTTAATTATTACATAAAGTCAGCATCATAAGGAAATCATGTGCACCCGTACTGTAGGTTGTCAAACCCACTTGAGATGTTAACTTGACCCTTGCAATGGTGGATTTAAGACATCACCTCACTGTCATAGATGTTATTAAAATGAACCATATAATTTTTTTATTTTATGTTTAAGAAAGTTTTCTCCGTGGTTTGAAGTCATGGTTGACAAATATTAAGGAGAGTATTGTAGACCTCTGCTTCACAATGGTAATCTATTCGTAATATGAATTCCATCATAAAGTGAACCAGTATATCAGTGTAACTACATCAATGCTAGTGCATTCAATGGTACACTATATAGTATAGGTACAAAATATGCTGGAATAAAATGATTAAAAATATTATTTAACCAATATTAAAACTTTATTAAGATGTAAATTTTCAACATGTTTAATTTCATTGACTGAATATGCAAGATGTACTACCTCGGCCCTGTACTCGCTGTCTGACTGCGAGGCAATGTCAGCGACTTAATATTTAACCACATTTTCAACCAATAGGAAGAGAACATGGAATAGAGTTTATTCAACTCTGGGAGGCTGGGAGAGTTATTGGGGGTTGGTTGTTTACTTAGGGACTCACAACCTTCTTATAGGCATCCACAATTCAAGTACAAGAACACAAAACATGTAAATAGAACACTGAGGACATGAAGTGCTAACTTGAGCACCCTCATCGTGTTTCTTCACTATCTCGGTTTTGTTATTTTCTGCTTGAGCTGCGCTTTATGGTGATCACTACAGAAACTTCCCACAATAAACCACCTACTTCTGGCAAGTTTTGTAATCGAATGGTTAACCCTTTCGCGACGGGGACGGGAAAATTTTTTTTGCTTTGCCAGTACGGAGCTTTCACTACGCTAGGATCTTCACCGGTACCTATGTCCCTAACTTGGGTCGGGGGCCAGAGGGGTGTTGAACCTTTTACTTGGCCACCGGGCTGAGATAATCTCCACTCTTTTCCGCTTGGGGTGCCCATTACGGCATGCGGTCGCGGTCAACTATTTTTTATGCGATGGTTTTGCTAAAAACATTGTTGCTACAGCCTCGATATTTATTTAATCGGAAATGAATTATTCTTGTTTCATAATGACTTTACAGAATTTAAACGAAATTCTATCATTAATATTAAGCTCTCTAGCAACAAAAATCGTATCGATGGTAAAGATTCATTTACACACAAACTACGTTAAAAATAACAGTAGAACTCTGTTTTGAATTTGTGGTTGCAGAGCTAAACAACAGCAATGCACTTATAATGCTCAATTTGCCAAAAACACGAAAACCTTTAAGTTTGTTATTCCACTACACCATCAAGCAACTGACCACAGACCCCTTCTGTGAATGGGGCGCGCACTGCGAGGAAGGGTCGAGGTAATCCCCTCCCGCGACCCGAGAAAGGGTACAAACGGTGTCCTAAGAAGAAGTCCTTTATAACACACACCTTTTAGGCTTGCTTAGGGCTAGCTTAGCGGCACGACGTGCTATCACGTCGTTCGTTCGTTTGCGTCGAAAAATTTACGCCGTTCGTAGCAAAAGGGTTAATGCAGTTTGAAAAGAGACAGTTCACAGTATGAACTCCGCCCTTCGTCGACAATACCGCTTTGCACCTAACGGTAAAGTGCATCAGCGACGTATATGTCAGTGCAACACAGATTCTCTTGGTATCTCGGTGCGAAGTCATAAGGGGCATGAATTACATTTGCAAATTTAGATAACCCGTTACATTATGTCCCTATCATTCATCGAGAAATGTTTCAATATAATTCAACTAGTTTCATTGATGTGATTTATTATTTCGGGACAGGTGTATGCATTAAAGAATCATATTAATTCGTTGGTAGGTATGCCCTCTGACAATAAGTTACTCTTCAGCGGAAGTTTTTTTTATCAAGTTGATAAATAAATTGATGTCTCTATAATGGATAGTGAAAGCATTAGACTACATAAGGAATGTTGCGTTATCTCCTTAGCACTGATTGGTGGTAGCACTAATCACCGCAACATTTGCTCTAACCATGCAAACAGCTCATCAGTACACGTATCGTTAAATATGTAAATGTTGCTAATATAAAAAATGCAGTCTGTTAACAAATAAGGCTTAGAATGCTGAATAAATAAAAAATTCTGGGTGCAAAAGGTTGCTGAAATGGGAAATTTTATAGGGCACCTGCAAAATCAGCACCCTTTAAAATTCCTAGCTTGCAGATCATAAAGTGAACCCATTGTAAAGTGAACCTATTTTAAAGCGGGGTTCCACTGTATTTATAAAAATGTGAGGTAATTAAAATATGTATGTATAGCCGTAGAAAGTCCAAGTAGTGAAAAGTGAATGAAAAAGTAGCTTTAGAAAGTGACTGGCTGGTGCTATAAATCGATGGCTGTCAATTGATTGCATTTTATTGGGCCAACTAATTTTGTTGCTTTTGTTTAGGTTCAATTAGGAGACTTAAGTGAAGAGTTGTTTGCTGCCAAGAATGATGCCAAACGACTGGAGGAAGAACTAAATGCTTTGAGGAAACAACTTCAGGTACATATACTTTATTTTTTCCTGTGGTTTACCCCATCAATTTGTAGTTTTTATTAGTGATGTGGTCAGGATTCGAGGATTCGATCGAATCCTATCGAATCCATGGATTCGAGATTCGATCGAGTCCTTTCAAAAAAGATTCTATAAATTCGAATCTTTGTTTTGCGGGTAGCATACCGTATAGGATAACGATATCGCAACGTAATAATCTCATGAATGACGTCTTTTTACCGTTATAAGTTCTGATAATCTGCGCAGATATTCACTACGGCTAATATTAAAGAAAGTATTCTCATGAGAAAGGTCTGAATTAAAAGAAAAGGGATCACTCCAGATTGTAGAATTTTTTAGCCCACATAGGCCCACATCCCATGGTCAAATAATGCACCGGCGAAAATAATTAATTGCGACTGAATATACACATTTATCTCTTCAACATGGTTGGCACCACGTAAATTTGAAGTTACTACCGAAATAGCCCAGTTTTTACATAGTTGAATTGTGAAAACCAAAGTTTTTATCTGCCAGCATTCTGTTGTAAAATTGTGCGATATGACAAAACATCACAATATCAGAAGTGATTCCTTTTAAAAAATAGTATTTTAAAATGTATGGAAGAACCAGGTAATGTAAGATCCAGATTGCAAGGTATGAAAAATGTTATCATTCATGAGATGAATCTCAGATTTAGCCCCTTATTTTAAAGACAAAATGTTTAGAAGCAAGAAAGATTCTCTGGAGGCTAAGAAACTCGTAGTGCAAGAACTGCAACTGTATTTTCATAAAGAGCATTTAGTACTGCTGGAAGTTTGGCAGACAAAAAGGAACAGATTAGATCCTGAAAGAGTGAGAAACATTTTTAGGAAAATATATAACTTATGATTACATTGCACTTTGTTAAAGAACTAATAAAAATTAAGTAAAACTGAAACAGCTGCTCAAATTTGTTTTTATTTTTTAGCTAATGAATAAATATTGAATTTGAGGGAATAGAAGTGTGGAACAACTTCTTGGTTCAAAAAAGTAGGTACTGGAAAATATAAATGGATTTGAATTTGTTTTATAAATGCAATTGGTATTGAAAAGTAACTGGGATTCATAGTTTTCTGAAATAAGGATTCAGATTCAAGATTCGATGTGTGGGATTTGATTAAAAAAGAGATTCGGGATTCGGATTCAATACATTTTTTGTTTCGACCCATCACTAGTTTTTATGCTCCATTTAATGCTAAAATATAATTGTAAAGACTGCCTTTATAAAGTAACTTCTCTGAGTAATCATATGTTTGACTATCTTTCCAGTCTCTAAGGTATTCTGTGCTTGGAATCCCCTAGTCATTAGGACTACATTCTATCCCCTGGGCTTACCATTTTCTTGTACCATATGTGTATTGGAAAAATATTAAAATTTTGGCTTTTTTAATGATAATAAATTGAAAAATGATGTCCTCTAAGATGTGGAGAATGAGGAAGGAGTGATGCGTAAGTTTAATAAATTTCTGGAAAGCAGAGTCAATGAATCATTGAATAAAGTAATTTAATTGGTGCATGGCTAACTGAGAGGGATGGATAAAAGGTTTTTTTTCCAATACTTTAACACATTCAATGCAGAGCACGTCAATAGACGTGCTCCTTTACTCCGACTGACGTCCTCCACGTCAATTGACGTGGTCGTTCCCTTCCGAAGCGCTTTCACTTTTTTCGAGCCGATTTTGACGACTTTCATGAAAATCGGGCCCACATTGAATGTGTTAAACAGCCAAATATAAATGGAAAAATTTCTTCCTTTTTTTGACCAATGATAACCTACCTTCTATATGTAGTTGAGTCAGTAAATAAGGAAACATTTCGGGGTCAATACTTCTGCCCATTGGCTACATAAAACCATATCTATCTCAATTCCTCATAAGTCATGGAGAATGTTCGCTGATAAATGTGTTAGATTTAAGTTTTAAGTTTCGCATTTGGGCCTACCACTGCCAAATACATTTGATGCTTCTGCTTTGTGATAATAATGCATTACATACAGCCAATTTAATGTACAATTATCACATAACCAACGTAAAAAAAGAAGATTCAACAATTTTTTCATCTCAACGTATATTTGAGTCACGGATTTTAGTCAATGTTTTTGGGCCAAAAAGAAGACTTCGACTTGTACTCAAGTTGAGTTATGCTCAAACATATACGGTAAGCTAATTACTTATCCTATTAGGTTTAACTAGAAACTTAAACTTTTTTTAAATTGTTTAATCAGCTGATAAATGTAATCAAAGATGCCAACCAAAGAACTCACAGGCTTTGCTATCATGGAAAGCGGCTTCATAATGGAACTAGAGAGCTCTCAAGGTGGTTCCACCGTAAAATGTCTTAAATATTATTTGATTCATATTCTGGCTATCAATATCATGTCCTCTCATTGATGTGAACAATAAAATTATTACCTGTTGATATGAAGGTTTCCGCGGGGTCTAATTAGTGAAGCAGCTTTTGGGCATTCATTTGCGTGATGTCCATGTTTGCCAACAATTTCTTCAGCCATCCTGCTGGTGTCTTCAGGGCTTCAGACCTGTGGTCAGAAACTGTTTTCGAACATGGACATCACGCAAAGAAACACCCAAAAGCAGCTCCACTAAAATTATTACCTTTCTATGCTATTCTATTCTCATTTTGAATTTGAAATTACATAGTGTTCAGTGGAAGAATGGGTAAAATATGAGGAAAAATACAGTTATAAATATTAACAGAAATATATTAGAAATTTTTTAAATTGTAAAATGGACTACGGCAGCAACATGCAATCGGGCTATCCTTTGTCAAAGTATGAGAAATTTTCAAGAAGAACATTCTAATACTCTATAATATTATAATTTAAATAAACTATTCCAAAAATGAGTTTTACATGCCTCAATTTATTATTAAACACGTATGAAATGTGAACTTGGCTTAAAAAAACATGTTGGGAATTTATGTATGAAAAATTATCTCAAACGTAGGTGAATTATCTAGAAAGTTACGGTAAATTTCAAGTGGCACGGTAAATTACGGAAAATACCACAGTAATTTACGAAAATTACCAAGGTAATTTTCAGAGTGGCTCATCTCTATTCACTGTACAAGTAACCACATTACTCAGGTTGCTGGACTTCTCCTTGAGAACTTTGGTGGAAACAGTATTAACAATGTTCACATATCAGTTATTGGTAGATTATGTTTCACTCCATTTCTCAATATTTCACTCAATTTTGATTTAAAGTAATTTGATGTTGCCATGATTGTTTATAAACCCTATATTTGATTCACTAATATCTACACTGCGTATCAAATGTTCTACTTTTAGGTAGAAACTGAGCTGCATGAAAACGAGAAAGCTAGGCTAGAAGAGAAACTTGCTGAGGCTGATGAACGTTTGAGGAAACTTCAGTGTGAGCAGAGAGAACTGAGTAGTGGTCATGGTTCTTTGCGCTCAATAATTCATAGGCATGAGAGCACCATTGCCAGGCTCGAGGAGTCTGTGAAGAGTTCTCAGTCTGACTATCAAAGAGAGAAGAATCTCAACAGTCAACTTAAGTAAGATTATTGGTTTATTAATGAAAAATAATTTTCTGATTTTTTATGCTTTCAAACTTGGTGAATTCATATTGTGGATCCAATACTAGAACTATGTAGGTAACTGAAAATCTACTCTGCTGAGATAATGAAGGCTTTGCATTTCTACACTTCTGACATATCATCTCCCTGTGTTGGGTTATGGGAAATTGGTGGGTAAGTGACTCAAGGTGCATTGTTTTGCTATCCACCTTGTAGAATTTGAAAGCTTACTACTTGGGTAACTCATAGATGTAGACAACACAAAGCCGATAAAATTTGAGTTACCAAGTCATAGTATTGGACCCACGAAATGCTGAATAGTTTTAATTCCAATTTTGCTTTAAAGATGATTTGAATTTGTTCCCTTTTGTCATTTTTTAATTTGTGTTTGCTTTATTTGCAATTTGACTTAACATATATGATGATTCTGTTCAATTTATTCCAATACTTTTTTTAGAACTCTTCAAGAACAGACAGAGAGGGCCCTTGTGGAAGCACAGACAAAGTTATCTCAGCTAGCTAGTGAGCAAAATGTTTTGCAAGAACGTATGAAAGGAAGTGAACAAAACAGCTTGAAAGTCAGCAAAGAAGCCAAGTTGCAAAAGGCTGAGTTGAATAAACTTCGTGATAGCCTGGTTCAGCTGGATCGAGATAAGGATAGTCTCATGGTAAGCTTTTGATAGGGCTAGGGTTACCATATTTTGAAACCCCAAACTGAGGACATCCACAACGAGATTGATCAATACGCTGTGGTAACCAAACTATGAACTATTTCCAACCCATGGTATACCAGTACATAGTGCCATCTATCAACAGTTCATTTAAGTTTTTGTAAAGAGAAAGTAGCATACCACGAATCGCCATAAATGATGCCAGTCCCTAGATTCAGCTAAATCGTAAGCACCGTGGCGTGGTGATCGCCGGCCATAGCCCTAAATCGAAAGCACCCTAACAGATTGCTTATGGTGTCATTCAATAATCGATATAATAATATGTATAACTAGTTGGTGATACGAGATGAAAACAAAATCAAAAGATCTTACTTCCCATAAATAAAAAAAATACGGACATAAGCAGAAATTGTAAAAATGTATGCGGACGCTTCATTAAAAGTCGAAAATACGGACATGTCCACATAAATGAGGACATATGGTAACCCTAGATAGGGCTGCCAACTGTCTTCATTGACCTGGACATGTTCTCATTTTTCACATATGTAGTTTGGACTGTCCAGGCGGAATCCACAAATACATACCATATTTGACTGTAAATAAGACACAGGCATATAAGATGTGCTCCCATTTGGGATATCCTATTGGGATATATTCAAGATAAAGGTTTTTAGAACCACATGTAAGCCACGGCACTGTAAATATGGCATTTAAAAAACCTGTTTTAATGGGAAAACATTAACGTAACAGAACCAAATACATAATATTACTCATAACTTCTTCTTCTTGTTATTTGCAAACATTGTGTGCCCAATAGAGAAAAACATTAAGTGTAATTATCTCCTAAGTTGTTATTACAATTGTTATTTTTATCAATACCTGTTTATGTTGTTAATTTTGTTCCATGGTTTATGCCAATTAGCCCTGAAGATGGCAATAAATTTGCAGAAAGGTTGGTGGTGAAATAGTGACTTTTAAATTGACCTATATGTACTCAATAAAAGAAGAGGAAATTATTTATAAGTGGTCATTATATACATTAATTACTCATTACTCCAGAGAAATGTCACATGTGCACAATTCTAGTGGTTTTAATTCTCCAAATTTGGCCAAGATTAGTAATGTTAACAAATATGACGTGTATTTGTTAACGTAATTGCTGATATATTTATTACTGTATAGTCATTCAAATAAACAGTAAAACTGCATTTTGCTGAAAATCGTGTCTGGAAATCTTAATTGTGCACCATATTGATGCTTAATTTTGCAGCATTATTGTGAGGATATTTAAGCATCCACTGTTTCAAAATATTTTGGGTGGTACTTAGAACTTTCTTCTGTCAATGTATTATCATTTTGAATAAACTGAGCACTTATTTTGAGCTCGAGAGCTCAAAAAGTGGGAGCCTAAAATGTTTAGATGAACCAAATAAGTGATGTCAAAACAAATTCAGAGCATGCCCCATTATGAATGATAGCCAAATAAATGGGGGCCCACCCTGAGGCTTAGAAATGATTGCGTAGCTGAGTACTTGTTCAAATCAGCCAACCATCGTTTTTCTTTTTTCATTCAATATTCCTGGAATCACTTGAAATTAGAATGAGCTTTTCAATTTGCGTGAATTTAACTTTTTCCTTGATTTCCATCCTTTCAGGAAATTATTGAGCAAAATAAGTGATTTACCAGTTCTATGCTCTCTCATAAGATGCTGTTAGCATTATTTCAAATGAATTTATTTATTATTGATGAAATGAATTGTCATTGTAATTATCAACTGCTGCTAGTAAATTTTTTGCCATTGATATATTAGCTGCTATATTTGTAATTTAAGTCGTGTCATAAATTCGAGAAAATTAAGAAAATGGTAATATTTTATATTCAAGATAATTCCTTTTTCTCATAAATTCATACTTAAGTGTTGTTTCATCATGAAGAAGAAGCCAATGGTGGCACTTTGTAACAATTTTATTTGTCACTCTCTTAGGTAAAAATTGATGAGAAAACTGAGAGGATTGTGGGACTGGAAAATGAATTAAAAATGAAAAATTCTCGGATAGCACAACTTGAACATGCTATTGCTGAGATGAAGAAAAAATTTGAGTAAGTAAATTAAAGCAACATTTTTGGTATGCTTCAGCTTTTTAATGTGTCATTAGTTTGAATTTGATGTTGGCATTTTAAGACGTAAGTATTGTTTAACATTGTGTAGTAACTGTTTTATATGTATTCTCAAGTATACCTACTGTTCTTGTACCCCCCTTTCATTTTTACCCTTATGAATGTGCTTTAGATTAGTTGTTAAAGGCATTTTAGAGTAGGTAAAGGGTAAAACTCGGTCTCAATGTACACAGGTCTGATAGTAGTTATCAGCAATTAGTTTTTAATTAATCACATAGTCGTAACTGGTTCTATTGGGTAGTTAATATTTTGATTATAGAATAAGTATTTTTCAACCTCATGTCAACATCATTTTTTAAATCCCCTCTATAGCTCATCTCTAGCTCATCTAGCTAATGAAGATAGGAAAAGAAGGTACTGCAATTCCACATAAAAATTTTATTGTACAACCTGGGTTTCGCCACAGTGCAGCATAATCAGGTGCTGATGATCTGATGATGCTGCACTGTGTTGAAACTTGGGTCGTACAATGAAATTTTTATGTGGAATTTCAGTACCTTCTATTCCTATCTTCATGATGGATAAATTCCACCGTGTGATGCCTGAAACCGTTACCTCATCTTAATTTGTTGTAATTTATGAGCCTTTATGGTGGAGTGTATTTAGGTGTAAAATATACATATACATACTCAATAAATATCAGACTTCTATTTTAAATCTCTATTGTTAAAGATATTAAAGTGCCTGTTTGGGTTACTATTCCCTTATCATGACGTCATGACTATAATTTAACCTACCATAACATGTTATGGTTAACAAAATGTTTTTGATATTTTCAAGTTGATGTTTTTTTTGTTACGTGTTTGAAGGATTTTTTTATATTTAAAAATTGGTTCTGACAAAGATTCCAATCCATATTATTTAATTGACTTGCCACACTAAGAAAATCATCTTAACACTCTTTCAAAAACATTGCTTCTTCACTGCTTATGTTCCACTTTGATATTTAAGTCTTAGGCATTTAAGTCATCTGAAGAATTAAAATACCTTATTGATCTGACAGGACAACACTTGATATCTGTTTAGACACTTTGTGTCATCTTCAGATCACCTGAAGTGTCGAAATACGCAAAGTGTCGAAACCCGGGTCATGGTAATAAATATTACAAGTGGAGTTAACTAAGGTATTTTAATTCTTCCGTAATGGATTACTTCCTCAAAATCAAGCCTACCGCCATTTCCTTTGTGTATTTAAGTCCAATGGATTACTATAGTTTTATGTTAGTTGCTTAATTTCTAATATTATATCTTTTTATAACTTAATAATTTTTGTCTGTTCCTTGTATCACTAAATGATGAATGCGTGGTTCTTATGGTTTAAATCTGTATTTCAGTGTCACTATTGATGAAAGTGTATTGAGAGATCATGAACGGCGAAACTTGCAGCAAGAGATTGAAAGACTTCAGCAGGAACTTTCAGTGTGCAAAGCTCAAAAGGAGAATGCTCTTCGTGAGAATAGGTAAGTTGATGGATAATTACTGTGGGAAATGCCTCACATAGCACTGCATGATAGCCTAGTAAATGGAGCATTGCTCAGCTGACTGGGGTTCCAGAGTCAAAACTTGTAAAAGTCTCATAATAAATTCAAGCTAAACACAAGATTCTTGATTCCTTGAGTTTCGTAGTGCTGAGGAAGTAAATGGCCCTCCTGCTCTAAATTTATTCATTTCTCATAACATTGTGTTAAATGTGTGGTAAGCTCTACCTTCATCAATTTTAATTTTAAAAACCTAATGGCTGAGGAGTAAAGATACCACAACATGAAGGAAGCATTGAGTCATGTTAATGTCTTCACAAAGCAAAACCCAAAAGGTTCTTTTTTTTGTAGATATTCGCAGCTCATTGTATATGCTATTAAAGGCTTTTGGTTCTACGATTAATTATTTAATATTATGCAACAGTTTTGCCATGCTATGCTGCCGGCTTCATCGAGCTTTTAAGAACAAATGTTTTCTTAAAAGCCCGCCAAAGCCGGCAGCATAGCACAGCAAAACTGTTGTATAATATTAAATAACTAGCTGAACCCGGCAGACTTTGTCCTGCCAGTGTATATTTATTTCATCTTTATACAGTCATCGAAAACGTTGTTCGTGATTTCATTTGTCAATTACTCAAGAAATAATTATTATCGAGGCATCAATATGAAATGAATGCGTCATTGATCAGCACCTGTCCGAGATTTGATGTCAGTGTTGATGTTGAAGTCAATTCAGCCTGTCAGCCAGCATCTTTATAGATAATTCAACAAATGTAGGCCTATCCGTTGGTTTGATTTAATGCCTCAGTTGAATATTGTAAGCATGCAATTTAAGACTTCATGTATAATTTTGAATAGTTCTTTTAGCAATGCCAAGTTCCAAACTGTGTCGAGAAATGGACATCTTAGGACTTCGTATACATGACTTTCTCAATCGCTCAACATTCTCTTCCGACGCGACGTGGGTGGATTCTATATAAATCTAGCGAAAATCCCAGGCTTCGCTAGTAATAGTAGTATTTTAAAGCCCGCGACCGACAACTAAGGTCATTTGCGCCAAGGGAAACTGTACAGAGAAGGATGGAGGGACACCTGGCGTCGGCATTAGCCTACTCTGGCGAACGGTGCCAAGGGGTCCAAAGTTAAACGTCTCATCCGACAGACGGTGTACTGTACTTGAAATGCCCCCAGCTTCGCTCAAGGTCATTTCAAAATATATACACTTGACGTGGATAGTTACTCAATCAGCATAATAATAACAGTTATGAATAGTTATTTATCATGGGTAAATGTTTAAATTGAAGTTTTTCTTCATTTTCAATGCCCTATTTTTAAATTTCCCATTGGAAATTGATATATACTTTTAATAGATGTACCTGTCCACGCATTCTGGTGGCACAGTCTGATTAAATGGAAAATAAAGAAAAGGGAAATCACTCGTTTTTAATTTGTTAAGATAGATATAAATATAAAAAAGTCAGAATTTAATGTCAAACAAATGACTTATTTTCTCCCATTAAATTTGAAATCACACGAATCTCAAAGTGTTATACGTGCATTTCGATTTCGATTGCAAGATTGATGTTAAGGTATAATCAAAGAAAAGAAATGCCTTGTTCCTGTCTTTGCAGTGGCATCAACATTTTTTGTTAATGCAAAGCTGTATGATACTCGAAATTTTTTGTTTTGTTGTTTGGCGCGTAAACAAACAAAGCTGATGATTTTCCGACACGGGAACAGCCAACATACAATTGACCATGCGAGAAGCATGGATTTTAAAGGTTAATTCCGCAAACACTCAATGACTGCCCTTGGGATTTGTTTATTGTCAATGCGAATGCAAGCCGCACTGGAAACTGCAAGCGTTTGAAGTCGAATGGCATGTTGGTTGGAATCATTGGGATGCGTGGTATCAAAACGTCTTCTCGTCCCGTGCACTTTTTGAAATCTCCTAATTCTTAGTTGCTACAACAATAATAAATGAATCATTATTTATAGCCCTCTAGCACGAAATGCGGTGCTTGTTTACATCAGAAATGGATCGGAGACAACAATGAAAGACCCACTTAAAGAGCTACAAAAATCGTTTGAATTGCGTAATTAATCGTTAACTGGATGATTTATCATAAAAAAATCGAAAGAATAAGATAGTTTAGAGTTTCAACATTCCGATGAAGGAAAAATAAAAGCGATCGGTACAAATTCAAGTATTTTAATGAAAGAAATATGAAAGCACTGCACCGTGAAAACTGTAAAACTCCGTATAATCTTATGGGAAAAATTGTGAATGTAATTTAAAATTCATATATTAATCCTACACTATATATTATAACCCGTTTACCGTCCCGGAACGGGGATGAACAAATTGTGAAAATTTCAGCGAAATCGGTCCAGCCATCATCCAAGTTAACCGTTTACCAACAAAATGCGCAATCCATTTTTATTTATAAGATTAATCACACAACCAAAATCCTTAAATAGCCCAAAAGGTTCTGTTGCACATAAATTCATATTCCCTCAGCCAGGAACTGGTAGTTTCTGTTATAGCTTTTTAACTCATGGCCTTATTGAATACTTAATGGCATGATAGCACAGTGTGTTATTGGTTTGAGTGTTGGCGTACTGAACATTTTTCTTTGGAGAGGTCTTTCCGCTAAGCCAAAGCTGTATGATTTTCTGGGCTCCAGATATTTCTGAGAAACCACGGATGACAAAGGGGAAGGATCGAGTGCGCACTCGATGTGCAAATTTCTCTAGCTGTTTGGCTTTGGGCTGGTTGCATTTTGTCTGGTCACAGCATTAGTAATATTTTGGAGTCACAGGGTTGCTACAGGTCTGGAATAATAATTATTATTTATTTTCCCAGAAGATACATTACAAGAGTTAAACACAAATGTAAATACATAAGGCATGTCATGAAAATTGTTAGAAAGCACATTAATGTTTAGAAGTTAAATAGTCATTGACTTAATAACAACAATTATCTCAAAGACAGCTGAAAACCAAACTTTTAAACAACATCTATCTTTTATCATTTTTTATATGTAGAGACCTATGGTTATATATTTTTGCACACATAGGGTATGGTCCTTTCAATATTGTCCTTAGGTTTGATGTAATTACATGTATATCATCAGAACTTCTGGTTTTATAAGAATGGTAACAGTTATTAGTTGTAAACTCTGATTTATGTTTTTTTACATGGAGAACAGAATGATATACCTATATGTACAGGGTGCGGCAACATAACTTCCTTTTTTCAAAATGCAATGAAACCCATTTTATGAATCAGATTTTTTAAATATTTTTTTAATTAAGTAGGAACATATTTAAAGTTTGGTTTCACACAGTTTTGAAAAACAAATCAGGTAGATTATGCCCCCCATTGTCCATACACTGAGCAAGCCGATTTCTGGTGATTGTCATGACCCTTACCAGCATAGCAGCGGCTATGTTGGCAATTTCTGCCCGGATGTTGGCCATTTTCTTTTTCAGGGGGTTTCTTGAAATACCACGTTTATGTCAACCGTCCAAGGACCCTACAACACCTGAAGGCCAACACCCAGACAGAAATTGCCAACATACCCGCTGCTATGCTGGTAAGGGTAATGACAAATACCAGAAATTGGCTTGCTCAGTGTATGGACAATGTGGGGCATAATCTACCTGATTTGTTTTTCAAAACTGTGGGAAACCAAACTTTAAATATGTTCCTACTTTATTAAAAATATATAAAAAAATTCTGATTCATAAAATGGGTTTCATTGCGTTTTGAAAAAAGGAAGTTATGTTGCCGCACCCTGTATATACAGGATGAAGTCAGAATCCCTGACCTCCTGAAATTTTTCCTCCCGGGTTTTCCCTCAGAGCAATAGTGCTCCATTTCTTTGGGAAACTTAATTCCCCCAAAGTACTTGCACTAATGTGTTGTGCTCCTATTCTAGTGCCTTCTCTAAAATACACACTTTTCAAAGAATAGATATTTTCACCTGGAAAAGTGAAAATTAAAGCCTAGAAAACCTAGAAAAGTTCTGGAATTCCATAGTATCAAGCCTGTAGCAACCCTGAGTCATGGTCATTCGGAAGATTTCTCCGCATAGCTGTGCCTCACCGTAAAGATTTCATAAAGGACTCACACAATGGTAAAAACTGGAACACCTCTCATTTGGTTCAACTAGTAAATGTTATTGTAATCTGATGAAGGTGCGATCAAGAAATGGTCCAAGAGAAATTTTTTAGCTGATATGTATCCAGTACCCACCCCCAGGGTGGGTACTGAATATCACCTAAAACCCAGGGTGGAATGTTTTCTTTGCCTCAACAATAAATTACTCTTCGATGGGTAAAAGTAAAGCATGGTGGTGTGGGGAGGATATGCTGTGGTAGCCATGGCTGTGCTTACAATTAGACAAAATTTGTCATTTTTTTGCCCAGTCTGAAGAATCATACTTGACGGTTCAAGGGGGACCCTGTGCCTGTGAAATACTGGAAACTTACTTCTCTCACTGTCAATATCAACTATTTGTCATCTCAGTACTTATCATTCTACTTATCGAATTTTCTTTCCTATAGAATTACAAGTTTTTCGGCACCATTGAGGGTTGTGACAATCATTGAATATTAGGAGGTCTTAAGTCTCGTGAAGTCTTCATATGTTTTCCACTTAAGCAGAAAATCAGCATCTACCACATTAGCTGTATTCCTGATGTGGTAAAAACTCTTACAAACTTCACCAGACTCAATTTCTATAAAAGTACCAAATCCTATAAGACATTTTTTTGTGAGGAGAGACCTTTAGACAATGTATTAGAGCAGTAACACTTCATCAAAAACTGTCCTGACTGGCATAACACCAAATGAAATTTGGATGGTGTACATTTCTTAAAGAGCAACCTGCTGTCATTTTTATTCTCTAAATTTATGGAGGTTTTTTGTATTGTGATGCTTCTTTAGTAAACATGTCAGATTTATCTCTTGGCAGACGAATTCAAGATGACCTGGCCTCTTTGACAAATGATTGTCGAATAACCCACCGTGAGCTGGAAGAAAGTCGACGTGAAGTTGAGGATCTCAAACTTCAGTTACAAGGATATGTCGATGAAGTGCGTCGAATTGAAGAACTTTTGGCTCGCAAGGTATTTATTACTAAGTAACAGTTATTATTATTATTAAGTACAGACTCTTTGTTATTGTTATAAGTAAAATGAACTTAAGGATCTATTTTCCAAAACCAAGTTGTCAATACCAAGCTAATTTAAATGCATTAAAAATTCTATGGAAGTAGGATGGATCCTTTAAAATACTACAGCATATGGAAAAGTATTTTCCGGGTTAAGGCCGCGTTGGTCCATTTGGGCGGATGACAGTTTCGGGCGCATTCCAGCTATATAATGTATGACTAGGCAACCATTGTAATATTTTCTCAACCCCTATGCATGATGGTAATTGATGTACTGAAAATTGCCAAAGCCTGGAAATTGGTAGATTTTGGCCCTGAAAGCTCAAGATGTGGTTTAATTCCTAGTCCAGGAAACTGTTTTACTTTTGGCAATTTTCAATGCATTTACTGTTATTCTCTGTGGCTGTTGAGAAAATCTGACTCATTTAGGTGAGTCATGAAATATATGAACTCATCAGTTGAATGAGTCTGTGAATCTTGTATGCATTTCTGATATTCCCAGAAGAAGGCTTGGCTAAATTTTATGTCTTAAATTTTATTTTACTCTGCAAATGCCTCCAATGGCCTATGTGTACAAAGAACCCTCATTATCCTTCACTTTTTGTCATTTTTCCTAAGTGTTAAAACACCATATTTTTATATTGTAGAATGCCAAAGTGAGGAATCATAGCTAATTGTTTAAGTTTGCTGGCCAGGATGTTACCTTAAAACAATTGATATTGTCTATTTTTACTGCATGGAACGAGGCGTTATTAAGGCTTTGCCAATTCTGGATTATTGTGGGACATATTTAGTTGAACCTTTATTTTTCTAGTGCACCTTACGTTATTAATGGCATGTATTCACCTTTCTCTATGTAGGAGGACTCCCATGTAGTACTTAAAATGGTAATCATTCCTTATTAAGATGCCGTCAGTATGTGACACCAAATAGAATACTCTCTAAACTTTTCAAACAAAATAATAATAATTGGATAATAATAACCTATTCAAAGTTATAGTAATGACAGAATGATGTATTATGCGATGAGATTTCTTTTAGGTTTCTTTTGAGAATGAGTTTATTTTTGGTAATTTCTTTCATTAAGACTATGTTTATGTATTGACAAAACTTTTATCTCAAACCATAACTTACAAACAATAACATTTACTTAAGCTATTTTTGCAGTAAGTAAATAAACTTTGCAGTAAAGTGATACATTAATTTTTAATTTATTGGTGTTCTATTTTGGTTTTAAATTAATTAAGTGTGAAGAAACATTAAGAAAACAAACTTTCCTGGCATGGTATTAAGAGCTGCCATCACATTTTCCATAAATCAATATTTTTAAATCATAATAAATCAAAGTAAATCGTCATAAAAAATTATTTGACTCTGGCCGGGTTTCAAACCCTGATCTCCCAATTACCGGTCAGGTGTGACAGCCATTTACACCGTCTAGCCATCTTATTCAAGATGAATTTCATTGAGGATTTATGTGAACTAGATTAAACGAATATGGCTTGATGTTTTAACTTGCTAACGGATTGTTCCAAAAAATAATGCTCATGATGAATGTTGATTTTTAAGGTGTTAATTTCTATACTAAAGTGTACATTCTTAATGTTTTCGATCGAGTTGATTTTTTTAAGTTATTGTCATTTTGATTTTTGAAAGCTAGTTGTCGTGATGAATCTCACATTTGCATCATTTTTTGTTTAATCTTGCCCAAAAGGAGGAAGAACGCAATGATCTTCTGGAACAGTTTAGAAGTTTAAGCGCGGAAGCTTCTGTGTTGGAATCAACTAACCATTCCCTTGAATCAGAAACTACTGATGTTCGTATACAATTACGATTGACCAGTGAGCGTGTCATGGATCTTGAGAGGCAGCTGGATGACAGCCATTCCCTTATTCAAGGTTATGAGCAACAGGTACTATGGATTAATAATGGTGAACTTTTTTCACATGAGTAGCTGGAGTTTCTGCCTACCATTAATAAATGTATAGGTACGTATTTTCTTAAAACATTATTTTTCTTCTTTTCTTAGATATCTACTCTAACCAGACAAGTTGCTACATTTGAGATGCAGTTTCGCACAATGGAAGAGCAAAAGGCCCGATTTGAAGCTGACCTTTCAGCATCTCGTGAGCTTTGCCGTAAACTTGATGGTCAGAAGGAGCAGCTCATGGAGCGTATGTCTAATTCTTCTTCAGATAAGGCATCGGTAAGTGATTTGATACTTATATGTTTACAAACTTTTTACTCTCTCAAATGGTGCCTTTTCAGACCAAAAGTTTGCAGATACATATCATTTTTTATGTATGTAGCGTGATGGTCTTTAACGCCAATATTGAATCCAATTGTCCTTGGCATTCATTAAAATGAACATGTTTTCGCTTACGTTTTATTTGGTCCTTGTTACAAAATAAAATCATTTAGTTTAAATGCATATTTTAGTGAATATGTTATCCATTTCAATGGACATTGTTACTGGAAGAAATTATTTTCTGAGAAGAGCTTGTAATGGTATTCTCAAGGTCAACGTGGGGTTATAAACCAAGTAGCAAAGTCTCAAGTTCAAGAGCCATCACTGGGGACGCATAGTCGATAAACAGTTGACAATAGCGAGAGGAGGAAGAAGAAGTCATAATTTGCATCCTGTTGGGTGCAGACAAATAGTTGCGTAAAAGAAAAGTAATAAATTTTGTCGGTCGTCGTAAGCTGACAAGTGCCGAGTGGACGTGAGAAAAAGGTTGCGGTTGGGTGATTCTTGGGAGCAGATTGGAGATCGCAGAAGGAGGAGGCGGGAGTAAAAAGGAAAAGAAACTTGCCGGAGGTTCAGCGAATGCAAAGAGGAGCGAGAGGAAAAAATGGCCAGCCACACATTGATTGAGACAGAAAAGAGAGGAGACCAATAAGTGGACAAAGTTTCTTTAATCGGGGTTTTATGAAATTTAAATAAATGTTATGTGAAGTTTTTAATCTGACTAAGGGAGATGTACATACAGTAAAACCCCGCTTTTACGTCCCCGGAATTTACGTTTTCCCGTGATTTACAACATTTTCTCACGGTCCCAAAAATGTTTGCATCATTATAATGTATTTTCATCCCGCTATTTACACTTTCAAAACCCGCCATTCATCTTGTGTTTTTAGGTTTTTAGTTACTTCACCTTTAGTTTTATTTAATGTGCAATTACTTACGGCAATCGTGAGGAAACGTATTTTAAAATGGCAAGCGTGCGAGATAATCGTTAACATTGGAAGAAAAAATCAACATTTTGCAAAGAGAATTGACTCTAATACGGGCACTCGCGTGTCCCTGACCGAAGAACGTGATATACCAGGTTCAACGTGGAACACAACTGTAAAAACCCGTAAATGTATAGAGAAAAGTGCTGAGGACTGCGGCCCTATTGGTAAAAGGCGTAATTACATTTAATACTCCAAGTACGATGAACTTGAAGAAATATTGAAGACATTGTTTAAATCTTCCCCCGAAATAAGGCCGCATAACCGCTGCTAGAGGCGCTCGGCACACTGATGTCTTCAAAGAATCAAATGGATGTTTACACCGTTTCAAAAGTCGATATAAATATTGTCTATAAAATAATTTTTGGTGAATCTAACAGTGTAGGTACTCTACATTGATCCTGAAACAGTTTCTCACTGGAAGTGCACAACTTTGCATAATTATGTTGATGGCTATGCCTATGCGCTTAAAGACATTTTTTATGTGGACGAGACAGGTCTTTTTTTAAAATAATGCCACACAAGACCCTATAGACTTCAAAGGGGACCCTTGTCATGGGGCCAATCTCAGCAAAGGTCGCCTTACTGTTTTATCAGGAGCTAATCCAGATGGCAGTGAGAGACTGAAGCCCTTTGTTTTTGAAAAGTCCAAAAATCCACGTTGCTTTAAAAATATTAAGAAAGACCTTGGCTACAACCTATGAGCCAACACAAAGGCATGGATGACATAGACTATTGTTGAAGAAAAAAATTATGCCCTTGATGCAAAGATAAATATATGTAGGTAGACACCACGTCAAATCAAGTTCAGTTAAAATATGAGAATACGTTTATTTTTTGTTAACTTTTGTTTATTAATTTATTTATGTCTATTTGGTGACCCATCAAATATTAAACATCACCTGTTAATTTAAATAAAATTATTTAACATTAGGCTATGATTTTGCTTCTATTTCCTACAAATTACGATTACCCTCGATTTACATTTTCCCGCGATTTACACTTTTTTCCTTCATCCCCGTCAAAAGTGTAAAAGAGAGGTTTTACTGTACATAATATGTAAATTGGGCCCAATATTTTTTGTGTTGAATATAAAGTTTTAATTGAGACAAAATTTGAATGCATAATTTTCTTCTTGCTTGTGTGGTATGAATGAATAATTGTTATATTTTATTGTGCATGCAAAGAAATTCTCTATCTCTCTCTCCTAAAAAAAAAGGAATTAAAAATAGCGTGGTAAAGGTTACAAGTAATAGAAAACATATGCGAAATCATGTACATTAAAATGGATGCCATTACCAAATCATTTTTCAAGTTTATTAATGAAAACAACAGGCTGATGCCTTTTTTAATTAAACATTTCAAATTTAGAATAGAAGTTCATCAGGAGGGTTCTGTGGCTGGATATTTTTGAAGGCATGCTTCTTGCCTTCTGGGACCATTCAGTGTGTGATATTTGTTAACAGCACAGGTTAGAAGGTCATAGTGACAAATTCAATGCTCATTGTATTTCAGGGAAGAGAAGTAAGTCTTCATATATGTAGAATCAAGTTTAGCACTTTATAATTTAACTTCTAGGAATGTTTTGGTGAGCTATGTAGCTATATAGAGTGATTATTTACCATGAATCTTAATCGAAATTTCTGGTTATCCTCTTTAGTGTGTAGGCCCACCATGGCCGTTTTGATTTATTTCATTCATTTTTTTCAGTTGGAAAAAGAGTCATCTAAATTGAGAAAAGATTTTGAAAAGTTGCAGTCTACAATTGAAAGTAACAATGAAAGAATAACCACTTTAGAAAGCAAGTTGCTCAGGAAAGAAAAGGAGTGTTTGGAAGAGCAAATGACAAATGAGGAATTGAAACAGGAAACTGAACGACTTCAGGAAAACATCTATGCCCTTGAGAAGAAATTGTGAGTTTTACCATTATAATTGGTTGTACTAGCCCCCCCCTTATCAATTTCCTTATCACAGGGGTTCTAATAATTATTCTTTCGCGCGGTCCTAAACACGCGACGTTATATACTTGTATCAGCCCGACACACAAAAGGTACCCTTCACTTTATCACTTCTTACCTTGAGAGAGATCCTTTCCTTTCGGTAGTCCTTGGCAGCAAAGGTTAATGGATTAATTCATGCACTAAAATGATACACTTGAACAGTACATATATTTATAATAACCCTTTTATTCTTTACTTATGAAACAAATTCACTTTAGTTACTCAATTAATCAATATATGTTCCCTTCTCAAATATATTCGTATTAATTTATAATGTTTGTTCTACTTCACCGGATATTGTACAAAGTGAATTTCGCCGATACTCTATGCCCCAGTATCTGTTTATCGGATTCCTGGATCCTTCCTTAACACAGGACACTGGCGTTGGTAATTGCTGTCCAAAGCTGCTTACTCCCGGCAAATTATCACTGCAAAAACTCTCGTATGAATTTCACTTGATAAACGTCTCTTGTGACTCCCTTGTTAAGAAGAAGCAGAAGAAGAAGCCTCGTTCCTTGTTTGACAATCCCTTTTATACTATCTCACCTCCCCTCCTGTATGTTCTAGAACATTCCAGGTTTTCTCCCCTTCTCTCGTATCTGATAGGCTATTCCCCTTTCATTATTATAAGTTTGTTTTGGTTTGTTTACGTAAATAGAAAATGGTATTGTTTAAAGTTGTTTTCATAACATAGACGGCATTGTTTTAGTTTGTTTACGTAAACAGAAAATGGTATTGTTTAAAGTTGTTTTCATAACATAGACGATATTGTTGCCTCGCGGTAGTACGTGTTCCCAAAATATACACAATGGCGTCCTTAATCGTATACTTATGCCAACACGGCCAAAATGGCGTGTTACATTAGCCCCATTAAAATAATGACTTGGAAATATAAGAAAGGAATTATTTTAAAGCCTTCAAATGTAAACTAACGCGGCCCCAACGCCTTCAAACTTTATCCTCCCTCTGAATAATGTCTGTGCCCACGTATATTGTGTTACAGCAGAAATCACACATGAATACATTTATATCAATCAACACAATTACAAACAGCGTCTCCTCCTTTAACTCAAGACATATGATATACCATATAACAATATGGTCTCTTCCCTTTCTTCCTTGCTTGAAATAGGCAAATAACTAATGAAAATCTTATTCACGTAATTTAAAATCAAGAACATATTATATAAATCGACGTTATTAACTGATACATTGAACGTGAATATAACTTGCAAATAATAAAACTGTCCATCTTCTTCTCAACATTCATTCTCACTTTTAACCCCTTAAAAACACTGGGTTATCAAAAGGCCATAATTCACATTACACATATACACTTCACAGCACTTAAAGTTCCTTCAGGTGATACACTCTCCCTCCTTCCGGCTCAATCTACGTCCACGAGCCCATTCATACATAAGAAAACACGAATCAAACAATGGCAACATGACACTGAATATACACACATTGAGAAAAGATATCACGAAACATACATATTGTGCTAATCCACCTGCCGCCAAGTTCAACCTCTCTCTCTCTCTCGTTCGTAAGCTCCCCTCGCATGTCGGGCCCCGATACAATGTATATTATCGGTAAACAGTTCTCCCTTGCTTGAACGGATCAAATTATAATGTTGCGGCGCTGGTTTCCTCAGTTTAATGACTGCGTGCTATGGTCAGTTGGACTACGGTCTTCTTCTCGTGTGCTCGTGTGATGTGAGTGATACCAAGTGCTGTGCTATTGTTCCCTATATGGTTTAATATTGCTGAAGTGGAAAGTGCCTCGTATTTCGTTCTTTTGTGGATTAAATACTACACACGTGGCTGGCCCTCGGAATTCTGAAATCTCATATGGACCTTCGTATAATGCCAGGAAGCCGTGATAGATTCCCCTTTGTTTATCGGATACCGGATTGGTACGTACTAAAACCTTATCTCCTATTTTAAATTCCGCTCTATTCCTCTTGTCTTTCTTCCTTCTTCTCTCCGCCTGTTTTTCGCCCTTTTTAATGATATTTTCACGTATCCTAACTATATCATTTGCGATCTTCTCGGAGTCACTTTCTTCTGCTGCTTTAAGCCATTTATCCCATATCCGCTCCGATTTCTTCCCGAAATGAGCCTCCATTGGCGTGAACTCGGTTGTGTCGTTGTGTGTGTTGTTCATGCATGATTCCACTATCGGTAGCCACTTCACCCACGTAGAGTGTGCCTTATGACAGAATATCCTTAGCATGGTTTTTAAAGTGCGATGGTATCTTTCCACCTGGTTGGCTTGAGGGTGTCGAATACTACATAAGACGCATTTTATGCCTTCTTGCCCAAGTCTCTTTGACCATTCCGGGCTAGTAAACTGGGTCCCTCGGTCACTCAATATCCTTTTATATTTCCCCGCCTCTGATAGGTGCCTCTCAAAGATGATCTTGATTATAATCTTTGTATTAGCTCGCCTGATTGGGTATAATTTTATGAATTTTGAGAACCCATCTATTGCCGATAGGATGTATTGATAACCGTACTGCCCCTTTGGTAGCGGACCTACCACATCGATGCATAAGAGATCGTTTCTTCCTTCCGGTACCACTGTTTGCAATTCAGCATGGGTGTAACTGTTGGGCGTCTTAAACCTTTGGCATACGTCACATGTCGCCGTCATTTTGCGGATTTCCCTCTTTAACTATGGGTACGTGAATTGTTCCGACAATATTCGATGTAATTTCGCTGCACCCACATGCCCGTACATCTTGTGCGTTTCTTCTATTAAGGTAGTTAACATGGTGTTAGGGATACAAAGCTTTCTTCCGTTTGTTTCAAGGCGAACTAATCCTTCCTCGATCAGCTGATATCTTTTACCGGATCCGCCCGCTTCTAATTCAGCAATTATTTTCTCTAATTTGGGATCCCGCCTTTGTTGTGTTAATAAGTCGCGTAGCCCCATACACAACTCATGTGATGGCTTTTCCGCCAAGATTATTGCAATCAATGGTTCTTCAGTTGGAAATCCTTCCTCTTCATTCACTCCATACGGGTGCCGGCTCAGGACGTCTGCAACTACGTTATCCTTACCCTTACAATAAATTATCTCTATATTGTACTCTTGAATGCTCATTACCCAACGTGCCAATGTGTTGTTCAGGAGTCTACATTGAAAAAGAAATGATAACGATTTATGATCAGTTATCACGAAGGTCTTTGCACCAAGGATAAAACTTCTATATTTATTCAGGGCATGCGTTATCGCGATTAACTCCTTCAACGTAGTACTATATGTTAGTTCGGCGCCTCTCAGGCAACGGCTAGCAAAATAAACCACCCTTTCTTCTCCATCTTCATCCTTCTGATATAGACGGCTTGCGATGGCGTATCCGCTGGCGTCCGTCTGAATGTAATAGGGTTTCCTCGGGTCGGGGTGGTGTAACATTACAGATTTACACATTTCGTCCTTTATCTTCTCAAATGCTTCTTGGTGTCTCTCCATCCACTTCCATTCCCGATCTTTCCTCATAAGCTCATTTAACACCGCCGTCAATCCCGCGTGGGCTTGATGAAACTTCGAATAATAATTGATCAAACCTAAGAACGCTTTTATCTGTTTTCTGTTACGAGGCCTGGGATACTCCTTAATTGGTGCCAACTTCTCCTCCGAAATGGTGATTCCTTTTGTGGATACTTCATGGCCCAGGAATCTTATTTTTTGGCGGCAGAATTCTGACTTTTTCAAATTCACTGTAATACCCGATTCATACAACTTCTTTAAGACAGTGTTTAAATTCTGTAAATGCTCGGCGAAGGATCTAGAGACAATAAGTAAATCATCTACAAAGTTGAGACAATATTCCTTCACTTCGTCGTCCAGCACATAGTCAAGTGCCCTTACTAATGCGCTACTACTTATGCTGCATCCGAATGGAACCCGTTTGAACTGGTATATCTTGCCCTCAAATGAGAAAGCGCAATATTGTCTTGAATCCTTGTGCAGCTGAATCTGGTAGAAGCTCTGTGTTAAATCGATGGAAGTCATAAACTTTGCCCCAGCACACTGCTGGAAAAGTTCCTCAGTTGTTTTGGATGTCGCGTAATCAGGCTTTATGAGTTTATTTATCGATCGGGCATCGATACACAGCCGAATGGATCCATCTTTTTTAACTACGCATACTAATGGCGAGATATATTGGGATGTGCTTCCCTCAATTATTCCTTCCTGTCGCATTTCTTGGATTTTCTGTCTTGCTTGGCCTCGGAAGTTCAGCGGAATTCCATATCCCCTCTGGCAGAACTCTCCGTCTTTCACTTGAAACTTTTATGCGAAACCACTTATCACCCCAGGTGTATCGCTGAAGATATCCTTATACCGCTTGATCACCGCCGTCAACTCTTCTTTGCAATCTTCTGACATTTCATTTATTCCCGCGACTGCTTCTCGGATCCGTTCTTCTAAGCCTTGTTCTTGTGCCTCTTCCTCGCTGGTTTCTATGTGCATGTTGTCATATTGTGCGTCCATGCGCATTTCCCTAAACTTACATGCGATCTCCTTTTTTCCTTCACTTAGGGTTATAATCCTGCGATCGTACTCAATCTTCGCGGATAGTTGAGCTAATGTGTCCGTCCCGATTATGAATGGTTTGATCAGCTCCGGCACCACCGTGCAGGCCATATTTGTGGTGAATCCGTCTATCTCTATACTCGGACAGATCTGCCTCCTTATAATTCCACTCCTCCTTCCGACGGCTCCAGCTATCCGGATTCCTTTGACTGGTACCTCCAAAGCGTTTCGCAGTGCATTCTGATTCTCCCGATAAAACTCCTCGCTAATGCACGTTAGCTCCGATCCCGTGTCTATCAGTGCATTCACAGCCACTCCTTCCATTTGAACCCTAATCTCCGGGCATTTAATTACTTCCGGCCTATTCGCTTCTTTCTCCGTCAAGAAATCTCGAGGTGACTCAAAAACATTGCATATTGTTTCCTCCTCCGTGTGGGGTTCTATCTTCTCCTCTTGTGGTGGTGTCCGTTTTATTCTCACTTTCCGTGTCTTCGCCCGTTGCTCCTTCGGTATGTCCCAGAATCCCTCTCCGTCTTCCGGCCTCGGCATGTTGGGACCTTCGTCATGCTTTGCCGCTAATAGTTTTCCTGCTCCGGTTTCCCTGCGGCGTTACTTTCTTCCGCCATCATGGAATTGACAGGGCGCTCTCTCATCGGTGGGCGCGCCTCCGCCATATTGTTTTGTCCTCGGCGTCGATCAGCTGGTCTCTCGCCCGGCCGTTGAGAGTATCCCTCGCCGCGAAAGTTATCGTCTCTCCGTCCGTCTCTCTGCTGGCTCGACGCTTGCCACTCTCGTGGTTGTGACCTCTTCGAGTCCCATCTGTACTGCTGGTTGTGTTGGGATGTGTCTTCCGGTGTCCTCCACGTACGGTCTCCATGGGTCCTTGGGTATTGGTCTCCCCATCTTCGGTGTCCAGTCGCCTCGGAGTTTCCGTCCTCTCGCGGTATGTTATCATAGCGGGCCAATAACGTCAAGAATTGCGGGATTGTATTTACATTATTTGAAATCATGCCGACGCTCACTTCCATGCCAAAGTGTTTCTTGAGAACAAGAATGATCATTCCGTCCTCCATTGGCGGCGTCAACTCCCTCGCTACGCTAATTTTGGCCGTCGCATATTCTACTCGCGTGAGCCCTCCGTTCTCCTTGTATTTTCCCGTGTCGAAACTCCGTTTTATCAGCATTTGACGTTCATCTCCCCAAAACTGCTCCGTGAAAATAGCTTGGAAAGCGTTCACATCTTCATACAGGTGTCGGGTCGCAGAGAACCATTCCTCTGCTCTCCCAACCATTCCTTGTCTGATGACCTGGAGCATCATCTGGTCAGGTAACCGATATATCTCTTGGTATTCGCACAGCTCCTGTAGGTATTTCATGGGTCTTGATGTATGCCTCCCGTCGAACGTTGGGACCTTTAATTGTACCATTCCCGCGGGTGCCGTTGTGACGTTAGGTCTCCTGCTTTCCTCACGCACGATGCGTCGGACTGCCTCTTCATCTAGCCCAGCTGCTTTTGTGGTGGATTGTTGTCCCAGCTCGTCCGCCATCTTCTTGAACCTTTCCTCCACGTTCTCATGCAAATTCACGTAACTCGCTTCTAACTTTCGGACCTTGAGATCGCTCGCCTCCAGCCTCGCTCCTACTCCGTTAATTTCTTTCGCGACATCTTCGCATAACTCTGCTAACGCTCCGTCTGTTTTGGCAAACCTTTCATCATAGCCATGTTCGAATGATGCAATACGTTCCTGCGTCTGTCTATGTTCTCCTGCTATTTTTGCCATTTCTTCCAAAAGCTTTCTCTCTCTTTCGTCTGCTTCTTCCCTAATTTGCCCCAACAATTCTGCATGTCTTCTCTCTTGCCTCTCAGCCATCTCCTCTAAGATCGTTCTATTTCTCTCTTGCCCTTCAGCCATCTCCTCTAAGATCGTTCTGCTTCTCTCTCGTTCTTCTTTTGCTTCTTCTGCCCTCTCTCTATCTCTTCTATCTTGTTCTTCTTTTAATTGCCTAAATAGCGCTTGCATCTCAGTTTCCACCGGTTCCTCACTATCGACCCTAAATTCATACGTGCTTATATCTATTCCCTCCTTTTCTAGCGTGTGTAATAATTGCTGCTGCAATTCTGGCTTGGTTCCCCCTACTAACAAGTCCCTCTCTCGTAATAATTGCCGTAGCTCTGCCGACTTCAGCTCCGGAAATTTCTTCATGTTGGCCGCCATCTTCTTTCTTCACTCCTTCGGGATGATCCTCCTTCTCTCCGGTTCTCGTGGTCTCACCTAATGAGTAGTCAGGCTCTACACGCTGGGCGCCATTGATGTACTAGCCCCCCCCTTATCAATTTCCTTATCACAGGGGTTCTAATAATTATTCTTTCGCGCGGTCCTAAACACGCGACGTTATATACTTGTATCAGCCCGACACACAAAAGGTACCCTTCACTTTATCACTTCTTACCTTGAGAGAGATCCTTTCCTTTCGGTAGTCCTTGGCAGCAAAGGTTAATGGATTAATTCATGCACTAAAATGATACACTTGAACAGTACATATATTTATAATAACCCTTTTATTCTTTACTTATGAAACAAATTCACTTTAGTTACTCAATTAATCAATATATGTTCCCTTCTCAAATATATTCGTATTAATTTATAATGTTTGTTCTACTTCACCGGATATTGTACAAAGTGAATTTCGCCGATACTCTATGCCCCAGTATCTGTTTATCGGATTCCTGGATCCTTCCTTAACACAGGACACTGGCGTTGGTAATTGCTGTCCAAAGCTGCTTACTCCCGGCAAATTATCACTGCAAAAACTCTCGTATGAATTTCACTTGATAAACGTCTCTTGTGACTCCCTTGTTAAGAAGAAGCAGAAGAAGAAGCCTCGTTCCTTGTTTGACAATCCCTTTTATACTATCTCACCTCCCCTCCTGTATGTTCTAGAACATTCCAGGTTTTCTCCCCTTCTCTCGTATCTGATAGGCTATTCCCCTTTCATTATTATAAGTTTGTTTTGGTTTGTTTACGTAAACAGAAAATGGTATTGTTTAAAGTTGTTTTCATAACATAGACGGCATTGTTTTAGTTTGTTTACGTAAACAGAAAATGGTATTGTTTAAAGTTGTTTTCATAACATAGACGATATTGTTGCCTCGCGGTAGTACGTGTTCCCAAAATATACACAATGGCGTCCTTAATCGTATACTTATGCCAACACGGCCAAAATGGCGTGTTACATGGTGGATCGCTAGAGTTATGGTTGTCATGATGTGAACCATTTATGCCTCTATGTCCAAATATGATGACTAAGCCCTGCATATACATCTTTGTACTTCCCTGCAAGCTGCAGCATGAGCATGTGACTAAGGGTGTTAGGTTACCAGCCATAAATATGAAGGATTTCGGAAAAAAAGTTATTGGGGAAGAAGAAGGGTGTCTCAATCTGTTGGTTTCATTGTTAAATAAGTTACGCAATAATATTAAAATTTCACATTTGTCTTATCAGCAGGTGGCATCCACTAATGTTTATTTGAGCGAATTTTCTTTTGCCGGTAAAAAGAATTCTTAAACCTGTTTGACTATATATCTCTCTTACTATTTTGTGTGGGACTCTTCTACAGATGTAATGGGGAATAATAGTGTTTACCATGTGGATCTGGTACACCTACAATCTGAATTTTTCTATTAACAATTTAGTCATTTTTTTATGCATTCCCCCCCTTTTTGCCTCATATTCCCCTCTTTTGACATGTTTCCCCTCTGCAGACTACATTTCCAGGTCCGACAGAAACGATAAATTAAGAGAGATATTTTGCCGAACGGATAGGTATGGGAATTCGTTTTTCCCCCGAACAATAAGGGACTATAATAAATGCTAGGCGTAATCTCATTAGGGCTTGTCCATTTTATATGTAAACGGCTGGTGTCCTAACACCCCCCCGCCACACGCCTATTGAGGCTGCTTGCGGGGTAATATGTAGATGTAGATGTAGACTGTTTACCCTCTGGACTTAGCCGAGGGACTTGCCTGAGATGCTGCTAATGACATCACGCCAACAACTCAAACTATCTTATAAAAGCATATCAGGCTTAATTTTGTCGAAGAATGCTACATATATCCATGTCGATAAAGACACAATAGTAATTGCCTGGAGTTTATATCTCTTCCAGCACGTAGTGATTTTTTACTTAGAGAGCCTGACCTCTCATACTTGTACAATATTGTCATTAGTTCTGGAGTGGAAGTTGACAGTGAATGTGCAGTGTGAGTGGAAGTTGACAACTGAAAGCAGTTGGCTTGTTTTGTGAAATATACCTGCTTTAATTAGTTGTTCTTCGAGAAAACGTATTTCATCTATCTTATATTATTTCACCGTGTTCCTCATTTTACTCACCAGAGCTTGAAAAGAGTTAGTTTTTAGACACGTTTACGGCAAAATAATATTTTCCCTCTCCTGTGACACCTCACCTTAACAAGCCTGTGACTTTCACGTCTCTAACAGCTCCCAACTCAGTCCTATTAATGTGTAGTTTTGTCTCTATTTCTGCTCACTTGAGGTAGTTTTTTAACAATCCACGTGTATTTCCCTTCATATTGTTGAGTTCCCTGATTGAATCCTTTTGAGCATGGTCTCAAATGCTTGCAGAATTCTCAAGATGTGGCCTAATTAGAGTGAGGTTGCAACTCTTACTTTTTCATCAGAGGACCTTCCAACTATATATGTACATATTTGGTTGATTCATTCCCAGTTCATTTGATATACTGCCACAAATGTTTTGAATGTGCATTCATACTTAACATAAATCCTACTTTAATAGCATTTACCTTACATGTCTTAGTATAGTTGTCTCATTTCTGAAGCTTTAATTGTTGAAAAAAGTTAAGTGACTCCCATTACAGGTTGAGATTTTTATATGGTGAAGAGGTAAACAGCTTCCCAGTTAAAGAGAGACATACCTTTGTTATTGAATCACTTGTTTCTGTCATCCTTTAGCATTCAAGTTTTGCAAAAAAATTACATAACCTCATTAATTGGATATTGTTTTACTTGTATTAGGCTAGCTTTGAAATTGGCTACTGAAAGAGGTAAAAACTCATTTATGTTTGGATCTCATTCATTGAACTAAAAAAAGCTTTATTATAGTCTTCCTTTTGTTAAGTATTATGGCATGCACAATGAATGCTTTATCAATTTTATTTCTCATGGTTTCTTTAATTCCAGAGAGAAAGAAATGGGTGAGGTCCACAAGTACCAGAAGAAAGCATTAACATTTGGAAGTAAACTGGAGCAGTCAAGGAAGGAAACTGATGACCCTGTTAGGTATGGGAAGATGTCGAGGTCTCGAGCCTCTACTTTGCCTCCACGAACTCTTTACAGTATAAAAGCAAAACAAGACTCCATAGCTTCAACTCAAGTCAGTAAAACATGTGTTCGCACCAACTCCAAGCCGTCCGTCTTACGAGACAAAACTGTTCAAGACTCTATAGGTGGCAGTGTTGCCCCTCTTGAATGGACTCCTCCAACTTCTGCTGCACGCTCCTCTTTCACAGTAATCCACAATTTACCAAGTGTTCATATAGAGTATCAGAGTTTTCCAAGCACAAAAATCCATTCTTCCTCTGATAAATTTAAGGAAAAGCTCCCTACACCTCCTTCTATCCCTGGTAGTGATGGACAGAAGAGCTCCAAAGGCAGTGAGACTTATAGGGTTGAAGGGGCCCATATACCTCAAACAAGTGAGGCTGCTAAAAATCTTTCTGCTGCTTCCCAGCTCAGATGGCATGGCACTCTACCATCTGGCAGGTCAGTTTCTGGCTCATACTATCTTTATTTCTTTCATCACTGCCTATCTCATCTTCATCAATCATCTTTCACAATACCTTATTCCATTGCGCTTTGTGTTTGTCATGCTTCTCTTGACCTTACCTTCCTTAGTGAAGCTGGCCCTCACTGTGACCATCAGGCTATTCCTCAAGACTGATTATATTTTGAAGACATGCAGAATGTGCCGATTTTCTGTATTTCTTCCTAGAAAACCCATAGGAGTTACCTAATTGGTGAATGTATTCTTGGAATTGTATATGTTCTACATTTAGCTGTGAATTGTGGAGAAAAATGATTTGAGCCATTACTGGTGTAATTTTTGCTGAATACTAAATGCAGTAAAAAGAACTCACCTTGTTGGCTCAGCATAAGTATTTTATATAAAGATTAGTTCACTCCATCCTTAAATTCGTTCCTGTTCAATTCTAATTCTCCTACACTTTAGAAGTGTTTGTTACGTTTATTCCTTTTTGATTTGGACCTTGTATCTGTCCCTTGAGCTGCCTCTTCCTGTCTATTTTGCCCTGTATTATATTTCCTCTGAATTTTTTGTGTCTTACAATTAGTGTTAGTAGTACGATTTCCATCTGGTTCTTTAAGGTGATACAGCATTTTTTATGCATCTCTCCCTCCTCTTTCCCTTATTTGGACATGTCCCCCTCTACAGACTGTTTACTGTGTGGACTTTGCTGAAGGAATTACCCAAAACATGACAGACATGTGTGCTAATGACATCAAGACAATGCCAATGACCAAACATTGCATGTGCTACCCTTTTTGCATTGCTACCCTGGGAGTACCTTTCCTTGCCATGCCTTTCTTTACAGTGGTTTTCCCTGTTGCACCTTACCCTCACCAGGGAAGCCATGATTTAATGCATATAACAGTCTGTGCAGAGATAATTTCAGCACCACATTCACCTAGAGCAGAGAACAGAAGCCGAAGTTCCACAATGTGGTTGAGGAGACAGAATTGGAATGCTCCAATTGCAAGCTGCCACCACTCCTATGACACAATCCTCTTGCATAGGGTGACCATATCAAAATTTTCAAAAGCAGGACATTTGAAGGAAAAAACAGGACATTTTGAAAAAAGCCTGACAACATATTAAATTCCTTTTCAATTGCTTTTCACTTGTTTATCATGTGGCCAAAATGTCAATAGAGATGATGAGTAAACAAAAATGCATTGCACTGAAAATCTGAAAATGTTGCATTTTTTATGTCCTCCGTGAAATATTTTGCAACTTTGTTACTTCAAGTTCAACGTATTGTAACCGTACGGGTGCCGTCCCTCCGGTACACTGTAAGAAAATGCCTGGCTAGCGTCGTCGGCAAGGGCCGTGAAATAGGTTCTCTCTCTTACGAGGCACGGCACAGGGAATTAAGGGAAGACGTAGGCGACAACACAAACTCCGGTGCAATTCAATTCGTGGTAATGATTTATTTTCTTTTCACAAATGACACAACAAAAGGCAAGGATCCCTTCATCAATAAAAATTGAGCATGTGGCTGACGTAAAATTCCCGGGCACAAGAAAATAGTGAAACATAGTCCAACGCATACACAAAACACAGTCAGCGACCCGCAATCCCAGATAGACGAAACTCAGACCCCATCCCTGAATATGAATGCACTTGAGGAGCGACGGGAGAGTTAACCTGGTAATGATGGAGCGTTACCGGGTGACGGGACAGAGGAAAAGCACTTTTGCCTACTCGATGTTTTAGACAGACAGCGTGCCGATTACCGGTGCCCTCAGGAGAAGTGACAGCTACTGGGGCGGGAGGAACTCTCACGTATGGGCTCCTTCTCCAGTTCAGCCAGCCGGCAGCGTCAGGACTCCTGTCCTGAAGACATGGGCGAGAGATTGTACCGAAGTACTCCGCCTTCCTATTCGCCGTGGTACTCCAAGCCAGCTCCTTCTACTCCACCCGTTCGATCAAGAGAGCTAGCTGCCCTCGCCTTCCCACGCCGCAACCGCTGACTTCCCCTCTCTTCCTGTAGGTCACCTGACTACCCCTCTTCTCCCGTGTAGCGCTCACCTGACTCAAGCTGGATCAGGTGATCGAGAGAAGTTCCAGGTGCGTGTTTAACTCTCCCGCGCGTGAGTTCCGTACCCCCCTTTAAACCCCTTAACCGCGCTTGCTTCACTATTTTCTGTGCCCATTGACCTTGTGGAGTTACAGTATTTTGTAAGTCAAACATTTTTTCTGCCAAAAGTGTCTAATAACGATTCTTTGAATTATTTAGTAATGCTTGTCTAGTTGCAGTCCTCCCTTCAATCTTTTCCCCGCCCAGCGTGTTCTCACGTGACAAAAAAGCACGTGCTATCGTGGGTTTAAAAAATGATACGTAAACTAGGGCGGGAAGCGGAAATTGATCTAGATGCCAGACCTGCCAGACTCTGTTGCGAGCGCTGTGGAAGTTAACCGGAAGCAGGACCAAAACTCATATTTTTACAAACAGCAAAATTCCCTTTCAAATGCATATTTTTCATATAAAGACAGAAACAAAATAATACTGTTGCCAGTTTGGTGAGCTCTCGTCTCGCATGGATAATATTTATTTTTGAAAAAAGTAGGAAACTGGCATAATTTACTATGATACCTAGGGGTAGAGGAAGAAAGCGAATTTGTGTAAATATAAGAATCATATCCGTGTGATGAGTGGTTTTAGAGATACATATTAGTGTTTGAAAATGAGGACTTTTTTGTGAGATTTCGATGCCATATTTGGAGGTTTTATGAACAATTGGTAGAGGGATAGTGGCTAATTTCCCTTCTAAAATATGCCCGATATGCTGTATTTCAGCATTTGGTACATATTGTTTTTGAAAGGCAGAAACCCAGACAATTTGGCTATATCGAAAAAAGCCGGACCGGACACTCACATATTAATAAAAAAGCAGGACATGCCCTGCGAAATCCGGACGTCTGGTCACCCTACTCTTGCCATACCCCTATTTCCTCCCCCTGTAATGCTTATCAATGACAAATTGTAAAAATAAGTTCGTCTTTTTCTTGAATGTCATGTGGAGAGCACTCCAAGAGTAGCTCTTCATCTATCAGATGAGGTATGAAACTGCACACTCCTTGGCACCATTCTTAGAGAGTTGGCTAATTCTGATACATACTGAATTTCTCTCCACTCTTCGTCCATTCCTCCTAATTGTAAGGTCCACTCTTACCAACCTACCCTCCTATCTTTAATGACACATGTGACCTCAGCCATCGGTCACCACCTCAAATAACCAACCAACACCTTGGCTGCACTTTCATGTGCCGACAACAAATTCACGCACCTTCAACTGCCTATTTATACACCAATTCATGTATTAAAGGCTGTTTAATGCAAATTTCTGTAATGAATGCTTTTCATTGAAACACCAGAAATTGAGGTTGGTGATGGGTCTGTTGGAAAAAAATCAGTTCATATTTCAGATTTATTTGCCATATAACTAATACAGATTTGTGTGGGCTTCATCAGAGATTAAAAGAAAGAAGACATAACAAATTGATTATAGATATTGGACGGATTTCACCAAACTTACAGTATTCAGAGCATTGTTTCTCTCTTGATATTATTGGAGGAAAGCATAGCAATTTATTTAATTTAATGGGCTTTATCAATGATTACAAGCTAGTTTATAAACATAAAAATTGAATGTAGGTTTCACTGCATTGTGTCTTTCTAGGCATTCTTGGATTCTGTAAAAGGAGTTTTTTTACAAAAAAAAGTCTTGCAACATTTAAAAATAGTTTTTTAATCAAAATATTTTTTTATTCATTGGGAAGTTCATTTTAAAAAATTTTCCAGAAAGAAATCATGTGGTATATTATTGTATTATTTTGATGCATGCATGTACATATTTTGTTCAACAGCCATGATAACCTGGATGGATATGATTCCTTTATAATAATAATAGTGTTGATAATAAGTGTAATATATGTGATATAATAATATTTCGTGCGATATTTTTATTGATATATGCTTCATGAATATTTCAGTGATGTTAGTGTTGCAGTGGATGAAAAAGAAGATGAAGAAGACCTATTGATAAGGTTAGATTCCCCTACAAACTCTTACTTCAGTGGGTAAAGATAAAATGAAAGTGAAGAAGTGAGCCAAGTTTGTCTAATCCAGTAAATCTTGTTAATAGTGCCTGTATGCTGTAATATTAATGTCCATGGTTGTGACTCATTCCTGTAAAGTGAATCAAAAATATTTTCTGTGAAATGATTTTTAATTTTGTTTGTTTTACTATGAATTTTATCTGGTGTATATATTTTTGTAACAGAGCATCTAATTTTTGTGTGTACTTGTGATGTAATCAATTGAAGATGCATTTTAAAATGTTAATAAAGTATTAATTTTATAAATTTCATATATCCATAAGTTCATATCTCCAGCATGGATTGCATCCTTTTTAGCCAAAATCACTGTGTTTAGCCATTATCATAAACACATGTTGTGAGGTGGAATCAGAATGCAAAGCAAGGTTAAGGGTGCTGCTGACTAGTTGCCAATAAAAGCTCAGCTTCCCTATGAGTTGAGAACGGAAGTGTAGAATCACACATCTGTGAGCCTTGCTTTCCCTGTCACTTATGAATTTCTCCATTGTTGTGTGGGCACAATTTTTGCTCTTTGTCATGAAAAATCACCCATCATGTGTGCTCGACATTCAATGCTTAAGGGTTAATTACTTGGAATAGCCTAATGCATGCCTATTACAAGCTTTTGAGCTCAATCAGATAGAATATATATAGGATTAGTGTGTATCACCAATCTTGTAACATTGGTCAATTATTAATTTGATAAATTCTGTGGCAAAGAGCCAAAAGCTGATGTCCAAAATCACAACTTTACAGGTGAACATTTTAAGTTTTGGTTGAATTAACGTATTATGAAATGTCATGTTTCTTCAAAGTGAATTAGAGAGACTAAGTGAGTGGCATTATGTATGGTAGCATTTCATCTTTTGACCATTCAAAAATATAACATTAAACATATGTATCAATCAACACCTACAAGATGCATATTTTGGACATCAGGTTTTGGCTCTTTACCACTGAATTATTGATTTGATATTTATGAGTGGGGATAGACCATTGTGACACATCCCTCATACATCTCCATAATTCCCCTGCGTGTCAGAGGTGATTTCCATGTGCCTTCATTAATTTGCTAAATCAAGAAATATTTCACTGGCGGATGAACTCAGAGGTGGTTCTTTGTGCGCGAACTATTGCTCAAAGATAAATTTTGTTGAATTGTTCATTGCCTTTGTCACATCATTTGTTTTTGCTTTTCCTCACAATTATTCATATACATATATTCATGTTCACCCATGAATCATCCATTCCTCACCTCATTCGGGTTTTGTTTAAATGCGCTTGAAGTATTAAATGCTATGTTAAATGTGAAAGTGTCTATCTGTCATACGATACCTGACCCCCTTTTCTTTGTATATTGCCTTACCGTGATGCATGTACGACTGAGCCGGGTTATTTCGGAGGGAATTTGTGCTTGGGTGGGATTAACCATAAGAGTAGGGTTGCCATATGTCCTCAATTTTAGCTCAAAATTGACGGTCCGCAAACTTTTGAAAGATTATAAATTTGTCCGCAATTTCTTGGTTCCAACCAAGTTCAATTCGAGACCAGCGATAAAATCGATAATAAGTGATATATACGTGGAAATCAAAAACTTTCCATTTCCAGTGTACCATCTACTACTGTGAACACTCATATTGGTTAAGCACTCGCATTGGTGAAGCATCAACTGAGGGTCGGAGCAAGACATGCCAACCATTCTCGTTTTCTCAGACATGTCCTAATTTTTCACCAACCACTTTATTGTCTGGGAGAAAGAAATTCATAATTGTCCGACAATATGGACCTTCCCATGTAGCACAGATGGTTGGGCCAACGTTGGGAAACAGTGCCACGGTTGGGGAATGGTTCGCATTTCTTTTGGGCGTTGGGCCAACGTTGGCAAACGGTGCAATTTGCACTGTTATTTCTTATCCGTTGGGCCAACGGTGCCATTTGCACGGTTATTTATTATCCATTGGGCCAACGTTGGGAAACGGTGCAATTTGCACTGTTATTTCTTATCCGTTGGGCCAACGGTGCCATTTGCACGGTTATTTATTAGCCGTTGGGCCAATGTTGGGAGATGGTGAAAGTCTCAATCGAAAGAAGAAGATATAAATATTTCATCTTGTTTATTGTCATCAATATTGACTTTATATTAATTTTATATAGCAACGTAGGTTTCAATTGATTAATGCCTGAAAACTGTTATCGCGATCGGATGTTATGTTTCCTCAAACTATCACAGCATTGACATTTAAAAGAATTAGTTCTCGTGAACACATTTACGCACGGGAATGGCCGTATATATACAACTTTCTTGTAGCGCTACTTTTGGTTGTGAGATGGAAATCACGTAGGTTGTCGATAGAAGGTTATGCCGTAGGTAGTTGCGAGTTAGACATGCTATAGGTATATGAAGATTGAAGATGACACATTATGAACCGGTAGATTGGTAATAATAAATTGTCCTTGAGGAAATTCTTTTTTTGCAATTGTCAGTTCCTTTTGTCACATGCATGTCGCGTGGGAGTAACAGTGTATAAAATTTGAATTTTTTCTGAAATGTTGCTGCAACAAGTATTTGGTGATTTGGCATGGAATGACACGCCTGTATTTTTTCAGTTGTAAAGATGTCAAGCTTTGCATTAAATGAGCCAGTGAATTAATAGAAAAAATGGTTTGTTGGTAAATGGTGGGGGAACTGTTGGGTCAACGGTTTGGGTACCGTTGGGCCATTACAGTTGGATAACGGTTGGCCAAACGGCCATGAATAACGGTTGACCAACCGTTGCACGTAACAGTTCCCCAACGTTGGCCTCACCATTGGTGCTACATGGGTTAAAACTTGAAACCTCCCTAATCCTGATCCAAGGTTAAATTAGTAAGTTAACTGCAAGCTTTGTAGATTGATAGGCAATAAGATGGTATGGCTGTGGTAGATAGATGGTAATGCATCATTCAAAATATTGTGGTTCCGAAACTGGCCTATTGAATGGATGCTGCTCTGTCTTGGCAGTAGGGCCTTAGGATAGACAGTGTGACGTAACCATAGATTTGGAGCTGCTGAATAATCAAAATTTACAACTACCTGGAAATACATACATTAAAAAATTGTGCCTATGTAGGTAGTATAAAGAGATTTGGTATGAACGTGGTATTTCAGGGAACTGAGTCCTCAAAACACCTCATTTTTTACCCAATTGTCCTCATTTCCTGAGAAGCAGATATAGCAACTCTACATAAGAGTTAACCACATTCGGGAACCGAGAAAGGTAGTATTAGTTTAATTATTTTTGCAATTGTTAAATTGTATCGTCCCTTGTTTGGGTTGGCCTTCCTCCTCAAGTGGTGATGCGGCACCAAGGTGAGTAGAAGGAATCTAATCTTCTAATAATAATGACCTTCTAATCACCTTGATGCGGCACTGCTTGGCGAACCCGTGTTGAAAGGGAAAGGTAGAAAACCCCGACGTCAAGAGGGATAATTTATTTCAATTAAAAAACCAGGCAGCTATTTTTCTATTACGAAAATATTTTACATATATTTTAAAACTACCGCAAACTTTCGTATTTCGTATTTCATTTTAAATGAATTGCAGAATTTCTCATAACCTTACGTCACACCGGTGAAAAATGGAACCCGTGAGCGAGTTGTTAAATAAGGTGGAAACATGGTTAAACTGTTTTGTATTTACCCTTACCTTTAACTGCTGACTAAGTACCTCTTAAAATTTTACGATGGAACACGAAATTATTGTATGAAAATAATTATTGCTAATTATGTTTTCTTTCCTTTTCGTAAATAATTCACATAACAACACCACCTCAATCATTTTGTTACAGACTGTTAATCCGGAGGATCTCACTCCCGAGCAGAGATGGAGGTAAGCCAAACCTAGTTAATTACTTATATTATTGTGAAATTGCCTTTGTGTGAGTTTAAACCTCCGTTTTAGGTTGGAACATATGAAAATTCACGAGCAGCATAAAGGGCATGAGTCCATGCATGCTGAAATGATACTAATTCTTCTAGTCACTCTTGTAGTTGCCCAAGTGGTATTAGTAGAATGGAAGAAGAGGCACTTTAAGTCTTACCAGGTAGGTGTTAAGATTTCATAGTGATTGTTACGCTTGACTATATTATAATGTAGTCGTTGATGTTCTGCCCAGTATATAAATGGTCGTCATGTTAATCGCTTAAAAAGGCATATTTAGAGCTTGATTATTTATTTCAGACCGCTACACTAGTTGGTATGTGGGTAATACCATTTGTGCTGTGTTTGCGAAATCAATGGTGGCGTTTTATATTTACGTGGCTCCTCTTCTCCTGCATAACGTCTCTTGTGGCCCGGAAAGCCCTCCAAAAACCTGTTCAAGGGACCACACCGAGGTTATTTCTGGTGAAAGTTAAGCGTGAAATGTACCAGTGTCAACCTTCTTCAGTGCTAATTTACATTTGCTTTATCACAGGCTTGTGTACAAGTGGTTTTACCTAGTTTATAAGCTGAGTTACGCACTTGGGCTAATGGGATACATTTTGATGATGGCTACAGTCTTCGGATTGAATCTTCTCTTCGATTCAAAATCGCAGCCTTGGATGGATGTCGGTTTTTTACTTCTTTTTTATGGACTTTACTATGGAGTCTTGGGTAGAGATCTGGCGGAAATTTGTGCTGATAAAATGGCCACTCATGTGGGAGTAAGTTCGTTGTATTCAATTTGTTTTAATAACGACATTCTTTTGAAGTATTATATTCTGTTGAATCATAATCATGTTTTGTCATTCTCGTGAATTAGTATTACAGTGGTCAAGGAATGCCTACTAGGCACCTTGAAAGTGGCGTTTGTGCAGTCTGTGGAAATAGATTATTAGTCACTGAAGATGAAGAAGGAGTATTGGAAAATACATACAAACTCTCCTGCAATCATGAGTATCCTTTAAAATCATTGTTGTAGCTCAAGAAGTGAGATAATAAGTTACGTTTGGTACAACCAATTTCGTTTTTGGGGGGTATTTTTCCTTACACTTTTAATCATTTTCTTAGAGAATGATTTGAAGTTTGTCAATTTATTTAAATATGTGCATTACATTGTAGTTAATTAAGACTAATATATTCAAATACCTTTTCATGTGATGGCTAATCATTTAATGGAATTAATCATTTTCATGCGTGTCAATATTTTGACTTTCCCTGTCACATTAAAGTTCTTCTTAATTATAATTTATGACAAAAATAAGTTAAGTATGGACTAGTGCAATGCCTATAGTGTACAATTTTAATGCCAATGTTATTCAATATGCAATTATTTTTCTTTCAGGTTATCAACCTTATATTTGATGAGAAACAGGACTCCACTGGATGTAAAAAGTTTATGCACCAAACGTGTTGAGGTTCATAAAGAGGGGGTTTGGTGTAAACCAGGTGACCCCAGATTAAGTTACACTTTCTTTAACACATACTAATACATAGGACTATTACATATAACTCAATATTAGGTCCTTACTGTGGATGTAGTGGCCACACTAAGGAGACCAAATAAATAAATTCTCATATCAGAATGAATTCCGAAGATTTGGGCGATAAAGCGTGGAATTTATAGATGATACGGTTGGAGAGTTTAAAGCAATTGTCCACAAATGAAAGTTTTTAAAAGACTTTATTACGACCTAGGTTTCTGTTATTAACATCATCTTAAGGTAAAAAGTGGTCTTAAGTGCACGCTTATCTGCAGAATTTTCTAAAAGAAAACTATTTCCCCCCTCCCACAGCACCATTAGTTCACTGACTATCACCTTGACCCACAACCTCCCCTCTTCCCCCACCCTTCTCTTGCTGCCTAACCCCCTTCTCCCCCCATCCCTCTTGCCTGGGAAAAATTCTGTATATAAGCATGCACTTGAGACCACTTTTTCCTGAAGATGAAGTTAATAACGTTGAAACCTAGGTCGTAATAAAGTCTTTTAAAAACTTTTATTTGTGGAAAATTGCTTTAAACTCTCCAACCGTATTCCATATCCGAGGCTAATTAAGGGAAGCTACTACTGCACCAGGGACACCCTTGGATGACAAGCTTACTTTCCAGTGGTTCCTAGTCTGAGTTGTATGGAACTCTGAAAAGGACAAATCACTTAACTAACTCACTCTAGGCGCTCCTCATGCACACTCACTGAATCTTCTATTAAGGGGGAAATTTAAATCAGCTTCAGGAAATCACTCACTTGGGTGCAAACTCTGAAAAGACCAGAGTCAAAATATTCCTGGCTCAGGCTTATGTTAACCCTTTCGCACCTGTGTGTCAAGTTGGAAAAAGCTTCTCCCCTCACGAATCCCACTAAAATTTCATTGCACTCCCTGTGCGGAACTCTTGATCGACGAGGAATAGCTCAGGTGTGTTGGGTTTTCTTAACTTGGGACCGCACTGGCCAGCGAGGGAATAGTAAGTTATTCCCTCACTAATGCATGGAAACACGTTTTGCGAGTGAAAAGACGAACATCAACAGCCAAGCATGAGTGCCCTCACTCTATGGATAAGATGTATAAGATGGCCAAAAGAATGCATTTGCACTTCACTGACCTGAAGAAGCTGACTGCAACGCCGGCAAAACTGTAGTCCGAAGAAGATGGTCCTAAGCGGAGTAAAACCCAGAAGACCTGTATCTTCAAATTCCTATGATTTCACTGAGAAATTTTTGGAGAGGCTTTACTAGTTCTTGGAATTTTATGAGAAAGGTTTTAGATACTAAAAAGGTAGGGCTATATGCATGGTATTTCACAATTTTTTTTATAAAATCATTGTTTGTCTCTTGAAAATCTCAGAAATAGGAATTTCTCACACATTTCTCCGAAAAATCTCATGTTCAGTGGAATATGAGGCTAACCTCAGCAACATTGTCTCACAAAGCCTCACATTTTTCTCTGATGTACCTCACGAAATCACAGCTTCTTAAATTCATTTCTAAGTCAATTCTCACAATTATCTCATATTTTGACTAGGGTAAAGTGTTGATTTTTTTCTAAGTCCATAAATGCACCCCATTTACTGAAGAGTTAATAATTCATTCCCACTGAAGTCACAGGTGGAACTGGGGTGAAAAAATCAACTTGTCATATTGAGAAATTATGACCAGGGATGTGATCCGATATGGAACTATACTTTTAGTGCCGGACTGAGAGAGGCACAAAATTATCTGTTATGGTGAAGTTCCGGACCAGGATAGGCAGGAAATTATCCACAAAATAAGTTTAGGATCACAATGGTTAGGTGCTTTTTTGTACCATTTTGGATCACTCTTAAGTGTCCCATACAAATTTGCTACTTCTAATAATCATTAGTACTAACTAGATACTCATTACTTCCATCAATGAAAACACCAAATATCTTCCATACCCCTAGTTCGCCCTAGACCCCTCCGGGCCATGGGCAAGGGTGCTGCATCCAGGTTCCACACCCACCTTACGTGCACTGCCAAAGCCACCAGATCATTCATATAGGTTACACAACTGGGTTATGCATCTAGTAACACACCTGTTTTTCGTATTTGGAGTCCGTGCCTGGGTGCCATACCTGGGGTCTGTGCCGGGATGCAGCACCTTGTCGGATTCTATAGATCTTGATAAGTATCTTCATGTGGAGGGAGGTGACGTTGACCCATGGGTAAGACTGCAGGTTTGGTTTGCCCCTTTCCAAACACCCCCTCCCCCGGGTGGGATTTCCATTCTTGGGTATTGTGGTCATCGTGGTGGATGATAAACTGCACTCCTCAGGGATTTTCCCCTTCGGATAATTTGAGTGGTGAAGTACAGGTTACGTACCCACCTTATTGAAAGGGGTTTCTAAGAATGAATAGGAGGGCAATAAATTAAGCTTATCCGAAAATATACGAGGAAGTCTCTTTGAAGGTTAATTCTGCTTAAAACGGCAATGTCACCTTTTTCCCTATAACAGCTGGCTATAATATTACCTCCCCAGCTATTCACCTATTTGTCTCAATTCCCCTTTCCTTTTCCCCTATTTGAAGCAGTAGACCTGCTGGTGTTTTCATAATCGCAAATAAGTTCCACATCCAGGTCACACACTTGAGGTCCATGTCCCGCACCTGTGACCTGCACTTGCGGCCCGGTCCTGCAACATGTACTGCCACCCACACATCTCATGCTTGCACCATGCACCTTCGTCCCGCAGCCGTGCCCTACATCCGCATCCTACACTACCCGCACCCCACAACGCAGCGGGTTGCCCGGAGTCCTACCATGTATCTGCATCCTAGAACCAAGCCCCAAATGTACAACCGTCACCCTTACCCTATACCTGCTCCCGCACCTCCTGCTACCTGCTCCTACATCTACACCCGCACCCACGTGCTTTAATATTCATCTGCATCCATTAACCACTTCATACACCCACATCCTTCCCATGTCTTGCGCCTTCATCCTGTACCTGCATCCTTCAGACACATTCTGCATCCCACGCTAAACTGTTGCACCTGCACCCAATCCCTTCACCAGCATCCAAAAACTGCATATCGTACCCACTCATTTCCTTCAACTTACTCCAGCACCCTGCACTAGAGTCTTGCAGTTACATCATAAACCTGTGTCCATCACCTGCACCCTATAACTGTTCTACTCCCGCAACTTGCACAGGGTTTTTGCACCTGCAGACACTTCCCTGAATGGAGTCCCGAATTCAAGATTAGCATCTGTATCTGGCATCTGCGCTACGTCCCGATCCAAAACTTCAGGAAAATTTGTACAGTGTAATCTTGTACTTTCGCACCGTTCCTTTTCATGCTGGGAAAGATTTCGTGCCTTTTAGTGTATAGCCATTTCCGTTTAGTGCCCGAGGTCCAAAACCTTTAAATATCGGACTTTATTGTGCCTATTCGTATCAGATCACATGCCTGTTTATAACCCTGATGCACCTCAGTTCCACTCCTATAATACCTCATATTTTCATGCCCACCCCTCTGCAGTCCAGTTACAGACCATATACAAACTGCATTTTACCAGTGCAGCCCTACATAATTCCAGTTCCACCCCAGATACAAAGAGAAATTTTTGCCGGGTTTCTCAATGTAGCCACTACATCCACATGAAGGGCCTAATATTGAGTTTTTTTGTGTATTTTAAAGTAAGTATGACTTGATCTGGGGGTGTGAGATTTATTTCAATTTTTTACACCTAATCCCCTCTTTTTGTGCTTCACCACTTTGGTGCATAAACCTTTTCATACCCATGGAGTCATGTTTCTTCTTAACCTTTTCTACTCGGGAGTAGAGTGACGCTCGACATAGCCTTGCTCACTAGCAACTCACGTGTCGAGTGTCCCTCGACATATGCAATATTCCATTATTTTAATTAATTTGTTTTATTAGTATGTATATGTACATAAATTTATTTTAAATCTGCAACTTGATTTGGCAGTATATTCAGAATATAAAATTAATATATTTCACATTATCATATATAATATTTAGTGTGTCACCTACGAGAAGTCTTGGTTGTGACAGGCCCCGAGTGGGCTACTGGAATCGAGGCTGAAAAAATCAGAGTGCAAAGTGTTATAGCGCATTCACACATTCGCGCTCGTGTTTCGCCTCGTCACTCGCCGACATTCGCGAGTGGCATTCGTGCGTTCGTCCCCACAACGCGAATGACCGTTTACACACTCGCCGAGTGTTCGCCTCGTCCCCACAAGTCTTTGACTCGTCCCCAAAGCGCGAGAGCGACGAGTGAACCGACTACACATTCGCCTCGCCACTCGCCTCGCCACTCGTGCGAATGTGTAAACGCGGTATTAAGTGTACAATAAGGCAGTAGTGCTCCTTCAATTATTTTACTCAGGTGATGTACTAGTTAAGGTAGATTTTTGATGGAAATGATCTTCAGAAATCTACCAGTCTCTCTCCTAACACAATTTCATTCTTTTACTCTGTACCTTATGTACAGATTTAAAATAAGACCAATTTCTGTCAGTCATTGGTTGTTAGGGTGAGGCAGCCCAGAAATTGAGGTTGTTTGCACCATTGAGGATGAGTGGATTAGTTGATATGTGTTGGATTAAAGGGAGTGGAAAGAAACCCAGAGTTATTAATAGCAAATGTATCAACTAACAAATGCCTGAATTTAATTCATAAAATTAATTTTGAAGAAATAATTGCTATAGTAAGAGCTCATTTTGATTCCGAAGTGTTAACCCCTTTAATGGGGAGCGTGTCTTTAGACGAGCTCCCCTGTTTTAATGCCCCCGTCCGGCTAAATTAATTGAAACAAAATTTTTTGTTTAAATAATTTGGCAGGACAGGACATTAAAACGTTCCGAATTTATGTTCAAAATTTTTTCTTTCAATATTCTTACTTGCAAGTTGACTACAATGTCAGGGTGGCCACCTGCCAGGGAAATTTCAGGTATAAGAGGTTGGGTGTCAGGGATTTTCATGTATTGTCAGGCAAACTCTTAGCGGTCGCACCTCGTCAAGTGGGTCGGCTCATGTTCCATGTACTTCTTTTGTCTCTCCTCCACCATCCGATATATGCCGAGCCACTCATTGCCAATTCTTTCTTCCTCCCTTTGGCTCTGCCCGGCCATTTCAGGCTACCTTTTCAAATATCTTGGTGGAAAGGCAGGCCTGAAATGTGTGGGGATGGGTACCTTTCGGGAAACCCCGGAACAGTTTGATAGTCGCCACTTCTGCGGGGAGGGAAACTTCCTCTGAGAGGGGCGGTTCGAACACGATGTTGCCGAGATATGCTTTGCTTCTTTGAAACCCTTATTGGTCTAACGTTGGAGGAGAAAAATACCCCACAGTTTGTCATTTGCAACATTGTCGGAGGCTATGCCTGTCTCTCTGTTCGCCCACTCACTGTTGCCAAGTTTCTACTTGTGGTTTCTCTCTCACTCGCACATTCCACTTCGACATTCTGCACTTCGAAGGTGCATCGGGCATATGGAATTCCTTATCGAATGCTCTTGGAGCAAGATCGCTCAGACGGCCTTGTATCAGGAAAAATTCATCAGAAAAAGGTCCGGGACAAGGAGTCGACTTACGGCATTGGAGTTTTTGCCCTTTCCAACAAATCACAGGTGAAATTTTCATAATTTCACTGCGATAGACATATTGTCAGAGATGGCCAGCAAAAGCCACCTTGGGCTGCCTGGTTGCACGCAGTCTCCGACTCGCAGGGCAAGCTACTTTGGTTGTTCGGGTCATGCACTGGTCGTCCTTTGGTGAATTTCTCACCACATTCACAGAAAATGAACCAATTTGTCGTTAGTGAGGGAAAAATAGTCGTTGAAAGCTATGTTACGTCAACCATGCATTTCTATTTCTTCAATGCTTTTGAATTTATTTCCACCACTTGTCCACTGGCCATTCAGGTCATGCTGTGTACGCGATGAAGGGAAGTGCCTTGCCCCTCGCACCGCCTGCCTGGTTACCAGCCATGTTTTCTTTATTGTATTCCTTATACATTGCACTTTCTTCTGTCTTAGCTACTCAATATTATTATTCCAGGTTTGAGTTTTAATATTCACCTTTAAATATCTTTTGTTCAGTAGTAACTGTTACGTTGTGTACTTTAAACATTTATTTTAAAAATAATGACAATTGACTGACTTTTATTTTCTTTAGAAATACACTGACAGCATCTGCATCTCAAATATAGCAATGTATTTTATTAAATATGGTGCCATCATTAAAACAAAAAAAAATCATAAATAGTTCCTGTACACTTTGTTTCAGAGAGACATTTTGTCAGGGAATTTCATGCAAATTTCAGGTAAATTCAAAATTAAAACTTTGTGGCCACCCTGAAAGTGTCCTCATTGAAGGGGTTAATTACCTAATTGTATGTACTGGGAAGTACGTACTACTCATACATAATATTTTAAGTGGATCTGAGATTTTAACAGCTCATATTATATGAAGAATCTAAGTTTTTCCCGGTGAATTACTTTAATGAATTCCTCTCGGGTTTCCAACCGGGTTAAGGTCTGCATGATGTACGTCGATGTTTCGTTGGGAGACTTTCCCAACATCTTCAGGGCTGATGATGCCGGTGTCAGTAGTGTTCCGATATATATACACCACCTCCTTCACCTAGGTGGGCCCTGATTGGTTCGTATTTTTGTTGGGTTTCCCGCCTTTTTTATGGTCGGGTTCTAAGTGCTGCTTAGATGGAGTCCTCGATCTCTATTCATGTTATTGTGATGAAGCCGATCTCTATGGCTTCTTTGGTTATTCTGTCTCAATAATCTCTGGTCCTCCCGAGTTGGGTGGTTTCTTCCCAATGGATGTTATGATTCTCTTGTACGCAGTGCTCTGCCACGGCCGATTTCTCAAGTTGATCAAGTCGCTAGGGTAAAGGAGCATCGACACCACCTGTGACTCGATCAACTTGAGAAATCGGCCGTGGCGGAGCAATGCGTACCAGAGAATCATAACATCCATTGAGAAGAAACCACCCAACTCGGGAGGACCAGAGGTTATTGGGACAGAATAATCGAAGAAGCCATAGAGATCCGGCTTCATCCCAATAACATGAACAGAGATCAAAGACTCCATCTAAGCAGCACTTGGAACCCGACCTTAAAAAAGGCGGGAAACCTAACAAAAATACGAACCAATCAGGGACCACCTAGGTGAAGGAGGAGGTGTATATATATCGGAACACTACTGACATCGGCATCATCAGCCCTGAAGATGTTGGGAAATTCTCCCAACGAAACGTCGGCGTACATCATGCAGACCTTAACCCGGTTGGAAACCCGAGAGGAATGCATTCAGCTCATATTATAAATACCTATGCTTAAGTTTGTGGGAGTGGAGGTAAACTATTTATTTTGTTGAAAATTAACGAAGGATTAAACGTTAAAGTCATAGCAAGGTATGAATTGGAATTTTGAAACTTTAACTGGAGCTAAAGAAATGCCCGTAAGTTACTTGGAATCTGTGAGTGAACTAGGAGGTAGGGATATTAAAGAATGCATGAAAACTGGCATAATGATTGCAGCTATCAGTGGAAAATTAATTATGTATCAAACTCAGTGGAGACAAAGATGAAGAAGCCATGGATAATAGTACTAACAATTGTGGAATGCCGGGGGTTGGGTTGGTGTGGTGGCTAGAGTTCAGGCTTTCCATACAAAGGGCCCTGGTTCAAATCCTGACAGTGGTGAAGATTTTTTGGTACTATTCTTTTAGAACCACCCCAAGACAAGTTTTACATCATAGTCACCATAGTACAGTCCTATTACGAGTTTTCATAATTAGATTACTATTGTGTTATTTTTAAAGATTCTTGAAAGTATAAATTGCTTAAAATAGTTATATTTAAAGAAAAAGAATGTTTACATTATTGAAAAACCTCACCTAACCTCGACACAACACCACCTCCCACTAGAGAGTTCGAAATAAAATTAATTTTTGTATCACTGGTTTTTTATTTAATTTTCGTTAATCGTCAATGGTGTAAATGACCTTAGCTGTAGGTTGCTTCTTTTGGTAACCAACTTTGGTATTCTGGAATTCGAGGTTTCTTATTTTGTTTGTGACTAAACTTAGTCGAGGAAAATGTATTCATATAGCTCAAAACATATATTCCTTAATTAAATCTAGATTCCATGAATTCTGTATTCGTGGATGGTGTATAATTGGGAAGAAGCAAACCTGCCCTTACTGCAAAGAGAAGGTCGACTTGAAGAAGATGTTTTGCAACCCGTATCCTTTTTGTGGGTGTAATTAGTCACTATATATTTTCATTAGCATGTATGTTTTGCCATGATATGGATCTTGGATGACTCACAATGCCAGCAAAAGGAAATTAAAGGACAAAAAGTGGGATTATTGTTCATGATTCCTTCCCCAAACCTTCATCCATAGCAGGCCTGGGAATGTGTAATGGGATATCGTGGTAGCCTCTTTCCCTCGGTCGAAGAAGTACCATTCAGCAGCGTTGGATGGCGCCACTAGTACTCAAATAGTTCGTTTTTTTGCCGCAGAGGTGGCTCTGCATGCGGGGGAGCGGTAATTTTGAATCTTTATCTCGCATATATGGATATATCTTATTTCTTCTTTCCTGTCAGACATATTTAACCAAATATTGTTTCAGTTTCCACCGTAGACACGATTTAGGATATATTTAAAACAATGATAAGTTATTTTAAAACCTTGTCTACGTGGTTTTACATAGTCGCGAAGGGTTTTTGGAAGCACGACAGGCAGTTTTCAGACCACTATGATAACGTTTGCTACTGTTAAGCATCGTGAGATCTTTCTGCCATTGAATTCTCAGTTTTGATAAACGCATCGACATTGTATGGTGCAAATCATGCGGTTATTGTGAAACGATATTCAAGGGAACAGAAAAAAATCTCATTCCCCGTCCCAGCGCATTTGGAGAGTAAAATACATTTATGGGAGGTACTGATTGAATGGATCAGAACATAAGCTACAACAGGATTGGCATTAGGAGTAAAGAGTGGTGGCGGTCTCTCTTTACGTGGATGATCGACGCTGTCACGACCAATGCATGGATCCTCGCCAAAGAAAGCTGGAAGTAAAATATCTCAGCCAGAATTAAGAAGAGAAATTGTTGAGAATACCTTACAAGGTACCCAAACGCTCCTCAGACAGTGGAAGTGGAAGACAGCCAGTTACTAACAGTTAAATCCAAAGCCATGTTGTAGTCAGCCTGCGATTGGATGGTTTAAACTATTTAGTCCATCAATGAGGGAGTGGAACAAGACGAAGGTCTGCGTTATGTGCGAATTGTGCATTGAGTGCTTGAGTGCTCGAATTTCACACAAAATAACATCACAATAAGAGATAGTAATTTAGAAACTTTTTCAATTTGTTTCCTATGCTATTTTAAAACTTGTATTGTGCTTAATTGCTTTTATAATTTCACCATGCCCCGAAGTGTTTTCCAAATTCTGTTGCTTCGTAACGCGCACCGAGTATTCTCTTGAATTTCGATATGTTTTAATAGAATTAAAAATTAAAGTATTTGAGAATTTTTTTTGAAAACAAATAAATAAAAATTAATTTATCAGTTTTAATTTATAATTATATTACTCTAGATGTTTTTACGTAAGATGAATCCACCTTAAAGACAATAAAACTTTTTCATTTGGAAAAAATATACCCCACAACCGCCTAGCGTGACCATATGGTCACGCCCCATAACTCTGTCGTTTTGAATCCTATGTAGCTAAAACTGTGTGATAATAGTATTTAAGTACTCTTAATACTCATGTGTAAAAGTCAAGAAGGTTGGACAAAAAATTTCCTCGGCATTAAAGGGTTAAATAACTTCTGACGCTATCCAACGCTGCTGAATAGTACGTCTTCGACTGTGGGGAAGAGGCCACAATGGTCTCCCATTACACATGCTACCGCAAGGTCAAATGTGTCTGACAGAAAATAAAAAATAAGATATATCCATATATGCAAGATAACTATTCAAAATTACCGCTCCCCCGCATGCAGAGCCACCTCTGCGGCGTAAATACGAACTAGTTGAGTACTAGTAGCGCCATCCGACGGTGCTGAACGGTATTTCTTAAAACTTGGAAAACAGCATACAACGATTTTAACACGCTCATTCCTCCCCCTGATCCATAGTCTTTATTATGGGGATGTCCATTAATTATGTCAACAATTATTTGATAATTTTTACCTCCCCCTATCCCCCTTGTCAACAATTGTCAAACTTTCAGTGACCCTCCAACAAAATTATGTCACAATTTTAACCCCCCCCCCTCACACACAGACTAATAATATTTTATATGGCTGGCTTTAGTTGCTATTTAATAGAAGTCCATGGATAGCTATACTTGACAATGGCTTAGTGCAGTCTTTGAATTTAATAACAGCTTCTTTTAAAAATCTGTCAAATGAATTATATTAATCTTCAGATTAATTCCAATATGTGTCTACAGTCTTCTATCTAGAACATTGAATATAAACAAAATATGATGATGCAAGACTATGACTTACTTAGCAAGAACTCAACGGGTTTAAGATTAAAAAATTTGCTGTAAAAAGTAAAAATGTAACATTGTTGACGTTTATTTATCTTGAACTCCCATGTCAAACTTCTTCAAACCCCCTCCCCCCTGTTTTGTTAACATAATTATGAACGTCCCCTAGGATTCAATTGTGTAGCATATACCATTTGAATATGTAGCATATTGCAGTGTAAGAATTATTACTGTATTAGAGATTTCCTTTTGCTTTTCCACAGCTCCTTTCGTTTATTTCAATAAGTATTGGGCACTGGAATAGTTGAGGATTTATTATTTCCTAGGTTGGTCAATAGTTCCTAATTTTGGTTTCAAAGTTTGGATATTTAGGTTTCCAAGTGCCTACTAACTTAATGAACTCTAGAATATTTCATTCTTCTCCCAACTCAAACTTGTGGAATAGGGTTGTGTGTTAATTTTGTTTTTATTTTTCAATTTAAAGTTCGTTAAAAAACGTAAACACTGATGAAATTCTGTGGCAAAATTGAAAATTTTAATTTTGGTATAAAACAATTTATGAAGACAGTAGATAAGATAAACAGCACAAGGTATTGCCTTCAGTAATAACTATTTTGTTATTTCAATATTCTTAGTTGGTTTTCTTAGGATTTGGATGTTTTTGTTTTGATGCTTAAGGATGTTACTAATATTGGGCACATAAAGAAATCCATGTTGGTATTTGCAGATTAATTTGAAAATGAAGCATTATTAGGTTAGTTGATGGAATGGGACTCAAGAAATCAGATTCTGTATTAGCTACATTAATGCAACTTGCCTCTGTCACTCATGGACCTCATATTTATCCTTCCATTGGTCTTATTGACTCATTCAAGTATCTGTACACTATTTAATTTCTGGTTTGAAGCATAAATTTTTAAATGGTTCTTGAATTCTCTTTTTTGGTTTTTCAAGTTGCAATTTCTTTTTTTTACCTTTAATCTACTAACATATATACTTATAATAATTAATTAATTTTTGAGTTTCTGGAATTGATTTATCAATTAATATATTCTTTGAGCATGTATGATCTAGAAGGCACACTTGCTATCCATGCGATGCTTTTCTTGAATGGTCAGACACAGTCATACTGCATTTTCTCGCTGTAGCCCGGAGGCCTTGTGGAATATCCTACATAAATTACTCTAGGAGTTTTGGAATGGTGTTGCTTAAGCTGTTTGCTTGAGTGTTGCCTTACTGTACTGTATTGAATTACTTACTGAAAGGGAAGAAAGGCATTTTGACATCTCTCTGGAACATGTATATTAATCCAGAGGCACAAACCATATTAGCAAGGAATATGAAACTTACAGCTTATATTAGAGTATTTCGCATGAGCCACAGAGAGTATTCACGAGAAATGCATTAGATATACCTATGTTCTAAGTTTCATATTAAGAACTACATACCTACAAAAGCACTTTCTAATTCCGCCTTGCAATATTAATCCATTCCACTAGGCCAGTTGTATTGCAAAAATATTGCAAATCCTACCTGAAAACACCAGGATTTCATGATTTGCTACTGGCAACACTGGGGGTCAAGGCCCTGTATGTACTGATTGATACATTGCATATTTTTTTACTCGGAGTCGCTGTCAATAATTTAAAGTTAAAAGACAAATATGATGATGATGTAACAGCCTCAGACAATTCGGTTTAAGTACACAATAGACATCTGCATAGCTAATTATTTAGCAGCTAAAGACCTTATCGATAGATGTATGGGAAATTTTTTAATCTTATTTTTCAATGTTTGTCGCTCTTTGTATTAATATTCATCCCTGTGCCTTTAATTGTTTGCTTTTTTAAATCCCAAACCTGAACATAATGTGAGTTTCAGTATGATACAGAGGATATTATTTTGACCCCATTCTTTTATCTCTTGAACTGAGTGGAGTGGCGAAATAAGAGAGAAACACTGCTGAAATGTTTGATACAAAAATTCCTTCTTTCCACGCATTTCCAGTGGTGATTATATATAGCAAAAACAGCAGGACACCAACATAAGACACGTCATTTTCATACCATTCACCTCTGTACTCTCCTCCCTCCTTTTCCGTATTCCCTCCCCTTCCTTGGCTGCTGTCTTAACACCCCCTGCTGCACACCTCTGCGGTGGCTCTCAGAGTAGTATGTAAATATAGATGAAGTAGGACTTCAAACACTTTTTATTTCGACTTATACTCTCGGAGTCGAGGATTGTTGTCAATTTTTGTGAGAAAAGGAACTTCAACTTATCCTTTAAACAACTTACACTTGTTATATACACGGCAAATATAAACTCTCCATGCCATATCATCTGTCTTTCTGTGTCTGACGTCACATTCCTTGGATTAGCTGTGCAGATAACTTTCTCTGCTGATGGCTTCTCTAGGAAATACATGGTCGAAGGTTAAGTTCATTCAAATTATCTGTTGTAAATATCCTCAGCTCAGAATGCTCCAGGTGGGAAAGACCTCATGTGCTTTATGGCCAGCTGCTTGATTGGATTAGGTGGCTTGTCGCATGGCAACCACTTATCCTTTTCTTAGTTCAAGGTATTAATTGGGCTCTAGGTCTCGAGTGATTAGTGTATGTAAACATAATGAAAATTGTGTGTCTCCTGCCGGAATGGAGTTGGAAGTTAAATCGAATAGTCACTGCATACTTATGATGTTATTGGAGACCGAAGATAATTTAGTGCCAAGATGCATGATTACATCTTTCCATCTGTGATAAAATGTGTCTCGAGAAAAGTGAAAATGGAAGAGAAGTCAGTTTTTATGGTTAGTGGTTTTTGTCAAATCACTGTGGAAAGCTAAGTGCATTTTTAGCTAGCCTTCAGAACTTGATCCAGAGAAGTGGAAGCTCAAGCATTTTTGAATTAACTCTGTTGTTATTGTTAATCTGTGATGATCAGTGGATTTGATTTAATTGCCATCGTATATCATTTTCTACTTCATTGCTGTGAAAATCATTATAAATTTAAATTTTCTTGTCCTCGCGATGATGAAGAAACTCCACCGCATTTGGTTTGTAAATGAATTATTTCAGTGGAAACCATTCGTTTTATTCGTTCATTAAGAATGTGAATAGATTTTAATGTTGTGATATATTTTTTATGGAAAGTGTTTTAATTTGGGGCAATTGTTTTGTTCCTATTCTTGTTATTTTGTGTGTAGTGGGTTCCCATTTTTCTGCCTCTTTGAATGCAACTCACTGCCTTTAAGTTGCCTTGGGGGATAAATGAGCCCTCCCTTTTTTTCTGTTTGGTACCTACAGTCCTAATTGTATGTGTTGGGTTATTAATTTTCTTCTGGGGAATAATAAGCAATCCTGTCAGTAGATACTTCTTGCCACTGAAAATCCAGAATTATGGCTATTGTTTGCAAAGTAAAAAAATTCTAATATCATGTATGTACTACTATTTCATCTAATTTTTGTCAAATATTGCTTATGTATTTGCAATCATTTTTCCTGTGTTCTCAAGTACCTATGTAATCATAGGCCCTGTTCTATCTATTCATGAAGGTAGTGTACTGTACCTTGTTTTCATTGACTCATCAAATGAAGATTGTAATATTTATTGAGTGCACTATGGAAGAAAAGTGGATTGTCCCTTTTTTGCTGTGTTATTTTTTATTTTGAGATAACTATATTGGAGGTGGTTCTGTAGCTACTACAGAAATGAAGGCAAATTTTCCTGGAAATGTGTCTACCTCAGTGTTTACATCCCTTTTGATTTCATTGATTGTTGGAGAAAATTGTCCTTTTTGGTATAAGAACTTAGTATTGTCAGGTGTAAGCATAGTATTTCCTTAACAACTAGGAAACATTCCAACTACAATGAAGGAGGTTTGGATGCAGGAAATGCTTTGAGTGGATGTGATTTAGATTTATTGAAATAACTTGATATGTCACAGATACTCCCTAGCGGATTGCAGTTTCATGGAATATGATTAGAAAATTTCTCTAGGTGTGTTAGTTGCTAGCTATGGTCATAAATTACCTGCATTGTAAGGTTCTTTCTCCATTTATTGTGGCAGAAAGTTTTTTATCTTATCCACTGATTCAGTGTTCCCAATGTTGTCACACTGACGAGGAATTGGGAGATAAAAAGACTAACCTGACACTGCCATATTATCATAACCCCCTCGCTTTTCCTGTTATCATATAAATTTGTGTATTTTTCTAAAAGTGTAACTAAAAATTTCCTTATTTGCCTGTTGATGTTTTCCTAACACGAAAACATTGGAGCGTACGTGGACCTGGTTCCAATCCAACCATTGGAATAGTGTTATATTTCCTGTATCTTGTTCGTCCTTAATGAGGCCATTCTTTTAGCATGTCATCGAGAGAAGGTATTGGATGCTGCACTTGTTGAATTTCAGAAAGTATTGTATGCAAATGTAAACATTTTTTGGGGAAGTTAGTTACTGTTGAAGTGATTTCAATTGGCAGCCTAAGATTTTGCACTACATGTGGACTAAGTGTGCAGTGGAATAATATGCTCTTGTATTAATTTATTGCATTAGAGCCCTGATTTATTAATTATACACATGTAATGATCATCTTAGGAGATATCAAAAAATAAAATGAAACATTTTTCATGTTGAACTCAATATATTATGGAAATATACAGCTTTGAAATTGCCCTGTCGTCCATAAATATCACCCACCTTGGTGGAAATAGCAGTTTTTAAATATGTATAAAATTTCTAGGAAAAGGATAAAATACTTTGCACTATTCCACTGGAGAAATTTGTTTTTTCGAGTCGGCATGTTTCACTGCACTGCAGCATCATCAGGAGGAGTCCTGATGATGCTGCAGTGCAGTGAAACATGTCGACTCAATAAGTCAAATTTCTCCAGTGGAGTAGTGCGAAGTATTTTATCCTTTTCCTACATTGGAATTCCACAAAGTATCGGCCTCCACCAATAGCTTTATAAAATTTCTGTTTCCTTAAAGCAAAGATAATTTACTTCTACCCTTTTATGTATCTAACTAGGTGCCTTGAGGATGAAAAGTTAGTTGTAAATAATGTCCCTGGTTTAAACCTTCCAGTGTGGGCAGTCCTGTTTTATTGATACCACAGCCTGTATGAGAAAAGTAAGCAGAGTAGCATGTAGTGCACCCTTAAAATCAAGGTAGGCACTTTTCTGCAGGCTGGTGAAACATTCTTTGTCACTATAAGTTGAGATTTCATTGCTAAGTATTTATTTTATATGTAACTATACTATCATTGACTATATTTTGTATGGAACCACATATAACTGTATGGCATTTGGTTTTTGAAATGATGTGAATGCTATTTATTTTGTGGGGGTTATGGTATAACCAGAATATTTGCTTAGTTTTTGTATAATGCTTTGTAAATTCTGTGACCTTGTCTGGTCAGTGTGTACAGTAACAGAAATTGGTGGAATTCACAATGAAAAAATCATTTGCCTGCACTAGGATACTAGCCTATAACCCCAAAATTTTCTCTGAGTACTTAACCAATTATGCTACCCAGGCATTCCCTTCCGATGAGATCTTTGTATGTGCTCAAAAGATATAACATTCTTATCCCAAAATGCTACAATATCCTAAGTGCCCACTTGCATTTGTGTAAAAGGCATCAAAATCCACAAGGTGATGCCACTTGTAAACACATGGGTTATGTGGCTTACCATACCCAAGGCTCATACTGACCTTGACATAACATGAGTTATGTTGTGTGTATCCGTAGATAAATTTAGTGTATTCATACCAATGGGAGTTGCACACAGGATATAGCATAATTGTATGCAACTTCTGAAAAAAGTCAATCTAGTTTCTGTTTGAGTCTTCCACAGCACTGAAGTACGGGAATGGAAATTGGCCTGTTTTATTATTGTCCTCAGGGAGGCCAATCAGTGACGAGGAACCTGATTTTGGTGGACATTGGCTACTAGTCTTTTCCAAGTGGTTTGGAGTCGGTGCCATTATCTCTGTTGAAATTTTCTTGTTTTTCTATTTTAATTACTACATGAATAATGGGAGGGTAATAATATCTTTGCTTGGCCAAGACATGTACATCACTAATCATCTAAGAATCGGTAGAATCCTGAAGAAATTTCACATTACACCAAGGTACAGTGCAGTACAGGAGACTGGTAACCTTCATCCAAGGACAAAATACCCCCTTTTTACCAGAATACCTGATGAAGGAGTTTATGAGATTCCCTGCAGCTGCAGCCGAAAGTATTTGAGGCAAACAAACTGGGCAATTTTGGTCTGATTAGACGAACACTGCAGAGCTCTGAAGAAAAAACATTGCATGCAATCAGGGGTCACAGAGCATGACTTTTCCAACCCAGGACATCAAATAATGATTAAAGATGCACAGGTCTTGGCCAAGCACAAATTTTATTTCTCTCACCTTATTTGTGAGGCAATGGAAATAGAAAACAAATGGGCCATTTCAACAGATGACGAGCACAGACTTCATAACACCTGGAAAAGACTGAAAGCAAATGTCCACCAAAATAGAAATGCCCAAAGCAGGTTCCTCAGAAGAAATAAATTGAAATACTTTGCTTTTTTCTACAAATTTACTTTAATTGTCGACTAGTTTCGATACACTGTATCATCTTCACAGACTAGTGGTACAAAAAACATAGGGACATAGTTATATACTGAATGGGTTGGGAGGGGGTGGGGAAGGATATGGAAGCGGTTGGTAGGAACATGTCAAATTAGTGAATAGGCGGGGTGGGGAAGCGAAGGAAAGGAAAGTAGGGGGGGGGGTGTAAGAGTGGAGCGTGGGTTGACGTCATAGGGAAGGGGAACTTTGGTTGTCTGGGGATTTTTTGGGGTGTAATTGTGGGATGTCTAGGAGGGGGGAGTGGAAAGGGAAAAGGTGGTCATTAGTTATCAGTTCTTTTCTTCTCACACATTTCAAAATTTCCAACTGCTCGCGGATGTCCATCTGTGTTCCTTTCTTAACTTTGTGCAGTAACTCAGGGGTGAAATCAGATTGGTGGCCTTTTTCCAGGAGATGGGTTGCAAATTGGGACATCCCGGTGTTCTTTACGTAATCTCGTCGGTGTTCTGCTGCTCGCACCCTTAGACTCCTCCCACTCTGGCCGACATATTTAGCATCGCAGTCATCACACTTCAGCTGGTAAACCCCGCTCTGGAAGGCTGGTTCTATGGGATCTTTGACCGAAGGCAGCATGCTGTTAAGATTTCTGTTGTTGTAAAAGGCTGGTTTAATGTTCATCTCATTTAATAAATTTCCTATTTTAATGGAGGGTTGCCCTAAATATTTAACTCGTCGCCATGAAAGTTGGTCACTGGGAGGGGGGGTGTAAATTTCTCTCAATAAAATTCTTTTCTTTTTGCTTTATAGCAAATCGTCAATAAATTGTTCTGTATAACCGTTGGCAACAGCAATGTTTTTTATATTGGTTATTTCTAAAGTGAAAGCTGACGGCTCTAAGGGAATGGATAATGCTCTGTGTAGCAAGCAATGAAAGGCAGCTAATTTTTGGTTCATTGAATGTTTCGAGGATGCGTGGATGACCGGTCTGTGCAAGTTGGTTTGCGGTAAATAGAAAACTTGTGATGCCCATCTTTGATTGAAATATTTAGATCCAAAAAGGCTAATGCATCTCCCTCTTGTAACTCCATCGTGAATTTTATAATAGAGTTTAGCGAATTGATGTATTTTAAAAAGTTTTCCAATTGTCTCATAGTTCCCTTCCAGAGGCATAGTATATCATCTACGAAACGGTACCAATAATGCACATTTTTAAGGAGGGGGTTGTCACCGTGAAAAAGTTTCTTTTCTAGGTTGTTCAAAAATATTTCCGCAATCAGAGGTGACAAGGGGGAACCCATAGCTAATCCTTCCATTTGTTGATAGAAATTACCATTAAAAATGAAATAATTCTGATTAATGCACATTTTCAATAAAGATATGAGTTCATTACAAATTATTTGTGGTGTCTTAGCTTCAAGTAGCACGTCCTTAGCCAAGAGAACTGCTTCTTCTCTTGGGACACTCGTGAATAAATTCACAACATCAAAGGACACTAATACAGAATTCTTGGGTGGAGTCACTTCTAAGAATTTTGTCAGTTCTATGGAATTTTTTATGCTGTACGTTGCACGAAATTTGGAATGTTCTATAAATTTGCACTTCACAACCCTAGACAAGGAATGCACTGGGGACCCGATGCCTGACACTACTGGGCGGATATGGATGGTTTATGCACTTTGGGCATTCCGTAAAACCTGGGGGCTGTGGGATTCATCTCTATTACTTTCCACTGGGGGTGAGGACCGTTTTGATTTCGGAAATCACTGTTTTGCACTCTGATTGAAACTTCACTGTATAGGGTCTTTTTTTAGCAATTGCACATGGTTGGTCGTAATGAAATCTAAACATTTGTCAATGTAAGTTTGTTTGGCCATAATCACTGTTGAATTCCCTTTATCTGCTTTAATAGCTACCAAGTTCGCAGTTTTAAATGATTTTTTGATGGATTTTAGAATTAAAAAAAAACAGATTTCCACTTGTTGGCATTCGGATTTGATCTGAAGATGTGACCTGCAATGGGCATGAATTGTCATCACCATTAACATAGATGGATGCAGCAGAACTCAGAAGCCATCCAAATTCCTGGACAGACAAGGATTATTTTCATCAAAGATATCTTTTCATGGTGATTTCACATATAATTGTTATCTCCTCACTGGTCAACTCCCTTTAAAGTTACCATGCTTTGAATGTGTTTAGTGAAAGTGTGTGATACAATAAGGAATGTTGGGAATGCATAGCTGGAGTAGGAATTGGGTTCAAATCTCCTGTCTTGAGATGTTAGGGCTGGGATGTGGGGTAAAATGCAGGAAATCTGATGAGGAGGAGCTATGTTGCAGTGAATGGTTTACTAGTAAGAATTCAGTCTGTTGGAAAATCTGGGAATTTTTCTGGGGAAAATTCCTATGCCTAGACTAAGAGTTCAAAACAAAATTTTTGATAGTACAATTAGTTGGAAAGCCAGTGGCAGAGGTCATCGTAGTATACTGTAGGTACTCACTTTATGCACTTGGTGCAGTATTTTGAAATTTGGTTCAAATGAAGGCAATTGATTTTTCTATTGTAAAACTTTTTCTACTCTGTGAGTCTATTATGATTAATTCCTTCCTTTCCTGCTGTTTCTTAGAGTTAATTATTCAGTGAGGAATGAGAATATGAGGGATGACTACATTTCTTCAAACTGATTAAAGTCATAGGTTGGAAACTTGATGATGAACTGAAACTTAAAAATTACTGTAATTAGGGAAAAGGGCTGCGCAGGCCCCTGTAGTTCAGCCCATCCCACACCCTGCGAATAATGGACATTATCTTAAATTATGGGAAAAGATAATATTTATGAATTGTGAAAGAATTCTCCTGTGGTAGACATACACTACACCTCAAACAGGGTTACATTTTAGTCTCTTCAGAATTCTTTGTGCAAAATTTAATATGGGTCAAGTCTGTATCAGAGTATGCCTGCAATGGTGGAATAAGAAATTTTCAGCCTGTGCTACCTTAAATGTGGGCGTAGTTGGACAGGTAGGTGCGTGGTACACACCTGCAAGTGAGCAATAAATGTGATCATGCTCCACCTACCTGTATTCAGAAGGGAATACATTTCAAATTGTTGTGATCGTTCTTGACAAATTTACTGGAAGAGTTGCATTCACCATCCATTGATGGAGCCAGTCTCTCGGTGGGTGGGCAGTGACGAGGTATCCTGTATCTATCACCTAACATTGTTCACACAGCCTTTCAGGTTCTAATTTACTACAATCATTGAAGGCACATGGCTCTTTGTTCATGACCTTGGATACCTCACACTCACCTTGATAGTGGTGGTGTTTGCAGGACACTGCGGTGGTGCTCTAGTGCCAGAGGTGAATGGGCATAGTTGGATGGCTATGTCACTTGGGTTTCGGGCAGGGTCACATGGTTTTCACTCATGCTGTCATGCCTCTTATTGTCTAGGTGGGTGAGCTGTTATTTAGGAAGGTGCCCATATGAGACCCAAGAATTTTAGTGCAAATTATCATCATCAGTGTACCACCAATGTTAGATAGATAAACATCTTTATTGGGGCGAGATTGAGACTTTAAAGTCCCTTCTTCCATATAATCCCTCGTCAGTACATGAATACAGTCAATATGACAAACATTGCAATATATAAATCAGAGAAATAATACTAAAAACAATAGAGATAGTGTTAACGCGTTATAATGTAGTATCAGAAATAAGTGTAAAAAGATATGTACAATTGTGGGAAAAACATGAGGCATCCGTCATGGAAAAAACCCACTGCAGGAAAACACCCGCACATGAAGAGGGGTGTGAAAAACATGCAAAAACCTACTTAAGAGTAGCTAATATGACTCATGATAATGAACAATATAAATACCAACATTGAAATTTGTACGTGCATTTCTTGGAACAGAGTATTTTATATGTACCCGGCATATGTGTATTATAGTTTGTTTTACTAGTCACTCTGCTGTGCCTTGAGAAGTGTCTTATTTAATTCCTTTTTGAAATAAGACAGTGATGGTGCATTTCGTAATGTCAAGATTATTCCACTCGCGGCAAGCTGTTACAGTAAATGATTTATTGAATATGACAGTTGGGTGGTGAGGTATTACAAGTTTATGATTCCCTCGTGTGTTTGTTCCATGCACTTTGCTGAGTTTTTGGAAATTGTCTGTAAGATACTTCGGTGTTTTTGTGTTAAGGACTTGATTGAGTAGAGATAGTGTATGAAACAGACGTTGGGAATTAGGTGTTAACCAGGAGAGATTATTTATGAAATGATGTTGGTAGGTTCTCGGGCAGTTCCTGGTTATGTTGTATCCCCAAGTTGTATCAGTCTTACAGCAATCTTGCCAAAAGTCACTGCATGTTCCCTTTCTATACTACCGTTTATAGGGTTGCGAGAGACCTAAAAGTGGAAAATGAGAAATTTGCTTTTCCAAGTCCAAGTATTTTTTTTCCAACAAGTGAGGAGTACCATTTTTGGGCCCAGTCTGTTGATATGTAGATAGGGTTATTGGTACCTTGCCTGAATGAGGCAATGGAGATGATAAATGGTGTCTTGCAATTAATCATGCCCCTAAGTATGAGAGAGGTAACTAGAACGGTTACAATGCACATGAGGTTATCTAATGTGCCTCCATTTGGTGGCCAGGATAATACTTGAACCAGGCAAGAGGCCAGTTATCCATCACCAACTTGGATGATGAGTTCACCACTTTACTGTGTTTGAATTTCCCTTGTTATGGATTCAACCCTGGATTATTATTTCATCAGAAAGGAAACCAATTTTCCCCTGAGTGATAGTGGTGATGCTCTTGTTTGTTGGGAAACTTGATTCCCCCATTGTATTTGTGCCAATGTTTTGTTTCTATTCTTGCATCTTCTTTAAAATACCAAAAACTGCCGTTTTCACCTGGAAAAATTAAAATTTAGGCATGGAAGAGTCCTGACAATTCTGCTTCTATCTATTATCCCCTACTGATTTCCTTTCCTTCTCCATTATGTTCAGCTTCTCTTTGTTCCTCTCTCTCTCTGTACAGCTGATGTTCTCCACCCTCCTTCAAAACCTGCATCTTGCCATCCATCACTCAGCACACCTCATGTTATTTCTGAGCCAAAAGACCAAATATTGGTACCTTAAAATTCCCAACAACAAATTCAATTCTTTGCTAATCTGGTCCTTGCATTTTTATTGTATTACCTATCATTGATTCTCTCGTTATCTGGAAGAATGTTGAAAGGAAATTGCATATCTTCCGTATCCCATTCTCTGCTACATCATTTCCCATTATCCCTTCTCTTCAATTTAATCCTGTAAATCCAGAGTTAAATACTTTATTTAATGCCTCCTAATATTTCTTCCCATTGGTTGTGTATTTCATCTTTTTCTTTCTCCCTGTGGCTACATGTCCAATAGAAACTTTTCAGTGGATGTGCCATTTTGTTTGATCATTAGAGGAGCATGCAGTGATTGTGATGATTTTAATGTGCCCACAAGTAGTGTTTCAGATTTCCCTTCATTCTCTCGCAATGGGTATGGAGGTCAAGTATTCTTCATAATTGATGGTGATTTTAACGCATCGATACCAAATATTTTTCTATCATTCCCCTGCTACCATGTATTTTTCCTGTCTGCTTTTTTGCACCCAACTATTAAATAGTTCATATCCCATCACTTATATATATGTAAATTATTGTAAAATTTCAGCGATTATTGTAAAAACCAGAAGATGCATACTGAGGCAAATGGTAATGCATTTGCGGAATTTTGTGAGTTTTCTGCTGTGTTAATGCTTAGGTATATGTCTCCAATCATAATTTTGAAGATTTCTTAGGCGCCGGCATAGTCTTGGTAAGTATGGAATTTTGTTGTCCTGGAAAAGTTATTTAGTTGAGAGAGAAATTATGACTACATTTTGCGACAATGGACATGTAGGTGAGATGGAAAGTGTTAGAACGATTTATGTAATCAGTATCAAGACCCAACATTTCCTCAGAAATTAAAATTGTGATAGTAAAAAAATTAAAGAGTTGCTACAGGTGCCGTGAATAAAACATGGTTTAGGGATAAAAATACATGGGATATTGGAGTAGTAAGTGATGAAAATGCAACGGAATTGCACTTGAAGACCTTGGAAGATAGAGGTCTTAAATTTTATACATTGGGCAATATCTGGATTTTTTTCACGGGCTAGGTTGTGTTCAAGGTGAAACTATTGTTAAAGAGTAAGATCTCTCATCCTTTAGGACGACTTTTCCTGAAATCACTGTGGAGATTAGATCACTCTGTGGATAAATGTATTTGCTAAAACAACTGGACAAGTCAGCAGTGGCCACAAAATCCATCTTGAAAGAATAAGAATACTTTGCCGTTCCACCAGGTAGTGGGACCGAATAGTCAAGAAGGCAATTGAAATCTGGTTAGAGAAGAGAAAGATGAACAGGGCCGCTGGGTTTCACCTCAGTAACTCTTGGAAACCTATAATCCACAGAATAAAAAAAACTGGTGAGTATGGAACTAATCAGGTGACACCTCTACCGACCTGATTTATGTAAGTCGACTAGATTTTGTCAAGGCACTCATCATCAAGGATGACAGTGGAGCCAACTCTTACCCGGTTAGAATCCTGAGAAAATTTCATCTACTGTGAAGATTAGATTAAGACACTTTCATTTTTTTACCTCAATTACTGGCAAATTTAAGGTGGTCTTTAAGTGCCATTTAGACATGCACTTGAAGGTAAGGGAGAATGGTGAGATAACAGTAGTTGCTTGGAGGAGAGCTGGTGCTGAGTGAATCAATAATGGAAAGTCATTCATTTCCATTAGATGAATTAAATCTTATGGGTTTAATGCCTAATAACCCTAGGGTAGTGGGTCTGCCTTCTTCCATGGTCCTACCTTGGTATAGGTACTGAGTACACGCTACAAGTGCTTGACCTAAGTAAAATTTAATACTTCCCTTAATTTTGTATTAGGAGCACGAGCTTGAATTACATCCTGTCTGGAAAATGTCATGCGGAAAGAAGTTAATGGTTTAAGCGAAATTTATGAAAAACTTAAAAGGTTAAGTAATTTCATTATTAATTTAAATGACAGAGTTATTTGATGAGTTTTCTGCGAAAATGACAAAGTTGTGATTTTAAAGTTCCTTTAATTCCATTGGGAATGATGAGTAGCTTTTGCCAATAGAGAAGCATATCCTGCAATGGAAAAAATTTAGGACAGTAGGATAGATGGAGACGTGGTATGTGCCATCATACAGGAAATTGGGCAGTATTGTGTTATATTTTGTTGCACAGTATCCAATTTTTTTTATTAAATATGACCCTGAATTGTAATTTTTACGCTTGAATTGTGAACTCTTCGATTTACTGCTGAGGTAGGAAATTTGGGATTGTAACGAGTGTACGAAAAATAGAAATATTTTGATTAATGTTCATTCTAATCTTTTTTATAATCTCCAGTTAGACAAATAATTTCCTACCTTTTGTGTTTCTTTTTATAGTTTATGTACCATGGTGGAATTTGAATTCATGCATAAATTATATTTAGTGTAAATAATTGCCGTATTTAATTATTTTGGACTTGCGAACAATTTTAATTCTCTGTTAAATGTTCCGTCTTGCATAGGCAATAGGACCATCATGAATGTATGGTAACGGCCTGCCATTAAAAATACATTGCTATGTGTTGGAAAACCAATGTTGATAATCTTCATAAAAATACTGCTATTAAAATGCAATCAACTATTATCGACATAGGGTTCAATTTAAATAAAGGTTCGTCATGCAGGACGGGGTTTTTTTTAGTTACTATAATAGTTGAGATGCCCGTAAGATAAGTTCTTGGGCTGTGTTAAGTGAAGGAAGTAATTAGCATTGAGTGCTAACTCAGGCTGATTTTTGGGATTTCAAGTGTACTTTTAATTTGTTGTAGTACTTTTATACGTGTCAGGCCCATGGTCAGGCCGATATCTACCAATATCTAAACATCGCGCCACCAGTGCAGATAGCGCATTTGCCCCTTCAACTTTTATCGGAATCGCTCGGTTGAATTCGTGAATTTCCGTTATATTGCCGCACCTATCGGTACGGGATTGCTTGGAAGCTCGGAATTTTTCGTCTGATGTGCGTTTTGAAGCTGTAATAATATTGAAAATCTGTATACTCGATCGTGTTGTGATCCATCCAGCTATTTGTTTGTGCATTTAAATCAATGAGGACGTGAGGGGAAAAAGTCTATGAAGGAAATTCTTGTGTACGCTCGGGGAAGATCCAGGTAAGATGACATTATGGCAGCTCGGTAATCTTAACGGATAATATGAAGTTTCTTTTATTTTACGAATGAGAGTGTGAGTTAGATTTGTTTGGTGATAAATTTAGTTTAATTTTTAATATTCTTAAGAGTTTTTGTTAAAAGTAGTATTGTGACGTACCTGCTCCAATTAATTCTTGTGTAGTCGAGTGGCGAATACTTATTCTTGTATTTACTAGTTGTTAACAAATGTGGATGCATCATCTTTTTCTTGTGTTTTCATCGTTGTAATTGAAGATTTTAGATTCTTCAGAGCCCTTTCCGACAAATGTGTGATTTAATGTTTTTGATGACAGTGTGATAGTCGCAATCCGTTATAAAAATTCCTGAAGTTGTTGAAGAATTCAATTTTGTAGTATGTTAGTAGTGATGCAGTACTTGTATATTAACGTAGGGATCGTGCTCTAATTTTGTGTGAAGACATCGCATTGGCTCGGTTTTATCATTCTGGAAACGTCGGAATTATTTCAAGGAATAGAAAACGAGGGCTCATCCTAGATACAGAAGTGCCAGAGAAATCGCGCGACAGGGACAAGTAGGTGAGGTGAAATTGCTGCTTAAGAAGGGAATAACCCTTGTAGGGTTTCAAATAATGTGCACCTCTTCTCCCGGCACCTGTCGCCCAAGGTGGAATTGGATTTGCTCGGTGTCCCTCTGAGGGAAGGTAATCATTGATATATGACTGGTTGCTGAAAGGCCGTGCTAGAGTTAGATACAAGGTTTTCATTTTTAATTCCTGCTGATATACTTTGTCCTCTTTGCTCTAATGGTTTTTAGATGTTAATTAACGCCGATGGGTGTATTTCATATGGTTAATATATACCCGCATCATGTTTTGAAATCGTTGTTCGGTCGTGTTTTTTGTCCCGCTCACGACAGCGGTGCATTTTTTTACCTCGCGTTGCGTATTTCATTGAGGCGCGTGGAATGCAGGTGCTCTGCCGAACAGCGGCACAGGTGACCTCAGTGGTTACGTGGCGAGCAGAAGTATTTCCTAACCTCATCCGTATGCGTCTTGCATGGTTTCATCTTGACGTCTCTCTCATTTAGGGCCATATTTGACTTGTTGACAATCTCTTCGATCACCTTCCTACGCTTGGAATTTTTCAGGTTTAAAAAATTTGGAATGGGCTAGGGTTACCGACCGGCTCTTAGATCTCAAGGTCGCCCAAACCCTCAAGGCAGTCGGAGTCGTTCCGCGTTAGTTTTGGGTATTACGTCACGATGGTACTGCGTAATTATCATCAGAAAGTTAGACGCCGATCTCTAATGCCCGAGTAATTTGTTGCCTCACGTGCTTCGCACTGGGATTTATTCCCAGTGGCCTTACGTATTTCCTGTGTATTCATGTGACCCTCCAACGACCCAGGGGAAAGAGATGCGCAAACCCAACCTACTAACCGCCAGACTTGGGTGTGGTTTCATTTCATTCATTGGTTGCTCAGCAGGCCGCTGAGGAAAATTGCATTACTTTTTTGCTGGATGAATCAGGGCGGATGTTGAGTGCGACCTTATAATGGGACGTTTCTCCATAGTTTCGTTCGGCCGTTGTTGTCACCAAAAGTTAATGGCCGAGTAACTCGGGAAATATGAAAAGAGCTGAACATGTGGGCACTTTATTGTGGTGCACCATAAACGTTTTCGCGACAAGTATCTAGAAGGACGATGACGACCTGATAATGAGTGTTTCTTTACTCTTGATGAGCTTCATCCGGCTTTAAATCGCTCTTGCTGGATTTTTAAAAATCTTCCTCCGAACAAGCTGGTTCTTCTCCACCTCTCCCGCCCGCCCACATATGTAGCTTGTTGCGGAGTGCGATAGAGCCAAGACTTGACGAGGTGGAGTAATGTCAGGGTTGCGTTTGTTGAATTGTGATTCTCTTACAGAAGAAAATTCTCTCTTTGGATTCGACATAGATACTCTTTAAGCCTCAAGTGCATCTTTGAGATAGCAATGGATTGCAAGGTAGAGCGTGAACTTTACTGACAAGTAGCTCAGATCAATCCTTCTGTGTCTTCGAAAATTGTCCATTTCCAGACAGTTTCCTGCAGGATGATGAACTTGTGGTAATAGTCAGCGTACCTCGTAAATAGCAAAACGAACAGTGATTGGCTTAGATTATGAGATTTGTTTGTTATAAAAGACAACGCACATTGAGCGAGGACTGAGCTGTCTGATTTTTTCTGCTTCATTTTTTACCCAAGACATTACGAATACCAAGGGCGCGGCCTCCTTATTTTTCACCCCCAAATTCCATCTTCGTCATTTGTATGTCTTCTTTCACAATCAGGTGGTTGGAAATCGTCGAACTACCAGAGACAGAGAAAATTAGCTTACGAGACAGCCGAGCGAAGAATTTTCTCAAGCCTCTTGGCGCACCTCTAAATCGTGCCGATTGATGACCATGATGACTTTATTTAGGATTGATTTTGCAATTAATTTCCGCTAAACAATCATGAAGTGGATTTTCTACTGAGTTTGTCTTATTGAAGCAGTCCGATCGCTGTTTTGGAGGGGATCGTACCTATTAGGTTATTTATCCAAGTATCCTTCGGCGGCTTTGCCCCCATCACTACCTACTTAATTATAAATTGATATGTATTTGACTCATCAATGGCCGGCTCTCTTTCGAATTAATATTTTTTAAATATTCAGAGCCAATATTTATGTTAATTTTATGTGATTGATTTGATTGATTGCTGTTTTAAGAAATACACATTGGTCGGGAACTCATACAGATGGGCCTAAAAGGCGTAAAATGGGCCTTAATACTGAGACGTAGAAAAACAGCTACGCGCTGTTTTTCGTGTCATTCTGCCAAATAGAACGTGTATGTTTTCACGCCAGAATTGCATGATAGGTACTTCCATGTGGAAAATTTATAAACAAACATTCAGTCGATATCTCAGTTAATTCATTGTAATGGTAAAATCATGGTTCAACCCTTTGAACCCGAATTACTAACAAATCCCCAAATGTTAGTGAGCACCTCTATTATAAAAGCAACGAATGCTCAAAACGTCACATATAAATCATTCGTAAAAAGTTAGGTCTCGGCGTTGATGAGTGAGTGAATGAGTCAAGACCTGCATATTATGTTGGAAGAGATATATTTTGAGACATAGCTGTCGAGAACTTATTGAGTTAGAGAAATTTGTGCTCATCGTCCCCCCCCCCCCACATCCCTCGACAGTTTCAGCCTTGACACACCTTTGTTGTTTACGTTTCTCCTTCTCAAGGTAGCCCGCGGTGCTTATCTTTATGCTTATCGGCGATATCCATTGGGGTTGAAGTCTCGGGGTGCGTCTGCTTTCTCGAATTATTTTTCACCTCATTAAAATTTAATTGGTTCGTTTGACGATTTGAATAATGGAGGTGTCATCACCAGGTGGTGTTTTTGTTCTATTGAATATCTCTCTAGTGTTTGTTAGTTTTCTGGTGACAAGCTGTAGTGTGGTTATTTAAAATTTAAGTCTTCCATCAGTTTTCCTTCTGCTTTAGTTTTTGCTGAGGAAGCTGTTAACTTATTTTATTGCATGTTTGCAATTGAACGTTAATGATGTGGGAATTTGTGTTTTATCTACGCATTTTAAATTCCTGTTAAGTACATATCAATAAATCATACCGTCAGAAAGCTTTCAGCTACCGTAAAAGAAATCATACCATATCAGAAACCTGTGACGATAATCCTCCTCAGTGATGATAATTTCTTCACCCCATGAAGGAAATTCGTCTGTTGCCCATTTATCGAAGTCCATCGAGCAAGTGCAGCTAGCCATAAACAATTTAGGAGGCAAGCCGAAATACAACGGTGCTCTCATAAGAATCGGTTGCAGTCCATCAATCGTGCATTAGTTGTTATGTCCCGTTCCAGCATGTGACGCGGAATGAATAGTTTTCGGGTGAAAGCGCTTTCGAGTAAAATTAAAGCTACGTTGTGGAAATGGAACCGTTATATCTCCCTGTGATCAAAAATGAGATACCACTGGGTGAAACTATGGATACAAGCGAATTGCGTGAACGTGACAGAAACTTTGCTGAGGTTGCCAAAGTTTTACTTATTCTTCTATGTGGAGGATAGTTAGTAGCTGGCGAAGTAAGACCGCAGTTGTCCTTATCCATGAGGGTAGTTTCCAGTCATCCTATGAAAACTGCTACTTGTTAATTCAAGAATAACCATATTTTATGATTATGAAAGGCTATTTCTTCTTAAAATGTAAATATTTGTTTCACGGTTGTAAACATCGTATTTTGAACATGAAAACTTGTTAACCTATCACTTTGGTGTTTAATGGATGTCTAATACAGTTTAAATTGAATTAATATGGACGAATAGTTTCAAAGAGTACGTATATCAATCCACTGAGGTAAATAAATGAATAATTAAATAACTCTAGATGTCTAAAATGCAGAATTATCATTTAGTAAATTAGAAAGTCGCGACTACTCGGAGGAAAAATGTAGCGGTAGAGATTCGTTGACTCTCTTGAAGCTGCTGTTTACCAGGAGGGTGTAATCATTGGATCTGGAAACTTTCGTAATGAGACTATAAACACTCCCCGCATAAATGTTGGGTCTTCGGGATAACGTCACTGCCGATGTTCGCCAAAATTGCTTTTATGATGAACGTGAATGAAGAGGCGAAATTCTTTGCAAAAGGGTACATGCTTATAATGCTTCGGAAGGGGTGTGTGTTGGGGGGGGGAGGGGAGGCGTGTTGTTAGACGGGGGAAGTGATGGTCGGGTGCGCTTTGGTAATGAGAACTTCAAATCCGGTGAGTTTTAGGGAGGTCATCCGCGTCAGTGCGTCCATGAGAGCGGTTTTGCTCGCATGCGATCTCCGGATTGCCGTTGTCTCGCCGAAAGCGAGGGGCTCAGCTTAGAAGCCGGCGGAATTTTCGTCAGCCGTAGAAGTGTGCACGGAACGAGTAGTGCTAAAACCATTTCGCGTATATCTTAAACAAAAAATAGTCACTAGCTCTGAGCTAGTCTCGGATCAAGTTTTTTGGACCTCAATGTGAACGTGCACGGGTGAGCAAGTGACGGTGTTTTGTGGATTCGGGCTTTTACAGTGCGCCCAGAACAACGGTTCCCGACCTGGGGTATGCACTCGGTGGTTTAGTTGTTCGCAAAAGAATCTGAGTGATGGCGGAAGTGTGGCTTGTATATTTCCGTAGTGCAAGGGATCCTACTGATTGGGGTACAATCTTAAGAAAAGGGCCGACAGTGGGTTTGCAAATCGAAAAAGGTAGGGAACAGCTGGCCTAGAGTATATTTGTAACTGTGTTATGAATGCGTTAGCATCTGTTTGTTTTAAGGTAATTTATACCCGAAAGGCATTCATTCGGTGTGTTTTCCTGCCGTTTATTTGTGTTACTTTTTCCTTCCCGCCTTCATTCTGCGTGATTCTTATTTTTTAACCAAATTTTGTTTATAGAAGCATTATTCTCATCTCCCATTTAAGATTTCTTCTTTTTAGACTTTTCGTGATCTATTGTGAGTGGCCTGTGATAGAAGAGTCATTTGAATCGTTATAGGTTTTCATGTTTTTCCCAAGTGTTAACTATTTAGCATGGCCGAATTTTCGTCGAAATGTTCGTGACTTTAAAGCGGGAGGAGAAAGTTTTAAAAATACTCGCTTTTAAGTTTCTGAGTTATCGTATATTCTCCTGAAAAACTGCATGCAAAATCCACCTATGGACTTCTCATTTAAGCGACCAAGAGAGTAGATGACTGCAAAAACGCCAAAAGGGGTAGTTAACTGGACTCTTGATGGCGGGAGTTGAGTTTGTTTACTGTTCCATTGGGCTATGGGAGTGCTTTTCATTAGCGGCCCCTTCTGACATCCTCGGAAGCTCCCGTCGCGTGCGATTGTTGCCATACCTCCCGTCCGTTTTGAGATAGCTCGTGGACGGCAGTCACAGCGGTCGGTGAGGCTAAGCGGGGTTCTGTTTTGGGAAAAGCTTTGCCCAAGATTGGCGATGAATGAGTGGAGTGACCTAGCAACCGGAGATTAGAGGGGTAAGACGTCAGAGGGAATGGTGGTGGTGGGTGAGTGGTGAGAGGGTTTAGTGTGCATCAAATCGATAAAATCTTTTGGTTTTGTTCTTCGCGTCTCGGCTGCGAATGGGGAGGACGAATGGTCAACTCGATCACAGGACGAAGGCAGGTAATATTGAGTCACGTGGGGAAGCATGAGAACGAATGTCCTCTTTGAGAACCTTAGGTCGAAAAATGTTTCTTTTGACTTGAGTCACTAAATATTTTTCAGTAGCTGTGCCTGCGGGAATGAGTTAGTTTTGGAAACAATCGTTGAAATAGGCCATCGTTCGATATGTTTCGTAGCTACCTAGGTGTGTAATCGGCTGTGGTATTTTATCTCTCAAAGGTTTCAGTGAAAACGCGATGGTGAATGTTGAATATTCAGCTGTATGTGTTGTAATTTATGATTTTTATACAATGTTCTCAACTTATTGTAGCCAGCATTTTGGGAATTACAGATGCGGTTTAGTATGTATTGTTATAAGCTCTATGAACAATAATCTATTTCTTCAAGCTCCTGATTTCATCCGTCCCCAAGACTTGCGAATCTAAAGTTTGGCGAAAATTGTTAATGAGCTTGGTTATTTTATCTGCATATCATTGTGTGGAAGTGGTCGGAAATTACCCATTGTATTTCCCTTCCAGAAACTCCAAAAGTTATCGGATTATGCTAATGACAGATAAGCTCTCATTGGGTGTTCGAGTCTCGGGCGAGTTGATGCTCGGCAATTTACCTTGAAAACTCAAATTTGTTTGGATAAATAGCTGGAATTTGAATTTACGTATTCCCTTGAAGTTCGGTGGAGTAATGAGATTATATTCCTAGTTTTTCGTTCTCCCCTTCGCTCCCCCGTGACGCACTTTTAGGGATTGACCCCTCAACAATGTATGGCATTTCCTGCATGCGAGGGAAGACCCCGAAAACATAGCCTCTTACACTCTGAGTAACTTCTTACTATCCGGGCTTACTCGTGATACATTACATATTTACATGAATTTTGTAGATGGTATTAAGATCTTAATAAGATAGCCGGGCAATCATATCTCGTAATCGGAAATATTTTCTGTCGTGTGAGAATGCCATTTGCCAGCTTTCACCGTCGGAGTAGTAAGTGACGAGTTGTAATATCAATATTACTCCTTGTGAGATATTGATATTCAATTCCGTTTACCGGAATCTCTTGCTCAACGATATTGTTGAATGGTGAAATGGCAAGTTCTTACTTGTTCAAAGTGTTATTCGCGATGCCATTTGTGTTTCACTGTTTTTTTATCATCTGATAATGGTTGAGAACATCGTACAATTATGTAAAATATCGAATTGCATCATGAATAAAACAAAAAAGTGGAATATTGCCATTACATAACTCAGAATGAAAAATATTTAAATATACTGCGAACTGGCCGAGGTATTACCTTTACGGTACACCCCCGCCACGCCAATTATTATTATTATTGTCATTATCAGGGTAATCTACCGGTTAAGGCAAGCGCGCTGATTTCACGGAGGAAAAAGCATCTGCATGATGATTTTTCCTCTATGGAGGTATCGCACCAACAAGAAAAAGTTCCACTTTTCATGTAAGTCCGTGGTTCCACCGCACAAACCCCAAGTTCTGCATCAACTGTTTTTTGTAGCTATCACACAGAGGAAGTTCCTTCCTGTGCGATATTCCACGGGGGAAAAATCATTCCTCTGTGGAATATCGCACTAATCTGCACTTGCGGGTGACTCCTTATAATGCTATACTGTGGCTAATCCCAGTTTCCTCAAAATTTGTCAAGTTCCTTCCTCTTCCGATATGCATTGAAACGCTCAGGCACCACATTCCGATTTTTTTTTTACACATTATCAGCATTCCTCTTGGAATGTGCAGACACCTAATGCCTGAGTCGGTTCTCTTGAATGATAAAACTTTTTTTTTCTGCTCAGCGCACCCACACCCCTCCGACGAATATCTGGCGATGGAATGCATGGATATCGTTTTGCGATGGGAATGACGAACGTGGTTGCGTGCGGAAACGCGAAAAAGAAACGCGACTCCTTGACTCTTCGCTCTTCCCGTAAGCGAATTATGTCAGTGTATCTTCGCAGAAAATGGTGCGAGGACGATTGCCTAAGGCGAGGGAGGTCCCGCCCCCGCCTGCTTCCATTGATTGGGTCTCCGCAGTTGTCTTCTCAGGAATTGCCTGCTTGTCTGATGGTTTTTTCAGGACCCTCCTTAATATTGTGATTCAAGCATCCAATTGTCCTGCGTTAAATAAACCTCATACGCCACCTTAAACATTTTGTCTGTTTGTCAAGCCCAGCGTTTCAATTCTTTACTCATTGTACTCGACTTCATGCGTCATGAAATGTTTCATAATTTCCGGGAAATTAGCCCGTCATCAGATGATTAGAAATTAGTATTTATAAACGAGGCCGTCATATGTGATTCTCAGTTGTTATCTGTAAAATTCCTGTCGTATCTCAAGTCCATCAATCATTCCTGTTCATCTTTGGAGCATGTAACAGTGAGAAATTTTATAGGTGATTGTTCGCAGTCAGTAACCGTATGCATGAATGATACGCTTATCTATATGTTAATTAGGGCGTACTGTGTATTTTCTTTTCTACTCCATGCCTTATCGGATCGGAGAATTCCTTAATGAACATGGTGCGAAGTTGAGGCAACAGGTTAGGTTATGATATTTCTATTTGGAGCAGGTATCGATCCCTCTTACTCCCAACATACGTTTTCCGAGAGATACCATCTTGAGCGTGAATTTTCTGAGTTTTTTTCCCTGCGCCGTCGCGGGCTTGCTGGACGACGCTTTTGATCTTGTTGAGTTGGCGTGGCACTCCCAACGATGGGGATTGAATAAGGTGTCAGAATAAGTTACGCTTCCAGTTTTTTAAATCCTGCAGCTCGTTTAAATTATTGATCATGGAATAGAATTAGCCGTTATAAACAGTTACGTATGGGGTTTTAATTGATCCTTCTGCTCTTTTTAAACTATTTCTCACTGTCAGTGAAAGAAAGACGTAAAGGAATCTTAAAAAAAGAACGCGGTCATTCCTTCTGAATAATACTTTCTTGATTTGAAAGACTCTAAATTGATTTTTGTTAATTTCTCGTTATTTTCATTAAGTATTTTATATTTTCTTTTACTACTTGTATTTTGTAATTTAATCAGCGTAATATTTTGTTATTTCTAACTTTTGATAGCTCAATCGCCTCATTTAATAAAACAGACTAATGTAAAAAAATGGGGATACCAAGAATGGAATACATCAGGCAAATCACTAAGGGCGTCAAAGTGAATAATCATCTAGGTATGAAGCGGTTAGTATAAAGGAGTGGAGAGCTGCTGCAAATTAATCTTCGGATTGACGACTGCTGATGATGAATGTAAAAAAGCTGTTATCGTTTTTCCGGTCCCTCCTTCGCATGTTTACCTCCAACGTTTTTCCCTACTATGCGATCTCCTTTGCCGGATTTAAATGTGTGACATCCTCCTTCCGACACCCTGTTTTCATCGACGTCGTGCAATGAAGAAAGTTTTTCCTCCGTCCGCCTCCCAACCCGCCCGCCGGGAGTTGTGGATCCCTCCCTTGTTTAGACCGAATGTGTTATAGACCCCGTTTCCCCTATTTGTGCGCCGGGCGGCCTCCTTCCCGTTTTCGGGATGCTGCTTCTCTGCCATCGTCGCCGCGGGAAAAATAGGCTTCCGGATATTCGCCTCCATTCCCTCGGCTTGTCTCCGTCCTGCACACCTCTCTCGACCAAGTGGCTCGTCTGACTGCTGCCCGCCCGTTGAGGCAATTCCGCGCCGTCCTGGCCACGCGCCACCGCGTTCTCGTTGTTTGTGTGTGTGTGACGGGTCGCGCCAAGCAGCTCTTTCCCGACGTCGACACGAGACACTCGCTCCTCTGCCAATCCTCGACGCTGTCGCCTCGTCCCATTGCGAAGGTTGGGCCGGGGCCATAGTCTCGTGAGGTCGCATGCGTCTCCAGCCATTGTTTGCTCGTTGGGAAAATTTTTCTTTTTATCATTTCGTCTGATCTGGTGAATGGGGGGAGGGGCTGGGGGTTAGCCGGTCGCACACGATAATGCACGGGTCTCCTCTCCTCTGCCGGAAGTTTTCTTAATCGTTTGTGGGAGTGTGACTTGCTTTCTTATTCATTTGGTCCAAGTTTTGCCCCAATTTCCCAAGTTTTGGATTCCTCCCTTTGTCTTGTGGGTGTGTTTTATTTTGTTTTGGGTGCAATGAAAATTTATTATACTTTAATGGTGCTCTTACATTTTGCAAGCAATGGTTTTGGTGTGGTGAATTTGGTTCTGTGATATTTGCCTTGCTAATTATATGAGATAGGAATTTATCAGACTTTTTTCTCTCGCTTTGTAGTTATTCTTTTTGTTGAGTTCTTCTTCATCTCATGTTATTCTGCCCATGTAGTGGTCATTGAGTATTTTTTAAATGTTGTATTTCTGCTCTAATCGAAGCCATTTGTGTATAATAGTGCAATGGTGTTAACTCCTTTTGAGTCACTTCTTCAATGCAGCAATATTCCTATAGCACTGATCCCAAGTTGCTTGATTTTTAAATATGGCATTTGAACATAAATTGCTTATCTTGGAATGCAATGTGATATACTTTACTTGTGTACTTTTTTATACTAAATGTCTTAATGCATCTATTTTGCAGTGGCCTCTTACACTTGAGGCCAAGGGAGGTTTCGGCAGGCTGCTGTGTGTCAACCAGGTAGCTGATACACAAGTTGGGAAGTGACAGGGACACAGTCCACAGGCACTGGGGTGCCTGCAGTTGTGTGATCTTGGGGGAGTAACCCAAGAGGAGAGCGAATATGTCTCATCACAGTGCAGAGGACAATTTACTTGTTGCCGGGAGTGACTCTTTTTGGGAGCCTGGCAACTACAAGCGAACTACTAGACGTGTGGAAGATGGATTCAAATTGTGTGGTGATTTGGAGAAGTTGGTGCAAGAAAGAGCAGACTTAGAAAAAGGATATGCAAAGGGACTTCGTGCTTGGTCGAAGAAATGGAATGACTTAATCGAAAAAGGCAAGTTCAGTCTTCATTTTCAAACCCCATCTACATCACATAGCGTAGGCGTTTGAAGGGGGGGTAACCCCCCCCCCCCTTCATCCCCCTATGGGGGGTATGGAATACCCCCCATGTAAAACAGGGGGTCCGGTAATTTTGAAAAATATACATCTTAAAATGATGTTTTGAAGGTGTTGTATTATGTTATGGAAGGTGATATATAGGTGTACTATTAGCATGTGTTAAACACATCATTTTTACATTTTTTTATCAATGGGGGGGAGGGGGTTTCAACCCCCAAAACGAAAAATGGATATGCCTATGTCACATAGTGTGCCCCCAATCCACTGAAATCATCAAGGTTTATCTCTTGTAGACAGTTTCTCAGTGGGCAAGAGAACATCAACAGTATAGCAAACTAGGGGATTTATTTGTTGATTATTTAGGCAAAGGGGAAATCCCATATTTTGTTGTCTGTTGGTGTTGATGTGGAGTAAATTTTTTAAGTCTATAACTAATCAGGCTGCTTTTTTGGTGGTAGATTGTTTCTTTTCCATCCAAGAAAATCCTAAAATGCCCAAAAATAATATGTTTCTAGGTTTATAACTTAATTTGGAAAATTGAGCTGCATTTTGAAAGAGAATAATTCAACTCGATAAATGATATTGAAGTGTATTTCATAAATGATTAGTCTCAGAGTAATAATGTACTACATAGGAAATGTGCAGTAAACGCTCATGAAGTTTTCAGTAAATGGGTGGCCAGAAAAAATTTGAATAGGTAGCTTTATAGATATCTGCTGATGAGTGCTTTTTATCTTAATCATTTTTTTTTGCTGTTTGATAATAATTCCTTAAACTTGCTCCTTTGCTAGTTTCGTGGTCATTCCTGCACATTATATTCACAGCTACTTGCCCAATTCAACCTTAATTCTCATCTTCTGCCTGCTTACCTACTACATACTTCCAGTGAACTTATTTCTTCTATAGTATTATCTTCGAGACTATATTTATTTTGAAATTATATTTACTTGAGATCAATATCCTTTTATGTTAAAAGTACCAATTAAAATGCAGAAAACTCATTGTTGTATGCAAATATGAACTTATGAATTAAGGGATAAGGCAAAAAGAGAAATATCCAGTGATATGTGGTGGAATTTCAACATAATGAAGACAGAAATTGCAATTTTGCCCTGGTAACCTGGCTATCCTAAATTCTTTACCTGTTGATGATGTAGTACATTAAAAATAGTAAATTACTGACTGGTAAGTACTTCATTGTCAATTCTTTTAAGTCCACATTGTTGAATTTATTCAATGAAGTGGACAGTACCATATCAGTCAATTACTCAATAGAAGGTGTTGTTCAACCATATTTTGCTTGATACTGTTGAATTTATGGAAATCTAGTTCGAAATAAATCTATTTTACCAGTGGAAAGTTGCAATTTTTGCCTTTATTTAGAATTAACTGTTCATATCTTGGTAAGAAAAAGTTATCTGAAGTGAAATAGGAATATTTAGTTTAGAGTACTTGCCCTTCTTTCAAATTTTTTTCTTGAAAGGATAGAAGTTAAATTGGACCAATGAGGAATCGGTTTTTCAGCTGCCACAGGGATAAACTTATGGGAGTTATTGGCAATATTATACTGCTGATGATATGCAGTGTTTCACTGGGAGAGGGTCCTTGAAGGTAAAAATGGTGTCGCTGAGTGACAAAATTAGTTTGAGGACATTTTGATACAGCACACTGTGTAACATTCCACATAAGGTTCTATTGGCACCATGCGGTCAATACACATTCTCCTCAACATATCAGGGTATAGTTGTATGTTGGTCAAAGAGACTATTGCTGGAAAGATGGGAACTAATAATGATGATGGAACAGCTAACTGGCTACGGACTTGCGATGAGGCACTTCTATCTACTATGTATCAAGATTTTTCCAAGACGTGGATGATATAAGTTATGGGATGAAGCCACATCATACTCTTAAGAGTAAAGTATTTGCAGTATTTGGGATATGTAATCGCTAGGTACATACCAAGAGATGAACCTTACTGGAAGTCAGGGATTTTTTGGGATTGCCTTCGAGAGGTGCTCCGACCTACATAAGTGAGTTTAGCTAAAGGATTCTACAGGGTAAACTCAGTGGGTAGATTGCACAATAGATCTGTAGATATAAATTCCTTTCTCAGGGAAATCCACCAATGATTCTTATCTGTAAATTTATCTGGCCTTCCTGAAGTTGAGATTCCAACTACCTTTATTCCCATATTTATCTGCAATCCATGTTCTTCAGATAATTCTGGAATGCACTGAACTCATTGAATTTAATTCTTGGTTGACCAACCATGCCTTTTATTGATCAAGGATATTTTACAAATATTTATTGGTGTTTTGAAACTCCAATACATATCTAAAATTCTGCCTATTCTTCTTCCCAAAGATACATTGTCTTTAGTCTTTTTGATATACATAACACTCATTATCTTGGTGTCTATCGGCCTGAAACCTATAAGCTTGCCCACCCAAATCACAGGAAGGATAGTTTTATTGGTTTATAATTACAGTTGAGGACCTCAAATTCGTAATCCCAAAATTCAGAAAACCCAAAATCCGCAAGATTTGAAGCTAAATTTTCAAACTCCCACCACATGTTTTTTCGTTCTACCGCCACACAGCGCCACTATCGCTTCCAGTTGTGGAACTATTTGGAGACGATTCATGTTAGATTTACGTGATCTTACTGACGTAAATTTGCTCGTCAGGTGTTATACCTCAATTTAGACCTTTTAAGATGAATGAAATGCCTGGAACCAGCTACCTCGGGAAAAGTATGAAGAAGAAGCAAGTAACACTCACTATTAAAGAAAAAGTGGATTTATTACGGCAGCTGTAGAGAGGAACTTCAGTGAAGAGGTTAAGTGACCAATTTGGCATTGGAATTTCAACAGTGTATGATATAAAAAAACAAAAGGATCAATTACTGAAAGCCTTTGCTAATAGCGATGTACCTAGTTTAATGTCTAAGAGAAAAACATTGCATCAATCCAAGAATGCCGATGTGGACAAGGTGTTGATTGAATGGATCAGACAGCAACGATGTGAAAATTTTCCTTTGGATCGATCGACCATCATGATGCAAGCAAAGTCATTTCACGAGCAACTTGGTCTCACGACTTCGTGTGAATACACTTCTGGGTGGTACAATAAGTTTAGAAAGAGCTATGGTCTGAAATTAATGACGGTGAGTGGTGAAAAAGTTTCAGTCGATAATGAATCCTCTAACAATTTTATTGAAAAATTTGAACAGCTGGTTTATGAAGAAAAATTATCACCTGAACAAGCATATAATGCAGAAGAGACATCACTGTTCTGGCGATATATTCCAAGGAAAACGTATATAACACCGGATGAGGTATCACCATCAGGCTTTAAAGAATCAAAAGAGCGTCTCACTGTTCTTGCTTGTGCTAATGCATCTGGAACTCATAAACGCAAACTACTTGTTGTAGGCAAAAGTAAAAATCCCAGGTGTTTCAAAGGGATCAAAGTTTTTCCAGTTCATTACAGATCAAATAAGAGAGCCTGGATTACGTCTGAATTATTTCTTGACTGGTTTAAAAATTGTTTTGTACCCGAAGCTCAAGCGAACTGTCTGAAAGCTGGTCTCCCCAAAGACTAAGATTTTGTTGCTATTAGACAATTGTCCTTCACATTCAGCTCCAGCACTCCTGCAAAAAGACAATGTTTACTCACAATCAGTGTATTTTCCTCCGAATTGTACCTCACTCATCCAACCTATTGATCAGTGCATTCTACGTTCATTCAAGTGTAGATACAAAAATGAGTTTTTGTATTCAATGCTTGATGCATGTAATAGTGGCATGGGACCTCGGGCTTTTCAAAAAAACTTCAGCATAAAAGATGCACTGTGGAGAGCAGGGAAGGCATGGGCATGTGTAATGCCAGGAATTTTGGTTAGTGGGTGGCATAAGCTCTGGGCTTATACACAATTTATAATTGATGAAGATGATGCTACTCCTAATTTTAGAGGCTTCAGTGTTTCACCTGAAAAGCAGTGAGTGGCCTATTGAACTATGCCAAAGGATTAACTTGTGAGGAAGCAAAAGTTATTGATGAAGAGTCTGTGCTAGAGTGCTTAAATATAGATCGTGATGCTCCTATTACTCTTCAACTCACTGACAGTGAAATAATGGAAAGTGTTATTCATCCGGGAAAAAATGAAGACACTGATAACAATACAGATGAAGAAGCAAGCGACAGGGAAGAGGTTTCTATTGAAAGGTGCATTACTTACGCAAAAGAACTTATTAAGGGTCTGGAACAAAAAAGTTTTATCTCCAAGCAGCATATTATGGGACTGTATAAAATACAAGAGGTTTTACAAAAACACCGGAATAAGCAAATGAAAAAATTAACTTTAGATGACATGTATCCAACTTCTATGAAATTGTAACTTGTGTACTTGAAAACAAAATGTTGTACGGCTCATCTTTTGTTATTATGAACATTTTAAGGTTCCTTAAACCATTAAAATGTGCTTTTTGTAAGACTTTACAAATTATAATGGTCTTAATTTAGGTGAATGTTTCAATAAACATGTGAATGTTACGATTTCTCTTAATGAGGACCCAAATTACAGAAAACTCCAAAATCCAGAAATCACTCGGTCCCATGCTTTCAAGATTTGAGGTCCTGTACTGTATATACCTTCCTCAAGAATATTTTGAGGTGATTATGTCGCATTGTTTTCTTACTGGTGTCAGATAAATTATCAGCTATCTCTACGAGGAACAATGCACATATATACTATCTTCTGCCAGTCTACTTCTTCATAATCCATCTGTAATTTTCAACCCCTCCATACCTTGTATGGAATGCCTTTTTTTATATGAATGAGTACATTTTTTCTGTATTTGATCAGCTGAGCACATAAATAAATAAACCTATCATTAATGCTCCCACAAGAACAGTTATTTTAGTTGGAGACTTATATGAGCCATTCAATGTATCAAGGTTGTGGTTCATTGGGAGAAACAAAGTCATCTACATATACCAATTACCGTGCAAGCCACCACTGGGGTGTGTGGCATGGGGTGATTCCACACCAGGTATGCAGCACTCGTCCCAGCACAAATCAGAACCTCGCACGCTCTCCCGGTCACTAGGTGCAGGCCAAAAAGCAGTCAGGAGAACAGTGCGTAGTCCAACCAGAAACTGGGAGAGTGATATGTAAATGAACATGCAAACATGCAGAACAATGCTATACACATCTAGTGGTTAATATTACTAATACTGTTAATTTATGAATGCTACGAGATGCTACTTCATGCAGAGAACAAAATAAAATAATGCTGGACATATCAAGCGGTGTGAAGTGTTAGTAATGATGTTGTGTTATTATGCACAAGTGAAAATTCCACTCTACCTATTGATGGTGGGAGTTTCAAATGATTGATCTATCACAACTATTATGATCCCTTTTTGTACGTGGGAAAAATGACATAATAAATCTATCGGTTCTGCAGTCAATTTCCTTTATCTTATTCCTGTGATCGCTTCTACCATAGTGTGTTGGCTCTAGCAATTAATGTAGAATGTCTGGCAAAAAGCTGTCTGCTCCGAACTTGTGCAAATGATTTAACCTGTATTTCTCCCTTGGATCAGTTCGAGTCATCTGTGAATTTCACTTTAAGGTCTGATCTCCTCCCTAGTTTCCTTCTTCAGTCCAGCCTTTCCTATGCCTCCCTCCCAATTGTAATTGCATTGAAGTGAAAAAACAGTGAAATGGTACGCCTTTTTACCATTAATACCTTTTTATTTACACATCAACTCAATCTCATTATTCACTTGCTATTTTTTTTATGAGCCCTCATGAAATATATGGAATCAAGGAAACAGTTTTTTCTTATGAACAAGTCTGCTACAAAAGAAAACATATTGGAAGAATTTGGTGAAATTAAGCTCATTAAGTATTATTGAGAGGAATTTTAGCATATCTATATAGTAATATTGTCATTAGTGAATGGTCATTAATTCAAGAGTTGTGATGTTCATCAGAAAAGCTAAATAAATAGGAATCAAAAGCTGTATTCATTTCTTGACTGCTTTGTGATACAGTATTTTTGTAAATATGTATGCCAGAAAAATCCTCTCTGAATTTTTTTTCTGTAGATTAACACGTTGCTGCATTTAGGCATTTATCCTAAACTCCAGAGAGGAAAAATCATTCACCTTAACTGGGAATTCATCCTTCTCCATTGTGGATTTTAGAGAGCTTTGAAGGAACAAGTTGTTCAGGACTGCCAGACATGTAATGTCACATAAGCAGCCCATATTGTTACCGCCACTATCCACGAGGTTAAAGCCAAGCATAGATCACAGTGAGGTGTTCACTCTTTTGATAAATTTAGAGGGCACAGGAACTAGCCACGACATTACCTTTAGGCATTATATTTTAGTCTGTCAAAACACTGTGTAGGTTAATGGTTGACAACCCCTTTGCCTATTGCCCCAGTGGTGAATTAGGCCTGGAAGTAGGGCAAATATGTTTTCTCTAATTTAGTTCCTTATTATTATCTATACTAATAAAGGCCAAATTTGGGGGGGGTTGTTCTAATGATAAAGAAAACAGTTTAACTGATTTAATTGGTTTTGGTGATTTTTTTACATTATATCTGAATACAGAAAATCCACACTTTTTCATTTTTGATCCTTTCAATTGTAAATTAAAAAATAAATACCCATTAACTAAAACTTATAAGCCCCTTGTTAAATTTGCATGGCAACCTACAACAACGTTGCACTTAAGCATAGATGTTTATACTTCGTAGACATTAGTAACAGCCTCCAGACGTTAGACTATTATCAGTTAATTAACTTGCGCAAAATGTATATTGCCCATCATTTTTGATGGGCTATCAGCTTGTTTATTATATTTTCAAATCACTGTACCTATTGCCCTGATTATTGTGCAAATTGTTTTCCCATAGATGCCTTTGATAGTCAATTTTGCACTATATGGGAGTATGTACTTGTTACTTAAAATAATAAGGGTGCACTACTCATCTTTGCACGTGTTTCAGCAAATCTAATTACTATCACTGTATTTTCATGCAGTAATTTAATGATGCTACATCGTAGAAATACCCATAAAACATGCCTTGAGGAGAAAATTAAAAACTGATTGAAACTGACTGAAATTAAAAAGAAAAATTAAATTGACTTATTTTGTGTAATTTCCCTTAAGGTAGTTAAGGCAATATATTTCCCTAGCCATAATGGACTCCATATTCTAATTATTTTTAATTTCAGCGTCTGTAAGAAGTAATTATTGGAATATAAATGGTGCAAAAATATAGTTACATAAGTAAAAAATTCTCAGTAATTAAATAAATATATCCTCATAAGTCACTGACTTGACTCATTTTTTCACACTGTATGGTGAAAACACCTTCACAACAGAAGGTTTTTTTTGATTCCGTAAAAATTACTGCGTGGTGAGTATTTTATTGTTTTATAAATATGTAGTTCATAAAAAACAGTTTTTTGATGAAATCTTGGTGTGAGAGATTCTTAATTTTTCAATATTTGTCCTCTGGAGCACTGGCATCTACTGCAGTGCTTCAGTGGCTATTATGGTAGCTACATATTAATTTTATGTCATAAAAAGGATTTGTTACTGAAGAATGTATGCATATATGTTTCAGTAAACTTGTTATATTTTTGTAGTTATGATCATTAATTTCTCAATTATAGGATATGATTGATTTCATTTCTCATTTTCCAAGCTTGATGTGGCTCCCCTTCAACATATGGTTGTCTTCCCCTGGTATATATGCTTATTGATGATAATGCTTATTGTCTGTGTGTCATGGTTTCCCTAACTGCATTTTTGTACAAGTTTGCTGTATCTTAGCTTAAAAAAGACCAGCTCCTCTAATCTAACTTGTTGCACTTCTTCTTTTTAGGACCTGAGTATGGAACTACTGAGGCAGCTTGGAAGGGTGTTTTAGTAGAAGCTGATCGTATGGCAGACTTACACTTGCGAGTGAAAGATAATTTATGTAATAATGTCATTAATTCAATCAAGTCATGGCAAAAAGAGACTTACCACAAGGTACTTAAAGTAATTACTGATGTTTTCATGTTAGTTACTTTTTCATTATTCTTAACCTTTTTTTCTTTATTAAATGTGTAGTACGTACGTGACTTGAATAATTCTGGAATATGAGTGTGTATGGATTTAATTTTGTTTCACTTTGAGTCCTGAATACCTGAATTGAATGAATGAATGAAATGAATTTAACTGCTAATTCAAAGAATGTATATCCAAAGATTACCTTTCTTCAGAAATTATTCTTAAAAACATTTGGTTTAAATATGATGGTTGGTAATGTTATTTTTTATCTGGATGCCCTAGACATTTTGGGCATTCAATTGCAAGTTGTAAAATGTAGGGCAATGGCTAATAATTACCAAAATGTCCTGTATTTAGTGCATATTTTTCTGGTCAAATAATTGGGGTGCATATTATACATGATTATAAAAGTGCAGTTGAAATTATCATATTTTTATTTTGGCCATGTATGACAATTTATGTATGATACGTAACATATGTTGTGTCCTGCCATTATTACATATACTTTTTATATAATTCTCCAACATTTTAACGAATTTAAAACTAAAATATATTCTCAGTTACACCCTGTCTTCACTGCTGAAACCTTTGAATCCAAAGTCACTACTCATTCTTACTCCGTTCAAGCAGTTCTCATTCTGCTTTATTGCTATCTATGGCATTGTTTTAAAACTGTAGGCAGCCTTCTAACTTGTGCAATGTTCTTTTCAGTATGTAATGTTAGATGAGCATAACATGATAACATCATAAGATACTTGTTGTACAAATGCAAATTGTACAGAGCAATATAACTATTCTCACATTTTGGCTGGTAAAACTTGTGTGCACTTCACTGTAGGCAAATATGGAAGTTGGAATTAGGATCGGAAAGTTAAGGTGTTTAAATTCCACACTGTAATCATGTAATGACTTGCTCTGATAGAACTCAAAATTATGCAATATGTTGTCTAATTTTCACATTTTGTTTTAGTGTAACAAAGTCAAATTGTATTGTTTTGTGTTATCATTTTGACACTGGGTATTACTCTTGAAAATTTAATGTGAATACGTAATACATGTGAAAATGACAATAGTGGGTTATTTAATGGGTTATACTTAGAGATGTTTATTTTTAGCATTTGCGATAAATACAAAATAAGTGGGGGGAAGGGGGGTGGAAAGGGAATGTTGGGAGGTGGTAGGAAGTCATAGCAAAATATTTTCAAGGGCACTGCGTATTGCTAATGAGTGGAGATTTAGGGTGGGGAGCTGATGGAGGATTAAGGGAAGGAGAATGGAGGAGGGAAGCAACTGCGCTAAGGATAGGCGATGAGGCAGGGAACAAGTATTCATTAATCAGAGTGACTCGTGTGTTTAACAACTTAAAAATTTCTAATTGTTCCCAGGAGTTAAGCTCCTAGCCATTTCAAACACAAAATTTATACCTCTAAGTCACTCATATGGTCATGATCATTTAAATGTTTAGCAAAATTACTTTTATTGTCATTGTTATCAATATAAGCTTGCAAGTGTTCCTTTGCCCTAATCTTAAAATTTCTTGTTGTCTGTCCCACGTAGACTCTGTTGCAGTCACTACACTTAAGGGAGTAGATTCCACTTTTGGTCAACGGATCAATGGAGTCTTTGCACTTCACTAATCAGTTTTAAGAGTCACTCGTGTTTTGAAAGTTATTCGGAACACGTCTTTTGGAATGTTTTTCGTAATTTTTTAGGGAACACTGTCCTAGGTACGGAATGGAGACCCACTGTTTATTACTGCTCGTTGAAGGCTTAGGAGTGTAGATTAAATTGGTGGCCATCCTTCTCTGCCTTTTGGCAATAAGTTTATCGCTTAAACTATAAGAGTAGCCGTTTTTAGTGGCAATCTGTTTAATAATGCTAACTTTTCGGCTGAATTCCTCTTTTGACAATGGCACATTAAGTAACTGATGAATAAGGGAGTGAAATGGCATTAGCTTTTGAGTAAAGTAGTGCCTGGAATCTATTGGGAAGGCTTGATCAGTGTAAGTGGGTTTCCGGTTACAAGCCAAATGACTGTATATTGTCTTTTAATGTGATTGGCAGGTCCAAGTAATTGAGTTTGTGTTCTGAATCTAACTCACTCGTAAAACAAATGTTGAGGTGGATGTTATTTTTACATCCAATTGGCAATCTGAACTGTCCCACAATACAATGACATCGTCCACATATCTATACCAGTACCGTATACATTTCAGTAAAAAATTGCCTGAAGTAAAAACTTTCCTCTCGAAATTGCCCATAAAAATGTCTGCAAGAAGAAAGGAGATTGGAGACACTATGGCTAAACCATCTGTCATCTGGTAAAATCTTTTGTTGAACATGAAATAATTTTGCGACACCACTATTTTAAGCATCGTGGACATTTGGTGGATAACTTCCACTGGAACCGCTACTGCCTTTAACACTAGAATGTCTGGACTTCCACTTCACCTTCAACGGCCGAGGGGATCAAATTGATCCCCTCCCGAGTTATCCGCATATATATGCAAATAGGTGTGGGTAATGAAATTAAAACATAAACATTATTGTTTTTACTGGTCATTTATTTCGTTTTACTAGTTTTAGGTCAATCACACACGGGGCAGAACGTAAAAAAAAACAAAAAACTCATTTTTTGACAATATTCTTTTTGAATTTTTTTCCATTTATTTAAAAAAAATGAAGTTTTAGAAGAGATTGCAAAGATTTCAAAGAAGTTTACATGATGTATATATTGTTAACATTTAATATCACTTTAAAAATTGTTGTTTACTAATTAAAAGACTCCTTGCAGTCAACACAAAAGTAGTTCACTCTATCAGTGCATTGTCCACAAACCATTTTCCTGCACTTTATGCACATCTCCCTTGTTTTATTTCTTTTGCAGTTTTTCTGCACTTGGCAATTATGCCTTTTGGTGCTGCGTTGTAAATTGTTTTCATAAAGTTCAGGTACTGGCTCAATTCCATCACTTTTTGTTTATAAGTATTTTAATCTCAACTCTTCTGATAATTTTTGAAGAAATGCTTTCCTCGACAGCTTTTCTCCCGTGACAGCTTTATGTATCACGAAAGCATTTATTGCAGCGAGGTCAAGAATATTGTAGAATGTATGCACGGGCCACCTTCTTGATGATGCTTTTACTGAAAGGTGTCTTGCCATTTGGTCAACGATATCGACACCATATTTTGTGTGGTTGTAATACTTTATTGTTTCCGGTGTCCTCTTCTTGTTTGTAAGAATTCTTACGCAGGGGTGTAGGCTACTAAGTAAGATTACATTCTTATTTTTCTTGCCCTGATATATTGTAAGTGAAATTCCATCATGTGTCATAACCTGTGTACTGTGAATCACCATTTTTGATGTTTTCACAGATACAGGTATTTCTCTTCTTACCCTATTTATCTTTCCAACTAGACTGGTTGCTCTTTCTTTTCGCATTTTCGCCAAATGTAGAGATGAAAAATAGTTATCCACGGTAACATTTCTGCCTTTATTTAGATATGGCTCCATCAGACGCATCACCACATATTCCGGTAGACGCTGACCATCTGGTCGTAAATCATCCTTGCCGAGGTAGGGAAAGCCATTCAGCATATATTTTGAATCCACATCCACGGCAAGCCAGAACTTTTGCCCGTACTTGTCAGGTTTTGAAGCTATAAACTGCGTGAACGGGCACCTGGGTTTGCTAGGAAATAACTGCTCATCAATAGTGATGTTTTCTCCTGGTCTAAAATAGCTACAACAATTCTTTGCAAACTTATTCCAAACTTCGGAAACGAAGGCAAATTTATCTGTTTTCAAACGAAAAGAGCGACTCGTCTTCTCATCAAACCTGAGAAAACGCATAATTTCACGAAAACGATTTCGTGACATTTTCACTGCAAACTGAACTGAACGATTTCACTGGAAAATGGTAGACCCCAAGGTTTGGACCAAAGCGATTGCAGTTCAATGTTTCTTGATACAGTAACAACCCTTGCATAAAGAATTACGATGAATGCCTCCAGTTCAGGTATTGATATGGACCAGGAATTTCCTTGAAGAACATGATTAGCCTCTGCTTCGGTAGACTTACGTATGTGGTGGAGTATGGAATTATCAATGAACATACGCTAGGCGCTAGCAACCCTTTCACCACTCACGTGCCTTTTTGCATAGGAGGTTGGTCCAGGTGTTTCCCTCAGGACATTATGCTGAGGTTTACGCCCAGGAAGAAAAGCGCCTGTGTCCGCTTTCAACCACACCGTTCGATCGGGGGCTGTGTGTTGGTCCTCTTTTGTTTCACCTGGGAACAAATATAAGCATGAAACGGCTAAAAGTACTATCAAAATAAGGATAGATAATACTAGTGAAATGCATATAATACACCTACCGTTTTGCTTATTGCTGGCGGCAAAGTTTTCCTGTGAAACTCCTTGAGCTTCCTTAGTGCAACGACTACCGGTAGTTTTGTCAAAACTTTGACGCTCGTTTAGGAATATATCTTTGCGTCATAGTATACTGAGAGGCTCGTCATCAGAATCTGTATTTAGAGCATATTGCCATTGCAGCATGAATGATGGGCAAAAATACTTGAAATATAGTTAGTAAGAAAGAAATATGGAAATATAGCTCACCATTACTATCACTGTTATTTTTGGAATTCCTTCCTTGGATCTCGGGCACTTCCATTTCTTCCCCAGATTCACTTAACTCTGAATCACTGCCTACTATACACTCTTCATCCTCTGAGGACAATTCACCACCATCAGATTCCCCGTAGTGGATATTAGTTAGCTCTCTAATGATGTCTTGAGGATGCACATGAAGTCTTCGTTCCATTTTAGAACCTCGATAAAATCCGCACGCTGGCGATGACAGATTGTCCGACCGAAGGCAGTTGGAATGGATGCGAAATAGGTAATGGAAGTGAGGGATATCGACTTGCATACATGAAAAGGCTGTGGAAAGGTTTGAATGATAAGTTACAACAAAATTAATGCTATCGTGGCAAGTCCAAAGGCTATCTCCCTTCGTAATACAATGTTTCTTGCTTAGGGATCAAATTGATCCCTGCGGACGTTTAAGGTAAAAATGACATTATCTTACAAAGTAACGAAGTCTGGTGGTTCTTCTTCTTGGCCCATAAAGTAACTTAAAAATGTGTAAAAGTCACGAGAGGAAATCACTCTACCTATTTTGGTTTCCAAAAAGAATACATTGCAAATCGAAAAAGGATCAAATTGATCCCCTCGGACGTTCTAGTGTTATTAGATGGACCGCAAGATCAGTTGCTTTGTATGGTGGAACATTAGTGAATAAGTTCACTATATGTATCAAAGAATACCAATCTTGATTTTCTAGGAACTTCCATATCTTTAATTTTCTCCACGAGTTCCAAAGAATTTTAATGCTGTACTTGGGTTTAAATGCAGTATTGTGAAGAAATAACTTCTTGAGTGAATGGACGATTAGGTGGGCAGGGGCTCCAATGCTGGACATGACTGGCCTAATAGGTGCATTTTGTTCATGGATTTTGACCAGTCCATACAGATGTGGGGGGACTGGGTTCTTACAGGTGAAGTGGAAAACATCTTTACAGGAGAAAATGTCTTTGGCTGCAGAAAGTACATCCCTAACAGCCTGTTGAAATCTAGGTGTGGGGTCCTTAAGTAAAACGGCGTTAGGTTGGCGGTATTTATAAAGTCATAACACGTTTTGGTAGTCGTATGTCTAAAATCACCATGCAGTTCCCATTGTCGGCTTTTTGTCTTGTCAGGTTATTGGCTCTCATTTGTCTTTTAATGCCAGTAATTGTCTGCAGCGCAGCCATAGAGTCCTTAAAAGGAGTGCCAGTTACAGTAGAGGGTAACCTGCTGAACACATGGGCCATGAGTCATGAGTCATTTTGCTATGACTTCCTTCCACCTCCAAACATTCCCTTTCTTCCCCCTTTCCCCCCCTCTCCCTCCCCTCTGACTGTGGAAAAAAAGATAAATGTTTTGCCAAAAATACACCTGATGATGACGATACATTGACATACACCTGATGATGACGTTGAAACTCTGGTTGTGTTTGATGTGTTAAGTCTGGTCTTTGTAAAAGTTATTTTCCGATTAACTGCTGTGAGATTTTTGACATATTTATTTGTCATTTAAAAATTATTTGCATTATAATTGAAAATTAATTAATGCTACAAAATGCTTAGTTCATAATTTGTAAATGCCATAAAATGCTAAACTCAAATTCATAATAAACTCTAAATAAATCATTAATTTTTAGTTATACTACATTACAATTTACCCTAAATATATGTATTATTTATTTACTTATGTTGGTTTATGCTCATACATACAAAACAGTACTACCCCAGCATTAGCTTTTGTAACTGGTTAGCCTGAGGAGAAAGCCCAGACATGAAAGGAAGTGCTCAGGTGTAGGTTACACGATGTTGTTGCCATTGATGTCTTTGAGAATGTTTTTTGAGATCTTCAAAAGTTTTTTCTATTGTTACCTTTATATTTTTGTGAATTATGAAACAAGGTCTGCTATCCTGTTGATGAGTATCATCATCATTGCTAAAGAGCACCATGATAATGATTAACGTGTGTATGTTAATGTATTTATGTAGGGTGTTGGGTGTTGATTATATAAGTTATTTCAAATTACCTTAGTTTATTTTTTTAATGTTTCTAGTCTATGATGATGATCAAAGAGAGGAAGGAAATGGAAGACTCATTCAAGAAAGCCCAGAAGCCATGGGCAAAGATTTTGACGAAAGTGAATAAGGCCAAGGCTGATTATCATAATGCGTGTAAGACTGAAAAGTCAGCATCGAATCAGGAACGAAATGCTACTGGAGATAGTTCACTTTCACCAGATCAGGTAAGTGTGCGTAACTATTCTTTCAATTGAATTACTTTATAATGAATAGCAAGTGAAACATCAGTATTTTTAATGTCATGGGTAATATCAATAACAGAACTAATGATGTCCAATTTTTTATTTGTCTTCTGCATTTTATGAACTATAGATGGTTTTTATAAATAATAAAATGGTATAGCTTTGGGCTGAAGAAAGCAGAATTGGCATGGTTCTATTAATCAATGCATGACTGAAGCCTTCTTGGTACATTTATACTCTCATATTAAATTAAGGTGTTTATTCCTATTCTGTAAGGGTTACTGTTATGTGGCATTATTCTTTCGGTGTTTTTTTTGTATTGTTTTCCTTGTTTCATTTGCATTTTTTGCCAATTATGTGAGTATATTTCAAAAATAGTTTTATGAATAAATGTATCATTATTGGCCATACAGTACAGTCACATTGAAACTTTCCAGGTTGGAGATACAATCAACTATAAACTTTCTTTTTAATTTTTGCTTTTTTTGTCTTTTTTGTAAAGAAATAACGTTATTCTGTTAAAAACATGGTGCATATTGGCATTCCGGAGGAAGTAGAATGGCTTGTGTTTACCAAGTGGTGCAATGTCCATGTACATAAAACTGTACTTGAGAGTATATTTTTCACTTTTTAGTGTATTGGCCTCAAATGACCCATTTTGGGTTCAATATTGGAGAATAATTACTTACACACTTTCCTCTCGGGATTGAGAGCTGCATACTGGCTGACATTTTGACACTCTTCTCAAGGATTGTCTTCAGGGCGGATGAAGTACATGAAGATCATCAGTCCTGAGAGCAATGCATGAGTTGAGTGTCAAAATGTCTGCCAGTATGCTGTCCTTGGCCGGTGTAAGCCTCGAGAAGAATTTGTGCCAATGATATATCAGAAAACCACCAGATTTCACTTCTGTGATCTCATTGTTTTCCCTATGGAACACTTATAATCTTTCATATTGGTTGTCAGCTGCACTAAAATGAAATTCGAAGTCATTTTTATCGATTATCGCTATAGCATGCCCCTGAATAATAATGACTGACCAGTGAGGATTCATAAGAGAAAAATCACACAAATGCACATCAGTGTAAGAGAAAGGACTCTTCCAAAGACTTCGTTTCCATTTCACATTACTTGCTCAGGAATCCCACAAGAGTTCTTCCTTGAATGGTTTATGAGATGTGCAATTCGTGGAAAAACACCACAATGGACCTGTGTACTCCTTTTTGTATTTCCACTGTGTGAAATTTTTCCAATATTTTGTATCAGTGCCTAAAATAAGAGATTTCTGTTGAATTGTTGAGGAACGTGAATTTCTGTGAAGGATTTAATAAAGTAGTTTCCATTCATAAAAATTTGTAAATCTGTGAAATTATATACAGTATTTCCTCTGTTAGTTTTAAAAGAAAATTATTACCAATGTCTGTCAATGTAAAAAAATTGATTGGAAGAAAATTGGACTGTTAACTTACAAAAATAACAATTGTATCAAAGTAACTCATAATAAGAACTATGACGATGCAATTTTCCAGAGATAGAAATTTTTAATCGACCCGGGTTTCGATGCACTGCATCATCATCAGGTGCAGTGCACCGAAAACTGGGTCGATTAAAAAAAAAAATTTTATCTGTGGAAAATTGCATCATCATAGTTCTTATTATGTTCATATTCCACAACATCGCGCTTGATTCCTCCCTTTTTGAAAGTTACTCATGGTGGAATCCTAGAAATGAATGAATGATAGAAAGTGCACTCTTAGCTCGCTGTAGCAACACTGTCTTTGGTGGAAGGAGAGAGGTGGGCACCTCCCACGGCATGCAATATCAGATGCATGAAAATGTTGCTTTACCTTTGGCTCAATTTAGAGAGCATTTTTTAGTAAATCGGGTGCATATTATGGGGTGGAAATACTGTATATACGCTATATAAAAAAGTTATGTTTTTGCTATTGTTTCCTCTTAGCTAAAACTTTTTGTGGAAGGGCTAATTCTGTCAGATTATTTATGGGAGAAATTCCTGGAGCCTATCATGTGACCCAGCTTGTAATTTATTTGCTGGTTAGGTGACTTTTGTCTGTGCTGCTTGTGCCCCCACCATTCAGCTGGTCATTTTGTCTTTTTAAATTATTGTACATATGTATGTATTTCGAAATTTGGTGCAGTCAATTAGTCTTCTGTTAACTTTCTTTTTTGCTCTTTGTGGTGAGCAATAATATACTTCTCTATATGCCAAAATTTGCACAAAACAATGTCATCTGGGTCAATTAGTTTTTAACGTGTTTACCTTGAATTTAATGTATGCTCATATCCTTTTTGGTGCATGTTTGTTGACTGCATTTTTGCTCCTGTACAAATCAGGCTGCTGGCTTAAACTGCCCATATCATCTTCTGCTCCCCCCTTTCTTCAACCACAGAATGAATGCTATTGTATTACGTCAAATGATGCTGTCATTTTATTTCTGACTTTTATTTTCTCTTTTTAATTGGATATATTTTTTATTTTCTCTACAAGATGCTTGATGAGTATTTTTGTACAATGTAGCAACATAACATAAATCTTCAATTCTTAGTAGAGGTATATAAATTAGAAATGCCGAAATGGGTGCAAAGACAATTTAATAATACATAATTATCTTTTGTAAAAAGAATATAATAAAAATTTTCAAGTAACAAGTTCTCAAATAATGTGCATATGTACTTGCAAAGGTATCAGTTGGATAGAAATCATCATCATCATCATTGGTGCATATGTCTGTAGACAGGTTTCAACGGTAGCGTTGTCTCCACAGCATTCTGTCCTGGGCCTCTCTCTTCATCTCCGCATAACTTCTTCCTTCTTTTACATCCCTCAGCATTCCGTACCTCCTCCTTCCTCTTCCTCTCTTCCCTTCTATTTTCCCTTCTATTATTATTTTATGTAGGCAGTTATTCCTTAAAATATGTCCTATCCATTTTGCCTTTCTCTTTTTAATTTCTCTCAGTATACTTCTTTCTTCTCCAATCCTCCTCAGTACTTCTTCATTCGTGATCTTATCTTTCCATCCAATCTTCTCCATTCTTCGCCATAGCCGCATTTCAAAGCTTTCTAAGTACTTTTCTTCTCTCTTCTTCAACGTCCTGGTTTCGCATCCATACAACACAATGCTCCATATAAAGCATTTTGCAAATCTTTTCCTAATGTCCATCTTGATGTTCCTTGCTGTCACCAGTTCCTTAATCCTGCTAAATGCTTTTCCTTGCCCAATTCTGCTTTTAATTTCTTCAGTACAGTTGCCACTCTGTGTAACTATACTTCCCAGGTACTTGAAAGAACTTACTTGTTTTAATTTTTCTTCCTCCAGCCATATATTTAAGGGCCCTTCTGTCTTCGCTATTCTCATTACCTTAGTTTTATTGCTGTTTATTCTCATTCCGTAGTCTTCACTTTTCATCCTAATTCTTTCCATCATTTCCTGAAGTTCTTCTTCATTCTCTGCTATTATAGCCTGGTCATCAGCATATTTGATGGATTTTATTCTCTCACCTCCCACTTTTATCCCCCCGATGTCTTCTAAAGCTTCTTTCAGCAGTTTTTCAGCATACAAGTTAAAGAGACATGGTGACAGACAGCAACCCTGCCTAACTCCTCTTCCTATTGTGGTTTCCTTTGTTTCTTCGTCCCCAATTCTTACCGAAACTTTCTGATGGATGTACATCTGCTTTATTAATCTTCTATCCTTCCAGTCTATATCTATCTCTCTCAGAAGATCTAATAAGATATCCCATCTGACCCTATCAAATGCCTTTTCATAATCAATAATGCATACGCATATCCCACGGTTCAACTCTAATACCCTTTCTGTTAACATCCTCATGCATCCAATGGCATCTCTCGTTCCTCTGTCCTTGCGGAAACCGAACTGGTCTTCCTCTAATTTTTCTTCTATTTTCCTTCTCATTCTTTCCAATATAACTTTGGTTATAACTTTGCCCACATGTGAGATAAGGCTTATAGTTCTGTAGTGTTTACATTCTAGTGCATTACATATCTTTGGTATCGGCACCATTATCATTTTGATAAGATCTTCTGGCCACTCCCCTGTATCATATATTTTATTAACCAGATCCGTGAGCCGATCCAACCCATTTTTCTCTAAAGCCTTTAGAATCTCTACTGGTATTTGGTCTCCGCCAACTGCCTTCTTATTCTTCATTCCTTTTACTGTCATTTCTATCTCCCCTTTCATTACTTTAGGACCTGTATTGTCCCTCTCCTCATTCATGTCATTCTCCAATTCTATTTCACTTCCTCACGGAGAAGGATAGAAATACGTTGCACTAAACGCAGGCTGATGTGGTAGGTGTCAGAATGATTAACTTAAGACATTTCACATGCTGAGTGCTCATCTTCAACTAGCATTTCTTTAACGTACTGTAATTCATCCACTCATTGTGAAAATCTTTATTTTCCTTATTTTTCATTCAAGTATTCTACCAGCTGATTGGTAGGTTCTTGGACAGTCCCCATTTTGTATCCCAACCTAATAGAAATTGTCTCTCTTTCCCTCCTAAGTTATTAGATCCCTCTTCAATTCTTCATATCTTCTACCTCCTCTTATTTCGTCCAGAATTCCTATCCTCTTCCTTCCTCTCCCACGTTTCCCCAGTGTTCTCCCCTCTATCACTCTCTTCAGCATGCCCTCTCCTCTCAAAACCTCCTCCATCCATCTCTTCTGCCTTCTCCGAACCTCTGCCACAAGCTTCCTCTCCTCTCCGACCATATCCAATACCTCCTCGTTCGTCTTTCTCGCCATCCAGCTAACCTTCTCCATCCTTCTCCAAACCCACATCTCAAACGCCTCAAGTCTACGCACATCCTCCCTTCGCAATGACCATGTTTCCGACCCATATAGCGCCACGCTCCATATTAAAGTTTTCACCAGCCTCTTCTTTACGTCTCTTCTCAGACCCCCCCTCATCAATTCCCTTCTCTTCGAAAATGCTTCTTTAGCGAGCGCAATTCTGCATCTGATGTCCTTACCACTAAACCCATTTGCCTCCAAAATACTACCCAGATACGTAAACTGCTCGACCTGCTCTATCTTCTGCCCTCCCACCCTTATATTCAGCCCCGCCTTCTTACTTCTAGAAAATCTCATTACTTTCGTTTTCTTGTGATTGATCTTCATCCCATACTTTTCGCACTGCACCTCTAATGCATTCACCATTGACTGTAACCCCTTGGCCGACTGACTAACTAATGCTTGATCATCTGCAAATCTCACTGATTTTATCAGCACCCCTCCTACCTTTATTCCTACCTCCTCCTCCCCCCATGCCTCCCTTACCATTTCCTCTGAATACACGTTAAAAAACAACGGCGATAGTGGGCACCCTTGCCGCACTCCCCGTCCTATTGTGGCCCATCCCGATTCTCCATTGGCTACCCTAACCTGCGCCGTCTGGTTCATATACAAATTCCGAATCAGACGCCTGTCCCTCCAATCGACTCCTAATTTCTTCAACACTCCCATTAATTTCGTCCATTCCACCCGATCAAACGCCTTCTCGAAATCTACGAAGCATGCAAAAACATCCTGCCCATACTCTAGGTTTCTTTCTACTAGCGTCCTCATCACCGCTATAGCGTCTCGCGTTCCCGTCCCTCTCCTAAACCCGAACTGGTCGTCACCCAGATATTCATTTGCCTTCTTCTCTAGCCTTCTGTTTAGAATCCTCAGAACTACTTTGGCCGCGTGGGATATTAAGCTTATTGTCATATAGTCTTCGCAAGTTTTTGCCTTACTCTTTTTCGGTATATTTTCCTTATAGAGATGATTAATAAAGAAAAAGAGCCTTTGAAGTTTAGGTTGAATGTTCTCAGATACTTAATGCAATTCATTAAACTACCTTACTTAGAACATCAGTATTAATGCTCGTAATAATTTTAACCAATATTTATTTATAATAATATGTGATGTCTATCTTTCCGTGGATATTATTAGCCTGCTTTTCATTCTCATGAAGCATTACACCGATGGCAAAACCATGAGTAAATGGTGCCAACAATGGCTGCTAGTTGTTTCTGACAGTAATATCAGTTATTAGATTAGTGATTTGATGGAAACTAACCTTACTCCTAGTTTTGATTTTGTTCAAGATTTTAATTATACATGGACCCTTCGATCCTCGAAATCCTATCTCCTTCATGTTAAAGTGTCCTCGTTTTGCTTAAACTTGAATAATTCTGTGACTCAATGGAATACAATCCTTGTGCTAAATTAAGTATGACTTCATTATACTGTAGATAATATGTTTCTATATACATACTGTTATTCCTTTGAAGTAGGTAATCAGATAATTAGATATTTGTATTTATCTGATTTATTTTGCTGGGCATTATTGCCAAATGTCTGCAATCATCTTGTTAACTCATAAGAATGGGTGTACTCATGGATGAGCCGAAGTGTAGGTATATTTTTAATATGTATTCTTTGTCAAGTGTATCTGTGCATCAAAGCATATGTTGCCATTTATCTGTGATTTGAAGCATTGTGCAATTCTTTGTTGAATAAGATTAAAATGCTTTTAAATTATCCTTATCCAAAAACAGTCTTAATTTTTTTCCGTTTCTCAAAAGAAAATTTGAAATTTGTATTTTAAAGCCTAGTGTTAAATTTTGTCATTAGTTCGGTTGGTAATCATCCTTAGGTGTTAAGTTAGGAAATATGTCACATTATTTTGGTATTCAGACAATTTACGAGGCAACAATCAGCCCAGTGGAACCATCAGCTGTCGAAGTTAGATTAGTGCTTATAAATATAAATTAGTAGTGGTGATGACTATTACATATTGTATCTAATCACTTGTAGAGTAACAGCAAGACTAATGTGTATTATTTTAGAATGTAACTGGTTTAGAATGAAAGACCTGCTGACCTTGTTATCTATGTCATGTTTGTATATACTAAAATGGGTGTTTGGCTTTTAATCCTTAGAGAATCAATTAAATTATTGGAAATGTATTTTCCATAGTGAATATGCAACTGGGAGAGATTTTCTTGCTTAAAATATTGCATTTTGATCTTTTTGAATGCTCTTGTTCTGATAGTTCTTTTTTGGAGGTATTAACTATACATATATATATTTTTTAAAGGCTAGATGAAAATTACAAGTTTTCAGTATGCTGTGTTGTTAAATAAGAAATACTGTAGCTAGGTATTATGTCATAAGAATATTGAGTAACTTTGTGAATGTAGCCTGTGGTTAGTTTTCATGTCAAAAAGTGACCTAAAATTTTGAAGCCAAAATTGGAACAAAATTTTGTCTTTTGTATTTCGGGAAGTGAATTGTAAAAGAGAGATTGGCAGTTGGCTCTTGTAATTTTGCTCATGTTCTGCTAGGTTGTACAAAAGTCTAATTTCATTCTGAGAGGATCATTTGGAGAGAGTTATACTAGGATGTTCCTTGGTATGTTATCTCATTAACCCTTTCAACGCTGAGGACGTCAATTGACGTCCTACGCCATGCTATTGACTAACTGAGGACGTCAATTGAAGTCTTGCTCCGCTTCTTTTTCAATGGCCTTGGGTTTCGCTGAGCCATCTCTCAGTGCCTCCCTCTTGCCTTTCAGCCATCAAATAGCACCCGGTCTTTGTAGTCCTTTTTGCCGTTTTGAGATAACTATTATACATATTTTTCTGTAAAATTTTTATTTTTCTGATTTTTTTCTCTTGAAGTGAGCATTCAACATTCTTTTAAGAATAATGACAATTGTATATTCCTTTGTATTAATTTTATATCATTCTGAACATATATATTCCTATTTTGCGTCTTTATTTGTTGAATATTTTGTTCATTATGCGAAGGAAAATTATAAATTTCGAGACACATCAACAATTTTTTCTAATTATTATATTATTTTAATTTTTTTGTACATAGTTTTATAAATAGCTACAAATGTGAGGAAATACTACGGAAATACCGAAATTGTTACATAATTTACATATCTGTACTTGATGAATGTGATCTGTGCATAAATTTCCAAAAACAAGAGTTCCGTAGACCGTACATCTCATGAATTAACCCGGTGAAAATTTCTAAGTACCGATTCTTTTATTCGCGCACTGAAGATGCCAATATCTTGAATAAGGACATTTTAAATTTATTATAATTTTTACGTTAATACTCGTAAAAATCATTTCCGAGTGCGAAATACAATGACGAAATTATTTATTTCACCATTTATATGATTTTTGTTGCTGGAGAGCTTAATATTAACGGTAGAATTTCGTTTAAAAGCTGTAAAGGCATTGTAAAACCAAAATGATTCATTTCAGTATAAATAAATATCGATCCTGTCGCAACAATGTTTTTAGAAAAACCGACGCATAAAAAAATATTTGACCGCTACCGCATGCCGTAATGGGCACCCCAAGTAGAAAAGGGAGGAGATTATCTCCGCCCGGTGTTCGAGAAAAAGGTTCAACACCCCTCTAGGCCCCGACCCAAGTTGGGGAAATAGGTACTTGAGAAGATCCCAGAGTAGTGAAAGCTCCGTACTGGCCGTGGTACTGGCAAAGCAAAGAAATTTTCCCCGTCCCTGTCGCGAAATATGTATTTCCATTTTTCTACAAGAGATTCCAAAATTCACAATTTTCGGATTTTCTGCCCTCCGAAGTTTCAACACCCTGTCCTTCTTTGTAACTGTATATCGGAGGGGGTACCCTTAGGGTAGGGGTAGGGTGCCACTCTTGCCTAAACCTCCCACACTTGCTTCTCTGGCCTCGGTTGTCTTTCACTCGACATTCTGTTCATACCGTGTTTGAAGTTCAGTGTCCTCTTCATATCGTGTAGAGTGTGGCTTTTGTATTCGCTGCGCGACTGTGCGAAGATTTTGGACTGCGCAAGTGTGGCGTTGTGCAAGCATAGATTTGAGGTGAGTTAAAATGTATTATTTCTTATCATTTTAATTTCAATTACTTGCATGACTTTAGATTATCCATGATAAAATCTCTTCTTCTACCATCTTACAAAGCCTCACTTCCTCCCAATCCCTCTCCACTCCGCAGGACCGTAGATTTTTCAAAGCACTTCCCTAATACAATCCCAAAACAGCCCGGACAGAAACGGGCTAGCCAGAGAAAGTGTAAAGAATGCGCTTCCAAGGGAATACGAAAGGAAACAACATATTTTTGCCCTGCCTGCGAAGGAACTCCTTATCTTTGCCTATCAAAATGTTTTAGAGCATATTATGTAAATAAATAGATACTTTGTTGTTTATGTATATGCATTCTGTATTTTTTAAACATCAAGAAATTGTGTGTATTAGAATGTTAAATTAGGCTAATGAAGAAGGATAAATTACGCTAATATAGTCAGTGAGGAGTGAATACTTGAAATTAAATCTGAGGGTTCTTTGTTATTTTTAAAAATAGGGTCTAATTTATGTTTTATTTAACTTTATTGTACGTTAATTTTGATGAAATTTATTTAAATCTTGTCATGGTCATCATTATTGTTCATAGAAATTGATTTTAATGTAATTTATGTAACTTTGACTTGCTTTTATTGTGTCTAAAATTTCAAATCTGCAGAATATAAATATGTACTCTTGTAAAGTAAACGATTTAAAAAAAAACTGCAATTTCCATTTGGTAGAAATTATGCATAACCATATCCTAGCCTTCTCTTTTTTGGCAGGCGTCAAATTACGTCTAAAAACGTTAAATATCGTTTTATGAAAAAATATTATCTCGTAGTAAATATAAAAAACTCAATCGTATTCATATACTTATTAGATTAGTGAAAATCAAAATGAAGGTATTAATTACTGAATTTTTTTATTGTTTCATTGTGAGTTCAATTTATTTTAGCTCAAAAAAGAATCCGAAATATGATGTAATAGAAAAGAACGCATGACTTCCGAAGTATGATATACTTCCACGGTAATTTTGGGCCGGGGGAGGGGGGGGAGGGTAGAGAATATATTCAATTCCAGTTGCATAGTTTCAATGATGCAGAAAATTAAAATAATCTTTTCATTACGGATGGCTAAAGTTGCAGCGTTTCAGGTATCAGTATATTTTTCAATAAATACTAGATCTTCGAAACAGTGGTAAGTTTCGGTTGCCGCAGGTTTGGAAGTGGGGTAGGCAAGAGAAAGAAAGTATCGTGCATGGGATCAACGAGGCAAGGGAGAATGAAAGAAAGTTCCTCAGATTTAGGGACAGAGATTGGGAGTATGTGTTGAGGTCGGTAAAGAAAGACATTACAGAACACTATTGATAGTAATGCGCGGAGAAAGACAAAGTATAGAGATGAGATGGCTGTTGTACATTTTGTATTATACTATTTCCTACTCCACTGAAAATAGATTTCCTCCACAATTTTCTAAGGAACAAAATATAAATGCAAACATTCGTAATAAATATATATATCACACTTTTTAGACTCACTCCAATAAAGTGCTCTACGTTTCGTCCCCGTTTTTCGTTATTTTCGGTCAAGATTTTAAGATTCAAAACACTTCATCATATGACTTTTATGTGAAAGTTTGTTTATGACCGTGATACATGGAGTATGTGTACTGAGATATTAATACGTATGTGAAATAGATGCAAGAAGATATTTCACTACGATGAACGATAATCATATTAGTGTATGAGAAATTTTTCGCATGCAGAAACTTGAACAGCGAACGTTGATAAATTTCGCCAGCATGTAGTAGATTTTAATAGGTATATTCCCCAAGAAATAACAAGGATTAACCCTTAAAATTTAAAGAAAATAGTTATAAAACCCTGACGAGAAAAAAAAATTAAATGCTTGCAGTTTCAAGGGGCTGCAACGCAACCCGCAACATAATTTTAAAGTTCTATCCTATGGCGGCGGACGTCAAATGAAGTCCTTCACAAAATCCTTTTTTGCACAATATTTTGGATGAAAAAACGAAAAATATTAACGTATCCCATAAAAACTTAGTGTTTTACATAAGAATTAGCGGAAAAAAAATTCAGTCACCGGCAAGAGTTTGCAAAATATATTTAAAGAAAAAGTTGAACGTGTTAAGAATGCTTATATATTTTTGCAAATATATAGGGGTTTAAGACATTGATTCTGGATTCTTGGTATGTATTAGCTTTCGAGGGACTGATAAAGTTAACCAATATTTATGTAATCTTAGCCTAGGGTGTTCATTCTCGCGTATCTAGCTACACCAAATAGTCTGTTAGCTGTGTTACACTTCGTTTGATCATTGTAATCTGGTACTTAATAAATACTTTAGCTAAATGCATATTTTGGGTTCCAGATATGTTTTGGAAACCTCATTTGTATAAGGAAATGAGGTTACCCTACATCTCGGGCAAGAGCCTAGCCACATTGTAACACCAGTTCCCATCAGATCACCAAAATTAAGCAACGTTGGGCCCGGATGGGGGTTGGAGGGGTGGCCCTCCTCCATACCTCTACTGGGGTGGATGGAGAGGTGACACTCCTCCAGACCTATTCTGGGAGGCCGGAGGGTAGACCCAGACCCGGAAGGTTGGAGGGAGGTGACCCTCTTCCATACCAGTACCGGGAAGGTTAGGGGTGGCCCCTCCTTCATACCTCTACTGTGGTTAGCTTGTCCCCTGTCTGCTAGTGGCAGGCAGGTTAAATGTGGGATGGCACAATGGACCTAAAGGTCTGAGTGCCAGGAGGGCTCCAGAAGGCCCTCGCCCACCCGTGCAATCTGCAATCTACCCCACATCTCAATGAGTAAATTTCACGTAATGTTGGGCTTATTACTTGGTGAATGTAACCCTCACTGATCAAATCAATCTTTGAATTTTGGTCTGTAGTTTTTATTTTCCTTAAATCAAAAGAAGCACCTGAATGACACTTAGGTCACTTTTTCTAGTTTGGAATGAATAAAACTTTTAGTATTCAAGTATATTTGAGGCAATTAGGTGTTGAGTTTTCATTTAAGCTAACATAGGGACTTTCTTACTTTCAGCGAATGATCAGTTCATCAGATGTTTCATGGCTTGAATTTTCCATGCAAAGGTTTATGGCATTATTTTCAAAAGTCAAGGTATTTTTAACCATGTATATTACCTTCTTAATCCATTTATCTTTGTCTCATTACACATGCCAAGAATTTTCAATACATGTAGATATATGCTGTTTAATAGTGTTTTGAAAAGCATTGATGAATATGGGGTACTATGTTGTCATTTCAGTGGTGAGCTTAACTATAGGTGATGGAAGCATGTTTGTAGATTTCTAGAGCTCAACAATTTTGTTCATGCTTCGTTCAACATGTTAGCATTGCTGCCATTCCTGTCAACATTGTGTAGAATGTTTATGAGTGCCTGAGTTGGTCATCATAATAAGTACATTGATCATATTGTCATGTCTCAATGATAAATTGACTCCGTAATCTATTAATGTACTAATAATTCCTTGAACTCTGTGTGCTTTTCTGTGCTGAGTAAATCTGTCACTAGCCTCTCTCAGTTGAACATAGTAAATTTTCTTCGTAGTGCAATTTTATGTCCTTACTGTGTGTCAAAATTTGGATTATTAAACTTTGCTTATCTGTTGGTGTTGGACTATTGTCAATGATGAATTAATTATGCATTATTTATGTATTTAATGATGCATTGATTGAAAGTGGGTATCATTTGAACTGACCAGGGTCATTTCGTCCATGCAGCTTATGTTAAATCCTGGTTCTCTCAGTATTTTGAGGGATCATTTTATGTGTTGTAAAGTTTTGTCATTGGTATATATTTATCAGAATTTGTCTTAATTAGATGATAAATGTATGCAAGTCAGTCATGTGTATCAATTAATGTAAGAGACCTATTTTTCTTTCTTTTACTTCTCCTGCTTTGGAATGTATTTGGTTTTGAATGTTGAACATAATATATTCCAAGTAGGGTCAAACTTAAGTGGGGGTCACCTTTTAGATACACTAATTTGCAAAATTCAAATTGGGAGGGGAGCTAATTTTGTTTCGCAAAATCATGGTGGACTAAAACAATACCAACATTCGGGAAATTAAAAAAAAGTGGCGGGAAAAACCGGGAATTTTTTTTTGACTTGGCGCAAGACACCCTGGTAATGCACTAATAAAAATAAGTGCAGTTTTACAGGAAAGGTCTAAATTGTTTGCAATGCTGGGCAGGATTTCTGAAATTCTCACATTTCTTATGGAGCTCTTGAACTAGTGAACTTAAATCTAGGTACATTTCCTGAAACCTCTTATTTAACATGGAAACAAAATGTTTGGTTTTTTGCTTGATTTTTACTGCAATTGTGACAGTGGAAGAATTACATTCGCTGCATCCAATGTTTTTCTTTGAATGGTGGGTTAGGATCTTAAAATTCATTCATGCATTAATTAGTAGTGGTCTTTCATGATGGAAAAGGCTGTGATGGTTGACTCAAGGTGACTTAATTTTATCTTGGGTGAATGCTTTTGTTTTATATCCACATAATATACACATATTGAACTTAAGCAGCCCACATGGCAAACATGATGGTCATTAATTTTTAAATCATGTTGGTGAGATGGATATTATGTGTCATAATGTGAGATTTTTCTTGGTGGAACATCATTTGGCCAAACTCATCAGAGCTCCTAAAATCAGATGGATTTTTAATTTTGATTACATTATAAGATAATTTTGCTTGTGTTCTAATTCCCTGAGTCTCTTGAGATCATTAAGAAATGCTTTTTTGTTTTGAAGAAAAGATTTTAGTATAAAATGTGGAAATTAGAAGTTTGATGACTATATGCATATATTGAGGGAATGTGATTCAAAACTTGCATTTTATGTATTTAAAATTTATAATTTAAATCGAACATGCTTGATATGTATTAATGAATGAGGGCATAGTAATGTCAGTTTTTAAAATCTTTGGGCAGATACTGCCTCTCTCCATTTCACACCGAGGGCTTTATGAATAAACTTCTATGCTTTTTTCTCCTCTGCATCTTATGTGGCATTTTCATGGGTTGTGGTATTGATGAACCTTTTTGATTAAAGGTCTGCTTAAATTGATGGGGAATTAGGGAGAATTTCAAGCAGTTTCTTCCAGGTCTTATTCTTGTGATTGCTTTCTTCTTGCTTCCGAGTGGTCTTAAGTTGTGAGGCTATTATTTGCTATGCGTTTTCATCAAATAAAATATTATTTTTTATTTCTTCTGGTTACCTTTGAGTCATTTTTTTAATCATTTTGATATTTATAAAAATAAAATTCTGTTTGTATTTTGTGGGTGCTTATTACTCATATTTTTTTATTATTTTGCAGAGGGCTGCATTGGTGAGTTTTTGAATTTTCTAGCTTATGAAGCTTCTTGCTATTGTTTGGTAATGGGAAGTGCTAGTTTTTGAATGATGTGACCAGCTTTGTTGTTTGGACGATTCATTCATATCAGTCCTAATTATGACATTTTACAGCTTACCCTCTGGAATACCTAAAATGTTTGAGGACATACTAATTATTGTGGATATGACTAATTGCCAAATAAACTTTGTTGAGTGTTGTGATTGATTTTAGATTTAATGTTGATAGTTAATGTTAGGTGGATGTGTGCTTTAAAACCCTGTTAAGTGACCATGTGCTTTGTACTTCTTATGGTGATATTTCTGTTTGACAACTAATCTTATTTGGTAAACCACAGGTATATACTATGCATTTGTAGTTGTTGAATATTTAAGCTAGTGAGTTTTTTCATACATTTCTGATTCATATAACTTTTAGTAATGTGTTTGTGTGTATATATGTACTTAACCAAGTGTCTACTTAACAATGTGTAGATTATGATAGTGCTACAAGAATCTGACTTGATATGTTGATCATGAAAGAAATGGTTTCAACAGCTGTATCAAATCACAGAAAATCTGTACGGCATAGTATTTTTATTTAACGGAAAGATATTGAAGATTTTCATATGAGTTTCTTTAATCGTGTCATAAATTTTATTATTTGAAGAGCTGATAATAGTTTTCATTCATAGGCACTGTCATTTTAGTACACTACTTGTGCAGATAACGCATTTCATTTAATGCAATTGCAAAATTCACTCAAGTACATCAATGCACTTATTAGGTTAAAGCTTATACATTTGAATATAGTGTTGAAAGCAAATCTATTAGGTTGCCAGAAGTAATGTAAAGCCTTTATAGCAAACCAGCCTTAGTAAAAATCATTAGTGTTTTAGCAAATTATATTAATCTTTGCATCATTTAATTTCTTCCAGGTCAAAAAAATGCAAGACAGAGTACAAAAATCAAAAGAAGAAGTTGGCAAAACTCGGGAGAGGTATGAGGCTGCCCTTAAAGAACTGAATGCATACAATCCTAAGTACATGGAAGACATGGCTGTTGTATTTGATAAATGTCAAACGGTAGAAGCTCTCAGGCTGCAGTTTTTTAAGGAAACATTGTTTGCCACACACAAATGTCTCAACATTTCGCAAGACCCTGTGTGAGTAATTTTTCTTGTATGTCATTCTCTCTTTTTTATGCCACTGTTTTTACTTAAGCCATTTTCACTTGATGGATACTACTAACTCACTAGCTTTGAAATGGACAAGTAAATTTAGTAATTAAGTGGTTGTGGACTAGAGGGTGTTGAGTAAATTGGCAGTAACATGATGAAATACACTAAGTAATTAGCAGTGCTGTATGTGGGGCAAAGATTGAGACCATAATTATCTTGTGAAAAATGTCAGTGTTGGATTTTCTCGAGAAACCTCCTCCTCCATTAAAGCTCTATCAGAACTTCTTGCAGTTAACTTATGGAGTACAAATTTGTTTCCTTCAATAAAACAACTTATTGCCGCAGCTTACTGATATGCAGAAAGTTTTTTATTTTTTAAGGTTCTACCAATCTTTAAAAGAAAATTTCTGTATCCATCAGCAACATTTTACTGTTTAGTGACCTTGAGATCAAAACTGACATGCCATCATGCTTTTACCTGTGGTGTCAAAATATGCCCTTCTAAAGCTTTTGGTAGCTAACTTAAAATTTTAAATATGACTTTTAACATGAACTTTCCATTAGAAAGATAAATTAATCCCTTTTTGGTTGATGTAGTGGCTAGATTATCGGCTTCCCATCCCGAGGGTTAAGGTTAGAATCCTGGTAATGGTTGAAAATTTTCAGTGGAATCCCAGTCCTTATTTGGGTTCCACGTGGAGAGTATTTCGAGTGAAGTACTCTTTCTGCCAAATGGGATGTTAAACTGTGAACCCCTTGTAGCCTTCCGATGAGAGTACGTACGACCTTAGAGTAAGTATATTATAGAGGACTCACTGCATGCACAAATATCATATATATTTTGATGTAGCTCCGGAAGGATAACGTCGATGGTAAGGAGGAAGTTTTGACGAATTTTTGAATTTGCTCCGTTGTCTCAGGTGTAACTTTATGGAATTTACTTAGCATATTGAATGAGAAGCAGTAACTTTGTAATTCCACATGTATTTATTGGAAACTACCTAGGTTTCGATGTAGCACGTCATCATCAGGTACAAATATCACAGATCACTCAGAATATATAGTCACAAACATAAGGGGGGAGGGCGAGAGGGAGGGTGACGTAGATTGGGGAGGATGAGTTGTGGAGAGTTAGGTGTGGGAGAGGTAATTTCCTTCCTGGGGGGGTTGGGGTTCAGGTGGGAATGGAAAGTTTGAGTTACTCAGTGCACTCGTGACTCACTGACATGGGGTTGGGGGTGGGAAAGGGAGCATAAGGACGGGTCGGTGGAACATTCCATGTGTGCGTGACTATCTAGGAGGTTCCAGGCTGGTTGGGGGAGGGGTTAGTGGGTTAAAAAGGGAGTTGTTAAGGTGAGGCTGGGAGGAAGGTCCAAACGGGGGGAATGGTAAGAGAACAAAAATTCGTTAACAAGTTTTTCTTTGCACTTAACCCTTTTTAAAATTTCCAGTTGCTCTAATGCATCCAGTCTTTGTCCTTACTTTTCCCAGTGTAGTATCTCTGGTTTGAAATCACTTTTGTGGTTTTCTTCAATTAGGTGTTTTGCAAATAGCGACGTCGAGTCCTTGTTTTTGGCACACGTGTCACGTTCCTTGATTCTTTCTTAAAATTTACGTCCTGTTTGGCCTACATAGGCAGCACCACATTCACAACTGAGCTTATATACTCCACTTTTCTCTAACAAAGGAATTTTGTCTTTGGTATGTGACAACAAGTTTTTTAGGCACTTTTTATTGTAGAAAGCCACTTCCACTTTCATCTTCGGCATTTTCCTACATACCCTCATGGATAGGGGACCTAGATAGAGGCAGTGTCTCCATTTTGCACTAATCCCTTTACTTGGTTGAGACCTGTAAATATTATCTCTGGATTTTCTGGACATTTTATTACGATAAAGTTTGTTGATTAGATTTTCAGGGTATCCATTGTTAACTGCAATTCTTTTAATGGTATTAAGTGAGTGTTCTGTGATATTTGTACCTGATGATGACGTGCTACGTCAAAACCTAGGTCGTTTCCAATATATACATGTGGAATTACAAAGTTACTGCTTCTCATTCAATATTTTTGAATTTGCTCATCCACAAGCCTGAAAATATATCCTGAAGCAGAAAGGGTCACTACGTTTAGTGGTGACAATAGTTAGTCGATTTTGTTCATAACAATAGTTATAAAAAATATTTCTTTGAATTTCGGCTAGTAACTTGGCTCTTCCGGGTTTATATTCCTAATCCAGTTGCCGGCAGACTGTTCTCAGTATTAAGTTGAAACTTGCTGGAAAAGTTTGTGCATTTTTTCCATACTGGTGAACTTTAATTTGTGCTCAACTCAGTTTCAACGTTGTTATGTTTGTTTATATATCTTTTGGACGAAAAATCTGGAATTTTGCAAGGTACAAAGCGATCGCCTGCTAACTTTTGTATCTTACTATATAGGTCTATATATGCTGCATACGAAATATGGTGAAAACTATAAATGTATTTTTGGTGAAAAAATTGTAACTTTATCTCAAATAAAAAAGGAGTTACGAATTTTTGATTTTCTCAAATATTTTCACCGCGCCATTATTTCAGCCACTTGCTATTTCGTGGCAGTTTCCCGTGGCTATCTTCTTCACTCAACTGTCGGCTAACAGCTCTCAACAACAGCCTAAAACTTGCAGGGAAAGTTTTAAATGCCTTACTTCCCATATTGGTAAACCTTTTTATGTTTTTAGCTGAGTTTCGATGTTGTTATATTTAGTTAAATATCTTTGGGCCAAAATTTCCGATTTTTGTAAGGTAGGAAGCAGTCTCCTACTAATCGTAGTATCATACGATATAGGTCCATATATGCTGCGTATGAAATTTGGATAAAACTATAAATTTATTTTTGGTGAAAGAATTATAACTTTATCTTGATTAGAAAGGGAGTTATGAATTTTTGATGGCCGCACCTTGTCTGACTTTCCTTACTGGTCTGAGTTTTGCGCTGAAGGCTCCCACCTCCCAAGAAGGTCATTTTGCCATTAGATAAATTGGCGAGGTGAGGCTATGGTTTTGACGAGGAAAAGATTTTCCTTGAGGGACGAATTTTTCACTTCAAGAGACTATATAAATCCTACTTGATGTCCATCGCTTCGACAAACTATCAACATATTGAATGAAATAGATTTTGCGTAGCCTGCTTTAATTACAACATTAAGACGATTAAACATTAGTTAGGAAAACCTTTTCGGGAATTACCTCACGTTTGTGAAGTGCAAATGTTATTTACAATGTTAAGTTTTAATACGAAGTTGTTGACGTAGTGATAAGTTATTGTTGTACTAGAAAATACATTAAAATAGGAATGCGCAATTGGACCTCTAAACTGCAAAACAATGCATTGTTTGCCTTTCGCTAATGGTCTTAGCCACTTTACTACAGGTGGTAACAGAAGCTGTAAAAGTATTTGGTAATCAATTTGTAAGCGTGCCGCTGCAAACGAACTCTAGATGTAAGTAGCATCATAGTTTTGGGAATAGGGGTGGTCGGTGACCTTGATTTGTTTGCTTGAGAGCGGGATGAGTAATGGCCCATTCAGTTATTACATCGAAAGTGAATTTGGGGAGGGAGTTGGGTTCTTCTGGCTCGTCTTAAATTGTCTTACATACGGGGGACGAGATCACCTAATGTATGACTTTGTCTTCTCTTGAGACCTTACCTTGTATCACAATTGTGATAATCGTTGTCTCGTTAATGACAGCACGCATTGTCGTTTGAGTAAAGTTTTTTGTAAGTGTGAGTCGGTATGCATTTAGTTGAGGTTCTGAAAAGTACAGCAAACAGTGGCTGCAACTGGGCCTGGGTTCACTCATTGCTTAAATGCTTGCTGTCGGGAGATGAGTCCCTTCTGCCTGGGGTGGAAAAATGAAAAATCCAATGATATATTTTACGCGGTGAGCATTTATCCAATAATATCACATGGCATATTCTTAGCATGTTCCAATTGTATGTTATTTCAGCACTAGAAAAATATGGCAATAAATAGCTTTTGATAGTTTAAAACGTTTTCAAGGACCAAATTCTGCGATTGCCAGTGGCATGAGTTGCTCTGCGCTCTCGTCTGGCCTGTCAGACAAATCATACTCCGACGAGCTGTCATGCAAGTGTGTGGCAGCTACCATCTGAATCTCAGGCGTTAAAAACATGCCCGGCAAATATTTCCGATATACACTGCCTCGGCTTCCTCAGGATGAGCGTAATGCGCCGTGATAATGAATGTTAATCACTTACTGCTAGGCTAAAACACAAGTAGGTTACCTACAAAATAGCACTCGTTAGTATCATATGTGATATAATGCTAACGAGTGTTACTTAGGAGAAAAAGTCAGGTGTCAGTGTCAAAATGAGAAAACCAGGTGCCTTCAATTAAATAACTGTTGTTTAACAATTGCTGTAAGAAATTAGCTATTAAGAGATACCATTAATGGTGAGCAGACTTTCAGATCTTCCAAATGCAAACCATTAGTGAATGAATGAATGAACTTACAAACATGCAGTTCATGCAGTACAATGAAGACATCCAATGGTCATGTCTTTGCTCCTTTTGTTGAAATTACACATGCTTCACTACACAAACAGATGTACGATATTTCCCGATGAATCTTATTTCACTATGTATCAATTTTATTGTGTTCATCATTCTCTTTGCTCCATTTTCTGAAATTATTTCTGCAACAGCCGGCCTATAATATTGCACGCGAATAGTTTGCTCTTTCCCTATTAATTTAAGTATGAAATAATCACGTTATACAGTGGTCTGTCAGAGAAATATTTCCTTCTGTTGACTCAATACTGTAATACCCTTGTTTTGATATGCCTGAATTTAGAAATGATATCGGGAAATCTTCACCACCAGAGACTTCAGTAGATAACCTACTTTCTGTCCATACGAATGCAACTACGTCAGTGGTTTCATTGAAGTGGTGATATGCACTACAGTGGTTTAATAAAACCACAGAAATGGTTTTGTCTTGTCACATTCTCTTTAGAATTTCATTTGAACAGGATAGTTACATGAGTATAAAAATATTTTGGCTTTTATTATACTAAATTTAGCAGCCATTTCAGAAGGTTAATAATGTAAGGCCCCGTTTCCACTACTGACATTTCTACGACGGTAACTCTCTACCCGCGTAATGCTAGTAATGGAAACGCTCGAAAACACCTACCATGGTAGATAGTCCTACTAGCATTGAGTTACCCTCGTAAGATCAGGGAATAGTGGTTACCGTCGTGTCTTTTTGTAATGGGAACGCAATGTAAGTAAAAATCCTGGTAAGAATCATGGGAAAACAGTTGAATCACGGAAAGCGTGGAGGGATCACGGTTTCACCGTCTGCAGAATATTAAAAAGAATAAATATTTATACACGACCGATATGGTTAAAAGTGATTAGACGTTGCCATGCGTAGTTAAAGAAAGGATAGATTTTATTAAGGGTAGGTTATGTGTTATTATGTTATAGTGTATATTCAAGTATATCGCTAATAATATGAAATGAAGGAAATTTTGTCTAGTGTACAATACTACTTTGTTTCACTGCCTATCCAAGACTTCGGCCTACGAAGACATTATCAAGGCCTTAATTTTTATTTTACATATTATTTTTAATTTTGCTTGTCAACCAATGTTTCAACTTATGAAGTCAATGCCTTGAAAATGATAAGCGTTTGGGGATCACCATTAAGTATCAGCACTGTCAGCATTCAACATTTATAACCTATATATATTAAACTACGACCTATCATTAATGGTTAGACATCGCCTTCATTTTTGAAATGGAGGATTTTTTAATATTTGGGACGTGGACCCTTTAATCGAGAATCTATACATGACCGATAATAATATGAAATTAGGGAAATGTTATGTAGTCGAGAATATAATTAATTCTTTCACATGCTGAACTAGGTTTCGATTTATGAAGTCATTATCATGGCCTTTATTTCTTATTTACATACTATTATTTATAATTTTTATTTCGCTTGTCGACCGAGATTTCAAATTATTAACTCAATACCAAGCCATTGAAAATTACTTAATGAAAAGGTTTGTGAAATAATCAAAGGTTCCTTCATTTCGTATGGACAATAGGGTACCACAGTCTGAAAACAATGTATATTTTGCTAATGTTTTTGTTCCCGATAATGGTAGACGAATTATCAATTCGCTAAAATGTAATATGGGCTGCAAATCTGATGAAGATGCGTCCAGAAAAGCAAGTGTTCAAAAGATGAATTCATATTCCTATAAATCCTTATATTATTTAGATTGTACTACAATTATTTAAGTTTGCCAATAATTATTAAGGTTGATACTTCACAGGTAGAACGAGATTAATTATTGAAAAACACAATTTTGATGATAATATTAATAACATATGTTTCTGGTCGTAAGACGAGAAGTCGTACGTTTTTAAATATCGTTCGTCAATTGTCCTTTATACTGGTATTGCTACGTCACAAAAAGATGCTTTACCACGGTTAGAAGTAGCTAATTGGAACGCATGTAGGTTATGACGGCTGAAATAACCGTGGTAGAATGTTAGTAGTGGAAACGGGGCCTAATGGTGGTGTTCTATACTACGCCACCCATAGCGCTCTTTTACTTTCTGGTTTGTCCGTCCATTGCACTTCTGACTCTTTTGGTTTGCGCCTATAGTCCTGGAAGTAAATCACCTAATGAGATACACTACCTATCGACAAATTTATTCAATCCAGGATAGATCGTGGAACCCTGGCTTGGATTGCAGTGTAAGTCATAAACCAGGGCCTCCGTAGGTTCTGTCAGACATCGGAGCGTACTTCGTTGACCCTCGGCCGGCAAACCGATCTTGTCGGAAACCTCTGAACCGTTCTGGATTTCATAACATGGCCCACAGTGGGTCAGAGTGCCGGTTTAGCCCGCCAAAAGTCAGAATTCAATTGTTGAGCTATTGTGAGGCAGTGTTTGTTGAGAAATGAACTGATTACATTTCTATGAGTACTTTTTACGTTATAATAATAACATTCCAATGTTTTATCATCACCAGTCCCCAATCCGAAGATTGGTTTGCCGAGGATCTCTACTTCACTCTCCTCACAGCTTACCCTTTCATTCCCATTCAAGTTTTCACTGTGACTTTCTTCTCAACTTTCCTGATACATTACACCCTATATCTTCCTTGGTCATTCCCTCTCATCGTTTTTCCTTCCATTTCTCAGGGGCTAATTGGTCGCAAAATGTTTTCAATAAGTGTCTCTCTTCTGAGTTTTTATCTTCTCTCTCCAACTCTTCGTTGGACTCCTTCATTGGTGATTCAGTCTGGCTGTATTATCTTTATCCTTTTTCTGATGCCTTTTTATTTACACCAACTAACTACTTTGAAATAATAGATTCGTATATCATTGCGATCTAAGTAAATTTTCTTAATTTTCAATCATTGATTAAAGGAAGTAATTTCTTTCAGTTCTCTTAGTAGCTTCAACCTTTCCCTGGGAGAGATGGTCTTTCAACTCTATATATAATTTTTTCATCCTCTCTTACCAGGCCTTCCTTGCTTGATGGCCAATTATATTTCTAATAAAGTTAAACAGCTACTGTGCTTTCGTATTAGAGTTTCTTTTGCCATATTCCATCATATATTAAATTCAGAATTTCTATGTTTTTCTTTAAATATGTTTAATCAAATCAAAATTCAGCATCCCTTGAATCCCAATCGAATTCCTGCTCTGATAGGTAAATATTTGGTTGCTTGAGTAAGTTTATATCAGATCTATTAATCACACCTACTTCCTTTACTGCAAGCTTATGAAAGGATGTAATTACAGGGTCGGAGGATATTAGGCACATATGCAGCAAATCCTCATTACAGTATCTTTGAGATATTTTCCTGGTGTTAAATGTCCTAATATATTTGCAGTCTTTGTGCCGTGCTTCCTGCGCATCTTTAGATAGCATACCGATGTTGCCAGAAAAAAGTCCACTGCACGTACGGATCCGTCTACCCACTCATTAAATGCCATAGTCTCCTTGCAATAGAAACAAAACATATCATTTACAAATCCATGATCTGCCCCCTCCTGTGCTATGAATATCCTGCCTGGGCCACGACAACAAAAACGCAACTAAAAATTGTACAAATCCTAGAGAGTAATATAATAAGAACCATGGCAAATGCCCCCTGGTATGAAAGTAATGAATGCATCCGCAATAACCTTAATATTCCCACCATCGCATCATACCTCCACTCCATAGCTACATTTTCTCAAAATCAATCGGCAACTTAGGAAATCAAAATATAGACAATATATGACAATACGAGAAAAACCCCACTTCAAGTACAATAGAACAAACTTTGCAATAGACAACCACAAATAAACACACTCCTGAACCAATATCATATCCTACTCACGTTCCGGTCCTTAAAACTCCGCATCATGCGAACGTCAAGCATCGAGAGTTGAGAAGATGTAGAAAAATGCACAGTGAAACTGCCTGCCTGCCTGATTCTTCAGCCAAAAGAGAACCCAGAGAACTGAAAAGCTTGAGAGAAGCCTGACGGGGAGTTACGAAGAGGGGCAGAAGGGAGGAAAGGTGGGGGGAGAGGCGATAAGGCGAGAGAGTAGGTGACAACCTTGAAGCGAGGCGTCTCTCCCTCGCAACTCTGGGGCCATCTATCTGCTCTTTGAGGATTAAAACACTCAATATGATTTCCGCCTGTGCCGTTAGCCCTCTAGTATACTTACTCTATGGTAAGACTAATGTCGATGCCAGGTTTCTCTCCACCCTTCCTCCATCTCTCATGTTATCCTTCCCCAACCAACCTACTCATCTGTGTTGTAAATGTCCTCAGTTGTTGGAGGTTTCCTCAAATAACCAACCAATCTCATTTAAAATCCAATTAAAAAAAATACAATTTTGTAACCAGTAATGTCAGTTTACTGTCCAAAGTAACCATGGAAAAGCTATTAATTTCTTCCTTCTTTTTATCGACAGGCTTCCTCAAATTTACGAAGAATTTTATCATACGGTAAATAATGCTGACCATGAAAAAGACTTGAAGTGGTGGTCAAACAACCATGGGGTAAACATGGCAATGAACTGGCCACAGTTTGAGGTAAGTGAAATTTTTTCCTTTGGAGTGGATGCCCCCATACCTTCGTGGATGCTCTGTCTGTTTGGCATGATTTGAGCTGTTTGCCGTGTGTAGCATTATACTGCAACTGAATTTTTTGTAGCTATTACTCTTAAATGTAACTTTTTAGAATTCTGTTTTTATTTAAAAATCATCATCCGAACTTGGTTAAAATGCTGTCATGATTAGTACGTACTTGTTTGAGTCTATATTACTAGTTTTGTGAACTTGAAAATATTGGCCACTTAAGAAATCAGTGTCCATTATTAAATACAGCATGTTCCAACCAATTTTTAAAACAAATAAGCTTATATTCAGTTGTTTCATATTTCTAGTATCTTCAACCTTAAGCTCTTTGTTCATCCCAGTTAGCAATTTGAAATCAAATGGCACCTTTGTATTACTTTTTTTAAATGTATAGTGCTGTGGTTCGTACTTTCAAGATACTGTTGAGATTTCAAATGCTACTGCAAGGATTATTTATCTCTAGTATTTTCTTTTTATTTAAATTAACATTGTAAAGTTTAACAGAATTCATATGTCACCTAGAGCTAATTTCATTTTGCAGGAAGTTAGTATTTTAAATATCTTACTCAGAATAAAGAGAATATTCATTTAAATTAGGTGTTTTTTTTATGTTCACACACATTTGTATCAAGTGTGCAATTGAAAATATCAATGTTGTTCAATTCCTCAAGTGCTTTACTTTTAGTTTTAGGCTGTTATGCCTTTTGCCTTTTTGTGCTTCGGAGCAAACTTGTTTTCACTCTCCTCCAGGACTGGCATTATTTTTGTTTTGTTGGCCTTGTACAGTTTTTGTAATAACTTTTTTTTGAGTGCTCTGGAGACAGAATTATTCATGCTCTCTGGACTGACCATCCACAGGAATACACAGAGGAGTTCAGAGATATAGCTAAGGGGAAATCAAAGGAGGCACTCCCAGCTGGCAGCATCACTCTCATCAACCAGCGCAGTGTGGGCGAGGAGTTGCATGTAATTGTCGCTTCCATCCCCCAGTAATACTGATCTGTGGATCAGTATTGCTCAGTTTTATTTTACAGAAATGTCAGATTATGCAGGTTTTGGGCAGCAAGGTGTGGAGGAGTGAGCAACCTGTTAGGCTTCAAAATTAATTATAAAATGTCTAGAAAGCAAAAGAAATCAGAAATTTCATGTGCTCATAATTGACCTCTCAAAAATCAAAAAAATACTATTCTAAAGAGTATTTTGGAAATCTAAGTTAATGGAGACTTTGAATTACTTAAATCATAAGCGTAGGTGGTCCCGTTATGCAAGAAGTATCATAGTTGGGGAAGTTGCCTAAAAAATTAACATATTAAAGTTAAAGTTAATCTCTGTAAAAAGTAACTAGTTAAAGTTAAAAGTTGCTTTTCTGAAAAAGTGACTGATTAAAGTTAACTTTTGCGTTAAAAGTTACTTTTAAGAAACTTTTAAAAGCTATATTTTGCAATTGGGATAAAATAAATTCAAACTTCAAATTCGAGAAAACTTTATTTAACTTTTACTCAGAAAGTCATTAAACTTTAATAAAATTCTCATTTCAGAATTTTTATCGAATATCCGTCCTCTCCTGTCTGAAAAAAAGAAGAAAAAATTCAAACAGGTCGACATTCCCCAAAAATTAACTGAAGTTAGTTTTGTATCAGTTAATGTGTCATTTTAAAGATTAAAAGTTAAATCTTCTATAAAGTAACTGTTTCGTTGAATAGTTAACTAAATTTTTAACGTTTATTTTAATCATTAATTTTTAAAATTGTTAATCCCAACTATGAGAGGTATGAATCACAACATGAAATGCACAGGGTTAACAATTTAAATTTCCATTGTTGAACCTTGATTGGTGATGTGTTGTTTTGCCTCAGCTCTTTATTGCACGAAGCATTTACCACACATTTTGCTTTTGTTTATGTACCAACATGGTACATGAACTACTTCAGTGGTAAATGATGGTTTAGAAGTATTATTTATTCAGACACGTATTTATTTTAAAGCAAATGCATTTTTATAGGCAAGGTGGAAAATATATTATTTATTCCAAAATTAATTTGAATCACGTTATTATTGATAGCTTCAGACTATTTTACCATGGGTTTTTGAGACTATTGTATGTACAAATGTATATGTATGTACATAATTTCTGCAATGACCAGTAGGGCATCATAGTCCACTATGTAACCATAACTACAACTCGAAAACCTTTACCTGCAACAGGTTACTTATTTCTGCAGATGAGTCCATTGCATAATGGTGAGTCCTTGGAATCATTGTTCCTTGATGGCACAGCAGGAGCAGGCAAGCTCTCACCGCTTTCATGTTCGAGTGAATGCTTGATTTTGAGAATTTACCATGAAAATCTTGAATCGTTGGAAAGAAAGCATGCTATTATATACTGTTTTAAAAATTGAATAGGCATCCCTAATGGAATTATTGTCTAATAGTGGCGAACTGGAGTACGTGTTATCATGCTGTGTGGCACGATGAAGAATGGAACAAATTAACCCTTACCCTGACGTGGGCATAATACCTCATCCGCACCAGTCTAGCAAATTCTGACACGGCCGTATTATCTCGTCCTCGCTGCCGTTTTCGTTCCATTCCCTGCTCAGGACGAAATATTTCGTCCCCTTCATAGAGATTCAATCTTTAGCCAGTAGATGGCAGTTGCGGACACACAGGCCCATAACTGGCCAGTTTTTGAGACTTTTCTTGATGTATTAGTGTATGTAATTGCATCATAATGTTCGTAATGCTTACCCTGGTGATGCGCTAAATCTCATCTGTTATCGCGTGAGATTTAGCGCATTCCCTGCTCGTATATTGTATAAATCTATATCGAATTTGATTCATATTTACAGACGTAATATCAACCCATGCATTCTGCATTCAATTATAATAATATTTGCAAAAAATATTGCATTTATTTGTAATCTTAGTGGCTCATAATGCTACTTGCAGTAGATTACGACTATCACGGGAAATATTGGATGCAAAAATAACAGTTGTGCGATATAATCTCGTAACGGTGATACTTCTTTTGGGATTAGTAAAAAATCTCTCGCAGTCACTTCGAAATAATACATTACATTCCAGCCCGCGAGCTATCCCAAAGGCGTGTGCCAGGGGGTGTTATGCAACCAGACATAAAAAGGATGAATATAGGATATAGAAATATATATCGGTAAAGCAATAACTAATGAAGCGTGTTTTTGTAAAATAAGTCAACATCTGTTCAAAATAATGTCCAGGAGAAAATGGATAATTGTGGAGGAAGACCCGAAAACCATGTCTCTCCAAGCCGAAGACTCCGTGGAAGCCTTCATGGAAATCTGTTCATGTTGTTGGCATAAATTGTGTGGAAAAAGAAGAAATTGTTGAACCTATCCATCACAGCGAATTTCTCATCTCTTTTACCCTATGCATGTCCTATTTCGAAACCAGTGCGACCATACAAATGATGTTATCTTCATCTTTGGTCCCAGAAAAAGGCAAGTCCCTTCTGGAGTTGAAGGGACCGCAGAGGGTCGGTGTGGGGTTCACCGACCCTCTGCGGTCCCCCCATCCTAATCCCTTCCGCTTTCACCCATCCCTTTGTATTTTCACATGTTTCCCGGCTTCCTTTCTCATTATCGTCGACCACAACCGTGTTGAGCATTCAGTACCCTTTTCCGTGACCTTCTGGAAATGTTTTCCTCAGTTCCTTGGTTTTCGCACTTGTGCTGTTCCCCACTCTTCCCTATAGTGTATTCTTTTCGCCCATAAAAGGGATTTTATGACATTATGCTACGGAAAGGGAAGGCTTTTCTTTGCCATCACTGTGTTTTCCCAGAAAATGATCTTGGTTCTCCTGTCATTGACCTTTTTCCATGGCCTGTAATTTTGAGAACAAGTTAGTTATTCATCGTGCGTCTCAGGTACACATCTAGCATTTCCCTTGAGTTGTGCATCTCATAACGTCACCTTGGAGTTGATTGAGTTATCTGAGATTCGACCCTTACGTCATGGATAGTGATGTGGAAAGTGATTTGGCTGTTGGCACTTCTGACGAGGAATTTGAAGAGGATATCAAGCACTCAGGTTCCGATTCAAGCTTCTCAGAGCAGTCGGACGTTGAATCTGAAGATACCGAGGATGACAATCTGACAGTAGACAGAAATTGGCGGTCGGTGAACACTTCATGTCCTCCCCCTCCTGCACCTCCAAGATTCAACTTTGAAGGTAACTCTACCATGAATTTCGAAGTTGATCCTGATTGTGGTGTGAACTATTTTTTTGAATTGTTTTTTCATAACCAAGTGCTGGAACTGATAAGCTCGGAGACGAATCGATATGCTGATCAGTGTTTACGCAATAAGCCTTCAACATCAAAAGACCAATGGCGCGTTGTGAGTGTTCCTGAAATGTGTATATTCCTCGTGCTGATAATGCTTCAAAGCATTGTTCGTAAACCAGAGCAGGAACACTTTTGGTCTACAAGAAGGGTACTAAATACTCCCTTTTTCGGTGAAACCATGGCTTACTGGCGATTTTCCAGAATCTGTCAATTTTTGCAATTCAGCAATAATGAGGAAAATAGACCGGAAATACACTCGAAGCCTAAGCTAAACAAAATCTAGCCAATTTTTTATGTACTTATGAAAAATTCAGTCATTTATTTACGCCAGAAAGGGACGTAACAATAGATGAAAGCCTTCTTCTGTATAAAGGACGATTGAGTTGGCGTCAGTACATACCCACTAAAAGAGCCAGATTTGGTATAAAGACGTTCGCTCCATGTGAGTCGGAGAGTGGTTACATTTGGTCTACAATAATATACACCGGAAAAGGGACACTACTGGATGCAGAGTTTGATGGCATGCCAATGTCATCTAAAGTTGTTTTCACACTCATGAAACCGTTATTCGGGAAAGGTTACTGCGTCACAACGGACAATTTTTACACCTCACTACAACTGGCTGAGACTGTCATGTGACACTTATGGCACAGTGAGAATTACCAGGAAAGGAATGCCGGAAGGAGCGAAGAAAAAAATGAAAAGGGGGGAAGTGATTGCGTTAAAGAAGGGAAAAATAATGGTGCTCAGATGGAAAGACAAGAAAGAAGTTACGTTTCTTTCTACTGTGCACAACTGTGCAATGGGGGAAACAGAAAAAAGGGGTGTGCCAGTGCTAAAGCCAAAGGTAGTGCTAGATCATAATGAGACGATGGGGGGGTTTTGAACGGGTAGATCAACTTTTGACTGACTATCCCACTCCGAGAAAGAGGGGAAAAAAATATTATAAGAAAATATTTTTCCACTTATTGGAAATACGTTTGTGGAATTCTTTTGTGGAATATACAAAATCAGGGGGCAGAAAATCCCACCTAAATTTCAGGCTGGACCTCGTTGAAAAAATCTTGGAAATATATTTTCCCAGTGTTCCCTCCCCAAATGCAGGTAGGCCACCCACAGTAGCCCACCCCCTACGGATCACCGTGAGACATTTCCCCGATAAAATCCCTCCTACAGAGAAAAAAACTCATCTATCAAGGAAGTTCGTGGTATGCTCTAGGAAAAGAGATGCACGAGGAAAAGTAATTAGGAGGGAAAGCAGGTACTTTTGTGCAGAGTGCAATGTGGGTCTCTGTGTAACTCCCTGTTTCCGATTGTACCACACTAAAGTGAATTTTTTAATGTACAATTTTTTGAGGTCTTCCTTGAATGTAATATCTCAACAGAAGGACAGTATAAATTACTTCAGTTATCCCTATTTGCATGACGTAAAATTATTAATTGATTGACAAATGGCTAATTGAAAAGTGATTTCTCTATGAAAATTGAAAATTTCTTGAAACTTTAAATTTGTTACAATAATAACAGTAAAAACGTTTTGAGCACTAGTATTGACCAGTTTTACTAAACAGCAACCCGTAACCGAACAAAAAATGCAATAAAATAATATGACATTTTTTGAAACTGTTTCTGGAAAAAAAACCCGTCATGGAAGGGGTTAAGCGTGCATAAGGTCGTGTAGTGCAAATTGACTAAAAAGCAGCTGATTACATGGTAAACTAGAACATATTGGATAAACAAGATTCTTGCATCAAATTACACATTGCATTTGTATTTATGAGCCATTCTTTCTTAATTCCATGTATTGTAGAGGGCTTACTAATAATGGGTCTTACATCAAATGAATCTGAACTTTGTTTTGATATCATATTACCGTAGCAAGGTCGAATTACGAATGGTGTATGCGCACACATGGAAAATTAAAGCATCCCCTATCATGTGTATTGCATCTCTAATTTGAATTTACAACTCAATGAACAGCATACCGGTGGGAAAAACTTGATCGGGACGCTGTATGAGAATTTTGAGTGGTTAAAATATGTACACCAAAATCTTAACCTTGCAATTGTACCGCATGACCTCATAGTTATGTGATTGGAATTATCTCGAATGGTTCAAACATAACCCCCCTGGTGGTACAGTTAAGTTTTCTACTTCCTCACTTCACTGATCCCCTAATCGCGTAAATATTTTGAGGATGACTTCCTAACTCTGGATCTATGATTTCATTATGATTGTGTACCTCAAAATGCTGCAAATCAACTGCTTTCAAATCACTGGGGTTTAAATATCTTCACGAATTGGAAAAAAAACTTTCTATGCACTATTTGACCCCGGTCACGTAGTCTTTTGATAGTGAACTGACCGATGTCACAAAGAAATAGTTGGATATGCTTGTTTATAAGTTAGAGTTAGCTGTCGTATTCAAATGTTTTGATTGCAACTAGTAAAAAGTATTGAAAATACTGCGTAAAAACAAAGAAAGTTTGGCCATAGGGGAAAACAAAAAACTACGTATAATCGAGGAACTACATAAAATCAAGAGTTTGTTATTGAAATACCTCATGCTTCCTAGCTGGATGTTACTGTTGCTATGAAAAATCGAGAGTTATGTAAAATCAAATTGCATAAATTCAAGGTTTTGCTGTAGTATTATCAAGCATAAGGATTTTTCATTTCTGTTCTCCTGGTTTCAACGTTTCTTTGTAACCATGATAGAAGGGAGAGAAGCGCTTCTCAGCAGAGCCCAAGCTTGACCTGTAAAAGACAAATGAGACATTATTTGGTGGAGTGTATAGCCTAGAAAATGTCTCGTGAATGCCTTTGGTATTTTTACCTAGTGTATCCCACTTCAGTGTTGTCAAGCATTATTCCAGGGTGCACACTAAGGAGTGATAGGATATATTAATCTTATCTCTCATTTTCTCCGATGTAGTATTTATTTTAGCAGTATCTAGCTAGAGCTCCCTTTTCAAGGATCTCCCAACCCTCAGGAAGACGTCTCATAGGTGTGGCAAAAACACACTTTAGCTCAGTGGCAAAGATATTTTGATACTCAAATATGTGATATTGTTTTTGAAGGGAGATATTCTATGAATATATGCAATAAAAATGTGATAGTGTTTTTGAAGGAAATATTCTATGAATATATGTAATTCTTTGAGAATTATTTGAATTATGAAGGATTTCAAATCAAATGATAAATTTCTAGGTGTAACTAGTTAAAAGTAAATACACAATTCATTCTCGGTTTATGAAACTTGTCCTTCTCTTTGCTCTGTGAAGTGTTATACGCTTTCATTTTTAATGTATATTGATGAAGTAAACTTCTTACCCTGTGCACTTGTTGTGGGCTGTTCACTTTGAACGTAAATTTGGGATACTTGCATAACACTGCATACTTAACTATAGAATGTCCACATTAGATATTTAAACTTACCATTTGAATTGGTGGAAATATGATTGTCTTTGGTGTAGTTTCATGTTTGGGAGGTCAAATATGAGCTTAACCTTCCATTTTAGCTAATAGTTATCTTATATTTACGTGAGATATATACGTGTGTTGGCATTAGAACTGGTTGCAATGCCAAAAGTTTGTTTACCATTTTTTTAAAACTAAGATTTACACATTTTCTTTTGATTATTTTCGGTATCTATCATCGTTGGGTAAAATTGGCGCCTCCAGGAAGAGAGGCAAAATGTTAAATATGGGCAAACATACTCGATGGAAGCCGAAAATAATCAAATGAAAATTATGGAAAATCACGGAAACCTGAAGAGTAAATTGTTGCACAGAGGAATTCTTCCCTGTAGCCACTATTTTTAGAACATTGGAATGGTATGGATTCAAAATATCAGATAAATAATTTTCTATTTTTTTATGATCTTCTTATATGATGTATTGATTTTCATATTTTGTGAAGAGGTGAGTATTTGTTTTTTCAGAAAAATATTATGAACTGATTTTTCAAATTTCATTTTTATGGGAGTAGGTCAGTTTGGCAGTTATTTTGATTTTATTTAGTTGCATATAATTTTTCTAAGATTTACACATTAGCAAAGCTTTTTCTGTTAGGTATATAATGTGGCTGAGCACTAACCAAATGGGTGTGGATATAAGTTCCTCCTTGGGCCTTGGGTATTATGCATACTTTTTAAGGCTTTTCTTCATTTCATTATTCTGGTGAAATGAGAAATTTGATGATGAATGAAATTATCCAATCAGATTGTTTATCCTTTTCTATTTGAATGTCATCTTAATTGTGGATTTACATAGTTAACAAATAGGATAGACATTTGGTGAAGTTTTTAGGTACTCTTATTTTTAATTTTGATTGCCATACCAAAATATGGGAGGGAAGTAGGAATGCATTAAATTTGCTTGCTGATGCACATAATGCTATGCAAATAATCGTCCTGCCCATACCATTGAACTGATGCTGTAGCACCTAAGCTCACCAATTATCTTCTCTTGGCTAATGTGGCATCTTTTGTCTGATGGTAATTTCACTTGGGTAAATTTTGTGAGAGGCAATACAAATTATAATTTCAATTAGTTCTTAACATATCACAATCGGAAAATGTGTTACAAAAGTATAAGCACAAAAATCATGTGAAAATAATCTGAGGTAATTGTCTGAAAAGTTGTGATGAAAAATAATATTTATCATCGGCACTATTATATCAATGCAGAAATATGATTGGGTCTGGTCGGAACTGTGATATGTAGTCTTGTGCAGTTTTTCATCGGATTGTACATTTAAAAAAATAATCATTCTCAGCATGGAATTCTTAAAAGCTACAGCAACTGATATCCTTGGTGACTTTCATTTACCTTCACCTTTCATAAGTCAGTCAACATATGTCCTTTATTTCTATTTTAGAAGTAGTGGAAAATCCTAATATGTATCTCTCGTGGGGAAGATTGGGGGATTATGCAAAAGTTATAGATAGGGAGCTAGATCTGTGGCACATTGATAAATGACTTGGAACAGTGTCATGGCAGCTATGGAGAATATATGATTTGAATGTTCCAAGCTGAGGCCTGTTTTTCATTTTGGTGTTATGGAATTCTAGGGCCCACCTCATGAATTCACTTGTAGTGCATGTGACAGCCTCAAGTTTAAGTTTCCTCTTTCAAATTTGCCTCACCATCTCCTTCGAATCACTTGATATCATGTTAATTTTATGAAAATATATCTTAATGACAGCATTTGGATCATTGTCTCAAGCAAAGCACAGCTTTCATAGAACCTGATTAGGTAAAAAAATGAACTTGGTAGATATCTCACAATTTATATGCAATAATATCTTGACTGGTTTTAACTCCTTTGTGTCAATCTCATGAGGATTGCATTCGGCATTGGTGAGCTCTCATGTTAGGACATATAAGACCTTGCCACTGCTTAATCCCCTCGTGAGTATGTCATGTAGACATTGAAACCAGTCAGGTTGTTGTAGTGTAAAAAGAGTGGATTTTACAAAGTTCATTCATTTAACTGTCTACATTGTGCAGAGTTAATTCACTTATTATTCAAGTCATATCAACTGTGTGAAAACACAAATGTCATTGTGCTTTCCTCATTTTTCCTCTCAGACAATTCCAATGGTTTCTGAAATATGCTGAAATGCACCAGCATGGATTATTTGTTGTCTTTCAAATTAGCCATGATCTTTTAGAGTGGACATTATGACAATGAAGCACTTTTCTTAAATTCACTCCTTATTTTATGTATACATACGTAAATCACATTCTTGCTCTTGAAGAGCAATATCTTCCATTACCACCTAGTATCGGAAATGGTGTACACCATTCATCTTGAATTTTATATCCATGTGATAACCTTTATCCCTTTGATTTCTTTTATCACTTTAGCAGCTGTACAATCAGAATTTGTCTCTAATATTTTCTTAACTTGGTATAATTTTAAATTAATGTAATAGTTAAAAAAATAATTCCTACCACGTTAATAGTAGGTATGTATTGTATTTAGTCTCAAAATATTTATGTCCACAGAAAGTATATAAAAGAAAAAGAAAGCTGAATGCCTTGAAATAGCAATGAAATGCTTATGTCAAGTACCTTTTGACATGTGAGTTGCTGGTGCAGTTGGGCCTGTTAAGCCACACGTGACACCGTAGTGGAAAGGTTTAAATAGTAGTTGCGTAATCTATGTTGTTGTTGCACCCTAAAAAACTCGTATGTAAGTTTATACATGAATAAGCTGCCACTTTTCTGAATGTTGAATCAGTTTAGGGAGTATAATACCTGCAATATATTAACAATGAACTGCAGTGCAAATAGGAGGAAAATACATGGTCGGGAAAATTGAAATGTTATTTAACACTTTCAGGACCGCCCTGAATATGGATACCTATCCCCAGGGACCAAAAAAAAGAAAAAATTGAAAAACGGCATTTAAACACACATTTTTAACACACTTCAGGACCCGCGGGCGCACACGCTGTGTCCGCGGGTCCTGGTGGGCGTACACCAGGACGCAGCGTATGCGTCCTCGGTCCTGAACGTGTTAGGGGTCAAAGTAGTGACTTCATTTCTCAGGACACAATGGTGACAGGAGGAATGAGTGAACTTGCAGGTAATTTTAAACTAGGGAAATATCAGGAATACCTAATACATATTCACCAAAAATCTAAGAAATTCTCAGTGAGAACTGTAACAGCCTTTGAATGGTCAGTTGGAGTGCCAACTTTATCACCAGCATCTGCAAATTCTCCAGAACTTGTTTGTTTGAAAGTTCATGAGTTGTGAAAAAATTGATACGATTATCTAAAGGGGGGAAATAGTGTCATTGTGCATAGGAGGAAGTAGAAAAAGGGAGTGTTGTTATAGCATGGAAGTTGTCAGAGCTGGTAAATTTCATTAATAAAATTCTGCCAATTGGGTGAATAGTAATGGGCTGAGTGCATTCCAGATTCTGCTCACACAATGCTCGAGACATTTGATAATAATAATAATGTTGACTATCTTTGAGTGAAATTAGGGCTGTACAGTCCTTTCTTCCATTTAACTCGTGCACCACCCATGGTGATGGCAGAGAACATTTCCACTGACCGCCTGAAATATTAGAGCTATGGAGTTATAGGAGAGGAACTATTGACCACACCATAGCATAGTCCTCAGGCTGTAAAGATGCATATGTATATGGAAACATTGTTTTTTATGTCTTAGGAACTGGGAAATGTTTAAAGCACCTAGTAGAAGGTTTGAGTGAGTGAAGACTTGCCAGTAAATTGCATGAAGTATTTGGAACATATCTGTCGATCAAATTTCTTTTCAACTATCAAGAATACAACTGAAGGAAATCCGTATTATAAAAGTTCAACTTATATACATTAGGAAGTCTTCTATCATGAAAAATTGATCTGAAACCAAACTTGTTTCGAGTGTCAAATAATTCAAGATAAGGGTGTGTACATAGTTTAAAGAATTATATATTGCATTGAATTAAACATGTTAAAAGCATATTTTCATGTTAATGAAAAGTCATCATCATCGCTGGTATATTTATATTTTATAAATAACATAATACTAGCAATTGGTTTCATTTCCAAGATTTTTAAAATTATTTTACAACATCAGTAATGATAAATAGTTGTGGCATGGTTTTTGTTTGCACGAAAAGAAATTGAGGAATGATGAAGTAGCTTTTAACCTCTGCTGGCATGCTTAGCTTGGTGCAGCTTATTGATGGTTTGATAGTTTACTAAATTGTGTTGCTGTGAATAGGTTGTGAAGACTTAGTTTTTAAACACTTTATAAATTATTTCCTAAAGTATCCTAGTAACGTTAATTAATTACTTCATTAAGATAGTGTAATCAATATATAGTTCATTTGTATATATGAATGCCTGCCAGCTAAGAAGACTATAGCCTATGTCACCCTAAGATGTAAGAAGAGTGTAGCTCATTATTAAGTTGTTAATGGGTCTGTTGTGAGTCATTTTATTAAATTGTTAATAGTGAGAAACTGCCATAAAAATTAGCCACTTGGCAGTATACTTGTCAAATTCATGAATCTTCTTTTTTGTCAAATTATTTATTACCTTAATTTTACCTTGCTTTCGAGCTAACTTTAATTCTTTAAGTGTCTCTTCATATCAAGATAAATGTTTTGAATGCAAAGTAGGTTATTCTCCGTAAAGTCTTGTAAGACATCCTAATCACCTTTTTCATTGACTGATACTATGTATTCACATAAGCTCCTCAAGAAATTACTTTAACTTATTATTATAACTATGTGCAATGTAATCATTTGCTTGGTTGTGTTATTTAAGTGAAAGATAGCGTATTTAAGAAAAAAGAGAGCTTTAATTAGCAAAAGTTGTTTGGATTTGAAATTTTTAGCATTAATGAAAAAAATGTCTGTGACCATTTTTTTAAAGTAATGGTTTAACTTTGGTGAAATGATTTTGTGTTGTACAATGTTGTTATAATTTTATTAATGCAGGAATATCCACCAGTAAATGCCAAGTCTTCAAAGAAGGCCGCTGCTCGTGCTAATCCGGCTGATGTAGGAAAAAGTAATGGTGGAGATGGTGAAAGAACTGAAAAATCTGATAAAGGAAACAGAACTGCAACTATTACGTAAGTGCATGCTTTTTATGTCCTGTGTAAATATGATAATTTTCCCTGATGGTATTAGCTATAGTGATGGTCATTTTAAATTTAATGACTCAGGATATGGGCCAGTGAAATGTATGATCAGCAGAAATATTTATGCCTAATGAATGGCTAGGACACAGTAAGTGATGTTCAACATCGGTAATTTTTTCACCTTATATGTTGCATATTTTATTTCATAGTTGAAAGTATCACTTTGTGGCAGAAATAAACCTTTATGTTAATGATATGGAATTAAGTTAGTTCATTAAACACCTTTTTAGATTAGAACTATGTATGGCAAGTACCTAGTTTTTGCCTTCATATACTTATTAATGCTGTTTGTAGTTGTCTTCTTCACCAGGGTCACTAGTTTTATTGTTCACTACATAACAACTGTTCAGTAAAATTGATTGAAATATGCTGAATATGAAATTTCTTCAGTCTGTCTTCTTCTTGTGGCTGTAAACCCTCTTTGTTATCTCATGGAAATTTTGACTTTATATATGTGTGTGCATGCCTAGATCACTTACAGGATGAATGAGCGAGTGCATAGTATTGGACAAGGAGAAATCAGATAAGGAGTGCTCATTGATGAATTGAACATTCTATTAAATTTAGTGGTTCAATAAGATATGCGAGGGTCTTAATCTATTTTGTCTTGTAACTTCCTTAAAACTTGTCTAAATGACTATTTTCCTAGTTAACATTTATTTTGCTCTGAAATAGAGAATAGGGATTCACAATTGTGATTATCAATATAATTGTTTTTTTCTTCTAATTAATTGTAAAATTTTAATCTATTACCCACACATGGTTTATGTTCATAATTGATTATTTACTCACCAAAGAGGGTGAAATTTGCCAGAAAAAAATCATTTGGCTTGACTGGTATTTGAACCAATTTACTTCTCCAAGTCTCAGAAGTAGTAAAATTAAATTTTGCTAAAATGATTTTATTTATTCCTGTTTTCTTCCAATCATAGTATTTTTATCATGATTTGAGTAGATATGAGTATCCAATGTATTGTATTTTGTTTTTAGCCGATGAGATATGGTAATTCCATATGGTTCTAAATAACAATAATTGCATTCCACAAATATTAGCTTAATATTCCACAAATATTCATTTTCAAAATATTAAACTCCTCTGGAGCACCTATATGAAGTTTCAAGTGAAATATTCCAACGTTGAGGACTGCATGGTCCTCTATTCTTTCCCCACACCCAATGGAAATTTTCATTATTGGACCTCCCAAAGCCGGTATGAATGAACATTTAAAGGCAATTTAAAGAGTCTGACCAATTCTACAAATGGATTAGAAAAGAACATGCCAAATTAGCAATGTACTCATAACATTGGATTTTATTTCAGTGAACTTACTTTATAGTTTCAGGAGCACAATCGTAGTTCTCCATAATGTGTGCTCTTGCATTATCGTTATATTTCAATTGTGCTCGTAGTGAGAACATGATTGTTGTTATTACTCATGATTAAAGATAATACTTAGTACTTTTCTACAAAATATTTATTGTACAATGCGTTTCAGCGATTTATTGCATCGTCAGGTACAGAAGTTTGTTATTTGAAGCCTGCCACTGTCAAGTTTATGATTGCCATTATTCAAACTTTGTCTGGTGCTTTAAGTAACTAGTTTTAATTGATGGAGTGTGCTCTTAGGACAGTAACTGTGAGTGTTGCCCCTCTGGAGAGGTTGGCGCTCTGAATAACAATAATGCAGAAGAAGGAACTGTGATCCTACTCCAGATGTGTAAGCATCCTAATATTAAGTACTTACAATAAAAAAGCATTGGTACAGCTCTCGCGAAAGATTATGGCGTTCGGATGCACAGAAGAAGACGTTGTGGAGGAGTAAAGTTTGGTGGAAGGGGTAGGGAAAAGGGACGTAGGGGAAAGCAAAGACATGGAATTTGTGCCATGCATGAGTGCATTTCAAAAAATGGAATTTGTATGAACTGGATAACACAAATGCCGCGCATCCGAACCCCATAGGCTTTCGCGAGAAATGTAGTTCAATGTCAGTGTTCAATGTTCGGGTGAATAAGATCATGCAAACTGATTGGGCTTGACTGCATTATTTATATGCTTTGATGTGGATAAGGATGGAAATAGTAACCTGGGTAGAGAAGAAAGCAAATAAGTGTTGTAAATATTAGGTAAGGATGCTAAAGGGAGATATTAGTAGGAGGCAGAAATAGTTGCCGGAGAACATGCAGTAGAACCTCGGCTATACAACCCTCTTACATACGACGACCTCATTTATACAGTTATTTTTTGGTCTGATAAATAACCCCATAAGACCCCATGTATTTCCTACCTCCCTTATGAAACTTTTCATTTATACGACCAGCTCTGTTATAAACAATTTTTTTCCGGTCCCATCGTAGGATATTCCTCGCTTATACAACTTATCACCTACGGAGCTTCTTAAATTCCGACTTTGAGGGATTGTTGTGAGTTTATCCTGAGAGTAAGGAAATTTTTTAGGCAATTTTAATGGTTACAAAAGGAATTCGTCAGAATGGAAAAAGAATTTACCATTCGGAAGCAACGGATGGAAAACAAGAGGCCTGCATGACCACTGGATGAAAAATGGCCATTTTTATTTTTTTTCGGTGGTTTTTTGATAAAAATATCCACGTTTTCGCGACAGAAAACCACAGGCCTGCGCCGCCGCCGGACGAAAAATCCGCCATTTTAAATTTTTTGCTGTGGTTTTAGGGTAAAAGTACTTCGCTACTTATTCCTGAAGTACATGGCATAGTGCATACGTGTGTCAACTTTTAATGTCATATCTCCATTAGTGGAGATGTGAGGGAATGAAACATTTGAGAATCTCACGAAAAGCTGACTTTGGTGCCATTTTGCCAGAGAACTATGAGGGTTAGAAAAAAATGGAAAGTGGAAAGTTGTAGACCTCACGAAGGGCTGAAAATCTCTGCTTGTCAAAATTGAGATCGGACAATTAGTTTAGGAGCTAGAGTTGAAAAACCATGAAATATGGGAAATTTTTCGCTAAATTTCGAGTTTGAGGCCCTCTGGTGAGGAAGCCATGAGGCGTAGAAAGACGGGGTGGGTCGCATCTTGTAGAAAATTCAATTCTCTGCTCCGAATTTTTTGTCAGATTCCAGATCAGACGCACCATTAAAAAGTTATGGCATGGGAACCGGAGATCACTTTTTGGAAAAGTTAAAAATCCACAATTTTTAATAATTTTTTGGGGGTTTGAACTCTTTAGATGATGAAAAATCAGGGTAAATTTATGATTTATTATTTCAAAATGGCTGAATGAATACAATATATAATTTCTAATTTCTAATACCAATTGCTTTCTGATATTTAATAGAATCTCAAAACTATTTTCAGTTAGATCTCTATCTATCTTTCAGTTAGATGTCTAGTGACATTCTATTTTAGAAGAAAACTAGTTTGTAAAGGAAAAAATTACCTATTAATCACAGCAGATTTTTTAGTAAGCAATACTCCTGCATAAGCAGGTGCTTGTTTGTAGAAGATAAAATGGCTGGTCAAGTGCCATGATTACTAACTTACCAAATTTCAGGAATTCAAATGCAGATTGTTTCTTTCTTGGTAACATGAACGTGCGTACATTTGTAGTGTTATTTGTAAGAACTGTTCTGTTCTGTATGTACAATAAATTACTAGGTTTCATTTGCCTGTATCCAAACATGTAATTGCAACCATGAAACAAAACATTCTCAAGTGCCATGAATGGTAACTTACCAAATTTCAGGAATGCAAATGCAGATTGTTTTTTTCTTGGTAGCATGAACATGCTTACATTTGTAGAGTTATTTTTAAGCACAATAAATTATTAGGTTTCATTTGCCTGCATCCAACCATGTAATTGCAACCATGAAACAAAGCAGACCAAATCGGATAGTTGAAAATGGTTTCTTGTTCCCTTACGTGAGTTAGGTTCTACTGTATTAAGCTTTAACAGCATGCTGAAGAAGGTGATAGAGGAATGAATGTTCGGTAAGTGGGCAGAGGGATGAGAAGAAAAACAATTTTGAATGGTATTAAGGGAGGCAAAAGATACACACAGTTTAAAAAAGATTTAATATAGGAAAATTATATATTATAGGATAAGTTATAGGTAGGAAACATGCTTGGCTTCGATCACTTTAAAAATTCAGATGGTGCAAGTTTTTGTACCCCGAGGATATTATGTGTATAGAACAGGGAAAAGTGTTGATACAGGAAAGATTCTCTGTTGAACTAATAGGTATAAAAAGCACCATTGATGACTAAAGTAAAAAGAGACTGAGGCACTTAGGACATTCCCTCCCAATACATTTCACTCTTTCTCCTTTTTCTTTTCCTATTACTTTTCCTCCCCCCATAATGGCTGGTATACTCACACCCCTTGCGACACATCCTTGTGGTGGCTTGCATGGTAGTAAGTAGATATAGACTGTGGCCTTTGAATAATCTGTTTTTATCACTCCTCTATTCTCCCTTTGGAATCCAGGAATGGAGGTGGGGGGAGGCAAGAGGGCAATCCTTTTGGCGAGGATGAGGAGGAGGAAGATGAGGAGGAGTGGGAGGATGAGGAGGATGGTGCTGGCAAGGGAGACAGAAGTGGCGGAGCCAGTGACCCTCTGGTGGACACTGGAGAGCCGGGAGTTCCAGTGCGTGCTTTGTACGACTATGTGGGTGCTGAAGCTGATGAGTTGAGCTTCAAACAAGGTGAGCATCATTAGCATTCTATAGCCCCGGATTCATTATGGGTTCATTATTGAGGATAAATCCTAATAGCCAGTTAAATGCTGAAGGAAATAAACCACCTGCCACACCATGCTTATTATCAAGTAAACTTGGGCACGTCAGTTTTTGCATCAGGGAAGTGGATAAGTGTTGGGATATTATGCAACCAGTCAATAATATTATCTAGGGTCTTAACTTAAGGTCTGAGCATGTGATCCATCTTGTACAAAACTATCATGTAAAAGACTTCTTGGTAAAATCTTGATGTGGAGGTAACCCTTTCACTGCCTGCAAATTCAATGAAGGGTGTGCCAGGGCCTTTTAAGGCAATTTTTGTGTAGTTATGAATGTTTTATTTTAAAAAATTTTAACAATTATAATATTTATTCTATATTGGTTGGTTTTTTGGGGAAGGCTGACTACTGGGATTACCGTGGAAATAAAACGTCGCTTCGTACATTCCACACAAAAACTTTATTGACGGGCCACACACTTTATTTCGACCATGGTTTCGACAAGTAATTGTCATTATCAAGGTACAGATAATACCAGTCCATTCCTTAAATACTCTCAAGTAAGGGGGAGGAGAAGGGAGGGGGGAGAGTGGAAGGGGGCAGGAAGGCAAACTCACAGGCCAAGGACAGCAATGACGTCAATACAAGTACAAGAAACAATATGTGGTACAACCGTTAAAAATTTAAAAGTGGTGAATGACAATCAAATAAAATATCGTTTACTAAGTTAACATTACAATTCTTCCTTGCTTTTATTTCATATTGTTCTAGAAAATCCAATTTTTACCTTTGTTTTCAACATGTAAAGTTTTAAACTCAAAACTACTGGTGTGATTACAGTCCAGTAAATGTTTGACAAACATAGAAGATTGATCACCAGTTGCGAAGCATTTAAATGTTCCTTACATCTAATAGAAAACTTCCTTCCCATTTGGCCAAAGTACCTAGCGTTACATGAATTGCAATTTAATGCGTACACATTGCTTTTGTCCACATTTTTAAAAGTATCTTTCACATTAAATAAAATTTTTCCAATACGGGGTTATAAACCCTCAATCCCCCCTTACTTGAGAGTATTTAAGAATTGGACTGGTATTATCTTTACCTTGATAATGACAATTATTTATCGAAACCATGGTCGAAATAAAGTGTGTGTGGCCCGTCAATAAAGTTTGTGTGTGGAATGTACAAAGTGACATTTTATTTCCAATATCGTTGTTCCACAAAGTGAAGCCTCAAACGTTAAACTGCTTGGGATCACCATATTTTCTGGTAGATAAATTGCGCCTTATCTGTACAATTAATATGGAAAAATGACAAATGATAGTGTGCGATATACAATGGAAATCTCGTTTTATTGAAAATGAAACTTAGAAACAAATGACACTACATTATTATGAACACAATACAAAGGGAGAAAGAATTAAAAAGGAAAAAGTAGTCATGGAAACGTCAAATGAAAATGTTATCAGAACCCATAAAATTCATCTCCCGAGTCACAATCGAATGATTCGATAGCTTGCATTATTTCGACCGGAACATCAGTAGCAACTTTGCTTTCTCCGGTAACTTTGTCTTCATCACTAACTTTGTCGTCTTCGGATTCTGGTGGTTCTGCACCCTGTAATTCGCCTAATGTTTTATGGAAACCATTTTTGACGAAAGTTACACAGAATTCCAGCCATAGGATATCCACGTGCAGATTTCCTCATAAGATGGGTGTTTCATCTTTCCAGAGTTGGTGTAATCATGGATACCTGCAATCATTCACTCCCCCCACTTGGATCAAAGTTTTGATTTGAATGATTTATTCACTGTTAAATCGAGTGGTTGAAGTTTCTTCGTCAGTCCACCAGGTATAATTGCTACTTGGGAGCATTTGTTTATCAAATTTTTCACTTCGGGCGAAATCTGGGCTTGACATGAATCCATAATTAAAACAGATTTTGGATTAAGAAATGCATGTTTACGCTTTTTCCAAACATTTTTTACCCAGATTTTCATCATTTCTGTATTCATCAAGCCATTTTCATTTGCGGTTAAAATGTCTTTTGGAAAGTGCCCCTTTGGAATTGTTTTCCTTTTGAATATCACCATTGGAGGTAGCTTGGAACCATCGGAAGTTACACACAATACAACGGTGAAATTAGACTTTTCATGTCCCATAGTAGTAATGCACACTTCTTTTGCACCTTTGAGATTCACTGTTCGCACAGTTGAAATGCCAAAACTTACTGGCACTTCATCCATGTTTCCCACATGCACTTCATCAACTCCGGAAATTCTCCCCTTTACAAATTGTCTAAGTTTTACCACCTTAGTCTCCCAGTCTACAGGTAGTTTCTGGCCTATGGTCGTTGAGGCACGAACACTTAAATTATTACGCTTCATAAATCTGAATCCCCAGGATGGATATGTTTTTTTCTTGTGCAATTTGCTTTTCTTGTAGTAAAACTCGCGTAGTTGAGTCATTCCTTTTGACCTTTCACGAATGACCCAATCGTAAAGTCCTTTTTCAAGCACTGGCCAAAAACACTTCCTAAAGTGCATTGCTCATTTACTATGATGTAGTTTCTTAAGAACTTAATCATTCTTTTGCCATTCTCTCATAATAGCTTCCCCCACATTGAATTTTCTACCAGCTGCACGGTTTCCATTTACTTTAGCAAACTGAACAACTTCCAACTAATGCTGGGCCGTGTTAGATTTATGCATTTTTGATCCACCTTCTATTGTCTCTTAAATAGTCATTGTAATTAAAAATTGGTTAATATCCTCGTTCATTCGTCAATATTAAGGTATTCTGAAGATAATTTGCATGACGGTGCTCACCACAAAAAAAAGGCTGCAATTTTCGCTCGCTTGTATAAAAAGCATACCAATTTTTTAATGCGCGTTATGTAGTAGGTGCGCGTTGTCTATGCAATTATCACATGAAATTTTTTGACTGCGCATTATCTAGTAGGTGCATGTTATTTACCAGAAAATACAGTATTTGGAAATGGAGAAAGGGTGGGGAAAAACCCAGCTGTAACATTACAAAAACCATGAAGGGGGTCACAGTTACTAATCCAGGTACAGCTAATCCAGTTTACACTAGTACTACTCTTGAACTGCTCTCTATGAAGTACCCTAGTAAGGAATGGAATTACACTGGAAAATATTCACAACTGCTGGTATTCAAACACTAGCCCTCTGGTTTGGAGGCTTATACTCTAACCATCACACCAACCCGATACCAAATATGTGTCTACATACTTATATACACATAGGGGAACTGAATGGTGAAAAATAAAGCTATATATATGTATATGATATGTATATATTATTAAAATAAAAAATAGTGGGCATCATATTTGGCAATGCCAAAGTTTACATACAGACACAGAAGGCCAATAGTTTGCCCCACTGGCATTAAAAGGGTTAAAGACCTGTATTTTAACTGAGCACTCCATTTTGTTATGAGTGCACTTAAAAGAGACTGATTGTATATCAATTTGACCTACAAACTCAGCAGTTTATAGCATCACAGTCCCATGGTACTTGTTTGGTATTCTGCTATAAATTTTGGAGATTTTGTTGTGAGAAAGGATGCCATGACTCATGAAGGTAATTTCTTTATATTTTTCTATACAGGCGAGCTATTCGAAAAATTGGAGGATGAAGACGAACAGGGTTGGTGCAAGGGAAGAAAAGATGGTCGTGTCGGATTATACCCAGCCAATTATGTGGAGGCTGTATCTGGATAACCATTAGCGGATGAGGTTGAAACGGTGGAGTGAGTTGGCAGCCTCCATTTGACAGTGCAGAGTTGAAGAATTTTTTCATTTTTGAAAATGGACTGGAGTAAATTTCTGGTGTTAAAATGGAATGAATGGTGTTACATTTTTTTGTCATAAACTGGTGGCTCTGTATCAGTATGCTGCAGTGTTATGAAACATCTCGCATCTTATTCTGAAGAATACTCAAAAGGTTTTATCATGTCGCAGGATTATGATGAATTCTAGTACATATTCAGTGTTCCATAGGGAATGAAAAATGCAGGGGTCGGAGTTCGGTGGATGGTTTTTAAAAATCCTACCATAACAACTTTTGTAAGACTCAGCTAGCTTGGTGAAGAAACGAGAAAGTTTTTGTGTAAATAGGCTCACTTATCCTGTATTGTTTTTAGAGAGTTTTTGTGTATTACATCGGTGTAAATACTGTAGTACATCTACGTAAATTTCTGCATGCTATTCATGAAGCTTGAAATAATTTTCAATGAAATACTTTATCATTGCCATAAATGAAGTGTAAAGAGACTTCTGTACATATAATCATACAACAATTAAATGACCCCAGTTCATTGTATCACTCATTAATAAAATTTATACCTTGTATTTTGTATATTTTGCTAGTGTCTTGTAAATACATGAAGCTGTTTTCATAGGTCCTCTGGTAATTTTAGTTTCATTAATTGATCACTAAGCATTAAGGAGGCCACGCTAGAGTGATTCACATTTTAATAGGAATGGTATATAACCATTTCTGAGACATAGAAGTTGTTAGGAAGTGCTATTTCAAGGATATTCTCCTGCATAAACTGTTCAGTGCATAGAACAAGAAGTACTGTGTAAGCTAATGCTCAAAATTGGTAACATTTTTATGTTTTTAGATATTTAAATGAAGAAATAATGCAAGCTGTAGGTATTAATGCAGAATCACATATAAATGGTATCTATAAATAATAAAAGCAAGGTGGTGCAAGGTATTATCTGTGAATCCTACTTCAGCATTAATTAGCTTGTAAATTGAAGTGAACATGTGTTCAAATGATTGAGAAATCAGGTATTTGGATGTGAGTGTTGAGAGGCATATTTTAAACTTGTATTATTTACATAATTTTAATGCTGGTGAAAAGCATGGTAATTGTTGCTCACTTATCATTAGCCGAAAAAAAGTATATATCAAAAGTTTATTTTTAATGTGAATATGAAAAGGACGCTATAATTTGTTAAGTTTAATCCTCAGAACATTGAACGTTGGTTGTATTTTCAGTTGTACAGTAACTTTGATTTAAATGTGCTTAAAAATATATTTCTTGATGAAATTTTATATTCTTTGTTCAAAGTTCACAGTGTGCTAATGGGACCAAACAGTCAATTCATGTATAACTTCCCCATTTTTATTAAACTTTTGGTCGCTGCATTAGTACCATAAGAATAAGAATTTTATTGTTGAAGGATTGATTTGGAATAAATGTTACTAGTTATAATGGAATGTTTTATTTATTTTTATGTAACTCTTTAAGAACTTGTCTACATAGGGTCATGACCCAATGGCTTCTCAGTTTTGAAAACTATGCTGCTCCTTTCATCTTCATTCAGGTAGATGCTTAAATTATTCTTATGTGGTCAAAATTGGTCCTATGTCTCCTCGTACCGTGATGGAAGGAAAATATACTATGTTACTCGGGAAGCATATAGCTACTACAGTAAAACTGTGATGCAAGCAATGCATCAAGCCCACTAGGTTTGACAAATAATTAGGTTTTGTTATGACAAGGTCAACAAGAAAACTTGATATACTGGAACTGCTGATTCAGTTAATTTTAATAAGGGATTATAATTTAGGTTAGAAATAAATACCATGCTAAGCATTTGATGAAACTACTTAAGTGTGAAATTCAGACATATGTGTGTCCACTTTTGGGGTGATATTTTGAGGTACCTATGCTCATTCTTCACTGTGGAAGATTTTTTGTTTTCAGTTTCTCCGTGCTTCGTTTTATAGTTTTTCATTCATAGCTCACCTTTGAGATTGTCTTTAAAGCTTAAAGAATTCAAGCTTGTGAAAGAAAGATTTTGTCTTACTGCAAATAAAATTAAGGATTTTGCTAATATGTTTTGCAAATGCTCCAGAGAGGCAATTTGGAAAAGCAATATGACTAGTGTGTGTGAAATATACACGATGAACTTCTGAAGGCCGTTTTACACGGTATATTTGTTTGTACAAACTCTTCCGTGAACTCTTGTATGAGGCAAAATGTATGAACCCTTGTGCGAATGTCTCAATGCCTGCACGGGAAATATGTAGAACCTGTTCTAATTTCGTTGGGACAAACGTACAATCTCACGTACATTCGTTTGTACAAAATCTTTCATTGTGTAAAATGGCCTTGAGACATAGCAAACTTTTGTTAGTATTATTTGAACAGAAGAGCAAGTGGTGTAAGGAAACATTAACTATAATCCAGAATCTTATTTCTTCCTGTTGTTTCCCTAATGCTCTGTTCCCTATGATTCAATATCTCATTCAACAACGTCACTTAACCCTTTTACTGCCAGCCCATTTTGGGTGGGATGTGCAAGGACTGCCAAGGCTGTTTTCTGGTTTTTAAAGTTGGGCCGATAAATCGGCCCGTGGCAGTTTTCGCACATCCAACTTGGGCTGATATATCAGCCCGCTGGCAGTAAAAGGGTTAGTATATTTTAAAGTTTGATTTACAGAGAACACAAAACAAATTACTTTATATTTCCTACCCACATAGCACAAAATATTCACTAAATGTCTACAAAATATCTCCAATGTCTTCTACTAATATCTAGGAAATGTCTTGTAGTAACTTGTAGACATCTTCTAGACATTTTGTAGTTATCTTAATGTCTGCTTTTCATATGTCTTCTAGATGTCTTCACATATCTTTTTTTTTTTTAAACTATATAAAAATCTATTTATTCACACCGAATTGGCAATATACATTGCATGGTTTCGTCAATGGTCACATTAAAATAAACAACAAGTCATAAAAATAAAGTACAGTAAAATGGGTTTACATACATTCATTTAAATATTCACTAATATCATAATAGGCTTTATACATGCCAAAAAGTTTCGTAATTTGACCTTGAATAAGGAAGGGGGACAATTTTTTAACTGAACCAGTAGTTTATTGAAAATAATGGCTGGAGTATGATGAGGTCCCTTGAGAGCTAGAGATAGATGGTGACTTTTGAGGTGAACATCACCTTTTGTGTAAGTGTAATGGTCGTGCCATTCTTCATTCCTTGGAATGAAGAATGGCACGAATTCTGAATTCCTTGTCTTCTAGACATTACTTAATATCTACAGTACAGACCTCCATCACGAGACTCACTGATTATAATCATATGTATTTACATATAATGAAACTGGGTTTTTGTAAATTTACTAAATTTTCACCTTTAAAGAAAATTCTCCTGTTTAATTCACCCTTCTCAAGTTTCAACACTGCAATATTGCATGTCAAATTCACCAATGAAGGTTTTTCTAGGGAAGAAAATGTAACCTACTTATTTTGGAAATTAAATACTTTTGATTACTACGAATTATGGAATGTTTTAAGTAAAAAAACAATTTTCAGTTCTGGGTAAGTAACGTTCAATATATTTCCTTGACATTTAGTGAACACTTTTAAGACATTATAAAGACATATGCCTATTAGATTTCTAAGTAAATATTTTGTGCTATGTGGGATGGCTATCTCTGGTACTATGTATCTCCAAAAATGTTACAAAGCATTTCAACTCTTTTCCACACTTGACATCCTGATTTTTCTATTAATTCTAGCCATTTAAAAATGAGTGGCAATTTGCCTGTCAGCTGAGTTCAGTGGCAGATTAAGGGGGGGGGGGTCCCTCCATCATTCCTGTTACAGTAGGAGAAACTGTGGTCATTAGGTATTCCCCGGAAAGTTGCAATCCTCCCCCAAAACAACGACCTTAATCTAACACTGGCAAATATGTGCGATAGTAACTTAACAGTACCTGCCCAGTGGCGGATACATGCGGGGGGCGCGCGCCCCCCCCCCCTTGCGGGACCGCCCACGCCGCCCCCGCCAGTCAGCCCGCACGACCCGCACGCTATTCGTTCGTTTCTTTCGTCAGTCGACTCTGAGTCGAGTTATCGAGTAGTTGTTCTTTCTTATGTAGCGCGCGTCCGCGTCATCGTATTTTATACGTTTCTGTCTGGCACATAGATAGCTAACCTACGAGAAAAGTTGCGGCCATTCTAGTGATCTCGATACGTTATTCTGTCTGGCATTTTTTCGAGAAAAGTGGCGAATATTCTACTGTTTGTATTTGTTCACACTCCTTAAAAGTTTGGAAGCGAACATTCTGGCACCTAATGTTCTCGAAACAACCGAGCTACATATATAAAAGAAGCAGAGTCGCTGCCAGGCAGTCAGTTTGAAAGCTAAAATCGTCGCGATAACTTGCGTATCCCTTGAGTTTTTTCTGTATCTGCCATGGTAGTATGAATATTCGGTACTACGTACCATGGTATCTGTTTTCTCTGCCACCTTTTCATGGCCTTTTATAAATATGGAATTAATATGTTTACTACTTCTATTTAATTACCCAGTTTCCATTAATCTGATCGCTCTTTAATTATCCAGATTTAATTCCCGTATTTTTCTCGTAAGAAAACGCAATTGATGAGCAAAACACGGATGATTTGAATGGGTGGCGGCTAAATAACAATCGAAAGCTTGGCAAAAACGGCAAAACCCAATCAAAACCGTAGATCAAAACAGAAGGACAGAAGTTTCTGCCCTGAAATTAAGGACGTTAAAGGACGCAACTAATAAAATTATGATGACACGAATTTATTGCGTCAGTTGGTGATTCTTTCGAAGTGGCTTTTTTATAGCATCATATGCAAAGCTACACCGTTGCGTGGAATGGTGTAAATGGCTAACATGAAGCTGCCTATACGTGTGAGTAATTTCAGTGGGCTTTTGCCTTTTGTCAGGCATTCATCCTCAATCACCGATGATGCTCGCCGTAAGTTGGCGGAAGGACCTGGATTGGAAGATTTTATTAGTGACAATGTGCGAAATTGGGATGACTACCAAGGAAAGTTGCGACGCGAGAAAGGTGAATCTGAAAGATTACGACTACCGCCTTGGTTGAAGACCAAAATTCCTACCGGGCCCAATTATTCACGGCTGAAAGATGATTTAAGGAATTTAAACTTGCATACTGTGTGTGAAGAAGCCCGTTGTCCTAACATTGGAGAATGCTGGGGCGGCGGCGAGCATGGAACTGCAACTGCTACGATAATGGTAAAACTTTACTTGCATGTGTTAGACTCTTGAGGCTTTGTCAATAATTCATTAGAATTCCCTTTCATTACTTAAGTCTCTTGTGTTCTTTCCCTATAATTGTGCTGGTATTAATCTCTCAACGTCAAAATATACCCCTTACAAACGAGTCCTCGATCTGGGCAATGCCCCAGATTGTGATTGAGGCAGGCCACTATTACGCTTGCATTGTTGAACTCGGAAAATATTATAATAGGATCCATTGGATAGTAGTAAAATGAAAGGAATTCTTTGACCTTAAAAGATGGGTATAACTTATCGCTGTGGATCCGTCAGTTTCGGGGAGAAATCAGATCCTGTTAGGCAAACAATTATCTTGAACGTGATCCCTAGATGTTCTATTTCACTCTGCATATTTAATATGATCATGATTCTTTGCAGCTTCTTGGTGATACATGTACGCGAGGTTGCCGGTTTTGCTCTGTGAAAACAGCACGTAAACCCCCTCCACCTGATCCGAAGGAACCTGAAAACACTGCTGAAGCCATTGCAGCATGGGGTCTGGATTATGTGGTATTGACATCTGTCGACCGTGATGGTAAGTTGAAATCACTCTGTTGTCTTAAATGATATCGGGTTACATGGAATTCTGTGACTTCAAGAGAATATTGTTGAGTGTTATAAGGCTCATTCATTTGATTTGTTTAGTTTATTCGTATAATCGCTTCTTATAACTCTGGAACTTTAAAATGGACGTTTTTCAGATCTTCCAGACGGTGGTTCAGAGCACTTTGCCAATACTGTCAAGGAAATTAAAAAAAGGTAATGGGTAGTGATTACAACTATGCTATAATAAGCTGTAAATTGGGCATTATGTATTACTTTTGTGTCAAGAAATACTTTGGAAGCCCAAAGGGTATTTGCATCGAAGCGTCCATTCTGCGAATTCCTCAAATTCACCTGCTTTCCCCTCACCTTCAACCACCTACGACACATATATTGCTACACTACATATGCGCATTTATACTAAACTTTCATTTTCTTCATAAACCCTTTTTCTTTTGTAAACCATTCACTTAAACCTGTGAAGTGCATCTATTTCTCGATGCCATGTTCGAAAACCTGACCTTTTACTCCTAGTTCCCCGAGATGGCGCAGCGGTCGACCAGTTACTCCTCTTTGCTTCATACACATCACCCATGACTTTTCCCGCCTTCAACTTAAACTATCCCCGCTTTTCGATGGCTTTTAGAGAGTTGAGGGACGGATATATATATAACCTCTCGGAGCTACCCTATAATCTTTGGAGGTACCTTATTCCAGTGCCTCCATGCCGAACTTTCATCACCAACTCTCCGCTCACTGTTATTTTACACAAACAAATCACCATTGGCAATTATTTTGGTGGTGATTTGATGATGGTGGTGAATTTAATTTGGTGATTTTGGCAATAACTAAGCATATAATAAATTTGACTTATTACTACATTTTTGAAGCCGCCTAGGCATTCTTTTCATCCGTTTTGGGAAGACTGCCCCCTCCTCCTTGCTGTTGGGTGGAGATAATGTCAAATCTTCGCTTCAGTACCTGTCCCACTCTCGGAATTTGCCCACGGTCATGTATTAACTTAAGCAGTGGATTAACTAAAGGGATATTTGTTTAATTTTCGGAAAGTATATTGTCAGAAGTGCAGTCCTTAACTTCCGCTGAGTATTTAAAAATGTCAAACTGGGTGTTTCCCCACATTAGGCCCCAGGGGTCAGTGTGGAAATCTCCGGCAAGAAAAAATGTCCCAGGTGTCATTTGGGAACTCACCCTGCTGGACGCGGGACCCTATCGTCGGCTCGCAAGCGGTGATTATCTCTGCCCTTTCTCTCGCCGAGACCCTAACTCATTGCATGTGGCCACGGTTAAGTATTAGTTGATCTTAGTGGATACTTTTGAAAACTATTTGAGGCTAACTCGGAAAATATAGCCTCCGAAGCGTGTGCCGCATGTTCAACTGATCATTTACAAATTTTAAACTGATATTCATGTTAGGGGAGGAAACTGGTCCAGAAATCGTAATCTTAATTATCATAAATTCTTCGAAGATATTCCCATCTCCCCTGGAAAATTTGGGAACGAAATTTGTCTATTAAGTTCTTATTGTGTCAACAATTGACTCTTCATGTATATTAACCTTTATCTTGCGAGGTTTTTCGCCGGCCTTATATCTAGACTACCAAGGTTTTTTTAAAACTTTCTGCCACTAAAACAGTGTTTTAGAAAAAAAATTATTACAAGAAAAGTATTTGTTGTATAACAATAAAATAAAAAGTGCTTAATAGAGTTTTTACAGGGATTTCATGTGACTTGATTTTATAGTGATAATAATTATAATAATATTTTAAATCAAAGTTTAATTATTGTTTATGTAAATAAATTTAAATTATTTTCGAGGGTGAAGGCTTTTTTTGCCAAAGAATGAGCGATTCCTCTACAAAAATGGTGTAACACAATGCCATTGGTTCAATTTAAAGTTTTAAAGTAATGGAATGGTAAATAACCATAAAGAAATGGAAAATATTCAAAGTATGATAACTACCTTTTTCCGAGAGTCACCGTTTTTCTCTTCCAAACACTATGAAAGACAAATTTTTCACCAAAATAAGTATATGTTTTTTGCATAATAAAGTACTTAATTTGAATTGATTAATTAATTTTCCGTCTGCTGTTTTTGTTTTATTCCTTCCTTTTAGACAATATTTTACCGGATATTCGATGTAATTACGTTCAAACTCATGTTGGGTAGCAATGTTATTTTCGTGTTCCGAAAGTCTAATAAATAAATGTTTGTATCCACATTATGGATATAAATCCTACACGCAGTAATCAAGCAATAGATACGACATAAATTGATTGTTTTTAGCCATTGATGGACCACTTCTAGCTCACTTTAGCGGACCGTTCCCATTGCGTCATAAGTGAAAAACCGCAGTCGGTGTTGTGTGCTGAGAGGTGCTGTAGTATCTGATGCTGTAGCTACTCACTCTAACCCTTTCTTTTTAGAGACGCTGTCTCCAAAAAGAAAGGGTTATAGTGAAGGAAAATATTCTTGATAAAGAAGGGGGAAGAGATAGGTGGAGGATGGGAGGGGGAGGTAGGGGTAATTGAGAGATATGAAGAAGTGAAACGGAGGGAGAGAGATGGAGGCTCAAGGAACTGCTGAGGGTTGATGATAAAACCTAGTACGTACGACAGATGCAATATTTTTATATATTTCTGATACGAAAACATGAGTGCACATTGTATACGGAAAATTACTGTAGTTCAAAAACTTAAATAGCAACTTTGGCAATAAAACCCATATTTATGAGAATTCATGTAAATTTTGTAAGCACCTGCACATTTTCCTTTGAGCTGAATATTATCATAGTGGTGTCAGCCAGCTACGCATTTCATATATTGACAATTGTGCGATAGATCATGAAAAAGGGGTCTACACACAGCCCAACTTCATATTCCGGGCACCAAAGTCATGTTTCTTAGAAATATACTGATGACAAATGACTCGTCCTTTGAACGACATAATCATCTCGTTCCAAAATAACTTCGTTTTCAAAAAATAATTTCACAAAATCAAGGAGACTATTCTCTATTGTGAGTGGTGCTTGATTTTTATCTAATCTATACGATGGTCCGGTGAGCGCATGCACTCTTTGCTTGAAATTCCGTAACGGTAAACACAAGGAGGGCTCAACATCCGTGTCACTGTCTCCATCACAACTGCTCTCTGTCAGAATTTCTATGCCTTCCTCTTCTTCCAGAAGTTTACTTCCAGAAGCCATATTGCTAGAACTACGATATTACAAAAAATTTTTCCTCAAAAATACTCATGCCACAACACACAACACTCTTGAACGATCAGTTTCAGGGGAGACTGTCTCACCGAGCCAGTCCGCGATGATATGAAAATGTTAGTCACAACAGATTTGCAGACGGTAAGGACTTCTAAGCTTATGTATGCAGAAAGGCTCACATGCTATCAAAGGCATCATTCAGCATCCTGTTATCTTGATTTGTGCTCACGTAAATATTCCCTTTCCTCCTTACCAGCGAGATAAGCAAACTCGAACAAAGAGGATGAGTCATTCAGTGGACAGATGGTCCAGCGGAACCTATTACATTACGCGTATGGCGATAAGGAAGAAACCTCTCATGAAAGTAAGATGCTCCTATTGTTGAGTGCTTTCTGAGAAGATAAGGATATAATTGGGCTGTATATCCTTCTCTGTCATGGCAAAAGGATGAAGTTTCCTGGTCTCACACCAAGTAAACAAACTTAGAGTAAGGAGATGCATCGTTCAGGCAAAAGATGGTCAAACAAAATCTCAATATCTTGACATAACCAAGAAAAAATTCTCATGATAGGAGGACCTTCTATATTCTGAATGTTCTTCTTATAGAAATATATATCTTTGTGCGGTCTATAACTTAATTTGTACTGAGGAAAGTATTCAGTTCCCTCCTCATACAAATGGCAAGCAAACCTTGTTGACGGGAGCTGGATTCTTCATATGATATTACGTCAAACAACATATAATACCGTGAGATATCCACAGAAAAAAATTCAGATGGAAGAAAGATATATTCTTAGTCGAATTCCCCTTCAAAATATGACTTTCTATCATTTGACAGTCCCTGGGGCCTTGAGAGCGAAAGGAGGATGCAGTGTGCCATATGAACACGCTCGGCAGTCTAGGGATATTTTTTTTTGTGCCGGAGATACCCGCTCTGCTGATAAAGGTTAAGAACGGTAGCAACTATTTAAAAAAAGGCAGAGATCTATATTGTCGTGTTAAAAAGTGTATTTGTGAAATTAAACATTTTATTATCATATAATAGCATAAAATACGAGGTAATTCCGTCAAAAAGAGTCGCAATTATTAACAACCCTCAATGATAACCAAGCACCAAATACGGATAAGATTTTTTGGAAACGATAGCAAACAAGGGATTGAGATGTGCAGTGTCGTAGGAATTAGGCCCCGCAAGAAAGGAGAAAATCTACGTTAGTTTTGCGAAAATGTTTTGACACACACTTGTTTAATTAACTAATTAAATGAAATCTGGGAAAAATGAATGATTTTATAGCTGCAAAAACTTCTTCAGGCAAACGTGAAGTGTGTAAGGAAGTTGAATGAAATAAATTAATATGTATGGCATATTTTAAGCCGCCTGGGCATGCCTTTCATCTGTTTTAGGAAGAATTTGTCCACGGTCAACCATTAGTTCACGCAGTGGATTAACAAGAAGTAAGCTGTGTTGCTAACTCGGAAAATATAGGCTCTGAAGTCCATATCTTTCACTTTTCATTTACAAGTACTTCGTCAACGTGTGTGTGGAGGAAACAAGGCCCTCATTACGGGATGTTTCCGTGGTCATATATTAATTTACACAGTAGATAAACTAAAAAACTATTTGTTCATACTCAGGAATTTTAGGGTCAGAAGTGCATTCCTTATCTTCCGCTGAGTATTTACAAATTTCAAACAGAACTCAAACGTAATTATTAATCAAATTGATCAGTGAATCTTTTATGAAAGAACTTTGTTAATAATTACCGTAGAGTTTTGAATAAAATTTTATAATGCACAGCGTATAATATGGAATGCACTCCCGAAACTATATTTCCCGAAATAACAAGTATTTTTTTAGTTAATCCACTGCGTCAGCTAATGGCTGACCGTGGAAAAATTCCGAGAGTGGGCTTAGTCTTGGGGCAAAGGGTTGAGATTGCCTCCTCCTCCCACCGGCCTCTCTCCCTTTGTTGCTCACCCATAAGCAAGCGCTAGCCCAGAACCCTACCGCTCCCCTCAAAAAATCCCTCAGCAGGTCAAATTCTTCATTCATCCCTCGCGCGACTCTTCCAGGTCCCTCGCCATCTGCGGGGGGAGGAAGGGTCTCCACTCCGGTCTGAGTATTTGTTGCTCTCCCGTGGGGGGGCATGGTTCAGCCACTTCGTCACATCAACATCAACTAGGGACTTAGAAAAATTTCCATCCCGAGGTGGTAAGAATTTTTTGTCCGTGACTGTACAATCTGTGGCTTTTATTTGCTTATGGTCTAAGGACAGATTGTAAATATGATTCGAGCTGGCCTGGTTAAACACCAGAATCTGGGTTTTATCATAGTTAACTTTTAATTTATTATTTACGGACCAAGTCCACACACTATCCAATAATTCTTGGGTATGATCCTCTAGAGAATTGGCAGATTTATCTGCAACTGTGAAGTTTGTGCCATCGGCAAACAATATAGTGTGTATGTTGTGCTTTAAACTGATCAGCAGTAGTAGTGCATCCACAGTGTAACCTACCTTTCTTTTTTTATGAACGGTGGTCCTGCTTAAATTTACTTGCGTTGTTTAGTAGTCCGGTGATTTCCCCCGGTCGTGCACTAGTGGGCCGATGTCAAGTGGTGAATGGCAGCACTGGGTTGTCTTCCTCGGCGATCTTCACTCTCTCCCTGCCGTCGGTTGGGTCGTCTTCACCCGTTGGGCATCCCCACTTGTCCTTTTTTTCACGTACACCTTTGAAACTCTCTTCCTCTTCACCAAGTTGCCATTCCCGAAAAAACGTCCTCTCTCCTCTTACATAAGACTACAAACCCCCACACTTCTCTTCCCAGCTCCCACAAGTTCCTCACGCATTTTTGGTCCTCATTTTTTCGCCGGGTGTACTGCCAACCCTTTAGCACGTAACAGACAGGGTACCAACGGTATCGTTACAACAGCCCCACATTGCAGTATGTTGACTGCCTCTATGAGGTGCTGTAACACTATTCCTTACTTAGTTAATTCTATTTTTTATGGAGTAGAGTACTCCATGGGTGTATGTTGCAACAAAAGATATATAACTTTCGAATAACTGTGGGTAATCTCCATCAACCTTTAGCAGTGGAGGCTATATACTATGTTCAGCCTGTTGTAACCCTCATGGCACGAAACAAGCATTCTCACTTTTGTCCCTTTAACTCTTAATGTAAAGGAACTACCAAAAAACTATGGAAAGGACTGGGGTGGGAATTACCAGACTTGAAGGTTACGTGCTAGGCTAAGGTTGCTGGAAACATTCTTACGTGACAAGTTCTACACAGCGAAATTTATTTTACCCCATACTAAAGATGTTGGACTGACATTGGCTGTTCCAATTCAGGTCTGCCACCTCAGTAAATATGGTAAATACCATGTATGTACTATATTTAGTTTGAGTCTGGCTCATACTTTTGAAGTGCTATGGACAACTAGCACTTTTATGCATATGTGGTTGAAAAATCAAGCAAATGAATGATGGCAGCAGTCACCTTAACATCTCTCATGAAAGCACTAAAGAACTGACATTTGACTTGCCAAAGGAAAGTTTATTAGGTCATGCAGGAAAATTATAGCAGTTTTAAAACTGAAAATTGGCAGAATAGTTGACTTATGTAGTAGCCCTCGTCATCTCTCATGAAGTTCACGACCCTGGCCATGATGAATTGGTATGACTGGCACGGACGGCTAGTAAGCCTTTTCTTTTAGTAGCCCATACCACCCCTTCAACTGTCATGACTTTGGTCCAAAGACTGAGAAGGCATTACATCACTTCCTGAATTTGGGAAAAATTTGGTACGGCTGGAATACCTTAACGTGAATTGGAGCAAGGCCTAAGTGAATCAAGAGAAATTCATTGCTGAACAGATAGGTTTGAGAATTCTTTCTTCCCATGCTCCATCAATGATTACAACAAGGAAAGAGTGAATCAGTAATCCATCAGAACATGTTTCACTTTTTGACCTTTTCTTCATCTATATCCTTTCCGTCGACCCTTCTTTTTATGCCTTATGCAATTAGTCCTTAAGTATCTCTTGGGGCAGTGTGTATATATGTGGATGGAAGGAGAATTTATCATACAAAAAGGCTTTTATGAAGTCAGTTTGCTAGAGTGATTCTTCAGACTCTTCGCGTAATGCAGAAGAATCTTGAATCTAATGTTGCTCTGCAAATTTGCAATCTAAGCCTGGCCTGCTGTTCGATAACTGGCCTGGGAAAATGTTATCTTTTGCCAATTTTCCTTGTAAACTATCAATTATGTACTCTCTTTCCAGGATTCCTTCACTATTGGTTGAGTGTCTGGTGCCAGATTTTCGTGGTGATTTGAAAGCTGTGTCTTGTATTGCTTCATGTGGCCTCGATGTTTTTGCGCATAATATTGAAACAGTTGAGGCTTTAACTCCTTTTGTTAGAGATAGGCGAGCCAAATATAGGTATGTATTCAATACTATGTTGTCATTTTTATTGTCCTGAATTACTGTTATTTTAGTTGACCTTATTTATTGGACCTGTAAGAACTGGAGCGACTTCCTTTTAATTGTAAAAAGTTTACAAAATTTCCTCATTCATCTGAATACCCATGAAAAAAATTTTAGAGTCAAAATGAATCACGTGAATCATTTTATGTACTGGGGGCAATGGTCTACCACAGTGGAAACACGTTCCCAAAGTCACCATAGGCTTGGGTTCAGAGGGGTGATTCTTACATATGTCAGAGTGGTGTTGCCCATGATTGCAAGTGGCTGACAGTAAGTGCGAAATGACCTTAGCTGTTGAATGTTAAACTTGAGTACTGCTACTACATATTATTGTGATTTGTTTAGCAATATAAATGCTTTTCTGTAAAGTGCGTCCAAGATAATAGCATAGTTGACAGAAATACAGCCAATTTGTAAACACATCCAATGCCATTTGGGGAAAGGAATCACGTGACCGAAGTCCATGATGGTGGCCTTTGTTTAAATCATAAGATCATGAAAAATTGTTTACTTTTCATTTCTTTCTAAGACAAATGAGTATATTTCAAATGCACTAGACTGTCTCTAATGGCCATCTAGCGGACCGGGCTAGGACGGTTGCTGATCCGGTGTTTTCTTATTTATAGAATTCACCTCGGCCAACGCTGGAGATTATATGTTGTTTCGCGTTCCGTTTTCTACCCCTTAGTCTAATTATGACTCTGGGGCCGGAAGCTGCCCTCTCCCAAAACCCTTTCACCTATCCTTTTACCTTCCTATTCCCGCAGCCCTTCCTAGCCCTCGGTGATGAGCGAAGGCTCGCAGACCGGGGCGAAGGGTGGATCCCTGCGCGGAAGACCCGCTTATTCACTGTCTCTAATGGCCATGGATCTTTATCCATTTTACTTTTTCCCGATGCTTCCCATCCTCTGTGGAGGTGAAACGATAGCCATCCTCTTGTTTGCCTATTTGCATTCTGTCACTGGGCAGAAAGAATGTGCAATGCAACTCCTCTACACTGAACAGCAAGGTCACTCAATTACGATTATCTGAGGGAATAATACAATTGATGAGGTTGAATCCTGCACCCTCTCGAAAAGTTTATACGATTACTTGGGTATTTTGTGACTCTTGGCAATGCAGTTAGCTTGAAATTTAATACACCATTTTATCACCATGTCAGTGAGCACTCCAATAGAAAGTTGATTCATTGTGGAGATGATTGGGTGGGGCAACACCAGAATGGATAGCACAGATGGAACGGAGTGTGCAGGGGGAGGGGAGAAAGTCAGAAAAGGAAGTTGAGCGACAGGCTCTCATTGATTTTATCAGATTTCATGCATGATTCATGCCTACTGCAAATACTGCGGTGAAATAAGTAGAAATTGCCAAGAGAAAAAATATGCCTGGAGTGGGAATCGAATCACAGACCTTTGGCTTGTCAGGCCAATGTGCAGACCACTATGCTATCAAGGTTTTCTAATGCCTGTGGTATTTTAGGAGGATTTAAGGGAACTGGATGTTATGTGCATTGGCCAGACAAGCCAAATGTCCATGGTTTGATTCCCAGTCCTGATCTGATTTTTTCTGGTGGCAATTTCTACATATCTCATGATGGTTATTTTCTTTGTGTGATACTAGCAAATTTTGATTAGTGTATTCTCATTCTCATTAGTACTCTTTAATTCATATTCAATCAGGGTTATTTTCTTTCATATGAGTAATTTTGGTTGTACACTGTGTGAGACCCGCAGAAATTCCATTCCGTCTTTAACCAAATTTTAGTGAATTTCAGTTGAATAATTGTGTTGGAATGGTCTAGAACTCATTATCAAGCCTAATTTATTCCATAAGTAAAATTTGGATGGAAATTTCACTTATGGTAGTTTTTTTTGTTTGTTTTATTCCATTCATTATTGGACTGTGAATGCATGTCTCATCATTTGCGTTTATATAATAGATAACCTATTCATTGATTTTCTATGTTGAATTTATTTAGGCAGTCATTGACTGTTCTCGAAGAGGCAAAAAAGTTTGTACCCGAGCTGATAACCAAATCATCAATAATGCTGGGCTTGGGTGAAACTGATGAGCAAGTTATGCAGACTTTGAAGGGTAAGTTAAGAAAATATTCTTTCTCCAAAATTCACAATGATGACAACTTAATTAATGACACTTACAAGGTGCCTGCTTGTGGTGTAGAGTTGTATAAATTGATTAATATTCATAACCCAAGCTGTCAGTGCGTTGCAATTTTCCTCAAATACCTACTACTATTAAATGGGGTCACTCCTGCTGTTAGCTCTGTTTGATTCAGAAACATTATATGATGTGAATGAAATTAAGGCTGTTCTAGTGCTCTATTGCTTCTTTTAAAATTGTTCAGTTAATGTATTTTTTACTGTTTGTATTTCGTATTCAGATTTGAGATCTGCTGGTGTGGATTGTTTAACACTTGGACAGTACATGCAGCCTACTAAAAGACATCTCAAAGTAGTAGAGTATGTCACTCCAGCCAAGTTCAAACATTGGGAAGAAGTAGGCCAGTCACTAGGATTCTTGTATACAGCTAGTGGACCATTGGTTCGGAGCTCTTATAAAGCCGGAGAATTTTTCATCGGTAATATCCTCCGGAAACGAAAGGAGGCTTTAAATTCATAGTAGTAATAGCCAATCAGTTGCAGTGTTGTCAATTTAGAAGTTTATATTAACTTTTTATATTTGCTTTAGTTAAACATGGTTTTGTGCAACACGAATTTAAAATGTACAACACATAATTACTACTCTACTGACAAGGCACAGTGTATCTTTGCATGTCATAAAGAAATATGTATGTATTTATAGACAGAAAATGCAAGATAATGACTGCATATATTTTTGTAGCCAGAAAATTGTTACAATAGTGTGTTAGTGTACCTGCTTCACCCTGACTTATGTACACAGTTGTTTATTATTAAAATTTGTTAAACTTTTTCATGCTTGTACATTTTTGTTGACAGTTTTTTTTTTTAATAAACATCCTGGAATAATCGTTTTATGTATACGTATTTTTATTCAGCCAATTCACCTTGAAGTTGATCTTTGTTGACTCAGAATTTGTATCTGCTAGTCTTACCATGTAAAGGTTGTGAATTAAGTTAACTCCGGAGTGGCAGAACTAAATCATCCCATTTTAGATTTTAGAAGGCAGATCGGTTGAAGATTTCTGGCTGCCCCTTCAAGGAGATTTCAAAATCTACATTTAATGCATGGAAAATTCTAGGTTATACAGTGAAGAAATCCAGATAAAATTAAGATTTACTGTCAGCATATGAATAAGTCTGGATATTTCCCCAGCTTACCCCACTCTGGGTAAAAAACATAGTTAACATTGTACATATGTGAATAGATAAATGGCATGTTAATTTTGTCTTTGCCATCAGTGGTTAATGTACACATTAAAGTAATAGGTTACTATAGGCTACTTGTTACATTAATGATTAAAGGGAGGATTTATTGAAAGTGAGAAAATCCTCCAGATTTATATGTTCATGTGCAGGGCAGGTGCGGATACAAGGGGGGGATCATGACCCCCAAAACCTTAGACGACTTTTTTGTCACGGAAAAACGATTGTGAATTTGGCAATAAGTTGATCGCATTTGGCCTTATAAGGGAAAAAAGTGATTTGGTTGTACATCAGGAAAACCAATACCATATTGATGCTGTGTTAGCTGGGAAAATATTTCTCTTGACATATCACAATCCTGCATTATAGAAATAGCAAATTAAATTCATTCGCAGTGCGTTTCACAAATAGAGGCAATTAAGCAGCGCTTGATTTCTATTGTAAAAACAATTATTTTATGTGGTTGGCAAAATTTTGCCTATTTTGGATACTAACTAGGGATACCTTTAACTATCCCTAACTCAGGGATACCTTCAGTTCCAAGGGGAATTGATTATTAAGATTCACAATGCTCCAGCAGAAATTTCTACCTCCAGGACCGAAAGGCGTCATCTGATGCAATTTCTCATATGCAAGCTATCCGAAGCCCAGAATTTCTCCTCTCAATTGTGTCTTAGTAATATTTTAGGAATAACTGTATTACTTAGTCGCCTTCTTCAAGCACCAACACTTGATTTTAAAAAGGGCATTGATGCAATAGAAGACACTAAAAGCATACTTGAAGCAAAGTGAGAAAATGATGTATCCATCTTTAAAAATATTAATAATTAAGTAAGTGAGAAAGTACTAATTAGTGGCTTCTATAATGAAGCACGGGAAATAGCTGAAGAGTTACATGTTAATTTAAAGATACCACGACATGTTTCCCTCCGAACCAGCCGTCAAAACCACCCTGCCGAGTTGTGTTAGAAATATTTCCAATGACCTGTTTATATACCACTTTTGGACAACGTCATCACAGACTTAAAAGACACACTTTCAATGGATGTTATGAATTTATTTAATCTTCGAGCCATCTTGCCCAAAACTGAAATAAAATCAGAAGATGAAGTCGATATGAGAGGAATTGTAAATATTTAACAGGATTTTATTTACTCTAATAACTGTAAAGCAAGAGTTCTCATTGTGGGTTCAAAAGTTGAAGCGGGTCTTGAAGAACAGAGAATAACTCCCAGATTCCATTTTGGGAACATAGGGAAACTGCGGCATTGACATGTATCCAACCATCCACAAACGTCTGCAGATTCTGGCTACACTTGCAGTCAGTGCAGCGACCGTGGAGCACTGTTTTTCTACAGTTATGACCCCTCCAAAAATTGCCTCCGCATGCATACTGCCCTTCTGCATCTCGTCCTTAAAACCTATTCTCTTTCTTCCCTTTCCCAGCTTGCCCAAAATTCTTCCCTCTATCATTGCCTTGAGCAAACCATCGCCCCTCAATACTGCTTCCAGCCACTTACCGTGCCTCCTCTTAATCTCAGCCAGAAGATTACTCTCCTCATCAACCGTGTCAAGCACTTCCACATTTGTCTTCCCTTCCATCCACTGCACCTTCTCCATCCTCCACACCCACATCTCAAACACCGGCAACCTATTCACGTACTCCTTTCTCGCAGTCCATGTTTCTGCTCCATACAATGCCTCACTCCATGTGAAACTCTTCTCCAGCCTCTTCTTTATACCCTTACCCAAGGTTGTTGTCATCAGCTCCCTTCACTGCGTAGGTAAAATTTTTTAACCATGTAGTTTATCTTATTTGATGTGCTATGTATCGGTTATAGATAGTTTTTACTGTATATATCTGATATGACATGGCAAATAAACTATAGTTAGGAATATATTATATTATTATTCTATTGCTAAATGCAAACTTTGCTAACATTGTCCTAATGTCTTTGCTACTATACCCATTTTCTTCTAGCATACTAACCGGTATAGGTGAGCTGCAAGGTTTGCATTATTAGTGAGATGAATTTGGTGCAGATATGTCGGTTGAAAGTGGGTGAAAATCACGTTTATGCTGGCGAGATGAAAGCTCACATTTACCGCTTTCTTATGATATCAATGCATAAAATATTGATTGTTCCCCCCATGAAAAATTCGTATCCATGCCATTGATCTCTTCTCTACTTCCCAGGTGGAAGAATTCTTGAATTATAGCTACAGATTTTGTTTTACAACTTTTATGAAGTCTAATAGTGAGAAAGCCGGCTGAGTATAAACAAAAAAATATTTAAAGTAGCAAAAGAGAATTTGGCGATGGTTTACATAAAAAAAAAGAAGTCATGGATCACACAAGTATACTGAGCTAGCAATATAGTTCATAATGAAGAAATATGAAAATATTAAAAGTCGAGTACAGAAAGACAGCAGCTGAATAAAGTCATAAGAAATATAATAGTGGTCCTGTTACAAAACCCAGGGAAGATTTGGTGGAGGAAGCTGTTTAAATGATACCTGCCTGGAGAAATAAGTTTTCTTCTCCCATGGAGTTGAGAACCGTCTCATTGGCGTGAAATTTAGCTCAAGCATCCAAGAGACTTACATTTTAAGTCTTGAATTTCAAAATGGTTTTTAAAAATGCGTCTTGTTTACAATTCAGAAAAGTTTCTTAGATAAAGTCACAAAAATGTACTTGAGTTATTGAGTTACGAATTTCGCGCTCTCAGGCAGGAAATGTGACGTCAGTGCGCCTAGCTAACGAAAAGCGCACTGAGCGCACCTGTCCGAATTGCTTGTGTCGGAGAGGGGTTTGTTTACAAACATTGGCCCTAGAGTGACAAAAAAACAGTTTCCTTGGGGATTGTTCATTTTGCTAATGTAAATAACAAGCGCATTTTCCTGGTAACGCTTTAGCCACGGAGTTAATTCTCGGGTGCACATGTATCAGAGAGTCTACACCACCGATAAGTTGACTACGTTTGGGATATCGTTGGAAAGATGGTGAGTCTTCTTAGCATGAGATCTTGAAGAGGAAAGGCGTGATACGCTTTTAGCCGATAAGAGACTCATTCAATGGAATCGCATTGTATCGATCCATCCTCTTGTAAAGTTCGGTATATCTACGTCAATGCTTGCATTTACGTTGTTTCATAAAACCATCTTATAGCATTAGAAGGAAGAACCGGAGCATATTAGACTCAGACCTCGTTCAAAACTTGTTATTGTAAAATGAGATAAATTACTTTGACAGCTTATGAGTTTAGGTTTTATGTTGCTAAATTAACATTATGACTTGCATGCATTTGGTATATAAGATGTATCTTCAAAACCACTTAAATTTGATTGCTTGATAAAAAAGCATGCAATGAAAGCAAGATGGGGTAAATTTAGCTCAGTTTGAGTCAGAATTTGTTTTATTATTGAAACAGTCTGTCGCACGAAATAGTGACATTCTCTTCATTACTAACACAGTAACGGGTCTAGTTAAATTTAACTGTTGCAATTCTCCGTAAGTTGAGAGCGTATACGTCCTAAAAATTATACTCATGATCTCATCCAAATTATGCTTAATGTTCTTCATGTTTGGGTGATTTTCTGCAGATAGCTGTAATTGAGCTGTTTATATTTTAGTGCTCCTACACTAAATCCAATTCTGGGGTTCGGCGAAAGTCAGGAACATCCAAGTTCGAGCTAACTGAAGAACAAAAGTCTGATATTAAGGCAGCATTTGATCTCTTTGACGCAGATGGCAGAGGGAAATTAGAAGTGAAATTATTGAAGGTAAATCAAGCCAAGTGTGTGATTTAGTGCTTACTATGTTTGGTGTGATCGTAATTATTTTATCTGCCATCTGTCATTGTAGGTAGCAATGCGTGCACTTGGATTTGAGCCGAAGAAAGAAGAGATTAAAAAAATGATATCGGAAGTTGACAAAGAAGGGACAGGTAATCACAAAGTTATCTTTGATCTTAATGAGAATAATTGAATGTATTTAGCCCTAGGTTTGTTTTCTTTATTATATATATTCTTGAATACTTATTAGTCTTCCTCTAATGGCAGTGACCATAGAAACAATGAGTGGCGTATCACTTACTATCACAGTTTTCTCTTTCACTATAGGCATTCTTTCAACAAATATCATCGTGGAAAAAAATATTAGTTGTAAATAATATCCTCTCAAAATAGCATGATGTCACTAAGAAATGTATCCTTTGATTCCCAATGAACTAAAGTTGACCAAGATTTTATTCAGACTTTAAAGTTGGACCAGTTATTTATATATCATATATATATTATCATATTTATCAATGCTTGGTCCCACCATATCTAAAGGAAATTTTAAAATAGATAATTTTTGTCTTTTCATAAAAAATCTTGGTACTTAGGTAAGTACCCTTCTATTATTGCCAACACCTGGAAAGTTATCCATTACAGTTGAACTCTTGTGCAGTGCTATTAGCCTAATTGACATTATAAGATAACTATTAATTATGTTATTGTCAAATTTGATGAAAGTATGTAGACCTTAACATATTGAGGGTAAAGGGAAAACAATGTTTAAATTATTGAAAACTGTGTAGCATTCTTCATAACGATGAGCAATGTGTTCACCTCTTACAAGGCAAGAATAATTCATTAGAATCAATTTTGTAAAGGTGGACATGGCATATAATGAGACTTTCAAAACCATTGAAAAATCTTATGGAGATGTCAGAGAAAACAGTGCAATCAAGATTTAAGTTCACGAAAAGATTCATGGCTATATCCATCAAGAATTCCTATCACCAATCTTACTCTAGTAATTGTTGGAAACAGCATCCTCAACATTTAATTAAACTTTAGAAACAATGGCAAGATTCATGGTTATGTCTATAATGAAAAGCATGATGGCAATGATGGAAGAGTACCTACCAAAATTCTTACATATTGAAGGCGTGTTTATTGTTAAGGTTTCCTCCGTGTTAATGTTGACTTTGGATAACAGTTTCGCCTGGTTTCCTCCGAGCGTCTTCAGGTCAAAGTGACAATAAACAAGCCTTCATTCAAGCCTTGTGGAAACCTTTGCCACAGTTCTTACATATTTATGACATCGCTTTCATTTGATTTCAGCAACATTTTTTACCAACAAGTATTTATCTCTGCCAGTAAATGTTTGATTGATGTTGTTTTTTGCTTATATTTGGTTGTTGTTCCTTAAATGGACATCCCAATGCTAAGAAAATGAAAAATAACGAGCGAGTACTTGTGATAAAATCATTGTTTCATGCAATACTTTTGTATACAGGTTGTAAAAGTTAATTTGCTGCAAATCAACTAACGGTAAAATCCTGTGCATGAATGGTTTATTGTCTTAACAGGTTACAGAAATTATGTCATTTTTTACTGGAATAATGTAACGTCCTGTTACAGCTTTAAGTTGTTTAAGGAAGAAAAGATCCATCAAATGCTCAAGGATTAGGTGTATGAACTCTTTTCTGAGAATTATTTTCAAATTTCAGGTGAGTTAACCTATGACCAATTTCTTCAACTAATGAGCAAGAAAATGGCAGAAAAAGACACAAAAGAAGAAATTATGAAAGCATTTCGTCTCTTTGATGATGATGAAACTGGTAAAATTTCTCTGAAAAACCTGAAACGTGTTGCTAAAGAACTCGGAGAAAATATCAATGATGAAGAATTACAGGTTGGTGTATATGCAATACATATTAATGTAGAAAAGTATAAGTTTATTAATCTTAGTTTTGAAATTAACCAATGTTTTCTGTGGGTATTGTACAAGTAAAATCATGATGGGTCTTTCATCAGACCTGATATTCTACTGCTGTCTGTCCTTGAGAAACCAATTCTGCCATTTTCCTCCCTCAGAGCCTTGAGGATGTTGGCAGAATTAGCCATCAAAATGTCAGCTTGCAATTATTTAATCTTGACAGTTTCAAGGTTTATACATCTTAGCCGTGAAAAATCTTGGATTTATAAAGCAGGAAACATGATTTTTCAAGGCCCTGATGTCGGTATTTCAGTATGTTTGAGAGTTAGCAATGATAAGTCCTTCTTAATAAGGCATATGGTGGAAGATTAGTCAAGATTTAATTCACCATGAGGTTTTCTTGGAACTCGTGTCTCCTCCAAATAATGATGGACGCTTTTGACTACTTCCAAGCATAGCTTCATGTCTTAAATGTATAATTGGTAAATTTGATTCATAACTTGTCATTTAAATAAATGAATGGTGATTGAAAAGCTCTCAGGTTTTGCACGAGGCAAGGTTTTCCGATATTTCCAACATTTCGGCTGGTGACTTGCTTATCGTCATCTGGGATCCTGGAATCCAATTCTGTCACTTTATCCACCTTATATACCGTGCTATGGGTGGGCAGTAATTGTTTCTCTGCTTATCTGCCTTTCCACCACCACATTCTTGGTCATCCACGTTCTCCGGCTGTCTGTTTCAGGTTATAATCCCATGTCTTGCTCAGTCTGTAGCTGTTGTCCCTGTTGAAATAGTCAGATCTGTATGGCTTCCTTCACAACACAATCCCAATATTCATTACATCGGCATGAATTTTGTCTTCTCCAAGTGAATGGCGTGGTTTTTGTGTGTCATTTTTATTTTTTCATTCAATATTCTTCCCAGACAACACAAGTTTGGTAATATTACTGGATTACAGTCATTTTACAATCGTATTACAAAAATGGGGTATTCGTATTCCAATTGTATTACAATCATTATACTGTGTCAAAAATGTCCTCAAGTACCTTTGCATTACGGTTGTATTACAGAGTCAAATTAAAATAGTTTTACAAACAGAATTTCTTTCGTATTACCATCCAGGTAGAAATGTTTTGCTCAGTAACTGGGGTTTAATTGTCTGTATGAAGACCTCTGTTACTGGGATGGAACTGTGAATGAATTGAAACAAGCTCCACCCGAGTTGCACCTCAGCTGGGATGGAACTGGGTTATCTTGCCCTTCTCAAAACGTTGTCCAACTTCAAAATGTTGATCATCAGTCCAGAAAATCCTTGTATCTTTGGCTATGAAATTTTTATTTACCGGGGAAAAATGGTGACCATCGAAATAATTTCTTTCTTGGATCCCAAAATAATAATATAATATATTCACTATCTTCTTGCCGCCGGTACAGAATCTCACTGTCAACATATGACATGAAATAATTCTACCTACTGCTGCCTACCTGACCACATAGTTCGACATTTCTAACGTCCCTAACGTCTATCGATGTGTACTCGCAATTGAAAGTAGCACACCTAGAAAGTCGTATATATGTGGCCATTCCCATGCGTAAAAGTAACTTTGAGAACTAATTTTTAAATGTTAATGCCGTAATAGTTTGAGGAAATACCATCCAATCACGAAAACAGTTACCAGTCATTAATTAATTGAAACCTATGTTGCCACGTGGGATGACAATAAAGTCAATATTAATGAGAATATACAAGATTTTAAACAAGAAAAAATAATTTATTAATGCCTGGTGTAACAAAATTTCATGGTGTGTTCTTTATATTCAAAATTGTAGTGCACTGGGCCGTTGTAGAAACAGACTTTGTATTCAATTTCCCTGAAATGGCAATTTTGAAGATGTTTGATACTTATGAATCATTTAACTATATTAGTTATATCTTAAATCTGCCTGAGGAAAAGGGATTGCTGGTCTAGGAATAATTGAACAGTGAATTTCCAAGCCAATGCATGGACCATTTGTCTACCTAGGATTTGTGATTTCCCAAGGTAATTTTTGTAGGATCTATTGGAACTAGCTATAGTGCACCATAGTGGTCCATCTAAGATGGCACTTGAAAGGTAAATTAATCCATAAGAAGCTTCTGTCCACAAGGATAGATCCTATGAACTACCATGTGAGAAGGCAGCCAGTGTGATATTTTCTGCGATTAATAATTAAATACTGGTACACCACAGCTATTTACTTAAGATCCTCTGCAAATTTCCTCAGGATATTGGTAACACTTGGGTGACGTAGAAGCTTGTGAATTTGCCCAGGAAACAAGAGGTTTGTGGTTTGTTTCTCTGTTCAGGAAAGCCTTTTTCCTCTGGCAATGTTTGATGAATCCATCACTGTTCGTTGTGGAAGTTGAGGAAATTTTACATAGCGGTATCATTGTATAAATTAAGGTTTAAAAACAATTACTTACTATGCTAAAATTATTATTTATAGTTATTATCTTATCTAGTTTTTTTAATGACAATATTGTTTAATGACTCCATGCTCTTTATTTAGGAAATGATTGATGAAGCGGACAAGGATGGTGATGGAGAAGTTAGCCAAGAAGAGTTTATACGCATAATGCAGAAGACTCACCTTTATTGAGAGAATTTTCGTATTATATGTGGCATTCCTGTATTCTCACTAACTATTTATTTTCAATGATTTGTTTCTATATTGACTTTAAATTGATCAGTATTATCTGTGGTCAGTGTTAAGATTATGTAAGTTTCAATTGGGTGAGATAATCAGCTATGATCTTCCAGATGGTGGTAATGTTTAAAAACATAAGTTCGTTTTATGTCATATAGATGTTGTGACTTTGCACTGTGGTTGTGTGAATATCTGAAAGTTCAGAATGCACAAAGTACGCTTCAATTATATCACATTATTCATCCGAGGAGGTTAGTGAATTCACCTGCTATTGATGTTTATCCTTTGCATTGCTGTATTTCTCCACATATTCATATTTCATTATTTCAACTGAAATTGTGTTCAGCTAACTCCTCATGTGTTCATATCAATTATATGATGTGTGATTCATGTGAGTTCTGTGATTTATTACCTTTGTAAATGAGAAGTGTAAATTTTGTGTGTGTGTGTGGATCAATGCTTATCAGTGTATAATTTTGTATGAATTATCCACTCAAAAGTCTAGTCAACATTAAAATTTTATTTCCTTACCATGGGATTTTCTTTAAAGCCAGTTCATCATGTGGCTACTTGACTTGGTAATTTTGCTCATTCCAGGTTGATAATTTTCACGTGTTAGTGTTTGTTTTGTGGTTAGACTACGAAATATGTTTAAGGTTTGAGGTGATGGTCAGCAGTAAGTATAAAAAATATGTTAAGAGGCTGGAAGTGTGAACAAGAGTATTCCTAAGTCTTGGTGTTTTGTCTTCTTCTTGCTTTGTATATAGGCTGCTGCTTGTTTATTCCAAACTATGAATGATCTCCATCTTCTTAGAGGCCTGCCTTGTGATATCTTTCCTACTGGTAACTTGTTTCTGATGATTCTTACAATTCTACTTTCATCCATTCTTGTTTTATGATAGTTCCAGTCCTGTCATCTTGTCCATGACCACTCGTTTATCGGTTGTATCTGTAATTCTTCTCTAATATCCTCTTCTTTAATATGATTACTGCGTACTCTATCCATTAATGTTTTCCCACATATCTTCCTCAGTGTTCTCATCTGTTTCTAGCATCTGTTGTTTTGCTTGTCTTTGCCTGGTGGTATTTTGTGTTTTTGTGTAAAGTTGGTTTGTTGATTGAGGCAAGATGTTGAGGTTTTAGCTTTCATCGAGTTTTTTCTTGTATGTACATATATGCATTATTATGGAGACAACAAAACAAATAAAATCAGCCAAAAGCTGGGCATAGTACAAACTGAAAAAGGAAATAGGGCAGAAGAAGGAATCAGGAATAGTGTGTGTTTAAATTTAATAATGTTTTATTTTGTGTGCAGTTCATACCTCTCACATTACGTAAGTGATAATAATGATTTTAAAATTCCCCATATGCCTGTAAAATTTCCCATTTTTCTCCAAAATTTAAAATTTCTTTCTGGTATTGAAGACATTGCTGAAAAGCCTAAAATTCCCATTTTTAAGTACTGAGTAGATTCAAAGTGTCTAAAGTGTCATTAAATTCTTATGAGTTTGCATTACCTGCACTGCATTTTGAGAAACATAAGTTAACAGGTGACTTCTGGAACGTGGGAAGGGTAGTCAAGTCCCCTATACTATTTTGAGCCAGTCTGCCATTGGCCATTTGATGCGCATTGTGCTTGATCACTTTTATGTTTACCATAGAGCAATATTAGTTATTTCTCAGCAATCAAGCTTTGATTGCTCTCTTTACCTCTATTCTTCCATGTGCAAATTCTGCTACTCAGCATTGTTTTTCTTCTGTCATCTACTGCTTTGATACTATCCTTTACAGCTCATTGTATTCCTTTGTTTCCAAAAAAAAACATGGCAGATAATGGTTATTATATCAAGGGTGTAGTGATGCAATGTGTTTTCTCTCAAATATTTAAAGTTGGAAAAGGAAGTTAATTTAGCAACATATAAACAGATAATAGTGAATAATACTTTTGTGTGTTGTCATCTATCAGTTTTTCACTGTAATGTGTGTTATAATTTACCATATATAATTTAAAATGTTAGTGTCTCCCCCCAAAATAAATTCCTGGGTTCGCCCCTGGGCCCAACTGATCAGGGGTACTTAAGGGGTTCACTGATGGGAAATAGGATATCGATGGGTACACAATACACAAGGTGAAATAATCTTCCATGGTTTGCGAGTGAACTTAGTGGAACTTCGGGTTCATAATGAAGTAAATAAACTTTGTATATTCCACACAAATATTTAATAGTATATAAACGAGATATTTAAGATTTATAAACGCACTTGCCACAGGAAAGAATTGTATTATCCCTTGAAAGTGACATGAAAGTGTTGAAACTGGTTGGGGTTTATACCATTAAATATTTGTGTGGAATATACAAAGTTCATTTATTTCATTATGAAGTTGAAAGAAGTTGCTAACTGCTATGATATGTAGAAAATATAGTTATAAGCTACAAATGGCATGAGAAAAAATATCCTTTTCTCCTAAAAAAAAATGGCCTGAAAATATTATGGCGAAGGGAGCACCCTGATTTTAGGGCTTTGAGTATGCATAATGGTTATGTAATACCATCAGTAAATCCCGATGACAAGGGATAAAAGCTGTTAAATATTATAAATATTAAAGTAATTCCTTTTTTTTTTTCTAATGCTCGCATGAATGTGATGGAGTCATTGTGTTCCTGACTGCTATATATGAAACTATGAAAGCTACCTAAGAATCTGTGTATGTAAGCAAAGGAAGGAAAAGTACCACAAAGTTTTCTCATATGTACAGAAAATTAATTGATTCACATACCTAAATGGAAAACAATTTTTAAAAGATATTATCATCATTGTAAACGTTTGTGGAGTTAAGTCCCTTGGGTACCTACTTGATAAATTGCTGGAATGAAAACTCAATAGACTTTGCCAGCAATGGACTTCATTACGAATTTTATATTTTGCTTGGATACTTAAAATTCTAAACTAAATGAGCTATAGTGGAGGTCACCTCCTGTATTTTTTGGGAAAATAAATTAATTGATAACAAGTATTGCATTGCCTCCAGAAGTCCAGAAAATATAAGCAAAAGTGTCCCCAAACAAGGACCTTAATCCACCCCTGTAGAACTAAACAATTGCTTAAGGGGAGATTATAATGATGACTATTGTATATTTCATCGAAGTGATAGTAAAGAAATACATATTAGGATGCTATTTTTAACAATTGAAATAATTAATGTTGAGTGGTCATCATCATTTCACGAGCATGTCAATGAAACCACATATGGACACATTTTGAAACTTCTTAAATTTTAATGTGAAACACCGAGAATCTACTAATACGCTATTTTATCTTTCGTGATATTATTCATATTGACTGAATTTTAATCTAGTCAAAACCTTAAATATTGGGGAGTATATGAAAAACAGTCCATGTCATTATTGCGAGGTGAAATGGATGTCAGAGTAAGAAATAAGTTTAGTGAAGTTCATGAAATTTATTCAAGAATATTCGTACATTCTTAAATCGGATGGCTGAAGTAGTTTTTCTTATGGACCATTTTCGTCGCTCGTAATAGCCCCCCAAATTTACATTTCAAATTGCGCGGGTTAATTGGTAGCGCGCTCATAGGGATTCTTTTTTTTAATCTGTGGATTTTTGTTGTTGGTGGTGGTGATTTGAGTTTTTCGTGAAGGTGTTATTGATAATCATGAGTAACATTTACATTCAGGAGCCGCCTAGTAGTGGAAAGGTAAGATTTCACTGAAGTCACATCCAGAAAATAACCTAATGTATCTATTATGGAAATCGGTCTCTGTCTAGGTTTTACTGGAAACAACTGTGGGAGATATTGACATCGAGTTATGGGCCAAGGAAACTCCGAAAGCATGCCGCAACTTTATACAGTTATGCCTGGAAGGTTATTACAATGACACGATATTTCATCGGGTAATAAAAGGCTTCATCGTTCAAGGTGGTGATCCGAAAGGCGATGGCACTGGGGGAGAATCAATATACGGAAAGACCTTCCAGGTAATTCATGGCAGATGAGTATATGTGTAACAATTTGCCGTTCCAATAATCAACCTATTAGTAGCACCATGAAATGAATGGCAGTTTCAGATATTAAGTTTGCAAATAAGATGTTTTTTTCTTTTTAATTTAAGAGCTGAAACGCTCCTCTATTCTAAATAGAGTTGTTTCTCTATTTTTTGTTAGAATATTGCCAATGAAGAGAGAATGATAAAACTAAAAAAATGTGATTACACAATGCTAATACTAAATAGAACTATAAAATGGATGGGGGATGTGGGATTGAGAAGGAAATCATGGTACCAGGAATATTTGATGGATTAGAGGATTGCAATGGGGCAAGAAATGAACAAGGCTGTAAAAATAGGTGACATATCTTTACTATGCGTTTGGGGAATAATGGAAGAGTAAAACTTGACAGACTTAATTTTAATATCTAGGGTGAAGGAGCATGGCCAGAAGACTGTTGACAGGATTAATTATCATCCTGTATAAGAGTGAGGATAAAGCATGAGGTTATGGGGAAATTAGTGTGACACTGGGACCATCCTTGAATCTCAGTCTCTGGACGCCTCCAAAGGGGCATTTATTGTACCATGCCACCCCCTGAATCCTTTGTGAGGAAAGGATGGTGATACAATGGACTCCTTAGAGTTCACTATAAAGATGGAAACAGGCTGTGATTTACCCTCTAAAGCTGCAAATCTGGCTCTGGTGCCTCTGCAGAGCACAAGAACATATGGATTTACCATTGGAGATACCCTGGCCTTTGGCGAGGCTATTGGTCTCCAGGGGTAAAAAGTGAATGATAATGATGGCACAATGGACCAACAGACCTAAGTACCTTATGGTCTATACCAGGGAACTCCCCCAAAATTCTAATTCAATCCATAAAGTATATCTGAAAGGCTAGAGATAAATGACTAGCTGGGTGACAACCATTTTGATAAATAAGGGGGAGAGGAACACATTATGCTATAGGAGTGATGAGGACATTCATTGACTCATTCAGTGCTATGCCCACCCATCGGCGGGCTTAGTGTCTGTACCCAGGAGCAGTGCCCGCCAATGGGTGGGCTCAGTCCCTTTCGATGTTTAGCTCTCACTTCCAACCGTTTCCTAGGTTGATGCACGACTTCGACTTAGCAGGGAATGTGTTAAGAGACATGACCAATATGTTTTTGTTTGCTTTATAAACTTTGATAAGGCATTTGATAGAGTGAGTTGAATGAAACCGATGGAAGTGCTGAGAGAATTATATATGAGTAGATAGGATAGAAAGAAGTCTAATGAAAAGAAACCTCTTTGTGATCCTGAGAACAGTGGTTAGGTAATGAATTGTAAATCGGAATGGGTCACACTAAGATGAGGGATGAGGGAGTGATGTTCAATGTAACCTTTGTGTTTTAATGTTTACTCGGAAGAAACGGTTAGAGAAGAATGGAAGGAGATAACGGAGAGAATTAAGGGACAGAAAGCTGATAAAGTCTGTTCAATTCTCTGATGACCCTGTGTTTGTTAGCCAGTCAGCTAAGGGGCTGCAGTTTATGATGAGTTTATTAGATGCTCATTGTCAGTATGAAAAGCATGAAGTGAAGATAAGTCATGAAAAGACAAAGGTAATGAGATTTTATAAGTGAGGACATGTTAATGCGAGTGATAGAGAAGAGAACGCTAGGTAAGTGTGGATGAGAAATGAAGAGGGTTAGTATTTTGGGTGATGTAAGGAGAAGCAGGAGGTATATAAGGAACTTTGACTAGTCTCAATGACCTGTGCAAGTAGAGCTGTGTAGGGAAGTTAAAGATGACCTTGTAAAAGGGAATTTAGGCAAGTAACCATCCAAAAAATTACTGTATAAATGTAGAATATCCAAATGATATGTTTATGTGCTTTTCATCAGTGGGGTATATTCAGCCATAGAGTAAAGAATATGTACATTGTATTATATATGTATTATATTAATTATACATATGTAGTATTCTTAACTCAATGATTTGAATAATGCCAAAGTCAATGAGTATATGGTATGGTGCTGACCTCTCCTATTAGATGTATCTTTGACTATGATTTGTGCCCATAAAAGTCCTTATACCCTTGAGCAAACCACTGCTTATCTACCACTTATGCACACCTCCTACTTCTTCCTCTCTCTAAGCTGTAAATTATGGAAATGAGAACTCAGTACTGTGAAATCCTTTTGGGAATGACATGAAGGAGTTGAAACTGGACAAGGTGTTTTAGAATAAAAATTATGTGGCATTTAGCATGTTTATTCTTGTTAAGGATGACCAGTAACAATTATTAGTTCCATATATGTAATGAGGTAGGTATATTATATCAAGGTTTTTAATTTATAAAGGAAATTATCTTAATTAATTTATTGTATAACATGATAGTCCATATTTTTTTAGATTGATTTTGTTCCATAGTCCTCTTTGGAACCTAATATGGTGTATAAAGTTGGCTGCTTTGATGCCTGGTTCCACATTCATGCTTACAGTGCTTTGTTGCCCAATACATATTGTGCCGGTCCCACCTCGCGACTAGGTTCTTCCCCCCCTCAACCTCCAAATGCACGTGCACGAGCGAGGTCAGCTGGTGAGGCCACACACACGTAATAATTTTTCTATCTGACTTGGAGGCACTACGCATACCTGATCCCACCAACCCCCAAGACCAGATGTGGGACTGTGAGATTTCAAGGCGACCAGCGCCTTTTAATTCGCCCAAGGGACTGAAAAAAAAACTACGAGGAAGAATCGCGAAAAAAAAGATGATGAATCCCCCCCCCCTTAAATAACAGCGTACTAGGCCTATTTCAGTTTGACAAACACACATTTAATCAATCAAAATGACAATCACATCTATTAAACCCTGGCAAATATAATAATACCCTAACAATTACAAGAATATGAAGAAAAAACAATAATGAACACTTGAAATGGTGATATCCCGAAACAATACATTTAATCCCTAGCAATAATCAATCCTAATCACCTTCATTAATACAATACATTTAATCCCTAGCAATAATCAATCCTAATCACCTTCATTAATACAATACATTTAATCCCTAGCAATAATCAATCCTAATCACCTTCATTAATAATTTACAGTGAAGATTTACATAGATTTGTTCCCCCCTTTTTTTCTTCGTTCCGTCGACATTTATGGAAGCAAGGAAACACACTCCAACGCACTCCTATCAACCGTCGGGGAGTAACACACGGGAAATAAGGGATGGGGTCACTTTGCGAGAATAGCTTACACGGTCCTTTTTGGGTATGGATCAAGTACTGAGAGTTTGCCGGCGGGCTGATGGCACATGCGGCCACAAAGCAGCGGCAGGAACCTCTCTCCGTAGGTGGATCCAAATGCCTTAGGAACAGGCGTTCGTCCTCCGCAATGACTCCGGTTTTTCCCTTCTCCCGGGTAATCGTGCACTCTCAGGTCTGTGCGTCCAGTCCGAGTTTGGGCCGATCACTCCTTCCCGGAAATGTGCACGTCTTATGTCGACGCGTTCGGTCTGACTTTTCACCTTGGTCTCATTGGTCTCCTCTGACTCCTCGGTCTCCACTTCTTGAGCCAGTGCTCCACCTTTTTATGTTCCTTCCTAAACCCATAATCCCCTGCACGGGAGTCGTCTGCTCGACTCACCGACAGCAGTGACAGGGTGTACATTATTTGAACTACTAATCTTCGTTCCACATATTCATTCACTCTTTCACATTATTATACACATTCATATTTTTAGCACAAATAAGCCTCTCAGCTGTCATATAACCGGGCCATCACAATATACAGTTTTGAATGAGTATTCTGGTATAGTAAAACTTGATGAGTTTTGCAGAATACCCTTTTCATTGGAAGGTTCCATTGTCTACAAATTTGCTCTGTGCAGGGGAGCAAGGTCTTTAAGTGAGGCATCTACTCATACCCAGATTTCTGCAGTTGCGTTTTTTGTTGCTCAAAATGATGTTTCTGTCAATTGCCACTAATGGAAATTTTTCTGTCACAATTTATCTGATTTTTGTAATGGGCTTTTCTGATAGATTACAGACGCTTGTATGTGTTAGTATCTAAGTCCCCATTGTGTAATGTGTTAGTTACTCTTTCCTTCCCTCTCTGTCTGTGTGCCATTTTGTCGACAGCTTTGCCTGCTATTTGCTCTCATCTCCCCTCCACACCTTTGCCAACCCCTTACACATGTGCCTTCCCTTCACTTTCATTACACTCTGTTCAGGCAAATTCCAAATTCCTCTACATCTTGAAACTTTGTTCTTTAAACGCTTATGTTTTTTTTAAATAAAAAAGAATTTTTCCAGAATTATGATCTGATTGGCAAATAATGATTCATATCATATACATATATGGTTTATCTATGTTAAAAATATTGCCTGGTTGAATAATCTTCACCATTTGAAGAAATTTTCTAATCTGCGATGGCATAATCACAACTCTAGCCTTTTTCCTGTTGTAGGATGAGTTACATTCGAGGCTTCGCTTTAATAGAAGAGGATTGGTGGCGATGTGCAATGGAGGCATCCCCCATGACAATGGCTCTCAGTTCTTTTTCACTCTGGCAGCTTGTCCTCATCTTCAAGGAAAGCACACCATATTTGGGAAAGTTATGGGAGAGACATTGTTCAATATGCTGAAACTTGAAGACTCTCTGGTGGATCACGTGAGTTTGCCTTTTACAGGATTAGAGTAAAATCCTTAGTCAACGTCTTTGAATTTCACATCCATCCACATTTCATATAATTTTTTGTGCCACTATAATGCAATGTTAAAGTTTGCTGCAGGTAAAATTTCTGAACTTAGCTTTTTTTATGTATCTTGGATGCATAAATCTAAGTTTGGGAAAGTTTTTCTATTTGTTTTTAGCATTTTATTTTGATGATTCAGTTAATTGATCTTGGTGTGAAGATAGAAATCCAAATTATGATTTTAAAATGTTTCAATTAGCCTGTCAAATTTATGCAGGAAAGTGCTTATAAATATATTGCGTTTTATGTTGTATACTTCAATGTCATCCCTAAATATTTCTGTGTGCATGCAAATGGAAATGATGCTACAATTCTGCTCAAGCTAATTTCTTTTCCTTATTTTAAGCTTAAAATGCCACATGCAAATATGTATGAGCTTTTCTGCCTTCCTCTCCTAATATGTACTGCAGTTATTCTGATCATTCCTGAGATTAGTATGGATTTTTTTATTTTTGTTGGGAAATTTTAACCCTCTTAGTGCCGCCTACTCTTGAGTGGTACTAGTAGGAAATGCCATGAGTATTTTTATGAAACGTTACACCTTAGCAAAAGAAATACTGAGAAGCCATTTTCGAAAATATCAACCTGCAGTTTTTTTTTATTTCACCAAAAAGGAAATATGTATGTACTTGTTGTTTATACAATTTTTTAAAGCACTTGAACAATACACCTAATTACTGCAGTATTATAAACATAAACAATATATTTTTCTAAAGCCAATATATCCGCATTTGGCACTTCTCGCCCGAGAACCGAAAGCCAATATATTGGCCCATGGCACTAAGAGGGTTAAAGAAATATCCTTCTGCATAGAAAATTGCTGTGAATTTGTTCTCATTTTATTTTTCCAGACAGTCTAAGATTCGGAATATGCAAGAATCCTCCACGGAATTGCAAGCCCAAAGTATTAGTTTTGAAATCTTGGCCAAACTCGGCTGGAAAAAACCTCAAAAATGATGGCTATCTGTTGAAACCTAGGTCGGCATAATGAAAAAAAGTGTGGATAAATACTATTTCTATTTTTATTTTCTTATGATAATGAAAAACTTACAAAGTTAAGCCTGAGGCAGTTAGTTTTACCAGTGTATAAAAGTTTACATTTTGTTAAGTTGTGCCATATCAAAGGATATGGCACAAAGGATATGTGTTTTAGGATGTAAGAATTACATATTTCAGTAGCTATACTGAGGAGTTGAGTCATGAGAGAAGGAAAATTAAGTAGAGAATAAAAATGTTCCCTTCTTGACAAAATATTCTTAAACACATGGCAATGAGGCAATGAAATATTTCGTACTCTATCTTTGTGGTAGACTCCTTTGGTACGGTCAGCAACTAATCATCAGTGAAAATTGCCAAGTGATACAACAAAATTTTGAGAATACTGGGACTAGCCACGGTATTACCTTTACGGAGCCACCTGCAAAATACAAAAAAAATCCTCTTGGGAGGAGGTTGCCTTGGTAGCTTAAGTGGCTAAACACTCAATGCGATATTGAGCGATCCAGGTTTGAGTCCTGGTCAAGACAAATGATTTTTCCTCTGTGATACAACAAAGTTTGCTGTTAGGTGGTTACATTATTTGGATCACCTTTACAATGGTTTTTTTCATGATGTAAGGAATTGTTAATAATAATATTTGTTTGCTTAGAGATCTTGATATAATTTATGCATGGTTAATTGATGACAACATGGTGTAAGGCATGCCAAAGTATTTTGTCCAAAATTAAAATGAACACAATAAAAATTTTCATTGCAATTTAACTTACTGTGGATATGTAATTGTCATGAAACTCTCTATTATTAACTATTGATAACTATATTGCATTTAGGTATTCCTGCAGAGAGTAGAGCATTTGCAGCTGTATCTTTACTCATGAAGTTATTGAAAAAAATTATGCTGTTGTTTTTTTTTGTTGCTTATAAAATGGAATTGTCAAACTAAGTGCTAGAAGAGTTTATTATGTTGAAAAAAATAACTGGAGCATATTATGTTACAGGATGACAAACCTATGTATCCCCACAAAATCATAAAGGCAGTGGTTCTAAGTAATCCTTTTACGGACATTGTACCTCGGGTATTACCAAACAGTGCCAAATCAGGCAAAGATGGGGATGAACATGATGTAGGGCGAAAGAAGAAGGATAAAAAAGGGCGAAGTGGTGTTAAGTAAGTTAACTTTCAGTTCATTTATCTTTTCTCTTAAAAATTTATACATAGTTGAAGTTTTTTTTTATGGGGAATGCTTTGATGGTGTTATGCATAATCATAAACTTATTACAAGGGTTATTAATTACTGTATCTTTTCATGTACCACATGCATTTTTCTTGATTATTAGAATAAAAAATCAGGTGCAAGCCATTCTTGAGGGTATGTGTGAAAACCTGTGTCAGTAGGTCAGCTTATAGACCTGGGACTAAACTGCACTGTGTCATGAGCAGAAATGGACGGGCATATTTTCCACTGTTGCAATTTATGTTGATGTCATAATCCAATCTCACCTGCGTACAATACAATCTGAATGTGCGGGAATTTTTTTTTTGTTATTATCTTTATAAAAATTAGTTTGTATATTATATGAGGTTTTATGGTACTTGTATAAATATGGTCATTCATGAATGCTCTATAGTATGGTTTGAATTTGTAGACTTAAGTGTGAAGCTAGTGTAAACTTTTTGAAATGTTCTATTCTATGTGGAACAGCGCTGGATACTGAATTTTTTACAGTAGCAATGAGTCGGAATATAAGGAGTTGTGTTTCAAATGGCCTCATTATAACCCACTAAATTTCCATACAGTAAAACTGCAAACATGTATCAATTTTATGTGTATCCACCTACAAAAATGCAAAATAAATACCTGACTTTGTTATATAATTGAAACTCATCTATTCATGACTGATTGGTGAAAGAGAAAGTAGTTGAGCAGTTGCCAAAGAATGTGACACTGTGTTTGTAATACTGCCTCTTCTGCCATGATAACACAATGCCAAAAATATCATGCTGCCATTTTAAATTTCATTATGGCACTGCAATTAATTAAAATGAGCAATTTCCACAGGTATAACATTCATTGCATGACCAGTTTTGCTTTTTACAGCATCTTCAGATACATATATCAAGTGTGCACAAGCTTATATAGGGAGGTGGGAAGGTTTCCGTTTCCACTCCATCATGCCTGAAACCTCAGTTTATGTTCATCATGACAGTTATTTGAAAATTCAATGGTCAAGGTCAAATATTCATAAATCAACAGCATCAATCAAAATGGAGAGCATTAATTGGACACTTCAAAATTTGTTGAATTAACACTCATTTTTGAATGCTGATACATATGGACTTGCTGAAAATAGCACAGAATCAATGAAAACAAAAACGCAAAGCAGGCTCATTGGGACTATCTCCATAAAATTATTTCTGTAACTTCAATTATTTCCAAAATTTCCTTATTTTTATTAATCATTCAAACTGTAGTGATTCTCATTAATCACCCTCTGCTATCTGTTTTATTAGTCAACAACAGATTTATTATTCCTCAAAGAGGAATACAGACACACAATCAAAGACATCTTACATACACAAAAGAGAGAGAGAGAGAGAGAGAGAGAGAAAGTGTCTGACATGCTGCAACACATACCATCAACTAATGATCGGTTACATAGAATCAACTATCGATCGATGTCTCGACTCTTACATAATGTTCCCCCCCTGCCACACACCCTTGAGGTGGCTTTTAGGGTATTCTATAGTTGTAGATAATACAATCAACTCGGAAAAAAATACTCACCGGCCATTATAGAATCATTTAACAAATTACTAGCTATTCAGAACTTCAACTCTGACTGAAACAGCTTCCCCGTAGCACTTACTCCCATTTACTGTAAATAAAAATAATTTTTCAAATTTCACATGTAATTCCAAACAAATCTAGGAAAAGTTTGAACCTTTCCCTGACTTTTTCCAGATTTGTTTGAAGAAATTTAATGGTACATACCTACCTTTCCTCAGTATTCATTTCAATGACATGAGTGATCTCTTTAAAAATAAATTAACATAAATTGGTATGAACCATATGTTACAAATCTTCAGACAAGTAAACTTACTGGGTAGTGCCAGAATGACTGAAAACTTCAGCCTAACGCTGATATCCACAATATCCTTGGTGGTGGCAGGGTGAAGTCATCATCTGCCGACCACCGGGTCATGGGTTCAAATCCTGCCAGGATGGGGTTTTCTTCACGCCTGGCATTGGTGTTTGTGTAGCACATATAAAGAGTTTAATATAAGGGAGGTTTATATAATTCTAATTTTGCTACAAATAACTCACTGTTATTATTTCCCATGATAAAAAGTTTGGTATAAATAAATTGTCCCTGGGTTTCTAAATACTTGTTGAAATCATTAGGGTTTCTTTATTTTTATGACGACTCAATTATTTATCATATTTTTAATTTCTTAAGGGACTTCAAACTCCTATCATTTGGTGAGGAGGCAGAGGAGGACGAAGAAGAAGTGGCAGAAGTGAATAAAAAGTTTGCCAACAAAGGAAAGTCAACCCATGACCTCCTCTCCGACCCAAAATTGAGTGCTGAGCCGGCTGTGGATCAGAAGGCCACAAAAAGCCACGGAGACTCAGAGGAGGAAGACTCGGAGGATGAAGACTCAGAGGAGTCAGGCAGTGAAAATACGTGGGCCAAGAGTGAAGACAGGTGGGTGCTAATAATATTTTGTTGTGAAACTATCAGGGCTGCGTAAGCAACAAAAAAATTGTGGCTCGCTACTTTTTAGCCTCTTTCTCAAAAAATGTAGCTACTGTATTAATAATAATAATAATAATAAAACGTCTTTATTGGGCGAGATTGGGACTAGAAAGTCCCATCTTCCATCTAACCCCTCGTCAAACATAAAATTATTGCAGTTAAATACATTGTCAAGTTGCTCTTGGAATTACATTCAACAAACAAAATTATAAGTTAGCAAAGTGTAAAAAGATGTGAGCAAACGTGGGAAAAACCTAAGGATATTGACTGTCGTCCTTATTGGAAAAAAACCCACTGCAGGAAAACGCCCACACAAGAAGGGGGGCGTGAAAAACCTGCGAAAACCTACTGAGAAAGAGCTAATGTAAACATGGATGTATACAAATACAAGAAAATATCACCCAGTACCTGGAAAGAAAAAGAATATTAGATGAGGCAGGAGGAGATTAGTGTTGAATCTTTCCTACTGTTCCCATGGTGTTTTATGTGTCTCGTTGTTGTTCTCGGAGAAGTTTTTCGTATAGTGCCCTTTTGAAGGATGCGAGTGATGATGATTTACGTAGCGGTAAGTCAATGTTGTTCCACACGCGACATGCGGTCACAATGAATGATTTATTGAATCTGACTGTCCGGTGGTGAGGAATAACGAGTTTATCATTTCCCCTCGTATTTGAGTCGTGTACTCTACTAAGTGTTTGAAACTCGTCTCTTAGGTACGCTGGTGTATTTGTTTGTAAAATTTGATAGAGAAGACCAAGGATATGCAGCCGGCGTCGTGAACTAGGTTTTAACCAATTGAGATTGTTAATATAATTGGTAGTATGATCTGATATATGTAAATTAAATATTAAATATTAGCCACAGATTGAAAAAAGTAGTGGCCACACTACAGTTACATAAAGTAGCTATGTATCAGCTTCTTATTGTTAGAGCTACTTTTGGTTCACACTGACTTTTACTCAATAATAATTATATATTTTGTCTATTTCTTCAACCTCTGAGCTGTAGCTAAGATGCAAACTATTGCAGTTTAAAATATTGAATTTAAACAAAGATTAACGGAACAGATCTTTTACTCTCTTTTATCTCTTTTACTGCTTTCTTGATACAGAAACATTTTCTTGTTGAAACCATTTCTGTATGCTTTATTTTTCCTTCCAGTGAAAGGGCAGAGAAAGTGAGGAAAAAGCTGCAGGAAAATAAAAAAGGCGATGCCGCTGCTAGCAGAGAGTTAGAAGAGGATGAGGAGGAGTACACTCTTAATCAAGATAAGAAGAAAGAAATCAGTAAAAGGGCGTATGTATTTAATTTGTTTACCTCCGTAAATACCCATCAATTTGTAAAACATATGTTTGACATGAAAATATTGTTTTGCAAAAATAATTTGTGAAATGAAATTGTGCCCAGTTCATACATTTAACCCTTATGATTTAATTATGTGCATGCTAGCTTTTTGACCTAAATATTTTGCGTTGAATACTTTTTTAGTCAAACGTGGTTTAGTATTGCTAGCATTTTGTTATATGTATTCTCTAATTATATAGGACATGATTGTTTGGGTTGCTTCTACGGAAATCTGTAATAGGTACTTTGTGATGCAACCATGTACATATACTTGTGTATAGTTCAATCTTGTGTATATTTCAGTGCCTTATTCTTCTGTGAAAAAACTTAACTTTTTCATACAGCTCATGCATAGTTCGACCCTAGGTTTTTCTATACTCAGGAACAAGGAATGCTCGGTAACTCTTGGTATCTGTCAGGATTGATAGTTTTAATTTTTTTTAATGTCTGGAAGCTTTCCATCAAAGATTGTAAAATTATCTAAGTGTTCTCATCATATCCTATGTACATGCATTTCTAGTTTATAAAGTGCATGGGCATGTAAGACTCACCCTAGTTTTGGTCACAGAGTACAAATATAAAAAAAATTCGTAGCTACATATTAACTTTGATATCGTTTACATACTGTGAAACAGAATACCAAAACAAATATGGAGACACGGTGTGATCTAGAATGTTATCTTGCTCATTTGTACTTATGTCTCTTTGTAAGATTTGAGTCACATATTTCAACAAATTTTACGAAAATGAGATTATCGGTAAGTATTGCGCTCCAAGGCTTCAAACTTACAAAAGAAAAATGGGTTTGTAGAGAGTCTCAAAATTAGGCTTAGTATCACCAGAATAACAAAGAAAAGAAACTCTCTCCCTTTCCATTCACACTAGTTTTTACACTCACAAGAGGATGGAGGAGTTATAACTTGGGGGGTAACAAAAAGATATGATTCTTGATATCATTGACACTCTCTTCTTGGAACAATGGGGAATTCTTTACAAATAATTAGCTGGGCGTGAGCGAGGGGGTGGTTGTGGAAATACTAATCGGGGACATTTGTCAGTGGTGGTGATCGGCTTCCATTGGTGGTGGCTGCTGTCTGCATGGGATCCTTGCCTTTGTAGATTATGGACCAAGTGGGACTTTTCGGGGATGTTTGCTGATGAGAAGGGGACTAGCATCGGGTGGTTATGGTAGCGGAGTCTCCTCCATCGCTGGTTGCGACAATGTCCCGTCGCGTCACCAGACTTCTTCCGCACTCCTTTTCTGATCCATATCACTTTCTCACTCTTGAATGCTTACCCCTCCAGCATGGCAAACAGCAAAATCCATCTCTTTTGGGTAAGCCCTCTTCTTTTTATAACGCTCAAGGAGAGGGAGTGTGGGGTTATGAGGATTCACTCTGGGGGGTTTCTTTCATTTTATTTAAAGCCACTACTTTCACATTAGGAGCAATTCTACCATTTTAACCTTGGGGGAGGGGGGTGGGATTCCCACCTTTGGTGATGGGAAGGGAGGGGAAATTCTACCATTGGTGATGTAATGGCTTGGCGTGCTCGAGGTCTTTCCGGGCACTTCACAATAGCTATCAAGGGGGGGGGGGGGGAGGGGAAAAAACGTCTTCCTCACTCACACACACTCCCACTAGTTCAAACAGTCAATAGTCACAAGTAAAAAATTTCCTCAAATCCCCAAAAGAAAAAATGTAACCTCCTTTCTCCCCAACTCCCAAACTCATTGTATACTGGGATCCAATTAAGACTGGTCACAGTGTACTATGGGAGAAAAAAGTTTCCCAACAAACGGAGCGTCGCCACTATCGCTCTCGAGGGAAAATCGCTTTCCTTTCTGATGGCATGTTATTCTTAGGTCTCGGCCACGACGAGGGGAATTCAAACACAGTAAGGTGATGGACTAATAGTCCGAATCGGTGATGGATTCCCGGCTGCTCGCATGACCCGAGTGGGTTTCGCGCTGGCCCCAAGAACGGAGGTTCATTAGATAACCTTGAATGCATTTGAAACGTTTCTTTGAATTCTCTCGTACGGCTCAGCTAAAACTCGGGTAGTGATAAAGGTAAGACCACAGGAAGCTTATCGCTAAAAAATGAATGGCAGTTGATCGGTAGATTATGTGGAATGTGGATTTGAAAGCATTTGCTTTTGAAGACACTATTTCTCTGTGATAACTTCCAGGGATATTCAAAACATTCCATTAAGTCCAGGAAAGAGGGGATAAATCGATGAGACAGTTGAGGTAGTCTCAACTCAAATATCGAGGGCAATGGATTGGAACAGTATATTGCTGGCTAAAATGCTAGAGAGAGGGGATGAGATGATGACAATACGACAAAGAAGCGAAGACCAAGATGCACGTCTTGAGATGATGATGGCAGCATTCGTTAGCATCCTGCTGACAACTCTCTTACTATTGGCGGGGTGGCCGTGATAAAGAGGACATTAAACTTAAAAGCACCTGTATGATTAGAAACCGCCTCCATGAAGCCGGTATGAGAAGTTCCAGTCCAATAAGAAAGCCAGAAATTAGCGAAACTAATTAAACATCATATTCATATTAGAATATCGTAACTTTCATCAATTATTAAACATTAGAAGTGTTGATTATGGACATATTTAGCTATCGAGAACATGCAATTGTTGGTAAATATAACTTTATTAATTGATAGTACTTTTTAGAACATTTACTTATTTAGAAAAAAAGTTATATTCCTCCTGTTTGTCACGTATCACCCAAAAAAAAACTAGGAAAAATAGATCTGGGCATAAATGTCTGCGTTTTTGGAGTGACGTCTAAGGATTACCTACGCCCGAATCTTTCGTATTTTCATCACTTCCTTACATAAACGACGTAGTACCATAATGCGAAGAAATAATATATGTTCAGGACACCTGTCCCATCCACAGTGCGCGAAACTCAGGAGATTTTTTGAGGAGCATTCGCACAGTACAGCGTAGCCCTTCCCTCAAAACTCACAGTACCTGAATCCAATACAAAATATTTGCGACTTTATGGTCAAGGAATGGCAAAATTGCAAAGGGAAGAACCAAGAGACACTGAAAGGTCACCTCTGGGAGGTATGGGCATCTTTGGGTTGGCGCCCTACATTATTTCATAGGGTCAATGAGTCAAAGACTTCAATGAGTCATTGATTGTGATGGGGGTGATATTAAATATTGCTTAATAGTAAAGTATAAGTTAAACCGCTCGTCAGGACTTCTGCTATATATCTCCATTTTGAGTGGCCGGAAAATTTGTTTCCTTTGCATTTCTTTATGAAGTTGACAGATAATTTGACCAACAGTGCATCTACCAAGAGTTTATTTATTCTCTTTGCGTTTAATTAAAATGAGTTACTTTAAATACTGTAAAAATATTAATTTACGAATACTACGGTATTAAAAAAAGTAACTTCCATCTTGAATAAATGCCATAAATATTTTTTTTGATATGCTGGAATTTAATATGATAACTCCAGTTACATAATCTAAAGTGGTTTCGTACTCCATCTAGAAGCTTAAATAGTTCAACATTTAAAAAGGCAATCAATCATAAGCAAAATGTAATATCTATCTTACTTACTGTTTTTTGTCCTTTTATCTACATCTACATCTAAATCTACATACTACCCCGCAAGCCACCTCAATAGGCGTGTGGCGGGGGGTGTTAGGACACCAGCCGTTTACATATATGAAAAGGATACGCTCTAATGAAATTAAGCCTAGTATTTATTAAAGTCCCTTATTGTTCGGGGGAAAAACGATTTCCCTACCTATCCGTTCGGCAAAATATCTCTCTTAATATATCGTCTCTGTCGGACCTGGAAATATAGTGGGGCTCTAATATGATGTTCTCCGTGTCGCTCTTAAAGATATCTATTCATAATTGCTAAAGCATTCTAAGCCTAGCACGCAGCCTCCGTGTCTCTTCGAGTCTAGTTTATTTGTGTATTTATTAATTCATTGATACATATTTGCGCATAAAAAGCTTATTTATTTGCCTATTCATTGAAAATCTACCGCCATGCTTAAAATGTGCATTGAACATACGTTTGTATTCACGATTAAAAGAAGAAACTCTTATTCAATGCGGTGTTCTCAGGTTGTAAGGATAGTAGACAGCGGGTGAATCCCAGGACCTTGCTATAGTGCGAGAATTGGAGCGAAGCTAAGAAAAAAAGGAGAGGAAAGGTAAAGAATGCAGATGAAGCTATGGCGATAACGAGAGCGTTCAATGGGTTCAATGATACGTTTGAAATGCATACGTGGCTGTCTAATGCGCCTCAATTTGGAAGTCAGCGCGAATAACACTCGGGGAAGGTAAGCGGCCAGTAATCCGTCACTGGCTTCGACGATGAGTCCATCATATTACTGTGTTCGAATTTCCCTCGTCGTTGCCTTAGAATAGTATGCCATAAGAGAGAAGGCCCATTTTTCTCCAGAGCGCTAGTGGCGACACTCCGTTTGTTGGGAAACTTTTTTCCCCCATAGTACATGTATTGTCATTTTTTTTACAAAACCTTACACTTGTACCTCATTTCAAATTTTTTAAAATCAATCTTTCCATACTTTTATGGGTCATTATCCGGGTGAAAACTTATCACTTTTTATAAATAGTGTTTCACAATACTGTGTGTGTTTTAAAATAGTGTAATTTTGTAGTTTCGTAATGTATTATTTGCTGGATGTGATTATTTTGTTTTTTATGTAATCTTTTGGATGTATCCTATATATGCATGTATGCACATGCATCTCCCCTGTAGCCAATAAATTTATTTATTTATAACATTAATTTTCTGGTGGCTGACTTGATAGTGAAAAAAAATTGTTGCACAAAAAACCACTTAGGAATGAACTTCATCTCATGTGTTTTTTCCAGTTTAACTTTATCTTGACTAAGGAGAATAAATACTTCATGTTTTTCATGATGAGAGATTTATGAAATTTACTTCTTTTTCTTAGTGAAGAGATCAGAGAAGAAATTCGCAAGTTAAAGAAAGAAATGAAAAGTGATAAGAAGGCGAGAGATGACTCAGTTGATGTGAAGTCCAAACCAATGGAGAAAGCAAAGGAGGAGCAGAAAGAAGCTGATAGCAATGAGTTATTGAAAAACTACATGAAGGAGCAGGAATGTTTCACTGCTAAACATCAACAAATCCCTCCTAAAGGTAAGCCTTTGATGCATTTGCAAGGAAATGTCTTGCTACTCAGTGGAGGAGATAGAAGTGCAGAATTTCCTCCAGTGAAAATTAATTATTTCTCATCTTCCATCCAGTGCCGACCCAAGATGTGGGCAAAATTTTATTTTGCCGGCCTTAACGAAGAATTAATTTACCGATTGTGATTTCTTAAACCATATGTTCATTTGAGGGATACCCTGGGGTTTCAATATGATTCTATTGACATTGTAGTTTCCTTTTCTTCCAGGAACTCAATATTTAATCTGTAAGTAGTCTACAAGCATTGAATTTTATGAGAAGAAGAGTTAATAAGGATTATTTACATTATGTATTCCTTCTTCTTGTGGGTTGGTGTAATTTCAACAGGATGTTGTTGAGCAATTTCAGCCACACTTGCTTTCAGTGAGCTGGTGATAAGAATGCTAATGAGAGAATTTGATAGTGTGTTGCTCTTTGTTCTTAGCACATTGTGCTCCTTGTTCAAGTTATTGATGAATTTTGATTATTTTTACGATGTACTAAAGAAGGTCATTTAGGATGGATATGCATGCTGGAAGTAGTATCATTTTCCTATTTTCATACCTCCTGTCCCCTTTTCACATTCATTAATAAGTCGCAGATTTGCTTCCTGCTTGACTGTTCCCTTTTGGCTTTTGCCCACATTGCCCACACCTTAGGTAGGTGCTGTCCCCATCTATAATAGCATTACTCAATCGCCTTTCAAAATTATCCTTGGGTTTTACTAACTACTGGCATTGTTGCCCTATCATACTTGGATTTAGTCGCTTATTTTGAGTAAACAGTTGCTACTTAGTTGCCAAATGAAAAATGATAGAAGTCACTAGTTATGTCACTTGGTGGGAATGCACTAAATATATTTTTTTGCACATAAATGATTAATTTTTATTTGAATTCACTTGTAGCAAGTCTTAGGAAAGTGTTGACTCTACAGTTTTCTTTTTGTGATTTCTGAAAGGTTATATCCATTGATATTGATAAAACCTGTACCTGAAGATGACTGTTAGTTGAAACACGTTGTGGAATTAAAATCCTGTCGAAAAGTGCAAATTGAGTTTGATATAATATTCTGCCAATTTATTATACTTCACATCCATCCATAGCCATCACATTACTTTGTCTTCCATTCCTTTTGGGTTTTACTGTGTTGACCGAATATGAGATACACTGATTCTAAATCCAGGGTAAAATCTCCAAGAAAAGCTTTTCTTATATTCACACTTGGAACCCTGTCATAAATATTTAGTCACAGTGAAAAAAGGGATTGCATTTTAAGTGCAATTAATTATTGTACTATGTACTACATTTCTGGATAACCTTTCCCATGCTGAGGATGAGCACTTCTTTTATAGGAGGTAAAAGAGAAGCCCAGACAATGTCTATGCTAAAAAATTTCCACAAGAGGCTCAAGATGGCGAAAGAGAAAATATTAGAAGAGGAGGGTGAAGAAGCGAGGGAAGATGTGAAATCTAAGGAGCCTGAGGATGATAAGGAAGATCTTGATGGTCGTGCCAGTGATAATTGGTGAGTTTGTCTCATTGGCTATTTGCTTTTGTTGCTCAATTCCTCTCAGTCCTATAATTCATATGTCGGTTTTATATATCCTTGGTTTTATGGATATTAACCATTGTGCTTTCAGAGAGTTAAGTGTATCAGCCTTTGGTGGTGCCCCTAATAATAATAATCTTTATTCTCCCAAAGACATACAATTACATTTGCATATATGTATAGGATTGGTCAGTTCAGTAAATACAATAAAAATTAAAAAAATAAAAAAAACCTAGTACATACATAGCAACAATATTCAATTTTTGTCACGTAGCTCATGCTCATCAACTGTATAATTGTATTTTTTATTTACATTGTCATTCTTCATTCATTCACAATTTAAAAATTAAGAAAAAAATAGTTTTGCAAGATTCATTGAAAAAATATAACAATACATAACTTCATGATAATCATGATAAAATGTCCCTTAAAGTGGAAATAGATGGTTCCTGAAATATACAGTTACCAAACTTATAAATTGTCACTTAAAAATTCCTGAACAGTGTAATAACACCTGGTCAAGAGAAACTTTTTCAACGTTTTTTAAATACTTCCACTGACCCAGCATTCCTCACATTGTCCGGTAACAAAATAAATATTTTTGCACCCATAACCATTGGATTATTTGATGAAATTCGTTTTTTGTGATAAGTTGCATGAATAAGGTTTGCATTTCTAGTGGCATGAGAATGAATCTCTCTGTTGAAATTAGGTATATTGCTGAATATTATTTTTAACCAGAACAGCTACACAGTAAATGTAGATTGCTGGAATCGTTAATAGGTTCAACTGCTTCATCAGTGGTTTCCACGAATTCTTTTGAGGAACACCCAGCATACTTTTTTATTTATTACAACTATTTTTCTCTGCACCAGGAAGATTTTTTTTGAGTAAACTAGATGAGGATCCCCATGGAACTATTCCATAAGAAGCCCTTGTGTAGAAATTGGAATAGTAGGTATATGGATTTAAATACTTCTAACGATACTGTGTTATAAAGAAAATGAACCTGATATACGACAGAGTTGAGTATGGAACACAATTTAGAAATATGGATGGCCCAGCTGCCTGTATTTTGCACATGCAATCCCAGAAATTTTACATCATTTGCTACTGAAATGGGTACATTATTTAATGCCAGATTTGGACTATTACTGTTACTAAAATGGTTGAGCAACAGAACCTGAGTTTTATTGCAATTTAGTTTCAATTTATTATTGAGACACCAGATCAATATATTATCCAATAATTCTTGGGTCAGATTAAAGAGCCCTTTGATGTTGTTGTCTGAGACTATAAAACTCGCATCATCAGCGAATGACACTGGTTTTACACTGCTTTTCTTAATCAGTGTAGGTAATTCATTTGCATAAAGTAAAAAAAGATGGCACCCGGGATCTTTTCTCTCCTTTGTATCTCGCTTGGCTGCAGACCTTAACTGCTGCAGTTAACTCAAGTGTTAGCTCTCTTGCATAGAAAAATTTATGCCATTTATAGATGGCGTTGGTTCACATGTTTTGAAAAATCTCTGCCGTGTTAATGCTTGTAGCAAAAGGTTTAATTCTCGGAGATAGTCCAAATCTTTGAGAAATTTAGCAGGATAGAGTTAATAAATATAGTAAAAAAAAGTATTCTATACGATAAAGGCTACATTAAAAAGGCCTTGGTGGATTTAGAAAACCATACTTGGAATTTACTGGTAATTATGGTCAATATTTGATGGAATTATATCAACAAAATTTATATTGATAAATTACTCCTAATTTGATTAAAATTGCTCCTTTAATTAGCCTGTTACTCCTAACATGGGAAGTCCATGTTTAGCCTTCTCTTGTGATTCATTGTGAACTCAAGAGCCTTCAATCAGCCATTCAAGTAGTCTGTTTTTCGACATTGATAATTGATTTTTAAAGAAGGAAATACCTGCTGCCATCAGAATTTTAGTTGGCTTTATGATTGATATTTTTTTAAATAAAATTTCTTCTTCTGCATATGCTCATCACCTTGAAAATGCATGTGATGCTCATTCTTAACACCTGTTGAATTTTATCAGTGTGACTTTCAATGTCTTGGTTTCACATTGCTGATGTGCACCTCTTCTCTGCTATTGACTGATTAAACTGCTGTAGTAATTTAATAATTTCAGTGGGAATTTCAAGACCTTATTCCCTACTGCTCAGACCCTGTTCCTTATTATAATTTGATTCTTTACCTTAGAAAGTTCTGAAAATTCCTGTTAGGAAATCAGTGGATCACAAGATATTTGAATCAAACATGGAGAAATGAATTTATAGCCGCAAGTTACCAATGGTAAGACATTAAGGTATTAGAGCCTTGCTATAATGAAAGCCTCAATACTCGCTGTGGATACTAAATTGATCTTAACTGATGCAGTATGTATTTAGTTGGCAGTGCAATGAAAATATTTTTATTCAAGGTCCTCAGGTTTTCCCCACAAATGGATTGTAGGAAAGTTAATTATGCATGACATTTGGGGAAGAATTTTGGCAGTATTACAGCTGTCATACCCATGATGTGACTAGTTATTTGGTGTAGTGTATTGTTTCTGAAATGGATGAAGACCATTCTTAGTTTTAGGCTATTGTTTCCAAAAAAAATAGGGTATTTATTTTGATGTTCTTTAGTTGTGGATGATAATGTGACATTTCCAGCCCATAGCTTATTCATTCATTCATGTGTGCATAGTTCCTTGTGCACCTAATTCTTGACCATTTGATGATGTGTTCCCAACTTGACAGTGTACCTATGTACTCTGCACTCTGTTTCACTCTGCACTCTGACAGTGTATGCACTCTGTTTCTGTATGTACTATCATCCATTAATTCAGAACATGAACTCAGTCCTTTAATATTTCAGCTATGTATTATGGCGGTTTTACATAAGGCACTTTACTGCATAATATGTATAATGCATGGTGCAGTGAAAATTATGCCGTGTAAAACAGACTTGTTAGAATTATTGCTCAAATGCATGAGCTAAAGACAGGAAAATAGCCCCTACTCTAATTCCATGCCTCCATACTCACAATTTCTGTTCATCAAACTGTGCATCTAAATGCCTTGAGGAAAATGGCCTGTAGTGAATTTAATTTCTGGCTACGTCTGTAATCTCATTGTATGTATGGTCTATTTTTCTCTTTGTTGAAAGGTTGGTCCACCAGCTCCAAAGTGATGAAGGAGATACTGTGCTGGCCAGGGATGCCAATAAAGACAAAGGAGATGATTGGTTTGAGATACATGACCCTAGGAATCCCATTAATCAACGAAGGAGAGAAGCTAGTAAACAGGCAATGCTCAGCAAGAAATCTGGTGGCTTGGCAAAACAGGCTCAGTTGAGATGATTTTATTTGTGTCAAATTATAAATATGCTGTAATGGCATCGGCTTTTGATAAGCTGTTGACTGTAATCGTTTGCACTTGTTATAAAGTACACCTTTACAAACTATACATATTAATGATTTTATACATATGAATTTACTAGCACCTTTTTGTGCAAATTGGTTTACAGTGAATAAGCTCCGAGACAGAATTTACATGAACCATAAAGGTTCTCTGGAATTAGTACATATCAGCATCATACAAAGCAGTCCTCACCAGAGAAATAATATTTTTGGCTTCTGTGTAACTTAAACCAATCATTATTCATATTATCAAATTAATGAAAATATTAATTTTCATGTGGTCCATTTTTCACATAAATTAATTGAATAAATGACTGTTGAGCAGTTGTTCAAATGTTTGAACTTCTGGAATCTCTTCTCTCAATTTGACCTTCCATAAGAACTGGAAGTAAGTGGATCTCCCAACTCATACGTAAAAAGTGATATAAGTTGAAGAATAAATACTTATGTATATCTTTTTCTTATTCTCTCGCACTAGCTGTTTGAATTGATTTGTTATGCATCACCATGTCTAACATTTTGTGATCTCATGCGACACTAAACTTTCTCTAATTTGGGCCTAGATAATCCATATGCCTGCATAATCTGGACTAGCTGAGTTCATTAGTTGTGTATGTAATACAGGTGGCTTAGTTTGGTGCCATGAAATGGTTGAACTATTGCACCAAATTCTGTATCCTTTGTTTTGTTCCAGTTGTGATTGCTGAGTAACTGAAATAGAAGGATTATAAATTAATGTGCTTGTATAATGTTTAATACTGTGTATAAAATACTCACACCGGGAGCAAGTAATTTCTTTATGTTCATTTTGCATGTTTCATAGACTCCAAACATATCAATATGGATAATTACAACTTCATAGCTGAAGATTATCTGGAGTTTCTGTAGCTCATAGGATGATTTTCTTTAATCATATTTAAAGATTTTTAGGAATATCACTACATATAATGATTGAAATCCAGGATGTGTTTACTGATGAGAAGGTGCTTCATGAGTGCAAAATATTGCTTCAGCATTTGATGAATAGACTGTAAAAAAAGAAATTACCTACTCTCCTAGACAGAGTAGGACTGGCCACAAGGGCATTCGGGCAAATGACTAGTGAACAGCTACTCTTAAGTCAAAAGTGGAGAGGGGGGGCGGGGGGGGGGCACTACAATATGTATGTGGTGGGCCAGGTTGGCTCTTGAATGCCCGGGCCAAAATTTCTTCCCAGCCCGACCTTAATCTTATAGGTTTGAAAGTGCCTGAACAACATAAATGCTACTTATTGCAATCTCTTAGATTAAGAAATGCTACCATTTTATGGATGTGCATTAGAATGTGAGTGAAGGGTTGGATTACAAGGTAACTCATCAGGTGCTTGCAGTGTAAAATCTTTGAGCTTAATTGAATTCATTCGCATAAAATGTCACAAGAAGAGACAATCTGTCTAGCTGGAAGATATTGCTTTTAGATCTTAACTAATTAGTTTCGTCACATTTAATGCTCAAAAAAATTACCTACTGTCTAAAAAGAGTACAATCTTAGGTTGGGCCTGAATCAGCTCAACTCATAATGCTTCAAAGAATCACTAAATTATTTGACATCAGCGGTCATGTGCCCGCATGAGTGTTGTGAAAACCAGTGGCCCAAGTCTTGAATATTTTGTTTCGTGATAACGAAGGAAAATGGTTGCTGCTTCATTTGATTTTGTGTATTCTTTAGCTTAAAATTGCAAGTCTTATGTTGCTGATGAAAATATTTCAATGTTTGTGTTCCTTTCTTTTTGCTGTGATAAACAAAAAGCATTAGTTTATGACTCTGCAAAAGAAATTTTATTGTCTTATTAAAGGAATATTGTGGCTTACATGGAGCCTTAGCCCCAGGTAAAATATCTTGTCTATAACACAACTGGAACTTGGGTGGCTCTAGAAATCTGTAACTGGGAAGAAATTGAAACAGCACTTCAGACCAGTTAGGTCTGCAACCGCTCTGGACACAAGAGGGCCAATATGGTATGTAAATGGTCTGAAACTGCTCTGGACACAAGAGGGCCAATATGGTCTGGACAGCAGTCTGAGCTTAGTTGTCACAATATACATACATATTAAGAACCTGCATCCGTAAGAGAGCCTTATGATGGAAAAATCTTATCAGCTATGATGGAGATGATTTCACTCATATGTTCTGGCTAGTAGATGGATAATTCATGGTAGTCCCCAGAAGAGTTTTATTAGAGAACCACTGTGTGGAATTACCACTATTGCCAGCGTCCGATCAGGAAGAAGCTCAACCACAGTGATCTGAAATCTCACCGGCTAGGTATTCCAAGGGCTTTCTTTTGTTCTACTCGGCTAAGTGCTTTGAGAGCCAAATATGTACATATGTTTGTCAATCACCCATTATGAATGTTACGATGGCAAAAATTGTACCTCATTGTAACAATGTAGTTTCCCAACTAATTTCGTAATGTTAAACTATCCAACAGACCAAGCAGTTGGCGCAGCAACAATCCACAATTCATCTGAGACACCAACGGTGGTCAGCATCATCTCTTAACTGTGCAACCCATTCCATTCAAAGTAAGAGTTAAATATGTACCTATGTACATTGTCGCTGTCTGAGTATGTAGCTTCTTATGCGAGTGGTTCGCTCTACGGATATTTTTTTGACAAATTTTGAAAATGGAAAATGACACCTAGAAATGTGGGAGGCTCTTAGAATTGACTGCATTCTTTCTTCTGAGAACTTCATTTTGTACTCTGCATCTTAAGTTTTCCTAATATATGATAAAAATGTGCCTGAAAATGTAGTAAATGTATCCAGATGATTTCTTTTCTTGACCTCTCAATTTATTTATATTCTCTTTTCTGAAGATATACAGGGTCCATTCAATAAGTATCGGGACTGGTTTCAAAAATCAAAATTTATTGCAGTTATAATTACAATTACTTAATAATCTTCAAAATACATTCCTCCTGCATCGATACACTTAGTTCGGCGCGTCTGCCACTCGTCAAAATCCCGCTGGAAGTCAGTTTCCGGAATACTGTTGAGAGCCTTTGTTGTCGCCGCTTGAACCGCCTCGATGGAGTCGAACCGATATCTTGTACATCTGTTATGAATTATCATATCTCCAGAAAAGAAAATGTTAACACTGAATATACTTCTTTGCCTCCAATATGTGCCAATTTTCATGAGTATCTTCATTATTTTCCCAATTAACTCAATGAAATGCATTTTTAAATTCTTAAATGCAGAAACAGATATACAAAGACCAGAATCCAGACCCATTGGAGACCGTTAATGTTACAGTCTAGTTACTGATTAGAATCCAGACAAGTTTCAGACCGTCAATGTGACAGAACAGTTACTGATTCCCGACCGGTTAACAGACCATTTTACTAACCTCTTCAAAATCCAGACCAGTCCAGTTATAGACCACTTACAGATTAAACACTGATCTTCCAGAGCAGTTTCAGATTAGTTACGGCCAAAATATTATTATTTGGGTAGAGAATTGCAGAAAGGGATTCCTAAATGATAGACAAAAATCCTTAAAATGTCCCAGAAGATTATTTTATACAAATATATTGGCTGAATCGAAAGGGTATTCTGGGTTTTGTTGAAGAACGTAGGCTATATATTAAATCAATTAGGCAATCATCTGGGCCAGCAATGTCCCCATCCATAATAACACTACTCAATCACATTTCAAAATTATCTTTGGGTTTACCTAACTACCCACAGTGTTACTCTCTCATACTTAGATTCAGTGGCTTACTTTGAGTAAAAAGTTGCTACTCACTAGTAGCGAGTCTTAGGAAGGTGTTGGCTCTACAGTTTTCTTTTTGCGATTTTTGAAAGGTATGCCATTGACATTGATAAGACCTGTACCTAAAGATGACTGTGAGTTGAAAGACTTTATGGAATAAAAATCCTGTGGAAAAGTACAAATTGATTTTAATATAATATTCTGTCAATTTTATTATACCTGGGCTCTACAAGACATTCTTCCATTCCTTTTGGGTGTTAATGTGTTTGTCAGAATATGAGATGCACTGATTCTGATTTTCAGGGGATAATCTCCAAGAAAAGCTTTTCTTATCTTCACACACCCTGTCATAATTTTTTAGTCACATTGAAAGAATTACCTTGTTGAAGTTAATAATTAGGTAATTAGGTATATCCTATGTACGCGCCCGTGGCCGTGATGTCCCCAGACAAGTAATGAATCCCACAAGGATAAAATAAAAAGAATGGAGGCTGGCCTTTAACGGGACACAAAATAATAAACTGAAGAAATACTGATAATAGGTGAAACAGAAAATTAATAATAAAGAAGGGAAGGAAATTGCCGGGCGTAAGCTTCGCGTACCTGATTTGCCGTCGTCTCCGGAGGTCTTCAATTCTCATTCACACTCGCACACCACTCACACACACACGTCATGCCTGCAGGCCACTTATCTGTCTTGTCTGAACTCCACCCTGGTTGTGTTCTCCCAATCAGTAGTCCCGTCTGCCTCTCTCCGACAAGCGCCCTCAGTGGGCAAAATCATAACTGAATGACAAACGAAAAGGTACACGAAACTCGCCATGGCAAGAGAGAGGGAAATTTAAAGAAACAAAAAGGGTGGCCAGTCCTCGTGCGAACATCCTATCTTTCCAAGGCATTATTGAAATTCATTTAAGGAAAGTGAATTTAATAAGCCTTATTATGGAGAAATGTCTTGGGGATTACCTATAAATCCCCAAGACATGGGGGAATCCTGTTGATACAGTTAAACTAATTTTTATTGACTCACCTCATTATGTGACTTGAAATTTACACTCTTTCAGTATTTAAGAATTTTCAAACCTTGACACGGTCTCGGACTCGTGCAGAAAGCTTTGGACAAGACAACGTCATGTTGCACTGAAACAGGGTTGACTGTGAACCCATAAAAGACTAAACTCGTGTTATTTACCAATAAGAGGAAAAGAGAAGGTTTCAGACTTCCCTCTCTGCTAGAAAAGATCCTACAGCCTTCAAAAAATGTGAAATACCTTAAAGTCATTTTGGACTCCAAACTCAACTGGAGAGATCGTCTTGGGGCCAAAACTAGGAAAGCCTGTACCTCTCGATGGACCTGTAGGAAGGCTCTTGGTAAAACCTGGGGGAATTCAGCCAAAAGCCATATACTGGATGATACACTGTAGTAGTGAAACATAGCTTCATGTACTGCTCACTCGTATGGTGGAGGAGGACCCAGCAAATAGGTGCTAGGAATAGACAACCACCTACAGAGAATGGCCCATATGGGTATCTCAGAGGCAATGAGAATCACCCCAACTTTGGCACTGGAAACCCTCCTGAATCTCACACCACTTAATGTGGAGGGAGAAACTCAGGTGAAGACAGTGTTAGAGGTAGAAACTCAGGTGCCTATCATCTTAAATGTTTGGGATAGTGGTATGACAAGGCAAGCATCTCCGATCATAGGAAAATATGGACAGAGCTCAAAAAGTCAAGCCCCATTGTTTAAATGGGCTCTGATGCAATAACAGCAATGTTCAACAACTCACCCCTACTTTTCAATACTCACTTTCCAGATAAAGAACAATGAGCCAGGGAAGGAGGAAAAACACTTCACTCTGGGGCCTATGGATGGTATACTGATGGCTCCAGGAAAGATGCTAGAGCTGGAGCTGGAATCTATTGTTGTAGCCCAGTTAAGAAGCTTTCAATCCCTTTGGGAAAATATGCTACTGTATTCCAGGCAGAAGTATATGCCCCTCTGACTTGTGCCTACATTGTGAAAGAGGCGGGACTGCAGGACAGATCAACCCATATATGCACTGATAGCATCGATATGTTGCAAAAAAATCATATTTTTGATGGTGAGTGTATGCACGATGTATTAGGTAGCACTCTGTTTTAGCCAATATACCAATTCTGCAAAAATCATATTCAGGAAGATCATGTGTTCACGGGTAGCCAGTTGGCCTGTACATTGTGATATCGGACATATATTGTTTGTGCTCTTCTTCAATCTACGTAATGCTTATAGTTATTCGTGCAAGTCGTGATTTAAGGTTTGCTTCCTGAAAGTCATAATTCAGTTATTAAAGAAGAAGCAGGAAATGTGTATATACAAAAATATGAGAAATTTAATGTTCTTTTTTTACAAAAATCAACCAAAAAAATTGTAAACAATAAATCATAAGCCAAATAGTAGTTGATAAGAAACATTCACAAAAGAATCCATAAAAAAACTTATGATCCATCTTTTTATCACACACTATTTTGTTCATGTGCTTTAATTTGAAGCATTTGTAAATTCAGTTCAATGTTTTGCAACATCAAGTTTAATCCATTGTGGCATTTTGTAGCAATACTCATTAGCACATTCTCATAACTTTTTTTACCATCACACTCGCAGTGCTGGAGAGCTTTTTGCCAATTGGTCATTTGCCTGTCCATTCTTTCCGCTGTTGTAGAATTTCACCCGTGCGATTATGACCACAATTCCTAAAATGAGTGCTGATGCAAATATAACCCCACCTATTAGGTTGCCATTTATTAGTCCTTCTACTTTTTCATTCACAATTTGACTCTCATTATCATGTTGACTCCTGACATCTCGTTTAGCCCTTACTTCTTGCCTTTCATTGGACCCAACCATCAGGCCACGCACTCCCAAAGTTATTGAAACAACCTGCTTCAAAGGTTCTTCCCTCTTCTTTCTAGATTCAATATGCACTTGTTCTGGTTGATTTATCAAGGTTTCTTCCTCTTCCAAACTGTCATCCACGGAAGACGGGTCTAAGAGTTCGCGTTTTCCATAAAGTCTTCTCCTTGATGATCCACCACGCTGGTATTGCCCTGAAATGGAAGCAATCGTAGAAATGAAAAATAGGTCTTCTTGTGTGTATGAGATTGATGGGTACATTGTGCCGCCCTTTTGAAAAATATCACATTTTTCATGTAACAATGAAAGTAGGTACATGCTAAGGTGTATGATCAAATACAAGCATTGTGCCTTTACAAGTTTCACTTTCAAATGTGTACACATAATTTAAAAAACGGCAATGGTAAAAAATAAATAAAAAGATTGTTATATAATTTTTGGTTAAGGGAGAAGGGAAGCACCAAATGGCATTAGCTATGACAAGACATGGGTATGAAAGCTTATGAGATATGTTCTCAGTGCTATGGTGAAGTAATGATAATGGAACATAGCAATTGATTTCCATATGCATAATAATGTGTACATATTTCTATCCATAACTATCAATTAATTACATAACTATAAAGAATTGGTCATAAAATTATTTGATGTTTTGCCATAGTTATAGAATGAGGAAATCATATTTAACTTTTTTTAACATGAAAACATTAAAACCACTACTCATTTATAAAAGTTGTATTTCAGGAGTTCCATGGAGAGACATTAGCCATCATAATCACCCTTGTGCAACTGAAAATTGTGAACTTAAAAAGAAGAGATGGGCAGTACAAAGGAATATTTAATGCCCAATAAGAGGTAAAGGATGCAACCATATGGGTTGGTCTTTCTTACATCGCCATATATATTAAAGTACATATATTGCATTTAGTGATCTAATCTGAAAAGAACCTTTCAAACAGTGGCAGTGTGCCCAGCATTTCATGGATTTGATGGTACATCCATGTTTCCATTTCCTGGCAATTCTCAAAAGAATTATATATTCTCATTTCTCTGCCATCCTTTTGTACCAATCGTTGCTTTCATTATTCCTACACAGTGGAGCACTCCTAATCTGGGAATACCCGAAGTAAAAACTATCAGTCCTCTGCATAGCTTTATCCGTATTTCGGTCTAACGTAAGCAGTTATAGCAGCAGCAAGGGGGCGAAGCGAAAGCACAGAACATTAACTATTGCCGAAAAAGCGGGTGTTGAAAAAACTTGTTTTTGATACATCAGTGAAGCGCTTGTACATGTGATATGTACTCCGTTGGATCTTTGTCAATCTATAGCAATAAGAAGCAGAAAGAGAATATCCTCAAATTTTTCTGTGAAAGTGGCACTAAGAAAGGAATGGAAATAAGAAAAACCATGAAAAAAGGGTCTAGTGCCGTACTATATCCCGTACTTATTCATAGTGGTTTTGGCTGCGTTGAAATGAAGGGCTCAGTATTTCAGGCCAAATGCTAAAGGAGCAGGCTAAAATATTTAATAGAATTTGATAGATTGTAGATATGTTCAAAAAGGCAACCAATTGGAATGAACCAATCCTTAAGGATGGACAAGAATCTTCCTCCAAGGTTTTCTCCTCAATCGCTCCCGATGTATCGACGGATAGCTGCACAGATTAAAGCACCGGTAGCAGCAAGGGTTGACAGCGCGGCATAGACAGGTCATCGTATCGCATTGCATCGACAGCGCATCAGTTGATATCGTATTAAACACAGTGGCATAAGGATTGCAAGGGACATTGAAAACAATGAAAATATGTGATTTATTTTTATTATTTATCAACTAATGACATTATACTGTTTGATGTGCAGCAATATGTTTATATGTTCTACGAATTCTTTTCACTCTGCTGTTTTGCGATACTACCGGTTGACTGATTTTGTGTTTGTGAATTTAGAAATAGTTAATTTCTTATTTTTTTTTCAAATTATTTGTTAAATTATACAGAATTTATTCAAATTTCTTTGAATATGTTATAATTAATCGAATTTGCCTAAAAAATACATCGCGGACCCCATAAGTATACTAGTTACTACCACAGCACCCGTAGTCCAGAAAAATCCCTAATCCGGCATCGCTCGAGTCCCGACGGTGCCGGATTAAAGGTGCTCAACTGTACGTAATTTCTTTTAGGAACTATCATAAGACTTTAAAGTGATAGAGAGAGTTAAATTTTGAAGAGTATGTGGGAGAGCCTTATACTTTTGGGAACAACAAGAATAAATACCTTGTGAAATTGTGTATTAGATTATTTCTGTGACTTTGGAGTGGTATTTAATTAAATTTATTCTATGCCTTTCATACTTAGAGGAAAAAACAAAGAATTAAGAATACTTACATGAATGGAACGCGTGATAAGTTGGGTCATCATCCTTTGAGTGATAGTCGTCCTTCTCATGAGGTATTGTTGGTGTAGAAATGGGCCTCCGTGTTGGGAAAGTTACAGGCTTGCGTGTCGTTGAAGGTACTGGTCTGCGTGTTGGTAAACATTCTGGTCGTTTTGAGCCAAATTCACAGTTAATTTCTGGTTTCTTGGTTGTGCATCTGGGATCAGTAGATCCTGCCTCACAAAGAGGGACTCTATTGTTGTTGATATCTGTGGGTTCATCTGTACAGTTCTCTCCAGGAACTCCAGGAAGGCAACCTGGTCTTGGAGTTGGGGCCTCAGTTGTGGAGTAACAGCGTTTGTCTGTTGTGCCAGGATAGCATAGTGGTCTCTTTGAAGGCTTTTGAGTAGAAGGTCTTGTGGGTCTTGTACATCTTGGGTCATTATTTCCAGGATAGCATGTAGGCCTAGAGGTTGTAGTGGATGGTATTGGCCTCCTACACTGTGGGTCTCTGCTTCCTGGGTAACAAGGTGGCTTTGCAGTTGTTGTTATTGGCTGAGGGCACTTAGGATTTGGGCTTCCAGGATAACATACAGGAGTGATTGTTGTACCTGTTGGGTCAGCAATTGGACATTTAGGGTCCCTACTTCCTGGAAAACATGCTGGTCCCTCTGTGGTAGTTGGTTGACATCTAGGATCCCTGCTACCTGGGTAGCAGAGTGGTGGTGTTGACTTTTGGCAGTGGGGTTCATTACTTCCAGGATAACATAATTGCACCTTAGGTGTAGTAGCAGGTGGATATGGAGCAGGACATCTAGGATCTTTGCTTCCTGGATAGCATGTAGGTCTGGTAGTTGTGGGTGGAGGTGGAGGCTTTGGACAGCGTGGGTCGGTGCTGCCTGGGTAACAATTAGGCCTTGAGGTGGTCGTAGGTGGTGGAGGTCGAGGACACCTGGGATCTGGGCTTCCTGGATAGCATGGAGGTCTGGTGGTTGTTGGTGGAGGTGGAGGCTTTGGACAGCGTGGGTCGGTGCTGCCTGGGTAACAATTAGGCCTTGAGGTGGTCGTAGGTGGTGGAGGTCGAGGACACCTGGGATCTGGGCTTCCTGGATAGCATGGTGGTCTGGTGGTTGTTGGTGGAGGTGGAGGCTTTGGACAGCGTGGGTCGGTGCTGCCTGGGTAACAATTAGGCCTTGAGGTGGTCGTAGGTGGTGGAGGTCGAGGACACCTGGGATCTGGGCTTCCTGGATAGCATGGAGGTCTGGTGGTTGTTGGTGGAGGTGGAGGCTTTGGACAGCGTGGGTCGGTGCTGCCTGGGTAACAATTAGGCCTTGAGGTGGTCGTAGGTGGTGGAGGTCGAGGACACCTGGGATCTGGGCTTCCTGGATAGCACGGAGGTCTGGTGGTCGTTGTTGGAGGTGGAGGCTTCGGACAGCGTGGGTCGGTGCTGCCTGGGTAACAATTAGGCCTTGAGGTGGTCGTAGGTGGTGGAGGTCGAGGACACCTGGGATCTGGGCTTCCTGGATAGCACGGAGGTCTGGTGGTCGTTGGTGGAGGTGGAGGCTTTGGACAGCGTGGGTCGGTGCTGCCTGGGTAACAATTAGGCCTTGAGGTGGTCGTAGGTGGTGGAGGTCGAGGACACCTGGGATCTGGGCTTCCTGGATAGCAAGGGGGTCTGGTGGTTGTGGGTGGAGGTGGAGGCTTTGGACAGCGTGGGTCGGTACTGCCTGGGTAACAATTAGGCCTTGAGGTGGTCGTAGGTGGTGGAGGTCGAGGACACCTGGGATCTGGGCTTCCTGGATAGCACGGAGGTCTGGTGGTCGTTGGTGGAGGTGGAGGCTTCGGACAGCGTGGGTCGGTGCTGCCTGGGTAACAATTAGGCCTTGAGGTGGTCGTAGGTGGTGGAGGTCGAGGACACCTTGGATCAGGACTTCCTGGATAGCAAGGAGGTCTGGTGGTCGTTGGTGGAGGTGGAGGCTTCGGACAGCGTGGGTCGGTGCTGCCTTGGTAGCAAACTGGCTTCTGTGTCGTCGTTGGTGGTGGAGGCCTTGGGCAGCGTGGGTCAGTGCTTCCTGGATAACAAACTGGCTTTTGCGTGGTTGTCGGCGGTGGAGGTCGAGGACACCTAGGATCCTTGCTTCCAGGATAGCATGATGGCCTTCGTGTTGTCGTCGTCGTTGGTGGGGTCCTCGGGCATTGAGGATCAGGGCTACCAGGGTAGCAAGAAGGCCTGGTAGTGGTTGTGGGACGTGGGCATCTGGGATCAGTGCTCCCTGGGTAACACACTGGTTTTTGTGTCACTGGTGGAAGATAAGATGGCTCAACTGGGCAGCGGGGATCGTTACTACCTGGGTAGCATCTTGGTCGGTCAGTGGTAGGCGGTGTAGGGGGAGGACACCGTGGATCATTATTTCCTGGGTAACAGTTGGGTTTGGGAGTGGTTGAGGGAGGTGGCGGCCTTGGACAACGTGGGTCATTGCTTCCGGGGTAACAGTTAGGCTTCGGAGTAGTTGAGGGAGGTGGTGGTCTTGGACAGCGTGGGTCAGTGCTTCCGGGGTAACAGTTAGGCTTCGGAGTAGTTGAGGGAGGTGGTGGTCTTGGACAGCGTGGGTCAGTGCTTCCGGGGTAACAGTTAGGCTTTGGAGTAGTTGAGGGAGGTGGCGGTCTAGGGCAGCGTGGGTCATTGCTACCGGGATAACAGTTAGGTTTGGGGGTGGTCGAAGGAGGAGGTGGTCTTGGGCAGCGTGGGTCGTTGCTTCCGGGGTAGCAGTTTGGTTTGGGAGTTGTTGAAGGAGGTGGGGGTCTTGGGCAGCGTGGGTCATTGCTGCCGGGATAACAGTTGGGCTTAGGAGTAGTTGAGGGAGGTGGTGGTCTAGGGCAGCGCGGATCATTGCTTCCGGTGTAACAGTTAGGTTTGGGAGTGGTTGAAGGAGGTGGGGGTCTTGGGCATCGTGGGTCATTGCTGCCGGGATAACAGTTAGGTTTAGGAGTAGTTGATGGCGGAGGTGGTCTAGGGCAGCGCGGGTCATTGCTTCCGGGGTAACAATTAGGTTTGGGGGTGGTCGAAGGAGGAGGTGGTCTTGGGCAGCGTGGGTCGTTGCTTCCGGGGTAGCAGTTTGGTTTGGGAGTTGTTGAAGGAGGTGGGGGTCTTGGGCAGCGTGGGTCATTGCTGCCGGGATAACAGTTGGGCTTAGGAGTAGTTGAGGGAGGTGGTGGTCTCGGGCAGCGTGGGTCATTGTTTCCGGGGTAACAGTTAGGTTTAGGAGTGGTTGAAGGAGGTGGTGGTCTCGGACAACGTGGGTCATTGCTGCCGGGATAACAGTTAGGTTTGGGAGTAGTTGAGGGAGGTGGTGGTCTAGGGCAGCGCGGATCATAGCTTCCGGGGTAGCAGTTAGGTTTGGGAGTGGTTGAAGGAGGTGGGGGTCTTGGGCAGCGCGGGTCATTGCTGCCGGGATAACAGTTAGGCTTAGGAGTAGTTGAGGGAGGTGGTGGTCTAGGGCATCGCGGGTCATTGCTTCCAGGAAAACAGTTCGGTTTGGGAGTGGTTGAAGGAGGTGGTGTTCTTGGACAGCGTGGATCTGTGCTTCCTGGGTAGCACAGGGGTTTAGAGGTAGTAGTCGAAGGTCTAGGACATCTGGGGTCATTACCCCCTGGGTAGCACACTGGTTTCGTTGTAGTCGGAGGAGGCTTTGGGCACCGTGGATCGGTGCTACCTGGATAGCAATTTGGTCTTGATGTGGTGGTAGTTGGTCGAGGGCACCTTGGATCGTTACTTCCTGGGTAGCACACTGGTTTTGGCGTTGTAGGCGGTGGTCTGGCGAAGATAAAGAGATAAACATATAGAAACATTGAGCCGTCCTGACCGTTGTCCCATTATTAATCGTTAGATAATAGATTTATTGCTAGTCGTTAGTTAGTTCAAATGTACCTAGCTACTTCTTTACTGAAATAATCTAGTTTGCTCGATGTAGTCTTGTATATGTATATGCATTTTTTATACGAGCATCGTATGTTCAACTTCTCTAGTTTTATTGCCATGGGCGACTTTTTTTGCGAGGAAGGTAATTCTTGTACCAGAATTCTACCAACCCATTCTACAGTTTCCGTTTTTAATTTATCAGCCCAACTACCCACCTGTCCCTCATAAAACAAAAGACGTCAATAGTCGGTCGCCTGGTCACATGACCATCCAACTAAAGTTTATTTCCTCTATAATTTTAATTTCCCGCACGATTCTGGTGGTCTATGCACCTGCGATCCCGTTAATCCATTGACTTGTTATCAGGTTTCTAAGGGGCCGAACCACCAGAACTTGACGGAAGCACCAAGTCGACAAATTTCGGAAATCAATGTAATTTCACAATGCACTCTTCGAGTTCCACTGGCATTTCGGGTTTTTTATAAATTTGTATGATTTACATTAAATTCATGTTAACATCAAGTAAGGATGAAAATTGTAATATTATTTATTGTTTAATACTAGAAAAGCCGTAGTATTGCTTTGCCTAAGCCTCTTTAAAATAAAAAAAACATTTTCAGGTAAAATTAATAATTATTTAGCCATATGTAACAATTAGTCTTGCTCCGGAAAGTTAATAAATTATTTGCATTTATAATAATCCCCTTTCACGGTCATGTGATCAGGGTTTCACCGGATGAGATGCGATTTTATGGTTGGCACGAAATAGAAATTCTACTTGCAGGCAAAGTAGAAGCTATTCTGTTTCACTTGCAAGTGCGAACCGCGGTCGATTACTACCGCTATCGACCCGTACTGTCACGTGCGTGCTTAAATATCGAAGTACCTACCTCTTGCAGTTCACTTCTAAGGGTACTATCATTGCTAGTAACGTCCATGCGCAAAGCCGCCTTCTGTCTTGAATAGTGAATCATAAACTAGGTCCTGTTAATTTTTCACTATTGAGATTTTGACGTCGGTCTTTTTCCGATCTGAAACCCGTCCAAGACGAGTGTATTTTGATCCCAAGATCTGTAGTTTCCATAATCACCATGTGGTTCTGCTACTTAAAGGCCCTTGTACTCGGAGCCAGTAGTGGCAGTCAGTTGTGGCGGCCAGAAGTGAACGCCTCTAAATTTTCCGGTCAGTAAGCTTATACACGAGGCCATTAATGGCTTCCAATAACTTTTTATTAGTGGCCGCCAGTGAGTTGGTTGAGAACACAGCGTTGCTTGTGAATAAATGTGGATGTGGAATGTGTGGATGATAATGATAAAGAGTTTAGTGATAATGAGTTCAAGGAGGCATTTGATGAAGCAGTAGGTGAAATTGCTGTTAGTTTCAGCGTGCAAACCGTATTGAATAAACGTAGAGTGAGGGTAAAATGCTTTTTAATGTTTTTCTTAGCTTCTTTGTTCACTTTGGAACAAGACTTTGCAGCACACACAACAGCCACAACAGCACGACACAACCTCACACCACGACTGCAGGAGCTCTACTGATGGCCACTGCACTTTGGAACCGTCCAGTAATGGCCGCCAGTAGGTCACGTGAACGGCTACTGGCCGCTTCATTGGCCACAAAACTCAAACATTGAATTTAGTGGCCGCCAGTTGTACTGGGTGTAGAAGACGCCAGTACCCTAATACATGTGGCTAGTAGGAGGGTAATTGGTGGCGGCCATTACTGGCCAGTTCTAGTGGACGCCACTACTGGCCTCGTGTACAAGGCCAAGGGCTACAAATTATTTTACTGCTTTCGTGGAAACTGTCTCATTTTCTTTAAATATTTTCGTCACCTAAAATAAAGATCATTATCTTCGGGCGCTTTCCATTCGCTCTTGTGCGCTGCTCACTTCGCATATCACGACAGCGCCTTTGCCTTTCATTCATTATCTGACCCTGAGAACTCGGCAGACCACTGCGGAACCGATCGGTAGCGAATGGATGTGCGCTAAACAAAAAATTTCGATAATCTCCTCCGAGATTGTTGTTTTTGTGTTGGTATCAAGTGAAGGCGTCAAATATGGATGATGTTAAGTTTTTAATTATTCTGTTGTGAAAAGCCTACTTTTATAAATACGTATCCTGAAGGAATTCCTGAGCAATAAAAAAAATTCTGCGGTGACTATTGTGAACCTACAGGTTGCCCTCTACCGGATGAGCACGGAACGTTCCTCCAGTGCACATCGTTCCATTCGTCGTCGTTTGTGTGCGTTGAATTGCGGTGATGTGTTACAATCAGCGCTTACTTCAACAAATTGAATGGAAAGCTCTCTTCGGTTTGCATTCGTGTTTTTCGAGTTTGTGTAATTTCAGTCATTCGTCACGAATTAAGGTTCAAAATGTTTCTTTTAGCTAGCGACTATTATAGCTGGCGGAGTGGTGAGGTAAAGGGTAATAAAAAAAACACCCGAAAGGCGTGGTTTGAGATCCGATTATGCAATTTCGATAATGCCCTCATTGTCAATCTCGACTGCTTGTTGCTTTCAAACTGAGTCAATCTTTCCTTGCTTTTCTATTTACCTCGGTTGTAAACATTTTAAAAGATTAATTATGACCAAATTAAATTAATTACATTTGGTTATGCATAAAAGGTTCATCATAAAAAACCGAAAGCATACACTCGATATAATAGAATACCCTACTTACTTGGGTTGGAGTTAAATGTTATGATAATACAAGATATTTGTTTGCATTTTGCGTTAGCCAAAGATGCGTTCACAGTTGGATAGAATTTACAACCGGTACATTGCGAAAGGACGATAAGAATAGGCTGTTGAAGAGTACAATATGAAATGTAGCCTTTTTACTGTAGAAACCTGGACACAGAAGGAAGATAATGAGGGTAAGTTGGAAGCGCTTAAGATGTGGGGTTGGAGGAGAAATAAGATAATATGAGTTATGGATGGGATGAGGAGAGGTTGGATGAAAGAACAAATCAAGTGACGAAGTCAGGTGCCTACGGTTGTAAAAGTGGAGGCTATATTTCCACCTTAACCTACCTTAACCTTCTCATGACTGATATTTTTGTTTGCATGTTTGAGTACATGTACACAGAAGTACATATTCTGTTAAATTTCGTTCCTACTGTATGCATTGAAAATTTACAACTGTAAAATTTGCCGGAAGAAATGTGCCACGTTAGTATCGGAAGGCTTAAATCGATAGGCCGCTAGTTTGAATAAAAATAACCCTCTCTATGAATGCACTAATGATGATAAGAATCCGAACCTTAACCATCTTTAATCCCATAGCATTACCCCTCTTTTACCTTTCAAATTAACGCTAGTCTCTTAAAAAGCTAATCAAATTAATGTTCTGAATTAAAATTCAGCGCAGCACTAGCACCCGCAGGAACTGCTGTAATCAGTATGTTAGAGTCTAATATATAAAATCAGATAAATATGCATGGTTACGAGTTCCAAAGGTGTCTACAGATCATCGAGAAAGCCTTCCCATGCTATTGCTATTTCTCTGTTCTCCTTTTGACCCCGTATTATAAATTTACTCGAATATAAAAATAATTCAGCAGAATATAAAACATTGAAAGCTATTACCGTGAGGTGTTACACTGAAGATTGAATAGGTATAAATAATGACCAATAAATATGCCCAACGAAGACTCGTTTGCATAAATATTTATTAATTTGATTTATTTAAAATGTCATAAAATGTAATCACTCACTCAGTGATTCAGTTGGTTTGAGTACGCGACTTTTGTTTGCACCACGGTATCGTGGATTGGTAGGTTTAAAGTGAAATGTGAAATAAATAAATGTTTACTAATTACTGCGCGATACTTTTATTTTGGCCTTTGTATTTAGTAATATATATGTACTACCTGTACTGTGGTGATTATTTCATGTGGCCGAAAAATATATCGGCATATACGCAACAATACAGAGAGTTCAGGACTAGTAATAATGATGATCATAGTTAAGACGCTAAAATATGTATTAAATTGTGAAAATAATTAGGACATGGATTTAACCAAAATAGTACTACAAGTAAAATGCTGGTTTTCCATTACTGAAACTAAGCTCAAACGGATGAAAGGAATTACTCTATCCAGTTAGCTTCATAGAAGTGATAAGGAATTCTGAGACCACTACTATGATGTAGAGTATTAAAAAAATATTTTTAAAATAATAATATTAATCTTACCTTGGGCATCGTGGATCGTTGCTTCCTGGGTAGCAGACTGGCTTGGGTGAGGTCGTCGTCGTTGGTGGGGTTCTCGGGCATTGAGGATCGGTGCTACCAGGATAACACGAGGGCCTAGTTGTGGTTGTTGGACGTGGACACTTTGGATCGGTGCTTCCTGGATAACAATTTGGCTCTTCTGCTACTGGTGGAAGGTAAGATGGCTCCACAGGACAGCGGGGATCGTTATTACCAGGATAGCAGTTAGGTCGGTTCGGCGGTGTTGGGGGAGGACAACGTGGATCATTACTTCCTGGATAGCAAAGGGGTTTCGACGTGGTAGTTGGAGGTGGTGGTCTCGGGCATCGTGGGTCAGTATTTCCAGGGTAGCAGTTAGGCTTGGGAGTGGTTGAAGGAGGTGGGGGTCTAGGGCAGCGTGGGTCTGTGTTTCCGGGGTAACAGTTAGGCTTGGGAGTGGTTGAAGGAGGTGGTGGTCTAGGGCATCTTGGATCATTGCTTCCTGGGTAACAGTTAGGCTTGGGAGTGGTTGAAGGAGGCGGTGGTCTTGGGCAGCGTGGATCTGTACTTCCTGGGTAACAGTTAGGCTTGGGAGTGGTTGAAGGAGGTGGTGGTTTAGGGCAACGTGGGTCAGTGCTTCCTGGATAACAGTTAGGCTTGGGAGTGGTTGAAGGAGGGGGTGGTCTTGGGCAGCGTGGGTCAGTGTTTCCTGGGTAACAGTTAGGCTTGGGAGTGGTTGACGGAGGAGGTGGTCTCGGGCATCGTGGGTCAGTGCTTCCAGGGTAACAGTTGGGCCTTGAAGTGGTTGAAGGAGGTGGTGGTCTTGGGCATCGTGGGTCAGTGCTTCCAGGGTAACAAATAGGCTTGGGTGTGGTTGAAGGTGGTGGTGGTCTCGGGCATCGTGGGTCAGTACTCCCAGGGTAGCAGTTAGGCTTGGGAGTGGTTGAGGGTGGTGGTGGTCTAGGGCAGCGTGGGTCTGTACTTCCGGGGTAACAGTTAGGCTTAGGTGTGGTTGAAGGAGGCGGTGGCCTTGGGCATCGCGGGTCAGTGCTTCCTAGGTAACAGTTAGGCTTGGGAGTGGTTGAAGGAGGCGGTGGTCTTGGGCAGCGTGGATCTGTGCTTCCTGGGTAACAGGTTGGTTTGGGAGTGGTTGATGGAGGTGGTGGTCTTGGACAGCGCGGGTCAGTGCTTCCAGGGTAACAGTTGGGCTTTGGAGTAGTGGAAGGAGGTGGTGGCCGCGGGCATCGCGGGTCAGTGCTTCCAAGGTAACAGTTAGGCTTGGGAGTGGTTGAAGGAGGAGGTGGTCTTGGGCAGCGTGGGTCAGTGCTTCCAGGGTAGCAGTTAGGCTTGGGAGTGGTTGAAGGAGGAGGTGGTCTCGGGCAGCGTGGGTCAGTGCTTCCAGGGTAGCAGTTAGGCTTGGGAGTGGTTGAAGGAGGCGGTGGTCTTGGGCAGCGTGGATCTGTACTGCCTGGGTAACAGTTAGGTTTGGGAGTGGTTGAAGGAGGTGGTGGTCTTGGGCAGCGTGGATCAGTGTTTCCTGGATAACAGTTAGGCTTGGGAGTGGTTGATGGAGGAGGTGGTCTTGGGCATCGTGGGTCAGTACTTCCTGGGTAACAGTTAGACTTGGGAGTGGTTGAAGGAGGCGGTGGCCTCGGGCATCGAGGGTCATTGCTTCCAGGATAACAGTTGGGCCTGGAAGTGGTTGAAGGAGGTGGTGGTCTTGGGCATCGTGGGTCAGTGTTTCCAGGGTAGCAGTTAGGCTTGGGAGTGGTTGAAGGTGGTGGTGGTCTAGGGCAGCGTGGGTCTGTGCTTCCGGGGTAACAGTTAGGTTTGGGTGTTGTTGAAGGAGGTGGTGGTTTAGGGCATCGTGGGTCAGTGCTACCAGGGTAGCAGTTAGGCTTGGGAGTGGTTGAGGGAGGCGGTGGTCTTGGGCAGCGCGGGTCAGTGCTTCCAGGGTAACAGTTGGGCTTTGGAGTAGTGGAAGGAGGTGGTGGCCTCGGACATCGTGGGTCATTGCTTCCAGGGTAACAGTTGGGCCTGGGAGTGGTTGAAGGAGGTGGTGGTCTTGGGCATCGTGGGTCGGTACTTCCAGGGTAACAGTTGGGTCTGGAAGTGGTTGAAGGAGGTGGTGGTTTCGGGCACCGTGGGTCAGTGTTTCCAAGGTAGCAGTTAGGTTTGGGAGTGGTTGAGGGAGGTGGTGGACGAGGACAACGTGGGTCTTGGCTCCCAGGATAGCAGTTAGGCTTGGGAGTAGTTGAGGGAGGTGGTGGTCTTGGACAGCGTGGGTCAGTGCTTCCGGGGTAGCATCTGGGTCTTGGGGTTGTACTAGGTGGTGGAGGTCGTGGGCATCTAGGATCAGTGCTTCCAGGGTAACAATTTGGTTTTGGCGTGGTCGAAGGTGGTGGAGGTCTAGGACATCTTGGATCGTTGCTTCCTGGATAACATACAGGTTTTGGAGTAGTAGGTGGCGGCGTGGGAGGTTGACATTGTGGTAGTCTGCTACCTGGATAACATAATGGTTTTTCCGGAGTTGTGGCTGGGGGATATGGAGCTGGGCACCTAGGATCATTGCTACCTGGGTAGCAAGGGCTTTTAGTAGTACTGGGTGGTTGAGTTGGCCTCGGACATCTTGGATCAGTACTACCAGGGTAGCAATTTGGTGGACATCTTGGATCGTTGCTACCGGGATAGCAAGGTGGTTTGGTAGTTGTAGGCGGTGGCGGCGTTCGTGGACATCTTGGGTCGTTGCTGCCTGGGTAGCACGGAGGTTTTGTAGTAGTAGGCGGTGGAGTTGGCCTTGGGCATCTTGGATCGGTGCTTCCTGGATAACAATTTGGAGGACACCTTGGATCGTTGCTACCTGGATAGCACGGAGGTTTCGTTGTGGTAGGTGGAGGGGTTGGCCGTGGACATCTTGGGTCAGTACTTCCCGGATAACATACTGGTTTTTGTGTGGTTGATGGCGTCGGTTTAGGACACCTTGGATCGGTGCTTCCTGGATAACAATTTGGAGGACACCTTGGATCGTTGCTACCTGGATAGCATGGAGGTTTCGTCGTGGTAGGTGGAGGGGTTGGCCGAGGACACCTTGGGTCAGTACTTCCCGGATAACATACTGGTTTTTGTGTCGTTGTTGGCGTTGGTTTAGGACATCTGGGATCGGTGCTTCCTGGATAGCAATTTGGAGGACACCTCGGATCGTTGCTTCCTGGATAGCACGGAGGTTTCGTTGTGGTAGGTGGAGGGGTTGGCCGTGGACACCTTGGGTCAGTACTTCCCGGATAACATACTGGTTTTTGTGTCGTTGTTGGCGTTGGTTTAGGACATCTGGGATCGGTGCTTCCTGGATAACAATTTGGCGGACATCTTGGATCGTTGCTTCCTGGATAGCACGGAGGTTTCGTTGTGGTAGGTGGAGGGGTTGGCCGAGGACACCTTGGGTCAGTACTTCCCGGATAACATACTGGTTTTTGTGTCGTCGTTGGCGTTGGTTTAGGACATCTAGGATCGGTGCTTCCTGGATAACAATTTGGAGGACACCTTGGATCGTTGCTTCCTGGATAGCACGGAGGTTTCGTTGTAGTAGGTGGAGGGGTTGGCCGTGGACACCTTGGGTCAGTACTTCCCGGATAACATACTGGTTTTTGTGTGGTTGTTGGTGTTGGTTTGGGACATCTTGGGTCGGTACTTCCTGGATAACATTTAGGTGGACATCTTGGATCGTTGCTACCTGGATAACATGGAGGTCTCGTAGTTGTAGGGGGTGGAGTTGGGCGTGGACATCTTGGATCATTGCTTCCTGGGTAGCATACTGGCTTTGACGTCGTGGTTGGCGTTGGTTTAGGGCACCGTGGATCGTTATTCCCTGGATAGCAATTTGGTTTGGCGGTGGTAGTTGTTATTTTCGGGCAGAGAGGATCAGGGCTTCCGGGATAGCACGGTGGCCTTGGAGTTGTTGTCGGTGGTTTTGGGGGTTTGCATTGAGGAAGGTTGCTTCCTGGATAGCACAATGGCTGTTTAGGTGTTGTCGGTGGGGGATAAGGAGTTCCACAGCTTGGGTCGTTACTTCCGGGGTAACAAATTGATTTCCTCGTTGTAGATGGCGGCGTTGGCTGTGGACACCTTGGATCTGTACTTCCTGGATAGCAAAGTGGCCTGCGCGTTGTCGTCGGAGTAGGTGGTCGTGGACACCGTGGATCTGTACTCCCGGGGTAACAGTTTGGTTTTTCGGTGGTACTAGTCGTGAATGGTCTTGGACACCTTGGATCGTTGCTTCCGGGGTAGCATATAGGTTTTTGTGTTGTTGTTGGTGTCGGTTTAGGACATCTTGGATCGGTGCTACCTGGATAACAATTAGGTGGACATCGTGGATCGTTGCTACCTGGATAGCACGGAGTTTTCGTTGTGGTAGGTGGAGGGGTTGGCCGTGGACATCTTGGGTCAGTACTTCCCGGATAACATACTGGTTTTTGTGTCGTTGTTGGCGTTGGTTTAGGACATCTGGGATCGGTGCTTCCTGGATAGCAATTTGGAGGACACCTCGGATCGTTGCTTCCAGGATAGCACGGAGGTTTCGTTGTGGTAGGTGGAGGGGTTGGCCGTGGACATCTTGGGTCAGTACTTCCCGGATAACATACTGGTTTTTGTGTCGTTGTTGGCGTTGGTTTAGGACATCTGGGATCGGTGCTTCCTGGATAGCAATTTGGAGGACACCTCGGATCGTTGCTTCCTGGATAGCACGGAGGTTTCGTTGTGGTAGGTGGAGGGGTTGGCCGTGGACATCTTGGGTCAGTACTTCCCGGATAACATACTGGTTTTTGTGTCGTTGTTGGCGTTGGTTTAGGACATCTGGGATCGGTGCTTCCTGGATAGCAATTTGGAGGACACCTCGGATCCTTGCTTCCTGGATAGCACGGAGGTTTCGTTGTGGTAGGTGGAGGGGTTGGCCGTGGACACCTTGGGTCAGTACTTCCCGGATAACATACTGGTTTTTGTGTCGTTGTTGGCGTTGGTTTAGGACATCTGGGATCGGTGCTTCCTGGATAACAATTTGGCGGACATCTTGGATCGTTGCTTCCTGGATAGCACGGAGGTTTCGTTGTGGTAGGTGGAGGGGTTGGCCGTGGACATCTTGGGTCAGTACTTCCCGGATAACAGACTGGTTTTTGTGTGGTTGTTGGTGTCGGTTTTGGACATCGTGAATCGTTGTTGCCAGGGTAGCAGTTGGGTTTACTTGTGGTTGGCCTTTCTATCTGACATCTTGGATCCTTACTGCCGTACGTACACAAGGCCGTCGTTTCTTGCCCTGGTCTTGGTGTTGTAAAGGTTACAGGTGTATTGGGTTCGCCTGAGCATCTTCCATCACATTCTCCTTGGCAAATCTGTTGATAAGGCAACATTGCATTTTAATACGAAGCTGAGTATGTGCTTTAATTTAATTTAGTTCATAGACCTTTAATTTAACAATATTGTATTTTTATGTGGTTGATGGAAGTACGCGATTATGTGTTTGCGCTGTTCATGGAAATATTTCTGTATTGTAAAAATATATTAATGACGCTGCGTATACTGCGTGACATGAGAACAGTCGATAAAAAAGGCCACATTCACAAGACTGTAAACTACTCGTAGGTCTTGTTATGATGATGACAGGTTAAAACAAAACTAATTGAAAGCTTGTGAGGACCGTTAAATTTACAAAATCATTTAAGAAAGGCTATAAACCGCTGATGGCTTGCTCCTGACGTATTTGTCAGAGAGAGATGGCGGAGATTAAAATAAAAAAAATGACGTTTTTGAAGAATGTTTGCGGAATCTACAGTTTATATTTTACCGTTACAGCAACCAATTTTTTTATTCAATAATAATATGGTCAGAGGAAAAGAATTTTGTAGTGAATGTGAAACGTTTTTATTTGTGTAATGATACATTTTTTAAAAATATTGTTCCAATGAAAAGTTTTCATTTATTTCAAATATTGGCTCATGTCCATTTGCTGGGGCCGCAGGAAATATTTACCTGGTCATGAATTCTCGTGGAGGGTTCGACCCTCATTCACGCGGACCCACCCGTACACACAAAATTTTGTTTTTCTTTTTCTTATCACTAGTCACGCTGATGAAAAGTTTTTTAATAATGGGTAAGATTTTGTCTAATATTAAAGGTTATTACGAACTCATGGATAAAAGTGGCGTGTATGCTTTATGTTGTAAAACGTGCTTGGCGATTTACGTATGTCAAACCGGCCGAGACAGTAGGTCTTGAGTATTAAAATATAAAAATGCCTCGAGAAATGGGACATTTCCTTTCATATATATGGAGTTGTAAATGACAGCAGTAGTAAATTGTTAAATGACTATGTGTCCCCGGACCATTCCTTACTATCCATTGTACTCCCGAGCAAAATGGGAAGTGATCCCTTCCATTCTGCCCTCGTTTTTGTCTCTGCCTACCCCTCATCTTCCTGATCCACCTTCACCTTGGTCAAGAGATAAATATGTGTATATGAGTGACTCAATCGCTATTGTGCCTTGATAATTAAGGTAATTTGTTGAAACCATGGTCGTTAATGGTAGTTATTTGGTGGTAAATGTGAGGATAGTGCATACTTTTCTTTGGCTTTACCAGAAATGATTACTTTTGTCGGGAATGGCCACTCATGAAAAATGGTAATAATGGAAGAATAAAAATATCTTACCTCAATATTACAGGTCAAGAAAACCTGCATCTTATCCGGAAACTTGAACGCTGTGATATTGTTGAAGGCGATTACACTTGCCCCAGTCCTTCCAGTTTGGTAAGTTCTTCTCCAAAAATGTATAAGCTTTTTCTTCCTGTTGGAGAGAACATACTTTTAGTGTGGTAGCTAGTTAATATTTCATTGAGGGTTCTGGAGATTAGTAACAAATTATAGACCATATTTGTATCTCAGATTATGTGTATTCTCGCCCAAAGTTCTCAGTCAGTGCCAGACGGAGTTCTTTGTAAGAAAAAATTGTGAAAATGTGGCATCTCTTTCTGGAAAATACGTAAAACGGTCTTAATATGTCGGCCGTTGGAGGGAACTTGTGGCTGAAATTTTAGAGCTTTCCACCCTAGTATTTTTAGGAACATATCTATTGTTGTTAGGTGCTTCGTTGCAAATTGCAGTTAGTTGGTAAAGGACGTCTGCACTGCTCGGTGTCTAGTGCTGAATTGCTTCTAGCCCTCTTCTGTCACCAGACCTATTCCCAAGCATATGTTAATAAGGCCAAAAAAGCTCTTATCGGATTGTTTTATTAAAAGCTACGCTTTCCTTGGGGTCACTTCACATGTCAACTTTGTTTTTAATGGACTAAAATTGCATTGAATTTTACAGAGTTCGGTTCAACTTGGTGTAATCTCATTGTTTTACAAAAGATAAAAACTAAAATTTCAGTGTTTTTAATAAGGCGGATGTCTTTTTCAGGTCTTATGTTCACTGAGGGATGAAACCGGTCGTCTTATTAAAAAGTCTGACATTTTAGTAAGTTTTGCCTTTTGTATAATATTGCATGCACTAAAATCTGTAACTCTTTGTTTTTAACATTCATGTATTTTTCAAATTCATTGATTCCATTTTCCGTGCGCATTTTGGGTGGAATGAAAATTGTAGGATCCTTTTCAGCTAAGGATTCCTTTTGCCCGTTTTGTGTTATTGTAAAAGGCTCAGATTGTTCAAAATTTGAAAAAATATAGCAATTTGAAACAAAATAAGAGATTTGGAGTTTCAACGTAACGCCGAATATATTACAAAAAGAAATAATGGAAAAATTCGTGATAATATCAGCTGAAAATATGTGTATGCATCCATGTTGTTTAACTATTAATTTTGAATGGGGCTAAATGTTAAATTTCAGCCTGCAAATGGAATATTTGCAAACTCAAATCACGCAATATACCAAAGGTATACGTTGACTAGTGTGCTATAAATTCAAATCAGACCGTAAAGGCCAATATCGTAGAGGGGTGATTTGCTCTTGAATTTCCATTTTGAATTTAAAGAGATGGTATGGGTAAGTGTGATTGTGGAAGACGGTATGTAGTATTATACATACCGTGGTAAGAAATATGGCTAAGAATCATTCTGTGTCTGGTTAAAAATTGAGAAGATCCAGAGCTCTTTAGTGTTATCGAAAATATTTGAGATATTCTGAGTTGAGACATCCATTATAGTTTTTTTTTGCTAAGGTTTGTCAACTTTTCCGCTTAAATTGTGTTTGATATTTTGTTATAAGTGATGGTATCGTACAAAGTTAACTAATACGCGAGTGAAGTTCACACTTACTTCGGGCAACCTTCGGTGTCGGTTAGCTGAAGCCTTGCCGTGTCGGGTGATTCATAATCCTCTCCATCGTAGGCCCAGCAGTCTCTCACCCTTATGTCGTATTGGTTCTCTTCGTCTTTGAGGTAGACCAGTATGGTTAGAGTCTCTCCGATCTTGATGACTTCGTCGATAGGAGCAGTCTGCGGAGCAGAAGAGACGGGAGGAGTTGGATGATTGAGCTGGGCTTTTAACTCCTCGGGTGGGGAACAGGAATCAGATAATTTAGCGTCAAGAGATAACGTATCGATGTAAAAAGTAGTATTTTCACATCCTGAATCACCATTTTGCGTTCAAATGAATCAAAAAGGCGGCATTTTATCGAAATAATACCGCGTGTGAAGCTACCTGTGTGCGGTTGAGGGTGATTAATGCCATATTAGTCTGCTTAGAATAACCTCTCCACGCTGTTTCTTCCTTCTAGGCTTAAATAGTCATTTTACTTGTAAAATTTACTATTCACTGTTATGTTATCAAATTTTGTTTGAGTGCTGAAACCACCATTAGGGCTTTGTCTATTCACTTCTTCATATAATAAGCCTAGTTGAAAAAATATTGCTTTCAAAAAAAATATTTTGGTAAACTAACGACAACAGATGATTTCAATTTCTTCTGGTATCGTGGTTATTTATCTTAATTCTTGAGTCTTTTATATCAAGTTTCGTATATTTCACCATGGACTGTTCTCATTTTCAATATTTTTAGAAAATTTTGCGTATTAATTATTTTTATAATTTGAAATGAAATAGTTAAAATGAAATTATTATATGGATATTCCATTCTGCTTCCGGGATATCTGCCTCGTTGTTTTTTCGACAGCGTTTCTCCTCCCGTCCTGGAGGCGTCTTCAGATGACCTGAAGACGCTTCCAAGATGGGAGGAGAAACGTCGGATATACAACGACGTGGCAGATATCCCGGAAGCAGAATGGAATATCCTGCTAATCGTCACGGAAACCTCAGACAGTAAGTTATTATATATTTTATGTTTTACCCCAGTCATACTGAAATTAGAAATAACTCTCCTATGAATTAGCTCAACTACGTTCATCTATTACAAAAGAAAATACCACCGTGCCTCAGAAGAAACATTTAACAAAATGTATTATATTGAAGTGGAAGATTGATTCATCATTAGTTAGAAAAAATATGACTGCAATCTTCCTCGTTTTAAACTGCGGAAAATCTTTGTATTGCTTTGTCAGGTAAAACTATGCTTTTATCGAGGTTTTTATCTAACGGTTTTTGTCTAGGCTATTATCTTTTAAACTAGGCTTTTATCTAACGTCCAGGTCAGACTATTTCTTTGGAATGATCTGGCGGATACTGACATATTGAGTGAATCAACAGAAACTATGCTTCCTTTATGGTGTTGTTTGAACGTGGTTATGAAACCCTTTTGTAAAAAAATACGTAGTAGATAGTAATACAGAACCAGCTAATATTACTTGAAGAAATAATTGAAAAATTCAATCTTTGCTTGTCTGTTTTTTTTATTTGCATATTATTTTACGACCTCTCTAATACTTTGTCATCAGTCTAAGAGGTCTAATAGTATGGAATGTTAACTGTCATCGTATGTGATTTTTAAATTTAAAAACTGCCCCTGAGGCTACCAGTTTAAAAAATATTTTTATATAAGTGTGAAAACTCCAAAGAGGAAAAAAAATCATTCGACCTGCCTGGGACACGTAATCGAATCCCACGATATCGAAGGATCCGGGTTCGAGTCCCGGTAAAGGTGGATAATATTTTTCCTCCATGCAATAATCGCACTTGTAGGCACTTGCGGGGGACCCCGTTAAGCCAATACCGCGACTAGTTAGCGATTTCGTATAAAAATTATGTTTATATCTTTATGTTCTTACGTTTGGATATTCTCCTCGGCGGATGTCCATCCAGCAGTCAACTGAGCCCGTAGAAACAGGTACTGATACTACCTCCAACATGTCAACTACAAATGGCTTGAATATCACAGTCTTCTCTTTTCTCTCGGTGGTAGCACAAGATATCTTCCTTGCGCTATCCCAGATTTCCTGTGGTGAAAGGAATTGAAAAAGTTTTAATTTGTCTTATAAACACAATGTTTGTGAAATATAGGAGGATAAATGAAGGGGTTAAAAGACGTGTGCATTCTGGAAGGAAAGCAGTTGGTAGCATGTGGAGTATATCTTGTAATGAATGTTTGTCTATGGAAGCAAAGATTGCAGTGCAAAAAAATGTGCTCCTTCTTTATTGCACTTTTTTGAATGGTAGCGAATCTTGGGTATACCAGGATAAGCATAAGAGTTGGCTAAAATATGTGGGTATGGGGTATCTGAGAAGTATTTGCGGTAAATGCAGAAGGGATAGGGTTAGGAATGAGTGGGTGATACCAAGAAAGCTATGGGTGAATGTGGTGGAAGATTCTATTTAGCGAAGGGATATTAGGAGTCTTTAAGAACTGGAGGTGGTGCATGAAGCAATATACGATATGCGCGTAACTGAAGTAAAAGAGGTATGCAAGGATAGTGAGGAAATTATTAAAGCAGAGTCAGCATTACAGACCTATCATCGAGAGTTTAATTATGTATACGAAACTGAACTGTATGTATACACAAGGAAAAATAGTGCATTGTCTATTGGGTAATGAAGAAGGAATGTGTTGGTTTATCTTGAACAATTAATAAGATATTTCAGAAATAGAGCATAAAAAAGCAAGTAAAGAGATCCACACAGAATAAGTTAATTAAGGTCACACCACCTTTTAATGAATATAAATCGTATAAATATGAGATTTACTTGAGAAATTTCTTGAAATATTGTATTTTTGGCTCTGCGTTTGTTTGGTGCATGAAACATTTCCAGAAACTCTCACGGCAGACTATTGGCTTTAGTATTGTTCCACCCTCTCTTGGTACGAAAGCGGAAACACTCTGCTGGGAGTGCACAGATGGGAATAGCAATAATAGATGTTGATTCTGTCATTACCTGCACAACGTCATCGGTCTGGATGACGATTATATTCTCCACTGAGCGGCCGAAACCCCCCGAAGGTGCGGTGCCGCAGTCATCCAAGGGAACGGTGAAGGTGTACGTCGACTGCGTACCGCCCGGTTCCACGTATCTGGAAAAAATATTATTTCTCGGATGAATCCAAGGTGAAAAAAATATCAGAATCCAAATATAGACTACCTCGCTTTATGCCTGTGAACGATATCACCGAAGTGTGAATGCACAAGGAAAACTAAGGGCACGAAAACTTAGGATTTGTTTAAACCCCGTCATAATGGTCGGTGACGGATAATCTGTCTAAACATTTCCTGTGAGTGAGGATGCTTATTGCTTAAAAATATTCATAGAAAATTTTCTTAAGATCAGATTCCTTGACATATTGTCGGTGCTATTTCAGCGCACAATTGAATATTTTTCTATGGCAATGTACATACAAATATCTGGTGAATCGGTGAATGAGTGTTCATATTATCACGGGGTAGTAATATGCTTGCTAATGATACTAATACGCTTGCTCCATGGTATTACTAATTTAGGTGTATAGGATCGCATAAATTGGCTTAAAACTGTACATTTTTCCTTTAAAGACAATAAAAAAATTGTTTCAAATCCATATCCAGTACAACGGATATAATTTTACAACTTTCTAGGAAAATTCGCTGCCCTTCTAGAAAAGTTCATCATGCTGAGGGAGACCAGTGATAAATGACAAGTTAGTGCATGATTAAACTTGAATATCTTCTGAATGATTGAAACATCAATGACTTGCTTATTTTTCCAATGCTACTATAGTATTGGTTATTTATTGGCGGAATTCCTCTAAATTTGACACCTATACCTCCTTACGGCTATTAGCAATTTTCTGAATGAGACACACTCACATGAACTTCGAATATTTCGGTGGATCGCCACCACCTTCTTCAGCGAGAGGTAAAGGAAGAAGAAATATGAAATTGTGTGTGAGGGTACGGACGTGCATTGGATGGTAATCTTCACACTCAAATGGCTCACCTGCATCTGGCCTTATCGAAGTGGCCCTTGCTGTATATGACTCCGTCGAATGGTCCACTGAAAACGATTTTCACCCCCATTCCATTCGCGTCGCACTTAACGTCGATCATGTCGACGTGCGTGTGGTGGTGGTGGTGGTGCTCGTGGTGGCCCACTTCATTGTGCTCCTCCCTCGTGGCCAGGTTTCTCGCCCTCGGGCCCCGTGCCCCGCTCGGCACCAATCCGATCGTGTCCAGTGCATTTCCGGGAGGCTGCACGGGGTGCTCGTCGAAGGTCAGCTGGGCGGCGGCCAGCTATGGTCGAAAGAATGAGAGAGAATCCTGGTTAAGGTTGGTCAAAGGACAAAAATAAGTACAAATTTCATTTAGAGAACTTAATTGAGGCTTTCCATTCGCTCTAGTGTGCTGCTCACTTCGCAACACAACAGCGCACTTGCTTTCCATTTGTTTCAGACCATTGATGGAAGTGAATAGATGGAACCATTCGATAAGTTATCAAAGGGGAATATTAAAGCCATTTAAATGCGCAATCAGCCATATTTAATAGATAGGTTGCACAATTAATCCTCCGAAAACATAGATTGTCGTACAACCGTAATTTTTTATGCATAAAAATGCAAAATCTGAAATAATTTTCAAGAAACACAACATTGCACGTAAATCTTATGGACAATTTGCGCGCAAACACCATGTTTGGTGGATCGATTTCGCAAAAAAAACAGTTCACTTTCCTGCCTCAAGACGCCATCTACTCTCTTCTTCAATCAATGCTTCAGACCGTGCACACTTGGCAGCGAGCTGAAAAACAGATCGGAAGTAGAGTTCATGTGTGCTGAACAATAAAAGTACTTCGATCATCTCTTCCGCGTTAATTTTCACTAAAGGCTTCGAACGCGGATAATGTTACATTTTCCATAGCTCTGTGGTAAAATTGAACGAATTCGCGAACTTTTTACAAAGTATTCCTTAAATATTAGAGAATTAGGATAGTTAACATGGTGACGGAAACCGTGGGATGGTGATGTCCAAATATTCCACCGTTATTCGTCTGTTTTTGATTCGAAATGGTGGCGCTGGTAGTAACCGCGGTGCTATCGCGGAGCGAAATCGTTGATAACAGCATGTGATTCAGGGGTGGCTGTACTTGAAGTTTTTGTTAATTTTCGGAAAGTAACCGGATATCATTAAGATGGTTCGCACATTTCGTACTTTTTGTACGCAATTGTTCCACGGGTTACATGAAAACGAAAAATGCGAAAGTTGAGTTGGGAGTACGGAATAAAATTTTGTTCAAGGTGTGGGTAAGTACGCAAACTATCCTATGACTTTATAGTCTATATTGAGGTGTTTTAGATCATCGTATCAATTTCTTCTTAAAATACTCGTCAATTATTATGGCTATGAATTTTGTTATTCCATGTGAACATTTCGTCTATTCCTGGAGAATTTAGAGGTGGAGATTAATAGCCGAAGTACTAGCGTCCATGTTTCATTTAATTTGGCGTAGTAATGAGTTTATTTCTTGCATTTGTTTCATAATTTGCGTTGTTTTTCATGCTGGTGATGAATAATGATATTTTATGGATCAATGGAGTATTAAATTAGCCTGTCGAAAAGTTAGTATCTTGGAATAGGCATATCGCACCCAGTATACCTAACCAATGTCATTGATTTATGAGTACATTTATCGTCATCTAACACAGTCATTGTGATCTTATATTGTCATTCTCATGCCTTACACTTTTGTTCTTCTATTTATATGATTTCATTCATCAACAGGTCCATTTTAGGGCCCCAAAATAGTGAGTGACTTCGCTTGAATCAAAGAGGACCCTTATTACTTCAGCATATTTTACCATTTTAGGTTCTTCCTTTCGGTAATTTAATAAAGCGCGAGCGTTTGACGACCCTTCTGCTGGATTCGTCAGGTAATAATGACTGTCTAAAATCTGATCTGATGGACCATCAATGATATATTATGCAACAATGGAGACCGCTAACCGTTCCATTTTTAAATTTTTGATTCACTTTTCCATGCATATGAAAGTTGGTACCCATTGTCCCTGTTGAGATTTTTTCGATCTTTTATATATCTCATATGCTTCAAGGATTAGTCGTGGGGCTTATTCCATTTCTTTTGGCAGATGTTTACTATGATTCAACCGTATAATGTGCTTTTCCTCAATTCATATGTGTTCCGTGAGGGCATTGTGGTACCAATCTCTCTTCCTAATCGCCCTTTCGTGCTCCTTGATACGTTCACTCACTGAGCGGCCAGATTATCCAACGTACATTCTTCCACAACTACACGGGATTTCATACGCGCCTTCGTGTATTAGACTAGTGAGTCGGTCTTTTGCTCCAAGAATAATGTCGTGTATCCTCACTCCGGTATTGAAACGGCAAATGATGTCATATTTATTCAAACTTCTGCCTATACGATCATTTATTCGAGCGATGTAAGGTAACGCTACATATCCAGCTGGCCTGCCGCGAGGCTGTAGGTGCTTCGATGTCAATAGCAACAGGATATTTAGCTTAGTGCTACGCAGTATACTCGTATCACATATTGGAGTCTTTTCAATATGCAAATATCATTCTCTAAAGCAACTTAATTTAGCGAAGTGTTAGAAATGGTTCCCTGCGTGGCCTTGAAGCGAGTACATGGTGATACATTTGACAATAGCGTCCTCCATAAGGCTAATACTGTCAACTAAATGTGGAACGCACTACTGGTAACCACAATTTACGTATTTTTTAGGTTAGTACATACCTACATAGTTTTAACCGGTCTTGTTTAGTGCACAGCTCGCCTTGTCGCACGATGCACGCAGTGAATACGGGAAACGTGGAGGAGTCTAACTCGCAGGATGCCACCTGTCCTTCGACCTCGCCCACCTCCCTTCACGCCCTCCTTTTCCTTTTGGAATCATACAGCGAGACTGCGTCGAATCTTGTGGTCGCAATTAGCAGACGAAGATGAATCCATCCGTGCATTTAATGGATGCGGTTGGAAGCGAATACTCGAGTTTCTCGCCTCCGGCCGATTTTACAAATCCATATTAGGACCGGTTTTAGGGTGGGGGATTATGAACGACGTTTCCTGACGTGACGGAAACGGACGGCGGTGTTCAGTTTTTCGTCGTCTTCCCGTCAAAGAGGTGTTTATTGTGATTTACGGGAATTTTAGCGCCAATTGTTGACCGTTTTTGTGAACGGAGTTCTAAGTGGTTGTTAGTTATATTGAGGAAGTCTTCTCGGGTCTTCCACCGGGATAGGTTTTTAACTGCCGACGTTTCGGAGTCCGTATCGCACTCCATTCTCAAGGCGAAATATGTAAATATACGGCGGTTGTTAGTTAGTTACATATTTTCACATTTTATTACTAAAATATGTAAATAATCAGAGAGTAAACTGACAAATATTGTTGAAAGAACGTTTATTATGTTTAATTGTAAAGTTAAAAAGTAAGATTGTCAATTTGGTAATGAAACAATGTAAATATTGAAAAAAATAGCTCACCTCTGATTGACTGCCGTGCGGAAAAGTTAAGTCGAACAATTAGACAAGGTTCGCTCATCGACCGTTTCCGACATCTACGCCCGGCTATCGTATTGGACTCGTAAAGCATGGCGTCACGAAAAATTGGTTATGCAAGGTATATTTTCCCAAAGGTACATTCAAATATATAATCATATGCAAAGGTATTCTTTTACAAACAAATGCGAAGTCAATGCTAAATGTACTGGAAAATATTTTTTAGAAAGTAATTTGACGTCACAACTTTACCATTCCACAGCTTCCACTACTTCACGATCACCAAGCTTCTTGACCGCCGTCGTCCATTTCCGTCACGCTAGATAAATTCGATCGTTATCCCGTCTGGTTAGCGTTAACCACAAGAGGACGTAGCCTTTAAGTTGAATTGATGTTGTGTGAGAGTTTGGGTTTCGTATTTTACAAGGGATTTTCTGGCTGGTCACGTGAGCATTATCAATGAGAGAACGTATTTGTATTGGTTTTTATCCGGGAAAAATACTTAATCAGATATTATAAAACCGAGCCTTGAAGCCACAAACCGGTATATTACGTGATGAAGTATCATGGGTATAAAAATGGCAACGCTCATGCATATAACATCAATTAAGTCCTTGTGGCTAATGGCGCTTTAATGTTGTTTCTGTGGAGAAAATTAGGGTATATTTGACTATCGTCTTTGCTTTTCCGGATATTTATGATAGTGCTCATGCCCGTGGAATCCCGTTAAGCTACTCTTGGCTTGTCATCGAGTTCCAAGCTACGGGACCAAAGAACTTGTCTGAAACATCCATGCCCTGGGTGGAGAAAAACCAACTCAGGCGGGACTCTAACCCGCGACTCCAGGATTATCAGTCGAGGACGCCGCCACGCGGGCCTGCAAACTAATCAAATACATGTAGGTTTAAATGAATTATGGATTTATATAAAAAGAAATCGCTTGATAATGTTGCTCTTTCCTGGAGTTTTCTTCATCATTTTCATCATCCCTGGAGTTTTCATCATTAATGTCCTTACCCCAGGGAATATTTTAACCGGAAATTGGTTGTGCTCAGGGGATTTAATTATTTTCAAGTTAAATTGTCGTCTCATTTCGAACCTTTTTTTGTATTTCCTGCCAGGGGATGAAAAGTTTGCGTCAGCTCGAGTTTTTCGAGAAACTAAGGCGGTGTTGAAAGTTTTTTGGGTGTCACAAAACTTGGTGACACCGGCGTAGAGCTTGTGGTTAGGGAGGGTGAAGCAAGCGTGGATTTACCGGAAAGAGGAACCGTAGTCTTCCACGGGGACCACTCGAGAGGCTTTCTTACTTATTCTCCCATGCGTCGCGGTATGTGAAAGCGAGTGCCACCAAGTCTTGCGTTTCCTTTTCGCGCGTTGCCCGATGCGATCAACTGGTTTTAAATACAGCGCCAATAAATAGGTTTTGTAATAACTTGTGGCACTCTGTTAAAAGAGACTTGGATACATCAAATATGTTGTAGTGCGGTCTTTGGTCGGGAAATTGAATAGAAGTGTTAGTTCACTGTGGTTAAGGTACATCTCGAGTACGCTCCTGGAATTTGGGACCATGCACAGAGAGAGATATTACGCGAAATTAACAAAATACAAAAAAGCCGCGGGCTTTCTTGGAAACTGCTACGGGAGAATAGGAGTGAAACAACTGTCGGAAAGACCGGAATGGAAGCTGATGGAGAACTGGAAGAGAACAATTAAGGGAACTCGCACTTCAGTTTGACGAGGAGAATACTATATGAACCCCATACAACATCTTTCGGAAAAATAAAAGTGATGACATAAGAAAGATACAAATAGACACGAGAATTATATTTTACTCACTAATAGGCAACCGAAACAGATCGAGAAGTTAATCCATCAAAACACGTATATTTTTTGGTCCTTCCCTCTCCAAATCCCTTTTTCACATTCCCTCTTTTTCCTGGTTCCGGAATCCTAAAATTCACTGCCACAATACCTTGTGGCGCCTCGTATGGAAGTGTGTAGATTCGTATTTATCTCCCGCTTCTCTCATGAAGAACACACGATAAAGAGTAATTGGTGAAGAGAAATTCGGAATGCTTTCACTTTAGCCCTGGGAGCCCAATGAAAAACATGCGAGGTCATAAAGCGTTTTCGGAAGCGGGTGTGTATTTTTTTTAATTTGCCTACTCCCAGCTCTCCCTTCTCTTCTTTTCCTCTTAAATCGACTCGCTTTCATTCGCTTTGTCGATTCGCGTCGTCTTTCCGCCGGCGGGAGAAAGCTATGGGAGACGCAAAAAAAAAAACAATTTAAAAGGCCATAGTCCACAGTCAAAACCTATATACTTCATAAGAGTTAGATATGCTCATCAAATGGAGAACGAACTCCAAGAAAATACTTGTAACATCCTCAGAATTTTTAAAATTTAATTGCGACCTGATTTTTCCGAATAATCAGCATTGTCAATGTGTCAACCTCAGATGTTAACTATTGACACCTGCGGATACCTGGTGATGCCAACTTGTCGACGAAACCTGGTCCTCATAAAATAAAAATTCTGTGAAAGTTGCGGAGTTTTTTCTTGGGGTTCGTTCTCTATTTGACATCATGAAATTCCGCAAAGCCGTTTCATTTGTGAAATATCTTTATCATTGGAATTGTATAACGAATATTTAGTAAGCTTAAAAGTATGAGATTTATGATAGTAATAATTTATTAAACGCAAACAGAAAACCCCAAATACATGTGTTATAATAAAAGACAATAAAATAAATAAATAAATACACAAATCACGCAAAAAGTTTTCACACACACACAAGTTGGACGGTTTAGGTTTTGTTAAAAAAGGCAAACAATTTTTTTTAGGCACATCATAGAGTCATAAATCAAGTCGGAGTCTTTATTATGATCCAAAAACTCATTAACCGTACGCATCATCCTTGATAAAGTTTCATGCTTGCAAACATATACCCGACCGAAATGGCATCGGAAGAGCGGAGTATGTTTAGTCCTCCTCGGAGGGGCATTTATGTTTACTAAGCCAAGGAGATGGTTAGAATCAACAACACCCATCATGATATTACGAAGGAAAATTGCATCCGAAACTTTCCTTCTGACTGAGTGGAGCTAGCGAAGTTTTGACTGTTAGTCATAGCTTCAAGGATTAACATAAGGAGAGAGAGAAAGTGAGTGTCTTGTAGGTTTTTCCAAGTTTATGACCGTATTCCCTCACACAATATCATTCGTTCTATCTCTCTTCATCCCGTCCACAAAGCCTATTCTTTTTCTTCCCCTTCCCCGCTAACTCAACATCCTCCTCTCTATCACTGTTTTTTAAGCATCAATTTGCTCCTCATTACCTGCTTCAACCACCTAATATGCCTCCCTCTAATCTCATCCAGAGGTTTCCTCACCTCACCCGCCATGCTAAGCACTTCCTGGTTTGTCTTCCTATCCGTGCACAGCAATTTCTCCATTTTCCACTCCCACATTTCAAACGCTTGCAGCCTATTCTCATCCTCTTTCCTCAGTGTCCAAATTTCTGCATCTTAAAATACTAAACTCTATGTTAAACTCTTCGCCAGCCTTTTTTTATTACATGTTTTGTTTAGCATGAGACCTCTGTTTGTTTGGGTCGAATCTAGTAATAAATTTTTCACCCACTTTCACCAAGTCGATTTCCTTGAAACTTTTCCTACTTGTGTGTTTTGGATGACAATTTAATATTTACATATTAAAGTAAATTAACATGACATTTAAACGTTAATTTAACACAAAATATTTCGTTCCATTCTTTTTCATCAGACATTTCACAGTAAATTTTTCAATAATTCATCAATAGAAAGACGACGATAATTGAATGAAAATTCATGCAAAATTATTAAAAACTCAATACTATAAAATAAAATAAATTTTAAAAACTTTAAAACGTGGTTTTATAAAAAGTAGAAAATAATTTTTGGGCTCTCACAACTGGCCTACAACAGGCAGAACGTGATTATTTATGACTAAAAATAAAACATTGGGAGTGCAATCAACATTTGTGATGCAAAAGACTTTTCACCGGAAACACCCAAGTCCTGATAACAACACACAGACTTAACAACAAATTACTGTAAAGATCGAGGAAAATTTCGCTTGCCGGAAATTCCTAGTCTTGATCACAATTTCTGATACTAAAGGTTATTATACAAAATACTGTAAAGGTTGAGGCAAGCTTAGCTGGCCGAAAATTCCTGGTACTGCACAACTTGGAGTACTAGAGATTTTTTACCACGTTACCTATATAGTAATAGTAAATAGTAAAGTAAAGTAATAGTAAAGTAAAAGTAATAGTCTTTTGTGTCACAAATATTGGTTGTGCTCCCATGGTTTTATTTTTAGTCCAAATAATCACGTTCTGTCTGTTGTTGGCCAGTTGTGACCGCCCACAAATCATTCTCTACTTTTCTGTACATTTTTTAATAAAACCTTGTTTATAAAAAATGTATTTCTTTTATTTTACATCCTTTCACAAGGTACCCGCCATCATCTCCTATTGCTGAATTCTTCTTTCCTTTGCGCAATTCTCCCTCCTCCTTCGCTAACATGCCCATTTTCCTCCAACGTACAACCGTGGTAATTAAATTTCTGGTCCTGGAATAAGTGTCGTGTGAAACGGTCTTTAGGAGAAGTCGATAGCTGCCCGCGGAGTGCTGGGATAATATGCGACGTCATTGCGCGTTTTTGGAAGCACTTTTCATTTATTTTTTCCCTTTTTACTCCTGTCTCTATCCCTCCCTTACTTCCATTTGCTTTGTCAAGTTGCCCTCTTCTCCTTCCCGCCGGCGGGAGAAAGCTATGGGAGCCGTGGCTGAAAAAAAGAAGTTGAAAGGTCAGAGTCGTGCCACCTGTTGGCCTTCCTATCCGGCACCCGCCGCCCGCTTCCCCTCTATCCTTCCCCTCTTATCTACCCCCTCCTTCCCCCATCAACCTATTATCGCGCCGGCGCAAAGGAATGAACTTTCTTCACTCGCGTCCTTCCACGAATAAACTCCGTGTTGTCTCTGCCTGTAGGAGGAGGACGAAACTTGACATGAGGGAGTGGCGCATCTCAAATTTATATTCCATTTTTATTTTCCGTCGAATGGTGGAGATTTCTCCGAATTTCAAGTCCCAAGTTGCGTACTCAGCCGGTCATAAATGGTGCCCTATTCTTTCTGTACATCAGGGGTACATGTTCTTTTAGCACTCAAAGGTTCGGTTTTATAACCTCTGGTTTAATATTTTCTCGATGTGGAAAACGAAGTAAATACATTCTCCCATCCATAACGTTGGCGTTAACTCATTAACAGTATGATGTAGTGTACAGCACCCGAACTCTATTTTTTTCCAGTAGACTATCAAAGGACATTTTGTCAACTGGGCCCTCTGAAATCTGTCTCAATGATTTATAACAAATTACCAATAAATATCAAGTATTTACCACCTGAAAAATGTGCTAAAGTGTGCTTTAAAAGAGTTTCTATGTGGAGTTAAATCGATACGGACATAAGCACCGAATTAAAACCTGAAGTCAAGTAACTCTTAGTCTTATCCTTTAATAGGTGGGATAAGTTTCTATGAAAAATATCTTTGGGCCATCGATTTTCTGACATTCTTAACAAATGACTGAACCATCGCAGTTTTTATTTTCAAATCTATCCATTACTGTATTTGTTCCCATACGATTGCGGATATCCTAGATGGAAACTATTTGTATGCGAGACACAATGGAACTTCTTAGGTAATCCATTTCAGCAGCTCTGAACCTCCTTTCTTAGTATTTGGTAATCACCCATCTTTCGTAATAACGCAAAAATCAGACAAAAAGTTATGAATTCGTTTTTCTACCCTGAAAACAGGAATAGTTGCATGGTTTTTCTTACATCCGGTTGTTGCATTCACTGATGAAATTATCAGAAACGACCGTCTTTATTCCAGATGACCGCTGCCCAAGGGACACGCAATATATCGTGTTCTGCTGTGATATCCAAAACCGAACGTTGCCAATAATCGACGACTATTGCCTCATCAAGAACACTGGTAGAATCTATCATGACGACCTCAGTGTGTTTGTTTGAATTCAAACTAAACGAGTCTCGTTCACGGAACCGTGAAGGAGAAACATTTAATCTTTCGCTGCAATGAAACGATGTCGGAAGGAGAGAGCGAGCAAGTGAGAAGGATCGTTGAAGTCATAGGGAAAATTTTCTTCAGCAATCGGGAAAAAGATTCGAAGTGTACCGGACACGAAAATCAGTTAGATAGCCCACTGGCGCACAGTGGCCTGAAATCGAAAAGGTGGCCAAAATAAAAAAAAATGCTTTTTTTTCACTCCGAGCGTTAAAACTTTGCATGGTCACTCCATTGCTGCATATAGTGTTGCATGTCTGTTGTCCATAGTTTTCACTCATTAACAATTTCCAGCGGCTCAAAGTAAAATCTATTTAGCTAAAAACGTTCGGCTTCGATTTTATATGAAAAGATTCAGATTCAAGGTGCTGTAGAACCTTTTTCAGTAAACTTACGAAAAAAAACATCTATTTTGTGTTATAACTTAGCTTATTGTCTTTCAATTAATGTAAATTTTGTGTTTTTGAGAGATATTTGCTTTCTCTGTGTAACGAAATGGCAGACATTTTTTTTCAATATGTTGATGTCGCGGCGTCGCCCATATTTTAAAAAGCGAGGTCGTGGGTTTGAATCCCTTCTCCGGAAAGGTTGATTCACTTATTATTTTTTTTTAAACCTACGATCGATGGTGTGATGAAACCGTGGAGTTGAGGATTATAAGGGAAAATTCACTACCACTGATAAGCGTGAATGGATGATTATTTCGGGTAACGATCTTATGTCGTGAATTCCATAGCGAAATGTTTTTTTTTTCTAAAAATGAATGACAGTACTCTCTTTCGAAGGTACTGTTTTGTTTCAATGATTTCTTTCTCATTGATTTGAAATAATTCCTGGATGCCAATTTTATGTGTGCTTACGAATTATAACGTTCCCTTGTTAGGAATCTAGGTGGGGAAAGTTGAAATGAATGTTCTGGTTATCAATAGACTTACATCGTCATCATCATGTCCCCATCTGTTGCCTATCCCAGCCATTCTCTCGCTTTTGGTCTACATCGCGAGAGAATAACTTTCAATTTAATGGAATAATTGCTTTATAATGCATTTCACCCTCTGAAAACAATGTAGTGCTAGTATATAAATTGAACTTAAACGTGTATTAGGGATAGAAGAGCACTATAAATCACGCAACTTCCTTATGGCCCGCCAAGGGTCGTTTCTGCCTCATGTGAGCTTACCAAAGTGGCTAATACTGCTACGCATACAATCTGTAATGAAGGAAAATTACTTTGGTTAAGTTCATTACTTTTTAATTTTATTCGATTCGCTCTCTGTAGCAGCGGCTATGCTTAGGATTTTCTGCGTCTCAATGGATATTTCCCATAATGATGAACGATGGGAGGCTATCACATAAGTGAAGTTCATTCCATCACTCTCTTTTGTACATCACTAACACAATGGAATTTAGTATTCCAAGTGTATCCATCACGAGAAAGGGACCTGGTAGGAGAAAAATTCACGCTTGTTATAGAGAAGGGTTAGCTTAGAGCAGCCTAATTTCTAAATAATGTGTGTTTTAACCCTTTCAATCCTAACGGGGCACATTTTTTCCCAGCGAATGTCTTTGTTGTAAAGGAATGATTCACATAGTAGGAACGAAAATTCACAGAAAATACACTTATATTGTTTCAAATAATTTATTGAATTTAATTTTTAATTTTTTTATTAATTAATTTTTATTTTTTAAACATATCAATTATATTTTATTATTTACATCTGGAAAGTTTTTTTATATTCTCTGTGATAAAATAGCCTCACAAAACTTTTAAAATATATATTTTAAATTTTCATAATTAAGTATTTCTGAGCGTTAAAAGTGAAAATGCTGCAGGAGCGAAAGGGTTTATATTTGTTTCAAGAACCTTCAAAAAATAATGAGCAAATTTTAAAAGAGCATAAGTTTTTTTTAGAAGTAGCATCTCGTTAAATATACTCCGAGGGCTACGGTCACTGCCCATTCATTCATTGTCTGCCGCTTACAGAGGGGGGCAGCGGAATTCTGAGCGAATAGGGCTTGGACCTTGGAGATTGAGCGGGAACAGGTGTTTCCATCTTTCCATGCCGTTTCCCGCCAAGCAGTTTGTAACCAAATAGTTTTAACCTTTTAAAAAAAGGAATTTTGGTCAAGTCAGGGCGGTGAGCGGCTCATTGACCTCTTGAAAGTATGGAGCTCAGTTGACATATTTTGCCTCCATAATGTCGCGAACCTGTCTCTTGTCTGCTTCTTGCAACATTAACCCCTGATCCTGCGATGAGACTCCCCACTCGACCCACGCTGTTATGTGACATCTAATCCGGCATCCTTCTCTTTGCCAATTAAACAATTATATGAATTTCGTATTATCCTCTCAGTTATAACGTGATTCTCCTACTCGCATTATGATGGTACGTTTATTCTCATACGACGCTTTCGAGATTTTAAACTAGTGCTAATCACTTTAAAGCACACAAAACTTTTATTGGATCGCATACCATTTTCCCTTGTCGCAATTTGAAGAACTACAAAGAGAACTACCTTCTCTCTCTTCCCACCCAACTTCATCCTCCCTATTCACCGCCATCCGAAGCTGTTCTATTTATGTGGATATACTATCAAATTCCAATACCTCTCCGTGTGGGGTAGGTCGTATGAGTGCAGTGTCTGGTGTAATGCATTCCACAAATGAGAGGAAAGTTATACTACGTTTATATTGAACACTCTCGTTGAGTACTCCGTTCGCAGGATGGGGACAACCCGCAATACCTTTTTCCGAACAGGTTAAGGTCGGCGGTGGGCTTATTTTCCCCTGCCTACCCTAATTTTCACTCATATCCTAATGTCTTTCCTCCAAGTCTGAAGTATGTATAAGGCTAAGATTACATGATGTGTTGGCGAACCTGGTTAAGACATTGAAGCGTTGTCTAGGAATTTTTGTTTTAAGATATTTATTTACACATTCTTCATGGAACATAGGTTTATATGGAAGAAAGATTTTTAAAAAGCCGCAGGCTCCCTATCTACTTTCACTCTTTCATTCTTTAGCTCAGCATACATCCTTCTTATCTTTATCCCAGCATGCATCCTTCTTATCTTTATCCCATCATATTTCCTACCTCTCTTCATCCCATCCATGAAGCCTATTCACTTTCTTCCCCTAATACGCTTACTCAACATCCTCCCCTCTATCACGAACTTCATCTTCCATTCGCCCCTTAAGGCCTGGATACACGGTACATTAGAATGTACAAGAAAATGTAAAAATGTCTGAATGTCAGAATGAACGCGAAAATGCACCGTGTAACCACGCGAAAATGTACGATTGTATGAATGTCTGAACAGAAAATAGAACCGGTTCTAATTCCATTCAGACAATCGTACAAGTTGACCTCATTACAGAGACACCTGGTGGCAGACGACGCAAATGACACATTCACATTTTCACTAGCCAATTGACAAGTAAATGTGCCGTATCCATGGCAAAAAATTGGTTTTAATAACGCACCTACGGTTTAAAATTAGGAAAAACAAACGAAAACGCATAATGCGCATCAGAAAATGTACGAAAATCTGTCCGAAAAAATGTACCGTGTATCCACCTATTCCTTGATCTTGTACATGAGAATGTACAAGAATCTGTACATGAAACCATTCAGAAAAATGTACAGAAACTTGTACATTCTCATGTACCGTGTAACCAGGCCTTTATGGCCCGTTACAACTACCTACTCTGCCTCCTAATCTCCTCTAGCAGTTTTATATAAGAAAAATATAAGAAGAAAGTTATAAAAGGAAAATAAACTTAGTCGACGGTGCAAAATCCATTTCATTCTTTATTTTTAGCCATGACGCTATTCCCCAGTTTTTACCAGGATGACCTACAGGTTTATGTAGGTTTAGATGGAAGAGAGTAAATATATTGCAGACTTTTTACTTTCCTTACTTAGGCCCATGTATTTGGACACGATTTCTTTCTTCATCTCAGCATACGTCCTACCTCTCTTCTTCACGCCCATCAAGCCTCTTTCTGCCTCTTTCCCGCTTACCCAGGGGCGGCGTGGGCAGGGTGGGAAGGCGGGGATTCCCGCCCGGGCCCCGGGCCACTCACTACATTTCGGGCTCGGGTCCGAAGGTCCCGGCGGGCCGGGCCCCGATCTTTGAACAGCCAGCGGACCAAAAATCTCTGAGTGAAAGTACAATTTTCTCATACTGTACTTAAATACCTATGAAATTGTAGTTTAACGCGTTTTTAACGCACAAATGTTTTCAGAAGTAGGGAGGGGGGGGGTCACAAAAACCGGGCCCCTCTGGAAGTGCATCGGCCCGGGCCCCTGAGCACCCACGCCGCCCCTGCGCTTACCCATCATCCTCCCCTATATCATGGCCTTCCGTGTCTTCTCGCTTCTCATCACCTGTTCCAACCACCCACTCTGCCTCCTAACCTCCTACAAATGTTTCCCCTCCTCAACCACCATTCCAAGCACTTACTCGCTTCAGCTCGGTACATCTTCTTCCTCCCTCTCCCCTCATCACCTGCTCTATTCACCTACTCTACCTTTTTTCTAATTTCCTCCAAATGTTTTCTCTTCTCACTCATCATACCGAGCACTTGTTCGTTCGTCCTCCTTTCCGTCCATCGCACTTTTTCCATTCCTCGACGTGTCGCTTAAACATTTGATCATCTCATAACAGCCGCAGCATCCTTCTTGTATTCCCATCCTCAGTTCTTCATCTTCGTAAACTCCCCAATTCCCCCCTTCACGCGCAGTTACGCAACACTCACCGCGCCCACCTTCTCCTCCCCCTCTACAAATTCTTCCCTTCGGATTTCTCCAGCCGACCTCCCGCCGGCTCCTCATCTCCACGCATTCTGCAACATAGCGTCACCGCTGTCCTTCTCCCGTTTACCCGAGACTGCGATTCTCCTCGTCACCCTTGCGTCCTTCAACCTCTTATTGTTTCGAATTCCTCGCTGAAAACCTCCGAAGTTGAACATAGTGTCATCATCAGTATACATCAATTCGAAGATTGGTTTTCTGCAGCTCTCCCGTCTATTCTCTTTTCAGACAACAGCTTTCTTCCTTCATAGTTCTTCAATTTGATATTCTTCATAGTTTTTAATGCTTGTGTTGAAGGTTGTTTGTGCTTCACCCCGAGTTAAACTCGACGTTTCGATGTACGTGTCCTCCATCGTCATGATCAAGTCGTCCAAGATCGTCATTCCCTGATGACGATGGACAACACGTACATCGAAACGTCGGCAGAGATGGAGAGTTCAACCCGGTGGGAAGCCCGAACAACCTTCAACATCACCATACGCCGGGAAAGTCTTATATCTATCTTCATTTTGAAGGCTTCTTTCTATTATATCCTTGGTCTGCCTCGATGGTTTTTCCCATTTGCTGTAACATTGATTTCGGGAGACTGTTGCGTTTCAAAATGAAGTGCGTGCCAGTCACTCTTTAAAATACGGACGGCTCTACCTGTTCTATGAGTCATCCCTACGAGCACTGCTAAAAAATGTACGGAAAATGGGACACAAGCAGCCTCCCATGTTTTTCGTGAATTTCATTGATCTTGCTCGAAGTTTTTTAACATCTATTGTTTCGTATTCTCCGCTGATATCTGCGAGGGTTAAATGAAGTGTACGTGATTTATGCTGTTATACCTGAATGTCACTATGTATTGGATGAGTCATTGCTACGGGTGTCTGCCAGCACCACTGGAGAACTCACGGAATATGAGTACCAAGCCACCTTTTTTTCGTGGATGACATTCATAATGCTTATTTTTTTCTAATCTCTGTCAGTATTTCATCCTTCACGTCATTCTATCATTCAGAAGGAGCTCTTGTTTCCGTTGTGAAAAATGTTTCCTCTGGGCCTGATTAACGTTATGGATCTACCGGAACCACACTCCACCACTTTCCAATCTGGTTCCTAGTCTATTTTATTAACTTAGCTAATTTATTGCGCTAGAAATATTGAAACAAAATTTTCGTCTTGCCGGACAGTATTGAGATTATTACCCGAAAAAACCTATCTCTTGAAGTTTCACAATGAAATCCACAGTTGATCATTAATTATTTTAATTTATTATGTTTATGACATTTATGGCCAAGAAATAGGTCATGTAGTCAAAATGGTTCAAGTCTATTTTGATATGTTATTGATAGCACGTGCCAGTCACGATTGTTATATTGTATTTTTTGGAAAAAAAACAGATGGTCACATTACACAAAACTCTTCAACCATGAAGAAATCATTATGTGGTCACATGGCCTCATATATTTTACTTAGGAATTTTCATTATTATATTTTAAAATTATAGCTCCATAGATGAAGTTACTTCATTTTAATATTGATTGGTAATGGTTTTTTTCCGGCTTATGCTAGTGCCAAAATATAATATGTCTTGAAGTCTAGAAAAATAAATCATCGTTACTGTCTTCATCTGTGGTGCCTCACACCTGCAATAGTATTAAATTGTTCAATTATAACTTTTATGAATAGTACCGAAAATTGAACTGGCATTATAACTTGCATGTGATCGAAAATAACAAGCTCAAGAATAATATAATAGCGTTTATCCGAACAGTTATCATTTGTAGTTTAAACCAAAAGTCGCTATTTACTGTGTTGCGAGTTTTAAATTACGCAAGACGTAACTATCACTATTAAATAAAACAGTAAAATGCCTAAAGATTCGTTTTCTTCCTTTTAAAAGTTAGTGGGTAAAATTGTGTTAGAATTTTATGTGAAATGTCGAAATTTCGATCGTTGCTTACGCTATTGGTAAAGGGTTAGATCCAAGGTTTGCCATGTGCAGTAACCTGAGTCGGGATGGCATCGAAAAAATATTTCTGTCATTATCTTGATCCCTTTCCTTATTTTATCGATCTCTTTCTCGATCTCTATCTTGATCTTGGGCCACACTAGCATATTATTCCTCAGTGTGACTGACACGAGGTTAGCAGAGGCATAGGCATGGAACCTGTTTGCTTCGAGTTTTCTGTGAAGAACTTCGCATAGTTCAGAGAATATGGAATCTTTCACCAGTATAATTGAATTAATATGCGGAAGCATGTTTTCCTTGGAATGGCTTCGTAATGTAGTATCTCTAACAAATGTCAATGCTTGCACTTTCTCCCTTAGCATCTGGCAAAAATGTGGGATACGCAAGCAAATACTGAAAGCTCTTAGCGATGCGGCTCTGTAGTTTCTATTAGTTTTTAGCGCATATTTCGTGCTTGATGGTAGTTTCACTTTGTTTGCCTACTTGGTTATGCACTCTTAGGAAGTAGCTTGATGAGGCGCGCTGTGCATGTATTGCTTTAAAACATGTTTTCTTATATTTTTAGTTTAAAGACTATGTTAATATTATTTAAGACCTCGAATCCAGTTGATTATGAATCAGAATTACTCTTTCTAGCTTTGAAAGTACTGAAATCATCGTTCAACGAAAAAAATATATCCTGGCAAAAACATTTCCCCCCGACATCGTAGTCATTTTCTATCCTATTTATGAACACCGAGAGCTCACTTATTTGTATTTATTTTTTAGGAATGAGAATGCTATTGACCACTCGTGTCTTCAATAATAATTACATTATGGAAATATAATTGATTTTCTTATATTCCGTTTAATAAGATTGCAATTGACCGTCATTGCGAAGGAAACGATAAAGAACATCTCCCATCGTGCAGTTAGTGGAAAATTGAATCTAGGAAAGTACTTATGGTAGAACTAGATAGACAAATTTATCAATGCATTGAAAGGAGCTCATAAATTTTTAAACTACATCGAATACTGCTGTAGGGAAAAGAAGTTCAAGTAAAGCAGAAAATTAGTGATCCCGTCTTAGTTGTTTGATGGTTGGTGCTAGCTCATTATCTCGAATATTTCAAATTATTTTGAAGTTCGCTCTCATAATCAGTCACACGCGTAGTTGTCACTTCTTATTACAAGTATAAATAACCTTACTGACATTTACGGAGAATATCCCTGGTTGGTTAGTTATTATGGGAGGCAACATGCAATTGAGGTAACCCGATCTTATCTTATCTTAGTATCTAATGTATATTTTTATTAAATAGGGGAAAAGTGATGAGAAACCCTGCAACGGCTTAGCCTACTCTTAAAAAAGGCCGCTAAGGGAACCACAGTAGTACGTCCGTCCCGACAGATGGAGTAGGTACTGTATTTGAATTGCTCCCCTCGTAGCACCCTAGTTGGGATCGGGGCTTCGAATGAAAAATCTCCTCCGCTGCAAGGATTCGAACCCCGGCCCTCGTGGTGGGAAGCCAGTATACTCGCTACCAAATCAACCCAATCCCTACATAATATTTCTCTCGAATATTGCACGCGCGTTTATCATTCTTTGAATTTTCTCGGATTTTCTCGCACGCTTTCACCACTCATCAAATTGATTTGGCACCCGAATTTTTTTCGCGAGAATACTCTCCTCGAATATGATCGCCAAACGTATCCATTCTTACGCGGGTAGGTGCAAAACTTTCTTTTTGTATGATTTTTTTACGCATCGCTTTCCGATTTCGGATCTCGAGTGACACCCCTCGAAAAAAAAACAAAACGAGGACTCTCCCAGAATCACATGCGTTGCCGGCCGACGACTTTCATCCTCGCGTTCCTTACTGTGCCTCTGCATACTCCTCCTCTCCTCTTTTAAGATGGCTCCCAGCCTCACACCGTCTCCATCCACTCCCACTCTCTTGTCTGAGCACACACATCTCTTCTTGTGCCGTATGTCTTCTCTCTCATCTCAGAGCCTTCGGCGATAGATTTCCACATCACACGGGGTCTCGGCGATCTTCCGCTCCATTGGAGAGTCATTCTCGACGCTGGTGACTTTCAAACTTCTCGCGTGTCTTTCTTTCCTATCGCTTCGTTGCGCTGCAATCTCGTCACTCTTCTTCCCCGTCTGCTATTTGTCAGTCAATATCCTTACTTACTAATCCTAATGTGTCCTCAATATCTCATCCCATGGCTGGTGACGACTTGATACTCATGCTTACCGGGGGAGGTGGCAAATCTGTGTGGTTTTTCACTAGTTGATTACTTCCGGCTGCATCATTGAAGTTCAATAAAGCGATAAGGAAATATTTTCCCCCATTCATTGAGCATTCACTCCACGGGTTGAGGGATATTTCATCATTCTTGATTTATACATTGTCAGGTGTTCATTCAATTGAGAGACTTTAAGGAAACAGATTCCTTGGCAATCTTCAGAATAAAACACGGATGCTTAGGTACTTGTCATTTTTTAACCGAGTAGCGATGTCTATGATTTATGCTAAAAATAATGCAATGTGCAATAAATCTATCGGGCACAATACTATTGTGAGAGAAGATTAATGTCAAGAAAAGTCCTTTAATGTAGTTTAAGCTGTTTAAGGCTTTAAGCTGTTGTCATTATATACGTTTTATCATAAAGTCAGGCTTAAAGCAGGATAAATACATGATTTTTACCTGAAATTTACGGCCAAACGTAGCAATTTCAATTCCTGAGTGAATGATTTTTATTTTAACATATAGTGGAAAGAAGTTTCAAATTAATATTTCCTCTAATTTTTGATCCTTATTTGGTTGTTTGTAGTAAGTGCACTCGCGGAAATTATTGGGTAAATTAAAATATCTACAAGTTGCAGTAAGTTTTCTCTTCCACCTCATTCCCGCGGTCGTGCGTCAAACCACAAAACGTCTTAGCTCAGCTGTCGTAAAAAGTCTTAATTTAAGGTGTCATAGGACAGAATTTTCCGTGCTTTCTCAATGTTTACACAGGTTTATAGCTAGAAGTCGCGGGGTCGTAATCAGCCAAGCTAACCCGACCGGTTAAGATCGTGATTCTCAGCAATACCGTTGTGACCTCTTTCTAACGATACATACTCATTTCAAGTCGTTTGGGGTTAGCTTATATTATCGTAAATGCCAAGGCATTCACAATAGATCTACGGATTTTATGACCTATTATGTGGTTTAATCTTTACGAAAAGAACAACCGCTAATTATTCGGGCATGTGAATTTGCTAGAGTTAGATGGCTTTTTACTTTCACTTTCTGGTTATGAGTGAAGCATGCCTTATATTATTTTCGTCATTCAGAGCTTTTCTTAGGATTTTTTTGCAATTAGCGTCAGTTTTTGGAACATTCTTTTTTCTCATTGACAGGAAGAACTGTTTTCTGTTGAATTCACATCGACCAATTTTTATTGTCTATCAATATTTCCAGCAGACACAGCTTATTTATAAGTACTTGTTGGGGTCTATAAACTAGGGGTGTTCTGCCGTATATAAATCCTATGACCGGGATTAGAATCAGAATTCTTCAGACGCAAAAAAATAATTAATTTAAAAATTATGGGTTTGCAAGAAATTTTGACGAACTCCTAGCAGATTGAAAAATTTTAAGGAAGATATTTACATTCCTATTTTGTATTATCTTGCGCATTATGCAGGTTTGTACAAGTTCGTATTGTGATGGTACTCTAATGTTCCGCAATTTGAATCTAAGGACATTAATTTAAGTATCATTACTAGATAGTGTTTCTATCCTAGAAGGTTATTCATTGCATTTTATGGAACGCACTACCCAGAAAGATTACTTTTGAAGATGAAATTAAGCCGTTAGTGTGTTAGCAGCTCTCACCCGCTGTCATGAACTGCCCAAAATTTCTACCATGTTTTGTTCTGAATACCCACAGGCGTTTGCTTTAAGATTCTAGAGATCGAAATTGCCGATATTAACCTTGTCTAATCTTCTCAATAATTTCAGTTTCTCCGTTTTAAGAATTTCCTTCCTCGAATGGAGTGCAAAATCGTATGGTTCCTAAGATGAAGGTTTTGGGGGAAGATGATGAGCTTAGATTGGAGGTTTGGAAATTGGGTTTGAATTAAGAATGGAAGAGGTAAGTTCCATAGAGAGTTCCATATTTAGTTGACGGAATGGGCTTTTATGAAGATTCGTTTTCTATGAAAATTTCCATAAGGCTAGGGATGCGATGCTGACAGCAGCAGCAGGAGAATTAATGCCGAGCTATGCAGTATACTCATAGCATATCTAGAAGCCTTCCGATACGCAAACATTATTCCCTAAAGTAACTTAATTGAATTTAGCGCGATGTTGGAAATGGTTGCCTACGTGGCCTAGAGGTGAGCACCCGGAGTGTAAGTTCGGCAGCAGTGTTCTCCATAGGGCCCAACGGTCGACTAAAGGTGGAACACTTTATAGAGGGAAAGATGATCGAAACGGGGTTGAATGTTTTAGTGAAAATAGAGTTGGTGGGGAGATTTGAAGGACGCAGGAGTGGTGGTAAGGCTTATAAAGGTGGCTGGAGCGATTTTTGTCAATGTACGGATTTGCGTGAAATTTCCATGCGTGTTCTTATTCGCGATTATAGATAAGAATGAAAAAAATGCATTATATCGATTTGTTTTTTTTGTAGTTCAATGCTATTTTAACGTATAGCTTAATGGCATATGATATATATTTGGTAATAATTCGGTTACATATGTGCAGATTTTTTTCTTGACGCAAAATAATTCATTTCATGCTTTTATGTTCGTTGATAACAAATATATAGGTGTTAATCTGATTCGAAAATTCTAATAAAACACATAAATATAATTTTCGCCTACATTTTGAATACCGCACCGAAAACTATCAATAGCTCAAGTCATGGTTCACATACTTTAATTAGGGAAAAAATGTGAAATATAATTATTGCACCATTTCCATTACTGCGGTTGTATGGCGAGTTCTACCGCATAAAAATATGTACTGAAATGAAGTTACCCTTAGTATTTATTTTTACTTACTTAAAAAATGATTAAAATGTGCACACAAATACCCACGATTTCCGCTCCAGCCACCTTAATAGGCGACGGCTGACAGGTTCCTAAACAGAGGGGAAGGCTTTGAATAAGAATTAGGATTTTGGACAATGAGAAAGATGGCAAAAGAGGTTAAAAATTCGAGATCGGAGTAATAAAGGAATGAGGATTGAATCTTGACAAGACTGATTCAAGTCCGTTTCACACAAACTATCCAGCACAAGTATTAGTGTTCTAGCCGGAACTTGATATTGAGGACGGATTTCAGTCAGATTTGAGCCGTCATATAAGTTTCGCTTGATTGATTTTGTATTGGCGAGGAAGTGGTATTTTTATTCAAAACTTAGCGCATGTCTACTATAATTTTAAATCAACACATATATGGCAGCAGGCGGCCAAAACAGTAATAGGAAAATGGCCATTTATAGTTGAATTCACGGACATAAAATTACTGATAGCCTCAAGGAGGTATAGATAGCGCTAACTTCAGAAAACGAAGATCGCACCGCAGCTGTAAAAATTATCGTAAAAGTACGATGATTAAAAGATCCCATCAATTGTTAACTCAAGCTGATTAGCGAGTATGATAGCGATAGTGTTTGTTAGACAGCATGCTGGTTGTGTATCACACAATACTGAAAAGCTATCATACTATCCAGTATCCTCGAGCTTGTGCTGGATCAATTATCGAGTAAAACGGGATTTAGGAAAGACAGATAATTTGTGGTTGGGGAGTCTGGCAGGAACAGTCCTAGAATCGGCAAAAATTGGTTGAACGCGTGTGATGATTTATAATTGTGCAGGACTAGAACGGGTTAAATAGGAACAACAAATTTCTAGGAATGTGGTGGGGGTGCTCCGAAAGCGTCGTAGAAAGTTTGCGGTGCAGACTCTATAGCATTCCTGAGCCCTGTGAAAATGCTTTGTTGGATAGAGAACAGTTCACGAAACATCCCTTTAATCATCAACCTTTGAGAGAAGCTACGTGAATTGTGTTTATTTTGTATTTATTCGCGTAGTTTCCTTGTAAATGGCCAACAATTTATTATTGTTCTTACTATCGTAGATGTTGGATGGATTTATTTGTTGAGGAGTTGATAAACGCGTTAAGGATAGGGTCTTTAGCTTTGCTCACAAACAAAGTCAGGATTTAAAACTTAATGTTTCGTGCTCATCACGTTAAAAAGAAAAATGTATCTAAACATGTTATAGCTTGTTTAAGCGTTTATATTTTTTTTTAGGAAGACGAGCACTCTGTCAATCGTGGTTGGGGTATCTACCAAAGCCAGATTAATAATTTCAGCTATATGTAATCTTCTTCTTTTCTCGCGGTGCGGAACACATTCCGTTAATAAGTGCTGAATTGACTATGGGACATCATATCATCAATCACACTCATCATCAATCAAACTATGGGAGCTCATCCGATGAGGAATCCATGTGTCATCCAAGTGTGAACCAGTAATGTGTAAACATATATCTTTTATTGTTATTATCAACCTTTGAAAATACTGTACTTGCCGACGCTTACCGCGGACGCACCGTCGACAGGGACGTTCCCCAGTTTTGAGGAGCATTATTTTGAAAAAAATAGTAATACGAAAGACTTATACTCGATTACATATTTATTTTTCATGATATTTCATTTATTTTTTCTCTTAACTACATACATAATTCATACTCTTAGTTTATAGGTCGTATAGAAGACTTCAGGTTCCTGTATAGTGCTGATAACCTTCCTTTAGAATTAGCGTAGATCTAAATTAATTTATCAGTCGTTCAATCCTAAGATTGGTTGACTGTAGCCCTCCATCCTTCTCTATGTAATGCTAGTTTTTCTTACTCCCTGGTTGTTTTTCTCGTGTACTTTCTACTTTTAATGATTGATGGACTACACCGACGTGTAAGTTAACTTATAGTATAGATGAGAGATAGAATAATTTTGAGATTTAAATAACAACTTGAAAAATCGCTCAATTGTATACTCCTTAGTTATATAAGGGTATTTCGGATTTATTGCAGCATAGACCTATGAATAAGTTAACTTTCGGTCTGGAAGACGCACTTCAAATTTGAAAGATTTATTTCAGGTAAAAAAACAGCGTCTTTGAAGCCGGCAAATACGGTATTTTTTCTCCATGATTTGAGCGATAAGTATTATTAAGTGGCCGGCGGGCTCGCCAGATTAACTCCGGCATCAGAGCAACCTGGGAACTTACGTTCGCGAAGTACGTGCAGATATATTAAAGGGCAAGCTTTACAACTAGATTTACTGTATTTCATGACTCTATGGGGCGATCATTTCTCTTCTCACTCACCTTCTCCTGCCCATGCCTCAGTCCCTGCACCCTCCCCCCTCCCCCTCTTCCTCCCAAACCTCCCCTCTTGCGCCCATCCCACCTTTCAACCCCCTTCCCCTAACACCCCCACTCCACTCCTCAACACCTTCTGAGAAACAAACTTGGAACTCAAGAATCTCTTCACTTTCCCTTTCAGTCACAATATGCATTTAAGGTGGGACCATCTTTCTCAACCGCTTCGCGCTGCGCATGTGTCTTATCGTACTCACCCTCAGCAGTACGACTGCGACCACCAACCACATGACTGTTGATCCTGGAAAGGAAAAAGAGCGTTAGTTTGTGTCTGACATAATGCTAAGGATTTAATATCGCGGTCCGTTGACTTTGAACATGCAACTGACAAATTAAAATAAATCGTAACTTATCCTATAGCACAAATTATTGAGTGTTTCTATTAAGTGAAAATGTATTTCGTTGTGTTTAACAGTTTGGTAAGATTATTTTTAGATTCCAATGAGTCTTCAGCATGCAAATAACAAGTCATTAGTTGGATCAAAAGGATTCTAAAAGTATAAAAACATAGATTTGTCGTAAGCAAGAGCTATCGTAATTATGTATAGAATTACCAATGGAAAGTTTTCAATTAGAAATCGTTGCCATTCTTAATCATTATAGAAACCTTTTAAATCCATCAATCGTCGACTTAATGTAATGAAAATGTATTTATTCTGATAGTTGAATGAGCCATTCTGAGATGTTTTCCACAGAAATGCTATCTCAACTTCTTTTTCTTTATTCACATATCCATCTAGACTCATTTTTTTTGCATGTGCGATATATTTAATTATTTTAATCGGAGGAATGTGATTGATCTTCTCTAAAATTTTATTCTTTTGAAACTTATGTCATCTGCTTAGAGGAATTGGTAGATTGTTCAACAAGGTTCTTCCACTCTTTCATGCCCTACAGAAAATCCGTGACCCACTTGTAGCTCACTTTCCGTGCACTTTTCCATTCATGTTGCATTTATTTGTTTCTGTAAATTTCTTGATTTATTCTCTCTTCTACTTGTTTCCTAGTGTGTCATTTCAATAGGCGTGGCGCTAATACTTCAAAACCTTCATCAGCCTCATTGATCAGTATCTTAGTCCTCCTTTACGTCTTGAGTTAACAACGGACGCGCCATCTCTTCCGTAATATGAAATGCATCTTCTCTTGAACGGTTCCGCGAGTTTTCTATTTATTGACTGCAGTTATTTATGACATTGAGGTTCAAGAGACGAAGTCCACTGTTTACATTAAACCGTTACGAAACACAAAGTGATGCGTATGATTTCCCAAGAATCCATCGGGCACACATTTGAGAGTCACTGGACGCTTGTGTTGAGTCCAGACGTGGACAATACGCGGCTGATGTTACGTAAGTACACTCGATAATTGGGCGCCGACGGCCTATTCCTATGAAATCTCGCCCGTATGGCATTTGTGATCGGCGGATCTCGATTTTGCATCATCTCCCGATTATGTCGATCATTTCGTCTCCGGACGCGCGTGTGGACTCGGCGATGATGTCCGTCATCATAATTTTCACAGTCATCATAATCTTCATCACCGTAACCGCCTCCGTACTCCCCCTTCCCAACCGAGCCTTCCCCGTTCGCCGTGAGAATTTCCAGACGGGTTTATATAGTGGCATGGGAAGGAAAAGTTTTTTGGAGGGAGAGTCGGTGGCACAAGCGGTCATTTCGGGGTCTTGGGAGTGTTTTGTGTGTGTGTGGTGGGAGAATTTAAAAAGAGTGGAAGGATTGAGACTTTCCCCTCCCCCCCAATCTCCCACCCCCCGCCTCATCTTACAATCCCCGTACCCCTTCCTCCCCCATTACACCTGATACTCTTCCCACAAACTCCTAAAAAATCCCCCCGGGCCATGCGAATTGTGCAATTTCCCCCCTTTCTCGCGTTCCATCTTAACACGCTCCCACCTTACCCGGCACATAGTCCGAATAGCGAAGTCTTTCTCTCTTTTAACCGTTCCTCCCCTCCTACCACGAGCAGGCAGGCAGGCCCTCAGCTAGCGTCCCCCAAGGACGCGAGGTCCATCGTCTTGCCAATGAGGCACATTGACACACTCAGCAACTCGCATACACATCAGACTTTTCCCATCGGTCCGGTTCCCGCTCCTCAACGTTGCGTCGCTCCCACTCACACACTCAGAAAGAACTCTCCCTTTCTCTTCTTCTTCTTCTTCATTATCATCACATCCGAGGACGTCCCGCGTGCATGGAGTGCCTCCTCCTCCTCTCTAAACGCCTCGTTCTGTAGTGGTGCCCACCGGGAAGTGCTCGTCCCGAACGTTCGCTTGGAGATCCCGCTTGTTTTCTTTCTTTTTTAAAACGATTTTTTCACTCTCTCCATTGGCCCCCCTTCCCGTTAAGTGGTCTCTTCTTTGAGACTGACCGGCGCAGTTCTCGGCGTTGTGTACAAGAGCTCATAACGGTTTGATTCGTCTCGAAAATAAATCCTATGCGTGCTCAGGGAAAACATTGCATTGAATATGCAGCAATTTAGTCAATTAATGTTATTGAACTCGACCATGTTTTCGTTGTCGTACGAGACCTGCTAGCGGTTAGCCTCGCCCATAAAAAAATCCTGTCCCTGCTCGAAAGAAGAATTGCATAGAAAATAATCCTATTCCCACCATCAATTTTATCGTCTACGATAATGGTTTCGGTTTGCGAAGCACATTCTACACCTAAATATGTTTCTTTGATACGAATGAATATATATTTCTAATAGTTTATTAATGGAAAGCGTACAATAATAGAGTTAGTATGGTTTGTTATTTAACGTTCTGTCCGAGGATAAAATATTCCCATTAAGTTACGCTTGAGGCTGTTTACAAATCTTTGACAGTTGATCTTCTATGAGTAGAATGCTCGATTATTCGAAATTCCTTTGTTGACGCTAGAGTTCTGTATACTTTTTGTTACTGTATGAATAAATATTCCTGAGCCAGAAATTCTGAAAGCTCGAACCATTTTTCGGTGCATAAGGAATATCGATTTATCAAAATTCGTCTGTATCTGCTGTCGTCTAAGAGTAGACTCGAACAGAATGTCCTTTTTCTTTTATTTTTGGTTTTGTCATACAAGATAGATTTGACTCCGTGATGTAATCGTAGAGAGAATAGAAACTGGTCTTAAGCTGCGTTCCTCAAGGTTCTTCGGTGGAAGATGAATGGGGTATTCAATGTCTCCAAACTTTCTCCTCTTTTCGAGGCGTCATATTTATGCTGAGTGAGATAGCCGTCCCAGAATGACATTATGCGCCCATGTTCGAGTAAAAAATTTACACTGATGCGTTTTAAGTTTTACGCCGTGACACCTGATCACACATTAGTCTATATTAATTTAAGGAGGAGATAGCTATGATTTATTTTGAATTTATCCGTACAACGTCCCATTAATTCTTCAACAGCATTCTGCTGGCATTACACGAATATATGTGATATGAGCGTAATTTTTCCTTACCATCCGATCAAATAAGGGTTAAATCAATTATGAAGTCCTACTTGCGATAATAGTAGAGAAAAATGCATCTAAAATCAGATACATCGAATAGTTCTTGATAGCCAACTACCTGATATTCATTGAATTGATAAAACTTAGTAATTTTCATTGAGTTTCATTCTGAGTTGATCAGTTTGTCACTAAGGCGACATCATCAGCGATGAAACGGGTCGGCTAAGGATAAATCAATGCGACCATTACATAGTATTACTAATTCAGTTATGTTGAATTTCCTCAAAGTAAAGTTTAAAACAATAGTATTCATACCCCAAATTAGTGAATAGGATGAGTATATACTCCATTTTTACTAGGCTGAGATCAGTAAAGTAAAAATCCGTGGTAATTAAATACGATTGAAGTTAGTTTCTTTGGACTTAAAAAACTCGGTGGGCCGCGTTAAAATTTTGGGGGCCTAATTATTGATATAAGGTTATTCGAATTCCATTTTTATATCCTCTTGTTACTGTCACTCTTGGAGCTAAGCGACACGTTTTCCCTGGGATTTAAGCACCGTGCAATACGATATATCACCTATTTGCAGCATCCTGCCCGGAGGCGAGACGCGTGCCGATGCGTTTCTCTTGACCCTAAATTCGCCGGCGTTTCTTTATGCCGAAGTCTTGCTTCGTCACTGTCTCTCTTTCCTTGCCGTGTAAGTCCTCATTATGGATTTTCCACGATCATGAAGTCCGAGATGTAACGTCTGCTGGAAAACTGTAAGCCTAATCTCTCGAGAACCTATTTTCGAAGTCCACACGTTGTGTTTTCCGACTCGATGCCGTGCAAGATGTCGAATCAGCCAGAAAATTGAAACCATAAAATGTGAATGAATATTATCAATGTTTATAGGAGTCCACTCGCTCTGGTCCGATTCGTTTCAAGGTCCCCTGCATCACAACGGTGCACACCAACACGTCCAAAATACGCCACACGAGAAACAAAATTATTCCAACACACGACACCAGGCATTGAAGTCACTCAGCGCCAGGCGATGAAGTCACTAAGCACACGAGTTGGTAATGGGAGCACGAACAAAATCTCCGATCACACAAACACACAATAGTATCCAGTAATGAGTGCAGTTTCCTCTGAGGAAGCGGCAGGGGGTGCCTTTTACCTCTTCAGACTCACCTTTCTCCGGGGGTCTCCTCTCGCTAAAGAAGAAAGGGGGGGACGAAGCCTCGGCTCGCTCAGCGCACCATGTAACGGTGCTTTGGTTCCTTGGCGACTCTTATTTTTGTAGTCTTGGTAGTCGCCTCGCTGCAGACGCAGGCGAATTGCTCGGGCGCGGGACCATGGGGTGGATATATATATATGCAGGGGGGAGCGGGGTACAGCGGGGGAGTGGAAGACGAAGAAGAAGACGTCTAGGGAGGGAGGGGGTGGGGGAAGTAGGGACCGACCCTTTGGGAGGAGGGAGAGGTTTGCAGCTGAGGGGGAGGGAACTGGGCGGGAGAGGAGGTAGGGTGAAAAGAAGGGGTTTTAGGTGGGTGGGAGTAGGATGGGATGGCTCTCCCATCCTCCTTCAGTGGATCTTCGGAGACGAGGAAAGTCGCCGTGGGTGGGGGGGTGGGATCTTGAGGAGGAAGAGGCTGTCGGTGAGGAGTGGAAAGTGTTTGAGGAGAGGGAAGACATGGGGGTGGACGCTGCAATGAGCAGGAGGACCACAGTGAAGGCATTTTGTCGAGATTTCATGAGTAGTGATGGGCGAAAAATTTTGTGATTCAATTAGTGACACCTAAATGCGGATAAAAATTGAACGTAAATTAATTAATGTAACGACACTTGAGCTATAAAATTATATTTTCATTGATTTTGAATATCAAATTATTAAGTGCTGGTGGCTTTCGTAGATCTGAGTGTGACAGGTAGTTTGAGCGAACTTTTTCTCTAGTCATAGCAGAGGCCATATTCGAATCTGATTTCAAAATTTAAGCAGCTGGATGAAGATTGAAGTAAACGTAGTAACACTAATTACGCAACATTTGTTTTTAATGACTAAAAGTCTAAGTAATTTAATAAACATATATACATATTTGAGGTTATAACTTATCTTTTTCACTCCATTTGCTGACGAAATCTTCACATCCGGTTTTTTTGCGATTCAATGGTGTTACGGTAGGTAATACATTTATTAAAAAAAATAACCGAGAAAACATACTAACTACGTGCTGTTGCATTTCTAACGCCATCTGGGCGTTAGAACTTAGTTTTGTAATTATATCTCTCAGGCGCGCAGAGCCGTACCACATCCCATGGAAAACGACTTCCATTTTTTAGGCAAATACGCCGAAAAGCAGTGCGGTAAGTGGCTAAATTTTGCTACCATCGGCTGTATGAGATCTTTTTCCTTATAATGAGATGAAATTTGTTGAATTATTTGCTTGATAATATTTCACTCCAACCTAAAAATAGCTGTAAAAGCAGACTTTTTCTGTGGAGCAAATTGGAAAATCGTTTGGCTATTAGTTGGTTGGATGTGACCCGCAGGTCATAGGTTGTCAGCTTTGGTAAAAGAATAATTAGTGAACCTCGGAGCTTGAACCGGTTCAATAAAAAATCGCATCAGTGTAGTCCAATTATTGGATGTAGAAGCTGTCGGGAATATTGTTACTCAATAATGACAGAGGAGTGGCGTAAGAGGAAGGGGTAGACCGAGAAAGCCATGGGCGAATGCGATGGAAGAGACTCATAAGAGAAGGAATATTACAATTCTTAAGAGCAAGAGGGTATGCAACTGTGCATATAGTAATACATCAGTGTAGCTGAAGCAAAAGAGGTATGCAAGGATAGGGCAGTATGGAAGAAATCATCGAAGCAGAGTCAGATTTACAGGCCTATTACAGAGTATTAAACGTTTTTTGCTGTGACTACCACGAAAGGGAAAGGCGTTATGGGTATGTGAGGAAATGAAGACATATTATTTTCCATGTGACGGAAAAACTGAAATAGTAACAGAGGGTTTGTAAAAATTAAAAAGCTGGAGGTATTTTTTAGGAAATAAAAGATTTGAACAAAATGAGAGAAGACTTAACGTTAAGTCCTCAGAAGGACCTGCCAGCGAGTGAATATAGCCGTGAAAGAGACGGTTGTGCGTAGCGTCAGAATTGAAGGACTTTTCATCGTAAGTCATTAAATAAATTAAGTTTGGTTTACTGCATCCCTCCACTCATCCATGTCCAATGCCGATTTCTTTTTTCCCCTTTAAGCACTTCTATATCATGGTCCATTTTATCTGACTAAGGTATTTAAAGCTCGATCTTTCTCGTGTGAATTCCGTTTCATTTTTCCTTTCATGACTTCTGTCGTGGTCCTTTTGAGTTCTATTTTTAGTGTATTCAGTGTATTCGAGATTTGGTCTAACTAGATCGACGTAGCATCTCTCTGTTTTACCTGAGGACGTTCCTACTATTTGCTTGATAAATCCTAGTCTCTTTAATTCGGCGCCGCATATGTTTCGGTTTTTTCCTGCGGCAGGTCTGAAGTTTAGGTGATTCCAAAATATTTTACTTCATGAGATACATTTATATTTACTCTCTTGCTCTATGGATATGGCGTTGAGTTGATTTCGCTCGCAAGACGTGTACTTTGGTGCATGTATTTGCTAAAATTAAGTTTGAGCCTCCACAAAAGACACCACGAGTTGACGTTGCTAAGATCCGATGAGAGAGCTTCTTAGTCCGCATTTCTGGCAATTTATTGGCAAATGACCGCATCTCTAGCAATCAATATAATATTTCTGCTAAATCTGGAGTTAATATCATATATATATATATAAATGAGGAATAAACAGAGGGCCGATCACGCACGGCGGAGGACGCCGGCTGTCACCCTTACCGTGCCGGGACTAATGTCGTCGATGACTAAATTTCGTTTGAGTTCATTTAGAAAGTCACTTATCCTATTCACTATTTCTTCGTTTGTTCCGCATGGTTGTAATTTGAATATTAGCTTATTTTGAGGAACCCTGTCAAATACTTTTTTGAGATTCAAGAATAACGCGTCGACTTGTTTTTTCATTTATCTGATTTTAGGGCACCTTTAAAAAAGAGCCCTAGCTGGACTGATAAATGTTTTGGAATGCCTTGATGACTGTTGTTGAAGAAATTTTCACTTTTCAGGAAGTTGATGCTTTTACTAAAAATCATGTGCTTGAGAATTTTTCATGAAAGAGTTGCCGATTATTTCCCGGGTCTTGTTTGTTTCCATTTTTAAATACTGTAGTGGTATGGGCTATTTTCAATTTCTTGACAATTTAACTCAAAAAGAGTCTTTAAATATGATTTATAGAAATGCTGCAATGTTTGGAGCACGAGAGCAGGAATCTTCTCTGGTCCTGGCGACATATTACTATTAATTGAGCGTAATTTTTTAACTCTTCGCGATGTGTGGTTATGTCGTCTATGGGCTCACCAATGACGGGGATATCTGCGTCATGCCTGGTGTCTTTTTTGCGTGTACGTATTCAGGTAAGTACATAGTCTAATTATATTAACTCTGTCGATGCTGCTAGTGAAATGAAACTATTGAAGAACTTCGCTCTACTCCATCATGGTGAGTCATTCAATCCGAAGATTAGTGGATGGTAGTTCTCTTTTAGAAAACTTAGCTAGACTCTTCCCTATCCCCTGCTAAGTCCTTAGTGCCATAATAGATCTTATTTTCAAGTCCCATTTTACCTGCCTAGCGTGTTTGTTCCTCGATCATTCTCGCGAGACTTACTATTCTATTTTTTTATTCTATCATGCTCCTTGCGAGTTCATGTAGACTCAGGATGTAGAACTTATCTGGATTCTCATCCTCTGGTTAGGTGCTTCCATTGTTTTTTTTCCTTTTCCATTTTTCTGTTTACCTTCTCATTTGGAAAATTATCCATCCACTTGATCATCATCATCCTCCCGGTTACGACATCGTCTACTCTCTTCTAGTCTGTTTTCCGTGTCTGTGATCCCTAGAGCGCAAGACTCCTCACATATATTTCACGTTCGTCGACATTATAAATATTCTTCCGATTAAGAGGGTGGTGGAAATTTGAGCGTGACTTGATGCGTGAAAATCAAGACAGTCCATTCCTTAAATAAGCGAGAAACTACGGCTGGCGGAGAAGAGCAGGCTCATCAATGTACTTTAGCTAAAGTAAAATTCGAGGCAGTCTGGTATGTGTGGTCTTCGTTATGGACTGCGAGCCTTAAGTGAGACGGGTGAGGGTAAGGTTAGGGGTAGGACAGTTCTTAGTTATAGGTGTAGCGAAACTTGGTGGCACTCGCTTGTCAAGAGTATGACGCAAGGGAGAGGAAAGCATACAAGTGGTGTGGGATAAAGTGGCCGAGTCTTCCTCCAGATGTCACTCCGGGTGTCCTTCGGTACCTTTGCCCGCTTATCAACGCTTGATTTACCCTCAGTGATGTATGATTCTCCGCTGGTGAGTGCCACCAAGTTTCGCTATACCTATAGCTATTATTATTAACGTTAGCCAGAAGTTCATGTTTAGACGGGGTTAAAACTTTTTCTACCAACTCTTTCACAACCACAGGAGCCTTACTTCTTTGTACGATTTCTTTGTTCAACTCGGTATATCTTCTATCTCTCTTCATTAAATCGATAAAACCTTCTCTTATAATAATAAGCCTAAAGATATTCTCTTTCTTCTTCTTCCGATTAACCTCCCCTCTACTTCTACCGTCAGCATTCCCTCGCCCCTCATTACCTACTCTACCCATCTACTCTACCCATATACTCTACCTTTTTCTAATTTCCTCCTATAGCCTCATCTCCTCATCCACCATTCCGAGAACTTCTCCCTTTGTTCTCCTTTCCGTCCATCGCACTATCTCCGTTCTCCTCCACACCCGTATATCTTACGCCTCCAATCTATTCTTGCACTTTATCCTCAATTGGTGTTATCTATTATGAAAGTATTGGGATTTTCAGTGATCTCCCCTGAAGATTGATATATCGGGTGGGAGCAGAGAGTTCATAGTGCTTAATCCTTAGGAGTGAATTTCACGCTCTCAGTATAGTGGCTACTCTTATCAGTTTATCTCGTTTAAGTTCTCGGTATTACAAGTATGAGAAGTGTAATTTTATGAAGCAGTTTATAAGCGTCTATTCTTTACCAAAATTTCGCATTTCACCTAAAAAATACTTAAAAGCTTTACTACTAAAAAAAAAGCATAAGTAATAAGAAACGTGGCCCCTGGGATCAAACGTAACATTTTACATTTGACCCCGTGACGAATGTTACATTACACTGCTTAGTGAGATTTTTCTATGCAAAAGAAGTAATTTAAACAATTGTGATTCTACGTATCTATTAGAATATTGACACAGCAAACAGTATCAGGATTTATCAGTAATTTTCCAATGACGACATATATTTCCTGCTGTATGTTTACGATAACTCACCGATTGAATCAAGACTAACACTTCATCAAGGCCGCAAGCAGTCCTGAGGAATGTAGGTGAGGATACTGCCTAAAACTGCCCCTGAGATTAAACTGAGAACTCCCCGATTAGTATTAGGACTCTCTAATCAATCATCTGTGATTTGAAATAATCTATAATAGAGGGGAATGATTTATAATCTAAAAAAATAGCAATATCATTAAGGATTGTATTCTCAGGATCGCAGGGATCATTAAGGATTGTAATCTCAGAATCGCAAGGATCGCAGAGGGCTGGTCTTAGATTCACATATAATTTAAGATACTCGCTTGCTCTTTTACAATGTAAAGCAAGGACCGTTTATTGAATTCATGTGCCAATAATGAATCCACTAAAACAATCTTAAATGTCAAACGAAACAGCCACACATAATAATGTAAGAGGTAGGCCTATTTGCTATTAAAATACAGCCGTGGTAATGATAATGCGCTATATGTGAACCCCAAGGACTATTGGATTTAATTGTTGTTGAGAGAAGAGCTACGAGTAAATCTTAAGCTTAAAGCGTGACGTGAAGGAGTCACGGCCCAAAAACCGTGTGATCTGAAATTATGTCAACTCAGTATATCATCCATTGAACGTGTTGAGACGAGTGATTTTTTGACTCGACTGATGAATTATTCTGTTTTGTACACGCAAACTAAATGCCAAGCAGATTTAATCGGCGAGAAGCTGAGGAAGAAGAAGATTATCGCACACTAGCCTAACTTGCTGTTTATTAGTTCAAATGGTCCCTAATGACACTGGAATAAAGTGATTTTTGATCCTTGCAAATGAGCCTCGAACCACTTGTATTATGGCCGTAAAATTTTCACGATTTACATTTACAGGCTTCCTTGTCGGTCTGTTTTCCACGGTTATTATCTGCTATCACCCTTCTCAAATCTAATCATCCAACCGATCTGGAAGTTGAAGACTGGTTTTAAAGCTTAAAGAAACCCGTGGCGGAGATATCATACAGAAATGGAAGACTTCAGTAAAATGATGAAATCGCTTGCATCACAATAGTGTTTTCGAAAGCTTTTTTCAATATGATTGAGTGAAAATTGGCAATTTCGAGAATGAAAATATCGATATAAAAACATAGACTACTGATAATCCATCTTTAAATTCTCTCATTGCATCGGCAAAGAGGGGTCTTTTATTTTATAGGAGGGGTCTTCTTTGCTGCGCTATACATTTACTACAAAGCTCATTAGAAGGTGAGTCAGTATTAACTTAACATGCATTTAATCGTATTTTAACCCATTTTAAATGCGATTATATAAACTAATAACTAGATATATATGTACCATATGAGCCGTTATTTGGTGTTTATCACGTACTACGCTGTTAGGTTAAGTGGATAGTTAGGTAATGGGTAACAGTAGGTAATTGTAGATAATATAGGTATTTTAGATGGTAGGTAATTGCTATTTCCAGCTATTTTTTAATTAGTGAGACTGAATATTCGGTCTACCACTTTGTTTTTTGGGAGGTTGTTAAATTTAACGCGGAATCAGAAGTAAACAATTGTCTATTCAAAGAATTGAATGTTTCTCTTCATATCAAATTCCACCTTTTTGAAATTTCCCTTATGGTATCGTAGGTATTAGCGTGCGATATTAGGTATTGGCAATTAAATAGATGTGGCATCCGTGCTGAAATCATCGGGTTAAATTACTTTTTATTTAGATTTTTCCCTCAACTATCCGGACTGAGTTCCGAATATTGAAAAAATTAAATAGGAATAGCATTATGCCGAAATGTTATCTTTATTGTCTGGCTAGTGACTCCTCACGGCAACCATTAAAAGGAATCATTCTTGATTCACTCCGACATTCAGTCAGAGATGGCAACCCAACTCTCGGTGTGACCAAAATCTCGAGTCCCACTGATTGTGTTTCAAACTATGAATTTCGAGGCGAATTATCTTTGAGTAAACTAATGGCTGTTCCTGAATCATTTTGCCTGGACGACTTTCTTCCGTACAATAAAGAAGAAAATCATCAAACCGGTAGTATATAGCTCCCTAATGTTAGTATCATCTACATCTACATCTACATATTACCCCGCAAGCCGCCTCAATAGGCGTGTGGCGGGGGGTGTTAGGACACCAGCCGTTTAAAGATAAAAAGGAAACGCTCTAATGAAATTACGCCAAGCATTTATTGAAGTCCCTTATTGTTCGGGGGAAAAACGAATTCCCATACCTATCCGTTCGGCAAAATATCTCTCTTAATTTATCGTTTCTGTCGGACCTGGAAATATAGTGGGGTTCTAATATGATGTTCTCCGTGTCGCTCTGAAAGATATCTATTCTACATTGTTCAAGCAATCTAAGCCTAGCGCGCAGCCTCCGAGTCTCTAGCATGTATCATGGTGTGTCGACATGATTAATACTCATGAAATATAATTTTAACCGTGTTTTGCCCGGTAATTGTGCGAAAAGTTGGTGGTAAAAGTTGAGATATCGTGAAATGAGGAAGGAAGTCATTAGTTTCTCGGAATGTTGGAGGAGATTTTACTGCAACACTAAATTCTTTCTGAGATGAAACTTAGAATAGATAGTGAAAAGTCCTCCACGGACGTTGGAGTGTGGAAATGTAATGGCAGTAAAACGATCAATTCCATTGTCTGGAATGTTTAGTTCTTCATTTCGATAACACCAAATTCAATAGGTCTCACAGTCGTATTGGAATTCTTTCCGATGCTCTGTGAGAAGCAAGATTTACGACGGGAGAAAAAGAATTCCATGGTGTGATCTTGTTATAGGGTTAAGAAAGAGAGGGAAGTTTCGGTGAGAGCTGTCCAGCTGATCCCGTGGATGTAATTACCCTTAACACTAAACAAAGGAATTAAAGCGAGTAATGATTACGTTAAAAATGAAACAAGATAAAATTGCCGAAGTTATGTCATGAGGAAATAAATAGGCTGTGGGGGTGGGGTAGGAAAACGAAAACCCGTTGCGTGGGAATTTCCGCGGGACATTGTATGCGTAATGTATGCTAAGGATGAGAAAACTTTATGCGTGGTTGTGACAGCGTGAAGTTCTGGTTATCGGGACCTTCAGGGAAACTACCGGTGGCACCTATGGAGAAACTGTAATCCCGTGCTCTAATTTACGCATTTCGTCGGCCTCATTACGAGATCAACTGTATACCCACATATTTAACAAAATTATAGGTATTTGACGCCATAATATGCTACCAATAATTTTCTTCCATAATGGAAATCATGAGAATTCCCTCCTGCAGAAGATAAGTAATCAACTTCACAAATATTAACATCGCGAAGAAGTAAAGGAAATTATATGGCTGCTGCAGCGTATGAGCACGTTGCTCTGTTTAATTTGGTGGATCTTGATTTTTGGGTTATTTATTTAAACTCTCAACTAAAGTAATTTAAAGGAATGCAGGTTTCTGTGAGGCGAAATTAGATGAGATTGGAAGTCTGCATTAGGAAATTTCAGCGTTGTAAAGCAAAGATAAATCCAAATGCGTAATGGACGCGAAAATACAATAGTAATTTGAGGGTAGTATGAGGGCTTTTTCTTAATTGGAGAATGAAAGAATTTTGCTGTAAAATTACATTGCCATGCGTACCTTAATACTATAAGACGTGCAATGTTTTATACAACATGTTTTCGTTGGTAATGACCGTATCAATGTCATTGAGTGCACTAAGGAAATACGTGACTCATCAACTCACTAATGTGACTGAGGAAATAGTGCTGAGGTAAGAAGGATCCAGGCTTCACTTGGGTGGTTATCGGACGCTTTGACTGTGGTGCTTCAAATCGCACTGGTACTCCGTATTGATGCTAGTGTTTGCCTGAAAATTAGCAAATGAATGGCATTTTGTGTGCTGGCTGGGGAGATATTATATCACAATCTGCCTCCATAGAAAATTTAGTAATTCGAATTGATACACGAGCTTTAGAGTAAAGAGGAACGGATTTGAAAGGGTATGAAGATGAAGAGAGTATTCACATTATCCTAAATTTAAAATATCATTCTAGTCTCTTCCTCCGTTTTGAGGACACTGAATATTAAAATTGCACTTGTGTGACTCAAGTGACACACAGACGTTGACAACGCGATTGGATTAAGTTAAAAATGTCAGGCAATGTCAATAGTGGCTCAATTGTTTCATTTCAGTGTGACCTATTAACCTAGTAAAACTCTTAGCGCAATTGTGTGAAATGCACAGTGAAAAAATCATCCGTCTTGCCTGGGATTTGGGAAATTTGAGAATACCAGTCCAGGCGAATTAGATATGTTCTCACTGAGAATTAAAAAAAAAATGCGTGCTCACAAGCGGATAACTCCGTTAAAGTTACTGCGCGGCCAGTTCCACTGTTATTTCAATTTGGAAACCCTAAGCAGTTAAAAAATGTTAATCGTGTGTTTGCAGTCACGACTTGAAGATATCTTTTGAAAAAATGAATGGAAATACAACAGTCCTCTTGCATGAAATGGAAATGGACGCCATAAGAAAGCTTGCCAGTCCATCGCAATTCGATTTTCTGAAAATGTTAGTCATTTTTCATCGGTATTCAATACAACTTAAATATTACTACGTTCGCATTTGTTTGCCAATTTGGTCGGCCAATGACGTTCAGTTAATGCTGCTGTATTGTAAGTTATTTTTGTGGATGATGATATAAGGAGCTCCAAATTCTAAGGTTATATAACGCCCCATCTAACCTGAAATAATCCTAAGATAAATTCCAAATCCATTCCCGAGGGGGAATTCTAACCCAAGACCTTTGCCAGACCGGCTGGTCACCAAACTCGTTCATGTGGTCTGCTTACTACGCTCAGTTTTCGTTATCAGATTGTAAGACAATTTTAAGCATTTTATTTGTAAAATGAAAATTGAAATACATTTAAGAAATGTCCAAAGTTTTTGCAATGCATTAATACCCCTTCACCACGGGATGAATATTTCATCCGTCGATGAGTGTGAGATTTGACGACTCGAAAAGTAATTTGATGGATGAAATCAGGATGTATAAGTGAAGGTTTCTCGGGTTTCACACCGGGTAAGATTATTTAAATGGATCAACGTTTCGATGGTTGACTCAGCCATCGTCATTATAATAATGAGTCGAGCGAGGATGCTGGCGGTTATATATGTATAGCCGCAGATGCCCCATTGTTGTGGGAGCCGTTACGAGTTCTTAGAATTTCGTCAATTACTGGGCGCCAAGTCCTACTTAAGTTTAATCCGTTGTCTCTATTGATGTTACTTTGCTCCATCGGTATCAATATCGCTTCTTTCGTTATTATTTCCCAATATTTGGACGCCCGGGAAAGTAGTATGGAATTTGGGAAATCGACACGATGACCATGGTCAAGGCTATGCTCTGCTAATGCAGACTTTTCCGGTTGGAAAAGCCTAATACTTCTTTCATGCTCTTTTATTCTTTTCTCGATGATCCTTCCTGTCTCACCAATATACGCCCTACCACACTCGCATGGTATGCGGTATACCCCTGTTGATTTCAGGCAGGTGACAGGAATACCCTTACAGGTGACCAGGAATATTTTGAGTTTAGCATGCGGTTTATGTATCGTTTCCACTCTGTGTCGTTTTAATATCCTCGATATCTTGCTAGATATAGATGATATTTAAGGAAGGCAAGCCTTAGCGATGGGTTTTTATGTCTCTTCCAACATCTCCGCTCCATTGGCTGTGAACGTTGTTTTTAAGGCCAAATTTATTTGATCCATTTAAATAATCTTACCCGGTGTGAAACCCAAGAAACCTTCACTAATATAACTCGCCGGGAAAACCTTAAATCCTTGAAATCAGGATGATCTTCAACCCCTTCGGTGTTTTGCGGAGAGAAGGGTGATTCCTCTGTTGCCTCACTTATTTACATACCGTTCGCACAAAAATATCTCCCCTGGACTAATTGCGTAGCCAAAGCACTTAATACGCAAGCTATCGGTTGTCGCCTAAGTGTCACGTAACCATGCACCATGCAAAGTCACGTCGCTAGAAAGTTTAACGCGAAGTCGATGGAGTAAGAGGCCGAAATTTTGCGTCCCATACATACATATTCGTGATGCAAGCAATGCGTGTGCAAAACATCGAGCCTATCCGATGTCAAAGATGATGCAGGCCTTCAATGTTGTCGGAATGATCGTCCAGCGTCACCGACTTGACATCTCGTTCCCCTGCTGCAGACGCTTTGGGAGGTCAAGCGTTGAATCTACGGAGTCATCATTTTTCTGCTGGCTTTTCCGTTGTCTGCCCATCCGGGTGGAGGAAGGTTGCGCGGGTTACCCATAGGAATGCCGTCTTGTGGCATGGGACGTCCTTGTAAACCCAGATGGACTGTAGCTATAACGCGGAAGACTTAAAGACTTAGATCCGCCACACCTTTGGAGGGGGAGGGAGGGGGGAGTCTTGACTTAATTGGAGGGTGCTGACAACGATAAAGATGGGATTCGTAAGCGGTGATTAGGTGGGTGAAAATTAAGCGTGTGATAGGAAATTAGATGCGGTACTCGAGATGTTTTCTTTTAGCTGCGCAAAAAACTTCTGGGTTTCCAGGTTTATTTAATGATTTTAATTAGATAAAGGGAGCTTCCCATTCGCTCTAGCGCGTTGCCTACTTTCAACTCAATAGAGCGCTAGCTTTCCGTTCGTTTCAGACCCTGCGCACTCGGCAGAACACTTCAAAACAGATCGGGAGCAGAGTGCTCGGGATAATAAAAGAACTTCGATATTCGCATTCGCGATTGTTGTTTTTGTGTCGCCTTTTTTGTTCAGGCGTCAAACAGGGATAATGTTAATTTTTGTTTTCTCTGTGGTAAGTGGTTTAAGCTTTTGTTACGTATTTTGAAAGAATTTTATAACTATACAAAAATCACACGCCCGTGACTGTGATGAACCTTAAGAATTATACCCACCGGCAGGTTACCAAACGTCTCGCCTTCGCACATCGTTCATTTCATCGTCGTTCGTGTGCGCTAAAGTGCAATGATGTGTTCCGACCCGTGCTAACTTCAACACCTCGAACGAAAAGCTCCCAAAGTTGTGAGTCTTAGTAATTGCCACTAGAATTGGCGGCAGATCTGATTTGTTGAATATTTGGTCGAAAAGTTAGTGTGATGATAAATTCAGCGTAATCTGGTCTAATTTGGTTGACGTGAAGGCTTCATTTATGGTAGTTTGAGCGAGAGTTTTCCCTAGTCATAACGAAGACCATATTAGAATTTTATTTTAAAATTTAAGCAGCTTAAAGAAGCATGAATTGGATGTTGTAACATAAATTACACTAATATTTTGTTTTTTTTGTGACTGAAAATTTTAGTAATTAACTAAAGTGATATTGATATTGGTATTTATTCCTCCACTTATACATACAAAAATACAAGTTTAAAATTGATTAGTGGAGCAAGAAACACACCTGAAGTAAAGGAAAACCTGTGTTGGGATGGTCAACATTTAAATATACCCAAAATAACTGGCTGGTGCGAGGCCAGAACATAAAAAATATTACAATTCATTTTGCAGTAGAGTCAGCATGTTACATTTGAAATTGTACTTTAAAGTGTGTTCACACAATCATACACCAGGAAACAATGGGAAATAAACATAAGTTCTATGTTGGTGGAACAATATTAATTGATCAAGTACATTCCATCGTTACAGAAATTATTCTTCAAGTTAAAAATAATCTTCAATATTTGTGACAGAAAACAGCCATGTTTGAATTCTTTTAGAAATATTTTAACCAACTTAGATGTGGCACTGTGAAATGGTAGGTGGTTAAATATGTTGGGGGCACAATAACAAAAATATCTCCTAATGGCTTCATTTTTAGGTTTGGGAGCATTAAATCTATTCCGTGGCCTCAATCCATAAAACGGGACATTCAAAAATATACATGTGTAAGGCTTTAACTGGGCTAATTTGTATCACGCCGTACGCTGAAAATGCCTTCACAACCAAAGGCTCACTTTTACGATTTTATAAAAAGTATTACGGTGAGTAATGGATTCATTTTGAAAACTAGTTGAAAAAGCACGAGTCTTAAGTCTTTAAATTTATTACTAGATATAAGGGTCGGAATTCCTTTATTTTTTTTTCAAATAAAGCCTCTCTAGAGCTCATAGCGGAAATATATCCCATGGAAAACGGCTTCAATGTTTGTGAAAATACATCGAAAAGTATCACGGTTTGTGACTGATATTTTGGTACAAGTGGAAATATGAAATGTTTTCGTCACAATTAGGCCAAATGCAATGAATTTTATGTAAAGTAATATCTCGCACAAACTACCTTGAATTCCTGTCCTCTTTTTTCCAGTTCCGCGAATCCCGGAATGCATTTTCGAGCAAAAAAATGTCGATGAAAACCTAAACGAGACGAAAATCAACTTATTGACGTGGTTACTCAAGGTCAATAGCTTCCTTCTCGTATTCCTTAACGATGAGTTAATTTTTCCATACCTTGAACAGTTGCCAAGGCGCTTACCTTTCCACTGCTTGGTCGTTGATACTTGAAATTCTCTCCATTGGCTGGCGCCGTATCGTGATCATCTTAATTGACTGCTAGGGGTTATAAAAAAACTTGAAAATTTGAAGCCTACCACGTGGTATAAAAACCTGGCTGTGAATGTAATACCTGGAGTAGATGCGTTACGCTGGCTGTATGCTGGGTCAGCAAGGGTAGCTTGGCTTTTTGCTATAATGTATGCGTGTAAGATGGTTAAAATTCTTTCTAGATGTCTTGGTTTCTTCTGTTTCTGAACGCTCAGAATTTAAGGCTTACTTTTATTCACAAGCTGCTTAGTTAAATCATAATTTAGGCTTGGCGAAGAGGTAGTGAAAATCAGTGGAATTTCTTGTATTCAAAATTAAATATAAATACATATTAGTGATAAAGGCAATGTGCCTGATGGAAATTTAACTATAATTGCAAATCAAAATTATTTAATTTTGATCAACAAGAAGCTGAGTGTGTCCGTTTCATAGAATAATTTGAATAGCCCAAGGAACATCAAGGTTTGTAGTAGGTAGAAACAGTCCTTGAACGTATGTCGTATAACGAAAGTCGTTGGTAGTACACATGGAATGAACCACTTATGTGTTGTAGTTTTTAGAGGAACTCAGAAATACTCTGGATACACATGCAATAAAATATGCCTGTTAGTATTGTTATGTTGCTCATTTTCAGCCATTGATAAATAAACCTGTCTCTGGACGTTAACTGCCTTGAAACTTTAATACTATTTGTTGCATATTGCTAGTAAATGTATCTTTTGGTGCCTGGGATATTTTTCACGGCAATGCGTGTTTCAAAAGTAAAGGAAAATACTCAAATTTCTTGGTTGGCATTCCTGACTGCCAAAACGGTCTCGGGGTCCATCGAGGTGAACCTACGAACCTCGCCAAATTGTGTTCATTTCGCTTACATTTGCTTGCATTTCACGTTCATTGTTCCTCATGTAGGTTGCAGGTCTGTGATTCTTAGGTGGAGAGTTTCTGTCCTAGAAATCTCAATTACTAAATGTGTAAGGTTTTTGCATCGACTATCCTCTTGTTTTGCCTTAAATTCAAGCAATTTAACATTTTTTGCTCATTATACGGTTTTCCGTTTCCTTATTTGTCTCCATTTCATGATGAATTATCCAAGGTAGCTCCTATCTTATCCGTACTACCTTTATCTTCCAAAACTCTCAATCAAGTGTGTTCACTGTACAGCCTATGAAATTAAGCTGTATTTAATGCTCATGCTTTCCAGTACGATTGCTGACGTTCCATTCTTTTTTATTCTGCTGATTGTTTTGACCTACGGACTTTTAAATAATCACAAAATCATCGTATTTAACTTTTAATGTTGTTGTATGGTACTTTTGAAATCTTTTTATCTCACATTCCGTGTTTCCCGCTCTGAATTTCTAATGAGTCTACTGAAGCTTGCAATCCCTTCGAATATCGACCAACCAAAGCGTGGTCGTCGACGAATCTAACCGCTTCATCTGATACCCTCTTATTTTGATTCCCACGTTTAATTCTTCCTATGCCTCTCTTGCCATTTCCTCGGCATAGATGTTTAAGAGCAAAGGCGACAGCGGGCAGCCCTGCCTCACCCCGCGACCTAAAACTGCCCACCCTGATTCTCCGTCAGTCACACCAACTTGTGCCATCTGGTAATTATATAAGTTTTGGATGAATCTCCTATCTCACGAATCTATCCCTGTTTTCCCGAGTGTCTGCATTAATTTTCCCCAATTTACTCTTTTTATTGCCATTTCAAAATCCACAAATCAAGTAAAAACATCCTGATTATACTCCATGTTTCTTTCTTTAAGTGTTCTAGTAATTTGCTTTACTCTCCAGCCTTTTATTTATTATTCTGAGCAAAACTTTCTCCGCTTGTGAAATCGTACTATTTGTACCTCGCATCCTGACGCTATTATCTCCTTCGACTGGTATCAAGACTGTTTTTCCGAAGTCCTCGGTCCGGGAAAAAATAAAGAGTTTTAAATGAAATGGAGTATACATGGCCGTGAACATTTATGGGCAAAGGTGAAGCAAGAACAGGGGTACACGTGAAAAATTTTGTGCCGAGTAGGCCTGGAATAGCAGAAATAAAACATCACTTTGCCTGTTAAGTTTAACACACATTAAACGGAAACCAACTGCGACCTCCGGAAACGTAAGCCAGAGTAAGGCCTAAACTGTGCAGAATGTAATGGCGGAATGGGCTTCATGAATCAAGCGAAACGTCGCCTGCATTTTTTCCACTCCTTCCTGGGAAAAAGGCTTACCAGCGCTCTACAAATCAAGCAAAAAGCATTGCAATAGCAAAAATAATATATGCGCTCTCTTTAACATGAGTTCGTAACACTTGCAAGAGGAGGAAACCCGAATATAATGAAATTTAGATCCCTGTGAAATAAATATATATAATGCACGTGAGGATGCATTTTAAGTAACGTTATCATCGATGGACCACAAGGCCTTGTAATGTTACATATCTGCAAGTCTTCAAACTAATGCATTATCAATGTATATTCCCTGTTTTCCCTTTTTTGTCCTTATGTTTTGGTATCGTTTGGCATCTCTTTCCGTACGATAGCATTTTATAGCTTATAGCACATCAACTTCCCCATCTTTCAGTAGCTTTTCCATTTACTTGCATTGTCTTTTCACCAGTTTTCCTTTGTCCGATTAGTCACTCACCAGAGTGTATTATTTAATTCCTTGTACTTCCTCGTGCCTAGGTCGGTGTTGACGTTTTTTCTCATCCTTCTCTCCTCGATTTCCTATAAATTTTTCTGTAACACATTTCTTCTTTACCATGCTCTTTTCCTCTGATTCTATTGTTTTCTCTGCCGCTCTTACTATGCTGGTTTTTATAATCTCCCATCTTCTCGCGATTGTTCCTAATTGCTTGGCTTCACCTATGTTCTTTTCCACTAGCTCCTGGTATTCCCTCCTTTACGTCCCTTTTAATGCTTCCACGTCCCACCTCTTCATTCTCCTACTTCTACAAAGCTTTTTGAATCTGACATCGCAGTTTGCCATACCTAAGTGATGATCTGAGTCCGCATTCGCCGCCGGATAGCTTCGCGAGTTTTGACAGTCTCTAAATCTCTGCCTTACCATAGCGTTATCAATTTGATATCTCCTGATATCACACGGAATTTTCCATGTGTATCTACGCCTGGGGTAATGTTGAAACCAATTTCGGTACGTACTAAGTTATTTTCTCTACAAAATTAAACTGCCTTCTCGCAGCGGTCATTTCCTGTTCCCAGCCCATACTCTCCCACTTCAAGCATATCCCTCCATTTTCCCACCACTGAATTCCAGTGGACCATCACTATCAGGTGTTTCTTTCCCGGGACAGCTCTAGGATTTCTCTAATTATCTCTTCTAGTTGCTCGTTTGTCAGTCCATCCTCTTCTTCCTCCCTATGTTTACTTGTAGACTTGTGCACCTGGACCAATATGAAATACTTTAGGCGTGCTTTTACTACTACCACTAGTATCCTGTCGCTCACATGTTCCATGTTTACTTCTCTCCTCCTCAATTTTGCATTTAGTACCATCGCTATCTCACGCTGACTCTAATCTCCCCCCTATAGATTAACCCCCTGTAACTGTTGCGCTGATTTTCACATGTTATGCATTATCGTATTTATTGCTTATTGTTGCTTTATATGTGGTACTCCTTAATGCAATTATAATCTATTGTTATCACCATTGACCCCATTTGTTGTGGCATATATTCCAGGGGATTTAAGGTCCCATAACTGTAAAGATTGTTTTCAATACCTTTCAATATCGCTCCAATAGTTCCCTCTATCCCTCAATCTCACCCCGCAGAGGCCCAAAGTACCTTTTTTCTCTTTTTCTATTTCCAGTTTTATATTTTATAGCTTTTCAGCCCTCATCAATGTTTTAAGGTTCCAGGTTCCTATTTTTACCGCTGCTTTTCTCCTCTTTTTCTTCTTCCTCTCTCTCCTCTTCATTGTATCCTCTGACAACGATGTTGTGCAAGGGGATATTATTTTGACCCATCTTAAGAAATGATGGAAGCCATAAAATAATAAATATACACTGCGGAACTGATAGATAAAAATTTCTTCTTTCCACGCACTATCAGTGATTATTAAAAAACAGCGTGATACTAACAACAGCTTGACGCAACTCACATTCAACATGCAATTCACTTCGCTCCTCCCTCCTTTTCCTTCTTCCTTCACTTTTCATGGCTGGTATCCTAACACCCCCTGCCACATGCCTCTGCGGCGGCTCGGAGGGTAGTATGTAGGTGTGCTAAAAATGGGGGGACATGGAAAGTACCCTGTCCCTTTACTTGGGACGGTAAATCCCTTTGGAAAATACCTTTCGCCAAGAGCGGGCCCATGGTCACTCCCCGTTTCTTTCCATACTCCCGGTAGTCAGATGAATGGCTCACTTCGTAGTGATATGCAATCCTATTTGTTGATCGTTTTTCTTGCTGTTCATAGAGAAGAGAATATACGTAGTCTTGGTGCACGAAAGGTAAGTCTGTTTTTTAATAGGAGAAAATGATCCACCTAACATGGAGACCGGAAGAAACTTGTCCATTAACGGTGTAACATGTTGTGCTATATTTGATTTATTCTCGGTCTGCAAGTATTTAGATAAATTTTCACGGTGCCGTCTCATTTCATCATCTAATACCACAGTTTTTGGCGAAGAAACTATTCAACTGATCTGTCTAATGTAAAAATAAACCAAATTTGGCGGTGGTACTCAGGTTTATGAATGTACCATAGTATAATCTCAGTGAAATTCTCAAAGCATAATTTCTAATGATGAGGTTGCGATAAGTGGAGTCTCAAACCGCCGAAGTAATTCACGATGACCGATTGCCCATTTTTCCGACTTCAGTAATTTCCTATGCTGTCCTGTCGCGTGATTCTACTGAATCTCTTCTTTAATCTATGGCTCTTATGATGTCAAGTATGATACGCTCAAGTTGCGATAAAATATAAAAATATAGAAAGTTGAATTCAGTGTGTAGTAGCAACAATGAATGTAATATTTCAGAAAAAATCATCATTTGGTGCCCTACCAGTAAACCAAAAGGTCTTTAGACGGGACCTATATCGATTTATTCCGTAGCTGGGTCTTCTACTCACTTCCCAGGCATTGCTAGCTTTTCCCCCGTTCTCAGTCTCTTTTAAACTCCCATATGTCGTCCAAAATTCCCATCGTCTTATTTCCTCTTCCGCGATTGCGCCAAATTCTCTCGTGATATCACTCCATTCAGCATACCTAATACGTGTCTAATCCAATTTTGCTGCCTCCAAATCTCCGCTAACAACTTATTTTCCTCTCCCACCATCTCCTGCCTTTCCTGATCTGTCTCCCTTGCTAGTTACCTTACCCCATCCATTATTTTCTACATCCACTTCTCAAAAGCCTCCAGTGTAAGCAAATCTTTTTTCCTCAAAGACCGCGTCCTTTAATCTTCTTTCCGCTGAGTTAAATTTTTGGAGCCATATTTCAACGCTCTATTTGAAAGCTAACTCAAGAGTCCCTCTCATTAATTCACTCCTATTCATTTATGATTCCTTAGCCTTTGCCATTTATGCTCCTTATCCTATTGCTATGAATCCCATTTTTGCTTAGAAGACAACGAAGATACTAACATGTGTGATACGGCATGCAAAAGTACGATCTGTTGTATTTCAGAGGTATTCTGAGACATGTTAGATCACCCTACGAAACTGGTACAAGCTCCCTTACCGTCGGTGATTAAAAGGAAACTACCAATCGGGTAAAAAGTATTAACACATTGAGGCAGCCGTGATGTTTGCATCGTGACCAGTGATCAAAATGTACAAAATATCCAGCCTAAGCCCTTCAGTCCGCGCGGAATCCGTCCGGAAGAAAGCTAAGCAATCAGTATCGCGTGCCCGCGAACGAGAAAAACCCTTCCTCGTGAACAGGATCGAGATAATTATCGTTCACGTCCCCTCTCCCTTTCGTTAAGGGAAAAGGCTGCCGCCGTCGCTCCCGTTAACCCAAACAACTCTCTATGCTCTCAAAGAAAGATCGATGGTTATCCGTGGCTCGCTAATAAGGTTGGATACGGTTCAAACTTTCCTCTTGCGTCGAGACTAGAGCAGCTATGGCATTGCGGGAAGATGCTGTTCATGTGTCTTGGGAGTTAAGTGATGTTTAGAAGGATTTTATGAGGACTGTGAATGTACATACATTACATCTGTCTCACTTGAAAACAAAAATTGAATTAAAAAACGATGGAGACGGATTACTGAGGAAAACGGAGGATGGAATGCATCAAGCTAATAACGAGACTTTATAAGAAAAAATAATAAATTTATTTTTCTAGAACCGTGTCCAAAGGAACATATATCCCGTACATACGTAGGAAATCTGTGGTGTAAGAAAAAATGAAAAAAACTCATACCGAACCTTATACAATCAAGAAAAGATAACAAAAATAAGCATTTGGTTATATATTAAGACTATTATGGTTATATAAATTATTAGAAAAATGTTATGCGTCGGCAACTAGACAGCTTTTTCAGTTTAACAATAAAAATAGACACATCAGCGAATTACAATGAAAAATAAACAAGAACAAAATGATTAAAGTAACCCATAGAAGTGAGCAGCGAGAAAATAATGAGAATGATTTTATCCAGGATTACAACGGTAAAATAAGGAATTAAATCTGAATTAAATGATTAACTGAAAATAGGATGGAGTGGAGAATTGTAGTGAATCAAACTGCGGATAGATAATTGCTAATGATGCTACTTGGATCCATTTGAATACGTACGAACGAGAATACAAATGGTCGCGACGCCATGAGAAAATGCTATGAACGCGACCATGATTTCACCAGTTTGCGTGCTATTATTGTAAATTTCGAAGCTATCAGATTAATATGGTGATAATTTTGACTACGCTAATTCTTAAGTGGATATTACAAGATTTTCAATTGGTCAGAAACGTGGGAGAACATCGCGTGTTATTATATAAGTAATTAAAATATATCCTCAACCGAAGATACATAAGCGCAAGACAATTATGACGTAATCGCGTTCTCATATTCTCATATGTTCCTTCGCTGTTCTCGGTCCTCGGAATATGCATTAATCAGCGAATTTCGCACTTTTTTTTCCAGAAACCCATCAATCAGATATCAAATCGTCCCATCATTTGAATACGAGACATTTTTCGGCGAAAATAGCTGCCATGATGTCGCCAAACCGCGTACATCATTTACGCTTACTCTGATTACTCATTTGGGGAGGCGACCGACAGCTGAGGTTCTTTGCACCACTGAGACCTGATGGGTGAGTTCATAAGGTGGCTTTTCACTGACTGTGTAAGTCAGGACAAATACTTAATTACACATTTTTATTGATTTGGTTTTAAAAATCCTGCTTTCGATGAATAAATTGGTTACCTATTGAAAACAAGAATTATGTTACTAAATACGCAGATTATTCCACGATTATATTTTTAATGACCACATTTGTCCTGTCATACGAGCCGACTGCTCAGCCATTTGTTTGGAACTGCCGCATTTTGACCTCAATTACGGCAGTAATTCGCTAATAACTTTAAGAAATAGGTGGTAACAGTCCTGTATTTTATTTTTATTTAATTTTCCTGGATTTTTCACTTTTTATAAACAGTTTCAACTAGAAGCTAATATGTTTTTACTTTCTCGTTCAAATTGAAGTTTTTCTGTTGTAATCTGAGCAATTTCCGCCAGAACCCTTGGTATAATCTCCACTTTCACGGCTGAATTACAGTAAAACTAGCCTGGAAACGCAATTTATTTTCATCTCAGTTTATTAAACGCATTTCAAAGATGCTGTGTGAAAGAAGAGCTCTGGGGTTTCACACCGGGTCAGGTTCTCCATACCATCAGATGTTTCTAGGAGAGACTCGCCCATCCTCTTCAGGGATCCAAGAATATATTCAAGATTATGGAATAAGTTACCCTGACAACAGACCCACCTTAAGGTGGTTCCACCGTAAAAGGACGTAAACGTCATTTCATTCATTCTCTGGATACTTATAGGAAATCAAGTCCTCTATCTGCTATAAACAACAAAATGTTACCTTTCCACGCTATTTTTCTCTCAGATTGAACTTGAAATGATATAATTGGTGATTATCAGGCGTAACTTTGTGGAATTTGTTAACATAATAATGATAACTGGAAAATTTGTGATTCCACATATATTTATTTGGAACAATCCGGGTTTCGACGTTCAACCTGAAGATGACGATGAACGTCAGAACCTGGGTCGTTCCAAATAAAGATATGAAGAATCACAAAGTTACCAGTTATTATTGAAATAATATGGTGTTAAATGGGAGAAAAAAGCGGAAATATAGTATTTTTCTATCTAATATAAATGCAATTTTCACGGAAAACTGTTTATAAGAAGCGAAAAATGCGGGGAAACAGGTAGTGTGATAACTGCCACAGATTTCCTATGGTCATATTCATGGCATTTTTTCCAAGAGCAAAATCCAATGGAGAGCTGAATTTCTACGTCGGGTGGGAATAAACAGTAGGAAGTATTTTCTGCTTCTTCTTGCACCCCTAGATTTGTTAAAAGTTTTCCTTACACTCCTTGGTACCGAAGCTGTACTTATTCGTCGGTATCTTTTATGGTTTTGGGACGCATGTGGGAAATGTCATCCGGCGTAAGGGTGAAGACGCCTTCATTGCTGGATACTTTCAAAAAGATACTCATTAGAATGCTATAAAATACCCAATTAATGAGTATTTAAACCTTCCATTTACACCTCTGGCACTTTCTCCCGTTGCAGCACCCAAGTGTGGGTGGAATGTTAATGTGGACCGTGATGTCTGATTGATTTGAAGGTTAAGTTTATGTGCGTGCATTATTATAGAAACATTTGCCACTGCATCCTGCAATAATCTGCGTATATTTAGCTACTTTTTCGTTGGGAATTATTTCATAGTCTTTCGTATGCTTATTGGATCCTTTTCCCATTTTTCCGAGTGAAAAACACTCTGTACTCTTCGTTACAAATTTTTTAATTCATTGATTTCAACGGCCTTGAAAATCACATTCAAGTGATCGAAATCCACTGGTAAAAAATAGGGAGTGGAATTGTACGAAGTGCTTCTTATTCTTCGAAATAGTGAAGCTAAAGGAAAGTTTCTTGTTTTATCTGCCCATTTGATCTTCAGAATCCACACTGACACAGGCTTTTGAAGGCTTCTATTCTTCCCTGGCCTGATCAACAGAGACTTGGCCATTGGGAAAGCTGGCAGAAGACGATTGGTAACCTTCGAAACCAAATTTCGGAGGTAGATTCTGGAGATCAAATGGATTGATTAATTAATAAACAAAAAATCATGCTGACGAGAAAAAGCTTTGTGTGAAGTTGAGGAGGGTAGAAAAAAACCGAATGGCTTGAGGACACGCTGAAATATAGCCTTGATAGAAACATAATGGAAAAATTGATGGGAAGATCGCATGGGCACGACGGAATGATGAGTGCTAAGGTGTAGGAAGTTAGAATTACTTGGGGCTAAGAAAATTAGCTTTGAATGAGGGAGAATGGATGACAGTACTTAAAACATCCTAACGCTGGTATCGTTTCCATTACATCCCGCGTAGGTTTAATATTTACTTTATTATCGGTTTAATAAAGCCGTTGTGTTAATTTAGCAGCATGGTTGACCATCCCTCCGAAAACTTAATGCCTAATTACTGTGATTACGTAGGTACTCGTTATATTTTCGCTTTCTTTTATTATAGAACCCCGCAACCAATGCTTGAGTTTTATTTGACATAATTCCTAGAGCTTCAAAGTGTTTTCCATCCTATTCCAGATACTTAGAGATTCTCGGGAGAACCAGATATTTAGAGATTCTCGGGAGCTCGTCTCATCCACAAGTAATTAGAAGGTAGGTTTCTCGGGCGTCCTAGCGCTTTAGTATCAAAAGGGTTCTGCTTAAATGGGTGGGAGAATAATGAGGCAGGGAAGGAGTTAAAAGGAGTGGGAAAGTAGAGTTACGTAGGTCCAAGAGGATTAGTTAACAATGTGGCAGTGCTAGGATCGAAACAAGGGCGATGTGTTTCATATTATCCAACGCATACCCTATGCTTCCTTATCCTTTCTATTCAAACCACGGTGTGCTTGGAAGATCATAATTTTCGCCTAATGATGCCTGATAATCTTAATTGCGTACTCTACATGATTTTATTTTTTGTCTTGGTGCTCTGGAAGCACCAGCAGCATCATGGGGCTCTACTTTTTTTCTCATTCGTGATGGATAAGTTCCTTTAAGATACCAAGCTTTCAATCCCATTCACTCCGTACCAGAAATTAGGAGCTTCTTACGAGCCTATCTCATCCGCACGCTGTCGGCGTTAGTTTTATGGCATCGAAAAATCTCTGCTTGCATGTTAGTGGGAAGAAACTGTCATAGAGTAAAGTTATAACCATATATTTGCTAACTCTATGATACTACGGTACGGGAATGGGAGAAAGAGGTTGGGAGAGAAATGAAAAAGTTCAATTTTATTTTTCAATGTTGCTGTTTTTTCGAGATATTCACGGACACGATATTTTTTATACGATACGATATTTTTTCTTGTAATTTCGGCTGATGAAGGTATTCCTTTTCTTAGATATGTAAAATAAGTACTACGACAGTGCGAAGGGGAATTACCAGATCAAATTTCACATAGAAAGACAAGTTTTTATGTGGTGTCGCGTAGCGCTACCGAATCGTACCCCTGAGGACAATATTCTCCAAAGCATACCCTATACTTATCCTTCCTATTCAAATCACGGTGTGACTTAACCAGCTTGGAAGGTCATCATTCTCACCTAGTGATGCCTGATAACCTGAATTGCGTACTCTGCATGATTTTATTTTTCTTGTCATGGAGCTCTGGAATAACCAATAGCACCGCATCCTACTCCACTCCCCGATACAAAATTAAGAGCTTCGCACTCGGCTCGTCATATGCGCACGCATATGATCGGGAGCTGAGGATATATGGCATCGAAAGAGCTTGGCTTGAATGGTTAGGAGGATGCTGCGGTACTGGGAGGTGGGGAGGAAGAGTCGGGGAAAGAGAGACTCTTCCCGGTGGGATGGGAGCGGCTCGGCGGCGGTTTGAGTGTGTTGCCGGCGTGGGGCACTTTCACTCGCGGCCCGAGAGTCGTGACCCAGTCTCCAGTGGAGAGGAGCGTTGAGGGCGAGGGGAGGGAGTCTTGAGGAGAGATATTGGTTTGGGAATGAAGATGGTGTGGTGAGGGGGGAGGGCGGACGGGAGGGGGGCACGCCAGAGGTTGCGTGGGAGGAGCGGTATAACTGGCGGAGTTTGGCTTGGGACGATGGCCCGTTGAGAAAGAGAAAAGCCATGGGAAAACAAGATGACGAGAGGTAAAAAAAATAAGCGTTCGAATGAAATTCTTTCCGAAGAGCGATTTTAAGGCGTGGATTACCGAAGGTACGGGTTGAGTGCTGGGTTGGGCGACGCTCGTCAATGTCTCGGAGAATTCGATATTTTTGTTTATGGCGAGTTTTTTAAACCTTAACGTTTGTTGGAAATTTTATCCTCGGTCGTCCAGTATTACTATTTTAAGGCAGTTAAAAACGCCCAATGGTCCAACAACCAAAATAAAAGGCAACCCGCGTAACATTTTTTAATTTTGCGTCAAATTTGGGCCAAATTTATGTTTGGAATAAATTTATCCCAAACATCGGCAATGAGACTCCTAACTTCAAATAGCGTCTAAATGTTTATACTTAGCCCAATTTACTTAAATAAACTTACTACAAAGTTTTAACACCATTCGGGGAAATTTAGCTAGTTTTGTACTACTTTCGAAAGCTATTACCAAATTAACTCCACATTTTTCCCAAATTAGCGTTAGCTTACGAAAATATTTACACAAACGTTTTTGGAAAATTAATGAACCTTTGGGATAAGTTGCGCAATAATTTTCCTAAATAAATTCGGCAAAGTATAAGTACGCAAATAAAGACGCTATTTGAAGTTATGAGTCTCATTGCCGACGTTTGGGCCAAACTTAATCCAAACATATTTTTGGCCCAAATTTGGCGCAAACTTAAAATTTTTACGCGGAGACGTATATCTGGCGTTTCACCGTGATGGAGTGCCTTGATTGTAAATTTGACGAGGGATTACATAGAGTTACTGATTAATTACCACATTGGCGCTTTTGGATATTCTGGAGACAAAGATTTGACGTAGATATATGATTGCTTTTATAAATATTATCAAAATTACCTATAGTGGAAATTTGACTCATTGACATTTTGTAAATTTGTAGACGGAAGGTACTGCAAATTTCCGTGCGAACAGTTGGTAGTGTCAGAAGTGCTGACAGTAAATTAGTCGACGAATATAAGTACTGTTTTCTACTCATTCTGTCTTAATGTTCTACCAACTTGCCTCCGTAAGACTGACACGGCCTGTCAGGTACCCGATCTAAATCGATCTGAATGGCACCCGAAAAAGCATGTCTAAGCGACTTTGAAAGAAAATTTTTTTTTTTCTGAAAAAAATTTTGAAAAATAAGTTTTAAACTCGAGTAGGAGTTATGCTGTAGTCATCATGAGCCACTGCGAAGGAAAGAGAGGAGTCTTAACCTGGTGAATCCAATTGAGTAAAATGACAAGGCATAAAATAAAATTTCGAATAAAATTCCTCTCGAAGGAGTGGATTCCTTAAGGCGCGGGAGAGTTTGGGGATGGACCTGTGAATATCTTGAGGCTTTCGGTATTTTCGTTTGCCGTGTTTTTGGAACCCTGACATTTGCTCAATTGCCGACCGCGATCCGTGGGCATGGAAAACTTTTACTTGGCCATCCGAAGTTATTTTTAGCTGGGGAATCGGGAAAGCTTTAGGTCCTGCTCTGCTAAAAAGACAGCCTACTAGTGGTGCATTGAATCTACATTTACTTACTACCCTGCGAGCCACGGTTGGGTTGCATGGTATGGGGGTGATAGTAGGAATGACCACGCATACAAAATGAATGTTCGAAGGCAAATAAATGATTGTAATATTCTTTTTTAAATAGAGCAATTAATGAATGGAATGGTTTACCTGAAGACTTTTTTTAGAACCTTTCCTAATTGTTCCAAATCAATTATTAAAAATGTCAAGATGTTCGTAATGTGATAAATCATTTTTTATGATGAAGTAGGGCTCACGTTTGTATGTTCTAATAGTATGTTTACGTATATTACTTTAAAAATTTGGATTACATTGCTGACTTATTATATGTTGTAAATAGTATAAAGTTAAATCAATTTAAATTGAATTACTTTTATACTTTGGGAATCATGGTTAGAAATAGTGCCTTTTAACTTTGTTACCACCAAGCAAGATTAGCAAAATTGTAACATGAAATGATAATAATAATAAAACTCCAGCCACGAAAACGTTGGAGATGGGGAAAAGGATTGGGCGATTGAGAGGACGAAATGTGAAATGTGTGATGACCAAATGTCTTAGCTTCTCGTTCTTTTATACTGCGTTGATTAATGGTACCTCGGAAGAAGGAATGTTTGTACTAAATAAGTTTATTAGTTTATCTCTCTTAATTTTTCGCTTCTGTCAGTTAAAAATATTGTGGTGCTGGGCATTATCGTAACATAGCTCCTCGACAGCAATTTAAACGTGAAGTTACTGAATGAAAATATGATTTGCATTGAACTTAGTTGTTTGAAATATGATTTAGAAATGTTAGACTGGGATATATGCTGTGTCTCCGTGTAAATAGCGTTATAAGGAGAACCCACGGTAATCGTGCAATGTATTTAAATATATGTAGTTTTTCTAATGATTTACGGACATCAACTGGATCTACGGGGGACTATTCCCATCCCACTAGTCTTTCAATCAAGTTTAAATCGTAAATGAAGTTTGAAATTAACGTACAAGCATGATTGTATGAGATTGATCAGGAGTTTTAAGTATCTGATAAGCTTAAGCCGCAGGAATTAAAAAAGCTATGGCAAACTATGTGTGGCGAATTGAAAAGAATAAATATTTTTTCTTGTTAGTGAAAGCCACGATTCTTGATTCCTGATACGGACCATCTTCAATTTTGAAGTCGCTTTTACGGTCCACAGCCTATGAAGTTAGATGATCGTGGTATTATCCCCGTCGTGAGTAGGATATCTTCCAGTAACATCGAGTTTGCATGAACATTTTTACCCGCGTCGTCTCTCTGAGCTCACCTTTCGGTTGATGCGTCATGCAGACATTCACATATGGCTCACCTGGTGCTGTCGGACGTCTCCTAAATGTGAATTTGATGTCGGTGAAACATTTTCTTTTTCTTTAGATGGCGAGCTAAAATCTCTTCAAGGCCCTTAAAAGAGTGGAGAGAACCTTGAAACTGGTGCTCACTATCCGACTGACCAACCGATCGCCAGTGGCTTGATATTTTGGACTCTACAGGCGGAATTTTCTTCGCGAAATTTGGTGTAATTAAGCGCAATAAAATTAAGTTGCGGAGGTGTTGAACCGTAGCCTTGTTGGAGGAATAAAGAGTTACTGTCGCCATTCAGATGCGTCCTACTACTATAAGGAGTTTTAACCATTTCCGCTAAATTAAACGTGAGTCAGAACCGTTATTTTCCCATCAACTTTCCATTTTATATATCAATTTTTCCAAAGCTTAGTTTTCGAATTTTGAGTAAGACAAAACCTCTTCGCATCTGCAGGGAAAAAAGTATTCTCTCTCATGGTTACTTTACAATGAAATGTGAGAGAGCAAAAACTAATATATAGGCTAGTTACTAGCCGATAGTAAATCACCAATCAGAAAATCATAGTGTCACCTCGGTTATATATTTTTATTTTTGAACATCAAAGATTTTTTATGTTGAATCAATGTCGACTCCGGCTGAATACCATGAGAAGATAAGGACATTATGGGGAAATTACGTAGGTGCAAAAGTTGTTGATGATCAAGGACACTCAAATGCGCAAATTCTCGCATGAAACTACGATTATATTTACTTTCATACTTTATCAATTGTCCTTGTCCTTTTCAAATTCCCACAACGAAGATCCAGGCTCAAACTCCGTGCTAGACTCTAAAGTGTGAGGCATATTAGATAAATCACTGGATTCGTATGAGATAACTGGATTGATGTTACTCCTCATGGCTCCAATTCCAACATTTGCAAATAGTCTGGTCATCTACAGTGCAGGAAATTATGACTATCTCGTTTTTTTCGAATAATTACGAACGGAATGTGGACCAACTTCTAGAAAGAAATGTATGATTGAAACATTTCCGTTCGCCGCGCCTTCTGTGATCGTGGCCTTTCCCACGAAGTTTTGAAATCTAAATTACAGGGTGCACCGAAATCTGAGATGGAGATCTCAGATGCCATTGCTCTTTGAATCAAGTGAAACACTTCGATCGAAGGCATGGCCTCAAAGCGATCCGTGTTAGGTGCACGACGAATGAAAGTTTTTGGGACCGATTCTGGAACCATATCTGATTCCTGGGGTCGCGTGACACCATTTATACTTTCTGAACTGCAGAAAAATGAATTCAATATTAATTTTTCTGAAGTTCATGATTCAGGATTCTAAGGAATCAGAATTCTAATGAGGGTGAAGTTTACTATTTGGAAAGCTAAGGTTTATCTGGTGCGAGCTTGGTATGTCTTGGTAGAATAGGGGCCGAATTGTTCGACGCTTACTATAAGGCCATCACAAGACATATGGCCGCTAAATTGATATTGCTACTGAAATCATCTTAGGATGAAAGTATATGAGAGGCTCATTTTAAGTTTCCTCTTACAAAATCAATGAGGAGAATTTATTCTTAGAATAATCGACCTATGTTAATAAGATAAGAAACTCCCCTCAATTTTTTAGTCAAACTTTAGAAAAGTTTTGGTGATGATTTTTCATCGAGTACTTGGTGATAATGCTGAAGGTAGGTGTTTAAAGGGACGTAGTAAAGACCTCACTTCGAATGATGACCATTAACGTTCAAATATCACGGAATCGGAATACATATTTGCCTTTCCCCGATACCTTTGGCAGCCTGTGTTTTTCTGCGACTTTCTAGTAACTAGAATATTGGATTAGTTTGTCCTGAAAGGTTCACCCGGAATGGAACTGTGGGACCTCCGGTCCGCAGCCAAAAGTAGCATGAAATCAGCGTTATCGTTGCCGATCACCAAGAAATTCAACACCAATGCCGATTACACTGGGCTACAGATTTTACTTTTTGCTTGTGACTCGGATCTCCAAATGTGTCACTGGTTCCCTTCTTCCTAAAATGAAAGAAAATCAATGTTACAATGGTCCTGATTTGGTTTTGCTGTCAGGACATTGGTTATGCTTTTATCCGAATTTTTGCCCAAAATTTGATCCGGACGACCAATAAAAGCTCTCTTCAGTGCAGGAGGCCCGATGGCGTCCAACTATACCTACTTGATAAAGCATAGTACGTAGATTCGTCGCGGAGTGAAAAAGAGGTTTTTATTACTAATCTTTTGAAAAAATGGCTGTTTTGTATTTTTTGTACTTTTTCCTTGAAACAAAGACTTTTACGATATCTTAAAATGGGAATAGATGGGTAAAATACGTTTTAATTGACATATACCAATGTATTATAAACTAAAATCTAAAATAAATATGGTCTGTAGCGCCATATAACGATGATAAAATTAAAAGGCATATAAGTTTACATTAAACTCATCTGCGGTGACATTTTGACCACGCCCCATATCTGTAAGAGGGCTCTGCTTTCCTGACTTTGTTTCTGCTCGAATGACAGGAGCTCATGGGGCTATTTTGCCTTACCGATTCCCATCCATCGGAATCGAAACAACTCTCTCCGGATTCTGATACTTCCGATTAGTCCCAATCGGATCTCCTGTGGTGCTATCTGATAAGCTCAACAAAAGTAAGTCCACCGAATTTCATAAACGTTTCTTATTTACGTCGATAGGAACATGCATTTACAAAGAGCATATGAGAGAAGTGCGATTAAATGATAGTATACGTCACGGATTACTTTACTCAGCTCTAATGAGAATTATTTGCTTGGGAATTATTTTTAATCCGGGTCTTAATGTGGCCCACGAGTATAAATACAAGTGGCATATGTCGCAGCTTTCCGTTGAATGTTCAGTGCAAGATTGATTTTATTTACTTGCTTATTCTCGATTCAATGGTTTTACGTGGGCTTTTTAAATTTTATCACAATTGAATTCAAAGGAAAAGGAAAAGTTTCAAAAATTGTTAGCTAAATTGGTGTTAATCCGATCAATTCTTGACCTAAGTATGTGTTGCGAAAAATACTAACGGAACAACTGATTTCCTCTCTGGTTTACGGACTGCACTGAGGAGTGTGAAGTTTCTTTACCAAAGAGTGCAGTCTAAAATAACTACTTTGGAAACAAATTGAATCTGGAGTCCAATGAACATTGGAGTATCGCATTGTCGTCGCGCAGAATATCTATTATTCTCCTCTCAATTCGGGCAGAATTCCTTCTTGACTTGGCAAATAGTTTGACTCTTGTCCTTAGGAGTTGGGAAATCAATTTTTCTCCAAAGGAATACAGTGATTTGACATTTCAATCATTGTATAAATGCTGAAACGCCTGAGACTACCAGTTATTTCGATCATTGTTAAACTTTCGTTAATTAACACCAACTGATGGTTCTACGACTAGCTCTAGTCAGGCACCATAAATCTGATTATGGTGCTAAAACGTGGACTCGTCTAAATTCGTGAGCATCTTGGTTCATGGTAACAGAGGGACCTTGAACCGCATCGCCAAACTCGACCTCACGGGTGGACCGAGAGTAAATGGCCAACGTTAGAGAGATTTTTGAAAATGTCCGATTTTACTTCATACGATTCACTCGTGGAACTAACTCGAGGGTACTTTTTTATTAGGATAATCCATCGATTGTTGTAGATTTGGGTGGAAGAGAGTAAAACTCCTCACATTTTTACAGGCGACTGCCCCGAATCCCTTTTAAAGATTTCCTTTTTCATCTCAGAATACGTCCTACCCCTCTTCATCCCGTGCACAAGACATATTCTCTTTCTTTCCCATCCCTGCTTACCCAATATCCTCTCCTCTATCACGACCCTCCTTACATGTTTCAACCACATACTCTGCATCCTCCTAATCTCCCATGCAGTGTATTCTCACACACCACACCACTAGTTCGTCTTCATTTCCGTCCATCGCACTTTCTTCTTTCTAATCCATAAGTCGCTAAAGCCAGTATACTGTTCTAGCCCTCTTTCCTCTCTGTCCAAATTTCTGTACCATGCAACGCTAATGTCCATATCAGACTCTTCACCAACCTTTTCTTTACGTCCTTTCTCAAGGTCCCCGTCATCGGTTCCCTCCTATTGCCAAAAGCCTCCTTCGCTTCTCTTTCTACAGTCCCAGCTTCTGTGACCATTTTCCTCCGACGAGCTACCCAATTAATTAAATTGTTCTACTTTCCCCAGTTTTGGCCATCTCATTTTTATGACCGGCCTCACTTTCTTTGTCCTATAGTATAAGTACCGTAAAATTTATCGTTGAAAAACATTTTGTCTGCCGCGTAATGCTACAAAGGCTTACGTTATGCAGTTTATGTTGCCTAATAAATACGTCATAAAAAATTCGTGTCCTAATATCCTTTGACAAATACCCTTTTGGTGCCTCACAAGTACAGTATATAGAGCTTAAAAGGGATGCAAAGAGGGGAAAATGGAATATGGTTTTTGGGGAGGTTATATATAATGTGTTGCGAGTTGTGGCTCCTGAGGCTAAAAAATGCCACAACTACGAAGCCCACATTTTACTTTCAATATTTTATGACGTTACAAGGGAGAGATTTCAAAAGCCTTGACCTTTACGTCAGCCAATCAGTGTGCCTTATCCGTCAGTCTAATTACTTGGGCATTAGTTTCGTATTCACTGGGGGCATTATTTTCGAGGTCACCGGGCTTCCGGAGCCGTGCGTGGAGATAAATGATATGGTGAGAGATGGGGTATCAGCCGCTGGTCCTCTCAAGTCAGACCCTCGGGGTCGCTACCCCTCATGATCCTCCAATTCCCACGTACAGAGGAGCCATGCGCTCTCCTGTTGCCATCCCTGCCCTTCTGCTGGAGCCCTGCCCTCTCTTGCCTCTGCCCGGACGGCGGGTTGACAAATGGGTGGGAAAGGGCGAGAGCGGCACTGAGGTGGAATAGTCGTGGGAGTTCGTGAGAAAGAGAAAGGACGCAGGCGAACATGTGCGGGGAAGACATGGAGAGAGAGAGAGCAGCGAAGAGGGTCTGACCATCTCATGTCCATGTAACTCATCCATATGTACACATTACCCTGCGGTCCGCCGCGGAGTTGTAAGGCTGGGTAGGACTCCACTCATGAAAGCACGAAAGAGGAGGGAATAGGGAAAAGGAGGTGCGAGGGGGACGGAGGTGAATTGTGCTTTAACGATGTATCTTAAGTTAGAGCTATGCTGTTTTCGTTATAATCACTAATGGTGCGTGAAAAGAAGGAATTTTTGCACCTATCGGTTTGGCAGTGTATATCCCTAATGTTGTCGCTTCTATCATCTCTAGACATACAGCGCGGGGTCAAAATAATATCCTCCGTGTTTCGCTGAAACGCGACTGATCTGATTTTTCAAGTAATCTAAGCCTGGCGTGAAGCCTACGAGTCTCTAACGGCTCCCACCCTGTGTAACATTTTCTGTTCGATCGTGGCAGTTTTTAACGTTGCGTGCGGCTTTCCTTTGCATTCTAATTGCTTCGGGATTTAAACCTTTCTGTGCAGGGTCCCAAATGCTCGCAGATTATGCGAGATGTGGCCTAACCAGAGAAAAGTAGCATCTCCCTTGCACTTTGTCGTCGGAGAACCTTACTAATATTCGCTTGATAAATCCTAGTTTATTTAATGCAGCGCCGCAATTGTTTCGTATGTGTTTACCCCGCGCCAAGTCTGTAGTATAGGTGATTCTCACGTAATTGACTTCATCTGACTCCTTTATATTTACTCCTCCCACTTTATAGATAGTTGGTGCGATTTCTTTCGTAAGAAGTGAATTGTTTCCCACAACAGAGTAGATCACACGCTGAGTGATTGTTCGAACCACATCCGCTATGCTGTCTACCTGTCTATTGGTTTAGGATTTGGGGCCGAATTTATAGTCGTTACCCAGCAGTCCCACAACCCCTAGCAGGCCCCTTCGTCAAAAACGGTATTTATAGTCAAATTTCCATCCCCAGCAGCCCCCTTAGTCTCTCCTAATTCTGGCAGGAGATGCATGCTCCACCAGGGGCCCCCTTATCGAAAAAATAACACAACAGATGAAACTAAACTGACTCTAATGAACGTGCATAGCCTAAAATTAATAATTTCGAAGATTTGGTGTTAATAAAACAACGGTGAGATTTGCTCTTAATTGATAAATATCTTATGTGACGCCAGACTCATTCCAAGGATGTTCATATACACTCGCAGCATATTTTTCCCCACAATTTCTTCTTCTTGTGGCAGGAAACTGCGTCCGTTTTCTTACTTTCCACTATATCTTTATGCTTCTACACCAGGTCACACAAAATTTTCTTCTCCACACCGTTGAAGTTATTTGCACGTCGAGCGGCCATCTTAACAGTTTTCATCACGGTGGCGACTCTCAACGCTAAAAATCGGGATCTTCGTCCCCCACCTCCTAAAATGGGTGAGGACCTCCCATTGGCCGAGAGCACGGACGGTAAGGCGGGCCATTTGAAACCTCGGATCCTACGCGCCCCGGTTCCCTGCACCCCCACCCCCGCGTATATACCATAATTTGCATTCCCGAATGGTAAATAATAACGTTAAAATATATTTTTATGTATTAATTTATTGAACAAATAGAAAATACAAGAGAAACAGAAAATAGAGTATTGTGAACCAATCCACATCAAAACACGACTTTCTAACCTTAATAAAGCACATCATATTAAAACTGTCAAACTTTTCACACAACAGAAGCACTCCGAGATAAATTTACCATGTAAATGAAAACATTACAGGTAATAGCACATCATGAACCAAGCCATATCAACACAACATGACTGTCTACGCTCAATGAAATACATAATATGATAAGTGTCAAACTTTTCACACACCAGAAGCACTCTGAGATAAATTTACCATGTAAATGAAAACATTACAGGTAATAGCACATCATGAACCAAGCCATATCAACACAACATGACTGTCTACGCTCAATGAAATACATAATATGATAAGTGTCAAACTTTTCACACACCAGAAGCACTCTGAGATAAATTTACCATGTAAATGAAAACATTACAGGTAATAGCACATCATGAACCAAGCCATATCAACACAACATGACTGTCTACGCTCAATGAAATACATAATATGATAAGTGTCAAACTTTTCACACACCAGAAGCACTCTGAGATAAATTTACCATGTAAATGAAAACATTACAGGTAATAGCACATCATGAACCAAGCCATATCAACACAACATGACTGTCTACGCTCAATGAAATACATAATATGATAAGTGTCAAACTTTTCACACACCAGAAGCACTCTGAGATAAATTTACCATGTAAATGAAAACATTACAGGTAATAGCACATCATGAACCAAGCCATATCAACACAACATGACTGTCTACGCTCAATGAAATACATAATATGATAAGTGTCAAACTTTTCACACACCAGAAGCACTCTGAGATAAATTTACCATGTAAATGAAACATTACAGGTAATAGCACATCATGAACCAAGCCATATCAACACAACATGACTGTCTACGCTCAATGAAATACATAATATGATAAGTGTCAAACTTTTCACACACCAGAAGCACTCTGAGATAAATTTACCATGTAAATGAAAACATTACAGGTAATAGCACATCATGAACCAAGCCATATCAACACAACATGACTGTCTACGCTCAATGAAATACATAATATGATAAGTGTCAAACTTTTCACACAACAGAAGCACTCTGAGATAAATTTACCATGTAAATGAAAACATTACAGGTAATAGCACATCATGAACCAAGCCATATCAACACAACATGACTGTCTACGCTAAATGAAATACATAATATGAAAAGATAAGTGTAAGTGTTAAAAATAAGAAATATAACAATAATCCTAAGTATTAATTGGGTTAGGACACTTAAGCAAATATTCTCGATTATAACACCAATGCAATTAACAAATATTTAAACAAAGTCTAATAAATGCACTATCCATGAAATGGTGATCATATTGAGTCTCACTCAATGTTGACGGAACATTCCCTAACACATGCCTTTGTGTTTACTTACAGGGTGTACCATACATGGGTCATCAATATGTTCTGCAATTACAATTTAAAATGAACAATGACAATAGAAAACAAATAATTTGAAAAAAAAAAACAATTTCATATCAGGTGATGTTATAATCGAGAATTTCTAAATTTAAAAACAAAAATGAAATAAACCCCCCTTTACTTATTTAAACTACCTATGCCCGCCCCTCTTCTTAGAAAAATATTGAAGAGCCAAGAGATGAATGATATCCATTGCCTCAGTTCTTTGAGAGCGTTTACCACACAGGTAGCTGTTCACACTGTTGCACCATGCCGTGACAGTGGCATTCACCACAAGTTTACAAAACTTTTGCCCATAACTGGCATGATGCTCATCACAGGCAATATGGCGGAAATCAATCCCTCTTAGCAACATACTCCTCAAAGTCGACCCAACACCAAGCCGGTGGGCGAGATCCGGCAGATCTCTATGAATTAGCCTGGTGGCAAATTCATAGATATCTGAGAATTCCTTTGAGGGGGCCACACGTCCCTGGAAATTGGGTACTTGTACAGTGGCACATTGTTTCAACAAACATTCAGCACACTGAACTCGTCCTAATTTCCTCAGCAGATTTTCGGCTGAGATGTCCGATATGGTGGAACCCAAACTTGAGGAGGCTCTGGATCCTATTGGTTCAATGATAACACCTTCCTCACCACTGTTATCATTGGGACCAGGGGAAGATGATGTGCTAGGGTCAGATAATCCTGAAGAGACAAGGAAACTTTTCAGGTTATCCAGCACCTCACAATCATCTTCTTCGCAGTTTGCCCCCACAGAGTGAGCAGATACCATATCATTCAAAATCAAAGACTTGTAGGCCCCCACAAAGTTGGTGCATGTTGGATAATTGTTTCGGAATCCGTAGGAACGGATACACCCAAACTTATTCTCCAACGGATCCTGATTTAAGTTTCGGAGGCTAAGATGTTTCATCCCTTGGCTCCTTAAAAAAACCCACAAATCCCTTATATTACGAAGTGTCCTAGCCCAATTAACAAGGGAAGGTGTCTTTCTTTCCTTAGAAGTTAGAACCTTATTGCTGCAAGTGTATTCCATGGATTCAAGCACCTTTATCGCCTCAGCCCAAAATTCCATGTGCCCCGAAGAAGATGATACTGCACACAGGAGAGGCTTCTCAGGGGGTGGTGTTACCGATCTTCCATTAACGCTGTCAAAAAGTTGGTCAAAGAAGGATAACACCACCGACGTTTCTGCTGCCTGTGGTTCAACACCACTGTTAGCTGCAATGAATTACAAGCAAGATTAGAAACATGTCATTCATCAGCTTCATAAGCATGCTATTCCAATTAATTCATCTGCTTCGCAGTTCATGAATGAAAATATAATCCATTACAGTTACCCCACATGCACTAATGGCTACTATGGCTGTTTAACTCTTGGATACTTACGTATTGCAGATGACAGCTTCATAACCACTGAGAGTCTGTCGCTTAACACCTGTGTGCAGTATTTCACCTTCATCTTCTTAATCTTCTCAGGGACAACATGGAAGTCCGTCAACCTTGGCACGTACCGCCTCTCACCACAATCCATGGAATACACTTGCAGCACATGACGCCAGGAAGCAATACCACTGACACCACCCAGAGTAAATTTTAAATCCTTAGTAAGGAGGCCATTTCTAATCCCCTTCAACAGATGAGGAGGGTCATACAAAGGGATTATTTTCATGTCATTGACACAAAAATAATCGCCTCTGTATTCCTCTCCACGCCTGAGGACTGCTGCGCGTGTGTTAGCACAAAGAATGTTCACTAGGGAACAGTTAGTGGGTGCTTGGTCACAAATTGTTGCAGTCACCTTGAGTCCACATTGTTGCACTCGGCCAATGACAGCCGAGAGCAAGTGAGACAATTCCAAGGTATTCGCACTACCTGAATGGAAAACATAAGCCACAGGCTGCTTGTACTTCCTTTTTAAGCCTCTCACCATATATACCAAGGCCTTATCAGCGAAAGCCCTAGATCTCTTCTCCCCACCTAAATCCACAAACCCCTCGATATAATCAAGGTGTTCATGAAAATCCAAATGGGGAGTCAAGCTCATTTCGTCAAACATTACAATGCAATGCCGATCAATGGCCTTCACACTCTTCTCCACTGTGACAGACAAATGATCGAACATTGCATCATTAATGCCAGTCGAGAAGGACAAGCGTGATAGAAGCCTTTGTAATGTTTTCCTAGAAGGAAGCACAAACGCTTTAGACAAGTAGTCATAGGCCCTTCCACTTCTTTTCATAAGAGAAAGAGACCAAACTTTGTAGTCTAAAGAAAACCTACGACCTTTGCTTCTCTTCTGATACTGCGACACCTGGCACTGCACAAAAGACGAGACAGTCTGTGGTAGAGTATCAAGAGCCCCCACACCTCGGTTTAAACCTTCTTCGGCAGCTTGCAGCCGTTGCCTAAAACTAAGAAGTTTTTTGGAGGAGCGAGAAGCAGCCTTCCTCAAAAGCTTATTAGTGTTATACAACGACCTAGCCTTGGGTGTCAATGATATTGCTTTTCTGACACCAAGTCGATGAAGGACACCTTCCCTCTGTCTGTGTGATTTCTGTGGTGTTGAGGGATGCCTTATTGGAGTCTCAAATGATTCCTGAGAAGGCCCTTCATCAGGCAACAGTTCCTGTTGCATCTCTGATCTCATCTCAGCTTCCACAGCTATAGGTTCTACAGGGTTTACTGAAAATAGGAAACAATGCAGTCATATAAATGGAAACACTCATAGGCTACATCACTGTGCATACATTTTAACACACACAGAAATACATCTGATCTTCACTTTTTTAAAGCTTTAACAAAACGAATAAACTTCATTTAAAACCACTGATTAGTGCCATGTATGTTAAACTGCATGTAACTAAAAGAAATTGAATAATTACCCATAGATGAGGAACCCCCATCGCCACCGGTGACAGCTTCCACAGCTATAGGTTCTACAGGGTTTACTGAAAATAGGAAACAATGCAGTCATATAAATGGAAACACTCATAGGCTACATCACAGTGCATAATTTTAACACACACAGAAATACATCTGATCTTCACTTTTTTAAAGTTTTAACAAAACGAATAAACTTCATTTAAAACCACTGATTAGTGCCATATATGTTAAACTGCATGTAACTAAAACAAATTGAATAATTACCCATTGATGAGGAACCCCCGTCGCCACCAGTGACAGCTGCCACAGCAGGCCTTCTCGGAAACCTTGTTGGAATGGCATCTCTTTTCAATTTTTGGGTGCCCTCGACGTAACAATTTACGGAGAAATGCTTGAAGCATATTCTTTTATTTTTGTACACCACCATAGGGTCTAAGGCATTCAACTTATCGTCACCGATCCTTTTCAGCCATTCGCCAAACCTCTTATTGCGGTCAGAATAAGGGTGTGGAAATCTATAAATCACAAATAAGTACGTAAGTAAATAAAATATTTCTTGTGTCCTACCACATCCTCTATCTCATATTTCTTAAATGACAGTTCTAATGCGCAGAATAAATCACTGCATATTGGCTTGGACATTATAAAAATAAATTTCGACAAGAAGTGTCTTTTCCAGAGATACACCCTGAGCAACCAACGCGAAGGACCTTTTGCAAACACAACAAATCATGAACATTTAATTGATACTATCACTTGCATATTCATCAAAATTCTTACCTGAAACGCAGTTTCTTGTTTTCTCCACAATTCTCCACACAGCAACGTGGCCAAGTCATTATAACTGAAGGTGAAATACATAAACATCATTTCCATTTCACGAATTACATTTGAATATTTCCTATAACTTATCTCCATATATTATGTTACACTTACCAATTTAACACGTAAAGTGGATTTCTTGAATTTATTGAACACGACTAATACGGCCTCCTTGTTCTTGAATAGCTGTTTTTAGGCCACGAGGCTTCAAAACTGTTCAAAACCTTTAAAACTCCGAGCGTTAGCGAACAAGTGAAGGTAACAGCGCGCGTGAATTTCTAGGAAGGCGTGGATTCAAGTAGTGAGGTATCCCCATTGGTTGTTACGAAGGTCCCCAACCCACAATACCAGTGACCGGGCTCTGGTTTTCATGCTGCGTCTGGCTCTTTATTTATCCGTATCCATGTTGATCACGAGCGTCACCACTGAAACATTTGAGCTGCGAATTCCATTTCCCGCCGTTTGTAGACCTTAGTTACCAGATCTTACCCCCAACCATCCCCTACCTAGCAGCTCCCTTAATTTTGACTGTAGGACGCCCAATTCACGGGATCTGCTGGGTAGGGGATGGATAAGGGGACTGCTAGGTAACGACTATAAATACGGCCCTTAGCCTCATAGGCTGTAGAAGTTCTACTTCGATGAAGCCCATATTTCTTTTCGTGGCCATCCTTCATGGATGGCCTCGAAGTCTTTCTCGATATTCATCATCATGATGAATGCCTAAGTTTAGTGCCATATGAGGTGTGATAAAAAATAACGGGGATTTTTAAACTTCGTGGGCTTTATGATTCTGATTTTCAATAATTGTATGTATTTGCCATATGGTCGTACGGTCAATAAGGAATACTACCTGGAAGTTATGCGCCGTTTGCGTGAAGCAATCCGACGAAAACGCCCAGAATTGTGGACAAACAACTCGTGGAAATTTCACCACGATAATGCTGCCGCTCACACCTCGCTGCTTATTCGTGATATTTTGGTAAAAAAACAAACAGTAATTTGGCCTCAGCCACCGTATTCACTGGACATGACCCCCTGTGACTTCTTTCTATTCCCGAGACTGAAGAGAACCATGACAGGATGACGTTTTGTAACCATTGATGAGATAAAAACAGAATCGTTGCAGGAACTGAACTCTATACTGAAAAGTGAGTTCCAGAAGTGCTCCCAAGATTGGAAAAACCGCTGACACAAGTGTATTATATCTAAGGAGGATTACTTTGAAGGGTACAGTTGATATTATTGGATATTGATTAATGAATATGAAGGGATATTGATTAATAAATAAATATTCTTTGAGAAAAACGAAAATTCCCGGTATTTTTTTTATCACACCTCGTATGTATTGGCACGGCTAGCCAAACTTCCGTAGTTTGATTCTCGATTCAGGTTGATTTTTTCTCGTAGCAGTATAAACGCACCTATTTGGATAATCCTACGGCGTAACTCCTCCTTCATGGTGTGAAGTCGTGCCTAATTTTTTTCAGTGCGGATTGATATTGTATTTATGTTTGATTCTTCTACACTTAATGACTCTTCTTCTCTGCGTAGCTTGTTACTGAATCCAACTTAGCCTTGGTCGACCAACATTATGATATCCACTTGGCTTATATTCCAAGACAATTATGGGGAGACGGTTCTACTCCATTATTCATAAATTTTTGCACCATTTGGATTTGTATTTTATTTTGTCTTCTAAATTAAAAATGTTTTAAGTTTCTCTTATGATTTTGTTTTTTTTTTAATCCTATCTTGCGAAGTGACACCTTCTATTGTTCTCAGGAATTCCATGTCAGCTGATATGACGATCTTTCTATCTCTCTTTGAGAGTAACCTCATTACCCGAAGAGTAACACCGGACTGCCATAATTTTGTAATATGTTATTTTATGCTTGCCTAGTAGGATGATCTTTTGGCATAACTGCTCCTTCATGAAGTCGTGCCTTAAAGTTGGCTGTACCAGTGGGGATTGACATTCTATTCATGTGTTATTCTAAGTTTAAATTATGAGTAGCTCTGGAGAGAAAAAGTAAGTATAGTCTTAATTTCATACCTTCGTGATTGAATATATCCTGCGCATTATAATGGCGTGATGGAATCAGCGGAAGGATTGGTAATACTGAAATCGGTGTCTCAATCGTACAAATCACCGCTTAGGTGGCCCCGAATGCGGGAAGTGCTTTTTTTATTCCTTCGACTCACCTCGCCGCGTGAGAATTCGCTCAAAAATTACCAGCGTCCTTGTGTTATGCATTCGCCCTCGGGGATTTAACATTTAAAAGACGTAGCGTTAGAATACTTGCCCTACACGGGTCCAGGAAGGAGATTTATACCACCGCTTATTACCCATGTCGATTCGGCAATAAAATCAGAGAGAATGAAAGTAAATTGGAGGTTATATTTCTCCGAGTTGAAGTGACCTATGGTGTGGAGCGGCCAGATCTGGATTCAACACTTTGGAAAGGTTTTCATTTGGAATTAAACGAGTTTTTTTTGGACGAGATTGTTTAATTGATTGAATTGGCGGTTTTTTTATGAACGTAGGTTCTCTCTAATTATTTAATTTTTTTGTGAGACCATCCTACCAAAGAAGGCACGATCACCGCTTGCGGTGAAACGTTATCTCTTGTTCATTTATTTACAGCGTCAATACCCTTATGGATTATGCAATGGAAGATTAACTTCCAATTACTCAAGCGCTACTAAAAGCTGGGTATATACGTTATATTGTACCAAATTTTCTAATGTTTAAGTGTTCAAATTTTAAAGCTTCTTTAGTAACTTTGATGTACCTTTGTGAGATCGTACCCAGGCATATTATATCTTTTATTTTCTTTATAATCCACTGGTAGAATTCATTCTGATTTTAGAAAAAATATTTTATTCCATTCAAGATTATTATCAAATCCTTGACCAATGATTAAACTCAGAAAGTTATAATAATTTAATAATAATAATTTTTATTCCTTAAGATGAAATCGAAAAAGAGAACCGTGTACATACACATACAAAATAAGGAATTTAGACACCCTTTGAGACCTTAGTCTCACTTTAGGGTTGCCGACTCACTGAAAATTTAAACTGGTTTGTGCTAAATTTATTTTTTAAATACTTAGCACTTAAATGCTGGAGCACAATTAAAAGAAAGAAATAAAAAAATGAAAATGAACAAAAGTGAAAATGTATTAAACAAGGAAAATGTACAAAAAGGAAAATATCAACTCTCCACAAACGCAAAATATACAAACTCCACCCATAGACTTACATCACCGTCATGGGTTGGCGGCAAGCTGTTATTTCCCAAGAGTAAGCAAAAACTCAACCTCCCCATTTTGCAACAACCAAGTTTTATCTGCTTTACAAAACTTCCATTCACTTTCTGTTTTAAACAAATCAGGCGGTGGTGAGCAAAATATTTTTGGTCCCAAATAATTATAACATTGCCTATAAAATTCTTTTTTAGGCCTAGGAATCAGCAAATTATTGTTATATCTTAATTCATAAGCCCTTGGCTTAATTAATTCACCACCACGGTTATAAAAAATTCTTAAAACTTTGTAAATGAATAAATGTCTCTAGGGTAGAATACTCAGATTCTCGAAAAGGGGGAAAGCATGAGTCAGGCCAGAGACACGCGACATTACCCTAATTACCTTTTTCTAAGCTATCACCAAAGGCTTGATATTCGTAATATAAGCTCCACCCCAGCACACAATGCCATATTGCAATCGCAAATTAATAAAAGCATAATAAACTGCTTTCATTACAGGCGCAGAACACAAATATCTAAATAAGTAAAATTTTCTAACGACAGATATCATTTCCTATTTCACCTTACTGATATGGGTTTTCCAGTTTAGCTGTTCATCAATACTAATTCCTACTTATTGGGCTAACTCTTTCAATCTGGATACACTCATTACAGAATGTAAAATAATCATTTAAACATTGTGTATACTTATAATAAAGCTTATTTTGTTCAGAGCTGACATAACTTAAAATAATAAAGACATATTTGGTTTAATACTCAACTTCATACAACTGCCTGGAATCAATATTTCAGCTTATTTAAATCAGTTTGCATCTGTTGATGTAGTAAATTTACATTAGTAGCAGAGTAACACAAAGCAGTATCGTCAGCAGAAGAGGTCAAATTGCCCTCAAAACTACCATTACACAAGTCATTCACATATATGAGGAACAATAGTGGCCCCAAGACTGAGCCCTGTGGGACTCCACAGGTAAGTTTTGTCGCTTGTTCAGTACAGTTATTAATGCGCACACACTGATACCTACAGTCGAGATAGCTGCAGAATCAATTATATGGGACACCTCTAATACCAGCATCTCTTAATCTTCTTAATAAAATTTGGTGATTCACAGAGTCAAATGCTTTAGTTATATCAATGAATAACCCTGTAACCTTATTTGAATTATTTAACCCGTCATAAATTTGAGAGAAAAATTGCTGAAGGGCATCCTTAGTATATTTACCCTTCTGAAACCCAAACTGATTATTGCTAAAAAACTTGTGAGAATTTAAAAAAGATAGCAATCTACTTTTAACAATTTTTTCTTATATTTTAGAAAATACCGGTAACAAAGATATCGGTCAATTATTGTTTAAATCAAGTCTGTCACCTTTTTTTAAAGATAAGAATGACAATTGGTGTTTTCAATTTATCAGGAAATATCCCAGTTTGCAAGCTGAGATTGGCAATATAAGTGAATACCTTGGCAATTGTACTGATTACTTCTTTTATTAAATAGGAGCTTATATTGTCAATTCATTTGGATTTCTTAGGTTTCAGATGAGTTATTATGCTTTTTATTTCAGTTTCATTGGTAGGAACAAAAAGTAAAGACTCTCGTATACTATGACCAGGAAACGCATGAACATCACCACATGTATTATAATGAATATCAATGTGAATTTTCATTTGATTGAATTATTCTTTCAAAATGTGCGTTAAATTCGTCCAAAATTTCCTGGTTGTTATTATTTGTGAGCTACTTATAGGTTTAATCTTTGTAATACTTTCATCCTTTGATTTCCCTCCCGTAATTGAGTTCAAAATGCGCCATTGGTTGGTAGGATCACTTGCATTGCATTCAAATAGGTGTTTATAATAATTTTCTTTACGTATTTTAAAATCAATATACAGTCGCTTTTTATAAGTTGTATAGCGAAGCTCTAACTTTTTATCATCAGGTCTTTTATGCATTTTTTTAAACAATAAATTCCGTCAGGTAATTCTGTTACACAAAGCACTCGTCATCCAGGGTTTAAGAAAGCTATGTTTTCTACTACTCTTTACAGAAAAACTTGCTTTACTAATACAGGAAGTTGATATTTCCATAAACATTCTATACGATTCGTTAACATTTCCTTGAGTATAAACATCAACCCAACAACTATTTGAATGGAGGTCCTTTAAGTGGTTGAAGTTAAATGTTCACTTTAATCAATCTCTGTGAAGATCCACCTAATTACACTACCGCTGTGTAAGAGGCATTCCTTAAGATACCAACCCAACATCTTACATCATCATTAAAATGTCTTTTCAGGTTAAGTGACAATAGTTCAAGACTATTTTCTGTCTATCTCTTAATTAATGGCATGCCGCAAGTATAACTTTTCAAATGCTAATTGTCATTCAATCTAGTACCAAACTTGGAAATGCAGGCTTGTATTTCCTCTCTCAGAATGTAGTTCCCTCATTTAGGATTAAATTTTCGCTATGAATATATTGCAAGCTTTTGCCACATCCTGAGCTTAATACCGCTGATAAATGTATGTGGGGCGAGATTTTTCCGTAGTTATTATAGATACCATATTTGAATTTTATTTAAAAATGTAATCAAGTTTAAGAAGTTCGAAGTAAATATAGTTTAATTAATCATATAAAAACCGTGTTTTTATGACTAAACTCCGTGATAAACTAAATATACATATTATAGGCATTAACTCCACTACTTTATTTCACGCAGTACGCCGAAAACTCTTTCACAACCGAAGGTTTTTTAAATGGATTTTATAAAAGTTATTGCGGTGAGTAATACATTTATAAAGACATAGTTGAGAAAAAATACGAACTACACACCTTTATATTTCTGAATTTAGCGTGAAATGATATCTCACTCGAACTAACTTAATCGATTAATTTATCTAATTTCATGATTTTCCGACCTGCAGCAGAACATTCTCGGGTGATCCTCACAATTGTTGACCGCATGGTTGCTTGTCTTTTGAAATGAGGGCAGCGGATGCCACCTAGCGTTCACGGAGAGATGTCAATATGTGTAGGTGTGCGTAAGACATTGCTTTCTCTTTAGGAATTACGAAATTCACTTGGTTGCGAGTGAAAATAACGGGAATTGAACTTGCTCCCTCATCACAGTAGGAGCTGATATTACGTAGAAATTTCGTTTCATCCATCACCAAATGAAACCTTTTTTGATGTTGCACTTCGAAACTCTCTTATTTGAAACGAGGGTATTGTGACTCGTTTTACTGCACCAGCTGTTTTTGATTTCCTCCGTATACCTCAATCCCTTGGAAATTTTGGAGATATTTTAGTAGTAGGAAAGGTAAGCGATGGGAGGAATTCCAAGCAAGCAGCAGAATTTAGATGGAGGACGTCAGTAAAAGTATTTAGAAGAGGATGATAGGAGAATGTTGGATCAGTGAGAAAGAGATTAGAAAAGAGTAGGAATTCTCTACATAAATTGCTGAATAGCTGAATGCAGGAGATATACGGAGCTTAAAAGGAACAAAATGCAGTGCATGTACATAGTATTTGTGAGGTGAAGATTTTCAATTAAAAATAAATTATTTTCCATTGTCTTGAAAACGGCCACAAGTGTCTTTTACTTGAGGCATTTTTTAACGGACAACAACGAATGAAAACATAAGCTTGTCCAAAAACCCTATCCAAATGAAAAATTAACTCGCAACCCTTGGTTTGGCAAGCAAGGACTTAACCCCGCCGCCAACGAGGCTGGCATGATTAGAAGGAAGTACTGCCCAGAGAAGTTTTGGTAAAATACCGAAGATGATGTTTATGTCTTATGAATATATGCCGGAATTAGTGCCGCTTTCAACGATTCTTTTTTTAATACCTACGCAGTGCTAGACTTGGTGGGTGAAGAAAACTTCGCGCGCACTAAGCATGAAAACAATGGTATTCTCTTTTGAGGCACATCATAAAACCACCATTATGATTTATGAGTGATGGGTCATTAGGCGTTGAATAAACCTACTTAGCTTACTGCTCGAAAGTAGGAGCACCGTGTTCTCATGCGTCCATAAAAACATGACACCAATGTTGACTTTTTTGTTTTCACGTTTAGAATTTCCTTTGTGTGCAATAGATGAGGGCAAGGTTATGCATTCCCTTGTTTCCTTTATGTTCATTTATGTTAGCAAGAGCTTTTACCAAATTTTTACGTCTCAGTAATTGTGTGATTCCTCTGCAAATTTGTTAGTATATTTGATTGTGACATCCTTATAGATCATGCCATTTTAAGTTCCCCAATAGCTGTAGCGTAGAAATAAAATTTAGGACGTAATTCATGTGATCAATTCTAGTTTTCGTGATTTTAAGCATTTGAATGGAAAAGCGCAAGTAGACAGGCTGTTTGGTAAAGAACGGAATTTAAAACAATTAAGATTTATGATAAGAAAATAAAATTATTTCAATGATTGCTGGAGTACTATTAATGTTAGGAGGTATGATCTAAGAATGAACGATTACATATTTCTACCCTTGTTGGTTATGCCTATAGGAAACAATTCCCTATGAGCATGGACGTTGGGTTCATCCGAGAGAGTTCACTACAGTTTTTTTTAAGGTGTGGCAGAGAAGTCTGGGCTACACCCGTCACGCACCCTAGAAAATGAGTTTAGGCAAATTTAATCGTTGAGTGAGGAGCTTTTCACGTTCCTGGGATTCAGACGACCCGATTCCCAGCAGTGGCGGATATTATTCAGCAGAATCATGATCCCTAACAGGATACCATGTTGACAGATTTCAAATATTGGTAGCTCTCAGTCCGTAGAATGGGGCGTCAAACTTTGGACCCATTGGCTCCTTTCGTCAAGAGTATGTCCACCCCTAATCTTAGCGGACGGTTAGGTCCACCCTTCGTTCGAGCATAGGTACAACCCAGACTAAATTATACACTTGTTATTTTCCTACAGTTTGAGTGTATACAATAGAGACTCTTTCGGCGAGGAATGATGTCTCTAGAGCAACCATCAAGGCTTGTATCGCCTGAAAAGATAAGTCTGCCAATAATACTTCGAATAATTGAAAGTATCTAGTGATTGCACGTCTCTTTTAATGGCGTAAGACATTTTTAGAAGGCAGGGACTCCGCGAAAAATGACGACCTGGCCGACCGAATCGACGAAAATGGGTACCCAGTGGTCAATATGTTAACCAAAATATTATACGCAAGTTTTGGAAAAACTGCCCGAATGTGTTCGAAAGAAGCGCCCCAAATTGTGGAACAGTGGGTGGATCTAGAATCAGGACAATGCGCCTGCTCACAATGCGTCATCAGTCAAGCAATTTTTGGCCAGTAAAAAATCATAGTCCTGAAACATCCTCATATTCCCCTGTATTAGCACTGCATTATTTTTTTCGTTTTCCCCAAAGTCAATTTAGTGCTAAAAGGGATCCATTTTTCATTGGTGGAAGAGGTTCATGCAAAAACAGGGGAGCTCCAGGTCAGCCTGACGTAAAGCGATATGCAGAAAAGTTTTGAGCGGTGGAAGGAACGTTTGTAGAGGGGTGTGGACTCAGTGGGGTCCTAATTTGAAGGCAACCACTAGTAATTGAACATATCAGGTAAATAAACAAAGTTACAGCATCAGTATCGTTATTTTTGTGTCAGACCTTGTACTCCATAATCCATAAAGTAGCCACCACCATTGCAGGGTAGGCTGTTTCTGTATTCCAATCTTTAGCGGAATAAAGTCTGAGGTGGAATGGGAAATTTGGAAGGAATTCGTGAGATTGGCGTTTCCTGTGAGTGAAACGGTTTAAAAGACATTGCTAACCCATTTTCGTCTGATTGCTCCGCATTTTCTCCAAATCTGTCCGAGAAAAGGTAAAAGTTTTAGTTGTTTTTATTACCGGTTAGTTCCTTCTACGCTAGCTTAAAAAAGAAAAAAAAAACTATTTTGGAGATTTACTGAATTTATTCTGGGCCACGAAAGGGTTGATCCGAAGAGCGAGTGACTGATCATTTCCTCCGATTGCGTTAATGATCGATGTCGACGTAAGAAAGTGAATGGAGATTTACGGAGATTATCGAGGAGGATACAACGAACGTTTATCGAGAAATTTGGAAAATCGGGCGAAGCTCAAGTTTGTCTGAGTCCATAATATCGTAAGGTCAGTTCATTTGTAGAATTCACTTTTTGTCATAATGCTGTTTAATACAATTAAGTTAGCTTAGCGTCGCTATCCGCTGGCGCTGTAATGCTGAGCGGAAAAAATAGAATCAGACGAAGTTCGATTTTAATTGTAAATCCCAGCGGCAAAGAGATTCAAAGTCTTTTTCTTTTTTATGATTATTCCCAAGTTTAATACATATAATAGTTGACAAGGCACTATTATTTATAACCCATTATTATATACTCAGTATTTTTCATGATTTTTTTGCATTAGCCGCTTATGCCCATTTGGCTCAATGTCTTCAATAACTGTCTATGCATAAATTTGAGATACCTTCCTTAATTTTGAGTTTTTGTGCGTCGATAACCAATTATAGTCAATGACAATTAAATGAACTGAAAATTAATAATAAAAATATCTATTCGCCACATTATTGATATGTTAGATGGTTCCATTTTTTCTGGCGAAGGAGTAACAAATTTGAGACACTACTTTGCTATATGATAATAGCAGTCACTTAGATAGATGACTTAAAACTGAGACAATTATTGCGCTCTCTTAGTTGGTGGCTTGTTATGTAGAAATTTCAGGAATAGAAGGTGGAGTTAAGGGAATCCCAGTGTTGAATAAATTTTTCTTAAAAAAAAGTAGGGAATAAGTCAACAATGTCAGACATACGAAGTATTGCTTGGGGTGCTCTCCTCATTTTCGTCATGCATAGATAAAGGTAGCATTAAAATTTGCATGATTTCCCGCTTTCGGATCAACACCTATTTGATTTGTCGGTTAGTGGACCCAAAACTCAAGGTACCACACACACACTCATAGAATCCGTTTGTCTTGGCATCGAAAGGTTTGACAAATGTTTGCAAATTGGAATACAAAATAAAGAAAGAATGAAAATATGCGCAATGATTAATTTAGAATGTTGGTATTAAAAAATATGACGAGCCTTTGATGGTACGTACATAAATTCTCGATTATCTCACGGACGATGAATACCGCCCACGATTTCAGGTAGCTATTGGTCACTGACTAAACTTCTCATGATGAACGATCTTCCCGATCTTCATGACGAACATATTTCCGATGGCCCAAGATATCGAGAAATGAAATATTGGCGTTTTTCTCTGTCTCCATTGTAAATTGGATGTTTTTATGCTGGTTATTCATATGACCTAAGAACTTCATTAAAGCCTCAGAACCATGGGGCCAAATAAAAAACGTATCATCCGGATATTGGAAAAAATACCTTGGGTGTAGAGTAGCCGTGGAGAGTGCCTTCGCCTCAAAATTTTCCATGAAAACATTTTGGGGTGAAGAAATCAAGATCTCGCTGAAAAATCTCCATCACCAATCGAATTTTAAATCGGGCCATCGAATTTCGAAGGAAGTTGTCTACCTCACGCACTTTCCAGTGGTACATATAGGTATATAAACTATAAAAAGCCTCAAAAAGTGTCTTTGATGCTCTTAATTCGGTTTCAAATTCGTGCAAAATCGTCGGAAAACCGAATTTTGCTTACGTTCGCGTTGTCGTTTTTCTTTACAAAGGAGTTGTGTGGCATATGCATGATTAATTCGGAATTGCCTTGGTCACTTAAGTATTTCAAGTGAGTCGGTATAAATACATGCATTAAAAATGCTGATAGAGCGCGATTTTGAATGTATCATTTACCGCTGAATTAATTCTTGTAACCACCAATTGATTCTTTCCTGACCAACCTTCCTCACCACACAGATGATCACTGTCAATTCCAAATGACCATACTACCGAGCGATTCATCTTGGTTCATTCCATGCTTTTAATTACCTATCAATGTTTCAACACATTATGCCATCATCAGCGTACAGTTTTACAAGGTTTATTGGAAACTAAGAAGAGTGAATGATTGGAAGAATGGTTAATTAGCGAAATTAAGAATCTGTAAACTCTTATAATAATCTGTTATACTTATGGAAAAGACATATTTCCTAATTTTGATTTCACAGTTTGGTGACTTTAACAATGTCATTTTATTGATTTAATTTTTGTTTTTTACTTTAAAATATGTTAATTGTAATTTAATTATTCTACATCAATATGTTAAAAGTACTTAATTTGTAACATGCCGCTTTAAATGAAAATAATGGAGCCTTCTGACATGCCATGTGGCTTAGAAGGACCTAGAACGTACATATGGAATAAAGGTATTTTTGTTATTAATTTTAACCAGTGTTTCTCTATATTCAAAATGGATATATTACGTTCCCACAAAGTCAGTGCCAATGCTATTGATACCCTTGCATTTACCAAGCGATTCTTGGTGATGGAAAGGCGTGACGTCGTTTGAGTAAATATGAAGCTACATTCCGAATGGACTCGAAGCGGACGATTTTTCCCTCTCCCTTTTATAAATATTTACCAGTCCTTAGGGAGAGAGGTGTAATTTCAACTGAGCATGGAAAAGTAGAGAAATGGGACCACGCTCCACTACTCGTAGGTCAGGAGGACCTTTAGCTTAACAATGTTGTCTTCTCCAGTTATAAGACCCTAGGTGGGTAGCATAAATAAAGCAATAGGAAACTGCTTGTCATTAAAGGACCAATTACACTCGACTACCTTCCTGTTGGTTGTTTTGTTATTTAGGTGAAGCGACCGACAGCTGGTGTCAGTTTGCGCTCTTGAGAACAGTGGGTAGTTTGGAGAGGGAAGCATTTATTTGGGAATCAAGGAAAAGTGGAGAAAAACTCATCAGCGTCAGCATTGGCACACTCCCTGCTTGAAAGGCGCCTAGGGATCCACAGTAATGCGTCATATCCAACGGACGGTAATGTATTTCAGATGCTCTCCACATGGCATCAGTGTCCGAATATGGATTCCACTGAAAATACTCCGTCACTGCCTAGTTTCGAAGTCAGAGCCATTTTGGTTGGTAAACCAGTAGGTATTCTAGACAGCGCACCAATCTGATCACCGTTCTCTTCCCGTGTCCAAGAAACTTTATTTTCCCAGGAATAATTATCTCCCTACTTTTCCCTGCCACAATTCGTATCACGCAGCTTTCAGGACTGCTGAATACATGCATGGGGAATTTTAATATAGTACGTGGAAAATCAGGGAGAAGCAGTCTCGAAAAACGTGCGCTATGATTCACATTCAAGAAATATTTTTGTTTGGACATAATCCGATTATTTTTTGCTTTTTGGGCTCTACTTAATTGTTACGCTTTCAGTGGATAATTATGGTCACGTCTGTTATTCATGCGCCACATTTCTTCTTAAATGGATCCAGCTTCTTGTGTTGATAGTTATTTTTGATATTTTATAAGTTTACCGAAACCTCTAAAGCACTGAAAAAAAAGAAAACTAAGTTTAATTCCACCAATTTATTTACTGGTACAACTAGTTTCGACGCATCGGCGTCATCTTCAGGTACCTTGAGAACTCTAGAACCAACCTTGAGAACCATTGAGAACTTAGCACAATTGGGGCAGTATATTATGAGGAACGGATGTCTCAAACTGAAATACTGGGGGATATTGGGGAAAATCACTCTTATATTGTAGTAAATATTGAGCGCTTCGGTAAGTAAATATTCGGAAAGAATGTGAGTGATTGAGAGCCTATTGAGTGATTGTATGCTTCCAAAAAAATCGAGTGGGGGACACAATGTTTTTGAAAATATTTTATTATAATTCAGCAATAATTTTAAATGATCTAGGAAAATCACATAATCTCTACAGAGAGTAAAATTAAATACTTTTTCCAGAAGAGAATCCTACAGTAACGCTGAATTTTATAGGTTTTTGAAATTACAGGAACAAATTTAACTGAGGAATTTGGTGAAATTGGTCTGGCAGGCCTCTTGGCAAACAAAAAGGTCGCGCTTGGCCCGCGGGTAGGGATTATGGCACACCTGTGGCCTGTCTACACCTGTTAATTAACTTTGATTACTGATAACAAGGGGCTATGTATACGGAGAAACGGAGGAGAAAGGAAACTCATTACTAACTCAGTTTTGATTGTAATAATCGTGTTATAATTAGGTGAATTCTTGTCTTCCTTCAATAAAATCTCATTATAATCCTTCTAAGAGGAATTTTGTAAATTCAGAATGTATATAGGTTACGACTATGACCATAACCTTAGACATTGAGTGATGTGTTCTGTGTTTAGTTACATTCTAGCAGCAACAAAACAAAGCTCAAATTATGAGCAGAGAGTGCACCAAGTAGTTTTAGTGATATCATTAATTGTTTTAAATATAAATTGGTTGACTACTTCTCATCAAATTTCCTCATCGAATGATTGTTATAGCACTCGATGATGAATCTTGTTTATGCATCCTTTTCTATTTATCCACATTTACGTGGTCCGGTCTTGTTCTGAATTTGTGTTCATTTTATGCTAATTTAGGTGTTCTTTTTGCCGAAATAAGCTGTCTCACATTTCAAGAACTATGTATGTACCATCACTGTCCTTGAACTCTGAGCTAATGCCTAAAGTTTTGGAATCGTAACAAAAACGAGACCGTCGACTTCACTTTGTTTAATTCCTATGAATTATTTCAGGCGTTTTCCGTGCTAAGCACTCATTGATAAAGGATGTTGTTGCGTTGAATGGAGATCATCTAAATTCTTTAAGGATTATGTGAACCCCTTTCTTATCAGATTGATCTTCAGTGAGAATTCAATGCGAGCCGCCCTTACTATGCACTTTCAACAGTAGAAAATATTTTAATGTTATTTCCTATCCTGTTTATGTAGAGATTAAAGCTGTGAGAAATGATTTAGGCATTGTGGGCTTATAGATTATTAGTAAAACATCTTCCTTTGGTACTTAAATCTGAGAAACCAGTCATAAGAAAAACTGCTGTCCTAATTCATGCCATAAGGTATGCCATGCAAGTTATCCGCCGGCCAAGAGAGTGCGATAATGTATGTACATTCCTACTCGTGAAAGCGGATGTTTGATTTTTGGGTCAAAAAATCCAGCTGGGTAATGGCGTAAGAAAATTTGTCTTGAAGTCACTTCTTGTTGTGAAATCATATCAATCGCCCACCTCCCAATGTTTAATCACGATTTCCTCAATAGCTTAAGACTCACGAGAGGAAGAGGAAAGGAGCCATTTTATTTGACGTATGACTGTGAAACTGGTTAACCCTATCCGGTGGATCTTAAACCATGGTAATTCACTCTCCTTGGCTTTCGAAATAGTTGTCTGCATTTGAAATGAGCTGTGCCAAATAGTCGGTGGTGTAATTTTTGTCCTTTTCTTAACTTCAAGGCCTGAACCTCGTCCGCGTCTCTTATTTCTCGGTTTAGTCCCTCACCTCTTCTATAAATTATATATGTATGAAGGGCAGAAAGACATTTTAAATTAATGGAGAAGTGTGGTGCATGCAAAGGTCAGAAATATCTCTCCTAGTTGATAATAATTTAAATGTAGTCAGAAATCATGTTGCGGGTTTGAATCGTGTCAATGACTTGTGTGCTGTGATAGTTCCATCCTAATGTATACATTATTAACACTTTCACTGCGTTGAACGAGTACTGGTCACCCTTTGTCAGCAAGATCTTTGTCACTCTAGCTAACATACGTGGCAGAAAATCCCTAAAAATTGACAGATTCACAGATAATACTGATAAGTCGGTTTTATTGAGGCGAGATGGAGACTATGTAGCCCCATCTGCCATCTAACCCCTAGCCATTGTACTCATGGAATGAAATAAATAAATAAATTTGTAGACCTGAAAAAGCAATTAGGTACAAAGGAATTACTACATTAACAATATGACACCAAATATTATATCATCATCACTAGTCATCAATACGAAGATGGATTTGCCGCAACTCTCCATTCCACTCTCCTCTCTGCCAACGCTTCATTCCTACCTAATTATTTACATTGACGTTCTTCATGATTTTCTTGATGTAATTCGTTTGTCTCGGGCGTGACTTCACGGAATCGACTTAACATAATGAAAAGTAAAGAAAACTTTGTAATTCCACATAAATATTTAATGTACGACCTAGGTTTCGACGTGGCATGTCATTATCACCAGATGATGACGTGCCACGTCGAAACCTTGGTCGTACATTAAATATTTATGTGGAATTACAAAGTTTTCTTTACTTTTAATTATTTCTTGATGTGCTCCATTCTAGGTCTTCCTCTATAATTCGTCCCATTTTTTTCTACTTCCAAAATTATTTTCATAATGCTGTTGTGTCGCAAAATGTGTTCAATAACTTAGTCTCTCCTTCTCTGTAGAGTTTTCATTATGCCTATTTTCTCTCCAGCTCTTCGTAGGACTTCATTGTTAATGATTCTCTCCCTCCGTTTAATCTTCATCATTCTTCGGTAACACAAAATCTCCATTGCTTCCAACCTCCTTGGCTCTGCTGCTGTTATTGTCCAGGCTCCACTGCCATTTAAGAGCACGCTCGAAATATATGTTTTAATAAAGTTTCCCTTTACTTCCAGACAAGTGTTACCAGCTGTCAGCAGACTCCTCTTCTGGTAGAATGCCTTCTTTGCTTGTGCTATTCAGCTCACAATGTCTTTCTTGCTCCTTCCGTCGCTGGTGATCCTGCTTCCCAGGTAAAAAAAATCTTACACGCGCAAGTTTTTGCTGTCCAAGTTTGGTGGTTATTTTGTCTTCTTGATTTATTCCACAAACCATAACCTTGGTTTTCTTAACATTAATGTTCAATTTGTATTTCTTAAGAGTATCATCCATGCAGTTCCGCATCCTCGTCAGATCTTTCTTCTCAGCAAGAATTGCTATGCTATCAGCGAAGTTTAGTATGCTGATTTTTTCTCCATGCACTTGTATTTCTGTTTTTAATTTTTCCTTTATTTAATTTATGGCTTTTTTAATGTATATATTGAATATTATTGGCAACAACGTGCATCCTTCACCTCATCCCACCTTCACTCATGTGAAGGAGGGCTGCTGCTCCTTCCTCCTGGTTACTGGCTGCCTATTAGTTGGCGGCAGCCATTCTCCAAGTCACGACATCTTCACGGGTTTTCGTGGCATTTTTGTCCATCATCTTACCCAAAGATGCCTCCCTGCACCCTCTAAATACCGCCGCTTCTTGTCCACGACTGAGTATTCGACGAGTAAACTCGCTTATTTCGCAGCTAACCTCTATATCTAAAGGTCGACCCACCATCCACAACCCGGTGAACGCACTCGGTAGCGGTAGCCCAAAGAAATATTATATATCGCATCCAAAAGTGTTAAACAAAAGATATGTACACAATTATGTAGGAAAACTTAGTAATTGTTCGGCTAAAAGTCTTATCGAAATAACCCACTGCAGGAAAACACCCATGCATGAAGGATGTGTGAAAGACCTGCGGAAACCTATGGATAGATAAATTAGAGTTTTGTCACATAAAATTAAACAACTAAACGAACACAGAAAAAAATAAATGTAATTACGATAAGGAAAAATGAAAATACATATCAATAACGCAATATCAAATAGAAATTTAAATAGTAAATGTACATAAATAAAATTTCCAAGATTAATCGAAAAACCTCGGTGACAGTTTTTCTCTGAGAAAAATAGCCTGACATCAAGTGATTGATGGCGTTTGTAAGCATGGTCCTCGGGCACATAATCCGAGGGGATCAAGAGAAATTTTATGCAACTGCCGATCCTAATAATTCATTATATTTGATTATGTCCTTTGCTGTCCATTATTACTGGTAACCTTATGCGGATGAGGTAAATCGGACGGCAATCGATTTTAGCTTATGTCAAAAGAGAAATCAACTTCCTTCTCTCTGTCCGCGACCTTCTGGTGTTATAACAATCTCCCTCCGCTCTTACTTATCCCCATTGTCTATTCCGTGAACCAATGGCATTCCCTTCTCTGCCTAAAAATAACACCGTGTGGTCAAAAGGTTAGGCCTCTAGGAATATTCGCGGCGGGCGCAAAGAAATGTCTCCTATATATTATTTCCATTTCCCTCTCCACCTCATGGCCAATGTCTCCCCACTCCCATTCCTCCGTATCAACTCCACAGCTCTTCATTCTTTTGCGAAGTTTTTTTTAAAGATTTTTATTGGAGGAAAGATTCCGAGACTATTTTATTTCCATTTGGCAATTCCATTACCCATCCCCTCTTATGTCTGCGAGTGCGTGGACTATGCTTTTTGTCTGCCAGATTAATGCATTTGAGGTCTGTGAGTTTTCATGTCCTCACCAAGCACATATCCTGCATTCCGAGTTCAAAGTAAAGAGTCTAATTGGTTCACAGATAATGTTTTGGAGTTCGCCGCAGTTTCTCTGAAAAGAAAATAGCCGAGAAATTTAAACAAAAATTTTTTTATTCCGACAATTGAATATATCGAGTGCCTAGCGTTAATCTTTTTCGTCGCCCAAAAGCATTAAAATTCAATCTCTTAACATCTTTCCGTTGATATTATAGAATTATCTCGGCTTTTTTTATCGTACTATAGCATACTTTTAGCTAGTTTTCAGCGTCCATTTTAAACTTAAAGACTGAGATACATGTCTTATTTTATACTTGTGCCATGTTTGATCTGATATTTGTTTTATTGGTTTTCTCATTGAAACGTAACACGTCAAATTGGATACGTGATCAGTGTGATTATCTTTATTGGATTGGTGAAATAATGTAACTGGATAGAAAAATGTACTGGTTCTGTGGCAATCACAATTACTCTTTGGCAAGTTACAGTGAGAATTTTGTGAACTATGAGCTATTTTTCGCGTTCAAAATTTAGATTAAGTAGAAAATTTGTGAAATAATAGCACTTTTGTTGCAGTGCCAAACTAATAGTTCGTTGCATGAAAGCATTCTTTCATAATCGTTAATTCCTTCGCCACATCTCTTGGCTTTAGTTCGACATGTCTGCAGGAAGGTGTACTACGTTCAACAAATATTTTCAAAGTGCAGTACTCTTGGTGGACAAAGAAAATTCAGCGAGCAATACGCATGAAAAAAGTGACTTTCTCCATTAAAGCTCATGATAAAACGTCCGTGTATGAATGATGGGTCATTTAAGTTAGAGAAACCTACTTGGTTTTCTCCTTGAAAGGAGGAGCACCAATCACCATGTTCTTATGTATTGATTGACATATAGCACCATTACTGACTTTGGTTTCATTTTCCCCTCAGTTATAAATATATTTAATGATAATTTAATGAATCGACCATTGAAAAAAACATCAGCGATGTTCTTGATGTAAATAGCTTCATCCTGATTGATTTTGAAACTCAGGTAAATTGAAGTTGCACTGGTGTGAATTGACCCTATGGGATGGATTATTATTATAAGAGGTGATTTATCTGTAACTGCTGGTTTTAGATTTATTTGGAATACAAATATTAACATTTTAGAGATAAAGGTCCCTTGTCTTCATACACTATTTCATTATTCAATCGGCATACCTCTCCTCATAACATTCACGAATGCTATTCTCTCATTTCCTTCCCCTGCTTTCCCATCACATCCTTCAGAATTCCCTCGCTTTTCAATGGCTTGTTCCGAACATATACTCTGCTCTCTTTCAATTTCGTCGAGCATTTAACTCTCCTCAACTACCATGCTGAGCACTTCCTCGTTTGCCTTCCTTTTCGGCCACCGCACCTTCTCAATTCTCCTCCACGCCAACATTTTTAGGGCCTGCAGGCTATTATGACCCTCTTTTCTGCACCATACTCCATTACTCCATACTACTGGCTCTACGCCAGTATTTTCATTTTATCGCAAAGTCCCCGTCGTCAATTCACCCCTATTTGTGAACTCCTCTTGTGATAAGGCTATTCTCCTTCTAGTGTCTCCCGACTTTTCGATGCGCGACGCGCTCATCGTCTTCAGGGCTCCTGACCAGATGCCTTGCCGTGGAAATTGGCTGACTTTGTTTGAACGTAAATTTTTTTAAATTATCAATTACATATCATACATAAAAGTAGCTATGAATACTTATTTTTGAAAAATTTTTATCCATAGGCGATGACAGTCAACTTCTTTCAGAAATACAGGTGGATGCCGGATTTCGGAAAATACCGACTGGTCTGTAAACGCTGACTCCCTCCATTCGACCGGCACACTAGGGCGTATTTCAACAGGCCAAGCCTGTACTCGAGCCGTGATTCCGTGACCTTTAGAGAGATCGGGTATATTCAGCGCTTCTGAGAAGGACGTGAGAGTATCTGGGGGGAGGAAGGGGGGGGGGTTGAGCGTCCCGGCAAACTCCCGTCAGATCCCTCCAGCGATCGGGTCGAATCCTTTACCCGTCGAGTCTGTCTCTCCCTTTATAGCGATTCTTGCGAAGGCCATCTTCCGCCCGGGGGTGAAAGGCCCGGTCAAGCGGCGGAGTGTTGGGAAGGGCTGGGCTGGGCTTAGTGAGTGAGAGATGCGAGAAGACTCCTCTATCTCTCTCTTCAGAGAAAGAAAAAGTGTTGGGGGAAGACACGAAAGAACTTCTCCGAAAGCAGATCGGGTTCGCGGAAAATACCGCGAATTATTTGCCGAATTACGAGCCGGACGAACTTCAAAGAATTTCCTGCAGATGGATGGGGTTAAAGCGTTTATTACTTCGCATTGCAATAAAATACACGCATTATTTTAAAAATAGCCCTAACCTGAAGCTACAAATTGCAATGGTGCTCGTTATGAGTTCTTGCGTCGTTTTCATGCAACATTATAAACGCTTTAATGTGGAAAAAGCTTAGTAATGCCGTAAGCAGTAGGTACACTTGCGCATTTACTATTAGATGCCGCCTTTTACGGCTGCCAGTTAGAAACATTTTTTTTGTTATTTTTTTGAATAGCTTATATTTTTGTAATTATTCGCGTAAAAATCACACAACAATAACTGTTATCTTGTGTGATGAGTACAACAATTATTATATAGTTAATCACCATTTTTGTAATCCGTCAATGTTGTCCTGTTTTGTAATATCCTAACTGTTAATTAAATTCACAGAATATCTTCATAATTTCACGGTGGACGTGAGGTAAAGGATTGATTTCATAGAAAAATATTACATTTAATGAAAATTGGACAGCCTCAATGTGGGTCTCTACTGCAACTCCTCTGACAATTCGTTATTTACCGTGTTGTTAAATTGAAAGAGTCGCATTTCAAATCTGGAGGTAATTATTTAATGACCGTCCTCTCTTGGGGAATCCCCTCCGGTGCCTAAAACTACTTCATATATATATCCTGAAAGAAATCGAAAAAAGCCGTACATTAAATTTCAAGGCAATCATTGAGGATGACCACCCGGAAATACAGATTGTTTTGCGCTGAGTAGTCCACCTTATGCCCTTTGCAATTTATCTCTTGAGCGTATGGTGGAAAGTAGGAGTGATCAGAACCATTGATTCTGCTCCAATACCGTAAACAATCCGTTATTTACCCTAATCCAGAAAATGAACATCTATAATATCGAAAATCAAATAAACAACGTGAAATTTGCATATCAGGGTAGGTCAGTCCCTAACGCCTATACCGAGTGTAGGTTCCCCAGAAAGATGAAGTTGCCGGAATAATCGCTCAGATTGGGTGTAGTTGGTCTTGACCAGGGGCTTCCCTCTGAAGTTGAACTCCATTCAATGGCCTGAAGCTCTACCTACAGTCCCACCTAGTCGCCATTTCCTGTACAAGCAAGCAATGAAACATCCGCATGTCTAATCTCATGGGAATTATTATTTTAAATTCTGAAAGCGTTGCTTTACTATCCATGCGATGAAAGCGCACGAGTCTGCCTTTTTTCTGTAGGTACCTTAAGTCATTCGCAGTTTATCTTTTGGGCGCATGCTGGAAAGCCGATATGCGGTCTCAGGAAGACGCAGCGAAGAAGGCCGCGGAATTGATGGAACCGCCGGCAACTGCCCTGAAAAAGACTGACGGAATACGCAGAGTTGCTTGCCGAGCGGGAACTCATTCGTTCCGTCGTATTCAAATCTCCATCACGCTCGCCTCTACCTGCGGACATCAATGCCTGCTGAACCGCGGTGGTATTTATTTTTCTATCGGTGACGACCGGCGTCCCTTAGCGGGGAAATTCCCACTCCAGCGGAGCATATCCCATTCCTTGGCAAGGCGTCCGTCCCAGTCCCCGCCATCTGCCCAAGGACGTCCCTATCCCCTCCCGCATGCGAAGGCGTCCTACCCGTGTTCCAGAGTCTCCCTCGTCATCCCCCACCCTACAGACTCCTCCCTCCTCTTCCTCTCGGATCTCCAGATCACCTTGACCTCTTACACGTACCTCGTCGTTGACCCCTCTCTGTCACCTCCCCCCTCAGACCTTCTTTCTACCTCCGGCCAGGCCGCCCCACACTCGCGATGGGACGTTAACTGCCCTCTCCTCTCTCACCTCCCTCTGCTCTTCCCGCCGCTACGCTGCCCTCGGAGGAAACGGCCAATAAAAGTCGTGCGAAAGCCTTATAATCCGATAGTTCTTTTTTCATCCCTCCTCCGGCTCCCGCTGCTTCGCGAGCGGAGTAGTGGGAGTGTAGGGTAACGGTCGAGAGAGGGGTGGCTGGTTTATTAATTCCCTTTTGCTCGCCCAACTGACCCAATGGTTTCTTCTCTGGAGCACCTCTTTCAGCTACCGTGGGAAGAATCTGCATCATTGGCGGTTTCCCTTTCATGTCGTAGCTGTATTATTTACTCATTGAATCTACTCTTAAACGAGTATTAAATGAGCCTTTGGGAGCTAAAGTGGTTTCAGTCGGTATTTTGCCACACTTTTGTTAGGTACGCAGAAACATTCCCCTTTCTGTATTCTGTTTTGTGCATGCGTGGTGTTAGTCAGTGCTATTTCACTAGAAATCAGCCCTTAGGGTTTAATTATTTTTGTATTTCACTTCGAGCCCCATTTTCCTAAGAGTGACAATTTGGACTTGAACCGTTCTTGCTCACAACGCACAGTGGGCTGGATCGCGAAAAACCTGGCCAAAAACCACAAAATCGTTTTTCCCCTACAATAGCTTATGTTGCTTATAGCTTATCTTAAAGAGTAATGTCAAGTGCACGAATGTTTGGAAGAATTTTTATAATAGATCCCCACTTTAAGTAGCCAATTCAGGAATATTAGGGTAACTAAGTATGGCGTTATCTGTGAGGAATTTCTTTCCAGTATGCTGGTATGCTACGTAAATTACGGTAAATACGATTTATATAGTTCTCTTACATTCATTCAGAGCAACATAAAAAAATAGCCCTGCGAGACGCAGCGGTGTCTTCACCTTATTTACGTGATGTAGAGGGTTCTATATGAAACCGCCAAAATCATCTGCCGATGCTTGCGGACCCATGAGTTATACAGGGTGATTACAAAAGAATGCGTTGGTTTCAAAGATCTGTACTTCTCAAACGGTACGAGCTACAGAGCTGCGCGACCTGTTAAAATGACCGGTTAAAATGGCCTCTAGTTCTTTCGGTTACCGCTAGGAAGCGCTATTAGCCAAGGTAAGAGCAGGTAAGAGGTATGATCTGGTGCTTTCCCGGCGTAGCTCATGAATGAATTCTTCCCGGGTTTCCAACCAGGTTAAAATCTCCATGGTGGCCGACGTTTCGATGCCCGACTCGTGCAACGTCATCAGGGCTGTAGATCGAAACGTCGGCCACAACGGAGATTTTAACCCGGTTGGAAACCCGAGAAGAATTCATTATTCAGCAGGTAAAAGCTTTTATCACTCAGTCATGGATACTAGTTATTGTTTTCGCTAGCTATACGATAGCAACAGCGCAACAAAAGTCATTTTGTGTGTTGCAGTACGCGAAAAGTGAGTCTGTTACAATGGTGCAACGTGCTTTTTGGCGTGAATATGACATTGATCCACCACACAAATCGAACATCTTACGCTAGTACCTACTGCCTACTAACAGCGAAGAATTGAAAACACGCATAACTTTGGCTGTGAAGACAGTAACTCCTGACATGCTTCACAGAGTGTGGGAGAAATTTGAATATCGACTTGATATTGTTCGAGTTACTCTAGGAGGACATATTGAACATTTGTAATGTTTTTTTTTCAACAAAACTAGAGAATCTACCGGTCATTTGAAGAGGTCGCTCAGCTCTGTGGCTCGTACCATTTGAAAAATACAGATCTTTGAAACCGAAACATACTTTCGTAATCACCCATTTGTTTAATTTAGGATTGTGCCAGTCGAACCGACTAGTTCGACGCGGCCGCGCTCCAAACTGAGGGCAATAAAAAGGTTGAAATGTCCAGGCGCGCTTAGCCTGAGGAAGTTATGTTGCTAGAACCAAATTTGATTAAAAACTTAATTCTCTATTTCTTTAGTTTCTTTTAAGCTATTGAGCAGTGCAGTCTGGTGAGATCCTGCGCGATCATGCCTTGCTCGCAGCAAGCTACAATGTTCACCATCAAGGGTGTTGAACTTTTTCGATTGTTAATGTAAAATCCCAAGAATAGTTGGTCTTTAAGATATCAACAAGCGCCCACCCTTATAGAAGAAACTAAAGGTTTATCTGAGGAGGAGAACAAAGGAAATAAGACAGCCTATTCGTAGACATTGAGGCCACGTGAGGAGAAAATGGGAAGAGTGTCACATAAGGAAGAAGTAGGTACTATATTTATTTACAGTTTCTATATACTTTCGGGTTACAATTTGTGCATTGTTAAACGTTTAATTTAGCAAATAGTTTATCAATAATCTCATTCTTAGGAGATTTACTGATGTGCATTGGACTATTAGTGGCAAAATTACGCTCGCTATTTTCCATAAATTAGGTCAAATGAATGTTAAATAATTCCGTAATAGCTGAATCTTTCATTCCAAGAATGTTTTATGATAATATATCTCAATCAATGTCATCAAGAACTTTTAACCACTAATCAATTAATCAAGAATTTTAAATTTTATATCATGATTTTAATCATAATGTTTAAAAAATACATACCAAGCAGATTCTCATATCTTGTAATTATTCTTCAAATATGCATCGTGACATGAAATACACCTCTAGAAAACTTGAAGTTCCTTTAATTCGTGTGATCAATTTTGGCATTATCATCAACGCTCGTGTCAAATATACTTATTTCTGTGATTTTAGTGTCCTTGAGGATTTAACATGGCAATTGATTTGAAAATGAAAGAGCGAAATGCATAATTATTAGAAGGAAATTCAGATGGATCTTGCAAGGTACATACTTTTGCTGCACAGCCATTTAGAGAGACAAGTTCAATTTGCCAATCACTTAGTAACCTCGCGTGAGTGCATTAATTAGGCAGCATTTCGAATTTGGCCGGAGGGTAAATAATTAAGTGCTGACGCGAAGGCCTTCATCATTGCATTACACCAGAGCCTGATGACCGGTTCTTCTATTTTCTTTGCATGTTTGTCCAATAGAACCGAATAATGTCACTCTTTCGAGAAATAGCAAGTCAGGGGAAGTGATTCTCGATGCCAATCATGACTCCTTCTACACTGGCTAATGTTGACGTCACTAGGCTTTGTTTATTTATTTTCAAAGGTCTTCAGACAACAGGCAGGAAACCTTGACCAAAAACTTTCACCATTTTTTAAAGGCAAAAATTCCACTTGAGGATGCGTAGAATCTCCACGTAATTACATTCTTCGGAGTCAACGTTGGCTGTCACGTCAGCTTTTATTCGCTTGCCAGCCGGACCCTGACTCGAAAGGTCAAGACCTTATCAATAGAAAATTATGACAATTCTCGTTGACAATTGAATTTAATTTCACCGAGTTCAGCTGTGGTAAGGAGGTATTGACCATTTATAAATTCAGCAGTAGCGAAGGCCTTTCCCCTATGTCATCGTATGAAAAAACAGAAATCTTACGACCCACTTACTCATAAATAAGTGGCTAATGAGTTTTTTCGCAAGCGCTTGCGTGAATGGGCTTTAAAAATGATTTTTTATTATTCTCGAAAGATTATCTTAAACCAACGCATCTCATGATCCTTGTACGCTACTCGAATCTGGGTGTATACGACAAAGAAACGAGTTTGGGAATTGAGCATCGGCAAATTATGCCTGCAATCGTTAACGTGTGTTCAGTGGGTGAGTGGGCAATACTAAACAAAATTTTCCAGTGGCGTTGGAAATGTCTCGACCTCTAAAGATGAATAGAGAAATAATTACAAAAGGCCACTCTACAGCAGCTTACTCAGAGTTGGGATGCCGAGTTGAGAGCAAACTCATTTAAGCATTGGGGACTCTCTCCATCAGGAGGCTGAGTTGGGACCACACGCGCGCTATAAAAGGGAATATGTAGCGTGAAATAAACGCAAGCGGAGGATGAAAACTAAAGAAATCCGGCCAATTGTGAATCTTTCGAAAGCGTGGTTTTGAGTAACACCTACGGAGGTATAGTTCGCTGTCCCCGTGATCATCACGCAAGCAAATGTCTAAGTCAACATACTACCCTGGGAGCCTCGAAAGACTATGGTGCTTCAAGACACCGAGCTTTAAAAAGAAATGAAATTATTATAGTAAGTTGATTTTTTTAGAGCGAGAGTGAGGATATAAAGTCCCTCATGTCATCCAACCCCTTGTTAATGTAAGCATGTAAGAAAAAAATAAAACCTCTTGAGCAAAAATCTTAGGTACAGAGGAATAATTTTACATTCACAATATAACACCAAATTTTACATATGACCAAAACTTTAAAAAAATATATTTATATCGTCATTATTGGTCATTCAATCCCTGGTGAGGGCAACAGCAATGGCGGGACGTGGTAGGCTGTTTCAAATCGGACAAGGAAGAAGTTACAGGGATCTGTTCATAAATGGTTCAATCCTAAGATTGGTTGACTGCAGCCCTCCATCCTTCACTATCTAATGGTAGTTCCCGGTCTTCGTGATAGTTCTCCATTACGTACTTTCCTCTTTTTTTTGGTCCATGCATTTATCCCTTGGCCTTACTGTTGGGACTTTTCCCTCCATTTTTCTTTCCATTATATTCCTCACAAACCCACTATGCCTCAGAGTGTGTCAAATCCATCAACTCAAAGATATGTACGCACATGTGTGGAAAAACCTTAAGGGTAATTAGGCATTATATCCTTGTCGAAAAAACCCACTGTAAGAAAAATCCGCACGAGAAGCGAGGTGTGAAAAATCTGCGAAAGACTACTGACAGCCTTATGCTTTTCTGCATCAAAAGAAAAGACACAAAACACGGAATGCGGGAAGGAAGCTGAGAGAGAGGAGGAAAAGTGAGGTATGTTGTAACAGATAAGTGTCTCGCTTTGTTTATATTTCATCATTTCGGGAACTTTGGGAAAAGGAATTTTTGTACCTGCTGTATCTGCTCGATAGTGAATCGCCCCTATTTTTCGCATCTGAGTGCCATTGAAGACTGAGCGCAAGAACAAATTCGGGATAAAATCTAAAATAGGTGGAATCGACTTTGCCATCGAGATGTTCTCTTACTTACTGCTTGGTCCGTATCGAAGCTTTTATAGTTTTATTCACGCGATAATGAAACTTTTTGCTTTAGGTGAATGGATTCTTATAGGAAATAATGTGTTTATAGCTACGTTCCAAGAAAGATTTTTAAGAAGAAGCAATTCTAAGTTGCTGGTTTTAGGCAACGACTCGGATTGTATCATCAGAAATAGATAAAAACGAATGGAAACATGGAAATGTTAAAAAATTTCGGGGTAATTGAACATTTACACGTCTCCAACCATATATTTCTCTTGCCTTGAATTTATATGGCGTTTGTAGGGTTTGATTTTCTCCCGGCGAATAGTTGAGGTCAATTCTTCACTGGTTTCCGTCCGGGTTAGTGGCTAAAGAGCGTTCTCATACTCTTGAACTAAAATAATTTGGAATGTTTCTTTCATTCCATGACCTCAATGTGTCGGGAATGGCCGTTCTCTGATAGTTTCTCAATTTCAATAAAAGTTAGCGTTAGTGTAAAGTAAAAGTAATTAAAAGTGCCATCGACAAGTAATGGCACTTTTATTTACTTTGGATTTTTCCATTCTGATGTTTTTTATATTAGAAACCTAATTCGTATGAATGTGCACAATAACTGAATTTGTAGACACATGAAATAGTTTCAGCAGTTCCTCCTATCAGTTATCATTTAATTCCAACGGGATTTCATTCAGCAGTGTCTTGGTTGTAATTGGCTCATTTAATCACCGCTCAATACTGTCTCAATACGCTCAATATTAATGTCTGGATCAATACTTGTCTCTACTCTTTGATTTACATTGGTAATTTTAATGGAATTATTCAGTTTGCGTATTCACTCGAGGTTATCTCCGACTGTGATGACATTGTAAAGCTTCCTCACGGATTATTCAGCTAATTCGACCACTCAGAAAAGATAAGGGAGCTAGACGCTAAGAGAAATAAGTTTGAATAATCCTTTTTATCCGCTAACGCTTTTTGATCACAACAGAATCTCATAAATAAAGCTCTCTTAAATCTAAAAAAAAACTTTCCACGTAAATCTAACACTTTTCGGTCTCATCAAAACTGAAAAATGAATGGTGTATTATCACTTCCTGCCAATTCACCAGCGGTGGTTGGAGGGTCAAAATTTGATGTGAATTTTATTTATATGGGATTTGGCAATTTAATGGTTGTAATTTTTCGAAATGATCAGCATAGTGGAATCAAATGTAGCATTGAGCTGCACAAAAAAGCTTTTAAGTTTACACGTTATGCCTCATATTTTTTCTTTTCTGATGTAAGTGTATTGTGAGTCGTGAAAATCCCTACCAGGTTGGAAAGCACCTTAACGAAGCGTCGCGCAGTAGTCAGAAATATAAAAAAGCCGGACCAAAGACCATAATTACCTATTTTTGAGATAAAGGCTCAAAACTTGGCACAAATACTCACAAATGATTACTTATTATGAACGAAAGAACGTCGGTGTGACGCGTCGTACCGAAGGTTATGTTACCGTGAGAAAAACTGCATGTTAGCTTGCATTCTTTTTTTATCACTGTCCCGTCTCCGGTCAAAAATCCGCCAAACGATCCCGGACTGCTGTCCAAGATCGTCTGACCTATTTTTGTTTCAATAATGGCACTTCGTGAACAGTAATTACTATAATAGGAAGAAAGTGATCATTTATGTTTCACATGCAAGCAATTTAAGCTTGTCATTTCTTCTTTCAGCGGAAAACGGGAGTGTGAGTGAAGGAACAGTTCCTTATGGAAATGCGCTTCACTGTCAATCGATCGTATGCCTTTTCAAATATTTAACGTTACTTTTTTCGTTGTACCTCCTCTCTCCTAAAAATTTTTTCTACGTGGTAGCCTTCTCAATGACACGTTTAAATAACTCGATGATTTATCTGTAGCTTCGTTAGCCGTTAAAGAATTTCAAAATCGGTATCTCTAGCGATAAGTTAATCCTTCTACAACTGTGCGAATTTGTAAAGGTTTTTTGAAGCCATTAAGATGGTTTGAGCTAGATTGTTCCCAAGTCATAATGGAGACCATATTCAAATGTTATTTTTCGATTTCAGCGTCTGTAGGAAGTATGAAATAAATATTGTAATATTAATGGTGCAAATATATGACCAAAATTCTCAGTAATTAAATAAATAAAGCTAAATAAGTCTCAGAGACTTATGTAGCTTTGACTCATTCTTTCCTTATGAAACTTGACTCATTTTTTCTCGCCGTACGGCTGAAAACCATTCAAAACAGCAGGTATTTTTGGCGATTCTGTAAAAATTACTGTGGTGAGTAATAGATTATTTTTTATAAATAGTTGAGAAAACATGCAATCTACACACCATTAGTATTTTGACGAAATCTAGGTGCTAGAAGTTCCTAATGTGTTCAATATTCTCCCTCTGGAGCGCACAGCCATAATCTATTCCATGTAAAGCAGCTTATATTTTTAGGCATATTGCTCGAAAAGTAGTTCGTCAAGGGTCGACATTTTGATATTATTGGAAAGATGAGAGTTTTTTTCTTTAAAATGAGGCAAATTTCGTCATATTCTAGGTGAAGTGATTTTTCGCTCAAACTACCTTAAGTGTTTAATTCTTCGTAACTGTTCTCGCTTGATAGTACAAACGAGATTGACCATCGTAATGCACTCACGATTAATTGTAAAATTCATGGCATTAGACACCTGATTTCCGGATCTATTTATGTATTTATTGCAGAATGAACGGTGAGTTCCAATTACAATAAACAAGTAATGCATCAACAGAGTGAGGTAAAAGTAGTACCAATTTCTAAAGAAAGAAAGAAAAAATAAGAAGAATATGAATATGAACACTGATAAGTGTACAGATAAGTAAAAGGTATAGTGCAGAATATGACTCCTGAGTTCCTTCCCACTCTCTCCGAGTACTCAGCTAATAGGTTTGCCTATATGTTACCCTAAGTGAGAGTAGATTTTGAACCGCTTCTGAGCACTGTTGAAAAACCTTACGTAGGTATTTCTCCTGTGTGACTAATAGGCTTCTTAAGCTTAGCGATTTGTAGAAAGTGCCAATCTGGGAGTTCCGCTCGATAAGGATATTCATTTTCCGATCGTGAGCGCTAAAAGACTCAGCTAGAGCGAATTGTAGCAGTGAAAAGTTTTCTTCAATGCAAGACAAACCACGAGAGGTTGCAATTAGACATGCCTGTCCAGTACTAGATTGCATTTTCCCTGGAAAAGCCGTTGGAAGGCTCAAGATTAATGCTGCTCTTACCTGCGAGTTTTCTATGTGAATTTCCCATTAGTACACTATTGTCGTAACACTATTATGATGATATTAACTAATAAAATTACATTAATTAGCCGAAGTTAATTACATATTTGCCAATTTCTCGGATTAATACACCTGCACGAACGGTAAACGTAATTTTTATGCACTCACAATGTGTGGAAATAGCACATGAATGTATGAAAATCACACATTTATCTGCTTAGCACGAAATGAGTTCTAACTTCACCCATCAAACTAAAATGTTGGCTGGTCAGTGATTGAGCGATTCTGAAAATGGACACATTTCCTCATTATTATGGGCACTTCTCAGTGATTGTCATCAGTTAACCCCTTATTGCTTATTAGCACTGGGTGTTCTGGGTTAACTGGGTGTTCTTTTTGAGGTCTCGGGTTGAAAAGGCTAAATAATTGTCTGGAGTAGTAGTTGTAGACTTGGTTTTTTGTTGATCCAACAATGCTATGACTTCAGCACCATAACAATTGGAGCACTTTAAAACCTAATAGAGGAAGTCCTCGGCTTCTTGTCCGGCTTGATCTGTACAACTGCGATGGATAGCAGGTTATCATTTTCCATGGACGTTAAATGATGGGGTTGTCTATGTAATGTCTCAAAGATGGGTGAAAACGGTGGAATAGAAGGATCATTGGTGTCACCTTTCACCTCTCGTATCAGCGATACGACCACAAGCGAGACGTCGTAAAGGACCCTTTGTAGCCCTGTTGTACATTTTCATTGGCTGCCGATCATATTTGGGATTAACGATTAAAATGAATCGCTAAAAATGTAGTTAACTATTTAACTTCTCCGTTACTTTTTAGAAGAGCTAACTTTTAACGTTTAATCGTCAAAATTATACATTAACTGATACAAAAGTAACTTCAGTTAATTTTTTTCGTTAATTTTTGGCGAATGTCGACCTGCTCGAATTTGGGCGTAAAGCTTGCCCAGCAGACAAAGGGGAAAATAAAACGGTATCCAAGAGTGCAACATAGCTGGATAGTTGTGAAAGAAATAAATGAATTGGCCCAGACGAATACATCAAACAAAAGCGGGGTTGAGTGGAGTGGCCGCCAAAGTTTAGGAAAGTTAAAACAAAGTTTAGTTTCTCAGACGAGAAAACACGAGACCATTTGAAGACCATGTCCGCGTGGTACAACACTGGCAGTCCATCATCAGCGCAAAGTGAAAGGATGTTTAGTGCAGCAAGGCTTCTTTTTTCAGACAAGAGAGGACAGATGTCCGATAAAAATTTTGAATTAAGAATGTTATTAAAGTTTAATGACTTTTTAAGTAAAAGTTAAATAAATTTTTCTTGAATTTGAAGTTTGTGTCTATTTTATCCCAATTGCGGAAAATAGCTTTAAAAGGTTACTTTTTCAAAGTTTCTTAAAAGTAACTGAAAAAGTAACTGTTAGCGTAAAAGTTACTTTTTTAACTTTAACTACAATCATTTACTTTTTCAGAAAAGTAACTTTGAACTTTAATTAGTTACTTTTTACAGAGATTAACTTTAACTTTAATCAGTTAATTTTTTTGGTAAATTTCCCAACTATGCTGCCAAGCCGGCGTGGCGTGTCATAGGCCTGAATGCCGAGGCCTGATGGTGAACTTAATCGAGGGTGTGTAAGAGGTTACGACCAAAATGGCGAAACATTATATTATTCAGAACTCTGCCTCAATTTGACTTGACCGTGACGTTTCATATTACCCAAAGACTTAATTTTTCGTGGCGAATCGGTGTTGATGATGCCTTTTGTCATTCTTAAAAACGCGCCTTTTCAAGCCACGGATGAAGCCACTTTTTGCACTCTTTCCGTCTCCATCCCCGTCTTTGGTAAATTTGACTTATTTGCGGGTCATTTGGGTTTTTATTTTTTAGTTTGGGAAGATGGGGAGAGGATCTTCTGTCTCGCGCGGCGGCAACACCCGGATACAGCAATACTCCCTCAAGGTCGCGATTCCTGCCCTTCCACCTTTAGCCACCCACAGCAACCCATTCTCTCCCTTCTGCAACACGCGGCTAAGGCCATTATCATTCCTTATTCCATTTGCGTGACGCACCAGGGCGCCCCGGTCGGGCCAAAGCCTCACCCCCCACTTGAAGCTCAAAATAGGCTCGCTACCGCAAGACGAGAACGGGCCGGAAATATTTTCAGCACCAACATACTCCTGCTTCACTTGAAGAGCGTATTACAGGAATAATGCCCCTGCTTGGTCTATTTGGAAAGAGGATATGAAAGACTGGAGGCTTTTATTGAAGAAAAAAATATAACTCCATGATAATTGGTGATATTTAGATGGATGTAAAAATGATTTTGAATGATAGAATATGAGCACAGATTGTTTGCATACCAATATTTTTTATAAGTGAAAATTTTATTGCATGAATCACTTTTCTACCTCAGTACCTTTGAAAAGATGGTTACCCCAAAAGAGTATCTCCTCTGGGGTGCTCTGGGGTACCTATATTCCGCCGGAATGTATATTCCTTCGATACGGTTGTTATACTTGTTGGATTTGAATAAAGATATTATGATTGTTGTTTTTAATTTTGGGATGCTGGTGTAGAAAAGAAGGGAGAGGGTATCCTGTGTTGCAAAGTAGGCAAAGGCGAAAGATAGGGTAGAGGGGATGTGATTACGCGTTGTTTCGTGGGACGGGGTTTCCTTTTTTTATTTTCCTTTTGAATCTCCCTCCTCGGTGACGTGGCACGCATTTCGCTGTGTACTTGTTAGGGCAAGAGGTTAATCTTAGAGTATATAGTTCAACAGAGGTGGCGTGACGAATTTCAGGTGAAGCCACGGTGAAAGTTGTCCGCCATATTGAGTGACCGTAAGAACACTGATTTCCGTAAGAGATCGTGAGACGGGATGACTATTCTGAAGACGAGTTCTCTACTCTTAGTGGTTCCATTGTCCTTTCCTTCTGTTGTTTTATATTTAGCAATAAAATTATCCCTCCCTCAAATACTGGCAGGTATAATTATTAACTCAAATGACAGTTGTGAATGATGCCAGCAGCAGGCATACAAGAACTACGGTTATTGATTGGGGAATGAACTCGATACTAATTATTTGTTTTTCATCAGCATTGTCAATGAAACATTAGGGTCTAATGTTTTCACAAATTAGCTACTCCTATAAATCACTGACAACTCAGAAATGAGGCACATTCGAGGATATTCAAGCCACCAACAATTTTGCTCTTAATTGTGAGGTCTTAAAAGGGTATAGTCTTTAATGGTGAATAATTTTTAATTTCAGTAATAGTTCAGTTTCAATTTGAGTAATCCACAGAGTTCCACGATCCATTTACATTCAGGTTCTCTCATTAAGAAGCCAATAAAATAATTAATTGCCATAGCTAATGTTAATATAAATGAGGCTATTAAATGAAATATCTACATAGATTTGAAATATAAATTTGACCTGCGTTGTAACTGGTATTCGAAGTGGATTTCAATCTCATATGTAAATCAGTGTAGAACAGTTAATATTAAATCAATTATAGATACATTTTATGGTGGGAAATATTGAAAAATTAAATTTCAATATAGATTACCATGATATTAATGATTCATCAAGTCATTGCAACTCATGCTTCCCATTTCCATTTTACTGAATAAATACCACAAAGATAAGTTACTATACCTACTTAAGAATGTGTGTGGCTATAAACAAAGTTCTGGTTGCTTTAAAAATAATACTATAAATAAATAATACCCATATAAAGTAGTTAAGGTAGCGGAGCAAATCGGACATTGCACAACAATCTTTCATCAAGGCCGTTTTACGCGATGAAAGATTTTGCACAAACGTATGTACGTGAGATTGTACGTTTGTCTCAACGAAATTAGAACAGGTTCTATTTCCCGTGCAGGCAGTGAGACATTCGCACAAGCGTTCATGCAATATGCCGCTTTACACGATACATTTTTCCTCATGCAAGAGTACCCACACTGAAGCCCCATATATGGGAGATATAATGGATATATATGGACATATATTCGCCATATATGACCCATATATTTGCTCAAGATATGTTGGACTGCCAATATATGTTACATATATGGGGGAATATGTGGGTTTGACATATATGTTTCATCAATATGTTTTCCATATATGTTTTATATATGACATTTAAAAGAAATTTTAATCATATTTTTCACTGGAATAGATGAAAATTTCTATACGTACGTATTTTCTTTTAATGGAAATGGGAATGGATTAATATACAAAGATATGAATAGATTTCTTTAAAAATGCATAGATTTTTATAGTTACGTATAAATTTGCATATATAGGGTTACAAAGTTGGTTAATAGATGGCGTTGATCACCGTCGTTATCGCAGATTAACTATAGATTGTTGCCGCACCAACTGGCAGGTTATAAGGGATATCTTTGCTCATGATATGTTGCAGAGCCGATATATGTTACATATATGGGGGAATATGTGGGTTAGACATGTATGTTTGATCAATATGTTTTCCATATATGTTTTATATATGGCATTTGAAATACATTTTTAACCATATTTCTCACTGTTATAGATGAAAATTTCTGTACGTTCGTAGTTTTTCTTCTATGGAAATGGATAGATTTATATAGATATGAATAGGTTTCTTTAAACCCATATAAATTTGTAGTTACGTATTAATTTGTAAATATAGGGTTGCAGAGTGGGTTAATAGATGGCGTTGACCATCGTTGACGTCGCAGATGAACTATAGATTGTTATCGCGCCAACTGGCAGGATATAAGAGATAGTTTAACTCCGTGTTATTAGTTGACCAACAGCAATATTATCAAGAGGCGCAATTTCTATCATCGTATCATTAATAATGAACGATTAATGACTATGATAAATTGCCTCTCGAAGTGACGCAGCCGTGTAGAACAAACCAGATGCCTTTGGTATCCAGTTTGTCGTTCTTTTAAACTAACCGGTGGTCAGGCAGGAATACTGGGTGATTATACATGGGTTGGAAGATGAAGAAACTTCTATCCGTATATGTTTGTCGTCGTACTTAGGTCTCAACCACACTAAAGCGCCATATATGGGACATATATGTAGAGCGATAATTTTCACATATATGTGAAATATGTGGAGATATATATGGATTCTATTAAAAATTGGCCCCAGAGCATATATTTCCCATATATGTCTCCATATATGGGAAATATATGCTCTGGGGCCAATTTTTAATAGAATCCATATATATCTCCACATATTTCATATATATGTGAAAATTATCGCTCTACATATATGGCACTTTAGTGTGGGTATACGGAAGAGTTTGTACAAACAAATGTACCGTGTAAAACGGCCTCATTATTTTTTATTTGGGAGACACTAAACACATACCATCAAGAGCAGACGACATGCTTTTCATTGCTCCTACCTGCCGGTTTCTTCATAAGATCCACTGGAGGAGTTGACAATATATTCTGTATTATCTGCCTAACCGATACTATCCCTAGTTCTCATAATTCAACATTTTATAAACAAAAAAGGTGTAAATATCTAAGTTTACGCCTATTCCGCTAATAGTATATCACGGTCACTCAATATGGCGGACGGTTACGCCCACCCGGCTTCACCTTCGCTTACGGCCGAGTATAGGCAGCGCCACCTCTGGTACCTTAATAACTCTATGAGGTTAATGCCGCTGCCTCATGGTTGGCGCTTCGAGGGAGGAGTGAATTTTTCGTTGACCACACTGTGAGTAATACCGTGGCCAGGGTCAGAGAGGTCTGAAGTGAAGTGTGGAGGAGTAGACGGAGAGACATGTTGGCAGGTGTGGTCTCCTTACACCAACGGGGCCCCATCGCAGACCATCACTGATATACAGGCAAGTGCGCGGTAAATCTGCCCGTCACTTCATTTCCATTTATGTTTTGTATTCCCTTGATTTAGTTTACCCGTTAATTAATTTCTTTAATATTTAACTTTGTGTTCCTGGTTTAAGACTAGCACCTTTTAAGTTCCGTTTGATTATTTTGGGTATTTTCCGCATAAGGGACAGCGGGGCACGGAAGAGGAAGTTGGTGGTGGAGATCCGTAGGAGATAGAAAAAGTGGATTGAGCATGTATTGGGAGGAAAAGTTGAAAGGGGGTGATACAGCGGAGACTTATGGGTAAGTTATATGGAGTGGAAGTAGAGGAGTAGGACTTTTAAAAGAGATAAAAGTAGGAAGACAGTGTGAAAAGCTTAAGACAGATTTCTGCAACAAATCTTTCCAAGCAGTAGTTCATCAGGAGCGAGATGGCTGTCAACGCTGTACCTACAGATATGCAGATAACCTTCAGAACTATGGTGACGAAAAATTGCCCTGAGTTTGAAAATTACCATTATAATTCCTTGGATTATGTATACATATAATTATTGTTGATGGATCTTGGCTTACCATGATTATTTATACATGTCGTCTCTTTCCATGGTCATCCGAACATGGAGTAGTAATAAGAATTTTCCCGTCATTGCGATTGTACAAATGATGTTTTTCCGCGACCAATATTTGTGTACATACTTTCGAGGGCCTCGTGTGCAAAAACCATTGAGATTACAGAATATCTAAAACTATGACTGGATAGCCCGTTTCGTCGACTACCGGAAATGGTTTGTTGCGAGGTGACGTCATAGCGCTGCGCGTGGGGGTCTAAATTTGGGCTTGTTTGGGCACGGCGCACGCTCAGTTCAGTTGTATCTCCGTAACGAGTTGATCGGTTTTAGTGATCGAGGTGTCTACGGAGAGCTGAGAACCTGAGTTAGACTTTAATAACACAACAAATATAAAATTTACATTGGAAAGCAGAAAATATTAGTTACCATCGACCAACTGTTCATAGTACTGTTCATGTTCATTTGTACTAATGATTTCGATGAATAAATGTTATGTATAGCGTAATTTTCTTTCTTTCATTTCAACTTTCTATCTGACAAACAAAACAAAAGAATCTCCTAATTACAAGAGTAACGTATGTAATTTCGAATTCACGAAATAAAGATCCGACGGGAGTATCAAGAATACTCCCTGTATATTTTCATAGCAAATTTCACCCTTTTTGGTGTATAGCAGTAATAAGCACAGAGTAAAGGATGAATAGTTACAATCGAAGTTTTTCAAAAGATTATTTTTATGTCCTACTATTTGAGACTATGTTAATCACTCCGGGTCAAATGGGCTCAAATTTGACTTTCAAATACGTTTACGAGGGTCATTCGCTTAGGACTATAATTCACGCGTATCTCCCATCGACATATCTCACACTTAAGGATTTTTTTTACAACGACCAGTTTCCCTTTCGTTTCATTTCTTCTGGGCTTTGGTATCATTCTCCGCTCGAGGTTAGCGGCCAGACCTTTACCATTCTATGCCGCGATAAACGGTGGGTCGTCGTTCGGTGGAATCATCACGGAGTGATATCGATGCCGAAATCTTTTTCTCTTACCGTGAGAAAAGGAGTCTTACAAGAAATCTCCGTGGTCAGGACCGGCGATCACGACTTCTTTCCCATTCTTATTATTTCTCAAAGTTCCTCCCAAGTGGTCTTGAGTCGCATCTGTAGAATTCCCGTTCTCCGCCTCGCCATTGATTTGTTACATGATTCTCAAGTATCCACACTTACGCGCATCCTACGGAAGAAATTACACCAACTCCATATCTGGATAGTGGAGGGAGTGGATAAAAATGCATCAGATGAAGTTATTAAAAAAGGAATCCCATTCGAAAAATTCCTTCCTTCGGGAAGAATGCACTTAAAACAGAAACCTTCCGGTGCGTCACGGTTCACTCTGCATTCCTCCCTAAGAAAGGAATTTTATTTTGCGGATTGGCTTCCTTTTTTCAACCGTTTTAAGTGTTGAACTGCCGCAAAACTGTCAAACCCTTTTTTTTTAAATCAAATGAGGTGAAGTAAAGTACCTGAGAATGACCGTAACTTCAGGCATATCGTGGAGAAAATAAACCAGAAAAATTTGCGGCACTGCATTGAATAGACAAGGATTTTTTGAAGTGACCAGTAGGGAAGTTATCGGATGAAAGAGGGAAGTTACTTTACTCTGGTCAGGCCACATCTCGAGATCGGCGGAGATATTTATGACCCACGACAGAAAGATTCAGTCCGCATGCTATACAAAATATCAAGGAAAGCTGTCTGCTTCATTCAAAACTGCTATGAGGGCTCAGAGTTCATAGCACAGTTGATGGAAGTAAAGGTTGAGAGCCTCTACTTAGAGACTCGGTGGCTGCGCGATCGGCTAAGATAACTTGAAACATTTAGGTCATGCGAGTATCGGGGTGACACGAAAGTTAATATTTAAATATACAGGTTTATCGTTTTAACGTTTAGGTTATTTTATATATCGAGTTTAAGTAAAAAATTAAAATCGGCTATTCTTTGCCAACGTTTCGGAAATTAATTTTTCCCATCTTCAGGGCTAAATAAAAATACACGATGGTCAAAACAAACAACAACGCAGCATTTACACCAATTTGTCAATAATTATCCATAAAATCATTACCTTAGAACACATTATTATTTCTTGACCATCGTAAATTTTTATTTAGCCCTGAAGTTGGAACATATTAATATCCGAAACGTTGGAAAAGAATAGCTGATTTTCATTTTTTACTTAAACTCGATATTACTTCCCTGTATAAGTAAATGTGAGGTCGATATGACGAGCAACGGATACTATTTAAACTCCGCGCTACTCACCTCTAAAATTGACTGAAGTGAAAAAATAAGAGAGATACTGTGTGGAACTTATCCGTTACAAGTACAAACATTTCTTCTTTCCACGCACTATTAGTGACAACATAAAAAGAGAGACACGTTCACACTCCGATAACATACATTTCACTTTTTGTCCTTATCCCCTTCCAATCCCCTCCCCATATTTCATGTTCATAATCCGCAATAATTGATTTTATTCTTATTTACATTCTAGTCGTAGCTTGACCTCATTTTCCCTTGTACGAATACCCTGTGATTGATCATTATCGGCCATCATTCGAGGCATTTAAGCAATTAGTTATTCATTCTTCCGTTTCCAAGGCTAGGTAGAGGATCGTCGTGATTTCTGGGTTGTAGGACAGTCCTCGCCAATTCTCAGCCTTGGATGTCCTCTCTAAATGTGATGGGTGCATTGCTTCATAACATTCGCCAGGTTCCGTGAAGGTATACTATGGAGTGAGAACATCAGCAATGAGTGAATCTCTTTCTTTCATTAATTTGACTCATAAAAAACATTTTATGAGATAGGTGATTTTTAGAGCTATAGATTAGATGGAGACCTGATGGGTCTAGGAACAATAATGCTAAAAGTTAAGTTTTTGCTAAACATTTTCTCTTCTAGTTTTGTATAAAATTTGAAATTGAAGATATATTGAAATGCAGGTGATTGGGATATAAAATTTATGATTGGAATATTTATGAAGTACATTGAAGCGAACGCCCCGGAAAGTGTTGACTAGTGTCGATCTAATTTAAGGCTTATATTTCAAATTCATACGGCACGACATCCATTGGGATTTGTTAAAATTAAATATTTCATTCTTAGCATAGCGTGAAATTCGTAAAAATGACTGGCAAGTCATTGAAATGTGGATGCATTGACTTGCATATTAGATATGTTTCGTTGTAGTCATGTTACTTTTAAATAAAAAAGGGATCAGCATTATGATTCATTACGAGCGTTTGAAGATATCAAGCCTCTCGTTTATAATTTCATCATTAATAGCCAGCTTATGATAAGTTATGAACACATATTTGGAGACTCTTTTGAGACTTTTTGAGCAGCACTTTTAAGTAGATTTTATCTTTTTCCTTTCATTCAAAAACAGGATGTCCCACCAGTGTGAGAACTCAATCGATTAGTTTATTATAATTAGCTTTGGATGCATCGTAGCGTGGAGGACGTGAAATATTTCTCGGTTCGTGAACCTTTCAAAAACCTTGTACTAAATCACAAAATCGTGATTCTTTAGAAAATCGTGTTTAGTTTTGCGAATAGCATTCAGGGGTAAACATTTCGTGACCACCTTTTTGGAGAGTATATATTTTCTCCCTCTACGGAAAATGCTAAATGCAAAATTTTTTCTTCGCCTCAGAAAAGTAAACGATAAAAGTAAACATAGCATAAGCCACTAGCGTCGAAAACTGATTCCTAATAAGTTAGAACCCTGATGATTTTATTGCACAATAGCAACGGAAAGTTTGTTCGAATAAAATTCTGCCAAAATCTTTTGTGTATATCTTGGGTGACCGCAGGAAAAATATCGGAATATTTTTAATGTGGTGCATTTTTTATCGGGAACGAAATATCATTGCTAATCTTGAAGATTTATTTTAGGGAAAAGATGCATTATATATAGAGTTTCGTATTCAATGGGATCAGAAATTTTCATTCTAAAATAGTGGAGGAGGTTATTTCAATTATATTAATATTCTATACGTCAACTTCCATACCTCACCTGATGCATTATATATAGAGTTTCGTATTCAATGGGATCAGAAATTTTCATTCTAAAATAGTGGAGGAGGTTATTTCAATTATATTAATATTCTATACGTCAACTTCCATACCTCACCTGATTTCCTCATGAAGTTCTTTTCTAATCAGAAATATTAAATTCATCAACAACGTGAACAAGATCGAATTATATCTTATGCGGATATTTTTTCGGATTAATGAAAAACTATTCATTTGATAAGGCTTATAATAGCCTTATAAAACGAATAATTAAATGAGTATTTGACCCTGGTAATCTTAATTATGTACAATTCAATGAAAAATGTCTCTTTATTTTTAGTCTATTTGTGGATTATGTTTTTATAGCTTCAAAATTACTTTCTGCCCTAAAATCTGACTCAATGACATTTTCAGTGGTTGAGCGCCCGGTTTTACTAAGGTGAAAATATTAAACGTGAATTTTTCAGTTTACTTTGTATGAGCTGGTAGAAATACAATTTTAGTTTTCGAATATACGTCTAACTTTATATCGAAGCATGCAACATTCGATACAGTCTTGGGAAATTAGGAAATTATTTGAGTAAGTAAGCTTATGTGTCCCAATAACAGTCAATTAGATGTTTAATGCCGGCTTTGTTGAGATGTAGACAACGTTTTAGGAATGTAGAACGATACTGTCCAATTCTATCTTATTTGTTGATTTCATACGCGTGGTTATCCCGGGTAAATCTGTTTTTGGTCCCCAAGTCTCGACCGTGGCTGCGAATAGAAGAGAAATGAATCTCAGTGAGTTGGTGGCCTTTTTCAGGTGGCAGTTATTTGCATTTGGTGACAAATAGGTGCGACGGTAGTTAAAAATACATTAGCACCCCTTCTTTCATGAACGCACTAAGTGGCCACAAGGCTCAACTCATCTCTGCCTTGGGTCTCCTTGCCTCATTCACAGACTGTCCCCTGAAAGCGAGAATGCTCTCATACACATTTTCTTTGTCCCAATACCCGCTCAGATACATCGGCGATGTTCATGGTCGAGACTGTAATCAAACCACTTCACCTAAGAAAATAATAAGGCCAAAGAAAAAGATACTGCTTTAAGAGAAGTTACAGGCTTAAGAAAATGAAATAGTTCTTGGCTTACTCAATATTTGGGAATTTCTTCATTGTGAAATGTAAAATATACTGCTAAATAAAATATGAATTTATGAATTCTTTGAAGTAGATATCGACGGATACGATATTGATCTTTACGAAAGAAATCATTTTCACAAAGAGACGGCATCACTAGTGCATTCTGTGAATTTATTAATTTCGTTATGCTGTGACTTACCTACTCCGTTTCATCTTACTTACCCTTGAAATGTTTATCCATATCGACATTTCAAAAGTCACCTGAATGCTAATCCACTTTTTGCTAAGACCAACCTTCGGAGGCATAATATAACCCTGCTCTCTATCGTAAAGTCTCAAATAATTTAATAATGAGGCAACACAAATTCCCACCCAGGATTGTCACCTCTTTGGTAAAGCTTTGTTATTTAATTTAACTTCTCGCCTTTCTACTTTTCTACTAAATATTCTGTTACTCTATCCATCCGTAGTATTTAGTGCACCTCTTTGTTCTTTTGCATCTCATTACCCTCGCCAAAATTATTTCATGCCAAAACTTTCATGTTATCCTTCCAGCGACTTTTATTATTCACTGCAATCCCTTGGTGGATTGGGTAAATCAGTGTAATGCATGTTGGTGATTACTCACCCCCTGCCACACACCCCTGAGGTGGCTTGCAGGGTATTTTGTAGATGTAGATGTAGATGTAACAGACGTTTGGTCTCCAAAAATCTACCTTTACCAGCTTCCCCTAAACGTTTCTACCCATTTCTATTTCTTTCAACGCCTTTCTGACGACATTCAGTGAATAGAAGTATCCGCTGTGGAGCACGTGCAGAAACGTGCTGAAAACATTTTCGTGAGATTTTGCTGAAATATGTTCAAGAAGTGCTTGGTGGGTAAAAATACCCAAATACTGGATTAGGATGAGGCAGATTGGGTGGTTGGAACAGGTAATGAGGAACGAAGGGATACTGAAGATCCTGATAGAGAGGAGGATGTAGGGTAAGCGGGAGATGAAAGAGAATAGGATTTATGGACGGAATGAAAAGAGATAGGACATACGAGGAGCTGTTGAATGAAATTGCATGAGATAGGGGCTTGCGCGTGTAAAATTCTTGGGGATAATTTTACTCTTTGCCATTTTAACCTATCTTAACCGGATGACCACTTTTATATTGCTTAATATTTAAGTATAAATATTAATATGTTGGTCCTGGAATGTGTTTGAACCATTAATTTTTAAAAATAACTTCATTTTATTTTAGCAGTGCTTTAGCAGTGCTTTAGCATTTCTGGCAGGCAGTAGGAAAATTATGGTAAGCACTGCAGAATCACCATCGTATTGATGCTTTAACTTATCCTAATACGCTTTTCACAGTCTTTGGCTCGTGATGAATGGCTGTCGACCTTTACATCTTTCTAGTTTTTACTAAAGGATAAAGTGAAGTTTATATTAGATCAACTCCGTTTTCACTAATTGTGTATTGATTTTTCATACGACGTGCAAAATTAAGGTAAATTGGGCATTTCACTCTTTAGTTCGAGCAATATTCGTCGCTATAATCAATGAATTTGTGTCTGCTAATAATTTTAGAAGAACTCCGTTTTGAATTTTCTCATTCAATGATTGCTTTCAGTTTTGCTTCGAGCTGACTTGTATTTTGTTCGTTCTTAGCTTGAATCGAAAGTTCATTTGAGATAGGTATTTCAGATCTGAGTGTTTTCTTCAATTGTCAGTTTTTCAATTTTCTTTTCTTTCTCACCTGAAACCTGACAAAAACGAATCATTATTTCATGTGAGTCACCTGTTCACATTTTTTTCTAGAAGTTAAGGTTATGGCTTGGCTTTGAAAAGTAAAAAACTCGTGTAACTGGTAATTCTCTTTTTGGAAAATAATGCTTACTTTTTATTTCAGGTCAGACCAGCTCCTTGAGGACCTTCGATACTTGAAAAACTCGTTAATTTTACCATCTCCTTTATAAATGCGGGAATTCTTTACCCATGGAATTTTGGATTCCTCGATCCATACGTGAATACCCGTAGATCGATAAAGATCTTTTGCCGGAGACCCAAGACATAAAAACTCATGAGGTAAGTGTTAAATTTGCGGAATAAAACTTATGGGGAACGCTGGACACAGAATAAGACATTCTGTGAACTGAATTTTAACAATATTTCGATCCCGACAAACAAGAATTATACCATCTCCATATTTGGTGAGAAAATGTTTGAGCTGTGTAATTCTTAGATTATTTTTGTTACACTTTTATCTCAAGGGTAATTAGCTCATGATACTGTGGCTACTGCGATTAGAGACAAACTGTCCATATAATTTGTTACTAAAATTCGTGCAAATATCTTTGAATTTTGGAGTTACAATCTTTTGGATGGCCTGCTTTTATATCAGTTGGTTGAATATGTGATCTCACGTCACCTTGAGGCTTTTGAGCTCACACTTCATGATTATCTGAGGAAAAAAACTCGCGGAAAACCTCCATCATGAATGTGGACGCACCTCCTTCTTCCTATTTTTCACCAAGTGCCTCAAAACGTAGAAATACAATTGATTTGATTTTTTTATCCTCGTGTTAGATTTCCGGATTTTTTGTAGCTCATATACACCTATTCGTTAAGCCTAAAATACTCCATTGACATTCTGAAGCCAGTAAATCATATCCCAGTCGATAGTTACCGATAGATAGATACCGAAATAATGGGTATGGTAGTATGGGCTTAGTTATCAAATTTTGAATTTTTTAAAGTAAAGCTAGGACAACTGTGTTGAATATTACTAGATTTTTTTTCTTAGTTGTCCATTGTTAAGTTTTTAATCGAGTCATTTACACTATAAAAACGTTTTGAGCCCATCGAATGTTTTTGCATATTTTTATGGCGTTCTTAGTATCTGATGATGTTCGTAGATGGAAACAAGCGTTTCATCATGCCATTAATTTGACGCATTGACACGAATTCGTAGTTCATGAATTCGATAAAAATGTCGTTTCTACTCCGCTGGATAGTGCAAACCGTCAATAAAATCTTTGAAAATTCCTGTCATATATTCTAATATATCTTAAGCTGTTATTCTACGGTGTCGTTTAAGATTAATACTATACAACTAAATCAATTTATGAATGTCGTACTTTCACTAATTTTATCTATTTTTTAAACCAAGTCATTCTTGAGCTCGGGATATTTCCTACCTGTCTACAGGACACTAAAAACTCTTTCTCTTCTTCAACTATTCTCCTCTCTTACCTAACATTCTTACTTCTACAACAACCTTCAACATCTCATAGAATTCTGTTGTCTCGTTCATTCTCCTTTTATTCTCTCTTCCCGATAATATCTCTTATAGTTTTTTCCCTAAACAATTCCCAAGACCTTGACGTCATCTCCTTGTGTCGTCATACCTTCTACATTCTTTTCCTAATTCATCTGCATTTAAAAAAAATAGCAATCCATTATATTTCTGGCATCACCCCGGGCGTATTATATATTTTGTCCCACCTCTCGCTTTTTATTTATATTCATCTACATCAAAATTACGCCCTATATGCAGAAGCGTTTGGCAGGGGGTGTTAGGAACCAGACATGAAGAATGGAAGGAATTGGGAAAAAATTGGAAGAGAAAAGGACAGAAGTGTATTGTACGACAGGGAAGATGTAATGATGTCACACCTATGTTTTGGTTATAATAACTAACTATGTGGGAAAAATGTAATTTAGTGCCTATAAGCTCGGTAGTGTATGTCCCTTATTTTGTCACCTCTGTCATTTTCTAATGCTATATAGTTTCTGATTTAAAATAATATGATCAGTGTCATCCTGAAACACGCGTGATCTGTATTTTTCAAGTAATCTTGACCTAGCGCGTAGCCTCCGGGTCTCTACGGTGCTTCCAACTTGGTCCTTCTATCAGCTGTGCTGCACTCTCTGTTCTTCCGTTGTCATTTTTAACGAAGCGTGGGGCATCACTGTGTATTTTATTTATTTCACGTATAAACTATTTCTGTACTAGATCTAAAATGCTCGCGGAGTGTAAAAGTTTCAAGGGAAATGTTAAATATATTATGCATGATGCAAGAGTTATCGATCGATAATTAGAAAAAAGCTTTAAAATAAACTTTTTGGAGCCATATTCATGTGCATTATTGAGCCTCCCAAATTTTACCCCTCGCCATGGCTCATCATCTCACCGTAGAACCTTGTATCCATGCTTCGTGAATGACCGAAAGGATACTGCCGGTATCGTTATGGTAACTGCCGTCATTCCATCAACTGCTAGAGGCACATAAATTAATTTTCCTCGTCTTTATCTGCGGTAATCAATCCAAAGATAGGTTTGCTGCAGCTTCATTCTTTTTTTTAGCTCATCACTTTATTCATTAATACTTCCTTATATTAAAATCCCTCAAAATGTTTTTCGTATACATTCTGTCCTTGGTTCTCCTAGTTAATTTATTTCCCATTTATTTACCCATCCGTAATTGATATCAGGAGACTTTTATGTCTCAGAATATGTTTATTACTTCTACTTACTTTTCTTCCCAGATATTTGTAGGACCGCTTCATGAATGGTTTTCATCATTCATTTGACCCTCATCATTCTTCTATTACCCTAGATTCCGATTGCTTACTATCTTTTCTGTCTGTTGGTCCACAAGTTAAATTCGCACTGAAAAAATACTTAAGTGAATATTTTTTAATTGCGTGCTTTATCAGAATATTCGTCGTAAAATTTATCATTGAGATGTGTGGCTGCACTGGCGAGAAAGAAAATCAGTGCCCATTATTGTTTTAAGTTTGTTCATAATTCAACTCGCATCTTTATTTTGCCGACTTCTCTTCTGGTGTTGATCATCGGCTAGCATCATCATTTTTTCTATCACAGATTCATCATTAGCTATTGAATGAACGGTTATTCGCTTGACTTGTAGGATTTAAATTTGAGCTGAATGTGACTGCGTGATTGATTGATTAGGGTAATCTACCGGATACGGTAGGTACAAATGGGAGAGAGTAAAATCCTCTAGATTTTCACTTGCGCATTCCCCTATCTCCCTACGTATTGTCGTTTGTCCTACGTCTCTTAATCCCGTCCATTAAGTCTTTTCGAAAAGAATTTCCCTACTTACTAGAAATAAAAACTGAGAACACCATTGTATCACGTAAGTCCAAAAAACCAACGCAGAGGTTAATTTCTTCGACTCGTTTTCCGGAAAAGTTCTCTTGTGTGCCATCCTGTGAAAAGATTAGCATTGAAGATGCCCATCCGTCCGCGAAAATTACGATGGGCGGGGTGTGAAAGGATTTGGGTTTCGGTCTTTGGTTTGAAGCGGTGATGCGGAATCAGGGATTTTGACGCACCTACACATAGTGATGTGTAGGCGGGTGTCGTGGGCATATGCTTACACAAAGCACCAAGGTCGAGGGCCACTATTCGAAATAGGGAAGAGAAGCGGAGGGAGCTCTGAAGATGACTGAGAGACGAAGGAAATCGTCAAGGACTGTCTGATCATCTTTAGAAAGGCGGGGAAGGCACAAGGGTGGGAGAAGGAGGTGGGTTTAAGCATCTCTGCGCTCCTTCCAGGCGACGCCTTATTCTTAAGAGACCTCTAAATTGGGAGACATTGGCGACTTGGAGCGACGTGACCGACACCCCTCGAATAGATTTTCCCCTCGCGAATGTTTTTGGATCTATAATTTCGTGGGCGGCAAGGCGCTGGTCAGTCAATCTTTCGAGGAATTGCGTGGTTTGGTAGATGCATTAGAAAATAAGTGCGGAGAAAACTTAATGAAGATTATCCCTTTCACTGTCTGATGGCCGATCTAACGGCCAACGGTGGACGTGCGATAATAACTACGGGCCGATATAATGACCCAATCTTTATCCTAAATATTCTTTATCATGTTCACCTTTCAAATGCAATCTGAAAGCATTATTCTTTACTATTTATTTGTCAAATATGTTCCCATAATCTTTCAAATATTTAACTTTTTGGAAAAAATAAATGTAATTGTTGTTGCAAATTTAATACCTAGAACGCTATAGACTTACTAAAAATGGCCGGGCATTATTCCCACAACTTGCATAAAATTTTCTAGAATTAGAGGTGTGATTCACAAGAAACCTTAAGTAAAAAATTGGCTTGGATAAAGAAAGCCATAAAAATATGAGGGCACAAACTGGCGCAAGGACAGAAATTTACCTATCTCGGCTTTATGTTGGAGGAAAATGAACTAGCATCTGAGACATTAGACGGATAATTGCGCTATTGAAAGAAGCGTCCAGCAAAAGGAAAGAGCAGATGACGAAGACCTCGTGTAAGATTGTAAAGAAAAGGTTGGCGAAGAGTTTAATACAGCATGTAGTGTTGAATGGTGCGGAAAAGTGGACTCTGAGGAAGAGGATAAGAATAGGTTGCAGGAGTTTGAGATGTGGGTGTGGAGGAGAAAGTTCGGGGGACGGATAGGAAAATGAACGAGGAGAGCAGGTAGCTGGAACAGGTGATAAGAGGTGAAGTGATGTTGAAGGCCGTGATAGAGGGAAGGATGTCGCGTAAGCGGGTAAGGCCAACAAAAGAATAGGCTTTATGAACGAGATGAAGAGAGGTTGGACGAATGCTGAGATGAAGAAAGACATTATGTATGGGTGGGTAATTTACACTGGCGAGTTACGTCCGCAAGTTTCTTCTGCAAGAGCTTACAGAGTATTTCACTCGCACTAAAATTTTTTCACGAGTTTGTGCAAAGCAAGATAGGTTGCTGTTTACACTGGCAACAATACGCTTCTGCATGTGACTCACCGAAAATTTTAAAAATTCTACAAGCGGACTTGTAGAGCCCTTAGCTTCTGCAATCTACGTTGGAAGTCACTTGCTGCAAGCAACCTGCGGAATAAACATTCCAGTTAAAACCCACATTAAGGAAATTAGGGCCTTAACCTGTGAAGACCTAGAGGACTTTGACTCTCTTCCATTCTACCTATCTGAACCGGTAGATTGCCCTAATTAATTTATGGAAACACAAGGGACTCTTCATTCATGTGCATTGATAGTAGATACGAACATACGAAATTCTCTCAGAAAAATCATGCGTCTAGACTGGGATTCGAACCCAGATACCCTGAACTCGAGCCAAATTGCTATTAAAACTGAAACTTCCCAGACGTCCTCTTAACAATGTAAATTTCATGGAAGTCTTGAGGAAACTGGATATTCTTGCTGGGTACCAAGCACATAAATCTTCGAAATACGTTCTCCTCTGACTAATCTGCACTTGGCATACATTGCAAAAATATACACTTCCCTTAAGACTACTGAGTATGATAAATTGAAAATATGTGAAATTTCAAATTAGTCTACGAGGTTATAAGGAAAAGCTTCATTACCCTTGCAGTCCAAGCCAGTTTTCCATCGTAGTAATTTTTCCACATGGGATATTATAAAGAAGATTGAATCGGTTTTGAGATTATAGTACATACCAAACACCATAATCAGCACTAGGCAATGATGTGGAAATAAAAAATTGAGCACGACTGCCTCTCAGTGCCAAATATTGGAGGAAACTTCATATCAGATTAAGTGTCGTGGTAGCAGTAATAATCATGACATTATATTTTTCTTTACAGCCACTAGCTTATTAACGTGATGATAAAATTATAAAAAAATAGCTATGTAATCATTAATAATTATAGCTTTAATCATTAATAATCATTATTTCAAGGAAACACTGGTTCACCTGATGGTTCATTCGCTCTCTAATGTCCGCCACTATTATTAATGGTATATCATCAGAGGTGACTTAAGTATGTATTCCTGTAAACCCATTTACAAATTAGGGTATCGATACAATGTACATACTATACTGAGAATTCCGCACATTAGTGTGTATCTCCTCAGCGAGTGATTCCGGTGAACTTACTGTGCTTTGAATTATTTATAGATGTAGCTTCTGTACGGTTCCTGAAAACTGGAGTGCATCATCATATTGTTGCTCCTTCATTCAAAGTTCTTACAATCATCTTCTTTGCGAGTAAATCAAACGACTACGTCAGAGATGACCTAATGGGAGCGGGGACCGGAACTCATCATGCTATAAGAATAAGGAGGACGCTAATATAAAGAAACAGAACTTAGAGAGTCGTAATGAGCTACAATAGGGTGAGGAGTCAGGCAGGGGTTTCCACTATTTCCACTGCACTCGGAGGAAATGGGTTGAGATGAACTGCTGTCGGGTTGCGGTATTTATAAACACTTTTACGGAATATATAATTTATTCTTTCAGGAGTGTCATTTGTCTCGTTCTTTTTCCTTCTATGGTCAACGATGTACTTTTGGTAAAACTGAAACAACGATTTTTAGTCAAACAAATGTTAAACAAATTACTAGCTATAATATTAAAAAATATTTTTTTTTTAAGCATGAGAAATTTCTACTTTCTACGTGAACTGCTGATAGAGTAGGTGGGAAGTTAGTAAAGTCAGCAACTCACGGACGACTTAGCGTGAGAAGGTACAGTGAGAAATGTGATGAATGAAAGGAAAGTAATCGTAGGAAGACGATGGTAAGGAGATTTGGAAGTAGAAATGGGGACTAAGTGTAGGAGAAGGAGGATAGTGAATAGGTGGAACAGTTCATATATCTTGGTAGTACTTCGTTACTAGTATGGATAACGTAGCAAGGACGTAGGTTGCACAATTGCATTGGCTTAGGAAGAATTTACGAAGAGGAGAGAATTGATGCGGATTCATTTATAGTAAATTTTCTTATTTCGAGTGCCTCCCAAACTTCAAGTTACATTGTCCTCATACAGTCGGGTGACTCACGAGGGGGTCTTTGTTGGGTTAACCACGTGTGATGTCATCGTATGGGTGGTTGGCCTTCCGCGGAGTTGGCTAATGAATGATTTGCTCAGCATATCCCTCGAGCAACGAACTTCCTGTATCGACGATGACGTCAGTCCGTCCACGCACTTCACGTCGGATACCGTTAAAAAGTTATCAAAATGATAAGTGGGCATCCTAGGGTAGGCCTGTGTGATTATCGAAAAAAATCGGCATTGATCGGATAAGAATAAAAGGAAATTTGGTCGATTCAACTGTCGGGAATTGAAGAAATGAAAATTAATTTAAGTCATTAAATTAATTGACAAAGTCCAATTAATTGACATTTCTCAATTAATTGACATGAACCAATAATTTGACAGGACTCAATTGAATTGTGCTTTTCAAAGGCTTTCCTTTGGCAATAAGAAGAATGAAAGAACTAATTTGAAAAACAACAAAATAATTCAATCAGTTAGGTTTTATTAATTAAGTAAAGGAATATGTCGCTATTTTAAGACTGGCAGATGAGATCCTCAGCAATTTCATCTGACAGACACTGGTGTGTGTCGATGACAATGTTCCCACCGAGACTGAACAACCTCTCGGACGCAGTGCTAGTTGCCGGGATATCTTCTTGCTAACTTCTGGAGGGAGGGGTAGGTGGTGACCGTCACCACTATCAATAATCATCAATTAATCGATTATCGGACAATAATTGTGAATTAAATAACAATTGACAATTGAACAACAATTGACACGTGAAAAAATTGACAATCGAGTCGATTACCGCAATTGACATCGATGCGCTGAAATAATCGATCAATTGTAAAAATAATTGAATCGACGATTCAATTAATCGAATAATCGCACAGGCCTATCCTAGGGCATGTGCCTTGGGCATGTGCAAGATTGTAATAATCCGTTTGAACGATGGTATTTTTTTAAAATTCGATACTCTTGTCATATATAATATGCCTTTGCTCTATATTCGTCTAGAGACGCTTGCTTTTAACTAATTATGGCGATTTTAACCCTCATAGTCATCTCTAACGCTGTACCATTATTAGTAGATACATCAGAGGGAATGGGCAATCTGGTGAATCAATGGTTTCTTTTAAATGTTCCACATAACTTATATAATATTTTTAATCCAATTCGCCTACGTTGCCTGAAGGATAAGCATTTACTAATTACATGGCTATTTTTTAATACTTTTTTCATTGGCTGATTTTAGTAAAAATTTAATATGATAATTATTACAGCTTCCAAGAACTTGACATGCAATCTTTTACTTTCCATTTCGAAGCATTCGTATTAAAATTTTGATATTCACAAAACTACTGCTGCTTCTGGTGTTCTATATACGATTATCCATCGGCATATTTTCTTCAAAAGTAAATGGTTTTCAACTGCATGGTCAGTGAAGCTGTTTCAAATTACAAATGTGAAGTTTCACACATTTATCTCGGGAACAATGTTGTGATCCTTGATGGCCTAACGCTAAGTGGTTACTTTTGGCAAGCATTCTAAATGTGGATCAGTCATATAGGATTTCATTCAATAGTTCTGGCATTTTGACGGAGTGCAAGCCTGATGACTAAGTAATGGTAAAGATATTGTTTTACGTGGTTATAATTTCCAAATATTAAGCAGCAACTTGAAGCGAGGACAGGTCATTTTATCCTTAACCTTTTAAAATTTAGGGATAATATTTCACATTTACATTTTATTGTGGTTGGAAATATTTTGCATGAATGTGATGAATTATTCTTTGGTACTGAATGGTTTATTTTGACTGATTCATGGGCATGGGCGTATAGCTCATTAATCTTATTAAACTTTTTTTTCATTATGCTTAATTCACTTGTGGATGCAGGGGATTCTCAGCACTGCATTATATTCATGGATTTCCTCTTAAAATTATTCCGAAAATGGGTCCCTAAGTGTGCTCCGTCAGAATTGTGACTGTGTGATTTGCAGAACAGCGGCAGACGACAATTATCCAGGCAATGTTGGGTACTTAGCACAAAATGCTGAAGGGCATGACAGAAAAGTGAGATTTCTCAAAGAGATTTGCGCGTGCAATTACTTATATCAATTTGAAACTTACTTGAAGCAGCAATGAAATTATCCTAGTCACGCTAATAGCTCCTGCTATGGTGAAGTATGGTTTTCTTCTTTTGCTGGACGATGTCCGAAGGTAATTTACAGGTGAGTCGGTCGGATTAGTGACGTAATTTCGGACTTGCACATATGGTCATTGATTGAGGGAAGTAACGGTATTACTAAATGGACTTCAGCCGGTCTCTAAGGACATGGTTTATAATCTTGGGTATTACCGTTAGGCGTTAGGGGAGAAGAAATACGTACTATACCTACAATCAATTCTCTTTTAGAGAAAGTTCCGGTCGTTAATATTATTCAATGAGTAGGTTTCTTTAGAAATAAAAAGAGTCAATACGCTGAATTTGAATAAATTAAAATTCACTTTGAATGCTATTATATGCATAGATGTTTCTTACATTTATATTTTTTCAGGGTTGCAATATGCCGGACATTTTCTGATCGGAGATTTTAATCGTTAAACGTTTGAGGTGACCGAGGAGTTTTTGGATTAATAATGGATTTTTTTTCTTTGTAATTCCATCAAAATTTTACGCATTTTCTTAATTAAGACAAATAAGTTCTCGAAATTAATTAATATGCAACTACATAACCATAACTACTCAGCGCTGAGTAGAGCTAATGCCAGATAGATTTAGTCCTCTATGGATGTCAGGAGGGTACAAATGGCTGGAAGGACAACTTTTTTTATTTAACTCAATCTATCTTTAAAAATGGCGCATTATTATTTTTCATGAATACAAATGCCACCTGCCGAATACTTCTCTTGGTCGACTCAGTTTATGGCCAAGCCGACAAGATCATTAAATCATCATTGATCAGGCTTGAAGTGACTCTCGTTCTGTACTTAGAGGTTTTTAGTTGTACATCAAATGTCAAGCATGTTGGCAGTATGCATAGATTAAACAAAAGAGCCACCGAATCTTCCTCACAGTTAATTTAACTCATCCAAAAAATACACGTCGTATTTATTCTCTAATTAGCTTGAGAATTATTCACGTGATAATAATATAGATCGGTAGAGCGTGTACGTGTGTGAGTTTACTCAAGAATATATATGTTCGGGTGTGGCTTTCTCAAGGCCCAGGGTAAGGTGGAAAGAAATTGAATGCTAGGCTTGTCCAAGGAATTTTTTCCCTCGTAAATGCAGTTGGGTCTAATTCAAGGATGACCTCAAGCTAAGCGTTTATGACGCACATTGTCTCTCTTCCTCATAAGGACTCCACAGACGGAAACTTCTCTCAGCAACTGCAAGAATGGATATCCAGTTACGCATTTCCTTCAGTCACAGTTTCATGGTCGCGTGCGCAAATCAATATGTGGTGTACCTATTCACTGCGTGTATCGTATGCAAATACTCCACAGGATCAATAAATCTATCAAGGGTGTTTCTCTCTCTCTCTCTGGCTATCCCAGTGTTTTTCTTTTATTCATTTGGAAATAATGCAGTCACCCACGCAAGTGTGGAATTTTACTCACGTAACGATGTGACGGAATAACCCGCGTCCTGAGTACGTATCACTTTCTCTCCTCCCCGGGTTTATCGTGTGTACACAGAGTACATTTGCACCAGTGGGTGAAAACTGTGCAAACAATTCGACCGGGAGCATCTGCGGGAATGATTTATTCAAACCCACGCGCGAAGAATGTGACGCATTGGGTAATCCTGAGGGGGGATTAGCGTCATGCCCACATCCTCTGTGACTTGCCTCCAGCTTCTCAAAATGTGAAATATTTCTTGACATTCTATTATAGTTAGATACAGCTAGGGTTGGATTGATTTATGCTCCAATAATTTTAGGCTCAATTGATTAAATTTAGAATGTGATTTACTTTTAAAATATTTTAACAGCTTGTAAATCGGTTTTCTGGTGTATGATGTGGTTTTCGGACTCACTAGGTGGACTTCTCTCATCTCAGGAAGGGTTCAAAAAAGAGAAATGCAACTCCAAGCATGAAAAATCCAATAAAAACTTTATGCAGAATTTTTGTGTTCTTTTTCCAACCCTTCCGTATTTTTTGCCTGATGAGGAGATGTTAAATTAAATTATAAGGGGGTAGTAATTAACTAATAAGATGGTAGTTTAAAATATGTGAAAACTTACTTTACTTCACCGACAATATTTTACATAGGGGCCTACAAGCATACTTAGAATATGTTACGAAGAAAGTACTTTAAAACGCCTTCCCATTGAGTCAATTTTCAGACAGGCAATTAGGTTTTGGTGTTTAAAAATTATCAAACGTAATCAATAAAACTAATTATATGGTTTATATTTTTGGAGGGGCAGTATTTGATGCCAGACGAGGATAAGAGAGGAGAAATGAAATAGAATATTCTCATGACGAAGTTGTATATTTTTCAAAATTTGGCTGTCTGCATACTTGTCAAAGAGCTGTGGAAATATATTTAATTTCCTTCGTTCTTGATGCTCATTCACTCAGGGGAATGAAGTTCTGGCTAAGCACTTTCTTGTAAAGCAGTCATCGCTGTGACTACAATTCAGTGGGAATAGATATATATGATCTCGTAAGTCGATATCGCTTACGCATAGGCCGATGCCGACCCTGTAAATAATGTATGGTGCAAATAGCTACAACAATGTGTGTAAACAGGTGTGGGATATTCACAATGAAAATATCTTTCATCTGAACTGGTTTTCGAACCCAGACCAACCGAATTTGAACCGATTATTTTAACCAGTCTCACTAGTCAGGCACTCTATTCCATTGAGAATTTCATTAAGGCCTGAAACGAACTAAATGCTCTCGCGAGATAACTTTCACGTAATCCACGGAATATAAAAGCGTTCGCCCCACGGCCCGCGCCAAAAGGTAGAAAAAAGTGTGTTGTAAAACTGTTAATGTTACGGTGTAAAGTTATACTGGAAAAAACTAAACGCCTATGAAACAGTTCACGTCTCGGTAGTGAATGTTACTCCATCCTTTTTGAGGAAAATTGTAGTAATAGCCTTTAAGTGAGTTTAAATATTGTAAGCTCACATCTGAAATACGGTGAAACTCAATGTGAATCACTTCTTTTCGTAGGAAAAATATGCGATTTTACCGTTACCATGAATGTTGACCTTAAAATATTTTATTTGATTCAATGCAGTTCTTTAAGGTCTTACTCTGTCGTAAGGGAGAACGGCAGAGAAAGGGAAAACATATTTCGTATTGAAAATTCTGCCGTAGCTTGCATTGTCACCCTCTTCAAATAATGCTTTCCGTTTTTGAATCCGATGATATTTGTTCGGCGACTCGGTGCACGCTAAATTTTCAGTGCCACTTGAGAACTCTTCACGTGCCAGTTGAACCTATATTCTGGACTTCAAGAGCACTCCATGAGACTTCTTGAAAGTATTTTGGAAGGGCTTTTGTTGAGAGCTATGGCGTAAGATGGCATCCATTAATTATTTATATGACTGAAGTTTTAGGGTTTTTCCCCTCCGCGTAAGCCTTTGTCACGAGGCTCTTCTTCTTGAAATTATTTGCGACCAAACGTTGGAACAACTCTAATGAGAGTTATGACCACCCTGCTAGAAAATGATGAAAAATTTCTATGGAATATACCCCGAAAATATTTTTATGAAATTCCTTACTTATTCCTGTAATCTTTCCTCAAAATGATGAAACGCTCTGTTAAGGATTAAAAGAGCTGTTTTAGGACTTTGCTTTAGAAAAAAATAAACAAATAGATTTTATCTTCTCCTTTCATGCGCAAAATTGATCATGACTCTCCCGACAAACTCCGCTTTTATAAGTTCCTCATTATTTAACGGTGGGGTTCCGAGGAATTACTAATGACCTCGACTGTAAAATGGACATAGTATTCGGAGTTGAAGTGGCTAAGCGAGAGCGAAAAAGCTTCCCGCACTCTAAGTACTCGCAAGGCAGTCTTTTGAGCCAGCCTCCCCGCACCATTTGTCTCTTTCATGGGTCTCGGCGTGAAAGTTATTTCTTGCCCTCATGAGCTCCTGTGTGCGTGTATACATCTTGGGGGCATTTTGAGAGAGTGAAAGTCAGCTCCGACCCTCAGTATAAGTGCACGCTTTACCCCCTCCGTGCGTTTTGTTTGCGATCTCCCAGAGTTCTTTGCAGAACCGGTGGAAATAGGGAAAAAATCACGCTCCAGAGTTAGCGGTATATTTTTTCTACGGCCCTCGTCGCGCGGGGGAGGAAAACATCTACTGTTTGTGTTTTCGTCACAGCAAAACGCATTTTATTCTGTATGAATAGACGATGAGTGTGATTTTCCAAAGCGATCGAGTCGCGGCTTTCATGCAGAGTACGCATACACGGTTTGTTTACAAATTACGATTTCGAAGACTTGTACTGAACGTCTTTTTGCTTCGAGTGAGTCATTCCCGAACGGATTTTCGTCAGGGTTGACTTTCGCCTTTCATGTCACGTAATCTTCGGATGAAAACAAAAGTGAGCTTTGTAGAATTCGTGCACACTATAATTTAGCTGAAGGATTTGACTGATATTTTTAAAGTTAGACCGCATTCACACATTTTAATGAAATGCTATAGATTCTAAAAAATGCCTTTATAATGTGATAGGGGTGTTAAAAATCATGACATTGTACAGCTACCATGTGATCAAAAAAAGGCTGTAGATCATTCTATAATTTTAGCTAGCGATATTTTGAATTGGGATTCCGCATGGGCTAGCATCACATACCTACTGATATGCTGTAGCATAGCTGTTTATGGATAAAGCAGAGGAAATCTAAAATAACGTAAAGCTGAATTTTTATTATCATGCCTAGCAATCTATGTATATGAAAAGAAACTTTTCTGGGGGTGACAAGTTGGTGGTAGAACTTGAAGAGAGCGTTATCGACTAAATTGAGCAATTTTGTTTTTCTTTCGTTGGATGAATGGTCAAAGAAATAGAAATAGAAAAAACCAGTAAGTGCATCAATCAAAAAACTAACAGTTAGTGCCCGCGACACTACTTTATGAAGTGAAACGTTTTCTTGTGAGTCAGGGATGAAATTTCAAAATTTTTGGAACGGTCCATGGATAAGAATTTGGGATTCTTAGAATCAGAATTAGATTCTCTCATATCCTGTAACTTCTTTGTGTAAGATTTATATATTTGTTATTAAAAAATAGATATTTCGACATTTTCCCATAAATACACAAATAGTTCAACAGTTCACTACTAAAATCTCCCAAATTTTAAATCTTTTAGCCTTTAGTTTCTTTCGTGGTAGATGTAGATGTTATTCGGTGAAAAGCAGTTGATTTTGTTTGCTTACATGGAATGGTTTCCGGAAATGGTGTATTGTGAAAGATATAAAGAAGAAATTGTCACAGATTTGAAGAGCCAGAACTAGTGAAAAAGATGCTCTGCCTGAGAAGTCGTATCAGCAGTGATGGAAGAAGCAAGGGAGATAAAGTGAGCAGTGTAGCGCTAACAAAGGAATACTTAATCAGAAGAAGACTTCATGAATGGCTAGCAACATAGGCTTGAAAGGAAGGGAAAACTTCGTTTTGCCATAAATATAGAGACTGCTGTTAAATGGCAGTAATGCTTGGACGATATCATAAGCAAAGCAAACGAGATTGGAAGCATAGGAAATGTTGGAGTTATTGGAGATTTATGAAGGCCAAATGGATGGAGAGAATCACCGATAAAGAAGTCCCACGACGAGTTGGATAGAATAGAGCAGGGCTGGGCAGTATTTCAAGTACATGTATTCGAAATACTTTAAGAATTTTGTTTTTAAAATACACTTTAAAAATCTTTTGTATTTCAAATACATATTTGAGGTATTGTATGTATCTTAAAATACCCAAAATACTTCTGAGAAATGTACACTCGGGCCCAAATTCCACTCTGATAATTTTGCACCCAGTGCTGCTCAGTTGAGCCAAAGTGAATTGATATTAATTTTGCATTATGGCTTACGGTCATTATAGTCCATTTACATAAAAAAGACACCATGGACAGAAACAGCCTCCTCAATATTGTTACAGTCTGTGCTGTGGGATAACTCAAGGGCCCCATGGGTGTTCTGCATTGCGTCCGTTGAGTCAATGCCTCAAGCAATAGAATTGCGAATCAGCCAATAGAATTGAGAATTTAACGCGAAAACGAGGGAAATTCAGACAACTCTTAACAAAAGGCATGCGTACTGGTCATATTTTGTCTAAAATCCTGCATTGTGGTTACCATAACTTATAACGTTATGGTTGCCCCTATTAGCAAAGAACTTGAAATCACCGTTTCTTGAGAAATCGCAGTATTCAAAAAATATGTGTAACTGAGAATAATTGCATACTGTGTATGAATCCCAAACTCTAGGATTTAATTCCAACTCACAGTATTTTGAAATGCAATTTCTGTAAACTCCTAATAATTTGTGGATTGATAGGGCTTTTAGTGTATTTTACATGCAAGGTTTTCATTCCGTTCATATTTTCGCAATTTTTCATTCTTAAAGAACGTTTCTTTATTTATTTCACTGCCCTACTCAGTGGTGCATTCAAAGGGGAGTCATGACGCAAAGTGAGTTATAAAACTAATTTAAAGGGGGGAGAGGAGATTTAAAAAATATATTATGCAGGGAGGGGATGCAACTATAGCGATGAATCATTGAGCCAGGGGGTGGGGGGCTGCATAATTGATCCTACTCATGTTTGTGTTAGCGCTAGGCACCAAATATATTCTATTGATATTAAAAATAGCAAAAGAATAGATTTTTTTAAACTGGGAAGTTATATAATGCCTGATTCACCTTCTAAAATGCATGGAGCATAATTTTACGTGCTTCAAGTTTAGGCAGATGTCCAGGCAGCAATTTACATTGATAGAACATGGAGGCAGCCGGGAAATCATGAATGGAGAGAAGTGTTGCAGGCATTTTGAAAAAAACAATGCAAATGATGTTACCCATTATTTGTAAGGGAATAAGGTTTTGGTGATATCTCGATGAGATCAGAGTAGCAGAGGAGTAGCTAGGGGCAGTAAAGGTTTGGTCTGAAGTGGCATTAAGAGGGTGTTCAGCGCGAGAGTAGGTTGTGTGTGGTTTGGAATTTCGGGAAAATCTTACATTTTGTGAGGGAGATACGATGGTGAATATTTCTGTTGTTGAGTTCCTGCTGTTATTTTGAAACTTAGCCTTTTCCAGTTGTAATTTTTGATACATGCCTGAATGTCCTGGATGAATTTTTATTGTAATGACATGCTTTTGCACTTAAGCTTCATTCTCATTAACCTCCAGTATGGTTTCAAACTCGGTTGAAAAAGGGCTTCATCGGCAAGTTCTCGAGTAGTTCCCATGAAGACGGTGCAGAATGTTCTACTCTAGTAGAAGCATCCCATTCTCTTGTTGAATCATGTGCATTACTGCTTATTAAAAATGATTTTTAAGATAGCGATCCATAAACAAATATGATCTAACTCATGAACCAGATTTATGTGTCAATAATATAAATATTCTTATTTCTATTGTTTTCCCTGTAAATACTTTAGTGGTTTTATTCTGACTGTAATATATTTTACTATTTTTGGTATTTTAAAATACATGTATTAGCATTTTGTATTCCAAATACACTCTGCAAAAGTATTTCGTACTCTGTATTTCAAACAATATTTTTTTTAGAATTTCTTATTTAATATACAGCTTTTAAAATATTTTTCCAATCCCTGAATATATGTTTAGTGAAAACCAAGAAAATAAGGAGAGACAAACTGCCGGGCACTTACTGGGACATAACAGCCTGTTGAAAGCAATAATGATAGAAGAAATGAATGGGAAGAATTACTGAGGAATAGCAAGGATGAAATAAATTAGACAAATAATGAGGAACGTTAAAATGAAGACTTACAAAGGAAGAGAGCGGTTAGCTGTAACGAGAATGGAGTGGAATGCTGCAGGAAACCTTACTCCGGATAGATGACACCTACTGATGTTCTGGAATGAAATTATTTTTTGCCAGATGTTGAAGGCGAAGTGCATTAGGTTGCTATCATGAGCAGTATGAGTCGTCAGAATATGGTCAGCATTGCGGTTTTGCTAATTTTATGCCGAGGAAGACGCTTTATGCCATTTTCGAATGAGGCATCTTCGAAAAAGAATTCCTGTGTAGCTCACATGACCTCTAACTTTAAAAATTACGCATTTTTCCCACTGTCATTCATGAGGTTGCCGAGGGTGCAAATTAACGGGGTAAACTCTTGAGGCGTTGGTGGTTGCTTGTTCTGGAATCGCCTTGAAAGCCGAACAAAAGATCGTGTAGTAATGTGAACTCCTATGAAACGGGAGTTAGTCGCGTTCCTCATTTGAAGCGTAAATAACCTTCCTACTTAAAAATTATTTTCCTCTTGGAAACTTACTTGACGTAGCTGCTTGCGTAGAAACGACAAATTTTTTATTTGCTGCTTTTGCGATTTGGTAACGGCTTTAATTGAAAAACAAATTACGGGGTCCAAGTTATGCGCGCATTTTTATGCCCGAGAATCAGAACAAATGGTTAAATTTGTAACATTACTTTACGTGCGTATCCGTTCATTACGATCAATAATTTCAACTGAAAGTTTCGACAATCGGCGCGGCGTCGTGACTGAGGGTCAGGTGTGTTTTACGAAGTGCGTTGGTAAAAATGAAATTTATGCTAAACATATATGTACCTAGGGGTGCTGCTACATTTCATAAGCTCCTCGTCCAAGTTACAGTCGATTATTATGTACGAAGAGCGCCTTCAGTGTAAACAGGGTGTAATTATACTTGTATTATTCATCGTTGGTACTTGATGATTCTGTGCCTTTTGCTTGGGGTAAATTATCTAGAGAACATCCTGAAATCTCTCCTTTCTTTATTATCGTCTACATCAGACTGTTATAGAACGATATGTATCTTTAAGCTTCACTGCGTGTAATCATTGATTTCTTTCCTAAGTAGGAATTTAGTTGTTTCAGATTCAATATTTTCTTCACTGTAGGCAATAATGTAATGATAAAATGTAATGCAAAAATTGGAAGGCACTCTTGGAATATATTTGGCAGTGGAATATCAACGCTGTAATTAATGAACACCTAACATTAGCTTTCAGGTTTTTTTAATTACATTTCGTCTCGGAATTCAAGAATTAAAATTTTAAAAATTGGAAGCTAATTGAAAATTGCGCTTTTAAAAAATTGAGAACTTTTATGAATCTTGAAAATAAATTTGCCTGTGGTAGAAAATATTTCATTTTTAATTTTTGGCCAAAGTAATGGCATTTAATGACTGGCATGCCTATCACCAAAATATTTTTTTTAACCATTTGCGAGTAAATTTTCCATTTTAATAATATGTGCCATTGACTTTCTCTTGAATAGGTTTATGGCCGCTTCTTCCTATCAATGAAAAAATACTTATTTTGGCCTAATGAGATTGCAATGGATTCCGATTGCTGCCTAATTTCTTAGGAACTTGAGTGTTTTTATCTCTTGTGCACTCAAATTCTTGTCGCATGACTGGTGACAGAGCCGATCACACGACAGCGTTCCAGTCCATCAGATGGCAGTGTCGCGGTGAACAGACGGCCTTGCCCCGTATTTTCCTCTCTCATAACCGATAGGGGTTTCTCGAATGAGGTAAATTTCCCACTTAAACTCTCTTTGTCTGGATAATTTTGAGGAAGGGTTATACTGCCTCATCGACTGAAGGTATTTGTTTTGCTCAGCATTATTTTCCTCGGAAAATTTCATTGAAAATTGCATGAAAACCCTTCAAATATCTTAATCTGTTAGCGTGTTGAGGTGTGATTGTAAAATAAAATGCTGCAGTAGTGTAGTAATCTATGTTATATTCAGTAAGATTTTGGAGAATTGATGTATTTTAGGATATACTTCAATTTGTGGTTTATGCACGATTTTATAGCCTCTGGTTAAATATTTTATCAGTATGAAAACCAAGGGTAAATTATTCTCCTATCTCGTATAATACCTACATCAGCAGCTAACCGTCGGTTTGATGAAATATACAACTCTCAAACATTCAGCTAGCATCAAATAAAGGAAATGGGTGCATCCTCCTACGGTTTACATTAACCAGACATTATAAAACCGGGCTTCGGGGTTTGATCCTAGTGACTAGAAGATTTGTTAAGTGGCTAGAATGCTACTTTATATGTAGTTCCAATTGTTTGATTTTTTAGAATGGAAGAGAGCAACTTGCCTATGTGAAGTTGTGTACTTTTTATTTTTCATTTACGAGTGTGTGGCGGCAGCAATTAAGCTAAAACTATGGAAAATCTAAAATATTATCAATGGTTACCAAAAGCAGGAAATAAAAAAGGCAACTTACTGAAAAATTAAGACCAAAGTTAATATTCGTTTATTCGCTTGGAGCATAACTTTCTCCCTCATAATCATCTGATCTAAGTGATTGAAAGTTTAAAAATTTGTATGCCATTATTAAAAAAATACTTCCTTCCGAAGTTCGGTTTCATCTAAAGGAAAAAATCATCAAAAATCTATCTAAAATTCATTAAATTTCAGCCTTGGTAGCTTAGGTTGGCATTCGGCGTGAAATCGGGGGATCTGGGTTCGAGTTCCGGTTAAAACATAACTTTTCATAACGAATATCACATTCGCATTTATTTATTTACTTATACAATGTACCTAAATGATAGGCCAAATTCCAGGTGGCGAAGTGAATTTTTATGACAAAAAAATAAAATCAATTATTTTATAGTCATTATAGTACATAACAGGGGAGCGTGGTGGTCTACTGGGTAGAGCGCTTGGCTACTGATCGAAAGGTCCCGGGTCCGGGTGAAGCCTTTGGGCGCACCTGAATAAAAAAATCCTCAGAGTGCGAGGTGGCCCAGGGAAAGGAACTGGCCCCCCTACCCTGAATGTGTGAAAATCTTACGCCTGTGGCTTAGTCCAGGGTGAGCTCTACCCTCAACTATCCAAACCAACCTTCGGGGTGAATCACTGAGTGAGATAGTACATAACATTTATTTCAGTATTTTTAGGGATAGGATTAAAGAGGTCTTCCTGGAGGGCCTTTTTCATATGCTTCTGCTCAAGCATTGCTGAAAATTTATTTGTCTCTCTCCACTATCATATATGTTTGATTTTTCTCTCACGATTGTTTTTTCAAAGTATTCCCTTTCCAATCTTTCCCCGATTTCACTGGTAGCAGAAGTTTTGGTGCAAGCTTTGTATTTACTGCCCAAGCGGTTTACTTCCCTTTTACTCGTCAGCGTTTCCTATCTCAGGTATACCAGAATTTCTCCCACTTTCTTCCCTTTAGAATTTTTCCGAAAGCATAGCTAACTGCTTCGCTTTGGACTTTTTCTTTATTTTTATATCTGTCCTTTACCTCTTGGGATCCATTGTGGCATACTTAATCTTTAGTTACACAGCTTTAAAATATGCCAACTCTATCACAGATCTTGAGTTTTTTAAAAGGTTTCTCGTGGCATAATTCAGATTGGACTACGCCCTGGCGACCACTATTTTTTCTTGTAGTTCCCAGCCAAGCTCTTTTGATAGAGGTATGTGGCTACGGAAGAAGAAAGATAACGGAAGAAGGCTCGAGAAAGTACTTCTTCTTCTTCTCACTTTCGTCCAAGGCTTGTTCATCTTTACTTCAGTACATCCTCTGATTATTACAGTTCTATATTTTCCCACTATTTTTTCCGTGGTCTGCCCACAACTTCTCTCCAACCCCAAAGCTAAGCTCCGTCAATATTAGCTATTCTTCCGTATATCATTGTATGTGATCGTTCCTTTCCTGCTTCCGTCCGTTTACCCATTCGTTGATAATATCTCCAAGGCAGTTCCTTCTGATGTTTTGATTTCCATTCTCTACAATATAGTTTTCCCTGAGATTTAACGATGGCTTTTCACTTCTACTGTTTATATCATTCTTTTTATTTATTTTTCTCCGGTCTTTTATCTGTAATATAAGGTAGGTTTGACTGTTTCTTTGTATACTCTTGCCTTTATTTACTTTCCTATGTACTCATTCTTACAAATGGTATCATAGAGGCAACCCGCAGTGGATAGAAAGTAGATTGGATGTTTTGATAAAGAACAATGCAGCAATTTTGAGGAAGCCGGGACTAGCCACGGTAGTAACCTTTACGGAGTCACCTGCAAGTGCACATAAGTGCGATATTCCACCATGCTCCTATATAGCCACCAAATAATCCACAGGGGAGAAGGACGCCTCGGTAGCTTAACTGGTTAAAGCACTCGGCGCGAAATCGAGGGATCCGGGTTCGAATCCCGGTCAACACGAATGATTTTTCTCCTGTGGAATATCGAACTATGCAGCACTTGGCGCCTTAGTGGGAGAATGGAAGTTGTCGGAAGAAATTAGGATAGATTGGAGTTTTCCAATTGAACAGGTAACTCGAGTTGATGGAATTCTGAAGACCGTAATGAAGGAACGAGTGATATTGAACGGGGATGAGGGTGGAAAAGGGTGGTCATGTTTGATGGGATAGCCAGAGATAGGAAGTATGATCGGCTGAAAGGAGAATTGATGTGAGGAAAGACGAGTTCAAAGATGTAAAAATGGTCTACCAAACTTACCGTGAACGACTGAACTCCAAATTCTGGTAAAAAAATTATTAGAGATGGTTAGAGCAATTTTCACTCTTACTTTTGTGATTATCACGCTCAATGTTGATTACCCAACAGCCAAGCTGGTTTTTTTTTGCATAGTTTTCAAAATTCCGACCTCAGTTGAAAAATAAAGGTGGAAAAAGGAAAGGAGTATGGCTTCGTAATGGTGGGTACTTTCCAAGGCTTGGCGTCCAAAATTCCTCTTATAACATCTCCTGCGTTCACCATTAACCGATTAAGAAATGGCTGGCAGAATAAATGAGCAGTTTCCAATGACGTTTGTAAAAGCTGTCCGAGAAGAAGACTCAATTTTCGCAAACGCCGCATCACGGCTCACGGAGAAGGGTAACAAGAATTTGGGACCTTGCGGTGAAGGCAATGAGGACGGCACACACGGAAAATCTGTAACGTTAATATTTTCGTTGGCCTCAGGTGCCTTGGAAATGCAGGCGGAGCTAATGTACTAATGCCAATGTGTTTAATAACACAACATCATTACTGACACTTCACACCGCTTGATATTGCCGGCATTATTTTATTTTTTTCTCAGCATGAAGTAGCAACTCGTAGCATTCATTAATTAACAGTATTAGTAATATTATTCACTAGTTGTGTGTATAGCATTGTTCTGCATGTTTGAATGTCCATTTACGTATCACTCTCTCAGTTTCTGGTTGGACTACGCACTGTTCTCCTGAATGCTTTTTGGCCTGCGCCTAGCGGCCGGGGGAGCGTGCGAGGTTCTGATTTGTGCTGGGACGAGTGCTGCATGCCTGGTGTGGAATCACCCCGTGCCACACACCCTTGTGGAGGCTTTCACGGTACTTCGTAGATGTAGATGAATGTAAACATTCGTTGGGAGCACCATGTGTGAAAAGAGAGGAAGAGTCTCTCACGTTGTATCATGTCTCTTACGACGAAAGTGAATGGATATGTAAATACGGTGGCCAGGAAGACGTTTGCCTGGGCCGTCTCCTCCTCGAAGTGGAGCATGGGAAAAGTGGAGGGGTGAGGCCGGACATATTGGAGATGAGCGTTGTGTGTGTGTGTGTGTATATGTATAAGTGTGGTATTGAAATTCCTTTCAGCAAGAGAAATTTGCTATTTCGGTGGAAAGTGGCGTTGGCTACGAAACATTTTGCTGAATAGTACCTACGTATACTCCCCTCGTTTTCCCTATTCTCAAGAAACTTGAGTCCGACTGAAAAATTGGCGTTTTATGCTTAGCAGCTGAGCAGAACCGGAAGTCGAAACTAAGAGGAGTAGCTATCCTTTAGTTTCTCTGCTGAGAATTGAAAACATTGTATATCTTTAGTTAAACGGGTTCAAATAAAATTCTGATGACTATTTCTTTTGCTGTGTGTGTCTTACGAGGTATTGTATTTCATTGAAACAAAAAGGTTTGTGGAAAAATTTTAAGTATTGCACTGGGAAGCTGACTACCCAATTCTTTCAGTCAATCACGCACGTAATTTTGAAAGGTTTATCCCTACATATATTGGCAATTTTAAAAATTAAGATCTATCTACAGATAGGTGTACTTCCACATGATAAACCCGAAATTCTAACACTTGACTTGGATAACGTTTATGATGACTGAATCACCATAATCACTTTTGAACTTTCGTTTATTAGATTTATTAGTTTATCGACTGGTTCAAATGCAAAGAAACTACTAATAAATCTATTGTGAAAATTACAAGGTTTGTATGGTGATTCAGTGATTTCTATCAATTCTTTATAGCCGCAGGCACATATCTGCTCACCCTACTTCTTTCTTTAAGTGGCGTAGTTCCTCTATTCATCTCACAGATTGTCTCAATCTCCTCCTCCTACCTAAATTTATGAAATCATCAGAGTTTTCTTCATAAAGTCTCTGATAGAATTTCGGCGAATGTCAGAAATTCTTGGCAGGTATGACTAATGACTGCTCGTAATTATGATTGCATGTAATTCATAAGAATGAGTCGCGCAGGCTCTGCCGACATTGTGACTCCCAGCAGTTTAAAAAATAAAACTTCGCCTTTTTGCAGCATCTCCTGTGCATCAACCGTGGCGCAGTAAATGATGATTTGGGGTATTGAAGTGTGTTGCAGCGAGGAAGCCAGCCATTCCTGGCCGGTCAATTATACCGCGCTGCTTTTTAAGTACCCTCTCCAGATTGACATTTTGGGAAAGTGCTGATCACGATTTGTGGAAAACACTTCGAAAAACCGAGTCGACTGTACCGTTCGGTCGTAAATAAGACACCGAATGTCAAAAGTCAGTGTTCGCATTTACACCCAAGCTTTGTCTCAGAATCGTTGCGTACTTTTTTTCCCAGTTTAAGCTCTTTTTCAGTATTCCTTCTCCTGGATTATGAAAAGAATTCGGTGCAGTGAATCACTAAGAAAGTGGTTTCTATGATCGTTGCGAGGAAAAAGGTCACATGTGACTTGAATATATATATTTATAACTAGCTTAAACCACGCATGCTATCTCTTTCCAATTGTACTCTGATGCAGTTGCGTATGAGCACAGCAATCAGAACGGAGTTAAAGGCCAATGGATGAGGCAACTTGCCTCTATATCACAATCTTTAATTGGCAGTTTTGTGGTTACACAAAAAGCCCTCTACGGGCTTTCATCATACTGAATTTAATGATACTGAAATAGGACGGAAATTAATGTTATTGAAAATATTATTCTATTTTGGAAAGTAGATATGGAAATTAAATTGATAACTTTGTTAAAAAACTATATTCGATTTACTCGTTTAGATCAGGGTATCTCAATATTTTTAAATGTCGCCTCATTTAAAGGGATTTAGTCCAAATTATTACAAACCGCCCCCATGAAATTTTAAACAAAAAATATATCATGTGTACTTTCTTTATTGATTTGGATCCTCGTGCCTGATAATTTTTAGCTAGAAGTTCAATGTCCGGTTTGATGATAGAAAATTTGATGTGTTAAATTTATTTCTCTCCTCTGTTAATTCCTCCTAATTTTCTTTTTGAGGGAACCCTGATTGTAATCCCATGATTTTTTTGCCCGCCCGAAGTCTAATTTTCGCCCCGTTGAGAAACCCTGGAAAAAATTGATATGTAAGGTATCTTTTTTTTGATGTGGAAATGATTATTTTCCATATGCTTGAAAAAAATAGGGCGCCTCCATTTTTGGCATCTTCGATAATCGGAGAAGGAAATTTCCCCTTTTGACCGTCAACATTCATTAGTATACATATTATTGACTTTTGTCGTGAGGTATTAAGAAATAAATTTCAAGTTCACTTTTATTGGTGGTCCGAAAAATAGTCCACTAAACGGACGTCAATGAGTAATTGGATATGAAATAGTAGTGCATTAGGATGAAAATGCATCTCTCCAGCATTTTAAAAATCTTGTAGTTCAATGGCACCTACGCGCTAATATCGCGGAATCATATTTGGCTGTACTCATGATACTGAATAGCAAGTCTTGGTTATGCTTGCTCTTGAAAAATTGGATGCATCTATTACACCACTACTAGTATATTACATCTCTTTCTGATGTGCGTGAAAACTGTTACTCTTATTGTTTTTCTTCCCCTCACTGACCTCTGAGGTAATTTTTTGATACCCGAAAATTTGATTCTCCAAAGTTATGTAAGGAAAGCTGGCCTATATTCAAGAGAAAATTGACTAAAATTTGGCTGATGACTCCTCGCATTTACAGACTTATCTTGCATCTGTGCCAAACAAAACACTAGCATGGTCGAGTTATTATCTCACCCCATATGCGATAATTCTCATCTCCTTATTTTCGACCTTTTCATATCCCTACCATGTTATTGAACTCTCCACTTGGATGATATTGGATGCAATCCTAGCAAGGCCGCCTTTAGTGAAACCGACCAATTACCCGAATAGAAAGGTATGATCTTACACTCTGTGTTCTGTGAGATATTCTAGGTCAAGATCCTGTTGAGTAATCTGCCGTTAGCGAGCTAATGACCACACTTTCTGTCAGTTTGAAAGAAAATTCGTGGAGCATTTACGTTTTCCGTGTGCTAAGCCATCGCGTGCTTTTGTAGAGTCTCCTATAGCCATGATGAGTTAAGAAAGACGTCTCAAAAACCTCCTGTTTCACCCACTCGAGGGCTAAGCCGGATTAGCCCATTTTTCGCATTGTATATCCCTGCGGGGCTATATTAAAATTCGACTGAATTGCATTTAGTTATGTACTTACTATATGGCACTGCATTTTCCAATGCCATTTATAATGTGGTAGTAGATAAATGCGAGTAAGTAACCTCAAAATACAGTTTAAAATTTTAATGATTTAATATGAAACTGATATTTTTCCATTGACTTTGACATTTTATTAGTTATATAATAATTACTGTTTACGATATTTAATTAATATATCTCAACTGCAATTGTTTCATTAAATTATTTATTTATAAAATTCCTTGGTTCTTTTTATAGCTTTCTGTGATTGTTGAACACATTTTTGCATATCCTAAATCACTTATTACTAATTATAATAAATAATATTGATATAAATTGTATAAATATATCTTTGTCTATTATAATTTACTATGAAATCATCAATTTTAAGAAAGTTTCTGGAATTCACACCACTCATTGGCATTGTATTGAAAGTTTACCCTGATTTTACTAGTTTTCACACTCGATTTTGAACGAACCTCCACTCGGTGAAAACTATAGAAGGAGTTAATACCTAATATCTAGTCCCGACGCCGGCCTTACCTTCCCTGAACGAAAATATATTAGCCATAAAGCGTTTTACTGCATTTACTCGTCCGTTATGATCTACGCGGCCCGCTTATCCCGTTGAGGTCTCCGCCGCCTGCTTCTGCCATGCCGTTGAAATCTCCGCGGGCTGCTTTCTACGGTTACGGGATGCTGCGGGCTTCGAGGGGATGGATGGGCTGTGCGTCAGGAGACAGCGGCAGTGGGAGAGAGAAAGCTCCCGCTATGTGTCGGACCCACTTCTTTCCTCTTCCACCCGTTGTGCTTTCACTCTCCGTGAAGATGAGTCCCCTTTAGTGAGCTCACATGGAGTTTGCCGACGGCTTGCCTCGCTCCACCTCCCTCCTTCGCCCACGCGCCCATCACTCTCTCACCGTAATCGTCCCCACTCTATTTCCCCGGCTTGCCATCCCCCAGTCGCACGGCTTAGATCAGTTTCTTATGGCGCGTTAATTTCTTTCTCCATCACTTCCGCGTTTCGTCCTCATATGGTATGATCCTTACTGAATCGTGATAAGGGCTGAATGGAATGGAGGCAAGACGAGCTTTGAGCATATTCATTCATCCAGTGGTATGCAACCATAATTGAAAACGACCCCTTTTGTTTGGATCAGTTTCTTATGGCGCATCTATTATTTCTTTATCACTTCCGTATTTCGTCTCAACATGGAATCGTTCTCACCAAATTGGGATAAGGGATTAAGGGATAAAGAGAGATCTTATTTAAATTTTCATTCATCCGGCATCGAGCAGCCAATATTGAAAACTGACCTCTTTAACAGCGGTTGCTGTCGCCACTGGAATTGGGCATGAATGTGGATATCCCTGGAATATAATGCACTTAGCCGGGTAAGTTAGTGGTTCGAGGAGGTGTGGTGGCCAGGGTGCTGAGTTTCCGTAGCGAGGGAGACTTGTTATAAACCTGGTGGTGGCCGGTTTTTTCAGTAAAAATTCCGTTTATTACTTGGGAGCCATTTGGCAACCACTCCAGTTACGTTTTTCGGATAGCAAATTAAACTGTGCACCCCTTGGTGTCTCATGCTAAGATCATGCAGGTCAAAGCCAACACTGGGCTTCTTTCCACCCTTTCTCCAAATAATCCAGCCCTTATCATCCTATCCCCCTGTCCCTCTGCCGTATTATTCTCAGTCACCTTCCCCTAATAACTATATACTTTATTGACTACAACTACTATGGGTTAAGAAAGTTTCTGGAATTCACACCACTCATTGGCATTGCATTGAAAGTTCTCACCTAATGGCTGAATCTCCAGAATTTTTCAGGAAAACCAGCTCTGGGAACTTGAAATATTTTTACACAAAAAATCACGCTATGATTGAAATTAAACCGCAGACAGCTATTAATAGCCAGATTGGACCATTAGGTTTCAACTATAGATTACTACTGGATTGTTATTGCTCACATATTTATGAATGCTTTCGCAGACGGTTTCTTTGTTTTGAATGGACCAGCCCTTTAGGGAAATTGGAGAATTAAGAAAGCGTTTGATATATTCTCTTCCGCGCCAAAGAAATAAATAGTAGGAAAAGTGTAAACAGCTTCGCCGAGAAAGCTTGAATTAACTGGAAAACATTTGAGTGAAACGTAAGCAAGCGCTATGATTTGCCTTTCAACCTTTTATTATACGAAGTATTGCGAGAGCATCTGATGAGTTTCTCCGTTGGGGTTGGGGCGATGCAATGTATACGTTTGGGGGAAAACAGTTATTAAAAACTGAAATTGAAGTCTCTGAAGGAAACCTTTTTCAATAGTTAAATCAATGCGCGTGAGAAGCCACCCGGAAAATTCACACATGCAATTTAATCCACTCACAATGGCATAAAACCATAAACTACTGGTGTGTGGAGAACAATACCACTTGTTTTCCTATGTCTAGAAAGTGATGAATTTTAGGCTTTTAAAGGGAATATAGGCTTTCCTTCAAAAGGGAATAAGGAATTGAATGACTTTTACACTGATGGATATAATGAGCTTTGGTTGAGTAGAATGTTTCAGCTGAAATAATACGACTCTAACATGCAAATGAATACTTATAACTATTGTTTATAAGTTTTTCTATCGATTTTCTTTTAATGAAGGGTAAGGGCGATATGTGCTCCCATTTAACTCAGAGATAAGTTTTTCTACTCCCATTCAGAGTGTGGTCATACTTAATCTCTTTCAATTAGTTTCCACGCTTAACTGGATATTGGTTTTCACATACATATTTCTATTTCTATTTACATCGGTTATGATAGGATAAATATTTAATTAGAATATTTGATATAAATAATTATTTATATGCTCCAAAACACATAATAGCTTTGAAATATTGAAGAAAAAATATTAGGTATGGAACCCAGCATCGAAATCTGAGGCGAGATTTGTGTCTGGTATACTGATGGGGCTGAATATACTTTCATTTCTTTCACATGGATCTCGTCTTCACTTTCTCTGAATATATTTTGATTAGTCCACGCTGAGAGATCGATGTGTGGATGAGCTAAGTGTCTAAATTTCGCAATACTCGTATTTTTAGTCGTCAGGCTACTCATCGGCAGGGTGAAGGCTCTTAAACCAAAGAAGGGAAGGAAGAAACCTATCAATCTAGAATGCCGGACTATGACTACGACCAGCGACCTAGCCAATCAAATTCTCCATGAGAAAGGAAAATTACTGTTTTGTGGCCCATATTTATTTCAATTGTTATTGATTAATCAGGATATGCGTGTAATTCACTCATCATGTTTTACCGCATGTGAAAAATTCATAAGAAAGCTCGTGACATCATCGTGGGTCACAGCATCACGATGGCATGACTTTCATGCTCTTTGCTTTGCTAAAGGTTATTGCCTGTGCAATATGCGATACACTCGAGACCTCGCATTGCGATCTTGAGGCCTAGGGAAGTTCGATGCAATGCCTTGCGTCATAATACGGTATGTGATGTGAATGGGATACGAAAATTAGTGCAATATGAGATTTAAATAAGGTGCGTACCTGTATGATTGGGTTACAAAGTCTTTGAGAATAAGTAAGATGCTAAATACAATGCTCCAAACGTGTAACACGCGATGAAATTCTTGAGTTGATAATCTATTTCTGCTGCAATCCAGATTCCTAATTAAAATTCATTCCGTGCATTAGTTTAGGCGATGGTGTGGAGAAAACTAGCAATTAAGCAAACGGAAGTGTTTTATAGTGTGTATATCAGTCAAAATATTTCGAAAGTCTCAGCAATGCCATAAAGGATGCGTGATACGAATGTAATTTGATTCTGTATCATACTAGATGTAATCGTCATAAATTCGAAATTAGTTTCCTGCAGGTCTCCACTCCACTTTCTTTTTTTTCATTTTTAATAATAAAATTTTACAACAAAATTATTTTACATGCTGCAATTTCCCTTCGGATCGATTTCATAAAAGATAACAACATACAGTGTTACAATTATACTTTCTCATTTTGAAGGATCATCTTCTCTGCCAATTGCTTCATTCTTACCTAATTCCTCACTTTTACGTTCTTAAAAAAATTTCCCGATATATTCCTTTCGTGCTCTTCTTCTGTAATTCTTCCCATTTATTTCTCCTTCCAATATTGCTTTCAATAGAATATTGTATTGAAAAATGTGTTCAATAAGTTCGTATCTTTTTCCTCCCATAAGTTTTCAATGTACTTCTTTTCTGTCCAACCCTTCGTAGTATTTCTCCGTTGGAGAGTAACTTTCGTCCGGTTGATCTTCATCCTTCTTCGATAACACTACATTGCTTCCAATCTCTTTTGCTATGAAGCTTAATTGTCCCGTATTCACTGGAATGTATTAGCATTCTCAAAATATATATTTTTATAAAGTTTATACTTACATCCAGGCGTATTTGATATAATGAAATGTAAAAATATGTTAATATATTTACAAAATTTCATGCTCTTTGCTATACTAAAGGCTTTGCCTGTGAAGTATGCGATATTCTGGAGACCTTGAATTGCGATCTAGAGGCCTAGGGCTGTGCGATGCATTGCATTGCGTCATAATACAGCGTGATCTAATAAAATGTTATGATTTAATGAAATGGAATTAAGAGACAAGATAAACAAAGTATGCAGCCATAGGCGTGACAGTCCAAACATGGATGACCCTGAAATGAGACAGAAACATGTATAATGTGTCCGAATTTGAGTAAGCCGTATTCTTCCTAACCTTGAGAAGATTCGATGCCGTCTTCTTGCAAATTTGGACAGATTTTACGCGCAACTGCAAACAATAACGATAACTCGAGCACACGCACTATATAGAACCTTGCAAAGCACGCACTTGGTTGGATTATTGTATGGTAAAGTCTTGGTTTTGTCTGGCGTGATAATCAAAATCAGTGATTTTAATATACCTTTCCGGCCCATGAGGCGATTTCTTACATAGTATATATACAAACAACCATTACATAGTTACACAAACAAATAAAACAAGTCAATTAGAAAAAATATTTAAAAAACAATGAGGAAAATAAAAAAAATACACATCCTCATCGCACTTAGTGCGGACACGTCTGGGCTCAGTTGGAGCAATTGAACATACTCACCATGTGTACACATTGACAAATATCCGCTTACTTACGCAAGCCCTTGTGTAGGCTTCCGCGGGTTGATGAATGTGAAGACACAGGTCTTCCGGGTTTCACTCAGCGTAGGTCCATTTTCTTCGAACGACAGTTCCGCCGGCGTTGCAGTCGGTTTCTTCAGGTCAGTGAAGTGACCAGAAGAAGCCAACTGCAACGCCGGCGAAACTGTCGTCCGAAGAAAATGGACCTACGTGGAGTAAATAGGGGAAGACCTGTATCTTCACATCCACTTACATATATTTATACACACTGATCTACAAGTTCGATGGATCCAATTTATTGGAAGCCAAAATATTGCTGCTCTATGCATAAATCAATTGGATAGGCTAATGTTGTGCGATACTGGAATATGAAATTGGAATATCGCACAGACTTGTTGACCAAAGCGATTTGTGCTGGAGGGGAGAGTCAGGAGAGAGTAGCTCCCTATGGGTGGGCGCAACGCGTCTCCCCGTCAGACACCGGCTGCCTCAGGCCATCGCCTCTCCTCAGCTTTCCCTCCTTCCCCTCCGGTTCTTACTTTCCTTCTCGGAAAGACTCAACATTTCAAGAGTCCTTCCCGGCCGGCCTTACACAAATTTGGATTCCCTCCTCCTCTTCCGGTGGGAGCAACCGGAATGCGCGAGGGTACAATTGAATTCCTGGCGGTAGCGTTTCCTGTTCCCACCTCTAGTTTCCGCCCAGTTCGAATTTTCGTGCATATTGCGCGGAAATGAAAGAAAACGGCCACAACTTGGATTAACGCCCACACCAAAGGACGCGATTGCTTTCCGGAAAGGAAAAATCAATGTTACCCATGGGATGTGTCTCATTGAGAATATCTTGAGGAGAAAGATCTGGTGCTTCCCCGGCGTATTCTGATGATGAAGTCTGTTCGGAGCGAAATTACAGAGAAAAAATAATTTACCTTGACCAGGAATTGAACCCGGATCTTTCGATATCGCGGTCTTTTCGTTCGATTTGATCTTTCGAGTGCTTTAGCCAGGTAAGCTATCGAGGCGTCATTTTCTCATTTAAATTTTTTAGAGGGCTTTAAAGGAACAAATTGTTCAGGACTGCTGGGCATATGATATTCCAGAAGCAATCCTAAGCTTGCGCTCTGCGCCACAGTCCATGAGGTTAAAGCCAAATATGGAACACAATGAGGTGTTCGAATTTTTTAACGAATTTTGAGGAAACCGGGACTAGCCATGGTATTACCTTTACGGAGTCAACCACAATTGCACATTCATTCTTTAATTTATCAAATCTACCGGTTAAAGGTAGGTTTTATTGAAAGTTAGAGAAAATCCATCAGTTTTTTACACATACAGGGCCCCTATCTACCTCTAGGATTTCTTTCTTCATCAACACGTACTTCCTACTCTTCTTCATCCCGTCCATAAAATATTTTCTCTTTCTTCTCCTTCCCTGCTTGCTCAACATCCTTCCCTCTATCATGGCCTTGAGCAAGCATTGGCCCCTCATCACCTCTTCCAGCCACCTACCCTGCCTCCCTCTGATCTCATCCAAAGGTTTTATTTCCTCACCCACCATACCAAACACTTCTTCGTTTGTCTTCCTTTCGTCCATCACAACTACTCCATCCTCCTCTATCCCACATCTCGAACTCCTGCAGCGTATTCTAGTCCTCTTTTCTCAAGAGTCCACGTTTCTGCCTCATACGACGTGGCACTCCATATCAACCTCTTCACCAGCCTCTGATTTTTATCATTACCCAAGGCCCTCGTCATCAGCTCCCTTCTATTACTAAACGCTTCCTTTGCTAACGCTATTCTCCTCCTAACTTCTTTACTACTATGCCCATTTCCTTCTAATGTACCACCCAAGTAATTAAAATATTTTACTTGACCCTACTTGTGCCCTCCTACTTTTATGACCAGCTATGCGTCCTTTTTCCTAGAGAATATCATTACTTCTTATGATTTATCATCATCCCGTATTTCCGCACTACTTTTCCAAAGCATCTACTAAAGCTTGCAATCCCTTCGAACATCAACTAACCAACGCATGGCCATCCGCAAATCTAACCGACTTTATCAGCTGGGCTCCTACTTTGATTCCCACATCTTGCTCTTCCCATGTCTCTCCTACCATATCCTCGGCATAAATTATAAAAAGAAAAGGCGAAAATGGGCACCATTGCCTTACACCACGACTTATAGCTTCCCACCCCGATTCACCTTAATCCACACACACTTTTGCCCTCTGGGCTATGCATAAGTTTCGGATGAGTCTCCTATCTCGCCAATTTATCCCAATTTTCCCGAATATTTGCATACGTTTTTCCCAATTTACTCAGTCAAACGCCTTTTCGAAATCCACAAAGCAAGAAAAAACATCCTGACTATACCCTATGTTCCTTTCTATAAGTGTTTCCATCGTCTCAATCGCATGCCGAGTTGCCCTCCCATTCCTGAACCCAAACTGGTCATCGCCCAAGAGGTCTACTCTCCAACCTTTAATTTATTATTCTAAGCAAATCTTTTTCCGCGTGAGAAATTAAACTCATTGTTCTGTACTGATCGCATTCTGACGCTTTTTCTTCTTCGGGATAGGTATAAATACTGTTTTCGCGAAATCCTCCTTCCAGGTATATCCTACGAAAAGTTCGAAAAAAGATCGTCCTTCCTTATTCCTTACTGAAATAATCTTTAGTAACTCCGAAGGTATGTTATCTACTTCCACAGCTTTTCTTGCCTTCATCTCTCGCAATGCCCTCTCTGTTTTGCAGACAAGTAACTCTGGTCCGAGGTTTTTATTACGTTTTGTTCTCACATTCTTTATGTATAGGTTTTCATTACTCTTATCGCTGTCATACAGCTCCTCTACGTAGTCTCTCCACCTGTCCATGCCTTTATGTTTGATATATGTCTTCCCTGTTTTGACCTTAACCTTTGGCATCGTTTTCCCTCTCTTACCGCCCATTAAAATTTTCACTTTAGCGTTTAGCATGCCCACTTCCCCCTCTTCCTGTAGCTTTCCCATTTCCTCGCATTGTCCTCTACACCAATTTTCCTTCACCCGATTGGTTACTGGCCGGAGTTATAATACTTAATTCCTTGTACTCCCTGTTGCCTAGGTCGGCGTTGAGGTTTTTCCACATCCTTCTCCCCTACATTTTCCTAATCACTTCTTCCGTAACCCACTGTTTATTTACCTGCCTCGTTTCCAATGATCCTATTGTTCTCTCTGTCCCTCTTACAATGCCTATTTTTATAATCTCTCATCTTCCTTCGACTGTTCCATTTTGCTTTGCCTCACCTGTATTCTTTCCCACTAGCTCCTGGTATTCTCTCCTTCCCGTCCCTTTCAATGCTTACAATCTCCTCCTCAATGCCTTTTGAATCCAACATCATAGTTCATCATAACTAGATTATGATCTGAGTCCGCATCCGCACCAGGATAGCTTCCCGAGTTTTTGACACTGTCATGAAAGCTGTATTACGACGACGTAATAAAATTGATATTTATCTGTATCGCCTGACATTTTTCATGTGTATCTGCACCTGGGACGAGGTTTAAATCAAGTGTTTTTTTTACTACTTATTTATTTCTTCTACAAAATATAACTGTCTTCTCACAGCGGTCATTTCTTGTCCTTAGCCCATACCCTCCCACTTCAAATCCATCCATCCCTTCCCCCACCACTGCATTCCAGTCGCCCATCACTATAATACATTTACTTAGAGCATGTTCTTACATTAAAGGGAAGCTCAGACAATAAATGTGGTAGAACAGAAAATGTTGGGGCAATGGAAAGATGGTTAAAAACTGTACGACTGAAAAGAAACTACCTAGTATTCATATCGACCTCTAATAAACCAATTTAAATTGTTTGACGAGTTAAGGTCAGAAATCAAAAATAAAAATCGGTTATTCTTCTCCAACGCTTCGGAATAATGATGAAATTCATTATATAAACAAATAAGAAACAAACCTTTTGAGCACATTTTGGAACATTTTAGCCTCCTAAGAATAATAATACAATAATATATGAATGAGGAAAATTACCGAGGAAAGCCAGGGGTTGAATACACAAAGTTAATGTTGAGGAATGTTAAAGTATGGGATTATGTAGGTTCAAAGAAGATAGTTGAAAGTAGAACAAAGTAGAGAGCTGCAGAAAACCCACCTGCGGATTGAAGGCCTCTGTCACTCTTGACTTTTGATATTTTCTTTATATTCCTCGCAGGTAATAAAAATATCGTCATGCAATAAGTAGGACGTAGGATCTCAGTGTTATTTTTGTTTCTTTTCAAAGCTGACATTATGAAAATTGTTTATTCTCTGTTGAAATGGACAGTGAACTCACATGGAAGCGCGAAATTGTACTTCTTTTTTAGCTACGCGTATTCGCCGCATCAATGATGATGAGACCTTTTCTGGTTGATTTTTATGGCCCATATTTGGAACATAACCTGCATCACTTGGACGCTAAATGATATATCCAACTTCTTATTCGCATTCGCCAACTGTTTTCTGCCTGAATGTTGAAGACCGCAAGAGCTCATCATATACTCAATGAGAAATTATAGGGTGAGGAAGAAGTAATGCCACTATTTTTCGTGACCTGCTTCTTCACTTGCATTATTTATTCAGGATAACCTAATTCCCTACGTATGTAACTTGTGTGTTTGGCTACTCTTGATTCGCGTAGAGCATTTATAAATAATACTGTAAATTAATACTGAAATCCTATATTTTAAATTCCTAATGCCGCCTAAAATTCAAAGTTTTACTATAGGATTCCACGCAAATATACTCTTTAGAATAAAAAAAACGTTTCATAGAAAACAGAAAATAGTTCTAATGATACGCCTTGGGATGAAAACGGGTACGGTGGCAAAAAACTGATCTATGGTAGTTTTTCAGGTGTAGCTAATCTGCCCTTAAGTATTATCATTACTTCAAATACTAGGCCTGCTGACTAAGTCCCTAATTTATTCGCCTGAAATATTTAAAGAATTAGGAACTTGTATTGCCGAAACTATGGCCTACGTTGAAAATGACACTATTTCCATTTATGCTTGGAAACGTTTATCTTCGTGGTAAGGTTCAGCATAGCATGTTGCCCAACATTTTTATGTTTGGTTGAAGCTGATTGCGATGTTGTGGACTAACTATCGCTGAAATCAAAGTGGCCTAGCCAATACCCAACATGGAGACAACGATTCAGAAATAATGTGGATATACACGTTATACATCGTAAGGTTATTAAATAGGTGCGATTAATGCATAAATATAAAAAATATATGAAAAAACATTTGGTTTTATCGAGGGTAGGTCGGAGATAAAAATCGGTTACTTTTAGCCCGTGTTTCGGAACATAAGTTATTCCATTTTCACGGCTAAAAATAATACAATTTTCATTCAAGTATTCTCCCAGCTGTTTGGTACGTTCTTGGAAAGTCCCCATTCTGCATCCCAATTTCATATACATTGTCTCGATTTCCCTCCTAAGGATGTCCCGCCATTAGATCCCTTTTCAATTCTTCATATCTTCTACCTCCTCTTATTTTGTCCAGAATCCCTATCCTCTTCCTTCCTCTTCCACGCTTCCCCAGTGATCTCCCCTCTATCACTCTCTTCAATATGCCCTCTCCTCTCAATACCTCCTCCATCCATCTCTTCTGCCTTCTCCGCACCTCTGCCACAAGCTTCCTCTCCTCTCCAACCATATCCAATACCTTCTCGTTCGTCTTCCTCGCCACCCAGCTCACCTTCTCCATCCTTCTCCAAACCCACATCTCAAACGCCTCAAGTCTGCGCACATCCTCCCTTCGCAATGACCAAGTTTCCGACCCATATAGCGCCACGCTCCATATTAAAGTTTTCACCAGCCTCTTCTTTACGTCTCTTCTCAGACCCCCCTCATCAATTCCCTTCTCTTCGAAAATGCTTCTTTAGCCACGGCAATTCTGCATCTGATGCCCCTACCACTAGACCCATTCTCCTCTAAAACACTACCCAGATACAGAAACTGCTCGACCTGCTCTATCTTCTGCCCTCCCACCCTTATATTCACCCCCGCCTTCTTACGCCTAGAAACTCTAATCACTATCGTTTTCTTGTGGTTGATCTTCATCCCATACTTTACGCACTGCACTTCTAACGCATTCACCATTAACTGCAACCCCTTGGCAGACTGATTAACCAATGCTTGACCATCTGCAAATCTCACTGATTTTATCAGCTCACCTCCAACCTTTATTCCTACCTCCTCCTCCCTCCATGCCTCCCTCCATGCCTCCCTTACCATTTCTTCTAAATACACGTTAAAAAGAAACGGCGATAGTGGGCACGCCTCCCCGTCCTATCGTGGCCTATCCCAATTCTCCATCGGTTACCCTAACCTGCGCCGTTTGGTTCATATACAAATTCCGAATCAGACGTCCGTCCCTCCAATCGACGCCTAATTTCTTCAACACCCCCATTAATTCCGTCCAGTCCACCCGATAAAACGCCATCTCGAAATATACGAACCATGCAAAAACATCCCGCCCATACTCTAAGTTTCTTTCTACTAGCGTCCTCATCACCGCTATAGCGTCTCGCGTTCCCGTCCCTCTCCTAAACCCGAACTGGTCGTCACCCAGGTATTAATTTGGCTTCTTCTCTAGCCTTCTGTTTATAATTCTCAGAACTACTTTGGCCGCGTGGGATATTAAGCTTATTGTCCTATAGTCTTCGCACTTTTTTGCCTTGCTCTTCTTTGGTATAGGAATTAGTACAGTCTTCGCGAAGTCTTCAGGCCACACTACATCCTCATAAATCCTACGAATAAGCGCAAAACGTTTTCCCCTTCCATTCTTCCCCATACTCTTTAAAAACTCTGCAGTTATGTCATCTATTCCCGCCGCCTTAATCCTTTTCATGTCTCGTAGATCTCTTTCGATTACGCTATCTAGGGTACCGGATCCGATGCCATCTCTGTCGATGTCGTCTTCCCTTTCTATATATAACATATTGGGCCTTATTTCTTTACCATACAGCTCTTCAACATACTCCTTCCACCTCTCCTGGGCCTCTTTCGGTTCTACAATCACCTTTCTCTTCTTATTTGTTATCGTTGTAATTCCCCTTCGCTTATTACCACCCGTCAGTTCCTTTACTTTCCTATATAATGCATCTAATCTTCCCTCTTCTTGGTATTTCTCTAACGAGTTGGTCTGTTCTCTCCACATCTTGCTTTTTTTGTTTCTCTTCTTAGCCTGTTATTTAATTCTCGGTATTTTCTTTTACCTAGGTCTGAGTTTTCGCTCTTTTATTTCCTTCTCTCCTCCATCTCCATTATTATCTCCGCGATCCACAGTTTTCTAATTTTAGTTGCACTGGTTTAGTTGCCTACCGTTGCTTTCGCCGCTTCTACAATTCCATTTTTCAAACTTCCACATTTATCTTTCACTGATCTAATTCCATGATCCTCAACCACTATCTCATCAACCTTCTCTCGATATTTCTTCTTCATTGCCCCAGTTAATGCCTCCGTATTCCACTTTCGCACCCTCCTTCCCATTCTTTTCTTTTTCAGTTTTACCCGACATGTCATGACTAATAAGTTGTGGTCTGTGTTTGCATCGGCTCCTGGATAAGTATGCGAGTTTTTAACACTATTGCTGTATCTGTGATGAACCATTATATAATCTATTTGGAACCTATCTGTGTCTCCCGGCTTCTTCCAAGTGTACCTACGTTGAGGATGATGTCTGCACCATGTATTTGTAATCACTAGGTAATTTCTACGGCAAAACTCTGCAGTTTTCTCGCCGCAGTCGTTTCTCCTTCCTAGCCCGTAATCGCCCACCTCCCGCCCATTTCTGCCCTTACCCACCACCGCGTTCCAATCCCCCATTACTACTAAGTGCTTACTCCCAGGTATCCTGCCAATTATTTCCTCTAGCTGATCGTATACACCTGGGTATGACCACCATAGGGGCCTTGCTCCCACCGCTGCCGGGCACGGCACCCGGCCCACTGGGCAGAGTCCCGTAGTTTCCAGGATTCATTATCATTTCAGACCTGTCCATAATTTCAAGGTTTTTGTTTTAATTGAGATGGTATTCCGTGGCCTTACTCAATAGTGTTTTTTACGTGACACCATCACTTCATAGGCTGCCCCACTGGGGTCAGACGCCTTTTACAGCCGCCTCACTGAGGTACAGACGCTGCGCGGACTACCATTCGTCTGTCTCCTAACCTTCGACCAATCTGGCATGGGTGACCCTACCAGGAGCATTGCTCCCGCCAGTTCAGCTCTAGGGGTCATCGGAGCACGCAAGCCCTTCCACCACGACAAGGTTGTAGTCCAAGGGAAAGGAATAATACAATACATGTTGATAATATATGGTTCCTGTATCTGTGTAAGTGTGTAAAGAATTGATACACAGAGGTTTCTGCAACACGGGAATGAGAACAATTTACAAAATAGTGCTATTAAATACGTGTGTAATTTATCCAACCTGTTTCCGAGAAACGAGAAAAATATGCACATGCTGAAGTTCATTAATAATGTACTCTGAGCTAATTATGGTGATGAGATTTTTACGCTGTATATCTATTATGTAAGTGGTATTTATTCTATTGTTGACTTTCATTTATTGCTTTTAACCCTTAAGATGGAATATATTATATTATGAACAGTTGGCAGGTTTTTGGTTTCTGACCTATCCCCGATAAACCAAATATTTTGAATAATTTCTATATGATGCTAAATATATATGATGCGAGATATATGATGCGAGATATATGATGAGAAATGCTATATGATGAACACTGGATCAAAAAGTATATGATTTTTCATATGATTTAACGGGATAATTGCAATTGCTGTCCATGTTGTTGTTGAAAATCACCTACTGACGTGCCCCCAGTGATATCCTCGCGTAGGCGCTTCACCCCTATTTGTCTTTCATCGCCAAATCTGGAAAGTGACTCTCCGGGAAAGCTCCTCACTTATTGGGCTTCTGCAAACCCATAATTTACGGATCTGAGTTTTCCTGGAAGCAAGTCATGTTACCTTGATTGCAACCTTTTTTCCCAGCCAGCGATCACCTATTAATACGATGCCGTTTGTAGTATTTTCTTTATATTTCTCCCTCCTTTTTATTTTCATTCTATGATACTTTTTAAATTTACTTTTTGGTTTCCGACAGCAAACTCAGTTGACCCCCAGATATTTATTTATTTATGAGTTATATTTTTGTTTCCATGAAGACATTAGCACTTTCTCTTAACGACTTAACTGCACGTCTTCTTAATTACGTTATAGTTAAAATTATTATCAGATTTGGCTAAAGGAATTGAAAGGGGCAAGTGCTAACGAAATCCTAAGCAGTGCAATAAAACAACGCCCTAGTGGAGCAAGAGACATTAGAACGAAAGAGGAAAGAATGGAGAGTTGTGGTTATCGGCATTCATATCGAAAACTAATGGCAACTGATATTCCTCTCCTATATCTTATTTTTTAACCTAAATCTTACTTATTGAGTGACAGCTGGTGTGCATTTTGTGACGCAAACGGAGTTATCATTACGTTCTAATGCAATTCTTGCTTATCATCTGTGAACTTATATGAACTTGGTAGACGACCTATATCGTGAAAATCTCACAGTTACGTTGTGAAGTAGCATTTTTCTTTCACCTGTTATAACATTTCCGCATTTATTTAAGAAATTACTTAGTGAATGAATTATAAGGTACATATTTACATGATATTTTTATTTCAAGCTTCTTAATCATGAAATAAAGCTTCAACTTGGAGATTATCTAATCCAAAAGTTAAAATATGGTGAGTAAATAACGGGTTTCACGGGAAGTTTCAAAAGAAAATCCGAATCCTTCCTGAATACGCTTATTTACTGGCAAAATGTAACTTACGAGATGCACCTTAATCGCTTCTTTTACAGGCGGGAGAAGCCAGAAATAAGAAGCTTAATGCTGCACCGTTATCAAACTAACAGTTATATACTCGAAGGCCCGGCACGAAATGTGTGTAACACATAAAGATCTGTAGTAAGTGAGTTGTTCCTTTTCACACATCCTTAAATGTGGATGTTAAATTGGCCACTCTTTGTCACACTGACATGGTTAGCCTTTTGGAACAACGTGTTTTGTCTGGGATAAATGGTACACACATCAAGATATGATACCGTTTATGGTGGTTATTCTCTAAAGTTTGATGGGGTCCTTCAATTTTTTTTGGGGTGAATGTTTTTTCGAGTTAAAGATCGGGCTTGGGGGCTAGAATATTTTTTCAGTAGGTAAGTTCTCTTTGCCTCTAATGGAAATATTAATTGCCGGGATCAATCACCGGTAAAGTTCAAGCCAAGTTTGCCATGCATGTTTTAAACGCTTAGTAAAAACGCTTTTTAAGAAGAAATTGTATCAGCTGATTTTTTAAAACGGCTGATAAAAAACTGTGGATTTATTTCAATGAATGTCCTTACAATTTGATCAACCCTTGATAACTATTTTGGAAGGGATAGTACTGGAAAGTAGAGAAAGAGGAAGGTAGGATTAGGCCTTTAGATGAAACTAAGAAAGGCAGAAAACATGCTGAACAGAATAGAGAAATAGTGTGAAGCAATTGTCCAACCTTAGAAAGGGGAAAGTAACTATGATCCATGAAAGCCTCCCCTGACTGGTAGACCACCAAATAGTGTTAATATTCTTTGCTCAGATTTAACTGGCGCCAGTAAAAAACGAGTGCTTTTCTTTCTCGTTGTTGATGTCTTTTTGATAAAGACAATAGGATGTAAGCATGTATAATTTATATTCGTGGATTTTTTTATCCCATCTTCAAGCAAAAAACGGCGGGTGTTCCAGTCTACTCAGGGAGTGCCTTAATCGATTCCTAATGCTATTCTTTGCTCGCTGTTTTGAGCTTTGATAATGATGACTGATGAAAGTCTTTCTTTCCGCGAACTCTGCTCCATCCGTCAACGGCGAGCTTAAATGCCGAGGTCGTTGCATTGGTGAATTTTTGCAAAGTAGTTGCGGATTCTCATGCATAGTAGCATTCGGATGACATATCACTTACTTTTCCTGCGTGGCTACTTCTGTGGCTTTAGGAGGTACGTAAATTGAAATACATATTTGCAATTTAAACATATGTGTTGCATATGGAAATAGTTTTAAGAGTCTAATAATTTCGACAAAACCCTTCCTTTTCTTCGTTTTTTCTGTAATTTAAACTTAACATTTCATGTTATTTTATAACATGAAATTGAAAGCGAAAGTTGGCGAAGTTTAGGAAAAAAACTCTTGGTGTACTATTGAAACTCGAAATAACATGAACTTAAGGGCGGAAATTGGTGGTCAAGGAAAAATTTATTATTTTACTTCCCTCTAAAAATGCCATTTTTGTACAATACTGATATTAAAAGTGAATTTAAGATTTATGGTTTTCCCGGTTAATACTTGTGATGTAGATTTACCAGGTTTCCGACCGGGTGATATTGGTGTGTTGTACCGACGTTTCGATGGCGTAACACACCAATTACACCCGGTCGGAAACCCGAGAAATCTACATTAAAAGTGAATATTTGCGGATACTAATTGATGAGACGTCGAGTCACCAAGATACCTTGGTGCTGGTGTTTTTAGTAAATTGATGCAATGATTGAAATTAAGATTAGTTTGCTGAGTACAGCTTTCGCTGCTGTCAGTTCCTCAGGCTGACAAATGCTTCATGAAAAGTAAACTTATCGACTAGTCTGCATTTATAGCACCTGGCTCTTACTCTTCAACGTTTTTGGTAGGCCATCAGCCAAAATATTATTTTTATACAGAATTAATTAAAATTGGATTGCTCGTTTGTTTTGACTGATACAGTCGTGAACTACGTCGGCATCCGCGGGCTGTGAGCGCAGGCATCGATCGAGAGGGGACTGATGATAGCCTCAACTCCAGGCCCCTTGTCCATATGTCTTTCTTCCTTTCGGCGCCTCATCTTTCTCCGACCTTTTTGCTCATGGGAAATCTCCGTTGGAGAACGCAAGATCGGCTGACTGCGTGACTCTGCGCGTTTCCCCTGCCAAGTTGCGAGGTGCCCGTGCATTCTGCGTGCCTTCACGTCCTTCCACATTCGATACGTTAGTCAATAATGGCTGCGTCCATCTTTCTTCCCCTTTAAAATCTCTCTCTCTCTCCGCTCTTTCTCAGCTGGTGAGTGGAACAAGTAAAACCGTTAGAATTACGAGTGCTTGCAGAGTCGATCGGCGCAGTCTTCCCTTGAAAGAAGCGTCGGCTGTGTTACGGGAGGTTGTAATGGGAGGAAAGAGAAGGAAAGAGGTGGACGGGGGGTGGGACGGGAAAGGGGGGGGGGAAGTGAAAGGTATTATAAAGGCTCGTGCGGCTGGTGGACTTTTTCAAGCGTCTGCTACGTAAGACGACTAAAAGGACTGGCCGCAAGGCCTGAGGGCATAATGACCTCCATCCGCGCGAGTCGGCGCAATATTGTGCTGGCGCAGAGATATGTCGGCGGACTGCACGATTCGCGCGATTATGATTGGCGAGAGCGCTCGCGTAACTCGAATTCGAAGGCCTCGAGTCCTTGCTCATAACAAAGTCATGCGTAAAATAGTAAGGACCCCCTCGTTTGTGAGCAGCAAGAGCCTCGGAAGTGACATAAAACTGCAATCTATACTCCATTGCCTAAAAGCCCAAACTAAATACATTCAATAAATCCCTTCCCAAAACTTAAAATTTATTGATTGAACCGCTTTGGTTATACGACCACTCACTCCCCTCCTCCAATATCCCTGTTCCCTAACCTATGAGCCATGCTATGACCAATATTAATACAAAAACTAATCTGTCAGAAACTCGGAAGAGACAGTCGTTTTGGCTGAAACCAGCCGAAGAACAAGTCAAGTGACATTCAGTGGTCGGTTATTTGGTCCTTGCTTACATTATATGTAAGTACATGTATACATATCCATCATACCGTTCCCTTTCGGGGTATGGACAGTCATAAAAGGTTAATTATCGGTGATGGGCCTGTAAAGCTTACTCAGCTTAAATAATATTCTCAATATTTCCCTATCATTTTCCCCAAAGCTTTTCAAACCCCGCCCAACATAATTTTCGTTTCACAGCTCAGGCATGCGGACGGACGTGCTTCTTCAATGCTAATCTTCTAGGACAAGAGGACCTTTCCGGAAAGCATACATATATACCTATCACGTCATTCCGTTTCGGGGTGGGAAAAGTAAAAGAACTTAGTTATTAATTTAACAGAGGGTCTATGCATTAAATCATGTCCTCTGTTTGCCTTTCATGGGCACCACCATCGCTACCATTATTTATTCACAGGGCTTCTCTTAGGTCTTTTAATATGTTCCATCGATTTCAAAAATTCATATACTAATATACCCAGCACCATCGAACAACTCTAATAAAAAAATACCTGGCATCAATGATGAATGTGAAGGCAGTGGTAGAGTAAATTTGTGGAAGAAACTCGATTATGAGGCTACAACGCATTTCCCTTTTTATAATAGGGATGTATAAAAATGGTATCGATATCCATATTAAAAAAGTAGAAACCGTTAGAATTCGAGTAATGCGGGTCAATAAGTTTGAATTCGAAGGCAGGCAGGACCATTGTAACTACTACTTAGAATAATAAACAGAAGATAGGTTAATAATTTTATCACTTGGGCGAGATTAAGGTTCTTGAGTCCCCTCTTCCATCTTACCCCTAGTTACATGGTACATCAAGATGCAGGCCTTACACATGCACCATTATTGGATTAAAAAACGTTTTTATTTCTCTACAAAATTTGTATAAAAGTACAAGTGTTTTTTGATACAAGTACTTATGCGAAGTGAAGCCTTTTGTGGTTTAGTTTATACGAGCCTCGTACATATACCTTACCCTTACCTACATGCCTTACCTGTGGTCACACAAACCCAAGCAGGGTTTTAACCTCACAAACAACTTGTCGCCATCTTTGTCTTCCATATATTGTTCATTGGCTTCAAATTTTATGATGTCTCTTTTGGTACCGTCCCATCATCTGAGTCTCGGCCTCCTCAGCGGTCTTTAATTACTCGACTTTCCATGTACAACCACCTTGAAAGTTGACTCTTCTTCCCTCCAGAATTCATGTCAAGCCAATCTCAACCTTCTTCATTTTGCCAATGATATGTCAGGATCTGTATATACTTCCCTTAATTCTATATTCGCTCTTAATCTCCATAGTTTATATAATTTCATAGTCCATACATAGATACCTTAAAATACTGTAACATGAATGTTAATATGTTTGCAAAGTAAGTAGTTTAGTCCACTAATTCACACTTTATCATTTGAAATATTTACAATCAGGAAAACAACATTGCAGACGGTGAGTGAATAAAACTATCAAGGTCACAGTTGAAGATTATATTGGGTTCATGAAGAGTTAGGCAGCTCGTGATGCCATTACAAGTCGTAGGGTAGGAACCTAAAATATGATCAAGACGAGTTTGCTTGTTTTGTTAATATCTAGGGGTTCCAAAGAGGCGTTGGGTAAATTTAAATAAGGCATTGGGGAACTTTGATATAGGATGAAGAGGTAAACCAATTATTGAAAACTGTTTCGGAAGGTGCAAGTGAGTGTAGCGGATAATACATCTGGAAGGACAGCAATGGATTCGGGAGTAACGCCAGGTGTGTTCATTATCACCGGTGCTGTTTCACGTACATGCAGATAAAATGGCAGGACTAGGGTGAGAGGATATTCATATAAGAGCGGAAGTTGGTGGGGAACTGGGATGGTAAGCAGTTTTATTTTCGAATGGTCAAGCGTTGCTAGTCAGCTAAGGGTCTGAAGTTAATAACGGACTCTATTGGACCACAGTGGGGTTCAAAAGATTTGTCCTCTTGAATATCTCCACTTTGGCCATATAATCCTACACAGATCCTTTATTAATAGTTTCAGCGATTATAAGTATACCAGAATTTATTAAAAACCTTATATCAAATTAAAAAATCGAGAGTATTATATTATTTATTAAATTCCATATTTGAGGATATAATAAAATGCGATATTAATATTACAGTGAAGTTTACGACTATTTTTGATTCAATTTTTATGAACTTGTGGAGCTCGATACTTACTCCTTCACGATATTACATCACCAGTGATCGCTTCTACCTCTAAGTATTTCGTGAGAAGTGATTTAAAAAAAATTGAAATCTATTGTCGAAAGTCGTTATTTAAATATGCCATTTAATACCTGGAATTATTTTGTCTCTTTATAAATTACGGTTGTCGTGGAAGAAAGATTTATCGATCACCAACTATCCGAATGAATAAAGCAAATTTGGCTCGAATTAAAAAATAAACATTTCTTACATTAGTCTGGCACCTTTTTCAGCGGTTATCTGGGAATAAATCTTCTGATTCGCCACGAATTAGTCATATAATTTTATTGATGGACCATGATTTACCGTAAAGGTGGCTCCATACCCGAGATAAAGCGATGTATTGATTTTTGGCTATATTCCGCTTTTTAGTATCTTCTTTGGTCGTGAAATCTTATGACCTCCGGTCATAACCATTCAATTGGAAACAAATGAAAGGAAAAATGATGAGCTCAATACTCAGCACATTCAGCAATTATTTCTTTAATGATCTTGACGTATTAAACCCACCCAAAGCCCACTCCTAGGATAATTTGTAATTGTTTATGCACATAATACTCAATGCAAAACATATGCGCGCAATCTGAAGTGTTGCGCAAAATCACGTAGAAAAGAGTTGAGAGGCGAGGGATATTTTGAGTCCCCGGGCCAAAAAACATGTCCCAAGCAACCTAAAATTTGAGAATTATTCCAGATATGCACATGAAAGTACGTAGTAAATCTTTATGGTCCACAACTGTTTGCACTTGTGCCAAGCATCTATCCTTGAAATGATAATGACATCTGTTTTCTCTCATATAGCCCCTTGGCTGAGGAAAAAATGTAATAGCACTAAGGGTTTGTATGGATGACTCATTTTCTTCGAAATAGGACATGTTTGCTCATTCTTGCATCCTCTTTAGGTCTTAGCATAGTATTAATCCCTGGAAAATATAAACAATGAGACTGAATGAGTTAGTACAGGTAAAAGTTTTACTCTTTTTAACGAAATGCATTAAATTAAGAGGGTATCTCAATTTTAAAGTATCAGTTATCATGAAAAATCATATCCATTATGTTTATCAGTAACACTAAAATACGTATTATGTAGGTGGTGATGATTACCACTGCGCTATTATATTTTTATACACGCTTCTTTGTATTACTCCTCTTTCACATACGAAAGGCAAACGTTTCTGTGGAGTTCTTTACCGTAAAACGTTGGCGAATAATTTAGGTAGTCTGTCAAAATGAGCTAAGCCATTTGCAGTTGCTGAACTAAGTGTGACGAATCATATTGCTACTGTTGCACACCATTCTGAAGTGAGTTTACTATCGTGTCGGGTATCACCTGATTCATGAATCATCTTCACCGTGTAGTGTAGCCAATTCTTAGCGATATATGGTAGATTGACGTTGAGGGCTTACGTCAGAGAATAGAGGGTTAGTTGGGGAATCGGTATTCTTTGAGAAATAGCGCGAAATCTTCCGTTTTTATGGATGTCTGTATGGGAGAAAGACGAAAGATTTATGGATGTGCGCGAAATTAAGGTGTAAATTGAGCCGAAGCTTCCGTGTAGCGTGGAATCAGCCGCCTCTTTCAGTGAATAACGAAATTGCAGCCGTTTACGTTCTGAAAGATCCTCTAAACTCCTGTAAAATGTTAGAGGATGTGAATCGTTGCCGCTGGTGATCAGTAAAGTGGGGAAATGTCTCAACGGCACAGCGTTTTCTGTAGACCCCGACAAATCATTTGCCTCGATTGATGAACGGCATAACCTGCTCGATTAGATTGTTAAGTCAGATTTGAAATCTCTTCGGTAACAGCTTCAGTTCTCTTGGTATGGAATTTAGTTGTCAAAACTGAAATACGATCAACCTCCCAGTCGTACATGCGGACGGAATGGTAATGTCTCTCATTTTTGTTGCACAATTTACTCCTTTCTCGTGTGTATTTGCCTATCATCGGGATTCTATTTTTTTATAAATCACTTATTTAGGGTTTTCAGGAGTAGTATACTTACATGATATGACTCATTAAACTTATTTCCTAGGTGTACCATTTGCCAAGTTTCATGCATTATCGAACCCGAGAACACATATTTTGGTGTGTAATCCTTACGAGAATCCTCATTTTTCGATGCAGAAAATGTACTTAGTCTTGCACTAGGGGTGTTCAAAAAGTAATGCACAACAATTTATTTCTATGACACCAACAATACTACGCGGCTTTTTGTCGAGACTTTCTAGTTAAAACCTTCTACCTCCGTTGTGAGAAGTTGCATGTTCCGCCGCTAAGTGGTAGCGTGGTAGTGAGTGTTGAAAATGGCTGCTGTTAGTGACGCACGTGATGCGCGTTACAAGCAGCGTTCTGTGATCGAGTTTCTCGTTGCCGAGGGAGAGAATGTCGGAAAAATCCATCAGCTTTTGTGTAATGAGTACAGAACTGCCGCTGTAGACCGAAGCACTGCTAGTCAATTGGCGCAACGAGTGAAGTCTGCGGGTACAGAAGCCGATCTCGCCGACTTGACACGGAGCGGTCGCCCCAACACAGGTGATTTCACGGATGGTGCAGCACGCTGACGAACCGATTCGGGAGAATCGACGCATTACTGCCCGACAGTTGAGTGAAAAATTGTCCATCAGTGTCGTGAGTATTCACTACATCATCCAGTAACTGGGGTACTCCAAAGTGTGCGCGAAATGGACCCCAAAAGAGCTCACGCGTGACCAAAAAGCAGTAAGGAAAAACATTTCATCTGAACTGCTGAAACGCTACGAGTGTGAGGGGGATGATTTCTTATGCCGCTTTACTTTCTTGCCGCACCCACCCTATAGCCTCGAATTGGCACCTTCAGACTTCTTCATGTTAGGCCCGTTGAAAAATTCACTCTTTGGGATCCAATTTGAATCAGATGACGATGTTCTGCGCGCTGCAAAAAAGTGGTTTGGTGACCACAAGCTGGCATGGTACCTAGGGAGCTTACATGCTCTTCCGGAACGCTCGTGTAATGCTCAAGAAATAGATGGAGACTACTTTGAAAAATGGTCAGTACGCCAAAAAAAAAGTATCTTTGCACTCCAAAAGTTGCAAAGTTGTATGTGCCATACTTCCAGAGAAATAAATTGTTGCGCAATCCTTTTTGAACGCCTTTGATAGTTTACTTGAAAAGAGTTTGATAATCAACCGCGAAGAAGTGGGAAGAATTCGAAACAGCCCACGTTCACTCTCACTTCCAAAACAAATATTTGCCTTACATGACGACGTATATTCTTTGTTCAATGTTAATGAAATAGAGTGCTTTTTGCCACTTGTATTGTTATTTCATGAAGCAAAAAAAATATTTTTCTGCATTCATTGATCACCTGAAATTTTATTTCTAATGAACAAGTTTGGTGTTACGTGTGCTCATAGGTATTCTTTTGGACACATATATGACGGCTTGAAATTTGGCATTGAGGATGAAGCCTGATTTGAGGTACACATTCTATGAATTAAGAGTCCGGCTGGATACTCTGGGGTATTTAATGTTGAGGTAAACATTTTGAGCAACCATGATAAACTAATAAGATTATGTTATCGTTCTAATTCATGAGAATTTTGAGATAATATTTGACTGTAAAGAGTTCAAGCGTTCAATGGCTTACCTGAGTATTGAGCAGTGAGTAAAAATTGTTGGAATTAAATCTGTGATAACAGAACATGACCGATCAGGAATTTTAGTTAGTTTCGATCTTTTTACTCTTACATAGGTGGGATGGGCTAATGTTCCGTCCACAATGAAGACCTACTTGACTACTTTTCGGAGCCAGAATGCGTATCTCAGGCCTCATGTTGCGATATCACGGTGACCCGAAGGTCTATCAATGGCCCGAGTGAAAAGACTCCTTGTGTTCTGGGATATTTTTAATTCTTCTCACTTCTTCGCAGTCGTTTCGCAAACTCATTCCAATGGCTTAATGATGGCTATTGTTAATAAGAAAGGAAACTAATTATTATAATTATATAAAAATAATTTGAATGGAAGATTACCCTTCCATTAAAGTTATAATTAATAATACCTCTCTCCATTCATTGCGTTGTTCCTCGCATATTGTACGCTCAAATGCCCTACTCCCTGGTAGTAAGACTATTTGTTTGATTTTTAAAAATGCCTTTGCCTGAAGTTATTGTGATGATCTAGAGTGAAATGTTAGTCGCGGACTGTTAATTTTTCTCTAGAACCTTCAGTTCCTAAATTTAGATATTATATTAAGCCCCTCCGCAAATTCTGAATAATATTTTAATACAAACTAGCTTTTAGGAATCATGAAAAAAGTGCACTTGACATGTTAGTCTAAAGTCTCAAAATACTTACTCTCTAAGATTTGTCTACAATACCATTGACTACAATGACCATTAATTAATCATCGGCAACTCATCCCCTGAACTGACAAACCTTTTTGCTCCTTAAAAACACCTCACATTACTGTCAAAATTATAAAATGATACGGATAATTATTAAAGAAAAGTCTATATAGCTATCGATTTGGCACCCTTAAGCACGACCAATACTTATCTATCCTGATTTCGTGACGTTGGAAAGCCATGGTGACAAGTATTTATCTTTTACCGAAGTTTGGTATGCGGATATTGTTTTAAAAATCCTCGAAGTCTACCAACAAATCTTTTACGGGGAAAATTCTTGGAGGGAAATTCATCCCAATTTGTGCTCCTGAATATCAAATATATGTTAAATATTGGCTTTTCGGATATGATGAATAGTATTAGGCATATAATAATATGGCTGTAGGTTGGCACACTAATCTATAGAACCCATATAAAACATGGTATGATTGAACATTTTGTCGATATCACAGGTAATGTGGGTTCACTCTCCCATTAATGACGTTAACGTCAACCAATCAACTGCATCATGCACGTAAGAGAGTCATAACTCTCATTAACCATCTCATTAACGAAAATTCTAAACCATCCTCCTTTCAAAGGTTACCTGAAATTATTAAACCGGGTCGCATATATAATAAATATACCTTAGCGTGGTTTGATAAAAATCTCAAAGTATCTAACCATTAGTAATTGTTAGAATAACAACGATTTTGGTAGAAGACCGGTGACTGGGTTCTATCCGTAATAATAAGAAATTAATGCTTGTTGAAGGAATATTATAGTGCTTTTAGTGAAATCCACAAGAAAGCTATTTCCAAAGGCAAAATTGGAAAGTTATTTGGATATTTTTTTTAAAAACACACGTAGCTATGGGTTCACTATGCTAATTCATCCCCAGTACTCGCCTATTCAGATTTCAAACTTTGGAAAATCCATGATGACAAGTATTTGTCTCTGAAAAAAGTTTGTGACACGGATATTGTGTGAAAAATCCTCGAAGACGAGAGCCCAAAGCTTTTACGGGGAAAGTTCGATGGGAGGGAAATCCATCACAATTTGTGTTCGCGCGTCAGTCAAACTTGACTCTCCCAGCATCCGCTAAAATTTCTCGCCTCTTTCTCTCGGAACGGCGACGATGAGTGAAATCTTTCTCTTTTTTAGCCGCCTCGCGATTGCTATCGCGGGAGAAAACGAATAACCCCTTGGACGCCACTGCTGAGTGAATTGAATTTTAATCGCCTTTTCTGCCAATTTAATTAGTTTTCATCAGATCTTTATGGCTAAGTACACTGCAGCCATAAAGGTGAACGTCCACCTGCCACCGTAACCAACTGCCTCGTCCATTTCGTCTCTTCCCTGTCAACGGTATTGAACCATCCTTTTCGTTATCTCTTGACTTCTTGTTAAATATTTCTCCCCGCTTACTGTTTACTCTTGTGCTTGTGCGTGAAAGTTTTAACCAAACTTGAAAAGATTCCTCGCGCGAAGGTTGGGAGTCTTTTCAAGTTTGTTTTCAAACCAAAATAGAGTATAGGGGTAGTGAAACTGGGTGACCCCTGCTTATGGATATCATGGCGCAAGGGTGAGGAAAGCATTCGAGAGAGGTGGGACCGAAGGTGCCGCGGGTTCCTCCAGGGAGTCCTTCAGTACTTTTCCCCGCTCATAAACGCTCAATTCACCCTCAGTGACATCTAATTATCTGTTGGTGAGTGCCATCTATCAAGTTATGCCGTACCTATAGTCTTTTCTTAAGGTAAGATCTGGGGCTTTCCCGGCGAATCCGATACAAGAGCTGTTCTCGGGTTTCCTACCGGGTCAGAGTCCTAGAGGGTTAGAGGAAGTCGGCCAACGTTTCGACATCCGACTGGCATATCACCTCCTGGGCACTTGAGTGCTCAACTGCCCAGAAGATGCTATCCGAGTTGGACGTCGAAACGTCCACCATGGAAAACCCGGTGGGAAATCCGAGAACAGCTCCTGCAGACTTTTGTTTGCAGTGGCCGAGTTCCCTCCAGTACCCCACGTTCTCTCTCTCTAGAATAAGATAGCATGGCATAAGACAGCGGCCCCCAAGTTTTTCCGATTTTCGAACGCTTCGTACCCCATTTTCCCTTTGCATACACCCTGAAACCACAATCCGTTGGACACCTCGCAATAAGGGATGGGGGTTTTCCACACGTCGATACGCAACTTTTCTCGCGCACCTCTAAAGCCACCTGGGGGGTAGGTACCCTAGGTTGGGAACCACTTGCTCAGGAGATTGGGTTGTTGAGACGACTCCAGTTCCGTCATCCCGACCAGAGGCTCTAGATTCGAATCCCGGCGGTGACGTAGAATTTTAAGTGGAATTGTTGAGACTAGGCGAATGCCGAAGCCGGGTTTGTCTACACCCTTTCCTTCATGCCCTATGTAAGGGTGAGATCACGATCTACGTATCCTGACGTGACGGAAACGGACGGTGGTTGTTGCGGAATTTCGTGATTGTGATTATATTCGTGATCGTGAATATATGACGATGTGACGATGACGGTAGCCTTGTAAAAATCTAACTTTTTCTTCTCGCTACTTCAACGGCAGTCAATCATTGAAGAGCTTTTTTTTTCCAAACACAATTTAATTTCCAGATTGTCCATTGTAGTCGTTAACTTTACAATGAAGCATGATTAACCTTCTTGAAGCAGTATTTGTCAGTATTTTTCGGATAACTTATAATTCGAAAACAAAATGCGAAAATAAACAGATAATTAGCCACCGTTTATAACTCCGTTTGCGAGATCAGTCGGCAATTGGCAATGATACTCCGATTAATCGTGATACACTCCTCTTTGACGTGAAGACGACTGAAAAATGGACACCACCGTCTTTCTTCGTCACGTTAGGAAGCTTTGATCATAATGCCGCCCTAAACTTTCCCTAACATCACACCCACCGACCCTTATTGGTGAAAATGACTTCCACTGTCGGCCGCCTTTTTTACTAAAAAACCATCAAGCCATCCCTTTCTTTCTTTTTGATGTCTTATTCAAAATTTCTCCGCGGTTGCTGTCTACTCGGTTGTTCGCGCTAAAAACTGAAGGTAAACGCAAAAACACATTCCTTGCGACAGCAAGATTCGTTCTATTGTCAAACGTTCCCTTTCTAAGATGGATTGGCCCAACAGAATGCTTTCTCCCATTGTATGCAGGTACCTATCAGAAGTTTAGAGCTGATGTCTTAGCCCCTTCTGGTACCCGACATTTCAATAACCTATTACTAATGGGTTTTCTCTTCGAAACGTCTTCTTGTACTCAAGATGCGCTTTCATCTCCGTTCCTCATCCACTCGAGTTGTTTCTTTAGCCTCAGGCAATGTTTGCGTTGGAGCTCAGAATAAACGAAAAACCCGGGTTCCTTACCTTACTCGTGATTTCTCTCAGATTGAGCAAAGGTAGGCGCGTGCATTCATACACTGCTTTCCGTACAAGGACCTCTTTTATTAACGCACATCATCAGCGGATAATGAAACGAATTTTGAAAACTTCAAGATTATTACCCAGCGAGCGACTGCATTTCAGATGGATTCGCTCAGTAGGGAAATTCGACCGTTTAATGGAAAATGATTAAGTGGTTTAAATTACTCGTCGGTACTTGCTTGATGTTGCGCAAAGTGTTTCGGCATTGAGCTATTATCCGCTGGGGTCATCGTGACGTTTTTAAATGCCACGCGCAATTAATTTTCTGCAATAAGGAAACATGCTGTCCCCGAAACACATATTTAAGTTGGTCATTGTTTATTCTTGCCCATACCATTAGCTAAATATTTCATGAATCTATATAAATTCGCTACGATTAACTTCTTTCATGGAATATCTGGAAATACACCCGAGGAATAGGTACGTACTTATTCCAAGATAGCCCTGTTTTCACTAGCTACGATTCGCTACGATTAACTTCTTTCATGGAATATCTGGAAATACACCCGAGGAATAGGTACGTACTTATTCCAAGATAGCCCTGTTTTCACTAGCGAAACAATTGTTCTTGCATGATGAATGAATTAAATGGAGTACATCAATGAGATTTGAGACAAACTTTATTATCCGGTATCAAAGTAATATAAATAAATTTGACGGAACCAGTCGGCTTTCTCCTCGATGAAATAATCGTTGCGAGATTCCTCGGAAGAGACGGGATGCCTTACGTAATTTCAAGTTAAGAAAAAATAATGATGTCCGAGTTTAATTACGCAACCGATGAAAAACAATTTTTAGATCGATTCTCGCTTGAGCCACTCTACCCTTTTTTCCGACTTACAGAAGGCTTGCATTTATTTTAAATTGGGATAATTTGTATAAACATGAGAAGTTGAGGCGGGTAGATGATACGCTCGAAAGGGCGATCTCATACCGCTGGGGTTTTCCTCAATATGGTTGCATTCATCCATTTATCGATTGAAGTATTCCACCGGTTACAGGTAGGTTTTATTGAAAGTCATAGACAATCTTCCAGATTTTTACGCGTGCTCAGCACTTTCTACCTCTAGTATTTCTTTCTTCATCTCCGCGTAATTCCTACCCATCTTCATCCCTTCCATAAAACCTATTCTCTTTCTTCCCCTTCCCCGCTTGCAATGGTTGCATTCTAGTTGAAAAAACAGCCTGTTTTTACCATACGCCACTTAAGAGGTGGAGTAATGGGGCAAAAGCATGTTTTTCAAGCTGATACGGATCATATCGGAACAAAAAAGCCAAAATTTCGCTAAAAATAGACAATTTTCAACAGAACAACAGAAGAGCACTCCGTTGTCGGGAGTGATACGAAAACCAACTATGCGTTATGCAGTGATTATTCACTTTTGAGTCCAATACTTTTTCGAGAATACAGGTTTCATAGAAATCTTTGTAACCGCCATAACCAAGGAGGATGTCATACGCCTTCTTTGGCCAGCTGCTGGGCAGACAGTGCCATTTTACCGCAGGGCCCCGCAGTCCGCCAGAATTGCCTTACCTCCGAATTTCCATATGCGTTTTCGAAAAGTATCCACTTCCCTTGAGGTAGTTTGAGCGATATATTTGCCTATTCATTATGGAGACCATATTCGAATTTTATTTTTTAATTTCAGCGTCTATAAGAAGTATGAAGTAAATATTGTAACATTAATAGTGCAAAAGTATGGTTACATATGACAAACATTCTCAGTAATTAAATAAATGTATCTACTTAAGTATCGAACATGACCCATTTTTTCACGCCGTACGGCTAAAAAGTCTTCAAGACAGACGGTTTTTTTGGCGATTCTGTAAAAATTACTGCGGTAAGCAATGGATAAATTTTTATAAATGGTTGAGAAAACATACGAACGACACAACGTTAGTGTTTGACGAAATCTTGGTGTTATAAATTCCTAATTATTTCAATATTATCCCTCTGGAGCGCACAGCCGTAATCTACCCCATGTAAAACAGCTTGTATTTACTTTCAAATTGCTGGAAAAGTAGTGCGGTAGGGGGTTAATATTTTGATATTATCGAAAGATGAGAGTTTTTTCTTTAAAATGAGGCCGAGTTCATCGAATTCTAGTTTAAATGATTTTTCGCTCAAACTATCGTAAGCATGGTGTGTTGTCCTGGGCTTGGATGCGTCGCTCAGTGGGAAACAATTTACAAAAAGTGAAACTAACCATAGGAGAATGATATTAATAGAGCGTTCGATGGTGAAAAATATCAGCAAAACGTCCTGAGGCGATTTATTCGGGTGGAAATGTTTTAATCATATTTTTCTTCTTAGTGGTGGAACAAACGACGTCTGGAAAGTGCTTTCAGGTTAGAGAGCGCGTTAGGAAATGAATTTCAGAGAAGGTGGTTAGTTGTGGAGGTGAGAGGCGGCTTTGAAAGATGGAAGGAGTGGACCTTAAAAGTTTTCGATGCGGAGGATGTAGAAGTTTTCGGGTTCTCCCCTCTTAACTTGTCCGCGGGCACCACGGGGTCAGCAGGGGGCGCCTGGATGAAAGCGTTGCTTTGTATGGCGGGCAACAGCCTTCATTTTTTTCATTCGAGTGGGAAAGAGGACCGTACGTCTCACCTTCTCCTGAGTGGTTTACCGCGTCCGCACTCTTGTGACTCTATATGGGCGCGACTCTGGGTTGTTGTATCGTACACGAGCACTTATATTTCCTCCGGCATTCAGCTCTTCTAAGCTGTCTGTATCACAAGGATGGCTCATTATTTCGAATTCGTATCTGTTCATTGGCGTATATATCACGATTCTCTCACGAGAGTCTTGTTTATAGCGCTGCATTGCGTTCGATAAGCGTAGCTATTCGTTATTGACCCCAGCTGTTGATCGCCTTCCCAAATAACCAACCAACCCGTCCCTTGATTTTCGTTGTGGGAATTTATACTTAACTGGTTGAAAAGCCAGCTGAAACAGGCGAATATTACAGGCGAAAAATTGGCAAAATACAAAAAAGAAATGATTAAAGCAAATAATTAAATACAAAATAATGTGTGGATTTTATTTTTAATGAAAATAATGCATATAACTATGGTAACATGTGCTATCTAAATGTCAGAGATTTCTTTGTATATAACATTTTTGGCGGAGCTGTTACTAAGCAGTTTCCCTTGTGTATGTTTTGAAAAATGCATACGCCCGCGCCATGTATCAGTTAGTGAAGAGCATGCATAAGGGAGCTCGCTGGCCATATATTGGCGCACATTTAAATCACTACGCATAGCAACTTAATCATACGTACGTACGCGTAGCCTTTTATATAGTAGATTTTACCGTAATTTTATATTTCGTACGAATCCGTTGCACCTAATGTCTATTGTAAGTGTACCTATTGTCCATTGTAAGTGTACTTAAGTGTACCTACTGTGCTTTAGTCATGCCTGAGCTGATTATAACACTTAAAGAAAATTTTGATTAGTTGTTCAAAGCTATGCGTATCTCACGTAGCGATCAGAATTGAAAAGAGAAGGTAAAGTTAACCCCATGTGAGGCCCAAAGATATCTAAAATTCACTCTTCTTCCTTCCCTTTCCTCGGTTCACTTGCAGTTTACTACAATTATTGGCGTCGTACATAAAATGACCTCGCATATATTGTCAGGGTTCGAGATGTCCGATGTAGCTTTACTTGGATTTGAACCCACATCTTCCGACCCTTTCCCACTGGGTCTCCGTGCGTCCTTAGTTGTATTGCTCTGTGCATATTGATTGTGACTTTATTCAAGCAAATTTAGGACTTTATAGTCGTTTCTTAACTAAGTAAAAGAAGACTTTGCATATTCCACTAAAATTTTACTGAATTTCCCGACCAAGGTTCCGGATTTATAACTAATAATAACTATGTAATTGTTTTTTATTTGTGAATTGTTTAAAGTTTTACTGAATTTGCCGACCAAGGTGTTGACTTACACAGTCGTTATGAATTTTAAAGTCGAAACCTACAGAGTCGTATATGAATTATTAAGTCCAGACGTACACAGTCATTGTGAATTTTACAGGCGAAACCTACACAGTCATATATGAATTATAAAGTCCAAACTTAAGCAGTAATTATGAATGATTAAGTCGAAACTTTGGTAGGCAAATTCAATAAAATTTTCGTGCAATATACAAAGTTTTCTTTGATTTAGTTATGGAATACCACAAAGTAACGCCTGAGAACATTAAGTCTAGGCGTTACTTAAAATAAACTCTAGGCATATTACACATATACCCATGCCCTCAATGGTGAAAAACCCTCCCATTCGGGACTCGAACCCGTGACCTAATGGTTGGTAGGCCCCGCCGCCACCGAGAGCTTTTATGACGTGTTTCATTGTCAAATACGTCGTTATTGCCTTTTGGATGTATGTTAATTTAGATTTCAGGGAATGGTCGATAACCAATCATGCGGTTGGACGCATGTGATTCATCGACTCGTGCTATTTTTAGCATTCCGGACTTGTACTTGCAACTCACACGTACCCTTGCTCTTTGGACTTGCCTACAAAACTTCATCTCATCCGATTTTCTCCCTAGATACGTGAACTGTGTCCGCCACCTTTTTTTACTTATGCTAACCATTCTACCAATCGAGGTTTTGCTTGATATGGTGGGTGAGGAGAGGTCATTAGGAGATTAGGAGAAGGCAGAATAGGTGGTTACAACAGGTGATGAGAAACCAAGGGATGCTGAAGGCCATGATGGATGGGAGGATGTTGGGTAAGCGGGGAAGGGAAATAAAAAGAATTGGCTTTATCAACGGGATGAAGAGAGGTAGGATGACCTGAGATGAAGAAATACATTATGTAAGGAAACTGGGGCCCTCACCTTATAAGACCTAAAGAATATTTATTCTCTTCCATTTTAACCTACCTTAACCGGTAGATTACTATAATAACAATAACAATGCTACGTCGAGAGAATCTTATTACCTTCGTCTTTCTGAGGTTGTTCTGTATCCCATATCTTTCAAATCGCACCTCTTACGCTGTCATCATTAACTGCATTTATTTAGCTGAAGGGCTAATTTCAAGCTTACTTGGTCAATAATCAATCTACGTTCTTAGATCTGACTATATCAGCTTCCCGACTGCTTTCATTCCCCCTCATATATCTCCATCCATTTCCCTAGGATAGGTAAACGTGAAAACACTTTGGTGATAGTGGACGCCCCTGCCTCAATCCTCAGCCCCTCATCGCCCATCCCGATTCGGAATTCACTAACCCTTGCCAGTGCCGACTAATGAATGTGAAGGATAACCTTTACATCATTAGATTTAAAAAAAACCTTGAAGCTCTCTGGTGAGATCCAGGCGCTTCCGAGGTTTTGATACCATCTTTCTTCCCATCTTCATCAGCACGATAGCTTTCTCTTCTTCCGCTTTGAGCGCTTCAGGAATGCAAACGCAGGCACCTGGTCCACCTCAGCATTACGAAATCGGCGAGTGAATGATTAGGGAGCGTTTTTAAAGGTCAAGAGGAAGCAGCAGAGGTGGCTAGTGGTGATGATGAAAGCATATCAAGTAGGAAGGAGTTGTTCCCAAGCAAGTCTGTAATGTAGTGCTGACGGCTTAAGAGGATGTTATCACATTTTATCAGGCTTATTCAATAACTATTAATTCTAATAAGAATGGAAGAGTTGAAGTCTATTCTTGTTCTCTTTTGAAAATTTTGCTGGCTGTATGCATGATAATGTGCCTACTTAAATTTTAAAAAAATATTACTTTGCGTCCCAATAGATACTTGCGACTTGTCAGACTCACCGAATAATATCAGCTTTTTAGGAACAATTGCGGAAACATTTTTCGGAATAAAGTGGCGCGGAGAGTTGATATATATTACGTTAGCTACAATGTGTAGTTTTTCTTCTATGAATAGAATAAATAAACCCGTAGACACAAATTACACTTTCGAAACACAATGAGTTCGTTCTATGAAACGAATCTCCTAATGAAAGGGTACGCTATTTAAAAAATATGACTCTTTATCCTTTGTACGGTCTTCTGAGGGATGGTTCCCATTACTATTCTCATAACATGTAAAAATATTTGGCCTTAAGTTTTTAGCGTGTTGACTTTTTATAGTAAATTCTTGTTTCCGATTTACTCTGATAGACTCCGACCCTTCTGCCGGCTTTGTCAAGCAAAAGCAATAATGATTTTTTAATCTCCTGGACTTTAAATATACTGAAGGATCTATATGTATACATAGTCCAGCTAAATACAATCAGCGTAAACAAAAAAACAAGTATTTTATGTAAAATAGAAAAATTATTGACCATTATCTAGAGTTTCTGCTTTGAGATATCTCTTTTCTTGGTAAAGTAAACATCTCCGTTATGTTGGCGCACGATTTGGTTTGTTGCTTATTTTTCCTGGCTTTCTTTCAGATCTTGAAGTTCGAATACCTGAGGAATCGCAAGCGGTACAGGAAAGGAGTAACTTGGACCTTATAACCTAAGAATGGCAGGTTTCAAGCTACGCCGGATTTTGTGCGATGTGAGTTCTTTCTTATACTCTTCACCGTTAAGCGTGTATGAAAGCTCATGGCCCCGGCCCAGAAACCCATTTTTGATCCAGACAAGTGTATTTAGATGAGCTGCTATCTCATGGTGGTGTAAGTTAATGTTATTGTTGTCCCTTGGTCCTTGAGAAGGCTGTATTTCCCCTTTCATCTCCCCACAGCGGCAACCTCTTCTACGCTTAATACACTCATCTGGGCGTTTAAGATTTCTAAGTCCAACCTGTGTCAGGTATTTTAGTCGAGGCTGACTAGAGTTTTTCACCTCTCGGGCGATGAAAGAACTAATATTTCATACGCTTTTTCATTAGGGCATTCTAGAAGGAAAACCCACAAATAAAAAGGGTATCAGGGTAGCATCGAACAAAACACTATGAAATACCCGCTAACGTAAAGATTACCTATTTCCGGAGCAACTGCGTTATCTTTTCAAATGCGGCCTACCCAGAGAGAGAGGTTAAGGTTTACCTTGAGAGGTTAAGGGGCCATAAGCTTTTTGGCTTGCACTTTGTTGTTTACTACCATGGATATTTATGTTTAATACACTTTGCGTTTTCCATTCAGAGCATTAGGATCTAAGTTTTTTGCTTCTTTTACGTACATTGTTATTAGTAGAATTAACTTTTGTAAAAGTATAAAAATAATATTTTATTTCATTGAAATTATTACTAAATTATAAACAGTATTAAGAATACAATAAGATGCTACTTGGCAAATAATTTTAGTTTAGGAATTTATCCTAATTGTCAACATTACTATTGAAGTAGTATGTCATACTTCCTAGAGCTGTGATAAAAGTCGGTTGTATGACCCCTAAAATTTTAAAGATACAATTACCTTGAATTGTTACCTATCGTAACATAAAATCAGCGCATCAAATTAATTGTCTGGCCCTGAAAATAAAGTTATCCCTAAAATTACCCCTTTGCTAAAAGTCTGAGTGCTTAGTGTGGCATTGACTAACGAAAAATACTTCCTTTCAATGTTTAGTGAGCCCTAAAAACTAGGAGAGAGGGAACATCTTCTTAATGCCATACTATTAGAATAGGCGGATGAGAAGGTGCTATTTGAATGTGAAAGAATTGGGTGTACCCTTCAAGTTTCTACTAAACACTTATGACTTTCATACGGGAACAACAGTTTTTTTTTCCTATCTTTCAAATAATTCCTTCAAAACTCGCTTCATGACCTCCACATTACGCCACTCAACTTTATTCCAAGCGTGTAAGAAACAGGTTTAATGCCGTAGTATGCAATGTGTGATTCGAGACTCGACCCAGAGAACGCGACACGAAATCTCTTTATCTGCTCGTGACACGCTCTGTAATGAGACGCCAAGGAATCCACCTCTCTCTTTTGAAGCAGTGACATTCTCTTATTTCAGGAAATTGAGTAGGCCGTTTATGTTACTATAAAGTGCTCGACGAGTGCCTGTTATATTCCTCACACTATTAAGCTAATTTTAATGCCCTTTTGCGTTGCTATTCACTCGTCAAATTCAAAGTATGTTTTTATGTGATATCTAATTTACCATTGCCGTGGTCATATCAGATCTTAGAAAATTAGTAAGCCACTGTCGCCAAGCTCATGTCCGAAATATTTCTGGCTGTGTCTGGTTTCCCAGAATTCCAGTTCGTTTTGATCTCTTTAGGCTAATCGAAGGAGGAACCACGTGCACTCTAAAGTAATCAACTTGACTTTAACTTTGAACTTAAGCATAATGAAATGCATATAACTTATAATCCGTCATTGTGCATTTAAAATTTGTTTTATGTGAATTCTCCTTTTAACTGGTTCTTTTGGCCTTTCCAAATTTTCGTTTTCCTTCCATTGTAAACCGGTATTTATTTCTGCCTGAGTGATACATCACTGAAGGATATTTATGTTTTTCATTGCACTTGATTTATTTAGAGCGAGGTTTTTCATGCCGAGGAGCTGGAATTTTTGGCTTTCGAAATTTTCAAGGCCACATTATTCTTTGATTTGACGTCCGTAAAATATCGTGGCTTCTTGCTATCATTTTTTTGAACGGGATGCTACCAACAAGTATTGTAATGTCGTCATCCAGAGGTGGAACTTTTTCAGCAGTTCTCTCCCCTTTTTATTTAAACATGATTTATTTTATGGCCGACGCTTTGATTCCACGGCATTTTCTGATTCTTAGTTTATAGTGCTATGAGTTATGAGATTTAAGGACCCCATCATCATTAGTATTCCAGTCCTAAGGCTACATCCGTCCGTCCTTCCCTATACTTTACTTCCTATGATTTCTTTTTTCCCAGATCCCTCTGTGTGTCCTGGGTGTGTGGCCCTTGATCTTCCTCTGGAGACTTTTCCTTCTATTATCACCTTGAGTATGTTTCTAACGAATTCATTGTATTTCGTGGTGTGTACAATCCTTCGCGTTCTTCTTTCGCATTTGTTGTTCTGTAGAGTGATTTCTTTTTCGGGATTTTCATGTGCTTTCGTGTTCTCACTTTCTTTCTTGTCCGTCCACATGATCGCGTGATTTAGTATTATCCTCAAACTCGGCATAACTTCCGTATAATGAGAACGTGTTGTGTATACGTTGAGCGTATATGTTGAGCGTGTTGTGAGGGCGTAAGCATTACGAATATTTTTCAGAATCACTTCGTCATCAGCGGCAGCCATCAATCCGAAGATTGGTTTGCTTCAGCTCTCCACTCCACTCTGCTTTCAGCTCGCCGCCATATTCCTTCGTCACTCCTTTGTCATTCTTTATAATATACATCACACATTCCATCCATCGTATTCCTCGCTAGTTCTTCCCATTCACTTAATGTGGTTGGAGCGATTTTTGTGTATTTACAAATTTGCGTGAAAATTCATATATGTGTTCTCATGAGTGATATCTATAGATAAAAGGGAAAAATTGCATAATATCGATTGGGTTCTTTGGAAATTAAATGCTATTTAAACACGTACCCTTATGGCATATAACATGCATTTCTTTATTTTTGGAATACATGTGTACAGATTTTCTTCTAAACGCAAAATATGACATTCACATCATTACAGTGGTTGCTAACAAATATTAAGGTGTCACGCCGAGCTCAATATTCGATAAAAATATAGTTTTTCATAATTTCGTCTAAATTTCGAATATCGGACCGAAAACTATTCGTAGCATTCGTAGCATAAGGAAAAAAAATTAAAATGTAATTCTTGCATCATTTTAATTACTGCCAGTTCCGTGAGTTTCACCGCTAAAACTGATGCACATAAATTAAATGTGGTCCAATATTTTTTATTTGCTAAAAAAAACTATTTAATTGTGCACTCAATGACTCACGATTGCCGTTCCAGCGACCGTAATTGCTTCCGAAAGGCAGACATACCTCAGAATGTGTTTTATAAGTTTGCCTCTCTTTCTCCCCAACTCTACGGGTGAATTCTTCATTGGCGATTCCCTCCGTGTATTTGATAGTCATCATAATCATCGACGATTGTTCAGGATTAGGCCGTTTGGCCTGATCTGCTTCGGGTAGGAAGCAGGTCCCTCCATCTCTCCCTTGGTCTTCCGCAATCTCTTTTTCCAGATGGCCTGTGGGTGAGAAGTTTCTGGGGTAATATGTTGTTTGATATATTTAATATGCACTCATACCATTTTCTACGGTATGTTCTTATAGTGATGATGATGTACGGGATGTTTATCTTTGAGCGAATGTTTTCATTTCGTTCACGGTCGCGGAGTGTGTAGCCAGCCAAAGGTCTTAGTAACTTCATTTCAGCTGCTACTATCCTTCTGATTTGGCTCGATGTTAACGCCGATGCTTCAGAGCCATATAGCTGAGATGGAAATGCCACCGTTTTTTTTTTAAAAGATAAATTGTCTCTGGCTATAAATTTCTTCAGTTGGGCACTCTGTGCTGTTCCTACCAGCTGTTGAAATCTGGCTATTTTGATGCCTATATCTCTGAGATTGATGCATTAGGAAGGTGTCATTAGCCTTCATCATTATTCGATTGCACCACATGTACCTGGTGTTATCTTCATAACATGCTCTTTGCGTTGCAACGAAAATCCTATATACATTTTTCTGTTGTTTATCGTTCAAGGTTCACTGTCATGCAAGAGAATTTGTAATCACTGAAATTGTTCAAAACCCGTGACTGAGTTCTCTGGCCCCTGGGTCAGCAAGGAAGACCGATATATATATATACCTGAGAAACCAGTTCAGAGAATGACTTGAGGCCAATTTATACTTGTGTTATACTGGTGAAATGTAAATGCATAATTTATGAATACTTCCTCATCTTTATTTCTGTTCGAGACACATCGATCACCCTCCTATACATCTCTGCTCCTCCTCTTTCTTGTAATACTTTTTTAGACTTTCTCCTTTAAATCACTCTTTCCCGACGTGGTCACCTCAAGGAATACTGTCGAAGGCACAACATGCCTCGGGCTCGCAACTTGCATCCTAATATCTCACCTTCTCTGATAGAAGGCACTCAGCCGAAGGCATACGCATCGGCTCAGGGAAACTCTCATGAATGGCCAATGACATTTTATGCATCCGGGTACAGGACTTGAAGTTACGTCCAAATTGCGCCTGCGATTTCACCGGCTGATGAGTATGGATGTGCTTTTTTGAAATTGAATGACACACATTGCACGTTGGGTAGGGTCATTGCCCTTCTTCATGTCACCCGATGGCCGTAATAAGGACACCTGTGCATCCGAAATACGAGTAAAAATTAAATTAAAGCGATTTATGATCAAAATCGAACATTAGTCGACTTAGGGTGCAAATATTGCAAGGTTGAACTTATGTATTATGATTACATCTTTTCTGAAATGCCAATTTTTAAATCCTGGCTGACGAGTAGGTTTAAACGAGTGATTTAACCAGGTAACTAGGCTGCATATAGAAGGAAACGACATTTATATCCTGGATAAATGAGTGATATTATGGCCTTAGACTTTGTTTTCCATGGCTGCAAATCTGGAAAAAAATTGGAAATGTCAGAATAAATCTTTGTTAGAAAGGTATTTTAAACATTTATCGGACTTTGTTGGTGGAATAGCACGTAGTATAATTGTAATAATAAGAAACCGTAAATTGATAGATTTGAAAGAATGATGATAGCCACTTTGTTTGACTGCGAAATACATTGTTATGGAAGCAGCATAGTCATAGATTCTCTATCTCATACAATGCATTGCAATGTGGCCAATTAGCAGCGGTGGTAATCATATATATCACAATAAATATATTAAGTATCGAAAGTTTACTAAAATGACTCAACATTTTTGACCTTAACATTTTCGACCTCAATATTTTTGTTTGGAGGAAATTTCAACGTGAGGCTTATATTGAGTAAAAAGTTCATTTAAACCTTAAGAATAGAACTCTTTCGAACTTTGTTTTACCAACTTCTATCACACCATTATTAGTTTTTACGAGCTGTAAAGGTTTAGGTGTTAGGATGAATTTATTCGTCTACCTAATTTGCCCCTCTTAAATAATGGAGGCAACACTCCATCAGTGGACGAAATACATTCTTTTTTCCAAAATATCACGTATCAGAATCTCTGCGAGTTGGCATTTGGGAAAATCGACTTTAAAAAGCTCTCACCATCACGAGAAACGTTCGCGTGCGAGTAACATTTCGGTGAGTTAGTAAGTCAATTGAGTCCGAAACCCTGCAAGAAGGAGACGGTTACCTTCCTCTCGGGTCGCAGCCACGCGAATTGCAGCCTCTTAAACGTTTGCCGAAGAGAAAGCGGAGCCAATCCCGAACAGGAATTTCGTGGGCGCCATCAGCGATTGGTGGACCATCGATTGACTGTCGACTGGCTGAGATAAAACCTCACCCCGATACTCGAATTGATAAATGGTGAAAAGGGATCCGAAAACGCATAAATTACCCAAGCATTGGGTGCACGACTCGTGACCCGTACAGAATTTACTGCGAAGGAAGAGGTAATAGGTTTCAAAGTGCTAGTTTGAAGGCTGACCTGCTAAAGGTAATGCTTCTATTGTGCTGCCGTTGAGTGTAGAACGGCTGCCGACATCCCAGCGAAGTGATTGATGAGCCCCGATCGGGGAAAGAGGTTCCTTCCCTGGTGATGTTGTAATGTCTTCTGGACAGCGGTCGAAAATGAAAAGGATGTGAAGATGAAATCCCCCATGGGCATAGTTCTAAGTTCACATCCACCGATCGATGTGTTTCTTAACGTGAATGATGGCGCATTATCTACAGCCTGAGGCTAGATTATTTTCTACGACTATTTCGTAGTATATGATACTAATTAAAGAAAGGTGTCTGCTGGAAATCTTCTTAATAATGTGCAAAGAATGACCTAAATTTGTGAAAATTTATAAGGTCTCTTAAATCTGAGAGGCGTGTTTATTGCCGTAATTATTTCCCCTTGTCTGCAAAAATTATTTTCCATCTTTTTCCAAAAAATTCAATTGAAATTACTATGAGTAATACTTTTAGTTATTTTTCAATATATGAACGTTTATTTTGTTGCTAATTGATGCCATAGGTGGTGTTTTAAGTCTTCCTGAATTTTCCCTCAACTGTAAGCATCATCAAATATAATTATTTCTATAGGCCATTTTTTCATAATCCTTTAATAGACCCATTTTATGCACGACTAATTCATTAATGTTTTGCTAAGCTAACAATAACGCCTTTAAAGAAGCATGTTCTGAGTGATGACATTTTTTCCAAGAGGGTACTCTAGCCTGCGACCTCCAAATTAATCAGCGGGGGTGCCCACCGCATTGTATACAGATTTTTCATTTTGTTATTCATTTAATTTTTAATTTATCTCTTGAGTATTCCAGATTCAGGAAATTTTCTGGAATCTAGTCAAAAGTTACATATACACGTACATTCTGTGTATATGGTGGTGCAAATCAAGTTGCCATGAGTCGAACCCGTGACCACTGTTTTGTCAGACGATGGTGTAATCTTACAGCCACCAAGGCTGCCAAGATTTTCTCAATCAACAGCCAGATATTTTAAAGTTATAAATATAAATGATCTCAGCTGTATAAATATATCCTAGTACTGTGAATCGTTGGTTTTACTGCGATGAGAAGTCGGCAACCCTAGGTTTATTTGGGGTTAGTGGCCGAACTACCTTAATTCTGATCTTCTTTGATAAATCCTTCACGGGTTAATTTTTCCTGGAATTTAATGAGTTTTGTTGTTCGCTGTAGGATACACTCTAAAAGTAATGCTCTTCTGCCAGAAATAGCAGCTATCTATTGTCTCCGAACAAGGTTAACTGATTGTGCGAGAACTTGAATGAACGATTGTAAAATTAACCCGATGAGCGAATGAAATGTATCTATTTATTGTTTAGGGTGTATCAATGGTTCAAGAAACGCCATGTTCGTACTTAGTAGTTTACTATGGTAAGTTTTTAAAAAATGAGTTGGGATTTTTTAATCACCCGAAACGGCATAGTGATACATTTAGTTAACTACTTCAGCTTGATGGATGTAGATTGTGAATTTGAAATATGTGCCTGCAATTTGTGTAAACGAAACTTTTAATTTTAAATTAACCTCTGCATTGCCTAGTTCACTTAACTGAGAGGTAAATGTGTAAAAGGCTTGGGTAAACGGGTAAAAGCTTGACGTAAATTATTCCTTGTCACGAAATTATACGTCTACTTACCTCTCACGGATCGCCATTTTGTGAAATTCATTACAAAGGTCGTAATATTGCAGCAAGTGAAGGCATAGTTTATTCCATTTGATGCTCAGTAAGGTAAGGTAAATAAGCTTCTGTTAACTTAAGGATTTTCAAGGATCCTTCTCGGTAAATAGGGTGTATATGCTAATGTATTTGTATCAGATGATTGTTGTATCTTTTCATTTCGTCGTAAGTAGCAGTAGTGGTCTCGTCAATAAGATTTTACGAGTTTCTTGTGAAAATCAATTTATGCTCACATATACATTAATTATTGAAGTAGGAACTATCATGGAAGAAAAATATGAATTTTATTGAAAATTGAATTCATTCGTACTAAAATTGCGACTAAATAAATGTACTCGATACAGAATACTAGCGTACCTATCAAACTACATTCACGACCCGCGGAATTTGTAATACATCAAGATTAATATAATTAGGTCACAGAGTATATACTCTGTGCTTAGGTGCCACATGAGGCTAGATGAAGCCCATCAAAATCATAGGATTGGCAAAGGTGAAGATGCTGTTTCGAATATTGCTCCAAGCATTTCTGTTTTAATTAAATAATAGTGGTAGCATCACGAGAGACCGTACAATTTTTATCGTACGTAATACTAGTCGACTGTTTTCGCTATGTCGACATACTGTTGCCCGAAAGCTGCCCGAAAGTGAATGATAAGTGACACAGATTTAATTTTAATATTTAAAAAATAATAATGAATGGGAATGTTATGAGTTTGGAATGAATAAATTATGCTCGAACCTTCCTAAACTTATTTCATGGAATACCAAAAATGAGGAAGTTAATGCGCCGTTAAATGGGCCGAAGTTAATATTATAGTCGTCGTTTATTCTTAACTGTATAGCGATTACGGGACAAATTGTAGCAACAGATGAAAGTCCTATCACTGCAGAAATATCTGCGCATTCTTATTTCTATAATGATGTTTTTTATGCCAAAATTAGACAGGGATATTGAGAGCTAATATGGGTCCGATATTAAGAGTTAGACTGCCACAGTTGTATTCAGTTTGATCAATACGATAGGTTATTCAACTTATGGATTAAGTCACTACTTCCTCCGGATCTGAAAGGGGAGGCTCAAGCGTAGTTTTTCAAATCACTGTTGATTGGCAATTTTATCCCATGGTATTAAGATGGAATAGCTCTCGTCGACTAAAAAAACATTTAAAGGCATGATAATGCTAAATAATATGTAATTTTATGGTAATGTAAATAATGTTGAATATAAGTTTAAATTGTTACCTGTCATTCTTTTTTTGCTTTTGGTGATTGGGAATTGGCGCACGATCACGTGAGTTTGATGTTTACATACATGTATTATTCCTGAATTTGCTGCCTGCTAGGATAGCGAAAGCTCGAGATCAACAAACAAAGACGAAGCAGAACCTGAAAGCCATTATAGTAGAATTCATATATATAGATATCCATTCCGCCATTCCCTTTCGGGGTTAGCAAAGTCAATGCACTTTGTCAATCCTGTTTCGCATAGAAACTTGGTTCTCTATTAATAACTTCCTCATAATAATTTATCTATCTTATCTCTTACTCTCATGCATTGCTTCATACGCACTCTCCTATTATTCAGACTCCTAATATTCCTCCTCTTTGAGTCTCTTCCACCACATTCACCAATGACTTTCTCGGTCTACCCCTTTTTCTCACAGCATCCGCACCACTATCATAAATGTGTTTCGTTATTCGGCAATCATACATTCTATCAATTTATAAAATAAGCATTTACAGATTTCATAAATTTTGTGACTTGTGACTCCCCTCGGTTCCGAACGCAGTGCTTTGTCGTCCCGCGGTAGGTACTACACACGTTCTGTTCGTCGGCATCGTCTATCTCACGACGGAATCTCCCCGATCGCTGCAAATGCCAAACGCCACGAGGCACACTCCTGTATCCCGCCACATGCCGTCGTTTTCTTCGATTTGCCTTCACCTTCGTCGATCGCTTCTCGTCTCGCCTCGAAATATAGCTTCACGCGCAGAACTTGCTTGCACTTTTCCGACATTCACCTACATCTGCGAAATACCGTGTAAGCCACCACCAGGATGTGCGGCACGGGGTGATTCCACATCAGACACGCAACACTCGTCCCAGTTCAAGGTCGAACCCCGCACGCCTCTCCCGGGGGGCTGTGTTTGAACCACTCTAGATAATTTCGATTTACTAAGGAGTTTCGGTTTCTAAAGAGTTACTTAGCACAACAACGAACTGTTCGAGGTTATGGCGTGTTTGAAACATTCGGATAGATATGTTATGCGGCTGATATGTTGATTTATTACGACTCTATTCGAGATATTCGACTGCATCATCTATACCCCGATGAAAAAAACCAATCGGAAAGACTGCCTGAAATTTCTGCGAATGGTTTAAACACACCAAAATTTCGAACTGTTCGTTATTGTATCACGTGACCCCTTAGTTACGTGATCGAAATAATCTCGGGCGTTTCAAACACAACCCCCCAGCTGGACACTGATGCCAAGCGCGGACCAAAAAGCAGTCTGGAGAACAATGCAAAGCCCAACCAGAAACCTAGGAGGTCGCCACGTTGGCGGACGTATCAACGTGCGGTACTACTACTGATTAGAACTACCAACGCTACTAGTTTATCCATACTACGAAATACTAATTCAAGCAGAAAGCAAAATCGAATCCCACCCGAGTGGATTTTTTGCCACTCAGGGTACGATTTCGTGTATTCGTCCACTGATAACTGTTAGCACTGTAAGATATCCCGATGTAAGGACATTGGTGCTGTTTTCGGTGGTCTTGTACAATAAATAAATAAATAAGTTTTTTAGAGTTTTTTTAGATGGTGTGACACAATACAGTAGGTTGGCAACCATTGTAATAATATGAATGAATTATTTCGTGTTTAGAAGAAACTCTGTACATATGTAATCGAATTATGACGAAATATATCTTATGTGCCTTAAGGCTATGTGTTAAAATAGCATTCAATTACTTGAAAAACAAATCGGTAAGTTGCAATTTTTTCACTTTTATGTATATATATCACCAATAAAACCACGTATGCAAAGTTTAACGCAAAGCTGTAAATAAACAAAAATCGCCCCCACCATCTTAAACACTTTTCTCGGATATTTGCATATTCATCTCTCGGAAGGAGAATTCGTTGTCGGCAGAAGTCTGGCTGCTGAAGTTAATATCACGTCCCTTTTTCCTACTCTCTGCCCTCCTACGAGCCGATAGCTCTGTTTATTTGCGCGGCAGGAATCTCAGGTCGACACGGAGATGCGTCTTCGGCTAATTGCCAAACCGAGATAGGTGATGCAAGGTTACGGCACGGGATCAAAAAGCCGTTGACTGTATTTCGGATGAAAATGCTCATCTCCCAGAAAGTAACGAAACTTGGACGTTTTCTCTTCCCGATGCTTGATGTCTAACTTCCTCGAATAACTCGTCTCGATAAGTGACTATCCACCGAATCCACTTTTCCAAAAGCTCGGCTTTACTTTTTTTTCCCTTGATAGGCTTTTCATTGGATCCATCAAGATGTCAGAAGATACGCCGAATAGGCAAGAACCACATGTTGAGAAATCCCTGACAGCAGGTGGATTACACGATATTTGGGACGAAATTCCTCAAAGTGTATTTTAATATTAAACACGTGTAGCAATTTGTGGATTATGCGTTCAAATATTTCAACGATAAAACTCAAGGTTGTCGTTTGTGGTCGGAATTTAGGATTTGAGGGCAGCTTAGCGCAGCGGGTGAACTCAAATTCTAGTGTTCTCCATTTGACAGGCGTTTTAATGCGGTTGCTGTCGAGATCGTTCGTTTGATTCTCTTCTACTTATCAATTTTGAAGAAACGCCTGTCTATGAGAGGCCCTCCGAAAGGCATAACCTTTGAGCCAAGCAACAAGAGGAGCTGCGGTAAGGTGTCTACCTTTATATATTATCTTTTGAAATACCACAAGGGTGCCTGGCAGGGTGTATTAAGACGCCACCTATAAAATGGGAGGGACCATGGAAAAAGACTTGGAAGAAGTAAAGGACGAAAGTGAATTGTACGCTAACGCATGCTGTACATGCGTTCGTTCTTCATAAAATAAAAAAAAAATAATGAAGCTATAGGTATTAGAGAAAATTTTACTGCGGGCAACATTGACTAGTTTTGAAAAATCACGGCTAAATCCGAACCAAAGTTGAAAGAGTGGAGTAGATTATCGCGTTAGTTATTACAACCCATATTGATTTAACTTCATTTTTGGTGGTTCTCTTAGCCTAATGTCTTCCAAACTTTAATTTACTACTTGAGAGATTCATATTCAGTAGATGACCTTGAAAAGGTAGCCTCAATTTGTGCTTCCTTTCGGTTCATGATGTAATTCAGACTCATGGGACTTGGCGTCCTTTCAAAGTAGTTAGTAAATTCATATTACCTTCAAATCAGAATGCTTTTATAACAGCCGAAGCAAAATATTCTTACACATCCGACTCAGGAAGGTGTAAAATTGATGTATTTAATCAGCCTAACCGTTTCCTCATCAATTCTTGTGCCAGGAATATTTCCAGCTTAATTCCTTCATACCCTTGAATCAGCGATGAGATGAGAAGAAATATTATAGGCAACTGCTGTTTTTTATCCACTCGCGAGAACCAAATATTTTGAAGCGTTAAACTTATTATGAAACTTGTACAAAATACAGTTCGCGACGAATTTATAGGAGGTTTATGTGAACCAGATTTTCACGCCTCCAGTCTACTCCGTAGCATAGGAGACCTTGTCCTGCTTACTAAGCCATTTCCACGGAGGTTGAACCCAACATAGTAGCTTTTGAACGACTAACTGAACAGATATTGTATCGTGTTGCCGAACAAATTGCGGCTAAATTTAGGATAAATGCTGATAAATTCTTCTTATAATAGACTAATCTGTCGCAACGATGCATGTGAAGCATGTAGCTTTCAGCTATTCGCCTACATAAGTTTAAAGGTGTCATCGTCGATAAGTGGAAATATTGATTTTTTTGAAATGTCGGCAAAAATTCTTTGCATATTTATTTGGCTTCTACAGATACCAAAATATGAGATAGTTGACATTGATGAAATTTGTTATTGCGTGATGACAACTAATTGTATACCAATTCAGGTAATTACTAGCGTTATGAGTGCAGGTATTTAGTTGAATTCGGTAGGGATCAGATTAATGAATTACAAAAACACTTCACAAAACTGACTATGATTTTTTCCGATATACACCCAAAGTTAAAAATATAGACATTAAGTTCCTAAGCTCTGACGAAAGTATTGATCTGAAGTCCTCAGAACATCAGTATCTCTACATTATCAACAAGAATTCCAAATGACAGATTCATCAAAATCTGAATTGCTCGCAGGTAATGTCTATTTTTCTCTCTATTAATTGGTGTATTATAAGTGAATAGCAGACCATTTAATTTTCCCAAGGTATCGTAGAACCTGAATTTAACCCAGTATCCATGACTGAGGAAGTACTCGAATCCTCAACCTTCGGGTAATTATGGGAGCACCAAGCCCGTCCGACTGTCTCGGCCGGCGGAATTGTGTTGAATAAACGATGCTTATAGTTCATAAAGGATGGGTTTGAGGCTAATTATATTTCTAAAATGGCTTATTTTAGAGTCAGAATAATTCTCATGGATGTATTAGCATATTCCAGCGTCTTTCACGCATAGCCATAGGACATGATTTAAAGGCTACAATTAATTAAATCGTTAAAACGGTGAAAGTGATTTTATAATTGGAATGAAGGTCATGAATTGTTTACTCGTAGGGAACGAATATATTGAAAGCTTCTAACTACCCTCCATAGTAAATTTTATTCTTTTTCGTATCCAACGAAAATCATTTTCCACTTTGGGAAAATGGGAATAAATTCAAGAATTATATTTTCCTGTGACCAATGCACGTATCTCGCATTGGCGAACCGCAATCCTAACCAATTACTTCATTGGTCATATATAAAAAAATGCCGTCTTCATACAACCACCCCGCGTGCATATAAAATCTTCGAAAAAGAATCCGCCGTAATCTCATTCTGTTGGATTCACTTCCCAACCAGTTTCGTCCTGACCTTCAAACAGGGTATCGGTCTGAATCCTTCGTGGATCATCCTTTTACGACTTTTTTCCTGCACAAATCCCGGCGTCCTTACATTCTTAATCTCTTTATAGTCTCCATGCGTAACTTGATTTGGAGAAGAGGCAAGAGAGCCAAGAGAAAGGTCAAAGGTAGTATCATTTCCAAAGCGTCCATCTCTCCTTTGGGAAATGGCTATTGGCTAAGACGCTGACCAAATAGTTTCGCAAAATCATACGGCATCATTTAGGGCTGTGAATAGCGTCGATAGTCCCAATTAACTCCCTAACTAAATGCTTCAACCATCATTTTTCTCCTAAGCATCATCTTCTCCGTTCACCGAATTTCCTTTCGATTTCTCCGCTTGAACTTGGATAATGGGAAGGGGAACCAAGTTCTCTTAATCAAGGTTGTGGCTTTTGGGCATAAGAGAAATTATTGGTTGGTTGATCACTCATCAGAAATCTTAAATATTTCATCATATGGAGGTTTGATATTTTTCTGCTGAAGTTTTTACAACGCTGAAGATGATAGCGAAGGATCTTTAGCGTATTTCGTTCGCTCTAAATCCTAATATATATATATATATATATAAATTATATATATATATATATATATATATAAGATTTAGAGCATCATATTTTATGTGTTTCCTATCCTCTTTATTTCACCACCTGTTTGAACGAAATATTATATATATATATATTTCTTTTGTGAACGTTGTTATTTGTCTCACAGGATGTGTTTGAGACTATTTACATTTCTATCAGTACTAATTTCACAGCCAGAGAAGAACTTATATGCGTGAAGAGCATACATTCCTCTACCTTTTACACGCTGCCAGAGGACAAGGCTTAAAAACAATCATTAAAATATCATTAAATCGGAAAAACCGTGAGTGATTACGCAAATGAATTTTAGGTGAAGACTAGTTCACTCATAGGCCCTGAATTTATTGTAAGACTGGGTCTACACTTCTCTGGAAAATTTTATTTTCTTTCGAATCAAACGGAAATGCAATGAACTTGGATCCCCTTCCCATCATCCAAGTTCAAGCAGAGAAATCGAAAGGAAATGCGGTGAACGGAGAAGATGATACTTAGGAGAAATATGATGGTGGAATCATTTAGCAAGGGAGTTTATCGGGACTATGAAAATTGTTTCATATGCAAAACTACATTTTCTTGTACTGACTACGTAAATCCCTTTGAATTGCCGCTAAATATCATGGAAATTGTTTTTATGATTGATATTAATCGAGTTCATGTCAAAGTTAACATAACAGTAGGAAAATACTACTTTCTTGATGTAAGGTTTAAGAGCTGAAATTAAAATAATGCCGAATTAATATTTTTATTTATTAAACCATAGTGGAACCTGTATTTACTAACCACTCAGCATACGAACTTTTCGAGATACCAAACTTTTTCATATTAAATTTTAACGTCTAGGTACAAACTTATTCTCAAGGTACGAACAGTGGTAGTTTTTTAATGCAGCGTATCACATAACACCCAAAATACAACACAGCAAAATACAGGTTGCTCAAAAGCGCAACACTTCCACCAACAAAAATGCATTTTTGTATATCTCCTAAATTTATGATCCTGGACACGGATAGATTTCCCATAAGTTAAATAAAAAACTAACGTATTAAATTATAGCGAAACACAAGGTATCACTATACTGCGTAAAACTGCATAAAAAGGTTCAGTAATAGAAAATTTAACTAATATATCATACAAGAGAAAATTAGTTTTAAAAATATTAGATAAAAATTTAATCGAATAGTCCAAAGCATAAGCTTGGATTATGGTTCAAGTATGGTTTGAAAAATCCCCCCCCCCCCCCCGGCTATGAGGCTGTTCCGATTTGACTTTCTCATTTTGTAAATGACGGCTTCGTCGCTCGTCAAGACCAGCAGATGGGAAACTCTCAAGACTGGAAGGCGACGAGCTAACTCTTCATCTAACGGTGGATTCTCCGCCACCGCATTCCCACGCTTTCAACCTAGGTCCCGTGCAAGATTTGCAACATATTCCGTGCCATGAAATAAATCTCAACCGTCTAGGCTTTACTGTGCTGACTCGCCAAGCCTTGTAAACGCATCTCAAGAACAACGTGGACATGGAAACGAATGCACGAAAGAGAACGAAGGTAATAAAACCTACCTCCGAGATGGAGGTTGACCAACATCCGTCCTAAATGTTGATCTCAGTTGTTGGTCGCCTCCCCATATAATCGACCAGCGAGTGGGGCTTGGCGGCTTCACGACAAGAAGTAAGTGAATTGAACATTCAATAGTCTCCTACTAATATACTATACAGGAGTATGTATAATTTATTCCGTCATTATTTTACTCAATGTATCATGAAGTTCATTTAGAAGGATCTTCCTGGGGAAAATTATCCGTAGGGTCTATGGGGCTGTAAATGAAAATCAGGAATGGAAAGTAAGAAATAAATAACAACTAAGTGAACAATATTCTTAGTGGACAGGACATCGTGCGTTTTATCAAAGCAAGAATAATTAGCTAGCTTGGGCATGTGCTAAGAATGCCTCAAACACGATAACAATGGCCAGAGAGAAAAATCAAAGGCACTCGAAAAAGAGACCCAGAAGGCGATGGATGCAAGATGTTGATGAAGATCTGAGACGTGTGGTAGCACAAGGTTGTAGAAGATAAGTTGAACGGAGGGAGGACATACCCAGGGCTGTAGCGCTTCGGAAGAAGATGAAGAAGCTTTAGGTTTATGGCTAATGACATCATCAATGTTATTTTCATCATTATCTGCAGACATTAGTACAAAGCTTGATTTTCCGCTGCTCTCTCCTCCATTTTCTTTTCAAATATATCCTTCATTCCTTCGTAATTCTTCATTTTCACATGTTTCATAATTGGATTCGTGTATTCCACCTTTGGTCATTCTCGTAAATGCTTTCCATTCTTTGCTCCTTCCGTTATAGTTTCCAAGTCTGTCATGTCTCAGAATGTTTCTGAATGAATGCTCCAGAAAGTTTGCATCTTCTACTTTTCTGCTCTACATAACTTGCGTTCAATCATTTTTTGGCTTCATTTAGTCAGGCATATCGGTAATGGCAGCATTAATTTTGCTTTCGAGTCAAGAAATTTAACTTTTTTATCTGCATGACTCATCTTTTTCTAAGTTATTTCTACCTAATACTAAACCTCTAAACCTCCTAATGGTGGAGAGGAGTCCTTTTTTCTATCAAGGCCATTTCTGTAATGCTTAGAAGTTATTTTCATACTCTTGAAGTGAGATTATTTGAGAGATTTTTGATTGATGTTACCGATGGTAGTGAGATGGACGTTGAGAACACTTAGATTTTCGGCCATCTCGATGAGATGGCATTCTCGCCGAAAGATTTGTTCACTCGGGAGCGGTTTTCAAGTTGAGGCTTTCTTCCTCCCCTAGGTGCCATTTTTTTCCCGGTAACTCCTGTTACAGCAAGCCCCCACTGACCTCTTGGAATTGCTTGGTGTTGCGTCACCATCTCGAGAGAAAGTGAACGTAGCTGAGAGGAGATTAAATCGTTACCGGTCTTTTCTCCCCGGGGCTAAGGGGAGGGATGGCCGGCCTTAAGGAAGAATGAAATCGTTCGTTGACAGTCTACCGCTGTTCTTTCGTGCCTTACTCAACTGCGGCAGAGATAAAAGCGGAGGGAATCAATGAAAAAAGTCACTTCAATAATTAAAAAAATAATTTCTGCGCATAAGCATTAACCTTTAAAGAATAATGACCGCTCTTCACGTCGTTAGGCTTGACGTAGGTGAAAATAACGAAAAGAAGCCGAGCTATGCGGATGAAAAATGGGAACATTTAAGGACTTAAAATATAATTGATGCTTTCATTAGCCGATTACTTTAAATTAGTTTGCATAATAATTTCATAAATGTTACGTCCTCCTCTATATTATCAGGTAAATGCTTGAGAGTTATACTCACTGAGGTCAATTAGCACCGTTTAGTGATAGATGGGAAGGGTTGAAAAGAGAACGGTTCGTGGAGGAAGTAAGGAGGAGTTGAGGAATCCGGTGGTGGAATTATTTTACTAAGAGAAACGGAATTTACTAAATGCGTTCTTTTAGAAAATCACCTTGAATTCACAGCTCAATGTTTTATAAAGGTAATACCGTACTTTTAATATATTTTACGGTGGATCTCCTTTGTGTTCTCTAAAGCCCATTTCGCACGATACTTGTTCCACCTCAAGTTCGAGGATACTCGCGAGTATGATATCTTTCCAGTATCGTGCGATATAGAACCAGCATGCTGGCTAACAAGCATAATCGCTATCATGCTCACTAGGCTACTTGAGTTCATAATTGACGCGGTAATAGTTTGCTACTAGCTCCCAGTAGGACCTAGTAGCCTTTTACCACTTTTACAGACGCTACGCGATCTTAACTTTCAGGAATCAGCGTCATCTATACCTCCTTTTGGCTTTCAGTAATTTTCAGGCAACGTAATCATCAATAAATTAAAATGGCCCAACTACTGTTTTGGTAGTCTGCTGTCATTGGTTGGTTAATTTAAATAATTTTGTAGACATGCGTTAAGATGAAAATACTGCTTCCCCGCCAGTGCAAGTTCAATGCTCGTATGAAACCTTCTTGGACGGCACCAATCGTGCTGGATTCAGTCCTCAATATCTAGTACCGGCTAGCGCACTAGGTCTTGTGCTGGATCATGCATCATGTGAAACGGGCTTAAGCTATGCTCCGCACTTATTCCTAGCCTCTCCTCAACGACCTGGGACACGATCACGGATCTTTCCTCCGAGTGATTGCTCTCACTAACGTCGGTGCCACTTTTTCGTGTAACACATTGGAAGCGATATAGGTTCTTGCAAAAAAATCATAAATGTGAGTATGCCACTTTGAAGTACGGAGCAAAATTTGGAGAACAATTTTCGCATTCTCGCTTTGCGATATTTGGAAACGACTTATACGATTCCGCGTGTTATAAATAATCGTGGCGTTAGATAGCGTTTCATATGGCAGAAACGTGTACTCTAAGAAAGGAAGACGAGAATAGGCTGCAGGCGCTCGAGATGTGGGTGTGCAGGAGGATGGAAAACGTGCTGTGGAGGGAAAGGAAGACAGTCGAGGAAGTGATTGATGTGATGGGTGATGAATGGAAACTTCTAGATGAGATTAGGAATAGACAAATTAAGGGGTTTGAGGAGGTAATGAGGGGCGAAGGGTTACTTAAGGCTACGATAGAGGATGGGTAAGCGGGGAAGGATGTTGGGTGAGCGGGGAAGGGGAAGAAAGAGAATAGGTATTATGGACGGTATGAAAATAGGTAGTACGCATGCTGAGATGAAATAAGAAATATTATTGGCTGATACAGCTCTACTCATGTAAAAATCTAGACGGATTTACTGACTTCTATTTAAACCTACCTTAACCGTTACTGTACCTATCTAATAATATTTATGATGAATACTAGTTATCACGTTCGAAGATGCTAAAAACTAATATTGCGCAAAATACTCCCCAAACAGGTGACTACATATATTAATGTAGGTACTCGTAAAAATACGAATAACCTAACCGGTGTCATCCGTTGTAGGGAAATCAAGTGTCAACATTTTGCAGTGAATAAATAATATTTATTCAAATATTAGTGCCATCGTCTATTGGCCTTTAAATAGACACTGGAGCATATTCTTGGAATAAAACTGCGATGACCGCAGCTTTAGACAATAAGTACGGTTATAGGAAAGGGCGGGGAAACACGGAATTATTATCAGGAGTTTGTCGTCTTCTACTGCAAACGGAAGGATTGCCGCCATGGTATTTTCAGTTAAATATGTAATTCAATTATCCAAAAGAATCAAATATCTTGAAGAAAAATTAACTGCCAATTAAAATTATAAAAAAACATCTCGTCCGAAAAAAGTACTTTTGAAAACTGGTTTCATTAACCAAGATTTATTTTTATAGCTCAACCAACCTTGCCCCTTTATCGTAAAATCAACCTTATTACCCATCTTGGAAAAAAAATATTTTCTTAGGTGAAGATAACTTTTCTCCACATTCAGACCTTTGCAAGAGATTGGGAAGACTACCGAAACACGGTTTTTTCATCAGCCCACGAATGTCGGACTTAATTTTGTTATTTTCTCAGTTTTAATGTAATTTGCTGGATCGAGCAGTAGTGAGAGACTGGCTGTACTTTTTAAGGGTTGGACGCACTTGTTACGAAATTCGATTCGTGGAATAAATCGTATGAATCACAACCGGATAAGTGTAAAAGTGCTTGCTGATGCCACATAGCATCCCTAGGCGCACGAGAATATCCCCACGTGCTTAGTATCGAGTGATTGTTCACAAATATCATAGCGTCGCAACGTATGCTGCATATATGGTGGAGTACAATTAATTTAATTTCAACTGACTATTATATTTGATTTTCTTAGTTGATACCTTTAATTAGCTGAAGATTTTCGTTGTTTCACGGAGCGGTTGAAGCCTTTTGAAAGGTCGAAGGTTACGCCTACGCTTCAAGGACGAGGACGGGATATACTAATAATGCGTAGCAACGGAGGTTGCGACATTTGCATCCGCAGAACTGGTCCTGTGTCTCAGGAGGATTCGTAAGCAAATATATAGCTCCAAAATTAGACCAATAAAATAAAAATATATGTAATAAAATAGAAGCCGACATAGAAAATGGTGTAGGGTGGTTATAAATTTAGCGCGTGCGATCTTAAATTTTTAACAACTCGCAATTCGTTCATACATACCTCAAGCCGTTCATTTTCAGAGTAGACAGAGTAAAAAGAGCTTAATTCTCGGCGTTAGATCTATAAAACTCGCTTCGACTTTAATCATTACTTCCATTCAGCCCTACCCTTGTCATTCCCGTCGCCTCTGCCACACACAGGCATTGCTTCATACACACTCTCTTGTTCTTTAGACTCCCAATTTCCTCCTCTCTAAAGTCTCCTCCATTACATTTACCCTTGACTTTCTCGGTTTCCCCTTTCCTACGAGTAGCATTAATAATTGTACATGAAATAAAGTTGTACAAGCAGCAAATGGAGTGAAGTAACTGAGCGAAACTATTTACCCACTCGAGTGCAGTGTTGCGGAAAAAAACAGGGTTCCCATGTAAAGGGCGATAAAAGTTGGCTCAAATTGCTGAAAATACAGAAAAATTGTGCAGGCTATTTATTCATAGACAGCAATGCCAATCACCGCACTTAACGCTTACACTCAGGTTTTAATGTATTTTAGCAAAGCACGAAAATGTTATTTTTCCGCTATATCGAATTTAAAAAATTTCCTGGAGTAACTCATATTTAAACTTTTAAAACTTTAAAAACATTGAGTATCTATGTGTTATTTCAATTTCTACTGATGGAATGTTTTTATGTTCTTATAATACTTCGCTCGCACCTTTCTATCTTAATTATTGAATTAATCAACGCTTAAGTCATCACAGATATTCTTGCGAAATATGTAGTACGAGTTGTTTAGGACAAGAGGACTTTCCTTTTGTTTTTTAATGAAACGACTCATTAATAGTAAAAGGGTGTAGGTACTTTATGTAGAGGAATGATGATGGAAGCAGTGAGGTTTGCAGTGCTCAGTCCATTGTGTCTACCACGGGAAAGGAAACCTGTTCCTTTCATGTGAATTCACTAACGGAAGATGCCTTGTTGGGCTAAGGCTATCGAAAACATTGAAGCTAGGCCAAACTGATGATATTTCAAAGTTTGCCCTGAAACACATTTTCTTTTCACAAATTAATTTGTACTGACACTCATCGCGAACCGTATTTGAGCATGGAAAAGCATTAGTCATATTTGGAACTGCACGTAATCTAGATGAATGAAATTTGCATAAATTTTCTGTCCGTAAATTTCCTCATGAAGTTCCTTTTGTTGTTCGTCAATAGTTATTCTTTTCTGTAATTCGTTGTCTCAGGCGTGATTGATGGAACCGATTTATACTTATAATGAAACTTTTGAACTTGATAATTCCACCTGTAGATGGAATCCGAAGTCAAAACCCGGGTTATTTTGCTTTTAAACAAAACATTGTGGAATCGCAAAGTTCAAGTGAAAATTTTTTTATTATTTTTTTCTTCCCATAAACTTACCGAGTACATTTTTGCTCATATCGAAAACTGGTTTAAGCATGGATAATTCTCAGCTAATCCGTTGCAGTTTTCTGCCATGCGTGGGTGATACTTTATTTTAACTTGCAGGACTTGGTCAGTTAATTAGTTTCGATTCTTGACTCGCGTGAGCAGCAATTTATTTTTACCACCAGGACTTGGATCGTAGGAAGACTGGCTTGCTGAGATTCGTTCTGTCTTCGGTCCATGCGCGAAAACCCAGAGCAAACGTGACCCAAGGACAGCCGCGCTGTGAGATTCCACTGAGAGAATTGGCCTTGGTAGGTCTCAGGGCGTGCTCTTGTCTCGCCTTTGCGGATGAAAAGACGAATGATAGTTTGTATTGCACTTGATAATTTTGACACCCTCGAATTCGAGGTCGCATATTTTCTTCATGTAGTGTTTGGCCCGGTAGCGACACATTCCTCCAAATTTCCAGTTTATTATTGAAAAAATTATGCTTCATTATAATATATTTCCCTTCCATTGAGCGAGTTGACTCTGGAAAGCCGTCGGCCTTGGCGAAATAACGAAGTAGGTACCTCCTGATTTGTAAAATTCTTTCTTCTTTTGTGATGATGCGGCTACTTCGGGTGACCATCTTATTCCAATCGAGCCCTCAAAAGGGCGTCGCGGCTTCTCTGTTTAGCTTCCTCAAGGACATAATCAACGGTCGGTTCGCTCATCGAAGAAGGTTTTATTCCTAACCGTCATAGTGAATGGTAAAACGGGCAAACACACGTTAAAAATATCATGAAAGGAGCCTTCGGCTTTCTCTCACCGTGAGAATAAAAACTCGAACGTCTATATTTCCAATGAAGGAAAGTTTGTCCTCAATATATGATAGCCGCACTTAAGGACATTATTAATAATTGCAAACCTCCACAGAGAGTGCAATAAAAAGCTCGTCTTTTGCGACATCGACAATGATTTAGAAGCATTTTTATCCAATGAAGCTTCTATCGAACAATTAATTCAATAAATCAATTTTTTTAGATTATTTTTTTACTCTCCTTCATCAATGTTTTTACATATTATTTTGATACATTCCTAAAAATTTAACTTTACGATTTTCAAATATCCGTGCAATTGTCAAACGGAATATATATTCAATTAACTTAATCTTATGGGTTTCTTATTGACCTAGTTGGTACAGCAATTGACATCCGAGTGTTTACTATTGATCGTTTTACTGAAAGATTTGCTGAGTCTAAGACATTAATGATAAAAATACCTGATTTATTATATGAGCAATAATATTTTGGAGCCGCTTAGGGAAGAAAAATACTGGCATTGAATGAGCATCTTGAATAAAATGACTCGAGAAAATTTCTTAGAATTTTCTAAATTCACTGCCCTTCATACAATTTAGCGACCGATGTATTTTTTGCTACTATTCCCAGATTCAGCTGAAATGAACGTGTAGACGAACCTATTCTAAAAACATCTCGTAAAATGTTTCTCTGCCTATCCTTATCACGCCATAATTGGTTTCTGAGTACTTGAACTTAAACGTTGATTATTTTTTGTGTTTCCTAGTATAATGCATTTTAATTTGCTTTTACCGAGAAAAGATTCGGAAGCTTCGTTACGTTTTCATTAAAAATTATCATCACATTACAACGGCGTAATTAGGGGAAGCTCTGGGGGGAGTGGGGGCGATTAGTATTTGTGCCCCTCCCCTCGGCGACCCTTACCAGTGATGATTGCTACAGCTGTTCCTTGGAAAACGTACCTTTAATAATGACTTTACCTACAACACGTCAAAACCGATAGCGAATTTTGCATTTATCAATATTTGAATGTAGGATATTAAAATTGAGCTTTTTCTCCACCGTTTGGGGGGCGGGGGGCGGGTTGGGGCGGCGATCGCCCCTATCGCCCCCCATCCTGGTTATGCCCTTGCATTACAGGATACTATTTATAGTTGAACGCTCTTAAGGTGAAGACATAAACATGATCCGCTTCTCAGATGACATCGCATTGGATGTAGTGATGATTTTCTAAGATCACTGAACACAATGCACCAACTACTTTAAGGATATAGCATGAAAACAAATAAGAATAAGACTAAAATCCTAGAATGCCAAAGACAGAAGCTGAATGGAGAAGTCACACTAAGAGGAGAGAAATAAGAACACCTACCTCGGAAGCAGCGTCACGTGGGACGAAAGAAGTACAACCGGACATCAAGCGCAGAATAGCCCAAGCTAAGAATGCGTTCATGATGAAAAGGTAGCTACTGTGTTCAAAGACGATAGGACTAGAGGAAAGGAAACAATACGTAAAAACATTCGTGTGGAGTGTGGCACTAGAGATGTGTGAGGGATCGGAAGTATGAACTAAGATTACCATTGGCAATTGCGATGTGAAATTAGTTGAATCTATAAAATATTTAGGAGTGATAATTGACAGGAAGCTGAATTTTAAGGAGCATATTGATTATACCTGTAGAAAGATTGCAAAGAAGTTGGGTTTCATTTGCAGAATTAATAAATTTTTAACATGTAAGACAACCAAACTAATACATAATTGCATAATGCTACCGCACTATAATTATTGCTCAACATTCATGTATTTAGCCAATATCGCAGTCAGAAATAGGTTACAAGTATTACAGAATAGAGGTATGAGACTGATAATTAAATGTGATAGATATACCAAAATTGAATTGATGTTAAAAACCTTAATATGGATGGAATTCATTCAATCTTTAGAATACAATGTATTAAACTTTATCCATAAAATTAAAATTGGGTTAATGCCAAAATACTTTGACAAATTTCTCATTACTAACAATGATTTTCACAGTTATAATACTAATATAAATAGTAATTTCCACCTACCGATGAGAAAGAGGACATCATCACAGGCCTCACACTCTTATGGGATATTATTAGGACTAAAAACTGTTAGAAATCTGGATATTTTTAAAAGAAGGGTAAAAGAATGGTTGATACATGGTACTACTATGGGTTGATACACGCAAGACACTGAGATTAAGGTATAAAATGTATCGTGTACTGAAGTCATAAGAAATCAATGTATAAAGTGTACTGGAAGTATCATAATTTTCTGTTTGAAAATTATGTTTCATTATTTTTTTGAAATTTTAATATTGTCATTTGGAAAATGTATTTGTAATGTATACTGTAATTGATTATTTGAATAGATACTGCTAAATAAACACTATTATTATTGGAAAAGCAGGCCAGAAAATATTAGAAGCGTTCGAAACCTGGTGCAGGAGGAGGATGCTGAATATCAAATGGACGGATAAAATAAGAAACGGGAGAAGTATACAGAGAAGTAGAAGAGGAAAGAACCATGTATTAACTCCTGAACCAAGTAAGGTGCTTCCTCGCGGTATGTCTTGGGTTATGGTGTGAAGTGAGGCACTCTCTATCCTATTGTGCTTCGCAGAAATTAATTATCTTCGCTAATTTGTCGCAGGAACAAAACAAACGCAAGGAAAATAGAGGATGGATAACATGAGGTCAAGCCACTTCGGACCCTCCCTTTTCAAGGACTTCTTCCGGATCATAGATAAAAGGTAAGGTAAAAGTTCAGGCTGCAAGAACAGCTGAATTGAAAGCAAGACTTGAAAAGGCCTAGTGTTTTAGAGGAGAACGCTCCTAGGTGGCACAAGGAATTCTTCTGCTCGAGAATTCCGCTTGAGATATTAGATGATAACCCGTCAAAAATGGTGGGCAAAATACCCAGTAATTCAAATATTATTAGTATAGATTTTATTTATACATGTTTTGCGTAGGTTATTTCACCGTTAATGGTTCAACGTCGTGAGACCATTACTAATATTTACAAAATATAAACATCTGTGCTAATGTACGACGTTGTTGACGGTTGCTACGTGGTTGTTATACAAATTTGACTTGGGGCCAATGAGTTTGCGTTAAGGCGTGTTTAATTTTACAATTTACAATTTTTCTGGGTCGAAAGTGGAAATTCTGGAATTTTTCAAGGCTACACCTAAGAAAAAAATGACACCAAAACCAACAAAATCGCTTCTGCCGTTTTCTTCATCATTAGCATCGCCCGGACATTGGTATTTATTATTATAGATTTTTCGTGTGAAAGAAAGGTGCCATTACATAAAACCTTCAATTACTCAATGTCCAAGAATATGTTTTTTTAGAAATTGAAAAATTTCAATGACAAATGTGTGGATCCATAACATTTTCTGTAATCAGAAGTATATGAAACTCATTATCATATATATCTTAAACAAAAATGTGATAGTTTCTTTGTGTGTCTCTCTTACTCAATCGCGCAAAAACCCCTGGACCAAAAGAGAGGAAATCATGCATAAACATAGCTAATATACCTGGTTGAAACAGGCCTATCGCCGTTTTAAAAATTTTCACAATTTCAAGGTTACAATCATTTTTGAGACATTTAAAAGTCCCCTTTTGGAAAAAATCAGGCAAAGGGCATATTGTTGCTATTTAAATATGTATTTTAGTGCGGAAGATTGTTGTTGTTAGTAGAGGTAACATAAAGGGTAAGACTTGAGACATTTTAAAGTTCTCTTTTGGTAACATTGGATTAATTGAGATTTTTACTCACATTATTACTAATATTGTCAGTACAAAACGAAAATGCCTAAAATCTGAAAGAGTAATCTTTCTCAAAGAACTGCAAAGGAAAGGTCAATTTCCTCTTCTCGGAAAAAAATATCAAGAACAACGATTACAGTTAGACGCCTTGAGACACGATTTTCAACGTCCTTCAAAAGCCCCGGGGGAGCGTCTGGCGCAATATCAAAATATTTACTTACGTCATGCTTCTTACAGCTGCTTTATTTCAATTAAAAATTCGATTGCGGTCTCTTTTGGCACTGAAAAAAATCTCTCAAACTCACTAATGAAAAAAATGATCGAAGTTTATGGCGATCTACCCATCGCGAACTTAGAATACTTTTTTAGTTTTACAGTTTAAAAAAATATCAGTACATATATAGCATACGTAGCTTAATACAATGCATCATTAAGTGTCAAAACGGGACATTTTCTTTTAGTAAAAAAAAACAAGATGAGAAAAGAGGATTCGGATACATTTCCACGTGTATACTTTCTAATTCTTACTTTCATCACTCCCGTTGAGATCAACGGGGCATTTCTGTTAGTTTGATATAAATTGCATCATTCTATTGGACGTTTTCTCTTTAGATTTCGGGTTGCTACTTGTGGTTTTAGAAAAATATTTCTTCACTACTGCATTAAGATGACTCATTTCATTCAAACCAGTGACATTTGACCTATGTGAATGGGTTTATATGAAACGTTTATCGTTTTCTCAATTTAGAATATTGATTGAAGGCAAGTCCCAGTCCAGAGGTATTATTTTTTCATTGTGAATTTGAATGCATAGGTGCAATTTGAGGACCTTTTAAAGCTGAAAGTATTACTTTAATTGCCGAGCCCTAATTAAATGGTCATTTTATTTCCAGGAAACGTTTTAATCGTGGCCGAGAGATTAAAGACCGCTTGAAGCCGACGTTTATTTCATTGCTGTAACAATTTTATTGGCAAATTTCTGAACGGCCAACAAAAAACACTACTTCCATTATTTAAGCTTTATCTCATCGTCATATCCCGAAACGTAGGCGGTACGCAACATCCACATTTTGAGAACACAGTTGAGTCATGAAAAATTCCAGTCCTTTATCTGTGTAAGGCAAAGGTTTTCGATTAATTCGTGTGTTACGGGTCGAGAAACGTGGCTAATCGCCGGAAATGGCTTTCAAGATCTGTAGGAGTTATTTTCACAAGGGTACCATTGAGGTGTTAGAAAAAAAGCTACTCCCTGATGTTTTTTTAACCCTGCAGATAATTATTTCACTTCTAGAAATTGTTAAAAAACATGAAAAAGTAGCTTTTTTCTAACGCATCAATGGTATCCTTGAAAGCAATAACTCCTACTTGTAACCTACAAAATCGTCTTAATGTCACTGCCTTTAAAAATGTAAAACTCGATTGAGAAGTGTGTGTTTGGCAGTCCAATTTAGGCAGCATCGTTTCAGGATACATCTAAATCTGCCGAGTCGGGAGTAATAATGTGGCAATCATCATCTATAGAGTTTTCCACTTTTGGTTGACAGTATGGACCTTATGGAGAACGATGTTGCTAAACTTACGCTCCACGTGGGCACCACGTTGGCAATAATTTCCAATACTGCGCTAATTATAATTAAGTTACTTTAGGGAATGATATTTACATATTAGAAGACTCCTAGATGTGCAGTAAGTATACGGCAATAGTACCAAGTTAATGTTTTGGTGCAACTGGCAACATCGCACCTCCGGCCTGAAGCAGATTTACTCAGGAAACGAATCTCCATGAGAACCCATGCTGTCCTTTAAATGTGGAACCGACTGTAGAACCGCAGCTCCCAACCATTTTTCGTTTTTCATGCCACTTGGAAGTCCATTTACTTGGACCTAACTCCAAAAAATTGGGTCCTGTGCCTTATGCAGATAATGCTATACTTTTACCAATGCTTTCACTTTTTCGCCAAACCATAAACCTCAAAGAACGCTCCCCTTTAGGGTACACATTCCTCAGGTTGGTAACCGCTGGTTGAAGAGACTCGTAGCTGTACAGAGTATGCTTAGGACACACAAATTAAAAGGGTTTCTCATTTTCAGGCCTTATGCTTATTTACTATACACTACAAACTGAATCTCGGGGCTAGCTTACTGCTACCGAGTGCGTCCGCTGGGTTGCTGATGGTGGCTCGACCTTTAGATATAGAGGTTAGCTACGAAATAAGCGAGTTTACTCGTCGAATATGCAGTCGTGGACAAGAAGCGGCGCGGGCGGTATCTAGAGAATATAGGGGGCCATGCTTGGGTAAAACAACTCAAAAGTGCTACGAAAAGCCGTGAAGATACAGTACTTCAGCCTGGGAGACGTATACACTTCGGCAAACAGTTGGAGAGGCATCTTCCTTGTTAGACAAAGATGAAACAACCCTGATGAGACGAAACGCAGCAACAAGTCTAATGGACCAAATAGACAGCAAGCCTCCCAGAGCTCCCTGCATAAGTTAGTGCTTTTGTACACTCATGACTTGAAAATGGAAGCTGCGAATATATAATACCTTATTCTCTCGAGTTAATTAGCAATCATTTCAGGGCTCTTCAAAAATACAGTTTTACTGGTACTTTTTCAAATACTTCAGCTGCAACTTCAGATACAGCTACTTCTTCAGATGTATTTTTACAGCTTCTTTCATCCTCTTATACATCAAGAACAAAAACTTTAATGCTTAAATTTTATTTGCGTATTTTATAGCGAAATTATGACAAATAATCACTACTTTTATAGTTATCAGTCAGTCATTAATTGATGTGGTTGACAGTCTTGCACGTAACTATATGGAAATATTAGATCATTAGGGTGAAAGGAGAACTTCTTTCACTGCAATTTCCGCAATATACTTTATCATTTGCCTTTTGTTGTTCATGGTTTTGCTTCTTCATTCGTACCTGATGATGTTGCTTTGAAAATAAGCCATGGTCGAAGAAAATAAAAATAAATTGTGGAAATTACAGTGTTATTAATTCTCCATTCATTTCTACAATCACCATTTGTTCAATTAGGTGGCAATAGTTTCGGTAACTACCGTCATTATAATAATATTTATCATGAATCTTGGTAATTTTCATTCCATGGATATGATTGTTTCATTTTGGTAGTTATCGAGGTGAAATTCTTCTTTTGAGTGACAATTAGGGTCGGCAGCTCATGAGAAACTTCGCAGCATTTTAAATTTGGAACTTTTATTGGTGTCAATAAGGTATTCTGGTTGCTGTTATGCGGCCAGAGAAAATAATTCTTGATGGATGTTTTTCCACTTGAATAGATGATTTCAAGAGGGATTAAAAATTGTGAGGCAGCAGAATTAAAAGTCGTTAATATGTCATGGCCACGAGGAGAAAGGTATCCTGCGTAATCACTGCCACCCTCGTCTCTTTACCCTTTCACTGGAAATACGCAAATGAAGTGAACCTATTTTAAGACTCCTCGAAGCGAGAGTTTGATCGTCAAAGTGTTTCACCTTTGCTGGTCACCCTCATCTTTCACAGGTCACGGATTTGAAGGCCAAGACAAAAACCATTCATTACGGACGATTGCCGGTGGTTTGCAACATGATGGTACAATTAAAATTTTTATTAACACGATACGATCATGCATACGGGCTCTCGAAAGTTATCTCCGACGTAAAAATTAGTAATTAACGTCCCATAATAGCATGCCGTAATAATGGCAGCGTTTTTCTCTAATATTCTACGTGGTGCCATGGAAATTTATTGCCTTGTCATCGCACTGGTTGTTATGGGGACTGGTGTAAAGAATGGAGCCGAGAAAATTACGGTATTTGCATGCTGTCGCCATATTGAAAGATCCGAGGAGCTCTTCACTTCTTCCTTTCTCTCGCGCGCGGACTTTCCTCATTGTTTCATTTTTGCCGCGATAACCCTACGTCCATTTTCTTCGTTAATTTCCCTTCACCACCATCCCTCATCAAATCGTAATTTTCTTTCATCATCTCCCGACAGGTTTTTCACGTTAGCACCTGAAACCGCATAAGGCTTTAATACCTCGGAATGAACGGGATTAAATAACCATTCACACTTCGTAGGCAATGGAGGCTCATTTCTGCGATACTCATGGGGTTCTCTTTCCGATTTCTTTTTAAGTGGTAGGTGAATTATTCATGATGAACAGTTCAAACGAGTCACAGTGTCTTCCTTAAACGTGAGAAGACCATGTAACCCCGTGTAGCGATTTTCAAGGGTTGAAATATTGGATATTCCTTTGTAAATATTAACAGTTATTTGTAGAAATGCACGCAGCTTTAGATTTGCAAGTCCCGTTGCAGGAAGCATAAGAGACACTTAGCAGAATTAAGCTTCATTTTTTCAATGATGATACCATATTTTCCGTTAATTTGGGCATTGAGGAACATACATTAATAATTATTTAAACATTCTATTTTGTTGGAAATTCAAACCAAGAATTGAAACATTTCAGACATTATAGGCGGGTCTCCATTATTGATATATTATATCCTATCACTCTTGATTCCCAAGAGTGATGATTCATTTTCTAACGTCTACCCCAAAAGTGTTATTATTTCCTTGCATGAAATAAACTCGTAACAATGCATGAATGGGGCTCTTATAATCGAAGTATATTCCAGCTCAGAGGGAAACCAGTGGTTCATTGTAGGTTTGCCGCCTAAGGTAGAGCATCCGGAAAAGTTAAACTATCAGCACAATGTCAATTATAGGAACTTGGAATTTAGCGTGTTTTGCTCCGTGTGTGTAAGATTTTTCAGCGATTAATTTGGCTGTGATTTGACTCTCATCATTGTATAAACAGGAAGCATGACTTTCTGGATCCCTTTTCTCCTGAATAATGTTCTTTGCTTCGCTGCTTAGGCCGAGAGGCGTTTCTGTTTTACTTTGAAGCATTAATCGAATGTGAAGATTAAAATTGAGCGGATGAAAAGAAATTGGCCAACGAGATAATTCCAGGATTTACTTTTTGAGGAGTGCGAAGGCTTCAAAAGAACGAATTATAATCTTCTTTTTGCGAATTGGCTTACAATGTTATTATATTTGCATTACATCAGCTTTCTTTCACAAAGTGGTGGAAAATGTTTTCTTCACCTTAAAACACCGAATTCTTAATTTTTCTACCTAGAGAAGAATGGAGATACTGTTTTCTCATCCACCAATGAGTATGATTAGGGTAATCTACCGGTGAAGGTAGGTTCAAATGGAAGATAGTAAAACTCCTAAATGTTTTCACTGGCAAAGGCCCCAATCTCCTAACTCAGTGGTACCCAAACTATGGGTCTTGGAGGGTCGTGGAAGGACCAGTCAGGCCAAGAAAATACATTCATAATTCTGTCTGCTTTAAAAAATTAGGAAAGGAAAGCGTTTTATTCATAACAAACACGAATTACATCTTCAAATAAAAAATCATTTCAAAAATTTACTGCAAGAAAATGTAGTGTTTTATCGTACAGTCGGTCGGCATTATGACTACGCTGGCGCAGTCACATATACATTATTGGTGGGTCACGAAAATATTTTTATACTTCAGGTTATGCCCCATTAAAGTAAAGTGAGGGAACTGCTATCCTAACTCAATGTCTTTCGTCATTTAAGCGCATGCCATCTACTCCTCCTACTCTGCCACCTACTCTGCCTCCTCCAAATCTTCTCCTGAAGCTTCCTCTCCTCACGCACCTTACCAAGCATTTCCTCGTTTGTTTTCCTTTTCCGTCCGCCGCACTTTCTCCACTCTCTTACTCACCCACATCTCAAATGCCTGAACACTATTCTTGTCCTCTTTTCTGAGTCCACTTTTCTGCACTAAACAACGCTATATTAAACTCAATGTCGCACAAATTTGACTAAAAATTCATTTTAGTTCATGCATCTTGGGGGCCTCCTAAAACTACCGATGTTTATCTTATTCAGTGCTATAATTTTAATATATTGTATACGGATATTAATATTAAATGTATGTATATTATTATTTAACACATTCAATGCGGGTCGCGAATTTAAGGGAGACACTAGAAATGGAACCCATTTTTTAAAGGGTCTAAAGTTAAAGAACCACGTCTATTGACGTGGTCCCGTAGATCGGCATAGACGGGACCACGTCAATAGACGTGCTCCACGCTGAATGTGTTAAATAACAATTTTTTTTCTCTTTAAAGGTCTAGCCACAAATCGTCTGTATAACTGCCCCACTGGCATCGTTCAATTCTCAGATGAGAATAATTACGAAATCTATCCCGATGTTTCTTTGAGAATATCGGGGAAGGGAAAGTAACAATGTGCTCTTAAAGGTAGTGTCTAAATGAAATTAAAAAAAAACAATGCTATTTATGAATGACAGACGAACGGTGGAGAGCAGTGCTTCAGGTTAAGTATGCACCATGAAGAGTGCAAAATTTTCAAGTGGCCTTTTGAGCTACCAAAAGCTGAAAATAAAATAAGGCCGATAGTCGTGGGTTTGTATGAATAGCAAAGACTACTGGACTGACACATTTAACTGATGACGTAGCAATATTAAAGGTGAAGGACTACGAAATCTTAAGACGATGCTGGTTTGATGGACGTATTAATTTTTCATTTAATCTCAGCCCCAGCGCAAGCTAAAAGAAAATATTAGCGTTTACGTAATCTTATATAAGGCCATGATCCCTTACATAAAATACTTGCAATAAGAATGAAGTGAACAGTAAAGGGGACGTTTAAACCAATTGGGGACGATCTCCTTTGAATGAATACGAGATTAAGCGAGCCATGGACAAATCGTAAAATAGGTAAAAACGGCTTGAATTATTTCCTTTAAATCCGACGAAGAGTAGGTGAAAATTTAGCCCACTAAAATGATAGTTGGAGCATAAAATGTCATTCTTTGCATAGCGTGAAACAACATCCTGACAGTCTGCAGCGGAAGAATAAGGTGCATTGTGACGGTGATGAACATTTTTATGACGATGATTCGTGTTTAAGCTTCTATCACCCCTAAATGACAAAATTTTAAGCTTCGAGTTGTAATTTATAATGAAATTTTATCTTATCATAGTTTGGAGAACACTAAAATCTATGTGTTTATTTACTGAGAAGTGCCAGCCTAGATTACTTCCTCATGGAGGGTAAAAATCCTTCCCTTCCCCCCGGACCCAGGTTTCACTACTGTATATCACAGCCAGGCGTTCTTAAAATAGCATCAATTGAATTAATGCATTCCAAATGTAAGCAAAATGACATAGAAGGCTGAAGTTTTGTGGTTAATTTGCTATGCCTCAATAAAAACCTACGTCTTATTCAATATTTCGTGGAAGAGTTCATTATTTCACGTTCGAATTTAAGCTCAGCTAGCTTCAAAAATGTGGTCACAGAATTGCCTTTTTTTCATTTTTTCTGAGTTTATAAAAATTGACATTTTCTGTACCGTTATATCGGGAAGTCAACTAACCATCTCATACTACTTACCATGATCACGGGACGCATCCTTATTGGAGAAAAATTATTAGATTACGTAACGAGGGGTACTGAGTATTTCAGTGTGAAGGATGAGGCCATTAAATTATTAATTAGCATCTGCAATGGGTGTGCTAAATTATTTATACCTGTTTTGTATCATTTGATGACATAAAACATCAATAAAACTCAGCTTCTAAAGTACTTACCCGCGTAATTAAATTATACATTGAAAAAATAACTTTGTATTGCTCCCTGAAACATTTTCAATTGTATAATCAGTAGTAATATGACCTTGGGTATTAACAAAGGATTACAAGACGTGAAAAATGAAGAATAGGTGAAGTAATCTAATATTCTTGGCGAATATGAATCCTTTTTCCTGTATTTAAAAGAGGTTTCCGCGGAGAATGAAGTGTTGGCTTAATATTACTAAGGCCATCTCTTAGATGTTTATTATTCCCACTGTGAATGAGTGCTTTGGTTTAATTTTTCAGTAATTATAGAAGATTATTTTCGTTTTGGATATTTGGTAAATTCTAATACGTTAAAAATAATTGCATCCTCCGCAAATGTAGCATCAAATTCAAATGACTGTCCACTTGGTGGTAACGTTTATTAGGTTTCTTCGTTCAAGTACTATCTTCTGAACTTGAATTCTCTGAAAAAATCGAAGAAATACTACGAATTGTGCTCTTTTTACTTCTTTACCACAAAATTCGTGATTTATGGACGAGTTCAAGTTACCAGGATCATGAAGATATAACCTCCTTGTAAGTGTTTCTCCGAATGGATACGATTGAAATTTTTGGTGCTTCAAGCAGTCTCTTCATTTTTTACACTGACCTGAACTAGGTATCCATGTGTGGGTAAATTTTTTAAATAATTTATGACAATTTGATGATAGAAAAATTGTATTTTAACTGAATGATAACAAGCGTTTCAACACCTCTGCGTCGTCATCAGGTACAATTCCAGGCGAAAGAAGTTGCAGCATTTTATGGGAACAGGATGTAGGCGTTTAAAATGTGTGGAGGAGAATTTGGAGAAGGAAGGAAAGGTGGACGAACGAGTAAGTGCTCGGAGTAACGGGTGAGGAGAGGGAAATCCATGAGAAAAATCTTGAGGATACCGGGACTAGCTACGGTATTTACCTTTACTGAGTCACCCGCAAGCGCACGTGAGATAATCCTCAGAGGAAAACCATTCGCCTCCACAAAAATCCACATGGGAGAAGGAAGCCTCGGTAGCTTAACTGGTTAAAACACTCGCGCGAAATCGAGGGTCAGGGTTCGAATCCCGGTCAAGGCGAATGATTTTTCCTCTGTGGAATATCGCACTCATGAGAAAATTATCAGAAGATAGAATAGTTTGTTGAAACATGTTAGGCAGGGCGAGGGGAATCTGAAGACCGTGTTTGAGGGGAGGATGTTTGGCAAGCGGGATTAAGGGAGAAATAGAATGGGGTTAATGGATGGACGAAGAGAGGTAGATGGTATGCCGAGCTGAAGAACGAAATAGAACATGGAGAGAAAAAGTTACAAAAGGCTTTTATAGGTATTCTTACTTCCATTATACTTATTCTTACTTACCGGCAGATCACCTAAAATAATGGGAACACAAGGTGTTGAAGTAAGCGCAGATCGGAACACACCAGCGCACTTAAGCGCACATGAACGACGTTGAATGGAACGCTGTGCTCTGGCGTAACGTTTGGTAACCTATCGGTAGGTAGCTTTTCGTGGGTGCAAAACTGTCACGGCCGCATGTTTTGTGTAGAGTTATCGAATTCGTTCGAAATTAGTTTTTTTAAACGTAAGCGTTTTACCACGGAGTGATTAAAAACTTTACAACATCCATGTTAGACGCATTTACGAAAAATGAGCAGAAATACTACTCTCGCGTTTGCGATTGTCGAAGTTCTTTTGTAGTTTAGTGCACATCAACTCTGCTCCCTATCTATTTTGAAGTGCGCTACCTATTGGGTAGGGTCTGTAACGAATGAAAGGTTAGTGCGCTGTTGTTTTGCGAAGTGATTAGTGCACTAGAGTGGATGGAAAGCTCCCAATAATATAAAAAAGAAAGAGGCCGTGCCGACAGAAGTGAAAACTTGAAATAACGTGAGCATTTTTGAATGTAGGGAATAATTTCTAATGAAGTGTTTTATTAATCAGTAGAAAGTAGTTTCATGTTTATAATAAATATTCATTTATTGCGCTATTGTACACAATTATTTTACATAAAAATTGTACACTTCAGAATAATCAACTTTCATCCATTATTTCAATAACTCTTTCATCATCACCGCCATCATCATCGGCAATATCTAAAACTGATACAATAGGCTTATGGTAACTAAAGTAAGAAACGAATAAATTTGATTCGAATTTGCTTAAATGTCTTGTAAATACTGCATCAATAGTAGTTTTATATTTTGTTGTGCCAAGATTGCGATCATTAGGCATCGTTAAACCAAACTCACTATTTAAAAATTCAATCAATGGTAGATTTTTATCGTCTGCAAAGTTTATGTTTATGTGTATATGAATAAGCTACTCAAATTGAACGTATTAAAAGAAATTGAGTTATATTGTACTAACCTTCACTTACTGTTTCACTATTCTTGTATCGAGTACACTCTCCTGCACGAGTATGGACTACTATATTATCCGGCACAATATTTGTAGCAACCCAAATTGAATGAACTAAACCGTATATTAGATATATATAATGTAATATGAATAAAATTATAATATAGTTTATTTGACGGTGACGGTGACGCGAGTCCAATGGTTTTTACCCATCCACAAGTACTGTGTATATAGCGAGTATACTGTGTATATACAGAATATACAATTACACATATATTTAGTAGCGGTGATGGTGACGGTGACGGTGATGCGAGTCCAATGGTTTGTACCCATCCACAAGTACTGTGTATATAGCGAGTATACTGTGTATATACAGAATATACATAATTATACATATATGTAGTAGCGGTGACGGTGACGGTGACGCGAGTCCAATGTCTTTTACCCATCTACAAAAGTGCTCAACGCGACATAAGAAGTTTTCACTTCAAAAATAGGATGGAGAGGGGAGACACGGGAGATTCTGGAAAAATGATGTTGATTTAATAATGGCGGGAGGTGTGAGTGGGGGGTTGGTGGGAAAGGTTTTATGGTGAGAAGAAAGGGGGGAAGTTGGTAGAAAACCATTTCCCATTTTCACTAACCCCTCCGCTACCAAGTTGCTAGTAATGTTTTCCTAGAACCTCTCCTTTACTCCTCCCTACCCCATTTGTATGCGAATGCTTTGAATTCCTATAACTGAAAATACCTACTTATGAAGCCGAGACGTTCAAACGCGTAGCACTATCAAAAGATTTCATAAGACGGTACTGACTATTTAAATTATACATCTGCATGCTGTTCCTCCAAATCTCGTCCGAAATTGTTGAATACGCGTGAACTGTAGGTTAATTGGAAGAATGAGTGTGGCCGACGACGTGCTCATTGTTCAACCTTCTCGAAGCAATATCTAATAAGGGTGGGGTCACACTGACGAGTTTCTTTCGCAAATTTCCTCTGCAGGAATTTTCGGGGTATTTTACTCTGACGAAAAACTTTTCACAAGTTAATGTAGAGCCAGAATGGTTACCATTTCCACAGGCAACAATACGCTTCTCTTTAAGCGATTTGCCGAAACTTTTTAAAGTTTAGCAATCGGACTTGCAGAACCGCTAACACCAGCAATTTACGTTTAAAGTTGCTCACTGCAAGTAACTTGCGCAATAAACTTGCCGGTGTAAGCCCACCTTAAAAGTCAGGGAATGGTTTGCACAATGTGTAGTTGGATTAAATCTGGAGGCCCGCAGACCATTCTGAAAATATAAAATGACATATTGGATCGTATTTATGTTTAGTTAGAAGTGTATATTTCAACCTTCTAACCTCGCGTTAAAAACATGAGACTCAATAGTTTTTTTTTTAAATCTTCATTTTTAGCCTTAGCGAGTTAATGCAAAATTCGAGGTAAAAAGACCAATCAAGTGAAGCGTTACGTAATTACCGTCAATATGAAAAAAATAATCAAGAGGCGCGTGGGAGTCATTGCATCGCTGCGGATAAAGCTCATAACTTTTTGACGCGATAGTTAATGAGTAATTTGAACAAAATCTTTATTTCTGTATTTTCAGCTATTCAAGTTAATTTGTCACGCTGTGCCATAGTGGGATGATTCGAAATTCCCGAGCTCAGGTCACGTCTTTAGCAATGGCTTTTGTGAAATCATGAAATTAGTTTCTTGAGCTGTGGATGGGATATTACCTCGGGTCACCTGCACGATTCAGTTACCTGTGTTACAGTTCAACATAGGATAGTCTTTTAACTTTCTGTAGGATAACCTAAGAAAATAAATCAACGCCGTTGTATTCAAGTTAACGAGGATCCTATTTCCGTCGTCTTTGCACTCAATTGCCTCACCATCATTGAGATTCTGAATTAAGGTCTGGCATGTTGTAGCTTTCTAAAGCAAAGCCCCTCTGTGCAGTTTGATTTCCTTGTGGGCCAGAGTTGTACGAACTGGATAATTCTCTTTTTGGATGTTATCACGGAGTGCCGAAATAAAAACTGATTGTTTTGGGACATCGCGTGAGTTTGGGACCACCTTAAATCCATGGCAATGGTTCATTATCCGCACGATTTGTTACCCTCAGTCCCAACCACTTTCGCCTTTTGCAGTGATCCGACAAAGCTGGGAAACCTTTTTTACGCAAGAGAATATTATGAGAGAGACCCTCTTTCCTTAGCCGATCCATGGATTCAAATGTAAGATCCTGAGAATGTTAATTTTTCCACGGTTTGGCTTTACCGGTGTCCATTGTTCTGATATTCGACGAAATATTGTGACCAATCGGGTTTATAGTATCTTGTGACAGGTAGAATTTTGAAGATAATTTTATTCGATTCCAATAATATGATTGATTGTTGGACTGGATTCAAAATTTCAATTTCCTTAAATCCTGCCAGTCAAGCGATACAGAAACCCGTTTGGACAAATATACTGTCAAAAATTTTATCTGCGAGACATATATGTATTTTCCAATCGTCCCCCGGAGTTACATGGAACGGGTTCATCAAATAAATACATCTGTAGAATTTTCAATGCAACATTTTTTCTCTTGTATATTAAAAAAAAAAAAGGTCAAAGAATGGTTAATACGCGAAATTAAGAATCTCTAATCTCTTATAGTTATCCTTATGGAAAAGACATATTTTTCCTTATTTTGTTTCACAGTTTTGGTAACTTTTTTCAATGTCATTAATTTGATTTCATTATTTTATTACTTAAAACTCTTCCTTGAACTACGACCTTGACGTGGTGGAAGGGCTTGTGCGTTCCAATGACCCCTAGAGCTGGACTGGCAGGAGCAAGTACATTGCTCCTGGTAGGGCCACCCATGCCAGATAGGTCGAAGGGTAGGAGCCAGACGAAAGGTAGTTCCGTGATGGTGTCACGTTAAAAATACCGTTGAGTCGCGTGGGATACCTCTCAACTATCACTTCCCAGAACATGAAAGTCATCCAAAGAGATCTGATTCCTGGCAACTACGGGACGCCGCCCACTAGGGCGGGTGTCGTGCCCGGCAGCGGGGGAGGCAAGGCCTCCGCGGTCGTCATCACACGAAATCCTTGCACAGAATCATCATCAGAAGATACAAGGGAAAGGAGGGAGAAGAAGAAGAAAAAGAGGAAGAGGAGGAGGAAAACAATGGTAAAAATAGGAACTTGGAACGTAAGGACCATGATGAGGGCCGGGAAGCTTGAAAATATTAAGCAGGAAATGGAAAAAGGAAAAATAGATGCTTTGGGATTGTGCGAGGTTAGATGGAAGGATATCGGGGACTATTGGAGTGATAACTACAGGGTGATCTATAGTGGGGGAGATGAGAGTCAACGGGGGGTAGGCATGGTACTGAACACAAAGTTGGGACTGAGGGTGGTAAACATTGAACAGGTGAACGACAGGATACTAGTGGTAGAAATAAAAGCACGCCCGACGAATTTCGTACTGGTCCAGGTATACATGTCTACGAGCAACCATAGGGAGGAAGAGGTGGAAGAGGTGTACGAGCAAGTAGAAGAAATAATTAGAGAAGTGCCGGGGAAGAAAAACCTGATAGTGATGGGTGACTGGAATGCAGTGGTGGGAGAAGGGAGGGACGGATTAGAAGTAGGGGGGTTTGGGCTAGGAAGAAGAAATGATCGCGGGGAAAAGGCAGTTGAATTTTGTAGAAGAAATAAATTATTAGTGACAAACACTTGGTTTAAACATCACCCCAGGCGTAGGTACACATGGAAAATGCCGGGTGACACTTGGAGATACCAAATTGATTATATAATGGTGAGGCAGAGATTTAGGAACAGTGTAAAAAACTGTCGTAGCTATCCAGGGGCGGATGCGGACTCGGATCATAACTTGGTGATGATGAAGTGTGAAGTTAGATTCAAAAGGCTTTGTAAAGGTAGGAAGATAAAGAGGTGGAACCTTGAAGCATTGAAAGGGTTGAAAAAGAGGGAATACCAAGAGCTAGTAGAAAAGAACATAGGTGAAGAGAAGCGGATGGGAACCATAGAGAAGAGATGGGAGGTTATAAAAACAGGCATCGCAAGAGCGGCAGAGAAAACAATAGGAATGGTGGAAAAGAAGAGGGTTAAGAAGCAGTGGGTTACAGAAGAAATGATAAAGAAAATGGAGGAGAGAAGGATATGGAAAAACGTGAACACCGACGTAGGGAAGAGGAAGTACAAGGAATTGAATAATAAACTCAGGCGAGTGACCAATCGGGCAAAAGAAAACTGGTGGAAGGGACAATGTGAGCAAATGGAAAAGATGCAGGAGGAGGGGGAAGTGGGCGCTTTGTACGCCAAGGTGAAAATGTTATCGGGTGGTAAGAGAGGTCAAGCGATACCAAAGGTTAAGGACAAAACAGGAAAGATATTAATCGAACAGGAAGATATCCATGAAAGGTGGAGAGAATACGTAGAGGAGCTATATGACAGCGAGAATAGACCCCTTAGCCTAGATCTAGATGACGAAGGAACAATAGATAAAGATAACCTCGGACCAGAGTTACTTGAGAGTGAAATAGAGAGGGCACTAAGAGAGATGAAGGGTAGAAAAGCCGTGGGAACCGATAACCTACCTTCGGAGCTACTGAAGAATCCAGGTAGTAGGGGGAGAAAATCGTTTTTCGAACTTATTCGCAGGATCTACGAGGAAGGAGTATGGCCAGAGGATTTCGTGAAAACAGTATTAATACCTATCCCGAAGAAGAAGAAAGCGTCAGAATGCGAGGAGTATAGAACAATCAGTATAATTTCGCACGCAGCAAAAGTGTTGCTTAGAATACTAAATAGAAGGTTGGAGAGCAGAGCAAAGTGCTATTTAGGCGATGACCAATTTGGGTTTAGGAAGGGGAGGGGAACCAGAGATGCGATTGCGGTAATGAGGACACTTATAGATAGAAACATAGAGCATAATCAGGATGTTTTCGCTTGTTTTGTAGATTTCGAAAAGGCGTTTGACAGAGTAAACTGGGAGAAACTAATGCAGATACTGGGGAAAATAGGAATAGATTGGCGTGATAGGAGACTCATCCGAAACTTATATATGGGGCAGAGGGCTCAGGTAAGGGTAGCGGACGGTGAATCAGGGTGGGCAGTTATAGGTCGCGGGGTACGGCAAGGGTGCCCGTTGTCGCCTTTACTTTTTAACATCTATTCTGAGGAAATGGTAAGAGAGGCATGGGATGAGCTAGACGTGGGAATGAAAGTAGGAGGCCAGTGGATAAAGTCGGTTAGATTCGCAGACGACCAGGCGTTGGTGAGTCGGTCATCGAAAGGACTTCAAACTTTAGTAGATGCACTGGAAAAGCAGTGTGAGAAATACGGAATGAAGATAAATAATAGGAAAACAAAAGTAATGAGATTTGGTAGGACAAAGAAAGCGAAGCTGGTGATTAGAGTAGGAAGCCACAAACTGGAGCAAGTAGAACAATTTAATTACTTGGGTAGTACGCTAGAAGAAAGAGGACATAGTAGCAAAGACATTAGGAGGAAAATAGCGCTAGCGAAGGAAGCGTTCAATAATAGAAGGGAGCTGATGACGGGGACCTTAAGTAAGGATGTAAAAAAGAGGCTAGTAAAGAGCTTGATATGGAGTGTGGCGTTGTATGGGGCAGAAACGTGGACCTTGAGAAAGGAAGACGAAAATAGGCTGAAGGCTTTTGAGATGTGGGTGTGGAGGAGGATGGAGAAGGTGCGTTGGACGGAAAGGAAGACAAATGAGGAAGTGCTTGACATGGTGGGCGAGGAGAGGAAACTTATAGATGAGATTAGGGGAAGGCAGGGTAGGTGGCTGGAAGGGGTAATGAGGGACGATGGTTTGCTGAAGGTCGTGATAGAGGGAAGGATGTTGGGTAAGCGGGGAAGGGGAAGGAAGAGAATCGATTTTTTGGACGGGATGAAGAAAGGTAGGACTTATGCTGAGATGAAGAAAGAAATACAAGAGGTAGAAAGGGCACAGCACGTGTAAGAGTTCGTTGGATATTCTCTGACTTTCATCACAACCTACCTCTAACCGGTAGATTACTGTAATGAATGATTACTTAAAATTGTGTTATTTTACTTGATTGTAATTATTCTACTTCAACAGGTTTTGGGCACTAGATTTGTAACATGCTGCTTTGTATGAAAATAATGAAACCTTCTGACAAGCCGTGTGGCTTAAAAGGACCTAGAAGGTATATATGCAATAAAGAAAGACATTATTATTATAAAATAAGACCTTCAGCTGGTTGGTTTTTAAATATAAAAGATAAGACCTCGAAGTATTAAAAATAAATGTATCTATGCACTTGTCTATCTGGGAGTCCTCATCAGATTTTTTTAAAAGAGCTGAGCTCAAAAACGTAATTTTGAAGTTCTCTTTATAATCCATGCTTGGTCTCCAATCAACTTATCTTGGTCTCCAATCAACTTGTAGAAGTTCTTATATTCGTCTGGAAATATTTCATTCATTGATGAATGCAGACCAACCGACCCCTATAGCAGACTGTGTATTGCCCCAAATACCACAGCCTACGGGAAAACATATGTTAACGGAAGAAATTATGAATCATTGGGGATTAATTATAGATACTTTCCTATGCCATAATGGAATAAATTGAAATTCCAATATGGAATGTAGCGTTAATATTCTGAAATCTGGTCTTTGAGGAGAGAATATGCGTATGGAATGGAGGTTTCTGGAAAGTGGATAAGGAGGTGAATATCGAGGAAGACAGGAAGAAGAACAGATAAGTGTACGATATTTTAGCAGAGGAAAGAAAATTGGTGGAGAGAACACGGGCTATTCAAGGAGGACATAGATGGCTGAGTTGAAATTGGCATGCGCGTAAAGTAGGAAAGAGCCAGGTCAAGAATGGTCATGTGATGGCTTGAAGCGCGGTAGAAATAAAGGAATTTTTATGCGTTTGTGTGATTACAACGTTAAAGGGATTTGAATTAAGTAGTGCAAATCTAAATGCATCAACCTGGTGAAAGTAGAGATATGGCACCTTCGACGGCAATGCAAAATCGGATGCGTGAAAACGTAGCTTCACCCTCGGCCCATAATTCGCAGGCCGATTTTAGAACACAATTTTGAGCAATAAATATGCGTCTTTCGGACCGGGAAATACTCGGCAATACTTTTCGGAAAAGAATATCTTCCTTGGTGATAAATTTCCCATATCAATGTGGAAGAAATGCGCTCATGAGATCGCTGGTGGGGATGTCTTTGAGCATCCAAGTCTAACCATTGTCATTTTTCTTGTAAGGACTCATTTTCTCGCTAAGAAGATATTCCTCTTGCTTTAGAAGATTTTTTCGAAAGGTGATTCTTTTCTTTATTAGACATGTTGATGGATATATTTTTAAGTCCAAGGAGGGGAAACACAGCGGCGAGTGAGAGACTTGAATAGGCAACTCGATGATTGAGTGAATGTAAGTTAACTGCACTTTATCACTTTCATACAAATATAAATATATCGTAACGTTTATGATGTGAGAATTGGTCTGAAAAACAGTTCGCAATCGTAATGAGAGGCAGACGGTTCCTCAACGTGTAATATATCTGAGTATTAAACGATAATAAACAACACCGTGTTTGTTGTAGCAACAGAGGCCATTACTCTACGCTGCACGTAAATATTCTAGCACATTTCATTGCGTGTGTAGTCTATTTAATTTCTTTATGTGCATCGTTTACTACGTAAGTGTTCTCTCATAAGCATGCAGTGCCCCTATGAGAGCAACTTTGAGAATACACATTGAAGAGTATACTTGTTGTAAATATGCATTGAATTTATCGATTACCTCCAAAAGCAATATATCATGGGGCCCTTGGGAATCTGGGCCTTTCATATACAGGTTTTATTTCTATGTGCTATCATGGGCCTGCAAGAAAATGTGATATTTAAATGATAGAGGCGTGAATAATCTTTGAAAATCAAATCTCTGGTTGTCAAGGAAATTCGCTATTGTTGATTTCAGAGAAATATGTGTTTTTTGGCTAAAAACATTATTTTCAGGCAATTACGAAGCGTAAAAGAAAATCAATTGAAAAAATTAAGAACTTCATTTATTCAGCCATCCGAAAAAAAATTTCAGCCCTCTATCTTGAGTAAAAGTACTTTTAAAAAGCAAAAAATAAAACCACTGCACCGAACCCAATGCTTAGCATGGACTACCATGGGGGGCCTTCGGGGCGGCCCTGAGAGCTTTTTAACATAGTCTACGTTACTCTCTTACTACATACATTTTCTCTCTACATGTCAAATTTCACGTCAATCGGTTCAGTAGTTTTTGCGTGATTGAGCAACAGACAGACAGATTAAATTTTCATATATTAGTATGGTTAGCACCGCGGATTTAAGTATAATTCATATTTATCACATATAACCAATGCATTTCTTCCACATTGATATGGGAAATTTATCACCAAGGAAGATATTCTTTTCCGAAAAGTATTTCCGAGTATTTCCCGGCCCGAAAGACGCACATTTATTGCTCAAAATTGTGTTCTAAAATCGGCCTGCGTCTTATGGGCCGAGGGTGGAGCTAAGTTTTCACGCATCCGATTTTGCATTGCCGTCGAAGCTTCTCCCCGTGGTGTTTGTCGGGTTACGCTAAGAACCGCACATATTTCATCCTAACCCAACCTACGGACGGGTAACCAGCTATAAATCTGGTTCAAATATAGACACATCTGTTTCGAAACTTCAATATGTTTTAAGATGGCGAAAATTATAATGACGGCACTACATGCTTCTTACCCGAAAGAAGAACGGATATTCTGCGCAATGAACGACACTCGTGCATGAAAATTAGCCAGTGCACTAAGAATCACCATAGGTTTTTTATTTAGCAACCGAAACCAATGATTATGGCTACCCTTTATGCCGAAGGCGCAGTCTGAGTGATGGAGGATTCATAGAAGAAATAAACATGGCTATGGCTGAAAATGCTCTTTTTGACGTTGCCAACCGCTGGATTGTACCCTACTTTCCAATTCTGATTAAGGTACTCAACGCACATATCAACGTTGAATTGTGCAGCTCAATGAAGTCATTGAATGCAAATATATTCATGTACACAAGAAAATCGATCAAGCTGTTGATCACTCAGAAGACGGCTCAAGAGAATCGGAGTGACGAGGTGACCATGAGTCTGCGTGGCCCATTTTTTTGTTTCCCGTGCATGAAAGAGGACCAACAGTCACCCATCCCTCCGTGCACCTGGAAAACGGTCAGCGTGTCTACTGCAACGAACACAACATACAAGATATGTTACGAACTCCGCAAATGATCACGCTAACAGTATTCTTCAGGCTTTGTGGTTTTCTTATAAATTACGTTCAATGTTTTTTACACTCGTTGAATTTCAACGTGTACCTTCCGCTAGTGGTTAATATTTTACCCGCAGAATATCGAATGTGCCCAATCATTGTTGGATGGATAATAATGTAATTAAAAAGCCACAAAATGAGTTTTGAGAATTTTCATTCATCGGATTCCTACGCAAAATAATCTGATGAGATGTAGGAAAAGTAACGAAGGGCCTAGTCCAGCAGATGATATTGAATTTCTCTGTTTGGTTTGGCAGGTGATTATCTTTAATATATTGCTCAGTCTCTCTGTTCCACTGGGCAGAGGTGAACACTTTCCTGTTATGCCAATGGTTCATCCCCTTCCCTGCTCACTATCATTCCCATCTACTGTTTTTCTTACATTTATTATATCTTTCTACATTTTTCGGGCACTCAAATATTGTTTGATCAATCTCTCGTTGTCTTATATCATTCAGATCTCGTGACCGATCTCTCGTCACGACATGTTGCGAAATTTTCCCATTATCTACTGATCGCATTCGTTGTGACCATAGTAACATCTTCTGAGCACCGTTTATTTTTATACTTGATTGATTTATTTCTTGAGACTCAAGTTTTACTGCTTCACGAGTGCGTGCGAATCTCTTTCATAATGGCGGAACAATCTGGCCTCGAACTTAGCTGGATAAAGTCCCCGCGATACCGCAATACCGATACTACCCGGAACAGACTTTGAATAACTGGCTTTGTTATTTTTAATTTTGCGGATGTATAAATCAGGATTGAGTTTTCCTTTACGATATTGGTACCCTACTGTTTGTAAATGGGCTAAGATGTGCCGTGGAAACTATTGAAAAGTTCTTGGTTGACCTTTGAAGACTCTTTATCTTTGATGAATTAATTTTTTTTAGTTTGACGTGGTACTTTCTGCCTACCTAAAATTCCAATATTCATCTCGCTTTCCTTCTTCCTACTTCCTAGCTTTCCTCCTTCATTTTTGGTATTATAATTCCAGTAGCACGTATTACCCTGCAATTACCCTAGCCCATTCGTTATCGTAGGAGAAAAATTATCTCTAGGGATTTATCGCCGGGATCAAAGTATCGATTCCATATGGAAGAGGTTGGTTGGTTCTTGGAGAAGATATCCGACAGATGAGGCATTGAATTCCAGGTTTCCAACACACTTTGCGCCTCGCTCTTTATTAGCATTTTATTCACGAGTATATATCGGGCCCACTGATATTAATACTAGTCATATATTGTACGTATTTATTTTCACTGTGGCTCTTTTCAATCATACAAATATTCTTCCTAGGTCACATAGGCGCTCATTTTGTTTCAAATGTGTCTATCGAATATCGTTTCATCTATCACATAAACTGATATGAGTGGCAGTTTAAAAGTCTTTACGTGTGCTAAAGGCTAGCAATGAATTTTTCCTGGGCTAACTGAATAGTTGGATAAGTTGTGAATGAGAAGCAGTAACTTTGTAATCCCATATATATTTATTAGAAACGACCTATGTGTCGACGTGGCACGTCATCATCAGGTGACGTGCAACGTCGAAATCTACGTGACCTGATGATGACGTGCAACGTCAAAACCTTGATCGTTCCTGATAAATTTATGTAGAATTAAAAAGTACTGCTTCTCATTCACAATGCTAATCAAATTCCTTCAAGTCACGCCTGAGACAACGGAGTTGGATAAGTGTTCGATCGACTCCGAGATTGAGAATTATATCATATTTCGATGCTCACTGTAGCCCAAAATAGTACATCTGGTATGGTACTCTGTCAACTGCTACACGTGAATATGACATTTTAACCTCAATAAACATACATTTGGAGGGAATGGACGTGTGTTGGTGTTTAACTACATAATGGAATGGCGATGGAAGTCGTCTTAAGTTCGCTATGAATTGTTTAACTTGAATTAGAAAGGAATCGATGCTCAGATGGTTCACTTGCATTGTTGTACGCTCCTTTTTGTAATAATAAAAAATTTACTGCCCCTAAAGCACATGAATACAGTTACAAAAAAAAACAAATCTGAACAAACAAAGAAGCTTTAGGTGGTCCTTACGGCGTTTGCATGTAGATGGGAATATGGGATTACCTTCAGAAAAATTATCAATAATAACGAATGTAAGTAATTTTATAATTGAGGTGTTATCTGTTTAAAAATATTTTTAAACACATGAGTACCATGAACTCAATATTTATATTTAATGGGAGAGACTATTCAAGATATCCTGGGTAAATAGCTACTGTTTTACATACTCAAAAAAAGGTTTTATATGTCGATAAATTTTATAGCTGGTGGTAATAAATACCTTGGGTCCCATATGGATAAAATGCCATTTGTGCAATGTAATTTTTAACTTGGGCAAAGCATAATTACTTTAAGGGGCGAAAGCTGCAAGACAAACACTAAATTTTTTGTTGCCTCGAGCTTCCTTTAGAATAATATCCCGCATACTTCGCTCTCTTTGGCGCATTCATATTACAAACAGGATGCCAAGGGATATTGAAAGTAAAGGATTGGGAAATTTGTTTATTAAAGTTATGAAAATTACGAAGTCAAGTATTTTAATTGTGGTTTCCAATTATGTCTGCGCAATTACGTCTGACTTAGCCACAGAGACGTCGGGTTTTTCGGAATGTGGAGATGTATCCTCTGTGCCGAGGCATCAGGAATGATTTGTTGTACGATCGAAATAGCGAGACTCACATACCAGAGAGGATAGCTCAGCACTCTCTTCGATATTATCGTGAGAAATATCTAGTGCTTGTAGTAATCATCCCATCTCCGCTAGAATAAAATGGATATCCGGTGTATCTATCGTTTGCATGAAAATTTTCAAGTAAATACTAATACCTACCAGGCGTGCTGTAAATAGTAAATAGCCCGATAGTGTAATGTTGAAATAAACACTAATCCTTCATTATATGTGGACACTCGCTTTGCTCGCTGGAGGGCTCCACCCCCTAGAACCCCGATGTAGGGGGCTGCGCCCCCAACGTCAAGGGGTGATCACATAAAGTTGACTTTGGCACCATGTTGCCAGCGAACAATAAGTGATAGAGCGTAAAGATAGGCGTAAGGCTGTAGGCCTCGATGAAATCTATGAAAACTGTGAACAGATTTGAGATCCGACTTTTAGATTAGAAGCTACAGTGGGAAAACCGAAAAATCCGAATTTGGCCCAATGGTGGTCTCAAGTCCCCTTTAACCCCTTAAACTCCCTTATGGTCCCTCCTGGGAACGAATTCCCCATAGGCTGAGTACCCCTACCCTAGAAAGATCTTTTACTCACTTCTACCTCATTTCTCCTCTGCTAGTGCGGCTTCATTCGTTTTTCAGATAATCATTCTGATCTTTTACATATATCCTCAACGAAGCGATGTTCTCGCATAAGGCAGTGTGACGGACCTCATGTCCCGGAGGTCGAGCGTGAATCACAAAAATCTTTCATCCATCGATAGTCTGCATCTTCATTGTTCCCGGAGTTAGATCAATGGGTCGCTCGTGACGCAATCGAATGGATGCTGACCGTGGGATAATCTCCCAGAAGAATAATAGAAGTTAGATGAGAATCCAAAATGAAAAAGAGAGAACAGCGGGAGAACAATTATCGAAGGGATCAAAATATCGATACCATATGGAACCTGTTTTTGTTGTTCTCGGGGGAAGATACCGACAGCTGAGGCCATTAATACCATTCAGAATATCAGGACGAGATGGTAGAGGCTTTATGGAAAAAATGTTGGCTAAATTATGATTGCGCAGGTTGCGTGCCGTTTGTTTGCATTTAATATGTAAATCTCAAATTCTACGCTGGTGCTTTCCGTGTTGTTTTTATTATCGGTTGTAGATATTTGTTTTTAGTGGTTGGCTAGGAAATATTGTGCTTACCTCTCGGCATGTTTTTCTTCTTTGCTGCACAAGAAAATTCAATAAATAACTGAAAATAAAAATGCGCTTGAGCGACAGGCTGCGACGCTAAGTCTTTAAGCTATTATACGCTAATTAATGTTCGATTGAATTCAGCGCTATTTCATTCTTTAACTTGAATCGGATTTCACTTAAGAATAAATTTCCTATGCATTCCGCAAGGCAATAGAAACGAACGCTTGATCTAGGCCAGCATTAATACGGCGTTTATATTTTTTTTTACACATCGGTCGTAATGGGACGGCTATGTGGTGGGCGAAGGAAGGCGGGGGCCATAAACGCCATTGGCTAAAGGCGTGAAGTAAAACACACTTTTACATCCCTTTCGGAGGACGCTATTCGGAAAAATTATTTTTTCTCATAACTTCTCCTTTATGTCTTTCATATCAGCCGATATGATCAGCCGATAACTTTGCGTCTATGGTGCCTTTGTCAAGCAACTCGTCAATTGGGTATTTTTGTACTCTATTCCGTCGCGGGTGATGCGGAGAAAATAACTCCGCGGTTATTTTTTGTCAAAATTAATTGATTCAAGTGTTTGTTCCAGTTGGACTTTATATTAATTTGGCGCCCTCACAAAGTGGAGCCTGTTCGCCCAGGCATTATGTCCCGCCGACCGGCTAGATTCTCCATTTTGGGAGGATTTTAGCGAACGGGTGGGCGATCACACAATAAAATCATTTTGTCGTGTTTTTTACTGAATAAAAGTGAGTTTCCTTCATCGCGAAAATGAGCAAAAATTGACGAAACTCAGGGTGACGTACAATAGAGAGTTTAACATGATTTTGACCCCGGAGTACGTGACGGTTTTTCTATTGGCCACTATTATCGTGTCTTGTATTTAGGGTAATCAACCGGTTAAGGTAGGTTTAAATGGAAGAGAGGAAGACCCTTTAGGTTTTCACAAACGGAGGCCCCTCTCCCCTTACACGATTTCTTTCTTCATCTCAGCATGCGTCCTACCTCTTTTCATCCCGTCCATAAAACCTATCCTCTTTGTTCCCCTTCCCCGCTTATCTAATATCCACCCCTCTATTACAGCCTTAGGCAACCCCCCCCCAACCACCTACTTTGCCTCTTCCTATTCTCATCCAGAAATTTTCTTTCCTTTCTTCACCCACCATACCAAGCATTTCCTCATTTGTCTTCCTTTCCGTCCAACGCACCTTCTCCATCCTCCTCCACACCCACATCTCAAAAGCCTGCAGTCTATTCCACTCCACTTCTCTGTGTTCAGGTTTCTGCGCCATTCAACACTAAACTCCATATCAAACTTTACGCCAACCTTTCCTTTACCTCCTTACGCAAAGTCCCCGTCACCAGCTCCCTCCTATTGTTGAACTCCTTTGCTAACGCAATTCTTCTTAGCGTCTCTAAATTTTATCCGGCGTCCGGCCAGTCGAAATTTTCTCTCCGATGGCTTCGCATGTTTTTCTTCTTTCCCTTTCTCAAATCCTTTTTTTATTTTCCGCGTTATTTATTACCCAGGTCTCCATCGCCTTTGTCATCGGCGTATCTCGATTTCCCATGCGTGTTCCCATTGTATCCCTCAGTCAAATTTTTACCGACTTTGGAATTCCACGGGTGATCTCATGGTCCTGTCGTCGTTGTCTTTCGCATATAGCTCCTCCTCACGAAAAAATACCTACCTTTCCAAATGAAACGTGAGAATTTTTCTGAGTAATTCCCTCGCATCATAAGAAGACGAACCTGGTATTAAAACTCTTGAGTGTTTCCGTCGATTTTTCACGGCCTCTAAATACAGCAATAACGTCAAAATTCGCTTTGAAGACGGTACCGGTGAGAACACTCTTAAGCGTGCATTTTGCTGGATTCCCGCGTAAGTTTCTTTATCGCTTTTGCATGGTTATGCTTAATGGACGCTTTATTTAAAACCGTAAAATTCGAAAAGAGTAGTTTCACTGATGATGCCATTCTTTATTAGCATTAAAATATTGATACTCCGCTGCTGAAACACGCCGAGTAATATACAAACTTAAAACTGAAGGACAACGGGTTTGATTTCATAGGTGAGCGTTGTGGAATATATCCTAAAATAACCACTGTTTATTAGGATCGCAGCAGCACAATAAATGTTTTAATATAAGCACGTTTACTTAAGATATCCTGTTATTTGTTCAATCAGTCCTTGAGCTGACAGTCGGCCTGTTCCTCAATGTAGTTTATTTACTGCGCCTTGTTTTAATATTCTGTCAGACTGGTTAATAATAATAATGACCACGTCTTTAATTGAGCGAATTTAAGGCTACTGTACATTGCCCTTTATTACAGTTAACTCATTACAGATCATGTTAAAACCCATGCTCAGGATGATAAAAACCCAACCCAGTCGGGACTCGAACTCGCGACCTCACCATTGGCAGGCAAGAACTTTACCCCCAACGCGCCTCAGATGCTGGAAAAAAATTGTTTCCGCCCGGGATTGACCATGTGACCGGGGAGGCGCACGTAATAACCACCACACTACGGAAGAAGTGACTTTCTCAATGGGAAACGGAATAATAGGAAACGCACAAATGATTGTTCGAGCAAATCGCATCAATTGTCTTATTTTGTTCGCTCGAAGTGTCACCTACCCCATGCCTCATTCAACCTCCATCCTAAATTGCAACTGCGAGAGATAACGTCTCTTTTTCCTCTTGGTCCCTTCCGGAAGTATTTAATGCGGAATACGCGAATAAAACTCGCAAAGTATGATATCTGCGGCGTTCACTTTCGAAGGTGACATCAAGTTGCGAAAGTTACTCATTGGCTGAATTTTGTTGCGCAAGATGACAAATTATAGGCAATTTGTGACTAATGGCGATAAAAAAACGATATTAAATATGTCTTGCGTTTTCCCGTTGTTGAATTTTTTGTCAGAGTGACTGAATATGGCTGAGGCCTTGCTCGGAGCAGAAGAAATTTTATGGAGATGTTTCAGGGCATAACACAGCTCTCTCTTCTCGGCGCAACGAATCAACTAGTGCTTTTCCTGATCTTTCCCTGGGCTTACTAATACGATTAATTTAGTCGTCTTTGCTTTGCACGGCACCGAGAAAAGACACCACCCTATGTTCTCTCCATAATTCATATTTGAAGATGAGGCTAAGTATCCCGCATGGTAAAGTAATATAGCGGGTCGGAACATTGCCTACTCAAAGATTTTATTATACGTTATTATTTTATTACACTGTGGAAGCTTATAGCGGTTTGGGTGCTCGAATATTTTTGACGATATTACAATATTTGTCTCTTTATTATAGTGCAAGTATTTAAATACTTTCCCAGAATTTATAAAAAGCGATTCAATTAACGAGGAAGTCAATAATATTTGCAATCGAAGCATCTGTTCCTGAAGGCCCTCTGGATTTAAACTGCGCGGAGAAAAGCAGAAGCTCGAATTAAAAAAGCTGATTACCGAATAATTTGCTCAAAGAAAGATTTTTTTTAATGGGATGCAACCTGCTGCCTCCAGTCCGGACTGCTTACCTACCATCATAGCGGTTGTGTTTTTGTCAGTATTTGCACCTGATAACTCCGGCAAAAAAATGCATTGTTTGGAGTGGGGTCTATCGAGCACAGAGGCCTCTCCCTTCAAAGCGCCGTATTGGATGGTGTCCGGCCAGTTTTTTCCTTGAGAATGTCAAAAATGAAATTACGTAATGGGTGACTAAAGACGATTTGTTTCGGTGTCACACAGACACAGAACAAACGCCGAAGCGATCGCGCTGCGGCGGGAGGTTATGTAAACCTCGGTGACTCGACTCTCAGACAACAGAGCACGAGCTGGTCCATGTCGTTTTATTCATCTCTCTTTGGAACTTCGTTTGTTTTGATATTCTCCATCCGGTAGGTGACGTGCTTAGACGGTAATTCTTCAAGTTTATTTATCTTCAAGTTTATGGCGAAAAAGTAAACGGAGGGCTTCAAGTGTCGTGTAATATGCCAAATTTGAACAAAATTAAACTTGATCAAACATCATTCCAAATATTATGTTTTGAAAAAAAAGTCTACAAATACTCTTTTCGAACCAAGAATCAATCAAAACCCTCCCATACCCTCCAAACAGACGCGAGGTACACCTATTGAAGCCCCTCGCGTCATAGTTTACACTCATAATTCAACTCGGTGCACGCTAAGAATATTGCTGTGCACGTGCCATCAGTATTTTTTTTACAAAGTGAATGATTGAACAAGTGAATATTAGCAAAACATTTGATTGCGGTAGACAGGATCGCTAAGTGAAAGCCATGTCATGATTCGTACTGGTGATACTTAACAAAGATTATATGATACTTTAATGGAGAATATTTCCATTGGTGTTTTTCGTACCCGAATTCACGTTAACGGATTGCAATCTTTTGCACCTCGCTTTCCTTTAATTATACTTGAGAACTGGTCGATGAAAGGTCGTCCAAGATTATATATATCTATAATTTTCGTATAAGTAGGGCAACGCTAGGATTGAGGTAACGTATAAAAATACTATTTTTTATGGCATGGAGTCATACCTTTTATTGAGAATCAGTTAAAGAAGCTCATATTTCCGATTACTGCAGCTACATCTACATTTACGAAGTACCGTGCAAGCCACCACTAGGGTGTGTGGCACGGGGTGATTCCACACCAGGCATGCAGCACTCGTCCCAGCACAAATCAAAAACTCGCACGCTCCCCCGGCCGCTCGGCGCAGCCAAAAAGCAGTGAGGAGAACAGTGCGTAGTCCAACCATAAACTGGGAGAGTGATACGTAAATGAACGCATTAGAATACCTACCGCTGACTTTTGCTCCTCGAGCTGAGAAAATTAGACTGTGAAAAATGTATTCGACGACTATATCGAGACTCAACCTTGGGATCTTCGTGTCGTAGGGGGTGTTTCACTTCAGCCATGAAGAAGGGAGGTAGTGAAGAAATTTATGCGTGGTAAGGGATGCGATGTGAGATGCTTTTGATGGCCAATTATACCTATTGTTCCGTTTTTGTTGTAGTCTTGAATGGTGCATGGGAAGAAGGATTTATTAACCTTATTCATACTACGTTTGTAGTACTGTTTGTTTGTTTTTAGGGCTTATTGGGTTGGTTGTTTGTAGGTTGTAAAATAATACCCTTCTGGTCAATCTGAGACTCGTTCGATCTGAAGTGTTCCAGTTAACTAAGCCATGATTGTAATATACTAATACCTTTCTAGTTTAGATGTTTAGTGCTATTATTTTTGTGTAACGATGTATGCTATACATATATGTAGGTAGCGAAAATGAACGGCATTAATAAAATTATGAAATTTATTTTTATTTTTACTAACGGAGTAGCGATCCACGACTCTTTATGCCGGCTGGGACAGTAGGGTGGCGCTTATTTATCGAAATTGGAGAAGCAATGGAATTCCTACGCTAAAAATGAATGATTAGGTGAAAGAGCACAAATGTTTCACTCTTATAATTGTGCGACCCGCCTTAGCCGTGCGCCAGGTGTCAGAGGGCAGCTGGTTCCAGATGACCGTATTCACTGGTGAAGCCCAGTGGGGTAGCCATGTTGGTAACATACCGACGTCTCACACCAAAGGTCGCCCGTTCGCACCCAGCCCCGTGTAGATGCTGCTGTGCGCGTTTTGGATTCCTGTCTTCGGTTGGACGGGGCGACGAAACCTCAACATTTCATTTCGATTTTCGCACATTTCGTGTATGTGCTTACTGCTTAAAGTGGTTCCACAATCAAACGACATAAATGTCATTGAAATGATTCCTCTTCATGACCTCTTATTTCATAATTATTTTTTTTTCTTTCAGGAGTATTAGGTCCATTAATTTTTAAAGTATTTTATTTCTCTTTACGAACGTTTTATATTTTTATATATGCTTCTTCAGGGCTCAGAGAGAGTTCCTTCGGAATTTATCGTATAATGATACTTTCGTTGCTATTTGACATCACTCACTCAGTAATTCAACCCGAAGGTTGGTTTGGATAGTTGAGGGTAGAGCTCAACCCGGACTAAGCCACAGGCGTGTGAATTTCACACATACAAGGTAGGGGGGCCATATCCTTTCCCTGGGCCACCTCGCACTCCGAGGATTTTTGTTCGGGGGCGTTCAAAGGCTTCACCCGGATTTGAACCTGGGACCCTTCGATCAGTAGCCAAGTGCTCTACCCACTAGGCCACCACGCCTGCTATTTGACATATATTTGCTTTATTTATGGGGCTATACCTCCTGAATTAAAAAAACAATTAAGTACCTTTAATTCATATTCTGGGTACTTATAGACAGATATGTCCTTTATTTGATATGATAAACAAAATCATACATTTCCACGCAACATTTTTCGCAAATTGAAGTTAAAATTACAAGGTGTTAACTGCGACAATGGGAGAAACATAAGGGAAAATAGTATTTTTCTATCTAATATGAATGCCCTTTTCACGGAAAACTGTTAATAAGAAGCGAAAATTCCCAAAACATTGACTAAAAATAAAATAAAGACATCTTGCCACCTGATTTGGTGAGTTTTTAGCTAATTTAATTTAAAATTGAAGTCAAAATATGGCATTTCCAAATAAAAAGCACTGCAGTGGGCTTCTATGACCATATAGAAGTGTTCATTAAAAATATATTTGTGGAATAATCTGCGTATTTTGTGCGTTAATCTTGGTTTTCGATAGCTAACGCATGTCATCAGCAAAAGCAGGATTCTTTTAAACAATTAAACAAAAAGTTGGAATTTAGTCTTTTGCTTTGAGTCACACAGCCGTGGTGGAAGCACCATAAATATCTTTATGTCACAAGAAAAGGCAACGATTCTCTTTCCTCGTGTTAACCTTCCCGGCGGGCGAACCGCAAGGCGTTCTAACATTCTCCCTTTCCTTCTCTCTTTTCAACCTCAACCGGATCCTCTCTCGAGTCGACCCTTCGCGGTGTGGATTCCCAGACAAATTTCCGATTGCCGAAAATCACCCCCTCATTAACTAACCCCTCCCCCCCCTTATTCACCTCCGCCATCACGAACTTTCCAGCGAGTTGAGCGGAGTCTGCGGGAATTCCTGATCCCTGGCCCTCAGAGGACCCGATTCACGGGTTGCGCAAGGTCCCGAAACACGAATACGGTCGGTCGGTCCTTTCCTTGGTTTCTGAGCCAAAGCGAGCGGTTTAGCTTGCGGGAAGAGGAACGGGATGTTATTACCGCTTCCATTTCGTTGTTTTACTCCTTTTGCTATTTCTCGTAATCCTCTCTCTCTCTCTCTCCCGTCGTAAAAAGTTGCCGGGAATATGATTTTATCCCCCTTCCTCCCCGGGGGTCGAGGAATGTGCTTACTCGGCAAATATTTTCGCCACAGACAAGAGGTTTCTACTCGCAAGGTCGTCCTTGGCGGAGCGATGCTCTGGGCGGGAAATGGAGAAATATATATATTTTTTTTTGCGTTTGCGTCTTCATATAATCGGTTCCCTTCGCTTGCTTATTTGAACACCTTGCGCAAAATCGAGGGAAAAGGCAAATTTCTCGGCTGTGAGTACCAAAAAACTGGTAATCGCACTGCCGTAGGCGCATGAGGAATACTTTAAATGCGTGGATTGATACAATAATAACGTTAAAATGCTTAAATATAACAATTTTGGAGGTTCAACTCAGGGCTCAATTATCGTTGCGTGCGATCAAAACATTCCATCACGATACTCCATAAATTAAATTTTAATTTTTTAGTATTAGCTTTTTAATTTGTCAAATTTCAGGAAAAATTATTCCATCAACTGGCATCAATTCACGAATAAGCTCTGGCCTTGTTTGGGTCCATAAAATTATCATCCTTGCCAGCTTATGTGATGATTTCGGAAAATAACAAGCCGTCACTCTAAGGACGCCTCTGTAGTTTTTTATGGATAGTTTTGCCAAGAAAATGGGCTTTTGTACATGACTGTCTTTTAGTAACATGCATCACTAGAGTATAAAAAGGGACGATATCTAATATGTCGAACTGGAGAGGTCGAAACTTGACCATAAAACATCTAAATATAACATTCACAGTACATATACATCTATCTACATCTACAAAATACCATTCAAGTCACCTCAAGGGGCAGGGGGTGAGTAGTCACCGACATGCATTACACTATACCCTATAGTTAGTGTAACTACAACTAATTATGCATTAGCATAAATCGCTAATGCTTGTCACGAGGCGAAGCCTCACAAGCATGCACTACCCTACAGATATGTTACCAATGGTGGAGGGACCGTTAGTATTTATGTATTTTGCAACTACATAAATAGACAGAGATTTAAGGTCAATCCAATGGGCAGAGATTAAGATTCAGGGTAGCACTTATTGATACTGTAAAAATGCAATGCTACCTGATATTCATCCCACGAAACCAATGTTGCTACAAATGAATTCCCCTTAACTTCACGTTATTTAATAAACAGACTCTAAGGTTTGTTAGATCCAGATCATTACGTCACTATTAGAGATGATATACTAGTCAAGGTAGGTTTTGATGAAAAGAATTACCTCTTCTAATATTTTAGAGATGCAAGCCCCTGTATACTCAAACGATTGCGTTCACTCGGCATACGTCCTAACTCTCATCATCCCATCCATAAAAGCTACTCTTTTTCTTTCCTTTCACCTTACAATACTGCCCTCTATCACGGCAATCAGTATTTCCCCGCCCCTCATTACCTCTTCCCTCCACCTACTCATTCGCCATTATATTAAAACATGAAATAAGATTAATTCCGGAATTTGGTGGGTTTAAGTATAGCCGACCGATTATTGTGAATGGTTCCCACGCGTTTTTCCCAGTCTCCCACCTCATCAAACTTTTGTTATGTTTTAAGTAATGTCCTTACTTTCTCTGTAAATTCATCCCGCATTCAAGTAATAATTAGTGTAATGATGAGTCCACGGCCATCAATGGACAATAAAGTGATGAAGATCGCCATGATGAGATAAGCTCTCAATCGACGGAGTAGGTACAGCTCTCGCGAAAGCTTATGGCGTTCGTATGCGCGACGTTTGTGTTGTCCGCGTCATACAAATTCCATTTTTTTAAATGAACTCATACATGGCACAAATGCCATGTCTTCGCTTTCCCCTACGTCCCTTTTCCCTACCCCTTCCACCAAAATTTACCCCTCCACGACGTCTTCTTCTATACATCCGAACGCCATAAGCTTTCGCGAGAGCTGTACTTGCAGCCCGTGGAGGTGGAACAACAGTGTACGCATCATTAAAATTAAATTAAAGTTGAGATTTAACATCAACGTTCATTAATTAAATTAAAATGCAGTAGTTGTACTGTCCACTAATATTTAATGTGCAATAATACACAACACGTGTTTCAACGCTTAGGGCGTCATCATACAAGTTATATATCCAATGGGTATTTATACACATGTGCAAAAAGAGTGAGGGGGGATGCTTAACCAAGCATTCCTCCCTCTCTCTGTACCTATTGGTTAAGCATATCTCTCTTTTTGCACACATGTAAAAATACCCATTGGAGTATAACTTATAAAGTGGAATAACTTGATGACGCCCTAAGCGTTGAAACACGTGTTGTGTATTATTGTATGCATTAAATATTAGTGGACAGTACAACTACTGCAGTTTAACTTTATTATTGAAATGCTATTCCGCCACATAACGCCAGATACGGTCGAATTTATTAACGTTCAAAATTGAACGTGGACCAATCCTCAGTCCAAAATTGAACGTAGACATTTCTCAGTGGTATACGAAATACGGAAGGTATAAGAAGTGCTTTGCGTGATCACTCACTCAGTGCCTCTACCCGAAGGTTGGTTTTTGACTGGTGAGAGTAGAGCTCAACCCATACTAAGCCATTGGTGTGTGTAATTTGCACATTCACACACATTTAAAAAATCGCAATACATCGTATGTATCTGAAATTCGCCTAGTAAATTTCCAAATAAAAATTTAATTTCAAATGAATGTCGAGATAGATATTAATTGATTACATATATAAATGGGTTGATTTGATTTCTTTTCGTATTTGCGACCAATTTTTAAGTCTCCAAACATCTGGCACCTATTTCATTCAGAAGGAAAATAAATCATTTTCACCATTTTCCGAATGATTTATCCAGGCATATGGTCTTCTAGATTGTAATTCTTTCATGCATACAAATCGTCAGAATGAGAACGCTCGACGCAAACTATTTGAGGGATTTACCCGAAGGTCTTTTTACCATCCTTTTGTAAAGTTTTACTTGATCAAATTTCAAAAAATGTATTTTGTTCTGCTCAAAAAATATCAAGTAAATGTTTTTCGAATTCATTCGTCTGGCCTCTTTGTTGAAAAAAAGCCTCTTTCAGCCTCATATTGATATATTTTTTATGAATTGTCGTATATCAAAGGTTTCTCAAACTTTTGTCATCGCTGACTAATTTGATAAATTGTACAACTAGCTCATTTCGTGTGGGTGTGTCGCAGTGCACCCTCGTGTACCCTTATGGCACTATTATGTAACTCACGCCTGATGATGGGTCGCGACCCATTGGTTTCTTCTCGCGGCCCATTTGTGGACTGGGGACCGGCTGTTAAAAACGGCTGGTCATGTAGATAGTAAAATTTGCCTCGTCTTCTTGGGCAAACTTATTTTCGGAAATTGATGTCGAAAAAGTTCTTTTGATTCATTTCGTCACCCACTTCTACTGTAACCTACTCCCAGTCACATTTTTCTTTCTTATTACAATAAAATTTACAAACACTACCGCTATTACACAAACCATGAAAAGCTTACCTCCTTGCTGAAGGTACTTATTATTAAACAAACACATAATTAAAAACACTTCGTTCAACCATTGAAATAGCATAACACCTTTTTTTAATGGGAAATTAAAACCTTTGTTTAGGCAACAACAATATTCAGAGCTTTGTAAGTGCTATATTGGGTCCAATTTACAATATTAATCTTTCTGCTCCAATCTCGTTACATTTAAGTTACTTTTCAGATAAAAACAATTCTAGTCATGGAGGTTATTATATTTATTTCCTTCTTTCTTTCGTAGTGTTATCTTGCTTACCAGTAGAAAGCATCGATTATCGACCACGATAAATATACGTGTGAAAGTAGCTGAAATAGCAAAATGATTCAGCAAACTGTAATAGGTTTTTGAAGCCAGAAAGTAAAAAAACATGGTTTAATATTGCAGGTCTAAATCTAAGTACTTTCTTATTACTTGGTTTTCCTTTGCATTAATACCAAGAGTGGCGGGAGTATCTGTGAGAAAAATTTGATATAAGTGCATGTAATCATGTTTCGTGAATCGTTTTAATTCAGAATTACATGTAATGTCTTTCCAAGTTGTGATACGCTTCTTACTTTGTGACGAAAGGTAACATGAAACCTTCCCCTTAAGATTGACTTTACCATGGATTCAATGGTGAATGATCTAGATAAGTAACCCGGAGAGGTTAGAGAAAACTTCATGAAATTCTTTCTAGGGACTGTGGAGTGACTATTGTAGCTACTGCTACAGTACTTACTCAATTTTGACGCTAAATATTGAAGAAAACTCAATGGGTGATATCTAAATTAAGCAACCCACGTATTAATTTGTCAAATTACCTCTATGCCCTTCATGCAGCTTTAACTTATGTTACATTGGCCAAGAAATTACATATGTTTTTACAATTGAAGGTAACGGGAAGGTGCGACGATGGGTCCCAAAAATATTAATTTTTTCGTTATTATTTTGCTTTATAATTATGGCACTTTGATAAAAAGAACAATTAAATTCTTTCCGCATGGCTGGTGATCAAAGTAAGCTGTTGTAAAACAAGTTTAATAGTTAAGCTCACCATCTTTTGTTTCAATAAAACCCTTTAACTCATAAAATGTCTTAGAATGACAAAAGTGTTAATTTTTGCTCCATTTACATGCCTCGGAATCACAAATGTCTCCCGCGCTCAAAACGTTCAAATATGTAACACCCTTGCGCCTCAAAAACCACATGTTTTCGGCAGTCTTTTGCTTTACAGTGCATGAATAAAAAAAAATAAATTCTTAACAGATGCGCGGTTAAAAAAGTAAGCTGTTAGTAAGAGTTTACCTAATTGTTAAGCCGACCATCTTTTATTTCAATAAAACATTGTGAACTCATACATCGTCTTAGAATGTCGATGGTGTAAATTTTCGTTCCATTTGCTTACTTCGGCATCTCGAATACCTCCCAGCGTTTCGCGCGTGTAACACATTTCGTTAACTCATTTCAGAAACGGATTCTAATTAAAGTGGGTGTGCGAGAGGTACATAAACTTTGATCGGGCGAAGTGTCGGTGTGTACAATGAGTGGCCTCAATTTAGAGCCAGCGCTTCACACACCCCCTCCACACCGATGTGCCCTCCGAACCGAGTCACGCGCCCAGTCTGTACACGCGAGGTGACCTTCGAACTCTCCCGCCCTCCCTCTGTGCCGCATTCCCATTCATTTATTTCTCCTCCCACGCCACACCCCGACCACAGCGCCCTCCTTCTCTCCAGTCTTGCACACCTTTAAAAGGTGTTCAGGATTCAAGATCCTCTGGTGACTTTCGCCGCTGTCTCAATGGGATGAACTTTTGTCTCGCTTTCAATTGAACCTACGAGTTTATCATAATCGTGAACCCCTTCGGTAACCTGTGAAGTCTCTTACTACCCATGTGAAGTCTATCATCTCCCATGAACGGATACAAATGCATTATTGTTCTCCCGTTGTCATCTGCTGAAAAAAAACGATTTAATAATTAAAAAGTGGGAATGCATTGTTTCCCAGGACAGATTTCCGTGACTCGGAGTGACGTATTTCTTCTGAAAGTTTTACGGTCGAGCTTCAATGAATCAAAATAATACCGTAATCGTTTAAATTCTTCGAATAGAATACATTTCGAGTTTCAGAGAAGTTATTTACGTGGTACTCAAAGGGCAGCAATGAATGTTTCTTGAGAATGATCGAAAATTCGACTCACATAAATTTGAGTTAGAGAAGTTCCACTGCATTTTGAGAGTCCGTAACTCGGTTTATCGTCTGCTTGCGATAAAGCGTCCGAAGACAGTTGTGCACAGTCTTCTTCTTCTTTCAATTATTTAATGTGTAGATTGCAAAGTAATGCATAGGGAGTTCCTTAGTTTTATCAGGAAATTTTATTATTATGGAATTATTCCGTCAGTCTTTAACGTGATTTGGATAATATTTCCATACTTAATTGATTTCTGGCGCATTTAGAATCTTTCAATCTGTTCCTCTCACCGTTGACCTAATGCGATTGACTTAGATTTTAAATATTGATATGCAAATAATTGACTTGAATGTAAGAAGACAAGGAGCGAAGAGCAAGACGTGAGTGTAAATTATCGTCTGTAAATTTCGCAAATAAACTTATTTCTTATCGCGAGATTCTGCGTGACAAGTGCTCAATTAGCTAGTGAAATTCATTAAGTGAGGGAAAGTTATATTAAAATAGTTAGGAAAATTATTATTTTTTTATTCAATAGTCGCCCAATTTTAAACAATAGAATCAGCGGTTGTGAAGAACGGAGTTAAGTGAACGGCATCGCCACGAAAAAACATGAATTCCCACGCAATGATGCATTCTTTTCTTTTTCATCATATTATCAGCACTAAATATTTTTGAGTGCCTGCATGGGGTCACAGTCTGGTAATATAGTATACCACTAAACTGTGATGGGGTTTTAATGGAACATTTTCTCTCGTTTCTAGTGGCTAGACCTATTACCGGCACAGTTACGAATTCCATTCTTCTTATGTTTTACTTAGGGTTTCTCTCCCGCGTTGGCTTGAGTCTGCTCGTCGACAGTTTCTTCAGCCATCCTGCTGGCGTCTTCAGGTATGAAGTGACTTGACCACTTCCGACCTGAAGACGCCAGCAGGACGGCTGAAGAAACTGTCGTCGAGCTGCCACCAGCCAACGTGGAGAAGAACCCAAAAGTTCAACATAAGAGGACTTCGAAGCGCCGCGGAGAAACCTGAGAAGCAAATTTACGCATTCGATTATTTTATTATCCATGTTGAACTTTGATTCCTTCGAATGGCATCAAAATCGTCTGAAACCCTAGTGTTTATTCCATCCCCTTTTTAAGGATTGCGATTTTTAAAAATTGGTGTCTGTCGAAAAGCAAACAGACTTTTTAAAATCTTCGTCCCAGAGCAATGTCAGTCTTTTTTTTAAGCCTCCACTGCCCGCGGTGCCACTTGTAGCTCCATGCAACATTGTGAGTACACCCCACTCGCTCTGTCAGCGGGATCTCCAGGGGGGTGGGGGTGGGGAGGGGGGATGAACATGGGCGAGAGCCTCGCAACCCACACAAACACACGGCATCACGCTCAAGTTTTCATCCTTTCACTTTGGAGTCTGCGGACGCCTCGAACCACACGGCATAAGGAAGGGAAGGGAGGGAAGGGGGGGGCGACGAGATCAAACTATGGGGGATCCGATTGCGTATTCAGCTGGGTCCTCTCAAGGATGGGGCCATCATTCCGATCATGCTGTCACGCCTGGCAGGACGAAGAAGGTAAAAAAAACACACGCGTAAAGATTTCTCAAAATGATCGCTTCCCTCAATACACACAACACTCACTGGATGCGTATTTGTGATTCCAGGTCCCGGAGAATTTTCAAAATCACTGCTTTTACACTGAAGCCTACTAATATTCCGCATGACAATGGCTTCAGCCATGTGTTGCACTGGATTTATCGTCGCACTATGTATATGAATTTCAACGGAGGAAGAATTTTTTATTATCTGGAATGATCGCTTCCCTAAATACATACAACACTTACTGAATACGTATTTGTGATTCCAGATTCCGGAGAATTTTCAAAATCACTGCTTTGACACTGAAATCTACTTATATTCCGCACAACATAGGCTACACCCATGTGTTTCAATGGAGTTTTCGTCGCATTAGTTAGATGAGTTTCAACAGAGGAAGTTTTTAGCATCTGCCGTTATGAACAGAAAAGAGTGAGTTGGAAATTTCAAAAGGAATTAGGGCTTTGTTGGACCGGGAATGGAACTGCGGACCTTTGGTTTTCCGGACGAATGCGCAGATCAGTGCGATTTCCAGGACTCCCTTATCCTGGATTGGGAATCCTGTTCTGATCGATCGTCCAGGAAAGCAGAAAGACCTTGGTTCTTGGTCTTGGAAACTCTTTTCCCTTTGGTGGTTTCCAACAATATATATCAATAATGGCTCGGAGATTTATCATTGCACCTTGCATTCTTTCCATCTTCGTGGCGATATACCATGCTAATTATTAGGATGCAATAAACCATAAGAAGGACCTCAGGGGCGTTTAAAATGCAAAATTAAGGATAGGTGTCACGATGGATCCGCGATCTACAGGTTGAAATATTCTCCCAAAATTTATATCTTATGTAACAATACCTACGTGTTAAGGCGGTTCAGGCAAGTGAAATCCTTTTAACACCCTCCCACGGCGTTAAAAAAAATGCAGAGAAAGCATGTTCCCTCTCATTTCGATGTCGGAGGGGAACAATATGACATCTTCAGAACGAAAACTCATCCTCCTTGCCTCGGTACGCTCATGGCGAAGTGATGATGAGGTAATGATGAAGTCCCGTCTTGCGCAACACCGCTAACTGTTAATCCGTTCACTTTATCCTAACACATCCGAGATGCCGGCGGCGATTGGGGAGCTGCTGGGAGGCCTGTAGACACGGGCGCCGCCCCGAGCCCGAGTTGGTTCGAGCGCGCGCGGGTGACAGTTGCGGATCTGGCGAGCGCAGCGGCACGCGCCCTCCTGTCGCGTCCGTGTAGTACCTCATCACCGACCGACTCGTCACTGAAATGGTTCACTTCTCCGGGGCCCCGAGCTAATTCGCTCCTCCTTTCAACTCCTCTCTCTCTCCCCTTTCGCCTATTCTCTCACTCCACCTCGCTCCAGTTCAAAGCGCTCCGCTCGCCATGAATAAGCTAAAAGTGTAGCAGGAGTGTGGGAAGGAAGAGCGCGCTCGACCAATCGCGGTCGCCGAACGGAGGTCGAACTCGTCCCGCCGAGAGGGAGTGGTCACTTTCTTTCCCAAAGTTCGAATTGAAAAAAAAAATTGTCAAAGGTCTCTGAGCCCCCAACTCCTCGCCTGCTTTCATTTCCAGATCCAGACCGGTCAGCGAGGGCGGTAACACCGGTTGCTGCTCTGGGGAGGTGCTGAAATAAACTTTTTTTGGCCACACCTGAACGGAAAGTTCGTTTTTTTTGCTCTATTTTGCGGGAATAAAGTGGCTCTTTTGCTCCTTGTTTTATTCACGTTGTATTTGGTTGCCCAAGCAACGACTTATTTACACTATTGAAAGTCTTACCGTATCGAAATTGAAACGTCCAATTAGTATTATTAATCTAGATCTAAACATGAGTCCATCGGAAGATTCTAGTGATGGCAATGAAGATTTAGATGGAAAATTCAGAGATTTTGGTTTGGAAGCTCGAAATATTTCAGATCATTTTTACGTAAAAAATCAGTTGGTGTATATTATTGGTGTTATGAAGAATTTTTAAAATGGAGAGGAAATAACAAGACCAATTCATTTCAAGAGGGAGTTCTTTCAACTTATTTCAATGATCTATCAACAAAACTGAAGCCATCTACATGTGGAGCCAATGGTCAATATTATGAATTAAAACAAATTTAATCATCGATTACCTAAACTATATAGTAACATGATTTCAACTTGATTTACAATTACCTACTTTTTTAATGTCATAAATTAAAACAATTTATGAAACAGTTGATAAACGTTTATTAAAAAAAGAAATCCCGTATCCGTAAAAAATATAGCCAATGTTGCTTCCATCATATGTGAAGTATTGACAGAGTGAAAAGCGATACGTTACAGTGATAAATTAAGAACATTTTTACGAACTTTCCATTCAGATGTGGCAAAAAATCGTAAGTGTAAAGCAGAAAAGAATTTGGACATTGCAACCCGCGTTTTTGTCAATATCACGTGGGTTGCAAAGTCCTACTTCCCGCCCTAGTTACGCAATATACTATTCCTTACCTCGCAACTCGTGGGTTCATAGTGGTAGCGAAACATGGTGGCAGTTGACGGATGACCCTTTTCAGTGGAGGATCCATTGCCTAAATATTAGCTTCGCACGGGGGAGTAAGGCAGTAGTCTCCATGTTTGACTACCAGAATTCACAATGGCGCAATCCTTAGTTTCCAACTTTAAATGCTATTTCTTTCATTGGAATCAATGCAAATACTATACGGCTCTCAATCACTTTAATGGCATCTCCGTTGTGTTTCGAACTCTATCGATATATTTCGATGCTGCTTTATTTTAGTAGTAGGCAGCATTGCCTACCATGTGCTCTCCCCTCCTTTCTTTTGCCAGCTCCTTGCTAGCGCGTCTTCCCCACCCTGACGCCCCGCTATGCGCAGCCGACTACCACCAAGTTTCGCTACCACTGTAAATTTGCCTTCAGCGAATAAATTAGCATTAAATGGCTTCCTTGTTTCGTTCATAGATAGAGCTCTTTTAGCCTCCGGTGCCCGGTTACAAATAGAAGTGAACTACGAATTAACCCAGCGCCCATATAAGTATCATTAGTTAGCCGCGCAGGAGTTAAGTATATGTACTTGGTATTTTAGGTTCTTCATCTTCCAAAGTTACTTTGATGCATCTAATCATAGAAGAAAGAATACTATAGGGTGCTCACTGGGTAAATAAAAAACGCTGCCAAAATTGACGGAGTTTAGAGTTGGTTCAACTCTTCGCGCTAGCGTCGTTGGAATTATTTCTGGAATTATTTTTGAAGCCACGACCGCGTTTGACTCGGCTAACGTGAGCTACGGTAGAGACGAATTAAAGAATTGTTCTGTAAGACAAATTACTAGAAATATCTATTAAAATTTTCAATTATTTATCAACCAATAAAATCTGTCTACAGTTGAAGGGCCGTCGACTTTGGAGCCCTGGGCTCGACAAAAAATACTGAATATCTTACGATTAGATTTCATTGCAAGTAATAGTGTTTTTCATCCCGTAGAAAAAACAACTATGATGAGTGTTTTGAAAACATTCGGTAAGTAGCTTCTATTTCTCTATTGGTTAAAAATATATATAAATCTTGAAAATGCTAAAAGGGTTTGACTATATTGACGTTATAATATTATAATTAAGAGACGATGAAAATCTTCACGGAAAAAAAACAAAATTCGCGATTACCCCGGTGCCCCACGGTCACTGTGGTATATCTAGAATTTGGCTCTGGGGGAATTTGACCTATCAAAAATATTCCAGAATATTTTTGATAGGTCAAGTGCCGGGATTCTGGGCCCAGACAAATAGGGCCCCCATCATAATTATATATTTTGGAAATTATAACGACAAAAATGTATTTTCTAGCCCTTTTTGAAGTTTTTATAGACATTAAGTTTGCTAATTTTTAATTTATTTATGCTGGAGCCCTTAGCAAAGTTGCTTCTGGGGGGGATTATGGTGTTCGTCCTTCCCATAAATACGCTCATGCGCGGTCAAATTCGGATACAATTTTTGCATGCATTTTTGGCACAGCAAATTCCGTGACCATGTGACGCGGCGGAATTGAATTAGAATAGCTTCTGGTCCAAATTTTGCACATATTTCCTTTTGGGTTACATGAATGATAAAAATATTCATCCAAAAGTATGAAACCAACGAATCACAGGCCTCCAAAAAAAGAAGCATCGCTATCCGCTTCGTTGGAGTGATGCGATCACGGGTATTTGAAAATAGGATGCGATCACGGGTATTGGAGTATAGAGATTTTGTAAATCTCATTACTCTTAAGGTAGTTTGAGCATGATATCACTTCTAAATAAAATTGATGAATTTGGCCTCATTACAAAGAAAATGATATTATCTTACCAATGATAACAAAATATCAGCCGCTTACCGTACTGCATTTCGAGATATTAACCGAAAAATAGAAGCCTTTGTCCACGAGAAATGGTACGGGTATGCACTCCAGTATAACTTTATTTAAAAATTGAAGAATTTATAACGCATTGATGGCGTCATAAATTTAGCAGTGTATAGTTTGTATTATTTCTCAACTATTTTTAAAATAAATCTCACGGCAATATTTTTACAGATTCGAAAACAATCTTCTGTTATGAAGACGTTTTCAATGTACGGCATGCAAAAAATGTGTCAAGATAAAACCTTTTATGCGTATATTTAGTTAATTACTGAGAATTTCAGTAATTTAAAACCGTTTTTGCGTCATTAATGGTACAATATTTACATTCATGCTTCTTAAAGTTGCTTAAATTTAAAGAAACTTTGAATATAGCTCTATTATGACTGTGGAAAAATCTCGCTCAAACTGCCTAAATTGAGCGAATCGTGGAGCCCTTAGGCTCCTACTCTTCTTAATTAATGCACGGAAAATATGTATTCCTGTACAATAAAATAAATAAAAAAACGATATGTGCCATCACCACCAATCCAAGGCCGGGTCCACAATTTCCTTCGCTTTCTTATCTTCGCATATTCAAATCATAATGAACCTGTGCAGCCAATTCCAACTAGTAAATTTGCCATGAACATAGCTTTCCCAATACATAGCCTACATTTTTATTTACTATGTCATCGTCTTTAATTTGTCTCACCTCTTTTGGGACAAGTGTACTGCACCGATGGAAATACTATGTCGTTTCATACAAAATTTGGGAGGAGTGGGTTAAGATGAAAATTTTGGAAGGAAAAAATTGTACCCGAATTTCACCGTGGGAAACCGGCTTGATTCCCTGATCAGAAAGTTGGTGGTTTCCGGCGTAACTTTGTGGAATTTGCTATTCATTTTGAACAAAAAGTAAAACATTTGTTTCATCAGAAAACAAATACAACATCCATGATTGAGGTGGGATTTGAGACCACGACTTTAGTGTTTCCAGGCCGGCACATCACCATCCTGGCTGTGTGAATTAAAGTGAATTGTACGAATCCGGAAAAGTTGTCACTGGTGAACAATTCTGGCTAAGAATTAGAGTAACTGCTGGGCGATATGACATGAAATTATTAATAGCCTATTACTAATTCTTCTTTTCTAGTTTATTATTGATAGTCTATTAATAATTGAGCTAATACATTTCAGTACTCGTTCCCTTTGTTCTTACTCAAACCATAGGTGGTTCCTTTACCCAGTAGCGATTCAATGAAGAGTCGCGGAACAATGCGAATCGGCTATGTATAATTATTTCCCGTTCAAAAATTATCTGAAGGCTGTAAAATATTGCTGAACTATTGAAATAACCACTGACTTAAGGAAAAATATTAGAATCATGTCTTAAACAAAGGTAAATATTTTGCATCTCACTTTTACTTTGGATCAGGGTCTTGCTCTACCCTTTGACGTAAAGATTAAAATATTTGTATTGAATTGATGAATACGTTGTTGCCATGAAACCCCCAATCCGACAATAGCATGTCGGTAACATCATATATGATGGTATATATAATATATAATACATATATACAATAATGAAATATACATAATACATATATACAAATAATGGTATATACAATAGCATTTCGGTAACATCATATATTATGTTACCGACATGCTATTGTATATACCAATGATGGTATACCATCTACATGAGGTGCTTTCTATTCAAGTGACTAGCAACTGGCTAGTCTTGAGTTAACTTGTGAGAACTCAAATCAGCTTGTATCTTCTCGAATGGAAAGCAAATTTTAGATGCGCAGAAGCTGATGCACTACGGGCTTATTCGGCGACTTGTGACTGGTGCGCGTTGGTGGCATTTTATTTAGAGGTAATATTTGCCAAAATCATTAAATTATCATCTGAGTGTAGATTTATGAAGCCTAAAAGAATCACTTGTAAGAAAATATGGTAGCATATTTGTGTGTAAATATGGATACATCTCCACAAACGTAAACGTTGGAATTGTTGTTAAACATACTATTTTGTTACCATGTTATTTCTGAAATCTGAACAAATTTCCTGGATTAAGTTTCCACCTATCACGTTAACCTTTATGGGCAGTGTAAACATATCTTAAGACTTGTGCCTAAGGGGATCGTGTTTTACCATGCCAAAGTTGGCATAAGACGAATGTCATAGAACAGTTTCGTCTTGAAATTGTCAGGGTAGATCCAAATATTGAAGTTAAATTTGCCTTGCGCGAGAAAATGTTATCACTAAGCAAAATATGACATGAAATCGCTCACGTACAAAATCACAAGAAAGGTATAAACGATATATGAGGGTCAATGCTAATGAATGCCTAAAAAATGAGCAAATCTTAATAATGTAATTTTCGTTAATTTTTTAATAAAATATCTTCGAAGGGAAAACTTCCTCTAAGGCAAAGAAAAAAAATCGCTACCCCAATCAGGCAGCAATTTTTTATGTGAATGCGAATGAACATCTTTTGGTTCATTCTCGGTGTAATGTAAGGTTTTGCCGCGACCAATATTTATGTAATTTAGAGGGCCTCGTGTGCAAAAACTATAAGGATTACAGAATATCTAAAACTATGACTGGATAGCCCGTTTTATCGACTACCCGAAATGGTTTGTCCCGAGTGGAGGGGGGGGGGGTTGTGAGGTGACGTTACAGCGCTGCGCGAGGGGGTCGACATTTGGGCTTGTGTGATAACGGCGCGCGCTCAGTTCATCTACATCTACATCTACATACTACCCCGCAAGCCGCCTCAATAAGCGTGTGGCGGGGGGTGTTAGGACACCAGCCGTTTACATATAAAAAGGAAACGCTCTAATGAAATTACGCCTTGCATTTATTATAGTCCCTTATTGTTCGGGGGGAAAACGAATTCCCATACCTATCCGTTCGGCAAAATATCTCTCGTAATTTATCGTTTCTGTCGGACCTGGAAATATAGTGGGGTTCTAATATGATGTTCTCCGTGTCGCTCTGAAAGATATCTATTCTCAATTGTTCAAGCAATCTAAGCCTAGCGCGCAGCCTCCGAGTCTCTAGCGGCTCCCAGCCTAATTCGTTTAACATCTGTGTAACGCTGTCTGTACGCCCGTAGGAGTTTTTGACGAATCGCGCAGCTTTTCTTCGTATATTATTAAGTTCCCAGATTAAGTCTTTCTGCACCGGATCCAATATGCTCGCTGCATATTCAAGGTGTGGCCGAACGAGTGCGAAATAGCACCTCTCTTTTACTTTTTCATCCGAAAATCTTCCCACAATACGCTTGACGAATCCTAGCTTCATCAGAGCTCTGCCACAAATATTTCTTATATGTGCTCCCCACGATAGGTCCGAAGTTATCGTAACTCCGAGATACTTCACTTCATCTGTCACCTTTATGTTAACACCATCCACAGCATATACATGGGAATAGTTGGACGACCTCCACAAGAAATGTACCGCCGTGCATTTGCTCAGATTAAGTTCGAGTTCAGTTGTATCTCCGGAACGAGTAGGTCGATTTTAGTGATAGAAGTGTCTACGGAGAGCTGAAAACGTGAATTATGCTTTAATAACACTAGAAATATAAAATTAACATTGGAAAGCTGAAAATATTAGTTACCATAGACCAATTGTGCATAGGTTAGCCATTTGTACTAATGATTTCGATGAATAAATGTTATACAGTGCGTAATTTTCTTTCTTTCATTTAAACTTTTTTTATGACAAGCAAAACAAAAGAATCTCCCAATAACGAGAGTAACGTGTGTAATTTCACATTCACGAAATAAAGATCCGACGGGAGTATCAAGAATACTCCCTGTATTATTTAGTTGAGGAATTAGGAATATTAGTATTGCATGTGAAACATGTGTACAAACTAGTTGACTTGAAGGATGATTAATGAAAAGTACCTTACACATTCTAAAGGTAGGTATTCGCTATAAATTCACGGCTTTCTTTCAAGGATTCCCTTTCATTTATTCACCAGAGCAGAGTCTAAAAATATTTAGAATACGACAACAGTAATAAACTAAAGCGCCCAAATATTATGCATGGCAGATTGCGCAGTCCGTCTTTTTTTTCTCCTCATCTTACTTTTGTCGTGTGCCTCCGTGTGTTGGCAACCTCAGCGACATAAATTGATTGGGAAGCACCATCCGCTGCTTGAGTCGACTTGTGTTGACTTGCGTCACTAAATGGAATGCACCCACGATATTTCCGTTGAGAACTATGATCAAGTTTCATTCGACGCGTGCACAGAGGATGTAAATATGCACTCATTCTTGATTTCATGGAGGTTAATTGTATCGGGCGAGACCTAGTGGACGGGTAACATAATAAAAAAGAAACTATAGCAAGTACTTTTCCACAAATTGAATAAAAACGTACCACGCGTTTCAGCTGTTAAGTCATCATCATACATTATTTGCTGGTCGCGCAGGAGTGGTGAACTTGGACTTATAGGTGCTTTGCCTAATATTTCATGGTGAAAGTTCCTCGGTGATCACTCTGACCCGGCCTAGACCGGCCAAGGTATAATACCGTCATTCTGATTTAGCTGTGGCTAAAGGCAAATGGAAAGTTTTCGAAAACTAATGATAAATTTACTCAATCTTTCCTTTTATCAATCCCAAGTGTTCATGGGGGACTAACGAATGACTTCAATAAGTCCGGTTGATGTGTTAAGAACGGGGAACAGATTAATTCTATCCGAATTCTTTGCAAAACTGACTACCTGATTTTCACTCATTTACATTCGGAAGCTTGCTTCGCAATTTAGAGATCACTACGTAACAATTGTAAACATATATAATCTTTTACGCATATTTCAGTCCAAGTCACGCCGTTGTAGGTGTGATTTTCATATTTTTATAATAATAATAATAATAGCATTTAGTGAGCAGAAAGCTATTCCAAAATACAGTTTTAGTGACATGGATGAAATCTTCCAATTTTTCACTCCCAATACATGATATATGTATATATATATATATATATATATATATATATATATATATAAAACTTCCAGGAAAATCACTCGGGTGATAAATATACAGTATGCCAAGAGGGTGGCCGATAAAAAATATACACACGGAAAAAAGAACACTTACACATAAAAATTTTCGATATTTCGGTGAAGTCTAGCTCCACCTTTCTCAAGGTTTAAGGTAGGAATGAAGAAAAGGAGAGAGATTGAGGTATGGGAGGGGAAAGAGGGGGAGACGAAGGTGTAAGAGGGGAAGGAGGGGAAAGAGGGAGAGAGGAAGGTGTAGGAGGGGAAGGAGGGGAAAGACGAAGAGCGGGGAGAGGGCGTGGAGGAAGCAGGGAGAGATGAGATGAGGGGGAGGGAGAAACTAGTGTGATTTATTGAGTCCGGGGGGCGAGAAAGCCTGGTGGATTAAAATACAAGAAGATTCAAGATCTTTGAGCTGAAGGGGAGAGGAAGAAGGGGGAAGGGAAGCAAGTAGACCGACTTTAAAAGTGTTATTGAAAGTGGAGTTGTGGGAGGAGACGTGAATGGCGACAGGGAGAGAAACAGAGAGGGAGGGGCAATCGTTACAAGACGAGCGGTGCCCATTCATTCTAATATTGAGAGGAGTGGTGGATAAGCCAATATAGAAAGAAGGGCAGTATTGGCAGAGGAGGATGTAGACAATGTTAGGCGTGGTGCAGGAGGGTGAGAGGACAGAAGGGAGGGGAAAAGCGAGGAACTTGTCCGGCAAGGGCTGGGTGATGAGGATGGGGCAAGTTTTACATCGCGGGCGGTTGCAAGGGGTGGGAAGGGATTTGGTGGGTTTGAGTGATTTGGACAGGGGTTTGGTAATATTGAAAATGGCGGATAGATTGGGGGGGCGTCTGAAGCTGAGAGAGGGACATTGGGGGAATATTTTAGAAGTGGTTAGGTTGTCCGACAGGATAGGGTAGAGGTTTTTAATAATACGCCTAATAGAGTCCACACCTGGGAAGTAGGTGGTACAGAGGGAGATATTGTTTTGGGAAATGCTATTAGTAGGAGGCAGTTTGGGGGAGTGTGGTTTTTTGAGGATTTTTTTATTGAGAAGTTGCTCTGGATAGCCTCTGCGAAGAAGAGATTGATGGAGGTTAGTAAGGAATTTATCAAGGGAGTCAGGGTTGTTGCAAATTCGGTGGCCACGAATAGAAAGGGAGTAGGGGAGGGAACGTTTAGTATGGGAGGGGTGGCAGCTGTTATAATGGAGGTATTGTTGTTGGTTGGTGGGCTTGATATGCACGGAAGTGCTAAATTTGCGGTCAGAGAGGGAGACGTTTACGTCCAGAAAGACGACGTTAGAGGCAGAGATGTTAGAAGTAAAGGAGAGGGGAGAGGAGGCGTTGAGGGAGGAAATAAAAGAGTTGAGAGAATGAATACCATGTGGCCATAAAAGGAAGATGTCGTCAATGTAACGAAGCCAGAGAAGAGGTTTTAGTGAGCATGAAGATAGAAAAGATTGTTCAAAAAGTCCAAGGAAAAGGTTGGCGTAGGAAGGACTGAAGCGACTACCCATAGCGCATCCTTTAATTTGAAGAAAGAATTTGTTATTGAAAGAGAAAGCGTTGTGGGTTAGGATGAAATTGGAAAGATCAAGAAGGAACTCAGAGCTGGGAATATGAGGAGCAGGGCGTTTAGTGATGAAATGGCGGATGGCAGAAAGTCCTTCAGAATGAGGAATGTTGGTATATAGGGAAGTGACATCAATAGTGGCCATTAAGATATCACAGTTAGAGGGGAGTGGAGTAGAATGGAGGCGTTCAAGAAAATGATAAGTGTCTTTGATAAAGGAGGGCAGGGAGTGGACAATGGGTTGTAGGTAGTAGTCAACAAATGCGGACATGCGTTCGGTGGGTGAGTTATAAGAGGAGACAATGGGGCGGCCAGGGTTGTCAGGTTTGTGGATTTTGGGTAGAATATAGAAGTTTGGGGTGCGTGGGTGTGACGGAGAAAGAAGGGTGATATCTTGTTTAGACAGGCCTTCATCAGGGCCTTTGATTTGAAGGAAGGAGATTATTTCATCCAAAAATTCAGGATTAGGGTCATGGGACAAAGGCTGATATGAGGAAGTGTCAGAAAGTTGTCGGTTGGCTTCATCGAGGTAGTCAGAAGAGTTGAGGATGACTACTGTGGAGCCTTTGTCAGAAGGAGTGATGGCAATATCTGGATTTAGAGTAAGTTTTCTGAGGGCCGAGATTTCAGAAGGAGATAGATTGGGTTTTGGTTTAAGGGAGTTGAAAAAAGATGGCTCAGAGAGTTTTGATAGGAGAAGGTTGGTGAAGATTTCAAGGGGGTGATTGGAAAGAAGTGGTTTTGGTTCATGTGAAGAAGGAGGTTTGAATTTGGAGAGAGCGGTGTGGGGGGGGGAGGTGGGAGACGGAGGAGTGGGACGCGTTTCCCAGAAAAATTTCCATTTCAGTCGTCGGCAGAAAAGAAGGGCGTCAGAGAGGATTTTAACAGGGTTTATTTTAGGGGTAGGTGAAAAACTAAGGCCTTTGGAAAGAAGAGATAATTGTTCAGGGGAAAGAGAAGTAGAAGAGAGGTTAACAACCGCTTTTTCTACTACCGCTAGTCCAGCCGACGACTGAGCTGGGAGGGTGGGGGCAGCGGAAGGAGATTCGCTTCTAGGAAGGACGCGCTTTGGGAAATCCACTGACGTAGGAGGAGGCGGGGTAGCCAGGTTGAAGCACGTAGCAAGGTCAGGTTTGGACAAGTACAATGGAGGTGGGGGAGGGGGGGATGTCGCCATGTGCACGGGAAGAGAGAGGCCTCGGCAGAAAAAGGAAAGGATTAGTGAAGAGAGTTTACGCTGGGCTTTTAAGCGCTTGGAGGCAAGAACGCGAAGCGCAGAGTGGAGTGAACGTTGGATACTGGAGAGCGAATGTGGGCTGCACAGCTTGACAATTTTGATAAGGGAATGAATATCAGCATAGTACTGGTGTACAAGAGCTTGATAACGTAAGAGGACCGTATGACAGAAATTAAAGGAAAGCTGATAAGAGTACGTGTGGAAGAACGGACGTAAAGAAGGAGGGAGGCCGGTTAGGGGGAGTTTGATAGTAAGTCCGTTTGGAAAGATGCCAAGGGATAAGCAAGAGGAGAGAAACTCGGAGTGGCACGTGTATTGCGCCAATTTAAAAGAAAGTTTTTTTATAGTGTGCAGCCAAGACATGACAAGATCGGTGGAAGGCATGACGGACTAAGTATTAGGAGAGGAGAAAGGCGTGAAGAAGCATATGGGATAAGAGATAAGATAGGAAATGAGATAAGATATCACAGTGGTGAGGGAGGGATAGGACACTGAGAAAGATGGATGCGACTCACAGGACAGGAACCACAGGAACGTAGAACCGGAACCGAAGACGCAGCTCGTAGACAGAAGAACACACAGAAGGATTGCAGGACGCAACGATATAAAACTTCCAGGAAAATCACTCGGGTGATAAATATACAGTATGCCAAGAGGGTGGCCGATAAAAAATATACACACGGAAAAAAGAACACTTACACATAAAAATTTTCGATATTTCGGTGAAGTCTAGCTCCACCTTTCTCAAGGTTTAAGGTAGGAATGAAGAAAAGGAGAGAGATTGAGGTATGGGAGGGGAAAGAGGGGGAGACGAAGGTGTAAGAGGGGAAGGAGGGGAAAGAGGGAGAGAGGAAGGTGTAGGAGGGGAAGGAGGGGAAAGACGAAGAGCGGGGAGAGGGCGTGGAGGAAGCAGGGAGAGATGAGATGAGGGGGAGGGAGAAACTAGTGTGATTTATTGAGTCCGGGGGGCGAGAAAGCCTGGTGGATTAAAATACAAGAAGATTCAAGATCTTTGAGCTGAAGGGGAGAGGAAGAAGGGGGAAGGGAAGCAAGTAGACCGACTTTAAAAGTGTTATTGAAAGTGGAGTTGTGGGAGGAGACGTGAATGGCGACAGGGAGAGAAACAGAGAGGGAGGGGCAATCGTTACAAGACGAGCGGTGCCCATTCATTCTAATATTGAGAGGAGTGGTGGATAAGCCAATATAGAAAGAAGGGCAGTATTGGCAGAGGAGGATGTAGACAATGTTAGGCGTGGTGCAGGAGGGTGAGAGGACAGAAGGGAGGGGAAAAGCGAGGAACTTGTCCGGCAAGGGCTGGGTGATGAGGATGGGGCAAGTTTTACATCGCGGGCGGTTGCAAGGGGTGGGAAGGGATTTGGTGGGTTTGAGTGATTTGGACAGGGGTTTGGTAATATTGAAAATGGCGGATAGATTGGGGGGGCGTCTGAAGCTGAGAGAGGGACATTGGGGGAATATTTTAGAAGTGGTTAGGTTGTCCGACAGGATAGGGTAGAGGTTTTTAATAATACGCCTAATAGAGTCCACACCTGGGAAGTAGGTGGTACAGAGGGATCCTCTCAATATTAGAATGAATGGGCACCGCTCGTCTTGTAACGATTGCCCCTCCCTCTCTGTTTCTCTCCCTGTCGCCATTCACGTCTCCTCCCACAACTCCACTTTCAATAACACTTTTAAAGTCGGTCTACTTGCTTCCCTTCCCCCTTCTTCCTCTCCCCTTCAGCTCAAAGATCTTGAATCTTCTTGTATTTTAATCCACCAGGCTTTCTCGCCCCCCGGACTCAATAAATCACACTAGTTTCTCCCTCCCCCTCATCTCATCTCTCCCTGCTTCCTCCACGCCCTCTCCCCGCTCTTCGTCTTTCCCCTCCTTCCCCTCCTACACCTTCCTCTCTCCCTCTTTCCCCTCCTTCCCCTCTTACACCTTCGTCTCCCCCTCTTTCCCCTCCCATACCTCAATCTCTCTCCTTTTCTTCATTCCTACCTTAAACCTTGAGAAAGGTGGAGCTAGACTTCACCGAAATATCGAAAATTTTTATGTGTAAGTGTTCTTTTTTCCGTGTGTATATTTTTTATCGGCCACCCTCTTGGCATACTGTATATATATATATATATATATATATATATATATATATATACATACATTATATATATATATATATATATATATATATATATATATATATATATATATATATATATATATATATATATATATATATATATATATATATATATATATATGTAATATATATATACAACTTACCCATAATCACATTTCCAGTACAATTTGACTGTAACAAGATCCTTATTCATTTATCCACACATTATAGGTACTCAGTATAAATATACATAGTTTTAGTTCTTTCCATGTATCACTCTTTCCTTTACCCTCCTTTTAAATACAACCAAATTTCTAATGTTCTTTAATTCCTTGGACATTGAGTTATATAATGCTATTCCCGTATAAAAAAGTGACACGAAAGAACCTCTTTTTCATCCGAAGGTGGAAATTACTATATTGATTCTAGTTTCACAACTGTGAAATTTACTGTTGGACACTAGCATCATGTATTCCCTTAGTTATAGTCGAAGTATTTTGGCATCAAACCCAGTTTTATTTTATTTATAAATATTAAAACATTTTATTCCAGAGCTTTCCTGATACCCATCCATTGCAATGTTTTCAACATGAGCGAAAGAAAATTGATCTGCTACGAAATTTTCTTTTTCTTCAATTTATTCCCACTGAAGAACGAAATTCTGCCTTTGCTCAAAATATGGAGACATTCTCAGAGTTTTTTACTTTTTCCCGATTTACTTGCTGATTAGGAACATTCCCAGAAAATGTCAGCCCTCCAGCTCAATTATAAATGCCCAAGAAAGAGATTTTACATCATATTACGTTTTTCCTTGTCGTGTCGCGTGTCGTTCACGAGATGGTTTTACTCCTCATCAAGCAAACGCGTTTACATCGGGCGCAATAGGGGGCGTAAAATACATAAATACAGTAACGAAGTTCCACTTCAATAAACGAGGATTTGTCCAGGGAATAGTTGGAACGTCCTTGGATGAAAAAGAGAAAGAGAGATGCTTCTATCTGGTTTTCCCTCATCTCGTATACTTTTTAATACACCAAGAGCATTTGGAACCCTGAACAGGAATATTTACTTATTGAAATATCTAAAATACAAAGGGATGCCTTACCCTTCTTAAAAATACTGCCGGGAAGGAACAGAGAGGTCAACACTGTTGATGGAAGGACTAGGTTGGGAGCCAATAGAGACTCGGGGTCTGCACGCTTGTCTTAGATTACTTGAAAAAATCAGATCAGGTGAGTTTTAAGATGACACAGAGGATATTATTTTGACTCCGAACTATATCTCTAGAAATACCAACTTACCCTCCTATCCGTAAGGCGTAGGTGACCTCATGCGTTGGTCATCCCTAGAGAAAACGACAAAAATCGAATTTAAATGCCTTCAACCCCGCTGGTAAATAAAATATTTAGTAACAGAGACTGAGGGGCAGCTTCTTTATTCTTCATTTAGGTGGGGATATATGTTATAACAAAGTGAAAGCGACGAGCTTCGTGGACTACACGAATTATGTACGTACGTTGAATGGAGGGAGGTGGGTTGGGAAAGGAAAAAAGGGAAGAGAGCAAAGACCTTGCCTAAAATCTCTCCTTAAAGATGCTGCCGCTGCTTTCTTTTTTTCTCCCCCTAATCCATCCTCAGTTATTTACATATTCATCTTGTCCAGAGTCTTATGGACTCGGAATCCGATTCGCCTCCGTGCGGAAGAAATTTCGGCGCCCTGGGGCCACAGGAGTAAACCGTACAAGATTTCGTAACCGCGGTGAAAACTCTTGCGCTTGTGTAAGGGAACCCATTCGTGTTGATTCTGTGGACGTTTCCCCAATTACCGTTTAATGGCCTTTCATTGACCACTTGGGCTTATTAGCGTTACATAAAGAAATAAAGGTGCTTCGAATGCTCATCCACAAGCTGTGTTGGGCGTCGTTATTTTGTTTTGGACACCAACACCGCTGACGAGAGAAAACGCAAACATGGGCTATACCTCGTAGTTGCTGCTTAATGGTGTTATGACCTTTTCTGTAATCGCAATTTTAATGTGGAAGACAGAGGTAAACTCGCACCATTTACTTAGAATCATTGACGCGTGGCCATTCGGTAAAGGCGCTTGAAACAATTTTAAAAGGGTCATTCACTCGGATTTGGTATATCCAACGGCATTATCCGGGAAGGTGGCAAAATGATGCTCTGTGTCCATGAGTAGAAGTTTTCGGGGTCTATGATCGATAGTGAATAATTTAATTATGGGGAGAATATGATTAAATTTTAATCAGATTGTCCTTTAGGTACAGACTTTTCATAATTGAAGAGCCTATGAATTCATTGCGATCGGTAAACTATTTAGGTTCTTCAACTACTTACGTTTTATTACACTGTGGAACATTTTGCATTACTTGCCAGACACAATATTCAGGGCAGGGTCGTGACATGAACCCACGACCGCAGGATGGGGACTGTGCTCAAGTGTCTCGCGTCAACGTTTCCCGCGCCAAGGTGTCCCATTCCCGGCGAGGCAAGGGTTTGAAGCAGGTTGAGCCGTCAATAACTTAGTGCCAGGCAACTTCACTCTAGAGTAGGGTTTCCCAACGAGGGGTGATCGCACCCCTTGGGGGTGCGAGATGGCATTCCAGGGGATGCGAGATAACTTTTAAGTTTTGTGTTTATATTAAGGGTACCTGTTTTGTAGGGTTTAAGCAACTTTTAATTTGCTCTAATATTTTTTCTTTTCTATATATTTTATTTTTGTTTATATATTACTGGAGAAGATTCCCGTTGAATATCAACGGGAAGAATATTATCATTCACATTGATTGTAATTAACCATTCATATCTTATTTAAGGCAAAAGATCGTTGATTTAATGGATTTACACGGAATCTCGACTTAACCACTGAGTATAGTCGTTAGGGGGATGATGACTCAAAAACGCTAAAATGACGCGTTTTAGCAAAAATTTCGGAATTTCAACCGGAATACAAAATTCGATTGACGGAATAGGAATCTTTATTTCCTTATCTTTCTATTGGTACCTTTTTCAATAACAGAAATCCACAATTTCTAATTTAATTTTGCAAATAAAAAAGGTCTGCAGTCAAATGAAGATTCAGTTTCACGTGTATTTCTTGTGTGAAAGTTACTGACATGTATATATTATACTAGAGTAGGTAAAACAATTTAAGGTGGCCCTAGTCATAATTGATACCTACCATATTCGAATTTTATTTTTAAATTCCAGTAGTTGTAAGAACCATGAAAAAATATTGTTATATCAATGGCGCAAAAAAATATTATTTCAGAAGACTGAAATTCTCAGTAATTAACTTAATATTCATACATAAGTCTTTAACTTGATTCATTTTTTTACGCCATACTCTGAAAAATTGGTGGCATGTAGTGCATGTTGAAGAAATGTCTACTCATGACTGGTATTTTTAGTTTTTTTTTACTAATGCATTAATGACCGTAGGTTCATTAATTTAAAAAAAATAGTGAACTGATTGTCAGTGTAAACTCACCCGGTGCCGCACATCCTTGAGGAGGTTTGCAGGTATTATATAGATTTGGATAAACTGAGGTCGTTTACGGCTCTAAGGATATGTGGGTGTTTTTTTACGATAGAGGATTAAATGGTGTGTGAGGAATAGGTATATCGAGAAAATCATGGGTGAATGTGGTGGAGGATACTCTAGGAGAAGGAAAATTAGGAGTTTTAAGAACGAGAGGGTATGCATGAAGCAATGCATGACTTTTAACTAGGTTTATTGATAGGTAGTGTAGCTCTTAGTAGTAGTAGTACTCCCTAATACTTGAATCCTTATCTGTTACCTAGTACAAACAGCACGCCGTGCATGTTTTCAGCATAACTCTCGAGTCTCTGTCCATTTTCCTGTAGTTGCAAAATACTTACATACTAACGGTCCCTCTCCATTGTGAGCATATCTGTAGTGCAATGCATGCTTTTAAGGCTTCGCCTCGTGACAAGCATGCTAATGCATAATTAGTCGTAGTTACACTAACTTTAGGGAATAGTGTAATGCATGTTGGTGACTACTCACCCCCTGACATACAGCCTTGAGGTGGCTTGCAGGGTATTTTGTAGAAGTAGATGTAGCGTTTTGTTCTATGAAAATTGCTGACCGAAGTCTTTCATTTCTAATGAAAAAATTTCTAGGAAAAATATTCCCTCGAGGTAAAGGGAATTTCCTCAGAAAAGAAATGTTTTCTAAGGTAGTTTCAATTTTTCCCTTGCTTTCCCTTATGTTCTAGGGAATTCTAATTAGGAAATTTCCATCAGAGGTGTGTGAAATGATTTTTTTCATGGCGTATTTCTCCTACTTTGGTTTTAACCGTACCGGATTTATATATTCGTATATGTTTTAGACCAGAAAAGAGCCAAGTCCAGAGTTCGAGTATTTTCATCTGCATGGCAGCGGCTCTCGAGCGCACTGGGTACAGCTGATTTAGGGAAGGATTATACGGAACTTTAAACGGGTTTTTCTCAAAACTCACGTCGAATGGACTTGACCCACTTTAGCACGGAGCCCTCCAATTATAGGTAGATGCCCCAACTCATTCCTCCTTCTGGATGCACCCATATATCTTTGAGTTTCGATTCCTTAAATTAAATTTCTCATCCCGGAACTTTCGAGCAACGTATAGAGGCGAAAAACTAGAATTTATTGCCTTTTTTACGATGGAGTCACCGCAAAAAAATTGACAGCTTTCATAGTCGATATCGAAAGTCAATTTGAGGTGATTTATTATGCGTCCACTTTTCTTCGATTTCTCCGTCTTTACTTCCTGAATTTGCCATTGGGCAACGACTCAGGGTTAACTACTTAACCGTAAAGTGATAATCGTACTGTCAATGTAATAAAACCTGAGTACTTCCACTTTCCTTCCCCAATTCTGTTTTAAGGCTGTGTACCTTCACCTAACTGGCTGCCGTGGTGGTGTCAGAATAAAACCCTGTGTATACATTGTGTATAAGTGTTCAATAATAGAAAGGAGCTGATGACGGGGACCTTGAGTAAGGGTATTAGAGGCTGGTGAAGAGTGTGAAATATGGAGTGTTGAAGAAACGTGCACTCTGATAAAGTAACACGAGAATAGGCTGCAGGCATTCGAAATGTGGGTTTAAAGGGTAATGGAGAAGGTGTGGTAAACGGAAAGGAAGACAAACGATGAAGTGCTTCATATGGTCGGTGAGGAAAGGAAACTTCTGAATGAGATCAGGAGGTGGCAGAGTAGGTGGTTGGAGGGGCAAAGGGGTACTGGGCAAGTAGGGAAGAGGAAGAAAGAGAAAGGATTTTATGGATGAAGAAGGATAGGGCGTATGCTGAGATTAAGATAGAAATATTATAGGTAGACAGGGTCCGGCATATGTAAAGATCTAGGTGAGTTTTTCTCACTTCCATTTTAACCTATCTTAACCGGTATATTACTTAATAGTAAATAAAATGCTGAGACGTGCTTCAAGTAAATAGCACTGACTGCCGGATGGGACGTTGAATTGTGGACCCCTTTCGTGAAGAGCTAACGACGATACCGGGTTACCCTCAAGAAGGTAAGTGTTCGGTTTAGGAGGCTTTTTTCTTTATTCTTGAAGTTAATACCGCCATTTCTGTCAGTATGATCTGGGGAAGAATCTATCTTACCCCAGGTAAAAATATCTGGTCTGTAACTAATCTGGAACTGGTCTGGACCGAGTGGTCTGTAGCTGGTCTGTAACTGGAAAGAAATTGAAACACCGTTCCAGACCAGTCTGGTCTGGAACTGGTCTGGACACCGGGTGGTCACTGCTCTGGACTTGGAGGGTTTATCTTTTAGCCGGTTTAGTCTGGCACACCCTTGCTGCCTAATAATGCCCTAGCTGCCAAGTATGGATGTATACAGAATGTCTAAAAGGCCTCTTGGTCTGCAACAGTAAACGTTCATTATGATTAATGAGCTGGTACTCCCTTGTGCTCTACACTGAAACTCCCTTGCCGTCTATAATAAAACTCCCTTGCCCACAACACTGAACCTCCCTTGCCCTACCTCTCCACTGACTCCTCCCTGCTCTCTCAAAATAAAATAAAATTTATAATTTTCATTTAAGTTCTATGAACATACTATTACGCGATACCATGTTTTAATATGTTCAATTATCCTTCCTAGTATCTACCTAACGACGTGGCACACATTACTACATTTCATCTAACCTACGGTTCTACGCACATTTTCTCGCACCCGAAATCCAAATACCCGCGTCAAGAAAGCGGTATATATCTGGCCAATTCCGTGCGTTAAAGTGACTTCGAGAACTAATTATTTTATGAAAATTCCGTGATATATTGAGGAAATACCATCACATCACGGTAACAATTTTCAGGCATTAATTATTTGAAACCTACATTGCCACATAGTACGAATATAAATGTAATATTACTGAGAATAAACAAGATTTTTACTATCTAATGCCTAGTAACAAGTGGTAGTCTGGCACTTTAGAAGGCTGATTTTATCTCTGTAAAGTTAGTTACTATAGTTATAAGCAATCCCCCTACATCCTTAAGCCATTCATCATTCATCTGATACCAATTAAGAAGGAACCAGTAAAAAAAAGTGTGGATAGTGGCTTTAAAGTTTGAGTTACCTATAGTTCCATATGGTGGTAATGCCTGAAATTTATTCTAATCACAGATTAGTCACAAGTCAAATTTCAGAGTAGTCGCAGATCGTGGAATCAAATATTGCAGCTCTGTTACGATCAGAATATAGATCAACAAATATTGCAAGGCAGTTATAGACCATCGAGTATTACAGAGCAGTTCCAGACCAGTTTGTTTTACCCATTTAAATTCCAGACCAGTTCACTTACAGACCAGAAATTGCCCTTTCAAACCAGTTCCAGGTTAGTTACAAACCAGATATTTTTATCTGGGATACGTTTACGGTGTTGGCATTTGATTTTCTTCGGCAGTGCCCCGGGCGGTCGTCCCTGCAGAGGCAGCACCCCTGTTTGCCGCTGTCAAGGAGAATAGAGAACTCTATTTCTCTACTCTTATCTCTTTCTATATCTATATAGAGTTCTCTATTCTCCTTGGCCGCTATAAGATGTCATGTAGGGCTTCAAGAAGGTAATTATCATACTTAAGAAGGTCGGTGCAAAATTCCACGGAGGAAAAATAATTCGCCTTAACCGGGAATCGAACCCGGATTCCTCAATGTCGCGCGGAGTGCTTTAGCTAGATAAGCTACCGAGGTGTCCTTATCACCTGTGGATTGTTTTTTTGTGGGTGACTCCGTCAAATGTAATACCGTGGCTAGTCCCGGTTTCCTAAAAAAATTTTAAGAAGGTAATTCTCTACGACTGTGCTTAAAAAACTGCTCTCCGTTATTTTTTAAATAACGGAGCACTTACCTTCTCTTATTTAAATATATATGTCCACACACTATATTCACTTTGATTGGTATAAACAGGGAAGTCGGTAAAAATAAATAAGAACAAATTAGATAATTAAAAGAAATATTGCTCTGCAATGAATCTCAAGCATAATATTAAATGGTTGAAGGCGTAACTTTGTGGAACATACTCAAGTAAAACTTTCTCCCTTGAAACTCAACTGAAACAGGGCTGAAACTCCCTTGAATCACACTGCCTTGCTTCTCCGCTGAAACTGCCTTAAAATTGAAACAAAACCAAGGGAGTTTAGAAGTGGGGTGCGTGGGGTGGCAGCAGGTAAGCTGTGCAATAAAATTCCTTGCAACTGCATTGGCACAGAGGCCACAGACCCTTGTAAATATAATGGGCTGGCACACCCTTGCTCTATCCACTGAAACTCCCTTGCCTACAACACTGAAACTCCCTAGCCCACAGCACTGAAACTCCCTTGCCCTCTCCCTCCCAAAATAAAAAAAGGCAATCTGCATTTTAAATACTATGAATGTCAATACTACGTGGTGGCAATGATGGCATGCTTGAATATATTTAATTATCCTACGTTATACCTACCTAACTATATTGTATCTATTTCGCATGTCCAACTATCCTACGGCTCTACACGCATTTTATCGCACCCGTCAAGAAAGCCTTATACACCCCCCGAACCACCGAACCACCCCCCAATGGGGGGTGGTTCGGGTTTCGGTGGTTCGGAAGGGGGGGGGGAGCAATGACATCTCCAAGCGGAACGAGAACCCTTCCTCCCCGTAGTTGGGCGATCAGAAAGACCGACCGAAGGAAAATTTTGACCTGCGAAAAGGATATTTTGTGAGGGGGAGGGGTAGGGTCCGGGCTTCCGTTTGCTTTATGAGTGGGCGAGAATGAAAGGGCTATGGGTTGGTTCGGTCACTCAAAGACCTCTCGCAGTTGACAACTACTACATGATGAAAGCCCAGTATATCCCCACGGCTCATTTCGTTTTTTAAATACTTTTTTCATACGCGAATTTATCAGCGTTAAAAATGATTGAAGTGTTGACATATTTTCGTTATCTGTCAGTCATTGTGGTGCCGACATTCTTATTATTATTATTTGTTGAGTTTGTTCTTGACGACTTTTAATTAATTGTAAGTATTTTATGAGGGGGTTGGTCAATATGTATGGTCTCTGGTATTTCTTGTTATCATTTTTCAAAACATGAATCTACAAGTGACTCTTATTAATTAACCGCAATGAAACAAACGCGCATTAATACACGCCGAGTCATCGCAGTGGAAACGTAATGAAAAAAAAACACCAAACGTATTATGGAAATATTTTGTTTTCAAACGTCTGTAAAAATTTAGCATGGTGAGGAAATAAACCTGGCGTAGTAAAATCAGGAAACAATAAATTGAACTAAGTGCAACCAGGGGGAAAAGTTGGGAAAAGATATAAGGGAATAGGTCATTCTAGGAAGATGTGATTAAAGTAAGGTAAATTTATTCATAGTGTGCTTATTCTTTGGATTTACTTCACCAATCATACTTTTACAACGTCACCAAAAGAACTTATTTATCCCGTGGCCATCATTCCTAAATTAAAATTCGCTACTATCGGCAAGTATGCGTGACGATTATACGGTGGCCAATGTGGGATAATAATATGCCCAGCTTCAAAAATTGGTTATATGCCATTCGTTTGAATTCATATTAATAAAAGGAGTGAAGCAAAGGAGACCGACAACTTCACCCTCATATTTTAACAGAACATTCCTCTTCCAACGAATTGTCATGGGGAAATATTTCCTAACGAAGATGGATTAAGAGACAAGCTTTCACTAGTTACTGGTTGAGGATGGATAAATAAAATATCCGAAACGTTGGGAGACGTTTTGCTTATTTATTTTGGCCTAAATTCATGATATTTACACCATTAAGTGTTATGAGGTCGAGAACACATCATATGAATATGCCTATCTATAATCTCTACCCTTGCAGCTCGTTTAGGTTGTTTGCATATACTCCATTTTTTATGCGTATTCCATAGCGCTACAAACTATAGAATCTGAATGGAAAGGAATTGTCGCTTATTCCGCTGGGAGGGGGTTAAAGGAGAGTTGTTGTTTATGTCCCAACTTGGTCCCAACATTTGGTGGATGCGGGAAAGTGGGGGACCCTTAGCTCAGCTTAACAGAAATGAATTGTGAACTGAATTTAAATTAGGAAAACTAAACGGCCGATTTCCTAAGATGCATAGATAAAGTACGAAAAATCCATTTTTCTATCCACACGTCCCTCCAATTCTCGTAATTCCGCGTTATCACGAAAAGATCCGCTATTAGAGTGTGAAATTCCAACGCCCGAACCTCTAAACCGTGACACTATCTGCCAGAGTTCTTCCCATTGTCGAATCAGACAAACTAAGATAAATCAGTGTAATGTGTACCGGCGTTGAGTTAAGGCTGTAATCTACGTAATTTTGCTATCACTAGGTATGGAAAAATGGAGTCATAGGAGCAAAAAATAACTTTCATGACCCTTTTTCTGAGCCTCGAATTATTACACGAAAAGATTCGCTAATAGAATGTGAAATTCCTGCGCACTTCGAAAAGTCGAACTATGAGACCTATCATCCAATACTTACCAGGGTTCACACCATGGTCGAATTATAAGAACGAAGATTATTTACCGTAATTAGGGGTGGTGGCAAAGGGGGCTATAGCCCCCATTGGGTCTCAAATCACACAAGATAAAATGGCTTCAGGAAAATATATATTATTGACGGCTTTAAACCTTCACGTATTTTTTATTTTGACAGACTATCATTTTTAAAGACACAAAACAAGATGGATTGCACTATATTTCACATGAATTTAACAGAGTAACAGCGGCAAAGAACTTACTACCTTACAAGTTTTTCTTCGATCTCATTAGGTGCATAGATAAATCTGGTGTAGGTGGAATTACTATACACAATTAGCTACAATAGTGTGCGATATTCACAATGAAAAAACGCTCGTCTGGATGAGATTTGGGTCATTCCACGCCACTTCAGACAAGAGTTGACCCTTGACCTCTCAGATTTTGATGAAAATTGGTGAAATTGTTTGCCTCACCAGATAAAAAATAAAATTTAAAGCGTTTTGCGAAAATCGAAAAAACAGATGAATAACGGACATTTTACAAAATGGCTGTTTTCGATGTCACGAAATATTCGTTATCATATATCACGGGGAAGAAACTAGGTTAAAAAGCACTTGATGGCTCATTTCCAATTAAAATTCTTTGATCAATCTCAAACTGGCGTAAAAATAGCGATAAAATGATAATTTGTTTAAATAATTCAATGTTAAACAATTAAAAGTTTAAACTTTTGAAGTTCTTCACATTTAATTTTTCTCATTTTTTCAACTATGGTACCTTGTAATATTATGAATGTTATATAAAAATTTTGAGAGGGATTTTTTCCATTTAAGAGAGAAAAACATTTTTTAATTTTCCCCTGCAACGACCATTTGATGTAAACTTACGAAGATAACTCCACATATGCCTAGTTTTTATCACTTATCTATTAAATTCATACTTCCCCGAGACAGAAAAATGGCAGATGAACTTAGATTAAAAAAATATATGGCTAAAATTTGACACCAAAAATTTCTTAAGGTATGTATTTAACAAAAAATGGAACAATGTTGTCCAGTGAAAAACGATCTCGTAACCGATGACTTCAAGTTACACAGACTTGAATGAACAAATTGAATTTACAGGTTTGTCTACATTGTCATAATTACCTGTCAGAAATTAGGAATAAAAAGTCGTACATCCTAAGCTTTGCTGATTTCATGAAAATTTAAATCTTTCCTAATTAATTTTACCCTAAATGCAAAAATTCATTACTTTGCTTTGCACACCGCTTCTAATTTCTGCCCGTGGCTCATACAAGTAGCTTGAAATATTAGGGAAGACATTCAGCCAATAGAAGAAAGTTTATCCCACGTGATTATATGGCATTATTAATACAACTCTTCCTCGTCTGAACTCTAACTGGTTCCTCGACATACCTTCTACGGGGATGGGTATTAGTTGTTCCCCTCATTCGCATCAAACGCTCATCGGAACCTGATGATTGTGTCTTTGAAATGAGGAATCCTACACCCGGTGGTATTGCTGCGTGGTACGAACGGATTCTCTTGACAGCAGGAGCTTGTCGATACCTTCTTGTTGTATGTTTTTTATTATCCTCCACTTCCACATTAGGCACTTATGCGAAACTCGTCCCGTCCCGTCACTCGTCACTTGGGCCTTTCCCATGGGAGGTGGCAAAGAAATGCCACTCCGCTGCAACTTTAAAATCCTTTTCGTGATGGACTAGGTAAAGGAGATTATATCTATTTTATATTGTGCTGTGGATCCATCAGAAAAATATATAACTTTTTTCAAATTTGCTACAGTGACTCTCAGAAATTGAACTAGTGAATGCTGGAAACAATGCACAGTCGCAGTAACATGAGCAGTTCATTCAGATATGACAACAAGGTTTAGAGGGCTTACTTCCTTTCCTTCAACTAGGCGATAGTAGCAGGCAAATGGGTGTAATCTAGATTGCCTATTGTTCCAATGCACCCCTTGCACGCTCTCCTGAATTACAATGGAATAATTTTTTGAGAAGTCAGATTACAATGGAATAATTTTTTGAGAAGTCAGCAACAACTATCGCTTCCCCCACTGCTAAGTTTTCCCTGTGTATTGAAAACATTCAGCCTGCTGTTTCGCCACGTGATCATGCCTCACCAAATTCGGGATTTTCTCCCACGAAAAAGTCATTAAATTCATCTGAGGTCTTCCTAACCGTTTTCATTGTTAATGAGACTACTTTCACCCATTGCTGGTAAGATATGTTTTTCATGAAATTTGAATCAAGCACACTCTCTGACACTCCTTTCAGTTTCGTAATTTGCGGGCATTTGCTGCAACTACCAAAGTAACGTATCTTCCCAGGAATCTCACATACAGCCATCAGTAGACAATCTCTGTAAGCGTTAAAAACTGTTTCTCCATTTTCACCCTTGAGTTGGCCGAGCTTAGCACCTTCGAACATGAGTTTTGTGTTTTGATGAATAAGGCACACGCAAACTGTGCATACCTGAAGCTCCAGCATGGACACACTCTGTAGGTCTAAATGAGCAAACTTGGGAAATCTTCTTTTGGAAATCTCTCTTTGAACAGGGTGAATGACTACTTCAGGTTTCCTAAAACTAATCTCTTTTGTTTCAAAATACGCTGGGATCCTTCTTTTACACTTTTGTACTACACTCGTGATCAGATGATATATCCTCGGATCCTATCCCACCATATTGATGGTGCACTCCTGAAGGCCTAAGTTATCTAATGCCTCGTTGTGATGCACGGAAGAAGTGGATGTTTTCTTGTTTTCATTATCAGGGTCATGCTCTTTCGGTATAGTCTCATTCGTACTTACTTCATTATAGACGGCCTTCCTACAAGCTATGCACAGTTTTTTACCCTGTTTTATCCCAGGAATACCTATAATTTTACACTTCTCGTGAAGTTCGAAAGAAATAGTTTTCAGCTATTTTCAGACGGATGCTTTCCGAATCGTAAAAGGGTCGGAGCATTTAGTTAGCTGAGCCGGATATCTTAATAGGTTCTCTGTTTCGTGTTCATGACACAAAACACTCACTTTAAATCCATTTCTCAGTCGTAGTAAGTGCAAGCCCCGGCGTGAAAACTCCCTCTTCATTTTTATAACGACGGAGCGTGAACACGGTGTTTTTAAAACTTTTCCTAGTGAGCCTCCATTGCGACCCATTTCACGCCACAAAATACAACACAATTCGTAATAACACTTCACCATATATCAAAACACAGATATAATGGCAAGGACCATGACCAAAGAGAGGTCAGCAAAACTCCAGACTAAAAGGTAGAGGAATAGTTGTGGGAAGCAATCGCCCGTACAGCCGGTGCCCCACGCCACACAGTGTTTACAATTTTTGTTTTTAATTTGTATTCACATATTTTAAACCCGTTTCATACAATGTGTATATTAAGTATGTAATAACATTGAACCAATGAACGCCCGCTTAAAAAGTTCCAGGAAATAATAATGCGTTTCCGCGCTTTCCAGAAGCTGTGAACGAGAGATCATCTATTCCCATGTATGGACCGCTTCCACACATCCACATAATGTGCAGAAACTGCTCGACCGGCCACAACACTGCTTCTTCACTCCCAGTTGAATAAGAAGCCGCTACCCCCTTCCATTGTCACTTTTTGGCAGTGTATGCCCTTTCCTCGAGCGAGTGTGATGGAAGGGGCTTCCTTTGGTTCGGAATGTTTATTGCTCTCCCGGGAAAGAATGGAAGGGCCAAAATGGCGTTGCCTCTATGCCAAGATCCTTGCTAATAGAGTTAACTCAATAACTGACTAGATTGAAAGAGGTATTTAAGAGACTGGAAATGGAAAAATATTGGCATCGGGTTATTTTTATGGCAACAAAGAAATGTATTCTAACTTCCACCACGAAATAATAATTGAGAACTGGCTGAAGTTTATGATTGAGTGGATCGAAAGTGTTTTCCTAAGCATTCCAATATTGGAATGAAATAGCATCGAGCTACTTCAATCCGAAGATATTTGAAGTGAAGACCGTTCCTTGTTCATCGACAAACAAAATTTAAAATCAAAGAAGCGCAGTCGTATAGTTAAAATCATGCTGCCACTTGGTTTACCATTGTCTGGAAAAATATCACAAGTGGCGAAGATATGACCGGAAGCGCCCCATCGAGAGAAGTATGAAAAAGTGGTCCCTCAAGGGACCAGTGACCACTACGAGCAGACCCCAGAAAGGCGTCCTCGCGTGCAGTTCTTCAGTTGAATCTATCATATGATTTTCCCGTGCTCTTTACCGGATTGTAAGGTGCGTAATATTTTTGAGTGATGTAGTTAGCAGTTTTTGAAGCAACATTTAAGACCCTGATATTTTCGAAAACATAATATTGTGAGTTTTGTCTAGTAAAGATATATATTTTCCTGATTTATGAGCACAAAATGTTTGGATTTATTTAGAATATCTTTATTATGAAAATAATGCTTAAATGTTTCCATAAACCGGTTCTCTATTCTTTTTTCAGTTATTTCAAGCAAGGGGAACTACTTTTTCACAGGGAATAGGTCCAGCGAAAATAATTCTAGCCCTTGTGTAGCAAGTATTTCTTTTCTATCATACAAATTTTCTGTTCCTCTATTACTTAAGAAATCTAGAAAATTATTTACCTTAGTGGAATTAATGATGGAAAAGTAATTAATAACATGATAAATATGTTCTGCGAGAAATCCCCGCTGGGTACAATCCATCGAGAGGTTTGTTCGGTGGCTGCCACAGGGAGAGCCTGCCTGGGACACCCTTTCCCCCATGCCTAACGGCCTCCGGGTGACGGAAAAGGGCCGAAGTCAGCAACCTCTTTTATTGCACCCTCCCTTATCTCCTCTTTTCTCCAGCTCCAAAGAATCCCTTTACCTCCAGATGCTTAGCTGAAATGCTAAAACGTGCCATCTCGATATGGAAAGGTTGAAATGATCGGTTTCTAAAGTTTCCCACGCATCTTGTCACTTGCTATTGCCAGTGTGGAACTTCTATGGCAAAGAAAGCGGTAAATTCTTTAGGGCCATGGCAATGTTTCCAAGCTTGCGAAACCTGCTTTACAAATTAAATTATTCTGTAATTCCAGCATTCCATTAGCTATTTTCTTCACCATGTTTGATATGCAAATCTCTTTTGCAGCAAGTAATTTGCACAGTGAAACTGCTTATTTTCGCGATGAATTAATTATATATTCGAAAATGAGTTAAGCATAATTCAGCTCCATAAAAATTAAACTCGGGGAAAACTGTTCTTGGAATGTTTTTCGCCGATGGTCTTGCATTATTTGTTATTTCATTTCTTTTACTAATGTTATTCCCTAAATTCTCAAAAACTGTATTCTAAATACACTATGGGGATAAAAAATTAACGCTCTATTTCTCTTTGGAGATCAAATGGTATATGTAATTCTAAAAATGAATAGGTGTATTGAAATATTTGTCCTTGCAATTTAAAAAAATTATCTAGAGGGAATTCCTTTTTACAGCTAAAGAAACTCCAATCACTACGTTAGAGATAGTAAAATTGGATGTATTTCTATAGCTTAACATTCCTAATTACTGATGCATCTTTCATAATGGAGAGGACATACTTAAATCTGAACATTGGGGGCGACGCGGAGAGAGTACGAGACATTTTGCATTCTATCACCGAAGATATGGTAGCTGACTCAGAAGCTGAAGGGGATTCGGATGCCGACAACAGAGTGTCTAGGAGTACAAGTTCTACGTCAAGGGTATTCACACCTAGTCCCACTTTACACACCAGACCTTTGATGATTTTCGTCAAAATGAACCTATTCCTGGACCTAGTGGACTGCAGAAGTTGCCAACACCCAATGTAGAGATAAGACAATCCTCTTCAAGTGACAGCAGTGTTGAAATGGCTGCAGAGGAAATTAGTTGGAGCAAAATCCCATGATCCCCGGTATAATTTAAGAGGCTAAGATTTGGTGATCATTTAGGACTTGCTCAAACAGATGAAGTTTATGTTTCCAGCCCAAAGTCATTATTTTCTCTTTTTTTCAGGAGTGAGCTGTCCAACACTAATTGAGCATAGCAATGTGTACGCACGGCAAAAACCACTTGCTTTTAGACTACTTGCTAGAAGAAATGCATGCCTTTCTCGGGATGCTTATAATTATGGGTTTTCATACGCTACCTAGCCTAAGATTATATTGGGGCTAGTGATCCCAATTTTCATTTTGAGAGAATTTCTGCAGTAATACCGGTAAAAAGATTTTTGAAATTGCTGTGTTGCATTCGTATAAATGCCAATAAGCAAATGCCAAAAAGAGAAGCTGCAAATTTTGACAAATTATACAAAGTCCATAATAATCATTGATTACTTAGCTGAATAAAAATTTCAAAATAAATTTCAGCCCAAGTCGCTGGTTATCTATTGATGAGTCAATGGTCAAGTTCAAGGGGCGATCGACTTTGAAGCAATATATGCCGATGTAACCCTAAAAAAAGTGTTCATAGTTCGGGAAATATATTGCGGAAAGACTGGTTATGCTCTTGAATTGGATGCCTATGCAGGGAAAGAGGACAGTCAAAGAATTGAATTAGGCGAGAAGGTCGTAAAAAACCTTGCCCAGCCTTATTTGTATCGAGGTTTTGGAATTTATATTGGCAATTTATTTTCTAGCATTAATTTAGTTGAATCGTTATTAGAAACGGATACATTTCCTAAAAGAGGAACAAGGAGGATTTTCCCAAAATGCTTTTTAAAAATTACAAAGAGCTGAAGGTAGGAGAAGCAGACTTTGCGCAAAAAGAAGATGTGAGTATAGTAAAATGGAAGGACCGTTGCACTAAAGGAGTGAATGTGATTTCTTCCCTTCACAAGCCCTCTGATTCTACCACGGTCCAAAGAACAAATTCAAAAGGGTCACGTAATCAGGTTATTAGCCCAAAAGCCATAGCTGATTATAATATGTTCATGGGTGGAATAGATCTTTTTGATCAACTCCTGTCCACCAACAACTTATCGTGGAAATCGTAAAAATGGTGGCATAAGTTACTTTATTATTATCTTGATGCTGCTGTAAATAGTTACATAATATACAAATTAGTTAAGACTAAATCGCATTCAAAGGAAGCTACAATGAGCCATCTGGAGTTTAGATCTCGTCTTGCAACCGTATTAATCGGGAATTATTCCAGGAGGGTTAAGCTTGGCCCTATGTCTAAAGGAAAAGCACGAAAGAAAAATGAACCTAAAGGGTGGTCAACGATAGATAATGCAATTCGCGTAGGAAACGTGGGTGACCACATGCCATCTAAAGGCACTAAAAGGCGTTGTGGGCATTGCAGCACCAAGGCAAATGTTAAAAGATCACCTTTCTCTTGCTCAAATGTAAAATTGGATTATGTGTCCAGTGTTTTGCTCCATTTCATTCAAAATAATATTTTTGATAGTATACCTGTATGCAATGTTTTATGAGTTTTGTTCTTCGGTTATTTTTTTGAGTAAGTTATAAAAAAACTTCTCAAGCATTTTTATATAAAATAAACAAAATTAATGAAAAACATGTTATTATTGAACAACTATAAAATGTGGTCTCTAGAGGGACCACTGCACACTTGAAAAAGACGAACTGTTTAATGGGCACTGGTTCCTTCAGGGACCACCACGATTACTGCAAAAATAAATTTTTCTACATCATAATGGCCATTGATTAGTCATATTCAATGCATTTAGAGCCTAAATCAATAAAAAAATTACAGTTTTCCAACAAATTGTAATCTTGCCCTATAAAGGGTTAAAAGACTAGCAGTATTCTGCCTTCCCATCTGGATCGAATATAAGTACGATTAGCGCGGTGGTTTTCTCTGGTAATCACGGAAAAGAGCTTTGAAATACGTTTTAATTGTTTTTTATATTTATTTCCACATCCCCGAAAACAGTACGAATGGCCTTTATCGGGTGTATTAATATGTAACAATGGACGAACACAATCACCCATGTCCTGAGTGGTGAAAAATCCACTCAGGCGGGACTCGAACCCGCGACCCTCAGTTTAGCAGGAAATGACTTCACCCCGTCGCCACCGGGGCCATTGACATCATGGCATAGCACTTGTTTTCCCTTGGCCCTTACCCTCTTGTGGATTACCCCTCCCCCCACTCATTACCCCCCCCCCACTCATTACCCCCCCCACTCATTACCCCCCCCACTCATTACCCCCCCCCCACTCATTACCCCCCCACTCATTACCATTGGTGCCCCTTTTTGGTAGGCAGTCCGCGGTTAGGTTAGATATTTTACCAAGCCTCGGGTTACACCATTTTTAAAATCTGTAGATGCATACGAGTTTGCATTCCGTCCCGGGTCTTATGTAATGGTAATACGTAACAGTTTGGCTTTGGCAGAAGGCTATCACCTATCCACCTTCATTCCTTTTTTACGTGTGGTAATGAAATTTTACATCAAAATTCCATCTGTATTCATGTAAATTAACGAAATATAGATTAAATAAATAGTTTATTCATTTCAACCTTGTCAATTGAGACTTTTATCTTTTTTTGTGACAAATCCAGAATTTCATCAATGGAAAAGTGAAAACTTGCAATGTTGGCAATGAAAACATTCGACATATCGCATTCGAATGCTGTCGGAATCAGAGAGTGAATCGATCGCACAACAATCGACTTTGCCGCTTCTCGGTAGGCGTTTTAGCGGAGTGCGAAAAGTTATGTTGTGATGGATGAAGTTGATAAAATTATTATACATTCCTTAAAACAAGTTGGTTGGTCAGTGATCTTAGATGTATAAATTGGTGTTTTATATCTTCGTCTTGGTGTGGCAATTTGTGATAAAGATTTTCTTTCAGTGAATTAGATGATGAGATTGAAACCCTTCAACAGTTCACAACTGAACTAGTTGTTGAAGCTACAGTACGATGCCTTCGCGTGATTCAACCGGGCTTGACACTCTCCGTGTCATTGCCCTCTTCTATGTCGGCAAGATTTCGCATTGGGGCAGAGATAGCTCAAGTTTGCTCCGTAAGAATCCTCTGTGTCCTTAGGAAGCTTAGTCACAATTTTGTCTTAGCACATATGCTAAATTAATCTCTTCGTGAAATTTCAGGATTTAGGATATCCAGGTGACGTTGGGTATCAAACATTTTTATACTCCAGTGTAGCTGATGTAAGAAAAGTGTTAATTTTTCTGATAGAAAAATTACCAAAAGAATCAGAAAAGGTTGTGGAAGTGCCTTCTGGTAAGAAAATGTGAATGAGTAGTTACTGTATGAGACAATATCTAATTTTATGTCTCGAGTTAATTGTTACGTTCATAATCTGTAGGTAAAGCTGCCCTATTTCAACAAGCCCTTAGTGATTTATTAAAAAAACAATTGTCCACTCCATGGATTCCAAACTATTGCAACACGAAGGGAGTGCGGTGGCTCAAGGATGGTACTTGGAGTCGAGAAGGGTACATTCATTCGTATCCTTTTCGTTCATGTCCATTGACGGTTCCTTATGTAATGACTAAGAAGACCGAAATGACAGATGGTAACGCAAGTCACTAATCATGTTATGATTTGACATTTCTAACCTGCTCCCGCAGCAATTATTAATCAGATACTTGCATCATTTACAGCAATGAAGGAGTATTTTAAATTATATGCGCCCATTGTCAGTGATCAACCCAAAAACCCTAATGGACTCTTACCATCATTGATTCAACTCAATGCTAACAGCTTGGCTATGGAAAGAAATTTTCCGGATAAGGTACAGGATTAATATCATCACCTCTAGTAGTCTATGCCATTGAGGGAGGTGTGCAATTTTTATCAGCTAATGTACATACATAATGGTGAAGTGCAGAATAATTTATTTCCACTTTCAGTTAATAAAATGAATGGGTACTAGCTGACCAGTGGTACTTAGCTTGTTTCTTGTGAGCCTTATATCTTACAAGCTTTGGTCTTTTGAAATAACCAAAGGTAGTTTTTGAAGAAGCTAGCAATGTGTGACGTAATATAAATAAATCATAATATGTTTCCCCTTTTGATATTTTTATGAAGGATGCTTCACTACTAACGAAGCCATGGCTCCCTGCTCCAAAAAATGCAGAAGATCAATCGCCTAAGGACCAAACCCTTGAGCCTCGGCCAAGAAGTTCAATCATTGGTGCTTCTGGGAAAGCTCCTATCCCTCGGCCAAGACCTCCACCTAAACCGAAACAGCTTACTCAGGTGAGAATTGTGCAGTTATCAAGACATGATGTTAAAATCTTAAACTTAGGGTACTGTAATTATGGGGGTATCACAATTCCTGTGGTGGTGGCTACTTAAAAATTTTCAGCGAATGGGAAGAAACATGAAACTTACTGATTAATATGATATTGAGTGATTATGCAACTTGGTGGACTGATTAATTGTTGAAAATTGGCCTTAGTTAAGCTCCCTAAACAAACAATCTTGTCTATGAAGTCTGTATCATTGTAGGTATGTTCACTATGTGATGGTTGCTATCAGCTGGGATGAATACAAAAGTGAAGAAAACATTCATATTTTATATGACAGCCCCAATAGAATCCCTGGGGTGCAAATTGGGCACCCGAGAGAATAGTGATAAATTAGGGCTCCATATATTTTCAGTATTCTGCAAAAATCTTGCTTAAGTCCTGAGCAGAAAGTTCTTCAGCTATCCCTGTTGTCAGTTAGCAAAGCCCTCTTCCAAAAGAATGAGATCTTAAGTGCTTTGTGGTGGACAATGCCTTTTTCTTTCTTTAATTTTTATAATTTAATAGTGCTTCATATTCATCTTTGTTCCAACCACCCGATCCAAACGTGAAATATCTATCACTCTTGCAAAAGATGGCAACCATAACTTACATGCCCGAATAGTAGTCCGGTAGGTTACTAAAAAATGATTAGTTAAGTCAGCTCATATTGTGGTATTTCAGTTTTAGGAAATGGGATTGGGACTTTACTTCTGAAATGTTGAGGATACCACAAAATAGCTGCTGTATTACCTTTATGGCATAACCGAGGAGTGCACATTGTGAAAGTTTTGCGGGAAAAATTATCTACCTCGAATAGGACTGGAGCCCTGATCCCTTGATATCATGGATACATGATAAAAAATAACCATTAGTCAATGATGAATGCATTAGAGGTGCAGTGCGAAAGGTATGGGATAAATCATAAGAAGACAAATGTGATGAGATTTGGCAGATGTAAGAAGGCTGGGCCGAGTATAAGGGTGGGCACAAAATAAAGCAGGCTGGGCAGTTTACATATCTGCGTAGTGTTTGGAGGAAAATGGCTTTAGATGTAGATACATCAGATGTAGAATTGCCCTGGATAAAGAAGCATTTTCAAAGAGAAGGGAATTAATGAGGGGGGAGGGTCCTGGAAATATACATAATAATAATAATGACGACTATTTTCGAGTGAAATTAAGACTGTGAAGTCCTCTCTTACATTTAACTCATACGCCACACATTAATACCCATGCCCTGAGTGGAGAAAACACACCCAGGTGGTACTCGAACCCTCGACCTTCAGGTTAGCTGATGAGGACATTACCCCACTGCCACCGAGGCCGACATTAAGAAAAGACTGATGAAAACTCTCATACAGAATCTGGCTCTGTATGGGTCAGATACTTCGTCATGTGAGATGTCAGATACTTGAGGCATTTGAGATGTGATCGCAGTGAAGGCTTTTTGGGTTTTCTTCCACATGCTTCCATTGTCGTTGACGACAGTTTCAATAGCATTGCAGCTATCTTCTTCAGGCCAGAAGTGAAGATGCAGGTGAAGATGGCAGGTGATTGGTGGGAAAAACAGCCCGATATAAGACAATCATGGACTCCTGCATCTTCATTTCTGACTTGCTGCAATGCTATCGAAACTGTCATCAATGACAATGGAAGCACGTGGAAGAAAGCCCGAAAAGCCTTCACTGCCATCTGAACGACTCCACGGAAGCCTATGAGTTCATTTGAGATGTGAGCTGGGTGGTGAGGAAGACTTATGAGGATGTAGTGGATATGGTTGGAGAGGAGAGGAATTTGGTGGTGGAGGTTTGGATAAGGCAGAAGGGATGGATGGAGGATGTTTTGAAAGGTGAGGACATCTTGAAGAGGGTTGTAGATATGAGAATGCTGGGGAAGTGTGGAAGAGGATAGGAATTCCGGACGAAAGAAGAGGTAGACAATATGAGGGACTTAAGGAGAGATCTGATGGCGGGCCATCTATTAGAGTGCTGTTGCTCCTGTCTGCACCTGGCAGAAAGTATGTGCGAAATGACCTTAGCCGTCGAAGCACGTTAAACAAAAATACAACTACCCATCTATTAGAGAGAAAGAGAGATGATGTCCCAGATTTGGGCACATTACGATAAGGACTGTCCTAAAACCTGACAAATAGCTTGTTGAATACTCAAGTGAAACCACTAAATTATCACCAGGGTTTTAGTTGGCCTTTACTGATGCCACGAAATGAGCAAATCACCAAGGTAAATTTTGAATTATCCCTCTTTTCTTTTTCAATTTCTTCTCAGTTTAGGCATGCCTACTCTTATTTGATATGTATTACTCATGTGGTTCATGTCCCTCAAAGCCCTTGCCTTGAATTTGTGTTTAACTTGCCGTATGAAATATCATCGTGGTTTTCATGTGGTCCTATTATATTTTAAACTAGCTTTTCTTGGCCATCATTAGTTTCATTCCTCTAGTGAAATCTAGTTGACACATAAGCCTGTAGTTGACCTGAAAATTGGCTATATCATTGTATGGGGAGAATATACGTAATATTTTTTTCTAATAAAGAATGAACACTTGCAGATTTGAGACCAGATCCTCTGATTTTTTTGGGATAATATTTTGAATCAAAAGATTGTTTCAAAATATGGGAGTACCCCAGGAGAAGGAGAAATTATTTTTACTGCAATGGTTCATGTTTCATATGAAATGTGATTTAAGCCTTACACCTTGAAAACTTTTCTCATTTGTTGTAAACTGATTGGAATGAAACAATCATTTTACATTTTTGTACACAACGTCATTGTTGAATTCAACTTTAAACAGTTCCTGATGGATGAAATATATTTGAACTTAACATTTCTATTAGATAGTTGTTATTACTACATATTTGACAATATTAATTTGAAAAACATAGACAATGAAATTAGTTTTAAATACCATGCACAATTGCAATGAAACATTCATAGGGGCTCACCTGACATTTAAGTGGAATGGGAAGAATGTGATGTGGTGGCTGCCACGATCTTGGAGGGAAAGTTAACAATTGAGAATATAAAATGTGAATAAGGGATCTGGTACTTTCCCGGCATATTGTGTAGATTTAAGTGTTCTTGGGTTTCTAACCAGACAACTATGGAATCACTTACCTGGTTTGAAACCAAAGAAAACTCCATCCAAATATAATGTGAATGCCTTCCGAACTCTTGTAACATTTTCTATTGAAACTTAAAATACAAATTTAAAAAAATGCTCAGGGCAAGAATTATCTGGTAAAAAAATGATTCTTACCATTTCACAAATGCTTAGATATGTACTACCATAAGTGCCCGTGAGTAGCTTTTTTTTTTAATCACAAGTTTTGCGCCATTTCAAAGGAAAGAAAATCTCTGTTTAACCCTTGTGTGTATACCCGGGTACCCAAAATGCCAAATATCGAAAAAAAATTCAATATTCTGGTATATACATTGCCTTAGGCCTTAGGATCCTCGTGATTTCATCTTTTGACAGTGTAATAAGGAAAATATCAGTGTAAAAAATTTTACAATTATTTCTTTGGCAACTATTTTAAAAAGTTACCTTCCCAGGCACAGCCAGGTACCCATACTTACCCTCTTCATTTTTTAAAATCTTAAAATCGTTAATTTAATATAAACTATTTATAAACATATACAATGCAAACATAAATAAGGCAACAATTTGAGTCAAACAAATTTTTTAATAAACAAATAAAGTAACAATCTTTGATTTTGTTTCTCTCAGTCTTGTAATTTGTGTAACATATATTTAGTGATTACTGTCAAATGTCCGCTGTTTACTAAATAAAACTTTTATTCATAGGAACATTAGCAACTGAATATTACTTATTATATAATGAGCAAAATGCTTTTGTTGCTCAATGTTCATTGCAAATAGGTTTATTACAGGAATCACAATATTTTCTTGTCTTTCTACGTAATCTGTTAGGCTGTTGTATACATACCTCACAAATTCCAACAACAGTTTTTCTACCTGTGCTATCTCTTAGAGTGGAAGTACTTGACATCTCAACATTCTGCTCACTTCTGCCAATGACACCTTCATTGGCATTTTTTGTTGAAAAATTCCTCATTATGTACTTGCTGATAGCACGATCTTCAATCCATGGCTTAGCTAAATCCTCACTCAATTGCCGCAAGAAAAGTTGGCGTTGATCTGTTCTTTTTAGTATCGTCTTATTATTTTCGTGATATATGATATAAGCTGCAAAGGCAGCAATGTCTGGCGTATTATAAAACATCGCAAATGGCCATCTAGAATTGCACCGTTGGGTAGTTTAGTGGCTGAGATTCTGGTCCATTGCATCGACACCAGCCTTGTATTTGTTATAGTGTAATATCATTTCTGGTTTTTTCTATTCATTATCTGGTATATATACATGTCATAATGCATTGTTGATAGCAGAGTTACAGCTTTGTTCTTTCTAGGTACATATGAGCGGAGTGCTACATTTTCATTACACTCAAAAATGGTGGAGTACACTTCCCTATCCCTCGAAGCAGCCATAGCCTTAGGAATGTATGGTTTGTTCTTTCTAACAGTACTAAAAATCGTTATATTCCATGATAGCAGAAGCCTTGCAACAGGTAATGTTGCAAAAAAGTTGTCCATGGTTATGTTGCTACCACTACCTTTATATATCACCGTGAGGTCTCTTACTACCCTTTCCCCTTGATTTTTTTTGCGAATGTTTCCTTGCTTTCCTGTGTATATAATGCCGTGAAGTGGATACCCATTTTCAGCATCACAAATCCACCATATTTGAACTCCATACTCCCCAGGTTTACTGGGTATATACTGGGTAAACCTTGTTCGTCCTTGATATGGGTAAAGCTGCTCATCGATAGATAGATATGCAGATGGTCAGTAAAGTCTTGATAAATTGGTATTTAACATGGTCCATAATTCCCTAATTGGAGCTGCTGAGTCTTCGCGTACTCGTTCTTGGTGTGTGTCGGAATTGTCAAATCGTAAAAACTCATTAATTGCCGAAAAGCGATTTATACCCATGGTTGCAGTGTACAAAGGAAAAGATGACGTTTTCCACATGTCACTTCTGGCATCCGTATTAGAATTATTTACTCCGGCACAAATAAAGATACCGATATAAGCGTACATTTCACAGCTAGATAGGTTATTTCATACGTGGGGCTCATTATCAGGATGTTTTGAATTAAAATGTTGGTATCCATTTTTAATAAAAAACTTTGTACTTTTCCACTCTTTATTTAAAAACTGCAACCGGTTTCACCTTAATAAGGCATCTTCTGGCACATTCTGAACCTTAGGTCATACAATATATACCAAGAGAGAAACCGGTCGCAGTATTTAAATAAAGTGTGGAAAAGTACAGAGTTTTTTATTAAAAATGGATATCTATCACTTTCACGAAGTCAAGCCTGAAATAATCAAATTTAAAATCGTGGTATTCTTTTTGTGCTCTCTGATTTGTGCAGCTAATAATTATGTTTACCATTTCTTCAGAAAAAATTCTTTTGAATGTATCTCAAATGGACAAGGTTTCTGTACTCTTGTGAGGGCCAACCCTTAGACGTACAATATTACGAGCTGCTACTTGATGCTACAGTAAAGGAGTTTCAGACCATTCTGTTTTATCTTTTGCAATGAATTTTGTCTAATTGTTTCTATCTCTTTGGTCACTACAACAATCCGTGCCCTTGCCTCTGCCACTGTTAAGTGCTCCTCTCTGAATATCCACCTCACTTCCACTCTCTTCACCATCACTCGACTGACTGCTATCGACATACTTGTCATCTTCATCCAGAGCTATGAAATATATACACATAAAAGGTAAAATATCTAGGCACAAGTAGTAACTCATCTCAAAATATGAGCTGAAATAAAAATATCTACCTTTTGTTATCTCATCATTACTACGTTTCCTCTCTCGGGATTCATCATCTGAAAATTTAGGGTCTGGTGGGATATCGTCTAAATTTTCATCTTCTAAATCACCCAGTAAATTACGCAAGTATTTATCTTGCTCTTCAATGTTCAGTCTAAAAAATTAACACAAGAAAGAAAATTTAGATGGAATATAAAAACCTATGTTTCTATAGATCCAAATGCATAAATTAATTGTCAAATAAATTCATACATTTTGTTTTTATAATATTAGTAACAAATGAAAAAATATAACATTTATCACATAAACAATGAATTCAAGTAACTCACTGGGAAAACTCAGCTCTTGATAACACTTTCATTTCAAAGCAAAGGCCATGTCTTCATGAGTTCCACGGTTGCATTCACTTACAATTAGCAGAGGAATCAATGTATTCTGTGCTGTCTAAACAATGCTTACCCTTCTGTGGATGACATACAACTAACTCCTATGCAAAAGCCTCCTCTTCTACCGATTTGGTGCAAGTGAAGTTGGCTACATTGTCATTACCACGGAGAATGAGTGCGTATATACCTACAGCCCCCTTCAAAAGTGTCATTAAGAGCAGCTAGGAGCGTGTTATTTGCCCCCCCAAGGGCATTTTCCACCACTACTATCTTTACTTAGTAGCAAATGATGTGCAGCTGGAAGTATGTACAAAGTAGCAAACGATATTTAAAATGTAGATACTGTTTATTTCACTTATAGTATTTTTGGGTACCCGTGTATGCGTTAGTGTTAGAAAACCCGGGTATACACACAAGGGTTAGCATCAATATTTTCATTTGTAGTATGTAATTATATAATAAGCATTTTTCATGAAATAATAACTTGAGTTGTGGAATTAGCTGAACAATCTTCAATGGTCATCTGATGGCAGTTGACTACCTGTCACCATGAGTATATTACTGTACTGTTATTTTTTTGGTAGGAAATTTTACTTTGACTTACTGTTGAAAGACTGTTATCCTATGTTTGGAGCAAATATGTGGCAGAATTGCTTGGGAGCCTAGGCATTGGCGGCCCCAAGGGGGGGGGGGGTAGCAGTAGGGGCAATTGCCCCCAAAACCATTTTGCCCATAGTTTGTTACAAATTTCCGGGACGAGACCTACGAACCCCCCATTTCCTGGGGGTATTCCATACCCCAAGAGCCGCTGCTGCCCCCCCTGAACCTCTGGTATGGAGCCACCCCTGCTAGGATGAGAAAATGATTCCAAGTTTGATTGTTATTAAAGGTGCCTGTGGAATTTAATGGGCTAATTATCCTATCTTGTCCAAATGAATTTATTTTTATACAAGTATTGCCATGTTTTTGTTCATAATTATCATCACATTATTTATTGACAACATGAGAAAACACCAAGAGAACTGAAGTGTGTAATACCAAAATAATGATTTACAGTAATGTTGTTCAAAGTGGAATGATTAAATCTTTTATTGGGAGGTCCCTCAGTCAGTTGGAGAATGTTTTCTCCGACTGTGAACACTATGGGAAAAAATTGTGAATTTAAGTTCAGTCTTCAATCTGTCTCTCAATTTGGTACTGTGCGTAAGTGCATGAAACTAACTAATTCTAAATTTACTTTTTTCTAGAGCATTAATAAGGAACCAAGCTCCAATGAAGTTATTACTAATGACGTTATGAAAAGCGAAAAAGAAGAAGAGGAAGATGGAATTGAGAAGAACGTTGAAAACTTGAGACACCAAGTGGATGAAATGCACCTACGTGTTGAAGAGATGAGGAAGGAAGTCAAAACTTTAAAAGTTAAAGTCTCTCAGGTAAGTTGTTAGCTCTTTAATTTGAAATTAATGAATATTTACATTTTTATGTATGTACAATGTGTATTTGTGCTCCAACCAGTGGTGTACCTAATGGGTAGTGGGGCTGGCCCCTGCTAGGGACACTATCATGGAGGGGCAGCGCAGTGATTTTTCCCCCCAAATATAGGATAATGTTGAAATAAACAATTTCATCCACATATCCAATTATAGAAATGTAGAGAATATAAAGTTGTAGCAAAAGAAGGAAAATAGAATATGGGGTAGAAGTGTGGGAGTGGGCACCACCCCTTCCTTCCTTACTTGGGTACCAGAATAAGTATGGTACCATGGCATAATTGATTTTTAAAAATATTTTTAATATTATGATTTCTTGATTATCAAAGACTGATTTAACAAAACTGTTTGTTGTTTTTTATTATCTCTGTGCCATTGCCAACTTTAAAAAGTTTTTGTAATTATGCCATAAACTGGCTGAGGAACAAGAAGTTTTTCAATGTACATTGGCAATTTTTAGGACTTTCTTATTTTTATTTTGTTAGTATGGGACTGATAAAATTCCTGTTATTCATTTCATAGGCATTAGAAGAGTTGCGTGAGGAAGAAAAACCTTGTCAAGAGGTTGAAGAGCGTCTGGCATTGTGGAGGCGCACTGAGGAGATACTTCCAAGACCTGGATCTGAAGGGTTGGCTGGGGAGGGCGTTGAACGATTGAAGAATATGGCTGATGCAAGTGCTAGGCGCTTACTGTCATTGGCCTCAGCGTGGGATGAGCGTCGAACGCCTCTCCTTGCTGAGTACAGGAGACTCCGGGAACATGACACAAATAGGGCTGTAAGTAGTTGAGAAAAATAATATATTTATGCTTTGGAGGTTATGGTTTGGTACCAAATGGGTGATTGTTGGAAAGAGATTAAAATGAAAATTGGAGGACCCTTTATTAGTTAGCACTGTATTGTTAATTTATTAACTACCCTTTTTCTTTCATGATGTGTTTTACTGAATTATTGCTATCCTGTAGAGAAATTTTAATGATCCATTTAATGGTGCAATTTAATCTCTAGTCTTCAGATGTTTCCATTTCTGCTGCTATACAACCCTTGGGGTATTCAAACAAAATTTGGCACCTCTGTTCCTTAGGACATAGAAGGATTAATAGCAGGGTTGCTACAGACTTGGAAAACCTGGAAAAGTTAGGGAAATTGAAAATGGCTCTGGAAAACCTGGAAAAGTCAGGGAAAATGAGAACTTACGTGGAAATTTGCTTTTCCAAATCAAAATTGTTTTTTTTCAATAAGTGAGCTGTACCATTTTAGGCACTTTCTGTGTGTGTGTGTTGGCTTAGTTAGTGCTTTTAGTACCTTGCCTAAATCAGGCACTGGAGCTCCTATTTGGTCTTTATCAATTACAGTAAAACCTCTACTAAACGAAATTCAAGGGACCGATAATTTTCCAGTTCGTTAATTGGGAGTTCGTTTGTCGGAGGTGCTTTTCACGTTGCATCACTCCAGGGGCAATGTAAATAATCCACTTCTTGTACCTTGAATTTCAGGGAATATGGTATGAAGAACTCAATTAAAGGTAAAATTTCCACAGAGGATAGCATACTTTTATCCTTACTGCTCCCTTGCCTCACAAAAAACCGTGGAATAACAACGAGCAGGTATTTCAGCAAGTCCAGCTAATTATACCATTTACTGCGATTTCTAAAGGCCGATTTATAGTTGGCATGAACGTCAAACTTTAACCATGAATTGTTTTCGCGTTGTCGCCATCCTGTTACGATCGCCGTCAACTAGAATGTGCGTCGGTAACCATTGGTCGCCTTCATTCATCTTTGCTTGGATGCAGATGTTTACATGCAGCAGATCGCCAACATGTGTTGATTTATTTACTATCTACAAAAGAGCGAGAACCTGGACGAGTACGACTATTATCAACTAGTAATTGCTGTGATAATTGTAGTAGTGGGTTGGAACTCGTGTATTCAGCTCGAGGGTGAAGTACGCGTTGATGCCAATCGTAAACTGGCCTTATCTTCCCGACCAATGCATCACAAACACGCTAGAATTAATGATAGTAGTTTCTTATGCCGCCACTTTCAAGAACTCTAACTTAACACTGTCACATCCGCGGTGCATTCAAGGTTTTTGAGAACTGCTCCGTAAATACTGCACGATATATTTTGGTTTTCGTTCCGCCAGCTACTTTTTTTCGAGAATTATTTTCAAGATGGCGGCGAGCGAAAAAAACAATTATCACATTTGAAACGTTCGAATTCAAAAAAATAATGTTATTACAGCAATAAAAATATATAGGAATGCGCACAACGTAAATGATCACTGAATGGGATTTAATTGCATTAGATGTGTTTCAAGTATGCTAAAGAAATTTTCGAGCCCGCGATATGAAAGTCAACATTTGACATTTTATAAATCAAGCATGGATAACAATTTTTGCAAAAGGGCGGAGAATAAATTACGAACTTACCTTGCAAATAAGTAGATACATTACCAGACGTAATAATTGCCACTTAAGGCAAAACCAGGCTTCACTCGCAAAGATTGTAATTATTCATTTAATTATTCTACCAGCTGATTGGTATGTTCTTGGTGTTGAGGTCCGTAGTTTTAGCAAAAGAAAAGGAACATCCGTTTAACTTTAACGAGGTTTTATTCACATGACCAGGTCATTTTGGTACAACACTTCTGTCACAAATTCAAATTACAATCCAGTTCACAAAAAAAACAAATGAAAATCACTTCGCGTGACTTGCGCTGCCAACCTATAAATTCCATTCTTTTCATTACCAACCAAAAATATTTGTAGCACTTGGACAGTTCCAATTCTGCATCCCAATCTCACGAAATTGAACTGCAGTAACACTCGAGAGCAACCAGTTTTCACTCGAAAAGATTGAAATAATAAACTCACGATGTTGAACCGCAGTAAAACTCAAGAACACCGACCAAATCACTAACCACGCCGCTAACACTGACGCAAAATACCGGAAATGCAATTAACTGGATAAACAACAAGGACCTTTCTGATTGGCTTGTTTGTATGGAGTCTCTGATTGGTCCTAGTCACTTTAAAATTAGCAAAAACGGCAAAAACCTCGCAAAATATTCAAAATTAGCCTTTTTTTTTGAAAATACGTTAAGAAGAGGTAAATATTATAATTCAGGGCTAATCTTTCATTTCGTTTATCGGGAGTTTTCGTAGAGCAGGAGTTCGTTCATTAGAGGTATTTACCAATGCATTTAAATAGGAATTTGGTGGGACCAATAGCATTTGTTCGTTCATCGGAGTTCTTCGTTTATCGGGAGTTCGTAAGGTAGAGGTTTCACTGTAATTATATGAACCTAAAGTTAAAGTTCAGGTCCTATTTTGTACACTCATGCTGAGGATGATGAAATATTTATTTCTCCAAAGATTGTGTATGTACAGGTAATTCCTTGATAGCCACTCCCTAGTCATAATAACCTCCAGCATGAGTCATTGAAGTCAAACGGAATTCACAACAGGATCTCTGGTCCATTGAGTGCCCTTATTTTTTCTTTTTAGGACTCGAATGTCTGAGGAAACATGATTTTTACCTTTGAAAACCTTACTTCATATAGTGAAGAAATGTTTTCATTGAGAGGTCTAGGTACACAGGAAATGCAGGAATTGTTAATGATTAAAAAGGAAGGGAATTTGTTTCTTCCTGAAAAAGTTAAAATGAATAGAGGTAGTAGGATTTAAGTGGTCTTTGTACTTTGATTTGTCATGCCTCAGAATATGTTTCATTCTTTGTAAAATGTCTATTCTGAATGTGCTCTTATACGAAAATTCCAAGCCATTCCTGTTCAATCACAATCATGCATTTTTCATCATCATCATTGCTGGTCATCAACCCAATGATTAGTTTGACACGGCTTTCCACTCTATGCTTCTATCAGCTAGCCTCTTCACCTCTACATATATCTTTGTTTCCTCATCATTCATTATTTGCTCCATGTATCTCAGCTAAGGTCATACTCTGCTCTGGCTGTATTCATTAGAAACGTTTATCTTAAAATGTGCCAAATTAGGTTGTCCCTCCTTTTCATTCGAGTTCTTAAGAGAATTTCATCATTTCCTACTCTTCTCAGTGCCTCTTCGTTCATTGAGTGATCAATCCACTTGTAAGTGCAATTGTATATCATTCCACGTATAAATTCCTCAGGAATGATTTTTTAAACAGCTACTTCTAATTTGTTTGAAATTCTAAGAGCGATTATCTTCATTCATTCTATTGTCCTAATCCATATGTACCCTTTGTTCTTCCTTCTTAGCTTTGTGTGACAATAGCAATCCAGTATCCAAGCATTATTCAGATATCTTCTTTCACATTTTTATAAATTCCAAGATATTTTTAACAGAATACATACTTTGATTTCTTCATACTCCATCATAGGCATGTAGACTTGTACAGCTATTGTGTCTGTCACAATGACTATCCTTTATTTACCCTGGAGGAAGCTTTTAACATGCATTCTAGTGTTCTTCTTAAGAATAATTCCTACCCCTGCATGATAAATAATCCAGTGTGTACGGTCCTGTTGCTTCCTCTCCAAAAGTCTTCTACTTCACACTAGAGTTGGGTTGATCGGTCACGAGTCGTTCATATGAACGAGTCACTGAGGTGAGTGTGATGACTCGAGTCAATAGGTCTGGGAGAAACAACTCTTTGGTGAACGTTTGTGCCGGCTGAGCCACTGAGTGCAGCGCTGACTCATAAAGGAGAGAGTCGCAGAGTCCCCATGATTCCCGTGATTCTCAAAGATTCAAAGGACTAGCTGACTCGAAAGACGAGCTGACTTGAAAGACTCGAAAGACTTGCTGACTCGAAAGACTCACACACCCAAAGGACCACAAAGGACATACTGACTCGGAGACGTGAGGGCGTGACTGACTGAATTGCTGACTCAAAAGACTCTTCCCCATTCATTGAATCCCAGGGACTCGTTGAGTGGCAAGAATGACTATTCATTAATGACTGTCAAAAGAAGAATCTTACCGTAAGATCAGCAACTTTGCTAGATTTGAGGAGTAAATTAAGTCCTTATTTCAACATCATGTAAATAATATGATGACTTTCAACTGAAATCATTGGTTCATTAAAAAGCTCTTAGTTATTGCTGGAAATCCACCGTTTAAGACTCTGTATTTGCAGTTCGGAAACTCTAATTTTACCCTCAGATGAATATTGTAGGCAGTTATTTTTTTTACAATAAACAATACTGATATAGGTGGTATCCGGTAAATGTCTTTTGCATTTATTAACACATTTTACAAAATTAACGCAGTTTACAAAGAGTTAACACATCGGAATCATGATCAGTTAATTGGTGGTAGATGACCAATACTATATGAAACAACAATTATTTTACATCGATAAAACTTGTAGCTAATTATTTTAAAATGCAGAAACTCTAAACTTAACTACTTTATAACAAAAAAATACATTTAACCTTCCCAATTATGATTTAAAAAGATCATCATTGATAGTTTGATCGGGCCCAGTCTACTTCTATTTTCAGTAAGAAACTGGCCTCCCTTCGAAAAAACACGCTCACAAGGCACTGAAGTGGCCATCACACACAACCTTCTTTTCATTAGTGTATAGAGCCTAGGGAAGACCTGTTTCCTGCTCCTCCACCAAACAAGTGGGTCAGAGGTCCTTTCCAAGTATTCCTCCTGTAATTACTTGTCCACTTCCACAATTGCTGCAGATGTTGGAGTTCCTTTCTTCTGACTAGCAACGGTGGAATCGAAGTCCTCCCACTTAGAAGAAGTTTGCAGGGGCCTCTTTTCTTCAGGTTCAGAGTGCTCAATAATGGGTAATTGCCTGGTTTTATTGCATAAGGCATGGTAGGCTGCCTTATAACTTGTATTTTCGGAGAAAGCATATTATTTGAATCATGGATCCATTAAACATGCTTCTCTCAGTATGGGATTAAACTCAACATCTTTAAATCTCTTCTGGTGTCTCTCCAGCATTTTCTCAGCCATTACATTTACTTCAGGTGACTCATCATTCAAAGAAGGGGGGAGCAAGGGTTTTGAGTGGGCAGAGGAGGGATAGACTTAAGAAACGGCAGTTGCAGGGGTTAGGGACAGGGTGGTGACGGATGCAAGGGTTATGTGAGGACCCGGGTGGCGGGGAAGAGAGGGGGAAGGTTTAAATATCAAGTGCATTGCCCATGCCCGGGCTCTGGAGGAGGCATCTTTCGTGCTCCCTGGCGCCAGACTTGTCGAGCGCTTAAAACAAGAGCACTCTTGTTTAAAGCGTTCCACCAGTCTGGCCGATTTCCACCAAAGTCCATCCCGGCGTTCTATACTCTAGCTTGTGCACGCCAGACTGTTCGAGAACTTCCTTCTGTTCTTTCTAGTAGTTTTTAATTTATACATACTTTAATGCTCTCACTAGGGTGTTTCAGGGAGTATATTTTTGCGTGTAATGCCTTAGTGTGAGAGAAGGATTTCTGGTGGGTTACTCTTCCCACCCGCCGACAACCCGCTATCACAGGCTCTTTGAAAGAGCGAGCAATATAGTATATTATATGTAATTACTGTTATTTAAAGGTACTGTTATTAACAAATCATATGGGATGGCTGTTTTAAATAGTGTTATAGGCCCTTAGATTCAGAAAAGTGGACATATAGAGTTGGTATTATAGAAGCCACCGTTAATTTAAAAGGCAAAGACGATCAGTGAATAATGACAAGAAGTTAATTAGTGTTAAAGAAGTAAGTAATTTTGTACATTATATGATTTTGGCATTTAAACTCTTGGCTTTATTATTTTGATTTGACTGCACTATTTGTACAATGCTTGACGTAGAATGTGTCTTTCCTAAGAACGAATAACATAACCGCACATTTAGAGATATCAACAAGATTATTGTTTTTTTTTCCTCTGTCATCGTGCATAAAGGTGATTTAAAGATCTGATTCTGGGTAGAGTGGCCTTGGTCACATTAACCAAAGCTAATTAGTTTGCCCGTTTATTCTAAAAATCTTTAAAGCCATCATTACTCATTCACAATTCAGCTTTACTGTTGTATGTAAGCCTCGTCATTTATGTACCCCGCAGTACTCCAAAGTGATTCTAAAGACTCACTCAAGTGAACGAGTCATTGAAGTGACGTGATCCAAATGACTCGAGTTAATAAAAAGAATCATTTGGCCCACCTCTACTTCACACTGCTTAATCTCACCGACTTCCAAATGTCAAGGCCCACTGTCCACTTTTCTGTTTTCAGAATTTTCAGTCTTCCGCAGGTGTTAAGTGTTGTTACATTCCATGTTCCGATCCTGAATTGACCATCAGGCTTAGTTGATGTAGATGAGTTGAGTCCCCATCTGGTTATCTGATTGGGGAAGTATTTTTTCAATGGAATATTTTACTCTAGGAGGTTCCTTAGCTCTTTGCTTGTTAAAAAATTTAAAAGAAAAAGTGCTGGTTACAGGGAGCTCCTTGGGATTGTAATGTGAATGTTTCTCTTTGCCTTCCACATGTCAAAGAAACAAAGCTGCACAAAGTTACAGGCAAGGTAACATTTAAATTAATGGATGAAGGCGGTACTTTGTGGAACTTCCGGGCATTAAACATGGTAAATGAAACAAACTTTGTACATTCCACACAGCTTTATGTGTTCCCCGATCTCCTCACTGAAACATGTATAAAGTCTTGTGGTGAAATGTTTATTCAGTTGGCCTCCCCTTGAAAATGACGCATAGTCATCGAAATCGATCGGGAAAACATAAAGCTGTGTGGAATGTACAAAGTTTGTTTCATTTACCATGTTTAAGGTAACATTACTTTAACTTTGTTAAGGTAAATTTTACCTCACCTGTAGTGAAGTGAGTGGTGCTGTACTGATCACTGTGGTGTCCACATTCACTCATGTGAGGAAAGGCTGCTACCCTTTTTTCTGCTTATTCCCCATGACTCATTGTTAGATGAATATAGATGATTATTCCGCTTCTCACCTGGAGGCTGAATGTCACCCGGTGGACACCCTTAAGCGTAGCCCTGAGTGTGCCTTCATCCTGATGTGAATGTCGTGTATGACATAGAATTTGGTATTATATAGTCACATTGCAATGGTCATACATACATGAACACTTAAGTGATATTGCATTAAACCCTCAAGCATGACTTAAATTGCTAGTATTTTATCTATTCATTTTACATTGTTCCTTTATGTTGAAGATGGTGTGTATGCATTAACTGTAATATTTTTAATAACCTAGTGGCTCTTTAAAATGATTCCAATAGCGATGTTGTTATTATTTTTTATTCAACAAACTACCTACTTAAAAGCTTCCCTTACCTTGAAGTATAAAATATGAGTATAAAAAACTGCTGACTCACTTCTGTCTACCACATGGTTTAGAAACTTGGTTATTCTGTACCTTAGCAGAAAAAGATTTTGTCGATACACATTTCTGAAATGTGAATGCAGCCAAAAGCAGTTATTTTATGGTACTAAATTTGCGGCCTCTATAATTTAAGAAAATTTCAAGCGCTGTACAGAGGTAAACAATAGTGCAATTAACGGCCCTTGGAAAGTATGAAGTGTGAAGCTATGTGAAGTAAAATACATGAATCAACATGAGGAAAATCATCCTATTCCACCTAAGTCCAAGCATGCCCCAGTTGTTCAGTAGCCGATACAATTGGAAGTTGTCCCCTGGCTGTGCAGTCTTTGAAATACGACAGTACTTAATGTGGATGGACATCATAAATGAATCATTTTTGCTTACTCTTTGCATACACATCTACCGTTCATTTTGTTCATAAAAACTACATGATATTCCCTTAAAAAACATCAACGTTAACGATTTACACATAAACAATGTTCATGAGTTTATGTAGTCAGTAGGAAAGTACAACTGCGATGATTTTTATATCATGGGAGTAAAGACAGAGGAGATGCTTTTATTGAAGGATATCTTTTTTTATCTCGTCTTCAAGTTTTTGTCTCAGCTAGAGAGAACGTGTGGAAATACGCTCTCCTTGAATTGTCGCCACTTCTGCTATTGGTAGGTACTATGCTGGGGTCCAAGGTGTAGCGCTAGTGGCCATAACCCAATGGTTAGATTTGGATTTATGTTTAATAAAACATTAAAAAACCAAACTGTTTTTCATGTATTTCACTATAATGCATATAACTATATGGTGTGCATGAGTTTGTGTTTTTCATTTATTCTTGCTTTTTCGTTATAATACCTGCTTATGTTAGAATGGATATTTTAACCTGGAAAAATGAAAATTTTGGCCTAGAAAACTTGGAAAAGTACTGAAATTTAATTATTTCTGGTCTGTAGCAACCCTAAATAGGCTCTTCTAGAAAGTCCCTAGGGTCCCAAATTAGGCATCTCAGTGGTTTTAGATTTTCGCATTACTCAAATTTTGCACCATGTTGAAGATATAGTATGTGCAAAACCTTTGAAGTCATAAGAAAACCCTAGAGCTCAGATGTGAGGTCCTGGGGCTTCAAACCATTGCTTTCTATGTGAATGCGTAACATGTGAGCTGATGAGCTGAATATATGCTGGTTCTCATCCAGTTCCTACAACATGTAAACGCCCATCATCCCAACATCACTGGAAGAGAACGGCCAGCTACCATTCCTCGACATCCTGATCTACCAAAAAAGTAACGGTAGGCTTGGCCACAGAGTCTACCGCAAACCTACTCATACTGATCTCTATTTGAATGACTGGAGTCACCATCACCCTTCCAAAAGGTTGATTCCCCCCCATCGTTGTTTCATCAAACAAGAGACATCGCTGATGAAGATAGCCTGTCCGACGAACTGAAGTGCCTCAAAACGACTTTCCTCCAGAATGGTTACAACAGAATTCATATCTCCATGGCCCTAAAAAGGACCTTTCACTCAAAGAGGAAAGGAAAAAACCCTCTGCCAGGGCATGCATATAAAATATCCAGGATATTGGGATGCCACAACATCGAAACGATACACAAACCTCCTGCCAAACTCAGGAATATTCCAGTCAGAGCTAAGGACCCAATTGGCCTCAAGTAGCCAGGTGTCTACTGGGTGCCATGTGAGTGCAGAGCTGCTTACATTGGGGAGACAGGACACACAATAGAGACACATCTTAAGGAACATAAGTGACATCTACAACTTGACTACCGGAAAAATCATCCATCGCTGAACACGGCCACGGATTCGACCACTTCATCTGAATGACAAAACCAGAATACTTGCCCACTCCTCTAGATTTTGGGATTGCCTGGTCATGGAGCACATTGATTTTCTCTTGGAGGAAAGGAATCTCAACCGAGATTCAGGCTTCTCCTTGAGCAACTCCTGGAAACCTGCTTTGGGACATCAATGTGGGACACTCGCATAGTATATGGGATGTGGTTTCATCCTCCTCTTCGCACCATCTACATCTGGCGGGATGGACAATCCTTAGCAGATGGAGGTGCCTCATTACATGATAGTGCCCTGTAAGCAGTCCTACTATCGTTCGAATTTGATCCCTGTTTGATAGGAGGAGTCTCTTTGTAAGGCGTAGATTTTGTCCTTGTATATGAAGTTTGGCCTGTCGTAGCCCTGGTGAATTCCGCCAGATCTCAGCATGTTGGGCTAAGCCCCATCTCCTGATCTCTTCCATTCCCGTTGAGGGTCCGATTGGAGCTACTGGCTCTGGCCCGATCGGATTGCAGTTGGTTCCCGCTTTTGCAAGTTCGTCCGCTATTTCATTTCTGGTTACACCTTCACGTACCCAGAAGATTTCCACCTTGCCGCATCTGCTGATAGTGCTGAGTGCCTCTCAACACTCTTGCAGTAACCGAGACGCACCATGGCGATATCAGGACTTTCATAACCGCATTTAAGAATGTAACAAACACTTCTTAAGGTGAAAATTTGAGTTCCTCCCACTATTTTCAGCAACAGTTAGTTTTTAATGTGGTGGCATTATAAAGTTTTTCAAACTTCATGTGAAATCTAAACTTATAATGCCTTCTGAAATGGATTACATTTTTTTAGAGTGGGAGAACATCTGTATCTATGAATCCACCCTGAAGTAGTGTTCCAAATGAGGATTATAATTGAATGGTAACATATTATATGAATATTATCTGGTAAATTACTCTTTATAGAGTTTTCTTCTCTTCCTGTTTCATGAATGAAGTCCTAACACCTCCTGCTGCTTAGCATTGTGGTAGTCTGCTGAGTTTTTTTTGTAGATACAGAGTGTAGATATCCCCTGGAATTCGGCTATCTTACTAAATTTCATTGAATGTAATTTAATTTATTTTTCAGTCTGAAGCACAAAAACAGGTAGAATTACTGAGGAGTCTTCGAGAGAAAACGAGAGAAGTGACGGAAGAAGTTCGAGAGAAAGAACAAATTCGAAAGCAGTTGACTGCAGAGAGAGAGAAAATTACCAAAGATGTTGGAAGGTTAGCAATTGGCTATGTAGCCTAGTTTACCTCTCTTTCTTTGTGACTTAGAAATTGAATTTTAGGTATTGCTAAAGTGGTGTTAATGGTCTAAGTTAGTGGTTTCCAACCAGTGGCACATGGACCCTAAGGGATGCATATTTGGTGGGTTATGGCTTTGTAAGGAAAGCCTAATAGTACTTAAAGTGTGGCATGCATGCTCCCTTACTTTGAACAGTCCACCTCATTGGGGTTCTTTCAAAGGAAATGGGACACAGAGGGGGGCACAAGTCAGAAAAAAATTGGGAACGTAATATAAGTAAAGTAAATTAAAAAAGTCTTAAGTAAGCTTCGTGAAAACTTAAAATGGAGGTTGGGAATGAGTGAATTATAACCTTTGAGAATCATGCAATTCTGTATGTTTTTGTTTAAAAAATACTGAAACTTGAAATATGGTTGTTTTAATGGTCACAAAATTAATTTTACTGCCTTTTTTGAAGCTGGCACTTTTTATGGGAGGATTTTTTTTACTATGGTGTGATGTTCATTGTGGGTGGATTGCCTTGAGATTATTATTAATAATAATATTAATTTATTCACACCGACTTGGCAACATACATTGCATGGTTTCGTCAGGGGTCATATGAAAATAAACATCGTCATAAAATAAAGTACAATAAAATGGGTTTAAATGCATTCATTTAAATATTCATTGATATCATAATAGGCTTTACATGCCAAAAAGTTTCGTAATTTGACCTTGAATAAGGAAGGGAGACAACTTTTTAACTCAACCGGCAGTTTATTGAAAATAATGGCTGGAGTGTGATGAGTTCCCTTGAGAGCTAGAGATAGATGGTGACTTTTGAGGTGAACATCACCTTTTGTGCGAGTGTGATGGTCGTGCCATTCTTCATTCCTTGGAAAATGCTGAGGATGCAGTAAAACAAAAGTGGCACAGTTCAAGATAAATATGGAAGGAAGTGTTAATATTTTTAGGGCCAAAAAGATAGGTTTACCAGGAGTCCTTTTTGGGACTTGAACCATAGCTTCTATGGCCTGCTTCTGTAGAGAAAATAATTTTTTTTGCATGGTTTGAGATTCCCCAGAACATAATGCCAAAAGATATGAACATGAACATTAGCATGGTAAATAAGTTGGAGGGTAGTAGGAGATAGAAAAGGAGCCAGCCTTCTGAGCATAAAAATACCAGTGCTAACCCGATTCATGATGGCCTCGATATGAGGTGTCCATTTAAGGTCATCCGAAACCAGAAGACCTAAGAATTTAACACAATTATTGCGGGAAATAGGCTCATTCTTCAGTTTAAGTTGATGATTAGCCATAAATGTGGCAGTCTTGGGGTGGAAATCCAGGAAAACAGTTTTATTAGTGTTAATTGATAGATAGTTGTTATTGCACCACTCAGCCATCCTAGAAATGGAGGTATTGCTGGAGTTAAGCAGATCAGATATATTACTGGAATGTGATAGGCATGAAGTATCATCGGCATATAACACAGCATCACCTTGAGGAAACAGGTTTGGCAGGTTGTTCACAAAAGTAATAAACAGAAGGGGGCCAAGGATGGAACCCTGGGGTACCCCAGTAGTGATGTCCATAGGGGAAGAGAATGAGATATCTTTACTATACTGTGACCGGCTCTTGTATTTCACAATTTGGTGTCTACCAGTTAGATACGACCTTATCCAATCCAAAGCCTTCCTCTTATTCCAGTGTTGGCCAGCTTAAGTGGGAGAATACCATGATTGACTCTATCAAAAGCTTTTGACAAATCATAAAACACACCTAGCGAGTGTAAATTTTGATCAGGGGCACTATAGATCGAGTTCAACAATTTGAATGCAGCAGTGATTGTCGATCTTGCTTTTCTGCAGCCATGCTGTGAATCATGTGAGATATCTTTCGATTCAAGATAAGAAATGGTGCGGGAATAAAACACTTTTTCAAAAAATTTGGAGAAAGCAGTTAGGACAGAGATAGGCCTGTAATTGTTGGGGTCTGAAAGTGAGCCTTTTTTGGGATAGGTAGTACAGCAGTTAGTTTCATGCGAGAGGGAAATTCACCATTGAAGAAAGAGGTATTGATGATATCAACCAGAGGATTGGCAATGTAATGAATGACAGTTTTAGTGATTAGACATAAGGATGTCATCGATCCCAGAGGATCAGTTATTGGGGAAGGAGTTAACAAGCTTAATGACTTCATGTGTGTCAGTGGGCTGCAAGTACATTGAGCAGGAAGAAGGGGTGTGAGATATGAAGGCTGCAGAATTTATGATGTGGCTTTGAGGAGAGTTACAAAAGTGTTCATTGAATTGTTCAATAACATGGGGATCAAAGGTAGATTGATGATTGAAATTGATAGCTGTGTTGCTGACACTATGTGAAGCAGACTTAGTATTACTCTTAATAACTTCCCAAGCTGCTTTGGAACGATTATTAGAGATAGAGATATAGTTTTCATTGATTGCTCCATTGTGCTCAATCACCTTAAGTTTAAATCTTTTCAGTGCATTATTATATGATTCTTTCTAGTCTGGATCAGTCAACTTACAGTGGTAGTAAATGTTCTGTAGGGATTTACTTTCTACCATTAGTTCCTTAGAGTAGAAATTAAAGTTAAGAGGGCCATTGCATTGTTTGATATGTTTAACTGGAAATACAGCATTAAAATAGTTGACAAAGGTATTTGAGAAGAGATTGTACTATTCATAACACCAGAAGCTGTATAAATATCCAACCAAAATTCGTTGGATATTAGTTGTGAAAAAGTGTGTCTGGAAGCAGTACTGAAGATTCTTTTGCATACATAATTAGGCTTATTTTTGGAAACAACAAAGGGAAAACTGATCGAGCAAGTTAATGCCATATAGTCATAAAAGCCAATATTAAAAGTGTTAGTTGACAAGCTTGAGGGCGGTAGCGTAGTTGCAAGAACATCAATAAGAGTGGCAGATTGAGTTGTCACCCTAGTGGGATCACAATTTAGCACTGAAAGCCCAAAGCTTTGAAATAGATTTATCAAGTCACATTTATCATGGGTGACGGTTAACAGATCAACATTAACATCACTGCATAATAAGATATGCTGTAGATTTAAAGAAGTAGCCGACATAAGAGCGTCATTAAGGGCTTCAAAAATTCAAAGCCACAACTGCCTGGTGATCGATACACACCAAGTATGACATATTTGTTATTACCGAATTTCTGAATGGCTCCACCGCAAGTTTTATCAACACTAAGAATTTGATTCAAACTGGTAACACATAAGTTAGGACTAGCATAGATAGAAACACTGCCACCTTTACGCTGATTGCGACAGTAGTAGGAGATTAAGTTGAGACCTTGAAGAGCAAGAACAGAGATTTCATTCACCCTTAGCCAATGTTCTGCAATAATCACTATATCAGATGCAAGTTCTTGGATAGCACATTCAATTTGAAAAGTTTTGTTCCGAATCGATTGAGCATTAAAGTAAAGAATGTTTAAAGGTAAGCATCGGTCGTGGGATGAAATTGTATTTAGATTGGAACTAGGCCCAGCCCCTAGTCATATTTGCCTAGGTTTGAGAGAACATGAAGCGGTTCTGGTTACCCTATCAGAAGATGGAGGTTGACTGTGGGCACAGGACGCAACTTGGGGAACATCGCTGATTTCACTTATAGGGGAAGCCATGTTACTACTGATGTTCTTTTCCACAACACCCAACTGTAGACTTGATTCAGGCTTCAACTCGGGAACAATGAGGGGAGTCATTAGATCACTCACTGATTGAGGAGATGACTGGGTCTCACTGCTGTTACTCCATTGCTCACATATATCTTTGGTGGTGATACCAAAAGAGGAATAATTTATAACTGATTGCATCCCAGCATCAGCATCATCGGCAAAATCATGCCTTTTCACAGGGAAAAACTTACCCACATACATATGGGAGGGCCAATTCTCACTTTTCAGGAGTTCGTCACGCAGATGTTTAGGCACTTCAATCTTGAATGAGCAATAGTGATCGCCGATGTGAATGCCTTCGCACAAGAAGTCATCTCAGGGAAATTTCCTACGTAGGTAACCGGCGATGACCTCGGGCGATGTTTGACGTTTAACTCTGCCAACATACAGGAATACGCGGAGCGGGATACCAGAAAAATTACAATTGCCTGACTCTGTGTTAGAGCCAAACACTCCGCTTCTTCTTCTTTTCTCTTTCCTTACACTTTTCTTGGAACGCACTCTCCGGTATCCTTCGCTATCCACTTCAGCACTTTTGTAGAGCATATTTCCCGGCTTTCGGCTTTAACGGGAGATGTTATGACACTGTTGACATGCACACGAGAACTTGTTTCCTGGATCTTAGCTTCAACAGGAGATTTAGCGTCTCTTTTCAAGATCCCCGGAGAACTTTCTTCCCAGTTTTCTGCTTCATCACTATTGACGTGATCGGCTTTATCACTATTGCCACTAGATTACGCAACACTGTTTGCATACGTGGGAGAATTAATTTCCCATTTACCTGTAGCACTGTTAGAAGGTATTACTTTTGCAAAAGTTACACTTTTTTTTTACTTCTTGTAGTTTTCAGCGAGATTAACCTTGAGATTTTTTACCTCTGCTTAAAGAAATTTTTTGTTGTCCGCCATGTTTGTTACGAAAAAGTTGTCTACTCGGCAGCAAAAACACTTTCAGAACAAACAATTGGCCTCGTTAAAGGCCTTCAGACAGATTTCACTCATTCCCGAGCACCTAGAGTGAACAACAACCATGCAAAAACCGCGTGGGATAAACCTTTCACTCGGTAATACCAAAACTTGGCAGGAGCCACAACTCGACAACTCAGTTGCTGCCGCCATATTGAATTACTATGATCAACCCAACTATTAGGAACCCAAGGCTGATTTTAACAACATTTAGGTGTAAGGGAGGATATTTAATGTTTTGTTTTCTCTTTAGAGTAGTGATCGTCTGTGAAATAAGGTGAAATGCTCTTTTCAACTTGCTACTGAAGTACTTTATGAATAAGACAACATGTAATTAACTTAATTATCCAAGCAGGTTATGAAAGGAAGTCTAACATATTTAATCATGATACTTATTGATTTTTTAAATCTTTGAAATGAAATCCTACAGAAATATTTCAATACTTATTTTTTAGTAAATGAATGCATGCAAATTATGCCAGATTCAGTTGATATGTACATATGTATAAAAATTTGATTGCCTCATCAAAGAAGGGTTTTAGTATTTTTTTCCAATTTTGGTCTCTTAAATGAAATGATTACTGGTGTTAAGTGAATTGGAGTATACAAATTCAGTTGAAAGCCATGAGTTCTAAGATAAATTGTGCTCATTCTGTTCTTATTAGTGCTTTTGTGATGGCATTAGGCTTTTATTTGGCTGTTTGACATTGCCTATAAAGAACATTTTGAATTACAGATCTGCGTACACTAGAAGAATCATGGAAATAATTGGTAACATTAGGAAGCAAAATGAAGACATTGAAAAGGTTCTTCAGGACACAAGAGACGTGCAAAAAGAAATCAATCAGCTTACTGGGAGATTGGATAGATCTTTCACTGTTGCTGATGAACTTATATTCAGGGTAAGTCATAATGTGATTACATATTATTCAGAAGTTTTATGTTAGTCTCATTGGAGCCCTTCTGTAACTTTGGTGCTCTTACTTGCACAAATCTTAAGTCATGGGCGAAGCACAATTACCACAAATGCTCTAAAGCTGTCAGCGCCTACCTGTAGACTGTTCAATGTCACTGGTTCATATTCCAGCCATGTCTCATGGTGTATGGGGCATGGATTCAAATGAGTCATTGAACTATTCAAATATACACTAAATGAGAACAATTTAACAGTAGGAGAAAGAAATGTGCTCTATGTACCTCGAAAATAGAGTCGTTAGCTTTCTTGCATAACACAGTACAAATTAATACATCCATTGATGAAGCATTCCTCCTTTGTCCAGTGGCATTCTTAGTTATCCCTTAGAAAACATCCTAGAAGCTATATGTGAAATGTTTACTTTCCATCGATAGTTATCAATTTCACTTCTATATATATATATGTACTTAGATTTATAATCATCTTATGTGTAACACTAATGTTCATGAGTTGCATCCAAATTTTTTGTTTGTTATTTTATTTTCAATTATTCTAGTTAATATTTTATTTATAAAAACTTGGAATTTTACATCAATAAATCAAACAATCAATAATGTGGGCCATGAGTTCTTGAGAACTTACATACTTTGTGTATGGGAAGTTGAGATCCTGAAGAGGAAATCTTATGGTTTTACACATTCGAAAGTGTTTGTGTCCAGTTGATGGTTATTTTTCTGTCACAGGATGCAAAGAAAGATGAAACAGCCCGGAAAGCATACAAGTTGCTGGCAACTCTCCACTCTGATTGTAGTGACATTGTTCGTATGGTTGAAGAAACGGGGGCCACTGTACGTGAAATACGTGATCTTGAAGACCAGGTTAGTATACTTTTTATCCTGTGTATTTTTATAATTAGTTCCTTGGAACACATCCACTAGCATGGACACTCATGGTGATCAAGGCACGACAATTTATTTCTTTAATACTCTTGAGTGTTGGCGTATTTTTAGAACTGAATTTTGTCCCTTATATTGTATGTATTGAGTAGAATCAATGTCATTAATACCATATGAGGCATCAATGGAGATATTTGCCTTGACCATATACATATAATGGAGAGCTTTGACTGCAAGTGAGTTTCAAGTGGAGTGTGCTAAGTCCACCAAAGCCATGTATGTGTAGTTTATATGTTATTGTTTCTCCTTTGTTAAAAACTATCGTATGTAGGGATGTGCGAGTAGTACTTTTTGATCTCGAGTCGAGTTTAAGTTACTCGCGAGTATCAAGTCGAGTCGAGTTGTATGAACTATGGCAATTTCCCAACCAGGCAATATAATTATGCATGCACCAACATATTCTCGTTTTCCCAATCTCCATTTTCCATTTTCTCTTCTGAACTAACCTCTTGTGTGGTGGAGCGTGGTGGCCTAGTGGGTAGAGCGCTTGGCTACTGATCGGAGGGTCCCGGGTTCAAATCCGGGTGAAGCCTTTGGATGCCCCCGAACAAAAAAATCCTCTTGAGTGCGAGGTGCCCAGGCCCCCCTACCCTGAATGTGTGAAATTCACACGCCTTTGGCTTAGTACGGGGTGAGCTCTACCATCAACTATCCAAACCAACCTTCGGGTTGAATCACTGAGTGAACCTCTTTTAATTTGTCGACAGTTTTATTTAATGACTGCATTGGGTTGAAAACTTGTGTATCCAAAATTCCTAGGAAGAGCCCAGAGTAGTCGTAGCAATTAAAGTTAGACAACAAGCCGACTATCAATACCTAATACAGTAGATTCCGGTTAATTGGGACACATCGGGACCGGTGTACTTTGTCCCAATTAAGCGGCTGTCCCGTTTATCCGAAGTATCCCATAAATATGTTTAAATAAGCGTTGAAATGAAAGTCAGAAAGCTAAATCACAATTAAAATGCAAAATGTTTAATTACATTGTATTTAAACAATAAATTGATAATAAAACATATTTATAAACATTTTTGGAAACCTTGTGTCATAAAAAAATCTTTTGGCATCGATCTAATTCGGATAAATTCCCTTTACAAAATCCTGCAAAAGAAGGATTTGTGATTAGCTATAGAATTTACGATGGAACGTTAGATAAGAATAATTGATGATCTAAAGCTTTATTTGCATAGAAACCAGAGAGTACTTACTATTTATTTAATGTGTAGCTCCTCATTGAAGGAATTTGTCCAGGGTGTTCTGCTTCATTCTCTTCACCCTCGTCGCACATACAAAGTCGGCACAGACATCTAATGATGGCATCAGACTTCCTTCGTTGCCCTCTTGCATTAAGTAGCATCGCAACCCGTCAATAAACTTCCTGGAATCTGCAGAAATCACTCGGCTACACTGAGATACGTCTTCATCTCCATCATATTCCTTGTCTTCAACCAAACCTTGTTGTATAGCTAGTATAGTTTCCACTATATCATCTTCGCTGCTATCATTGTTGTCATAGCAGTCCATATTGGAGTCGATCCTTTCAAACTCCTCAAAGTTCTTTACTTGATGCAGCTCGGAAACGGATTCAGTTTTACTTTCACATTCAAGTTCTTCTGAAATTTCTGCACTTGATTGCTTAAAACCACAATGAATAAAACAATTTCTAATCGCTTTACTGGTGAATTCTCGCCTGCTATCTGCCAAAAACGTTACTGCTTGCGCAACGTTCACCTTTGAGCTCACTTCCTTGGCAGTTGAAGACGATGTGAGAAGATTATCTTCTATTGAGGCTAGAATGTGATTAATCAATTTTGCGCGGTATATTGTTTACAAATTTTTGATGATCCCCATGTCCATTGGTTGGACAAGAGATGTTGTGTTGGCTGGTAAAAATTCCAACAATGTTTTTTAAGACGTTGGAGCAATTAGGGTGTGCCGTACAATTATCCAGAATAAGAATCACTTTCCTCAAATTCCATGCTAGTTCCTTATCCCAACTGCTTAACCACTGGCTGAAGAGGCCTGCAGTCATCCACGCATTTTTATTTGCGTAATATTCCACCGGTAAGCTGTGCATTTGTAACTCCTTAAAGCAGCGAGGGTTAGCACTTTTTCCAATCACCAAAAGTTTCCTTCTATCACTTCCCGACATGTTTGAGCAGCGCAAAACAGTAATTCGTTCCATTGCTTTTTTTAGGCCCACTAAGTTCCACATAACTGTAGCAAAGAGAGCCATTAGGTGTAGCTCGGTAATACAGGCCGGTTTCATCGGTGTTTAAACGTCATCTGCACAAAATTCCTGAAGTAGGGTGGGTAGCCTCTTACATATCCATTCCTCAGCACTTGCAAAATAAGCACTATGTTTTTATCCGTGAGCATTTTTGAACTTTATTTCCTTTCTACTCTTCCATCTACATAGCCAACCATCTGTTGACTTGAAATCAGTATGGCCAAGCTTCAAAGATAACTCCTCCGACTTATTTTTTAACTTAAAAATTAACTTAGGTCTACTGACACCAACTCCTCGTCCACTAACAATGGAAAACCATTGATTAAGAGGGTCCTCGACATCAGGATCCTTACCTTGGCGTTGGTGTTTTTGGGTAGCACCTTGTTTCCCTTTACTGCTCTAATCTTCTCTAAGTTCATCCTGCTGCTGTAATTATCGGTCTATCGTTGATTTTGGCAATCCTGTTATCTCCGCCAAACAACGAAGACTGGTTTAAGGTGGATGGTCCTTAATTCGGTCCGGTATTGTAGTTTTTTCAGCCAGTGAAAAATCCTTACGTGGCATGTTAACCTGAATTAGGAACTTTTTCGGGAGAAATTTCAGGAAATTAGGAGGAATCACCTCCACCCTTCTTTCCTCAAAACATTTTATCCCATGACAGATCGCCTACAGCCTAACCTTCACCTTAATGGTATACTCCGATAATGAAGCCAAGTTGTGTACCTATACTTTATGCAACTCCGTGACCACAAAACCCAAATCCCCTTCTAGCTGGAATACCTGAGAACGAAGGCAAGTGTACAAACAGTGAAACATTAATTGAAAGCGCTTTCATGACTGGTTTCGTTTAACGACAGGAAATGAGACAGTGAAGGTGGGAATAGATTCCCTCATGGGGGATTAGTTTAAATGCATAGGGAAAATGTATCAAATGATTTACAAGAGCTTAAAAATTTGTATTTCTTCAAGGGAGTAAAAGGCAAATACAGCTGATGCATGGCCCGATTAAGCGGCTTCCTGTCCTAATTAACCGGAGAAAACTCGGGACCTTTCTTCAATTGGGTTCTGTTCTTGATGGTTTGTCCCGAATAAGCAGCTGTCCCAAATAACCGGTGGCCCAATTAACGGGAATCTACTGTACCTACAGTAGAATTCCGTCATTGCAAGTGTGATGTGTAGCAAGAATCTGGCTGTAGCGAGTGATTTTTTACCAATGGTTGGTCTCATGGTAATAACATACGAAGTTGGATGGTTGTAGCGAATGGTTATTTCTCTCATATCGCCATAATGAGTACAATTTTCGTTTATGTCTTCAAGGTTGCATAATTTACAGGCACCTTCTGCTACGAGAGACAAAGTTATTCAAATAGGCATTACTTTGCATCAATGTATCACCTTGAAAAGAAAATGTACCTAATTTGAGATCAGAGTCCCGATTCTCTCTTCGCATGCTCCGATGCTCTAGGTACGTTACTTGTACTATTGATGTGACAATGCGTTTCAAAACTCTCTCGGGCACTACGCCACATAATATCAGATTGTCGAAAAATCACGAGGAAGTGCAAAATCTACCTCGCCGCTACCACGGGGGTAAGTTTACAACTTGAATCCACTGAAATAACGGCTCCCCTCGATTCATTCGAGCACTGGCTGTATAAACCCAGTGTTGGCTTTCAGCTTTCGCTGTACTTCCGAATCATCCGTAAAAATTATGACTCAAGTAAACAATGAACATTGCAAATTGATAATGGCAACATTCATTGTTTACGTAAGGCAAAGGAGCGATCTTCTCGCATGAATCCCATATCATTCTTGCAGAATGTGTCCCGCGTTCATCATTTTCTTCTTGTTCAAAAATTAGAGGTGATGTTTTCTCATCCTAAGCGAGAGGGTGGCCTAGGGAGGTGTGGGAGGGACACGCAGGGGAATTAGCTGTCAATGCTTTTTGAGTCAGGGGGACTCGACTTTCGTAAAATTACTCGAAGTACTCAAGTCGAGTACCAACTACTCGACTCGACTCGAATTTTCGAGTACTCGCACATCCCTAATCATATCTATTCAATTACAAGTTAAGAAATTTTTAGCTATTTTCAGCAGTTAGAAAAAACCTTCCTACGATTTTTAGTCAACTCACTTAATTTCATGACGTTCAGGACTTGAGCATAAGACTGGCATAAAGTTATAATTTTCTCCTTTAAATGTAGGCAATGGAGAATATTCACTGAGAAATGCATTAAATTTAAGTATTACATTTGATATAAGGACCTACTAGTGCCAAGTAAACTTGGTACATCCAGTTTGAGATGTAAATCCATTCCATGTTATCAATTGTATTGTGAAAAGAACCCTAAAATATAGAAATTCCCGGATTTTCTTCATATCATGCTCGGGCCATTAATCTCCATGTATATTTTGTATGTTAGTATGTTGAGTGCAGATGTCACTCATGAATGATGCACACAGCACCAGTGGGTGGTGGGACGTGACATATGGGGTTGGTGGGGTCTGGACCCCGTGAGTGTTTGAATTTATATAATTAAAGGGCACTAAAGAAAAAAGTTTTTATTTACTAGATTTTTAAACGAAGAGAATGCATTTATTCTGAACAACTTTTTCAGTTAGTATGTTTGCCATTTTCAAAAATAAAAAACCATGGGTATTTTATTCTTTCATAAATATGCACAAAAATTTTTCAAGAGTCAGCTGTTCCACTGCAGTAGCAATTACACTCTTTATGGCATTGCTCCTGATTTTCAAAACTTTTCACCCTCCACCCCGTACTTATATGTACTCGACATGGACCTCCCTGCTCCCCCTGAAAAAATCCTGGCTATGTTACTGATCCATTAAAGTAATCTACCGGTTATAGGTAGGTTTTAATGGAAGTCAAAACAAATCCTCCAGATTTTCACACGTGAAGGGCCCTATCTACATTTAGTATTTCTGTCTTCATATCAGAATATGTCCTACCCTGTTTATGCAGCACAGTAGTAGACATTTAATTTTATTAAGCACACTGCAGAGATTTTTGCCCTTGGCCATAATGTTGGCTGGTTGCCATGTGGTGGTTGCCACCCCTGTTGACCTGAGTATGCACATTTCCAACTTAAGGTCATGCTTGCATTGTATATGTGTACTCAATCGAATGAAACCAGAGCTAGCATCATGTATACCCTAACTGGATGGGTACAGATTCATGGTGACAATTCATAGCATCTTTTGATACGTTGGTTTGTTTTATTGTAACTAATGGCTCATATGTTATGGAATTTCTTTGCTCCTGTGCTCTTATTATTTTAAGTGATCGTATATGCTTGAGAGGTTACTTCATTTGAAATGCTTGAAAACTATTGAAATTGTTTTCAGATACAAACTGAAGAAGCCAAAAGTGTTGCTAGTAACCTGGAACGCATTACTGCTGACCTGAAGCAGATGAGACAGGAAAGTGCAGCATTGGCAGCTAGGTTGGAAAGGAAGTCCTGATTGCCAATGGTTAACTATCGTACTTGAGCATTGGCTTGTTGCAACTTTTCCTAAACATAAATTATGTACCAGTGAACTCATTATTTTATGTGAGAAAGTGTGTTAGCTCTGAGTATTTAATTTGCTTGCTGCACCATGACTGTTGTAGGGAATTGAAATTGGAAGGTTTATTTTGCCAAAATGTTATATAAATTTCCATATGCCTGTTTTTTTTTGTAATATTGTATAAAATATTGTTCCATTTTTGACCATTTGTTATCCAATTTTAACTTGTTACTTCTTACGGCTACCAGTGTAAAAAGTGTGTTACATATTTATGTTGCAAAAAATAAGCTTAACAAGCTGCTTGTAGCCAAAATATATTTGCCTACTCATTTTATTTTAAATTGTGTGTAATGTTTACATTCACGTGTGAATGATTAGCAATCGTAATCTATACACAATTGATACAATAAATATTTTTGGAATGAAAAATGTTGGTGTTCTCTTTTGTAGCTTTAATTTTAATCTTCATATGAACCTCACTTTCTCTGCTAAATTGCAAGGAAGTGGTTTTGATTGCATTAATGTGTTTAAATAACTCAGTGTAAATTTATAGTAGTTATTCTGTGTAGTATTAAAATGTTCTTTTGGACTAAATTAACTAATTTGCCTGTTATAGCATCTGCCTTAGGTACTGAGTATGTATATGTAGTTTAATAGAAATTCGACACATTTCCCAGAAGTAATGAAAAATATTTCACATTTAAACTATCATGGATGAAATTTCACATTGAAAGCTTAATCAGTGAAATGCAATTTCATGTAGTAATGAAATTCTTGCTCAGGTCCTTTCTTTGTCTCATTCTGATTGTGAGCTCCACATTGTCATTCTATTCATTTATAGGAATCATATCTTCGGAGGTGTAGGCATCGAATCAAAACTTGTTTGGTGGTCCAACTTTTGTGCTTTTCAACATCAAAAAGAGATATGTTTGAGTGATGAGGGGTGGATTATGGTCACTGTTTTGGGAGAGGATTACTACTTCCCATGGGTATGGAAAATCTGATAACCACCATACTTTCTATTTTATGAGAAATTATGGGGGGAGGGGGAATCTCCCTTTAACCCACCCCTTTACATCTGATAGGGCCAAGGCAGAACTGTTCCTCATATTGACTTACTATGCAGCTATAAGAGGGATGAGATTTTGGAGTAGTGCTCTAGAGCTGACTATAGTTAATGAAATTGAAATGTGATGGGTGTGGTGGAAATAAGTTTACTATAGTCAGTAAAACTGCTTTTATGGATGTTATCAGGGGTGAATTAAGGTAGTTGTTTTTGGGGGCCCCACGGGGGTGTGGATTGCTACTCCAGGGGTCTGGGTTCTTTTTCCATTAACTATGAAAATCTTCTGACTTGTGTCAAAAGTCACTTTATTTATACTTAATTTACAATTCAGATTCTTATGACCACTTAATTTTTATTTCTTGAGGTCTTCAAGCGTGACCAATTAAGCTGTGTAGCAAAGAGAATGGTATAATCATAGAGGCTTTCCAGTCAGATTCATAAGGATAAATGAGTGGGAACTTATGTCTCTTAATTAAGAAGAAGGAGAAAAAGATAACGCAAAAAGAAGTATAAGAATGGCACTTTCAATAAGTATGGTGTAACTGCATTTCAGGAGATATGGCTTGAAATACGTTGTCTTCCAATTAAGTAATTACTTTAAAGGAAGTCTCATGAAAAGACGGAAATAACATAGGTAAATTCTACGTTGCGTCAAAAAACGTGGGATAAACCAAGGTTTAAGTCGCATATAGTACGAAACGGCTTAAATTCCTCCAACAAACTTCATTTGACTATTTATGAATAAAAGATTATTGAGAAAAAAGTGGGATTATTTTAGACAAAGGAATGCATGACTCAGTGTGATTTATGAGGGTGCAATAGAAAAAATGGTAAAGGTGAGCTTTCGTCCCGCCAGCGTTTTCGCGAATTTCACCCACTTACAATAGAGATATCGGAACGAAATTCACATCACTTATTATAAGTATCACTTTTATGCGCAAGTGTACGTTGCGGTGCACGCATGATTGCATTCAATACCCCTATTACGATGTTCAATATTAGCTTCTTTCCCTGAAACCTGCTGAAACTTTATGTATAGGAAGAAGCAGGGTAAAGGTGAGCTTTCGTCCCGCACGGTCAACATTTTTTTTGAAAAACGTTTGCTTAATAAGTGATGTGAATTTGGTTCCGATATCTCTATTGTAAGTGGGTGAAATTCACGAAAACGCTGGCGGGACGAAAGCTCACCTTTACCAGAAGCAGTTTTATGTTATCTGCGATATTAAGGTAGCAACAAAATTGAGACTGCAATTAATACGCTTTGAAACTGCGATGATAAGTATAATCGTCCTCCCATTAAAGGATTACGGATGTTTCTTAATGCATTATAAATTTGCAGTGCATTTGCACCATTAATGAAATGTATACACTTACAGAATGTGTGCCATAGTTTATTTTTCAGGTCCTTTCACTCCAAAAATACAGAAAGTTGCGCACATTACAATGTACCACCAAGTTCTCGCAGCATCAGAGAATTGAGAGAGCACGCCAGTTACCGCGCTATGATGACGTCATAACTAGGTTACAGAGGTTACATGACAAATGACTCCTGATAATCAGGCGCACTCTTTCAAAATCTCACAGTTGGACAACATTTTCCAAGAGTTTTGTTGAAGATTTTACATTCGGAGTTTATCGGTTTTATAATTCTAAGAGTGATAATATTTGGCTCGATATGCTATATTCAGCCGTTTTATTTCTGTGTTAACTTAATCCTTTTAAATCGGGATTGATGAAATAAAGCAGCGATCACCGCTTATCAAAAAAGTTGGCTTGATCCTAGACCGCGAATGATAATACAGAGCGGTCTCTTAAAGTTATGTAAGTTGATAACTAAGATTATTTTATTTGTCTCTTTATATATAGATTATCAACATTTGCCGTTCATGAAATGTGTGATTCATTCATTATAATACTAAATTTTCCTTTACTCGTTACTGGAGTGGCGTAATGTCTGTATTTACTGTATTTTCCTCTATCATAATACGGTGAAAATATAGGATTTTATTGCTTTCGCACACTACTCATTTGAAGCATTTGCCTGGCTTGCTTCGGATATTTGATATATAACTCAAATTTCTATACTGAAATGGATTGTCATGTTATCAAAGGAAGATGCTCTTCACAAAAAGGTATAATATATTGTTAAGAAATGAGGAATGCTGTCACTCATAATAGTACTGAATTAATCAAAACTAGCTCATCAATAAATGTTAAGTGAGCTTTGGAGATTATAATTTTTCCCTTGAATGTGTCTTTTAGTTTCTCTCCATTAAAAACATTTGGTGTTACATTACCTATAGTGAACACAAAGTTCGATCTTGGTAGTGCTTGTTTATTCAAAATGTTGGCTTGTGTGCTGAAATATAATTTAATGGTGACTTAATAAGTGCCATATTTCAGGGTCAATTTGCAGACAAAGCTGTCATAGTTTTGGTACACAAATACATATGTTTGCATTAATGATAGAGTTGGAAAATATGAAAATTTATGTCCAAGAGGTTGTGGTCTTGCTTGGCCTTATCAAAATAATTATTTAATATGACAATGTTTCACAAGCATTTTATTTAATTGGCTCTTACAATACTCTCGTGATGAAATTGAGTCCCCAAATTATGTATAGAAAATTATGGGAAGGAAAAAAGTGCTGAATGATTCAGTGATAGAGAGTAATTCATTCTCAAAAATGTCAAATTTGGCAATTATCAAAATGTAGTGCCCAAAGAGACCATTAGTTTTTTAAATCAAGAACAAATGTATTTCCCAAGTGAATATATCGTAGATCTATAGTATCTAGATATAAGCAGTTCCCAATGTGCAGTACACAAACCCTAAGGGATATGCTATTGCATGCTTACCATGGTTATAGTTAAGGGGTGTGCAAGATAAAGTTGAATTATGGTGGAATTTTGACAAGTGCATTCTCATACCATGATGGAAATGGACTACCAAGGGGTACACAAGTTAAAAAGGCTATGAACCACTGATCTTGATGAAAACCTTTTCTGATCAACTCATTGTATGCTACCAAACAGCATCATATATGCCCAGGAGCAAGGCCTGGGTTCTAACGATAGGTAGCAATTAGCAATAATGATAGGCTAGACATATAGTTACCTTAAATCCTCTCGTAATTGCCTTAGGAATTAGGCAGGGTGGCGTGGTTGTTGGCAAACCATGGTCCGTTTGATTCCCAGTCCAGGTGGATTTTTTCCTAAGACAATTGCAACGTATTGATATGTTTAACCATTTCCTTCTTTTCGAATATGTATATGTATTTTATAAAAAGCAGAAAATAGGGAGCTCCATATCTTAACCCTTTCAGTGTAGAAGACTCATAGGTTGTGAGTTATGGATGTATGATTTTCAGGGGTGGATGGCTGGATGGTGGATGTCAGTTGTGTCAGTCAAGCTCAAAATAGTTAAGGATGTCCCTTGAAAGACTCCTGCTATCCCATATAGTTTTTGTTTTGGTCTCTCCACCATCAGTTTGAACTTTGGTATCGTTTACAGGTGAATGCATGCTAATTTTTCTGTTTATTTTTTTCCATTATCAACCCACGTACACATCCTTGAGAAAATAACTCTGCCTAGAGGGTAAACGTTTTGCTAAGCATAAGCACTTTTTGTATATTTGACAAGAATGATTTTTTTGCTAAGTGCTTAGTATAATACTATAAACAATCTTATTCAATCTCAGGACAGTGCCGAGGATTCCTGAATAAGATGAGTCAATTAATACAGTACCCTTAAATTGGTACTTATCAATACAGAGTAATTTAAATGTAGAATTTTGCTGTACAATTCATAAAAAAATATCATAAAAACAACATACATACCTTCCTATTTCTTAAGGCCGTTTTACACGATACATTTGTTTGTACAAACTCTTCCGTGAACTCTTGCATGAGGCAAAATGTATCGTGTAAAGCGGCAAATTGTATGAACGCTTGTGCGAATGTCTCAATGCCTGCACGGGAAATAGAACCTGTTCTAATTTCGTTGAGACAAACGTACATTCTCACGTACATTCGTTTGTACAAAATCTTTCATCGTGTAAAGCGGCCTTTAAAGCCAATATGTATTTTGAGAGATACATACTTCGATTGACAATCATGGAAGATGACATGAAAAGTGATTGTTTTCCTAATCATTCTCATATATGTATTTGGTAAGTTTAGCAAGCTATTGCAATAACGCTGATTCAAATTGTCAAAGCAGGTTACTTACTAAGTTTGACTCCAAAGAATAGGATTGGCTCACTTTTGAGTGAACTATTTAATTTCTAAAAATAAATTTCACAATGTATCTAATGACATATTTGATTCTCCCTTGAAGTATTTCCCTTTTAAGTAATAAAAATTCAGTTTCATATGAAGTTATAATTAGAAGATGGTTGCAGAATACCTAATCATAAATTTTTCTGCATTTTGGTACCTATTCTAAAGGTGTAAATTGTTCAATGGCTGTAAAGGCAAAAGAGGAGGAAATTAAAGATCAGGGTTTCCTAAAATAATTGAATGGAATGGTGATGGGCACTGTGCGACCAAGTCAGCTCAAATGTGCACCTTGGCAAATTGAGCGGTGAGAGTCTTATTTGGCGAGTCACGACTCCCTCCCCTCACGCGATTCCCCCTCCGCACACGCTGCACAGTGAGCGGTGTGCGGAGGGAGGGGAGGAAGTCGCTCTACTCCAATCCAGCACAGCACAGTGCGGTGCACACTGTGCTGGAGTCGTGTGCGGAGGGAGAGGAGGGAGTTGTTTTACTCAAATCCAGCACAGCACAGTGCGGCGCACACACTGTGCTAGATTTTCAATAAAATATGAATGCATTTCTCGATATATAGATGATATCAACTGATAAATGGTAGAGATTTAATGACTTCTGATGTTCAAAAATGATGTTGAACCCGTAATAAATATCCAATACAGATACTAGTTCAGTACAACAAAAAGGAGCAAGTACATATGTCCAAAAAAAAGTGCTTTGTGTGGTTGGGAGATCGGTTCCCAGTGAAAGAATTTTTTCCAAAGCTTGCCAAATAATCTCTGAGAGGCGTAATAAACTTTCAGGGAAGAAAGTATCTCAAATTTGTTCTAAATGCTAATATGTAATTAAGGCGTAAATATTATAAATGATAATCTGGGAAATTGTTTTACTTCAAATGTTCGCTCCATTCAACCCCCCTGGAAATAAATCACAAGAAAACGACTCCAAAAAGTTGCACAGTGCAAGCAGCTCTTTGAAGTGTGCCGTGAGGCAGCTCACCTAAAAGAGTCGTTGTTGCCATCACTAGAATGGAAATTTGTATGAACCTAATTTTGGAGGATATATTTGTGCATATTTATTTATTTATTTTTACTTATTTTATTTTAATGGTTTCCCAATATACCAAGGGAAAACAATTCCACCTTACACACATTCACAAAGAGAAAAATTCCCATAACAGAAAATACTTAATCTAAAAAAACAAAATACAAAAAGTATACATAAACAATGCCAAACATCACAGCATATGTTTGCCTATGATAAAATTTACCTTGGAGGGAAATACATTTTTATCCCATGATAGATCTAAATGTTCACTTACAGTATTGTATTCCTTGCATATTCATATAAGTGGTGAGTTGCAGCAATATTTGGTTTTAGTAAATGGAATAAAAAAGTTTCATTTGTACGTTTGTTTAAATTGTGGAACAAAAATTTAATTTATGGAGGATTGCACTGTCTTTACCATACGTTATTATTTCATAAAGGAACTTAAAACCCATGCCCTTCCTTCATACATAGAGCTTTACCAATCCATAAAAGTATAACAGGTTTAAGCTTTTATATTATATATAATTTTTGTGCATTGGATATACTTTATATTCCCTATAGAATAGAATTCAAAGAAATTGTTTTTGTATCCTTTCCATCAAGTCTATATATTTCTTTGCAAAAGGTGCCCACACAATAGCTCCATATTCAAGTTGAGACTGAATTAAAGCGTTATATAACATTACCATTGCTTTACTATTCTGAAAATCAGATGCACTTCTTATCATGAAACCCATTGTTCGATATACAGATGTCACTAAGCCTTCAATGTGTGGTATAAAGGTAAATTTTTCATCAAAAGTTACTCCTAGGTCTCACATATACCAATTGAGCAATTTAAAGTTATTAAAATGGAAACCTCACACTAATACTTGGGTCCTTGAATCTTGATATAATTCATGATAAGTGTTGGCTGTGGAGTTGGTGTATAAGAAATAAGATTAGCTTGTAGAAAATTTAGGCATTAAAATAAGTTGTCGTAACTTATTTTGACTGGACTTAGAAAGAGTATATTGGACAAGAGGTAAATTAGAGCAAGAGAACTCAGGATCAACTGGGATTTATTGCATACAAACTGAAAAAATACAACTGAAATACAAAATATTTGATAAAAAAAACAAATCACTTTAACTATACACTATATTGTGCTCAAATTTCCTACTAAGGTTTAACATAACTAATATCTCTTGTTTGATTTTTTCTTGCAAATTTATTGCAGTTTCATATGAAGGGGAAGGCACTCTGGACCATATTTTTATGCGATGTGATGAGAGAGGATTGGGGCTTGTGGCTACATCTCAGTTAATAAGTTTCCTCTCGCAGTTGGTCGATGGAGTTGAGCATGGGTGAGCATCACATATTACTTATTAGTAAAAACAATGGATGCATTAGCACTCTAGAAATTCTTGGCATGATTTAATAATGTTGAGCTCAATTGGTAGGTACCTATGTATGGGTAAATGGTGAAATCCCGCTGCCATTATCCTCACGTAGACATCCCACAGCTATAATCCAATCCTCACTTCCACTCTTATGCTCCTGCTCACTCTCTGATGCAATGCCTTCTTGCCTCCCTCTTCCCCTTTTCAACCCCCCAAAAACCTTCCCTTCCCCCTCTCAATTTTCTCTTGCACTTTTTACCTCCCTTTTCCTGCTCTCGGTAACGAGATATTTCAGTATATAAGTATAGTAGGTGGCTATGCTCCCTGGCCAACTATGATGTTCCATTAGAGTATTCTACCAGCTGATTGATAAGGTTTTTGGACATGAATTCCCTTTGTTCACTGATGTCATTGGAGAGTGTCATTAAAACTTCATAAGCAGAAATCCAATTAATGGCATGAAGTGGTATTTTTGTTTAGTCTTTTGGGACACTGGACTAAGAATCCCAAAATGGATACTACTGTTCTGGCCTAAACAATATGTTTGGCTACTTTAGCAGTAGACCTCAGCACTTTGTCACCTCTTCAAATACCTAATACATCTGCTGAATGAGTAGTTCAAATATGGACCACCTCCTGGCACATTTTACAGAGAGCAGGCTAATGCCAGTGCCAGGTTTCTCACCACCCTTCCCACCCTCCCTAAAAATACAACCAGCTAATGATCATATTTGCTGTGGAATTTTACAGAGAGGAACTGGTGGAAGAACTACATTCGCTATTAGATCCCAGTGGTAATGACAATGAAATCAATATAATGCAGTTCAGAAAAGCCCTTGAAGAGTGTGAAGGAAAAATTACCAGTCCAAGGTAAGTGGCACAAATGAAACAGCTTATTTTATTTTTATAACATTTTCGGTCCATGAGTGATCTAATTGGATGCTTTTATAAGCGAGCACCATATTTTTGTATTGATTTAGAGGTTCAAGGATGCAAAACTATTTGTTGGGATATTATTATCTGGAAAGTAATACGACTACAAATTTCAAAATGAATATCCAAAAGCTTTTTTTTTATGGAGTTATAAAATGCTGTCGTTCCTGACTTTTGATTTTCGCCAGCTTCAATTCACACATTCACAATGCATTTCATAAAAAGATAATTGGTTACTTCCTATTATAGGTATCATAGAAATTTGTGGCTCATATTAGTGTAGAACATGACATAACGGAGAACAAAACATGTGAGGTTATTGGGTGAAAGGAACACTTAGAAGTCCTTGCCGTAATCCAGTCCCTCTGTCCATTGATCTGCAATGGCTTCACCGTAACCCTCGCTGGCAAGTGTCACCAAGTTCTGCAATATCTAAAATTTCACATCCAAAAAGCTTTATAAATGCTAATAAGAAAATACTAATGAAGCAGGGTACAATGAAACCAGAAAATCCATGAACTCTTCCTCTTGAAACCTTGTGAACAGCATTGAGTCCAAATTGATCCAATTGCTATTTTAAGGAAAGTTTGGATTAATCCAGGGATTACCTCAAAATCTAAATACCTCAAAAAAGTCATATTATGCTTATATGGAAAAAATATCTTTAATCAACGAAAAGTGTAGGAATTTCAATGGTCATGGTCCACGAATCCTGGAAAAAGTCAAGGAAAAGGAATCATGCTATTGGTCAGTGTTATTAGTGCCAGTGGGTCATATTTGACCCACTGCATAATGCTTGCATATCCCCGCTTATCCCCCAAAGTCCAATAAATCTTCCAAATATGACCCAAATGGAATTTGGAGTATTTATTGGAATTATTTTCCCTCTGTTGTATCAGAATCTGTTACCACCCCTGTCTTACGCCTTTGAGAAGGCTTTCAGGATAATTTATCGAAGGTATAGTTCTTGTGTGTTCTTAAGCCCCATCATGGGACTTGTAAAGTATTCCTGGAGTGTTTATTCATTTTTTAAAGAGGAATGAAATGTATCAGTATTGTTTTCTGTAACAAATTATATTTGGAGAAATTTTGATGCAATATAATAATAATAATGATAATAAATTGCTGCCCTATGCCCCTGCAGATATCGAGTCCGCCGTGGAGAACGATAAATGCACAATGTGTAATGTGTAAAGTGTAATACTAGCTGAGAAAGTGTGATAAGTCGAAAATAATAATAATAATATTTTTTACCGTTCACCTCGATCTTGAGCGACCTTATCCTCCACTACGTCCAGCCTGTGTGGGAGGAGGTGTACGAGCAGAGGGGCTCAAAGCGGGGAATCCCGGGATGCATGGACAACCTGCTCATTGATAGGTGCATATGCCAGGATGCCATCCGGCATAAGCGAAACCTATCAATGGCCTGGGTGGACTACAAGAAGGCTTTTGACACCACTTCGCATGAGCTTTTGATCGCTGAAGTTGATGTAAGTCCATCCAGAGGTAGTGTCCTGCATCCAACGCCTGTAACCACTCTGGAAAACGCGCTTTATTCTGACCTCAGGCAAGCGGTCCGTTTCCACAGAGTTGGTAACATACCACCGTGGCGTTTTTCAGGGCGACAGCTTGAGCCCCTTACTGTTCTGTATTTCCCTCCTACCCTGTTCTTTAGGCTGCGACGAGGTAGAGGATACATGTGCGGTGTTCCAGGTGACAGGAAGCATAAGGTCACCCATTTGTTTTAAATGGATGACCTGAAGCTCTATGCTTCTAATGCGAAAGACCTTCGCACTGCCCTAGACACCGTACTGGAATACAGTGAGACCATAGGGATGGAGTTCGGATTGGACAAGTGTGCATCCATCCACCTGGCGAGAGGAAGATTTTCGGAGATCAAGGAAGACGTGCAACTTGTTGACGGGAGTGTCATTCGTCACCTCGAGGACGATGACAGCTATGAATACCTCGGCGTCCCCCAACGCCGAATCCAGGAGGTTGCAGCAGTGAAGGAAAGGCTCACCGCCAAATACAGACAGGCTCTCAGGAACATCTGGAGTTCTGAGCTGTCAGGCAAGAACAAGGTTCTTGCCACGAACTTGTTCGCGGTTCCTACACTGCTGTATACCTTCGGATGCATGAAGTGGAACGTCAACGAGTTGCAGAACCTCGATAGGGGAACGAGGAAGATGATGACCATCTATAGAAGTCTTCATCCGAAATCTTCCGTCGCCAGATAGTATCTCCCTCGCAATGTAGGTGGTAGAGGACTATTGAGAGTCTGGAGTATCTCCACAACAGAGTTGTCCTGTGTACAGCATGCTGAGTGTTGAAAAGCAGGGACCCCCTGCTCAATCTCGTGAGAGAGCACGAGAGTGCGGGAGCAGGGGCGTTTATCTTCCAGGCGGCAAAGAGGGCAGCGGACGAAACCGGTCTCGACTTCGACTCGTCATCCGACGGAAGCGACAATGACATGACCATCTTGTCATTGAAGGCAGACGTCCTCAAGCTCGAAATAAAAAAAAAAGCCGAGGAGAAGACCTTGCTCAAGGTGCATACCGATAAGTCCATGCATGGAGGTTTCTATCGAAACATCGAAAAGTATGGGCTATCGAAGGAGCTAACGTTTGCCTTCCTACGCTCCGCCGGTCTGAAGTCCGAGACCGAGGGTTTTGTCCTCGCGTGCCAGGATGGTGTCATAAACACACTCGTGTACCGCCGCATTATGTTCAAGGCGGAGGTTGCGGACACGAGATGTAGGGCGTGCCGAGCCCAGCCGGAGACTTTGAGTCACCTTCTCTCCGGCTGTAGTTATTACGCCAAGTCAGCGTATTTAGCTCGGCACAATTGTGAAGATGACCGTACGAAGAAATTCTCGTCTCGGCACGAAGATGACCGTAGGGCCGCTTTAAAGCGGCCCTACGGTCATCTTCGACACCATTATGGCATCGACGAAACACCTGTGCTGCCCTATGCCCCTGCAGATATTGAGTCCGTCGTGGAGAACGATAAATGCACAATCTGGTGGAATTACTCCTTTTCCACCACCAGGCAGTTGGAGGCGACCAAGCCTGATATCGTTCTCCTCGACCACCTCACACGCTCCATGTTCGTGATCGAGTTTTCGTCTCCGGCTGAAACTAACATGGATGCGAAAGAGGTGGAAAAACGGACGAAATATCAAGACCTGCTTTTCGAACTTCGACAGATGTACTCCGGACACTCTGTGAAACTAGTGGTCCTCATAATAGGTGTGCTCGGTGGAGTCAAGGGCTCGCTGATAAATAACATCAAGTGCATTCCGTCCTGCGTAGCACAGGCGGAATCACTAGTTGCACGCATGCAGAAGGCCGTCATCCTGGGGTCACTCCGTCTACTGCGGACGCATGACCCGACCGCAGCGTAGCCACTCATCCGATGGGCGTCGGACGTGGCTGCGATCACTTCACAACCCCTCTCGAGTCTCCGGCCATTATGAAGGCAATGAAACCCGATGCTTGCCGGGGACTCGGAGGGGCATGTTACAACTGTAACGTAAAATAATATTTATTAGACATAAAACAAGATACAATTTGCATTAGTCTTCGTCATAAGTTAATAAATACAATTTCAATCGTATTATTACAAATACAGAAAATATTATTATAAATATTAATAATACAAATACAGAAAATGTTAAATTACAAAAAAATCATATCATCCTTGTCACTATCAAGTAATTTCTCAATGGAATAAAAGGCCTTTTTTATGAGCCAGGCATACGCAACTCTTTTAAATTTTGCAAGACTAACAAGTTTGACTTCGGCTGGTAAACTATTAAACAGGTGCAACTTAGTTATGTGAAATTATTTATAAGTTTTGGATAGTTGGCATTAGGGAACATTAAGGATATCCCTGTTTCTCGTGAAATGGTTGTGCACATTTCCTCTTGTCTCCAAGGAGTTTAGATTTGCCTTTACGTCGCAGAGACACTTCATTACATACATAGAGTACAGGGTCAAAATGCCGAGCTTGGTGAAGAGTGGCTTACAGTGATCCCTGGGCTGGGCACAAGAAATAACTCCAACTGCCTTTTTTTGCATTTTAAATAGGCATAAGGAGGATGAAGAATGGCCCCATAGCTCGATGCCATAGTTTATGTGGCAGTGAAATAAGGCAAAGTATGCTGGGGTAATGTATTCTTTTGGGATCAGTGCTTTAATTTTGCTTAGCATGCAGTGGCGGATACAGAAAAAACTCAAGGGGGGGGGGGGCGCAAGTTATCGAGACGATTGTAGCTTTCAAACTGACTGCCTGGCAGCGACTCTGCTTCCCTGTAGCTCGGTTGTTTCGAGAACATTCGGTGCCAGAATGTTCGCTTCCAGACTTTTAAGGAGTGTGAACAAATAGAAATAGTAGAATATTCGCGACTTTTCTCGAACAAATGCCAGACAGAATAACGTATCGAGATCACTAGAATGACCGTGACTTTTCTCGTAGGTTAGCTATCTATGTGCCAGACAGAAACGTATAAAATACGATGACGCGGACGCGCGCGCGTGCTACATAAGAAAGTACAACTACTTGATAACTCGACTCGACTGACGAAAACACGAACGAATAGCGTGCGGGCTGACTGGCGGGGGCGGCGCGGGCGGCAATGCGAGCGGCCCCGCAAGGGGGGGGGGGGGGCGCCCCCCCGTGCCCCCCATATGTATCCGCCACTGGTAACATTACACTACCTTCGATAGTTTACCTAAAGTGGCTAATACATGAGGTTCCCAGCTTAATTTGTGGTCCAGTTCAAAGCCGAGCTGCTTGATAGTATCATTTGAACATGCTGTATTACATAAGGAGAAAGCAAGTTGGGTTTTGTCATTGTTTAAAACAAGCCCATTGGCAGAGAACCATATAGTTGCTTCAGACATAATCGACTTAGATGCGTTGCTGATGTTGAGCAGAGTATTTGAATTATGGATGAAAGTGGTGTCGTCAGCATAGATTTTAGATTTACAAGAAATATTTGATGGTAGGTCATTTATCAAGATGAGAAATAAAAGAGGCCCGAGAATTGAGCCTTGGGGGACACCATAACTAATGCTTAGGGGTGACGATAGATTACCATTGATGTAAACACATTGACAGCGATCTGAATGATATGATTCCATGAGTTGAAGCTCAAGATTACTGACACCATAATAGTGTAGTTTTTGTAGAAGAATTGGATGTGAGACACAATCGAAAGCTTTTGAAAGATCACAGGCAGTTATGGCAATAGGTGATATTCCCTGGAATGCATCTAGTATTGATTTAACGGCAGACTCTACTGCTGAAGTGGTGGAATGGCCTTTACGGAAACCAAATTGGGAAGAAGAAAATAAATTATGAGTTTCAAAATGATTGTACAACTGGTTATGGATTGCTTTTTTTTATGGATTATGGATGGCAAGGTTTTATCCCCTTTGTTATAGATGGGGATGGTTTTAGATATCTTCTGCGATTTAGGAAAAATGCCTGACTGGAAGCAAGAATTCAAAATTAAAGCAAGGGGTTCATCAATTACATTGCCAAGTTTTTTTATTAAGTTGACTGATAACCCATAAACATCTGTGCTGTTGGAACATTTTAAAGAGTTAATGATGATTCTGATCTCGTGAGGTGTCACCCATTTCCATTTGAAGGAGAGGGTAGTACCTGGGAAATTCTTAAGATAGTCCATTGCGGTGTTGTCAGTTGAGTCAACACTGGGGACAAGTTCGGAGATCGAATTTATAAAATACTTGTTTAGACAATCAGATGAGATGGGGAGGTCAGAAGCACATTTGGAACGACCAGTTTCCTTGTTTATTATTTGCCAAGCAGCCTTGTTGTGATTAGTAGCATTGCTTATAAAATTGAAATTTACATTGCGTTTTGACTGAAATAAGAAATTATTGTATACCCTCATAAGTTGCCGCCAGGTACTTTTATCCTCCTCACTTTTGGAGGCAAAATACCTTTGGCGTAGTTGGACCACCTGGGATCTCAAACTAGAAAGTTCTGGGGTAAACCATTTCTGAGATTGTTTAGTGGGAGCAGGATGCCTCGTAAGTTTCTTGGGAAAGCAGTTTTGAAGTAAAAGTAAAAAATGTTCAAAAAAGCATGATAAGTTATCATTACCATCTGAGAATGTAAGTATGGAGTACCAGGGAGTATTAAACAATAGGGATTGCAATTCCCAAACCCCTTCTGGGGTGATAGGGCGACTAAAACTATAGGTGTTCTTAATCTTATTTTTGCCAATGCCTTTATCAATTATGAAGTGAAATGCGAGGGCAAAGTGGTCTGATATGCCGAGATCAGTGACTGATTTTGTACTTATCTGTACTATAATGGTGCGATGGTTAAATTGTTTTATTGGTCACCATATAAGGTGATGGAAATGCCTGGTATTAACTGTGATACACATATTAGGAGTATTCATAACAGAGAAAGAAAATAAAGAGAAAAGGTTAAATATTAAGGACTTATTGCTAGTACCACGGTTCTTTAGGCCCATAAGAATCGTCGCATTCCTGATGCGGCAGAAGAATTTCTCCATATTATTCCATCAGGTCAGCAAGATGCAATTCCTTCTCTCATAATTCGGATTGTAGTTCATCCATCTCTCTCTGGTGTATTTCTCTGATATCCCTCGATTGTCTCCTTATCATACGTAATGTCTGCATTCCTTCAGCAATAGCCTTCAAAAAGCATTCCTTTTGAGCATGAAGTATTTCCAGTTGGTGGCCAAGTGCTTCATGTATTCTGAAACCTTCATTCATATTTTCGCGGTATTTATTTAGTTTTTCACGTGCTCCAAATGCAGTTTCACAAGCTAATTTTGCTCTTCGGCTTTCAGCTTGGGCACTGTTTAAATCAAGGCATATTTCTTCTCTCAGGGATTACAGTTTCTTGTAAAATTCTGCAGCAGCCTCCGCCTCAAGGTCTTCCTTTGCAGAGTTTATCATTGGATCGACATATCTTGCCTATTCACAAAAGAAACTCATGATAATATGCTTTATATTACTGTAAAAGACTGTGAATTGAAGACGAGTGGCGAATGAAAGTCAGAACGACAGTCTGTGGCGCTACTTTTATAGGGGCACATAATTAAGGTAAAACCGGAATAAACCCACGCATTCGCGAACCACAGGTTGAGAACCGCTGCTGCAGGGGGATTTGGGCCGGAGCCTCTTCGGGTACGATGGCTGTCAGATGCGGAGGAAGCGGAACGTCCGGCTTCGGAGGCTTGTACTCCGCGTACACTCCCCTCAACTCCCCGAATGTCATATCCAAGAGGAGGGAGGACAGATACAAATTGCGCTCCTTCTTCTTCTCCCCGGTTTCGGGTATCCTGCTGAGGAGACATTTGAGGCCCTTGGCGGTTTTCTCTCTAACATTTTCGGGCACCTTCGTCAGGCACCACTTGGTGCGCTTTACGTAGAGCAGGAAACATTCGTCCAGCTTCTCCTCCAAGTTGCAACTCCGCACACAACCCTTCACGATCGGCGTCATTTCCTTTTGCTCACTACACCTATTGGCGGTCGTGCGTGGAGACAGGGACTATTTCCGACCTGACAATTGAAACCGTTTTTGGCCCTTTTGTGACCCCTTACGTTTCCACTTGTAATCTGTATGTACTTTCTGTCGCCAATAGAAAGCACTATCGCTGTATGATGTCACTCAAAAAATGAATGGGATATACCACATTACCAACGGTAACTAATTTGCGAGAGTATTGGCACTAAATTGGTCGAAGCATGAAATATATCTGTCTTGAAGATAAAGAAACACTGGTTAAAATATCCTCACTTTTTATTGTCACCGGCCTAGGTTTTGGCACGTCATGTCATCATCAGCGTACATTTTTACAAATATCTCGGCCTTGCATATTTCAACATTGGGGGTGGGGTAGGAGGTTGAGAAAAAGGGGGTCAGATTAGTTGGATAGGTAGTACGATGGGTTAGTATTATCCACATTAATTTTTTTCATAACCGATCATGGTTTCAGCCATTCATTGCCATTATTAAGGTGACCTTGATACTGGAAATCAATTGCTAAAATCATGGTGGTTAGTAAATTTTAGCGTGGATAATGCTGAGTTATCGTTTTTATTAATGCTTAGCTATCTAGTTGGCCCAGGGATTTCAGTGGTCGTTTGACAGGTCATAGAATCAGCGCGGTAGATATGGAAAGAATAATAAACTTAGGGAAATTGAAGCTTAGAGAGTTTATATAACATTGAAGGGTAAATTAATAGACCAAATAGGGGAACATAATTTAGACCGGCTAGAAAAAAGCCTTAGCGGTATCAATAGAGAAAATGGGATTAATGTCATCGATGTTCGGAGAAATTAGTTGGCAAAGGAGGTGTCTATCAGCAGGAGAGTACTGATGACAGGGACCCCCATTAAAGAGGCCCAGCGGTCGACAATATTTTGAACTTTGCGTAGTATGCCTCCGATGTTTGGACAAAAGGAGAGAGGATGGGAGTGGATTGGAAACGTTTAAGGAATGGTGTTGAGGAAAGAGGGAGAATATAAGATGGACATAAAGGAAGGTGGACGAATAAGTATGAGGCATGGAGGGGAATGAAAAGAGATAACTGGGGAAATTAGATGGAAGTAAAGCAGGTGTATGGAGCTAGTTATCAGAGGCTATTGCCTATCTGCTGCATCTCACAGTAAATACTACTTTCCCACTGAATCTTCTCTTCACTTTTATTGTTTTGAAGTGTCTACACAATTTTTCCCCGCATTATTTTTTATCTTTGTAAGAAACTTTCCTACTTCTGAATAATTTTTATCTTGTTATAGATATTTAGCTGAGGAACACAAATCCTCATAGAACTTAAAAATCGTGATGCGCTTATGAAATTTCATAAATTAAAATTTCCAAGTAAATCTAATTTTTATATAACAACAACAAGCTTTCAGTAGAAACTAAGTGCACATGAATTAGAGCCTTAAAACTGGTTTAACAGGACATTTTTATTGCCGGGGAAAGGAACAAACAAGCGAGCGAGGTCTTTTTAGATCACAAGAAAGCTTTTGATAATGCCTTGCCCGCCAAATTGATATACAAGCGACAAGGGTGCGGAAAAATGATAAGATAGTGCAGTTGATTCACAGTTGATTCTTCAACCGCAAATAAAAGGAAGTGATGAACATTACGAGTTACCAAGGTAAGGTTAATACCCGGCGTCATTTGGCCATAGCTATTATCATCTAATAAATTTGATTGTTGCAGGATTGACTTCGTGGAAGTGAAAGATATCCATTTTTGAATAAAGAAAGTTGGTACATTTCCACATTTTATTTAAAACTGCGACAGCTTGATAAGGAATCTTCTGGAACACTCTGAAGCTTTGAGCATTTTATATACCTATACAAAGAGAAAGTTTTTAAAACAATCGGTGGGGGTTGGTTTGAGATGGGGGAGAGGGGGGCAGGGCGGTTAGGGCATGGCAGAGTGAGGACAAAGCAGGGTGTGACAGGATTTTTTTGTACACATAGCAGAATTGAGGCCGAGGAATATTGGGAGTTGGGTAAAGATTTGAAGTAAGCTGACCCCTTACGTGCATAATGTGAATAGGGGGTGGTGAAAAACTGGGAGAGGAAAGGAAGGAAAGTGAATCGGGGGGAGGACAGTTGGAGGAGAAGAAGTTTACCAAGGTACACTGTTTCATTTTTTTTAATGGGGTTGTAGTGGCACAACCCTCCGTCTGTTGTCCATTCATAAACCCAACCGAGGTTTCCTCTGGGACGTCTTTTCCCTTCCAGCTCCTCACTTCACGCCCTTTTTGAACCTTTGTTTCGGCAGATCTTAGCCTACTTTCCTTGCCCTTAAGTCACAGATGTTTGGGATGCGGCTAATAACCACTCATCCCCTTCACCCCTCTCCCCCATCTCAAACCAACCCCCAGCAATTTAAAAAAAAACTTGATCTTTGTATATATAGAATGTTCAAATCTTCAGAATGTGCCAGAAGGTGCCTTATCAAGGTGAAACCGGTCGCAGTTTTAAATAAAATATGGAAAAGTACGAAGTTTTTTATATTAAAAAATGGACGTGATTGATCTAAATTTACAATAGATATTTAATCATACCAATACGGATGAGCCTTCACTGAGAAGACCACAAGTTATAGAAGTAGACATAATTACGCAGCATGTCTTTAATGCATGCAATACTTACGTATTCACAAATGGTTGGAACTTAAGGTGGCTCTATACCGGGTCTAAGAACCTTGTTTCAGACGTTTCCCTATAACCCAGTAACGGCTTTGCCGTGACAGCTGGAGACTTAATTTTTGTCTTCTGTAGATGAAGAGTCATTTGTTGATTTAAGTGGAGTAACTTTATTTTGACGTGATTTTGTTTTTTTATAAAAAATAGCAAAACTTAGGTTTTTACGAAAGTTTTTGGTAATATTCCGGGGCACGTTGCGAAGGCTAGATTCCGAAATGAGGGTTTTGAGCCCACTTAAATCAAAGAATTGTCTTTCATATACGCAAAAAATCAACAACCATTGATGCTGTTTTCGTATTAAGGTTATAGCAATGTTAAACGTTCAACCTACATTGACAACGGAGTAGACCTTTTCCATCCCCACCCAAGGATAATCGTTCCCCGCTCCATGTTTCTCAGCGCCGCCTTCACAGTTTCCCATTGGGCTTCCACTACCCCAGTAGGCGACCACAGGCGGCGGCCGTTAAATTGAGACGGCTTGGAAGTATAGACCCACCTTAAATTGATTTTTAAAAATTTAAGAAAATAATCACTTTGGAAGTTAAAATAGTCAACATTCTGTTCCAAAGGAGTTCTAAAGAGCCTTTCTGACTGTACATTTGTCTTAGGTGCCGCTATCGCCTTCGATATGATATATGAACAAACCAAGCCATTATGTCGCATGAAAAAACTTTTCTTTTTCCGTTTCTCAGTTTTAAAATCAAACGATGAGAAAGTGAATACAGATATACGCATTAATTTGAGTAGGGAATCAAGAAGACGTTACACCAGGAAAAAAATTATGCAAAACAATGAGAACAAAAATTCTTAGAATTCATTAGGAGTGGTATAAGAGCGTTAAACGGTTTATTTGACATATTGTGATCACAGCACAGATACAGGAAATGATAGCATGTGAAACCATTGTTTCTCATTTTCTTGTCAGGTAGTTATCCTAGATAAACCTGCCACATGTAGTTGATTGTGTTTGCATGCTGATGCGTAATTACTGGCAATCTATTGGAAAAAAGGCACAAATAGGTCCGAAGAAAATAGTCCAATATATGAAACGCACCCATCGCATACCGATTCCTTTCCTGGACTTTTCATTTCATTCACTAAGAGGGCTATTACTTTTTGAAATTGTGTGAAATAGGCTAGGAATTATCTTTATTAATAAACAGCTTATAATCCAGTTGAGTGCTTTATAATTTGATATAAATGAAAAAAAATACATTAGAGCTAGTCCTACAGAGTAATCAAATCACGTGTTTACTTCTTATGCAGTATTTGAAATTCAATGTTTGGGAGAATGTGATGTTAATTTGCGAGATGTTAATTTTAACTATAACATCATACCTTAAACATGTAAATATATATTTTAAACAGGTAAAAAATCGAATGGCTCACTACTAATGTTAAATCTTACTACTGATGCTATCATTAAATTAATTTGTACTTGGTATATTTCACACTTTTTTATTATTACAATTCCAAACTTTTTATAAGTTACTGTTTTATCTGAAATAAAAAAGTGTGGAATATACCAACTACAAATTCAATCAGTGACGTGTACCAATTCCGTAAAGTTATGCCGGAAACCTTAACTTTTACTGATGCTATCATCACTTAAATGGGCGCTCCAACTACCTTCTGATATAACTTTTTATTTTATATCACATTTTCCACAGCCGTAGGTCCATTTCCTAAAATCCATATGCTCATATTTTTCGTTTTCCTTCCACAGAATCACTCGGTTGCAAATGTCAACCCCACTTTCCGTCCTTGTACTGAATTTTTCGGTGTCGACGTCAAATCCTGACGCGGAAAACTTCCGAGAACGTGACGTATAATAATGCGCCGAATGATAGTTTTATCTGTTTCTCCAAACATTGGATACGGGGCGTAGGTAATAATTAGCGATAAGCCATGTCTCTCAGACATCGCCGTAGGTGCCGCTTTGAAGCTCTTTGAAAAGGCGGTGTGGGCTGGGAGAGTAGTTTGTATTTGGTGGCAGTTTGCAGAATCGCTAATAGCTAATGATGTAAAATGGAATACTTTTGACTTTCTGGGGGATTTCACCGTTCACTTCCCCTGTATACGCCGCATTCAGGGAGCAACAGAGATACTTGAATGCATTGTGAATGAGAATTCCAGACATGAATTGAACTTTAATATTATCATTTTTTTAAAATGGTGTAGAGACGTTGCATTGCATGGTATTGTAATGTATGTTTCTTTAACTGTGAGGAAATTAAATAATTTTTTAATTACTCTAAAGGTATGCGCCATTTATATCTGTGTTGGTCGAGTTTTCCTAAGTGGATTTTATATAAAAACATTACTGAACTTCAACTGCGTAATACTTTTGAAATGTAGAAAACTGTGGTTACGTTTCTGATTAGTCATTTTCATCTATGAAGTTGGTTAGTGCTATTTTGAGAGCTTCTGAATTCATTTTGCACAGTCTGATACAATATTCAATTTAAGTCAAACTATTAAATTTATTATTCAATTAAGAAGTGATTGCGCCATTTATATCTGTGTTGGTCGAGTTTGCCGAAGTGGATTTCATATTAAAATATTACTTAACTTCAACTACGTAATATTTTTTAATTATAGAAAAGTGTGGTTACGTTTCTGATTAGTTAATTTCATCTATGAAGTTGGTGTTAATGCTATTTTGAGAGCTTCTGAGTTCTTTTGTACAGTCTGTTACAACATTCAATTTATTTTTAATCAAGGCATTAAATTTATTCTTCAATTTAGAAGTGATAGCGATTGCGTTAATGGAACACCTTAAAGTGCTGTTCGTAGATTTACTTGATTGGTTTACTAGATATTTGCTGCCAAATGAAAGATATCGTCTATAACTGTCTAGTTAAGCCAACAAACTTAACTTTTTGCATCGAACGACTGAATCAGACTGAATGCCGCTTTACACGATGAGTGCAAACGCACAATTTTCCGTGCAATTTAGCGGTAGAAATCGATCGGAGTTCGCGAGTGTTTTGTTTATCATGTTTATGTTTCACTCGTGAACACATGTTTCACTCACGTATTTGATACCTTGAAAAGCTGATCACCTGAAATTCGGAACCTCGACTCGACCATCTGCCTACTGATAATTCTCCCGGTTCAGAAAAAGCTCTCTTGGAATCGTCTCTCTGGCTTTATATTCGACCTTTGCATCGTTTCGTTTTTTATCACCTGGATTTTAGTGCCACAAGTCATTGACGTTTCTCGCCGGATCTCCTCTCTTTTTAGTCAAATTTCGTGGGTTTATTTTGTGTGTGACAAAGTGTTATTATCAAGTGGTATAGCGGAACACGGGACCCTTTTTTTTAGTCCCTCTAAATTTCCCTCCCTTGTATTTGTACCAGTGTTTTAATGTATTTTTTGACGATTTATATGTTACTTGCTAACCAACAGAAATAAAATGATTATCATGATATCACGTGGAATATCAGGAACTCTACTTGAGGACGCGACCAGTCATAATTTTGGGGGAAAAGGACACAAACCCAAAGATCGCGATTACACTGAAAAACCAGAACACCAAATAACACGATGAAATGACGATGTAAACATTTGGGCAACTTTGAATTAACTCTTCTCGGGTTCTTCACTGCTTCAAACTATTTATAATTGTCGACGTAATTAATTTTTACCTTTAGAATGAGTGACGAGTCGTCTCTCGAAACATCGACAATTATGAATAGTTTAAACCGGTGGAGAGCCCGAGAAGAGTTTACTCATTAAAGATTATGTACACAGGATAATAGTTACTTATATTATTCGACGGGAAAGTGTTAATCCTTTTTATAAACAACTTTATTTTCAATCATAACACAGGCATCACAGTTTTCGCCATATCTGCGCCATCTGTTGAATAAAACCGGATCGAAATTGTATGATTGTTGAATGGAATTAGAACAGGTTCTATTTTCCGTTCAGTCATTCATGCATTCGCACAAGCGTTCGCACAATTTGCCGCTTTACACGGTACAATTTCCTGATATATGCGTTCGCACGATAGATTGTACCAAAAAATGTACCGTGTAAAACGGCCTTAACACAATCCACCTTTACGGGAAGACGACGGAAAACTGAACGCCACCGTCCGTTAACTTCACGTCAGGAAACGTCGATCGTGATCCCGCCCTTACAGTGACGTAACAATGTTGTGGATTTAGAGGGGGTGGGGGCAAGCATTTTGGCGCGCCCACGGCCGCATGGCGCACTTCCCATTTCAACCAAATTTTTTCAAGCTGCTGAACAATCCTAAAATCCTTAAATTTGTAATTTTCGAACTCGGAATTGAGTTTTTTCCGATTTAGTGTTCATATTTCAGAGCCGAAGCCCTGTCTCTTTGGGGTGTCGTATTTAATGAGGGAGCCCTCCGCACCCTGTACTTGATACATTTTGGCTCCCTCCGCAACATTTTACGGGGGGGGGGGGGCAATGTACCGTTGCCCCCTATTGTGTGACGCCACTGTTTGCTTATGTTTACTTTTCCGCACTATTTCTATTTTATCATAACTAATGCTCGTGCAAGTGACTGATGGATCATTTCACCAGCTATTAATGACCTTCCAACCAATTGAAAATGGACAACAATACCAGAATTAGAGGACGAACACCACTTCCAAAACATGAGTTTGCTTATGTTTTCCTTTCCCCCTCCGCCACGCAGTCACCTCCCTCCACCACGTATGTTCCTTATCGCCCCCCTCCCACCCTCCCTACGTTCGTTCTCTCCATCCAGGAGATATAGAGGAAGATAGAGTGACTAACTGAAAAACCTTATCGCCGAAGACACAGACTATTGCCGTGGAGTGGTCGCGCGCCGTTCATTTCCATATGGATGCGGGAACGCGGGCCGCGGCAGTAAGCGGCACCAATCGTTCCATACCTCGTCTGACCGCGCTCTCGGCCGCAAGGAAGTCGTACGGACACCGGAAGATGGCCTCCTTCTCCTCCGGGGGTCGCGCCTCCCCCGGATGGTCTTATTGGTGCGCGTAAGTGAGGACTCATACGTCCGTGTGTGTTTGTGTGCATTGAGTAAGGAGTTGAAACCCACCTTCCTGCGTATTTACTCGGTGCCTGGTTGTGACTTCGACCCAAAAAAATATAGGGAGAAGGTTGAGAAGATAGTGAGCCAGCTAGCGATTTATCAAGTTACAGTGTTTGCGGTCATGGCTTGTTTTTTCTGTTTTCTGTGTGGTTGGCGGAGTTCAAATAACCCAGTTATTTTCTCTCTCCGGTGTTTTTGTGGATGTGCGTGGTGGTGTTTCAGTGGAAGTGCTTGGCGATGGGAAAGTTGTCATTGGTTGAGTTCCCTCAGAGGCCATTAGTAAAATGTGTTCAGTGTTTTCAATGCTTTAAGTCTACTATCCGCACATCGGGAAGGAATACCACGGCTCGGAAAGAATAGTTTCATCGGGGTAATAAATGGAATTTGCTCAGATTCATTGGATGTGCGCAGGTGTTTATATCCTCGTAGTTCTGCACAATGGAGGTTGTCAAATTATATCATAGAATATCTCTATTTTTCTCTAATGCCTCCGTTATAGTGTTGATTTTAGAAAGAAGTGCTTTGAAATGGGCGTTTGCAGCATGATATATTTTGAGCAATCAACGACTACGACTTTGGTGGGTTTCGTTCAAGTGATCTGTCAGTGATCGGTGATCTGTCATGTTTCGCGAGTATTTATTTTTCCTTGGCCTCTAGGCACGGCAGTTATCATGGTTCAACAACTGGAGGTTAATTTTAATTAGCAAAAAACTACTAACTATTGCAGCGTCATGTGCCTTCCTCCTTGTTTTCCCGCTGGTTCAAAGTGCCAGCTTTCCGAATCGCGAATTATGAGGGTACCTAATTTTTCTCAGTGTTTTATTTGGAGGTGGCCCCTATAGGAATGTCTAATTAAATCCATCGGCAAAGCCTAGTTGTGGTGGAAGCCTTTTCGAGCTGTAATTATATTTTTGCAGATACCACTGTATTTAGGACAGAAATCCAAGAAGGGATTTCAACCCACGAACTTCAAGCTAATTGGAGTTGGCACTGTGAACTGTGTGAGCGATTTGCTTCGATCTCGAGGTTCACGTTTTAAATATCAATTAGTAAGCACATTAAGTCTCGGAAAAGTTGATCTTTGCTCCAACAATTAATTTACTTGGGGTGATTGGTTTAATTGAGCTACTGCCTTAGCCGATGAAGGCATTGACATGCACCGTGATATTCCATTTTCGAGGCCGTAAAAGTAACCTACGCTACATCTATTAATGCCATATCGAGAAAGACTCTTTTGAAAATTCGATGAAAGTCTTTGCAGAAAATTCAGTTTTGTTCATTGGAAAGAAGAATTGATCATTATCCAGTGGACAGAGCCCTAATTCTGCGGACCTAGTTTCAGTGATTTAAGATTACCTTTATTTACCGTAATCCACTCCTTATAAAATATTGAATGTTCGCATTGCCATTACTTCTCCCGTTTTAAATTACACTGCATCTACATACATACCTTGCTTCTTTCTTGCACATGCCTTGCTCTTTGAAATAGAGGCCTATGCGACCACTGAAAGGAATTTTTTGGGTCTGTTATTCGGATAGTATTAATTTTTCTTTATTTACTTAAAAAAATGGTCTATAAACTTTTTAATGCTAGAGAGAGATTTTGGACTCACAGGAATAAATATCAGGCATTTTTATGTACTTTATTATTTAATATTGATTGGAACGTGTTATTCAGTCTTGGTCATTGCATCATCGCACTATTCGCGGAAAGGTAGTAAAAATTCAAGGGTAATATCCTATCTTTGTGCTCCCAGGTATGTAGTTTTTAGATCAAATATTTGGAATAATCGCTGTATTTTCCACATGGGTTGTGGATTGTTCTCGTGCTGAAATGCATGCTATTATACATTACCGATAGGCACATCTGTCTTCTACGCAATATTTCAACTTCCGCCCCCTCCATATGAATCAATAGACTGCATCGCTTTGTAATAACAGACCAAGGTAAAAACTGTTTACCGTCTGAACCTCGTGTCTGAATTTCGTTACACTCGGGTGTCTTTGAGAGTCTCAGGTGATGTTATCTCCGTTTGGCCTGTTAGAAAATATTGGAATCTGTGACTGATACTTGACATATAGATTTCCCAATAGAGACGGTACCACAAAGGAAACGGCTGTAGGTTTGATCTTGTGGAAGTTATCCATTACGGAAGAATTAAAATAACTTAGTTAACTCCACTAATTATTTATTATCACGACCCGGATTTCAACACTTGACTTTGACAATCACTTTGAAGACACAACACAACCTGTAGGTTGTGTTGTGTCTTCAAAGTGATTGTCAAAGCTTGTCATGACCCGGGTTTCAACACCAAGTGTTGAAACCCGGGTCATGATAATACATAATTAGTGGAGTTAACTATGTTATTTTAATTCTTCCTAAAAGACGGTACCCTTGGGATTTGTGACATAGATATGATGAACTAGGTCTGATGAAGGGCACATCTCACTATCAAAGGAAGATAAGAGCTTATTTTACATTCGGTTGCTCATGATTTAGGGCGAAATAGCTGTTGGAGCATATTTAAATCTAAGACACATTTCTGCTTTCAGTTTTTTTGACGCTACTTTAATACTGTCTCCGTTGAAACCACTAAAGAGTTAGTGAAATATCTTGAATCAAGTTCAGCACAATATTCGTATTGCCTGGGTCATGATGGTCCTTACCATCTTGAAAGATAAAGAAGTATGTTTAATTTTATTCTTTCTGCAAAGAAAACTACTCCTAAAGAGACGTGCTTTGCTTTCGTTTGGAATTATAGGATGCTAAGGGAAACCAGACTTACTCAAAAATGGCATCTCGTCTATTTAAATATTATTGCGTGCGTCAATGTATGCATCAAGTGCATCAAAATTAATTTCGATGAAGCAAACATGTAGTAGTGGCGACTTCGGGCGTCTTTCCTTCAGTGCCCTAAAAAAATCAGCGAAAGGCGTGAGCGGGCGGAATGAGATTCCGAAGGAAAATGCATGAATTTCGTGCTGTTTCAAGATCGTTATCACGTGGTCATGAGGAGCACCGCAAAGGATAGTGTATGTGTTTACTCACCGCCCGGGCGATATAAAGGGGGGAGCCCGACATGTTTATGAGTCTTTTGAATCTCAAGGTTATTCATGGATGTAAATACCTCTTAGATGTATGTTTTGCTCTTACGCAAGTTTTGGGCGACAGTGATCGACAGATTTTAAATGTCAGCGTGATTCATTATATCGGCGTAATAATATTAGATGCATGAAAAATATTTCCGGATGCCTTTGTTTGCTGTCCGGGTAGCTTAGTGAGTATGCTATCCCTTGCACGTACTGTGCTATGTTAACTATGATATAACATGATCGCCTGTTTAACCAAAAGCCTTGAGTTCGAACACCTCCTTAGAAGTTCTCGAATCAATACTGGTGTCTCACAGAATAAGTTTTCTAAAATCGTTTGACAAAAACAGGTGTAAAGCTTGCTCTATTCTTTAAAACGTATTATAATCCCAGGTTTTACGATAAGGCTGAATCTTCAGCAAGCACTGTGTTATTAAATGAGCAGTTTTACAACTGATTTTTTGCGACGGAAACTTTCGCCGTGAAAACTATATAAGGCATGGGAAATGGTCAACCAATCCTATATTCACTCGTGAAATAAAGACATTATTTTTACCATTGTTATTCATCATCATCGTTATCTTTACGACGGTTGGACCTAGTCTAGTTAAAGAGCAGTCCGTGTGTCTGTTGTAAGTCAATTCTCTGCCGTTAAAATCATTAGCAGGAAGTAATTAAACAATCTTGAAACCCAATGGACCATTTTTATTCGAATAACCGCTCCACAAGTAATTAAAACGTTGCTGATGAAGTTTTCTCTGGTTTCCAACCGGGTCAGGAATGCGGCTGCTGCCAAAGTTTCGACGGCTGACTCTGCCAACGTCATCAGGACTGTTTTCGGGTTAAAAAACTTGTCGGTTTATGCAAGACGAACGAAATTGGTCGAAGGTCATGAAAGGAGGTGTGTATTTCTTAGTGCTCCGATATTGGGCATTAAGAACAAGGCATTCTCAAGCCCCTGGCATCCGCTTACAGGTATCCCTAGGCTGCGGCAGTGCAATTAAAATGTCATTCAGCGTTACGCCTAAATTGCGAGAAGGCGAGCAGTTCATTAATGGCTAAGTTAGTGAAGAGCCGGCTAAACGGTTTGGATATCGTTTTCTCTTAATGTACATAGAGACCCTTGCTTTTTTATTTGATTGACAAAAGCATTCGCGAATATCGTATTATTGTATACCATTATTGTATATACTTGTAACAGCTTATGGAGCATAAACGTGGACTCTGATAAGTGAAGATGAGGCTGCTGGCCTTAGAGATTTGGGTGTAGAGGAGGATGGAGAGGGTGCGGTGGACGAAGAGAAAGACAAGCGAGGAAGTGCTTGGTATGTTGGTGATAAGAGAAATCTTCTGGAGGAGATTAAGAGGAGGCAAAACTGGTGGTGAGAGGAGGTAATGAGGGGTGAAGGGTTGCTTAAGGCTGAGATAGAGGGGAGGATGTTGGGGAAGTGGGGAGGGGGAAGAAAGGAAATATGTTTTATGGATGGTATGAAAAAGTGTAGGACGTATTCTGATGTGAAGAAAGAAACATTATTGAAAAATAGGGTCCTACACAGGTAAAAATCTAGAGGATTTTCTCTGACTTCCATTTAAACCTACCTTAACCGGTAGGTTCGTTTACTAATAATAAAACGAATGAACTACTCCGGAATTTATATTTTAATTGGTAAAATGTTTGAATCTTTTCGAACTGTAGGAATAGGATTGACTCAAGCTTTGATTGATTGATAGCTGTAGTTGTCGGAATGATATCAATGGCGTGGGTATGTTATTACTGAGAAGATTTATGTCATGAATTTTTCAAAACTTCAGGCTGGTTAACGTTTGAGGGTGTGCTCACTGCACTTGTGTCGCTTGAGAACTCAAAATCTTTTCGTATGCAAAATAAATGAAAGTTTACTGCGACGTTTCCCAAGAGGTGATTCTATACCTCGGCGTATATACCTCGGGAAAGACGTTTTCAGCTGAGATTAGGCAACCCTCTTCTAATTGATAACATCGTTGTGTCGGATGAAGACCAGCAAAAAAATGTGAATGTGTTTGCACGTGGTGCAACTTTGCAATGACTGGTGAAAAGTGCTTTCGCAAGTCCGAGTCGGGCGAATGTGAAGTCTCTTATTCTTCGGCAATTCATTTTCTCCAAGCATAAATTAAATGGAAAAATTAGGAGCGCGTTTTGCGGTCGATCATAGTTGAAATATTTCTATAGGCTCATGGATAAATACATCCCTGAGTGACGTTGTGGGACGGTTTTGTGTGATGACACCACTTTGGTGCTCAGGGGGACATTTAGCTTCTTACCGCATCCTAAAGTTTGGTGGAGTCGACTTTAAGGAAACTCTCGGAGCTACATTTATTCCATAAATATGGAGTCTCATCATATATGTGGTAATATACCGATTAAGATAGGTTTGGATGTATATAGTAGGGTTGCTAGGTTTTATAACTGAAAATAAGGGATACTCTGAAATTTGCTACCACGTTATACGATGTAGGATGTAACACTATACTATCGGATGTTTTCTATAGTATTTAAAACTTTAGCTTTGATGAGTACAATAGGGTTTTAATCCTCATGTACTTAAAATACAAAACACACTTGAATGCACAAACATGGTTACAAATATTTACAATATTTACATTCTGAGAGAAACTCAACATCATCTTTCTTATATTTGAAAAATTCTTAACAGCTTCAATTGAAATTTGTTACAATTTGCAGTTCAGCTTTAATAATTCCATCAGAACTCCTGCTTCTCACATCAGCCCACTTTTTATTCACAATTGAAAACACTCTTTCTGTGTGGGCATTAGATCCTGGGATACACAAAACAAAACACAGGATTTTTTGCAAATTCTGTACACCAAATCCTTTGTATTTGGAATCACAAAATGCAGATACCCATTTCTCACAAGCATTACCAGCAAAATTGACTTTATCGTTTAAAATTTCCCTGACACTATAGAACTCATCATACAGTTCATCTTCATTTACATCAAATTCAAAATACTTTAAAACATCTTATAGCTCACTAAAATTCATTTCTTTGGTTAGGCAATGAGGAAGAAGATAATTAATCTGCATATTCTCTGAAATATTGAAATGCTTGAGGAATGTAATGTGCAATGGAAACCATTGAAATCATTTTCTGGTGATTTTTTTACATTTGTATCCAACAAATTCAAAATTTGTGTCACACTTCCAAAAAATTATCATTCTTTCTCTGGCATATTTTCTCAAGAAGTTCCTTTACGGCAATGTTAGTTTCCATAATACTTAGATGTTCATTTTCTATGTACTTTAAACTATTGAGAAGAATATTGCCAATGTGAGAAAAAAAGCTTAAGTACGTCTGAAGAATCAAGTCCTTTCCAGATTCATCATCACTAAAATACTTCAGTAAAATTTTAGGACACTCCTCATCACTTCTCATTTAACTTTTAATGGCATCCCAATTACATAAAATCCTATCCACATTAGGTGTGAACGAAAGCGAAAGGTGGGCACATGCATTAACATTTCTGACCATTCCAAGTCTACAAATGTAAAAAATGATTGCAATTCCTCTCTTCGTTTAGCTGAAGAATAAAAGTAACTATATAATTTTAAGACAATGAATTCAACATCTAAATCTAATGAATTTCAACCATGTAACAAGCATTGTGTAAAATATGATTATAGCAATTGGCACTTATTATGCTATCATTTTCATCATTTAAGAGCTTCATTACAGAGTGGCGTTTTCCAAAATTTACATTGGCATTATCTGCGCAAAATATTGACACGTTTTACAAACTTAAACCATGTTTTTCAATAGAGTATTTGCATAGGGGAGGAATTTCCTTGAAATCTATTAGAGTGGACGATGTTTGTTTTCAAAATGCCAATGTTAAATTACCACCACAATATTTGGCGTTCTTTTTTTATAATTAACTTTTATGTTCATTGTTCATTTAATGTGCCCTTAAGCAAACTATAAATCCCACATGCACTTTCATATGCTTGTTCAATGAAGTCTAAAAGTTTTTTTAATACCCTCAAGGGGATCAAAATACCTAATCATTATGGGGAACATTTTTGATTTTTGTAATTAGAAGCATCTGTGGCAACTGAAAACATTTGTGACTTACTGGGGTCTTTAAGAATGTTTAAAAAATCTTCAACACTTTTTAAAGCTAAAACTCTGTTCACTATTGTTTCTGCCTTTGTGCGTCCACAGGACATCTTTCCTACTACAGCATAGTCACCAATTAATTCTTTTAGCAGTTTATTGCCACAATACATACTATTATAACTTAAATTGTGCTTCACTGTATGGAATATTATAGCTACCTCTGCAGCCAAAGATTTGTCACCGGTTGTTGTTGTTGAACTTGTCGGAGACTTGAACCTGTTGAAGAAGGTGGAGATGTTGGAGTTTTTTTTCGTCTCCCGCTCCTTACTTTTTTGACCTATGAATTAAATAATGCATAATTACTACACCGTTTCAAAGTTTGGTATCACTAAAATTTCAGTGTAATACTTATAAATTCCCTGGATAAAATGGCCCAACAAAACATGACTTCATACTACGCTCTACCAAATATATGAAATTATAAATTACCTGTAGTAGATTCGTGTTGTATACAGTCATTGTTTCCTCCATGTGCGTTGCTAAACTCTTTCCTGCACAAGGAACAATACCGGGCCGATCCTAAAATAATTTTTCTCCCAGTTTGATAGATAAACACACATATAACGAGGTTTCTTCTTTGATGGTGTTTTATGGTACTCCTCATCACTTTCGACCCCCATAGCATCGAACACATGTGCAACAGACGTATCGTCACGGCACAAGAGAGAACAGACAAACCTAGCCGCCTCTAAAACACAAAAGCAAAAGAAAGTTTGAGGCGAGTTCGAGAAACATAACCATTTCTATATCTTCAACTTCCGGTTCCAGAACCTAGTACCAACATAAACTGTCTTGCACATTTGAGTATATGCTTGTAAAAATAATTTAATATTGGCAGCTATGATGCCAATGTACAGTTCGATATATCGCTCAGAATATTTCGATAATCGAAGTTGAATCGTTAAAAATCAAAAAAATATTGCAATTGAACCACACAATATTATATTAGAATGAAATACGGGAGAAATGTTCTAAAATACGTGAGACGGGAGACTGAAAAAAATAAGGTCAAAATACGTGAAAACCCGGAAAATACGGGAGACCTGGCAATCCTAGGATATAGAAGAACTGCCATGTGCTCACCTGCTTTTTATGAAAAATGAAGCTACTTCTCCATGGTATCTACTTTTTCAGCTCATTAAACATCCTGCCTTCCTTCATCTCGTCCAGGGGGGTTATTTTGTAATCTCACCTTTTTAATGACTTTACGGGAAGGCGGGAGACCCCTTTCGCTCTCTTAATGATCGGCTCACGATCGGCCAAGGTCCGATGGTGGCTCCATTTCACGTTCCTTACGACAGGTGAGATGGAACTAATGGAATGCGGAGCCAAATGAAACGGATCAAGATTCGAAAGATACGAATCAAGAGTCGAAAGAGCGGATGAATCAAATAAATAGACCGACAGTTCACCGCTTGAGAGCCGAAGATGGTCACGCCGCCTGGGTGGCAGAGTTGAACTACGAAAAATGACGTAATTTTCCACATTTTATGACGCATTCTCACTTAAGTGAGATTACAAAATAACCCCCCAGAAAGCGTGTTTTTTCTCCCCCTTCCCGCTTACCAGCCATTCTCCCTTCTTTCACAGCCTTCAGCATTCCCTGCGCCTTTCTTTTACTCATGCCTACTATTCTCCCCCAGCAGCTTCCTCTTCTTGACCACCATGCCGAGTACTTCTTCATTTATTCTTCTCTCTGTCCATTGCATCTTCTCCATCGTCCTTCACACCCACATCTCAAATGTCTACGGTATATTCTCTTCCTCTTTTCTCAGGGTTCAAGTTAATGCATTATGTAGTTCTAGCACGCTTTTCAGAATATGCACTACTCTTTTCTCAACAGCCCTACTTAAGGTCCCAGTGATCAGTTCTATTCGGTTAGAAAAGCTTATCCTTCGCTTACGCTATTCTATTCCTACAATCCTTCTTCCAATGCGTATTTTCCTCTAAGATGCTACCAGCGTGCTATATTATTCTATTTTCTTTAGTTTATGCCCTCATACCTTTATGACTGACATCGGCTTCTTCATTTTGGAAAAAAGGGGTCTTGTTAAGTGTCCCAGAGCTTGGTGTCATGAGTAGGATGCGGGCCACGGTCCTGCGGGCTGGTTGGATCAACCTGTTCTAAGACAAGGTATATTTTCAAATTTAGTTCACCCACATGGGGTAATTCAAGTATATTCCGCCTCATACCGGTTTGAAACGTATCAAGGTGGGATTGCTAGGTCGAGTATAATGAAGTAGAGAAATAATCCGGGGGCCGGCGGTATAGGGGTAGCGAAACTTGGTGGCACTCGCTTGTGAAGATCATGACGCAAAGGAGAGAAAAGCATTCAAGAGGGGTGGGATAAAGGGGTCGAGGGTCCCTCCAGAGGTCCAAGCAGAAGTCATTCGGTACATTTTCTCGCTCATCAACGCTTGAGCTACCCTCAGCGACCTCTAATTCTCCGCTGACAAGTGCCACTAAGTTTTACAATACCTACAGCTCACTGTTAATAGAAATACGCAAAGGAAACGACAGCTTAACGTCCAATTTGACGGACGGAGTACGGGGTTCTTCTCATGGTACTGAAATATGGGTTGGAATATAAGCGAACGAGATTTACGCCTCCGAAAATCGAACCCAGGACCTTCAAACAGGAATCCAGCTCTGGGAACACCGAACTAATCTTTGTTGATTGGATTTAGGAGATCATCCAATTGTGCAGGCAAACTCCATTCTGGGAAGTAGGTAATGCCTTAGAGGTGTTTTTGAAATGGAAAATAATTCATATCCACATTAAATTTCAGGAATGTGAGTAAAAAACTAACGATTGTTTCCAAGCCTGAGTGTTGTTTCATTCCTAGTTACTACCTTCAACGCTACTCACTAGCAGATGTGTTGAACGGTGCAATTGAAGGTCAGTTTTTTTGGGGAAATATAATTAGCCCTTTCTTATGCACCTTAGGTACGTCCCGTTTTCTCGAGAGGGAATGAAGGATAATGCATTTTTTGTTGGCATTCGTTATTATCGCCTTACAAGTCTTCACTGTCATTTAAATCCATTTCAGTCATGCACACGTGGTCTGACCTTGTCGTATGTTACAAAATATCGTAATTCTTAACCCAGAGCAACTTCAGTGAGACTACATCTCAGACTCTCCTAAGGCGATGTTATTTTCTCAAAACATAGTAGTTTATTGTTGATCAAACCATGTTTTGTATTTTTAATTATTTTAACCCAAGTTTCATTTTTAATTCTTTCTGCTTGCTATTTCATCTTCGCAGATATTCCATTTTTCTTCGTTTGTCCCGATTCGAAGTTCAATTGAGTCTTGAAAGGGAATATCATCCACGTTCAGTATATACTTTGATATAGACTCTATGATGACTTTAATGTTGTAGTAGAGTAAAGCAGATTTACAGTTTAGGTTAGGGTTCCCAAAAATATTTATTTATAACTGAGACATCCAGAAATGTATGTAATTAAACGCAGGGCACTTTGTATAGAGGGGACATATTAAAAATCAAGACACCAAAAATAAAACTATTATATATGTTGCACTTTAAATAATAAAATGCTGGATTATCAATTGGATTTAAGATGTATGCCAACGCGAGCACTAACATCATTATTACACATGCGCCTTAATCCCGTTCAGTTTCAGAGCAGCCTCTGCAAATATGCCTAAAATTAATTTTTGAACATTTTCAGCATAAAACGTTGTTATCGAAATTGGTAGGCACAGAAAACGGGGTAAAGCCCATTTATCCTTTTTTGTCCTGAATTCATTCATTGCAGTAATCTACCGGTTAGAGGTAGGTTGTGATGAAAGTCAGAGAATATCCAACGAACTCTTACACGTGCTGTGCCCTTTCTACCTCTTGTATTTCTTTCTTCATCTCAGCATAAGTCCTACCTTTCTTCATCCCGTCCAAAAAATCGATTCTCTTCCTTCCCCTTCCCCGCTTACCCAACATCCTTCCCTCTATCACGACCTTCAGCAAACCATCGTCCCTCATTACCCCTTCCAGCCACCTACCCTGCCTTCCCCTAATCTCATCTATAAGTTTCCTCTCCTCGCCCACCATGTCAAGCACTTCCTCATTTGTCTTCCTTTCCGTCCAACGCACCTTCTCCATCCTCCTCCACACCCACATCTCAAAAGCCTTCAGCCTATTTTCGTCTTCCTTTCTCAAGGTCCACGTTTCTGCCCCATACAACGCCACACTCCATATCAAGCTCTTTACTAGCCTCTTTTTTACATCCTTACTTAAGGTCCCCGTCATCAGCTCCCTTCTATTATTGAACGCTTCCTTCGCTAGCGCTATTCTCCTCCTAATGTCTTTGCTACTATGTCCTCTTTCTTCTAGCGTACTACCCAAGTAATTAAATTGTTCTACTTGCTCCAGTTTGTGGCTTCCTGCTCTAATCACCAGCTTCGCTTTCTTTGTCCTACCAAATCTCATTACTTTTGTTTTCCTATTATTTATCTTCATTCCGTATTTCTCACACTGCTTTTCCAGTGCATCTACTAAAGTTTGAAGTCCTTTCGATGACCGACTCACCAACGCCTGGTCGTCTGCGAATCTAACCGACTTTATCCACTGGCCTCCTACTTTCATTCCCACGTCTAGCTCATCCCATGCCTCTCTTACCATTTCCTCAGAATAGATGTTAAAAAGTAAAGGCGACAACGGGCACCCTTGCCGTACCCCGCGACCTATAACTGCCCACCCTGATTCACCGTCCGCTACCCTTACCTGAGCCCTCTGCCCCATATATAAGTTTCGGATGAGTCTCCTATCACGCCAATCTATTCCTATTTTCCCCAGTATCTGCATTAGTTTCTCCCAGTTTACTCTGTCAAACGCCTTTTCGAAATCTACAAAACAAGCGAAAACATCCTGATTATGCTCTATGTTTCTATCTATAAGTGTCCTCATTACCGCAATCGCATCTCTGGTTCCCCTCCCCTTCCTAAACCCAAATTGGTCATCTCCTAAATAGCACTTTGCTCTGCTCTCCAACCTTCTATTTAGTATTCTAAGCAACACTTTTGCTGCGTGCGAAATTAAACTGATTGTTCTATACTCCTCGCATTCTGACGCTTTCTTCTTCTTCGGGATAGGTATTAATACTGTTTTCACGAAATCCTCTGGCCATACTCCTTCCTCGTAGATCCTGCGAATAAGTTCGAAAAACGATTTTCTCCCCCTACTACCTAGATTCTTCAGTAGCTCCGATGGTAGGTTATCGGTTCCCACGGCTTTTCTACCCTTCATCTCTCTTAGTGCCCTCTCTATTTCACTCTCAAGTAACTCTGGTCCGAGGTTATCTTTATCTATTGTTCCTTCGTCATCTAGATCTAGGCTAAGGGGTCTATTCTCGCTGTCATATAGCTCCTCTACGTATTCTCTCCACCTTTCATGGATATCTTCCTGTTCGATTAATATCTTTCCCGTTTTGTCCTTAACCTTTGGTATCGCTTGACCTCTCTTACCACCCGATAACATTTTCACCTTGGCGTACAAAGCGCCCACTTCCCCCTCCTCCTGCATCTTTTCCATTTGCTCACATTGTCCCTTCCACCAGTTTTCTTTTGCCCGATTGGTCACTCGCCTGAGTTTATTATTCAATTCCTTGTACTTCCTCTTCCCTACGTCGGTGTTCACGTTTTTCCATATCCTTCTCTCCTCCATTTTCTTTATCATTTCTTCTGTAACCCACTGCTTCTTAACCCTCTTCTTTTCCACCATTCCTATTGTTTTCTCTGCCGCTCTTGCGATGCCTGTTTTTATAACCTCCCATCTCTTCTCTATGGTTCCCATCCGCTTCTCTTCACCTATGTTCTTTTCTACTAGCTCTTGGTATTCCCTCTTTTTCAACCCTTTCAATGCTTCAAGGTTCCACCTCTTTATCTTCCTACCTTTACAAAGCCTTTTGAATCTAACTTCACACTTCATCATCACCAAGTTATGATCCGAGTCCGCATCCGCCCCTGGATAGCTACGACAGTTTTTTACACTGTTCCTAAATCTCTGCCTCACCATTATATAATCAATTTGGTATCTCCCAGTGTCACCCGGCATTTTCCATGTGTACCTACGCCTGGGGTGATGTTTAAACCAAGTGTTTGTCACTAATAATTTATTTCTTCTACAAAATTCAACTGCCTTTTCCCCGCGATCATTTCTTCTTCCTAGCCCAAACCCTCCTACTTCTAATCCGTCCCTCCCTTCTCCCACCACTGCATTCCAGTCACCCATCACTATCAGGTTTTTCTTCCCCGGCACTTCTCTAATTATTTCTTCTACTTGCTCGTACACCTCTTCCACCTCTTCCTCCCTATGGTTGCTCGTAGGCATGTATACCTGGACCAGTACGAAATTCGTCGGGCGTGCTTTTATTTCTACCACTAGTATCCTGTCGTTCACCTGTTCAATGTTTACCACCCTCAGTCCCAACTTTGTGTTCAGTACCATGCCTACCCCCCGTTGACTCTCATCTCCCCCACTATAGATCACCCTGTAGTTATCACTCCAATAGTCCCCGCTATCCTTCCATCTCACCTCGCACAATCCCAAAACATCTATTTTTCCTTTTTCCATTTCCTGCTTAATATTTTCAAGCTTCCCGGCCCTCATCATGGTCCTTACGTTCCAAGTTCCTATTTTTACCATTGTTTTCCTCCTCCTCTTCCTCTTTTTCTTCTTCTTCTCCCTCCTTTTCCTTGTATCTTCTGATGATGATTCTGTGCAAGGATTTCGTGTGATGACGACCGCGGAGGCCTTGCCTCCCCCGCTGCCGGGCACGACACCCGCCCTAGTGGGCGGCGTCCCGTAGTTGCCAGGAATCAGATCTCTTTGGATGACTTTCATGTTCTGGGAAGTGATAGTTGAGAGGTATCCCACGCGACTCAACGGTATTTTTAACGTGACACCATCACGGAACTACCTTTCGTCTGGCTCCTACCCTTCGACCTATCTGGCATGGGTGGCCCTACCAGGAGCAATGTACTTGCTCCTGCCAGTCCAGCTCGAGGGGTCATTGGAACGCACAAGCCCTTCCACCACGTCAAGGTCGTAGTTCAAGGAAGAGTTGTCCTGAATAGCACAATAAAAAAGACGACTTCCAATAATTAACTCGGTTGATTTTCAGAAAAACCGAACTATAACAGGAAAATCGGGATGAGTGGAACCTTGGTTAAGATGCTCCAACGGTTAAAGCTTTGTCACATCGTCTTCCCCAGCATCTTAACCTTGAGACAAACGCAACATCCTTTTCAGAGTCGGGATTCGAACGTGACACCTTTGGGTCTGCTGGTTGGCCCTACCAACTTACGTGCCGAAGTAGATACTGTGGAAACCACGAGGATCTACAATCATGTTTATTGGACGTGAAAGCAACAATCTGAGCAGACCGTGACAGCCACATGGTAGAGTGTGGTAGCCGCGTGGCTACTACGGTGGGTTCAGGTGGTTACTTTCATAGAAACGGATTTACTAGTGGCTGCATAGGTTTTCACGGTGGTTTGATGTCTGTAAGGCTTCGGGTTTCTCCCACGTTGGTTCATCTTGAAAGACGACAGTTTCGCCGGCGTTCCAGTCCGCAGTTTCAGGTCCGAAAGGACTACAGACCGAATCTTCAGGTCAGAAACTTCAGACCTGAAGATGCCGACTGTAACGTCCGCAAAACTCGTATTCAAAGATGAACCCATGCGGGAGGAACCTGGAATTCTTATGATTCGAATTCACTAGTAATCGGAAAGGGAAATGTGGTTCTCAGTGGACTTAATTCATTACATTTTATCTCGAATGAATCCTCCTCTTTGATTTTGCAATTTTTGATATTAAATAAGGCGTAAAGCAGCTGAGGCCATTTACGTGATCAAGGATTTGTTGACATAAGTGCGATATTCCACAGAGGAAAACTCATTCAACTTGCCCGGGATTCGACCCGGATCCCTCGATATCGCGGGTGACTCCGTAAAGGTAAATACTGTGGCTAGTCCCGGTATCCTCAGAATTGGATTTGTGGGCAGTTAGGTTAGGTGGGATTTTATTTCTTCAAAAAGGAGGAAGAAGGGTTAGGAGTAGGGATGCAAGTGACCGAGTACATTAATCTATTATTCAACTCAAATTAATCGATTATTTTAATCAATCATAGAAGGTCCAATTATAATCTGTAATTGATTAGTTGATACCGATTATTACCAACTTTTCGTAGGTTGCCATCTTGTGAGAAATATGAAAACGGTTTTATAAGTGATTGATTTTCTGATCATAAGGAGTTACTCTTTAAATGGAAATCATTATTCTATTTAATTGATATTTTAGAGTCTTCTATTTAATAGACTGTATAAACTATATCTTATGTCTCGTTCACATCGTTCGGCTGTTGCGTGTGTAATTTGTTATTCTCGTAATGTAAACACGAGTATTTGCTAACCACTGTGTTGATTTCTTGTGCTGATTGAATCGCGCCCACGCCCTGAGTGAGAAATCCCGAGATAAGTTTTTCTCATTATTCCCGCCGATGGCTGAGGCAGAATGTTATTTAAAACCATTCTTTTAAAGAAACCCGGCTTCGAAAAAAATCTCGTTAGCTTATGTCTGTAAAGCGATTCCTCTTGTGGGCTCCTGAAGGATGGTGAAGCCGTATAATCTATTTCGTTTTCATAGTAGCTGACGCTACATATTCATTGTGCATGATTGAGCCAAACTAGTTGACAAGTCATGGGCGCGAACCCTGCGCTCTCATTATTCCAGTTGGAAAATTAATTAGAAAATGTAACAGACTAACATTTGAAGGCCTAACATCTCCCTGCTTGTCCTTGAAATCACGATCTCACCTGGCACACTATGGTTCACTTATATAATGCTAATGTAATACAAATTTGAAGACAGTGCCTATGCCCCACAAATTAAGGAATTACTCCCAAAAGTTATTTCCTTAAAGATAAGTAATTTCATTTCTGAACAATTTGCTGAATGGGTACAAAAGATGTTATAACAATAGATATGTTTGCAATCTTGATTGAATATTTTGTAAAGAAAGTTTTATTGTTGGAATTGACTTATAAAGATGCCGTTCAGTTAAAAATTTTTCTACTTATACTTAGTTATGTGACACATATCCGAGATACACTTTCAAAGGGCAACATCGAGAGGATGACGAGTTACCATGAAAATAACCCTGATAACCTTCAGGAGTGTTTAAATTTAAATTGTCTCTGAAAACTCGCTAAACACATGACGTAAATAGTATGTCAATCGATTATTTAGCCTCCGATTAAAGAGGCGATTACACACAGGAGTTGACTCCTATCTGATCGATTTATATCGAGTCGACTGATGTTCGAATCCACTTGGAACCACAACTAGGGGCCTAATTCTGATGCTTTCCCGATGTTCAACTTTTCCACCAAAACGTCATTAGTTTCCACCAACACGTCATGACTTTCCGACACTACGTCACATGTTCCACCTTCCACCAGAGAATCGTTCACTGCATCATTCATCGTTCAATGACTGGTGGAAAGTCAAGCTTCCGTTCCACCCGTCATCCACTTGGTGGAACAGCGCTAGTGTCGTGTTGGAAACTTTCCGACGGAAGTAAGCGTGCAGAAGGTAGACATTTTTTTGTTCGCGGTTTCGAGGTAAGTTGGAAATCGGCATAAGTTTGTGATGTTCGGCTCTCCAGAGGGGGTCATTGAGCCGTTCATTTAACGGATCAAGAGTCGTTCAATGAACGAATGGTGGAACTTTCCACCAGTCATTGACTGGTGGAAGATCAGAATCGGGCCCTAGGATGGGGGCTACTCCGTCCAAGTATCGAATTCCGCCACTATCAATGGCGAACTCCTATAGGAGTAGGTATGATACACGTCCAAGTGTCACCTTCCAAGTGGACTCGTATAGGAGTCAACTCCTGTGTGTAATCGCCGCTTAAGCAGTTTAATCGATCAATCAACTTTCGAATACAATAGGTTACAGGTAATCGATTACTGAGTGAAAAGTTGGCATCCCTAGTTGGGAGAAGCCTGTCACCGCATTAGAATACCCAAAGCGAAAAGCGCTGGGGTCCGTGGGTTGGCGTCCCATTGAATCGGCGGAGCATTGCATTTGAAGATGAATTCTGCATTTGGAGTTCCTAAAAGCAGCAGTCGGTTGTTTATGAACTGGCATATGACAAGCATACAATTCCAAGGGCATCTCCTCATGAAGCGAAGTTTTTATGACCCCCTCTTCGGTGCTTCTAACCGATTAGCTTCTTAATAGGATAAAAACGTTTTGGGAATGTGAGCAGGAAGTAGAGTATATTTTCTTCGTAAGCAGAATAGCATGATATCCTTCTAAAAGAATTTTTTTCCTGGTGAGATGGTGTTACAATTTGTAGTTTTCCTCCTTGAACTCCCATGATTAATTGTTGTTCAGATTGACGGTCTAATCAACTTTTTGCGCTTTCTATTAACCTGCATTTAGCTTTTTATTTGAAAGGAGTTCATGCAAAGAGTTGTGAATTACGGTCCTGATCACAGGTGGAGAAACATGAGATATCAGAGTTACACCTATCCTCATTGTAGTGGCAATGGTGCTGTTTCTAAGTGAGGACAGTCACTCTGAGTTTAAAAAATTACTTTGGCAATCACTTCAGAGTTTGATGTTGGTAGATAGAATGATGGCTGTTCCTCCTTAGATTCAGACCCATTGGGGAGGTATGCGTTTTAGAGTATGGATGGAATAGGATGCCTCTTATTTCCTGTGGCTTTGCTTTTTTGTTGTGAACGCTTAACTTGCAGCTGCATGCTTTGATTAATTTGATGTTTCCATCTCATGATGTGAATAAATGATTTATTTTATGTTTTTTTGGAAACTTCTCACATTTATGTATCTACAAAACACTTAGATTATTTTAATTTGGAAACAGTCAATGTGAAATAAATAAATCTCCTTGAGAAATGCAGAAAAAAGTTTTCTTAAGCTTGCTCAAATGAATTTGTGCTTGAGTAAGGATCATTTCGTACGTATTTTATCTACCCTCTTTCACATAAAGTATGTAACATTCATGCTGATTCGGTGAGTTTTATACTTTCTTGGGTGTTAAAGTGGCCAAGAATTGAAGGCAATCCAGATTTATATGGAACCTGTTTTTTATCATAACATTTCTCTAGTATTCACAATACCTCTGCATTCTGGTTTTATATTTTATCTCGTATTGCTACATCGTTTCCGGCATAATTTTTAATAATATTTGCATTACCGTATTTCCTGGCTCATAGGATGCACTCTGATTTTTTGGTGATATTTTAGTAGAAAAAAATTATGATCATCACCATTACCAGTAGCCATGAAGCAGAAGATTTTTTTTGCAGCAGCTCTCCATTCCACTCTCCTCTCTGCCACCCGCTTCATTCCTGCATAATTATTTACTTTGGCGTCCTACATGATTTGTTTAATGTATACCATGCTTGGTCTTTATCTGTAATTATTTCCATTTCTTTCTCCTTCCATTATTGTTTTCATTAGGCTGTTGTGCCACAAAATGTGTCCAATAAGTTTGCCTCCTTCTTCTCAGAGTGTTTATGCTGCTTTTCTCTCTTACTCATCGTAGGACTTCTTAGCTATTGATTCTCTCCGTTCATCTCATCTTCATCATTCTTCGGCAACACCTCTTCTCCATTGCTTCTGTTATAGATCCTCATTTTTTATGTTCAATACTTTTAGTTTTGGCCACGAGAGTGAGCATTATATGGTGCGAGAAGATGACGCATCAGTTATGTTGGGTTATGTAATGTTACCTTGTTCAAGTGTTAATAAAGTGACTAAATACAAGAATGACAGTACATTAAGTTTAAAACATGGCGCAGTCTAGTGGAATTGTAAAACTGTGACCTGCGACTTTTTCTCACGTGTGGAATATAAGTGATACGCTCGTGTAAATCAAGTAATACCTAAACTTAAGAAATGGCTGGCATTCACCTGGTTAAACTGCCCGATAGCATTGATCTCGAAAGCCCTACTGCCTATAAAGATTGGCTAATATTTGTGGGGGATTTTGAAAATTATTTAATCGCCACGGGACAAGATGAATCGGTGGACAAAGTGAAAATAGCCCTCCTAAAAAATATGTTGGGATCGCAGGGTCGAGCTCTTTTTGAAACTTTTGATTTGCCCAATGAAGATAAGCTAATTTACGTCAAAGTTAAGGAAGCTTATGAAAAGTTCGTAAATCCAAAGCAAGACCCAATCTACGAACAATTCGTGTTTCATCAACGATTCCAACAGGAAGGAGAGTCGTTTGACCACTTTCTGACTGACTGTCGGAGACTTATAAAAAACTGTGGTTATGATAGTGCAGTTCCTCAAGAAGAAAATATGATGATATTTCGTGTGATTCAAGGCATCCGGGACAAGAGTGTTCAGGAGTCGTTGCTGCGAATGGAGGACAGAACCCTCACCAAAGTAACGGCCTTCTGTCGGTCAGTTGAGATTAGCCGCCATCAAGCTCAACAAATAAACGGACCCAATGGATCTACTCAGCCTAAAACCCAAGAGCTAAGTAGTGCCGGTGTGGATCATGTCAAAAGGAAAAGCAAGTCTAAATTTTCAGGTAATGGTGATTTTTCACGTAATGAAATAAGCGCAAGTTCCAGAAATGAAGAATTTAATTGCCGTAGGTGTCAAACCTCGCACAAACCTAGAGCGTGCCCTGCCTATGGAAAAAACTGTGCAAAATGTGGAATTTCTGGCCATTTCGCTGTCTCGTGCAGGGTACGGAAAGTTAGAGAAGTGAAAACATTGCAATCTGAAGTCTCTTCGGACGAATCTGTATATTGTGATTCTGTTCAAGTTCACTCAGTTAATTTAAATCCACCCGAAAAAGAATGGAGACAGTTAATGTTAATTGAAAACCTTCATGTGAGTGTAAAACTTGATCCAGGCTCAGAGATAAACATAATTCCTTTGCAACTGTTTCAGAAAGTGAATCACCAAAGTAAAGTTGAGCCCACTAATATTAAAATTGAAGTCTGGGGTGGTACTATTATTCCCGCAGTTGGAGTTGTTAATCTCAGTTGTTCAGTTAGAAATGAATGTAAAAATGTTCAGTTTGTTATTATAGATTCAAAGAGCACTCCACTGTTGGGGATACAGTCGTGTGTTGGTTTCAATCTGGTAAAACGTGTTCACGATATTACCAGCTGTGCTAAAGATGCTTTTGTGTTACATTATAAAGAAAATTTCAGTGGAATTGGCTGTTTGCCGCAAAAATGTAAAATTGTCATTAGAAGTAATGTAAGCCCTGTTTGCAAACCCCCGAGGAGAGTTCCTAGTTCCATTAAGCCTGAATTGAAATTAGAGCTGGATAGGCTGGAAAAGAAGGGTATTATAAAGAAGGTAGATACCCTTGATGCCAATTCTTGGGTTAGTAACTTGGTTATTGTGGAAAAACCTTCAGGTAAACTAAGATTGTGTCTGGACCCCACTGAATTAAACAAAGTGATTCTTAGGGATTATCATGAAATTCCCTCAATTGAGCAGTTGTCTGAAAAATTAGGTAACAAACATATTTATTCAGTGTTTGATCTAAAAGAAGGGTTTCATCAGCTACGTCTTGACAAAGAGTCGTCCTCCAAGTGTTGCTTCTCTACCCCATTTGGGTGCTATAAATATCTACGCATGCCATATGGGTTATCCAATGCCCCAGAAATGTTTCAAAAAGTAATTGAGCAAAATTTTGGTGATATTCCTGGTGTAGTTTTGTTTTTTGATGACATTCTGTGCACTGGGAGCTCCCAAGCTGAGCATGATGAGTGTGTAAAACTACTGATGGAGAGGGCAAAAGAGGTTGGGGCCAAGTTCAACAGAGACAAACTCCAGTTCAAAGTATCTCAGGTGAAGTATGTTGGGCAAATATTTTCCAAAGAAGGAAAGAAACCAGACCCAGATCGTGTCCATGCCTTGGTAAACTTGCCCCCACCAGGGGATCGCAAAGAATTACAGAGAGTCTTAGGGATGTTTAACTATGTTCGAACATACATACCAAATATGTCTAACATTTGTGCTCCTCTCCATGATTTACTAAAAGCTGATGTTGCATGGCAATGGCTTCCGAGCCATGAATTGGCATTTACACAGCTTAAAAATCTGGTATCCAATGCCCCTGTACTGGCTAACTTTGACCCCAGTGCTAAATTAGTTGTACAATGTGATGCTTCTCAAAGTGGGCTAGGGTGTACTTTGTTTCAGGAAGGTCCCAAGGGTCTTAAACCAGTGCACATAGCCTCAAGATCACTCACCATTAGTGAGTGCAATTATTCGCAAATAGAAAAAGAGCTTCTAGCTGTCTATTTTGCAGTTTCCAAATTTCACTACTATATTTATGGGAAGGCAGTCCTGGTACAGAGTGATCATAAACCCTTAATCAATGTTATGACTAAACCAGTGCATCAAATTGGTGCCGTTCGTTTGCAGCGACTAAGGTTAAAATTATTGAAGTATAAATTAAATGTTACTTATTTACCTGGTAAACTTATGCATTTCGCTGACCATTTGTCACGCTCTTATGTTGCAGACCATGTCACTGATGACCCACAAATGCTAGAGGTAGTCCATTCCATCAGCAAGCACTTGCCAATGTCAAAAGAGCGTCTGTCTCAGTTTAAATTGGAAACTAGCAAAGATATGGTCTTGAGTCAAATTAGTGAATTTTGTAAGTCAGCCTGGCCAGTTTATAAAAAGTTATCTGATGAGTGTAAACCATATTACAAGCTTAAAACTGATCTTTGTTTTGAAGGGGGTTTAATTTTTCTGGGGGAAAAAGTTGTGGTTCCTGCTGCTTTGAGACCATATGTCCTGAAGCTGCTTCATGAGGGTCACTGTGGGGAGACTAAAACTAAGGCTAGAGCTAGAGGGTTATTTTATTGGCCAGGCATGTCATTTAGCATTATAGATTACATAAAATCATGTGAAATCTGTGAGAAGTTCCGCCCAGCCAATTTTAAGCAATCATTGCAACCCCATTCTCTGGCAAACCTTCCATATGAAAAAGTGGGAGCAGACATTTTTGACTATTCTGGTCAAGGGTATCTTGTCCTCATAGACAGGTATTCGAAGTGGATTGATATTTGTAGACTCCAGTCCAAAACTGCACTAGCTGTCATAGATGCTATGCAGACCGTGTTCAGTACTCATGGGTTTCCTAGAGTTCTCCTGGCGGACAACATGCCATTTGGGTCTTATGAGTGTCAGCAGTATTATAAAATTAACGAAATAGAGCTGAGAACAAGTAGTCCTCACTATCCACGCTCTAATGGTCTGGCAGAAATAGGGGTGAAGCTTAGTAAAATGATCCTAAGGAAAAGTCAGGAGGAAAAAACAGATTTCAGAAATCTTCTGCGTGAATATCGAAACACTCCTTTACCAGGACTAGACTGGTCCCCGTCGCAATTGCTGATTAATCGATTACTTCGCACAAAATTGCCTGTTACTTACAACACGCTAAAGCCCAAAGTTATCAGACCACAGGATGTGGTAAAAGTGTTGCAATCTAAGTCCAATTGTATGAAATGCAATTATGATAAAACCTCCAGACGAAAGGAAATTACCTTTCAGATAGGGGAAACTGTTTCAATTAGAACAAGTAAAGGTGACAACTGGGAGCCTGGTGTCATTGTGAGTAAACATTCCAGTCCTCGTTCCTATTGGGTGAGAAATTTGTTGGGAAATGTAGTGAGGCGGAATGTCACACATCTTAGGAAAAGAATGGTATTGGGTCCCTCATCTCATGCAACATTACTACCAGAGGTGAATGCTCCAATCCAAAATATTGAGGTAGAGAATCAAAATGTCACACCAAGCTCTGTTGTTCATCCACCCATATCTACCACTGGGCGTGGTCATGTGATTCAATCAGCTGTACCTAATCCTATTGTACATCCTGCTGGCCTACCTGTATCTATCACAAGGAGTGGCCGTATGGTTAAACCTCCTAGCCGTCTTGATTTGTAAACTTTTAATTTTAATGTCTATTGTACATTCTGCTGGCCCACCTGTATCTATCACAAGGAGTGACTATATGGTTAAACCTCCAAGCTGTCTTGATTTGTTAACTTTTAATTTTACACCTGAAAGGGGAGGTGTTATAGATCCTCATTTTTTATGTTCAATACTTTAAGTTTTGGCCACGAGAATGAGCATTATATGGTGCGAGAAGATGACGCATCAGTTATGTTGGGTTATGTAATGTTACCTTGTTCAAGTGTTAATAAAGTGACTAAATACAAGAATGACAGTACATTAAGTTTAAAACAGCTTCCAATCTCCTTGCTCTTCTGCTGTTATTGTCCAGGCTTCACTGCCATATAAGAGCAATCTCCAAATATATGTTTTAATGAAGTGCTTCTTAACTTCCAGGCTTGTGTTACCAGCTGTCAGCAGTCTCCTCTTATGGTAGAATTCCTTCTTTTCTTGGGCTATTCTGCTCGCAGTGCCTTTCTTGCTTCTTCCATCGCTTGTGATCCTGCTTCCCAGATAACAAAATTCTTCAACTTGCACGATATTTTGCTGTCCAAGTTTTACGATGATTCTGTTTTCTCGATTTCTTCCACAAAACCATAACCTTTGCTTTCTTAACATTAATCTTCAGGTTGTAGTTCTTTAGAGTTTTTTCCACACAGTTCAGTATTCTAGCCAGATCTCCTTTCTTCTCAGCAAGAATTACTATTTCTTGACTGAAGCTTTCGCGGCTCATAATGACTAATAAAATAATAATACGGGTGGATGCCGCGTGTTATTTCGGTTTGGCCCGATGTTTCGTGGCCTCATGCAAATTCCCACGAATAAGTGATCAGCAGTGGGTCACGAAATGTCGGGCCAAACCGAAATAACATCCGGCATACACCCGTATTATTATGTTATCAAGAATTACTATGTCAAAAGCAAAGCGTAGAAAGCTGATTGTTTCTCCATGCACTTGTATTCCTGTTTTTAATTTTTCCTTTATTTCACTGATGGCTTTTACCAATGTAAATATTGAAAATCATGGGAAACAAAGCGCATCCTTGTCGTACCTACTCATTTCCTCACTTCTGCGTCCTCTGCATTTCCGCCACATTTGATCACTGCCAGCTGTTCCTCATACAGTCTGCATGTTGCTCTACTGTCATTAAATGGCACTCCTATGCTCTTCAGCATAGTTAGCGTTCTGTTCAAGTCCACATTGTCATATGCTTTCTCTGGGTCGATGAAGCAAATATGTGTAGGGTGGTCTTTTTGAGTCCTCTACTCTATGATAAGTCTTAGGGCTAAAATAGCTTTCCTCGTTCCACTAATTTTCCTGAATCCGAATTAGTCCTCACCCAGGAATACTTCCATCTTCTATTCCATCCTCCTTTAGATGATTCTGGCCAGAATTTTCGTTGCACATGCTGTAAGGCTAATTTTTCTAAAGTGTATGCATCTCTCGGCTGTTTTCTGCTTGGGGACAGGAATTATTACAGTATTTTTAAAGTCCGTTGGCATTTGCCCACTTGAACAAATGCCACATATCAATCTGTATTGCTTATTCAGAATCCTCACTCCTTCATGCTTAAGGAACTCCGAGGGAATTTCATCAAATCGTGGCGCCTTTATCTCTCTCAAATCCTTTACTGCAGCATAAAATTATGATCCTAACAGAGTAAATTTTATCATCTTCATCCACAGTATCTTCATCCTCTGGTATGAATGCTTTGCCGCTGTGAAGTTTCTCCACCTACTCTTTCCATCTCTTCGCTTTGTCCTTACTTTCAATAAGAATTTCATTTCCTTCACTCCGAGTGACATTACCTTAGATTGGATGTTCGTTTAAGTAAGTTTTTGCCGTTCTTCAAGCAGGTTCAATTTTTCCCTGGAAGAGATTTCCTTCCACCTCTTTACATAATCCTTTCATCTATTCTTATTTGGTCTTTCTTGCTATACAGCTGATCGAACTTCTTATTGTTTTATACAGATCTGTCCTTCCTCTGTTTTTGAGTTTTTGTACTTTCTTCCATCATCTATGCAGTTCAAGAGATCAATCGTAATCCATGGCTTCCAATTCTCTGTTTTTCTCCTCCCGACCTTCTTTTCGGCTGCATTAATAATTCCTTTATTGATCTTTGTCATCTCTCTTCAATTGATCCTGAATCGTTTCCATCCTCTTCTACTTTGTCTAGAGTACTTGGATAGGTCAACCTGTGTTCTGTTTCCCTCAGTCTTTTCACCTGCTAACGAATCTTAGTTGATCCCTTTAGTTTTTTAAACGTAAAGCTGACATTCCATCTTGACCAAATTATGGCCACTGTCGATATCCGCACCAGGGTAGCTCTTGCAGTCTTTTGCTTGTTTTCTAAATCACTATTTCACAAATATATAGTTTTTTTGAAATCTTCTGTCTCCTGGCATTTTTCACGTGTATCTTCTTCGCAGGTGGTTTCCTAATAGTGTGTTTGAGACGAAAAGGCCATTTTGTCCGCGGAACTCGATCAATCTCTCTCCCCTATTGTTCCGTTTTCCCAAACCATACTCCCTACTGTCTTACCATCTTGACCTTCCCCAGAATTAGCATTCCTGTCTCCACAAATAATTAGGTTTTCATCCCCTTTCAAATTCCTTTTCACTACTTCTATTCCATCGTACATATCTTTTATGTCGTCATCTTCGTAATCTGACGTGGGCAAGTATATTTGTACCACCACCGTGTCCTTAGATTTTATTTATAATCTAACCATAATTATCCTTTCATTGTATTGAAGATAGTTTTTCACTTGCAGACCGCTACTTTTCCTGAGTATTATACCTACACCTGCGTTTCCATTCGTAAATACAGAGTGGATAATCCGGTAGCTACCACTCCAGAAGTCCCCTTCTTGGGCCATTTCATTTCGCTGATACCTAAAACATTCAGGTTCATTTTTTTCATCTCCATTTTCACGTTTTCAAGTCGTCAACAGCCCCGAAGCGATCTTACATTCCAGGTACCAATCCAAAAAAGCTGCTTATCGTTCTTGACTGATGTACCCTCTCGAGTAGTTCCCGTCCGGAGATCAGAATGGGGGACTTATAGTTTACCTCCGTAATATTTTACTCGATAGAATTCCATTACGTCTTTTAGTATAAAATATTGGATAAGTTGTTGAAGAGCTGCTTCTCCTCGGGATAATAAGCAGGTGGTTTCACGTTGCCTTCCACCTCGCAGTACAACAGCCGTTTAGGTGAATACCTTACCGGGCCTATAGTGTAATGAGTGTCGCTGTACCGATCCACGTGGTCTCCACCTTCACCCATGTGAAGGGGTGCTGCTGCCCTCTTCTCCGGGTTATTGGCTGCCTAGTAGTTGGCGGCAGCAATTCGCCAAGTCACGGCTCAAAAATGCTACGAAAACCAGTGAAAATCACGGCATTTTCACTGGTTTTCGTAGCATTTTTGAGCCATCTTACCCAAGGATGGGCCTCTAAACCCTCTAGATACCACCGCTTTTTGTCCGCGACTGCTTATTCGTCGAGTAACCTCTATATCTAAAGGTCGAACCACCATCCGCAACCCGATGGACGCACTCGGTAGCGGTAAGCAACCCCACGGTTTTCTTTTATTAATTAATACCTGAGATTTTTCGAGTTAAATAACAATCATCATGTTAGCAATTTATAGGACGAATATGGGATTGTCAATTTCCGAAAATAGCAGCTGTTTATCCTCAGCCTTCTTTGGTAGCTCAAATTTCTAATACTTTTTGAATCAATGTGGTCCTTTGAATCACTAAAAAAATGTGTACATAAATGGTTGGTTGCACAGTGCCTGTTTATTGTATTGGTTATGAATAGAGCCAAGGTTGCATAGAAGAATGTACCCAGCCACCGCAGGATGTCCATTGGATGTCCATTTGGCATCCATACATCCTGGATCCCTCAGGGACGTCCATAGGATGTCCAATGGATGGCATAATACTGACATCCTTATTAAGTCCATTGACTGACATCCACTGGACGTCCAAAATGTAGCCATTTGATGACATCCATATGAAGTCCACCCCAGGATGTCCATTGGATGTCCATTTGAGATCCATACATCCTGGATCCCTCAGGGACGTCCATAGGATGTCCAATGGATGTTATAATAATGACATCCTTATTAAGTCCATTGACTGACATCCACTGGACATCCAGATGATGACCATTTGATGACATCCTCTATAAGTCCGCTGAATGTCATCCATTGGACATCCAGAAAATGACATCCCTATGACGTCCATTGACTGGCATCCACTGGACATCCAGAAGGTAGCCATTTGATGACATCCATATGAAGTCCATGCAATGGTACCCAATGGACATCCAGATGATGACCATTTGATGACATCCTCTAAAACTCCACTGAATGTCATCCATTGGACATTCAGAAAATTATATCCCTATGACGTCCATGGACTGGCATCCACTGGACATACAGAAAATAACTTGAAAACCTTTTCGATTAGATTAATTTTTAGTGAAATGGCATTTAAGTCATTCCACAGCTAGCACAAGGGATATGTTCTCCAAAAGAAAAGTAAGACATTCAGTGGGTAGGATAAATCATCACTTTTTTCTTCATTTTTTCGATGTATTCTGCACCATCTCTGCTTTCAACATAATGCTTTTCGGAAATTAAATTATCTCCAAAAAGCAGTATGCGGAGACTGAACGATAAAAGCAATCATTTTAATGGTTCCTGCCTTAATTGCAACAGCAATACCGTTAATTAATTTGTTAGTGTGTCTTCCTTCAATCAAGCAATCACGTGTCTTTCATTCAGATCAAAACTGAATATAAATCAATAACAGAGTCGATATAACAGAATTAATTGCTCTGGATGTCACCTCAAAAAAATTATATATAATTATCAAGGATCGCATATTTCTCAACAATGCCTGTGCTAGTTAGGTATGGCTAGAGTCACAGATTTAAGTAATAATAATCATTCGATTAATCCACACAGTGAGCGAACATACCTTAAGTACACGTACACCCAGTGAATCCTAAATGGTGACCCAAACATGTTAAGGAATTTAAAACGTACATTCTGAAAATCATGACAAAAACTTGTGGTTTTGAAAAATGCGGGCCCGGGTCGCAGCGCCGAACAAATGAAGAACGTTATCTTTATAGCGTTTTGGCGGTTTTGGCAGGGACGCCGTTCAGAGAATAGAATTTTCCTGGTTAACTGAGTTTCTGGCTATCACCTGTAGCTGATATTAACTTGGATACTAAATATACGTCAACAAAGTTTTTAGACACTACGCTTGAAAGTTTTACTCGTCCATTTTGGCGTTTACGCGAGTTGGGATCAGACGTGCCTTTTGCTGAAGTACCCTCCAGAATTTCAACGAAGGTACATAGAAATCACTTCGCCAAACTATAGAAGCAAGGTAAGTTGTTTTTCTTATTTCTTTTTATTACGCTGAACACGATAGCCCGTCTCTCCATCGCTGTCTAAGAAATCGTGCCCCTAGTTAGATTAAGTTCACCATGTTAATTGTTTTGTAAGCGTTATTCTTTCTCTGTACCACCAGTTACTTTTTATTGTGTTTACCGGTGTATTTTCACGTTTTGTGGTATGTACTGAGAAGTGTTCCACCTGTACCATCTAGTACCACAACTTTTGTATGGTGTACAGAACTCATTTGCTTTTATATGAAAAGCAAATATCTAAGAGGTGATTTCTTTGGTACCTAAATTAGTGGAATAGATGAGAAAATCAGTGAATACAACAATTTTTTACTGTAATTTGCGTTGAATGTGTAGTTCAATCGTGTACTGAATAATCGGTTTACATAACCAGTGATAAACTATAAGGGCTACTGTGCATAGTGGTGGAGTAAGCATCATTGCTTAAAAATGTATGTTGATCAGCAATTGTTTTATATAACCTAACATTATAAGCTCTGTTGATTTGGATATTGTATTCATGACAAAATCTATTTGGGTATTGTATACTCAAATACAATATTTAAAATTATTTCTTTTATTACACAGTGGTTATAACTTGTATTTCTAGCTGGGATCCGAGCAGCATGTCCTACTTCAACAGAAGCTTAAGTGAATATCGAAGTGGGTGTAAGTTTGGCACAGGCCCAAGACTGAGGGAGGAAGATCTTAGCAGCAAATGTGTGTGTGATGTAAGGACAATAGAGGGAAGAAGAGAAGTAAATGTGTGGAGATGTGATTTATTAACTCTCTCGTTAATAGTCGCAATTAAGGCGTAATCCAATCAAAAAATGTGCAAGATTTTTATTTTTTCATTATATACAAATACTAATCACTCAGGGCTTCGCCTATAGTGCCATTCTGCACTGTGATTATTTGCTATTCAGTCAAAAACATCTTCATAAGAATGTATGTAATGAATTAATAACTTTTTTACTTTAATAAAAGTCATATTATTACTGTACCTTAGCATTTTAATTTCATATATTTTATTCCTGTGAAATTTTTGTTCTAACACTAGGTAAGAGGATCAAGCGAACTTGTAATAATACAGTTCTTATCATGAGATATTCACCATATGATTGGGAATTTCTACTATAACTAGCTTGTTTGAATGATTTGACTGCTGCCATGGGTCTTGCAGAACATAAGTTTCTCTGTATTTAGCTGAAGAATGAGCAAATTTACAATAAGTTCCTTATTGCTGTTCATGTTTAATAACCTGCTTTAAGTTACAGTGGGAATTTTATACCATAATTTACACTTGGTTAACTTTTATCCGTGTAATTCAATTCTCTCTAAATTACATATGTTCTCAATGGTATTACAATAATTAACTAATCTTAATTCCTTACATATTGTCACGATTCTAGTATTCATTGGTTCACTGCATTCGATCTCATCTGATAGAATAATTTCAGCAAATAAAGTTTGTTGGTATGTGGATTTCATATAATTTTCATATGCTGTACCTAGGTTGATTTTATGCCGAGCCTATGTCAGCTTGATGTCGGACCTATGTCGAGCATTTGTCGGCTTCTGTTGGGCCTATGTCGGGCCTGTATAGGCTTGTTGGCCTGATCTCGCCTTGATGTCAGGCAGGTGTTAGGTTGATGTCGGCAAATTATCAACATCCATGCCTGAGCCTAAAATGGACATCCCATGAAGGTCCACAATTGGGACCTTCACAGGATGTCCATGGGATGTCAAATGGATGTCCATGGATGTCCAGGTCATCCAATGGACATCCAATGGATGTCCCTGCAAATCATCAACATCCATGCCTGAGCCTAAAATGGACATCCCATGGAGGTCCACAAGTGGGACATTTGGACATCCACAGGATGTCCATGGGATGTCAAATGGATGTCCATGGATGTCAGTGACATCCATGAATGGACATCCATTGGATGTCCAATGGATGTCATTGCAGTGGCTGGGTAGTATATAGGTAGTATTATGCTCTAATATTTATATGCATTGATAAATGTTTTTAAATTAAATTTTAAGTAATTGATTAATATCTCTTGTTTTCACAGACCTGCAGATAACATTGAAATCATACCCAGTGTGCCAGGTGAGATTTCAAGAATTGAAATAACTCTGACTCATTGAAATAACTCTTTTTTTGTCATTCTAATATTCAAATCTCATATTCAGTTTCACTGGAATTTCACTTTCCTGTCTCATCTTCAAGTCAAAATATTATCCCTGCTGCTCGAAAAAACTGCGTAAATTAGTTTGATAAATGAATGAAAATGCATACCCTTTCACTTATGAAATATCTGCAAGTCATGATATCACCTGTAAAGTAATAAATTATAAACTGAGTTAATATTTCTTTAAATAAGTAAAGCACTAAGAGGTACTTTAATAGTGAACATTATAACAAAATTCTCTTGGATTATTGATCATAATGAGACAGATAGATTTTTGTATGCTTATTCAAACTGCTTATATCAGGTAATAAAAATTATAGATATGATCAAACTTAATCAGGAAATAATTTTTATTACAGACCACGAGGAGTGCATCTCTTCTGAAGAAAGTGATGGCAAGATTTGGAAATCACCTGCCAAGTAAGTTTTGCGCTATTATTCTTACCATTATATGGCTAGGTGCAGATATTCGGAATATTTTACTGACTCCCTGTTTAACCCGTTTTGTGCCATGAGCCGATATGACTGCTTCTGCTTCACAAGCAAAAAGTGCTGTAGGCCTGTATGTGCATCGTCTCACGTAGTTTGCATGGATGAAATCTTTATAACTAACTAGAAGATGGTGCCCATTGATTTTCAACAGGAAGGTGAATAATTTCAAATTGTTGCTTAGGATTAAAAGTAAACTCCCAATGAGATGGACGTGATGCATTTACTATGGAGCAGTAATTAACCATTTAGGTATGGGGTAGTTTGGGTGAAAAATACTCCCACAAAAATATTGCTGTTATATTGTTGCATTGATCATTGTGCCTCAGGCATAAGTTCCTACTGAAAGTCTGTGTTGTATTTTCCAATTAAGTAAACAATTCTATTGTTGAAATAGTGCAAATATTAATGATTTTGGAGGAAAAACCACAAACTTTAAAGAAAAATTATGTGAATAGGAAAATCGAATGGTAGAATTGAAACCTTTTTTCTTTCAGTCATCCGATACAAAAAATTCCAAGCCTATATCCTGAGTGAAAGTAATTTAAAAAAGCAGAAAAAGTTACCCCTTCACCTAATCCAATGTTTTTTTTTATGGAAGTAAAATTTGGTTGAAGAGATGCCCGCATAGGAGCTCTTGGGGCTTTCTAATATACCCTTTTAAACCTTATCGGTCCTAAGGAGCATGTGTGCTAAATTTCAGTCGAATCCATCAAGGGATTTGGAAGTCTATACCATTCAAACAATTGGAATTTCAGTTTTATAGATACCTAAAGATTTAGATTTGTTTTTCTTACTATGATGAAAAACAGTTCTTATATTGTCAGCAATTAAATGGACATAGGAAGATAAAGTTAAACTGAAAATTGATTCTTTAAAGGTTTATCTATGTACCAATTTTATGAAGGGTAGAATTTTATTTTTTAAGTTGTCATTGGCATTTCTGAAATGGTTCACTAACAATAGATGGCAGTAAAAGGGTTGAGCTAAGACAGATACCATCATGATCAGTCTGTTTTCATGGAAGTATGTGGCTAATATGAGTGTCAACACCATGACTAGTTCAGTCATCGACTTGTAAGAACTAGTGGAAGTAACATTGTTTAAGTAGAATATGGATTAATATATACTACTCCATGAATAAGACCTTTATGTCTCATTCTTTATCAATTGAGCACATTTCTGGAGAGCAATATTTACCTCTTACAACATTGAAAGCTTTATAGTGAAATTTCTACTGATGTTAATTTCCTCTAATTACCTGGAAAAGTATTTTCCGGGTTAAGGCCGCGTTGGTCCATTTGGGCGGACGACAGTTTCGGGCGCATTCCAGCTCCCGTCTTCAGGTCCAACTGATCTGCAGAGCATCATTTTCTTCTATATATATCTAGTCAGGTGCGCGCTGATACGTTCGGTTTGAATCCCATTGTTGGAAAAGCTAAAATCCCAATGCTATAGACTTCCAAATCCCTTGACGGATTCGAATGAAATTTAGCACTCATGCTCTTTAGGACCGATAAGGATTAAAAGGGTATATTAGAAAGCTCCAAGAGCTCCAAGAGAACCATTTAATTGCTGACAATATAAGAACTGTTTTTCATCATAGCAAGAAAAACAAATCTAAATCTTTAGGTATCTATAAAACTGAAATTCCAATTGTTTGAATGTTATAGACTTCCAAATCCCTTGACGGATTCAAATGAAATTTAGCACTCATGCTCTTTAGGACCGATAAGGTTTAAAAGGGTATATTAGAAAGCTCCAAGAGCTCCTATGCGGGCATCTCTTCAACCAAAGTTTATTTCCATAAAAAAAAAAAAATCGCCTTTCCGCGGTTGCAGAGCATGGTCAGAACCCGGACACATGATTAAATTCCACGAATCCAAAATCATTGCCAGAGAAAATAAATATTTCCCTCGGCTGATAAGGGAGGCAATAGAAATAGTGAACCACGGAAAGAACTTCAACAGGGAAGACGGTTATCCTCTCCCTGCATCTTTCAAACGGCTTTTCCAACAATGGGATTCAAACCGAACGTATCAGCGCGCACCTGACTAGATATATATAGAAGAAAATGATGCTCTGCAGATCAGTTGGACCTGAAGACGGGAGCTGGAATGCGCCCGAAACTGTCGTCCGCCCAAATGGACCAACGCGGCCTTAACCCGGAAAATACTTTTCCAATTAATCACCGCGGAAGCCTCCGTACTAATTCCTCTAATTACCACTTATGATCCCCTGGCCTTATACTTCTGTGTGTGATACGGGTTGCATATAAATCCACATGTAAAATTAGACAAAAATTTGTTATGCTAATGAAGATATATGCACCATCCATAACAACATATATTCATCAAATGCAGCAATAGGTTTTGTATTATTTTTATCCTAAGCATATCCTTTTTGTTCTTAATGCCTTTTTCTTGTCAATTTTAGCAATTATAATTCATCCCTTGACTCTGATGAGGCCAAAGAACAACTGCAGCATTCAAACAACGAGTTAATTCTGCAAAAGAAATGGCTTGAGGAGCAAAATACAAGTCTTATTACTATCCTTAAGAATTCCGAAGATTCAAATGCTTCCCTACAGACTAACTTTGATTCTTTGAAAAAAGAAAATGAATGGTAAGTGTCTGCAAGTAATTCATAGTTTTACATACCTATGTTAAATTAACTAAAAAACCTTGAATTTTTCCTTATGTGGTATATGTGTTAATCATAAGGTTCTATTAGTTAAGGGATGTGAAATGTCCTCAACTCTGCTTATCAAAGCTAACCAAGGATTTTGTGTGTGAGTGCATTGATATAAATGTACAACATTGCTTTCTCCAAGCTTCTTGACCCCACCTGAATGGCATTTTTGCATTTGATTTTATCGATTTTTGGGAAAAAGTAGAACATAAATGGTACCTGGTGCTTATCATAGGATTTTATGGCGAATTTATAAAGCTCTATAGAAGATACTTATATATAAAAACTAGATATAAAAAAATAGCAGGATAAAGCAGTGTTTTTATACTCCAATATTAAATCAGTTTTATCATTGTCAACTCCCAGACATTGGTATATAATTTAACCATTCAAGTTGTTCAGATATTTTAGAATGAAAACAATATTCATTACTGATAATTTTGAATTTTTTTGCCAACATCTTCCCAATTATTGGCTTGATTATTTATCAAAAGGTCTTTTTATATATTCTTGGATTCTCAAACACTAGCATGTAACATTTCCTTTCATATACAGTTCGAATATCGGTAAAAATTTGCATTTTCTGCTTAAATATTTATTGATTGACTACATTTAATAATGCATTATGGAGTAGAAACTGCAGTTGTTTTTACGCATTTAAAGCATTTTATTGCTAATATCTTTCTGAAACCTTGCATGATTATTGCATCCCCACTAGCTTGAAGCAATCTGTTGAAGGAATGAGGATTTTAAGGGCAGAGAATGAAGAATTGAAAGAACTGCTTTCAAATGCTGAGGGGAAGTGCTCTGAACTCCAGGCCCTCTCTGAAAAATGGGAACAGGAGGCCATTTACTGCCAGAAAACTGTGGATGAACTTGAGACAGAGGTGAAGTTATAACGTTATTCTAGCTGTATACAATTTAAGATGCATTTTATGTGAAAATATGAAGTAAAATAGCATATTCTGATCAAAATGATAAGGTACCATTTGCATTAAGGACCTATGTGAATGTATTGGTGTAACCATTGTAAGAGAGGAGGAAGCTAACCCCTGTGGTAGCTTGCCTACTCCTAGTCAATGGAAGAATCCATGAATATTCATTAACTTCCTAGTGATTTTGATGCTATTGTGTGATGTTCAACTTTGGAAATTTTTGTGCATCCGCTCATCACATCAATTCCATCAATGGTTCTTTAAAAAGGAATCAAGTCTTTCCCCAAATGGACTTTGGGGGAATACTTTATTCCATTTATAAGAACCATTGTCCTTGATGGGACAGTAAATGTACCGTTAATGTTATTGTGCTATCTGAATACATTTACATTTGTGCATATGTGTAATACATCAAATATATGTACAAATGTTTTGGTTTCCACCTCATTTGTTGTTTTTGTGGACAGAAGTTTCCCCTGTTTTACAACATGCATCTCCAGATCTAAGTGCCTGGACTGTTTTGGCTTCATTCGTACAGGCCTTCCTCTCTTTTTCTTGTCATATATAGGAAGGCCTCCGCACAAGTAATTTGGCTTGAAGATGCTCATTAAAACATGAGCATAAGTGCTGTCTACAGAAACAATGAAAATGGTATAAACCCAAAAATGCAGGCATCAGTGCATTAATGCTACAGAAACCTACAGTTTAATATAGCACATAATCGCAAATGTTCTCATAGTATGAAAATGAATGGTGTCATAAAAAACTTTTTTGCTTCTGTGGGAGAGAGGAGAAGAGGATACAAGAATTGAAGTTGAGGCGAAAACCTTGGTGTGAAGTATATATCTCAGGGGAGTATGATGAGATCTTTATCTCCATGTCCAATTATGTATTTGTCTTTAAACAATTTTTCCATTATAGACAGCTTTCTTGTTTGCTTCATCATTAAATTAGTCTTGCATAATGAGTATGAATTGTATTTCTATCTATTTCTATTTTTTAAAACGCGTTAATTTGTGTAATGGGTTTTAATTGGTCTTTGTCAATTAAATTCAAGTGGAAGAACAGGAAAAAATGTAATAAATGGGATAAAGCTTCAAAACCAATAGAAATATTTGTAATAGCTGTCTACATTTGAATTCGTTTTCATTGGCTATTATCACAACTCTCAGTGATGTTTTTTGTGTGTCAACCTTGTCATTTTCTGACTATATATGCTCCTATTTTATGTGATCCATAGACATTTTGCAATTGTGCATGTGTTCAAGGTGTAGTTTATTAGTTATAACCTATATTTTTACCATTTTGGTTTGAAAACCAGTTTTATTTTATTTTCCCTTACCAGAAAAATGGATTGAAAATGGAACTGGAATCAAGTATCTGCAATGAAAAAGAATATCTTGAAGTATTAGAGTCACAGTCACAAAAACTGGAAAGTCTTTCTTTTGAAAAGAAAGCAAACGAAGAAAAACTAGCTGCAGAAATCTCCCGAAGTGAAGAGCTACTGGCCAGTGTTGAAAGTCTGATGGTTGCTCTGAAGGTGAAGTTAATTATGAGGAAAATGTTTTTTTTTCATATAAATTATTTTTATTTTATGTATAAATAATTTTCATTTTGAACATATAAATTTCTCCAATATTTTAGAAAAATTATTTTAGAGATTTTGAGGGCATAAATTCAACATTCTGTGGTAATGGGATGGTCGAAAATAATGAAAAATAAAACATCATAGATTTTATTAGTATATGATACCCTGCAGTTTTTTATTTGTGAATTGGATGGATGAATACGATATTGCCCAACAAAGGGGTGATTTTGCCATTTTATGAAAGTGACCATTTCAAAAATGTAATTTTGAATTATCAGTGAAAAAGAATGCATATGCATCATAATCAGTTTTATCAAAACCTTGGTGAATTTCATAGCTTAAAATCAGGTTTTGAAAAGTAACTTCTTTGTCTGTATCTTCTCTTTGAACATTCTCGGAAAATTTTCATGGTTTTTTGATAGAGCTGTTGAGACTCCATGGAAATTGCGATTTCATGAGAAAAATAGCCAATTAGGCAAATATGGAATTTTTCCTGCATGCGGAAACTTCACAGAGGAAAAATCATTCTCTTTGACCGGGACTCGAACCCGTGTGCTCTCGGTAGTAGAGCACTAGACACTATATCGAGGGTTCTAGTTCCGGTCAAGGTTAATGATTTTTCTTCTGTGGAATTTTCGCACTTATGTGAACTTGCGGGTGACTCCGTGGTAATACAGTGGCTAGTCCCGGTATTCTAAAATTTGTCAAAGCGTTACCTTATTCACAGGAAACATAACCATAGCTGCATAAAACAAACTCATCAATGGCTCTGAAAATGCCTTCATCCCATGTTTTCTATACTTGAGTGCCCTTTATTCTTTAGATTTTGGTCACCTGTTAGTCTATTAGCAAACATTTTGATTGCACCGCTTTTCCTTTGCAATGGGAACAGAATATTCATAATGAACATCTTATCCTTTCACTACGAAGGCACTGAGATAATGAATGGGAATTTTGAAATATCGATTTTTCCTAATTCTATTTACTATATCATGCATATTAATCTTTATTTCATAATTTACAGAACCGCGAGGAAGAGAAGGAGGAGCTGGAAGAAACGATGGCCAAAATGCAGCAGCAATACTGGACTTCATCACCCCGGAAAAGCCTGGAGTTTTCATCGAATTTTAAGCTCTCTCCCCAGGTATGTGAGTTTAACTCGCGTCTTGCGATAAAAATATGTTTCATTAATTTCCATAGCATAATTTTCTTCCAGAAGAAACCATCAGAGTTCGAGGAGTCCCACACAGCACAAGAATATGCTTATCATATTCCCGGAATATTCTCATGAGAATATTGGAATATTCCTGGCATATTCTCAATGTTCTCAAAATATACCGGGAATATTCTTAGCATATCCCTTATGTCCGAGCTGTACGATATGCTGAGAATATTCCTCAACCATCAACCATACCATACCATACCATATAGTTTAACTAATACCTAATGCCTATACGTATATCGTGTCTAAATCGCACTGAAGGAGAAAGCTCAAGAAAGTCGTATATAAATTGCCATTCCCGTGCATAAATGTGTCTGCGAGAACTAATTTTTAAATGTCAATGCCGTGATATAGTTTGAGGAAATACCATCCAATCACGATAACAGTTATCAGGCATTAATTAATTGAAACCTATGTAGCCACATGGGATGAATATAAAGTCGATACTAGAGAGAATAAACGAAATTTTTCCAATGACCACACGTTTCTTTCCATTTCAATGAAGATATAACTTACTTGTGGAGGCTTTATGTGCCTTATTTAAACGGTTGAAGCTATTTTTGAACATGGTATATCGGCGTGCCGATTATTAAGTTCCGCGACGAAATATATGTAAAAATGAATTGCTCTCAATCGGGAACTCTTTTATGTAATAGTATTACGTACATATTCTAAAAATAATTTAGGGTTATATATGCGCCTGAGATTCGCGTTCGGATATTCAATGGGAACATGCAAATGCGAACCATTATATGGAATAATACCTACCTAGTGTATTCCCTTTGGTGATATTCTAACACGAACGATTACAGAATATTCCTAGTATATTCGCAAATATTCCAAATGGGGATATTTCCGTGCGAACCATAATAGAATATTCGTAATATATTCTCAAATCTTCGCTACGGGGATATTCCCATGCGAACGTTTTTAGAATATTCTCAAAATTTCGCTTCGGGGATATTCCTGTGCGAACCATTAAAGAATATTCATAGAATATTTTCAAATATTCGCTACAGTGGTATTTGCATGCGAACTTTTTAGAATATTCCAAGAACATTCTCAATTATTCGCAACGGGGATATTCTCATGCGAACCATAATAGAATATTCCTAGAATATCCTCAAATATTCTCAACAGGGATATTCTCATGCGAACCATAATAGAATATTCCTAAAATATTCTCAATGGGATATTCCCATGCGAACCATTTTTGAATATTCTTGGAATATGCTATAATGGTTCACAATGTCCCTGGGACCATATAGGAATATTGGGGATGAAAATAGAATATTCCTGGAATATCCCGTGCTGTGTGGGGTATAGAACAATTAGTTTAATTTCTCACGTGGGAAAATATTTTTTTAGAATAATTAATAAAAGGCTGGAGAGTGGAGCAAATTACCATTTGGGCAATAAACAGTTTGGGTTCAGGAAGGGAAGGGCAACTCGGGATGTGAATGTAGTGATGAGAACACTCTTACAAAGAAACAGAGAGTATAATCAGAATGTTTTGCTTGCACACAAGGTAAGGGTGGCTAACGGGGAATCAGAGTGGGCAGTTGATGGTCATAGGTTAAGGCAAGGGTGACCGTTGTTGCCTCTGCTTTTAAACATTTATGCTGAGGATATGGTAAGAGAGGTGTGGGGAGGGATGTGGGAATCAAAGTAGGAGGCCAACTGATATAATCGGCTAGATTCGCGGAAGACCAGGCGTTGGTTAGTCGATCTTCGAAGGGATTGCTAGCTTTAGTAGATGCATTAGAATTTCATTGAGGGAAATACGGAATGAAGAATATTCATGAGAAAATGAAAGTAATGAGATCATTTAGGACAAGGAAAGCGAAGCTGGTCATAAAAGTAGAAGGTCACAAACTGGAGCAAATAAAACATTCTAATTACTCGGGTAGTACGCTAGAAGAAATTGGGCATACTTGTATTAGCAAAGACGTAAGGAGGAAATTTTCGTTTAGTAATAGAAGAGAGCTAACTACGGGGACCTTAGGCACGGACGTAAAAAAGGCTGGTGAAGATCTTAATAAGAATGGAGTGTAGCGTTGTGTGTAGCAGAAACGTGGACTTTGAGAATGGAGGACGAGAGTAGGCTGCAGTCGCTCAAGATGTGGGTGTGTAGGAGGATGGAGAAGATGCGGTGGACGGAAAGGAGGAAGAACGAGGAAGTGTATTATGGTTTAGTGGGTGAGGAAAGGAAAACTCTGGATGAGATCAGGAGGGGGAAGCAGGGTAGGTGGCTTGAAGAGGTAATAAGGGGCTTGCTCGATGGGTTGCTCGAGGCTGTGATAGGGGAAGGATGTTGGGCAAACGGGGAAGGGTAGGAAAGAAAATAGGTCTTATGGACAGAATGTAGAAGGGAAGGAAGTATGCGGAAATAAAGAAAGAAATATTATAGGTAGATAGGGTTCTGCATGTGAAACATTTTAGATAATTTTTACTCCCATTTAAACCTACCTTTACCGATAGATTACCTTAATATTGATTTGTGCACTGTGTGACTTCTTATACTTCTATACTTATACTGGAGGTAAATAGGGTCCTGCACGTGTAAAAATCTGGAAGATTTTCTCTGACTTTCAATGAAACCTACATAAACCCAGTATATTACTTTTATGAATGAATTTCCTGCAGCGCTAAATGGCGATAAAATTCGTAGCAATTGTCTTGAGAAACAATCTGTTTGAACTGGGAATCATCTAGGAATAGGATCATCACTGGATCACATGCAAGGAATGATCATAGTTCATCGTATATAGATTTAGCCTCCCTTAGTGAGTTGTCATACCCGATGTATCAAACGATTTCAGGATTGTTGGGAATTTTGGTAGAAAAATACATTTTTTTTTATTTAGGGTCATATCTTTTTTGTAACTTATTTCCCCTGGCACAAAAGTCATCTCATTTTTCCAGGGTCGTTTAAAAAACACAACAGGAATGCGAAAAATAAAATAATTCTATAGTACCCGCAACACCAGTATGTGTCGCGGGTCATATACCTACTGCTTCACATACTGGCGAAAACAGTTTTAGTAACGCGTGTAGTGAAGAATATTGTCTCCAATCAAAGCAATAAGGGTTAGATTGGTGATAGGGGAAGGTTATAAGTAAGGTTTCGAATTTATGGTAAGGCGAAGGGATAGATATAACTGGATACTGAAGGGATAGAACTGGTGACCCAACCGATTAAAATGGTTTCATATGTTAATCACGCATGAGAGAGAGGCGGTGTGCTGCAGGCGAAATATGATATATTTCACTTCAGACAAAAGAGCCGCCTTTTCTGGTTTTGCAACAGTATTTCCGGGTTACAGATACAGTTAAGTGTCAATTAATTTCGACTTTCTTCGTGAAATAACCAAATTTAAAATCGTTTTTTGCATTTTTTATTTATTATTTATCCTGCCCTGAGAAGTCCTTCACGTTCGTCATCCCAGGAACTCCTGTTGCTAATTCGAGAACAGCATAGACTAGAGGGGGACTTCGGCTGTGAGCTCAGGAGTGTCAACTTTTAAATTTAGGTACAAGGAAGGAAAATTAGAAAGAATGAAGCAAAAAAGGAGAAATAACATCGTTTTAAAGCTTGTGTTAGGTTAAGTAGGATAGTCTGAATAAATGGAGAAATAGTTTAGAGCAATTTATTTTGGATGGGGAGAAATGAGTAACGAGAATTTGTGGTTTTTGTAAGGATATAAGTGGATTTTGATGGACCATTTTTTGTGTGATTTTCCATCTTCAATCATTTCTTTCCTCAAACGGTTTCTCCCATCAGATCAGAATACTTTCTATTTCACGTCATCACTTTAAAAAATGCCTTTCCTTTTCTTCTTATTCCCCCTTAGTCGGCTTTCTTCACTTTATCGCGGCCTTCAGTGTCCCATCGCCTCTATTATCTTGCTCCATCCACTCACTGCATCCATCCAGCCGTCCATATTCTCCTAATCTCCTGCAGCTATCTCATTTGTCCCCTAATGTGCCAACTATTTCTTCGTTGACCTGCCTTTCTGCCCATCGAACTTTCCCCCGTACGCCTCCACACACACGCTCATTTCAATTTCTTTCAACATTTTTCCCCAAGGAAATTCCAGTTCAATCCTTTTTCCTCAAGGCCCAAGTTTTACTGCCCTATAGTCTGAAAATAGATTTCATAATGAAATGAGAGCTTGGCAGCGGGTTTTAAATACAGAGAAGGTGAACGATTTAATTTTACTTGCTGAGCCTAAGCAGACTCAAAAAAATATATAAGCAGATTTGGATGGTGATATGAAGCCAAAGGAAGGAAGAAAGAAGTAAAAGATGTTTAAGATAATCTTGACGAAATTAACACTCAATTATGATAGGGATCGAAACTTAGTAGGCTGTCAGTAATGCGAGAGATGTGAGATAGCTAGTAGAGTTTGAGTAAGACAAAAAATGACGGCAGCGGGAAACAATTGGAGTCTGCATGGTGTGTGATTTTTGGGCTAAAACTTGATCTAAAATCCATCTCAAGCGTAGATTATAATTGAAAACACTGTGAGGTACCGGTAACTATAATCCAGGTTCTGTTATATCCAAAGATTTTTTAGTCCGTTTAGTGTCATGAACTCTAATTTTTTCAGGAGGGGACTCGGATGTCAGCTTACATTTAACGGCAATAAACTCGTAGGAAGGTGGTTTCAAAAGTTATCTACATAGAGGATTTAACGGGTAATTAAGTAAAACCTGAAGTCGTTGATAAAACGTTGAACGATTACAAGATGAAGGAAGTAGTAGGAGATAAATAGGATTAGGAAGCCTTCCATAACGTCAATCATGATAATGAGGATAAGGGAGGAAAGTAAATAAAATAATTAAATGAAATAACGTAAACATTAAGCTGGTAAGAATAATTTATGAGAGTAAAATTACAACCTTCGGCAAGAAATTAATAATGCAAAATAAATTTAAAGGAAAGTGATATCGCGGCGATATTGAGAAATTCCTAAAAAAACGTTTTAATCATTGATAGCAAATATTTAGGAAAATATTTTATCTGAGGAAAAAATGCAATTGTTGCGTTAAGCATTCCACGTTATCACTATCCTTGCAGATTCTACCCGGGAAATGGCCTTTAGTGGCTTGACATATCTTTTCTTCGATTTATGACGCACGATGAAAGCCGTTGTCGTTTATGTCGTTTTTATTTAAAAGTAATAAAATTGTAATGCCTCTATTGGAGTAAGGTTAATTATTCTTTCCGCAATATGTGAATAGCGCTTCTCTTTATTTTGAAAATAACTTTAAATGGAATACTTGCTATAATTACATAAGGATGCTGGAATTATCCAAATAATAATTTGAAAATTAATTTTCAAGAGTCAATAATTTACTCTGAGATACAAATCGTTTAGCCAGTTTACAGATTGGGAAAGGTATTATTACGTTAATTTAAACTACGACTGGCTCATTGGGCATAAGTGTGAAGAATTTGGGATTATTATAATTTATAATTGATAATTATTTTGTTCGCATTATGGGCCTTGTGCTTTTATTTATTTAGAAAATAATTTCCTGGGTCATAATTGCATTAGAATAATTGAATTACCCCAAAAATCATTTGTAATTTAATGTTCAAGAGTGAACGAATCACTCTCAGACACCAATCATATAGGTATCGTACAGATTAAAATAGATTTTTTACTATAATTTAAACCACGACCGATTCATTGGGTATAAGTGTGAAGAATTTGGGATTATTAAATTTTATTCTTTAATTTTCTTGCTGAAACAGTTTTATGACGCAATAATATGTTTAAGCTACTGGATTTCAATATTTCTAACCCCTCGGAAATCTTTTTTATTTCAGTATGTTGCTGGCCTCTGCAGTTACGAGGAAGTGAGGGACGAATGCAAAACTCTATATAAGGACTTATTTTCCGAGTCCCCAGCAAATTCTTCAGAGGAGCAGGCAACGTCCATCGAAACTGAACTGAAGAGCCAGGTTAGAAATAATAATAGATTGAATAGCATGTACTTAGAAAGAAGAAAAACCGCTAGAAACTATTTCATTCGATTCAATCTATTTCAAGCGATAAGCAATTAACCTCTGTGTGGATTTAAATGAGAAAAATAACAAAATACAGTAATACTATTCACTAAAGAGATTATATGTTCAATTATATCCTCGGACGGTAACACGAAACGTTTTACTTCTTATTCTATAATACTAGGATGTAGAGCGAATAGTTGGTCAATGTTTGGTTTCTCAAATTTATCGCCTAGAATGGCAAACTTTGATAGTAGTTTGAATGTATCAATTGAAAAAATACCTACGTTCCCGAGGGAAGTATATTATTGAACAACAATGCAACTTTATTTTCGGAAGCATACCATGGATTCTTACGTATCACATTCAATACTCTCGCCTTAGTTATTTTGTTCCAAAGATACTAGAAAGCGGTTGAAATACAGATCTTTGGTAATCTGTAGTCGAAGCTTAAGTGAATGAATCAATGTGGGGCTGTCAACACGCTATTACTTAATGTGAAACAGATAGCATCAAACCTCAGTCATCACTTCAGTATCAATACATTTTAACTGCCCCTTTCAATCATTATCTTTCAGGAAAACGATAAGAACGTCTCGCCTTCAGATGTATCAGAAAATTAAAGGCATAGGCCAGAGTATAACGAAAGTGTGAAGTGTGTGTAAAATAATACGAAAATGTTTTAGGCTAGGTAATTACAAACCCTCGTCGAGAGTTGTTTAGTAATCATCGTCTCAGTATAGGTTTACCGTCGATTACGGCTAGCAACAGAGTGAGAGAATAGTACAACTAGGGCTGACGCTTCGTTAGACGTCAGACGCTTCCGTTTGTTCTAGATTAAGAATTTAAATCACAATCTGTGTTTAAAAATTAAAATCGGTTGTTATTTTGCGCCACAGCTGTGATTAATCCTTAAAGCACGTAAGTACTCTATATTCCGTTTAAGTTTGAATAACGTACCGAATTGGAAAGTCCAGTGGAAATTAGCATTATTCATTGCAGTTGGCATGTTTATGTTGTTTTTCATTGTCATTTATGCGAGGAGTAATGAGACTGAAAAATGAGCTCTCTAGGTCTATGGCATGCTACTCGCACTTTCATGCTGTATACAAGTATGTGTCAACCGAGATCTCGTTTGAACCAATTGATGTCCTGGTGAAGCTTTCTCGGGTTTCCAACCGGGTGATGGTCTCTATGTAGACCGACGTTTCGATGTCTGACTCAGTCATCGTCATCAGGGCTGATGAAAGGATCCTTTCATCAGCCCTGATGACGATGACTGACTGAGTCAGACATCGAAACGTCGGTCTACATAGATACCATCGCCCGGTTGGAAATCCGAGAAAGTTTCACCAAGTTAATACGCCGGGAAAGCACTAAATCCCAATTGATGTCCTTTTCACTGCGATCTATTTATGAAATCGACGTGCGATTTTTGAGGGAACTGTATATTATTTATGTAAAAGAAACTTTCAAGTCTTAGAGTAATATTATTTGAAAATATGACTTCCATTTTGTGGAACGTACTGGTAATCAGGAATTGTTAATCATAATTTTTGAGTTAACAGAATATCAGTAAAAAAATAAGGAGTTTGGTATTCGGCTGACTATGGATTCATGTAAAATCGGAGTAACATGGGGAATTGGCTGTAATGTGCTATTTTTTAGTGATTATATCCAGTTTGAAACTATGGGGGTGAGGAGTGTTTGAGATTGTGTATGCTTGTGCTCGACCTTCGAGTACCTACTGATTAAGTGACCTTTCTGTGTTGGAGTAATAATTAACATGTATTATTAGTAGTAGTATTTTTGTTTAACGTGCTTCGACGGCTAAGGTCATTTCGCACATACTGTCTGCCACGCGCAGACAGGGGCAACAGCACGAATCGGAGGATCACCCCTCCAAACTCGAGTCGAGTCCAACGATGCTTAACTTCGGTGACTGATCGGGAACCGGTGTTTCCATCGTGGCAGGCCGTTGCCCATGTATTATTATTATAGTAAGATAACGCATACGCGCCTCATTAAAACTAATGAATGGTAATTGCTGCATGCATCACTCTTAGTTCAATGGCTTTGTTCTTCAAGTATGGACGCCTATTCACTGTTTGATTGGCAGAGGCAAGAGTTTTATGTGGAGCATTGATTACTTGACGTTATACTTAGCCACAGGAATCCTCATTTACTTATTTATTCGTGTGCAGAAACAGGGTATTATTCCACATTAGATACTTAGTTTTCACATCTTCTTTTTTGGTTTTATATCTGTACTATTAGTATTATTTTTAGCGTCTCAGACTCAGGGTGTGTAGTTACCTTTCACTAAGGATGCCTCTTAGATTACTTATTGGAGACCTGCATCCACAGTTTTTCTGGCATATTTAGCGAAAATTTACTTGCAGCGACCTTTTAAAATGCAATGATGCATGCTAAAAGGGCCAACGGTGCGATTCTTGAATGCATTTTCGAGTTATCATCATCATTGAAGTGATAAGTAAATAGAATGAGTTTTCGAGTTATTATATCATCATCAGAGACAGGAAAAAGGTATGAACGTCATAGTCGTAAGTTTTTAACATGAAATAGCCAGTTTTTGCCAAAAAGTCATGAAATACGACTTTGCGGATTAAGCGTCATAAAATGGTAGTAATCACTTCAGGCTTAAGTATATTGAACCTCTCTAGATGTACCGAAGAGTCCAGTGAGGAAGAAAATTTTCTGACAAAAACGTAGGGAACTGAGGGAAAAGAGAGAAATGGCATAGGATAGTGAAAGGAATGAGCATATAGGAAATGTAAGAAAGAAAGGCGTGGGAATATTTTGTTTTGGAGTAATGAAAGATTGAAAATTACGAAAATGAAGACATTTTGACGCTATATTGCGATGTTTTTAGAAATGCCGGTAGAGGGATACGGACTAATTGCACATCTAATATATGGATATACCCCACCCCCCAACAAGGTTACGGGCGTATGGTGTGAAACAGGAGTGCTAGGTGCGCAGCCTGGAAATTGCCATTTTAAAATGCGAAAAAGGGATTTCTGGGTGTTGAGGAAAGGTAAAATGCAGTTTTTAGAAAACGTTAAGACGAAAATTGACATTTTTCAGTGATGAAAAACGGGAAAAATTGAGGAAATGGGCATAAGGAGGTTAATGAAAATGGGTATATAATATATTTAAAAAATCCCCCGAGTGGGTTGGTGATTGGAGGGGGGTGTAGTTGTAGTGTGGCCAAAGTTGTAGCGTATTTTTTTAAAGAAAAATATCCCTCGAGTGGTGAATGGTGAATCGAGGGGGGTGTGTTTGTAGTATGGTCAAAGTTGTAAGTGAAATGGTAGGGGAAGAGGTTGTGTAAAAGGCGTCGTAAAGCGAGTATAGTTTAAGTTGAAGGCGGGAAAAGTCATGGGTGAGGTGTTTAAAGCGAAGAGGAGGAACCGCTCGACCGCTGCGCCATCTCGGGTAAATAGGAGGAAAAGGTCAGATTTTCGAACACGGCGTCGAGAAAGAAATGCACTTCACAGACAGGTTTAAGTGAATGGTATTGGAAAGGAGAAGGGTTTATGAAGGAAATGAAAGGTTAGCTTAAATGCGCATATGTAGCATAGCAAAATTTGTGAAGTAGGTGGTTGAAGGTGAGCGGAAAGCATGAATTGGAGGAATTCGCAGACTGGACGCTTCGATAAAAATACCCCTCTCCATATCCGAACATAAAAATTACACCGGTTGTAATGGTATACTAAATTGATTTATTTCTAACGACCCTGGTTTCATAACATAGTGACATCTTCAGGTACATTGATCATTTTTACATCCGTATAAATACAGAAATCCTAGTGCTTAGGGGAAAGAGGGGAAGCGAAGGGAATACTTTCTTCTGAACCACTTACCCTATATAGTAACTATACGGATCATAATATTAGTTTCCATTTTACAGTAAAATAAATGTCATACTTTTAGCTAAAGCATCACGAAATGACCGAATTAAAAAAAATAGACGTCATCAAATATGATAATAAAAGTCATGAAAGTCATAGAATAAAGGTCATGAAATGGAAAAATAATAGTCTCTGATCATCATTGAAGTGATTAGTAAATTTTTCTGGGAGGTATTCCTCAATCCTATTCTATTGAAATGTCTGTAAAGGCGTGGTCTTTTGTAGGTATAAACCAGCGAATGAAAGTTCCAAAACATGAGCATTCCCTCAGTTGAACATCCAGGGATTGCGTAAAAATCGATCTTATAGGAAAAATTCTCTGTGTGTAGGATGTATCATTTTAAGTCATTTTGCGATGCCAATGTATTCATCAGCATTTAGTATGATTAAATTACCGAAGGTATTGATTTAAGTGTTCCACCTTTATTTACTGAGGTTTATAATTTAAATGCATTGCGAATGTATTTAAACAATAATTAAACCAATAGGAACAGACAATTACACAAATGAAGACATTGATTTAAAAGCGTTGCGAATGGTACTGATAAACGCTGCAAGTTAACCTTCCTAAGACACGTATAAATGAAGTACCCTCTCCTCATTTAATCTCGTAATTACGTTAATGTGCAGTTACTATTTTGCCGGAGATAAAGACATTTTTGTAATAATTCTGTTTTTCGAAGATCCGTTTTTCCCCCGACTACTATAGGAGTCAACGCTGAGAAGTAATGGAGGAATTGGATTACAAATTCAAATGGCCTTAACGCCTTGGATTACAAATTCAAATGGCCTTTTGAGACGCTCAAAATTGTGAAAATGATATGTGTACACAATTTCTACTTTCAAAAGACTGCATTCCTCTTACGTGAAGGGGCTATTTTTCTGCGTAAAAATTCATTTTTCTATGACTTCTCAGCTTCGAGATGTTTTTCAAGTGGGCATCAGGCATCGGAACTGAAAGTCATCGTAGATTTACAACTATCCCAATCATTTTCCAAGCAAAGGCAATGCTGTCCTGGTTCACGAACATATACTTAGGATCAGAGGAGTTCATTCAGAGCATGCGATTTTGAAATTATCATTGCTATGTTTTTCTAATCTGCTCGTCACGGAAAGGTAACAAGCGGGCCACATATCCATGAGTTAATTTTTCGCTTTGGATACTTTCGTGATGCACACGATATCCTATAACCATCGTATTTACAGTGTTACTTCCTTTAAGGATTTTATTTGACGGAGGAGCACGACCAGAATTTACTTTTTGAGGGGTTTCCGGATCGACTCAATAATCACCCTCATTGCCATCTCAACGAATCCATTGTCCGTTTTAGGATAAAATTATAGATTGAATTTCGCAAGATGATAAATTCAAATTCTACGTTGGGGGCTAGATTTAGCTCTTTTGAGGCCGTTTTACACGAGGCACTTTATTGCACAATTTTATATACAGAAGTTGCGAGAGCGCGTGCACGGAATTAGAAAGCTATTTTCCCATCTGCCGTTTATACATTTGCGCATGCATTTTTGCAATTCACCGCTTTGCACGATGCAATATTCAATGAAAAACCATACATACATCAGACTGTGCAATAAAGTGCCCCGTGTAAAATGGCCTTTAGAATAAATTAATTATGTATGTCACATTAAAAAAAGCTTATATTTCACCCTTGGGTTTTACTTGAGTGGCTTATCCATCGATACCCCGGCCTAATTACTCTTCCTCGTAAGGTAGTGTCTGAAAATGAGATCCCCACAAGAAACCGCGTCTTTCTTTATCAGGTTTTAATTGAAGATTCCGTACTTCGTCAGATTGCGTAAATAACGGCTGCACTGTGGCAGTAATTTTTCCACAGCATAATCAGATGTATTTAATTGAAATGTGGTCTTAGAATATTTTTAAAGAATCACTTGAAAAATTATAAAAATGTACACTCATTGACCCACGATTACCGCCCTAAACCCCAGATGTGTGCGACGCCGTGGAGCGAGAATCTACGAGGACTCGGGCCTGAGTTTCAGCGGACATTTCCGCAGACGGAATAAGTTTTGCATCGGAGCGGCTTTAGGCTGAGCTCCATCGCTGATGATGAAGCGCCACTCGTCGGTCTCGCGCACCTGACGCATTCGTTCGGCCGAAACCGAAAAAAAACGCTTTGACCTTTCACAAAATCTCCTGGACCTCAATCCTTCCAGTTTTGTCTGCCGGCGTCTGTGGGTGTCGTTTTGCTAAATGTTATCCTTCACTTCGTGGGCTTGGGGGGATTGAGGTTGGGGGGGCTTTCTGCAACCCTCTGTAAATCTCTTCCTCTCGCGGTCCCACCCCCCCCCTCCTGTGGATTTCATGGCCGTTCTCAATCGAGCGGTCTGTGGGCGTCGTCCGTCGTTTGTGTGCCTGAATGTAGCGGGATCTGGCGTAGATTAAAGAAGAGAAGAGGTGAAATCGTGCGGTGCAATTTCATTGGAGATTTTTAATGACATTAAAATGCATATTTGTCCGAAAGTAATGAGTCAGCAATGGAGTTAATTAGCCAAAAATAGTTATTGGTGTAAGATGATGAGATTATTCTGCTGAATGCACTAGAACCGTAAATAATTTACAATGATCATAGCATTTTATGACGTTTCTGGAGAATTTTGGCCAATAACCAAGTTGGGTGGGTTATTTGACTCTTTCAGTCCTCTTGTATATGGATTTGAATGGTTGATATCTTTAACTGCATTGGTTAAATTCATTTGAAACTTTAGATATCGGTATATATGGAATATATAGTTCACATTTCCTTATATATGGAATATATAAGGAAATGTGAACTATTTCCTTATATATTCCATAGTAAGTTTCCGCGGCGTTCAGATGAATGCTTCTCTATTTCCTGGTTTCCTCCGCGTTGGTTGCTTTTTTGACACTTCGACCTGAAGACGTCCGTTGGAACACGGGTGAAACTGTTGTCTCTCAAAAAGCAACCTACGCGGTGGAAACCCGGAAATGGAGAAACATTTATTTTCTAATATGTTACCGTATCCCGAATTACTATGAAAAGAAACAAGATGGCCAAATTATGAGCGGGAAAGGCTCTAATTATATACATTTATAATAAATAATTAACTATTTAAGAATTCATTGAATTCTGAGCATAAATATTGCTTAACGTTTCACATAATTATTACTAAGATATTTCCTGTGTCAATTCATTTTTTTCCATTTTATCATAATGTACACTCTTCTGTGTACTGAGTCTCAAGCTTTAAATAAAGCACATAAATTTATATATATATATATATATATATATATATATATATATATATATATATATATATTTTTTTCTTTTCTATAGCTGAAGAAGGGCCTACATGCCCGAAATGTCCCTGTAAGTCTTCTCTCTTTTTACTTTTCTTTCTATGGAAACGCGTTAATTTCCAAGATTGATGCGTTAAGTGATTTTAACAAGGGAAGGCCGTATAGCTTCAACCGAGACGATGGCATCAAGCTCAACGCCTCTTGAAAGATGCTTTTCCGCTTGTATCGAGAAAATTATCGAGTATGCCATACTATCCTTCAATAATTGATTTGTAGTGACGCTTGGCGGGGAAAATCTTGAGGATGGAGAAGGACCCTCCGTGAGGCAGGTGTCTACGGGAGAGAAAAAGGTATACATTTCCTCCGAAAATTTAATTCGTCATTGTTCTTGGTGCTGCTGCCTGCAATGGCAGCGGGAGTTCGAGAACTGACGACGAAGCAGAAACCGGAAGACCTTCTAAATTCCAATTCAAATACCTTCCGGCTTATTCCCATGCTTTTCATGAATTGGCCTGGAAATATTTTCTGGGCTCAAATTTTCGAATTTAGAATTAACCAATTTTTGCGAAGATCAGACGTAGCCCAATGAATTTCTCGTGCCAAAAACCTTCAGAATATGCTGTCTCATCGGAATGTTTAGAGCTGTTATCGAGATAAATTTTACATGCACTCATACAATTATTACTCGTTCAAGGATGGGTTTACACAGGCAAGTTACTTCCGCAAGTTTCTTCTGCAAGAGCTTGCGGGGGATTTTACTCTAAGGAGAAAGTGTTCACAAGTAAGCGCAGAGGCAGATTGGTTGCGGTTGTCACTGGCAGTAATACGCTTCTGCAAGTGATTTGCCAAAACTTTTAAAAGTTCTGCAAGCGGACTTGCAGAGTCATTTAAGTATGCAATTTACTACGAAAGGCGCTTGCCAAAAAAACTTACGTAATAAAGTTGCCAGTGTAAACCCACCTTAAAGAGCATAAAATATATTTGCTTAAAAGCGATTTATAAGCAAATGACAAAATATACGCTGGTTTTTCCAGTTGCAACCGACGAAACGGTGATAAAACCTAAGCACGTAAAGCAGACGTCGGCAGAGGTGGCGTCGGAAAATCACGAAAGAGACCTGGACTAAATGGCTTTCTGGTCAAATTTTCGCCAAATATATGAGGTCGCTTTGTTTGCAGATTGATTTATAGTCATTTGTTTTTTGTTTTCATTTTAGTTTTAGTGATATTCTCGGGCCGTTTTACTTGTGAAAAAAGTAAAAGAGTACAATTTTTTCCCTGAAATAGACATTTTAAATATTTGAAACATCCATCAGGAAGGAAGCATCCGTTCAAGGGCGTCAAACAAATTTGTTCTTCAATTGGCTGAAATTACATTGAATTTAGGTTTCTCCTTGGCTCAAAAAATCATATTAAGATGGGTATTTGCAAAAAAAAAGAGTTTGAAATTTCTGGATCGTACTCTATGCCCACTTATACAATACATATCATGAATAAAACTCTTTTTATAGGTGATTCCAGCATTTTTATTTCTGCATTTTCGATATGTGATAAACTTTCGTGCTCTATTGTTCCATATATGGACACTTTAGCTTAAAAAACATGAAACCGAGAGGAATTCCTGGCGTGTAATGGAATATTCGGAGAAATATTTCACTTGGTATTTGTAACAAATTGCATGATTTTATACATACTCTACGTGGATCTTAATTTTTTTCATTTTATTCCAGTTGGAGAGCCCTGAGAGTGAATTATTTAGTATTCCGGAGGTCAAGTCTTTGCAGGAAAGCATCTCAAGTTACATAGAAAATTTGAAGAACCTTAACCTGTGAGTACAAATTTAATCCAATTTAATCCAGTTGCATAAACTCTGGTTAAATATTTTCTCGGTGTGGACACCGATGTTAATACGTTCACCTATCGATGATGTTCACGTCACCAAACCGATAGTCTGATGTAATGTACAAAACCCTTAGTAAACGCCAAGTGAACGCAAATGCTACGTCAAATTGCGGTTAACGTTAACCAGACATAATAAAACTAGACCTAAGCCTTTTGTATAGCATGCCTAATGATGGTCATTATAGCTTTCATAGTTGTTGTGATTGAAGTTAAAATTTCGTAAAGATTGGTTCAATAGTTTTCGCGGTTAGTGGTTCCAAACGAAAAACGGGCTGTCCTTTTATATAATAGTGTATTGAGAGTATTGGGAATGTGAGAAAGTCATGAGTGAGTGGTCGAGAAAGTCATAGGTGAATGTACGACAAATAGGGTGAAATTTGCCACCAAAAATAATTTCACTTCACCCGGATACGAACCCAGAATTCCCAATTGCCCATTGCCCAATTGAAAGTGTTCTTCTTCCGACGTGATTATATGGCAGTGACTCTTGGGTAGGTCAGGAAAAGCATAAGAGTAGGCTTAATGCAGTGGGAATGGGATACCTGAGAAGTGTTTGCGGCGAAAGTAGGATGGATAGGGCTAGGAATGAATGGATGAGGAAATAATGTGGGTTGGATGCTCCAGTAAATGACATACTGCATATGAAAGGCTTGCTTCGCTGGTTTGGCCATGTGGAGAGAATGGGTAAGTGTCGAAGAACGAAACATATAAATAGTGGAATGAATGTAGTGAAAGGACGTGGCAGGCCGAGAAAGTCATGAGTGAATGTGGTGGAAGAGACTCTATAGAGGAGGAATACTAGGTGGCTTCAGAATTGGAGAATGTGTATGAAGCAATGCATAAATGTGACAATATTGACCAACAAAATGCTGATAAAGTTCATGTGAAAAAGTACGTTTTGCCTTTCAACGATATGGACCAATACTGTAGGCACGTCACCACTTGAGGGAATCAGCTGACCATTTCACTGAATTCTGCAGACTTTTAGGGGAAAAAGATTTCAGAAAATGAACAACCTTTGCATAACCCCTAGTTCTCGATCCTCGCTTGAGTATGGAACGCGCGGTCTCATAAAATGCACTCGCTACGCCGCGCCGTTTGTCTGGGGGAATTCTAAACGGAGGTAAACCCTTCCCCGAAACGAAAGTAAATTCCCTCGAAAGTAGGCCGTTATTTGCTGTTTGAACCCATTTTGGACCTCGCCACGATTCCTTATCTTTTATTTCACCTTCCCACGGTGTTTTTATTTTATTTTATCCCCTTTTCTCCTCCCGCGACGTTTGTGTGTGTTCATGCTGCGGGTGGTAGTGGGGAGATGAGGCGCGGGCACAGTCCGGCGGGCGGGATCCGCGGAGGGAGACCGCCGCCCGGGCGGGCGCGGTTGGATCGCCCTCGAGACATGCGGCGGGCGGCGAGACCATTAGCGTGATGAAAGGGGTGGGATGGGCCGCGGAAGGGCTGAAGGGGATGCGTACCACGGCATTACTCATACCCGTTCCCATAGAGCCGTGGACCAGTGGCATTAATTTTCTCGTAATTAAGGCTGTAAATTGAAATTCATCGTGAGATTACTCATTTTAGCACAATATTATATGCCTTGAACATTTTATACCACAAAAAAATTGCAGGACTTACCAAAAAATTCCAAGTTTGAATATAAAGGAAATGCCATGTGTGGGGACGTTAGTGGACAGAATCGCGTAGTTAATGTTTGCTTGCCTTACTTTCAACGTAGCTGCCGGGACTACACACCATCGTACAAAGGCAAATAATTTCACAAAACTTTTGGGTGACGGATTCAATGAAAGTGAAATGTGGCCGGGGAAAGATAAATTCTGTGAGTAGATACATTGTAACGGAGTTCCTAAAACAAGGGTAAAGATTGAACTTTACTGAGATTAGAGAAGTGAAGGCAAAATCAAAGTTAATTATTAGTTATTATACAAGGGCGGGAATCGGTATATTTATTCTATAGATAATCTTCGAATATCTATAGAATATCAAATTCTTCGCAGGTTGTTTTAAGTTACTTCAATGCAATGAAAACTGTTCAGCGACGACTTGGCTTTTTTACAGATATTTTTTAAAAATTTTCTATAGAAAGTACGTGTCAAAAAATAAATACCAACTGATTATTATCAGTGGCAATATTTAAAACGTTAAGTTTACTATAAAAGTCATGGAAGTATTTTGACGTCGTTTTTATATGTTAGAAGAACATTTTTTTATGTTTTTAGGTTAATATGAATTTATGGTAACGGAGACATTGGCCTCCACTTAAGTAATACCTGGAAACCTATCATGGAATACATAGAAAATGTAAGGGAAGGCAGCAATTTAAGACCACGGCACAGTTAATCAATTCATAAGACGAACGTACGTATAAAGAAGCGGCCAAATTGAGAAATGGCATTCAGGAGCCCTGATAATGAAGAGCGAGTCATTCTTCGAAACATCGGGACACATGAAGCCTCTAAACCAGTTGAACATCCGTGAAACATTTCTTCGCAAGATTCTTTTGGAAAGAATCAGAAGCAGAGTTATTATTGCTTATAGCCATGTAAAACATGCAGAAGTTTCATGTTTTTTAGTCATACGGTGCGATGTTACTTCCTAGTGAAGTGAAAATCAAAACCAACATGTCGGCATTTTTCAGCGCAGCTTCGAAGTATGTCCTTCTAACATATAAAAAGAGCGTTAAAATACATCCATGACTTTTACAGTTAACTTCAAGTTTTAAATATTGCCATTTATTATCAGCAGTATTTATTTTTTTACATGATATTTCAATGGGAAAAATACAAAATGTCTGTACAAAAACCCAATTCCTTGCTGAATAGGTTTCATTACTTTGAAGTAACTGAAAACAACTTGTGAAAAATTTGTATCTATGGATATAATATATCCATAACTTGGGTGAAGCGGATTAATATAGGTTTTGATGGGAAAAGTACCTACCTCTATCTTCTTTTCCTACTTGTTACTACTTTTCCAATTCATCAAACGTCTTCAACCCCGTCCTTTATTTAGTTCGGCATATTTTATACTTATCTTCTACATCTCATCGATGAAGCATATTCTCCAATTACCCGCTTGTGCTATTTTCTCAAATACTTATTGGGAACAACTGAATGCATTTAAAGAATCCTTTTTCAAAGCTGCATGTCGTCGTGGACATGGGCGTATTTACGGGGGGTGGGTACCGGACCCCCCCCCCCCCCAGAAGCAACTTTGTTAAGGGTACCAGTATCATTATATGAAAAAATTAACTTCCTCCGCCCAGAGAAAAATTATTGATACGCCATTAATCACGTATAATGTCAAAAAAAGTGTGCGTTCCATTCAATTTTTCGTTTTAATTTATCTGATTTGGTTTTAATGCATGAACTCTCACTTCTTCAGTTCTATTTATTTCCTCAATTTCAATGATTTAATTACAGTGGGCTATTCCTTTTTTAGTCCTCTACAAATGACTATGAAATTAAACAAAATATGCTTGCGAATGCCCATTTATTCCGAGATTATTTCCACGTTGGTCTAAAATCCTGCGAAAAAATAGCTACGAGAAAAGCCTGTGTGTGAAGGAAAAACGCTTTAGTCAGTGATAAACATTTGCAGATGAGCTGAAGCTATTCTTCTGGAGAAAAACGGTGGACTAAAAATAGTGCTGATAAGAGCTTCGCCATAGAGACGAACGTTACCGGCGATTGCCGATAATAACGAAAATATTCGCTTTCAGTTTTCTCGACGGTTACCGTCGGTAAGAGTACGCAACGCTCCCGCTGGGGTCTTGCGTTGCATCAGTGTGTACATTAGGGTGGAGTGAAAAAACTGATTTTCGTCGGACGAAGTTCATACCGGTGGCAAAAGTTGTATTTTGGGTCACATATTAACTCTACACAATTTTATCGATTTCAATTAATATCTTCATTCCGCGCAACGGCCTTGAAGTTTCGGCATTTTCGCGCAAATAATCGTGTATGGCGGGTTGCATTCTTCAATTTCACAACATGTGTCCGGTAGATAATGGTGGCTATTGAAGGCTATAGTATTGTTTAACTTCACATCTATTCATATATGCCATTTGAGATGGAATTTGAAGTGACTGAAAGCCTATAAAAATGATTGAAATAGCGTAAGTTTTAGCTTGAAAGACGATGCAATCTGGCATATTGGGCTTGTGCAAATACGTGCAGCTCTTTGCTAGTTCCCTGCTGAAACTACCCAGAACTCACCATGAGGAGGGGGCTGCACTACGAGTTCCACCCGTGCCCACCCCTCCATTTGAACACAGTAATATTTACATTGGAATTTTTTTTCCTGTACTGGCACTTCGTGTCAAATTTCGGTTGTAGTTTACTGTCCATGATCCTTGATCTCAAAATTCCATCTCTTGCCTCTGGGCCACAAACTCGTAGGGATTCTTCTGTCACCATTTAATATGCCTCTATACTGCCTGAGTATGGCAAGGTATGCTGAACAGCTCTTGAAGTGTTGGCGGCATAATGCTTCCACCTGTCAATCCCCAGAGATCTTCCTTAAATAACAATTGGAATGTAATAGGTGGTTCCGTTATTACTTCTTTATTCCAATTTATAAGATCAACGTAGTCCTTAGCGAGGAGGTTCAGGGTCGGTATATTAAACCCCCGATATCTTCTTAACGGAGGAGATTTTCTGATGTTTTGTATTCGTCGCACAGCTAGCTCCCTGATATGCTCCCTTTGATCGACTAACATCGCTACAAGGAGGTGCTCTGGATGAGCATAATATGCATTCCTTTGAATTGTAGCATCTACCACTCTCTTCAGGTCCATATCAAGATTCCGACTGATGAGAATGTAGCGCCATTGGTGCTTTGATGTATTTTTGATTTCAGGCTTGCACTCAATAGGGAACCACATTGGAGCATAAACCAACATTATGAAGTTAACAATCCTGCGTAGTGTGGAATATGGATCTGATGTGCCCACATCAAGTCTGAATACCCGGTTTGCTGCTATTAACCATCGTGCATCAGATAATACTCCAGGGCTCCGCACAGCTAAACTTGAAGGAATAACCATCATAAATTGTGCAGCATATGTCTAAGAGATATTTCTGGACGTTGGAGAGGAATTTTTGATCAATGGGATGAAAGTAAAAATACACTGGCTCAAATATTACGACTGGAAGTTTTACATAGTTAAGCTATCATTTGCCTGTGGACCCAGAGCATTTTCGAGAGCCTGCAGAATAGGGTGGGCCGAAAAACACGAGAGTTTCCGAATCGAATCGTAATAGCGCGGAAAAGTTGTTACTTGTCACCCTGATCACAAAGAAAGAAAAATTTTCGAAATCGGACCATGTCTTCCGGTCGCACATCTCGTTAGAAGTTTTGAAAAATCGTAAAAAAGATGACTTTTTTAGGGATTTTTCAATGAGTTACAGTGATTGAATTACGTTCAAAATCGGTATGTGGCCTCTTCTTAAAAATCTCTGTCTTAAAAAAATATGTAACACCCCTTATCTCCTTCTTTTAGGGGGAGGGGGAGTCGCTCATCGCGTTCAAATTATCGAAAAATCGTAAAAAACATGACTTTTTCCGGAATTTTCTCTTTATGAGTTACAGTGATCGGATTGCGTTCAAAATCGGTATGTGGCCTCTTGTAAAGGTCCTTTGTCTTTTAAGAAATATATAATTCCCGTTCCCCCCTTCTTTTATGGGGGAGGGGAGGGACATATATCGTAAAAATGAGTGACCATACGGTAGGCCTACGCTTATTTTTGAAAATTGGTTTTTCTTTTGCTTTCTTCCCTTCAAAATAGTTGTTTTGGCGAGAAAACAAATACATTTCAGGCTGGTTGATGTGTGACTACCCATAGCCGTGCATAAGGGGTCAAAGTGCAGGTGCACTAGAATAAGCGGATTTCGATGCCAGACACACGTCTTTACAGTAATTCGCTGATTGTAGAGTTCCGCAGGGGCGAAAAATTTCTTTGTGTTTTTTGACGAAATCTAGGAGTTACAAATTCCTAAACTCACTCTGGAGCGCACAGCGTTCTTTTCACTCTGAACAGACACCGAAAAGCTAATAACCTGATAGTTATGCTATCTTATGAATGTGTTTTGGTGAAGTGGTTTGATACAAAACTGCTAACTTATAGTGATACGATGTATATTAAAGCATTGCTTTGTAATCATTTTGGTATCTCCTGTTATCCTTCCATGATAATCATTTGAGCCCTGTGGAATGGGGTTAAATTATCGGCAGTCCTTCTATGTTTCTCTGGCTTGACATAGTGAATATATAGAATAAAATAATCGCAGTCTCTTCTCTTTTGGCCAAAGAATTTCAGTGAGGTGTTTCCCTTGCAAGTGTCTGGCTTGCGTAGAAATCTATTTAAAGTGAAACAGTTTGTTTACACAATGGCGTGGATGCGGAGTGGAGCTGTGATTGACCTTGTTGGAAAATAATCTGTGGAGCTTTAAGTATTATCAAAGCATCCAACAATATGTGAGGTACTGTGTGTGTTCTTTTATTACATGAGAAAAAATCATGACGTCCGGGACGCAGCTTGGATTGCAATGAAAGTTGTTGATCTGTGGAACAAAACTATCCTGTATTTCCCGTATCCAAGATATTCGGGTTATTGAAAATTTTGAGTCGCTTTATCAGGAATGGAGGAATCTCCATAAGAATACCTCCACTAATAAACCGCCAAGTCCAGCCACGATGGTTAAGAAAGAAATGTTTCAGAGTACGTTAGACTCTGTTTGACTTGAGCAAAAATGATACAATGGAACAGCTGGAAAAAAGGCAAATGATGCAACTAAAGAAGCAGAAAAAAGGCTTGGAAGGAATAAATACTTTTCTTGTGTGATCAACGCGAACCGAGGTTAGGAGTTATCGGGGGTGTACATTTAAAGATGAAGAAGGATGACAGAGGAGGGCAGTGAGGAAAAATTAATGTGAAACTCACCGAAGAAGACAAAACGCATGTTGCCACCGGTATTCTCAATAATGATGGTTAAGAGGAGCCGCTGAAGAAGAGACAGGTGCAGTTGAGGGATGTACCCAATATAACACTTGGTGACTTAGCCACAACAAGCTCCGTCAGATTTTTCCAAATACTAGGAATTAGTCAAGAGTTTTTAAGAGTACCCTGTGACTGAATGGGCTGAAAGAGAGGATTACAAAATGGGAAAGCAAATTGCTACTTACCTTAGAGTGGTTAATGATCATGCGGGGCGAGGCGTAAAACTTATGTCCGATTTCAACAGAACAATAACACAAAAAGAAGACGCCTTTCATGACTTGCTCATATCCGTAGATTCCTACCGGAAGTCCCTACCTGCCATCAAAAAGTCAACATTAATTCATAAGTATGACACACCATCTACATCAAGAGACCGGAACTGAATTGTGTACTTACTCGTTGTATCTTCAAATATGTTTATTAAACACATCCAGGTAATCAGATAATCTTGACCATTTATTTACCCTCAGAAGTGCACGAGGAAGTACAAAGAGAAAGAAGGGGTGGGGACGGAGGGGGGAGCGCTCAGAGCTCGGCACGGATGCCAGCGTAGCGGCGACCGTTAGCCAAGCGCCCGTACGGCGCAGCGGCTAGGCCGGTGCGGAGTAATGACTAATATTACTCCGTGATGGCTTCAAAATACGGAAAAATGGTTAAAATTTTCGCCCCTGCGGAACTCTACAATCAGCGAATTACTGTAAAGACGTGTGTCTGGCATCAAAATCCGCTTATTCTAGTGCACCTGCACCTTGACCCCTTATGCACGGCTATGGGTAGTCGCACATCAACCAGCCTGAAATGTATTTGTTTTCTCGCCAAAACAACTATTTTGAAGGGAAGAAAGCAAAAGAAAAACCAATTTTCAAAAATAAGCGTAGGCCTACCGTATGGTCACTCATTTTTACGATACATGTCCCTCCCCTCCCCCATAAAAGAAGGGGGGAACGGGAATTATATATTTCTTAAAAGACAAAGGACCTTTACAAGAGGCCACATACCGATTTTGAACGCAATCCGATCACTGTAACTCATAAAGAGAAAATTCCGGAAAAAGTCATGTTTTTTACGATTTTTCGATAATTTGAACGCGATGAGCGACTCCCCCTCCCCCTAAAAGAAGGAGATAAGGGGTGTTACATATTTTTTTAAGACAGAGATTTTTAAGAAGAGGCCACATACCGATTTTGAACGTAATCCAATCACTGTAACTTATTTTAAAAAATCCCTAAAAAAGTCATATTTTTTACGATTTTTCAAAATTTCGAACGAGATGTGCGACCGGAAGACATGGTCCGATTTCGAAAATTTTTCTTTCTTTGTGATCAGGGTGACAAGTAACAACTTTTCCGCGCTATTACGATTCGATTCGGAAACTTTCGTGTTTTTCGGCCCACCCTACTGCAGAAGGTCCGTCAAGATATGCGATGATATGGCGCAGAGGAAGCTCGTTGAATTGCAACAGGCATATCACCCATTACAATGGGCGCCCCATCTCAAGTTGTAGGCGTGTTATTACTCCCCTTGTATGTCATGTGTTGGGCACAGTGTCAACACAACCAATTGCTTTAATTTTGGATTGATCCAGATTTTTCATTATGAATAGTTTCAAAATAGAGTGTATAATATCTTCCGCCGGACTTGGGAGTTGAATGCTCAAGAAAAGTTCCACCTGGCTCTATAATTAAGGTAATATGGTCCTCCATTATAGTCAAACGGTGTATGCATGCGTATTGTCTTTTCGTCCATCGAAATATATCCCGACGAGTTGGTAGTTCTCTTGCTTTTTGAGTTCTGCCATATATTTCCGCTGCTCCCTTCGAATCTTACTCATATCAATTATGACTAAATCTCCCACCCTTTGGCTACTATCCGCGTCCTCTAAAACAACGGTAGCAAGAGCGGCCGCAAGCCTGTCGGAAATTCCTTGTCGATCACACACCCTAGAAAAATTCGAGAGTGTGACCTTTATCTGGTTGCTGATATTTGATGGTTGGAGTTTTCCTTCTTTCGTTTCTCCAAAAACTGTCTCGAAAGAGAGGCGTCTTCTGTAGCTCTCATCTTTAGAGCGTCTTGTCTTTTTTGCTTCTAGCATATCCCTTTTGATACTTCACTTTCGTAAAGACTTTAAAGAAAAAGTCATATTGCCATCAACGTGTCCCATGACCATACGTCGATCCGTCCTTCAATCAAATGAAAAGTTTTGTTCCGCTACGGGAATTTTCGGATATTTTTTACCACTACACGCATTATAATCCATGCATTTACAGGAGGCTATATCAAAGAGACGCTCTCCTTCTGCCATGAAATCTTCAACTTTCTTCCGAAAACGTTCTACTCCAAGTCTACTCCTACACAATGTTCTTAGTATTTGCAAAGTATCGTGGTCACTTTTTATTATCTTAAAGATTTGCAACGACAAACTGTGGGTATTGACGCACGCTTCCATATTTCATCAACTTTGGTACAAACCTCTTCATATGGAATGTTATGTTTTGGCTTGCACTCGCCGTTTATAACTTTTTTCCTGCCTAACCCAAATATAATGCTGTAGAACATTGATGTGAGTTTGCAATGCAGTGACGATCAATGGATGTGGACTTCCTAATATCGGGCATTCCACTTGCTTCCTTGTTTTCGCCATCATTAAGCTACTTGCACTCATCAAACATAACACAAATTCGCAACGGCAACTGATGAACGCCAACAACGCGAAAGTATAGAAATGGGATAGATAAGGACTGACCCTGAGACACTGTTGACCTAGAAATACATAGCAACGATGAGTAAGCAAGAACTACACAATTTATAATGTTAACAAAGTAACTAAATAAATTAATTATCATAGAGATTCAAATTGTATGTATTCACAACAGCCCAATATGCCAGACTGCATCGTCTTTCAAGCTAAAACCTACGCTATTTCAATCATTTTTATAGCCTATTAGTTGCTACAAACTCCATCTCAAATAGCATATACGAATAAATGTGAAGTTAAACAATACTATAGCCTTCAATAGCCACCATTATCTCTCGGACACATGTTGTGAAATGGAAGAATGCAACCCACCATACGCGATTATTTGCGCGAAAATGCCGAAACTTCAAGGCCGTTGCGCGGAATGAAGATATTAATTGAAATCGATAAAATTGTATACAGTTAATATGTGACCAAAAATACAACTTTTGCCACCAGTATGAACTTCGTCCGACGAAAATCAGTTTTTTCACTCCACCCTAGTGTACATGTTTAAAATACAATTATTATAGGTATCAAAAGTAAAAAAAAAACAAAGTGATATGTCTATCCATGTGGTTGGTTGCGAAACACTGAGGCCCCGTTCGTTGGTTAGTTATGCCCACACTCGCACCTGTCTTTAATCACCATGGTACAAATGGTATATCTATAGTATTTACTACCTTTAACGTGCACCATAGTTGTTTATCATCATCATTGCATGTCATTTAAAATGATGACGATTGATCACTTGACCCTTTCACCTAGCGTAAGTTCGCATGGCTGAAAACAAATATTGTAGTTACGTAGATAACTATGGTAAGTTTACCTGGGTAAATAAAGTTACCAGGGTAGGTGTTGACTGGGTGTTCACATTACTAATTCTTACCCTTGTAATGGATTACTATGGTAAAAAGCTGGAAATGCGAACGGGGCATGACAATAACGGAGATCAATGTAAGTAGAAAAACAAATGAAAACGGAGATACAAATATTATATATGAATAAAAATGCGCCGTTACTCTTACACGACTGGTAATTCAGAAAAATATTCACTTTTAATAATTTTGTTTGTCTCCCTGAATAAATTTTAACAAAGGGAGTACGGTTGTTGTGATTGCAATTGCTGTAGTGAAATAGGGTATCGTAGGTACACCGGTAACAGTCTAAGATATTGGGAAAATAAAAGGTAAATTTTTATCTCGTTTAACTTTTAAGAGCTTACCCAGGAGGAACTTCTTGGACTGTTCCACCATTCGAGTTTTTTTAATGATCGTATTCAGGAAACCACTTCACTCGCAGTGTAGTGGGCAGCGTCTGATGGCTTCACCCATTTTTTAGACTATTTTAGAATTATTTTTTGGCTTCTCTGTGGTTTTTTAAATTAATAATTCAACGTTAAAACCAGGACACGAAACGTATAATGATAATTAAAAACTCAGAGAAGTCGAAAATATTCTTCAGAATATGAAAGTTACAGTTTGTTGTTACTGTTTGTCAGGGCCGAGTGTACGCGTAGTTGGATGTTTACACATCATTATACTGATTTTTCTTCGCGTTTCCCATCATGAAACATGGTTCATGTACTCATCGGTTCGACCAATATCAATATTTTTCGAGTGGCTATGGCTCTTCTCAAGAGGCGGGAAGATGGACGCTGAGGCAGGGTTTTGAGTATAGGCTCTCGGAAACGGAAATGAGGCGATGCAGTTTTTGGGTAGGAATAGCTCGCGACGAGTGAAGTGCTCCAAGCACTCTCACACACACGCACACCTGTCGCTCGCCTTTCCCTCCTTCACCTTTTCTTCTCCTCCGTCTGCAGCGCCTTTCAACGCAATAGCTTTCTCCTCCTGCCCATCCCACCATGTAAGTTTTCCTCCACCATCCACCCCTACCACTTCTTCGTCCTATCATTTTTCCCCGCGGCAAGCCTTGTTGTCTTAACTCGATTTCCCCTTCGGTCCTCTCCAAGAATTGCAGCCGAGCCCGATTCCTTTGAAGACGTTGGATAATGTTTCTTGTCGATGTCGGTGTTTCCGTTTCTCTTTTTTTTAAATGTAGCTTTGGTGCCGAGCGGAGATTATGGTCCGCTTTTCTTTGAAATTGCGGCGAACTGGCTGCTCATTCATAATCGATGGAAGAGGTTAAAAAAAACGGCTAAATATTTATGGCCTTGAGTGTCTTTGGTGGTTATAGTTTGGTGGCTCAGAATTTTTGGGTCAGGCGTTTTGTCAATCATCTTTGATGATTCTTTTTTAAAGTATGAAAGCTGTTTTAAATATCTGCGTTAGTGTCAGATGTATATTATTTGAGGTTGGTTTACGCTCTCATGAGACGAATCTTTGGATAGCTGGACTCATTATTTTTCAAGTTGGAAGACATGCATCGCACTTTAAGCATCACGGTGTATTTTAGTGCTAAATCTGCAGCTTACGTTTCAAGATTGATAATTAAGAATCTTTTTATACCTTTTCTCCCTTTCGTCAAGTCTGCTTGATATAAAATAAATCATTTTATATTTGTGTCTCGCCCCAACTACGCTTAAGACTTCCTTTTTGTGGTCTTTTTAAATGACGTAGAACAGCGATGCGTATTCCATTCTCTTATATCCAGACATATACTAATGAACACCGAAGAGAGGAGAATTTATTGTGTTTTGGTAGAAATTTCGGCAGTTCACATTTATTAATAACCTCATTCATTATTGTTACTCTAGAATATCAAAAGCATAACGGCACATATTAATTCGAGATACAATTACTTATAGGTATACCCAAGCCACGTCTTAACACAATTATTTTAATAGTCTATGCTGTTGAGGCTGCTGCGCTCCTTTATTTATTTTGCATACACATTTATTTATCATGGCCGAGTGAAGGAAATCTTTTCGTTGAACTTAGATAGAGTACATATTTTTAATTTAGTAGGGTGAATGAGGACTGGGAATCAGGCAGTAGTATATCGAGTATGAAGAATGGTAAGCCGATATTTCTTACAAGCTCTTTCTCCTGATTAACATGAGACCAGCAATGGTAAATGTTGTAATGTGGAAAAGAGGACGACGATGGGCTGCAGGCGTTTGAAATGTGGGTGTGGAGGAGAATTAAGAAAGTGCTGTGGACAGAAAGGAAGGGAAACGAGGAGGTGCTTGTCATGGAGAGTGAGGAAACTTCTGGAGTAGAATAGGATGAGGCAGAGTAGGTGGTTGGAATAGGTGATGAGAGGTGATGGGATGCTGAAAACTATGATGGAGGGGAGGATATTGGGTAAGTTGGGAAGGGAAAGAATGAGAATTGGCTTTACGGAGGGGTTGAAGAGAGTTAGGACGCATGCTGAGATGGAGAAAGAAATCGTGTGAAGGGATAGGGGCCTGCGCCGGTAAAAATCTTGAGGATGTTTACTCTCTTCCATTTAAACCTACTTTTAAGTTTTATGCGTGTGATAAGTACCTGCTCTTTTTCCTGCTTTTCAGCAGAACATTATTTTATATTTCATGTTTTTCAAATTTTAGCCGTTCTGTGATATAATTGCATTATCCGTCCCTGAGTCTGCTTCAAGGTCTCTTAGTGTCTTGCCTCAATTTGGAAGATTTTCTCAACAATATTTCAGCTGCGGGGGAAAAGGAAAAGGCATTCCGCCACCACGCTCGCGTCAATCTTTATCACTTCCTATTTTTTTATTTTGGGGCACTCGAGTTCTCGTGGGGCAATTTTATTGACAAGAGTCAGGTGGAGAGGAAGGGAAAATGAAGGAATTTTATAATGTCACCCTCGCCGTAGCTTACTTTATCACCGTCGAGGCAAATGAAAGCTAATGCCTTCAGTCCTACGAGATTTTGGCTTCTCTCTCTTTCCAGTCCACCCTCCCGCTCGAAGGGAAGTGTTCCGAGGTCGTAAATTCGTTGCGACGGGGGTTGTGGGAGGGAGCGGGGAATTTCAGGGTTGGATGTAGAGAAGGTAGAGAGTATTGCTTTCCTGCGACCGACCGGGGAAGTCCGTCCTCAATCTCTTAATCTCCCTGCCGTGTTAAACAAGCGCTGCACTTCCTCATCCCTGTCGTCGGGAAGCGTGTTCGCCAGGGCCACGGCGTTGGTCTCGTACATTTTTCCCGGCCTCATCAGCCCAGTCCGTCACTGCCTCCGCCCCCATTAAAGCGCAATTTGCTCTGTACACTCCAAGTGATTAAAGCAGGTAAAGAATTTGAGGGAGCGATATTGTATTTCTCTCTCATCGATGGGTTTTTTCAAAATTTCTATTCTTCATTTTCTCCTGAATTTTACATTTCCGCAGCATTTTTTCTCTCACCACATCGGTAAATTGTACGGACTGATTGGCATTAATGAGCGTGGCGTAAATTTTTTAAAATTAAATCAAGATGTGATTTTACCAGGGTGGCCACTCAGCCGTGAAGCTGTGAATCTCACGTTTAAACCGATCGTTCTCGATCGAGGGCCTACAATTAATTGCGCTATTTGCGGGCTCTCGATCATTCTACTAGATTTTGAGTTGGTACTAAAGTCTATTTTATTTCAACCTGGGAACGATTATGGGCGGTTTACTGTGAGTTCTGTGCTGTTTCTAACCCTTTTAAATTCTGCTCACGTCGACTTTTCCTCGTATTTCTTCTGTGGTGATAACTTTGCGAATCTTAGATGTCAAATACGCCTCTCAGACACGAGATCACAGCTTATAAAGCAATGATATTCCTTTAATGGTTTCGTTTCTGTAAAATCGAGATTTTGTTGTTATTTGGTCTTGATGTGAACTACAATAAAATCAGGCAGAAAAATCACTCACAAAAAAAATATTACCTCAATTATTTCACGATTTCCTTAGATTAATTATCAAAACCTGCTGCAAAAAATGTTGTCTAATCTATCCCTTCCTATGTGAAAAGTGCTGTATTAGCATCGCTGAATAGCATAACGGAAAATAAATGAAGTAGAAAAAAAGTATCCACCTTATGGCATCACTTGGTGGAAGTTTTTTTATCATCGCTTTAATGGAATAAAATTCATCAAGAATAACCTTTTTTTACTGGTCAAAATAATGGCATAAGTCGTTGATCTGATCGGAAAAGAAATCGTTTAAAACTATAACAATAGACTGATTTGCGTTTTGGTGCCATATTTAAAATTAAGCAAAGCAAAAGCAAAGGCTAGAAATAAGCGAAAGCAATATTTTTAAACAGTAGAAAAAATATCAAATATGTAATTTGGTTTTATAAGTTTAGTTCAGATCCAGCCTCTTTAAGCTAAATTTGTCATGTCATATCTCCGTATCTTTACTTTTTTCATGCGTAACTTGAGAGAAGTGTTTTCATACCAGACATTCCAATTCGAGCTTTCCAGGAAAATAGATGTTTTTATCTCTTCTGAACACGTTTTTTCTCTTATAGAAATGAGATCTGTCGTTGTATTTGTGTTTACGATGTTTTTATGACCCGCAATTATTCAGTGTATGAGCCCGAAATGTTTTATACCATTTAGAGAGAGGCAATTTTATTTTTCCATATTTAGAAGACTGGGGTTACATACATTTTTCTTTATATACAGTCTCCCTTCTATTTATTGTTTTAATTGCGTTGAAATCGTTGCCATCGGGTGATTTTCTGGTTAAAAATTGAGGAAGGCAATCTTTTAACGAATCAACACCGTCATTTTCGCGCTTGTTCTACACACGCTGAATCAGTTTTTAATGTTTGATTATGTAGTAATTTTCGTTCGATTATAAGATTATTACACTATGTCTGTAATTTATGTAAACGCTGAGTCTGCCGCGGTAGCCAGGCCAGTAACGCACCGACTAGGCAACACAATGGTTGCGAGTTCGGATCCTGTCTCGGGCATATATTTAGTGTCTGTCTTTTGCTAAGATTAAAGTGTAAGGATCATTGGTGGTGGCCATAGGTACTGTGTTTTGCCTCATGTTGAGATTAAGGTAAGAATTAAATGAAATTTGTTAAAATTAGATCATGCACCATAACCCTCGAAGTTGAGGTACATATTTAAAAACCCAAGCCTACCTTTAATTTAAAGTAGTTTTTCGGTCTAGCTTTTAGAGTGGTATTAGAGAATTTTAAAGTGATTTGCGGCTTTTAGGAATGTGTTTCTGGGATATTATGCTATCTTCTCCCCCTTAAACTAGCATATGACTGGCAGATCGTAAAGTGGAGGTAAATACGATGACCATTCCTGGTTTTCTCTGTCCCCCACGAGGTCAAAATCAGTCCTTCTCAAACGATCGTTATTTCTCCCCCTCCCGTATCACATTTCGGCACGTTGCTTGTTTCCCCAGTCTCCCATCGTTTCGCATTCTTTCCCTTTTGTTGACCGAAATCGCCGGAGGGGTTGGGGAGGGGTGTGGAAATGGAAGAAGCGGTTTGAGGAAACTCCATAGGTTTCAATTTTCGCCTCAGCGGAGTCGTTTGTCCCTCCCGTCCGTCCAAAATCCCTTCTTTCGCCCTAACGTTGAAAAAACTCGCCTTTCCTTAACCCTCCACTTCGCAGTGTCCATTTGTCTCCCATTGGTTTCCCATTCAGATCGGAGGGCTCTTTCTTTCTCAGCGTATATCACTCCCTTTTTGTTTTTTTTATAATGGTAACTGAGAGTTTGGCTCGCACGAGAGAGAGGGAGAAATTCCTCCACCATCATTCTTGTACATGACTGTAGGTTGAAATATCTGGTGCAATTTCCGGGGCATCAGCTGTACGACACCAGTATCTCAGGATATACACCAGTTCAGAACTTCATGGCCACCGACCTTTCGATGAACGACTCGTGGATCTAAATATAGGAAGCACTGGAGTTCCTCTCCCGGTTGAAATTCCTGGAAGAATTCATGCTCTTAAGATTTTCTCAGACCATAGGCTGAAATTTGGGAAACACCATTTGAACAAGTTCTGTGACAATATTATTTTTGACGACGCAAAAAACATTTTTTTGGGTCTGGACATAGTACGGTCGATTAGTTAGTAAAGTTATTATTGGGGAATTTTACTGCCGAATGGAGAGGTTCTATAAAGAATAAAAAATATTCTATACACATAAAAAAAATGTAAATAATATTTTTCATGCGCACTCTCAGAGCTGAAAATAGCTATAATTCATTGTGGATGGATTGGCTGCTCGGCATTTAGGGTAGTTTGCTGAATCGCTGTATGAAGATTTTTATATGCTTTTTACCGCAAATATCGCACCCCTGGTTTATTTTTTGAAATTTTAGTATTTCTTCGCATATTCATATATTAGGGGAATGCTATGGCATAGAACGGGTATAGTAGTAACATTATGTGAAGGATTGTATTTATTAGCAGTGACATCGTCTACATAAAGAAGGAACTTCATGAAGGAAAATCTGAGCAAAGACGTAAGAAAAGATAAGCAGCAGCCCAAATATGGAGCTTAGCGTTGTTTGGATCGGAAACATGGTCGCCACCGAAGGAGGATGTACATAAACTGGATACATTTGAAGTTGATGATAAGTTGTGAGTGAGGAGGATGGAAAGGCTGATCTGTCCGGAGAAAATGGGAATGGAGAATTTTTGTTCATGTTAGGAGGAGAAAAGAGGCTGGTTGGAGAAATTAGGAGGAAGCAAAAGGTGCTGGAATTAATACTGAGAAGGAAGTACATGTTGAAGACGATGGTCGCTAGTAGAACGTTTAACAAGCGACGGGAAAGGAGGAAAAGGCTACGAGTTTTGGATTGTATTAAGAGAGACTAAGGCTACGAAGGGTTATAGAGGGAATTAATTTAGGAAAAAATTTATAGTTTTTTGAAGGAAATATTGGAAGAGAACCTGAATAGTCAGGGGTATCATAGGCGGGACATGACACTAATTCTCTTCTATTCATGTATGTATGTTCTTAAACCATTGTAATTGGCGAAAGCTATTACATATATAGAATACATTACTATCACAGTCGACCTCGTATTTCCCAAAACTTTCATGGCATGTAAAGAATCGAGTCTAAGGAACTCACCTAATGCCAAACACACTGGGGGTGAGTAGATGTAAACGAACATTTTGTTTCCACTTCCGCCAGCCTGCTCCAAATTCTTCCCCTTTCCTCCTCTGTCTCTGTTTCCGATGTGGCGGAGTGGAGTGCTGGAGGGCGGTGGTAATGGTCGTGGCGGAGGGGTGGCTGGGCGAGTTGGGGGTGGTGGAGGGCATGTGGGAGGCAAGGGTTTGAGAGAAGGGGGCGCTCTCCCTCCCTCGGAGATCCCACCTGATCAATGAAGAGGGTGGAGCTCTAAAATGGGGAGTAGGTGAATTGGGGTTGCGTTTCCCTAGGATCTCGGGGTGCGGCGGTCTAGGACCTGGGTGTGATCAACCGTGATTGTATCCGAGTGAGGCTTTGGGGACGAAGAATAATACCCCCGGAGACAGTTTGGGAGTCCGAGGAGACAGTTCTGGGACCATAAGGGGGAACGAATGATTTCATTTAGGCGTTGCAGCCTCACATTGCCTCATCCACATTCCACTCCTCTCCTCACACACATTCTCTCCACATTCCCTCATCCTTGAACTGGGAGTCGGAACTCATTTAGGGACCGGGTTACTGCGGTGGCTAGAATATTAGCTTGCAATTCCGCGGGACTGGGATCGAATCCTGGCCATTTCAGAGATTTTTTAGACGAATACCGTTCCACGCTTAAATGCTCTGAGGGGAGCACCTCACGTAGGACTTCTGTCTGTACTTCTGTCTGTCTGTACTTCTGTCTGTAGGATGGGAAGTTTACGTTTTTCCACCGAAAAAATTACTCAAACCTCAACTAATTCATATTCGCGTTAACAATAGAAAAATTGTCTTTTGATACGGATAACAAAAATCTTATCTTTTCACCTTATGTTTTTCGCCAAATGAGCTCGAAATTACGTTTTTCGGTGCAAGAATGGATGGAATATGGGGAAAATAGTATTTTACAATCGAATACAAATTCCATTTTCGAGAAAAACTGTGTACAAGGAGCGGAATTATCCCAGTCAATGGAATTTAAATTAAATATAGGCCACTATCCATAACATTTTTGGAGTCATTGGCTAATTATTGCAATCGTTGTGGTCAAAATGCGTTACTTTAATGGAAACGCGGCAATGGGCTCATATATCTGCAAAAAGTATTCATTAAAAATATATTCGTCGAATAGCCTGCATACATGTCATCTGGAGACAGTTTAGGGAATCTGCGAAGATAGTTTTGAGACTATAAGGGGGAATAAATGACTACATTTGAGCAGTGCAGCGCTACCTCACTCCAAATGCCTTCGTCCTAAAATCGGGCTTCCCAACTCATGGGGGAATCGGATAAGTGTGGCGTTTAAGTGAGTTCTAACTTCCTGTCCCATGGGCTGGGTTAGAAATCTGGCAGGAGCGGAGAATTTTCGGCAGAATGCTGATCCCTACGTGGATGTAATGAGGAGACCACTTCAAGTACAGTCAATTGCTAATTCTGATGTCAGATGGGACGTAAAACTGTGGACCCCTACTCTATAAAAAATCGAGATTCTCGAATTTGCGATTCTCTGTCATCATAACGATGGAATGGAATTTTATCCATTAAAATATACCCAAAAGCTTGTTTGTTTCTAGGCTTATTGGTGTGTATTAAATTTTTTGTCACTTTAATATGTACTTTTAATTAATTTTATTAGGAAAATGTCACGATTTTCGGCTTGTAAAATCTAATCGCCCATGTTAGAGCACTTGGTATTCTGTTACTTTTCATTCTACCAACTTATGATTTTTAAATAAGAAAGCTTAGTTTATTCTTAACAGTATTTGGGAAACTAATTGTTTTTATTACGAAAATTGCGCAAGTTGTTGTTAAAAGTGTGAAGTAGGCGTATTTCGTTGGCAGCAGGCTTATGCCGACGCCGGGTTTCTCACCACCCTTCCTTCTAAAACGTCCTCCCCTTACCATCCTAACCCACCTACCCGTGATGTTACAAATGATTTTAGCTGTCGGTCTCCTCCCATAATAAACATCTAACCGTAACTCATGCAGCCGTATTCACAGTTGCCTCCCGTCATTTCAAGTCAATCCCGAGTTTAGATTTTTCTAAGTCTTGATCTGACAAGGAGACATCGCGTGAGTGATGTTAGGGACCCAAATGACGCAATTATTTTCTGAAACTAGAGAGAGAATGGGGGAAAAGTGTCACGGCTTTTTTCCATTTGAACCCGGGTTCGAAAGAAAAACGCAACTAAAGAATTTACCTCCGTATAAATCCTTTTAAATGCAAGTCTTACAAAACAGAAGCCGTGGCCGAATGGTTATAGGCGTTGGACCAGCACTCATTGGACTGTGGCGCGGGTTAGAATCCCCGTACGGTCAACTTTTTTTCTTTCGAATATTTTGCGGAGTCTCTGTACATTTTTGTTCCCATACATTTTTGGCGGTCAACCCATACAGCCATTCCCATACATTTTTGGCAGTCAACAATATTTTTTAATTTTCAACCTATTTTCTGGATTTTCAATCAGCCCCCTTGGGAGACTTTCGGAGCTAATTTCGGGATTCTTGTTTGGCCGAAAAGAGTTCACATGCCGGGAGGCCTAAAATGTGTAGAGGGTATAGAAGGGTAGGTATATAAGCGCCCAATGACCACCTATCTACATTAGGCTTGATCTTACCAAATAATGACTACTGAATAGCTGAAGTGGGATTCCTTTATTTCGGTACATGTATGTATATATGAGAGAGGAGGGATCAAATTAGTGTGAGTAGAAAAATTATTGGCCTCCCACGCGGATTGCTAGGGGTTTGAATTCTGGTGGAGAGTTTTACAATCGCAATTTTTGCGTATGAAATATGACTACCACTTCAGTATTTGAAGGTGGTTGGAGCAATTTTTGCCTATGCACGGTTTTGAGTGAAACCTTGCATAAGTGATCCTATTAGTAATATCTATAGATGAAAGTGAACCAAATTTCATTTTACCAATTTGGCTTTTTGCCAATTCAATGCTATTTTAACACGTAGCCTTATTGCACTTGAAATTAATATTTATTAATCATTCGATCACATACACACATATTTTTTATTAACGCGAAATAATGCATTTAAAATTATTATAATTGTAGATAACAAATATCAAGGTGTCACGCCAAGTCTAAGATTCGAAAAAAAAACATTTTAATATAAAGTTATCCTTAATTTCGAATACCTCGCCGAAAACTCAAGTGAAAACTTGCTTTAAGACAAAAATTCAAAATATTATTGTTGCATCATTTCCATTACTGCATGCATATTGAGTTCCACATAAACATATTTACTCAAATGAAATGCGATCCTAGAATTTATTTCGACTTGACAAATTATAAATATGTACACTCAAGGATCCACGACTATGTACCGCTCAAGCCATCTTGAGTGCACTTTTCATTCCATCCCGTGGACTTTTAAACCGTTGTTTTTCAGAGTTTTTTTTTCTAAAAATAAGAGCAGGCAAAATTTGACTACAACCTTCTCTCCTATCTTTTTACCCAACTTTACCTAACCTACCGCTTCTAGTGTAATACCTTTTCTCTCGGCACGCGATACCAAATCATTCTGGATGGACTTGAAATAAGGTGACCGATCTGAATGAGGCTTTAGGACAGAAAAATACCCTCGGGAGACAGTTTTGGGAACCCATTGAGACGGTTTTGGATCCAGATGAGAAAGACATGACTTCAATTCAGGCTACTACGCAAGCCCACTCCAAATGCCCTCATCCTGGAACCAAGTGTCCAAACTCATTTGGTTTGGTTTTTCATTTTGTCGGAACTGGTGGGTGTGTGTAAGGTCTTTGAGAGGGTAAGGGTCACCCAGAAATAGTTTTCTACTTCTGCACAATAGCCCGCGAGCCCCCATAAGGGCCTGTGGTAGAGGGCACTAGGGCTCGAGCCATGAATGAGGAAGGGAATATGGAAAAGTAATTGGAGAGGGAAAGAACGAAAATTGACATGTATTTTAATGGGTTCTTGTCATGCTCCTTTATTGCACCAGTCACCAGCGCTCAATCAGAAGAAAAAATTAGAAAAGAAAGAAAAAAATTCTTAAGTCTACTAGATTGAAGATTGATTAAGTGTCCTGGGCTATACCCCTTAAAGACAAAAACAATGCACATTGTTTACGAGCAACAAAAACAGAAAAATAAATCAAACAATTTAGACAGTAGCATAGTGACAAGTGAAATATAAATTAATACAATTTGCAAAATGAAAAACCAAGTGCGAAGTATTACGGAAAACATATAACAAATAAATATGCATACATTTCAGGTTCACAGAAAATAAAAACAACATTTTGTGGTCAGAAAGTAACTATATAATATTTCATCTTAAAGTTAGAAACAGAGGAACTAGTTTTGGGTTCTTTTTATGTGTTTGGGACAATACCATAGCAACAAGTTTAAATATAAATTACAAGAATATGCAAAATAATAACAACATTTAGTGGTAAGAAAGTAACATATTATAATATTTCATCTTAAAGTTAGCAACGGAAGAACAGCTTTTTATGCTTTTGGGAAGCTTGTTCCATCGTGAGATGACACGTAGTAACTATGAAAGAGTTTTGGAACTTAGTTGAGCGATGATCAGGAAAATTTAGATATTATTACAGCCTCTCTACCACTCATGTATCTCTCATGTAACCCAAGATGTATCTCTCTTTCCCTCTCTCTCTCACTTTACCACTTCTATCTTCTACATGTATAGTTTGTGGGTAAAATTAATCCATATCAACCTGAAATTCATGTAAACTGAACTACGCTAGTAATAATGAAAATCGATAGAGTGAAATAAAAATTGCGGTCCTCTCTGTCAACGTAGGACTTAACATTTAAATATATTATATTTCGTAATGGTGAAATTTTTCAACCCCATAAATCACTTTTTCAGAAAATAGCTGGAATTATTTTACGATACATTCAAATTATTATTATTACTAGCGGTAGTTTACCTCTTATGAGTGTTTTGGGTGTATACAGAAGTACATACTACATAATATAAGCCCCTTTCTTTATGTGTTGTAAAGAAGGTGACAACTTTTTCATGCTATCTGCTTTTGTCATCTCAGTTGTACTTTTTGTGTACTTCCTACCCTCATTCAGAAAGCCTATTCCTGTTCTCTCTCTTACCGATTTACTCAAAATTCTCCCTTTATTATTGCCTTCAGTATTCCATCGCCTCCTATCATTTTCAAATTTAAAATATACCTTTTTTCTCAAAATGGTGGTTGATTTGTATTTATGTTTTCGTAAACTCGTGTGATCTAGAATTTCCTTTCCGAAGTACTCTTCGTTGTTATCTGATATTGGTAACGTTATCAACTTGATACATTAAAGAGTGAAGACAGTCTGACTGTGGAAGTACTTAAAACTCTTTAAAATAAATATGGAAGCAGTGCAGGGATACCAACGCTGCACATTTCTGTACTTTGCAGTGGGATAACCGATTGTAATCATATGTTGCGGCATAGATGCGGATATAGCCTTGTGAGCTATTCCTGAGCCAGTTCCGATATTATTGTAGATAAAATCAAGGGTGAATGTGGTGGAAGAGAATCTTAAGAGGAAGAATATTAAGTCTTTAGAATAGAAGAGCGCGTATGAAATAATGCACGAATGTAATAGGAGCTGAAGAGGTATTCAATAATAGGGTATTATGGAGGAAATTATTTAATGATAGTCAGTTTCGTAGTTCTAACATCAATAATTAAGTTCTTTGACTTTACCTACTCCGAAAGTGAATGGCGTGATGAGTATGTATGTATGGTGCAAGATGTATTTAAAGTTAGTGTATGGAAAATTCAAAGGTAATAATCGAAATAAATTCCATTGCCAGGAGAAATATTGCTCGTGGAATAACTGTGGATGGAAGACGTATAAAAGAGAGTGAAATTTTGGTTAGAGGAATATTTTCTTATATCAGAAAATATGCCTATATCCTCTACTCGCTTAGAATTTCATCTATTTCGTCTCTTCATTAACCTCAACTAATACATCTCAGCTTTCCCTCCCTATTAATTTTGCAATTTCTTCTATTATACACCATATCTGAATCGAAAAATCATCAAACCTACGCTCAATCCCTTGCCTTTCAAGATTGATTTTTTGAATCTGTCTACGTCAAACTCTTTTTTAATAATGCTAATTAATTTACCCTACTTGTCTTTACTTAGAATTTCTGTAATACTTTTCTTAATTAAAAATTGCAATTCTACTTGTATGAACACCTTTTTCATTCCAAACCATTGCTTATTTACTTTAAATTCTACCTCTGATTCCATCAATGTCATCCAGCAATAATGTTGAACTCAGCTTTCTTCCTTTTCTCGGAAATGTCATTCATTTGTTCTGTTGTCGCATTCCTCAATACCATTCCTCTCACAATCATTCTTTCTGCGCTCACCGGTGATTGGAATCTCCCTCTAATGTTTTATCATCCGAAATCTGAGGAAATTAATTCACCGTCCCTTTGCTATAACCCCTTTCCATGTCTTTCTCATCATACGCTTTGTGAATTAGTTAAATTGTTCTTTATAGTCTTTTTACTTTTAATTATCAAATTTAATGATGTGCGGACGTTTTTCGTAATTTCGTTTTTTTTTTCGTTATTGTAATTCGGAGAATTTTTTTTATATAATAATAATAATTCCCTATTTAGGGTTTAATCTTCCCTATTTGGAGCTCAGGCTTGCTATATTAGCTTGTGAATGGCAAAACGGAAGACATCTATGCTGTATTTCAGCGTATTCTACCCCTTTTATCTTAATGTATTATTGCCAAAATATGTCGTGATAATGATTTATGTATCCTTTTAATGATCATGTGTTGAAATTCTTTTTATTATAAATATTCATTTACATAGGCATGTAATAGAAATCAATATTGAGAGAGAAACCTGATAAATTTCTTTAACTAATAATTCCCCATAATCTAAAGAATGAAAACGATATATACCGTATATTAATTGTTCAAGGGTTTCCATCCGAGTAAGGATTTTGGCTGCTGCCAACGTTTCGATGGAATACTCCTCCATCGGCTTCAGAGTAATGATTTGCAGGGCATTATGTCTACGCTTATATATCATTATGGATGAAAAGGAATTTGGACTTAAACTCAATTATCCTTCCAGTAGCATGGTGCTAAGCAGGGCGGGTAATACGTACCTGGTGATTTTCCAAATTTAAAGTTAGATTTTTTAAATTATCTGTATCAATTAGAAGATAGAGTCTAGATGATATTTAATGACTACCATTTTAGATGACCTGTGTATTTACCTATTAAATTACCAATAGATTGGACAAACTCAACGTACCCACAGGGAATCACTTTTCACCAGCAGCAAGACTGTTTAGTATTTTCATTATTTTCTACTCGATGGCATTTTTATTCTTAGTATTTTTTTGCTTGATATTTGTACGTATGTTATATTGAACTCGGATCCGCGCCACCTGTAATTCCGATAGGTCACGTCTTTCTTGCTTGTATATCTGGGGCCAAAAAAGCGTGGTAAACAACTCAAACCTACTGTGGGACGTGAATGTTTGGCTCGCTGGAGGGCACTTCATAACTAGGCTAGGCTGTGCAACAGCATTTGGTTACTGCACATGACCTATATAAGATTTAGGCTATACATATAGGCATGACGTATAGTAGATCCATGCTATTGAGTTATTTCACATATTCATCTCTTCTATGTATCATATTTTTCATATTTTCATTCATGATCTTTGATTTACTATTAGGTGCACTAATTCTGTACACCTGGCGGTGGCTTAGCGGCCAAAACCGCTGGTTTTCGTACAATTAACATTGGAAGTCACAAATTTTACTTTTAACCATTACAATGAGGACCTTCCACAAAGTTGAAAACTCAAGTTTCGATTTTTATATTTCACTGGCTTTTATCGTGTCACTGCCCACGTTGAGGTGAATGGTGAACCAATCAAAGTTAATTATCGACTGCTAATGCTATTGCTCCTTCCACTTTTAAAAAATGCCCCTTGTTACATTGGCTTTCGTGCTCGAAACAATTTTATGAATCAACATAGTCTCTTGCGGTTATAACATAATTACTTCCCTTATGATAGAGATAATAGCTATCAAAGCTGCATTTTTTAATTCAAAAACATCCTACCCTAATCTTTATATGTTAATGCTGTTTTTAATTCAGAGTTTTAGTGTATATTTTTATTAAAATTTTGGAAAAGGACTTCTGCATGAATAGAATTGCGTATTGCTTGTAAATTATGCCAGCTCCTGAATCCTCTCCGAGCGCGAACTTCCAAGGGTAATGACTAATTCTCGAAAGAAGCTTTTACCACGAGTTTAATCTTTCTATGATTTTTAATTTAGACCATGCTGTGCCTATTGGCTCAAATGTAATTTATTGAATTGATTTCATAACAATAGATTTGTCTCCGTCGAAAGACGATGATTTTGTATGACTTTAAGTGACAGTTTTCGGACTACATCAGATATCAAAATACTTTTCATTGTTAAATTAAAGGCCAATTTTATTTTCGATTTGCGATTACAGTTTTATTTTGTCAGAGAACTCTATCGGCTTTCTTGAGTGATTTATGTTGTCATTGCACATAAAATGTAAATATATTTTCAATTGGGTGGAATTATTGCGAATTTCAAGCTCGTAGCTACTCACCTGTGAGTCCGGGCAATGATTTGACTTACCCAACTAAACCAAACTATACTATTTTCTGGTCACGAAATCTTTCTTGGAAGCCACAAGTGTCACAGGGAAAAGCAATAGCACCCTTGCTGCATGTGAGATTTTCTCATTCCATCTTCGGCTTCGGACTTGACTTTGCCTTTCAAGCCGGCCTTCAGATTTCAGACTATTGCTTTAATCGAATAATGAATCGAATAATCGAATATTTAATACGACAAATTTAGAATTTGGTTACTTCCGCTTACTTTAGTCATTACTCTCCTAAATGTATTAATCAAAAGGCAAATTTAGGGCTGTAAGTTTCAATTTTGGAGACAATTAACATGGAAGGTAATTCTGGAGACAATTAACATGGAAGGAAAGAAATTCATTGATGCAAGATATTAGGTGGTTTTAAATGATTCATAATATCATGCCACGATTCTTACACCGAATTCATTGCATACGTTTGTTCCAAATAACGTCTACAATTTACGTGATAGGGGGCGAAGTGACTTAGTTGCTATAACTAGTAACTTGGTAACCATTGATACTACTCCACACAATATTTTAATTCACTGACCGGTTTTGATATTTAAAATACCATCACGAGTTAAAATACTCAGCGCTGTTTTGAAATAGAATTTTTAATCTAGTGATTATGTTTTAAACATTGAAACCGATCAGTGGATAAAAGCATTGTGTAGGATATTGCCAAGTGTCAATTCTTTAATAGCATTTATGAATTAGTTTGGCGGTCAGGAAAAATTATACGGCCAGCCAAAGTGTAGTTACAGCCTCAGTTTCCGGGGAATTAAAGGACGCCGGTGGAAAAAAATTATGCGTAAATTAGTCTTAATTGGGGACTAGCTCTGCCAAAATTATATATTTACTGAGGAAAGACTGCAATTTATGTACTAGTTTCCTCTTCTCACGAATAATTTATTTAGTTGATTTTTATTTAATTTCAGCTGCACTTGAGGCAGTTTTTTGAACCTAGACCTTAAAAACGAGGAGCAGCAAACGAACATTTATTCCGTACCGCGGGAGGCTTCAAACGGAAACTGGATCACACTTAGGGTTTAACATGACCTGAATCAAAACAAGGCTATCTAGTATGGGTTAATTTGAATCGGTACGCCGAGCAACCTTGTATGACGTGGGTTATTAATATTATTGCGTCGACGATATCTCTCATATTTTTTTGGATGCAGGAAATAAATTCATTGAAAAAAATTGATTGATCATCGCAATATTTTCTGAGGCAACGGAACCGGAAAAATCAAAGAAATCAGGCCTTTTTGGACTTAGACACTTTGTCACAAATGTAAAGGTGTATATTTTGTATTTTTTATCAATATTTTTTTAAAATAAATTTATTACTCACCGCGATAATTTTTATAAAACTGCAAGAAAGTCTTGGGTCATCAAGCCGCTACGGCCTGAAACAAATGAGTTAAGTTGAAGCCTCAGATGTTTATATTTATTATAGATAATTACTGAGAAATTTAATCATAAAAGCAAAGTTTTTGGATAATTTTTATTTCTGTATTTGCATTATCCTTCTTACAGCTGCTTAAATATAAAAATTTTGAATATGGTCTCTATTATGACTAGACAAACATCTCGAACGTTAGACAACAACGGTAACACATGTAAATAACTACTATGGTGGCTACTTCGGTTGGCAATCAATGATGATTTTTTTTATTGATATCACATATTTACTGAGCTGAGGTCGGCAAACTCCTTTCACTCTTACCAATCAAGATGTCTCTTTCGCTCTGGACGGAATTTCAACTCGAGCTCATCGATGGGTACGGGTCGAACCATATCTTCCGGGCACGGGTATCGGAAATTAATTGGAGATCTCAATGTGGAAGGTGTTATTTCACCCCGGTCTCGCTTCCTCCTCCTCCTCCTCCGATCCCACGAGAGTCGACCAGCTCTCTCGTCTCCCGTCGAGAGGGCAAACCTTCGCCAGCGTGAAGCACGGCAATGTATTTGGCTGGGGGAGGTGTAGGAAGGTGTGTGGGTGGTTAGTGAGGGAAGGGGCGTTTTTTGGGGGATAAATTTCTGGAAGCGAGTTTCCGCGATTATGCGCCTAAAAATGGGACGGTCGAGGGTTGATGTGGAGAGATGTGGGATGTGAAAGGAGGTGACGGGCGGTAATTAGATATCGGCGAAATCACGAGCGGAATAGTAGAACGGTGTGTGTGTGTGTGTGTGTGTGAGGAAGGGGAGCGACGGTGAGTAAGGGATGGTTCCTGCTGAGGGGGTGGCGAGACGGAAAGGATACAGACTCGGTGATGTTGTGGGCGCGTGAGGGGAGAGCGAATCCCCTTCCCCGTTCTCCTGTCCCGCTCCCCTTACTTTAACCATCCTCTTACACTGTCCCCCTCACCATGCCCCCTACCTCTATCCCTGGCGCCCTTCCGCATACTTTGGCCCCCCTCTCCCAACTTCTGTACTCCTACATTCCCTTCCCATCTTACCCTGACCCCTTACCCTGATTCCCTCCTTTTTCCCCATTACCCCTAGCTATTACTCTTACCCTGCCCCCCTCCTCTTACCCTTACCCCACAACCCCTTACCCTGGTCTACTTCCCCTTATTTTGTCTCCTTTTCTCCCTCCCCCTTACCCTTACTCCCTTTCGCTTTACCCTGGCCCCCTCCCCACGACCCCCTATATCTCTACCCTCCCTAGCCCTTCCCCTTACTCTTTCCAAACATCCTCCCTGCCATCCATCTCTACCTTTTCCCTCTTACCCTCCCTACCCTATTCCCCGCTCCACCTCACCCTAACGCCCCCGATACATTCTCACCCCCTTAAACTCTCTCCGCATCCTCCCCCCTCATCGATCTGCGGAACCGAGAGGAGTTCAGAGGCTGCCGGAGTAGGGAAGCGGGTTGGGCACGGGAAGGGAGGACTCCTCTCACCCCTACTTCCCCCATCCCACTCCCGGATCGCTCCCCCTCTACCGGGTCCAAACCCACCCGACCCCTCCATGGCAAAGCAACCCCCTCGAAACACACAGCCCGCCCCCTTCTGCCCCTCCCCACCTCCTTCCCTCTCCATCTGAGCGAGACGTTCTCTCTCCTCCCCTCTCGTTCCCACCCCTATAACATCTTCATCCCTCCCCCCATCGCACCCTACTCCATTTCTCCTCACCCGCTCCTCTTTCGGGACGTGGGAGGAGCGTAGGCAGCCCCGCACTGCAAACATCCACAGCCGCCCGAGCAGGACAGAGAGGACGCTGCGTGGTGGCCCTCCACGCCATGTGCCCGATTCTGTCGCCCGGGCGATGGGGAATTGCCTCTCCGGCTGCGCCAGGAGCGGGATCGACGCGAAGAGGTGGGTTTGCGAAAGGAAGCGCTTTTTCCTCTCGTGGATGTGTGTGCGTGCATTGTGCACATAGTGTTAGTGTGTGCCCGCCCACACGTCCCCTCCTCCCTCTACTTCTCGGCGAGCAGGATGTCAGTGCATGTTGTATTGGTGTGCGGAGGAGGGATTGTGGGCCGGCCCGGGGTGTGGATTGTTCTCTCGTGTTTGAGTGTGCTGTTTGGATGATTATTTGGAGAGACGACCGACGGCTGAGGTCGTTTGAACCATCAAATACTGGGTAGCATTATTTGGGGAATGATAATAATGCTGTCTTTATCGGATTGAGGTTGACACTGAGATATATCCATCTAACATGTAACTCCTGAAATGGAATGGAAGCTAACTGAACTGCGAGACTCATGCACTTGAAAGTGTCCTCCAAGAGTAGTAGTTGTTAGGTGGGTCAAATGACAATTTAGATGATTTGCGTCATCAAAGGTTGGAGAGGGTAAGATTTAATAGAAAATTGAGGAAGGGTTGGGGATAAACATGGTGTAGTCATCATCAAACTCTAGCAGAAAGGCTCCATCGAGTTAGAAAGGCTACAGTTATAACATTATATCCTTTTGGCGTCGTACTAGAGACAACTAGACGAATTTTCTTTCACGTAGGACCCAAGGAGGGATAGAAATTCCCCTGGAAAACAACGCCTCAGCCAAGACTCAAACCCGAGTCCTTGGAATGGGACTCCAGTAATTTTTCCCACCACAACAGCCCAAACCCCAGGATAACTTGAGGGTAGAGGAAGGGTGAGGAGGAACATAGCGTCGTCATTAGCTTGCTCTATAAGTACAGACGCCTTGTGGTGTACATCTCGAACCCGCTCTCTCGGACTGGGAAGCAAGTACCGTGGTCGCCACACCAGCCTGATTCCCAGGATAACTTGCGGGTGAAGTAAGGGTGAAGAGGAACCTAGTGTTGTCATTAGCCTTCTGTATAACTAGATATGCCAAGTGGTTTACATATATCGAACCCGCGCCCTTGGAATGGGAGGCCAGTGCTTCAGATAATACACCAACCCAATCTCCTTTGTCCGTGTTTTGGGTGGATGTGGTGGAGCTGGAGGAAGGCGTGGAGGTATAAGGGACAGGGGAAGGGAAAGAAGAGAGAGGTGTCACCCGCCCCGTGTAGTTGGTGTGCCTCGCCCTTTTCCGTCTCGGCCCGCGTCTGGCGGTTATCAGAGTAGCGCATAGAGGACACCCCACTCTCCTTCCCTCCTCTCCTCTCACCCTGGGTTCCCTCCCACGGGAGGTCGGGTCGGGGGATGCTCTCTGGCTCCTGTGTCGTCGTGGAGATGTGGGCGTGTTGCCTCTATTCCCTCGCGCTCGCGTGGGAGGTTCCCATTTATTTATCTCGTGCAGGGGGTCGCGGTAGGTATGCAAAGCGTGTAGGGTAGCGAATCCGATTCTTTTTCCAGGTAGGTAGGAAGAAATGGAGATGTGCTGTTACCGGAGAATTGAATGAATATAAAATTGACAAAGTGATTCACCAATGAAGAAGTCCTAACGCTTGAAGGTTGGAAGAAAAGGTACTTGATGAAAATTCTACGAAGTGGAAGAGAAAATCATATTGGACCCATTTTTAAACATATTTGCCTCAGTAAGGGTAGAAAAACAAATGGAACAAATTCTTGAGGAAGATCAAGGATTATTCGATGAAGGAATACATGAGGCAAATTTAAGGACTTCAAAATGAATTCTAAAGTAGCAATGAAATGGCTAGCTGATAAGATAGTGTAGCAGTGAGATTTTGCAAACCAGCCTTCTGAATTATGAATTCTGAGGAATACCGCTCGATAGCCCACTTCAATAAATTGTTCGTCAATCATATATTCCACTACTTTAGGCTTCACTTAGTCGAAACGATTCATTTCAAAACGCAAAATCATGTAGTAATTTCCCTCACCTTTTTAGTACACCGACCCAGGTTTCAACAGGTGAAGTAATTTTCAGTGTGAAAATAAAAAAATAACTGTTGTTTGTTGTAACCTGGGTCATTCCATTTAAAATGCGGAAGGGTACTTCGCAATTTGCATTTTGAAATGTACCCCAATGAGTGAGACCCATCGGAGTATTCACATGTGCTTTCTACGCTTCCATTATCATCTAACTTTATCCACGTACCCCTGAACCACCGAGCGTGTACCCCAGGTTGGGATCCTTTGGTGGAGAGAATCGGTTGATGCGATAGCTGGGATAGTGGCTTCCCATCCCCAGAGCCTAGGTTAGAATACCGGTAGTGGTGGAGAATTTGAGGTGGAGTCTCGATACCTACTTGGATATCCTGTGAAATTTTCTTACGAAAGTAATAATCCGTCTGTCGGATAAAATGTACAACAGTACAACTATATATACTGTATAAAATGTACAACTGGGTCCTCATTTTAAGGACGGATTCAAATACTGTGGGCGGAGATTTTTTTGTGAATAACTAATACTAGCGTGGTGCCGTGTGGAGAATTTACTGTACTCCGTCATTCTAATGAGAAATAAATCTGTGAATAACTGGGCGCATCTCATTAAGAGCTGGCTAATGAATTCGCCAGGTTTCTCTTCACCCTTCCTCCACTTCTCAAGTAATCCTGAAAATTGGATTGATACAATGGCTTTGGGACTGGTTCACCCGACTGGGAGCTTAGGGTTCGAATGCCGTTGGTGGCGGAAATTTTGAGTGGAACCTCGAATGGCTTGGGTGCAATGTGAAGTACGATTCAAGTACAAGCTTTTATTTGTCGGATGGGATGTAAACCTACGGGCTACTTGACGTTACTCGATAAGAGATGACTATTCTCTTCATCCTCTTACTCTCCCTAAGCAATCATATCCTTTCTAAATTACCCCCCTCTCCGTAATGGCGCAAAACACTTCAGCTGTCGGCCACCTTCCTTATTGACCGAAATTCTATTATAATCCATCTATTCAAGTGCACATCATTAATAAATCCATAGCTCGGCGTCATGTGGAGTACCGTACAACTAGAAGTACCGTACTCCATCCATTGGACAGGATGTGTAACTGAGGACCCCTTGGCAGTTAGAGCAGGTTAATGTCGATGGCTGGTCTCTCCGATTTTCCTTCACTCCCCGAAATAACCAATCCTTCATCTACTATACTACTCACGTATGGGAAGTAAAACAAATAAAAGGAATGGATGGGGTATAAACTGTGTACCATATATCACCTTGCGTTAAGAGCAGGGTTATCCCGACGATAGGTTTCTCTTCACCCATTCTATATTTCCCAGTTGATATTTCTCGTGCCTAATTGCCTGATTGTCGATTCTCGAATGACTTCAGTATCTGCGACCTTCCGTAATAACTACTGTCTTTTAATGGGAGCTCTATATACAAGGTGTTCAAGTTAGTGCATATCAGAACACAACAACGAACTTAAGCGCACACGAACGACGATGATTGGAACGATTCGTGTTGAGGAAACTTTCGGTAACCTGCCGGTAGGTGATATTCTGTCGGTATATAGTAGTCGCGGCCGAATTATTTGTGAATAGATCACAAATTCGTAATAATTACTTACCTAAATAGTATCTTTTTACCTCTTAATTATCAAACGCTTTACATTATCCATGTTTGATGCCTTTGATGAAAATAAACACTTCTACAACTATAGCGGATGCGATTATTTACGGTCAATTGTTCTCTAGCGCACTACAGCGCTCATAAACTCTGCTCCCGATCAGTTTTGAAGTGCGCTGCCTAGTGCGCTGAGTCTGAAACGGATGGAAAGCAAGTGTGCAGTTTTGTTGCGAGCTCTGCAGCAGCGAATATAGCATACATCAGCGCACTATGGCAAATGGAAAGCGCCGAAGGCCATTCGTTAAAGTGGTGATCCCCTGGGGACTCCCGTTAAGAGAAGGCCCTACGCTTACGCCGAGTATTTCTCCACCCATCGACTATTTCCAAAGAATCTTTACCTCAGCCACCCTAACAACCAGGGCAATTTTCGCACACCGTGATAGTTATTACTTGCGTAAATAACAGTGCTATTCCTTAGTTTCGACGATTCAGTATTACTGTGCTGTCTCATCGTGTCCACATGTGATATTTAATGTATGAAAAATAGCGAGTGGTAGTGTAGCTTGGTATGCTTCATCAAAATCGCGCAACAATGTTTTGTTTTCGCATGCGACAAAGCAAACATAGAACAAAAAATGCTTGACAATAACATAAGACAAGCCGTTAACATACAATTAACCTATGTCCTCTCCTGAGGTGGATCGCAGGGTAGTATGCAGATGTAGATGCGAAAAAGTAAAATTTGTATAGTACACGAAAATTTTATTGACTTTGCCGACTAAGGTTTAGGCTAATGTATACTAGTTATTATCAAGGCGTGACTGTGTAGGTCGAAACCATGGTCGGCAAATTCAATAAAAGTTTCGTGGTCATTTTAAACATTTATTTGACTTAGTTATGGAGTACCACAAAGTAGCGCCTGTGAGTTATCTTTTTACGTGCCCTCGCGCAATGGAGGGTGGTGATACACGGTGAAGGGTACACTAAATTGCGCGCCCCCCTGTAGGGTTGAGAGAGTGCGTGAAGTGGGGTGGAAATTCGGAAACGGGCACGTTCCAGCTCACGAGGGGGGGATATAGTGGGGCTGAGGGGGCAGAGAGAGAAAGAAAGGGGAGAATTCTGTGTGTGGGAGGACCGTGCTTCGGTGGTTTTTACGAAGATTATTCGCGCGCCTTCGACCCGTCTTCTACTTCTCCTTTGCGTGCGCGCCGTGGAGGGCGGGTTCCCCTTATATTATTATTTTTCGGGGAAGGGAATCTCCGAGAGACGAAGGAGTTTTTTTGTGGGTCAAATGTTTTTCCTTCCCCGTGAGGATACGCGACGGAGGAGTCTTTTTTATGATGCGCAGGAGTGTTATCTGAGCACTCTTCCGTTTTTCATGTCTGGAGGGAGGATACTTCTCCTTTTATGTACGTATATACTGTGGAATATTCCGACGTTCCGGTTTCTCCGTGGAATGAGATCTCGAGCGCAGACTGTATTGCTTATTGCTCAATCTTTGTCCGCGATTTTCACGTGACTTATTTTAGCACTCAGTTCTTGGCAGCGGATTTCATGTTACTACGTGAAATGTTACTTCGTCGGTTAAAGCATTCATTTACATAAATTCATAGGGTCCTTGATGACGGAGTCACGGAGTGGTGAATGTCATCTGAACATCATTTGTTTTTTATGCATTCTCGCCACTCTTAATTTTTACTCACAGCTGATTATGGCCGTTTTCTGGTTGTTTGAAGTACATTCTTGTGAAGTGAATGCTACCCAATGCAGGATAATTATGCAATTTTTGGTCAGTGGTCAGAATTTCTCTTACACTGTGCGCATTATTCATGAAGAATGATTATCGCTTGCGAATGAAAGTGAAAAAATTTGCCCTCATTGGGTATTTTGCCGGATGCAATCAAGAATCCGACACTAAACCACTGCCTACCATCAAGTCTGATTACCCCGCATTTTTTTAACAGAAGAGTAATGTATGTGAAATTGGCGTTAAATTAAACAAGCTATATTTTGATTTACAACCTACATGTTATATTTTCTTTTAATAAAGGTATAATGCTGTCCGTAACGATATGCTATTTTTTATAGTATCCCGTAGAACTCGCTTATGAAATACTTGATACTCTATATATCCTCTCTTTCTATTACAATTAGTTCATATTGCTACGTTACTTGAGCCAGAGTAAAATTCTTTATTTGCACCTTTAACGTATAAGAAGCATTTTGAAACAGTCTTTTTCCTTTATCGATTTGAACCCTAGCGCTGAAGTTTCCGGAGTTTCAGCTGCCCTGAATTTGGCATTTGGCCACGGCATCGTTTTTTGTTGCCAAACGTAGTGCGCTATAATCGATACGTATCCAGCTTCTATCAATCAGAGATAAGATATTTTGTGAAGAGAGTCATCGTGATGCACTTATTACATTTTTGAATTTATTTGCAGCACCTTGTATATCTTGTATAAATTTATTCCCTCAGGGTCATAATAACTGTCGCTCCTATTAGTAGAAATTTTCCTTTCGAATTTCGCTGATGGAAACATTTACTAAAGGATATTTCCAAATGGTGGATAATGTCTCCCTCTGGTTCTATGGTATGCTAAGTTCAAATTAAATATTAGCTTTATGTAGCCATTTTTCTGAACCCAGAAGAGACAATTCCTTTTCACAGTACTGGGTTAATGAAAAAGTACTTTTTACAGGCATAGAGAATAGTATGAACGACCAGGAAAATGCATTTAAATGTAAATTACAATTTTTCGATATTTGTGTTTACCTATATTTTTTCAGTACAATATTCTTTCATAGCAGTCAAGTTGTCTAGGGCATTTTATAGCAAAATTCCTGGTCAAGGTCTTTGTAATGGTCGCGTGAAATTAAGGTTAACCAAAAGAACCCCATTTGTGAATTTTTTCCATAACGTTTGTTTAATCATTGTCTTTTGTAACCGGAAGACATTAATCAAAGCTTTCAGAAGCGTAGCATTTAGGCTTCCATATGTTTTCTTCACCAACCATTGTGTTTGCATATGCGTAGTTTTCATTCTCAGGTGTTTATCCCTTTTGTCATTCGTGGAGTCGACGCAAGCTGCAAAATGGACCATTTACGTTGCGAAGGAGATGAAGGGGCTAACGGATCCCGTCTGCCTTGAGGCAGCAGCCAGATGAAATTAATGGGTGCCCCATTGCGAAGCCGGATTTACGCCGGTATTTGAGTACGTCGCATTATGCTGGAATCTTTTCAGCACCAAAGTAAATGAGGGGAATAGGAGAGTAATGACATTGAATTCAACTAATAAACTGACGCATAAACGTATGAATTGCTTTTTATCTCTTCCACTTACTGCGGGAAACAACTCTTGAATTCACTCAAAGTTTATTGCCTAAGCCCGCAATGGCCGGTTGATTTTATAACAGTAGGTACTCACTTTTATATTGAAAAACGATTCGAAGTGGAAGTGATGTAGGTAAAATAATTCACTGAGCGTCATGATCCCATAAATATTTAACCATAAAAAAATTGCTTGATAGACAAGAAGAATTTTGCTTTCTGCTCATGTAGAAAAAGGCAAAAGCATTTCTGATCAATAGGGCTTCGTTGGTGTTTCCATGGGCAAAAGGTCTTAGTTGAAATAAACAGGATTTTATTTCCCACAGCTACGATGAAATAAATGAAGGGTCCTAAACAATTACGTGTGTCTGTCTTGTGATGAAGTTAACATTTTTGGTGATTTTTTGTTATTTTAGTTTCAGTTTTTAATGAAATTGCTCTTTTGAATGCAAACAGGACATTATCATAAACTGGAGAAAGATAAATGAACAATGGAGCTCCGAGTTTTGCAATTGCTCTTTTTCGGGATCGATTTCGAGGACAAGAGATTAAATAATCGACAACTTTACTTACAGTACACTTGCAGTTTTTCTAATTCAAATTCTCAAGTTCACAAGAATAGCTTGTTTAGATCATTGCCAATCAAGCAGGGAAATATTTCTAACGCACATTTTTTTGCAATTAATCAAATGTGGAATTCCAGTTGCGTGTTCGATTTACAATGGTACTGTGAGAAAAAAAATTTAAAAAATAAAGTTATGTCTAGTACTTGATGCCAGGTGTCTTAGAAATTCCCCTTAAAGAGGACATAGGGACCTCTCGATTGGTTGTAGAATTTCCTGGCATTGGAGGAATTCAACTCCCGTGACATTCGAGGTGGAGATTTTGTTGAATCTGGCACCATCCCAACGTCCCTCTTGTATTGAGTCCCAACAAAACTATGAGGAGTATCTCCTTGTTCCTTCGGTCTCCCATTCCACCCTTAGTTCGCCTTGAATATACACATATCCATCATGTCCTCAAATACTTCAGAGTGAGAAGCGCATTGTAAATTTTAAGACCACACAACCTTTTTGGTGTATTGATGTAAGACTTTCCAACCTTTCTGAGGTATCTCTGGATTCTTGTGAGAAGGAAGGAATGACATATAGGGAAGATAATGTGGTAGGGGATAAGATTTTGTATAAATAAAGGATTATATAATGCATCGATAAGAAATGAGATTGTGAATTAAGGCCAGGAATATCATTCTAATTTCCAATGTTGGTTTTCTTATTTGCATTTTATAATTTTTTAGTTTACATTCAAATTAAGTAAAAATGCGTTTAGTACCTGAGCGAGTTTTTTTGGAAAAAAATGGTTTGGAACCTTAATACCTTCATGCTAGTATGATTTAGTACAGGAAAATTTAGTATTATTTTTATTGATCCCCATTAAAATACCCTAATGTAAATTTCAGTTAAGGATGGTTGTATAGTGTGTGTATTTCTTCTTCGAGATTTTATTCCCAATGTATTTGTTTGAAATTTTCAGTCTCTCAAGTTTTCTTTTCGGATTCTTCCGATGAATTATAAGGGTTTACTACACCCAAAAAATCATACTGCACTGGTTGGAGGCTACGAGAATCCTCTTCTGTCAATTATTATGTCTTGTGGTCGCCGTCATTCACGACTCTCAGGTTTTCTTGTGGTATCTTGGTCAACTCTCCTGCTGGTGAAATTATCTTGGTGCTTGATCGATGCACCACGCTTACATATAATATCTACTTCTGAAAGTGCTGAAGACACGATTAAAGGAAGTGATGTTATTTCAGATTGGTACGAGAGATGATCAATATAATGCATTTATTTTCGGAGCTATTAAGTTGACAGAAAGTTGTCATGTAATCAAGAAACTTGGCTGACTGAATAGGAAGACTCCTTGGCTGATTCAATGGGAAGTCCTCAAGTTAGGATCTCTCCGTTATAAATCACTCTTGCGGTGTCACATTATTGTTTGTGGAAACCAATATAGAAACCAGCAAAACTATGGGACGTAGGACCAAATATGGGAATGAAAATAATTTCAGCCTGAAAGTAATTGATTATCAGCCATGGCTACTGAGCAAATATGTATTCTGTCACTTTAAAGCTATGCTATTTATCCTTTATAAGAGTATCTCATTTATATTGCTCTTGAATGTTTACTTCACCTGTATTCGTTTTCTTGTTGGCATAAAATGTGACGCTTTTGGCTTAACTTACGAGCGAATATCAGACACAGGAACACTTTACCTTCAAAGTTCCCCCTAGTTGGTCGTGTACAATATCGTATTTCGGGACAGGTATATTATGAAATATTTTTTTAATGACAAGCATGTCAGTCAATTTGTTGTCCGTACTCACTTTACCATTCATTTTACGCATATCGATTATAAGAATAATGTCTGGTCTTACGCGTTTGAAACGACGGAATTCCACCAAAGTCCTGGAATTAGGGTTCATGTAGGACCTTAGAGAAAGTGTAGAGAATTAATTATTATTCTCCGTATTTTTATTTATATCCGGTTTTGAGCTTCGCGGGATCACACTGGAAATACGGAATTTCTCGTAGAGGTGCTAAATTAGATAAGTTTGTCATTATCGGCGCACTGTAATACCGTAGTAAGCTTTCGCTTTCGGGGATTGGTCCCATGTTTTATCCAAGTCCAATGAGATTGTGATGGAAAAGAATATTTCCAATTTTCCTTGTAAGAACCATGCAAAATTTAACACTCGATTCAGAACAGGGAACTAATGCCAATCCAAGTTTTAATGAATTAAGTTAAGAATGTAATGCTAAACACTTCGCAATACTGTAGAATTATATTGATTTTTGGTAATCTAGTTTTGATACAGATGATACCAGGGAAATAATGAACAAATTGCTACGGTTCTCGAACTTGTTAGGGTCATACGCGAAGTGCTGAGGCTTCTTGAAATCCTGATAGAATTTTAGGCTTATGGCATCTATTTTTACCACCCTCTTTGTATTACCTAGCACCTGTTTTAGCTCTAGAGAAGAAAAGAATAGTGATAGATTCTTTTATTTTCCCAAAGACTAAGATGATAATTCGCCGACCTGAAGGGCTATTTTTAGGAGTCGTAAATCTGTTGCACGCTCATACGTTCGGTCGAACCTTTCCTCGTTCGCTGCGTATTCTGGTCGAGTACTTGGATTGCATTGCTTAACCTTGAAAAAAATCCTGATCTTGCTGCCTTTCGAGTAATAAATAAATTCTCTAATAAAAATGAATGAACTCTCAAAGGTTAGCTTAGTCCGAGTTTTTCGAATTTATTAATGTAATCAATATCTCATGAACTTTATTCGCGATGATTCATTGCAGTAGTTTTAATTTTAAATTTTTTGTAAAGAGGCACAGTGTTCATAAATCATATTGGGATGCTATGGAAACGTTATCTGCAGCCAAGCAATCAGCAGAAAGAGTCACAAAATGTGAGAATATTGGAGATGCCAAGCCTAATCTAATTCCATCGAGGACATATGAAAGCAGTAGAAATCTATTTGACCTGATGGCTCAACTATTGGACTCCGAATATCTATTGACATATTCACCTTGAGACCTTGAGAGGAGTATCATCTTCTTCTACTTTACGATTCGTATTCTCGATTGCATTTTTACCTTGGATAAATTGCGTTTTCCTTTCAGAACTGGAAACGCACATCTCTATATCCATGAATTGGGAAATTTACCCCTTATCGGAGAACCTGGCCAAAGAACATTTTTATTCTCAGCCCCCTCTTCATGCTTCTATCCTGAGCAGAATTTCTTCTGCCCGCGTAATATTAGTTTATGATTACCTTTTTTCCTTTGGATTGAATATTTTGGCTTTGTTTTTCGAAAATGCAGTAATTTATCAGCACTTTAAAAATCCCATTTAAGAGAGAAAACTGTCCTTGAGTAAAATTTTCTAAAATAGGCTTTTAGAACCAGTTATTCAATACCGAGAATGCTTGGTTACATACCCTTGCTGTCGATGCTTTTAAAAGTTGACGCAAAATATAATTGTATAAATGATTATTTCAGCATTGTACTTTTTCGTCGCATTAATGCATTTAGCAAGTTTCTCAAATTAACATACAGCATATATGTTTGCATATGTTTATATGTACCTTATACATAAGGACTTTTTGCACATAAATTCAGATATGTGTGATCAGATTTTCACTTCTACGTTGAAAGACCCAATTTGAAAAACATTGAGCACAGTGTAATGGTAGTTGGTATAAATGCGTGAGTATTATACACCTATTAGCCAGGGATACTTGTACTCCCTCCAGTATTTTTTTACGGACTCATCATTGCTCAAAAAGGGCACCCTGGAGTATAAAGTAGTTCAATGGATGTACTGTATCATTTCTTTAATAATGCCGGCTTTATTTTTTCTTTTTCCAGTTGTGCGGACGCTATGGTGCAAGTTCAACACTCGGGCAGAGGGTGCTTGTCGGAGATGACGGTCAAGGATGCGGAGGAGGAGGTGAGTCATTCTAAGTTTCATTCTTCTTTAAGTAGACTTTACCGTAAAATGATTTGAATACCATTTTATTCATACACTGGCCACTTGTAGAGAAACGCATCATCCGGTCAATAAGAACAACAAAACTCATACCTTTCCACGCTATTTTCTTCTCAAATTAAAGTTGAAATTGCGTGGTGATTAATGCCAAAATTGGAGAAACATTGGTAATCTAATAGTATTTTGCTAATATATTTTTCGTAGCTCGTTTAAGGAAAATGGAAATAGACCAGTCTCACAAACTCTTTCTTCGTCGGTCTGCAGGATGTTGCACCAAAAGGTGTGTTGATAGTAATTGCTTAATATTGAGTGATTATATGTGAATAAGCTAAAGAAATAATTGCCCGATAGGAAATTGAGTTAAAGTTGCCATAAGCTGCGGAAACGCTGAGATACATATTGGACAGGTAGGGAATACAGAACCATATATGATAAAGATTCATCTAAAACATAATGTGAAGGAATGCGTGAAAGCTCAGGACTTTGGGAAATAAGACCTTTCCGTTTCCTGAAATAAAAAAAAAACCAGCTTCATAGTATTTGTAATGGACAGAGATTCCTAATACTACCATGTGCCTTGCAGAAGCCACACTTTTAAAAGCTAATTATTAAGGGACTTAATTCGTAAAACGAAAACCATGTACTTTTGTTATTATTGAGATAATAGCAAAAATAAAGTGTCCTATCGATATGAGAAAACAGAATTTTATCATCGGAATTGGTTTATCGACAAATTTGCCCTTCACATTCTATACGCTTAGTTGCATCAGAGTATAAAAAATGTATTTGTCGCGTACACTATGAATATGTCACTTTTTAATTACATGACTGCATGCAAGTTTTGTAAAAGATAATGTGATGTGTATTTTCCCATGGCATAAAAACTCTTCTTGTTTTTTTTTTTTTTAATTTAAGCTAAACGCTGCGCTTAATGCTTGCAATATGCTTTAGTTAGACATAACGCTACAGTCGGCCTCTCCAGCTGTAAATAATATTTATTAAAATTGCATGTATCTGTTACTTTTTATTTTTAGTACCTTAATTTATATCCATTTATTTATTACGTTCATCAACTAAAGCGATTTATTTTGAGTGGCATGAATCAATAAAATTTGTTTTTACTCACGCCGTCCCCACCAATATCACTTTAAACATTGCATGATTGGTGGTGGGCCTAGAATTTTCTGTCCGCCAAAATTTGTTCTACTAACATTTTTTAAAAGCGGAAGACCTTGTATGAGTGACAGGTAACCCACTAATTAACCCTTCCGCATTCGTTTTGTTGGGAATCATTTTACGATATGTACGCGTGCGCCATCGGGTAAGACCTTAATTTTTGCGAAAAATATCGCAAAAAAAGTTTCCACGCATGGCGGCTGAATAGGAAACGGTAGAGGATGGAATTTTCATCTGCATAATACCCTTCGAGCCGCGTGTGGCAGGGGGTGTTAGGACACCAGCCATGAAAGGGGAGGGAATAAGGAAAAGGAGAAGAAAGGGGACGTGGCTGAGTTGTATGTAATCGCTGTGTCTTCTGTAAGAGTCACTCCGTTTTGGCTATAATCACTAACGGTGAGTGGAAAGAAGGAACTTTCGAATCTATCAGTTCGGCAGAGTCCTTTTGCTGTTTGTATCAGTTCTATAGATGTAGCGCGTGGTCAAAATAATATCCTCTTTGTCGTACTGAAACTCACCTGATCTGAGTTTTTCAAGTGATTTAAGCCTAGCGTGCAGTCTCCGAGTCTCTTTAACAGCTCCCAACTTTTAAGTACAATTATAAGACATCGACGTGAATAAATGTAATTGAGAGTCTTTTCGTTTCTCTGGCACGTGATGCGGTATATTTTATTTTGCCGGGCGCCCTTTTGAGAAACGAGCAACCGTCATAGACGCGAACTGGGCGCCCGGCCAAAGGGGCAAGGCCTTTCATGCATATCCTTGGCTACAACGATTTTCTGACTCTTTAGTGCTCGCTTTCAGGAGGAAAATGACCTGTGCGTGGCGCACGCGTGAATCCGGTACTATTTACCCATCTGTTTAAAATGTCTCCTTCAGACAGGCGAGTTGACCCCTATTCCAGAAATCTATCGCGACGTTAACCCAGCAGGCGATGAGTCAGGCTCCACCGGCTCCACTTTAATAACCATAAATCGATATGCGTCATTTTTTTGAATTTCACTCGACTGAATTAAAGTTCGACATTTTTCAACTCTTTCGCTTGATAGCGAAGTACTGGAATGCGAGGACGTGGGACTGTATTCCCCCTGAGCAGCAGCAAGTTCCCTTAACGGCAAGCGCACAAAGGAAACGGCGCAGGGACACGTAGTAAGCCCTCGTTAGCGTGCCGAGTTGGTAATTAGACTGCTGAGTCTCTTCTCCTGGGTTCTTTCGGAAGGTGGGGTCGCAGATTATCGGGAGAATCCAATGTGTCTTTTCCCCGAGGCCGGAACAATGTGAACGTCACACACACACGGGCAAGGGCTCCGGAGCCGGGCTGAGTTTTTTTTCTTCTTCTCCTGGGCGGCTTTTTATTTCCAGCTCTACCTACACTCGTGAGACCTCTCCTTTCATCCCTTAAAAGAGAAAAGCGACATATATCCCGTTTTCGGTGTTGACTACCCTTTCTCTAATGATAACTAAACCGGGAAAGTAAGCCTTTTTAGTCCCAGAGCTGGTCCGAAATTTTTCTATATCTCGAAAGGTAAGAAATGGAGAAATATTCGTCTTGTGATGAAAATTTTATGATGATTAAAGCTGCGGTACTAATAGATAATGAAAGTTTTTACACCTAACCCTCGTTTAGTCATAAATGCTCAATTCTGAGTGAAAAAAGAGTCACTTGGCAGTTTAAAAAGATTTCTTGCAATCAAACATCGGATTGAAAATAATAATATACATATATGCTTGCAATATTGATTTGCTACTCGAATTTATAGTGTAACGGAATAGATATTGCTGATTTTAATTAGTGTAAGCTTTACATTATACAGCATTACCCTTATAAATTGGACTTCTGGCGAAAAATATAAATAATATTTTCTTTCTGAATGTATTGTGTGAATTGTAATGCTATATATTTTGGGTGTTCAATTCACAGGTTGTACTCGGATTAATGTTTTAGGAATAATACGCTATGTTTAAAAAAAACCCGTTAGTATATTCACCCTACATTCTAAGTGGTGAATATTTTCTAAGTTTATATGAAATTCGCCGAGAAAGAACAATATCTTATAGTATATTCTAAGTGCCTTGGTATGGCACAACCCTCGTTCCTGATCCCTTGTTTGACCAAGTTAATGTAAGTTCTTTTTACTCGGGAATTTTAATACATACTGTCAGATATTTAATGTATTCCGAATAAAATGAATGCCTAGGCTCATGAAATTGATTCTTTAACAATTCGACGAAAGACGTCGACTCCCATTGAACTCGCAACACATTAAATTCCGAATTAATATAAAATCACTCTTATTATTGTATTTCTCATAGCCTTAATCAATATCATTTGCGTTTAGAGAGTCTTTGGAATCATTTATGCTTACGTAGCTGATACGTAAAACGCTTAATAAATCCTGTTTAACAAGTCATAATGGCTGTCATTCAGATGAAAAAATAACGACTACACTCGATTCTCTAGCTTTCAAGTATTGAGCGAAATTTGCACCTATTATTCTTTTGCTGTTTAGCAGTCACGGTTGTATCGTCTGACTTTGTATTTGTATTCGAAGGTACACTTTAAATTTTATTTTTCAATGCCTTTGGAGGCAGTGTGCTTGATCTCTTATGCTTTTTTTGGCAAAAAAATCCAATTCCTGGTGATGTTTTTGCCATTATGGAGAGAGAGAGCCGTAGAAACAATGAGCTATCTGAAAGCACATCAAATCGCGGAAAAGTCTCTTTCTGCTTGAATCAGCAGCTTTAGATACCCAGGCTACCAAATTTTAACGAGGTGAACCACATTTTTGAACTCAGTCGGATGCCAAACTTTTATGAGCGTTGCTTGATAAAAGTCTCACAATTAATGAAAAGAGATACTGGAGCGCGTTTTGCTAAGCCTTCACTATGTGCCCTCATTCAGAATGATGCTCAAATTATTTTCAATAGGCCTCCCGATCTACTTTTATATTTCAGCACGATGCACAGTGGGCTGAAATCGAAAAAAGCTGGCAAAAAGTAAAAGAGTGATTTATCAAGCCAGGAAGCTGAAACTTTGCATAAATATTTTCAAAAGACATTTGCATGCGATGACGCAAAGCATTTTCCTTAGTACTCTACAATTAACAATTTGCATGAGGTCAAAGTTGTACACATTTCGCAAAAATGGTCTACAATCAATTTTCTCACAAGTCTTCAAAATCAAGCCCTTACTTAGCCTTTATGGGTAAAGAATTGGAATAAAAAGTGATGCAGTAAAATGAAAATGTTTTTCATCTTTGTTTTAATGTAGTCTACTTACTTTTTTGTCATTATTTACCAAAGATATTAAACAGAATGGCGGACCCTCATTTTTTGTTATTTTTTTAATACATGTAGAGAAGTAGTTATTTGCATCGCCGAGCATCGCGAAGTAACTAAAATGGGGAAACTCTACAAAGCTTCCAAAGTGTACATATTCATCTAGGCGATGTCAAGTTACTAAAAAGAGAAACGCCTGCGGTGCACCCGAAGAAAGCAGTCTTTCAGTAACTCCTAAACCTTTACCCTATGTGACAAAATGCGTAATTTTTCCGCGATTTCTCTTAAATATAGGTAACAGACGGAGGCTCTTTTCAATGTTTGTATCTTGAAAATCTCCATAGCGGAGTGGATGCGGCTACAATCCATTCCACACACTTGCCGCGCCACCTTACTCCCCTTACACGGCAGGTTGGACTAAAGTCGACCGCGCGATCGAAAAACTGATGTGAAATTCGGCGTCGCGAACGGTCGGAGCATAATTCATCGGATTCGCACTGTGGAAGCTTTGTAGAGTTTCCCCATTTTAGTTACTTCGCGATGCTCGGCGATGCAAATAACTACTTCTCTACATGAATTAAAAAATAACAAAAAATGAGGGTCCACCATTCTGTTTAATATCTTTGGTAAATAATGACAAAAAAGTCAGTAGACTACATAAAAACAAAGATGAAAAACATTTTCATCTTACTGCATCACTTTTTATTCCAATTCTTTACCCATAAAGGCTAAGTAAGGGCTTGATTTTGAAGACTTGTGAGAAAATTGATTGTAGACCATTTTTGCGAAATGTGTACAACTTTGACCTCATGCAAATTGTTAATTGTAGAGTACTAAGGAAAATGCTTTGCGTCATCGCATGCAAATGTCTTTTGAAAATATTTATGCAAAGTTTCAGCTTCCTGGCTTGATAAATTACTCTTTTACTTTTTGCCAGCTTTTTTCGATTTCAGCCCACTGTGCGATGCGTCGTTTCCAACCCGGAAATCGAATACACTAGGTTTGAGAGAGTCCGAATAAGAAGGAAAAATGGTGATTCGATGAAATTTTCAATTTCCACCTTGTTAGTTTGCGTTGTGATTCCAGATTCAGATGAGTTTTTATTGATTTGAAAGAGGATTCTGTATTTTCCGTACCCTATAAGCTGCTCGCGCAAGTATTAATCTTTTACATCCCAATAGTCCAAGATATCGGAAAAATATGAGGTATTAAGGGCGCTAATTGATACCTAAATTACGGAGGAAAAATATAATTAATTGGATGCTGACTTTTCTCTTTAATCTGAGAGATTTACTGTTAGGAAAATTTGTAATGCAGTATTATTAATTTTTCCTCTCAACTCATATTATTTTATTAATGAAAACACCAAAAAAAACGCTCGCAGCTGGCACAGCTGCCAGCTGTATCAATGAATCAAAACTTTTCAGATAAAATTTTATGATACATTGATACATTCCGGCCAGCTAAGCCATCTGCCCACCCAGTATATTTAAGTGAATAGCAATGCTATATTATACTACCATTATAATTATTTGTCCATCACCAACGAATCCCCAAGTTAATTGTGCTGTGAATTCGGGTAGGTGAGAAGTACAAGTCTCCTAATACCTGTAATAAAACAGTATGTGATGAGAGAGGAGAACCTTTTGTGGCTGAGTGTGCCTCTCACCTCACACCGAGCTTCCTTAGACAGAGGTGGCTTCTTTTAAAAACAACTCCCTGAATTGCGAGGAAAACGTTGAGATAAATAATGATCGACCAGTTGGACACCTAAAAAGCGATCTCGGAATGGGAATGAAATGCACAGGCTTTGAAGTTTCATTTGTAGAGCCGTTTTGATCTGGATTTGGGACAGAAGTCTCAAATAATGAGCAATTTTATTCTTATTAAATATTTCCTCGTTGTCCTGAGCACAAGGAACCGAATATAACGTTTAAGCATTCAGCCTGAATTTAAGCTCAGCGTTTGTTTTTCTGTTAAAGGATTTTGTGCTTGAATTTTGCCAAGAGTAAATAAACACACGAATAAATATATTGTTGGTACAACAACCTTGAATCTTGTTTAAACTGATTGAAACCCCTCGAGGGATTTCAATCATTTTTAATTGTTATCTTGGGAGGTAGTTAGTCTTAGTTTTGAAACTTTCCTTTAGATCTTAGTTTTAGAAAGTCAATTATGTTTTAAACACAGCTAGTATATTTAAGAAAGATATAGCGTATTCAAGTGAATAACTGTAGAGAGAATATTACATAATTGGTGATTAATGTGTGCTGGAAGTGGGACTTTTCCGATTTAAAATTTCCTTTCCGCACGTATTTGCACAATTTTTAATTGATCTGTTACTCTCCCTAAATTTAGCCTAAAAAGGTCTTGTGAATTAAAACATATTGCAGTAATTTAATGAAACTGGGTATTTTTTCATCGTATTAAGAAATAATAGTGAAAAACTCGATACGTTAATTCGTGTTTTTATATATATGCGAGCCCTATTGCTTTTAAAATAATAGGTTACTAAAGTGTGGCTAATTTATAAATGCAAACTGTTGTCAATATCCTTGTGCTAAAATTATTGTTTTATTAAATATTTTTACTAGTTGGAGGCGGATAATTAGTATTTAAAATAGATCCTGGGTTGCAGGAAGGCGACGAGGACATTGACCTCTCGGGTAGCAGAAATAAATGTGTCATTTGTTCCCCATCAGTATTTAAAGGGGATCAGGAGGGAAAAATTTAAAAGCATGAAATTGAGGCAAGGCTACAACTCGGCTCACGTGTTAGCGTTCGCAAGTGCTTAATGAAATTCACACAGGAGTAGAGGGAAGTAGCGTAGTTGGTACCTTAGAGGTTGATAATTGAATAAAGAGTACATTATTAATGATCACCCTGCTTGTATGGAATTAGACACTGTTTTTGAATGAACGAGGTTTTCGAAAAAGCCGTCGTATACTACGAATTATGAATGATTTTTGAACTTGAATTATGAAAATCGACTTATGTGAACTTTTTCAATACAATTTTTTATGAAAAGAGTTATGAGAGTGGATTTTTGCCTATCTTCTGCATCTCGTTTGCATGCAGTTTTAATGCCTGGTAACGGTGTGTTTGACGAAACCGAATTTTAAACTCTAATAGATGCAGATATCTCAAAGACGCGCTACTCGTATAGTGCAACAGTTCCAATGGAGTGACATAATGTGATCAATCTCCTTCTATAATGCATAAAAAGACTCAAAGGCTGTTAGAAAAAGTTAAAAGGAAATCATTTCCGGAAGACCACTGAATCGTAAATTTAGACAAGTATTCTCACCCGCATCTGGTAAATTCAAAATTATTGCTCAATGCAGTAAGTAGCAGTTGTTGGCTTGGTAACATTAAGTGAGCAAATATTCAAGTGAGAGCGGAATTACTTATTAAATATTTCTTTGATACACCCCATGACGATTTTGAAAAATGAATTGATAGCTGGTTAAACTAGACCATTGGAATCCTACTGACGAATTCATTGATGTCAATGCGCTCTCCTTTTCGGATCAGTTTCTATCTTTTTTGCTATTCTATTAAGCGAAATTTGACTAAAAATAGGTTTAAATGCAATCTCGCTTTCAATACACGTTTTGCCTCATTCATAGTTTTACTAAACAAAGTTTTCGCTAACCTTTTTAATATCCATCATCATATCGGAAAATAATTGATTCGGTGATAATTTATTGAATCGCCTAGTTCATCTTTCTCTTTCAACCTGAAGAGCAGTCGTATTGCATGATTTGGTTTTTGATTTACATGAAAACTGTGTATCTAACGCCTTTAATAATTTTTGAGTATGCCCCAAAAATTATGAGCCATTTCCTCCTCTGTAAGGTGTAAGATTTATCCGACCATATTATCTATAAACCCCATGGCAATGCTGAGCAATAACACAAAGCAAATTTCGGATCAAACTCATATTTTAACCGAAAAAATCAGCTATGTAAAGCCTGAACGAATAAGTAACGGATTTTGGCAGTTCAACCTGGATTTACTGTTGATAACTCTGTGGTATAGCGTTTCTGGCTTATTTTTTGTAGCTTTGCAGTTTTTATTTAATGAAAAGCCTTGTATTTTTTCACAAGAAGTTTAGGAAATGTGACTCCATGTCATTTTATAGTGGCTATCTCCAAAGGGTTTCACTCTTGGACCTTTGAGAGACGTTCATGACAGAAGATCCATATAAAATTTTGCGGCGTTCGCATTGCTTGAAAATGAAATCGTTAGAGAAATAATGAACCTTAAGTTAAGAAATATTTATCTACTTATGAAAGTCTGAATTGATTAAGCATTCCAGGGAAATATAATTAAATGTCATAAAAGTGCACTCTAAAGTTATCTGAAAAAAGACCGAGAGGCTTTCTAATTGGTGAAATTATTGAGAAATGAAAAGACATGTAGTTATTCAGCTACGAGGCTGTAACGACATAGCCTCGGTAAATCTTATTTTTGTACAAAATATTTATACATGCGTCGCGTCAGTGACGTCAAAATGACGTACATTCCGAGGTTTTTCATCATGTTTTTGTCACGCTTCAATCTTAGTTATACTGATTTAGATTTACATCCCTCGATGACTAAGGTCAGCTCGCACTTACTGTTTGCCACTTGCAGACAGGGGAAACATCACTCGGACGAATACGATCAGCTCTTCGGATTCGAGCGGAGTCCAACGATGCTTACCTTCGGTGACTGAGCAGGAATCAGTGTTTCCATCGTGGCAGGTCGTTGCAAGTTGAACACATATATTGCGATAAATGTTTAATCTTCTAAAAAGCGAGCAATGAAATCCAAATGGGGATCGGATTTCGTCAAACGAGTTATGTTTCCTGCCTCTATCGTTTTTCTGTACATGCTTTTCACTTTCACGCGCCATGAGCTGTAATTGTCCCCCAAAAAATGAGCAAGATGATAAGCTGTATAAATTCAGGGTTACGAATTCCAATCTGGTGTCGCGACAGGATACACTTTTCTCTCCATTTGCTGAGAGCTATAATATATTAGTAAAGTTAGCTGCTAAATTGATGCCTAATGAATTCGGACAATCTTAAATATGGCTTCTTCCATTTGAGGGGAACATATAATCAACTAAATGGCTCATCCGGATACGGCTTTAAACTTTCAGCGCCAAAAAAAAACAATGCTCCGATATGTGATGCCAAAATTTGGCCTGTGCCGAGACCCACCGAATTCGAACACAAAGAAAAAAAGGCTGCGGGCTTGGTTATTAGATGTAGAAGTGAGTGATACGAAAATGGATCTAGAGTAGAGACTGCGTTTTAGGAAGTCCATTGTCGTATTCACAACGTAAATCTTCTTATTCTTCCTTTACAGTGGCCTGTTCTTCTTCAATTATAACCTTCTATATTCAAGGTTGCCACTCCACCTTTTTTTTAGCCGACCGACGTTTTTTCCACCTGTAGCAAGTTTATCTTTATCTATACGTACTAATTTGCCGCTTGACATTCTGTTTATATTCATTCCATTTTCTTTTTCGCTTGAGTACCCATTCATTTATATTTTCTGTTTTTCATAATTTCCCTATATTTTCACTTCTTTCTCTGTCTAACAGTATTTTGCCCACAATCCTTCGAAGTATTACCGAATTCGTAGTCTTTAATAGTCTTGGATGTATCTGGTCTTGTCTCTGCCGTACATGTCACAATAGGTTGCTGCCTTATGACTGGTTCCTCAATGACTTTCTCATATTCGATATCTCCGTACCTTGTAACGTGTACACCTAGGCATGTAAAATTCGATTCTTGTTGTATTATCTGACTGTCAAATTCGATTTTGCATCTTCGGGATTCATTGTACGCTGTCATGAGTTTCAGGTCTTCGGCTGATATTATCATGCTATTTTGTTTGCAAACCATAAATAAACAAAAAATTAATATAACTTGTAAAACGAGGCCAAAATGTCGCATATTGTTCCACCAAATTTCGAATCCGTGGTGAATGCGTCTCGCGGAGTGAGGAGGCACTTGGCTGTGTCCCACTTCCGTACGGTGCGAAAGTGCTCGTCGACTCCGGACTCTCGTTGCCTTTCTCTCATTTATTCTCTCCCTTCTCTCTCCTTCTCTCCATGTTACAGGGCGACGAGGAGCACCGGATGCGGGCCGGAGAGGATGCCTGGATGCAATTCCACGCGGACGAGGGCAGCGAGGCTCCCAGCTGCTCCTGCAGCCACGTGAGTCACAAAAAATACGTCGGCTTCAGCCATTCCCCACCTCCAAATCTACCCCCGAAAAAATGACCATGCCTACTTTCATCCCCCACACCACTGTAAACAAAAGGCACCACAGGTCCACAGTTTAGCGTTCCATCTGACGGACGGAGTACTCCTACTTTTACGTTGTAGTTATTTTGTCATCTTTATAGCACTCATGTAATTACAGAAGAGAGCTATTGACAAGTACATTTAAATTAAACATTAAAACAAGTTGTCAATGAAAGCAAAGGAATTTTGATTCCTACGGATGCATTTCGGTAATCCAAGTGGTCATTTACAGGGAGAGTTAAAATCTCCTAAACATGTGGATGTTGTCCGAGGTTTAACTTCCAAATGTACTCGAGTCACGTACATATTTACGGGATTTGAACTCTCCTTGTCAATGGTCACCTGTATGACCGAAATGCATGCATAGGAGTCAAATTTACTCTTGTTTTCATAGACTATTTGGATTAATATTTTTTTAAGTATAGCGCTCATGTTATAATGGTGACTCCTCGCAGGGATCCTTTGATGCCACCTAAAGCTCATATGTTTTAACTCATGTTTGTATATTTTCTACGCGTACAAGAGCAATCTATCTACACTCTAAGTGCTCTTGCTTCTGGCTTCCTAGTAGGCTTTCACAGAAAAATATCTCCACCACTGCCTGGATTCAAACCCCAAACTTTGGGATGGGAAGCCACCAATACAGCCATAACCTAGCCACTACACTGACCCTATCTTCGTAAATTTTTATTGGGAATATGCAGGAAGGCAATTCTGGGTTAACATATGACTCGATAAATAAAAGGGTGCTAAAATTATTAATTCCCATTGATTTCGTCCATATTTGAACGGAAAACACCTTATTTAGAATCAAAATGTTCTTAATGAAGTGTTTCCGGTTCAAATTTGATCATGTTATGTGTATATGTAAGCATGCGAATCAGTTGGTGATGAGGCTATTTTTCAATAACCCAAGTTCCGAGGTCAAACCATTCACTTACTTCAGCCGATGAGCTGCTAATCTAGCAGGAACTCCTTCGAAGAAGATAGACTGATGCGCAGATCGCTACAATACTCTATTTTATGGTAGCGAAACTTGGGCATGCCAGGATAAGCATAGTAAGAGGCTGAAGTATGTGGGTATAGGGTATCTGAGAAGTGCTAGCGATAAAAGCAGAATGGATTGGGTTAGGAATGAGTGAGTGATGAAAGAATGTGGAATGGATGCTCCGGTAATGGAATGTATGGAAGGAGCGGGCTTAGTTGGCTTGGCCATGTTGAGAGAATGGATGAGAATCGGATAACAAAGCAGATATATGATATTATATTTAATGGTGTGAGAGGAAGGGGTAGACCATGGGTGAATGTGGGGGAAAAGACTCTTAAGAGAAGGGATATTAGGAGCCTTAAGATCTGGAGGGGCGCATATGAAGCAATGCATGAGTGTAACTGAAGCAAATGAGGGATGCAATGATGGGGGAATATGGAGGAAAGTTCTAAAGCAGGGTCAGCTTTATCGGCCTATCAACGAGGATTAAACTTCTTTTTACTGTGCCTACCCCGAAAAGGAACGACGTTATGGTTATGCATGCATTTGCTGAAGTTAGTAAATTTCTTATGCAGTATTTCGCGAAATCGACTTTTGTTGGGGACTACAATGGCAGCCCACTGCGCGCGATGGTGTTCGTCGTAATCCTCTCTCCTTCCCCATTCTACTCCGCTCGGCACGTAACAAGCGCGAAGACTCGTGTCCACTCAACGTTGCCCGCCCGCCCGTTAATTCCTCTCTCGCGAGCTGCGAGTGACACCTGGCTGCTCAGGCTCTCGGGCATTGTCTGTCCGTCTCCATCTCCGGACGAAACGAGGGGTCGCGCCAACTAAAGGTTTTTATGATGCGTCGAGTTGTGTTCATAAGGAGGGTTGGCTCTCCAGCCCGATATCCAGTCCAAATCCCCCCAACATTTTTAACGCAGTTTGTGGAAACGCCACTCGCAGCTACGGTTCAGGCTGAGAGGCACAATACGTCGCATCGTTTGCTGTTGCTCGGTTTCACGGCTTCGGCAAGGCGTAGGTTGAATAACTTTACGTGATGGTAGTCTTTCCCTGCTCAAGAATGAGCATATTAATTCCTTCGTATTTGCTGTCAAGTTCTTCATTATGAGAAGCTCTAGTCAGATTCATATTTTTATTTTTTGTGACGCCCGCTGAACTGAAATTTGCACGATGTGAGATACGTTAGTCAAATTTATATTTCTTGAGGTGGGTTTGCACTGGCAAGTTTATTGCAAATTTTTCCTGTAGCAAGCGACTTTTGACATAAACTGCACGTGTATACGGCTTATCAAGTCCGCTTGCAGAGCTTTTGAAAGTTTCTGCAAGTTGCTTGCAGAAGCGTATTGTTGCCAGTGTAAACAGCGACCAATCACCCTCAGCACTAACTCTTGAAAACTTTTTCGTCAGGGTAAAATCCTCTGCAAGCTCTTGCAGAAGATACTTGCGGAAGTAACTTGTCATTGTAAACCCACACTTACGTTACATCCGCTGCAATGAAACCTGCAGCTTATATCCCCACTTCATAATTCGATATCGCTACTATGGTAAAAATAACGTTGATGCCCAGGTGCGACTAAAAAGCATGAAAAACCAGCTTACTTTTGTAATATCGCAAGTACACCAAATCCCTCGTGGCTATTCAGAACCTCCTACCGAAACTTTGTAGACCTCAATATCCCTGGATAAAAATCACCTCAACCCGAAATCCCACCACTGGCCTTTGGGTTCAGAAAAGAGTTAGCCATTGATCCGTGTATGATTTTATTATTATAGGAATTTGTGATACGGCCTGATGACCCTACTCATCACTGCCACAATATGCCATTTACTGCCATGAATAAAAAAACGTATTCATAGCTTTCACCGTCTTATATGTAATCGTAATTATTTAAATAAATTATGCATTTAAATAGCATTTAAATACAAATATGAGTATTTATTAATTATTTAAATTTTATATTGGAAGTTCAAGGACAGACGTATTTATATTACAAACGTCGTTAGTATTTTAATTTATTTGCTGAGTAACTTTTGCATCCGATGACCTCATTGTTGGTGGTCGTCTGGACAACGTTTAAGGGATTGCGATAAGTGGGATTTAGTCCATATCACTCCCATAATAACCTAGAATAATGAAATATTTAACATACTAAAATTTTCGCTCCTTTATTAGTGTACTCTTGTGTCTTTTTTCTTATTGAAAAATAGTATAATTTTTCATGGTGAAAAAATTGTATTAAAATAGAATACACCGCACCAAATGTTGCATTTGAAAATTATATGAGTGATGTAGGTATTGTTTCGGGAAAAAGTATTTATTCAATTCTTTGAAATGGTCTTATAGTTATTGTAATATATTTTTAATTAATTTTGTCTTAAAAGTATTGATTTATTTATTATTTTAAGTCGAATTTTTACAATTGTTTATTTGCTTTTTAATGAGAGACAAGTGTAATCGTAATGTCAACGGTAAACTTTTTGCTGTTATTAACGTTCATAAGTTACTATTGGTGGCAGCGGCCTCCTAGTACTCGCTTGCTAACCCCTAAGGTCGCGTGTTCGAGACCCGTCTGGGTGGAATATGTGTATCACCTAAGAAGGCTTTGTTGTGTTCATTTTTGGTGTGCTTCAAGCACCCGCTGTAAAGGCCTGATAGGACTTTTTCGGTGTCATAGTAAATAGTAAATAAATAAATAAAGTAAATTAGTCTGTGGTCTAACAAAACCAAGAAAATTAGAGGGAATTTTTAAGGTTTCATTATCTGATTAAGACTTGGCTTGTATTGTCTTGAAAGTCTTCTACCATCTTTTAATTATTAGTCTTAAGATGTTCACTTGTGGAATGCATCACATCATGACCTTTTAATTTAGGAAAACGCTGGAAACCAGTAATTTCTCCCATGTTAATTACTTGGCGAATATAAAATCCACGAAAAATGCTTGTGCATGCTTGTGCATGCTTGTCGATTCACAGTTGCCCCACGTCTGTCGCTCAGCATTTTCGAAATTATTCTTTAAAGCGTTATCCTTGATTTTTTTATATTTTGGTTATTCCTTTTAAAACGAGTTAATAGGGAATTATAGTAGTTCGTTAGTCTTTTTTAATCTCATTATTGTTGTAGAAAATCGTTTATTCTACATATGGTGGCATCTATTCACAAAAGGGGAAGTGCGAAAGTCCGGTTAAGGATTACCTCAATGCCTATATCAAAAACAGTCTCCCTTCTAGGTCTAAAAATGGTATCGTAGCTAATGGATTTCTTTCACTCTATTTTGTTATATTGATATGTTGAAAAAATAATAAAAAATGCCTTTTCTTATTATGGGCACCTTTCATACAATGGGTTTCTTTAATCCTCTATTTGCGTGCATGAGCGACTTTCTCATTTATCAGGAAACGCCTTCAATGAGGCATTTTCTTTACCATTTCCAGTCAGGTAACCCCTCTATAATGAATTATTTAGTCGATTCCGAAGGTATATCACAAATTGAAGTTCTTGAATGTATCTCGAGTTGCCGAGGGTCTAAATACAAAGTTCTTTTTTTATCTAAGGTTTGCAAAGCGCGCACTCTCCAATTAATGCCATATATATTCCCCACTTCACGAGAATCCTTGAATGAAACTCAGCCGGGTCATATATCTTGGAAACGGCTCATCATGCTTGAATGAAGCTTATTTACAGTTTCCCCTCTAGAGATATTTATAGGTGGCATATTTCAATACACTTCTGCATCTTCATTATTTTCATTTGAGCTGAGTACATCATGCATCGATAATTATGCTGTAGCTGCTGAGAATCATGGCAGGAATTTATCTTCATATGGGAATTGGTGGAATTAATATGGAGTAAAGCAGCTTAATTTGTTCTTGAACTTCTCATTACCTTATCTTATCTTTATCAATGTCTGCTCTCATAATGCATTCATAAACAGTTCAATCTTTCCCCACTCACTATAGTGTTTCGAAAATCTGAAGTTGAGTCTTATTTACTAAAGTATAATATGAGACGAGTTCTTAAAACTTGCTCGGAGAAGGATAGAGAATAGCAATTATTTATGAATTATCTTCATTGCATTAAATGAAAGATGTTCGGTGTTTTTGGGATAGTTTGTTTCAGCCATAAAATGGCGGGGCTGAATATGCGGGAGAGAGGGCTTAAATTATAGGAGGAACAGTTTACGTACCTTGGGAGTATTTCAGAGGACAATGTATTCAACGATGCCTGGCAAGATGAGTTGGAACAGCATTATGGAATTTAAGTAAATGAAATCCAAGTTCTACCCAGTGGAAGTTTTATTGTACGTGTAACGCGTTTCACGGTCTAAGCATCAACCTTAGGTACCATGCTACAATTTGTACCTGAGGGTGACGCTTGGACGTTGAAACGAGTTTTACATCTAAACTTCCTGGGGACAGAACTAAGTTTTCATTCCTTTAAAGAGGAAAATGAGGTCAGTGGTAAAGACATCAGATGTATCATCGCTCGAGCGAAGGAAAAGAATTCTTCTTCTCCCCTCGATTCTCTCGAAATCTTCGAAGAGAGGAGAATTGGTGAGGAAGGCTTTGAGCAGGGACGTAAAGTAATGATTGGTTACAAATTCTGCTGAGGATGCAATGATTTCAGGCGTAACTTTGTGGTTCTCCATTATTAAATGAATAAAACTTTGTAGTGCAGCCCACGAAACAAATTTTTTATTTCACTTTTCAACCAAGATCTCAACTGATGAATCTCAATAAGGACTTCACGGTCGAAACCTTCGTCGGCAAGTGTAATAAAAACAATTTTATTGTGGACTATAAAAAGTTTCCTTAATTTGATACAATTTAGGAGCGTGGTACTGTATAAGTCCAAAGCTTGCTCATTGCGGAGAGAGGCGGCACGCAGACTGGGGGTATTTGAGATATGGATTCGGAGAAGAATTTAGAGGGTCAGCTGGGTAGCGAGGAAGACGAAAGAGAAAGTGTTGGATATGGTGGAAGAGGAAAGGAGCATGGTTGCTGGGATTCAAAGAAGGCGTAAAAGGTTGATGGAGGACGTACTGAGAGGCGAGAGCATGTTGAAGACGGTGATAGAGGTGACAGCGTTGGGGAGCGCGGAAGAGGGAGGAAGAGGGTGGCAATTCAAGAAGGAATGAGGATACAGAGGGGGTGCGAGAAAATTTGGAGAAACTTAATGGCGGACGAATAATAAGCAAGAAAGTGAAAATATGACACCAAAACGGTGAATTAAGGATAGACAACTACCCAAAAACTTGATATTTAGTCGGTATAATGCCCAAAGAACTCTGGCTGACAGTGAGGTCGTGAAACCTCTGAAAAAATCTTCCACTAAAAAACGCCAACATTTAAGAGAAAGACTACTTGAAAAGTTAAGTGCTGCTCTCCTAGACAATCCTTGCCAATCAGCCTTGCATGGAAAATTCATTAACTCTTAAAAGTTCTTTTTCGAGCTCCATTTATTTAACACACTAACATAAACTTTCCATTTTGTAAAAGCAAAATAGGCGAGTGATTTTCTCGGGTTTGCATTTACTTGTCAATAACGCCTTTAGTTGCAATACGTTATCTTCATGGTATCAAAGGGGTCCATAAATAACAATCCGGAAACTTAAGAATTGCGCTATGCGTCTAAATGCTTGCTTAGAAACAAAATCCTTTAATTTTTCATTTCTTTTTCGAATGAAAAACGTTCGTCTTCGCTTTGATGGATAAGTATAATTAATTCCAAACTAATTCATGATTATCATTCATATTGCAATATAATTTATATGAGTCAATAATAAATAAGAAACAATGTTTATGTTTAGTTCCAAAATATTACTAAATAAAAAAGAATTTACAGCCGTGCCGAATTTTTAAAAAGGAAATTCTTCCAAATCTGCTGGTTACTGAAACGCTGGGGAAACTTTCCAGCCAAATCCAACTTTGATTGAAATGCTCTACACAACTTACAAAATAAGGTCCTGCTAAGCCTCTTATCAGGTGTCTGTTTTTCTATGGTGATCGGTGGAACAAACTTCAAATTTGAGAGACAGTCTATTATGCACATAATTCAATAATGTGATGGACGGCAACTTATACAATACATACTCTAAAAAATATTTCAATCACTCATAGACACTTCCTTCAGATATAATACGTTTTCACTCTACAACAAGAACCCTATCATGCATAGTCATTTATTCCTACCTACTCATTTCCAGCATTCACAACAGGCATTTTAAAAATATAACTTTCGTAGTTAATAATGTTACCTCTCGAAAATAACTCCCTCGTTACGGTGTTGTTTCACGTTCTCATCCCCATTCCCAGTGACACGTTGCATTATGCATTCGGTTGTCCGCTAACAACAACAAGGGTACACGATGTAACGAAGGCGACCGATATTTAAGCTGAAGTACAGCAATGCCCCTCATTCCCTGAAAAACTGCGAGCAGCTCTCCCCACTGAACGCCCTTCGTGTGTGTGACCCAGATTAAATTTTTGAGGCACTCCCGGCTGAGAGGCAGGGCAGCTTTTGACTCTGAAAAGTGAAACATCGTAAGGCGAAGGTCGTCAAAGGGTGGACGGAGGCTAAAAAAGAATATTCTATCTATCGCGTGAGGAAAAAAAAGTTTCGTGGAATTCCGATGGGGAATGACGTTGGACCGCCTGACGCGCTTTTAATGATGTGGGTGTGGAACCGTGTCACTCCATTGTTCTTTCTCTATTGCGTCACGTTACCGGCTTACAAAAACAAATGCAACGCATGCCCCCACATCAAGCGTTTGACTGCGATATTCTAAGTCGTTACTGTTGTATAGCGTTTTAAATGTTTTGTTTAAGAAACGTGGTCGTTTGGTGAGCGTTTTGCTAAAAGAATAATCAGACTTTTGGACGGAATAAGGGTAGACAGAAAGTATAATGAGCGTATGGGAAACCTAATGGCGAATAAATACAGTCCATGAGTTACAACGTACAAAGTTAGCGCACTTGGAACAATTTTTCGTTTCTTATGAGTGTTTTTTTATGCCAATAAATAGGTGGTCAGTTCATAGGAAAAAATTGCTTTAGTCCAAAAACCAGTCACAAATAGAAATCTAAAAATGATATCTTCGAGTGAACAAGAAAATTGTAAGTAGCGAAGCACTGAATGGTTTCGAATTTTTATCTCCGAAGGAAATAGGATTAGGGTTGAGAGAATGATGGAGAAAATGTGATTGGTGGAGAGGCCAAAAGGGTTCTTGATTTGGTAAGGGAGGAAAATATTGGGATTGGATTCTGATTTGGCAGAAAATGTGGGTGCAAGATGCCGTAATATGTAACGGCAAGCTGAAGGCAGTGATAAAAGGGAGAATACTGGGCAGGTTCCACAGATAGAGGGAGGGAAAAATTAGGAAAAATAGACTATGGATAATATAGTGCATATTGGTGAAAAATTACTCTCTGCCATGCACCCTTGGCTCGGTTTGCTGAGTACTATGTAGATGTAAATATTTCCCTAATTACAACGGCTTCTGAGAAGAGCATGGAAAAACGACTTTAAACATACCGCTTTATAATTTTGCGAGTGTCCTTTTGAAAATGTGATAATTCATGTTACCTGATCGCTTGGTGGTAGAAAATTATCTATCTTGTCATTGCTTTATTTTTTTAAAATACAGTATTCTTCTTATCGACCTCTTGATTTATAAATCCATTCAAATAGCGAGTATAGGTCAGTTTAGGTAATCAATATATCATCCTTTGCCAACGTTTCGGAATTTAAAAAATTCTAAGGTAATTATCCCTTTGTAAATTGTATTGATATTGATGTGTTAAATGATCTATGAAAAGTGATTGTTGTACCCTCATATATTTCTTCTTATGTAGCCCTGATTATGGAATTCATTAAATTCTGAAACGTTGGCAAAGGATGATATTTTGATTACCTAAAGTGACCTATACTCGCTATTTGAATGGATTTATTTTTTTATTTTGCTGCCCTTTTGTTTGCCGCTGGCTCACAAGTACACCAAATTTGTACTTGGTGTACTTGTGAGCCATACTTGGGGACAAGTTTTTCCATTTTATCTTTCTTTGACGTCTCAAAGTATCACTCGAGGAATGGTGACGCTGGGGCATATCGATCAGTTTCCCGACAAGATGACAAAGGCCTCTTGGAGCTGTCGCTCAAGGAATATCCTCTTTCCCTTGGCGCTGCTGACTGACAAGTATAAATTCCTCCCTTATGTGGGTGGTGGCAGATAAAGAAGTAGGTACGTTCCCTGAGAAGTGTGGATATGAGAGCTAGATTGATGCCAGATTCTTTTCTACGAATAGCCAGCCCAGGACTACCTTGTTGGACATCAAACTGCAGTTGGAGAGCCATTACGCATGCATGAACCTCGTTGATAAAAAGTGACCCTGGGAAAGAGGTTGTACTCCCTTAAATGTGCGGAGGAATTTCCCCACATGTCGGGTGCATCGGAATGAGTTGGGAAGCGTAGAATATACGTTTGGTGCTTTTTCCTCATGAATGGTGACTCACTAGAAATCGATTTTGATACTTCAATTTTTCAATACGCAAAGGAAGTCGAAATTTTGCTCAGAACTTTCTGTTGATTATCGTAGTTTGACTTAGACCTGGCTTTAAAATCTGCTTTAACTTAACCTTTTTATAACGCAGCCATTTTTTGTTAACTTAATGTTTACTGAGAGTTTGGGTTTTGTATATTACATCAGAATGTCACTTATTGTTAGTTCACGTGAACGTCATTGATGGGAGAAAATATTAATTTCAGTTTTCATACCGAAAAATAATAAACTGCGCATAAGAGGGAGATCCACCCGAGGAAAGTATTTCGCAGAAACTAGCCTAAATACATAGTATTTCTTGTTATCGGTTGGTAATTTTGGGAGACGACCGACATATGGGGTAGCGCGTAGATTGGTAAAGGATGTATTATATGGCGCACGACGAAAGAGCGGAGGGAAACCTGTCGTGGATATTATCTCTCTCTAAGCTAAAGTCACATATGGACCATAAGGGTAACATCTCATCCGACGAAAGAAGTGTTATAGCTAAGGTTCACTCCGCTTGGCTCCCAAGTCCTGATCGGAATTCCACTTGGAAATGTCCACCACTGTCGAGATTAAAATCCCGAAATTCTGGATGGGAAGCCAGCACTCTAGCCACCACATTAACGCAATACGTTTCAGTGCTTTTCCTAGGTATTTTATCTTTCAATGCATATCACGGTGCAACCACGTTCCACAAAAGTGGTTATGAGCTCTAATCACGTGATTTATCATTCCGTAGAAATTGTAGGCCCTAATTGTAAAGTGTACCTAACGTACATTTATGCTGAAATGCAGCGAATCAACTGGACTCTGATAATGCATTGTTTGGGATTGGTAACCGCGGTGGTGGCTCTCAAATTGGCTTGATGCACCTAGGGTCCGTGGCTGCGGTGTTTGGAATTTCGGTGCCTGATTGGGCGTCGTGTGATGCCACCAATCGTTTTCTCCAAGCTAATCACCAGAATAAAAAAAAGGCTTTTTTTCGTCGAATCCTTTGGATTATTCCATTTTTCCAGGGACACTATTGAATGCAGAATCCCTAATACCATTTTCCATATCGTATTTACAATTTCAGGTTCAATTTTTAAAAAAGCTTCATTTTCGCGCCAAGCAAGAGTTTAAACCTTTTTAATATTCCAGTGAAACACAAAATCAGGTGCGGTGCCATATTGACTTGAAGTAATAAATAAAAAAACATTGTGGCTTGAATTCGCTAAAAAATTCATCCAGACCGTAAAATTTCACAAGATAAGTGAAGAAAAATTCTTCGGTGGAAATGCTTTCAGATTAACATTTTAAAGTACTTTTCGAAGTAGCGAAGAAGCAAAAAATTAGGTGGAAACTATTCGAAAAAAATCCCAATAGGTTATTTCTTTTAAAGTTACTATTTATTGTCCGGAAATATTGACTGGCGAGAAATCAATCACGGTAAATGTACGAACATTATCACCGGTTCACCGGTTTCATCTTCTCCCAAGGAATCTCTCCCTCAGCAATTAAACTCATCTAAACTCCATGGTGCTAATGACCTCAGTCATCGGTTGCCTACCCTAAGAATGACTATCTTCATTACTATTCAACTCTTCAAATGCACTTCACACGTTCTGGAAGCGTAAAATATTGATCGCTGGCGACTTATTCCCAATCGGTAATGCACTTTTAAGGGTGATATTAGAATTATACTGAAAAAGTGCAGAAGTAACATTTTTGAGAAATCAATCAAAAGATCGTATTTGAATGAGAAATAAAACTCACTCAGGTTAACACCGGATTAGCCTCTTCCCAATTAAACACACCCTTACCATCCAACCCATCTATCCTCTATGGCACAAATGACCTCAGTTATTGGTTGCCTACCCAAATAACGACAAACTCCATTATTATTCAACTATTAAACATACATAATTTATTTAGGAAGCGTAAAATATTGATCGCTGGAGTCAGATTTACAGTCGGTAATGCATTTTTATGGGTGAGATTATGAATAAATTTTCTGTAAAATTGCGAAATTGCCATTTTTTAAATAATTCAGTCGGAATGAAGAATGATAAATTTCAGCGGCCCGGTTTCTGTAAGTCCGCCGCCAAATTTTGGTGGTTTTAATTTTAAAGGGGCCAACTCACCTAGACCCAGTCCCTGCTACCCGAATCGCGATCTCGCTTTGGCGATTTGCACAAACTTGTTCGAGCCCTTTAAAACGCCTCCTTTTTACTCCTCCCAACTCCTCAGGTCGCCCACGTGGTGCATCACCTTTAATCTCCCTCCCTCTCTCACTCCCATGTGTGTTCTTTTTTGTGCATTAGGAAGCGGGCCATCCATCTCCCGAGCGGCTACGGAGACTCCAAGTGGTGCGAGAGGTTGCCGCTCTTCGCTCTCAGATCCTTCGCAGCCAGGCCGTCCTCGCTGCTCTGGTGAGTAATATTTTCTTATTTCTCTCTCTCTCTAGCTTTTTTTATTTCGGGGTGATCAAAGAAACGAGGCCTACTTTTTGAAACTGCGGCTGTTACACACGTAGCTATGGACGTGGCCTGGGCGCAAAGGAGGTTGGGTGCTGAATGCACTGTGGTGGATAGGTATAATCAAGGTTCTAAATATCGGCTGTCGCGGCCGATATACCGTTACCGCTTGAGAACCGTAACTTACTATGCGTTGCGGTTTAATGTATCACTTTGTAGCGTATCGCCCGGTATATCGATTGTCCGACCGATGTATCGGGCCACCACGTTTCGGTCGAATAAGACCGAGTTATTCTAGGTGGGAATTGTTTTCTTAATGTCTTGCTACTGAATGGATCATTGAGCACAATAATTGCATGCTTATGTACGTAGCACTCTCCCACTTTCTGGTTTAATTGCGCACTGTTCTCCTGACTGATTTTTGGTCCGCTCCTGACTGATTTTTGGTACGGGGGAGACGTTCGAGGTCCAAATTTGAACTGCGACGAGTGCTGCATGCCTGGTGTGGAATCACCCCGTGTCACACTCTCTAGTGGTAGCTTTCACGGTACTTCGTAGATGTAGAATAGCAAGAACTCCTGCGGAATGAAACAGTAATAGGAGATTTATTCCCACTTCTCATCAGTCATGAACCCGCCAATGCCTTCTCCTGTTCTCCATACCCGTCGCTGCCCATGGGAATGTATCGTGATATCGCGGGCGAGGCCAACCTGGAGTACCCGATATGCCAGAGCCAAATCGGTATGAACCTGGTATCCGCTATTTAGAACCTTGGGTATAATACGCGTCTCTGCCGTGGCTCGCTCATACTCCATCTCCTATTCCACACTCTCTCCTCCCGCTGCAGCGCTCTTAATTCTCGCCATTTCTTCTCTCGAGCGAACGTAAATTTGCGAGGGATATTTGCCGCATTGCGCGAGACTCCACGAGGTGGTCTCGCTTCGTCGTCGTGTGCGGCACGCTGGGTGCAGTGGCGGACCAAGTGATGCCTCGTTTACTACTACTCGGGTAATGATTTTTATGTATGTAACTTGCGAAGTGCCCGTACCACCCCTTATTAATTTCAGAAACGGTTTGATCTAGAGCAGTGGTTCTCGACCTTTTTCGCTCAAATCATCATAGGTCTGAATACGATTCCCCCTAAACAAGATAGTGAACCTCAAAAGATGCATTTCAGAGATGTAGCGAAGGCTTCCGCAGCGGCTTGATGTGTTGGATCTAAGGATTGCAAGCCTGGGATTACGGGATTGTGATTTCCTCAATACCGGGATCCCGGGATTGATGAAAAGTGATATATGATGGGGAAATAAAAGCATTCATGGTCTTCGACCAATAATTTTTTATAAAAACAGAAATAAAATATCACATGCAGTTATGGTATTATTATTAATTTTTCACAAATTTTAAGTAACATCAATTTATAACAAAGATACAATTATAATAAAACTACACCACACAAAGTTTTAAAAAATGCGAGTATCTTGACTGATGATGATGCTAACGCATTTAAACCCGGGTCGTGTATTTTTTTGACTTTGTGTGGTGTTGTTAGAGTTTATCTTTGGTATTTAAAATGGAAAAAACCCACAATGTTACTAAAGAATTTATTTTATTATTAACGTAAACAAATACCTTTTTTCTTACATGGTAACTCAAAAATAAAACACCAAATACGAATAAAATGTAAAAGAACTTTTAAGAACTATAGCAATTGCTCTTAAATTGAATGAAATAGTACACTTTTAAGAAAGCAAACGAAACTCCAGATAAAGTTTTTCCTCACTGAAAAGTTACTTAAAATTTTTAAAAATATGTCCTTAAAAAACAAAGTGTGTCTAATGTCTTGTCGCTCATTCTTGACCAGTATTTATTGCATAGTATACCCTCTGATGAAAAAGCCCTATGTGACTCAACACTAATGGGAGGAATAGCTAGTAACTACTCGTAAATAAACTGCAGATTTTCTCCTCTCCGTCCACTTTGACGGAAATCCTCAACCTCTCATACTATAAATAATTCTAGGTCGTTTGAATTACAGCTAGTGGTTTTTTTTGAAACTTCATGGATAAGACAGGTCTATATATACTATGGGAAGTTGCTATGGGAGGGGGGATGAAGTTGGTTGAGCAGGGAGGGGAAAGAGGTGGGGGAAAAATAGAAGCAAGTTCATATTCACACTCATTGAATTATATTTTTGAATTCAGGCCTTCATTACGCAAGTTTTATGCGTTAGAAAACCTTCGTGTGTGTCCCATCGAGTTTTTACATCAGTAACTAGAGTTTTTTCCTCATTAAATTTTTCGATGATATATTTTTGAAGGAATCTGTCATTTTTTTAGGGTGATTTTCTGTAGAGAATAACAGTTTTCCTTATTTCTGGAATCAATAACTTAATGTTTCCCTCTGATTGTTTACACGTGCCTCTATCTTCAGATAAATCATCCCCGTCTGTTTCATCACTCGATGGAAAGTCTTCATCACTGAATTCATTTTCTTTCAATTCTTCAGATTCTACTTCTTCAAAATTATTCTTCATTACATTTACTCTACCCCCAAATTAGTTTAAAACATTAATGACTGTAAGATGGATACCATGAGCAATGTCCTTTTCTAAAGAAATTTCATACTCTCTCAATTAAATGTTTTATAAGTTCAATGCACACTTCTGCGGGCATATTTCCATTAATTCTGTCCCAAGTTCCAAACCTTTGATTCTCTTTCAGAGGAATGAAAGTTAATATTAATGTCTTATGTTGCGTGGCGAAGTCCACTCATTGAAAGTTAGACAAACATTTCTGGAATTTAGTCCACCTTTATTAATACTGGCAATCACTATTTCCTTAAAACGCGCAGCATAACCTAATACTAAGTCTCTTACAGTATTAGGAGAATTGGGGATATCTGCAAAACCCCGACAGTTCAGGCTTCACGTAAATCGGCAGACGTACAGAAAATGCTGAATGGTTAGCCATCATGAGCAGTCATTCTAGCCAGTACAGCAGCTAAGGAGTTGTCGGTCTTACTGAGAAAAAATCTGTTTTCTTTCTTCGAGGCACGAGTGAGCCTTCACTTTTCTTTCTTATGATTTTACTTGGAGGACATTCGTCATTTACGCTGGAATTTCTCTTAATTCACATCGTTTTGACAGATTTATCTTATAAATAGAGTTTAGGGGCACATGAAGTCCCTTTGTGGAACCACCAACAGTTTTTAAAACTTTACTACATGATGTGCATTTTGCCGATTGACTTCGTAAGAAATGCTGCCAAACTGAGTTAACATCTTGGGTGCCAGTTGTCCATTCTACACAATTTCCTGAGTCCTTTTCATTTGCAGCCATTATAATTTGGGGTGGCTGTAAGAATAATATATAATTTATGAATATGGATTTTATAAATTAATTTCACTTCCAACTTACATTCAATATAGAAGCAAGCAAACCAGTTATTCAACATGTAATGGCATGATAAATATAAGAATATTGTAAAATATTTTTCAGTTTTTCTTATTTATTACAAATTTTGACAAATTAATCGTTCCAATAAAAGGTATTACTCAATGAACTCAAACGATTAGCATTTTGTACTTCATGTCCAAGAAAACTTACTTGTTAGCGCCACCTGTTTGCGAAAAGGTGAATGTCAATCCCGGAATCCCGGGATTTGTATATTCTAAATCCCGGGTTTTCGGGATTATCATTTCTTCCGGGATTGACATTCTTCACTCTTTAGTTGGATCCCACCTTTCGGTACAGCTGCGTGTGTCAGCGTTTCAGTGACAACAATTTATCCTCCGGTGCAGGAGGAGTCTTCAGGTCGTAGTGGCGTTATTTTGATTTTGGCCGGTAAATGCTGGCAGGCTAATGGTGCCAAGAACATAACTCGGTCCTGCGTTTTGATTGATCGAGGTGTTGAACAGCCTTTTCCACGTCGTGGCCAACGAATGCTCATCCTACCTGATGAAGTTTTTTGTGTTCTTCATGATTTCAATGGCCTCTGGAATCAATCTCGGGAAATATCTGTTTTCTCTTGCAATCAATCAACTGTTTTCCAAGTCAACGTTGTGGCCAGGTACTGTCTAGGCATGCTGGGCGATGGCTGAGAGTTGGGGGGAGGGGGATTCCCCACTGGTTAAGAACCCCTGATCTAGAGGTACGCAAAAACTGAATTGAGTTTCTACAGGGTTGAAACTCCCAGGAAAACTGTTTCCATTTCCTTAAATATTCAGGTTCGACGCTGGTGGTTCTTCCATAACTTTATAGCGGATTTTCCATTTTGCTCATTGCAATTCTTATTTCTTTTATATATTATTAAGCATAAATTTGGACCGATTTCTTTCACTCCTGCTTTAATAGACTGCTCAATCTTTAATAATTTTTATCCTTACGATTTTGTTGCGTTATGTGGTGTAGTAATTATTATTACATGCATGGAAATTTAGATCCAGCAATATACATTATAGACTCATTAATTATATCTGTTGAAGAAGTTATACCTTACCTGTTGAAATACTAGATGTAGAAACTGGGGTTTAGATACGCATTCGCCAACATAGGGCAGTGTGACTTCAAGTATTCATATGGTTAGGAAGTTTTTAAACCATATGAATGCGGACTGTGAGGGTCCTCTTCCGTTCCCTCCCAGCTTAGTTTTCATCAAATTCTGGAAGAGGCGAAGTGTTTTCTGATCTATAATGAATCCTCCTTTTTGATTAGGTGAGATAAATAATGATAATTGAACCCTCTGATTCTATGTCATAATATCATGAAGACTGAAATAGAGAATAAAAATGACCTTGAAGAATTTGATTTACAATTAAAAGAAATTTGTCAACTGAAGCATATCTTCGAACACCCATACAAACTGCTTACATATATCTTTATGATAAACCTGTTCTACGTTACCTATCAGGTAAGTTTCTTGAGTTAGAAAATACTGAAAATATTCACTCGGTTAGGGTTTACTCCCTCACCACATCGACCGAGCCATATTCCGCACCAATTGATAAATGAGTGAATGGTTTCCAGAAGAAATGCTTCAAAAGAGAGAGCTAAGTTGAAAATAACAACAGTTATTTTCACATAGTTCTTAAGCTTCTGGCTTATTCCTTTCTCAATTCCATTTATAACAGCCTTTTTATCGCTCCATTCTTCCTTTCCTATCTTAATTCCATCTCTTGTGTAAAATTCGCTTCGCCCACTCCGTCCATCTCTGGTGGTTGCCCTACTTTCCTCTTCCGAGGTGGTTGCCATTAAAATGTTTTTTTTTGCCATGGGTGAATCTTAATCCTTTTTATATGTCCATACATTTTTAATCGTCTTGTGTTCATTACTTTAATAATCTTTTCACCGACTTTTTCTTTGCTTACATTTGTTGCTTACTAATTTTAATACCCTACAGATATATCTTCAGCACCAGAAACTCCATTTCTACTGACCCCAGTCTCTACCTATCCCTCTGCTTTATTTCCCTTTATACTGATTCACAAAAAGTACTATCTGAATGACTGTGTGATGCATTCGATGTTTTGTTTTCTATTGGGTTCTTTCACCGAGATACGCTGTACAATTTTTTTAATTCCTTGAAATGTAAACTGTAATGACTGTAAACCACGGTAATTTCAGTTACTTGACCATGACCTTGGCTTTATATTCTCCTCAGGGGGGTTATTTTGTAATCTCACTTTAGTGAGAATACGTCATAAAATGTCACTTTTTCGTAGTTCAACTCCGCCACCCAGGCGGCGTGACCATCTTCGGATCTCAAGCAGTGAACTGCCGGTCATGTTCTGGTCTTTTAGACGATTCATCCGCTCTGATCCGTATCTTTCGACTCTTGATCCGTATCATTATCTCCGCCTGCCATTAGTTCCATCTCACCTGTCATAAAGAACGTGACATGGAGCCACCATCGTTTCCACTTGAAGCTTGAGTTGGAAAATAAACAAGGGCGAGAAAGATACAAACGATTTTAAATCGTATTGTTGTAATTTGCTAAACGTGAAGAACTTCAGCATTTTCAACTCCAATATATTGGGCACTTGAAGGTATGCTTTGATTGAAATGCTTATGTTATTATTTGCTTGAATTATCTGTGTATATATTTCGTATCAATATTTACCAAACAATGTTGCTGATACCTTTGTTTTCGTGTGCCTATCCGCCAGTGTATGGAGAATAAAATTCAGTTATTTATACCATAATTTCATAATTTTAACAAATATTGCCTTAAAATCTACGTTCTTGGTAGATTTTTCCCGTGCTTGTGAATCGAACACTAATTAGATGCACTTAATTTTTTTTAAATATTGAGTGATCGCTTACATGTCGCTTGTAGTTTTGACTGTATTTATATTTTCGTGGTATGTACAGTGTAAGATATCTTCCGTGAGATGTCGAGCAATCTGGGTATTTGCTATTCTCGGCATCTTTTATTTGATATAAGGTAATTGAAGCTTCGACAATTCACGAACCGATCGTGAGCCGATCATTAAGAGAGGGAAACGGATCTCCCGCCTTTCCACTAAGAGTCACTAAAAAGGTGAGATTACAAAATAACCCCCCAGTTCTTTTTCTCTTAGGCAAGCTTTAATAGTTGCCGCTAATCACCTAGGTAATTAGAGAAAATTAAAGCTCTTCATCCCCTAGGACATTTGTTGCCTCGTGTTAATGGCATCACTTAAGTTACCATATCCTCCGTATAAACAAAGATAGAAAAGTGACTTTTGCTGCAATGAATAGGCAACAAAATGTACTATAAGTTTGCTAATAACACATTTTATCGTATCTCGGAAAATAAAATTGCTATCGTAAAGTATTTGTTTTTGAAATATGAAACTACTACGAATATTTAAGAGCCATCTTGAAAATAAGATAATATTATCATTGATGATAGCAGTAAAAGAACCATACGTATCTTATGCACCACTGTGACAAGTTTCATATCTCCTCAACCAATATTTGTCATCGATATTCGGCGTTTTCATGGTGACTGTCGAATGCTTGTGACAAAATGTTTGCGTTGCCATAGCTCGGTAACTAAGGAGCTGCGACCCCATGTTCATAGGACAAAAAATGCTTAAAATCACTTCACCAACCTCCTCCACAAGTATTGCCACTTCCTCCTGAAACACCCTGTATCTATATTAATTTTGAAGCGTGTCAGTCAGTCATTCTGTATCCATTTTGTTTATATCTCTCTCAAGTTTTGAGCTAAAGAAATGAGATTTGGTGCATTAAATGTGGATTCTCTGTCTGTACTATTTGGTAGGAAATTTGATTTGGTTAGTGGCAAATTTTGGGGTTGTTTTTACCCCAATATTGTTAACATTGACACCCATAAGAAAAGCATTGAATTTGGTGCAGGTTTTTCTTCATTTGCTTTTTTAAATTACTTGAATTCAAGATATTGGATGTAGATTTGCATCATAGAACGCATAAAAGGATGTAGTATTTAATTATTTAATTCAATTTTCTTATACGCTTCGTTTTTGTCCAGGTACTGCGTTTTTATCTCGAAATTCATCAATTTTTCTTTCTTTTCAATAATAGATATTTCCTTGGCAACCGGGCTTGAATACCCATTTAATAGCGATTTTATAAAAGGCTCTCCACTCCTGCAGCCTTTAAAGGCCAGGTTCAGTGACTAATTTGATAGTTGTAGTCAAACGACTACAGTTCCCCGTTCGCCTTGCCTTCTCAATGTGTAACGTCGTGCAGCGTCGTGCCTTGTCGGGCTCCATTTTTATTTGTTTTGTTTGGTTTTGTGTATTTGGTTTCGTTCGTTGTTTTTTTTTTGATGGTATTAATTTGTATGTTGATGTTTTACGTTGTTTATTGTTTTTGTTTTGAAGGTTGCTATGTATCGTTGATAAAGGGAGGTGATTGTTAAAGAGTTTAGGAAAAAACAGAAAGGACGTGGAATAAAGAGGGGCAATGCCCAACTGAGTTATAAGAAGGTTGATATTATTTGAGGGATCCCGACGTCACAGATGATATCAACAAGGGTCGATCGTTTCAAGTACGTGGATTAAATCTGGAAAATCCATGCTTTCGTGTGGTCAATTATATGTTGCATGCTCACGAGTGGGACAGATCAATAATGCCAATTTCAACACCACCTGATGAACACAACGCTTGCCTCGAAGCATCGCATCTTTGGAGACATGTACAGAAACTCATGTTAACGACCAATATGCGCGTAAATCAGCGCAATGTGTAAACCATATTTCCAAAACAGCTGTTGGACATCGGTAATGGAAAAGTACCTGTTGATGCCGAAACAAAAAGTATTTCAATTCCATTGAACTTTTATATCATTGTTCCATCGATCGAACAATCATTTCAGAAAGTTTTTCCACAAGTTGTCACCAATTACAAAAATCACCGATGGCTTTGCGAACGCGCTATTTTGGTAGCAAAAAACACCGACGTCAATGCAATCAACTACGCCATCCACGAACGAATTTCGGGTGAGTCTGTCACCTACAAATCGATTGATAGCGTCATGAATGTGGACGAGATTTTTAACTATCCAATTGAGTTTTTAAATTCGTTGGATCTTTCTGGTGCACCACCGCACAAATTATCACTCAAACTCGGCGAACCAATAATTCTTTTGCGCAACATTAATGCACCACGAATGTGCAATGGAACCAGGCTCACTGTCAAACCACTGATACCAAACGTCATCGAAGCGACAATTCTGAATGGCAAGTCAAATGGAAAATATGTGCATATTCCACGTATTCCCATCATTCCCGAAAGTTCCCATTCCTTGCATTCTCAATTACAATCAACAATGCATAAGGTGAATCGCCTCAAGTGTGTGGATTAAATCTGGAAAATCCATGGTTTTCACACGGTCTATTATATGTTGCATGCTCATGAGTGGGACAGCCGAAAAAGTAATTTGTTTTTGCAGAGGGCGGTAAGACCAAACATATTGTATATCCGAAAGCACTTGAATAAAATTTTCAACTCTATTTTATTACACAAAATATCATTTTATTTCATTAATGTTGAACATGTAAATGTGTCTGCTTTTTATATGTGTGTCTACTTAAAAAGAAAAAGAGGCATTGCAACGCATGCCGGGCCCCGCCGGCGATCGCGCCTCAAGTTCGCGCCACCATATTTCTCTCTCAAGTTTGCATGGGATGGGAAGGCTTAAAACAATGCAATTGTTGTTTTGGGGAAGAAAAATTATTCTGAATGTTTTTTTCATTTTTGGGAAACATATACACTCATTTAGCCACATTTCCCACTGATTCCACTTGAGTAGTGCAAAAAAAAAGAAAAAAACACCAAGTTCACTTCAAGAGCACACCAGACAAAGACACAATATTAATATATATATACTAGCAGGTCTGATAGTATATATATATTAATTTTTTAGCGTGTCAGTCAGTCATTCTGTATCCATTTTGTTTATTTCTCTCTCAAGTTTTGAGCTAGAGAAATGAGGTTTGGTGCATTAAATGTGGATTCTCTGTCTGTATGATTTGGTAGTAGTTTTGGATTTTTATCAGTTAGTGGTGCAAAGAAAAACGCAATAAAACCGTGGTTTTTGAGAGTTTAAATTTAGTTAGATTCCGGGGACTTGTTTTTCGGGACTCCCGGGTTCAGTTTTTCAGAGTGAGTCTATCTTTCTCGGGACTCTCGGGTTCACTTAAATAGGTTAGCATATGAAATTCATGTATTATATGCCCTCATCTTTTTAGCTATGACTAACCAATCGTCGGAGTGACTGTATCTCAAAAATGGTAATCTCCTCAGTCAACTACAGTGAGAATTGCACAGAAAAGTGAATATTATGAATTGTTTTACTCCAAAATGTTTACTTATGTTTCAAAAACTATTCTCAATGTTTTTTTTCATTTTTGGGAAACATATACACTTATTTAGCCACATTTCCTACTGCTTCCACTTGAGTAGTGCAAAAAAGGAAAAACACCAAGTTCAACTTAAGAGCACACCAGACAGAGACTGCCTGCAAAGCAGGCAGCAGGTATGCTAGTATCATTTAAGCATTTAAGTGACTGGAGATACCTTCTTACCAGTTGGTCAAGTTTAAAGTTTGCCTTTTAGACTTTAAAATACAGTGAATTGTTTTGCCAAGATAAAAGAGAGTGATATTTGACTTAATGAATGTGCGTAAATTATGGTGAACGATCGTGAACACAATTCAATGCTTTGCTCTTTAAAACAGGCGATGCGATTTGGAGGACATTTTCAACATTTCTTCCTAACGCATCGAGATTTTGATGGTCGCAAAGAGCTCTTCTCGTTGTTCTTCGGATGGCTCCTTTGGGGTACTGTTGGACTCTCTATCTATTTTTAACCTTACGCTACTTTAGCTACCCGTTACCTCGACCGAAACTCTATCGAGCCATATTCATATGCCATGGGGCTTTCATTTCCATCGCCGAGCAGTTTTAAAGCTATTCATTTATTACATCTATACAAGTTTTATCCATTTTCTGTACCCCTTCAAATTTATGTCGCAGCTCTGCGCACGTCAGAAGAGCATGAAATTAGTCTGGAAAGGTTATGCCTTAGATCAGTGTTTTTCAACCTGCTTGATTATGCGACCCCCCTAGTTGCGTCTCAAAAATAGAACTACGATTCGACAAATTGGTAAAACATAAACAGGCACAGCCTTTTCACTGAAATTATTGTTGTATCATTAATGTAGTGTAGGTGTTGATTGTAATATTTACTGTAGCGTAGGACCTATAACCCTTGCTTTTTATTTTACCTGGCTTGCGACCGCGACCCCCCATTAAGCCTTTGCGACCCCCATGGGGGACCCACAGGTTGAAAAACACTGCCCTAGATGATGCAGCATTTTCAATCGTGCTTATATTTGCATGTGCTAGGAAAATTAGAGACATTATTTTTAAATTGATCACTAACCTACAGATTAATTTTAAATGCTTTTTACTAATTCTAGTATCCAAAGGGTTCATTTACTTTTTCGAAAAGTTTCGCCACTTGAAATATTTCACCTGACGACGCCTCCGGGAAGAGAGGCGTCGTCAGGAAAAAGCAACAAAACGTGATGGATCCCGGAAATAACAGAGCAAATTATTAAAAATTGCAAAACCTGAAGGGAATTATTTGTATTCTGCAAAAACGGATACATCGCGGCAAAAAATGAGAATTTCATTCAACACTAGTGCTATTAGTCTTACAGTAATCTAAGTATTTTTTATTCACTTCGATTAGATTTTAATGGATACGCAAATGTGTCGTGCTAGCTATTTACAGCTTTACCTCGCTTCATTGCAGTTGTTCCTTCTCATTGCGCGATTTATCCACGCTCGTTGAGGCTTTCCAAATGCTTTGGGGGGGGGGGGGGGCGCTGTTCCTTTAGCAACCGAGAAAGCATGCCCCTTGTTTCCCCGCTGTCTTTCCGCTTCGCAGTTTTCAAAAAATGACTAAAAACTTCTCCTCTCCGATGAACGACCCTTGTTTTGGAGGGGAACGCGCATATAATTCGTACTCGGAGGGCTTAATTTGTGACGCAACCACGCAGAACTGCGTTTATGTGGTTCCTTTTTCCTCGGCGTTTATTTTCTTTTCATCTTTGCGGAAATTCAAGTCCAAGCGAGGCTGTTCCATTTTAGCCCCCTTCCCTCAACGCGGCTAGGCTTGCATTCTTTACTTATTTGCTGAGATTAAGCGTCACGCTGAACTCAGGCGTGTCACTGAGTTGGTTGAATTGGATTTTTAGGTGTGGTCGACCGACGCGACGTAACAAGGCACTAATTTCATCACCAGCTCTATTTTTGCGAATTGGAGCGGTAGTATTTTATCATATTTTCACGAACGCAATATAATAATGGGTACTTGAACTGTACTTGAAATCCATGAAATTTTAAATTGCAGCAGTAAAATTGATTGCCTAAATCTGTTGATAACGAAAGCATCAACTTTAGCGGATTAAAAAATTTTTACATGGTAATTGATATAATAAGATTATTTGTTTCTTCGGATTTTTCTTACCGGGATTTAATTATACCCTAAATTTGTCTGCTCCAGTTTATGAAATGTTATTTTTAGTGTAAAAGGGTTGTAACTATTCAGCTATTCATAGATAATTACTTACCCTGGCGTACTTGAGGAATGGAAAATACGTTTAGTACCCAAAATATTTTTAAGATGATTGCCATTGATATTTTCTGAGCTGATTTCGGTTGACGGAGCTAAGCTCTTCTGGATTTTTCTTTCTTTTGGATTTAGAGATGCTGGGAAACGCTATTAAATACGCCTGGATCGCCTGTAGTTTGTCAATATATACGCTGTATGTATAATAGATCTCATTCCCGAAAAATGGCACTATTTCATTCTGACATTTTCGAAGGAAATAGAAATATTTTCTATCACAAACAGTTATCTATCGCCTTGAGCCGGAGAGATGTACCGAGCTAAGTCAGCAAACAAGTTTAACGAAGTGATTTATTGCGTGATTGTGCTCATAGCCAATCTTTTCCACCGACGGCTATTTCCTCAATCTCGCGCGACTAAAGCGGACCACTTATCTCCGCTATTCATCCACTATCTTATCAATTGCGATAATTGCCTTTACTGCTAGATCTCCCGCCAGCTGTTTTGTACTCTTTGGTATCACCAAGGTCGCAAATCTCTTTGATAAGTGTTTATTGTCATTGTCGAGTGGCTCCGTCGTTGCAGTAGGCTCAACATTGATCCTTTAGCTGCGGGAGCACTAAGATTTCTCTCGAATACGAAGTACAGCATGCATCATGGTCGCACTGCAAAGTTAATTATAATAAATCTTTAGAGCACTAACCTACTGCGCACCTTCACTAGTCCCATCCTGTGCATGACATGGGTAAATCCAATATTTATCCAAATTAAGGGAGTAATAAAGGCATTAGTCGTCATATTTTATAGGATAAAATTGTTTTTGTAGCATCAATGGATGCATTCAGTAAGCTTTGAATAATTCATAGACATTTTCAAATTTTTGGCATGAGACATATTGATGAAGTGACACAGAAACTTTTGTTAATACCTTCCCTGTATCTGATGGTAAGTCGGTTTTAACGTTTAACGAAAGAAGAATTTTTTTACATATTAATTCGGTAGTGCATCTCTGTTATTTTGTCCCATGCATCAGTTCTGGAGATATAGTGCGGAGTTATAATAATATCCTCCGTGCAATCCTGAAGCTCGTCAGATGTGAAATTTTCAGGCCCATAGTGGAAACCCAACGTGTATCCCTGAAGTCTCTTGCGGCTCCCAATCTAGTCCTTCCATCAGCTGTTTTACTCTGTTCGCTCGTACCACTTTGTAGCAAAGAGTGTATGGGAGGAAAGAGATAGGAAGACTTTAAGAGAGCTAGAGTATTCGGAAAGTAGATATTTTTATGTAGAGGAAGCGTTAGACAATAGTTAACCACGGTCGGGATAATTATAGGCAGGGCAGTTTATAGGCCGGTCATTTTTAGGTAGCATACCTATGGTGATGGTAATGGAGGCCTTGCTTGGTGATGAACTGAATAGCTTTCACTCGAGTCCTTGTTACCATCTTACAGAAGCTGGTTACCCACAGTGGGAACGGTAGTGGTAGAAAAATAGTGGCAAACGAGAAGGATTATGTTAAGTTTCGTATTTTGCGACGTATTATTGTTATTACTGAATGACTTCGCTTGCGATGACATCGGGCGAAGCTACTCCTCTGTTTTGTGCCCTGCTGGCGAATAAGCGGTATATAATTCATAACGGAGCGCATATCTACTATTATTAAAATTAATCAATTTTCGGAAGCAGGTGACCAAAACAACTGTCGGGAAATTTTAATTGATAGTTGATTTCACGGCCAGAATATCTCTAATGGCTGCAAGGATGGGGCTGATTTCAGAAAGTGAAGATCGGACAGCGACTGTTAAAGTTAACGTGATTGGTCGTCGGCTACTACTAGTAGGTCTTCCAGGGAACGAGTAGCAAACTAGTACCACATCACTTATGATATAAAGTACCTAACTCAGTACAACAGCTATCATTCTTGATAGCCAGCATGGGTTTTATATATCACACGATACTGGAAAACTATCATACTAGCGAGTATCTTCGAGTATAGATACTGCTGGACCAACTATCGTATTAAACGGGCTTAATTTTTACAATGCAGAAGTTGAGTTTTGCCGAGGGTGTAATGTCACCACCACGATTTTGTCAAAGTCCGCGAATTTTTATTGCTTCCTGAATAAGACCTCTGGAACGAAAATCGAGTGTTACATATTATTACGTACTTTTCCTCAGGAAAAGGTCTGTCAGAATAAGATAGTAAAAAATGCCCCCAGCGATTTTGACTCCAGGACTTTGTTACCGTGTTCGACTGCCTTAAATATCGTTTACCAAATTTTGTTTACATTGTATCCGTAATAGCACAAAAGCATTTTTAGGTTTTTTCCTCGGAAAATATTCAACCAAAAGTTTTGAATTTCTGGGTTTCACTAGGTATTAACAACTTCAAGAACGTCGTATTTTTTTACTCCCAGTGCTGCTGAAAACTTTGGAGTTGTGCAAGTTTGAAACTTTGTTTTCGCAATACCTTCCTGTTTAAAAGAGATGTCAATTTTTAAATGAATGTCATTAATGTATTTTAGTATCCTCTGTATACATGATTTTTTCAGATTTTTCGAAGTGGTGGTACAAACTGAAAAATATTAAAACCTGGTGACTGGTCCTTTTGAGTCACATTTTTCCTGTGTTTCTGACACCAATTCTGGCTAAAGAATTGATATTTTTCAATGAAATGTGCTATAAACATTGAACATTTTTGAATGCCTTTTTCGGCCAGACCTTTTCTGGAATTCTTTGCCATTCATCATGGAAAACGAAATTTGCATCAGGCAGCTTATGAGTCTACAGCTTATTAGAGAGCAAGTGGTGTGAATAGGGGCATAAGGGGGGAAAATGTTACCGACCTTTTAGCTTCCACCTTGAAACCGCCCCAGGTGCGTGTTTCCGTTCCGTTGCTGTCACTCCTTGTTTCCGCGAGCTCGACCCCCATTTCACACCCAGACGGCATGGCAGCGTCCCCTCCCACTCGAGTACCGTCGCGTCGTCTCATTCGGAGAGAAGCACTCACTTTCACCGTCTCTACCTCTCACCACCTCTCTCTGCCTATTCATCCACTTTTCCTCCGTCCACTCACCTCCTCAGCAACGTGTCTCGCTAAGGCAAGAGGACGGTGGTCGAAGGAGAAGTGAGAGGTTTGCAGCGAGCACCTCCGCCCACGATTTTTTTTTTATTTTCCGGCGGAAAAAATTGCGGACTGGAAAAAGATGAGATGCCGCCGTCAACTGAGTCCTTATTAAATTCCACGGCCACTTGGTTCTGAATACGGGGACTTGCGGGGCGGAAAGAGCATATTAGGCCTCCGCTCGAGCAACAAGTAAGAGATTAAAAAGAAGTGGCTTTTCTAGAGAGGACCCGGGAACAGCTAGTTTTGATTTGATTTATCTTGTTGCTTGAATGTTTGTTGGTTGAAGCATTTGTTCACCGATTTATTATACCAGGATTTGGCCGCGGACCGGAGGTTTCCGGGGATATATTCGGGTGGTGGACTGAGCTTGAGCTACAAACAACTTTAGAAGTGACTTTTTTAAGAGAACACGAAATTAGCTCCTTTGAATTTTTTTCATCGGCTGCTTAAATGTTTAGAGGATGGTATTATTACTTTTATTCTTTTTAGAGCTGTGTACCGAATATATGGGAGAGGGTAAAAATCCTTAAGATTTTTTACGGGTGAAGGACCTTATCCCCTAACACGATTTCTTTGTTCATCTCAGCACACGTCATTCCTCTTTTTATCCCCTCCATGAAGTATATCCTCTTTCTTCCCCGTCCCTGCTTACTTAACATCCTCTCATCTATCATGGACTCCAACAACCCCTTCGCCCCTCATTACCTCTTCCAACCACCAAATTAGCCTTTTTCTTATCTCATCTAAAAGTTTCCTTTCCTCATCAACCACACCAGGCACTTCCTCGTTTGTCTTCCTCTCAGTTCACTGCACCTTTCCATCCTCCACATCCGCATCTTGAACGCCTGCACTCTGCAGCCAATTCTCGTCTTCCTTTCTCAGAGTCCACGTTTCTGCCCCATACAACGCTACACTGCATATCAGACTCTTCACCTGCCTCTTATTCATATTCTTACGCCTGTTTCGAAGACTAATTCACTCTTAAATTAAAATCCGGATAGATATACTACCATGCTAAGTTTTTTGCTCTCATGGACTCAGTTTTACCGATTGGATACTTTTTGGTTGGTAAATTTACCTATGGTGAATTAAAAGCTAACAAAAGCTCGTTTCTTAAATTTCGCTTACCTATAGTGTCCGAACTAATTCAGAAGGGAGGGACTGATGATGATTTAGTACATTGAAATGTAGGTAGTAATTGAAGTTATATTTATTTGTGGAAAAACGCCCATATTTAACACATCCATGCTATGGTATCCGATTTTGGGAGGGCAATCGCATTTGTATCCTTTACCTATTATAGCACGTCTAAATTTCCTGGGCGTGTTTTGAAGTCTCCTTTAATGTTTATTGTCGTCATATCTCATGAGAACCTAAGCTTGAAATGACATTTTGTAATGCCCTTTTAATCTAGCGGTCTCACGAAGTCAACTTTTGATTTATTTTCCCTGTAAAAATCCCACGCTTATCAAGGCGCATTAGAAGCTCATCGAACATCTTACTTTATCGCGAGTCGGGATGAATCACTGCTTTCATGATTTACGGTGTGAACTGGTAATATATGACTCCCTTTTTCAGCGAAAAAACAGAGCGTGTCGGATAATCTCGCTCTTTAATGGTGATTGTTACCTCTTTTACTGGGTAAATTAGTATTACGCCTTTTAAGCGTGATAATGTATTCTATTCGTTTGGCTACCTATCTACGTCAGTTTAATTATGAATTATAAGCTTTTAGATGAGGATAAAAGTCTCCGCACACATTCTTTTCAATTTTAACTGGCTATCCTCTTAAATACGCGACAATGACCGAAAGATAATTTTAAAAATAGTGTTTATGAATTTTCCCTCCGACAAATTTGTCATGCAAAGCATTCATTTCCAGATAATTAAAATAATTATGCAAAAAAGAACTGAGAATTCTTCTGATTGGTTATTTTCTTTCACATCACTAGGAATATTAAACTTATAAATTATTTGCCACATCTCTAAGTAAAGTATGTCTTTACTTTCAAATTAGGTTCATCAGGTTTGCAGTTATTGCTCCCTGCACCATGACACTAAATTGTAATAATTAAAGACAAGACTCCTACAGGTATGTTGTTTTATGCATCAAAAGGACTTAATTCTCAAATTTATAAATATTCGAGGAAAAACTGGAAATTAATTAGCAATTTAATTTTAAATTTTTTATACTTCAGTATTGTTATATTTGTGTTTTCCCTACATTATAAATCACTGTGAAATAAATAGTAGGAAGTAGCGTCGCAGCCTGGAGGAAAACGGATAACTACTGAGCTTACTTCAATGTTGTTGGTTTTTTGACAAGCCCAGTCAGCTCAACTGACGATGAGTTAGGCACTGGAGAGGTGAACCTCTTCTTAGCTCTTAGATGTGAAATTCATCTACCTCAGGGATGGCTTTTAGGTGAAGTCAAAACCCTATACAGTCGACCTCCGGCTTGTAGTCAATGCTCTTGTTTACGGTACATACCGTATTTTTATTTAAGTTCATTTATTGTAACAAAGAATACATTTATAATTAAGAAAGGAAAGAAATCTGGAGCATTCATTCTGATCGATAGCGAGATTTGACCTCCATGAGTTTGAAAAGAGTTAACAAAACGTTATTGTTACTCAAACTACGGTTCCCACGGACTCCGATTACCTTTTCAGCGCTAGTATTCCATTCCTTCTCATCCAACCCACGTACTAATTTTCGGTGGGTAGGCGATTTCTCATTTTGCAAAGCGTAGATGTTCATTTATTGATATATTCTCATAGTAACTCTTTCGAAAACAATCTTGCATTTTTCAAAATGTTAGATTGGTTTTAGCGCAAATGATGGGAAATATACATGACAGGTATCAATTAATATTTTTTTCATTATATTCTACAAAGAGTTGGTTGTATAATGTTTATTGAGGATTAGTATATAATAATATGTGTAAACATTTTCTTAAAAATATAAGCTCTTATAATTCTGTATCTAACGCAAACAATCAAAGGGAATTTGCCGAGAAGTATCGTGATTGATATCTCTTATTCCCAATCCCATCAATGCAGCCAGCTGCGTGCAAAATAATTGAAATCTGGTCATCTTATTTTTCAACTTGTACAAATTTAGCTCCCAATAACTCTTTGTGATTTATATATACTTTGCATCTTATCAGGAACAAAAACTCCTTCAACGTGTGTTATTTGATGACAGAAATTCCTGATTTTAATGACCTCTTTATAAAGCGTTTGATATAATTTGGACTGCGTTGTTCACAAAATGCTCACCTTTTTAATGGGGAATATTTTTTAATAGATTTTATTTTATCCACTATTTATTTTTTGTGTCCCTACTTCTCAACGTCGAGATTTTAAGAGAGCTAAAGTTACTAAATACCATGGCTATATATCAATTTGTGTCGAAATAGGGAGTAGTAATGCTGTGTTTAAAAGAATAAAAATTTGATCTCATCGTTCTCTGATAACGCCTCAGGCAAGGATCAGATCAGAATGTGTCCCTGAGATAATGGGCTAGAAATGCACACATCATATGCTTGATATAATTAAACATCTCAAAGTTAATTTTTCTGTAATGGAGATCGATAAAGGTTAGTTTTTGTAGAGTAGCATGTACCAATATTTTCATATATTTATATGAATGGTAGATTATTTTATTCAAAAGTCTTTCATTCAGGAATTTATATTCAAAACTTTTAATTATTTCTCTCTAAATTTTATAGGCTCAGAGTAGTGACCTCTTAGGAGTTCCTGAAGCTGCATCGGCTGCCCGCGGAGTTTCTGACTACGGCGACGTCTATGGTAAGTCTCCTCAACGTGTCATTACATAAATAGTATTTCCGTTTATCGTGCTTCGACACCGTAAGTCATTCAGAACTTAATGTCAACCTCTTACAGACAGGAGAAAAAGCAGGCGGGACGAATTTGACGATCACCCGTGCAAATCTGAGTCGAAATTTGGTGATCGAACAAATACCGGTGTTACCATGAGCTTTGAGAAGATCATGAAATTTTAAAATATATCCTGATGCATTGAATCGACCTCAATTGCTAATTTAATTTCAGAGAAAAATCAGGGAATGAAATTCTTTTTCAGAAGATAATATACTGCCATAACATTTGCAGCAGAGATTTGGTAGTATCCCGGACGTCTACCAGAGATGCCATTGCTAATTTCATCACCCACCAACTCCCTGCCAAACTTGAGAAATTCAAGACATGCACACTTGCATAGAATAAACGTTTCTGATTTCGCACTATTTAGCTTTTGACTGCTGATTTCACCTTTGAATGAATGCTCTTGAAACTTTAATTTGAGATAAAACAGCGAAAAAATTGCTTCAATGGAAGTACTTTAATGGAAGCTTGAAGATGAAATACATCCAAGGCTGCTTGCTTTCCATTACACTATTGTATGCGTCCATTGTCTTGTATGTCTCTGGGAATCTAATAATCTGGTGAGGTTTACTCACCAAACTGTCTGGGTGCTAGATCACTAACTCGCAATGTATCAATATCTGAGTTAGAACGTACGCAAAATACCTTTGGCTTTTCATGACAGCCATTCACCCCACTGACCCTTGCGCCAGAAATTTGTTTTCCGAATGGTCCTGTATTTTATGTGTGCGCCATCAATGAGAAAATATGAGAATCGTATTGAATATGAAACTACTGTATTGGTATCTCGCTCCGAAAACTCTAGAAGCATTATCGCATGTACTAAAAGGTTTAGCAAAATTTCGAAGCTTTAATGTCTCATTGTAACTTCGTGTAGGACGTAGAAATCATCCAATCCTCATTAAAGTCCTTTTGAAAGATCCAAAAGTGACACTCGTTTGAAACTTCACATTGAATGACCACGAGAGTCGATTTGAAATATACAATTTGAATTTAGAGGAATGTGTCCAGAAAAGAAATATTTTAAAAGGTTGTCAAGTTATATACTTTCCCTGTTAATTTCTCGGTAGGTATGCTCATAACATATAAACATTTTTATAATATTATGGGATTTACGTAACGGTATAAGGAATGTAAAGAGGTATGTTTGTCAGGGACCTTGCCATGTCCCATCGATTACTTCCCTGTTTATAGCATCTATTTTCCTTCCACCTTTATGAAATTACTTCAACTATAGGAATTATATAAAAAGAGTAAAATAAGATAAACAGTGTTATTTAATTATCGGTCATCATATGTTTCACTGGTAGGAATCAAAATGTAATGAGTTAAGCTTAATCCTTGTATTTCCATATGGAATAACTAGCAAGTACAATATTCCCGTTTAAGAAAGCTGTTGCAAGTCCTTAGCTAGAAATAAATTAATGGGGAAAGTAATTTATTCTAAGGTGAAGTTTGGTTGTCAATTTGAAGAATATAAAAAATCCATATGGTGCATACCGCTTCAGCTAGCGGGGAAATGAGATGGTTTTCACCGAGGAAAATTTACATTTAAGTTTTTAGAGCGCTCGTTTCATTTGTAATCATTTTTTGTTGCAGGAAACATTAAATTTGGTTAAAGTAATCCCGTTCCTCTTACTTTTCAGATGTAGGGAGTGTCGGAAGCGCCGCGACGCAGCATGGCCACCAGCCGAGGTGAGTGTGCGGAAAAAAGTGAGGTGGTCGCAATACCTCGTCATACTTTTAATTTAAACCCAACTTTTGGGAGAGATGTCACCGTTAACTTTTTATTTTGCATTTTATCGGCAAATTTTATGGATAAATTTTAATATTAAGGGAGATAAAGTGGTTGTAAGGACTGGGATGATTTTTCGACTAAAAAGCCCATTTCATTTTCACCCATGTCCCCCGTAATAATTATCTATTCTCTGCTCTGCAAATATTGTAGAAGAATGAGATACCAGAGTGCATGAATTGTAAAAAAATTAATATCTGTGATGATACATCCTCTTCAAGAATTTAATCATATTATCTAGATCTTCGGAGTAATTTAGTTATTGAATTTTCGGTAAAATAAAAATGTTTTGTCTCTGAACCAGGCGTTGCGCAAGTCACCCGTCTTTCTTAGATTTATTTTGTAAAGTTCAATATTTGAGGATAATATCTATCATGCCTCTGGAAATATAAATACTGTTCTCTTTTATGTTTCCTAGTACCCATTTCCGTCCCACAGTTTCATTAAATGGCAATTTGTCTTCTGTTTTCTTGGAAACGTCAATAAGTTTCCGATTTCAGTCGAATGCTTGATCTCATCTAAATTGGCTCCCACAACTCATCCACGCATCCTTAAAAATTAAGTGGAAGTAGATGCTTCCCGTCGGATTTTCTGTGTGGAGGTGATGGAGTAATATGAACCCGATTCAACGGTCTTTACTGGTTATATTTCTAACTCAATGTATATTGGCCGACAGTTGTTTCTACAACGAAACAATCATTTTCCAGGACGGTTTTATGGTCGATACCATATTCGATCAACTTAAATTAAGGATGGAATATTACTGATACCCATGTTATGTTTCATAAGATGGGACGATTCCAGAAAATTAAGCCTGATTCAATTAGTATTGATAATCTCGACTTTAAGATTTAACAATAATGAGGATATGCTCTGTAATTTTGTTAAAATGTTTTTTAGAAGATATGCATGATCGTAATCAAAATTGCACTCTCTAAGTGCTCCTTGTCGTACAAGGATCTTCATCACCTCAAAAATGAAACATGCATTAATATTGGCAGTCAATGTCTTATATAGAATGGAGCAATTCCACAAAATTAAGCCCGAATCAATTTGTGAAGATACAAGGGCGGACTTAAAAGTAAGGTCTCCAATTTTTTTTGTCATAAAAAATGACATTTATTTACATTGTTGGACACATCGTTCGAAAGGTCATGGCTTCAGCTATTTTTCGATATAGTCACCATGGCGCTCGATGATTTTCCTCATCCGCATGATGAACTTTTGCATACCGTCGTCATACCAGCTTCCGTCCGCGTTGCGAAGGCGTTGACCTCCTCTTGCACCTCGTCGTCCGTCGCGATTTTCATCCCTCCTAGGTGTTTCTTCAGGGTGAGGAACATATGTAAATCACTTGGTGCGACGTCGAGGCTGTACGGAGGATGCCCGATCACTTTCCACCCAAACTTCGAGATCAGTTCCTGCGTCTGACTAGCCGTATGCGGTCGCGCGTTGTCGTGATGAAATGAGACCCCCTTCGTCAGCATTCCTAAACGTTTGTTCTTGTTGGCGCGCCGAAGCTTTTGTAGTGTTTGGCAGTATCTTTCCTTATTGATAGTGGTTCCCGGGGGCATGAAATCCACCAACAATAATCCTCACCCTGAAGAAACACCTAGGAGGGATGAAGATCGCGACGGACGACGAGGTGCAAGAGGAGGTCAACGCCTTCGCAACGCGGACGGAAGCTGGTATTACGACGGTATTCAAAAGTTCATCATGCGGATGAGGAAAATCATCGAGTGCCAGGGTGACTACATCGAAAAATAGCTGAAGCCATGACCTTTCCAACGATGTATCTAACAATGTAAATAAATGTCATTTTCTATGACAAAAAATTTGGAGACCTTACTTTTAAGTCTGCCCTCGTAGTTTGGACTTTCAATTGAACAATTATGAGGATATGCTCTGAAATTTTGTATGACGTTTATTTTCGAGAAAATGTTCGAGCATAACCGAATTTGCCTTTTTACAGTGCTTCTCCTCATACGAGGATCTTCACCACCGCTTTAAAACTGCAAATAAAGAATCTGTGTTTCTTCATCAATTTTCATTCGAGCATTTTTTTAGCATTCACATCGCAGTAGATGCTCTTTTTCTCTCTCGTGAATCTACCTACCGACGCATTGCCAAAACCATCGAATCCTCTTCAGGGACACCTTTGCGTTGAACAATGGGACAGTCGTAGGGAATAGATCGTTCCGAAAGGGTTTAAGAATGAGATAAGGTTTTTTTTGGCGTATCTTCCATTCGGATTAGGCTGGGTTGAATGTTCCGTTCTGCGGCCGGGGCGGGGGGCGTTGAGGGCATGAAATAATGTGAAGGTTGGCCGGGAGCGTGAGAGGTGGAATTGCAGGAGAGCGGTCTTGAGGGGGTGGACCGGTGAGTTATTGGGCGGAGGGGAAGCAACGTTGGGCCCCGGCTCCTCTATTATCTCTCCCTCAACGGGAGAAGGTATTCATCGCGCCCCATTCAGACTCCCTCAAGGTTGGCCCATCTCTCTGCCTTCCTTCCCTCTCACAACTTTAACTTTGTATACCATCTCAGATGCTAGCAGCTTGTAGCGCGGGTTCTTTTTCCTCTGCATCCATTTCGTGGAAGATTAAATGGATGCCTTTTCATTCTTGTGAAAAAAATAACAAATTCACCGAAAGCTCTGTTTTATACTACCCTCCGATTCTGTGCCCCGGGTAGAGATCCATTTCGCAAGTTTTGGTCGAGTTTAAATTAAGTTTCGTGTGATGACAGAAAAGGCTTATTTTTGGGAAACTCATATCACCCTTGCGGGAGATTGCAATTTGAAATGGTGGTCGTTTATATGTGGAATATTTTTTATTTCATTTGCCATATTTCTCAGGATGAGGATTGAATGTCTTGAGTGTATCCCGAAACCAGGATGGATATTTTCTTTCGTCATTTTTAATACAATTAGTTTTTATAGAATTGTAGATTTCCTTTACACAAGTTTGAATGAATAATGTTAAATGCTTAAAAAGAAAATCTTCTTTGTTGCAGTAACTACTTCAATCATGCACAATATTTCGTCGACTATTGTACGGGCTAATCACAATAAGAGTGAAATAATTTGTTTGGTCACCTAGGCTTTAAAATATGGCTGCTACAGCAATGGGGTCTGACCACCACAACTACATTAAAAATAGTATTCTGTGGAATGAATGAGGAATTTTGTATCTGTAGCTTCAATTTGGAAGCATATACATAAGAAGAACTACCAAGGAGTAAGGGAACTAGTATTATATAGGGAGGGGTGGGGGGGTGAAGTCAACCAATCTTAGGTTTAGACGACCAATGATGATGATCTTATAGTTAGATATTTCGGTCTCTTACCGATCAAAATGAGCTCACTCGATTAATTTTGTGGTCATACGACTCAGTTAGGCCAAATTAATGTTGATATTACGTCTCTCTGCTGCACAGAGATGTTCTTCGTAGGTAAAATGAAGCAAGTCTTCATTATTTGCTTATTCATGCTCCTTCAGTTTTTATATTCCTATGGGCCCGCACTCTAAAGCAGATCTTTCGTTGTTGCGAGAGTTTCCTTAGATTGGTACTTTTAAATATCCGGAACGGTGGCGGGTCTTTTGCTCCTTGGAGGGAATCTCTCTTACTTCCCAGCTATCCTAGTTGTATTTTATTCATTAGGGATTAAGGCATTTGAGGAATTATGAAAAATTATATGAAGAGCTTAGTGTAGAATTGATGTAGGGAGAACGGATTTTTTAGGGTTAATTTAGAGTTGACTCCGCTATGGGTGGTGGGATTATATTTAATGAACAATATTGATCGAGTATATGATAGTCCTATTGTAATGAGAAGGAATGTAATTTTCTTTCGAATTTTGTCCGTTCCTTTAGTGGTACCCGAAAATGTAACAGATAAAACTGGTTAGGCTGAAATAGTGCATCCTGGGAGCATGGTGAAGAAGTTGAAAGGCTGCGGAATAAAATTGATGATAACCAGGCAGGGTGGAGGGGGGATAGAAAAGGCACTTAGCACGCGGTAGATTTGCGGAAGGAATTATAAGTAGCTAAAAGCAAATGCCCATGCTGCGTAGGAGTGCTTTCGAAACCTGTAATAAGGAGCAAATAAACCCTTTCTTTTGGAATAATTCAAATTCATACTTCAATCGTTACTTTACCTGTAATGATTGAATAAATTTGCTTTAAAGTTTTAATTTTAAGTACATAACATTAAACTGTCGATGTTCGGATGCATCTGGGTAAATTTAGTCTAGCACTCTTGACTAGCCCCCGTGAAAACTTTATGAGCATCCCCTTTGTTGTTCATAGCTGAGACCCTGAACTGGTGCCTGGCAGGAAGAGGCTAAGTAAGGGCTCTTCAATTGCACTTGTGATTCATTCGGAGTGTAATCTAAGCATTCTTGGTTCCACATTGAAGCCACCCATAAAATAGCACATGTTATTGCGTCTCATTGTGCAAGGACCGTACATATATTTCGAGAACATTGGACAGTATTACTGATTATGTTAAGTTCGTGGTGCTGAGGATTTTCCTTCATACCGGAGTAATCCCACGTCCTGCTAAAGTGAAGTTTTTTTCATACCGCAGCATTCTATTTTTCATATTTAAATATAATTTTCACAATGCCTTTCAATTAGCCACTGTGTGTGAAAAGAAAGGAAATGCCAAGATCTCTTTTGCAGTTGGATTTTCACATCCCGTTTGACACAGTTCCGAGTGTACCTAATTACTGTTTACAGCAATCAATATGAACTTGGGGTGAAAGAATGCAGTTGTTCATACCTCCATTTTAAATAAAACAAAGATAGTAAATTTCCACACAGTATATTATCAACCACAGTATATTAACAAACACCGACCAAGGTTTCGGCACGTAATGCCATTCTCAAGGAATCCTTGAGAATGGCATTACGTGCCGAAACCTTGGTCGGTGTTTGTTAATATACTGTGGTTGATAATATACTGTGTGGAAATTTACTATCTTTGTTTTATTTAAAATGGACATTTCATATTTCCACAATGTCAAGCCTGATACGCTTCTATATGTTCATACCTTCGACGAAATGTGAAGTTTATTTTGGATGTAAAGATCTTTTAATTTGTATAAGATCATAAGCAATGTTCCTAGAGGCTGGAAGTGCCTTTCATATTCCTTTAATTTGATATTAAGTACTGGCAAACGTTTTACTGAGACTTAATTTTGGAGTGATCGAGCCATGTAACAGTCAAATCAGACTCGGATCCTTGTCTTGTGTTATTCCTAGTAGGTACTCCTTAAATGAGTTTTTCACTGTACGTTTTTGTTAATTCCCGTTCCAACTTTACGACTTTCTGCTGAGGAACCAACGAGTCAGTGGGTAGTTCCACCAGGCTGTCACTAACCACCAGTTGGCAAAGCTTTCGTTTGAGGAGGAAGTCAAATACGAGATCTCTAGGGTTTTATGCTGATCAATTAAGCACCTGACCGAATTTGTTGGTAAATTGATTTCTAAATGGCTATATGTTTGATTTGTAAGGCACTTAGAGCAGCATAATGATTCCTGAACCTCACAGATGTTTTACAGAGATGATTAGATTACCTTTCGTCATCTAAAAAAATTAACACGCTGTTATGTATAAATGGAAGGGAAAGTGATTGTCCTTTTGAAAATGTCAAAAGATCGCTATTCGAATGAGGTGATATTGGAATACAATTTTACAATACTGGTGAAATTGTATTCATTGGAAGAAAATTTATGCAGATCGTAATTTGCTATACACCATGTTTGTATCTGTATATTTATTATGTTCATGCTGGTGCATTAATGCTCTATGTACGTAATTCCCTCTTACCTCGTCGCATGTTTCAATATTTTGGGTAACCTAAAACTTCCCTACTTTTATAAATATTTAATACATTGAGTGACATTTTGCAATAATGTGGAAGGAAGAAATGATGTTGAAATTATATTTTACAATATCAGCGAAATTGTATTCCTCTGAACCAATTTTAGTGCAAATTGCACATTTTTCTCATCATGTGTACCTATATCTGTATACCTATTTATTATGTTCATGCTGGCACAGTAATGCACGAAGTACGTAATTCCCGCTTACCCCATCACGTTTTAATGTTTTGCATAGCCTAATACTTCCGTACTATTGTAAATTTTTTGATGCATTGAGTGATATTGTATAGTGTGTAAAGAATGAAAAAAATTAATATGAAAAATGTAAAATATATTATAAAAGAAGAATATGGCAGAAGTTCCCTCCAAGATTACCATTAACGTTTGTTACCTTTCCCCGGGCAGGTCCATGGAGAGCGTGGCTCCTTCACTGCCGTGTGTCGGGGGCAGGGCGTCCTCGGGGGCCTTCGGGGCTGTCGGTGAGATCGCGGAGGAGGGCGAGTCGGTGGCCGGCGGGGAGGGCGGGCGCGGGGGCCGGAGGCAGCTGACCAAGTCTTGCCCGGCCCTCACATCCCAAGTGAGCATCGCGACGCAGGTCGATGCCGAAGACCTGCTGACTCCATCCTCCATGAGAGGTGAGTACTCCGGTCCGTCGCGGTTTAAACCCAAATGAGTCCACTCGTGTAGATGGGGTGCACGGAGGAAAAGAACAAGCATTTCGGATATTTGGAGGTGGTACGCAAATAAAACCAGTGGGCACATGCACGAAGATATAAAATGCATATGGAAGGGCGGGAAAATAAAATGTACATAAAAAGTGTTCATGATCTGATGAAGTCTACATTACTTCCCTATTATGTGCTTACTCTCTTTGGCTCGTGCAAAGGTGTAGAATGACTGATCAGATTTTAGATAAATGTTTCCAATAAAATATCATAGCAGGTTGTGCTTTGTTCTGCTCACGTAAACGCAGTATGTAACGTTATTGAACGGAATTGAATGTGCACTATTTTCACTGCTAATTTAATGGTCAGTTTGATAGTCTAAGTTGATACTTTTTTACCATTTTATATGTATCATTAAAGTTAATTTAATGAGAGAATATTCTCAATACCTCAGTTTTATGTCCGAATCTTCAGGAAATACTATCATAGTGGGGTTCCATATTCTGATTAATTTATAAATGATATTCGATTTCATTCATACGATATTGGCATCATTGAATCAGCTGAAAATTGCATGGATTGCGAGTTTTCAGGAAGTTTCGGACATATACCAGATGCACAAAACCTTAAGCCTGGTTCCATCGATTCGTTTTTCCTTGGCGAATTGCCAGCGTGATGGTCCCTGTGTGTGCCAGTTAACTGGGGAAAAGCCGAGCATTTTTGGCTGCGCTGATATTAATTGCACAGATATAGGTATAGCATCTTCCTTGAACTACGACCTTGACGTGGTGGAAGGGCTTGTGCGTTCCAATGACCCCTAGAGCTGGACTGGCAGGAGCAAGTACTATTGCTCCTGGTAGGGCCACCCATGCCAGATAGGTCGAAGGGTACCCCACACTAAAGCGCCATATATGGGACATATATTTAGAGCGATAACTTTCACATGTATGTGAAATATGTGGAGATAGATATGGATTCCATTAAAATTGGCCCCAGACCATATATTTAACATATATGGAGACACATATGGGAAATATATGGACTCCATATGTTTTCCATATATGGTCAGTATATTCAATTCGCCCAATTTGTAATAGAATCCGTATATGTTTCAATATATTGCACATATATGTGAAAGATGAACACCTAAACAATATTTAGCCTTTTATGGGCACAATATGTAGCCATAGCTATAGAAAAACCATGAAAACGTATACTGAACCCGAGAAATGGGAGTGAGCATAATTATCTGCGATTTCTTATAGAGGTAGGTTGAGAAACCGGAATATCTCAAAAACTACTAGTCACACGGGTATGATTCTTACATTTTTACAAATGCGCATTCTTCCTCTACTCCTTGGTATCACATTCAATTTCGTCAGTTTCCTAAGTTTAAAAAAAAATGTTAACCGTGAGAGACGAAAGCTCACCTTTACCTTGCTTTATTAAAACAAAGAATGTTGATTTGATTCATTCTTTATTCTGAATACATTTTCAATTATTATGCTTCCAATTTTCAAATATAAAATACCGTGGGTATTGTATTCTTTCAGAAATTAGCACACAAAAATCTTTTAAAAACGGCTATTACACTTCAGTCGAAATTGAACTCTTTAATGCCTAAAGACACAATTTCGCTACTGATTTACAAATCCATTCCCCCCGTCCCCCGAAACGAAATCAGCCACTGATTATACGGAACAGACAGGACAATTCGTCCCTCAAATCAACTTTTACAGCACATAAAGGAACGCACACCCTTAGATATTTATAAGACTTTGAATAACCCTTATGAGTTTGGTAGCTGGAAATGGTTATCTGTACAAGGGTGAAAGTAGCGATAAGATAATAAAATAACTTTTTATTCCAAACAAAGAATATACAAACACAAGCTTACGAGCGTCAATCACTGTCCCACTCCTCAATTTCCGAATCACTTTCCAAGTTTATCTCAACTATTTCTACTAAATTTTCCATGTACACTTATGATGCAATATATTTCTGCTCCGTATGTTTCACTTTTGTGCACACAGCTTTCCACTCTTCTCTGTCTATTGCTCTAAACTTTTCCTCTACTATAATCTTCACATTCTTATTTTAGATGGCATTTAATTCATAGTAGTATAGAATGCAAAAAGAACTCATAAAATGAAAAGAGATAACGAATTCAAATGAAGTGGTGTTGGAATTAAAAGTAAATGAACTCTTATTATTTTCATTACTTTGAAAGAGTTGTTGTTTTTTTATTGTTGCTATGTATTTTGGCTGGTTGGTGTCGAGGGGTTTATTGATAGAAAAGAAGAGGGAGATTGCTGAGCAAGAGTGGGGATGTGCTTTACACTCCTGTAAGAAAGTTGCTTTGCATTATAAAAAAAATTGCTGCAAAAGGGATTGCAGATTTAATATCCGTAGTAGTCCGACGTTACAAAACAAATACTCAATCTTCTCGTATTCCGGGCAAGTGCCTACGTTCAGGTTCAATAGATGTATTACAGAGTGATAATGTCTTATTTCATAGGAAAGGTTTACAGCATTTGATTACAACAAAAACACTGCTAGACATTTCGTAAAAGGTCTACAAACGTAGCTGCTCGTCTCTGCTCGCGATCCAATTCGGAAATCACACCTGCTTCATAAGGATCCCAAATACAAGTATTATAAGTAAATATAAAATATTCTATTCTTTTATCATTTCATATTTACATTTTACCTTTGAATTAACATGGTTATCATTTGTTAAGTTATACCCGTATTCATTTTGAGCAACGTTAAATATCGCGACGCTTCCGCGGATGTGAATAACTATTTGAGCTTTTTGATGTTGGCAAGAAAGGAATGCGACTGAGAGAACTCTGGTGGTCTCTCGCGGATACTGCCTTACTCCCCTGCGAAGAGCGAGTTTAAGGACAATAGACTCGTCCGCTGACAATGGTCTTCTGCGCAAATGCCGTCAATTTTCGCTATACCTATACATTTATTCCCATCCGGAAAACCTGTATGGGACCATTATTGTGCCAGAATCGGCAGCTGGTGTAAGTTCATTGGGTTAACATTGGCAGCCAATATCGTCGTACAAAAAATGATAAACTTGCCATTGCTGAGCCAATATTGGTCGAAAGTTGGCTTCCATAATTGGCTCCATTCAGTTCACCTTTACTTATTTGCTTCTTGCATTGGTTGGAATGGTTTCTTGATTAGGCTAGTTACGATGAGATAAACTAATTGGGACACTCAATCTCTTATTTTATTATTAAAGTTTTGGTAAATGTGGCGAGGAAGGTTCTTATGTGAAAAATTGTGCTCACTTTATAATCAAAACGCTATTTCTGTAATATATATTATTAAATTATTCACCGAGATACAATTATTACCAAACAATTGTAAATGCTTGTTAGATACTCGTGTCACACTAACGCCGAATAGCCGTCCCAACAAAATAAACTGAATCGTAAGGATGCTTCTGGTTTTCCAAACGCAGATTCCACCATATGCTCACAGTAAAAAGTAAATGGCCGCAAAAATGAGTGATTCGCTTGATCCCGATGTTACACGAAGTTTCCGTAGCCGATGACGCACTATGACGTCATGGGACGGTGGGCACTAGAGCCTACAAATTTTATGCTGATTTATAACTAAAATTCTACAATCTTTATTACTAAAAATATATATTATACAAAATTATATGCATGAATATTAAATGCAAACAATTTTGGAACTGGAAGTGACTTCGTTCCTCTGACTGCTGTACGTATGCACCTATTAGTTTCATAAATTGACTAAGAAATGAAATATTTCGGTCAGTTTTTATGCGACAAAAAGGCGTAAATATGGGATTTATTTATTTGAGTAAAAACTTCTGAGAGAATTCTGCATAACTGCTGGAAATTGTAGCGTAAGTCAAATATTTACAGTTTGTTGTTTCGCACTGATATTGGCCCGGGGAAATTGATCTGAAACTCTGAGCCCGGTAAAACATTGCTTCGCCCGGAGTCTCCGGGTCAAAATGCCCCAGTTGGCAACCCTGTTTGCTTATAAGCTTCGTTTATGAGTGGTAAACCACTGGTAAAACTGGCATTGCATTCTGATAAGGACCGTCCCATAGTAGTCCAGCCACTCCAATCTGATGTCCCGTCCGGACCGAAACCACATTTCTTCCTTCGCCGAAATCCGTAAGAACACTAGAGCACATGAGCACCATTATTTTCCGCACCACCCCAACTCACGAGGCGATATTTCTTGGGTCACAATGCCACACAACCAAAGCCCGCCTTACCTTTCCAAACCTCGACCGTGGGCATGACGCCAGGTCGTGGTTTTTCACGGCGTTTTTACGGGGGGCGAGGAGCAAGTTCGATTGATTTTTTTCTCACTCTCTCACTTGCACCCCCCTTCATGCGAGATATCCTTTCTCCCTCTTACCTTCTGAAGCAAGGTTCTCCTCCACGTTTCAAGGGATGAGACTTCTCCCTTGAATTTTGGGTATCGGGGTGGATGACAAAAGGGCCACTTCACGGGCGATATTTTTGCCTCGCTCTTAGGAGAATGACTTCGCCCAGATATATGTGTATATGGACTAACACATGAGATAAGTGTTTATGTATACACAAACTACTCTCGGACTGGGAACTCTGTTTATGTCTTTAGAACAAAATATGAAAAGTAATTGGCCGATCCTACTTGGAACAGAAAAACCCATCGCGATTGGAATATATTTGTCGCTAAACGATCAATAAGGTCCATTTACCCCTTGCAATTTGTTTAACATGCTGATGATCAACCTGTTGGGATTATTTCCTCTCCGATAATACACTAAGCATTAATTCAATAGAGGAATATATGTAGTCTTATCATCATGCCTTTCAATCCTAAGATTGGTAAACTGCAGTCCCTGCAAGATTCTATTGCATAGGTCTTCCAAATATTTACCCTGAGATGATAACATCGGTGACTTTTCTCCATTTCCCTCAGCTTTTAGCCCTCAATTGTGTTGCCCGTACAAATTTACTCCCACGCAAAGTAAATATGTAGGTAACTGCAATTAATGAAAAAAAGCAATTTCCAGAAGTATGACAATTATTGCCTACCGGTATCGCTTTTTACAGCATCTTCAGGTCCTGAATATGCTGTAAAAAGCGAAACCGGTAGTTCAATAAATGTCATACTTGTGGAAATTGCTCTTTTTTCATTAATTGCAGTTATGTTCCGTTTCCACTCCATCACGCCTGAAACCTCAGATTATGTAAATATGTAGGCAGTGGCGGATACAGAAAAAAATCAAGTGGGGGGCGCAAGTTATCGCGACGATTGTAGCTTTGAAACTGACTGCCTGGCAGCGACTCTGCTTCCCTTATATATGTAGATCGGTTGTTTCGAGAACATTCGGTGCCAGAATGTTCGCTTCCAGACTTTTAAGGAGTGTGAACACATACAAACAGTAGAATATTCGCGACTTTTCTCGAACAAATGCCAGACAGAATAACGAATCGAGATCACTAGAATGACGCGGACGCGCGCGCGTGCTACATAAGAAAGTACAACTACTCGATAACTCGACTCAGAGTCGACTGACTAAAGACACGAACGAATAGCGTACGGGCTGACTGGCGGGGGCGGCGCGGGCGGCAATGCGGGCGGCCCCGCAAGGGGGGTCGTGCGCCCCCCGCGCCCCCCATATGTATCCGCCACTGTATGTAGGTGTTGATGGAGGAGAAATTTCACCTGAACCCGGATTCGGACCTTTGGATTGTACGCCTAAACTCCATTCAGGATTTATCATTTAACAGTTTAAAGAAAATTTAGAGGAAAAATATTGTTTTCGTTTATGTTTTGAGCCCATTCACGGTAGCACTCAAAATTTAAATGTTTCTACATTTTTGTACTCCCATACTCCTTTACATTTTTTCTATGGCATTTCTATGCGGAATAGGTAATTTACAGAAAAAAGTATTGACATTAATTAGTTTGAATCTATATTTGGCTAAGACATCAGTGTGGTACATTTTTATGGATTTTATTTCAGTTAAATAGTGATTGTTCATAGTATAGCATTAATTCTAGAAGCATTCAATGTTTGCTAAGTTAAAATATCAATCGAATTCTGTAACATAATATAAGTATTTCCATGATATTTTATGCTGACGGTGCACGAATTGTGCATAGGTTTGTGGCATTAATTTTACAATTTCATTTAAATTTGATAATGATGACTTGGTAGCCCAGAGCGGAGAGTATTGTAGTGTCGGATCTCTCGGATTCAAATCGAGGAATGATCGTTGGGGGCACGTTTAGTTGAACCTAAGCTGAATGGCATTCTGGATAACATATTTTATCGGTAAAAGGCAGGCGGAGTGGGGAAAGGAACTGCCTACCGTAACCTCGATGAGTGAACCTCTCAAGGGTGGTTTCAATAATATCAACAGGAATAACACCAAAAGGTGGCAGACGATGCTTGTGAATCAAGACATGCTGTACCTACAAATTCAATTAATATAATGGTTAAAAGCGAAACAGTTATCACTCAGAGTTTTGATGCTTCATATTCTTGCGAGAAAATCTAGCCCAAATTCTTCAAGCATTAAATGACTATCTGTAATGATGAATAAAAAACCCGAATGATTGTTTACCTCTCTCTGGTTCGGTTTTACTAATGAAATCTTTCATTTTTGATTGGCCGTGGACACGATTCAAAGGTCTGGCTCTCCTTATTTCCTTAATTATCCCACATCACATTATTTGAAAAACCAATTCCGATCGGAAAATCGCGAATTTATTTTCATCAGCAAACAAACGTGATGACGTTTGAACGAAAGTGATGGAGGTCGACAGCTTCAGATCAGCGTTCCCGTATTCTCTATAGTCTAACCTTAGAAAGAAATAAAATAATTGAAATCCTCCTCGCAGTTTCTTTGCAGACACTGCAAAGTTTTCTCGGGGCATTCTCAACGGATGGGAAACGAATTAAATTCGAGATAAATTTTCCCAATCCCCTCTTGTATTATTAAAAAAGAAGAAAACTCTTTCACGAAGAATCCACGCTTTCAGTCATTCTTTCATTCTTGATGCAAACTCCCAGCTGACTACCGTAGTTTTCTCTCTTCGTGGGGCGACAATCGATAATCGCCCACCCGTCTCAATAAGCTTGGAAAGGATCTTTTTCTATGGGGGGAAGTCTCCTGTCGACGATCTCCATTGACCCACATGGAGTGGGTCCCCCACACCCCTTCCTTCCTCTCCACCTGCTCTCCCCTTAGAGGTTTCCACCGCCTTATCTCAGTGCTGCACTCCCAGATCTTTCAACCCATCCCCCGTCCGCTCTCTCGTCTCAGGGGAGTGTCACAAAAGTCATTTCGATGGTCTGCCGCTCTCCCAACTTCAATCACGTCGGAGGGTTCGTCCTCTAGGGGAAAACTTGACTTTAAGAAAGTGAGGGTGGCGTCGCTCGTCGTCGTTGGCACGTGACGATCCCACCGTTCTTCTTAGAGCCATTAAAAAGTCTGCCTCACCCCCATCCCCCCAGGGCTAATTTTATTTCACCGCTCTGACTATGGACTTTTTCACACGTCCAATCTGTGGATGGAAGATTTTCTAAATTTATTGGCTCTTCGAGTGCGATCGCCGTCAAAGCTCTTCTTTTTCAGCGATCCTTCGCCCATAAATGGTACTTTTTTGGAATGTAAAGCAATGCTTATCGTTCCTGAAGCATTACTTAATGCAAGATGCATTTATGCATTCATGTAGTTTACATATTATCGAGCTCTTTAAGGTGGCGACGAAGGATGCGTGCATGTTAACCCAGTTTTTCATCCTTGGCACATGTGTACTTAAGCTTAGCATAATTATGTATTTTTAAGTTGGTAAAAATAAAGTTAAAAAAGAACGTACAGCTCGTAACATGAGACAACAAGGATTGAAAAAGCACAAACATGAACTTTTTTGCAACATAATCAACCAAAGATATTACTACAACACAAGCATGTTGAAATGTCTTCCAGTGAAAATGACTTCATAAGTAACAAATATAGGATCCATGACATTAGATCACGCGACAACAGATCACGAAGACAATAGATCACGACGACAACAGATCACGCGACACTAAATCACGATTAAAATGGGAAAATTACTTTGAAAAATACTAAAAATGATTTTTATCGATTTATTATAAACTGTATAAACAAACTCAACAAACATAACATTTAACAAGCGAAAAACTTAAAAAAAAACACATAGAAACATAATTTAACATATTATAACAGTGAAATATATCTTATGAAGTGAAACCCGTGTTATTAGGTTTATTCTATATTTCACTTATTTAAATACAGCGTTTTTTTGTATATCGTGATCTATTGTCACGTGATCTGTTGTCGTCGTGATCTATTGTCTTCGTGATCTGTTCTTCGTGATCTGTTGTCGCGTGATCTGATGTCGTCGTGATCTTCTGACGGGGTACCACAAATATATGATGAATCGAAATAAATTCACACTTAATTCATATAAAAAACAGCTAACCACAGAATGTCTGCATTTTTATCAATATAACACAAAATATGTCTCAAGAGGAAACAATGGTCATGAATAACAAATAAATGGGTTATCACAAGAATGTTAATAAGAGATCTACAAAGATTTACTAGCCCTGGAAGGGGGAAGTTCACATTTTATTCAATAAATAAATTGAACCTGGTGGGAGGCTGGGAATAGGGGAGGAAGGTACGGGGAAAGATAAGGAATAGGTAAAGGGAAAGGTCGATCGGGGAAATAAACGAGTGCGTATTTATACTGTTTTTGTCCATCATGCTTAACGTTGTAAATTTCCACAAAGTAACGCCTAACTCCATCAATATAATTCTTAGTATGATTGTCTGCTGTTTTGCGGGAGCCGGCTTCTCCACCATTCAACGATAGATGCCGAAATACCCCAGGGCTCGTGCGCTCGTAAGTTCGGACTCCTCATATCAGTGCTTTTACGTAATTGAGCTACGCCATCGGAAAGAGAGTTACCAACGACAGCCGATAATAGCGAAAAAGTATTTTTTTTCGGTTTTCTCGACGAATACCGACTGCAGAAGTAATCGACGCGGTCGTTAGGGTTTTTCTTTTTAGCAATGCAAAAGTGTTTTAAGGTAGTTTGTGCAAGATCTTCCCCTAGTCATATTCGAATTTAATTTTTTTTTAATTTCAGCAGCTATATGAAGCATGAATTAAATGTAATATTAATAGCGCGAAAATAAAGTTTTGTTTGACTGAAATTCTCAGTAATTAAATCAACATATGTAAGTACCTATGTACTTATGTTAGTCTTTAAGTGGACTCATTTTTTTTAAGCCTTAAGGCCGTTTTACACGGTACATTTGTTTGTACAAACTCTTCCGTGAACTCTTGCATGGGGCAAAATGTATCGTGTAAAGCGGCAAATTGTATGAACACTTGTGCGAATGTCTCAATGCCTGCACGGGAAATAGAACCTGTTCTAATTTCGTTGAGACAAACGTACAATCTCACGTACATTCGTTTGTACAAAATTTTTCATCGTGTAAAACGGCCTTTACAGTGAAAAAGTCTTGACAACAGGGGGTTATTTTGCGTTGCTGTATAAGTTCTTGCGGTAGTTGATCTACTTTTAAAAATAGTTGAGATAACGTACAAAATACACACTGATAAATTTCTGACAAGATCTATGCTTTAGAAATTCTTTATTTTTTATGTGAAGTCTCCCGGCAGATGGTGATGCGCTTTCCCCAGATCTTGTTGGGGATGGCAGCGATGGTCCACTTTGAGTGCTTCACCGCTGGGCTTCTTCTGCGGAGTTTTCAGAGGCCCTTGCCTCCATGTCGGTAATTCGGTGTTATGGTCCTTACGGGGTCTCTTTTATTTCGTAATTTTATGGTCCGGCGGAGGTGGAACTCTCCGTTGACGTTTGGATGCTTCTTTTCTAGGCTGTGATGATTCTTGTCCGGTTGCAGCGATCGGGAGTGGAAACCTCTCCCACGGCAGGATTTCCCGTGATCCGATGTCGTGGATTTCCTTGAATGCTGAATTCTCCGCCCGTTGATAAAAATCTCTCGCGCGTTGAAGGAGTATCTCGTCGAGCGGTGGAGCCGTCGAGAGATACGGGATAACGTTGTTTGCCACCATCCATCCTATTCCCAGCGTGGCCCTGATGTTTCTTCTGTCGAGGATTTCTAGTCGATTTTTCGCCGTTTTTGACAGCATTCCGCTCCACGCTGGGGAGGCATAGAGGTATCCGGGTCTGAGGATGGCGTTGAGAAGCAGGGTCTTCTGCGGAGTCGGCATCGATGGTTCCTTGAGAAGGGGCGACAGCGAGCGTCTCGTCCCGATGTTCTTTCTCGTTACGTGTTGGATATGCTGGAGCATTGACAGTTTCCTGTCCAGACATACGCCCAGGTAGATCGCCGTCGGCTGCCAGAGCACCTCTTCAACTCCGACGAGGATCTCACCTGGGTCTTCCTTCTGTAGAGAGAATACGATGGCCTGGGTCTTCTTCGCGTTGACTGCGAGCCGCCAGGTGGCGTACCACTCGGTCAGATGGTCGACCGCGCGCTGGAGGTATCTGGCGGCTAGAGAGGGCTTGAGTGACCGGGCGACAATCGCGGCGTCGTCGGCGTAATACGCCGTCCGGCACTGCGAGCCGAGGTCTGTTGGCATGTCCGCTGCGTAGATGTTAAACAGCAGCGGACTGAGGAGGCTTCCTTGTGGGACTCCAGCCTTGATGGTGCGGCGAGGTGATGAAGATTGTCCCCACGAGACCGAGAAAGTTCTTTCCTTTAGCCATGAAGCCAGGATGACGGTTGACCAACGTGGAAATCCAAAATTCTCGATCTTTTTTAGAAGCCCCTCGTGCCAGACGCGGTCGAACGCTTTCGACAAGTCGAAAAACGCCGCGACCGACGTCTGACGCCAACTGAATCCTTCCGAGATGAAAGTGAGAATCCTCGAGATTTGGTGTGTGGTGGAATGTTCCTCCCGAAACCCGAACTGCTCCTTGGGAAGGATGTTAAGTTCCGCGGCGATCGTCTTCAGGTGTTGTAGAATGACGGATTCGAACAATTTCCCTGTGGTGTTGAGCAGGGAAATTGGGCGGAAGTTCTCGGGCAAGGTCGGCTGCTTTCCGGGTTTCGGGAGACACACCACTCGAGCGTCCTTCCATCTCTTGGGGAAGTGGCCGATCCTCAAGCACGCGCTGAAAAGACCTGCAATGAGGAGCGAAAGGCAAACAGGCATGTTTTGAAGTCTCCCTGGAGTGCATACGCGCTCCATTTATAATGGAAAATTGCATCTATTTTTAGTCAAATATCTCGAAAAGTAGCGCGGTAAGCGGCTGATATTATGGTATCTTTGGGTAGGTGAGATATTTTTCTTTACAATTATACCAAATTCATCGAATTATATAAAATTTGATATTAGATGCAACTATCATAGCTATCAATGACGATATGAGACAAAAAAAATGTTATGTGTATTCACGTGATAGGTTACGAAGCACTGACACCCACGGATATTAAAATAACTAGAAAACAATTGAAAGAGGAAATTGAAAACGCTCAGAGCAACTCTCGGAAACCGACCATCCAGAAAATAAAGGATGCGAGAAAAAAGAAGGGAAAACACCGACCAATCTGGTGACTCCTGAAACCGACCTGAAGATATGTAGCCCGAAAAGTTCTGTCTGAGTCGTCCGTTGAAAAGTTGGCAGCGGCCGTGTGCCTAATCCGATTGGAATCCTGAGAAACCTTAATCAGAAATTGAAAACTTGTTTGAATGTGTAGCAAATCTGATGCTCAGAATAATACAAAAAATAATTCGTACCCTTTATTAATTCCAATATCTATCCAAATTGAGTGATAACAAAGCTAGAACGACTGCCTTATACAACGTTGCTGGTCCTCGTGCGCCGGTATCCGATCGGCATCGCCGAAACTTTTTGGGTCATAAAATATCGTTTCGATACTTATCGCTCGAAACTCACCACTACCGGGTACTACTACTGCACATGGTATGGAGTGCCTTTAATCTTATGCGTCGCTGGCAACACCGCGCGTCCAGTGTCACCGGCGCGCCGTGAACGCCTCCCTGAAGTGCTGCCCCCAATGCGGTGGGGGGGTGGTCGGGATCATTCCGTTTTACGCGAGTCGTAGGGCGCGCGCATTAAACGGGACGGATCGATCGGATTGGCAGCATTAGAGAGCGTACACGAGTGTACTTGTGTGCGTGTGTGTCATCGCGAGTGTGTGTACCCACCTCCGCCACCGACCTCGTGTTGCGCAACTGGTCTTTGCAGCGGGAGTATCCGAGCGGAGATGAGGAGACAAAGATGTAATAATTGGTATACATAGAGAAAGAGAGGCAGGAGTTCGGGGTTGAACTCGGTCCAGGGCCGTGTTCCAATCCTCGTATAAAGACTGGCTTGGCGTGCTTATTTTTCCTCGGATACAATAAGTGACGTCACGAGTAACATTTGAGTCTTTTGGACTAACTTGATGGTGATATGGGTCCAATTTCTAAATGGGTATAGGTAACAGTTTAGGGCTATGTTCCAATCCACTTACAGAAAAGGGGTACTTGGCGGTGGCGTATTTTTCCTCAGACGCAGGAAGTGACGTCACGATCCTCACCTTTTAGGCTAACTTAACGACCAAAAGGTGTCTAATAAGACATAAAGGTAAAGTAAGGTTTACAAGCCCGCCGTACCGATCGCACCAATAGTACTGATTCATTATGCCGTCTGTTATGGCAAGGACATCGTTTCCGTAACTTGTCCGCGTTTCGAGTGGAAAGGACAGTTGAGTTGCCAAATTTCTCACTTCGCCGCCTCTAGGAGATAGGATCTTGTCACTGTGAGTGTAGAAATGACAACAGTGGACTCTATTATACTCGATTAAGTTCCAACATAACAATTTAAGAACCCTTAGTAGGTTTTATAAATAATCTTGTTGGTTTACGTATATTCGTAATGTAGTTGTTTAGCCACATGCGAATTTGAAAAATGCGCCTACAATTATTTTGAGGCTACCAAATAAGCTTCTCTTTGACTGATTTAGTTGCTGTTCTTCTCGTTTTCGCCGGGTCTATAGTGGTGACCGAAACCGTTACTTATTTGAATTCGACAGACTCGGCCGTGACTTCGTGGAAAGAAACAATATGCGACGAATGAAACTTAGTTGAACACATTTCTGTTTATTGAATTTTATAATGCAACCCGGTTTGAATAAAACCTAACCGTCTTCATCTGAAGATGGTATACGTGTAATTGAAACTGGGTTGCGTAATATAACTCAGTAAGTGTACAGTAAGTGAAAATGAACGATGTTGCATTAAGTTCATGTTGACTCATGCGTTTTACTATTTTTAGAGGGCTTCTTCTTCGAACATGTACTATATCCTGGCCATCGGTGGAGAAAGTTGTCCCCAAAGCAACTCCCAGGTGTGTGATGCCAGACGTGATAAGGCTGTCGATAATTCCCGGAAAGCCTAAGCTTTTAAGTTACATTGTAACCTCTTGCTTTTAAAAAATGAATAGCATCACCACCACAACTTTTAAACTATATGGTTGATATTTTTCTGATATACCACGATGTAATTGAGCTCAAGCTTATGTCTGTCTGGATGTCTGTTATGAATGCCATGTCTGACGCCACATCTACACGATTGTGAAGCAAAAGCCTTGGATTGCATGGATATCGCGAGTTTTCAATAAGGTATACTCGGTATTATGTTAGTCAGTGACGTAGCCAGAATTACGTTTTTGGGGGTGGCCTATGTTGAGCAGAAGCAGGGAGGGTGGGAAACTTTTGATAAATAGGAGTACATTTGTGTGTTTAGGCATTTTAGAGTGCAATTGCTACTACGATGCAACAGCCGGTATTTAAAAATTTTTGCTGTGAAAACTTCTGAAATAATACAAAACCCACAGTTGTTTGTTTTTAAAGATTAAAAACGTATTAATTATAAAGTTGTTAAAACTGAAAAATAAATGAATTCAACATTCTTTGTTGATACATATAGCTTTCTCCTTCAGTGCCACTTTTAAAAAAAAACGTGGTCTGCGTCGGACCAGACGGTGGAAGTTATACTTCTTTGGCCGGTCGCACACACCCGCTCACACACACAGGCAGACAGGATATATAAATGAAATAAAAGACATTTTTTCTCTATTATTCAATATATTTCTCTTCGATATATTGTTATTTTAAACAAAACTTCTTTTCAAAGTTCGAACGTACAAAACGAGTAAATGAGTGCTTGCAGTTTGCAAGCAAAAGGGGAAAAGTGTATGATAGTACATTGTAAATCATTAAAAACGAATGCAATAAGGTCTTACTTCTTTTGGAAATTATTTTAGCTGGGTCAATTTTTGACCTAAGAATATAATAATGAGATAATAGCATAAAACGAATGGTCCCATGACATATGTACTTTGTTCTTCTTAGTAATTGCTATATTTTTCCTTTTATTTTCATGCCATTGAGCAATTTTGAAGGAAATATTTGTAATTAAACATGATTACAGTTATTTGGCAGTATGAAATTCAATCAATATGAGCTAAGTAAATGCTATTAATAAAGGATTTTCACATTTCATTTTATTTTTGCTGATCTCAATTATTATAATTTACATATTAAACACATGGCGTATTACTTGAATTCATAATTTCAAAATCCAAGAGATAATGCATCATAGAACATTATCATTTTACATGGTTTTGACTTGTAGAATGGAGTTTCGAGGTACATTTCAGAAAGTAGGTGCAAGGATTAATGTTTCCTGGAAAAACAGAGAGAGGGAAACCCGGAATAAGGTGTAAAGAGTGTTTCAGAAGCAAAATGGAGGAATCTGGAGCGATCCCAACGGATTTCGTAGGCATGAGCAAATGGAGGAGTGTCAAAGCTACGAAACAGTTTATGTATATAATTATAAAACATTGTAAAAAGTATATTTCTAAGGCATAATATCGTTAAAAGCGATTGAAATACGCACGGAGAATGTTATATTCCTTTAAGTTTAATCTTTATAGCACGCGTATAAGGTACTGGAAGTTTCGGGAACAATGAAAAAATTGCTTAGCAACGAAAATGAAAAAAGATCGAAATTTGCATTAATTTTGCGTTTAAACTTCAAATATTTCAATTTATCGATCGATAGAGAAACATCGGTTGCAAGAAGTAAATGCATTGATCTTTTGGCCTCATTTCAGTCAAAGAATGAAACTTGTATCTAAATTATTTCATATTTTAATGAATGAATGAAAATTACTCTACACGTAAATTATTCGTTTTTCCCATTTATACCCATTAAAAAACAAAATCCTATCTGGACTCGAAAACAATGAAAAATATTGGGATTTTCGATTTTTTCCTGACTTGACACCAAATTTGAACCCTTCCCTGAAAATTTCATCCTTTTAGCTCGATTAGAAATACCCAGGAATTCGTATCAATGAGTATAATTGTCGATTTTTCTCACCCAAAAGAGCGTGACGCGGTTTCTCGACCAACATCCCATCCCAAAAGTCTCCAACGGGCGCAAAGAAGTATAACTTCAATAAAATCAAATTTTAGGGGGAGGGGTCGGGTCCGGACCACCTGGACCCCCCCTGGCTACGTCACTGGTCTAATTTTTTTTATTAATAATATTATTAATGATTTATATCATTATCATTATATAATTAATAATTAGAAGCACTATAATTTTACGTGCTTCCACTGACAAGATCATTTCGCTGTACGGTCTGCCACTTGCGGACAGAGGCAACATCACTCGATTGCGAATTGGAAAATTCACCCCTCCAAATAGGTAAATCAAGACAAGCCCAACGAAAGCTGAACTTCGGTGATGGAGCGGGAATCGGTGTTTCCTTCGTGGCAGATCGTTGTCCATGCTCGGTCTTTTCCAATCTCATGTTTTTTTTACAATTACCAATTGCCCAAGTGTTTGTTGGCCCCCGTAAGTGTGGGCCAAAATCATACTAATTGTAGGTTATCAAATTTACTACCGTGGTGTACCTGAAGTGGAACACGACTCTGTAGTTTGTCTGGGGTGGAGTAAGCGATGTGGCTGGCGGAGATTGAGTGATTGAGTCGCAAACGCGAGAGAGAGAGAGAGAGGGATGGGAGAGGTGACCTCGCCATGTTAATGACGATTCCCTCCCCTTCCTTCCATTTTGCAGCGGCGGAGGATGTGGCACGGGATGGGGAGGACAGGAGGGGAGGCGGCTCCGGGGTCCAGTCGTCGTCTTCGCCCAAGAGGGCCCGCAGTTCCAGCTTCCTGGCCGCCATCGAGGGGGGCACGCTGTCCGAGGAGGAGGAGGAAGAGGTGTCGTCGAGGCTTCCGCCCGCGTCGCCCTCGCCCAGGCACTCGGAGGACCCATCACGGGCCTGTTCGGTGGCCGGAACGCAGACTACCACCGAGGAATCGGTGAGCTATCTCCAACCTTTTTACCGCGCTTATTTTAACTTCTAATCCACTTCCCAATGTTCAATCGAGCTAAAATTTGGCACACTTATTTACTGTAGATGACAGTAAATGAATCAGTTATTACATTTACTAATTATTAGTTAATCTACTAAAATTAAATTTTTTTTTATTTTGTGTTGCGGGTTGCGTTGTATGGCGGCGGCATTTTGAAGGTGGAGTGAAAATGTGACTCCTAGCACAAATTAGGTTGTGTAGTCTAGGGACCTCTTATTCGTACACTTGAATATAACCGTGTTTTTTAAAGGTATTTTTACCACGCTTATATTTATTTTTGACCACTTCGCTAATGCCGTTGCCGTTCGCGATTCCTCGATTAACCGCGTTTCTAATGCCGACTTCGGCATTAGCAAATTGTTAAAATAAACACTCAATGAAGCCGAACAATATTATTCAGAAGTTTTAAGTTCTTCTTTCCCTAGAGTATCTTCAATCCCCGAGCAATCCTTCCTTAATCCAACCAACTCAACTATCTGTAAAGAAACAAATGGCTTCAAATAATCAGAGTTCCAAACTTGATGCTTCTCGCGTTTGCTGTCTTCCAGCTAACTAGTGCTGTCATCGTATAGTTACCGTTCTAGGACACGCCTTCAGGTCGTTGCCAGTTACACCGGAATGTGTTTCATAAATTTCGCCTTTCATCGAGTACCCCTGAGGGAGGGGAATCGTGCTAAAGACGACAAGAACCAGACCAAAGTTATTATTTCCTTAAACTGGCAGAATTATTAGAGATGCATGTCCTAGCATACGACTCCAATCGGCCCAGGTATCCGAAGAAACAATGGAATATAGTATAAGCCGGTACTATTGCATTGTAGATGTCATATCGATAAAGGTATGTTTACAAGTAAAAACTCTTTTCATCTTCTACGTCAGTTAGCAACTATCTCCATAAACGTTTCTTTCTTCAGATTGGTATGCATCCTACCTCTCTTCAATCCTATCCATGAAGCCTATTTTATTTCCTTCCCTTCCCCACTTACCCAAAATCCCCTCTATCACAGCCTTCACCATCCCATTGCCTCTCTTCACCTGCTCTAACCACTTACTCAACCTCTTCTTCCTGATTTGCTCCCGCCCCTCCCTTCCTAACCCCCTGTATCAAACACCTCGTTTGTATCCCTCCCAATTTATTATACCTCTTCGAATCTTCTTCACTTACACATATCAGACGTCTCCAATCTAGCCTTGTGTAATCGCTAAATTTCTATTTCCATGGTCGAATGCGTTATGGCACGACTCAGTGTTCAAGTAGTTCCTCTCCCGGTGTAGTCGTATTATATTTCATCGGTCTTCTTAGAATTCCCTTTGAATTCATTGGCCACTTTCATGTATTTCATATTTTAGCTGTGACGTTAGGATATGTACGAATAAATATTTTCATCCACTGACTGCGGAGTTAGAATTTATCCCAGGAGCTCAAAAAATAGTTTTCCTCTTCTACGGAGATTGAGTATAACCCTATATGCTATGTATCTATATGAATAAATTTGACAGCATGCAGCAGAAGCTTTAATTAACTATCAAAATAATTATGAAGTTTCTGCATGAAACAATATAATTTATAATTATTTTATGCAAAAAATAATAATGAAAATCATTATGGAGAAATCTGACTCTCATTATAAGTGAAACCCGAAATCAGTTTAATCAGAAACGCAGGAAAACGGTTTAAATTTACACTTTCAATTCAACAGTCCAATATCTTGTTTCTATAAAAAAACTAAACTACTCTGGAAATTTTGACTTATCTTTACAATGAGCTTGTATTGAAATAAATAAAAACATGAGTAAACATTCCCAGAGTTACTGATAATGATACAGAACTACCGATGAATCACATATTATAGTATCGCGGAAATATCTTCTTGGTTTCTAAGACCGAAGCAAATGAATTTGATGGGATTTATGAGAACTGAAAACAATAACGACCCGTATTTTGTATTTTTGCTATCTCGTTCCATCGCTTCTCAAAGGTTCATCCTCTGTGCGATGAAAGTCTCCGGCCGTCGTGAGGCGATTACGGGTGTGCCAATCCCCCTTATGCTGTCTCATTATCGTTTGCAGCCGAGCGATCAGATATTTGGACAGAGCAAGTAAGGAAACAGCTGTGTTTACGTCGTGGAGTTGGAACGTAACGGTGATGTCAAATAATGTTTGCATAATCGATTTACCTCGCTGACGTAAGTTCGCGACTGGTGGAATTTGTGACATCACTGAATATTGCTGAATCTTCTTGCAGAATTTTAGCGTTAGATGGGATTTATATGAATCACAACTTCGGCAAAATCAGCTGATTTAGAGTTTATTCCATAACTAACTAAAACAAAGATCAATGATTTCCTATGACTGTTTGCTTCAAAGTAGGAGAAACGCGTTTCAGTGAATGTCGCTATTAATTTAGTGTTGCGTCCCCCGGTATTGATATTTTGTCTCTGCATCGTAGTAGTTCATACGATGACAAAGGTAGTTTTTAGGACGCATTCTTATTTGTCCTACTCAGGTTTTTATTCCGCATTTTCGTTTGGTAACGTTTTCAGATTTCTTTCTTATTTTCTTTTGACCCTTTGATGAACACCTGCGTAGAATTTATTACCACCCATCTTAATGAAGTGAGAAAATGAATTCACTGCAATGGCCTTTATTCCCATTTTATTTATTATGTTAAATGCATTGCCCTTTTTAAATTCGTACTTTGGTATTCGCCTCTACCTTAATCATGCGCTGAATTTGGAAATTAAGTGTTAAATTTGGTTAAAATGCTGAATAATAGCGGTTTCTAGCGTAACTTTTTAGAACTGGTACACATCACTTGATGAATTTGTACCTTGCATATTACATACTTCTTTATTTCTGACCATGGTTTCTCCTTTCATTGCCATTAACACCGTCATAAACTGACATTATCACTGTAAGCAAATGTTAACCAAATTCCACCAAGTCACGCCTGAGACAACGAAGTTTGACATTATCCCCTTGATTATGAAATTTATTGTCGAAACTATGGTCGGAAATAAAAAAGAGTGGAATATACTAAGTACAAATTCATTAACTGAAGTAATGCTGTTATGAAGTAGCCGAATTAGAATGAAATCTCATCATCAACACCGTTACTACTCAGATGTCGGCCGCTGTCGGTTGAAACGCAGGTTTGGGATGAAAACTTGCGGAAGTGCATAAGTAAGAGCCAGTGAATGTAACAGTGTAGTAATCCACAAACTTGAGGAGAGAGGTTTAACCTTGCGGAAAAGCCACCTTGATTTCGCTGTGAGTTTTGTGTTTACGGCAGGGGAACGATTCTGAGCGTTGAGATGACATTCATTGGTCAATAGCGTTACCTCTTTCACAGTTTTTCTTTTCCACCTCATATTGATGTATCTCCTTTAGTTGACGCTTATGCTTTCAACAAATAATCATGCATAGCATTATGTTCAGTAATTTTTTAGGAATTTTTGCTAACATTGTCACTGCTCAGCCTGCGGGGATATACAAGGGCGGTTTTTTCCGTTCAATAAATTTTTCTTGTTACCTCCAAAAGGTCAATTCGAGTTCATGACACCCAAGATCCAATAAAATGATTTTTTGTACCACAGTCATAAATTTCGGCACAATACCATTAAATCAAAAATAATGAACTATCAAATGTTGACATAAATTTAAAAGCGTTAGGAATGGCATGATTGTAATACTTAGCTCACATGCATTAAAAAATGGCAGTAACGCTAACAATTTTCAAAATTGCATTATCTTCTGTTGCTACTTGCAACTTACATTAACTATGATTTTTTGGCTTAAAAGTTTGATTTTTCCCAAAACAAAATTTATTTCTTTGCTTAATAATTCCTGTTTCCATAAAGTTCATGGAAACGTGTTTTATTATATTAACGATATAAAAGGCATCATTTTACCTGTTTATTTCCTAAACTGCTATGGGTATCGATCAAAATTGATGGAATAAACCGTCTTTTTCTTTGATACATGGATAAAAGAGAATTCAGTTTAACTAAAATTTCATATTTTTACTTAAGCGGGTCTTCACTCATTGAATTTTAAAGTGCGCTGTTTTGTGCGCTGTGCACTGTACACTGTCTAAAGACATGCTCTGTCACATAGTATTTCGCACCAAATTATCAGGGCTAAAGCTCATATTTTTTGTCCCAGATGTTTTATTTCTCTTCCGTACGTTAAAAGTCGGAAATTTAGTCAAAATGACTCAATTGAGTGAATGACTCTTATTCTCGGTCAATAGAAATGAGTCATTCCTTTGCTGGCTGCATGAGAGAGCTGAAATGTTTTTTATCTTCCGATTAGAATAGAAGCGGATATTCACTACCTCAATTATTTGAAAACGCTAAAAGTGTGTATATGTTTAACCTTTCCTACCGTAATTTGAATTATATTGTTTGATGTGTGAATGCGTATGCCAGGTAATCTGATGCTTCTTTACCTATGGCATAATACTCATGTTTTGGTTGTCAACTAGCATGACCAATATATCATATATGCATAGGTTTCAGGATAGTCATATTTCAATGTTACTGTTACAGAAACGTGGCTAACTTAGCTAATAGTTTTCGATGCCTCTCCATGACGTAACATGGGCTGGAGCTGGCAGAAATGGTGGTCACGTTAACCTCGTACTGACCCACATAGCCTACTTTCTTTCTCACAAAAGTTCTCTATGGTAATGGCAATGCCAATCTATAGTTAATTTCCTCTATATATCGGTGCGATCATCTTTAACTCTATTCAGTCAATTCAAGAGTTTAGCCGCGGGGCAGCGAGCTCAATCCAGCCGGTTGGGGCTCTTCATCCATAATGTATGAAATCGCTTCGCTCGATCGAGTCAAGGGTCTCATTCATTTCTCTCAAATGGCTGCGTGGTTCCACCTTTACACAATCCATCTGCATCGATAACAAATTGAAACTAACATTTATATGGGAATTGCTATTGAATATTGAAGTGTTCATAAAGAATGTGAACGTTATATGTAATCACAAATAGATAGTTCCAAATTTTATTTTTATGAATATTGGTTATCGAAATGCATTTTCCCACACATTATGCCAGTTTTTGTGAAATACTGAGGATTTTCCAATATCTTTGCATAAATTGTGATCATTTACTCTAGTAGCCAAAGGTCTATCCCAAATTATTTTTGGAAGAAAAAGAAGAATTTCTCAGAATTTTTGATAACTACATGATCACTGGTAAATATTAGTTTCCATCTGAAAGAAAAGTATTCCATCGCCATTTAAATGCCTAAATGTCATCTATTTATCTTATGCTTAACATGCTGCATGATATCAGATGAGATTAAACTATTCATCCCATCCAAAAGTAATATTTTTATTTGATTCAATAGTTTCTAGTTTGGTACATTATAATAAAGCTGTAAGAAGAAAAATAAATTTCATCATCTTCCCCCAAAAGAATACCTAATAGCATTCAATAAGCATTTTTTATTTAGTCTTGATGCCAGATTTACTTAATTTTTTATTTTCATTTAGAAAGGTTTTTAGATTTATATAAGGAGTATTTTAACACAAAATACTCCTCAGTTAATATTAGTCCTTTATTGTGCATTGCACGAATTTATATTTGTTATTTATCATGACTCAGCCTATTCGATTATATCTCCCACAATAACAGTCATATTTACTTGGAAAGGCAATCGCTGCTCACGGGGAAAAACCCGCCGAGAGCTGTTTTTTATCTTCCCTGATATGTCCACTACTGCCCCAAAGAGCTAAGAATGGCAAGTTACACGTTCGAAGGAAACGGGGTGAACGTGGACTTATTTTCCCGTGGATAAGGGAGACCGTTGTTTTAATCATTTTCCACCCGTTTGTTCGTTCGTCTCCCGTTCTTCCCCGTCCTCTGGTTCTTACGGCCCTTGCATGAGGCGGGGTTTCCGAACTGTTGTCTGCTTACACTGGCCTGGCATTCATCCAACAGGTTGACATTGAAATCTTCGCCGGTGACTAGCGGCTGCGCTAAATGTTGCCTCCCCTCCCTTAATTTTTACGAGTCATCACGCACGTTTCATTCATTTCTCGCCGAGCAAGAACTAATTGGTAGGAATTCGTCCGTTTCCTCTATTGACGTCAAAGGAATTAAACTGTATGACAACTAATGCTTCATTGCTGCTTGACCACCTCGATACTTGGAACCTCGTCTATCTCCTCTGATTTTCTCTTTTAAAACATGCTTTCAACGTAAAGCAAAGAATCAGCACCGTGTACGTACTTTCGTACATACCCATCACGCTGTTCTCTTTCCGGGTTGGCAAAGTCAAAAGAGCTTAATTATGGGTGTTAGGCCTGGGAAACTGGATCTACACACTGCATTATCCTTACTCAACTCTCTTGCTTCTGTAACATTCGTGTATTGCTTAATGCACTCTCTTTTGTTCTTAAGACTCAATATTTATCCTCTTAAGAGTCTCTTTAAACATATTCACTCATGACTTTCCATGTCTAATCCGTCCTCTCACGCCCATTCTTTCTATCATATATCTGTTTATTTATCCAACTTTCATCCATTCTTTTAACATGGTCCAACCAACGAAGCACGATCTTTTCATATACATATGTTCATTACTGGATTATCCATTTCACATTCTTTCTTTACCCACTCTTTCTTAAAACAATTATTAACAGTGTAGTAGATGATAAACTGGGTTTTTTACGCTTTGTATCAATTGAGTCCTGTAGTTCTAGAACCCGAAGGTAATTATTCACAAATATAGTGAATGATATGCCGGGGTGTTTCCATTTTCTGTCAATTGAATCCCGTATTTCAAGAACAGGAAACGTGTTGAATTTGGAAATCCCGAACCATGAGGTCATATGGAAAAATATTCTTTGCCGCTTTCATGAAATTGATCTGAATATTCTGAGAACACCTCGAGGTGCAAGCATTTTATTAATATTATTGTATAGTATATTAATAAAAAATTAAACCGTTTGGGGAAGAGCTGTTGCGGACGTTTTGAATTGAATAATGAGAAGGTGAGGTCGAGGCTGTAAGCGAGATGGGAAAAAACGAGTTAACATATTGGTGGGGTACAAAATAATTTGGTGTGAGAATACTGTTCTATCGTTGTACATTTACGTTTAACCTAAAATGGACGATGAATCACGCAGCTTGCCAAACTGTTTTTCCTTGTTATCTTCCAACTTTATTGCCGTCGTATTTTTTGGCAATTCAATTAATTTAGAGTACTTTTTTTTTCCTTCATGCTTTCGTTTCTCTTCGCTCGAATCCTCTAGCTGCTGAATCTGGTATATGACATACCTAGCAAATGCCGATTCGGGGGTGAAGAATAGTGTTTTTGGGGCATGCATACATTATCATATCGTGGGACATGACGAAGTGACCATTAATGTGGATCACGATGCAGTGAAATATTGAGGTCGCACCTCAAAATTTAACTTCGCCATTCTGGTTTTGAGTAAATCTAAACCCACATCTACATATTATCATGCAAGCCTCCGCCGAGGCGTGAGGCAAGGGGTGTTAGGACACCAGCCATTAAAGGGGAGAGAATAGAGTAAAGGAGGGGGGAGAGGACAGAGGGGAATTGTATGTTAACGATGTTTCTGTTTTTGCTATAATCACTAATGGTGCGTGAGAAAAAGGAGTTTATATACCCATCTTATTTAATCGCTTCAATCAGTTTTAGAAATGTAGCAAGGGGATAAAATAATATCTTCCGTGTCGTATTGAAACTCGCCTGACCTGAACTTTTTTAAACGTAATCTAAGCCTAGTGTGTAGCCTCCGAGTCTCTAACGGCTTCCAACCTAATCCTTCCATCAGCTGTGTAATACTTTCTGTTCACTCGTAGCAGTTTTTAACGAATCGTGAGGGTTTCCTTTGTTATTTATTTACTGATTTTTGTATTTTATTTTATACTGTTCTGCGTGTTTAAATAGGTGAACGCATGCACCCCTTAACTAACCCCTATGCCTACAGAATAAAATATTTTTTTTAAACTTGCGCTTACGTAGGTAAATTCGTATTTCTCCTTGCAAGCGTGACATAAAATACAGAAAAATACTTACTCCTTAAAATGATTTAACTGAGTTGATGGCAGACCGGTTGGGACAGATTTGGAAACCCAGCTTCCTCTCCAGCAACTTACTATAGCAGCAGGGCTCGAACTCGAGGCTTATGATGTGAAAAATAGAAAGGCATTATCCAGTGCATATCATATACTCAGAGAGTATTTAGAAAATATACTGATTGAGGAATGGCACCAAGTGAAACATATGGAAAATTTAAAAAATGATACAAGGAGAAAATTACTGTTAAGCAGTTGAAGAAGGAACCACTATTCCAGTCCTTATAGTTGATATGTACGAATTGAGGGTGAAATTTACATGGTCCACGCTTTTTATTATGACTCCGGAAGTATTGAGATACCATGATTATGAGATACCATGAGATTGAGACTCTGTCATTCTTCGGTAATATGTGACATATACATTCCAATAGATTGAAATACTCTTCCATTCATGCTATCATTGATTAAAAAAAATAAGGTCAAGCTCGCCCACAATCGGTGTATGAAAAAAATCATCATTCGTGGTTGGTTTGTTGTTAGGGGAGGTGACCGACAGCTTAGGCCATTTGCGCCATTGAGGACAGGTGGGTTGGTTGGAAGGAGGATTTATGGGGAGGGGAGGAAGAGTGGAGAAAAACCTGGTGTCTGCATTAGCCTGTTCCTAACGAAAGACGCCAAGGGGACCACAATATTTACGTCCCATCCGATGGACGGATTACTACACTTGAAGTGCTCTCCACATAGCACCGAAGTAAATACCGGTATTTCAGTAAAAATGTCCACCACCACCCAGAGTTGTCCAACACCGGGCCTTCGGGATGGGAAGCCTCTACTCCAGCCGCCACACCATTCCGATCCCCTTTCGCATTTCGCAGATAAGATTCAGGTGCAATTGCATTTGCAGATGATTAGGCTTTTTAATTATTATTTATACGGTTTTATTGTGATCTTGATGCTTGTGGAGGATATAAATTATGAATTTTAATATCATTGGACTCCCGAGGCCCTCTTTTCAGTCCAATTTTCTGTAAAATGCGAGCTGGCTTCTCAATTTGTAATTTATGCAATAAATTGTGCTTGTTTGAGTGGAATCGAAACCGTCAAAAATGTTCTTCAGGTCTACCTTATTGGTATTTACCTTGTTACTCTTTTAAATAAGACTGATAATTGAGATTTTTTTTATGTACCTGTGGAAATTCCTTGCATAGTAAAATGGAACAAAAATATATCCAGTGGCCAGGTATGCCTAATTTCCCACAAAAAAGGAAAACTTTTCGGAAAACATCACCTGATGATGATGTAGTACCGAAACCTCGGTCCTCATTTCAGTTGTTCTTTTTTATAAAAAATTGCGCATTTTTTATGCAGTTATAACATTTTATTTCCAGGCAATATCTCCCGAATCTTCTGCATTAATGTTATAATACATATTATCATAATGAAATATTGAAATTTTCGCGATAAAGGTGTATTACATCTATAAATTTTCCAAATTTGCCTTTAAATAATTGATTATTATAATTAGGTAATATATCACGATCAAGGCTGGATGAGATGCCAGAATAATATTTCTAATCGCCAGCTTCAACTGGAAGTTAAAAAAAACAAAATGGAGTTTTTTTTCATTATAAATGGGGGGGGGGGTAGTTTTACCGTATTATTGAACACTAAAGATTACATGAATTATTGTTCTCGGGATCTCCATCAGGTCATGAACTCCATCATGGTCGCTGACGTCTTGTTCACGTTCATTATTCATCTCAGTCAGATTCAAATCAGATCATTTTCCTCATCTCTCGGACTTGCTGTGTAGTCTGTGGGAGCTTATTTTTTCACTCCTCGTTGCCGACTGAAAGGGAAATATTCATCATTGCGCGCACGAAGAGCGCGCAGCGCTTGTTTTCTGAGTGTCCCCCTCGGCATCTTTAATTTATAACTCCCTCCCTCTGGCGAATGAACTTGAAACGTTGTATATCTGTGCACGCGGTGGTGGGAACACCGCGTGATGATGTAATAATGCGCGTTGCTTTGCTTGTCATTGGGACGGCCGCGCAGTTTCTTTCTGGTTAAGCGGGGAGGATGGGATATCTGTCTCCCTGATGAGTCGCGTCGAGCGGGTGGGGGACAGGGCCGGGAGGGACACGAGGCCGCATTGCAGCGATTTATCTCGCAGATAGGGCGTCGCGGAATTGTATCCCCATCGTCCTTGAAGGGGACTTTGTCGCAGAGGTGTGATGGTGATTGAGATGTGGAGGACTGAAGTGGAGAGGCCGAGGTGTTCGTGCCCACAAGGATCTCTCCGTGCGACAGAAATCGAGGCGATTACGTGGCAGGGTCACATTGGAGGATAAGAAGTCGCACTCGATCCTTTTAAGATGATTTCCCGTATCATTTTTCAGGAAAAAGCAATGCTTGTCAAGGACTAACCCTGAGACTTCGCCTATTCCCCCGCAGTCTCTCTTAATTATTTTTTTCCAAATTCGCTTGCCTCTTTCAGTGTTGGCATTTTTAATAATCGGTAAGGATTTTGCACTGTGAGAAAAGAGGACGATAATAGGCTGCAGGCGCTTGAGATGTGGGTGTGGAGTAGAATAGAGAATGTGCGGTGGACGGGAAGGAAGACAAACTAGGATGTGCTTGGTATGGGTGAGGAGAGGAAACTTCTGCAGGAGATTAGGAGAAGCCAGAGGAGGTTGTTGGAAGAGATAATGAGGGGCGGAGGGATGATGAAGGCCTTGATAGATGAGGGGGAGGATGTTGGGTAAGCGGTGGAGGAGAAGTAAAAGAATAGGATTTATGAGCGGGATGAAGAAAGGTAGGACGGTACCGAGATGGAGAAAGGCATCGTGTAATGTGATTGGGGCCTTTTTCTGTGAAAACCTACAGGATTTTAACTCTCTTCCATTTAAACCTACCTTAAGTGGTAGATTATTTTAATCATGATTTCTCGAATATAGATGATTGTGCAATCAGTTTTCACGTCGTTGCGACGGGGTGCTGCATCTGAATATGTTCGAGATCTTCGCATCACTTTTGAGAGAAATTGTTTGCATATTAATTTACTAACCGGGTAGTAATGTTCATGGAAACTCACTGTGACAAAATATGCACTAATTTTGCACTTGGGTCGCTTTGGAGGGTAAGACGTCACATCCATTCCTTTTTTCAAGGCCTTCCCGTACATGTTTTTGAAGAAAGAAATTACCCGTGAAAGACAGAAAATTTCTGTAAACTCAACGGAAATATAATCAATTAGAGTTAAAAAAAATAAATAAAAAGGAAACTTTGGAATTTTTGCCCTCATCTTTTTAGCTATGACTAACCGACTGTTGGAGTGACTGTATCTAAAACATTGTACTCTCCTCAGACTACTACAGCGTGTTGTTAGAAAAAGATAAAGAAAAGGAAACTTTACTACAGCAAATGTATGCAAAAAAGTAAACAATGGCTCTCTGTGTGATAGAAGGCGGAATGTTTGCCCTCATCTTTTTAGCTAGAACTAACCAATCATCGGAGTGACTGTATCTCAAAAATGGCACTTTTCTCAGCCAACTACAGTGAGAATTGCACATAAAAATAAATATTATGACTTTTTTTACTCCAAAATGTTTACTTATGTTTCAAAAACTATTCTCAATGTTTTTTTCATTTTTGGGAAACATGTAAACTCATTTAGCCACATTTCCCACTGCTTCCACTTGAGTAGTGCAAAAAAAGGAAAAACACCAAGTTCACCTCAAGAGCACACCAGACAGAGACTGCCTGCAAAGCAGGCAGCAGGTCTGCTAGTCCATACTTATTTATTTCACCGACCCAGGTTTCAATGAGTAACCGTCATTTTCAAGGTCTACTTACCTCCCAAAGCTCACCTTGAAAAGAACGGTCACCCATTGACACCTTGATTGGAACAATAAAAAATTGAAGACAAATGCAAATATTGTTTTTTTCTTTTCTTAAGGCCGTTTTACTCTATGAAATATTTTGTACAAATGAATGTATGGTGAGATTGTTCGTTTGTCTCAACGAAGTTAGAAAAGGTTCTATTTTCCGGTCAGGCATTGAGACATTCGCACAAGCGTTCATACAATTTGCCGCTTTTCACGATACATTTTGCCTCATGCAAGAGTTCACGGAAGTGTTTGTACAAACAATGTACCGTGTAAAACGGGCTTAAGAATGTAAAGAAAATACTGCTAAAGAGTCTGACATTGAGTTTAGCATATTGGTGAAGAAACCTGGACTGTGAGAAAAGAGGGTGAGAATAGGTTCCTGACGTTTGAGATGTGGGTTTAGGGGAGAATGGAGAAAGTGCGATTGACGAAATGGAAGATGAATGAATAAGTGCTGGGCTTGGCTGGCGAGGAGAGTTAATTGCTGGAGGAGATTAGGAGTAGGGGACGTAATGAGGAGAGAATAGATGCTGAAGGTCGCGATAGAAGGGAGGATATTGAGTGGGCGGGTAAGGCAAGAAAGAGAATAGGCTATATGGATCGAATGGAGAGAGGTAAAGATGAATCCTTAACTAAAGAATGATCTGTTTTATGGAAATAGGGAGCTGCGCATGTAAAAAGCTAGAAGGTATAACTCTTTTCCGTGTTATAATACCTTAACCGGTATATCACATCTTATAATATTAATAAAAATTAAGGTTCATTTCCATTTTCTGGTGCCGCAGAAGATTTTTTACCTGCTCATTTACCTACCCTCATTCAGGTGGACCCACATGGACTCGAACTCATGAGTCCGGTCCTTGGCATCGACGGAACTCAGTCCCTCACCGCGGGTGTGTTATAGCGCCAACTGACCAGTTGCAGTAGAGTTTATAACTTCTTAACTTAAAGTTAACAATAAATCAAATGATTATGTTCATTATATTTAATAAAACTACTAGTGAAAGCATCATAGGTACATTCCTGTATAACTTTGGGTCGTAAGCTTTCAATTTGAATATAATAAATCCATGTCTAAAGGATAGAAAGGGATGGAGCCGTCGACTTTCATTCAAAATCTCCAAGGTCGCTTTCAAGGAAAGTCTGATGTTTCACTACGCTTTAACTAACGAATCATATTTGATTGATTCCCTACCTTTTTCCCGAATCGTTTTTCCCGATGACCTTTTTCCCGAACGGTTTTTCCGAATACCCTTTTCCCGAATTACCTGTTTCCCGAACTAATTCTTTACTGAACGGCTTTTTTCCAGATTGGTTTTTGTTCGTTCCGAATGCGTTGATATGAGACTATACATTGTTTATTATTGTAGTTTATTATTAAAATTATTTGTAAAATGGCCGAGGCTCCGATACGAAGCAAAGATAATATTCGGCGGATTTGTATATCAAAGATCGAAGGTAATAGGAGGTACCACGAATTGGAATTGGAAGAAACTTCGCTCAAAAGAGTATAATGTCGTGCCCGTACGGTTATGGCTCAGAAATATTGTCACCGAATACGAAGAATATAAAAGCGAGAGAAACGTACTTGTGTTTCTCCGTGATCTCGCGCACAATATTGTTTTTAAAAATACATTTGTATTTTTAAATGAATATTATGTTGCATACAAATAAAAATTGCTTCGGAAAAGAGTGATTAGGGGGAAAGCCCTTCGGGAAACCGTAATTCGGGAAAAAAGGCGTCATGATTCGGGAAAGAAGAAATTCGGGAAAAAGGTCATCGGGAAAAACGATTCGGGAAAACGGTCGGGAACCTATTTGATTGTGCTCACGCGTATTATGCGCAGCTGGTGCTTTGATTAATGTTGTTTATTTTAGTATAATTCTTCCTCATCTTCTTCACGAATATATTTCTTGATTGAGTATTTAGGCCTCGAGGAGGAAAAGGAAGAGGAAGAGGATAAATAAAGATTTCCTACTTCTTCATCCTTGTTATACCAGATATATTCTTCTTTTTCTTCTCTTGACTTTGACCTTCCAAGGACCACGTAAAATAACCCAATGCATTCATTTTCTTTTTTTATTTTCCGCTTCATTTTCTTGCTCTACAATACATTTTCTTCCTTTCGCTTTGCTTTCTCCTCCTCTTTTCCGTCCAGATTTACCATTCTTACTCTTATAAACATGATTGGATATTTATTTTGGTAGTCTACTGTTTTCCATCCTCATCATGTGGCCAAGGAACGCAACTACCCTCTTCTTAATTTCATCTGACTTTTTTTGCGTTCTTTATTCTTGTAAAGACATTTTATTATGAGCCGCTACTGTTTTTTTCCTCTGCGAGAGACCGCATGTGAACGGTCGGGGGAATTTCCGCGAAGCCCTGATTGGCAAGTGATCATTCATGCTGATGAATTGCGTGCGCGTTCACTTGGACGTTGGATGATTCGTTGCATGCCTCTTTCTGATCTTCCCGCCTCATGGATGACTTCTAACCTTTCCCAATTGTGTGCTCACAGGAGGAGGGCGAGTCGACCGCGGAGTCCAGCGAGCCGGCGACAGAAGTTGCGCATGTAGCCCCAGTGTTCGAACCGCGCGTGGATTCCCTCGACCTGGACGAGTATCGGTGAGTTATCAACCAGTGACTATCCGAAGTGGAAATTATGTACCCCTATGCATCTACGTTGTGCCCCGCTATCCGCCGCAAGGTCGTGTGGCAGGTGGTGTTTGATTACTAGCAATATTTGTGTAATTCAGCCAATCCGTGTGTGGCAAGGGATGTTTGATCACTAGCCATATTATTGTACTTCAGCCAATCCGTGTGTGGCAAGGGGTGTTCGATTACTAGCCATATTCTTATAATTCAGCCGATCCGTGTGGCAAGGGGTGTTTGATTCCTAGCCATATTTATGTTATTTAGAAAATCCGTATAAAACGATTTTTTTTAACTTTTCGACATTAAAATTTTAAATATTGCAAAAGTATCATTCAATTTTTACTTTCAAATAATTGGACAGTTACTTATTTTTATTTAATTTTAGAGATCCCTTGTCGTGAAAACTGGCAATTTTTATTTAAATTTCAAAGATATAATTGTTCTGACAACAGTTACAGTACAAAATCGGTTTTCACTATTTTTCTGTTGGGTCTTAATTTCTAATTTTTACGATAACGATGACAGGATTCATTGTATAGCATCATAGAAGAAAAAATATTTTTTTTTAATTAATTAACATTTTTGGAGGACAGACTTTACCCAGATTGTGAAGGTTCATGTACAAAAATAGGTTCAGAATTTTGTCTGTAGTCTGTATTTTTCTTCTGTTGTGTGATGCTGGCTGGTACGATATTCGCTTAGCGCTTTACTATTATGCATTTGCCAAACTTTCTTTGCAAATAACTTAATAAATGCAAGGAGTTATAATAAATACGACAGTTTTCACCTAGATAATCAAGTACCTTTGCAAGATATTTTAAGACTATACCGTGATAATTTAGTGTGTAGCATTTATCAAAATATATTTTAGAGATAAACTAAAATTAATTTGTATGTATGTAGCGATTATACCGTCCGAACGAGACTTTTATGCTGCAATTTACTTTTTTTCACATTAAATAATACATTAAATGGTAATTATAACAGTTATACGTTGGTTTAGCAAAGCAATACTATGCTTTTTCAGCTTTTAAATATGTACTTCCTTAAAGGTTTGCATAACGTAATTTTAATGCATTTGCGATTTGAAAATTTTGTGATAATTTTGAAACGCCCCTTTTACTTAGGGCGATAAAATTGAGGAGAATACTCAATAATTTAATGCCATCAATACATTTTCCATATTTGTCCTCATATTTGGACAAAAATACCCTAAATTTATAAATTCATGCTTTGAACCAATTGTAAACACTTTATCTGAGTGCATAGGTTAGTTTCGCTCTGCTGTTGTCTTCGACCTGACGCACTTCCATTCCTAGTTCAACGCTTGAGATGGAGTATTTGTCACAAGAGTGTTAATCTATGTCCCTGAGGTTGGCGTTTATTTCGCTTCCCGCGGACTATCGAGGAAGGGCGTTCATTTTTTCCTTTTCTCTAGGTAGGTCGGTGTAATTACGGCATCTTCGCTAAACTGTTGAGGGAATTTTGCGAGTGTGAAGTAGTCATGCATGCAAGGATATTCGTAATGCTCTGTCTCTTGGCGGTGTACAAAGAGTCATAGGTATAGTATTCCAAATAGAGTGCAATGAGAGTACCCAATAATTTCATATAATTGCGGTTGCAGTAGAATCTTTTTATTATGCGTCAAGACAGAAACGTTTGAAAATTTTCACTAATTTCTCTGAATTCTATTTGTGTCTGTGTACTCGTACTGCCTACAGTATTCATACATGTGGCCTCGTAAATTGCACACCTACTTGCATTAATTATTTGCTCAGTTTTCAAAGCATATACCAACGAAATGTTTTTTAATAAATAATTTTTTTGTTTGAGATAATTTATGGAGGTTTGGTCATGTCTTGTTTGAAAAAATTAAACTTCCTTGATCTCATCTTCAAAGTTGATCTCACCTTTGAGGTACTAAATTTATAAGTGTAAATTTTTTTATCTTTGTAGTATTATAATTGTTATTAACTGTATTCATTGCATTGTAATTTAGCCCTGAAGATGCTTTAATTAAAAGGCGAAACGTCGGCGGAAAAAGGAAGTTTGATATTTTAAAACAAGACATGACCAACCCTCCATAAATTATCTCATACAGTATTGCAGTGGTAAATACCAATTCAATAAATGTTTGTACATTTTCTTCAGTAATTCATGTTTTAAAGTAATATTGTTAATTTTAATCTTTAACTTCCTCAACTGATGACTGGTAATTTACTTTCAGTCTAAGCATGTTTCTGAGAAAAACCTCCGCCAAGCTCTTTTTTTTACCATAATACTTCTACGGTTAGGTAGGCATCGGTAGGCTTATATCATCACATTCAAACACAAGAGATATAAATGTTTAGTGAAAACATCGAAAGAAGGGGAATTTGGGGAATAGATATTTTCATTTCCTGCCGTTACGGCAGTTACTGCATGTTTCTTACAGCTTAATTTTCCATGTAACGCGAATTCACAGACTATAGATTTCCCTTAGATCATTTTCCTCACGTAATCTAGGAAATAGCTGGATTGGAATTTAGGTTTCTTTGACCTTGGCAATCAGTGCAACATATTTATACTACTCGTACTGCAAAAGAATTCAGTCCCAGATGTGTCCGTTGGTATTCAAGTAATGCCGAACTGTACAGCTCTGGCACACAGTACGTTAGAGCAGGAACTGGCTCGGAATAACAAGGCTCGAAACAGGCATTAAATAATTGAGAATGCAGTTCAGAACCTTGGGAATCTCTATATGAACTCAGTGGTTGTACTGAGCAGAATCGAGAACAGCCCAGCAACCATTCCATTTGTCACATCTTTCGAAAAAAGCTACGTGAAATAAGTTGATTTGGTTTTTGTTTTCATACATTCCTCGCAAATGGTCTACTATGTAATCGGCTTGCTTAGAACTTATGTGGCTCGGATATCAAAAATTGACACTAGGTATACATAGATTTGACATCTGTTCTTGACTTTCAATTGGCATCTGTCACCCTCATTGGCATCTATCACGCTCATTGGCTAATGAGCGGGAGTCGATCAGAGCCAAACGTTTCGTAGTCAAACTGTTGAGAATTAATGAAATTTCTTATTTTTCATTCAAGAGTCATTTAATCTTAGTTAACATTTGATTTCCCAATTGGCGGCCCTTGATTTTAATCTAAACACGATTAGGCTTTCACAGTAAGGGATAATCTGATGTATTGGTTTGGCAAAAGATTGGTTAAACAAGACCAAAATAAAATTGTACTTTTATAACGAGTGGTTGAAGTCACTTGTGTTAATTGCTGCTTTTACCAGGTCAATTATAGTTGTTAACTTGCCTCATTTTAGTGCAGCGTTCACAACGTTTTTATCGCTACGGACTGGCGAAAACAGGATAAATATTTCGCAGACCGGCCGACGGTTTGTGCAGAAATAAATAGCAATGTCGATAACCCATATTTTATTCGTAAAATTATATAATTATCATATATATCATATAATAATCAAATTATATAAAAAATTCAATTTTAATCAGGACCATAAGTGGTGCAAAAACAATGTTGCGTTCAAACAGTTTTTCGGGGATAATTACTTGGCCGAGATGTTCCGCGGACCGGCAAGAATTTTCAGCGGACTACTGGCTCAAGTATATGTTCTAGTAATATCATTTCCTGTAACTGTTTAGTCATTGGAAAACGTTTGAGCCCGTTCTATAAATATGATTTCCTTTAACTGTTCGGTCATTGGTAAACGTTTTGAGCCCACTCAATGAATAAAATATATTTTTCACTTCAATATCGCTCTCTCATCTGTGAAATTTTTACTATGGTTTTCATACACTTTTCGTAAAATGACAAAACATTTTTTTCATATTGTGGCGAGCCTTAGTTGATTGATTTGAAAAAATGTCCATTTGTGATTTGAAATACCCGAAAATGAATGACTTTAACCCTCATAGAGGTTAATGGTTTCCTCAGAACTTTGAAAAATAAAGATATTTATTTTCACAGGAATTAATTGGCCGAATTTTTTATTTAAGAAGAACTAAGAACAGTTTTTTTAAATTCTGAACACGTACCATCTCTTGGCGAAGTAAGTAAGAACTATGACGGCAAAAAGCTAAGAACAGGAAAAATTGGACTGAAGGGGAATACGCGAACTACGCTGGGCCTGCGTATCGAACGAAATCCACTAGCCCGTGGAAATATGGGGATGCGCCTTGATTAGACAAACGTAAAACACGCTTAATTCGCGCGTTTAATAGCTGGAGGGTTAATAATTCAAATATTTTGACAAACAGAGCTCTGGAATCTTAATGAATTTCAACGAAACAAATTTATAAACATTAATCTTGTTAAATTGTATTTTGCTTTGGAGAGCTTCCACTTTTCTCTGAAGATCAAACTGCAAGAGGTGTTAACGCAGCAATATTTCAGCTGGAAATTGATTCGTGTCCGATTCGAGTCTCGACGTCCACGCTTGCTATTTGGGTCATTCCACGCCACTTCGGACAGGAGTTGACCCTTGACCTCTCAGATTTTGATGAAAATTGGTGAGATTGTTTGCCTCACCAAATAAGAAATATAATTTCAAGCGTTTTGCGAAAATCTAAAAAACAGATGAATAACGGACATTTTACAAAATGGCTGTTTTTGATGTCACGAAATCTTCGTTATCATATATCACGGGTAAGAATCTAGGTAAAAAAGTACTTGATGGCTCATTTCCAATTATAATTCTTTGAAAAATCTCAAATTGCCATAAAAAAGCGATAAAAATATAATTTGTGTAAATAAGTTAATGTTAAACAATTAAAAGTTTAAACTTTTGAAGTTCTTCAAATTTAATTTTTCTCATTTTTTCAAATATGGTACCTTGAAATATTATAAATGTTATATCAAAAATTTGAGAGGGTGTTTTTCCATTTAAGAGAGAAAAATATTTTTTAATTTTCCCCTGCAACGACCATTTGATGTCAACTTACGAAGATAACTCCACATATGCCTAGTTTTTATCGCTTATCTATGAAATTCATGATTCCGAGAGACAGACCAATGGCAGATGAACTTAGATTTAAAAAATGTATGGTGAAAATTTGATACCAAAAATTTCTTAAGGCATGTTTTTAACAAAAAATGGAACAATGTTGTCCTGAGAAAAAAGATCTCTTAACCGATGACTTCAAGTTATACAGACTTTAACAAATTGAATTTACATGATTGTCTACGTTGTCATAATTACGTGTCAGAAATGAGGAATAAAAATCCATATATCCTAAGCTTTGCTGATTGCATGTAATTTAAATCTTTCCATATTAATTTTACCTTAAGAGCAAAAATTTATTACTTTGTTTTGGACACCGCTTCTAATTTCAGCCCGTGGCTCATACAAGTAGCCTGAAATATTAGGGAAGACATTTATCCAATAGAAGAAAGTTTATTCCACGTGATTCTATGGCATTATTAATAGAACTCTATCTCGTTAACTGGTTCCTCGACATACCTTCTACGGAGATGGATTTTAGTTGTTCCCCTCATTCGCATCAAACGCTCATCGGAACCTGATGATTGTGTCTTTGAAATGAGGAATCCATCACCTAGTGGTATTGCTGCGTGGCACGAACTGATTTCCTTGACAGCAGGAGGTTGTCGATACCTTCTTGTTGCATGGTTTTTCTTATCATCCACTTCCACATTAGGAACGTATGCGAAAGTCATACCCTTAATATTTTCCACAGCCCACTTATGCAGCTGATAAGGCGTCTGTATTTGAAGTTTAAGTGGTACCTAGTTGCTGACTAGCACGCGCGGATAACCGTTTCATTTTTCCGCCCGTCACTTGGGCCTTTCCCATGGGATGTGGCAAAGAAATTCCACTCCGCTGCAACTATAAAATACTTTTCGTGATGGACTAGGTTAAGGAGATTATATCTATTTTTATATTGTGCAGTGGATCCATCAGAAAAGTATATAACTTTTTTTCAAATTTGCTACAGTTGCTCTCAGAAAATGAACTAGTGAATGCTGGAAGCAATGCATAGTCGCAGTAACATGAGCAGTGCATTCATATATGACAACAAGCTTCAGAGGGCTTATTTCCTTTCCTTCGACTAGGTGATAGTAGCAGGCAAATGGGTGTAATCTAGATTGCCTATTGTTCCAATGCACTCCTTGCATGCTCTCCTGAAGTACAATGGAATAATTTTCTGATAGGTCAGCAACAACTATCGCTTCCCCCACTGCTAAGTTTTCCCTGGTGTATTGAAAACATTCAGCCTGCTGTTTCGCCACGTGATCATGCCTCACCAAACTCTGGATATCTCCACAAAAAAGTCATTAAATTCAACTGAGATCTTGCTAACCGCTTCCATTGTGAATGAGTCTACTTGAACCCATTGCTGCTAAGATACATCTTCTATGAAATTTGAATCAAGCACACTCTTTAACACTCCTCTCAATTTCGTTATGGGCGGGCATTTGCTGCAACTACCAAAGTAGCGTATCTCCCCAGGAATCTCACATACACAATATATGTAATAGTTAAAAACTTTCTCCATTTTCGCCCTTGAGTTGGCCAAGCTTAGCACCTTCGAACATGAGTTTTGTGTTTTGATGAATAAGGTACGCGCAAACTGTGCATACCTGAAGCTCCAGCAAGGACACACTCCGTAGGTGTCAATGAGCAAACTTGGAAAAAGAAATATCTTCTCTTGGAAATCTCTCTTTGAACAGGGTGAATGACTCCTTCAGGTTTCCTAAAACTAATCTCTTTTATTTCAAAATATGCTGGGATCCTTCTTTTACACTTTTGTACTACAACTAGTGATCAGTTGATCTTTCCTCGGATCCTATCCCACCAGATTGATGGTGCACTCCTGAAGGACTAAGTTATCTGATGCCTCGTTGTGATGCGCGGAAGAAGTGGATGTTTTCTTGTTTTCATCATCAGGGTCGTGCTCTTTCGGTAAAGTCTCATTCGTATTCACTTCATTATAGACAGCCTTCCTATATGCTATACACAGTTTTCACCCTGTTTTATCCCAGGAATACATATAATTTTACACTTCTCGTGAAGTTCGAAAGAAATAGTTTTCAGCTGTTGTCAGACAGATGCTTCCTGAATCGTGAAAGGTCGGAGCATTTAGTTAGCTGAGCCGGATATCTTAATAGCCTCTCTGTTTTGTGTTATTGACACAAAGCACTCACTTTAAATCCATTTTTCAGTCATAGTAAGTGCAAGACCCGGCGTGAAAACTCCCTCTTCATTTTTAAAACGACGGAGCGTGAACACGGTGTTTTTAAAACTTTTCCTAGTGAGCCTCCATTGCATCCCATTTCACGCCAAAAAATACAATACAAGTCGTAAAAACGCTTCACCATATATCAAAGCACAGATTTAATGGCAAGGACCATGACCAAAGAGAGGTTAGCAAAACTCAAGACTAAAAGGTAGACTGGGTAGAGGAATAGTAGTGGCAAGCAATCGCCCGTACAGCCGGTGTCACTTACGCCACACAATGTTTACAATCTTTGTTTTAAATTGGTATTCACATATTTTAATCCCTAAAATCCGTCGCATACGATGTGTATAATAACTATGTAATAACATTGAACCAATGAACGCCTGCTTAAGAAATTCCAGGAAAGAATAACTGAGAAGTCCGTAATACCTGAAATCATCGGTTACTAGATCGTTTTCCACAGGACAACATTGTTCCATTATTTGTTAAAAACATGCCTTAAGAAATTTTTGGTATCAAATTTTCACCATACATTTTTTAAATCTAAGTTCATCTGCCATTGGTCTGTCTCTCGGAATCATGAATTTCATAGATAAGCGATAAAAACTAGGCATATGTGGAGTTATCTTCGTAAGTTGACATCAAATGGTCGTTGCAGGGGAAAATTAAAAAATATTTTTCTCTCTTAAATGGAAAAACACCCTCTCAAATTTTTGATATAACATTTATAATATTTCAAGGTACCATATTTGAAAAAATGAGAAAAATTAAATTTGAAGAACTTCAAAAGTTTAAACTTTTAATTGTTTAACATTAACTTATTTACACAAATTATATTTTTATCGCTTTTTTATGGCAATTTGAGATTTTTCAAAGAATTATAATTGGAAATGAGCCATCAAGTACTTTTTTACCTAGATTCTTACCCGTGATATATGATAACGAAGATTTCGTGACATCAAAAACAGCCATTTTGTAAAATGTCCGTTATTCATCTGTTTTTTAGATTTTCGCAAAACGCTTGAAATTATATTTCTTATTTGGTGAGGCAAACAATCTCACCAATTTTCATCAAAATCTGAGAGGTCAAGGGTCAACTCCTGTCCGAAGTGGCGTGGAATGACCCATTTTCATTTCAATCCCGTAGTGTTTTTAAAGTCACAGTGGCTCAACCCACAATTAAGAAAATTTTGCTGGTGATTAATTAATGCAATAAGGGGACTTGATTGAAAATATTTTTGTTCTTCTTTGATAAACAAGCATTAATGCGAGTATAATGCCAAAACATTGAGAACAATCGAATAAGGAAGGTTCCTAGCCTACATATTGCCGAAGGCCAACAGCGGTGTCTAGCACCAATTTCATGTCCTGAATCCGTGCTGATTTTCGAGCAAAAAGTTTCTCTCGTTGCAACGGTTTATTTTCTTTTAATAATCTTTTAGCAGTTTCAATTGTGTGTTATCAATTGGTATTTGTTGTCAATTCGTAACATCCTTGAGCTAGTAATAACAGTAAATTTAGAGCCTTGGGAAATATTTTGTAACCATTTCCCGTGCTTTTCCCGGCAGATCCGTCCGGAAACTCTCCGTCCTCCCCGAGGAGAACGAGGAGGGCGTCGTCGCGGGGGTCGTCGACGGCAGCACCGCCCCCGCCTCCTCCTCCACTTCCACCTCGTCTCCGCAGCGGTCGTCCCTTCGCCGGCCCAGAGCCGCCCCGCCGGCGCCGCCCCCCTACCGCCCGCCCCCCAACCCTTACCGTCCGCACTCGCGGTCCTTCGAGAGCTACCTGGACCCGGAGAACGGTCTGAGGAGGCGGGAGGAGCTGACGGGGAGCGGAGGGCGCCTCGGGGTGCCGAGGCAGTGCTCCGACCCCACGCCCAGCGCAGCCGCGTCCACCCACTTCCTGACGACGGTAGCCACCGTCGAAGTGCACCACCACCCGGACGCCGTCTTCCACCACGCCGCCGGGGACGCGTCCCCCGGGGGCACGGTCGGCGAGGACCTCTCCCGCTCGCCCCTCCGACACTCATCGACCACCCGACCGCTGGAGCTGTTCGGGGGAGCCGCGGGCAAAGCGGTGCGGTTCGACGGTGCGCCCTCGGAGGCCATGACTTCGGGCGAGATCCGGAGGAAGCCGCTGGCCCACAGGTGAGTCGCTCTAGGGAGTGCGAGAAACCGAGCCATATAAATAATTATTATTTGACGATAACCCGTCAAAAATGATGGGAAAATACCCAGTCGTGCAAATATTATTATTATAAACTTTATTGATGCATATTTTGTGTAGGCTATTTCACTGTTAATAGTCTGATATCTGGAATCCGTTACTAATGTTTAAGCGTGTTTAATTCTTCAATTTACAATTTTTTAGGCCGAAAATGGGAATTTGGTAATTTTTCCAGATATATGTGATACTCTACTAAAAAAAATAACTAAACTGGTCCAGCCGTCTTCTCCATCATTAGAATCGCTCCCCGGGCATTGGCGTTTTATTAGTATAGTTTATTGATTTTTAAGTATTACTTCTGTCCCATTTTTTAATGCCAAAATGAAAAATTCAGGTTGTTGGTAGAGATTAAAAAGAAATAATGGATTAATATTCCAACTTTTAACCTGAATCCCAGCTGAGCATTTTGGGTAATGTCTTGTTTGGTAGCGTCGACTTTTGGATACTATCCTTTCAAAGGAGCAACAATAAATTCAGTTTTGGGTGAAAAATGTTCTGAACTGGAAAAAAGTGTAAATTGAGCCAAAGAACGTTATGTTAGCTGTTTTTTTCTGTTTTTGTATTCTATTGCCCCCAAACTACGTCCCTATTTTATAGCTATTTTTATGTCGATCATTCTCATTGAAATTTAGAGAAGTAGTTTAGATGTGATGGACCTCTGATTTTTAATATTATTATTATTAAGGTAATCTACCGGTTAAGGTAGAATTAAATGGAAGTGGATAAATATCCTCTAGATTTTTACATGTGCAGGACCCTATTTACCTACACAATTTCTTTCTTCATCTCAGTATATGTCCTGCCTTTCTCCATCCCGTCCATAATACCTATTGTCTTTCTTCTCCTTCCCCGCCCACCCTACATCCTCCCCTCTATCACAGCCTTAGGCAACCCTTCGCCCCTCATTACCTCCTCCAATCACTTACTTTGCCACCCTCTAATCTTATCAATAAGTTTCCTCTCGTAACCCACCATACCTAGCACTTTCTGGTTTGTCTTCCTTTCCGTCCACCGCACCTTCTCCGTCCTCCTTAACACCCACATATCGAAGACCTGCAGCCTATTCTCGTCATCTTATTTCAGAGTTTAACTTTCTGCCACATTCGACACTACTACTCCATATTTAACACTTCGCGTGCCTAGTCGTATTGACTATTAAGACTTTTAAACAATTAATGGAAATTAATGAACGTACAACACGATCTCTTCATACCCTCAAAGGAATTCCTGAATGGAAGCCACCATTATACCATGAGTGCCAAATAATTAGTGTTAAATCACTGTAAATTAGATAAATCATACTATGCATGCTTGAAAAAGCTCATTAGGATTCCATAATAATTTACTCTGCTTGCTATTTGAAAGCACTTTTTCTGTAAAATTAAGAACACTATGTCAAACAATTTTTAGCGCAACATAAGTAGCAAAATTTTCATTTTGTCGTTTTGCTCTCGTTATACTCCAGTTGTGCACAGCATATGAAAACTAATAATTTAATTAATTTCCTGTGTCATGAGCGAACGTTATTTCTTACTGAAGATAGCCATATAGCTATTAGGCTCCATAAATGGATACCATTTTACGACGATTCAAACTTTTTTTTAGAAAAGACAAGTTTATGAGTTAATTGTAATAATACCACTCGAAGAAATAGATGACTACACTCTATGCAAGCAAATAAACGAGGTTATAAATCTGAGGTGATCTGTTTAGAACGACTCCTAGACGGAATCCTTTTGAATTAGTATGTATAATCACCGATTACTGAAGATACCAAAGATATCATGTGGTGAACTTATAAACTGCTGCACTCCAAGAATTGGAACTTAAACTATGGACCCCTTGGCTCCTTTTGCTAAAAGTACGCTAGTGCTGACGCCAGGTTTCTCTCCGCCCTTTCTCCGTTCCATTATCCCTCCCGTATCAACTCATTCAATTATCCTTGGGGGCGCCCATGACCTCAACAGTCAATTGTCTCTACAATTAATCTACCGTGATTAACCGTGATTTTCTTAAGCCTTTTAAAACATATTTGAATTTTAATAGCTGTCAGGTCCATGGATAAAAGTAAAAAATGCTCTCAATGAAGTTACACTTCTAAAATATACATTTTTCGTCTTTCGTATATTACCTGGAATATAGTATTCGAATTTGTTTATTTGAAAAAGCTAGGACAAAATTATGCTATCAAAGTTTGAACGCAAAAATGGAAATAAAATTAAGCCGAGATTAGTCCTGGATAATCGCTCTCGCATAATACAACTTTCATTCATTGAATAAACTAGCAGCTTTGAAATTCCTTTTTCATGGAATGTTCAAAGTGACAGAAATCATTCGAGTGCATACACATTCCATCTTATTATTTGGGCCATCGTAAGGTTGAGGTACTCCTAATTTATTGCTATACTTGTATCTCTTTGGGTTGTGGTAGGAAAGTAAATATCATTTTGGAACAGGTCCCAGGGCTAGAAAATTTTCAATTTTCTTGGCTTAGGCAACTTGCTAAGGGAAGGTGACCCTGGAGAACAGCCAACAACCGTCGTCCTCTGGGAACATTTTTTGAACTGTTTTTTTTTTTTTAAGAAACCCGCTATCTAAAAGCAAAAGTGGCTGTTCCTCTGTTATCTATGTATATATAGGTACTACCCATTGTAAGGGCGCGTCGCAGTCGTTGTTAGGACAATAGTGATAAAAACGTAATCGGGAGAGAGTAGGGGCGAAAAGTGAGATTCGTTTTGGTGGAAAGTCTCGCTCTATTTTGTTACGATCGGGGATGGTTTGTGAGGAGATGAAATTCTCATACATATATGTCCAACCTTGTATATCCTATATTTTATATTCCTTATGTTCTCGGAGTCAACAGTTTCAGCCTTTATTTTGTGGATGTTATCCATCACGGAAGAAATAAAAATAAATCTGTGAACTCCACAAATGATTTTATTCAAATGACCCGGTATTTCAAAACTTTGTCATCTTCAGAACATGAAGATGACATAAATGGTCAAAATTCGGGTCTGTTAATTAAAACAATTTGTGGAGTTTTTTATTTTTATTTCCTCCGTCCTTATCTTCTAATTCTCTGTATTTGTAGTATAGGATTAAAATAATATCCTTCGCATAAGCATGGTACTCTTCTGATTTGATCAGATGTGACAGTCTTGCGTGAAGGTTTTTGCACCATCCTTCTATCATTTCTTTAGTGTCCGTCCGAGCTCGATATAAACCACCACTTCCTCAACTTATACATCTTTCCTCATCCTTAGCGAGATTTTCGTGCACGTGAAAGAGTTTTGTGGCGTTTTCCCATTAGCGCAGTATCTATTTATTCTAATATTTCCTTCCTCCCTTGAACGATCGACGGGTGCCATGCAGTGTAAACGGAAAGAACATAACTAGCAACAATGGTGAACTGCAGAGTGAAAGTGTGGTGCACATAGGCAAGGGAGCGTCTTCTGTCCTTTGATTACTTCTTCCTAGTTCCTTTGTGCCATCAATGAATTGATTGCTCCACTTTCTGACGTCACTTCCGAAAGTTGACGATCAAAAAGTGCATGCTAGGTGAATGACAGCGAATGGGAAAACATACTTGGCCTTTGACCTATCCTCAATTCTTCATTCTGATTGTCAACTATGGCATTGTGGGCGTCAACAGAATTTTGGTCGTTAACGGCGTTACTACAGTTGTACATCAAATGTTTGTAATTCATTGCTAAATTAACCGTCATCGCAACAATTGTTGAGGACGTTACCCTTACAGTGTTTTTTAGGTTTTACAATTTAAGATGAAAGCAACAGCTTTCGTCGTAAAGAGTATTATTAGTGATTTTAGCCGTCAATTTCTAGCTTTTGGCATAAAGTCATGCTATTGGCAGCATAATTCTAAAGATGAAGGTCTGAGATAAATTTTAAAACAGGTGACTTGGTCGGTTTTATTCGTCATTAGAGAAGGTGCCCGTTGAATATCAACGGGAAGAATATTATCATTTACATTGATTGTAATAAACCATTCATATCTCATTTAGTGCAAAAAATCATTGAGTTAATGTGAGTTAATAATGGAAGTACGCACAATCTCAAACAATGAGTATGGTCGTTATGGGGGCGATGACTCAAAAACGCTAAAATATTGCGAAAAATCAATACGTTTTAGCAAACATTTCGGAATTTCGACCGGAATACAAAATGTGATTGAAGGAATATGAATCTTTATTTCATTTTATTTATATTGGTACCGTTTTAAATAACAGAAAATTACTATTTCTAATTTACTTTTGCAAATAAAAAAAGGTCTGCAGCCAGATGAAGATTCAGCTTCACGTGTATTTAGTGTGTGAAAGTTACTTATATATATACATCGATGATTATTATAGTAGATATTTTCTTAGATGTTCCCGTCATGATGCAAAATAACTTTTCTCCTTTTTCATTCAGTATTAGTTATACAGTATGAAAGGAATACTTTAAAGTTTAATCTTTGCATTATAACGATGAGGAAATGTATAATTACCATTCAGATACTGCGATTAATCCTTGTGAACACAAAATCTGGGCAGCCGGATGGCGTAGTTTATACACCTATTAATGCGTGAAGAAACAAAGAGCTAAAATATTTCACCGATTTTCAGGCCAAGTAGAATTTATCAGTACTGCTATCCTAGTTGCGCAAAGAGATGGATTGCAGGTCTTTCCTTCTTTAAAAAATGAATCACGATTTTCTCCGCAGTGTGTGTCCGATCTGGATGGGATAAACCTAATCTGGAATTGGTGGCTCGTTAGTTTTAAATTGCTGGGAAAGGATCGATCTACTATAAATCTTTGCCGGCCGGATTTAGTTTAGAGCATTTTTATCTGTTCTTTTCCAGCTAAGGAAATTATCCTAGAAAGTTTATATACCTAATATCTTGAACTGAGCAGGGCAGAAAATCATTGATATAGTAATGAACAGCATTCTTATGGCAGGGGATGTTTGCGGCATTGCTATTCTGAAACCTTCTGGGGTAAACCTAGTGCATAAATAGTGATCGGTTATACAAAATTAGTAATTCTTGAAGGTTTCCCCCATGGCTGTGACCGAGTGTCGTGAATGTTTAAGGAATATGTCTCATCGGGGAAATTTAACAGAATTTTACTAGCAAATATAAAATATTATTGAAAAGAGTTAATGTTTAATTTCTCCCTTTTATTATGGAATTTGCAATTTTTTCAATCCGAATAAGTTACGGAAGTCGGCTGTGATAGGCAGTAATACTAAAAAAAATATTTCTCCATTTACTTCTACTAAGCGCGACCTTTGCGTTTTAAATGGAAATTATGTGTGTTTAACCTGTTGTATTTTAAAATCGACGCGTATACACTTATTCTAATTGAAAATAGCATATTTTTTTAGCATATAGCTCTTAAATATTATTCCTTCAATCTAAGGTATATATTTGCTCGCAGTGATTCCAGCAGCCCTGATATTCAAGATTTTTAATTAAGAGCCCAAAATTTTTCAGATCAGAATCCTTAATATAAGCTCTGAATAAGAATGTTCTCTTTAAAGATCTGCTTTGCGTTTAGTGAGCATCTCCTCCTGGGTACCTTTTATCTTGTGAATAGGCATGAGGGAACTATAAAGCAGTGACTAGCGGTGTACTGCGCACTTCAGCTTTTTGCTGCCCTTTTCAGTGAAATAAACATTTGCATCGATTTCTATTTTTTTTTAAACATAAAATTCTATTCGTGACCATTCGTTTCTCGATTCCAAACATGTCCTTTTTCGGATTCGGCCAGAAACTCTGAAAGAAAAATGAATCCTGCAGGCATGATTTCTCCGTCCATGGTGGTCCATGCCGGTGGAAATGATCCGTTGGTGCATGGTTTAACGGGACCTGACGCATACCTCAATTTAGGCAACCCTTAGGAGAGTGGACTTTTGTGTCTCCCGTGAAGCTTGAAAATTACGGTCTCTTCTCCGATTAAAATATTGGATGCCTCCCGTGGGTCCGGGGAAGCTGGCAGAACACCATTTTCGCCCCTGAAAATGGTCGTATTCCACCCCTGGGGCCTGGGTGGCTGTTTCGCTTGCTTTGCTCCTCCTCGCGTCGGGTACCATGATTGATTTGACATTGGGTTTGCTAGTTTTCGTCTGGCGCTGGCGAAAGTGGAAGGATTTATGGGAGCCCTTCCCCTTGCTCCCAGTCCCTTTTAAGTGGAACCATCATCCATTACCCCTTTCACGTAAACTTCTAGAAGGTTTTCTTTAGGAGAGGAAATTTCGTATGTAAGTTTTAGCCTTCTCAACAGTGCCTTGCGTAGCAAAGTAATAGAGTAATTAAGTATTTCTGCAAACGTAATTGATCACAGAAATCTAGGAAAAAAGCCAAGTTTAGAATGATAGTTTGCACCAAAGAGGATACAATTAGTCATGAAAAAATCGTTTGACTTGACCGGGAACTCGGAGCTCATTGCCGGTTAGGTGTGTTAGCCAGTTACACCACCAAGCCATCTTAATTCAGGATGAATTTCAGCGGGGGTTTATACGAACAAGTTGTTCTCCTACCCCCCTCTTTGTTGTACATCTTCACACTCGTGCGCGTGACTGTGCACCACATCATTTGTGCGATCGCAATGATTGGAAAAAATGTTAGTTTTAATTGATAGTCGAAGTAAATTTTATATTTGTACTGTCTATTCTTCAATATTGCCTTGAATAATATAATGAACGGAAATTTCATATTTCTATCTACACCACGGCCGTAGAATACATCGTGAACTTAGTCAAACTATTTCACAGCCGTGATCCGAATAGATTTCTCAGAAGTTAGTTCATGCCTAAACTTAAAATGAAAAATGAACAGAGCCTTTCTAACGTTATCAAGTATATTATCCATAGACATATCCAAGAACAGCAGGCATAAATAATTGCTTTTAAAAGGACTTAAAAATTTGAAAAAGGTAACTTGATACAACTCGGCATCATATCGTGAGTGAACGGCAAATAGTGAGTTTCATATAGCTAAACATTATTGCCACTAAACCAGAAATCGGTAAAACGAGGATCAAGCATGACTTCGTGGTAATAAGATGACATGGTAAGCCTGTCAGCATAGCATTGCAGTGTTTGTCGAGCACATTTCAAAATCATTGCTAGGGATATACGGTGAGAATTAATTACCAGAAATTCAAAGAATTAACTAATTCAGGAAGCATGGGGGAGGAGTTAGGAATTTATGTTGATAGGCTTTCTTGTCATTGAGCGTAAAATTTGACTCATTGCGTGTAATTTGTAAGAAAATTAACGTAGCTGGTTGGACGTGAGAAGATAAATAGTATTTTCACATGAAATTTCTACGAATAGGATAGCGTAAAGAGACCCCGAAGTGATTTCAGATAGGTTAATGAAGAGTGAATGGCTCCGCTTTACCTTGTATGACTCTAAACATTGTATCCAGGACCTTGAGAAAAGACGATGAGTGCAGATTGATTGCTTTCAAGTTACGGATATCAAGCAGAATGTAGAGCGTTTGCTGGTTCATGAAAAAAAAACAAATGAATACGTATTAGACGCGTTTAGGGAAGAAAAGAATATGCCGTAGGTATTTCAACGAAAGAAAGAGAACTGAACGAAGGAGATACTGAAACTCAATAAGGTGATCTAGAATTTGAATGGAGATATTTGTTAATCCAAGGAAAAGGATGGAAAATAGTAGATATGCTGGACGGCCTTGAATAAACGGGAAGTACGAGGAACTTTCGAAGGTCGAAAAGTGTTTAGATGATTAGGAAGCGCTTATGTAGTTCACGATGTCCCCCGAAATGGCAGTCATGCCATGTATGACGAAGATCTTCATCGAAGATCTGGAATTGACGTGTGCGTGGTTAGAGGGAACCGTTTTTACTGTCTTTTTTGAACTCTGTGCTGGAAATATCCTGTTCAGTGTAATTATCTTTTCCCTTTTTAAGAGATAGAAGCCGAGATTTTTTTTATTCGCGGAAAGGATACTTGAGAAAGATTTTAATTTGCACGTCAAGCGTGTAGAAGCAATGCATCTGAGATCAATGCTAAAAATTAAAAAAAAAACACAAAATACTGTCCATGATAGAAACGAAACAACCAGTAATGTCCACACTTTATTTTGAGATGCCAATCGGTTTCAACATCGTAAATGCCATTTTCAAGGTGCACTTGAATATTTAGAGTGTACCTTGTGAATGTGCGCTACCTTAAAAAGGACATATGTTGAAAACGGTCGGAACCCCAAAAAATTGCGGAAAATTACTATTTATTTCGTTTCTATGATGGAACTATTCCATAAAGTGAAGCCTTCTACAATCAGTTAAAACACTGTCCTATAAAAAAGTGTAGCCAGGGAGCAAAGCCTGGAGCATGTGAAAGAATTTGTTACTTCGGAAGTTCGGTCCCCAGGAATTGGAGGAAGCTAATACCGATGGAGTGAGGGTATTTAAATAGTCATCGTTATTTTCAATGGAAAGAGAAGTCTTTTGGATGGGGAGAAAGAAATTATCGATTAAATCCCATTAACTTATCATTACTATCCAATCCAATAATTATCCAAATAATGGAACTATTAGAGCGGGTTGGACCGGTTGGGCATCCTCCTATGTAAAACTATCTAAAGCTATAAGGAATAAATATTTCATTATTTCCCTCTGTGATTTTCTTGCTTTGGTACTTGTTGGATCTTCGAATATTTTTACATGATGTATTTGGTTTTACCGAAGCAATAGAAGGTGGAGATATAAAGCCGTTCACTTTCCGTTTGTTTAACTCAAGTGAAATCTTGCGTTCATGAAGAACTTATTCGCCAGAAAAAAATATTATAACCAATGCCTGCCCGGGAAAGCTTTCGCAGATTACTTATCAGCTAATTCATTTGAGCATTAGGTATCACTGGTTAACCCAATTGCTCTCCGATAACTGGCCGCTGAAAGATTTGAATGCTAGCTGCTAAAAAAATAGTGGATCATTTAGCTTTTTTTTGTTGCTAAACGAATAGCGGTCTGGTAGCGTCGACGAGCCATTCCGGGAAACAAATATTTAGCAGATAATAGCGAAATTGCCTCATCGCACGTTACCCGTGTCAATACGGGACGTCTGCTGTGGTGATATCGCCAGAATACATAAACAGGCGTTAAGCAGTTTTTCACAATTAGGCGTCCCAGGTGGATTAACACAACAATTGACTGATAGTAACTGATCAATGCTTTCAAGAGGTTTTTCGCCCTTGATATCATCTTTAAAGCCCACACATTATGCTAAAGTACACAGTGGATATCCTTGAGTTTCGTGTCTATCGAATGCGTGCTCCCTTAGTTGTGAATATGGTGAATGTGGTCTTGAAAGGGTTTTCCTTATTTCAAAAAGACCCTTATTCAAGTAAACCCACGCCCAGGTCAGTTTTCTTTCAAGTCACCGTTCTCTTGAAGACATTGATATTTCTTAAAACAAGTTTTCCTTCTATGGAAAGAACAATTTTCTCCTTTCATATTCGCTGCTTCAACATTGTCGCAGATACTCCATCTCTGTATTATCACTTCGAAGCTTTTTTCAATGATTCAATAAACTTGCTCGCGCTCAGCGGCTCGCTCCGCGGAAAAGGATCGAACTACGTAGTCGAATTTTAAAGGCTTTCCTTTATCTCTGTTATCTTCTGCCAATTCAAAGAGCGCAGCTAAGAAGGAGTCTTCCGATACGTTTACGACCTGCTTTCCGGCTTGAATTATGCATTTCGCTGACCCGCGTTACTTGGCGCTAAAGGCTTTGAAATGGCTCGTTTTGCCCTCTATTTCACCGGCGGAAGGACATAAATACCCACTTCGTTCTCTGTAGTGGGCGATTTGAAAGAAACTTCCTACGCAATAGGCAGACCTTTGAATGTATTGGCACATCTTCTTTTCATCGGGGAAATTTTTAGTGCCCCTCTGTGTTCCAGTGCCTAGGGTTTTCGGCTTACGAGTTATCACTCCGAAGGAGCTACGAATATATATGCAGCGATCACTAGTAAATTCACAGCTGCAAAACAGGTTTGCCGTACTATTGGATGAGTTGTTCGATTTGGAGATCAGGCGACATTTGTATTTCTCATTGAGACACTCGTATTAAGGAACCCTTTTTTTGCCATGCTGTGCCACAAATTCAGCCTCCTTACTTTAGAATGCGAAATTATGCTCTCAAATTTCATTCTTTCATTGATCTTATTTTTCATCCTGTAACATTACTTTTACTTGTTTTAAAAGTAGTATTATGATACATGAATGGACCGAGAGGTATATTTTAAGGGTTACTCTAGTAATTTTATAAAATACTAGCTGAAGGTACCCGTTGAAATTCAACGGGTGAGAAAAACATTGAACTTATTTTATAAAAAAACCACAAAGCCTAAACAACACTGTTAGCATGATCATTTGAGGAGTTCGTATCCTATCTTGTTTGTTGTGATCGTTGTAATTCGTTCGTTTTCCATTACGTGCACGGAGAATTGAGTGATTGTTTGTCCCCTTTAATGCACGTGAAACCCAATAATGGGCCACGAAGACTCATTACTACTTAATAAATAGCACCTAGGTTGATAGATTTTCACCTCATCCCACCGGTTCTCTTGAGCCATTTTCTGAGTGGTTAACAGCTTGATCACTTACCTTGTGTACATGAATATATTTTCATTCAATGACTTAATTGAGTTCCGCTATTCAACGTTGATATGTGCGTTGAGTATCTTAATCAGGATAGGAGATTAGAGTATAATCCAGCGGTTGACAACGTCAAAAGGAGCTTTTTCAGCTGCAGCCTTGTTTATTTGTCCTATGAATCCTTCACTACCCGGGCTGCGACTTCGGTATGAAGGGTAGTCATAATCATTGGTTTCTAAATCATAATCATCAGTTACTAAAAAAAATCTATGGTGATCAGTCTTTGTGCAATTACCAATTTTCATGCACCGATGACGTCCATTGCGCCGAATATCCGTTCTTCTTTCGGGTAAGAAGCATGTAGTGATGTAAATATAATTTCCGCCATCTTAGAACAGTTTGAAGTTTCAAAACAGATGGTTCAATATTTGAACCAGATTTTTAGCTGGTAACCCGTCAGTAGGTTTGGTTAAGATGAAATTTGTGCGGTTCTTAGCGTAATCCGAGAAACACCAGGGGGTGATTATCATGAGAGTGCTGGTGGGCATGTATTTGAGCATCCAAGGCTACCTTTGTCGTTTTGCATCCAAGGACTCCTATTCTTGCATTGAAGACATTCCTCTTGCTTTAGAAAATGTTTTAGAAAGATTACTCTATTTTCTATTAGGCATTCTGATGGATATATTTTTAAGTCCAAGAAAGGGAAACAGCGGCGAGTGAGAGTCTTGAAGAGGCAATTCGATGAATGAGTGAATGTACGTTTACTGCACTTTAACACTTTTAAACATATGTAAAACAAATCGTATTTTTTTTGATGCGGTAATTGGTCTAAAAACTGTTCGCAATCGTAATGAAAATCAATGGTTCGCTGACTGTTTTCCAGGTGCACGGAGTGATGAGTGATTGTTTGTCCTCTTTCATATACGGGAAACTCAAAAATGGGCCACAAAGACTCATTACTACTTAATAAATAGCTCCTAGATTGAAAGATAGTCACATCGTCCCTCCGGTTCTCTTGAGCCGTCTTCTGAGTGATTAACAGCTTGATCGCTTCCCTTGTGTACATAAATATATTTGCAGGCTGAATTTAGTTGCGCAATTCAACGTTCATATGTTTGTTGAGTATCTTAATCAGGATTGGAGAGTAGGGTACAATCCAGAGGTGGACAACGTCGAAAGGAGAATTTCCAGCCGCAGCCATGTTTATTTCACCTATGAATCCTACATCACCCGGACTGCGCCTTCGAATAAAGGGTAGCCATAATCATTGGTTTTAATTGTTCAATAAAAAATCTATGGTGATTTTTAGTGCACTTGTCGATTTTCATGCACGGATGTCGTTCATTGCGCAGAATTTCCGCTCTTCTTTTAGATGAGAAGCATGTAGTGACATCATTATAGTTTCCACCACCTTAAAACAGAGTAAAGTTTTGTAACAGTTGGATCTATATTTGAACCTGATTTAAAGGTTGCTACCCGTCCGCAGGTAGGTTAGGATGATATTTGTGCGGTTCTTAGCGTAACCTGAGAAACACCACGGGGATACTCTCATTGGATCGCTGGTGGACATGTCTTTGAGCATCCAAGTCTAACCTTTGTCGATTTTCATGCAAGAACTCATTTTCTTGCAAAGAAGACATTCCTCTTTCTTAGGAAGATTTATTAGAAAGGCTACTATTTTTTCTATTAGGGATGTTGATGGCTATATTTTTAAGTCCAAGTAGGGGAAACACAGCGGCATGTGAGAGACTCGAATAGGCAACTCGATGGTTGCAACTGGAACTACGTGCAATATATCTGAGTATTAAACTATAATAAACGACGCCGTGTTTGTTGTAGCAACAGAGGCATTATTAACATTATTAATCGCTGCACGTAAATATTCTTGTACGTTTATTTTATTTATTCATACTCAACTTAAATTTCCTTGATAACCTCACATTGATACTAGGCACTACAAAATTAATTTTTCTAATTAAGTCACTATTTTCTCCAGTATTAAGTAAATTATATAAATAAGATAGATCACACATGGTCCTTCTTTTTTGCAAATATTGAAAATCAAACATTTTTACCAAAGTTTCGTAGCTAACATAATTTTCACACATTGGATAAACATTATATTGTCTAATCCCTTTATGTGTATCGTTTACTACATAAGTGTTCTCTCGTATGCAGTTCCCCTATGAGAGCTACTTTGAGAATAGACATTGAAGAGTATACTTGTAAATATGCATTGACTTTATCGATTACCCCCCGAATCAATCTATCATGGGGCCCTTGGGACTCTGGGCCCTTCTTATACAAATTTTCTTTCTACGTACTATCATGGGCCGGCAGGAAAACTTAAATGCCAGATCCGTGAATATCCTTTGAAATTCAAATCTCTGTCAAGTCGTTAAAAGGGAAACAAAAATTAGAAACAGAAGGCGTATATTTGCTAAAGTGTAACACGTGTGATAGGGTCTACGTGGGGGAGACTGGACGGACAATTAGAACGAGAGTCAGAGAGCATGCGGCTGCAATACGCCTCGGACATCAAGATAAATCAGCGGTCGCCGAACACGCAGCAAAAGGCCATGAAATCGAAACCGAGAAGCGGATCATCCTTGCCAAAGACCGGCACTTTAAAACAAGGCTAGTTAGAGAAGCCCTAGAAATAAAGAAACACCCCTGCAATTTTAACCGTGACCAAGGACAAGCTATCAGCAGTTCCTGGCTTCCAGTTTTAGCGAGAAATAAAAGAACCCAGAATGTTCCACAACTCCCTCCCCCTCCTCCTCCTTCCCCCCCTCTCCCCAAATTCGTATAAATAGATGCATAACCGGAGTGGTCACTCAGTAGCCCTGAGGAAGTCTCCGGCAAAGGAGAGGAAACGTCGGCCACCTTCGAACCAGCTAGCAAGACGCGGACAACCCAAAAACATATATAAGCTCAAATCTCTGGTTGTCAAGGAAATATGCTATTGTTGATTAAAGAGAAAAATGTCCTATTTTTCAGCTATAAACATTATTTTCAGAGAATTACAAAGCGTAAAAGAAAATCGATTGAAAGAATTAGAAACTTCATTTATTCAGTCATCCGATAAAAAAATCCCAGCCAAAAAATCTTGAGTGTAAGTACTTTTAAAAAGCAAAAAATGAAACTACTGCACCGAACCCAATGCTTAGCATGGACCACCAGGGACCACCAGGGGGGGCCTTTGGGGGCCCTGAGGGCTCTTTTATATAGGTTATGTTACTCCCAGTTACATTTTCTCTCTAAATGCCAAATTTCAGCTCAATCGGTTCAGTAGTTTTTGTGTGATTGAGCAACAGGCAGACGGACAGACAGACACCATTCAATTTTTATATATTAATATGATGATTTGGCAGGGTTATATATACGCATACACCTTATGTGAATGAAGCAACTATTGAGTGTAACTATAAATGCTATTAGAATGTCTAGACTACTACTCATTAATTTCTTTTTACTGCTCATTAACTCCATTCCCATTCATCCTTCTTATCTTTAAAAATGAAATCATATTCTTTTATTTATCTTCCCTCGTCAATCATGTTATTTATCGGACCTGTAACTTATATTTTACTTATTTTGAAGTCAGTATTCTATTACGCGACGTATGGGTGGATCTGATTTCCTGGGTCAGGGAGTATACTGCGGAAACTTGGTGGCATATTTTGCTGGGTTAAATTGAACAGAATACAGAGATGAATGGAGAATTATGTTGACGGTGACTAGAAATGTAATTAAAACGTCATTTAAAATAAAACTACCCCCTTTCTTATAATAATAATTTCATTCTAATTCTTAGTGCACAGAAATTGTAGGGGATAATTACCCATTTCTCTCATGACCCAAATCCGTCCATTGTAGGGAATCACCTCCAGGGTAAAACTAGTTGTATAAACATTCTGCATGATGCAATTTTCAGCAAAAACACCGTACAGGAATATTTAATTTCTCTTCTCAATATTTCTACCAATTTCTCTTTTTTATACGTTTTTCATTTGCGATTCGATTTTTCCTTTTTTTATCGTATAATCAATGAGTGATTTGTTGGAAACTATCAAAGTATTATTAATGATTGAAAAATCTATTTCAAAGGAATATAAACAATGGCTTACTAAAAAATAGTCAAGTATTAGCAAAACCTCCTCTTGAACAAATATTTTGGCGTTAATCGTTTTAGTCTGCTGTTTCATTCAAACGTTTGGAACATGAATCAGAAACGTGCATAGCCAGTTCGAAGGTGGGAATTTTTGCGTTTATGAAGATTGTGGTAATTTGTACTATGCATGGGAAACATTGTTGGGGATATTTGGGTTCGAAAACCCTTGAGAAGTTAGATTTTCCATTTAGGAAATTATTGCCCTCGAATATCACTATTGACTGATTGAATTTACTAGGCAAATCATAGTTGTTATGCTTCGAATATTCTTAAAACACAATTCCACTCTTAATTTTTTGTGCGATTTCCACCAAGCATAATCACTTCAAAGTTGTGGAAGCAGGTAAGATACTTGGCTCTTCGAAAATTGAGTAATCTCTTCCATTATGACCAAACTAAAGAAGTAATAGTGGATGGTGACATACCAAGAATGTGCTGGAAATTGAATGCCTCGCAACATTTTTTGCTTCTTTTTTGTCAAGTTATCGTTTCTGAATATGAGATAAAAACTTAAGCATAGCGGTTTAAATGCAACGTAGTCTACAGTTGAACTAAATCGAAATTCGTATTCATTAGTCTTTCAATATTTTGTCCTCCTTGCATGCAATTCTCTCCCATTGTGAATTCCTGAAGTCATACCTCCCTTTGTTCATTCGTGAATGTGGCTCGATGCCGACCAGGTATTTATTTATACATTTAAGAACTAATGACTACAGCTGTTTGCGTGCTTTCAGTAATTAAAATCGAATTTAATTTTTTTCTTCGATAACTTAATGTGTGCTAAACTTCATTAGCTGACACACATATATGAAGGAATTTATAACCTGTAATCATCCGGCGAAACCCGTTCCTGTCACTTATTGTTTCAAGCAATTAAAAGTGAAAGGAGTTTTACGATTCAAACCGTAACTTCAAACTGACACCTCTTTTTTTGCAAATGTGATATTTATTTTCAAGTCACATTAGAGCCTTTGATTTAACCTGAAGTTTGCACTTGTATTCCAGCCATTATCCTCCAAAATACTTTTATAACCTTGCATAACAAATGTGCTAGGGAAAGAAGGCGTGCTGTGTATAATGAAAACTTATGCAACTAAGATTTTAAGGAATAAGAGAGATATCGATATATTGGGTGCATTTGAACGAAGTGACTGTTAGAAGGGACCCTACAAGTAACCGTAAAATGAAAGACAGCCAAAGTAAACAATTAACGCTGCTATCTATGCAGTTGCATACTTCGTTCGAGTATGCAGTTAGTATATGGAATCCATATTTTTAGATATGGGTTACACTGAAGGCTTGAAAAAGTCCAGCTCATAATACTTTAAAATATTTTGTCTTGTTTCCACTTTATTTTTCCATTTCTCATATACACTACGCTAAACTTTGCACTTGATGAAGTTCATGATTTTAGTGTTTTTTTAATTATTTAAGAGTTGGTGAATACAAAAAAAATGAAAGTTCACGCGTAACACGTATTTTTTGGAGAAGGAATCGTAATTTATCGAAGGGGATACTTCAATCACGACAGATTACTTCTGCTGTCGTAGAATCTGCGGTAAAAAGCATATTTTGTAAATAATTCACTCAAATATTAAAACATATTTTATTAGGTTTTTAGATGATAATGAATAGAAAGTTTGCCAAGTCGGCTTTACATTTATAGATTCTTTCCCCTGCCTTAGTCTCGATTACTCGGAAAGCGTCGTTCCATTTTCAAAATTTATATGTACCAATTTCCGTTTCCCGTGGAAATATCACAAGCCTTTTTTGGTCTCACCGATGACATGAGAGTACTGCGATCCCTAAGTGTATGTTATGGGTGAAACATTTCTTCAGTTATGCTATCGCTAGGAGATTAACCGTTACCAGAAGCTTTTTAAATATATAATTTTATTTCAGAAGGGGATTATATCGATTCAATTCACTTCTGAAGGAGGACGGTAAACTTTACCCTACTTTAGGACGGTAAACTTTACCCTTTACCTATATATTTATTTACTTACGTTCGTCCAGCTTGAAGATGTTCTGACCAAGTGCAAATCTATGCAAATCTATGCAAATAAATCTACTTTTTCAATGTAAAAAATGCTGTAAATTTCATTCCAAATTTCACCATTAAATGGTTTAAATTATTTCATTAAAACATTATTTACTTTTATTCCATGAAATAAACGGTCTTCCGCAAAAATTACGACATTAATCCCCTTTTCACTAATGGCGGTGTTTTATCCCTAGGTCTTAGGTGGCTAGTTCACATTTTACTTTAGGCGGTCATATTAATTGATTTTGATTTCGCTGCGTTATACACGAAAATTTCCAGAGAAAATAGAACACCGAAAGTAATCATGTATTAAAGAAAATTGCCGGAGAAAGATAGCTGTCGTCTGAAGCATCTTCCAAAATAACACTTTTTATTCAAATTCGCAGTTTATATTAATGGTGGCTGTATTTTTTTGGGAAAGAGAGATTTTATTTAATGGCGAGGAATAGGCCAACATCCAATAGCAATGATATTGTAATTTGCATTATTTATTAACGTGTGAAATAAAAACATCCTTAACTTTCTGATACATACGTTTGTGTCTTCATGCTGCTTCATATCGAAATTTTTTTAATCGTGAAATTATTAGTTTAATACCTGGATATCTAGGTGTGTCGCGTTATGTCATTTCGGTAATACTTTGTGGTTATGGCGTTGGAGGCACTGAAGTCTTTTTAAGTAACCTTGTGGAAAACTTGCAATATTATTTCAATATTTTATGTTTACTACATATTTTACTCCCAGGGTGTGTAGACGGGTCACCATCAAAAGAAACTATCCCTCCCCTGCCCTGAGTATGCTTATTTCAACTGACTTTAGGTCTCTAGGTTCCCAGTATAGAAATACATGGCGGGAAATACATCTACATCTACATATTACCCCGCAAGCCGCCTCAATAGGCGTGTGGCGGGGGGTGTTAGGACACCAGCCGTTTAAAGATAAAAAGGAAACGCTCTAATGAAATTACGCCTAGCATTTATTATAGTCCCTTATTGTTCGGGGGAAAAACGAATTCCCATACCTATCCGTTCGGCAAAATATCTCTCTTAATTTATCGTTTCTGTCGGACCTGGAAATATAGTGGGGTTCTAATATGATGTTCTCCGTGTCGCTCTGAAAGATATCGATTCTCAATTGTTCAAGCAATCTAAGCCTAGCGCGTAGCCTCCGAGTCTCTAGCGGTTCCCAGCCTAATTCGTTTAACATCTGTGTAACGCTGTCAGTAAGCCCGTAGCTGTTTTTGACGAATCGCGCAGCTTTCCTTTGTATTTTATTAAGTTCCCGGACTAAGTCTTTCTGCACCGGATCCCATATGCTCGCTGCATATTCAAGATGTGGCCGGACGAGTGCGAAATAGCACCTATCTTTTACTTTTTCATCCGAAAATCTTCCCACAATACGCTTGACGAATCCTAGCTTCTTCAGAGCTCTGCCACAAATATTTCTTATATGTGCTCCCCACGATAGGTCCGAAGTTATCGTAACTCCTAGATACTTCACTTCATCTGTCGCCTTTATGTTAACACCATCCACAGCATATACATGGGAATAGTTGGACGACCTCCGCAAGAAATGTACCGCCGTGCATTTGCTTAGATTAAGTTCGAGTCCCCACTCTTGGCTCCACTCATGAACGTTGTTTAAATCCTATGGTAAGGTTTCAAAGTCAGAGTGATCATTAATTTCACGATAGATGACAGCGTCGTCGGCAAATAAACGTATTTTACTGCTAATTCGAGAGCATAGATCATTTATGTATATAATGAACAAAAGGGGTCCGATCACGCTTCCTTGCGGGACACCTGATGTCACTTTAACGACATCAGAGCTAATTCCGTCAAGAACTACCTTTTGCTTACGATCACTCAGAAAGTCGCGTATCCAGTTTACTACTGTTTCGTTTAGGCCGCATGACTGTAATTTGTATAAAAGTTTGTTATGAGGTACCGTGTCGAAAGCTTTCTTAAAATCTAGAAATAATGCGTCAACTTGCCTTTTCGATTCACCAGATTTGAGAACGTCATGAAGAAAGAGCGCGAGTTGTGTTTCACATGATCTACCTTTCCGGAAGCCGTGCTGACAGCCATGGAGGACGTTACGACTGTCCAGGAACGTCATGATATTGCTAACGACGATATGTTCGAGTATCTTGCCTATAATCGACGTTAATGAAATTGGTCGATAGTTCCCAGGGTCGTGTCTGTTTCCCTTTTTGAGTATCGGTGTAACGTTTGCAATTTTCCAGTCTAATGGTATCTTTCCTTCAGACAATGACTTCTTGAATATTATGTCTAGGAACGGTGCGATCTGTGGCGCTAACTCCTCGAGGACACGCGCGGGTCCTCTGTACCCGGAGTAAATCTCCGGGTAAATAGTAAATAGTAAATCTCCGGGTCCTCTGGACCCGGAGATTTACTATTTTTTATCGACTGCAGCTGTTTAGTTATCCCATCACGTTGAATAGTGATTTCTTTCATCGGTTCCTCAGTGAATTGTATTTCAAAATTAGATGCAGTATCGTCTGTGGTGAATACAGTTTTGAAGTGGGAATTTAACGTGTTAGCTTTGTCAATATTTTCGGTGACAAGTTTGCCATCTTTATCAAATAACGAATCTACGGTTGAAGATTTTCCCTGAAGCTCTCTCGCAAATATGACCAAAAAGATTTCGGATTTTCTTCGAGTAATTCACCAAGTACTTTTTTCTTGAAATTTAGCAATGCAGAACGCATTGATTTCTTAGTTTTTGAGCGTTGCGCAGTGTAACTTTCTTTTGCTTCAAGTTCCTTCGATTTGTCACCTACCGTAGTGAACTTTTTAACCAAGTTGTACAATTTTCTCTGTCTCTTAAGGTCCCTCCTAACATCGTTGTTATACCAGCGAGGTTCTTTACTGTCGCATTTCAATTTTTGCGGAATATATTCGTTGATTCCCCGTCGTAGAATTTTTAAGAAATATTTCCATGATTCATCAGTGCTTTTATCCTCTGTTTTAGCTACGAAATCCGTGTACGAATCATTAAGCATCTCGCCAAATTTGATGAAGTTGCATTTATCAAATAAATAAATATTGCGTTTCGGTTTTACAGCTGACTCTACTTCAATTTTTAAGGTTGCAAAAATTACTCTGTGATCACTTATGCCGTCAATAATATCGAGCTGTTTTATCAACTTAGGATGGCTTACTGCAAAAAGGTCTAATATTTTATTTCCTCTCGTAGGCTTGTCAACTGCTTGGGAAAGTGAGTGATTAGCAAGTGTGTTGAGTAAGATCTCGCTGATTTCCCTATTCCTAGAATTCGGTTTTACAGTGTAAGAATCCCAATTTATAGATGGAAGATTAAAATCTCCCCTAATAATTATTACACTTTTACTGTTTCTCACAGTAAATGCGGATATTTGATTATCTAATTGGTAAATAACATCAATTTTGGAGTTTGGAGGTCTATAGAAAGAGCAAACATGTATACTCCTTTTGTTTCGCTGTTTAATTGTACACCACACGCTTTCTATTTCATTGTCAGTTATTTCGTGGGCGGTGCTATGTAAATGTGATTTAACTGCTAGAAAAACTCCGCCACCTGCCCTATCGCTTCGATCGCATCTGTAGATTTTATATCCTGGAGGAAAAACTTCGCTGTCGCTTATATCCTCAGTAAGCCAGCTCTCCGTTCCTATGACCACGTCTGCGTCCTGAAATATATGCTCAATTTCAGCGCGCTTGTTTTTAACGCTACGGCAATTAACTACTATAAAGTTAAGTTACATATACCGCAATGTCAAACTATGATTGACCCAGCCAAAACTCTCTTAAGATGAACACAAAAATTTGTAATCCAATGAGATACACAATATATTTTCCAAAAACTTTATTCGAACTTGCGATGGTTGGCCGTGGTGTTTGGATTTGTAATTACTACACGATTCTCAGACATGGCTATTGATAATTTTCATTTAATTATCTTTTTCGTTTTTCAGGTAAGTAAAAAGAAAAAGTAAAAATGTTTGAAAAGGTTTTTTTTAAACTAATTCAAAAATTTTTCATTCACTATCAAATTCACCTATAAATCACCGTTTGGAACGATGAATTAGGAGGGTAACCTCATTTTGCGAGAAAAGGAAAGTTTGCTTAAAAAACAGTGTTTAATACCTACAAATTTGATCTGAATAAATTGATACAAAAACTACCTTCTCATAACTTATTTTGATCTTTTTCGTTTGCTTGATTGATTTAAAATCATGTGAAATAAAAATAAGAGTTGTCTTAGATTTATTTTGAAAAAAATAAGGTATTATTGTGTTCGTGTCTAAGAAGGACATTATTAGCAGCTATAATTGTTGCACTAATGCCCATGTGTGCGGGGTCTATGGTGATATTTTTGAGACTTAAATATAACGGCACGTTTAGCCATTGGTGCCTAGAAAATAATAAGAGACACATGAGGTCACCTTAAGTAAATTATCTCTGCTGTGCATGAATCATTGTCGCGTTGATGAAGGCTATAGAGCCTGCTCCAAATACCATTTTCAGTCGGTCACCGCTCATCTGACCCCTGATGACCTCTTTTCCTGAGTAATCCAAGGCGTGCCCAACTTCTCGCCATTTCCTCCGTCGGTGGACGCCGCGTCGCTTTTTTTAAACTTAATTTTTAAAGGAATGATCATTATCTTTTACCTTAATCCAAGCCATGCCAAGCGTTCTTGTTTTGTTTTAATCTCGGAAGAGGAAAAATCACTTAATTAATTCAACAGATAATTATCACTTGGTCAGTTGCTCAGAAGGTAATTTCATTTCATGCGTTCTATTCTCAAGCATAGTGTGATGATGAGACTAGTGAGATCCCGTAACTGGAGTTTATTTTCAAATTCAAATTAATCATAGAACAGCGTTTATTACCCCTTTTTCCAATTACTACACCTTTTGGTGTGTATTTTAAAATTTTTCGTTTTATGCTTAAATTTTACCGTAATTTTGGTTGCATATAATAAGCGGAATATAGCATAAATACCCTTTCTTGGATTACAAATCTGAGATTTAAATTTTACTGCATCATCAAGTAGCCATAGGTTAAAGTTTCACGGAATTACGGGGTGATTTAATTGCAAAAATAATAATTTTTTATCGAAGATGAATTATTATTTACAATTCAATTATAAACTTAATGCGTTTTCGCATGTTCTAAGGTACTTATGTAGTCACCCAGCAGAGAAGAAGATATCCAAGTTCAGCGTTTCCTAGCACTTGAAAATTTCCGCGCTGATAAGTCAAATTGCGATTTCTGATATCAATAGAGTGTTATACAGCTGGCTGTTACAAGGAACATGAATTAGCAAAAGTTGCCAACGAATATCGGTATTCTACGTAGACCTTGCGAGAATGTTGAAATTGTCTCCTCACATGAGGCTGCTTTTAGCTTTAATGTACACATTTTCTACACTAAATTATGTACTCGTACCTATATGGATACGATAAATTCTAACCAACTAATCTAACCTTATTTTTAAAAAACCAGCCTTAATAAACGACTGATAAATTGATGAATTTTCATCACCATCTTTTCTAATTCACAATACATATGCAATTTACATGTAACATTTTATTTCTATTAATGAACTACATCCGAAATTGTTAAAAATACATGTGGATTAGTCTGATAGTTACCACCAGAAGACAAAATAAAATGAATTTTCGCAGTTCCAGTAATTTCAATAGTGCTGTGGTAAACCATATGCTCTGTTTCCTGCTTATTTGTTTCCTTTTGCAGATATTTTATAAATATTTAATGATATAGGGGGCTTGTGTACCTTAGGCAAGCCTTTCGTTTGGCAATACCAAGAGTTCCTGAACACGCACTGAATGAACGGGAATCGAACTGGCGCGCTGTTTTTTTGGTGACATATTGCTATACCACTGCAGAAAAAGAAGAGAGGAATCAGGTATTAACTTGATCTTATCCTTTATTACCACTCAGGAGCACTGTTCGCGGCCATTTTTTACTTTTGGCTTAGCTGTCTAGCATCTCTATTTGATACAAGTAACGCATTGTAGTTGAATTCATAATAGTAGATTGAAGTTAATGTGGGTGCGTCGACGGCTTAGGTCATTTTCACCTCATACTACCCGTATTTAAAAGGAATTAAAACTATTCATTAAAAACGTTGATAAAATATTTTATATGCCATTCAGCACGCTACGAAACATTAAAACATACGGATGAGTATTCATTGTTTGTTAAAAAGGCCTGTTTTTACGTATGAGTTTTAAAACATGGCTTGACATCCTCCGGGTTGTTGCCAAAGACGCGGCTTTGGTTACCCCTCATGTTCAATCTTTCGCACCTAACCCGATGTTCGTCACACACCGTTAAAGAGTGTCTCACGCTGTGCGGACTGTCGCGTGTCTAACATTGGGGCTGGACGAGTAACGCTTACTCCTTTTTTTCTGTGCTTTCATGAGTCACTAAAAGGGTCATTTATCGAGGCCTGGCAATGATTGGTAGGATTCCAAATCATGTTGATGAGTAATTACTGAGGAAGGTGATATATAGCCCGGATAAATGGTGCTATAAAGAATAGAAAAGAAGGTAGGTTAAAGTGGGATATGTCTTGGGAGGGGAGGAAGAAATGAGAGAAACTTAGTGTCATTCGCCAACGTTTTACGAAAGTCGCTAATGATTTCCTCGTTGAGTCACATCGAGCTGACGTAGCTCTTCTAATGTCAGTTCAAATTAATAGCTTTTCCACAGTATAAAACGCAAGTGAATGCTACCCGCATTCGTTCATATCCTACATTGAAGGAATCGCAGAAAGATAATGCCAAGCGAAATGTTGGTAGTTTTGAGATGCATACATAATTACGTTTTCTTATGTCCATAAATTATACTTTAAAATATTTCCAATCTAATTGTCTAAGATATGAGCTTGAGGGAAGGTCTGTTGTAGATTTGAAAGAAATAGTGACCTGATTGGTTAATTATTCTAACGAATTTTCAAAAATGCGAAGACAATTAGTGCCTGTTGGCGCTAACTCCTTCAGTTACCACCGCAGTCAAAAGTATTTACTCCCTTTAACGAGCTCCATTATTGTTTCGTCACCGTTATGTTAGTGACGATTGATCGCATGATAATTGTCACTAACGTATTGTAATGGAAGGACACTATCGTAGATGGATAACCAAGATCGGTGCCAACTGGGCATTCACTTTACCAACTCTTGCTCATGTGTGGAATTACCATGGTAAAAACTATCACTGCGAATGAATGAAGTATCATTGAGAGTTGTCTACATTGCTCTCAAGTAGGGATCGGAATTTCAATTTAAAATCTTTATCATCGAAGCGATCCAAACGCGATCCCTCGTTATGGGAGGTCAGTATTCTGTCTATAATATAGATCCGATGGCTCAATCCCATTCAGGGTGCTATCCATAGAGGGACATCAATTCAATCAAGTAGTAGTAGTAGTAGTTTTGTTTAACGTGCTTCGACGGCTAAGGTCATTTCGCATATACTGTCTGCCACGCGCAGACAGGGGCAACAGCACTCGGACGAATCGGAGGATCACCCCTCCAAACTCGAGCCGAGCCCAACGATACTTAATTTCTGTGACTGATCAGGAACCGGTGTTCCCATCGTGGCAGGCCGTTTCCCTTCATTTCAATCAATTAATAAGCTGTATCGTAATAGCAATAATGATTAAATTAATGTTTAATTGCCGTAATTATTACTTTATATTTACTTTTTGATGATTTTAAGTAAGGAACTCAGCAAATATTATGTTCGCCTCGTTATCGAAAACATATCCTCTTGTTTTTTAGGAGGTCTGGCCTGCCCAGTGAAAATTAAGCGGTCGCGGTATACAGACCGCACAAAGGTAGCATACTTTCAGTCTTGAAATATTGACTGTCAGTCTTTGAATGAGTAAAGGTTTGAAAAAAGGCTGAAGTAAAGATTTTAAATAAAGGAGAGAACCTTTCGATCCTCTCCCGTTTATTTGCAAAAAGATCATTATTGCAATTTAAAATCGTGTACTGTGACAAGGGGTGCCTTTTGACTTTTAGCCCCCTATGCTTCCAATTTTTGATACATATTTTTTACTTTAAACTATATACCTTGAGTGTGTTTCTCACACTGCGTTAAGTTATCATGATGCAAAAATGAAAAATATTTACAAGATTTGTTCTTTTAGTTTTTGGCTTGCTGTATACAATATTTTATTTCTTCTGCATTTCTCTTCCTTCTTGCTTTACATTGGTTTGCATCCTCTCTTCTATCCTGGTCCCGTAGTCATGGTTCCGGTCTCCATGCCGTCTTCTTTGCTCTTTCTTTCTTTATTGACAGTTTTCTTATAAATATTTGGTTAAATATGTACGGATGAAATATTCCAAAATAGTTCTCACCTTCAATTTTTTAACGTTATTAATTTTAATGACATTGAAGGATTATAAACGCTTTTAGTTCTCTATTAACAGTCATTTAAGTTTAACTCAGTACACAATACAGGTCATTAACTCTCTACTGAAAGGACATGTATAGATGCTTTCAGTTAGTATGGTTAACCTAACCAGTAATAAAATAAAAACCGTGTATTCTTAAAAAGCAAATGAAAATGTTTGCACATTATGTTTTTTCCCTCGGACGATTCTGGTGGTCCGTATGCCCCTGCGATCCCGATAAGCCATTGGCTTGTTATCAGGTTTCTCAGGGGCCGATCCACCATAGCATGACATAAACACTTATGCCCAGGGCATGTGAAAAACCGACCCAGGCGGGACTCGAACCCGCGACCTTCGGGTTAACAGACTGAGGACCCGCCGCCACCGGGGCAGCTTATGGTACGTGGTTAAAGTAATACCTTTCGTATCACCCTGAAATTCGTCTGACCTTAATTTTTCAACTAATATAATAAAAATATAATAAAGTAAAAATGTATAATAAAAATGATGAAACAGGATTTTTGTTGCATAGCCAAATCTTGAACGAAAAAGAGGCACACTTACAGGCTCTGTACATGAAACCTGCTTTATAACAGCTAAAATCCAAACAAACTGAGTAAAGTTTTAGCGAAACATTAACATTTCATCTTTAAATCGCCGCGAAGACGCGGTAAGTGGTGCTGGGGCGTGGTTCTCGCCGCTGATCCAACCGCGACCGCCGCACTTCCTCCGGCGACCACTTTTAATTTCGGAAGTCTTCCACAGAGGGAGCAAAGGAGGTCTTTTCTCCCGCTCTATTTCGCAAAATCTCTCCCCTCTCTCCCCCCTCCCCCTTGCCTCTCTCCCTCCCCTACTTTCCTCCCTCTATCTCCCCACCCTCCCAAAAAAACCAGCTCACCATGTCCACTCCTCAAAGGCAACCCAAGAGCCTTTCACCCCCATCTCCCGCTCCTTTCGAACGAACTTCTGCCGGAAACGCCGCGATTTATAAACATCTCAAGAAGGAAGGGGTCGGGTGGGGGGGGGGGGGGGCTTGCTGTAAGGGTAGTTCCCTCACTCCTGACTGAGGCTATGCGATATTTGAATTTCAGTACAGCATTTTGATGCCGAAGTCGTTCCGCGAAATAAGCCATTTAATCGCGTATCGAATGATATCGCCTTTGAATGATAACGGGTGCAGCACAACTTCGCATGCCTTAGAAAAAGCACATCTTTATCAAGCGCCCAGGGCCAGAACTCCGCAATGCATGGGGAAAGGGACGCATGAATTAGGGGCCCGCGGTATTCTCCTTGTTTGATTAATTTATTCCAAATGAGAATGCCAAATGTTCAGTATTGGGGGTCCAAGTGGGCCCGCGGCAGTCTCAAAAGAATGTTCTTTATTTACACTTTTGTTTTTTTTCGTGAACGTGCGCCTCCCGCGTAAAAATGTTTACGTTTGCGCCAAATTTGGGCCAAATTTATGTTTGGATTAAGTTTAGCCCAAATATCGGCAATGAGTATCCAAACTAGAAATGACGTCCAAGTAGTTATACTTAGCCCAATTCAATTAAATAAACTTACTACAAAGTTGTAACACCATTCAGGGAAATTTAGCCAGTTTTGTCCTACTTTCGAAAGCTAATTCATTTACCAAATTCACTCCACATTTTTCCCAAATTAGCGTTAGCTTACGTGAATATTTACAAAAAAGTTTTTGGAAAATTTATGTATCTTTAGGACAAGTTGCGCAATACCTTTCCTAAATAAATCCCGCATAGTATAAATATTTAGACGCTATTTGAAGTTAGGAGTCTCATTGCCGATGTTTGGGCCAAACATAATCCAAACATAAATTTGGCCCAAATTTGACGCAACCGTAAACATTTTTACGCGGGCTACACAAATTCTAGAAGGGGGACCCAGAATTTGCAGATCCGGCCCTGCTCGTGCCTTTTAGCATTTGGCATGTTACAAAGTTTTGTCATGCGTTTGCACCAATATCACCAATCTGAAAATCTGTTTCTCGTTTTATCCTATCTAACTAAACTGATGCACGGAATTAAACAAAATTAAAATCATGGGATGCGACAGCATGAAATGGCATCTCTAGTATTTCTGCTTCAGCTTATAGTATTGGGATATGGTATCTCACTTTATTGCACAAAACTCTTCATTTAAATCATGTACTCATCGCATCGTCATCGACTGTCATTTATGTGAAGATTGGTCTTCTACAACTCAATCCATTTTCCTCTCACCTTACCGCTTTACCCGTTCACGATACCTTACTTGAGTATCTCCCGAAATTTGTTTTATAAATTCTATTCTACGTTTCCTTCAGTAATTATTCTCGCTCATTTCTCCTTCCAGTACTGTTTTAAGGAGGTTTTAGTGTTTCAAAATGTATCCAGTTATTTTGTCTCCTATACTTTGGAGTTTTCATCGAACAACTTTCCCCCACAACTCTTTGTGAGGCATCATCAGTGATTCGCTCCGTCCATTTGGTCTTCATCATTCTTCTATAACACTACATTTCCAGTGCTTTCTACTTCTATATTTCACATCTATTCTTATCGTATTCACACCGGATATCGCACGTAACATAATATCGCATATCAAATCAGTATCGTTGGGCAATACATCGCTTAGCCCGACGGCTCTGCATCACAGTGTGCCATCTCATGATTATCGTATGTCGAGTCATGTCGGGCGATAAATCCCTTAGCCTAGGGTTTACATGGCTTAGCGCGATATCTTACGAATGCCGCATATCGAACCGTATCATTTGGCGATATATCAGTGGGTCAACATCGTTGTGCATCTTCTCATAAATATCGAATGCCTCCGTCGATGCATCGAAGCATAGCGCAGTCCTGTTCCCCCCCTCCCCCCAGAGAATCTAATCCCGTCCCTCGCTTTCCCTATTTCATCCTCTTCGTGTCACGGAAAGGGTCGCGTTTAAAATTCCCTTCTTGGAAGTCGCTGATAATCTCTCGGGAGGAAAGCATCAGGATACCCCTTTCTTCTTTCTACTCTACTCCTCCAGCCTCCTCCCACTGACCCCTGGCCCCTTACCATTAAAAGAGAGCGTCCCCGCCCTCCCGTGACCCTTCTACTTTTCCCTGCCTCCGCACTTCCCCCTCACCCTCCCGCCTCCGACCTCGCAACCTCGTCCGTGAGTGAGCCAATCCACCATTCAACCGAGGATCCAGAATAGTTCGCCCCCCTTCACTTTAGTGCTGCGCTGTCCATGCGAGAGTTACCGACGTTCGCCGATAAGAGCGTTAATATGCGCTTTCGGTTTTCTCGACCATCACCTACCGTTGAATTACCCAGAACAGTATCTCGAGTCTTGCATTGCAGTAATGTACGTAACGAGCTTATAACCTGTCAACATTCACTGCTAAAATACCCAGTCATGCAAATTTTATTCGTTTAGGCTTTATTAATATGTTTTGTGTAGGTTTTTTAACTGATAATTGTCTAATATTTGGAGGCCGTTACTAATTCTTACAAAATAGAAACATCTGTAGCAAAGTGCAAAGTATTTGACAGTAGCTACGTTGTTGCTATGTAACTTTAACATGGGGCTTACAATTTTGAGTCAGGGTTGTTTATTTTTTCAATTTAAAAATTTTCCTGGGTCGAAAATGGAAAATCTTGGATTTTTCCAGATAAATGTGATGCTATACGAAAATAGTGACACTGATTACAATGAAATCGATTCAGGCGCTTTCTCCATCATTAGCATCGTCCCTCCCCGCACATTGGCTTTTATTAGTAAAGATTATGTTAGTGCAAATTTCCAGTTAAAACCTAGTTGCTAATTACATTTTTTTAAATACACTAATGGGATAGCATTATCGGGCTAAAAAAGATGTTTTTGGATTACTGCTGTTGCTTTAGTAAGCGCTGACAGTCCCGTGAATATAAGGAAGCAGAAAAAGTAAAAGAACACTTTCGGAATACAGTAATCTCGTAGTAGTAGGAATTTCGATTAACCTAGTCCCAATTTACCGAGGTTCCGAATTATCCTAGTAACAGATCCTTGTGTTGTGGCCAAACCAGTTTAGCTAATGCAAAACAACGTCAGAATAAGGATACCGAATTAAAAGCAATCCGCTAAAATATTTTATCCCAACTGTATCGAAAATCGAAGTACGGGAAAGCATAGAAATGTCAAATTTTACTCTCGCGCATAAGCCTTCCGTAGTATCCGAGTTTTTGTTTATCCGTGGGGGGCTCAGTCAACATTATCTCAGATAATCGAGACTTCACAGTGTAAATTACATCCGTAAAAGTGCGCAGTAACTCATGTATAAGGGGCTTAATTAATTTCAAATCAATATCCACTTCTGAGCTATTCTCGGGTAACAAGTTGCAAAGCGGAACGATCTAGTGTAAAAATGACCTGTTCGAAAAAGGCTTACCAATAATATGGCACTGCTGTAGTCAAAGTGGGAATCATAGACTGGTAGCCTATCGGTACAGGCCGGTGTATTTACGTCCTTATTTCGTTTATTTTCCTATCGCTTGAGACTCACCACTGCCTCACGTCGTTTCCTTTAGCCAGTCACTCCCCTCTCCTCTCCGCGGCTTAGCTCTTTCCCCTACCTCCCCTCCCTCCTATCCACTCTCCTTCCCCCCCACCCTTTTGTCCGGAGGAGCGAAAGCAGTCCACAGTAGCGACTCTCGATGCTAATCTCTCCCTTGTTCTTGTGGTGCGGAGCCAGATAAAAGTCCCGACTCAACTCGCGTCCGTGTCTCCTCGTTCCGCCCCTTCCCATCTTAGGTTTGCATTCGCACCTCTTCCCCATTCTCTCGCCTCTTATGTGCCTCAGTAAAGATTCGGTAAACTTTTAGTCTGGACTCCCACCCTCCCCCGAAGCCCCCTCAACACAAACAACCCCACAACCCCCCACCCATCCCCTCTCTTTCTATCTCCTCTCGAATAGTATTCGCACCGTAGGAGGAAGGGACGGGAGAGAAAGAGACTCCATGGCGGGGATTCCTTCCTCCTCTCCCGGTTTCGGGAGCGGTCGCCCTCCGCTCACGGGAGGAGGTGGAGGAGTTGACCGATTGCTCCCACCCTTGTCACCCTCCTCCTTCCCCGCTGCCACTGGCATCCCCACGCCCACCTACTCCACCTCCGCCGCCAACAACTTCTACTCCCCTGGCTCATTGCACTTCTCGCCCGCGCACCGCAGGCGGCTGTTGTTCCCGCCGACGTCCACTTCGCCTCTGGCCGAGGAAGAGGAGACGGTTCCGCAGTCGCCGAGGACGCCCAACTCACCAGGTGGCGGAGGACAGAGCAAGCAAGTGGCCAGGATGGAACTGGATCAGGTGGGTCATCTGTTGATTATTTCTTTCCGGGCTTTCGCGGTCACGGTGGCGTTTGGTTGAACGTGACTGTGGGTGGAAGGGCTCACCAGGGAGACTCTTTGCCTCTTGTTCACCTTACAATTGAGCCGTTGGGAGCAAAAGTGGCATAAGTCGGTTTTGTGCCACACCCTAGTTAGGTCCGCAGACGCATTCCTCTACCTGTATTCTTTTTTGAGCTTGAGTGGCGTTAGTCTAACTTCAGTGTTTTTTCACTAGAAAGCAGCACTTTGGGTATAATGTTTTATTTATTTCACTTGGAACTCCGTTTTCCTAGAAGGTGATAATTTTTATGACACCATTCTTGCTCTCAACGGCTCAATTAGAAAACGAAGCAATTCAAAACGTGGTGACATAACAAAAGTCAATATGTAGTGCTTTCATACAGTATTTACGACTTTAACCGGTATGGTTCTTGTGGTGCTCTACCACTTGTGGCGATCTGCTAGGTGGACTATTCCGCCAGAGGGACTCCGTGCCACTAAAGAGGCCTCTGAAAATGAAACAATTCACGATGTGATGACTTTTCTAAACTCAACTTGTAGTGCTTTCATGCTGTGTTTACGAATTCAACCGGTTTCGACCACTTGTGGCGTTCAGCATCCGTATTCTACCGTGAAAAAGACGTGTAGCAGTGGGTGTTAGGACGGCCGGCTATGTAGGCGGGAGGAAATAAGGAAAATTAATTAGGAGGAGGAATAGAGTGAGCCAGTGCCAATGATGGAACAGGATCAGGTGAGTGGGTCCTTTCTTTCCCGGGCGGGAGGCGTTTGGTTGATGCTGAGATGGGGGAATAGCCCACCATGGGGACTATGTGCTCTTGGAAGGTTGGTCTTCGAAAACAAATATTTCTCGACGTGATGACATCATAAACCTTTCATAAGGCCGCGTTAATCGAGGCACTTTAATACGCAGTCTAATGTATGGGGGATGTGCAATGTGCAGTGAATATTGCGTCATGTAAATCGGGGACTTGCTAGAATGACTGCGCGAGTGCATGAAGAAAAGACAGGGTGGAGTAAGGGGAAGGAATCAAAAGGGAAGCCCCTGCTCTAATTCCGTTCCCGCGATCTCGCAATGTCTGTACATCAAACTATGCAATCAAGTGCCTCGTGTAAAACGACCTCTACAGTGTTCACGAAATCAACCGGATTGGTTTCAACCACTTGTGACGTTCTGCATCCATATACTACCGCGCAAAGGATGTCTAAAAGGACCCTCCAGGCTCTGAAGAGGAAAGGGAATGGGGAAAATTAATTAGGGAAGGAAAAAGGGACGGAGATTCGATGAGTTTTGATAAATTTCAACTTATCGCACTGTTTTCGTAACAGTCATTAATCTCAAACTCGAAACCATGGTTGGTTAAATTACGGTACGAAGTGTTTAAGTATGACATTTTGAAATTTACATGTCACGTTAGGTTGATGTAAAAAAACTTACGCAAAGTGTCAACAATGATATTATAGTGGTTCTAAGAAATTATTTGCATTGTAAAATAGTATGCATAATGTTTATTCAGTCGGTATTGTTTTGTTTTTACCATGAAAGTAGGAAGTTTTATGTGCAGTAATAATCGCTTTGAAATTTTACTTACTAATACTAGTCAACCGGCGGTAGTCAATAATAACCCTTCTAAGATAATTCCATGAGATGGCCAACAAGTGATGAGGAAGTTTTATGTGAAGTAATAATCGCTTTGAAATTTTACTTACTAATACTAGTCAACCGGCGGTAGTCAATAATAACCCTGCTAAGATAATTCCATGAGATGGCCAACAAGTGATGAGGTACAATCACGATCAGAAAGAGATTTTTTTCAGCTCGTTCATAGTATGTTTGAAAGGCAACGAGGAATATTTTTTTACCACCGGTTACGCCATACTCAAGAGGAAATATTTCATGTGAAATCATTTTAGGCGTCATTATGTGCAAACTAATTCATGATGAAATAAATTTAAAACGTTGTAACGATATTCTCTATATTCAATTCAAATTGATCTATGTTTCATCAACTAATTTTTTAACCAACAATGACACAAGCTGTTGCAATCTGCATCGTTTCGAATGTAACAATGTGAAAAACGGTACAACGTTTTTTATTAATTTCTTCAGGTAGTAGGAAATATTTCGGTTAGGATCAAACACAGCTCACTGAACACGAAGTCTTGCTTCCCACATGACTGGGTATCAGCACCTCAACCCTAAGATTCGTGGCCTATCTACATATTTTTATTTCATTTTGCTTACTTTCAGTTTACTTTAAATGCATTAATATTTTCATTTCAAGCATGCCAAATTGTGATGCAGCATTTTTTTGACCAACAAGTTAAGTTTCTTCGATTACGTTCTTCGTTGACGTGAGTAATTATTAAGTCAAAGTAGTGTAGAAGGAAATGTTTCTAATCAACAATCCCGTCCTTTATTAAATGCCTGATTGAAAATTTCATTCATTTTGGTTCTTAGATTTATTGTCCAGTCGCTTTTTGATTGATTGCTACTCGAAGAGATGAATAGAGTTGACCAAATGGAGGAAAGTGTATTTAGAATTTATCTCATCATCAGATGTTAAGAAAGAAGTTGGACGAGTTTTTTCGCCTTCAAATGACCTGCTCTCAGAGCTGATACCCATAATTAGAAAGGGAATTTTGTGAATGTATTGCATGCCGCGGGAGTTCGGCTGTAGATATCCTTGAACACTTTGTTTATGCTTCATGTTTTGCGGGTATTCGGGATATACTCACCACTGGGAACGTTTCCCTGGAAATCGTTGATGTTATTGCGTTGCCTGAGGAAAAACTGGCAGTTCCCAGAACACATGAAACGAAGAAACAGACGGTTGTCGTCGCTTGTAAACATAGATTGGAACTCGTTGAACATGTCTTCAGTTTTTTTATCCAGTGGCTTTACGCAAAAATAATCTTTTTACTCCTTGGTCTTGCACTACTGGCTAATTCATCACATGAAGTGTTATTTGTACATATCTTATGACTGTCATATCGTATGGTTATCGGCGTAAGTCCTTCATTATGTTTCGTTTCCGAAGCAAATGCACAGCCAATGTAAGGCTGTCGGAGATATTGTCAGCCTCATCATTTTGTAATTTTTCCGTGCCAAATTGCAACCAATCGCCTTGTACAAACCGCGTGTCATAGTCATACTATGGACGTAGACGCGTTAATCGATGCAGTGCTCCAAGAATAAGATACACCTCTAATTTCGCGGTAATTCTTTTTATGTCCCTTCACACTACCGTAAAAAATGGCCGTAAAATTTCCGGGTCTGTTAAAGCAAAATCATCGTCTGCTAAGCAATATCTCATGAACACTCCGACATACAGAAGTTTGACTTATAAGGGTATTCATTCAATACATCTGTTATTTTTTTATAAAACCTCAGAATGCATTCCTCTGGAATAGCTACTGCAAGTGGTTCATTTTTTTTAGATCGGGGGTTTATTTCAATAATCGTGAGCATTTTTGTTATGAATCGTTTCAATATTATCAGTACTGCGTACAGGGTAATTGTTATTATATTAATTTATGTTTGTATTGGTGACTGTAATCAGTAAACACTGAAACATACGCTTGACTTGTGGCAAGATCTGCTGTGTGAACCAATAGTTTATAATTACTCCTCAGAAAATAAAATAAATGAAAGATAGATACCTATATGTTTCTCCCAGGTCGATATCTAACAGTTTTTCTTTAAATCCTATCTTTCAGTGGCTATTTAGCATAAGTGAAGGAGTCACCTGTAGGTTTCCATTTTCTCGGAATCGTAAAGTCTGTAAAGATTAATGGTGCCATCCATTCACGCTGAAAGCTCTATATGTTTCATACCATTTGTCGGTTAGTTTTTAATCCAACGAGCATGGGATGGATCATTTACTCAAACTCCCGTTTTCCAAAAGAAACTTAATTTTTGGCCTTAATCACCCAATTACTGCTCGCTCGCAGCTCAAAAAACAGATGAAGCCATGTGGTATCCTCGAGTTTACTGACCCATAGCCGAAGAATACTCGATTTATTATGATGACACATTCTGAGGGCACGTGTGACAGTAAGCGCGGCGCTCAGCGGTGCGTGGGTGCTAAACTCAACTCCAAAACCCATTAGAGTCATAAAAATTGGAAAGGTGGAAAAGGTGAAAAATTTATGCTTTCCGCTCGCGCCATTGTTTAAGCTGTAAAACTAAAAATTTCCTTAGTTTCATGTGAATTTCTAACCATTCACTCGAACCTTTATCCAAAGAATTGCCTCTACATGTAGGACTTCACTTTTTCCCGGCGAATGGTGGCAGTACGTTCTTCTCGGGATTTCATCAGGGCCGATGACATCGGCCGTGATGACGATGAAAAAGGATTTCATCGAAACTTCAGCAGCGATGGAGATTGGGGAGATTACCCGGATGAAATCCCGAGAAGAATTTATTGCCAATTACCTCTACAGTTGATCAGGAACTTGTCGGCATGAATGGTAATGGCATATTTCACGCTATAGAGCAGGATCGATTTCAAACACGAATGAGCGAATTCACGCGTGCTTGCCCAAACGGTTGACAGCGAACGAGCAAGAATTTGAAACAGTGTACACAATGTAATCGGTGGATCGATTAGGTCCTCAAAAGTTTCCCTATCTTTTCATATCAAAGCGATTCCCAAGTTCACATCTGAAATGTCATTTGATGGGAATTCGTGAAGAGGACTCACTCGTATCGCTCTGGGTTATCGCTTCCCACATTGGTACGCAGACTTTATGCACTGCATTTGTTTTGTTTTTAACGTAATGTTAGTTTTTATACTAATATTTTTTTTCTAGTTGTTTGTGTAGTTGGATAAGATTAAGGTCGCGGAAGATGAATATTTCTGTCGCAATATCGATGTATCGATGTCGCAATATCTGTGGCACAAATTTCCACTTCAGCGTGCAACACGAATTTTGTGACTCGTAATTTGTGGTAGGAAAAAAAGTAATTTAGAGTAGTATTTAAATTCTGAAGAACGATGATCTCGTTTTTGCTGTTCTTTATGTTGTCAGAAATGAACGATTATGCCGAAACGCACCTTGTAAAGATAAGAAATCGCGATCCAAATGGACCTTTGGGACTTTCCTGCACGCTGTCGCTTCTCGTATCCAAAACGCGAACGCCCATTCCTTCAAACTGTTCGAAGTCACACTTCGTGCAACTCGCTCTTCGAATGTGGGAACAGTTATTTCCTAGAACAGGCGTATTTCGAAAGTATTACTGCAAAAATTAGGTATACACTTGATTTTTATGGTGTTTGATGCTCGACAATACGCGATTATAAGCATGTAATTGAGGTGCATAATATTGTACAATGCTCTATTTCCCTCGTTCCTTGATCCATTAAGATGTTATCATTATCATTAGAAGTAAAGCATAAATATTTAAAGCACATATAATATTGAGCAAATACTTAATTTATATTAATTCCTAATCAGATTCACATTACCCTCCTGCATATGAAAAATGAACTTTCTAAAGAAGAGTTTGAAGTTAACAAGACTTCGTCTTCCTCATACTTGGCGCATTATATTGAAGAAATAATGAACAGTAAATAATTCCACATCATATTTTGCCAATTTCTTATAATTTTTTTAAATATGAAATTTCCAGTAACATACTCAAATTATTCGGATGTCATCGATCCTTGTTCATATATCTAAACGCTGGCATAAATCCAAGCGCAGCTTATTATCTTTTTAAAAAAATTGAAGACATTTTAAGCCATTACGGGGTAACTAAATTATGTTGGGAATCTATTACTGTTATATTGTGGTTCTAAGTCTTGTACCTAAGATGTTAATGCTTGTGTGAAAACTCTCCAAATGCAAAATTATGAAAACTTTCGAAACTTTCGTAAAACATTTCCATATACGTCAAGGATTGTTCGGTCCTTCGGGATTATCCGCGTCAGTATTGCCAACGTTTCGTCTCCTTTCTATGCTGTTCGAGTATATGATATTCGTGATATGAATAACATCCCAAACGTTCTACACCCACTCTCACCCCCTCCCCTCTCACTTACATGAGAATAGATATTTATATATTCGGATGCGCAATAAAGACAACATGCACCGGAAATGAGGATATCTCTGGTAAATGAGAAGTAACGTTGGCATTTTAAAATCCTGACGCGGGTAATCCCAAAAGACAGAACAGTCCTTTACTCTTCATATGTGTTTCGATGAAAATGTTTATGGCATTAGCCAAATATTTTTACACTACGTTTATTTGCCTAATTTAATGAATGAGTTTTACTTAAGCTAACCCTTTCGTTTGCTAATTAGCCTTTTTCTGATTGAAAAAAAATCAGAATTTGATGCAAATGAACGGAGGGATTCAAGCTCTCGATTATTTTTGTGGTACACAAATGAAAGATAATATTAAAAAGTCTGATTAACATTGCAAATAAAGTCAAAGCAGGCTATTGTCCTAGTAACACTGAACAAGGAGGCTTGGAAAAAAAGTTCCATCAAAGGAAAGGTAAGGTCCCCATCTTTGTTATTGAAAGCCTTATTTTTTGTTTCACTTCAGTTTACCTGAGGAAAAGTGATATTTTAGGATATTTGTGAGTTATCTTTTGAGATATTTGTGATGTAACCTTTTCACGCGCGTGCCCCTCTTCTTGTAATCTCTCCCAGGGTAACTTTGATGTGAAAGTAATCTAGATTTGCAAACTTCGGGCTTCATAGTGAATCTCTGGGAACCCTTGCTGCTCCTGATCTTTTTCTTTTATTTGAGCAGGTCGGTGGTTTATCATGCGATCGCCATCTTTCGTTGTAGATTGATATGATGCAACCCACTCAGAAGAGCTAAGGCAAAGGCCTTCCATCGGCATTATCCCTTTCAAGTGGAGTTTGCAGTACCTCTTTCATCCCACAGAGAAAAAGATGCGCCGTACTTATCTCTATTACGTGGAGCGGAAGCTACGAATGCTGTAGCTAAGTCTTATAAAAAATCTCTCTTCACGAGGTCCTTCTGAGAAGAACCCGGGTCCTTCTGAGCGTGATCGGTCAGTGCTCCTATGTAGCAACCTGCTTTGATTTCTCACGGTGACATAGATTCCATTCTCTTGGCTCTGCATCGAGAGAAAAACAAGAAATTAAATGCAGAGCTTTGGATTTTAAAGGGTAAAAATCACCACGGGGGAAAACGAGGGCATATATTGTCCTCACATTAGTAATGAACGTGTTCTGAAAGTTTGTTCGGGTGAGAATATTATTTCAGATACTGAGCGCGGCATTGCTTTGAATGATTAATTTCGTGCCCTTGTTGACATGAATCGAATCGCAAATACGTTATACGGGTGAATGAATGGATGAACTGCCGATGTACTGAGGTAAATTGAGATTTTTCTGTGAACTACTTTTATAGGCAGGCCATATTCTTCAGCCAAAGGTCAGCCTGATTGGATTGAGCTCACCACGGATTAAGTCAACTTAGATCAGTAGCGTAGCTTGTTGGGTATTTTGCTTCTGGCCGGGTTTCGGACTCAAATGTAATTGCCTTTAGAACGTACCGTCAAATCTCCAGCTAGGCATAAGATATTCTGTATATGAAGCATGGCGAATTTTTTCTCTTTGGTGTGCATCTTTGTACTCGTGCGCGTGACTGCGTACCGTAACATTTGTGCATTTCGTTGTTATTTGGAAATTGTCAAAAATGAATCGTTCTATACTGGCAATGTTGGGTTTACCCTCCGTGAAAATGGCTTATCAAGCTCTAAAACGCCCAAAACGTAGACTGGAGACGAGAAAATCTGCTTCGTATAAAACTCCGCTGGAATTTTCTTGGAGGTGCAACAGGCTAACTAACCTGACTGGTGATCGGGCGATTTGGGTTCGAGCCTCTGTCAAGTCAAATGATTTCATCGTGTCGAATTTATTCCCTTTGACGTTTGAAAATTTTCAGGTGGCAGATAGAAAGGAACTGATGCTGTTAAAATTAGTGCCATGGTTCTATAAAACCTATTCTCAGAGGGGATCCAAGCTTGTTAGCAAGGGGTGTGAAAACAAAATATGGAATTCACATGCATAGGATAAAGATTTGTAATTTGCCTGTGTAATTTGCAGCTAAAGTTCAAATTCACTTATCATAAAAGCCCACTTTCCGACTAGCAGCCCTCAACCCTTCGTCAGTTGTCACACCCCCAAACCACTGGGCCTGTCATTTTATGGTCAAACTAGTATTTATATCAATTTTTGTGAGCCTCAGACATGAAGTTGATATCACTTGAAGTTTATCGGTTCCGTAATGCCAAAAGTTGTGTGGTTTTCATACAGATCCTTCTGATTAGTGGAATACGAGCGTGTTGATGTGGATTGCTGCCACCTTTGTGAATTCCAGTTTCAAGGAATTTTTTCCCTTGCTGTGAGAAAATGGAATACCTAGTACATATTTCGATAGAGTGATACATTTTCAGTTCAAAGGCGCAATTAGCAATAGTGACAATAAGAATGGTTATCCGTGTTTCTGGGAGATATCCTTGTATTTGGGAATAACCAACCTGTACTCCCCTCACCAAGTCCACCTTGTGACCTTTATTCGCCGTAATATCGCTGCTTATTCACCGTAAAGAGGAACAAATAGATTACTTAGCTAATAATTTCTGTGATATTTCTGCTATGATTTTCTTCATCATACTCTCAATTTCTCTCTTCGTCTACGTCTTTCACTCTTTCATCCTCCAATTTCTTATAATATTGCTCCCGCTGGTTTCCAAAAGACTTAGTGCATGTATTTAATTTGGATTCGGCTCATGAGATTTTATATCGCTGATTCTAATATTTTTAAGGCATTTAATGCATAACATTTGCAGCAATGCTCAAGGAGGATGCTTCACGGTGTACGCCACTCACAACAATCAAGATTGTTGACTGCGCTTAAGTCAGCCGACGCTGTTCTTATCGTTACGAACCGTTAGACATAGATCATTGGAATAGACTATATTACTTTATTACAATTACTAATTATTTCAATATGATGTTGATTATACAGAAGACAAAAATGTTCTTGTCTTTAGTATGCACTCAATGAAATAAAAATTTTTTGAATTTCAATAATAGAAAGTTTAAATAGAATAATTTCTGTCCAGAAGGCGAACGTCTTGAATTTTTGCTAGGCTCAGTGTTGACGGTAGTTTCATGAATCAGTGCCTCAGTAGCCAGTTTCACTTCATTCTTGAATTTAAATGGGTTGTTTTAGGTGACGGAGAGGTGTCGAAAGATGACGTAAGACTTGAATACTGCGCGAGTTCAAAAAAAAAGTTCACACGTGTTGCATAAGCAGTTTTTTCCGAAACTTTTGGTAACAGGAAGTCGCTTCGGAGAAAGATTTTTTTGGCGTCTTCTTTTTTAAGAAACAAATAAAACTTCGTTTAACCTCATATATGCATATGACAGAGGTATTTGAAAGCCAGCCGACGAAAACGGTCATTACCCTTACTATTTTTGCATTAACACGCCACCCTACCCAAATATGAATTCTAATTCTACGAATTATTACCAATCTGTGCTGATTTTTCTCTTTGAAATACGTGATTAGTAATCTTTATTCGTATCGATAGAGAAAGAGCTTTCTTAAAAGTTATGAGTTATTAGAAGGACGGTAATAGAATATGTTTTTGCTGACGCGCCCTTTGAAACCTGTTTCAGGCTTGTTAGTTATCCCAAATTGTTGTTTTTTCCTGTATTATATTCTTTCAGATGTGCATTGGCTTTAATTAAGGTTATTCGTAGCCTTGCTAAAGAAAAATTAGTCACGGAGGTGTTTTTATATTTATGTAACTTTTTTACTGTTGTTTAATTCAGGCTTGGGAAAGGACATATTCGTCCAGTGCCTTGAAAGAAGTATTAAATCAGATCGGCGCTGTTTTTATGTGACGGTAATATGGCCAGGTAGTGACCTAAATTCGGATTATGAATCGTAAGTGGTCCTATGAGGTTGGCCGTGGAGCACTATACTTTGCATGGCCTACAACTAAAAGTTACGAAAACGTTAAGTCATGTTAGTGAGTTTTGCATAAGAAAACCTCAGAGCCTTGAATCAATTGGTCACTTCAGTTGTAATCTAATGTGTAGTGTGCAAAGTTGCTCATAATTATTAATGTTATTAATTTTCTCCATCCATTTTCCCATATTTTGACTGAATAATTTTTTTTTCGCAAAATGTGTTTAATTTGTAGTGGAGCTTAAGCGAATCGTGCTTGTGGGTCAAAGCATGCATGTTTTCAGTTGCTCTATCACCATATTGTTAAATCTTGGAATTAGTAGTTTTTTTAGAAACCATTTAACTATGTCCATAAACTGGCCGTGCCGTGGCTAAACCAAATAGACGAAATCACTGGATTTACAGGAGTGTTTCTTTTTATTATTTGTCTTCCCCCTGTTCCAGATTTGTTATGGATTCAGTTTCTTAAATAAACTTGAAAATGCAGAAGGGCTCGCACAAACTTCTAGAATGCTAAACTGTTGAAATTTACCGACAAATTTCAATGTAGTCAATTACTATAGCAGATTTATGGGGTTATGTCTTGAAACTTCTGCTCCCAGTAACGTCTATAAGAGAAACATTTTCTCAATGTATTGTTTTCTTAGACTGCACCAGACTGTGCTCTACCTTAGAACGCAACAGATGTCATGCATTTTTATTCTTGGAGGTCTAAGAAAAGTTGGTATTTTTCCTCAAGCTGACAACTCATATAACCAGAAGAATAAAATTAAAAATATACTACCGAAGCATAAACTATGCTGTGATTGTATGCCAATATCGATTTTTAAATTAATGCCACTGTTGAAGTAGCTGAAGACAATGTGAAATTTAACTTAGCGCAGTCCTAATTACGGTAAAATATTTATTTATTTATGAAAGCAACCTGTAAAACTTAAGAGCCAACATGCAAATACTTCTTTTATCACAAGACTGTCTTCTCTTAAATCTCTATAATTAGAAACACGCAACTTCTAAGCTTAATAAGAACCGGAAATCCTATTTTGGTTGGTAAACCAGAATGGCCTCGTAGAACCAGATCAATCAAGTACCAGAAACAACATTATGGGAATATTTTACACAGCAGAGGTTTTATCCGAATCATTAGGAGAATTTTTTGATAACTCCAACGATCAAGTAGTCCTCAGCATCCTCAGCTGGCGATCTGGAATGGCGCTTTTAAACAAACCAACCCGCCTTTCCTAAAAGGTGCAAATGAACCAAGTAGTTGTCGGTCATTTTCCCAAACCAACCAACCGACATTTGCAATGAACTCAAGATTCAACAGTGACATACTATTTAAAATTCGACCGCACCACTGCGTTCACTCTGCAGAAACCACAAAGAGAATACTTACAGCAAATGTCATCCTTGCTCAGCATACTCTCCGTAACATCTTCCCTGACTGAAGCTCCCTGCGGATAAATGAGAGAGTTGTCCGTCGTTTCCGGCTCCAAATGTTTCCACTAGCTTTTTACAGGCTTCTCTAACACGAAGCAGATATGCCGAAGTGAAAGTCCTAAAATGCTCCCAGTTTTCTGAAGGAATATTTCCTTCCATCAGTTGAAAGCGAGGATAAACAGTGAAGAGTAAGCGGCGGTCGTTTCAGTGGCCCCTGCTTGAGGCTATTTTGATGGCTATGTGCATTAACAACAAACTTCCTCGCGTTTTGCAGCCGCGGAAAATTTGCTACGCACATCATTAAGCTTCCTCGTTGCTCTTGGCTTGGAAAATAACTTAATTTTTATTGCCGGAAACAGTTTATAATATTTATTCTTCTCAACCGTCCAGTCGCCTGACTTTTCCTCTTAACCTCATGGGTTCTAGAATGCATGCCAAGGAAGTCAAATCTATGGGGAAAACTGCATTTTTTTCCCCAAGCTTTCTGGTTATTTTTTTCCAGATTTATTTATTAAACATATTTTAATTTGTTTGTATCATAACTTTCGTCACAAAATGAATATTTATTGTTTTTAAAAGACTTCATTGTGATAAATCTTTTCTGTGTCGAGGTATTGACCTATTTCTTCCAATAATCGATATCATTAGGTGGTTAATCTGATGAGATCTAATTATAAGAGATAATGGAGTAGTAATAATAATGGATTACCACAAATTAACGCCTGATAAGTTTAAGCCTGATGAGATATAATTGGTATTTCAACCCTTTGACTTATCTGGTCGTTTATTCAGTCAAATCTGCGTATTGTAGGTACACATTTCGTTTTGCTAACACAATGAGATCTCACTGCATCAAGGCGTAAGCTAGGGAATAACCTTGCATTGTTTTATTTACATTGTCACTTTTAATTTTCCAGGTTGTTTTCATTGAAGATTCTTGAATTTTAATTTTATTGAAGGAGAATAGTGTAAAAATTACTAATTTCTTGCGGCCTATCATCCACCCACAATGTATAAGACTTCCTCATTCCTTTCCCACGTTGAAAGTTTCAGTATGACTATGGTTTATGGCGGTAATATCAATGAAAACTTCTCTAGTTGAACTTATGTAGAAGCAAGGATATAATCATGCCATTCATTGAAATGGAAATATATTTTTAAACCACTGATGGATCCTTGTGAAGTATTGATTTGTGACTTAAACATGTTCCCGCGGAACGTTCGACCAGGAAAGTAAAATCGAGTGGTACATTTGGCTGTTGGTATGAGTACAAAGGGTTCAACGGCGTCAATTGAGGCGGAACATAAAGTTTTCACAAGCCATGTCATATGTTGCATCATGCTCTTTGCGGACACTCCCAATGCGATGAGTCTTCCTGAGTCTACGACCTTACCAGCGGGCGTGGTCGTAAGACGGGAGCACTCGTTGCTTTCGCCAATTGTACTCGTGAAAATTACCCCTGTCGTAATTTCAAGGGAAATAAATTATCTATCCTTGAATTTAATAATTTTTGCCCGGCAATTGTTCTCCGCCGTCCATGCTTCACGTGAATTGGGATACCGAGCGAATGATTGGTGCTGATTGAATCATCCGGGAACTTGCGCTAAACAGCTGATACAATTTTAAAATGTCGCCCATGAGAATGCAATGCGTCAAAGTTAAATTAAATTCAGGAAAAATTTTCTCGTTTTTTTGGGCTACAGATGTAAATAGATTCTTTGGAAACCATTCTTTAACTAATACTAAGTCTAGGAAATGTTTCCCTGCTTACAGTGCCGTTGGTAAAGTTTCGTTTGATATATGTAAAAGGAACCTTGCAAATTAAAACTGGGGGATCCATTGTCAAAATATCTTTTTTGGATTTCTGTCAAAATAGATCCTCACTTATAAACCTCATTATATCGTATAATTTATTTCTGTAGATGTGTCTGTGCCATTGGAAGTCAGTGCATTGCTCTCAGACATTTTTTTCAAACATTGGCCGGCTTTAGTGCGCAAAAAATTTGCTATTTTCGTTATTTTTAGTTTATTATTCCTTTAAATAAATAGTGATTGCCTTATGCTGAAGGGGTATTATTACAGACATATTTTTCATAAATGTCATTGCTAAAATTGGCCATTTTTAAGAAGTGTTTCTCATAAATAAATACATTGTAATTGTTTAGAAATTAACTGAATCTTACTACCGTCATGTGTAGATGGCCATTACCATTATTATCTTGATGAAATATCTTAGTAGATAGGTAGAAACTCACATAAACTAGATTATAGGCAGTATTAAGCATACCATCGGTAGCGTAACTCTGAACCTTTAAATATAAGTATGTATTGGAAAGATTACGAGAAGCATTTTGGCTTATATTTATGTTATTTTAAACATTCTAACCACTAAAAATTGAAATCTAATGAGAAATTTCGAGTGAATAGTCTTTCTTCAGTTGTTATTTTAAGCACATAAAGATTCATTAGATAAATGCCTAATTGGTAACAAATGAACAACGCCGAACGCATTCATGCACATGTTGCAGTTTGGTTACCTCTCCTCCTGTGTTCACCGAAAGAAATCGTTTGTTTCTTTAAAGTCGGGCTCAAAATATTAAGGCAGAATATTTGAGTGTATGCATTTTAACATACTAAAGCTCCTTGCTTTAAACAAAATCAAATATTTTTCCAATTTTTGTAACCAACTCCCAGCGTTGCCCATTATTATAATTATTTTTGTTGTGTTCTTATAAACTTTAAGGTGCCAGCAGGTGAAGATATATGTTTTCCGATGATCAGATTCTCACGAACGTGGACCATGTCATACGCACATTCCATATTAATGCGTTGGCTATCATAAGAAACTCTGTTTCTTGCCTTTCCTTGCTCCCTGAGGCTCTTTGGAGAGGAAATTCCATCTTTCGGCTATTCGGTATCATTATGATAGGTTTTTTGTCGTCAGACGGGTGATTATACTATGATTTATGGCTTTCCCCCTCCTCGCTTATCGCTCACTAAGCATAGCTACTCTGATTATTCTCGCGATTTTAGTTTTAACGATGATATTATTACAATTATCTTACATCTGTGCTAAGCGTTATGTACCAAATTTAATAACAATCACGTTCTTACACCTGATAGTAACTTTGGTGGATGGGGGCAGAGCTAACCTTGCTCATAGCCCTACGGCGTGAAAAACTTTCATCGAGAGTATAAGGTTTCAAGATCATTTCACTGCGCTCGATATAGTTTGCAATGCCACATAGGTTGGGCTCAGATCTAGATGCATGTGGACACTTTCAGTTTAAAAATCCAATGGGTGTGAATTTTGGGATAGCTAAACTTCGAAGGAAACCGCAGGTGGCACATGGATGGGATAGGAACTGGTCCCTCCCTTGACCTATATGTATGACTGCCACTCGCCTAAGGGCTCAAGGCTTAGCAGTGTAAGTCCCACCTTCACCTATCAGAACTAACGCTCCATTCCCCCACTCCACGTGTGGCTTATACCAAAATACTTGACGAATCCCAGACAAATGTAATGGATCCGAAGGAGAATGGAGAGAACTGCCTTCTCTCACATCTGGCGCATGGATAGTTATTTTACTGGAACCAAGCGGGATTAATCGCAATAGATTAAGGAAGTAATTCTGAGGGAAACTAATCGTTAGATATCCACTTTTATTATTGGCTATGCCACTAGCCACTAGCTATACATGAGTAGTCTGCGTTGATATAAGGTGTTCGGTGAAAACTTAAAACTGATACCAAAATTGAAATACCAGGTTTCTGGAAGTTTGTACGGCGATTCTTTAAAATCGGTATTAATTGCGTCATTTTAGCACTCAGTCCCGCCAGCATAAGTCGGGAGAAAGTAAGTATGTGGCAGACTGAGTTAACGTTTAAAGTTCCAACTTGCGATGGAGCTGAATACGAACTAATAGTACCATTCGAGTATTGCTCTTTCACAGACTAGGAGAAACGAAAAACTGGGTTTGACTTGAAATGTACAAGTTTTGGCGGTAGCATCCTTGCATAAGTAGGTTAGGAGACGTATAAAAGTTAAAATTTGACTAAGAAGAAGAAGAAGTAGCAACATAAAGAGACTTAATTTTTTAGAGGAATTGTTAAAAATTGAAGGACTCCTTAGTATAAGAGAGAACAAACAGGCTCCAAGTGGTTGGAAAAAGAAATAATGTTGTAACAGCACATTAATGTCACTAGCCTTTTATTTCACTGGATCTGCTCCGCTACGGGAAATTTTAGGTAATCGTGCTTGCTATTAAAAGATCTATTTATTATTTGTTGCCCTGACTGCACATGTGAATACACTTTATTGTACCCCACAAACAAATTAATAAACACTTCACTCAAATAACACATAGAAATCATTCCTCACCAACATATTTTAATTTCCTTGCGTATGCTTTTCACTCATGAATCAATCACTTGCCCAACACATAAAAACACTCAATACGGGCGTAACACAACATAAATCAAATCCTTTACAATATCGGGATAATTGCTCCCTTCAAAATACCTCGCTTCAGGTGCCGTAAGTTGTATGGTCTCGTCTTAATCCCCGACACCACGTCCAAAGCTTGGTTCCTTCCTTTACCGCGTCTCTCTAGCGGTAATAACCTCAGCTTCTCCCGGCTCGCCCCAACGCTTGGTTTCTTCCACTCCCGCGTCTCTCTAGCGGTAATAACCTCGGCTTCTCCCGGCTGCTCCTGGTTGACGTCAAGGCTCGAACTTCCGGATCTCGCTTCTCACGTTTCACAAAATTATTAACTCCCTCCGTCTTTATTTCGCACCAATTACGTAAGGTAAACTTCTTTAACGTAATGAACTTAGTTGGGACCGCGTTCAGTCGTGAAAATCGTACAGTATCAATGTGAGTCCGCTCTCCAGCATTAGGACCTGCAGCACCTGGATTTTTGACACAGCCTCGACTCTTAACGTGCGTCGGCTTATATACCTGATCGCTGATGCATTGTCGTCCTTCTAGAAGCTTCGCTACTGGCGTACTTCCGTTTATCTGGAATGTTCTAAAAACTAGCGTGGTTCCGGTTCTTACCCACTGTTGTAATTTTCACGTGGTCGTTAAATCCCGCCACGTGGTGTTCAATATAGACGAATGCGCAATATTGTAACTCTTTGAATATGAATAAATAGGTCTTAAATTGAAATAGTGGCGTTCTAATTATGCAAAATTTATATAATAGAATAATCTGCGTCACCTTCTGTACAATTTGGCTGCCGGGGTTTCAAAAATATACTTGAATGTTTTCTACGTGCGAGTTTGCTTATATGCGAGTACGAGTACGTTACAAGGTATTGAGAAAATAAAAGAATATTCGAGAAAAAAACAACAAATGAAAAGAAACTGAAATCGGCACGTGGTCTGAATATTCCCCTGACGATACCGAAAAAATTGACAATAGGATGATATTATTTAATTACTTTCCTTCTACAGCTTAATTTGAATATATCATTTGCGACTTAAATAGCAGCGGAAAAAAATTCTACCGATACAAGAAAAAACCATATTAATTAGCGATCCACTTTTTGATAGTGCCTGATGGAAACTACATGGGCATTAGTACTCCTGAGCCCAGTTGTTTGCTGTAATTTTCTCTTCCCGGTCCCTGTGCATAGAATCTTTGCAGCCGACCCCGGTAGTCAGGTCGGTAAAGTGCCGGCCTTATCATTCGAAGGTCGTGGTTTCGAATCCCGAAATTAGGCGTGAATTTTCCATTTACCCAAGGCAAAGCCAATTACTACTGGTCAATCTTTCTGTAAACGTCTAAAATACAAATCCATAAGAGAGTAATAACATGCGATCCGTTGCAAATACGTGTAGAAGGGGATGTTACGACGCTATTAATAGAAATTAAATGGTCAAGGAAAGAGAATAATAATAATTAGTTGGCTTAATTGGAGCGAGATTGAGATTAGAAGGTCCCCTTTGTTGCCTAACCCCTCGTCAATGTACATATTAAATAAAAAATTAAAAGAAGAAAAATTATATTTTTAGGGAATGGATAGGATTGAAAGTGAACCGGGAGAGGAAATGGATGATAAGTGTGATGTCCTTACAATAGCTTTGTCACACTTTCTACAGGCCGTTCTATTTACGAGACCTCACGTAGTAGCACCTTGGTGCCCATTCCTGCGTATAAAAGGAAAACCAATCGGCTGGTCACAATCTGCAAAGTATCTTGGGGTGAAGCTAGACCAAGGGCTAAACTTTAAGGAACACACTAATGCCGTTATAGTAAAGACCATAGGGATGAGGGCAACGTTATCGCTGATTCTCAAAAATAACGCCACGCCCAATACAGTGAAGAAAAGAATATATGAGTAATACTTGAGACCAGTAATGCTATACGCCTCGCCAGCATGGGCTGGACTAGCATCCAAAAGCACCATGGAGAAGTTTAAAAAAATAGAAAGACGATGCCTAAAATCAATATATAAAATAAGTTGGGGAACAAAAAATGAACTTTACAAATATACCAAGGTAACGGATAGGTAGCTGCTAGCGCAGCGAAGGACACTCTGATGTCACACTTTCTGCTCTCCCGTAAAAGTTTTTTACGAAACTAGTAACTTTCCTATGCATTTTGTTTCATTAACGAATCAAATCTTTCTTAGGTACGTTCCAAATAGAAGCGTAGTCAAGATGAAGCCTAACTAGAGCAAATTTACATAGATCTCCTTCTTCTATCTGCGAGTATTAGGCATTAAGCCTATTAAGCCCTTCTTCAATCTTGGTCTTTGCATCTCTTGCGTGGACGTCCCAGAGATTTCTGCCTCACCCTCTATATTCCTATTTTTTTGTATTCTTCCTTAATCCATTATTTCCACTTTCTTTTACATCCATTATGTTTTCTACATCTATTTCTGTATTATTATATTGTTTCATTTATGTCTTAAACAGCGAGTCCTTGTCTTGTATCTGCATTTTTTCAATTATTCATGTAGCTATGATTGAGAAATAGCGGAAACACCCAATTTTATTTTTAGAATGCTAGAGTATGAGCAAGTGGTGGTCCTTCGATATATACGTATCCTACATCCAGTCCACCTTTTCCTCGTTTATCTCTTCGCCTCCGCTAGTCGATCCGAAAACCGTTTATACGCTCCGTTACAAAAGGCGCCGAAGGTTTATTCGAATGACGGCGTCGGGAAAGCTCAACGATTTCCCCCGTCCTCCCCCCTCTCTGCTTCATCTACCCCTCTCTCGGCAATATCGACAGTTTACTTTCCGGGCTTTCCGGAGTTCCTTCCCGGAATCGCGGTTGCACATCGAGGGTGTAAGCGAGCGAGAAAATCCCGTGCTTTGACATTGAAAAGCGAGTTCCCCATTTCACACGCGGTGTCGCCCAACCATCGATTTCCGCATGCATACGAGTTCACTCCCCTTTCCTCTTCCCCTAATCGTACACCCCCTCTCGATGAAAGCATCTTCCACTACGTGAGCCGGAAAATCCTCGTAGTGCAGACGGGAGGAAAGTGGGATTGGTTGGAACAGGGCCTCCCTCTGCTTCACCCTCTGTATTCCACTTCGAGGTTTCATATGCCTCAAGGTTCGCTGGTGCAGACACGGTTTTCTTTCGCTTGCATTCCATTCATGATTTTCTCGCGTCTCCCATGTCCACCTCGTCCTTTTACTCCTTAGGGTTTTTGATACATAGCAATCTCGCATATCGCTCAATATTAAATATCGTATGATTTCTTGCGCAAGTGAAATCTTTCTCCTACCTCGGAAGCTGTATGACATGGGATTTAAGAAGTGCAACGGATTTCAAGAAAAGATTATCTCAAGCAAATAAAGCATTCATATTGAAGAAACAATTGTTGTGTTTAAAGAAAATAGAATTACCGTTAACGAAGCACTACCTGAAAATGTTCGCTGGAGTGTTGCACTCTATGTTTCAGAGACATATATGAACCATTGTAAAGATGGAACAGAAGTGACTAGAGCCTTTTGAAACTTGGTGTTGGAAGTCGATGCTGAAGATGTAATGGGCGGATAGAATCGGAAACGACGATCTGTGCAGACGCCGGGTTTGTCTCCACATTTCCTCCACTCCCCGAATAATTCTTCCTTTAACAGCCTCGCTGCTAATACTTAATTTTGCAAATTACTTCAATTTTCGGCTACATCCTCAAATTACCGTGGTCACAATTGTCTCGTGTTAAATGAGGCACATTATACCAAATCACATTGTATCCTTTATTCGAATATACACCTCAATGCCTTTTCAATTAATGCTCTTTGGCTCACTCTAAGGCTGGTCTACACGTAACGTTTTGTCGTCAGTCTTGCATGATCATGCCAGATTTGTCAAACAAAACGTTACGTGGGGACAGCAAATTGACGTTTTGCATGAGCTAAATGAAGTTTGACAAACTTGCAAAAGACTGATGGGCTGGAGCTTTGCGTACAAGCAAGACGGCAGACATGTCGGTGAATGTAGACGCGCGTCAGTCTAATCGGTCAAACTTCGCTCCCCTGCCAGTCCGCTATTGGCGACGCTGGAGGTTGAAAATGTTATTGTAGTGCGTGTATTGGCGAAAGAAAGTTGCATCTGACCTACGGCACTGGCATCGCGACTTCTTTACGGAGTTCATAGAACTGTACCAAAGTTTTCCTTCCCTCTGGCAAGTAAAATCAATGGATTAAAGCAACCGAGACAAGAAAAACCAGACACCGCTTTTGTTAAGAAGTGCTAAGAAGTGAATCGTGAAGCAACTAAAGAGTCGGATACCAAATAAATCAACCCATTTCGAACAGTTTACCGTAAAGAGTGTGCGAAAATGAAAGCGTGTAAGCTTTCTGGAGCTGGAAAAGAAGAAATCTACAAACCTCTGTGATACTTTGATTTACTTTCCTACTGAACGACGAAGGCCAACTGCTGATTGTGAAAAGATCACGGACAAACATACAAGGTTGTGAAAAGGAGTTAGGTAATAATAAACCTTTTTTATTTTCATAGCCAACACTATTATTTATTGCCTCTATTATGCAAAATTTAACGAATTAAGTTTTTTAAATATCTTAAACAAAACAAAAAATGTACAGCGTTGTTAGTAAAACAGAAAGACAGTGGATAATCAAAATTAATCTCTCGCAGTGAATTCTTCTAATTATTGTAATGTTTTTAAAGCAAAATACATACTTTTTTCACATACGTCAAATTCATTCCGGTTTGAATTTCACTTTTTCAATTACGTTTTAAATTACGTAATGGCCTTGTCTTGCCACTGTATAGGTCCTTCATTGCTGAAGTAAATTTTTAATTTGTCTCTCACTACTCTTGCGCTTTCCAGAATTAGACCACGACTGCCAAGTTGAGGATTATGCATAACGTCGGGATTAAATCTCGCTCCTAATACCACAGAACCATCCACTATATTTTCTGCGTCGAGTACACCAAGTGAAGAGTAGTAACGAGAGCATAGTCTCCTGAAAAATTGTGCAGTACACAGCAAGTTATCACTATGGTGTCAACTTTATTAATGTCGAAATTAATTGCAGTTTGCAAAATTCTAAAACGAGATTCCATAAGTGCGATAAAAAAACGAGATTCCATTACTCCAAATGTGTTTTCAATGACAACTTCGAGCTCTTGATAAGCGATAGTTAAAAATTCGTCTCGGTTCACGCTGATTTAAGGATACGGTTTAATGAAATAAGAGCCCAGTCCGAAGGCTTCATCGCCAACAAACACGTAAGGAAATACTTGATAGGTAACTATTTGAAACTTTTTCTGCTTTAGGAATATTGAGGCTACCTTGTGTCAATTTATCATCAAGCATTGTGTTTGCAATGACTCTTCTATCCGAAACCCAGCCATTTGTTCCAACATCACTGTAGATAAATTCACAGTTAGCGTTGGCAATTGCCATGAGTACAATACTGTGGGTGTTTTTGTAATTGAAATAGTAAGGTTCACCATGAGCTGGTGGGATGATTCTCACATGCTTCCCGTCAACTTCATCAAGGCAATGTGAAAACTGCCACTTCGTATTGTATTCTTCGGCTATGTCTATCATTATTTTCCGGTCGTTGCAAACTGAAAAAGACAAAAGAAATAAAAGTGAAACGGGAAAATTGTAGCAACGAAGTTAACTAGTTGTTTCCAATTGTTTTGGTTGAATTTATAAAAATAAAATTGCTTGTTTTATTGTGTTTAGGGGGAAGATGAATAAGAATCATTAGTTGAAGAGAAATTACGAACAGTGGCTGTATTCTCAGCTCCTCCAGCACTAGGAGAGGGAAGAACGGATACTGCCAGCAAAAATGTGTCAAGCTGTAACACACTATCGTCCAGCGGCCGATCTTCGATCACAAGGAAGAGGAAACGATCCAGCAATTATCCAATTACTGAAGTACTTCAACTAACTGGAGAGCAATTAAAAGCAATCATTCCGATGATGAATTTGATACTTACTGGAAATATGTAGCGCATAAATTACGTGGTCTAAAAGGGAGCCAAAGTATCTTTGCACGAAAGCTTATTAACGATGTTATCTTGTAAGCTGAACTGGAAGCAATTACGAAAGACTTGAAAGTTGTGAACTGTGCTGGTTCTTCCGGAGGGCAGTTTTGAATGCAACAGAGTTTTCCTCGTAATCATCAGACAAATCTCCCAATAGCACGATGGGTTCCACAACCTATTTACCTATCAAGTTCAGCCTATGACAATTTCAAGTAGTACTAATACAAATATCAAGAATTCCTCAATATTACCAGGTATTTCGGCGTACTATGCTGATTTCGGGATTAATCCCTCAAGTTAGGCAATCCCTATAAAATGTTTTCTGTTTTCTTTCTTACGTTTACTTTTTCAAGCAGTTAATGTTTATTTTAAATTTTATAGCCAACTGAATGCATTTATTAACTGATCGTGAAATTTAAAAATATATTTTAGTTTCTAGGAGTAAATACTTGAAACTTCTTTTTTTTAGTGAAAGTAACGATTGCTTATGTTCATCAAAGGTTTTACATCATCATTTTTTGCGAAGTTTACATTCATTTTAATAAAACTTAGTTTTTCTTTCAAAAATAGAAATATGCGTACGTTTTATTCGCTTACCTTTAAATATACCTTTTTTCAGAACGATGTAACGAAAGTAACGAGATTTTCTAGAAGTAAGAAGGCGGGGATGATTATAAGGGTGGGAGGGCAGAAGATAGAGCAGGTCGAGTAGTTTACGTATCTGGGTAGTATTTTGGAGGAGAAAGGGTTCAGTGGTAAGGACATCAGATGCAGAATTGCGCTAGCTAAAGAGGCATTTTCGAAGAGAAGGGAATTAATGAGGGAGGGTCTGAGAGGAGACGTGAAGAAGAGGCTGGTGAAAACTTTAATATGAGGCGTGGCGCTATATGGGTCGGAAACTTGGTCATTGCGAATGTAGGATGTACGTAGACCTGAGGCGTTTGAGATGTGGGTTTGGAGAAGGTTAGCTGGATGACGAGAAAGACAAACGAGGAGGTTTTGGATATGGTCGGAGAGGAGGCTTGTGGCAAAGGTTCGGAGAAGGCAGAAGAGTTGGATGGATACCACGTTCTAATAACGGGCCATCGTTAGGGGTGAAAGCGAGACAATGTCTATGAGGATGGGATGCAGAATGAGGACTGTCCAAGAACCTACCAATCAGCTGGTAAAATTCCTGAATGAAACTATATATAGCTTCACAGGTTTCTGGTATGATGAGACGAAGATGAGATGAAGAGCTTGTTTCGAAATTATTGTTGTATATTCAAGTAGCTCCTGCCAGTCGCTTATAACCTTAATGTAGTGGTAAGTCTGTCGTGGGTACTGATAGCCGCCCTCATGGCTGTCTTGCTTTTATATTTCATGGGTTACAAGCGTTAAAAATTTACAGTGCGTGTCTATGTCCATACGTAAGTAATTACGCCAATCATCTGGTTCCTCCTGTAGTTCTCGGAGAAGATTTACATGGCAGAATGTCCCTCTCTTCAGTAACCACTCCGTAACCACCGTGAACGAGGTGCATACATAATTTTTTCTTCAGTTTTGGGGCACATAGTGCAATTATCGTCACTAGCATTTATTCCTCCTTGACGATTTCGGAACGACTGAGCGAAAGACTGGGTGAAAGTCTAGCGAAAGTTTGAGTAGTGTAGCCGTATGATTTGCGTCAGTCTTGTTGGTCAGTCTTTCCAGATCATGCAAGACTGACGACAAAACGTTACGTGTAGACCAGGCCGCCTGACTGATGCGCAAAGTTACTAGAGTTTAGCCACATTTAATGGCACAGCCATGGCATGGCAATTAAATACAAGTTTGGTTCTACCGGTTAAGATAGGTTTTTAATGGAAGAGAGTGAAAATCCTCTAGATTTTTTCTGGCGCTAGCCCCTATCTCCTTACACAATTTCTGTCTTCGTCCAAGCATTCGTCCTACCCATCTCTATCCCGTTCAAAAAGCCAAATTCTCTTTCCTTCCCTTCCCCACTTGCCCAACATCCACCCCTCTATCGCGACCTTCAGAAACCCTTCACCTGTCCCAGACACTTATTCTGCCACCTCCTAATCACCTCCATAAGTTTCCTCTCCTCGCCCACCATACCAAGCACTTCCTCGTTTGTCTTCCTTTACCTCCACCGTTCCACCTCCATTCTCCTCCACACTCACATCTCGAACTCCTGCAGCGTTTTCTCATCTTCCTTTCTCGAAACTCACGTTTCTGCGCCATAGAACGCTACAACCCACGGTAAAATCTTCGCCAACCTTTTTTTTACATCCTCACACAAGGCCGCCGTTATGAGCTCCCTCCTGCTGCTGTACGCTCCTATCGCTAGCGCAATTCTCCTTCCGTCGTGGAACCTCATTATTTCAGAACTTTGTGTACCACGTATCCCAGAGGCTCAGTATCGCACCGAAGTATTATTGGGGGAGATTTTAATCTGCCATCTATAAATTGGGATTCTTACACTGTAAAACCGAATTCTAGGAATAGGGAAATCAGCGAGATCTTACTCAACACACTTGCTAATCACTCACTTTCCCAAGTAGTTGACAAGCCTACGAGAGGAAATAAAATATTAGATCTTTTTGCAGTAAGCCATCCGAAGTTGATAAAACAACTCGATATTATTGACGGCATAAGTGATCACAGAGTAATTTTTTCAACCTTAAAAATTGAAGTAGAGTCAGCTGTAAAACCGAAACGCAATATTTATTTATTTGATAAATGCAACTTCATAAAATTTGGCGAGATGCTTAATGATTCGTACACGGACTTCGTAGCTAAAACAGAGGATAAAAGCACTGATGAATCATGAAAATATTTCTTAAAAATTCTACGACAGGGAATCAACGAATATATTCCGCAAAAATTGAAATGCGACAGTAAAGAACCTCGCTGGTATAACAACGATGTTAGGAGGGACCTTAAGAGACAGAGAAAATTGTACAACTTGGTCAAAAAGTCCACTACGGTAGGTGACAAATCGAAGGAACTTGATGCAAAAGAAAGTTACGCTGCGCAACGCTCAAAAACTAAGAAGTCAATGCGTTCTACATTGCGAAATTTCAAGGAAAAAGAACTTGGTGGATTACTCGAAGAAAATCCGAAATCTTTTTGGTCATATGCGAGAGAGCTTCAGGGAAAATCTTCAACCGTAGATTCGTTATTTGATAAAGATTGCAAACTTGTCACCGAAAATATTGACAAAGCAAACACGTTAAATTCCCACTTCGAAAGTGTATACACTACAGACAATACTGCATGTAATTTTGAAATTTCATTCACTGAGGAACCGATGAAAGAAATCACTATTCAACGCGATGGGATAACTAAACAGCTACAGTCGATAAAAAATAGTAAATCTCCGGGTCCGGAAGGAATACCCGCGCGTGTCCTCAAGGAGTTAGCGCCACAGATCGCACCGTTCTTAGACATAATATTCAAGAAGTCATTGTCTGAAGGAAAGATACCATTAGACTGGAAAATTGCAAACGTTACACCGATATTCAAAAAGGGAAACAGACACGACCCAGGGAACTATCGACCAATTTCATTAACGTCGATTATAGGCAAGATACTCGAACATATCGTCGTTAGCAATATCATGACGTTCATGGACAGTCGTAACGTCCTCCATGGCTCTCAGCACGGCTTCCGGAAAGGTAGATCATGTGAAACACAACTCGCGCTCTTTCTTCATGACGTTCTCAAATCTGGTGAATCGAAAAGACAAGTTGACGCATTATTTCTAGATTTTAAGAAAGCTTTCGACACAGTACCTCATAACAAACTTTTATACAAATTACAGTCATGCGGCCTAAACGAAACAGTAGTAAACTGGATACGCGACTTTCTGAGTGATCGTAAGCAAAAAGTAGTTCTTGACGGAATTAGCTTTGATGTAGTTAAAGTGACATCAGGTGTCCCGCAAGGAAGCGTGATCGGACCCCTTTTGTTCATTATATACATAAATGATCTATGCTCTCGAATTAGCAGTAAAATACGTCTATTTGCCGACGACGCTGTCATCTATCGCGAAATTAGTGATCACTCTGACTTTGAAACTCTGTCATCGGATTTAAACAACGTTCATGTGTGGAGCCAAGAGTGGGGACTCGAACTTAATCTGAGCAAATGCACGGCGGTATATTTCTTGCGGAGGTCGTCCAACTATTCCCATGTATATGCTGTGGATGGTGTTAACATACAGGCGACAGATGAAGTGAAGTATCTAGGAGTTACGATAACTTCGGACCTATCGTGGAGAGCACATATAAGAAATATTTGTGGCAGAGCTCTGAAGAAGCTAGGATTCGTCAAGCGTATTGTGGGAAGATTTTCGGATGAAAAAGTAAAAGAGAGGTGCTATTTCGCACTCGTCCGGCCACACCTTGAATATGCAGCGAGCATATGGGATCCGGTGCAGAAAGACTTAATTCGGGAACTTAATAAAATACAAAGGAAAGCTGCGCGATTCGTCAAAAACAGCTACGGGCGTACAGACAGCGTTACACAGATGTTAAACGAATTAGGCTGGGAGCCGCTAGAGACTCGAAGGCTGCGCGCTAGGCTTAGATTACTTGAACAATTGAGAATAGATATCTTTCAGAGCGACACCTATTTCCTAATTTCAGAACATCCTATTAGAACCCCACTATATTTCCAGGTCCGACAGAAACGATAAATTAAGAGAGATATTTTGCCGAACGGATAGGTATGGGAATTCGTTTTTCCCCCGAACAATAAGGGACTATAATAAATGCTAGGCGTAATTTCATTAGAGCGTGTCCATTTTATATGTAAACGGCTGGTGTCCTAACACCCCCCGCCACACGCCTATTGAGGCGGCTTGCGGGGTGATATGTAGATGTAGAAGTATCTTCTGAATATCGTAATCGATACATCGCGACATCGCAGTGACATATTCCTCTTTAGCCACAGCCACCCCCAGCCACCGCCGCATCCACCCGTACGCCTTGGATTTCCCGGGAGTCTCATATCGGGAGAGACATCTCGAGGGGGCTGTCGTCGTTTCCGCAGCGCCGCTGTTTGCCAAAGTGATCGCAAGCTGCAGATTGCTCTCTCGCGGAGTTTTCAAGTGTCCCCTCCCTCAGCTCTTCCCTCTGAACTCCCCGGCTGCTCCGCGATAACTCCACAGAATTGCCGCCTTTGACTTATCTACAACTCGCAGATCTCCGCTGATAGTGTCACTCGGTACAGCCTAAATGCTGCCGGGAATATTCGAGGAAGGAGAGCTGTTGTATCATTGTTTGGCGTTTTCATGGCGCTGGACATTTTCTAATTCTTTTATCCAACTAATTTGAAAGCTAACTTCATATTCATTAATGTTGTATAGCCATAGCGACACTTGGTTGCACTCGCCAGTAAAGAGAGGTCATTGAAGGTGAATTAAGCGTTGATTAGTGGGCAGAGGATCCGAAGAGTTCATTTTGGGACCTTTAGAGGAAACCTAAGCTTTTTTATCCCTCCTCTTCCTGACCTCATTCACTATACAATCGATGGGAACCAAGTTTTGCTACACCTATAGTACGCATGTTAGAATATCCATTCATAGGGGGAATGCGAAACCCTCTCTTATAAAGGTTTTGTTATTATTTATTAATTATTTACGTAAGTATTGCTGTAGTCATTTAATTGAGATTGATGGGGTGACAGGCTTAACACCTTGGAGTATTAAACCTTTAATGGGATTATTGGAATAACTGTTGGAAATTAGGGGAATGAAGCCATTTAAACCTGAAATAGCGTTTTGGCCATAGATTCTTTGACTTGTATGATATTGTACCTAAACATTTGCTAACGTTCTACAGCAAATTTATATTTTTACGTATTAATCAAGTTTTTTTAGTTTTTTCAACTATTTACATGTTTTCCCATAGCATAGCACCACCATGGATTCCTTGAAAAAATTAATAACCTTTTAGGCTGTCACCCCGAAACTTATCTTGCTTCTTTTCCTTTGTGAAACCGTGAGAAGAAAGATTGGAAGTTGAAGCCAAAAACGAGATAACGTTTATAGGATATATGGTGACAATTGTAGATTACTATATAAGAGACTTTCCAAGAATATCACGATTGTTGTATTTTTAGCAATTATCTGAAAGTATATTATTGTATTATATGACGAGGCTGATACCTATAGTCAACGTTAAGCGTAAATTACGCAATCTTGGATGAAATAACACTGATGATATCTACAGGTAACAATTCTTTTATCCCCTTATAAAACTTCTAAGCTCTCTTATTCTACTGAAACAATACTAAATTAAATCTACAAAACAGTAATAAGGCCAGTTGTGACATAGGTTTGCGTTAAATTGGTAAAATTGAAAAACAAAGAAATACCTTTAACTTATGAAGTAAAAAATACTTTTATTATGCGATTTCCGCTTCCCTAGGCAAACACTCATTCCCATACATGCTCCTCATACTACTTACGACTTTCCTCAAGTGATGAAATGAGAGAAGTACGCTACCGAACTTATAAGTGCGAAGATTCCTTCTTGTCACACATTATTAGTGATTTCAGCAAAAAGAGACTTGGAAACTAAGAAACTCCTGTCAGCATACATTTGACTGTTCGTCTTTTCTCTCACCCGATTCCTTTTTATTATTCCCTTTCTTCATCATGACTAGTGTCACCTCTGGGCTTTGGCTTGCAGGGTAGTATGTAGACATAGATGTATTTGAGATTTCAGCTTGCGTTCTCGGCCTGATTGATGATATACAATGGCTTAGGAAATTTCAAGAATGTTGCATAAAATGGATTTTCAATGAGAAAGGAACTTGGTGAAAGATGCTGAACGTACGCCCATACCGATTTATCTTGTAGATCACGAAGCAGCCATCTGAAAAGTCTCAGCTCAAGGTTGGGTCCATGGCTCGAGAACTCGCTCTCTCGGTTGAGTTTAAATGCGTGCCTCTCTCGTATGTTCGACACGTCTTCCAATGCATTGCTTTCGTGACCATTTGTTTGAAGTGGAGAGCGTATGTTGGAAAGGTAGACGAATTAATTAAATGGATTGGTCATTGGTTTTCCTTGGGGATATGGAGCGTTTTTTCTCTATATCTACGACCTACTTTAGTTTATTACCCTTTTGTGTATCAGACCGTGGAGAGTTATTTTTTCAAGTCACCAACCAATTCTTTTTTACCTTCAGTGGATGTGTGGATTAAATTTAACCTGAGATGTGATAATTATTACGAGAAGTTGTCTACTCGTGTTAAAGGTGCGTTTAGGAAATCATCAAGAAATGACGCGATCGATTTACAAATTAATAACACTTAGTCACACACAACACGTCATCCACCTCAGTTATAATTTCTGAATCATCCTTGTTCAGGAGTTTTCATATGCTAATTATAGTAATTTTCCCCGAAACGAGAGCTTCACGCTCTTCAGCAGTGCGCGGGCGACCTTTCACTTTGACAAAAATGCTCAGAGCGTGTTGTCGGAACGTCGAAGTCCATTGACTAAACCACTTTTATGGAGTAAGGCACGTTCTAAGCATTCTCAGAAGTATAAGGGATTTTTCAGGAGAAGAGGACTTTGGACGTGGGCTTGAGAACATGAATGTATTCCTATCTTACTAGTCACGAAGAAAACGCTATTTATATCGAGATCTGGAGAAGCGACATTCAGCAAATTTTGCATCTGCTTGTATCCACACTCGTTTTATTTCACTACTTCCTTTTCATATCTATTTAGTATTTTTGTATGTCTCCCTGTAGTCATTAATGCAAAGTTCTGCCTCAAAATACCACATACTACCGTTCGTAATCGCTTCATTGCTGTGTTAAGTGTATTAGTGCTGCTATTTCGCTTCATCCTTTATCCTCTCATGGAAATAGACAATATTGGCAATATAAAATCACTGGAAACTGATTGCACTTCTCTTAAATTATTTACATTTTAATTTCAATCAAAAGGAAGGAAACAAGTTTTTGCCATAAGCAGTTTGAAGTATTCTTTCTCGTTCAAGGAAGATAATCATAGCATGGTTGGTGAGACTTAGAAAACTGCAAATTAGATATTTATTTCGCCCCCAAATTAGCTTTTACGTTCATATGCCATTAATGTTTCATTAGGGCGCTTTTAGGTTCCACAAAGTATGTAATTAACGTACATTTTTCCACTAAAAATCGTTAGATAATATTTCCATGTTGACAGTAAGGTTTAATGTTCTCATGTAGCAATTTTACTTGAGCCGCGACAGGTAGGAAAAGTGAGGCTAGCGAAAATTTCGGGCACATCGCCGCCCCAGACCATCTGCGCTCCGCGTTACTCAAGGGCGTGACTCCGTCAGCTCAGCCGAGGACTCTGAGCACATTTAAATATCGGCGCCCCAGTTTTCGTGGAGTCGGAGGAGGAGAGGTCCGTTCGATTCATGCTGTTCGTGGTGAGGAGTAGGGGTAAGGGAGGTGGGGAAGTGATTTGTATGGACAAGGCGAGCTTATGACGCCGGCCATTTGGGGAAGGGGGTATACATGCCCCCATCCCTTCGGAAACCCCCTTCCATTCCCACAACCCCGCTGCTCGTAAAGAGAAATGGCGGCCATCAAAAGGCGATGGGAAACAAACAGCGAAGAAGACTGTGCAGAGGCGACCTGACTTGCCGAGGGAATCTCCTTTCGCCCTCCATATCATCTCCTCGGCGCCAGGGATCCCAACTTGGGCTGCGGTCAGGATGGTGCCGACATTGGTCGTCAGACTCAATCGTTCGACTTTAGCCAACAATTTTGCTTCAGCGCAGACGACTACTTGGTCAGCCGTTGCATGAATGAACGATTCGGCATTCATGTGTTTGGACACCGGTTTGCTGGTAAGATATGACCACGGAAAATAAAAGGCTTTACGTCCCTGATGCGAGGCTTGAATTAAATGCCTGTAATGGTTGTAGACCTTACATCAAAAATGTCTTGATGAACGAATAGTAAATTCCTAATAATTGGCCATCCCAGTCCACAGCTTCAAAGTGACGTCTCTGTGACGGTGGTTATTATCTCTTATACCCTACCTTTAACTTCTTTCCTAGGCTGGAGTTACTACAACTACTACTACTGGAGTTTAACGATGTAGTAGTTCCTTGAATGTCAGCTTTATGTCTTTATTATCGGTCCAAAAAAATTAAACGAATTAGAATTGGCGCGATCGCCGATCACCGCCTGATGCTGGTTGCAGTCGGCTAATGTGGTCGGTTGCATTAAGATCAAGCGCGCGTGTTAGAGATTGGGTGGTCTCGAAGAGTCGAGGGAAGATAGAACTCAGCCATTTCAGGAAACTTGTGTTTATCAGAGGATAACGCAATTACTTGATCACACGGTCCCTGTGGCAATGTGGGACGTCTGTTTTGGCGATATCGCAAGTAGAGGTATGTATACATGAATATGCATAAATAGTTCTTCTCAATTAGACGTTCCAGGGGGTAGAACCCAACAATTGACGATATATTGGTATCCCTCCACTTGAAGTCACACATGTAACTGCCATTCAATTTAAAGTACTCCAACTAACACGCACGCTACAATTCGCGTGCAATGTACAGCTGGTTTGAAGAGATTAGGCGTTGGACTGCCACCAACTGAGGCGCACGATGTAAATACCTCCCTTACCGTGAAAGTAATCTCTCTTCTGCTCATACCGAAACGTTTGCTTCTTTTTACATAGTACCTGATAGCTTTATGTCCACGATAGGCAGATTTCTTAGGTGGTAGTGGTATTAGAGATAGATTTTTAGGCGTTCCAACTGCCGAGGTGTTATCGCACCTTTTAACCAAAGGCTGAAATCCGAATGCAATCTCACCATTCATGCACACGGCGGGATTCAGCCTTGCGACTATGGGATTGCCAGGCCGGGTCGCTTCCAACCAATTGATGCTACCGTATTAATATTATTAATTGATATCGTATCCGGCCCTTTCTTTCGTTTTATAAGATATGGCATTGCCTTTTTATACTTTGACAAAAGAATGAAAATCTGGTGCAAGATGTTTGTGCCATTCAATTTTAAAAAGGCATGCATGTTTACTTTATAATTAGGTAGGTATTCTAAGTATGAGTTTAATATCGGAACGCAAAACAAGGTGACTCTTCTTAGTTGATAGCATGCCATATTGTCAAGTTCTGGTCAATTGGAAAGACGGTGGATGAGGTGGTGCATCGCGTGGCCGGTGAAAAATATTTATCTGAAAATACTATGGTGTCATGGAGGCAATGAGAAGATGTGGAATGTTGCTGAACGCGAAAGAATGGATAGCGTTAGGTTACCGAGGAAGATGAAGGGAAGGGATTGGAATTTTAGACATAATGAGGAGAAATAGAAATTGTTCCGAGCGGGACAATTGAATGACACAAGATATTGGGAAATGGTGGTAAAATGTGGCTTATGCTCACCTCTTTATGACCATCAAAGCCAGACTTAACGAGTAGAATACCTAATAAAGTCTTTGTACAATAAGTTCGCGACAAAGTGCCCCAGTGGGTGTAGCCGAACAGGCCTCTGACCGGTGAGCTGGTCCGGATCTCGATGAATCTAATTTACCCATGTTGTAAAAAAATAGTTTGGGATAACCAAATTGAATAATATTCTGTTTTTTTGATCGTTTATGAAAATATGAATAATGAGACAATGGGGGCAATCAGCTTCTCCGACCTAATAAGAGAATTACACTCGCCTTGAGGTCCAGTACTTTGTGACGTATTTCGTAACCTTTCGTTCATGTTGAAGATGCAGCTTTTAATTAAAGGGAAGTCACTATTTTACAGATTCCATTCCTCATGACGGCTTTGAACCTACAGTCATAAGACCAGCTATTATGAGCCTAGACTTCCTAGCTAATTGCACTCAGTGCATACCTACTTATAAGTAAAGTCATATCTTCATCATACCAGGTCATTAAACGTAAAGTTTTAGTATACCTCGTCACTCCCTGATAGAAGAAATTTTTATTTTTTCTTTCGCCTTTTTCCGGCTACGGTGTATAAGAAATATTACCAACGTTTATCGTAGAGTCATTTGAGTAAATGAGAATATTTGTAACTGGCGCTTCGTAAAGTGGCAATCAATAATGAAATTTATCTAGGCGCATTTAACATATGGTATCAAATGTACCGTTGCTCTGTTTCTCCTTGTCAGCTGGGATATGACAAAACTCCTAGGTAAATACAGAACAGAGGTGGATTGCCTTTCAAACTTAATGTAGTCTCTCAACATGCATTTGAGTTATTTATTCAACCCCGAGTTCTAATTAATACTGACTCATACAGTTTACATTATAAAATATATGAATCCATGTGATGACATAATGGAACGTATATTTTCATCACTCTGAAAAAAAGTGTAGTTAGAATAACTAGGATCCTGGTTATTTTTACTAAACAGTGTAGTAAAATATGAACCAATTAGATATTTGGTTAAAAATACTAAACAGTGTAGTTAGACGTGTTTGGTTAGAAAGACTACACTGTCTGATATAGTCATCATGGCTGCCTATTGAGAAATACTACACTGTCTAGTAAAAACTGCAAGGCCTGCCTGGCAAGGAATACTGTAGTGTGTATTAAGTACCCCTGAGCCTTGTAGTTGGTCTACCTGTTTCTACATTGATTTATATAACCTTGGCTCTATCATATTGATGATTGCTGCCACATCCCCCTCCGTCATCATATGCGGTATGGCCTCCAGATCGATTTCATTCCTTGAAATTAAAGCAACTGACGTCTTAATTCTGCACATTTGGCTAAGAGGCTAACACCTCAGAGTAAGTACACACAATGCTAGTCATGCTGGAGAATGGAACAGAAGGGAAGAGTTGGAACTAGAAGAGGACTACACAGCCAAATAATTTTACAGATAGACAAAAGAGAACCTTAAGTTTTGAGTTAGGTTACCAGGTGACGAATGGAGGAAAAGAATAAAACATTCCTGACAAAAGAGAGTCCGAGAATTTAGTGCGGAAGCCACTTCGAGAAAAATTTTGTTCTTTAATGTAAGAATAGGGAAACAAGAGTTAATATCATTACCTTCGTCTCCACAGGCGAGATAAAAACAAGTTGCAACAAACAAAGCCTGGGGATTGTAGAGGTTATGTTTACATTCGCAACATGTTGAACGCTATCTAAGATAACCACATAACTTCCGTAATGAAAGATACTCTTTGAAATAACCATTTTCAGACAAAAAATCATTTCTCTTCCCGTCAGTGAGTAGTACGTACCTATTAAAATAACTTAGAAGGCAGGCAGATTCCACTGATTGAGCAGACTCTCCGACGTCACAGATGATTAACAAATTATTAATGGTTACAATGTTTGTACTTTCGTCAACAAAGAACGGCGTGGGCGCCCAGCTCTACAAGAAATGTGGGGCTTACTCGTTGTCTGGTAAAATCCACCAAACAGCGGCTAGCCAACAAACAGTTGGATTTAACAGACAGCGTCTGGTACCATAAGCTAGGATTCGGGTATTTTTAACCAGACTCCTCGTTATTCTAACCAAGTGGGTTTTAACCAGCGTGTCTGGTAATTTTAACTACACTTTTTTTCAGTGCAGAATTGAACTTTCTGTACATGATGGACGAATCTTCAATCCATGCTTTTAGTCGGAATATGCAGATGAGGGATAGTTTCCAGCAATCCTGGCGAGAGATGGATTGAGGTATATTATTTTCTTAATGTGATTTTTTTGCGTTTCCCTGTAGAACGGAAGATTGTTTTCTTCAGCTTTTTTTCTCAACCAGAAATATGTCTCTGTGGATGCTCTTTCCGTTTGATGCGGTTGTGGGGTGAAAGTAGGCTGACTTAAATAACCTTGTGATTCATCATGCTCTTCCGCAGGCTCAAGCGTATACCTCGTTGGTGAAAAAGTGGAGTCATTCCGAGCCCCCAATTTTTAAAAAATACCTCTTCCACTAGCCAGAGATGGTTTCCTTAGTGATGGAGATGGTCTATCTGGAGATATTTTTGTCCTCGGAACTGTTTCCCAACGTTGCACTTTGTTGATCGCTGGAGTTATTTTTACGCTCAGCCAACGTTGGATTTGCTCATGGTTATTTAATTTCAAGTATGTTCTGTACAAATCGGCGCTTCTTACTGAGACTGAGAATTGAATCAGCTATTGAAAGGGTGTGGAATGCTACCGCCTTTATCCGACTCCTCCAACATTTGATGGATCATGTGAGTCCCCAAAACTCATAAATCTACGTCTTTTCTAAAAAAAATTGTTTTAGGCTGGAAACTACACGATGATAATGGCCGTGAAAGTGCTGTACAGTTGCATGCATTTGCGTTACACAAGTGAGTAATATTAGTTCATTCGTAGTGAGATGAGATTGTTAATAGTTGTTTGGTTAGATAAATTAGTACAGCGGCTGAATTAGAACATCCGGTGGATGGGCCGTATCTTACCGAGTTATCTGTTGTTTTCCTTCCACCAGGAGATGGAGATGGCCAGAAGCACATGAAAACTCACCGCTTTCCATAATGAAGTAAACAAGACGGGACTATTATCACGCTCTAGACAGTGCTCAACAATGCTAATTATTCATAAGATAGATCGTGGAAGAATTTTCGACCTTTATTAGTATTTCGCGTGTACCTATTCATATTTCACCGTAGCATTTGGCTATTAGCTTATCTTGCATTTGGATTCAGGTTAACGTTAACTTGTCAATGGTTGTAAAACATCGCTTTTAGGGTCTTTTCATTTATTACACTTTCTGATATTCGAATATTTAAATACATTTTAACGATAAAAAATTACCCACAAAAGCAATAGTATATGGTATAATGACCGTTCGTCTATGAGAAACGTGAAATTACAGTTTAGCCCACAAGATGATACAAGTGACAAGGTAGCCAAATGTTGAGTAGCTATTTTAAGGCACATATCACATTGCCTGAAGTAGCCATTTCCCAGTTAATATAATTCAAAATGAGTATTTATTCGGTACATTTTCAACTGCTATTTAAGAATTAAGTCATTTTAATTCATTTGAGGATCGGGACTATTTAGGTTCATAATCACGATTAGTGAGGATATTAGCTAGGGTTTTTAGATTGATTTTTGGGGTCATTTCTTGGGGACATACATGGTGTAAAAACGTTAACAGAGGAATCTTTTCTCACTAATATTTTATTCCATGAATGGACACCATCTCCATAGAGGAAAAATGTGGACGCATTCCTTAAGGTTCCTTATCCCCTTAGCTGACACGGCTATCACGGCTCAAAGTTAGACTCCACCCATTTTGCAGACAAAAATCGGAAAGAGGTGTCATAACGAGACAGTGTTTTTTAGTATTTTAGTTGAAACACAGTCTTTCTTTAAATCTGAAACCATCGTGGTGTGATTTGGCAGTTAGAATTTCTATTGACTTAATTATACGTCCAAGTTTTCTTTGAAGGTCCCATAGAGTAATCATATTGAGTATTACTCTGTGCAGGTGCTTAGAACATAATCGGATGCAATGATACAAAGCCTCGCCGAATTTGGCAGGCGGATTTTCAGCCATTACGGAATTGCGAGCATTCCTTAAGTGAAGCCGATATCCATGAGGCTTCTCTGCACGTCTGTGGGTAACCATAAAGAAAGCTTTCTTAGGAATGTGATTTCAATATCTAATATTTAGGCTGGGTGCCCATAAAAACTGAACGAAAGGTGTTTTATGCCTTGAAAAATTTCGTCATTACTCGTGGATGAATACTCTTTCAGTAATTACAAGGGAGTCATTCAGGGAAATGTAATTCAGTTATCAAAAGCTGATAAATAATCTCCCTCCTTGATTCTGTAGGAATACTGTCAGTCTACGCAACGCTATACGTTGAAGTTGGCAATCTTATGCCATTAACATGCATATTCTTCCATTTCATCACAACAGGATGTCATTTTTTAAGGGCCTTCTAGTGATGGGCACCTGCTTATGACCTCAGATAAGAAGTTATGTGTTTGTATATTAGCCAGACAAGTACTCCTAGAACTATTCGGTCGGAGAAAATCATAGACTATTACACACTGTCTTGAAAGAGTAGAATAAGTAAGTGACTTCTACGTATTCGAAAAAATTGACAAGTTTATCATTAAAGCATTATTTTTTCGCTGTCAGTGGCATTTTCATTAAAAAAAGATTAATGTGAATAAAAATGTCAATAAACACTATTCAATGTGTACACTTTATATCATCTCGTTAAAGTGAGATAATTTAAGTGTTTTTTTACCCTGCTCGGAGGAAGATGACACAGCCAATTAGTTATATATTCTTAACCCACTTGGGAATTTAGAGTTGTTTTTTTTTTAATCTTTTCGTCTTTTTTTTATTTGGGATAAAAGAAATAAAGGCTCATCTTGTAGGCCTATCATTTTATAATCATTAAATATTCTTTATTTTTCTTCTCTGTGAAAGGCTTTCTTCCGCGCGCTAATTGCTGTGACTGATTTTCCTAAGGTTGCTGCATCATTTACTTTATTTACGCTTAAACTTGCTACCGCTAAATTCCTAATTAATGACAGACTTATGTGATACCTGTGAATTCCCTCTTATGGGAATATCGATGGATATTATTACGTGCTCATACCATGTTAATATTTCTCATGCGATGTAAGGATAATGATGGGAGCAGAAAAGTTGGCAAACGATAAGCAGAATATTGGAAATGAAATATGTGTAGCTATTTTTGGATTTTAGGACTATTATAGTGATAGTTTCAGGGAAATTTAATGTGGTGAAGGCAAGAGTCAGCGGGGGATGGTCATTGTGCTGAACGGAATTGGGGAAAGGGGTAGTAAATATAGAGATGTTGAGCGATTAAATATTAGTAGTTGAAAAATAGCGGTCGCTGCATATTTTAAGATGCTTAATAAATTTCTATGAATCCTTTCCTAAGCTTTCAGAGCTTTTTTGGTCTCATACGCTTCAGCGTGATGAAAGTTTTGCTTAATTTTGTCCAGCTGTTTTTGCCTCAGCCACCCATTTATTTTGGGGATCGTTCTGATGAGAAGTCTCAAGGGGTTTCGAAGTTTGGTCAGTATTTTATCTCTTTTGCTGGAAGTTGGGTAAAAATATTACTTTTTCTGTGAGTTATTTGGCTTACAGCAAGACGGACTTTTATGAAAATAGTTGCATATTTCGAAGAGTGAGTAGTTTTCATTGCCTATAAGCTGAGAATAGTAATTCAATACCACCACCACAGGCCTCTAATTTGAGACCTATATAATGGTACAGTAACACTGAGAACATATTGAATTATTTTGACAGTAATACTTATACTTGGGCCCAAATATGTTTGTCCCTTCCTAATTTTATTGCAATAGTAAAAAATAAAATTAAACTCAGAAAAATTATAAGAGCCTGAATGTTGAACAAATGCAGCCGGAATATATATTTAAAATTATTAAGTACGGTTGTAGGTGGTTGAGTAATTGCTTATCCCGGATCAAGGATTACTCTCTCTTGTTCAGATGATGGCGGTTTTGCCACCGAAAATTAAATAACGGGCGTGTGAGTTTTTTTTCTTCTTAGCTGTAATATATATCTACACACACATGTTTCATGATTAATAAAATATTTATTATTATTGTACCACTTACGGTCGGTTAAGGTAATTCTGGTTTCGGTATTTGTTACGGATTAAGTCACAGCTATGCCGGATATGTTTTCGTATAATGACCACTCAAGCCTTAACCAGACATTGTGCAACCGGCCTTCTGTATCACTTCTCCTTTCTGTCCGATGGCCTGAGCATTCGCAATAGCTGTAATCATACCAGTAGTTGCAGGTAAAGTTTTAACTCCATTTGTACCCATTACCAAATTCTTTTACACGAAATTTGGCACATGAAATAGAAGACAGAGCATGCAGTTTCGTAATCCTTTTTCTGGAAATCAGAGCATGAATGTGCCTTTAATGATAATGATTTTCTCGGCGAATACGAGCTTTTAACTTACCGCAGCACTTAAGGGTTTACTTTCCTAAATTCGAAAATAATAGCATGTGTTTATTTATTCAAGGGAACACAAAATTTAAGAAACCGGATTTTCGGCATAGTTTTACGTGTATTCGTTGTTTTTTTATACCGCTGTTATTTTCTAACCATTTGGGTTGAATTCTCATATTTTAACTGTCTTTTCGGACAATAATTTTAAAACAAATTGGGTCATTACAGAAAGAGGCCTGTCATTATTTTCTTAAAATGATGGACTCGAAATTGTGAAGGACCAGAGTCAAGAGAATGTTTTTTTCAGGTTTGGGGTTATGCAGTCCTATCAGAACAGTTATTGAGAAACTATTCCAAAAAACACCTTGAAGAGCTCTTGTTAATTCTCTCATGGCATCGGGTCATGGCGTCGGGATCAGGTAGTAGTTATAACTCCAAATCATGATGATGTTTAATTCCTCATCCTACCCCCCAAAGGCTAGCTAGACGGTTAGTTTTCAATTGGGGGATATGTTTGTTTAGACGAATTTAATGAAAGATCTGGTGATTTCCTGGCGTATATCATGGAGAAATTCCTCGCTAGGCTTCAAGGTAACCTAACCCAGAGGAAGGCTCGATAAGAAGTCACTTGCATGAGCCCATATTGTGGGCTAATTGTTTGCTGAAACAACTACATTAATCGTACATGATACGTGTGATTTTACCATAGACCATGATAAGTCCATTGATAGAAATTGGCCTGTTTTTTTTCCATGGATGTACCATCAAGTTGTAGATTAGCATCTCTTCAAGTGACTTACCTATAATTTTCCAAATTCAATAAAGGCAGACACTATTTCTCTTCGGAAGCGAGATGTTTCACTATTTAGGAATTTTGACTTGAAAGTTATGGCTCATTGGTATGCCACTAGCGTGGCATATCAATATATTTCTCGTTTAGTATGTATAATAAACGGAAGAAGGATCCGTATAATTAATCTTGGATAATTAAATTTTATTGTCCACAGAATGAGAATAAAGTCTGGAATGCATGGAAGGGTTAGGAAATATATCCGTTTCGGTTGGATTGCGTGGAGATGGGATGTGATGAGAAGCTAAATAATAATAAACCTCTCCACTGCGTCACATCAATATTAACAAATATATAAGATGTTATTTCATTAGATCATCCATCTTAATGTTGCTATCTCCATTGATATACCGCTGTGTCCGCGGCTCTAAGAATTCAGTTGACTAATCAGTCATATAAGGTCACTTTACTCTGCCAGTTTATCTTGGAATCACGAACTCATCCAATTTTCGGTTTTCTTATTTTTAAGTGCCTTTTCATCGCATCTCATGAGACACAGGCTGATAAGAAAGATCGAAGTGTTTTTCACCTCGAATAATTGCTTGCTTTTACATTTTATCATGTGCTCTGGTGGTTATTACACGCACATAATTGGCATTGATGAAAATAAAATAAATATACTGACTATTGTGATGTTTTAATTGTAAATTAGACTTTAGATGCGTGATGTAAGTGGGTGGCGGGATCCTATATTTTAGAAGAAAACAGATGGCGTTCTGTCACACGAAAATGAACCCTAATTTTTTTGTGAAAAATGATTTACCTCACATGGCCATTGCCCTATAATATTTTATATGAAACGCTATATTTTTCGAATATATATTTCATTCTTCATGAATTTTTGGGGGAGCCATCGCGGCATTACGTCAACTCCTCTTCTAATAATTACGGTAATTACCGGTAACTAGCCAGATTAACTGAATAAATGATCCACTCAATATGATCAGTGGTGAATTTTCATGGATTCAGTATTCCCATGTGCTATTGCCCCGTAAGTTTCCATCTATTTCCTTCTTCAATCCACGAGACGAGGGCGAGACTTAATAGAGAGATTACGGATACAAGCAGCAAACGGCTAATCATTGAGAAAGATTTGTTGGCTCGTTAAGCTCAACACTCCTCGCCATATCCTTCACGGGAGAAAGTGAGATGGCCATCCAGCTATGAGATAACCCGACTCATGTTTGTTTCTTTAATTTCGTAGTTCTGACCTATCTTATTTTATTACTCATAATAGTAATCATTTGTGTTCTTTAAGATAAAGGTCGGTTTGGATGGACTAAAAATTATTTTCCAACTCCCGTTGTCTCTCACTGTTTCTTTTTTAGATCAAGGCACTTCCTTTCTCCCTTCGTTGCATTTAAATTACCCAACCACTCTCCCTCCCTTCTTTCTACGAACCCAACATTTACCCTCCTATCTCCGCTTTCGGCCCCTTAGTTCTTCTTATTCCCAATGTTTTCCTCCCTCGAATCTCCTCCAGTATTTTGCCCCACTACGCCTAGCACTAATACGATTTTTCGTCTTTCTAACCATCTCAGTTTTTCCATCCTCCTCCAAGCTCACATATCAAAGGTAGCCAGTCCATTCTCATACTATTTTCCCGAAGTCGTTCATGATATCACGAATTATATGCCCAGGTAGGCATATATTTCATTCCTTTTTCTCCTAAGAGCCGGAGTAAGAAAAATTTTCTAATTAGGTGTGTTACTGTGAGGGATTAGCTTAAAGTCGTCCGAGTTAACTGATTTATTGACAAAATACTTAATTTCGATCTTCCTAACGTTATTTTATTTTTTAGGCATACCATAGTTACTTTCCTGCGCTCTTATTTTTTAAACCGTTGATTCCCTTTATTTAATTAACTGTTAATGTTTTTCTTTCGATTATCATTTTGATTGGCTATCAATCCGAAGATTGGTTCTCCGCTCCTTCTAATTTTGTTCCCTTCTTAACGATCGCTTTGCTCATTTACAGCGTCGCACGTTTTCAATCCGCATCATTTGATCGACATGTTCCGATCTCAATCTTGAGTTATTTATCTTTCAATCCAGACTTCCTCGCATTTATGCCGGATGGAGCCTGTTCGGCTATCTGTTGTATTCAATAAGTGCACCTGAACGTCGGCGTTTTTAAATTCGTTCCCCATGTTTCATTGACGAGTCACGTTTCAATCATTCACAAAAAATAAATTCGAAGGAGGCAGGAAACGTGGATCGAAAAGAGAATGAGAGGGGTTGTACTGCTGAAGCCCGCGATGGTAGAAGATCATTAGGTAAGCGTAGAGGAGGGATGAGAAGTGCTGACGGTCTAGACACCTTGAAGGAAGTTTGGAACTAATTGGGCTGGAGAACGAAACCATTTAATTCAGTGAGTAATCACTGCTCAATGTTCGGCGACGTTAATCGTTTTTTTAGTCCATCGAAACTTGTCGCACATCGCACTACGTATGAAATAACATTGCAACTGAAAATTTACTAAGTTTTGTAACCATATTTAGCGAGAACTTCTTGTTAATCCAAACCATCTGTGGAAGAAGTTTTTAATTTTTTTGAATTATCGTTTTATGATTGATTAACTTGTCGAGTGCCATATTTCCCTATGACTCACATAGTATCTCCAAGTACGGACGTTAATATCCCGATTTTTTTTAAAGTTACAAGCTATAAATTCTCTTTCCTAGTCACACCTAAAATACCTTAGTGAATCAAAATGATTTTCGATGCGGAGTGTCATATATTTAAACACCAATTGTATAATAAAAACAAATGGCAGTAGTAAATACCTGAAGATTACTATTATTAATGTACCCAAAATATGTCTACTCTTGGACTACTAGTTTCTTCGCGAGTCTCGGGTAGAAATGACAGGAATGAAATTCGATACTTTCCAGAGACTGATGACTCCTTTACTTAGAAGATTCCTTCTATTCCAGATAGCTCTTCGTGTTTCTTAGGCATTCGTCCCATGGTCTTGAGACTTTCCCCGATATTTCCCCTTCAAGAATGATATTAACAAATTCATTTTGTCTTAATATACGGTCCAATTACATTCACATATGTTGCTCCATATAGTTATTTCCATGAATAAAAACTCCTGGTGCCCCGGTTTAAAATAAATTATATAAATCAATTATAGAGCAACCATTCAGTGGAAAAAATTAAAGATCAATTAGAGTTCTAATTCCAAGGAATGTAATATTTAAGGAGTTATCATGATGAACAACTCACTTTATCTTTCGTCAGTTGTGGGCTGAAATGTAAAAGAAGCAAGTGAATCCCCGCTCTAGGAAATTTCAACCAATAAGAACTAACGCTCGCCTGTTTTTTATGGTAAAATGTTTCGTTGAAGGTCATGATTTTTTAATTAATTCTTTCAAAAGATTTTGCATATTAGAGCAGCTCTTTCCCATAAAACTTTTTGTAAAACTGGTTTTCAGGGAAATCATTATTCGGAGACAAGCTCAGTTTTATAAAAACAGTCGTGAAACTGATTTTTAAAGAATAGGAAACTCACTGGATTTTGTAAAACGTTTTTAAAGGTAATTTTACAGGGAGCGACAAACGCGAGTAGTAATTGCCGCATTAAAATACCTATAAATACTGTTTTAGCTAATTATATTCTTATTACTATTAATGTGGCTCTTTTCTTTCCTTTCTTGGTTCTCACTTTGTCCGCATATTTCATCTTTGCTGTTCTTACTCATAATTGTAATTGTAACAAAACCACAAGTAAAAAAAATTGAAAAGTAACAGTTATTTTTCTTTTTTCGGGGGAAAATATGACTTGGTTAAGAAATAATAGATGCAATTACCTCAAAGCCATAGTTTCGCAATTATATTCTGGCTTCAACATGGCTATAATGAATTCACAGGATTTACAGCTAATTAATAACTCACATGTTGTACTACATTTCATCAAAATTACATATTGTACAAAATGTCATCAAAATTACCATTATAGGGCATTGTCTGGCGTTACACGGTGGAACTCCTTCATAATGAATGAAAAAACGAGCACTTATTATGATTCCACACTTTATTTGAAGCAACACGACCTCGGCATATCCTGATGATAGCATGAATTGCCGAAACCTAGGTCGTGTTGCTTCAAATAAAGTGTGGAATCATAACCAAGTGCTTGTATTTTCATTCAAAATTTCTAATCCTTGTAAATACTGTGAATTCATTATAGCCCTAAATAACATTTGATAAACGTGGAAAATGAGGCAACAACATCAACTATTTCTTAACTAAGACCCAAGTTCTCCCAAAAAAAGAAAAAGAAATTTATTGATAAAAAAGAATTCGAGGAAATATAAAATCTTAACATTAAAAAGTAACTCTGGTTGCGTTTTTCTCTTGAGAGAATCCAACTTCCTGAGAGAGAGGAGGGAAAATTCCACCTCACCGCGGTTTAATGGCGTATATTTCCCAAGCCTTCAACCACTTGTGTCGTCGTCCGACAGAAAGGGACCTTATCTCACTCCGTGCCGTTCTCCTTTTCTCTTCATCCCCGCAGGAAGGGCGCGATGCGGCGGCGGCGGAAGCGGAAGGGGAGGAGGAGGAGGCCATGTCCCGGGAGGCGGGCCGGAGGCTCCGCATCCGACGCCGAAGCACCCCAGGTGAGAAACACTAGCAGACGCTGCCAGCCGCCTGCGGTGGCGTCACTCATCCCACCCCCCGAGAATGGAGTGTACGGCTAGGAATAGTATAGCTGAGGCTGAATCTAGTGTAGGCACGGGTGAAACTAAATCTCGATGGAAGCCTCCGTGGAGTAGTCTAGTTGAAGCAGTTGAATTTCCAGGATGTCTTCCGCGCGTAACCATCTTATTTGACGACAGTTTCGCCGGCGTTGCAGCAGGTATGTTCGGGTCTGAAGTGTATTTACAAGGTTTCCGAAGTAATCTTCAGGTTTGAAGTGTATTTTTCAGGTTACCGAAGCAATCTTCAGGTACGAATTGTATTTTGCAGGTTGCCGAAGCAATCTTCAGGTATGAATTGTATTTTTCAGGTTGTAAATACACTTCAGACCTCAATGCATATTCAGGTCATAAAAATACTTTGCACACTGTAAATACACCTCAAACCTGAAGGCATATTCATGCATGAATTATATTTTTCATGTTGCCGAAGCAATATTCAGGTTTGAATTGTATTTTGAAGGTTTTAAATACACTTCAGATCTGAAAATGCCTACAGTAACGCCGGCGAAACTGTTGTCAAATATCATAATATCAAGCGGAAATCCAACTGCTTCAAAAAGGGATGAACTGATTCGGGTTCGCGAGATTCAATATGCATCTCCTTCCGTATAAAATCCTGTGAGCCATCCATTGGCTTGTAGCTGAGGGTTTTAAGATGCCAGTCATTGATATGGTAGAGAAAAAAACATTTTAAGAGGAAAAGAAGAGAAAGCTAATCGTGTTTCGACGGAGTGTCGTATTGTCTCGCTGTGTTTGTCATGTGGTCATTAACGGTACGTGAGAAAATGGTATATATTCGTTTGACAATGCATTTCTCTTATTAGTAGCAGCTAGGGGTAAATATATCATTCCTAGGGGTAAGAGATTTTTAGTTTGAGATTGCTCTATTTTAGTTAAGGGTGAATCTAGTTTGCTATAGGTAAATCTACTATAGCAATGGGTGTCTTTAATGTAGCTAGGGGTAGATCTTATGATAACCAGCGTTCCTGGATCGGTGTGCTCAAGAAAAAATAATTATATCCAGTAAAACTATTTTACACTCTTGAATTTTACACACTTTTCGAATATCTTGGCTTAATCGTTTACTTTTGATAGTCCTATATATTTCTATTTTTGCAGGCATTATTTGTATATACAAAGAGTCATAGAGTTTAATTTGTAGTTTTCGAATGGTTTAAAATTATCCAATGCTTCATAAGAAAAACTTATTGTTAGTGAAGAAATTTTCTTGAGCCGAGAAAGCTAGATTAATCATATAAGTGGGGGGATACAGACTGGAGTGGGTACAATTATCTTACCTGGGTAGCATCTTGGAGAAAAATTGGCATTTCGGCAAGGACATCAGGAAAAGAGTTAAACTATAATAATAGTTAGAGCGACGAACTTGTGTTAGGGTGTTTAGATAAGGCTTGTAATGGGACTAATTTTGAGCATAGTATCCCTGTGTGGTAGTATAGTAACTTATACACTGAGGAAGGATGAGGAGAGCAGATTGGAAGCGTTCGAGATGTGTATATTATTGGAGAATATATAGTGGAGACGGTGCGATGGATGGAAAGAAAGACAAACTTACTGTCGAGTCGAGTTTGAGAGTCGAGCATAGGGATCTTCAAATCGAGGGAACAGAAATTAATACTAATAAATGTAACTGAAAGCATGTTTTTGACGCTAATTATTTATATCAAAACTTTTTGTCACCTTAAATGCATTTATGCTCAATTTTATTCGAAAAAAGTCACAGTTTTCTGCGCGCAGTCTAATTGACCATGTATGAGCACCTGTTAATCTGTTAATTTTCATCCAACTAACTTTCGATTTTAATGTGAGAAAGTTCAGTTTATTTAAATGGTATACAGAAAATTTGTTTTCACTACAGAAATTCCACAAGATTTAGTTAAAAGTGTAAAACTCTGATGACTTTGAATCTAATGGCTCGATTAAAAAATTGATTAGGACCGTTGTGTGCTCTGAAATGCCAACATTACGGATTCCCTTTGAAGAAATAGTTACATGTTACCAGTGCTACATCTAATCAATATTAATTTGTACATTGCTTAGATGTAGCATATGAACTGTGTTAGATTGAATAGTAGGAGCTTTCAGCATGGTGGGTATAAGCAAAACCGGAGAAGGCAGAGCAATAGGCGGATTAGCATGGTGGGAGGAGATGTAAAGATGCATTTGGATGCTGAAACCTGTTGTAGTGGTGAGTATATTAGGTAAACGGGGGAATTGGAGGAAATAGAATAGGCTTTATGGATGGCATGAAAGGAGGAAGGTCGAATACCGAGCTGAAGAATGAAATCGTGCCGGGATATAGGGCCCTGCGATTTTAAGATGATGAGTGGAGGTTTTCTCATCTCCATTTAAGGTGGTTCGCCGTGAAATGACGTATATGTTACATATTTCATAGCCAGAATAATTGTATAAAAACGTGACCTTTTTATCCAAGCAGCAAAATCATATATTTCCTCACTTTTTCCTGCAAGTTGAACTTGAAATCCCATGATTTTAAACAATAGATTGGGTGACACAGGGTGAAATAGATTTTTTTTAAATTTCCCATGCAGCGGAATTCTTTCTGCCAGAGAATTAAATGCTTGTAAAATGTAGGCACATTCCCATTACATTTTTATTCATCTATTCGGAAATTACCGCAATAATTGAAGTAAAAAATTGTCCATGCAATGGATGTAGCGCTGCAGTAGGTTCCTATGTTAGCACGAAATTGTTCATTAAAAATATATATTTACATACAAAACTTAATATTTTGTGCCTTTTTTAAAAGCTAAGTCTAAGGGAATGTAGTATTTTTTAGGCAAAAAAACGAAGACGTGAAATTTAGTATTTGTTTTGACGTGCACAATCGCGGTGGAATCTTTATAAATATACCTTTCCTCTACTGCCCATGATTACGGTTTCAACTGAATCCTCGTCATTACCAATATGTAATACTTAGCTGTCTCTTTTCCCATATGAAGCATCTTTCCCGGTTGTGGGATCATAAAAAATGACAAAAATGCTGAATAGGTACGTGTTAACTGGGCCAAAAAAATCAAAATAAAGGCTAATGTAGGTAATGAAAAAATATACGTACTTACTAAAATAATTTGGACGGTAGAGACAAATATTTAAAGATACCGGGACTAGCCACTGTATTACCTGTACGGAGTCACCCACAAGTGCACATGTGTGCAAAATTCCACCGAGGAAAATTCATTCTCCTTGATCGGGACTTTAACCCGGATCCCTCGATATTGCGCCGAGTGCTTTAGCCAGTTAAGCTACCGGATTTTTGTGGGCTTTAAAGGAACAAGATGTTCGGTACTGCCGGACATACAATGGGACGAAGTAGTCCAAAGCGTGTGCTTAGCGCCCCATCCTCGAGGTTAAATCCCAACTTTGAACACATTGAGGTGTTCGCTCTTTTTGGCGAATTTTTAGGATAACGGGAATAACCGCAAAAATCCGCAGGAGAGGAGGACGCCGCAGGAGAGGAGGTAGTTTAACTAAAGCACTCGGCGAGATATACAGGGATCTGGGTTAGAGTCCCGGTCAAGACGAATGATTTTTTCCTCGGTGGAATTTCGCACTAATGGACAGTCAAGAGTTGACCATTGGACCACCTATCGCCAGATATAAAAAAATCGTGAATTTCACCGTCTGAATAGTCACAGACATAGACCGGACCCGTTGTTGTCCTACCATAGCGTCGGTCACAAAAGCTTTTTCGGCCATCTGTATCCAACGCGGAGGCGGGGAAAAGGGAGCGGTTCTAGTTGATTTCGGCGGTCTGCGAGGTCGGTCTGCTTTCCTTCTCTTCCATCCCACTGCGCCCCAGCCCACAACGTGCCCCGGGCAATGAAAGAAAGTGTCTGGTTGCACACGCATGGAAAAACTGGAAGGGCTAAGAGGTTTTGTGTGGGAGTAGGGGCCGGAATGAACGTAGCCCGACGAATTCCAGGAGCTCCGTCCATCTATGATGACGAAGAGATTTATTTTCCCAGAGGGTGATGAATGTGGCAATACCTAATTTGAGTGAAGACACGAACGTAAGTAGGTAATATTCGCTCTATTATGACTTCCTCTGTTCTCATTCGAGGATGAACTCATTGTATTCCTCTCGCAAAAAAATGAAAAGATCCGGCGTGAATGTAGTACAATCGGAGTTAGCGTCTTCTTCGACTGAGGAAGGAGATAAGATGGTTTCCTAATTTGTCCGCATTTGGTTCGGTGGCTGGAGTTAGACTCACGGTTTGTTTCATGCGTTGAAGATATTGGCCGATCGACGATATATGGTGCTTACTAATTACTTTTTCTACATCTACATGCCTACCTGCGAGCCGCCTCAGGGACGTGTGGCAGAGGGTGTCAGAATTCCATCCATTAAAGGGGAGGGAATAGAGAAAAGGAATGGGAAGAGGATAGGACAAAGGTGAATTGCATGTCCACGAAGTGTCTTAGTGTGTCGCCCGTTTTTTATAGTAATATATAGTACGTGGAAAGAAGGAATTTTGTACTAATGAGTTCGGCAGTATCTCTCTCTCATTTTTTCTCTTCTAACAGTACGATATACACAGTACGTGGTTAAAATAATACCTTCCGTATCACCCTGAAATTCGTCTGATATTAATTTTTCAATTAATATAAGCCTAAATTATGGCCTTTTCTAGCGGCTCTCAGTACGGTCCTTAAACCAGCTGTATTATACTTTGTGTTCACTTTTAGCATTTTTCAACTAAATGTTCTGATGTCCTTTGTATTTTATTTCGCGTAACAAATCTTTCTGTTTTTAGTCCCAATTCATCGCGGCGTGTTCGAGATGTGGCCTAGCTGCAGCGAAGTAATATCTCTCCTTCATTAGAGAGCCTTTCTACGGTTCGCTTGATAAATTTTAGCATGTTGATTCGCCGCAAATGTTTCGTATGGGTTTTCCCTCGTTAGGTCTCTTTTCATGATAATTCCCAAGTATTTTACTTCATCTAACACATGTCTATATATGCAATTGGTGTTGATGTGACTTCTTCCGTAGGGAGTGTACTGCAGAGCATTTACTAAGAGCATTTTCGAGGACACCATGAGTTAGTGTTGTTAAGATCTGATGAGACCACTCTTGCTCGAGAAGTCCGCCTTTTGCAATTCCTCGTTATATAACAACATCATCTGTAAATAATCTTATTTTGCTACTGAATTCAGAACTGATTTTGTTTAAATGCATTTTATATAAATAAGGCATAACGGGGAGTCGGTCACGTTTTCGTGCGGAACGCCGGATGTAAACATTACCATGTCGGAACAAATGCTGTCGATGACTACATTTTTTGTGATCAATTAGTAATTTTCTAATCACGTTCTCTAATTTTTCGTTTAATACACACAAATCTCATTTATATACAGAAGAATTTCTCGTAGAAATGTCTACATCATCCGTCTTATGTAACATCTATAGTTTACGGTACAATAATTCTACGATCGCTTTTGATTCCTTCTTCCTTTAGGAACGATTTGTTTTCTGCTCTTTTTAACATGAAAGATGAGATTCAAAGCTAAACATACATTTACGCATGGTGCATGTTCTGTATACGTGAGTCCTAGATTTGCTAATCATATTCATTAAATCGAGCCAAAAAATATTTACGCTAAATGAGCCTATAAACAGCTGTATTGAGTGAGAGGTGGTATACAGATTGATTATTATAAATGAATTTCTTCATGGTAATTTCCACTAGTAACTTTTAATTTAAAAAAAATTTTTAACCATACTTTTCAGCTAAAAATCGTCATTTTCTCGCACAGATTATGCATGAAGATAATATAAATGAGTTGAAACGTGTTGCGCTGCTATTTAAACTGTAACCATTGAACAACACGAAGGATTTTATTAAAAGCAACCAAGAGGACCTATCCTCGCAAAAAATGAAATATTCATTCTTTGAGTCTTTGAGATGGACTCGAATTTATGAGCCAAGTTTTTTACCCAGGGAATGGCGTATAAAAACCGAAGCGCTGACGAAAGAAGATATTAAAATTTCAGTACATAGGTATGAGTGATGGGGGAGTGGATATTTCGTAAGATTATATTTTAGCTGTCGTTAAGATTTCATAATATGCCTGTCTACTGTACGAGGATGTCTACTGAAACAAACACGGCACAGGGCTTCTACTTTGCTCGTTGTTCTACGTGCAATATTTATTGACCATTCTCTAATTATAATTATTTATTTTTCACCGTTTTCCCTTAGATAGAAAAACAGTTGCCACGTAAAATTGCTGCTCATCAACCATACATACTCCTAGTCTATTTAATTGTATGTCATGAACGGAAACTCGGAACATAGAAAACTATTTCGACTAACTTCCCTACTATGGGGCTTTGAGTGATGAATCTTCTCTTAAGTTGAAGCATTCAAAAGGGAACTTCTATTCACTGACGCGTTTTTTATTAAGTGAATGCCCTTGGTATTATAGGACCTAAGAACTAGAAATACTCGCATGTAGTTGTTCCTCTGTTGGTGTTTTAATTGTAAGGAGTTTTCGCTTTTTATTCTCCTCCTATTAATATATAATGATACTTATTCAACCTATTTTAGAGTTCAACAGATTCAGGCTTTATATGGTGGAAGGAATCCATATTAAATCACACAAAGTGCACGTTTCCATAGGATGGTACAACTAGTTTCAGCTCACAGAGTCATCTTTTGGTACTAGTCTTGTACCTACAGATTGTTCTGTGAGTTGAAATGCGTCGTAATATATTTAAATATCCTGTGGAAAAGTTCAATTGTGTGTGATTTAATACTTTTTTGGGGTATTACTTCTTTAGGTGAGCTATACCCTAGAAAGTTACCCTAAGCAACTGAAGCATATGTTCAGCACTTTGCTGCTTGGTGCTTTCGCGAACGTGCCTTCGAAAAAAAACCGTTTGGCAGCCGAAGGAATTCTCCGGATTGCGTCTTTTGCGTGGTATTCGTGGATTTTAGTTTTGTTATGCTCTTTTCTTTTTCCACTCCCGATATCTCAATGTCGTCCATGCCTGTTTCGTCTGTTGTGCCACATTTCACTACGCTTCTTTTACTCTTTGAATAATTTAACTTCTTCCTATTCTTGCCAACAGTCAGATTATTTATACTTTCATTTCATCGGAATAAATCTATAATATAGGTGGAAAAGATGCTAAATCTCATGACAGTTGAGAGGGTTGCTTCCAAGAAACTATTTAAGCATCCACGCTGTTATGCTTTGTGCTATTTTATGCGTGAGATCCGTCTAAACTCTATCGTGTCATCAATAATTCAATGAAAATGACGTGGGGCTTGAGTTCCTATTCCTTGCCGCTAGCTTCTTTATAAGCTGACATGATTCGGAGTTCCACTCCAATAAACACTGACTGGTTTTTTCGACCTAAAAGACTTTCTGCGCTTTTTAAAATCAATAGAATTTGTTTCACAAGGGATTCAGAATGTACAGAGCTACAGATTTTGCCTCAATCAATGTTTTTCCTCTTTCCAAGTTTAGATTGACGTGTTTGGGTTGTCATTTGGTTTATTTGCAGTTTATTGTCAAAATTTAAGGTTTAAATTATAAATAAACAGTGTTTGTCAGCTGAAAAGTACGCTTATGATAAATAAACAGTGACTTAAAACTGGTTTTCATGGTCAATACTGAAGCATCACTTTTTAGAATCTGGCCTGACGTTACGTCTTTTAATTCGCGTTGAGAAAACCACTAAAATTCAGGCGATGAGCTTCAATTTTGGAACATAATGTAGCTTTTTAACCTCTGGAAATACTCTTGCTTGAAATGAAATGACACTGCAGGGTACAGAGGTGCATTATTGTCCACCAGTTTTTTACTTGACAGAAATGGACCGGTGATTAATGGAATGAAAGTGTTCCCAAAACTTCAATTCTCTGTTCTCTGAGTGAGAGAGAAGGTAGGTGAGGTTATAAGCGGACTTGAAAACCTGTTAGTTGTTCCTTATGCTTGGAGTGTAGCTCCGAGTATATGGTCGAGGTTGGGTATTCGTTCTCGGCAATGAATGTGAAGCTTTTACTCGCGCCCTGAAGTATTTTTTGAGCGTAATATCTCTGTGCATTTATAACTTAACGTCAGCGGGCGCCTAATGCGAAGTATAAAAGCCCTTTAGCCCATTCTTGTAGTCGAAATTGAATACAAAGGTGTTCGAAAATTTATCATGGAAACGTTTCTGGTAGTCCTTGACATAATGGTCCTTAAAAAAATCTGTCTGCAACGTAACATGTGCCAAAGAAGAAGTTATGGGACTTTAACTATGCCGTCCTAAAATATGTTGCAATAGCCGATTCACCGGTGATTTCAACTCGTCAGATCAATTCTATATTATTCTTTAATGTGTATTTTATGACAGTCATAATTCATAATGGCAGTACCGGTCTTAAAAGACTAATGCTGATATTGCGTTATTATTGCTCTCACTAATAGTATTATTTAACTTCATATGTAGACAAGACTACAACAAAAAATAAGAGAGACTAACGATGACGCTATGATGCATAAATAATCGGTTTCTCTCTCCAACTATGTATAGCCACATCATCACCTCTGCACAGGAAAATCGTAAAAGTTGCCGGCCGGGGTAGCCAGGTCAGTAACTCGTCAGCTTGATCAAGGGTCTCTAGTTCGAATTCCACGTAGAGAATTGTGTAATGTTAGTCGTAGGATTATGTCTTATTTTGATCGGCGTGATTTAACCTTAACAGTTGGAGGACCTAAAATCCCGTCTAATCTTAAAGAATCTTGTTTTACCAAACACTATTTCATTCTCTTATAAGTCCGTCTTTCTTTCCTCTCTTTTTATTAACTGCCCACCTACCACCCTTTATTGTCCTTGCGAATACTTTCAGGATTATTTGCAAAGGCAATAGTAGGTAGTTACGTTATATTTGGGGCGCCCAGTTTGCTGAACTCCAACATAAGTGTCATTGCCTAATTTCTTCTTAATATTTGATAGTATAAAGTCTTTGATAGTACATAGTCTTTGAAACAATAAGCAAAGATGTTCTTCAATTTATTTTGCTTCCTCTGCAAATAGCCTTAAAAAACGGTACATGATCATCAAAGTTCATGCATTATTGAGGTAAATAACAATTATGCTGATGACAAATGGCAATGTTAGAATTGAAATTCAATAAAGCTCCATTTACCATAATAGTTTTTCTGGTGTTTTGTTATTGCAAACGAATTTCATTCAGTTATTCTTTTATCGGACACACTATGCAACATAACAGCCTATTGAAGTCAATAATGGGATGAAAAATGAAATGCGAATGGTTATTGAGGAAGATTAAGGATGGAATAGGCCAGACAAATAAGGAGGGGTATTATAATGGAGACCTTAATGAATTAACACTAGCTGCTAGGATAGTGGAGAGCTGCAGCAATACAATCTTCGGATTGATGAGTACTGATGGTGATATTATTTACGCTGTAAGCATATCCCAGTGAATGAAAACCATAAGGCTTGTGGAATGGATGTCTGTGGGGAAATACAGATAGCACTCATGTGGAAAATTAGGGTCGTGTTAGGTCTAAAATAAATTGATCGTAATCCTGAAAGCACGGATATTTTCCGGATTATTGCACTGCGTTGATTTTGCATTTTTGATACAAATTATCGGGTTTACTCCGTCAACTGATCCGCAGAGTATAATTTTATTACTGAAATTCACTATTGGGCAGATTAATTAAACCGCGGCAGAAGGTGTCGATGCAAATATTTCGCCCTCACTCCGTATATTCTCTCCCTCTCTCTTCAGGACATCATTTTTTTCATTCGATTTGATTTATTTTCGTCGACTGCTATGCAAATTTGGCCGCCAGTGCTTACACCATCGCGGTTTTTTCGTGGCCATAAAGTCCTTATTGCCCTGGTCGTTCAGAGATGGGAAATGGCTCACCTCCCTCACCTAGATAACTGTAGTAGGCATCAAGAAACTGCCCTATGACTGCCCGTTAGTTTTGGTGGATTGTATCTTCTTACATAGCGTTTTCTGTACTTTGCATGGGGCATAAGGCTATGGACCCTAAACACCTTCCGTAGAGATAAGGCTAATGCCGGCGCCGCGTTATTCTTTGCTCTTAACTTAATCCCAGTAATAGCTTTCCCTCCTCCTCTAATGTACCCATCTATCCTTATGGGCGTAAATCACCTCATTCATCGGTCACCTATCATTTTATAATCAACTACCACACACCTAGTAAGGTTTATAGTTCAAAATTTAAGTAGAACAATTTCCGTAATTTTTGTTTTTTAATTTTTCGCCCTCAGACGTTACACAGCAAGAAAAAATTCTCCAAAAATACCTCTAAATAAATTATTTCCATTTAGTATGTTGTTTACAGTGAGGGATTTAGTGCTTTTGATTATATCACGAAGCTAAGTTGCATCATAATCTATGTCACCCATTTATGTTTAGTGTATTGATATCAAATCAAGGAAAAACCAGGAAGGATACCTTGGGACATGGAGGATTTTTGTGGATCAATGAAAATTGAATGGATAATATTATCCCATCATGTTTTAATGGAAGAAAGTGGTGAAGTGTACGATTCAAAGCTGTATTGTTTGATGAATGATAGATATAACGTATGGAAGTGACCTTATTACTACTCAGAATTAGTAATTTACGAACATTTATGCGTGACTAAATTCATGGAATTATCTTAAAGCAATTTCGAATGCTTCTCAGCAAAAGAATATTTTATTGCTCAAAATTTACCCGCTAAATGTTATTTTCCTCGACTCGAATCCGATTCCCTCGATACCGTGTGGAGTGCTTTAGCCATTTAAGCTACTGAGGACTTACAGTAAAATTTGAAGGAATTATTGGGAAATTTAAAGAAGGTATGTGGATGGTGTGAGGCACTCGGTGCGACATTAAGATATCCGGGTTTGAGTCTCGGATAAGGTTCTATGGAGTTTCTTATTTTATGCAATTTTGGATGACTCCGTAAAGGAAATCCCGCTGTTAGTCCACAGTTATCGACTGGCCGATGATATAATGATTTTCCACTAGTGATTGCTTTTCTCTTCTCTCTAACTTTCGTAATGATTCCTTCTCTCATAAAAAAACTGCTACAGAATCAAGCATGATGTATTTATAGCTCTCGCGGAAGCTTATGGCGTTCGGATGCGCGGCGTTTTTGTTTTCCACGTCACACAAATTCCATTTTTTTAAATGCAATCATGCATGTTACAAATGCCATGTCTTCGCTTTCCCCTACGTCCCTTTTCCCTACCCCTTCCACCAAAATTTACCCCTCCACGACGTCTTCTTCTGCACATTCGAACGCCATAAGCTTTCGCGAGAGCTTTAGTTGTGGTTCTTTTCAAGTTATTTTTTACCTTTGGTCTTACCATCAATAGACTCCCTCCAGCTGAGCTTTTTGATCAAAACTTATTGCCATAACAGGTGTCCTTTCCATGCCTCTCAAATTTGTTTTACATACGAAAAGGAGTTGTAATCTATGGATTAATACTACACGCTTTACATTTTTTTCATTAGATTTTAACTCATTTATCGCAAGAAAAATATTATCAAGAAAAATAAAATTTCTTTGGATTTTTTGTCCCATCGATGGCTAAATTTGTGTTTTCAATGTTTGGCAGCATTTTCTATTAGTATTTGTCTAATACAGTCAATAAGCTAAGATAGAAAATTTGAGTTTTTCATCACTATGTCTTTCCAAAGAATATTGACGTGCGTGGTCATGCACTGGAATGCCATCACTGAATAAAGAAAATAATATACCTAATTATTAGCTACGTCAGCCATAGGCACGCGGTTAATTTTTCATGTACCTTTTTTTTGTCCGTTACTAGTCTGGCATATCACAAGCGTTTTTATGTGCTGCCTAGTTAGTACATATGCTTTGACCTCATCCTATGTCTAGTTAGTGAAAGTTAGCTATGACTTTTATGATGAGTGAACACTAAAAAAAAGAATCACATTTCAATCTGAAGATCTTCCTACTTTTCTTTCTTTTATTCTTCACTTGCATTGCCTTCTTTGTTCATTGTTTTTATATCCTAAGGTGTAAATGAAATATTAAAAGACCCATGAATTTCCCTCTGTTATTTTGATGGTGGCTATTTGTTCTGGGAATAGTCACTGTCGCCCCTTTATGGGTTGATTGGCTATTCCTAGTGGCTTCTAACCGTAATTTACGATGAAGTTACTACATCGTTGAATCACCAAGATCGCTCTTAATTTTCTCCTTATAAGAATCTTACCTCTCAATCCGGACTCCCATGCTCACTCTGCGCGGGCCTTGAATGTTTTGAATTTCGAGACCTTGGTTTCCCCTTTCTTCCCTCTTCTCGTTTTCTTCTTTACCACCTCTCTATTTCTTCTGCTTTGTCTCCATTGCCATATTTCTTTCATTGCCATAACCGTGGACTACTCCGCCGGTCGTAAACCATTCTTCCTCCGCCAGCATCAGCTGATTGGACTCTTCCTTTTCACCCATCCGGGTTTCTCCATCGACTTACGAGTAATTTTTCTCACCGACCACTGCTTCCTTATTCACCGTCCAGACATGTATTTCTTCTTGCCTTTGCTTCACTTCGTGTCGGCCCTCTGTTAAATAATGGCGAGACAAACCACGCCACGGCTAAGGCTTGCTGAGTCGGGCACATCGGATGGGCGCTAATAAATACAAATACCTCCGGAAAAGGCATAGCATGAAAAGGATGCATGAAAATGTGCGGCTGTTGGAACCCATGAAACACTTCTTTAACTTTTGTACAAGTAATATTTATTGCCCCATGTTTACAGACGCATCAGTTGTCCCCTATAGATGTACTCGTATATTCCCATCTGAGTCCAGGTATAGGAGCAATCGTCGTCTGGAAATAATAAAACAATCCTGTTTACTCCAGCTGGAGACTTTTCAATTTTTCTGTATAACATGCCGTCTGTTACTACCGCGTGGTTAAATAAACTCAGTACTTCAAATTGGAGGTTATTCTTACGCCATCCTAAGGAAAATGTTAATCAATTGCTGCTTTTTATTTCTAAATATCAAGCTTGCTTTAACACTTTAAGAGATCAAGGAACGTTTATACGGAGAAAAAGCACAATATCCTCGTTACAATTCTACCAAATAAATTGTAGATCTATGAACAGCCCTGGCTATGGTTTCCCCGCAGGATAGTTTTCTGTAACGTTTCCTTCATATAATTCTGCATTTTGTCATTTTTTAAATACTTAAATTTGCTGTTATTTGTATCATTTTCCTCCATTCAAACCGTCCCATTATCCTATTCTTCTCTACCCTTTCCCCACTTGCCCAACGTTCTTATCGTTCAACGTGTTTTTACCTCTCAGTACGCCTTCCACCTACTTCTGCTACCTACTCCGAATTCCCCCCACATTGCTTGGTCCATCACATTATATTATCTCTGATTTTGTGCTTATGTATCCAGAATGGAAAGATGGAGTATGCATCCTTCAGAAAGAAGTGTAAACTTAATTTCTCATTTCAGCCACTAAAAAGTATTACTTCGCCATCCGTTTTGCCGCATTACGCATCCTTAAAACGCCTATCAATACTGATTCATACACATATTGTATTTGTAACATTTTGTCAACATTCTCCGAACGTTTTTGTGTCTGATGATGTTGTAAGTCAGTAAACCAGATCGTACACATCAGAAATATATATAGTTAAGTGCAAGTACTTTTGATTCCAATTTTATTCATTAAGATACTTCTACGAAGTGAAGCCTGATATCATCTATTTTAGGTAGTTAATAATGCATTTTACTAATTTACAGGGAAACCTCGGAGAAATTCACTATGATATATGATATCCTGACGATTTGATTGGGAAAATGCCTCACAAATGGGTTCAAATCTTTTCATTCCAGGTTCTCCGGCAGCTGCAATCAAGCGATCCGCGGCCGTGGACTACGGCGAGGGGTCGGAGGACGGAGGGAATTCTTCGAACGCAGTGGAGGCGGTAAGCAAGAGAGCCCCCTTATTATGGTTTGCTTTTGTAGGAGCCCCATTCCCCCTTCGGCTACGCCTAGTTGCCCTAGAGAAAACAAACACCACCACCTCAAGATGTTAACTCTTGGGCAATCGCTTCCATCCGCCTGTTGGATCTCAGCGTTAGATCGTTCGTTTTTTAAGAGTCGAAACAACGATTTTCATCCCCGCAACTCTGTCATTCAAAGGCTTTGCTTTCCGGCATTTGGAAAGTTTGTAACAGAATCTATAGCTCTCATTTTCACGCAGAGTACGCACCCACAAGCTATTTGGGTGCTGCAATATATTCTACAGATTTACAATTCCTTGTACTCTTTTGCATATCGTATAATTCTTCATACAAGTACGTGGAAAGTATAATGTTGACAATACTCAGGTTCGTTTGAATTCATGCGCGATGATTTTAAGTTTTTGTCGGCACTTTAACTTCCCTCTCACCATTAATAATCGTAGATCAAACTCCAATCGGGAATCGATGACAAAACAAATGAAATCTGGAAAAGAAGAAAAGTATTCATAATTATTATTCTTCAGGTTTTCGATATTTAATTCTTTTTTATTTTAGGATTCAGATAATAAAAAGCAAACTTTTTCATCATTATTTATTTTTTGCTAAAAATATTGATAGCGGCTCTCATGATGATTGCTAACACAATTAAGTAAACTAATACTTGTGAAACAGATATATGCAGGTAGTGCCCGCTTCTCTCTCTACTACTTTCTTTATGATTTTAATTACATCAGTCAGGGTCATTGAGCGCTATTTAATACGTCCCTGCCATGTAACAACATTACATGGTACTTTTCGAAGCCCGTGCTGAGCACGCAGATATTTGCTTTCAAATTTCATGCTTCAATTTCAAGGTTAAGCTTCCCCTACGAATTTAAGATGCATTATTTTAATAGATTTATTCAGAATTTTACATTGATTTATTTATAATATTACAAATTTAAACTTTTTCCTGTTATGCACTAGCTAAACTTAAAATGAAAATTCAGAATCAGCAGCGTGGCTATTCAGGAAAGTGGTGGATTTCGCTCCTAATATTTATAACAGGTATTTTAAATTAAGGCTTCCTTACCTGTGTGTAGTGCTATTATTCAAGCGTCATTTTATAGGAAATATTATGTTATTTGGAGAAATCTGAAATAGTTAAAAAGTAAATAATGAAATTCATTCTTATCATAAGATTGTGGGCATACATTTTGTCCCTACGGATAAAGAGAAAATGTTTTAGCTTTTGACGAATATATACTGGGCCGTCCACAAAGAACCTCTTTCTAATCATATTACGACGTTTTTGAGAAATTGCTCTTTCTCCCACGTTCCGCTGTGTCCCATTAAAGAACTTGCAGTTGAAGAGGAAGGAAACTTAAAGGAGAGCCACTCAAAACGAATTACCCCGCGCTATCTTCGTCAGTATGACACAATGTCATGCATAGGTAGGTAATACCAAGAGAAATGAGAGTCAGCGAGAAATGCTATTTTACTTAAGTGAAACCGAAATTGAAATATGCTGTCAGTATTTTGGATCCATCTGAGAAATATTTAACTACATAATTATGTAAAATATATCCGCCAGATTTGAGGAAAAAAACTTTTTGAAACGTGTACCTTCATTTTACCTTACGAGCAGCAGTTGGCGTGAGGCAGGGGGATTTGCCAAACCCCACTCATGAAAATTAGCAGAAATTGGGGAGAGAAATAGAAGAGGGAAAGAGTGAAAGTGAAAGAAAAATTATATGTTGAATGAGTTTCTCGCGCAGTGTCTCTGTTTATGTTTAAGTTACTAATGGTACATGGGAAGGAATTTTCGTATCTATCAGTTTGGCGGTGTATCTCTCTTATTTTGTCGCTTCCGCCAGTTTTAAATATGTACATGGGGTGAAAACATATCCTCCCTGTCGTACTGAAACTCGCTTGGTCTGAAAGTTTCAGTTAATTCACACCTAAAGCCTTCTGTAGCGACTTCCAACATAATAAAATTCAACCAGCTTTGTTATACTTTCTGTTCCCACGTAGTAGTTTTCCGCAAAGTGCGCGGCTATAATTTGTATTTTGTTTAATTCGCGTATTTATCTTTCTGCGCAGGGTCACAAATCCTCGCTGCGTACTTTATATGTGTCCCAACTAGAAAGAAATAACTTCTCTTTGTCACTTTTTCATCATAGGACCGTCCTACTATTCGCTCATTAAATCTTAGTCCTTTCATAGACGCAAATATCTCGTATGAGTTTTCCCACATTAAGTCTCATGATATGGCGATTACAAGGTATTTGACGTCATCAGAAGCATTAATATTGACTCCCTAAACTTTATAAATATTACGTTATTTTTATTTATTTTATTAGAAGTGTATTGCAGTGTATGTACTAAGATGTTTACTTTACTTTGTTATAGCCAACACTCAAGAAACCACGAGGTAGCGTTATTAAGTTTCAATGAGAGCTCTAAATTGCGATTTTGTGGAGAAAAAAATCAGCTCTGAGTAATGCATGAATTAGATGAACTTTGATCAGAGTGCCTCTAGTCGTGAAAAAAGCCTGCAGCGTAGCGAGAGACAAGTGCAGGTTTATCCGAAGTATAATACCAAGATATTGTACCAAGATCAACCTGGCCTTGTACCTGAAGATGACTGTGTGAGTTGAAATGCGTTGTAGTGTTAATATATATAATGTAGTATAAAATGACTTCGGAAAAAATCTATTGTGTGTCATGGTTTAATATGCATTTATTCCACCATTTAAAGCCTGAATGTGTTGAAATTAGGCTCTATGTCTGCATAAGTAGATCAGTACATTATTAGATACCTTAGATACCATGTCAAAGAACCCATACATTTAAATTCAACTTAATTACATCGGCACGAAACGCTTTTTTTATTCACGTAACTCAATAGGGTGGTTTTGAGTGGGAGCTGCGATAGAGAATCATAAAAAAGTGGAGAAGATGAATGGGGCAGGTAATGAGGTGGGAGGGGATGCTGAAGGCCATGATAGAGGGGGGATGTTGGTCAATCGGGAAAAGGGGAGAAAGAGAACAGGCTTTGTATTCGACAAAGAGGGGTCATGATATATGCCTAACTGGAGGAAAAAATCGCGTCAGAAGGTAGGGTCTTACGATTGTTGAAACATTACTAGATTTATGTGTTTTTACGTTCTCGGGTGTTTACCCCGTAGGTAGTTTTTTGTAGACAACAGTTTCGTCCGTATTCCAACGTACGTATGACCTGAAGAACTATAAAACCGGATCTGAAGTCCTACAAAAACTACTTAGGCGGTAAACACCTAATAATGGAGAAACATCTGGTACAACGCCACGGAAATGTACGATGGAAGATTACAAGATTAAATGATATCTTCATCTAAGCCTACCTTAATTGGTTAGTTACTCAAATGATGAAGATGAACTCAAAAATGGCTGTTATCGTAGCTTCCCTGCCACAGACCCGTGTTGCTGTTCGCAGGGTACAGCATGTATGTAGATTCACGATATCTCAAAGCGTCCTAAAAAAAACTTCGCGGAGAAAAGAAGGCTCCTCAAAAATCGTGAAAACTCCATTTTAACGTTTGTTAATTCGGGTAGTGTGCGGGAATAAAATGGGCATAGTAGCAAAGACATTAAAATGAGAATACGCCAGCGAAAGAAGCGTTCAGAAATAGGAAGAAGCTGATTAAGGGGACCTTGGGTTAGAAAATAAAGAAGAGACTGGCGAAGAGCTTGATATGGAGCGCAGCGTTATATGGGGCAGAAACGTGGACTCGGAGAAAAGAAGAGACAATGCTGCAGGCGTTCGAGATGTGGGAGTGGAGGAAGATGGAGAAGGTGCGGTGGACGATAAGGAGGACTAATGAGGAAGTACTAGACATGGTTGAGGTGGAGAGAAACCTTCTGCGTGAGAATAGGGGGAGGCAGGTTAGGTGGCTGGATGCTGTAATGGTGTGCTCAAGGCCCTGATAGAGGGATGTTGGGCAAGCGGGAAAGGGGAAGAAAGAGAATAGGTTTTATGGACGGGATGGAAAGATATGACGTATGCTGAGATGGAATAAGAAATATTGTTGGTAGATAAGGCCCTGCACGTGTAAAAAATAAATAGGAATTTTACTCACTTCCATTTAAACCTACCTTAACCGGTAGATTACCTAATAATATGAACTATCGAAATTTTCCTCAGACTCCTTGAAATATATTCCTTCCCCTACGATAGTGCTCCGAAATCCTCGTATCCTCCGGCGCGAGGATAGGTAATGAATTTTCATCGCTTTCCGCTTGATCGACCGACATGACGTCATGTGCCCTAATAAGAACTTAGAAGTAGCAATTTTCCACAGATAAATATTTTAATTCGACCCGGGTTTCGATGCACTGCACCACATCACCTGATGATAATGTAGTGCATCGAAACCCGGGTCGAATTAAAATATTTATCTGTGGAAAATTGCTACTTCTAAGTTCTTATTATGTTCATATTCCACAACATCTCGCCTGATTCCTCCCTTTTTGTCATGTGCCCTCATAACCTCTAATACATGTCCTCTCTCCCTCTTCTCTCCCTTAGGAGGTAGTCAGCCCGGTGGCGACCCCGTATCCTAGCCTCACGGACCCCGCACTCTGCAAGATGGGCCTTTTCGTAAATGCCAACAAGCAGGAGGGAGGAGGACCAACGCTGAGGTGAGTGTGTGTGTGTGTGTGTGTGTGTGTGTGTGTGTGTGTGTGGTAGAATTGTAGCAAACTTTGTGGCACTCATTTGCGAAAAACATGGCGTCATGAAGAAGAAAAAATGTATGAGGGATAGGATAAAGGAGCCGAGGGTCCCTCAAGAGGTCCAATATAGGAGCCCTCTAGTACCTCTTGCCTGCTAATCGAAGCTTGACTCACCCTTACTGACCTCTGACTCTCCGCTGTTGAGTACCACCAAGTTATACTTTGCCTATAACCTCAGCAATTGCGATCCTCCGTATACATATACCTATGTATAGTAGTCAGTGCCGACCCAGAATCGTGGGCAAAAGCCTCAGTCGCCCGGTCGTAGGGGTGGCCAGTCAGCGATTTATTAATTAATGTAAAAAGGGGACAGAAAGTTTGAAAACCGGAAAATGTTACTGAAACTTCCTGTATGTATTTCATACCAAAATTAACTTCTTTAGTATATCTTTAAGTTGACTGACACTTATAAATAACTTCAACGAAGAGTACAATGAAACTTACGGGCTAAAACTTTCTATCATTAGCATTCTTATCACCAGCCCATTGAAAGAAACAGTGGCTGAAATTACACGATAATATTCGATTGAAATTAAACCCACCTAAGTGGTGGGTATAATTTAAATTAAACCCACCTAAGAAGTCGTTATAATTTAAATTATCCCAATAAACAATTTTCCTCGTAAAACTCAAAATTGGAGACAACTCATAAATTAAATATCGAGTTCTTGGAGGGAAAGTACGCAACAATGTGAAGAGGAAGAGGTTCTGAAATCCCAGAGTATCACTCAAATTTGTGCGGACTCTTTGTTAGGGGCGGCCAAATAAAATTTTTATCACCCTTGTAAAATAGCTTGTGCCGGCACTGCTAGTAGGAGTTAAGTCCCTAATCGGTGGAGGCTTTCAGCAAAATCCCGATCACTACTTGGATCGCATGTGGAGAGCACTCCATCCGTGGGATGGTATGTACGTAAAACCGCTGACATCTTGGCTTCTTTCATAATAAGTAGACTTTTGCTGACGTCTAGTTTCTTTACAAATTTGCTCCATCATCAGTGGTATCATTCCAAATGAATGGCAGGCCGTTGGACAGCCTGAAATTTTCACGAGCGCTGGGGGTTTTCTGGAACATTTCTTTCAAAAACTCTCTCTATATTTGCAGTGTTACATTCCTCTTAAACTTTACATAGGTTCATAACAGCGATTCAGCCTTTCAAAAATTCGGGGTTTGAACCCTGACCCTCGAGATGGGAATTAATGTCGCCACACCAGCCAATACATTCCTAACAACTACTGTTTTTTAGCGCAAATGCAGCAGCCTTGGCGTGATGAACATAGTGAAATTAGAAGCTCGCCTTTCGCCAAAGAAGACTGCCACCGAAATCACTTGAAATAAATTGTACACTGATGAGACATTTGGAACACCTCATTGTTTAGTTTTATAGAGTAGGTTTTTTTTAACGTGACGCCTTGAACCATTAGATGGTATTGTTCTTGCGCAAACGCTGAGTATTTTGTCAGTACATCCTGCATATAAAGTTGTCAATTAATATTTTTTCAGTTTCACAGGCTCATAAGTAACAAAACAGACATAAAAAGCAAATGTTAACGTTTTTATTAACGTATTCAGATAAGATTTAAAATTTACTGTTTCAGGCTTAACTTCGTAGAAGTTCTGAACGATTGTATTTATAATTAAGTAAAATACTTATTACTTTTATACTATCTTCAAATAGCACGACCCGTTTCGCCGATTCACGGCATCATCAGGTACAGAATATGTTAAGATCCCATTAAAATACGTATAAAAGTACTAGTTATTTTACTTTATTATGCATACGAATACTCATTGTCAGATAAGGTGTCTTGAGTTATAATTTACAACTAGTTGTTTGACTGGTTGAACAACTGAAAAAATTGTTAATAGATCAAGAATGGCAAAACGCAAAACTTCCGTTTTTTTTTCAAGGCAGTCGAAAACCTATATGCCTTGTTAACGTGGGTTTTTATGACGGCATAGATGCTAATCATTTCTATTATTCTCGCTGCCAGCGGTGTTGGCGAGGAAGCGAATGAATTTGAGTCCTGGATAATGATCTCCGCAGCGCACTGGAAAATGAAGAGCGCAACGAAAATAGTCTACCTCAACTTAGGGCATGTAGAGTCTGACACCTGTTATTGAATCTTATCTTCCTGGAGTTCATTTTGATCATCAAAGGTGTCACATCGAAAGATGTAGTTTTAATTACATTTATGAACCTTTTCACACTCCAAAAATGTTTAAGTTGTTCTACGTTCTGAAATAACTTATAAAGCTAATCTAAACTTCTCCTTGTGAGTAGTTAGAACTGCCTTTTGGAATGGGTTTCTTGCTGATTCATGAATTTCATTGGTATAATTTTGTATCCCCCCCGAAATTTTCCCGACGTTAACATTATGACCCATTGTATATCACTTGATCCCTGGCTTTAGTTCAACGGTACCTGGTAACGATGGCTAATTTCCAAGATATAATACCGCTAACCTTGTGACATAAATTAAGAATGTTTTTGATATTTTCATCGATATTCATATCCCCATATTAGTTGTTAAAATATATATTTTTCTCAAGCATTTATGCTGAAGAGTGGAAATGTAATTTGCAAATTCTCAATAACGACAGCAAGGGATTATTACTTCGCGGTTTTTCGGTGAAAGCATTAAATAAATAATGTTTTGGTTAAATTTAAAGAAATCCTTCTTAGCGAGTTTTTAAAAGGGAAGAAAGAATCTTGATCAAAGGGAACGGCTGAAAGTCAAAGGAAGAGTAGGCAGCCAAGTGGCATTTGCGTGTGTATCTTATCTTCCTTTTTCTACTGGGGAAGCATTACTATCGGATATTGATACTTGTTCGTGGAGTTCCATGGTCTCTTGTAAGGACCGAAATATGTGTCAACCCATGAAAGGCGTGGGCACTGAGAAAAAAGGAAGATCGATGGAATTTTCATGAATGAAAATCAATTAATTAAGTCCTATTCAGCTCACGATTGCCTCTAATAATTTTACATTTTATGATGTATTACGTAATACACTCAATTTGGCGTCTCTTCTTGTGGAACATATAATTCTAGCAGATACTTTTAATATTATTTTATACTGTTCCGTACCTCTATTTGGGTAGGTTATGAGAGAAAATAATATCCGTGTCTTTTCTTCACATCATTTTGAATATTCATTCAGTAATTTAAGGCGAGTAAAATGTGTGACTCCTTTGCCTTTGAAGAATCTTTGAAGAAAGAAAACTCAGAAATAGTACCCTCTTATATATAGTATAGCCCTCTTGAGCGTCATCTACCGACAATAGTTCTCACACCGTTACACTCATTTTCTTAGTAAAAACATTTTTCCTTTGAAAAATACTGTTTAGCCGTTTATAAATGGTGAATAAGATTTAAGTTTAGGTGATTTCTATCTCAGTTTCCTTCATGTAAGATGGAACAAATCCGAAACGTTAAGGCGGAATCAATTTCTTCTGAAAAATACTTAAATTTAGTTGGAAATAGTCATTTCCACCGTCATAAACTGTGTGGAATATGTATGTTTGACGTGATCCCTGGATTGACTCGGTGAAAGATTCAGATGAGTGAGAGATGATGAAATTAGATTTGGAGCATGAAATTTCACCCTGAGTCGACTAGAGACGCATGGAAATAATTTTTGTGAAGGGCGGCGAGATATGAGGTTCAAAAATATACAGAGATGAAGGGAGGTGATTTGAAGCGAGCGTTCCGTGAAACGACCATGAGGTTGACCGACGCCAGAAAGTGACAGCGGGTATTCGCTTTGACTAGCAGTGGAGAGGAAGAATGGTTTCTTTCAAGTGGGAGGAGGGGATAGAGAGCATTTTAGCAATTCTCTCCTGAAAGAGGATACATTAGGAGTGATTTAGTGCCCACCTACCCTTTTATGTTGCTATTGGAATGGAACGTTACAATGTCAGTAAATTAACCCATTTACTTTTCGACTCCTTCGTGTTGAATAAGTGCATGTATTCCAGCTTTTAGGTTTAACATTGCATGCTAGGTGAAGTGCTGGGCTAAGCTATTTTATAAGTGTGGGCAAAATTTTATTTGGCCGCCCCTAAAAAAGAATTTATTTATCGATTGTGGTTTCTTTAATCGCACTTTTTAGGGATTCTCCGGGGTGTAGGAATGATCTTCTTAACATTATAGTTTCCTTTCCCACCTTGAACTCAACTTTTCAACCTACAAGTTGTCTCAAAGCTTCCAATTTTAAGAGGAAAAGTATTTTCAGGGATTATTTACGTTAAACCTACCACTATTCCGTGTGTGTATTTTCAACCCTAAATTTTAGTGTATTTTCAGCCTTTTTTTTCCTTTGAATGGGTTGGTGAAAAGACTGCTAATCAAGGAAATAGTCCGCAGGTTTCGTTTTCCTCTTTGTTTAAATTAGTTACAGGAGCCAGTCACTTTTACGATACACTAAGGAAGCTGGTAAAATATATACTAGTACGATGGCTATTGTCACTATCAGAGAAGCAGTTTTCCAGAGCGGTGAATCTTTCATCGTGCCAGATCCCTGAGAGGATCGAAATTATATCAGTTAAATTCTAACGAATGCTGGAAATAAGTTTTAAATTATATATTATCTATTTGCAGCAAGACATCTGCTCCCCGCGATGCATAAGTGACCTGCAACCTCTGTTTTATTTCAAACTACCGTGCTGTTGGTTATTTAGCTAATTACCCTGTTACGGCTAATTTTTATTGTTGAGGTATATTGTTCATTTCCCCTCAAACACGTGCTTTAGTACTTCATCAATCACATCCTTCAGAGTATTAGGATCTCCATTTGAAAACAATTCTTCCAACTCTTCATGTTAGTTCCATTTCAGCATCGTGCAGAGGGCTGAGTTCTATTTTACTTGCTCTTTCACTTTAGTCGGTATCGTTATGTCCACGCTCCAAACAATCATTAATATCTCGATTCGAAATACGACTATCGGTTAATCTGCCTACTATTCTATTTGTGTTAAGCGAACATCAAGATCAGGAGTGTGTACACCATTGGGATAATATTGGCCGTTAAGGTATAATGTTTTTTTATACTTGCTGATGATGCATCAATCAAATTTAATGAAACCTTAGATAAATCTTACTTCCTAGGACTCATTCGTACCTAAGAACTTGCATTCTATTGCATATCGTGAGGCTCTCACGTATTTTGCTAGTGTTTATGGCTTATTCAACTTCACCTCAAAGCAAGTGATAGCAAACTTAATTCACAATTTATATTGTGGGCATGAGTTCCGTAGCTATAATTTTTTTCACTAACTCTAGTATTTTAGTTTTACTAACAAGAAAAATTTAGCTCTTTTTGTGGTCAAGCAATGCTTGTGTTATTATCATACTGCTCGCCTATAAATTTCTAACTAACTGTTTTACGTTTGGTAGGCTATAGGATGGCCATATTGCAGTAAATGTAAAATTACAATGCCATTTACGATATGATTACTTTATTGCCGCTGTCTATTCTTTATGCTCCTACTCATTGTCCTCAATCAAGTGGTGAATCCGGATAATGCTTGTTCCTATAAAAAATAAAATGAGAAAGTCATTCTTCCATACTGCACCAAAATGAGTGATACTCTTTCCCTTTATCAGTTTATATGAATACAGAATGCAAATTTCAGCATATTGAGATTGCTTTAATGTATTGAATCGATATCGAAGTTCATATTTTTCATCTTGACTTATTTCTCGGTAGTGTGAATAAGTTATAACTGCAATATGAATTTTTACTATGAATATGCTGTAATGCGGCACGGAGTTGTTTTTTTGGAAATCCCCACCGTAAACGAACGAAAGCCGTTTTTATCGGACAACCCCACCGATTAACATCGACTAATCGCCCCGGTTGATTGAACCGCCACGGCGGCTGAATCCGTTCATGTTTAATCTTTCCAAAAAAAAAAAAGAACCTGGGCCCAGGACCGACCCTTAGCGCGAGAGAAAAACATCTGTTTGTGCTGTATTCAAATGCAATCATCGCTTTTCAATCTGCCGGAATCCACCTCTTTATTCTTTCATCGCAGCATTCCCACACCCCACCGCGTTTTAGATTCCCACTTCGTTATTCGATCGGGGGAAGTTTTTCTCGTTCGTTGGCAAATCTGGCGATCTTTTTTTTCCTTCCGACTGAATCGTTGGCGTTGATGAAAGAATCCTAAATGGTGGATATCGGAATGTTCTCGGCCGGAGTAACACATCCACTCCCTCTTCAACGCCCACTCCCGCTCCATTGAGTTTCTGTTGACACAGCCAATCCGGTGGGAAATCTCGGGGGCTCTTATCTCTTTTCGCCGCTGATTTCGGAGTTTAAAGCGATTGGGATTGGGGAGAACTGAGCAAGAAATCCACCGACGTGTTGCCGAATGAAGCCTCGTCAGCTTTGCTGGAATGAAAGCGTCGAGTTTTGGGGAAGAGAATTCTGGCGCCAGACGACCGCGGGAGACAAGCTATCATCATCTTGTTTGCCAAGCAAGGCATAGGGCGCTTTCCATTGGCTCTGCTGAGCTGCTCACTTTGCAACTCAACCGTGCACTTACCTTCAGTAGCTTTCCTCTCCACGATGTTGATGAGGTTGCGCAGATCGGAACAAATCAGCGCACTGCACGAACGACGTTGAATGGAAGGATGTGTGCTGAGGAAACGATCGGTAACATGCCGATAGGTAGCATTCTATGGGGGCACAACAGTCACGGCTGCATGTATTGTTCATAGTTATAGAATTCGTTCAAAATAAGTATTTAAAAACGCAAGTTTTACACCACTGAGTAATTAAAAACTTGGCAATATCTATTTTTGGCGCCACTACTGACAATCAACACAAATTAAACAAGTGCGGATGCGATTATCGAAGCTCTTTCGTTGTTTAGCGCACATCAACTCCGCTCCTGATCTGTTTTTGAAGCGCGCTGTCTAGTGCGCAGGGCCTGAAACTAATGGAAGGCAAGTTCGCTGTTGTTTTGCGAAGTGATTAGCGAACTAAAGCGAATGGAAAGCTCTCTTCGATTCGTTTCGGACCCTGCGCACTAGGCAGCGCACTTAAAAACAGATCGGGAGCAGAGTTGACGTGCGCTAAAACAATAACAGAACCATGGTAGTAATAATACATATTAATACATGGTAGTACTAATATTGTATGAACAGAACTGCGCTAATCGCATCCACTATTGTTGTTTATGTGTTAACAGTAAAGGCGTCAAACACAGATAATTTTCAAGTTTTTAATTACTCCGTGGTGTAAAGCTTTCGTTTAATACACCTATTTTGAACGTATTCGGTAACTAAACACAAAAAAATTAGGCCATGACTGTTGTGTACCGAAACAATGCTACCTATCAGCATGTTAACAACGTTTCGCCAGCGCACATCGTTCTATTCAATGTCGTTCGTTTGCTCTGAAGTGCGCTGATGTGTTCCGAGATGAGGATACTTCAACACCTTGAATGAAAAGATCATATTATCTTGCATTACCCCTCGTAATTATCATAATCAAATGCGATGTCAATTATTTAGCCGAGGCCCTATTCGATCGCGAGTTGAAAGCCCTCAATAGCATTGATGAAGTTGGGAACTTTAAAATTCATATATGTTAACATAGAGCTATCCATTTTAAAATTTCGGTCTTTGGGTCTCGCATCCTTAAGTACACACGGATAATGCATTTTATATTAGATTATATTATAAGTAAACTTCTTTTCGAATATACTGTGAAAAACATTGCATGCCAAAGCTTAAATGAAGGTTGATATTTCAATATTTTTCTTCTTTTTGCTCAACATATGACCTGACTAAAATTCGCGTTTAAAACAGCGACTAGAAAACTTATCGCACTGACCTTATGTGACACTGAAAGAAAAGCTTAGTTGAGTACTGATTCAAAAACACAAATTTATAATACTCCCAGTTGAAAAAAAATGTTCAATACTTTCTTATTACCATTATCGATACCCGCCTATGTACATTTCGAATGTGGTCAGAGCTTGGTTGATTTAAATGTGTATAGATGTGAATTCAACAAGTCCAAAAAAAAGACCGTTTCTTTGGAAATAGTCCAGATATGTCACAATTTTCTTAACGCTTATCTGGCAAAAGTGATAAAAGCATGTTCTATTCAACGAGATTGGTGAAAATTACCACTGAATCCACCAAAGTCACACTTCTACAAAAACTCCAAAGACTTTTTCCTGTGCTCTAGAAATAAGTTATGAAGCAATTCAAAGGAGAGGGAGAAGCATAGGAAGAGATTGACTTCGCGATGAAAAATCACCTTAAATTTCTGCCACGATAGATTAACGGGTTCCTATTTCTAATTGTTTATTATATGAATCTAATATACTCTTCTGCCAATTATTTCAATCGATTTACATTTTTCGATCGATCTTTCGAAGAAATTTGGGAAAGCCCTTAATGAATTTCAATTTTTATTCTTTAGCGATTTTTTTATCATCGCTACCGAAAAAAACTGAGAGACCTTTCTGGAATCCGATAACCCTTTTTCTTGTATCCTGTGATGGGGGTACGGTGGGTCGTTGATGCCCTATCAGGAAGGAAGCCCAGCTGATTTCCAGGCGAGAAAATGGGATTTTAGAATGAAAAAAGGGATCTGAGGAGGGTGTGCCATATAAAACAGATGGGTGGTTAATAATTTTGGGTTGATAAAAGTCTTTATGTGCTGGACCCTGGTTGCCACTATACGGTGAGAGGTAGAAGTGTTTTATGGAGACCTTTAGCCCGTAAAGATGGAGATATTTTAAGTCGAAACAACTTTTCCTGATTTCCCGTAAAGTGTTCGATTATATTACTCTAATGAATTTCAATGTTTTATGATACGTAAGTTTTTTACCCTATTTGGGAATATACCATTTTAATATTCCATTGCAAATGCAGATGTTCAATGTCCAAGGATCTTTTAAATCTCATTAGTTCTCTTCTTTTTTCTAACGATTTGTGTAAGCAAGTCGAAGACGTATGCTATCACTATAAATTACTATAGAGCAAAAGACTTATACCTACTTATATTTTTACATATATACAAAAGAGTAATGCATATAAAATTAACTTACTTTTACAGGGTAGGAAGCATTAATTTCCAAGCAGTGGATCTATACAAATCTAGCGTTTTTTAAATTAGTTGCTTAGTTGATTGATTGATTGATTGATGGAAAATGATTTTTTAATTGATTGAAAAACTGTGGACTAAAGGGGAACTTTTGCTGAGCGAAACAACGCAAATAGTTTTAATGGAGCGGCGAATTTCGGTAAACAATAAGTGTGTTGAAAATCCTAAATGTGTTAGTGAGATCAAGAATGGTATCGTTTTCCCTTGTAATTATGTCAACTTGTAATTGCTTATTTCCTATCGAAATTCATCATTTGAACAATATGTGTAGATGGATGAAAACAATTGTAAGTAATGCGACGACCTATTTAGCAGTGTATAGTAGAGTTTTATAGTGTTTAAACCTATGATATTTTAATTAGTGATAATCGTATTTTGTGATATCTGTGTTTAATTATAAACTGACACCGTTAAATGATACACCCCTCGTCAAGAAATTACAAATAAGAAACTGGTGAAATATTCATTACAAGTCTGTTTGAATCAGTACGCAAATAGCATTATGTGGCGTATAGTCTGCTCAAATTAGAGAAATTTTTGCTCTCTCCACCGTTTATTTGAAATTTAAAGAATCATACAACGCGTTTCAGCGATCTACATCATTTTCAAGTGTAAAATAGTCATTGTATTGTTGCAAGGCTTAACAAATTTCATTTTCAGGCGTAAAAAGTCCGCTTGGAAATTTCGTTAACTGCTGAAGTGCGTTGTGTGAGTCTTAGCATTTCAAATGAACGATGGGCAGTAAAACATTTTATTATATTTCAGAAATTTTGAAATTGTTCCACAAAACCTCCCCAAAACTCGTTAAACATGTGCGGTGTGGAGTCTTTTCGCTAATTGGCTGGGGCCAGGCTGGCTACGTGCTGACATGGCCACCCAAAGATCGAACGAAAGTACGGGTGCTGAATTTTCTCGGGATTGTGGCCACAAGCTAAGCAGTGCGATATGGTATTGATAGTTGAAGTTCCTAAAAATGCCACTACTATGTACCACTAAGTCTTTGCTAGTTCGAACTAAGCATTGATTAGATCAGCGATCGACCACCTATTTCACGCGTCATTTATAAGAAGGGCCCTTAATTTAATTTATGGACTATGGAATGCATGTTGGCTATAATAATTAACTTTGTTAATTGTATTATTCAAACAAAGTTATGTGTATCATTGTTACCTAGGCTATAGCAAAGTTTACCGTTTGAATGCATCATAATAAAGCTAATTTTCATTGCATTTTATACAAATATTACTTTATCCTTTGCTGAAGAATAATCATTCCAGATGATCATTAATTGGTGCACGCGCCCGGCTTGTAGTTACATTTTATGTAAAATTTGGCACGCGTACATATATTGGTTGCCGACGGTTAGATTAGATTATCTCTTGTGATCGCTCTCTATTTAATTATTAATTATAAAACAGAGGCTGGGAAACGCTTTCATCCGAAGCACGTAACGTACTCATGGGCTTCTGGGGTATAAAAACGGTGTATCGACGGAATATCTCCGAAAAACCCTTCTCTGCTTCTCCTCCCATAAGCCAAAATCACTCAATTCACACGGACATCCGTGCATCGCGTACACAGGCGCGGGAAAACACATGCGCCGGACACATGTGTGCAGAGTCCATGAACCGAAGGGAACCGAAGGGAAGGACTATTTATAACCGCTCAAATATGTCGGAATATTCCACGGATCCCCGTCTTCTTCCCTAACGGCGCCAATCCTTCCCCAATCCCTTCCCTCGGGCGGCTATGTCCTTCCCCCCTGCCATTCTCCATTACCCCCTAAACCCTCCGCCCCCTGCTCCAGCCTTCCTCAACATTCTGCTCCATTTCACGCTCCTAAACCCCCGTCTCCCACCATCGCCACTCCCACTTCCATCCCTCCCGTATCAAAACCCTGAGGCGTATACCCTTTCGGACAAGATAGAAAACACATGCCGGCCGGCCGGGCTGTGGGAAAGGCTGGGAGCCATTAGAGACTCGGAGGCTACATGCTAAGCTCAGGGACACGGAGAATTTTAACCCCGCTTTATGTCCCTAGAACTGATAGAAGCGACAAAATTAGGAAACACTGCCGAACTGGCAGGTACAAAAATTCCTTCTTTCCACGCATCATTAGTGATTATAACAAAAAGAGCGTGGAACTAAAATAAGACGCATCGTTAACATATAATTTACCTGTCCTCTTAACCCTCGTTTTATCTGTCCCCTTTCATGGCTGGTGTCCTTACAGCCCCTGCCACACGCCTATGAGGCGGCTTTCTGGGTATTATACAGATGTAGATGCTCATGCGTCACTATCGCATTGTGATTCAAAGTTTTCATTACAAAACACGCGATGAATCGTGCATCGGTTTATCCCACTTCGCATGGTTTTTCATAGTACCCCATTGCTCATTATATTCTGTACCGCATGAGATCGTATTAGACCGAAAGCTCACCATAATTCACCATTACACCATTGTTACTCCACCGAATGAATGGCTGGTCCCTGGAACGTATGGAAGGATTTCTCCAATGTTCCTTTAATAAACTCTTTTTTCAATATTAAATCTATATTTAAATATTTGTCAAAGCAAAGGGAAAATCATCTGAGAGATGCTTCTCCTCGGGGTAATAACGTGGTAGATACCCGCTGCCTACCACTTTGCAATACTGCAGCCGTTCACTCACAAACCTTACCTTTCTTGCAGCGTAATGAGTGTTGCTGTACCTACCAAGGCCATCCTCACCGTCACGAATATTAAGAGGGACTGCTGCACCCACCTCTGGGTTACTGATTGCCAATTTATCGGCAGCAGCCATTTGTCTAGTACCGTCACATTCAGAGGTTCTCGTAGCATTGTTGAGTCATCTTGCCCAAGGATGGTCCTCAACACCCTCTGGATACTGCAGCTTTTTGCCCACCACTGTTTATTCGTCGAGTGAATTCGCTTCTTTCGCAGCTAACCTCTGAATCTAGAGGAAGACCCGCTGTCCAAAACTGGGTGGACGCACTCGGTGGCTGTGAACTAGTTCCGAATAATTGAGGAAGACCAAAGATGGAATGCATGAAGTAAATTATGAGTGACGTTCCAGTAGAGAGTAATCGTCAAGTAAATTTATATTAAGATTAATCCGAGTTGTTAGTAAAAGCAGAGTAAATGAAACTCCTATGCATGCATTTTGGTTATTTAGGTGACCAATTACTCGGAGAATTTAAATTTGGATTAGTCTATACTTTAATCAATCTTCGGAGTTATGACTGCTGGACTTCATGCCTATCTTTCCTTCACGCCGCGCCGTCGAAAATTTCTATTCTTCTCCCCGCGATTACTCTGCTATTCTCACATCCATCTCCCTCTTCAGCTTGCCGTTATTTTCTCAGTTCTCAGTTCTCCACCCCACTTCGGATACTTGCTCTCAGCTTCCTCTCCTCTCCCACACCATATGCAGTCCACACTTCATCATTCGTCTTCCTCTCCGTCCCGCTCACTCGTTCCGTCATTCTTCATACCCTTATCTCAAAAGCTTCCAGTTAACACTCGGATTCCTTCCGAAGCGACCAGAATTCTAAACATTAAAACGCTATGTTCCATATAAGGGTTTTCTCTAATTATCAAGTGATGTCGCAATTTGATATATCGCCCAGTACGTAAGATCAAGATCGCAATGCAATACATAGCACAGTCAGGAAGATCAACATCGCAGTCCGATAAGTCGCGCATCCCGGACAATGAATATGGCATTGCGATGTATCACAAACTCCTTCTTTCCACCCACCATGAGTAACTTAAACAAGAGCAGAGCGTAACACTAATACACTCCGTTAGCATGCAATTCACTTTCGCCCTTTCCCCCTTACTTTTCATTTTCCCTATTCCCTTCTCTTTCATGGTTGTTGTCCTCACATACGCTTCCACAACCCCATTTGGCGGCTCGCTGGGTAGAGTGTAGACGTAGATGAAAACTCGAATAACCAATGTCGCAGTGGGATGTCTCTGACATATCGCAGACAAGTCATTCCATTATGGCTCAGCCCTACCGGACGAAAAGATCCACGTATGTGACCATTCCTTCCCACAAGTTGTAGATGAAATTCCGAACAACCGATATGGCAATTCGATGCTTCCGGCATATCCGTGGTACTGCTGAATGCCCCGTTTACGTTATGCACTACCTTTATACCCTCGTAACTTGAAATACAATGAATAGTTCCCCATGTGAACGCTAGTTAACTTTAACTCTAGTAAACTTGTTTATGTTGTTGTTTACCGCGTAAGCGTTACCAGGGTTTAATGATGGTTACTAGCATTTGAGTTACTAGCTTAGAAAGCTAGCAATGTAAAAAGGGCATAATACATGGTGGGATGTTTACGTGACCAAAATGAGTCAGTTCTGCGCATGACGTCATCTGAATTACACAAACAGCAGGCGATTCGAGAATTTACATATGAATAATAGACGAAAGCTCCGATAATTTATTTTTTAGCCACGGCAGAATGGAGTCGAGTAGATATATGCATCCTTAAGTACTGATTTACAACATATGTGATCGGTTATAATTAGTAAATGCGTAGTTTGAGAATACAATCTTGTTTAAAGTGGAAATAACCCTAGCAACATTTTATATACAGATGAAAGTTGAAACTCATACCATTTTCAACATTAATGTTGTTTTGTCTCCGGTAAACCTGGACCTGCTTCACTCGGGTAAGTGTATCATTGGTATATCTAAATAAATTCTCTTCCCTCATATGTTTCCTCGCATTGCTGTCGTAGCCGAATAGCACACAAGTATCAAATGCACAATGCACTCCGTACCTAGCTCGCAAGGTGGCTTTACACACAGGATTTGACTCCTATCTGATCGATTTATTTCGAGTCGACTATGATGTCCGACTCCACTTGGAAGGCCGATCGTGTTTACACGTACTTGTCACGAATCTTGAAAATTTCGGAGCTGCGTAGGTGTTATCACGCGGAACCCTTAACCATAATAAATAACTCAAAAATAAGAGGAAGAGGTATTCTTGAAAATAAAAATACATAAAAATGAGTCATAACATAATGAAATTACATTATTATTTTTAAGAACATTATAAGTAGTACATTTTAAGCACAATATTCCCTTCACTCCGTGAGCAATACGCAATAATATAATGACAAAATGACACAACAGAAAGTGGTACGAATATTATAATTTACTTCATCAAAGAGAAAGCTCGTATCATATATGTTTGTTTCAGAACTCCAAATCAATAGGGAAAACTTTTCGCTAACCTTAAAGCATGTTTTTCAACTTACCATAAGCTTATTTGGTATAACTTGCGTACGACTTGTAACTCGCCGCCCCATAATCCTTCTAATTGGCAAACGTTTTAAATTCATCTTCGAGTAAGGTTCTTAACATGCACTAACGTCAACTTAAGAATTCAACCATTGCATATATACCGCAATGTTAGGGTATTAACTTGCACAAATATCAACTTGTAAAGACGTAACATTCATGTACCCCACAATGTAAGGTTCTCTGCAACTTGAGAAGGTAAACGTATCAAATGTACATCAATTTCAGGTCATAAACTTGCACTAAAATCAACTTGGGAAAGCAAACATTTCATAAATACCTCATTGAGGGGTTTAAACTTTTCTAGCATCAACTTTAGCAAGCAAACCTTTTCCATATCCGTCGTATTTGAGGCAACGTCCATTTTAAATGTGCGATTTCCACTCGTCCGACTGAGCAGTTGATCGGTAGTCACCTCCACAACTAGGACTGCGGCTAAGGAGCTCTTAACGGCGGCTATTCCATCCAAGTATCAAATTCCACCACTGTCGATGGCCAACTCCTACAGGAATAGGTATTCACACGTCCAAGTTCACCTTAATAGTGAACTCGTATAAGAGTCAACTCCTGTGTGTAAAGCCGCCTTAATAGTAGTACTGTGGTAGTACTATTCACAACCCCATTGTTAGACTTTGCGGTCATACCTTGTTCCAACCCCTACGTACGGGTGTTTGAGCCGCAGGAATATTTTCCACTAAAATGAGAACAAGATTAAGTGACCAAGGTCTTGGCCATCTTTGTTATTTGAAATTTTTCTATCAAATTTTAACAATTGTCTTTATTTTAAGGTAATATTTTGCCTTGTATTAGCAGTACCATGGGCATATCGAAGTCAGTTCATCCCAATATGGTACCGCCCTACCGGATGAAAAGATCCACGTATCCGAGCTTCCCTTCCCACCCCGATATCCCACTTCCCCCTCCACTGGGGCATCCCCACCCCCCTCCTCTCCCGCCACCCTCCCTCCCTCTCTTCGATAAACCGATCCGCTTCCTCTTGGATGCGCGTCCTCCCGGCCAAAAAGAAAAGCCCGATGCGATCGGAAATCATCGCATGGCGTCGATCGGGAGAAAGCTTTTGGAGCTTCCGATTAGCGGTATCGGAAAGGAGGGAAGGGGGAGATGGTGTGTTTTGAGTCGGAGGGAGCGGAGGGAGGGGGTGGGGTGGGTGGGGGAGAGGGGAATCCGGGATGGACAGACGGTTTATGCATTCCTCCTACGCTCCTCCTCACGTCCTTCAACTGGTGCGCGCTCGCTCGATTTCGGTCTGGAATCTGCATCCGGATGTGCATCTTCCGACGGGAAAAATATTATGGTGAGCAGCTTGCGATTTTCCATGCCCCGTATCCCTGCATCATTTGTGTATACGGGCTTTAAAATCGTCCCATCCTCCACGAGTTCCTTCGGAATATGTTGTCACTAAAAGGTGAACTTTATAATCTGCAAAACTTCGTAATATAAGAACATATTCTCATTAATCGGCCACACTATTTATAGCAGAATATAATTTTAGAGTATTGGTCTTCTTTTTTCTAATCACCGCTCACATTGGCATCACCGACGTTTCGTCATTTTTTACTGACATCTTTAGGGCTTTGTCCTAATAAGCGTGAGTAATTAACAGAATGAAGTAGACAGAAACAGAATGACATACATAATGAAAACATTTTTAAAACTTTAAAATTTTTCTCAATGTTGAAATTTCGTAATGTTATATTTTAACTAATCTAAACTCTAGTACAGTTTCCAATCTGTAACTGGTATATCAATAGTGTTTGAAATTAGCACATATACTTTTTACAACATTTGATTGTTTTGGCAGGTATTTTTGTTTAGCTCTCCGGAAAAGTTGACATTTTGGTGATTCACTCGGTTGCCTCTTTTGTGACCTCTTAGATTTTCTTAATTTGGATAATATATTCAACGAAATGAAAGCGTGCGTATTCAAACTAAAAGTATAAATTTTTGTTCTTTAACAATCGTACATATTTAGATGAAATAGAAGTAGGGAATTGCTTGCATATAAATATGTCTTTATTTGTTGATTGACGAATTCTATGAAAAATGCTCATATATTGATATTTTATAATTTTTCTTTAAGTGTTAAATTTATTTTTATTTTAAAATTCATCCCATCCGTTTGCGATACTTTCTATCATTCCATGCCATATTTCATAGACCCCGATTGATAGTCAACTTTTAATCGCAATATATTGATCGATAGTAGTGATCACTTTTCCCCTACGGATTGTTTATTCTATAAGTGGGATTGCTAAGGACCAGGAAAACTATTTAACGATTAATACACAGAACACCGATTTTAAAAACATTTAATTGTTATGTTAAACTTAGATTCAATCACAGTTATTACGCTTTGCGGTACCTTTCATCCCGGGACTATATTAAGGTAATGACCTGCAGGTGTATTGCAGCTAAGATGTTTATCCTAGTGACGAATACTGCAATATATTATCGAAATTAAAAGTTCATAATAAATTAGCAATTTAAAAGTGCGTACATAGTAGGATCAGTTACTTTCTCTATTCTCATGACGCTCTCAGGGAGGACATCTGGTAGATTTCGTATCGATCTTTTTTGTGTTATAAATCGATCTCTACTTCACAGACAAACGGATTGCTTTAACTGTGATTGTATGTTAATGTCTACCGATTACTTTCCTTTGCTTCCGCCCAGATTTTCAAAATGCTTTCTGTTAGTCACCGAGGCTATTTTTCGCTTCGGAATCGAGAAGTTACATAATAACCTCCCTGTTTCTCGGAAAATCTGAGTTTCTGGATTCTGTTTTGATCCTGGGGCCATTCGGTCTGTTGCCGAAGGCTCTCTCCCTTGGACGACATCACACTGTCACACGCATCTTCTTGTTGCTTACAAATCTTTATTCCCGACGCTCGCATTACTTTCTTCATGCCTGAGTCAAATTCGATGGGGAAATGTCTCTTAATGGTGGGTAATCGCGGCCTACAGGTTGCTTTACTTTAAAGATGCTTACATAAAATAGAAATGCCAGTTTGCTTGAATTACTTAAGGTGGTTCCACCGTAAAATGACTTAAATTTAATTTTATTCATATTCTGTCTACTTGTAGAAAAACTTGTCCTCTATCTGTTATGAACAACAAAATAATACCTTTCCACGCTCTTTTATTTTATAATAGAACTTGAAATTACATGGTGTTCAATGGGGAATGAGAGAAACACGGGGGAAAATAGTATTTTTCCATAAAATATAAATGCCATTTTCGCGGAAAACTATTTATAAGAAGGAAATAATCCAGAGAAATTGAATAAAATATAGGCATCTTGCCACCTTATTTTGTTAGTTATTAGGGAATTACCGCCGTAATTGAAGTCAAAATGCGGTATTTCGTAGGAAATAGCGCTGCAGTCTGCGCCTATGGCTGAAAAAAGTGCTAATTAAAAATACATTCATGGAACAATCTGCATATTTTGTACCTTACTTTTGGGTTTCTATAGGTAACGCATTTCATCAGTGAAAGCAGGATTTTTTGTACAAAATATAAAAAATGTGGAATTTAGTATTTGTTTTGACACACACAGTCGCGGCGGAACGTCCTTAAACATGTTAGAAGTTTGACGCTCGATAAATATAAGTGCGCGTCTAGTACTGCCTCATTTAATTTTTTTAATTAGTGAAAGAGGTGACCTGCGGCTAATATCGTGAGAAAATAAATCCCTTGCTGATGTGGCTTTCGGGTACTGATGTGTTAGAAGCATATTTGACTCGACGTTTCTCTCGCATTTCAACTAGAGCCTTCAGGAGCGAAGTCCCTTCCTTTTATAAATCCCTTCTTAATGAAGGGATAATATCCCTTCTATACCTATGTAATGTTGGATTTTCATCTTTAAAAAATTCGGTAATCCATTCTCAGATTAGAGTTATTTAGTAGAGAATTGATAGATACTTAATTTATTTCTTAAAATTAAAATGCTGTGTCGTCCTGTTAGCCATCAAAAAATGAAGAGACATGACTCCTACTAATATAAAATACGCGATGAAATTTGTAATCACTCCATATACCTACAAAGAGCAAAAAAAGCGTGCATTCCTGGCTATAATACCAGTTCTAAAGAAAAACTTAGGTTACGAAGCATTATCTACATTCTATTGAGGAATAATATGCATTTGTTAAATGTGTGTTAGAAAAAGCCTTTCAAGTCACTCTTTTAAAAAGTCACGCTTATGACATAGCCAAGCAAGATGCATGGCACCAGCTACGTGATAGATGTTTTGCCGACAAAATGCAAGTTTTGGAAAATGCCTATTGCACAAAATATGATACAACGTTCGTCATTGGCTTTATAATGCGCGAAATAATAGGAGCTCTCATTCTTCATTTTTATCGTATAGTTCTTACTTTCCAGAAAATCTGAGATAAAGAGCGTATTCGCAAAATTCTTGAATTGCTTCGATATTTCACCCCTGGATGAAAATACTTGCGTTTAGCGATTTTTAAACTAGCCGTAGTGGATATGGGGTATATTAGAAGTGTTTGCCGAGAAAGTCATGTGTGAATGTGGTGGAAGAGACTCGAAAGATTAGGAATACTAGGAGCCTGAAGAACAGGAAAGGCCTGTATGAAGCATTCTGTGAATGTGGTAGAAGCAGAGGAGGTATAAAGCGATTGGGAGGCATGGAGGAAAGTATTTAAGCAGATTCAAGTTTACAGACTTATCACCAAGAATTAAACATTTTTGCTATGCCTACCCCGAAAAGGAACGGCGTAATATATATGTATGTATGTACGTTAGCTTTGGCTGATTGATAAAGCATGGTAGTATTTATTCCTAGCCAGCCTTAAAAGGAAAAGTAGCGTAAAAAACCTCTTATGCAAAAAATGAAGTTTATCGTGTTTGGTGTTTTAAAATTACTGAAGAAATCCAAGCTCAATATTTTGCCAGAAAAAAATATTGCACATAATACTCCTAAACTAACGGTGTTAACTATTTTGGTTTGTGATGTTATTGGCACCTCATCAAGGGTAGGAATCAAAACGGCAATAAGCGCTTAATGAAAGACAACCTACTTTATACCTAGACGTATGTGAACAATGTTGGTGCTTAAGTCTTTTTAAGAAAATTGATCCATTAGGTCTCCATATAAAATATTAATCGACTCTCTTTGTGGCTTTCCTTTCTGTTTTTTTTCTTACTGAAGAGAAAAATGTATAATGCGTTTGCAGTTGAGGTTGCACGATCTATACTGTTTGAATCGCGGAAAAAAAGTTGGTACATCTTCTCCAATACATATCCTTGATATTTTATCTGTTTCTCGTAAAGATTATGAATATTCAACGGACGTCGCGGAAGCGAGCTGGGAGCAGTATTGTTTTGCTTAGCCTTTACGTTCGCTTGAATTGACCAGGTTTTTATTGGCTGAGTTGGAGGCAGATATCATATGTATCATTCATGAGTGATTTTATTAAAGCTACGGAGTTTAGGGCTTAGGTCTACACTCTTGTGTTACTTTTGTAGCCAATACTATTTTCACGAGCTCCCGTATTCACTTGTTGCTTTCTTTGTGTAAAATTAAAACGATTGTTATTGCCCCACTCGTTCTTGCATGTTTATTTTTGTGGTTGCGGACTTTTTTATACAAATTAACCGGTGAGTCTTGACTTATCTCCAGATTTTGAGCCTCTCAATGACTTCCTCAATGGACAAAGGTAATATCATGTTACTTGTCCCCGGTTCATAATATCTGGTTAACAATAACCGTTTGGCAACGTACATTTCATGCTTACTGAGAATTCAGAGTCGCGTCGCGTGATTACGGATCTTTATAGCGCGTGCGCTCTAATTGTCGTAATTTTATTACAGGCCTATTGAGTAAGAATAATGCGATGGACGTTCTTCAAACTACGTCTGTTCTTTAAAATCGCTGTTCCTGCATTCGAAGAGCGAGTCACGCGAACTGTGACTGCGAACTGCTCGGCGTTTTGGATATCAATAGCGACTAGGCGTAAGAAAGATCCATGATCGTGACATAGGTTCGTAAAATAAATCGTACTGCTTTGACATTGTTGATTGACGTGAGGTTAGACGACCTGATCTGACACCCACTGTCACACGCCCTTGTGGTGGCCCCGGGGTAGAGCTTAGCTGTGGATCTGGATGTAGAAATTGGACAAGGTACCTACATCACTGAAATTATCTCGGTCAAGTTTTACAACATTCCTTCCCGTTCCTGTTCACACTTTTTTCGAGGCGTTTGGGACTTAACTGTGCCGCATATGATTTCAGCATGAGCTCATGTGCATAAGAGGCACATGCACACCATGAAAGATGGAACTCGCCGAAGTGTTAGCCCGGAAAATTTTCTGCGGCCGAACAAAGCGTATCGTCTGATTGACAGTGAAGGATATAGCGGGGTGGGGTCGAAGGTGGGGACATGAGAATTGAGAATTGGTCCGGACAGGCTGGGGAGGGTTTGGGGTTTGAGGGGAAGGAGGCAAGGCTTTGGAGGGGTTTTGAGGGATTGGATCGGGGATGAGCTGGAGGAAGGGGTACAAAGGGGAAGGGATGAGAGGAGTGAAATAGGGGCGGTCGGGTTGTTGTTTTCGGCCGTGAGTGCTACGATGTGCAGCACACCGTCCATCACATCGACTCCGCCGCTTCCAGCTCCCTCCGCTAGGGGCGCTGTCCTCCTATCTCCAGTAAAGCGCTTGATTGGAAAGTACGGTCAACTTTGCGCATTTAGCCATCGTGGACCTTTGTTAACATGGGAGAGATAGGGACTAAACATGTTTTCACGAGATAAAAATTAATTAATTATATTTCATCGTATTTGAGCCATGATAACTTGTGAATGATTAAATTGCCTATAATACCACATCATTTTCATATCAAGTTTATCCTCCAAAATGCGGGAGTCGGCCTGTTTAATACGAGCCCAGCAGACGACTCAAACGGCAGCAGACAGCGTCGTCTGCAATACAAGTGGAACATCGCGATATTTTCCTCGCCCGTAAAGTGACTTCTCGTTGATAACTGGCGGAATGGCATTTTAAAATGTTATAATACTACATAAATATTAGCTTACTTGTCAATTAGGTATCAAAATCGACTAGGTATAGAATATTTCTCTGCAATATGAGTAAAACGTCAAGTCAATTCTTCGACCATGAAGTGAATCCTCATAGAGAACAGACGGTGACAAACCTTGTATTGTCACTGTTATCTTAATCATTCTCAATTAAGGTTAATTTCACGTCCACAACTCCCTTAGATGCCCTGGTACTGCGAGCGGACATGATTATCACACGGGCGACAATAATTGTGAGAGAAATGAATTTTGAGATACCTTGACTTCGTTACTGATCTTACTCCGCACCGGAATGAGACTTTCAACGGCGGATAAATTTAACACGCTACAACCTATTTTTACGTTCTGCATTGTCAAGTCAAGTGAGCATTTTGACAGGATTTACACGATCAGCACTCCATGTTTAACTGAGGCACATCGTCAGTACACATAATATGAAATATATGTAATATAATTATCTAAGATAAAATAATATGATTACGTACCGTGAGATATATATGGCAGCGATTAATCATTCCCGCTTTATCTCCAGAGACAAATGTACAGCGGCACTAAATATAAAGGAACAATAGGTACTTGGTAATGACATCAAGTCGAGTAAATGAAAAGATAACTTTTGAGATGATAAAATTTAATGAATTAAGCATAATGAAACAACTTACATTGCATAAGCAGAAAAAAATCATCACCCTTTCACTTGGACTCCACATTCACAATTTATGATACTATAAAATAACACAATAATCCCTGCCAAGGACAAATTCAATTGCCTATTGCTAATTAGTCATCACCTGCCTTAAACGCATACGGATTAATTATTTCAACAAAATCGCATTGGACACGACAACTCAATGAAATAAGAATATGACACTTGGGGTGGCAACATTCACTGAATCAAGAATAATAAAACACTACTCTGTTTATCCCTTCACTGGGACGTAAACAGCCACAATTTCAAGACAAGAGCAATTCACTAGTCACTAACTTCACTTCAATTCACATAGATTCCACATTTTAATTTTGTCAATAGTAGAAACAACGAACTGATTGCTGTTATGTCTTCTTCAACACTTACTACGCATTTTTCACACTTTTAATACCATTCCATAATGTAATACTATACTAATCAGTAAACACAACAAAAATGAATGTAGGTGAAGAAGGGTTAATGCGGTTAATAGTTTGCACACTTAAAAGTTATCAGATGGTCTTTCTTTGAAGATGGTCATTAGCTAGCTCTAATTGCTTTGGTATTAATTCGAGAACCTGAATGGTATCGATGAACATTATCACAACATCTGGACGAATCAGTCAACATTGCCATAATTTCATTAAGTTTGAGCTTGTTTTCAATAGCACTTGATATGTAACGCGATGTAGTCAAACCCCTGCCAAACACCCTAGAGGTGGCTCGCAGGGTAATATGTAGATGTAGTGAGGGGCACACAATGTCATCAGCACAGCAAACATGGCACGCAATCCTTTATAGTGAAGCACACAATGTGTTTACAACACAAAACACAACAAGCACACAAATTTACGGATCTCCCTCTTCAATGACATAAGTTCCCTCCTTATTTCCTCAATTTCCTCTGTGACATTCTCCTTAGCAGGGGTGGAGTGCATCACCTGGGTCACTGCATAACAGGGATATATCCACTCCCTGCTGCAGCTGGTATGCTCGCATCAGCTTGTTCTCCCAGTAACTCCTCTGCAGTTACATCATTGTGAAGATCTAGAGAGGAAACGTTTAAGGAGTTAAACATATATAGCGACTGAGATAAACAAGTTATCCAGGAAAAATCAATTTGCACTTAGCTGCATGAAAGCAGTAGTAGACATATGAAAAGAGATGCTTTTGTGGACATGATAAAAAACCCACTCCCCTGATGCCTATTGTAATAGTACAACATCCGTTCATAGACAATCGTTTCTCATTGTGATCTTAATAAGATTAGTTGGCGTTACAGAACTAAGGATCACGAGGAAATGTGTCAAGGTGTAAGACAATAAAAATAACAATGCTCTTGAAATGCTCAACTCCTGATTCGCACTAAAGAGCAGATTATGTAGGGATTCGTGTGTAATAAGGAGGCATATTTTCGCAATGTTGAATGGATTGATTACACTCACCACATAGACGACACCTCATAATTAAGCAAGCGGTTTGTAAATTCACTTTTGTCCACAAATAGTGCATTAACAATAGTAACATTCATTCACTGTATTATTCACGCGTGAGAGAAATAAAGGCACACAATTCAATCAATAACTATGCAAATATAAAACAATACCTATTAATTGCTCACGTGGTTTGCATTTGCACGTTTCTGAAGAAATGATGTTTATCAATAAATCCAAATCACTGCACGAAAACTACATAAGTTACCTATAAAAGGCATGAAATTTTAGCGCTTTCGTTCACAATAACATCGTTAACAATTCGGAACTTACCAGTGAGCTCTGGATATCATTTGCATCCATTTTCTTCTTATTACTTCATTCCCTGCTACCGAAGGGATAAGATATAACTTTGTCCCTTTCTTCGCCTGCGTTGAACAACCAACTGCACAACACTGAGGCATATTGACAACCAAATATCAAAAAAACGCTACGCTGCTTCGCGAAAAACAACCACTCCAATGCTTTCTAACGGGCAACTGACTAACAAAACACTCGCGTGACTCGCGTAGGCCCAAAAATATAGAGAGCAACCAATCAGAAGCCTCGATTGTCGGCATTTGCCGAGATCAAACGTTGACCGTACTTTCCTAATACAGAGCTTTAATCTCCAGAACCATGGCCTACAATTCGCTGGTGGATTTCATCCGACTCTGGTAAAAGCAAAATTTTCTGACCTCTCCTCTTTGCTCGCCTCAATGTTTTTGTTCTAAATAGGGCACGATTGCTGTCTCTATCTGTCTTGCTCTTGTTAACTCTTTGACATATTCGCTGCTGTCACTCTTACTAGCGTATATCTACCTGATTCTTTGAAGTGGCATGAAACTGTCAAGCCTTAAAACTAAGTTTCATTGGTATTCACATTTGATATGTGCGTTCTATTCACATTTTCACATATTCACATTTCTGCGTATTCGATTAGGTCTTCGATTTTTTCAAATTGAATATTCATGTTTGATCTTGCGCGGAAAGCGCGGGTTTTCGAGTCATTGTCCTTCGTGAGTCTCATGTACACCGTCGTTTTAATATTTCCCCTGGTGATCACTATCTGAATACGTACGTAATTTTAGGTTTCTCTTCCAATTTATTTTGATGCTTATTTTTCCCTCCCTCTTAGTCTGAGCGTCGCGAAATTGCTTTCATCCTTACACTTCTTGTGGTAGGTTATGGTCTCTGAAAACCATTACGCTTCTTAAGGAGATTCTAATCCGACTGTGTGAGTCAAAACAAATATTTATTCCTCCTAATCATTTGTATGGTATAAAAAAATCTTTTTTCGCTGATGTGATGCCTTAGCTTTCAGAAAACAAAATTATGATACAAAATGTGTAGATAAGTCGACGAATATATTTGCTATGGACGCTTTTACCAGCCACAGAAGCCGACTGTTGTGATATTTTCAAGGAATTAAACCATTTTGACTTCAATAATTGCTGTAATTTGCCAAAAACAAAATAAAACACTCTGGAAAAAGCGTTCATTTTATTAAGGTTCTATTTCCTGGGAGAATTTGCTTCTTATTAACGGTTTTTCGCGAAAATAGCATTCATAATAGACAGAAATATGCTATTTTTTCCATGTTTCGCTCATTCTCGCATAATGAAACCAAGTAATTTCAAGTTCGATTGGCGAAAATAAAACATCTACGAAATAGTGTGCAAGCCACCGTCACTATGCGTGTGGCAATAAGATTCCACACCAGGGTCGCGATCACGGATCTCCACAACGCGTGCACTCTCATTATTGTTATCTTTCAAATACGCGCATGAGAGTAAAAACGTGATCGTCATTCTCTTCAAATTTTGTCAGGTGCTTTTAATCATTTGTTTCAATTGAGGGAGTGCATTCTTTGGACTGTTACTGTGCGCATTGCCACTCTAGAGTAGCTTGCATTTTGGATAACGGTAACGACAACGCGAAGAAATCGTGATCCCACACCAGGCATGCAATACTCATCCCAGTCCAAGAACGAGACTCAGCACGCTCTTCCGGTCGCTTGGCGAGGGCCAGAAAGCAACTAGGGGCACAATGCAAAGCTTGACCTGAAGCCAAGGGAGTACTACGTTGCTTTCCTTAATGTAACCGAAAATACTTATTGTTTCCCCCTCTCAGCATTCTTCCTCCTATCGAAATACCTTCGACAGCCCACGAGGTGTCTTCCCTGTCTTCTCTTTTCTTCTCAATTAAATACCATTTCCATTCATAGGCCATCTCTTCCCTTTGTGTTGAGGAGCTTGAAAACGAGTGCCATATGTGGAAAGCTGAGTCGTTAGACTAATTAGGAAAGCGTGAAAGTAACATGTGATTTATGTTTTGAAATGATCAACAAAGCGTATTTCGCACCGTCGCTTCTTTCTTTTTTCCATCCTCGTCGCTCTTATGTTCTCAATTTCCCCCCTTTCCCGTGTCTTCAGTTGGTGAAAGCTATTTTCAATATATCACTCCGTGAAGGACGGGAGAATCTGGTATGGGTGGTGATTACAGTACTGGCTCCCCATCCTGAGGGCTTGGGTTGGCGGAGAATTTTCACTTGAATCCCAATATCTATCCTCTTCAGATCCCTGTGCCATATACAACAAGGTGAATTTCTTTATTTTCAAGACATCGAGACCAAATGTGTTGCCAGCGATTAACCTTTCCTGAGTTTTTGCATTTAAAGGTAGATGTCAGGAAAGCATAGGGACCTATTTATATTGCCCCTGGGTACGCCTTTTGTAGATGTTCTGACCCTCCTTGAGCACTTTCTCCCGGGGAAGGATGAGTCTGAAGAGTTTAATATATGTTACCATGTGGAGAGCACTTCAAATGCAGTACCTCGTCCATATTGGATGGGAGAAGTAAAACTGTGGACCTCTGAACGTCTGTCGTTAAGATGTTTGGAGCGATTTTTGTCTATGCATGTACACATGGGCGTACCCAGGATTTGAAATAGGGGTGGGGACAGCTCATGTTCAGTCGGGTGGGGGGGGAAGTAAAAGCAAATTAAAATGACTGGTTTTGGAAAAATTGTATTTATTAGCATTACAAATATCTTAACAATTCATTACTTCCATCTTATAATCAGCTTAAACACTCAGATTTTTAGTTTTAGACTAATAATAATTTTCTTGGATTTGGTGAAATTTTTTCTCTAACTTTCTTCTCGACCATTTCACGATTTTCTTTGACAAAATTTCGACGCACGCTCATCAGACAATCCAGCCATTCTTTCCTCTCCCACAGTGCTCCTAAGCCATGTCTTTACTCTTCGTAGAGTACTAAAGGACCGTTCTACAGTCGCCGTAGTGGTTGGGGTTGCGATTAAAATTGAGAGTGCATCAGGGAGGGGAAAAAAACATTGGTATCGTTTCAAAGGTAACGACTTCATCATCCTTTAACTTGTCCTCGGTTAAATTTTTCTTCTTCCACAATTTATACCAATATACCATAGATCCAGCTCTCCGGTCATATTTTCTAATTTATATAAGCCTCTAAAGATTTCTGCGTTCTTTTTAGAGTCCCTGACACTCATTTTGGGCATACACAAAGGATGTAGTTTTGTCAAGGCAAAAGCTGGGGTATTTTCTTGGGAAAATCGATTTTTTAATGATGATGCAAGAGAATCTAGATATGATATAAATAGTGAAAGCCTCCAGTAGTCATTACCACAGTCAGGTGGAGGATTACTTCGGTGTTTTTGCTTATGAGCAAGACGTGGAACAGAAATGTCTATTTCCGATTCCATTGCAATGCCTTGCGCTTTTTGAAGCAATTCGTCAGAGACTGTATGCGTCTTCACGGTCTTTTTCGATTACTTCAAGGATTCCAATAATGTGTTCTCCTACCTTTATCATATCTATGCTCTATACTTGCAGGGCATTAATCACTGGTTCCTACCTTTTTCGGATCCATGCTCTTTGCTTGCAGGGCATTAACCACTGGTTCTAATACTGCCGAGTATTTTGCAATGGGAACTAGGACAGCGATGAACGAAGGTTTAGTTGCTGCTGAATGCAGCAGGTACGCCGCTTTTCTTGTGTTTCCCTCGATTGATAGTGTTTCCAGGGCTTTGACTAGCTCGGGGTAATTTTGGGAGAATGTTCGAATGCTTTTGTGTTTTTCAGACCATCTAGTCTCGCACATTCGCAAATAGATTGGGAGCCAAACTCCTACGAGCAGTCGATTTTCTGAAAAACTTTATAGTATCCTTTACAGTGGCAATAGTGTTTCTGATTTCCGGTACATTATTTGTTTCGTTTACCACAAGATTGAGTTTGTGGTTTGAGCAATGGAAAAATAATGCTCGCAAATACGCCGCTCGCTCGCTCGCAAACGCAAGCCGATTGATAAGACTGCATAATCTATAGCTTTTTGAACATCACTTATCACCTTTTCCTTAATAACTTCACCACATAAACTAATTAATATGTTTATTTTTTATTTTTGGCGAAGTGTGAACTGCATTTTGACGGCACGTCTCTAGGTGATTCTTTAATTTTTTGTCGCCAGAATCGATTCGTAAATTCCCACGAACGCTCCAAGGCCGTTCGATGTCTCGATTCTTTGCCTCTTAGAGTCGATGATGATGTGATACATCTAATAAATCGGCCCTGCAACGCTCTAGGTTACGCCGGTGAACCTTCCCGCTTTGTTACGCCCTTTCCGCCTTACGTGGACACACTAAACGATCGGCCGCTACGTAGCAGAACCGACACTCGCACATGGAAAGCGTTGACGAATGCGTAATTCAACGAGTTATGGGTAATTTTTGCGTTATTATGTTTAGTTGATATTAATAACGAATAAAAGAGATAATGCTTGTAGTAAGAAAGTACAAAAGCTAATTTTTCCTAATGTAATGCTGCCCGCTAAACTCGAATGCTGGTGCATCCGATGCATCCTCTGAGGTTCATATAAAAGTTATCATTTTTAATAAAATGGTATATCCCTCCGCACTGCTCCGACTAAGCACAAAACCCAACAGCCTCATTCACGCATTGCTTCATTCATTCTCTTATTCTTTAGAATCCGCAGGTTAAGAAATCACCGGTTGAGATATGAGGCTATTTTGTCAGGACGACAGAACCAACGAAACATATTTCATATGAATTCGATTACGTGGAGGAACTTTATGCTATTGAATGTGCCATTGATCTGCTTCTTCTTATTGGTGTTTCTAAGTACAGAAATAAGATATGTTGTCTTCCTACCTGCAACGACAAAAAACACTATTCGACGCAAATTTTTATAAAATCGCTTTGTCTTCTTTCGACGTTCTATTTTTGAGCCTCTAGGGGGGAGGGGAAGCTGACCCCCCCTGCCCCTCGCTGAATACGCCCACGTATGTACATATTTGCGTGAAATTTTACACACGTGTTCTTATAAGTGATATCTATAGATACAAGTGAAAAAATTATATTTTACAATTTAGTTTTTTTTGCTATTAACTTCTATGTTAACGCGTTCAGCCTCATGGCACATGGTATATATCTCGTCATAATGCAATAAAATATGAACAGATTTGTTTCTATACGCGAAATAATACACTTTGATATTAATATAATTGTTGATAACAAATGTCTAGGTGTCACGCCGAGTCAAAGATTTAAATATATGACATATTTAAATATGATATTTGCCTAAATTTAGAATACCTCGCCGAAAACTATCAATAGTCATAACATGCTTTAATTTAGGTAAAAACGTAAAATATAAATACCTTATGATTTCCATTACTGCATGTATGGTGAGTTCCACCGCATAAGCAGATGTACTTGAATGATATGTGGTCCTAGACTTTCTTCCGACTTGAAAAATTATAAAAATGTGCACTCAGTGACCCCACGATTACCACTCCCACCACCTCAAGAAAGGCCTTATGCCGACACTGGGTTTACCCTTACCAATGATCAAAGTTGTCACTGGTCTCCCCCAAATAACTGGCCGACCAAGAAAGATGCGTGGTGTCGTGAACTTACCCGGCTGGACGGTTCCCTAGCACCCGCGGGAGGCGAAGTCACGTGTCCCAAGGTTTTCCCCCGCCTCGGGCATCGGCCACGGACACGTTTCCTACAGCTGGACTCCCATCACTAGCGGAAATCTAAGTTCCAGGTTGAGAAAATCCCTTCTCGCGGGGCTAACTAAGCTGATCATTAGTGGGACTGGGGCTTCCTGCGGTAAGATCACTCTCTTCCGTTATAGGAGGAAGTGGGCCTGGGACGCAATTAACACCATCATTTGGTGTTATACCGATCGATCGGTAGATTTTTGAACAGTCCGTACTTTAAGTTCCTCAATTAAGGGTTTATTTTTGAACTTACTACTCATGGATATAAACTTTTGCTGCATTAAGGCTCGGTGTTATAATCTCTGCTTAAATATTTTCTTGGTATGAAAACAGAAATTTATACGTTCTGTCAACGATGACCGACAGTCTGACGTTACAAAACTCGAACTCTCGGTTAACGTCAAGTTAACGAAAAAGCTTCGTCATCATGTGGTTAGCGTATACTAGACATTGTAAAACCTGGGCTTAGGCATTTTCAGCTCTTCATTCTCTCTATCTCCCTTCACCTGGTCAAATACGTATTCCTATTTTTCTTCTTCCTCTTCCACGATGGCCCAGCATTGTCCCCTCTATCGCCTATTTCAGCATTCATTTCCCTCTCAACACGTCTCACATCTACTTTTGTTGCCTTCTTCGAAACTCCGCCACCAATGACATTTCCTTTTTTTAGCCTTCCTCGTTTCCATTCTTCTCCACGTTTACGTCCAAAAACTCTCCAGTCTACGCGCACACCCTCTCCCCAATGACCGATTCTCCTCATCTAATAACGATGCGCTTCATTTTAAATTTTAAACTAATCTTTTCTTTTATGTATCGGAACACAACAACATTACCTGAAAACTTGAATCATAGAAATTAAAATTAACCTGCTTAAACGTCGGCCATATTCATCGCAGAGCTTTGTCGTGAAGATTATGTACACGATGGTAATTCGAGAGGTGGGCAACATAAATCTCCTGCGTACACGGTCAGCCTCGAGGGCCGCGGTCGTCTCATGTTTATTGCGCTATTTTCATTGGCTCCTGCTAACCGTCAAGTTCTAATTTTGCCCTCCATAGCACTAATAAAGAGATTCATTTTCGTCTTGCTACCGAGAGACGATCAAAAGTTGTTTCACATTTTGGTCAACAACTTTTCTTGCAAATATAATAAAGATTTAAAGTCACGTCTAATATTTGAAAACTGAGAACTGGCGAGGGCAAAATGAGAACTTGACGGTTAGCAGGAGCCTATGAAAATAGCGCAATAAACATGAGACGACCGTGGTCCTCAAGGCTGGCCGTGTACGCAGAAGATTTATGTTGCCCATCTCTCGAATTACCATCGCGTACATAATCTTCACGACAAAGCTCTGCGATGAATGTGTCCGACGTTTAAGCAGGTTAATTTTAATTTCTACGATTCAAGTTTTCAGTTGTCATATGTTCCTCGCTACGCCTCATGACGTGCCCGTACCAGCGTAGACGATTTTCTCTAAGTTTATCAGTTATGTTAGCCACCTTGAAAGTTCCTCGCATGTGCTCGTTTCTAACTTTGTCTTTAAGGGTCACACTCCCGCACCACCATAACATCTTCATTTCTGTAACATGGAGTTGTTGTTCATCTGACCGCCGCGCCGCATAGAATTCCGGTTAGTGATCTCCACTTCAGCCATCCAGCTGTTATTCGGTTTTCGATGTCTTTTTCAATAGAGCCAGTAGCTGTTGTAACGGATCCCAGGTGCTTAAAATGGTCTACTTTTTCTTAAGGGTGTGTCGCCTATTCGTGGGATTGCCAGTCCATTTAGGGTCAAATAAGAAGAAAGAAGTGAAATGGAAGTGGTCGGAGAAGGATAGCGCCAAGAACATGTGTGGTGGTTTCGAGATATTTGGTTAATTAAATTTCCATAAATCCATAAATTATGCGCATAAAAATTATTTAATCCAAAACATCTTATATTTGAGCTGAAGAATTGGTTTGTTTAGACTAAAAATAAATCGTAATCTGTTCATTTTATTTTTCCAAATGTCTTGATAGGAAGCTAGAGCACAAGAAATTCTGAATTGCTCCACCTTATAGTGATCCTTTCAATTGGGGAGGAAAGCACTTTAAACAGCTAGGCGAGGAAGTCATACGTTGTAATGATAACTGTAATTTTCCGCGAGCAGCGCGGTGCGTCAAATGGCAAAACCGTTACAAGTCCATTTCTACCGAGTAGAAAATGCCACTTGAACGAGACAAAAAAGGCTAGGTCGCTAATGCATTCGCTTGCAATTCCGCCCGCAATTCCCGAATCGTCCAATAAAACGGCAAAAATGGCACAAATAGCACAAAAAATCACACAAATTTTGTTAAAAGCTTACCACAAAATGCCACTTGGTTACAACGAGAAGATAACACACAATTCTACACTGGTTTCTCGGTTTAGCAGAAGCGTGAACACGTGGAGTGTTCAGAAACAGATGAATAGAGGAGAAAGTTCCATAGTCAACGGTGTTCCATAATTTATGCACAGTTCTTACCACGTGAACGCGAATGTGTAACTAATACAGGATTTTTTAAAATGTGCATATCAGTTTTAACTCTGCAAGAGTTTAGTCTCCCCGTGTTCCATACAATTTGCAACAGCTTTGCAACAGCTTGCTCTATTCCCCGTTTAGAGATTGTATAGAAAAGTTAATAAACCCTTGTCTAGTTCGTGCTATCGCGGTGGGTGTATAAAATGTGATAGTTTTTTCTCCTCTCCTAGCCGTAATGCAAATTTGGACCGTTGTAGATACTGAAACAGTCATTCAATTAACGCACAAGTTTTATACAACATAGATTTAAGGGACATGGGAAATAGGCACGGAAGAAGAAGAAGGGCTGGCAATCCTAGATTACGGTAATGATTTGAGATACCTACAGCAAGATTGATTACAGCTTCTGCTTCGTTTCAAAACTTTTTTTATTTTTTAATGGTTGCAAAGATATTGGAAGGAACATGGCACTAGCGAAGGAAGCGTTTAGTAATTGAAGAGACCTGAAGACGGGAACCTTGGGTAAGGATATAAAGCAGAGGGTGGTGAAGAGCTTGATATGGAGCGTAGGAGTGTATGGGGCAGTTACGTGTACTATGAGAAAAGAAGACGAGAATAGGCTGCAGGTGTTCGAGATGTGGGTGTGGAGGAGGACGGAGAAGGTGCGATGCACGGTAAAGAGAACATATGAGGAAGTGCTTGGTATGGTGGAGAAGGGAAGGAAACTTCTGGATGAGATTACGAGGGGGCAAAGTAGGTGGTTGGAAGAGGTAATGAGGTGCTAAGGGTTGCTTAGGGCTGTGATAGTGGGGAGGATATTGGGTGAACGGAGAAGAGGAAAGAAAAGAATAGGTTTTCTGGACGGGAGTAAGAAGGGTAGAAGCCGAGGTTATTACCGTTAGAGAGACGCGGTAAAGGAAGGAACCAAGCGTTGGACGTGGTGTCGGGGATAAAGACGAGACAATATAACTTGCGACACCTGAAGCGAGGTATTTTGAAGGGAGTAATTATCCCGATATTGTAAAGGGTTTGATTTATGTTGTTTTATGCCCGTATTGAGTGTTTTTATTTGTTGGCAAGTGGTTGATTCATGAGTGAAAAGCATACGCAAGGAAGTTAATCTATGTTGGTGAGGAATGATTTCTATGTGTTATTTGAGTGAAGTGTTTATTAATTTGTTTGTTGGTACAATAAAGTGTATTTACATGTGCAGTCAGGGCAGCAAAAAATAATAGATCTTTTAATAGCAATAGCACGATTGTTATAATTATATTTAGTAGGGCTACCTAAAATTTCCCATATCCAGTGAAAGAAAAGGTTAGTGACATTATTGTGTTAAAGGGTGATGTTACAATATTGTCTAACACGTTGAAATACTGAGGCTGCAATCAATCTTGTTTGGGAAATTTACCTTCCGCTCGTCCACTGTCTTTCATTTATAGGTAATTCCGAAACTTTTAATGTATTTCAGGCCGCCTTAAATAGATTATTGCTTTAACTTAGAGACAAACAACGTGGAAGGGACGTAATTTTGTGGTATCTGAGCACACCAGCTGTTTGGGGAGGCACTCAATTTCTGCCCTAACATTTGATCAGCAATAATTCAAAGGCACGATGAACGAATTGTGTGAGGGCCTTGGAAGAGTAAAGATAACGTGCAGAGTCAATGAGGCCCACTTCGCACTGTGATCTTCTTTAATGATAGTGGTATCCGATCGAATTTTACTCTGCCCTATTGTAGTCACTCGCAAAACGATGTATTGAAGGTGATAATACATGCAAGAAAATCATTTAGGCACCCCCAAAGCTAATCCGCATCTTATTTTCTCGAGTTTTCTCCATGAATGAATTTTTGGAATGCTGCAGATGGTAAAAATACCGTCGAAAAAAATGTCGACTTTCATGTTCAATTACTCATTTCGTTATTAGCGCCAATGTTGTTCTAAGGACCGGGCATTTACTTTTCTTCCCTACAGTTCATCTTTTCCAATTTGTATCATTTTTATTTTTCCTTCACCACGGCTTAGTAAAGCGTTTCCAATCAAGTTCAATCATTCATTTCTTCGCACCATATCAATTTCAAGGTCCTGTTGGGGTATCTAACTCCTCGGTGAATAAAAGACAATTAACAACCATTAGCGAACGTTTCGTACAGCTTTCTTGGCGTCGAGGCGACCCAAGTGCTGCAGCAAAGTATGCTGCAGTTTCCGAACTTCCAACAACAAGTTCTAATTGTCGACTCTTGGCAAGGTGTTGTCGTTGGATCCAATTTTGTACTGTAAGTGTGAGCCTGAAAATCATTTGACACGCAGATTGTAGAAATATTTTTCGAAAGTCATCCTGCGATGAATTACTTTCATATTGCTCATCTTTATTTTTTAATTTTCAGATCGCTTTAATGTGTAGCTTCAAACTACATTTTATCAAGTGATTACATCATTATTTTTTATCTAAATAGGCACTGTTAGGCATTTTATGTTTTATTTTATAAGATGATGACTTTCCAGATACATTGATGAATTCGCTTAGTGTTTTTCATAGTACCGGTGGCTTAGTTTTGTAGTTGCAGGTTCATTTGCCGCTGGTATGGGTCTTCACACCCAGAGGATGGAGGTGTTCTATTGACCTTTATTAGAAATATCTTCTTTTAATTTATTGAGTCAATTAAAATTCCTTTATTTCACTGCTAACGTTTCGGCAAATTTATTGCCATCCTCAGGGATGTGAAATTTTAATTGCACTAACATTATGTCAACCATTCCAATTTACTACAATAAATAACTTTATTAGAAAGTTGGTTTCCGTATATGTGCAATGTTAATGTAATATTATAGAAGTTTTGAACTGGTTTGAATGAAAAAATAACTTGAAATGATAATAGGATTAGTCGCGCGAAGGTTTACAGCGAAATGTTGAAGAGTTTGCGTCCTTCGGAGACTTTGTGAGCATTCGATAAAAGTACCTAATATTTCGTAATGCAAAAAGCAGTACATACCACAGCGTGCTGAGGAAAAGGAAATACAGACCAACGCTTTCAACGCCATGCTGATTAATACAGTGGAGCGAGTCCTCCTTGTACTGCGCGGTACTATAACGTAGTTAATGACTCTTTGATGGACGTACGTGTACAAAAATGTTTGCAGTGTTTCAGGGATTTGTCGGGTTTTACGCCAAGTGCGGGGTTGAGTGGAGTATCGAAACGTCGGCCAACATGCACCTTGGTATCCGGTGTAAAACCCGAGAAATCCCTGAAAAACATCTTCGCTGGGAAAGCTTGAAATGTTACATGTTAGCTGTGCTACGACAAAATATAATGCGAAATTTTTTAATTCATTTAAAATCGTAAAATTACATTTCTCGTCTGAGTTAGGATTATCTTCGTATCGAAGCTTAAATTCATCCCAACATTGTAGAGCGAAGAATGATCTGATTCTTTCCGGACGTATGATGTTGGTGAAGTCTACTCTGGTTCTCCACCGGGTCACACTCTGCATTTCTGCCGACGTTTCGATGGACGACTCGTACATTGAAACGTTGGCAGAAATACAGGGTGACCTGGTGGATAACCCGAATAGATTTGTAGAGCGAACTTTGAACTCTCAAATTCCTAACCTACCTTCTACGAAATTTTGCATTACCTCTGATGACTAACAATAAGAGCCCTGACAACTGGCGTCAGGCGCTTCATCTAGTTGCAACTCTTTTAAGGGTAACATGTTGAGTGTAAGGTGAACCCTTATGTCATAACCACCCCTCTCTTCGCCCACCCATCCCCTCCCCCTGTCATTTCCATATTACGTTCTCTCGTCCCCTTCCTTTCCCTCTGTCGACACCCATTGTATCCTTGTCGTGGCAAAGTTTTGAGAAAGGGGTCACCTGCCTCGCTGTAGAACTTTCGGGGTCCATGGAAGAGAGGAGGGGGGGTCCTTTCCTGTTATTCCTTTAGGGTCCCCACGTAGGGTTCCTCCCTTTTTAATTCCTCATTATTGTACCCTGTTATTTCATTATTTTGTTTTCCGCTCACCCAAAATATAACCGTGATTACAGGGTGAACGAGTATTTAGCAAAATTATAACAAATATTGTATACGTGAGTCAAATATGGCCAATGTACAGTGTACCTATACATAATTGCCCATTATCATAATTTATGTGTTACTTCGAGAGTTTTTCTTAGTTTCTTCGTCGCTTCCAAACAATAGTTATGTCTATCCTTGTAAAAAGTTTGGCCATCAGAAAAATGATTAAAATATTATGAAAACTCTGTTAAATGGGCCTTTTTCAGTAGTTACATCTACCGCTCACTACATAAAATGTCCACTTTTCCGTCCTCTGTTACTTAACAATTTTGCACTTTCTCTTTTATTAATAATGCATGTAAAATGACAAGTTTTTAATAATCCCCTGTCGCATATGTTTTTTAATTAAAATTTTCAGGAAGTTTTCATATTCACTCACTCTGTGTTTCAACCCGAAGGTTGGTTTTGATAGGTGTGAGTAGAACTCACCCTATACTAAGTCATTGGCGTGTTAAATTCACACATTCAGGATCGAGGGGCCAGTTCCCTTCCCTGGGCCACCTGCGATTTTTCCACCAAGTTCTGACAATTAGAGAGTCGCACCGCTAGGACAAACACAGGTGTGGGTGTCCACACCCACACCTATGAGTGTGGACACCCACTCCGGGTGAGGCTTCACTCGGATTTGAACCCGGGACCCTCCGGTCGGTAGAATAGCGCTCTACCCACTAGACCACCGCGCAGCGGCGTAGCCAGGTTTGGGTCTAGGGGGGGCAGAAAATGTTTAGTGGGCGCCGACTCATACATTAACCAATTTACTAAACTTTACAAATTTTGGTGATGCAATTGGCGGATGGGTTTGTGCAAAATATGACAGTTTACAACATATTATACACATTTATTTATACGTATTTAGGACTTCAGAGTGATTCACAGCTTGGGGGCGCCAGAATACGGGGCGGGGGGGGGGGGGAATTCGGCCCCCTCCCCCTGCCCCCCTCCTGGCTACGTTACTGCCACCGCGACCCCCTGTAATTTTCATATTATGCATGATTATTGAATAAAGGATGAAAACTAACGGCCTCCGATCTTTCTTCATAGAATAAACGCGGTGACGAAAATTATGCATATGCCTCAAAAATCTTTTTTGAACTCTCCCAACCGTTGTTTCTCCCTCCTTCCATTCCCATTCACTGTCTCCGTTACCTACCCCTCTAAATTTTCTGCCACTTCAACGTTCTTCTAGTTTAACTACTTCACACCAATTGATTTTCGAATCCACGAAGGAATATAGTACGCAGTCATGCACACTGATGCAAGATATAAGTGGAATATGTTGAAATTCTTCGTGAATAAATCGTCTGAATTGAGAAGGATTCGGACCCAAACGTTTGCCAGAGTGAAAGTGCTGGCTTCTCATTATGAGGGTACAAATTTGAATCCCCACAGTGCGGGCGATTAAAAAAGTGGAATCTCGATCCCTACTTGGGTGCTATAGGCTGTGTGAATAACCAATCATCTCCCAGTTGTCGGGAATGTGTGTCAGTCACTTGCAATTGGGAGGTCCAAGATTGAATCCTGATCAAGGTAGTTTCTTTTTTCCATATGGTGTATGTCAGCTTACTGGTGTCAATCTGTGATTTGCTTCAATCATGTTGTATACCTACGGTCATTATATGTTTTATTATTTAAATTCACAACTGTGAAGGACGTTCTCTAATTTTGCCGTGCTATATTTTAGACATATTCTTTTTAAGATGACTGGAGCGTTAATTGTGGGTCATTGAGTGCGCATCATAATTATTTTTTAAGTAAGTCGAAAAAAAATTCTTGGAACGCATTTGACTTATGTGAATCTCTTTATGCGTAGAACGTATCATACAGGTAGTATAATGGAAATGATACAAGAACCATATTTTATTTTTTTCCTTAGTGAAAGTGTTATGACTAGAGGTCTCGGCGTGGTATTCGAAATTTAGACAAAATTTTATTGTAATTTTTTGTCGAATATTTAACTTGGTGTGATACCTTGATATTTGTTTGCAACTATTATTTTTATAAGAAATGTTTTATTTCGCGTTGAGAAGAAAATCTGTTGCATATGCAATCGAAATATTACAAAATATATGTCATCTTTCATAAGGCTACTTTCGTTAAAATAGATTGACTTGCTGTAAATCCAAATCGATATGATGAAATTTTTTTCACTTTTATCTGTAGATATCACTGATGAGACCACATATGCAAAGTTTCATGCAAATCTATACGTAAACAAAAATTGCTCCAACCATCTTAATTTCTGATGCTTCCTTCTACAGCGTCACTTTTGAGGCTTCTGCCAATGAAGTAAAGTGAAAACTTTAATTGAAAGTTTGCTATTAAATTGACATGTGTTACCAAAACTTTATTTAATCTATTTTCTTTTCATTTATTTTCAGCGAGTCCCTTTCCGAACAGGATATCGAGGTGAGTACTTAAATGCCTGTCGACGATTATATGGCTGATTTCACTCCCTTATCACCACTAATTTTGACTTTTCGTGCCCACAGAACAAATTCACCAGCCTCTCTCTGGCCTTCAAAACAGACCGGATAACGCTGTGCAGCCGCCTGGAACTCCAACAGCGGCAGCGTGATTTGGCCGAAAAAAACGTCCTGTCTGAGATAAAGCAGCTGAAATCGACGCTAAACGTAACGTATCCCTTTCTTCTTTTGGCTTGGGATGGTAAACTGTACTCATCTTCATGGGTGTGATTTTTTAAATTAATTTTCGTGCGTAAAATGCGTTTTATTCGAAGGAAAATTATCATTGGAGGGTATCGTAATTCTATATTTGGCGAAACTAAATACGTTTAAAATTTTCTAGTGAATTCGATAGATGCTGCCATGAGACTTCATGGAAGACTAAAATATGTATCGAAATGAATATCCATTTTTCGCCAGGTTTATCGTGCTTTATCGATATCACCTCAAAAATACACCCAAAGAACATTTTAGGGCAGCGATTTAAATAGACTTTACTACCCTCACAACTTTTGCATCCTAACGGGAAGAGTTAATTACGTAAAAAACCATGAAACGGGCGAGACTCTATTTTATAAAAGTAATCTTTCCCATTTTATTTTAATCTTAAGCGATTTTTAAAATTTTTGTGGGTGTTAAGCGTTGTCCACGTGCCTGCACCGCAAGTTTCAATAGTGCTTAAACCTCTCTTCTTCTCTTTATAATGCACTGCATATTTTGGAGTCGTGGAACACATTCACGTGATATATGTTTATCTTCAACGCAATGCGCAAAATCCAACAGACTCTCTCACTCCGGGACTGGTCCTTGAAATTTGCCAGCAGAGCTCTCACATGGCCGGTACAGTCCTCTAAATCTCCGGGCTCAAATAATTCAAATAATGCGAATAATATACTCCGCTCGTTTAATTTCTTGCTCGGTGAATCTTTAATATTTGCTAACTTTTTCACCAAATTCGAGTCAAGGATAGCACTGGTATAACAACTTTTTTTAATTATTTTATTCAAACTATTCAAACTATAGGCTAAATTTGATAGCTGAGGATGGATTAGTGTAGCTTTAATCTAAGGTTAAGCCCAGCTTGATGCGAAAGTCACTTAAGAATAGGGGGAACAGTAGCCTGTGCCTCACTATATTATTTAGACACATATGGCACGACAAATTTCATATAATTTGGTTGTTGGTGGATGGGTCAGGAGAGGACTTGTTACATATCCCGTCATCTACTGGAATCTTCACCAACCGGACTACCTAGGCGTTTTTTAATTATTGAGTACTGACTTGCTAAGCAAGATACGTAATATATAGGAAAAAATGAACCCTAGCTGACCGGAAAGGATTTCTTTTGCCTGATCAAAATAGTTCTTGATAAATGTTTATCGACTGGCCTCAATATAATGTTTAATTTCCATTACTTTACTTAAGTCTTCCATTTCTCTCACCACAGTGTCTTAATCATCTGTGCACGGATATGGAAACGACAGAACTCTTGGCAAAGATTCGTCACCAAGTCGATGTTCTCCAGCATTCAGCACAAAGGGTTTCAAGCCATGCAGAGGTAAGGAATGGTTGATAATTCTAATTTCATTGGTAATGTTTTGAGTTTTGGGCGTGGAGAAGGAAGACAAAAGAATAAGTGGAGAATGAAAGAAAGTTAAAGAATTGATTCAAAGCTGCTGGAAAACTTATTTTCGTGAATAATCGAGTGGGATGTATTAAAATACTGATAGCATTCATGGAAGGGAGAACGTAAAATTTTAAGGCTTGGAGAATCACTATGGCAGTAATTTCGGATATCGTGAGGGTGGGTTTTTAACTATCTGAAGCTTTTGAAGAAAATGGGTGCGGGCAAGAGACATTAATATCGTGTGTTGCACAGAAGTGTTTGAGGCAGCTTTTTTAAGGTCTCTTTGTACTTCTGTAGGGGCAGAAAGTATGCGAACCTGAGTTTGACTTATTCAGAGAACGCCCGGGCCGATTTTAATGAAACAGACTCTGAAATTTAGATTGTTTCTTTCCAAGTCAAATGACTACAGCTGATTTTTTTCCATCATGTTAAAATTTGGCTTCCTGGAGAAAGAGAGCTAATTATTTTTGTGACGTACCTAGCCTGGGGGCATGGGGTCCGAACCGCGAAATTTTGAATTCATATTTTTTTTATTCTTCAGTTTGAAAACTTTTTAAGGGAATATGTTTGCAATTAAAAAAAATAAACTATGGGGTTTATATATTCATTCAGAAAATAGCAAATCTAAAATCTTTAAATATCGAATGTTGCACCTCAGTCGCAATTGCACTCTTTATTGCCTAAACACATAAATTTGCTCATAATTCCTCCCCCCCCCCCCCGAAACGAAATTTACGTCACTGCATTATTTTTACCCCCGAGAAGCAATAAGACTTTTGGGGTCGAGATGCAAATATCGGAGTTCGATTGCCGTTAGTTTTTAACACAATAATGCTCCTACCTTTAAAGGTAGGAGCATTAACAATTGTTAATGTTTTGTTTATTTTTTTAATTATTGCCTGGAACAGTATTCCTTTAAAAATTTAAAGGCAATCGAATTCAAGATATTTGCGTAGCAATCCCCAAAAGTCGTTTATTACTTCTCGGGGGACCAAAACTTGTGCCTTTTTCCTTTCCGCCCGGGAAGCAAACTTTTAATATGTATACTTTTTTCGTGATTTTCGCAGTTCCTTTTAATTTTGGTAAGTTTCTTTTGGATTTCTGCGATTAAACTATACTTTTTCAGCAACAGTTTCGCCGTCCTATTCTGCCGGCTTCGTTAGGCTTTCTAAATCAACAATGACAAATAAATAAATAAACTTAAGCAGTTATTATGTAGCATGATTAATTAATACTTGAGTTTTCCAAAATTCTTTTCCATGTATAAGGAATTTTGTAGCCATCTGCTCTATTTAGGTTGTTAGTTCTTTTTTCTATATCAGTGGCTTCCCTGATGATCCGTGGATAGTAGCTAATTTCTTTGCATAAAACTTTCACCCTTTTGATGTCAATACTGTGACCTTCTAAAGTAAAGTATAGTTTAATCGCAGAAATCCAAAAGAAACTTACCAAAGTTTTAATATTTATATAGCTGAAAAATTGTTGAAACAAGCTAAATTTCATTGTCTGTTTCATGAAAATTGTCCCGGCCGTTCTTTGTCTACGATGCATCGCGATGGGGAGAACTAATGCTTAGAATTAGCTCTGGGGCTATTTTATTGACATTTTTTCGCGCTTTCGCGCAGGTTTTCGAATGTCACGATGAAATTAGATGGAACATCTATTCACTCATATACTCCCGTAAGTACCATGCTTCCTGTAGGCAGGAGGTTAATTTAACCCCTTTTCAAAGTTCACTTTTATGTGGAGGACTTAAACATCAATAAAGCTTATTGAAGCTTAAAACTCATGTTCAATGGAATAAGTAGCTGATTGTGAGAGTGGGGCTGACAATAATTACAGAAAAATGCCGCCTAATGGAAGAGTGTCGATATGACGAAACGTAAAACGCTGATAATTTTCATCGATAAATCGATTGCTCGACGTCAAATGTTGATATTTGGGAAGCGTATAATTGGTGTAATTGAAGAGTATACTTGTTGTATATATGCATTGAATTTATTGATTACCCCCAAAACAATTTATCATGTGGCCCTTGGGACTCTGGTCCCTTCTTATACAGGTTTTCTTTCTACGTGATATCATGGGCCTGCAGGATAACTTCAATGCTAGAGGCGTGAATATCCTTTGAAAAAAATCTCTAGTTGTCAAGGAAATATGTCATTGTTGATTTCAAAGAAAAATGTGAGATTTTTCAGCAAAAAACATGATTTTCAGACAATTACGAAGCGTAAAAGAAAATCGATTGAAATAATTAGAAACTTCATTTATTCAGTCATCCAATAAAAAAATCCCAGCCCTCCATCTTGAGTGAAAGTACTTTTAAAAAGTGAAAAATAAAACCACTGCACCGAACCCAATGCCAAGCATGGACCACCAGGGACCACCAGGGTTGGGGGGGGGGGGGGGCGGGGGCTTCGGGGGCCCTGAGGGATTTTTAATATAGCCAATGTTACACTCAGATACATTTTCTCACTACATGCCAAACTTCAGCTAAATCTGTTCAGTGGTATTTGCATGATTGAGCAACAGACAGACAGACACCATTCAATTTTTATATATTAGTATGATAGAGTAATGCTTTAGAATATTCTTCTTGAATATTTCTCATACTTTGACAAAAGAAAGCCAGATTGCGTGTTTCTGTCCATAGTTCTTTTTACATTTTTTTTAAATTAATAATAGATTTATGTTTCACTATGGTATGGTTTAAACATCGTTATTCCCTTCCTATTGCTATTGGCTTTCTTATTTAAGCATACATTTGCTTTCTAATGCTCAAATCTAAAAAATACTGGAAAATTACGGTAATTTTCCCATCTCTAGTGGTGATGCACAGTGGGCAGAAATCGAAAAAAGCTGGTCAAAACCCTCTGTAGCTGTATTCATGGGTAAATGCTTGGAAATGTTTAGGCATTATCTATGCCTAAGACGTCATGAAACCCATTTTGGGTGATTTGGAGTATTAGGTCATAATGGAAGGCAATGAGAGGTAAAAATGTGGTATCAGCTATGTGGGTCACATATATCTAGGGGCGTGCTAAAATTTTAATGTTTTGATATTAGTGGAAAGAAACTATTTTTAAAATATTTATTCCACATCGAGTAGTTTTGGGCGAGCCTAAAATAAGGGTATATCAAGGAGAAAATAAAAACAGTAACCAAGGAGAAATGAAATTAAATAATCAGTTAGTCTCTCACTTTTTCTCGCTTTTCCCCATGAAGGTGGGACTGAGACTCACCTGAGACAGAAGTATACTAGGGAGATATTTAAACACTGCATGAGGAAGTTTTATCTCCTGTTCAACCAATTTATGTATGATTTCCCTTCTGGAACAGTGATCCCACTGAATTCTGAAAATACTGATGAAAAAAAGCTTTTTGAAAGAAGGCCGCAAGCAAAGTTTATGTACAAAAACTTTAACACTGACGATTTCTTCTGGTCCATCGACTCTCTTCTTGCCAAGTGCACACTATGCAAATCTTGGCAGGTCACTTTTCCCATTTCATAGTTGGGCAATAACACACTCAACACTTTTCGACACTAATCTCGGGAAACGAATACTGAAGGGAGACTGATGTCCGATGCTCGGCCACAAATTTATGGCAAAATTCAAACCAATAGCAGAAAGGCAACATTTTCGGAAAACCCAATTTTAGAATTGTAGCAGATGTTCTTTGCACGTGTTTCAAGTAAGAAAAGAAATCTGGGTGCTGGGAGGACAAAGGGCTCATGGGGAGCCTGAGTACCATTAGGTTTATTGCCGTCTGAGAGTCTCGCAGCATGGACTTAGCTTCTGGGATTAGAGTGAAGGGTTAAAACATTGGGGGAGGGTACATCCCATAAAGATCATGGAAAGAATGACTTGGAAACAAAATGTGCATGGGGGAAAACATTGGGGAATTTCCAGTTTCTCAAACAGAAATGGAAAGATCCCGATTGTCCTACCGAATGTCACGCTAAGCATAGTCGAGAGCCACTCTACTTTGCTTTGCATTATCCATCAGAAAAGAAAGGGGGCAAGAAAGGGGGGTAGGGACAAGATTTTTCTTTTTTATCAAATGGAATAGACTTCTACCTAACTACATTACATAAATAAAGGAAGGATTTTTTTTTAAGACAAAGAAATTTGTCTGGGGGACTTAGCAGGGACATATATAAAATAGATTGTAGAATAGTTTGATAGGTAGTAAGGTGTTGTATGCAAGGGCCTAGCCATGTTGAAACACCGGTTCCCATCAGAACACCGAAGTTAAGCAACGTTGGGCCCGGACAGTGGTTGGATGGGTGACCCTCCTCCATACCTCAACCAGGCATGGATGGAGAGATGATACTCCCTCCATACCTATACCGGCAGGCCTGAGAGGCCAGGCCAGGCCAAACCGGGCCGGTTGGAGGGAGGACATCCTCTATACCTGGTACTGGGGTGAGGCAGGGGGAGGCCAATTCTCCATACCTCTACCGAGATGCTCTTGTCCCCTGTCTGCAAGTGGCAGACAGGCATGGGGTTGGCACAATGGACCAAGAAAGGTCTAAGTGCCCGGGCTCCTGACGAAGGCCCCCCCAACAACAATCTATCTATCTACCTAACAGCTGGTGTAAATATCACAGGAGTGGGAAAGGGCAGTAAGTACTTTTATCACTGCAATAGCTAAAAATTTAACAAAAAATAGCAATATATTAAATAAAACATACAATAACTAAATTAAGATAATTTACTATTACACATAGCTCTTTATCATCTACAACGATGACACTACGAAGAAACATCCTTAGTAAGATCTACTTTTGGACTGCATTCCATCACCAGGCGAACAAACTTTGAAATATTTTGATAAATTCGCATAATCCAGGTTTCATGCATTTTTTTCATTTTTGACGATCTATATAAATTTAATGAACTACTATGATGAAATATAACCTTCAGTTTTATATCACTTGGGTATTCTAAAATATGGATTTCTCATTCCCGGCTCGAAATTAAAAAGTCCAAAATTGAAGTTTTGACCAGCTTTTTTTTATTCCAGTCCACTGTGTGACAGTGGTAAAATTTTTTTAGCCCTTATAAGGTTAATTTCTTTATTTGAAAATTGTCCACCTATAGCAGTAATGCCAATTTAAAGTGGTATATTTGTGTAAAACAAATGTAAATATAAGGTTATTTTCAGAACAGAAGTGGAATCATGAGAAAAGTTGCATTCTATTAGGTCCAGCCTGCGTGCCTCTTGACTCCTTAAAAATTCATAATAATTCTGTAAAAATTTTGGCTCCATTTTACAGAGTAGGTAATGACTCTTCTCTGTTTGATTGCAGATGTATGGAGCAGTGCAGCAGGAAAATAGGGTGTCAGCAGCCATAGAAGTTATGCTCCTTCATGTGGAAAACCTGAAGAGACTTCATGAGAAAGATCATGGCGAGCTAGAGGATACAAAGTAAGTAAATGGAGAAAAACATATATAACTGATAGTTTCATGCTACCATGTCCATTTTTTAAATAAAAGTAAATACTAATCTGCCCTTTTTGACTCTTCCCAGACGTATCCTAATGGAGAATAATATTGTACTAGAGTGTGGTGTAGAATCCATTGAAGAGGGAAGATCGAGTCAGCGAACTGCCAGATACCGCTCCTTGCAGTCCCTTGTTGGAGCTAATAAAATGGTAAGCTTACTTCTTAATTTTTGGGAGACTTGCAATTCACCACAAATAGTTTCCTCTAGGATTCATTCAGTTATTGAAATGGATGCACTTGAGGCAGTGGCAAGTGAAGCAAAGAAATACTTGTCCCATAAATATTTTTTAGGTAACCATAAGATAACTTATTGTTCCCACTTAGATTTCCGCTGTATCGAAGCAATTGTTCCCCCATTCTTAGGTTTCTATCATGTTGGTTGTTTTTCAAGTCAATGATTTGGCCTGTATTCCAATGGGCATCTTCAGGTCGAAGTGCTAAGACTGCATTTTGGCTATGCTAATATATATAGGCTTTCTACTCCCTTCTGTGTTCTAGGATTGGCTCTTGTCTTCCGCAAGGATTTGTTGACATACGTAATGAGAGCCAATCAAAGAACATGGAAGGAAATAGAAAGCCTATAATAATGTGGCCAAAATGCAGTGAAGGCACTTCAACTTGAAGACCCCCTTTGGAATACGGGTGAAAATGTAGTCTTGGAAACAACCCTTGCAGTGAACACCCAAGAATAAAGGAACAAGATATTATTTCTTAAAAATAAGATGGTGTAATAAATTAGAATATTCAAAAATATATTGCAATTGGCTTGCATTGGGGTGGAACCTTCTTTCTGTGAGTGCTAAGATGTGGGCCAGTTCTTTGCTCCCATTGATTGCAAGCAGTTCTCTGATTAAACCCTCAAGCTCCAGTTGGGGAAAATAATTTGTCTTCCAGGTAAAAATGCAGCATAACATAAATCCAACACATGTGCAGGCATAGGAATGTCAGACAGGTTTGTATGTGTAATGCACTGGAGTAAAAGCCTTCATGCCCTGCAAGTTTTTTTAATATTCATCTTTTAATACATTCAATGCGGAGCACATCAAAAGACGTGCTCCTGGCTACTCTGACTGGCGGAGCACGTCAATTGACATGGTCATTCCCTTCCGAAGCGCTTTCACTTTTTTCGAGCCGATTTTGATGACTTTCATGAAAATCAGGCCCGCATTGAATGTGTTAAAGGAAGCCATCAGGGGTATAAAGAGGAAAAACACAAGAGCTTTCAGTTTTGTGTCACATGTGTAGAATATTGCCCTCTGAGCCAAACAATTTGTTAACTTATTTTAAAAGTTGGTTATTAGGCATTAACCTGTCGTTCTCCTGAGATTATGTATTGCACCTGATCAGGACGTGGTATAACGGCCGAAAGTGGTCGTCTCAAGGGAAATAAAACTGTGGAAAGCATAAAGTTGTGTTCATTCAATTACGAAAATATTCCAAAAAGTTCAATCTTCATCTTTTGGTTATATCATCATCAGCAGTCATCAATTCGAGGATTGGTTTGCTGCAGCTCTCAAATCCTCTCTCCTACCAGCCAACCACTTCATTCCTACATAATTTTTTTCTTTGACATCCTTCATTATTTGTCTTATGTATTCCATTTTTGGTCTCTCTCTGCTATCATTTCCATTCATTCCTCCTTCCATCATTGTTTCCAATCGACTATTGTGTTGCAAAATGGGCCCTATAAGTTTGTCTCTTCTTCTTCTTAGAGTTTTTATTATTCTTCATTTCTTTCCACCTCTTGGTAGGACTTATTTGTTATTGATTCTCTCCGTCCATTTGATCTTCATTATTCTTTGATAAAGATTAAATGGATGTAATCATCCTTTCCCCATTGCATCAAATTACTTAACTATTCATCAAGTTGGCTCCTCTAAAGTTCACTCATCACCTTGTTGGTTCGAATCTTATTATTTTCTTACCTTATCTTTCACTCAAACTCATGCCTTTTTCTCTGTTTCCAACTGGATTCCTTCCCTGACTATAAATACTCTGTTGTCCATCCTAATATTCAACCCTCATGTACCAGGCTCCCTTTACTTATTGATTCCTCAGCCAATCCTTAAAAACGCCATGTGATGAACCTGACTGGCAATTGGGAGATCTGGGTTTGAATCCTAGTCAAGTCAAATGATTTTTTCATGGCGAATTTCACCATCTTTGGTGTATATATCTCTTTCTTTTTGTTCTGCCACCAAAACTCCTCACATCCCTATCCTTCCCTCCTCATATATTTGACGCTAATGCTTCATAAGTTCCTGCATTATTTCTCATTTAAGTGTGTTGATTTCTCTTTGATTAAATTCCTAGGTTTGAAAAATACAAAGGATTTTATTTCAATTTTTCATATGTTTAAAAAAATAGGTACTAATTTTTATTATTTCATTTTACCTGATATATGTTCATTTTATTTTTCAACTCAGTTTCAATCCAATAAACATCATGATTTGTTAAATAGCATGCAAAAGCACAGCACATAAAACTCAAACTCTAATCAATGAAGCTTCATTTTGTTAAATTTGTAAATTTTGTTTTGAAAATTATGTTTATACTTATGGAATGAGAAGAGACGATTGGTCATACTTTGATTGATTTCAAATTCTAATGAGACTATTCCTATATTGTTATCACAGGGATCGAGAAGGAGAGCTAGTATTGCAGCTATTCCTAGAATGCCTGGTAGAATTGATGCATTTATTTCGCCATCCCATATGGTAAGACAGTAAAATAGTAATTGACCCCTTAAGAAGATTTCCCATTGAAATACTGACATTCAATGGCAAGTGTGTATTTTTTATAGGAATTGAAATAGTTAAATATCCTACTGTAAGTACAGAGACAAATTTTTGGGAATCAGAATTAAATTTGAATCCTATTTAGACAACCATCAGTATTTCATTCAAAAATCTTCTCAAGGGGAATATGTGAAAGCTTTCATTTCAGAAGTACATATTCAGTGAGTAGAAAAGACTGCAGTATTACCATCCATACCTCTTTACCATTTAGGGAATGTCCATTATTGTTGTGATCTTTAGAAATAATCTCTCTTCCTTGTCTGTGCATGCATACAAGCAACCACGGATGCAAACTGCAGATGGGAGTCACAATTAAGGTGAGAATGTCTTATATGAAGCCATGATATCACTCTTAGCTTGAAAACCTAGAAGAGAGACAAGGGAATCCCAATTCAGTAAAAGTGGATTTAATTTCTTCCAAAAAATATTTTACATGGGAACTCAAGTAGGGTAGTGTAAGTGGTAACAGTCCCATGAATCATGCTAATAAATGAAACTTACTTTTCTCATAAATTGTCTGCAGTTAGCAATTATTACGGATAGTGACTTCTAGTGACAGATTAGAATCAAATTTTAGTGAAGGACATTATGAATTTCCAAATTTAATGGCACAAGGCTCTCCCTCTCATACTGTCCTTGTTAAATTTATTCATACATACGTAATGGTGAGAACTTAATTATATTCATCTCATAGAGTCATTGTCATCTTTCATGAACGACCATTAATGTATTAATGCATCTTGATTTTTTGAGCTGAAAGGAATGCATTTTTCATTTATTTTTTAATTTCATGAATTTTTTAGATGATTAAGTGTAACCTTTAGGGGTTAAGTTTTTCCCCTTGCTACCAGCACTGCTGGCCTAATAATAAATAATACTGGCCTAATGGTAAATTGTCCTGTTGTCCTACATGTCCAGTAGTGTGAAACAGCCTTAAACATGTTACTGTGCATTGAATGAGCTCTAAATGACATTATATGTTTTTTCCACTGCAGGATTTTTATTGTTTGCTCTTTATTTTATTTCAACAGGATGTAGGTGGCATGGGTCGAGTGAGTGCAGCTGGATCACTTGCTACCAGCTCTGCTGCTCCAACGGCCACTGCAGTCATCGAAGGAGAGAATGAGAGAAGGAGGTGATTTATATTTTATCTTATTTGATAATGGTGCAACTATTTGAGAGCCTGTGGTGTGACTCATTGAGAACTTGATGACATGATTGAACTGACAGGGCAGACAGAGTCAGAGGGAGATTAAAATCAGGGTTAGCTTCCAACACATGAATATTTATAGTGCATGACATTTATCAATATAAGAAGAAGCCCTTGTCACCCACTCGCTGACTCAGGAACGCTGAAAGATGGAGCCACAGTCACTTAAATTTTAAAATGCTGTTATTCAACTGCTTGCGATAAATTTCATAAAAAAGGGAATCATTTCTGATTTGGCTCCAACTGATTGTGAGACAATGATCCCTTTCATCTTGCTACAATGACAATTTCCAGTGATTCCGGCATATGCGATTACAATCAACAAGTGGCAGGGTCAGTTGTTTGACCATGTTGGACTTCAACTCCAAACAGCAGTATTCTGTATCATTTAATTTCAATATCTGCCTTGAATAGTGGGTGCCACAGCAGCCTTTTAAAACCTAGTGTTACAATAAAGAACAAGCACATAGGCTGAGTAGCAATGCACTCTTACCTTCAAGTGGCGTTGGATTGTATGTCCTTGTATGTTCCCCGGACAAAAAACTATCGTTGCTGTCTGGGAGAAGAGAGAGACCGCTTGCTGGCTGGTCTGGTTTGAGGGGAAATGCCTCTGAGAAGAGGAGTGGGGGAAGTAGGGGAAGCTAACAGCCTGAAAGTGTACTTAGTCTCTCTTATGCATAATTGTGGATATTGTTGGTAATGTCCCAGAATATGAGACTAGTTCTCAGAGTTTGAGAGGCAATGCGTTGACGATAATTCCTCTGGATGCAGGGTGAGAGGGCATAGGTACCATACATGGGTGCAGGGAGAGGATAGAGCAGTAGAGTTTCAGAGGGGAGGTGAATGGTGCAGGCTTAACCTCAGTGGTGGCGGGTGGTGCCCTGAGGGGGTGCTTTCTCCGCCCAAAAACATGCATATTTAGTGTCAAAGTACTTAGGGCCCTTGGAGCACAGGTTGCCAGTAACTAACAGTTGTAGAATTTTGACACATGAATTCACACTCCGCATCGATGATTTTTAAGGGTGGAAAACATTACTTTTCTCAATTTCGAAAAATAAGTGCCACCTTGCTGTGCAAGCACAAGGAAAGTGCGAGAGCCCTTAGCATCTGGTGACTATTTTAGCACAGGTAAAAATTTTGGCTCACTCAGTACAAGTACATCTCATGACTGCAATAGCTAGCTAGCAAGCTGATTTTTGTGCCAGGTAGAAGATATTGTCATATGAAATCCCTTGCTTTAACACATTCAACCCGGAATATTTCTAGTGTGCAATCACGAAAAACGGAAAGCGCTTTCTGCCATATTAATTTGGCCAGTCACATATATTATTTAAAATTAGTTTTAAAAAATATTTAATTACAAAATTCGCCTATCTATTAAAGACGCGAATTCGCGTCCTTAGCTTTCTTGGCAAAGTCGTAAAGGCCAGTAATCAGTAATCGGTCAGCAAGTAACAGACGCGATTGCGCGTCCTTAGGTATCTTGGCAACGCACATCGGACGCGCATCCGCGTCCGTCGGGTTGAACGTGTTAAAACAAATTTGCCCCGCACAAACAGAAAGACCAAATTAAATTGAAGTGGTGCTCTCTCCCATTCATAGGTAATATTTTTTATAGAATTTCAACCCGCCTACCAAGCTCCCGTAAAGTAGCTTTTTACACTCCCCTAACCCTTTCTAAACTTTTATTCAACAGAAAAGACAGGATAGACACCTAAACTCTGGTATTTATAAAATTAAATGCAATAGCTGCAATAAGGAATACATTGGCCAGACTGGTAGAAGTTTTATCTCAGGTATCAAAGAACATGCCATAAGTTTCATAATTATGAATTCCACCTCACCTTTTGCTAAACACCTACTTGAAAACAATTATACGAGCAATTTTATACCCGAAATTTTACACGTTCTTCCCAAAGGTCTGAAAATGGATGCACTTGAACAAATGGATATAACAGAAAATCCAATAACCTTTGTTATTATTATTTCTTTATTCAATTATTATTTCTGCTTCCCTCCCCTCTACTTTCCGATAGAATTAACTTTTCCCACCTCACCAGCCCCAAATCAACATATTTTTTTTCTCAACCCTGCCTGAATATTTGCATTTTTCCCCTCCTCCCCCGTAACTACAGCAACAATTAATGCATTTAACCCTTCAACGATGAGCGACGTAGTCACTACGTTGGGTACGAACCTCACATGCAGTCGAGCAATGTCGCAGTGATTCCATTTAAATCTCCTCTGACCTATGAGATGGGATTCATTTAAATCTCCTCCGGGCTTGAAGGGATAACAAACTTTCTGTGCCTGACGATGCCGTAAATCGGTGAAACGTACAATAAAACATTTTGTAGAAAAGTACTAAAGTAAAAAGTTTTTTCATTAACCATGAGTACTAAATACTTAATTACTTTTTATATTATCAATATATTCCATATTTATTTTCAATATGTGCAACGCTACTTGTGAGATAGAAGTACAGCTGATAGTTGAGCCAAGAAGTACAGTAGATAGTTAAGAAGCATGGGAAGAAATGGAAGTGGGAATGAAATCAAGCTAGGAGCTGATGAAATAAATTTGATTTGCAAATAAAAAGGCATAATTTATTCAGCGCATCAATCAAGGGACTATGTACAGTCAATGATGAGTTCATTCAAGGTACATATATGCTGTGTGAAATCTATGGCATGAAAGTTAATATAAAGGCAGTATGATTTCCCATATAAGTAGAGACTCAGGGTTAAATACATACAATAGAGATGTGAAGTCATAACATTCAGCTAGTGGAACAGCTGATACACATTGATGGTAATTTTTTGGATTAAAATGGGTATGGTTACCTAGACCTGAGGTGTAGAATGATGAAGAGGGTTTTTTCAGGCTACCAAACCAAACAGCTTTAATATTCCATTAATTTGTATAATATCGGTGCAAAACAGAAAGCTTAGAGAGTTATCCAGTAATTGAATGAATATCAAGAATTGAGTGTTTTTTGTCTCTCTGTTGGGGAGTTTTTCTTCCAGGGCCTGTTCATTGTAGGTTTAGATGTGGAAGAAGCACCATTGATCAGATATTCGCAGTGAGACAAACAATGGAGAAGTGCTATGAATACAACGTTGATTTGCATATACTCTTCATTGACTTTCGTCAAGCTTTTGGCAGTGTGAATAGGAGAGAAATGATCCATGCACTGAAAGGTTATGGTATTCCACAAAAGCTGGTTAATTTGGTTGAGATAACACTGAAGAAATCCCAATGTAAAGCCTTTGTTTTGGGTAGAACAAGCAGCGCTTTTGAAGTGACCTCAGGGGTAAGAAAAGGAGATGCTCTCTCAGCTGTGCTATTTAACTTGGTTTTGCACAAGGCAATGAACGAATTGAAATTAAGGGGAACTACGGTTTATAAATACAAACAAGGTTTTGCATATACAGATGACATAGCTCTGGTAGCAAGAAGTGTGAAGGATCTTAAAGAAATGTTTGGTATCATTGAAGATATTGGGAAAAGACTGGGCCTCAATGTAAATGAAGATAAGACCAAATACTTGAAAATGTCTTCTTCACAGGACAAACGAGAGCTACAAAACCTAATTATTGGGAATTACGATTTTGAGGGCGTCAGAAAATTTACCTACCTTGGAGTAATAGTAAATAATGAAAATAAGATCTCTGAGGAGATAAATCAAAGGGTAATGCAAGGTATCAAGGCCTATTTTGCAAATTTACCCCTCCTCAAATCAACTCTTCTGTCCAGGAACACTAAATTGAAAATTTATAAAACATTGATAAGACCAGTACAAATTACATATGGAGCTGAGACATGGGTCCTATCCAAACAAGTTAAAGAAACATTAAGAAGATTTGAAAGGAAAATAATAAGGAGAATATATGGCCCAGTAAAAGAAAGAGAAACGTGGAGAATAAGAATGAACTTTGAAATAAATGAAATATTGGAAGAGAAAGATATAGTTAGGTTCTCAAAGTCATTGTGACTGTCATGGTTGGGCCATGTTGAAAGGATGGAAGAGTATAGAATGCTCAAATTGTTAATAAATAACTAGATGGAAGGGAGTAGGAGGAGAGGAAGACCACGCAAAAGATGGCTTAAACTGTTGAAGAGGATCTGAAGACAATGGGGATTGGAAGATGGAGAGAGAAAGCAAGAAGAAGAGTCGAATGGGGGCATATAACAGAGGAAGCCAAGGCCCACACCGGGCTGTAGAGCTGAGGATGATGAGGATGTTGGTGAGTTTGTCTTCCAGGGCCTGTTCATTGTGGGTTGTCAACCTGTGCAAAATTTTCCAAACTACATGACAAAAATTAGCAAATTTTAGTACCATACCGCTTATCAAAGACTAACAGGAATTTTCATTTTCCCTGCGATCCTAAGATAGGTACCTTATAATTCAGCCAATTTTTTGCTTATTATGATTTTCAAGATGTTACATATTTTCAACTCACCTTACTGTTCTGGTGAGTAGGTGCCTACCCTTATGGGACATTAAAAGGGGCTAATGCTTTCATTATCATGTTTCCAGGGAATCCTTAGCCTCCCAGATATTTAGCTTTGGAAATTGCTTACCGTTGGAATCTCCGGAGAAGCCCAGTTGGTCAGTGACACCTCCTGGGGAGGAAGAAGATCAAACAAATATGGGTGATGATGTGTCAGAGCCTGGTGCATCATCCTGGGATAGTTTAGACTCTTCTATGGTAGAACCTGGAGATGGCTGTGCCTTCAATTCTCTACCAAACTCCAATGAAGACTCGAGGTGAGTGAATCTAATTGTTTTTATTGCTTCAGCTTGCCATATAAAATTTTCTGAACCAAGCCGGTACATTGGCATTTTTATTCTACCCCAATGTTAAAAGATGAGATGAGAGATGTTGCAGCATGGATTTGCTTGGCGCGGCATTGCACAGCAAACTCAGAATACTGGGGGGCCAAAACAAGCATTTCGGCTTGCCTGCACTATGGCCATTGCCTTCATATTTTCAAAACCAAATACATGTTGATATAAAATTACCTCTTTATTGATGTGATGGAAAGGCAGTTGCTAAATGTTCTTTGGCACTTCAATCGGAAAAATATACATTTTTATCTGGTCACTGAAAGACGAGAAATAGTTGTTTTACATCTAGAAAAACAGCTTTATTGCATTTCCAACAAGGACTTGAGATAAAATACAATTGTTAAGAATTCTCCTTTGTGGAACTGGGAATAGATTCTAAACTAAGCTAAATGCTGGTAAAGATAAGATATAAATATGTACTGGTGCAAATTGCATAAAAATTGGTCTGGGCATTTTCTTTCTAGAGGAGTTTAAACTTGAGTGTACATTATAAAAAATTCAGTATAAATTAAAGAAAATGAGGCTTTCATCCATAGTTACTAAAAAACATGGCTTCCCTTTCTGGGGCTGCAGCACTTGTATGCCCTCATTTCCATGAAAAAATGTTGATTGTCATTATTTAGTGTACACATTCAATTAAAAAAAAAACATTTTCTTCAGCATGACTATAGTCTTACCTAATTTTATGAGTTTGTCAGCTTTTCAAAGCTATAAACCATACTGAGAGCTGTCGGTTAGTGGTGGACCATCCTCTGTGAGGGAATGGGTCACTATGGAGCTTAAGACCCAGGTTGGCTCCGAGCTCATGTCTCATAGGGTCTACCTTGATGAGGATTGTCCTCTCCACAGGGCTTCCTAACTATAAGAGATGGGCCACTCTGAAAATTACCGCACTAATTTTCGTAAATTACCATGGTACCTATTTTTCGTAATTTACTGCACCCCTTGAAAATTACCGTAATTTTTGGTAATTTTTCTAGATAACTCACCTATGTTTGAGATAATTTTTCATACAGATAAATTCCCTACATGTTCTTTTAAGCCAAGTCCACATTTCCTACGTGTTTAATTATAAACTGAGGCATGTATAATTCATTTTTGTAATATTTTACTTAAATTATTATGTTTTAAAGTAATGTGTTAGAATATTCGTCTTTAAAATTTCTCATACTTTGACAAAAGAAAGCCAGATTGCGTGTTGCTGCCGTAGTTCTTTTTACAATTTTTAAAATTTATAATAGATTAATGCTTTTTAGGTATTGTTTAAACATCGTTATTCTATCACATAAACATCGTTATCTTCCTATTGCTATTACCTTTCTTATTTAACCATACATTTGCTGTTAAATGCTTAAAACTAAAAAAATACTAGAAAATTAGGGTAATTTTCAAAAATTACGGTAATTTACCGTGATAATTAACCTCAGATGAAAATTATGGTAATTTTCCCATCTCCATTCCTAACTACTTCAGAACAAGTAAACATCTTCAGTCCCAGCAAACATATGCAAACCTTCTTGATTAAGAGAAACACGTACAGAAATCAATTAATTGATCATATACTCAGAAAAACTATAGCTTTTCTGAGTATATAGATATATCTATATAAATATGCATGTTCTTATAAGGTATAACCCATATGTATACCTTCTCTGCAAGATATATTTCTATTAACCCTTTTAACTGCTCCTATCGTCTCTTGGCGATTTGAAGTATGGTTTATGGTGTTAGTAAAAAAAAGTTCAACAATTCGTATTCAACAGTAAAATCAGACAATAATTACTCATTGTTAATTTCAAAACTAATTTTCCTTTAAATAAATAGCGACAAATTTTAAAATTACGCAAAAATTTAGAAAAATAAGTTTGCATTTGGGGAGAGCTATATTTCAGATTATTTGCGCAGTTAAAGGGTTGTCACTTCATTTATTTGATTGTTCTGATTTCTGCTATATTAAGGACAATAAAAAAATTACCACGAATAAGTGTTACACTGGGATTCACTTAACCTTTGTCATGCATATTAAAATTCCTACTTCGAATGCTGCCGGTCGGACTTAATTTTGAACACTCAGTAGAAACTCTGTAGGTTTAAATGCCACTTAAAGCGTACAATATATTGTATGCACAGCCATAGGACCGCACATCCCAGGGTTCATTTAAATGTATGCTAGTCCTTTAAAGGTTAACTACACATGAAAAATATATCACAAAATGAAATTTTTTCAAGTAATTTTCTGGAATGGTGACTGGTATTAACTCATTCATATGTACCTATACTTATTTCAGAAGGTGCAAGAGAAGATCACTGGGAGCAGGAGATGTACTAGTCTACAGGAGGGATGGATTGACAGCAAGAGTTACTGAAGGAAAAGGCAATAGAGATCGCTGGACCATATCCTCTACCCTCACAATGGTTCGCCCCTATCTCTCGTTTAATATCCATCCTCTATCCACTGTTTTCAGGTAAGAATCCCTTCCATCATTCCACCACATCATTCAATAACTAGCTAGAATGTTTTGCATGGAGTGCAATGTAGATATTTACCTATTTGCTTGTTCAACATGGATGGTGGATGTTGCTTGAAATCACTATGTTTAACCTTATTTAAGGTGCAGGGTACAAAAGTGTACTCCTTCTCACTCTGAATTGGGTATACCAGGATATACATATATGTCAGGATAAGCAGAAAAGTAGGCAAAATGAAGTGGGTATGGGTATCTAAGAAGTGCGTTCAGTAAAGGCACAAGGGATAGGGTTAGGAATGAGTGGGTGATGAAAGAATGTGGAATGGATTCTCCAGTAATGGACATGTATGAGAGGAGAATGCTTTGTTTGCTTGGCCACGTTGAGAGAATAGATGGAAATCACATTAAGGAGCAGATTCATCTTTGGTTATATATCACTGACAAAGGTTCCAATCTAGATTTTTTAGAGCAATTTGAAATTGTTAATAGCCTGAATGTTGTACATATAATGTCATTTGTTCCAAACCTATTCCCCCCTCCTTAAGATTAGACTTCCCCATTCCCAAAACCGTTAACCATCCTGGTCACCTTATCTCTCCTCCACAGTGGTTATTCATCCTCCTTGAAACACCATAGTGTTTGACTCAACCTTCCATACTCCTTCCCCCCTCATTCCTCCATTCTCCCCCTCTCTCCTTTCTTTCCACAGTGGTTGCTCATCCTCCTTGAAACACCTTAAGTGATTGACGCAACCTTCCATACTCCTTCCCCCCCTTCCTCTATTCTCCCCCCTCTCCTTTCTTCTCATCCTCAACCATATATATGCATGGCCACCTGATAATATTTTTACCTTGATAATGGCACATAGCCACTGAAACCTGGGTCGGTTAGAATAAAAAAGTGTAGATTTAAACAAAGTAATTTTTTATCATGAAAGCAGATTTTTGATTGAGGAGTGAATGGTGTGAGAGGAAGAGTGAAACTGAGAAAGTCATGGGTGAAATTGGTGGAAGATAGTCTTAGAAGGAATACTAGGTTTACTGGCCTATCACAGAGAATTGAATATTAGTAACTGTGCCTACTCGGATGGGAAGTGTGAGAGGTATGAATGTGTGTATAAATGGATTTCTTGGATAAATAAATAGGTTTTGGATTTTAAAAATTAGAAAAACTTCTAGTGGTCTCGGAAATCATTGGCAGGACATGAATGTTTTTTAATATATAATTTTAAGTTATTTTTTAAATTTGAAATAAAAAATCTCATTGTCCTTATTATTGAGAGCACTCAGATGAGGGAGCTTTTGTTTCAGAGTTTATTTTGCCAATCCTTCAGCATGATAGTATTTCCATTAAAAATGGCTTTTGATTGAGATTTGATGCAGGAAAAATGTAATACCCAATGTCTAACTTCATTCCATCCATTAGTTACCCTTTGAACGTCAGACCAATTTGACATCTGGGTTTAGCGCTATTTTAAGAGGTTTAGTATTGTTGTATTCAGTGGCCTGATATATGTACTTTATACTGTTATAGTTTGTATTTTACCATAGTTGCCATATAGCCATCATATTATTATGTAAATGATGAACTGTTGCCAAAGGTGCATTAAGTTTGGAAAAAAACATGGTTGTATAAAATTTATCATGGTGTTATAGGGAAATGCATCTCCAAAAGTCCTCAAAGTAAGACGCTTGGTACTAGAGAAGAGATAAGAGGCGAAATTGATAGGGATGATGTTAAAAGGAAGTAGCCATATGCCTATTACCTACCTTAAAATTCTAATTGATAACCTAGTGTACAATATTTCAGCACCATGAGCTCAATATTTCAGTTATGACTGTAATCAATTACTTTGCCAAATTGGGTAGTGCTTCATCATAGGATTTTAATATGTCGAAGGACATTTTTAAGTAGATGTCACATCCAGCTAGGGACCAGCATTGATATTTAACTTGCATTTGCTTTGAAAAAAAATGCTTGGTAAGTGTAGAAATTAATAATTGCAATTCACTCTATTTGAAAATTGAGCTAGTGCCTGTAAAATTAAATTCAATGAATATGAAATTTTTTTGGGGGTCAGTAAAAATTTTTGGAAAGTTAACATCCTTTTCCAAAATGCTCTAAACACCAGTTACTTACAGAGCATCAATCATATCCATTACTTTGAAATGATTTCCTTTTCTTTTCAGGGAATGGCTGGGCAGATGGATTAATACTCCTTGGTTAGGTCGAAGTGGGAGCTTAGCTTTGGTCCAAGAAAAAGGCCTTACTCTGCTTCATGCCCGCCACTGCCTTACCTGCATCCTCTTTATTGTGGCTGTTTTAAGCCTTGGTGCAACTATTGTATCCACAGACGCTCACATTGACCGGTGGCACAGGCTGAATGATTACCATTATGAATTGGGAAAAATTCTTAGGCCATATGTAACCTTACATCATCATACTCGTCCTCCCATGTGACAATACACATTCAGCCTGTTCTGTGACACTTCTTCCTCGTTTGCCTTGTTTCTTTGCTCAGGTAATGTTATAAAGTATTGTAACCATTCTCTGTATGTGAGCATGTTTGAATTTGCAGTTTGTGTTTTTACATTGAAGACGTTCACAGAACAGGTGAGTTTTTTAAAATATTGTGATCCCTGAGATGTATTATTGTTTGTTATTCTTGTAGATAATGAAATGCTGAATGTTCCAAGAAATGTTTAATTAAAATATTAAAATGCTAAAAATAGCACAAATAACTGTATATATGTTCAGTCGAAAGTCATTTATAAATATTGAACAATAAAACAAGAGATGTTTAAAATAATATTTTAGATTACCATGACATGAAAACTCATCACTTTTTCCATCATTAACACACCATATTTATTTTGAAACCGAGATTGGTCCATCACCAGGCTGAGAAATTATTTGCTTTCATAATGCCATAAGCTAGTCAGATTTCCTAAGTTTAGCACTCGAGATCTCAATACTTTGTAACCATTTTTCCAATTCCTCAGGCATTTTTGGTTTGGAGAAATCTTCTCCACACAAACTCTTCATCATATCGTCCACATCAACATTCACCACATTTTGTTTGCTTAATGCCACAGCTCTGACGAACCCATCACGCAGGGTAACAAATTTCTGTTCCAAATAAATTGCCTTGTCATCCCAGCAGATCAACTATAAAGCATACAAGAAATATTTTCATTATTTAGCTCTCTCTCTCACGTCAAAAGTAAACAAAAATATCGAAGGCCAACTTGTAACCGAATGCTTTCTCACCTTTGTCACGACTTTATAGGCATTGAAAATTGGAATTGTCCTTCGATATCTTACACTTGAAGCTCCTTGCATGGCATTTCCTTTTCTCTTTACAATTTCATTATACATATTACTCCGATCATAAAAGTCAAACCTGGCGAAATCTAATTCTCGCACATAACGTGCATTGTTCATGTGTCGAATAAAAATATCCACGTCGTTAGTTGTGCATATTCCTTTAAGGGAAAATTATATTAGATGAACATGAGCCCGAAGGAGAAACCAGAGGTTGTCACCTCTGCGAAAATGTACCGTAGTTCATGCATTAGTAACAAAAAATAAACTTGGGAATATAACAAAAGAATTCTTACCATAAATGACTGTTTCGTCAAAAGGTTTTACTTTTCGCCGAAAGTACCGGGCAAGCCCTATCGTAAAAGCTATTCTGATAAAATAGTTTACATCACATAAAATATACAAAATTGCGACAAAAGCCAATACATAGAACCACATTATTCTACACGGTCGAATTCAAAGTTTCAAATGCAACAATTTTCCGACGACTTAACTGAGAAGACAGCGAAAGATGACGAAGCATTCACAAAGTAGGATTCAAACGGTAAATGTGGAGGGAATTCGATTGTCATTTTTTTACAAAGTAAGTTTAAATACATAGAAGTGCAGAGTAAAAATTATAAGTGAGATAGTTACTTTTTCTACCACCAGGCATCATGGTTGAAATTTTAGGTAAAATATGGGGTAAAGGAGGTGAGCTTTCGTCCAGTGTTCTCGAGTGAAACAAGTTTACAGAAAATTAAGGCTGTTACTTGGTGCTATGAGTTAACACAAGCATAGATAGTAATATATTCTTGTTTATACTCCATTTCAAATGTTTATAATGATGACCATGTTGTCGAGTATCAAATGTTGATAAACATCGGGCCCTGTGGAAGACCCATAGTAATATATTCTTGTTTATACTCCATTTCAAATGTTTATAATGATGACCATGTTGTCGAGTATCAAATGTTGATAAACATCGGGCCCTGTGGAAGACCCATGAATATAGAAACCCTAGAAAGAACCCCTAGAAATTCACAAAGATACTTGATGATTCGTTGGGAAAGCACCAGATCCTAAGTAATTCGAAGACAAAAGTAAGTGCACCATGATTCTGTATCGAAATAATATTTCAAAATATGCCTGCATTAACTTCTGTTGCAATTAATATTGACGATACAGATATGCCGGTTCTCGAAGTGTACATTATTCGATTATTTGGAACAATTTGGCGAATAATGTCGGCACTTCAGTAGAAGGGAAAGTAAAATTGATCCATTATGAGATTATAAATTATTGATTAAGGGAAGAATCTTTAGTGCCTTGTGATTCCAGTCTTCAAATATCTTACATACAATTTAAAATCAAATATATCTTCCTACGACACTATCCGGGTACAATGGCATCGCATGCGACCGCGATGGTAACTACGCGAGAGACCGTCAGTGATGGCAACGTTGCTTCTAAATTCAAGGCAACGTCCAAGGAAAAGAAGTACGATATTTATCTGCGAACTAGAAAGCGCGCTGTGCTTTAAGATGTCTTTGAGTTTAATTTTATCAACGAAAATAGTTATTCCATTATTTTGTGCAATAACATCCTCCCAAATTGCTGTGACGATAGAATACTACAAATGTAATACTCAAGTATCATTTACGAGCATATTAGGCTGGCCCTGTCTGGGAGTATGATCATGAAGCGACGGTTTTCCGGAATCTGATGTTTGGTAAGTATTGAGTCTATTTTTCCACGTATCTATGTTTTTCTATCGCTTACTTTCATGATTTTTGTGAATTTCACTTGGTAGGTAAAAGCTGTCCTATTCAGTTTCCCGCCCGCTTTATCATTATATACCTTTTCTCTGAAAGGTGTATTTTATTCTCACGCTAAAAATGCTTGAAAACTGTCTTGGTACAAGTACTTCTGCTTTTTTCTTTCTATACGACAGCTATAAAAATTCTTTTTTATTGTTCTAGATCTGTCAGTCGAAACTTACGATTTGATTATTTAATTATTTTGGGGGTAAAGGTGAGCTTTCGTCTCGCACTTTCAAATTTTGTTTATGATTCTCTAAAGTTAATGGCCTTACTTCCTCTATACCTGGTACTGGGGTGAGGCAGGGGGAGGCTAATCCTCCATACCTCTACCGAGGTGCTCTTGTCCCCTGTCTGCAAGTGGCAGACAGGCATGGGGTTGGCACAATGGACCAAGAAAGGTCTAAGTGCCCGGGCTCCTGACGAAGGCCCCCCCAACAACAATCTAATCTAATCTAATGGCCTTACTTAATGAGAGGTACAAATATGCACATTATCTTATATTCAAGAGTGAATTCCTCCATGTGAGGGTAAATAGGGAAGAGTGTTTGAATATACATACGCAATAATTTATGATTTTATAATGAATAACATTAACTATTATAATATATAAGTTTGGATTAGCGTATTGATCAATACGCTAATCCAAACATAAATTCGAATCAAGTCAAGCGATGCTTTTTTAGAAAACTTCGAGACTATATCATCATCTAAGGATTTTGGACCCAAATTGTTAAATGAAAATGTAACATTTAATCTGTCCCCATTTTATCATGTACCTGTCCTGAACCGCCTTTAAAAAGCATTCCTCCATCATCCTGACCTTCAACACGTTCCTTATCCCTACTTAATCACACCCCCTAGGCTACCCCAACCACTCCTGCAGTACCTACCCTCCCTCCCTCTTTGTGAATATATATATGGGCTCGCCACTGAGATTGTCAGAGCACTCTTGAGAATGACACAAGGGTGTCGAAACCAGTAGGGTATAATATTTTAAAATTTTTTGGGAAAAATCGTTTAAGTTTTCTTTCAGTTGGGTTGATGAGTTGGTTTTACAAATTCAAGCTGTGAGTAGTGACAGCCTAAGGCATGGGCAATGTTGGCTAAAGCTGCAGGTTATCAGTCTTAGGGGTGGCTAGTCTGTGACGTATTTATGAACGTGGAAAAGGGACAGAAAGTATAAAAAATCGGAAATTTTTACTAGCTTACATCATATGTTTCTATCCAAAATGGCCCACATTACAAGTACCTATATCATAAAAGTGACTGACACACATCTGCTAACTTCAACAAAGAGCATAATGAAACCTATGGGCAAAATTAATTTTCTCTGTTAGTATTCTTTCCACCAACCCATTGAAAGGAACTGTGGTTGGTATGAGCATACAATATGGTTGAAATTGCACCCTGCCACAAGAAGTAGGTATAATGTAAATAATCCATATTAACACTTTTTTCTTGTAAAACTCAAAAGCTTGGAGACAACTGAAAGATCAAAACTTGAGTTCCTAGCAGGGAAAAAAATGTTAAGAGGAGAGCAAAATTTTTGTGGGAGGGGTTTAGTAATGAGGATGGGACATCTAGGAAAATGACAAATGTTGGGTGGGGTTTTCATTTTAGTAATGGGTTTGGAAGGAGGGTTGGTGGTTTTAAACTAGAGAGTTTTGGGAGGCAATTTGCGATACTTCCATAAATCGATATATATAATCACCACATCGGCCAACCTCATGGCCAAAATATATATATATATTTATTTATTTATTCATTCCACATCCCACCAGGGGCTCACGACCCACAGTTTGGGAAATGCTGCCTTGTACTAAATTATACAAATGATCTAATTGTAAGCTCAGGGTTACCTTACCACATAACCATGGTTCTACAGCTCTAGTAAAGCATCAGTAGAATTATATACATGCATTAAGTGATATTCATTATATAATAAATTCCATCAAGAAGTATAGGAGGGTCTGGTGCTATGAGATATACCGTCAGTGATGTTACACGAGTGGTATTATTGGAGTAATTTACCATGTGAAATAAAGTTTTTGTTATCCGGTTACATGATAAAGACCTTATTTGAACATGTTTAATGACTTTATTTCAATGGAAAATAAGTCTCGCAGAATCTTAGAAGCACACTCCTGCTCTTTAATAGCCATTTTTCATGACTTGCAATAGGGAATGGCTTCTAGTTCCCACAGATCCTCCAAAAATTAGAATCAGGGAGCCTGGGCAGCATAGAGGCCTACACATTGGAGAAACCAAAGACCAGGATAGCATTGTCCAAGAAAAGATTGAAGAGATGATGGTCCCAGGACACTTTCCCAGTGCAAATCCCTAAGCAATATTTATTGATCTTTGTGCCAGAGAATTTTTTTTTCCTATGAGCATAGCTCAAACCATAATGTGAAAGGATCATTATTTCTTTACAAGATGTCAAACATTAATCCCGTTGCTCGATAGCACCATGGAAGATGCCCAATGAAATGATGGTTTGGTAAGGGATTTAGAGGCATTGGCAACTACATACGCATAGGAGCTGCATATGCAAAGGAGTTCTTACATCTTCTCAGAAGAGATACGTACTCATTGGAACATTTTGATCCATAATACAGTGAAAACTGCCTATAGCGGAATCATACGGTGCCGTGAAAATTTTCCGTTGTAAACAAATTTCCGTCATACACAGGTTTGAAGCACTGCATAGGGATAACATCTTCTTTAAGAGAATTCAACTGTTTCAGCATTTTATTCATATATTAAAATACACACATAGACAACATTGCCGTTATATCATAAACACAAAGTAATAACTTATAATGGACTGTTTAATTTTCTCGCTGCACATTTCTTTTCTCTGTGTAATTTTTACAGTCATTTACCAAACTTAGTGGACCAACTTCGTTGTTAACGAGACAAATTTTTTTAATTTCTTCCATTCTCTAAATTACCTCTTTATAATTGTTTATTCTTGTAGTCACATCCTTTTCTTCTGTTTTGTTTTCTTCAATATTGTCATAGAGCAAGTATATGTACTTACTCTATGATATCGTCCTCCCCATCATCCTCAATGCACCCCTTTTCGCAGACTAGGAAATCAGTATTAAAATCACCACAGCAGTTAAAAGAGATTGCATCAAAAACTTTCTGTAATGAACTTTCACGTTACAAATAACACCCTGATCTACGGGTTGAGAGATGCTTGTGGCATTCGCTGGGAGCCGCGCAAGTTTCACATTTGATAGATTTAGATGAGGATGACACGTGGCATTGTCCAAGAAAAGAATTACCTCTTGTCCAGCTGATTTCATTTTCTGGTTGTAAGAAAACAACCAGTCCTCTATTATCTTAGCCGTGTTCCAAGCCTTGGAGTTGTGTCGCCAGATCACAATGTGGAAGCTATCCAATGTATAAAATTTAAAACATCTAAGTTGTGCAGCTTTACCAACTACAAGTGGCTTTTCCATATCTCCCCCCATGTTTCCGCAAATAAAAACGGTAACTCGCTTTTTGGAGTATTTACCACTACCACTTATTTCGCCTTTAAGTTTTAGTTGGGTTCGCACGGAAAAACAGTCCCATTTCATCACCGTTAAAAATATACCGCGGATGGTAGTTTTTAATCAAATCTTTAATTTTCAATTTCCAACTGGAAACTACTGCCATTTGCCTCTCCACACATAGTGTTCCACACAATATTATGACGATCTCGATAACTTTCTAGACAGCCATCAGATGCTTTAAACTATGTATTCCCTAATTTCACAGCAAATATTTTCGCTTGCTCTTGGACCATTGGTCCCAATAGTGGTATGTTTTTTATCTCGTCTGAACTAACCACTCCCAAATTAATTCGTTTAATTCTTCGTTCCCAGTTTTTCTTATTTTTCTTTAGAGTTCAAATTTGAACCTGATAGGGGAAAAAGATTTAAGTGCCTTGAAATGTATTCTTACTGACTTGCATATAATGTATACTTTAACCAATATCTGAAATAGCTGATTAGAATTGTCCAATATTTATGGAAGATTTTTCGGCTTGATGATTGCATGTAAAAGTATGAATCAAAGTAAAGATAAAGACAGTCAGTATCTCATAAATTGATTATTTTTTCTGAAAATATGTTTAATTACTACTGATTCACAACTTTGCGTTCGTATTTCATTAAAATTTTCACTATAAACCACATGAATGGCACTTTGAAGCATTAAAAAAAAATCTCGAAATAAGTCACAGTTAAATAATGTCAATTTATGTAACATTTTCCTATTTCGAGATCGAAGAGAAAAGTGACAGTGTAAAATATAGTAATTTTTCAGTGCACTTGGGGATGATTTCTTTTCCAGTATCAATGATTAAGTTCATCATAAGAATCATTACGATATGGATGAAATCATAAATGTATTCTCGCTAACACCAACCTTTAGCTATTCAGCACGTAGCACTTCTTCATTCTTTAACTTGCTCTACACCTGCATTTTTCCACATTTGAATTTATTTTGCACATCTTTTGCATTGCTCTGATTTCTTAAGAAAATCGAAATTTCGATGAGTTCTATGATGGCAATTTTGTCCTGCAAACTCAATGCGTTTCTTTTAGACATTTTACTCTCGTTATGGATCCACTTACACCACTAGAGGTATTCACTGCGTACACCAGGAAATGAACTTATTCGCGACGAGTGCGAATTTATGTGACTCAGTAAAGGGGAAAATGTTGGAGAGGGTCAGGGGAAAGGCTTGCGTAGGCACATTGATTGGCTTGGTCTACTGGGTGGGTATGAATGACAGTTGACCTATGAAGAATGGGCGTAATGCCAGAGAAAAGGGGAAGGGAAGGATGGGGGAAGGGATGAACGTGGGGGAAGAAAAAAAGGCCCAGGAAAATCAGGTGCGTAGTGAGTAAGATCACTCATAACAACCAAGACAATAACAGCACAAAAAGACCCCCCAGTTCAAGGATCAGTTATTTTCAGGCACTTGCACCAACCTGGGTGTCCCGCAGTGCCTAGCAATCGAGCGAAAAATAGCAGAAGCACGAGAAGGAGAAGAACAGGAGGATGGAAACATTTTCGTCAACCATCGAGCCCCCCCACTGTGTTCCTCTACCAACAGGTAGTGGCATTCCCTTCTATTCAACTCTCTCCCACACATTCCCCTCTTTGAAGTTATCCTTGAAAATTTAATTCCTTTCAATTCCTGAAAATTCAATGGCAATCTGTGTGTTCGAGTGAAAATTGCAATTCCGTAATACTCAGGTGAAAAGTTCAGGTCTTAGACCAAAAATCGTTCCGTTAATGCATTGAGCAGGTTCTGTTAAATACAGGTTCAATTATATGGTAATTCTTATGTCATAGGTTGGGACCCAGAAAATTTTCCTTAATGGACAAGTTTCCGCTGTATACAGGGTCCGTTATAGACAGTTTTCACTGCAGTTGTTTTTTTTGCAATATAAGGACTCTTTCTCTGGTTCTAACCTACTATAAGGTCGTCATCTTCACAGTTTTCAAGATTCTGAAATCCAACAACTATATCCTAACTCAATGAAATATGTATAACTGGAGAGTAGACACTCATATATGTATGATTGCCTTCTTATGTGTTTAAAGGTGGGCTTAAAGTGGCAAGTTACTTACTCTAGTTTCTGCTACAAGAGCTTGTGGGAAATTTGACTCTGGCAAAACATTTTGCACAGACAGATTGGATGCTGTTTACAATGGCATACAATTGGTTTCAGCTGGCGACTTGCTGAGACTTTTAAAAGTTCTGCAAGTGGACTTGCAGAGCTGTTTACATGTGCAACTAACGTCAAAAGTCACTTTCTGTAAGTAACTTGCACAATAAATTTGCCAGTGTAAACCCACCTTAACCTCTCAAGCCGTTTCGACATACCCTATGGACCCTATTTTCCCTCCCAGCAGCATTTTGATGTACGGCGTATGTCCACTAGCCTTATACATCAATTTAAATACCCCCTGAGGAGTTAAATACTCAAATATTAAATCCCCACGTGGAGGGTTAAGAGAAGTTATTTTTTCTTTAAGACATAAGGTGGGCATGAATAGTCGAAAATGAAGGGATTGGAATATGAATAAAACATGGAGGAATCTACCAAGTCCTTCAGAAGAAACATTTGTGGCTGAGAAAAGAAAATAATTGGGAAACTTGATAATCGTTCTGGTTGCATATGTGTAGATTTCTTTTTTGCTGAATTCCCTAGCTATGGGTGTCGGACTTGAAACAACTCCTTCTCATAAGGATTTTAAGTTGACTTGATTATTCCTGCCCCACTTCTAGCTCTTAGTTATGTATCACGTCACTTCTTACCTTTTCTGAAGCGGTTAATGTGCCTGGCCACCGAACAGAAAGTTAACAGATTCACATATAAATAAAAAACAAAACATTTATTTTGTTCTCACATGCATGAAATTAATAATTAGTCTGTGACAATCATAATTATTATTTGTTTTGACCCTAGAGTAATCGGGATTGCCAAGTGCTCCGTTGAATTAATAATAGATATTATCATCGGTCATCCCCAAACAAAAGAAACAAATATCAGCTCATAGTTACCCTCACAAATTACCCACAATGTCCGGTTACATTCCTTATTTCTACTTGACTTTTAAAATGTTGCTTAAGGGAATTTCTTTTCCAATGACTGTGCATTCGTGTGTAACCTTGGTATGTCCCTGGGAGCTCGTTGTCTAGTGGAGTCACCTGTTGGAGTCATCGCGAAAGTCCACTGTATGCACTGGGTACCTCTTGGTTCTCTGCCTCTCTCACTTGTAATTTCACCGGTAAAAACACCAACCCTCTTTCATTCAGGGATTTTCACTTTGGGATTTCCACCTAGGTTAGTGACACGGGACATTTAAACTTTCTGTAGATATTCTTGACTGTTGCAGGCTTCACTTCATAGAAGTTACTAGTACTCATGATTAGCACAGCTTAGAAAAAATTAAACTTTAGTAATTAGTACTCTTCTACAGTATTAAATACTATAGAAAAGTACTAAGCTTTGTTAATCATGAGTTTCCCTAGATACTCGAGTAGAGTTCCTCCAGCACCAGTGATGCAGACAGGATCTTAGTTCAGGGGGGCTTAATGTGAAGCCTGGGGGTCCTCTCTTGGTATAATTTTATTCATTATTGCAGTTTATTTATGGCTACTTTTTTTATAGAGCACTGCTTTGTTCTTCTTACCTTTTTCCCCTCTCGAACCCTTGCATTTTTCATCCAAAATAATACATGGTAAAACTAAACTAACAATATGATTTGAAATTTCAGGGAGGGCTGAAACCCCTCAAGCCTGGCTAGTGCCTTGCAATTGCAAAGTCACAAGTGCCTGTCCAGCACTTGTGACTTTGCAATTCTCGCTCTAAATTTTTCAATGGGTATTCCAGCAGAGCCTTTGGCTACAACAGTGAAATTACAACTCCCTGACCCCGGTGACCTACCTCGCTCATATGGATACGAAACCTGAGGAAGGTTCTCGAATGTGTTGGTGTGATGTCGGTGAGCGAGGTACACAAATGTGTGGAAGGTTCACGAATACTGCCTTGGATTGAGTGTAATTGTTAATTTTATTTTTAGGTTGCGTCGCCTTTATTGGGATAGCCTGGTAATTCCTATATTTGTGCTTTAACATGGGCTTTCAAGATTTTCCATCATGGTGATTTGTCGTATGTTATAATTTCAATGAGGAAACATTTTTTTACCTCATCTGTGAGAGTATTCCAGAGATTTGACCCTACAACCTGGAATGACTTTTGGAAGCGAGTTTTGCAATGAGCGGGACTCAGTCATTCATTGGTTGTTCAATCCTAAGTTCGGTTTACCACAGCCTTCCATCCTTCCCTATCTAATGCTACTTTCCTTACTCCCTGTTAGTTCTTCTTTCGTAATTTTCTCTTTATTTCGTCTATGTATTTGTCTCTTGGTCTTCCTCCTGGGACTTTTCTTACTATTTTTCCTTCTGTTATAATATTCAGAAACTCAATGTGCCTCAGACTGTGCTCAATCCACCTGGTTCTTCTTTTCTGTATAGTGTTCCATATGTTCTCTTCCTCTTCTACTCTTCTGTAAACTTCCTCATTTGTTATTTTATCCATCCATTTCATCTTCAGAATCCTCCTGCAACATGTTTCGAAGGCTTCTAATCTTTTCTGGTCTGCTTTTCCAGTGGTCCATCCTTCCGTTCCAAAGAGTGCCACACTCCACACGAATGTTAATTTTTACATACTGTTTCCTTGTTTTTAGTCCTATCGTCTTTGAACTCAGTAGCTGTCTTTTCAGTTGACCTCACGAGTGAGTCGGGCCATAATTTCCTAAACTAATGCCGAGGAAAAAACTTTCTGGACGGGGAATCGAACCATTAATGGACGGTCAATTGCCGTAAAGCCGAAGGTCAATTGACCTTCGGCTTTACGAAATTGCCATAATCTTACAAATTTCCCCGCAAATTCTTTGCTGAACGAAATGTATCAGACTGCACTGTGCGGAAATATCCATCATGGTATGATAATGACAATCACAACTTAAATTCCATTCAATCTTCACCTAATGACGACACACAGTGGTCCCAAATCGAAAAAAGCTGGCCAAAAGTAATTTTTTCATCTTTCTACGAGGAAGTTCGCAAAGTTCAATTCGTATTCTACAGTATATGTTCTACAATATAGGCTACTACAATGGTCATTGTACAGCTCATAGTGATCTGTGGAACCCGTCAAACATAGGTCATTCGGGGTAAATACGCCTCTCTCGCGAACTCCGTCGATTTTAGAGATATTTGCCTTCTTAGAACAAAGCTCTCGGACAATATATCAAGTTTAAAAAATTACTACACGTAAATTGGTACCTCTAATCATCATTTCATAATAATTTGGATACCTTTAAGGTTTTTTAAACGTAAATAAAAATGATTAAACATTTAGCTATTTTTTATTGTATTTTGTAATAAAAAGAGCAATATCGTTTTTAGCGCCGCGTTGCCCCCCGGATATTTCGACAAATTAAAATAGTCAAGTGTATAAAATATATGAAAAAAGAAAAATCTTGCATTCGTTTGCGAATTTGACCTCAAGATCGTTTTGAGTCAAGCGGTGCAGTGCGCTGCCGCGGGCGGCGGGAGGGCCGGCCGGCGCGTGGTGTAACCCAAGGAAATCCCATTTTTGTGGCTAGGTTCCTATGCTGTTATAAGCGTTGCATATATGTATCGGAAACTTTTATAGGATAAATTCTTCTCTCACTTCGTGAACTAGAGATTCTCCATTTATTACAGGGTATATAAATCAGGCTCGACTAAAACACTCTCAGTGGGGCTCGATAATCATCAGTTACATTCTGAGAGCTGCAACAGTAGCGAATAGACGTGATGGGGGAACATCGATGCTGTACAAATAGTTTTTAAGCATTCTTGAATTGTAAATTTCTTTAAATAGCTGGACCAAACTTTTGAACGCATTCATCAGGAAAGTGGACTCCTCAAAGCGCACTTGTTTACAGCGCAAGCTCATTACGCACTTGACAGATACCCTTGTAGCCGCCGCGCAAGGAAAATTGCTGCCGAAAAGGGTAGTGCCATGCCGTACTTTTATTGCCCTCCAACGAGAATAACCCAACCATTTTGAAATCTGTAATTGTTTTCTTCAATAATTAATAATACAACTATGGAAGTCACTTCTTTATGTTTTATTGCTGTTAATAATATTGATACCCAGTTAAAGAATTAAACTGATAAAATATATAATGCCAAAGTTAGTGTTCATAATATATATTAGTTTCCAATCCAGGTAGTTGACGCACGAAATGGCTCTACTGAAGGTCGTGGGTCCGAATCTCGCCTATAATTTGATGGAAGTGATTACATGAAGTGATTTATTTTTCAAATTTTACAGCGCAGAACGAAATATTAGGTATCGGATTTCCGTACACTACATACGATAATAATGACCAAAATTGGGTTTTTTTTAATTGTTTAAACTATTTTCTCGTACAAACAATAACAATCAGTGGTACAATAAAAATAACTTCATATTCGGATTCTTCGGATATAAAATATATAGTAACCACGATTACTGTTCAATTTAAATTTGTTACAATAAATTGTTTAAACAATTATCTAGTAACAACAATAAATATCACAGATACAGCAGAAATAACATCGCATTCGGATTATACGGACATTAAAACATGCAGAACAATCAATAAAGTTCAATTTAAATTTGTTACACTAAATTGTTTAAATAATTTGTCTTGCAAAAACAAAAATATCAAAGATACAGCAAAATAAGCATCAAATTCGGATTCAGCGGATAAAAAACCTTGAAAAACAATGTTTAAATAAAGTAAGTATGGAAAAATAACAGCGGTATTAATTTTAGCCAGCTTTTTTCGATTTGGGTCCACTGTGCGACGTAAATTGTCGAGGCCTAGATAGTGTCCAATATTTTTTTTGGAAGTTAGCACTCCAGCCACCACAGAAAACCGATCCTCAAACTTTGACATCCTTGTTGCTTCTGAGCTCATGGTTTCAAGAGCGACCTCGGGTTACGCCGAGCTCAATTAGGAAAAGCATCTCCTCATCTCTGGCAGGTACTAGCGAGTTATACGGTAGGTATTTAACGCGCCCGTGCGGGGTTTGATGTGGCTGATAAAATGACCTATCGTAATCAAAGGACGAACCCCAAGGGTCCTGTCATTCATTGGAAAAAAACTTGCAGTGGGGTGATGCGCCTTAGAATCCCGGCAACTTCCTCTGGCTGAGACCCCATACAAAAAAATAAATAGTGTGATAGAAGGAAGACGACCGCGAAAAAAAACTAAAGCTAGCTAGCGTTCCAATGCGCGCCTCATAGATTTCTTCACCGCTCTGACGTAGACAAGCGAACTTGACCCCCTGTGCGCGCAATAGATAGCCTCTCCATCCCTTCCTCCCCCACACACTTGTCTGCGCAGGCTGAACGGAGAATTGACTCCCTCACCCCTCCTCCTGAAACTCAAGTGACAAACAGAAGAGCATCTGACAGGCGGTTACACTGACGCCCCAATTATATCTGGAGAATTTCCCTCGCCATGTTTCCCCGTGGTAACGGAAGAACTCTTCAAGTAGCAAAGCAGATTCGTAACATAAAGGCGCGTAGACGTCTGCGGAGCCTTTTCGGCCGTGATATACAGCCACCTTAACGCTGTTTAAAGTAAAATTAAAGATTAATCCAAATTGTCGATAAAGGTAAAGGGGTTTCGACGCCTATGCGTGCATTTCGGTCATAGACGGGGAGGGTTTAAATCTCGTTAACGCCTGCGTGTTGTCCGAGTTTTTAAGTCTCGACTCTGAAACAACAATGGCTCTGTACAACATGCGCTGCAACAGTTGATTGCTGGCGCAAGTTCGGACGTCCCTTTTTGGTTCTCTTTCTTTTTCTTTCATTGCCGTGCCGCAGAGTAGCGTCGGTGTCGATTTAAGTATTTATTCGTTGACTCACCCAGGCAAGGGGTTATTTCAGGTTATTTGCTTGGGTAACTTGGGTAGCGGTTAGCTTGTGGAGGGCCACCGAAGGTTATTTTCGTTTGGTGATACCAGATACCATTCCTTTTCCCCTGTTTCCCAAACGACCTCCCTCTTACATTTCCCTTCCTTCTCGTGATTCCCAATGATGATACGTGACGCGCGACACTTGCAATGAGAACCACTGAGGGAATTAAGAAAAAGCCTTTCCTGCCCTTTGTCCCTATCTCACCCATCCGAGTACAGGTTCCTTCCGAGTACCCCTTCCTGTACTGTCGCCCAAACCATATCCGACCCGTTTCTCGATCGTCCGTGCTATCCAACCCCGCTCAGGATGGAACGAGGCGCCGTCACAGCAAGTGTTTACGGTACTTAAATTCTCCCACGCTGTGGTCACCTGGATGACCGTAATGCATGCATAGGAGTCAAAATTCCTTTGCTTATATTTGACAATTTGGATTAATCTTTGATTTTAGTTCACTTGTCAATTGATCTCTGCTTGAATCTTAAACGATGAATTTATTTTACGTTTTAAATGTGGAGAATATGAATTTTGGACGGTACGAAGAGAGAAAAAAATGCAGGGAGTATTCTTGATGCTCCCGTCGCATCTTTATTTCGTGAATGCGAAATTACATACGTTACTCTCGTTATTGGGAGATTATTTGGTTTTGTTTGTTAGAAAGAAAGTTGAAATGAAAGAAAGAAAATTACGCTATACATAACATTTATTCATCGAAATCATTAGTACCTATGAACAATTGGTCGATGGTAACTAATATTTTCTGCTTTCCAATGTTAATTTTATACTTCTTTTGTTATTAACGTCTAACTCTCGTTCTCATCTCTCCGTGGACACCTCGATCACTAAAATCAACGAACTCGTTCCGGAGATACAACTGAACAGAGCGTGCGCCGTGTCCACACAATCCCAAATTTAGACCCCCACGCGCAGCGCTGTGACGTCACCTCACAACCCCCCCCCCTCCGCTCGCGACACACCATTTCCGGTAGTCGACGAAACGGGCTATCCAGTCATAGTTTTAGGTACTCTGTAATCCTTATAGTTTTTGCACACGAGGCGCTCGAAAGTACACAAATATTGGTCGCTGCAAAACCTTACATGATACCGAGAACGAATCATAAGATGTTCATTGGCATTCACATCAAAAAGATGATGGAGATATGCGTCAAAGACGAAGGTAGACCAGAAGAATGGAAAGAAATAATGTGTGATGAGGATGAATGGTGCAATTTTTGAGAAAGTGGACGATTTTGTGTAACTTGACCGAATGTTTTCGAAAGGTGAGAAGATAGAAGAAATTAAAAGGAGTGCGAATTCTGGGAGGTCGTAGATAGTATGTGGAGTATATCAAGGAATGAATGAATGTCTGAGGAAGAAAAATTGCTTAATTCACCGTGCTCTTTTTTCAAGTTAGTTACGAGTGTTAGTCACCTTTACTACAAACTATGATAATTTTTATGGTAATATGGCAATTTTTTATGTAAATGTATGCTTGAAGTTTGTTTCATATCCGGTTTTCTTAATTTATGTCCCTTTTTCACATCACTAATAATTCGCAGACTCGCCGCCCTACGACCGACCGGCTGTGGCTTTTGTCTGCGCCTTGGGCCGGCACTGCCACCAGCTGCCCATCTTTGAGAGTAGGTTAATTCCAACGCCGGGTTTCTTTACACCCTCCGTCCATTTGCCAAATTATTCTTCCCTTACTGATCCCCTTATAACTGTTGTAGAATGGCGCAAGTGGTCTCAGTTGTCGGTCGCCTCAGCCAAGTAATCAATTAACCCTTTCAGACCCGAATTATTTTCCACCGATTAAAAAAATAATTTTCAGTTCGCAACTATTTTATGTTAACAGAGTATTGATTTATTGAGTTTAAAAATCCGAAAAATTCGTATTTGTTTAAATAATCTAATGTTCTCTGTAATGGACATTGGGCCTCTAAGGTTGTATATGCTGGTTATTCTTGAAAATTTTGTGCCCCCAAATGCCACTAGTGGGCCATCCGGCAGCACATATGTTTCTTACGGCCGAGTATGTTTCTTATTACATGTTTCTTATGACCGAACCACCCGAGTTGCCGAAATATCAATCCCAAGCTAGAAATTGAACCCTTGACCGTATGTGGGCAGGTGTGATACCTATAAAGATTGTCTGGACGGCAATGAATCGCATATTTTCTCTGAGATCAAATTTCATGCATGCCATTGTGCATTCCACTTAAAGTTATTAGTACACATTACGGCGTTCGGCAATTTCTACTGGGGTTGTTACTTAGCATCTTCGGGAAATTTTAGCTCTCTAAAGAGTTCGAAGTGAGGACAGGGAATCTACTACATCAGATTTCATTTCGTAGAAGTGCTTTTATTTGTATAAAAACACTTACAAAGAATACAAATTTTTCTATTTGTCCACGTTTCGCCGACTTTGGGCATCATCAAGTACAAAAATACGGGTGGGAAATTTTTTTCTGGACATCTGAGGGCCAACCATTCATTCAGGTATAGTTCGCATTATCAGCTTTTACAATACATACATTAATATGGCTCGCAATCAACGTTTCTCGCGTGTACTCTTGGCCGCCGCCCAAACAGAATTTAATGGCTGTTGCTTATGATAATTTATTTAATTAAAAATGAAAAAATAAAATCATTTGTTAAATTAGTTATTTTGCAATGCTGTGCCTTTTCATGACTACACGTTTCCGTCGTAGCTAGTTTTTATAATAATTTTATGGAGGAAGTTCGCTAAGATATTTCGATTCATATTTCATGAGCAAAGATAACAACGACTATATTTTTACCTCTCTTAGAAGTTCTTTCATTAAATAGTAAATCACTTGGGTGTAACAAGAACTCCGGTTATATTGTACCTCCTCGTCACATGGAAAATTACGGGAGAAAACTGTGCCTAGTTGTATAAATCTGCTCTTTACCTGAGTAAAAGAGTTTCACTGTTTGGTACGCAAATACATGCATTTCAGCATTCTTGTGAATTTTGTGAAAATAAGTTACGAGCGGGAAGCGTGGTCTATACTAAGAAATGAAAATTAAGTTATATTTTATTAAAATCATTGTAATTACTCCAGATTTCATAGTTTAGGATACAGGCTCCCCTAACCAAGTATCTTATTTGAAACTGAAAACAATAAATTATTGACCTCACGATAGAACTTGGCTATTTTTATTTCACGTTCAACCTGCAAAGAAAAAAAATAAACATAGTAAAATGCAAGAAGCTTAAAAATAACGATCGAAGGATTAGGTTCCGATCCATCACACTCATAGCACAAAATATTTACCAAATACCTACATCATGTCTTCAATGACTTAGATATCTTGAATAAATAAAACATGTCTAGAATATACTGTATTCGTTTACCACAATCATAGAGCTTACTCTAAGCTCTATGACCACAATAGTAAGCTATCTTGGTTCATAAAATGTGTTATTATGCTTCATAGTGAGCAAGTTTATTTACTTTTCACTGTGCTTATTTTTGCCAATCCGGCAGTGCACTGGAATTGCCATGTAATGGTAGAATATGAACAATATGCATTTTTAAACATTTGTACAAATGCTGAACCTGTCCCTATTGTATTCCTTCGTAGAGTATGATGTTTAACGGAACCTTCTGATTACTAGACCACAGAGAAATAGCATGTATCAGCTAATTAAGTGCTGTAAATAAAAAACTTCTGTGGAAAGTAATAGTTATGCATTAAATGCAATATTTTCTTAAAAAATCAAATGAGAACATGAAGTTATTTCTGTAAAATATCTTGTCCAGATGTTTTGTAGGGGTAGGAATAGTGGAAACTCAAATATATGCTAAATGTCTAGAATTTGTTTATACATTATTGCTTGACTTTTCCTAGGTATAAGTAGAAATTATTTTAGAGATTCTGTCGATATTTTGTGAATATTTTGTGCTATTAGGTTAACTACTTAGGATGCTTCCGCGGATGTGAAGGCTGCAATTCAAGATTGGATAGCACCAAAACGGATTCCCTTTGATATTTCCCGTGGTGAAAAAATCATTTTTTCTACTGGATGAAATAGAAAACAAACTAATCCTTTGTTTCTTAGCTTATAGTCAATCCATAGATCTTTCTTACACCACCATGAAGCTGCTTCTGTCACGCGAAGCCCCCGTTTACGAACCGAATGTTCAAGAATGATTGACGTCTTCATATCTATATCTCTTGTTTTGTCCCACTGCCGCCGTTTTCAATAATGTCGCTCGCTCAATTATTTTGATTATTAAAGACAGCCGCTTCGCGATAAAATTACGCGCCCAAGCCCACAAAATCATTGACATTTTTAGGATCGATGAACTATGGGGGGGAGGGGTAAACGCTTGCCAGTTATGTTATGAAGCCCTTTCCGATTACAGATCTTTGACACGGTTATTTTTATATCCAAATATATCGACGCGCTTAATATCGATTCCCTTCAGTGGTAAAGTGATTTCTCGACTCGATAAATTCGAAGTATAGTTGTGAAATCTTTTTTTAGGCGTATTACGTGACAAAACCTCGAGTTTTTTTTTCTATTCTCATCTAGGTTTACGAGTTTACTTGGTATCACTAACGTTGACTACGGAGTAGCCACCAGAGTATAAACTAACAATAAGTCATCGCCCTTTTCTTCATTATACAGCGCACATCAAAAGTGTCATTCCAAGAGGGCAGTAAAGGTGATTTGTTCTCTCCTCCAAACTTTTTTCTTTAGTTTTAGTTAGAGTTGTGTAATAATTGATCAGTACAGCCACAGGGAAATGTGTGCCTCATTTTATTGATATCTAAGCTTTAAAATTTCATAAATGCTAGTGATATACATTAGGATAAAATGAACTGAGAGAATCGCCAATAAATATATCCGATCGAGACTGGTGAAAAAGGATGTTTAATGTTAACTATTGGAAGTAGAAGAGCGAAACTAATTGGTCTCATCCTTAGACATAGGCGATTGCTGAAACGTGCGAAGAAAGAAGCGAGGAATGAGAGGAATTACGGAGGAAGACTAACGATGGAATGCATGAAGCAAATTATGAGGGATGTCAAAGTGAGACATTATTAAGGAATAAAGCAGCTGGATGGGAACAGAATGGCTGCAGACGACCAAGCAATCTTCATGTTGATGATCGCCGATTGTGAAAATCAGTCCCCTTCAGCGTAGAAATATTTTCCTTGAGAAAATGACATCCAGATTTTGTTGTAAAATCTTTCAAGCAATCTTCATGTTGATGATCGCCGATTGTGAAAATCAGTCCCCTTCAGCGTAGAAATATTTTCCTTGAGAAAATGACATCCAGATTTTGTTGTAAAATCTTTCAAGCAATCTTCATGTTGATGATCCCCGATTGTGAAAATCAGTCCCCTTCCGCGTATAAATATTTTCCTTGATAAAATGACATCCAGATTTTGTTGTAAAATCTTTCAAGCAATCTTCATGTTGATGATCGCCGATTGTGAAAATCAGTCCCCTTCCGCGTAGAAATTATTTCCTTGAGAAAATGACATCCAGATTTTGTTGTAAAATCTTTCAAGCAATCTTCATGTTGATGATCGCCGATTGTGAAAATCAGTCCCCTTCAGCGTAGAAATATTTTCCTTGAGAAAATGACATCCAGATTTTGTTGTAAAATCTTTCAAGCAATCTTCATGTTGATGATCGCCGATTGTGAAAATCAGTCCCCTTCAGCGTAGAAATATTTTCCTTGAGAAAATGACATCCAGATTTTGTTGTAAAATCTTTCAAGCAATCTTCATGTTGATGATCGCCGATTGTGAAAATCAGTCCCCTTCAGCGTAGAAATATTTTCCTTGAGAAAATGACATCCAGATTTTGTTGTAAAATCTTTCAAGCAATCTTCATGTTGATGATCGCCGATTGTGAAAATCAGTCCCCTTCAGCGTAGAAATATTTTCCTTGAGAAAATGTCATCCAGATTTTGTTGTAAAATCTTTCAAGCAATCTTCATGTTGATGATCGCCGATTGTGAAAATCAGTCCCCTTCAGCGTAGAAATATTTTCCTTGAGAAAATGACATCCAGATTTTGTTGTAAAATCTTTCAAGCAATCTTCATGTTGATGATCGCCGATTGTGAAAATCAGTCCCCTTCAGCGTAGAAATATTTTCCTTGAGAAAATGTCATCCAGATTTTGTTGTAAAATCTTTCAAGCAATCTTCATGTTGATGATCGCCGATTGTGAAAATCAGTCCCCTTCAGCGTAGAAATATTTTCCTTGAGAAAATGTCATCCAGATTTTGTTGTAAAATCTTTCAAGCAATCTTCATGTTGATGATCGCCGATTGTGAAAATCAGTCCCCTTCAGCGTAGAAATATTTTCCTTGAGAAAATGACATCCAGATTTTGTTGTAAAATCTTTCAAGCAATCTTCATGTTGATGATCGCCGATTGTGAAAATCAGTCCCCTTCAGCGTAGAAATATTTTCCTTAAGAAAATGTCATCCAGATTTTGTTGTCAAATCTTTCAAGCAATCTTCATGTTGATGATTGCCGATTGTGAAAATCAGTCCCCTTCAGCGTAGAAATATTTTCCTTGAGAAAATGACATCCAGATTTTGTTGTCAAATCTTTCAAGCAATCTTCATGTTGATGATCGCCGATTGTGAAAATCAGTCCCCTTCAGCGTAGAAATATTTTCCTTGAGAAAATGTCATCCAGATTTTGTTGTCAAATCTTTCAAGCAATCTTCATGTTGATGATTGCCGATTGTGAAAATCAGTCCCCTTCAGCGTAGAAATATTTTCCTTGAGAAAATGACATCCAGATTTTGTTGTAAAATCTTTCAAGCAATCTTCATGTTGATGATCGCCGATTGTGAAAATCAGTCCCCTTCAGCGTAGAAATATTTTCCTTGAGAAAATGACATCCAGATTTTGTTGTAAAATCTTTCAAGCAATCTTCATGTTGATGATCGCCGATTGTGAAAATCAGTCCCCTTCAGCGTAGAAATATTTTCCTTGAGAAAATGACATCCAGATTTTGTTGTAAAATCTTTCAAGCAATCTTCATGTTGATGATCGCCGATTGTGAAAATCAGTCCCCTTCAGCGTAGAAATATTTTCCTAGAGAAAATGTCATCCAGATTTTGTTGTAAAATCTTTCAAGCAATCTTCATGTTGATGATCGCCGATTGTGAAAATCAGTCCCCTTCCGCGTAGAAATATTTTCCTTGATAAAATGACATCCAGATTTTGTTGTAAAATCTTTCAAGCAATCTTCATGTTGATGATCGCCGATTGTGAAAATCAGTCCCCTTCAGCGTAGAAATATTTTCCTTGAGAAAATGACATCCAGATTTTGTTGTAAAATCTTTCAAGCAATCTTCATGTTGATGATCGCCGATTGTGAAAATCAGTCCCCTTCCGCGTAGAAATATTTTCCTTGATAAAATGACATCCAGATTTTGTTGTAAAATCTTTCAAGCAATCTTCATGTTGATGATCGCCGATTGTGAAAATCAGTCCCCTTCAGCGTAGAAATATTTTCCTTGAGAAAATGACATCCAGATTTTGTTGTAAAATCTTTCAAGCAATCTTCATGTTGATGATCGCCGATTGTGAAAATCAGTCCCCTTCAGCGTAGAAATATTTTCCTTGAGAAAATGACATCCAGATTTTGTTGTAAAATCTTTCAAGCAATCTTCATGTTGATGATCGCCGATTGTGAAAATCAGTCCCCTTCCGCGTAGAAATATTTTCCTTGATAAAATGACATCCAGATTTTGTTGTAAAATCTTTCAAGCAATCTTCATGTTGATGATCGCCGATTGTGAAAATCAGTCCCCTTCCGCGTAGAAATATTTTCCTTGATAAAATGACATCCAGATTTTGTTGTAAAATCTTTCAAGCAATCTTCATGTTGATGATCGCCGATTGTGAAAATCAGTCCCCTTCCGCGTAGAAATATTTTCCTTGAGAAAATGACATCCAGATTTTGTTGTAAAATCTTTCAAGCAATCTTCATGTTGATGATCGCCGATTGTGAAAATCAGTCCCCTTCAGCGTAGAAATATTTTCCTTGAGAAAATGACATCCAGATTTTGTTGTAAAATCTTTCAAGCAATCTTCATGTTGATGATCGCCGATTGTGAAAATCAGTCCCCTTCAGCGTAGAAATATTTTCCTTGAGAAAATGACATCCAGATTTTGTTGTAAAATCTTTCAAGCAATCTTCATGTTGATGATCGCCGATTGTGAAAATCAGTCCCCTTCAGCGTAGAAATATTTTCCTTGAGAAAATGACATCCAGATTTTGTTGTAAAATCTTTCAAGCAATCTTCATGTTGATGATCGCCGATTGTGAAAATCAGTCCCCTTCAGCGTAGAAATATTTTCCTTGAGAAAATGTCATCCAGATTTTGTTGTAAAATCTTTCAAGCAATCTTCATGTTGATGATCGCCGATTGTGAAAATCAGTCCCCTTCAGCGTAGAAATATTTTCCTTGAGAAAATGACATCCAGATTTTGTTGTAAAATCTTTCAAGCAATCTTCATGTTGATGATCGCCGATTGTGAAAATCAGTCCCCTTCAGCGTAGAAATATTTTCCTTGAGAAAATGTCATCCAGATTTTGTTGTAAAATCTTTCAAGCAATCTTCATGTTGATGATCGCCGATTGTGAAAATCAGTCCCCTTCAGCGTAGAAATATTTTCCTTGAGAAAATGTCATCCAGATTTTGTTGTAAAATCTTTCAAGCAATCTTCATGTTGATGATCGCCGATTGTGAAAATCAGTCCCCTTCAGCCTAGAAATATTTTCCTTGAGAAAATGACATCCAGATTTTGTTGTAAAATCTTTCAAGCAATCTTCATGTTGATGATCGCCGATTGTGAAAATCAGTCCCCTTCAGCGTAGAAATATTTTCCTTGAGAAAATGTCATCCAGAATTTGTTGTCAAATCTTTCAAGCCATCTTCATGTTGATGATTGCCGATTGTGAAAATCAGTCCCCTTCAGCGTAGAAATATTTTCCTTGAGAAAATGACATCCAGATTTTGTTGTCAAATCTTTCAAGCAATCTTCATGTTGATGATCGCCGATTGTGAAAATCAGTCCCCTTCAGCGTAGAAATATTTTCCTTGAGAAAATGTCATCCAGATTTTGTTGTCAAATCTTTCAAGCAATCTTCATGTTGATGATTGCCGATTGTGAAAATCAGTCCCCTTCAGCGTAGAAATATTTTCCTTGAGAAAATGACATCCAGATTTTGTTGTAAAATCTTTCAAGCAATCTTCATGTTGATGATCGCCGATTGTGAAAATCAGTCCCCTTCAGCGTAGAAATATTTTCCTTGAGAAAATGACATCCAGATTTTGTTGTAAAATCTTTCAAGCAATCTTCATGTTGATGATCGCCGATTGTGAAAATCAGTCCCCTTCAGCGTAGAAATATTTTCCTTGAGAAAATGACATCCAGATTTTGTTGTAAAATCTTTCAAGCAATCTTCATGTTGATGATCGCCGATTGTGAAAATCAGTCCCCTTCAGCGTAGAAATATTTTCCTTGAGAAAATGTCATCCAGATTTTGTTGTAAAATCTTTCAAGCAATCTTCATGTTGATGATCGCCGATTGTGAAAATCAGTCCCCTTCCGCGTAGAAATATTTTCCTTGATAAAATGACATCCAGATTTTGTTGTAAAATCTTTCAAGCAATCTTCATGTTGATGATCGCCGATTGTGAAAATCAGTCCCCTTCAGCGTAGAAATATTTTCCTTGAGAAAATGACATCCAGATTTTGTTGTAAAATCTTTCAAGCAATCTTCATGTTGATGATCGCCGATTGTGAAAATCAGTCCCCTTCCGCGTAGAAATATTTTCCTTGATAAAATGACATCCAGATTTTGTTGTAAAATCTTTCAAGCAATCTTCATGTTGATGATCGCCGATTGTGAAAATCAGTCCCCTTCAGCGTAGAAATATTTTCCTTGAGAAAATGACATCCAGATTTTGTTGTAAAATCTTTCAAGCAATCTTCATGTTGATGATCGCCGATTGTGAAAATCAGTCCCCTTCAGCGTAGAAATATTTTCCTTGAGAAAATGACATCCAGATTTTGTTGTAAAATCTTTCAAGCAATCTTCATGTTGATGATCGCCGATTGTGAAAATCAGTCCCCTTCCGCGTAGAAATATTTTCCTTGATAAAATGACATCCAGATTTTGTTGTAAAATCTTTCAAGCAATCTTCATGTTGATGATCGCCGATTGTGAAAATCAGTCCCCTTCCGCGTATAAATATTTTCCTTGATAAAATGACATCCAGATTTTGTTGTAAAATCTTTCAAGCAATCTTCATGTTGATGATCGCCGATTGTGAAAATCAGTCCCCTTCCGCGTAGAAATATTTTCCTTGAGAAAATGACATCCAGATTTTGTTGTAAAATCTTTCAAGCAATCTTCATGTTGATGATCGCCGATTGTGAAAATCAGTCCCCTTCAGCGTAGAAATATTTTCCTTGAGAAAATGACATCCAGATTTTGTTGTAAAATCTTTCAAGCAATCTTCATGTTGATGATCGCCGATTGTGAAAATCAGTCCCCTTCAGCGTAGAAATATTTTCCTTGAGAAAATGACATCCAGATTTTGTTGTAAAATCTTTCAAGCAATCTTCATGTTGATGATCGCCGATTGTGAAAATCAGTCCCCTTCAGTGTAGAAATATTTTCCTTGAGAAAATGACATCCAGATTTTGTTGTAAAATCTTTCAAGCAATCTTCATGTTGATGATCGCCGATTGTGAAAATCAGTCCCCTTCAGCGTAGAAATATTTTCCTTGAGAAAATGACATCCAGATTTTGTTGTAAAATCTTTCAAGCAATCTTCATGTTGATGATCGCCGATTGTGAAAATCAGTCCCCTTCAGCGTAGAAATATTTTCCTTGAGAAAATGTCATCCAGATTTTGTTGTAAAATCTTTCAAGCAATCTTCATGTTGATGATCGCCGATTGTGAAAATCAGTCCCCTTCAGCGTAGAAATATTTTCCTTGAGAAAATGACATCCAGATTTTGTTGTAAAATCTTTCAAGCAATCTTCATGTTGATGATCGCCGATTGTGAAAATCAGTCCCCTTCAGCGTTGAAATATTTTCCTTGAGAAAATGACATCCAGATTTTGTTGTAAAATCTTTCAAGCAATCTTCATGTTGATGATCGCCGATTGTGAAAATCAGTCCCCTTCAGCGTAGAAATATTTTCCTTGAGAAAATGTCATCCAGATTTTGTTGTAAAATCTTTCAAGCAATCTTCATGTTGATGATCGCCGATTGTGAAAATCAGTCCCCTTCAGCGTAGAAATATTTTCCTTGAGAAAATGTCATCCAGATTTTGTTGTAAAATCTTTCAAGCAATCTTCATGTTGATGATCGCCGATTGTGAAAATCAGTCCCCTTCAGCGTAGAAATATTTTCCTTGAGAAAATGTCATCCAGATTTTGTTGTAAAATCTTTCAAGCAATCTTCATGTTGATGATCGCCGATTGTGAAAATCAGTCCCCTTCAGCGTAGAAATATTTTCCTTGAGAAAATGTCATCCAGATTTTGTTGTAAAATCTTTCAAGCAATCTTCATGTTGATGATCGCCGATTGTGAAAATCAGTCCCCTTCAGCGTAGAAATATTTTCCTTGAGAAAATGACATCCAGATTTTGTTGTAAAATCTTTCAAGCAATCTTCATGTTGATGATCGCCGATTGTGAAAATCAGTCCCCTTCAGCGCAGAAATATTTTCCTTGAGAAAATGTCATCCAGATTTTGTTGTAAAATCTTTCAAGCAATCTTCATGTTGATGATCGCCGATTGTGAAAATCAGTCCCCTTCAGCGTAGAAATATTTTCCTTGAGAAAATGACATCCAGATTTTGTTGTAAAATCTTTCAAGCAATCTTCATGTTGATGATCGCCGATTGTGAAAATCAGTCCCCTTCAGCGTAGAAATATTTTCCTTGAGAAAATGACATCCAGATTTTGTTGTAAAATCTTTCAAGCAATCTTCATGTTGATGATCGCCGATTGTGAAAATCAGTCTACTTCAGCGTAGAAATATTTTCCTTGAGAAAATGTCATCCAGATTTTGTTGTAAAATCTTTCAAGCAATCTTCATGTTGATGATCGCCGATTGTGAAAATCAGTCCCCTTCAGCGTAGAAATATTTTCCTTGAGAAAATGTCATCCAGATTTTGTTGTAAAATCTTTCAAGCAATCTTCATGTTGATGATCGCCGATTGTGAAAATCAGTCCCCTTCAGCGTAGAAATATTTTCCTTGAGAAAATGACATCCAGATTTTGTTGTAAAATCTTTCAAGCAATCTTCATGTTGATGATCGCCGATTGTGAAAATCAGTCCCCTTCAGCGTAGAAATATTTTCCTTGAGAAAATGTCATCCAGATTTTGTTGTCAAATCTTTCAAGCAATCTTCATGTTGATGATTGCCGATTGTGAAAATCAGTCCCCTTCAGCGTAGAAATATTTTCCTTGAGAAAATGACATCCAGATTTTGTTGTAAAATCTTTCAAGCAATCTTCATGTTGATGATCGCCGATTGTGAAAATCAGTCCCCTTCAGCGTAAAAATATTTTCCTTGAGAAAATGTCATCCAGATTTTGTTGTCAAATCTTTCAAGCAATCTTCATGTTGATGATTGCCGATTGTGAAAATCAGTCCCCTTCAGCGTAGAAATATTTTCCTTGAGAAAATGTCATCCAGATTTTGTTGTAAAATCTTTCAAGCAATCTTCATGTTGATGATCGCCGATTGTGAAAATCAGTCCCCTTCAGCGTAGAAATATTTTCCTTGAGAAAATGTCATCCAGATTTTGTTGTAAAATCTTTCAAGCAATCTTCATGTTGATGATCGCCGATTGTGAAAATCAGTCCCCTTCAGCGTAGAAATATTTTCCTTGAGAAAATGTCATCCAGATTTTGTTGTAAAATCTTTCAAGCAATCTTCATGTTGATGATCGCCGATTGTGAAAATCAGTCCCCTTCAGCGTAGAAATATTTTCCTTGAGAAAATTTCATCCAGATTTTGTTGTCAAATCTTTCAAGCAATCTTCAAGTTGATGATTGCTGATTGTGAAAATCAGTCCCCTTCAGCGTAGAAATATTTTCCTTGATAAAATGACATCCAGATTTTGTTGTTAAATCTTTCAAGCAATCTTCATGTTGATGATCGCCGATTGTGAAAATCAGTCCCCTTCAGCGTAGAAATATTTTCCTTGATAAAATGACATCCAGATTTTGTTGTCAAATCTTTCAAGCAATCTTCATGTTGATGATCGCCGATTGTGAAAATCAGTCCCCTTCAGCGTAGAAATATTTTCCTTGAGAAAATGACATCCAGATTTTGTTGTAAAATCTTTCAAGCAATCTTCATGTTGATGATTACCGATTGTGAAAATCAGTCCCCTTCAGCGTAGAAATATTTTCCTTGATAAAATTAATTCCAGATTTTGTTGTCAAATCTTTCAAGCAATCTTCATGTTGAAGATCGCCGATTGTGAAAATCAGTCCCCTTCAGCGTAGAAATATTTTCCTTGATAAAATGACATCCAGATTTTGTTGTAAAATCTTTCAAGCAATCTTCATGTTGATGATCGCCGATTGTGAAAATCAGTCCCCTTCAGCGTAGAAATATTTTCCTTGATAAAATGACATCCAGATTTTGTTGTAAAATCTTTCAAGCAATCTTCATGTTGATGATCGCCGATTGTGAAAATCAGTCCCCTTCAGCGTAGAAATATTTTCCTTGATAAAATGACATCCAGATTTTGTTGTAAAATCTTTCAAGCAATCTTCATGTTGATGATCGCCGATTGTGAAAATCAGTCCCCTTCAGCGTAGAAATATTTTCCTTGTGAAAATGACATCCAGATTTTGTTGTCAAATCTTTCTTCAGCGCTATCAAGTAATACGTGATAGCGTCACGAGTTTTTTTTCTTATTTTCACCAAGTTCTACGAATTTACTCAATATTCTCTGCTCTTTAGCTTGGGAATAGGAATTTACCTTACGTCTGATTTCAATAAATTACGACTCAGCTCAGTGATGCATATGATAGAAAGTGGGCGATGGCTCAGTTTACGCTTGTGACCACTCGTTTGTTGACATTGGTGATATCGGATAAACTCGTAAAATTGAATGAGAAGGAATAATCACTATATTATCTGGTGTGACTTCATGGCGCCGGAGAAAGATTTGACAAACTTAAATATAAAGTCATTCGCTTGATGAAACTGTAGCTCCATTGAAGGGAATCGTTTTTCAACATCGGCAGCAGTTATTATTTCGGAGATAGGTTTGCTGCAGCATTCCATTCTACTCTTTAGCTAACGGCTCTAATCCTTCATGAGTCTTCATTTTTAAATTTCAAGTTGGTAATTAACCTGATGCATTCCATCTTGCTTTCCTCTGTAATTTTTCACATTCATTATTGTGTAAGCTTTGCTTAATTTGAGTGTTCACATTAATTATTCGATTGGTTGATGAATGAGTGGAAATTTCTTAATTACGGACCACTTTTATATTAAATATTTCCTTAATTTTGGCTGCAGTCGCAATTTAATGTCAATAGTGTTTAAGACATCTGTTTCCTAAAAATATTTTATTATTTCTTCTGAAATTACATTATTTACGCTTAACGTTGTTCCGTGGTATTTAAGGGCACTCACATTTTCAAATTCCTTATTATCTAGTTTTAGTTCTCCTCTGTATTTAGGAGCAAGACTACTTATTTGAAAAGATCATACTATTTTGTGACGTTTTATATAGGCTGTTATAATTTCGTGGCATCGAGTCACCGAATTAGGAATTTAGAAAAAAACTAAGCTCATTTATAGCAGCGAAAAGTTAGCATTAAGGTGGGTCTATACTTCCAAGCCGCCTCAATTTAACGGTCGCCGCCTGTGGTTGCCTACTGGGCTGGTAGAAGCCTATTGGGAAACTGTGAAGGCTGCGCTGACAAAAATGGAGTGGGGAATGACTATCCTTGGGTGGGGATGGAAAAGGTCTACTCATTTGTCAATGTAGGTTTGAATGTTTAACTTTGCTATAGCCTTAATACAAAAACAGCATCAATGGTTGTTAATTTTTGGCATATACAAAAGACGATTCTTTGATTTAATTGGGCTGAAAATCCTCATTTCGGAATCTAGCCTTCGCAACGTGCCCCGGAATATTACCAAAATATTTTATAAAAACCAAATTTTGCTATTTTTTATTAAAAAACGCAACCACTTCATGATAAAGTTACTCCACTTAAATCAACAAACGACTTTTCATCTACAGAAGACAAAAATTGCAAGCCTCCAGCTGTCTCGGCGAAGCCGTTACTGGGTTAGAGGGAAACGTCTGAAAGAAGCTTCTTAGCCCCGGTATAGAGCCACCTTAAGACATTCCACTTATGAGAGGAAATCTATTTGTTTCGGTGGCAACGAAAAAGTGTTTTTTTTTAGTGTTGAATATTTTGAGGAACTTATTTTTATTTCATGCTTTGAACAATCTAGATTCCCAATTGAGTTCGCCACAAAAGTAAACGACGTTGCCCAATTTTGGCGTGTATTGAAGTGCGTCGTACGAACCCGAAGACGCGAATTCAAAGCAATTGCCAAATTTTGAGCGTTATCTTCACTCCATGGCCTTCGTGAGTGTGATATCTGCCAGCGATGCTTTCCCCTCGGCTTGCTGATGTCAAGTGCATTACCTCTGGCTCCACTTAATACATAGCTGGTACTAAGTCTCCCGAAGGTCGACTTCGTGGCAGGGCGTTCGATAGTTAACTCTCGGTTCCCCTTATCTTATGGCATGGGCGATATCTACGCACTTGAAATCAATAACAGAAAGCAGCGTAGGATTACAACATCGAAGCATGTGCGCATTTCATTCAACGACCATCGGGAAGTTTCATGGTCAGCGTGAAATAAAGTAACCCGAAAGAGCCAGCGTTGATCGCTAGGATGAAGTGGATTGTTTTCGATCGGGATATTATCTTTTTCTAGGGTGAGTATCCATTGGGTCAAAAGATAGTAAACATTCTAAGTGTTTCAAGGCAAAGTGTGAAAATTTTGCTGTCACAATTAGCATTTCCAGCTAGACGATACACAATTTTATTTTAAAAGAACTTTTCAGTTTTACATTTTGATTAATATGCTGTGAAAATATATTGTGAAAACTGTAGAGAGTTCTTTTGTCGTATACAAGTTCCACCACATCAGTCCTGATGCAACATAAGTAATTGATATAAAATGGATTCGGCTACCACATTATTATAATCCATATTCATGAAACCAATGAACAATAATATTTATTTGGTACTACCGTTATTTCATACATGATGATGACGCCTTTGCTTCGAAACCGCTTGCACCAAGTGAACAATTTCTGTGAAAATTGCGCATCGATGTTTTGTTTCCTCTAAATGATGCACTTTTATATTTGAGCTACTTGGATTACGTTTAGTTCAGGTCTGGAGTCAAGAAGGCTTTCATGAAGAAGGGGCAATTACTATGCTCAAAGAAGATACCATTTTGAGAATAAAAAACATTATGTGACAACATTCGCGTAGGGTGCGGCACTCTATGGGTCAGAAGCGTGGTTTATTGGAAAACGGGACCAGGAATTAATATTAGTCTTTGAAACTTGGTGTTGGAGATGAATGATTGAGATCAAATGGACATGCGAATTGAGAAATGCGGAGGTATACATAGGAGCCGAAGAACGAAGGACTCCGTGTAACAACACGAAAAAAAGAACGCGACGAATTGAACTTACCACGCGACACAATACATTCGATAAAATCGCAAATTATTGATGGGGGTAATAATAGGGAAAAGTCTCCCGTGGAATACCAATGTACAAAAACCTGGAACAGACGAAGAGGGATCTGGGGAAAACGAATTCCAGGGAATTCACGGAGTTAGCTTAGAATAGGGATGAATGGATGGCTCTGGTTATGGATTGGTTTGTTGGGGTGGCGCTTACAAGTGCACCATTAGACCTATTGCGGTGTTACAATAAAGAATTATTAGAACGGTTACCTTCAAAAATAGATTTCATCACACATTTCCAATTTTCCGCGCGTTACAAGTTCTACCCTTAAGTTATTTTTTTGTGTATAAAGTGTTGAAAAACTTTTTTTTGCGTAATGGGCAATTGCATGACACATCGCCCTGGCATCATAGGCGGATCCATCGCTTTCAATTTGATGTTCTACCCCCTAGGCAACATTTGAATTTATTTCTGAGAAGTTTTTTTTTATTTTGCCCCGAAAATCTTTAATCTACGTCCAATGGCAGTTAAAATGGAAAACAAAGTTAACTCATATTTAAAGAAGATAAAAATAGGCTATTTGAACATGATGATATTGAAATACTATTTGAAAATTTCCATGAAATTGTTGGTTTCCAAGAAAATTATTAAAATTATGTAAATTGTGCATAGTACATACCATTTAAAACTGAAAACATTTATGTTCTTTTGCACGAAATTCTTGGTTACCCCCGCACAGGTTTAAAATCTTTGGGGTAACCTAAAGCTTCCCTATTTATTTTCTGTTAATTTTTTTTGTTAATGTACTTAGTAATGTGTATCTCTATGTTCATTCTTAGTATTGAAAGACTTATCATGATGAAGCTCTGAAGATCCTAATCTCAAATACTTGAATGCTTAAAAAGAAATATTTAAGATATAAAAATGTTCACGCACACCAAAAAATAGTAGTTTAGGCATCACAGACTCTGGTTAAACATCAATTATGCAAAAATATTTTTCGTAGCTAAATCAGCCATGAACTTGCTATATTAAAGTTTGTACTTCAAACTTTACTTCTGCAACTAGCCTATTTGTGGAAAAATCATTTCCTATAATTATCAAGATCTTAGTTTTGGATTAATAGTGCGAAAAAATATTGGAAACATATTACAGTCTTTGAATTGAAAGGCTGATTACGAATAGTCTCAAATTCATACTTGAATTCATAAAAAAGACAATATTTAAGACATAAATATTCCGTTCACCAAAGTAAAGAAATTTCGGTTGCACAGATTCTATATATGAATAAACGAAAGCTAAGTATTTGTTTACCAATGTTAAATAAAATTGTGTCCATATAATTGTATATATTTAAAAACCTAAAGTATACTAAAAATGATGAAATTTCAGTCATAATGGCTTGTTCTAATCTGATGAAATATGTCTGAAAGTACAATATATTTGGAGAAAAATGTTTTATCCTTCAGTTGACGTCCCTGCCTGTCTCCTTGGATTAACAATATGGGTCAATCTCTAAATGCTCTAAACCAGTTTTCCATAGGCGAAAATAATATACTCTACCTTGAAGTCCCTTAATTCCCATACCTACTATTCATGATTTGGCCCGGAAATATTTTCGGCGCACAAACTCGGTCCCTTGGCAAATTTTTCTGAAGTTAGATCAAGAGTGGTGACATTTTCTTCCCTAAAACTCTCAAGATATGGACTCTAATCAAAATCGTTAGGTATAGGTGTTGCCACATAGTTCTGAAATACACATAGGTATGTATACAATAGTTTTTCGCTAGTTATTATAGGGAATGCATTTACACAGTTATTAATGGTTGCAAAATATAAACATCTGTGCTGAAGTGGCTGACGTGAAACATTGTTGACAGCAGCTACATTGTTGCAAATTTAGCGTGATGCTTATGAGCTTGTGTTTATTTTTTTCAATTTGCAATTCACCTGTGTTGAAAATGGAAATTCGGGGATTTTTCCAGTTAAATGTGATGCTATGCGAAACAAATGACACTAAAACCAACTGAATCGGTCTAGCCGTTTTCTCAATCATTAGCATCGCCGCCCCCTCGCCGGACATTGGCTATTCTTAGTATAGATAGTAAATACGACCTTATTTGCTGGATAAATCGAGCTAATAAATACTGAAAAATGGTACACAAGCAGTAGGTACTGGGAAAAATCTATTCTCGGTCACCCAGAAATGTGTTAATTTCGCACTTTAATGGAAAAATTCATTTTTGGTTTCGTGGGAGTGAGGATGCTCTCCGGAGGGCGTGCATAAAATGAGGTAAAGATGATTAGTGGCGAGGTGAGTGGTAGTAAACGATATTGTTATGTTAAATAGGTACCGGTTTGTTGCCGCATTTTTACTACCGCAGTGTTAATCTAATGGTATAATATCTGTGTCAAAGTATTTTTATTCTCTTTCTCGCTTCTTTATCACTAATCAGATAATGTCTCAGTTATGCTACCGTTTTTGCTTTATTTAAAATGTTGAAAAAAAGAGACTTTTTATTAATTCAAAATTAGACATTTTTATAACATAAAAGTTGCCGTGTCTTTTATTCAAAACATTATGATTGCATTCCGGAAATTTCTTTTGTTTTTATATTTAATTTACTACCCATGATCGTCAACACATCGCCAACAACCGCAGGAATTCATGCAAAAATGTTTCTCGGGTGTTATTAAATAAATTATTATTAATATTATTATTATCATAAAAAGCGGCCACATTTAACGGCATTGAGAAGCCCTAAAGATAATGTACAAGTCGTTATTCGAAACGTCGGCACCCGTTGGAACACCCGAGAAACCTTTCTGTGTAAGATTCACCGGGAAAACCTTAATCTTTTATCACAGGATTTAATATTTGTTTTCAGCTTTTTATTGATATTTTTATACCAGTATTATTTTAAACATTTATTTGGTGACGTGTCAGTTGGATATATGTTTATTCGCCTTAATCGATAAACGCTGCAAGACCATTGCGGCCGCGGGGGTTACTTCCGCTGTCTAAAACGTCGAGAATACCGTTAGAGCATATTATTATCGTTTATATAGACTACCGTCAGTAAACTCACGTTTCGATGCCGCAGCGCTAGAAGACTCCCTTGAAGAGTTAAAGAGTGGATTAGCATCCCCGAAATGTTGAGCCTCGAGCGCAAAAAAATCGCTGCCTATTTGCACCTTAATGATAAAATGGCGGTGACATACACTTAGAGATAAATATTTAGGTCGATATCGTGCAGTTTTATCTTCAAGGAAATATTTTTATTATCGCTGTTTCTATTTCCTTGTTCCTCAATCCGATCTGCTCATTTTTAGGCTCCTGTGAAATGAACCTCGGCATTTGAGGGCAGTGCGCCGTCTTGGTACGAAACATCAGCTTTACCTGTCCATTTGTACTAATGCAACACATGAATAGTAAAATGCGATGCTGGAATGAATGAGCGAACAGTCAAAGTTGAGTGACATAAATTATGGAAAAAAATTATACCAATTGGGTATTAATATATGTAACTATGGACCATCAACCTCAGCTTTGAGCTAATTTAGAAAAAGAAATTTAACATTTGTTGGAAAATGGTATATTGGAGCGTGAATCTCCAATATTGACTACTTTTCGGTCAAAAACATTGTCAGTGCAGATCCGCTGCCAATCAGTCGAGTTCACTGACATCTTCCGGTGTCAAGTTCCACCAAATACAATTGACTCCCAGAACAAACTGATTGAAATGAGGACATTGCAGTTTTCTTCTTCATTCAAACCTTGCTAAAGTAACCAGTGCAGTATCGAGGCTTTTACGGTGGAATTGTTCCATAATGATAAATTAAGAAATTTTTTCTGCTGTTTAGCTGTTTTCCATTACCTGGTAAATAAGTCACTCAAGTGTAAAACCTCATTTATTTACTATAACTAACTCGAGATAGCTAAGCAAAGGAGGTATTCTCTTAAAGAAGAGTCAAATGAAAGCTGCCAACACTTTAGTGCGTTCCACATTTCGTAGACAATATGGGCTCTTTGGGGAATTTATTTCCTATTTAAATCTCCATAAATCCGTAGGTGCAATGTTGCCAGTAGCAGCAGGAAAATTAGCTTAGTATTATAAAGTATTCTAACTGTACCTCTAAGAGTCTTTCGGTAAGCCAATATTATCCTCAGAAGTAACTTATTTTAATTAGAGGTGGCGTTGGAAATGGTTGCCAACGTGGGATAGAGGTGAGAACAGGGAATGTAAATTTGGCAAAAGCGTTCTCCGTAACAAACACGTTCATGCTGACAACTCAATGTGGAAAGGGTTGCCGCATGCCTGGAATACCATGAAAAGTCATGTAATTTGAAAATGGGCCTGGAAAACCTGGAAAAGTTATGAAAAAATGAGAAATGATGTAGTCTGGAAAAATGTTTAACAAAGTCAAAATCTGATTGTTTTCAATAAGCGAGAAGTACCATTTTGGGCACTGCCTGTTGGTGCGTAGACTTACGGTTTTTAGCACCTTGCTTGAATGAATGGCGGCAGTCGGCCGCTGACGGTGAATAAATGGAATGAATCGCAGACGAAATTGCCAATCCAATGCAGTTAATGTGTAAAATAACGTTAATAATGTGAAAAACGTTTGCCTTTTAAACACATTAATTTTTACTTTCAGAAGGTGCTCATTATTAATTACATATTTTAATAATAGCCATTTTCTAATATAATTTCAAAAGTTTACGATTGTAGCACAATTAAGTACCAAGAGATGGAAGCTTCTCGCAGCAATAGGATGTGCTTATTAACGAAATCACATCGCCCGTAAATATTCGTTCGCATTCATTTGTTCTCCGGAATCAACATCGACCGATTGCCAGGATACCGATCGGCTACGCTCAGCAAGGACTGCCGCCAGCAGCCGGCGTGCTCCTATTCTTGTGCCTTCTTTAAAATCAATACTTAGAGAAGAATAGGTATTTTCGTCTGGAAAAATGAAAATTTTGACCTGGAAAAGTCCTGGAATTTCATAGTATCCAGTATGTAGCGACTCTGTTGGTGCATGCGCTCTTAGGTGCCAGTGAAGCTTACACAAAAACAGTAGCAGAACAGGGAAGTTTGAATGCATGGGAAATCACGTGATACTGAAGAATGATAAAAATCAGTTGGACAGAATCGCCAATGAATAAATCATGCTGAGCTAATAAGAAAATACGCTGGGTGGAAACTTAGACAAAAGCAGACGAAAAATAAATATTGTGGCAGCGATAGCTGGAGGTAGCAACCCAAAGGTGGTGGTTTCGAATCCTGCAGTTGGCGTGGAACTTTGTGTTTGCCTTGTGCTTAAGGTTTTGTGTTAGATGGTGTGAAATGGCCTTTGAATTTGTTACTCCTGAAAATCAAAAGTCTACTGCTAGAAAAAAGCAACAACTAAAAATTATTTCAACCAGCGCAAATAGAGCATTTGACAGAGCATTTGAGCAGAGCGAGTGACATACATTGGTATGTGAGAACCCTCTTCCTTTCTAGTAGCGTCATTAATGTTGTGATGATTAGCTATTTTTAAATTATTTCTCTTTTGATTATTGGGATCATTTTCAGGATATCTAATGTCGGATGGAAAAGGCCAGGTTTACATATATGAAGCTTCTGTTTTTAAGGAGAGATCTAAGCCTGTCATTAAAAACGCGCATCTTTCAATTTGTCTTTTCGACTTTGCTGTACGCTGTAGAGGCCTGGACTCGGACTGAGGCCACGGAGAGCAAGATTCTAGCCTTTGAAATGTGGCTTTTCAGACTTATTCTAAGGATCACTTGGATGGATCATGTGGCAAATGAAGAAGTTCTTCACAGAATGGGTTGTCAACCTGAACAAATGTGGACGATTGAACATCGTAAGTTACTATGCCTAGGACATATAATGAGACACGAAATTAAATATGGACTGCTTCAGTTCAGCTCTCCGAGAAAAAGTTGAAGAAAGACGTGGCCCTGCTAGAATGAGGATTTCCTTGCTAGCCAATCTGAGAAAATGGTATTGAGCAACATCGGTGGAACAATTCCTAACAGTATCAAGAATAAGGACCGAACAAGGCAAAAGAAGAAGAAAATTATTTCTGTCTCAGATTCCGCGGTACAACCTTAGCAGCTGTTGCACCAAATATTCAAGTCCATCATCATTTGTATTGTAACGGTGATAAAAAGTTAGCTATGGTTTGCGGCTCCTCGCCAGTTCTGGTACCTTAGCGCCAAAAACTAGTTGGATTGGTTTCCTAAGGACTTAGGAGTTTCTTGGAGGCCAAGCCGTGAATTTCGGCGGATTGCGCAAAAAGAAGTTTTCATGTTTATTTTTGTAGAAGGGGAGTCGCCCCTTTAATTGATGGGCGTCTTTGTCTCGCCTTGCGAGTCAAGGACAGGCTGGGATCTGTGGTCCCCATTGACGCACTCTTTAATCCCCTTCCGTGACACTTACATGACCTTATCGACCCGAAATTTCGGCAGGACCTACGCCGCCACCATGAATGAGTTCAATCCCAACGTCTGACCCTCCAATCTTCTGCTGCTGTTAAAATTGCAAGGGCGTCGATAAACATTCTCTGCGGGACCATCGGCGGCCCCACCCTAAACTCGCGATTGGATACTCATTTCACTCTTTCTAAGGACGGCGAGATAATGATTTGGGTAGACATCTCTTCCAAAATGCTTCATAGGGTTGCTGCATGCCGATAATGTGGCGTTGCATAACGGCCGTTTCCAGAAAATAAAAAAATAACGAATTGTGTATGTTTTTTCGCGAAAAGAACGGGGAGTGGGCTTCTATAATTGGGTGAATAGGAGATAATAAGTTTGTGACTTATGTGCCTCGATTGATGAAAAACATGCCCCATCTATGCGGGTGTATTTCGTTATCGTTTCGAAAATTTCGTACACTTTCTGTTTTATGGTCAAAACACGTCTGATTACGAGAGCTTTTTCGCAAATCATCTTACTACGAGAGATAACATTGTTTTACGAGGCAAATATCCGAGTGTGTTTTCGAGAGTGTATTTGAATTCAAGCGATTTAATCTCTCATTTGTCGTTCTTTATTTCTTGTCCTTAAAACATATAAATATGCGCAATGTATGCCAGGCGAGAATTTATAAAAATTCTCGCCTGGCGAGAAATAAATAAAAACTTTTTTTGGCGTGGAGGTTTTAAAAAGTGGGTAAAATTAATGTTTCTGATTGTTAATTGTTCATTGACCTTTCTGTGCATATGCATCTTCATTCATGTACAGGTTGAATGCAAGATGCTTAGGTACCTTCTATGAGCCTACTTTATGGTTTTTCAATCTAATAAGAGTTAACAAATAAATGGCAGGTTCATCGAGATTCCCGCCTACAATGTCTCCGAATAAGTGGTGTCTTTTATTACGCTTTCTTCTAAATCTATTATCCAGAAAAAAATCCCTCCTAAACTCCATAGGTCTTTTGCCTCCATACAAATCGTCCAAAATCCTTCTCACTCCTCTACCACGTTTGACCAACCTTCTCATCTCTAACACCCTCTTCAGCATGCCCTTACCTATCAATTCTTATTCAAGAAAGTCTTCTCCGTATCCTCGTTTCTTCTATCAGCCTCCTTTCTTCCCTAACATTATTTAGCAATTCCTCTTAGTTTTCCGAGTTTTTTCTCTTCCATCCTTCTCCACATCCACCTCGCAGAAACCTCCAGTTGACGCTCATCATCCTTCCGTGAGGACCAATTTCCTGAACCGTACAGGGATGCACCCCTTGTTGGGGTTTTAACTCATTTTTTCTTAATACCTTTGCTACAGTTTTCGATTATTGATCCCATAATTTTTTAAATTCTTCTTCAGCTAACGCAAACCTTCGCCTCATGTCGTTACCGCTAAACTCATTCTCATTCAGAGCACTCCTCATGGTTTTCTTCGCTCTTGTCTTTTTGTTCTCTCCATCGAACGGCACCTCAAAATCCAAGAAGAAAACCTATTAAACTAATTAATTAGATAGATAGAATTAAGAACACGTACTTTTTTGTAGATTTTCGCTGTTCATTTTAATTTTGGTAAGTTTCTTTTGGATTTCTGCGATTAAACTAAACTTTTTTAGCAACTGTTTCGCCGTGCTATTCTGCCGGCTTCGTCAGGCATTCTAAATCAATCAACTGTTGCTAAAAAGTTTAGTTTAATCGCAGAAATCCAAAAGAAACTTACCAAAATTAAGAACACGTAGATAAAAAAAGAATTCTTTTCTTTTTTAACTACGTTTTCTCATTTCTGCTGTGACATGGGGCGTTCGCCCGTCGTGGAAACAATTATTAGACCATGGCTTTAAAACCTACACGCGGTGGATAGTAGCATGATGCCCTTTGGGGGATCGTAATGATAACTGAAATAAACATTACCTAGGAAGGTGGTACTAAGGAAAAGGGCATAAAATGTTACTGCAGTAATATATTAAAAATTTCGTAAGAGTATTTAGCTATGTAATGTCACTAGAGGTCCTTAGTCGATAGCCAGTATTCAAAGGACTCGTTTGATGCTGCTCTCATATATGCCAGTCACATCACGCGTTCCTATTTTTTCACTTTCCCGTCTCGCTTGAGCTATCTCATGGAACGTAATCGGAGTCCACTCCAGCAGTTTTCACCGTTTATTTTATCTACCAAATTTGCCTTCAGCGAAGAATAGAGGCTATTCAAATCCCAAAGAAACGTCGTTATCATTTTAAGTTTTCTACCAAATAAATGGAAGGTCCTTTTATTATAATTTTCCCGACCGCGAGGACTGTTTCCTGCCATTTCCTTCGTAAAACTATCTATTCTTCACCATGTAATCACTTTTTACCGCTGTATCTTTTGTCTCTCCTCATGCCGTCCAAGGTTCCTATTCCTATCCCTCGATTATCAAACGTTCTTCCCCTCTCTCTCTCTCCTTTCAGCATGTCGTTTCCCATCAATTAAGTCCTCTGGGTAATTTTGTTGCCTCCTCATTCCCTCTACCAGCTTCCTTTCCTCACCTATCATATCTAACAGTTCTTTATTCGTCCTTTACTCCACCCAGCTTACTCTGCCCGTCCTCCTATACGCCTATTTCCCAAAAGCCTCCAATCGACGCTCATTCTCCTTCCGTAACGACCAATTTTTGAACCAGAACGCAAGGGTTGCACCCTATATGATATTATTAGTATTATTATTCGGGTAATCTACAGGTAAAGATGGGTCCCAATGGAAGCGAATGAAAATATTCTAGATTTTTACATCCATAGGACCTTAAGTCGTTACTCAATTTCTTTCTTCATCTCAGTATATGCCTTACCCTTCTTCTTCCAGTCTATAAAACCTATTCTCTTTCTTCCCCTTCCCCACTTACCAAACATACTTCCCTCTTTCACGGCCTTGAGCAACCCATAGCCCCTCATTGCCTCTTCCAACCACCTTCTCAGCCTCCTCTTAATCTCCTCCGGAAGTTTCCTTTCCTCACCCACCATACCAAGCACTTCCTCGTTTGTCTTCCTATCCGTCCACTGCATTTTCTCAATTCTCCTCCACACACACCTCAAACACCTGCAGCATATTCACGCCTTCCTTTCTCTTAGTCCACGTCTCTGCCCCATGCAACGCCACACTCCGTGTTAAACATTTCACAACCCTCTTCTTAATATTATTATCCGAGGTCCCAGTCATCAGCTCCCTCCTATTGTCGAATTCGAAGCGCAGTTCTTCTTCTAATGTCTTTCATTCTATGTCCATTTTCTTCCAACGTACAACCGTGATAATTAAGTTTATTTGCTTACTCCAGTTTGTGCCCTTCTACTTTTATGACCAGCCTCGCTTTCTTTTTCCTAGAAATTTTTTTTTTCATTTTGTTTTCTTAAAATTAATTTACATTCCGGATTCCCCGCACTGATTTTCTAGTACGTCTACTAAAACTTGCAATCCCTTCGATAATCGACTAACCAACGCCTGGTCGTCCGCGAAACACACTGACTCTATCAGCTGGCCTCCGATTTTTTAAATATTTTATATAATCTATTTTTCAATATTTAGGTCATAGATTATTCATTTTACATATATTTTTAATAATAAACATGGCAGGCAAATCCTTAATACTTGGCAGTTGAATTGTTGATGACGTTGATAGAGAATTCAACGGGTGTGGAACGTTTTTGTGAATATCTCGTGATCATTTTTATTAATTATGCGTTTCTATAAATGATAGTTACGCCATGGAAACCTGAGACTCGTCGTGAAGATGTAGTTTGTGATGTCTCCCTGTAATAAGATTTTCAGCACCTCTAGTTAGGTTTAAAACAAGATATTAAAACAAATTATCAAAACAAATACTAGGATAAAATATAATTTTTTTATAGACAACTTTCATTTTCATGCATAACTAAAGTTTTATCAAAGTTTAAATTCAGTCATTTACATTTATTTATTAGTTCAGGAAGACATTGAATGTAATTAAAGGCCATTTGGTTGTTGGCTAATGGCGTAAATCTCTCCCGTTGAGACTGCGACACGGTAGATGACTATTAGTGCCCCTTTGCAGAATTACGTGTCCTAACAAATTCTCAAACCCCTCCCCCTCCTGCTTCTTTCCCCTACAAACTGCACTAGAGCGTCGCACCAACTTTGAATAGCGATATCACGATAAATGTTACTGATACCTGGTTACAGATCAAATTTATAACATACAGGTCATCAAGATAAGTCCTCAGGCTGTATAAATAAACCATTATCGGAAGAAATGCACGGTGTGCTACATATGCAGGACAAATATACCAAAGATTTTCAAGTTGATGTTTAGGGATCAAGACAGAGCATGATTTCCAGTTTAGAATTCCCCGATCGGAACTTAAAAAGCTTCACAAACTGTTTGTCGGCACCTTCAACCTTGTTCAGTCATGCTTAGAGCAAGCTTATTGCTAGTGGCAATGGAGGAGTCTCACAGAAAACTTTACCGCCGATTCTAGAAATACTCGAATGTGCATGATTTACAATAATAAAAATCAGTTTTCTGGTCAGAGATTAAATGGATTACCAATTAACTAGGCATTAAAGCACATAAATACCCATGACATATGAAGAACTTTGTCAGAAATCCCTGAATTTTTGTGTATCTTTATATTTAAAAATGGATGTTTGTATATTTGTTTGTTTGTCTGTCCGAGATTAATAGACTTCGACACCGTTTCACCGATCACCATGAAAGTTGGTACATAACATGTGCCAACTTTCATGGTGATCGGTGAAACGGTGTCGAAGTCTTTTAATCTCGGACAGACAAACAAACAAATATACAAACATCCATTTTTAAATATATAGAAATACAAAAATTCAGGATGTATTTTTCCAAGGAGAAGGTTTTTATGATGCTATCTAAAAATACCTCAGGGTCCCAAAAGGTCCCAAAAAGGGGCCCTTTGGTGGTTTAAGCTACGAATTGGGTTTTTTGCAGTGGTTTCATTTTTAGCTTTTTAAAACTACGTTTACTAAGATAGAGGGTTGGGATTTTTTGTATCAAATGGCTAAAAGAATGATGTTTATAATTCTTTCAATCAATAATCTTTTCCTATTCGTATTTGTCTTAAAACCGCGTTTTAAGCTGCAAAAACACACATTTTTCTCAGTAATCAACAATAGCATATTTCCTTGACAACCAGATTTTGGTCTTTAACGCATTTAAAATTGATTTAGCTTAGTTAAGCTGATTAGGAATGCTAAGCATTGGGTTTCATGCAATGGTTTATTTTTTCTCAGAAATCAACAACAGCATATTTCCTTGACAACCAGCTGTGGTCTTTAACGCATTGGAAATTAATTTTGCTCAGTTAACCTGATTTGGAATTCAAAGCATTGGGTTTTGTGCAATGGTTAAAGTTTTTTGCTTTTAAAAAATACTTACACTCAAGATAGAGAGCTAAAAATTACTTTATCGGATACCCGAAAGAATGAAAATTTTCATTTTCTTCAATAGATTCTCCTCTTATATGATAATTTATGAAGGAAGTGTTATCCCGAGCTTCACAGGGGTAATTCAGCTATACATATATAAAAATGTTACGGTGTCTGTATGTCCGTCTGTCGGTCTGTTTCTCCATCACTCAAAAACTACTGGACAGATTGAGCTGAAATTTGTCATGTAGATAGAAAATATAGGTATCTGGCTGTAACATAGGCCATTGAAAAGCCCTCGGGGCCCCCAAAGGCCCCGCCTGGTGGTCCATGCTAAGCTTTGGGTTCAGTGCAGTGGTTTAATTTTTGCTTTTTGTCTCAAGATAGAGAGCCGAGATTTTTTATCAGATGGCTGAATAAATAAAGTTTCTTTCTATTGATTTTTTTAGGCTTCATATTTGTCTGAAATTTATTTTTTTGCTGAAAAATCTCATATTTTTCTCTTAAATCAGCAATAGCTAAGTTCAATGAACCCAAGAAATTTGATTTCAAAGGATATTCATACGTCTAGCATAAAAATATTATGTTTTCCTGCCGGCCCATCATAACACGTAGAAAGGAAATCTGTATAAGACGGGCCCAAGTCCCAAGGCAGAGTCCCAAGGGCCCCATGATAGATTGCTTCGGGGGGTAATCGATAATTCAATGAACATTTACAACGAGTTTACTCTTCAAAGTCTATTCTCAAAGTAGCTCTCTTAGGGGCTCTGCAGGTATATGAGAGAAGACTTACGTAGTAAACGATACACATAAAGGAATTAAAGAGGCTACGCTAGCAATTAAACGTGCAAGAATATGTATGTGCAGCGAATAGTAATGGTAATAATGCCTATCTTGCTACAACAAACAGCTTTGTTTATCATCGTTTAATACTCAGATGTATTACACGTAGTGGAACCGCCTGCCTCTCATTACGATTGTGATCTGTTTTTTGGACCAATTCCCACATCATAAACGTTACAAAATATTTATATAGGTATGTTTAAAAGTGTTATAGTGCAGTTAACTTACATTCACTCAATCATCGAGTTACCTATTAAAGAGTCTCACTCGCCGCTGTTTCCCCTCCTTGGACTAAAAAATATATCCATAAACATGCCTAATCGAATAAAGGGTAACCTTTCGAAAAAATCTTCTAAAGCATGAGGAATGTCTTCTTGGCGAGTAACGGAGTCCTTGCATGAAAAACGACAAAGGTTAGACCTGGATGCTCAAAGAAATGTCCACCAGCGATCGCATGAGTATCTCCCCGTGGTTTTTCTCGGATTACGCTAAGAACCGCACAAATTTCATCCCAACCAAACCTGCGGTCGGGTAACCAACTATAAATCTGGTTCAAATATAGATCCATCTGTTTCGAAACTTTACTCTGTTTTAAGATTGCGGAAACTATAATGACGTCACTACATCCTTCTCACCCGAAAGAAGAGCGGAAATTCTGCATAATGAACGACATCCGTGCATGAAAATCGGCAAGTGCACTAAGAATCACCATAGATTTTTATTTAGCAATCGTAACCAATGATAGTGGCTACTCTTTACACCGAAGGCGCAGTCCGGGTGACGGTGGATTGATAGGTCAAATAAACATGGCTGCCGCTACAAATGCTCCTTTTGACGTTGTCAACCGCTGGATTGTACCCTACTATCCAATCCTGATTAAGATACTAAACGCGCATATCAAAGTTGAGTAGCGCCACTCAATTAAGTCATTGAATGCATATATATGTATGTATACAAGGGAAGCGATGAAACCGTCAATCACTCAGAAGACGGCTCGAGAGAACCGGAGGGACGAGGTGACCATCTATCTACCTGGGTGCTATTTAACTAGTAATGAGTCTGCGTGGCCCCGGTGATTTCCCGTCATGAAAGAGGACCAACGGTAAGGAAATTGAATGAAATGAAATTAAATTAAACCTCCTCCTATATATATATATATATAAATAAAATCATTTTAACTTTGTGCTCATTTCTTAGCGGTTCCAATATGAACATTCAAAAGATGAGGAAAGGAAGTTTCTTAACTTCTGCGCGTACCCATGAGAAAAATAACGCTATCAAAGAACAAGGAAATTATGGCAAAGATTATGTCAACAAGAATTGACGTCAAGAGGGCTTCTTTTCTCAAGCACTCTGCGTTAATCGTATTACTTCAATATCACCGAGTTCTTTAATTCCTTCAATCATTATGAAATAAAAATCTTAGGTGGTTTGGGATTGCAGGAAAGCATGAAAAAAAGACTAGGTTTGTACTTTTCATTATTTTTGTTCTAAAATCAAATTCAAGCTCATATTTAATCCCTAATACGACTAGCGTCATCCAAATTTCGCAGTTTCTTTATGGAGCTATGAAGACTTGCCGTGTGTAGAGAAATAGCGCTAGGGACGTTGTGTTAACATTTATTCACTTGAATTCTCAGGATACATATGGGGAAATGTTTTCAATGGGGTCATGGGAATAACTAAATGAGGGATTGAAGTTACAAGCGATTAACTTGATTTACTTCAGGGTGGCCATTTGATCCTTCAATATAAGGCCAGTGGTCTGTTCTTCATCGCCAATGCCTAGGTTGTCCCTCGTCGTGTTCTGGGTCTTCCTACATTTAGTGTACCAGTTGGTAAGTTGTCTCGAACAATCTTTAGTCCTATTGTAATCCATTCTACTTACATGGCCGTTCCATGGTAGTTCATTTTTTTCTTTTGCTTACCCAGTCACCAATATTTTCGATCAGACATGCTCCTTTTATATCCTTGTTTCTCTTATGGTTCAGTAAGGTCTTTCCTGAAAGTCTACGTGGTACTCTCTTGCCCCCATTAGCCGCTTCTTTTTTCATCTCCTGGTCTTTTTTCGGCTATGTATGTTGACATACGCTATTGGACTTTAATATGCAAATTCAATGAGTAAGATTTCCAGATTTTCCGTGAGGAAAATCCCGTTTTTCATGGAGGGTGTAATGCATTGCGAATATAGCTTGATGACCGTTTAAATTTAAAATGAAAACAAATCAATATTTTGAAGTAATCAACTGCCTCCCATAAACATCCATTTCATGATATTGTAATCTGATGAAATTGAATGTAGAAAAGGTTATTGAAAACTTTATTACATTTTTCTCTAATTTTATCGATTTTCCATGTTTTGGATCCACACAAAAGAACTGGTCTGAATTTGGTTTTGTAGACTTTTGGTTCTTGTATGGAATGATAATAACTTTGATGTAAGCAAACTGTTTAGGGTGTATAGTTTTTTCCCATGAACTAAAATATCATCCCAGACGCATGAATATCCCTTGATACAAAAACAGAGCAAACGTTACCTATTGAAGCCACGCATATGAGTGAAACATACACGCCACATCCTTCTGTTGACCTCTCGTTTTGCAACTTAGGTAATTTTATTCTAAAACAGCCTCATGCTGGCAGGGAAAAGATTTACGATTCTCCAGGTACAAATTTCTATTCTTTTATGTCCTTATAAATAATAAAAATGCCTGAAATATTAAGTTTTTTGTTTCCTGCTTTTTATTTTGTGAGCATTGACATCTCTTCCAATAAAAGTGGGGTTTTCCAATCTGTTTCCTGTTTTAGTGGTTCCTACGTATGTGTGCTCTATTCACTCCTACAATCCTGTTCGCACTTATTTCTTTTTATTCTCTTTCGGCACCGTCATGATTATTAATGTGACCATTTCGGTGAGGGCTACGTACAATGTTTGGTCGCATATTTTTATATCGACCGTATCAGTGTGTTAAGTGTTCGATGTATGTACTTTAATTACGGTCCTTATCACTAAGTGAAGGTTTCGATGTGGCTTAGCAATTATTTCATCTATGTGAGTCACCCAGTCTAGCCTTTATGTCTGGATGCCCCCCTAAGTATTCATAGAGACATACGCATTCAAGATGATGGTGCTAGTTCCCTTCCAAATTGATAGTTGTTACATAAAACTCTGCAATGAAATATTATTTGTCAGTTGAGATGCTTTGACGAAATCATGAGCAAAAATAAATTAAATTAGCATGTAATAAGAAATTATCACATATATATATCCAAATACATAATAAATCCAAAAATTCGTGTCTAAACAATGCAATTCACGCTTTTGAACTAGTGAAAGGCAAAAAAAAGTTATGTTTCAGTTCAGTTAAGTTAATTTCGTGCTTTATTAAAAAAACAAAACATGTTTTTAAACCAAAGAAATGATCCGGAGTTTTCCTATTCACTGTTTTCAGTTATTACCAGCCGCATGGAATCCCCTGCAAAGCAAAGAAACCCTTATTCAACAAAATTGAATCTACAAGTACCTACTTATTAATTATTCAAAGCACTTGAGACTATTTATTGACTTTAAGTTATTATAGGGATTTAGTTTCCGAAATAATGTCTTGCTTTTTGTTTTCTACCCTGGAATATCACGACACACACATTACACCATACCTACTGCTTCAAAATCTAATTAAAAAATGAAGTAATTTATTTTTCTGATATTTTGTATGAGTTTTTAAAGTGGCAAGATATTGAGTTGACATGACAAAATATTGACAAGTATAGAAAGGTTTTATTTTAGTTCGATACGATTTTAGTATTTGAAAACCCGTTTTAAAAATCCATTTTGCCTTGAACATTTTTTATTTTTCACATTTTATCGATTTGCCATTTTGGCGATGCAATGTTATTTTAACCCAGCCCGAACACGTTTTTCTCTTCAAGTCTTACAAATATCTCCATAGCCACTAAAAAATCACCCTCAAAAATTTAGAAGGTTCCAGGGAAAATTATTTTATACTTTTAAGTCCGTTTCAAAAACGTGGTATATTAAAAAAATTTTATTTAATTAATTATTTTCTGCTTTTTAGTCTAATGCCCGGATGAAAGTTTCCAATCGATTTTATACATCTTGACGAGACTTGACAGGGATACATTGGAAATTCACTATGCATTTCAGATTCTGTTCAGCTGACAGTGTGTGGAATTGAATTAATTAATTAATCGTTAATTAATTAATTGTTATAGCATGTAGCTAACATTGAATTGTCATCCACTTGTGAGCTATGGTTAAGATTACATGCCTCTACTAGCACATCAGGAAATATGTTAATTAATTAATTGTTAACTAATTAATCAATTCATTGTTATAATAGATAGTTAATATTTCATTGTCATCCACTTCTGAGCTATAGTTAAAATTTCAAGTCTCTAGCTGATCGGAAAGTTAGTTTAAACTCGGTTGCAATAATCCACTCGGACAGACATACAGACATGACGGAAACCGAACTTATAAAAACGTGGTAAAAACTGTAAAATATGATCTTGTATCATTTAAATTGCTGCAAGTATGGTGAGTTACACCGCATAGAATAATTTACTTAAATGAAAGTGGCCCTAGAGTTTTTTCATCTTACCTGAAAAATTATTAAAATGTGCGCTCAATGACCCACGGTTTCTGATCCACATAACGCACTGTATGACATTGAATGAATCTGCCGAAAATATAATCACTACTACTGGTGCGTTGCACGTGTGAATTAAAGGACGTTTGCACCTATCAGAAGAAAAAAACATGTGAGGTTTTTATAACTAGCCTATGTTTTGCTTATCTCTGTTTTTGATTCTCTGTTCCAATTTTTCTGGGTGTTTGTACGAAATAAACGATTTGAGCCCAATCTTTAAAGATATGGCAAGATAGACCTAACGAATTCAGAAGACCATTCTTCTCGTCACCGGCGAATTGTTTTGCTAAATATTTGCAGAAAGTCAGCATTTTGAGCCAAATTTTCGAAGATTTAAACATCTATCAAAGCATTTTCGTCGAAGAATTATCTCAGTGCTATTCCTACAATATATTAATGAGAACTAACAACCATGACGTCGATGAAACTTTGAACACCGTATAAAACGACTTTTTACTGCTTGCTGTGACACAAACCCCCAAATTTGAACGGCAGAGCGACTAACTGTGGCTTCGTTCTATTGTGGATTAATTAGCAGATTATGAAGTTAACAGTTTCTTATAATTCAATGCTGCGATTCGGTTTTATTAGTATTGAGCGTGATTGAGACATTTTCGGTAACAAATTGTGCTTGAAGAATCGATTGACACCGGAAGAGTTCACAATTCGTGTTTAAGCATACATTTCTGGAAATAGAAATTACTGAGTGACATGCGACAATGCTATCAGTTTGGTATTTAGATTCCGCATGAGTGTAAAACCATAAATCAAACTCGAACCAGCGGCAACTGCGTAATGATTGGCGAGGAATCGTAAACAGATAAAACAGGGCAAACAGAGTAAAGAGAATCATGACAATCTCTAACCTTCCCACTACATACGTTTAAAAACATATAATGTTTTTTTTACTGCGAAAAAAAACAACTAGCTGATAATCCGTAAAAAAATTACGGGCAAAATACACAGTCGTGCAAATCTCGTTAGCATAGATTTTATTGATGCATTTATTGATAATGATGTTTTGAAGTGTTCAGTGGTAGGTGGGAGCTAATGACAGGGAACTTGGGTAAGGATAAAAATAATAGGCTAGTTAATAGCTTGAAATGGGATAGTAGTGTCACATGGGGTAGAAAGGTGGGCTCTGAGAAAGGACGACGAGAATAGGCTGTAGGCGTTCGAGATATGGGTGTGGAGGAGGATGGAGAAGGTGTGGTAGGCGGAAAGGAAGACAAACGAGGAAGTTCTTGGTATGATGGGTGAGGAGAGGAAAATTCTGAATGATATTAGGGGGAGGCCAAGAAAGTGGTAGGAGGAGGTAATGAGGGGCGAAGGGTTGCTTAGGGCTGTGATAGTGGAGAGGAGGTTGGGAAAGCGGGGAAGAGGAAGAAAGAGAATAGGTTTTCTGGTCGGGACGAATATGGGTATGGCGTACTCCGAGAATGAGGAAATATTATTGGTAAATAGGGCACTACACGTAAAAATTTCGAGGATTTTTACTCACTTCCATTTAAACCTACATGAACCGGTAGATTACTTAATAATAATAGATGTTTAGTGTAGGTTATTTCACCGTTATGTCCCGTTTACATTACTTGAGTTGGATTAGGTGACATGGTGGCTCTAACTGAAGGTGGGTAGAAATTTAGTATTCTACCCTCCTTGGCTCTAGCTTACTTTCACACACACTCACAATTTCCAGTTTACCGTGGTAGAAATGATGGTTACTTCTTGTGAAGAGTTAGGAATCGCTAAAAAAAATACAGCTGAAGCAACCTACGCGCCTAAAGCAGTACTGAGTGGTAACGTTGTTTCCTCCTCCACTTTTATTTGCTTTTGCTTATTTATTTGCCCAGATGACAAACCGGGTGTCGTCGTGCGCAGAACGGACTCATTTTGGTCATGGGAACGTCCTACCTTGTTATAATGCCTATAGTAGTTAATTTGTGATAATTTGCATATTGACGTCATCGCACCCTATCCACTCAGATCTACTTATATACTGAAGACCCCCAGCGTCTATTTTCATTTGAGTGAGAACTGCCTAGCGTCAACGCTTTTCCAAGGCGTGCTCGTCTATCATTATATGCCATCGCTTTTAGTTAACATGGAAACCGCTGCGGCGCATCTAGAAAAAAAAATCATAGCTCATAATTTATCCTGATGGAGTGGCAAATATAGCCTCCTTAAGATGATTTCTTTTATGCGCGAGGATTGGAAAAAATAACCAAAGGCCTGAAACCTCTGACGGCATTACGTCTGTGTTTCGCTTTGACCCGTTGCTGCGACCTTTTTTAAGCATGGGAATGCCGAGGGAAATGTTGACCTAATTTTCTGAATCTGAGGAATAGATAAGGGAAGCCGTTTTTCATCCAAATAGATGTGCGATCGGAAGGAGAATCCTAATGGGAGAGCGAGAGTCAAACAATGAGGACGCGTTGTTGCTAGCTCGAGATTTGTTTTATCTAAATACTAGAAGATGGAGCCCGTTGAATTTAAACTGGAAGAAGAAAAAAATTAAATTGTTGCAATAGGATAAAATGAATCCACCCAAAATGACGTGAAAAAATGCATATACTTTGCAGCAGTTATTAATCACACATGAAGATATTGCGATGTAAACTACCCTAGCTAAAATCACGATGTAATTCTTTTGTATTGATCACTTAACCTATGCCGTAAGTTCCTCGGGTAGAAGTACCCATTTCAAGAGTATGGTGTGGTTTCCAAGTTAATAAAAAATTCTATTGTTGAAGTAGTGCAAAAATTTACAATTTCCGAGCCAAGAACTGAAATGTTAGGAGAAAACGATGCGTGTACGAAAATCAAATGCAATTATTAAAAACATTTTGTTCAATTACTCAGCCGATGCCAAAAATTACAAGCCTATATCATGAGTGCACGTCATTTAAAAAAAAGCAAAATAAGAAACCTCTTCGCAGAATCCAATGCTTTTCTTAAGGCTGAGAGAAATGTTTTCGTAAAATAATCTACATATTCCTGGGGCACTTGGTCCTTTCTAATTTACCCCATTCATCTTTCTAGGTCCTGTGGAACGGGTGTTTCAAACTTTATTCGAATCCGTCGAGGAATTGCGAAGTCTTAAACCTTTTTTTAAAAATAAAATATCTCTACCATAAGAAGAATCTCTCCACGAAAACCGAAATCAGACACTGCTATTATATTAAGGTGACCAACGTTTTTACAGTGAAAAGGAGGACAGAAATTATTTTTTTTCCATGAAGAGGAGAACGCAAATAAAAAAATACAAATATCGTAAATAAAAGAAACATTTCATTCATTACAACAATAATACACTACATATAATATGATAAAAACATTTGTGACCGTTTATATTGTGATTATGCTTACATACTTATTAATTATTATTTAAATGAGTACTTTTCCATTGAATAAATATTTTTAATCAATGTATTATCTTCTAAAAATATATTGGAAATATCTTAACAAAAATTATCGCATATTATTACATATTGAATTTTACGGCAAGAGCTACAGCTAGAGTATTAACATTAAATTTAGATTTTTCACTTGCCCAAAATTCATTAGCAATTGAAAAAAAATCTTTCAACTGCTGCATTAGTTCCAGGGCAGCACAACGTAAATTGAACAAGAACAAATAAATGTTCACACCACCAATATTTCCACCAATCTTTTATCAATTTCAACATGTTGATTTTCCCATTCAACCTGTTCATTTCAACATGTTGATTGCGTCTCGCCGCACTGTACCTACTGAGCCTTAACGAATCGTCATATCAAAGTACATACACGTCACCTCACAAGTAACTAGGCTTGGCATCGATCAAATACAGAGATTTACAGATTAGTTTTCAAATATCGAAAAGGAGGAATGTAGGAGGACACATTTCGAGGGAGGACAGAACTTACAAAGGAAGGACTGTCCTCCCTAAAGGAGGACGGATGGTCACCTTAATTATATACGTCCCTCGCTCTCACTCAGTGATTCAACCCGAAGGTTGGTTTGGATAGTTGATGGTAGAGCTCAACCCGGACTAAGCCACAGGCGTGTGAATTTCACACATTCAGGGTAGGGTGGCCAGTTCCTTTCCCTGGGCCACCTCGCACTCCGAGGTTCGGGGGCGTTCAAAGGCTTCACCCGGATTTGAACCCGGGACCCTTCGATCAGTAGCCAAGCGCTCTACCCATTAAGCCACCACGCTCCCTTAGTTCGTCTCTGCGCCACCTAATTTATGTTCTCAATGATATCAGAAGAAACGGATGAGGTAGAGATGGAAGAAAAGAAGAATATGAGGAAAATCCTGGGGCCACTGAAAATAGAGATATGCAAGTTCAGGCAGAGGAAGGATGAAAACCTGTACAAGAATGATATAACCGAAATAATGTCATATGCGTATGGAAAATGAGGAGAGGATTGGTAAGATCTTCGACCGCATATTGAGGATGGACTACAGCAGACTTGAAAAACGAATTTTTAAACATGTTTATAAGAGTGAGAACGGCAGCGAGTGGATCTAAGGGACAAAGAAAGACATGGGAGAGTTGTGGATGATGGAAGGCATAACACCGGAATAAACTCCACACTGAAGATTTTATACGAACCTTCGAGGGTTTCAGAAAGAAGTTTAAGAAGAAAAGAATCAACACCTGAACGGGAGAGAGGAGAAAACAAAGCGAAGGAATTAAGAGCTATTGGGAAGCAATAACATATGAGGAGAATAAGAAACGGAAATAAATACGTTGGGTTATTTAATGTGGTCCTTAGCTAGACCAAAATCGATAGAAAAACAAGAAGAGTTAATTATCAACTACTCTTCCAAGAGTTAGCAATTGCAAGAATTAAGTGGCTGGAGCCTTTATTGTTGGTCATTGAGTGCACATTAAAATAGTTTTTTTTAAGTAAGTCGAAAACAAAACCTGGACCACATATCCTTTAACTATACAGACAAATGGAAATGATACAAGAATTATATTTTACCTTTTTTCCTTGATTAAAGCATGCTATGACGTAGTTTTCGACGTGGTATTCTAAATTTAGACTAAATTATATTGAAATATGTTTTTAGCGAATATTGGACTCGACGTGACACTTAGATATTTGTTACTAACACTTATAATAATAAAAAATACATTATTTCATGTTTAGAAGAAAATCTGTGAATATGTAATCGAAATGTTATGACATGAAGTCATGTTCCATAAGGTTACGTGTTAAAAACTTAAACTAGTATTGAATTGCCAAGAAACCAAATTGGTATAATGCAATTTTTCACGTTTTTTCATTTATATCACTATTGAGAATACGCATGCAAAGTTTCACGCAAATCTGTGCGTAAACAAAAATCGCTCCAACATTAAACCTTAAGGGTTGCTTCTCTTTACAGTTGTCGCTGATATCCGGAGAGATTGGAGAGTGGACCAGAGGAGAGTGAATGAAAGGAAAAACGTGTTAAAATAGCAGTGAACTGCCAAAAAACCAAATCGGTATGATGCAATTCTTTTCACTTCTATCTATAGATATCACTAATGAGAACACGTATGGAAATTTTCACGCAATTTTGTATATAAACAAAGATAGCTCCAACCACCTTGAAGACACTGATTGAATAATGTTGTCTAAATTCCCTAATCCGATCGAAAAAAAGTATTGTTGTAAGCTGTCAGTGAGTGATGGAGTGATTATACCTCACCTGGTGGCTCCAACTGTAGCCACGCCACTGATATTGCACATGTCACATATCGGATACGTCAATAGTCTTTTTCAAAATGTATTGACTATAGCCATACTAGTCGTAGTATTGCGAATTTAGTCCCTAAACTGTGAACACCAGTTGTGAAATATGGAGGCCAGTTCAGTATTATGGAATACGGCCATGAACTTTACTATATGGTCCTAATTTCTGCAGCTGGTTCCTCAAATGGCAAAATATTATATAATTTGTTTAAAAAAAAGAACTATGACTTTTATTAAGCCGGTGTTCCACATTTTTTCATGAAGAAGAAATTCATGAATCATTCAAGAAAACTCTCAGAATCGGACTGCGTATGCGCGTGCCGATTTTCTTAAATTTCTATGAATTGGTTATCTCTGTAAATTCTTAGCGAAACACTACCAATGTTTGTTTTTTCTGCGCGCATGCACTTCAATCATTCCCCTGCCAGAGAGTACTTCGAGTACTTGAGAATAAACGTCATTATGTACGCCGTATTTACCAACACTTGAAGTAAGGTAAAGAGGTTATTATTAAACACATCGTATATTTGAGCGAATTGTTGGTCATATTTTATTGTATGGCAGAAGCAGCATTATTTAGGCAGACATCTGTTGTTAGATCAATTGTTGTCATTTGAGCAACAAATCGTGCATTATTTAGAGAACTGACTGTTTAAAAATGAGCCTACGAGCTAATTTAGAGAACTGCTTGTTATTTCTATGTGTATTAACGTGAGCCAGTATGCTTGTTCATGCTATTCATTCAGTTGATACTTCAGGGTACGATTATTTCAATGTAATTACTCTACCGGAGTGCGTAGACCCTGTGGAAAACCCTTTCACTATTTGTTCTTTTCGTACCGATAGATGTCTTCATTACGAAAATTGCTCGTTCTGGCCGTCAGCCGGTCAGCGCCACATTCATGAATTTTTCCTGATCGTTTGACATCGAGGCATGCACATTCATGAATCTTGTTTCTTGAATATGGATTTCATGATTAATTTTATGAAAAGATTTATCATGGGACAAGGTTTTTAGGCATCCGATTTACGGGCTCCATTGAAAAATGCGAGGAATAAAGGGTTTTCTATCTCATTTTTTCCAGTTTATAATTAATATTGAATATAACCTTTTGAGTCATAACGAAGCACATTTGTGTTTTCTCACTCTGTGCTACTGGTATTTTCTTAACTTTACTGTACTTTTACAGAGTGATTTATTTTTTTCAATCCCTCGTATTATTCAGCATTTTTATGAAACTATAACAGAGGAAATGAAAAAGTAAGTTTTTCAAACTACATACAAGATAGTGAAGTCCATTAAACCTGGAAACAATAACTTATCGCATAAAACATTTGGACAATATCAACAGTCTGAGGAGTTCATAGTTAATGTATACTCTGCCTCATCGAGGAAAATTCCGAGCGTTGTGAGTCAATGATCATCTATGCATTTTCCGGGATGTCTGCCTTTGCGAGACAACAGTGTCGCTGGCTAGCTTGCTAGCGAATTTGTTGTAACTTCAGGTTTGATTATAAAGTTTTAGAAGCCGTGTTACCTTCCCTCCGACCGATTTCTGATGGCCACTCATCCCCCCCCCCACCCTCCAGCTAAAAAAAACCTTATTGATGATGATGTAGTACATCGAAATCTGTGTCATTATTAAAGTTGTACTTATTCGCGGATATTTCGCATATTTTTTATCAATCCCTTATGCTCAAATTTTACGCAATATCGCTTGAATCTTCTGAATTTTTATGTGCCGCAATTTTTTAGTTCTCATTTGATCACCAACCGCAAAACCTGCGGCGTCCCGAGAAGAAGTCCTTTATAACCAGGGATGTGACCCGAAAAGGCATTTTACGTTTCGTGCCGTAAGTACCTGGGAGGCACCCGAACTCGGAGTCCGAGCCTCGGCGTCGAAGGACCCTTCACCACGGATGGTTTATGGCACTAACTACCAGTCGCACTATAGTTTATAACTTTTTAAAGTAAAACATAAATCGAAAGTAATTTGATGTACATACATTAAACTGGCTTTGTTTACTAATGCACGTAAAATGGTTAATATATATCGTATAACTGCGTTTAAAAAACCGTTTTCATCAACGTGAATAGTGCTACACAAAAACGAACATAATTGTGCGATTAATGTTTAACTTTAAGAAGTTATAAACTATAGTGTGACTGGTCAGTCGGTGCCATAAACCAACCGCGGTGAAGGGTTGGATCTCCTTCGACGCCGAGGCTCGGACTCCCGAGCTCGGGTGCCTTTTCGGGTCACATCCCTGTTTATAACACACACCTTTTAGGCTTGCTTGGGACTAGCTCAGCGGCGCGCCGTTTTAACACGTCGTTCGTTAGTTTGCGTAGAAAAATTTTCGCCGTTATAAAACGTCGTTCGTAGCGAAAGGGTTAAGACCCCACGACGCGTCAGACATGACGAGTGCTAGTCTTGTGGGAAGCATGACCTTTTCGGCACGTGCGGTGGTTGAACGAGTGCGGCACTGTTTAAATTTGAGAACGTTGCGAATCTTGCCGCTCTTTGGGAACTTTAATGCGGAGTTACAAACGCTTGCCCCCAACTGGTGCTCATAACTCCTCGCCACATGGAGAGTGGATATCTCTCTAGCCCCCATCGTGACCACCGAGATACTCAGTATACTGACATTGTGAGTATCTCGGTGGTAACGCCCCCATCCACTACACTCTCAAGAGGACAGCGTCTCACGTGATAAGAAATACACAGCTCTTACGCACCGTTCCATTCGGCATTCCACCGATTGATTTGTAGGTTTTTAGACACATTATTATTAAATTAATCTTCCGGTTAAGGTGGCTGGGGTTATTGTGGGTTATTGAGTGCACTTTTTAATATTTTTTAAGCAAGTCGTAAAAAAACTTCTTGGACCACATTTCATTTAATAGCATCTGTTTATGCGTTGGAACTCACGATTAGGGATTGGAAAATCGATTTCGATTTTGATCGAAAATCGATTATCGCACTCCGATTTCCGATTTAATCGAAGTCGACTTTTTGTTTTGAAAAACCGATCAAAATCGATTCTAGCCTATCGATTTTCGATTTTAGCTTGTTACAGCGTTTGAATTTTGCCAATCGAGCTGCGCCAGTTCGTAAACCGCCCTCCAGTCGACCGCAAGTCCAATTCTAATCCACTACAAGCTTGGAAGAAGATAAAGGGAGAATATCCCTTCGTATACAAAATAGCCAGCAGGATTTTATCTATAGTTGCCTCTTCCGTACCGCGTGAGCGACTATTTTCTCACGCCGCGCCGGGTTAATTGCCACTCAGGTACAAAATCGATTATCCGGAGAACATTTAAATATGATAGTTTTCTTAAGGTCCATCCCTGAGGAACACTGTTTCCACAGCTTTGCAAACAAGAAATAAATAAAATTCTGTTTTTCATTTTGTGGTATGCCCACTTTTCAATATACAATTCTTATTGCTACTAAGCAATATGTAATTTTTTTGTTATATTACCTATATGTTTATAAGTATCTGTTATGGATTATTACTTTCCTGTATATCTTATTAATATCTTTAAAATAATATATTGTATTAATAAATTTAACTGTACTCGGTTCTTATCCCTAGTGCTTCGATTAACCCATGTTTTGCATTTTGTTACAACGGCACATCCGTATTTCAGCAGACAATTATTTTACTATTTTAAATATCGATTTCGATTATTTTTGGCAAAAAATCGAATTTTCAGAAAATCGATTTTAAAAACAAAAATCGAAAGTTGATTAATCGAAAATCGATTCTGGATTTAAATTTCCAATCCCAACGCACGATATCGGAATTAATGGAAACTGTACAAAAATTATATTTCAAAATTGTTTCCTTAATTAAAACATGTTATAACTAGAACTTTCGGCGCGGTATTCGAAATTTAGACGAAACTGTATTGAAATATGTGTTTTTCGTATCTTGGACTCGGCGTGACAACTTGATATTTCAAACTCTAACGTGCATTTAATTGTATTAATTCTCTCCTCATCCCTGGAATTAATTCTCTACTCCTCGTCATCATTCTAATAATTTACTGGACGGTTTAGGTTCGTAGTGGTTAATTTCGAGCGGTAGGAAACGAAACGATCTCATTACGTTAGTTTACCGCTGATACCGATCTTGGATGCTCACTTTGACAACGGCGGTGTAGTAATTCTGGTATGATACCTGGGCTCAGGCACTTCACGCTCTTTTCTCTTGTATTATGAATGCGAACTTACAAGTACATATGTACTCCGAGATGTGGGCTAAGAGAATGATGAAGAGGATCATGATGCCGAGTGAAGAGGAAAACGAGCGAGTCGGTTTTGAATTTGGTGGAGGAAGAGTGGAGGTTGGCTGGGGGGGATTCGGATGAGGCAAAGGGAGTGGCTGGAGGATGTAATAAAGGTGTAATGGTCTGTCGAAGGTATTGAAGGAGGGGAGAATGCTGGCAAAGAGAGGAGAAGGTAAAAGAAGAGTGGGAAATTTCGACCTTGTGTTGGAGAGTTGGAGATACGAAGGGTTTAGGACGAGGGTAACTTGAGATGTACACCGTGTTATCCCATTAATAATAATTTCTCGGATATAGTGCGACCCCAAGCAGTTTGAAGCGAAATTTAGATCGAGAAATTATGGGAAGTAATGAAAAAAGAACTATGAAAAATTCTGATTAAAAATTTTCAATTTATTTTGTTTAAGGTTTCGACATATTATGCCAGTAGCTCAGGATCCAGTATCAGGATGGCATAGCATTTCGAAACCTTGGTCGAAATTAATGATATTGTCTACAATGGAATTTTTCATAGATTTTTTTCATTACTTCCGTGATGGAGATATTCCACATAGTCAAACTGAAACTGTTCATTCCCTAAAGAAATTTCTATTTAATTTCCTCTTTTTTATTTTTTCCTCAAGAAGCTTTTTCCAGTATATTTGTGTTAGCTTTAATCGCAACATGAACGCGTGATCAATTTACAACGAAGCGATATTGAATAGAGGCGCTGAAACGCGTGCAGAGAGGAGCGTTACGAACCTATGTTATAAAAGTTGCAAGTACTCGAATGTAGCACGAGTGTGATTTTCGGAAATATCTAATGGAGAAAAAAATACATCGCTCTATATTCGGACTAATACGTGATCTTTGACGAAACTGGATTTGAATGGACCAAGGAATCTGAAGTTTTGGAGTGATGAAGGAAAATTCCTTGAGCATACAAATATTGATTGATGAGAACGCATTGCAATTAATTTGACGTACCAGTCGTCGCGTCGGGAGCAGAGCAAATGCTGGCCAACTCCAGGAAAGTTGGACTCAAACCTGAGGGAAATTGGACAAACCTCCAGTCGGTCATTGCCTCTCAAATCGCGCGGTTTTTCCAAGTTACGGCATGAATTATGAAAATTGGCGGTGAAAATAGGGGTCAAGGTCCACTTGATGCTAGAGATGCAAACAATTCTGGATGTAGATGGCTGCGAAGCAGTTCTTGAGTCTAACTGATTTTGCTAGAGGGAATGTTGAGTTACGGAAACCAGAGATAATAGAGGTCAAGATTCACTGGTACAACGACACATTAAAAAAAAAAACACGCGATGCGTTTGACGTATTGTCCCACTCCCTCCACTCCCACTCCCTCCCCGCGGGTTATGTTTTAAAACATCCGCCATAAGAAAACGCTGACTCTATATTTTATACCATTCTCCCTAATCTGGTATTGTGAAAATATTGTGATTTTAAACAAGTGCATGTGGTTACCCTGAAGCGGAAGATAATTCATGCTAGGCACAACGGCTTCTTGAAAAATTGTTTGCTTACAATATACGCTCGTCTATCAGAATACGGCGATTGAAATAGTTCACCATTGAATGCATTCTGCGCGTTGCATTGCTCACCAGAAAGGGGGAAATTTGTCAGAAGAAAAATCCTTCGACTTGACCAGGGCTTGAAGACGAATCTCCCAAGTGATAGTCCAGCATCAAGCCAACCAATGTTTTAAATAGCTTGGTAGTTCAAATGACTAAAACAAACCTGATCAGTAGGTGATGGATCGAACTTTGAATCCCGTCCATGCCTAATGATTTTTTTTTCGTCGCTAATATTCATACTTTGGTGTGTCTTTGCAGGTTTGTGCGTGACGGCGTAATCACTTGTGTATATTTCGCAATGAATACGATAGTAATTTCTTATTTAATTTTCCGTTTCTTAGAATTCATTCGGTCTCTATGAATAAAACATTTGAAAATCTGTGAGAAATGAAGTTCTAGAGATTTATCTAAACTATAAAACTAAAAATGTTAACATTTAGATAACATAATTTTGTGAAATCTTGAACAATTCTGTAGCAAGATAGGTGACATTATCCAACGAGGATACCTTCGAACCAGTTCGTCAGGAATAACTTAATAGAATCTGTTGTCTCCGGCGTGACGTCAAGGGATTCGCTCAGCATTTTGAATGAGAAGAGTAACTTTGTAATTCCACATACAATTTATTTCACAGACGACTTAGGTTTCGACGTAGTACGTCGTAATTCATAACTTAATATCAAAATAATTAGAGTACATCCCCATAAAATCCTTGCGCTTTTGCATTGGAGAATTACCGCGAGCCTATAATGAAAATCTTACCGGTTTGTGTGATTCATAAAAGAATCAGGGAAACGTCGCACACATCACTTTGTCATGGGGAAAATATTTATTATGGACCAGAGTTTTCACTGGAACGAAGCTCCTCAACGCAGTAAGCCCTCATTTGTCGCTTAGACGTCCCGAGTGAGGTTTGATGCAACGATAAATCGTAAAATAAAAATATATTAAATTTATATATTTAACTTCGGTTATATTCTTATTTCATGGGTCAAAATATTGTAAACGTTTAGTTGAAGAAAAAAATTATACATTGCATAAACATCACCTTATTCTCTTTGTAAGTGTTCATCTCTGTGATGATGCCGTACTATGAACACTCAAGGCGGGGCTCTTCTTACGTTTTTTTTCCTAGGGGGTCCTTTCCTTGGGGAGGGGGGGGGGGTCCGATGTCATCTCACTTAAGATTTTACTTATTCTTGGGATCATATTAGGATCACTTTTTGAATTATCATCGGGCGAAAAACCTTATCAGCTTGTAGCGCTGTATACAGGTAGAAACCCATTTTCGTCCTGGGACTGTCTTATTTCAATAAATGCAGCTAGAAGATGGTGAAAATGAAAGTGTTTATCTTCTTTCCTGACTTCACTCAGACCGCGATCGCTGCCAAACTCTTTGCTTTTTCTTCTTATTTGCATCGCACTGAAGTGCCAGGAACTTTCAACCGAGCTAGAGTAGTTTTCTAAACTCAACAGTGGTTCCCATTGACGCGATATTTCATATTTTGATGATTCCTTTTCATGATCTCTTATTATATTATTATTTTTTTTCTTCTTTCAGGAGATATAAGTCTATTAATTTGTAAATTATTTAGTCTCTTTACCGCCGTTTTGCATTTGTATACATGCTTCTTTAGGGCTCAGAGAGAGTTCCTTCTGAATTTATTGTTTGATAATACCTTCGTTGCTATTTATTGTGGCTGAATCAAGGATGAATAGTTTAATTGATGGAAATGGATTTGAGGTACATACTGGTCGACAGTGCGAGAAGATGTGTGCACCGGTTGTCGACAGCCATGCACAACCACCTCAACTGGAAATCAGGGCGCAACGCCACGCAATTGCTACCCTCGGTACCAGAGTGAAAGATCATTATGAACCACTCTGTACCTACAATATGACCGGGAGAGCTGGAAATCATGCACCACAAAATAAGTGTTTTAGCTTCAGTGATTCAGATGCCATGTATTTATCAGATGGATGGTCACTACTAAATTCTGGCATAGAAATCGCACTCCACACTGGGAACATTTGCAATGACGTTACGGCGAGTTTTCCATAGACCCTATAATGTCATATACCATATATTATGTATAGCCTTCTGACGAGGGGGTAGGATTCTGTGTAATAAATCATTGATAATACTCTTTGAGAAAAAAAATTAGTCTCAGTGCGTCCAGGAAGCCGCACTCGAAAAACAGTTACTCTAATATGGAGTAAATTATTAAAACAGAGCCACTTTTATAGGCTTGACAACAATAATTAGATTCTTTGACTTTTCCTATCCCGAAAGGGAATGGTTTATTGGGTATGTATGCATTTAAAATCTATGTATTGACAACTATCACATCAGTTAAATGTTCGCGGTCCTGCCGCATAGTCACAGCGGTCACTATTAAGTGCATATTGAGATATTCATAGTACTGCGGGGATAACCGCGTCGGTGATTTTAATGAAATCACACCTTGAAGAAAGATCTAAATATTCAGATTTTACAATAAAAAACCACTGGGCTGGGCTACAAATCCTGGTCCTTGGAATACGCGCCAAGTGCTTCAACCGATTACGTTAATCAGAAGTGGTTTAATGAAAGACTGTAAATTCCACATAAATATGTTTTAATAACGACCTAGTGTTCGTAGCTGAGCGACATCATCTGGTGGTACCTTCTGACATGCTGTCGCTCAGCGAAGAAGCCTTGGTCGTTATTCAAACTTGTTTATGTGGAAAAAGTTTTTCAAAAGGAATATAAAAAGTTTTTAATTTCAATCATGAAACTATTCCATAAAGTTACGCCGGAAACCTTCAACTTTACCCAGGTGTCTTCCATCACTTTGAATTTCATAAAAAATTTAAAGTAACAAGACGCTTTCTTTGTTAATTAATTAGCATCATTCAAACAATAAAGGGAGCATTCTCTGAGTGAGCAAAATAGCCGAAACCAAAAGTAGGTACTGTCTACTAACAGTTAGGAACACAAGCTTGGATATAATGAAAAGCTTAATTTAAACACAAAGTAGGAACTAAACACATATCATGCTCTTTTATGGCAGTGGAGCGAGGACAATTACGGCGTCATAACAAGATGATCGGAATCGATGAATATGTTGCTATCGAAGAATGACGAAGATCAATGGACGGATAGAATCGCCAATAAAGTAGTATATCGATGATTTAGGGAGAAAAGCTCTTTAAGTAAAAGTCAAATAATTTTAATAAGATTTTTATAATATTTATTGATCTTGAATGGCAATGTGTGCCTTGAGTATGCCACAGTGTGGTGAAACACGCGTCGTGCCAGCGTAAGAAAGTTTGTGGAAATAACAAAGGTGGTTTTCTCATCATGGATATCCATAATTTCCACGAGGTCAGGCCTGAGATCATCAGTTTAATTAATATTTTTTCCCGTTTTTACATGTGCGGGTAGTTGGTTGTAGAGTTCAGGAGTAAGATAAATAAAATATTTTTGAAATGTAGTAATGTGGGCTTTAAAGGATTGAAGATTTAACTGAGCAAGAAAATTCGACTAATGTAGCCTTGGCAATATAGCTACCAACAAAATTTTAGTACAATTTTGTGGACATATCGGACAAATACTGATAAATAACAGTATCTTGAAAACAATAATGGAAGGAATGGGAGAAATATTCGGTGAATACCAAAGATAAGATACATGATTCAAATTATGAAGGATGTATACTTAATAATGGAAAATCTCCATCTTTGTAGTACCGTGCAAGATACCTCAAGGGCAGGGGGGAGTTTTCACCAACACCTACTACACTATATCCTAAGAAAGCAAATTAAACTACGAATATTGCTAGATTAGCAAATACTTGTCATGAGATGGAATTTCACCAACCTACACTACGTTATATGGCTTCGATTTTACGAAAACTATAGCTCTTAATGTGTTTTGCAACCACAGAAATACTAAAAGATATAAGAATCATACAGTAAGCATCTGAGATGTTCTATAAGATCTACGTAGCCAAATCATTAGGGAGCATGCCTAATAAATACCTACACTACTTATCGAAATAATTAATTATTAAGTCTCGATGGTGGCTATCGTGGTCTCTTATCGTTCGCGAGAAAACTAAGGTTTCCAACCTTTCCGTTCTGCATTATATTTCCATAATTTTATTCTGATGACCTTATCTACCGTATTAAGTCGAGTTTCCTGAAATGCTTTTGATGTCGTCAGTGAATAGATCGGCTTGGAACTTAACTTAAGGTTAAGCCTGAATTTTCACCAACCGTCTGAGATCGATTTCCAGCCTAGTTGTTCCAGCAGTGTAAGTGTATACGCATACGCCCTCCCTCCCTCGCACTCGCCCCACAAAGCCCAATAAACTCCGCAACTGGCTCAAGCGGAAGAGATACCTCGGCTGAAAGCAACAATGACGTCTTGTATGTCGAGAGATGAGTATGCTCTTCTTCCTCACTGCACGAGGAACGCCGCGGACTTCAATCTCATCGCAAAATGGTGTCAGTTATCCGCATCCCGTAGGGGCGTATTTCGCAGTCGTCTTTTGCGTTTCGCGATTACGTCGCCTTTATTATTTAGAGGTCACGAACACCCTGCCACATCGAAGCATTCACTGCCAAATTCTCATCTGATACGGCATAGTCTGAATGCCATATCCATCTTCCTCGCCCTTTATTTGATTGCTGACTTCTCGTTGATATTTGGGGCCTGAATCTCACCAAAAGTCTCACCGTCAACAGAATCTCACCACCTTTTTATTTTCATTCTTTTTTTTATTTTCAATACTCTATGGACGTGCAATTCTCGCCATAAGGTCTCCTTAAACGGAGGAGAGAGGCTTATTTCGGAAGACATTCCCAACGCTTCTTCTCCTCCCCTTAGTGGAATCTTAATTTTTCAGTCCACCTTTCATTCTCAGTTTCTGTTTGTCGTAGTTCTTGTAGAATGCGTCCTAAAACTGAGTCAAAACATGAAGCCTACATTTAATTCCAAGCAACGCCTGGGTTATTGTTCCTTTTGTGATTTGTCTCATTTCGAATTCCATGACCACCTTGCCCTAATGGTCATTAACTCCTATTATAATGGTGCCAATGACCTTAGCTGTCGGAAGCGGTTCCCAAACGTCCACTACTCCTAGGTTAGTAGGTAGGATTGTGTTTACAGGGTGCATCAAGGTCAGAGGTCATTTTGAACCTCACACTATTTTTTTAGGGTCATTTTTTTCACTGAAATCAGATTTTGACTGTCAACGTTATAAAACATGGTAGCACGTGAAAATCATAATTTCTTCAAAAGTCCTGTCAAATGTAAAAACTGTAATAAAGTATTGATGTGCTCATGGTTATTGTTTAAAACATTTTTAATATTTGCGGAATGTTTAAAATTCTAGCGTACCGCCTGATACTTATCGCCATCCGTAATTATTTCTACATTCTGAGTTGCATGAGCCCTTACGTCTTGTGAGAAAAATAAAATTTCCCATGATTAAGTATATATATACAGAAAATCGCATCACTTGCATTGCGCCGCACGAAATGTCCATAGTTATCATCCGTAGTCCAGAATCACCATCCGGATTTAATGGTCCGTAACCTTCAGGGGAAATGATGCCACCATCACAGTGCAATAATGCGATAGAGCGAAGCTAGATGACAATTACTAAATTTTAAGATATATCGACTTGCTGTTGTAACTGGATATACTATATCGTGTATACAAGCGTGATTATTGTGGCATTGTGGAGTAAAATGTCGGGATGTGCACTTTTTTTTACAAATAGCTACTCACATTCTTAGACGATTAATGAATTTGAATATCGCGAGGCCTCAATTTAACTTTGAATATTTAAGGTAGAAGCTGCCAGGGTCCATAAGGAAAGGAATTCAGAATAGGAGGGTATGAAGAATGATCTCATGCTTTCCCGGCGTATAATATTGATGAAGTCTATTAGGACTCTCCACCGGGTCCAGAGGCGGCTCCAGACCAGAGGTTCGGTGGGGGTGGGAGGCACCAGCGGCTTGGGGTACGGAATATTTCTCAGGAAAAGGGGGGTTCGTTGGTCTCGTCCCGGAAATTCGTAACAAACTATGTGCAAAATGGCGCGTTATACGTGAAGCAAAGGTTTGCCTTTTAAGAAGAGCAAGTTTGTAATAAACGCATATTTCCCTTTTAGATTACCCCCAAGTTTTGACTAATTTCAAAATTATTTTTATTTACATTCGCATGTAGCTTGTGGTTTCAAAAATCGTTAGTTTATATAAAATTTAACTGGATTTTAAAGTAAAATAACCAAACTTCAATACCAGAAAAAGCAACAAAATAATTTAGACTTATAATTTAAGGACAGTGGCAAAGAAATACGCTAAATTTTGAGGGGGGGCAATTGCCCCTTGGGCCCGCCAATGACCGGGTCACACTCTGCATTTCTGCCAACGTTTCGATGTACGAGTCGTCCATCGTCATCAGGGCATGACGATGATAGACGACTCGTACATACATCAAAACGTCGGCAGAAATGCCGAGTGTGACCCGGTGGAGAACCCGAATAGACTTCACCAACAGTAGGAGGGTATGTTTGCGATAGATTTCCGCGCACATTCCAAGCTTCTATTCTTCGAATATTGTTAAATTTAGCTCTATGCTCAAAGTCAATTTCTCTTTCAGCCTCAACTGAGCGCCTTCGTACCTGGTCTTGTCTGAATTCGATTGGGTTTTTTGCTCTTTTGAGAAGTATGTTGATATTCCGCAGTTGTACAAATAATAGAAATACTGACTATATAGCAGCAATTTTCGGTCTTGGGGAAGATCGTTCATTGCTTGTATCTTACCTTACTAAGTGGTAGAGGTTTAGCCTCTGCAGTGCAGTTTAGCTTTGAAATCTTCTTGTTCACTTGCGAGTTGCATCCTTGAAAATCGCAAACATTTATCGCCCTGAAAATGGTTTTGCCATTAAGAAGTGGCGTTTGCGCATTGGCCCACCAATCCTGTGCGTTGACTGGTCAAGGGTTTGGATTGCAGTCCTGGTGAACTTCTCATCACTTCTGCGTATTTAAGATACATTCATGTCAGTATGTTCCATTACCTACTTTAAAATGGTGCATGAGGAGGAATTTTCAATTTTAAAACAAATCTATAAAAGATACTTAAATCAACAAATGCTTATTATACATCTGGTTGGCTTGTACTTAGGCTCAGGAAAGCGTTGTAACAGTACATATATTTATTATACTAGAGTGACTAATGGCAGCTGATATAGATGTTTTTAAAAACCTCCTTGTGGGATAATCCCCATGTCAGCATTTGCCGAGACCAACTTGTAACAAATTCTTCGGAATAAGAGAATCGCGCGAAACACCAGAGAAACTGTTTTTTTTTGGTTTTCCTGAATTAAAAGCTATTTATTTATTCCGTTACAGCAAGCAGGTTATTTTATTAAAGGCTGGCTAAAAATCGAAAGATGCATCAAAGTAAATATTATTAGGGGAATCTAGGTATTTTTAAATGGAAGAGTGTAAGAATCCTCTAGGTTGTTACTGGCTCAGGACCCTTCTACCTTTAAACTTTCTTTTTTCACCTCAGCTACGTCCTACTCCTCTTCATCCCGTCCATTATAGCTAGTCCTATTTTCCCCGTTCCCCGCTAACCCAACATCCTCCCCTCTAGTAACCCTTCGACCCTCATTACCTCCTCCAACCACCTACCCTGCCACTCCCTGATCTTATCCGGAAGTTTCCTTTCCTCACCCACCATACCAATCATTTCCTCGTTTGCCTTCCTTTCCGTCCACCTCACCCTCTCCATCCTCCTCCACACCCACACCTCGAACGCCTGCAGCCTATTCTCGTCCTCCTTTGTTATAGTCCGCGTTTCTGCCCCATACAACGCTACACTCCGTATTAAAATCTTCGCTAGCCTCCTCTGGATAGATTACAACTGCCTTAGTTCTTTTACGAGTCTAATCTCATACTCTAAGTTTTCACTCTTTGTTGGATTTTTACATGTATTTGTTTTCTGTAAACCACGTAAATAATAGGTCCCCCGACGGAGAAAATTGAGTCCAAAAATGGCTGATTTGCGAAACCATTTTTGTTTTTTGCTTATGAAAGAATAGGGGTTTTTCCCACTCACATAAAACTTTCTAAATTTATTCTTTAAGTTCAAAAGCTCTCAAATCTGAGACTTTCCCACTCCGTGCACTTTTTTCGTGTCGAAAACACGTTTTTTGTAGGAAAATAATCTTGAATTTAAGTTCAATTGCGACAATGAAGAAACATAAAAGGAAAATTTCCCTATTATGTGTAAAACAGTGTGGTTTCTGTATCTTCCCTCTGTCACAATTCGTTCTTGATATATTAATATTAGAGTAAACATCAAAAATCTCGAAAAATCGAAAGCGCCCTCTTGGAAAAATGGCCGTGAGAATACAAGAACAGATAAAAATTTTAAAAGCATCACATTCAATTGCCTATACACGTAGGAATGTACGAGAGAATGTGATTTTTTTGTAAATGGTCATGCACCATCATTGGATCATTTGACATGGAATGACAAATGCAACCTATACTGTTTTCTAATTAGCGATTTTTACATTCCTTAGTCAAAAGAGGTTGAGCACAAGGGAATGATATAGAGTTCGTACATTTTAGTTTTGAGAAAATATCTCTCTTCTAGTGATTCAATGTCTTATAATAAATATTAAAATGATCTAATATATTTCAATAAAATAATTTATGTCCTTGGAGACAAGAGCTTATGAAAGTCCTGTGATTGCATCCGCAATTGGAAAAAATAAAATTCTAGCTATGTGTTTGTTCTAATCAGCAAAAATATCCAGGAACTCGGAAGAGACACAAGGAGAAAATTCATCATGCTTTAAAAAAAAAGGAATTTGCCTTCGGTTCGTATTTATTTTCCTGGTATCTCTCTTAAGAGATTATGTCGTTATCTTCCCACGAAAAAATACTTGATTTTCAGAATTACATAAATGACTTTTTCTGTGAATTTTATTGCTGCACTGCGGTGCTTCCGAACCGCGGACTGGACTTTAGGTGAAGATCGATAAACATGTGCACAGAAAGGTTCCAATTTTGGATTTGTGATAAAAATTTTAAATATCCTTGACAGTTCTCCAAGCAGAAAATTCAAACGCGGAAGTTTTTAAAGCCAATTGGTTGCATGAGAATGCGAAGAGGCGAAGGTACCATCAATCAACGAAAGGCCAATTATAAACCCGTCTTCCATCGACTTCTACCATCATATTTTGTTCCGCTAACTATAACTGAGACTAATATCTTGAGTAGCTCAGCAAACACTATCCTATTAATGTTTTTACAAAGAACTATGTCATGGGTCTCCTTTTAAGGTAGTTTGGGCGATATTTTCCCCTAGTCATAATGGGGACCATATTCTAATTTTATTTTTTAATTTCAGCGTCTATAAGATGAAGTAAATATTGTTATATTTATGGTGCAAATATATAGTTATATATGACAAATATTCTCTGTAATTAAAAAAATATATCTACATGCAAGTCTCTAACTTGACTCATTTTTTCACGCCGCACGGTAAAAACACCTTCACAACCGAAGGTTTTTTTGTTACGATTTTGTTAAAATTACTTCAGTGAGTAATTGACTATTTTTATTAATAGTGGAGAAAACATACAAGCTACACACCGTTAGTTTTTTGACGAAATCTAGGCGTTAGAAATTCCTATTTTTTTATAAAATCTCCCTCTGGAGTGCTCAGCTGTAATCTATCCCATGTACAACAGCTTATATTTTTAAGCAAATTGCTCGAAATGTTGTTCGGAAAGGGTTTAATATTTTATTAATTAAAAAAACCGACACTTGGCTATAATTATTCCACACTTTATTTTAAACAACACGACCCGGGTTTCAGCATCTCAAGCCATCATCAGGTCTGATGATGGCATGAGATGCTGAAACCCGGGTCGTGTTGTTTAAAATAAAGTGTGAAATTATAAACAAGTGCCTGTTTTTTATTAATAATGACGGAGTTCCACCGAGTAACGCCAGATACTGTCCTATGGTTAACATTTTGATGTAAATGGACATTTTATTTTCTTAAAATGAGGTCGAAATCATCAACTTCTCGGTGAAGTGATATATCGCTCAAACTACCTTAAGCCTATAAGCTATGGAGTTATTGAAAGAATGAAAAGGGATTTTTGTCCATTCAAATTACAACTCATGCTTAATTAACTCCAGCCACTTCATTTGTCCAATACCATTTATTATTACGATGCAAACGAAGACTTGCAGAATGATCTGTTTGCCTTTCTTTTGGTCTTCTCGTCAAGACTATGGCGCTACGCGTTCCTCCAATTTTCCTTTGCCTAGATCTCTGGCTTTCGTTTTTACACTTTGCCATCGTGAATTGATGCAGCTTTTACGGTCTATACGGTAGGTATGTCTTGGTAGAAAATCGCTCTCGGCGACGATGCACATGCATAAATAAAATAGCGATACACTAAACAAACACAGAAACACGCAAAAAGGGCACAAAATAATACTTGGACGTTTCGACGGTCAAGCAGTCATAATTACTGTTGTAGCAACCAAATGTTAACAACTCTTTAAAACATACTACCTATCTATATTTCTCACGCATTATTTTTTTAAGGAAATTGTGATGACCATGAATATTTCACAAAATTACCTCTCATACTACTAATTTCAAGCAAACGTGAACTTCGAAGTTGGTTTGAACTTTATGAGGGCTCAGAAAAACATGTTTTTTTTCTTGAGTTTGATCTTCATGTTAATGTTCATTTGACTAGATTGTTGCAATAGTCGGCCATATTCCCGCTGAAGTTTTAGCCTTGAAAGATTCAATGCTACGGCGCACATTGTGTATAAGTGCAGCATTTGTCAGAGTGCAAGCCGATATGCTGTATCTAGGTCCTAATCAGCGTGGACCTCGCGCACATGCAATCGACGACTGTTGCACAATGACTCCTGAAATCACACAATTCCACTTGTATCATCCTTGAAAACTTCATCTTATCACATCCGATCATAATAACCAATCGAGGAAAAGAATATAAAATGTCATTCCCCTTTATCTGAAGATAAATTCTCCGTGTTCTAACTCCAACCTCGCAAGCTAGCAATTCAAGCACATTATCATCCCCAGAGTTCAGGGAAGAAAAATATTCTGTTTTTAGATACATGACATTCAGCCTTGTGTGGGGACTTTATCTGCTAACAAAATTGAATACATCATACTGATAAATGCTCAATTTCGGAATTTTAAAAAATCCTGGATGAACATAAACTTTTAGTGACTTTCCAGCTAAGGATAATACGAGAATGGCAATAAATTAAAACCAAATCCATTCTGAAAGTGACAAAAAATTCTAGGTTAGTATTAAAATTCCAATAATGTTATCAGAACTGCATCATGTGCATAGCAGTAATACATACTTCCAGTATGCTCAGTGGCAAAAAATTATTACACTGTTCAAGTTTCAAAGTGCGCATTGAAAAGGGAACATTTTACAAAAATGTTTTTTCTTAATTTTCACTATCTATTGGAGTAATAATTGTGCGTACTTCTAAGCATCTTTAAACTTAGGAGTTGAAATACAAGAGATGCGATGCATTTTGTGTAAATGCTCGCATCATCAGTGAATGTATAATATTTGTTCTTCCCGAAGATTGAACTTAGCTAAAAATCATGGTGACTCCTGTTGATAAAATTGCTGGAATATCAAAAGCAAAATAACAGAAAATGTCCACTGAAAGAGTTATTATAAACATCATATGAAGATGAAAATGGATGTAACACTATTAATATTTGTATAGAAAAAAGAGCTTAGTAATATTTCAAAAAACGGATATGATCCAAGAAACAACCTTAAGTATCCTGAAAGGGATTTAAGATGGAAAATTAACTTCTAAGTACGCAGTGGTGATTCTCCACATGATGCAATCTGTATTTCCACCAATGTGTCTTATACAGCCAACTATCCAGAGAAGTCTGCAACAAGAATTTCGGGATGTTGGACGCTAAGATAAGTCTATTACTTTGTTACACTACAGATAAAGTGGGCAAAAGCAATTATTGATAAAACACTTCAGTTTTCAGCCCAGAGGTTTTTTTTTGGATCGTTAATGGTAGATTTCACCATGCTCTTAGCCCAACTTCTTATAAAATTCACTCATATCAAGGCCAGAAGGGGTTAAGTACCTTTCTCTGAGCCATTACTGGATTATTAGAACATCACATAGCTTTGGTTTTGATCGCTCGACACGCACTGGGGCCACTCCCAAATATTAACCATGAACCTCTGGAGAGTAGGCAATTCGACTTTATCTTTAGAGTAAAAAACGACGATTTGTATATATGGAGCCGCAGAAAATAATTACCTGCTCCAAACTCGATAGTAAGCCCCGTGGAGGGCCCAATGCTACAGTATAACCCACTTCAGAAAATGCTCCCGGGGCTCCCAGCCCTCTCCCACTGATCTATCATGCCGCAGTGTATTGAAATTATCTCAGAAAATGATGGGCATTAATTTTTCTTATTTGCATATGTACAAACTTTCGATACAACAAATTTATATTATCATAAGTGTTTAAACAATCATATTTTTCGAAAAAAAATTATATTAGGCAATTTTACTGATCCACTACACTTGAACACTAAAAAGGAATGTTGTTGAAATAATAATGCACATATATAATTCACTCTTTGTAATGCTAATTGATAAAAACTGGGTAAATATCATTTATCACCGCCCTACTAACGTGGAGACGAAAACCAACCGTCTTCCTGGGACAGAACTTTCACTACAAAAGAGAAGACTGTGAATTGATCGAGATATTTATAATTAATCTGTTTGGTACCATTTCATCACGATGGATATCACTTATGTGCTTACAGCTGATTTCAATGCGGTATCTGTAATTTACCGGAATTTTGAAAGAATCTCTTGACGACGTTATCAGCTATCGAAACCTTACCTAGTGGAAAACCCGTGAACACTTCACTCATATCGGAATTTTGTCGCAAACTAGTTACTCCGAAAAAGTAAATAAATATTGAAACCCTCTCTCACGAATTTCACCCAGCCACAACTTTAAAAAGTATATATTTCGGAAACTATTCTATCTCCTTGATATGCCTCTCTGAACGATATGTCTTGTCCTTAGATCTGTTTTTCTCACACATGTGCGTATAACAAGGTTGATGTATGCTATTGGACACTTGATGATGTATGCTTTTGAAAACCGCAGTCTATGCGTAGATACTCGTGTATATTATTTGTGACACTCATGAATCGAAAGCGTTAGGAAACAGTCACTCCCACATTAATAAAAGGAATAGAACTTTATAATTTTGAAAATTTTCATGAAGCTGATTTTCCTTCACTACGAATTCGATAAAAAAGCATCGAACTCTGTTTGTTCAAATCAAATTGAAAGTCATTCGTTCTCACTTAAATTATAAATAGGAATATGTAGTGGCAGGTAATTTTTCCACTTTTTTAGTGCAATTAGAGTGATTAGAACAAGCCCATGCCTTTGAGGTTTACCGTTCATGAAGCGATTACTTCTTTTCATCTATTCTTCTTGAGAGTAAAGTCCGAATTCGAGACGGATAATGTTAGGATGATAATATGCTGGCTTATTTAGAATATTTAGTCATTTCGACTAAGAAACCTACGCTTAATGATGAAAAGGACTCAAAGACTAAATTCATATTAATTTTTTTGACCTTTCCCATTGTTACTGTTTGACTTTCTCGGCTCGACGAGGGCACATGACCCTAGTTTTTTGCTTTCGCTTTTGGCGTATACGTCCTTAATCACACTATTCCAGTCTATTCTCCTTGAAATTCATTTATATTCCACCTCTTAAGAGTCTTTTCCACCACATTCACCCATGACTTTCTTGGTCTACCCCTTACTCACACACCATTCACTCCTCTATTAAGTATAAACCATTCTGGTTTGTTCTCATCTATTCTCTCAGCATGACCAAACAAACGAAGCACGCTCCATAGGTCCACCGCTGTGGCATTCAATCCACATACTGCCGTCATTTTTAACCTTATCCCGCCTACTTTCATTGTAAGAACTTTTCAGGCGCCCTATTCTCACAGCATCTAGCTTACACTGGTGCTTGTGGTGGCAAACTGGATGTATTGGAATACCACACAATAAAGTGAGAAGGAGTACACTTATGTACCGCGAGTTTTGCTGCCCAAAACAAACACTATTCCTTGACGTGCTCCATGGACGATCTAGGAATTTCCTTCTACATCTACATCTACAAAATGCCCTGCAAGCCACCTCAGGGGTGTGTGGCAGGGAGTGAGTATTCAACAACATGCATTACACTATACCCTAAAGTTTGTGTAACTACGACTAATTATGTATTAGCATAAATCGCTAATGCTTGTCACGAGGCGAAGCCTCACAAGCATGCATTACTACACTACAGATATTATCACAATGGAGAGGGACCATTAATATATCTATGTATTTTGCAACTACACGAATGGACAGTGACTCAAGACTTATGTAGAAAACATGCACGGCGTGCTGTTAGTACTAGGTAACAGATAAGGATTCAAGTATTAGGAGTACTACTACTACTAAGAGCTACACTACCTAACGACAAACCTAGATAAATTCTCATTGGCAGCTGTTATGGTCCCTTATCGTTCGAGGGAAAAATGACATTTTAAATCCGTCCGTTCTGCAGTCTAGTTCCCTAATTTTATTCTCATGATCTGATCTACCGTAGTATGTCGGATTTCGTAAAATATTATCAACGTCGTCAGAGAATAGACCGGTTTGGAACTTACATAATAGATTGAGTCTGAATTTTAATCGATGGTCTGAAAGCTTTTCCCATCCCAGTTGCTGCAAAAGGTCAGTAACACTAACGAGATTATCATAACGGCCTTTAACGTATCTTGCCGATCTTCGCTGCACGCGTTATAACTCAGTTTCCAAGCCTATCTCATATGGATCCCAAATACTGGCAGCATATTCCAAGTGGATTCTAACGAGGGATAAGTAGCTGATTTCCCTAACATTGTCGTCGCACTTGTCTAGCACTATTTTAACAAATCCCAATTTACGATTTGCTTGACCGGTAATTTCTCTAATATGTTTACTCCACGAGAGATCATTAGTCAGTTTACCTCCGAGGTATTTAACCAATTCTACAGTATCTAATTTGCTGTTGTTTATGTAATAGCTGTTACAAGGAGCGTTTTTCCTTTTCCAAAAATTCATAACGCATTTTTTCATGTTTAATTCTAGCTGACACGCATCGCACCACTCCTGTATTGCCTCGAGATCCTTAGTTAGCGCTTCCTTATCATTAAGGCTATGAATTTCTCTATACACCACTACGTCGTCAGCAAATAATCTAAGCTTACTGTCAACTTTGTCACCGATGTCGTTTATGTACAAAAGGAACAGAAGCGGGCCTATGACACTTCCCTGTGGGACACCCGATGTGACTTTTACTTCATTAGATATAGCGCCATCTAATACAACCCTTTGCACGCGATTACTTAAGAATTCTCTAATCCAGGAAATTACGTCGTCGTCTAAACCGTAGGATTTTAATTTCATGAGTAGTTTACTGCGGGAAACTTTATCAAATGCCTTTTTAATCCTTCCAGCCTTCGTTATTATCCTTCCAGCATTCGAACTCCTCTTCATCCCCTCATTTATCCTTCTATCTGACGAAGGCATTCGGTAAAGTTGCACAAAATCGTCCACTTCTTCAATGATTTCACCATTCACCTTCGTCACCAATCATTTCTGTTATTTATTTGTCAAAAACCACTACTTTAGTCTTTGACGCATTTACCTTAAATTCCACTTTCTCTGTTTCTTCAGTAACTTTATCCAAGAGCCCCATCTAATCCCTGTGGGCTCTCAGAAAGCGAAAAAGCATCAATGGTGTACAGTAGAACTCGCGCATTAGCATATTAAGCCATTACACCAACTAAGTCACTGAAAGCTTCTCTCACACATTTATCCAAAAATGCATTGAACATTTTCAGAGCTTCGTATTCCATTGTATTTTTTCTTTCAAAGGAAGGGCTCATTCTCCTCCCCCTTGCATATTTTCTTTCCCTCTTTCCACACTCTTGGCTGTTTAGCCGTTATACACTCATATGTTTATGATTATTTTTGAAACCTTGATAACGTACAGACGGCGTCGAAACTGATTGCGGACTAAAATAAATATTGTCAAAATGTTAAGTTATGCCTCCAATTAATCATAATATGCCCATCTTCCATAAGGTCAGTGTGCCTACAATCTAATATATTTAAGAAGAAAAATTGTGCGATGAGTTTTTTTCCCTCGCCATGGCTAACTTGCTTTTAACATACACTGAATATAAATGGAGAGGTCATGATTTATTTGATACATGCTTGCGCTGAAAGTAGGAAGGATAGGGTCAGGATTGAGTGGGCGATGAAAGGGTGTGAAATAAGATGCTCAGGTAATTAACATGTATGTAAGGAGCGTGCTTAGTTGTTTAGGCCATGTTAAGAGAAAGGATGAGAGTCGACAAATGAAACAGATTTGTCATGAAAGGGTGAGTGTTGCCAAAGGAAGGGGTAGACCGGGAAAGTCATGTGGTAGCATGTAAAGGCAGAGTGGTACCATGTGGTGGAAGAGACTCTAAAAAGGAGGTATATTAGGACTCTAATAAAAAGAAAGCGTGTATGAAGCAATGCATGAAAATGGCAAAAGCATAGGAGTTTTGTTAGGATAGGGGCTTTCTGGAGGAAGTTATTAAAATCGAAGCCAGTTCCCTCTGTCTAACGCCGAGAATTTAGCTCTTTTGTCTATGCGTATTCCGAAAGGGAACGGTGTAATGGGTATTAATGTATGTAAGAGTTTGGGCCTCCTTAGCAGTCCATGAAAACCATTTTCATCGTCACGCAGCCTTTCCCTAGCAACACCGCGACTCTAATCTCCACCGAGCGGTGTAAGTTATCTGGGAAAACCAGTGGACATATTTCACCTTTAAGCCGACGCTTCAAAAATTTTCTAGGGCAGGATAAGAATGATTCATTCGGAATCACCTCCCGGGAGTTAATTCGCTGACTCCCTCCACTGTGGCCCTAACCACCGAGCGGGCGAAGTCCCTCTTGCTCAGAGATATCAGAATGCATTGAACCCTTACAGGGGAAACATTTTTGCCGCTTTCTTTTGAAATTATTTCATGGCTTAAGATGGATTTATCACAAGCGTCCCCTACTGCTCCGTTTGCAATAAAAGAATTGTATTTTTCAGTCCTTTCAAGTTGTTTTGGTTATAAAAATGAAATTTTTGTGACGTGGATATAATTTTTATCAATGAATATGATATGTAGCAACTTAGTATGAGAGTATGGATCTATTGAAGAGGATGTCGGATGCTGAAGATCAAATTGACAGATAAAATGAAAAATGAATAAGCAAACAAAAGAGGCAAACGACCAAGAAGAAAGGTCTATTTGGAATATAAATCGCCAGGGAAGAACCAGATGTCCTGGATATTCCCCAAAATATCATGGATGTTTTGATTTGCTAGTGATTATGGATGGAAAAATAGAAGGTAAGATCTTACGAGGAAGACCCAAGGGCCAATATTACATAAAAGAAAGTCTTATGAATTACCAGTGACCCCGGTGTAACAGAATCAGCTATGTGCCGAGAAATTTGAGCGGGTCAAGTTAACTAATCTTAGGATTAAAATACTGATTTCGAAAGGAAGAAATATCCCTATAGAGATCTATGAAAATAAGATTGAGTGATGTCGCAGAGCAACCCTAGGGTTTTACTTAAAAGCAGAACTCTAGTGAAAGCTGTCATGTGACACTAAGAAAAACCCAAGTTGGCTGGTTTACAGGTAAAACATGGGTTAGAAATGTGTTGAACAAAATGCACGGGTTGAGCGGCAGGGGTAGGAAAAAGATACCTTCTAATAAGGCATGAACAATTATCGCAGAGGATTGGGAGAAAACCTGAAACTGATATTGTCGTATTTAATGAATGCTTTGGTGGTGGAACGGTTTCTATCGCACGTAGGCAAATGTAGGCACCACATATCTCCCTGATAATTCCGTTGCCTTATCGTATAATAACCTAAAAATGTTAAAACGACTCTAAGATAGTCCCAAACTAAGGTCGTTGGTCTTAAACAATGACAAATGTCCTTCACGAATTTGATTGAATTTAAATGATCTCGACAAGAGCAGACGTTTGTTTTTTTAATGGCAAAATGACAGAATAAAGTGCGTCTTGCTGAAGATAGCATTGTTCAAAAACGACCTTTTATATCATGAATAATTTATTATTTATTTATTTTATCAAAAACTATGTTTTATAATTCAATCCATTGTGCGATCACATCGTACATGTCCTTATTTGAAAAAGGTATGAAAGAAAGATACACCTAAACGTTTGAAGTCAAAGTAGGTGAAAATAGATTAAATTGGACCTGAAATTCAAGACCTGTCAGGTCATACAGGAAACAGCGGAGATCTGCCTTCAGCCAAGTTTTTGATTGAATGACTCATCATTATGTTGCCGTCAAATATTTCCCTACAAGTAATGGCAACATCAATGTCGAAATAAGAATGTGTGAATATCTACTTATAATCGCTCGTTTCGACGTTAAAACGATGGAATCAAGGTAGTACTGTTAATGTAGTCTTTCCTTGAATAAGCTCAAGACATACTCTTCCGGCTATCTTATGAAAAATGATAAAACTCAGATCCTTTTGCGACACAAAATTACCTTGTTTGCGTTCTCTCCTAAAGAGCACTGATCATCATAAGAAGCAATAAGTGCATCCATTTTTTTTTTACATAGTACCATATTTTATAAACTTTCAGACGTAATTTTGATGTTTATGCACCAAATTTGTGATTTTTAGGCTATAAAATTCGATTTGCTTACATTCAAATTCTGAAATCACGCTCAGTAGAAAAAGTTAAAACTGCGTTTTTTTCGACAACTTTCACAGGAATAAGGCCACAAAAATTTTTAATTGTAAGCTTGTTGTCGTGGTGAATAATATTTGTAGAAGCTTTAGAGAAACAGGTAGTCTTTTGACATAAGAAAAAAATACACGTACGTGCATACATATTTAGTGACTAATAATGTCGCCATTGCTACCCGGTATTTGCAACGAGCAGGGAGTGAGGCGTGGGAGGAGTTTTATGTCGGAATAAAGTTGGGAGGGCAGCTAATAAAGTCGGTAGGAGACCTTCCTCCTACATCCAACTCCTCTAACACCTACTGTACATTTTACACTTCAATGTGGAATATCACAGATTATTACGATCTCTTTCTGTTACTCTTTCTACCTGCAATAATTGGATGAAGAATGCTAAGATGATGTTTTTCAAACCTGATAAATTATTTATCCTCTGCCCAAAAAGTTAAGTGACGGAGATGAAGATATGTAATTATATTCTCACTCCACCTAAATCTACTTACCCATGCTCATTAATGATGATTTCAGAAGTAGTCCATATTAGAAATTTCGAAGTAGTAAGATATTAAGATATATCTGACAAGCTCAATGTAAACAAAGCCTGAGTGAAGAATAGTTGAAAAACGGGAGCCTGCAAATATTACTTTGTCGTAAATTGAAAGAGTAATGTTGGAAGATATGGATATTTAGCACACGTGGAGACGTTATATCTTTAGGAAACAGAATTCAAAATATTCATCATGCTGAGATACTCTTATGGCCAAAATCTGTGCCTCTTTGCTAACTTTGTATTGAGGTAACTGGAAGGCAACGTTTACGAAATAGCCTATTGTTAGAAAGTGTGGCATTTTATCTAGGAAGTGATGTCAGTTCATCTCTGAGGTTTTATCTAATCTGACAGATAGGTTGGCAATCGATAATGACAATCAGTGAAGATAACGGTCTCTGAAATCAATAATATATATGTTGGCCTTTCTTTCGGTATGTAGTAGCCATGACATTGATGCGTGTGGTTTTTCAGTGTCATTATAAATCCTAGAAAAATACTTCAAGAGGTATTTTATCTAAGGTAAGGTAGAGAATTAACCCAGCAATCCAAAGGCGCATATCTTACCCAGGAAAGTTTTTAAGAGAGAAAAATTATCCTCCTGCATAAATGCGATAGTGAATGCGTACTGTGGCTTAATGGAAACGATTTGGCTCCAAAACGACATATTTGAAAGAGAACCATCCTTATTTCGTAGGTGCGAGAGAAGAATTGCGTTGAAGAAAGGGCTCAAGGAGGAAAAAACAAGTAACTATTAATTCCTCCATGAGTTCTAGACCATTCCTTAAGTTCACATCAATCAGATTTTACAAAAAGAAACTCTTCATATTGCCTCCACCAACGATAAGTCCACTCACATAATTTTGGCCTCTGGAAATTCCACGTATATAAAAAATATTTTCACTAATCAAAGTTTCAGATAGCAAAGAAATAGGGTAGGCACTGGTTTAGTCTTTTTGCAACTCCGCCCCTTCCGCTGGGAACATTTCTTTTACCAATTGAACGTAGAGAAAGAAATTTAAGACTTTGCATACGTTCTAATGCTACATTAGCATAAAACTAGAATCCACCAATTAGAATAGATATTTCTTATGGGCTGAATGTGCTTTCATCTCATGATGGATTTCTCATATGTTGCATATATTACCAACGTCCAAAGCATTTAAATAATTCATTGTAACTCATTGAATATTCAGCATTATTGTCGCGATTTCAATACAATAATCTATGGAAACAAAAGGCGGAAACGGTAAATACCGTCTGCAACAAATAGGGCTTAAAAATTATTTTGGAAGTGAGCGTTCCTGTCTGTTGCATAGGAGAATTCGGGCATCTGTGCTGAATAACGCGGGAATTTATTCTTACGAACTAATATTTCCACAGAAACAACAGAGGTGAACATTGTGACTATCATGGCCTATCCCTATTGCTTCAACTCGCCAAACCTTTTAGATAGTCACATTTAATGATTTCCTAAGATATCTATTCTAAAGGGCAGGACGCGGAAAAAATTATCTACGGAATTAACGCAATAGTCTACTTTTAGCGTAAAAATTTGACATCAGCACGTATTCCCTACGACTTAGTTCCACATTCTCATCCGCACGTGCACGTCGCTTTCTTTATCGAAAATTAAAAACAGAATTATTAAAATTCTCACGGTTGAGTAAATAGGTTTTCGTTTTCTTTTTCCGTTTCTCACGCAACATCCTTCCCTGACGCATTAAGATAGTCGAAGTACTAGACTGGCGCACTGACTGGAGAAAAACTGTCGTACGTCAACCAGGACGCGCGCATGACGGTGAACTTAAGGTTACATGAATGCGATAATGCGACGTGCCAAAAAAATATGAATGAGAAGTGTGGTAAGCGTACGGTTATGCGGCAAGTACTCTTTTCCCCTAGGGAATAAACATAGCGGACTTCGGCACATAATCCCACTGAGATCGTCAGTGTGCAATGAGAGCAAAAAGTGGTTGGCCTTGGAGTCGATCAAGGGTAAAGTTCGCCACTAAAAATAGTGCCCGAGTATCAACTTTTGGCTTGATGATAGAAGTACAAATCTCCCTTTCACAGAAAACATTGGGTGGAAATGAAATTTAATATGTTGCCAGTGTGCTTTGAATTGTGAAAGATGTACGAGATATATTATGATGACTTTAAAATATTGCTAGTGACGAAAGGAAAACAAGGACAATCCTTCACCTCGCATTTTCGGATAACTTTCATTGAAATATTTTGGCGCACGATAATGATATCTGCGTTTCTATAAATCATTGCTACCACGCATAACGTTTATGAAGCGTCAATTGTTGGCTCAATACAAACTTAATGGTGAAATTTTGCTCACTGACTTTTCAGGCGATAAAAGGACTGGAAGGGGACATAACATGACTCTGCTACAGGCCGGTCAAGTTGTTTAAGTACTCTTAAGCGATAATCATTGAAAGGCTGTCTATAATGGTTTTGAATGAACTTTAAACGTTCAAGACGTCTTGTTAAACGTTCATTTTTAAGACTTCCCAAATAGTGTGAAACGGGCTTAACCGAGTAATCTCTCTGAACATCTCACAATACACACTATTTAGGTATTGAGAACCAAATTAAAGAATATTTACATTATTCTAGTGAATTCTATACGTTGATAATTAAACAGGGGCGCGATAATGGTTCTCTAAAACGCGTGCGCTCGCGTTATCTTTATTTTTCAAAGGCGCTCATGGGAACGAAAATGTATTCGTCATTCTTTTAATTCTGTCTGGTGCTTTAAATCACTCTAGTTATGCTAGTGTTATACACATATATGCTAACACATATATGCTAGTGTTAATTAGTGGAGTGCGTTCTTAGGGTAATTACTGTGAGCATTGCCCCTCTAGATTGGTTTCCATTTTGGATAACGATAACTACAACGTGAAAGAAGGAATTGTGATCCTGCTTGTCCTTCATCTGCAAATTTCCTTGTTTCTCACATCAACGTAATTGAAGCTGAGAAAATTATTTTTTAAAGATATTTTATTGCGTTTTCATTTGCACATGCCGATAGCAGTGGATGTTTTACTCTTTATTTTTGTCGATGTTTATTGCTAGATAAGCTCTTCATATTTGAAGTTTTCTCCTCTAGGTAGCGTGAGGAAGAGTTGATAAAGTTATAATTAAATTAATGCAAATAAAACTGTGGAGCACTGAGAGAATGTTGACAAATATAATTCTAAATTTTCCGAAGCTTTTGCTGTTATCCCCATCTAAAATTATAGGGCAATGAAAATTTTACAAACAGATAGTCTCGACTTCAACTACTTTTTCCTCATAAATAACGCAATTTGGAGGTGACGACGTTCAGGTTCATGATCAGCATATCAATTTCATTGGGATATTATTGGTAGTATATTTTCTTTCGTTATGTTGGCCTCTCTAAAGTATTGTACTTTGTCATACCGATGCAACTTCCCGAACCAAGCCACATCATGGGAAAACAATGAAGGGATTTATTTGCTGTCAAAATGATAAAGTGACGCGTGTTGGCAAAGAGCACGTGCCATTCAACATAATTAAGAAGAGGAAAACGGCATATCTAGGACATATCATACGAAATGAGGCATATCAATGTTTGCAGTTGATAACTGAAGGCAAAATCTAAGACAGGAGGGGAGTTGGAAGAAAGAAGAAGTCTTGGACATCCATTAGTTGGAAGACACATTGGAAGAAGAAGAAGACTAACTGACGCCGATCGAAGATTTCACCACCGATCAGGAAGAAAAACATGACGTGCTCTCATGATGTCAATCACGATCCTTCTACCACAGCATTTTTGCCTGGCTGGTATCGCATAGGTATATTTCTTCATTATTGTCGGCTCCGTTCATGACGACGGTCGAGTGTGGAGAGTCGGACATTATGCATGCGACGCATATTCATAGTCGCGAGTTCGTGACATTCCGAGAGTCTTATTCAGATAACAGACGACCCGACGTTCTGACTCCAAAGGTAAAATGGTAGAGCTGAGATGGATGTAGAAAACAAGGCTTGCGGGATTAGTTTATCTCTCTTCTAGCTAAGTCATTACGGTGTTTTAGATTGGGAAAGGTAGGTGATCTCCTCGACGCTATCCATATCAATTTGTTTTCAGTCTCATATCAAAGATTAAGCGGATATTCTATGATTTCACGTTATCTTTGCGGATTTGCTATGCTATCTAAAAACAAATGCACCCACAATAATACATGATTGTCGGTTGCATGAAAGAAAAAGCTAGATGCACCATCGAGTGAATGGTTCCGCGGAGAGTTGATGGCGAAGAATTTGTTCGACCGGGTTCCCTCTCGCTATGTTCTATGTTGATGTGAATTTATCTGACAGGAAGAAGCTAACTAAGGGTTGATGCAGGCCTAGAAAAGTCATGGAAATTGAAAACGGGCCTGAAAAACCTGGAAATGTCATAGAAAGTGATAAATAAGTATCTACTTTTCAAAGTTACTTATCGCTCTCAAGAAGTGAGGAGTACCATTTTAGGCGTTGTCTGTCGGTGTGTGGAACAATGGTTTTAGTACCTTGCCTAGGTGAAGCAATGAAGCTCTTATTTGGAGTTTATCAAGTAATTATGCCCCGAAAATAAATTTTTCAGTCCTATTCTTGAAACGCATGCTGAAGCAGATGGAATATTTGTCTCTCCTCAGATTGCAGACAGGTAATTCGTGGCCCTCATCGTGGTCAAACCTAAGAATAATATACCATCAGGAAGGAAACTGATTTTCTCTAGGAGCGATAGTGGCGGTGCTCTGTTTGTTGGAAAACTCTATTCCCTCAGAGTACATGCGTTAATATGTAGTGCTCCTGTGCATACACCTTTAAAACACTCTTCAAAGAATGGAATTTTCACCTGGAAAAATTAAAACTTTGGCCCGGAAAATTTGTAAATATCCTGGAATTCCATAATATATGGTCTGTAGCAGCCCTGTGACTGGAAAGTCGGCGAAATGTCGTCCTTAGAACATGTAGCATTGTGGAGGAAATCCCGGAAGACGCGATGTATCATTATTTTTAGCCTGCAATGTCCAGCTATATTTGGATTATCCTTAAACACTATTTCACTTCCATATAAACTTTTTCGAATCGTTTTTATTTACCTCTTCTTGTCCACCATTGATTGAACATTTGCCTTCTATGAAATATACGTGAAAAAGTGTAGATACATCGTGATTACCTCACCTGCCACGATATCAAATAAATCTCTAGTAGTTGCTGGATTTTTTAGTTGAGATCTATGTCAATAACTAAAAGGAATAATTTATCGAAACGTTGAAAAATAATCTGTCTATTTCAACGTTAATTGTTATATTTCCTAAGCATTTCGTCAGTTGGAACATTACATTCATTAGCAGTCCTCAATATTCCACCGGCTTTTACTAGGTTCGGATTTTGCCTCAAGCATTAATAAATACCTGTCGTCATATTATCTGTCGGCTTATATTCAAAACGCAGTATAACATTCAAATCAATAATTTAATCGCAATTGAACAGCAAACAATTACACTTCACTCCTAAGCGCTTAAATTCCATGCACTGCCACGAATGTGATCGATTTGATATAAGATGACCCTGTCCCTACACTTTTTGCTTGCTTCTCCAGCAGTATAGCTGTTTTTAGCCTCCAAGCAAAATACTTTCATCAATCATTGTCCTTATGTAACAATGCAAGTATAACTTTCCAATTTCACTCAGATTTAGATAACGACAGGTTTCGTAACATCCTCTGGTGATTTGCAGACCTAGCTCTGTTAGAAAACCGGTCATTTTTAAATAAATCTACGTGACATTGCAAAGTGATATTTTCATTGTTGCATAATGAAGCAATGGCTTGAATTGGATTCTGAGACGATGTCTTACAATTATTGTCACGAAAAACGCAAATGAAACCTGAAAACATTCTTCCAATCAAGGCACAAATAAATAAGCTCTAAGTTAGAATAGTTACTCTTTCGAGCATTTTTACTGTGCATTTTTTTATTTAGCAAATTATAGAATGAAATCATGCTTAAAAATACGCAGTTTGTCATATTCACGCGCAAACTTCGAACCACCCACGTACTCGAGTGATATGTTATCTCAGGTGTGCAGTAATTCCTGCTGATTTTGTTCTTAAGCAACGGATTCAATAAAGGCGACCTTCGGCAAGGTCGTTTCTGAATGCACAATGAAAGCTGACATTCATATAAATACTGAAAGATTCCCTGGCCCTGTTGAGCCCGCTTGCCCAGGAAAAAGGGAAAGCTGCACAGTTGATGTACTCAGCCGTTTTTCAAAATCTAATCTCTTCTGCCCCTATTCCTTCAGCCTTTTCCCAAATTCAAAAATTGCTTTGCCTTGATGAGATGTGCGATGCTCGCATTTAAATATCGTTTGCTCCATATTTTACTATTCAAAAGACGCGATGCGTTACAATGCATCATGCGTGTCGTATTGCGTCTTATTACTTCGCCGAATGCATTGAATCTCTTTATCGTATTACATCTCAAATCGTATTGCTTCGCGTGTCGTACCGTATCGCATATTTTGTCTTGCATTTCATACATCGCATATCGTATTTTATCTCATATATCGCATTAAATTGCAACACATCACATAATGCATTGCATCGTATTACATCGCATTCCTATCGAATGGCGTCGCGCTACATTGCAATGTGATATATCGTGGAGCTTGAACTATAAGTATCTCTTTGTGATATCTTCCACATATCGCATACCACTGCCGGTGCAACGCTCTGGCGGACCGGGCTATACGATCGGTCGCGACTCTGATGCTTCCTCTTTCTTAACGGGCTAGTTGCTTGCAGTTGTGGTCGAGTTGTCGCCGAGTCGTGTTTACACCGTCAAGATGTCAGATTTGAAGTGGAATTTAGATTGTGTTATAAGGTTTTTGAACATTTTTAAAACTTACACTTGTTTGTGGGACCCCTCCCATGATAATTATAATAAAAGAGACGCAGCTATAAAGGTGTTAGTTTCGCATCTTGAATCCGAAGGTTTTGGCACCGTGCAAGCAGGCCAACTTAAAAGTACAGATGACATTTTTAAAAACTAAAATCTATACTGCACAACCTTTCCCTGTAAAGAGACAGCGTGTACTGGCCACACTCGCGCTTACGACCAGCGCTGACAACCAGCTAAGTGTGAACAGTATTTTCCACGCTGGTACATACCGCTGGTGATAGTAGCTGATATTAGCAGCTGGCGAATCAGCCTCGTGTGAATGACCTTTAGGATTCATCATAGCCAACGCCAGAGAGCCAAAGTTGTTTCGCCGCTCGTTTGTCCCTTGGTCTATTCATGACCCTAGGGTCGAGTGCTCCCCTTTTCCCTACCCTGTTTTCCTATTTTTTCCTTCCTATTCCCGCACACTTCTTCAAACCGTGGTAATAAGCGAAAAGCTTTCAGATCCGGGGAGAAGGTGGTCCCTGCGCGGAAGACCCGCGAATCCACTCTCGGTGCAACGTAATATCGCATAACTCTTAGTCCCATATTCTCCACACTTTTCTATCCAATATATCCTCTTCGTGTGATCCCTTCTCCTTGAGATCATCAGCTACACATTCTTTCCACCTCTTCTTTAGATGCATTCATACATACTCAAAACGGCATTTCCTTTCGGGGTAGGCACAGTCAAAAGAGCTTATTTATTGCTGCTGAGCCTGTAAATCCAGCTCTCTTTTAATAATTTCCTCAATAATGCCTTATCCTTCTATAGCTCTTTTTCTTTTCTTATCCTCACACATTGCTTTCATAACTTCATCTTAAGACTCCTAATATTCCTCCTCTCTAGAGGCTCTTCCACCACATTCACCCATGACTTTTTCAGTCTACCCCTTCCTCTAACACCTTTTACTCCTTTACCTTAAATCTATTTCGTCATTCGACCCTCGTTCATTCTCTTAGCATAGTCAAACCAACGAAGCACACTTCCTTCACATATGTCCAGAACCACGATATTCAATCAATATTTATCATGAATCATTTATTCCTAATCCTATTCCTCCTATTTTACCGAAAAAATATCTCAATTACTTCATTTCCTCTGCATTTAGCTAACATTAATGCATACCCAGGTTTCCTTAGTTTTCAGAATCTTAAATAATATTACCCCGACATCTCAAAGAGTGTTCTTCTCTTTGATTTCACTTTATTTCTATTTGTTTCTACCTCTGCACTGTACATGTGTCTTCCTACCCTTTCTTTACTAAATGGGGAAGCCGTAGAAAGGCAGAAGACCATGGAAAAGATCAGCAGAGATGACGGTTACCATCTATAGGTCCAGTTCGTGGAAGCGAGTTCTTTGGCAAACGACCAACAGTAGCCATCATGAAGGTAGCCAAAACCCAAGTAGAATTATTGTGAGTGCGTCGACGGCTTGGGTCATTCACAATTCACGCTACCCATATTTAAAATAAATTAAAATTATTCTTCGAAAACTTTAATTGAATATTCAATATTTACTATGTCATGAAATGCGCATATTGCGATGCATTACAATTTGCGGATAAAGGATAATTCTTTATTTAAAACGCTTGTGTCACATCAGCACTTTAAAACGCGAATGACATCCTCCGATTTCAAAATAAAATTCCCTCACATTTAACTTAAAGACTCCCACTGCAACGTGGTCGAAATTATTGTACTTTTACTGTATAGTACTTTATTTAGCATTAATGCAAGCTTTAATGTGATATTATATGCACCACCCGACAATTCTAATCCATTATTAAATTTACATTGGAAAATAGCATGATATATGACCTTTTTTTAAATAACGTGCACTGGTTACGTAAAAAGTGGAATGATGCTGAGCAATTTATGATATAAATTTTAATGAGCAGCTTTGAATCATAGGCATCTCACCAAATGAATGGTAGGTACATAGGCAGTCCTCCTCATAATTTTCTCGACCTCGTGGAGTTTCGGGGAGTTCTCCTAATAGAAAACCAAACAAACTATCCACATATTATAAGAATTATAGTTCATGAGTTCTCTCTCTTTCCGAAAGTCAGCTGGCTGCACGCTGGCCAGTTCATGAGACTTTGTGTTACCGCTTTGTTTCATCGACGCCACCGCTTTGTTTAGGTCAACGCCCGGACAATACCCCCATCTCCTTCTCCCTTCCCCCCCTCCTTGGTAAACGCTATTCCCCCAATTCCTTTCAGTACCCCCACAGCCAATCCGCCTTTCTAAAATTCCAAATCTCGCCCTTATTTTTTTCCACTATCGCTTCCAATAGCGCGTGCACAATGCACACAGAAAAAGGCGAGAGGAATTAGTCACCCTCGTCGGCTACTGTGACTCCTTTGAAAATAATGCTCTATAAACAGCGTAATCGTCGCTATTGTTTACCTCGGGGAAACAATGGTTGACCTCCTTGAACGCCTTGGCAACAATGGCCCCAGTTCAAAGGGATACCGAATTAACGGACCCGTCCTGACAAAATATTATGCGTAGAATGTGTCCATTGAGCCGACTTCACGATGTATGTCTTCAGCTTATTTATATTTCTCGAATTTTAATATTTATGTCTGTTTTTGTTCTTTAGTTTCAACATACCCCGAAGTTTTCGTCTTAATTGTTTTTTTTAGTCATCAGGAGAGTTTGCCTGTTGACGTTAAACGGGAAGACGAAAATATTAAGTTTTATGGAATTAAAAAAATCCCCATGATGTGACATATAAAATGCATATGCCATTTAAGACTTATTAGCCGCCCATGAAGAGTGGGGTGAATTGCACCCCGACCAAAATCTCACTGTAACTCTCATATTGACCTCATACCTTAAATCATAAAGGCCTCAGGTGTACCCATTCCCATTTAAAGACCATTCTGCAGTTGTCAGAGGAATCATAAAATCTACACTTTTGAAATATGTATGTATGTACCTAAACAAAATGAATTATCTTGAATCCAAACACACAATTTTCTGACAAAAATAAAGCGTATGGTAACATGGACTGGAAGATCCGTTTAGGGTATGGCGTCATTTAACTTTAGCTTAACAACCGAAATATCCATCATATTGCTTCCCCCTGTTCTTTCCTTTCTTGCCTTTGGAGAGCCCGGAGGAGTGGACGCGATAGCGGATATAAAGCAAAAATATCTGTAGAAAATGCTTGGTAAGTAACTCTTGAAGCATATATTAGTTACTTGGAGATATTGATTCTACTCGATTTTTACTATGGTTTTTCGTTTGGAATACGGATTATTATTAATTTAAATAAATAAAATAATGAGTAGAATTTTAAAGAAGTTTTTGCTTGCTGTTTTCAAATGAGTTGTCGATGGAAAACGTGGAGATATTTCAAAATTAGTGCTCAGCCCGTAAGCGCTAAAGTAAATCGGGGGAACCAAGATGGCGAACCGGCCACGCCCACGTTACAGTTTAAGGCATTGGCCACCTTAGCAATCGCCCTCTCCATAAACATCAATGGGCGTGACTGACAAACAGACAGACGGAGAAACTGACTTCAGTGAATTTTCAATATAATATAGAATATAGATAGATCCTCGCAAAATACACAAGCATCCAATTGCACTCCGATTTGTGAACGATTAATAAAGTTAACGACTATGCAATAAAATGCTTTTTATTCACCGTTCTCCTGTACCTGCATTTCGAGGTGCTCATCATTGGCTGTTCAATCCTAAGATAGGTTTACTGCAGCCCTCCATTCTTCCCCGTATAATGCTAGTTTACTCCCTGGTAGTTCTCTTTGTGTACCTTTTTCTTTATTTGGTCCATGTATTTATTTCTCGGCCTTCCTCTCAGGGCTCTTCCCTCTATTTTTCCTTCAATTATATTCTTCTCAAACTCATTTTTCCTCAAGTTGTGCCCAATCCACCTGGCTCTTATTTTCTGTATAGTGTTCCATGTGGTCCTTTCCTCGTCTACTCTTCTGTAAACTTATTTATTTCGTATTTTATCCATCCATTTCATCATCAGCATCCTCCCCCAACACCAGGTTTCGAATGTTTCTAAATCTTTTCTGTTCTGCTTGTCCAATGGTCTATGCTTCCGATCCATGGAGTGCAACGCTCCACATAAATGTTTTTTCATACTTAGGAAAGATAAAAAATTATGCGAATTTCACAAAAGTTGGTTTATTCACGACCCGGGTTTCAACACATTATCTCATCTTCAGGATAAAATTCTTTAAATCTTTCACCTGAAGATGACATAATGTGTTGAAACCCGGGTCGTGAATAAACCAACTTTTGTGAAATTCGCATAATTTTTTATCTTTCCTAACATGGAAAAATTTCACATAATTCTCCCTGAAACCGCAAATTTTTTTTTTCATACTGTTTACTTGTTTCAAGACCAATCGTTTTTGAACACAGTAGTTGTCTTTTCATCATGAACGCTTTCTTAGCTTGGGCTATTCTGCGTTTGATGTCAGTTGTACTTCGTCTGTCCCACGTGATGGTGCTTCCGAGGTAAATGAAGGAATCCACTTGCTCTAATTTCTCTCATCTTAGCGTGACTTCTACTTGTCAGCTTCTCTTTTCCACGTACTAGGATTTTGGTCTTCTTGTTTATTTTCATGTTATATCCGAGGTGCTATCTCGATTTTATTCTATTCTTGGTATTATCAATTAATTTATATTCATGATCACTTCAGGTTTCCTGAGTTTTAGAACGAAGATGTAATTATTTTTCCCTTTGCTTATGGCGGTACACAAGCCTTTACGGTTTGAAAAGACAGTTCGTGGGCTGCAGTCGAATCCTGCCAGCAAATTTAATATTCGATCGTCAGTAAAAAAATATGTCTGCAAACATAACTACGTGACATATTTCTGGCCATAACATTCACTCTGAAGACAACGTCGTGGGAAAGTCGGTCAAGTTGAACTCCATCACCCGGTTGGAAACTTAAGCATTAGCCGGAAAAGCTTCATTGTCAGATCTTACAATGTACGTAGTAAAATTTGCTAGAAGGCGGGCGGGCATTTAAAGACAGCAAAAACTCATTTTTTTATATTTTATAAAATTTATGAAAAACTGAACAGGTCGATTTCCCATTTGTAAAATGGAAAGCTGAGTTTCAGTATACGGACCGTGTACAGGAATGAATTAAGTTCGCTTGCAGAGGTAAGTACACATGTGCAAGGAAATTTATCTTGGATGATCTGCTCCAAATCTCTTTCTGACGCCCAGTCACAGTGAAGCGAAATTTTTATGTACAACGACTGCAATATTGATATCCTGGGTTAAAGTAACATCATGGTGTTGTAAAATTTGGTACTCTCACAAATGCCTCAGGCATTCTAAACGCAAATCATAATTATTCTCAATGTAATCATGGTGTATTTTTTTCACTGCTGAGAATATTCCAGATACTGAGGATACATAACTATAAAATGACATCCAGTTTTACGATACAAATGTTTACTTCCGTGGATGATATATTAATCGAGCACTAAGTCAACATAGTTTTATACAAACTTACCCATAATGCCCTTACCATACGGAATAGGCATTGCCTATAGAGCTTAATTCTTAGCGTTAGAGTTAGGAAACTTGTTTTATAATTTCCTTCATACAGCCATTTCCTTGCAAACTTCCTCTGCCACATTCATGCAGTGCTTCAAATACGCTCTCTTTTTATTAAGGTGGCTTAAGTGGTAATCGTAGGTTATTGAGTGCTTATTTTTTATAATTATTCAAGTAATTTGGAAAAAATGTTGGACCTAATTTCATTTAAGTGCATATGCTTGTGCGTTGTAACGCACCATACAGGACGTACGAAATGGAAATGATACGAGAATTATATTTTCATTTTTTTCCTTCAATTAAAGCATGTTATGACTACGATTTTCGGAGCTGTATTCGAAATGTAGACGAATTATATTGAAATATGTTTTTTGCGAATATTGAACTCTCGGTGTGACACTGTAAAATTGTTAGAAAAATTACAAAAATGAGAAATTATTAAAATCAGGTTGAGGAGATAATCTGTACACATGTAATCGAATTATTACGAAATGTATCTCATGTGCCACAATAGTTGTGGAACAAAGTGTTGTCGGAGCGAAACGGCTGCAGCCGCAACTGTTTCGGTCAGACAACTGTTTCAATTAACTGTTGCAAATAACAGGTTAGCTTTGTGATCGTGCCGCAGCCACGCCGTTGCGCTCGGTGCTGTGCGGCGGCAACTGATAGCCGAAGCTGACTGTTACGTCTTCTATTCTGTTCCAGTTCTACTGCACGTGTGGCTGCGTTGCGGTTATAAGCTACAATTTGTTAGATTTGAATCTGTTGCTGGCGGTTGCTAGTTTATTCAGCCAACACATGTCCGCCCGTCGTTGTAGATTGAACTATAACAGTGATGTGCCTATCTTTCATGAATCCAAATGGAATTGTTACTTCATATTAGGGAAAGATTTATTATTACATACGAGTACAGGACTATCAGCCATGTTCTAACAGCGCCGATTGGCGCCGATCGATCGTGTGCTGTTGGGTGTGCCTCCAGCTGTTGTCCGCAACAGCGTGTTTAGCGGAACTGTTTCATTTTGAAACTGTTTCGGTTGCGAAACAGTTGCAATGAAACTGTTGTGTTCTTTTAATAACCACCACTAGCCATAAAGTCACGTTTTGAAATAGCATTGAATTTCCAAAAAACCAAATCAGTATGATAATTTTTTTAAACTCTTATCTATAGATATCACTAATGAGAACATGTATGCAAAGTTACACTCAAATATGCACTGAAACAAAAATCGCTCCAACCACTTTAAGAGTCCTAATATTCATCCTCTTACGAGTCTCTTCCACCACATTCACCCATGACTTTCTCAGTTTACTACTTCCTCCTACTCCATTCACTCCACTATTGTATACATGTATAGTAACTCGATTCTCATCCATTCTCTCAACATCGCCAAGCCAACGAAGCACGGTCTTTTCATAAACGTCTATTAGCTGAGAATCCATTCCACATCCTTTCATCACCAGTTCATTTCTCAAACGCTATCCCTCTTACTTACTACATAAACATTCATGTACCGCAAACAATTCTAAGGTAACTCACACCTAATGAATTTTGCCTACACTTGTTTAACCTGGCATACCCAAGTTTCACTCTAACACAAAAAAGTGGGTAGGAGTAGAGTTCATTACTGAGTAGTCAATTCAGTTTCTCCAATGAATCTGTAGAACAAGTAGTATACTAACAGTAAGGTTGAGACAGTTTAATGGACTGAAGTGTCGAGGGAGCTATTTATTCAGCAATGAAACACCATACATACACTAAGGGAGCTTGTTGTGTCGAAACCACTTGTAACAACTATTGCGAACAATACCTCTTTTTCAAGATAAAATACTTATACCAAGAAAAAAATAATGCTATGGTGATGCTTTTTGTAGGTGCCGATTGCATATCTCAGAATTTTATCCATATCAGTTGGTGATGTCATGTCTTCCGCACTCGAGTCACGAAAAAAGAATTCAATACATTTTTAGATAAACTCACCTCATGTTTAATTTTGAAGTCAAACTGCCTTAGAACATAGATATTTTGTATTTTTTTGCCGAGTAGCTGAAACATTCGGAATTTCACGATAATTGTATTGTTTGCCGCCAGGGGGACAGTGTTGTTGTGTTTTTGTCGATTAGCAACTATTCCAGCTACAAGAGAATGAAACTTTGACAGCGTATTTAACTTTATTTTCATTCTTTAATGTGATCTACCGGTTAAGGTTGGTTTTGATGGAAGTGAGTAAATATTCTCTACATTTTTACATGTGCGGGGCCCTATCTACCTATAATATTTCTTTCTTCGTCTTAGCGTATGTCCTACGCTTCTTCATCCCGTCCATAAAAGCCACTCTTTTTCTCCCCTTTCCTGGTTTACCCTACATCCTCCCATCTATCACGGTCTTAAGTAACCCTTTCACCCCTCGTTAACACCTCCAACCACCTACCCTGTTGCCATACAGAAGTTTTCACTCCTTACCATCCATGTCAAGCACTTCCGTATTTGTCTTCCTATACATCCACCGCAACTCTTCTCTCCACACCTATTCCACCCTCCTCCACACCCACATCTCGAACACCTGCGGCCTATTACCGTCCTCATTTCTAAAGAGTCCACGTTTCTGCATCAACAACGCTACACTATCAAGCTCTTAACCACCCTCTTCTATACATATATCCTTATCCAAGGTCCCCGTCATCAGCTCCCTTCTTTTACTCAATTAGGTCTTTCCTACTATGCTCATTTTCTTCTCACGTCTTCTCTATTTTCCCTATCTCTCATATTTCAGTAATTGCTCTTCTTGCTCACTTTTGTGCCCATCTACTTTTGTGATCAACCTTTCTTTCTTTGTCCAATGGAATCGCATTACTTTTGTTTAATAATGATTTATCTTCATTCCGTATTTCCCGAACTGATTTTCTAATTCATCTACTAAAGCTTGCAATCCCTTCGATGATCGGCTAACCAACTCCTGGTCGACCGCGAATCTAACCGACTTTATCAGATGGCCTCCTACTTAGATTCCCACATCGCGATCTTCTCATGCCTCTCTTAATTTAACTTCACAATCTGATTAAAATATTTCCGGGTGGCAATCTCAATTAAATGACTTTTAACCTCATTATCTCGTTGAATTGTACTTCACTAGTTATCTTTTTAAAATGTCTGTTAAGGCTCTTGTCAAAATATCCTTACTTAGTAACCGTAGTCACCTCAATCAAATGTTAACAGCCAAATGAGGGAGTATAGTGAGCCAAATGTGTGTGCCCTTTGCCTATGAACTGGCTCCGCGCGGGGGGTAAGGTAGTTCCCGCGTTTGACCACCCCGAGGTCGCAAGCCTTCGTTGCCAACTTCAATCTGTTATTCACTGTTATTTCCTAGTTCTCTATGGCTCTTAATCCAACTGTTTAGTAATGTATTGGGAAATCCGTGGGCATAATGATAAGCAAGCGCTAATGAAGTATCTCGAGGTAATACGAAAGTGGCGTGATGCATGGCAGCTAGAATTAACCATGAATTTTTATTCTTAATGCTATTTAAAAATTTGTTTTTAAAAATTTAATTATTTATAAGGTATCAGTTTTTTCGTTTGTACTTATTTAGAGTTACCATTCTCAAACAGGTGCAAAGAAAAAATCACTCACCTAAGAGGTGCTATCGTTTCGTGTTTGATTTCAAAGCTCGTTTATCAATGAAGGAAAAGTTTCTTGCGACCCTCGGGATATTAAAAAATCTCCTGACTGTCAAAATGACTAGTAGAATGTCTTTTAAATTTTTTTAAGTAAGCTGACTTGCACTTTTACTTTACGTCCAGGTGAAAATCTAAGGCATGTCTGTAAGGATAAAAATTTCCTGTCACACGATACAATCGCTCGAAAGTTGCTTTCTTCTCCCAGAGCCATAAATAGCACAAAAAAGCTTATGCACACAAAGACCCTTTGGCCATGTACTCGAGTCACCTTTCATTTGCATTTGGTGATGCAGCATTTCTTGCGGAAGACCTACCCAGATGCTTTTTCCTTCCTAGAGAGCGAGGAATCAAATTACCGTGATATTGCAAATCTCTCCAGCTGTATCTTTCTTTTGCTCTGAAGACTAGCGCTAATGACTCTTGATTTTCAGAGAAGGAGAGATCTTCTCGCAGCCTTGTGCATACATAGTACTGGAAGACTACAGAGAAACACGCTGAGAAGGTGAAATCAAGGTGTGCTAAAAGCTACTGCGAGCTGCATAATAACATTTATTCGTCCGTAGACATACCGTATATGTATAGAACAGGCCAAAAACATTACGTTTACATTCACATCTACATCAATGAAATACTGTGCAAGCTAGTGGTGGAATAAAGTATAGTCGGAGCGAAAAGGTTGCAGCCGCAACTGTTTCGGACAGACAACTGTTTCAAATAACTGTTGCAAACAACAGGTAGTTTCGTAATCGTGTCGGTGCCGCGCCGTTGCGCTCTGTGCTGTGCAGCGGCAACTGATAGCGGAAGCTGAAATCGTCTTCTATTCTGTTCCATTTGCACAGCACAAGTGGCTGCGTTGCGGTTATAAGCTACAATTGGTTGGATTTGAGTCTGTTACAGGCGGTTGCTGGTTTATTTAGTCAACACTTACCTGTCCGCCTATCGCTGCTGATAGAATTAAAACTGTGAAGTGTCTTTCATGAATCCAAATGAAATTTTTATTTAAGTGAAAGATTTATTATTACGTAGGGTACAGAACTACCAGCAATGTTCTCACAGCGTCGATCGATAACCTGCTGTTTGGTGTGCCTCTAGCGTGGCCTCTAGCTGTTGTCCGCAACAGGGTGTTTCACGGAACTCTTTTGTTTTGAAGCTGTTTCGGTTGCGAAGCAGTTGCAATGAAACTGTTATGTTCTTATAGTGCCACCACTAGTGCAAGCCACCACCAGGGTGTGTGGCACGGGGTGTTTTGACACCAGTCCTGCAATACCTACTCATCACATTTCAAGGCTCTCACGCTCTCCCGGCAGCAAGGTGCAACTAAAAACCACTCGGGAGAAGAATGCACGGCCAAACCAGAAACTAGGAGAGTGCTACGTTGGCGAACATGTGGTACACGGTATAGGATACAACTACTCACTAGAAATACTAAGCAATTAATTCATGAATAGTACGAAATACCAAGTCATGCATAAAACAGAATCATGCAAGACATTGCGAGCGAGATGAGCCGATAACAGTGGTAAGTTATTGAACACAAGTACAAAATCTAGTCTAACAAACAATATCCAGTCTCGTCTTGATACCTCGATAGTCATACTGACATGCAAACATTGCTACAAAATCACAGACGAACAATTATTTAGCGTTCCATGCAGATGTTGAAAACTAATATAATAAATAAAGAGCTAAATAACACATTAAAGCTAGCGCTAGAACTACTGAGGGCTTCCATCATAGCTATTGTGGTCCTTAATAATATTTAAATACTGTCCAGATATTCTTCATCATCATCAGTACTTATCAATCCGAAGATTGGTTTGCAACAGCTCTCCATTCCACTCTCCTCTATGCCATCCGCTTCATTCCTACATTTACTTTCACGCCCTTCATGTATTCCATTCTTGGTCTTCCTCTATAGCTCTTTCCATTTTTTCTCCTTCCATTAGGCTGTTTTGTCGCATAATGTGTCCAATAAGTTTGCCTCCTTCTTCGCAGAGTGTTCATTATGCTTCTTTTCTCTCCAACTCATCGTTGAACTTCTTCGTTATTGATTCTCTCCGTCCATCTCATCTTCATCATTCTTCGGCAACACCACTTCTCCATTGCTTCCAATCTCCTTTGCTCTGCTGCTGTTATTTTCCAGGTTTCACTGCCATATAAGAACATGCTCCAAATATGTTTCAATAAAGTTCTTCCTAAATTCCAGGCTTGTGTTGTCAGCTGTCAGCAGACTCCTCTTCTGATAGAATGCTTTCTTTTCTTGGGCTATTCTGCTTACAAAGGCTTTCTTGCGTCTTCCATTGCTAGTGATCCTACTTCTCAGAAAACAAAATTCTTCTACTTGTGCAAGATTTTGCTGCCCAAGTTTAACGGTTATTCTGTCTTCTTGATTTCTTCAACAGGCTATAACCTTTGTTTTCTAAACATTAATCTTCAGGTTGTATTTCTTCGGAGTTTTTTTTCCATACAATTCAGCATTCACGCCAGATATTCTTTCTTCTAGGCAAGAATTTCTATGTCATCAGCAAAGCGTGGCATGCTGATTTTTTCTCCGTGCACTTGTATTCCTGTTTTTAATTTGCCCTCTATTTCATTTATGCATTTATCAATGTATATATTGAAGGTCATTGGTGACAACGCGCATCGTTGTCGTATCTTCTCTTTTCCTCGCTTCTGTTTCCTCTGCATTTCCGCCACATTTAATCACTGCCAGCTGTTCCTCATACAGCCTGCATATTGCTCTTCTGTTATTAAATGACACTCCTATGCTCTTCAGTGTAGACAGCATTCTGTTACATTCCACATTGTCAAATACTTTCTGTAGGTCGATGAAGCAAATGTATGTTAGGTGGTCCTTTTGAATCCCTTTATCTATTATAAGTATCAGGGCTAAAATAGCTTCCCTCGTTCCCCGACTTTTCCTGAATTGGAATTGGTCTTCATCCAGAAATTCTTCCATCTTCTGTTCCATCCTCCTGTTGATGAACATAGCCACAATTTTCGATGATTGCTCTGCAAAGCTAATTTTTGTCAGGTCTTCGCATCTCTCGGCTCTTTTCTTCTTAGGGATAGGTATTATTAAATTCTTTTTAAAGTCTGTTGGAATTTTCCCACTTGTATAAATGTCACATATCAATCTGTTTAGCGTATTCAGCGTCCTCACTTCTGCATACTTAAGGAACTCGGAGGGAACTTCATCAACCCTTGGCGCCTTTCTCTCAAATACTTTACTGCAATATCATATTCTGCCAGTTATTCCTGTACAGAGTAAAAAAATTTAGAATAACGTGCATTCTTGAATAATTCCGTTTTAAATCTTGGCATAGTTTTTGTTTCCATGATATTATTTGGCAGCTTTTAATATACATGAATACCCATGTTTTTTATCCTATGGTGTAAGCTTTGACCAGAGATCCGTGAACATGAATATCTCTTTTCTCCTGGTATCGTGGTCGTGAAATGTTCATTGAGATTTAAGTCAGCAATGCTACTCTTCACATATAAAGTTTGGGGAGAAATGAAGATCAAGGTATCGGTAGAATTATATATTTTTCCAAGAGGGCCTTACAAGATTACCTATAATGGTCATTTTCCATTATTCGTACATAAAATCTTTTTTTGAATTTGAAATATTTTATCTACATATATGTAATACCCTTCAAGCCACTACAAGGGTTACTTCCACACACTCTTGAGGTGGCTTACAGGGTATTTTGTAGATGTAGAAGGGTGTGGCAGGAGTTATCACCAACATAACTACACTGTACCCTGACAAAGTTAATGAACCAACGAGTTTTGATGCTTAGCAAAAACCTGCGAATACTTCTCCGGAGTTGAAACTTCGCCCACACTCACTAAGCTATAGGTATGCTAAACCAATGTTAGAGAAACTATTTGTATTAATGTATTTTGCAACAACATAAATGCACAGAGATACAACAGTTATACATGATACATGCAAGAAAGTTTGTACTACCTAGCAGATTTATAAACAAGCAATAGGGAGCAAATCAACTGATTAGCTACACTATCGGCAAACCTAGTTAAAAGTCTCATTGGTAGCTATTATGGCCTTTTATCGTTCGCGGAAAAAATTATATTTAAAAAATGCCCGTTTTGCAGTCTATTTCCCTGATTTTATTCTGATGATTTGACCTACCGTAATATGTCGTTTTTTATTAAAATGTTACTGACGCCGTCAGAAAATAAATTGGTTTGGAACTTACATAGAAGATTAAGTTTATTTTTTTTCTGACGGTCTGAAAGTGAATCCCATCCCAGATGTTGAAGGAGGCTTGTGGCACTAACGAAATTATTTCAATAATCCTTAATGAGGAATCTTGAAGAATAATGCCATATGATATCCTAGAGTAGAAGGCTCCATAATATGTATGCACATTGTAAACAGTGCAGTTAACCAAGGATTTCGACACGAAAAATAATTAAAAAACTTAATTACGTTTAGCACAGAGGTGGAGGAAGTAGACACGGAAACCACACACCAGGCTAGAAAATTTCATATCTCCCGTGTTTCAGAATGACAATGATGTTATTTTACTCCAAAAGTAAATATCTAGAACTGACAGCAGCGACAGAATAAGATAGATATCCTGTGGAAATAACGGGGTAGAAAAGAATTGTAGCCAAAACATTTTTCTCTAATCTTCAGTCTAATTCAGAATTTCAATGTTTTCATAATAATGTGAGTCTTGATCTGCTCTGTGACAGATCTACATCTACGAACTACCGTGCTGTACCGTGCCACCACCAGGGTGTGTGGCACGGGGTGATTCCACATCAGGCATGCAGCACTCGTCCCAGCAAAAATCGGGACCTCGCACGTTCCCCTGGCCGCTAGGCCCATGCCAAAAAGCAGTCAGGAGTACAGTGCGCAGTCAAACCAGAAGCTGGAAGAGTGCTGCGTAAATGAACTTGCAAACATGCAGTACACTGCTTAAGATATATCTAGTGGTTAATATTATTAATACTATTAATTCATTAATGCTACGAGATACTACTTCATGCAGAGAACAAAACAATGCCGGACATATCAAGCGGTGTGAAGTGTTAGTAATGTAGTTATGTTATTAAACACGAGTGAAAATTCTACTCTACCTAGTGAGGGTGGGTGTTTTATATGCTTGATCTATCGCAACTATTATGATGCCTTCTTGTGCGTGGAAAAAATGACATTTTAAATCTATCGGTTCAGCAATCTATTTAATTTGTCTTATTCCTGTGATCGCTTCTACCGTAGTACGTTGGATCTAGCAAACCTCCACCTCTCCAGATGAGGTTCTCGGCGGCATCTAGACTAGCGATAAAGGCCGTTCAAAACGATTCGGATGAAAATAGTATCGTGGTTGTTTCTATTTTCGGTACTGATTATCAAATCCGACGCATTCCTCGAATGCGACTGACTGATCGTATACAAGATACGATTTTTAGTATGCTGAATTCGATTGGATTTCGGTTGAAACGATTGTTGTATAAAACTGCCGAAAAATCAGAACCCTTAAATGCCTCCCAGGCAGGGATGTGATCCGAAAAGGCACTTAAAAACGTTTGCCGGACCTGGGACTTTGGAGGCACCCGAACCCTCGTCATCGAAGGCGACCCAACCCTTCACCGCGGGTGGTTTATGGCACCAACTGACCAGCCACACCATAGTTTATAACTTCTTAAAGTTAAACATGAATCGCAAAATTATGTTCGTCTCTGTGTAGCACTAGTTACGCTGATTAATATAGTCTTTTCATTGCAGTTATACGATAAATATTAACCATTTTACGTGCTTTAGTAGTTTACATTAATGTATATGAAACTAGTTTGGTTTAATCCGGCACTAAACGTAAAGTGCCTTTTCGGATCATATCCCTGCTCCCAGGTGAGTCATGTATTTTGAAATGCTCGGCGTTTATATCATTAATAATTTAGAGCCATTTTTTCCATTGAGAAAACATAACTTTGTTAATATTTATCGCACATTTTCGATTTAAACTACGTTTACATTGGCTTGACTGTGGCTATTCACTGGAAAAAGTGCTCAGATGGTTGTTTGTAACTTTCATGTGTTATAAACTATACTGTAAAATGTTAGCGAGTGTCTTTGACCGCCCGTTGCGAGGGGAAGGGTTTCCAGAGGCTCTTGAGGCTCGGATTCCGTGTGAGAGCCGTGCATGTTTTCTACATAAGTCTTGAGTCTCTGTCCATTTGTATAGTAGCAAAATACATATGTACTAACGGTCCCTCTCCATTGTGAGCATACCTGTAGTGTAGTGCATGCTTCTGAGGCTTCGCCTCGTGACAAGCATTAGCGATTTATGTTAATGCATAATTATTCGTAGTTACACTAACTTTAAGGTTTAGTATAATGCGTTGTGGTGAATACTCACCCCCTACCACACACCCCTGAGGTGGCTTGCAGGGTGTTTTGTAGATGTAGGTGAGAGTCCACCCTTATGAGGGTTGGCCCGTAATAGGGGGCTTCCTAATGACTTTGGGGCAGGTAGAAACTTTCTGCAAACTGAGGAAACTGAAATAATCCGTTATTCACGTTCACATTTGAAGGTAATGATGGACGTGGTTCGAGTGGATGTGGAGTCACTCTGATTGGTTGGTATGTAAACATGCGAGGTTTCAACCGCCAATAGTTTCTCGCTTCTCAACATCCACAGCTCTCCCGTAATTTTGTATGCTTGTGCTTCGATGGCGTCTTTGGCTTCCGCTTTCCTGTGTCTTGATGATCTATCGCGCTTTCTCTTTTCTGGAAGGGTCCAATGCTACACGCCTTTTTTGGCCATCTGTTATCCTCCATACGTTCTAGATGGCCATACCACATCAAATGATTTTTTCACTATACAATTATATTTCCTTCTGAAGTCAATATTTTTTTAAGTTGTTCATTCCGGAAGTGCTCCTTTCTTAATTCCTTGGTGCTTCTTCTCCTGAAGTAAAATTTCAGGGATATTGTTCTTTCCTTGCCTCTCTTTCTTATTTCCTAAGTTTCTGACTCATAAGTGCCGATATACTTTCCACTATAGTTATGTATGTATGTACATACATACCTACGATATTTTTATATAGATTTCTGGCTTTCCCGGCGAATGATACTGATGAATTCTTCTCGGGCGTCCCATCGGCCTAAGTTCTCCATGTTGGCCGACGTTTCGACAGGAGACTTTCTTATCATCTTCAGGGCTGTGGATGCGGACGGTCTCAGTGTTAGTAGTTTATACACTGGCCGACGTTTCGACAGGAGTCTTTCCTGTCATCGTCAAGGCTGTGGATGCGCACGGTCTCAGTGGTAGTAGGTGTAGTATATAAACTGGTCAACTGAGACCTTCCGCGTCCACAGCCTCGAAGATGACAGGAAAGTCTCCTGTTGGAACGTCAACCGACATGGAGAACCTAACCCGGTGGGAAGCTCTAAAAGAATTAATCAGTATGATATTTTTTTCATCTACATCTACGAAGTACCGTGCAAGCCACCACTAGGGTGTGTTGCCCGGGGTGATTCCACACCAAGCATGCTGCACTCGTCCCAGCTTTGTTATTGAGTCGCTCTGAAGGACATGTTTAAGTTGTGTTGTTCCCTATTTTATAAGCCATATCCTTTTCAATTTCCGTATCTGGTGAGGGTATGAAACCTAGGTACTTGAAAGGAGAGTAATTTTTTATGTTATTTATTTCCAATTACAGATCGGATTTTTCATTGTCTTCCACTGTCATATATTTCATCTTCTTAGTGCTTATTGTTTGTCCTCACATTTGGTATTCTTCTATCAGTCTCCGTAGCACGTAACTGGAATCATCGCTGTCAGAGGCAATGAGGACATGAGTTGTCAGCGAATGGTAAAGTATATAGTATGTCATCGTTCACTGGTATCCCAATTGCACTACCTACCATATTTATCGTGTTTCTGGGACTTTATATAACAATAAAAAAATCCCAACCCTCTATCTTGAGCGGAAGTAATTTTAAAAAGCAAAAAGTGAAACCACTGCACAAAACCCAATACGTAACGTAAACCACCAAAAGGCCCCATTTTGTGACCTTTTGGGACCCTGAGATATTTTTAGATAGTATAAAAACCTTTTCCTTGAAAAAATACATATATGTACCAACTTTCAGGGTGATCGGTGAAACGGTGTCGAAGTCTATTAATCTCGGACAGATATACAAACATCCATGTTTATATATACATGGTGTCACAAAAAAGGTGCACTGACTATAAATTTTCGGATTCTACACCTGAAATGGAACAAAAAATGTTCAATAAGTTTTTTTAATACCGCTTCGTTTAGCGTCTCTGTCTGTATGAGTTTTTTTTACAAAAAAAGTCATAGCTTTAGTACGGCTAAATATTTTGCTTTAAAATTTGGTGGTTATTTTAATCTCATGAACATCTCAGTAGCAAAAAAAAATTAAAACTGTTAAATTTCCCGTTTCATAATGGCGGCCGTTCCAAATTTTCAATGGTAAATTGTAAAAAGCCTGTTAACTTTACGAAAATTTTGTCATAAACCAAAAAAATATTTATTTAATTGTGATTCGAACGGTACCTGAATTTCTAAGATCGGTTGAGATTTGAATGAAATTTTTATGCTTTTCCGTTTCAAAATGGCGGCCGTTCCAAATTTTAAATTGTAAATTGTAAAACACATGTACACTTTTCGAAACATTTGCAGAACAAAAATAATTATAAATTAAATTGTGATTCCAATGGTATCAGAACTTTTAAGATCGGTTGAGGTTTGACTGAATAACACTTTTTTTTCCTTCCTAAACGTTTAAACTTCGGTCGTGCTTGGTTAACATTACGTTCTGACAGGAAAACTCAGTGTTATTCAGTAATATCTTAACCTATCTTAAAAGTTCTGATACCATTGTAATCAAAATGTAATATATAATTATTTTTTTTCTAGCAAATTTTTCGAAAATTGTACAGGTTTTATAAAATTTACCATTGAAAAATTGGAACGGCCGCCATTTTCAAACGGAAAATCGTAAAAATTTCATTCATATCTCAACCGATCTTAGAAATTCAGGTAGCGTTCTAATCACAATTAAAAGAATAATTTTTTTTCATATCTGGCAAAATTTTCGTAAAGTTAACAGGTTTTTTTACAATTTTACATTGAAAATTTAGAACGGCCGCCATTTTGAAACGGGAAATCATAACAGTTGTAAGTTATTTTTCTAATGAGATGTTCATAAGGTTACAATAACCACCAAATTTTAAAGCAAAATATTTAGCCGTACTTAAGCTATGATTTTTTTGTAAATAACACATCCAGACAGACAGACGCTAAACGAAGCGGAATAAAAAAAAACTTATTGGACATTTTTTGTTCCATTTCAGGTGTAGAATCCGAAATCGTATAGCCAGTGCATCTTTTTTGTGACACCCTGTATAGATACGTAAATTTTAAATGAAATTGGAATAATACAGCATCCTTGTCCGAGTCCCTTGTTTACCTGAAAATTCTCTGAAAGCTTCTTACCAACTTTGAATGCGCTACTACATCAATTGCTAAGAGGTCTTACTATTCTTATGCAGGCTTTCTGTATAATACCGACATTTTCCATGCATTACCACAATTTATTTTATGGTGCGGTGCCGTATGCCTTTTCCAAATCCGCGAAAGTAAGATTCATAGACTTTCTTCGTTCTACTCTTTTTTCCAATAGATGGTTTTCAATTGTAAAAGTACAGTCTGTAAATGATGCTTGATGTCTAGAGTGAGAAATTGAGGCGTAAATGCCAAAGGGCTACAGTTCTGCGTACCTTAGTGGTCTCTGCCATTCACAATTTACTTCCAATTTTGGGAATTGCGCATGTACTTTAGTAAGGAATAATCATTTCGAATTTAACAAGCTGATTCCCATTGTGTAGTTCACGCTTTTTAAAACATCTTTCCATCTAGTAAGATGCAAACTTGACAATTTGTATGAATACAGCAGCCACATTTCCTCCCAGTTTACAGCAAACTTCCTTGACCACCAACGAAGGCATCCTCTCGACTTGACACCTAATCAAAATGCGATCAAAGTGTTAGGGAGTAGTAGGAAATAACACGACGCCAACGATATTGCTGCGTTATCAAGAGCGTTGTGATAAACAAGTATCAGCTTGACACAAACGCGTCGATGACTATGCATCCGCCAGCTCTTGGCTGTTGATAAAATATCAGTCTAAATATGAAGCACTTACAATTTTCGTAACTGTCATTATATTCACGGTAAGTATAGTGACGCTATTCGTGGAGGTTTCACTAAAACACCTAAAGTGAAAAAAGCAATTGGTGAGAGATAGCTATTGAATGTTTTAAAACCTAAACTTGTAAGAACTTCATAAATATTTTATCCAGAAAAAACTTCCTACTTCTCCAGTGTCAGTCGAAAATCTTGATGTCTTGTCTGATTGAGCAGACAACACAATAACGCTAGCAATGCCCGAGTATTCAGTTCCGAGAGACGATTGTGTCGACGTCAAACAGGCCGAATAGAAAGGGTGAAGAATCATGCACTGGCCACTATTGTAAAGGAAAGGAAAATTAATTGATATCTGAAAACGTGCGAATAGATCAAACAGTTCATATAATGAGATGGACTTACCTACTATTTTTCAAAGTTCAAACTTAATCACACTGATAACTTAATTCCCCAAATTTTCATTCCGTTGGGATGACCGTAATTCAATCACGGCATACATTCAAATCGTTTGATTTGAAGTGACTAGGAAGTTAGGATTTCACAATCAATCGCTGAGGGTTCATAGTCCAAGTCACTAACTGGTATGCTACTTTTGCAGTTGTAGACGATTAGGTCCAAACTATTTCTCTTCCCTACGCCAAGTTGCCAAAGATTTGATTTTATTCTTTAACCATCTTCAGGACTACAGAGGATTGTAGCAAAGGTTTACCAAAACACCACAGATTTGGAATTTTGAATAAACCTTTCTGCGTTATTTACGAATCACATAAATCCATGTATGCATCTTTAAGTATGCTAAAAAGAAAAATATTTAAAGTTTACCAAATGGTATGCGTAAACAATATCAAGATACATATAATTACATGGATTTATATAATTGGTAAATAATGCAGAAATATTTGATTGATATTCTCAATGTTAAGCGTGGTTTTTTGGCATACCTTCTGTTTGGATGATTTACAAATAAAATTAAAACGTTGGGAAATTGGTATATGAGTTCTACATCTACATAATACCTTGCGGGTCACCTTAAGGGTGTGTATAAGGAGGTGAGTTATCACCAACATGCACTTCACTATACCCTAATAAAGTGAATGAAACTACGATTAGTAATGCATTAGCAAAATCCTGCAAATACGACCAAGAGGGGAAATTTCACCAACATGCACTACACCATAGGTTTGATACCAATGTTGGAGAAAATATATTTATAGATGTATCTTCCAATTACATGAATTTACCAATTTGTTTTGAGTTGAACCATCTCGGATCCAGTCCTTGTTAATTGCTATTATGATACGTCTAGAGTCAGTTCGTGATAAAGTGGCCCGCATTCAGCAGCCTGATACGTAGTGATGGGCCATTTCGGAACGATTCGTTCCTTTGGAACGAATCCACTGATGGAACGAGAAGGAACGAATCCGGTTGTGGAAATATTCTCGTTCCAAAGGTCCGATTCGTTCCAAAGGAACGAATGGACCGAAATGATTCGAAGGACCGAAAGGAATCAAATAAATGAAAGGATTCATAGGAACGAAGGACCGAAAGGATTCGAAGGACTTAAAGGAATCAAAGCAAGGAAACCTTACAAACTTGAAGTCGGATCTCAAATTTGTTGACGGTATTTTAGATGTCATCGAGGTTGACACTCTTTAAGGCAGTTTTACACGGTACATTTGTTTGTACAAACTCTTACGTGAACTCTTGCATAAGGCAAAATATATCGTGTAAAGCGGCAAATTGTGTGAACGCTAGTGCAAATGTCTCAATGCCTGCACGGGAAATATAACCTGTTCTAATTTCGTTTAGACAAACGTACAATCTCACGTACATTCGTTTGTACAAAATCTTCCATCGTGTAAAACAGCCTTAACACTAATAGTTGGCTGGTAACATGGCGCCAAATTCGGAATTTTTGTGAAACTTGCTGTTTTTCGACTATAGCTTCTAAACTAGAAGTCATATCTCGAATCTGTTGGGCGGTTTTTTTAGATCTTATTCAGGCCTACAACTTAGTTCTATTCGTTGTTTTCCATTAATTCTAGTTCTCTGGTAACATGGTGTCAAAGTCGCTTTTCGTGAAACTCATTGTTTTTCGACTGTACAGCTTCTAAACTCCAAGTCGGATCTCGAATATGTTGGGCGGTTTTTTATAGATCTCATGCAGGCCTACAATTCTCTGCAATCCGTTTTTTTCATCCCTCGTATTTCTCTGGGAACATGGTGCCAAAGTGGGCTAATTCATGAAACTCTCTAATGTTTCTTTCCCTCACGCCACCAGTGTAGGTACGACCTTGAAAGTCGGCAGGGGTATGCGCCTTGACATGATATTTACGGATAATTAGCGAAAACCCGGAATCTCTTGTAGTTCTATGGCAACATGGTGCCAAAGTGATATTTTCGAATTTTTATTTCCCTCACGTCTCCTAGCTGCTAAACTAAGAGTCTGATCTCGAATCTGTTGGGTTATTTTTTAGATCTCATTAAGTCCTAACATTTATGCCAATCCTTCCTCTCTAACACTTTTAGTTCGCTGGAAACATGGCGCCAAAGTTGGATATTTCTTTTTTTCCACCGTAGCTTATAAACTAGAAGTCGTATCTCAAATCTGTTGGGTGGTTTTTCCTGGATCTCGAGGCCTACAACTTTATGCCTATTCTTACTTTCTAACACTTATAGTTTTCTGGAAACATGGCGCCAAAGTCGGATTTTCGACAGTGGTTTCTAAACTAGAATTTGGATCACGAATCTGTTGGGCTATTTTTTAGATCTCATTAAGTCCTAACATTTATGCCAATCCTTCCTCTCTAACACTTATAGTTCGCTAGAAACATGGCGCCAAATTTGGATATTTCTGTTTTTCCACTGTAACTTATAAACTAAAAGTCGTATCACAAATCTGTTGGGTGGTTTTACCTGGATCTCACCGAGGCCTACAACTTTATGCCTATTCTTACTCTCTAACACTTATAGTTTGCTGGAAACATGGCGCCAAAGTCGGATTTTCGACAGTGGTTTCTAAACTAGAATTTGGATCACGAATCTGTTGGGCGTTTTTTTTCTAGATCTCATTAAGGCCTACAACTTTCTATTGGTTTTCTTCGTTTCTCGTAGTTCTCTGGCAACATGATGCCAAAGTCGGCTTTTCGTGAATATTTCGAATGTCTTTTTCCCTCACGCCTTCACCAGTGTAGATATTACCTTGAGACTCGACAGTCGCATGCGCCATAACATGAATTTTACGGATAAGTAGTAAAAACCCGTACTCCCGCGTAGTTCTCTGGCTACATGGTGCCAAAGTGAAAATTTCGCATGTTTCTTTCTCTCACGCCTCTACTGACTGAGACGTTGGGCGCGCAGCCCCCTTGCGAGCATAGCGAGTCTCTCTATAACTATCCAACACACGGGTATGTTTCTTACATTTATAAAATGCGCATTCCAAGTACTTTCACTGGGCATAGCGAGTCTCTCTATAACTATCCAACACATGGGTATGTTTCTTACATTTATAAAATGCGCATTCCAAGCACTTTCACTGGATTATATTGTCATTTTCACCACTAACGGGAGTGTTTCACTAAACAGATATTAGTTGGAGTGACGGAAAGCCAGATTTACCTTCATAATCTTCGGTAGGTAGCGTTATTTTAGCCCATAATGGGATACTTTGTGGGCCGTGACCTCTGCATTTCTTTTGAAAGTGTCATATTCGTATATTATTTCAATGATTTGAAGCAACGAGTAATTCACGAGAGCAAATAACACGAATAATATTGAATCATATCATTGACATGTACCCTAATGTCCTAATTCCCAGGCGCAACTTGAAAAGGAACGAATCTTTAAACTCGTTCCTTTTCAAGTTGTTCGTTCCTTTTAGTGAATGAGAACGGAAGGAACGAGTCCGAGAAAGGAACGAAACTGCCCATCACTACTACGTCGTAAGTGTCCATCTCAGGTACAGCTCTCGCAAAAGTTGTTGGTTGATGGATGTGCTGAATGTTACCTTCCGGAGGGGGGATAATAGGTGGAAGGGAGAGTGGGGAAGGAATGGAAACGCATGGTGGGTTCAATGCACGCTTGGTAGCCAGGAGTAAACGAAAGCGCATGTACAACACATTCACCAGCAGTGGTCAGTTTTGAAGAAATTAATTAGAGCCTTCCCGCTCCACCAAGAACCACAGAGCAACTGCCGCGATCTTTTTTGACGGATGCTGTCGGGGAGAGAAATCGGAGGGGGGAAAATGGAAATGGTCTCAAATCGCACTCCATAAGTGCTCTCGAACTTCGCACCAACATCTCAACTTTTATTCTCCCACGAGTTGGCTAAGCCAACTCTAACAGACTATACCTTCGTACTACGTCGTAGTAATAAGTGAAAAACTGGAAGAAAACTTTCCGGTAAACTAATAATTCGATAGCTACCGATAGAAAGCAAAAAAATTTTAAAAATTAGTTATTGCATCCATCAACTATTTTCTAAGTGCTAACTACTCTGTGAACCTCTTCAAAGGCGTGTGTTAAGCATGTGTTAGACATTGCACAGTTAATATCTAAGTAGGTGTAGATGACGAAGCATCGGTGAGTCTGGGTCATGAAGAAGAGGTACATATATACAAAGAAAGAAATAATTTCTGATGTGCGCTTTGGTGGATTTACTCCTGAGTTTTTCAATGCACAGTTTTCATTGAATAGTTTTTTTTCGTAGTACAGATGTAGTTTTGGTGTGAAATTTTTAATGCACGAAGACATAAAGAATGTATCAAATTTCAAATCCACCGCCATATCGACACTATCCGAGAAACTTCTCGAATCAGTTCAGTCACTTGGGCGCTAGATGGCTCTCTACTACGCGCTAGTGGCGCGGAGGCGGGGCTTGGTAACCACACCACTTGAAACAGCCAATGGTGAGAGAGAATTCCCCTCAATACGTGAAAACGTCACGGGAGGCGATTCCGAAACGAGCGGTTGGAACGGGAAGGGAAAATGGGGAGGAGAAGCAGTTGTTATCTAGCAGAAGGACGTGAGGGTTTCGCGATAGCTCAATAAAACACCGCGGAGAAGCCGTGAGGAAACAGTCGAGGAAGGAAACGTAGAGAGAGAAGACTTGGAAATCAACATCCTAGTAGTTCCCTCCACGCTTGGTTATTGTCATACTAAGCGAGACGTTGCCTACCAATATTGTTTACAGTGCGCTTATTTAAACGAATCACAGCGAAGGAGAGGAACCTGTTGACACAGTGATTGTTATTTACCGCGCCAGACACCGTGCGGGGAACTACGAGTATATCAACAGTGGCTTAAGTTTACTGATTCACGTCTGATGTTAGACCCTACCCAATCGTGAAGACCCAAAAATGAATCTGTCATTCGCTGGTTGCGGTTTCCTGGGAATATACCACGTGGGAGTGGCGGTGTGCTTCAAGAAATATGCCCCACACCTGCTTCTGGAGAAGATTTCAGGCGCATCTGCTGGTGCCATAGCGGCATGCTGTCTTCTCTGCGATTTGCCTTTGGGTAAGTGTTGATACATGTTGCGAAATGTGATGCGTATTAATGTCTGTGAAACTAACCATGTGTATGCACCTTGAGTTTGCGAGTTCCCGTCGTCGTTTTAGATCTTGTGTTCATATTAGGTCAATTTATCGGGCGAAAGGAGTTTCAAATCGACTGGTGGGATAAACATGAGTGAAATTGTGATCGCCGTACCTGTGGATTACGCTTTAAACACGGTGAAAACCACGGACCAAAGTATAACAGTGTGCCAATAATTTGATAAACGTTCAGTCAGTTGACGAGTTCCTTCCGATTTGTATGCAGCATTTATGGTGGCCAGTATTCGGGAGTACCGGAAGGATTTTGTTTGTGGTGTGAGCTCAGTTTTGCTGTAGGAATGCTGAATGCGCTGCGGGCTGTTGATGTTTACTATTAAAACTGGGTCATTCCCTCTTAATCTTCTGGTAGATTATTTTTGTTTTTCAAGCTGTGGTAGTGGAGGTTTCAAGGTGGAGTCTTGTGATTCCTTCTGTGTTCCATTCAAGGATTTCGCGTCGATCGATCATTCGGAAGCTGTTCTGAGTTCCCGCCCATTGGTGATATCGTCGATCCATTGGGCTCGACCGTAGCCGCTCGACAGGCTCTAATCGTCCCCGAGGTATAGAATCTATCGAAGCTCTTTAACGGCTATTATTTTTCGCTCAAATCCCACCTTTCATTTGGTCATGCGCATATTCTGGAAAGCTATGTCCCTTTCCAGCTTCTGGTGTCCAAGTTCTGGTGATTTATTGCTTGGCAAAAAACAAGAGTGGCCTTGTTTACTCTTGTCGCCTGGTGCTATCTGATTGCGTGATCATATTTTCAACCTTATGTTGACATTTTTATGGGAATTATGTTGACGGTATCGCTTTAATCATGTTTAGCAGTTACTCAATGTTTCCGCGAGGGATTTCGAAAATATATAGTTGTTTTGTGATCGTGTAATATAGCTCAGGTCGTTGAAAATACTGTTTGTACGTTACCGCTGCATGCCACATGGCATTGTGGGATATTTTTTTTCAGTTCCTCTCAGCATTCATGCCTCCGGCAAATGAACTATTCAGCGATACTTTAGCTTAGAAAAGTGGCTTGCTTACCCAAATGTGTTTCTTCGAATATTTTTGTAACGTAAAGGTTTCCATGGTCACTGAGGAAATGTGACGCAAATGAATATGATGGTCCTCGACCTTGGGCATGTTTTGCCCAAGAGTTTCTCGTGCTTTATTTACCTCTATCCCGCTTGGTAGAGGTAGTGGGTTGGTAACCTACCAGATTGGTGTTGGAGGGCTAAATCATTTTAAAAATTCGTTTGCAGTCGGAACTTGTGTTATGTCATGCTGAAAGTCTCATGTAAGGAAAAGATCTTTTTTTAACAGCTTCGACTCTTGAAACATTGTTGAAGAACACAGATTGAGCTGCGAATAGTGAACGCATTGAATTGGGTTGACTCCCGAATGTAAATGATGTGATGAAAATTGATGATGCTGTTTTTTGCATTTTTACCCGCTTAGAAGAAATCCTAATCTTAAGATCACTGTTGGTATTGGCGTCATAATGTTTGTGCTATATATTTTTTCGCTTTTAAAAATTAGCTTGAAGAAATGTTGAAAGTTTTTGCGTCAATTGTTCCGGATTACTGGAACGGATTAAATCATGACCTGCATCTATACCATGTATATCCGTAGCTGCAGGCTCACGAAGTATCTAAGCACAGCTTTTCCCAGGAAAACTCAATTTCTCAAAAACTAGTGTAGTTTCAGTCTCGATTATCGCCCAATCCCAATTTCCGTATAATCATTGGCACTGATACTTATGTTGTGGCTGTGTGAAGCGGTCTCGTTTCATGCAAACAAACGGAAGAATTCGTGAAAGAATTTAATCATCATATACATTAGCAAGCAAATTTCAAGCAAAATTTTACCCTTGACAGTCGTACCAACAGGAATACGGTTTAACATGGTAATATCTTATACCTGTCGTAATTTATTCGCTCATTAGCTCTCCGTATTATTCGATGTGACCTCAGTGCGCAATTGCTCGGATAATCCAGACTGCATGGCGAGGAATTCTTGTCTGGATGTGTACATCGATGTACACGGGACATCTGTGGTATATCACGATTTCGTTCCAAAATGCTCATACCCTATAATGATCTTCGTGGGCGTATTTTGCCCACTAATGACTCAGGGTGCTGTCGATAGCCTCCACGAGTCTCCCGAAACTCCTTCACCCCCTCTTTATTTGTCTATGGTTGAAAGATTATAGGGTCTTGAGTTAGGAGAGGGGAAGTTGCTAGGGTTTCTTGTGATTGGCTGAAGGTGGGGCAGAGGATGATTGTTGGTGGGGTGGTCTGAGATAGTAGTAATCTCTTGTCCAACGGCAAATATATTGACACGTGAGGGAGAGTGGAGACCGAAAAACATTGGTTTAGTGAAAAAGTGACCAGCAGTGCGGCGGTGAGTCTTTTCATTTGGGGGCGTTGGGGGTGGGAATGGGGTTGCTCAACGGACCCGTGTCACTCCCCGCTTCCCCCCCTCTCACACTCTCTCTTTCCTTTCCCTTCCCCCTCTCAGGGCAAAAATCTGTGGACGCTGGTCGCTAGGCGACGGGCGCGTCTCCAATTGTTTGTTAAGGAACTTTGTACAGGCACTTTGTTCAAATATCGACATTATTTACGAATGTGTAACAACTTCTCATCGTAAAATATTGACGACTTCGTTTCGCAAATATTGGCGTGTGAGTTCTAAATTCATTCTTGCGTTAATTGCTGCCTGTTACCAATTTATGGGCACCTGCCGCCTGGCAACGAGTGCGTCTGGAATTTCACTACGGAAGTCCTGGGACACATGAACACTTACGTAATCACTTCAAATGGTAACATTTTTAGGGTAATGTACTATGTTATTTGGCATAAATTAAAGCCTTGTCCTTGGGATAAATCTATTTTGCGTGAATAGAGCCGACTTCAGCGAATGGTATCATAAAACCATGTATTTCGAAAAACGTTTTATTCTGGGCAAGCATATTCTTTAATAAAATTACCTGATGATTTAAAAAAATAGTTTTATCGATTTTTTTTACCGCGAGAAACAGTTTTAGGTGATTTCCAATATAAAATTCACTATGATTTCGCCAATTCTCCTAATGTTATGTCCTTGACGAATAACTGCCAATCGCGATGCACTGGTTTGCGTATGTTTTTTCAAGGTATTCTGTAATTAAGACTCCTTGGACAGACTATTATAGACTCCTTGGATCTGTCGGCAGATCAACTCTTCGTGAAATGTGTGCGTGGTAAGGGGCGCCAATCACTTAGCAGAAAATTGTGGATGTTTAGTTTTGCAGTCAATGCGATACCATCGACGACCCATGTGCATCCTGGAACGCTCTGTGATACTTTTCAGGTAGCAATGTCGTATGTTACGAACGCCATATTGGAACAGCTTCCCGAGGTATAATATTACGCCCGTCTTTCTCTTCTGATTCCCTCTTGAGGTAATTTCCCTATTGTTTCCTTTCGGCTGTGTAGAAAGCTGTTTGAAAGTAGAAAGCTTGAGGATAGAGCGCATCTATTAGGTTTCCTTTCCAAATTTTACGGGAGTTGTGCGGCATGTGTCGGAGTCCCCAAGGATTTTCCGGTACGCTTACTCCAAATTGGCGTTCGCTTGAAAAAATTGTGGTTCCTCTCCTTTTACGGAGCAAGATGCCAATGATCCAGGCCTGGTACAGGTTGTCCCACGAGTGTACTTCCGATGCGGAGTTCGTCATTGAGATGCTACGCAGTGTCGACAGATTGACCACGCGCGGACGACTCTTGGGGCATGGACCCAAGGTGAAACACAGGTTCACTTCTCCAAACAATTCGGGAACGCGCCAGAGCCAAGGTTAAATACCTCCGCAAGTTTCATGTGAAGACCTTAATGGTGCCGTCTGCCATTCCTTTTATGGGCTAACGATTATTCTGCTTCATTACATAATGATAATTACCTGCCACACTCCCACATGCCTCAAAGGTATGACAGATGAAGCATTATGTGCCGTAAAAGAATGGATGTTGAATTGATTTTTAAATTTTACCTACCAATCTGCACTAGCTCAATAACATATTGATTGGTCCAATGCTAGTAATTATTCTTGCTTAATATTTACACCAGGGCTTTGTTTGTTATGAAAACCCGGGCTTCCACCTATGCTTAATATAATTTTTTGCGAGGAAGTGATAGTTTCAATAATCGATTTTTCCCAATGCATGCATCTAAATAACTGAGGATTGGGACAATAAACTTTCTAAAATTCGTATTGTAATTTCTCTACATATTTAATGAAAATTTATCACATGCTGATATTTTAATTTTCTTACGTTGTGTAGCGAAATTTAATTGAAAAAGACGCCAGTTTTTTACGTATAATTTCTTGTACTTTGCAAAACTTGGTATTACGACATTGATTTTAGTATTATTTACCGTATTTCGCAGCTGTCATTACTGTATCATGTTGTCAGCAATAATACATAGAAAGCGTAAAACCAAGAATCTTATTTTACTGACTTTTAGGGTGAGGTGAAGGGGAAAATGCATTTCTCCTCTGTTTTAACACCGATGCTGAGCTTAAACGAGTGAGAGTTTCCTTTTGCGGTTCACTGAGTGCTTTCAGTTCAACAACCTTAAGCGACCGATTTTCAAAGATACCGAAAATGTCATCGAGAACCTCTTTTCATTGTTTCTGGCTCCAGCTTGCCTTAAGGAGTTAGAAACGCTTCGCTGCTCCGTCTTCAGTGGCGTTATTTTTCTCTCTCTGAATTTCGTTTCCGGTAGTTGTACCTTGAATTGGTTCTGATTTATTATTTTTTTGGATAGTCTAGCTTATACGTGTCAACAAATAATTTATGAATTACTATTAAAGCTGGCCCTTCAGGTCCAGACAAAGTACGGGAGTGACTTTCATACTGTGAATCATTTCTTGATTTCGGGTCTAAACAGATCATTAGTTTAATCTGAATAACCGACTTTCTGAATTGAGTACCTACGATACGTCAACTGTATGGCCCCAATCCTTCGCTTAAATTTACGAAATATATACTCCTTTGCATTCAGGTGTGACGTACGACTAATCGTCTTCTCTTTTGCAAATGGGATGCCCACGTAGATAACTAACGCCCTTCAAAGTTTATCTTGAATTTAATGTCATGACAAATCCATAGAAAGGTTGTCTGATCGAAAGACAAGTTCTCACTTGCTTCTTGTTTTGAAAGATGTTTCGTTTTGGTTAAAGAATCGTCTTACAAGGGCAATCTCTGCTTGATATTCTGTTTTTCGCATTCAGGATAACAGGTCGTGATAACAGACCTCAGGTCCGACGAATGTACAATTAGTTCACATTTGAATTTGCGGTGCAAGGCACTCACTTCACTACTGTCTTATATCCAAGGAAGTGATCGCATCCTGGAATTTTTGGGTCAAACCATTTAGGAATCAGATGATAAATATGTTAATAGCCCCAGCTAATTGACGAAATATCAATCGGGCCTTGTCAGTTTTTTTTGGCAATTATCTCTTTACTGGCCGTCCCGGCAACACTCAAACAGCTCTCAACTTTATTTAAAGTTGAGAGCTTTAATTTTTGGATTATAATCATTGGGGTTGTTCGAAGTTGTTAAACTTCCAGGTAGATCTGATACAGGTAATGGAAACTTTTTTTTACTTGATATCAAACCTTCTCCCGTTAGCGAAACGTTTTTATGGCTCCTTAAAATTTCTGTACCCATTCACTGGCAGGGAATTCTTGTGAAAGGGCCTTCCTACCTTGGGTGGTCTCTCCCAAGGGACTTGAATCGCTTCTGCATCGAGCTAGTGAATTGCTTAGGACCTCCTTTTTTATGTTCCTACCCTGCCTAACTATTTACAGAGGCTGTGGAAGAATACATTGGCCATTATACCGTTGTTCACTTGCCCAGTGCCCCAATTTTTGTCGCGAGAACTATCTTTATGGGAAGGTATCTAAGTTGTTCGGTGGATTTCCGTGTCGCGTGTTAAGTGACACCGTTATCTAGTCCTGACAATGGCATCGCTCGGACTTAATCTTTCCTTTGGTGCACATATTTCACATAATTTGATATATTTGAGGTTTCTTATCTTACCACGAGTTAACACTATCGAATGAGGGCCTTGGATAATGTCCGTTGCTTCACATATATAGGACAGTGTTCAAACTTTTATGCTTGATATGACGCTCTAGATAGTCGCTCTTTTGATGTGAAAATAAGTATGTATCATTAAACGTTTTCACATTTATTATATTAGTATCTTATGTTAGGGAAAATTCTTGGTAGCCTAGTGCGTAGAGCTTATGGTTCTCGGCCCCTCTTTAAGCTCTTTTGGCCACTCCATCTTTAAATCTTCTGGGTGTGATTTTTGATGTGGCTATAACTCGACTGGCAAAGTAATACGATTTTTAGGCCGTTTTATTTTTTTATTTATCACATCGCATTTGTCGCCCATCAGTTCTTGTACCATTGCTGTTACAGGACATCAATAATACCTATTTCTTTTAGCACCTATTTTTCGTAGGTATATGTTAAATTCTTGTGAAGGCTTCCGCAGCGTATTTCACTCTAAATATCTGGTCTTTCTGGTATTCTCGAATAGTTCTTGGGGTAGAACACCCGAAGGACTAGTATCTTTTTAAACCCTACTAGTGTCACCATGAAGCGTGTTCTTTTTTTAATCCTGCAAATCAGTTGAAGCTGCAGCTAATTTGGCAGGCGTCGATGGCACAGCGAAAGTATCTAGCACCACTGCCCAGGTTTGTGTACATTTCATTCCCATTTGGTCGTGGTATGAGCCACCTCTACCATCATCCCCTTGGGGATGATGGTAGAGGTGGCTCATACCATGAGATGATGGAGTTGGAACCAAACCCGCGTTTATCTAAAAGATTTTGTACGTATACGTCAGCCAATATAAAGCACGCCATCGTGTATATCGTATCCAACGAAAGATTTTGTGCCATACGATGTGAGATAGTCTTTTCCATGTTCAGCCCAAGCCCTGCAGCGGTCGTTCTGGTTCTCGAGGTTTCGGAGTTGCATGCGGCACTCCCTAAATTTCTTGTGCGATATTTCCATCGCGACTCACTTTCACTGCCTTTTGTTTTCCGGTCTTACTATGGCAGTTGCTCTTGCGACAGGTTTTACACTTGAGTGGAACGATTGCATTGCCGTCAATGTGGCTCCGGGCATTTGCGACGCTATTAGGTCCACTGGAATGGCACGTATTCTTCCCATAGACCTTGAATACCTATATTAAAGGTCTATGTTTCTTCCCCAATTTCTCCATAACACTTGCATATACTTGCGTGATTTTGGGCCAAGGTGTGATTCTGCGTCGTGGAGGACCACTGCTGCGGAGAATACGTGTTCGTTTTCCTGTTTGTTGTTGAATGGTGGAAAATTTGAGTTTCCCCTATGCTAAAATTAATAGCAAAACTAAGGCACAGGTGTATGCAGGAAACTTCTCTGGATGGGGTTTCGCTGAGGGCATACATGTATCCCAGGTTGTCTGGTTATTTGGGGAGGCGACCGAAAACTTAGATCATTTGCTCCATTACGTATGAATGAGTCGGCTAGTAAGGGAAGGACTGATATTGAAATGGAGAAAGGGCATTGAGATTTTCGGCGTTTGTATTAGCCTGCTCTTTATGAAAGGAGTCAGGAGACACGAAGGTTAACGTCCCACCTCTCAAGTGCTCTCGAAATGTCTCCCCAGCAGGGATTAGAATTCCTCTAAAAATATCTCCTGTCCTCTCAAGAATTCCTACCCGGACATTGGAACAGGAAGCCGATGCTTTTGTCTCAGTACCAAACCTATCTACATCTACGAAGTACCGTGCAAGCCACCTCTAGGGTGTTTGGCACAGGTTGATTCCACACCAGGCATGTAGCACTCGTCCCAGTTCAAATCAAGACCTCGCAGGTTCCACCGGTCTCAAGGCGCAGATCAAAAAACAGCCAGGAGAACAGTGAGCAGTCAAACCGGGAGAGTGCTACGTAGACGAACATGCAAAAATGCAGTACATTCCTTAAGAGACAACTTCTCGTTAATATTACTAATTCAGTTAGTTTATGAACGCTACGAGATACTACTTATTGCGTAAAACCAAATTATGCCGGACATTTCAGACGGGGTGAAGTGATAGTAATGATGTTATGTTATTAAACACACCTATGTCTACCTAGTAATGGTGTGTTTCATAGAATTGATCCAAGCGCAACTATTCACTCTCACTCAGTGATTCAACCCGAAGGTTGGTTTGGATAGTTGAGAGTAGAGCTCACCCCAGACTATACTACACTACAGACACAGGCCTGTAAATTTCACACATTCAGGGTAGGGGTTCATTCAGTTCCTTTCCCTGGGCCACCTCGCTCTCCGAGGATTTTTTTTGTTCAGGGCTTCTAAAGGCTTCCTGGACTTGAACCCTTTCGACCCGGGACCCTTCGATCAGTAGCCAAGCGCTCTACCTATTAGACCACCACGCTCCCCCGCGCTACTATTTGGATCCCTTACTGTGCGCGGAAAAACCTATCCCTCTATGTGGCTCAATTCCTATATTTAACCCTATTCTAATTGTAACTCATCATTGTATCAATTCTTGTTGATTGACATTTACATGTTATCGTTGATGTTTATATATTTTTCTATTTGTGTATGCATTTGTCGTATTATATTTGTTGTGTACCAATCTCAAATCAATTTTTTTTTAGAATCTCAAATGGTGTTTTAACATGATGGTAATAATTTCGCAGGTTCGGTCCCCGTGAAACACGTCAAAATCTTTGCATTTATTTTCGTACGAGAACGCACGTAAATGTGCACAGAGATGAATGACGACTAATAGATGAAATGAAACTAGAGCAGTTCACATAAAATTCCACACGTCCCAGCCCCGATCTTTGTAAGCCCAACAATCCCAGGTTAATGTTGTGTCTATCCTGAAAACAGTTCGGTTTATACCATCTGGACCATTAATTAACAATTTGAAATTTAATTTGGGAATATTTTCACTTTGTAATATTAAAAAAATGTTTTATTTCTTTCGGCACAGGGTTTTGACTAATACGCTGTCATTATCAAGGTGTTTAATAGTCGAAACCCTGGGTCGGATGAAATAAAACTTTCTGAGGAATATTAAAAAGTGGAATAATTTCCAAAGTATCGCAATGTTCCACTAAATTAAGCCAGAAAATTAGATATAAGTGTATTCGAAGTTTCTTGTTCGTTACTATAGGTATTTTAGATTTTTGTCTCGGATTCATAGCTGATTAAGCGATGAATTCTTCCTTCCTCTCAATACTGAACTGGCTGAACGCGGTAGGTTTTATCCCCATTTTGAATCACAATATCATTTTATGTCGCTTTTAAAAAAGAGGCTCAAAGAAGAATTCGGGCTCGCTCTCACTGACGCGCGTATGCTGATGACGTCCTCGACAAACGAACGTGTTGCCGAGTGGTTGATCTTGTACAGGGTTCAGATATTTCGTGGGAGGGAGTCTCTGAGTGATACCATCTGAGGTTTGTTTCAATGCGCTCCTTTTCCTTCTGTCCGAGTGCTTTATCGCTCGTCTCCGCATGCCTCACATACTGCCATTTTTTGTTCGAAGATGACAAACAATAACACGACTGCGTCTCGCATAATCGCAGAGTTCGACAAACTCGGAAAGCTCGACGGGAGACAAAGTGGGGCCAAGAGACTAATCTTTGCCCTCCGCTGCGTTCGTTTTTCACTATCGCTCTCTCTTTCAATTTTATCTCCCCTTTTCTCCCGTCCCTTCCCATGTCGCCCTCATAATTTCATCGATACCCTATCGCGAATTTCTTATTGGAGTGATGATTAAATGATTAAGGTCGCAAAAGCAAAGTGCACGTCATTACGGATGCGAATGTAATCTCAATATTTTTTTGTGCCTTTCGGGTGGTTCCGACGCTCTTATAATTGCATTTTCTGAGCATCGGCTCGTCCAGTTTTCTTTTGACAATTTACCAAAGCATTTCAATGAGGCACGTTTCTAGTCCTTTATTAATGGAAAATCAATCTTTTTGAGTATTTTGTGTGCTCATTTGTTTGTTAATTTAAGGTAGTTTGAGCGAGATATATCCCTAGTCATTTTCCCTAGTCCCTGGAGAATATATTCGAATTTTATTTTTTTTAATTTCAGCGCCTGTATGAAGTAAATATTGTAACATTAATGACGTAAAAGTATAGTTATATTAGTCAAAAATTCGCTGTAATTAAATGAATACATGTATCTACTTAAGTCTCTAATTTGACTCATTTTTTCACGCCGCACGGCTAGAAAGCCTTCAAAACAGCAGTTTTTTTGTGATTCTGTAAACATTACTGCATTGAGTAATGGATTAATGTTTATAAATACTTGAGAAAACATACAAACTACACACCGTTAGTGTTTTGATCTAGGTGTTATAAATTTCTATTTTTTTTTTTTTTTTCAATTTTCTCCCTCTGGAACGCACAGCCGTAATCTATATTATGTACAACAGCTTGTATTTTCTGGCAAATTGCTCGTAAAGTAGTTCGGTAAGGGGTTAATTTTTTGATATCATTGGAAAGATAGGAGTTTTTTTCTTTAAAATGAGCCCAAGTTCTAGGTGAAGTGATTTTTCGCTCAAACTACCTTAACTCAGTGGAGTGTTAATAGAATGCGGAAATTGAAGCATGGATTGTAGTAGGGATGTAATTTGCCTCGGCTATTTAGCTAGCCTGGCTTTTTCTTAAGATTCCGTTGCACCATGAAGCTTAATGATTTAGCCAATCGATTTCTTTGATGTTGTTCATGGAAGCCCTGGTTATTATTAATGTTGTTCTTTTTTTAGGAAAAATTGCGCACACTATTGCTACCAGAATGTTCAAAATCCACGCTTGAATCTTCTTAATTTGAATAATACACTTCCCTCTCCATCTCGATCGGTCCCTTGCTTCGCCACCGATCTGGGTTTTTTCCTCTCCGCCGCCATTGGATTCGGATCAGCTGTCCCTTGTACGCAGTCGCGTTCAGCTGGTTCAGCAGCACTTCACAGGGAGGGCGGGAGAGTGGGGTTGGCGAGGTGGAGTCCCTACGAGGGGAATTGAGGAGGGAAGAGGTCGCACAGCTGTTCTTTAACCGCTGCGACCGATGCACTTGTGAGAATTCTTGTGGGACGCATTTCTTTTCGTCTGCGTCGTCGGCGAGACTGCTTTACGATCATTTATCTTAGCGTTCTCGTTGTCGCTCGATGTGACGGTTTTGTTCTCCCTTTCTTTCCATCGTCTTTATTTTTATTCAGTGTGGGTGGGGAGACATTTCTACGCGTTTCTTTTGCTTTCCGGCATCTCCATTGGCCTTCCCCTCCGCGCTGTGCCCCCGACCTCCCCCCCCCCATCTGATCACGGGCCTGCTCCCGCAACTGCGCCTCGCTCTCTGTGGGTCACACGCGTCTGACGTCCTTGTTTATCTTGTGCTGCCTCCACCCGCCTCCCCCGCCGCTCGTGTCGTACCGATCGCCTTCCTGCTCCCTGCTTAGCGTAGAATGCTTTCCCGACGCATTTTTCTACTGCTTTTCTTGGTCCCCCGAAAGAAGTCGACCCTGAGCGATTTAAAACGTGACCTTTTCATATTTTGAATGATATCTCAAGGTAGTTGGAGCGATATTTTTTCCTTGTAATGAAAGAGACCAAATTCAATATTTAAAAATTGAGGCAGTTGTAAGGCACATGAACTAAATATAGTAATGTGAGCGACTCAGTAACTTTCATATTATTTAACTTTTCAATAATTAACAGCATGTATTTTTTTAAGGCTTTAACACACTTAATTTGTATCACGTATTGCGCCGAAACCCCTTACATAACAATTTGTATACATTTGTATACAAATATAAAAATTACAACGGTGGGTTTTACGAGAGGGTAAAATACCTGAAAATACTGAGACAATTTTTGTCTTGATTTTTCAACTTTGAGTTAAGATCCTTCCCTCGAACCAACATCATATGGCCCTTTATGTATAACCGACGTCTACAAATGCTTTGCCTGCTGAGTTCAAAGAAGGTGCATGTGCACTCTAAGCTGAGGGGATTTTGGAGATGAATATATTTTCCTACTGACGAAACGAATGTTTTCGGTCTCGTAGGTCCATGCTGTTTACTGCGCAGGAAGACGTCAGGATTACCAGTTAATAGCTTACGCTTCAGGTTGAGCTTACCTCCCCACGCCTTCCGATCCGACAACGTAAGGCGTTCCGCCTAGAAAATTTTCTCAGCCTAACCCTTCTGGATTTTTTATACGTGTTCGCTGGGGGGGGGGGGGTAACCTTCGGCCCGGCCATCACGTCGTCGCTCAGGAAGTAGATTTTCCGCCGTAATACTCAGGAAGTCGCTCAGTTGTTTAGAACTAGGTACTTCCTGACTTCCTTCGGAAATGAGAGGTTGGTAGGTACTCCGGCGATGTTGCTTTTTCTCCCTTGCACCCGTTCTATTCCTTTGTGAATGCCGGTGCTACGTTACGTTGGACTTTTGGGTTCTTGAGCTGATTCAGGAATCAAATTATTGTTAATGGGTGGATATTTTCTACTGGTCGGTACTTGATTTTTTAACTGCTTAAATTATTTGGCGTCATAGTTGGGTTTGGCTTTAACCTCTATCGATGCAATTCATTGCTGGAGGTCTTGGCCGATTTCGCGTGCAATCCCTTATTGAAAATTATCCCAAAATTTAATAGTTTAATTCGTTTTCTCGGGCGTCTGTGTGGATTTTGCTATAAATATTGAAATAAAAGCAATAAAACTTTAGTGCTATATACACTGGTAAAATGCACTTCGAACACCGATTTGTGGTGCCAATTGTCATCGAGCCGTAATACATTTTATTATTTCGGCGCATGAGTTCGAGAGTTCATTTAATCAAAATATCATGCGTAATTTAAAGGGCATTTGTTCCATGTCCTTTGATTCTGCGTTCTGAGACTCGCCTGCAGGCACAGAATTTGATTCTTGGACATGGAGTTTTGCTAGGTATGTTTCTATTGGGACATTGTAATTGAAAACGTACCCGAGTAAAGATGGTTGTGATTTCTTAGCTGCCCTCATGGCCGATCATGTATTACATAAAATGCTTCGTTAGCTTAGTTACAATATTTTCGGAAAACAAAATAAGTTAAGTGGTCGTCGTGGTTTGTGCGATTTTGTACCCTATAAAAAGAAAACGAGGGCATCTTGGCTGAAACTCGATCGGCTGGCGGAGGGTTTATTTATACACAAGTCTGCTCCGTATTGCTTGGAGTAGGTAAGATACAAGAAACGGAGCTGGACCATTGTTGCAACCGCTGTTATCCTTTCCTAAAGTTTTTGTTTGTGAATGTTTGCCAAAAGCTCAAGAGTTTTATGTGTTAATAAGGAACTCATTGCTCTACTTAGCTGATTAGGAAATATACTCGGTTTAATATGTCAAGTAAAACCTACGCATGCGTATCTGTCAATTATTCTTTTAAACCTCACGTATAGTTTTACAATACACTATCGTTAAACCTTGTACATTGTTAAATCATATTTGAAGGGTAAATTATTGCCATTTAATTCTCCTTAAGCCGCGACTCCTGGCCGGCATCCAGAACCAAGCTGTAATCAGAAAATCACCTCTATGAACTCCACTGCGTAGTGACTTTCTCGATAAAAAAATATTTATATTCCTCTCTGTGATTGTATTAATCATACCTGGGGTCAAATCTAACTGTGGAGAACTTTCTTTTGGTCGGATTGCAACACATAGTTAATAGAAATGCTACAGAATATACTTTCTTCTTGGTGTTGTTTTGAAAATTTTATGTCAAGTATAAGCTGGCAGCCTCTCATAGGAGCCAGGTGCCAGTCCTCCTATAATATACCAATCGCATCTCAACTTTCTCCTCAGACCCCCCTCCCTCCCCCACGACTTTCATATTTCTATCTCGGAGATACTACTCGATGCATTGGAGTACCCATGGCATCGTTTTCTCCACACTAATTGATGTTTTTCCATCATCGTGAAAATGTTCTTTCCCTATTTCTACTTCTGTGCGTGGACGGAAATTGGTGAAACGAAATGTTCGTCGACTGTGGAGCGTTGGCGTTGCTCATGCAGGGTTGTTACAGGAAGACATAAAAAGTCAAAATATTGTTTTCAGTAAGTGAAGAGCACTATTTTAGGCACACCCTGGAAACGCGTGGACAGGGTTTGTAGTACCTTGACTGAATGAGGCAGTGGAGCTCTTATTTGGTGTTTATCAAGTAATTATGTCCATAAAATAAACTTTCTGGTCTTACTCTTGAAACTAGTGCTGTAAAAGGCGGAATATTTGTTCCTCACCTGACTATTATCAGGTAATGCGCGGCCCTAGTTCCGGCCGAGAACTTAGATATACCATCAGAAAGGAAGCCGATCCCCCACGGAGCGATAGTGGCGGTGCTGTTTGTTGTAAATCTGTTCTTACGCCCTCTTCATAATGTATTCCAAAGAATGGAATTGTCACCGGGAAACATCGAAATTTTGGCCTTGAAAATTCCTGGAATATCATAATCTCTATCATGTAGCAACCCTGTCATGGTATTCTCTGCTATTTTTGACAGGAGTAGAATTTCCTTCACTGTTCACCCTATAACGCAATGTTCTAGAGGTCTGCCTTCGAAAAGGATCTTCAAAATACTATTGCCCCCACATTCCTTCTACCTGTCGTGCCTTCTCCTAATCTACATCTACAAAATACCCTGCAAGCCACCTCAGGGGTGTGTGGCAGGGGTTGAGTATTCACCAACATGCATTACACTATACCCTAAAGTTAGTGCAACTACGAATAATTATGCATTAGCATAAATCGCTAATGCACTACACTAAAAATATGCACACAATGGAGAGGGACCGATAAGATACATGGATCTTGCAACCGCACAAATGGACAGAGACTCAAGACTTGTGTAGAAAACATGCACGGCGTGCTGTTAGTACTAAGTAACAGTTAAGGATTCAAATGTATTAGGGAGTGACTACTACTACTAAGAGCTACACTACCTATCGACAAACTTAGATAAAAGTCTCATTGACAGTGCTGTTATGGTCCCTTATCGTTCGTGGAAAAAATGAAATTTTAAAACTGTCCATTCTGCAGTCTAGTTCTCTTATTTTATTCTCATGATCTGATCTACCTCGTATGTCGGATTTCGTAAAATATTATCAACGTCGTCGGAGAATACACCGGTTTGGAACTTACGGAATAGATTGAGTCTAAATTTTAATCGACGGTCTGCAAGCGCTCTCTACTCCAGCAACTTCCAAGTACCTTCCAAGTTTTCTCGAGCGGTGGTTGAAGCCGAGAATTTATGGAATTACATTGCGAAAATTTTGAGAAACTCAAATAAAAACTTAGCTATTCCACTGAATATAAATTTTGTCTTGATTAGTTTCGCGACACTGTAGCACCTTAAGAAAACTCAGGTTGTCCCGAGAAAAGGTTGTTTCCCTGATCAGGACCTAGGTTCAGGTTTCCTGAAGATGCTAAAGTGTTGCGATACTAGTTGAAACAAAAATTGTATCATGTATTTCAAAAAGGACTCATCTCAGATTTTTTAAAATCTTAAGGAGAGGCAAAAACTGAATTCCTGTCAAGCTATTAGATTAAACAGCACCTTTTCTTTCTGGAACTGCTGCTGAAAGCTTTATGGAAAGCAGATATGAGCCTTTCTTGCTCATAAAATATCGGCGCACCCGTCTACATGAAAAAAGGGAAAAAGTCCATTTTTAAAACTTTTCGAGATACAGACATTCCGAAATTCACGGTTCAATTGTATTCGGCGGAATAGCAAAGTTTTTAATTGATTTTCTCTCAATTTCTCCCTCTTTTCACTTCATAAAACCTTGTATCTTTAACTCTCACCGTCCATTCATCTCTCCGGAGTTAAAGATACCCACGGCGTACTCGAGAAGTGGCCTGTCCTCGTCGAAACTAGTCCGTATGGGCTGAGAGGGCTCTTTAGTTTTGTCCTCAGACGAGGACTTCCGTCCTCCTCTTCTTCGGTAATCGTACGTCTTGTTTGAGTGTGTGGGAGAGTCCTTCCGCGAAAGTATGTCACGATGCCATCATTGGGGTATCGTTTGCGGGCGGTCGTGTTTATAACGAGGAGTGTCGACCTCGCACGCTGCAGTAGGGGAGAGGAGAGGAATCCATAGAACTGCTCCCCCAAGTGACGTTTCAAACATTTACCAGTCTTTGCTGGTCGATTCGTCCCGCCAAACTTCACACGTGTTTGAACTTCCCTTTTCTGATCGGTCCGTCGTTAAATTAAGAATGGTAACAGGGATTACCCAACTCTCTTTGTCAAAATAAACAAACTATAACTTATCATCATGACCCGGTGATGTCACCTCGGTGACTATCATGCATACAGAAATATGTGTAAATAAACATAGTTTATTTGTTCAGTGACCATGAATTTTCTCAAAGTTGAACCAGAAACTACAGCACTCTTTTTCTCTGTCCTCATAGCATTTTATTCTACCGCAGTGAAGGTTTTAGAAATCGTCGCCGGCTGTGGTAGACCTAGCCATGGGGGTGATGAATCATCAGTTATTTACTTCTTTGAATTACGCCGATAGAAAATGACTCCGCAGGGGAAGCCACACCTCAGAAAATTCGCTCGTTCGTTCAGTATTGCTAGCAATACTTGTACATAATTGATAGCATACTCCTGATTCAATTTCTGTTATAGCTTGTCTACGGTTCCCTTTATTTTAGACGCGTCCCTGACATCATATTGCGTTTTATCGAAGCAACCGTGGCACACTGTTCGCAAGCCTTCTAGCCAGCTGCGGGCATGCTTGGGGCGCTGACTTACTCGGATGGCATATTGAAGGAATGATATACCTACGTTAGTATATTCTCAATACCTCCTCTACCTAACGCTTGATTCCTGAAAGTATGTTGCCTACGGCCGTATTCTAAGTCACACACACTCTGTAAATGTTAATTCAACTTTAGCCTTGGGTGGGCCTTGATCGTTATTCTCGTGCACCTTTTATTTGGTTTTGTCCTTGGGAAGCCTGACAAGTCAGCTTGAGATTATCGCGGTCCCAGGGGCGCCCGGTCCTCCTGAGGAGTCCAGATAATAAGGGTAGCGATCTGCACGTCCCAATTGTGCTTATTGTCACAGCAGATGAATGCTTACAGTTATTATATTTTGTGACCGAAGAAGGCTGTTTTTACGCCCTCGTGACTTTTCCAAACTCGGGGTTAGCGCTCTTCTTTTCATTTTGTGGATATTTTTATCGACACTGATTTGTCGCGGTAAAAATTTACGAAATGCATCTTAAATCAGCTGTAAAACTGCCAAATTTTCAAATAATACTTGACTTCAATTACACCTCAATGTAAAGTCTGTTTCAATGTATCGTTTCATAAATTACAGACGGTTTGAACTTCAAAAGATCGCTTTTTAATATTTTAACAGGAAGCTTTTTATTTGTAAATTCTGTTTCAGAATATACCATGAGTAAATGGCCCTACGGATGAGCATAATTGACTTGGTCGTCTTTGGTTGTGTGCCAGTGCTACGCTTTGACACAAAATGCATGGAGAAATAAGCGAAATTTATCTTGTACTCATTGCTTTAATTGTTGATGTCTACGGACGGAAGTATTTTTTTTATTTAAGCCAGAAAACTGTCCTTTTGCGAAATGAGATGTTATTTTCATGTCTTTTCTCTGGGGCTGTTGTATTTATTTTATACTCAGTTTCTGGTGTTAAAATTACTCGTTCAGTTAGCCGAAAGAGGCAGTTCCATATACTTTGTTGGACCATTTTAGTAAATACTGCATGGATAAGTGATACTTAGCTGGAATATCGCTTATGTTAGTCCGGTAAACGAGACCGGTATGGTCCCCATAGTAGCCATTGCTCATATGCTTGCATTCTGGTCATGCTAGCTTCCGCTGTTTCGCTTTTTGTTCCGCCCAAGGCCATGTCGTTTATTCCTTCCGTCTCAATTCTGCATTCTTTCTTGATGGAGTGATATTTATAGACGTTCGTTGTCCTTCTTGAAGGTCGGCTTATGGCAGGACTCTTGAAAATTCCTTGGTGGTTTTTAGGCGACGTTCCGTGTTCCTTGCGCTTTTTACATTCCCCGACGAGATAAATGTGTTCCGCGATATTCCACTAGCGCTGTCAATTGAGTTGTTTTTCCAAAATTTTGCGCCGAAATCTCCTGTCGCCAGTGATATTGATGTGCTCGGAAAATTGTGATAATTTTTTCCGGTTTGACAGTGATTTACTGGGAAAATTAATCATGCATATGTGGGTGATATCTTTTTTGTTGGTGCGCATGATAAGCAATGTTGATGCGGAATATTTTTAGCAAGACGGCGTGAAAATTGACCGATAGTGACGCCTTGTTGAATCCGGGGTGAGGAACCTGCGTTCAGTCAAAAGCTGTCTCCTATCTGTCCGCCGAGCTATTTTTAGGGGCCGCCCCGAACGTATCAGTATCGACCGCGTGGTAAACAAAAGTGAATTCGTCAATCTTCAAATAATGTTTGATGGTCTGCCGAGGAACAATGGCGCTTACTGATCCCTTGAGAAGTCACGGGTTGGGCCTTCTCTTATCATGACTTCCTGCTATCTAATAACTCTTTGTGAGTGGACATTACTAATTACTATTTTTTAAGGATGGTCGAACTTAACCTCAAAATCTCGTCACCAGCTGTGACACGACAACCTGTGTGTCAGTGCTGTGCCAATATGTTAACATACCGTTATGTTAAGTACACCTGAATTGCGTCATAATGTATTACGTCCTGGAGATATAACTGCACATGCTGTAATCAGATTCCTAGGAATTCATGATGATCATTGTGGATTTTCAATCATTTGAGTTCTTCCTACCAATCTTTCATATTTTACTTTATTGTCTATCGTATGAATGATTTTCCTGCCTTGAATTGTGGCTTATGATGATGGTATACGGAAAAACCACACTTTCGTCTTAATTGACTGGGGTTTGAATAATATTATCTGTTGGCTCTTGGTCCTGAGAAATTCTGATTGGTGTTTTGCCCTTGCCTAGGTATAGCCGACCAATTCTGCTGAGATCTTGCGAAATAACATTCTTTTCCACTGGCTGGATAACATTTTGTTTTCTTGTTAACTGTAGATACTATTACTTTTTGAACCATTTATTTACGCTCTATGCATGTCCGAAAAAGTGACCTCCTTATAGATGTAACCCTAAAGAGTGATTCCTGTTGATTAATATAACATTGCTATTACGATTGATTTTCTAATGGAAAGTCCCCTTATTGTAAAAACTCATTTACTTTATAAATATTGATAGTTATGATCCCTTTCACCGTAGCACGGTGTTTGTGATGGTTTTTCCATATTTGCCCTGTCGTGTTAGAAGAGCCGATATGGGATCGCCCGATGCTGAGGGTATTATTCATAGGCAAACACCGGCTGAGTTTATCATCCCAGACGAGGTGACATGAGGCACATACGCAATAAGCCCTCAGACAAAAGGGAGAGCATCTTTGTGTTTTTCAGCCCATGCGTCGAAGCGTCACACGTGCGTAGTGTTCTGCCCTACGGCGGGTGAACCGTGAATTAGGCCTTGTATGCTATGCTTTTTTTGCATCGATTTTCTACTTCTCTTTGCTTGGCTTTTCATCCGTGGTTGTGATCTTCCTTGGTAACCAACGATAACGAAAATGACTAGGGTTTGCTTAGTTATCCTTTGGTGAGTGTGGGGACCAAATTTTCCTCTTGCCTATCGTGATCCCTCATCCGTTACCGTGGTAGCAACACTGACGTCATTGTCCCTGCTGCTTGGCATTTAATTATGGCAGAGGTGGTTGGAATTAACAAGGGGAAAGAGTCGCTTATCTCTCGTTATTAAACCCGAAGCGACAGGGAGAAGGGTCCGTGAAAATGATTACAGGAGGTAATCCACATTCTCGTTGGCGCAATCACACTCATGACCAGAGTCGGGACGTTTATGACTTTTATTTTTCCATTTCATGACCTTTATTCTATGACTTTCATGACTTTTATCTTCCTGTTTCATAACGTCTATTGTTTGAAATTCGGTCATTTCGTAACACTTTAGCTAAAAGTATGACATTTATTTTACTGTCAAATTAAAACTAATATTATGATCCGTATAGTTACTACAGGTAACCTGAGGTAGTATGTACCTGAAGATGTCACTACGTTATGAAACCAGGGTCGTTAGAAGTAAATCAATTTAGTGGACCATTACAAAGTGTAATTTTTATTTCCCGATATGGAGAGGGGTATTTGTATCGAAGCGTCCAGTCTGCGAATTCCTCCAGTTCACCTGCTTTCCGCTCACTTTCAACCACCTACTTCACATATTTTGCTATGCTACATATGCGCATTTATACTAACCTTTCCTTTTCTTCATTAATCCCTTTTCCTTTCCAATACCATTCACTTAACCTGTCTGTGAAGTGCATTTTTTTCTCGACGCCGTGTTGTTGTTGAAAATCTGAACTTTTCCTCCAATTTCTCCGAGATGGCGCAGCGGTCGAGCAGTTACTCCTCTTTGCTTTAAACACCTCACCCATGACTTTTCCCACCTTCAACTTAAACTATCCCCGCTTTACGACGCGTTTTACACGACCTTTTCCCCTCCATTTCAGCTACAACTTTGACCATACTACAACCACACCCCCCTCAACTCACCAACCCACTCGGGGGATTTTTTTTCTTACAAAATACGATACGACTTTCACCACACTACAACTACACTCCCCTCCAATCACCAACCCACTCGGGGGATTTTTTTTCCTTTAAAAAATACGCCAAAACTTTCACCACATCAAAACTACACCTCCCTCCAATTACCAACCCACTCGGGGGATTTTTTTCTTTAAAAAAATACGCTACAACGTTAACCACACTACAACTACAACACCCTCCAATCACCAACACACTCTGGGAATTTTTTTAATAAATGGCCATTTCCATCAACCTCCTTATGCCCATTTCCTCACTTATCCCCGTTTTTCCCCCCCTGAAAAATGTCAATTTCCGTCTTCACGTTTCCTCAAAACTGCATTTTTCCTTTCCTCGACACCCAGAATAGCGTCCCCCCCCCTGCCACACACCCTTGAGGTGGCTTACAGGGTATTTTGTAGATGGATAGCCTTTTTCGCATTTGAAAATGGCCATTTCCAGGCTGCGCACCGTCCCGCCCTAGGAGAGTAGAGGACTACTACTCTCTCCTCTCTCTACTCTCCTCTACTCTCCTTGGTCCCGCCCTAGCACCCCCGTTTCGCCCCATACGCCTGCAACCTTGTTAGGGGGTGGGATGTGTCCATATCTTAGATGTGCAATTAGTCCATATCCCTTTACCGGCATTTCTAAAAACATCGCAATATGTCATCAAAATGTCACCAAAATATGTATCTCCATGCTCGTCATTTTCAATCTTTCATCACTCCCAAACTAAGAATCCCACGCTGTTCTTTCTTAAAATTCCTAAATGCTCATTCCTTTCACTATCCAATACCATTTCTCTCTTTTCCCTCAGTTCCCTAAGTTTCTGTCAGAAAATTTTCTTCCTCACTGGACCCTTCGATACATTTACCTGGAGAGGTTCCACATACTTAAGCCTGAAGTGATTACTACCATTTTATGACGTTTAATCCGCAAAGTCGAATTTCATGACTTTTTCCTGTCTCTGCTCATGACGTTGCCAGTTTTTCCAGTCATTGATTGCAAATACTTTTTTCCGTTTTATTCTCATTGAATAATTCATAGTTTTTCATGTAAAGCGTGATTTGCATATTGACGGCTGTTGCAAAGCTGCTTGCTGAAGAATTTTTTTTCGCGATTCATTTTTTATTTTCAATAGCTGATGTTAAATTTCATGGGGCTTTCCGCAGTATTAATAACTGCATCTCGAGTAAAGCAAACTTAGCAAATGAAAGTTGTGTGTTGAAACCTAGGTCGTGCCGTTTATAGCAATAAGATTGAAAGTACTACGCAATTTCTTTGGAGAATCGTTTTCATAATTAAAGGACGTAGCAGCGTTATAAACGAGCATAGTACACTGTAAATGGTATCAGCCTGCTGCAGAATTTTATTATTTGATGTAATGATGTTATAACAACTGCCTTCAACGCGATCTATGTCAATCTGGTTTACATTTTCAGTATTCTCAACATAAATCGTCGCATTGTCGTTTAGGAAAGTGCAACTCGGGAATGAGAAATTGGCAGCACTGTATTCTAGCTTGCAAAAAAGTGGGATGCCTGAATGACGTTCACGGAACGAATCCTTTTTTATTGAGCTTGATTTAAGTGGAGCGCTTTCCCCTCCCCGGTGAATCGTCCTCTTTGTTCAAGGGTCTATCAATGAGTGCGAACGCCCTTTTTTCCGGCAACTGAATGCTTCCCCTCAAAGTTATCTGGAGTTGGTTGGCAACATTGTCGGTGATGCATCTTATTCGTTTCTGAAGTCTTAGCTGTGTGCGCCACATTCCATTCTAACAGATGACCGTGGGTGTACGCGTTTCATGCAACCGGTCGAGACCGACCTTCAGAGAGCTAACTACACACCATCCGGTTTGTGCTCATTTCCTGCTCCTTAGCGATTAAGGAACCCCTGTTCCTGCCGTCTCTTTACGTGAATTTCGCTCTGCTTGCACCAAGGTAACCGTTTGCTACTATGTGCTCGGGATTCTGTTCCTCCTCGTTTGGGTCGCACGCATTGGTGCTTTTGCAGCCTTTTTCCAGATTACGCTCCTCGAGAATGGTCATTGCTTAACTATTCGATCAGAGTACAAAACGAAGACGGACCTGGATCGCTTTTAAGGTTTCACAAGGAAAAATATAGGATAACATACCGAAGCTTCAAAATAGCTCATTATAGAAATAGTATCACGCTCCTGGTCTGGATTCAATTTTCTAAGTTAAAATCAAAATCCACACAGTTTACTTTAGCATGAACAGGAAAATGAGTCCTTTTGCTTTTCGTTTTAGTCTTCAATTATTTATGTTTTTTCTCTCCCAACTGATGCGACAATTAACATTTATTACGGGGCTATCTACCGTTTACAATTTTACCCTTTCGTGGATACGAATTTCAGAAATTTAGTATCCAAATATTAGTCTTTCTAGACCTCTTTATATCAATAAATCAGTTTTTATCCGGGAGTAGATAACCACTCTTACTATTCGAAGGGAAAAGGAAAATATTTAAAAAATATATAATTTTGATAAAATACTTTATCAAATGTAAATAATCAGTTTCGTAAAGTCTGTTAGTTCAATGAAAATGTAGCCCTGGATAAGTTTATTATTCCCTTACGAAACGTTGGCGATGGGTTAATAACGGTCTATCATTTCTGGGACTGAAGGAGGACTGATTTATTGTCAGAAATGTTCTCATTGAATTAGCGCCTATTTCGAAAAAATCCTTTATGGAGGTTTTCTAAACTTTCCCCAGGAATTTCCATGAAGCCTTCGAATTTCCATATTGTGTTATATTGTCAGTTTGGTGTAGCTCAAGCGATCGGCCTGCGTTTCCTTGGCACGTATTGCATTGCATTAGGGGATTCGTATGCGCTTGTGATGGAGATCTTTCTACACCTACATACAGCCCTGCGAGCCGCCACATGGGCCTGTGGCAGGGAGTGTTAAGACACAATCCGTGTAAATTCTCTTCTAAAGGTTTACCTTCGATGAATGTCTTAAATCTCCATGTTGTGTTAATACTTATAGTTCGGCACTTGTTCAGGCGATCGATTTCCTTCCGAATGCCCGCTAGCAGTAATTATTGTGTTGTCCGGGGGGAAGATGTTTACCCTGTGTATCGCTTCCAGTCTTCCGGTCAAATGATCCGCTCGAAGCACGTCGTGTTTGCATGTTTGCTCTGCTTACGAAACATCCTCTCGGATGCGATTATGGAGTAGAAAATGCATCATACGATCTGCCGTCGTACCACCAGCTGAGTGGAAGAAAATCCGTAGGAAATCGTTAATGGCGCGGGAAGAGAAATATACCCTCGTTGAGCTCGAGATGGTCCTCTAACTTATTCAGTATTTGGTAGTCTTTTTGATGTATCTCCAGAATTCCCGTGTTTTGTTATTTTACGAACAGGTTGTAGGCCGTGTTATTCACCAAGGGTATAAGAGAGGGACTTTTCCTCACTTGAATCAATTACTTTGAATTCTAGTGAGAGTGGCAATTTTTGGGGCAAACCCTATGATTTGATTTGCCTGCGATCCATTGTATGCCAATTATATTTGAAATTGGACTTTCAAATGTCTTGGCCATGCGATAATTCTGCGGCGACAAAATGACATTTACTGTAATCAAATTGCAGTATAATTTACAGAATGCCAAAACAATGACTCTGTTACTCTTGGGCATCTTTTGGCCAACCTTTAGAAAAGATCATTATATAATATATTACCTGTCATATAACCGCATTCTGAAGGGACTTGGCACTCCAAACAATCCGGATGAAACTTGGGCTTAGTATGAGTAATTTTAACTTCATCGCAATTTTATTTAGAGACGAAGGGGTATGTTTTTCTTTCGAAAGTTGCTTTTAATCCCGAGCGAGCCAGTGGCGGCATTTTGCTAGTCTTGGCGTTATTGCGTTTGGTATTTCTGATTGCTTAGTTTCATTATTTGGATAAGATTTCGGTAATGTCCAAAATGAGACAGGGATGCACTTTGAGTTTCAAAAAGTTGTCAATTCGTACGCAGGAAACCACCAGAGCTCTGGTAGGAAACCCCTTAATTCAGTCAACTGAGCTTCATTAATATCTCATGGGCGCATTGTGCACATACTTCCCAATTGAATGTTTTACTCTCCTTAGCAACAGACAGTTGCATCTATTTCACATCAAGTTTGCATCTTTTATTGCACATTTTGATTAAAATAAATCAATTTGTCTTAAACGTTGCTGTTCAAAGCTCAATACCACGTAGCTATGTCAACGGTTTCTTAATTATTTTTTTAATCTCTCTCTTTGAGAGGGAGATAGCACTGAAGCGGCTATTGGTGCAGATGACGCCATGTTCCCATGCTCTTTACCCTGTGCAATATTTCTCCTTCCCTTTTGATAGCTTATTAATGCCCGTGAACGGTCCCACTTCACACGTGGACCTTCGTCATCGCCGTGATTATCCCTACTTGACGGACGCGTTATCTCTGTAATGAAAGCGGTGAGACACGAAATGTGACAAAGGTTACGATGCCTGAAGCTCTTGTTTTTATAATTAAATCGATTTCCTTCAGATCAAGTTGCAATTTTCTTTGGTGTAAAAAGTGGGTACAAAGATTTGGCTTCGGGATGTGTACCGTCCTTTGTTCCTTTGCTTTCATTTTTCATAGAGCCGGTTGCTTGCCCTTCCCAAAAGGTACCGCAGTGCCGTCCCTACTAAGGTAGTGCGACAGTTGCCGCTGCACTAGGCCCCGCGCCTATGGGGGCCCCGCTAGGGCTTGCCTCGCTGCAAGTGTTTGCAAAGAACAACAAATGGATCTTTACCTAATACTTGCATAGCATTTCGGATTATATTAACAATTCCCATTAGTGTTACAAGCACTGGAAGAAGCTTCTCAACTTTAAAATCAGTAAAGACATATTTGAGGTCTAATATGTCCCAAGACCGCCTAACAAATCTTGCAATCATCTCTGTGAATAAAAAGATAGCAGTTTGCTTCAATGAAAGCCAGGAAAGTAGTTTTAATAATGTGCACCATTCGTACATCTTTGCGATTATGTATGTGTTATTCCATCAAGGTTATCTTGATATAAAAATATTCTTTTTCATTTTTCATGTTAAAATGTTACCCGAGGTGTGATAATGAATGTGCCAATATACATTTCATTAAAATAAAATCAATATATTTTCATTACGCTTAATTACTTCACTAAACATAGTAAGTATCTACTTATGCAAACATCTTGAAATCATTAGCCAATTTGTCAGATATTTCCTCTTTCAATTAATTATGCTTGAAAAATGGTACTATATCAGTAAGGGAATGCGAAATTATGGAGTCCTCGACTTATTTTGCACAGGGCCCCTCGATCCCTAAGGACGGCCCTGATTAAGTAAGAAAATTATTGTAATTGAACGCTGTTGGGAACAGTGCTGCATCCATCATTAACTTCAATAGTGATGTAGCCCAAGTGTTCCCTTCAAATCCTTTATCGTGGCCTTCAGCGTTTATAATGCTCAGCAATTAGCTTAATTAATTAGGAGAGGCGCCGAATTGTTAAGGACTGGAATGTCTTGTCCTCCTATTATAGCATAATAGCTGTAGTTGGCCTAATTTCCATTCATTTGGGAGCTTACCTCATCTTTCCTCAACCCTTACACCGGAATAGTATTGTTTATAAATAGAACCATATACAATTAAGTAGTATCTGTTTTTTTTAAACCTGGAATTGTTGTAATCTGTTCAGTGCAGGATTTACGTATAAGCTACACAAGCTATAGCTTAGGACCCCCACCTTCTTGGGGGCCCCCCAAAAAAATTGTCCGAGTGAGCAGTTGTCATGTATAGTTAAATATACTGCAGATTTATTATTTCACTATCTATACATTTCTTAATTGTATTTCAGTTTAACCCTCTAGGTATTCGAAAATAATATTTGGCACTGACATAGAATATCTGGACTTATAAGGGGCCCCATATCTCAAATAGCTTAGGGACTTATCAAGTCTAAATCCGGCCCTGAATCTGTTATTGGCTATGATAACGAGTGATTTCCGCCCGTTCTAAAATCTATTTATAGGTCCGACATGATGAAAAAGGTACCATTAATACTATTTATAGGTATTTGGTATGTGAAATCCGTAAATTGACTACGGATACTGGAAGCGAACTCGTGTGTTTCTTTCAGTGGTCGTCTCGTTACCAATTTCTGCTCATGTTTATTTGCTCTAAGCGTAGTGAAGATCAGTTAGAGGAAACGTACTGTTTTAACTTAGAATCGAAAATCCATCTTATAGTGGTGGGGATCTCCATCCACTCCTTATAATTACTTCAGTGGTGGGGAGCTTTTATTTCTTTGGAAGAAGAGGTTTGATATTTACCTTACTTATAGGGAAGAGTGCATGTGAGTTGTGGATCCGGGAAACTGTCGTAGTCTAAGAGTGTCTAGAGTACTAACGTTTCCATTTCTCAAATACAGCGGTGTGTTTTATAAGGATCTATTATAAAAGATTTTCTTTATGCGTTTCTAGGGGTTTATTAACAATTCGTGAGACGAAATGTTATCATGTATGAATCGACATAAATGCCATCGTACATGGTTGCCTCACTGTGTCGCATTTAACTTTTACCTGCGAAAATGAACACATTGGAGTGTACAGCGACTGCTTCATATGAGCTTATGTGAGTTAGTCAGTGTGAGTATACTGAGTGCAAGATTTACGAATATATCTTTACATACATTTTGTTGCGGGCTATCCCAAAATATAGATTCATTCCGTTCCACTCATCGAGTCTTAGATCATCGAAAAGTAGTTGGGATTGGACAGTCTTATTCATTACGTCACCCCGGAACTATTTGGAAGCCATCTCCATGCTATTTATGGAGATTCGCTCGCACGTGGTGTGTATTAGTGGCGTCACGAGGCTCGTTGCCAACACCTTTGCCGTGGAGGTGCGGTTTCAAATGTGTGCATAGCTCGGTTAAGGTCACGGCTGTTCAGAGGCTTCCCTTTCTTCCCTTTTCTCCCTTTCCTTGACCATTCGTTCTGTGGACGGTAGAGTGTGAATGTGACCCAGTCATATCGTATGTCTGCAGGAATGTTTATCTGTTGAATTTGGCGGAAGGATTTCTTTTAGTTCCCTTCGCCGTTAACTCTTACGGAAAGCGATTTACAGCAGACCGGCAAGGAGTTTCCCTCGGTCCACGAAATTTGGGAGAGGAGCGTCGAAAAATATTGGGTTCCCATCGTATACTTCAGCCTTAAGGCACCAGAACTAAACTGCTCTTCTTGCAGATGAAAAGTTATAATTACCGTTTTCTTCCACAGGCAATGTCAGTAAAGAGAGAAAGTTTCTACGACCTCCAGTGCGAATCTCAAAGTAAATTTTCCCAATCGTACTCTTTTAAGTTAAAAGTTTGACCTGCGAAAATTTACTTCTTACACAGTACGGGTTTCAATGATTATTTACTCCTCTTAGGTAGTAGCAGTTGGTTGTTTGAAGAGTTCCTTCATCGGAGACCGCATCCGATATGTAGTTGAGTATAAATTCACTGAGATATGCCTAAAAACACAATGGTACATTGTAGTCATAAAAACGTTTAGTATTATCTGGTTTTGTGGTCTAATAAATAAGTAAAATATCATCTTAATTTAGAAAATCGACTAAGAATTAAGATTAGTCATAGTTACAGTATTTCCGATTAGTGAGCTAGATTTTATCTCTAGAAATCTGAGATTTAAGGTGTATTAGATAGAAAATAGTTGTTTGTTCTCTAGAAAAGTAATTTAAAAGCTTAAAGTGCTCGCACGTTTTTTCTTCTGCTGGAAGCAGTTAAAGATTGTGAACCAAGAGAAGATGGGATGCTGACGACTTCGGTGGCGTAAATTACATCAATACTTTTTGTGTGTGAATCCCTGACTCAATAAATGTTTGCACAACCCTCAGTCTAGTTTTATAAGCATTAATTATGGAAATGAAAATCGTAGTGTTTTTTAAGTGGATGAATAAGAAATCTTGGATGTATTTGTGCAACCTTGCTACAGTTATTACCTTCAATCCAAGCTTATCCTATGCTTTCATTAAACCGATGGTCCAAGCATGAATGCCTTTCCTTTTTTTCCTACCGGCTTACCCAGCATTCCCCCCAACGTCATAGCACAGTCTCCGGCATCCCGTTACCCTTTAATCTCCTCCGGTAGTTCCCCCCCACCCCCCTAGCATCTCATTACCCAGGCCTTCCAACACTACCGCTTTTGTTCTTGCCAACTGAATGGGGATTTTTCGTTTAGAATGGTAATCCGTGGATGAATTAAGGTGCATAATTACCCAAACGTGCGTAGGTACTAACGATGTTTTTTCTCGCCAAAAACAACATTATGGTGCAAACGTGGACGTTTCTAAGTTCATTCTCATAGGAAAGAATAATGTATTATATAAGCATATTATGTATCTTTTACTAGGTTATATATGTTCCGTTCCATTCCAGTACATTAATCATAAATTAGTGCTGTGAATGTTTATTTATAGGTATTAATAACATAATAGCACTTTTCTGTCTGTTACGCTCTCCGTCCGCTTTTCCTGGGAAAACCTGTTGATGAATTGTTTTGAAATTTTGCACTCGGGTATTTGAGTGCGCTGGGACGCCCGTAGCCTATATAAAAGGCCTCAAGGGCTCCAAAGTGGGCCCTTTGTTGGCCGTCAAATAACCCTAGACTAGAATTTTTCACACTGTTAGAGATAAGCGTACTAAACCTATGTAGACATTAAATGATCCTATGGGCCGGAAGTAAGGGTGGGACCCTGTTATGCCCTGAGGCCCCAAAACAGTTTGATTACCTCATTGCGTATGAACTAATTGACTGATTACCATGATATTTTGCACGTTTTTCACGGGAAAACCGGTTGGCGGAATTTCGATTTTTTTCGTTGTTACCTGTTAGCTATGATGGTTTTTAGTTATCATAAACCATCTTCCTCCGTCGTTTAACAAAGTGGCGGAGCCCCGTACGCAGGACGGGTAACCAGCTAGTGAATACGTATTTTTCTGTTAGAACGATGCACGTTCTAGCGCTAGTAGGTGCGCGGACGAATGTGCCTTCGGATCGCATGAATAGATCAACTCACACGTCTGCGAGGTCGCGTATCCATCAAATAGACCCTATTTTTATTCCGTGCATTTCCTCTTGCTAGTTCTCGTGCATGTACTTGCGCTGGAGGAACCCGACTCTGAGAGTTTTATGGAATAAAGTCACCATCCTAGAGCCTAGTTACGGATTTGAAATGTTTTTTTATGTTAAAAATGTTTAGGGCTATAGCCATCCTTTATCCCTTTTGAAGTCTCCCATTTCGACGGTCACAATAGGAAGTGCGACTCAGTTACCCGGAGACGACTGTTGCGTCGAAGGAGACACCTGTTCCCGGTTAGATACTGTGGCGGGATTGACGGCAAAAATGCGAATCGCAAGTGTTGACAAGAGCGTGATGTGAAATCGTCTTGGCGCTGCAAAAAGACGGGAGGGAAGACAGAAGTTGACATCAAAGGCTCTCTATAAACCTCTCTCCGGGATAAAGGGGAACGTGGATCCACACACACGGCCAACTGCCGTGTCGCAATACATGCTATTACGTGTCTCACCCGTCTGGGATTGCCGCTCGCGTGATTCTAACCTTGGCCGCTCTCCGCCTTCGTCTCATTGCACCGGGTTCTTCTTTAACTCATCGTCCTTTCAGATTTCATTTTGACATCTAGTAAAAAAAAAGCGTGGCAGAGTTTTCAGATATCCTCGATTGATTTAGATTTATTACATTTTAAACCATAATATGCAGTTGAATTTTAATAATCTTTCACTCCGAAATTTAAAGGTTTCTTACGCTTAGTGGTGTAATTTTTCATTCCTAATCCGCTTGTGAATTCAGTATCTAAAATGAGTCGGCAGGGGTGGCTAGGTTGGTAACGCCCCGGCCTGCCAATCCTAAGGATGCGGCTTCAAATTCCACCTCGTGCATTTTGTGGTTGCGATCAAGTTCTTAGGCCTTGTGGCTACCAAACCCCAGGAACCGTGGTTTCATGATAGAAATTAATAGACTTGCGGTCATATACCTTTACAGTATTGCGAGTGTTATTTATTCTTTATCGGTAGCGCTTTTTTCAATCGGACGAAGTCTTGCTTATGAATTTATACCGTAAAAGATAGAAAAAAAACTTCAGACTGGCTCTCTTCTGTTTATTTCTGTTGAAAGCCATCTAAATACTTGTAGTGTGTAGTCCTGTAGTGTACCTGTAGTGTAGTCCTCAGACTATTTAATTTCGTCCTTAGTTTCGGCTTCCGATTAATTAATTACTTTGGGAAGTCTTTCAGTATCCTCTTGTATGCATTTCCGCCGAACAACACATCAGGACATAACATCTATTTCTGTTGGGTTGATATCTGTGTATTCGGTAAAAGAGCATATTTTTGGCGACTCCTTGGCTCCGGTTCCTGTCATCCTAGAACTAAAGCGATGTTAAACATGATGCGTGTAAATTTTAGGGAGAAAATGAGAGAAATGGAAATATCTTTGGTGTCGATTAGGCAGATGGAATCCACGAATAACGTCATCCAGAAAGAGGAACATGTTAGAGGTTCAAGAATTTCGCAAGCTAAGGAAGGTCAGGTCTAGACTCGCCCGCGTAGACATTCCTTAAGCTTGGTTTATAGTTTTATCTGTAGCTGGGGCGAACTGGATGCCGACATTTGATCTGGTTTCATGCACTCTCTGAATCTCATATTTTTCCTTTTTTCTTGATCCGGACAGCATCGCAAGATGAGGTGTTATGAACAGTAAAGGTGTTAGTGCTTGCTGGTCTCCTACCTTGAGCAACAATCTTGTATCTGAAAATGACGTGGCTGGAGCACTGGCTTCCCATATCATGGGTCCTGGCTCAAACCCTGGCTTTGATAGAGATATTTTTCTTTGGAGTCGCGATCCCTACTTGCGTGTGCTACGTGGAGAGAACGACTTTTAAGCTATATCCGTTCGATGAGACGTTTAACCGAGGAAGACCTTGACTCATTTCGTTAAAAACAGACTCTAATACTGCTAACGCTGGATTACACGCCAACTCATCCATCTCAAATGAGCACACCTCCCCTAAATCCGCCACTGAGTGTGTCCTTGTCAATGCCAGTGTTTTTCCTCCAATCGGAATTAATTATGAGTGACGCTAGCTGGAGCATTTATAAAAGTAAGAGTCAATTGAAGCAATAATTTCAACGCATGCCGCCCACCCTTTACCTTGAAGAATTAATGTTCGAGGGACAATTAAAGTGATTTTTTAAGGTATAAATAAAAATGAGTTCAGTATTAACTTTGTGGAATTCCATTCGGCAAATCGATTTATTTAAGAACTTTTACAAACTACAGAATAAATTACTCTCTCTGATGCACTTGGTGATGGTGCTCAGCGCCGAAACCCGGGTTGTATGTGTGTGAGAGAGTGTATTTTATTCTGTGGTTTGTAAAAGTTCTTAAATAAATCGATTTTTTAAGGGGTGGCTTCCTTCAATGACGATTCCAAAAAGTAATGTTTACGTTCCGATGCCATTGAGATAAGAAAAGTGTTTTTTTAATGACAATTCTTTCTATCTTTACAGGTGAAATCACGAGCGATGTCCTCAGGGTGATCACCGTAGCTCGTTCTAAAACTTTGGGGCCCTTCAGTCCGTCTTTCAACGTGCAGGATGTTCTTCTCGAGGGATTGGAGAAGGTAAGTTCAACGGCTAACCTCTCGTTATCCTTCAACGGTCATTGAACTTATGACTACACTTGTTTGGTGTCCATTCGGCGTGCTAAAATGAATGCCTGATGAATTTATTTGCATAACCAGTTTCTAGGGAGGTATTGCGTTCAAAGAGAAATGCTGGAGGAGTCTCCAATTCATAGCCGCCGACGAAGGTGGCATAAACCAATGTATTTTACAAGATGCTTATCTCCCGAGGTCGAAATTCTCTGTGACACTAGTCGGTCGATTTAAGAGTTACGCTCGTTCACAGGTTTCCGCGGCGTTGATCAGATGATGTCAACATGTTTCGGGTGACGTTCGTGCATGTTGTTTAGGTTCACAACAGTTTCGCCGGCTATCCTGCTGGCGTCTTCAGGCGAAGGAATAGGAAAACTGTTCTGAACCTAAACAACAAAGCGGACGTCACCCCAAAAATTGTTGATATCATCTTAAAATTCATGCTATTCTTTTGGCATGTAATTTTTAACTTCGCTGGTAGGTATACATTTTGCATGTAATCGAAAGTGTGAATGTACTTTTTTTTTACTTTTCCTATTCGTGAAATTCCAGGCGTTGAAGTTATGCCAGGTAGTTAACTGTTAATTACGATTTTGCTAACAATATTTATTTCTGACGCACCTCTCCAGTGATTACAACGTAAATAAATTCAGGCTCTTTATGGTGCTCCAAAGTCGTATAAGCGTGATTCTTCGTCGATAGCTTTATATGTCATGGATGTGGCCAGCTGACGTTCGATGGTGCGATTTGTATTTTTCTCGGCTTCAAGGTCCCTCATCGTATCGTTTTTTTTAAACCTTTTAATGAGTGAAAATGACGAGCGAATAATGACTTGTTGATACCAGGCGTATATTACTTTGCTCGACTACATAGGTATGTACCTATACAAATTCTGATATTTTTGTTTGAAATGAATAAAGGGTGATCGAGGATTATAGAAAATATTAGTCTCTGAAACATCACTTAGCCAGTAATTTACTGCGTCATCAGTGTATGAAAAAAGGAAACTTCGGCTATCGGGTTGGTGTTGAGTCTAAAGCCTGTTGTGGAATCACATTCTGGAGGTGGCTTGCTCGGCAATTCGTAGAGATAGATGCTGGAATTTTATCCCGAGGTCCTTCGTTTGTATCCTGTCTGTGGCGGCGATTTTTCAGCGGAATCCCTATCCGAGCTCGGATGCTTTTTATAGATTACATTCAGTAAAGTGATTCGTCCGTCAAATGGGATGGTTAACTTTTGACCCACAGATGCCGGCATGGCATTATATTGTTCTCTGCATGAAGTAGTATCTCGTAGGATTCATAAATTAATAGGTAATATTAACCACTAGATGTCTCTTTAGGAGTGTACTGCATGTTTTCATGTTCATTTACGTAGCACTCTCCCAGTTTCTAGTTTGACTGCGCGCTGTTCTCTTGACTGCTTTTTGGTCTGCGCCTAGCGGCCGGGGGAACGTGCAAGGTCCCGATTTGTACTGGGACGAGTGCTGCATGCCTGGTGTGGAATCACCCCGTGCCACACACCCTAGTGGTGGCTTGCACGGTACTTAGTAGATGTAGATGCCTTTATTAATGAATAGAGCGCTTTTAATCCGTTGAGTGTAGGCTTATACCGAGACCGTGTTTCTCTCCATATTCCTTTACCGACCCATCCTCCTATCCTGAATAGTAGAAATGTACTCTGCTGTCGATCGCTTTCCCCAAGTAACTTACCGATGGAGAAAACGTCTTCAGTGCTCATTTGACTCGTAATTCACTGAACTAAATTGGCACGTATCGTTTCCCGAGGGATGAGTGATTATGCGAAATACTAAAATGTATTGTCTGAGAAAGGGATTCATTGAAGCATCTTCTCCCTTTCCCGCCACATCCGGAAGGAATTCTTCGGCCGATAAGAGTTGAAAGAGGCCTCATATGCCCTCCAATCTGCCATTTAAGATGGCTGTGCACATTCTTACCGTCACTAATCTATCCACCGTTATATGACGATTGGCCAAAACACACTCCAAGAAGATCTAACGATTCGCGTCTATCGTATTGGCGACGTTCCGCCAACTCCCCGATAGAGATTACTCCCTGGGCCATCTCCCCTTCAAACCCAGCCACATCCATCCACCACTTAGTACTTGAGGGAAGTTCACTTAGTAGATTTCTAACTTTCGCTCCGCGTTCCGCAGATATCCACCGAGGATTGTGCTAGGCGAATGGCGGATGCCTTATCGGCGTACGAAATGGGAAAGTGAATAATCGTTGGCGAAATGAAAAGATAACGAGTAAAAGTTCTGGGGATCGGATTTGATTCATGGCTGGATTTTTGTTTCGATGGCCCTGGTTTGGATCCCGGCAGTAGCTGAGATGTTTCACAGGAATCTCTATTCCTACCACAGTGCTACTTGAAGGTGCATTTCAAATATAGCGCTTGTCTATACAATGGGGCGTCAAAAATTTTGACACCGCGGCGCATTAATTCAGTCGGCCAATGGCTAAGAGGAGGATAAGAGAACTTTTTCTTGCCAAATTTTGTAGGTTAGGTTGCGCGTACGATAAACTTGGATGATTTGCATGTAGTTTTCTTTGCTATTTGTTATTTATTGGTCTAAACATTCTATACAATGAATAGTCCTCGCCTGTGTGCCCAGGACTCCTACTTATAAAATGTTACTGCGCAGCAAGTTACTAACCTCAGATCTCGTTTTTGTTAGCCTGAGTTCACGAATGAAAATAGTTAAAATACTTTTAAACTCTTGCCTTCTTGTTAAAATACCGCGGGTCTAGTGGGACCAAGTTGGCGGTAGCAGGGTAAATGCTGGCTAATTTGAAAGAGGACAGGTCTAATATTTCAAATTTAAGAATTGCATTTTCAATAAAAATAACTCTGGAGGTAAATGAGACATTCATTCTTCTAAATAAATTCTGAAGAGGATAACCTGCTCTGAATAGTAATAGAAGTAAAGAACATGATAGAAGGGAAATCCTCGCGATGAAGACCAATGGACAGATACGTTGGCCAACTGACACGGACTATGAAACAGGTCTACATGTTCATAATGGAGTTAGCAGGGAACAGGAACTAATGATGATGGACCTGTTCTGGCCAATAGTTTAAATTATCAGTGATATTTGAGTTGTGAGGATGGTGGAAAAGTCATATTTTATGGCTACGGCACCGAACGGGTGTACCATGTCCGAAATTGCGCCCTAGACTGATTACATCACCAATTAAAACCTCAGATTCTTCCTTCGTATCGTCATTCTGAACGTCGCATATTTTTGGAATATTTATGTTCACGTAGTCATGCTATTTGACCTGGGAAAACAAGACATCGTCCGGCTATGAGAGAGTACGTGACTGTGCTTTTGGTTCTTATCCCTAAAGACATCTTCGACTCCCCCCTTCCACCAGTCCTGGACACACCCCTCCCACACCCATGACTGCGTCCTTCCGGCACCCTTGATTCGTGGTCCGGCACCTTATCTCATCGTCTTGAAGGGGCGTGTGTCCAGCTACTGTTTGTCTTTGCGCACAGCCTTAGGATGAATATCATAGGCTGTCTATCTCGGTCCGTTTCGTCCATTGTTGCCTCCTTATCGCTAGTTGTGGAATTCTACCCGTCCCGCGCTGCATATACTTAATAGTAGCGGGAATATCTCGTAAATAAGTTGTTTTTTTGCAATCCAGGTTCCGTTTCATTGATTCCATATGCCGTTTTATTTTCGTGAACCCCCTAATTAGCACAAATCGGGCATATTCCATGCGCCCCTTGATTTATTCTTAATCCTTTTTCTTTTCTTATTACCTATGCTTCGTTTCCGTATTTGTTTTATTGGTTGGAATGTATATTCCGGCAAGATAAAATCTTAAAACGCTGTCAGGCTCTGCAGCAATGCTTGTGGCCCTCTTGATTCAAGAGATTTTAAACGATTTTGTTAGCCATGACAATATATACCTACTCTTGAGTAGTAATAGATCACAAACTTTGGTGTTTGGTGATGAACCAATTAGTAGATTTTCCCTTGTAAAACGTTTTCTTCAATATTAATATGTCCCTCGTCGAAGTACCTATTAAGGGAACATTGGCTACATTGGCGTGTCTTCTCAACAAAAAAATCTCGTTCCGCCGGTCAGCGCCAAATTCTTGATTTTTTCCTGCTCGTGTGACATCGTTCCACGTTCATAAAACTTTCATGACTATGGATTTCGTGATTAAACTTACGAAAAACATTACCGTGGTAATAGGACTTTAGGGGTAATTGGTTTTTTTCAGGGTCAAATCCTTGATTTGCACCGGGCCCTGAACATTTTCCGACGCCGGAAGCTCGACAAATCTACGCAAGAGGAAGAGGCTTTACCCTCCCCAATGCAGTTAAATGACCACTTATAAGGTCTACGGAAGCGAAAGCGTTATGTGAGCACCGTATAATTTATTCATCCTTCTCGATTTAAGTCCGACAATACCTCCCGGAGAATACAAAACATGTGGTGACCTGCATTTCCGGTCGATAGGTATTTTTCGGTGGGATCTTCTCCATTTTTTCGTAATGTAATTTCTGATGCTAAGCTCGCCGCGTGATGTCATTCGGCCGATAAGGAGAGGTGCCGGGACCATTTTCTCGCGTGCCGCGCGACTAGTCGTTTGATTTGGAAAACGCGATCAGCTTGCGAAGCGAGAGTATAAGAGGAGAGAGTTTGTGGTCGATAGAAGGGGGAGAGGTGGGAGCGAATTGAGTCAAGGCCAACTACTGAACTGTGCCTTTGGGTCTCACACGCAAGAAAAAAGTGAATTAAATTGATCATTCCACGTAACAGATTTGCGTGAAACTTTGCATACGTGTACATCTACATCCATAAAATACCCTGCAAACCACCTCAGGGGTGTATGGAAGGGGGGTGATATTCACCAACATGCAATACACTATACCCTAAAGTTAGTGTAACTACGACTTCTTTTGCATTAGCATAAATCGCTAATGCTTGTCACGAGGCGAAGCCTCACAAGCATGCACTTCTCTACAGATATGCTTACAATGGAGAGGGACCGTTAATATATATGTATATTGCAACTTCACAAATGGACAGAGACTCAAGACTTATGTAGAAAACATGCACAGCGTGCTGTTAGTACTAGGTAACAGATAAGGATTCAAGTATTAGGGAGTACTACCACTACTAAGAGCTAAACTACCTATCCACAAACCTAGATAAAAGTCTCATTGGCTGCTGTCATGGTCCCTTATCGTTCGTGGGAAATATTACATTTTAAATCTGCCCTAGTTTTACATTTAAATTTTTTTATTATTATTAAATTACATTTAAAATTCTGAAGTCTAGTTCCCTAATTTTATTCTCATGATCTAATCTACCGTAATATGTCGGATTTCTTAAAATAATATCAACGTCGTCAGAGAATAGACCGGTTTGGAACTTACGGAATAGATTGAGTCTAAATTTTAATCGACGGTCTGCAAGCGCTCTCTACTCCAGCAACTTCCATGGACCTTCCAAGTTTTCTCGAGCGGTGGTTGAAGCCGAGAATTTATGGAATTACATTGCGAAAATTTTGAGAAACTCAAATAAAAACTTAGCTATTCCACTGAATATAATTTTTTTCTTGATTAAGTTTTGAAGTGACATGCATATTCATGGTGCAAAGTCAATGACCTGCAAGACCCGCACGGGTTTATGCATCGTGTAAACATTCCTTTACAAAGTCTGTCCTTGCGTTCGTATTCCCGATCTTATTAAGGCCTTCGTTGTTCTTGGGGAATTCTTGAGGTTGTCAACTTTCAAGGAGGTACTTCAGGGCGAGAAAATTGGGTGGCTACGTATAAAAAAAATTTCTTTGAGGCACGGCCGGCGTATTACCGTTACGCGAGTATGCATTAATTCTACAAGGTGCGGCGGCTTGCGGGCAACTGAACGTTTTCTAGTTCACTCGATGAGTATCTGCTGTGAATGAAACGAAAACACCGAATCTCTATATTTTCTTAACCTTTCCTACAAAACAAATGCCTGTAGCTTGCGGTAAAACTTTCCGTTTAGAAGGATCTGGTGCTTTCCCGGCGAATGTGAGATGTTCTCTGGGTTCCCAACGCATCAGGTGCTTTGGCTGCTGCCGACGCGTCGACGTTTCGACGGATGACACTTCCATCGCCTTCAAAACGTTGGAAGAACGCTCTGAAGGCGATGGAAGTGTCACCCGTCGAAACGTCGGCAGCAGCCAAACTCCTGGTCTGGTGGGAATCCTGAGAACTCCTCACAAATTTCCCGTTATTGAAGACTTAAATTCATCGCTCAAATTTTATGAAACGATTTGATGCCATCCCTCTCCCTTAAATATTCCTATCAAATCATGTTATTTTTCCGAAAATAATAATACGTAGGAACCAGTATTATTAAATTAGCAGTTTTGTCCCTGTAGCTCATTATGATAATTTTCCTCATAGAATTTTATCTGAATTTTTTTCTCAGGTTTTATGAAACGATGCGTGGGAACAAAACCAATTCAATTCATTAAATGTTTCATAGGACTGAGAGTATCATGAGACATATGTTAAATTGTTATGTAATTATTTAACAGAAATAGAGCCAGCCCTATTCCATCAGTCTTTTGAAGAAACCAGATTTGTGAGCAAGCGCAGTTTTGTAGAAATTGTACGTAAAGTAGTAATAAAAGTTTACAAAAATGAGTTATATGACGTTTTTGTTTAAATTTTGCTATAGTTTTTTTTTCAAATATTTTTTTCCGCGATGTAGTGGAAATAAAACCAGCCATATCCCATTTCACTAGTTTTGACGGAAGTCTAGTGCAATTAAAGTTTTACGAAATCAGCAGGTTAAAAATTAAAAGTATATGTTTGTGGTAAATTTTAACTTAAGCAACATCAGCATTTTTGGAATTAAATATTTTTTAAAGTTCTGTGGCAAACTTCAACTTGAGCAAAGAGATTTCTTAAGGATTATGTGGCATGTGGTCACGTTTTCCGTAAAATATAGTTTTTTTAAATGATTGTAGAAATTTTAAGTTTCAAAGTTGACTTGTCATTAATGAGTGCACTTTCGTTCTTTCTTTTTCTCCCTCCTCCCATCTCCGCTTTCAATCCTTCCCACGACCTAAACGATACAGGTGCTTCCCGAGGACGCTCACATCCGAGTCAGCGGCAAGCTGCACATCTCCCTCACGCGAGTCTACGACGGTAGAAACGTGATTGTCTCCCACTTCACGAGCAAGGAGGATCTTCTTCAGGTGAGGGGAATTCCTTCAACCTAAATGAATCCCACGTGGTCCGAATGCATTTCCTGCGCCGTTTCCCTAAACGGAAGCTCCCCGGAATTTTGTCTCGTCCCTTTGGCGTCTTATGCTTCAGGTGCGAAATGCACATATCCCACATGGTGGCGGGCGATCCCATGAGGAAATGTTTGAGCCAGCCGCCGTCAGTTGTACTTGACGGAGGTCGGCGATAGTCATTGAAGGTCGTACTGTCTCCAGGAGGTGGATGTGGTTCGATTGATCTCGTAATTAGTCAACACTGGCCCAATTAAAGACAAAAAATGTCTTTAGGGGATCGGGCTAAAGTGCTGGCTTCCCATCCAGACGGCCTCGGTTTGATTCCAAGTAGTGGCGAAGATTTTCAGTGAATGCTGGTCCTTAATGTTTCTATGTGCCGTAATCCATTTGTCATGTTGGATGTTGTAGTGTTGGCTTCTTGTTGGCTTTCACTAAGAGCAGCCCTGGTGCCAACACCAGGTTTATCTTTACCCTTCCTTTAATGCCCAAATAATCCTCTCCTACCTACCCGCTTATCCTTAATGGTGAAGGTGACCTCATTTGTCATTTACCTCCCCAAGTATTTATCCAAACAATTATTCCAAGGAGTTCATGAACATTCTATAAAATGTACTCTGAAATCTATAGCTATTCTAGTAAAACTCTCAGAATTTTCAAATTAGTTGTTTTTTAATGCAAATTTGTGTTATGCCATCAAGGCTGTATACTGTCAGCCAGAATAATGCTTTTATTTGACCAATCAATGAGAAAAGTTTTGATTGATCTCCCAAAATCCCCTCTAGTTTAAGATGTAGTCATTGCATTTATATCAATCAATCTGAAATCTGTCAATATATTCCAGGCCCTCCTGGCTAGTTCCTTCATTCCAATGTTCTCTGGGATCCTGCCTCCTCGCTTCCATGGCGTCAGGTACATGGATGGTGGTTTTAGCAACAACCTGCCCACTTTGGATGAGAACACCATCACTGTATCTCCATTTTGTGGCGAGAGTGACATTTGCCCTAGAGATCTCTCCTCTCAACTTTTTCATGTAAGATATGTTTTTCATTTTTCGTTCTTTAAATGGTTAATTTGTGAAGAAATAATTTACTTAAGTGCTGTATTTAGGGACAAATATACAAATATTAATGTTTAATTTCATATGGAAAATGTGCTAAGCAATCAAAGATCTATTTCCTTTTGTTTCCAGTGTATGATCATATTTAGAATCTCGCCAAAATGTAAATAGTTGTTCCACAATAAAAATATATCTTCCGCTACTTGGAAGTGAAAAAAATAGCCTTAAAATGTTGATTGCATCGTATTTGTCCTTACTTTCAGATTTTTGTGTGTGGATTTAAATACATAACATTCATGTGGCTTTATTTATCCTCTCTTGTTTACGGATTTCAAACTATTTTCATTTTTGGAAAATCACATCATGTTAACATTTTAATTATTTTAAAATATGTTTTTTCAACAGGTAAATGTGGCAAACACCAGTATTGAATTATCCAAGCAAAATATTTACAGGTTTACCCGAATTCTTTTCCCACCAAAGCCTGAGGTAAGTTTCTCTTCTTTTATTAAAAAAACTTGGGTTTTTTGATGGACTTTGATTGTAACTGAGGTCAATTTAGGGGAATGGTTAATCATTTGAAAATTATATTTTTGTTTCCAGGTGCTTTCTAATATGTGCAAGCAAGGCTTTGATGATGCTCTTAGGTTTTTGCATAGGAATAACTTAATAAATTGCACAAGGTGTTTGGCTGTCCAGTCAACCTTCACAATGTCAGAAACTCTTGATGAAAATTTCGACTTTGATCCTCACTGCAATGAGTGCAAGCAACATCGCCAGGTAATTGTCCTTGGGAATGAAGATGAACATAATATTGTTTTTTAGGGTTTTTTTGCACCTCTTGTAGCGAGTATTTTTTTTAAATTTTGATTAATTTCAAATGTCTGTAGTGCAGTGTTTTCTTTTGGAAATCGAAGACAATGTTTTCTCTGTAGTCTCCCTTTATGTGGGGAAAGGCAAAGTATAGTTTTCTTTGGCATTTACCAGTTTAGTCATGAAAAAACATCTAGGTACCTAATGCAGCCATTAGAGAAATAATACATATACCTCAGAGATAGTTTATCTGGGTATCATTTATAATACTTTGACCCTTATGCCCTATTTTTAAATAGTAAGGACAAAACTCGTGCTTGGTAATTCTTCATTCATATTTTACTTAATCTTATAGGAGGCACTAGTTGCAAATCTTCCAGATACTGTGATGACCATCTTCCAAGAAGCTATAGATTCAGCAAACAAGGGAATCATCAATTGGGTGTTCAAGCACAGAGGAATGAAAATCCTGTCCATTCTCAGCCTCCCATGTATCTTGCCTGCAGATATTGTTTATGCTACGTACACAAAGTAAGTGAACAGCTTGTTTTGGGAGCTTTTGGTGTGGAAATTTAATTGTTTTATCTTTGACGATCACTTTAAGGGGATAATTTGATTGGGTGTTCCTGGTGTCATTCACTTGGGGAGTTGGATTGAACAATATGCGTAAAAATGTTTGCCATTTGATCAAGACTTTGCATGAAAGTGATTTTTATCGCGTGAAAAATTAATAATCTTCATCAACTTCTGGTGCACATTTCTTCCCTTGTAATAGATTTTTGGCATAGTTTAGTTTGTACTAATTATAAATAGGTTTCCTCTCAGGAAAGGCTATTACTTTGTTATGCTTTTATGGTATTCTCTTTGGCTTGTGCAGTTAATGTATGTTGTTTAAAATTTCATTGACAATTAAGGAAGAAATGCAGAGGTTAGGTGCATAGAATTTGAAAGTTGCGAAATAACTTGATAGGACGGAAAAATTGGGTAAAAACTACCTATGTTTATGAAAAGGTACTCAATTAGAAGGATTTTGAAATATTTAGTTAAATTTGCCTATTGACATCAGGCACTTCTCCTGAAATTTATTGAGAACTGTATTTAACATGAAAACTATGAGGTCATTTGAGAGAGTGACTCAAAAACCTAGTTTCTCAACCTATGTATGTTTTCGTAAATTAATCCATCTGGTCATACTTGAAGAGTTTTGGAGATGGATTGATTTTTGGCATTGTTAGTGATCGCTGCACAATAACAATGAATTCAAATAATTTTACTGAAACTACAAACCTTTGTTTGGCTTGTTCTAGAGTACTTTTTATATGGTCAAAATTCCAGTTTTCTCTTTCTTGCGTACCCCTGCTAGTTACCAGTGTAAGTAGTGAGTCGTATTACTTTTACTTGTTGTAGTTCACCTCTTCCTGCATGCATTGTTCTCTCAGTATGGCAACTCTGCATGAATTTGGTGTAATAGCAATGAGAATTCATGCTTTGCTAGAACCTGATTGTTTTTTATTCTTTAAATGCATTGTACATGTATACATTTGACCTGATTTCACATTTGCCAATGATTTCATTAAAATTTTGCTCTAAATTCAAGGATTGGAAACTATATAAGCAACCTTGTTAAGTTGAGCATCATTTGGTCATATTTTGTGTCATGTAAATGACAGGCTGTCATTAGCTCTGTATAAATTGAGAACATCTACCTGGCTAGATTAGGAAATATGTCATTACATTCCTTGTATCGTCGGTCATGCTCATCTTTTTGCTATCATAAAATTGGCAAGTATGAAATTAGGTTGTTTTATGTGTAGATAACCATTAACTTTCCACCCATTTAAAATTATTTCCCTACTAAATGCATGTGTCCCTCCACCTGATGCTGTAGCCTCCTTGGTCCAGACACAGTTCAGAAGCACTCTGTTATGTTTGGGAAGCTAGACAGGCGAAAGTATTGGGTTAGGAGACAGTTGGCTTGTGGTTGCGCTGGTTCCCTGGCACCTCACCTGAGCGTCAAACATCAACTTGAAATCAAAGCAGCGGCAACTACACAAGGAAGGTGAGCAAGCAGGGTCAAGTGGGGTTGACGAGGGGGAAGATCTGGCTCCATATTACACTCATTTTCATCGAGCTTGGCAAAACTCTGATATAGCCCTTCCTGAACATGATGAATGCAGGAATGATTATTTTTAATGCAATTCCAAGACTCACTTTTTTCTTATCCTCGGTTCAAGCCTATCAGTTTCAAGATCTCAGTAATGGAGTATTTATTCATGCTTTTTATCATTGATTTCATCTTATTCTAAGTGGGATCTAGGACGTGCACCATAGTGTGTTGACGCATTATTTCTTACTTGTTATTTAGGAGAAAGAGCTCCAAAAATCACCAACAAAAAGCAAATTTCAATGTAGGTTCTTTTTATAGTAGAATACTGTTCAAAATGTGTCCTTTAGTCAAGAATAAAAAGAACTCAGTTGCTTAAGTGACACTCATATCATCAGATTCAAGTGTTTCTTATCTGTAATGTTAGTATTTGCATTCTGATTAAAATTAATTCCTATAGTTAGGTGAATCTGCTAAAATCTAGGGTGATTCCTTTCAGTTTTACTTAACTTTTTTTTAACCGTTAGAAATTCAGTAGTTGTAAAAACCTCCCTTATTTAAAAAAAATCAAACTAAAGCGGTAACATCTGCATTTTAGTCAATATAGGAGCTTATATACTCGATAACTGAAGGGTTTTGCCTCTCTTTCGTACCAGTTTTCACAGCCCTCCCCCTCAACACCCCACTGAATTTTTTATCAATCAGTCTCAGGTAATGTTACAGTTTTTTAAAGTCCGGTTGTGGGAAATATACCCTACCTTCCTCTGGGCAAACTGCCAGACTTCCTATGGTCAATTGCACTTGTCTGCTTGTCACCTTCTGTGTGTTATTGTCTTTTCATGTCAGCTTTAAGTTGTTTACAGCAAGTTCTAGGGCTTAGTGTGAGCACTTAGAAGTTGCAAATTAATGTTGTCTAATTAAACGCATCTATGCTATGGCATTTAGAGTTGGTTTTGATGGTTCATTTATACATACTTTTATCTTTTATGTTGGTAGATTCAACAGGTTTTTATGGAGGAAACAACCTGTTTCATCAAATAGTTGACATCTTCATGCATATCTGGAACCCAACATTCAGTTATAGGGCCATCCCTAAGGATTGAGGGGCCCTATGCAAATGGAAGTTGGGAGCCCCCTAGATTTGCATTCCCTTATTGATTTAGTACCCATATTTTAAGCATATTTCTTGGAAAGAAGGAAACTGACTGACAAACGGGCTTCAAGAAATTTACATATGTACTAACAATCTGTAAGTAATAGGTAATTTTGAGTAAAAGACAGGTTTTTCTGTGCCATCTGGAAAAGGCAAGCCCAGGTGGAACCCCCATTGGCACAGGGCACAGTGAAGCATCACCTGTTTCACTACTCTATAGGGACGGCACTGTTCAGTCATATGCAGTCACAAGAGAAGGGGGTCAAGTGAAAGAGGTGCTTATTTAAGACATCCCTTGCCCCTGTGACTAAATGTGGCCCAAGGTTCCTTATGGATGTATGAAGAAGTTGTCAGCTATTCGATGAAATCAGTCATTTTCTTAATAAATATCTATGAAATCTCTAGTTTTTATTGTCCTAGCATCATGAGGTTTCTCAAAATTGAGCCATAAACTATCAAATTCAGATGTTTAATCATAACATCTGTATTTCTTAACACTGTCTTCCTCCAGATTACCATTCCTCCTAAGACTTGTCCATCCCTTGCCTCCATCTTCTGTAAATTTCTAGAGTAATGCTTGCTTTTAATGTTTATCTTTATTTTGTTTTGAGCATGTTTGCTTTATGTCCTGGTTTGCCCTACGTCCTTACTGCATAAGTTCTTTTCTACATGATGTGCACTGTAGTGCTTGAAATTTGATTGGTGTAAAGCTTAAGAATAGCATGTAGATGCTTGTCCTTTTCCTAACCATTTCACTCTGAATAAGCATTTCTCGGAAAGCATAAGAGGTATATACATAGATTTGGGTTGTCTCCAAAACTTATCTACTTCATGACTTTATTTAATGCACTTCTGATGTTGACAAATACATATAGCCAAATAAGTGTTATCCTTAAGTATGTTAAGAAAAGCCTACTAATTCTCTCACCATTCAGATTATAAACATAATCTGTACTTATCAAAGGCTGTTCCTTGGAATTTTGAAAATGTTTTACCCATGATAAAACTGAGATACAAAAAGGAAATGTTGTGATAAAGTTAACTTTCATATTATTTTGTGAAGTGGAAGTACTTTTCTTTTACTAAAGTTAACCATAATTATGTGTGAACCACAAATCCCTTGATACAGGCACCATAATTTTTCTTTGTAAAGTCAGGAAAAAGTATATGTCTGAATATAGTTTCTCTCTCGAGGAAATGGGAGAAATTTGAGTAAACAATTTACACGAAAAACTATTAGGGAAAACGTTTGTTTCTTTCTCCTTATGATACAATATGTTTCATTTTGCGATGTGCCCATTTAAGAGCTGAATGCTGGTTGCTTGGTGGGAGCTGGGCATCCAGCATGATGTGCACGTCTTTCATGAGCATCCTCGAGTATGATGTGCACCTGTTTTTATGCTAATTTTTTGGGAAAAATGTTCATGTGGCACGAGAATAGATAATTTGTGCACATTTGATAAATTTCAAATGATACACATATGTTAGGAAAAAATTCAGCTGAACATTACAAAGAGGAAAAATTTTATTAGATTCATGTCATTCTGCTTTTTGATTCAGTTGATTGGTTCAGAGCCTCACGTCTTGCATATTAATTGTCCTCAAAGCCAGTGTGCTTATGACTATGATTACTGCTTTGTCAGTGTTTTAATACTACCTCTAAATTTAATTTGACATTTGTAATAATGTGTGTGCCCCATGACTGTAAATATTTTTTGTCTAAATAGTTTGGTAACTTCTCTTCTAGGTTTATGGCGTCAGCTCCCAAAGTTGGTCACAACCTGTGGCTAATTAGCAAATACATGATCGAGCACCTGAGTCACCTTATTCACAATGTGAATAAGAAGAGACAACAGCTTAGTGCAAATATCACCTGCCAGATGGCCATTACTGAATACAGAGGAAGTAAGTGTCTACTTGAAGGTTTTTCTGAGGACTTAATCATGAAAAATATTTCTACTCGAGATCTGGTGTTTTCCCTGCGGATAACATATATTAGGTGTTATTGAGATTCACACTGGGTTAGGTAATTGGCTACTGTCAAGGTTTCAACAGAATACTCTTCAATCATCATCAATGATGATGATGGAGGAGTATTCTGCCTAAACATGGGCAGCAGTCAATTACCTAACCCGGTGTGAATCCTGAGAACACCTAACATTTTTATTCCATTTTAACAAACCACCATTTTTATTCCATTTTAACAAACCAAGTGGGTACCAATTAGTGATGGGTCGGTCGTGAGAGATCGAATTCCGAGAGCAAGTTCTCTTAAAAGAAAGATCGATGAACGACTTCTCTCCAATGACCGAGGCGATCTTCACCGATCGCGACAGGAATGATTGCATGACATCAAATATCGATCACGAGACTTGAGACCGACCAAAAAAATCTTGAGTGAGTTTTATAACGAGAGATTCCAGAGTTACTCGCTCTTTCGTGAGATGTAGGCAGTTATTCGATGCTCCGCTCGGTTGCGCTAACAAAGACGCAGCGTAATAACAGTGAACAATTTACATCACGACATAAATATCTTGCATCGAGAGAGTTTTACCAGTTTTGCAGGCTCGCTTTTTAGTAGAATAATAACATCATTAAAAATGAAGACCGAATCCGTTACACTGTCGGCAAAGAGACAGCTGGGTTAAGATTCAAAAGGAATGCAATGGAAATTAAACATGATCCAGGTACTTATCCGTTTGTTAATTCGCCAAGCAATGCATTATTTGTTACTGCGTTGGCTATGTAGTGCCGTTATTTATTACGTGCAATAGGTTAATCGTCACTTGTAAGTAGTATAGTACAATACTATATCCCTATGAATTGTTTTCCTTTGCCGCGACGAGTCGTAAATTGTGTGATAATTAAATATCTGAGTCTATGACGTGATCGCTTAGAAATCAAACCTGATACCCATGCCGCTGTATTATATATATACCGGCCGTTTATATAAACAACTGTGATTCAGATTGCCAATGCATTTTAAAAATTCAACTCCGCTCCTCTCTCTTCAATCACTTTTTCTAGACTTTGATGGTGTTGCTGTCAATCAAGAATGTTTCCAGTGCTTCATTGGATGTCCGTTGGCTTTCCCTTCGTCTGAATTTTCTTCCCATATGTCTTCCGAAGTATTGGCGTGTTAAAATCACCGGTGAATCTATCCAGAATTGTTTGTTTTTGGAATGCAGTTTGCTTTTGGTGTTATTTCAAATATTTTTAACTGCAATCTCATCAGCGAATCCTTTTTTCGGAGAATAAAATTTCGTATGTGCCAATAACTCTCTTTTTCATTTAGAGGAATGGTATTTGAAGAACTTGATTCAGGGAATAATAGCGTGATTCCAGCTAATATAGGTTAGATCCAAACACCGTTCGAGACATGATAACTGCAAATTATGATTACCCACAGGTAATTTGATTCATACTTTCATCATTATACTTTTTTAGTGAATAGTAAGTTAAAAAAATGTACATAGGCTTGATCAGTAAATATCAGTATGAGTTTCCGGAATTTCATTTGCATTTGCGCTGAGTGTAGCTTCAATAAACGGTACAATGTAAATATCGTAATACTGTAATTGGTTGTAAGCAAAAATGAATTACATGAGTGGGCCATTACATCAGCCTTAGGCATCCCATTGAAATCGGCAAGGAGATATTTCAATCAAAATGTACTAACATGTTTAGTAAGGCAATATATGACTTCATACCACCGATACTGTGTCACTTTAAATTGGCAGAAATGCTGTATGTGAGCAATTAAATAAATAAAGACTGTATTTCTGCGTGCAATAGAGCATCATATACTGTAAAATAGTGACAGGAGCTTACAATTAGACCATATTCATTAAAAATTTAATTCCTTGGAAAGGACAAATTAAAATTTCTGATAGTACTAATTACATTACATTGTACATCCAAAATCCCTGGTAAATATTTAGCAGGAAAATTTAGAAGGAACCTGCAGGAAGTTAGCAGAACATTCATGAGGATAATCAGAAACCTATAGTGGCAAAGAAAATCTTATTTTGGTTTAAAAACTGATGCCTATCTTAAACATTGGTGGAGTAATGCAATTATAGCATTGGACTGTTATCAACGTCTATTCATTCCACATTCACTTTAATTCTTATATTTGCCTGACCATGACATTTTACCACCATTATAATGGTATACAGATAGCTTAACAGACATATATATTTCAGTGGTCATGACCAGCAGGAAGGGTGGAGTGGTAACTGCAGTTACCACTCCACCCTTCCTGCTTCAAAAATTTCTTTCCTTAAAATGTTTCAATTTAGTTCTGCGCATCACATCCATTCATTTCAATTGCCTATATTTTTCCTACCTCTCCCAATGAAGCAAACCTTTCCCTTCAAAAGTGCCTTTCAGGACCTCATTTCCTCTTAATTACCTACTATCTGACATAAAGTGGACTCCTAAATTTCCTTCACTGTTATATGTAACTTCAATGCCTAGTCAAGTATCTCTTAACTTCTCTTCTATCTTACTTTCATTATCCTTCTCGAGAGCCACTCCTCATATAACTTTAGTCTAATCTCACCCTCTCAACATTAGCCAATGGTTTAGATCCACCGAAGTCCACAACCCTGTATAAAACCTTCCAAACCAACCTTTTGTTTACATCCTATATCAGGACTTGAGGCATTACATATCCCCCATAATTCTTGAATATTGCTGATACAAGACATTTAATATCTTGAGTAGGACACCTCGTTCCACTAAAATTCTGCCCCAGTTACAACTTCATTCCACTATTTGTTTTTTGCTATTTGTCTTAAGCCTCTAATGGTTTCTACTCAATGACCATTCTCAATCTATACTCTGGAGTGAGATGGCAAGCCACTTACCATGAGGAAAAATATCCACAGATGCTGAGTGGACTATGTTCCCTTCGTTCCTGCTCTTCGTCCAATCTGGCATGTGTGAGCCTAACAGCTATAATTACCCTTGTTAATTTCTACTATATGTAAACAATACATCATAGCATGTCCTTTGATAACAGTTGATTAATATTCATAAATTTACCAAAGATCATGACAATAGGAGTCGACTTAAGACTTAATCATATTGGGGTTTCAAGGAACATATTCAAAATAAGCCAAGTAGTAATTGTAAAAAACCTACACCAACATTTATTTCACTTATTGATTATTAAAAATAAATGGATCTATGAATGGTTGCACAACCCTTAGTTTTCATCACCCCTGATGACAATGACTGAGTCAGACATCGAAACGTCAGCCTACATGGAGACCATCACCCTGTTGGAAACCCGAGAAAGCTTCTTAGGTTCCTCATATCAGTGAAATAAATAATATTAATAATATGTAACAGCATTCATTAAGCATGAAGCATTATAGACCAAATCCATTTTACACTAAAATTTTGTTATAAGTGAAAAATCATTGATTACCTACCATTGCTTTATTATCCATTCATGACCCTCTTCTCCATTAACTTCTTCAATTTATAAAAGGGTGTTACCAAAACTATGAGTGCATACTTGACTTAAATTATGACAGACATTTAATTTAAATGAGGGAATAAAAAATAATTTTATTCTGATCAAGTTGACTTTAAGTCACACAGGAACGACATCTGTACACTTAAGTTGACTGCTAAGTAATTGAGTACCTGGATAACTTGAGGCACACAACTTATCACATGATATTGTTTGCTCTCTGCTGTTAGTGATGTCTGTTTGGATTTGGAAACTGGCTCTCTTATAATAATTTACTCCATAATACCCTATATTGGCATATATCCTTTGCCTCTATTGCATTCATACATTACTTCATTCACACTCTCTCCTATTCTTAAGACTCCTAATCTTCCTCCTTTAATGTCTCTTCCACCACATCATGAACCCACAATTTTTTCCATCTTCCTCTTACGCTATTCACTCCTCAATCACAATCCTGTTCCAATACTCAACTCTAATCTATTATTTAAACATTGCCAAACCCACAGAGAATAATCCTTTCATAAAGTCCATTACGGTAGCATGAAGGAAGATATATTTTCAAAATGTCAAAAGAAAATTAATAAAAAGATATTAGCTTTAGTTCCCATAAGTATCCAGTAAGTATATCAAGCAAAAATCAACATGAAATACACTCAGAATCTTTACTCTTAATAATCCAAGATGGTATGTATATTGTTCTAGCAAATTCAATGATTGCATGGGGGAAATAAACATTTGTCACAGTATGCACAGATGATTTTTCTTCTTTGAATCAAAACTAGGTATGACATACAACTGTTATCACTCATATGATATGTAAACACTACTGTTTTCTGATTACAGTTCTATAATATAGAGAGAACTGGCAGAGTGGATATTGGTCTGAAGTTATTGATGGCTATAACCATTGATAAGCACTAAACCATTGTGTAAATTAATAATTGATCAGAGGCTATTCCTTGCAAAGATAATAAACATATATATTGAGGTCAGATATTTAGTAAACATTCTTATAACCTGATTGTTCCATGTATTTCATAAAATCTACAGAGTAAACTAGTTATAATTTTGCCTAGATATAGTATTCCCTACCTGTTACATGATATAGTCTAGTAAATGGCAACTAGAGTAGCAATCAGATAGCAGAGAAACTCACTGACGCTTACATATTTTATTGCATTGCATTGGTGCTTCTTAATGATAGCAGAAATATCATCTAGAGGAAGAACGAATGTAGTGGGTTTAAAATTAGCACTGTCAGTGCCAAACAATTTAAGAAGATTCATCACATCCTGCAATCAGTTTTTAAATCCCTACTCATACACATCATAATAACAAATATTTTGTGTGTATTAGGCATTTCTTATAGGTAGCTTAGAAGCAATATATGTTAACTGATAAGAATTAAGATATGTATAACTGTTGAATACCCTGTAAGACATAACTATAATAATCAAATCGTTTTCGTAACCAATTAACATCTCCAATGTACGGGCAAAAGCATTTTGTGAGGGGGAATTAATATAGCACTAAAGATTCAATACTATAACAAAGTGCATTTTTACTGAATATACATTTTATTGAAAAGTACGCAGGTACATATACAAACCATCATTTAATAATATGCTTTTTAAACATTTAGAATCTATGTGGCATTGCGAAAAACATATTTACTGAACATCAATATAATTGACTAGTTTGATTAGTTATCTAAGTGACGAAGTGCATGGTGAAACCCCAACGATTTTAATCGATGGCAACAAACGAAGCATGTTTTGTAAGGAGCGTTTTACATTAGATATAAATCACTCAAGTGGCTGAAAAAATGCATATATTTCAACAAATATTGAGAATAGTAAACGTGAAGTCCTATTCAGTTCACTTTGGCACAAGAAGTGCTTCACGAGAAGAAAACAACATCACGACAGAAGCAACTTCACAAAAAAGTATTCATCGTAGGACTGATTGTTATTATTAGAATCACAGATATATATATGCACAGCGAATGTCTTGGACTCCTGTATTTGCACTAATACTCTGAATTTATGCTTTATATTTACGATGTAAACAATAAACGACGAATATTACGTTAACCTATGAACAAATCTTCGATTTTGGCATTTATTAATATTGTAAGCACTCGACGATCACGAGACAGTATTTCAGAAGCACAGTAACTAAATTATAGATATATAGTACGATGTAAACAAACCTTTACCAAAGTTGAACGTTCGCTTTTTTACATGCAATTCACTCTTAGACAAACACAGCAGCAAACTATGAGATTATTTCAGGGGGGACTGTAACTTAAAAATCTACGACGTAAACAAACAAAAACCCACCATTAAAGGCTATTTTTGAAGCACTAACTCTTGGTAAATTTACGACATAAACTATAACTTTAGCATAAGTTGAACATACACTTTCTTCGTGTAACTCACGTCCAGAAACACAACGCAATATTATGCCATTTCAGAAGCACAGAAACTTTTATAACCTCCATGGTGTATTTCCTGTCATAACACATCCATTAGGAGCGTAAGTCTACCTAACACAAATAACCTTTAAATATCAAAATATCACCACAAGAACACACGCAATACATCACAGCACATATAACATTTGTAATCACTGAATTTCCATAATTGCATTGTCACTTAAATACACGATAAACCATCGTTTCAATATTCTCGACAAATATTACGTCTCGTGAACAAGTGAAACAGACTGTAATTGAAAATTGAATTTTAGTGCTACAGTCGGATAATTTGCTTTAAATTCTTACAGCCAAAAGAAAACGTTGATCGTTTCGAACTACATACCAAAATAAAATTTCGCTACTAAATTAGTATTAATCATTGGTTTCTATAATGAGTTGTTAATAATTTGTGGTCCATAAAATGTCACTCTTCAATAGTTTTGTAATCAAGTGGGATATTCCTAATATCCTTCGTATAACTATACTTAAAATCACAAACCAAGAGCATTGTGTAAAAACAAAACAAAACTTCGCACGATTGCACAATTGTGCCTTCAATTGTTTTCAAAGAATTACCCACAACTCCACGGAAACCGGCACTGAACGAGGTAGCTGCACTGAAACTCTGTGCCTGCTCTGTGCTATCAAGAGCAAAGCTGTACACCTCGGTCATGCTTACAGTATGAAACTCACGAACGACCAGATTTTTTATCTATCACGATTTTCCTGAGAGATCATTGATCGTAGGCAACTTGGACTGCTCACTAGCTGGAAAATCGGTCTCTCTGATCGACGATCGAAGATCGAATCACAAGCGGGAGTGACCGACGCGACCGAAATCTCTCAAAAGACCGACTTTGCCCATCACTAGTACCAATCATACTTGATTGCATATTGTTTATAAGCTAGTCAATAACTGCTTCATTAAAGTTAAACTGGTTCATTTAACACATATGAGACATGAAAATATTAAACGGTTAATGAGAGTTCAAAATAATCAGTCTGTGTATCTGGCTATTATTTTTTTCATCTGTTAAAAGAGTATTACTTATCTTTGAGAATTAGTGTTAGGGCCTTTATTTTATTTCACTCTTTAACTATAGCTTTGAAATCTGGGTGTAGTAATGAGTAGGTACACAGTTTTCCTTCATCAGTTGATAAGTATTTTTTCTCTTCCAGCCAAATTTGATGTAGAATCTGCCAAAGACTATGCCTACAAGAACAAGATGAACTTCAATTTCACCTTGAATCTTGAAGAAGGGTAAGTACTGAAATGTTGTGAAGTATTTTGGGGAAACTCAGGCTGAAAATTCTCCATAATTAATTATCCCAAGCTATATAAATACACTGGCATTATTCTAGTAAGCTTGCATTTTGTGATATATTATTTTAGTGTGGATCTTTAAAACTTGGAACCGTATTTAATGTGGTCATTGTCAGTGCATAGATATCTGTAATACCATATACCTCCATCTTTGAAGATCCCTTAATCACACTGAATTTCTGACTTTTTTGTCTTAGAGAATCCAAATTAACCTGAACACTCCCTCTCTGAGAATATGTATTTGTATAAACAGTTAACTTTTTCATCTTGATCATCAGTCCTATTATCTTGGTGCCCATTGTAATGGGATACCAAAAGCTTTCATATCTACCAACCTGCAGCAAAATTTTTTATTTCCTATCTCCGTTTCCTCATTGTCAGGTGTTACATTTAAGAAAATGCTTTTCTGATGTGATGTTTCAATGTACATAATGTGGTTACTCCATTATTTGTGCAGGGAAGTACCTAGGGACCAGAGCTCAGCAATGAAATTCAACAACAAAATCATGGGTCAAGCACCTTTGAGGAGGCCCAGTTTGAATACTGCCATTGCTGAACCTGGAACCACCGTGGTGGATGATGACACCTTTGACCACATCCTTCAAGTCACATCACATCATGATGCTGTGATGGCATTCTACTACATGGATGAAAACAACAAGGTACATACTTGCCTAAGCTTCACTGGGTGCGGTCCAGAGAACGCTACGGAGTGCTACAATCGCCAACGCTCCAAACACTTCCGAACAGCGGTCCACGGTCGCTACCAGTCGCTACAGAACGCTCCCAACTTTCTGCCAGTGGACCGGTTTCGGAGCGTTTGTGGCAAAGTGTCATGGCCGCCGTTTGTTGTTGTTCGGAAAGAAGGAATCGTCTGCTATTTGCATTGGAATATTCCTACTTTCAGACAAATTCTAGTTTCCCAAGATGATTAATTAATCTGTAAATGATCAGGTCGGATTTCTGGCAATTTTGAGAGTAATGACGGAGACGATGGCTACTATGTTTATGATAACTAGGAGATAAAATCGGGGAGGCACCGCTTTCAATGGACCATTGGCACTCAAGTTTTTCCAATGGAAGTCATAGATTTTGCTATCTATTAACAACTTGCGCCTACATTACTTTTAAATTAATTATAACTTAAAAACATGCACTCAAACTTAACTTTCCCGAAGTTTGCTAATGTTGTGATGGTTTTCTTCAATAAGATTTCATAACCGTACCTTTAATGATAAACAATCGACCCGATACTTTGGCTCATAATACTTGAGAAAAAGCTCAGAATTATATCCATGTCAAAAGATTCAAGGAATATTATTGTTCTGGAATAATTCGACTTTCACACGGCCTCTTCGTGAAGTACATACATACGTACGGTGTTTGTATATACGCACGAAAACCTATTCTCACGGTATTGAAATTTCAGAACACGAAAAATGTTTTACTCCAACGGCCGTGTAAATAAAAAGATATAATTAATAATTCACTTAAGCTCACATTCGCAATTGCGTTCATAAATTTAGAGCACGACAAATATAATATTACAAATATTAAAAAAAGAAATAATTATTCAAATGTATAAATAAAGAACACTAGACATTTTACACCAACGGCCATTGGAGGAAATTGTCTTGTTCCTACATTTGGAGACGTAGAGCTTCTCAATCTCATATTAATGTAAAATTTATTCCAATTACCAGGAATCAGAAATATCTAATATTCTGGTAAGCTGATCACTATTTCAAATAGTCAAAGCACTCATTATATTGAGTGGAGTGGATTGAGTATGCATCCACGAATAATGTTCCGACCTGTCATCTTTGAAATCCCGCCATGAAACCATGAATCGCTCCCATCGCCCCTGGTTTCTATCGTGAGCGTCTGGAGCGAGGCGGGAGCGAATATGATGACGTTTTCCTTGACGTCATGGGATAAACCGTAGCGCTCCGGAGCGACTTGGAGCGACTCACGGACCGCTTGGAACCTCGCTACGAATGCTCCGGAGCGTTTGGAGCGTTCTCTGGACCGCACCCACTGAAAGTAGTTTGAATCTTGTGAGATGAGAGTATTTTTAAGTGAACTGTTTGAATTCATGTTTTAGTGATTTATTTATAGCATTGCTGGCCTTCATGTCTATGCATCCAAAAAAATGATTAAAAACTATATGGCTGGAAAAATTTTAAGTTAAAACATTTTACAAAAGAGAAAAAAATTTGAATTCTTGACCTGACATTAAATTCATTATTGCCACGATTGCATTGAAAATGAATAGTTTATTTTTTTTAATTATCTAACCTCATGAAAAAACCTTTTTGTCCCTACAATAGCTGTCTTCAGTCATATATAACGTAATTGATGGATGTTCCTTTTATTACTCTATAATTCTTTTTCTACTCTTATGTGAAAGTGGTTTTCTATTCAAATACTACTTCTGCATTGTTCACCTGTGTAATGAGTATGTTAATTCTGGCTTTAAAGAAAAACGTGACTTATTGTATCATTCACTTGTCCATATGTTTGTTTTTTCATGATGTCTAAAATTTTCTCTTTCCAGGTCAAGGTAACAGAGATTTTTGATGTCACAGACACAGACTCTCCTGCTATCCTTTGCCCAGAGGAAAGGGAAGCGAACACACACCTTGAATTTGATGATGACAACTGGGATGAGGATTCCAGTTTAGCTCTAAATGATAGTCCAGATGGAAATTGGTTGGGTGACCAAGAGGAGATGATGTTACCCGATGGTGGTGAGTATATTCTTTTTTGAAAGAGTGCATATTGTCCTGAAATATAATGGTCTTTTCTATGAGGAAGAGCAAGTGCTCCATTTCTTTCCATAAATGAGTACATTATCCCTGTTTCTAGTAGAAATTGATTTAATGCTCTCAATCCCACACATTTAATATAATCTTTTCCTTATCCTCATTTATTACTCAATTTTTAATTATATGGAAAGTAGAAGGAATAAATGAGTAGCATGTGATCCAAAACTGTTAAAACTTGCAACATGATTTCCCTATAAAATGAAAAAAAAACCCACAAGTTTCTTGAGTTTTGGAAAGTAAAAGAAATACGTGGGCCTGAGTCTTAGGAGTTTGTATGAAAGTACTAAAAAGAATATTTTTGTTACCTATGCAGTAGAACCTTGTTATAATGTTACTTGATGTAACGTAAAATTTGATATAACGTCAGCTGAAGGAAGGAACCAACAAAACCCCTATGTTTGACAATGTCAAAATCTTGATGTAACGTAAAATTTGAAATAGCGTTATAATTATAACGTAAAGTGGTTGAGGTACCACCAGACGGTGTTATTTCGTTATTACACAAACAGGATTAGTTCCCGTATTGAGTGTGGATGGCGCTGAAGTAGTGAGGTGCAGGGAATACCACCCGATTCAAATCTGCATACGAGTATTTCTTTAATTGAATTTTAGATCAATAGAGAACACTGAACCCATTTAATGCGATAAAAGTATTTAAAATGACAACAAGGGGTAACTGTGACAAGCAAAGCACATTTTAGAGGTTAATTCAATTTATCACTAAAACAAGAATACAAGAAAAGTTGAGAGGGTTGGCAAAAGGTGGGTACGAGAATATTTTCAAAGTAATTTCACGGAAACTCCATTTCTGGTGACGTCATTCTTGGAACCAATAGAACCCCTATAGCTCATCTCAATGTTTTTTCGTGGATAAAAGTGGTGAAACCTGTTTAAAGGCCGTTTTAGACGGTGAAGATGTTTGTGCATCGAGTTTGGCGAAATATTCCACGCATTATAAATCATGCGAGCAAAATTAGAACATGTTCTATTTTTGCTCACAAAATCTCGTGAACAATCGCATACTACGAACGCACAATGTCCATATTGGCTGTTTTGGTTAATTGAAATAAGATTGTTCGTAACTATATATTCGGGAATTAGGGTTTATGTCAATGATATGATTTGTGCTATTCGCTATCGTCAAATACCCGTTGCTTCAAATCATTTATATAATATACGAAGATAACTGATTCAAAGGAAATGCTAAGGTGATACTTCATACCAACCACGGCCCACAATATCCCATTATGGGCTAGAATCACGCTAATTTTTACGTGGCTACGCAATGAAACTTGTGGAATGCACATATTCCTTGCGAAATACCATTTCATTGCACTAATGGTAGAAAAGCAGTAGACGGAACTACAAATGTCAATTTTTCACGTATGTTTCTTCAATTTTTTATATGGACTTAAGGATTCTTATCCTTTAATCAATCATACTTTATACGTGTTTCAAAGATTAATCTACGTAATGAAACTAGGGCCGGCAAAAAAATAATTCTGGGCCTGCAAATTCATTAAATGGTTGTTAAAAATGTTTTTTTGCAAACTCAACACATGATAACCAGAAATCGTTAAGGTTCAGCACATTTACAAGAATGTACTACCTAAATAAATCATGCAAGGCTGGGAAATGGAATAGATAGTGCTTAATTAAACTTCACTTGAAAGTCATGCATTATGGCCCTAAAATTATTCAGGACCAGAAAATTTTAACAAAAGAACACCCAAAAAAAATTATTCATGGTCGAGAAATAGAACTGAAGATGGATAAAATGGATGGATGGATGTAAGATGGATATTGAAGACCATGATATGAAGGGAAAACTTTGGGTAAGCTTGGAGGTTGTAAGAAATGGATGTGTAACATAGGTACTATGAAAGTGAAAGGAAGTATGTATAGTTAAGGAATGCACAGAGTAAGACAAAAAGTTTTTTAGTTGAGTCTATTCATTGATAAATGGTTCCCTATATTTGATTCTAACCTTCCTTAACCAGTAGGATACTTCCAGGGCTTCAAAATTTAACGAATAAAAATTATGATGAAATCTTGTTATAACATAATTTGTTATAGTGTAAAGGCACATTTCATACCCCCTTGCCTTTACGTTATAACAAGGTTCTACTGTACAGCATTCAATTGATAAGGCTACAGTTTTAAGCCTGTAATTTCCATAAAGTATATCTTAATTTTCATTGTTCTAGTGAGAAATTTGCTAAGATAACTATTTCTTTGTTAATTGTCTATAAAATGAAGCTAATAGATAATCGTTAAATGCTGAAAAAATATCATCAATGAATTATTATAATTTTTTTAATGCTATAATGTCTCTGCTTCATGCCTTTGTTATGTCTTTGTGCTGCTGAATTTTTAAGTGTATTTGTTTGTGGCTTATCTGTTGCATTTATGTCATTGTGATGGAGTGACAGAAAGTTTTTAAAAAATACATACACAGCTTGCTTGTGATGGCTTCTTGATACATATTTTGCGTACTGTTGTTCATGTCACTTGGCATCTTTTCTGTAAATTTGTGAATGCATTTCTTTCATTGTTGACTTGAGTCAATGAGTTTTAACTGAAGCTTTTTTTTGTTGCTGTGTCATAATGTGAGAATCTCTGTTGTGCAATGTTTTATTCACAGCCCCCGGAAATGTCACACTTATCGGTGCTCTTTCCACAATTGCAGAAGAGCATGAGGGCAGAAGCAGCTGCAGCAGTGGAGAAGAGTCCTGTTCACTGGACTATATCCTTGATAGGGACTCCTCGACCATTTTCTCCGATCCAGAGAGTGAGTGGAACCAACATAAACAGAATGAGAAGGCTTCAGTTAAACCTCCCCACAAGTCTAAGACTCCCCTACATGCCTGCTCATCGAATTCCTCCGTGACCTCTGGACAATGTCCAGACTCTAGACCAGAGTCAGACCAAAGCAAGGAACCCTTAGCAGAAGTTTCAAGGAAGCCTGCTTATGTCGTTATGGACTCTTGAAGTGAGCCGTGGACTTAGTGAGAAAAAAGGTCTCAAAAAATTAAAAAGCTGCCCACCGTGGTGTCCTGTGATTGTCTTGTGACAGATTGGGTGTACTTTATACCCCCCTATATTTTTTTAGAGTCTTAAAAAGTCTTCCTGACCAACCAAATTGTCTGGTTATTCCAGGAAGGTGGCTTTTAAAAAATATTTGACAAAGATTTCATTTGCAGATTTATTTTTATTTTTTTTCAGTGAATGAAATATTGTTAAAGTTCCTACAGAGATGTTTATATATATATACACCGCCCCTTTCGAGGCATTCTTTTGCACTTGATTGTACGATCTGTACATTAAGTGTTTTATGAAAAGTAAAGTTTTTGTCAGGGTTAGAGGTCTTCTAAGGCCACTAATATTTCACAGAAATGTTTACTTGTGAATTCTGATGGAGAAAGTGTTCTTAAATGTCACAATATTGTGCCTTCACTGTTGGCTGTTATCTTGCTCTCTCTTTTTTATGTGAATTGATGGCTGATTCTATTTTGCCTTGTCTGGAAAATATTTAAGAAACTGTCTAGTATTATTTTTCCATGATCACTTACAGTGTATTAATGATACTATTGTACAGATAATTTTGTGTGTGTTGTGTCACATTTTTTATATTTAAGACTGATTGAAAGCAAATATCAATGCAGATAATGCACTTAACTATGTGCTGTAAGATGATCATTGTCGAAAACTACCTTACTGGGCTTTTACTGTGGGCGTTGAATTTTCCCAGATTTTCTCCTTATTGAAGGAAGGGTACACCTTGACCAAGCACTTCCAACTCTAAGGATGTATATACTTGATACTTAGAAATTCATTTAATTTATCCTTTGTTATTTAATATAAATAAACTACACTTTTGGAATCCTCTGTATTTAATTGAATTAAACCAGTGCATGCAAAAAGAGAACAAAAAATATAATTGTAAACATTTATGGATGTGGAAAATTATGTATGATTTCATTGACAGTTGTGTCTGGCTTAGAGATAGATAAAAGTGGGGAAATGGAATATTATAGCTATTCTAAAAAAAAGAGTCATATCATAACTTGGCCAACTAGAAAGTTTTCTATTTTGTTGTCTTAATGCATAGTATTTTCACATTTTGAAATAGTTTTGGGAGGGGGTTCAATGATGTTAATTATCAAACTGTATGTCTTTCTCTGAACTGAACTTGAATGGACTTAATTCTTAAAGAGCTAATGAATTTATTATTCCTGCATTCAATACTTCATAAATGGGAAGGATAAGGTAGAGACATGAGTAGTGAGATTTGAGGTCATGATGAGGATTTATTTAGTTTGGTAAAACTAGTCTTTCTCTTAAAAGTTAGGTACATGAATGTGTGTAAGAAATCACCATAAACAGTATTACAACACTGGATTTTAAGTATGTTAACTCAAATTTTGGGCATGTTCTATAAAAGCAAATAAAATTACTTCCAACTAACTTGACTTGAGATGTACTGCACAAACTCATTGATCCTTCAATATGCTAGCAATTGATAACAGTGGCATTATGAGCAAGCATACAGAGAGGATTTAGAATTTCTAAATTTTGAGACGAAGTGAATAGTTTTGATTTATTTTTATGGTTGATAGATGTTGTGAATTCTCTAGGTTAGTACTCATGATATGAGTATTTGTACCTACATGTGTAGGTACAAATATAGGCTAGGTAGGTACCTATATCCCCAGTAGCCTACCATATTGGGCCAATATAGCAATGTTGGCTTTCATTGGCCATGGACTGCCAATGAAAGCCCATATGGGTCCAATATGGGCTACCCCATGTAACCCCACATTGGCTACCCCACGAAACTCAATATGGGCCCAATATTGGCTACCCCATCTAACCCCACATTGGCTACCCCGCAAAACTCAATATCGGCCACCCCATTAAATTTATAATGGTTAATCATAGAGTTGACTAATATTTTATACCTCAGCGCACAAGTTTTCATGATTGCTTTCCCACTCACATATTCAAGGCCCACTTATTTGAGTCCAGACACACCAATGTTTTCATTTGTCTACATATGTATGTAGATACTATATAAATATAGTTTTATAAAAAATTTCCAACATACATACATATATTGTTTTTAAAAAAAATAAAAAGCCGTGATTAACATATTCTTGAAGAGAGGTTAATTAAAGCCTGAGGGGCTGAGTACTGTACACTTTAGTAGTAATTCATAGACAACATCCATTAACAAAAAAGCATGAATGCAGCTCATGGCATATATTCATGCATCATGTGGATGAAGCACAACTATTTAGGTTTTCCGTAACTTATTACATGCCACAGCCATCGCAAGTGGTAAAGTAACGCAATAAAGTACACATTTCCAATTGGCGGGCCTCTTGCCGCGAAGTTCATCTGCCTTTTCCTTACTTCCCTGAGCAAAGGTTTGCTTGTTCCTTTTCAAGCCACCTCACCCTCCTGTCTTATGACCACTTGCATTCTCGACTCTTTCGCTGTCCAAGGAGTGACCCCCTTCCAGTCCCGGTCGCTTCCCCGTACACTTGGCGCACACAACTGCAGGATGCACGGGACGCACTATGGAGCTAATAGAGCTTTGAGGGTTCGCGCCACTTTGGTCCAACCCATCCTCTCTTTTCCCCAAGGGTAGGGGTAAGAGAAAAAGCTCCGCGTTCAATGGCTTCCAGATGTTGGGAGCCAGAGGGAAAGATGCAAGCGCTAGTAGTTTGGAGGAATAGCCATTCTGAAAACTATTCGAAACTTTGCTAGCCAAAGGATATGTGTTAGTCGAGGTTAGAGAGGTTATACCGTGTGGTCGTCCTTAAGGAATGTAGAATCGTATATATAATCGTCTTGTGAGTGTCCTAGAAGAGAGTTTGAGAGTTCCGTGTGACCCCTGTTTTCCTGTGACCCTAAGGTAAGATTTTCATTTCAATAACATCATTTCAATTTGTTGAAACGTTTCGTGGTATCAATTAATTATCACATTTACCACTATAGCTTTTCCGAAAATCCTTAGTGTGCCTACAAGTAGTTCATTAGTTCACTCATGTGATGAATGTAGAATAAGCGGAATTTGTATGCCCATGCATTACTGCCTAGATTGAAATGGGAAATTAAAAACAAATAGGGATTCTAAAGTCGTGTTTACATGATGCATGTACCCACGAAAGTATGTGGCTGGACAGAAGCGTGAATGAATGCTCAGAATTAGAACTGAGGCTATTTTCTGGACATGTGTTCAAGCAATTAGTCGTGTTTATACGATGCATTTTTGAAGGTGAGAATGTGTTCATGCATCTACTTGCGCGACTACATGCATCGTGTAAACACGGTTTAATCAACGAAAAAAACTATTTCCTCACAATCTTTTGGCAATGGAAGTGGGCAGGTGACCGATGCTGGCTGTTAAGCGATTTTACTGATGGCAGAAAAGTTATTAATTTTTCAACTCAAGTCTAATTTGGTCTAGAACTTTAAATTATCATTTATTTTAATGGGATTTCTAATTAATTTTCCATAATGTATGAGAAAAGTTGCAATTCCTGAGGAATATCCCGAATAACTTTTGAAATTGTTTAAAAATCACAATATTGTTACATATTAAGTATCTTTTCTCGACAATGATAAGTGGTAGAAGACAAAGTCATCTTCACCCTTACGGAGGTATTTTGAAGGGATTCCAGAGTACCGACCCCACCCTTCAATTCCTTTCGTCGGCAACTGGTCTCGACCCTCCATCTTAGCAGATCCTCTCGCAGCATGGGGTTGCGCTCATTTTGTTGTATGTGCAGTGGTTTTTTTAAACAATCGTTCATTGCAAACGTGAGAGAATTGATGTCTGACATGAATTCTTCGTATTTACTTGATCGTTTTAAAATTTTAAATGAATTTCTAGCTGTTATATTAACGGTTTTAGTGCATTTTGTAGGTTCTTATAAGGAGCTTATCCAACGTGGGGCGAACAGGTATGCTAACCTGGGGTTTCATGGGGTAGCCAATGTGGGGTTGCATGGGGTAGCCAATATTGGACCCACATTGGCTGCTCATGGGCTTGCCAATATTGGCTATTCATTGGTTCTCATCTAATTGCCAACATATAGCCAATATGGAGTGCCAATGAATAGCCAATATTGGGTTGCATAGGGTAGCCAATTTTGGGCCCACGTTGGCTGCTCATGGGCTTGCCAATATTGGCTATTCATTGGTTCTGATCTCATTGCCAACATATATAGCCAATATGGGGTGCCAATGAATAACCAATATTGGGTGGCTACTGGCCAGTAGGTAGCCATACAATAGCTAGCATGTCATGTCATCATAGAGAGAAAGAGGTGGATGGCATGTATTAGTAAATAGAATATATAATTAAAGAAGTGCTGGATAAAAATAACTTAATAGTGATTACAGATAAGATGCAGGTGTAGAGGAAATGAGGGATGAATATGAAAGGGGAGAGTATGGTCTTGGGACAAGAAATGACCGTGGTGATAAGGCAGTTGAATTTTTTGGAAGAAATAAATTAGTAATTACAAACCGTTGGTTTAAACATCACCCTGTGCGTAGATACATGCCAAAAAAGCCAGGAGACACAGGAAGATATGAAATGTTAAATCATGGTCATGCAAAGGTTTATGAATTATCAAAATCTTACGCAGCTTTCCAGTGGCAGATGAAGCCTCAGATCACACTTATGTAGTTATGAAATGTGATGTTAGATTCAAAAGCCTTAGTAAAAGTAGGAGGGTGAAGATGTGGAATTTGGGAGAAATGAAAGGGAGGGAAAACAGGAGCTGGTGGACAGGAGCATAGATGAAACAAATGAACTGGGATCAATCAAGAAAAATGGGAGTATAAAAACAGGAATAGTAAGTAAGATTGGCAGAGAAAACAAAAGGAGTGATGGAAACTAGGAGGATAAAGAAGTGTTGGGTTGCAGAAGAAATTATTAAAAAATAGAGGAGACAAGAAAGTAGAAAAGAGTCAACACAACTATGTATGTGAGGAGGTATAAAGAATTAAATAATTCAATTTGAAGGGCAAATTGAGGAAATGGAAAACCTACCGAAAGAGTAGGTGTGCTAAACACTAAAGTGAAAATTACATTACAGACAAATGGGTAGAGTAGCAAAAACATTAGAAGGAGAGTTGCACCAGCAAAAGAAGCTTTCAGCAATTGGAGGGAGTTTACGATGGAGACCTTGTGTAAGGATAAAGAAAAGGTTGGCAAAAAGTTTACTATGGAATTTAGCATTGTATGGTGTATAAAAGTTGACTCTGTGAAAAGAAGATGGGAATAGGATGCAGGCATTTGAGAGTGTGGGTGGGGAGGAGAATGGAGAAAGTTCAGTGGACAGAAAGAAAGATAAACAAGGTAGAGATATAGGCAGATATAGATGAGAGATGAATGTAGTGATAGTATCAGTTTAATGTTTGCAAGTATAAATGTGTTAGTTCTACGGAACATGGGGTAACATTTTGGGGTTCCCCTGTTTGAAGTGCCTGCCTCATCGCATTTTAGAGTGGGGTCACCACTCGCGTCCGGCTTATGTAAATCCAGTCGGCCAGTCGTGGAGTCAGAGATGGGGTTGTGTTAATGTTGGCGGTGCCAAGGAGTTCGGCTGTGAGTGCAAGTGAGTTAGCAGTGAGATTGTGAGTACCTTAGAGAGTGAGGAGGCCCCTAATCATCCCTTTCTGTGTTCTTTCCCGTCCCCCATTTTCTATTCACTTACCCCCTAATCCTATCCCATCTCCCAATTTCCCATGATGACTGTGTAACCGGCAGTTGAGCACCCGGTAACAGTCTGAGGAAATCAAAAAGCTTCGGCTTATGCCGTGTCCCCTTTCTCCCCCCCCTGTTAACCTCTCCCCTCCGAGTACAGATGGAGATTGTCCCATCCCCTTTCCCTTATCTGGAAGGAAGGAAGGAAGTTAGTACTCATGTGGAGGTACCTGCGACCAAGCTAAGTCACAATGGATGATGCTAAGCTGCCATCTGAGAGTCCACAGGGATTACAGGGGCTCATTGATTACTTCAGTTAAAGAAACTGAGAGAATGGCGTTGATAAATGCATTTGTGACCAAAGTAGTTGTTTTTGACAGGGAGAATAATTGCATGATGAGGGTAAATGATGAAATAATTGAACATGTGGACATCTTTGTGTGCCTCGGCCGAATGTTTGCCAAAGATGAAAAGAATAGATGAGGAGATAGAAGAGGCATGTGAATGCTGATAGGAAAGTCTTAGATAGCATGTGGAGCATATCATGGAATGAGTGTTACATCACTGTAATGTAAATTGCATTATGTACAGAGAAGTGTTCCTGAATGTAGCTTGCTGCAATGCAGATTCAAATTTAAGCTGTTTCAAAACATGTCCCAAACTTGGCTGAAAATGGTATGTACATAATTCACTTTTTTGCAGTTGCCTTTGGTGGTCATTTGCCCAATTTTTTTCTGGGAATGTCCCAAACCGAATTAACAAATATGTCATGTAAGAATTGGCTGGTGAACCCTACCTTTTGCAAAAATGCAGTTATTCCATGAGTCCACTTGGTAGCACAGGATTAGTTCTGATGGTATTTCATTTACTCTTCCGAAGCCAAGTACACATCAGAAATATTTTCTACTCTGTACTGTGCCAAAAAGAGTTGTGCTATGTGATTTTCTACAGATGTTCACTTTGTATTGCAACATGTGGAAAGTGGAGTATCTTTGAGTAGGCTAAATTCAGTGGGTAAGGGATATCTGAGAAGTGTTTGCAGTAAAAGATTCAGTGGGTAAGGGATATCTGAGAAGTGTTTGCAGTAAAAGCAGATGGGATAGGGTTATGAAAGAATGAGTGGGTTATGGAAGAATGTGGGTTGGATGCTCCAGCAATGGGCATGTATGAAAGGAGCATGCTTAGTTGGTTTGGCCTTGTTGAGAGAATGGGGGAGCGTTACATAATGAAACAGGTCTAAACAGGGTTATGATAGAGGAGCGAATCATAAACCAAGAAAGTCATGGGTGAATGTGGTGGAAAGGATTCTTGAGAGAAGGAATATTAAGAGTTTCAAGAATAGTAGTATTAGTAGTATTTTTTTAACGTGCTTCGACGGCTAAGGTCATTTCGCACATACTGTCTGCCACGTGCAGACAGGGGCAACAGCACTCGGACGAATCGGAGGATCACCACTCCAAACTCGAGCCGAGCTCAACGATGCTTAACTTCGGTGACTGATCGGGAACCGGTGTTTCCATCGTGGCAGGCTGTTGCCCTTCAAGAATAGGGAAGGGGTATGAAGCAATGCATGATTGTAATAGAAACAAAAGAGGTATCAAAGGATAGGGAATCATGGAGGAAATTATTAAAGGGAAGCTTTAGTTTCCATTTAATAGCTTCAGCTTCCAAGGTCTAACAGCAATACTTAAGCTCTTTGACTGTGCCTACCCCAAAAAGGTATGATGGGTAGGTATGTATGCAAAACCTTACCTTACCTAAATGGCCACTCAAACCTAAGGTTTTTGGCCTCGCCAACAGCTCACCGCCATCCAACTTGGTCTTGCACCAGCTCATACACCACATTCAATCTCCCTATGGTCTTTTGCAGTTGGTCTCCCCAATGCAGTCTTGGTCGCCCCAATGGTCTTCTGCCTCATAGAATATTATCTACCACCATCTTGAGTATACAGGCCAGCTCTCTCCTGCTCAAATGTCCTGCCCATCTAAGCCTTCTACTCTTAATCTGGGCAATGATTGTATGCAAAAATATAAAAAAATGGAAAGGTAGTGCATTTTAAGGCCCAGGGTATCCACTGAGTACCCTGATTGTAACTCTACCGTACAGATAGAGGAGGAGATTTCAATTTCTCTGGGAGGATGAGGAGTGAGAGAAATGGTAAAACGGAATGATATTAAAGATGCATTGCATTGGAATGCTCTGAGCCATTACTGGCTGTGATTTATAATCAGGTTCTGGCACCTTGTCCTTGCCCCGTGATCAAATCCTAGAGGAGGAAGAGGGAGAAGCGTGTGAGGGGATGACGTGAATTTATGAGGAAAGGAGAAGAGTGAGGACAAGTAGTCAAATCACACGAAGTACAAGGGGGCAGAAAGAAATCCTAGGGTTGGAGAGGTGGATGTGAGGGCAGAGAGAGAAAGCAGACCGTCAATCCATTGGCATGTAGCACAAGAATGAAGGTGATCCACAAAGCCCATCATCAAGAAAGGAAGGTCACAGCAAAGCATTGCTAAGCAGAGGTGACCGCTCAGTTGCAGATACTCAGAAGAAGCCTCAGAGTCAGAGTCCTGATGTCACCCTCATCCCAACAGAGACACAGTGAAATTGTGCTGTTTTCTCATAATTATACCTTATATGTAATCAGGTTTACATTTGCAACGTTGGAAGTAAACAATTCTCTGGTCAAATGAAATTACTGGTGGAAGTCTACAGCCTCACAATGTAATTAATGAGAAACAGAACTCCAATGGCCGTAAAAAGTTAATGTACCAAACATGGTGAGGTGCAGAGGTTGGACATCAGAAAGTGAAACAAATCAAACACCCCCAGATCAGGTCACTTTCTTTAACACAAACAACCCAATATTAGGTCCTTCACATGGGGTAAAGGCTGCATAAAGGAGCACCAATAAATGGGTATTTACAGGAAACCACCTACGGTGAAACCTCTCTAAATGTACACCTCTAACTTATGGACAATATTGAAACCCCTGGCTGAGTTGCATGAAACTTTGCTTGACCAGAGACCCTCTCACATATCTCACTCCCACTTAAAGACATGGATATCTCTTGGAAATAATTTTTCCAAAATAGGCAGCATGTTTTGGTAGATTTCTTTAATTCTTCATAACTCTTTAAGCATGTGCACAGTATCTCACAATTGCATTAAACCTTGAATGAAAGAATTCTAGCAGATTTCCACTTTTAAAAAATCAGGTTTTTAATGTGACTGGTTTCAATACATTTACAACATTGTCAAGCAACAGTTTGAGCAATAAACAACAAATATTTATATTTTGAGGAAGGGTTGTTTGGAGGGGAGAAAAGGATGTTATTCATGGAAAGGGGAAGGGATGAAGGCACGAAGAAAGGCTTAAATGGGGGAGGCTTTTTTTGAGGGATTGTACGGAAAGTAAAGGGGAGTGGGATTGATATATATTTTTGTTCATATCAGGGGTTTTATTGTGGTTATTTTGATTTATTTCAAGTTGTTCTAAAGGGTCCAGGTTTTTCCTTTTTCTTCTACTTGCAGTATTTTGTGTGAAGTTGCATTCATGGTCAGTTTCCACGATAAGTTTGGCAATCATGGAGATGCAATTTCCATCCTTCCCCAAGGTCTTCGTCAACTGCTCCCTTCCATCACTAAACATTTCCTTCGCTAAGGCTATTCTCCTCCTAATGCTTTTGCTACCATGCTTACTTACTTTTAGCATACAACCCAAGTAATTAAATTGCTCTACTTTCTTCTGTTTGTGCCCTCCTCCTATAACCACCCTCGCTTTCTTTGTCCAAGATAATCACATTACTTTTGTTTTATCATGGTTTATCTTCATTCTGTATACATAGCACTGAAATTCTAATGCATCTGCTTAAGCTTGTAATCCTGTCACTGATCGACTAACCAATGCCTGGCCATCCACGGATCTAACCAACTTCATCGGCTGGCCTCCTACATGTAGCTCTTCCCTTGTGCCTCTCTCACCATTTCCTCAGCATTAATAATAATAAGCAAAGGTGACAGCAGGTGCTCTTGCCTTACCCCAGGACCTATAACTGCCCACCCTGATTGACTGTCAGGCACCCTCACCTGAGCTTTCTGGGACATATATAAGTTTTGGATGAGTCTCCTATCTCACCAATCTTTTCCTGTTTTCCCAAGTACATGTCTGCATTAGCTTTTCCCAATTTACTCCATCAAATGTCTTTTTGAAATCCACAAAGCATAGTCCCCGCTATACCTCCATCTCACCTTGCAAGGCCCCAATGCATCTATTTGCCCTTCCTCCATTTCCAGTATAATATTTTCTAGCTTCCCCCAGCCCTCATAATTGTTCTAACCAGGGACGTGATCAAAAAAGGCACTTTACATTTAGTGCCGGACCAGGGAGGCAACCGAACTCGGAGTCGAAGACTCAGAGCCTCGGAGTCGAAAGCGACCCAACCTTTCACTGCAGGTGGTTTATGGCACCAACTGACCAGTCACACTTTTGTTTATAACTTCTAAAAGTTAAACATAAATCCCAAAATTATGTTCACCTTTGTGTTGCACTAGTCGTGCTGATGAAAATGGTGTTTTCATCGCAGTTTTATGATATATATTAACCATTTACCATGCTATAGTTAATCAACCAAGCGTAATCGGCCCCCTTTTGTTCATTATACATATACATAAATGACCTATGCTCTCGAATTAGCAGTAAAATACGTTTATTTGCAGACGACGCTGTCATCTAACGTGAAATTAGTGATCACTCTGACTTTGAAATTCTATCATCGGATTTAAACAACGTTCATGTGTGGAGCCAAGAGTGGGGACTCGAACTTAATCTGAGCAAATGCACGGCGGTACATTTCTTGCAGAGGTCGTCCAACTATCCCCATGTATATGCTGTGGATGGTGTTAACATAAAGGCGACAGATGAAGTGAAGTATCTGGGAGTTACGATAACCTCGAACCTATCGTGGGGAACACATATAAGAAACATTTGCGGCAGAGCTCTGAAGAATCTAGGATTCGTCAAGCGTATTGTGGGAAGACTTTCAGATGAAAAAGTAAAAGAGAGGTGCTATTTCACACTCGTCCGGCCACACCTTGAATATGCAGCGAGCATATGGGATCCGGTGCAGAAAGACTTAATCCAGGAACTTAATAAAATACAAAGGAAAGTTGCGCGATTCATCAAAAACTGCTACGGGCGTACAGACAGCGTTACACAGATGGTCAACGAATTAGGCTGGGAGCCACTAGAGACTCGGAGGCTAAGATTACTTGAGCAATTAAGAATAGATATCTTTAAGAGCGACACGGAGAACATCATGTTAGAACCTCACTATATTTCCAGGTCCGACAGAAACGATAAATTAAGAGAGATATTTTGCCGAACGGATAGGTATGGGAATTTTTTTTTCCCCCGAACAATAAGGGACTTTAATAAATGCTTGGCGTAATTTCATCAGAGCGTTTCCTTTTTATATGTAAACGGCTGGTGTCCTAACACCCCCCGCCACACGCCTATTGAGGCGGCTTGTGGGGTAGTATGTAGATGTAGCCAGTTTCATGTACATTAAATTACTAAAGCATGTAAAATGGTTAATATATATCTTATAACTGTGATGAAAAAACCATTTTCATCAGCGTGACTAGTTCAACACAATGATGAACATAATTTTGCGATTTATGTTTAACTTTTAGAAGTTATTAACAATAGTGTGACTGGTCAGTTGGTGCCATAAACCACCTACGGTGAAGAGTTGGGTTGCCTTCAACGCCAAGGCTTGGACTCCGAGTTAGGGTGCCTCCCAGGTCCGGCTCTAAATGTAAAGCGCCTTTTCGGATCACATCCCTGGTTCTAACATTCCAAGTCCCTTTTTTCACCATTTCATTTGCTTTCTTCCTCCCACCTTGTATACTCTGATGTCACTGTTCTGCAAGGATTTTGAGTGATGATGAATGCGGAGGCCTAACCTCCTCTACTGCCAGGCGCGACACCAGCTCTTGAAGGTGGCATCCCATAGTTACCAGGGTTCAATTCACTATGACTGACTTTCATATTCAGGAGAATTTATAGTTAGGTGGGCTTCCTTTTGACAGGCCCATGAGTATTTTAATTTGTCACCATCATGTGAACAACCTTTATTCTAGTTCCTAGCCTTCGACTTATCTGGTATGGGTGACCCTACCAGGAGCACAATAGCTCTGGCCAGTCCAGCTCTAGGGGTCTTTGGAATGTGCAAGCCTTCCACCATGTTAAGATTGTAGGCCAAGGGAAGGGTTTGAATGGATTAGGATTAAATTAATCTCCAATAATTGTTTTTAACCTATACAGCAATAGATGTGGTTAATTAAATTATTGATAAGATAGGATTATCTTTTCTTGAAGCTCCTTATGTCCTTGAAATTCCTGATGGCAGATTAAGTGAGAACCAACTTCACGAACCGCCATGCCACTGCCTCTGCTAGTCTGGCTCACTTAACTGTATGGTGATTCTCGCACACTAATAATATTATTATGTCACCATTTAACTGTGGAAAACCTACTTATATATATATATATCCTCAGGACACTATGCAGAAAACATTGTTTGAGTCACATTTTCTCCTCTGGAATTTTTTTTGGAAAGTTTTTTGGAACGACTTTCCCTAGAAAGTTTCGAATGCTCACACATTCTTATCATTCCAGAGAAGGGTCCTATGTATCACGTTAATTAGGGAAGGGCATAAGTTAGTTAGATGAGAAATCATCGTCACAAAAAACACGGTACAAAATTCCACTAATTATTTTATTGCTATCTACCGGTTTCGACGACTAAAGCGTCATTTACAAGACAAAAAGGAAGGTAAAAAGAAAGAAGGGGGAGGGGGGGTTTGGAACATGGAGAAATGAGGGGAGGGGAGGTCCGGAATTGACAGTTGGAAGAAGGACGGATCAGGTGTAAGACTAAGTTACGTGGGGGCAGGAGGGCCAGGAGTAAGGTCAGTGGTGGTAAAATGCAAGGAAGGAATGGGTTTGTAACAAAGTAATCACATTTATCAATGGTAGAACCACAGGATATTAATGGTCAACAAAGAGGAGGAGCATTAAAACGTTACAATCAAAGCATTTAAAGTCGTACACTTCAGACGAAAGAGGAGGGGGGAGGGCGGTCGATTTTGACGGTTGGGAGAGAAAACTGAGTTATGTGAGGGAGGTAGCGGGTAGTTTAAACCTAATTTTTTGTTCCGTGCTTTTGTGACAATGATTTCTATCTTCAATTTCCACAAAGTATCGCCACAATTGATTAATTTAGTTAGATAAGGTTTATGAACAATTCCAAATTACTTCAACATTTAATATAATGGCAATTAGCCAGGGATTTTATGAAGGATCACGTTCAAAAGGAAGAGTTTAGTAGCCATATTAATTTAGAGCAGTTGCACAGTTTTCTATAAATTATTATTGTAAAAATATGTGATTATGAAGTTTGATGCTCAGGTATATTATAGCATAACTTTCAATAAAAACCACACGTTAGGTATAACTGATTCAGTTGGAGAAATCAGGAAAAAATAAAAATGCCAGATTACAATTGATTTCCCTTTATAAAAAAATATATACAAAGTAGTACATACAAATTCATTTTATGTACTCAAAATGTTGCAATTTTCATAATCTACAGGCACAGTTGTTCACTATATCCTTCCACTTTCTATAGATAACATTGCTGTCCATTTTTGCACGAAACTTAGCAACACCTGTTCTGAATGCATATGACATTTATATGATTAAAAAATTTGAATATATATATAGAATATAGTCAATCAGATGATTCAAAAGCCTTCTTACTTAGTACCATATAAATTTAGCCAGGTGGGCTATAACATTATGACAAGTACAAATACAGTAGAAACTCGAAATTACGAAGTTGACGGGACCGGAAAAATCGGCACTTCGTAATATCAAATTTCGTATCAACGAGTATCTTTCAAAAACATCGCGATGAAGCTCTTTTTTTGTTTCCTTAGATTAAGATGTACTCTCGCGATGTACTTGCATGATTTACGAAGTTATAATTCATGAAAGTATATTTAAATGTGTACACATGCCCATAGGGTGCACTCATTGTCAGTTGAACACAACTTATTTGTCGGAGTTTTATTATTCCTATTTTCGGGAATTTAAATTTGGCGCCATCGGATACGTTATTTTGCCGTTGCAGCTGGCGGTACGGCGTGCAGCAACTCGCGGATTGGTACTACCCCTCTTTGCCGTGACGAATAATAACAATATTATCTCGATATATCAATTTGCAATGTTTATTGTTTACTTGCGTCATAAATTTTTACGGATGGTTCGGAAGTAAGACTACAGTCGCGTTTCAATGGAAATCGACTTCCGTGTGTCAAGCTACCTTCGCATCAAATCGATGCATTATTCCGTTCACTCATTCGTTTTGTGATGACAAATGATTATTACCGGCAATGCGAGGCTCGATTCGGGTTTTCGTGATGAATGGTAAAATATCCTTTTCAGGGTATTTGGAAATTGCCTGACGAGGAGTCCTTCCATCCAGCTATCCCTCTCAATCACTCAGCCGGAAACTTTAAAGCTGTCAGATTTTAGGGTGATACCTCAGTCGGATCTGAACAATTGGCCGGTCCAAACCGGTTTTTCCCAGAAGACCCTTCAAGAAAAAAGTTCTTCGTTCCTTATTCCTAGGCGCGACGACATTCATCTGCGAGGGACGCATTCAGCGAGAAAGAGAAGGGGGTAACCCGAGAGGATCACTCCTTCACCTTATCTGTTATTATCTACCCTCACCCAGTTTCGCTTTTACCCAGGTGGCTTTCACTAGTGGGGAGGGGTTGGGCCTCCTTTCAGCGGCCTCAGCAGCCAACACTAGGTTGATACGGCCGATGATCGAACGAGGGAGTCGTTATTTCGGTAGATTCAAATTGTAACCTTACCCCGGTGGTAGCTGTGAGGTTGACTTCGCACTCCTTCATGACTTTTCCACAACCTGAAATTATGTTGTGTAGCGCCCGAGAGAGCTTTGAAACGCATCGTCACATCAATGGGATAAATAACGTAGTGCATCGGCGCATGCGAAGAGAGAATCGGAACTCTAATCTGTTTTACCTCCTTTTATAGGAAGCATCATTCACTTTTGGAAGTGGATACCACGCCAGGAAATCCATTTTTTGACCGTTGACTTTTACATCGCCATGCTAATAGATAAAGAAATTCTGTTTTCACCGTTTCGCGCAGGAAGGATGTTGCTTGAACTTATTTCTTAGGGCTTCATACATACTTGTGCGTACTTTATATCAACCACATCGGAGAAAAAATTAGTTAACTTGCCTAAAATCGATCATTTCGCGGATATGCTACTCGGCTATGAGAAGTGGTACGAAAACGAGCTTTGATATAAGTTCTAGCTGCATCGTTCACCTTTCAATGTGGATACTCCTCAAGTTGGTACGCAAGTTTAATACAATTACTGTAGTCGTGGAAAGCAAAGATGTCCAGCACTTATTTTCCAGAGGCATTCGTGCCGAGTATTGGCGCTTCCGGCAGTCCAGCGAACGGCTACGCGTCATTGGCCTGCCTCTTGCTCTCCCCTCCAACTCTCTCCCCCACCCTCGGCTCGGCGCTCATAGTTAGGGGGTCGGAGTAAAGTGATATTTTTTCTCGAGTCCGCATCACATTTCATCATAAGTATCATATTTCACTCATCGCTTTCCCACGCCCTAACTTCGCAGGTGGCTTCCGAAAGTTGGGAGGGGGGAAAGTGGGGTGGGCGTTGCCCGTTGGGAGTCCCTTATCGGCTATGACCGCGAACCAAGCGTATCACATTTCACTCATCGCATACCCGCCCTAACTTAGTTAGGGCGTTTCCAGTTGGGATATCCTTTCGAGGACATCCTATAGACATCCTTTAGAGAGCATCAGCAGCCAACTTCCTTGGTTCCAACTAGTTTCTACATCTGCCGCAACACAAGACGATCGTTATTTAAGGCGATTGTAATGGTATCCACTCCCCAGTGTGAATTTTTTTATCTGATCCAGATCTGATTTTTTTAAATGAATTAGTATCCGATTTCAGTATCCTGAGAAACGTAATACCCGTAGATCTTTAGATCCGATCCGACCACCCCTAAATAGTATTTTCCCGGCGAATCAGCTTGTCTTAGAGGACGAACGAGCAATTTAAGAGCACATTTTGGAGCAAACAAAGTGCGTCTTATGGGCCAGGAAATACAGTAACTACAATTTTCAATGCCTGGCTAACGTTTTTAAACTTACGAACAAGTTCTCGGAACGCATCTCGTTCGTATGTAGAGGACTTACTGTACATTGGATGAGTACGTCAGTGACTCCCGACTGCTGGACGGACGCCAGACGCCCCAGCGAAACCACACCTTTACTATTGAAAAATGAGATATCGTACAGGTAATACATTCAGTGCATAATGTATTCGGCGACGACCATTAATTAGATGTTTAACTCTGAAAAGGAGCGCCGAAACGTTACTGTGATCCATCACTATTCGTATAAACGAGTAACTTTTTCACGTCGGGACCAAGATCCGAGGTTCGTAATTTTAAAACTTCGTTATTTCGTAATATCGCGTACTGTTACATACACTTAGATACCCTTTTGGTCGGGACCGAAGATTTTGCTTCGTAAAATCAAAATTTCGTAATTTCGAAGTTCGTATTTTCGAGTTTCTACTGTAATACTAAAACAGCCCATTAAACTTGATAATCACAATATTCACCTCATTTTGCAGAATAAAGTCCTCCATTCAAATATAAGATATAAATAATGGTATTCCTAGAACCCCATTACACTAGACAAAAGGGAAACTAAATGATAAAAACAAATAACAGCAAAAATCAACAACGACACATATGGGAATGTTTTAAACAACACCATGGTTAAGAATTACAGATCCCTTCACGAGTTTGCAATAACCTAAACCAATGTAAATAAAACCCACATAAATTAAAGAAGTTTTGGATCCACTACAACTTTGCATATCCCACCCAAATATGCAGTGAGAAGTAAAAAATTAAAAAAAGCTTAAACCTATTTTTTTTTTTAACCTTTAAGTTGACCACATGTAGAAGTATGTGCGTTGCCACTCAGGAAGGTAATGAGCAAGAGGTCGACATACATGGCCAACCAAGGGTAAATTATTAGACATGGCATTCAGAGCTGCGTGGAGTGGCTTAGCAGAGACCCTTTCGTAGTATGGTGAGCGGAGGAGGTAGAGAACCAAGGCAATGCTTCGCCTTGAGAGTTCCTTCCTCTCTTCACGACTCATGTTTGGTGGACGACCACTGTGGTTCAGCTTTAAACTGTAAAAAATATATGCTTTATTAGCTCATAACAAAAAACATTAACCATCCCGGTCAAATGCTTTAATAATAGTAGAACTTCCTGAGAAACGGACACATAACAACTCAGTGATAAAACCAGAGCCTTCATGCATCAGAATGTCTTGTATTAAGCACAGTCCAATAAATATACAAAGTATTAAAGAAGGAAAGAAAAAAAATCGTGAAATTTTAAGACCAAGATTTGAGAATTGACTTCTTAGACCACAACTAAAACACCCAAATGAAGTGGGTTATACAAGTCAAGACAGACCTACAGGATATGAACATAACCGAGGAAGAAATAGGTAACTGAAATGAACTCATAGAAAATAAAAATAACTACATATTATGGTTTCCATGAGGAAGATAAACAAGAAAAAAGGTGGATATAGACCAAAGAATGAAAGCAGCGACATAGAGAAAGAATGAAATAATACTGTAATAAAAGAAAGGAAAAAAATGGAAATCATAAAAACCCAATTTTATATTGTCGATAGATGCCCATTATCAAAGAAGAAGAACTTTCATGAAAGGAAATACAATGCAGAACATAAGTACAAAAATAGTACTACTACATCAATATGCTGTTGTCTTAACTAGCAACTGATGACACTCACTAAATGTATGTACCATATTCAAGTAAACAGTAATTTTTACGCTTACTATATCAGAAAGACAGTATACATGAAATTTCACTTTAAGCACTAACCTTTCCCAAAACAAAAATGTAAACATGAATTATAATAATGATTTTTTGGGTGTAAACGGATGACTGGAAAACTTACAGTCTACCCTGGATAAAAAAACTAATGAATGAACCTTTGGCCAGAAAATACTGTGAGAAACTATCATCAGAGAAACTTAAATGTACGTACCTCAATAGGTCCAATCCTAATGACAAAAGCCATGGTCTCCAAGGCTTTTTTTCATAAGCATACAGTGCTCCTAGATACATAAGTGGCTTCAACAGGTACAAAATCTGAAAAATAAATATTTAATTTAAGGCTTCACACAGTTGACAAAGCAAAGTATTACTCGACCAATTACGTGATAATGATGGCTCCTGCCTGGAAAAGTAAGCCACCAAAATTGTGGAAATGGCTGATGATAGACTGCAGTTGAATTTGATGACTGATTAATTGAATCCCAGAATCATTGAAATCAGCAACCACTCACTGTCGTAAGGAGCTTTAAAGACAATGAGTGAGTTGTGTGTCAAAACGTTGGTGGAGATGAATATGATAGTGTGTAACAAGAGAAGAATTAATTTTCATCATTTGCTAGGAAATCACCAGGTTTTACATAGCATTACAAATTATTCACCCATATATTTCAAGGCCTAAAAAGTAATTTTTGTTGGCTATTTATTAGTCACAAGAGCATAACAATTACTACAGACCTTGTCAAAATTGCAGAGATTTGTCTCAACATCCATAAATATAAGAAAATGCTGGCTTTCTCCGACAGAATGACTCAAATTGTTTGGCCTCAGCCAAAATCCTCAAACTTTTTCTGTAATCGCAGAAAAGTTCACATATTATTTACCACTACCCCACAGATGAATGCTATATAGCAACCTGTTCCTAGGGAGTTCATAGTTCAACCAAAATTTTTGTCCAAAAATTAGGTATTGAAAACCTGTACTATACACGAGTTTATGGAGTATCATACTTATTATGTATGAATCAATCAATCATTATTGGTAAATAAAAATCTTAGGTTTCCCCAAAAGTTATAGGCAAAGGCTGCTGACAGCTGCTTCTTAACACTCACTAGTTTGAATGAAATATTGGCAATGTTATTAGTCAGAATATATTGCTTCAGTAAGGAAATCATATAATTATTATGCTTATGGCTCCCTAGTAAAAGAGATTAGCATCAAGAGGTAATCCTGTCAAAATTGTTGAGCTGCATAGGTATTGTAATAGTATTTAGTTTTCAATGAAATCTCATGGAAATTAAATACCACAGCAGACTGGTTGAAAATACCTGGCTCAAAGGGTGGGTTAGGAGTGAACATACTCACCTCGGCTATCTTAATTGACAGAGGTATCGGAATATTTGACCCACCCTGTCGAAACTGCTCCACATTGTTGTTTGGAGGAAGGAGAGGCGGGGACCATGATCTAGCATTCAGGGGGGGAGCTGAAATGGAAGTCATAATAAAACACACAATTACAATCTTACTGCTCACATCATAATAATACACAAGCCTGCAGTAGTTTTTGGCTTGAAAATGGTAGATATAACCTATTTGCCCTACATTCTACAACTGACACAATTACTACTAATTATTGTTCGTCCAAGATAATAGTGCAGTTGACAGAAATGCAGCCAATTAGTAAATACGTCCAATTCTGTTTGGGGAAGGAAATCATGTGACCGAATAATCCATGACGGAGGCCTTTCTTTAACCACTTAATAACCAGTTACGTAATATTATGTGCGTTCGTCACCATGACTGAAACACCTCCTCCGTAATATTACATTCTCATTCTTATTTTTTTAATTATCAGAACTAATGGAGTAATTCTTGCATTTTTTTTTCCTATTACAGTGGAAGCCCGGTATAGTGAGTACGGCTTATTGCGAGAATCCCGTTTTAGCGAGTGATTGTCTTTGTACCACCAAAAGGCCTATGTTTTACATGTAAAATAAAGTGGATATAGCGAGGCCAAAAAGTTCCTTCCACGGTATACGCTCGGTATTATGACAGATATCTCTTGAGGGCGATGCACCACCTAGCAAAAATTAACTATTTTGTTTTGTATTATCTGTTAATTAAACTAAATATTCAAGATGTGAGCCATATCTGCAACACCTAAAGCCAGTTATGTCCAAACATTAGTGATTTACCACCTTGAGTACGCTGTGCGCGCTCCCATTTTACGTTCTTCTTTTGTTAGGCCCAGTCATCAGTGAGAGGGGAGTGGGCGGACGACAAGCAAGTTGAGAGTAGAAGAGGGAACATTCAGCAGAATGAGAGCGATCTGTCAGAGCGATTGAAAAACTCAAACCATTTCCGTCAACTCGATGCGCCCAATCACACGGCAGCAGAGAGTTGTGATGTAGGTAAGGGGCGGAGTTTACTCGGTCAGAGGGGCGGAGTTTACTCGGTCGGAGGGGCGGAGTTTTCTCGGTCGGAGGGGTGGAGTTGTCTCATGTGGTTTGTGCGGCAGCATCATGTCCGCGAAACGTAAATCTTTGGACCTTAAAACTAAAATAAAATTATAGATGAGTGCGAAAGTAACAGGTCTTCAAAGACTGATATCGGGAGGCCGTTTGGTGTGTCGTCATCTACGTTGTTACCAATATTAAAGAACAAAGATAAAATTCATGCAGCAGTGACCGAACTAGGACGACCTAGCAGCCAAAAACATTTGCGGCATGGGGAACATCCTCAAATGGAATCTGCACTATTCAAGTGGTTTTGTCAGCAAAGGTCTGCAGGACTGCCCATAAACGGTCTAATGTTAAAGGGGAAAGCTGTCTACACTTGCATGAAATATGATGTGCTAGCCAATCGACTGAGGTATTTTCTTTTCTAGTGTAAATAAATACTCGATGACACTAATTTGCGGTAGATAATTGAATTTGAATCATAGAAACTGCTAGGAATAGGTGACTATGCGAGAAATATCTTCGACCACCGGTACATGCCGTATTTCAGTGAACCTTCAGGCCAATTTTCCCAACTGATGGACGTACTTGTTAACATTCGAAAACTCGACGAAGTTGATATTATCGTCATGATATATTCGCAAAATTATCCAAAAACTACAGTATACCTAATATTTTAATTCCGATTAGTTACGGTGTCTTTACAGCTTTCTTCGGCGATCGAAAAATAGAAGAACTGGAAGAAAAACACCGAAACTGGAGGAATTAATATTTTATGTAATGGAAAATGTCCTGTTTATTTCTTAAAATTAGTTGATATTCCACCAGATTGTGCCTGAAACGACTTTTTTGCTGTTTACCTTCTTCAAATACCATGGAAACAAAAGAAAAACGGTAAATACGAACGACTATGAGAATTAGGTGGCTTTATTCAACACTTTCGGATACAACGAGCGCTCGATTTAGCGAGTGATTTCCGAGGGATTATGAGCACTCGTTAAACCGGGCTTCCACTGTACTTCTTTGCCTTTATCTTTTCAACTATGTTAATTTTGTACAAATTTAGTGGTAAACCTTTTACATAATTTAGAAACCTAAGCCCTAGCTTGCCATGGATGTCACTTCGCTACAATGCGCCTGAACTTCTTTCAATATATGGAACTTCAATGAATGAACCACAATACGAATAGCCGTATCATATACCAACTGAATCAGTGTATTTCGTATATTTCTCTAGCTTGTTGGTACTCAATGTTTCGTTTCATTCGGTGGACTTAGTATACCTTGCCAAAAAGTTTGCTTTTATAGATACCAACTCTCCTGCTTTACGTCTGAGACCTACCCAAACATCTTGTACGAGTGACAGTCTTGCACATGTATACCTCAAACTTGGGAACTCTCTCCTGCCTTTGTGATTGCCAGTGACATTTTTCTCTTTATTATTTATAATTATTTACAACTTATCAACGAGTATCTGCCGTGTGATATATCGAGTTCTGCTGAATTTTTGACCTACTTTGGCATTTGGTAAGTATTATTCCTTACTGTCATCTATCAGTTATTATCACAAAGTTTCGCAATAATGTATGGTTACAAATCAAATATCCCTTTCATAGGAAAAGAATGAGCAGTTCAGATTCAGATAGTGACTACAAGTTCGAGTCATTTCTCAGTATTGGTCCAACAGAAAAATAACAGAAACACAATTTTTTGGCAAAACCATGAAAAGAAGTAGAATTTGTTATTGAAAAAATGTATTCATTTCTCTGATTACTCTGACTTTGATCATCATTCACACCCTAATCCGAAACTGCGTAAAATATGGCCATTACTTGATTTGCTGAACAAAAAGTTGTTGTTGCTAAATGTTCCAGATCGCAATGTAACAATGCCTAATGCTTTTCAAAGATCGATTAGGATGGAAAGAATATATTCCCCTAAAACAGGGAAGGTTTGGAATAAAATCCTTCCTCCTATGTGAATCTAAATCAGGTTACATATGTTCTTTTATTATTTACACAGAAAAAGGAACTAATTTCGATCCAGGGTTCGAAGACTCTTCCATATCTACACAAATAAAGATGACAAAAATGCATCCTTACTTGGGAAAAGGGTATTGTGTCACTACATATAACTTTTATAATAGCCAACAGCTTGCCGATATTCTTGTGAAAAAAACGGACACATATGAGACAATAAAATCTAGAAGATAAAAAATACCACAAGAATTAGCAAATAAAAAAACTAAAGAAAGGGAATATACATGCCTATCAGTGGGGGAAGGTACTTGCACTAAGATGGAAGGATAAAAAAGATGTTTATCTTCTCTCTACTGTATGTACATTCCACAAATACGAATCCACGAGTAAAGCGATGGGCATTAGAAAATGAAGAAACGATGAGAATACCGACTAGTAAAAGCTTACAATTTCACGATGGGTGGGGTGGATCAACATCTTTCTGAATATCCTATCATTAGAAGACGTGGTAAAAGATACTATAACAACATGTTTTCTCATAAAATTGATTATTCCCTCTGAAATTCATGTATTCTTTATCAGAAATGTGGGGGAAGATTATCACATTTAGACTTCCGAATGCAAATGGTAGAATACATATTTGAAGTACATGGCCACGAATTTTCCACAACAGAAGGCCGGAGATCAGCACCTGGCCCTTCTCGCAATTATAAAAGACAATTTCCAGAATGTTCTTGTTACAGCAAAGAAGAGTAATCCAGCTAAAGTTTGTGTTGTGTGCTCAAAGAAAAGAGATTGAAAGGCAAAAAAATAATAAGAGAATCACGATATCAATGTACAGAATGTGACGTTGGTTTGTGTGTTGCAACCTGCTTCCAGATTTATTTAATCAAAATGAATATTGATTTTTGCTCATATTTATGTGATAAGTGAACTAAATACTATTTTTCTGTGTTTTTTATATGCTCTTATGTATGTATTTAACTACGCTCTGTTCTTTTTCAAATAAACGAATTGTAAGATAGGCTAAAATTAATTTTTTAAAAGTTGTTCACCATCACCGTAATATTACGTAGCTGGTAATGTGCTTCAGCATTAATTTTTTCGCAAAATATAAAGAATTTTAGCAAAAAAAAATTGCGATGTGAGTAACAAATGAAGACATATTGATATGAGCCAGAAAAATATTCGGTATTTTTGGTACTTTTTTTATTTTGAAATTGGTCCTTAAGTGGTTAAACCATAAAATGGTGAAAAAATTGTATTATTTCCTTTTGTTTCTAAGCCAAATCAGTATATTTCAACTGTGCGATTATCTTGGACAGACTTAACAATTATTATTGAAGGTGATCTACCAGTTCAAGTAGTTTTACCTAACTGGTCAATTCAATCAATGTTTACAATAGTGTTTTGCTCCATAAAGTAACTACATACTTGATATCATCACTTAATTTAAGCCCCAGTAGTGATTGTTCTCCTGCTTATTTACACCGCAACATATATTACACAATAATGCATAAATGAAACACTTGACACAAACATGAAATTAGATATTTACCTTGATCTGTAAGATGACAATTGAAATTTTTGAAAAGACCAAAAGAGATAAGTTATTTATAAGCATGAAATTACAACTATTCTATAATACTGATAAAAATAAAGAGACAATCATTCAGAATCAATGATGAAGGACAACCCTCCTCGCAGCACCAATAAAAATGTAGTGCATTTTTATTTGCAAAAAACAAAACAAATCATTTTACCTGAACTGACCGTCCGGATTACTCTCCCAGACTTAAGAGAAAATGCTGAAGTGGAAGTAATTGTTCTACTGAGTTCTGACACTTGTTTTTGTAGAAATTCAGTGCGCTGAAGAGGAGGCACTGAAGGAGCTGTGGTGATTCTTTCTTTGTAATGGAAGAACAACAGGAGTTTTGAGATGCACCTGAAAAAAACCATATGAATGTACCCATTAAAACAGCACCAAGAAATATTCAGAAAAGCTAAACAAAAATCCAAATAACTTACTTGACTAATTGAACTATGACAACTAGGGCCCATTTCCCCCTGTTTCCCCAAGCTTTTTTTGCCGATATTTCAATGAAAACTTCTGTGTACTCCAAGACAGTCAAGAAAATTTTCAACTTTTCTCCAGGTACATTACCACCTACTCTACGAGCGTTAAATATAATTCTGTCGTTGAACAGCACTAACAAATTGGACAGCGAGTAAACCAACTCTGAAACGATGCTAGAATTGTTTATTCTCCCTGAAACGTAATAAATGAACAATGCGTCAAAATACTTCACAAATTAACTTAGAATTTGCTAAACAAGACAATAGTTCACCACAATAACAAACCTGCGATGAAGTATGACACCCATTTCGCAGTCGTTTCCAGATCAGCCGACTTCTGAGGATTCTGGCTCACCCATTCTTTATACGCGCAGTAAAAGTCAGCAAGAGAATTAACAGCCGAAGACATGTTTCAAAATTTGAAGCGAGCTACATTCAGGGAAAATGTAAGGAAACGCTCAAATGAAAACGCATAATACATAGGGCAGCGCCATTTTGCTGTATTAACGCAAGTCATATTTCTGGTGGAGGTTCACCAAAAAGACGCCAGGTAGTGCCGTTGTAGTTTCTGTGTAGAGGAGGAGAAGGATTTTATGACTGCGATGAAACCAAAACAAACACTCAGTTGTTGTCAAGGTCCAGGGTAGGAGCAGCTGTTCGGACAAGCAGACGTCTGATATTCACCGGCAGGGTATAGTGAGCAGCTTTCGTGGCGGATAATCTTCCTCACAATCGGAAAAATGACAAGTCCTACACAAGTGGTAAGTAGTGCCACTCTTGTTTCTTATTATAGCGTTCGCCTGGTTATTTTCGTAGCCGATATGGCTTAATGCTCCGATGATATGCGCAGGTGAAAACTTAAGTGACCATTCCATGGTGAGTGTTTACGTTGTTGTTGTTTTGGTTTGTGCCTACTGATTAATTCTCCTCGTACTCGATCATATTCGAGGGAGCATATACATTCGTGCTATAGGTGAAGTGGGTTATTGTGTGGTCGTCTTTCAATAGCTCATCATCGAGTCCAGCGCAGATCCTGTACATGAGGTTGAAATGGGATGTGTTGAAGCTGTCTCGCGTTTTTTTGGCTGTCAACCCTCCGAAATCAAATTATCGTATTTAGTCTGCATAACGACCGCGCTTAGTCGCTTTGCGTTTTTCAACTTCCGCTGTGATTTACATCGTGTGTTGGCCATTACTTGGGAAAGGCTGTGTATTTGAACATCCCGAGGAATGAAACCTACCAGGAGGTGTCACGTTTTGTGTAATATCTCCAAGATGTCTGGTGACACTCGTTTTTCTTTGGTGATAAATCTCATGAGGATGAGTATACGTTTTTCGCGTTGTGACTTGTCACAGTTATTACTTATAAATATACGAATTTATTTACCCCAATTAGTGGACTGATTTAATTTTATAGTGTTTTTTTGTCGTGTCTTGTGGACCCAGTCTTATAATGTTTGAGCGCAGTATACTGAATGTATGTCTTGGCATCTTATTCACAGAAGCGACGGGAAGTTTGGCTTTAATACGACTGTAGTTCTATTCATGGAGGTGGCAGCGTTGGCTATTCTTTGTCCCGAATTGATTTCTGTGCGTCGAACATCCAGAGCTCAGTACTATGCATTTCCAGTGGGATGAATGAATGACAGCCTTTTTATATGCCCAGCCTCAGGTAGGGCTCTTGAGCGTCGTGGCGCCATCAAGCCAAATTCACTTTGGCGCCTCAATCGTCCCGGAAGCGCCACGAGGAAATGAGATACTCAACGCCCCCTTCACCCACCCTTTTGAAATCAGGTTGTCAGGCTGTCGTTTCTGGTATCAATCTAAGTTTAAGTTCATTTATTTTCCTTTTCCCCGAAAACAGCCTAAGGTTTTTCATCGGGTGTTATTTCATGTAACAACGGACGTACATAAGCACCTAGCCTAGATGGCCTGAGTGATAAAAACATTTGGACTCGAATACGCAATCCCGAGTTAGCAGGCTTGGACTTTACTTCGCCGCCACCGAGACCAACTAAGGTTGGGTTTATTTGTCTTTCAAGGTTTTAGGCTAATTTGTTCTATATTTTTGGCGCGCTTGTCGTCCATTGGTCGAACCCACTCTGCCTTTTTTCCTCACATTTGTCTCATCTAATCTGGTTACAGCCATGGTATGTATGTACTACTAATGCATAATATTAGTAGTACCAGTGGCGTCACTAGGGTGGTGCGAGGGTGCGGACCGCACCGGGTGACACCATCACATGGGGTGACACCCGTAGGCATATTCAGGGGGGGTTTGGGGGTTGTATAACACCCATTGATTAAAAAAACGTTAAAATGATGTGTTTAACACATGCTAATAGTGCACCTATAGAACACCTTCCATAACATAATAGAACACCTTCAAAACGTCATTTGAGGATGTATATTTTTCAGAATTCACGGACCCTCCGTTTTACATGGGGGGTATTCCAAACCCCCATACCCTCCCGGTGGTGACCCCCCCTTCAGAGGCTTCTAGATACGCCCATGGTGACACCAACATGCCAAATATTACTGTCTATGATTCTATGTCACTCTATGAAATTATTGTTATGCATTGTTTCAGCCCAGCGGCAGAAATTTATAATTGAAATATAAAAATATATCGGTTCTGTTGGTTGTAAACACATAAACGTGTTTAAGTTTTGCGTGTATAATATGATATGTTGTGCGGACTCAGAGGAGGTCCATGGGGTAAGTCGTGAGGGGGTGACACCATGAGGTACCGCACTGGGTGACACAATGCCTAGTTACGCCACTAAGTAGTTCCATGGATAGATCTAATGACGTTCATGCACATGCCAATGTTATGGAGTTTGCTGCCCAGCATTATTTGTTGTCGATAATAATAGTTGTCACCGCTCCAAGGATTCAATTTCAGTACGTATGCTATGTAAGGCCTTTTTTACCATTCCGCCATCCGCTGATAATTATTTTTAAAATTCTAACTCAAGATGATTAGATGAGCGATTTGACGGTGTTTTGGAATCGTGTCCAATTTTATGCATCTTTGTAATTGGGTATTCCATCTGCTGGATGGCTTGTGGACCGTTCGAACCTTAGCCCCTGTAGAGAGTATAATTTTTTTTTGATTCCTCGATATCCAATGATGAATGTTGGCCCAGAATAGTCAGTGGTCAGCAAAACTCAGTACTTCACTCGTCACTCTGTAGAGGGCACCTCCTGTAGAGTAAGATCAGTAAGATAGCTCTGCTTTATAGATACTGTGTTGGGGGTGTTAGTGATACTGGCGTGACACTGTAAACACTCTCCTAGAGACGATGGATTTAATTGTTTGTAAAAAATGAACTAGCGACCTATTAAGGTTTAATTCCCATGTTTGGGTCCATCTTCAAACTTTTCAACGGGTCATGTGCTTGCCTGTCATCAAGTCTCTCCTAAGTTCCTCATGTCTATTACCTCTTCTCAATTTGTCCAGTTTTCCGTGATTGCCAAGCTACGATAGTCAAGATTCTCCGATAAAAATCGTGGAAATGAATTACGTGTATACGAAACTGCATCGTCTGGTCAGGAAAATACATGCTCGAAAATAATTCATTTTCGTGCAACAGTTGCCATCCCCAGAATTGCTAGTTCATCCCCTGTCCTTCTTTCATTCGAGTTCGGATTAATTGTCAAGTCTCACAATACGTGCTTCGGCTGAGAGTGCTTCATGATTGAGATGATGATCTTTTTCCTTATGTTGAGCAGACTAGAGTGATGTGTGTTTTTATCGCAAAGATTGCTATGCAATTATCACCTGAACAGGTAGATTACCAAAGAATGCTAATATTAATTGTGTGAGGAATATTTACTTATATATATGTAGTCGGTTTCGTGAAAGTTAGGGCGAAAAGTTTGGAATCATTTATAGACTTATTAGACCCGCAATGGTAGCGAATTTTAAATTATTCTTTGCGTAGTGAGCATGTACATTATTTTAGGAAAATATAATAAAAATTTCACGTTGAAAACTTTCGCACATAGTTTGTGCTGGGCGTTGATGAGTTTGTGAATCGGTTACGGCATGGCCATTTAGAGTAGTCGAAATGTTTTAAATTTACATCGAGGACGTATTGAAATAGTTAGTTGAGGTTATGGGATATGTGAACTAGTATGTATGTATGAACGTGGTTATATGCATTTGGGATTCGGGGAGTATTTTTGGAGGGACTGGAAAACGGGTACAAACCTGCTTTCTTTCTGCCAATTTTCTTTGCTTGCTTATTACTCGCATATTTTAGAATTTTCGTGGACTTTGTAAGCATATCTATTACTCTTTTTTATATTTTTCAATGCATTAATATAAATATAACCGCGGGTATTGCCCCGAGTTCTAGATCAGAGAATATTTAGTTTTTTATGTTATTAAAAGAGTAAAGTTAAAATGTTCCATGTATAACAACGTTCTTTCTCGAATATCTACATGAAAAAACCATACAATCATGAAACTTAAGAGAACAATATGCCCAATTGACCAAGGTTTAAGTTTTTTTCCACCGATTTTAAAGTATTGGTACAAACATTTAGCATTTTTAGTTAAAACGCTTGATTATAATGAGCAGTAAGACCTTAATGTTTTAGTTTTTAATGATTTACATTTTACCATCATACACTTTACCCCTTCCGCTTGCACACTGCAAGCGCCCATTTACTAGTTTGATTCTATATACACGTTTTAAATGGCGTATCCCAGGTACTCCGGTGGATGGAATAGGTACATACCTCCTTTGAAATTGCCCCATGCCATTTTTTAAATATTTGTCTGAAGTGATATTTTATTTTATGATTTACTGTTAGCCAAGTCCTTTGTTGTTAATTTCCTATTACTTTATGATGTCTGAGAGTGTGGTTGGATAAAAAATGCATTACTGTTATTTGATCAGATATTTTCATTGATGCTTTGACAATATTTTAAAAAATTTGTTGGCATTTGTTTGGTAGTTTCTAAGCATTTTTTCCGCATATTTACTGGAAATCTTGTCTCTGAAAGTTTTCAGTGGTGGTTCTTTTATTCTTTCATTAAAATTGCCAATTTAATCGATTGTTTTCTTGAGTTTGACGATTTTCAAAATTATTTTAGCATCGGTTTTGGAAGGGGCAGGAATTTACTGCAATGCTATTCTTATCCTTTGTGACAAATTGGCTAAATCAATCCTGAGTTTTGGTACTTTTCGTAGATTTATCATCTATACTTTGGGAGCGTTATGTATATATTATTAGCTATATTTAGTTTGGTTGCACCTAAGCTTTTTTTCATGGAGGGGACTTCATGTAAGTTTATCCAGCGGCGTCAAAAAAGAGCGCTACTGTTTGCAGAACGCTTCTTCTCTGCTATCTTGGCGTTCCCTCTTGCTATCATATGAGACCACGTGTTTCAGAATATCACAGAACTAAAAAAATGACAGAAAAACCGTCACTTCGATATCCCTTAAAAATTGAATGCCATGGAGTTCTGTTGGTCGTTACCGTAGGTGACCTTTGGCGAGATTCGCCAAAGATTTGGAGAGAGGCACTCCATTAAGAGCTACGCGAACTGTGTATTCAGCATAGCGTGTTTTCTTTTCGACCAAAAATTTACACAAATGCTCATCGTCCTTTGAAACATGATTGAAAGTACTGGATATTTTACTTCGGAATCCGTTTGTGTGGTGTTATTTTGAAGTGATTACTTCTCAAATATTTTCATATGAGAAATGCCACATAGCCTTTAGTTCCTGGTGTTGTAGGGTTTCTGTCAATCTTCTAAAATATTCTTAACGAAAGCTACGTAAATACTCAACAACCGTCGATCCATTATCCAAAAACTAGGTTTTGCTTTGGAATTCAATTGTTTGGTCACTTTTTATAGTCTCCCTTATAAAATATTTTATCACAGAAACAAATGTAATAATATCACCTGTTCCTTCAGGCTATAGATGCGGAAGGTTTTTATTTTTATCCGAAGGCTACATGGTAACGTAAAAATCATCACAGACGATGGTAGGGATGAAAAGAGATTGGACTAGGTAATGCTCAGACGAAGAAAAAAATTTACGGTGCAAATATCAGGAGTTGTAGGTCAAATAATATGTATAAATATTTATATTTTTTTTTTCAAACTTTTACCAACGTTTCTCTTTATTTATCCATCTTCAGTGCTTTCAAGTTTGTTGTCGTTTTATTTTCTTCAACAAACTTGAAATCCCCGAAAATGGATAAATAAAGATCCGAAACGTTGGAAAAAGTTTGAAAAAAATATTATTTGACCCACAACTCTTGATATTTGCACCGTATAATGTAAGAGGTCGAGAAAAAATATCATTTGAAGCAAAATTTTCGGGTAGATACAGAGGCCTGCACGTGTAAAAATCTAGAGGATTTTCCACTCTTCCATTTGTACCTGCCTTAACCGGTAGACTACCCTGATAACAATAATGAAATTAAAATTGAAGAAGTAGTATCAAAAAACTTTACAAAGCTTATTAGCTATTGTGTAGGAGGATGGAGAAGATGCGGTGGACGGAAAGGAAACTTCTGGATCAGATTAGGAAGAGGCGAAGTAGGTGGTTAGGAGAGATAATGAGGGGTGATGGGTTGCTTAAGGCCGTGATAGAGGGTGTGTTGTTGGGTAAGTGGAAAAGGGAAAGAAACGAAAATTGTTTTATGGACGGGATGAAGAAAGGGAGGATGGATACTGAGATGAAGGAAGAAATACTATAGTTAGATCGGTCCCTGCACATGGAAAATCTATAGGAATTTTATTTTCTCCCTTTAAACCTATCTTAACCGGTAGATTACTTTAATGAATAATGCTGCGTAATTTAACACCGTACCATGTCCGCCCAATGAATACTATAGCCGACTACCGCTTAGATATAACAACATTGGACTCTTGATTACATTTGTTGTTGAGATTTGCGCTTTTCTTGACGTGAAGATTAAAAGAATTCGACCCTGCGAGAGAAAATATCTTCACGCTCATATAGTTTTTGGGCATTTTCCACGTAGAGCACACGCTGGCGCCAATTATGAGGAGGAGGTATTTCGAATTCATTGAACGGGTAAATTTTCTTTTATTTGGTTATTCGAACCACTAGTGATCATTGTAAGACACATCTCACTCCTCGCTCTTCCACGCTTCCAACTTCCACTCTTCTTTTACTTTTTCATGGCGAGTGCCATAACACCCCCTGCCATTTGCCCTAACGGCAGCTCGCTGGGCTGTACGTAGGTGTTCGTTGTGCACGAAACTGTACCTAATAAGATTGTGTCATCATTGGCTTCACATCTAGGGGTCGTGAAAAATCATTAATCCAAAACGTAGTCATGGGTAATTGGCGGTTACAGATGGCGCTATGTACGTACCTTTGCCCGGGTCCCTCTCTAATTGAGGCTGATGAGGGCTGTCACTTGGCTAATGAGTCTCAATTGTTTTCCTCTGAGCGGCCAAACGTCCAAATTAGGCGCTCGCGTAGATCATCACACGAGGCTAGACTCCGCGCCGTCGTTCCAATTTCCATTGTGGTCGTTGCTGGAAGCAGCAGGCGTCGCAGAATAACAGTTCATTTATTTATTTCTTTCATTGAAATTCGAAACGATTTGAATAGAGTTTTTGGCAGTCTTAGTAACCGTTACGAGCGCATAGAGAGTGTGTTACGCAGTTGATGACAGCTGTCGGCGTCAAAATTATGTGCCGCTGCACTTTGAAAATTTATATCTGGGTCTATGTGCATGCTAATACAATATGATATACATAATTTAAAAGGTAATTTTATAGTAATTTTAACTATTATTTTTATTCTATGACAGACTCAGAAATTTTAACACGCCCATGAAATAATTTACTCTGCGCACCCTAAAATTAGCAGTCGTCTCAACTTTATGTACTTTGTAACTCATTCAAACCGAAAAATTCTAAAGCATTATCCTTTTACTAAAAGTTGCAAGAATGAAAGTTGGGAGTCGCTGGAGACTCGGAGATGACAGGTGAGGCTTAGATTACTCGAAAAATTCAGATCAAGTGAGATGCAGTATGACGCGGAGGATATTATTTCGACCTCGCGCTACATCTCCAGAACTGATGGAAGCGATAAAATAAGAGATACACGGCCCAACTGATAGAAACTGACTGACATTTAAGAAAATATTGCTTTCCACGCAATATTAGTGATTATAGAAAAAACAGCGTGACCCTAACGTATGATACATCGTTAATGTACAATTCACCTCTGACCTCTCTCCCCTCCGTTTTCCTATTCCCTCCGCTTTCATGAATGGTATTTTAGCATCCCCTGCCACAAGCCCCTACGGTGCGACGCCTCGAAAGGTAGTATGTAGATGTATATATCAGGGGATATTTCATTATGTAGCAGTTTTGATGGCCATACCGTGGACGTTATTTTACTGGTTCCACCGTGAAGTGTATGTGTAGTATAGGATCAATCGTATTGATTTGCCCGAATATTAATTACTTCTCTCAGCGGTTTTGACGGGCCGGTACATGTAATATTTACTGAATTTATATATAACCGTGCTAGTCCAATTTCGGTGAACATCGTGGCGATTGGGCGCCAGTAAATAGGTCTTTTTTCGAACTTCCTCGTGCGTGGAAAAGCCACCAATGAAGTTGGAAACCAATACTGGGAGTTGTGAAATTGGTTTTCAACTTCCCTGAATTTCCACGAAATTCGAGTTGGGGGAAATCGTGAATTGGTCCAGTCAATACGATTTTTATCGGTGCTGACATTTCTTGTTTTGTAGTGAAATACGGTAAATGAGATTATATAATAATAATTCCGCTGACCTACGTAAAAGTATTGTGATTTATTTTGTTTAAAATATAAACTTCATTGGAAGTTTAGGAATATTGATTTGTTTGGAGGTATAATCAATCTCAAACGACAGTTAATAATCCACTAAAGAGACAAATCAGCGTATACTCCTGTTCTTTATTATGGATTGATCGTTCTTCACCCTACTTTATCCCTTTTGAATTTATGCATTAGGTTTTGCTTAGTTCCGTGTGGAGTCGCGGAAGTTTGTTGTAAAAAGTTGTACCGTGTAGTCCCAAAATCTTTAGAATATGATGCGCAGTCGTCCATTTACTTCGCGGATTCTTCGTCGCTTATCTTACTATACTTACTTATCTCTGAATAGACTTAGACATTCATTAGCTACACGATCGATATGGCACACTCCTTAACTAATAACTTTTGTGCATTATCGGGTTGGCTATGGAGTTCCAGATCTTTCGCCGTGGCTGATAGGAATGTTTACGTGCTAAATTATTTTTAATAGTTAATGATTTCCTGAGTGTTGGTCAACTAATGAAACTCAAGTTTTCATCGCCAACGTTTCATCAAATTTATGGGAATCATCCATACATCCTATAATACAATATCCAATTAAAAAAGATTTACAATATTTATCTTGATTGAAAATTGATAGGTATATTTTTACTACAAAATTTTGGCATATAATGTATGTGCATATATAAATACTACCAACGTATGCAATTAACCAAATTTATACATTAAATGTATGGAACTGTCAGCCTATAACCTGGCTCTATAACAGTTAAAAACTATCAGTTTCTGTTTACTTAAGTAAATATTATAAATATGCAAAATAATGTATCATTATTTGCAAACATTATAACTCATGAAACAGCAATTTAAATAAAAACGAAAAAAATATTTAAAAAATTAAGTGAACATAAGGATTGATCATATTTGTATATATTAAAAAATATACAGAAAGCATATTCGATTTTTCATAGTCATACAGAAATTCGATTTATTTCGTCAATATATCAGAACTCACGATACATTGATGTATTAGTAACTTCTGCGAAGTGAAGACTGCATCAGTCAAGTATATTCGTCAATGTATGTTCACCTGTAACAGGCATTGAGGTGCCTTGCTATTTGAACCATCTCTTAAAAGAGGCTATTGTGTCAACTAGGATCATAGTACATTATTTTGACATTTGTGAAATCAAAACTATGGCTGTTGGCAATGGTGTGGTCTGCAAGGGCTCAATTATTATTTGTGCAATTATTTTTGTTGACGCAGCGAATTTACCTCGACGGTGGAATATTTGAAAAAAAACGAGCTGCCGAGTAAAAGGCTCGGCAAAAGTTCAAACACGATACCTGAATGCATCTACCTCCCCTCCCCCCATCTCGCTCACTCCATCATGCAAATGATTTCCGCCTTTGTGCGGCACTCGAACAGCAAAATGAACCAGCAACAGTCAAAGCTGCAGAATACACTTCGCTAGACTATATTTTTTATTATTTCTCCCATCGTTGGTGGTGTGAATGCCTTTTGGGTTGTGCTGACGAAAGGTCTTGGGCTCAGGCGGGCCCTGGTTGCTTCCAAGAGGTTGTTAATTCTTGAGAAAAAGTATAAAAGGCACGTTTTTGCTTTAGTTTTTTTTTCGGGTTTTCCTTCGGTCAGAGATTCAGAACACCTACGTTTCGATGTCATAACCCCATCGCCGTTTACTTAGGGAAGTGGAAGGCCCAAGAGCCTCTCTTCGAAGCAATACTCCGGAATTGATTGATATCATTGGACATTTCTTGATCTTTTTGATCTAGAATGATAGAAAGAAGAATCGAATACATCATGCAAATTATGGAGGATGTGAAATTAAATTCGACAGTCTCTGGCTTTATATGGTGGAACAGCATTTTAGTACTTAAATAAAACTGCAGTAATTGTTCTGTTCACTTAAATTTTAATGTAAATATTACACTACACGTGTTTCGACGTTTCTTAGAGCGTCATCATCAGGTCTACACAAGTTATGTCTCCAATGGGAATATTTATACATGAGCAAAGGAAATAGGGGGGGGATTCTTGACAAATGAAGGTGGTAGTAATAAGGAAGGTGGTACCGTTGATGGTGAATAACGGGGGGGGGTGTTGTTACGAGACATGTGACCTTCCTGAGGATTCGGGAGTGTGGCCTATGGGGGGGGGGGGAGGGTTCTTGTGAAATGTGGAGATAAGCAGAGGAAAGAGAAGGGGGGGGGAGGGAGTACAGGCTTGGGTTGTCAGGTGGACAAGGATAGAATGAGGGAGTGAACATCAAATTCTACATAATTAAGAAGTTTGATTTTCTTCTTCTTTCTCTTGATAATCTCCCACTGTTCCAAGGTGTCCAGGCGTCGTCCCTTTTTCTCGTAATGGAGAAGCTTCACATCAAAGTTTGTACAATGGGACTCCTCTATCAAGTGTTTGGCCAGGTGGGATATGGGATCACTGTTTGACAAGCACTACTTATGTTCATTGATGCGGATTTCAAAATTTCCCCCGTTTGAACTATATAAACACCCTCACATGTGTCGCAAGTCACTTCATACACCCCGGATTTCTTCATGGAATCGTATGGGTCCTAAGAAACGTCGTAACACGTGTAGTTTATATTTACATTAAAATTTAAGTGGACAGTACAATTGCTGCAGTTTTATTTAAGTACTAGTGAAATTAAAGAATTATGTAGGAATGAAGTGGCTGGTGGAGAGGAGAGTGGTTGGAGAGCTGGAGCAAACTCATTCTGCTGATGATGATTGTTTCTGCATTCATATGCTAATAAGAGAGTTGATATTCGATAATGAATATCAACTGCAATGCGTAATTAGTGTCCATTTTGGAGTACTGACCATGAATTGAGGCCGCACTGTCAAGTACGGGTCCTGTAATGCAAGAGAAGGGGGTATTTTTTAGGCGAATGGCGGTTACATACTTATGAGAGTTTTACTCGTTATCCCTCAAGAGACGGGATAACAAACTTGGAGAATTCTGGGACTAGCCACGGTACAAACTTTTATGCAGTCACCCGCAAGTGCACATTAGTGCGATATTCCCTAGAGGAAAAATCATTTTCCTTGACCGTTAACGTTAATGATGTATTGACGGCACAAAGAAAAAGTAGTAAAGATGTAGTAGTGGCTATTTTGGTTTAAATTCAACTCCCTAAAGAAGAATGGCAGTTTTTACTGCTCAAAACTTCTGGTGGGGTGATTAAATATTTCACTCCCTTTTTATTCTGCCTTTAACCATACATTCAAGACAATATCTTACCTATTTTCCCCTGGTTATCTCCACTTCACTCATGTAGAGCAATTCAAGTGACACATATGAACTATTTTTATGGGATTTTGAACAAGCGCCGTTAAAACACGGAGGGGTTGCATTGTAGCTATTATGATTATTTTTATACGTTGTTTTTACACATTTTGACCGGCATTTTCCTACGTTCATTTCATCTATGTATCGTTTCTCCCAGTCTGAAGAGCCTGTAGTTGGCGACTCAGATCACCCCGTGTTGACAGTTTTTGGATTCTAGAAAAAAAATAATTGGGAGAGCTGAGGTTCCTGGAATACAGTCGAAGGAGAAAGATGGGTGAAATTGGGGTCTGTTTTTTTTTAGGGCAATAGACTGAAGCAAAGACAAGGTGGAATTGATGCTTTTTTGGTCAAACTAATGGACGTAGTGGCAAAGACATTAGAAGGAGAATAGCGCAAGCGAAAGAATCATTTAGTTATAGAAGGGAGCTGATTACGGGGAGCTTGGGTAAGGACATAAAGAAGAGGCTGGGGAAGAGTTTGATGTTTGGTGTAGCATAGTATGGGGTAGAAATGTGGAGTAAGGAGGACGAGAATAGGCCGCAGGCGTTCGAGATGTGGGTGTGGAGGAGGAAGGAGAAGGTGCGGAGATGAAACTTCTGGAGGAGATTTAGGAGACAGAGTAGGTTGTGGGAAGTGGTAATAAGGAGAGAAGGGTTGCTTAAGGCCGTGATAGAGGGGAAAATGTTAGGTAAGCTAGGAAGGGAAAGAAAGATAATAGTGTACGGGGTAAAGAGAGGTTGGACGTGTACTGAGATGAAAAAAGAGGTTGTACAAGGAGGTAGGGGCCTGCGCTAGTGAATATCTAGAGAATATTTACTCTCTCCCATTTGAAACTCCCCTAACCGGTTGATTACCTAACTATAATAACTGGATTAATTTTTGTGAAGCGGCACGTTAACTTGTGAATGCAATAATCGGGGCATGGAAAAGAACAACTTGATCGCATAGATATTCCAGAACTGGATGTAGAACTCGCCTGATTTGAGGGTGAAGTCAGGGAGAGGACAGCCAACGAGGTTGGTGAGACAAAGGCTTTCCATTTATTTCTCTGTGTTATTGTTTTCAACAGGCTGTTGTGCCGCAAAACGTGTTCACTGAGTTTTCTCTCCTCCTCTGAGTTTTCATAATATGTACTTCGTTTCTCTGCAGCTCTTTTTTAGGAATTCTCCGTTGGTGATTATCCTCGTCCTTTTGATCTCCATCATTCTTCGATAACGCTCCATATTCATTGCTTCCAATCTCTTTTGAACTGCATCTGTCATTGCCCAGACGTCACTGCCATACAAGAGAATGTTTAACACATATGTTCAAATAATTAACGGTTTTTTGCAAGATTTCGTGGAACAGCTACATTTTTTTAAAAAATAAAATAAGTTTTTGTACTGCCCACCGTTTATTTTACATATGAGGACTCGCAGAGCTTTTTTCAACGATTTTCGAAAATTTCAAGTGACAATTTCAGTTAAAATTACGTAAATGGTTGAAACGCGTTGTATGAGTCGTGTTGTGTTGAATTTAAACTAAATGGTGGGTAGTACTAAAACGTCTTTTAATATTTTTAGTAATTTTTATCCCGACCCTTATTCCGCCGCAGACCTACCATAACCTTTAATTTCAAACGTTTTTTTTTATTTTCAATTCGAGTCGCAGTACCAAATGTTAAGTGTGATTTTTTATGGATGCTGGATCTTCCACGGGCACCGGAGGATGGAAATAGGTAAGGAACTAGCCTCCATTCTTGAATGCGCTGCTTACACGCGACATGGCTTGACTTCCCAGGTGAGCTTTACTCACGTGTATAAAACCGACCTTCGGTCGGAAGAGTGTGGTCTGCGGTCTCTCTGTGTCCGCGACCTTCGCCTCTCTTGCGATATCACGCGCTAGAGGAAAATAGATGGAGTCATTCGTACGTACGATAGCTCGAAGGAGCATTGAAGCCATTAAAAATGCGCCGTATGCCATATTGAAGGTATCAGTAACGTTGTCAGTACGCCGGAAACAATTGTAATTTTAACAAGCGGAAACTATAGCAATTGCTGAAGAATTGTCTTGGTACGGCGATGATAGATCCAAACATATTTTAGCAAAAATGTTTTCACAATAATTGGAAAGAAAATATAAATTGTATTTAGCCACGATTAACTTTTATTATAACGACCATGGTTTCGACCGGTAGGTCGATAGGTAGTTTATATTGGTAGGCTTGAGAATAAAATACCTCGTAGATATCTGATGGCTATTCTGCAGTACTCACGCTACCCGTAAATTGATAGTTATCATACTTACAGATTAGTATTCATAAAAATACCATATGTTACCTATTATATCAGTGTCATGACACTCAAATAAATTTATACGTATAATTTTCTTGCTTTATGTTCTATATAAATTGTCATTCTTACTGACTTCGTCAACCTAGATGATTCCACCTATACTTGTAGCTACAGAAACTTAAATATTTATTATTTGCTGGTGCATTCCTGTGGAATAACGATGCAATGAACGATGATGCTTAAAAGTGTTATGCTTTTCAACGTACTTGCGTCACTCACTCTACGCTAAATACTATAATACATTATGAAATAGATTATTTGTTTTATTTTGAATCGTTCTTTACGTGGTAAAATGGGACTAAATACACTATAATAGCATGCTAATGTTCGACCAGTGGATTAAATGCCGTTGTCACTTACATGGGTATTGTAATACTTCTTGTGTTCCGATGGCCATAAATAGTCTCGGTTGTGCCAGATAAATATTTATGACGATGTAGTGTCAAGATAAAATTAACGCTTAATTCCAGTTCGGTTTTATGGCATCTTTCAGCGTGATATACCTTAAATATCTTTTCTAAGTCCAGGCTAGACCTCGTGTCACCCTTTGGTGAAGAGGGTCCGCATCTTAAGCGGCGACTACTCGCAGGAGTTGACTCCTATAAGAGTTCACTTGGAAGGTGGACTTTGACGTGTATCATACGAGTTCGCCATCGATAGTGGCGGAGTTCGATGCTTGGACGGAGTAGCCGCTGTCCTAGTTATGGAGGCGATTATCGACCAACTGTTCAGTCGGACGAGTGGAAATTACACGTTTAAAATGGATGCCGCCTAAATACAACGGATATGGAAAATGTTTGCCTTCTCAAGTTGATGCTAGTAAAGTTGTCAACCTTTCATTGAGGTACATATGAAATGTTTGCTTTCCCAAATTGATGTTATTGACAGTTGACATTGAGGTTTATATGAAACTTTTGCCTTCTCAAGTTGATGTTAGTGCAAGTTGAGAACCAGACATTGAGGTGTGTATAAAATTTTTAATTTCTCAAGTTGATATTTTTACAAGTTAAGAACCTAACATTGCGGTGTATATGATATGTTTGGATTCTCATGATGATGTAAGTGCAAGTTAAGAACCCAACTCGGAGATGAATGCAAGAAGTTTGCCTCTTTAAAATGATTATTAGGCGGCGAGTTACAAGTCGTACGAAAGGTGTACCCAATAGGCTTATTGCAAGTCGAAAAACATGCTTTGAGGTTAACATTAAGCTTTGCCGATCCGTTTTGAGTTTTGATATAAGCTTATTACTTTCCTTCTCTTTAATACTCGTAACATTATATAAAAGTCGTGTAATTCTCTGTTGTGTATGTGTAAATTTGTCATTGTATTTTCATGTATTGCCCACTTAATGAAGGGAATTCTATCCCTACAATTTACTTGTTTCGTTCTTACCTATAATTATGTAACATTCCTAGTTATCTCCTATCTTACGGCCCTTTTTTACGCATTCATATTTTCAAGAATACCTACTCTTATTTTTGAAGCACCTTTCTTGGTTAGAGGCTCCGCATGATGACACCGCGGGGCTAGCAACTTACGTAAATTTCAATATTCGTATCAAGTACGTGTAGACCCGATAGGCCTTCCAAGTGGAGTCGGACATCGTAGTCGACTCGATATAAATCGATCAGTTACGAGTCAAGTCCTGCGTGTATCTGGGGAATCTGGGGCATTGGAAACTATGGCCGACTAAAAAGGAAGGAAAGGAAGCGAGTGTAATGTTTTGGCGCTAAAGATTTTTTAGGAGTGCTTTTCTCATGAATGCTTTTCTCTTCGTGGCGGAGAGGCCCTCTCATGATGAGACCGATACGTATGCCACTGCGCACTCTCACTGCGACTTCACTTTTGTATCTCGCTCTTTCTCGAGGGAGATACTTCCGATCGTCAATCTGTGGCGACTATTGAAAAGTGTTCTGGAGATGGTGGGCAAACGGACCACCTTGTAGAATTCGAGTAAATTATGGGAAAGATAGCGCGTATTCAAAGCATTGAAGTCTACGCTTTTCATTGTGTAAGTTGGGTGTGTACGTACATTTACGTATATGCATGCATTCATCATTAGCATTCATTAATCCAAAATTGGTTTCCTGCAGCTCTCCACTCCTATCTTCTTTCAGAAAACATTTTTGTGCCTTCATAATTCTCCTTTTGAAAATCCCTCCGTCATAATTCTTCCCATAAGTTTTTTTCTACTTTGCGGAGATTACACCAAATAACGTTTCTACCCCACTCTTTGTAGGACTCCTTCATTGGCGATTCGCTCCGTCCATTTGGTTTTCATCATTCTTCTTTAACACCACATTTCCATTGATTCAATCTCCTGTACTCTCTAGCTGCAATCTTCACAGTCATTAAAGCAAGCTCCAGATATTATGTTTTAATTAAGTGCTTCCTTACTTTCTAGCTTCTGTTGCTGGCTGTTAGCTGAAGCTTTTTCATGGTAGAATGCATTCTTGACATGCGCTGCTCTGTTCACTATACATGTCGTGTTATTTCCACTGCTGATCCTACTTTCCGTACAGCAAAAGTCTTTTTCTGGCGCAAGTGTTTGCTGAAAATGTCACCTTAATTTCTTCCTCAAACCGTATTTTTTGTTTTTTTAACGTTTATCTTCAAATGGATTCAACGATGTCTGGGGAGGTGTACCTGATCTTTTGTACTCGAGGATGACGATTGCACGTGAAAGCGCATTTTAATATAATTCATAAATAACGTCCACTGGACAGAAATTTGTAAGTTTTCATTTATTTTAATTTAATTTAATTTTCAGTTTTATTACTTCATAGTTTTGTCCATAAAGCTCATTATTTTCGTCAGGTCCTCTTTATTCTTTTCGAAATTTCATCATTATTTTCTGAAGACGTCAACAACAATTTACGAATCCCGGAATTCTACGTTAGGTTGGATGATGAGGATATAATTAGTGAAATTGACTGCAGAACGGACATATTCAAAATGTCAACTTTCCCGCGAACGATAAGAGACCATAAAAGCTGCCATTGAGATTTTGATAAGGTTTTTCGACAGTTAGTGTAATTAATTAGTTGATCTGCTCCCTAATGCTTGCTTCTTAATGTACTAATTAGTACTGACAGACCGCTCGCATGCTTTCTGTATAACTCCGGTATCTCTGTGCATTTAGGTGGTAGAAAAATACACCAATACACATTGTATATATGATATTGGTTGCATACCAATTGTGTATTGCTTGATGGTGAAATTTCACCTCCTTACAGGTATTTGTCGGTTTTTTATGCTTTTATAGTCGTGTTTTCATTATCTTTAGGAGGGTACAGTGTAGCATATGTTGGTAAAAACTCAACCCATGCCACTCTCCATCAAGAAGGCTTGCAGGGTATTATGTAGATGTAAAGCGTAGCTGACTATTTTTATCTCTCTGCACGTGTATACGTGAAATGAAGGCGCATTACACACATGCGACTGACATGATGCAACTGATATTTTTGATGTCACTGGCACGGTGCTAGTGACATACAATTGGCATGGTAGAGGCACGTGCTAGTCGCAAGGAAGTAGCAAGGAGGACAGTTTTCAAGTTAGTTGATTCACAATTGACTAGTAATGCGTTCTGTGCATGCGTGAACTCAAGATGCTTGTGACATGCCACCCGAAACAACGACTGATCGGTTTGGCGTGGCAAACGCAACTGACACATGTCAGTCGCATCGTGTCAGTTGCATAAGTGTGTAACGCGCCATTTGATAACAAAGGTTGGTTTCCGAGTGGCATGCGACTAGCACGAAAATATCCGTAGCATCGCGTCAGTCACATATGTGTGTAATGCGCCGAAATTCAGTAAGGAGGGGGGGAAGGTGAAGGAAGAGAAAGGGGAAGGAAGAAGGAATGGAAAAGAGAACGAATGAGTGTGTGAGGAGAGGACGTCGAAATGGGGATTCTGGTCAGAGAAAGAAAACTACTTCTTTCTCTCTCTCTCTCTCTCTCTGTAACAGGGTCGAACAATCGAATTACCCGGGCCGCAGTTTTCCCCCAACTCTTAGCGCGTCGTCTTCACCCGGGCATCTCAAACGGTCCCTCATTCTCTTCCGTCTCTCCTTCCCCTCTTCTCTCGCATCCTCCGTGTGACCCTCTTGTGCCTCCCCGCTTTCGTCATCTCCCGTGGCTCGTCCCCATTGTCTCCTCTCTCTTCCTTCCAATTATCACAAACTGCCTTTTTTACCCAACGTTCGTCCTTGTTAAACTCCGTTGTCTCATGGAATTTGCTTAGCATATTGAACGAGAAGCAGTAACTTTGTAATTCCACATGTATTTATTGGAAACGACCTAGGTTTCACCTGATGATGACGTGCCACGTCGAAACCTAGGTCGTTTCCAATATATACATGTGGATTACAAAGTTACTGCTTCTCATTCAATATGTTCGTCCTCGTGTTGTTTAGAAGCTTCAACCGCGCGTCACTCATGAGTCCCGTTCACAACAAGGTCGTCTCGGCTGTAGTAAATAAATTTACTTTTTTACTTATTATATCTTTGTCATCCATGTGTACATTACTTCACCTAGTTAGTAATTAAACCAACGAATCAAAGAAAGTAGTTGTCTCCCGGTAAATTGACTCAGAGGAAGGTTGGTTTTCCCAATCGTGTGTGATTCTCGGTCTCGGCGAAATGTAGATGTCAGCGCGATCGCTCCAATGTGGCGGAGTTGAAAGGTTCAGCCGAAGTTGAAACGTGCAAGTGCTCTCTGTGAATATTTCTCATGTGGAAATAGTAAGAAATAATAGTCTATTAGTAGGTAGGTCGTGCAGGGTAATTGAAACGGCATCTCAGGAGGGATCGGAAAAAGAGTTGTTCTCACGTGATATAGAGCGTTCTTCATTAGGGAGACATTATGGACCTTATGGAGTACGCCGTTGCCAAACTTACGTTCCCCGTATTCACCTCTACGTCACGTAGGTAACCATTTCCTACACCGCGCTGAATTTAAGTAAGTTACTCAGGGAAATATATTTGCATATTGGAAGATTTCCAGATGTGCAGTTAGCGTAGGTTCAGTTGATAGCGTCAAATAAGTGTGGAACCGAGCTTTGACGTTTTTACTGTATATCATTGCTACCAGTCAGAAATTTCCACCCTAGCCACAACTCACTACGTGACCGGTAGGTGTAAAAAGGTGTAAAGTAGGTGTAAAAAATCGAGTGTGAATCTACGATAATTAACGTTTTTTGAAGTGGAACTCTTCTTAATGGATAGGGGATAATCTCGCAAATGCATATTAATAGCATCACGCGACACCTGACTCCCGGATGGATAGATAAGTCGGAGAGAGGGATTGCGGAGACGAGAGAACCTGCACGTGTGCTTGTGCGCCCTATGCCTCAGTGCGCAGATGTATAGAGTGCCTATACCTATAGCCCTGTGAGAAAGGACGCTACAGAACAACGCACTCACTTATCCAACTATTGTGTCCATTGAGTCGTTTCGTGGTTACGTATATCGTAGCCTCCGAGATATACAGGCCGTAACACTACACCCCAACTATTTAGTAGGCCTACGAAAAGCGTGCGAAATGCTCTTCCTGTGTATTTCTTATGGCAAGGTTCAACATAGCTAAGCAATTATTTCTTGTCATATGCCGCATTTAAAGGGCCACGTTAGTTTCATAAAAAATATGAATGCATTTGGAAAAGCATTCGCTTTATTTTAGCATGGCTTTTTAAGACAATTATTATTCGAAAACGGAAAGAAAAATTGTCGATGCGAATTTTAATTCTGCTGCAATTGCGGTAAATTTATTTCCCTCACATTCAATTGATCGACAAAAACGACCTGAAACCAAATTGGGTAGATTAAGGAGACAATTTGATTCAATGTTATGCAGATAATAAAAGCACAAACGGATACTGATGACTTAATTTGATTCTGAGTGTCATGCGATGCAAATTCTCAATGGAGGATTAAGGCGTCACATACGTCAAATCCTTCAAATAGTCTTTTTACGCTCCCCTTCGTTACATAACCAACTTCCGTTCTCATGGTATACAAAGTACTATTTGTTTAGGGACATAACATCCAATAAATGGCAAATAAAAATCTGTTCACTTTCAATATTCCACCTTAAATTACGTGTACTTATATTGTGATAAAATCACATTGCAACGGTTTATGAATTTCTGCAGCTATCGGTTATGATGGATTGTCTCATTTAACAAAAATTTACGGTACTAACTAAGTCTTATCTGCCATAATAACCTTTTATTAGATTTTTTCAATCATCTCCGTAAGAACACACACGATTTTAGGCATACTACATATTTGAAAACAGATGACGATCAAAATTCGGGTGTTTAGGCCTGTATGTCTCGGAGGCTACGCGTATATACTACCGCTTCGAATTAATTCACAATACTATCACTCGAGGGATAGAGTTAAATTTCATATGAATACTGTAAGTCTATGTGTATTTGAAGTAATTATCCTTTCTGTAGAAATATAATTTTAATATCCATATTTTCAGAAATATTAATTTATTTATTGATGTTTATTTATATATAATAATGTGTACTCCCACTGCCAGTCATATCCATACTCAGTGTTCCACTACCGTCGGCCGTCCCGCGACGGCCGCAACTTTTTTAAATCTCGTCGGTATCGTTCGTAAGAGCTTCTATCATTTAATTGGGGCTCAAGGGGAGCATTCCCATGGAAAAAAACTGAATTGACTTTTTAAACGGACGTCAGTGAAATTATAAAAATACTTTGGCTGTTTTGCCCTTAGCCACTTTGTCACGTGACCAATCAACGCCGTGCCAGGACGAATTCAAATCGTCGACGCCGAATCGTGTCGGTGACGTTTCTGCTCCCAAGTTTCGCACCATCCAAGGGTAAGTTGTTCATGTGCGGTCCCACATTTCGCTCCCATCAAACTTTCACCGATACAAGGCGTTGGCAGACTTTTCGCCCTCTCAATTTTCCGCAGCATCATCAAATTTTATACCGTCCCTTGCGACTTTATTGTCACATTCATTCCATATCGTTGGTTGGTTATTTGGGAAGGCGACCAACAGCTGAGGTCTTCTGCGCATGGGGTATTTGTTGGTTATGCCTTGTCTACATTCGCCACTTAATTGGAGCTTTAAATAACTCCCCTAGTTAAACTGCTAATTTAGAAGATGTCGGGAAAGTTTAAGTGACGGTGTATTTAAATTGAGGGCGCAACCCAAGTTAAAGTGATAGTATTAATGTTTTCCCCCGGCCGTCGTGCGTTTTTTGTGTTGATATCGCGTGATAAATTTGTTTGTTTTTCGAATATTGGACTCTGTATGATAACTTGATGTTTCTTAGCATCAATTATAATGATAAGAAATGTATTATTTCGCGTTCAGTAGCAAATCTGTTAATATTTAATCGAATTATTAAGAAATATATATCATGTGCCATTAGACTATGTGTTAAAATAGCATAGAATTGCCAAAACACCGAATTGGTATGATGAAATTTTTTCCCCTTTCATCTATTGATATCGCTAGTGAGAAGACTTAAGCGAAGATTTTATCTCAAATCTGTACATAAACACTAATTGCTCCAACCACACTAATACTTCCCTTCAAAATTCAGTTGGTCACACGCTTGGCGCTTATCACTTATTGTGATATTCTTCTTCCATGGTGCTGCCTTACGTTTGAAGGAAGGTTTAGAAAAGGTCCTTTTACTCCTCCTGTACTCTAAGCCCAAGGTCCTTTACGGATCTTGGTTGTAGAGTGCAGATGTAGATAGCAGATTTACTTAAATGTATATTTAAGTAAAGTGTGCATTTTTATAAAGCTGCAATGTAGACAAGGCCTTAGGAAAGCATTATTTTGGAAGTGGAGGAAGGGTAAAATGAGACCCAGCGTCGGAAGTAGCCTGATCTTAACAAAAAGGTGCCGAGGGGTCCAATAGGGTAATTTAAGGTGACTGGAGCAATTTTTATCTTTACACAGATTTGCGTGAAACTTTATTTACGTGTTATATTGATTTTCAATCTATTTTTATGCGTAGCCTTATATGAGATATAGCCAGATGAGATGTAGTAATAATTTGATTACATATGCGAAAATGTTCTTCCGATCGCAAATAATATATTTCATATTATTATAATGGCTGGTATCAAATTTCAAGGTGCCACGCTGAGTCAAATATTTGAAAAAAAAAATTTAAATATAATTCTTGTCTAAATTTCGAATACCACACCGAAAACTGTCAATAGCTCTCAAAGTCATAACATGTTTTTGAGTCAAAAAAATTAAAATATAATTCTTGCATGATTTCCATTATTATATGTATGGTGTCTTATACCGCATGAACATTTGTACTTAAATGAAATGTGGTCCTAGGAATTTTTTTCGACTTACTTGAAAAGTTATAAAAATGCTAGCGCATTGACCCACGATTACCGCATCAACCACCTTAACGCCAGACGGAGTATTGTACTTGAAGTGCCGACCACATGAGACCCCTGGTAAGGATTTTTATTACTATGGAAAGGATCTTCCACGACCGGGATACGTCCCGGTCCTTCAGGATGGGAAGATAGTGCTTAGGCCGCCACGCTAAAACCCGATCCACTCTGTGCGACAAGTGAGATAGGGGCTTGTGGGGCCAAATAATCGGGGATTGGGTTGGTGTAGTGACTAGAGTACTGGTTTCCCACTGCGGGAACCTGGGATTGATTCCCTGTAGTGCGAGAGATTTTTCTATGTTTTATCAGTCGGTTTTTGTGCATTGCGTGGGAGCTCTTGAAATATATAACTCCTTCTGTCGGATGAGACATATTACGACAGTTGCGGAGATTTTTCCTACGAGTTCCTATTCGTACTTGGGTGCATAATGGAGAGCAATTGAAGTAAAGTACTCCGTCCGTCTGATGGGACGCTAAACTGTGGACCCATAGACGTCTTTTGTCCATTATTACTAAAGTGGTCTACCGGTTAAGGTTGGTTTGAATGGAAATAAGTAAAAATCCTATAGATTTTTACATATGCTGGGCCATTTATACCATTAACATTTCTTTCTTCATCCTAGCGTACGTCCTTACTTCCTCCATCCTGCCCATGAAACCTGGCCTTCTGTATCCCTTCGCCCCTCATTACTTCTTCCAGCCACCTACCCTGCCTACTCCTGATGTCGTCCCGACGTTTCCTTTCCTCACCAACCATCAAGCACGTCCTAGTTTGTCTTCCTTTCCGTCCTCCGCACTATGTCCGTCCTCCTCCTTACTCACATCTCGAACTTCTTCAGCCTATTCTCGTCTTATTTTCTCTTGATCCCACGTTTCTGCCTATACAACTCTGGTCTTTTGTTGAGAGTAGGTTAATGCCGACGCTGGGTTTCTCTTTACGACCATATAATCCTGCACTGGGCTAGCCTACCCATCTATCAATTGCGTAAATTACCTCAGCTGTCGGTCACCTACCCAAATAACCAACCAATCATATCGGATATGACATTGAGCTATGTACACTTTGGCATCTTTAATCTTCGGAGCAGGCTAATGCCGACGCCGGGTTTCTCTCCGTACTACCCAACCTTTTTAATATTCTTTACTCTTACTGTTTTACCCGCCGATCTTTAAAGGTGAAATTTATCTGTATAGTAGGTTATCTCCTCAAATAGCTCACCAGTCAACTAGGCTTATTGGCTATATCCGGCCAATGAGCATGTTACTATCTACATCCACGTAGTAACCTGCAAGCCACTTCAAAGGTGAGTTTTCACCTATATGCGCTATGCTAAAATGTTGCTGATTGTACAACTATTATGCATACATTAGCAAATACTAGGAGTTGAAATATTTTATCAGTGTTATAGAAGCTATGGATATTAATGCATATGTTACCTTACAAATGCGCAGAGGTGAAAGAGGAGGAAGCATGTGAGACCTGCTGTTTCTAATGTGTCGCAAATTAAGACAAAACCTTTAGTCAATCAAATCAGTTAATTTGTTACTCTATCGAAAATCCTAATTATAAAGTCTCACTCAGTGGCAGATATTATGATCTCTTGTCGTTGGCAGGAAAAATGGCATTTTTTTTACCTGTCCGTTCTGCTATCCATTTCCCTGATTTCATTCTCGTGATCTAATCTACCGTGGTTTGCCGGCGCTTCGAGAATTTTTGTCGAAGTCATCAGAAAATGCATCGGTTTGAACATGCTCCAAAGATTGAGACTAAATTTTAACCGACGGTCTTACTTGGATTCTCCTAAATTCGATTTCCAGGCTCGACTTTGTGAAATCTAATCCTTACACAAAAGGTCGAGAAATTTTGTAAAATTCCACACAATTATTGGAAATGGATGTTCTTTATTTTATAATATATATATTTGGAGCATGCTCTTGTATGGTAGTGAAGCCTGGGAAATATTAGCCGGAGTGAAAAGAAGATTGTAAGCAATGGAGATGTGGTATGAAGATAAAACGAACAGAGGGAATTGCTAACGAAGAATTCCTACGAAGAGCTGGAGAGAATAGATGCACGATGAAAACTGCGAAAAAGGAGAGACAAATTTATTGGACACATTTATTGAAAACAAGAGTCTAATGAAAACCTTAATGGAAGGAGAAATAAATCGGAAGCATTATGGAGGAAGAATAGGAATTTAATACATCAAGTAAATCACGAAGGACGTGAAACTGAGTAACTATTTAGGAATGAAGCGGTTGGCAGAGGGGAGAGTGGAGTGGAGAGCTTCTGCCAAACCAATCTTTGGATTTATGACTACTGATGATGGCGATGTGAAATTTCACCAAATTTTTGCGATTGCGAAAAATCGTTACGTTTTAGCAAACATTTCGGAATTTCGACCGGAATACAAAATTCAATTGAAGGAATAAGAATCTTTATATTATTTTCTTTATATTGGTATCTTTCCCATTAATAGAAAACCACTATTTCTAATTTAATTTTGCAAATAAAAAAAGGTCTGCAGCTAAATAAAGATTCAACTTCACGTGTATTTCTAGTGTGAAAGTTACTGACTTATATATATATATATATATATATATATATATATATATATATATGTGTGTGTGTGTGTGTGTGTGTGTGTGTTCATTTTAGTCACACTCGTGACAAAGTTTTTATATATTTATATATATATATATATATATATATATATATATATGTTATTCTGACTGTTGACTATTTTTACTGACAAATTTTCGCCAATTGGCCACAAATATATAAAATAAACTTACAGGAGGTGATCGTTGATTATTATAGTAGAAGATTACTGAGTTGCATAGTGCGTGGACTATGTGCTCATGTTTTTGCTTGATATTTTTACGGTATTTTAGTGTTACTGTTGTTGCTGTTAAAACTGCGATGTGGAGAGGAGGCTACGGAGAAGAAAAGAGTGCGGAATTTTTGACCGGTAGCAGATGTTTCTCGGGACTCATTTATCTCTTCCACGGCTGCACGAAGGGGTACGTGGCGTCTTGTTGTTTTCCACGAAGAGGAGACGAGTCGGTTGGCTGGAAGTAATGGTTAGCTGGGTTTGATGGTCGAACGTGATTAGGTGAGGATGCCTTGGAACGCTCCTCCTTGACTTTTCACCGCAGGCGTAGAGAGAAAACAGATGCCGCTTTTATCGAGGGCTTATTTTATCTTCACAAATGAATATTTTATGTTATATACGAAGTAATGAGGTTCTCTGGGACAAAGAGAGCGTGGCTGGTCATATAAGTAGGATGGCATAAACTGTAACAGGTAAAGCAATTTGGTTACTAAGGTAGTACGTTAGAAGAAAGTGAACATTGTAGTAAAGACATAAGAAGGAGAATAAAACTAGAGGAAGAAAGGTTCAGTAATTGAAGGAAGCTGACAATGAGGGACCTTGGGTAAGGATGTAAAGAAGGTGAGGAGCTTGATATGGAGTGTAGCGTTGTATGGGGCAGTAACGTGGACTGTGAGGAAGGAAGGAGAGAATAGGCTACAGGCGTTCGAGACGTGCGTGTAGAGGATGGAGGAGGACAAACGAGGTAGTGCTTGGTATGGTTGATGAGGAGAGAAAACTTCTGGATGAAATTTGGGGAGGAAAAGTAGGTTGTTGGAGGAAGTAATGAGGGGCGAAGGGTTGCTGAAGGCTGTGATGGAGGGTAAAATGCTGGGAAAGGGGATGAAAGGGATTAGGTTTTATGGACGTGATGAAGAAGGGTAGAACGTGTTCTGAAATTAAGAAAGAAATTGTGTGTAGGTAGTGCTCTGAAACCTACTTCCGTTGAATCCTACCTTAATCGGTAAATTACCTTAAGGATGTTCGGTGGTTTCACTCAACTTTAGAGAATTCGACGAAACTTGCTGGAAGCATTACTTATGTTGTCTTAAATGTACCTGATTTTTTTCAAAATTATTTACCCCAGATTACTTAAGATATTTCATCGAGAAGTGAGCGAAAAATTACATGGGTTCTTATGGGAACACAAGGTAAGAGTAGCTTAATTCATCAAAAAGAACCCTTTTCTAGTTAAGAATAAGAAAAAGAAAAATAATAAAAATAAAGTATATCAAATGATTTTCATACATTATTCTATTGATGATTTAAATTGTTTTTGTTTTTCTTATTCTTAACTAGAAAACGTTCTTTTTAATGAATTAAGTTACTCGTACCTTGTGTTTCCATAAGAACCCATGTAATTTCATGCCCATTTCCACATCAAATATCTTAAGAAATCAGCGGTAAATAATTTTGAAAAAATTCAGGTAGCTTTAGGAAAACATAGTTAATGCTTCCAGCAAGTTTCGTCGAATTCCCTTAAGTTGAATGAAACCACCGAACGTCCTTAATAATGATAATGTTGTATCCATGAACTATGTATTTATTGCGAATTTTTGGACATTAATTGTGTTCATAAGTTTCCTGTGATTGGATAAAATATTTTTTTTCTTTACTTTTCCGGGAATTGCATTCAATTCTGTGAACATACTTTTTAATGTTGCTTTGCCATAAGTGCATCTACAATCACACATTATCCTGCAAGACACCTCAAGGATGTGTGGCAGGGAGTGAGCAATCACCAACATGAACTACACCATAACCTAATAAAGTTGATAAAACTACCACTATTAATGCATTACCAAAAACCTGCCAATACCGCCAGGAGATGAAATTTCACCAACATGTACTACTCTATAGGTTGTTACAAAATACCATGACCATTAATTCACTGTGCAACTACATTAATGCGAAGAGATACAGCAGTTAAACTGGAATCATGAAATCGTACTGTTACTAAACAACTCAACAGAAGTAAACAACGTATTAATTGTTCCTACAATGAAAAAGAAATGACTCGGGTACTGGTCACCCTATGTTTTTATTGTTCATTGCTTATTTTTTTAAAGTCTATTTGTTTGTTCCCTAGCATACCTATTTATTTGACCGATTTAAAGTAGTAGCGAAACTTGGTGCAAGTCAATTCCCGAAGTGTGTCGTCACGGTGGGGAAGGTGCGCCTGGAATGGGTTGGCAAATGAGCGGAGGTTAGAGGAAAGCACATTTCAGGCAACGCTGCCTACATAATTTCGACACATTGGGGGAGACCTCTTAAAAATTGGATTACTAGCCAGAGAGAGAATTTTAATCGATGCCGAATAATGGTTAGATCATTTTGAAGTTGATGGATAGATTTTTTTGGCGGCTCCGGTGGCGGCGGGGTTAAGTCCTCGCCTGCTAATCCGAGGGTCGTGGGTTCGAGTCCCGCCTGGGTGGGTTTTTCACTTGCCCATGGCATCAATCCTGGTGGTTCGGCCCCTGAAAACCCTGAAGACAAGCCAATGGCTTTTCGGGATTTCAGGGGCATACGGACCACCAGAATCGTCGGTGAAGAAAATAAAAGTAGGCAGAGAAAGTTGACTACCTTGGGAGTCCTGGTAATCAAATACGGAGAATCCTGTACTCTCCTGTGCGGAGCTTATCTGTAGGAAACAATCTTTCTCTGCAAAGGGTCTTCTTCGCCACCGCCACCATGTATCGCGATGGAGCGTTCCACATTTCATCGACAGTATGCGCTCTTATGGGAGGTTTGTTTCCTGTGTAAATCTCCATAAGGCTGGGTCCAACTGATACTTCTTTCTGAATCAAGTCAGGATGGTTCGAGGAAGGCGGTGAATTTTGTCGATTCATCGTGAACACGAAATAATGCATAGTTTGCAAAGAGATAGATACGCGAGAGCTCGCAAGATCCTCTCAACTCGTTGTAGCTTATCTCCTTTCTTATTTGATACTTGCTCATATCTTTCTCGAAGCGAATCTTCTCCTGCATGTCAGAAGGAGTCACAGTCGAGAATTTGGACATTGGCCTTCGTGGTGTTGAAAAATTGGGCACTATATTCATCGTTATAGATACTATCATCTATTTCGCCTTTCATTCTTGATTTTTTTGGCCTTATCGGTAGAATCCGAGTGCCTCGATATTCTTTGACATCGGTATTTGGAGCAGGATATTCCGTAGAGCTAAGCCGGTGGCATATGCCTCTTTTCCATTGCTAACATTTGGTAACTACGGTAACACTTAACCCGCGTATTGCTAGTATTGGAAACACTCAAAAACGCCTACCCTAGTAAATCATCTTACTAGCGTTGATCTGACGCGCTAATTCGTTTACCTTGGTAATTATTTTGCAGTGGGAACGCAAGTTCGGCAATATACTGCTAAGGTGTATGTGTGTATGAGAAAACAGTTGAATTACGGAAAGCGTTGGTGTTATTACGTTGTGCTCAGGAGAGAAACGCGGGCAAATTTAGAGAAACGTAGGTTTGAAATTTCTTTTCTCCTCTCATGGTGTATATCTTAGTATAGAACAAGGTAGAGAGTAGAAGGAAGATTAATTGAACAAAATCATGAGATAATAATGATTGCGAGAAGTCTTGCGCCTTTAAATATCGATCGTCGATTTTCTTAAACCGGAATAAATGGAATGGTGGCAATTGCTACGTCACGAAGCGTGTGATTTATCATGATATGACGTAGTTAATAATTGGAGCTAAGATAAGTTATGAGGGTAGATATAACCATGATCGATTGTTAGTTACGGGTATTTTCTTAGCGATTTCTATCATGGTAGAGCTACTGAATTGCCATCTTAAATTCGGGATTAAAAAAATCACGGGATTTCCGGGTTGACTCGGGTGATTTCGTGTGCTCGAAGAACTGATTTAAATTTTCGTCACTACTTTTCATCAATAACCAAAGAAGCTCTCTAGAATTGCTGCGCTTTCATTCACTTTTTTCTCGAAGTTTCGTTCCGTATACTCGAAGCATCTTTACTGTTATTCTCCCGAATAAGATCCTTGTATAAGACCTCAAACTTAGACAAAAATGAACCAAACGCTACCAATACCTGGGATCTTTTTTAGTTTCTTGAAGACAACTTTCACACACTTTGGGTTAACTGTGCGGCAAATCAGTTTCACTTCAAACGGTCATCTTGTACTTTTTCATTTTCAAGAATAAAACATTTCGAGCGTCACTTGTTCCCATGTAAGTGACCGATAATTGTTGTAATCGTGTTAAAGGAATCAGAAATAAAACAACAATCAAGACCCTTAAGGATAGCTGAAAACTTGAATGACGCTATAGGGGAGAACCAAATATATGGGGATAGACGAAAAATCTGTGTACATAAAGCTACTGTTAGCCCAATAATGACCTACATGGCGGAGACTCGGCCAGACTCTGCAAGAACTGCTGGAAGATGGCTACTGGAGACTGGTGAGATGAAAGTGCAACGGAAAATCACGGGTAAAACATTACTGGACAGAGAACGGAATGAAAACATAAGAATTACTTGGGAAGTGTAAAGTCATTAACTAAATCGCCTTATAAAGAAAGCATCTATGATCATATATAGCGCTTGGACGAAGAAAGAATAATGTAAGTAAGTAGCACGTGATAAGTTATTGGTGAGAAAAAGAAGCATATGAAGACCAAAAAACAGATCGAGTGTTAACCTTGCCGTCAAACAAGTATGATGGGCGGAGTTACGGAGAAAGTACAGGCAATCTCCCTACTGTATATAGAAGGAAGGAGAAGAACGTTAAAGCCGTGATGAAATTATGAGAAAATGTACAATATTCGTTTATTAATGTTTAAAGAATGGGATACCGACTCATTTAGTGGAAAATGAAACTCCTCAAACCTGCCTTTTTATCACCTAATATTTATTAATACATTGAGGACGTAAGATAATGTTTGAAACTTTGGTCGGTGGTGTTTCCACTGGTTGATCTCTCATCCTTCTTATCTATTACCTATAGCGTATTGCTGTTGATTATTACGGAGGCACTTGATGGAATGCGTTTTTTTTGCGTCACTGTTATCTTGAATGCTATCGTTTCTTGATGTGATTAAATTGTGTATTACTCCACTGGGATTGCTGATTTCGTAGTATGTTAGTGGCTGGTGCCTGCAAAAAATAGCTATCAATGGCCGTCATTGAGTTGATATTTTTGATTGTCAATACTTCGGTGAATTGTTTATCCTATCTATCAAATGTATTGTATGCGTTAAAACAGCGTTGTGTAGGAACAGCTCTGAAAGGTCTATAAGTAATCTCAGTTAATCGGGGAAATTTTACGGAAGTTGCCTAGCTCAGGAATGAAAATAAATAGGACTTCCCTTTTGAAAATGCATTATTTTTCTGGAATAAGCACGGAAAGATATTTTTGGTTTCGTGAAAGAAGGTTGAAATTATTTAGATTCGAAGGACGACATTGTGATAAATATGTGTTTTTAGCATACCACGGCGTCTATTCAATCATTTCTTGCTGCTTCCTAGATCCAACTCTGTTCGTAGTATTAACCGTACAGGCCAATCAACTACCTACCGACCAGTTGGAGGGAACCGACCTAAAACAGGTGGCTTTATCTCTACTTGCCATATTTGACTTTTCTACGTTTCTTCCTCCTTCAATGTACGAGTCGTACTTATATTTTATTTTTTGTGAGCGTAGTTAAAAGCTAGGCCTAACTCTTTATGCCTTTACGCCTTTATCCTCTGCCACCCATTAATAACGTGTCGTTAAATGATCGAAGCTCAAGTATTTTTTAAAGTATGTGAGGGTCGTTTTTATCCCAATCGCCAGTCAAACCACGCCTCACATTTCGTGTCCAGTTCACGGTAATGTTTTGGTAAAATTCGTCGCTTGTCACCCTTAAGGTGTTTAATGAGGGTACTCTATGCATGTGAATGACCTAGCCCTATTCTTAGCGGTTAATGTATTTTATTTACTTTCCACTGCCACCGAAAACAGCTCTTAAGGCTTTTTAAATCGGGAAATTAACGTGTGTTAAAGGATGAACACACACTCAACCATTCCCTTGAATGGTAAGACATCCTCTCAGGTGGGACTCGAGCACGCGACCATTGAGTTAGCAGGTGAGGAATTTACCCCAACTCTTCCAGGGCCAGCAGGGATTCACTGTCCAGTTCCCTTTGTATAAACATCTAGCACATGCTCTGCGCTCGTAATTTTCGTTCAGGCAAGCAGAATCACGGCCTGAGTTTTCAAGTTCATGATTTTACTTCCGAAATTTTGGGTATAATAATTAACTCTTTCGATAATTCCTTGCTCTATACTGCATCTGTAGGTCTTTATATCTTGAACATATTAATTGGCAGACGAACATTGGGTCATTTTAAGTTTAAATACAGTTTTTCTCCAATTACCATTTGAAACCCTATACCTCTAAAAGTTTGCGCGGTAATGTTTTGGCACAATTAGTTATATGCTAATCACCCTCTAGGTATTTTACCGGGCACTATGTGCATGTAAATGGAACTTCCCTCTTAAGCATTAGGGATTTATTTATTTTTATTTTTTTTACAGTCATCGAAAACAGCTCCTAAGGCCTTCTATATCGAGGGCTTTAGCAAGTACTTAAGGACGAACAAAACCTACCATTCTCTTGAGTGTGGAAAAATTCACCCTGGTGGGACTCGAACCCGCGACCCTCGGGTTAGGTGGCGAGGGAGGCTCTTTAGGCAGTAGTCGTCGCATAAGGATCGAACACTTGCTTTGTGCTCGTAATTTTCGCTTGTGCAAACAATATCACGGCGTGAGTCAACTCAAACAGGCTGAGGAAAGTTTGCACCGAACTGTGTAAATATATCTCTATACGTTTTATCAGTCCTCATTGTCTTTGGGAGCACCTTTGGAAGCGCTTGGAAGCACTTGAATGACATTGAGAAGAAGGCATTGAGACGCAGGAAAGTGGAAGGGATGGGTGTTATAAATCAACACACGTGAAATACCGCTCTGAGCGACGCGCCATCTCGATAGGTATTTATTAAATTCTTAGACAAAAGTAATTTAAAAGTAATCTCGAAACATTTTTATTAAATTCTTAGACAATGTAATGTAAATTCACTTTGAACAAAAAATTCAATTTCAATTTTCACAATTACAATACAATTTGATAATTATTTCAATTTCAACCAAAATGTTAGACCAACCAATATTATTAACTTAACATTTTATTGTAGATGACCCTGAGACATATAAATGTGAATGATATGAATCTAATATCACATTCCTAGGTCCCACTAAGTCAAAGACTTGTCAGCAGGTGCCTTAAACATTCAGCAAGACACATACTTTTCATTTACAGTTTATTCATTTTACTACTCTCCACCCAACAGATACTTTTTGGATTGTCTCTTGACATCCCCAATGGTTTGCAAATTCCTCAGTGAGATCGGGAACTCGAAGAAAATCTTTGGTACCAGTACTTCCTGTTTTCTAGACCCGTTTGTGTTGAAGAACCTTGGCACTTCATACCGTGTCATATCACGTCTTTGAATTACGGACATTGATACCTTTCATTTTTTATTTTTTGTACTAAAATAATTATCTAAAATAATAATGTATTTCATTAGTTGTGAAATTGGCAATATCTCATATTTCTTATATATTTCACATATGTCAGCTGAACTATTTTCATTACTAATCAATTTCAACGACCTATCTGATTTCTCTTCAACATTGTTAGATAACAGCTGCTAGTGTTACCCCAAACAGTAATTCTATATCTTATTAAGCTTTGCCAATGTCACATATATATTTTTTTATTTGTATTGGCAACTAATTTCTCAAATGATACATTTGATACAGGCATGAAAAAGATACAGGTATCGACCGGAAGGGTGGCTCAGAGATGAAAACCCGTCGCTGAGTCGTGAAAATCAGCGAAAACATTTTCTCCGCAAACATTTGTCTCATAAATTACTCCCGCGGTGGATCGCGACGGGGAGACGCAATCAGAGCCGCCTTTGGCTTCGGCCTTTCTAACTCATGTCGTCGACGTTCGTGATAGCGTGCACTTGCGTTCAGAGGTATGTGCTCGTCGTTCTAAAACATCTTATGTAACCCTCTTTCTACATGAATGGGAGCAGAAGCGTCTGGCGAAGACACTCCCAGAGGAGTGGTGGTGGATCACGGATCGGCATTCAGTCCGTCGCGAAGCGTAGTGTGTGTGTATGTCAATGAAGCTAGAGAGGCTAGGAGATGGAGTTTCAGCGGAATGGATCGGGGGATGATTGCCGTCCTGAAACTTTTTATTAACTTCTAATTAAGGTGGTCGGAGCGAGTTTTGTTTATGTACTGGTTTGCGTGAAACTAAGTGCATACGTATTCTCATTAGTGATATCTCTTGATGAAAGTGAAAAAAATGCATTTTACCGATTTGTTTTTTTAGTGAATTCATTGCTATTTTAGCATGTAGCCTCGTGGCAAATGACATATATTTCGTAATATTTCAAGTATATGGTTATGTACAGATTTTCTTATTTACGCAAAACAATACTTTTTTTATGATTGTACCTAATGGTCGCTAGCAAATATCAAGGTGTCATTCCGAGTCCAAAAAATCGAACAGCATATTTAATTATAATTTCGCCTACATTCCGAATACCGCGCCGAAAACACAAGCCAGCACAAGCTTTAATTAAGGCAAAAATGTAAAATATAATTATAGCATCATTTCAGTTACTATATGCATGGTGGGTTCTACCGCATGAACACATGCACTTGAGAGAAACGTAGTCCTAGAATCTTTTTTCGACTTGAAAAACACTAACATTACGCTATTATAGTGGGCACTGAGTGAAACACTAATACCCTTCCAGCCACCTCAAAATGATCACCGCATAATATAGTTCCCCTGCGATCGTGTTGAATTTCAGACGTTAATTATGTGTGTTTGTGCATGCGAGACCCGTTAACCCAGTGGGAAGATTGCTAGAGTTCCTATGTGGGTTATAGGGAACAGGATTAGATTCCTGGGAAGGGGTCACGGATCCTTTTTTCTCGTTGTAGTTATCATTATTCCGTTATCGCTATCCAAAGTTATCGCAATTGTTATCCAAAAGGCAAACCGCTCTAGTAGGGCAATGCTCACAGTCACTGCCTTAAGAATGCACTCCCATCAATTAATGTGGTTTAGGCGAGATTTTTTCCTAGTCGTAATGGAGAAAATATTTGTATTTTATTTTTAATTTCAGTAGCTCTAAGAAGCATAAAGTTAATATTGTAATATTATTGGCGCAAAAAGTATTGTTTTATATGACTATTATCTCAGCAATTAACTAAATATTCAGAGCAGTATAACTTGAACGGGTGTAATCCACTACAAATATAAACTGCTGATTTACTCAGAATTGAGTTGGCTTGGCTGTGTTAGAAAAAAATATGCGGCAACTCTCTTATTTTACTGGTTTTTTTGTTGCATTACTAATTTTGGAGAAAAAGTTTATAAGGTTCGACAGCGTTTAATCGTCAGAGGACGGACTTTCAAGTACTACGGTGTTGGCCAGCTGTATAAGTCAGGAGTAATAATAATTTGAAGATGTATTGAATTGAATTGAAAACGATTTATTAAAAAACTTTTACAAACCTGATGATTGTGCTCAGCGCCGAAACCCGTGTCGTGTTTGTACGAATGTGCAGATATTTCTCTGTGGTTTGTAAATTTTTTTAAATAAATCGTTTTACATAATGGAATACCTCAAAGTTACCAGTGAGCTTATTTTATTTGAATTGAAAACAGTCTTTATTGTTCTGGGACTTTAAGTCCCCTGGAACATTGAAATATAATTACATGCCACAAATGGGGCCAATGGTGACAGCAATAGATACAAATTTCATTAAGGAACACCACATATAAACCAACAATAATCAATGAATAAGAGAATAAATAACATGTGAAAATTAGGGTAACAGTGCACAGATTTAAGATCACACATTAAGGATTGAGAAATTAAAACAGGCAACATAGATTATCAATCGCATTGCTTACACATTTTTCATTAAGAATAATGGAATATAAAGTAATAGAAAGCAATAGATGCAGAGTATCTGATTTCGGGCGTTTCTCCGCGTGTTATCCATTTATGACGGCATTTTCGCCAGCCATCCTCCGGGTGCTTTCAGGTCTTAAGTGGCGATGCGAGATTATGGTCCGTTTTATACAGTCGCGTCTGAGCAGCTGGATTAAGATGGTGCTTGACGGTGACACAGGTTGGTATGGTGTAAGTATCTCTGCATTGCAGAAGAAAAGCTAACGATGAAAGAAGTTTGCTCTTCTTCCTTCGTAGCTTCTCAGATCTTCGCGTCTTTCTGCAAATTTCCACCCCGTAGAGGCGGGTAAAGTTAATACCAAGGTTTCCGCGGCGTTTAGCACGAAGAGTGTCAACTTTCGGGCGTCCCACCGCCTGGTGTCCATTAACGACGACAGTTTCGTCGTTAATAGACACTACGTTGCCTTCATCCAGCTGCTCAGACACGACCATAAATGTCCAAAATCTCGCATTACCACTTCAGACCTAAATTTGCCAGCAGGATAGCTGGTGAAACTATCGTCGACACTACGAGGAGGAACGCCCGAAAGCAGATACTCTTCATGCTAAACGCCGCGGAAACCTTAGAATCAATAAAGGTTTTTTAATTGCTCGGGTTTCCACCGCGTTCATGTTGACTTTTGACAACAGTTTCGCCCGGTCTCCTCCGAGCGTCTTCAAGTCGAAGTGCCTGGACACCAAAATCGTCGAATTATATTCCTGTTCTTCTCCCTCCAAGTGTTATGATTGGTCCATGTCTGCCCGCCAAATCCTCTTCCGGGAAGACGTGGACCAGTAATAGAATGACCAGTAATATAAGTCGACGATTTTGGTGTCCAGGCACTTCGACCTGAAGACGCTCGGAGGAAACCGGGTGAAACTGTTGTCAAAAGTCAACATGAACGCGGTGGAAACCTGGACAATGGACAAGCCTTCATTCAAGCCCCGCGGAGACCTACGCCGCTATAACTTCGTATCAATAATTGGAAGGCTTTATTCTTTTTTCCCTAGGGTGTTACCCAGTGCCCTGCGGGCTGTACTGTAAACATTCGCGACCCGGATGTGGCTCGCGGGTGTTATAAATAGCCGGCCGCTAATTTAAAAAAAGTCCCACTCTCTCTTTCTCTCAACTCGCAAGAAGTTTGCCCCTTGGCATATAAGTAGGATGAATTGTCTGGATTAAACACCTGCACTAGCGACGGCATTCGGCAACACCGTGGGTGCGTAGCAGAATGACATATTGTCTTGTTCCCGCGCCAGGTAACCAGAGGTGTCAATCGTTTCTTGAGTGCGGTGGTGGTAATTGGCGTCACATGGATGCACGCCCTCCCTTAGTATGTATTGCCGCGACACCTCTCTCTCGCGCGAATGAAATTGCTCGCCTCCCTGCGTATTTTTGGGAACGGGGATGAAGCCAAGGAGCACTAATCGCTCGCCACTGTTTGCTCCATCATCACGAGGGTGGAGTTTTATTTTTGATTGCCTTACGCCCAACACCGCCCGTACGATAGGTATTCTCTCCGTCGTTATTTCCGTCGTCGTATTGGAGAATTTGACCAGTGCTCCACCCTCGAAAAATTTGCGATCTAATGTAAGACAAGAAGAGTCTGTGAGAAAAGAAGTATAATGAAATCTCTGCAAATAAGGGGAGACAAACTTACTTATTGGGCTCATTTAGAGACACAGCAGCCTATGGAATGAAATATTGGAAAAAGGAATGAATGCGAAGAATTACAAAGGATGAATGGAATGCATCCAGCGAAGAATGAAGAACGTCAACGTGAAGAATTATGTAGGAATGAGCAGTATGCAGAAAAGAGAATGGAGTGAATAGCTGCAGAAAATCAATCTTCGTATTGATGGCTACTGATGATAAAGATGATGAATGTGAGACAGTGAAAGACAATATTTCAGTAGGGTGATAAGTATATTCGAGTACGGAGTTTGTTACTAAAGAGTTATTGATGATTAGTTTTGTCTAGGGAAGCGAAACTCGCCGTGTGCAAAAGTGTTCTCCTTCCGACTTTATTATCTGGCAGCGAAACTTCGGTATATCACGAAAAGTACGAGAGTAGACTAAATGCAGTGGGAATGGGATAACTGTGAAGTGTTTGCGGGAAAAAGTAGGGGATAGGTTAGGAATTAGTGGGTCGTGAAATAATTAAAGTTGAATGCTCCATAAAGGGATTTAAGTGCTTTGTTGGTTGGGCTATTTTGAGTGCATGAATGAGAGTCGAATTACGAAATAGATAAATCACTGTGGAGTAAATGTGAGAGGAATGGTTAGACCGAGAAAATCATGAGTGAATGTTGTGGACGATACTATTAAGAGATTGAACCCTAGGAGTCTTTAGAATACGAGAGTGGGTATGAAACAATGCATGAGTGTAATAGAAGCAAATGAAGTATCCAAGGATAGGGCATTATGGAGGAATTAATGGAAAGAGAGCCAGTTTTATAGGTCCAACAGCAATAACAAAGTTCTTTGCTTATCCCCAAAGAGAATGGCGTGATGGGTATGCATGTAATTTGATTTAAATGAAGAAGAGATTCTATTTTAGTGACCACAGTACTCACCTATTTACGCATTTTCTTTGATAAACTCCGTATACATTCTACTTGTCTTCATATATCCATCTATAAATGCTTTTCACTTTCTCTTCCCCCTTCGCCTCCCCACCGTACGGAAGCAAGGCGTAAGTGTATAATCTTAGTAAAAATTGAGACACATTTAAACATGACCTTTAAGATTTCTACTGGAGATAGCATAATTGATAATCGTTTCTGCTTCATCATGAATGTTAACGCTGAAGGAAAGTAATTTAAGCTAAAGAAGAAGTGCATTCCCATCTTTGTCAATATCTTTTTACTGCGCCTGGCAATTTCGAGAAGTAATTTTCATTCAATAGGGTGTTCTACCAGCTGATTGGTAAGTTTTTGGACAGTCCTTATCCCAAATTCCCAATTTTGGGGACATCTTCTCCCTTTCCTACAAGTAAATTGCTCGTCATCAAATCATTCATAAATTACTAATTCCCTCTGCCTTTCTTTGAGTCGTCCAGAGTTCCTATCCTCTTCCTTCGTCTTCCACTCTTCCCCAGCGTTCTCCCCTCTATCACCCTTTTCAACATGTCCCCGCTTTTCAAAACGTTCTCCGTTCGCGTTTTTGCTTTCTCCAAACCTCCGCCACGGACTGCCCTTCCTCTCTCACTGTATATAATACCTCCTCGCTCATCTTCTTCCCCACCCAGCTCACCTTCTCCATTCTTCTCCAAACGCTAAAGCCGAGAAAACAAGGAGATCCAGTCTGTAAATAGAAAAGGTCTTTCAGGCAAAGGCATTAATTATTCATTTTTTCAACCCAGGCACTGGAAAATGAGTATTTTACGTGTGTCAAAAACTGATATTTACGGAAAGAGCGTGGGAGTAGATTTGAGACCTTCAAAATGTAGCGATGAATGACATTCACGGAGAAAGATCGATGGAGAGAGAAGACATAAAATAGAGTTTTAAGCATATTTTTGGAAAGGAAGATGGTGGGGAAAATTCGGAGGTCGCAAAAGTCGCCATTGCTATCGATGGAAGCAGGCGATAATTTGTGGAATTTTGCTACGTTAAGCATGATGGATGGAGAAAACACTTAGTACAAATCCACTTAGGTTCTTTATGTCACCGATGGAGTTAAACGTCTACTGCGTCATTTTTAAGGTAACCTTGACATATATATAGCTTTTTAAGTGCTTTTTATACCTTGGATTAGGCGTGAGTGGGGGTTCAAGGGCTTGTGGTGGGGAAGGAGTTTTGTTTTGAATTAGTCTGGAATCCTGCTTATTCTCTAATTCAAAATGTAAACCCCTTCACAAGACAAGCCCTTACCCATAGTATACGAGAATCTGGAAAAACTGTTTGTTTTCTCAATGTTACCATGAAAATGACGCAGTATATGTTTAAATCGATCGGTGAAATAAGGAACCTATGTGGAATTTGCAAAGTTATTTCTTTTCATCATGCTTTGATGGTAGTAGTTTGAAGAGCCCACTGGATGTTGCAGAGGAGGATAAATGGGTGAGCTGGGAGCAGAAAAGAAAGAATATTTAAGGGAGCGTGGATGGAAGCAAAGGATATATTTAGAGCTTATAAGGGATTTGATGCAGGTTAGGTGGAATGCTGTGTAAGGGGATGGTTACAGAGCACCAGGAATTTGCGGGGAAAGATAACAGAGTCCCAGTCTACGGAGGGGGATGAGGATTAAAGTCAGAGACGTCACAAATTCATACGAATAATTGGTGGAATATTTATATTAGTTGCGATCGATGTTCATTTTAGCTTCTTATCTTTCCCTGTATCTCATGCAGACGCAAGTACCGCTTCCACCTCCGATCTCATCGTTGGTGCGGAATCGGTGGGAGTAGTCGACTTCTGCAGGCCCTATAAGTAATCTGCTTTAATTTAGGAAAAATTAAAAATAAAATATGATAGTCAGGTGCGTAAATCTCACTATTCCCCGGGAGAATTAGCCTGTTTTGTATAGTTTTTATGTTTAATTAGCGAAAAATGGCGTAGAAAGGTATAATTTTGTTGTTCATAGTGCTTGGTATGGTTGGTGTTGAGAGGAAACTTCTGAATGAGATTAGGAAGAGGCAGAGTAGGTGGGTAATGAGGGTTGCTTAAGACCGTAGTAGAGGGGAGGATGTTGGGTAAGCGGGGAACGGAAGACGGATAATAGGTTTAAATGAGGGGATAAAGAGAGGATAGGACGTTTGCTGAGATGAAAAGGGCGTTGTGTAAGGAGATAAGGGTCTGTGCCTGTAAAAACTTAGAGGGTTTGTACTATCTTACTTTTAAACCTTAACCGGTACATCACCCTAATAATAATGATCGAACAAAGGGCGGGTTTTTCTATGTATCCAGAATATAAATAAAAACCGGTAGATTACCGTAATCAATCGATCAACCATCGAAAAATGGATGCGTCTTTCTAGAACAGAGTTGCTACAGGCCCGGAAAACCTGAAAAAGTCATGGGTAAGGAAAAATTAGCTTGAAAATATTATTTTCCAAGTCAAAATCGGATTTTTTTCAAGTAGTGAGAAGTAACATGTTAAGCGCTGTCTATTGGTGTGTGGACTTATGGTTTTTAGTACCTTTCATGAACGACGCAGTGGAGCTCTTATTAGGTGTTTAGTGAGTAATTATGCCCCTAAAATAAACTTTCACGTCCTATTCTTTACACTAATGCTGAGGAAGGTGGAATATTTGTTTCTCCTCAGATTGTACACAGGTTAATCGAGGCCCTTGTCGTGGCCGAGACGTAGAAACAATTTAGCATAAAAAAGGAGGCCGATTTTCCCACAGAGCAATTGTGGCGGCGCGGCACTCCGTTTTTTGAAATTTTATACCCCCATTAGTGCATCGTATTTAATGTGTGGTTCACTTCTTCTTGCGCCTACTTCAAAATACACACTTGCCACAGAACGGATATTTCGCCTGGAAAAATGGAAATTTTGGGCTTGAGAACCTGGAAAAGTCCTGGAATTTCATAATCTCTGTTCTACCATGTATACGTATTCAGAATATGGATAAAGTGACGTTTAAATTATTTTACGCTGTAACCAACATAATGAGCACAGAGTGTGGGTGCCGAATACGCGCCGCCGGGGTGAGAATGGGTCAGCAGCGGAAAATGTCACCGGACCCCACCTATAATCTCATCACACCGTATTTGCGTCCATCTCTTCGATTCTCCGTTTATGTTTCCCTCCCCACGATGAATGTGGGCGTGCTGAAATCTTCTCCTCTTCATCCGATCAACGGCAGCCTGTTGAAGGTGGTGGCTCCGGGCCAATTTGGCAATGGAAGCGAAGGGGGTAGGTGTATATACGTATTTGAGAAGAGGGGGAACCGAAGGAGGGTTGGTCTTATAGAGGAAGGAGAATGCAAGGAGCCGGGGATGTGTGGATTGGTAGGGAGAGAATTCTTGCTTTTTCTCATTTTATTTCGACCGCCCCTTCTGTATCCCGACATCCTTCCACCCACTTTGCAGCGTCAACACGTTCGCAAGTGACGAGAGATTTGAGATTACAGCTCGTTAGGCGTAAATGTTTACCTTGGCAAATTCATATCTCTGCCTTGTCACACTCACATGGACTGGTTCCCGCGGTACCAAATCCATTTTGGTTTGATGGTCGCGTTTCCGGTAAAGAAAGGAAATCTCCGGACCCACCGATTATCTTAGAGATTGGGAAACCATTTAGGCAGGTTGTATTTTTTTGAAAAAACATTCACGTAATTTTTCGTGAGAAATTGTGATGTAGCTGTTATAGAGACTATGCTTGTCATTTTGTTAAAGCGACTAGTTGGCAAATTCAAAGGTTACGGGCTCGAATCTTGCCTTGGGATCGATTGTTGTCGTAGTCTTCAGATTATTATTTTAAGATTAATATAATATTGGTATCTGGTGTGTACCATGTGGTAAATCATTTCTTATCATTATTATGATAACCTACCGGTTAAGTTAGGTTGAAATGGAAGAGAGTAAAAATTCTCTTTGGTTTGCTGTTCACTCCGTTCTCCCTTCACGCAAACCGCTCCATTCCGTCAAAACTCATTATTTTAACTTACATGCATATCCATTCTGCCATTCCCTCCCGGGTTATACGTAGCCAAAAGAACTTAATTCTCCGTATTAGACTTAGAAAACTGGGTTCGTTTTTAATGGGGTCTTCCAAACTGCCCCTTCCGTGCTTGCCTCCTTTGCGTCTGCCTCACTCATGCGTTCCTTCACACTCGTTCTCTTGTTCTTAAGACTTCGAATACTAACGTTCTTAAGGTGGTTGGAACGATTTTTGCCTATTTATATATTTGCTTTAAACATAACTTACGTGTTCTTATTATGATATCTATTTATAATACTGCTAAACAATGCATTTTATGAATTTTGTGTTTTGGCAATTCGATGCTATTTTAACGCGTAGCCTTATGGCACATGAGATATAAATAAACTCTTTTCGGGTTACTCACGGGGTTACTATTTCCATTTTATCCAACGTTTCGATTAGCGTCTCTCTCAATAACCCTAATTATGATGAGCGTGCCACTTTTCGAAACTGATGAAATGGAAATATGAACCATGTGTGTAATCCGAGAAGAGTTCACTTACAGTATTCGCCGGGAAAGAATTAGTTCTTACATGAGGTATACTTCGCAATAATTTGATTACATACGTACATATTTTATTCTAAATCGAAATACTTCATTTTATAATATGGTAATGGTTAATAACAATTATCAAGCTGCTATGCCGAGCCAAAGATTATAAACGTTTTAGATATAATCTTTGCCTAAATTTCGAATACCGCGCCGAAATATATATCATTGGCTTGTGTCATAACATGCTTTAATTAAAGCAAAAATATATAATTATTGTATCATTTCCATTACTAAATTTCTGGTGAGTTCCGCCGCAAAAAGAGATGTTTTTAAATGATGTGCGGTCCAAACTATTTTTTCGACTTGAAAAGTTATTAAAATAAACACTCTATGACCAATGATTTCCTCCCCAGCCACCTTAAGAGTATTTACCACCTCTGATGACTTTATCGGTCATTCCATTCGCTTCAATATCATATACTTAAGTTGCTCGTCTGTCATCCATTCTCTCAACAGGGCCAAAACCAATTAATCACGCTTTTCTCATAATCGTCCGGAGTATCCATTCCACATTCTTTCATGTCGCACTCATTCTTATACCTATACTTCCTACTTTTACCGAAAACACTTTTCAGATAACTCTTACGTATAGCATTGTCCCTTGTTACTACTTTCTTCACTAAATCAGTCTATCGTCACTCAGTCAGTTCACTATCTGAAATGTTGATTATTGCGACTAGTCGATATATTCGACTCCATCAACGATATCCCGGTGAACAACCCGATCGGAAAGGCTAAGTGAGATTGTTACGAAAATCTGGCCAAAATTAATACCGCTGCTATTATGTCTTAGGGTACAAACACACAGAACGCGGCGTGGCGCGACACGGCGCGGCGCGGGGTGGCGCGGCGCGTCAATAAGCGTTAACCCACACACACAGAACGCGGCGCGTCTCCTACTCTCCTACTCCGTCAGTGGCCAAGATGGCGTTGAGCAAGTTGGATCGTCACTTGCTTTGTTTAGAAAACACTTATTTAAAGTCGTGGCAATTATTAAATAAATGTCGCTATATTTTACTCTAAGTTTTTATGAACTGGATAGTAAAAAATATAATGATAACTGTTGAAAAAACTGTTGAATAATAAGCACCATTGAATATTATTATGCAATACACTTGCTTGGAGCATTGACTGCCATTGCCACCTCATTCCACAGCTTGTCTACAATTACTCTGTTCTTGTAGTACTTATGCTTCGCCTACCACAGTGCAGGCCTAGAAAGCACTTCGTTAATAAGACACTCGCCATCCATCACTACGAGAAAAACGCGTGTTACCGCTCCAAAAAATCAAACTCAACTGGTTCAAGTGGAGACGCGCCGCCCCGCGCCGCGCCGTGGCGCGCCGCGCAGCTCTCTGTGTGTTCTTTCGCATTACAAAGTATGTATTTGTTTTTGAAGCGTCATGACGTGCCGCGCCGCGTTCTGTGTGTTTGTACCCTTACTTACATGATGTAAAGGATGATCTCTACGGTTTTTGATCCGGTAATTTCGAATTTGAAGTTATTTTTTCTGCATTTGTGATATTTTTGTTCTTATTGCAGAATTTGTTAAACAATGAATTTAAAAATCCAAATGAAATTTAAGGTTATTTCCACAATTGTAAATACATAAGGAGTCACGTCGTGACGTGACTCCTTGTGACTCGATCGGAGTTATCTCGAACAAACACACCCCCGCTGAAGTTCTTCGATCTCCCCTAGAGAATCCCAGGATTTGAAGAAAGAGCTCACGCCATCCTAAGCCCTAAGGCTTATGAGTTTCAAGACATTCCGGCCACGTGGTGCAGTTTCTTAGTCTATGCGCCACCCTGCGGTTGCCCACGAAATCCTGATATCCCGAAAGTCACTTCTCATGGCTTCAGGGTGGGCGTTTGATCCGCTTCGCGCTGGCTTCGAGGCGATCGCCACCCTCCATTCCTAATTCTCTCCCTGCTCTTCCGCATGCGGATGTGTTCAGTTATTGAAAATGTCATCCCGATTCATGAGAAATATTTGCGCTGAATTCCTTTGGAATTGAAATTTGTTTGCGATAGAACAATGTTCTCCGGCGTTATACCCTTTATCGACCTTTTCAACATACCCATGCCTCTCAAAACATCCACCCAAAACCAAACCTCCGGAGAAAGCAGAAAATAAGGATGAAGGGAGGAAGAGTATAGGATTATTCGCCAACTTAGGAGGTCCCACCGCGACTGTGCGAATAAAGAAAATACTCGATTCCAGCTTTTGGTTTAATTGATTTAAAAATCGTGCTTTCGCTGACAAAATGCGTTAGCTATTGAAAGTTAAAATTAAGGTACAAAGTATGCAGATTATTACACGAATATATTTTCAATTAACATTTTTTTATAGCCATGGACCCCGACTGCAGCACCATTTCTAAGTAGTTTATTTTTGCACACCACATTTTGACTTCAAGTATCGCAATAATCGGCTAATAACTCAAAACATACGGTGGTAGGATGCATATTTTATCTTTATTCAATTTATCCCCATTTCCCCCGTGTTTCTCCCATTCTCCCATCTAGCACCATGTAATTTCAAGTTTAAAATAGCGTCGGAAAGATGGATTTTGTACTTCATATCAGTTAGAGAACATGTTTTTCCATTAGTACTCATAATATGAATAAAATGCCATTTCTGTTCTATTACGGTGGAACCACCTTAGGGCCGGCACACCCTTGTCCTCCCGCCTCCGTCCGCTTCCTCCCTCCCTAAATGTCCGACTTGCTGAAATTCAGGGTATCCCGAAAGTTGGCGCACATTACAACGTTTCGCCTCCGTCCACTCCGCCCGGAATTCTCGGTCGAGAATATTTGACGGATGCGGACGGCGCCCGGATGTTGTAGTGTGCGCTGGCTTCCGTCCGTCTCCCCCTGCCACACACCCCTGAGGTGGCTTGCAGGGTATTTTGTAGATGTAGATGTAGATGAAGCTCACCTAGCGTGCGAATGTACCAAAAACTCCTGATTATCTATCGGCACGACTTTGGAATAAAAGTTTATTTCACATTCCTCCGTAATGGTGTACATCGTGGAGATATGTGAGACACGATATGGACACAATGGTACCAAACAGACTTCACGGGTAGGTTACAATGTAGCGCATGAGGACAAGTGTGCGGCCTTAAGAGAAAGACAGAGGGTATGAGGAATTAAGGAGAGACCTAATGGCTAAGCATTTAGGTATGTTAGGGAAGGTGAAAAGATGCCCCAGAAATCGGGATGTCCCAGAAATTGGGAAGGACTGCCCAAAAACTTATAAATTAGGTGGTAGAATACCCCAATGAGTAGTTCATGAGGTAGGTGACCGACTACTGAGATCATTTTAGCTAAGCACGACAGGAGGAAGTTTTGTATAGGTCGCATTATTTGGCATGTGCAGGAGTGGGGAAAGACTTGGCGTTGGCCTTCTCTTAATGAAAAGTGGCGATGAGTCCCAAGTTTTCAAGTTCTTTAGGACTTTTCAGAGTTCTGCGGTGTAAGTTCGTTGTGCCAGTCGCACACTTAGGTATCGTGGTTCCACCTTAAAAAACTCCATTACAACTGGGATGCGAACCCAGAGCCTCAGATCAAAATCTAGTGTGCTAGTCACCACTCCCATCTCATCTCTATTTTGTTAATTATCGTCTAAAAATATTCGTATATTATTCTCTTTATGTTATTTTGAGTTAAGTGGATAGCTATCCAAATACCTCTAGCATATAAAAATGTTCTGAAGAAAATATGTATTTTTTTCCTTTGTTGAGAATCCTAGCAATTCAAAGGATATCCCTTAAAGTTTTCTGAAGGGGTTTTATCAATTTATTGAATATTAAGTTGTTAAGTGACATTTGTTTGACTGAAAGCAGGAAAAAAGTAAAAGAAATCCTGTGAGTAGAATTCCTGCTTAGCATCGACGCAGTTTTCGTCCCAGAGGAGACAGTAGGAGCAGATACAAATTCGCAGCAAGCTCTGAAGCTTAATTTAATATTGAGCCAACTTGAAACGTTAACAGCGAATTTGAGTTGCTCACAAGATATCCGTTTATGATCGGCCATCAAAGTGGACTTGTGTCGACAATTGTGCATCTTCGTTAGTCTTCGGATTCATTGTCGCAATAAACCCTTTGGAATACAAACAAAGACGATTCTCTTATCTTCGTGAGTTAAGACATACTTCCTGACAGAGTAATGAACGGTTATAGTTACTCTGCTTTGGTCAATATCGCAATAACTACTGAGAGCGTTACATTCAATGAGTGATAGTCTGTGCAGATAAGAACGTACCTATCACTTCACTTTAGCGTCAAAGAACGACTATGGTTTACACTAGTCACGGCCGATTTTTTACGTATAGTAAATTGAATTCGTTGAAGAAGATACATATTTAAAAACGTAAGTTTTTTACCGCCTAGTAATTATAAACTCTACATTATCAATTTTTGACGCCTTTACTGAAAATCAACCCATAGCCAACAACTACGGGGGCGATTGTTGAAGTCCTTTTATTCTTAAGCGCACATAAGTTCTACCTACGATACATTTTGAAGTGCGCTGCCCTGTGAACAGGGTCTGAAACGAATGGAAAGCAAGTGTGATGTTGTGTTGAAAAGTGAGGAGCGCACTGGAGCGAATGGAAAGCGCCCATTATCAGCCGTTCACTACTGACGTTCTAGCGAACTGGAAACGAGAAAGAGTCAAGTATAGTTGGTGTGAGGTAAGTGCATGAAAGAAGAGAATTTAGCGAGTTCAATGAATCCTTTGGGGAAAGGCGAAGGCGGATTCTATCTTAAGCCGGTAGTCACGTCGGTCACCGTGCAGTTTGCTACGATAGCCGTCGACGGAGGAATTTTGACTGGGACGAACCAGTGCGTGACCCGGCGTTGAGTTCGCATGAGCAAAACCCTGGTTGAAGCAAACGGGGGAGCGTGCCGTAGAGGAGTAGGCATGATGGCGCGGGAGTTTAAGCGTGGCTCAAAATAATTCTGTTTCGTATTCACGTGGCGCGCGCGAGACGCTGAATGCAGACCGTACATTATCGGCCGTGCTGTGCATTTCATTAATGCGGCGTCGCATTTTGATTTTGGAATTTTTTCGGGCTCGCTGTTGGAATGATGAATACCGTCATGTAATATGCATGTTTTTTCCTAACGATAATGTCTGGACGAATACTCCTCAGATTAGCATATCCTAGCATATTACTCCTCCCCCACATTTTCGTGGGCAACAGCTTGCGCAAATGGGTGTTGTTCGCAGCGAAAAAAAAATGTTGGGCTGATTTGAAATACAAACGATTTTTTAATAGTCGGGCGTCATTATTGCCAGTGAATCCACCTGTGCCATCTTATTTCGTAAACACCTAACGCAAGTGTTTTACACATCGACAATATGCGCTCCGTAGGTATACTATGTTAGTCATTAGCATATTATTTTATGTTAATCTTGAAGACTGCGTGGCTAATCGTGATTGTGCATCAGGCTTGTCCAATATTTAATGCAAGTCTCTCGAGTTTCATGAATCAGTAATGAATCATGATTTACTAATGACATTATATGGTTGGATAACTGGATATTCTATTTTGAAGCTCCGTTAAACGCATCAACATTGAAGTTATTTCCGACTTTGAATCTAATACGACGGACATTGTGCTTATTAGAACAAAAACGCCTTGGTTACGGTTAGGAACTTAAAAGAATAATGCCTACTGACCATGGCAAAATATTCCATGAAAAGGTGAAAAAGTCTTAAATTTAAATAAACGTTTTTTTAATAGTAAAGACAACCTGCTCTTTTTCATGTAAAGTTTTATAAAACCAGCAATTTAATAACTGAGCAGTATTTAAAAATTTTCTTTGGGGAATTTTACTGTAATCAAAGTCATAAATTACGAATAAAATATTGATATCATCCGATCGCTTCTGCAACCGCGGCACCACTGAGTTGAGTTGAGAATTCGATCAGCAGTTCTCGGAGGAGAAAAACGGCATCTTTAGGACTAAATTGGAATTTTACATAAGTTTCGACATCTAGAAATAATTGAGATCTTATAACTTGGCATACTGTCTGTAAAATGTTGTCAGGATACTCTAGTTAGAGATACGCTATCTTAAAACGAGGAAATTGAATTCAATGAAGTACAATAACTCTTAAAGCTTTTTATTTTTACTTTTACTGATTATTATTATTAGGTAATCTTCCGCATAGGGTGGGTGCAAATGGAAGTGATTAAAATCCTCTAGATTTTTGTGAGTGCTGGGCCCTATCTACCTATAGTTTTAATTTCTCTATCTTTATATATCTCAGCATACGTCCTACCCTTCTTCATCCCATCCATAACACCTATTCTGTTCCTTCACCTTCCCCGCTTGTCCGACATCCTCCCCTCTATCTTGGCCTTCAGCAACTCTTCGCCCCTCATTATCTCCTCCAACCACCTACTTTGCCTCCACCTAATATCATCCTGAAGATTCCTGCCCTCACCCACCATACCAAGCACTTCTTCGTTTTCATTTCTTTCCGTCCACCTTCTCCATCCTCCTCCACACCCGCGTCTCGAACGCCTGTAGCCTATTCTCGTCCTTCTTTCTCCGAGTCCACGTTTCTGCCCCATTTAACGCTGCACTCCATATCAACCTCTTCACCGGTCTCTTCTTTATATCCTAGGCTTCCGTTATCAGCCTCCTTCTATTAGTGTGGTGTTCATTAAAATATTTGCTGCCTTAGATGCCTTTTTACGTCATTTAAAACAAGTGACGGAAAGTTTTATCGCCCATGCATTAGCGCTTGATATTCCCTTACTTTTCTTACGACTGTATTGCCTTTATGAAGTGAGAAAACCAGGTATCAGTTAGCAGAATATGATATTGGTACAAAAGTTGCGCATGTTGTGAAGCCCTGCTAATTTAGAAGCAAATGGCTTGATTGAAATTGAAGTAGGTCTGTTGTGTGCTTTAGACAGTCAGCATTACGGATACTTAGAAGAAAATAGTTAACTTTTGCCAGTTTTATTAATATTAAATTTTATTCGTCTCAATTCCTTTCTTTCTCAAAAATATAATTAAAAGTGCATCTAAGGCAACAAAAATTTTTAATTCACATCAACAATTGCTTAAATAAGCAAGCCTTGAGATGAATTTTACAGCATCGATTTCGGGTTCCTCGTTTTGAAGACACAGCTTCATCAACTCGTGTGTCTTGACTTTTTTATAGACAGTACTTACACGATCGAGATCATAATTATGAGAGCCGTTTATTAAATCCTCCCCCCAGGGCTCTATCGGCAAGTTGAATTAGGAAAATTGCACTGCCGCGGATGGTTACATTTCGCATCCTCCCATGGAAAGCCTGCCGTTGAAAAAGCTATCCGCGCTTCCGTTTTCCTCAATGTGTTCGTTTCCGTTCCGATAGCCATTTGAACGATATTCGCCAGAAGTGTCGTCGTCGCTTAAAAGTTGCCTCTCCACCTTGCAGTGAGTAATTTGTGTGTCGGAACTATCTCGACACGGTCGTTTAACTCTGTAGCACCACCGCCGTCGAGTTCCCGGTTTGGATCCAAGCCATTGGAGTAAATTAGAGAGTTCTGACGTATATCACCGCCTCCCTCAAGAGCTGTCGCCCTCCGGGTTCTCGAAACTTTAAAAATCCCACTTCCTGGCCCAATATATTCGCTCCGTGTAAGTCGATCTCTCCGACGTGCATCTTCAGTTTACCCCTCTCTCTGCTCGAAGTACCCTGCAAGCCACCTCAAGGATGTGTGGCTGAGGGTGTGAGTTTTCTCCAGTCATGCACTACAGTATATTTTATAAATGTTAATGGCCTATCCTCCAAAGAAGTGTCACCGGTCATCTTCTAAATCTCGTTTGTATTAACGACATTATTACCATGGCTAATAGTAAACTGAGATTATTTGTTGACCTCGTAGTTTTTCATTTATTCATCGTCATAGACCGTTCAATCCTAAGATTGGTTGACTGCAGCCCTCCATCCTTCCCTATCTAATGCTAGTTCTCTTATCATCTGGTAGAACTTCCTCTTTATATAGTCTATGTATTTATTCCTTGGATTTCCTCTTGCGACTTTTTCCTTTAATTATCCTTCAATTATATTCTTCACAAACCCATTGTGCTTCAGAGTGTGCCAAATCTATCATGTTCTTATTGTCTGTATTGTGTTCCATGTATCCCTTTCCTTTTCTACACTTCTGTATACTTCGTTATTTATTATTTTACACGTCCACTTGATCTTCACCGTCCACCTCCAACACCAGGTTTCGAAAACTTTTTTTTCTGGTGTTCTTTTCCAATGGTTCATGTTTTCGATCTATAGAGTGCCACGCTCCACACTAATGTTTTAAAATACGGTTTCCAGTGCATACAGAGAAATTTTGAAACCGGAAGATAGAGAATTATTACCGAAGAATCTATTGGCAATCCAAGCCTGGTGCGAAAAATGGATTTGGCAACTCAACCAATGGCAACTCAGCCGAAAGAAATGCGTGGCAATCTTTTTTTAAAGAAAAATACACCAGAACGATCTTAAAATAAAAAAAAAACAAATCGGAAGTATCCAAGGTCGAGTCCGATAAATATGTATACGTCACGATTTCTCAGGACTTACTGTCCCAATATCTCTGCTTTTCCTCCGTGGAAATTCTCACCCCTTTGCCTTTTCTATTCATCTCTCTTTTCCTCTCCGCCCTGTCTGCTTCTACATCTACATACAGGGCCGTTTTTTGGACATGCCGGGGCCCCTGGGCACACAAAAATGTGGGGCCCCGTTGGAATGTTAAAAAGGGAATGACAAATAAAATATTTTTCTGTTATGATTTCATATTTATTATGCTTATGGCGCAGTTAATCAGTTTCACCAAATGGCAAATAATACGTATTTATTATTGTTAAAATGGTCACTGTTCACTCTCTGGAAAAAATTGAAAATCTGAGGGTAATTTTAGTAGGTATCTACTTGAAAACCGAAAAAAATTGAGCTCCTTTTTTTTTGTCTAAGCAAATATATCGGCATTTCGGGGCCCCCGTGAGGTCGGGGGTCCTGTGCTCGGACCCCGTGTGCCCTTATGGTAAAGACGGTATTGTGTACATAGTACCCTGCAAGCCTACATTTAGAGTATGTGAAAGAGGGTGAGTTTACACTGACATGCACTGCACGGTATCCTACAAAGTTACGACTATGAGAGTACGACTATTAATGCATTAGCATACACCTGCAAATACAGTACAGCCCCGATTCACCGAGGTTCCGTATTATCCGAGTTACAGATCCATATGTTGTGGCTCTATCAAGCCAGTTTAGTTCATGCAAACGAACGTCAGAATTTGTAAATCAATTTGCAATTAAGTGCGCCTACTTTATGGGAAATATCTCTATGGGAAGTCTGAATTTTAAGAATTTTCATTGGCTGAAGACTTTCTACCCGCCAATACTCACTGTTCCTTCCAGCCCTTCTCTTCACCCCTTTCCAATTAACGAACTCACTCCTTGCCGTTTTGATCTGTGCATCCGTCTGCCATCGGATTTTGCGAGAGCTATACTTCTTACGGACGTACGCGTGATGTGAAGGACAAGGCACTCTTCCTATCGAATATGAAATATTTCTAACAAGTCCATCACTTGTATGTCGATCATATCGCACCCGTCAACATGAATATGTAAATCCCGTGAATATTTTCTTTTTTACCAATTTTCTTTGACTTCATTGGCTTAGATAAGCCTTTACTGGCGGAGTGTGCTCTCTACCAAGTTTTGCATGACCAGCTGAATATAGAGGGGAGTCTTAGGCACGCTATAAGTGGTAACACCGAAGGAATAAGCCGCACTTTATTTTTTTTAACGATATTCTTTTCTTTTTAACAAATTGTGAATTTTTAAATATTTAATTTGTTTGAAATTGTCTGCACTTAACCCTAAAACACTAATACTATTTCTACTACTACCATAACCAATTTTGTGGCGCAACATTGAACATTTTCAGGCGTTGCTTATTCAATTCGCATTGCCGCACAAGCATAGAAAAAGTTCTGTATAATTAGGAGAAATGTGATTATTTTAGCTACCCAGGTTTTCTGGGGTACTTCTGCTCAGATGTACAAGTTGAACTTGCTCTAAACACATAGGAGGTGTGCTATATTGAATTATCGAAATCGTGAAATTTTTAATCCATAGTATCATTAGTTGTTAATTGGCTGTTTAACGGTTATTTAGCATGATTGTTAAGGTCCTCATACTAATTAATTTGATTTTATCTTTTCAGGTAAGTGTCATGTTCCATGTATCAACCCTGGCGGTGCGGGCGTGCCTATTGCTATGTAAGTTAAAAATTCAAACCGAATTTACAATAAATGAACCCTAGAAGGACGAAGGTTTGGTGAACAGGAAGAGGGAAGAAAAATAGTTGATGTACATATTTGGGCATGAGGAGAGATAGGACTTGGGAATATGTGAAGAAGGGAACTGTATAATTTTAACTGATTACGTTTGGAGGAGGTAGACAGAACTCTCTGATAGAGAATATTTCGCTCCTATATTCGGTGGAAATCCAATAATGATGGAGATAATTCTTATTTGTGCTTGATTGGGTGGCTGTTTTCTTACACGGATGAATGACGAATCTCTGTATCTGATGGTAATTTTAGTTTAGGAGACAATGTTGCGGGAGGAGCTAAAGGTTACGGAGTTCGATCGCTCTCTTTTTTAAATCAATGGGCGGCCACTATTTCATTGTTGCTAACTTTGTAGGCCTCCAAACTTGGTAAACTCACACACGCATCTCCAAATTAAAAAATCATGGTAATTTAGTTGAAAATGATTCGTAGCTCATTAAAGTAGATTTTTGAAGTAAAAATGGACGCGATATTTTTAATCATGTTTTTTTTGCGTTTATATTCCGCGTGGAATATTGAAAATATTGCTGTTGATTAGGCAAAAAATTGTTTTTTTTTTCGTGGATTTTACTGTGGTTAATGCGGAACTTTTATGGAACATGAAGGAAGAGAATAAGGCATAAAGGGGGTCAGAAGTAAGTGGAGCTGATGAGCTTCGTAGTGCGAGGCAAATGGTTCTTTTTTTCTGGAAAGGTTACTGACCAAGCTGTTTTGGAGAAAATATAATAGCAATAATAAATATATATATCTTTTTGCTAAGGAACTTGTTCAATGGAACTTAACGCCCATTAATAAAGGGAGACTCTGTGGTATAAGAATCATTAAAAGAAACCTTGACGAATTTAATGCAGCTAAGAAAAGATAAAAATATATGTTTGGTTGTATAGTAACGCAATTTCATAATATAAATTGCTAGAACACGCTGTAGAACTAATATGAAAGCGGATTTTTCAGTTTAGCAATGCGTCAATAAGCATCAAACAATTTCAATAAAAAAGAAACAGAAACAAAAAGATCAAAGTAGAATTGTAGGGCCTGCCCAAAAATATAGTTAGATTGTTAGAACGCCTATGTTTGACCCAGGTTTCAGCTGTTAAGTAGGGTTTACTAAGTAGTCGAAATGTGGATCGGTGTGTAATAAAAGTGGTTTCGTTTTACGAGCAATATGCTTTTTATATCCTTGTGCTTTCGACGTAGTTATGTGAAATTTATGACTTTCAATAAATGGTGATTATTTTAATCGGGTTGAGTAATCCTTGCGGGATGTTGACGGATCCAAAAGCGAAAAGCAGTAAGATTTTTTGTAGATAAGGTATTTAAAGGATCAGTATTTACTATCTACATAGTGACGTTCAGATCGTGCGAAGGAAATATTTGAAGGTGTACACAAAATTCGTTGACCCGGTCCAAATTTGAAACGTTGGTATCGTTGGTAGGGTCCCGCAAAGTCTCAAGCCCAGGCCTCCCAGGCTCAGGCACGAAACGTGAAAATTCACCGATGAATCTATCCATGAACGACGTCCTCAGCTTTGACCTACTTTTAGGCTCTTCCGTACCTTGTTCGACTTCATCCGATCCTTCTTGGGACCCTTTAAAAACACATTTTTTTTAAATTTGGCTAATATGATTTTACCCCTAATTCCTCAGCGTCCGTAATATTTCGCGGAAAGTGCTGTTTTAAATCTAGAACTATCTGACTATAGTTAAATCACTGGGTGGAATGGGCTAATTATACTATTTATTTAATCGTGGATTCATCATCATCTCCTTGTAGGCTTTCAACCTGTTCTTCACTAATTCATTATGCCCGCGTACATTTTTCCTTCTCTGCCTAGGTCGTCCAGCACTTCTTTTTCCATCTGGGCAATGATTGATTTAAATCTTCGATATATTCTTGTCTTCCTTCCTCTCTTTTTCTTTCAATCATTCCATAGACTTTTTCACTCTTTAGCTCATGTGTTTATTGGTGTTATTTTACCTCCTACGCTCTTATATTGTAATTGCTTTTTCGATCTTTTCTTGTTATTCCAAGAATTTTTCTGTGGTTCTTCATTTTGATTTTCTAGAAATGTACCTATATGTGTGTGTTGTTGTCGCTCTAGTTTCAATGTCATAGGTTATTATTAATCTAATTTTAGTTTTATTTAGTCTAGATTTTGCTTTATTGCTATAATATATTCATTTTTCCTCATTATATCATGTAGGGACCTAATATTCTGTTGGCCTTTTCTATTTGTGTTTTCACTTCTTGTTGTAGCTTAGGTGCCATAGCTTGTTATTTTTGATCATAAGTACGTGATTTATGTTGATTGCTCGAAACTTTTATTACTGTTTACAAGTTAACATCTTACAGGGCTTTTAACTACTGTTTATAATATTGTTTCACTATTAGATATATCCATATTATATTTTTCTGCTCATTGGAGAAATTGATATAACCGCCGCTGTAGATCATTCTCAGTGAGTTCATAAATGCGACTTTATTGAGAGTGAAATTAGGACAAAGGAGTTCTTTCCTACATTTAACTCCATAGACGTTTCACACACACATGCCCTGAGTGGAGAATAGCCCACACAGGAGAGACTCGAACCCGCGATAGTATGGTTAGAAGGTGATGAATACATCTCTTCGCTACCGAGGCCGGTAAAAAAAACGAGTTCAGAGTATATTTCACTTATAAAATATTTGACAATGTAGTGACAACTTAAGGAGATCAGAATTTATCAATTGTGAGAAAACCAACATCTATTTCGTTGCGATGTATTCACGACTCCTTCCCTTCTTAACCATTGAATTTCCTTGTAGCATCTCCCTGTATGATCCCGTGTGACCTTATGTAGTTTTTGCCGGCAGCCGGATCTGAATCTGATTAAAAATATTATGCCTTTTGAGATGTTGATTCAGGGTCAGTATTAATGTTGATCATGTGAAGTTATACTTCAAATTAAATTGTCATCATTTTCATCTCATTTTTTATTTCGAAAAACAGTAGGTATCGCTATTGTTGTTATCACCTGTTTATCTTTTGAATTTTGTCAGGATTCGACAATATTTTACCCACGTTCTTTATCCATCAAATCTTTCTGCTGCGGAAACGGATAATGTTATGACTTACTCGTATTAGGACGTATACGGGAACATAGAACAGCATTAAATATTTTTTGCGTTATCCACTTCTTAATAACCGATTCCAAACAGTCTACAATGGCGGTAGTCGCCGTAAAATTATTACAAGTGAACTTATGCTTGCGATCATTGGTCCGCAGCATGTGTTCACCGGTGAACAGAATATTTCTTAACGTATATTTTCCATAATTTTCTTGCAAAAATAGTCAAAAAGTTTGCGAATTAAATTTATGCACTCACGTACCTGTGTGTCAATGACCTCGGGAGTTGCTTGTTGGGGGAGAGTTGAGATAACAAGACGGCCAACGTTGCTCTACCGCACGTGAGAATCACTCGTCCAGGTTAGTGGGAGCAAGGTCCTCTTTCTTTTTCTGCCCGTGATTACTCGAAAAGATACGATTTCGAAGAAAAAAATGCTCACCGGAATGTGGGTGTTCACTATTAGGCGTTGGGATTCGGAGTCAGAACATTTATGACTGAAGCTATGTTTTACGCTCTAGACCATAGCGAAAATAAATGCGAACATTTATGACTGAAGCTATGTTTTACGCTCTAGACCATAGCGAAAATAAATGCGAGACAGATTAAAAGAAGAAAGCATTAGTGAAACAAGCGTATTAAACCAATTAAAAAATACTAATTACTTACTATATAAATATAGAGACGAGGAAAAAACTCTCCAAAACGTTCGTTTGGCGTGCATTATTTTATGGATGTAGGAGACATGGAACTGCAGGAAAGCGGCAAGAATCAAGCTTGTGGCAATGGAAATTGGAACTGTGGGAAACTGACGAAATGAAGCAGAGTAAATAGAAAAAGAATGGTACTTGTTTAATTAAACGTGGAATGGCAACACTGTAATTGAGACGTTTTGGGCTTCGTAAGAATTATATCCCATCTAAAAAATGATTGATAAAATACATGGCTAGAATAATCCATCGAGGATTGGCAATTTAAAAAAAAATGTATACACCTCAATGGCTGTTTTCTTCGTGTGTTTTAAAGGAAATATAGGACGAACATGTACAACTATGACCTGGGAGGTGGGAAAATCTTGCTCAGGTGGGATTTGAACCGTGAACGTTTTCACTAACGTAGCCTAGCTAGCTATTCGAGCCTACATGTTCTTAATTGGGGTTGGAGACGTAGTATGTAGGCAGACTAGTACTGCACCCTTCTTATTCGAAATTTAATTACGATTTCATGGCAGCGCTTGCGGCACACGGTCGCGGCTCAGCACGTGGCATAATGTCGTTAACTGCCTCGGCTACGTGACGTTTTCGAGCCGTAAGTACATGGAGTGTTGCCACATCGCGTCGAATGGAGTGGCATTTCGTTGTACAAGTATTGACTCGACGGTTCCGCCTTGGAGAATTTTGATGGAATTATCGTTCATATTTCATGGAAATGTCATTCTGTAACCATATCACCGATGAAACTCTGTAATCTTGAGCAGAAATTAACATTTTTCAGTTATTATACCAAATTTTAGGCCTGGATGTATTTCTTAAACTTGCTGAAGAATAACCTTAAGGTTGAATTATTTGATAATCGTGGAAGATACTCGCAAAATCAAATGAATTGGGTTCAAATTTCGTGAATTTTAGTGTAGTTCCTTGAATCGACTTCACGCTCAAAGAAACCTTTGAGTTCCATGCATAAATATTACAAGGTAATCGAAAGAGGTGCTATAGATGACAGGGAAAGAGATGAATTGGGTACGCGAATCCAAAGGTGAATTCAGGAAAAGCGAATGGAAGACGTATTGAGTAACGCGGGTTATTGTGAATGACGGTTGATCTTGTAAATGGGTAAATTAATACAGCTATGATGTAGCAGGTTCTGATACGAATGCCATAGACTTTTCTTAATGCTGAATGTTTACCGAAGACAGTACATAGGTACATATGCAGGCTTTATATGAGTTTCACATATGCAGGCTGATATCTCAAAAATGACGGGCAAAATACTCAGTCACGCAAAACTTATCAGTATAGATCTTATATATATTGTGTATTTCAGGAGGAATCAGCGTAACTTCTAGAGGAGGTTGGTGTTATGGTTGTTATTATATTATAGTTACATGGTAGGCATGTACCAACTTCTGGCAATAGCAATAAAAAAATTGAAAATGGTGTAAATATCTTTTAAAACATCCTTTAAAATGGTGTAAAGATCCGCGTAAATATCGGCAGGAAAGGAAAGATACAAACCTTAAGTACAACTTAAACCAGTTTTTCTTCGTTAGTATTGATGAATGCCACTGCCTTAAAGAGTTTTCATGGTAACTGCCGAATGCTTCTGACAAAATGGTTGCGTTGCCACAGCTCCGTAACTAAGGAGTTGCGACGCCATGTTCATAGGGCAAAAAATGCTTAAAATCACTTCCCCTACTTTCTCCTGAAACACCGAATATATACTATGATTAGTGTAGGTTATTTCGCTGTTGATAGTCTAATATCTGGATATGGGTGGGAATACGTGGTTGTTTTGTGTATTTAACATGAGCTAATGAATGAGTTTTAGTTTAAACGTGTTATTTTTTCAATAAAATTACACCAAAACCAACTAAATCGGGTAAGTCGTTTTTTCCATATATAGCATCACCCCTCCTCCCTTCCCGGACATTGGCTTTTGGCTTTTATTAGTGTGAGATGACCTACATCCAGTCGACGACAGTGCATAAACTAACCATATTCAGCATACATTCGCCGATTGTGAAATATTTTCAGCAGAATCTTGGCATATATTTTATTGAATGTCTTTTACCGCTACGTAAATTGATTTTCATTGATAATTAGATTTTGTTTCGTTTTGTGGATTTTGTAGCGCCTGGATATTTTCTTTTTAATCTTGTCCATGTCGTTAACGAGAGGTACTTAACGAGATGTCATGAAAAAAGTTTTATGGTCTTTCCCCGAAGTCGTCGTCTCCCTTGTTTGGAATCTCGGCTAAGTTTCTAGCGACCCTGCTGCGAAGAGACTTTTTAGACTCCTAATCAAAACTTTTACATGGTGGCCGTAGCTTTCACAAGGTCAATGAGTCTTTGCTAAGTACAACTCCAGTTGGTGTAATTAACGCTGGAACTTCTTGAACCTTCGTGCATAGAAATTCGAGCAGTTACACTTCTCTCCTCTTCACGAATGGCTCCTGCGTGTGCTCTACTTGGCGAGCTATTCGAGAATTTGATTACGAGCGTAAAAATATTTTGTATCAAGGGGCTGGATTATGTTAACTTTGACGTAATTCAAACCGGAAATCTCAGGAAGAAACGTATAGTGAAATTGTGTCCAGGAGGAGGTCGGGTTTGTTACTTTCTAGAGTGGTAGTAAAACTTGGTGGCAGTCATCTGCACGAAGCCTGACGTCAAGGAGGGGTAGGTGCACGCGGTAGGGAATGGCAAAGGAGAAGAGGTGAGGGTGGAGAACTGCCAAAACAATAGTACTTAAACTGAGAGAGGCGGTAAAGTGTCAGCAGCGCAATGCATGAAAATGCGCAATGTAAAAAACCTGTATATCACGTCATATATTTGTGAATGCAGGGCTGCACATTCCAGGGAGACTAATGTGGTGGTTTCCCGTTGTTTTCCACATCGCAGTACTCCTGCCGTTTCAGTTAATTTTCTTCTCGTCCGAAGCTGTTGAAGTTGATACCGGACCGATCTTCTTGACCTGCGCCATTATTGTCTTCTGCGGAGATTTCTGCCTCTCAGCAGTGGAGCTGGGTAGTTTTGAGTAGTATTTAGGGTGTAGAAAATTCTCGTTGTCTCGTTACAGATTTTTTCCATTTATACATTTTTCCAAAATAAGTATTTGCTGTCACTTAATCTCAAACTCGCCATCCTCAGATTGAGAGTCGAACACGCTACCCATGTGCCAACCCGGAGCTAATTATTGCTTCGAGCCAAAAAAGATGAGCTATTAAGACGTGTATAACACAGTGTACATTTTTAAGTTGGTTACGAAGAATTGTGACCTTGAAAACCCTGGTAGACAAATGCCCAGACTACCTTACTCCCCCGTTCGGAGCTAGTTTGTAGATGATGGGCCCTTCCACTAAAAATTGACCCTTTGCGCAACTGCCACCATGTTTCGTAGCACTGTGCCGATTATTTCACTTTGTTTCAGGCTGAATATTCGAAATCTTATCATTTTTAGCAAACTAGTCGATATTTCGATTTTTGAATCAAAAATTTTCTTAATGATAGGCTTAGGGTGCTTCCGATTTAGCATGGCGATAGCCGGCTATTGACGGAAGCGATTGTCGATCGCCTGGGGACCAAATGAAATTAAACACCTCAAAGCGGCAATTCACGCATGCGTAGTCAGTCTCGCGTACACACAAGCAGAAGCGAATATCTGTGAAGAAATACGCTTTAAGCTCTTCAATTGTTCGGCTCACCTCGGACACCTCGGAGAGAAGAGCCACCGATAGCCGGCGATAGACGGCTATTTCATTAAATCGAAAGCACCGCGGCTTGGCGATCGCCGTCTATCGCCGGCGATCGCAGCAAATCGACAGCACCATTTCCATACGTCCCGGTGTGGCCGAGACAGTCTCGGTTTGAAAATTCTATCCCGGTGTCCCGCCCGGTTGGCAACTTTGTCCCGGTTGAAACATAACCTTGTCTCGGAATGTCTCGTATCGGTTATGATGTCCGTGCGTGGAAAAATAGCGTAGTGGCAAATGTATGGCGAGAAATGTGCAAGTCTAAAACATCGAATCCACTTGTTTTCTGAGATTGAAGCCGAACTGAGCAACTCTTATCTTTCTACTTTTTCGGGGGAGCCCAGAGAAATTACTCGATGTGGGTCGAGGAGAGTTCAGCCACTACTAACGACATTCTAACTCGATGGTCCAGAGTTTAATACCAACACAAGCCGACGCAGCTGCAAGTGTTAATTTTATTTTGTAATTAAAATCAAAGAATAAAATAATCGTATATCATTACCCTAACTTTTAAATATTATCGTCTCGATTTTGCCCTGGTATTAGTCACTTCAAAACTAGATCCGACCTGGTTTTGGGACATCAGAATATTGTAATCACTACTTAACAACACAGATCCCCTTAAATCGACGTTTAAGGTTCACGAAGCCGACAGTGATGGAAAGTTAAAGAGCCCATCTGATCGATAAAGTCGACTTGAGAACAACATGACCTTGGTTACTACCTAAATTATATTCAGGTATCTCGTGCAGGTTCTATTAAATGGAATTCCGGGAAAATAAGACCGTGTAAAAGAGCCTTTATTAGTCCGGCGACCGTGGAAAAATTTGACTCATGAATTATTCTGCGGGGGTGGTACGAAATGTTTTCCCTTGATTTCTCGCCGTCCTCCTACTCCCGGTTTTCGCTCATTTACCCCGATCCTTGTCAAAACGGAAGCCCATACACAAGGTCCACCTCGCCCTAGTCTCGCGTGCATGCTTCCTAATTATGCGAGTATCACCCCTCTTTTTTATTACCACCTACCTGCGTTCCAGGGCCGTGCGATATTACGACGTATCGACTGATGTGCACATGCGATATCGATTAGTGTTGGAATGCGATGCGTTGGCTCGCGATGCGACGAAGTGGGAATGATTTTCGCCAGGTTCCATTTTCAGTATCGATCCCAAGTTGCATGGGTAAGATATTGAGCCCACAACAGCGTGTTAAAACTATCATTAAGGGTATTGAGAATAGCCTAGAATCAAAACTTTTATCCAAAATAAGAGAGACTGTGGTATTATAAATGTGCTATAAGTGAAGTATTTAGCTTGAAGAAATAAGTAGAGCTTCGGCCAGCCATTCTTAGTTACATTTAATGCTGATACTGATGCACAATATGCCTTACGAGACCTTAGGAGTAAAATGAGTGTACATTAATATCAAGAAAATGATGTGAGTTTAATTCCATCCTGGATATGGGTGTGCGTATTCGTTATAATATACAGTACATTGGAATTAATTAGTGAAAGCTGTACTAGTTAAACATTTATTGTTATTCACCTACTGTTATGTGGCAATACATCGCTATAAAAATTAAATAATCCTTAAACGCTCATTTCGTCCCGCAAAAAGAATACCTTCTTCAATTTCAACTTGAATATTACCTACTTCAATTTCGACTTCTCTTCCCGAACTGTTATTATGTGCCTCAATTTTCCCTTTGCGGGATATGGCGGTTTTAAAACTTTTCTCTGCTTTCAATAGGCAACCCCATCTACATGTCCCTTCTCTTGGACTACAACCTTGACGTGGTGGAAGGGCTTGTGCGTTCCAATGACCCCTAGAGCTGGACTGGCAGGAGCAGTTAATATTGGGGTGGGAGTCCCTCTTAACTATCAATCACCCAGAAAATGAAAGTCATTAAAAGAGAATTTAATCCTGACAACTACAGGACGCCGCCCAATAGGGTGGGTGTCGTGCCCGGCAACGGAGGAGGCCAGTCCTCCGCGGTCGTCATCACACGAAATCCTTGCACAACATCGTCATCAGAGGACACAAGGAATAGGAGGGAGAAGAAGAAGGAAAAGAGTAAGAGGAGGGGGAAATCATCGGTAAAATAGGAACTTGGAACGTAAGGACAGTGATGAGGGCCGGAAGCTTGAGAATATTAAACAGGAAATAGAGAAAGGGAAAATAGATGTTTTGGGGCTGTGCGAGGTGAGATGGAAGGATAGCGGGGACTATTGGAGTGATTGTTACAGGGTAATGTATAGTTGAGGAGATGAGAGTCAACGTGGGGTAGCGATGGTACTGAATACAAAATTGGAGCTGAGTGCTGTGGCATTTTTTATACCCCCCCTTTTTTTCTAAATTCCCTTCTTTGGACATGTTTCCCCTCTGCGGAGCGTTTACCCTGCGGATTAGCCGAAGGACTTGCCCGAGGCGCGCCCCGTCATGCGCGCTAACGACATGTGCGCCAACGACGCGACGGCCAAAATGCCTACGACTGCAAAATGCAGCGACTTCTGCCAACAACATCTGCTACGACTTCCACCACGCCTTTCGCCGCGCCTTTCCCTCGCCAGGTTCTCCATCGTTTATATAGCCCCTGAAGTGAGGAGGAATTCCAGAAATTCGGTCATTCTGACCAAGGCACAAATGCTATATCCTGCATTCTGCGGTCGGAGTCGGAAAACAGTTCCTGTTGCTACAATTGAAAACTTCCACCCCATCAATTACCCATCCTATTATTTCCTCCCCTCCAAGGCTACCAATGGCCTATATCATTAGCTCACTGATTCCACGTACGACCTTGCTGACAACCCCCCTCCTCAGCTGATTCATCTCTGAGGACGCCCTTTTTTTGCAGTCGAGACGCCGACCGGGAGACATCGTTGAGTGAACTTGCTGCATTTCAGTCAATTTTACTTAGATAGAAGCTATACCTGCCGTACTTGTGTAACGTATTCATTTTCTGACTGAAAGCTCGCATAACGGTCGCCTGGTCCTCGACCTGTTGGTAACTTGTTTGTAATTTGGTTGGTTTTGTGTGAAATACATTGCTGGTTCAGTTATTGATTGATATAACTTGTGTTACGTTGAATTTCCTGCCTGGAGCCTTTTGAATTGAATTTTGTTTAATTTGAATTTGAAGCCTGGAATGAGTTTGTTTTATATGTGTGTTATCGGCGAGAAAACTAATTGCCTTATCCCGTTAGCGCTTCAGTATGGTTAACATTGAACAGGTGAGCGACAGGATAATAGTGATAGAAGTAAAGGCACACCCGACGAATTTCGTACTGGTCCAGGTATACTTGACTACAAGCAACCATAGGGAGGGAGAGGTGTACGAGCAACTAGAAGAAATAATTAGAGAAGTCCCGGGAAAGAAAAACCTGATAGTAATGGGTGACTGGAATGCAGTGGTGGGGGAAGGGAGGGACGGATTTGAAGTGGGAAGGCATGGGCTAGAGACAAGAAATGATCGCGGTGAGAAGGCAGTTTATTTGTAGAAGAAATAAATTAGTAGTGACAAACACTTGGTTTGAACATTACCCCAAGCGTAGGTACACACGAAAAATACCGGGAGATACTGGGAGATACCAAATTGATTACATTGCATGAAGCATTGAAAGAGTGGAAAAGGAGGTAATACCTAGAGCTGGTGGAAAAGAACTTAGGTGAAGCAAAGCGGATCGATGGGAACAATCGAGAGAAGATGGGAGATTATAAAAACGGGAATAGTAAGAGCGCCAGAGAAAACAATAGGACCAGTGGAAAAGAGGAGTGCAAAGAAGCAGTGGATTATGGAAGAAATGATTAGTAGTAGAGAAGGATGTGGAAAAACGTCAACACCGACCTATGCTAGAGGAAGTACGAGGAATTAACCCTTTCGCTGCTTTGAACGTAGGAGCTACGTTCGCCCGGAGGACTGCTGTGAACGTAGCTCCTACGTTCCGTTGGCAAGGACATTCCTACCCACCATTCACGTTTTTTCCGCACAGGGGCTGGGAAGTCTCCGCAGGTTTGTATTAAGTTATTTTTTATCAACCTTATTTATTTACCAAAACAATTAGTTTCTTTAATTGTATTAGGTAGGATGTTATACAATTTTGGTCCCATATACAAGAAACTCCTTTTGTAAATAGTTAAATTAGGTTTGGGCATAGGGATACAGAAACCCCTACGAAAATTAATCAACTTATTGCTCCCATATAATTTTGGGCTGTATCCACTACGCAAAAAGAACAAAGAAGTATCAGAGACATTAGGAGGAGAATAGCGCTAGAGAAGGAAGCGTTCAATAATAGACGGGAGTTGATGACGAGGACCTTAAATAAGGATGTAAAACGAGCCTGGCGAAGAGCTTGATATGGAGTGTGGCGTTGTAAGGGGCAGAAACGTGGTCTCTTTGAAAGGAAGACGAAAATAGGCTAAAGGCGTCGAGATATGGGGGTGGAGGAGGATGAAGAAGGTGATGGGGCGATGGTTAGCTGAAGGCCGTGATAGAGGGAAGGATGTTGGGCAAGCGGGGAAAAGGAAGAAAGAGAATAGGTTTTATGGACGGGATGAAGAAAGGTAGGAATTACGCTGAGATGAAGAAAGAAATACTAGAAGTAGAAAGGGCACTGCAAGTGTAAGAGTCTGTTGGATTTTCTCTCACTTTCATCATAACCTTTAACCGGTAGATTACTCAGATGATGATTATGTACATGTTTTGCTTTCTACTCTCAAAACCTTCTCAGTTACCTCAACTCGCTCTTCGTTGTGTTTCTATCCATGGTAATCTCTGTTTTCTTTACCAGGCCCACATCTACAATGTGCCCCGTCTAATGTAATCGCCCCTCCTTCATGGGTTATATTTTATGTATGGGATTGACAACTCCCCCGGATTCTTTGGCAGACTACCGAAATTGTGCAGTGATCGTTAAATCTTACTCTACGATTACGTCATTTTAATCCCGTTATTTGGTTAAAATAAAATTTTATTTAACACATCTCTCTCGTCATTCCCGTATGCTGCGATTTATAATTTTTATTTTCATGATCAGTGATGCAAATAACGCGAGTATCTCATTGTACCTCAAAATTTCGTGATTTAAGTGATTGGTTCACGTGATGGTAAATGATACAATGTGGTCGCCATTGAACTAGCTCCACCATGAGCTGGTTATATTTTGATCAAATTTTGGAATATTTGCTACTCAAATGTTGAGATTACATATTGAACGGTAGTTATAATCATGCTTTTTAGATAATATTACTACGAAATTTCCTGCTCTCCACACCTGAGAGGGAGAACGTGGAAAACCTGCGAAACATACTGCCTGAGAAGCTAAAGTTTACACTATTGCTAGAGTATTACAATGCGTGAACAATTAATAACATGTAGATACTCTGAAAAAAAGTAATAAAAATAAATATTATGAAAAAAGTATATAACTTAGTATTCATAATGTAATTTTTATGATAAAACATATATAATTTAATTCACATGAGGTAGATATAGTACTTGCAGCGCATATCAGATTTGCTTAACCTTAATACGTTCCCTTGAAAGCGTTTGAAAATCCCCAAAACTCCCTTGGAAAGCTTTATTTGAGTAATTCATGATCCAAATTCCACGGTTCGAAAAAAATTGTTTTTGCTCTCCAAGTGCGTGCACAGCCAACGCTGTTTCCTTGTCGCGTGCCGTGGAGGTCGGACCTATTTTTTTATTCACCCGTTCAAAAAAAAAAAAAAACGGTGTCGTCACTTATCACCCACACCCGTCACTTCATTTCGTGCCGAAAGAGCTTTTAGTTTTTTTCGATATTTTTTTCTCTGGTCGTAAAAAAGATGTAAATACCTTTAGATGAATATGCAAATCTCTTTCCTGCCCGTTTTCTCTCACTGAAAAAAATATCATTTTTTGAGGAATTATTATTTTTTTTCTCGGCAAATTGTCGTGAGTTATCGGGGAAAAGCATCATGGAGGTGTTTTATGCCCTCTGCGTCGGTATTATTTATTTTTTCCTTCTCGTGTGTTGGCATGAGAAATCAATGTGAAATTGCTCGTTCGAGCATTTAAATTAATCGCACTTCTCTCTCTTTCTATCGGTCCTATCGATTCGAGGGCGTCATTATTTAATTTATTCCGGTTGAAATAATGCTTTAAGTAATTTTCCCGAGTCGTGACTGATAAAATTTATTATTCTCCGGAGGACGGAAATTATTAAAATGCCCGCTTTAATTCGATTTTCCTCAGATATTGCGGTCCGATTAGGCGCTGTGCCGTTTATCAGCTCATCGAGGAAGGAAAGAGGCATAGAAGGAGGTTTTTTCTGTGAGAGTAATTTCCATCTGCTAAATTATTGCTCTTTTTCTTATCGAGTAAATAAATGAGCTAATTTACAGTTTCACTTCTCTGTAGTCAATTCGTGCCTGAAAATACCCGAATTTAATCCAATTTTCGCTCTATCGTTAATTTTTCATCCATTTATAAATTATACCTAATCGACGGATCAACTCTTGAGGTGGTATACATAAATAAATAGAATGCGTACACAATGAAGAGCATTTGAGTGGCATTGACATTTATAAGGATATGTATAATTTATAATCGACTCCGGTGTAAACATTTCCGTTTAAAATTGCGTGTCAAGCACCCTGGAACATAAAAGATCCCTTTTTGACCTAAATACACTTGAAAAATTCTCAGATTTCGCTCCCCTTTCTTATTTTTTGTGCTTTTATTCTTGTATATGCGACGATTTGCGTTTTTCAAAAAGGTTCAATCACGACTGCACTCATCGAAACAATTATGAAATTCGGCCTTTTCTTTTATTTTCGCTTTAAAGTTACTTCTGTCACTCATAGCATGCTTAAGGTATTGAGAAATAGAAGCACAGTGAAAGTATCGATTATCCGAGTCCCAATTTACTGAGGTTACGTATCATGCGAAGTTCCCTATCCTTATTTTGCTGCATAAGCATCCTTATTCTGTTGCCGTACCGAGGCAGTGTAACTCATGCAAACGAGCGTCAGAATCCGGCAACCAATTCGATCTCTAAATAAAAGGCAATTCACAGAAACATTTTATCCCAGCCATGTTAAAAAACGAAGTTTCATAAATCATAGAAATATCTTGTTTCCATTTATCCTCGCTCAGAAGCCTTCCTTTTTATCGGAGGAGACCTTACAGTCAGTCCACGTTTCCTCTAATAACAAAGATTTCACTGTAAGTCACTGATCATTCGACGAATATCTTCGGTGATGATCATTTATCCCAGCTCAAGAAGCCGTCTCCCTCGCCATTTCAGCTTGACCAATGCATTTTGCCGTCGCAAAGTATTACAATAATTTGCTATTAGCTTGAAAACTCACATTAAAATGCATTGTCATATTTGTTTTTATTGTATTCGATTTCCTGATAAATACGCTTCTATTTTCAATTTGTCACCCAAATGAGGCATGAGTATGACAGATATTATGTAGGAAAGTAATTTATTGCTTTCAACAACTACACAACATTGTGGCATAAAGGATACTTCCTATTACTTTGTGAAAGCTTTTGGCTGCCTCCTATGTTGATTCCAGTGGCGAAACACCATTTATCAGTGAAACACCAAAGACGGTGAAATTCGCCATGAAAAAAATCATTTGACTTGATTTTTTCATGGTGAATTTCACCGTATTTGGTGTATATCGCACCCGTGCGCGTGACTGCGTACCACATCATTTTTGATGTCGCAATGATTGGAAAATTTATCAATTAGTTTATATTGCTAACAATTTTCATTCTCACTATTCACATTAAATCGTAATGAATAAAAATATTAGCATCACATACGTCATATTAGGCATGAATGTACTTATTGTTAGTACCCACACCGCGGAATCTTTGTTGCCAACATGTAGTTAATAATGCTTCAAATAATCGATGCTTATGATATATTTTTGTGAATTTCCATGACCAATAACCATGATAGCTGTGATCGAGCGAAGATTTTATTTTGGCTTAATTAAAGGTACGTTTTCTCTTCTTAAATTGAAATTTTGTGCGCTATCAGAAATCTCGCGTGGTTTACCAATTATCGCTTTATGACTGTGCAATTTCCAATGCCTAAGCCTATACTATTTCAAAGCGAAAAAAGAGTATGGAAAGGTGGATATTATTTGACGTAACCAGTTCGAGGACCTTTCTTCTCCTTAGGGACGCGGATTAGAAAAAAACGTAACTTTTCTTCATTATTTTTAGGAACTAAGTTTGAAGAAACTATGGCGTACATTTCCTATGTGAATGCTCCATCAAGGTTCGTGTAATGAGAATGCATTCACAGTTGTCAAGTGGCTACTGCGTGAGGGAACTTTACCCCAGAGAAACCTGGTGTGGGAATATTTATCTTCCTTTCTTTCTCTCTCGTACCTCGACCTAATTCAAGGCAGAGAGATATGTAGATGGATTGAGGAAAGTTGAATTTTAATATTAAAGATGTGGCTTTTCAATTAGATGGGTTCCATGTTCGCCGGCTTGATTTCTTCCACTGATTTTCGTCCTTAATTCATTAGGTAGGTACTTCTTGATTGGAAGATGTTTTTCGGAGTGCTCCCCTGCTTCACGTAGTACATTTTAATCATTGTTTTAATTAACATGGGGCCGCACGTACGTTTTCTGTTTCATTCAAAGTAGCTGTAGGTCGTGCTTATTCTTTTTAAGGAAGACGTTCCGTACGTTTCATGGAACTTGTATAATTGGAATTTTACTTGAAATTTTCGAGTATTTCCCAAGGGCGTAATTAGACAGTTAGATTGGCTCCTGGACATATTGAGTGGTCTTCTATTTAATGGGAACTTTTTCATTATTAACTTTTGAGTTTTAATTGGATTGAGCCAGGTATTAGTGCAAAATAATAATTTTCAACGGAATATTATGGCTTTATTTCCGGTGTTTTATATTTTCTGTCTTGGTGAGAGCCATGCGATTTTCAGTATTTTCTAAAACGTATGTAAATTAAAAGTCTCCTCAATATAGGGTTGTCAGAAGTATTTGGCTTGGGTCAGTCTGTGAAGCCATGGTATTTAATTATTGGAAGTCATCCTTTTGTAAGGATGCAAATATAAGGCTGTTGAAGAGTTCAATATGGAGCACAGCGTTGTTTGGTGCGCAAACGTGGATTCAGATAAAAGAGGACGAGAATAGACTGCAGCCGTTCGAGATGTGGGTGTGGAGGTGAATGGAGAATGGTGGTCGGAAAGGAAGACAAATGAGGAAGTGCTTGGTATGGTGGATGTGGAAAGGAAACTTCTGGATGAGATTAGGGGGAGGCAAAGTAGGTGGCTGCAATAGGTGATGAGGAGCGAAGGTTTGCTTAAGGTTGTGATAGTTGGGGATAAGGGAGGATGTTGGGCAAGCGGGGAAGGAGAAGTAAGAGAATAGGTTTTCTAGTCGGGATAAGGGTATGGCGTACTCCGAGATGAAGGAAGAAATATTATTGGTAGATATGGCCCTGCACATGTAAAAATCCAGAGGAGAGTTCGCTAAAGCATAGAATTTCGAATATTCAGGCGAAAAAACGTGAAATAAATGGTACAGTTTTAGCGAAACGTGGTGGCAGTTGCGCAGAAGCCTTTTTTAGTGGAAGGTTCCAATACCTACCTTAAACCTTAACCGGTAGATGACCATAATAATAAATTGTTATACTCCTTGGATATTCGAAGGAGTTCTAATTATATGCTGTTGAAATGTGCATTATTTGCTTGATTTAAGTTGGATAACGCTTGCAGTGAGCTAATTAGTAATTGCTGCTTGCTTACCATATTTACAAATACAAGAATCTCAAAATGAAATAAATCATTTACTCAAGGCTGGAACTGAATTTCTTGAATGGGGTCTTCGCTTTTATGATCTTCTTAGCTGGTTAATCCTCTCAAAGTACTTTTATTTTGGATACCCTGCGCATTAGTACCGTTTATATCTTTTTAATCCATAGTTATAAAATCTGTTAAAATTTTTTGGGTAAAGATTGAAAATAAGTGAGATTAAGATGCAGAAATTATGCTGTGAGTGATATGTTGTCTTTTGCCCTGCGTATTTAGGGCTTCGGTAATTGGTGAAGTGGAGGATCAAGAGTACAATTTGAAAATTATGATGGGGGAGATAGTTATTTATGGAAGAGCAACATTCCCTTTATTTTATTTCGCACCATGAAAAAGTAGGTACACCTTTCGTCATTTCATGCAAGAGTGCCACTAAAATATTGTCTTCATCGAGCAGAATATTGTTTGCGGCCGGTAATGTTTTAAAAGTTTTCTTCCTTTCCACTCAAAACGTCTGCCTTGTTTTATCGACATTTTTGGATTCATTCTTTTCTTCAGCCTTCCTCAATCAAAACGTTATTCATTGGCAATAAAGCTGAGAACTTTATGTGTGACATTTTCCCTATGGTTAAAGCTATTAAACCAATTCTGTGTGCATATTTTCCTATTTAATGTTAACGGAGAGGTTTTTAGGCAATTAAAAACTGATAGTTCGTGGAATTCCATGAAGTTTTGGAAGGCAGGCAATATTCGATTTTTTTCTGTTTAGAATTTCAAATGCTCGCCCATAAAAACCCCGTTGCACACAACACTCCCTTTATTCTAATTGACATTGTTATTTTACCGCTCCTTGGCGTATTTCAATGCTCAAGGATGACAGCCGAGATGTTATGCGGTAACGCAGTAACGTGGGTATACGTGTGAGCTTTCGTTTTTGTCTTATGACTCGATCCTCGTCCACTTTTTAGCGTTATTTAAAATGTATACTTACTAAGGAGCCGTCAATGTGGTAAAAATTCTGGCAGATGCTCGCTTAATTAAGCGTATTAGAGTAAGGGTGGTGTCGAAGCGTGGAGTAAAAGGAAGATAGAACTCAGCCATTTCATCTACATCTACGAAGTACCGTGCAAGCCACCACTAGAGGGTGTGGCACGGGTTGATTCCGCACCAGGTATGCAGCACTCGTCCCAGCACAACTAGGGACCTCGCACGTTCCCCTGGCCGCTAGGCGCAGACCAAAAAGCAGTCAGAAGAACAGTGTGCAGTCAAACTAGAAACTGGGAAACTTATATATTAAACAAAGATAGCTAAATTGCCTGAACACATGTTCCCCGTGTCAATGCGGGACGTCTGGTGTGGCGATATCGCAAGTAGAGGTATACTATGTACAGGAGCAAGCATTAAATTGTTCTTCACAATTAGACGTCCCAGGCGGACGAACACAGCAATTGACGATCGGATAGGTGTCCTTACGCTGGACGTCACACATGGAACTCAATTCAACTTAAAGAACTTATCTAGCGCAGTTTTTTCGGTCTTTGGGAAGATTCGTTACCCATTCGATTTACCTTCATTATCTTCGGTAGGTAGCGTGATTCTAACCCCTAATGGGATACTTTGTTGGCCGTGGTTGCCGTGACCTCTGCATTTCTTTTAAAAGTGTCGTTTTCGTATATTATTTAAATGATTTGAAGCAACGAGTAATTGACGAGAGCAAATAGCACGAATCATATTGAATCATAGCATTAACATGTTCCCTAATGCCCGAATTCCCAGGCGCAACTTGAAAAAGGAACGAAAGGAACGAATCTTTAAACTCGTTCCTTTTAGTGAACGAGAACGAAAGAACGAGTCCGAGAAAGGAACGAATCGGCCCATCACCATATTGGAGGGAAAAATTGAAGGGAAAGTCCCCAGAGAAAGGCCAAGAGACAAGTACTTGGGGCAAGTCAAGAGGGATTCGGCGAAGAAGAACCATAGGGAAGTGAAGGAACTGGCATGGGAGAGGGCTAAATGGAGGGCTGCAGTATACCAATCCTAGAATTTTAATACTATGAAATGAGATTTTTGTTGCATGTTTCCACACAAGAATGTTTACTTTCGAGTTTCGATATTTTTTGGATGGGTTCTGTACGATGATAGGGGTTTGTTCCATGTATATACATACAGGAGACGTTTTATACGAGCACTGAGAACGTGAAAATTCTTTACAAAATTTCTTCTCGCTATCCTATCTCTCTTTAACCCTTCCTAACCCTCCTTAGTGGGGACTTATCAAAACGCCACCCCCTCGACGATAGAGCCGTACCGCCCGAGCCTGGCTCGAAGTTGATCGCGGCGGATGTGGTGCTTCTTCGAGCTGTTTGACGTTTCCCTCCTCTATGGATCAATTAGGTTAAAGCGGGCTCTTTACTACTCGAGTCTAATTCACGCCACACCCTCCGCTATACAGAGCGGTCGAGAGAACCGTCATCCACCGATGAGGAAAAAGAGTTCGTTCTCCTATAGCCTGGGGGGCCGTTCTCTCTCCCTAAGTAGTGGAACATCCTTGTTTTGCTTGAATCGTGTGCGCGCTGGGATACTCGAATGCATCTTTGCTAGAGTCCTTGTTTCCCGTATTTGGTTAGGACTCGAGCCTTTCCCACTGAGCAGTTGCCATTACAACTCGAAACTAGGACACCCAGCGAGGAATTTATACTCAGGAGCCCTTTCCGGTATCAGGTTGGTGTTCTGCGAACTGATTGGCGGGTTTCTGATCAGTCCCCAATTTTCAACATGCTATGAGATTCAACATGCTATGAGATCATGCAATGGTATAATTCACCTTTCAAGAGACACAAAGAAACCCTTGGCTTGTAGGCATTGGGGTACAACCATATCACTAACGATATTTCAGCGATCGATGTTACTTTAACTCTATTGCCTCGACATAATAATACCATCACTAATATTTGACCTAGGACATTAATTTCTCCTATCCTCCTCAGTCATTGTCTAGCATATATGCTACATTGTGTTATTATTTTTTGGGCGCTCATAACGCATCGGATTTAAAATCAGGCTGTCGTGCTGTGTTCTCTACCCTCGGCGCGTTTCATTTTATGCGTGTTTTTGTTTCATAATTTTTTTGCCTGTGCAATAAACTTCTTACTTATGCCCAGAAAGGTCCTTTTTAATCATTAATGCTAAAATTTCTGGAGACAGAGTGTCAGGACTAAAGAGACGGTTCATGTCCATGTATACCAAACGGTTTCTGTGCTACTTCTTGTCTTCAGTTGCACTTCACTGCTAGGAATCAATCTAAATGAAGCATTCATTATTCTCTGTTAATGAATTCAGTTACCACTCAATGACGAAGAAAATAATTCACTGATAGGGTTCGAGAGTGATGTATATTTGCATTAAATTCGCCTTGTTTTGCTGGTTTGCAGCAAGTTTTCATGGACAGTTGAGTCTCATGCACGAAATTGTTCCATATAGCTAAGTAAAACAGGTTTGAAGCAGCACTGCTGCACTGCAGTGTAGTGGTACAGCAAGTGTTGGTTTGCACGGAAAACTTTCTACAGACTTGCGAGACTAGACAAATGTGGACAGATAGCAGAAAGTGCGAGCAGCAGAGATTAGGAAGTTTGCAGCAGATCTGCTTGACTGCAGAGACTAACAGGTTTACTTTACAAACCTTCAGAAATGTTGTCAGCTGGCTTTACTAACCCGCACCAACATCCAGTTTACTTTTCTCTCTGGACTATAAACTGTTCTTTACCGTATCCACCTCGGTGTGACGACTGCGACTGTACTCTCAGCATACGACATATCCAGACGGAGTGTGACAGATACTGGTACGAGCGGAACAGACTGCAGCTAGTAGGATACATAGGGTCCATCCTTGGCGATGGCTCAAATGCCCTAAGCCGCGTAATAATGTTTTTAAATGATACTGGTCTTTTTAATAATATTTTAAGAATGTCAAAGTATCTTACCATTGACGTATTGATTTATGCCAATTGTTATATTTTATTTCCTATTTTTGGAACTCGTACGTTTTTGATAAATATGACGCGTAGTGGTGCAAAATGACCATGCCGTCGACGCACCCTGCAATAATAAATCTATCTATCTAGTTCTTTACCGTGTCTCGGAAGCAGTTCATATGCAAGATTTTACTCATTTTCTCATGTAAGAATAGTGAGCACTGATGAGTTGGGCCAATGTTTTCAGATTTCATATGTGAATTAAGCCCTATTCTGTTATTCCGTGAGTGAAGTAAATATCCCATGTGTCATTGAACGACATGCGGTGATATTACCATGATGCGAAATTTGATCAACATTAATGGTCCTGACCAAATATCGGATGCAGATTATAAAAGTTAGTTCGCGTAAGTAGCGCGAACTAACATTCGAGTTTAACTTACGATATCTTTTTCTTACCATTTGCATCTCGCTCCCCTAACACATGGTTCGTTTGGCGAACTTTTCGCGAGGGCATACGCAAAAGAAAAAAAATCACGTCCGATGTGAGCATATAAACATGATGGAACGGCTCCACATCCATCAAATGTTTCAGGCCTTCCCTTTCGGTTATATTTTATGTGAATGCGAATGAACATCTTATGGTTCCTTCTCGACGTCATGTAAGGTTTTTCCGCGACCAATATTTGTGTACTTTCGAGGGCCTCGTGTGCAAAATCTGTAAGGATTACAGAGTATCTAAAACTATGACTGGATAGCCCGTTTTGTTGATTGCCGGAAATAGTTTGTCACGAGCGGAGGGGGGGTTACGAGGTGACCTCACAGCAAAAAATTACGCCAAAACCAACAAAATTGGTTCACCCTTTCTCTTTATCTTTAGCATCGCTTCCCCCCCTGGACATTGGCTATTATTAGTATACATTATCGTCCTTTTTCTTTTAGTGTTTATATTTCCATTTCTCCTGGTATAGGAAGGGAAATAGGTATTAGTGTAGCATGTCTCCACATTCAGAAAACGCATTTTACTCTTGTGTAGCATGTCTCCGCGTCCCAATTCGTACACCGACAGAGGCATAGCATTCCCCTGCAACAAGCGACCCGGATTGTATTTGCGGCGACCGCAAATCAAACTTTCATCCACTTGGATTATTTCGCCTGGGCCACCCATCGGTTGAGCTTCATTCAGAGCCCATACACAGATTTCACGAAGGTAGTTAGGCCAATCAACCAAAGTATGGTTTTGTGTCACCAAATTTCGCATCAAATTCTTGCTCTGAATCAATGAGAGATCCTGTGCCCAGAGAAAAAAATTGGATATTGAATTTTTGACTGATTTTAGTGTGTGATTTTGAATCGGCAGCAACTGTGGCAAAAAATGAGCTTAATTGATTTGGTTGACCAGCACCGCGAATTTCGCAACCAACCATAGCGTTTTTGGCAGAGACACTGCTGTTGTTCTTGCTGTTGAAACTGAAGATCCGACAGAAGCAATCGGTTTTGATTTGTCAAATTGACAGCCAGTTCTTCAATTGACTTTTGTTCACAAAATTCATAAAATTTGTATCTGACGCCATTATCGTTGTTATTATCGAAGAGGAGTTGTTGTCATTAACACCAACTTTATGTGGCATAAACTTTTTCTGAACTTGGAGACACACTAATACCAGGGAAATGTAGCTGAAGGTGGAATTGCCTGTGACTCACCACGGTCAAGCAGTCACGAGTGGTATTTTGCGTAAAAATATTTCCGCCTGTCTCTCTTTTGCTCCAACAAATCGATAGTGGAAAAACTAATTTTCTTCAGTGTGTTTTCACGCCCTTTAATCCTTAAATTTGAGAGTCAATGGTTACCGTGACGGCGATAACGCTTCTTAAAAGCTCAAAGCCCACTTAACGGTAAAAAAAACCTCGTCTTTGATTCCCGATCGATTGGGTCGATAAATGCTCCAGTCACTGTGAGAATAACTCAGAAATAGGGGCTCCCGAGCCCACGAATAAAGACCTATAATTTGAATCGCATTCGTAAATATTGAGCGTGCTCACTGAGAAAGGCGAAGCTTTCTGTTTCTTGAAAAGTTGATCGCTTTCCCCGTGGTCATTGGAAATTTTGCCGCTATTCCAAATTGTTATGGGTTCAGTTGAAAGAGAAAACAAGGCCGAAGATAAACTATAAAAGATCCAATTTACATATATTGATGTGCATGATTTATGGGACGTTTTTCTTCGAACCCGAATGGTTTAACTGGGTAGAATGCATTAGGTGTGCGAGGAAATCAAAACGGATTATGGCAGCCTCTGCGTTCTGTGATCTCAACTCAATAGACTGTTTCAGCTCTGTTGTAAAGATTGAAAAAAACTCTCCATTGAAAAACTACTTGAGTAAATAGCGTTTGCATGTTTCTGTGTATTCTTTGCTATATGAGAAATTTTTTGAATGCAAATAAGTATTTGAAATTTGTTTTACCGATTTTTAACAAGTTAAGTGTATTCTTACGGAGTTCGCTGCATTTAATTTCCTTACGTACGACTTCAGTTACTCCCAATATTCTCAAAAGTCAGTATTCGTCACTCTAGGTCAGGGCAAATGAAGTTACTCTACGATTTAGATTGTTCAGGAATTGTTACTTGAAGTTGAAAACTGTCATTTTCAGGTCTCTTCTTTTCAATCCACGTTCACGTGCATACGGATTTTTCTTGATGTAATCTTGACCCTCAGTTTTCTATAACTGCAATTCCTGTGACCATTAAATTATAATTTATTTTCTTCCAGTGAAGTGCTTGGTGTGGTGGGCGAGGAGAGGAAACTTCTGGATGAGATGAGGGGGGGGGGGAAGTAAGTGGTTGGATAGATGGGAGGATGTTAGGTGAGCGGGGAAGGGGAAGAAACAGAATAGGTTTTATGGACGGGATGAAGAGGGGTAGGACGTACGATGAGATTAAGAAAGAAAAACATTTAGATAGATAAGGCGCTGCACATGTAAAAATCTGGAGGAATTTATCTCCCTACCATTTCAAACTACCTTAACCGGTTGATTACCTTTACATAAATAATACTTAGGCCATTTTATTGACTAGTATAAGGTTGTACCGATTATTGTGAATAGGTTTATTGAATGTATTCATGTATTTGTCAGTAACTCCCATAAGAAATACACGTAAAGCTGATTTTTCATTTCGTTGCGGACCTTTTCCCTTTTGCAAAATTTAATAAGTAATAATGGTCGTACGAAATTGGGTGAGGTACAAATAGAAATAAAATTAAATATAAATTCTTATTTTTATAACCAAATGTTTTTTCCAGTCGAAATTGCGGAAGCTTTAATAAAATATATCGATTATTAGTGAAGTTTTTGATAAATCGTCCCTTTAACGACCATGCTGATTGTTAGTCGAGATTCCGTATATATCCATTTACTCTGTACTAAATAAGGGATAAATAAATTATTACGCATGTATCAATTTTAAATAATAAAGAGGTAAAGAAAGTATTGATTATGATAATGACTTTAGTCGTTTAATTTAACATTAGATAATTGTTGGAGCTACTGTTGTAGCAACGGAAATGCTGTAGATGCATTGTTTACTGACTGATGATTAGTCTTTTAAATTCCTATGAATAGCGAGATTAAACATTGTGAAAACAGGGTAAGTGTGATAAACTTGTTCAAATAGACTTAACGGTTACGCGATTGAATTTAAAACGTCACATGTAAAGGATTCTTTCAATCCTATTCATAATTTTTTTTCTTTCCGTTGAAATTCATCGAGCACCCCTTGAAGTAATATAGGTAACAATCAAGCGGTATTTACATTGTTCGCGTAAGGACCTGTTTGTGAACCTCTCACTTTCTTCCGATGTAATCTTGGCTTTATAGCGATTTTGTTGGTTATTCACTTTAAAACTTGAACACATCTTTGTCCTTTCTTTTTTTCCACTTCTAATGGTCAGTTATTCATGCTGCAATAATTGCATCGATAATTCTGAAGGGTTTGGAGCTTTCCATTCAATGTATCGAAGTTAACGTAGATCGTAACACATCACTGCACTTTAACGTACACGAATGGCGAGGAGTGGAACGATGTTCCCGGGCGAAACACTCAGTAATCTGCCGGTAGATAGCATTCTGTAGGTTCACAATAGCACAGAGTACCTTACTTTATGACAATAGTCATGTATAGTCATCGGATTCGTTCAAAAAATGTGCTAAAAACGTAAGCTTTTTTCCTCAGAGCAATAATAAAACTCTACATTATCCATGGTTACGCCTTCGTGCTTACCTACGTACCTTCATGCTTACCGTCGTGCTTACTAGTGGCCAAAATTTGAATCCATATTTTCGTGTAAAATAACTTACAGTACGAACCTTACGATCTTTTTTGCATGCTACATCTTTGAAAAGTGTTATTCATTATCAACTGGAGTAATGAACGGAGTTCAAATATCTTATCAGTTTATCCGACTACAATCTCTTAATTATTAAAAATTGGAACTCCCAGAGCTAATCAGATATCGATTATGACTGTAAAAGTTCTAAGTTTTAGTAATTAAAGTAAGCTATGAGAGCTCAAAAACTTGCTATTTTGTCTCACTCTGTTAATAATTATCATCTTATGACGCTTCTTTCCGTACTGCTGTAAATTTAATCCATATAAATCACTCGATCTCTTGTTAGTGTAACTGCTTTGATCCACTTCAGAATTTTCGAGGCCATAGATTTCTTGAAAATGTTTCGGAATGGACGTATATGCGTTGCCTTAGCTTTCTTAAACTTTAATAACAATGGTAATATCATGTACACTGATTATGGATTGAGCTATCTGGTAAATACTTTGGATGGACTGTTTGATTCTTGTCATTTGAAGTGCTAATTTTGTTAACAATTACATTTTCTAGCTTCACGTCCGAATCCGTTTTGAAAAGGAACTCAATTTGAGAGGCAGTGGAATGTTAACAACTGTTGTTGAAGCAATGGTAGGAAAGTAGGTAAGAGGAAGGAAATAAAAAAAACTCTTGAACATTTTGTGCAGGAATGGAAAAAATGAGTTGAAGAGTGAAATAATTTTAACTAAAAGGATTCTGTCCCACGCTGACTTGCGTTATATTGAGGTTAGACGCCGGTGGCTTAGAGTGATAATTTGAATGTCTCCATCCCGATCCTATCTCGGATATCTGTGATCTGATGTATCTCTATCTCTTATCGGAAAATTGGCAGTAATTTGAAAAGGTTCGAACCTAATCAATTGTATCTTTTTCTCCTCCTCGAAAATTTACTATCCCATCTTTTATCGTGAACGTCCTTATCTTTTGTGAGTGGTAATCCTTTTTACTCCTAAAATTGCCAAAATTCGATTATAGTAGGCCTTGCCTTCGTTTGAACAGCCTTTAATCCGTTTCCTTTTCGCAAAAAAACAGCGTTATTCTGGTTATCGCTTCCCGGCAACCCCGAAGTGAAGCGGGCATCTGCAATCTCCCACGCTTTTCATCCCACTCATGTGTCCTCATCTCATTTATCTGATGTTTGAACACGATATCTTCTGTTTTGCTGGGAACAAAAGCGTAGGAATTTGCTTATTTGCTCAGCATATAAGGCCTCTAAACGACTCCTGTGTTGACAGATGGAGCTAGGTGAGAAAAAAGCAGGTGTGACAGACGTTGTGCGTAGGTTTGGCGATTTTTATAGGTCAGTATGCTGAACTAGTACTTAACTAGTTGGTTTTAACCGCGTTGTTGCAAGCTCCATTTGATCCCGTGCCTTCCTTGTTCATACTTTTTGGCTATTGAAAATTTCACTTTTTTTCGCTTTACTTCACTTTTTCGTGGTATTAAGGAGTTGAAGATTGTATGCATGGTCATCATGGGCAGGGGCGGCGTGGGTGCTCAGGGGCCCGGGCCGCACCTCCAAAGGGGCCCGGTTTTTGTGACCCCACTCATCCCTTCTGAAAAAAATGTGTGCGTGAAAAACGCGTTAAACTACAATTTTATAGGTATTTATGTACAGTATGGCAACATTGTACTTTCACTCATAGATTTTTGGTCTGCTGGCTGTTCAAAGTTCGGGGCCCGGCCCGCCTAGTGCGTAGCCCGGGGCCGGGCGGGAATCCCCGCCTTCCCGCCCTGGCCACGCCCCCCCTGGTCATGGGTGTTGAAGAATTTATTATGTTATTTTAGAATGTTTGTGGAATCATCATGTACATAGCGTTCAATTAATAATATTTTGCTCATATGCTGATCATTTTTGAGTTACTAAGCCATTTTATATGGTGTAAATAATCAATTATTTGTCTTAAGTAATCAATGTCGTGAAAGCCTATCAAGCTTGGTATGCTGAAATATAGCTGAATTCGTTTAGAAATTTTCCTTTGGACTACATGATCATTGTGTTTCGTGCACAACAGCGGTCCACGATATCTCCCTTTTCGTTCTCCGGGTAGTGCGTTTTTTTATTTGCACAAGCACGGTTTTATAGTGAAACATTTCTTTCTGACGGTGGTGACGCTTTTGGGTGGCTTGGAAGATTGAAAACGTCAACCCCTCCTCAGAATGTTTAAGAATGAAATTTTTTTGACCTTAAAATATTATTCTTTCCCCTTTCTTTCTTTCTTCTGTCCATAAAAACAACTGCTACCCTCATATGAGTTGTGAGTGAATGGATCGTCTGGAAAGTCTCCAATCTACCTTGGCTTCAAAGAATTTCCTTTGTGCTGGGTGGTCGTATTTGTCTGTGGAAGCGAAGACGGATGGAGAGGGAAGTTGGGGAGGATGTATCGACACCCATTGGGTAATTAAATTCGCCAGGGATCTTAGATCGCTCAGTCGAATATTCTTTGGTGGTAGCCTACGCTTGGCTTACGAGGGTTATTCACGTGTGGAAGTTCCTTGATTTAACGCCTCCTACCGCTATCTCCTCCATTGTATCCTTCCTACGGAAGCTTACAAGTATCAGGCTCGCCTTCTACCATTGACTTTAGTGCTAGAGTATCTTTAGGAAAAGAAGCTCTCCGCGATTTTTATTTCTTCACGTAAGAACCTCTAATTCTTTATGAACAAGATATTAAAATAAATACAGCTATGTAGTTTTGGTCTTCCTGAAAAAAATAGTCAAATAATCACTGCAGAAATATCGTCAAATCAGATTAACTTCATCAATACTACGGCATGATTTGAATATATATAGATTTTTCATAAGAGATAAAATAATATTTTTCCGCTAACTTTAAGGAGTCTTGTTATTGTCGCTTTCTTGACAGTATAATTTGACTTAAGTGGATGCAGATAAGGATTATTTTTTTGTATCGTTGTTCGTGGATTATTGCGAATATGATTATGATATTTTATGATATGTTAGCGTGTCAGTTTCTATTGACTGGGATGTATGTAACCCTAAGTGCTGCTGATTTATGCTGAATATTCCATGAATACTATTATTGAGAGGACTTACAGCCAGAGGATGAATTTTGAATTGTGGCTTCTCGCGAGAAATGTCTTACGGGTGTTAATGAGAAGCGGACTCCCCCGTCGACGGTAGAAGTTCAGTATTCTACTGTTGCTTGATTATATCGTGTGTGTTCATCATTAACGAGTTAGCGTTTGCGATTTTTTTACGAAGGAAGTTGACTTCATTCTAATCCCGATATTACATATATTAGAGCTCCTCAGCTTTAATAAAGGGCGTTAGATGTGGGTCATTTTTTGTGTACATTACTTTTAGACTGGTTTAATTACAAATATACTTGACAGTGGCAGGCCTCACTTTGTAGACGCGCATTATGTTTGTATTCGTAGTTAATTAAAATACAAAATTTTATTTCTCGGTGAAACGCGTCGTACAAATAAACTCTTGTGGAAAAGCACCAAGTGTTTTAATTAATAATGAATACAAACAGAGTTAATTACCTCAAATAATTCACGTTATCCATTTTTAATAAAAAACTTTGTACTTTTCCACACTTTATTTCAAAACTGCGACCGGTTTCACCATAATATGGCATCTATTATGATGAAACCGGTCGCAGTTTTGAAATAAAGTGTGGAAAAGTACAAAGTTTTTTATTAAAAATGGATATCTATCACTTCCACGAAGTCAAGCCTGAAACAATTAAATTTATTAATTCAAGTTAGTCTTCATGAACTCGCCGCCTGATCCCAAACTCGATCGATGAGTTGAAAATGCGGTTAGAGCGGCAATCGTGGGTCATTGAGTGCACAATTTAATAATTTTTTAAGTCGAAAAAGTCTTTGGCCACATTTCATTTAAGTGCCTCTGTTCATGTGTTGGAAATCGTCATACCGGCAGTTTTGGAAATCATGCAAGAATAATATTAATTTTTTTCCTAAATTAAACCGTGCTATGACTATAGTTTTCGGCGCGTTATTCGGAATATAGACGAAATTAAATTGATATAATTGTTTTTCGAATATTGGACTCTGCGTCACACCTTGATATTTGGTAGCATCAATTATTATAACAATACAAATGTATTATTTCGCGTTTAGAAGAATATATGTTCATTTGCAATCGGCTTATTACGAAATATATGTCATGTGCCTTAAGACTACGTGTTGAATATCATTGAATTTCCAAAACATATCTGTATGATGCAATTTTTTTACTTTTATTCATACATATCTCTTATGAGAACAAAGTTTCACGCAAATATGCATGCCAACAAAAATCGCCCCAAACACCTTAAAAGCAAGTTTCTTTTTTCGGACGAAGGGAATGAATGGGAGGATGTGATGACCTCGAAGTGGTGGAGGGTTTTTGTGAGGGAGGTTCACCCCATGCCATCGTGTGGTAGGAAGTGGAGCAAGCGGAAATAAATCGATGCTCCTTTTCTTTTTCCTCGGATCATCTTTATGTTTCCCACTCGCGAGTGTGCGTGTGTATGGCACGGAGGGATGTATAAACGATTTTCAGCACAGATTGCTTCGTATCCCTCCTCCCCGTTTCCCTCCGAAGGAAGGCCCCTGCGGATTTGTTCGCCGTAGATGAACCGAGGACCATCAACCCGTCAGCTTCGAATGGACTCGGCTCCTCCCGAATTTTATGTCCGGAGTCATCGTCGGTTGCCGAGCATCGCCAAGACTTGTGCTTCGTCGTGGTGCTGTACGTTCTTCTCTGTTCCCTTGCCGCTTGTCCACGGTATATAAGCGCTTTCGAGTTGCTTGCACTTTAAAATTAAGGGGGTTCCACCGTAAAATCACTTAAATGTCATTTTATTCATTATCTGGTTACTCGTAAAAAAAACGCGTACTATATCTGATCTGAGCAACAAAATACTATGTTTCCACACTATAATCTTGATATTACCTTCCGAAATGCACCATCACTGTCTTGTTTCAAAAAGGGATTACATACGACATTTCTCCAGGCACAGCATGGTTGACTAGTAAAACACACACCGTTATATGTCGAATACACATAAAATACTCTCTGTTCCAAGAAATGCACATACCAATTTCAATGTTGGTATTTATTGTGTATTTATATTATCCATTATCATGAGTCACATTAGCTTCTTTCAGTAGGTTGTCGCAGGGTTTTCACTCCCCCCTTCATGTGTGGGTGTTTTCCTGCAGTGGATTTTTTCCGTGACGGGATACCACCCAAAATCCTCACGTTTTTCCCGCAATTGTACATATCTTTTTACACTTATTTCTGATACTTCATCATGTCTCGTTAATATGCTATTTTTATTGTTTCAGTATTAATTATTTTATTTATATATTGCAGTGTTTGTCAAGTTCAATTTAACTGACGAGGGATTAAATGGAAGAAGGGACTTTTAAAGTCTCAATCTCGCCCCAGTAAGGACGTTTATCTATATATCTATCTATATTCTCGCAAATTGAACTTGAAATTACATGGTGTTCAATGGGAGAACGTTAGAAAAACAGCATTTTTCCATCTAATATAAATGCCACTTTCTCGGAAAACTGTTAAAAAGTAGCTCAAACTCCCGATGAGTTGACTACAAATAAAATATAGGCATCTTGCCAGCTTATTTGTTTTTCAGTTGTTAGCATATTACTGCAATGACTGAAGTAAAAATCCTGCAATTCAATAAATTTGGCGCTGTAGTCGGTTCCTATCGCTGGATAAAAAGGCTCGTTAGGAATATGTGTGGCGACCGTAAATGGTGCCATCATCTTTTATAATGTCGTCAAGGAGGCCTTGCTGATTTGTTTATGTTTATGTTACTAAGTCATGGACTGATATTGTAAGGGGCATTGCATAAAAGCTGTAATAAATTGATTCGATAAACGTGGAGATCTTCCCACTTACCCATCTCCACATATGTATACTATGCGTTGAATAACCTACATATTTTGTCGCTGAGTTTTAGTTTTCAATAGCTGAAGCATTTCATCAGTGAAATCAAAAATGTTTTTAATCAAACAATCAAAGGTGAATTTAGTATTTGCTTTGACTAAGACAGTCGCGGTGGAACTTCCTCGATCCTCCAGGTTTTAAGGCTGAACTTTGGAGGTGACGTAACGATTGACGCTATTCTGGTGCAAGGAAGTAATTAATTTATTGCTTCTTCACACCTAGCTGCTTTAATTAATTTCACGAATTAATCAAAGAAACGAGGATTTATCGAGCGAATAGTTGGAAGCCTGTCCAGTGAAAAGTGAAAGAGAGATGCTACTTTGCTCTGGTTGAGTGACATCTCGAATACGCCGCGATAATTTGGGACCTTGTACAGAAATATTTAATTCGCAAAGTAAATAAAATACTAAGGAAAGGCACGCTTCGTTAATAACTTCTACAAGCGAACAGAAAGTGTTTACACAGCTGATGGAATGACCAGGATGGAATCCGCTAGAGACTCTGGCATGGTTTACTTAAAAAATTCAGATCGTGCGAGTTTCAGCATGGCAGAGAGGGTATTATTGTGACTTAGCACTATATCTCTAGAGGTGATAGAAGCCAAAGTATAAGATACGTGCAATGCCGAACCGATAGGTACAAAAATTCTTTCTTGCCGCTCGTCGTTAGTGATTATAACAAAAACTGCGTGGCACTAACACAAGACAAATAATTCCCTCCCCTTTCATGGTTGGTGTCCCAGAACTACATCCACAAGCCTCTGTGGCGCGGCGGCTCGCCGAGGCTTGTGAAGGGGATATGTAGTATTAGATTTAAAATCTCGATTCTTATCCTTAAATTTTGTTTTACCATTTACCGTCGCAGCTACTACGATCGTTCACTGATTATTTTTACTCCAGACTGGTTCAAATCACCCAATGTTAAACGAAGACGGAGACAAAATTCCATTCCATCCATGTTTTTCATGGAAGTATTTATTTGGATTTTTAATTTAAATTAATTTTGCCGGGTATCATTTATTGAATAAAAAAAATGACTGATGAGTCAGTAAAAACATTTTTTCCATGTATGAAAACAATTTCTTCGACTTCTCCGGCAGGTTTGCTCGCCAACAACAAAAACAAGGCGTTCGCGATGCCTTGCATTGCGGAAGTTTTCCTTGCAATCGTCTTTATTTTGGAGCGAGAAAACAAATAAAATAAAATATATATACTTGCTTTCTCTTAATATATTTGCTATCGTGACCACGAACCTAGGCTCGACCATGGTCCATTCCTGCGTGCTGTCGGATTGGATACCCAAAACAAGAACGTATATTCATGCGAACTGTTCGCTGTCACATTTCTTGCTACTCTCTCTACAAATGACTGAAGCATGGTGATTTTAAAGAGCTGGCATAGTTTGAAGAACGGGATGAATGAGTGAGAATTCATAAGAGGTGCAACAAATTCGCGTTGACGCGAATGCACGTGCTATAAAGATCCGCCAACCTGGTCGTAGGTCATTTTCAAATTGCCTTACTGTATGTCTGAGATTAACGTTGTTGAAGTTGAGGCTATCAATTTTAATAAATATTTTATTTTTTTAAGTTATTTTTTAAAATTGTCATCTGAGACGATTCGCTTTTTATTTTCTTCTCAGTCAGGAAAATAAAGAGATCAGCCATCCATTTGGGACGCAGAGGTCTTGATTAAATTACCACGCTAGCAAGCTTATTTTTTTCCTAAACGATCGATCTTGCTTATCGTCATCGCGGTGAGATAAGGCACTCATTCTCTCCTGCGTTTACACAAAAAATAATCTCTAGTCTTGATGCATGGAAAGGCAATTATATTATCCAATCAAATACAATTCACTGACGTCTTTTTTTGGCGGAAGACACGATAATTATTTATTCGTCCTTGTATTGGATCGCAGCCATTCTGAGATTTGATCAGATAGTTAAAAAAATTAAATCTCAATGAAACTATCTCATGGTTTGATTTTGATTTTCCCACGTTTCTGCAGTGGTGGAGAACATCACGAAGCCGACAAACTGTTATTAAGACTTGAAGTAAAGTAGGTCAATTGAGTGAATAAAAATATTAATTCCTAGAATTCATATTTAATTTTTTTAATAAACATATGATAGCTCATCTCAATTGTTTCAGGCTCAACTTTGTGGAATTTCATTTTATTAATGAAAAAGAAAACTTTGTCTTATTCCTCAAATTTATTTTACGGTACGACTAGTTTCGACGCAGCGGCGTCATCTTCAGGTACCTGAAGATAACGCCGCCGCTGCGTCGAAACTAGTCGTAGGTACCTTAAAATAAATTGGTGAAGTAAGACAATGTTTTCCTTTTCATTTACTTGTTAGCTCGCTGCTCTATTCGATCGTGAATTTTCTTGAATGTATTATTCCCTTTTCTAATCTTCAATGGACTAATTTAAGAGTGATGGGTTTCATGCTTGGTTTATAATTTTCTATCCGTGTCCTCGTTTGGTCGGTTATTCATTATTACTGAATTATGTTTTTCTGCTGTTTATCTGAGTTTTGTAACCAATCGTCAGGTCATTGAAGGAAAGAAGTTTTGCTTAAATCTTGTAAAAATCTAATCTTGAAAGACGTCATATGTCTACAAAAATGCTTTTAGGTTATTTTGAAGAAGTCTTCTATTGTGTCCCAAGTTCTAGCGGCGTAGTCGATATGTGGCCTTGTTAATGCGAAACAACATCTCTGTCATCATTTTTTTATCTGAGGACCGTCCTACTCTTCGCTCAATAGCACCTATTCTCGCTAAAAGTGGGTTTACACGTGCAAGTTTATTAGGCAGGCTACTTGCAGCAAGTGATTTTCACCGTACGTTGCAGGTGTAAACGGCTCCGCAAGTCCGCTTGCAGGACTTTTAAAAGTTTCGGCAAGCCGCTTGAAGAAGCGTGTTGTTGCCAGTGTAAACAGCAACCAATCTGGCTCTGCACTAACTTGTGAAAAATATTTTGTCGGAGTAAATTCCACCGCAAGCTCTTTCCGAAGAAACTTGCGCAAGTAACTCGCCAGTGTAAACCTACCGTAATGCAGCACCGAAAATGTCGTGAATGGTCACCGCTAGACAAGTCTTAATTAATGGTGATTCTCATGTATTTGGCTTCTTCTGATACGTTTGCATTTACGCCTTCCATTTAATATATTCGGTGTAGATATGACTTATTTCGAAAGAAGTGCGCAATGGAAATTGTTTGGTGAATTGTTTATGCATATGCAAAATCAATGAGGTCAAACTGTAGCATGCTAAAAGAACGAAGTTCGGACGCAATATTTAGCAGCCAGATTCCGTATTCATTTTCGAAATATTTTCTTAACTTCTCAACTCATTAATTTGTTTTAGAAAAACCTTTCTATTTTTCTCTTGAATAATATTGCACTTCTTTAGTGGGTTCGGTTATTTATTATAAAATCAGAGGTGCATTCATTTAAGCTTGTCAATTCGTACACTTTAATTGATGCAATCACAATAATCAGGTTTTGCAGTGAAAATGAAAGTGGGTAGTATATTTACCACTCATCGAAAGGTACAGATTCTAACATTTACTTTCAAGTTATTATGTACGGCCTACGGAGTGGAAACTACATTAATGTTACCGAATCATTAGCTTAAGTGCCCTCTCTCAGCCATGATGCAATTCAAACTAAACAACATTTTTATGACGAAAAATTAACTAATTAATCCAATATCATCGTATCATCCGTGGCCATCCCTTTATATATGTCCCGCGTCGATCTCAAATTGCAATTGTCTTTTACGTCTTCCACACTGGTTCTCTCGGGATTCCCCCATAGTAAATGCTTGGAGATAGATGTCTCAGCATGCAATCAGTCGACTTTGTCTATCACCTTATCCCAGATCTCCTCGTCCCCTCGTGGAAGAGGGAACAATTGTCGTAAAAAAGAATCGGGAGGACCATTTGGGGAGGTGTCAGAATTAATCTGCCGCCAGTCGCCGTTACCGTGGTAGCCATGGCGACCCGATCGATGCCCTGGAGCCGAAACAATCTTGATCGCCTTAAAGCGTGCGGAATCTCATAGGTATAATCTTTTCCTCCTTTTTCTTCTTCCGTTGTGGAGGATGCTGGAGTATTCTAATGCGGTGAGACTAGCTTCTTCCTCTTCCTCCGCAGCATTTCCTTCTTATCTCTGGCGGGTGGATTTGGCACCATTCGAATGCCTTGATGGGTATTGAAGGGTTTTCGTTTTATCTCGGATCGGTTGTGCGGCCGCGTGGAAGACGGGAACTCTACGGGAGGGATTTTGGTGATCTTTAAAATTGGAAGATCCAGAGAGCTGCCAAAATTATCTACAAAAAATATTATAGGTTTGGAGAAAAAATAAACCTCCTCCCGGCCATGATTTATTGTATTTCAGGGCATTGCGGATTGGTGAGAGTTGAAGGGTACTATGTGAGAGACGTGTGACTGGTGGGGAAAATCGAATGAAATAAAATATGTTGGAAGAGAAATGGATGATTTTCAGAATGTTCTTGGCCATCATAGGATGGAGAATACCAAGAAGGCAAAGTGGAGGGTGAAGGGAATAGTAATTTTAAATGGCTTGGATATGGATGGAAGATCTGGTGCTTTCCCGGCGAATCTGTTGAATTAGGGTTTCTAGGGTTTCCAGCCGGATGAGATGGTCCATTGTCTCCAACGTTTCGAGGTCCGACACGGCCCTCGTCATTAGGGATGCTGATAGTGATGCCACAGAATGTCCGCATTATATAGTTGCTCAGGTGTCTTCTGAGTGGTCGTCATTTTTGTGCCAATTTTCCCTATTGGTCTTCACTTCTCTAAGAATAGACAGCCATGTGTTACTCAGGGAAAATCCTGCGTCACGATTGAAATTATGGTTATATATGGATATAATAATTTTAATCGTGACGCAGGATTTCCCTGAGTAACACATGGCTGCCTATTCTAAGAGAAGTGAAGACCAATAGGGAAAATTGGCACAAAAATGACGACCACTCAGAAGACACCTGAACAACTATATAATGCGGACATCCTGTGGCATCACTATCAGCATCCCGGATGACGAGGGCCGTGTCGGACCTCGAAGCGTTGGAGACAATGGACCATCTTACCCGGCTGGAAACCCGAGAAATCCTAATTCATCGGCTTGGATATTGTTTGCAATCGCGGCGTAATACATCCTTTTTAGCACCTCACCTGGAAAACATCCTCAAGAGCGTGTGGCCAGGGATGATCTGCTAATATAGAATACTTTCGTATTTTTTAAGGGCTAAGAATGGGCTCTTAATTAAAGATCCGATAAAATCGATGAAGATTCCGTATGAAAGAGGTGTGCTTCGTTGTTTTGTCCATGTTGTGAGGAAGGATGAGAGTCGAATAACGTAACAGATACATGATAGTGGAGGGAATAGCGTGAGAGGAAGAGGTAGACCACGAAAGTCATGAGTGAATGTGGTGGAATGGATTCTACAGAGGAGGAATATTAGTTGTCTAATGGATACCAGAGCGTGTATGAAACAAAGCACGAATGTATTAAAACCGAGAGAGAGGTATGCAAGAATAGGGCATAATGGAGGAAGTTATTAAAAGAGAATGTTTTTCATTGGCCTAACAGCAGTTACTAAGTTCCTTGACATTTCCAACACCAAAAGGGGATAACGTGATGGGTTTGTATGTATTCAGTAGTTATCTTCCTCCCAAAGAGAATACGATTTATGAATGGAGTGAAGAGAAGTAGGACCTATACTATCCTGATGAATGAAATCCTACAAGGGGTCGGTGCCTGCGACTGAAAGGGACTAGCAGAGGTATCTCTTTACCCAGTTAAACCTTGTTTCACCGGTAGATCTTTTCTAAATATAGTAGTTCTCTTATAACTCTGCGTGGATTTGGGGGCTCCGTCCTAGGCCTGTGCGATTATTCGATTAATTGAATCGTCGATTCAATTATTTTTACAATTGTAGATTATTTCAGCACATCGATGTCGATTACGGAAATCGACTCGATTGTCAATTTTTTTCAAGTGTCAATTATTGTTCAATTGTTATTCAATTCATTATTATTGTCCGGTAATCGATTAATTGACGATTATTGACGGTGGTGACGGCTATCATCTACCCCTCCCTCCCTCCAGAAGTTAGCTAGCTATCCCGGCAACTAGCACTGCGTCCGAGAGGTTGTTCAGTCTCGGTGGGAACATTGTCATCGACACACGCCAGTGTCTGTTGGATGAACACGCTGAGGGTCTCATCTGTCTGTCTTCAAATATTCCTTTAATTTATGAATGAAAGCTAACTGATTGAATTATTTTGCTGTTTTTCAAATTAATTCTTTCATTCTTCTCATTGGCAAACGAAAGCCTTTGAAAAGCATGATCGAATTGAGTCTTGTTAATTAATTGGTTGATGTCAATTAATTGAGCAATGACAATTAATTGACACCCATTTCGATGTCAATTAATCGACCAAATTTTCATTTATTCTTATAATTGATCGACATCGATTATTTTCGATAATCGCACAGGCCTATCCGTCCCTGTCCAGTGGAATGATTTTTTTTGTGAATTCCACACATTCTTCTGTCCTTGGAGAGATGCATTGTGGTATTGCGTGGATTTTATTTATTTATTATGCCACACAACCAAAAACGGCACAATGGTTGATGTAATAAAATAAATAAACATAGATCAACAATAAAGAATAACATGAAGGCTGAGATAAAAACAAGATTTAAGGCTTTCCCGGAGAATACTTGTGATGTAGAATTGGGTATTTTCCAAAATTTTAAATTTAAGTTTACGGATCTTTATATGTTACTTAAACTCGAACAATCTTGCGGAGTGAAAGTAGTTTTAAAATTGATTCAATATTAATTGAGATATTTAAGATTAAAATAGTCGAAATTTCAAATTTTTTTACCCCGCTGCGAAACGAAATCTGATTGGCTTGACGTCATTTTCGCTGAGCGATAGACGGATGTGAGGGAGAAAGTGAGTAACTGTAGAAGATCTACCGTAAATTTAAAGAGTTTTCATTGAAAACAAAGACTATGGCGTGCAATGGTTTTATTAAAACCACATAAGATAATTTACCCAAAGTGGATATGTTTATGGTAGGCGTTTTAATGAAGAAGGACGAGCGATTTAATGCTGCGGAAATTCGTTGAGCTTAAGTCCAAAAAATGTAAGCCTAAAGTTTGCTTTTAAAATAGTGATTACTGTTTTATATCATTTTTGATACATATAGTTATGTATTTGGTGTATGAACTTTATTAACTGTTTTTCCAATACACTCATAATCATTATGATACTTCTTTCTTTATCGAAGTCCATATCAGTCCATGAAACAGTAAATAAACAGTATCTTAGTAACATATCAACATAACACAGTACTTGCAAAATGTTTGTGCTGCCAATACTCGACACACCTAAAACGTTAATTTTTTATTTGCTAATTAGTGGTTGTTGGTAGAGGAGGTTTCTAGAAGTGGCTTATCTGCTGTAGAAATGCCTAAAAATAGATTCTCATCTCCTAAATGTCTATTCAAGTTTAATTTAAGTGTTGTTATATTATAAAGCTTCTCGTGAGAGTTATGGTGATAAGGCTATAGGATACGTCCAAGTAAAGAGAGATGGACCACTGTGCACAGTCATTGCAAGAATATTTCCAGAACACAAAGTGCGGAGTAAAGTATAAATTTTTACAGGTGGACATTGAGGAATCCAAGGAAGAAATTTCAATCATTCAATGTCGTGATTGCGTGAATAAATTTCTTGTTCGGTGTTTCAACCGATGTATTTGTACATTGTGGCACAAAACACCATCTATATCCCTTACTTATATGCCATTTAAAGGCATATTTAGAAACGCGAAAACGTCACAAACTAATTTCGCCTTATTTGTTTCCACCGTAAGCATAAGGAAACGCCTGGGTCTAAATGTAAACAGCGAAAATGACGTCACAGCCCATTCGGTTGTTTTCGGAGTGTGCTCGGGAGCATTCGTAACCGTCTACTTTCTTTAGATTTTAAAACCGAAATTCATACAATTTGATAAGAAAATTTTTAGCCAATGCAATAAGTTCAAGTAACTGAATCAGAATATCGATAGTTTGAAATACGTGGAAAATACCCAATTCTCGGGTTTCCAACCGGATGATATTGGTGTGTTGCACCGACGTTTCGACGACGTAGTCTGCCATCGTCCATCGTAGATACGCCCTGAGGACGATGGCAGACTACGCCGTGGAAACATCGGTGCGACACACCAATATCACCCGGTTGGAAACCCGAGAATTCTACATTACGAGATAAAAACAAAATTAACTCGAATTTGGGGCTCCATTACCCAAGTGCCGTTTGATGAATGATTTGAATATGTTGGGCGAGGAGAAGAGGTCAAGGGAAGGATACGCTGGTATATGTTAAATTTGGAGGGGATTCGGTAAAACAGGAAACGCTGTGATAGGGAAAGCCGCAATTTCGGGATGTGTAGGAGAGATTGATGTTTCTTGTGGGGTGAGGAGGGACACGAATTGGAAAGAGAGATCTCTTGAACCGTGCCTGAAACGTTAGTGGGAACAGATGTGGAGCTAGCAAAGTTATGCGGGTTGTCCCCGTTATCTGTTTGGCAGCCTTTTACTTTCGCCTCGCCCTTATCCGTGATATGCAACGTCCTTGCGGTTTAAGGTTATTCCCATTTCCCATTTGGGGCGGGCAAGGGGTGGGGGTGCTGTCATGAGGTGGCTGCGCACGCTAAGTTTTCTTGAGTGCGACTTCTCACGCTCATGGCGATTGAACGGCAACCGAGTACACTACGTGCCGGTGTTCCGGCGTGTAAAAAACAAGGAAAAATTGAATAAAGTAATCCCGCACTCCGCTGGGACTCTCTCCGCTGGGAAGAATTATATCAGGAGGAGAGAGTTGCATACCTGGTGTATAATCGCCCTATGTTACAAGCCCTGGAGGTGGCTTACACGGTATTACATCGCAGTAGACGAATTTTGCTGACGAAAGAAGCGTTCAGCAATGAGAGGGAGCTCTAGACGGGGACCTTGAGTGAGGATATAAAGAAGAGATTGGTGAAGAGTTTAATATAGAGTGCAGCGTTAAATATGGCAGAAACGTGGACTCTAAGAAAGGAGGATGAGAATAGGCTACAGGCGTTCGAGATACATCTACCAAATACCCTGCGAGCAACCTCAAGGGTGTGTGGCAGAGGGGGTGGAGATACGGGTGTGGTGAAGGATGGAGAAGGTGCGGTGGACGGAAAGGAAGACAAATGAGGAAGTACTTTTTATGGTTGGTGAAGACAGGAAACTTCTTTATGAGATTGGGAAGAGGCAAAGTAGGTGATTGAAGGAGGTAATGCGGGGCGAAGAGTTGCTAAAGTTTGGAACTGAGGGTAGGATGTTAGGCAAGCGGGGAAGGGGAAGAAAGAGAATAGGTTTTATGGACTGGATGAAGAAGGGTAGAACGCGCGCTGAGATGAAGAAAGAAATATTATAGGTAGATAAGGCCCTGCACATGTAAATTCTAGAGGATTTTTATTCACTTCCATTTAAACCTACATCAACTGGTAGATTAATCAACATAATGTTGAAATTCCACAACAACACGCCTCTCTTTTTGTACGTCTCTCTATATTTATTTTTCGACCTCTGCGAGCTCTGGGAGCTTTCCATTTGCTCTTGTGCGCTAATCACTTTGCAACGCAGTGGAACACTTGCCTTCCATTCGGTACAGATCCTGCGAACTACAAAACAGATCGGGAGTAGAGTTGATGTGCGCTAAACAACAAAATAACGTCGTTAATTGCATCCGCGATAGTTGTTTTGTGTGCTGATTTTCCGTAATGGCGTCAAACATGGATATTGTAATGGCTGTGTAGTAAAAATCTTACGTTTTTAAATACTTATTTTGAACAATTTCGATAATTATATAAAAAAATTCGGACTGCTGTGCACCCTCAGAATGCTATCTGGCGGTAAATTACCGAACTTTTCGCCAGCGTGTACCGTTGCATTCATCGTTTTTTTTTTTTAATAGTGTGCGCTAATGTGCGCTGATGTGTTCAGATCTGCGCTAACTGAAATAAATTGAGTGAATAGCTCCCTATACTCCCTACCATACTCTTTAATGTTATTTTAAAAATACAAAAGACAAAGGAAATAAAATTAAATCTTGCAATGCGAAATTCGCATTTATAATTTGAGAAGTACCAACATCCGGCATTATATCATAGTGGATGCATCGCAGTTACGTATCCACTTCCTTCTCCGCCCTTACGAAAGGCGGCTGAGGTGGTTTGAGTAGCAAAGATCTCGTGAAGAGAGAAATGTAGATATAGGGCGTCAGATTTTTCCCTCGCGTGGAAGCGATCGTGACAAACTGTCATTAAGTCGATCTGAAGCGGCTGTAGTGAATTTAAGCAGAGTGCTCTGTCTTTTGGCCGATAAAATGTGAGAAATTCACTTTATCCTGGCTCTTTTTAAACAATCCTGTGGAAATACTCCTCATATATTGGGGGTATCCTACAATTTAGTGAGGTTTCGATGGATATGTACAATATAAAAAACCTTAAAATAACTCACTTTCCGGCAGTATCCGAGTAAAGTGGTGGCCAAACTTTGTGGCAGTCGCCTGCGAGAAGCGTGAAGTCAAGGAGGGGAAAACTTATGTGGAAGGAGCTAAGAAGCGGAAGGGAGAGGACAGCACATGGTAGGCAACGTTGCTAGCATCCGTAGCCTCCGAGATATACCGGCCTGAACACCCTGCTTTCGATCGTCATCTGTTTGTAAATAGTTGGTCAAATTTTTTTAATTCCCATATGGAGCGTAGATTTAAAAAATCGAATAGAAGGTTATTTAGACATGTAAAACATGGTTAGTATCGTAAATTTATTTTATATAAGATGAAGAATCGTCACTGAATGAAGCAGAAATTCTTTAGCCGCAGGAATGCGATGTTATAACAATATAAGGGGCACGAAATCTAAGGACGCCTATTCCAGGTGAATATATTTTTATGGTGACTTATCTGGATCACGTGTCTCTCAAATAATTAGCACTTTGCGTATCACGAAAGTGGAAGTCGCCTGTGTTGCGGATGGAGTCTCTTAAATAGGTACATCTACACATAACTTATTGAAAAATAGTTAGCAATTGACGCTTACTGTTTTCAACCAAGAACATCCACCTCCTTCTCAAACTCGTAGATCACACGACAATGATAAGCCAATTAAGTATTTATCATATCTTTCTTTACTTTGTGTCAAGTTGTCTTTTTATGACATCCAGTATGGTGTCAGGACTTGTTAATATATCCAGATGGTGATGGACATATAGTTATCAATTTATAAAAAAAATCATAATAGTTCCCTGAAATGCCTCGCTAAAATGGTGCTATTGCTTTCCTAAATGCTTACATTTTGTCAATATAGATTAATTGGGCTTTAAAATGCGGCATATGGTTCGAAATAATTACCTAGGTTTTCGGTACCTCGCCATAAGAAGATCACAGCAAGCGATTTCCCACGCTTTTCGCAGGACTACTGCATTAAAGTGTTACGGCCGTAGTGGGTGGTAGTATTATGGCCTTTACATCTTGAAGGCTACGTAACATCACTTATTTTAGCTTGCGAGGGCGGAAAGTGTCAGAAATGCATTTCAAGATGTTGTTTAAGATCCAAATGCAACTGTATCAAAATGCGATGACGGTATTTGCAACCCACCGGAGACGACCATCTTAACAGTTGGATTAGAGAGCTAGAAAGCTGATGTGAATAACTGAGAGCATTTTAAAATTGTCAATGAAGGTATGCGGCCTCGGGAATCATCGTAGTCAAACGCGGAAGGCTATACCCCGTTTTCACAACAGCCGTACAAAAAGAAACCTGGGCTAAAATAATCGTACAGATCTTTAAACTTGACCTCAGGAATGAATTTGGTCGAAAAAGGAGTGATTATCAATGCCTTGAAATACGACTCCCATTTTAATTGGAATCATGTTTTTAATGCATTATTCAATCCAGTGTTCTATTTGGAACGTTTTGTCTGCGAACGTTAATTTTGTAGTTATAATGGAAAGCTCTACCAACTGAGCAATGCAAAAGAAATTTCATTTTTTATTTAGCTTAAGAAGTTCATTCTTTCGCCATTTAAAATTTTGAACGTGCGTTTTATGAACGAAACAAACGAGTAGTTATCAAAATCTTGAAATGCATTTTCCTTGCTAATTATTATCAGTATCTTAATCTTATTAGTTTATGTACGGAAACAATTCGACTCAGCGAGGTATTTAGGGATTATTTTAGATCCCAATTCCCAAGCTGCGTGAGTGCATTCTCGGATTATAGGAAGATTTTCAACTTAAGCGAAGGAAATTAAAATTTATTTCACCCTTTCGAAAAAATGTTTCTCATTCATTGCCAATTTTCCCCACCAAGTTTCTTCGAGGAAGTAAATGGGAAGAAAGAGGCAAGAGAGGTTTTTCTTTCGATTAACCTTTTGAATGTTTGGTTTTCATTCGAGTTTGTCCCCTTCAATTCCTCCTACCACCGGAAAATTTTTTTTCTCCGTATTTTCGTCCGTTACCTCTTTCTCTCTATGATGCAATTCCGTTGTTTGCAGACGACGCGAGTTTTTGCAGCCTACCGCAGATCCACCGGCCTAATGGATGCATGAGCGAGAAAAAAATATAAAAAAGGAACCGTCCCTACGGAAAGTTCTGTGTGCTCCTCGGGGGGGTTAAGGGGGAGGGTAGGCGGAACTGTTATCGAAGTTTCCGGTTGGAACTTAATCGGAGGGAAGGTGAGGAGGATTGCGAGTAAACTTGAGGGAAAAGGGGCTTTACTTTAAATTCCCCCAGCAACCTCTTCCAGAGGCTCCTTCGGAGGCCGTGAAAAACATCTAGTTCGCAGAACTCCCTCACGTATTTGGGCGTGCGATAAACCTACGCCAAATAGGTGGTATTATAATAATCTGACTGGATGGAGTCGGTTAATGCTGGGGTTAGAATAAAGTTCACGACTTTTTTCCATGGCTATGGTAGTTGGTGACTTCTGAAAATATCTGCCGGTGACGGAAAAATTAAATGGGAAGTCTAAAAAAAAGGTTTTACACTTTGAGGAAAATGTATGTGGTGGACTCTCGTTATGCACTTAAAGAAACCAAAGTGGAAAAGCTAAAATAAAGCTCTAAATCTACTGGTCAGGTTATTTTTAGAGGTAGTCTACCAATTACGGCATGTTTTTATGTTGGAATGGAAAGAAGGAGAAGTAAGTTTAGAAGTTTTTCTATCCCCTCGTTTACTTCCTTTATAGAACGCAACTTCTTTTTGTTGGTCCCTTCTTCTTTCTCACTCCGTCGCGTTGGTGTTGACTTTTTAGGTAACAGTTTCACCACCTGTCCTGGAGGTCATAGTGTTTTTTTTCGCTGTCAAGTCTGCGTTTATTTGCCAATGTGGCAGACAAAATATTAATACAAGAAAAACAAAACACATAAATATTTATAAACGCTACCACAATGGCAGCGTTTGGAAACACATATGTTTTGTTTTAGGAATAATCTCCTTTTCTAGATCTTTTGATTTTAGCGTTCGCCTATAATATTGAAAGTGCTCTACGGGAGCGGTATCGGCCCGGCGCGGCGTTCGCCCTAGTGCGGGGGAAACCTGTGAAAAAACTGCTAGGTCACCGCAATAAATTGACGAATAACATATTACATTTATAAAATATAGAAAAACAGAATTTGTGAATTTTTTAAAAATAAAACCATCTATCTCTAATCGAAATTTTTTCTATAAGAATCCTCTAGAACGTATCAAAAACAAGGGTAAAATTGAAAATTCCTTAGAAAAAATTTCTTTCCTAAGGAAATGCCCTTACACTCTAAGGACATTTTTTCCAAGAACTTTTTTCTTTAGAAATGAAAGACTTCGGTCAGTAATTGCCCTAAAACAAAACGCTACTTTAGGGAAAACCCTCAAGCATAGGAAAAATTACACTAGTAATGACATAGATTGCGGTGTGCAGTGTATTGAGTGAATGACTGGAAGGAAAAAATAAATGTATGTTCATCAAAATAAAAATTTATTCTGCATAGTTTCATTTATGCAACCATGGAGATATCACAATCAGTTATGATGGAACTGACAAAATATTTCTGAATAAAAGAAAGTGCAACCATCATAAACTCACTTCACAGTAAACTACACTTAGTGTAAAACAAATATCTACATCTACATATTACCCCGCAAGCCGCCTCAATAGGCGTGTGGCGGGGGGTGTTAGGACACCAGCCGTTTACATATAAAATGGACACGCTCTAATGAAATTACGCCCAGCATTTATTATAGTCCCTTATTGTTCGGGGGAAAAACGAATTCCCATACCTATCCGTTCGGCAAAATATCTCTCTTAATTTATCGTTTCTGTCGGACCTGGAAATATAGTGGTGTTCTAATAGGATGTTCTCCGTGTCGCTCTGAAAGATATCTATTCTCAATTGTTCAAGTAATCTAAGCCTAGCGCGCAGCCTCCGAGTCTCTAGCGGCTCCCATCCTAATTCGTTTAACATCTGTGTAACGCTGTCTGTACGCCCGTAGCTGTTTTTGACGAATCGCGCAGCTTTCCTTTGTATTTTATTAAGTTCCCGGACTAAGTCTTTCTGCACCGGATCCCATATGCTCGCTGCATATTCAAGGTGTGGCCGTACGAGTGCGAAATAGCACCTCTCTTTTACTTTTTCATCCGAAAATCTTCCCACAATACGCTTGACGAATCCTAGCTTCTTCAGAGCTCTGCCACAAATATTTCTTATATGTGCTCCCCACGATAGGTCCGAAGTTATCGTAACTCCTAGATACTTCACTTTATCTGTCGCCTTTATGTTAACACCATCCACAGCATATACATGGGGATAGTTGGACGACCTCCGCAAGAAATGTACCGCCGTGCATTTGCTCAGATTAAGTTCGAGTCCCCACTCTTGGCTCCACACATGAACGTTGTTTAAATCCGATGATAGAGTTTCAAAGTCAGAGTGATCACTAATTTCACGATAGATGACAGCGTCGTCGGCAAATAGACGTATTTTACTGCTAATTCGAGAGCATAGATCATTTATGTATATAATGAACAAAAGGGGTCCGATCACGCTTCCTTGCGGGACACCTGATGTCACTTTAACTACATCAGAGCTAATTCCGTCAAGAACTACCTTTTGCTTACGATCACTCAGAAAGTCGCGTATCCAGTTTACTACTGTTTCGTTTAGGCCTCATGACTGTAATTTGTATAAAAGTTTATTATGAGGTACCGTGTCGAAAGCTTTCTTAAAATCTAGAAATAATGCGTCAACTTGTCTTTTCGATTCACCAGATTTGAGAACGTCATGAAGAAAGAGCGCGAGTTGTGTTTCACATGATCTACCTTTCCGGAAGCCGTGCTGAGAGCCATGGAGGACGTTACGACTGTCCAGGAACGTCATGATATTGCTAACGACGATATGTTCGAGTATCTTGCCTACAATCGACGTTAATTGAAATTGGTCGATAGTTCCCTGGGTCGTGTCTGTTTCCCTTTTTGAATATCGGTGTAACGTTTGCAATTTTCCAGTCTAATGGTATCTTTCCTTCAGACAATGATTTCTTGAATATTATGTCTAAGAACGGTGCGATCTGTGGCGATAACTCCTTGAGGACACGCGCGGGTATTCCCTCCGGACCCGGAGATTTACTATTTTTTATCGACTGTAGCTGTTTAGTTATCCCATCGCGTTGAATAGTGATTTCTTTCATCGGTTCCTCAGTGAATGAAATTTCAAAATTACATTCAGTATTGTCTGTAGTGTATACACTTTCGAAGTGGGAATTTAACTTGTTAGCTTTGTCAATATTTTCGGTGACAAGTTTGCCATCTTTATCAAATAACGAATCTACGGTTGAAGATTTTCCCTGAAGCTCTCTCGCATATGACCAAAAAGATTTCGGATTTTCTTCGAGTAATTCACCAAGTACTTTTTTATTGAAATTTCGCAATGCAGAACGCATTGATTTCTTAGTTTTTGAGCGTTGCGCAGCGTAACTTTCTTTTGCTTCAAGTTCCTTCGATTTGTCACCTACCGTAGTTGACTTTTTGACCAAGTTGTACAATTTTCTCTGTCTCTTAAGGTCCCTCCTAACATCGTTGTTATACCAGCGAGGTTCTTTACTGTCGCATTTCAATTTTTGCGGAATATATTCGTTGATTCCCTGTCGTAGAATTTTTAAGAAATATTTCCATGATTCATCAGTGATTTTATCCTCTGTTTTAGCTACGAAGTCCGTGTACGAATCCTGTATTTAGTCATTGCCATCCATTTGTTGTTGAACATTATAATCGATATAAGTTTCTTGAAAAGTATCATGCTGAGTTTATTAAAACAAGAAAGGAGGATGTAGTCATGAAGCCGGTTGACGAAATTTATTTAGGATGGGCTTATGAAGTTGCTCTTTGGTTTAACGAGGGATTGAAAGGATATGTACATAAGAGACAGCAATTGTTTTTGTATGGTGAATCTAACGTAGGGAAAACTTCATATATTGAACGTTTGATCGGTGAGAGAAATTTGAAGTATGTTTATATGCCCGATGTTGGAAAGTTTGCTTATCAGGGATTGTATCCAGATTTTCACAAGATTATTCTTTTTGAGGAATTCGATCTGAAATACCATTGTACTGGAATGTTAAAGCGTTTGTTGGAGGGTAAACCATTTACTACCCCTGTTAAATGTGGATTGGGTCGTACTATTCATTTTAAGGGAATGATTATAATTATTTCTAATTTTGATACTATAGAGGATCCTGCACTTCGTATTCGTTTGAAGTATGTTCAGGCGGAGACTCCGTATTGGACGGAGGAGAAAGCAATATTACCGAAAGAAGAAATTCAGGAGGTTTCGCATATTCAGGAACAGGAAGTCGAGGTTATTCAGATCTCGGATAATTCGGAGGAAGAGGACACTTCGACGTAACAAGCAGTGGATAATACCAAAGAAAGTTTCAGTTTTGAAACATATTAGCCACGGATATGTTTACATATCCGTGGCTAATACGGAATGTTTGAAACATTAAGCATCTCGCCAAATTTTATGAATTTGCATATTAAGAAATATATTCTAAGCCAATGAACCCACTTTCAAAAGAATTTCCCGGGGAAAATGCATTCTAGGTGAATTATTCGCTAGAGGTATATTTTACTGGGAAAACTGGGGTTCAATTTTCTAGGGAGTTTTCCAACAGGGATGTCACTGGGTCTGTGTCAAGCTGAAGGGTGCAAAGAATTATAATTTCCTGCGCTCAATGCACCATATCAGCTGCATTTGAGAGAGACATAGCATCAGAAAACTTTTTTCTTCCTGGTGCACATTTACTTTCTTACTCCATGAATACTGCACGCACTCTGTCAGATGCTCTTTGCGGCTCTTCGGGTTACATGTGTATATACGAGATACAAAGCTATTGTTGAATAAATTAGACCAAGAACTTGCCCCAGAAACGGAGGATGCGATGCTTCGATTATCGAATTGGGTGTAAGATATTCATGATATACCGCGTTGCAATATTGAGCCACATGGCAAAGCAGTATTTCGCCTTGCGGTGGTAAGCAAGCAAAGCATCGTGTTGTGTGCGATATGAATGCAAAACGCTGATAAATGTTGGATTTGAATACGAGATGTGAGATGTGTATAACCGTAATTTTTACCGTTAAGTGATGCCCATATTGCAATCTTCCAAACAAAATATCCAATGGATACAGTGTACAGAATAGCCGTTCTTGGATACAGTGTACAGAATAGCCGTTCTTTACTTGTCGCATCCTATGCTTCGAATTTCAATTCATTCAATTGCATCAGTTCAGGCGGTGGAGTGCAGTGAACGAGCATTTAAGCAAGCAAAGAAATTTCACATTAATATGTACTAGTGGAAATACCCGGATTTGCTCGGAATGCTGTGCATTCCCTATGTTTACGGAAAATCCTACCTATAATTGAACATTTAAATTCCCTTAGTCAAATAACGATTTTTAAGGCTTGGCTCATCATGTAAAGACTCTATGGTGTTTTTTGGCAGTAATGGTGTATGTTTCATGTTTAACGATAGGCTCTGAGGCCAATAAGGGTCTCACTTGTGTTATCTTGTATCACTCACTTGTATCACTCACTCTTGTATTATCTTTAATTTTTGGACCTTCTTACACATTCTGAGGTTTATTACGTGGAAATTCAACAGCGTGCAAATTCCTAGTTCAGCAATATTCTACACCTGATGGTCAACTTCGGGGTCCTTTGCGCTATGTAACCTTTCATTCGTTGCCAATGTCCTTCGTGCTATGATGTATCTAGTTGAAAATTTAGAGATAATCAGCTCATGAGTTCATCCGTCACGAGGTAACAACGAAAGCACCGGCATGAGGCCACAGGGCTCCACCCTTTCTTCTGAGCTATTTGACCTTCATACGTTTATATGTACACCTCTCCGGAAGTGTCCGAAATCTAAGTTCAGCAAAATTCTACAACTCCGGTAGGGTCCACTTTGGAGCCATTTTGTCCCTTGGGCCTTCCTGATATGGCCTATATCCTTGTTAGTACTATCATCTTACCTACTACTTGCAAAGTTTCCAGATATTTGATTCATCGGTATGTTATTGAGGTGGTAACAATGATACATATTCTCAATTTTATGTATTAGGTAATAGAGGTATTGTTGATTATGCAATGCTCAATGATATTCAACATGTGATCCATGGTATTAGTGTGATTTTGTTGCAATATGAAATATCATGCTATTTGCGATGCCATTTTATATGTGACATAAATATATATGTAACGTATTTTGCCATACGAGATAAACATCGCAATGCGATACTGAAATTGGAATATCGTACAGCCCTAAAAAGAGACATTTCCAAAAATTTCAATCCGTGAAGCATCTAAATTAATATTTAGCCCCTGGAGTGTGTTGTAAATCAACTGAATTCGAAGTAAAAATGAGAACTACACGGAGCTCACCAAATTCGGAGTCTATGCTGACATCCAATCTGATTCACGTATCCATCTCCATACCATTTCATTAAACTCCTCCGGGTTTCATCAACACCCGTAGTTTGTATCTGATATCGATTTCAGTATTGAAGTAAAACGTTTTTTTCCGTAAAAGTGATGCAGTAGATTGATTCCCAATCAATGCGAGTAAGTTAGCGCTTGCCGTATCAGACGGAAACATCCTAGCTCACGTTCATGGGAGCAATTGGTGTGATCTGAGCGTTTTCAAGCCCATGCTATATGGATGATGTAGCCCTTATTTCAGAGTACTCATAGAGTATGTATTAAAGCACCTAAAATTTTGTATGATTCACGCATGGGAGTGCATGCAGTTTATCTCTTATGTACTTGCCAATATTTTCTCCACAAACCTCGAAATGTTATCAAACATTTATGATTTAAAACATTAATCTGAAACATTTAGAGGAACTCGAATAACATTTTTACAAAGTAATGACAGTTTCCATTATGCTGCTTGGGTCAGAATGCTGGACAACGAGACAAAAGGACCCAAAACGTATGGAAACATCGGGAATATAATTCCTCCGATCAGTAAAAGACTACTTAAGCAGTTATACTGAGGAATTCATGCACAAGAGAAAAGCTAGGTGCTCATTCCTTTGCACACAAAAATATGAATACAGAGAAAAAAGGAAAGAACAAGTCATACGGATGGCAAAAAAGAGAATTCCAATGAAAGCCGTGGAATATGAGCCATGAAGAAAGAGAAGAGCCGGAAGACCAAGGACCAGATGATAAAAGTGACGCCGGACCTGGAATAGAGTCTAATTCTCGAAGGAAGAGGAAGATGAAGACATTTATGATTATGTGAAGATCTCTAAAATTTCCTTGGCGAAATATTTAATCAAAGGGAAAAAAGTAATGCAATCGAGTAAGTCCGTTTCAAACAAATCCTATTTTGGCTTTTTTTTCGTTTAATGAACTTGGCATTGCTGAAAGACATTAGGTTTTTCCTGGTGAATGAGATATTCTCTAGCATAGGTACCGGTTAGGGTATCCGTTTCGGGAGTAAGATAAAGGCCAAGCAACAAAAATCACAGAATATCGCCCTGAGGAAGGTGAGTCAAAACGTAGGACATGGAAAGCCTAACTCGATGCCACTCCCGAGAAGACTTTACCCTCAGTATTACTCTTATCGCTGCCAGTCCCCAAGAAAGTGTGGTGGCCTTAGTTCCTTAATACGTCGGGAATTGATTATGACCCAATTTGGGATTCTGGTACTGGCTTTGAAATTCATAATAAATTACTGAATGACACGAAAAATATTTTTTTTCTGTATCGAAACAAAGACCCTGAATTGGTCTCCTTTTCTTTAGGAAAGCACGGAAGAAAGCATGTTTTTTCGTGCTTTGTATTACAGATTTTGTTTGTACATACCAATTTTGGATTCTGGTACTGGCTTTGAAATTCATAATAAATTACTTAATGACGCGAAAATATTTTTTGTACACACAAACAAAATCTGTAGCACAAAGCACGAAAAGCATGCTTTCTTCCGTGCTTTCCTAAAGAAAAGGAGACTAATTGAGGGTCTTACTTTCGATACAGAAAAAAAATATTTTTCGTGTCATTCAGTAATTTATTATGAGTTTCAAAGCCAGTACCAGAATCCAAAATTGGGCCACAGTCAATTCCCGTTTATTATTTTATTGCTCGCGTTTGTTGCTTTCCCTCGCAAGGGGGCGTCATTCGACTGCGTTGTCACATTGCCATGAACTTGGGACTAAGAAATTTTTCGACTCCGAGGTGGTAAGTTTTTATAAACAGGGCTCCGAGGTGGTAAGTTTGTAATGAACAGAACTGTACGGTGTGAAATTAGTGTTATCGAAAGGTTAAGAAATAAGCATTAACGTTGTTGGGCGTTGCTTGGTGGAACTACTGCATTATAGTATTCGCAGTAGACTTTTGAGTTACACTGAACACATTGAATGAAAACTACCCAACTGGTTTTTCAACTATTGTAGCATAGCGTCTACTATGGCGAAACCGGAAGTGCAGTTTCAATAAATTGTATTTTATAAATTTCGAAGAAGCGTACTGCATATTTTATTCAATTATCAAAAGGTTTTTATAAGCCATGTACCAAAACAAATTGGTGAAGTTCGCAGAAAGCAAGGTGAAATTGAATGAGGGCCACCAATGATCTCTTTCTTGGGAAATAAATTGCTCTTTTTCATCAAGTAGAGTGAATCCTTCCGACTTGTAGAGTGGAATTCGTACAATTACTGATCAAGAAGTTTTTTATTTCCCTCCAAGCGTTAGAATGTCCAGATTCCTACGATTTGCTCTGGTCTAAGCAGAATAATCTAATCTCGCAAACGTTCAAAATTTAATTTTCTCCGTTTTACATTTTCCAGACCTTTTCGTGCTACATCGCAGTCACGAAACTTCCTACCTTCTACTTGCCTCTCTCAGCTATAGTGCATAAATTCTCCAGAATTATGGCTGATGGTAATTACTTCGCTCGTCTTAGTGGTTTTCCACTTGTGCTGCAGTTGGTAATGTGCCCATAGCCATTAACCATGTATATTGATCCTTGCGAGCAATTGAGCTATTATCGGTAATGCGTTTTAATTCAGTAGTTGAAAAGAATATTGTTTCGTTGCTATAGTGAAATAGACATTTTCCCTTTGTAGTCATCATGGTTTCCCATTCCATTATTGATTATTTGGCGTGGTGCGAAAGCATACGTTTTTTCTTATCGGAGATGGGTCAACAGCAAAGAGAAGTTAATATTTTTTGTGGCTGTTATTTTATTTAGCGTGTTGTAAACTTGGAATGAAGAATTTTGCTTGGTGATCGAAATAAAATTCCGTCTTGCTTATCATGCTAGATAACGCTCCAAGTTCCCTGGTGGAAAAAAAACTTGCGACATGAAATATTTCTCAATTCGAAATTAACGCGTTTAGCTCCCGTGTGAAGGATATTATTCATCGTGGAGGAAATGAAAATATTTTGTTTGTTATCTGCGTCCAAAATAATGCTTTTGCGGAATTATTAAGTGATTTAGTTCTCCCATGATTTATGATGTACTAGCTTTTCAGGGCAGTGATTATCTACATTCTTTTAGAATTGATGAAGAGTTAGTCGATGAAAATTTTCATTTTCTCAGGTCTACTCTTTTTTTATATGCCTTCGGTGCTGAGGATCAAGGGCGGGATCAAACGATCCCAAAAGAATGCCTTGTGGAAATGAATTCCAGGAGTAGCGATATATTACTTCGTGTCAAGTTATTGTAACCCTCTTGAAAGGGAATATTGATTGCGATGAATAATTTGAAATAACCTGCGTTTCTAGGTTTTACCGCGATTCGTGGGAGCGGAAGGAGTGGTCATATCTACATCTTTATATTCTACCCCGCGAGCTACCGCAAGCGTGTGGCAGGAGGTGTTAGGGCACCAGCACTGAAAAACGGAGAAAATAGGGAAAAGTACTTGGAGGAGGGAAATAACAGAAATTGAGAACTATTTGTCGTGCTCTATTTTTACCGTAGCCGTCAATGGTTAATTTAGCCGTAATTGTAGGAAGATGTAATTTTTCCCCTTATTCTGAATTTCTCTAGTTTTTTTTCTTTTTCTAGTATAGTTCCGGAGTAGTAGAATGGGGTTAAAATAACATCCTTCGTGCCACTCATGAAACTCGCATGCTACAAATGTTTTAATCACTCTTATTGTTAGCAAAGGGGGTACCTTCCAGCGGCTTCCAACTAGTGCTTCCATCGGATTTGTTACATTCTCTGTTCGCTCGTTGTGTACTAATATGTGTTCGAGTTTTTTTAGCGCATTCCATCTATTTAGCCGGGAATATTTTATTTACGCGTTTCATGTGGGGTCCTAATAATTTAACTTGGCCTTGGTCGGTGCCTTGTTCTTAGTTTCACTTGCTCCTTCGATTCCAGGAGTCCATCCCAATGCAAACAATTCATCCTAATGCAAACTTACGCTGCCGGTCATATATGAACAAAAATTACGTATTTACTCACACCATTAGCGATTATAACAAAAACAGCGTGACACTATCTTAGGAGACATAGTTAACACATAATTCACCTCTGTCCTTTCCCCCCTCATTTTCCCTATTCCCCCCTTTTCATGGTTGGTGTCCTAACACCCCCTGCCACATGCCTCTGCGGCAGCTAGCTGGGTAGTATGTAGATGGTGCCAACCGTTCGCTAACCCCGCAGGATACCCATTCTTCCCGTTAAATATTTGCCGGATGAAGGTTGTACTCCGGGTGTTATGTAGTATTTCAATTCACTTCTCTTATTCTTTTCACATAACTCGCTGTGCACAAAAGCATCCTCCTCCCGAGTTTATTATATGGCAGCGAAATCTGGGTATATCAGAATAAGCAAAAGTGTTAGCTAAATGCTGTGGGAATGGGTTATCTGAGAAGTTTTCAGTAAAATAGGATGGATAGGGTTAGGAATGAGTGGGTCGTGAGTGAATGTGTATTGGCTTTCTCATTGGTCCATTGGGCATATTAAATGAAAGTCAACCCACGAAGTACGTATATATGCTTATAGTGACTTTACTGAAAGATATTTTCAGCATACGTAGTATGTTTTCCAGAACTTCTCTATCAGAATCTAGTGATCATTCTGATGATACTAAAATGATATGTGTACTAGCGATCAATGCAATGCAATCATGTGAACTAGCGATACCCAGTGATGCATGTCTTTTCCGTTAAAATGGTTGTTTTATAACAATCTGTTATGTTTGTGGCACTGAAACTTACTTCCCCTTCGTTTTAGAAGAATTTTCTTTGTTTTATAGGTTTACAGGCTTAAATGTTGACTGGTTGATATATGATGGATGATTTGTATCTAAAATCCTTAACTATAAAATAAAAGTGATTATAAAAATTAAAATATGGGAATGTATTGCACCCTATAATCACCAAGAAAATCAGTGAAAGATATCATTTTTTGTTGCCTGTCCTGTGCATTATGAATTTGTAGGTGGGAGGAGATTGCCAATTGTTAGTGTTTATATGTAAAATCATTTAAAATTGACGATAAATTTCTGTCACTTGAAGAATATTACTAAGAGGTATCATAGTTTAGCTAATTGCTACCCGAAAACAATATTGCCTAGAAAATAATGCTACGAAGATAATTTTAGTGTGACACTTGCGTAAAAGTATTGATTATTCCTGTATTTTTCTGTGTTAGACGTTTTGTGAATGGATAAGGGGTAATTTCCAATTTATTTATCTTTAAATTTGCTGCATTCCCAACTTGATGCCCATATATATGCTCTAAGTTCAAATGTAAAATCATTATTTGGTCCTAATTATAATGTTCCTATTGGTGTCCTTAATCGTGAAATAAATTGGAACAAGGATGACCTTCCTGTTAGTAACCGTAACGATTGTTATGTATTTTATGCGTGAAAAAGTTATAATTAATTTGAGATCATATAGTCAGCCGTTTTGGGTGAATTTATGTCGTCGTGAGACTCTAATTTTCGGAGTGTAATTCATGAAAAAATAAATATTCTTAGCAAAGTATTTTGTATGTGGAATTTCCCAAGATGCTTTTTTCTTAATTTCACGAGATAAGAGCGAAGAAAAACAGCGCATATACTGCTTTATCGCTCAAGGACGTTGTTGGTTGGTTGTGGCAAATAAGACAGTTTTCTATTTTCTCAAGATCCCGTCTGGCTCGCGTTTCTGTTATCAGAGAGGGCTGATGTAAGAGTATTCGGCGGTTCATTAGCTCCGCTCAAGGTCACTTACATCTCTCTTAATGCCTCTGTAGAGCGTTCCACATTTAGTTGACAATATTAGATCTTATGAAGATTAATTTCCATTGTAAATCTCTTTAAGACCGAGGTGCGATGTTGCCAACAGCAGCGGGAGAATTAACACACTGCCAGTCATATTACCAGTTTTTAGCAGTCTTGCAGCATGCAAATATTATTCCCTTAAGTAACTTTCTTAAGGTGACTGGAATGGTAATCGTGGGTCATTGAGTGCACATTTTAATATTTTTTTAAGGAAGGCGGACAAAAACTCATGGACCACATTTGACTTAATTGCATCTGTTTATGCGTTGAAAGTCACCATACAGGCAGCATTGTAAATTATAAAAGATGATTAGATTAAGATAGAGTAAGATTATTTCATTTTTTTACCTGAGTTAAAGCACAGTTAAAGAATGCTGTGACTATAATTTTCGCCGCGGTATTCGAAATTTAGACGAAATTATATTGAAAAATGTGTTTTTAATTACTGAACTCAGCGAGGCACCTTCATATTTGTTAGCAACAATTATAATAATACGGAATGTATTTTTTCGCGTTTAGAAGAAATCCTGTTCATATGTTCTTGTATAATATAATTATTACCAAATGATGTCATGTGCCATAAGGCTACGTGTTAAAATAGCATTGAATGGTCAAAAAACCAAATCGGAATGATGAATTTTTTTCACTTATAGACATCACTATTGAGAACGCATATGCTAAGTTTCACGCAAATCTGTACGTAAACAAAATTAGCTCCAACCACCTTAAATTTTGCGCAATACTGGAAATGGATGTCTTTGTGTTAGTACACGGAGCGTGAGTTTGACCTCAGCGTTCTATGCAATGCCCATAATATCACCTGAATGTGTGGAGCGCTCTATGTCAGAGAAATCGCGAGAAAAAAATGTTTTTTCGACCCGTTCTCAAATTCTATTTCAATTAATCTGCGTATCCTAGCAGGATATTGTTTCCTCAGGAGAAATATTCAAAGAAAGTATTCGGAGGGAAACCATTTCAACTTCGGCAATCCCTGTTAACTCCCGGCGCTCCCGCCTATCTGCCATATTGGAGCGATCGCACTGACGTCTACACTTCGCTGAGACCGCGTAGCACGCCGCAAAGGGGAAAACTTACTTACCTCTAGGACAGTTTTCCGGGGGACAGCTACTTTATTTGATTTGTGAGTTCAAGTACAACCTGAGTGAATGTGAGACGCTCTATACCATTCCGTGTGTTGGTTATCCTCCAAGTGTTTCTTAAAAAAAATAGTATTGTTTGGTGTTCGCACCACTACTGACTTGAATTTGTGCAATGGCCACCGGAGGAAAATGCATGGCTTTCAATTAAACTGGCCTCTATAGTCAGAGGTGGATTAAGGGGGAGTGCGGGGGGGTTGTCCGAGGAACTACGTGGGGCGCCCCCCCCCCCCCGCCCCATAATTCCTTGTACACTTGGTTAGTGGGTCTTCCACGCGGGGCACCACCCTTCCCCTCGGTATGCAAGCTCACGCTTATGACCGAGGGTACGGAAGGGCTGCGGAAATAGGAAGGAAAAAAGGATAGGTAAAAAGGGAATGGGAAAGGGCAGCTTCCGACCCCAGAGTCATTAATAGACTAAGGGGCAAAAGACGGAACGCGAAACAACATTTCATTTAGGGTGTTTCCTACATCGAATCCTATTAATAAGGAAACGGCGGAGTCGCAACCGGTCGTCCAGGGCCCGGTCCACCCGTAAATTCCTTGTACAACGGGAAAAATGGTGGTCATAAGGTATTCCATACCCACCAGACCCCCGGAAAGTAGCAATTTGCCCCTCCCCATAACCTTAATTCGCCACTGCCTCTCTTGGAAGCTCTTCTTCTGTTTGTATCAAATCTTTAAAAACCAAATGATGACGTGCAACGTCGAAACCTCGGTCGTTTATAACGAATACATGTGTAATTACAAAGTTACTGCTTCTCATTCACAATGCTAAGTAAATTCTATCAAGTCACGCCTGAAACAACTGAGTTTATCAAATCTTTAATATTGGTCGCTCCTCCCTGAGTCTGTCGCTCAGGAGCTGTGGGCGAGAGGGTACCTCGCGGGGACTACCCCTCAAAGGTCGACGGAGCGGAGAAGAGTTATGATAAGTCATGCATCGCCTGAGACCATAATTAAATACATTCCACTATATGATTTCGTCTTATCTCTCTATCTTATGTTTCGGACAATTGAGGGCAAAACGAGAGAACTACTATCACACTTTTGAAACCTCTAAAAAATCCAGGCAGCATTCAGATCTTAAAATTATATTGTGCAAGTATTTTGAGTATTCATTTTCTGAATGCGCAAGAGCGCAGAACCAAGGTAATCTGTAGGTATTGTATGTGTTACGGTTTATGCAATGGGAGTGAAGATAAGAAAGCTTAAAATGAGATCTTACTAGATAAAATTTGCCTTGTGGCGAAAGAAATATTGTGAAAACCCCGAAATTAAGTTCACTTAGTGAGGAATGTCCACAATCCTTGCACTCGAGTCTTGAAAAATGACTTGTCACGCTTGTGATGTTTTATCTGTAAGTCAACGTTCAACCTGGAACAAGTACCTGATATAAGACTCGAATATTTTTTTTTAATGTTACGCGACTTTATATCGGTTATCAAATCCATTTCACTTTCAACTGGCTCTGGTGAGCTTAGCAATGAACTTCTATCATTGCTAATTGCCAACACCTTAAATGTCTCCAAGGCCTAATCTTGTATTCACGACTGTTAACTTGCAAATTCTCATTTTTATGCTAGCCATTTATATATTGCATAAAATGCCGATGTGTTGTTTTCATGCAGCTCGTCATTATATTTTTTTACGGTACTTACTTTGTCATTCATCTTGAACCATGGAGAATAATATTTATTGCCTCGAGCAGAAATCAAGTTCATTTATGCCTGTCAATTTGTTCGAGGCGACGTTTTTCCGATCGTAAAACCTGATCTTTTTCGAGTTTTTTTCCTGCTTTGGCAGCTGGCATAAAATCTCCTGGAACTTTTAAGTTACAGTAGGCATGTAATTATCACAACATGCTTGCTTTTACAGAAAACGTTTAACGTTTAAATTGGATTGGTATGCGTATCAGCGCTAGAAACAGACACGGAATGCGATCCGTGCAATGAAATGTGCCACGAGGAGAAAGGAAGTCACTTAACATAGGTAGTTGAATTAATATTTCTGGCATTGAAAAAAATCTTTCCGCGGACCGTAAAGCTGATAACACCAATCGCCGACCAGCGTCTAAGGTCCGAGTCACGTGCAGCGATCCATTAAAGTCTGAGGAGGAATTTCATTTTATTCGTTTATATAAACCTGCATACAGACTTCTTTTACCACTGGTCCCTTTCTAACCCGCCTGCGTGCGTATCTACCATCTGAGCGCAAACCGAAGAAGAATTAGGGCTGGCCCGTTACCTTTCCAATACTATCCGATACCGGTTTTATTCTTCCCGATATTACGATACTACCACTCCGATGTAATGCTCAGGTGAGTGCTCAGGTCATCATCAATTTTTCATCAATAGTAACCGTTATAAGATACTGTACTATTTTTGTGAGGAAACTATAAATCTGTACGGAAATATAATTTATTTTTACTGATGATAGAGACATTGCAAAACAATAAAACATGCTAGCGTAAGACAATCCACAACGTGGAAAAAAAGTCACTCTCATTTGAAGAAATGGTGCTAAGTCGTATCTCTGGACCGAAAAATGAAGACGGATTAGGGGCTATTCAAGTATTACGTAAGGCGATTTTTACCACTTTTTAATCCCCCCATGTAAGATGTCACGAACCATCCCCTCCAAATTTTACATAAGTTATCAGACGTATTTGAAACCATGGTCATAGATAGTAAACTAAGGGGGATTCTATGTCAAAATGCGCAAAAAATGACCTCATCACGGATACCGATAATGGTTTTTGATATTTCGCAATTCGCTGTTCGCACAACTCGTAAAACATGTGATCTTTGAAAATGCAACATCTCCAAATTAATGAACGCAACGAATTGGTTGTGCGTTTTTCTTTTGTTTAGCGTACATTCAGACGTCCAGACCTAAAAAGTAAGATTTTTTCTTACTAAAATAATTTTACAAAGTGATAAAAAAAACGAATTCAGAAGTGACTTATGTCTTACGTAAGACTGTCTCAGACCCCCTCACCCCCCTGCGTAAGACAACGTAAGAAAAGCCCAACCCCCCTCCCTCCCCAAAACGGCTTACTTAATACTTGAATGGCCCCTTATGGAAAAGTAAAAAAAAAATAGAGAGGCCTGTGACATGTATGATGAGCCAGGTATTATTGGCATGATCAAAATCAGACTCATGAGGTTTGTCGGTCATGATTTTAGAGGGGAAAACGGATCATTATTTAAACACATACGGGATGCCCGAATGGAAAGAGCGAGGATGCGAGGACGCCCGACACTTAGGTGGATGGATCAGCTATGGGAGGATTGGAGTATGGGAAGGGCGAAAAAAGAAGCAGTAGACAAACTACCCTGGAGAGGAGTTGTTGACGATGCCAAAATCGTGTGGAGGAGGATAGAGGAGGACGGAAAGGAAGACAATCGAAGAAGTGCTTGTTGTGGTGGGTGAGGAAAGGGAACCTCAGGATAAGATCAGGAAGAGGAAAAGTAGGTGGTTGGAGAAGGTAAAGAGGGGCGAAGGGGTGCTTAAGACCCTGATAGAGGGAAGTATGTCGGGTAAGCATGGAAGGGGATGAAAGAGAATTGTTTTTCTGGATGGAATGAAGAGAGACAGGACATATGCTGAAATAATGGATGACATCACGCAAGAAGACAGGGTTTGCGGCTTTAAAATATAATATTAGTAAAATATAGTAATCCTTTTTGTATTTTTATTAATTTTAAACGTACCTTAACTAGTTTATCACCTCTATTAATAGGTGTACATACTCCTAATATGGCAGGAGTTTTATATTTATCCAAGTCTACCTAAATTGTTAGACTATTTCTAATAATGACAATTATATATTGTACTTCTCTTAATATCTTCTGAAAATCTTCATCCCATTACCCAATATTTATTTCAGTTTTTTCTGTGAATAACAGAGTCCTAGGACAATATAAAACCTATCTTACGAACACAGGTCTTATTATTTGGCCTATCTACCGATTAAGGTAGGTTTAAACGGAAGTGAGAAAAATTCCTCTAGGTTTTTATACGTGCAGGGTCCTACCTACTTCTAGTATTTCTTTCTTCATCTCCGCGTATTTCCTACACTTCTTCATCCTGTCCCTCAAACCCATTCACTTCTTTCCCCTTCCCGGCTTACCCAGCATCCTCCCTTCTATCACGGCCATAAGCAACCCTTTGCCCCTCATTGCTTCTTCCAGCGACCTTATTAGTCTCCCCATAATCTCATTCAGAAGTTTCCTTTCCTCGCCCACCATACCAAGCACTCACTTGTTAAACTTCCTTTCCGTCCACCTTGTTTGTCTTCGCCCTACATCCTTCTCAACAATGTCTAATATGCTATGTGAAGTTTCATATACTACTTATTCTGTTTTAATTGCCTTTTTATTATCATTAGGGTAATTATCCCGGTTAAGGTAGGTGAAAATGGAAGAGAGCAAAAATCCTAAAGATTATTACAGGCGCAAACCTCCTCCAATACAATATCTTTCTTCATGTAAAAAATATATACGTCCTACCTCTTTTCATCCCGTCCATAAAACCTATTCTCTTTCTTCCCCATCCCAGCTTACCCAAAATCCTCCCCTCTATCACGGCCTTAAGCAATACTAAACCTTTCACTACCTCTTCCAACCACCAACTTCTTCATACTTAAGAAAAATATGAAAACAAAGACAGACTACTCATTACGCCTGTCAAATTTGGCGTGCTGCAATATGACAGTAGGTTCCAAAAATGTCTTCAAAAATTGCCGTTGGAATCAGAAATCTCGGATGTAAACTTAGTCCCGGTTTTATTATCTCCGGTTGAACATATAACGGTTGTTGAGCTGGAGGATTACGCTCTTCAATTGACAACGCTCGCGTTAACTATTCAACTCTGATGTATAATATAAAATGTCAACTCTCAGTAAATATCTAGTTAATATCTCGATAAATATATATTCACCCTGCGGTTAACGATAACCAAGTATAAATGCTAAGGTTTCCAGCGTAAATTAATGGAATTGGTACATGTTACTAAATGAATTTGTACTTTGTATATTCCACACTTTTTTAAATGTTCGACCATGGTTTCGACTGTATTTAATAATGACAATGACTGTCGAAACCGTGGTTGGAAGTGAAAAAGTGTGGGATATGCGAAGTACGAATTCATTTAGTGAGTAACCAACCATTGTAAAACCGGGCCTTAACCGTTTATATTGTTGCACTATTTTAATTTTATTATATTTTTATTTTGCATTTTGCTCAACCTTTCGTAGTAATATTTGATTTATTTTACGTTGTAAATAATTTTTTTAAATATGTAATTAAGTTTTTAGTTGGATATATTTTTCCGTGATAATAATAATATAAATAAATTAATTAAATTATGTTCCTTAAAATATCGGGTTGGCCAATAACGTGAAATATCGGCGGTATCTTAATCTATAGGTATGTATCGGCCAGAGCCCTAAGAAAAATGTTAGCGGAGGGATTTCTGCTCCGTTGCGTGTCGGTCCAAAAGATTTCTCCTTTCTCGTGATAATTCCACGTTTCGCGTGTATATTTCGTTTTACTGTGTAACCATTGTTTTTTTTCTTCTTCATTCTCCCCTTAAGCTATCACGCATGCTTCCGTTTTTCGCGGCTGGAAGGCTCATAAATAATAACTGCACGCCTCTCTCATTTCCCTCTGCACCTTCATACTCCTCAGCAACTTTGTGTCAAGAATGAACCTCTTGTCCTAGCATTCCTGGGCGTTTTTCCGTGTAGTACTGCTTTTTTGTTAATGAGCCATCTCTGGCCTGATAAAAGTTGCACGTCATATTAAGACGTTTTCGGGTACTTCTGCGTGTTCATTTTGAAAACTCAACGTTCCAACTCTTGTACTAGGAGCGTCGTCAGGTGCGTGAGCTGAATAACCAGCATCCGTCTTTTTATACATAAATATGATGTCCAAAGATGTAGCTCAAAGACGGAGCTCAAACCGTCTTTGGAGCTCATGTATTTATTTATAAACGGATGCTGGTTATTTACCTTTTTCTCCTGACGACGCTCCTATTATAAGGAGCGACACGTTAAGTTTGATAAATGAATTCGCAAATGTACCCGAAAACTTCTCATATAGATGATTAAACAAGCTGTGAAAGCCTTTACGGCGAGAACCTCATCAAAGTTGGAAAATTGGTTTGCTCTTCAATCAGTGCTTACTTTACCTAAAGTCGGCTTTACATGTTAAAGTTGACTTCTATGGAAGGAGGGAGTGGAGGGATATTTCGATTTGCATTGCTATTTGCAGAGCTTCGTTATGATTACACATAACCTCTGGTTTTTTCCCAAAGAAATCATGACAGAAGTAAACAATGGTAATGTCGGAAATTGCCTCATTTCGGCAACCATTGCGTGTTATGCATGACACAGTTAGCGTCCCACAGACATTCGTGATTTTTTAAATTTTATATAAATTACATTTAATTTATATGTGCATCTTCACAGCTTACCAAGCATGAGAATTGTTATCATTCTTATTATTCAATGCTTGAACAGTCATGAGTCTTTAACTTTGTGTTCCCTTTAACATTCATAAAAATTTCAGTTGATAATGAGTAGTTACAAATTTATGTAACAATGAGTCACGGAAAATTTATTCGTTGTTTACGTGTTCATTCACCCCTTGAGGTTATATGACTCGTATTTTACCTGATGCAATGCGATTTTATCGCAGAATCGAAATGCAACTTGCAGGCAAATTAAGAGCGTCTATTTTCCTTGCAAGTGCGAACCGCGGTCGATTACTACCGCTGTCGACTCTTATTACTATTGAATTAAGTGCTTTCACATCGAAACACTACTTGCAAGCCACTTCTAAGGCTACTGTAATAGGAGTAACTTTCATGTGTAGAGCCACCGTATCTACTTTGTTCTGTCCATAGGCGTGTAACCGTGGCGAGTTTTGACTTCATTAAACGAGTGGCCAGCCTGGAGTGGTCCATTATAAACATTCTATTGCAACTATTATGATATTTTATTTTACGGGTAAAATACTGAAAATGACTCGTCTTCTGAGGGCCTTCTTTGCTCGGGCTTGACTCGTTCCTCACTTTGCCTTTCTTGCTTCTTCCATGACAGGTGATCTTACGCTCTTCTTCTTTCCCTTATGCCGTTGTCGTCGGGGCCTCGATGAACTGCATCCACTTATAATTTGTCACTTGTAATTTCCTTCATCTCAATGTCTTTCTTCCTCCCTCTTCTGTTTCCATTCTCTTGAATTATTTGCATATCTCTCTCTCTCGGTCGACCTCTACTCCTCCCACCCGGTCTTGCTTCCAATAATTTCCTAGAGATACTTTTTTGGTCCATTCTATTTAGATGCCCATACCATTTAAGTTATCTAAGTATCTCTCTATTTTTGTCATGAGGGATCCTGCTCGAGTTTTTCTTGAATATTTTTGTTTCTTTCTAGATCCCTTTTGGTTTTATTCCCTATTCTTCTCAACAGTTTCAATTCTGCTGCTGTTATTTTGCTTTCTTTTCTGGTTGTAGTAGGCCAACTTTCAGAGCCGTATATTTGAATAACGTACCTACACAGTTTTATGTATTTTTTTCGTTTTTTTTTCGTCAATCTCTCTCTTTCCTATGATTGTGCTATTTATCTGGTGATCTTACGTCCTAGGTAGCAAAATTGAATCTTCCTTTAATCCATATATTATATTTTGATTTAATCGTCCATAGGTATGGATTAAATTTCTGTTATATGGTTTATGTTAAGGGTGGCCAGCGTAATGATTCCCCTCTCCAATTCGTTCCGCTTGCGCTCTTGGGCAGTTTTTTATTCATTTTCTCCTCAATACCAGCGGCACGTGTCATAACTCCGGTTGATTTTCATGATGAACAATTTTTTTCGGAATTCCCGCGAGTCTTGTTCCGGCAGCTGAGATTTTATCGCATGCATATGCATTTGAAAAAAAAAAACGCTTGAGAAATTTACCACCACGTTCATGTGGCTGGCTGTACAGCTTGCATTATGCGCTGATTGTTTTCAGTGGTGAAAAAAAACTTGAATGACGATCGTTCTGCGTGTGCATAATACGTAGCAAGCTGACACAAGGACTGCGGAATACCCGGTGTGAAAATATGAAGAAAACTTTTAGAAATGTTTTATCTGTCTTATGTGATGTAATAATTATTATCAGAGTAAACCTGCCATGGAAATTTCTGTAATATTCCTATGATGATGTCGCCTATCCGCCGAAACCTTTGCGCATTATAGTTAAATTTCTGTGGAAGTTACCAAATTTTTTCTTGGTGCTCATTCTAAATTCGATGTAAAGTTTTATTAACCTTAGTTGTTGCCATCTTTTTTAAGAAGTGTCGACGTTATTTTAGCTTCCTTGTGTTGGTGATACTAATAGTGATCGTATCTTTATCTTCTTTTATTCATTATTACATATTTATCTTTTTTATTTTCAGGTAAGTGGATTGAAGGATCATCTTGCTGCCTTTTCCTTTTGAAGCCAAAATGCACCGCTGGGGGTAAACAAAATCGTGAGTAACTTACCGTTTACTCAGATGAAATAATCCCTTTAAGAGGGGATATAGTCCTTGAAGTGCAACGATTGGGTTGATACAGAATATATGACGGTTTAAGATCTGGTGCTTTCCCGGAACACTTGCTGCATAAACTCTCCTCGGGTTTTCCATCGTGTCTAAGGGAAGAGCCTAACCCGGTGAAGAACCCGAGAAGATTTCATACATATATGACGGCTGTTTCTCAGGGGTCACTGAAATGCTTCCTATCGATTTAGGTTCCGCACATTTACTATCGAGTAACATAGCGAATTGGCTAATGATGACGCCAGACATGCATCTCGCAAAAAGTTGAAATAGAATGTGAGGTTTGCGATGCTTAAATGCTCAGAAATGTTAATTTTTAAAATAGTTATTTGAAACTCGTTCCCATTTTGCCTAGCCTAAGAACGACGACATTACTAATTTATATGCGTGGTTGACATCATTCTGCCCGAAAAATAAGCAGTGGTGACCAAGGTCGTTAGATATCTCAATTGTCTTCCTCCTTCCATATCGTTAGAGCAACAATATGTATATCGAATCGAACGGCCCTGATGATTACGGCGATACTAAAATTAATGATGACTATTTTAGATTATTTTCTTTCGAGTTATTGGCTAATCATGTCGTATGGATTTGATCAGTGAAAAAATTGGAAGCAAAATGAACAGTCACGTTCCCGTCTATTCTTTTGTAGCATTTTATAAATCTTTTGCTTAAGATCCAGGTTTACGTTGTTCATAGTGTGCTTCGGTGAGCTTAGATTGTTTTTAAACTGTTTAGCCATCTTGATTCGTTCTTCTAATTTGAAGCTTTGGTTCCGAATCAGTCGCATTTTGTTCCATTTCTCTCCGATTTCATCACTATGACTCTCAATTGAAAGAAACTTTCCATTTGCTGCATCGGCGGTGTCGTTGTCTCTTTTGAACTCAGGAAATAGGTATGAATAATTTGTTTTATTAATATCAACTGGTTTTGAATTCAAATACACGGATTTCAAACTTGTATCGAATGAGTGTTTTGGGAAAATTTCCCATGTTTATTATAACTACGGAAGATAGCAGAAAACTAACACTGGTTTTCATGGTTTCCGAACGTTTGTTATTTTGACGTGTGCAAACAGTGTCGTTCCTGCAAATTGTATTTAGCAGCTTGTACCTATGTGGAAAAATGGCGGATATTGGCTGATTTTTAGGCCGAAAAGTCGTAGAATTTGGCAAATTATATTGCTGAAGTAAGCTTCCTTAAACTTCCGAAAACCCTTCATTATTATTTATGTGCGTAAATTTATGGAATGCATCAATTGATATTTACTTGTACTGCACTATAAGCTTTAGTTGGGATCTGCATATTTTGTTTTACTCCTGCCAGGTGAGGTGAGTGAAAAAAAGTTTCCTGGTAAACCTTAACCTCATTACCTGAGGCACATAAAGGTCAATTTCAAATTGTTTACCGCATTTGGAAGTGAAATATTTTTAAAAACTTTTTTCGTGTAAGTATTCAGTTTTATTTTCAGTTTTTTTCTCATTCAATTGGAGCTTTTCGCCCAGTCCTTTTCAAATTACTCCCGTCACGAAGTCGGTGTTTGCGAGTGAAGCATTTGGCTTCAGGTGAAAAAAGTAGAGATGCCAAAATTATTATAAGTTGTGAGGGTAGCGCCACGTGAGGCCACTGTTTAGCTAATCTTTAGCGACAAATTAATCGACTGTCCGGATCAGTCAGAGGGAAATTTTAATCCTGCTCTTATGCAATAACATCTAAAGGACTGCCAACATTCATATGTTATTTTTAGAGTAGCCTCGTAGCCTAGTGTAGTAGTAGGAGTACTAGTTACGGCTGGTTTAAATGGAAGAAAATAAAATTCCTGTGGATGTTAACTGGAGACGGTCTCTATTAACTTAACACAGTCTCTTTATTCGTCTCAGCATACCTACGTCCTGCCTCTCTTCTTCCCGTCCATAAAGCTCATTCTCTTTCTTCTCCTTCCCTGCTTACAAGGCCATGGATAGAATTATATCATATAATTAGAATTATATCCATGGCCTTGCCTGCTTACCCAAAATCCTTCCCTCTGTCATGGCCTTGAGCAACCCTTCGCCACTCATTACCTCTTCCAGCCACTTACCCTACCTACCCCTAATCTCATCCTGAAGTTTCCTCTCCCCACCCACCATACAAAGCACTTCTTTTTTGTCTTCGTTTTCGTCCACCGAACTTTCTCCGTGCTCCTCTATACCCTCAAACGTCTGCAGCCCCAGATAGTCTTCTTTTTAGAGGTTTCTGCTCCATACAATGCTACTCTCCATATTAAACTTTTCCAGCGACATCTTAAGGAGGTTCCACCGTAAAATGAATTAATTTCATTCTATTCATATCCTCTCTACTTGTAGAAAAACTTGTCCTCATGAGCAACAAAATTTTACCATTCCACGCTATTTTACTTCCAAATTAAACTTGAAATTACATGGTGTTCAATGGGAGAGTGGGGAAAACGCGGGGAAAATAATATTTTTCTATCTTGTATTGATACCATTTTCGCGGATAACTGTTTATGAGAAGGAAATATCCAGAGAAATTGAATTAGAATAAAATACAAGCATCTTACCACCTTACTTTTTGAGTTATGAGCCAGTTCATGCGATGATTTCATAGAAATAGCTCTGCAGTTGGCTCTTATGGCCAAGGTCCTTATACCCGGAAATATTTGTGGTTATTTGGCCCTATGTTTCCTGTGACCTCAAGCCGGAAGTACGTAGTTGGCGGCAACTTAACAATATTCCTGGAGTCGAACGGAAGGCTATAAGCCGGAAGTTAAAACGTATTATTACACAACATATCATTGCTTATTAACTCCGAAAATTTCATTGTATGTCCTTGTATAGTAAGGGAAATATTCGTGCTTCTTGGTGCCTATGTCACACATTCATTTGCAAACAATTTTTTGAATCTCCGCTGCTAACTGGATCCAGTATGGCGGATTACATTAGGCCATGGAGTCTATATTATACACTCCATACATTAGACAAGTGCGTGTCACTACGTGGGTATAATGACCTTGCCTTTGGCTGAAATAAGTGCTCATTTAAGGTAGTTTGAGCGAGATAGTTCCCTAGTCATAACGGAGACCATATTCGAATTTTATTTTTTAATGTCAGCGTAGGTAGGAAGTTCGTATGAATTAAATATTGTAATATTAATGGCGCTAAAATGTAGTCATATAGGTAAAAATTATCGCTAATTTAATAAATATATCCTCATAAGTCTCTAACATTACTCAATGTTTCAGGCCGTACGGTGTAAACGCCTTCACAACAGAATGCTTTTTTTGCGATTCTGTAAACATTACTGCGGTGAGTAATCGATTATAATTTATAAATAGTTGAGAAAGCTTGCAAACTACACACCATTAGTTTTTTTGACGAGATTTAGGTGTTAGCATTTCCTATTTTTTTCAATATTCTCCCTCTAGAACGCACAGCCGTAATCTATCACATGTAAAACGGCTTATATTTTAAACAAATTGCTCGAAAAGTAGTTCGGCAAGGGGTTAATATTTTGATGCCATTGGAAAGATTGGAGTTTTTTCTTTAAAACGACATCAAATTCATAAAATTCTAGGTGAATTGATATATCGCTCAAACTACTTTAAAATGTATTCGCGAAGTAAACTGCATATTTTGTATCTTATTTATGGTTGTCAATAGGTAATGCAGGTCATCACCGAAAGCAGCGTTTTTAAACCAATTATTCAAAGAGTCGGACTAAGTATTTGTTATGACTCACACAGTTGCGGTGAAACCTCTAATATTCCGATATCACGTGGCAAGAGCAGGGAATCTGACTGGACCCATGACCACCGAGAGACAGAGAGAGAGTCTCTTGGTGGTCGTGCTGGACTCCGGTTCTCCGGACGCAGAGGACAATCGCTCCGGTTCTATCTCGGGAAAACGCAGGGTTTCCTCGCGATGAAATAACGAAATACCCTAAAGCAGCACGCGAGGCGCAATGTCGGGAGAAACGCAGGGGAAAAACGTCCGGCTCGATGCCGGCTATGCGAATTCTTCTCTCTTCCTCGCCGCCTTCCTCCTCGGTCGGAATGTTGTTTGCACTCGCGGTTCACCGTTCGCCAGCCCGCCCACTCGAGGGCGCCGCCGGCCGCGGACGTGGACTTGGCCGTGGCGTGTGTTTTTGCGTACGTATTTACTACTATTCACGCGCGAGAGAAGGGGGCGCCGATCCGCCAGAGTGTTTAGAATGTGCGGTCGCCAAGGAAGGAGTGAAGGTCGTCCGTTCACCACACTCTGTCGGTTGCGTTTGCAGCTTTCCTCCCTCTTCTACTTCTTCCGCCTCCTCCTCCTATCTCCGCTCGCTGCTCTCCCATGCTCCCTTCCCCTGAAAAATTTACCGTCCACCCTTCCGTGCAATCCCTGTTTTCGTCTTTATACTGAAGGTAGTTTATGCGAGATTTTTCCTTTGTCACAATAGAGACCGTATTATAGTTTTATTTTTAAATAAACTCAACAATAATTAGCGTGAAATAAATATTCTATAATAATGTTCCAAAAATATTGTTGTACGTGTATGACTGAAATTCTGAGTAAGTAACTGAATAAGCATTCATATGTCTTTAACATGACTCATTTTTTTCTCACCGTACGGTGAAAGCGCCTTCACAACACAAGAAATTTTTGCGAATCTGCAAATATTTGCTTTAAGTAATTGATTAATTTTTAAAAATAGTTGATAAATAATACTAACTACGCACTGTTAAATTTGTGACGCAATCTATGCGTAATAAATTCCTCAGTTTTGAAATCTCACCTGAAATCTCTCTGGAGTGCATACCCGTACCGTTTTCCATGGAAAACGGCTTGTATTTTTGGGAAAATATCTCGATAAGTAGTGTGGCAAAGAGCTGATATTTTGTTATCTTTGGAAAGGTGAGATATATTTTTATTTCATATGAGGCACACATTGGACTTTATTTAATTGATGTCTCGCTTAAACTAACTTAAAACGTGTTCGGCACGCCAGCTGGCGCCAGAGCTGGCGCGGGAGGTTGCTAGCAGTAAATTTCTCCGTGTGAACGACCAAATCTCATGTCATCTGCTGTCATGCGATATGCAATCGCTTGCGATTGGCTCCCTGGTAAAGATTAGAACACTTTCAATTTTTCTAGCGATCTGGCAGCATATTTGTACGCATTTACGCCTTCGTTTGTTTGTGAATAGAGGAATAAAAATATATAAAGAAGTAGAGTTTGACTTGGCAGCGTTGAATATTGATGCAATTAATCAGCAAGTATAAAAATAAACATTTTTTCCAAGTGTGTAATTTAGTACTATGTATGTATGTATTTATTCTTTTGAGTAAATATGCGCAGATACTTGAACAGCGAGTTTGTTTACCGTTATAAAGCATGTTAATAACATTGGTGAGGATTAATTAACTATATTCAAATAAATAATTCATTTTTCCACAATTATCGCTAATTACCGCCAATACAATCTGACAGTCCATTTCCAATCCAACTAATCACCGAGTATTAAATTAATTTTATTTTTCAAGTGTATTTTTATATTTTCCTGAGTAATTATTCACACGTACACGATCAACGACCATGTTTCTCGCTAATGACAATCTTGCTTGTTAATGACAATGAATGTGATCAATAAATTATAGTAAAATAATTCATAGTTACCTATACTGTTGTCGACAACACAATCTGATCGTCCATTTCATACGCAAACAATCACTCGCGCTCAACTGTCTCCACGACTTGGTCACTGCCAAATACAGCGTTGAAACGTGGCTCGCCCTCGGATGATGACCTTCCATCTGACATGGCCGGGAGCAGGATTGCAGGCCAATTCTGGCACAAAAAAGTTCCCTTGTGCACAGGGCATTACGGTCGATCAAGGAAGGCACTCGTATGGGGTTTATAGCAATGTATGAGATCCAGGTGTATAAAATACGGTAGCACAACTTGGAAAGTTCCTCATTGGGGCTTCTGAGAATTCACTACCCGCGAGATTTTTTTTTGCTCTCGGAAGATTCTGGTGGTCCATATGCCCCTGCGATCTCGATGAGCCGTTAGCATGTCATCAGGTTTCTCAGGGGCCGAGCCATCAGAACTTGACGGAAACACCCATGCCCTGGGCATGCGAAAAACCGACCCGGGCGGGACTCGAACCCGCGACCTTCGGATTAGCAGGCGATGACTTTACCCCGCCGTCACCGGAGCCGGCAACCTATAATTGATACCTATAACATCATTTATGCCGTGACTGTCTACGTTTGAATTGGTTTCTCCTCATATCGGGTAGTGGCTTCATAGAAGCCCATATTCCCTTCTGAGTCCGATCCTTGATCGATCTATCGAACTAGTTTCCTCAAATTCTTCCAAAATTGCCTTAAGGTCGATTCACACGATACATGGCCCAGCACAAGACATAGTATGCTAGCCGGTACTTGATATTGAGGACGGAATCAAGTATGATCGGAGTCGTCCTAGAAGGTTTCACATGATAATTTAACTTTTCACTTCCACATAATTACTAATAGCCATAGGAGGAATAGATGGCGCCAATATCTAAAAGTGAAGACCGTACTGCGAATATAAAAGTTAACGTGATTAGTCGACGGCTAGTAGGTACAACTGGGAGCCAGTGACAAAATAGTACCGCATAAATTGTGAAATCAAGTAGCTCAGGCAAGTAGCCATAATGCTTGTTAGCCAGTATGCTGGTTCTGTATCACGCGGTACTTGAAAGCTATCGTACTATCCATATCATAGTATCCTCGAACTTGTGTTAGGTTAAGAAGCGTGTAAAACGGAAGCTGACTCTAGGAATCAGGAAACCCTGGTCGTCTGCGCATTGGGTTAGAAATCCAAAGGTCTGTGGTTCGATTCCCGGTCCAGGTGGTTTCTTTTCCGTTAGGAAATGTCTATGTACTTTCATCACTTTTCGTAACAGGTGAAATATCTCCTATTGTGGGTATGGCATATCGTAGATCTCTCTCGCAAGAGACAGTGGTACTCCCGTGAGCGTCTTCCAGCTGTACCTTGTGGGCTTACGCCCTTTCCAATGCCGTCTCTTCACACAGCATCTCCGAATGTTTGGGTATGAGGGATTGCCAGGCAACATCCCCCCGTAACGGGCGATGAATAATTCATCCCTCCGTGAAAACTTACATGCGTCTGATCGGGAATATTATTCACGGCATCGTGTGGTGAGCCCGCACGAACAACATGCATTACGGCTCTGTCCCTTTGGCTTGCGCTCTTTTCAGGACGCATATTTTTACCGCGGATCAAGGCTGGGGATTTATTGCTCTCTCATATTTTCCTCAATATTTTCTTGCGATTTCATGCAGTGTAGCTTCTTATTTTCTTTTTTTTTCTCGTGGTGATGGTAGCAGTTATGATCAACATTTTCCCCTGGATCTCCCGCGGATGAGGCTCTTTCGTACTCGTACAACTTTTTTCGTGCATCGTTCGAAGCCTTATCCCATAGGCAGCAATATTAGCATTTGTCACAATCGATTTATAATCGATTACATAAGAACTAGAAGAGGGTACCCGATGAAATTCAATGGGAAGAAGAAAAACCTAAAATTGTTGCTCATCATTAAAAGAATTCTTTCAATGTGTTGTGGGAAATACTTTTAGTACGTAGAAACCATAAACCCCGGATATAAGTCACAGTCGCAGTTGTATAAGTCACAAAAATCATCATTTAGCCGAAGCTCTCAAGGCCACACATATGACTTCTTTAAGCTTATACTGCGGTTCTCAAGGGTATTAAAATTTATTTTGTCTAATTTATTATGAAAATCCAATTTATTATTTACCATTAGTGTCACCTGAAACCATGTAATCGCAAGTAAAGCTGTCTGTCGTAAATTTTATGAGCGTGTCGTATTTGCAAAGTGAATCATTTCGTGTTATTGCTAGCTGCAAACTCAACCTTCTATAATATTTATGGAACTGCATTGCTATCTCTAAAATATACTTATTTCTTTTTTATATTTGAGGTAGTTATTTTTAACGTTGAGTGGGCGTCATCATCTATTCGATATTACGATAGGCTCCACATTGGAAAGTTCCACATTGGAAAGAGATTACCACGCATTCTAAATTTGCATCGCCATGCAGTGTACCTACCACTTTGCTCGTGGCTTCATAGTCGCAGTGCAGCTCAGTGATTCTTGAAAGTATTCGTTATTTGTGCTATTCATTTTCCCATCAATTTTAAATTAATATTAGAGCAGTGCCTCATTAATGAGTGTTTAATATCCTTAAACGCCGTCTTCCCTACTAAAAAGTACTATCCAAATCAAATCGTATCAATAAGTGTGGGTGAATAAAGGTTACACCGCGCTAAACCGCTAAATTTAGATTTTATTTTGGCACTTTATCATTTAATATATGCTACGAACTCAAAATCGTCAAAATAGCAAACTTAATATCTGCTCCCTCAATTATTACCATCTAGTCAACGTTCCAAAAACCCACTTGTCTCTCAACTCTGGTCCCCACACTTCCACTAAATTATGAAATGTATGTATGAAATCCACTAAATTATGGACCTCATTACTAGATTAGGGTTGCAGGAACTATCAATTTAATAACTTATCTCCCCGTAGCCATTTCATCGTATATTTGGTATGCTATCATACTCTTCATTCGTCTTATTATATCTATTTTATCAAGTAGTTAAGTTTCCAAGTGGTACATCGCGCATTCGCCATCTTGATTACGTATGGAACTCATAAGTATTAAACTCCATTTCATCGTACCAAACAGGTCATGAGACAATTTACGAAACAAATAAAATTCTTTCTTGCTTCTGCAACGCTTATTGAGCAAATTTCTTGAATTATGGACCTCGTAATAGAATTGGATACATATGTAGTTTCTGCAACCGGCTATAACTCACCCATTTATCCTGATTCCTACCCTAGAAAAAAAGCTAAAAAAAGTAATGATACATTTTTTTTAATTTAAAAAATGTATTTTTACAAATAAATCTATGAAAATACTTATAACAATAAAAATGAAATATATATTAACTAGCACTCCATTACATAGTCCACTCTTCCAAAATCTTCCATCCTGAAACCTTAACCTTTAAATGATTAATCCTCAAATAATGACTCCTGTACTTATACCTACTTGACTGTGTCAGGCTTCACTTCTTAGAAGTTACTAATATCAGCACTCATGATTGACAGCTTATTACTTTTCTACAATGTAGAAAAGTACTAAGCTGTCAATCATGAGTATCGAATATCGGGAGTACTCCTGTACTTATTATTCGCTCTGCTGCCTTTCCAGCTAGTCCCACTCCAGTTCCATAATTTTTCAAACTCTCACCAATGTTAGAGCTCCTTAACTTTACCCAGTTTTTAACTTTGTCATCCTTAACAACTGTAAAGGGCTCGCGCCCGGAGCAGTACGATAAGTTTTATTTCTTCCCTGGACTGGAGGTAGGTTTAGATTTACCGGAGCGTAATCGGCTGACAGTCATTTTGAATCTCTGTATTGTAAGTATTGAAGTACACTTTAAAATGTTTTGTTAGCACGGATGGTTCTCATCAATTTACTACTTTTTTACTTTTAGATTTTATAAGGCAAAATTATATGCAGATTGCTTCTTAGAACCCTTGGATCGAATGGTCCTTACGTTCTCCATGGAGTGCGAAAGCTTCCAAAGCCCTGCTCGAAGATTTATCGTTAGGCACTGAATATGATTATGATAAATTGTTTTTCCCGACTTAATTTGACGTCCGTAAAATATAGGTTTCGGAATAGGGGATTTCGGGAGGAGAGCAAACCTGGCACGGATTCCCATGCGGGACTGGGGAATGTTTGGTCAGAGGTTGTCTTTGAGGCAGATCCGTAGGAAGAATTAACGCCAAATCAACTTAAGGACTTAGCGTGAAATTATTCCTGGTTTAAGAGCATTCATGGAAGTAATTAGTAGGTATGGTTTAACTTGCTTCGAAGGCAAAGGTTATTTCGCGTTACGTTGCGTTACAACATCACTGGGACGAATAGGGAGATCACTCTGAATTCGAGCCGAGCCCAATTATTCCATCGTGGCAAGTTGTCGCCCGACAATTACTTTCATTTAATTTCAGGTGGTTGGAGTGATTTTTGCCCATGCACATATTTGCGTGAAAATTTCCATACGTGTTCTAATTAGTTATTTCTATAGATAAAGGTTAAAAAAAATTCATTTAACCGATTTGGTTTTTTTTTTGGCAATTCAATGTTATTTTAACTCCTTGCCTGGATATATTTAGCAATAATTCGATTATATATGTAGAGTTTTTTTTCTAAACGAGAAATAGTGCATAAGATCTGGTGTGTTCCCGGCGAATAACAAATGTTAGGTATTCTCGGGATTCACACTGGGCAAGGTAAGGCTGCTGCCAACGTTTCGGAAGAATATAAATAGTTTATTTCATATTATTTTGATGGTTGCTAACAAATATCAAGGTGTCATGCCGAGTCAAAGATTCGGAAAAAAACATTTAATTCTAAATATGTTATTTTCGAATTTTGCTTAAAATTTGAAATGCCGAGCTTTCATAACATGCTTTACTTACGCAAAAACTGTAAAATGCAATTCTTTTGTCATGTCCATTGCGGCATGGATGGCGAGTTCCACCGCATAAAAAACGAACTTACTTAAAATATGGCGGTAGAAACGTAAAAAGACCACCCCACACACTTGGACTTTTAGCCTCGGGAAACACACACGTGTTCACGAGATTCCAGATCTCCCAGTGGATGGTCACCTGGATGACCTAAATTCATGCATAGGAGTTTTTTCTCCTTTGCTTCTATTGACAACCTGGATTAATTTTTTCATTTAATTTAATTTTTTTGGACTTACTTGAAAAATTATAAAAATGTTCACTCAATGATCCACTCCAGCCACTTTAATTAATTGCACAGTTATTACGAACTCTACAAAATCGTACGCTAATTTCTTCCATAGCTTATCGTAGACTCCGTGCCCAGCTGTTCCTAGGAACACCGCCATAGCCAGCTAGTCACCGGAAACTCAAGATAAGTCCACGCTCACGTTAATTTTGTAGTTCATTTTTTTATAAAGCGTCCATTAGGGAGAGGGGAACTATCTCCTCCCCGTAGAGCAGTGGCTAATTCTCTTCACCTTCTTGTTTCCTCGGAGAGATCGTAATACGGCAAAATTTATTGGGCATATCGACCGCCATTTGAAAAAGGATATGTGGGTTAATATCGCGTTATTTGATGGCCAAGACCTTGTTGTACGTCTTCGTCCCCACGGTGGGCGCCTTGGGTAGAAGGACGTATCGGCTATCGGATTTGTTTAGACATATAAAATTTCGTTCGAGGAAAACGTTCGCCTTTTATTTTTACCGTTTTTTAAAAGGAAAATCCCTTCTGGGAAGCTATTTTGTAAGGCACTTCAAAAGGAGTCTGTAAACTCGCCCTAAATTCGTGCCCGATGTGATTTCGCACGGTTACGCTAGATATATTATTCAATTTTGCCTGTGTCAATGTTAGCAATTTTTCAAAGTTCTTTCTTGTGCTTGGGTTTTAATTGTTTCGCGTTATCTGAAAATGTAAGAGAGTAAAATAAATTGTAAAAAAAATCAAAAAGGATTGCAAAAATGACTTGTACAGTTTGGTAATGTAGATCATCTATTTGCATAGAAAATTTATTTAAAACTTTCTGGTCACTTGCCATTGTCATTGTTACTGTTTGTATGCAACTTATTTTGGTCGTTCACGTCTGTTTATATATTTTTCATGGCCGCGGAAGGAAATATTAATATAATATGTTTTTATGATGTTTATTATGTGATTCGGTCCCTCCTTAGGATTACCTAGAGGCCGGCATTCATTTTTTTCTGCTTCTTGTTCTAAAATCAAACGTTAAACTTACTTTAATGATGCTGCTTTTAAGGCTGGTTATGATGAAGTAGTGAATTTTGCGTTTAGGTACTCCATCGGTTAACCTTATGTCGCACCGTCGAGACTAATACCTAAGTCCTAAGACAACAATTACATCCATAAACCTTTCCACCTGTTTCGGATAAACGTTTAAACGAATGGCACCCCTATTCTACTCATATACCATGTGCAAAATAATTTCTAAAATTTTGGCTACCCTTTGTTTGCTAAATTTTAAGTTTACCAGGCTAATCTCTGTGAAATTTGGTGAACATGGCATTGGTGTATTATCTCAGGAAATCAAACCTTAACGTAAGTTTCTGGCTGCCTTAAATTGAATTTAGAAAGCTGTCTCTAATGTACAGGAATGATAAGAATAGGTTGACTTGCCAATTTGACATTCGATAAAAAAAATTAGATTTTGTTTCACCCCGTGACGTTCGACAGAAAGTACTCATTTTAATTAATGCAGAAGTAAAGAAGTATAAACTCTGTCGTTTCAAGTTAAATCTGGATTTTTTCTAAGTTTCTGTTGGCAGCTGTTGAATAGTTAGGGTGCGTTCAGGTCTACTACATGAACGTCAACTTGTCGACTCGTGATCAAGTTAAAGTTAAAGTCTGTCTCTTAGTTTAAAAAATTATCCTGCTACTTTTAGGTCTGAGTGGTAATTTTTGTTTTGTTGAACAATTGATGTTGAAACATATTCTTCCCCATAGTTTTCTGGAAGACATAAAAAAATTTCGAGTTGATAAATTCTGATAAATTCCTTGCTGTGTTTACGAGGTCATATTCCTCGATTAATTTTGTCGGTGTATTTAGAGCCATTAATCTGGGATTACTTTCATCGATAGCATTTGGTGAGTAGAAACGTTTGTGTCTACATGTATTTTAGAACTGGGCAAATCTGGCATAAAATAACGTACCCGGAACACGTGGAGGTAGTAAAAAGATTTTAGTCAGATTTTTCCAACCTATTGACAGTACGTAACTTCAAGGATGTCCGAATCCATGAGTCGTAATGCCATCAGAAGGTTTTTTTTTGTACTTATGACTTATTGACCCCACGGGGAACATGCATGAATATACAAGAACTACTTAAATGTGAAGTTCATGCTTTTAAATAAACTGGACCAAATTTTTATCGAAAAAAACACTTCGTTTATTGGAAATAATTTCTGCTAAAGATATCGCTCGCTGGGCTACTTAAAAACACGTCACGGAACGGTATCACTGCCAGTAATGCGACGTATTTCATCGTGAAGTTCAGTCGGTTCACTAATTTAGCCGAAAAAAAATCGTTTCTATTTCCTTAATGGAAAACTGCGAACTAGTGCGATTAGTTCCCCCCTGTTGAAACTTCAGATACACGTAAATAAGGGAAGGGCTACCGTAAAGTGACGCCAGACAATTGAGATCACATTACTTTTTTTATTTTCATGTAATTTTCATAGGTAATTTTAATGCTCGCAGTTGACGCATTCATATTTGGGCTATATATTAGAGCTGGGTAGAAAAATCTGCTATCTTGTACACCACTGAAACATGATAAGTAAATTTAATGTAAAAAATAAGTTCCCATCAGACGAAAATCGCCGTGAGAATGACATACATTTTATGGCCGAAGTACTATTGATGTTGATACTTTATATTTCCCCGAGTAAACTGTAAGGGGTTGAAAAATGTTCCTTGCTGGCTATTGTTTGATTGACTTTACTTGGTTTCACTCTTTGAATTTTCTGAGCCCGCGAAAGGAAAAGAAGGGAGTTCCCAAGTCCTTTTTCATTCCTCTTGAAAGGTCTCCCGTCGGTCCCTTTTGTTTGAGTTGCGAACGGCCTTGGTTCGCGTTAACGTTTAAAAGCCCTCCTTGTGCTTCGTGTAAATATTGTTTCTTCCCCACCTGTATCCGACGCTTTTCATTTTTTTTAAACCCATTTTCAAGAATTCTGCAATGGAGCTTTGTTAACGCCATCATGAATTGTGCTGTTTGAGAAAACTTTTCACCTCGCACTCGGAAAACTCAAAAGTCTTTTCTTTAGGGTTCTTTTGTCTGTCTAGCCTCGCCGTTTTTCTGTCGTGAGAGGGGATTTGCTGATAAATTATTTTCCCATTCAATGTTTAAGTGATGCTATGTTAGGAATTTATTGGATTTTGAATTAGTAGAAAATTGAGATTGGTTTTAATTATAACTGTCCCAATAAAACAACATATGGGCAGGTCCTTGAAAATCATGGCGTCAATAGCCATAACTTGAAAAATTAATGTAGTTTGAGCTAAATAGATACCTTTTACATAAAATTCAATGAATTTTGCCTTTTTACTATTAGAAAGATATCATATTTCCTATCACACCAAAATATCAGCCTCTTACCCTACGACATAATTTTCCAGGTATTTGACAGACTCTTCAAGCCTTTTTACATGGGATATAGCGTGATTATGTTCTCCAGACATACTTTATTAAAAAATGAGGAAGTTCTGATGCACAGATTGCGTCAGAAAGGTAGCAATATGCAATTCATATGCTTTCCCATGCATTAGAAAATTTATTACGCACAGTAATACTTTTTATCAAAATTGCCCAAAAACATTGATTGTGAAGCCATTTTCATCATGCAGAGTGAAACAAATGAGTCAGGTTAAAGCATTATATTTATATATTTATTTAATTAATTAGAATATGTCATAAAATAAATCATTTCGTTCTTCGTCCTTTGTATTATAAAATTTAAGAGATTGTCAGAAATAAGTCATGTTAAATTAAGATTGAAGGAATACCAAGGAAAATGACTCTTAAGTAGATTTAATGCACTGTAAAAAGTAAAATAGTGTTTGTGGTAAAATTTTAATGCATTCAAAAACATTGTATGGAAGGTGTTGCAAAATTATGTGGGCTCGAGTTGAGCAAATGTGGTATGCTCGACCCCCGCCGATGTATTCCATATTCACACCATATCTAGACCTATACGATATTATGACAAATTTCCAACTGTTCCTCTGTATTCGTACAGATGGTGGAGATATATATCTCCTAAGTTTTCCAAAATGTCGGTGTTTGCTGTTTGCGGGGTCCCATGAGACTCATTACTACTCAATGCTGGTCGTGCCAAAACAAGTGAAACCTTGCCTATGGTCGGCTGAAGGTCGGGGCTTTTGACTTATCTGGTATTTATTCCATTTTAATCCAACAATTGGGTTTTCGAGTCGTCCAAAATATCCTTCTCATGCGTAGCTTTAGCGATTTTTAAAGCCATGTAACTTACCCAAATACTTACATACGCAAATCAAACTTCAGAATACGATAGAACGAGACTACATTGATGCATTAGTATTGATCAAAAGGGATATTTTGCTGAAATATGTGCCACCTAAAACCGTTGTTTGCCGAATAATGCCAAAGTACACAGGCCACATTTTTGTAATGTGGGGCATAACCGATTTTAATATAATTTTGAAGATTAAAAACCAAAACTATTTGCTTTTCAATGAAGTAGGTATAAATGTTGATATTTTCGTCATTTCCGAGATATCGGGGTTTCCGAATGCGATGTCATGATGATAGCCGCTGTTTAATCTAATTGCAATACCATAAAATCAGGGTTACAACAGGTCTGGAAAGCCTGGAATTACCTGGACGTCATGGAAATTAAAATTAGACCTCGAAAAGCTGGAAAAGTCATGGGAAATGAGAGAGTAGCCTGGAAATTTGACTCTGCGAGTCAAAATATGATTGTTTTCAATGATAGAGGAGAAATGATAGAGGAGGGTTTTAGGGAAACACTTGGTATGTAGACTTATGATTTTTAGTACTGCCTTGCCTGAATGAGGCAATGGAGCATTTATTTGGTGTTTAGCAATTAATTATGCTGAGAACGAGAGAGGTGAATGGAACTTTTCAAATTCATACAAGATTATCTAATGTGCCTCCTAGTAAATTTAATTGTTTCAGGCTTGACTTCGTGTAAGTGATAGATAGTAATTTTGAATAAAAAAACTTCGTACTTATCAACATTTTATTTAAAAACTGCAAAATTGCAGTTGTAAAATAAGGTGTGGAAAAGTACGGAGTGTTTTATTCAAAATGGATAATGTGCCACCGTTTGGTGGCCAGCGCGAGCAGCTGGTAATCCGTCACCGATGTGGTATTATATACCATGAGAGAAGAGGCTGATTTCCCCCAGAGCAATGTGACGGCGCGGGCGTTCCATTCGTTGGGAAATTTTATTCCACCATGTTGCATGTGATAATGCATAGTTCTTTTCTTCTTGCCCCTTCTTTAAAACGCACACTTACCAAAGAACGGATATTTTCATCTGGATGAACTAAAATTTGCCTGGAAAACCTGAAAAAGTCCTGGAATATCATTACCTCCAGTCTGTAGCAACCCTAAAAAAGCAATTCCATTAGCTATTGTCATTTTTATTATTTATATTTATGAATTTTATTATTTTCTGCACGTATACTACCGAAAGAGGGTAACCTAGTAGAAATAACTTGTCTTCTCCCAGTGTGAATCAGTGTGACTTTGTATAATTACTCGGCCACTCCCGGTCAGTTCTTCGACGAACAAACATCATGGATGGTTTTTTAACCGCTCGTGTGAAAATTTAACTTTGCAGGCAGTTCAGCGATAAGAAGACTCAAAAGATGTATGTATTTTTTTCCTGATTTATAGGAGGAAAAATATTCACACTAAAATACGGCAGTCATTTCCTTCCAGCTCTTATTTATGCCCGGCGCTTTTTTATTTACGATTTTGGCCTCGGTTAAAGTTTTATATTTTTTTTAGAAATTTTCAAATTGTGCTGTGTTAACTGCCTTCCAAATAAAAAGCTTGTTTTTCTGCTGTCGCGAGATTCATAGACAGCCATCGACCATAAGCTTTATATTCCGCCGCAAACTTCAATAGTCAGTCACGCAGGTAAAGTAGCTTCGAAATAAGGCACACACACACAGCTGTTCCGAGAATTCAGCCTAAAAGCACGTGCGGGAAAACCAAAGTTAAAATCGATATGGGTTGATACATATATTGGGATTATTGGGAAGTGTCCAATAAAGGTGATTCTCTCTCTCTGAAATGGAAATTTTGTTGATAGGACGCGATTTTTCAGTAACTATGGGGCGGCATTATTTTCATTCTTGCCTCAATGAAGTTTATTTTAGTCCCTAAGCCCTGTGCAGTGTGTGTGGCCTCGTTGAATTTTTGGGCGATTTCGTGGAGTTTCTTAGTTGTCTCTCGTTCTCTCTCAAACCTCTGACGGCCCAGCTCTCTTAACACTAGAAGCCCCGGGGTGGGTCAATTGACCTATTTTGAAATTTGCGCTTACGTTACGCTGTTTAATTTCTACGGATCATAAATTCCTTTTATGACTTTTAATAAAATATTGATATACTCGTTGCACCAAATTTTCATAGTGCTATCTTTACTAGTTTCTTTAATAAATAAAAATATACCTAGAAGCCCTGGGGTGGGTCAATTGACCCACTCCATGTTACGGCCATAGGAAATTACATTGAAACATATCCTGTGGCTGATACTATTATTAGAAATAAAAGTTAAGTACTCGGTACTAAAACTGGATCCAAACGCTTCAATTCGATAAAATATGTGATACAATGAATCACAATTTTTTTACAGAAATGGAAGTTTCACATTCTATCAAAAAGCTTACATAGTTTTGACGCCCAACATTGAGCTCAGTCATGCTAAGGTATTAGGAGAACCATGAAGAGGTCTATCATTGTATCATTCATGGCACTTAAGGTGTTTCAAATACTTTGTAAAAAAAAACGCATAACCTCTACTACGGTCATCGCAACACATTGTAATGTAGTGAAGGCGGTCGACAGTCGGTAGGCATGTGACTAAAAATCTTGAGCTGTCGCAGTGTCGCGGTGTTGGCGAATGCTTCATTCCATCGCAGAGAGTATCCTTCACCATTTCAAGAAGTGTTCTGGGTTGAATTAGACATGGCTCGTCAAAATGGCATCACTGAGGCGGAAGTATTGCTATCACTTCAAGATATTTCACCTACACAATCAGAAAATGAAGACACTGATTCTATCCCCTCCGATGGGGATGATGGGAATTCAGACTTCATTCTATCACCAGTGATAGATTCATCATCAGATTTATCAATCGACAACGGTGAAAGTATTTTCCAAGCACCTTTGACTCAGCATACTGGTAAGTCAGAATACGTATTTCTTTCGTGATTTGTTTTTTATGCATTGGAAGTATCTTATCAACCCTTTCCTCTCATTATCAAAGGTCACAGCCCATCATCACGCGGTCGAACAAGACCAGTGACTAGAAGAGGAAGACGTGGACGTAGAGGAACAGGAGTTCCACGTCCACGGCATAAGGGATCCAACGGCACACGTAGAGGTGACATTCGTGACCATCCCCGTGAGTGAAATTAACATCCGGGTGTTGGAGGAGAGGAAAAAAGCGTCGATGGCACATCTTGGTTTCGCGTTGCTTCGGGTAATAGTCACGGGAGGTGGGGGTGTGCAGATTATCTTGAAGGAGACCTGTGGGCCTACGGGTAGAGATGGCCACTGAAAATTACCTCGGAAATTTTCGTTAATTACCATAGTATTTTTCGTAATTTACCGCACCCCTTGAAAATTACCGTAATTTTCTAGAAAATTCACCTATGTATGATATACTTTTTCATACAGATAAATTCCCCACCTTGTTATTTTAAGCCAAGTTCACATTTCCTACATGTTTAATAATAAATTGTGGCATTTACAACTCATTTTTGGAATATTTTACTTAAATTATAACATTATAGAGTAATGCATTAGAATATTCTTCTTGAAAATTTCTCATACTTTGACAAAAGAAGGCCAGATTGCGTGTTGCTGCCGTAGTTATTTTTACAATTTTAAAAATTTCTAATAGATTAATGTTGCATTAGGTATGGTTTAAACATTTTTATTCCCTTCCTATTGCTATTGGCTTTCTTAATTAACCATAAATTTGCTGTTAAATGCTTAAAACTAAAAAATACTGGAAAATTACGGTGTTTGAAAATGACCGTGGCAATTTACCTCAGATGAAAATTACGTAAATTTTCCCATCTCTACCTACGGGTCACGCAAAACGTTATGTGGAGAAGGACTCTCCCTTGAGTGCTTGGAGGATCTTTATCAGTGAGCCCATCTTGCGCATTATCAAAACTTGTACTGAGATAGAGGCACGCCGAAAGCTGAAAAACGATACGTGGACGTTGACTTTAGAAGAACTGGATGCTTGTATTTCAATACTTTATGCTAGAGGTGCCTGTGGCATGTGGGGTCTGAGTTATAAAGAACTATGGGATAGTGAATGGTGTTCGCCATTTTTTTCGCCAGACTGTCGAAGCACCGGTTTGAGGAGATCATGAAGTATCTTCGTTTTGACATACGCGAAAATAGACCTCAAAGAAAAACAAGAGACAAATTTTGCTTGATTTCAGAAGTATGGTACATGTTCATATCTAATTGTATTTCTTGCTATAGGCCCTCAGAAAATATGACTGTTGATAAACAACTCTTCCCTTGGAAATGCCGTTGCCCATTCACCCAGTACATGTCTAAAACACCAGATAAATATGGAATGAAATACTGGCTTTTGTGTGATGCAAAAAAACGTTACGTTTTGAACGGCTTTCCTTACCAAGGTGAAGACGAAGACCGGCCTATTAATCTAACGCTAGGAGAGCATGTTGTTCTAAAATTGGCAGAGCCCTACTTTGAGAAGGGACGAAACATTACAGAAGATAATTTTCTTACCTTCTTCAAATTAGCCGATGAACTGAGAAAAAGAAAAACTAGCTTGGTCGGTACCCTGAGACGGCAGTAAAGGGATGTTCCTTCATCCGCGAAAAGTTATAAAAATCCACTCTACTATACTGTATTGTACAAGAATAGAGACAATCGGTTGACTGTTTACCAAGGTAAAGTAAAAAAATGTTTGAATTCTTAGCTCTCTCCACTCAGGTTGCATGGTTGATGAGAAAAAGGCGAAGAAAATTCCAGAAATAGTACGTTTTTATAATGAAACGAAATTTGGTGTAGACATAATTGACCAGATGACCCGATTGTATAGTGTGCGAGCAGCGTCTCGTAGATGGGCAATTCATGTTTTTTATAATATTTTAGATTTTGCAATATGTAATGATAAATGCGCACACTATTTTCAAATTAGTGAATGGTACGAGTATAACAAGAATTTAATTAGATAACAAGAATTTAATTTAATAAAGTAAGAGCAATTGTAGTCTCACCATTCACCACCTTTCAATGTTTTTTCCGCGAAACCATAACGGATACCACTCACCACTCCTTAACTCCCCCTCCGCCCTTTTTTCGTCATCCCACACCAACCCTCGGCTACCCCGTGCAGTGACCCATCAGCGACGTACTTCCCAAACCGACCTTCCCCTCTTCCCACCCTCTGCCCACTACCCTCTCCAAAAAACCCCTCCCACACCTCCACTCCACCGCCCCTCTAACTTCTTCAAGGGTATAAATTCTATGTACTAATATGTGAAATTGCCAGATGATGATACGCCGTATCGAAACCGGTCGCAAATATATTTTTATTTTGTGGAACAGCAAAGTCTTTTTCTTACCCTTTGTGCATCATGAAGGAGTTCCACCATGTTACGCCACCCACCATCGCATTTGCAAGAATTTATTCATTCATCATCATTTATTTTGAAAGTAGCTAAACAACTTGCTGAACCATATAAACAACAAATGCAACCCCCACAAACAGAGCAAAGCTTTTTTCGAGGAGCATTCAGGGAACTAGAAAGCGTAGTCGGATAAGAAATTGCCAAGGAAATAAGACAAAAGAAGTGCGTTGTTGCTGTAGTAAATTTGTATGCGGATACTGCAAAACCAGAAAAATTTTATGCTATGGCTGTGACAGCAATAACTAAGATGAGTGAGCTAGAAAGTTTATCAAGTCACTGTTTAATTTTTATTTGATCAAAAACAATGGAAAAATACATAAAACAAATATTCTATGATTGCTACTCAGTTAGAATAGCTATTTACCCGAAGGGTTATAATTAGGTGATGCATATGATACCAATCAATCTTCTGTTGTTTATATCTCCTGTACTTTTGATTGTTCAAGAAAAACTGTCAATATTAAAAACATGTTTATAGTCCTGTGTCGTTGAACATATAAACATTGTGATTTTTGTCTTTGCTGTAATATTTAATTATCACAAATTCCTGGTGTAATTTTAACAATTTGAGTTTTATGTAAAATATATTTATTGTTCTATTAACATTAAACTCAGTGTTATTATTTATAACATTACCTGCAACCCAATAAATTACTAATAATATCATATTACTAAAAATAATTTACCAGTAATGGATAGGAGGAACAAAACGCTAAAAAAACAAAGGTTGGTCAATTGACCCACCGCTTCTAGGTATCACAAGAATTCCGGGGCTTCTAGTGTTAAGGCCGTTTTACACGATGAAAGATTCTGTGCAAACGAATGTACGTGAGATTGTACGTTTGTCTCAACGAAATTAGAACAGGTTCTATTTCCCGTGGAGGCATTGAGACATTCGCACAAGCGTTCATACAGTTTTCCGCTTTACACGATACATTTTGCCCCTTGCAAGAGTCCACGAAAGAGTTTGTACAATACCGTGTAAAACGGCCGTAACAGCTGTGCTTCTCGGTGTGTTACCGGTTATTGTAAGTTTTTGATGGATAAATTGTTACTCTCCTATCTCCCTACTTTAGGTGGCACTGTTTCTTCACGTGATATCTCTCTTCACCTGGTAGGTGACCTGAGTGAGGCATCCTTTATGTTTTGGACAGTAAAAAGTTGGTCCGACCATCAGCTCAAATCGATACATCTTCGCATTATGAGTAGTTGGTATAGTGCAGAGATGTTGTAATAGATATCTTCTGGCACGCATGCCACTAGGTGTCACGTGAAAGTTTTATTGTTGGCACGTCAAGAAAACAACGATGAAAATAAACTTTCCGGTACTACATGCCCTTATTTAGGAGTAGCACGCTAGTAGTAGAAGTTTATGTAAAATGTGGTTTGCGTTCACATATCCGTTGTCTACCGATGTTGTAATAGATATCTACGTACGTAGGTTGCAGGATCGCGGATCGCGATCTTTCCCGATTTTTCTACCCTCTATTGTCCTTAGTTTCTCCGGTTTACGGTTTCTAGAAATTTTTTAGTTTTACTCACCTCCAGTCTCTTCCTCTGAAAAATAGGTCAGTATGGATTTGAATATTGCTTTGTAAACTCTGAAGAGAAGGAACGATAGTGAAAATCCGTGAAAAGACTTCCGAAAAGGTCCGCGAATACTAATTCTGGACATCCATTATTTAGGGTCGGAATTTGACGGCCGAAGTTAAAGATATATCCTCATCCACGTTTTCCATGGACTTCTCATATCTCCGTCTGTCATATGCGATGGCTCGTAAATGAGCTGTGCCCTTGGAAGTGGGTCACGGACGAGTTCTGTTCTCTGATAAATACTTTTCCTCCTTATCGCGTGGAATTCATGATGGGCTATGGAATTCTAAAGTGACTGATGCAACGAATAAAATTCTTTCCTTGCGCCGTTCCGTATTGGTTCTATTTTTACCGGATTGACCAATTTTGATCTCTTACTCGGATGTGGGTGTCTTCGTCTCTAATTGTTTTTCCTTTTTTGCGTTTTTCTCTCTTAATGGTTTCCCGCTGTGCTCTAGGTCAGTGGTTCCCAACCTAGGGTATGCGTACCTTTAGTGGTACGACGTTGGTGGTTAAGAGGTTCGCGAAGAAATTTTTCATTGCGACGAAGTCATGCTGGGTATGGTAAACACGAATATTGTAGTATTACCCGCCTTAAAGGTAGAGGGAAATCAGCTTCCAAAAATTACGCACGGCAGTAAAGGCTAGGAACCGCTGGTCTGGGCTGCTCCAACCTTTCTTAATGCCTTGTTATTTATTCTTAATTTTCGAGTTATACATACTGTGGACCGCGGGAATTTCGAATTGGTTTGCTTGTTAGTCATTATCTTCTCCCACCGAAATGTCCTCGTTCTTTTGCTGTGGTTCCTCCTCTTTTCTCCTGACCTGATGTTTCTCACCTTTTCACTCTGTTTTTCCTGGAATACTTTAAATTTATCTACTTCCCTTTGAAAATCTCTTCATTCCAGGTATCTTCTAGATCGATGCCAACTTCCTCCATATCATTTTTTTGTTTGCTCAATCCATTTTGCTGTGGTCTTTTATTTTGTGATAAAGCTGAAAATTTTCTTTACCAGTCTACATTCACTCATTTATATGGTGGGTTTACACTGGCAAGTTGATTTCGCAACTTTCTTCTGCAAGAATCACAGTAAAATCGTCGATTTTACTGTGGCGAGCGGACTCAAAGGTCCGTGTACACCTGCTTTTTTACGTCGAAAGTCGCATGTAGCAAGTAACTTGCGTGATAAACTTTCCAGTGTTAACCCACCTTTAGGATACACCCATGAAACTTCAGTCTTCTCTTGCATATTGTATCGGTAATCTTCTCCACTTTTTATGTATTCATGTTCATATCCTGGAGGCTGCCGCCTTGTTATTTTTTCATGGAGCCATGGCTTTATCCGTACTTACTTGGATTTCCATGTATTCCCCCAATCCTTTCATATCCTAGTCATATCGTATCTCCGATGCTTTCTCTTCAGTTATTGATTTTGAGTACTTGTTTCTCAAATAAATCATCTCCATTATTTCTTTTGCGATAGGTGTGGGTTCTCATTTTGATAAGATTACTTTGTTGAGTTGGTTCTTGACCACTTTTAATTAATGCATGCGTAATATATCTACCAACTTTCAATAAAATACCCATACGATAAGATTACTCTTTGACTTTTAATTTCAGCCTGTTTTCTGACTTGGTAAAATTTACATACTTTGCCATTTTTTCTCCCACTAGTTACATTTTGGGGCAAAGTATGACCACATACTCTTCCAGTACATATATGTTAGCAGAAAAGCTAGCCTACGCTGTTCCTTTCAGCAGTTTTTCTGTTTACCTATCTTTTTTGAATTAAGCTTGAGGTCAAGCTGACACATTGTCATGATAAAGCTGCGTAGCTGAGAGGGGAAAATGTTTAACTAAATCCTTCTGTACGCGCTGAAAAGCCCTGGGTCCTTTCAAACCATACAGCCACATAAGCGTAAGTTAAAATATGATAAAAATAGTTTTCAGTTCGAAGGTAACTAGCTTAACAATGTGGAAATCAATAACGAACTTTTCACCTTAAGATGATGACTTTGCGTTGAAACTAGTTGTGCCTTGTTACTGCTTTAATTAAAAATCAGTGGAAGGATACCACGTTTTTTTCTCTCTCACTTCATAATGTTTTTATATATCTTTTATAAAACACATAGGTCAGCTCCTCTCACCTTTTCTCCATCCCTCAAGACGCTTTTACACCTCATGTTTTATGAAACTTCCAGAATTATTCCTAAACTTTGAAGACAGCGACGAGAATAATCTCATTTGAGTTTCATATCGAAATGGTAACCTAGGTCAGTGATTCTCAACCGGTGTGCCTCGACACACTGGTGTGCCGCAAGCCTCTGCCAAGTGTGCCGCAACGCTCATAAAAAATTAATAATAATAATAATAAATTAAATTAGTAAACTAATAGGTACGTTTCAATTTTGTTATTATTGCTTAAAAACGACAAATGTTTCTTATCGGTAGCTGTAAAACTGCTCACAATGAAATATAACAAATCACAGTTTTTGTTCACTGGTGTGCCGTCTGCATTTTCGAACACCACAAGTGTTCCTTGGTGTCCTAAAGGTTGAGAACCACTACCCTAGGTATATAAAATCACTGGACACTGATTATTTCCGTATGTGTTCGTTTCTACCCCTTGCGTGGTACCCAAGGGCCATACTTAAGTTTTAATTTTCCTTTCAATTTTTTCCACCCTTCGCCTCGATGACTGAAACCGCACATCCTTCCGCCGCATCGCGCAAAAGCCGTCCCGGATGGCCCTGTCATATTTCACGCCCGCCAGGAGATTTCGCAGTCGGCCTGTCAACGCCCCCCTCCCGGCTATCAATATCTCGTGAGCTCCCCCTCTCAGCTTGGCGTCCCGACCCCTCCTCTCCAGAGGTCGAACGAATTAATGACTGCGGATCGCGTCGTCACTCTCGGTTTGCGACGACGTGATGCGGGCGCATTTAGGCCTTTGTTTGTCTTCAGAGGATCCGTCGTGTAATGCTAAATAAATCACCGAGATGCGAGTTTTTCACGGTCAAGGGTCGGGCTTCTGACGAGTAATTTTTTTTCTTCCGATTTGGTCTCTACCGTTCCCTCTGGCGCGCAGTTATTCAATGAATGATTGAGCGAAGGATTCCGAGAGCTTTAATGCCACGACAGGTTCGAACCTCCAGGAAAAATCCTCTTGCGAACCTAATAGAAAAAATATTTGCTATTTCTTTTTATTTGATATTTATCCGTTCTGCTGCTATTTCTTCGTAACTTGGAGGAAAATGTATTTTGATTTAGGGCTGAGATTGTGGGACCCTTCCTTATTTGTGACACTAAGCGATGACAACTGCTTCTATTTGTGAACGTTCTGAAAAATGGTAGTTTTGGAATCCAGTTTTTCGTTTTGGTAGTACGTAATATATTGCTTATGGCTAATCATAGTTACTGCACTTCAGTCTAAAGCTACCTTTACCGGTATATCATCTCGTTCTTCTTCTTATTAGCAATGAACTAAAAATACAGAACCCTGGCTTCTAATTATGAAACTGTTTGCAGGGTGAGTCAAATTAATTGTGCAAACAAATACAACACATCTTTTTCATGCGAGGAAAATTCCCGATGATTTTTCATCGTCTTTTTTATAACTATTTATCTAAACCCTTGAATGGAAAAGCTGCGCATTACAAACTAATGGAGAGCAAATATTTGCTCAAATGATTACTGTGTGCGATCAACTCTTTTAGGTCATGATAAACAGTATTCTGAGGTGGTAAAAACGGTAAGCGTGGAGATAAATCTAACCCTTTTACTTTTGCTCACTACTTTACTTCAAACCATTTAGTGAAAGCACTCTTTCTTTCTTTTGAGTTTTCTACCTCCCATTTGTAAATAATATTCAAACCTGGGCGATACCCTAACGCCTCCTGCAGTCTCGCACGTCGCCCTCGAGTTTGGTGGTTGCCACGCCTTTTTCTTTACCCGCCGCCAAATGAATCCAAGCTGAAAACTTAATGCATACTGTGTATTATTTTCGTCATTAATTCCCTGAATAGGTCTAATACTGAACCGTTTCGTTTCTTTTGGACGCCCGATACAGTCCACTACGAGGAGGATGGAAAACGTGCGGTGTAGGGAAGGGAAACAAACGAGGAAGTTGTGGGTTGGTATGGTGGGTGAGGAGAGGAAACTACTGGAGGAGATTAGGAGAAGGCAGAGATGATGGTTGGAACAGACAATGAGGTGTGAAGGGATACTGAAGGCCGTGTTAGAGGGGAGGATGTTGGGTAAACGGGGAAGAAGAATAAAGAGGGTCGGCTTTATGGATGAAGAAATGTGGGACAAATGCTGATATAAAAAAGAAGTCGTGTAAGGGGATAAACCTGGAGGGTTTTTGCTCTCTTCAATTTAAACCTACATTGGCGGTAGATTACCTTCGTCGAACGAGCATTGATAATTGTGGATATTAATAGTAATGGTGTGTATGTGGTGGTGCAGTTAGTTATTTCTTATTGCAAGTTGAGAATGCTCGGAAAGTAGTGCAAAGGATGTGAAGGGGAATACTTGCTTGATAGTATGAATTCGGAAGTATGCTGAGAATAAGAGAGAATAAATTTCGAGCTAAAGAGACGCTTAACATTGAGAAGCAGAAAGGCGTTTTTTTTGGCTTTGGAAGATCTCTTATCCAAGGTGGAATCCCATCCTTATTCATTCATTAACACAGTTATACTTCGCTTTTTCTCGTAACAGTTTTTAAAAATCTGGTGGATATTCTTTGAACTGTACCTAATTCTTAAGACCGTTTAACGCAACTCTTTTTTCAGCTCTGAAAATCTAAACAAAAGTTTATTCCAAACGGTGTTGTGTTAAGGTTCGTTCACAACTTAGCACGGCGTAACTTGGCTTGACTCGTCCGGAGATGAGGCCATTAGAATAGCGTCTGCTAGTTCATAACGACTTTAAGCGCCGCAGCTCGACTTGGCATAGCCTGTAGTTGAGCTTAGCTCAACATTCTCTTTATTCCAGCCAATAGCATGGACTGCTGCACTATCGATTGTTGGGAAAGTCGGAAATCAATCGATTGCTACATAACTCTGTATCTCCTTTTGCAGCCATATTGAAAACGTGGTTTTGTCGCTGTGGATACGTTAAAGCGAAAATGGGTACGGAGAAGTTTATCGAGTCAATGCGAAATATCTTAACCGTTCAATACAACAAATCTTCCATTTTAATACTTCTATTGTTGCACTGACTTTTTACTATTGATGCTACACCTCAACTGAGTTGCTTCGGGAACTCGAGAAATCCAGGCTATCAATTGGACTCATCAATCAATTGTGAGATCGATTTTGGCAGTGGTGCGATGTGATATGTTAGAAAATTCACGCACTGTTTGGCTTTAGGAGCTAGAATAATTCAAGTTACGCTGAGTAAAGACGCTGTGAACGAGTACTTATAAAGGCTCAATCGTATTCGATGAATGCGTCGAATGCGATTTTGTAGCGCTGAAAAGAGAAATATGTGCGGTACTTATTCATCATACTAGTCTCTCGTCTAACTACCAATCACTGGCGAGTTGAGCGTCTCAAGGAAATACCGGTGACGTAGTTAGAACCAACTAAATATCACGATTATTTTGTGTGCTGTTTTCCATCACTCATATTAATGTTCTCCTGGACCTTGGAAGCTCAATAAAAATTCATTATTGATTCATTTAAGTAATCTACCGGTTAGAGGTAGCTCTTAATTAAAGTCAGAGAAAATCCTCCAGATTTTTACATCTGCTAGGCCCTATTACTTCTAGTATTTCTTTTCTCTTCCCAGCGTGAAGTCCTACCCGTCTTCATCCCGTCCATGAAACATATTCTCTTTATTCCACTTCCTCGCATTCCCAACATCCTTCCTTCTATCACGGCCTTGAGCAACCCATCGTCCTTCATTACCTCTTCCAGCCAACTACCCTGTCTCTTCCTTATCTCATCCAGAAGTTTCCATTCCTAAACCACCATACCAAGCACTTCCTCATTTGTCTTCCTATCCGTCCACCTCTCTCTTCCTTCTTCCTTTTTCCATTCCTTCCTTCTCCATCCTCCTTCACACCCACATCTTGAACGCCTGCTGCCTATTATCGTCCTCCTTTCTTAGAGTCCACGTATCTACCCATACAACGTCACACTCCAAATCAATCTCTTCTTCTGCCTCTTCTTATTATCCTTACCCAATGATCTCATCATCAGTTCCCTTCTATTACTAAACTTTTTTCCGAAAAATGTAGGAGTTGGGAGTTTTTGTATGACGCAAAAACGCTAAATACGAGGCGTATGCACCCATGAACAATATAAAAATACCTGTAGATTCTAAACATGCGCCGGTAATAAATCCAAAAGGGTAGTTTGGTTGTATTAAATGAGAGACTCCGAGACTTTCAGTGTACATTTATTATACATACTGAATTGGGTACCATTTTCAGTATGTACTCAAATAAATGTTGTGTAAAACGGACTATCGGCTTAATGCGGGTTTACACTGGCAATTTTACTGCGCAAATTACTTGCAACAAGCGACTTTCGACGTAAATCTCACATGTAAACGGCTATGCAAGTCCGCTTGCAGAACTTTTAAGAGTTTAAGTAATGCGCTTGCAGAAACGTTTTGTTGCCAGTGTAAACGGCAACCGATCTGGCTCTGCAATAATTTGTGATACAATTTTCGACAGGGTTAAATTCCCCGCGAGCTCTCGCTGAAGAAACTTGTGGATGTAACTTGCCAGTGTAAACCCACGCATTACATATGCGTTTCTCTTTACACGCTTCATTGACATTTAACCTCTAATCGTACTTGAGGAGCGATAGATAGTCCCCTTCCCAGCATCATCTTATCGGTTCCCCCCGCTATCTCGCCTACGACGATCAATAGCTAATCAAACGCCACGCATAGCTGCTTGATTGAGGCGGGGTCAAATAGCCCATCCTTCCCTTCCTAAGGATCGCCGTAAGCGTTAACACGAGCACCGTCTCGAGCACCGCTTTATCGTCTCGGCTCCCCGATCCCTTAGGATTCTCCGGCTTGAGTTCATACGGGCGAGATGAGGGCAATTACTCCGTCGAGGAGGGCGCGGCTGATTGCCGTTCTCAGTAGTGAATATTCCCCCCCGTGGGGGATCTCGGATCTCGGGGTTGAGAGGTAATGCAAGGGACATGGAATTGATTCTGCGGCTTCCTGCGTTACACTTGAAATTACACCTCTAGTGTGTGTGTTACTGATCCGGAGACGACTTTGACTGCGGGATGAATAGTTCAAGATGTTTTCATCCACCGCGATGATCGGGAAAGAATGTTCGGGTGTATTTGTATAGCAGAACTAGGTGGCACTCACCAGTGGAGAATTAGGAGCCACTGATGGTGGATCGAGCGTTGATGAGCGGGCAAAGGTACCGAAGGACTCCCGGAAGGATCTCTGGGGAAGATCTCGCTACTTTATCCCACATCTCTAGTATAATCATTCCTCGTATTAGCGTCGTGCTCCTAACAAGCGAGTGCCACCCAGTTTCGCTGCACCTACGTGCCGCATGTTGGTCGGTGCCTGCCCGACACTTGATGGCCACTTTCTCTAGAGAAATTTATGATCACTGCCGATTTTGCCCTTATGTATGTGTATTGTTACTTGGGTAATCTACCGGTTAAGGTAGATCCTAATGGATGTGAGTGAAAATCCTCCAGATTTTTACATGCGCAGGGCCCTATCTCTTTCACAAGTTTTACACACACTTCTTCATCCCGTCCATTAAACCAATTCTCATCACGGTCTTCAGCATCCCTTCCCCTCTCATTACCTGCTCCAACCACCTACTGTCTCTTCCTAATCTCATCCAGAAGCTTCCTCCCCTCAACTACCTTACCTAACCACCCACATCCTTGTTTGTATGCTTTTCCGTACACCACACTTTCTCTATCCTCCTCCACGCCCACATCTCAAACGCTTGCTTCTTTTCGTCCTATTTTCGCCCACGTGACTGCATCATGCTACACTACGCTCCATGTACATATTTTTTTACCTTTGAGTATTCTACCAGCTGACTGGTAGGTTTTTGGACAGTCCTTATCCTAACATTACAAATTCTGGCACATTTCCCTATTATAGATGTGTCGCCATTAGATCCCTCTAAAATTCATTATACTGTCTACCCACTTATTTCGTCCAGAATTCTTATCCTCTTCCACGCTTCTCCAGTGTTCTCCCCTCTATTAACCTCTTCAACATGTTCTCTCCTTTCAAAACGTCAAGCATTCATTCCTTCTGCCTTCTCCGAACCTCCGTCACCAGCTTCCTCTCCTCTCCAACCATATCCAATACCTCCTCTTTCGTCTTCCTCGCCACCCAGCTCATCCTATCCATCTTTCTGCAGACTCACATCTCTAACGCCTCGAGTCTACGAACATCCTCCCTTCGAAATGACCAATTTTCTGACCCATACAGCGCCATGGTCCATATTAGAGTTTTCACCAGTGTATTTATTATTTTGAAAAACTTATCCAACTTCCACTTCCCCCACCTGTACTTCAGCCCCCCACCTCCACCTCCTTCCACCTCCTTCAGTCAAGTCAAATGCCGTGGATGGTACACATGAGGAACGGCAAGATCGGCAGTGGACATTCATTTCCCTTGAAAAAGTGACCAAAAAGGGTCGCGAAACGTCGTGCGGACACTGAGCAACACGCGGCATACACCCGAATATTCGTATATCTTATGACAAGCCGCGAAAGCTTCAATGAAGGAATAGTTTGTTGAAAAATGCCAGAGGTAGGAAAAGCCTCCCTGCTCCAGAAATCGAACCACGGAGCTTTGTCAACCAATGAGCTACCTGGAATTAGCCCGGCTAATCCTTCAGAGGGCTATTGTGGTAGGACCATAATGCCAAACGACTCCTGGTTCCCATAGTCCTTCAAATATTCAGTTGAATTTTCGGTGGTTTGATTCCCGGTCATTGAAACTATTTTGTTTACTCTGACAATTAAAAAAACCTCATTTCTATTTACAGGGAACCTTGATCTCATGAAAGTTATACGATAATAGCTGAATTTAATCTGGGTAAATAATTAATTTGTGTGGGATTAATAAAGTTGAAATTCTGAATCTGCCTGAATCTTCGGAATTCATTGAGAGGGATTGTATTTTTACAAGTCAATGAGGGCATCTTTTTTTGAAAGCCAAAAAGAATGAACTGCATTTTCATTCCTGTAGATTCGATTATAGGAGTTGGTCATTGGGGCTGAAAAATATTCGGAATAATGCCTGCTGAAGATGTTGAGTGAAATGGTGACTCCGAAAAGGAGGATTTTTTCAACGTAAAAAGGTCGACTATCTTTTACCACAATGCCAAATACATGATAAAAATGACAGTTAACTTTCATTCGGTTGGCGATCGTGCGTCTTGTAAACCCTCTTCCCTCCCTTGGCTCTGAGTGTTGAAGACGACCGGCAGGCAGCGGATGGATCGAGAGGGCGATGATCTCTCACTCCGTGAAGATAGCTTTCCTCCTCCCCTGGGGAATCAACGATTTATTATATTTTTTTCTAATAAGAACTTCCGGTTTCACCGGGGTGTGACATTCTGTAGCCTGCCAGTCCTCGCTTATTCGCTCGGATCTGATAAGTCTCCCCCACTCTCCTTCCCCGTGTATTCTCGGAAGTTAAAGCTGAGGGAATGCCCCAGTTTTTTTTAGTTATTCCAGCGAGCGAAGAGTAGTTCTTGGATCTTTCCTATTGCACGTTTGTACATTGTTATAAATTCAAAATTAGGTCTGTTTTTATCGACGCGGAAACTCTTCATAGACGGTACTTCATACACGTAAACGCGGATATCCTCACCTTATTTCTTTTGCCAGCTTTGTATTATTCCTATGGTATTTTTTATCGTAGAGAATATCTATCTTTCTCTTACTTTTCCGCCTACTTAGTAATCTGTTGAATTTCTGGTACTCCCTCAACCCTCTTTCTATCCTTTCGGTTCTTGATACGTCCTCCTGCTCTTTTATACTCATATCTCTTATAATGGTGGTCTTTCTTCCTTTGCTGTGCCTAGAACTTCTTCTTTTGTCTTTTTTCTGCCCATCCTCTATTTTTCTTCTTTTTCGAATATCGCAAAGCTCAATCTTATCTATGCTCTTTCCTCATACTTCTGGTTTGGGAACCATGAATTTCCGTGCTCTATGAATGATGTCTGTAATCATTCTGTAAAATCTTTAATAAGGGTTCTTAAAGCTCTTTTCCACTTATCGGTTAAGATATATTTGTTAATAATGTGGTTTATTTATAACCTAAGGCTCTACCATGGACAGTTCCTATGCGTTGTCGCTATTGATATCCAAAATGCGATCGTCCATTTTTGCAAACTGTTTGCAGTCGCAGTTCCCGCGACTCGTTCTGCAAATGCGAGAAAGGTGATTTAGAAAAACAGGCGTATTTTGAAAAACGGTCATCGCATTTTGTTTTCATTAATGCGCTAAGAAAATTACGATAGCGCAAACAGATTTGGCTCTCTGTGCATTTTCATTGAAGAAATAATATTGGTTTGGCAGAGAGGTGTTGCCGATCCGAGGTCAATGAACCGATACGGCGTGCATCTCATTTAAGAATTCGGATAGCAAACTCCCTTGCTCTTTAAGATGAACAATTGTGCAAAATATCCGCCCCCTAGCTAGTTTGAAATACACCTGTGTGCAATACGAATCGCCTTCCCGCCTTTCTCTTACCTACCCTTATATTGTGTTCCACTAAACTGTTCAACATTTTATAGTCTCTTGTTTTTATTTTTAATCCTCTGGAATTTTTAAATACAATATAATATTTATTTATCCATTTAAACGCTAAGAAAAAATGTACACCTTTTTAAAATGCAAAGGAAAATTAATAAATTAGATATCATCTATGGAAAATTGCTTGTCAATGGGATACCTAAAAAAACACAGTTATAGTTAACATTATGTAAATAAATAAACAGGCGTATCAAATAAAAGAAATATAATTACACATTATCTCTCCATTTTTTTCTGGGTTTTCACCGCGTGCGTTGACTTTGGAGACGACAGTTTCACTGGTATTCCAACCAGCGTCTTCAACGCCGCGGAAACCTAAAAATCAACATTAATCATGATATGGATAACAGATTTTTTCAACTAATTATGTCGTGCTATAAGCCTAATGTGTATACGTACGTACCCATCACGCCGTTCCCTTTCTGGGTAAGCACTGACAAAAACGTTGAATTCCCGGTGATTATCCTGAAATGATGACTCTGCAGTAATTATTTCCTCCGTAATGTCCTTTCCTTGCATACAAATTTTGCTTCAGTCACACTCACGCATTGCTTCATACACGCCCTCGTGTTCTGAGGACTCGGAATATTTCTCCTCTCAAGAGTATATTTCGCCGAATTCATCCGTGACTTTTTCAGCCTACTTATTGCGTACGTTACCACTAATAATAACAAAAACAGTGTGGGTCTTAATGTGTAAATAACGAGCAATTTACTATATTTGAAGGTTTTCGTGACGATTAGCATTTCCACTATCACCCATTTTCAGGTTTTCCGCTGCGTAGAGAAAAATGCTTCGTAAAACTCAACGTTTCGTTCTGCCAACTGAGAACGTCGTCAGGAGACTGAAACGTTGAGTTTTAGAAAAACATTTTCTCTTCGCAGCAGAAAACCCGAAAATGGTTAATCGTGGAGATTTTTACTATGTTTAAAATTGAGTATGTTATTACTTCTTGTGATACTATTAGTCAAACCAAATTAGCATATTATCAGGCAAACAAAAAAATAACTTTTCCCCAATCATTTCTTAAGTATACATTTATTTCAGGTCTCAATCGTGGTGGTGAATACGAATATCTTCTTGTATGTAAAGTCACCACCTAACGAACGAAATTCGAAATAAAATTGAGTCTTAACTTACTAGTTTTTGGATTCGACTCAATGTGTATGTGATCAAAAAAGTCGATTGTGAACCTCCACGTTAGCGCGAAATCCCGCGAGGGAGATTTTGTGACATTTACTTATTTTTTTCAAGAGCTGGAATACGTCGGTTAATGTGGTCGTGGAATTGAATGCAACGGTGACGATTTTTCAAACACGAACGAGTTTAGCGTAACGTCCTCGCATGCGAAATCCGCGCTTGTGTCTGAATTTTGTGCTTTGCGATGGTGTTGTTACTCGCTCGCTTGTATTCGCGGCACGGAACGACCAAATCCTTCCGTTTGCCCGAACGGCGAAAATTACATTTTGGTGTAAAACAGTGATATCTCTTTTGACAAATATAGGGCGTATTCGAGAACCTCTGCCACTGCAGGCGATTCCAGGTGAGTAGAATGATGGCCAGAACTTCGCAAAAAAAAGAGGATGAGGTATTTGCTTTGTGAATGATTTGGAATTTTTCATTTGATATCAGGGCCTACGCTTTTTCTAGAAATTTCTCGGATGCGTATGTATTCCTGGAAAATGTCAGATGAAACGGTTGCAAGTTGACGCGGAGGGTAGTGTGTAGCCTGTGTAGTGCCCTATAATGCAAGCGCTGAGGATAATTATACTCCCTTGCAACACCATCACCAAATGTTCACCATTTAATTTTGATTGACTTACGACCTGAATCATGTTCTTTCCTCAATCATTCTTAAAATATTTAATGCTCGAGTTTTCCCCCTTCACCTTCGTCGTGGTGTCTGCTTACATTTATTGAAATTGTGAGTCCACTGTTCAAATATTAATTAGCTATATTGTCGCAGTTAGAAAAGAATCTTACCCTGACCCTTGTAGTGGCCGAAATATAGGTATAAGTGGCTTTTTTTCATTTATTGCTTTGTATGAAATTAATTGAATCTTCTGACTTGTGGCGTAGAAGAACCTAGAATGTATATCTGCAGTAAAGGAATTATTATTAAATGCTTGTTATAAATATTAAGTTGCCGGATAGGTGGTAAATTTCCACATATTTTATATTATGTTCTTTAAGTTTCTATTGTCCAGGTTTTGTAATTTTTATTTTTCCTAATTTATATTTATTACCTTAAACCTTTCTTAAGTGGAAGCTTGGAAGTGGTTAGGGACAATTGTAAGAAATTGAAAAACAAGGAAAATAAAGAAGTAATTTGAGCTCTTTTTAAAATACTTCTATTTAACATTGCATTCATTGTTTTAAACTTTATTTTATTTTTTGCGATTGCTTTCAAAAAGTTGTAGAGAAATTAAATGCTGTTTCTTCAATAAAATTAAATCAAGTCCCAGTCGTCTAGCGACACAATTCTGCTTTTCTGCTTGGAGCCATAAGGGTCGATATTTTCCGAGGATTTTTTTTCCAATTTCGCCAAGGATTTCTGTCACTGAAATGTTATGATAGCGTAATTCTGGACTAAGATTTTGCTACGCTAAAAATATTTGCTTCTTTCAATTTCGGTAGGTAGCTTTTATGGCATTTCGTGCAGAAGATTGAATTACCTTCGTTCAAGCATTTGGAGTTCCAATAGTCCTTTTACTGAATTTTTTATGCAATTTCTCTCGCGATGGTGTTTTCGGCTCGTGCCTTTAACGATTTATTTTCTGCTATGAACCCGTTTTATTTTCGAAAAAAAAATGTTAAATTGTATTGTGCACCGTAAGGGAAACATTCCCGATAGATACGACCTTCATGTTGGTGGTACGGTCATTGTCGTCCGAAATTTGCGTCGTGGTAAATTGTGAAAAAACCGCTAACGTTGCGTGCTCCCCTGAGGACGCATAGTGGTGACCGCTGTGCGTAAATAAGGAACATTACACATTGTTGATTTTTTTATTATTATTATTAGCGTATTCTCCCAATAATGGAAGACGTTAAGCAAACAACTCAATCAAGATTTCTTCGGGTTCTTCTTGTTGCTCCAATAGGCTTTCATTCTTTCCGAGTGGGCTTGTTTTCGTTCTTCCGACCACTTCGGTCTATATTGTTTCTCCTTTGGTTGCTCTGATTTAACTTCCCATTTGTTTACTTTGTGTGTGAAGGTGTCTCTTTCTAAAATGTCTGTTGCACATATGTTCGCGTTTTTGAGGTCCTTTCGAAGTTCTTCTAGGTGTTGAATTCTTAAGTGAGGTTACATAATCTAGAATCTTTTTTGTCAATCGATTTTCTGGTAGTCTACTGAGATGACCAAAGAATCTCATTCGTCTTTTCTTAATGTCACATTCAATGTTTGAAAATTTTTCTGTTCTTTTGATTGATTGTAGCCTGTAACCGTCTTGTGTATATCTTGCTCCTAGGATTTTTCTGATGATCTTCCTCTCTTGTTTTTTGATTTCTTCCAGTTCTTGTTTTCTGTTAAGTGTCAGTGTTTCGCTTGCGTAAAGGACTGCTGGTTTTATGACAGTGTTGTAATGCCGAATTTTTGTTTGTCTTGGCATGGATTTTTTGTTATAGATGTTTATTTAACCCTAATGCTTTCTTGACTTTCTGGAGACGGTTCTGCTGTGAGATCTTCTTAAGGCCTGTCGGTTCAATGAATTCCCCGAGGTATTTAAGGTACGGGACCCTGTCGATTTTACCGTATTTTGTTCTCAGGCTCGTGATATCTGTCTTTGAACAGAAGAATTTAGTTTTCTTGAATGAGATCTTTAGTCCCACTTTTTCTGCACATTCCTTAAGTACCTCAAGCTGTTTGACGGCAGTTTCCTCATCTTCTGGCAGTATCGCCAGATCATCCGCAAATGCAAGGTATGGTATGTAGAGGTTGTTTTTGGGAAAGCCCAGTCGGATCGGCTTCCAAGACTCACAATTGATTTTTTTATCGTTGTCGGGATGTTTGATAAGAAAGTTTCCGTGCAAATGGCTATTCCAGCCTTATTAGGACTCACAGTAGTAATCGCTTGTATAGTGGTAAAGATTTAATGGAGAATAGAGAGTATAAAATACAGATCCAAGCTTGGTTTTGTGGAACCGTTCCATGATGACAGAAACAGAACAGTTGCAGTTTTCCGCTTATTAAAAGAAATAATTTAGATTCGTTTTGATGTCACTGCTTCATCTTCAACTTGAAGAGTGGAGTGGAGAATCGCAGGGAATTTTATTCCGATGAGTGACCGCTGAGGACGATGGAAATAACTATGCTTATTTATTTAACAATGTCATCATTTCACAGAGAAAATTCGTATTTTATCAAGTCACAAGATTACACACCGCTTAGTTGGAGATTACTAGTGCGTAATGTTATGGAAACCAGCACGCGAGGCCAACTGTCCTTTTAAAAAACTCCTTGTAATTTTCGAGGGTGATGTCTCGTGCTCACGCCTCCATATCCAATTTTATGTGCGGAATTGAACATCCATTCCAATTACTGGCCTTTATTTTAACGACGCACTTGATCAAAAGAAAGTATATTTTACTTCCGATTTATTATCATTACACGTGGATATCCGTCAGCAGTAATTGGTGATATATGATACTTATGACATCTTGTTTATATCGCCATATAAAAAAAGTAATTTCCTTAGCTCGTATTAATCTGCCACATGAGAAAAAAAACTTGGCTCGACTTCAAAGGAAAAAAGACCAGGGTCCCACAAAAAGTCGCCGGATGAAAGCTTTAGAAAATTAAGGCGTGATGTGACTGATAAAGTGAGATAGATGGAGTTATTTAAGCTTTCGCTGCTCCCTTTCATCCCAGCCAAAAACGTGTCTTACCCATTCCGGCGAAGCTTAAGATGCATCTGGTTTGTAAATTTTTTTCATTTAAAGCTTTTAATTTCAAACGCATATGAAGTCCTAAGCCACATGGCTTGTCAGAAGGTTTCTATTTTACCATGTAAAGTGGCAAGTTACAAACATTCCTCAATTCTTTACGACAGTACTTATAATTGTACAAGCATGCAGAAAAATTTACCATAGAGAAGAGAAATAAATGTATGCCTCAAAAGGGAACTACAAGCTTTTAATTTCATTAATAAGCGAACATTTAACTTTTCTTTTTGAATTTTGCCATGCCTTTTAGCTCAAGTAGATGCTTAGAGTAGAATATAATAAACCTTTATTATACTCTGGAACAAGTTCCCTATAGCAACGATAAAATACAATGAAATAGCAGCGAGGTAATTAACAAATAATGTCGTTCAAATCAGAAAATAAATGGAGCTTAGTAACAAAGAAAAAGAAAGACAAACATAACTATCCATGAAAAAAGTGAAAAACTATAAGTCTTGTGATACAGTTTAATTCAAAAATAGGTATAAATATGATACAACATAATCGAAAGGTAAAAATCCTTATAGTTACAATACATATGAGATTTGAGAAAAACATTTTAAACAGTTAAAACAAAAAACATGAATGGACCATGAAAAAAAAACAATTTAGGGATGCAATTTAAAGTATGTAGTACAATATATTTTAATAGCCATTGGCCTCATAAATTGAAATAGACACGAGTTTTCAGCGTTGGAGAATTACTTGTATGCATGCAATGAATGCTGTGGTTAGAAATTCATATTTTTTAGGTTGATTTTCTGGAAATTTAGTGCCGAAAAAAAGTCCTTAAGACACCTAGCATTTTTGCGTAAAATAATCACGTTTTAATTCTCTTTAATCGTTCGGGGTGTCTGATAGAGTGACATTTAAGGTTTGAAAATTAGGCTTTGTGTTTTAAAAACGATAATAAAACATTAAAGTTATAAACATTTTCTGTTTTTTTTTACCTAGAATAGCTTGTAAAACTGTATGTTCTCAAATGCTAAACCAGTTAGCAATGATCTCATTCAAGTATTCTACCAGCTGATTGTTAGGTTCTTGGACAGTTTCCATTCTGCATCCCAATTTCATACACATTGTCTCGCTTTTCCTCCTAAGGATGTCCCGCCATTAGATCCCTCTTCAATTCTTCATATCTTCTACCTCCTCTTATGTCGTCCAGAATTACTATCCTCTTCCTTCCACTTCCACGCTTCCCCAGTTTTCTCCCCTCTATCACTCTCTTCAGCATGCCCTCTACTCTCAAAACCTCCTCCATCCATCTCTTCTGCCTTCTCCGCACCTCTGCCACAAGCTTCTTCTCCTCTCCAACCATATCCAATACCTCCTCGTTCGTCTTCCTCGCCACCCAGCTCACCTTCTCCATCCTCCTCCAAGCCCACATCTCAAACGCCTCAAGTCTATGCACATCCTCCCTTCGCAATGACCAAGTTTCCGACCCATATAGCGCCACGCTCCATATTAAAGTTTTCACCAGCCTCTTCTTTACGTCTCTTCTCAGACCCCCCTCATCAATTCCCTTCTCTTCGAAAATGCTTCTTTAGCCACGGCAATTCTGCATCTGATGTCCCTTCCACTAAACCCATGCTCCTCTTAAATACTACCCAGATACGTAAACTGCTCGACCTGCTCTATCTTCTGCGATCCCACCCTTATATTCAACTTTCGTTTTCTTGTGGTTGATCTTCTTCCCATACTTTACGCACTGCACCTCTAACGCATTCACCTATGAGTGTAACCCCTTCGCAGACTGATTAACCAATGCTTGATCTATCAGTTTCCAAATCATTCATCAGTCTGCCCTCATTCAGGCGAAAAGAAATATCCGTAACTTTTTAAAAACGTTTAATTTATTGTGTTTGATAGAAGTTCGTAACTCATGTTTTTAAATGTCTGTTTAAAACGAACCCTGCTATGAAAAATTTGAATTAACCAATGAATGCGAAACCAATATTTGTGCATTTTACGATATCTTTGATAATAATATTTACTATAAAATATTGAATATGTTGGAAAAATATTTTCCGGGTTAAGGCCGCGTTGGTCCAGTTGGGCGGACTACTTATAATCCAGTTGTATATAAAACGGGAAGTGATGATGAAGGTAGTTTGATAGATAAGAGAAAAGATAACCAAAATAGTGTACAAGAGTCGCCCACAGATATTAATGCTGACCATAGTAGCAGTATACGCGGAAGTCCAACAGGAAAAATTGTTAATAATAATAATAAAACCATCACTACCAGGATAGGGAGAATGGTGAATAAGCCAGCACATTTGAAGGATTATGTAACATGAAATTACATACTGTCTTGGACTGTTCACAAGTTATCGTTGTATTTGATTTTGTATCTTAGTATTAGGTGAAGGGTGTTTTGTTATTGTTTATTGCTCAACATAAAGAGGGAGATGTAACATATGTATCTATGTATTTGTATGAGTGTCACCAAGACGACAGAGATTGTAAGAACCAACAGCAGTCAAAAAAGCTGAGCAACCCTAAGCTTGTCATATTACTAATTACCTAATTGTATCTGGATGTAATATATTACATGGTCCATGTCCGCCCAACTGGACCAACGCGGCCTTAACCCGGAAAATATTTTTCCAATTAATCACCGCGGAAGCCTCCGTACCTATTGAATATGTTATTGTTATTTACCTAATTGTCATCGGCATTACTGTTTCATTTATCTCAATTGTCGTTATTATCGACTAGTAGAGGGTGCCTGCTAAAATTCAACTGGAAGAAGAAAAAATAAAATCTAATTCATATGGTAAAAAGAATCCCCATGATGTGACGTGCGAATTGCAAATATCATTAAGGATACCATATATCATTCATTAACCAACCATGGAGAGGATATGGTGAAACATATCCCTACTAGTATCTCACGGCAGTTCTTATATTGATCATATAAAGTACACCATGATGGCTGCAGGCATAAGTACCTACCCAGTAAAAACCAATTCTGCGGATACCAATGAAATTAGAAAATTCATATTGTTAAAAAACGTGAAAAAATGGATTATTTTCCAGCCAAAAGCGTGACAATTTCAGACAAACGTGAAGCTTATAAGAAAATCAAATGTAATAATTAAATTCTCCATTCTCCAGTTTTTTAGCCATCCTGCAGTCAAAGTTTGAAACTTATGTCTCGAGTGCAAGTAATTTATGAAAGTTAAAAGAGAAAATTTTGTACCAATTTCAATGCTTTTCTTATGGGGTTAAAGTTAAACAATATGATATAAAAACAACTCCTTTAAATTCTTATTTTTTGTTTTTACTCTTTTTACGGCTGGTTTTAGGTCACGCCCAGTATTCCTGCCAAATTTCAACTTCCTAGGTTACCAAGTAGTCATGACAAGTGACCCATGTATCCAATATTCCTTTTAATACTACCACGTCGATGAACCGCATTCGCTAGATAAATATTGTTGGCTTGTAGTGATGATTCCATAAATTGGAAATAGTGTAGCTGTATCATTTAAACGGTGTTTGATACGATAATTCTATGGATTGAATCAGATCATAATTAAGTATAAATTGGAAATAGTGTGTTTGTATCATTTAAACGGTGTTTGATACGATAATTCTATGGATGGAATCAGATGATATATAAGTATATGTATTTGTTTAAAACTTTTGCACGAGAGTCAAATAGCACTACTTTAACCCAAATAGTAATTCTTTTAATGCTTCCTTTTCATTCGTGAAGATATTTCGTTAAAGTATTTACTGCAACTCGTTGATGACCAAAATGGTGGCATGTTTGGGGATCGTTACTTATCGCCCTTGCATATGTAATGGTGAATGCGTTTATTTCTGTCCTTAAATTGTGTTTACGGCAAACCGTATCACTTCTCTTTCTCTGAATTATGCATGGAGATCGTACTGTTAATTCTGTTTCTTGACAATTAATGCTAATAGTTTCGCGTTTGATGATTCATTTGATAGAAAAATAGTCCTCATAAGGTTTCTCGTAATTATGCGTAGTTGCTATTGTTTCGAAAAGTTTTTGGCGGTCGGTGAATTTTAATGCGAATGCCGTCAGTTAATTTTTTTCTTTTAATTCAGTCTCTTTCGCTTTTTTTAAATTTTCTTAATTTGAAATTATTTTCGCTGGATCTTTTGTTGTCTTACTGTTACCTCTTACCTACAAGATATACGAGTTTAATTCAATGAATGAATACATTGCGTTATCGGTTGTTCTTTATTAAGAATTCAAGTCTTTGCACGGTAAATTAAATGGTCATTTTTTAAGGAAGGAAAAACATGAGTGCTTCGCCGAGATAGATGTACTAATTAAGTTGGCTTCCGGAGTTTTAAGGACCTTGCTTTATATGTAAGGTGTGAAATAAATTACTTCCAAACCCAAGCTTTCTTACGGTGACTTCGAGTTTTTAAAGGACTTTCATAGCCCCTTGCTCGTGACTGTGCTCTGGCGCGAGATAATTGAACGCATTCGCCCATACGAAAAAAAAAATGTCATTGAAATATTGAGTTTTTTAAACTAAATTGAATGGGACTGCGATGAAGTTCAAAAAAGAGGTCCCTAAACTTGGATGAATCAAGGTCATTTACTCGGACATCGAATGGCCTGAATGAATTATTTCCCGAAAAAATACGTTATCCCGAAACTATTTTCGCGAACAAAAATTCCCGAGTATTTTTTCCCCGAATGCATTCATCCCGAGCCAACATTTTATGCCTCTTTGATACACACCAGCTCTTTGGAATAAATGCGAGGCACCTTTGACCGACGCTCATAAAACAAGTAACGTGATTGAAGGGTGCCATAACAGACTCGAGGTCGTCACTGTGAAACTTCCTTCAATCTTCTTCTTCCTCTTATCTTCGGCTCTCGGAGAATAAAAAAAGAATGCGCAGATGTTACTATTACTGATCAGAGTTTAGGCAAAAGGTTCAAATCTCCCCCCAAAAATAGAGTGCAATGAACTGCAAACAAGAATTAAAAACGAGGACATCCAGCTTTGCAACGTACAAGTATGAAGGCCGCCATTTAGATTATTTAAAAGCCACGTTACATTTCGATCTGAAATTTTTTGTGTGAATGCTATCGAATTAAAATTGGTAAAATGATTGTTTTGTAATGTTAATGCTCGAGAAAATAAATTTTGGATAGTTTTTTTCGGAAAATTTTCATTTAAATGATTCGGTGTTCGGGAAGACGGATTTGGGGAAATGACTGGGGACCCAAATTTGATACTAGTTGACTAATGTATTTAGTAATTGATGTTGTTGGTTGGTATTGCGTGTTCGTGTCCCACGTTTTTCTTCCTGCTCCAATTTTAATTAACTCCATGTCCCTTGATTAGAATCCTTGACTTTTTTAAGCCGTTCTGGCGAGTCCTGTATTATAGTAAAGTTAAAATTACTTCTTGCTGTTCTCGGAATTGATGTTCTCCTTTCATCAAGGCAAAGGTTGAAAAAAATACTTCTTAATTTCTCTTGGTTGAACTTAGTACAAGTTCTTGTAGGCGTTAGAATTAACGCGAAAGAAATCATGCTGCTTCTGGGTGGAATTCTGTCATTGTTTAATTAATTAATAGCAGTCTTTATTTATCAAATAGATATTATCACAATCAGTAATAATAAAAAGTAGCATATTTTACGAGTAGTCGCTGAGACTTCATAATTCTAAATAAATTAATTTTTTGTACGAAAATATCAATAGATGGCTACACATATGAAATCGTACATGATAAACATATTGAACATCTTTCGTTGAAACATCTTTTTAACTCAATATTAAATATGTTCATGCGTTGAATAGATTTTACATCATTGCTTTAAGTACTATACCAACGTTATGCGTTCCTAAAACAGAATTGTTTGTTATTCATTAACTAACATCGGGAATATGAAAGTTAGACCTTTCTTCTATTTCTTGTTGCTTATTCATAAATATCTAAATTGCTGACTAGCAGGTCTGCTAAATAAGGTGGACTCAGCCCTAATTTAATTTTATGAATTAATTGTAACACTTCGCAGAATTAATGAAATGGAATTCATTAATGGAAATTCGTTCTTCCTCGATTACTTGTCCCTTTACCCAGAATGTCAACACCCATTACCTCTGTTTTTTGTTGTACTTTATTTGGCTGCGAGTGCATTTTGCATTCCATTGTATGCCCTTTATATATGCATTTTGAGGAAAATAATATTCCATAGATTCTTCGAGGGTATTGTATTGTCATGTATAATAGGAAGCGTATCATCCTTTGTTCAGTTGGAACTGCCAGTTCTCACCTAACGTGTATAACGATCTTCCATCTCCATTATCATACAATACCACCGATCATTATCCCTCATGAGTTGTAAACTTGTGTTTGTTCGACGCTGAGGAAATTTGCGACATTTGAATTTGGTTGTTTATTTTATGAAATGTTTAGAATTATTGTGGAGTGTTTCGGATTTAAAACACAAGCAATGATTGATCAAAGGTATCGTAATTTAAAAAAAATCTTGAATACAAATCAGATCGATGCATCTCTTAAAGAAGGAGCCTCTTTTATAAAACCCATACGTATGGCTAGAAGTTGATACTGTATTGTATTAAACTAGATTTCATAGCTGATGTTTTCCGAAGGTAACACCTTCAATATCTGCCATGTAGTTAGCTTAATCGAGGAATTGATTCATTCCACATTTCTAGAGCCCGTTTGGTGAAGCTGTTAACCATAGGCCATATTTGACCTGAGGATGAGTACCCTAAATGCTATTTATGGAAAATTAATCACTAAGCATGTCATATTTTTGGATCTTAAATTAATTTATCGTTCCGCTAATTTGGTCTCGGTTGAAATGGAACCGGAAGTCATGTTCAAGAATTGAAGTTAAGCTTGCCAATATTTTGAGACATGCATTTCACGTCAATTTTAAATGGTGCTTTGCTATTCGGAAAGAGTGGCTTTGTAGTGATTCTCTCTAAACAGCGTATTTCATTTGAGGTCACTTTTTATGCCAGTACTTGTTCTATGAAAAATGTTCTAGTGATAGTTATGCCTTCGCCAAATATTTCACGCCTAAGGAAGGCCAAGTGCATTGCTACCATTCCTGTTTCCAGCATAAATTTATTAGTCTAGTTGTCTCCAAAGAGCAAAAAATGCGCGAATCATATATTTTATAGCCCTAGTTATTACGTTTTAGAATTAACCGGTTTTGCGTATGAAACTAAAGAAATTTAATGTTGAACCATTGTGACAATCCTTTGGAAAATGGCTTTCTGTTACGTTCTCTGTACGCATCATTTACTGCGTCTTAATTTATGAATGAGTAAAATTTCCTGTGATAAACAGGATGTTACCGTTTAAATTACTTCTAAAATTTCCGGTATGTTGTACATTTTTCTCCTTCTAAGCTGACCGCAGTGGTCGTCCCCGTTTGAAATAAATTACGGAATAAAATGACGTTCAAGGTTGTCGCCCAACTATTGAGGCGATCTTATTAGTCAGAACTCCATAGTTCAGCTTATATTTTATCCTGCCATCAGTTTATAGTTATTAAATACCTTCGAATGAAAACAAACATGAAGGCATTCATGACTGCCGCTAAATACGGCGATGGAAGAATGGTATAATTGCCACTGGGAAAAATTGGCTGACCAGGAATCGAACCACGGACCTTTCGCTTAACGAGCCATGCGGAGAGCACTTAGCTTTTCTCTATCTCTTTCACCTCCCTCCCTCTCACCATAAAAAAACAAACCTCCCCACCCCTTCCAGTCCTTTGAGTAAGTACATGAGAACTGCGGACACAAGTTATTACACCTTGATAATGGCAATTAAGTGGACATGTTAAGATTTGCGGACGACATAGTGATCTTACCAGAAAGTGAAGAAGAACTACAGAGTATAGTGAAAAATATGGAAGATAAAATGGGAAAGGAATACAATATAAGAATTAACAACAAAAAACTAAGGGAATGGTTTGCAATAAAGAGGGATATGTAAATTGTAAATTAAGTATATAAGGCAAAAACATACAAATGGTCAAGGAATTAAAATAACTGGGGGCAATAATAACAAGTGACGCAAAAAGCAAAAGAGAAATTAGAAATAGAATATCCATGGCTAAATAGCTTTCAACAGGAAGAAAAAACATTTTACTGCAAGAAACATCAGCCTAGGCATAAGGAAAAAATTGATAAAAGTTTTCGTGTGGAGCATTGCTCTATACGGATGTGAAACCTGGACCATTGCAAAGGAAAAAAGAAGAAGACTGGATGCTTTAGAAGGGTGGTGTTATCGACGAATGCTGGGAATCAGTTGGATGGACAGAGTTAAAAATGAAGAGGTGTTTAAGAGAGTGAGAGAGAAGGGAAATGAACTATGGAAGAGTATTGTGAAAAGACGAGCAGAATTGGTGGGGCATATATTGAGACACGAGAGTCTAATTAAGAGTGTGTTAGAGGGAATGGTGGAGGGGGGTACGATACAGAGGGAGGCCAAAAGAACAATATCTGGCGCAAGTGTGGAAGGATGCTGGGGCAACATGCTATGAAGAAATGAAATGGAAAGCTCAGAAAAGAGATGAATGGTCTATTTTCAAACCAAACTAAGGATTGATAACTGCAAGAGAGAGAATGGCAATTAAGCTTTCAAAACGGTGGTGAAAATATAGATTAAAAAAGAAAAATTGTGCAAAGTACAAAGCATTTATTCATTGAGTGACGTGTTCATATTCGATATAGTTACGTCGGAAACCTTCGGTTTTACTTGGTACATTCGAGTTTTGGGTCGACATAGTGGATAGGTATGCCTTTGCCCTTCACTGCATGTAGGATGTTCAAAAGCGACAAAATTAGAATAGGGGTCCGTCCACGTCAAATCATCTAATTTCAGACAAGGTTCGTGCTCTCACGAAACGAATTTTCTTCAATTTTTTTCTCGCATAAGTATGCATGACCTATGCTAAAATTAATTTTTTTCAGATATTTTTACCAAAAATGGCCTCTATAAAAATTTTGAAACTACAACATTGTTTGCGAATTGTGTATCTCCAATTTTGGCTGTAATTGCTAAAATGTATCACATTTTTCTTATTTATGAACCAATTTCATAAAAAAATTGGTGTCAAATTGAAGGAAATGATTTATTCTTTAAATTGTATTCTATGAATATGCAAATGTTTGTACGAAAACTTTTAAAAATTGCATTCCAAGGTACTTTATTTCCTATTGCTGTTGCTAAAGTTAGCTGGAATTGACTTAAAAAGTACGACTTTTTATGCCTTAATATTTTTTGCTAATACAAGCTTATAATATTATAAGCTTGTATTAGCAAGCATTAGTTTATATAAGTCGGCGTTGAACCGTTATGATGTTACAAATCGTCACGGCAAAAGAAAACCAGTATTATTTTGTTGGGAATCCACTCGGGAGCAATTTCTTTCCGAAACTTCACAGGCAAGCCTACCATGGGCATTAATCAATTCGCCGACGCGACGGTGCCACAGGGAACTGGGCAGCGTGTGCAAATTGCTTGTCTGGGCTTCGCGGTGCTGCAAATAGGGAAACTTCGCGGAGAAGTGTTATCGCCTTGGGAAGTCGTCCTTACTCGTCCGTCAGCCACGAGGCTTACCACCTGGAGGGAAGGAATTTTGCCTTGTCGCGTCAACAATCGGAAATGAAACAACCGTCTTGCCGTTTATTTCGGTACTGGCCTGCAGCGTAGATTGAAAACTCGGTGGTAGATTATCAATAAATATGTGGCTGGGGCTAGTCAATTGAAAGTTTGGCGTCCAAATCCTGTAATAAAATATGTCCCGATGTCATTGGGAGCCTTCCATTCAAGGTGTTGAATTTAGTGCAGATCTGAACACATCAGCACACTTCAGCTCACACGAACGGCGTTGAATGTAGATATGTCCGCTGTCGAAACGTTTGGTGGCTTTCTGTGGTTGCACAACAGTCACGGCCGAATTTTGTGTGTGTAGTTATCGAATTCATTCAAAATAAGTATTGAAAAACGTAAACATTTTACCACGGAGTAATTAAAAACTTGAAAATATCCATGGTTGACAACTTTACGGAAAATAAACACCAAAATAACTCTCGTGGATGCGACTATCGACGTTTTGTTGCTTTGCACGCGTCAGCTCTGCTCTCGATCTGTTTTGAAGTGCGCTGCCTAATGCAGAAGATCTGAAACGAATGGAAAACAAGTGCGCTGCAGTGTTGCGAAGTGGTTACCGCACTAGAGCAAATGGAAAGCACCCAATGTTTCCTTTGTGAAAAGTTCCATCCTCAGAAAGGTGTTTATGAGACCATGATATAGGAAGAGCTCAGTGCAGGCGTACTATCATTGTATCGGATAATTGATGGAGACATGAAGGCCCGGTTTTAACACATCCAATTAAACATTTCATCGGGTTGAAATCTGAGGTTAATGCGTTCTCCCATCGATAACGCTTACGTCAACTAGCCGATTGTCTGAAATAATTTACAGAACCCCCAACTCTCAGTAGACATCAAGTTAGTGTAAAGACTTTGCCATTACGAAGCTAACCAGACATTGTGAATCCTGGCCTAAGTTGGGTATAATGCCAAGGAGCGAGAGAATAGATGATGTATTCACATAAGCGGCGTCCCCCACCGATGATAATCCTTCTCTCATTCATTCCAAATAAATCCATAATTAGTCGTTCTTCTTATATCGATTTTCTTCATGAAAGGATCACGTAAAATAATCAAAAACATTCATTTTAGTATCTCATTTTCCACTTCTTTTCATCCTCTCCAATAGTTCTTCATCATTTTGCCTTTTTTTCTCCTCCTCTCTTCCGTCCAGGTGTTAATTCTTCTATTTTTCTTCTTCCAGAAACAGTTGAAGTTCTGTCCTCTTTATGTAGTATTATCCTGTATTATGTCTTCCGTTATCCCCTTATCATTTCCATTTTTTTTTCTTTATATCCCGTGGAGCCACTGATTGCCATTCATATCCATACGAACATGATTAAAAATCGTTTTGTGAGTCTACAGTTGTTTATCCTCGCTATGCGGCCGAAGAATCTTAAATCTTCTCTTCCTAAGCGTAGTTCACATTTTGCCGCTTTCTTCACTCTTACTGTGTCTAAACTTGCTTATGTTTTCAGTGGTCCCCTTATTTTTCTTAATGTCTTTTTTCCTCTTCCTTTATTTCTTAACTCCTGATTGTATTGAGGACATGCTCTTGGTGATGTAGAGACGTTCTCGTTGTTATTAATGGTTTTCCGAAATAATTATTGTTTCCAGCGTTGAGCATTTTCCTTCCAATATTTTATTCGCCTCCTTTTTTTCCACCTACATTTCAGTGTTGTAGAGCGTAAATCGGAAAAAGTTTTTTCTGAAGCCTCCTCTTGGATTGACGCTCTTGGGCCATTTCAAGAAGAAAAAAAACGCGCAGATATACTCGTGACAGCGGATAATAATCCGTCCCCAAAAGCTATTCTTCTGCCTGGTTCCGATTTTTGTTAAGAGCCGTGATGAGTCAACAGTGACAGAGTCAATCAGAAGCTTCGATCGCCGACATCAAAGGTCCAATGCCTAGTCGAATGCCTTGTGATTCCAGCGTAGTTGGTCATATGTCAGTGAGGGCTTCCCCCGATAAGCTCACGTGCCTTAGCTCTAGCCGTCATACGATAGAGGGATCCCCCATCCATGCGGCTTGAGCTATTTCACGGATGGATTGTGTGGTGCCCATCCGTCGATCAGAGCGATGTCCAGCCATCTTGATGGTTGTCTTCTCTCCTCCAATCAGGTCTCGTCTACCGCCTGGCGTGACATTTTATTGGCGCCTCTTTTGATATGGGAACATATCGTGAAACTTGGCTTCTCTGCCCCTTAGGTCCTACTTTGGCTCAAAAGAATGTAATACTAAGACGTTCTATAAAAGTTTTTGGGAGTAGTCTAGGAAAATACACTTTTATTATCTTCTGTTTGACAGCACCAGTTGAGAGGCTGAGTGTATGAGATAATTCAATAGTGACCCAGTTTGTTTTTTTAATAAAACATTTTGTTTTTCATCTCATAAACTTTAGACGGTGCAAGCTTTAATAAATATTTTTCAGTACTGTTAAGTATTAATAATGAAGACATTTTATATAATTGTAAACATAAGGGTAGCATTGGCACCAACATTATTTTTAGTAGCGGTTAATAAAACTTAAAATTCTTTAACCAGATAAAAATACCAACGCATCACAAAATGGGTACCAGAGCATAAATAAGCTATAAAATTGGATTTATTAGAAGTTTACAAAAGTATTTCAAAGGTGGGTCAAAGTAGCCCATTATAACGGTATTAGTTTCGTTTAAATTTAACCAAATGTTCATATCCGTGGCTCATCTTAACTCGGATGTACTTGGTCCGGAACTGAAATTTTTTTTACTATTAATGTATTCAGATGTTAGACTTTTTCAACCTCTTTATATTTTAAGTAGTTTTTCTTCAGAGGAAGATAGGTCTTGGGAAATTATAGATCGTTATTAGCTCATTGCGTACGTTTCGCAATTATACATTTGCTTCTTCTAGACTTGGAGTTGTTTTCTCAGTGGAAAGTGAGTTTATTAATTTTTGGAAGTTATTGTAATTTGTGTGGAGTGCTGTTGTTGTTCTTATTTCATTTGCATGGAGCATTGTTTTTGTTATTGTAGTTGCTATGTATAAATCTTATATGATTTAAGTATCTTTTGATTGGTAGAATTCCAGCAAAATATGCGAGGTTCGTCGCTGCCTTATAACTAATATTTTCCAATTGATTTTTTCGCTTTTGGTCATTTCAGCGTGATTGGTTAAGTAAGTCAGCAAATTGTTAATATAAGTTACAGTTTCAGGCTAAACTTTGTGGGAACCCGACACATGAAATAATTTCTCGCTTTGTACATTCCAAACTTTTATTTTTACCGACCATAGTTTTGACATGTAATGTCATTTTATGGTGTCAATTCAATGTAATTACTTGAAAATGACATTACATGTCTAAACGTCATCATTACAAGTTGAAAATAGGTTGTTAGATGAGAGGGTGACTAAACGTCAGCTATCAAGTCAAAGTATTGCCGACGATATTAGTCGCATTTCAATATCTGCGTGGGAGAAATGGATAATTACAGAGTGTATGGCAGAGACACAGCGAAGGTTAGAAAGAAAACGGTTACCGATGATTAATTTGAATAGCATAGCTTGCGATGAATAGCGTTGATCCGTAGACCTAGAATAGTAGAGATAAGGAACAGTTGTTTTCATTTATTTACTTTCCGCAGTCCCGAAAACAACTTTATACATGGTGTACATCAAGCAACGATGGACGAACACCAAGCCGTGAGCAGTGAAAAATCCACCCACGCGGGACTCGAACCCGCGACCAATAGTGCCCCCACCCCACCAGTAGTAACCCCACCGCCACAGGGGCCGACAAAAAGTATCGCCCCCGGGTGGGCTCGAACCACCAACCTTTCGGTTAACAGCCGAACGCGCTAGCCGATTGCGCCACGGAGGCTCTTAGATGTAATGTGTGGGTTTAGAGATGCATATTTAGTATGGAATAGATACGATGGTAAACGATTGTTTCCATCTCTGCCGACGTTTTGATGTACGACCCGTTCATCGTCTTCAGGGCGTCAGGAGCCTTATTCAGTAAGGGCTCGACACGATCGAACCTCGGAAAATTCGTGGATGTGACGTCACAGCCCCCGACAAATCTCAACTTTTGAATGGCACCATTATCGTCACTGTCGAGGCTCGGATATTCCGAGACCTTACGAGTACGCCAGATGGCGACACCATCTACTCGTTCATTTCGGCCAAGAATAGTTCATTTCCCAGTTCTTTCGGCCGTGGAATTGAGCTTCCAAATCGCCAGCTAAATGCTATGCGATTTGGCGCTGCTGTCGTTTCCGAATTTGCAGAAATCCCGCGAAATTCGCAAGGTGAGTTTGCTGTTATTGTGTTTGAAAAGTACTTCGTATTTTTTCCAAGTAACCTCTGTAACTTAATAGATTTTCTACTTATACGTTTTTCCGAGTTCCATGATTGTCTTTTAAAGTCAACCGTGACGCTGCCATGGATAGTGGCAGCACTCACTCCGTGAGTACTTCGAGAGCGGAGTAGCACAAATGGATCATTCATTTGAGTTGGTGTCCTTCCGAAAGAGCTATTTCGGAAGTGGAATTACAGAATAACCCCCCTGTTCTGTTTTTTTCTCGGAATTTCCGGGCCTCGAAAGTGATGAAGATTTGACGTCACAGCCTCTAAAATTTCAAATAGGGTCATTTAAAAATTGAGTGTGGTCGGGGGCAGTGACGGCACATCCACGGATTTTCCTCGGTTCGACCGTGTCACGACCTCCGAGATATATCTCCTGTATCGCCTCTATCTCGGCGGTCACAACCGTGTCGAGTCCATACTGAATATATTAAGGCCCCTGGAGGGCGAAGAGCGGGGGTTGCACATTGAAACGTCGGCGGAGATGGACCTGTTCCGGTATGTAACCCACGAAGAATTTACATACATTCCTCGGGAGAGAATCAGTATATACATGAAGGAGGTCTATTCATTATTGTAGAGGTTAGAAAGTTTTTAGGCGAAATTAAGAAGACGAATAGGTGGGTTGAATAAGACGTTGGAGGTAATTGTACTTGGATTTGCCGAGTTGTAATGGGATGTGATGTAAAGGAGACAGTTGGGAAAGCGGGAAATTAGGAGGATAACAATAGACCTAATGGTGTGTTAAAATATTTTATGGTTAGAGGTATTTAAAATGGTATAATACATACCTATAACTAACCTATATTTTGAATCCCAATAACTGTTTCGTAAGTAAACTTGTCTTTTCCTCCTATCGTTATTTGCAGTGCAAATATTTTTTTTTCTATAATCTAAAGGCAATGAAGATTACTAATGGGAGAGACTTGTTTTTATTGGATAGTTTTTCCACATTTTCATTTTGAGAACCGATTAAACCTTGAGCGCCTGTCTCTCTTTGGCCGTCCTTTTGCTTTGTTTTTTGCAGTCATCTAATCTGCTGGGGAAAATTGGATTGGCAGGTAGAGAGGCTAATGAGTGAGTGCTTGGCTTGGTAAGGAATGAAAGGCAGTCGTTTGAGGTTATGCGAAGGTCGTAGAATATGTGGATGGAGGAAACTGGTAGGTGCAGTGTGGCGTTAGGGTCCACGGTGGACGGGGTAAGATAGAGTGCCGGGTAAACGAGATAATGAGGCGGGAAGGATGGGCATTTTCTTTGGGCTACACCCCGTTCGCATTACTAGCTTCTTACCCTTGTACAAAGGTCTGATAATTTCTGCTCTCTATACCAATGGCGTGTCTCGTTTTCGGAAATATTCCGCGGATTCAGATAATACTCACATGTATGTGCTATTAGTAAAACATTACTGACATCTATCTCTATCGCGGTGGTTGCTATTCAGAGAAAATGAATTTCTTTCCCTTGTATCGTCCGCTCGCGGACATCCAAATGAGCTGTGTGATATTTTTAATTATTGTTATAATCTTGTACTATTCGTTGCGTTATATCGTACCGCCTTACCGTTCTGTTTCACTCTACCGTTCCTATTACTAGCGTCTTACAATTGCACGAAACATTGATCATTTCTACCCGCATTTAAATTGAACTGAAACATTTCAATTGAACGTGAAATACGTAAAATGAAGTCCAGTGTCTTTCATTTCCATATTTTCCTCTTACTTGCATCGAAGAATCGCCGTTCTGTAGGGAGTTTGGAGGATCAATAGCGGGAAATAAGTCGCCCTGGTCGAGACAGCAGTGATAAGGGAGGAAGTTCTTTCTTACACGGGAGTCCCGTCTGAGTCAGGCTCGCTTCGTAAATAGCGTGGGGGGAGCTAGGCTAATGGATTCGGAAATGCACACCGGACGCATGGAGAGAACTCCCCCTATTCTCTTACTCCTTCTTTCCCTTTACTTCTTGGCATCCTCTGCCTTCCGTCTGAAATTCTGTTAGACAGCGCCAGCCTATCCCGTCCAGACCACCCCCTACCACCACAGGCTAAAGTAGATCAATACGTTTGTCCTCTAACGATGCTAATACGATGCGTAAGCGTTAATTACTCCGCTTGAGAAGTCGACTCAAACACGCTGTTGAAATATTAATTTTTGACGTTGAAATCACATACACCGTATGGAACAAGAAAACTACCTGGATTACTTGAGCGTTTCCAGCAACCTAAGCGTAGCGTGTAGCCTTCGAGTATTACATATATTCCGGTATTCGAGTAACCTATTCCTTCCATCAGCCGTGTTTCAATTTCTGTTCGCTCGTAGCAATTTTTAACGACGCATGAGGCTGCTTTCCTTTGTATTTTACTTACTTTAATTACCTATTAAATATTTCTGTCTTGCGGCATATTCGAGATGTGGCCTAACCAGAGAAAAGCCATCATATTTCACTTTTCCATCGCAGAAACTTCGTACTATTCGCTTAGTTCCCTAGTTTCTTTGGTGCAGCGCCGAAAATGTTTTGTGTGTGACTGACAACTTCTGCTGATTATGATAATGTTAAGCTTTGGATCATTTATGGAAACAATTGCTATTGTAAAACGTATGTCCCTTTCGAGTACACAACGTGCTTAAAATATGAGAACACACCTAAGTTACACTTATTTTTTTTACTATATAGTGACTGTGTCTCCTTGCACTTTTTCTGTGAATTAATTACGTACCTGGTAAGCAACTAGGGTATGTGCCATTTTCCACTAACAGATAAACTTTATTGCACGGCCCGGCTTCATTCTTATACCTCATCTTCATCTAGCATTGAAACCCATTTGCTTTTAGATACAAGGCTTTAATATTTAATTATTCCTTAAGGTACTTGAATATTTTAGCTCAATGAAAGCGGTATGATTCAGTTGGTGCTACAGTTTGCTGGAGGAGAGAAAAGTTTCGATAAATGCATCCACGATAGTTATTTTTGACTTGATTTTCATCGGATCGTCAATCAATGACATTGTTAAGTTTTGAATTTCTTTGTTTAAAAAAAAATTCACTTTTCAAAGGGTTTAATTTGAATTAATCCGTTCAGTACAGGTATACCTATGCAAAACGGTCGTTACCAATCTGTTCTGGCAGATACTACCAATCAGCAGAATGAGGAACTTTTACCCATGCCCACATTGTTCCATTCATCGTTGTCCGTATGGGCTGAGGCGCATTGAAATGTTTCGATATGCGCTAACTTCAACACCTTGAATCTCCCATTCTCCTTATCTTCCCCTATTCGTCGCCCTGCGCCGAATCTCTTGCTTTTCGTGTCTTCTCCATCATGTTCACAAATCGAAAGTACGCATTTAGGTACCCTTATTTCTGGGTGTAAATTAATGGGTTATTCAATTGATTAGTGCGTCTGTACTTATCCAGGTGCTAAGTTTCGTGTTTTTCCTCCTCCTTTGAAGCCGCGGAGCGGATGGATTAGATTCTATTTTCCCGGTTTACTTTTTCCGTTAGCGTCAGCAAAATTAGTGGAATTCCCGACAGTCTCTTAAATTAAACGATTCGACCTTCGATGGACATCATCGCGTTTCACTTACAGATAATCCAACTTCTATCCCTGTCAATGCTCGAGTGCTTAAGATATTCCCAAGCATTTTAAATGTCTCTATTGCATTTATAATGCACGATTTTCGGTGATATTTGTCCTTTTAAGTCTTCAAGTTCTATCAGTGTCATTCATTCTATGTAGATGTTAGTTACCGTATTTCCTGGCCCAAAAGACGCAATTTTGTTTGCTTGAAAATGTGTGGTAAAATCTGCCTGCGTCTAGTAGGTTAAAGGTAAAACAACGTTTTCATATACCTATACAATTTCGCGGTGGCCTCGAGAGGTGCCCATCTCTCTATTTTCACCGCAGACTGCGTTGCGGCAGCGACCTAATGGTGCGCTCTACCTCATTCATTTGTTTCTAGTATTCTACAACGAATAAATTCAATACAGTTGATAGTTTTGGACGTTATAAATCCCATTTTATTCCTCTAAATTTTTCACATTTACGGACGTTGATAATAATTTTTAATGTGAATACTAATGAACATCTTATGGTTCGTTCTCGGTGTCATGTAAGGTTTTGCCGCGACCAATATGTGTGTACTTTCGAGGACCTCGTGTGCAAAAACTATTAGGATTACAGAATATCTAAAACTATGACTGGATAGTCCGTTTTGTTGACCACTGGAAATGGTTTGCCGTGAGCGGAGGGGGGGGGGTTGCGAGGTGACGTCACAGCGATGCGCGTGGGGGTCTAAATTTGGGCTAGTTTGGGCACGGCGCGCGCTCAGTTCAGTTGTATCTCTGGAACGAGTTAGTCGATTTTAGTGATCAAGGTGTCTGCGGAGAGCTGAGAATGTGAGTTAGAAGTTAATAACACAAGAAATATAAAATTACCATTGAAAAGTAGAAAATATTAGTTAACATTGACCAATTGTTCATAGGTTAGCCATTTGATACGTTAGGCATTTGATTTCGATGAATAAATGTTATGCATGGCGTGCTTTTCTTTCTTTCATTTCAACTTTCTTTCTGACAAACAAATCAAAAGAATCTCCCAATAACGAGAGTAACGTATGTAATTTCGCATTCACGAAATAAAGATTCGACGGGAGCAAGGACGGGAGTATCAAAAATACTCCCTGTATTTTTTTTCTTCTAAAACCAATCCCGTAAAAATTACAGTGCGTCTTATCTGGTGCATTTAATGGTTTGGTTAATACGGTATAATTTTCGTGTTTCATTACCCCTGCCCTTGTAAAGATCAAGGGAGTTTTTACTCACTTTCAGTAACACCTGCCTCAACCGGTAGATTACGTAGTAATAATAATTATTTGGAGCAGTACACTGTACATTAATTTCAAATGAAAAATATAACAATTCTTGCGTTAACCGAGGGAACTTCCGTTGCCTCGCAAGTGAGAGCATGAATGACTGAATCACGTCCACTGACTCCCGAAAAAAAACGTATTTATTACGTGGTTACGTGATCCGGAATTCGTTTAACCGCGGTTCGAACTATTTTAATGTTTTAAATTGTTTTTTATTTTAATTCTATGTCTCACATCGTCTGAGATAATATCAGCGTTCAAGGCCGTGATAGAGGGGAGGATGCTGGGTAAGCGGGGAAGGAGAAGGAAGAGATAAGGTTTAATAGGCGGGATGAAGAGGGGTAGGAGGTATGCTGAGATAAAGAGAGAAATCGTGTAGGTAGATGGAGATTTGCGCTTGTAGAATTGTAGAGGATTTTTACTCTCTTGCATTTATACCTAACTCTGCCGGTAGATTACCCCAATAATAATAATTGCTGATATTTCCATGCATTGATAGTTAGATATGTATGGTTGAATTTTTATTTTCCAAAATTTGACTAATTTTGCCAAGTTTTATTTCTATCACTTATGCTTTAGTTAGAGGTAAATTTATAAGAAATCCATCTCGATAAATACTTTTAAAACTCTTACAATCAAATCTTTGCAGTTTTTTCATTATTATACTTTGCAGTTTAATCTACCCCGCGTAGTTATAGCTTGATCCCGAAAGTTTTTTTGTGAGCCAGCTCAACTTCTAGTTAAAGGTGTTGACTTACTTGCATGCGTCCTGTCGGAGCATGCATAATAATTGTGAAACGTTTCGAATCATTAACGTGAACTTCGAATGAATGCGTCGTCAATTCGTCACGCAAGTCTTTATCTCCCATCCAAGGACGAGCTTTCATTAGTGGGGAAGTACTGAACCTGTCTTCTCGCTCTTTTATTTCTTGTCTTAATTGAACACTTTTTCACGCATAGGAATGCAAATTTACACCACACTCAGTCAGTTGACTCGTACACACGCATAATGAACCACGCCCGTAATAATGTAATTGATATGAGTGTCAAAGATCAGAGCAACGACGAGCTGTTTTTATTGGAGGTTTTTGACGTCAGTGGTGTTAATAATAAATTGAAATTTTATTTATACATTGAATTCCTTATTCAATTTTTCTACGATAGGTGATTGATTAATTCAATTTGAGATAGCTAGGGAATTTCACAATTTAGCGTCTCTAAACTGTGCGGTAAAATGTATCACTGAAAAATGACGGAGTTTTGTTTCAATGCCAAGATATGATTCTTGTATGCGGAAAATTAATTCGTTGAAAAAAATATCGTTTCTGATAAAAAAATAAGTATTTCTGAATTTCATCATCATCAGCAGTCATGAATCCGAAGGTTGGATCGTCGCAGCTCTCCAGTCCGCTTTCTTCTCTGCCAACCGCTTCATTCCCCATAATTATTCACATTGGCGTCCTTCGTAATTTTTCAACTTTGTTCCATTTATTTATATTTCTCTGCAACTCTTCCCATTCATTTCTCCTCCCAATGTTCTTTCCATTCCGCTTTTTTCTCACAAAATATCCCCAATTTGTTTGTCTCTTCTTTCTCTTACAGTTTTTTTATATATACTTCTTTCATCTCTAACTCTTCGTAGGGCTTCTTCTTTGGTGATTCTCATCGTCCATTCGATCTTCATCCCTCTTTGATAACAATACATCTCCATTTTGTGCCGCTAAAATTATCGAGGCTTCATTGTCATTTAAGTACAATTGCTGAGTTTTCTGGTTAATTTTTTCCCCTTTAAACTCATGGCAGTTGGTACATTGCATTAATTTTATGCCTTATATTTTTATAATTTTTCATCTCTTACGCCGGCCTCGTTGGCAGCAGGGTAACGCTCTCGTCTGCTAACACCAAGGTCGTGGGTTCGAGTCCCGCCTGGGTCACTTTTTATTCTCTGTTCCCTCTGTCATACTTCTGCCACCGCTCGCTAAATCTCTTCCCTTCCCCCCAAAAAATCCCCACTGAGATAATAATCGAGTTAATTATAATAAAGGTCTAGACATAAATTAGCTCGGAATAAATACGACATTATTATTTATCCCAGTGATCGGTTTATGCATTCATCAGGCATCCCAGCTAAGAAACCGTTACATTAAATGGGGTTCAAATTCCTTAGTTTAACATTAACTTTATTTTATATTTTTACTTTTCCGATTCTATCTTTTAGGTGGGAAGTGCCTTTTCTACTCTAGCGTTATCTGTGCAATGAGTCGCGTTGTGCCTAAATGAAAAGGTTATGATGTTTATTTTCGATTGAAAAAAATAGTTAAATTTTTTATTCATGTGAGTGATTTATTTGCTGATTTTTAAATAATATAGAGAATTTCACTGTTACTTTGGAGAATTAGTCATGTGCTTTCTACATAATATGTGGATTTTGACTCGCGTCGCATTACTACAACCGTACAGGTTGTACAGTGAAATTCTCTATATTATTTAAAAATCAGCAAATAAATCACTCACATGAAGAAAAAATTTAATTAGTACGGTGAAAAATGTGTTGTGTCGAAATTTATTTTCGTAGGAGCATAATTTTTCGTTGGGTATAGTTTTCCTTACATAACTCGAAGTCAGGACTGTAGTCTTAAAAGTTAAATTTCCTATCATATTTAATACTGATTTACGTGCTATATGATTTCGAACGTCTACGAAGCGCTAAATAAAGAACGTCGTTAATGTTGAAACAGTCAAAATATTTTCGTTCCTCTCTCTCCGTGATAAACAAGTCAAGTCCGTCGTGCCCGGTGAAAGGACACCCATTCTAAAGCCGCAGCGTGGGCACTCTGCTCTCTGGCTTCGGTCAAGTGTCTGCGAGACCCTTAACCCTGAAAGTGCGTCTCAGAATTTAACCGCAACTTCTAATTTCGCGCCAGCAGGGACGATGCCATCATTGTTATTTTCTTTTCGTCCCTTACCCTTTCTCTCGCTCTCTTATATCTCGCACATGATTGGGAAATATAACATCGTTATTTTCTCATCGCCAGCGTTTCGCGATTATATACTTGCTTCCTAAGGGCTTCATTTAAATCACAGCATATACAAAAAATTGATTGGTAATTCACACTTTAGTGAGCACAATATTTCATCAAAATTACATCCAGAAACATTTACCTTATTGTATTTTTTTCGAAAGTGAGTGTTCTTATTATTTTGATTACTTTTTACTATTGTGTATGTCGTTTATTTTGTTGTTAGGTTAATAAGATATTATTATGAATCATTCTTCTTCTTCATCACAGCTTTCTTTATTTGCTGTGAATTCATTGTAACCGTGAAGAAGCAAATATGTATATAATTGCGAGACGTTAGCGATTTGGTAATTACGATCTATTACTTACCAAGACCTATTTACTCCATTCTTTGTTCTAAATCTTGATGTAATCAACTGAGTGAAATGCATGCCATATTATTTCCCTCTCTTTTTTCATTACTTTCTTTAACACCCCGTGCCAATCTCTCTTGCGGCGGCCTTGCAGGGTAGTACTCAGGAGTATTCTCCAGCCATCAACCGCTCATACCTGTCAAAAGATGTCCTCCTTCACCCCTCCATATTTTCACGTCCTCTCCCCCTTCCAGCTTCCTCTCCTCCCACGACACCCACCTCCTCTCATGTATCCAAGGCCCGCGACTTTATTTATTTATAGTTCTCTCCGTGAGGAAAAGGAAGTTCTTGGGTGCCACTTCCCTTTCATCCTTCCTCTCCTTCCCCCGCCCTCGCTAATCTCCACCCTCCCCCGCTACGCCCCCTTCCTCCCCTCCCACGCTACGCCCCCTTCCTCCCCTCCCACGCTTTCTTTCATCCGAGTATCCTCACTGAAGTAAGGTTCGCGTGCAGGAGCGCCGCGAGCATTACGTGCGCGTGTTAAGAGTTGTGGTCGTCTCGCAGCGTCGTGTGAAATGAAGATATAAGTCAGCCGTTTAGGGAAACTTATGTATTTTAACAGTGGATGGCGAAATTGCCTGAATACACGTTCCCCGTACCAATGCGAGACAACGTCTGATGTTGCGATATCTCAATAAGAGGTGTATATAGTAAACATGAACTGTCGTCAAATAGTACTTCACAATTAGACGTCCTAGGTGTTCAAACAAAACAGTTGACGATTGGATAGGTCAACCGGACTCCGCTCGGAGTCACACATGAACCTCCGTTCAACTTAAAGAACTCCATCTAACACGCATATTTGATTTGGCTTGGCCTCAAAGCATGGAGTGAAATGAAGGTAGTTGTCAGCCATTAAAGGAAACCTAAGTATTTTAATAGAGGATGGTGAAATTGCCTGATTACACGTTCCTCGTGCCAATGCGGTGCAACGTGACGTCTGCTATGACGATATCTCAATTAGAGGTATATACAGGAACTAACATCAAATAGTCCTTCACAGTTATACGTCCCTGGTGGGCGTAAGAATTATTGTCAATCTTATAGTAATCCATACGTTCGACGTCACACGTGGAACTTCATTCAACTTAAAAAGCAACACCTAACACGCGAAGTTGAAGTGTGAAATGTTCACATTCAAGCATCAGCGAAATCGTTCTCGACGAATGCTCATGTGTGGCATTATTTGGGAAATAAGAGAACGTTTTTTCGACCATGCAAAATGCATACCCCATCTGAGTGTATGCTTGGGGGTATGATTGAAAGTATCAAACAAGAGAAGGTGTACCTGAGTGTCTGTTGCGTCGCATAACGTATTTGGCGATAATTTTATGAAATCTTCGTGACAGGTATATGTTTCTCCTTTCGTTGTCAGTTAGTTAATCATCAACATTAAGGGCGGTGTCGCTCAAATACGGACGTTCATGAAAGCACGGCAGCGAACATATTTTCCTCTCTGAACAGCCAATATGCTGGCTTTACTTGAGCGATTGGCATAAAACTGTTTTGGATCAAAAACTAGAGTTGGTTTACAAAGGGCTAAGATCAGCCAATTACTAGCCTAAACTAATATAAGAGTGCAGCGTCATGAGAAATTTACCAAAGTGTATTATCCTTTTCCTATGCCTCATGTGATTTCTCTGTAACATCTGATATTTCAGAAAATGATGTCCACGTTTCTAGCCCATAAAAACGCTACACTCCATATCAAGCTCTTCACCAGCCGGTGTTGGTGTTATTTTGTGTAGGCTCTGGCTTAGGTATGCGTATGTATGCTCGTAGATCCCCTTTATCTCAATGGACCCCAAATCCGATCCACGACCTATCAGAAATCTGTCACAGTTGTAGGATCGTATATCTGGAACAACCTATCTAAAAATATCAATGGATATCCGCCTTCGAACATATTCAGGAGAAAGCTTTTCAAACTCCGAAGAGATAAATCTCTTCGTTTGTAATACTTTGATTGATATTTTCCTTGTTATTGTTACTAACTATTGATGCCTCTGGATTATGTGCTATTTTCTTGTCTTTAGTTTCATGCTATCATTATTATTTTCTGCTGTGTTTTTCCTGCTGACTTTAATTGTTACTAACTATTGATACCTCTGGATTATGTGCTATTTTCTTGTCTTTAGTTTCATGCTATCATTATTATTTTCTGCTGTGTTTTTCCTGCTGACTTTATTATTGTTGCAATACTCCAAACAAAACGTAATATTGTAACCAATGTGTTTGTAAATGTCTCCTTGAACTTTTATCTTTTGTAATATGATTATAATCTACTGTGAGCTCTATTATAACATTTCTATTTACTCATCGACATCTACATACTACCCCGCAAGCCACCTCAATAGGCGTGTGGCGGGGGGTGTTAGGACACCAGCCGTTTACATATAAAAAGGAAACGCTCTAATGAAATTACGCCTAGCATTTATTAAAGTCCCATATTGTTCGGGGGAAAAACGAATTCCCATACCTATCCGTTCGGCAAAATATCTCTCTTAATTTATCGTTTCTGTCGGACCTGGAAATATAGTGGGGTTCTAATATGATGTTCTCCGTGTCGCTCTTAAAGATATCTATTCTTAATTGCTCAAGTAATATAAGCCTAGCGCGCAGCCTCCGAGTCTCTAGCGGCTCCCAGCCTAATTCGTTTAACATCTGCGTAACGCTGTCTGTACGCCCGTAGCAGTTTTTGACGAATCGCGCAGCTTTCCTTTGTATTTTATTAAGTTCCCAGATTAAGTCTTTCTGCACCGGATCCCATATGCTCGCTGCATATTCAAGGTGTGGCCGGACGAGTGCGAAATAGCACCTCTCTTTTACTCTTTCGTCTGAAAATCTTCCCACAATACGCTTGACGAATCCTAGCTTCTTCAGAGCCCTGCCACAAATATTTCTTATATGTGTTCCCCACGATAGGTTCGAGGTTATCGTAACTCCCAGATACTTCACTTCATCTGTCGCCTTTATGTTAACACCATCCACAGCATATACATGGGGATAGTTGGACGACCTCCGCAAGAAATGTACCGCCGTGCATTTGCTCAGATTAAGTTCGAGTCCCCACTCTTGGCTCCACACATGAAAGTTGTTTAAATCCGATGATAGAATTTCAAAGTCAGTTACTATGTTCATAGTGGATGTAATTCCATGAACATTAATAAGCATTATTATTATTATTATTCTCATACTACACTCGCGGTACAACCTTCTTTTGAAGCTATTCCCGGGTCCCTCCGTAGAAGTGTGGGCACATGGTTAATGCGTGCTCCGAGAGCGTTCTTGTTCACGCGTGCGTGTCCGTCGCTCGCTTACGAGGATGATGAGGGGAGGGAGGAGAAACCCTCCCCCCTGCCTCCCCCTCCTTCCTGACTCACCGGAAAACCTTGCCACGGCTTCCGTCTTCGCCTCGGAGTCAACACTCCCACCTCCTCTCTCGCTATAGGGCCGTAGCCTTTTTCTTATCGAAGCGGGAGAACCGCTGCTGGAGTTGGAATTCCAGTGAAACGTCTCGAAGGAAGCGTCTTACTCGAAGATTATGCATTATGGAGACTGCACTCATTCAGATGGGGAAGAAGACCACTCAGGTTTTAGGCACTTTAACTTCGAGCGTTATGATGCACGTCTACATTTAAAGCTCAGACAAATGGCGGCATTCCTGCTGCCATATCTGGTGCGGCGCTGGTGTATTTATCTGTGTGGATAAGCAGAACGCATGCCATCTGCTGGCATGCGATAGAATCGCTTGCAATTGCGTTACTCTGGTAAGGATAAGAACGCGCTCAATTTTTCTAACGATCAGACAAGGATTATTATTATAACTTATTAATTCTATTAGTAATATAATTCTATACTAATCTAACTATTAATATTAATAAATAAATTATAACAGAAAATATATTCCAAGTAAAGCAAAAAAAGAGGGCAGCGAACCAAGATGGTACAATGCAGAAGTGAGAAAATCGTTAAGACGTCAGAGAGTATGCCACGCCAAGATGAAAAAACTCCGTAGAGATTTGTCCACTGGTGATCAAAATTTAATAATTGAAAAATACAAATTTTCTAAAGCCACTACAAAGGAAGCATTTCGGAATGAATTCATGGATTTTAAAAGAAGAACATTAGTAGAACAGTAACAGGATAACCCAAAAGCATTTTGGTCATACGTAAGGGAAGTTCAAGGCAATAGATCAACAGCTATTCCACTACGAAACGAAAAGGGCGAATTATTAACAAGCATTTCGGACAAATCCAACTTATTAAATTCCTACTTTCAAAGTGTGTTCACCAAGTCCTCACAGATTACATCCGTAAAGGTAAATGATCACTTCCAGCAAAATATGCCGCCTATCGATATTTGCACTGACGGAATAGATAACTTTCTAAAATCTTTAAGTCCAAATAAATCCCCTGGTCCTGAAGAAATTCCTGCCCGCGAGTATAGAGAATTAGCTTGTGAAATATCACCCTACTTACAGAATATATTTAGTAAATCCATCAACGAACACAAAGTACACTTGGACTGGAAAATTTCAAATGTCACTCCCATATTCAAAAGTGGTGATAAGGAACAACCATGGAACTACAGACAGATATCTCTCACATCTATCTCTTGCAAAGACCTTGAACATATACTTTTAAGTTCAGTTATGAGACACCTCGATATGCAGAACTTGTTAACAAAAACGCAACACGGATTCAGAAAGGGAAGATCTTGCGAAACTCAATCAGCACTTTTTTCCCACGATATTTTAATCTCGGGTGAACATAACGTTCCAGTTGATGCAATTTTTCTTGACTTTAAAAAGGCATTTGATAAAGTTTCCCACAGTAAGCTACCAATGAAATTAAAATCCTACGAATTAGACGACGACGTAATTTCCTGTATTAGAGAATTCTTAAACAATCGCGTGCTAAGGGTTGTATTAGATGGCGCTATCTCTAATGAAGTAAAAGTCACATCGTGTGTCCCACAGGGAAGTGTCATAGGCCCACTTCTGTTCCTTTTGTACATAAACGACATCGGTGAAACAGTTGGCAGTAAGCTTAGATTATTTGCAGACGACGCAGTGGTGTGCAGAGAAATTCGTAGCCTTAATGATAAGCAAGCGCTAACGAAGGACCTCGAGGCAATACAGGAGTGGTGCGATACGTGGCAGCTAGAATTAAACCTGAAAAAAATGCGTTATTATGAATGCGAATACCCTACGGTAGATCTGATCATGAGAATAAAATTAGGGAACTACCAGTTTGGATGTCGAGCCCCCTGTGGGAATGGCCCGTGATATCTAGTTCCCACGTACCCTCCAAAAATGCCCTTGGGATTAGAAATACTAGGGAACGTACTGGTGCTTGCATTATGTGAGAAAGATGAAGGTCCGAGGGTCAATTTCTTGTCCAGGAAACCCCTTTTTTCTTTAGTTTTTTTTTCAACGCATTAATTTCCGTTCATCAAGGCAGTAGATTATATCATAAACTGGCGGGAAGGCTCCAAGAATTTCGCAGTATGATTCCATTAAAGTGAATGAATTTCTGTAGCAAGCGATTACTTTTTTAACAAGCAAGTAGGTAATTGACGTGTCCGTCGAATACGAGTGTGACTATTTACCATTTCATTAAATTTTAGGGAACACTTCATGGTAGGTATACCGTCCGAAAAATTTCTAATTCATTTATTGCATCGGTAAAACTTTTGTTTTTCCTTATGCTCATCATCTTTTCAGGAATATTTTTAGATTGTTTTATTCTTTATACTTTTATTGATATTTCTTACAATGTTTTTTTCTCTTTTCAGGTAAGTACATTCCGCGATCCTGAAGTCACCATTCCCGTTTTGGACCGGAACCACCTCGGGAAATAGTGAGTGGCTTAGTTACGAATGAGATTCTATGATCGCTGTGTGGAGTATTAAGTACGCCAGTTGGAACTACCTGTAGTACCTGCTGAGAGAATGTTTTACTACAGCAGCAGAAGACCCATTAAATCAGTCTTTGCTATTGTAATGGTACGTGTGTTTCTCCAACGAAAATTTAATATTGTAAAAAGGAGGCTACATCGGTGTAACCCAAGTTTTTATCGCTATACATTCGCTCACCGACTTCACGAAAACATATTCCACAGCACGTGAACGCCAACCGTTCAGACTCCCGGGGTTTAATTTTTATGAATCGTTGAATATTCCAGAGCCCACTCACTCTCGTATTAAGGTAAATGGGTGTTATTGATCGTCCAATGAATTAAATATGCATGTGAATGTTACACATCGTATTACTTAAGAAGAGCGGAAGCATTTCAAATGTTAATATAAAATAAACATTTCGAATAGTAGTTTGTTTTGTGCGACCACAAGTCAGATGTACGGAAACTTGAGAATTTATCTATATATTGAGAATAACTTAATGTATCATTTATTGAATAAAATTGAATGTAAACAAAATGAACTAGATAAGTTCAGTTTTGTCATTGTCACCCGGCGTATAGTCCTCTTGCAATGCACTCAATGAATAATAAATAAGTACATGACTACTGGGGTGTTTTTTCAAAGAATGTAAGTTCTTGTAAGTTCTTTCGCGGGCACTGCACTTCGCCGCCTGCCTTCGCACCACTTTGCCTCGACGTCGAGTCGACCAGTCAATAGAAAGTTGAAAAGATTTTCCGTTGAACCGGAGGCTCACAGGAATTGCACTCTCTACATGGCAAGGCCGTTGCTCCCCATAAATATTTAGTTCTTTGTCGTGTGCTGAGGGCTCGCATTTGCGCTCGTTAAAGCATTTTCTCTCTTTCTCGTTTTGGAAAGCTTCCAAACGCACTTCGCCGCTCGATATTATCTACTCTTTTGTTACGCGTGCATTTTTAGCGAGCAAAAAGCGGAGCGTTTACAGGGCGGTAGCTTTATTTAGGAATCATCTGGGCGTTGTGTGTGCATCTCAAGTCGGGAGTGGCCAGTGCAGAACTTCCGCTCAAGCTTCAATGAGGATGCTGACCCCCCCGCCCGGAAGTTTGAGGTGAATATTTTTCATACAACTTCGTGCATTCTTGTGCTCCCTCATGTTTATGGGGTTGCTGTATACTTACAGTAGGCGTTATAGTTCATATGCGTCAGAAATTTAATGCTGAAGGTGCCATCTTTAAATGTGTGTGCAAACGGATGTCTTTCCTTTGTGTGCTCCGAAACTGTTGTTGTACTTCTCATGTTGACACATTATTTTAATCCCGTACTATATTTCTAGAGCATTGATCTTTTTTTTTATCATGATCTATTCTACCGTAGTATGTCGGGTTCCGTAAAATGTTATTGGAATCGGCTGAACATAGATCGGCTTGGAATTCAAATAATAGACTAAGTCAAAATTTTAACCGACGCGACGGTCTGAAAGTGATTCCCATCCCAGCTGTTGGAGGAGGCTAACGAAAGAGTTGCTAACTAACGCTAACGAAATTATCATAACAGTCTTTTACGTATCCTTCTGATCTTTGCTGCTCGCGTTCTAATTCGGGTTTCAAGCCTACCTCATACGGTTCCCAAATACGTACGGAGTGATGCATTGCTATGCCTGTGAAAACGTTTAAGAGATCTTACGTCCGAAATATGGATTTACTATTCCTTTAAATGTGTATTTAGTTCATTTATCCATTACGTTGTGTATACGAAGGAATTTTTGAATGGATATTGCATTTCCACGATGATCATTACCGTTATCTGTACTCACTCTTCAAAACTAAGCCATATTCGTTTTTCCAAACGCTACTTATTTCCTGGTGCATTATATCGTCTTCCCGAATGAAGCGGGTTCAACGTAAATGACTTTCTCAAAGTGACTTATTCCGAGCGCGGCATCGTTTCGAATGCCTGTTGACGTTCGTTCGAAGTTGTTTCAGTTGGTTAGTGATGGGCCACATGTGAAACTTCCAGCCATTCCCACGCCTTGATTACATTTCCTGATGCGATTGCAGTGTGCGTCATTGCGCGCCTATGCCCGCAATTGTTTCGCATTGCGCTAGTGGATGGCAACTATGGGTTTTCATTCGCGAGAATCCCGTTCGATTTTGTCATGGTATTTGTGTTCGTACGTCGTCTGCCTGACGACCGATGATGTATTCGAATACTGTCTAACTTGGCTGGGTATAGTTCGGTGTTAAGCCAAGTTTGAAACGTTTATTATTAAAGTAAATGTTGAGACTCTTTCCGATTTTTAAACGTCAACTTACGGTACATCTCGTGCCTGCTGTGCCATACTCGTACTTGGGATATAATTCGCGGAATCAGGGGATAATTTGTGGAAGTTCATACTGGAATTAAGTAAGGTTTGAAATTGAATTGAAAACAGTCTTTATTGTTCTGTGAGTTGAAGTCTCCTGGAACATTGAAGCATAATTACATGCCACAACAAATGAGTCAATGGTGACAACAAACTAATTTCATTAAGGAGGACCTCATGTAAATCATAAATAATCATGAATACAATAATACATAACATGTGAAAATCAGGGCAACAGTACACAGATTTAAGATCACACATTAGGGATTTGAGAAATTAAAACAGGCAGCATAGATAATCAATCGCATTACTTACACATTATGCATTAAGCATAATGGAATATAAAGTAATAGACAAAACGTCAAACAGTATGACAATACGATAGAGCAGGACGAATCTCATTCAGCATAGCAATGCACAGATATGAAATCTAATTTCAAGAATTGATCACATCGATTTGATGTGAGAAGATCAAGTTAAGTGATCAGTCAATTTCTCTTGAACATCGAAATTGTAGAAGAAGTTCTAACATTTTCAGGTTTGGTACTTCTCCACAGATTTCATTTGAACCACGACGCGTTTAGATGTGTTACAACATCATCATCAGGTAGTAATTGGGTAAACATTTTCTTTAAAGGAACCCTTGTTTATAGATATGATATATATTTGTATGGGGTTGGTGGGGTTGAGGGCCGAACTTGAGCGGTGATGTAACTTTTGAAGAGATCGCTTCGAGGTCATGAATTCCAATTTGAATTACAAGCGTGTCAATAGTTTGAGCAGTGTCGACCCTTTCGCACCTGGGGTAATGCCAATGGCAATGAGATGCGCGAGATATTCCAACTTTTGAAAAATCCCCGTCCCCACTAAATTTCACTCTGCAATCCATCTGCGTTTGTCCTTTGGATTGAGCATCGCGTTGAATGTGAAATGGTCATTCTTTCTCGGCGCTCTTAAAAAAAGTGATCCGTTAGGGGAAACGGCGTAGATCGCGAATCGTGAATGCGAATGCGACGAATTTCCCATCAGCGCTATTCGCGAATTCCAATGTGAATTACGCATGCATGCACTCGCGTTGTCTAGCCGTGGAGCGCATCAATTATTCCCTCGTGCAGTTGAATGAATAAATGAATTGGTGATCGTTTCGTGAATAAGGAGGAAGTGCGGATGCGGACCTGCTCTCCCGCAGATTGTGACCTATTCTATTTAAAAAATCACGATTCACCATTCTTAATTTTTCACCTATAAATGTAATGAGTCGCGCTTATCGGAGGTACTTGCAACCAAGATTCTGTCTTGAGTATCAGGGAAGCGGTGAGAAAATAAGAGTGCATTTGGATGACATTAGGGAAAATATGGAAAATAGGACAGGTATGAGAGGGAGATAATATGGATAATGTTTAATAATTGGTGATAATCAACAGAACAAATTAAATTTAATTGATGACGACGCCGTCGACGGGTGTCAGGCCTGAAGCCGAAGGGCGTAGGTGCGAATCATGTCCTGGGAATTAGGTGGTTACGTAAAGTGGTTGGAGTGATTTTTGTTGATGAATAGGTTTGCGTGAAATTTGTGTGAATATACGTGTCCTTATTAGTAATATTTATGGATAAAAGTGAAAAAAAAACTTCATTTTAATGATTTGGTTTCTTGGAAATTCAATGCTATTTTAACTCAGCCTTATATGTCACATGACATATTTTGAAATAATTCGATTACATATGTACAGATATACCTAAACGCGAAATAACACGTTTCATACTGATATGATTGTCGCTTAAATTTCGAATTCCGCGTCGAAAGTCCTACTCATAACCAAGAACACTGTATACAGTGTTCTTGCTCATAACAGTGCTGAGGCGAAAATTTTAAAATATAATTTTTGCATTGTTTACATTACCGCATGTGTGGTGATTTCCACCGTACAAACAGATGCACTTTAGTGAAATATGGTCCAAGAAATGTTTTTCGTCTTACTTGATTAGTTATTAAAATGTGCACTCAAAGACTCACGCTTACCGCTCCAGCTACCTTATTCTCAGGTTTGAGGTCCCAGGTTATAAGTGATACAACCTTGGCTTTTGTAGCACCCAAAAACAAAGGTTTTCTTCAATCAATGATGATGACTTAAGACCGTTTTACACGGCGAATAATCTTTGCGAGTGACAATTAGAGCATTAACTCGCACGAATTAATTTTAACGATGACCTCAAAAACGTACCTCTTACGTGGTGATTTAGATCCGTGATTATCCAGCGCTTAAAAGTATGTACTAAGGAGCCTAAGCCTGCCTTACAGGCTCCTTAGTATGCACAGTAGTACGCATATCGATAGTACTCATCGAATCGATAGTAGTCATCAATTCACGGGAGATTTCCGATCGATGCTGCTGTTTCGACGGTGGAAGTGGTTTGTTCATATCGTCCGGTAGAGATTTGTTGCAGGAAAAAAGCTTTCAGGCTAGCTAAAAGAGATAAATTCACTTCAGGCTGAAGAGAAACTGAATACTGGCGATATATATGGTATTCTCCCAGATTAAGTTCAGAAATTGATTCAGTCAAGAAACGCGAAAGAAAATGGAAAGAGGACTGCACTCTAGTTTATAGGATAACGTCCTTTTCTTGTTTCACGTACATTCGCAACAGCCAGCCAAAATACCCTGATATTCCAAATTTCGTCAATTCCATAATATTCGATAAACGTCAGCGTTTTCGTAAAGTTTACACGAAAACAAACTTTCACACGGGAATGCCATGGGTGGACTGCAAGTGGCGCCCGTAGTTCGACAGAATTATGCGGCTTCCCCTCCGTGACACCGCTAGTAAACTACACGGTGAGTATGGGAAGTGTCACTGCCATGACATCCGCATCAACCTGCAAAAATAACCTAATCTTCCAAATTTTGCCTCTTCCAAAGTACTCGGCAATTTTCTGATCGTTGATGTAAATATTGCTTGAAGAGTGACTGGTGTGAGGACTACTGAAATCAAGAACCTCAGTACTCCTATGGAATTTCGTTGTTTTGGTTAATCAAAAAAACCAAGATGGACGCCGTGCAATCGCAATGGACGCAATCATTCACGGCATTAAACGATCGAAAACGGAACATGTTACAATTCTGCTCGAATGATCGCGCGCGTAAGGTTTCTCATGCGTAGAATTTCCCGTTTTGCACGAGGCGTGAAAGTAATGCGTGTGATCATTTTCAAGATTATCCGCCGTGTAAAAGCAGCCTTTAATCTCGTTCACTCTGAACCCATTGAAATATCTGGCATCTGTATATATAAAAATTGATGTTGGTATATGTCTGTCCGAGATTGATAGACTTCAACACCGTTTCACCGATCACCATGAAAGTTGCATATATATTTATTTTTTCAAGGAGAAGGTTTTTAAAAATATATTTAAAAGGATCTCAGTGCCCCAAAATGCTCCAAAAAGTGACCCTTTGGTGGTCTTCGCTACGTATTGAGTTTTCTGAAGTGGTTTCATTTTTTTGCTTTTTAAAATTACTTCCGCTCAAGATAGAATGAATGAATTAAATAAGATTTATTAATTGTCCTGGGGGATGATAGAGGGTTGGGATATTTTTTTCATCAAATGGCTGAAAGAATGAAGCATATAATTCCTTCAATCAATTATCTTTTCCAGTTCGTATTTGACTGAAAATTGCGTTTTTAGCTGCAAAAACGCACATTTTTCTCTGATATCAACTATAGCATATTTCCTTGACAACCATATTTTGGTCTTTAGCGTATTTAAAATTCATTTTGCTTAGTTAAGCTGATCAGAAATGCTGAGCATTCGGTTTCGTGCAGTGGTTTATTTTTTTGCTTTCTTAAACTACTTTTTTTTCAAGAAAGAGAGTTAAAATTTATTTTATCAGATACCCGAAAGGATGAAGTTTCTAATTTTTTTTCAATCGATTCTCCTCTTATATGATGAGTTATGAAGGAAATGAGATCCCGAGCAACGCCGGGTAATTCAGCTAGTAGAGTATAAAATTATGGACGCATGATCAAGAGCACCGCCCCCGTTCGATTGGAAACTCGGGAGCAAATGCGGAGTGGGAACGAAATTCTCACCTGAAGAAGGATTAGGTGACATCCGCCGTAGGCGTGACATTTAAGGGCGACACCGACCACAAAGAGGAAAGGCTTTGACATTTCCCCGAGTTATCTCCGCTTTCGGGATCCGTTCAAGTAGGAATGCAAGGGCGTAGGAGGAAGGATTTCGTAGTAAAAAATTGCCCACGGCATGGAAAACCTATCCAGATTTCCTTCACAGATTAGTTCCATCGCCCTAGTACACAGGTAACTTAGAAAACCAGCGTTTTGCTGCAACTGCAGCCCTTATGGTTTAGAAAATAATCGCTCCAACGATACATTTAATATTTGGGCGCTACATCTTCCATGGATTTTGGCCTCTTCTTGGCAGTTGACGCCCATCTTCTTCTATCTTTTGCTGGCTCCTTCAAGTTAGTATTATTCATTCTTCGTAAATCCTCTATGGCATCGCCTCTCCGTCTTTTCTTGGGTCTCCCTTTGGGCATATTTCTACCTCGTAGCCATCACTGATTTTTCTTTGTCGACCTCATCCCTTCCATGCTTGTTATGTGGCCTGACTGTCGACTTCTATGTGACTTTATGAATCGGACGATTGTTTCTTCCTTTATCAGATCATTAAATTCTACATTTACCTTGATTATCAATTTACCTCTTTCCTCCTGTGCTGGGTCAAAAATTATTCAGTATTTTCCTTTAAAATATTTCCTATGTTTTTCAATGTTTACGTAATTCAAAAATGGTCTCTTTGCTGTTTTGTACATTTTAAGTTTGGCTGGCTACACCTTTATCGAGAAAGAGTGACAAAAGAGATATAAAATAAAATTCATCCTATCGGCTGCGTTCATATTCGTTGGCTGGCATGCTACTCGTGGCCGAAGGCTTAACGTCATTTGCGCTTATGAAAATAAGTTGGTAAGAGATATTTGGGGAAACTAGGAAGGCAATAGCCCAATCGGAGGTTTTTTGCGCTTATGTAAAAATATTACGGTAAGTAATTAATTTTGTTTAAGTCGAGAAAGCAAACGAATAACGCACCGTTACATTTACGACGCATCTATGCGTCAGAAATATAGCGGTGTACAAAATCCCTCACTTTTTCAATTGGAAGTATCTCTGGAGTGCATGGCAATGGCAAACAGTTAGTACTTTGGGCATCTATCTCGAAAATTAGTGCTATAAAAGGCTGATATTTTGGTATAATTAGAAAAATGAGATATTTTTCATCGTACTGAGGTCAAATTCATCCAAATTAATGTGAGGCGATATCCATCTCAAACTACCTTGCCGTGATAAAGGGGAGGATGTTAGTTAGCCGGGTAAATGGAAATAGAGAATATACTTTATGGCTGGAATGAGGAGAGATAGGACCTGCCTGTAGAATGAAATCGTGAGAGGAGATAGGGGCCTACGCCCGTAAAAGACTTGTAGATGCAGCTCTTTCCATCAAAACCTAATCCCCTTAATCAGCACAAAACTTGAGGGAATAAATGCTTTCTTCCGGCAGAATGGGCGATGCTCACACTACGGAAGTTTGCTCCACTCTTTCACGAAAAAGAGTCCTAATTAAGCAGTGCAAAGGCCCAGCATTACCGGGGCTACCTCTTTACTGCGCCCAACTCATCTCGAGCGCGGAGCATCAAGGGAGAATGGATGGACAGAGGAAGGAGATTAGGTGAGGATGATGCCAGACTATCTCACGTACTAATTGGGACTCCCCGCAAGAAATTCCCGATGTGCCTTTTAGAGCGGCGGCGGTGGACTCTTGAGTCTCAACAGCTGCGGCCTCCACGGCACCGCTCACTCTGGAATTAGTTGGGTTGGGCCTCTTGGCCACTTCCCGGCCTCTCAACGTTTCCGCACTCCGCCCAGTCACCAATCGACCTTGACACGCCCCTTTGGCTGGCTTAACCCTTTAAAGGACGCTGGTATTTTGACGGCTACATCCAGAGGTTTAAGAAATGGAAAGCAACTGCGATGTTGTGTTGCGAAGTGAGCAGCCCACTAACGCGAATGGGAAGTGCTCTAAATTTTCCAAAACCGAAATTATGCCTAGATTGCGTTCTTTTGTTTGTGCGTGAAGTAAAATTACACCTACGACATACATGGAAGTCACCTCAAGAGTGTGTGGCAGGGGATGAATTATCACTAACATGCACTACACCATACCCTATATAATAAGGCAAATGAAACTACGACTATAAATCCATTAGCAAAAACCTGCACATTCTTATTTCACACATCAACACACAGGAGTTGATACTTCACCAACATGCACTACCCTATAGGTATGCTACCAATATTATGGAAAGAATTAATATCAATGAATTTAGTAGCTAAATCAATGCGCAGAAGTACTAGGTTTATCAGGAAAAATCAAGATGTTCTGTTAATACTACTTACAATTAGAAGATTTAGAAACATGCAACAGGGAGAAAATCAACTCATTAGCTACACTTCCTATCGACAAGCCTAGCTAAAAGTCTCACTGTCAGCTATTATGATCGCTTATCGTTCGCGGGAAAAATTGCATTGCAAACCTGTCAGTTCTTCAGTTTATTTCCCTAATTTTTTCTCATGATCTAATCTACCGTTGTGTATCGGGCTTCGTAAAATGATATTGATGTCGTCAGGAAATAGATCGGCTTGGAAAGATTACAATGTAATCCCAGATCGGCCTCCAGATATTGTTCTCATAAAGTCATCACAGTGTAAAATATATTTTTATTCCAGATAGCCTTATCAATTGTGTAAGGCTGACAATAAGATTGAAAAGCGATGGACAGGCCGCCAGATTCAAACAAATTGTTATCATTGTTAAAATTGTTTCATCCCAAGGGCGGATTTTTAAAAATACATGTAGTCGTTTTCGAGAACCGACGTCGTAACTGCCATATTGGTCCTAATAATTCCTGGAATAATCAGGTAATTTTCCATGCTCGTAATTCCAACGACCAGCACATTAATATTCCATTTATCAGCTTACAAGCAGTGAATATCGCGTGCCTCCTTAGCGGAAAATAAACATTCTGCCTCTTTTTCATATCAATCAAAGGGACTGGAACCAAACTTGGAGTGGTAATCGTTTGCCACCCATTTGTTTACTCCTAAGCTGTTAGTGCGATTTATGAGTCCAACACGAATACCTCGATAGACGATAGTGCATGAGGCGAATACGATCGCCAATGAAAATCACTCCACAAATATTGATCGCGAGGCCTTGTCGCATCCCTGGAGGGCGCGCACTATAACCATTTTCGTGACTCGAATCGAGCGATATTCGTGACTCTCGTGCATTGACTTGCAAATAGAGTGCAGGGGTTTACCTATCCATTGAATTGAACTATCACCTCCTTCGATAAATATCACGTTTTCCTCACGGTAGAGTCATTACCAGACGTGATATTTCATGTTCCCAGTTCTCTTGCATAAAGTGGCTGCTCTGACTAAGAAGAGTTCCTACCAATTTTTATTAGATTCAGAGTATTTTTTTTAAATAGCGTCTATGTTTCAGATAGCTCATCCAAAACTAGAAATGATATCATATTATATGTACTGTACTTTACAGTAGTCTCTAAAACACAAAGCTCTCAATTTTGTGTAGGTTAGGCTGGGTTTACACTGGCAAGTTATTTCCGCAAGTTTCTTCTGCAGGAGCAAACGGATTTTACCCTGACGATATATTTTTCACCAGTTTGTGCAGAGACACCAGATTGGTTGTTGTTTCCACTGGCAACAATACGCTTTTGCGAGTGAATTTCCGAAACTTTAAAAGGTGCTGCAAGTGGACTTACTGAGCCATTTACACCTATATTTTACGCCGTAAGTCGCTTGCCGCAAGAATCTTGTGCAATAGACGTACTAGTCTAAACCCATGTTTAGACCTTAGTTTATGGCGCTTGGTGACTTTACGGAGAGAATAGAACATAATTCGTGTTTATTGAAAAAAATATATTTCCCACAACCCCGAAAACATTTCCTAAGGCCTTTAATATCGGGGACTTTACCTCACTGTTTCCGGGGCCGCTTTTTGGATTAATGCATATATATTTTGCTAAACCATATGCTACTAATAAATTTCCATTCCTAATGGGAGTTATTAGAATATACTTCGAGCAAACAAAAATTATTGGAAGATTATGTTCACTAAGAAGATCTTAACAGTCACTGAATAAATGCAACATGTATTCAATGCAAGCGCTGAACTGTGCTCATCTTATCTGAATTTTTAACAGGAGTTATTCCGTAAAAGTTTAAAGCATAAGGCATTACATTGGAAGCATGCATTCGGAGTGAAACCGGCTACTGTGCGATGTTGCCATACGGAGTTGGAGTATGGCACCATTTTACCGGGATGGATTAGTTTGAACAGTTCGTGCTGTGATACTGAAATGACCGGGAAACTAAATGCGGTTGATGTAGATATTTGTATATAGATATTACTATCAACCAATAGTTGTTTTGATTGGTAGTTTTTCTACTGAAATCACCTATATTTACTTGGTATTTTTCTATTAAAATCATTGACACCTATTTTTTATTCAAAGAAATGCTATTTGTTATTTAATTATTTATTAAGAGGCAAAAAAGTTGAGCTTCGTATGCACAGCAAATAAGTTTTTAACATGCTACCAAACTAAACTGACATTTGACTGTATTATTCTATCACACATTAATTATTATGCTAAGGTCATGTTTCTTGCCAATAATACAGGCAGAAATAGATTTCAAATTCTACTTCATGGAGGCATGAGGCTGATATTTAAATGAGATAGGTATACAATAATTAACTTAATGTTGAAAGTGTTGCAAGGGATGGACATCAGGAAAGGTTTGAAGTACAATGTACTCATATTTATGCATAAAATTAAATTTGGTTTGATGCCTAAATGCTTCAATAAATACTAACATTAAACAGTGAATAACACAGTTATAATGCTAGAGTCAAAAGTAATTTCCACCTGCTGATGAGAAAGAAGTTCTCATCGCAGGTGTCACTTTTTACATGGGATTAGCATTTTGCAACTCAATGCCCACCAGATTATAAATGTGGTTTTATTGAAAAGGAGGGTAAAGGAATGGTTGATACTTGGAGAGTACTAAAACTGTGTATAATTATATTAAGATTAACGTGTGGGTAAATGAATAAGGATTTGTAACGGTAAATGGGTATTGGAAATTTGAGTATAGGTTTGTTGTAAATATTTCATGACTTGGAACTTTGGAAATTTTATATATAACTTAAACTATATTTGTATTTTGGAATAGCTTTATGCTAAATAAACGCTATTATTACCGTTTTGCTGTAAAGTTGAGCTTCTCATATATGAGCACTTGTCAAAAGTCAAATTTTAAGGAATAATTTACGAAAAAACACGCTGGAGAATGCGTCATTTCGGTCATTTCACGATATAACACGTTCTTTAATTTAAAAAAAATTTAAATCACTATAGATCCGAGGCTATAGCTATCCTAAGTGGGACGTTGGGACGTTGTTTTGCCCTCGGTATTTTGGAAGCTTGCTGGATTCACGAAGACCATTCGATGCACGTAGTTCTCCTGTCGTTTGGAGTTTGCGAAACTCGTCCAGTTTCGACAACTCGAGGTAGTAATTCTTATTCCGGGGGTTTTAGTCCTTTACGGCCTCTCTAAATTCTTGGATACTTATCCCTGGCAGTCTCTGGGTAACAGCTCGCAGTGTTTTGACCCAGATTCCTCTTACCACGTCCTTCATATTGAAATTATGTGTATAGAAAGTGGCAGTATCCATGTTAATGCATTATAAAACCTAGAACGGTTTTTGCATTCAATATTATACTTACAACTCCCAACTTATATTATACGGGAACTCCCGACGTGCTGAGTCAACTTACGTGGAGCAGAGAACTGGTTATTTTTCTCTACATTTTGTTGAAAATAAGCTGTATTCCGTTGGTGGAAGCAATTAATTTTCACCGTAACATCACCTGGTCTTGAATTGTGAGTCAGCTAGTCTACAAAACAATTTTTATGCAAGAGTGTGGACGTGTTGTGAGAACATAATTATTGTATACCATAGTAAAACTAATTTATTTTAGTTTAAGTGCATCAATTTACAAGATTTCTTCACATTAATACATTAAAATTGCCAGGATATTTTTATTTTATTTTGGTTAAGGTAGGTAATGTTGATTTCGTTTACTGCAATGTGAAATAACTTGTTTTTTCTCGTCCAACTATCAATTTTTATTGATTTTCCACAGCCATAGTTCGTTCATAAGTTGGAAAGATAGGGTAAGGAATGCCCTAGAATCAGCCAATCAGCCCAAATACCCAAAGATGATTGTTTTTTTACTTTGGAATATTCACTGATGACCAAGGCTGTCCAGGTAGATCGTATTTGTGAAGTAGATACACACGAGGTTTTTGCTTGGAAAACACATTGTTCTACGATTATTTTTCATTGGCATTATAAATTTGAGCATTTTATTTCTTAGAACTTATAAATCTTTTTAGGAATAGAAAATCTTCTCGACTCATTGCTTGCATAAAATATTTCGCGAGAACTATACAATAAGCTACGCTGTCTACGGAAGCATTGGAGTATACTAGCTGAAAACCTCTTAAAATTATTTTTCAAACTAATATCTAAACTTCAAATTTCACTCCCATCAATACCGTTGAAATAAGTTAGTGTTTTACTTGCGCAGTGTAAAACCATTGTAAATGATTAGGTATATGTTATTTGTGGGGAAGAAAACAAGTTCATTGCCGGATATGTCCAGCGAAAGCGTGAAAGATACGTAAAATACTATTTTTAAGTTGGTTTCCCCACCCTGACCATTGTATATACCTCATCCGTCTCTCCGTGTATTGCCACCGCAAGGTTATCTCTCCTCATCCATTGATACAAATAGTCGCATGCTCTGTTGCTATGCCGCTCCAGGAATAGTTGGGCTGCAGTGGAGGCTTTGAAGTGAATGGGATTTTTTTTTACGCCGGTCGGAGCAGGTGTTCGGTGCACACTAACTCCCGCGCTTGTGGCGATTACTTGGCGCATGGCTAAATGCCAACCTCGCGCTGGTGCGGCTTCGAAAGACGACGACCGGGAAAAAAACATATGTGCGTGTTGTGGAAAGGTTGCCGCAACTGCACTGTAGAGTCTGGGTAGCCACCTATCTTCAACCGCAGCTAAGGTGGTCAATGCAATGATGTGTTTTTACATCTGAAGATTGTTGAAATTTTTGTAACACAAATTTAATGATAATAATATATTTACTTCCGCTTCGTGTGCATCATATAATGGAAGCTTTTGGAGGGTTCCATTGTCCATTACCTGAATTGAGCTACCGTCAATGTTTAATGCATACCATTTTCCTTTTTTTGCAGTACAATAATAGACTTTTAATTTTGACAAAGACAAAATCGGAAAAAATTCAACTCTTTTGACGGAAGTCATTCTTAAACTATTTTCAAAATATGTTTACCATATTTGCATCTTTTTATTATTTGAGGCATAAAATATTCTAGGCTCAAGTAGATATAGAAATTATCTTTTACAAAAGGTTTTTCTTGGTTTTTCTTCACATAATTCACTTAATTTCTTAAGTCATATTGACATTTGTCTTCGCCACCTGGAGCATTTCCATTTCTGGCATATATTATTAGCATAACCTTAAAAACATACAAATGTCTTGGTAGTAGCCTTTTGAGGCATACAATTAATTGATATAAGGGCTATCAGTTCTTTTGGCTTCCCCCAAATGATTCGTGGAATTTTGGAGGGGTCATTCCGTAATTTAATCTAGTTGAGGGTAGTTCTTAAACTTTTCAGGTAAAACAATACATTAAAATATGCATACAAATAATACAAAAATTCATTAAGCATATTTTCCAAGCATTAAATCCAAATGTTAGCTCCTCATACCCTGGATAGTGATAGCAGCAGAACAAAGGATATTGGAAGCAACGGAGAATTGGTGTAACCGGAGAGTGATGAAACTAAATGGACGGAGAGAAACCCTAACGAAGATGTCCTACGAAGAGCTGGGGAGAAAGGAAGTACAATGTAAACTCAAACACAATACACAAACAAGATACAAACTTATTGGACATATTATGCGACACAGCAGCCTAATGAAAGTAATATTGGAAGAAGACATGAATGGGGAGAATTACAGAGGATGAGCGAGATCGGAATAAATCAAGCAAATCATGAATGATGTGAACATAAATGCTTACTGTGTAGGAATGAAGCAGTTGGCAAATGAGAATGGAATGGAGATTTGTTGCAAACTAATCTTCGGATTGATGACTAATGATGATAACTCGCTCCCTCCCCTTGTGGTGTCCGAAATTCCTCTCTTCTCCCTCTTTCTTCCTCTCCGGCTTTTGCCAACCGTTCTCACCTCTCTTCAACATGCCTTAACATCTCAATCCATTTTTCATAATCCTTTACTGCCATCTCCACCGATACCACCCTTACGTCTCCTACCATCTCGGACACTTCTATTTAACTTCAACTGTTTGTGGCTATACTTTCTGGAATATGGTCATAATAATTAAATAAATAAATAATGTTATATTCCACTTTTATTCGTTACCCGACCGGTTTCAACGCAAGAGGGACATTATCAAGGGTACTTATTTTACTATGAAGTCAAGTGTCCGGCAAGATGTGGTGGAACTGCATTATCAAAAATTAAAAGTAATCGATATAATATTGTCCACTTAATTTTCAATTTACAACACGTGTTTCGGCTCTTTTACTCAGCCATCTTCAGGTACAATCTTTTACCTGAAGATGGCTATCAATTATTGTACCTGAAGATGGCTTAGGAAAAAAGCCGAAACACGTTGTAAATTTAAAATAAAGTGGACAGTAATATTTCGATCGTTTTTCATTTTTACGTATGTCGGGTAGTTATTTATTTATTATTTCGACGTTTGTCTTCCTCGCTTTCCAGTCAACTCTAGCCGTTCTTATCCACATTTCGCTTTTTTTGTGTCCTTTGAATGAAATGAAGCTCTCTTTGTTAGTATTTGTGGCCCATTACGGAAAACAGTGTACATCGGTGGTTCAGTTTTGTTGTTCACCGTTTTCTTCGATCAACGTCACTTTTTAACGCATTCGATATTTCTGTTACGGACGCTGGATGTTCGAGTGGTTTTTCGTTAAAATTTACCATTTCTATCATATTGTTTATTTCATTACCTGTGTCTTTGTCAGAGGGTTGTCAATGTTAACACTCGAATGAATCAGCAAAAATGTTAAAGCGATGCCGTTTAATCTAGATACTACTGTGTAAATAACTGCATGTATATAAAATGTATGCTTTTTGTGCAGGACCCATTCTGATATCCCTTATTGATTGCTTTGAATGACTGCCAAATACTTGTTTAAAGATCTATTTTTCATTTTGCTTTTTAGAGACATTTGTAAACAGTAGGAGTGAGCACATACATCGTCTCTCTACAATGGCCCCTACACAACCATAAAGGATCCATTTCAAATCACAATAATTTTTTTTTAATTTGTTTAGCTTCGCGATGATTCGTCGGGGTGACTTCAAATTTAAATATTTTTTTATGTTGTAACATGCTACCATATGGTATTTATTTTTTCGTATTTTATGGAAATAATAATATATCAAACATTCTTATATTACTTGTTGTATCCATAGTATTTATTGTTTATTATGGCTCGAAACATTTTTCAGAATCAGGCCTGACATTGTGAAAAAGAAGATTATCCGTAGTGAAAGAACAATTTTTTCACGTTTCAACTATATAATTATCGTAAGCAGTAGCTCAAAAATTTCTAAACATAATATTGATTTGAAAAAACTTTATATAATCCGTCGTGTGCATTATTTATCATGCCAAAAAAGATGTTTTCCATGTCATTGTATTACCTATAACAAACTTATTGTATCCGCAGTAATTTTTGTTAATTATGGCTCTAAAACGTTAACGAATTTCCTTCGGGAAGAATAAAATTCTGAGGAAAAAGCACCGTTTCCTATTGAGTGGACTGATCCACGGTTGCAGATTCAGCCATCTTTAAACCGAATACTGTCGATGTTTCTTCTATATCCCCGCTCAGAAATGTTGAAACGCAGTTCTCTGTTAAACGCATGATGCGACGGTCGGAGAAACTGGGGCTTGACGGCGTCGTTTGATTTTTTTTTTAACTTTTTCTCCTTTCTTATGAGGTCGCAGACCTTTCCTCACCAAGCGTAAGAGAGAAAGAGCGAGATGAGATCTGCCTTCACTTCCTCTGCTCTCTCTCTCTTTTGAGGTAAAACTCAGAAGAGCTGGAAGCGAGGCCGGTGGTGGAGATGACCGAGTGACCTTGCCCCGGGGAAGGGCTTCTCGCTGGAGCATCCAGAGTGACTGGCCTGCGAAGCTCACCCGTAATTGGAGCCCATAAGATTAGCATCGCTCGGCGATAACCGGTATCGAGGGTGGGTTGCGGGTTAATTCGGAGATGAATCTGTAAAGGAGTCATTTTTGGCAGCACTATTATTTATGAAGACTCAGTTGATTGCTCGGAAACATCTCAGTGATCACAGGAGTGTGTGAGGCAACTCATTCGCTGCGATTTTATACGTGCGTACGTACAAACACATCCATGACGCTAAATTGGGCAGGGCAGCAAAAAATAGGGTATTTTCACCGCGATTTTGCATAAATAGTCATTCATAAAATATTTTAAACCTATTCCATGAGAAAGAACGATGTAAAATCCCCTTAAAAAGTGGAATATATGTTTCAATGCGGAGATATAAAGCCCTCAAATCAGGGGCAAAGCTCGACGTCAATGCCACGGCGACGCTGTTTGCTACAACATGCAATCTTCCATCTTTTATACTGTCAGTTGTTTTTATACTACGTAGGTACAGGAATTTCATATGTACCCATGTATTATGCGGGGTTCATATACCCTATTTTTGGCTACTTTACTTTGGAATAATACCCTATTTTTGGCTACTTTACACAAATCACAAATTTACACTAAATTTTTAAGCTTACATGAGTAGCTAGGAAATTAATGTTTATCCTAAAAGAAACACAGTTATATAGAGACACTATTTGCAAAATACCGTGGATGTAGCTGAACTACAGCCATAGTTGTGTAAAACTAAACTTTACACTTTTTCATAATAGTAAGATTTTTGGCCAAATTTGAAGCACTTTACCCTTTACCTTTGGGTGCAAAGCATAAAAAGTTCAATTCATTTCATTGAATAGAAGTCATAAAGTTCTACAAGTTAGAAATATTTCATCCGTTTTGAAAACTTACGAATGAGATATTGAGACTCGCGTTGCGAAATCTCACAGGCGTACTGTCACCAGTTCCAGTATGGGGTCAAACAAAAGGCTGTAGCTCCATGAATATTCCACCGCCGAACCTAAACTTTTCCCTTTCGTTCACATTTAGTTTGCACGTAAGTTCTTTTGGGACATGGTTGGTCCTCCACACAAAATTTCAGCGGAATCCGAGATGGTCGCGCGGGGCATTTTTTTAATTTAGACCACTTGGCATGAAATGACCCAAATATTAATCTGCCATTTCCACCAAGTTAAAATTGGCGATTCATCAAATTTATGGGTTGAGTATGGCCTAAATAGCTCATTGGTATGTTTGCCGGGCCGCTTGAGGATTATGGCTTCACGCATGTGGAAAGTGTTTGGTCAATCCCTAACGTTAGCTTTCGTATGCACCCAAGAGGGGAGGCATTGAGAGTTGGTACGGGGTGGGGAAAAGCGGTGCTAGTGAAATTGAATAGCCAGAGGGGAGAGAGAGAAAAAGTCATGTTACGCATCGTATGCCCGATAGAAATCAGGTGCATGCACTCGGCTCCTCATCCCTTCCCCGACTCACTTCTTCGTGAGGAGCTGTTACTCCTTCCTCGACTTCCCCGCCTGAGGCTTCAAAGACGGACTATGGACTTGGAATCTCTTATTCAGGCTGCGTCATCCTGAAAGAAAGCTCTTGCTAATGTGTGCTACTCACATTAGTTTATGACGTGCTAGACGATTGTTTATGCAAATTCATGTATTTCTTTATAATAAAATATATTTCTCTGAAAAATTTTAAGCTGCTGAACTTGATAATGTTATTTTATTTTGCGTAAAATTTTTTAACGTAGGTATGCTATTTATTATTCAATGTAATATTTGTATCTTGAAATATCATGTCACGAGAGGTTAGGTAGAAGGGGGCTCCACGTCCATGAAGCCATTTATGCAGGTACATATTTATCTATCAATAAGAGTCCGGAAAAATGATGGCATACCTCTTTCTTCGAGTGGAACTTCATTTCAGACTTAATGTTTTTCTATTGTAAGTTTATGTTTTTCTTGCATGCCAGTTGCGCATTTGGCAGTTTTTTTTGGAGGTGCATTTATTTTCGGAGTCCTTAAATGATATGTTGTTTCAGTCATACGCTTGATTGCTGAAATACCAAAATCACTTTTATTTTCAGTTTTGTGAAGGCAATTTGTTGATTAATTTTTTTTTACTTTCTGTCGTGTTGCTAAAGTAGACTTTACCCTCCACGATGAAAACCTCCCTTGTTATTCCTTATTTTTTTTACAAATTATATCCACTCTACAGTCTTTTTGCCACAGTGTAATTAAAAAATGTACATGTTATCCATGTTTTTCGCCTTGACTGAAAGTCAACATCATAAACAACAAATACATGGATGCGACTGTCGAAATTATTTTTACTGATAAGTTCACGTCATCACTGCTCCCGATCTGTTTTTAAGTGCGCAGAATTTTGAAACGAATAGAAAGCAAGTGCGCTGTTGTGTTGCGAAGTGAGCAGCGCACAAGTGTGAATGGAAAGCGCCAATAGTCATAATTGGTTGTTCGATCCTAATATAGGTTTACTACCGCCTGCCGTCCTTTCCTGTCTGATGTTAGTTCCCTTAATCCCTGGGAGTTCATATTTTTTTAACTCTCTCGGACGATTATGGTGATCCGTATGCCCCTGTGATCCCGATAAGCCATTGGCTGTGTTCAGATTTCTCATCGGCCGAACCACCAGAACTTGACAGAAACACTCATGCTCTGTGTATGCGAAAACACGACCCAGGCGGGACTCGTACCCGCGACCCTCAGATTAGCAGGCGAGGACTTAACCCCGCCGCCATGGGGGTTATTATGCAATTTATTCCTTATTTGGCCTATGTATTTATCACATAACCTTCTTCTTGGAACTTTTCCCTCTTATGTTTCTTCAGTTTTATTATTCAAAAACCCAATGTGCCTCAGTGTGTGCCCAATACATCTTGTTCTTCTTTTCTGTATAGTGTTCCATGTGGTCCTTTCTTCTCCTACTCGTCGGTATACTTATTCATTTCTTATTTTATCCGTCCTTTTTATTTTCAGTATCCTCCTCCAACACCAGGTTTCGAATCCTTCCAATTTTTATCGGGTTTCATTTTCCAATGGTCCATGTTTCCGATCCATAGAATGCCACGCTCAACACGAATGCTTTCACGTACTGTTTCCAAGCTCCTGTAGGTGCATATATTAAATGAAAATGTGATTCTCATTACTCCTTTCGAAGTGCTCTTCCCGTGGAATTGTTGATGGGGCAATTCTGTGTAGTTGCTACGTTCTCCCTTCTGAGGGGTCTGTCAGCGACGACGGAAGCGGAGAAAGAGAACGAGACGGGGTGAGGGGGAGGGATGATTCTGAAGTAGTACAGGAGGAAACGGGGGTTCAGGATGGGGAGGGCCGAGATGGAGGGGGCGAGTCGTCCTACCCTCCTCACCCCTCTCCGCATACCCTTCGCGTTTTGACGAAAACCGCAACTATTCCTCTCGTGTTGCGCAATTATTTGGACGGCCGCACTTCTTAGTGGTGGGCTTAAGGTGGTTGGTGCGATTTTTGCTTATGCACAGATTTGCGTGAAACGTTGCATACGTGATCTCATTGTTGAAATCTATAGATAAAAGTGAAAAAATTGTATTTTGCCGATTTGTATTTTTTTTAGCAATTTAATATTATTTTTACACGTAGTCTTGTGGAACATGAGAAATATGTCGTAATAATTCGATTACATATGTACAGATTTTCTAATAAACCTGGAATAATACATTTCATGTTACTGTTTCAACGGAGTCCGATTAATACTTTGTTCACTGTATGTGCTACCTATCGAGGAACACGATCTTACCGATGCGCATGTAAGTCCGCGCAGGTCCGACCGGCGAGTACGAGACCACCACGGTATTCGCGCGGTGTTTAAACGGGCGGACTCTGGCGTACTCAGAGCGGAGATACGAACCCGGATTCGGTCTCGGCTTCGCGCTCGGTAGTCCAGCCTTGATGAATGCGCCCGATGCAGAACTCTTGTATCATCTTCTTTTATCTTGTCACTTCTGATCACATTTACACGCATCAATTAAACGCGGAAAATGTTTTTTCACACCTCTCACTGTTTCTCTGGAACGGGCGAAAACGACGAAATAAGAAAGATGCCCTTCAGTCGATCAAATTGGTCGAAAAAATTGGTTCAAGTGACATTTTTCTTCTTGCCTATCCTTCACGGCTACAGACAGAGCAGATCGAGACATTCATTTCACCAAAACACGCCTATCCAATCACCCCGTACCGCCCCTCTACATCATTTTTCACGTGCCTCATTTTATGTCTGCTGTCCTAACATTCTGCCACACGCGCTCTAGGCGGCCCACGGGGTAGTACTTAGTTGAGAAAGTATTTCATTCTTGCCGAAATCAACGATGAAAATACGTAGAAAATGCCTTAGGAATAAATCCACCTGGACCGTGAATCAAACCACGGACCTTTGGCTTCCCGTGGTTCGATTCACAGTCTTGGTGGATTTATTCCTCTGAAAATGTATACGTATAGTGTTTAAGAGTAATAGCCGCCAGTCCTGTGCCATGCTTGCATCCATTGGATTTGTTATTCTCATTTTTTCAGCTCTTGAGCAGTCATGCAATCGAAACCTTGCCTACTTATGGAGTTAATACGTAAACACCAGCTATCACATCAAATAAGTGATGAGACCAATGAATGTATAAAATTATTTCTGGAACGCATGTTTTTCTAATGCCCTGATTTCTATATCTAATCACTCTATTGGAAACATTGATATTTTTTCTGCAATCGGCCATTAGTGATGAAGAAATCCTCCCCTGTCCTTTTGATCATATACCTCTTTCGAATTAAAAATATTCGGCAAAGAAGGTGGAAGGTGGTCGAAGGTATATGGTAATTAATAATGTGTTAATTTGGGAAAAAGTATTTGACGTCGTTCGGCGGGAGCTCGATGAGTGAAATTAGTAGGATTGGAAATCAGCGAAGAGAAGACTACTGTCCTCGCCAAAATCTTGTGGACTCGGGTTTTAATCATAATAACTCCGAGCGGGTTTTTTTGACTTTCATGTTGTACATCATCATGTAAATAATTTTATCTTATATTAATTCCATGATGAGAATAATTTTTAAAAACAAATTTGGACCTGTTTTTGGCGTTATAGTAAGAAAAAGGTCCCATTTTATTTTAGCGCTAGGGCGTCATATGTTTTGCGTAACGTTTACTGCAATGCAGAGCGTTTGACAGAGACGAAATTTCAATGAAATGTGACTCATTCTATTAAATTCTAGAAATGATTAAAGAGAAGAAATGTATCTAAATGTTGATGTACATAACGTGAAAATCCAATGAACCGTCTCTGACTTAAAACATCCCCTTTTAGGAACTGAAGCAACTAGTAATGATAGAATGGAGTATGTAATCACAAAAAGATAAGAGAAAGAAGTAAAGCCTTGCCAGTGTGAACTTGGGTGCCTCGACATATTCCTACAGGCAGTAGACTCACACATGGTGGAAGAACGGCTACGGATGAAGGCCTGGAGCAGGCTGCTGGAGTTGCGCTTGAATTTTCATCGGAAGACAGAGGCTTCTTGACCGTCTTGTCTCAAAACCGGCTTCCCCCCTCGTATCTTGCTGCGTTCGGTCATAGAGGCAGTGATGACCGTTCCCAGACGGAAACATGTTAGTGTTGCGAACTACCTCCTCGAGACTAGTCATTCGAGGTCGACCTCTTGCCGGACTAGATCCGGAAAAGAAGGAAATTCCGCGCCGTCTTGTGCCAATTGTGGCCCGCGCGCTCCTCCAGAGATAGTGACTCTATCGCGACGGACAAATGGGATTTTGTCTCTGGATTCGTCCTCCTCCTCCCCTCGTCATTAGACCTGTGCGATTATTCGATTAATTGAATCGTCGATTCAATTATTTTTGCAATTGATCGATTATTTCAGCACATCGATGTCGATTGCGGTAATTGACTCGGCTGTCAATTTTTTTCGAGTGTCAATTGTTGTTCAATTGTCAATTGTTATTCAATTCACAATTATTGTCCGGTAATCGACTAATTGATGATTATTGATTCGATATGGATTGCAAATTGCACCTTTAAACTGACGTCGGCAGACGTTGGCGTTGTCGGTGATCAGGATGGAGCAGACCTCGGCCAGGCTCGGGCTCTCATCTCGGGCTTTAATCAAGCCATAAACTTATATTTTATAACTTTTTCGTCGCTAGTGAATTAACTTATTAAATTAGCTTTTTATAACCTTTGAAATATCATCTGAAACTTGTAGTGGCTTGGCTATCTGCTAATGCCCAGTAAGTCTCTCGTCTTCTAAAGAATTTTCTTAATACTTTCTTTCAGAGTGCGCGTTTGCCACAATTAGATGACACACAACTTTCTGTTTTCCTCTGATTTATTTTATACAAGACTACCGGTTTCGCCTGTTGTGCCATCATTAGGTTTCTCGTAAAAATCAGCCTAAACTCGTAGTCTTATGTGAAATGTATCAGTAAAAACTCATAGCTGTCTTCATTTCAGTAAGAAAATATTCCTCAAAGTCAGATCTTCATCGTATGATTATGTGCGTATTTATATAATATCTACAATTAATATGGGGTGATGACGGAAAGCTGAAGCCTGTGATTCTCTCGGGAGCCGTGTGGAGTACACTGGTTAAATATTAAATTAATATTAGCCTAGATCTAAAGCTTTATATCTCCAAATCTTCAACTCTCATTTTTTTCTTCTCTTTTAGTAAACGCCTCGTTTGCTTACGGTGTTCATCTCCCAGTGTGTTGAGAGTTCTCTTGATTATATTCCAAAATATTCCCAAAATAAGCACACGAGTCCATATACTCTCTTTTGAAATGTTGAACTTTTCTCCTCCGTTAAAAACTTCAACATTTCTTTAACAAATTTCTCATCATAATTTTCACTATCTAATATCGCTTTCTTATACTCAACCACTCTAGCATTCTCTCCCACATCAGCGCCGACTTCATACGCGATCTTCCTCAAAATGTCCTTAGTGGCTCTTGCCAAATACGCCATTAGGAAATCTTAGAGTTTGCTTTTTTTTCACAAATTTCGAGAAAACCGCGGTCATACACGCGGAACTCAAGAGCAGTACCCAAAAATGCGCTAACCATTCGACAATCGGTACTCACCTATTCAACAGCACAGTATCACACCGATAGAAGAATCCAATATGTCACTGCCCGGAGTTCCTCGGTTATGGCTTCCACTCGATGTCACTCTTCCCCGCAACACCTCGTCCAGCACATACAGCCTCGTGACTCCTTCCCCGTCTCGGCAACCGTAGAGACAAATGATCCGTCCCTGAAAGGATGCTGTTCTCCAAATCCGTTCAACGAACGGTCAATCCTTGACTCGTAAGTCTTCTCACTATTCCCGGGCTGTTCCCGTAACAAATATCCCACCGCTGCCACCTGAAAAGTTGGGTTCGCGTCCATGTCTGTAGCGTCAGACGATTTTTATAAATTATTAACACTTATTTTCTGCTTTATTTATTCTTTAATTCATCTCACACGTGCAGAGCAGATGCCAGTCCTGCTCTCTTTCCCCCTTAACAACCCATCTCTCTTCCCAAAACAAAAACCTTCGTAACCAAAGCATTTTAACAATCAACACAAAAATAAATTAAAACACTTAAACAAAAACTATACCAAATTAAACAAATTAAAAGAAAATACCGAGGTACTGTTCAAACGCTACAATTGAAAGAAAATGTCGTAATTGCTGTTGCTTAATTTTTTAATTGATGTTATACCTAGAAGGACGGCTATGGATCGTTTTGACCCATTTCTTCTTTCTGTATTGGAGTCATGTTTTCTCACCATTTTCTTCTCCTCTAGATCACTGATATTTATTTACATCAACTAAAATATATCAGTGCACATTTGGATCAGTACTTGAAGCCATTATATTTCATTTGAATGCCATTCGTCAATAGCGGAGCTCTCCTGATTGCAGCTTACCAGAATTACGGAAAATTTTAATTTCAAAGCGCCTTTGAATTTGACTCACAAATAATATCGCCAGAGGAAAATGATTGAAAACATGCCACTTTCATTAAGCCGTTGTATACATTATTGTCTTATTCATTATTATAATATATAGAGTGAAATATGACAGCTAGATGATAGGAATGTGATCAGCATTGCTTCTATTCCCAGAAGTAGAGGTTACGGCGGCTAGTGGTGCAAAAATGGAAAAGAATTGTCCTGAACATCGCTCGCCAAATTGCTTTGACCTCTCTCTAGAGATACGCATGTTCGACCAGATGTTTTTTTGTCACCGAAGTGTCGGCACACTGCTTCTGAAAGCGGTCTGGAGGATGCGCGGTGCTCAAGTTGTAAAATCATATCCGAATCCCTTATTCTTTAGCTCCAGGGAAAACACTCCGTGGGATGCAAAAGAGAGGAGAAAAGAGTTTTGGCTCTTATGAGAGCAGAAAAGTTCATTGCTTTTGTCCCTCCTGGAATTAGCGGGTACATTTTCCGGCGCCGAAAAACTCGCCATACCGTCCGTATGCTTTCATTCTGTCGTCGGCTCCATTTATCGCAGGTGGCCGTGTACTAGATCCCTACCGTAGTGACTAGTGGTGAGCGTCATTTACGTATTCTTAGGACTGTGGGTTTTTCCCGGAATGGAATGTCGCTACCAGGTGGATAGTAGAAGTAACGAACAGAAAATAAAAAACAGCAAGATAGAAGTTACGAATAGCAAAATAAGTAGAAAGAAATATATTCAAAGACTGGTTGAAGAAGTGGTGGGGATGCCAATTGGAACGAAACCCTCATATTCTCGGGAAACGCACGCTACTAACCCAGAGGGTTAGAAAAGAAAAAACGGTCAAATTGTTAAAAATTGCACAAATAAAACCACCAGTATATGTCCTCAATACAGTAGAAGTGTTTGTGGAAATTGCGGAATAAATAACTATATGTGTAAGTTGTACAAAAAAGTGATCTTACATCTTACCAAATATATACACATGTATATGTCTGTGTATGGATGTGATTTTTATGTATATTTTTTATTTGAAAAAGGTTACGAAAAATTTATATTTATCATATAAAAGGATATTTATCAAAATATGCACAACATTCAGCAAGGTGTCTTTATTTTCAAACTTTTATGCTTGAAAATAGCCTAATATGAGCACTCCGGAAGAGGACCAACTGAAATAATTTTATTTATAAACAATTATTAAGTAAAAATAATTTTATTGCTAATAATGTGTAGATAAGGCTCTCTCAATGCCATTTGTGAAGAAATAAAGTACCGGGAGAAAGAAGTAGCTATTTGATGCTGAAAAACTTCTTGGGTCAAAATGACCCCTGGCTGTCCTTCTAGGTAGTGCGAAACTCCCGTCCTCCTAGTGTTAAGCAAGTTCAATGTCTGCGGCTGATCACGGTTCTTGTTCTTTCCTCGGGGAGGCTTCGTCGAGTCAGTTTTGGAAATCGCTTCGAGGTCGAGGAGGAGACGTGGTTAGACTTGATTTCGTCTGTTGCCCAAGGACGTTTCGCTGCCTTCTGTTTTGGACTTGACGGGCGCGGCCCATCCAGAGCTTCTGTAACGGATCCGTCATCTTTGTGCGTTTGTTCTGTTTTGAACTCGTGTTATACTCATCATCATCAGCAGCAGTCATAAGTCCGAATATTGGTTTGGTGCAGCGCTTAACGTAGCTGTCCTGTCAGCTAACCGCTTCACTCCTACATAAGTCTTAACTTTGACATCCTTCATAATTTGCCTAAGGTGAAATTGACTGAGGCAGGCGAGATGTAGTGGAAAGTATACATATTGATTTAAAAAAAACAAGATGGCACTTTTTCCACAAGTTTTACTTCGGTACGACGCGTTTCAACCTTTAGGTCATCATCAGGTACAATACCTGATGTATTGTACCTGATAATGACCTAACGGTTGAAATGCGTCGTACCGAAGTAAAACTTGTGGAAAAAGTGCCATCTTGTTTTATTAAATCAATTGCTTAAGGTGGCTGGAGCGGTAACCGTGGGTCATTGAGTGCACATTTTAATAATTTTTTAAGTAAGCCGAAAAAAAAATTCCAAGGCCACATTTTTTCTTAAGGCCGTTTTACGCGGTACATTTGTTTGTACAAACTCTTCCGTGAACTCTTGCATGAGGCAAAATGTATCGTGTAAAGCGGCAAATTGTATGAACGCTTGTGCGAATGTCTCAATGCCTGCACGGGAAATAGAACCTGTTCTAATTTCGTTGAGACAAACGTACATTCGCTTGTACAAAATCTTTCATCGTGTAAAGCGGCCTTTAGGACATGCGGTGTAACTCACCATACATACAGCAATGGAAATGATACAAGAATTATATTTTATATTTGTCTCCTCAATTAAAACATGTTATGACGAGTTTTTGGCGCGGTATTCCAAATTTTCATTCAAATACGTTTTTCGGATCTTTGACAAAAAAGTTTGAAATTGGACTGCGGACATTTACGAGTTTTATAGAGGACTAAAACTGGGCTCAAAAAGTGATTGAATAATAACAACAATGGGAAATATGCTAGAGAAAATGGCATTTTCATGTCTCATAAATTATCGAAAGCATCCGAATGAGCTTTATGGCAAAGCTTTCCGTTGGATCTGCCTCCCATAGATTTTACAACAACCTATAAACGTTAGGTGCAAGGAAATGCCGTATTAACAAGAGAGGCATTAAAAATAGTTTTGTAATAGCCTTTTGCAATTACTAGCGAGAAACGAGGACCCGATGAAGCTGGTATGTGGAGCATATCAATGAATGAGTGTTTGTCTATAGAAGCCTTAATCGCAGCGAGTGAAGCCTTCTTGGGTCATCCACGAAGTCACTGCTCTATTATTTCGGTGCAGTTTATTCATTGCAGTAATACTACGTTATCTTCAGACGTCTAAAGACGATGGCGGAGGCAGTCATCGAAACGTCGGCAACCAAATACGTGAACTGATGGAAGACCCGAGAAGACTTCACTCACAGCACACCCACACGCCGGGAAATAATCAAATCCTACGAAAATCTCCGTGCAGGGAAGTGTTCTCCTCATGAATTTATAATATGGCAACGAAATGGGTAATGTCAGAATAAGCATAAGAGTAGACTTAATGCTGTGGGAATGGGGTGTATACGGCAAAAGTCGGACGGAGAGCTTCAGGAATGATTGGGTTATTCTAGATTATGGGCTGGTTGCTCTAGTAATGGATATCTTTGAAAGGACCGACCGTTGGTCCGGCCACCTCGAAATAATCGATGGAAGTTAAATAAAGAAACAAATAAATGATAGCGAAGTGAATTGTGTGAGCAGAAGGGGTGGACCGATAAAGTTATGGGTGAATGTGGTGGAAGAGACTTGTAAGAGAAGGAATATTAGGATTATTTATAATAGGAGAGCGAGTGTGAAGCAGTGAATGAGTGTAATAGAATCTTTGACTTTGCTATCCCCGAAGCAGAATGGCGTGACGCGATACATGTAAAGAAAACCACAGAATTGTCCTTTACAAACGTAAAAATTTCTCAATCGGGTGGCTTCTACCAATAAATCAGTGGGGTACTCGTCGCTCGCAGGGAGGATGTGTATACTAGAGTGTCACGTTGTAATCTCACGTGCGGAGACCTCGTTAATCACGCCAAGGTATGTTTTTGCACAGAAGCCAAGTTCCCTCTCAGGATTGGCGGTGCAGGAGGGTGGAGACGGTGCTGCCGCCAAAAACTGCCATCCGGAAGCACACGAGTCGTCAAAATGAACAAAAGGAGAAACTCAAGGAGTGTTTTCTGCTGGAGGGACATTTCTGGTCTATTTACTTTTATCAACGAAAGTACAGAGAAAGATGAAAATAAATAATAGGACACAGAAAAATGTGGAAAAATTCGCTGCGACAGTGGGTAAGGGGGAAATTTGCCGGCAGATAAGTGAGCATATTGTAATTAGGGTGGCGTGCCTGGGCACCGTTTTGGGGAAGATGGCATTAAGCTTACCCGTCTCGCGATCCAGGGTTGAAATATGTAAACGTTCGAAATCGCTGCGCCCGCAAGAGTCACGTCCGGACACGAAGAGTCGAGACAATTACTCCGGGATGGCCCGAAATTCCACTTCCGACGAATTCCAGTAATGCTCGGCCATATACAGCTGATAACGACCGTAACTACCTTTGCAGCCACTTTTACCATTGGTAATTTGCTAAAAATACATTGAAATGCCTATTTTTAGAGACGATTTCTCCATTAAAGTGGCTGGAGCAATTTTTGTTTATGTACAGATTTGCGTGAAACTTTGCATAAGTGTTCACATTAGTGATATCAATAGATTGTAAATAATAGTAAAATATTGCATCATACTGATTTTTTTTGGAAATTCAATTCTATTAAACACGTAGCCTTGTGGCACATGGCATATAATTCGTAATGATTCGATTACATGCGTATAGTTTTTATAGTAAACCTGCTATAATACACTTCTTGTCAAACAAACTTGCTAATAAATATCAAGGTGTCATGCAAAGTCCAATAAACGAAACCAACATTTTTCATTATAATTTTGTCTAAATTTCAAATCCAGCGCCGAAAACTATTGTCATAACATGCTTAAATTAAGGAAAATAATTTAAAAATATAATTCTTCTATCATTTCCATTCCTGCCTGAATGGTGAGTTCCAACGCATAAACAGATGCAGCAGATTTTTTTTCAGCTTGCTTAAAAACAATTAAAATGGGCACACAGAGACCCACGATTACCGCTCCAGCCTCCTTAATAAAGCAGCGAATTTTCAGGAAAACCGGTGGAGTAGCTACAGTTCAATTCACCCGGGGTATTCTTTCAATTGTCACCCTTCCTTTGGAAAATATACGCACAATACACACCACAACCAGTTAGACACAATTTGAAATAAGAGTTTTTTGAAAAAATATAATTAAAAATTGAAATGTTCTATATAAATTTTGTTTATGAACTAGTAACCCGTCAAAAATGACAGGAAAAATACCCAGTGTGCAAATCTTATCAGTATAAATTTTATTTCTATACGTTTTGTGTGGGTTATTGCACTCTTGATTGTCGTATGAGGCCATAACTAACGTTTACAAATTATAAACATCTGCGCTATATTGAAACGTTGTTGACGTTAGCGACGTGGATGCTACCGTCATTAACAGTTATTATGGGGCTTATGAGCCTAAGTTAAGGCGTGTTTATTTTTCCAATTTAAATTTACTTGGAGAAAAAGTGTAAATTCGAGGATTTGACCATATATATGTAGTGCTATACGAATAACATGCCATCAAAACTAAATAACTGGTTTCAGTCATTTTTTCCATCATTAGTATCGATCCCACCCCCACCCCTGGGCTTTATCTTTCATTTGTATTAGTTGAAATGAAAAATGCATTTTTATTTTTTTTAGCTAATTATTTTTGATACCATAAAAATGTATTTCGTTTGCTTTCTGATATCATAAGGATAACATATATTGGGATAATATACAATAGATCTCTCTGGATAGTTTTTAATCTTCTTATGGCTAAAAAGAGTATCACTCACTCAGTGATTCAACCCGAAGGTTGGTTGGAAAGTTGAGGGTAGAGCTCAACCCGGACTAAGCCACAGGTGTTTAAATTTCACACATTCAGGGTAGGGGGACCAGTTCCTTTCCCTGGGCCACCTCGCACTCCGAAGATTTTTGTTTGGGGGCGTTCAAAGGCTTCACCCGGATATGAACCCGGGACCCTTCGATCAGTAGCCAAGCGCTCTACCCACTAGGCCACCACGCTCCCCTAAAGTGTAAAAAGTGTATAGCTAACTTTAATGTCTAAAATGCCGCGCCGAAGAATTGCTGCCTGGATTGGCCACTCCCCCCTTAGCTACTGACAGTTAGCCTCTGACAGAAGCTATTCCAAAAAATAAGGCTTTTCCCATTATAAAGTATATACTAGCCGCATCACACCCATATCGGTTTGTTTCAAATTTAGCAGATGAATAAACGAGGAAATAGCACAATCATAAATTAGCATAATTACTACTTGAGATGTTATTTTTAGGCATATGCTATATTCATACAAGCATACAAGTGAAAATTTGTAGTATTCGTCATAATTATTCCCGATTATCAAATCTTTTTGAAAGAACAGTGATGATATTTAGTAAACATTCAGGATAACCTTACACCAAAAAGATAATTTGCCTAGCCAATAGATGCATCCATGCATGCAGCAATATTTTGACTTCAAAGATATTATCACGGCAAACAAATATAAGCCTTACTTGTGTTACCTTCGCATCTTATCCTAAATGGTTAGTCATAGATTCATTGTAAGAGTATTCATTGAAAATAATGTAATTTTATGTGTAAAAGGTTTCCGATTTATTATTAACTATAGCCCATGTCTAATACACCCCCCACGAAATGATCGTCTTGCACGTGTTGGCTTTTAGACGCATTTTATTTCATCACCTTAGTCGTTAACAGACGTAAAGTATATTTGGAGCATGCTCTTATATGACAAGGAACTGAGTACATTACCGGCTGCAGAGAAATAAGACTGGATGCCATTGTAGTATGGCGTTATCGAAGAATTAGTAATATCAAATGAATAGATCTTTCCCCTGGCACACACCTTTTAGGTGGCTTGGAGGATACTGTATAGATGAATGGACGGAATCGCCAATGGATATGTCCTATGAAGAGTTAGGGAGAAAATATGTACTGAATGCTCTCCGGAAAAAAAGGCAACCTTATTGGACGTATTTTGTGACATAACACCCTTCACAAAACAATAATCGAGGGAGAAATGAAGGAAAAGAATTTTCTAAGAAGACCATTGATGGGCCATAGGTAAACGGGAGTTGATACTACGTCAGAAAAACCGTTATCAGAACGCTGGGGTTTTCAACTAGCTGATTAAAATTTCTGATATCATCATTCCGTTCTTAAAAGATGAATCCATGCGGGAAATTTTGTTTGTAAATTTGATACCAATCGCATCGGAGAGAATAAATGGAAAATTTCGCAAAAAATATACCATTTTAACGGAGCAGCACTTATTGTTAGATATAATTTTTAATTATTGCGGTAATATACCGGTTAAGGCAGGTTTAAATGGCAGTTAGTACAAACCCTTTATATTTTTACATGTACAGGACCCTATAGATAATGATTTTTTCTTCGTCAGTCATCAATCACGTGACCTACTAATGACAGGCAGAAAGCGTCGGTGTACACTCCGTGCCGCAGCTCCGGCGACGCAGTCAGCGTCATAAGTTGAAAGATTAGCATCTCCGACGACAATGTCGCCTGCGTTGAAGATATCGCTTCGTGTTGGGCGACAACTCACAAAACGGCTGCATGAAAACGTAGCTTCAATGTTCCGGTATGTTCTGGGCTATGGTGTCGATCACGTGGGATTCAATCGTTTCGTTCCCCTTTAGCACCGCCTTGCCCTATCGCTTAGAGTAGGTTAAGGTTGAGTTCGAACACACACACACATTACGTCCGCGGATTCACGTCACGGCGGGTGGCGTGGGTCCTCGACCCAAGCGAATTCCTGCCGCCGCGGCCGCCTGCGCCGCGCCGCCGAGATAAGACCGCGACAAGACGGATCGACTCTTGGACTTAGCGGTTCCGAGGGGTAGAGAACGCGGATGGGGGCCCAGTAGCAACTTCCGCCCAAGGTCAGCCGGGCTGCAAGCGTTTTCGTGATGCATCTCTCGTTCTATTTTTTCCGTTTTCTTTCATTTTTATTTTTTTAATTCCTGACCCAGACGGAACGGTGGTCTGCGGTTTTGTGGTTCTCTTTCTCTCTCTCTCAAGGACTTGGATGCTTGGGCCTCAACGTCTGCAAAAGGAGAACGAAGCCAACAGTGCTGGCCAATATTTGCTAGGTGTCCACGTAGGATGTCCGTGAAACTCAGTTTCTTTCGCTGTCACTCTCTTGTCTGTTGTGAGGCTGGCGTTTTACGATGAATTTTATGAACGCTTATTTCCTATTTTATGGAGACTCCCGCGCGCCGAGAATATGTGTAGATACGATGTGAAAATTTTATCTTGTTGGAATATCATTTCATAAATTTTCAAGTAGGTACCTTTTTTAAGGATATTATTAAAAATGATATTATCCTTTTATAAGGATTAATATTTAGAAGATATAAGAGATAATTTAAGGATATTATCATCTTTTAAGGATATTATTTTGGAATATTGGTAAAATTTTCAAGAAAACGACTCAATCAACGTTAGTGTGCTAAATTGTATGCTGATGTATGCTGTTTGGTAAATTTAAAACAGTTATTTCACACACAGGATAAGTAAAATCCCTGAGGAACTCAATAAATTTGACGAAACGTTGACTAGGCCTGATTGTCTTGTTTTCTAGAAAATGTGACGTACACTCCAAAATAATATCCTTACAACCATTATTCGTTGTAAGGAGGTTCTATTATAAGTACCTGTATAAATTGTGCGGATACTGGAATAGAAAATTTATCTCACTTTTTCCGTTCAAAAATTTATCTCACTTTTTCCGTTCAAAAATTGATGACCATCTAGGTTTCCTTTACCTTAAATATTCATCAGATGTGTATGACCTCGAACTTCAAAGGAATGCCGTCAATATTTAATTGATATGGAAGTAATACCAATTTATGATATTGTCTCAGGGCTGATGTCGTGGAACTTGTGAATGACGACAGAATAAATCTTTGTAGTTGTCCACTGATATATATTTGATGCGACCGGTTTGGGTATTTAAAATCATTACCAATTTAGTAGATACGTGATTGGAATCATCGCAAATGGTTCAAATCCACTTGGAAAAAGCGTACTTTTTTCCTCCGCTCATAAATCCGTATCCGCTAAGAACAATTAGGTTAAGGCAGTTCCACCGTGAAAGGACTTTAATGTAATTTTGTTCATATTCTGGGTAATAATAGAAGTAAATATTCTCTATCTGAAATTAACAACCAATTCCAACCTTTTCTCGCTATTTTCCTCGTAAATTATACTTGAAATTACTCGGTGCTAAATGGGAGAAATATGGTGAAAAATAGTATTTAATATAAATGCCATTTTCAGACAAAACTGTTTATTGGAAGGGAAAACTCAACATAAATTGAATAAAAATAAAATAGATGCATCTTACCACCTTATTTTTTTAGTTTTTAGCTAATTACTACGATAATTGAAGTCAAAATGTGGCAATTCCTTAGAAATGGCGCTGCAGTCGGTGTCTACGTATATAAAAAGTTTTCATTAAAATGTATTTCCGTGAATTAATCTGTATATTTTGTGCCTTAATTTCGGTTTTCTATAGCAAACGCATACGATCAGTGAAAGCAGGATTTTTTAAAAACTCAATTAAGCAAAAAGTTGGAATCAAGTATTTGTTTTGACGCAAACAGTTGCGGTGTAAACTCCTTAAGCTCTCACGGAATGGACCACTGATGCGACCCCGCGGAACAATTCGGACGGAGGGATGGTGCATGATTTATCGTGCCTTCTCGTCGGCAATCCAGTCCCCGTCTCCCAAGGCAACGCGGAGAGTATTTATGCACTTTCTCGCGTCCGGTGCCTCCAACTCCTTCCACCCACGCCCACGGGTGCGCTACATTATCCAAAAGGAAACTGAAGCCAAATTCTTAAAAAATGAAAACGGAAATAAATTAAATGCCTTTAAAAAAATACTCCCGCGACACCTATCCCCACCGGAAATTAAGACCCGAGATTCTCCGTAGAACGGGCAGTTTCCCCTGAATGAGCTCTCGACGCGACGTCGTTAATTAAGGCATGTCTTATTTTCGTCGTTTGAAAATTAGTTCAAATACTGCTCTGGAGAAATACCTAAAATATTGTGTTCTTAAAGGTGGTATTATGCACCAGTAGTAACTAATGGAAAGTAAAAGTTGGATACTAAACCTGCAGGTTAGCGAGCAAATATTACTTTGGGGTAAATGATCTAAAGTGGACTTTATCAATTATGTTCCCACATTTAATTGAAACATCTGCTGAATAATTTGTAATCATCTCATCATGCATAAGACAGCTACGTCCGTTCTAATGATTAAAAAAATGGCTAACGAAAGAATAGAATAAGTAAAAATTAGTAATAGTCGAAGCACCCTATAACACAATCCTACCTACCTACCTCTTCTCTAAACTTCTTCATTTCTCATTTATCCGACCATTTTATCTTCAGCATCCCCCTCCAACACCAGCTTTCGATTGCTTCTAATCTTTCTGGTCTGCTTTTCCAGTGGTCCTTGCTTCCGATCTATATAGTGTCACGCTCCACACAAATGTTTTTACGTATTGTTTCCTTGTTTCTAGTCCTATCGTTTTTGAACTCAGTGGTCTTTTTATCATGACCGCTTTCTTAGCTTAGGCTATTCTGCGCTTGATGTCCGTCGTACTTCTTCCGTCCCACGTGACGCTGCTTCCGAGGTAGGTGAAGGAATCCACTTGCTCTAATATCTCTCCTCTTAGTGTGACTTCTGTATTCAGCTTCTTTCTTCTGCATACCAGAATTGTAGTATACTTCTTATTTATTTTCATGTTATATTCTAGAAGAACTTTTTCCATTGTGTTCAATAATCTTTGATGACTATCGCGATTTCCTGCTATGACTGCGATATCATCTGCGAAGCGGAGCGTGCTTATTTATTCTCCGCTTAATTCCGCTTTATTCCATATCTTATGCTTCACTTATTTCCTCCTCCTAATATATGCTGAACAGTCATGGAGTTTACGAAGCAGAAAAAAGTGTATTTTTAAATCAGAAAATCGAAAAAACATTCCGAACTATTTCCATCTGCAATTTTGCGTACTACATGCAATTTAGTTTAATAAATAGTTCGGGAATAAGAACTGTTCGGGGAAAATGGATTCCAGGTTTGGGAAAATAATTCATTCGGTTAATTTGGGGGCCGGGATAACCGATTCGTGAAAATGACCTGAAACCTTTTTTAGTCATTCTCTTCTTGCTAAATGGATATTTTCGCTGCTTAATTGCTTTCTCCCCCTGTGAAAAGACCCTCAAGCCCTTCTGTGGAGTAAAAAATAATGAGTTTAAAAACGAAAAATCAAATCAGGCTGTTAATAAAAAGATGGAAATATCCTCGAGTAAAATATTTGACAACAATAGCCTCCACGTCATACACTGCGCTCAAACGTAAAATTACAGAATCTAAAAACACACGTATCTGGTCACAAAAGATTCGGGATGAATGTTCGGGATTTGTGATTCATAGTCACAACAAGAACGCCTCTCTATCTCTCCCCCAGTTGCAAAAAAACGAGACGAAACTTGAAGAACCACCAACTCGCTGGAAGCTGGGTCGCGTCCAGTTTTTTTAACCATTTCGCCGTTCCAACTGCCCTAGTCTCGAAGCTTGTTTGCCTACTCTGACGAACTTGCTCCTCTTAAATCATCTGCATCCTTCACAGTTCCCCGAGGCCGTGCGCTTTCTTTGCTGTGTTTTTTTTAACCCGTACCGAGACCTCGTGACGGGAAAGCTTTGTTTTTTCCAAGTTCCCCCAAACCCTTTTGGTTGCCAACAATGGTCTCGCTGCAGTTATCCCAATGCCGCGGCCGCCCAGATCCAAACAATATACGACCGGTTGTTACGCGTAACGCATCGAACGTAATAACTTAATTATAATTTTATATACCGCTCCAGCATGGTTCGTTCGGGTTCGTAAAATGAAATAGAAACGAAAGAAAATTACCTCGCGCCATGCATAAATTTAAGATCAAAACTTAGGATCTCTATAAATAACAGCTATAAGAATGGAAATATACGACACTACATCAAAGCCATTATCCCAGAGGGACTTCATAGTTCAGAATTCGTGATACTGACAAAGAAAATGGAAGTACTAGAGAAGAAATATAGGAAAATCTTAAAGAAAATCATCGGTCCGGAAACAAGAGTGGATAGTACAAACGCACCAAGTGCGTGAAGGAAGAGGAAACATGAAGATCTTAAAAAAAAGGCGGAGAAGATTACGCATATAATACCCAAGAGTTATTGGAATTTTATGGGTACATCTTAAGCACGAGTGATTTTATATATTGGTTTGTCTATATTTTGGTTTGCTGTTGTCTGCTGTTTGCTGTTATATCAGTTGATTCCAATAATTTTATTGATTGATGAATTTGAATCAAATTATATTGAATTCGAATTCCGCCCCTTACATCACACTCCAACTCGAATGGTTAAAAGTTGGTGTCATAAGTTTTGACCTCGGGACATCGGCTTAAACTATGTTCCTCTGTTCAAAGTGACCCGGTCTTTGGCGGAGATCTCGGTGCAGTTGTCCCTCACTGCGATCACGGCGACCCGAACAAGCTCCAGGGATGTGTGCTTGCTCTGCGTTCATTGCGAGCAGCGACCGAATAGGGGATCATTCCATTGCACTTTGTTTGCCTTTGGGAGAGGTCGTGGGGGGGGAAGGGGAGGTAGAACAAAAAGAGAGAGGCTGTGTAATCAAAAGCTGTACAATCAAGGCCGGCGGAAGTTCTGGCGTTCGTTCGTGCGGCTTTGGGTGTCTTCGCTCGCGACTGAGCTGTGCTTTGCCAACCTCCCCACGGAGACATCCCTTCCCCATGGTGGTCATCGAGTTTTCAATTATTGCCGGAAGACGCACTCAGCGAGGAAAGCGCTGGTAAAAATGGAGGAACTCCTTTCCCTTCGTACTTTCCTTAAGCCGATACCCACGGTAATATTTTTCGCGAATCAATTCACGTATAAATTCATGAAAACTCTCAGGGTCGTACTGTGCCTGCGCGTGCCAATATTCTTTGAGTTTCTGTAAATTAGGTAACTCTGTAAATTCTCCGCAAAACACGTCCAATGATTGGTTTTTCTGTACGCATGAGCTTCAACCATACCCTCGATTGGGACTACTTCGACTACTGGAGAACATAACGTCATTTAAAGACACCGTATTTTTCAATAGTTGAAATAAGGTAAAACGGTTAGTAAAATACACATCGTATGCTTGAGCGAATCGCTGATATATTATTTCATATAATGGCATAAGCAGAGTTATGCAGGGTGTAACAAAAAAAGGTGCACTGGCTATACATTTTCGGATTCTACACCTGAAATGGAACAAAAGATTTGAACAAATTTTTCTAAAATTCCGCTTCGTTTAGTGTCTGTATGTATTTTTACTTAAAATATCATGGCTTAAGTACAATATTTTTCTTTAAAATTTGGTGGATGTTTTAACCTTATGAACATCTCATGGGACAAAAATGAAAACTGTTATGACTTCCCGTTTCAAAATGGCGGTCGTTCCAAATTTTCAATGGTAAATTGTAAAAAACCTGTTAACTTTACGAAAACGTTTCCAGAAACAAAAAAAGTTGTAAATTTTATTGTGATTCCAACAGTACCTGAATTTCGGATTGAATTGAAACTGCTACGTTGGTATTTCTAAATGCATTATTGTGAGCCAGTATCTTTGTTCATGCAACTCATTCCGTTGATACTTTAGGCTATTGTTTGCCTTGTGGGGGTAAATTCACGCCGTGTAATTACTATACTGAGGCTCGTGCACTCAGTGGAAAAGTCTTCGTTTTTTGTTCCTTATCAAAAAATTACCATTCAGGCCGTTACAGTCAGCGCCCAATTCTTCAAAACTTTTCCTGCTCATATGAAATCGAGGCATCCACGTTCGTGAAACCTGTTTCATGATTATGGATTTCATGAATAAATTTACTAATATATTTACTATGGTACAAGTACTTGTTTCGGATCACTATCTTGGTTGTAACATCAGCATTTTCTCGATTATGAAAACGGAATAAATGTTTGACTGAATGTTGTATCTAAATTAATTTCCTTTTCCGTCGTTCTATCGTTATCTCGCGATGTGCGTTGTAGCATCTCCTCATTTTGTTCATGGACAAATGTAGCGGGGGTATCCATTAATCCCGTCTGTGCAAGTATTTAACTCGGGTCTTCCGTATGTTTCTAGAAGACCAACTCTCGCTCACTTCTATCGGGTTAAGAGAGTTTGCTTTAGGGTAGAGGACAACAAGAAAGCAACAGTTGGATATTTCAAATTTCCTGAGGTCATTGACCCAGAGTGGCGCTCTGTCCTTAGCGGCCTTGACCTGAATTTCAATCCAAAGAGAGGAATGCACTGCAACTGCCATTCCGCCTCGCTAGAAAATTCGCAGATTCACGCCACGATTCGGTTCCTTGCTGTCAAAATAGTGCTATGTAATGGAAATGGAAACCATAGGTCATCTTAGTTTCTTTCTCATTTCTATCAACGGTTTTTTTCACGAACGACGCGACTAAATGAACCTTTTCATTGCAATACGTTTCTGTCTCTGTCTCCCTACGGTCTCGCTGTTTGGTCCTCTTTGTTTATCGGCAAATAAAACTCTTATTATTTATTTGTTGATTAGTGCTATTTATTATGTAGTTAATTGTTTATTTGTTTTTAATAGTGTTGTAATTTGTCCAATGTAATTAGCCTGCAGCTGTTTTTGACGCAAATAATAAATAAATATATTTGGTTGAGGAAATGCAGTGTTCACTTTACCCTCATCTCTTCCTCGAAGTTTGACTATCACATAGCCGACGTAATCAATGAAATGGTCATCTATGTGGGTTGTTTAATATCGTAAATTAATTCTTTTGCATTCCAGAATGCGACGGCTGTTACCTGTAGTGATGATTAGTATCACAAAACGTTCATACGTTGGCTGAGTTTCAGGGATCATAAGTTTTTTAAATTACATGAGTAGCTGTACGTTTCTGTCTGAGTCAGGGAGAGCTTCCGGTCTGGTAGAGATGACGGTGTAGTAAACCTTTATCAGAATATTTAAACGTAATTCTCAATTAGTTATTGACTGTACATAGTGTGCATAGTTCTTAGGTACATACACTACAATGTGTAAATTGAATACAATGTTTTCCTCGTACTTGAGTGGTTTGTATTATAAAAAATGTTTCTGCCAACTCAAATATACAATCCAGATGCATGTGCGTTAACCGCAGGCATTAAAAATAGTCTAAAAAAGTGCGTAAGAAGCTTGAAAGGTCACGCGTTCCAAAACGGTAACACATGCTCCAAAACGGCATCACAACGGCACTGAACGGATCGCATCTTTTCTGTGCCTATATTTCGATAGGATGAATCAGTTGGTTGTTTTCCTCCAAGAGAATAACAGCGATTACTTTTATTTAATACTAGGTGGTCGTCGAAATTCAACTTCAATTTGTTTTGTTTTCCTTCTTTAGTTCGCTTATGGTTTTCCAGGCCAACTTGGTCCTTGTCCCGCCTATAAATCGTTCGATTTCTTGGCATTTGTTTTCCCATGCTTCAATTTTTACTTTACTTATTTCTTTTTTAGTTCGTATCTTTTCTTGCATATTCTATACGGTCTTCAGGATCATTAGATGATAACCATTTATTATATGAATCTTTCTTTTGTTCCACCAGTTTTGCTTGGTCATCTGTCCACCAATAATCCAGAGACTTTCTGGTCCTAGCTTATTTTTCACCAAGTGATTCGAAAGCTGCTTCACGAATCTACATCTATCTACAAAATACCCTGCAAGCCACCTCAGGGGTGTGTTGCAGGGGGTGAGTATTCACCAACATGCATTACACTATACCCTTAAGTTAGTGTAACTACGACTAATAATGCATTATCATAACTCGCTAATGCTTGTCACGAGGCGAAGCCTCACAAGCATGCACTACACTACAGATATGCTCACAATGGAGAGGGACCGTTAATATATATGTATTGTGCAACTACACAAATGGAGAGAGACTCAAGACTTATGTAGAAAACATGCACGGCGTGCTGTTAGTACTAGGTAACAGATAAGGATTCAAGTATTAGGGAGTACTACTACTACTAAGAGCTACACTACCTATCCACAAACCTAAATTAAAGTCTCAATGGCAGCTGTTATGGCCCCTTTTCGTTCGTGGGACAAATTACAATTTAAATCTGTCCGTTCTGCAGTCTAGTTCCCTAATTTTATTCCCATGATCTGATCTACCATATTATGTCGGATTTCGTAAAATATTATCAACGTCGTCGGAGAATAGATCGGTTTGGAATAATAATAGATTAAGTCTAAATTTTAATCGACGGTCTGAAAGCGTTTCCCGTCCCAGTTGCTGCAAAAGGTTAGTAACACTAACGAGATTATCATAACGGCCTTTATCGTATCTTGCCGATCTTCGCTGCACGCGTTCTAACTCTGTTTCCAAGCCTATCTCATAAGGATCCCAAATACTGGCAGCATAATCCAAGTGGGGTCTAACAAGGGAGAAGTAGCTGATTTCCCTAACTTTATCGTCGCACTTGCCAAGTACTCTTAAAAAAAATCCCAATTTACAATTAGCTTGACCGATAATTTCTCGAATATGTTTACTCCACGATAGATCATTAGTCAGTTTAACTCCGAGGTATTTAACCGTTTCTACAGTCTCTAATTTACTGTTTTTTATGCAATAGCTCCTACAAGGAGCGTTTTTCCGTTTCCAATAATTCATAACAACCCATTTTTTCAGGTTTAATTCTAGCTGCCACGCATCGCACCTCTCCTGCATTGCCTCGAGGTCCTTAGTTAGTGCTAGCTTATCATTAAGGCTACGGATTTCTATGTTTTGTCCGAGTATGTTTTCCAGTCTTTGCTTGTATAGACCTTTTATAGATTCTTCCTTTAACGATTCGATATTGTACTGTCTTTGCTTTTCTTTTCTTTGTTCTATTGTTTTCATGGTTATTCCTATTGGTACTGTTTTTCTATATTTTGCATATATTTTAGCTCTAAGTAAGAAATGGTCGCTTCCTATTTCTGCCCCTCTGTATACTCTTACGTCTTCTGTTTTTTAGTTGGTATTTTGTCTTTGTATCAGGTAGTCTATAATGGATTTCAGTTTTTTCGTTGGTTGTATCCAGGTGTACTTATGATTTTCCCGGTGTTGGAAAAATCCCATTCATTAGACGGAGAGAATTTTCCTCACATAACTCTATCAGACGTTCTCCGTTATTATTCACTGACTCCTCTCCATATCTTCCTATTACCTGATTTCCCTGTTTTTTCCCTGTCCTAGCATTCATATCTCCTAGGATTACCAATTCTTTTCTGTCCGGGATCTTCATGAATCTCCATTGATTCATCTTTTTTAGTTGCTATTCCATCATCATTTGGAGCATATAATGCCAAAATTACTAAAGTATACGACCATATTTCTATTTCCATTTTCAGTATTCTTTCATTTATTTCTTCCCATTATTTTATTTTATTTTTCATCTTTTGTGAACAGTAATTGACACCCCATCTCTTACTTTTCTACTCCGCTGTAAAAGTGTAAGTAGGATGAATATAAAGTCAACATAAATGAGAATAAACAAGATTTTTTCCAATTACCAAACGTTTTACGTGATTACGAAAAGATTCTAACATTGAGAATATTTTCTTAAACCCTGCAAGTTTCAGGCCGCGACCACTAGATGTTATTAGTTCCGACTCACTCAGGTAAGAAAATCCTCTAAAATCTAGAATCTCGTCTTAGATGTCAGCTGTAAGAATATTTTCCTCTTAATTTAAGAATACTTTTTTTCAGTGTACTTAATTGACCTTCAAGCACTGTGGCTAAGATGAAGCCTGTGGTTGAGTTTTTTCGAATGACTTGCCGATTCTATGGTATTCAATTTTGATTCAATACATGTTCTGATTATTTAGGTTATTTACAGTTTGATAAAGTTTAGATGGTGGTGCTTGACCTGTGGTAAAGTTTGTTATCGCGTAATGATTTGGCGGATTTTCAATCGTTTTCCTGTCCTTGAGCACAGTTATATTTTTTAAGGCTGGGAATTCTGTGTATGGGTGATCAAAAGTTTTATTTGTGGACTGCTTTTGTGTGCTGGATGATAAGATAATTTCTATCGGTATTGTACGCAATGTTAGCCAGGTTGTATGATGACGATTAGATGCTGTTGATGGGGTAGATAATGCAGTGACTTGAAATGTAGTTATATTGCTGGATTGGTTAAGGAAAAGTACCTAACAATGATGGAAACTGCCGGAGTACCGGTCGTTCGTAGTTCTCTTGTGAACATCGCCACTCACGTTAAGATTTTTGTTCAAGTTTAAGTATTAGTCAGGTGTTGTGACTTGAAGAGCATTTGGAGATCAAGTGGATGGAGAAAGTTGCCAATTAAGCCCCTAGAAGAGGTGAAAAAAGACGAAGCCTGATTGTTATTCTGCAAAATAGAAAACTTATTTATCATATGTACTTGAGGTTGCATAATAGTCGCCTCAAACAACCACGAATGCATATAGATGGGAAGTAATACAGACGAAGTCTCTTTCAAATATTTACTTCAATCGGCTACTGTGTCGCAAAACGTGTTACTAATATTTTCTCTCTCCTTATTCGCAGAGTTTTCATTAACTTCTTTTGTCTCCAGCTCTTCGTCGGATTACGTTTAGTATAAATTAAATATTTTTTGCCCTTATATGTATAAATAGGCTATAGTCTATACCAAGTATCAGCAAGTATGCATAAAGTTTCTGGATTTATGGGGTCTTAATAAACTGCCATTGAAGATTTTGCGCTTCTGACTCTGATTTTCATCTTGCCAAGTGCCTTCGTTTTCTCTTGACCGGTGAGCATAATTTTGCCGGAGATAGGTGGGTGTGTCACAACTGTGCTGGTCTCACGCCAGCCGCGGTAAGGGAGCCATGAGTAATGGTCAATCTTGGCTTAAAATATTCCAGCTGCATTCAGTCTTTTAAGTGCGAACAGGGACAGAGGGTAACGTGCTGAGATTAGTGACGTACCCAGGGGCACTGGGTACGTCACATTATTTATTAATATTTAAGACACTTGTATAATATGAGTTAGTCAATTTAATTTTTTTAAACTGTTCATTTACAAGATGGAAAACCCAAAGGATAATGAGTTATTTTGGAAATAGTTACTAAAGTTAACGAACACGAAAACATGTCCTGCGTGTTACCTAGTCATCAGGGTACGATAATGTTATCATCGCTATTATTTAGCTAATGATAACGGCAATGTATTAATGTTTTAGCCGTATACAATGGGAATAATAGATGGATATACCTTTCAAGGGGAAATATGACGACATTTACAAGTTTTATTGGAGTATATGGAAAAAAGTCATTTCTCACCCTTCAAAATTGCAAATTCGGCACCCTTGCGGCACGGGTTGCAGGGGGTGGATTGACTCCAAAATTCGCGTACGTTATGTTTCCATCAAAGGAATAAGACGCTGAAATTTTGGCCTACCCTAGGGGGGGGGGGGGTTCCAAGGGCTCTGAATAAATTTACGTTGCTCGCTTCGGCCATGATCACAATTATTTTGATTGCGTGAAAGTATTCCCCAGTATCAAGACGGTTCAGTTATAAAATTATGCAAAAGTTTATGAATGTAAGTATGTTTACATAGTTTTACTGGCTTCAGTCAAATGATCAAGTGTCATGCTTTAGAAATTGATAAGACAACATATATTCTGTGAAACTATAGCCATTGTGACAATGTGTATAGGTTAGTCTGCTGTTGTTTGGGAGTGATTTTCGTCGAAAAATTTCTGATTATAAAGGGTCATTGTAATAAATGATACTCCGTTCTAATTGGTATAATTTTACCATTAAACTTTGTTCATAGTATCATCATTCACTGAATTGACACATTGAGAGACAATTTAATGACACTATATATTATAATATTAATTATAACCATTCGTGGAATCATTTCTTTAGGTGCAAAATTGGTAATGAAGTAGTAGGTAACCATTATAATTCGCATTCTGTAATAATTTATTTTCATTAAAAAAATTAGCCTCTGTCTGCTCAAAATTGTTCGATCGACTTTATAATTTTTTAATTTGCTATTTATTGTATAGATTTAAAATGTTTTTATTCTATTGTAACATCAGGTAACAAGACTTGATCTAACGTCCTTATTTCTTTTAAAATAATGACTGCAGTTGGTGGTGTTGATTTGTTATCAACCTTTCAAATCAGTCGATCACTTAATTTGTCTATTCTTCTGGAGCCCTGTGATTCATTTCAATATTTGTGTCTCAATGGTCTCAGGGTTCCACCTCAAATTTCCCCTGAGAAGCAATACTTATACCATGTTCAGATTTAATAATTAGATATGTAGTAGGAAATAAGCTGACTTCATTTTTTATCCCTTACGTTCTTGTTATATAATATACTTATTTCTAAATTTCACGGATGATTACTTGAGTCGTGACTTAAAATGAATCAAGAGTTAAATCATTTAAGTGACTCAAATAAAAATTATTGAATTAGTAAAAGGAACTTTGCCAACGTTCCCATCTCTACTCAAGAGTATCGACAGAGCCCACCGCTATCGTAGATCGTATTACGTTACGAGTTGCTGTTGAAAGTAATGGATGTTTTGCATGAGGAGAGGTACATACTAATTAAAGCAGAAACATTAATTAATTACGCTGCCATATGTAATTCACCTTCATTTTGATATACCGTTACCGTTATTTCTTATTTGTGTAATTTTTCTCATCTCTCGAATTCATTGTGGCTTTAGTATCCATTTGTTAATTTTGTAAATAATGACAGTATGCTATTTAGTATATTTAATTTTTCGTTTTGATTTAGTTCTTTGTCTTTTATATTTACATGCATTAACAGTCTTTTTTGTTGAATTCAGGTGAGTGCCATTTCTCACGCCATCTTCTGAGCCAGTGAAACATCACTCAGTGAGTGAGTACACTTAATATTTTTGTGATGGTGGTAAATTTTCAATGAACGAGACGGTTGCAGAAAACAGACTAAAACTAAGGCAGTACCTTAGAGCAATATTATTTTAACCGTGGTGGCGTCCAATTTGTGTTACAAGTATTGAAAAAATCTGTTTTTCTAATGCCGTTACGTTTTCACAGAAACTAGTTAACGCTCGGAATACCCTCGTAGCTGTCGTATCTGGTGCTTTCCCGGCGTTCAGAAGGTCCATAATAGCCGAAGTTTCGACACTCGACTCGAGCATCGTCCTCAGGGCAGTCGTACCTCTGCTCTGTGGACAATGCTTGAGTCGAGTGTCGAAACGTCGGCCATTATGGACCTTCAGACCCGATGGGAAACCCGAGTGAATTTTGAGAATCCCTCGTAGTTATTGTTAGTCCGTCACTTGTATTAGTATTTCCATCCGCATCCCGAATTATATTGAAATAAATGAGTCTCTATTGATGGCCTATGTTCACAAAATGACCTATTTCTGCCGAGTCTCGCGTTCAGGAGAAAGGCCGGGTGGCAAATTTTCATGCCCTGGATTCTTGTTCTCGCGATGTCTATCCATTTTGATACTGGCGATCGTCATGACAATCCGTGTTAACTGAAGTTCGAAAGTGGATTACTGTTTATTTGTGTTAAACCATTCAATTAAATTGGTCTGCCTCGGTATCATTCAATCTTCCCTGTTTTCCTCGGAATGATCAATTTTGATAATTCGTATCGTTCCTAATTATGTGCTAGATGTTATAGTTTTTGTGATTGTATTGACAAGATTATTTCTTTTACCTAACCAGTTTTTACTTCGACGTATCCCTTATTCATCATCAGTATAATATATACAGTATCATATATATAGTCATCAACTCGAAGATTAGTTTGCAGCAGCTCTCCATACCACTCTCCTCTCTGCCATCCGCTTCATTCCTACATTATTCTTCCCTTTGACGTCACTCATAATTTGCCTGATGTTTTCCATTCTTGCTCCTCTTCTTAAATTCTTTTCATCCATTCCATTTTCCAATAATGTTGTCAATAGGCTGTTGTAACACAGAATGCGTTCAATAAGTGTGTATCTCCTCCTTTGCAGACTTTTCACTATTTTTATCTCGAACTATTCGGGAGACTTCTTCGTTAGTGATTACCTGCGTCCCTTCGATCTTCATAATTCTTCCTTGGCACCACATGTCCATTGCTTCCAGTTTCTTCTGGTCTGCAGATAATATTTCCCTGGCTTCACCGCCATGTTAGAGCATGCTCCAAATCTATGTTTTAATACAATAGCCGGTTGTTTTGCCACAAGTGAATTGTACTCTCCAAACTAAATCATTCTTCCAGGGCATCTCCGAAACGTATAGGAGTTATAGAGTTTAACCCAGTTCTGTTGATTGATCCATGCCGTTGATCATATGTGCGAGGATATTTCTAATCGATGCTCGCCAGTGCCAACGAGAGACGAGGCAAGAGCGCCGAGATTAAGATTGATCGCTTCTATTGCATCAGAGTGCACTTACGTTCGTTACTATGTCATCGTGGTAGCCATTTCAGTGCGGTGAATAAATTAAAGTACTCCTGCACTTGAGCGCTACCCGAGCCGAGCCGCACCCTTTGAAATGTCAGCGTATCGGGTCTTCTTGACAAGTTTTATCTGAGTGCAACAGCTGGGAATAGATTTCCTCTAGCATCCTTCGGTGGGAATCTCTCTAGTAAAAGTAAACGCGGAACTTTCGTGTTTCATTCCTGTGTTTTATTTGCAACGTATAAAACGATATTTTTTTCCGTGTCCTGAAGTAGCTTTCATAAAGTCATTTTACATGCTTTAGTCATTGTGTGAATACCAAATATGGTGCAGTCGTCAAGCTCGACTTTGTGAAATATCATCGTTAAACAGCATAAAACTGCGTACAATTTCTCAGAATGTTATCATAACGACCGGTTTCATCCAACTGTGGACATCAACTGATGATGTCCACTGGTGGATGAAACCGGTCGTTATTAAAACATTCTATGTATTTTTACAAAGTTTTTATCTCGTTTAACCAAATATGGTGCATAAAGAGTCCTATCTAATCGGCGCGAGACAATCCTACAGGGATAATTCTGAACCCACATTCGCACTAGCGGACCACTAGCACTTTTATATATGTAAATTCGGTCGAAGCATACGTCAAAAAAATAAGTGACGGCAGCTGTCACCTTGGAATTTCTCTTGAAAACGATTAGAAATGAAATTTGACTTGCAAAGCAAAGTTTATAAAGCCATATAGTAACATTTTAACAGTTAAACATAACAATGGCAGATTAATTGACATATGCATTCAAATTTGCTATCACGATCTCTAACGAAGTTCGCGACCATTGCCATAGCGGATTCCATGATGAATTACATAGTACGACAGGCACGGCGGGCTTACAAGACTAGCCCGTACCAGCTCTTTCGCGGACGTGAAATTGGGCTAAATGATGAAAATGTGACGTCACTTCCTGAATTTGGGGAAAATTTAGTACAGCTTGGACTCCTTAACGGTGAACGGTCCAGGGCCGATTCATTTTCGAAAGGGATTAATGCATGTACCCGCGTAGGTTCATGCGTCTAGTGAGGAGTTCTTAATAGTAGCTAATCGAAACAGATGAGTGCACCGGAAGTTGACACAGTTTAAACAAAAACTGCCCTATGATGTTCTCTTTTGTTGAAGAGTTAATTGCATAAATCGGTTATATAAATTTTAATCGATCGGTGGTTCCACCGTAAAACGACTTAAATGTGATTTTATTTATATCCTGTCTACTTGTCCTCTATCTGATATTAACTACTAAATCTTGCCTTTCCATGCTATTTTATTCTCTAATTGAATTTGAAATTACGTGGTGTTCAATGGTAGAAATCCGTACATATGTAAACGGATTATTACGCAATATCCCATGCGCCTCAGGGCTGTGTATTTGCGTGCAGTTTTTTTCACTTTTAATCTATAGATATCACTAATAAGAACACGTATGCATAGTTTCTTGCAAATTTGTACAAAAAAAATCGCTCCCACCACCTTTGGTGTCATAATATTTTTGCTGGTATCCCCGATTCTCGCAGAGAAAGGGCTAAACATCGATGCCGATGAGTGAATTAAAAAAATGTGTGGAATATAACCAATTCGTTGATTCTGAAAGAGCCTCATTTTACCACGTTTTCATTAAGTCGCTTTCTTGTTTGTTTGTCCTTCCGGGCATAATCTTGCAACTCAAATGTAACCCACTTCCCGATTAGCTATCGACTTAACATTTTCAGTACAGATCAGATACAGATGGCAATGCATTCTTACGCTATATCTAGCTCTTCAGAGGCAATATGAGCCGCTATTTTCGAAAATTTACATTTGTATTAATCGCTAAGCTGTTTGATTTGACAGCCATTTCCTCGCGTTGCGAGGTGGCCCAGGGAATGGAACTGGCCCCCCTACCCTGAATGTGTGAAACTCACACGCCTTTGGCTTGGTCTGAGGTGAGCTCTACCCTCACCTACCCCAAACCAACCTTCGGGTTGAAGCACTGAGTGAGTGAGCCATTTTACCACGTTTTTATTAAGTCGCTTTCTTGTTTGTTTGTCCTTCCGACTTGCCACCCGACAAAAAGATCGCGAGCGGAAGGCGTCTGCTGCTCGAAATCGAAATGAAAGCGATCAAATTTCTCACCTTGCTAAAGATCGAAAGCGAAAGTTCTTAGCTCGAGTGAATGAGTCTCCGGATGTCTATGTTTCTCGCCTTGCCTCTCAGCGAGTATACGCTGCTGAATACGCTACAATAATCCTTTGCACAAGGACTTAACCATCAACAACTTTGCGTATGGACGAAGCGGATATCGTCCGCTATATTCCTCCGGAAAAACCGGAGCTGCAGGAATAAGGAAAATGATAATAATATAGTGCATATAGGACATCAGAGCAAAGTAGGTTGACAAGATGAAGAGTTGAATTTCTAATTAGGGGTTGTATACAAGCTCTATACAAGTTCAATGTAAAGCGTAACGCAGCCTGAGACCCCCCTCTCTCTCTCTGTTTGTATGCTGTCACATTTTCGTTAACTTGCTTCAATTCGATCTTTCTACCTTCTCAGACTCTTAACATACCCCACAAACACTATCCTAGTTTCAATACGTAAGAGAAAGCTAAAAAAGGTTTTATTTAAACTAAAAAGAAGAAAAATATATAATACAATAGACTAAAAAATTAATCTAAAAAACCACGTTTTTATGTAAACTAAAAATAAGAAAACAAACCACCCTACCTTGGCCCAAAGTCCCATGATTACATTTTACAGATAAAAGACTATGTTCAAAACAAAAAACCTGGTGCGCATCAATTTCAATATCTTGAATCAAATTCTTTCTCTGTAAATATTCATTACAATAGTACAACTAAAATCTCAAATATATGATGATGAATGTATATCACTCCACTGTCAAATGTAAAGCGTCATAAAATTTTATCCAGAGTTGAAGCATAATTCTAATACTTATGACATTTCATATACCTTTACGACAATACGATTTTAATAGAGACAGGAGATGAACATGAGAGAAAAAAACAGATAACTCGATTTCTTAAAGCTACTTCTGGGGAAGTCACTTAATCATCAACGCAGCTCAGGGCTCCATAATAAATAGATATTGAAATTGATGCGCACCACGTTTTTGGTTTTGAACATATAGTCTTTTATCTGTAAAATTTAATCGTGGGACCTTGGGCCAAGGCAGGGTGGTTTATTTTCTTCTTTTTAGTTTAAATAAAAACGTGGTTTTTTAGATTAATTTTTTAATATATTGTATTATATATTTTAGAATCCTCTATCACGATTGTTCTTTTAAGTACAAGCCCCCCTCTGCGGTGATATTGGTTGCGGAAGGTTAAGTTTTGCCTCTCGCATCGTCCTTCCCTCAACCCTCTTGCCGTACATCATGATTCAACAAGCCTTTTCACGACTCGTCTGTCGCCGACGCATGGCAGCGGGCGGGAAATGAATCGTTAAAGACTGGCATTTGTTTAACTCTCCCTAGTTGTCGAGTGGCACTCGTAATCCTCATCAGATGGAAAGTCGCGCAAAGGTTTCCACGTGATGATATCCCATTTGAATAAGCGTCACTTCACGGTGTACTTATAATTCAGGGGGGTTATTTTGTAAAAATGTTTTAAAACTTTTCAATAAAATAAACTTTTACTAACCACATAAAAATTTTAACTCGCGCCAGATCATCAGGTTTCGGCGCCAGATCATCAGGTGATGTGTCGAGGTTTTTCGTCCCTTAATACAAAAATGCCAGTGGGGAAATGAGGTGTTGAAGGAGTATTTGGTGATTAGGGTGGTTGTGGGGTTGAGGGTTGAAGGTCAGTAGGGGGCCGGTAGGACCAGGAATGTTTTGTAGAGGGGGGAGAGCCGAACGGGAAGCGGCTGTGAGGATGGAGGAAGAGGCGGGGTACGAATATTCATTTTGAACAGTCACCTTTGGGTCATGCAATCTTTTTAAAAGTTCTAACTGCTCAAGTGAGTCCAGTTCCCATCTGCTATTTGGCAAACATAAAATATTAACATTAAAATCACTCTGGTGGTCATGAATTAAAAGATGTTTTGCAAAGTTACTCTTAGGTTAACTATTGTTTTTTAATGGAATACCACAAAGTTACCAGAGAAAGTCGGTTATTTTATAATCTCAATTTAGTGAGAATGCGTCATAAAATACGGAAAATCATGTCATTTTTCGCAGTTTTGCTCCGCCACCCAGGTAGGCGTCTTCGGCTCTCAAGTAGTGATTTGCAGGGCTTGATCCGTATCTTTCGACTCTTGATCTGTTTCATTTGCCTCCGTCTTTCATTAGTTCCATCCCAAATGTCATAAGAAACGTGAAATGGAGCCACCATCGTATCCACGGGTCTTGGGTGATCGAGATCCGATCGTTAAGAGAGCGGAACGGGTCTCCCGCCTTCCCGCAAAGAGCGATTAATAAGGTGAGACTACAAAATAACCTCCAGATTCCGGTCGCTCTTCCGATGAAGTAATGGCCATAGTTAAGCAGACCTCGCACGACCCGACTAATTCTCTACTCCACGTTAAAGGCAGTTAGGTTTTTATTGAATTTGAAGTAACTTTCATCTGTCGAATTGCCAAGTATTTCGCTTATCTTTTACTGGCCCAAGAATTCATCAGTTATTTTAAGGAATTAGCATGAAGGTTCTGTAGAGTGTTGAGAAGCTCGTAGTGGTCGGTCAATCAGCACTTTTATGTCAGGTCAAGTGATAATTAACCTTCACATGACCTAGTGACATGCAGTGCCGTCCCTAGGGTAGTGCGACAGGTACCGCTGCAATGGGCCCCGCGCCTATGGGGGCCCCGCCGGGGCTTGCCTTTTTCAGACGGCGCGGGGAAACCGTGTAAGGCCCGATCCCAACAATCTTATACACACTCACTTTTTGGATCTTTCCCGCACCGTCTGAAAGAAGACGACTGGAGTGGTTCCGTACATGTTCCGCTTACGGAATGGGACTCTGCTCTTTTTAAGTTTTTAATGGGAAACGCAATTTAGAAGCATATTGCATACCACTACAGATTTCACAAAAGTAAGATTTGCTAAGAAAATGAATGTGTTGATGACGTAAAAGAAATTTCTCCAGATGGTAGCTTTAAATTAAGTTATTTTATCCGCTAGTAGACCAAGCATTTACATCAATCAAAGAAAGTTTGGAGCAGTTTCAGAGTTAATGTCAATTTTTTGTATTACATAAGAAATTGAAATCTTGAAATGAGAATGGATTGTTGAGTAACTAAATATTTTCAGAAAATGTTAACTTTCAGGGATTCTGGCGACACTGATGGAAAGGAGTTATTCGATTAGTTAAAAATATTGAAATGCATTGTGTCAGAAAATCTATCAGACAGAAGAGAAATATATCAGTGAACCTTTATCACATGTCTTAAAAAACTAATCTCTACGTAATACATTTCGGATCATGTTAACGATTAAGTGTTGCGAATGCTGAAGGAAGCTTCTCAACTTCAAAATTAATAAAGGCAAAGTTGAGATCCCATGTCCCAAGATTGTACTATGTCCCTAGGCCGTCTAAGATATCTTTCAATCATCTACATCCACATAATACACTGCGAGCCGCCGCATGGGCGTATGGCGGGAGTGTTAGGACATCAACCGCGTAACGTTGTAAATGAGAATGCTATAGGTGGGTGAACAGGTGAAGTGTATTTCGGCAGTTTATTCAGTGGATCTCAGTTTTAATAGTAATTATGGTAATTTATTGTGCGTGGGAAGAACGAATTTATATAGGTACCTCTCTTATTTTATCTTGTATCTCTCTTATTTTATATTTCCTGTCGGGCCTAGAGATGTAGTGCGACGTCAAAAAGTTATTCTCGGTGTCGCACTGAAACACACCCATTCGGAATTCCTCAAGCAATCTAAGCCCAGCGTGTAGCCTCCAAGTCTCTCGTGGTTCCCAACCTAATCCCTGTAAAAGCAGTGAAACTCTCTTTGTTCGCTCGTAGCTGTTTTTAACGAACCGCAGAGCTTTCCTTTGTATCTTATTTATTTTCCGAATCAGATCTTTCTATCCAGGGTATTAAATTCTTGCGCCGTATTCTAAGTGTGGCCTAGCCAGAGCGAAGTAGCACCTCTCTTTCGCTTTTCCATCCGAGTACCTTACTACTATACGCTTGATAAATCCTAGTTTCTTTAAGGCTGTGCGGAAAATGTTTAATAAGTGGAATAAGTAGAAATATAGAATACGATAGGTTTGAAGTTATGGTAATTCCCAGATACTTTACTTCGTCTGACGACTTTATGTTTACTCCACCCACAGTGTAGACATGGCGTTGCTGTTTTGACTTCCGCAAGAAGTGTACTGCAGTGCATTTACTAAGTTTTAGTTGAAGCCTCCACTCCTGGCACCACGAGCTTATGTTTATTAGATCCGATGATAGAACTTCTGAGTCCGCATCTTCGCCAATTTTGCAGTAGATGACAGCATCATCTGCTAATAATCAAAAGTTACTAGTAACTTGAGAACTTAGGTCATTTATGTAAATAATGAATAAAAGGGGGCCGATCACGCTTCCTTGTGGGACGCCGAATGTCACTCTTCCCATATCAGAGCTAATACCGTCAATAGCTACTTTATGTTTGCTATCACTTAGAAAGGTTCATATCCAAATCACCTATCCCTGTACATAAAACGTTAGCTGATAACTTAGACTTAAATGACATAAGAGATTGAATGAAAGTCAGAAAAGTAGATTTTTCATAATGTGCACCATTCGTTCATATTTGTAATTTTGTATCTGTAATATCATTAAGGTTATCATGTTGTAAAAAGTTAGTTTTTCATTACTTTTTAATGTTAAAATGGCACATGAGTCATCAAAATGTAAGTACCTATATATATTTCTTTAAAATACAACCAATATCTTTACAGTAGGCTTGCCTCATTAAACATGGTAAATATATATGTAAGTTTCGTGAAATCATATGCCAGGATGCCCGATCATGTCCTTCTTTCTTTAAAATGTGTTTGAAAAAAATTGTACTATGTATGTCAACAATTGAAAGTGAAATTAGGAGGCCACCGACTTCCGTTTGCACAGGGTCCCTCAATCCCTAAGGACGACCCTGGTGACATGCAAATACTAAGTTGAGTCCTGAGGGTGAGCTAGTTGCTCAAGGCATATCATCAAGTGACGATTTTTTTTATCTCGAAAACTTTTAACTCACTCGGAATTATTGATAATTGAAGTTACTCTAATGCAGCGGTTCCCAAACTTTTTCTTTCCGCGACCCATTTTAGCCCATACGTTTTAGCCGCGACCCCCTAAAAATAACAAACAATGTGTACATTCAAATGATATTGTTTTTAAAGTAATTATAATCAACATCTCGCGACCCCTTTCCGAAAGGCCCGCGACCCCCCTGGGGGTCGCGACCCCCAGTTTGGGAACCGCTGCTCTAATGTTTTTTCTTTCGCGTCGAAGAAACTTCGACAGTTCTTTCTTTTTAAAAAAACTTTGTGGATATCTAACGTTACTTCATCATGCGGTACCTAGGTACGGAGTGTACTGAGTATTTGATACTTAGGTAGTATTTGGATACAAAAGCAATGCGAGGAAAGATACGAGGGAAGAGAAGTTTTTTTTAGATATCCCACTGATACATCCACACGAGCGAAGCGGGTCAAGGTTTGCCAGAGGCAAGATAACTTTAATGTTGAAATTGGTTAGAGTTTCAACTTTAATTTGTAAATAAATTGTTGATTGGGTTATTTTCGCTTTAAACAATATTATTTTCTCAAACTACACGCTTACTCATGAATTTACTATTTATAACAGAGCGCGATGGTATGAAATACTAAGGGCCGGTTTTATAATGTCTTGTTAACGCTAACCAGAAGATAATACAGCCTTTAACTTTACCTAGAGGTGGCTGAAAGGTCTGGTTAGCTTCTGTGTAAGACCAGACTGATAGGTAGCCAGTAATTTCAGCCACCTGCAGGTAAAGTTAAAGGGTGTATCATCTTTTGGTTAGCGTTAACCAGACATTATAAAACCGGCCCTAAGTATAATCTTATACGAACTTGGCAGTGGAAGGCTTCAATTCGTAGAAGTTCATTATGTTAGTATTCATGATTAATTAAAATACTTACTTTTTTACAAATTTTTATTTGTACGACGCGTTTCACCGATTTACGGCATCGTCAGGTACAGAAAGGTTGTTTTATACTCTAATTGTTTTTGTAGTTACGAGAGAGGAGGGTAAAATACAAATATTCGTGCAGGGTTGAGAAAAACGAGTAGATGAGGGGCTGGTGAGGCGTGAAAAGTTAATTTGATCTAATAAGAGTGGGGAGGAATGCGGAAATAATACTTAATTACAAAGGTTATTAGATTGTCTGATAATTTCTATTTTTTCAAGTGCACCATTTTCAGGCCTTTGGTATGAACGAAATTTGTAGAAAAGTACTAAGTATTTCAATTAATCATGACTACATAATGAAATATGTTGTAAATCAGTAATTAAGGATGCAAATAACTACGCGAGTCCGTTCTGTCGTTGCTAAAAACTAAATTATCGCAGCTTAATGGATCGATTTAATATATTTTAAGCCCGAAACTGTTAATTTCGTGATTGGAATGGTTTTAGTCGTGGGCGAATGTTTTCGTTACCTTTTTTCTTTTGCTCTTCTCATTCAATTCTTCACGTGCCCTGGATGGGCGTCGCGTGGAAGAGGGTCATTACGCGTGATTGCCCCCCTCGTGCAGTGGCAGGAGGCCAGAGTCGTTGTATAGAGAGGCAAGACCCCACACGCGGCGGGCTAAGCAGGACATTCTCTTTTAGAGTGGGATAGGTCGAAGGTCTCGAATTGCGTGTCCCTTAATGCCTTTTCATTTCTCCGCCACCTTCACTCTTGCCTCACCTTCGAGCCCCACTTACAAGGCGACGGACTTCCGGTTCTTCGCCGCAGAATTTGAATGCTTGTGGAGCTCTCCCCGTTCGAGATGGGAGGCGATCGGAAGCTTGTGCCCACGCTTGTTCTTATGCATGCTGACAAGTCATGCATTATGCTGTTTTCCCTCGTTCGTCATTCGGTCTATCATGGGGGCTGACCGATTTGATTGATTTATCTCCAGCTCTGGAGTGTACTTGGCATTTGGCTTGATCCAATACTTTTGTATATACCTACAACTTCATGCATTGACGTAGCCAGGATTTCGTTTCATGGGGAGGCATGTCAAATTTAAGCTGGGGAAGTAAAAAGGGTGAATTATTTTGAAAATGAGGAGAAAATTTCTGTCTAAGAAATTAAGATTGCGATTGCGACTGAGGTGCAACAGCCGATGATTTTAAGTAGATTTTAGCTTTGCAAACTTCTGGATGAATACAAATACTAGAGTTTTTTGTTTTTAAAAATTAAAAAAATATTTTCATTAAAAATTTGCTCCAACAGTAGAATAAAGGAATTCAACATTATTTGTTTAAAAAAAACAAATAAAACGTTCTCCTTTAGTGCTACTATTAAAAATTAAATACAAATTTTGGAGAGACCCCATGCCCCCCCCCCCTGGCTATATATATTCCTTCAAGGGAAGACAAGAAATCAAGGAGATTCCGCTTATATAACCATAACTTAGCTTCAGCTGGGTATCGTACGGTATTCACGTGAAGGAGTGCGAAGTAACTCAGTTGAATTTTGACTTTATTAAAGAATTAACTCTTGGAAATATTCGACACAATGTTTTCATTCACTGACTGTTTTCGATATTTGGGCATTCTACCGGCTGATTAGTAGGCTATTGGACCCCTGATTCTAACGTCCCAAATTCTGGGACATCATCTTACTTTCTCTCTTGTAGATATCTCGCCATCAGATCCCTTTTGAAGTCCTCATATCGTCTATCTCTTCCTATTTCGCCCAGAATTCCTATCCTCTTCCTCTTCATCCACGCGCTTTCCCATCGTTCTTCCGTCTTCAACGTACCCACACCTCTCAATGCGTCCTTCATCCACCTTTTCTGGCATTTCCGAACCTCCACCACCAGCTTTCTCTCCTCTCCAACCATATCCAATACCTCCTCATTCGTCTTCCTCGCCACCCAGCTGACCCTCTCCATCCTTCTCCAAATCCGCATATCAAAGGCCGCAAGTCTTCGCACATCCTCCCTTCGCATTGACTGTTTCCAACCTATATAGCACCTCGTTCCCTAATCGACTTTTATCCATTCTTTTCTTTGTATTTCTTCTCAGACATCCCGCATCTATTCCAGATTTTTGGAAATGCTTCTTTAACCAGGAAAATTGTACACCTGATGTCCCTACCACTAAAGCCATTCTCCTCCAAAATACTACCCAGATACGTAAACTGCTCAACCTGCTCTATTTTGTGCCCTCCCACCCTTATACTTAGCCCCGCCTTCTTACTTCTATAAAATCGCATCACTTTCGTCTTCTTATGAATTATATTCATCCCATTCCTTTGTGACTTATCTACACCTCTAACGCATTCATTTTTAACCCCTTGGTTGGCTGAAAAGCCAACGCTTGATCATCTGCTATCAAATCCCCTCCTACCCTCCCTTACCATTTCTTCTGAATACACGTTAAAAAGCAACGGCGATAGTGGGCACCCCTGCCGCACTCCCCGTCCTATCATGGCCCATCCCGATTCTACATCGGCTACCCTAAACCGCACCGTATGGCTCATTTACAGATTCCGAATGAGACGTCTGTCCCTCCAATCGACCCCTATCTAATTTCTTCAGCACTTCCTATCCACACTATCCACCATATCAAACGCCTTCTCGAAACCTACGAAGCAAGAAAAACATCCTCGCCATATTCTAGGTTTGTTTCTACTAGCGTCCTCATCACTACAATAGCGTCTCGCGTTCCCGTCCCTCTCCTAAACCCAAACTGGTCATCACCCAGGTATTCCATAGCCTTCTTCTCTAGCCTTATATTTATTATTCTCAGAACAACTTTGGCCGCGTGGGATATTAAGCTTATTGTCCTATAGTCTTCGCACATTTTTACCTTGCTTTTAGTCGTTATTAGAATTAGTATTGCCTTCACTAAGTCATCCGGCCACACTTTATCCTTCACATCCTACGAATGAGTGCAAAAACGTCTCCCCTACCGTTCTTCCCCATAATCTTTAGAAACTCTGCAGTTATGTTGTCTATTCCCACCGCCTTATTCTTTTTCATGTCTCGTAGTGCTCTTTCGATTTCACTGTCAAGGATACCTGGTCCGGTCCCATCCCTTTCCATGTCCTCTTCCCTTTCTATATCTAATGTACTGGACCTTATTTCCTTACCATAAAGCTCTTAAATATATTTCTTCCACCTCGCATGGATCTATTTAAATTCTACGATCAACTTTCCTTACATGTTAGTTATCGTTAAGTCCTCCATATTTTCTACTTTATACTTCTTTATTTCCTTTCTTTGTTTCTCTTCTAAGCCTGTGGTTTAATTCCCGGTATTTTCTCGTGCCTAGCTCTGAGTTTACGCTCTTCCATTTTCTTCTTTCCTTCATCTCCATGACCATGTCCTTCCTGATCAACGGGTTTCAAATTTTATGTCCACTTACCACGCCTCCAGATGCTTTCACCACTACAAAAATTCCTCTTTTCAAACTTCCTCCTTCATTTTTTGCTGATCTCACTCCCTAATCCGCACCCAGGTTTATCAGCCTGCTCTTGATACTTCTTTATTTCTCCAGTTAATGTTTATGTGTTCCTCTTTCAGCCCGTCTTATCTCTTTAAATTTCACGCAGTATTTCATGACATAGAAGTAGTCGTTTGAGTCTTCATCAGATCCTGGATAGATGTGCGAGTTTTAAAGACATTTAGTTGTAAAAGTTTAGTCATTTGTACATGTAGAAATATTTTTTAATGCATGATGTACATATTGTGGCATTATGATTAAAAATCTTCTTAGTACCTATCTAAATGCTCATAATATGTATGATTAAATTAATGAATTAATTTTGATTTTAATAGTAAATTAAAGCCGCTATTATACTAGGATTTAATTTGACATAGTCTGTAACGTCGTGCCTTGTCAAGTTCCATTTTTATTTGTTTTATTTGGCTTTATGTATTTAATTTCGTTCGTTGTTTTTTTTTGATAGTATTAATTTGTACATATGTTAATGTATGTTTCGATGGGTTGATGTTTTAGGTTGTTTATTGTTTTATTTTGAAGAACGTTGCTATGTATGGTTGATAAAGGAGGGGATTGTTAAGAAGTTTTGAAGAGAAAAAGACGTATAATAAAGAGGGGCAATGCCCAACTGAGTTTTTAAGAAGGTTTCTATTATTTTGAGGGATCCCGACGTCACAGAGGTGAATATTTATGGTGGCAGCGGTGGGATCGAGATAAGCGGCAGACCCCGACGTCACAATACCTAAGGACATGCGAGGAAGTATTATTATATTTTCAAATTGACTTATTTCTTTTACGACGTACGCTGAAAACGCTGTCACATCGCAGTTTTCTCCGATTTTATAGAAATTTTTACGGTGAGCAATAATTTTTTTCTCAAATAATTGAGAAAACATACGAACTGCTTACAGTTTCATTTCAGACGTTTTCGATGAGTCAGATATTCCTCATTCTTTTCAATAACGTGTCTGATGGGCACAGAGCCGTATGCCTCCTCAGAATGTCCGGGAGAGATAGACATTACAAGTTACGGAGGCTGATCATCGTGACGGACGCACGGTTACTTTATCTGTCCCACATCTTGCGCAATCTGAGCGCATCCAAGCGCCACTGGGTCATCATGCTGCCCCCTCAGGGTCTCGCCACTAACTACCCTGCTCGTCCCAAATGGGAGCTGGAGTAGGGGTCGCTCCGGTTTGTTGTATAAAAAAATGCCTCATCGACGTTCCACGGACTGAGTCGTTAAATTTGGCCGCTTCTTTGCTCACGCTGGTATATACTCAAGAGTGCGTCGTAATTCAGCGAGATGTTTAGCGGTGAGGATACTAAAATATGAAGATGATAGCTTTTTATACTGGCAAACCTCAGCCCTATGGTTTGCTTTGATGGGCAGGTTCAAAGAACATCCGGGGATTGGGTTGGTGTGGTTGCTACACTGCTGGCTTCCCGTCTAGAGGAAAACAGTTTGAATCTCAAACGGCAGGTGACTTCTCAGAAGAACCCCGATGCTTCTGATCTGATCCTGATCTGAGAAGAATCCTTCCTTGACGATGCCGCAAGTCGTGGCACAGTTAAGAAAAATCAGTGGAAAGGAGCAAGTATTTTAAATTTTAGTCATGTATTCAAATTATGATTTCAGATAAAAGATTTACAAATGGATTCAAAGATATTTGGCCAGATGTAGCCGAACAACATTTTGAAATTTTAATGAAACATGAATTCACATGGAGTTAGTGCTGTCTACTGGAAGTTTAAATTCGATTTAAATGTGAATAGTGTTCCTTTTAATTTAAAAGGTTGGTATCGTGTTAGAACTTAAAAACGTTGCCAATATCCTCTGTGTTGTCAGTGCCACCTAAGTCGTAGCACAGGTTCTCCGCGGATACTCAGTATCTCGCGTATAAGCCTATTCTTAGTTTACTGTGGCATTTCCTTTCACAGCGTTGCTATTCGGCGAAGTATTAAGCGTTGCGGATACTAAAATGTGCGGTGATAGCTTTTTGTGGTTTGCTAACCGTAACGTTTTTGTGGTGGTCTGATGGGTGGGGTTCGAACATAACCAGCTATTAACCCCAGCGGCGAGTAAAATTGGCGTATAACCTGTCCGAGTTCATTGTTTTTTCATGGTACTTGTGTGGTTTTTCTTAGGTTCGGGTTGCCCTCAAACACTTATTATTATTTCCGCGTCTCGGATTTCGAAGAAAGCTGGCAGGCAGCAGACAGTGCCGGCCCATTTACAAGTGTAGGCAAATGTTTATTTGGCCAACCCTAACAAAGAATTTATTTTGAAATTGTGATTTCTTAAACTGCTCGTTAATTTTAGAGTTACTCTGGGGTTTCAGAACGATCCTCTTAACAATTTAGTTTCCTTTCCCTCCAGGAACTCAATTTTTTGGTCAATCTCCAAGGTTCGAGTTTTAATGGGAAAAGTGTTTGTATTAGTGGTGGAATAAAGTGTTGTCAGAGCGAAACGGCTGTAGCCGCAACTGTTTCGGTTAGACAACTGTTTCAATTAACTGTTGCAAATAACAGGTTAACATCGTCATAAAACTTTAGAGGGATTAGTTTGGGAACCGCTGGAGCCTCGGAGGCAACACACTAGGCTTAGAATGCTAGAGAAATTCACAACAGGTTTGTTTCAGTGTGACACAGAGAATATCATTTTGACGCCGCGCTACATACCTAGGACCAGCAGGAAAGATAAAAGAAGAGAGATACATTGTCGAACAGATAGGTACAAATATTCGTTCTTTCCATGCACAATGAGTGACCATAATAAAAACTGATATCCACTCAAAACACTCCTGAAACACACTTCGCCTTTTAACCTCCCTATTATATTATCCTTTACACCTTTATACGGCTTGAGTCCTACCACCTCCTGCCACACGCCTATGCGGCGGCTTGTAGGGTAGTATGTAGATGTATATTATGATATTTTATCTTTTTTACTACCTATATTACTTACAGCAAAGGAAAATTAAGGCCTAACCGCTGTTGTAATCTTCGTGTACTCCAGGACGGAATTCTTCCTTTCTTTGAAGACTGATGTAGCTTGGAAAACAGATCCAATCCTTGCCATGAAAACGTTTTTACCGAATTACAATTACCGGTTAAGGTTGGTTTAAATGGAAGCAAGCAAAATTCCTCTGGCTTTTCACAGGCCCTCTTTACCTTCACATTGCTTTCTCCATCTCAGCATAAGTCCTATCTCTTCATCCTGTCCATAAAGCTTATCATCTTTCTTCCCCTTCTCCGATTGAATTACATCCTCCACTCCATTGCGACCTTCCGCACCGCTTTACCTTTTATCACCTGTTCCAACCATCTACTCTGCCTACTCCTAATATACTCCGAGAGCCTCATATCTCCACCCACCAGACCAAGTTCTTTATCGTAGGTCTTCCTTTCCTTCCACTTCACTTTCTCCATTCTCCTCCGCACTCACATCTCGAACGCCTCCTGACTATTCTCGCATCCCTTATCAGAACTCCACACTCCACATTAAACACTTCGCCAGCTTTTTCTTTTCATCCTTGCACAAATTCTCCTTCATTATCTCCCTCCTGTTGCTGAACGCTTCTTTATCTTGCGCTGTTCTCATTTTATTGTCTTTGCTACGATGCCCATTTTCCTCCATCGTACAACAGAGGTAATTAAATTGATCTACTTGCTCCAATTTTCGCCCTCCTACTTTTATGGCCACATTACAATAATATCCTAAAATAGATCTGAGAAAGAGAGGATTTTTTGGACCTTGCTTGGTGTGGCTACACTTCCTCGTTGTGTTGCTAGTCGACCGTGTGCGCTCACAGCGTGCCCTTGTCATAGGCCGTTGTTCGAGGAATTAGATTCCCGACTCGATGTCCCTCGGGGTTACGATGTCTGAATAAAAAAACTCCATTCTGGGCGACTCCCTATGTTTTAATAGCCGGCATAAATTTATGATCGCAGATTGCCCTGGGAAAGATGGTGCGAGTTTTTGGGTCAAACGCCCGAAGCGGCCCAGTCTGATGGTAAGTCATGACGTTTTGTCTTTATAAAAACTAATCTTCTTTCCAGAAGTAAATTTCATCATTATGATGGCTCGAGAAGGTTGTCTTGGTGATCCATCTCGCCTTCCAATCTGCAATGAATGCGCATAAGTTGTCATAGAAAATTTTCATGTATTCAGAAGCGACAACTTAGAAACCTGATTCCCCCTCCCCCAGCGTCAGATATCTAATTTAGGACTCCTTTTCCATGCAACTATTCTTGTATGAACCTACTCTTTATTCCTTTGTGCCTACTCTCTATTATTCTGTGCCAGCTTCGCTTTTTTCTCGTCCTACTCAATATTCCTTTGCACTTACTCTATGTCTCTCGGCCTGCTCCCTATTTCTCTGTACTTACTCATTGTTACCGCCATAGGTGTTAATACTCATTACTGGAATGGAGCATATACGTGATAGCGAATAGTATTCAATAAACTATGCATAAATTAATTAACATATTAAATACTTCACTCCATCTAATGTTATCCTTATAATAATAAATATTTTAGAACTAGATTTTTATTTCATTTATGCGTTGTAACCATGTGCCACAAAGCCATGTCATTTCAGTTTACAGTTAGCGTCGTAGTTACTTCGACGGTTGTTGTAGCTGCTGTGTGTGGAAGATAGGTTGAGTTGGAGTAGCGAAGATGGCGCGAAGTGTTTGGGTAGCGCAGGGTTGCATCATAGCCCTGCGAGTATTACCAAAGGGCTTGATGGGATATTGGAGGACTGGAAACAGCTTGCTTTTTTGTGTTTGCTCAACACGATGGTGACCGTGGCATCCGCTGTTTGCACGGATTGCCTACCGTCGCATACCTTTAAAGCGAGCGCTGCCAGCCAGCTGCAAACATGGGAGAAGAAGAGGGAGGGTTATTGCTCCGGAGATCAACACGCGTTCAGCTTTGAAAGCGGGCTTGCGACCTCACTTGTCCTCCCCTTAGTCATCTGTTTTCTTTTTTTTAAGTTTTTTTCTTCTCCTGGTTATCAAGCGGAAGCGGTGGATAGGGGCAGCACACTCCCTCTCGTCCACTTTCGCAAGCGCTCCGCAGGAAATGAGTCCGGCGAATAAGTACGCATTCTTCCGCGTTGATTCGTCCCATCCATGTTCTTCTTTTTTATTATCTTCCCCATTTTTTCCCTGGTCCTCTTGTGTGGCGGAGGATGTAATAGTCGAGTTTAAAAGGATTGGTGTAAAGACCGGCTTATGATGGAAAAAACTAGGGGCTGAATTAATGTTTTTGTGGGATGAGCGTGAGTTTCCATTGCCTTTACGGAAATATCAGCGTCCATTAAACAACTAACCGTGTTGCATCGCGTTTTTTACGCAGCAAGTCAACTTTAATTTAGAATTTTGATGTATGAGAGGAGGGTTACTTCCCCTCCCCGCATTGTTGTATGGCAGTGAAACTTGGGCACATGCTAGGATGAGCAAAAGTGTAGACTAGATGCAGTGGGTGTGAGTTATCTGTAGAGTGTTTACCGTTTAAGTTGGAGGGATAGGGTTAGGGATGATTAGGTGAATAATAATAGGTAAATTGTTAAATAATGTAATTTCTTGATATGTTTTTTTTTTCTGTAAAACTCAATGCAATTTGTTTTGTTTTTCTTCTTTTTTGTTGTTTGCCCTGTAATTATTTTGTTGGGCGAACATTAAAATCTATAAAAATAAAATAAAATAAAATACATGTGGAATAGATGCTCCGGTAACGGATGGACATGATATGTATGAAATGAGTGTACGTTGTTGGTGTAGTTATGTCGAGAGTTTGGATGAGAGTTGAATAATAAAGCAGATTTATGATATAGGAATGAATGAGCAAGGGGTAGACCGAGAAAGTCATGGTTGAATATGATGGACGAGACTCTTTGACAAGGGCGGATACAAGGGGGGGGGGGCGGAGGGGGCGATCGCCCCCCCCAAACAAAATTTAAACCTACTAATATATAATCGAAGTCACACTTATGGATGAACTCAAAGGCCAAGGTAAGAACGTGTAGATGTTAGAGTGATCAATTTGTAGACGTTTTCTAGTCCCTCGTGAACTGTCAAATGTCATTGACATCTCGTATATAACATAGCTTATTCTTCGGGTAAAGTGATCGGAGCACTACCTTACAATTTACATATTGAGTGACGGACAAATTGACGAATCGCTAGGTGAACAAAACACCAGCTTGACGACGGTTGACGGTCCGATGACCGAGTCTACCGTCCAATGATCAAGTCGACGGCTCGTGCTCGTGCGCTCGCGCCATTTCATCTCAGTGTCATCCATCATCGTATCTACAGTGTTGCAATCGCTCGTAGTAGCAGCAAAAATTTGGTGAAAAGACCGTTCGATCAGTTTAGTTACAAACGTTTGCTGAAAAGATAACCACGAATAATTTGTCGAAGGACCATTGTTCATTCAATTACTTACACATTGTATGAGCTGAAGCTGCGTTTGTTTCGTATCAGGATATCAAGTAAAATTTTGTGAAAAATGCACGCGTAAGTATACGGTATGAGACTTTTGGAGTCAATAGTACAGTTACGAGGGTCAAATATGATTTATGCAATTTCAGGACTCTTCTGAAATATTATCGAAGAGTATTGTGTCCGTGGGTGACCCAGAAGATATCTCTAAAAAGAATACGCTGGGTTCTAAGACTTTTATCGATAAAAATTGTGCATATTCTGAAGGTTCCAAGCAGGTATTGGCAGCTCGCATTGTTGTATTATGCACGGGAAGAACGCTGGCAGCTCCGCAACACTGGCCGAGGCCTCCGGCGTCCCAAAAACCTCTGACTACCTCCAAAAACGTACTCTTTTCCATTCACAGAGCACATGAAATGGGGAAAAAATGAGAGGCGTTATGCAAGATCACAATATTTTGATTTATATGAATGGTTGGTTTTTCCGACGTGAAAAAGAGGTATTTTTGTAAATATTGTCCTTTTTTGTTATTCACAAAGTAGGAGGATTTTAAAAGAACGTGGAATTAGGTCGACTAGTTAAGAAACCCTTAAATTCATTTTCTAAACTCTCACTAAATGATTCTCCACTGGAAAAACATAATAATAGCCTTTATCATAAAAATGCAGTCCTGCATGCCAAAAATTTTCTAAAAAATTTGGAATCAGTCCATGCAAAATGCTCTAGCATCTTTATTACTTACTAGGTTGTCTAGACGGGTAGTCGCGCGGTGCTGCAATTGTTCGGGGTTTTAAATTTTTCGTCTAAATTTACCTCCTTTTACACCTGTAGAGCTATCCCGGGTCACCTCAGCTGTGAATCTGTACCAGATTCCAACCCAAATACCCTGGAAACCCCCAGAAAACCCTTAAAACTTGATTTTCCTGGACATTCATTTTTCGGTCAAATTCACCCCCTCCCACCCCCAATGTTAGATTAGGTTAAGTACAAGTAGTTATAGGTGGTTATGTTCAGTCAGGCTGGGCTAACGAACCGATCGCCCCCCCCACCCCCAAAGATGACGGCCTAGATCCGCCCCTGCTCTTTGAGAGAAAGGACATTAGGACTTTTAAGAACAAGAGAAGCAATCCACAAATGTGAACGAAGTAAAGGAGGTTTATAAGGATAGGGCAGTATGAAGGAAATTATAAAAATTGAATCCTGTTTCATGGTTTAACGCCGAGAATTAAGCGCTTTTATCTATGCCTACCTCGAAAGGAAACGGCGTGATGGGGGCATATGAATATACGGGGAAACCACAAAAAGGCTGTCCTTTGACCTGCCTCTTATTTGGTGGAAAATATAACCGATTTTCGGAACAACATGATTGATGTATGCTTACCATTTGCAACTAATTCATTATATGAGGACATATGACGTCCAGTCCGTGCCTAGGTTTTTCATTAAACATCTTATGAAGCAGTGCTAATATCCATGATTGTCTAAGAAAACACAGTAGTGAATTTCTACTCTCTTTTGATAAACACTGATCATGGTTTCCACACGTAGTGTCATTCTTAAGGTTAAATTCAATTTAATGGGTTTTCTATAAAAATTATATCCACTGAGCTAACCCTAAAATACTCTCCTACGTACGTGTTGTTAATTTCACGTTTAGTACTTTAGTTAAGGGGTTCTATACCTTGGCTAAAAAGCTTGTTTCAGAATTTTACCTCTTTCCCAGTTACGGCATTACCTTGTTAGCTTCAGAGTTTGAGTATGTTTTCCTCTGTAGACGAATACAGGTATATCTTTGTTGCTATGAATGGAATAATTTTCTCGTAAAGCGTTTTTTAATAAGAATTAGCGAAGCTATTTTTTTGTAATATTGCGTTGTGCGTTGCGAAGGGTAGAATCCGGATCAAGCATTTTCAGTCCACTTAGAGCAAAGTTTGATATTTCATTTACGCATAAAATTAACATTAGTTGATGCTGTTTTCGCACTAATTCCATGGCGAGTAAAAGCTTTCAAGCCTGAATTGTCTTTTGTGCGCGTGATCCGAAGAAGAACGGCGTTCATAGATGTCGCTGATGTAGCCTGTCGTCGGTCTACCCCCACTACTGTTCCTAGACCTCACCACCCCTCAGCCATACCATTGTTTCCGGGTGTGACTTATGAGCGTAAGATTTTAAATTTTCGTATCAAATACTTAGACTAAAATATACTGGAGTACACCTTTAGTTAGCCATAAAAGAAGGTATTTACACCTAATATGCAATTAAAAAAATTAACTACCACTTCTGCAATCAGAAAAAACTGTGGTTCCGGGTGTGACGCACATAAATGACAATAAATAACTTAGGCTACTTTAACCTGTAAACTCTGTGAATAGCTATTTTGGCTAAGTGTTCTACCAGCTGATTGGTAGGTTCTTGGACAGTCCCCATTCTGCATCCTGATTTCATAGACATTGTCTCGCTTTCCCTCCTAAGAATATCCCGTCATTAGCTTAAACATTAAATATTGATATTAATATCAATAACATTAGAGTAATTGCTCTTTAGTTTAAACTAATGGGGAAGTATCCAAAAGCATTTCTTTTCGGTTATATTTTTTTAAATAAGTTCCGGGTTTGGCATGGTAAAGTTCCGGGTGCGACCTAATTACTATAATAAAAACGCAGAAAAAAGGCAGAAATGATTTTAAGGCCGAAAATAAAAAGAAGCTAAAAAAAGTTATATGGTGTGACAATTTAGTTATTTATATTTTCAAATATCTTATTTATATATTTTTAATTTTCTTTTGTATTTTTTCCATATTTGGGCTCACTTTAAATATAGTGGCTGCCCTCTTGTTTAAAATACTCAAGAGGTGTCGAGGCACATGGTCGGTGAAATTTCTCGGGAGAATAAGGCCGCCGAATAAGAATTGCTAACTTTCTCCATGAAACGGCCCTGAGCGTGTAAGCTGCGTTCTTTTATCTTTTGAGCGGCGTACAAAAAATTGATAAAAGTATATGTATGCTTAAGGGTGCTTTACGTGCGGGAATGGATTCCGTAAGAGAGAGAGAGAGAGGGTGTTAGTGTCGCTCGACGAGGCGGATGCGTTAACGACCGCGGATGACTCGATCCCACACTTGGTCGACCCCCACCCGCGTGAAAGGGTGCCTATCTCTTCTCGTTTTTATTCTTCGTTCCTCGCAATTTCGCGAGTCATTTTTCTTTTAAATTTTCGTCCTTTTTTCCCGCTATGTTTTGTCCTGTTTACTGTATGCATCTCCGCGGGGAGTCTCCATTGAAGCTTCCTATTTATGACACTAATGGAGCAAGTTCCCTCCAAAAAAAATTCGCGAGAGACTCCATAGCGATATTTTTCACCGCTCAAAGGATCTTCCAAAGGTTCTCGATTAATATCGGGTCGCGTTACTTTACCTCGCAATCGTGGACAATATGAAGCCGTTAGGGTTGCTCTAGATTTTGCTTATGAAATTTCCACTATCGCTCAGTAGACTATACTTCGTACTTGTGTTTAATATCGTTAGTACAAGCACCTCAACATTGTTTGTGAAATTACCTCTGTCTATATGAGTGGGATCAAGGTTCCTTCTTTCGCGTTTTCGTTATCGTTATGCATCTGCTAAACGCTCGAGACGGGCAATGCTCTTAGATTCTGTCCTAAAAACGCACTCCAGCAATTGTAGCTAGCACATCACAGAATCTGAAGAATTGCGATCACGTTTTCGCTCCCATGAATGAATTTGAAACATAACGATAACGCGCATGCACGCGTTGTGGAGAACCGTGATCGCTCCCCAGATTTCATTCTTGCGTTTTATAACTTTTTATTGTAGTTACTGATACCTCAATCCACTTGAATAGTTTCTCGCACAATTCAGTAAAGGTACCGCATGAATTAGTATAACATAGTATTCTAGAATTAATTGTATGAGTAATCATTTTCCTAAACCGTTTGTTACATGTTGAAATTATTATTGATGTAGCACTCTCCAAGTTTATGGTGAATTACTTTCCTTACTCCTTTTTTGGTCCTCGTACACAGGACCGGCCCAAGTTGTTTTTACAAGTGTGGGAAAATTTTATTTGGTCGCCCGTTACAAATAATTTATTTACCGAAAGCGATTCAGTACACCGCTCGAGTGTCGTGTATGAATGCACACTTGTATATAGTCAATCATACGTGGGAAATTTATTGAAAGGAATGTCATTTTGGATGTGTATAGATACATGCAGTAACATTTTCCGATTTTCACACTTTCTGTCCCCTTTTCACACTTTCTGTCCCCTTTTCACATTCATTATATCAATGTTTTATAATGCATCACAGATTGGCCGCCCCCATGACCGGCCGCTTTCGTCCTCGTTGCCCACGCCTTGGGCCCCTCACTTTTCGTCCAGCTACTAGGGGATCGTTCTGGTTTTGACGTTGAACTGGGACGAGTATTGCATGCCTGGTGTGAAATCCCCCCTGCCACACATCATGGAGGCATTTACAGGGAATGCGCACTTCTAAATTCGGAAGCATGTTCGTAATCGTAGTGGATTTTCCACTTACTCCTAAATTCAACATTCTGAATTCAAGAGGTCGCTTGCCGGAAAAAAAATTACACTTGGAATAACAGCAGATATTCCACTCTGACTGCAATCCCGATGATTTTTCGGTTTGAGAGGTCCGTTGAAGTTATCGAATTTTAATCTTGGATGCAATAAGCCGTTATATAGAGCATTCCAAATTTATTTGGAAGTATTGGACTTATGGAGAGCACTGTTGCCAAACTTCCTCCTAATGTTTTTACCCCTATGCAATGTAACTAACCATTTCCAAGACCGTGCTAAAATGAAGTAAGTTCTTAGGAAATTACAATTGCATATGAGACTCCTGGATGGGTAGATCGTACACTGCTTAGCAATGTTAAATTTCCATGCTGCTATAGGCAACTTCGCACCTCCGGCCTTTTGGAGGTTTATTAAAAAATTGAATATCCATAATACTGTCAACTAAATTTGGAACGCCCTATATATTTTTTCATATGCCTCTTCATAACATTAATATTTCAACTACTATGTTATCATGTTTCTCTCGTATTGACATAGTTTTATCGATAAATATTTATGGATTATATATTTATTGTATTACATTCAAACTTACCGTTGAAAGTTTCTGGAATAATAAAGCACTCTCGACTACAACTAGAGCGACTCGAGACATGGATTCTACCGAAATACTTCTCACTAATAATCTCTTTTCACGCCCCATACCTTTTTAGCTTCCTTTTCATGGCTGGTATCCTAACGCTGCACAGTCCCTGCCACACACCCTTGTAGATTCTCGTAGAGTATATGAACAATATGCATACCATCATACTCCACAGAAATAGTTGAGAACATATTCAGTGTTTCTATCGATGGTGGGGTAGTTGATGCATTCGAGACTCCAAGTTAATAGAAGCTGTTGTAATGCATTTTCCCTAGAAAGCTACATCGAGAAATCAAATGAACCCCGAGTTGAACAGATGCATGAAGTGGCTGGATTGGCTTATTATTGGAACATTTTTTTCTCTCCAAGTGAAAACTACTCAAGTCCTTATGTACAACCTCTTGAATTACTCAAGTGACTCACTTTGACTCAAATGGCTTTGGAGTTTTAATATTTCAACAGACCCTTTCAATTCATCCAGTTACGTTAGCTAGGATGTAAATGCTGTTGAGGTCTTTACTTCAGCCTTCTTTTGTATATTTTCCGAGTTTCAACTTTTCTGCATTTGCTTTTTGCTGTATCCCGCTACAAAATTCAATACTATCTCGCTGTGCGCCCCTTGCACGTACTCTGAAATCTTTCCCCCGTTGCCATGGCAACAGCCGCACGATGTCATTCCACGAAGATACTATCTCCTCGGGCCAAAAGACAGGCACCGTAATTGTGTTTATATCGAAACTCACTGTTCTTCCTTTCCCGGAGTGGATTCTCGTAGGAACGAGGAATACATGTCATTTATTTTTCTCGTCCCCGCATTAACTTTCCCATCTTGCGAGGGAATATATGGAAGATATAGGATAGATGAGGAACATAGAAAATTAATTTCTCCATATATAGGTTAAGGGAAGATTTTTTCCCAGAAGTCATTTCAAAAGCTGTAATTGCTCATTCCGTATGTCCAGTGTAAGTACATATTGTGTATTTCTCGTGAAAGCGCCTTCATTGCGCCTTCATCCCGAGAATCGACGTCTTCTAACCAGGGACGTTTTAATTTTCCACTTGGCTTGTAACCTCTTACAACGGAACGGAGGAATGCATTTTTATGTTGGAAAGAAAAACAGAAACGGACGCTTAATCATCTATTATAAGATTCATATCTTTTCATAATAATCCCAGCACTGTCTGATCTATTCATCTTCCTGCTCTTACATCACTGCTTGTTTTACAACTATTTCCCTTCTTTGGCTGATCGAGTCGGTAAAATTTGAGTGTTGAAATTAAAAAAATGTTTACTTAAGTTTTTCGAATAAACTCAAGTACTTATAAATTAATCCATCTAAGCGGCGCACAGAAGTTGCGCAGTTAGAGCTGTTGCATTGAATCATAGTCATAGGTTATTCTAACGGCCGTTTTTCACGAGGCTCTTTGGTGCGCAATTTGATGTCCAGAAATTGCGAGAATGCGGGCACGCAATTGGAAAAGGGCAACCACCTCAACATTAAAACAATCACAATCAACGAAATAACTTATTTACACATCTGAAATGAACGACAAAAATGACAATTAAATTCACTATTTACAAGCCGTGATTTTAGAGCCTTTTTATGGATAGGTTACCAGTGTTTCTATCATATATTATCACCCTATCGTAACAATATTACGTCACTATCCAGTCTCTCTTAAGTTTCCCAAAGCCTCTCCTTAGATCGCTCGAAATTCTTATCCTCTTCCAATCTTCCCCAGCGTTCTCCCCTCAATCGCCCTCTTTAACATGCCCTCGCCTCTCAATTGCTTCTCACAACTGCGTAGTATGGGAAAGTTAATTTTTTTCACATCAAAAACTCTTCATGCGGATGTTGGCTTAAATTAAAGCACCCTTCCCTTGAACTACCAGCTTGACCTGATAAAAAAGCTAGCGCGTTCTAATAACCCCCTGTAGCTGGTGTGAGTGGAAGATGATTGCTCCATGTAGGGCTACCCATAGTCGTAGGTCAAAAGGCAGTAACCCGGCGAATTACGCCTGTTTTATTTTGTTTTCGGCGGCTGCCAGAGTGTCTAACTCTGTGGGGGAGCTGAACATATTATGCTATTTATCACGTTAAAAACTCTATGTAAGAGGGAAATAGGGAACCAACTCGATTATTTATCTCATAAAATAGCGATGGACCCGAAGGAGAGGTAATTACGGGCATGGAAATCTCAATGAGTGATCCTCAGCATTCCGCTCAAAAGCCTTCACCTCTTTCGGGATTTGGACTTGGGTCTTAAGTATGAAAAGTCATTTCTCTAGTCACGCCGCAGCTCTTCCCCCCGAAATATTAGATTCAACAAAACTTGTGTGATGTGGAAACTATTTATGACGCGTTGGAAGTATGTACTTCAAGAGATATGAGGACAGGACTAAGGGCCGTATTCTAAGACGTTCCTAGAGGAACGACTCTTCCTCTATGACGCGTTTGTGGTGACAACTCAACCTCCAAGCGTTTTTTAAACGTACCTCTTCGGTTGTAGGCTCAACGCTCTCTACAAACAAACGAATCTCTTGATCCTATTAGTAGCATGGCTCAGACCATCCTCCAAAATAGAAGGAACAGTTCCAAGGCCTAATATGGCGGAATGCGTCGATTACCTCCGGATTTAGGCATTTTTTTCCAGACACATCACGCAATATTTTATTTTATTTTATTTATCTCATCAACCTGAATACAGCCTCGAGGGCCATTTTACATTAGGCGTTGTAACAATAACAAAGGACAACACACACAACCATGTCCAGGGAGGAGAAAAATCCTCCAGTGGCGGGACTCGAACCCGCGACCTTTGGGTTGGCAGGCGAGGACGTTACCCCGCCGCCACCGAGGCCGACGAGCGATCAAAATATCTTTTTCCATCTTTAATTATTCTTCTTCTTCTTGCTGTTTCGTTAAAGCCGCAATGAACTGTGGGCAGCAAACGTCACACGAAACGTCATCGAAGCATTACGTAGTTATGAGAATTTCAGCGATCTACTCAACAGTCCCTCCAAGCCCCTCCATCGAAGAGGAAGAGTTTGGTTTCGCTGTAGGAACGTTCTAGAATACGAATAGTGGGTAGAGTCACAACTCGCACTCTTCCTCCTCCGGCGAAGAGTAAGAGGAAGAGTATGGTTTAAAAATACGGCCCTAAGAGTAGTTACTAGCTGCGGAGAATACAGTAGTGAGAAATTCACAAGGTGAAATATAATATTTAAGTCTGGATGGATTATTTTTGCACAAAGGATTTTTCTATAAAATTCTTACTATCTTCCTACACGAATCGCTAGCATAACTTGCCGAAATACGTTATAAAGTGAAGGCGTATTATATATTACCTTTTTTAAACTTTAATTCCAAACATTTTTAGCATTCTTATTCATATTTCAATTTCTCAGTCATGATATCTAATTGGAAAAAATTGAGTCATATCTCGTCATTTACTTGATAAAATATGGAACTATTGAACCTGATTTTCTCCTAATGCGAATGAAATAATTATCATAATTTAATTTGTTTAGAAGCATTATTGTTGGAGTTTAATCCAGCAGAAAATACGCTCGTCAACTACAGACTTCAGTGAAATGGGCGCACTTTCTCCGTGCTTGTTATTCGATAAATGCTATTTACTGTTCATGTACTATGCCGTGATTGTACTAGAGTGTGTGGACTGTGCCAACCCGCGATTTGTGTACAATTCACTTGGCATTTCGGTTAAACTTGGTTAAACGAAAGTAAAGCCATTGTTAACAACAATTATAGCTCTTAAGTAACATTAGTTAAGGTATCCAATAATTGCGTTTACAAATGACGTGGTACGCAGTCACGCGCACGGGTGCGAAGTTATATACCGAAGATGCTGAATTTCGCCATGAAAAAATCATTTGACTTGACCGGGATTCGTAATTCGAAAAACCGGCAGTTTGGAGATCCGGGTTCGAATCCCGGTCAAGTCAGATGATTTTTTCATGGCGAATTTCACCGTCTTCGGTGCATATATTAGTTAAGGTAGTTCCAGTCTAAAATGACTCAAATGCCCGCTTGGTTAAACAAAAATAAAGTAATTGTTAAAAACAATTATAGGTCTTAAGTAAAAGTAGTTAAAGTAGTTCTAGTCTAAAATTACTCAAATTTCATTTCATCCGTTAATTGCTACCTATAGAAAAACGTGTCCTCTTTTTCATATGAGCATCAAAATCATGCCTTTCCACGTTATTATAAAGAGAACTTGAAATTGCGCGGTGTGAACTGTGGGAATTGTGAGAACTGGAGCAAGTAGAGCTATTTAACTACTTGAGTGGACGCTAGAAAAAAATGGGTATAGTAGCAAAGACATGAGGGGGAGAATAGCGTTAGTGAAGGAAGCATTTAGTAAGAGGAGGATATAAAGAAGAGGCTGGTGAAGAGCTTGGTATGGAGTGTAGTGGTGTATGGGGGAGAAACGTGGACTCTTGAGGAGGACGAGAATAGGCTGCAGGCGTTCGAGATGTGGATGTGGAGGAGGATGGAGAAGGTGCAGTGGACGGAAACGAACACAAACGAGGAAGTGCTTTTATGGTGGGTAAGGAAAGGAAACCTTAGGATGAGATTAGGGGGAGGCAGGATAAATGGTTGGAAGAGGTAATGAGGGGCGATAGGTTGCTCAAGGCTGTGATTGAGGAAGAATGTTGGGTAAGCGGGGAAGGGGAAGATAGAGAATAGGCTTCATGGACGGGATGAAGATGGTTAGGACGTACGCTGAGTTGAAGGAAGAAATACTAGAGGTCGATATGATCCTGCACATGTAAAAATCTGGAGGATTTTCTCTGTCTTTCAATAAGACCTACCTATTACCAATATGTGAAATATGGGGAAATTTGGGTAATGGATGAAATATGGGGAAAATAATATTTTTCTATCTAATATAACGTCCATTTTCGAGAAAAATCTTCTACAGGAAGCGATAACTCTTAGAAATTCGAATAAAAATGAAATGGGAACGCCTTCTCTTCTTATTTTTTGTTTTTAGCTAATAACTGCGATAATTGAAGTCAAACTTCGGAGATTCAATAGAAATGGCGCTGCAGTCGACTCAAATCGCTGCAAAAGGTGTTTATTAAATATTCGTTCGTCTAAGAATCGGCATATTTTGTACGCTAACTTTATTTTTGAATAGTTAAGGTTTGGCGCCGATGAAAGCAATTTCTTTAAACAGAGCAATCAAAAATTGAATTAAGTATTAGTTCTGGCTTACGACATCGTGGTAGAAGAGTCTTATAAAATAATTCTTCAAGCAGGTTAAGTTTCATTGTAATCTTAAAAGGTAATATAGACAATCTGTAAATGAAATTTAGGAAATTTTTAAAAGGAAAGCTCCTCTCTGATTGGCTGCCGGTAACTCAGCGTGACGGAAGATTAGACTTTGGCAAGGTTCGCTCATTGTCCGTTGACGGCACTGTCAACGTTATGCCGACGTAATAGGCTCTACTATATCACCCAGCCGAAGGGCAAGGGCCCAGCCACATTGACACACCGGTTCCCGTAAGATCACCGAAGTTAAGCAATGTTGGGCCCGGACGGCGGTTGGATGGGGGACCATACATACCTTCACCGTGGCTCTCTTGTGCCCTGTCTGCATGTGGCAGACAGGTATGGGGTTGGCACAATGGACCAAGAAGGTGTAAGTGCCCGGGCTCCTGTCAAACCCCCCCCCCCTACGAACAATCTATCACAAAGCCGCGCGAACCGTCCGTCTCCGTCACATTGGAAGACGTCGATCGTAATCCCGCCCCTAAGCCTCAAAACGGGCTAATTTTGCGTTTTTTCCCGAGAAACGTCCTTTATGTTGTATCTTTCCTCTTCCTCCTTCAAATCCACCGCGTATGCCACCCCCATAGTTTTCGGATCCTGTCTCACCTGACCTCCTTTTGTGTGAGAGACTCCGCGTGTTGATGCCATCAAAGTATCCCATAATTAGAGGGGGTGTAGCCGGCAAATTTATGGCAGTGGGGGGGCACCATATTCACTTTGTGGTTGCTCACCGAACGCGGAGGCTTTCGAGCGCCGGCACGCATGGATCAATCAATTTGTCGCCGTCAGCCTCGACTAGTCCATGCAATTACTCCATGTAACGGTTTGTCGTGTCAGTTTCCCCTCCTCGATTTAATTCTTCGTTAATTCTACGCATCGACCTTTGCATCTCAAAATGGAATTTTATCGTCACCATCGTTGACATCCTACCGCGTGAATTGATAGTGTCTTCGACAAATTCTGCTTCTTATTTATCCGAACGCGCGGGAGTGGGTCATTTATTACGTTTTCTTCACAAAAGTATTAAATCCCACTAAAATTGATATAACCTTAGATGTAAACTTTGCGATCCAAAAGAATGTTGTTTTGAAATTTTCAACTAAGTTCGTACCCTGTAGCACCATCAGGTTTTCATAATTTTTTTATATTTTAAGTTCTAGTTTACGTTCTATGTGGAAGGTGCAATAGACGGAAAGGAAGATAAACGAAGAAGTGCTTGGAATGGTGGTTGAGAAGACGAAACTTCGGGAAGAGATTAAGAGGAGGCTGAGTAGGTGGTTTTGAAGTGGAAATGAGGGGCGAAGGGATGCTGGAGACCTTGATAGAGGAGATTATGTTGGGTAAGCGGGAAAGGGAGCGAAAGAGAATGAATAGGCTTTATGGACGGAATGAAGAGAGGTAAGACGTATGCTGAGATGAAGAAAGGCGTTGTGTAAGGGTTTTCGTCTGTAAAAACTGAGGTTTTTCTTACTTTATTCCTTTAAAAAGGTAACTGCACTCATTTAAGATAGCCTACATGTATCACATCCCACCGTGCAGACACCGAAGGCGTACCTTGCAACGCATGCTTTGCAATCCGACGTGGTAATATCTGCATCGTGGATAGCGTTGTGATAGATAATAGGATTTGATCTCGTGAACTGTAGCTTCTTTGAAGCCTAACTACGCTTGATGATTTCCATCGTTAATGCGTCATAGTGGCTCGCGACATCTCGCTCGTATCACTTCTCCGAAAATTACCTTACGAATGAGGCAAAATGGCTCGCGCAATAGTCAGCGTGGTAACTCGGCTAGCTGAAGGATCATACTCCGGTTCGATAGTCCAGAAAACCATCATCCTTTGACAATGCCCAACACTGAATGCTCCTCCGAATACGTAGATTAGTCGCTTTTGTAGTTCGCTGCAAATGGAGAGCGATAAATTTATCCACATTTGACGAAATTACAGTATTCGTAGTACTTTTCTCCACACTAAATTACATTTCACAAAATCTCAGTGGCTATGGTTTTCATATGCAAGGAAATCAAAATTTATGTTGCTTAAAAAGTGAAATGAATGACGATTTTGGAGCCTAAAACGAATTTTGTAGGCAAAAATGAAGCGTGTCGGAATATTGAACGCGAGTATGAAATACTTTTGTCAGCAATCCAATTGTGAAAATTTCAGCCTTAAACCTTGAGACTTAAATAAAGTAAAAAAATCCTGCACCGCGATTAATGCTTTTCTTATGAGAGTAAAGGTTATAAATTGTTGTAAACGGATTTACTATTTTTTTGATCGGTTTTAGGTCTACGCGTATATTCATTCCAAATTATAACTTCGCAGGTTATCTTAAATTCCTTTTAAAAAGGCGTAACTGACAGTCTGACTTTACTGAATAATTAATAATATTCTATATAGCGAGCAATAATTGTATATATTTATATATGTGTGTGTGCTATGTAATGATTCTATCAAAAACTGGCTATCCGATCTACCCGAATGTTGGCAATTTAAAAGTCTTGCGGTGCGAAGAATCGATTGGTATACGTCCCACATCCGAAAAATCTGTTTTATGCAGAAATAAAAGGGTTCGAATTCCCATAAGAATGTAATACGTAGCTTTTTCCTGAGCCGGCAGAAGAATCTAAGAATCTTAAGTGCTTTTACCGCCAGAACACCCTCGTCATACTCGAAATGTTGTGTGGAAAGAAGTTTTGAAATTTGTGGACTAAATAATAGTGAAGTTACCCTCAGGAACACTGAAAATGAAAACATTTATTTGAACTTCATTGAATATTTTAATATGTTTGTTTAATCATTTTTAGTTGATTTCGTATTACTTTACTTATTAATTTCAATTGTTTTATATATACCTACGTGAATTTATTTTAATTAAGTTACTGTTCATATTTTTATAAAATATATATATAGGTATTCATTAACATTCTATAACGTTTTATTTTAGATAATAAAACTTCTTTAAGTCATTATTAATGAGTTTTTTTATTTTTGATAAAATATATAAAAAGGTGAAAATTCAATCAACAGCATAAATTTCCGTTTCATTTGATGCATAATGAATACATTGAGCGTACCGAGCAAAGATCGGTCCCGCGGTACTAGTTTTAGATAGGTAGTTGTAAATAATTTATGCGGCGCGGAGGTCGCTTGGATTGCACCGATAAAAGTATTTTAGTAACACTATTCGTTTCATTTACTGGCTCTTAATTCTACAAGGACTGTAAAATTGCCAAGTCCTTCAGTTCCACTCGGAATGCCGACAGGTCAATTTTTTGCTAAATTAAATTTTCGCCGAGCTGCAGTGCTCAGAGTGAAGCGTCACTAATACTCGTTCCGCCGTCGCTATTTTGATTAAAACGAAATTTGTTCCCCCAATGCAATTTCCTCCCCCTACTGTGTCATATATTTTTTTCTTCCTATTCTCTCGCTTTTTTCAACCTCTCCCTCGACGCTCATATTCAGGTCACGGCCAGATTTATTGCTCGGTGTCCTCCGGAACTCACGGTGTAAAATTATTTCTCGGAAATAAGGTCCAGCTTGCGGTATTAGATCTCCGTATTATATCTGACTGCCATGGCGAGGGACGAGTTGGCGGTGAGGGTATCAGAGGGACGGCTGACATTTCATTCTGGGTATTCATCATTACTTTTCGTCTCCGGGCCTTAGAATCAACTTTATGCTCTTTTTCCTTCGTTATCACGTCGACGATCTTTAGAAAACCGACTCCGTGACGCAGACCGTACGGTTTATTTTCATTTAAGAGGATCTTCCTTTTCACCCGACCATATTCTATGCCAGACTTATGTTTTTCGCCAAAGGTGGATTTTTTTCCAATTATGTATTCGGTTCGCTGCCATCGTGAAGTATTTTATCATCATCATCTCCATTCATGCCCAAGTTGGAGGTTGGCCGCACCACCATATGCTCTCCATTTCTCTCGAGATCTTCCCTCGCTTCCCTCTTCGCCCCAAAAACGAGCAAGATCTAACTTCACCTGGTTCCGCCATCTGAGCCTAGGTCCTCCTTTGGCTATCTTCTCCCATCAGCTTTTTCTTACGCTTTCTTACTTAGTTATGGTCCGAGACAATCCTACTTAAGATTTTTGTAACATCTGAGATCGTACTTTTATCACTTTTTCAAATTATTATCGGGCAAAAATACCATACTTAGTAGAATTATCACTGCGGTGGTACGCCTAAAGTTATGCACTGAAACTATAGAAAAACGTTACAATAATTTTTCGCGTTCCTTAGTTAGGAGATATCGCTTATCCTTCTTCACTCTTTAGTCCATGTGTTTATTGATTTTATGTTCCATTCATCTCTTATGTTGATAATCTGTATTCAATCGTTTTTGTTCTTTCAAGTATGTTTGTGTGTATTGTTGTTGCAGCTTCATCTTCAACTCGATAGGTTGTTATTGCTCTAATTATAATTTTATACACACTAGCTTTTGTTTCTTATGCTATATATTTATTTCTCCATAATATGTCGTTTAGGGCGCTTGAAATTCTGTATCCCTTGTCTATTTGTGTTTTCACTTATTGCTGCGGCATATTTGTACCATTGCTTGCTATTCTTAATCATACGTACGTAATAAAGGATGACTCTACCCTTCATTATACAGTCCTGGAGAATCTACCCTTCTTCATGCAGTGCTCAGAGCTTTTCTACATCTTCCCTACCCTTCTGCTTGATATTTTCCTCTCCTTCAAATGTCCAACCTCCCTCCAGCTTTGAGTGCCCATTTCATCAATTGTCTAATTTCCCTCACCCACTTCCTCCATTTCCTCCTCCCTTTTTTTGTCCTCCTGTCTCCCTTTGTTATTTTTGATATGATTCTTCGTTCTCAAGCTAAAAAATATCCTCCATGAAATACTCACCTTTTTTCTCGAGGGCTAACGAGCTCGAGGAACGAAGACCTCGCAAGATGATGCCAAGATACATGAGGAAACATTTTTTAAATCTGAAACCAGACTCCTGAGTAACGCACAAACTGCCGAGTAAAATGCTCGAATGTAAACCAGCGTACCGTCCGTGTCTTCAGAGTGGCATGTGGTAGGGGGTGTCCTAGCACCCCCTACCGCAAATTAGGGCTTCCAGAAAGACAGAGAGCAGTTGATCCCAGCATAATCGATCTGTGTATACGATTTATTTTCTCATAAAACTGATACGACTTCTTGGAAGTAGAGAGGTAGCGTTTCAGCCGCGGGGTAAGTCGACCACATATCGTAGCGATAAAGAGTGCTAGCTTTATATTACGAGCAAACTCTTACGAGTTGATGATGAATGAAAACACTTTGTGTTGTTCCACAAATTTATTTCTATTTTCGTTTCACCAATCTGTGGCATAATCATGTGGATGGTTATGCCACAGAGTGGCGAAACGCGTCGTGCCATAGAAATAAATCTGTGGAAGATTACCAAGTGTTTTTATCCATTATGAATATCGACAACTTCCACCAGGTCCAGCCTGAAACAGTTATATTTAATCTCTTACGAACTCTAGGTCCAGGATTAACCACGTGTCTCTCACTTTATCAGTTTGTCTCGGCAAGCAAATCCTTATTCCATTGGAAAAATGTGCGCTCACTCTGAGTGTGGTCGAAGATAAGCGGCCCCGCGTCAGAGCGCTTCGGTTTTTGCAACGGAAAAAGTGTGGTCACAGGCTCGCGAATTGGGAATCAACATCCAATAAAACTATGAGATTCGGTCAAAGTTCTTAGCAAATTGGGAATTATGAAGCAAAAACTGCTCCATTTCGAGATTCAAAGGGTACCATACACGTCGGCGCATGTATCTATATCAACCACTCCTTGCTTTATCCATATGGTGTGCCTATCTGATCCTCTACGCAAGTATATGTAATCAAAATCCAGCAAAATAAAATGGATAGTAGCACCCTTCGCGCAAAAAATACAGTATTACTGTTAAAAAGGTAACAACTTCATTACCGATTTTTACACCAGCCAAAACTATTATGTGCTATGCCATTTATGATATGCCATAGTTTAGTAGGCTAAGAACTTTCGCGAATCACTTCAATAACTAATATCCCATGACTGTGAACATTAACGTTTATGCCGTTGAGTTATTCAGCGATAAGCATCAATAGGATCGTAGCCATACCTATTTGGCAACGTAACTTATAAGGATACCTAGCGAGAGTAAAGGACCTTGATACGAAGTTTTTTATGTGAAACTAGACTTTAAGATAGGAATCAAAGACTAAAGAGGAAGCGACTAAAAGGGGAATGTCACGCCAAATATTATCTGTAACTTTTTTTAGTTAAATAAACAATGGACTCTTGAGTTACGTTGCAAGCTCCTATTTGGAAATTCCGAGGTTCAGATCCTGCAACGAGGGGGTATAATCTCTTCGTTTTCTGGGTGTCCTCTCGCGTCTGTCGCCCTTTGGTGACAATAGTTTCGCTGCCACTCCTTCCCGCGTCTTCATGTCGAAGATGTGGCGAAGATAATGCGAAACTGTTGTCACCAAGCAACGGCAGACGCCGGAGGACACCTGAAAAATGAAGAGATTCAACGACGATGAAATCCTCGAAAGCCTTCAATCTAATTCCTGGCATGGGTAGTTTATTCTTGTCTTCAGGACTTTCAGGACAGGTGGTGGAATAGAGTGTTTTCGGAGCGAAGCCCATGCAATTAAGGCCTATATATAACCATAGGAATTCGCAGAGGTAAAATTTAAATAATAATTAAAAGCTGATTAGAAACTTCAAAAGAGTAGTTCTTTGTGCAAAAGGCCGGTATATTCTTGAGGTTATATCCCGAGTTATGCATTTGTAGCGTTGGTTTGGCAACACTGTTTTCCATGTGACCCATACTGTCAACTTTATGTGGAACGCTCTATAGAATATTGATCCTTTTCCTTCCTTTTACCCCTGGCAAATATTTTCCCTTCCACTACGGCCTTCAACGATATAGTTCTGATGACGTATCTACTCACCTATTCTCCCGTCTACGAATTTTTTTCCGACAACTTTCATTCATCCCCGACTATTCCTAGCTTAGTTGATCCTCATTTCTGTCCAATTTACTTTATCCATATTACTTAAAGCCCATTTCTCAAATGTCTCTAATTTGTTCTCATCCTCGACACTCGAAGTCCAGGTTTCTTCCCTTTGTTACGCCGCACACCAACTCAAACTTTTTTTCTGAGATTTTTCGTGTACCTCTACTCAAGTTTTCGGTCATCAGCTGTCTCATCATAGTCATCACCACTCATCATTAGTCGTTCAATCGTGAAATTGGTAACAGATACAATACAGGTATAGATTTTCTTGTAAACACGAAATAACTCATTTCCTATTGTTGTAATTGTTGCTAAAAATATCAGAGAGTCACGCCGAGTCCAATTTTGAGAAAAAAACGCATTTCAATATAATTTCGTCTAAATTTCGAATTTCGCCGTTTACTCTAGTCTTAACCTGTATTAATTAAGGAACAATATTTAAAATATAATCATTTTATCTTTTCATAGTGAGCCTGGATTGTGAGTTCCAACGCATAAAAAGTTGCACTAAAGTGAAATGTGGTCCAGGACGTTTTTTTCGGCTTATATTATTAATAAATTGCGCGCTCAATTATCCACGATTACCGCTCCAGTCACCTAAACTTCTTGCTTGGCGCAAGCGACTGGCACCAAGTTTCGATACCACTGTAGTTTCGTTGTCCCTAAATCAACCTTATCGTAATATATCTGTTTCGTATTAGCGTGAGTTCCGTGTAGCAATTGCTCCTAAGCCGTGGTGGCTGTCTGGTCAAGTGACTGAATCAAAACAATGGAGTGAAGGAAATGCTCGAAGCGCTTTTGAGGTGAGTCGCTGGTGCTATCGTTGATGTTCGGCGGAAAATAAATGCGTTACGCGAAGAAATAAGTGGACGGGGAAGAAACGACGGGAATGCCAAAAACAGTCGTTTCGAGCATCACACGTGCCGGCATCTTTTAAAATTCATCAGTCATCCGTGCGACCTGTGAGCGCGGGGGTGATGAATCGCATTCTCGGGTGCAGAGCTCACGAGTAGCCCGAGGAGCGACGCTGAGTTGACTCGCGATATTTTCATGCATCCTTTGCAATATCTGATTAAGAGAGCTGACCATTCTCTCCAGAGCTGCTACAAGTTTACAAATAAAAATAGGAAGAAATAATATACTTTTTCCCAAATTTCTGATTTTGTACTATGTTTAGACAGTAAAAATGGTATATTACTACGTCAGAGATGGTAAAAAATTAATGAGTAATCATCATAAGTCATTAAAATGCTAAATAATGCAATCAACACGCTTTCATTGCAATAATGCATCATAAATGGAAGAAAAAACCCTTGAGCAGTCAAATTGACTGCTCAAGGGGTTCGACAGTGCTAAGAAAGTTCAAGGGGGTCGTTGAGGGACGTGGTATCTGCCCCTGGTCTCTTGACACTTATTGGGTAATGCAATTCAACCGCTCTCATTCTTCTTTCTAGGTCTTTTGTCATCGCAGCCATAGCACAGGAATGATTCTAGTAGTGTTTTACATATTCTTCTCTTATTTTGTAAATTATTATATGGTTTTATTTAACTTGAGTTTCAGTCTGTTTGGGTGGAATGTGTTAAACCATTTTTCACCCACTTACACTCATCGGATCTCCTTCCAATTTTGCACACAGGCGTAACTTCGATGACAATACAATATTACAATATATTTGTCACGGCTTTCTCTCCCATAGGCCCGCGTTTCCTTCGTGAAATTGGTTGCTATATTGGTTGTTTACTTTATTGTTGGCTATCGAAAAGGTTTCTCGTGTTTTGGTGAGCTCGGCGAATTTTTACTTATAAATTAATGGAAAAAATGGAACAAAGATTATCGGGGAACCAGGCGCACCCCGTTGTAAAAAGCTCTTCGCCTCCATATGGACCATGGCAACAAAATATTTGTTTCGCTTATGTTTGCATATTTAATAAAACCATATAACTAATAAAAAAGTTTTTTATAGCACTTATTGCAGATGTATTTTTATCACACCGCAAGGAGTTTAAGGAACCTTCTCAACTTTAAAAAACCGAGCAAATGTGTCCCGGCAAAAGCAACTTTAAGTGCGCACACATCCGCAATCCCTCATCGGAACGGCACGGGTGCTTCCAAGCAGGAAAGAGAGAGAAAGAGGAATCTCCACGTTCCCCCTCTAATTTCCCCCCTCTTCTCTCACCCCTCTCTCATTTTCCCACTAGTTACGATGCAGGAGGTGAAACGGCTCGCGATGTGCATTGCGGGAGACGAGGATAGAAGAGGGAGGGAGGGAGAGAGGGGAGGAATGGCGGGGAGCACAGACGAGAGAGTGGGAAAGACGATAAACAGAGATGGATTGAGTTCTGCTGGTCTGAACCGCAAAGCGTGCTCTTCCCTACCGCAGGTTTTAAAGGTTTCGCTCGCATTGAAGCAGGGCGCCGCTACCACACCCTGTTAACACCAGAACCCCTGAACTTTCTAAATACTGTCAACCCCTTGAAGCAGTCAAATTGCTTCAAGGGCTATTCCTTCCATTTATAACGCAATATTGCAAGAAAAGTGTATTAATTGCTTTATTTAGAATTTTAATGCCTTTCAATGATTACTAATTCATTTTTTACCATCTGTGACGTAGTAATATGCCATTGCCTTTGGCATAAACATTGTAGAAAAGCAGAAATTTGGGTGAGATTATATTATTTCCTATTGTTTTTAATTGTATGATATAACGTAAACTTACGTAATTATAGCATAGCAAGTATACAGATGTACTTAATTAATATGTGGTCATAGAATCTTTTCCAACTTGAAAAAATATTATAATGTGCGCTCAATAATGCACGATTACCGCTCCAGCCACCTTAGCTATTATAAAAAAAGCGTCCCAATTTGTCCCGGTTTAACGTCTCTTCAAATCTAATTCCGGATTCTAATTCAAATTATTCCGGATTTTCGGGCAGTCAGATTATGGGAACCATAACCTTAAAGAACCTCAGTTTATCTCCCAGATCGCCTTATTTTGTTCTTCTTTTCAGCCTTCCTTTCGTAGGTGGGATTGCCGTAAGGATGGAGTAAAAAGTTAGGACATCGCTACGTCCTTTCATAATAATGGCGTGCATATGTTGTTATTATATCTTTAAAGTTTGGATATTAAAATACAAATTCAAAAGTTGAAAGTTTTACTTGGTGGAAGGTCGTCATATTGATAGTAAAACGAGTTTTGTAACTTCCACAGTTTATTTCAGTATGTACCGGTTGTACATACACTCTGAAATAAGCTGTGTAAGTTACAAAGCTCGTTTAACCATCAATTACAATGCAAAAATAGACTTAGTAAACTTGATATTATGCATTGAAATATTTAGAGTGAGTGAAAATATATCCTGAAAAACATGCATTATTCATTTGTACACGTTGTTATTAATGGCGAAAATTCAGAAAAATCCTGCTTTTTCAAAACGCGTGGCAACCCTATTCGTGGGAAAACCTTAGAACCGATCTAAACGCCTAGAATAACACCTCCGTAAACATTGTGTGGGACGTGATATTTCTAGTCCACACTTCCCCGGATGCGTTAGCACCGGGTGTCCTTTGGGATGAGGATAAGGAGTGCCGAGAATTCTTCATCCGTTCATTTGAGTGGAGGAGTCGAAAGGTTAGGTGGAAGGAGGATTGGAAGAAGAAGAGGGTTGCTCTCGATATCCCTTCCCGAAATCTCATCACTCGGCCCATCGAACCCTTCTCATCCTACGCTCTCGACGCCCCACGGGAGTCTATTTCCGTAGCGTTCTCTCAAGTGGGTGTGATGCGCGAACAGGTCTTTCGGTTCCCTCGTGCGAATCCAGTTACCTCGTTCCGTGTCTGGAAGCGTTTGTCTCACCAATGGTTGTACACGTTACGTAACTACGTATTGCTTATTGTTTTAAGTTTTTCTCATTGCAAGTTTTCCCAAAAGTTCCAGCGTCGCACAGTGGGCCATATTGGAAAAAAGCTGGCCAAAATTAATAACTCTAATAAATTCCAGTCCATGTTCAACATCAAGTGCATTTCTAAGGTATTTTGGGCTGATAAACGTGATTTTATCATTATTTTTTCAACACATCGAACGGATTCAGCGCTATTAATTGCATAAAAATTAAATATGCAATAACAAAGCTTAATTTCGATGGTTGAGTGGTCAAGTTAAGATTCAAAAATTCCTATGATAATTATCCAAGTACTGTAATTTATAATGCTAGGAGCTATAAAATCCGTAAAAAATTGTTCAAGCAGAATTTTCATGCATGATACATTGTAACAAATTATGACGACTGCAACGGAATGGGAGGAATTGAAAATATCTTTCTCGATGAAAATGAACTTGCATCAAGTTAAAACGTCTATAATTTTTAGCTATAGTTTACCTAGATTACATTTTCACAAAAAAATAAATATATTTAATTGATTTTTATTGCAAAATTATTTTAAAGTTGGCTACGTTCCAGTCAATTTCGTTTTACTATAATTTCGTCGCACTACTGGGATCAGGATTCAGCATAAACGTAAACCTAAGGTAGAGACCATGATAATTTATCATTTAAATTTTTATATTAAACAAATATTTATTAATATTATCATTATCAAAAACTTCAATAAATATTTTGAATGATAATATTGATAAACTGTGTTCACTCATCCTCTGATGATTCGTCTCCACTCTTGTCTTCACTGTCGTAATTCCCATTGCCAATTAGTTTTTTCACTTCTACATCTAAATCTTCCTTCTATTTACTATTTTGAAATGAAATTGAAGATATCAAGGGATCAGGGGTGAGCATCAACCTCCGAAATAAATCTTCATTAGTCGCCTCTCTGGATATCTTCCGCGTATTGTGTTGCCGGAATTTCCTAATATCCTTATTCCTTGACAAATGAAAAAGTAACTTGGTTTCCTTCCACAGATTTATTTTCCTGGTACAAAATGTTTTGACACAGCGGTGTCATCATCAGGTACCTAAGCTCAGGTGCTGTGTCGAAACATGTTGTACCAGGAAAATAAATCTGTGGAAGGAAACCAAGTTACTTTTTCATTTGTGAAATTCAACTTACACATAGTTGAGCTTGAAACCATGAAACTTATTCCTTGTTTCCAAGGAATCTTCTGAAAGCTGCCCGATGGGCAGAATTGCTTGGATATTTCTGCACCATGAATTAGAAGCTTGTGCACCGTTGGTGGCGTATAATACCAAGGGTATTGCTTCACGTATAATTTCGCTGTTGGTACACTCTGTTTCCGAACTCACTGTGATTAAGTGCTAGACTGCTTGAAATTGCTTTAAAAATATTTGAAAACCTTGAAATCAATTGTTCATGGAGCCCTGAAAAATATTATATTAACTTAAAAATCTCACTAAACCTCAGCAGCGTTGATTTTTTAAAAATTTAAATAGTTGTCAGTTTCTCTTACCTGTAATATTTGCTGATAATTTAGGGTCCGAAAAGAAGCGTCTAGCTGTGTTACCATCGTTTGTGGTGCCATATCCTGGTTTTGGTACATCTATTATCAGGCCCATTTTATATTAGCCATTTACTATTAAGTATTAACTCTAAAGTACCTCTCCCTTCACTGCACCTTGTTCCATTTTTCAAAATATCTTGTAAAAAATAAAGTTTGTAGGCACTTCTTCAAAATACCTTTCTCATCGGCATCTCTATTCAATTGAAAATTTTCAATCAAAAAATATTTCACAACTTTTTTTTCTCTACAATTATTTCGTGAAGTTGCAACCATGTCACTTCTCTTCTGTCCGTGGTTTCTTACAAATTTAGTAGAAAAAACTACAAAACGAAATAAAAAATAGCAGGTAATCACTTACTTCGACAGCCTTACTTACTTACTATCATCATTTGAACATGGGTTGCAAAAACAAACTACTGACTCCAACTCGGAATCCATTTACAAAATTAAAATTTTGCTTACCATTAGTGCTTCAAACTGCTTTTCATATGATTGGAAAGCAAAATCTTCCTCGATGGATGCGAAGTACACGTAGTAAAGGCACGACGAAACGGAGGCGGGTAAGGAGACTTTGGTTCCCAGGTACAGGTAGGTAACTATATCCTCCTTTGAAACGCTTCTAACGTTGAACAGATCAACCCAGTGTTGCACAGCACAGTCACTTACAGTGGATGTTCACTTGACACTCTCTCTAGGACAACTGATGCATCTGCTACGCGAAAACAACCGGAAAACCCCTAAGGAAACTAAGGATTCCGTTTGGCGGAACAAGTGTCGGCAAGTGGCGGAAAAATGAGGCAAAAAAAGGTGTAAAAAGCGTATATTGATTTAGCTACCAATGGATTAGGGGAAGTAGAAAAGATTCATTAATGGCAAGGTTGTAAAACCAGCATTGTTGGGCCAGCAAGCACGGAGAGACGCAAATCCTCAACCAGCTGGCGCGGGCGCCTGCCGCTGCACGTGCATGACCACGAGCCTTCCCGTAAACCCCTCGACCACAGCCTGCTCACGATGCCTGAGGGAAATCCGCAATTCATGGAAAATACTTTCAAAGATATTTTAGTCCATAACTCTGCTGAGAAACGTCCCAACGACCTCGTCATCGAAGAATTGCAAGTCGCCAACTTAGCGAGAAATTGCAATTTGCGACAAGAGTTACGTTGAATTTAGCCATTTAAGTAGAATGTGCCAAAATAAAGATGAAAATTATTCATAAAATATCTATTCAAATTACCAATGTCATTGAACTGGCATTCCGTCGTCTTCACGCTCGGAAATCGTATACTTTCTTCGCTTAGACCCCATTAGTGGCCGCCGCTGTGGCCCGACTGGCCGGGGTGGTTTTAAAAAAAATTGTTGCTAAAATTAGGATCGCAAGTTATCGCAAGAATTTCCATCAGAATATTGTTCTATATGCTTTTCTTTATCACACAGTACAAATAACTCCGTGTAGCCTGATGTCGATAAAAACGATAGTTACTGTTAAACATAAAATTTAATGAAAAAACAGCACAATTTTTGAAAAATTATAAAAATATTAAAAAACAAGTAAAACGAAACAAACTTTATCTCCATTCATGAAATAAAGATCAATTTTGTGGATAAAAATATTTTAAAACCAACATTATTAATAACAACTCTTTAATAAAGCTCCCCTCTATCATTGCCTCTCATTGCCTCCTCCAACCACCTACTTTGTCTCTTCCCTAATCTCATCAAGAAGTTTCAAATTTATATCATACCTTTTTTTATCTCACGTCCAAAGCTAATATCTTTCTCTTCAACTCCATGTGATTTTTATTTATATTTATATTTTTAATATTGTCTTAATATTCATCCAATGTGGAAACATAGGTTTCAATTAATTAATGCCTGAAAACTGCTATCGTGATTAGATGGTATTCATATGATAACTATAACGGGATTGACATATAAAAATTAGTTCTCGCAGTTACTTTTACGCACGGGAATGACCAGATATACGACTATACCAGGTATACGACTTCCTTGAAACGTGAATTTCAATCTCGAGTTAGACATGACAAAGGTAGGCATGAGATAGGCAGATATGAGGTACAAGTCGAACTATGCTGTCGGGTAGGTAGTCAATATCACTTGTTGAAATTGATAATCGGCAGTATGAATCAAAATGTTATATGTTGATTATGTGATTCTGCATTTTTTGGCATAATAAATAACTTTTTTATTTTGGGATCCAAGAAAGTAAATTATTTCGATGGTTATAATTTTGTCCCCGTAAATAAAAATTTCATAGCCAAAGATAAAAGGATTATCTGGATTGGTGATCAACGTTTTTAAGTAAGGCAAAATTTTGAGAAGGGTAATGTACCCCAGTTCCATCCCAGCTGGTCTGTAGTTGGGGTGCAACTCTGGTGGAGCTTGTTTCAATTCATTCCCAGTTACACCCAAGTTACAGAGGTCTTAATATAGACCAGTTACACCCCAGTTCCATCTCAGTTACAGAGCAAAACATTTCTACCTGGGTATATTTGACGGATCCTCTCCGATCACCTCTAACTATGGCTGACCCAGCAATATCTGGGGCTAGCACACCAACAGAGCTCAGCTGGAACTATGGCTGCCACAGCCATAGTGGACTCCTGCAGCAGCAATAGGGTGTTTAGCAATAGGCTATGGCTACAGTACCAATAAATATGGCTTTGACTATTTAATCTTTCGGGATTCATTCCGCGATGTTTAAAATTGCAATAAACAATATTTCGCTGGTCCTCCTACCAGCTTCATCAGGTTAACTGAACTGATTCTTTACTCTCGCTCGTCTTTATATATATATGAGTGAGGACTCCCATTGTTGCCGGAATTTAAATTTGAAAAATTCGTTTGAGCTTTCTACTTATCGTGTAACCGTCTTCTCGGTTGACGTTCTCCAGTCTCTTCGCAATTTCTATAGCCTCCCTGATTAATCTTGGGTAATATCGTACCTCCCTTGATATTAATTTTGTCTCCTCAAAGTTGAAATTATGAGTGGGGCCGCTGAGATGAATAGAATAGAATAGAATAGAATAAGTTTATTGTTCTTGGACGTTTTCGTCCACTAAGAACATACAATAAAGTTACATATTTGTAAGAGCTCTATAAATTATTGATTAATAAGACAGTTACATTATCATGATCAATAATAACATGAGACATATAACATATAACATGATAGATATAACATGAGACATAACATGAGAGGTAACAATTCAATGAGATTTTGCATAATTATTAAATTAACACCCTTCTTGGTTGAATAGATACAAAAAAAATCTTTTTTTAAAAACAAATACAGAACTTGATTTTTTTATGTCGATAGGAATAGTATTCCACAACCTGGCCCCTGCCACACAGAAAGATTTTTGGTATGTAGTGGTCCTATGTAGAGGAGGAATCAAATAATCGGGAGTCATTCGGGTGGTAACGTTAGCCATGTTTACTCTAGGAGGAAAAAATTGCTGCAGATAGCCTGGTTGCTGATTTTGAAAGAGGGAATACATATAAGAACCAAGGAAGTATTTTCTTCTGGTTTTGGCCTTCAGCCATGTAAGCCTTGTAAAATAGGGGGAAATATGATCATCTTTCTTGAGGTTAAAGATAAATCTTACACACATATTCATTAAACGTTCTAGCTTAACATTTAGCTCTTCAGTGATATCATGGTACACAAGACAGCAATAATCAAAGTGGGGGAAAATGAGTGAGGAGATAAGTTGCTGGCGTGTGAGAAGGGGTATGAGGTTTTTCTGAATTTTAAGCTGATGAAGGATCATATTAACCTTATTACAGATGGTTAACACGTGATTTTGCCAAGACAAATTACACACCATGGTGACCCCAAGGTTTTTAACATTATTTGAATACAATATTTCCGTATCACCAACTAATATCTTTGGAATAGCATTAGCGTCGACTTTTCTGAGTAACTTGGAATTTCCCAGAATTATTGACTTGGTTTTGCTACAGTTCAGTTTGAAATGGTTGTTTACAGCCCATACATTGATAGCGTTGACATCCTGGTTTACTTTGGCGATTGAATCATACAAGTCATTCAAATGGCAATGATAGTAAATCTGCAGGTCGTCAGCGTACATCATGTATTTACAGTTTTTAATACAACGAGGAAGATCAAGGACATACAGAGAAAATAAGAGAGGGCCGAGGACAGAGCCCTGAGGGACTCCACAAGGCACATTAGTCCAGTGCGATATATTACCATTTCTATCCTTTACAGCCTGCTGTCGCTCGTTTAGATATGAGTAAAACCAATTAAGTGAGGAACTCGAGAAGTTAAGATCTTTCATCTTTTGGAGAAGTAAGGCATGATTCACAAGGCCAAATGCATTGGTAAAATCAAATAAGACAAGTATGGTGATTTTATGTTCATCAACAGCACGACGTATATCGTCAGTAACTTTGAGTAATGCTGACTGCGTAGAAAATTGTTTTCTGAAACCAGATTGGAAAGGATCGTTCAGGTTATTGTGGTTTAAGTAGTAAGTGACTTGTTGAAAAACAATCCGTTCTAGACATTTAGAAAGGGAGCATAAGTTTGAGATTGGGCGATAATCGCGAGGAGTAGTTGGTTTTTTTACCTTTCTAATTGGTGTAATAAGTGACGATTTCCAAATCTTTGGAAATTCTGCCGACATTAGAGAGAAATTAAAGATGTCGAGTATTATTGGGAATAGTGTAGTAGACGAAGCCTTAATAAATTTAGTTGAAATACCGTCAACTCCAACTGAATTTGTTTTACTGAGAGATAGTGTTTTACGTAAGGTATCAGGTGTTACGTGTTGAAAAAAGAAACCTTCATTATTGAAGGGTACAAGTGGATCCAGATTAGACAGACTGAACACGTCCGCGACGTCATTTACGTCAGAGGCAGCTGTAGAGGCAAAGTGCGTGTTCAGATCATCCAGGGAAAGATCGAGCGTTGGTTGATAGTTGCGCCGCTGCACAAGGCCAAGACTCCTCAGTTCCTTCCAAACCTGGTTAGGCTGAGTCAAGTTGGAAAAGGTAGATGAATAATATCTTCTTTTGGCTTCCGTCACGGAACATTTCACCCTATTCCGTAATGCGATGAATTCAGTATAGACAGAGGAGCTTTTTGTGCGTATGAAAATTCTACGTAATTTGTCTCGTTCCATCATTTTTTGTTTTAAGTCATTCGTCAGCCATGGGGCTGAGAATCTGCGGGGTTTACATGTACGCCAGGGGGCATGACGATTTAAAATTTCCAGGAATTTTAAATTAAAAAATTCAAGGTGAGATGGTGTTCGGCTATTGCAGAAATGCGGTAATTATTATTTTTAATTGCCCGTTGATGCTCTTGGAGGCGTATTTTTTGGGCTCTGCATGTCTGGCCTACATATGGATGTCCACAGCTGCATAAAACTTCATATACTCCTCCGTAGAGGTTCCGGGGAAGCGGGTCTTTGGCTTCTCAGAACATCGCGGAATGAATCCCGAAAGATTAAATAGTCAAAACTATATCCGCGGAAGCCTACGAGCTAATAAATATGGCTGGCTGAAATATTTCAGTAGTCTATGGTTGGGAGAGCCATACATCCGGTTACGGCAACTATTTCTTTTTTACTCCCTTTATATTAGCTCACACTGTCTGTCTGCTTGTCTGCTTGTCTGTGTACGTACAAACCCATTTCCACTCATCCAATCGATCTGAAATTTGGTCCATAGACTCCTTGTGACCAACGATTAATTTTACCAAACCCACACACACACACATAAATACACATTGACTTAATTATATTAAAATTTATTTGTATGAAAATGAAAGAGCATTTAAGGCCCGTTATCTGACTATCCTTGCAAGTAACCGGTAGCCCAGGGTAGTGGACTGTGGAGCGGAAGGTGTGGTGTGCGATTCCCTGCTGGGGAAATTGTTTTTCTTCTTTTTTCATAGCCGCTTTCATTTACATCGTTAGAAATTTTGTTTTCATCATCGCATTACCCTTTTTTTGCAATGTTTTACTCGCTAATAGAGTATTTGCGTAAGTGAGGTATTTTGTTGAAATTTATTATAGCGAATAGTGTTTGGTTTCGAAATGCCACGTACGAAATACCAAGCAATAATTCCAACTAATTAATTTAATAAATAGCTTTTAATATGCATTGTTTTAGCATCGAAATTGCCTAGGTCTAAACGCCCAACCATTGGTTCTTCGTAGTGTGACGTCATCTCCCATATTAGCAGAAGCGAAATAGCCTAGCTGTGAGTTGAGAGTGAAATAGTATTTGCCTTTTCGAAGTTATTTCTATATTTGCTAATAATAGCTAAAGTTTCGTCCGCACGCTAAGACTACACAGTCACACAATCTCCAAATCAACAAATGGTCGACTATGGGAGATGACGTCAGAGCCTACAAAACATGGCGGACCAGTGTTTCGGCGCAATAATAATTTATTAGATTTTATTAGCTAATAAAAAATTAACGAAAAGCCTCTCGAGCGTCAGAATGAAAATTTAGTGTCTGAAGTATCGATAGATTTTTTAGATGTCACTTCCCAAAGTGTGCAAATACTCTATTATTCATTAATGAAGGCGATCAAAGCTAGCACGTAGCCCTTGGACGTTGTGGGAGATGGACCGTGGTGAGCCAACAACTGTGATTATCGCTATTGAATGTTCAACAATGAATATCAATGTCATATCGAATAATTACTAATGTTCCTAATGGTTGTCGAATGTCTGAATAATTTGACATATCAGTGAAGATAGAATGATTTCCTTTCACAAATTAAATTTATTACCAATGTGATGATACTATATTTAATGGCAAAGATACCATAAAACAATGAAAAAATATAATAAAATGCACTGAGAACATGAGACATTAAAACGTGATGTAATGCATATGAAAATAAAGGGAGTATAATAAAAACTTTGTTTTTATGAGGTTATTTTTTTTCCGTGTAGCTTTAATATTTCTTACCAGTTCTAAGTTTTGCTCGGTCCACCGCGTTAACTCTCGATAGCCTTTGTCATTTATTCCAACGAGCTGCATCATTCAAACCTGCTCGCTCGCGTACAAATGGGACAGAACAAACGGGTTTGCGGGAGACAGGCGTGGAAACGAGTGTGAAACGGATGATTTAACCTTTAACCATCGCCACGATTTTCGACACTGACAGTGAGTGAGAGCTGTCGCAATGCACTCGCTGAATCACGGTCGACGCGAACGACAATGCAGGCGGACGGCGTCGATGGAAACTTATCTGGATTCTATGGCGTCCCATCATGCAACTCGCATCCATTCATACGCGCGCATCAATGTTTTTGTTTTTTGCCTCCACACGTGCCTACTGTTGAGTCTAAACGTTTTTCATAGCGCTCGCAATCCCCCTAATCCCGCGACTTTTCATACAGTGGGTAAAAATGAGGTCAAATTTTTCGTCCGGCAGGCCACTCGCCCTTGTTACCCCAAAGGGGTAAATGCGGACGGACTTACAGTTTCTCGGGTTGGGTTATCGTTTTAGATCCGCTGAAAAGAATTGCACGCCCCAATTATGCGATTTTTGAGAGCGTTCCTCTTTTGTAGGGAACTCCACGGTCGTTGTATGTACCTACCTTCCGAAAAATAAACTCCTGGGGTTAGTGGATAACTTTAAAAAACGATACCGCTGTGGAAGCTAAAAAAGGGTTTTGAATTTTGTAGCTTTGAAATTATTAACGAAGGCGATTGAGAATCATAAAGGCAGATTGAGCGAACACTGTACTAGAATTAAAATGAAATATTAAAGCTACCTCTAACTACTACGGCTTTGAAAAGAAAAGCATTAGCTCTGGTCTTGTGATAAAAATTTACATTGCTCTTTATTTTCCTGGGTTTGGATTCCGGCAAATGGAGATTTTCTGAGAAATCTTATCCCAACTTGGATTACATGACGACAGTACATTTAGTCTATTACTTCGTATGTCGGATGGGACATAAAACTGTTGTGTCTTGGCTCCTTTCGTTTAGAGCAAAAGAGTAATGCCGACGCTGGGTTCTCTACTTTACTTCCTCAATTCTCCGAATAACCTCTCCCTTAAAAACAAATCCACCAATTTTTAAATTTATATTTTTCTCCAATTAACTTCGCATAGCCTTGTATTTTATATTTTGGTGTATAATCCCCTTCTTGTCCGGGTGTTTTCATATCGTTGTTTTTTTTAAGTTTAGGATGAGGACTAAATTATTTATTTTTCCCATTAAGGTGTTTTTCATTTATTTTGGTTAATATTTTATGCGGCATATTTTAATTGACGTGCAGGACTATTTTGCGGGAGTATGAACGACCCAACTTTATATCCCTTATATTATATCTCTATATCTTATCCCAACCAACTCAACTATTACTAAAGCAAATTCATGTATTTCTTGATTGTTAATAATTCTCCTGACAAAGTTTAAGCTGCTGTTAACTTCCGTTGCTGTAAACTTGATAATATTTTTCTTTTACTTAAACATTTTATGTCTGTATTGTGTGGTTTAATTGAATGTTTGTACCTTGATCTACCGTGAGAAAAGAGGTTAGTGGGATGAGGGGACTCAATCTTGCCCCACGTGATTATACCATTTATCTATCTATCCCTAATGCAGGGGCGTAGCTAGGGTTGGGCAGGAGGGGAAGGTAAGTTCAGCACTATTTTTGGGCGTTGGTATTTAAATCATTATTTTAACTCTTTCTTGATGAAAAAAGAGTCAAAATTATAAGCCATTCCGATAGTTAACAAGTTCATAAATTTGACTGCCATCGAGAAGTATTATTCAAGCTTCCTAATACAACCAAACAAACTATTTTAGTTGTCCGTAATTACAGGCTCGGAGCGTTGTAGACATATTAACCGCGGTTCCTGGATGGCTCAAACTACGGCCACTGCTTAGTGGCGCGAATGTCCTGTGCTTGGTTTACTTCGGGAAGGAAATCCGCAAGGGTTTAGGTTTTTCATATTTTTAGTGCAATATGTCTATTCTAAAAGGATACGGAATATTAATTTTTTTATAGACAGCTCAAACCATAGCTCTGTTTGGTAGACTACCTCTCGTTACAGAGAGACTCTTAGCTTGGAAGCTCCTTGTAGTTTATTAATAAGGTTAATGCTAGCACACCGTCGACGTAGTAACCCAGGGCCCTAATTGTACCTATGGACTGAATGGCTTTTGGAGTGAATTACGCAAGGTCCGGAAAAGCTTCCTCGGTCTGGCGTCGGTTTTTTTCTTCCGTCGGGGGGGCTAGGCTTTGCGTAAGAGAGGCGATCAAACGGGGTCAAACGCCATCCCCCCGTGAAAAATTCATCGTAAGTGCATGTGTGGAGTGTTTGTGTTTCTTTCCTTCTTCGCAGCCCTGACCTATCCCGCGTGCATGGGGAACAAACATGAGGAGATATATGCGGGTCCACTTCAAAGAAACCTACTTCATTAGGTGGGTGGCAGACTTAAAAGCACCAGGACGACGTAGAATGTTTTCGCTGCGGATTTCACAGTAGTCAACCCTGGAAGTTTTGTGTCTCTATTTCATTAAAAATCTGAGGAAAAAGGACGAAAATAGGCTGCAGGTGTTTGTGATGTGGATGTGGAGAAAATTGAAGAAAGTGCAGTGGACGGAAAGGTATACGATAGAATAAACCTTTCTTATACTCGGGTACCATTCCCCTAGGGTAAACAAAAAGGCAGCGTGGCAAATGACAGATATAGAAGTGATATTTTTCATATCAGAAAAGTGATGAACTATAGTGACAGAACTGCTGCCTCGGTCGAGTAAAACTGTTTATGTGATATATGTGAAAATTTGAATTTCAAAGGATAAAGTATACATTAAAAATAACAATAAAAGTTTGAGAATAATTTAAACAAAAAATAAATGGACCGCGAAATGACAAATGCAAATAAAAAAGCATAGTAATGAGTATACAATATTTTAACTCGCTTCACTATTCTAGAAAACATTCTTCAAATAATGTGTCATACAATTTAGATACCTACATTTAACAATTGCCAGTGATCGTGATTTCCTCTAGTCGGTTGGAAAAGAATTCCAGAAATCGGAAGCGGCCACAACAAACGACTTGTGGAAGATTGTGGTTCGGTGAGTTGTACGGCGAACGCGAACGGAAGACGAACGAGGAAGCTCTAGGTTTCTGGTAGATTTGGAGAGGTATCTCCTGGAGGTTGTCAAGGCAGAGTAGGTGATTGGAACGGATGATGAGTGGCGAAGGGATGTTGAAGGTCGTGATGGAGGGGAATACGATGGGTAAGTAGGCAAGAGGAAGATAGCGAATACGTTTTACGGGCGGGATGAAGAGAGGTAGGACGTATGCTGAGGTGAAGAAAGACATTGTGTAGGTGTTTGGGGGTCTGTACTTGTATAAACCTAGAGGATATTTGTTCTCTTTCATTTTAGTCCGTCGTAATCGGTAGATTACCCTAATAGGTTAAATAGTAATAATTTATTATCAGTCAACCCTCATATTTTTGTATCTGTATTTATCAATCTAGCGCTAGTCGTGCGAGGTTGTTGAGAGCACAATCATTGTATGTCCATTTTTTTCCCAAATGAGGCATTAGTATTTAAGTAGGAAGAAGTAATGAAAGTTAGCTAAAAAATGTTATTTTTGTCTAGTAAAATATTATCTAATACTTAAACTTCTAGGGCTACAGAGCACTCAGGGGTCTTTGAGAAGTTTTCCCCAAGTTCTTAATCTTCTTTTTGTGTTTTCCGAAAGTTTAAAAAAGTGGAAATATAATGATTGTGTTTTTAACCTTCGATATGAAAATTTACGAGTACAATGATTCGATCCTTGGGAGGGTTGTGTTTAATGAAAATATGGCGGAAGTATTATGAGCAGGAGTCATGAGTGGATGGGTTTGAAACCGTCTATTGTGTGACGTTGTGATTGAACTAGAGGAGATGCTGTTTTTCGTGTAAATAACTTTAATTGCTATCTCCGTAAACCTAGAACAATGATTTCGAGTTTTTTCGTGACTAGGTGAACTAAAACTGTTTCAAAAGCTTGTGTATATTTTTATTTTTTATAAAATTAATGATTTTGATGATAATATGAATACTGGAAAGCAAAATTAAGTAAATCTTGGCACGCGTTGTTTTTTCTACGAATATATTTTACATTGAATGTGTTTTTGAGTGCAAGGGACTGGCAACATCGCTCTATCCATTGAACTCAATGCATTTGGCCTACAATAATAGAAGTTGTTCGCTAATTATGTAGATTTTGAGGCAAATGATGAGGTTTTAATGCTTTGTTATGCAATTTCCCGGAAATATTGCTTATAATTTCAGGATTCGAATAAGTGGCATTTGTGTTGCACGGGAAGGAATAATTTTCCCTCAACTATAATTTATCCGGAGGACTTGAAAATAAATTTGTGAACTCATATTAAAGATATCTATAGAATATTTGTCGATGCTTTATGCCGTCTTCAGTAGACATAAAAGGTTGGGGCACCCCCTTTAAGGTGGCATCTTCCGGTGACACTTTGTCATATTCTGGTGACCTGAAGATGCCAACCTCAGGTGACCCAAAGATGACATAAAAAGTCAAACACTGGTCGTTTTTTATGGAAATCTTGAAGAGACGTCCACAGAGTTATTTTTACTTCCAACAACTTGGACAACTTTCACAAAATAAAGCCTGAACCCGTTTCCCTCTTTCAAAATTTTAACTAGTTCAACTTGTGAAAACAATTGGAGTGAATAGCTAGGATTGTGTTGAACTAGGCAGGCGGACACGTTTTTCTGTAAATGACTTAGATAAGGAAACATTACATCAATTTCATTATATGGAGGAATATTATTTTTCGACCAAGTCTCATTCTTTGTGACTGGTGATGTTCTCTTGCCGTTTGCATTACGGATTTTTTTTCGATTTGACGACGCGACACTCTGAACGATAATATGCCAATTTTCACCATATCTATTACCCTCGTTCCTTCATGGCCTGTTCACTCGATATGCACGCTTCATATACTGAGAGCCTTGTATGTTTAAGTGCTTGCAGTCGATATTGGAAACGGAGTATCACTCAACCAAACATTTTAGAAATTTGCACGAGGCCGCCAAGCTTCTGATCGAATGGGAATTTAGGAATTTTAAATTTGAATTGTCTGTCGTACTTAGGCCCGGTTTTATGATGTATGAATAACTTCAACGGTGAAGTAAGGTAACCTTTTCGTTAGCTTGATGTTAGCTGAGAGTTCGGGTTTTGCATTGTTTATTAGACTATTGGTTAGTTGACGTGACCGTCAGCGATTTTCTTCTTTGATTTCGACTTCAACTTCGATTCGATTTCAACTTCGATTTTCTTACCGAAAGAATATTTAACCAAATGTAATAAAACCGGGGGTTAATGTGTTAAGTGAATATTGGAATTACCTTTGTTCAGACTACAGAATGCCAAATATTTTAAACATATGTATGATTTTTACTTGCGCGCATAAGATAAATTTCGTACACGGAAATAGTTTATGGAATTCCACCCAGGCTTTTTGAATTCGATTTCGATTCCGTGTGTGCGTCCAACAGTTTCCGTTTACCTATGCAACCCCACACTGCTACCCGCGCCCTATGCGAACGCTGGCTATTAACTTCAGTTTTCATGCTGAGAAAATATTTAATCATAGATTATAAAACCGGGCCTCTTTTTTAACAACGATCAAAGCTATCCATTGTCCATTGACGATAAGTATGAACGAATGAATGAATGTTTATTATTTAGTACGACACTGATAAAGGATCTTTAGGACACAGGTACGGGGTCATTTGTGATTTTATCTTGGTTTTCTAAGGCTTTTATTGTGCTGTCTTCTGTTTTGATTGCATGCAGGTAATCGACTTCTTGGTCCAATTCAGCTTCAAGCTCTAATTTGAATATGTCGCTATGTTTTTGTGGGAAGTGTCATGTTTTCACTATGGCGGTTGATTGATTGGTTCTGAATTTGGTTTAGATTGTCAAAGTCTTCATAATGCGTGGATTTTACTTTCTCCGCTGTGCATTTGTATTACATTATTGTGGCATTTTTCAGTGTCTACTGATATTTAAGGCCTTACAAAACCACTGCATTGATTTATCACAACAGTTGCTTCGCTGACAAAGCAAGATATAAAATAATACCAAAGAAATAATACATTTATAAAAAAAACTTTTATTGGAATAATGTGACGCATACAACTACCAATATGTACGGATTCATGGTTTGCCTTCCAAGACTTCGGTAATGACTTTAACTATGCCTTTGCGCTAGACAAAGAAGCGGTAGAGTGGGAGAATGGACTGTAAAGAGGAGGAATATTAGGAGTATTAAGAATAGGAGAGCGTGTATGAAGCAGTACATGAGTGTAAGAGAAGCAAAAGGGGTTTGCAAGGAGAGGGCATTATGGAGGAATTATTAAAAGGGAACCAGTTTTCTAGGGCTAACGGCATTAACTAAACTCTTTGACTTTTCCTCCCCCGAAAGGAGTGGCGTGGTGGGTAGGTATGTATGAGTTTATGCAGTGGCACACTCTCGCCAAATGTGTTCTCTGTTCGTTCATCCGCTGTCACTTAATTTTATGCATCCTCAACGATGCGGAAAGAACGGCAAAAACCATAGGTTTTATTCGAGCTTTGGGTTTCGCCAACACGTTCCACAAGTGATCGTTTGCTTGAATGGATGTTCTCGGTGTCACAAGTGTGGCTGTGTCGTCCTTGACCCTCCTTAGAACATATTGCTTTCGAAACTCGTAAATTTGCACGGGAGCGATCGTGCCCGTGTCGCATTGTCGCTTCCATACGTCTCGTCGCGATGCACGAAGTTAATCGACCATTGAAAAAAATGTGTATTAGACAGCTCGCGTGACAAATTGTGACAGGGGACTAAATGAAAAATGCCTTTGAACGCCCGGTAAGTTGGTAGGCTAGGTAATTACAGGGGAATGTCAGCCAGCGCGTTAGTCTCGCGTGAACATGCTTGAAAGAAAGAATTTGTCATGTTTACAATTAAAAGCTGTTTCCCGCCTATTTCGTTTTGATGAAACTCTGGTTTTTACATTTGATTTTGCATTGCTGATTGTTGGACGTCCTTTTTTCCCGCTATAAATATCTGTTACTTGTGTTGGAACGTTTTCTCTGTAGTAGAAGTTTTACGAATTGACATGACCACTTCATCAAGCTCACATGCTGGATGAAACTCTTATCTGTATACGATAACCATTTGGTAATGTGACTGAAAGTAACGGTGCTTCTTCGCTAAGTTTTTGTTCTGCAGCTTGAGCAATCAATCCGCCAAGAGATTTTAGATGACTAAAATAAAATATTTCTAAATTTTTGCATCTTATTTCACCACTGTTTTTTATCCATACTTCCTTCAGATTATTTATCGATATTAAGGTAGTATAAGGGCTTTTGAAATGAATTGAGTTAATTACTTCAGAAGATATAAAAAACCGTAGGACTTGCAGGAGTCCCACCGCGGCGTTGTTGGTCAAAACAATTACTCAATACCTTCTGGATGAAATTAGAAAGTAGGTGATTGGAAGAGATAATGAGGGATGAAGGGTTATTTCAGGCAGTGATAGATTGGAGGATGTTAGGTAAGTGGGGAAGGGATAAGAGGATAGGCTTTATTGACGGGATGAGGAAGTGTAGGACGTATGCTGAGATGGAGAAAGAAGTAATATTGGTAGGTAGGACCCTGCACGTGTAAAAATCTTGAGGATTTTTATTCACGTCCATTTAGCCCTCATTATACCGGTAAATTACCTTGGAAATAATAATGCCGCACGCTTTCTTCAAATCTAGGAGTCTTCCAGCATGCAAATATTATTCCATAAAGAAACTTTCTTAAATTTGACGCAGTGCGGGAAATGGTCGTCTCCGTGGTATGGCATTACTCTAAACTACTGATGCATTTGGAAGCATTTTGGTCTTGAAAGTCGTCGCCCAAATTTACAAGTTATAAGTTATCTTTAACCACTTCCGATTTATTTGACAAAAGCTACCTCTGGCGTCTATGACATACTAAAACTCAATTCCAAAATTTTAATTAAAAAAATTATGGCTAGCTCACCTTTCACATGATCTAATAAGGTATAAGCAAATATTAATAGTGAATTATCAGATGAACACCGATGTTCACTCGATTTTTCCAGCTTAATAAAAATATCAACCAATGTCATTTTTAGCAGCTGGAAAGGCGAAAAGGTATGAGGTGAAAAACTATGATAATATTACTTAGTTATTATTAATCAGCTATAAGAAAGAGAAAAACATGTCCGTTTAACCTGGTAAAATAGTGAATAACTTTAAATCAGCCACGAGGTGCAATTTGAAATCCGAATTAGCACCACTGTAGCCAAAGGATTCCGTATTTCCGCTTGGGTCGTTGAATTCCACCGGAAACTGTTTAAAAACATCAAAGAAAGAAACACAGCACGTACATTGGAACGATGTGCTAGATTTTTCTCCTAAATATCCTTGCCCGTTGGTTATGGCGCTTCGCACGGTATATTCTCCGCGCTTTCATTTGAATGTTTGAGCAGCAGGATAAATATTGAAACGGGAAATTCCGTGAGGTAAAAAAAATGAACACGCACCTCCAAACTCACTGCCACGAGAAACTTTCATTTCCGGAAACAGCGCATAAATACAATAAAGGGAAATGATGAACACTCTTTGGGCAGAGAAAAGCTTTCTAAACGTTCACTATTCTTATATTTTTTAACCGGCCAAGTTTTTCTTCGATGGAGGTAAACTTTTAAGTCGCTCTTTTCTATGCTTCCATTTGGACGAGGGAAACAAAATGCCAGAGTTACTTCGAGTAATATCCGCACTATTTACCTACAACGTTGTAAATCTGCATTTAATAACCAGCTCATAGAATAAGGTTTTGAATTAAAAATTGATAAATATTGGCTCATACAAATGACTACAAATATAGCTACTTTTTATAATTTCCGGGATCCATCGCGTTTGGTGGATTTTGCTCTTTTTGACTCTATTCCTGAAGAGGTCATCAGGTAAATATTTAAACGACTTTACCTGACGACACCTCAAGGAAGAGAGGTGAAACGTTGTGCAAAAACAACCAAACGCGATGGATCCCGGACATATTTAAAAGCAAATTATTGAAAATCACGGAAACCTGAAGAATAATAAAAAATATACCTGTTTGGGTTGGCAGCGAAGTTAAATGAAATGTCTAACGATAAATGCGGATTCATCGAATAATAACTGTGATAAGTAATATGGCTTATCCTGGAATATAATACCGAGAATATACCGACATTTTGCACAAAGAGCTACGCTTTTAGAGTAGTTAATTAGATGTTCGTTATGATTTACATTTTACTTTTGCGAATTCCTCTGCAGCCATCCACATTTAGTTGACGGTAAGGGCCTAATGGAGAACACTGTTGCCAAACTTATGCTCCGTATGCTCACCTCTAGTGCACGTAGCGTCCCATTTCCAACACCGCACTAAATTGAAGTAAGCTACTTGAAGGAATAACGTTTACATATTGAAGACCCCTGGGTGTGCAGTTGGTACTGTGCAAAGCTATTAATATACTGCATAGTACTATGTTAACTTTTCCCCTGTTGTTGTCAACATCGTACATCCGGCCTTAATGGAGATTTACATCGAATACGAATCTCCATAAGATCCTATGCTTTCAACTGTATGTGGAACACCCTATGGTATGCCTTATTTTACAAATTCATTCATTCATTTGGGTATTCTACCTGCTGATTAGTAGGTTTTTGGACAGTCCTTATCTAGCATCCCAATTTCTGGGACATCATCTCACTTTCACTTCTCTTGATTACTCGCCATCAGATCCCTTTAATTCCTCATATCGTCTACCTCTTCGTATTTCGTCCAGAATTCCTCTCCTCCTCCTTCCTATTCCACGCTTCCCCAGTGTTCTCTCCTCTATTTCCATCTTCACCATGTCCTTTCCTTTAAAAACGTCCTCCATCCATCCCTTTTGCCTTCTCCGAACCTCTGCCACCAGCTACATCTACCCTCCTACCATATTCATTACTTCCTCGCTCATCTTCCTCGCCACCCAGGTCACACTCTCCATCCTTCTCCAAATCCACTTCTCAAACACATCACGTCTACGTACATTATCCCTTCGCAATGACCAAGCTTCCGACCCATATAGCACCACTCTCCAATTTTGAGTTTTCACCAGTATTTTCTTTGCATCTCTTCTCAGACGTCGTCCTTCCCTTCTCTCTGAAATGCTTCCTTAGTTACTATAGGTATGATGTCCTTACCGCTAAAGCCATTTTACTTTTAAATACTAACCAGTAGTTATGGGCCATTTCGGAACGATTCGTTCTTTTGGAACGAATCCACTAATGGATCGAGAAGGAGCGAATCCGGTTGTGGAAATATTCTCGTTCCAAAGGACCGAAGGGAACGAATGGACCGACTCGTTCCAAAGGAACAAAATGACCGAAAGGATTTAAAGGACTGAAAGGATTCGAAGGACCGAAAGGATTCGAAGGACCGAAAGGAATCCAATAAAGGAAAGTATTCATAGGAACGAAGGACCGAAAGGATTCGAAGGACCGAAAGGAATCAAATAAAGGAAAGGATTCATGGGAACGAAGGACCGAAAGGATTCAAAGGACTTAAAGGAATCAAATAAAGGAAAAGATTTAAAGCAACTTAGGGAATCAATTGAATGAAGGGAATGCAATGTGATAAGAAATAATCAAAGGAAAGAGAGGACTCAACCAATTCGCAGAGATGGCAGGCCAGGTACTTTGAAGACGAGGATGGAATGACGTATGTTAGTATGTTATACATCGAACGGCAAAGCATTATAAAATAAATGTTGGCTTATAGAATAAATATATCGGAGGTCCTCGACCTAGAGTTAATCGAAGAGTCAAAAGATAAGTCACGAGTCAGTGAGGTGAAGGTGTTGACTCGAGTCAATAGGTCTGGGAGAAACAACTCTTTAGTGAATGTTTTGGCCGGCTGAGCCGCTGATGCAGCGCTGACTCAAAAAGGAGAGGGTCACAGAGTCCCCATGATTCCCCTGATTCTCAAAGATTCAAAGGACTCGCTGACTAGAAAGACTCGATGACTAGAAAGACTCTAAAGACTCTCTGAATCGAAGGACTCACACACCCAAAGGACCACAAAGGAAACACTGACTCGGAGACGTGAGGGCGTGACTGACTGAATTGCTGACTCCAAAGACTTCCCCATTCATTGAATCCCATCGACTCGTTGAGAGGCAAACTGACTAATCATTTATGACTGTCAAAAGAAGTCTTACCGTAAGATCAGCAAATTTGCTAGGTTTGAGGAGTAAATTAAGTCCTTTCAGCAACACGTAAATGATATGATGACTTTCAACTTAAATTGTTGGTTCATTAAAAAGCTCTTGATAATTACTGGAAATCCACCATTTAATACACTGTATTAGCAGATCGGGAACTCTAATTTTACCCTCACATGAATATTGTAGGCAGCTATTTTTTTTTACAAATTAACAATACTGATATAGGTGGTATCCGGTAAATGTCTTTTGCATTTATTAGCACATTTTACAAAATTAACACAGTTTACAAAGGGTTAACATATCTTGGAATCATGATAAGTTAATTGGAGGTAGATGACTAATACAATATGAAACAATTATTTTACATAGATAAAACTTGTAGCTAATTATTTTAAAAATCAAAAAATCTAATCTAAACTACTTTATAACAAAAAATACATTTAACCTTCCCAATTATGATTTAAGAAAATCATCATTGATAGTTCGGGTCCAGTGTACTTCTTTTTTCAGTAAGAAACAGGCCTCCCTTCGAAAAAACACGCTCACAAGGCACTGAAGTGGCCATCAAACACAACCTTCTTTTCATTAGTACTTAGGGAAGATCTGTATCCTGCACTTCCGCCAAACAAGTGGGTCAGAAGTCCTCTCCAAGTATTCCTCCTGTAGGTACTTGTCCACTCCCACAATTGCTGCAGATGTTGGAGTTCCTTTCTTCTGACTAGCAACGGTAGAATCAAACTCCTCCCACATAGGAGAAGTTTGCAGGGGCTTCTTTTCTTCAGGCTCTGAGTGCTCAATAATGATTACTTGCCTGGCTTTATTGCATAAGGCATGGTAGGCTGCCTTATAACTTGTATCTTCGGAGAAAGCATATTCTTTGAATCATGGATCCAGTAAACATGCTTCTCTCAGTATGGGATTAATCTCAACATCTTTAAACCTCTTCTGGAGTCTCTCCAGCATTTTACTCAGCCATTAAATTTACTTCAGGTAACTCATAATTCAAAGAAGGGGGGGAGCAAGGGTTTGAGTGGACAGAGGAGGGATAGACTTAAGAAACGGCGGTTGCAGGGGTTAGGGACAGGGTGGTGACGGATGCAAGGGTTATGTGAGGACCCGGGTGGCGGGGGAGAGGGGAGGAGGTTTAAATATCAAGTGCATTGCCCACGCCCGGGCTCTGGAGGAGGCATCTTTCATGCTCTCTGGCGCCAGACTGGTCGAGCGCTTAAAACAAGAGCGCTGTTGTTTAAAGCTTTCCACCAGTCTGGCCGATTTACACCGAATTGTATCCCGGCGTTTTATACTCTAGCTTGTGCACGCCAGACATTTCGAGAACTTCCTTCTGGTCTTTATAGTAGTTTTTAATTTATACATACCTAAATGCTCTCACTAGGGTGTTTCGGGGAGTATATAGTTGCGTGAAATGCCTTAGTGTGAGAGAAGGATTTCTGGTGGGTTACTCTTCCCACCCCGCCGACAACCCGCTATCACAGGCTCTTAGAAAGAGCGAGCAATATAGTATATTATATAAATTACTGTTATTTAAAGGTACTGTTACTAGTGAATCATATGGGATGGCTGTTTAAATAGTGCTATAGGACCTTAGCTTCAGAAAATTGGTCATGTAGAGTTGGTATTATAGAGGCCACCGTTAATTTAAAAGGCAAAGACTTACGAACGGGGAATAACGAGAAGAAGGTAATTAGTGTTAAAGAAGTAAGTAATTTTGTACATTATATGATTTTGGCGTTTAAACTCTCGGCTTTATTATTTTGATTTTACAGCACTATTTGTACAATGCTTGACGTAGGTCTTTCCTAAGAACGGATAACATAACCACACATTTAGAGATATCAATGAGATTATTGTTTTTTTCCTCTGTCATGGTGCAAAAAGGTAATTTAAAGATCTGATTCTGGGTAGAGTGGCCTTGGTCACATTTACCAAAAGTAATTAGTTTGCCGGTTTATTCTAGAAATCTTTAAAGCCATCATTACTCATTCACAATTCAGTTTTACAGTTATATGTATGCATCGTCATTTATGTAACCCGCAGTACTCCAAAGTGATTCAAAAGACTCACTCAAGTGAACGAGTCTTTGAAGTAACGTGATCTAAATGGGGCTCAAACACATTTAGTGAAGAATTTCCATTTTTGTGCCGTTTTTTTTTTGCTATAGCTCCTTAACTAGGATTCTGATCTGAAAACTACTTTCCCCAGGCATTTAGATCTCATCGTTACCTACAACTTGGTGCTTTTTGTTTTTTCTATCTCTTATAGTACTCTGGTAGAATGGTGCCAAAGTCGAATTTTGGTAAAACTGTCAAATGTTTCTTTCCTTCACGCCTCTACTGGTGGGGATACGACCTTGAAACATGACAGGCGCATGCACCTTTACATGCTTTTCGTCAATAATAAGTAAAAACCAAGATTATTTATCGTTAAACCGACTAAAATTAAAAATGGCGGCTTTTTTGGCATTTCTAAAACGAGACTTTCTGTTCTTTCTTCATATCTTTTGAACGGTAAGTCGGATCTGGAATCTGACGGCATATTATATTGGGAGATTAAATATTCTACAATATTTGACCAACCCTTTTATTCTGTGTTGCTTAATATTCCCACCAGGGGGGTTATTTTGTAATCTCACCTTTTTAATGACTCATAGTGGAAAGGCGGGAGATCCGTTTCGCTCTCTTAATGATCGGCTCACGAACGGTTCGTGAATTGTCGAAGCTTCAATTACCTTATATCAAATAAAAGATGCTGAGACTAGCGAATACCCCAGCTTGCTCAACATCTTACGAAAGATATCTTACACTGTACATACCACGAAAATCTAAATACAGTCAAAACTACGAGCGACATGTAAGCGATCACTCAATATTAAAAAAAAATAAGTGCATCTAATTAGTGTTCGATTCACAAGCACAGGAAATATCTACCAAAAACGTAGATTTTAAGGAAATATTTGTTAAAATTATGAAATTATGGTATAAATAACTGTATTCCATTCTCCATACACTGGCGGATAGGCACACGAAAACAAAGGTATCAGCAACATTGTTTGGGAAATATTGATACGAAATATATACACAAATAATTCAAGCTTATAATAACATAAGCATTTCAAACAAATCATACCTTCAAGTGCCCCAATATATTGGAGTTGAAAATGCTGAAGTTCTTCACGTTTATCAAATAACAACAATGCGATTTAAAATCGTTTGTATCTTTCGCGCCCTTGTTTATTTTCCAACTCAAGCTTCAAGTGGAATCGATGGTTGTTCCATGTCACGTTCTTTATGACAGGTGAGATGGAACTAATGGCAGGCGGAGAAAAGGAAACGGATCAAGAGTCGAAAGATACGGATCAGAGCGGATGAATCGTCTAAAAGACCAGCACATGACCGGCAGTTCACCGCTTGAGATCCGAAGATGGTCACGCCGCCTGGGTGGCGGAGTTGAAGTACGAAAAAGTGACATTTTATGACGTATTCTCACTTAAGTGAGATTACAAAATAACCCCCCAGAGGTCCTCAAACACGAAATTTAGTAAACCATTTCCCAGTTTTCCACTGTACCTTCCAAACTTGAAGTCGGATCTCAAATTTTTGACGGTATTTTAGATGTCATCGAGGTTTACAACTGTATGCCATTACTTATTCTCTAATAGTTGGCTGGTGGCATGGCGCCAAGTTTGGAATTTTAGTGAAACTTGCTGTTTTTCGACTTAAGCTTCTAAACTTGAAGTCGGATCTCGAATCTGTTGGGCGGTTTTTTTAGATCTCAACCAGGCCTACAGCTTTATTCTATTCGTTGTTTTCCATTCCTTTTAGTTCGCTGGGAACATGGCGCCAAAGTTGGATTTTTCTGTTGTTCCACTGTAGCTTCTAAACTAGAAGTCGTATTTCAAATCTGTTGGGTGGTTTTACCTAGATCTCATCGAGACCTACAACTTCATACCTATTCTCACTCTCTAACACTTATAGTTTGCTAGAAACATGGCACCAAAGTAGGATTTTCTGGATTTTCGACAGTGGTTTCTAAACTAGAATTTGGATCACGAATCTGTTGGGCGGTTTTTTCTAGATCTCATTCAGGCCTACAACTTTCTGCTGTTTGTTTTATTTCTCGTAGTTCTCTGGCAACATGATGCCAAAGTCAGCTTTTCGTGAATCTTTCGAATGTATCTTTACCTCACGCCTTCACCAGTGTAGATATTACCTTGAAACTCAACAGGGGCATGCGCCATAACATGAACTCTACGGAAAAGTAGCAGAAACCCGTACTCCCGCGTAGTTCTCTGGCAACATGGTGCCAAAGTGGAAATCTCGCATGTTTCTTTCTCTCACGCCTCCAATGACTAACGTTGGGGGCGCAGCCCCATAGCGAGCCAAGCGAGTCTTTCTCACTATCCAACACACGGGTATGTTTCTTACATTGCTTAAATGCGTATTCCTTGCACTTTCACTGGGTTACAATGTCATTTCCACCACTAACGGGAGTTTAAAAAAAAAAGAAATTAGCTGGAGTGACGGAAAGCCAGATTTACCTTCATTATCCTCGGTAGGTAGCGTGATTCTAGCGCATAATGGGATACTTTGTGGGTCGTGGTCGCCGTGGTTAAGTAAGTATCACCTCTGAATTTCTTTAGAAAGCGTCATATTCGTATATTATTTATTTGATTTGAAGCAACGATTAATTGACGAGGGCAAATAGCACGAACCATATTGACTCATATCATTGACATGTACCCTAATGCCCGAATTCCCTGGCGCAACTTGAAAAGTAACGAAAGGTACGAATCTTTAAACTCGTTCCATTTAGTGACCGAGAACGAAAGGAACAAGTCTGAGAAAAGAACGAAAATGCACATCACTACTAACCAAATACGTAAACTGCCCAACCAGCTCTATTTTGTGCCCTCCCACAATTATAATCAGTCTCGCCTTCTTACTTCTAGTGAATCTTATCACTTTCATCTTGTAATGATTTATCTTCATCCCATTGCTGTCGCACTGCAACTCCAATGTATTAATACTCGAATTCATTGACTAATCCCTTGCTGACTGTCAAACCAGTGCTTGATCATTTGCAGAAAAATACTACATAAAAATACTATACTACATAACTAGTAGTTTTGGACGTAACTGTATGGAATCGATACATAGTATAATAAAAAGCTCTAAGTTGGTAGTTCATCAAAATTTATTAAAATACGACCCTGGTTTCGACGTATATCGTCATCTTCAAATCGAACCGGTTAGACCGGAAGATAAAGCATAGCGTCGAAACCCGGCTACTTGTTTTAATAACGTTTTAGTGGAAACATCAAGTTGCTGTTTGTCATTCTATGAGAAAAATACTGTTTTCGTGTGTCTTATTTGCATTTGCCTCTTATTCATTATGATGTTTAGTTTAAAAGAGTGGAGGAAGGTTGCATGAGTTTTTCTCACACACTCGACCGAAGATTCAATCTTTTAGAGGTCGCCTTGAAATTCAAGTGCATTCTATTTCCTGTTTGCCGCAGAATTTCATTTCGCAGAGCGGCAGTCAATTTCTCCGCCCCCCCTTGCTATACAGGCCGTCGTCGGAGCCTCCTAAGCCATCAACGTCCCCTAGCACGAGGATGGTCCCCGCCTGTCTCTGTCTCCTGCTCGGCAGATGGCCTGACCCCCCCCCCCCTCCTTTTCCCTCCGCCTAACCCAGTATGAATAGCCGCGGCTTTCTGCATCAAGCCAATTGACCTGTGTGTCAATCACGCATTGATCCCGGCTTTAGGTATTCATAGGCAAATGGTAGGGTGCTGAGGTCGCGCCGAGGACGCTAGTCAACGATGCGTAGTCTAGTATTAGTTTCTCTCCGTTTCGTAAAGGGACCCCTTTTATCTTGGAAGGAGTGAAAACCATAAAATATGACTGGTTTTTTTCGTTGGCAGCGCAGTTGCATTCTCCTAAGGTAGGACCGAGTGTTTATAATTATTTGCTGCTCTTTATTTCACAACTTTTAATGACATTTCTCTTAAATATATTCAGATGTTGTTTAGGATAAATGAGAAAAAATGAAATAAATGGGCACAAAAATGACGTAGGTATGAGTTATCATACGTAGTTAAAACAAAGTATTCTTATTTAGAAGTAGTTGTATTAGTATTTAGATTAGAGGAGGGGACCAATAGCAGAGATCATCTGTGATGTGAGGGACAGGAGTGTCTGTCTCATAAGTTGTGTATTGACAAGTATGATTTCGGGCATGGACAAGGAGTTGAATGAAACTATACGTAGGCATGGTCGAATTTTTGACGAAAGGCGCTTGTAAATTCTCATTTTTACATCCTATCTGTCGGACCCAGAAAACTAAACGTACGTACTCTCCAACAAGCGACTAATTAGGTAACGGTATCCGTTGATGAATGTCTACCATCGCTGTGGTCCTAATCCGGTATGATATTTGGATATTACATTTTAACCACCTCGAACCCGATTCCCCTTCTCTTGTTGTTGAATAAATTTATTTCTAAAGTTACATCGTAACAATATTTTTAGCTTTTACCTAAAGAGTCCATCGTAACTTATTGAAAGTTCTTACATGTATTTTACATGCTTATTTTACTGTTCAAATTTCTCTTCAACTATTTCTGCAACTTTTAACTGCAACTGACATCGGTCAGAATTTGTATTGTAATTTTTCATTTTTATATGACTTTCTAGCGGTTCAATTGGATTGAACCTTTGGGGATTGTTCAATTGAATGTAAACGATTGCATCTTATTATTATTTCTAGTCCTCTTTATACGCATGCTTTGTTTTTATGTGTATATTATAATAATCTTGGTTATGGCGACATGTCACTGTTGGTCGAAAATACGCTAGGCTGCCGCCGAAACGAATTGGTGACGTCCTTTTAGCTTCTCATTCTACTGGTGATGAGTATACGGAAAAAGGTTATTTCACCAGGCAACTAGCCGGGGTTCAAAAGCCCTCATGCGTTCCCTGTGACCCCTTGATGCTCATTTCGGGCCCCGGAGAGTTGGCAGCCTGCGCGCGCTAAATCGGGACCCTTTACAGGATTTCGTGTCATTAGTCCTCCTACGCTTATCCCTTGTTTTCGTCAAAGAAGGCCCTTAAATCGTTATCATGAAACCTCACAGTAACTATTCTCAGTATTTGGCTACGAAATCTACATCGAATATCTGTCTGCCATGGCATTCGCCATCTTAGCGTTGATTCGCTATATAGTAGAGACAAATCCCGTATTAATTTCCGAAACTTGGTGGTAACAATCCAAAAAGTTGCATACTTTAAAGTGATGAATTCCATGATTTCAGGCTCAATTTTGTAAATGCCACACACCCCTGAGGTGGCTGGCAGGGTATTTTGTAGATGTAGATAACGTGATGTCGCCTATACGAAAAAATCGGTCGTACTTTATTTTACCTGTGAATACAGACAAGGGTTATTTATTTGGTACTTTGATGTGCATTAAAGCATACTTTTTGTTTAACAGCCACAGTCCCAGGCAATGCATTAATTTACTTGACCTTTCTTGAGGTTGACTTTTCAATTTTAAAGTACTTTAAAGCATTTTAAAATTGACGTAAAAACACGTAGTCATTTCTTATCTCCTCCTCGCTGGTATATCTCACTCTCCTTTTTCCCATATGTCATCGCATCATTCCAAATTATTTTTCAATTCTTCTAGCTATTGGCCAACATCCTTCGCTATTTCCATTGCTTGCTATCCCCATACCTCGGATAAATAATCTTCACTGGCTTAAACTGCACTAGGACTTAATTAACTTATTAGAGAATATTTTTGACAACTCTAATTTAGATCTTCGCATCAAGGATTATAACAGTTAGCGCCCTCCACGAAAGTAATATTTTGGAGATAAAAAATATCTAGTGTGTTAGCATACGTATTTGTAAAAAATGGGTACTTAAGTGTTTTTCAAATTTTCTGGCTTTTTCTTTCGTTAGCCTTATGATTATTACGTTTATATCCATTTATCTTATAAGAAAGAAATGAGAAAAATTCATTGGGCCAGGTCTGTTCTTTGAGAACATTCATTAAGGGAATGATTTTGAGCTGGGCTAACTCATGAAAAGAATGATAATCAATTGGGATTTGAAGGTAGAGTATTTTATTTGTCGTCTTTAAAATGTGATAAAATACACTTAAGGCAATGTCACTTGCACTTAACTGAGGATGATTGAAGTGAGTGATTGGTGGACTTGGTGCTATGCATGAATGCTATTTTCTGCGACGCTCCAAAAAATTGATTTTCCCAGTACGCGTGACTTCTTCATGAATTCGCTTAGAGATAAATTACCAACTCATTGAAGGTCGATGTTCTGATATTTGGTTGTATATATATTTTCACGTTGGTTCTTCATTTTCTTTCCGGATTTTTTCGTCTTTCTTACCCAGGAAGCCTACCGGCTTAGCCATAGAATGGTGAAGAATTCATCATTGGCCTTTTCTATCGCTTCCAGGTTCAGTTAGCCTTTTCTACGAAGAAAAAGTGGAAACTTCTGGTTTTCTCGCCTCGTCCTTATATATCTCTGCTCGGAAATCCCATTTGGCGCTCACGTGGAATCGATCGGAAAGTTTGTGGGGGCGCTGAGGTGAAAAATTGTATTTGCTTTTGATCTTGCTCGCGAGGGTATTAGAGGGGAGGGGTCGATAATTAACACCGAAATGCATTTATTAGGAGACGAACGAGCGTTCCAGCTTCGACAGCAGTGGGAAGTTCAGGTCGATAATCCTGAGCCACGGTTCAGTGGCGTAATTGCACGCTCGCGGAGAATTCTCTGCTGACTTGCTTATTCGCTGGCAATGCGTCCTTCCGGGGTTCGTTAGGCTCCTATTTCCTTGTCGACATTACAACTTTATTTAAAGGCACACTTTATTTAAGTATACATTTTATTAAAGCAGCAGCAGACTTAAAACTCATTTATAATACTCTAAATTCCGCCATCGACTGCCCTGAATTGCTCTCCTTTATCAATTACAAAGTTCCATCCCGCCCCACCCGTTCTCATCCTTTACTCCATATGCCCATTCCTAGACTTTCGTTTACTAAACGTTCTCTTTTCTTCCGCCTCTCCTCTCTAATGAACTCCCTCCCTCCACACATTGATCCCTTTGTACTTCTTATAAAATCCTTTATAAGCCGTTCTCTTTCGTATCTGTCACCTAACTAGATGTTCCCGTCAATTTTCGTTATTTTTTTTCCTTTTTGTAAATTTAATTCTTGTTTCTTCTTGTTAAATTTGCTTGTATATGTCCTCAAATGTATGTATTTTTACCTGGCCACTATAAAATGGCACCCTGCTGTATGAGGTTATCTTTCTTTAAAATAAAAATAATAAAAAACATTTACTAGGGAGCATGTACTGGTATGGTGGTGAAGCCTGGACAATATAAGCTGCCGAGCAAAAGAGATTGGATGAAATGGAGATGTGGAGTTGCCGAAGAATCACGAAGATCAAATGGGCGGAAAGAATCGTCAACGAAGTACTACGAAGAGTAGAAGAGAAAATCAGTATAATGAAAGCTATAAAAAGAAGGAGAGAGAAACTTATTGAACACATTTTGAGACCCTGTAGCCAATTTAAAACAATAATGGAAGGAGAAATTTATGGGGAGAATGACAGTGGGAGACCAAGAATGGGATACAGGCAGATTATGAAGGACGTCAAAGTGAAGAACTACGTAAAATTGAAGTTGTTAGCTGATAATAGGGTGGGGTGGAAAGCTGCCGCAAGCCTATCTTCGCATTGACGACTGCTGGTGATGATGATCATTCGGGTTTGCGTGGTAACTAGAGTACTGGCTTCCCATCCCGAGGACCCGGGTTCAAACTCCGGCGGTGGTCGAGATCCTTCGGTGAAAGCCCGATCCCTACTTGTGTGTCATGTGGAGAGCACTTCATGTTCATTACTTCGTCCGTAAGATGGGGCGTTAAACCGAGGTCCCCTTGGCGCCTTTCGTTAAGAGCAGGCTAATAGCGACGTCGCGGCGTGCCGGGTTTCTCTCCATCCTTCCTTCAGTTTCCAATAACCCTTACCTCAGAAGCCTACCCACCTTTCATTTTTGGCGCAAATGACTTCAGATGTCGGTCACCTTCCCAAATAAAAAAAAACAAGCCATTATGTTATAAAGACACTAGATCATCATTAGCATAGCCATAATGCGGTTTCTAGTAAATTTTTGCATGATTCTACATTAAAATCGCACTATCACTTTGACGATCCCAGTAATAATAATTATAAAGTCTAACATGAATGTGTATTTACATGAACTATGCTTTCTTAGTAGGAGTACTGTTCTGATTTACCTCTTTTGTTATACGATAATTCCACTGGGAGAGCAGCTGACAATATTTTGCGCAAGTTCACACCGCAATGTGAGGAAGTTTACTATGAGTATATTCGTATAATACCGGGTTTCTAGCCTGAAACTCCTTAGTTAAGAACAAGCCAGCGTATTTTTTTAGAGCATTTGAATGCCAAAAATTTTAACAGACACTCCGTGATAGAAATCTCTAACTCACATTACACGTTTAAGAAGGATTCCTAACTACGATTAGGTAATATGCTGTGGATGTTTCGTTTTCCTTTGTTCTCCCTTTTGCCGTGTGATTTGGCATCCATTCCGATTTCATTTGTTTCCAGAAACCGTGCCAAGAGTATTCGTTGAACGGTCTCATCATTGCGTCTCGCTCGCCTGTTTGTGTACATTGTTCGTTTGTTTGTGCGGTTTGTTTTCCAAAAACTTCACGCTCGGATTGAGTGTAATTCAGGCCGGGTGCCAAACGTACTTTTTGCGGAGGGACTACTCAAGGACACTCTCACACCAAGACGTAACCAAGTTACTGGCAAATTGAATGGTTAGAGGCGTAACTTTGTGAAATTGCTTCATATCGGAATGAAAAAAAAACTTTGTAAATTTCACATGAGTAAGTTTAATACGACCAGTTTCATCGCTTGAGCGACATCTTCAGGTACTAATACAAGGTGATTGTGATTTCCTTGTATTTGTACCTGAAGATGTCGCTCAAGCGATGAAACTGGTCGTATTAAACTTACTCATGTGGAATTTACAAAGTTTTTTTTTCATTCCGATAAGTTACTGGCGTTACTGGCTCAATCAATCCCCTGGGATGAAGAAGAGGAAGAACTTTGGGTATATACATTGGGTCGATAGCTTTTTGTTTGCTACCTGTTCCGAGTCCTCTGTTTAATTAGGATCCCTTTTTATTGTGAGATCGCGGAAAAGTATTCTTCTAGTTGCCATATTGAATGCGAATCCATTTAACTTATATTTATTTTTATTTCTCCGGGATCTGTCCAGCATATGCCAACAGCGAAAAGGTGGAATCCCTCCCAACGAAGGCAACATACTCTAAGTTGTATACATAGAGAAGATATAGAAGATAGAGAAGTATTATAGAAAAACCAGATTTCTGATATGCTAAAACGGGACTAACTGTATGTTCTTCTGAAGCGTATGCCAATTTCCAAACACGATCTTATGTTTAAATAAAGCGTTGTAAAACTTATTAATTTGTGTCCTACACGGCTCACTTCTCATTTTTCTTAAGTTAGTGCAACTTACTGAAGAGTTTTGGATATTATGCATATAGGAGGTATTATGTATTAAATAATTTAATCGAAGGAAAATATTTTTATATCATTTTAATTTGAAAAAATATTTTTAATTCTGCTTTTAAGTGATTTTGTTTTAGTTAAAATATAAATGTAACATTCAGTTCACATTTTATGTCGTAATGTTATATTCTGCCTTCAAAAGATGTTCGGTTGGATGAAAATAATGCTTATGTCCTGTTATCTCAGTTGGAGATTTGGTTGTTTCGGTGAGTTGAATACTGACTTTCCGATGCATAGACCCTTGTTTGAGTGCTGGCAACAGCGGACATTTTTAATTGGAATTCAGTCCTCCTTTGGGTGCCATGTGGAAGACACATCAAATTTTGTTCTATGTGTGTGGGATGGTGCGTTTAATTGTGGACCCCTTGCGCCTTACGTTAGGAGTAGGCTTGAAACGCCGGGTTTCCTCCACCTTTCCTCCGTTCCCAAAATGGTCATGCTCTGTAAAGCCTACTTTCATGTACTAAATGGTGCAAATGACCTCAGCTATTGGTCGCCAGCCTACATAACTTCTACCGAACACTTAAACCGCCTTTTCATCCTTTTCTTGCCGGCTAATTTTTGTTTCTTATTTAGAATCCAAGTTTCTGGTATGCATTTGAACGTATTCAATTTTCGTGTCCAAAATGAGTTCTCGGAATAACTTGATTACATGTGCAAAAATATTTTTATGTGCTGAATATTTGTTTTTTTTTGAATTATACTAATTTAATGATTTTTCTTTTCAGGTAAGTGTTTTCTCCGAGGTTGTCTTCCAGTGCTGTTTACGTGCCGAAATCCAACTTTTGTGGTGAAAACTTTGTGAGTAAATTACCGTTTGTTGGCATGGCAAATCTCTTGAAATTTATGTCTCGACTGCGTTCAAATGGAAGATTTAATCTTTAAGACTGTGGCCAAGGGACGTGTGAATGGCTTCTTTTTGATTTATAGTGTTTAGGCTACGACTTTGAAAACGAAATTGCGATGAGCGAGGCAGTTCTATTTGCGTTCTAATTGTGTACGTTTGTAGCTCAGCACAATGCCTGTCTAAACCTACTGAATCATATCCTAATGTCTAGATCTGTCAACTCTTCCCCTAGGGCCATCTCGTCGATTTAATTCATAGCCATCGATACATACTATCTAAACAGATTCAATAGCACCACACGGCCAAGTGGCCGTCGACCGCAAATTATATTTATTAATATTATTGTAAATTTAATGGCATGTATCCATGACTACAAAATATTTCCTGTGGCATCCATTGTGAATAAAATATAAAAGGTTTGGGAACAATCAAATCACGATGAATAAAAGAACATAAATATATTTATTTCCATATAATTAAATAGCAGGAAACAGTCATTATTGCATAGTTAAATAACTTAAAAAGAATAATTATTAAATGAAAAAATTAAGAAACGTAATATAGCCAATTTTACAAAATATCATAACTATCTTGATTCATTAATAAAGGGGACGTGATGAACAATGTCCTGTGACCTCCATTGTAAGTAAAATGAGAAAGGGTTCAAAACAATTAAGTCACAGTAAATTAAAGAACGTAGAATAACTAAATCAATAACATTTGCATAAAAGTATGTAAAACACAATCAATATCGTATAGTTAAAGGGTATGAAAAAGAAAAATTGTAGAACATAATAAAAGCATTATCACTAGAATCATGATATGCCATGAGATGAGGCAAAATTTAAGAAACATATTATATCCCTTATCTCAAAATCTCGGTGCTATCTTGATTTGCCATAAAAAACAGCCTTTCATTGTTTTGAAGAGCATAAAGCATATAATTTATTACAAGTTATTTGAATATTCATAAATTGTGTCACGGCGCAATTCAAAATGTTTACAGTGTTCCCAAATACTTTGAAATTCCTTTATATCCTTTCCACATGGGCGTAACAAGTCCTATGATAGTTATTCACAAAAAGGGAATTTCCGCCTTCATCCTCACCGCCAGCGTTGATTTATCGGTTGAATGCTTTGCTGCAACTCTCGTTTCCATTCTATGTATTTTCTGTTAGCTGCTTTGTAACCTTCATCTTGCCTCATTGTAACACCCTCCATCATTTGCTTTGTGTATTACATCATCGGACATTCTTCCCACGTGTTTAAGGAGTAGATTCTTCCTCGGATATTCGGTCAACTTCGGCTGCTTTCCAAACACATTGCCTATATAGCGCACATCGTAGCAGATGGGAACAGGCGAGCGCATATTCAACTGGACGATTGGAACGATCAACGCAAAAAGGCGGGACGGAACACAGCTTCTATGAAGAAGTGGTTGAAAACTCTTTAAAGGCAAAACTCTGAATTTTACATTTATTTTTAGCTTCCCAGATTCAGACTCTTTTCTATTTTTTTTTACTTTTGGGGATTAATGAACAATTTCATGTTTTACCTGCTGATTTCGCGTAGCTGAGAAAATGAAGACACCGACACCACATTTGCAGTAGTGACGCCTGATCTATTGGGTCCAGCTTGAGGAGGATTGGATAAAGGAACTTTAGGTTAGATGTTTGCCGTATCACTAATGGAAATCACACAGGAACCAAAATATAGGGGTTGCGAATCTCGGTGGCCATGATACAAAGGAGAGAAAAGCCTACAAGAGAGGTGGGAGAAAGGGACCGAAGAGTCCCTTTCCTCCCAGGGGTCCCGCTGTGAGATCTTCGGTACATTTGCCAGCTCATCAACGCTTGATTTACCCTCAGTGACCTCTAATTCTCCGCTGGACGCGTGCCGCAACATTTTGCTATACCTATAACTGATCGATGGAAACTTGATGCGTTTTTCTCTAAACCTGAAAGAATCTGTAAGTCGCGGTAGTCAATTTTCTTTTAAAGCTTTAACGTCCTTACTGAAACACCGTGTACTTCCCCCCAATACAGAAGTATTTCCACTCCCAGCCGATTGTCTGTAATCTCAATTTTATTTGGTAACCTTGTCATCCCATCTCCAAACTGTTTCTTTAGCCTCTTTCGTTATGAATACAATTTGTCAATAATTATAGCCGCCGCACTCTCCCGTTGTGTACACGGAAATTGTGAGTAAATATTTATCTTTCCCGGTCAGTGTGAATTATTTATATATGGCCGTGCCAATTTTCGGATTCCAAACTGAATTATTCCTCAAGTTTTTCAGCCGTTTGCCTCGCACCGGAATACATATATTTTAGACGAACGATCAGCCATTCCGTTTAAAGTGAGCCCAAATATGGAAACAATAAAAAAAGTGTTTTTGTTCTACAATTTTAAATTTCGACTTTGCCAAGTTAAATTGAGCTTAATTTATCAAATATACTGAGCCATTACCAAAATTTGAAAGAAAAATTGAATTTTACTCGTAATGGAAAGCAGAAAGAGTAATTAGGTCACACCCAGAAATTTACCATGTCACACCCGGAACTTGTTAAAAAATTTATAACTAGAAAAATAATGCTTTTGGATACTTCTCCATTATTTTAAACTAAAGGACAGCTACTCTTATCTTACTGATCTTAATATCAATGTTTAATGTTTAAGCTGTTCACAGAATTTACAGGTTAAATAAGTCTATGTTATTGAGTGTCATTTGTGTGAGTCACACCTGGATCTACAGTTTTCTTCCAATTACAACGGTGCTAGTTAATTTTTTAAATTGCAATTTAAATTGTAAATTACCTTCTTCTTTGGCTTACTAAATATGTACTTCAGTATATTTTAGTTGAAGTATTTGATGTGAAAATTTAAAATTAAACTCTCATAAGTCTCACCCGGAACCTATGGAATGGCTGCGATGTCCATTATTTAGGTGCGTTACTTCCAATAGTGCCGCATGAACGTTAGTCCTAAGCACGATCGTGTTCCTAAGCTTAAAAAATAGCAGTTATATCCGATTGTTGCTTTCGGTAATATCGATTGCATGTCCTCGAATTGTCACTCATTTAATTTCTATCCTAGCTCTTGGCGCCGTGTATTAGAGAAGTTTCTGTTGGCAATACTATCTATTTAAACCTTATTAAATACCTCTTAAACTCTTAAGGAAGTTTCATCACGACTTTGCTAGTCAAAACAAATACTGGAATAACACTTTTTTGTTTGTTTTGCTCATAAATTCTGCTTTCACTGATGACCTGCCTTAGCTATTAAAAGACAAAATTGAGGTGTAAAATATACAGATTATCCTACGAATGTATTTGTGATTAGCACTTTTTCCAGCAATTGGAGCCAAATTCAGCGCCATTTCTATTGAATTACCCCATTTTGGCTTCAGTGTAGTAATTTGCTAACAGCTGGAATAATTAGATGGTGAGGTTCCTTCATTTTATTTTTATTCAATACCCTGGGAGTTTTCGCTTATTATAAACGGTTTTACGCGATAATGGCATTTATATTAAATAGAAAATTACTACTTTTCTCCGTGTTCACCCATTTTCACATTTTACGCCATGTAATATCTAGTTCAGTTCACGAAATAATAACTTGAAAAGATATAATTTTGTATGTCATATCGAATAGAGTACATGTTTTACTATAGGTAGCCAGAAAATGAATAAAATGACGTAATTCTTTTTACAGTGGAACCACCTTAAATGTTGCTTCACTCCAAACCGTTTGAAATGCCAATGGTTCTCCTGCCTTACCTGTGTTAACCCTCTACGCGACCCTTTAAAACAATGATTTGCCACTCAATACGTAATCCGTCTAACTTTGTTGCCTACTTTAAATTTTCCCTTCAGGTTTTCCTCTTCCTCATTTGTTTTTTCTCCTCCACTCATTTTTGATAGATTGCCTATTCCGAAGAATTAACTGTGTGCCTATAATTTTTGAAGTGGAACACTTATTATAGATGGGGGTAATCTCGCGAAAACCTAGTGGAAAAGGATAGTGGTATGTGTGAAGGGGAATTGCCTGTTAACCGTCTGTCTTACATTATTGTCACCCTCTGTTTATTTTATAATCACTGCTGGTGCGTGGCAAGGAAGAACCTTTCGACTGGGTATCTCTCCTATTTTGTCTTTCCTCTGTTCTAGATATACGTATAGCGCGTAATCAAAATAATATCCTCCATGTCATACCGGAACTTGTCTGATCTGAGTTTTTCAATTTATCTAAGCCAAGCGTGTAGCCTCCGAGTCTCTAGCGGAGCCTTCTTGTATGTTCTGGTGTGGGAAGAAATAATCCAAGTCCATTCTAACCATCAGCAACTAATGGATAATGTTGAATGTAATTTTTGAACTCATTTGCTGTGTTTTTTCTTGTCCTCTATAAATGATTAATGGAGAGGACGCTGATAAAATGAAAAGGATTATTCTGAAAGGTGTTGGCCTTTCAGTATTATTTCGGGAGCCGCACCAGCTTGTCTTAGGATTCTTTTGTCACTCGACCGTGTTTGCGTAGTGTGTCGTGCCATGTAAAATGGAATTTCATTTTTTTCCTCATTCGATCCCCGAAGCGAATCGCTTTTAGAAGCAATTCGGGCATGAAGGTGTAGTCTTTTCAAGCTGTCATAAAGTAATCAATTTCATTCCGCGGTCAGAGAGGATGAAATAAAATTCGGGAGCTACATTTTTTAAACGATTTTATATGCTGGATAACAAGTTTTCAACACTTTGACGAACGTCCATCATGGCTCAAGCAGTTCTTCCCTCGGAAAGAGGGAACCTGGAAAGAGGGACCTGCTATTTCTAGGACTTTTCCCAAATTGTGATAGCCTTTCAGGATTTAAAAAGGTTGAGCGACTGAAATGAGTTTTTTCCATTGACGTTTTTGAAAGTCAGCGAAAAGAAAACTTCAAAATTTTAACGCTTGAGGGATCTTTTTTTCATTTCTCTCTACGATTTCAATCTCATCAACGATGGCTTGATTGATATTTTTTTTACTTGAGCCTCTTTAAGAAAAAAATTATTTTTCTAAAACCGGAAAGTTTACCATAATTGTTTTAGTGTATCTTTCGGTCAATATCTGTAGGTATAAGTAAGTAATACATTTCTTTCAACAGCAAAATTATTATAATAATGGATAAATCTTATTTTATTGTGAAACCTTTAGGTTGACTCTTACGTTGGACCTTGTGGTGAGGCAACCTTCATAAAATAATTAACCTTGCTAAAAATTTTCTTAGCCACAACTTACATTTTACATAACTTATTGAGAAATAAACATTTTGTATTAATTACATCATATTAGACATGTATTGTAAAAAGGATTTGGTCTCCAAAATACTTCAGCTGAGAAACCTCTTTTCATATACGACGTGTAGGTACCTGGAAGTAACCAGCATGGCACTTATAAATGATGGAGTAGAAATGCCAACAGCTATTTTGATACTCCTTATGCCCACGTTGATCATACTTATTATTTCAAAGTCCATTTCACGTTTGTTACAGCCGTGGGTATATTTTCCTCTCAGTAAAATCGCTGAATCAGCCACTATTATACAGAACTTCATTCGACAATTGTTTCATTCTGGATGGGTTTTGTGTGGAAAATATTTCTTAGTCGGAAGTTTTCTTATTTGGGTTTTCACGGGCTGGCTGAAAAATTCGATATTTAAGCAGATCATAATGCCTAGCTATATAATATAGGTTCCGCCTCTACTTTTGTCAGTGCAATTACTTGGGTACTAGGAAACAAGCAGAAATTGTTCATCTCTACTCGACTCGACTGAGTCTTCATTATTTGAAAAATAAACCTATAAATTAAATTATATTTTATTATGTTTTCCCCGAATATGTACTCGTCACCGTTTACGTCTGCATTGACACGAGCATCCACTTTAATAGACGAATATACTCTTGTTACCACAGAGACAATGTAGGATCTAAGCTAGAATACTGACATAGCAGTTTGAAGTGGGGTCTATATTTCTTTTCTTCCAAGGGCTCTTTCTCAGTTTTTTTGTTGACCCTATTATAATTTTGGATTGGATTTGGAATTGGTGCGTGTTATATTGAAAATACATGCATCTGGTGTTGAAATGTGGAAGCGGTCCGTGGCGTATTGGAAAATGGGTTCTGCGAGGAGCGTTCACTGCAGACTAAGTTGGAGATTTTCGCCGTATTTTCGGTTGACTTCTATCTACTAATAGTGAATATTGTTAATGTTCGTTTCTTGGTTCTTGAATTTATACACACTTTAAGTGTGCAATTCAATGAGGAAAATGGCAAAAAATAAAAAAATCATGCTTGAAGCCAAATTACCATCCTTTGTGTATCCAAATAGATAGAGTGTATTTAGGGTACTGGTGTGCTCTCGTCCCAATCTGGGAATACTGCGCACCAATTTGGCCAACTGCTTGACCTTCCCTTCTGAAAATTTCAAATTGTTCCAGAATCTATGTGCTTTGTTACATCATGAATATAAAATTTTTCCGACTCTCAAAATGCAATCGCGTATTTGAATTGCCGTGAGCATGAACATTATTGTCATCAATTTATTGTATCAAATGGAAATTGGGATGGTGATATTATTAAAAGAATGTGGTATGTTTGCGCCGTGAAATACGTTTTCTGTTCTGGCAAACCGTTCTCCTGGTCAGCTTACTCTTAGTCTACGGCAGAAGGAAATCTCGCAACCGACTCGGCGTCCACTTCCAAGGTGATTCAACATGATGAATGACGTTCACGTCCGAGTGATAAGACCGAACGGAGACTGGTGAGGTAATGTTTTTTTTCTGTTTTCGCCTGAATGTCCGATGGGGAGGAAAAAACGATTTTATGTGGGAGATATTAGTTCACTCCGTCGAGATAAATCTTGGAAGAGAAGCTATCGGAAATAATGTCTTCGTTTGGTTCCAGACGGTATTATCTCCTTTCTTCATTTCTTCAAGAGCGTTATCTAGCGTCTTTACCAATAATTACCTTAACCAGAGTTTTTTTTTACTCATATCACTGTGACCAGGCCCTATTTTGGTTCTTTCTGGGTATAGCCAGGGCTGATTTGGCGACAGAATTGGCGAAAGCTTCGCCAGCCCTACTCTCGTATCCATGCGCCTGTGATTTCGCTAGCGATCTTTCACCAGGGTTTTCGCTAGCGAGGGCTTCCGCCCTCTGACGAAGAAAAAGTTATTCTCGTTCTCCTTTGGCGAAAGCAAGTATTCGCCAACGGAGAGTTTCGCTATCGAAGGGTAAGACATCGCTCCAACGCGTAGCGAATGAATGGATGGGATTTTGGCCGGCGACTAGGAGGTTGGGAAATGACATTTTGTACTTAATAATAGTTCTACAAATTATGTTAAATGATGAACTAGTACTAGGCAGTGTATCCGTTATTTTATTAAATAAATATTTATTTTATTGCATTTAGTGACATTTTGCTCTCTTTGCTGTTTTTTATCGGATACATCATATTCTGGCTTCTTGATCTCTCATTGTTATAGCTAAATGCTTATATATTCATGTATTTTAATGAAAGCATAATTTTTAAATCACGTTTTCGTACGCAGGAGATACTGGATTGCCGTTAGTACCATGTGTAATGACCCTATTGTCAGTGTTGGAGAGGTAATACCAAGGGCATGATTGACAAGTGTACTTTCGCGTTTTTAATTTTTTAAAAGGCCAATTGAGTTCATGAAGAAGACATGCCGCTACTTTTCACAGGGAACATCTCACCTTTCACAGTAAAGGCTGAAGTTACAATTTTTCTACGGCCAAATAGATTTCTTCCGACGTAGGTTTTGATGTACTAGATGAAAACCTAGGTTGAAATAAATATATTTTTCCAGTGGAAAATTGCAACTTCTGTCTACATTATGTTGAAATTCCACACCACCAATCCTGATACTTCTCTAATTGTCTTTACGCCTCACTACGCGTCCTTTTCCTCTCTTTGAATAAAAGATAGTTAATAATTGACTGACATTTTTAAGGGTCCTAACACAGGGTAGCTGCAGGCCTGGAAAACCTGAAAAAGTAATTGAAAAGGATAAATTTGTCTGTAAATTTGCTTTTCGAAGTGAATATATGATTGTTTTCAATGAGTGAAGAGCTCCATTTTAGATATTTTCTGTTGATGTGTGGACTTACAGTTTTTAGTACCTTGCCTGAATGAAGCAATGATATATTGTTTGGTGGTTATTAAGTAATAATGCCCTTAAAATAAACATTCTGGTCCAATTTTGCAAACTCATGCTGAGGGAGATAGAATAATTGTTTCTCCTCTGATCGTGCTCAGGTAATCGTGAACCTAATCGCGGCCGAGACATAATAATAATAATCCATGAGGAAGGAAGCCGATTTTCCCCCCAGAGCGGTAGTGGTAGTGCTCTGTTTTTTGAGAAGCTTTTTTCCCTCACACTGCAGTAGTTAAAGTGTTGTGCTCGAATTTTTGCGACTTCTTTAAAATACACTCCGAAGAATGGAATTTTCACCTGCAAAATTTAAAATGTTAGCCTGAACAACCTGGAGAAGTTCTGAAATATCGTAATCTCTAGTCTGTAGCAACCCTGTTAACACTTTTAATAGCTGCCAAATATATCCAATATTGTGCCGATTCTGTGTTGCCCTCTTTCCCTTGTACAGTCCCTATTTCATTCTTTCTTTTTTTCCTCCACCTTTCTACCTTTCTTATTTTCTCCCACCTCTCTCATTATCGGTCTGTTGTTTATGAGAGGAGCCAGTACTCTCCATTATTAACCTTTGAAGGTATTTTTATGGATATACCACCCCGTCCAGAAGGTATTCAATGGAATTAGAGTGGCTAGAGGAGATATTGAAAGGAGGATGATGACTAAGAGGAGGTCTTTATATGTCTGGGATAACTGTCCCAAGAAACCGTCCCAAGTAAGAAAGATGGTAGTGGCAGAGATGGGGATGGTAAGCTTGATGCTCGGAAAAACGAGAAGACATAAAGTCAAGAATTTAGGATTGAGAGAAAAGAGCTAGAGTCACTGAAATATCAAAGAAAGTTGGTAATAATGGTATGATTATTTATTCTCTTCTTCTTCTTTCAGGAGATATAGGTCAAATAAGTTGAACTGTTTTTATTTATTTATTACTCTTTGCCAATGTTTCGCATTTTTATCTATGCTTCATTAGGGCTCAGAGAGAGTTCCTTCCAAATTAATTCCTTGAAGCAATGAAGCAATTAACTTGGAAGGAACTCTCTCTGAGCCCTGATGAAGCATAGATAAAAATGCGTAACTTTGGCAAAGAGTTATACATTTCAAAAAAGTTCAACTTACTTGACCTATATCTCCCGAAAGAAGAAGAACAAAATAATTAATAATAAAAGAGGTCATGAAGAGGAATCATCTAGATATAATGGTATGGACATGTAATGAGAAGACCTGAAAATTAAGTGGGTAAAGTGCCAATGAATGTGAATGTAGTAGGCAAGAGAAGCCGAGGGAGATATTGGATATGAATGCATAAGGCAAGAGAAGCCGGGGTAGAGCTGAAAAAAAGGTAGAGAGACTGTTTGTCAAAGGGCTTACTAAAAGTATCAATGGTGTTATGGGGTACGAGTGCATAAATAGAGAGAACTGAAGGAAACTTGTCAAAAATACCTGCCCCACATGTAAATGGGAAAAACTATGGAAGAAAAAGCGGAGTTATGGTTATGATGGAATGTAGTGTCTAAAAGTTGAGTAGCTGGAGAAAGGAATATTTTTTGCTTTGCTTAAAGTGAGATAGATATTACGCATTACGACCCGAAGAACAAAAGGATGTACTTATGCAAGAACAGTTCCGGGTGTATACAAGGAAATTTGACAGTAATGCACGTTAAATATAGGAAATGACCTTTTCATACGCTTACTACTTGTAGATGGCCTGCAAGTGGATAAAATTGATATCATACTGTGTAGTTTGGGCATGTTGCAGAAACACGACGTTGATGATTGGTTTTAAGTCAACGTATATCTTTAACTGTAATCAAAGTAATTGCTTTATTCATGTAAAATCCATTCTAACAATGAAAGGATATGAAATTATTGCTGTGATTATCAGTTGAAGAAATTAAAAATGTTTGAATAAGCAGGAAAATAAGCGCAATCAGCTTTAAAAATCAAAATTTTTTTTAGTTTTCATTTACATCAATTTTCTCTTCTCCAAAAATGGGGTATATGCTTCGCCTGCGAGACACTCCTTCATAATAAAATGATTTTAATATTTTTAGCACTTACTATATGGCTTAATCGTTTTGAGAATTCACCATGACAAAAAAGTATTTCATTAATATTATGTCCACTTTACCTTACACACGTAATTAATTAGAAACTTTGGGAGATATTGTACATCCCGGACTAATCGAAATGTTTCAGGCAAATATGATTTATGTTCGAAGAAAATATTGTGTTGGATGGCATAATTAATTATGCAAATCATGTGATCACACGTGTGGGCAATTTTATTTATTTTTTTCGTTTTGCTTGTTTCTTTTTGTCACTTATCTAAAAGGTTATTAAAGGTAACAAGGTAAGGTAGAGTTGAATAAGAGACTCCATATTAAGCCCACGAAAGAAATTTTTACGTGCTTTTCGCTTTACACACGGTATTAATTAAAAATTGATGGGAGACATGGCTTCTCATTTTACTTCCTGAATTGATCGAAATGTTTCTAGCAATTATGATTTCTGTGCGAAGATAATGCTGTCATTTACCGCTGAGAGGCATCATTAATGCAGCAAATCGTCCGTTCCTACGAGTGATCTATGGATTTTTCTTCATAGTAGTTTTTTTTCTTGTTACTAACCTCTCGTAACGCTTATCTGAAAGGTCATCAGAGATACCGTAGATTTGAAGAAGACAGCGCATTGAGCGCTTGGAAGAAGTTGTTTTCTCAGGTGTCCTTTCCCATCCGCTCGGGCGTCATCAAGTGGTTACAAATAAAATTGGTTTGCTTCGTGGCATTTCCCAGTCAAAGCGATGTGAATTCGAACGAAGCGATATAATGTCGATCTTTTTTATTAATTCCCTCGCTCTTGTATGTTTCCTTAATGGTGGTATACCCCATCATCAAAGGAAAACCAGCGGCGAAGAAGGCGTATTGTGACTGATGTTCTCATCCCATCGTCTTTCTGGCTTCCTTTTTTTTCCGACCAGTCCGGACGCGTCATGTTTGTTTGGTCAGCGTGGGGAGGATGGTCATTTGGAGAACGCGGAGGAATGGGGAAACAAGTATTGTAGCTCTCACCTACCCCATTTTTCCGACGCAAACTTCCGCTCGTCCATCAAAAGCAAGTTTCTATCGATTTATATCTCTTGCACTCTTTCCCTCCCAGCGAGTTTCTTTTACCTTGAGGGAATTGACGTAGCCAGGGGGGGGGTCCATTGGGTCCGAACCCTCCCTATAAATTTGGAATTAATTTAAATTAAGGGAACTAAAGGAAAAAAGAGGTTTTCTTTTTCAAAAATGTCGATTTCATTAATTCTTTATTCTGAGCAACTGTTTCAACCAATATGTTACTAATTTTCATACACATGATCGTGGGTGTTGTAGTCTTTCAGAAATTCACATTTACTGATACATCATTATCAATGACGTAAAATTTGTGAAAATTAAACGAGAGGAGAAGGGTGTGGCTATATCGGGGACATGGCATAGAGGTACTGATCACTGGATAATTAGGTGGCATTACCTGTAAGATGCGTTCTCTTGTATTTCCTCGTGGCTCTTCTGTGATTATGGAAATCTGAAATTTTACTTGAAATTTATTTAATTTATTATTTTTTATTTGTTTTTTCCCAACTCATGGCAGGTGGACGTCACAGTGCGAGTAACTAATGAAAGGCGGTTCCCCTTCCGTCTCAGTTTCTGGATCTCGTCGACCGAGCAGCGTTCTCAGCTCTCACGAATGAATGCTCGTTTGGTGGCGGGGAGTCGCGTCAACTACTGATTTTGAGCCTTAACTGACGAAGTGTGATGTTCCCAATACTATTCCCATTCCATTCTACCCTTCTGTGATTGGCTGGAAAAGTTAGAGGTACACCAGCGCATTCAAGGTCAGACGCCATGAGTTGGGAATTAGGGTAGAGCACATATTGTACAAGTCATTTTTGGATAAATAGATAAAGCTAGACTAGATATTCCGTTTGGCACTAAAATCAGTGCTGTAAAACTTGTGAGTCGCGATAAACACTTCGCAAAAATTAATATCCACGCCCGAAAAGGCCGCCAGTCGCCGCGGGCCCTTACATGCACTTTACGCATGCACGGCGCTAACTCATGATCAGGTTCGTATCGTAGACGTTTACTCGATTGAATCAGACCACACTTATTCCCATCTTTGTAGTAGTCACGAAATTATAGTCTCGGAATCGATCACCCTGCAAACGTTGAATCGCGTTTTTGCCTCCTGGTACCCTTTTGTCGGTGTGATTTGAATGACGTGTCCACGCCAATACCTGTGAAATTTACTGTTTTCTTTTTGATGACAGCACTAATAAGTATTTTAGAAATTAATTTTTGGCTTAATTTATCAGATGTGTATGAGATATTTCCTTGGGCGCCATAATCTGCACGCAAGCACATCGAAGTCACGAGATGTACTTCGAGAGATGTAATTTCGCTCAAGCCCAAAACGGGTGCTGGTCGCCGTGACACCCGTTTTGTACCTCGGGCTTGAGCGGCGGGAACTTAAGATAGTTCCCGCATCTAAAACCCATTTCAATCGATACTTGATCCAGTACAAGATCTAGAATGCTAGGAAGTACTTGATATTGAGGCAGGGGCGGCTCCAGACCAGAGATTCGGTGGGGGGCACCTGCGGTTCTTGGGTTATGGAATACCCCCCAGGAAAAGGGGTGTTCGTGGTTCTCGTCCTGAAAATTCGTAACAAACTATGTGCAAAATGCCGCGTTATAAGTGGTTTGGAAGCAAAAGTTTGCATTTTAAGAAGAGCAAGTTTTTACTAAATCCATATTTCCCTTTTAGATTACCACCAAGTTTCGACTAATTCCAAAATTATTTTTATTTACTTTCGCGTATGATTTTTGGTTTTAAAAACGGTTTTAGTTTATATAAAATTTAAATCAATTTTAAATTAAATATATACCCAAAACTTCAATAAAAAAGCAACAAAAAAATAAAGTCTTTTAATTTAAGGTCTATGACAAAGAAATACGCCGGGTTTTTGGGAGGGGGGCAATCACCCCTACGGGGCCGCCAATGGCCAATTGGCCAATTGGCCCGCCCCCTTGGGGCCACCAATGTATTGAGGACGGACTCCAATATGAGTTGTGTCACCCTAGAAGATTTCACATGGTCATTCAACTTATACCGGCGAGGAAGCAGCACTTTCATTCATATCGTAGCGCGTTTCTTCTATAATTTGAAATTAACCAATCTAAAGCCTATTTCACACCAATTTTTTTCGCAGACAGGCTCAAATTATGCCTCTCTGACTTCCTCATTTTAAGGGATAGCGGCAATGATTGGGATCCCTATCCCTTTTTCCGTCATTTGTGACTGTTTCCGTTTTCCGTCCCGGAACATTCACGTGAACTGGCCGGCAGCCAATCACGGAGCAGTTTTGAATTTACTTGATGGTTATTAAAAGAAAATATCTGATGCGGAAATGATACTATGCTCAAAATTAATGCGTGAAATGGGAAAATGTTGCCTCAAGCTATTCATTTCCTTATAATTGAAAAGCATTGCGTAAATGATCCTTTGACTTGTACGTGAAAAATGATTGTGTGAAACAGGCTTACGGAAGCAGGTGACCAAAATAACTGTCGGGACGTTTTTCTTTATTGTTGATTTCACGGCCAGAAAACTACTGATTACCGCAGGAGTTATAGATGGCGCTAATTTCAGAAAGCGATGATCGCACACAGACTGTAAATGTTAACGTGATTGATCGACAGGTACAAGGTCCTACTGGTAGCGAGTAGCAAACAACAAACTAGAACCGCATCAATTATGAAATTAAGTAGCTCAGGTAGTAAAATAGTGATTATGCCTGTTAATCAGGATGCTGGTTCTTCATCACACGCTACTGGAAAGCTAGCATACCAGTGGGTATCCTCAGACTTGTGTTGGATCAAGTATCGTGTCAAACAGTCCTTAAGGCGGCTCTAAACATGGATGTTACTTAAAACGGTAGCCTTAAAGTGGCTTGCAAGTAGCCCTTCGATGTTTGTGCACGGACTTCTATGGCAGTAGGGGTCAATAGAGATTGTGATATGAAATAGACAACCTTCTATTTCATCACTGAAAATAGACAGCCTTCTATTTTGCTTAAAAGTGGCATTTCAACGTGTTATTGATCGAGTTTCGTGTGACACGGGCTGTAGTTGCACACCTGATTGAACGAGACCACGTTTATACTATCCTGTTATTAGTAACGGAGTTTCACTATCGGAATGAATAACCATGTAAACTGACATTTATCGTCTTGGTTCCCCACTGTCGTTCTGATTTTAAAGATGTATATCCGTCGAAAGACGATTACGAGGATTCTCGATAATGCTCGAAAACTACGCTTTCCCGCACTCGATTCCCGAAGGTTCCAAAATGCCAAGAATTCGGAAACCCTACAGCCAACCCACCGGAATCGGGATTCCTTTTCTCTGCGACGGAATACGGGGGCCCATTTCTCGTTTTCTTCCTTCGTATATTCCCTTTAATAAATATTTTTGCTGCTCCCTCTTCATTTTCCGTTCCCAATCTTTCGTTTTATTTGTTGACTCCGTGGCTCAGCTTTCAATATGCCCCGGCTGGGGAGTTGAAGTTGACGAGATCGATCGAACGAATTTGTTTTCGGATCTCCAGTTCTCTGTCTATATTTCCACTTTTACCATCTCTTACCATCCCTCATCCATTGAAGCCTTTTGGAGTCGTGAGAGGTGTACCCAGTCGTTTCCTTTCAGGAGTTGGCGTTTGCAACTAGAGCTTCAACTGCCTTCATGTCTGTGGCGTAGGCATTCGAAGAAGAATTCCCTCAAAATAACACACATTTTATAATTTTTTATTGGGTATTCTACCAGGTGATTGGTAGGTTATTGAACAGTCTTTAGTTACATTTTTCTGGGTCATTTATTAACTTTTTAAATATGACACTTTTTGCCCGACTTCAAATGGCTTGAGAAGGAGATAAATAATGACTGGAGGTTGGAATAAAGGTGTCAAACAGCGGTTCCCAGCCTATTTTTTTTTATTTTCACTCCCCTTGGTGTACTATTTCCTTAATTGTCACCCCTAATGTTAGATAACTGTCAGCAGTATGAATTATTACTTTGAAGCAATGATATATTATTTTGAGTATAAATACAAGGTATTAAGAAGCATCAGTAGTCTCGTTTTGTGTTTTTTATAAGTGATTTTTAAATTTGCAATATTCCTGTGCGTGGAATATTTACTCTGAGGTAAAATATATAAATAATATGCCCATTGGATAAGCGGAGTTATCATTTGAAGTTTTCTCAAGTTGTTTATTGTTATTTCAAACCTACTTCCGCCATCATTCAATGTTTTCGCTCGTCTGGACCAACAACGAAGCACATCTTACGGAGTGCATATCCAATGTCTCGACCCTCATGCAGTTGATAATATAATGGTAATAGGTATGACTAATTACTCTGGAAGAGAATAATTCTTTTAAGTTCTTTTCTTGTTTTTAGGCGTAAATTTTGATTTATTTTTCTCTCATGCGAATATATGCTTCCAACTGCATTTCATGCCAAAATTCTTTTTCTCTTTAAGTTCTCGTCGTTTCCAAGACTTTTTTACAAATCCCATGCGGTAAGTCAGTGGCTCTCTTCTCATGTTTACTTAATTGCGCAGATTAATTCTTATTTTATGCGTGTTTTAGGTAATGATTAGGTGACTGTGCGCCTTAAATGCATTCAACGTGAAAAAAGTTCACTTTTCGGCTGTGCAATATACACTTTTCGGTAACTGTGGAACCTAATCTGTTGTTTTGTGTCAGTAGTCAAAATCGAGGGAGATAATCTTGCTTAAACGTCTAAGGCCCTTGTGCATCATTGAATAAACTCAAGGAAATGCATTATAAGAATGTTACCCTATGTATGTACAATCAGTATTCCAGGCTTATGTGAATATGTATAATGGCTAAAAATAAAAAAAAACTTGAGTAAAAACTCATTCCCATCTTACTGTTTATTTTTTCAGTATGTGCCGACATTTTTTCATTATGTGCCGAATGTGTATGTGATCTTACTGTTTATTTTTTCAGTATGTGCTTTCAGTATGTGCCGAAACTTTTTTCACGTTGAATGCATATCATTACCGTTACACGAAATCATAGTAAATTATATAACTGAACTGTTGGGCCCAAGCACTAGATTAACGCGATGTGATCTGATTTTTTTCTTTTCAGAAAAAAAATCACCACAAAATGTTTAGCTTGTCGGGATGGTAGGAAAAATTAAATGAGAAAATGAAATGTCCTTTTCCTCTAGAAAGTCTGAGCTAGATAAAATAAAGTTGGAAGCCTTCAAAATGCTTCTAGGCAAAAGAATTTTCTGCTTCAATTGAAATCGGGCCGACGTAAATCATTACCACTCATTTTTATGTCCGATTTCATGAAGAGCAAGAGACTGGTCTAGACATGAGCATCAGGCTGGAGACGCGATCTTACCTTATTTCCTTTGCCACCTTCCTTAAGCTTTTACACGTTCCTTTCCATCCAACTTCACACAAACGAAATGGCTTCGTCGCTTCCTTCAGCCATTTCGTCCCCACCACCCTCTTGAGAACCAGCAGGCTTTTCGTTTAACGATCTCCAGCATTTTTAACAACTTTCTTGAGCTCGTGACCACATTATCCGTTCTAAACGATCATCCTTAGATTATCGTCCTCGGAACATTGCATCTCTTTGGGGTCATATTCTTGAATGCGACACTTTTTTACTGCCTTAGTACAGCTATCGTAAATTGACGCTTGAGGTTCAGAAGCTCTAGCTCTCTGGTTAAAAACCTTGTTACTACTGATTGAAAATAGTAAGATCATTCTTTTGCCTTTATTATTTTATCGATACTTAAAATCATAGCTACTGGTTAAAATAGTTAACTTTTTTCCTGCTAAATTACGATTTTTTTAAAATCTAAAATGTACAGAATTCAAAAGATAAGCAGAGACCTACTGTACATGCATGTACACTGTGCATGTATGTACAGTAATCCACGCCAGTTATTACCGGTAAGATCGTAGTGAATAACGACTTAATCAGTTTTTTCGAGGAAGTGATTCGTTTCAGATTTTCAGCTCCTAACGCCGATTTCTAAATACCTAAAGTAAACCCCTGTAGATTGGAGAGGAGAAAAATGCGAACATTTGTGTTTTTAAAAATAACTCTCTCGGGTAAAAATAGGGCTGCAAATGTATCCATTTCATTTCAGTGCATCCGGAATGCGACTGGTCCAAAGGGCATGGTTTGCAGATTGCTCTAGAGCTAGTTAACCCATGGTAACCTACCCATTTCGTTCAATTACAGGAATGAATGTGAAAATGACGTTGGGTAAACTCTTAGAATCGGTGCAATATTCCTAGGTGGTTAACGTTATTACTATTGCTCAATATTGTATCTTATTTTAGCGTAAAAACTGGAAATCTGCCTAGCATATTAAGATGAGAATACTATATTATAGACTGCATTTTGTGAAGTGCAAGATTATTGTATATTTAATAATATTTCAACTGATCTTTGGCCATAATTTTATTGTTTAATTATAGCGGCAGGAATCTTGAAGTGGAATGTTTTTCATGGATGCATTCTGTTGAGATGCATTCTGTTATCTTTATAAATGTTCCAAAGGACGTTTTCTTTCAAAACAGTGCGTATTTTTATATTGTTAAATTTAAATCGTTTTACTGCCAATGATCTACCTTTGAAGTTCATGTGAAAGAAATTTAAATCCCATGTTGGGCTCACGTATGTACTTACTGTTTGAGAGCGGGAGCCATGAACGCGGCCCTGATCCAGGCGTCTGCGCTTCTGCGTAGCTGGCGTTAAACGACGAAAACTTCGTTCCACCACAAAAGCGTAATCAGGCCTGTGATGAAAGGCTGTGCAAATTTGAACTCGAATGCTACCCCGTGTGTTTACATAGAAGGCTGAAAAAAGTGTTGATGCATCAAAGCGACGAAGCAAAAGGGGTGAACTCACACTTCATTATACGCTTCGCCAATTCTATTTCAATTACCGGACAGGGAAACCTTTGTGCTGTGTCTTTTGCTAATATTTTGTGCAAAGCCTGTGAAGATTTGTCCATCTCTTTTTAATTCTCTTTCAATGAAATACTATGAGAATCAACAATTCAGTTTTTTTGTTAGGGAAAAGACAGGTCTCAGATGTAAAGGATCATTATTAGGTCATCGGCGACTATTCGATTCTTATTCAGGGCTACGACTTCCTTGAGTTCATAGAATTTAAAAATTAGTAAATACATAAATTTGTAGGAGATTCATTCCATATAATATTTATTCAAAAATATATTATAAAAACATGTATCTTTGAGTATTTTTGTATTCGTAAAATGCTTGTGGTTATTTTATGGAGTTTCTCATACTGGTTACTTAAGGTGGAGTGTGGTCATTGCTCTTTTGGTTAATATGATATATGAATAAATTAGTTCTTATGACTGTAAATGTTTTCAGTACTTATAATAATCATCTCCCCAAGAAAAACTGAATTTATAATGGTATTAGGTTGAGAAAGTCTGACACCTGGAAACTATAAATGCCTTCTGCTGAAACTTATCCGTAAATGAATTTTAGTGACCACTTTTTCTATTTATAGTCCATTTTTTGTTGAGTTCAACATGCTTGTCTTTTTTTTTCAACCGCTCCATTGCCTTATATTTTGTAGCCATTCAATCATTCACCTCCCCTTTCCCCTTTTGCCGTTGGCCTTTCCTTCAATAATTAGAATTGCTAATTGATATACTTTGCATCGAGCATGTGTTCTAAATATGCAGTATTCCTTCTTTTACTCATAGTTAATAGTTCCAGATCTCTGATTATTCAACTCAGAACATCCATTTGTTTGCTTGCTGTCCGTGATATCCTGCGGTTTTCATGTCCTGCGGTTCATCCACTTCCATAAGCTTCGATCAACTTATCTGTAGTCTTCTTCAGTGTCCAACCTTCTACACTGTAGAGAATATTCGACCAAGAACAACAGAAAACCGTAATCTGAGGTGGAGATCTGTACATGTGAAGTCTTTCTCGTCTAAGTCTTGACCTTCCACCATGTTTTACACCACAAAAACTTGGAGATCGGAGATGTTTTTGTTCACTATCCTTCGATCCAAACATCAACTTCGTCCATCCTTCCTGTATCATGCGCGAGGCTTCTGCTCCTCTACTTGATGACCCGAGTGACCTCTCCGCTTGAAAGTTGGAACAGTTATATATTTGTAAGGAGCTTTGTAAATAATCGCAGATGAAAATGGTTAATCAAGTAATACCTAATAAATAATCTCGAACTTGCAAAAGCGAGGCTTACATGAATAAATGTATATGAGTAAATGTTATTCTTTGACTTAAAGCAAGAGAGCTATTGTCTCGCTTTATAGAACAAGCCAGTTTTGGCGTTTTTCCTTTTAATAAATTAGCGATAAATTAGTTTAAAAATTCCACGCCTATCCTCTGGGCTCGTAGCGGTTAATGGTTGTGAAGCAGCGTTTTTATATTAATGTATCCCCAAAAAAATTCCCCTAATAGGGTTTCGTTGCAGTTTTTTGTCTCTGATTAAACTCTACCGGGTATTTTGGAATCACCATGGATTTCGGTATGTAAATTATCCAGAAAATTGCAGTTTTTTTTAATTTAAACAAATAAACTTTCCAGAGATTGAATCAATCATTGTCTTCTTGTAAGTACAACGGATCTGTTAAAAAAAAGTCAGATTTCTTTGGAGGAGGTTTTATCATGCTTGATGATGAGCTAAGGAGTAAATGTATTTTGTATTTTATTACATTTTTGCCGATGATAGAGATTAAACTTCACCGGGTATTTTAGAATCATCATGGATTTCGGTAGCTTAACTGTCCAAAAAAATTCATTAAATTTTTCTCTTTTATAAAAACAAGTAAACTTTCCAGGGGGAGTACAACACTCATTATTTCTTCTTGTAAGTATAACGGATCTGTTAAAAAAAGTCAATTTACTTTGGAGGAGGTTTGTCATGCTTGATGCTGAGCAAAGGAGTGTATATTTTATAGTTTATTTCCTACTGGGAGAAATAATGCACTTTGTAATATACCACAGGATTTATTTTACCCAAAGAGTTTCGACTCTAGCGCGTCATTCTCAAGGGTACAGTCTCTGTAGACTGCAACCTTCTCCTGGAATTCTCCCAGAACCTAGCGACTATTTGAACAGCGCCCTGAATGCTGAGATTCCGTTGGAAATAGAGGATTTTCCATGTTGATATGAGTCCGTTTTACAGTGGGCGGCATCGTGCGTATGCGTTCATGCGTGCGTTCTGCGTGCACTGTTAAAAATATAATTTTACTTCCGCGCCGTATTTTTCGGGAGCATTTTGCGTGGGAATGATCTCTATCAACTCTCGCCATTGGTTTCAATTAGGCTAATGTGCGCTCTCACCGTCTTCGTACCGACAAAGTGAAGGCATATTTGATACAAATTCCGGGGTCAAAATAAGAGGAGGTAAAACTGTGGCTTATGTCATAAAAAAAAGAAAAGTGTGTAGCTGCTTACTGGTGTAAACGACTCAGATTACTTTTTAAATCTATAGCTTTTAAGGCATTTCTTCTCCCTTTGAAATGTAATAAAATATAATGAGATGTTCACAAACTAGGAATCGTTTTTATTTGCAAAAAAAACACCGCATTTCAAAGTTAAGGGAATAATGTAATATTTTTCCTCTCTGTACTAGAACTTTATTGCACTGATATTTAAACAAGAAAAGCAACAAATCATTTTCTGTGCCAAGGGGTGATCATTTTTCTTACTAAATCGTATACATGTCCTTTGCGGGTCTTTCAAAGTGGAATAAAACTCGGAAGGTCTCACAGCCTGTTTTAACATTCAAATACCATTCGATTAGAGTTAAAAGTTCTCAAGAACGTTGGTAGAATTTCTTGGCTACAGGATGTTCATATGAGCGATACCGTGGACTAAATTGGAGTGTTCATTGCTCGAAAGTGTGGCTAAATATTGTGTAAAATCAAAAAACTGAAATCCAGTCCAAATGTAGGGGGAGTGTAAATATTGATTGGTAATCATAAACCTTATTTGTATAAATATGTACCTAAGCTTGTATCGTTTTGTCTCTTTTCCGATCTTAAATTAGTAAGGTGCTTGCGTAATGAAGCTATTGTACACATGCAAAAAAAATATTTTTTCCATTTTTTATTTTGCAATTGACTAATTATTATCTACTAATTAACGCGACAGTTATGAAATTCAATTTTTTAAATTGTTTTGTGAAATCTATGAAATGAACATGCAAAATTTTACGTATTAACTTTTGTCTCTTTGGCGATTTCGAATATGAAAAGTTTGTACATGATGTATGAATTGCGCACAGTCTTTATCATTTCTTTGAACTTATTCATATTATTTAATTAATTTGAGTTTTGTTTTTTGGCAGCCAAACAGTGGAAGGGTACAATGGTTCCTCTTGATTTCCATTGCATTAATCCACATTTACATCTATAAAATCTATAAAATACCGTGGAAGCCACCTCCTGGGTATGTGGCTCGGGGTAATTCCTCACCAGGCATACAGTACTCGCCCCCATTCATGATCGAACCTCACTCGTTCCTCAAGTCCCTAGGCGATGCCCAAAAGTAGTAGAACAATGCACATTCGAACCAAAAACTAGGAATGCGCTCCTGTGCTTGGTAGGGTGGGCCAAAATTTCAGTGTCGAAAATTTAAGGTCTTCAAGCCCAAATTCTTTCCTTTTTTATACAAATATAACGCATACGAAATTTTGAGCCAATCAACCCCCTGCAACCCGTGCTGCAGAGGTGCCAAATTTTCAATTTTGAAGGTTGAGGAATGTATTTTTCCTTGTAATACATATCATAAATGTCGATATGTTTTCCTTGTGTAAGGTACTAAGGGCTTCTATTATGCACATTTTGAAAGGCTAAAACATTAGTGAATTGCCATTATTATTCGCAAAATAATGGTTATTTATAAATTGTCGGCCCCTGATGTTAAGGTAACACGCAGGACCCACGTTTTCATTAACTTTTGTAGCGATTTCCTAAATTAAGTACTCATTTTCTTTCGGGTTTTTCATTTTGTAGATAAATAGCATAATAAAATTAAATTGAATAACTCATACTTTATTTGACCAACATACTGTAAATATTATTAGTGAGAGCAATGCATCGCCAAACCGGGAACTATGAGATACGCATATACTATTCATACAAGAGCTCTAAAACAAAGCTACCGATCCTTACCACTATCATTATTGGAGGCTTCGACCAAAGTTATGGCGGTCTCTGTACGTGCACGCAGAAAATAATTTTTTAAACTTGTCGGTCCTGTAATATATCCCCTTAAATGTGATCAAGTCATAGTAGCTCGTAGTTTTGAATGTTCTTTACGTCTTCAGAGAAGTAACCAGCCTCGAATTTAATGAGGAGGTTGAATCTATTCTTTACTTTACGCTCTGTGAGCGAATTCCGTCCCAATTCTTTACTCTCATTCTCTATCCTCAGAGCAATTCACAACTTCTGGGGATCCTCCTTGTCCCTTGATTATTTCATCTGCTTTGGGAAGAGCAGGAGCAGAGATACTCAAACTGCTCACATGAGCACGAGGGTTTAGACTCAGAGCAAATTTAAGTGCCTCTAATTCCATCGTGACCCATAGATTAAAGGCGAACTTTGTGTGAGTGTGCATGCAGGTGAGGATTAAAAAGAACTCCCAGTAACGACGTTGTTTGCCAGGCCCTCGTTTCTTTATTCCGGAAGGAAGGGGCGGTGAAGGGGAAGATTGAGTTGGTGGGCTGAAAGCCGAGCATGAAAGCGGAGGTCTGCTCTGTCTCTATCTCCCTGGGATAGTTGTTCCATTCCTCAGTTGCTCTCTCTCATACTTGTTTATCTGCGAATTATTTCTAGCTCTCTATTTTCTTCTTCTTTAGATACTTTATTCGTGTTTCTCTCTTTCTCTTGAGCAACTTTTTGAATTGTTCAATTTTAAGTTGCTCCGGAGAAATCTTCATATTTACAAAAATCGCTGAAGGAAGTGTCCTCGGTCATTTCAGCCGAGAGAACTATTCCTTTTGTATCTGCCTTTTTGGTAAATAACTCCTGAATTTCTGTGTTTTTAAGGGGAAAGAGAATGGTCATTTTTTTTTTCATTTATATATGTTAAATTTGTGAAAAACTGGTGATTATTTCCTGGAACTAAAGGGACTAGTTTCAAATTATCCTTATACTTATTGTATTTAATTGGTAACTGGCAATAATTGAAGTGCTATTTAACCATAATGAACTTACAAAGTGAAGGTTTCCGGCATAACTTTATGGAATTGGTACACGTCACTAAATAAAATTATACTCTTTTAAGTGTTCCACACTATTTTATTTCCGACCATAGTATCGACAATCGTTGTCATTGTCAATATTATGGAAATTATTGTCAAAAACTATAGTCTGAATTAAGCAGTGTGGAATGTGCTAAGGACAAGTTCATACGGTGATGATTAACTTTGTGAATCTACATATTTTTTATCCACGACCTAGTTCTCGTTGTAGTACAACATCACCTGATGAACATAATATCGGAAGTTCAGACGCATGGGCGTGCAGTTGGGGAGAAGGTTATTTAGTGAGAGGGAGGGGAATCAAACCGCCCTTCACTGTGGTTAGAGTTTGTTTGGGATGCAGTATATTAAGGCAGTGCGCCGCAGGAGTCGGGCTCTACCAGACTATGGACCATGTGCTTCGCCACATCGAGGACTGGGATGTGTACGCAAAATCACTCGCGATTAATGCATTTTTTGCAATACTTTTTAAAATCTCGTGCTATTCTAAAATGCCCATCCTGGGTCCTTTATCCTCACAGTGAAGAATTTTTGGGTCAAAATTACTATTGTTGGTTTTCAAAATGGTGTTTGGTGAAAAATGAGGCGGGGTTCTAAAAGTGCAGTAATCAAAGTGGCTACTTGTTTTCCATAATATTCGAATTCATCCATAAAGTACCCTGTAATCCACCGAAAGGGTGTATGTTGGGGGAGAGTTATCACCAACATGCACTACACTCTATCCTACTAAAGTTAATGAAACTGTGGCTATTGATGCATTAGCAAAAACCTGCAAATACCTGGCAGGAGACGAAATTTCACCAACATGCACTTCACTCTAGGTATGTTACCAATGTTATTGAAAATCATAGCGTATTAATGAATTTCGAAAATACATAAATGAACAGAGATACAAGAGTTATGCAGGAAGCATGCGAGACGTGTTGTTACTTAGCAAACTAAGACTAAAACAGTACCGAGATAAAATCATATAATTATCCACTTTACCGATTGAAAAACTTAACTATGTACTCTCAGTGATTTTTATTAAATTGTTATGGTTGTTTATTTGGAAAAAAGGGTTTTATGTGTTTTTCGCTATTTTTATGTGAAAAGTTTTTGATTTACCGAAAGTAGGAATACAATTTAATGGCAGAAGTGGCGGTCTTGTTGCCGTTAAAGCACCTACTCTCCACATTTACGAAATTTATTCGCTTGTGAGTTCTCTTTGACATTTCTCATAAATAGAAAAAGTGTCTCTATTAAGGGTGAATACGACGACTTCATTAGTTGACGAACTCATGCTTTCAAGCCCTTTTGATTTTATCTCGAGCAGGAAAAGCGTTTCCCTAGAAAATGCTTATTTAAGAGCCTAACGCACAGAGGAATCAACCGACTGTTTTGCTATCACGGTACGTAGCATCATTTTAATTTCGTATCACTAACGTAGGTCTGGAAAGTCATCAATGGGTTTCAACATGTTCATTTTTTGTAGGATGGAGAGCATTTCCTCCGCCGAAACAACGATTGGAAATTGTGATTTTCGCTCCCAAGGTTTTGCTTTTGCATATCGCGGTAGCACGTTTCCTGTGCCACGCCATGCTCCACTGCCCCTTTATGGGCTGTATCCTCCGTGTGTTGTATTTTTGTTCGTCTCTCTTTGTGCGAATGGGTGAGGGTTTCATCTCCGACGCTCTTTTTCCCTCCCGAAATCTCGTCCCGACATTTTTCCGATTCTCGTTCCGTTGGCGGCCTTTCCCTAGTTCGTCCTCTCTAAATATCCCGCTCTTCTTCTTCCCCTCCTCATTATGTTATCACTCAACGCAACTCATTCTTGTCTTTTACGGGCACCGGGATCATCTTTCTTCCTCTTCCCTCGTCAGACTGTAATTCCCGTGCCCTCCCAGTAAGCCAGCTGAAGCCCTATACCTACACGCGGCGACATTTTTGGCGCTATATCTGGCGCGGGAAGTGGTCAGCGGTGACTTTCTCCGTGCGAACAACCAAATCGCGTTCTATCTGTTGGCATGCGATATAATCACTTGCGATTGCCTTGCTCAGTAAATATGAGAACACTTTCAATTTTTCTATGCGGTAACAACATTGTGCGTGGAGAAAAAAGAGGAAGATTTTGAGATGGGAGTGCTGAGTTTTGATCTAACCAATCAGTGATTATGATAATGTTTTTTTCATTTAATTAATTATTTTTTCTTCTGAGTAATCATTCACATACTTAATCAATGAGAGTTTTCCGTGAAATAGCATAACGATAACAAATCTCCTCAGCCTCCTTTTTGGCCATGGTATTTTTACTTGTTTCAACTCCTTAACTGTACCTTTAAAATGGCAATGATTTGCTGAAACCGTGGTCTGTAGTAAATTATAGTATGAATCAATGCTATGCTATCGTTTTTTTTTCAAAATGACTTGATTCCACAAAGTGACATTAGTAGTAAGTAGTCTCAAATATTATTAAATTAAAAGTTCGCACCATAGATTCAAGGAGGGTTTCCAATATACACTCATAATTACCACATATACTATCTATGACGCCATGGGAATAAATAAGGTGATAAAAATGTACTAATTGATTATAATTATAGCTGGTACATTTATTAGTTCCGCTTCGCATTTGTAAATGACGCCATAACAAGTCATAAGACGAAAACGATTGATTATCATGCATGAGTTTAAAAATTAATAAATATTCGCATGTACAGATCATCTCAATAAAGATGAAAGTGCAAAAGAAGAACTACCTGGGATTAAGGGAACTAGTAGTGGATAGGGAAGGAAATACGGCCGCAGTCAACCAGTCTTAGGATTATGCGACCAATGATGATGATAAGGTAATCAAAATTAAATTCCTCCTCAGAGTAGCAAGCTTTATTCAGTGAGATATCCCTGACCTTTGCCTTGAAAGTATTAGTGCAAGTTATTGCATTGTTATCATTACGTAGCTGATTACATATCATTGAAATTGAATTACGATTATTTATATCGAATTGTCTCTTTACAAGGACTGCACACTTATGATGGTGGAAGGGCTTTCGCGCTCCGATCATCCATAGCGCTGAGCGGGCGGTAGCAATACTAAGCTAGTAGAAATAGCTTCCTTTTCATCGTTTCGTGCTCGCAGTGTGATCATCGCCATTATGTATTCGTGCTCCTAATGTGGACATTTCCATGCTCAAATGTACGTCCCGCGCGTGTAGTCGTTATGTCTTTCGCTATGGGTCGTATCCAGCCGTCATTGTTCGTCCTTATCGCATTGCGGGTGTCTACTGTCATTGCCCTTAAAAAAAACTTTGACGTCGCGGTCCATTTTCGGAATATTTGTGCATAACAATATTCCTCAGGGGACACTTTTCGTCATTGCTTGATTTTAGCAGCTCGTACCGCTTTCTTTTGGACTCAAGTATTGATTCAGTTTATATTATGTGTGTTATGTATATAGGTACCTACCTTTACATACAGTTGATGATTGTAATTACTTTTTTGGTGGGGAGTCTGCAACTGGCTGGCGTCGTTGTTCTAGGTTTTTTTTTCATATTAGTACTTCAGTTGAACGTGCTTGAATGGCTAAGGTCATTTTACACGTACTGTTTGCAACTTGCAGACGCGGAAAAAAGCACTGGGGTGAATAGAAGTATCAAGGAATGTTTCGGTCATTTTCTAATTTTCATTTCCCGGGAGCTTTTTAAGCACCCAATTAGTCGCTGTTGCTGGCGCTGTATATTCAATACCGTATGGTATACATTTCACACACCGAAATCATAGTTAGAATAAAACGAAGTAGCAAGAAGGTGAATTCGTTCTGGCGTAACTTTGTGGAAGTCCATTTTCAAATAATGACAAGACCAACTATGTTTAACACCTGTGGTACCTGATGATGACGCCGTAGCGTTGAAACTAGTTGTACCAATAAAATACTCTGTGGATTTAAACATAGTTGGCCTTGTCGTTATTTAGCAAGAAGGTAATAATTTCCAGTAGGCCAAGATCTTTGAATATTTACTCTAAATTCTTTTTAAATAAATTGATGCTTTCAAGAAAAGAATTTTTTCTGATCCAGTTGAATATTTCTTTATATTTATCAAAGCGTGGTGCTGAGACCCTTTTCACGTGGAACTTGCCGTATCAAAGAAAGTTTTGAATGCTCTATTGGGTGCTCGATCGTTTATTTATGTGACATTTTGGTCCTCTCCGCTCTGCATCCCAAGGATGTTTATCGGCTTTGACTCGGAGCCAAACTTCTTCTTCACTTCACAATTTCAACGAATTCGATAGATGTTTCTGAAAAGGTCGAAGTATGACGTTGAAATAGTAGGATATGTGGCATAATACGGGAAAATTTTGTGGAAATTCGAAGTCACACATGCATTTGGATAGTGACTCCAAAGGTCTTGATGTTTCTTCAACCTCTATTTGGCTAGAATATCCGTACAGCCTCTCCTAAATGTTCTCGAGGTATTTTCTATTCGTGACTCGAAGTTTTATCCCGAATTAATAATAATAACAACATTCATTATACACATTCAATGTCATTTATTACATTATTTATTCACTATAATCTAACATGTCACACAGGACTGATAGAGTTGGAGGATTTAATGAAAGCTTACCATGCCTTACTTAGGGTCACGTTTGCATTAACCCAATAGTCATTTATCTGTCACCTTGTTCTTTTTGATGTTATCACGTTTCCACCAGTAGGTACTAGTACAGTTCTAGTGCGCCAATAAAAGCAGACGATATTATTATAATGTCGATCGAAGCGGCATAATTGTTTCCATCCGCCCGCTGTATGTGCGTATATATTAATCCACGAAAATAAGTGTATATCGTCTCCATGTTCACATTCAAAATGGTGATTTCTTTACTTGATTCCGTGCAGGAGAAGGATTGACAAAGATGGATGAACCGTAATCTGAATTGGATCGTCAATCTAGACCGCAAACGTGATTCCAATTCACGGTTAACGTTTCAAGTTTACACAAGTCATAAAAGAGGCTTTTTACATAAGTGAAATTAGGCTTTATGAAATTACTTACGTTAATAAATAGCTTTATTGTGCTCTACGGGCGAGCCCTGAATACAATTTGCGTATCTCATCATGTATGCATCTACATTTTCGTAAAAAAATATTCGTTATTTATTGCGCATGACAAATGTTTTTACATTACTTAATGCAATTTTTGTATTTTTACAACAAGAATTTCTGGAATATTACGAGCGATAGTATATATTATACTATAGTATATATAGAATAACAGAGCGATATTAACTTGAGAAATTAGTGTACTCCGTCTGCTTGAAACAGTAAATAAAATAACGAAATAACTTCCAATGCAATTAATAAACTAAAATGTTAAATATTTATTATACCCAAGTACCTTCTTAAAACTCAACCATCACAAAAAATATAAAAGTAAATTTTAAATGAGTAATGCTAAAAGACGTATTAGCAGTCATGATCTTAATTAATTTCAAGACCCATTAGACACACCGCAACAAATAATTTATAATAATTAGGAGCAAGCACAATTAATATAATGCTTTATATGGGGAGCGTGGTGGCCTAGTGGGTAGAGCGCTTGGCTATTGATCGAAGGGTCCCGGGTTCAAATGTGGGTGAAGCCTTTGGACGCCCCTGAACAAAAAATAATCCTCACAGTGCGAGGTGGCCCAGGGAAAGAAACTGGCCCCCTACCCTGAATTTGTGAAATTCACACGCCTGTGGCTTAGTCCGGGGTGAGCTCTACCCTCAACTATCAAAACCAACTGTCGGGTTTAATCACTGAGTGAGTGATGTATGTATAATTAATATATAGCGTGTGTGTGGAATAGAATTGACTGGGCAGGAATGATCTTGTTATTCGTATGGGATCTTGTGCTATATTTACTGCTTCACGTTAAGCAGGCTTCGTTTTGGCAGACCAGTGGCTCCAATTTGTAAGATATAATATAGAATAATAGCTTCCTGAGGAAACATCAAGGGAAATAGGATAAATACTGCTGATAAACATGAATGTGAGGATAATTGCTTCTTTCAGTAGAAAAAATGTAGCCGATGCAGTCGTTGGATGTTCAGTTCAGTCAAAAAAAATGTTGCAGTTGATGAGTGGAGTTCAAGAGCGAGAAACAGTAGAGTGAGTAGTGAAGAAGAGAAAACAGTCGGTCGAAAAGAGAACAAGGAGCGTGCTATTTATCGCGAATCGCTTCTCCCTCCTCCGCCTGGCCTCGCCCCTTTTGCCCTTAATCCGTTTCATTTCCTCGCTCCAATGTTGCCTCGACCCTTGAGAAGGATTCTCGTCCCTTCCCCGCCCTCTCTTCACGGCTGAGCAGCCGTCTTCATCTCGCACGCCCTTGGAAGTCCCAAGAAGAAGAAGGTGGGAATCGATTCCGTAAACAACCCTAAGGCCTCCTCCACCTCCTCCTCCTCCCTCGGCTTCTTCACTTCCCACCTCCCGGTCCCTCCGCAATAAACCTCCCCCGTCCGGAATCTTCCCGGCATTCTCCTTGACCGAACATCCTGTTTCCCTCCGTTCCCTTGCACGTGCCACGCACCGCCCTCTTCCAACCGCTGCTGTTTGCTGTATCGGTCGTTGAAAATCGCATTGCGATGTAGGGTTGAAAGTCGCATTGCGATACAACTTTGAAAATCGCATTGCGATATAACTTTGAAAATAGTATTGCGATATAACGTTTAAAATCGCTTTGTGATATAACGTTTGTAAATCGCATTGCGATAAAAGTAGCTTGAAGCATATAGGATTAAGCCGTATGTCATAATAGTGTAGTGATATTATTATACTTTATTACTCCGCAAGTATGTATTTAACAATAAATTACCCATTCACATGAGTAATTTATATCATATATATGTTCTTACATTTCATAATCTTCCATGCGTAAAGCACGTTTCACACGATCCTTAGTTCAGCACAAGTTGGAGGATGCTTCGTAGAATGGTATCTTTCCATTATTGTGTGATACAGAACCAGCATGATCGCTATCATATTCGCTAGGCTACTTGATTTCATCATTGATGCGGTACTAGCTTTCCACCCGCTCCCTGTAGGACCCAATTGGGTATTTTCCACGTATTTCAAACTATCGATATTCTGATTCAGTTACTTGAACTTATTGCATTGGCTAAAAATTTTCTTATCAAATTGTATGAATTTCGGTTTTAAAAGCTAAAGAAAGTAGAAGGTTACGAAATCTCCCGAGCACACTCCGAAAGCAACCGAATGGCCTGTGACGTCATTTTCGCTGTTTACATTTAGACCCAGGCGTTTCCTTATGCTTACAGTGGTAAAAAATGCGGCGAAATTAGTTTCTGACGTGTTCGCGTTTCTAGATATGCCTTTAAATGGAATCTAAGTAAGGGATATAGATGGTGTTTTGTGCCACAATGTACGAATACATCGGTTGAAACACCGAAAAAGAAATTTATTCACGCAATCACGTCATTGAATGATTGAAATTTCTTCCTTGGATTCCTCAATGTCCACCCGTAAAAATGTATACTTTACTCCGCATTTTGTGTTCTGGACATATTCTTGCAATAACTGTGAACAGTGGTCCATCTCTCTTTACTTGGACGTATCCTATAGCATTATCACCTTAACTCTCACGAGAAGCTTTATAATATAACAACACTTAAATAAAACTTTGAATAGACATTTAGGAGATGAGAATCTATTTTTAGGCATTTCTACAGCAGATAAGCCACTTCTAGAAACCTCCTCTACAAACAATCACTAATTATCAAATAAAAATTAACGTTTTAGGTGTGTCGAGTATTGGCAGCACAAATATTTGGCGAGTACTGTGTTATGTTGATATGTTACTAAGATACTATTTGTTTACTGTTGCATGGACTTCGATAAAGAAAAAAGTATCATAATGATTATGAGTGTATTGGAAAAACAGTTAATAAAGTTCATACACCAAATACAAAATTATATGTATAAAAAATGATATAAAACAGTAATGACGAGTTTAAAAACAAACTTTAGGCTTACATTTTTTGGACTTAAGCTCAACGAATTTCCGCAGCATTAAATCGCTCGTCCTTCTTCATTAAAACGCCTACCATAAACATATCCACTTTGGGTAAATTATCTTATGTGGTTTTAATAAAACCATTGCACGCCATAGTCTTTGTTTTCAATGAAAAATCTTTAAATATACGGTAGATCTTCTACAGTTACTCACTTTCTCCCTCACATCCGTCTATCGCTCAGCGAAAATGACGTCAAGCCAATCAGATTTCGTTTCGCAGCGGCGTAAAAAAATTTGAAATTTCGACTATTTTAATCTTAAATATCTCAATTAATATTGAATCAATTTCAAAACTACTTTCACTCCGCAAGCTTGTTCGAGTTTAAGTAACATATAAAGATCCGTAAACTTAAATTTAAAATTATGAAAAATACCCAATTGCCTCTTGACCAATCACGTTAGCTTTAATTCTGTTGAATGAGCTTGACCACTTTTAATGAATGGTAATTTATGTTATGGAGGGTTCGTCAGTGTTTAAAATATTTAAATTTCCTTTCGCCAACGTTTCGCTATTTAATAATAGCATCATCAGAGCTTAAGGTGAAAATGAAAGCATTGAAAATCTATTTCTTGTAATGGATAATGGCGATGGTAACTAAGATTAAATCTAAGATTAACTAAGATTAAGGTAAATCTTAGTTACCATCGCCATTATCCATTACAAGAAATTTATTTTCAATGCCCTCATTTTTACCTTAAGCCCTAATGATGGTAATATTAAATAGCGAAACGTTGGCGAAAGGGTATTGACATTTTTTAAACATTGACCAACTATATTCATAAAATAAATACAGTTAGCTTTACTAGTCACTGTGCGATCGTCGCTTTTTGAGAAAAAACGCCATCTTTTCCTCCTCGCGGCGATTAGTGATATTCTGGCTGCTAAAGAAATCACAAATAAAAGTTCCCGACTTTTGTTTCGGTCGCATGCTGCCATTGATTGGTTAATTTACACTTATATAAGACGTACCCCTCTATATGAATTAAAATACCGCTTCCTTGCCAGTAAAAGCTCATTGAACGTGTGAAACCTTCCAGGTCGACTGAAATGATACTGGATTAGTATCAAGTACCGAATAGCATGCCACCAGGTATTGTGACGGATCAAGTATCTAGTGAAAGGTTGTCCGGTTGTGGTATTTGTTATCACTTTTACGTATGTATAGATATAATTTACTCTCTTAGGAGTTTTATTTATCTCCATCTTTTTCTTTCTATGCCGACTATATTTGTTTTGGTCAATAGACACAACAATGCTTGGTAAAAGAAGTGGTAAGAAAATTACTAACTATAACTGTATTAAAAATAATTTACCCTGTTGTAAGGATGAAAAATTGCTACTTCCAACATGAAACGGTATTTACCCTTCGCTTTTCGTCCTCGTCGTCCCTATCCTCGTTTCGCTTCCTCTCATTCCCACTAGCCTCGTGGATAGAGGTCCTTACCATCCCTCCAATGGCCGGGAGAGGAGATGGAGGAGGAAGATCCCCTTATATTAATTGGCCATCTATCTTTCGCACCCGTCTTAGCTCAGGATCCTGGGTGGGCTATGTAGTTTCAGCCTGCCTACTTCCAAGTCTCCTCCCCTCGCACCCCCAGCCCCCCTATGCTTAATAGTTGGGTGACCGGTGGGCCCCCCGTTCCTCTCGAGGGAGCGAGTCAATCTAAAAGTCTCCCTCCTAGAAGTTTGTCCCTGGAGAAGGAGACCCCTTAATGTCCGTAAATCCATTACGGCACTTAATCACCTGTCAAAATATCACTGACGTGCCTTTCTCGAAGGTTTTTCGTAACACTTGCGAACGTTTTCTTAACCTCGTAAACTGGCTTGGTGCTTTGTAAAAATGTCTGTTTTAACGGCGTATTTATCTGGAACTTTTTATGTTAATTTCTTTGTATTTCTCTGAATTTTTTATTGTGATACGTGGCGCAGTACTGTTTACTTGGCATTCTCACATTTTCCGGGACGTTTATACGCCTGGATGTATTTCTTGGATTCGTTGTTCTCCCCATTGCTACGCAAATATTTAGAAGATCAGTCTGAGAAAGGATTTCCATGCTGAGTGATGGAATGCACGCAGAAAGTTTCACGCGCCAAGGTAACGTACAAAATCCATATTTACGGATGAGCAATAATCATTAATTGGGCATCCGCCAGGTCCTGTTGATTCTAGCGACAATAACGACGTAAAAGCTAAGAATCACTTCAATGGACTTGAGCTGTCCTTAAGCCTGAATCACACGATCATTTTTCAGGGATAGCTCCAATGATAGCTTAAGGGATAGCTTAAATGACAGCTCAAGGGATAGCTCAAATGATAGCTCGAGCTGTCATTTTTCCGGTCACACGATCATTTTGTCTGTAGGTGCTCGCATCATTTCCGGGAAATTTGTCCTACCACTTTTACGTTTACCGAGCTAGTTCGACCAGAAGTCACTTGCGGCGACACAATCGCGTTTTGCTTCCCTTCGCTCTGATTGGCTGAACTTCAGATTCATGTACGTGTTCAGGGACGGAAAAAGGGACAGGACCAAATGATGGAAAAAGGGATGGCAATCCCTATCATTGCCGCTATCCCTGAAAAAATGATGACGTCAGAGCTGTAGGGAAAGCTATCCCTTGAGCTATCACTGGAGCTATCCCTTAAAAATGATGGAAAAAATGATCGTGTGATTCAGGCTTTAAGCTATCATTGGAGCTATCCCTGAAAAATGATCGTGTGATTCAGGCAAGGGATAGCTTAAATGACAGCTCAAGGGATAGCTTAAATGATAGCTCGAGCTGTCATTTTTCCGGTCACACGATCATTTTTTCTGTAGGTGCTCGCATCATTGCCGGGAAATTTGTCCTACCACTTTTACGTTTACCGAGCTAGTTCGACCAGAAGCCACTTGCGGCGACACAATCGCGATTTGCTTCCCTTCGCTCTGATTGGCTTAACTTCAGATTCATTTACGTGTTCAGGGACGGAAAAAGGGACAGGACCAAATGATGGAAAAAGAGATGGCAATCCCTATCATTGCCGCTATCCCTGAAAAATTATGACGTCAGAGCTGTAGGGAAAGCTATCCCTTGAGCTACCACTGGAGCTATCCCTTAAAAATGATGGAAAAAATGATCGTGTGATTCAGGCTTTAGCAGAAATGCACCACCAATTTATGGGGCGTTTTATCTTAATACATAGGTTCAGTTAACTTCTGTTTCTGCGCAAATGGTCGATTTTTGTGGGTTTTAAAATCATGAACTATATTTGAAGCGTGAATTTTCATATTTGGCATTGTTATAAGATATTTTTAACTGATTAAATGTATGCAATCGCCGGCCCAGCTGTAAGTATTATAGTCAATTTGATCAATTTTCGTGTTAATACTTTTACTTGACACGGTTTTTCAAAACTCTCGAAATCCAACTTCATTTAGCCATATATTTGATGACGCTAAATGAACCTATGAAGTGTAATAACTTGGTTTTCGGAGAATATTGCGCTTCATAAGGCTAAGTGCCTACGGCCTTGTGTCTGTCTACGATCCCTTCAATCTTTCATTTGTAGGAATAACTTCAGTGGCGTATCTTCATACTTGCATATTTGTTCATATGGGAAGATTATTTTAAGGCGTATTGATAGTGGACTCTGAGCCCCAGTAATATGAATCTCAGTATTCTGAACCAAGGGATTATGTGCATAAGTTTTAAGTGTTTTTTTCTAGATCCGTTATGTGATATAGCTTTGAATTTCCTAGTAACAAATTGGAACTCTCTGAAATACCTGATAATGATGGTTTCCCCGATGCATATCCGGAATTAGACATGTATTTTTGATGACTGCGGAAAGTAAAATGTATTTTTAAAATTTGAGTTGATGTGAATAAAAACGACGCTTTCGGGATTTGCTGCATATTGTCCATTTCAAAAGAACTCAAACGTTTCGCTCCTTGATAGGCTAGTGTAAAATATCGAACGGGTGCCGAAAAAATCTCATTCTCTTGAAGATGTTTACAGTACGAGGAGTGAAACGTGTTCTTTAGAAATGAAAATCCCGAAAACATCATATATTGATAAAAGATGCGACAAGAATCTTCATACCAAAATTGATTTGATGTGCCCTCTTTCTTGAAGTGCCTTGGTTCTTGAAACCAATATTTCGATGATATGAAGAATATGTACCCCTTGATTTGGATCTTACGTTCATTGATTTATTTTTCTTATTATTTTAGCCTTCCTCCGTGTGAGCTTTGAGCTGTCCTCGTTCCTCATGCACGTAATTGGCACTCAGCTTAAGTAGTTACCACCTAAGGCTTCCGTAGCCGCTGTAGCGTTTCCTCGGAAAATACTATCGTACTTGTAATGACTCTTGCTCTGAGTCGATTTCAAGTTTTTCATGTAAAAATATTGAGTTCAGTTTTGTCTTACTTTTGCAGTACGAAAGTCAAATTAACATTCATACGCACCCATCACGCCTTCCCCCTTCGGGGTGGGTTCAGTCAAAAAAGTTTCATTGTAAGTGATAGTTCTGTAGAGCTGACTCTTCTTTAATAATTTCCTCCTCTTTTCTTTATTTTCCCTTATTTCTTCCTACTTTAATGCTGCCTTATCCCTGCATGCCTCTTTTGCTTCAGTTACACTAATATATTGCTTCATGAACGCTTTCTTGGAAAAGTGAAAGACTTAAGTTATTGCCGTTAGCCCTAGAAAACTAGCTCCCTTTTAATAATTTTCTCCACAATGCCTTATCCATACAAACCACCTTAGCTTCTCGTACACTCATACATTGCTTGTATGCTTGCTCTCCTATTCTTAGACTCCGCATATTCCTCCTCTTAAGAGTCTCTTCTGCCACATTAACCCATGAATTTCGCCGTCTATCCCTTCCTCTCACCCAATTCACTTCTCTATCATAAATATGCTTCTCTATTCGATTCTCATCCATTCTCACGAAATGGCCAAACCATGTTTTGGTCGTTCCTTTCCTTCATGCCCATTGCCGTAACATCCACTCCACATTCTTTCATCGCTCTCTCGTTCCCAACGCTACCCCTTGTGTTGCGGTAACAAAGGAGAGAATGGAACCCTTGATAAAGATGCTGAGAAAAGATTAGTGAGAAACTTAATGTGAAATCTTGTGTGATATGATACCTATCTAACAGAGGAAAGGACATTTTTCAGGTAATAAGAAAAAGGTAGACTAGAAATATGTAGCAATCAACCAGAGTTTATGGGATACTGATGGTCGATTAAGAAGATGGAATGGTAGATAAGTGATGAAGAGGGATTTAGGACATATCGGATCAGATGAAGAAGGGTGGGAGTGATGTAGTCCTTAAGCAATAAATTGTGCAGGAAGGAGATGAGATGAGAATAGAAAAGTAATATTGACTCATCACAACCTACCCTGATCGATGAAACTCCAAAAATAATATTTTATTTGCCCTCCAGCACGTCTCTTTAATGCCGTATGCACATTACCAATTTGTGATAGGTTTTTTTCGTGAGAATAAATTTTTACTGTACCGTGAATATAACGGAGGAAACTATAAAGAAGAGGAATATTAAGAAGTGTTTAGGATTTTTAAGAGTTGGGGAACGTGTATGAAGCAATGCATGAATATAATAGAAGCAAAAGAGGTATGATAGGGTTGGAAATTATGGAGAAATTAATTAAAAATGAGCCAGTTTTATATGCCTAACAGCTAGAACTTATCTACCCCGAAAGGGAATGGCCTAATGGGTTTGTATGCACGCCAACTCCCGTCCTTCGCCCATCTCTGGTTAGGGTTTTTTTCGTTCTGGAGACTTTTGATGTGGTCAATGTGGACTCGTATTGGTATTAGATCGTTTGAACCTATTGCTAACCTGTAGTATCGTGCGTAAAAAAAACATTACCACATTCAACGTGAAACGACGGATGTCTGAAACCTCTGCACTTGCACGTGGTACTTTTATAACGTTTTAATCCTCTTGTTATATATAAGTACTGGGGGAACGAACTTTTATATATTATTTATTTATAAATTATATATAAATTTATGCTAAATATAGCATATTCAACTTATAAGTAAAATAATAAGAAAGTAACTTGAAGAAATTATTAGAAAGTCACTTTAAAATTACGTTTATTTATATACATATATGTTTTTAATTCTGCATTAGCAGATATTTCGTGGATATGGAACCTATAAAAATCGATTCCTTATACTGCAAAATCCTAAACTACCAACATTCGGGCAGATCGGATAACCAGTTTTCGATAAAATCATTACATAGCACATATATCTATACAATCATTGCTCACTTTATGGCATAGGATTACTTATAGACTGAATAGCTTTCCGAGAGAAATGTTAAAGAATGCTTGAGAAACATGCTGCACAGCCATGTGTACAAAATAAATCTTAGCTATGTCACTTCTCCGGCAAACGTAGTTTTTTTACGTTTATTGTTTACCATTCGGTTTGGTACCATGAAGTACACACATATTGGTAATGACAGCCATTTGGTTATCGATTCTGTTTTGAGACCCTCGAGGGCAGACTTAAATAAAATTTCCACAAGCATTATTATGTCAATCGATGGGAAGCAGGGACATCTGTCACGCGTAATGTCTCCTTGGAATTTTATTCTTGTTTCTGGTTTAATTGTTTATGAAATTAAAGATAAAACAGTCTTGAGCTTCATTTCAACTGATGAAATTCTTTTTCTGAGATGCACAGCTTATATACAATGCGGTTCATTGGGAAACCATTGTTATCGACTTTTTTCAGATGAAATTATTTTCTGGAAAGTGTTTCCATGAAGAGTTTTAGTGAACCATAAAGCAGGTTGACATAGAAAGCAGTTCGTATACATTGTTTGAAGCCCTTAGTCGGTAGGTATATTTTTTAATCAGTTTCTTCTACTGATTATAGAAATGAGCTCCTTGCTCAACACATTTTACTTTTATGAAGACATTGTTTTTGAACGCAGTCTCTGTATTTTAGTGTCAAAAATTAAAATTAAAACAAAGAAAACATTTATTCACAAAAAATACATTCTATGAAATATTTTCAATTATTTCTTTCTGCACGAAACTGGTTGTTATCTGTTTTTACCTGTGTACGAACCCCTGTCCATGAACCCCTGTTTCTGTGATGCTTGTGATTATTATAGTTCTTCCACAGAGAGCAACTCGAAGGTGTCATTGGTATTAGATGCGAAATATTTCCTCTTGCTAAGTCCGTATGAATCACATGCATGCTAGTTCTTGTCTTGCACCTTGGTGTCCAAAGCATTTCTAGGCATACATTAATCGCCCAACGGCATTTGTTGAGGGGCTTTTAGAAAGGTAGTTACCCATATTTGGGCCCTTAAACAGCCCATGACCGATAATTACGCTAATTTAAGTACTTTTAAATACTGAGAAACGTTTCACGATCCTTTAAATGAGTTCAAGCCTTACCTTTTGATCTTTTTGTGGCCATAGGCACGACATAGTTTATTCTCTCTTTTCACGTGGGCAGAGGCAGGTCTAGTTTTGGATGTAATTTCAGAATTATGAATTCTCGATAGGTATATTTTCGGCCGATTTAACTAGCCATTATCTACAGCGCTCGTGATATCCATTATAGATGACGTTCTCATAGTGCTCCATTCTTCTCGTATACTCTTCCATAATTCGCTTTAAAAATATAAGGGGAGAATTCTCCGTCGGAAGAGTGAATGTAGTTAGAGGAATCACAAGGGAAGGTATAATGGAAATTGAGTAGGCTCCTGAGTGCACCGCTGTTTTATTACAGAGTTTCGAATGTAAGTTCTTTGTGAAACTTTTATAATTTTCTTTGTGGTTTAAGTGCTCTTTCGGAGAAGGAACTTCGATGGACAAATCTCCCACGTTTACCGTGAATAATTCTACTATCTATTTGCATTTTGCTTACATCCAAAGCTTTTTAGACATGCATTATTACTTGATTTATCGACGTCATTGCAAAACTACATTATTTTCAATTCAATGTACGCATTTTTGCATTCAACATTGTTACCTTATTTTGTAAAATAAAACTCATAATTATATTTGGAAAACCTTTAGTTTGAATTATATTAATGGTTTTTATACTTGATAATAATTGGCAGTTGTAGAATAGGACACACACATACCTGGTAACCGTTTACGTATTTCCTTTTGAACGTACGATGGAAAATTCACCCTCATATTTAGATATTTGCACTATACTTCTCATCCAAAGCTGGAGTTTATTCTGTTAAGTATATTATTTTTATTGTTTAATTTTGTATCATAAAGGTCATGTACTAATTTCTTTGCACGCTCTAGGCTTTTTTCTATTCATTTATGTGCCTCATAAAAACCAGACCGTATTTAAAGATAATAAAAGAATATTTTAAGAAAATAGAAAATCAAATAGGTTAATTTTAAATTGATTAGATTCGAGTCCATTTAAGTCATCAACCTGACATGTTAGTGGGTGAACTTCAGCCTAACTTATTGACTATTACTAGTTCAACGTATAGCAATTTTTATGATTTATCAACAGATGAAGATATACAATGCCATGTCAATCGAATAATCAATATACTTAATTTTTAAAAGCAGTAATGCGATGTATCTTTGTCTTCAATGCTATGTGGCACTTGATGCATGGATTATACTTGTGAAATAGATATGAAAATAGGTCATATTTTTAAGGTCCATTGCTATTAAATATAACTACGGCCTCGCAATATAGCATGAAAGAGATATGGCTCTATAATATTTTCACAGAGCAGCCAAGGCAGGGTTGAGTGATAGCAGTTTTCAAGGAAAGTTTAGCATTACCCAGTGTAAAATTTATTTGGTTGCATACGACTAAAAGTAGAAGATTTTATATCGCTTGGGATTGAATCTGTCTGTCCCACGTCTGTTTCGTGGATCTGAGTACGTAGTAAGTCATAGTTTTTAGGCCATGAAATTCATTTCATTCATTACAGTAATCTACCGGTTAGAGGTAGGTTGTGATGAAAGTCAGAGAATATCCAACGAACTTTTACACGTGCTGTGCCCTTTCTACCTCTTGTATTTCTTTCTTCATCTCAGCATAAGTCCTACCTTTCTTCATCCCGTCCAAAAAATCGATTCTCTTCCTTCCCCTTCCCCGCTTACCCAACATCCTTCCCTCTATCACGACCTTCAGCAAACCATCGTCCCTCATTACCCCTTCCAGCCACCTACCCTGCCTTCCCCTAATCTCATCTATAAGTTTCCTCTCCTCGCCCACCATGTCAAGCACTTCCTCATTTGTCTTCCTTTCCGTCCAACGCACCTTCTCCATCCTCCTCCACACCCACATCTCAAAAGCCTTCAGCCTATTTTCGTCTTCCTTTCTCAAGGTCCACGTTTCTGCCCCATACAACGCCACACTCCATATCAAGCTCTTTACTAGCCTCTTTTTTACATCCTTACTTAAGGTCCCCGTCATCAGCTCCCTTCTATTATTGAACGCTTCCTTCGCTAGCGCTATTCTCCTCCTAATGTCTTTGCTACTATGTCCTCTTTCTTCTAGCGTACTACCCAAGTAATAAACGAGAATATTTAAATCGGTAGAATGCCTATCGATATGTCTTTAGGCCGATCATATAGCCAGTAACCATAGCGGAAGCCTTTTTTCCCGATTAATTAATAAATGTAATTGGTATATTTTGCGCTACAAGGCGTCTTGGGCGTATTACTTTTTTAAGCATAAAAGTTGTGTTAAACCTTCTAAATAGGAGGCGTGGAGCCAATTAATGTGAGGATGATTGGAAAACCGGAAAGCCTTTTTAGTGTGGAGTAGGAAATCCATGCTTTTTTGAGCTAGATATTAGTTTTTGATACATCATCAGACTTTTTCTCTAAAACTATCAATCTGTCAATTAAGGAATGGGATTAATCGTAGTCTACTTTTGAATAATTGATAATTTGAGGTTAATCTATGTTTTCTCTGGGTAAAAAAATATATCTTGCCCATTTTTCACTTCTGTCATAACAAAACCTTGACTATATAATTCATATGATAAATGAATTTCATCTACATCTGAATACTACCCTACAAGCCGCCGCAGAGGCGTGTGGCAGGGAGTGTTGGGACACCGGCAATGGAAGTGAGGGGGATAAGGAAAAGAAGGGGGAAAAGGACAGAGGTGATTTGTGTGTTCACGGTGCGTCTTAAGATAGTGTCACGCTGAGTTTGTTATAGTCGCTAATGATGTGAGCAAAGAAGGAATTTTTGTACCGTTCGGCTGTGTATCTCTCTTTTTTCATTTGAAGTTACATTCACAAGGATACGATAAAAATTTCTTTGGGAATATATTTCTCCTGTTATTTATTAAAAAAAAAATTATTATGACGAGCCAGATGACATGAACTTATTACCAAAATCAGCCTTAAAAATTATTTTTGGCTTGCGGTGGCTATTATTGTCGGTAAACGCTTTACGACAACCATCTCAAACTTTAAGCGTTTCTAGGGGAAAGATATTTCCTGAAACTCTGCATTGTGCCAACAAATATGGAGCAATGCGTTGATTCATTGTCATCGCTTTATTATGACTTGGCGAGAATGTGGAATTCCTATCACGGTCGTCACGTAAACGAGTTACAAGCACGGGACGGCGCGGCGAGCCATTTATAGTGCGCCGACTGAAGTAGACAATCAGCACTCGTGGATGTTATGTGTGAGAATGGAAGGAAGGCTGGAGACTACCGATGCTTGATATCCGTTATAATAAAAGTTCCAGGTGCCACTTGCCGTTTTACTCCCTATCGTATCTCTCCTTCTTTAGCCTTTGGGGGGAATGCAAGCGGGAATCCGCCTTAAATGCTGCGATAAAATGCAAAACCCGCCGCGCGACGAAGCAAAGCGTTGGTCGTCGAGTCGGGGAGCCTTAATCTTGGGTCCGAGTCACCCTTTCTAGTCGGGTGACTTGGAAACCGAGCAATATCGTCGGGTTTATCTCGAAGGCGGCGGCCTTGCCGTTTGCACAAGATAGACGGTTTCATTTTGTTGGCGGAAGTCGCACTGTGTTCATCGTAACGTGTACACGGGGTCAAGTTCATGAAAATGTTCATAATTTCGTTTATTAAAATAATAGTGATGGTAATAAAACCGAAAATAAAGTCAAGGAACTGTGAAACTGGCCCAGAACTGGAACGAAGTCCTCCACTGATGGTCACACAATTGTGTGAAATAGATAAAATGCACAAAAAGAGAAGTATCAGGCGTAATGTGGTGAAATTTCAACATGATGAAGACAGAAATTTAAATTTTCCATCGGTAAAATAAAATTATTTTGGCGTAGGTTTCTATGTACTGTCGCAATAAACCTATTTTTCCTGGGGAAAATTGCAATTTTTATCTCGATTAGATAGAATATGTTACTGCACTCGTAGCGAAATTGAGGAGTCTGAGTTCGAATCCCAGTCCAGGCGAATGATTTTTGCCCTGTGAATTTCACTTGATAAAAAAAATAGTTACCGAAAAATGAACGCATGAGGACTTAATCCAGATATCTTCCATGGTGTAGCATTTGCTCCCGTCAGTTCAACCGACTTTCCTACCTAGTTTCACTGCCTCGTTCTGCCGATAGACTGACGCACGTGCCTGTTGGAAGGACACGATCTATGTAGTTCTCTGGCCTGTAAATATCTAGAGGATGTTTACCCTCTCCCATTTAAACCTACCTTTACCGGCAGGTTTCACTAATAAAAATAAAAACCTACCGACTTTGACATAAAAAAGCATAATAATGGCGTGAATGCTATTTCATTCGAAGCAAGTCGTTAATGAAAAGTTATTTCCGCCCTTCTAAAACTACCCACCTGCCAGTACAATGTTGAACTTTATTTCGAAACTCTGTATGATTCGTCAGCTCGATAACACTTCCGTGCTTAAATAATTTTTAATATTTCTGCATAGATAATGAGTTAATATTTACGGTAGGGCTGCTAACGTCAGCGCAAGAATACCAATTGTAATATTTCTTGTCCACTGTGACCGTTATGCATCCGCTGACCAGGAAGTTGGATGAGCTGTTCGTGAAGGGGGTCTGCTGCTGTGCGCGTCAAGGTCGAAGGGATAGACGAGGGAGGCAAAGGAACGGTGGGATGTGTTTTTCGGTGTATGAGGCAATTTCGTCGGCGTATCCGCTCTTCCCGGAACCGGGAAGGAAAAGACCGATTGCAGCGAGACTCTCTTCATTATCTCCGGGGGTGAATCACGTTGAAGGCAACGAGAGTGGCCTAGAGACAGGCAAAAAGTGGGCGTAAACGTTGTATGTCTCCATCCGCGGGCACGTCTCGGCTCTGGTAAGCTTACGTAGAAGGGTGGAAGAGGGATTTCAAAATGGCGAATGGAGCCCTCCCGCCATTGTACACACTCGTAAAAGATCGTGGGAGATGCGCGGTGGACGATTATAGGACTGGAAGCGTCCAGGAACCAGACACTGCGTGGGATTGGGTAGTGTAGTGTGTACCTATATTTTTGACTACTGTGCTTGCAATGCCATACTGATGAAGCCTGTACACACGGCGACATTCCTGACGCCATTGCTGGCTAGCGGTAACTTTTTCCGTGTGAACAACCGAATCGTATGCCGCCTGCTGGCATGCGATAGAATCCCTAGAGGTTGCTTTGCTCTGGTAAAGGATTAGAACACGTTCAATTTTTCTAGCGATCTGCCAGCAACTTTTTGCGCATTTCCGCCTATATTTGTTTACGAATAGAGAAATTAAATTGTATGAAGACGAAGTATTTTATATGAAAAAGAGGAATATTGATAAAACTAATCAGCGAGTGTGAAAATAATTTGTTTTTCATGTCTGTTTTTATTTATCAATCTGAGTAATTTTGCACAGAAAAATTATCAACGAGTATTTTTACCAAAAAAAAACATGTTAGCAACAATGACGTCGATTTATTAAATCTAATCAAATAAATGATTTGTATTTTTTCTATCATCGCTAAATATCGCCTATACAATCTGAATGTTATCCATCTCATATGCAAAGCGATCACCCTTTTTTAATTGTGTCCACGTCATTGTCACTTAATTTGTTTCACGAAACGAAACGAATTCTAAAAGTCAATGTTAATCACGTTTAATTAACATTGAATTTTCTTTAATGTTATTTCAACACAGAGTTTTTCGAACGGGCACCGGATTTGGTTCGAAACTGTGGTATTTATTGAAGACATAGCATATCCTTGAAGTAGGAGATCTGATACTTTCCCGGAGAGTGAGATGCAGGAACTGTTCATGTGTTTCCCACCGGGTTGAAGGCTCTATGCAGGCCAAAGTTTCGAAATCCGACTTGAACATTGTTTTCACGGCTGTTGAGGTTTTTTTATCGCGCAACTGCCCTGAAGACGTTAAAAGGATACTAGACAAGTGTTACGATAGAGTTAGGGAACTTAGCAACTTCTCCCGTGTTAGACCTCAGTTGAAATATGCTGCCAGTATCTGCTATATTCATGAGGTATGCTTAAATACCGAGTTAGAACGCATGCAGCGAAGATCGGCTGGATATGTTTAAAGGCCGTTGCGATAATTTCATTAGTGGTGCAAGCCTGCTGCAACAACTAGAATAAGAATTGCTATTTGACCGTCGGTTAAAATTGAGTCAATATTTCATGTAATATCCAAGACTGTTTTCTGACGACGTCAGAAGCATTTTATTTCCCCCGAATCCCTAATTTCTAATGTAAATTAGATCGCTCGAATAAAATTAGGGAAATGGACTGTAGAACAGGGTTTAGAATGTCATTTTTCTCGCGGACGATAAGAGGCCATAATTTTATTATTGGTTTTATCGATAGGTAGTGTAGCTTAGATCAAATTGCTCCCTAGTGTAGAATTGATTTGCTCCCTAATCCTCGTTTTATTATCTGCTACGTAGTACTAACAGCACGTATTGAAGGCTTCCTGAACAGTTCTTGCATCTCCGTGCACATATGTGGTTGCCAAATACTCATAGTTTCCATAAGATCAGTGCCATACTTTTTGTGTAGCGCGTGTTTTGTGTGAAATGTCACATCCTGGCAGGTATTTGCATGTATTTGTATTTGGTTTCCGCTAATGCATAATTGTGATTTCATTTGCTTTGTTGTTTCATTTATTTTTGTGGAATGTAGTTTAGTGCATGTTGGTGTAAACTCACCCCCTGCCACACACCCTTGAGGTGATTTTTTCGTAGTATCATGTACATGTAGAAGACGGTGTCCAAATCGGGAGTCAAAACGTTGGCCTCTATGGAGTCTTTAACCCGGTAGAACACCAGGGACCGGTTCCTGCTTAGCGTATCCTTACCGGTTTTTCTCTCGAAAATGGCCAGACATCCTTAAGTCGGGTACAATATTGCTATTACAGTGTTTGCTATTTGTATTTTTTGAGATAGCGGTGTTCCTATTTTTTGTATTTGGATTTATTTATGGCTTTTGTTGTTCGTTTTAATTTGAATTATTTCCTGTCTTCACATGAGATACATGTAGTGTACATATACCAAGTGGTGCAATGTATCATTGATCGGATTGAGACTTTCAGAATACATTCTCATTGTCAGTTAATATTCCAACCTCGATGGTGGAGATCCCAATCCGGGTCCAAGAGCAGGTCAATGTTAAAAAGTTCTTGTGCCATTAAGCATCCTCGTTCCCACTTGCCCTCAGATTTTAGACTTATTTCAAAATGGAAACTCTGCGAGAAATACAGAACACAAAATTATAGCCTTATCTTATCCCGAAGTGGAGCATGTATTCTCAATGCATGCGCCGGGAATTAATACTACTTTGGTCGTGGTCGAGACGATATGAAGAACAGGCTTGGAATTCTAACTCAACTTATATTCTCACGTAAATGTTCTGCTATTAATAGGTTTCCTTGCTTTTCGGTAGGATGTAAAAAATTAGTGATTAAAAGCTTTTTCAAAATGCATGTGATTCCTTCGTAAATGACTCGCATGCCATTGTTTTACTATTAAAATACGCAAGAGTACTTTTCATGATGCAGATTTTTTAACCTTCTCTGTGAAATATTTGGTATATTTTTTCTTGATCTCAGTGATAGTATCCGCCTCAATTGAAAGCTAGCTAGATAGAAAGATAGTAGATTGATTTTTGTAAGTTCTGATGCCTCACCAAATTTCTGTCGTTCCGTCGGACATCCACAATCCGGTGTTGAATAATTTAATTTTGGACGCCGTGAGACTTTAATTTTGAATAATTTCGTATTACCCTTGATAATATCTATTTTGGTCTCTTTAGCGAAATAAGTTGTGAATAAATATTCTAACACCTTTCTACAAACATTCGTACTGCTATTGTCAATTTTATCTCTACCTACATTTAATCTTATCGCAATTGAATCATTCCCATCCGCTTAGTTATTCCCTGAATAAAGAGATAGCCAATTCAAATGAATTCGCTAAAATGCCTTGTTATCTGAAGTTAAATTAAGTAGGTCCTTGATCGTCATGCATTTGAGATGTTGTGTGCATACTATGTTTGCCATTGTTACTTTTTTTGTTGTCCTTCGCTTTAAATCACATTGCGAATTTTAAACAAAGCACATGTTTTTAATTTTTATCGAATGAACTTTGCAGTTATGTTTGTAGCGTTTGGATTGTTTTCGAAATGCTATTTGATTAAGTTGATTATTGATACCTTGATGTGATGCAATTGATTTGATTAATTAAACAAAGTAATTTCCTTAAATCCAATCCAATCATCGTAGTCGCAGGTATTCCATCAACTGATTGATGCAAATGTAGTTCTTGAGCCAAGGTTTCAATTAGCCCAGTATTATAATTAATTTTATGCTTGTTTTTTTACGTCCACGTCTCATTATGCGTGCTTCGTCTTGTAGAACGAATTTGACTCAACAAAAATAGATGGAAGGGTATGAATATTTAGAGGATAACATCATGGAGAGCCACGAAACACATTCGCTAATTATGTGAATAAACAATGCAATAAAAAAGATAATAAACGGCTACTTAATTAAATTTGATGAAATAATGGCAATTCCCCTCGGAGTATACGGCAGCGAGAACTGAGCAATTAAAATAGCAAATGAGCAAAGATTACAAGCGTCTGGAATGAAATTTTTGAGTAGAGCTTTACACGAACGGACAGAAAAAGAAATACGGCTATAAACAAGAATTCGTCGCACAAGGCATCGACGAAACGATACGAGAACACCGGAATAGATGGGGAGAACGCGTAGAAAGAATGGATGTAGGAAGAATGCCCAAACAAATATGGAAGTATGGAGCGAGAGGCAGATCTCTGGAATGTCAGCGAAAGAGATGGAAAGACCAAGACTGGTGAAGGTCGTAAAAGGCTTAATGTATAATGCTTGCAGAAAGGAGAACAATGCATTTTTTCCCTTAGGTCTTCTTGTCCATTCTTGCCCCCGTTATCTCCTCGCCGCTCATCCTTGCTCCTTCCTCCGAGCAGGCTTTATCCTATATTTACACTACCTTTCCATTCTACTTAATGCATGGGTTTTGCGTTCACTGGATCTTTAAGCCTCGGGAGATGAAATATTTAAATTCATTATGTTTTCTGCCTCATTATAGTGTATGTGCCTCCTCTTACACGTTTATAAGATAATTGCCACCCCTGTGCTTATGACAGGAGTTAAAATGGTGACCATTGTGAACTAAAATTGGATGACCCAGCAAGTCTTGATTACTCGAATATAAGGTTTGAACCAATGTTCATTGCGGAGTATACAAATGATACATTGATTGTTTGGTTATTAGGGTAGGCGACGGACAGGTCAGGTCATTTTCGAGATTTAGTATAGCCTGGTAGGTTTTTAGGGAATGAATTTTTTGTGGAACGGTGGAGAGAAAGCCTACGAGAGCATTGATCTACTCTTTAGCACTGTATACACGGGAACATTTATTGTGCCAGAATTGGCCTGCGATCCTGAGCAACATTTTACCGCTGTGTGTACACGAAGCCAATACCAGTGATGAAGTCGTGGAAACAGTGTAGCGTGGGTGGCTGATTTTCATATTAAATGGATGACGTTCAGACTTTATTGGCGTCAATTAGCGTTAATAGAATAGCATTGCCTAGAGTTAATTCATCGTCATCATGTTTACCATCATTCTATGTAACGGGGAACATACTTGTCGATCGTGTATCTGTTCATTATTACTCAGAAGAATAAATAATAACACGAATGAAAAACATTGATTTTAATACTTTCTGATTAGTTGTATCAATTTTCAACCCTTCCATTTCAAAATGATCTTCTTCGTACAATTTAAATCTCCATTCAGAAACAAATGAAGGCGAAATATGCGCAACTTCGCTGCCAGATCGGGAAAAACTATATATTTTATGTAAGCTGCATGGTAATCCTACTGCGTGACTGCATACCCTTTTTACCCCTTCTCTAGATAATTAGCTTTTTCTTGTGGATATTTAAAATATTCAGATTAATGTTTTCTTGGATGGCAAGTAAAAGATGTGTATCAAATGATGCATTGTCAAAATTCTTCACAATATGCGATTATACGCCCTCCGGGGGTATAGTGAGAGGAAACGGAAGACGCGAGAAAGTCATGAGTGAATGTGGTGGTAGACTCTTAAGAGGGATATTCGGAGTCTTAAGAACAAGAGAGCATGCATAATGCAATTCATGAATGCGACAGAAGCAAAGGAGGTTAGCAATAATAGGGCTGCATGGAGGAGTTAATGAAAGTCGAAGCCAGTATTCTGGGTCTAACGCCAAGAATTAAGCTCTTTTGACCATGCGTACTCCGTAAGGGAACAGCGTGATGGGTATAATTATGTGTGTGTGTGTAGGTGTGAAGTTTGTTTTTTCCCTATGGCTTCTAGAATATGAAATGATGACTCGTAAAGTTTGGCATTAATGTTTCATTGAGATGGGACGGTAAGGAGGATAGCTAAAGGTTGAGGAATAGAAACGAAATTGTGTAGGAAATAGTAGAGATAGAGAGGAAATTTATGGGAAAGTTGGAGAAGGCAGGTACAGTCGAGGATGAAGATCATAATTTAGAAGGAATGACTGGTTCAAGAGAGGTTTAGATGGGTGAAGGTTGGGTGAGAATGGTCGAGGAAGGAAAATAGATGAAATTCAAGACGACATTAGGAAAAAGACAGGATCAGAAGAACTCAAGAGGGATTAATAACGGAAAAATAGATCGTTTTGTGTGGGAAAGTTGAAGATTGATATGTAATTGTAGAAAGCTATGGTCGAACAACCTACCAAACCATAGGTAGGCTAATATATTTTAATAAATGATGATGAATTAAAGCTTTTTTGTGGTATTTTGAGCGAGATATCACTTCGCATAAAATTCAATGACTCTGGCCTCATTATGGCGAAATATATCTCACCTCTCCAGTGATCCCAAAATATCAGCCACTTACCGTTGTACTTTTCGAGATATTTGCACAAAAATACGATCCTTGTGCTATATGGTGCGTCAATGCGCTCCAGGAAGACATCGTACATGTATAGTACAAATATGATACAAGTATAGTACAAGTATTGTACAAGTACAGTACAATTATAGTACAAGCATAGTGCAAGTAGACATAGCGTCATAAATTTAACTTTATGTAGTTCGTACGTTTCTCGAACGATTAAAAAAAATTTACTACTCATGGGAATACTTTCTACAAAATCGCAAAAGAACCTTCGGTTGTGAAGTCATTTTCATCGTATAGCGAGAGACAATTGAGTCAAATTTAATCCTTGTATATGTATATTTGGTTAGTTACCGATTGTTTTAGTCGTATAAACCATAGCTTTTTGTCATTAGTATTACAAATTACTTCATGCTTTTATCAGATACTTCAATTAAAAAAATAAAATTTGAATATAATCTCTATTTTAACCAGAGAAAAATTTCACTCAATCTACGTTAAATGAATAATACTTCGCGATATGATGAGGCGATCTTTCAACTCACTAAAAAATGAGCTAGCGATTTTCATTGTGCTGAGCAATGGCTTGTTGTTAATATGTATAATTAATTGATATTTACAGAGGCTAAGGAATCAAAATAAATTTTGCGAAGCGTACGATATGGAGTATATTACATCCATTATTAAAAAGAAACAAGACCTATCATCTTCTGGCAATATGAACGTTCTTAAATAAGAGGTCGGGAAAAACTCATTATCGGGTTGTTAATAACGTTTTTTCTTGTGCCGAAGAATGTAATCGAGCGATGGATGCTATTCCATACTTCTGCATTCCATGCTAAATACATTCTAAAACTTCGTAAAATCTTCTCGGATTTGCCACCGGGTAAGTCTTTTAAAGGCTAACGTTTCGACGAGTGACTCCCTCATCGTCATCAGGGCTGAGACTGATTGCCGAGTTGGTCCATGCCGGGGTTTTTATAGCTGGCCAAGGGCGGTTGAAAACCCATTGTTGACCGGCTCGTTCATTGTTGAATGGCCCTTGGCCAGCTATAAAAACCCCGGCATGGACCAACTCGGCAATCAGTCTCAGCCCTGATGACGATGAGGGAGTCACTCGTCGAAACGTTGGCCTTTAAAAGCCTTACCCGGTGGCAAACCCGAGAAGATTTTACTAATATTATTCGCCAGGAAAGCCTAAGATCTTTTATCATTCTAAAACCTCTCCACAATTCTGTCTCTCTTCCTTTGACACCCGTCCTAATTTTCCCTGTGCATTCTCGTCCGTCGATCTTCAACCTCTTAACGGTGACCCCTTCAAATCTCTCCAGCTCCCGTTTTGCCCTCCATTATGAATTAATTACCTCCACAGTGTGTTGCATCTAAATTGCGAGGGAGCGCAACTTGCCGTAGCGGCGGCCTCTCTCCTACCGTGCCGTGATGCCACTCTCTTGTTTTCCTCTTCCCCGTCATCGTGTTGCGTCGCAGTGTTGGCCTTCTTTGTTTTCTTGCCCCTTCTCTTCCCTCGCGCACCGCTCCCTCGTCCCGCCGGGCGGAGGCAAACAAAAGGAAGAGAGAATTCCAAAACAGGTCCTCGCTCCGAATATTCGATTTCATGGGAGGTCTCTTCTTCCCTCGTCTCTGGGCTTTAATGTCGTCCCTTGTCATTTTACCTTGCTCGCGGCGCTTCTGTCGATGATTTCCGGATGAGGAAGGTAGCGAGATCGTCGAGTGAGAGGCCGGTTTTGATGGGAATGGCAAAGAATGGACTTGAACATTAGGTTTCACCTTCCATCTTCATCTGCTCTTCTCATCCGCCAACGTTCTCCCCTCGAACGCTAGCGAAGAGCGTCGCTCTTGAAAGTTACCCTCCGGTTGTATTCAGGCTCCATGAGAGAGATGAGGGAGGTCTTAGAAAAAGCGTCATTTATTCACCGAAGGAAACTAATTAGGTGTAGATGGTGCAAAATTGGATGATGTGGTCAACTTGTTCGGCGGTGAATCCAGGAGGAGTACAGCAGCAAAATTGCGAATATTACAGACATGATTCCATGATTTACAAGAAGTGAAGGTTTTTACGGATTTTCTAATGCAGTGATCCATTTCCTTTGACGATAGTTTCGCCAGCATTACAGCATACGTTTTCATACCTGATGTAAATAGCTGGAATCCTGACGAAGCTGTCGTCGAAGGAAATGGATGAACGCGGTTTAAATCTGGAAAATCTACAGAATCTGTAATTATTCGCGTAAGCCTTCACTCCAACATTATAAGCAGTGGACTTTTGTAAATTTAAGAGAATCAAGAAAATCAATCCAACGGAGAGAATCGCCAATGTATGTTTCCTCTCTTGTCGCTTCCCTCACCTTGTTTTGTCTCTTGAACGACCAAAAAAATACACTTCCCCAAACTCCCGCTTCCTTTTTCACGGAAAATATCATCGCTTCACACCGGTGTTTCTCTTTACCTCGTTCTGGTCATTTTCCCTCTTCCCGACGCGCGCTGGTGAGGTCGCTTTTTCGTTCGAACAGGAAAGGGATTGCGAGATTCCATTCGGTAGTCTCATTTTTTGCTCTGGACGCCCGCTCTTCCCTGGTCCTCCCTTCCGTCCTTCCCTCTTACTATCCCCCTTATCCCTAAGTCGTCTTAATCTAGTGCCCCAGATGTGCACGGCGGAATGGGATTTATTCGTTCCGGGCGCCGCACAGTGGGCTGAAATCAGAAAAAGCTGGCCAAAAATCATATCTTCCACATTTTTAAAATTAGAACCATGATTTCTTCACAGTTGAATATTTTTAGGCTCCTAATATAGACTCCGAAATATTGAGCCAATTGATCAAACGAAAACCTAGTTTTAAACAAAATGGCGGAGACGGTAAAATCTGAAAATCAATTCTTTCAACCGTTAGGGTATCAAAAGTTAATTTAACTTAAGGGGTAGTGATTCAAAAGCAGGAGGAGTTTAAAAACAATAAATTTAATTGTTGAATACGTAAAATTTAAAGCTAATAACAAAAAATAATTATAAATGATGGGTATGAATGCACAAAAAATATTAGTTATCCGAGTCGTCACTATCCTCATCGGAACTGGTGGGCATTTCATTCAGATGGAGGTCCCGAGCTTCTTTTGGTATTTATTTTTTAATTTTTTTGGAACATCATATGCTGTTATCAGCGGATCGGAAAAAAGAAGAAGCCTTCGAAAAAGATCCTCGAATTCAGCAGATCGCGAAATTTTTTGCGTGTGATGCACCAGGTATCTTTGCTGGTCCTTGTGCCTCGATTCTAGGGCTTCCACTGATAGCTGGCCTATCGGGAGCACTGCCGCCTTTGCAATAGACGCTCCATGAAGGAGCACTTTGTGGACAGTAGGAGGCATACGATACCATGGGTACAACTTTACATAATGAGAAGCAGTGCTAGAGCAGTAGTCAGAGAACGCGGTATGATTTATTTGAAGCCCAGATGATAAGGCTTTCAAAATTGTGGGAAATCTTACAATAAATTCTTAATCAATACCTAGAATTGGAACAAAAATACGTTCTAATTATTTGGTAATCTATAAGTAATATCCTGATCATAGAACTTCAATTTTGGAAATATTCTTAAAGCAACAGATTGTTAACATACCGCAAATCTCCGACAAAAGCTTAGGACTGGAAAAAAAGCGTCGAGCAGTGTTTCCATCATTAGTTGTTCCTTGACCAGGCTTTGGTATGTCTATTAAAAGTCCCATTATTTTCCTGAATGCCTCTTGGATTTCTATTTTCCTCTTTTCTAATGCATCTTTGTTCCCATTGGTAGCTTTGGTCTAAGAGATATCACAGAGTTCAGGTGAAAATGTGGCTAATTATAGATATAGAGAAATAATAAATGGGGCATTATAAGAAAAGATTATACTAACAATAAGTACCTACATCGAACTTCGCTGTTGACCTCCACTTTTTCAGCATCCGCTTTCCTCTTTTGGGGGTGGTTTTAGTCACTTCCAAAATGATCTTTGCTGCCGCACTATCCCCTTCGGTGCGCAATGTCATTGATGTTGCAAGTAATAGCTCCGATGCTGGCGCTTTCTCTCTTAAATCCAAAACTTTCCTTCTTTTAGATCTAGTACTAGATCTCTCAAAATCTTTTTTCGGTCTTCCCTTACTTCTATACTTACAATTAGAGGAACCTAAAACTAGTTGGCAGTTGTATTAAAATAGACCTGTAAAAATTAATTCAATCGAAACGTGGTATCTAATAACTGGTACTAACCTGTGACGGATGTTCCAGGAAGATATTATTTCTATCCATTGGAAATATAATATCCTCTAGCCAATTCCGAAATTTTGTTTCAAACCTCTCGTTAGTCCTCTTAAATTCTTCCCATTTAAGGAAGTAGTTATTAAAATAAATTCTGACCATCACCTCTGTCAACATTTCCTCTACATCTGAATTTTCTTCTATGTTAAATTTATCACGTAGATATTGCAAGGCAAATAGTTTTTTTTTTACTCTAATGACTTTCCCATTCCATTGAGAATCACTCGATGAATTTCTTTTCGAGTCACTTTCGCGGGGTCCATTTATAGTTTCCCGGACGGAATGAATCTAAAAAACGGCAACAGCAAATGTAATTAGAATAGAATGTAATGTTGATTAATCTACACTGTCTTATTACGTGCGTATCTTGTCCTGGAGATAATATTTATTATCAATCCCTGATGTCCTCCCTTTGGCTGCGCGTATGCGCGTCTACTTTCACACTGCTGGTGGTTGAACTTCAGAAAACTCCGTTTTCTTGTTACTTTGGAAACAAGCGCGGAGATCCTTCTACACTCACAAGCGATATATGACTGAACCGCTCCGGAAGATCGCGAAAGATAGATATGTTTTGAGCCAATGGGGACTGTGTCTTTCTGAAAAACCCACTATAGCTATTTCATGGAACTCGAACATGCACGTGTCCAAGAGAAGCGGCCATTCTTGGCGTATTAACCGCTTCATACGCGACGGGGTAGTAAAGCAATAAACGGCATTTATATAAATGCACAACAAAGTGTAAAACATCACAATAACCGACACTCAGTCGTTAAGGAGACATTGAACAATACTGGTGAGATATACCTTTGACAAAAGGTTGGGGGTTTGCGGGCACAAAAAGGATTATGACGGTCGGTCGGGTTGTGACCGCGTCCGCGTCCACCACTCAACCTTTCCTATTTTCAATGGGCTGAAGGTCAGAGATCTGTTGAATGTTCGCAAACCAAAATATGCATTTGTGAATATGTAGTTGGCAATTTGGGTTTCCCGAGAGAGTGAAAATATTCCTCAGCAGTCGTTAACTCGCGGTTCAGCCTGCAACCGATTATCCGGCGCGCCTCGACGGGGGCGATGAACCTTGGTTTTTAAATCGTTCTAGGCAATGGTTGTAAAGTGCTTATAAGAATAAAGTTGAATGTAGAATATTAAATAGACTTCACTGCGGCTGAATATGAAAAAAATTAGTTTGTTGTTAAGTTTTATTCTAGTTCACATTACCTACAACCAAATCCGAAATTTCCGCATCTCAACTCCGCGCCGGACGGCGGCCTCTTGGTTAAACACTTAAGTGGCCTGTACTGGACGGGAGGCAAGTTGGGGCAGGATTTTTTTTTCTCAGACGGTAGAAGAGACTTCACTCCTTATTTTGGTATAAACATTTCCGGGGATAAATGGGGATAACATAATGTTTTTCTCCACTTTATGCGAAAAACACGTGAAAAACAGTGCATTTTTATGTTAAATAAAAAGTTATACAAACAATATACAATTTTACAAATTTATCCATCATCCTCTTATATAAACTGCATACTTTCATATAATGTGTTTAAAAAATTTATATGTGACTACAAAACGTATCAAGAGCAAGAAGTATTTTAGAATATTTGGGAAAAAAATGGATCTGAAATTTGTGGCCATTTTTCCTAAACTTCAAAGATGTCTGAATACATTAGAAAGCACTTAAAGCTGAAATGGTTTTATGGTTTTGTAGTTTGAATTGTATACAATCATTATATTTCATTTCCTTATTCGAAATAAAAAGTGAAAAAAATCATTTTTGGCCAGCTTTTTTTGATTTCAGCCCACTGTGCGCCGTCGCAACTTTTTTTCCCGCCTAAACGAAATGGCGGGAAGTGTCGTGGCATTTTGCCGCGAGAAGTGTTTCAATTTTCTGCCGTAAAATAGCGCGTCAGTATTGAATCGTGGCGTCCGTCGTAAAAAGTCTGTCGGTGAAAAAAGTAAAATAAACAGGAAGAATGAAGTTGATTCATGAAGAGGCGAATTTTTTTTTTTGCACGTAGCTTTGTTTGTTTCTCATTTTTTCATATCCATCGTGAAATTTGCTAATTGGTTTCAAATATCTGATTTAGAGCCAGTGTGTAGAAATTGTAAATGCAGGAGATCATATTAAAATTATTTCTTTAGGATCGAATTCGTAAAATATTTTGATCAAATCTTGTACTTTTGAACAAAAAAGGGGGGTTTAACAGTGGCTATGGAGCCTTAAAACCTGCATTGCAATTCGTTGGTCTTGGATGGCACTAAGAGGGATTATACTTTGCCTTATAAACACGTTTATTATTTCTGAGTAATTCTAATGAATACAAAATAGTGATTAATTTCGCAAAATCCTTTTTTCGATAAAAAGATTGATTATGAAGGTACGTACCTATAGGATCTATTGGTAGAAATTTGGGAAAGAAGAAACATGTGTTTCTCTCAAAATCAGCGCTGAAATGTGTAATGGTTTTTGTTCTTACTTTGACGGAATACAATAAATGCCTCACGGTAGATAGTGCACCGGTTAAGTGTTTTAAAAAAAATAGTCCTCGACTAACTTTTTTATTGCACTTGCAGAGTATTTTAAAGGAACAAGTCATTCAGGACGGCCGAACATATCTTTTAATGAATCGAAATTACCTATTTATATATGCTTGTTGAAATGAAAAAAATAAGTAAATTTTAATACCAATATTGCTGTAAGCGTATTAAAATGACAGCATTGTGTTACAATCGCTTCCAAAATCGAGTTTATTTCATGATAAACACCTAAGTAAATATTGTATTATTTTTATACTCATTGCTTTCATAACTTCCTCGTGGTTCCTGCCGGAAGGGACGAATTATCCAATAATTCGTACATACCATACGCTCTTTTGTGTCAAATGATTTTAGTGCTTATTCTCGGAATGGGTTCCGTCGTGCCATACTTCTAAAAAGGGAAGTGTATCGCATGAATACTCCGTCTGCCTGATGGAGACCTACCTAACCACTCTTGGTTCTACATCGTTGCTAATTGGTCATAGCTTTTATGGTTTTAATACTAATAAATCTTATTTATACCATTTCTTAATTATTATTTGCCCCTGACACACCCTTGAGGTGGCTTGCAGGGCATTCTGTAGATGTAGATGTATGACGGAGCAGTTCTCATGCGCTTAGTTTACGGAATGATTCATTATTTTCCCCGCCAAAAGGCCAAATGTTACGTTCTTTAGACGCCGATATTAAATGGCCCACTAAAGCTTCTCATGTGAAGTGTAACCCAAGTAATTTGTTGTCACGGAGGGTTATTTAGACTTGTTATGTGGAGCACTCTCTTTGATACCTAATTTCTAAAGTTATAAAAAAGAGAGTCTTGAAGTCCCTAATGTTAAGCCTTAAGGTCGTCCATGGATAAAAAAATCGATATAATTGTGTTTTGAGATGGTGATTTTAGTCAAAAGCATTTTATTATAACCTCCATCGGTAATGCACACTCTGTGGTTGAGATAGAAGCTCATCCTCGCCCTCAGTCTCAATTACTATAGAAATAAAATATCTTCGGATTATACGTAAAATCCTCTCGTAGAATTGTGAAATTTATTAGCGTTAACCCAGCCGTTGTTCTTGCATCGCTGCTGTTTTTCAGTTCATAAGAATGGTTGTCACAAAAGTGATGAAGTTAGTTCACATGTGCAACTTGTAACTGGTGAAATGCTAGGGGATCTTGCGCCTTGAAAAATAATTATTATTCATATTTTTGTTGGACATTTTTCGTAATATTTGCTGTCTCACGGCCATCAAATTGATTTGCGCGTTCCCACTCTTCACTAAAGCCGAATTCAATGTCGTTCTCAATTCGTGTGTGAGAAATCTTGCCCTCCAGATGAAAGCATGTTCCTATTTCACCGAGTGAATGGCGGAGAACCCTTCCGAAATTCGGGTGAGCCTGAAATCGCGGAAACTTGAAATTGAAATGAAAGCCGCCCAGCCGTAAGCTTTGAAAACTCACGAAGTTAGATGATGTAACTCCGAAACTAGTATGGGGGCGCGCACGATGCGACAAACGAGTACTTCACTTCTTGAACGAACTAGGTGAGTTTCTTAATACTGGCATAATGTTCTCACCTTTATATTTGGAAAAAAGTTGTTATGGCGTTGGTATCTTTCTTCTCAATTGGTCGTCATTTATGCCATTTTTAAGCTCATCAATCAAGAAAATAAAGTTTTAGAATTCACGCGGACTGCTAATTCAGGACCCAAGAGCGAAGAGTTTTAAAAACTTCTTGGAATTGATCATTATCCTATACGTGCGTATTGCTCAGGAAAAAACGTAAGAATATTCCTCCATTTTATTTCATGTAAAACTTTTCTATACCATCTATAATCTGGAATGTTTTGGCTATGATAGTAATTCTCGAGGATGCCAGCAGATAAGTATTTATCCTCTATTTAAATGGATAATTATTTATGATCGTAGTATGTTTAGGTACCAACATTTTTCTAGTTTATTTTCTAGCTTATTTAAAAAACAGTCATGCTTTGCGTTACAGCATACGCTGTTCGTCTGTGAACATGCTGGTAAATACACGTAATAGCTGGAATTTTTACGCAAATTAAAAAAAACGAAGTCCGTACGATCAATAGGAGGCGAGATATACTAACAATAGTGGTCGTTGCCATAGTTATAATCATGGAAGTGAGGGAAAAATGCTAAAATTATTTGTTTTAACTAATATTTCGTAATTAGAGCTGCCATTTATCACGTGTATTTATCGGTTTTTATATATATCTAATAGCTTATGCTGTATTCTAATTGTTTATTATGCAAAACATCACTGTTTAAAAAATAATACATTTAAATAATATAATCCTAATTATACATTCCGTTTTTTTATTACTGGTATAAACCTTAAACTCCAATTTGCACATGTGCAACTTGCTGTAGGACCGCGCTAAGCTTGATAAATTACATAGTAAAAATTATTTGTGCAAAAAATATTGAATATTTTGTATTGAAATTTTGAACTTGCTTTGTACTAATAGAACCTTCAATTGCACGGGCATGATGTATGTGAAATATGTCTTTGCATTGTTTATTAACAATTGAATATTTAAATTGATTATTATGCCGTTTTTCATGTTTTTTCAAATACCGGATCAACAATCGGACCAATTTTGAAGTGGTTAGGTTCATTTTGTTGGTTTTTTAACACGCACAACTTTTGTTCAAAACTTTTTCCAGAAAAGTCAATAGGTAGCTTTTTCCCGGAAAAGTCAATAGGTAACTATAACTCGGAAAAACCACTATTTCACATCTCAAGTGTTAAAGACAAATTTTTCTATGAGGATGTGATTCAATATGTTATCACTATCATTCTGAATTCATTCCATCCATCAGATCTCGGGTATCAATACTTTCATGTCAAAATTATAATTCGAATTCTATTATCCGACTGTTTCGTCGTTGCGTGGTTGTGCATTTAAAAGCTCTTTGAATTAATGCACAATACTATCACTAGAGGAATATAGTGTAATTTCATATGGTTATTTTAATTCCGTGTGTATTTCATGTAATTATAATTTTTTATAATTATAATTTTCATATTCATGTTTTTATAAATATTAATTTAATTATTTATGTTTATTTATATATTATTACGGTTCCCGGCTCTTACCCGCGAGCTGTGGCCTATTAAAAGCCGGGACAAACGTCCACATATGAAATTTAGTTTTAAAATAATAGGTCTCGCGAAAAAACGGGGTTGGTGGGCTGGGTGATTGGGTATTATCACATGAGAGGGAAAAAAGGGAAGGTCATGGGGGGTTCGGAATTACTTGGCTCCTGGATAGCACTCACCCGAAACTAGAATACACTGGTCCTGGCCTTCTTCTGTCATCGACTGATGTGCTGTAACCGTGACTACGTAGACCTGAAGAGGAACTCCAAGGAAATGCACTTTCCGGCACTTCAGAAGGTTTGCTTCCTCGTAGATAAGCAAATCCTTGTACGGGTTGACCGATATCTATACCGGACCAATGTACCGTACCTGCTCCGGGCCCCGGAGCACGAAGAACGTCTCCTCTTCGGCCCACTGCTCACCACTCTGGCGAACACTCCTCATTAAGGAAAAAAAACGAAGAGAGCCTCCGCGACACTCGAACGGCCTTTATATCCTTCTCGGCGCCGGTGTCACGTGATGGGGGAAAGGGGCGTAAGGCACGCCGTACCCCGGCGGCATAGTCAAAAAGATCCCTCCAAACCACTCATAGCCGATGCACCTAACTGCGCGGCGATGTGCTACAATCAAGAGCCAGGGAGTGGGGTGGGGGGGGGGGTGGTGAGTGGGTAAATAGGGTGTGGTTAGGACGTAAATCTATGATGGACTCGGGCCGTCACAATATAATACTGTGTTATCCCCGCTGCCAGCCATATCCACACTTAATTGTTCATTTTTGCCGGCCTTCTTGCTACGGCAAAACCTTATTTTCGTGTGGTAAACTAATTAAACTATTCATATAACATTTATTCAACTACATTTGAAGAAATACTTTTACTCGCACCATATTTGTTGAGCATTAGGAATCGTAGTCTTTGCGTGAACGAGCTGTATTTAAGCTCTGATCCACAGAAGTGAGGAAATTGTTGGATGGTTTAAATTTGTTTCCGCTTGAGATCATATGTTATATCTCCATCATGCCTCCTTGATATCCAGTTTAATCTGAAGCCAGGTTTTCAGTAGTCGTCTGCCTGATAACAGTGCGGCTTCTCAAAGTGGCTTTTTATCTAAATCATGGTACTGATAAAATCGTGGTAGTACTCGATTGATTGATTTGGATTAAATGCTTGCCATAAATTGCACACAGCAATTAGAACTACCTAATATTGGACGCCAACTCAAACCACTGGGAATAGTTTTTTACAGAATTTCCGCCGGTTGCGTGAGCGTCTAACTTCGCAGTTGGGCATCGACGTAGCACTGATTATATTTCCGAGCCTAGTTATTCCTCACCTCATATACCTAATTCACCCGCCATCTAAATCTTCTTCATTTTCGAGTTTGGCCCATTGTGTACAGCGGGAAACAATTAATTTTCTTGTTAGTCTTTCCCTTTTCGTTCCTAAATTTCGTCAGTCTTTCGCTGGGGTTCCTCCTCCTTTCTACCGAACAGGTAGGTGTTTTTGACCTTTTTACTGTGTTTTTCCTGGAATCTCATAAATCCATTGACTTCCCTTCTAAAAAAACTCTTAATTTCAGATATGTACTAAATTGGTACCAACTTCCACCGCATATTTTCTTCTTTTTGCTCAACCCATTTTTCTGTCGTCTTTAACGTAATCAAATAGCTGGATATTTTCTTGGTCACTCATTCTTAAAATGTGCCCATCAAACTTTTCAGTCTTCTCTTGTTTATCGTATCTTTTATCTTCTCCACTTTTTAAATCTGTTTAAAGTAAAGTAAAAGGGGTTCTCAAATTGTTTTTGATACGGGGCACACTATTACGCTGAGCGGAATATAGCGGCACATCCCTAGTGTAGAAGCAACCACACCGAACTCACCAAACTACAGTCATAATGTAATATTAATGACTTGGCTTTCTTAATTTTTTAGTATGTATTCATGTATTTTCAGTTCTCTGAGATTAATGAATACCACTACTGAAATATTTAATGCACAAGCCTACTTTTATGTGTTCACACTTTCCGAATTATTTTTTTTGCGGCACAGTCAAGCAATTTCGCGGCACATCATTGTGCCGAGGTACACCCTTTTAGAACCCATTATTGAAAGCCTCCATTGTTGTGGTCTCGTACCTTTAGTTTAATAAATAATGGGATTGTATCACTCATGTGTCCAGCTTACTTTCAAACTGCTACCCTACCCGTCACGTGTGTCCATCAAATCGATAAAAGAAAAACGAAGATGAAATACGGTAACCATGGCAACAAAAATAAAAAAGTTTATTCATCCCTAAAGGGCAATAGAGTTCCCTTTTTCCTCTTAAAAGTTCCATTGATTTAAAAGTCGTAAAATGACCGTACCATGTCATATCATAAATTAAAAATAAACCAACGGAACGTTTATTTTTGGTGATTTTTTCCTTTCGTCGGAGTACCCGATCTGAGGGACTCAGCCGGAATAAAAATTGACTGCCGAAAATAGCGCACGCATCAGGGATTGAATAAAAGTTGAAGCCGTCACATGTTGAGGCGGGATCCGTACATCGGATGGGATTTTTCAAAAACTCCATCACCAAATGAAGTGTTTTTATTTATTTTATGCGTATTCATCCTCATCCAATTGAACTTTGGCTTATCTCTTTTGTCACTCGGCATGTGGTTTTTCCAGTTCAGTTGTTGAATGAAATGTGTGGACGCCATAACAAATTCTTTTCATCTTGTGTGCGAAATTTTCTTTGAAACCATAAATGTTGTCACTTATTCCTTATCAGAGCGATCAAAAAATATGAATTGTGTTTTCGTGGAAATCGAATGTAAGGCATGATTTCACGTTTATAGCCCAAGTATAGGATGCACAGTTTTATATTAATTCTTGAGGTGCATCGAGTGTAGTGGTAGCGCAACATGGTGGAAACTGCGATGGAGGCCGTAAATGAAATTGTTGTGTCTCAAAGTGTGATCTATACACCTGGACCCTGCATTCCCGAAAGTTCTAAACTTCTTACTGTTAGTGTTTAATTTTATTGACAATATAATTCCCATAAAACCTTTTTATTTATTAAATTTGCTGCCAAATTAAGCCACCTACTACGATTTATGGCGTCATTTTTTATGTATAAACTGGTCTCCTACGTCCCAGATTATTCCATTGTAGTGGTAAATGGAACATGGTGACAGGAGCGCATAGGGCCTCTTTAAAGTAGAAGTGTTTATTCCCTAAGAACTGGCACCCTGCAGGGGGGTGAATAGCCTCCTAATTTGGCTACCTAGTTTTCCGAGGTCACAAACCTTATTTTCGTACTACTAAATCCTCAAAATTTGTTATAAACACATATTTAAGTTCTCCATATGGCTGTTAATTATTTTTCTTGTTTTTTTATCTATAATTCCCTAAATAAATGAATGTAATTCTATATGTAATAAATCGTATACATGCATGCTCGACTTGATCGTGCGATGTGTCAAGAGTGTTTTGTTGAAAAAACATGTATCTGTGTGCGTATATGTAATTATGATAACTTACTTCTCAATGGCGAAGCTTCATTTATAAAACAAGCTGTTTTTTGTCTGCACATATCGTTTTACTTGTTATAATTTTTCAATGTAAATTATTTTTTTAAATTGCTATCAAAGGTAGTGAATGGTTAAACTGATGGTAGCCTCGCATTACTTAAACCATAGGGGTCACATAATGCTTCATTTACTCATATGTTCCTGATTTTGTGAAATATTTGAGGAAATTAAGTTTCTTCTTATTCTCACTCGCTTAAACGAATTATTTATATGGGCTTGTCAGATGGGTTGCGAAAGATGTTATAGAATTTTGGCCCAGCTTTGTTTGGATCACAAACATTGTCGTGAAATTCGCTCCTGACTCTCACCCGGCCTCTCGAGTTTAACGCATTTATGTTGGCAGAGATGCCAACCATCTGCTGTCCTCTCCCCTCCGCTCCTTATCTGACCCGTTGCATACGAGCTTTCCCCTTCATCACGTAGTGCCCAGGTGACTGCCACCATGTTTCGCTACCTGCATAGTTTTTTTACCTCGGAAAGTATATTCAAATGCAATAATATTTGCGTGTATCCAAATGTTTTATCCATCGTACGCAGGGTGTTCGACAGTGAAGGAAGGTACACAGCTATGGCAGTGCCTAAATCCGTCCACCGTGTATTCACCAGAATCATTGGAGAGGACTTAAATTCTAATCGTGGTATTTAATAGTGCGCTTTAATTCTGCAGCTTGTACTTGTTCATAAAAATAAACTGGAGCTAATAGAGCAATTTAGTTGATTGGGTAGTTGGCACGTTAGAAGAATATGTATATGTCAGCAAAGACATTGGGAGGAGAATTGGGTTATGATATGAAGCGTTCAGTAATAGAAGGGAGCTAATGCCGTAGACCTTGGGTAAGGATGTAAAGAAGAGGCTGGTGAGGAGCTTGATATGGAGTGTATCGTTGTTTGGGACAGATACGTGGACTCTGAGGAGGACGAGAAAAGGCTAAAGGCGTTCGAGATGTGGGTGTGGAGGAGGATGGAGATGGTGCGGTGTACGGAGAAGACAAACGAGGAAGTGCTTGGTATGGAGGAGGAAAAGAGCAACTTCTGGATGAGATCAGGAAGAGGCAAAGTTGGTGGTTGAAGAGGGTAATGAGGGGCGAAGGGTTACCTAAGGCCGTGATAGAGGGAAGGATTTTAGGTAAGCGGGGAAGGGGAAGAAAGAGAATAGGATTTTGGACGGGATGAAGAAGGGTAGTACGTATGCTGATCTGAAGAACGAAACATTATCTGAAGGATTTTTGCTCACTTCCATTTGAATCTATAATAACCGGCAGATTGACTTACTTATAATAAATTCATTGAAAACGGAAAAAATTGAAAAAATATTGTAGTGCTTCATCCTTCTGCATGTGTGCGTGCCGAGGTAAAATTGATTGCATCTTGGTTTGATTAAAGAATTTATTTTCTGGTTTTCCTATGGGTTAAAGAATTTCAGCTGGATAAAAAATCATTGTACTTTTGTGAATAATTAAAGCAAATCCCACAAATCTTTCTGATTAACGTGATGGTGGGCGAAGTTACTGTGTGTAACTGTGACATTTCAAAGAATTAACCACTCGATAATATTCCACTCAGTTTTTGATGAAACTAACCATTTTGGATATCTCCACATCGAATCCGGTTAGTTGTATTTAAAAAAAACAGTGTGAAACATTTCCAAGAGGTGAATTCTTTAAGAATCTCTCTGATGTATTTCAGTGCGAATATACAAGTGGAAGAACGCTCTTTCCTGTATTTTTTTCTGGATCCCACCTAAGGTAGGACTTTTTTTTTAGTGAGTAGTGAGGGAGGGAGTATTCCTAAGCTGTTTCGCTTCTCCTCTGTATCGTACATTGGCGCGAAGATCATCATCATTATAATGAAATATGGCCCACGGGAAGAAAGATTCTAGCGTGATCGCCCCAAGAAAGGAGGTTGGTTTTTTACGAAGAAGTTCTCTCTTCCGGAGAGGTTGAAATGAAAAATGCCTTGGACCCCTCCTGTCGCACATTAGCGCGGTTGTAACTCCGGTGACGAATGTAGAGGCTTTTTTTTATTTTTTCCTCCGGCGGAAAAAGGGTAAACACGGCAGAAGCTTCTTTTCCTTTAAAGTGAGCCAGGAAAGGAGCACTTGGAGTCTCGTACGTGTGATTTATTAAACGCTTTTCGAAGACTCTCTCGTGTTTTTATTATTCCTATTCCCTACCTCGAGGGGTGGGATAGTGTGGTGAACTCTCAATTTTCCTTCCAGGCGAGATTTTCCTTTCTTTTGTTCTCCTATTTCTTTCTAGTTGCTTCAGCTTCTTCAAATCAATCATCCTCCATTGCTTCACCTCATCTGTGTTTTATTTGTAATAGTCATTTCATTTTTTTATTGTTCTTGTTTTTCTCGAATTGCCAACGTATAAATTTGTGTCATATGTTTTAGTGTATAACTTTTGTTAGCTTCTCTATCCATAGGGTTCGTAGGTTTATCATACTCCACTTCTTGTGCGGGTTTTTACCTCCTGAGGGATTTTTTGTTAAGGATTAGAGCCAAATCCTTAATTATTTCCCTCAAATATTTTCAACTTTCTTCACTTTGTTAGTACTTTATGCATCTACTATCATGTTGATATATGTAGAGTAAACCTGTGACGTGTAGGACTAATGGTCATTCAAATTTATGTCCTTCCTGGTGGTAAATATTTCTGCTGACTAAGTTTTAGCTGGTGCACTTCTTTTCCTGTAAATTTAGTAATAATTTAATAAACTTAGAAGTTTTAATGTATACATTGGACGCAATTAGCACCACTTAACACATGACAATGTTGTTTTTCCAATGAAACTCAGGTCGAAAGTAAATTTATGAGATAGAAAATTGCACTTTTTTAATCCTGCTTAAATTCCACTCAATTTTGCGTGAATGTCCGGAATGCATTAGTAATTGTTTTATTTCTTATTATTTTATTCCTGGCGGCTATATGCCATGGCTTAATTGCATATTTAAGTCTTGACCTACCACTTGTCGAGGGGTAGAAAAGAGCACTATAAATTCTCAATGTCACCCCATTTAATAAAATTTACCAATCTATCCATCCACCTCTTCCAGCCTTATCTACCGCTTCCCAATTCCTCTATGATCTTCTTGGGAACGTATCCGTCTTGAACCGCGATTGGGTGAACTTTAGGTATATAATTATGGCTCCATTTTTGCTTGATCAGAGGAGGAGACACTTAAACAGGAGGATATTGATGGCATTCTCTTTTCTTTGTATCTTTTAAGATGAGATAAATGGAATCAGGTTGGTTTTTGTTTTTTTCTAGTATAAAGTGCTTTTATACCCATTTAATTCCAGAAAAAGTGTATCGAATGTGTTTTATCAACTAGAGTAGCTCAGGTAACCAACGGCAAAATTTATGAACGATCAAAAATCTTGGGTGATCGAAAGAAACCTTTCATCGCAATGCATGCTCCGCACTAGTAAAATATAGTATATTTAGCACAATGCAGTAACGTAGACAAGGGTACAATATTCACTCTGTTGAATCTAATAAGTTGATTGCAATTACGGAAAATTACCTATTAAGTGCAAAGTTATACTAATTGAGGTGAACGTAAAAAGTAGCTGATTGGTAAAGTAGCATACATGCAGGCTATTTCAAGACATACTAAAGTTGTTATGCGGTGGGTATTACTAAGTGGGTCCAACATGGGTTGTGTTGCAATGATATATTTAAGATAACTCAAAAAACTGTTGTCAGAAAAATGTATTTTGTCAGATACAATGTATCATCATTGTTTAGTGAAAAATCTTATCTTACATTCTCAAACGAGTAAAAATTGTATGTATGTATGTATTAAAATATATCTTGATAACCTCTCTAACGATTTTAATGAGACAGAAAAATTGAAGGTTTGAGGTACGAGAAATGCATTGGGGTATGTCTGATCTCCGGAAAAATTTGTTTATGAACCGAGTTTTAGCCCAAATTTTAAAATATATCAGGGGCCCAAATCGGGAAACGTCTGGGAATCAATCAATCAAGGTTGTCTTATTATTTTACGAATTAGTGCATTTCATAAAATGAGGTTTTTATTTAATTGTGTGCGAAAGTCTAAATTTTATTTTTCCTAGCGTGCAATTTTTACTCATTGGTCCATAAATTTTGATAATAAAAAACAAACGCTTTATTTAGTTGTTTTTATTTCCCTTTTCAAGTTAAGCACCGTGTTCACGGCTGTTTCAGTATTCGAGGTAATGTGCTTGTGCGTTTGCTTATTTGCGAAAAATATGACACGTGTCGTAGCTGGAGAAGTGAGCGATTGGCGGCCTTGCGACAGCGTGATTTAAGACGGCGTTCCAAAAATTAATGTGCTTAGCATTTGTGATTTCTTCATGAATTCGTCTGAAGAAAAATTACAATCCGATCAAGGATCGGCCAAAGATATCATTCCCAAGCCATTAAGATTGTGCTATATCTTCTGAGAATCAAGATTTTTCGCTAAGGCTCAATTACCACTTTGGCAATTAGGTACCCTGAGGCTTTTAGTGAACATTGTTTTACTTAAGAAGTTGAAAATATGGCTTAAGTGGTTCGTTCACTGCTACAAAAAAATTAACGTCGTGCATTCCAGTGGAGTAACCGTGCGTTGCTCTAGATTCTCGATATGCTTAAGGTGGCTGGAGCGATTTTTGTATGTGTACAGATTTGCGTGAAACTTTGCATACGTGTCCTTATTAGTAATATCTATCGATAAAAGTGAAAAAAACTGCATGCTACCGATTTGGTTTACTGACAATTCAATGATATTTTAACTAGTACTCTTATGGTACACGGCATATATTTTGAAATAATTCGATTGCTTATGTACAGATTTTCTCCTAAATGCGAAATAATACGTTTCATATTATTATAATAGCTGCTAAGAAATATCAAGGTATCATGCCGAGTAAGAAAAGCGTATTTAGATATGATTTTCTCGTAAATTTCGAATTTCGCGCCGAAAATCCAAGTCAAAACAATGCTTTAATTAAGGCGAAAATTTGAAATATAACTCTTGCATCATATACATTACTGCATGTATGGTGATTTACAACGTATAAACTGGTGTACTTAAGTGAAATGTGGTCCAAGAATATTTTTTTCGATTTGCTTGAAAAATTATTAGAATGTGCCTTCAACGACTCACGATTACCGCTCCAGCCACCTTAACGTCGCCCTTTGTTTTTAAAAGGGGACTCAAATGCTGATCGTTGCATTTTTTTCAGTGAACTGATGGAGGCACCATCCCCAACATTTGAAGTCATTGCAGCGAATATTATTCTATTTCCTCCCAAATATGTTATTTTCTGAGGTTCAAACTACGAAACGCCTGATAATTTCCCTGCTTTTTTACGTTATTACGCCCTTTATATGGCTTCTTTTCTTATTACTTCTCCTTTGGTGTTTTTTAACCTTTAAAAATCGTGTGCTCGTAATGGGGAACTATTCCCTTCTGTAATAACTAGTGAATATCAGCCCAGAGGTTTTAAATTGACACGTTTTTTTTTTCTTTTAGAATGTAAATACACGGATTGAGTAATTTTAAAGATGTAGCAAAGTAAACGACAAATATTCTAGGAGATTTTACGTTCATTGGTGGTGATTTTCAAGTACTAAATGTTGCCGCATTGTTTTAAAAAGAGGGCTGAACTCGTGATCATCAGGTTTTTTTTCCATCCAGCTGATGGAAGCACCTTCGCAATATTTGTAGAACATTTACTGCTGCAATTTCCTCTGAAATATTTCCCTTTTGACTTTCTTATTCTGGGTAATTGATAGTTGAGAAGGATTCCCACCCCCGCTTCCCATCTAGAACTTTAACGTGACACCATCCCGGAACTACCTTTCGTCTGGCTCCTACCCTTTGATCTATCTGGCATGGGTGGCCCTACCAGGAGCAATATTTATTGCTCCTGCCAGTCCTGCTCTAGGGGTCATTGGAACGCACAAGCCCTTCCACCACGTCAAGATTGTAGTTCAAGGGGAGGGATTGCTTTGTGGATTTGTTTGACAGAGTAAACTGGGAGAAAATAATCCAGATACTGGGGGAAATAGGAATGGATTGGCGAGTTAGGAGACTCATCAGAAACCTATAAATGGGGCGGAGGGCTCAGGTGAGGGTATCTGACGGTGAATCAGGGTGGACAGTTATAGGTCGCAGATAAGGCAAGGAAGGGTGCCCGTTGTTGCCTTTGCTTTTTAACTTCCATGCTGAGGAAATGGTAAAAGAGGCATGGGAAGAGCTAGATGTGGGAATCACTGTTGATTGGCCTAGTTGGTGAGGAGAGGAAACTACTGGATGAGATTAGGGGAAGGCAGGGTAGGTGGCTGGAAGCGGTAATGAGGGGTGATGGTTTGCTGAAGGCCGTGATAGAAGGAAGGATGTTGGGCAAGCGAGGAAGTGGGCGAAATAGAATATTTTATACGGACGGGAGGAAGAAAGGTAGGATTTACGTTGAGATGAAGAAAGAAATACTTGAGGTAAATAGGCACTGCACGTGTAAGAGTCTATTGGATTCTCCTGACTTTCGGTATAAGCTACCTCTAACCGGTAGATTACTCAGAATATGATGATGATGATTTCCTTTTTTAAGATTGTGAGTAGGCGACAGATACTCTAGTATACTCATTTGTTAGAGGAAGTTTTAAGAGTTTCTAGCATTTTTTTCGAGTGCATAAAGCCGTTTTCTTTTCAAATGAAAAGGTTATTGGTTACAAATGGTTATTGTAAAATTTTGTATTTGAAATGAAAAAATTGGTAATTGTATTCAGGTGGGTGTTGCATAACAAGCAACATATAAGGAGATTTAACGTTCGTTGGTAGGGATTTTCGAGTGCTTAATGTCGTCGCTTTGTTTGCAAAAGTGGACTGAACTCGTGATCATAAGGGTTTTTCATCCAGCTGCTGGAAGCACCGTCGCAACATTCGAAGTACAGTTACTCCTGCAGTTTCCTCTTAAATACTTTCCTTTTTAAGATTGCAACGTAATAACGCCGAATTAGAGGCTAGCCTTTTCATGATACCACACTTTTGTTACGCTACTGCCATTCCTTCTATCAAAAATTATGTATAATTGGGAAGTCGTCTTTTTGAGTTTAAACCACTCGGAATAGAGCACATAAAGGCGCAATTTTCACTCTAGAAACAATCATTAGTGACGAGTTCAGAGAATTCAAATGAACGCGTTTTTATTTCAGAATGTGAATAAATATACGGACACAGTTGTTTGGACGTTCCTGATGAGAGAACGACATGTATTATTGGATAGTTATCGTTTGTAATAGTTTATTTTTTTAATGATTAACGTCACCCTTTTTGAATCAAGAAAGAACTGAAATTGTGATCGTGGCATTGTGTATTTTCACCCAAGCACCGTCTGAATGTTTGCAGTATATTTACTGCGGCATTTTCATCCGAAATGTTTTTTTTTCTTTGAGGTCGTAGCAAGGACACGCCAAAGAATATATGAGGCTTTTTATCATATCTCACTCTTGTTATGCGACTTCTACTCCCAATACTAGTATGTTTGCTCTTTGTCCTTCGACAATAGACTTTCAAGCTTTATTTGCTGCTCGCAGTTGAGTTTGAAATGATGCAGTTTTCGCTGTGATATGAATAAATTGCTATGAGTCGAGAAAATTTTAAAGAACGCTTAATTTTTTCAAAAATGTGAAAAATATTTGGTAAGTGTTTCAAACTAATCGGCGCACAGTCTGGGAGAGTCACCATTCGTTGCAGTGGATTTGAGAGTGTTTTGGCTTCCAATGACATTATGCTCGTGCTCATAAGATTTTTAAAATCCCGTCGTCTAAAGTTGATGCGTAGGTATGTACTACTCAAGTTCCTCCCAAATATTTTCCCTTCTAAAGTTGTAACAAGGAAAGCCTTCTGATAGGTCAGCCTTTTTCATGATATCACATTTGCGTTTTGTGACTGCCTATTGCTATTATTTTACGTATATTTATCCTTTAATAATAGTGTTATAAATTTTATTTATTGTCCAGTGAACTCACGATGGCGCAATATACGCTATAGTAATAACCAGTGGCAATGAGCCTAAAGTCTACATACGAACACATTTTTTATCTTGAAATGAAAATTCATGGTAAGAGTACTTCGACGTTAGCGGCAAAGCAAGCGATATATATGCTCTTAGCGTCGTTTGCTACGGCAAACTGTGGAGTTCCTCGCATTATATTTTAGAGTGCCCATTGTCGCTGTTTTGGTTTCGAAAGAGGACACAAATGGTGATCGTACCATTTTTTCTCTTCAAATAAAATTCATGGTAAGTGTACTTAGGTGGTAGTGGCTTAGCAGGCGACATATTTTCTAGTAGAGTCATCTGCTACGGTAAACAGTAGACTTTCTTGTATTAGATTTTCAAGTGCTTAACGTCGCCGTTGTGGTTTAAAAAGAGGACACAAAGGTTATTGTAGCATTATTTACTTTTGAAATGAACTTGAAATATTGACCTGAAATCACTATGTGCAAAATAAATGTATTAACTGTAGTTTGATTGCTAAAATGGTTAATCATAGTGGAAAACTATTTTTTTTAATAAAAAAGTTCTTGTAACAATACGCATTGCATGCTTAAACAAATACCTTCAGTTACATGCCTAGGCAACTACATAATCTACAAGTTTTGGCATAAATTAAGAAAAAGTAGTTCAAAGAATGGTTAATTATAGAAATTAAAAAGTTTTAACCTCTTATAATAATATCATACCTACTTATGACTTATAAATATTTTTCTATATTTTTTTCATAGTCTAGGTAAATTCTTTCAATGTCATTATATTGATTTAATGTTTGTTATTTAAAGTATGTTAACTGCAACGTAATTATTCGACGTCAATTGATTAAAGTTTTTTTTGTAAAATGCCGCTTTGTATGAAAATGATGGAACATTCTGACAAGTCATGTTGCTTAGAAGGACCTAGAATATATATATATATATATATATATATATATATATATATATATATTGTGACGGTTCCCGACTCTTACCCGCAAGCTGTGGCCAATTAAAAGCCGGGACAAACGTCCACATATGAAATTTAGTTTGAAAAATAATAAGGTCTCGCGAAATTTAAAAAAAAAACGGGGTTGGTGGGCTGGATGATTGGGGTATTAACATAAGAGAGGGAGAAAGGGAAGGTCATGGGGGGATTCGGAATTATTTGGCTCCCGGGTAGCACTCACCCGAAACTAGGATGCACTGGTCCCAGCCTTCTTCTTTCATCGACCGGTGTGCGGTATTTGTGTCTGCGTAGACCTGAAGAGCAACGATGTACCGTGCCTGCTCCTGGATCCGAAGCACGAAGAACCTCTCCTCTTCGGGCCACCGGTCACCACTCTCGCCAACACACCTCATTGAGGAACAACCATCGAAGAGCCTCTTCGCGACACCTACGCGGCCTTTTTATCCTTTTCGGCGCCGGTGTCACATGATTAAAAAAAGGGGGGGGGAATATGGCGAAAGGCACGCCATAACCCGAAACATGGTCAAATGAACCCCCCTCCAAACCACTCACAGCCGATGCACTTAACCGCGCGACGACGTGCTACACTCCGGAGCCAAGGAGTGAGGTGGGGGAAGGTGACTGGTTAGATAGGGTGTGGTTGGAACGCGAATCAGCGACGGACTCGGGCCGTCACATAGCCCCTCCCTAAACTGTGGAGGCGATCTTTGCCTGAAAAGAGGGCTCCACAGTTTACCAAGAAAACAAAGAAAATAAAGCCCACCTTGAGCAAACGGGGAACACAAAAATGAAATATGCGCGACCCGCGTGAACCCAAAATAAAACAAAACGCAACAAAATAAAAAAAAACCAATACCGCGAAACCTACTCCAATATTGGTTCGTGGTAAAATTTCAAATTGCCAAAATTATATATCCCGAGCTCCTTGTTGCTTGCATCCTCCAGATAGCAAGCATTTGGGCCAGATAATTTTGAAATCGTAAAGGGCCCGGTGTACAAATGGAAGAACTTGTGAAACAGATTGAGGCGCGCATCGGACACGCGAGGCGTTCTCAAAAGCACGCGGTCTCCAACCTGAAACTTAATTATCTTCCCTTTTTGATTACCTTTACGTTTGCGCCCTTCACTCTCCAATCTCTTTAGGCAAAGGTGAATAACCTCATCTTGAGGCCTATCTCTCTGGTCGGGAATGCTTATACCGTCATCCAACTCTCGCCTGGCCTTGTGACCGAAATGAACTTCTGTCGGGGTGAACCCCGTACTATCGTGGGTGAGTGCGTTAAACCACCGATTAACCCAAGGCAACAATTCGACCCATCCTACATGATTATCAGAACAGTAAGTGCGAAACCAACGAGATAACTCCCTCATGACCCTTTCACTAGGGTTGGATTGCGGGTGCCTAATAGATGAATATACGGGCACGATGCCCAACTCCTGGAGTTCCTGTTTCCACCGATAACTTGTAAATTGGGTCCCGTGATCGGATAAAATCCGTCGAGGCACCCCGCATAGCGGAAAATGCTTGTCTTTCAAGATTCTTAAGCAAAGCCTGGCAGTAGGCTTGTTCAAGGGATATACCTGCAAGAATTTCGAAAACACGTCAATCACAACGAAGACGTATTTATTTTTGAATTTCCCCCTCGGGAGAGGTCCGTAGACGTCAACCGCATACAATTCCCGTGGTTTACGCGGAATTATATTTTCCATGGGCCCCTCAGACTTCGTAGTGGGGTATTTCGTCCTCTGGCACAAGTCACATGACCTTAAGGTCGTTCTGACCATACGGCCCATATTTTTCCAATAATACTTTTCCCGCAGCCACTCCAGTACTTTATTACCTCCACAATGCCCATAACTGGTATGCACATGCCAGATCAATTTGACCCTAAGGCTTTCAGGAACGACAACGCGGAAAACGTCTCGATTCCTACCGACCTGTGCAAGCAAGATACTTCCATGCATCTTATACTTTCTGGCTTGGTTAGCCGCCTCATGATATTCTACGCCCTCATTTAGGAGCTCTCCGCTTAAATATCGGTATACCCCACTCAATGTCGGGTCGTTACGCTGTAATGCGCCCAGTCTCTCGATAGCTCCCTCGGGGAACTCCGCAATATTCAAATCCAAAACAGCTGATACAAAATGGTCCGGCGGGGGTGTTACTTCAGACGACGGGTCGTCTACGACCCTGCTGAGCCAGTCAGGGACCGTATTTCCCTTTCCCGATATATGTTGGATGTCCAAACAAAATTCCTGGAGTGCCAACACCCACCTTGATAGCCGGCTATTATTTAAATGACATTGCTTCAAGAAAGTTAAAGCCTTGTGATCGGAAATAATCGTCAGTTTAGTGCCTAATACTAACGTCCGCAATTTTTGCAAGGCCCATACAATTGCGAGGGCCTCCTTTTCTGTCGTGGTGTAAGATAATTCGGCCCCTTTGAGGGTTCTGGATACAAGCGCGAGGACCGCGTCCCCCTCATCCTTATCTCTTTGAAATAGGACGGCACCAATGCCGTAGCCTGAACTGTCCGTCTGCAAATACATAGGGCGACTAAAATCAGGATATTGTAAAACAACAGTCTTTAAAAAGGCTTCCTTTATCCCATCAAAAGCGCTTTGGAGTTCATCCGTCCATTGCCAACGGACCCCCTTTTTTAGCAAGGATAATAAAGGAAAAATCATGTGCGAATATCTCCTGCAAAATCGCGAATAAAAATTAAACACACCAAGAAGACCTCGTAATTGTTTCACATTCCGAGGAGGTTTTAGCTCCTGAATAGCCCTAATTCTTTCCGGGTCCGGTTCCAGGCCTTGTGGGCTTAAAATGTGGCCCAAATAGTGGACCTTCTTCAGGCAGAATCTGCACTTTGACATATTTAACGTCATATTGGCGACTATAAGCCTCTCGAAAATGGTCCGTAAGTGTCTCAGATGACTTTCAAAGTCAGCGGACGCAATAAGGACATCGTCCACATAGCAGGTGGTAAAACTTGCCGATTCCTGCCCAAGAACCCTGTCTAAACACCTAATTAGCGCAGACCCGCTATTCCTCAACCCATAAGGCACCCTTTTAAAAACATATGTAATGGATTTATAAATGAATGCCGTATACTTTCTGTCGTCTTTATGCAATTTTAGCTGCCAATATGCTGATGTCAGGTCAATAATTGAGAACTGACTTGTCCCGCGAAATTTATGAAATAAATTATCCATACGTGGCGGCTCCTCCCTTTCGGGAATCGTAACACTATTTAGCTTACGAGCGTCAATACATAATCGAGGACGCCCGTCCTTTTTTCCTACCACTACAAGGGGATTGACATAAGGGCTCGCCGCCTTTTCTATGATTCCCTCCGTCAACATACTTTGGATTGTCTCCTCAACTGCGACTTCGTAAGCATGTGGAATGGGATATGACCTTTGTCGAAACGGGGTGTAATCACTGAGTCTAATACGATGTATAAAGTTTTTTGCTAAACCGGGTTTCGCGGAGAATACCTGTTGATGTTTCATCAGAGTTTCCATTAGGTCGGCCCTTTCCGCGGGATTTAAATGAGTGGATGCCATGACCGCTTCCCTCATAGCGGCAGCTAGGGAATCGTCTGCGCCCTCTCTCTCAACTAAGGTCGCGCCCATGCAATAATTTCTCCGATTGGAATCCCCATTCAGGGGTATGTTGAAACTTATTTCCCCTTTATTAAAATTTATTAGGACTTCGTGCTTTTGCAGCCAATCCGCTCCTAATATTACCTCCCTCACGAGGTTTCGCACAACCAGGCATAATACATCTATCTCCTGACCGAGTATGGTGAAAGGAATGAATGCCTGTTTAGTTATGGGTTGAGATTTTTTCTTATTCGCACAAATTAGGTGGGACCTCCTCATAGGTAACACTGGTATATCGGCCCTTTTATTCACAATCCGTTCAAACGATTCCTCGCTTATGGCAGACGCCTCACTTCCCGTATCGACTAATGCCTGAAAAGTTATTCCGCCACACGTCACTTCGATCTCCGGGCACAAACGTCTACCTATTTCTACACCCTCCTGTTCGTGCATTAAATCTTTTATTGGATTCCCCTCTAGGTAATATGCCGCCATAATTGGCACGCACATTAACCCTCCCACTTCCGAGGCGCGGGAACCGTGCGAATCGGAAGCGTAAAGTTTCCCTGGGCGCCCTGTACCCACTCGTCCCCTGGGATACCCACCGGAGAGTTGACCTCGCCGTGACTAGCCTGCCCTTCGTTCAACCAAGGCGGACGAGAAGCATCCGCTGGTTGCTGCGAATAATTATAGGGTTTTCCCGATCGTTTTTGGGTAGCTTCCACTTCCCTCTCGCGTATGCCTCCCCTCTCAATACTCGCGCATCCCACTCGTGGCGGACCTTGTTTTGGAACCGCACCCTTGTCTTGCGCCTTCGCCGGCCTGTCGACTTGCGGCGGGAATCTGCCCCATTTGGCTTCTACGGAGTTGGCATTACCGCGAGAGAAAAAACCCCTACCGTCTTTCTCCCGTCTTCGCCTCTGTTCGTTTATTTGATCATATATCTTCAACAACTCGTATAACCTATCCAACGTCAACTCCCCAGCTGAGAAAAGATGGGTTTGCGTGGAAATAGGTAATTGTCGTACGATCATTCGCACTAGATGCCCCCCTTCAATGGGCGGATCACAATTCTCCGCAGCTGCTACCTTTTTTAAAGCATAGTCAAGCATGCTACCGGCGCTTTCCTCGGAATAAGTTCCCGTGCATACTCTCTCCCTATACACATCTCTAGTCCCCGCGTCCCAAAACATACTCAGGAACTTTCCCTTCAAAGTTTCAAAATCAAGAGATTCAAAATATTTCCCGCAAGCTTCTGCCCAAATGTTGGCTTTGCCTTTTAACATTTGCCTGAAAGAAACCACTTTATAACTCTCCGGGATAGCATTTATTCTAAAATATCTCTCGACCTCCCTTAAAAATGCGAGGGGATTGAAAGTCCCGTTCCCGGAAAAGGTAGGCGGGCTGATTGGAGCGGGCGAAATATACCCGGCTTCCCACGAGTTCCTCCGATCCACTTGACCGGCAAGTCCCTCTAATCTACCCATTTCACCACCTAGTCTTTCCACCGCGACACGCGTCTCCTGCTTCTCCTGCGCTAGCGAACGCTGGATTTCCGAAATCCGACCTTCCACCCCCTCGAATTGCTCTCGTGTAGATACCTCGAGCGTGGTTATGCGCTCCTCACATGGTCCCACACGACCGTTTAAGGCTTCTAACCTAAGCATTAAAGCCGCCGTCCATTCTTTATCTCTTCTCTCCTTCTCCTCCTCCCTACGTCGTCTTTCCTCCTCTTTCTTCTCCTTCTCCTCCTCTTTACGTCGTCTTTCCTCCTCTTTTTTCTCCCACTCCTTCATCCACGCCAACATTACATTCATCGGGTCTGACTGGGGAATATTTGACTCGAGCTGCCTAACCTCTGGCCGGGACGGTTCTATATCCTCAATTCCCTCACTCGACGAGTCGTCAAGGGTGATGGCCCCCGTTGACTCCCGATACTCCATGTACGGGTCTGACTTCCCCTCTCCCTTAGGCATGGCTGTACGTGGTTACCCGAATGCCTTCGGGAAAAAAAAACAAAAAGGTAATCTCCCAACTAGGCTTCAAGCAGTGACTCGCGCGCGCAATGCGACCGCCCCACATGTACCGCCGGCTTTTGCCAACAGACACCAAAAAACACAAAGTTCAACCATTAAGCACAGCACTAGACCCTCTACGTACAGAGCTAAATAGGCGAAAAAAAACACTGTCTACCGGGCGACACAAAAAAAATCACCTTCCCGGCAAATAGTAAAAACGAAAGCAATGAACGAATACGAATCAAAATTTAACTCGAACAAATAATGGAATAAGTTAACTCGTACCAACCCAAGATTGCCCCTTCGCGATCCTGTCCGCAGCGCCAAAATGTGACGGTTCCCGACTCTTACCCGCAAGCTGTGGCCAATTAAAAGCCGGGACAAACGTCCACATATGAAATTTAGTTTGAAAAATAATAAGGTCTCGCGAAATTTAAAAAAAAAAACGGGGTTGGTGGGCTGGATGATTGGGGTATTAACATAAGAGAGGGAGAAAGGGAAGGTCATGGGGGGATTCGGAATTATTTGGCTCCCGGGTAGCACTCACCCGAAACTAGGATGCACTGGTCCCAGCCTTCTTCTTTCATCGACCGGTGTGCGGTATTTGTGTCTGCGTAGACCTGAAGAGCAACGATGTACCGTGCCTGCTCCTGGATCCGAAGCACGAAGAACCTCTCCTCTTCGGGCCACCGGTCATCACTCTCGCTAACACACCTCATTGAGGAGCAACCATCGAAGAGCCTCTTCGCGACACCTACGCGGCCTTTTTATCCTTTTCGGCGCCGGTGTCACATGATTAAAAAAAGTGGGGGGGGGAATATGGCGAAAGGCACGCCATAACCCGAAACATGGTCAAATGAACCCCCCTCCAAACCACTCACAGCCGATGCACTTAACCGCGCGACGACGTGCTACACTCCGGAGCCAAGGAGTGAGGTGGGGGAAGGTGACTGGTTAGATAGGGTGTGGTTGGAACGCGAATCAGCGACGGACTCGGGCCGTCACAATATATATATATATATATATATATATATATATTTATTTATATTCTTTTGAAGTTTTCGGCAATTGGCCTCAAATATATGAATTAAAACTTACAGGAGGTAGGAGAAAGAGATAAAGAATTCGTTCTTACGGGAACGTTTCGGACCGGTTGGTCCCTCATCAGCTTATATATATATGCAGTAAGGCATAATTACACACTGAAAAAAATAGCTAAAAAAGATAATTGGTTATAGCATTTCGGCGTCTGTTGCATATCAAGCAAGATATGTTTTAGTTGTGGTATTTGGTATAGTAAACAATAAGTGATTTTTTCATTATATTTTCGAGTGCGTAGCGTCACCGTTTTGGTTTCAAATGAGAGCACAAATGGTGTTTATAACATTTTTTCTTCTGAAATGAAAATATAAGGTCATAGTACTTCGGTGGGTGGTGCATAACAAGCAATATACATTCCAGTGAACAAATTTGAACATTCTACAGTAAACTGTAGTTTCTCGAATTACATTTTCGAGTGCTTAACGTCGTTGTTTTGGTTTCGAAACAGGACGAAAATGGCAGATCATAACGTTTTTACCTTCATCCCCGGCGCATTGGTCGAACGAATCATACTTTTTCCTCTTTTGGGCGATATGCTGACTCCATTTTCGATACCCACTCTTGTTGCACTGTGACTGTGTGATCTCACCCCCCCCTCTCCCCAATCCCAACCACACCCACCTTTGATGATCGCGGCTAACGATTATGGGATCTCTCTACTCCGTTTTTGGACCGCCTGAAAAACTGAACCCGCCTCAACGCACATTTTTGTGCGTAATGAACCCGATTACCTTTTTGGTATTCCCCTTCGAGTTTTCAGAACTTTCAAAGAATTCAATCCATTCTATACTCTTTCACCATCTCCATGAGTTGAAAAAATACCAAATACCACCCCGGTCATGTGCATGTAGTTGCTCTGTGACGGCAAGAATTAAAGCAAATACGCAACGGTATCTTATCGTTTTCGCTGTTTAAATCTCTCACTGAATACATGCCCTAGGCTAAAACTTCAAAACTTAAAATACACGACTTCCATTAATGAATTAAAAATATGTTATACGTGACTCTGATGCAAAGTAGTGTTCAATTTCTCAATGTACTTACCACTCTACTACAGCCTGTAAACACCTGTATTGTTTCTATACCGATATATCTCAGTATCATAATCTTTATATCCATATTATTGTACCGATATTTTTTATCCATATCTTTGTATAGTGTTTGTCTTTTAAATATCAAATTGTGTTTAACCATTTTGTTGAGCCATGTTTGAATTTGTACTTGCATATTGCATGGATGATTTATACATTATTTACTACTCGTAGCATCTGTTAAGCGTATGCTAAGATGCAAAATATGTACATTTGCTGATGAATAAATACTTAAATTAAGAAATACTTTTTCCAGCTCGACTAAGGGAATATTTCTATGGAAATAACGCATTTTGATACCAATAATTACAGTTATTTGCCAAAACATGCAGTTATTGTAGTTATTTTCCAAAAGTTCAAACGCTGAAATGAGTTGCTTCGTTCATTTCATTCCCCATTAAATACGAATGTATTCGCTTCTTACATCAGTGTTTCTTGGAATTGGGCATTGCGTAGGTAAAAAAATAATATATTTATATGTACTCTCCTTCAGCCAGTTTCTCTTTTAAGTGATACTTGAAGTTATTTATGTAAAAAAAGATTGTGAAAAGAAGGTAGGAATTTCTACGTGTTGTAAGGTAGAAATGTTTTTCTTATTTAAGTATCGCGATTTTGAAAAACAAATTCGAGCCAATATAAAAAGCCCTCGCAAAAGTTCGTGGCACTACTCAGTGGGGCATGAGTTATAGAACGTTCAAAATTCTACGAAACGGGAGGGGAAGGGTGTTTAATGAGGTAGTTCAATCAGAAACCCTTTATAAATGCACGCGTTTCGAGGAGAGGGATGATTTATCACTAGAGTGCGTCCAAGATAATAGCGTATTTGAGCATTCAAACCCACGTCCAATTGGGTACCGCGTTGGATGGCTCTATTCGCGAGGCAGACGTGACGTAGTCGAGACGTCTTCTGGGATGGTACTAGCCGATGTCATTTTCAATCTTAAGATAACTCCATTTGGTTTTCTTATTTTTCGATCAAATTCTGAGTTAAAATTAAGCCATTACATGTTTAAACGATAAGAAACTCAACTGTATAATCCAGAACCTAATAGAATGCCCTCCTCTGTTCTTTACTAAACAAGAAGGGTGCCGAGAAAAAGTGGAGCAGTGTTCCACCTCTGTATTTCTCTCCTGGCCAAACGTCTTAGTTGTATTTCTCGCCAGGGACTCCCGCTGGCGGCAGGGTTCCAATACCAATTGGCTCCCGCTCTGGGAATTGCACTGAAAGTGCAGCGGGTTGAATTTACTATCTGAGGCTACGCCCTTTTTTTTAAGCTTAATCGTTGCGGAAGCTCCTGCTGAGTGTTCCGCGCTGTGGTATGAGTCCTTGATGAACTCACGGCACGAGGGGGAAAGGTCGAGCTCAAGTTTGCCGATGGATTAGCCCCTGCATAAACGCTTTCGATTTCCCGCTATTGCCCAAATTTATGGGTTAATATTTTAAATCGGTGGTGCTTTTTTGTCGTTTATATTTAATATATCTCATAAAAGTGACTGAATGTGTGTAGAAAATATAACCGAACTTGATTATGAAGTTTTTAGAAATATTTTGGGTGGTTCCCAAACGTTTTGTGGTTACTCAAATTGAAGGCAAATTCTAATGCGTTGGTACTATGTTATCTAAAGCTGTGAGCATACTTATTGTTATTTATTTTCTCATTTTTACTTTTTTAAAGATAAAACTCTTGCTTTATTATATTCATTTTAGTCTCTTTTGAACTCCAGTGCTTTGTTCTGCTATTTACGAGTATGCACAATGTTTTACTTCCATTTTTTAATGAAGAAGTTGTGAATATTTTCCCAGAATATTCTCCCTAAGTATTTAACTTTCTCTAAGCTTGCGTTTCTAGTCGTCAGTTTTATTCATTTGAAGTAAATGTATGTAAACCATTTAGATAGATGTTTAGACACCGAACTAAACTGTTTATGTCATTTGCACCCACCCCCTGTTCTCGGACAAGTGTCATCGATGACTGCGACGAACGTGTCGTGGCCAAATAAAATTTTAGTTTAGCCGTATAAAAGTTGTTCTTATGTTCCTGGTTTCGGAAAGTTTTTGCTTTTACTCTTCAAATTCCTCTCCTTTGCAACAGACAACGATCTGAAAAGCGTTAAATCTGCTGTCGGTGAAGTTTGATCCAACTTTCAGCCCCTATATATTTTAGAAAGCGTGGTGTTAATGTTTTTTACAGTGGCTTTATGGAAATGTTAAATACTCGATATCTTTAATTATTTTGTAATTGCGTCATTATCAGGTTTTAATACATAATATATATTTATGGGTGCAACCCGCAATGGAAAGGCTTTTGATAGATGAAAATAGATGAAATGACGAAAAAAAGTAGATGAAATGAACAAAGCTGAGGACAAACTATGTTTCGAGGTAAAAGGATTCTATTGTGACACAACATTTAGACCTGAAAGTGAAAACAACGGCAATGAAAAGTGGGCGTACTTAAAGAGGAGAAATTTGCTCGTACGGAAGATATACTATATTATATCATGATGCTCAATTTGGAGCCTGGTAGGAAGGCATTGCCCATGTTCACGTAGCATCCCTAATTTAACGATGATGGGACGTGGACGAATCTTTCCATGTAAGCTCTTTATGAAGCATGGGTTATAAAGGTGATGCTTATTTCTTTGCCTACTTTATCTATTGATTTTTGTATTACATCTTGGCCTTTTTTATAAATAGTTTTTTGTCAAGCTGCTCTCCTCCCTTCGACGTTTTCGATCCTGGACGTTCGGCAACGAACAACTCTGTATAGATGTGCGGGTTGCGTAATCACAAGGGTAGACGTTCCTCCAGAATAAAAAAAAATTCCTTCGCTTTCAGCCTCTATAATGTTGTGGGAACTGCTTTCCAAAATGTTGACGTATCACAAAATAATATTTATGCGTTATGAAGCATTGGTATTTGGTATTTATTAATTAACAACTCAAATTATTATTGTATACATTTCGTCAACATAAATTAACTTCACCTGGGCTTAAAATACAATATACATATGAACAAATCAACAGTGTTACGTAAAATTTATGTTCGTAAATTTGATTAGTTAACCTAGAAAATCTTAAATTTATTTCTTCCGGCGTGATTTAAATATATACAAGCAGCAGTAAGAAAGATCAATTGTTTATAACTTATTAATTTTAGTATTGAGATGAAAACAAGAGATTTTTAATGCAATACCTTTATAATTAAGGAGTGGATGGTCATTTTCTGCCTGGGCTATGAAGATGTAGGATGAGAGATACCGGAATATTGTAAAAGGCCTTAGTTTCTTTTGGGGAGAGATGAGGGTTTGTCTCTCTGTTCGAATGGGGCTGCGGAAAAGTCGTGTTTAGCGTCGCACGCCTTCCATAATAGAAGGGTTGCTTAATATTTGGTGACTTCGAGGTAATAGTAAGGCTTATACAATTAATAAATTTCTAATTGAATGCTAGTCTATTTTTTTCAAAAATTAACGCCAGCTTTGATGGAAATCCGTGAAACTGCTATTTAGCTCTGAGAACAAGAGTATAGGTATGGCGAAGCTTGGTGTCACTCACCAGGAGGGTTAGAGGACACTGACCGTAAACCGAGCGTTGATGAGCGGACAAAATTAAGGAAGGACTTCCGAAGGGTCCTTTGGAAAAAGGCTCGGCCGCTTCATCTCACATCTCATGTATGCTTTCATCTCCTTTGCACCATTCTCTTCATAAGTGAGTGCCACCAAGTTTCGCTACACCTATAATGTATTACATCTGAAAGCCAACTATGAATTTTTACGCGTAATATTACAAATTTTAACCGTTTGGCCGTTGTTTTCACAGTTCTTAGAAGAATATCAATATTTCGTTACTTGTGAATTTGATGAAACGTTTTTGCTATAAAATGCCAGTGTCTTTCTACCTAGACGCTAATAATGCAGTGACTTCCTATAATTGAGTTATTCCATTATCTAGTCGTTCCCACTATTATGCGAAAGGATATTTAGTAATTTTGTGCTGTTTTAGCATATTTTGACTAAATAGGCAAAGATGGTGACGTTTGCATCACCTTCGGATACCAATTATTTCAATCATAAATCCAAGACTAGTGATTTCGTATGAAACAGTAAAATTATGTTTTTTTAAATGACTATTTTTTTAAGAATTTGCTTACCCTCCGTAATGTATTTTTCTAGCATTCCCCTCTGGGCGGTATTTCGTTTCTTTTCGTTTCGTTTTTGTTTGCGCCTTTTAGCGCAGTTAGCGTAGTTATACTGCCACCAGAGGGCGCATTTTGTTATCCAAACCCTCAAAGTTTTACTCTGAGTCAAAACCTGAAGAAGAGTCAGTCAGTGCAAGTCAGTGGGAGATAAAGGAAGTGACTCGTTCGTAACACGTTGTGTGCCCCGAGAAGTGCTAAAGTGTGCCCCACCCCCCCTTCCCCGCCGGCCGGCCTTCGCGGAACTACGCAGCCTTCACCCCATGGAAACAAAACTTAAGTACTGTTTAGTTAATTACCGTTGTCTAAGAAGAGCACTAATTTGCATTTATATGTTTCGCGTTACCGTTGTCTAAGAATCTACTAATTTATATTTATATGTTTCGTGTTATATGGTCCTTCGGTTCATTCAATAAAATTTTGTACCGCACAGGCGGGTTAGATGTACTTGCTAGCCCATATGGGTGCCCCCAACTTGAGCTGCGAATCAGCATAAGAAAATTAACTATGAGTGTTGTGACTTTATTCTGAACCGTGGTGCGGCAGAGGAAAGTTAAAATGTTTTATTTGATTTTTGTAACAATTTCTTATTTCACCAAATAAAGACCTTATCCGTCGATTGATAAAACGAATGGTAAAATGGATATTCGAAGGCATCTCACCTATCTCAGCGGAATCCTCATAACAATTAGAATGCTCTCAATAGGTACTTTATTCCCACTGCACACTCCCAATCCCCCTTTTGTCTCTCCCACCATGATATGAACGTTTCCTCTCCCCGTTCGTTACTTGCGCTCCGGCGAGCTAATGTTTTACGACGTTTCAGACGAGTCGGTGCCGAGAAGCGTGATCAACGCGTGTGTCCTCTCAGAGTTTTAGCTCCGGCTCCGTCAATGAATCACGGCGATAAATCGCTCGGAGCGACTTCCACCTCCTCGCCCTTAAGACCGATTCCCATTGAACATTAGAACATAGCTTAGTGGAAAACCCTTATTTTAACCATCCGCGATCACCGATAGTTTGATCATCTTATATTATTGCTTACATTTCCCTCTGTCATGATATGTTTAAACGTTTTTCGAAGTTTATTCGCATGTCAAGGACATATTTGTGGCTGAAGGTGCCCAATTTACGTTTCCAGTTGCATCTATACTGTGTGAGAATGATGTAAAGTGCTTTTGTATGTGTTAATTTCTGAAAACTTTACTGCTACTAAATTTCAAAATCTAATATCTTATAATTCGCCGAAAGCATTAGAGTAGTGGTTCATTCTACGACAATTTGACTAACAAGCTGTCCTTGACCTCGTCGATAATGTCCAAATTTGCGAGTCATTCCTATTAACTACATTGATGACATTATCAATTTTTTGGCAAAACATGCTTCCCATTTTTCCGAGTTATTGTAGGATGAAAAATTGAGCTTCTTGTGAATTTGCGTTTGATTTGTTCTCGATATCTCCGGGTATATGTTACCTCTTTCAGAGAACAAATGCTGAACAATTGATGTGTGAAACAACACATCCATGTGAAAAATACAACGCATGATGTTCTTACGTCAGTAATTAATTTCTGTGGTAAAATTAGACATTTAAAGTTGCTTATTGCCGTATCCTACACCATTAAATGTATCTGCATTTGTAGGAAATATAATATGGTTCTAGATAGATGATTTATTTTTTTAACGCTTGAAGAAGACTCAATACTTTTCCAAATATACATCGACAAATAACTTGGTAGTCAGGATTCCAGTCTAAAGTAAAATCAACAGTAAACATTTATGGATATATTTTGGCCAGTTAATAGTCCTTGTTAATAATCCAGTAAACCGGCTCTGATAAAAATCCTTCCTATAAATTAAATGCAAGATTTGTTGCAATGGAACAAAATATTATACATTCCTTGACTCTTGATAATTCTCTTTGGTGAACACAGGAGAATATTGCTTATATTAATCGGTTTTTCTCCTTACATCATTATAAATATCTTATTATATCTTGATTCCGCGTTTTTCTTCTTTACAAATTACCTTCTTTATTTCATATTCAACTGGAAGTCTGGGTCAGTAACGAGATACAGGTACTATGTGTTAAATGTTTTTCGCACTCCCAACAACCTTGTCTCATGCTTACACATCTTTATGGCTCCATATTTCCACAATGGTTACGTTTTCAAGTTTTTGGACAGCTTTATGAGGAAAATTGTCGCCTTTTAATATACTCTAAATGGAATCCTTTGTTATTAGAGCACTCGCAAAGTAGGATGTGTGAACTCAGGGCTGAGATAATACCTCTTGAGTTTCATATAGAGAAGGATGCTCTTGCCGGAATGCGCCAGGTGAAGTGGAATGCCCTCAGTGGAGAGGGATCCGCAGTTGTGATTGCCTCAGGAATTTATCTCGTTATTCTCAAAGGGACTGAGAGTTGCTCGCGGCATCGGATTCCGCACGGAATTCCTTCGTAAATGCTCTGAAAAGAGCTCCCACCTTGCGTACACGTAGGTATTTTGTCTAGTTGAGTAAATATCCGGGGATGGAACGGTAAACAGGATCATTTTTGTCCAAGTAGATAAGATTAGGCATCATCCTGCCGTTGTTATCATCCATCTGAAATTACCTTACTGAGTGACATTTACCAGAATTAAGCCTGCAGTCATACATCATAAGCCTAATTAAGGTATTAGTAAACCTACAGTCAGTCATACATCACTTAACCAGAAATTAAATTCTTGCTTCACTCCGATTTAGCTCTGAAATTAAGTCGCTGAGGATAATATTACCGTTTCTTTGTCTTTAATTGATGGCTTCCGCTGATTATGTCAAATTGAGTAAATTTTCAGGGTTGAAGTAGTTAACAAAATCATTTTTTGTCCAATTAGGCAAGGTTGAACATCTTCCTGCCGTCTCATCTGTCATTAGTTCCCGGGTACAATTAACCAGGATGAAATTCTGACTTCATTCTACTTTAGCTCGTAAATAAAATCCCTGAGGATAGAATTTCCGTTCCATTGTCTTCACGTGATGCTTTCACTGATTCCGCAGACATTATTCCTTCTCATTTGTCTCTAACTGTCCTGTGATGCTGTTCTCACTAGTCGTGTCCATTTCGAAGGAAATAATTAAGTGAAATATACCGTTAACCAAAAGGACCCATTCATAAAGTTTTATAACTTGTCTCTTGCTCGAATGGATTAGATTCCTGTTTATTTTATTTTCAGTGGGTTTTATGTCGTAATGTGTTTTTGGATTCAAAAGAGTCATATAAAAGGAACTTGAGGCTTTATACTTGCTTAGTAACATATTGTCTATTGCATCGTATGAAGTTCATAGAGTTGCTGCATATTTTGGGCATTTTCTTTTTTTTTTTAATAATGTTATCTCAGATTTTGTTATAAAATGAAAAATTAACGCATATGGAGGATTATTCAGACTATTGAAATGTTTATTTGTATTCTGAAAATTCTCAAATCCTCTTTTATGAATTTTAGAACTGATGTCATTTGCCATGAATTTATCCGTTGATACGAACTTTGAGATAGTGCTTCATCTATTTGCATTTTAGTAGAAGTAGACCTTAGTTTAAACTTATGAAAAGTTTAAATATAGTGCCTTTGTATTTTAAAACCATAAAAGACTATTAAATCCATGTAGGTCCTTCATTATCACTTTCGAAAAATGTAGTAAAATAAACACATTAAAAACATACTTTAGTTGGTTGAAGATGAATAAATTGAATTATGTGTGAAGGTGAAATCGAATTGTATGTGCATGGTCTATTTACAGGCTCGTCTTAATTGTCTTGACTTCATTAAACTCATTATGAATGCCATTTAAATTAGTATAGAAGTAAAGATTGAGCAATTTCGAGGAAGAAAATATCGAGGTTAAATTGCCTTTCGTCCGATGAAGATTTTTCGTCCCTCTCAAGCTTATCTCTTTCAAGAGTGTTGAATTTATCTGACCCGTGTCATTTTCTTAAAGTGTGCATTGCCATTGTGTGGGCGCCGAATCCGAAAGCATATTATATTTAAACCAGGGGCTTCACCCACGCTTCGCGAGCGTCGTTCCATTATGCATATGGACTGGTGGAATGCCTGCACGACCGACCTATCGCTCCAGAGAGGGAGAAGAAACCACTTCTACGGCATAAACGGAACTGCACTAAATACGAGAATTTCGATTTCGCAACTTGACTTCCGGGCAGAAGATGAGATATTTTTGTTTTTTTTTATGCTCCATTTTCCGCCAAAAGGCCTTCCTCATTCTTTTGCTTGTTTACTTCTCTTTCTTTCTCTGCACCAACCTCCTCTCCTCCTACTGCTCCGCCGTGAAGCTATTTGAAAGATTTTTTTTTCATCTTCCGCGATGAACGTCAAGTATAGCGTTGGACAGGAGCCAGAGTAAAAAGTTTTCCTCTTCAGAGAATCAAACCGCGGACCTTTGAGGCCGCTGGATAGATTTATAAGAAGTGTATTACTTACCTAAAGACGCCAGGAGGATGGCTGGAGAATCTATCGTCATCAAAGGACAAGGCAACACGGAGGAAATCCCACAATCCGAGCTGCATGATTTGAGATGCCGCGGAAATCTGTGAACCAATTATGCTTTATGAATCAATCAGGTTCCACCGTGACTCTGTGTGGCGTACATTTCTCCTCTTCGTCTGTTCTGTTTAAAAAAACATAGCTTTTACTGATGAAAAGCCTTAGCTATTTTAAAACCGAATAAAGGATACATTATATGCTGATTTCTCGAATAATTTATTTCTCAATGAACACTTTTCTAGCCGTATGAGTCGTTTGTAGCATCATTCCCATTGAACTAAAGCGTTTTGACTCCATTCCCTGTATTTAATTGAACACGACTCACAAACTAAGATTGATTGGTGCCTACAATTTATCACTGATCGCTTCTTTGGACGAATTCTCTTCTCATAAAGGTATTCTTTTTTTTGCGAAAATGGCCTTATTACCCTTATTTATTTATTTGATAAGCTCCATGAACAGCATGGAGGCCTTTTACATAAGTGGACATAACAGATAAATTAAAAATATTAACAGGTAAAAAAACAACTAAGTATTGTCAATAAGAATCACGTGATCACACAAACCATAAAAATATAAGATTATACAAGGAGTTGAAGGAGGTCGTAGAAAATAGGTCAAGAGAAGGTACTTAGCTGCAAGGAAATCGAATATTATTGGAATTATTAATAAAAGGGATCTTTGGGGTATAAAAGTTGGAATTTAGGAAAATGTAGAGGGTTGATGTTTCGGAAAGAACAAGGAGGTACACGAAGAGAAAAATATGATAGGAGATCATTATTTCGGAAGCCCCCATTAATGAATATTTATTTCCAATTTATGTCAGGTTGACGGTGGAGTAAGGCCTCAATTCTAAGGGTGAAAAGAAATTGTGGACGTCATAGTTTTCTCAGTGAGGGATTACGATGACGGAAATTACATATTTAATATATACAATTTTCCCTCGTGTTTTACCCTTTCTCGCATAAGAAACTGTAATTTCAAGCTCAATTATGCAAATAAAATTTCGTGGAAAGGTATGATGCTGTTCTTATTATCAAACAAGAAAGCCTCAAACAGCCAGAATATTAATAAAATGCCATTAAAGTCATTTTACCGTAGAACCACCTTAATTGACGCAATTCCTAATTCCATAGGCAATATTTAGGTGGTTTTCACAGGATGAGATTTTGTGTGCTATTACGACCCTTTAGGTATGACTCTCTTAAGAGTCGTTCTTCAAAGAAGCTAACCACTGCTGACGTGAAAATGTAGTGTGTATAAAAAATAATGACCCAATTTCAAATAGTTATAGTTCATCATTATCAACTTCTGAAGGCGATTCCTTTTCGAAATAGCCACATCTCTCTTTTCTTTACAGCTTCCTTCAAGTTAAGAGTACGATGTCAAGTTATCCTTACTCCGTCATTCTCTTGGTTTCTTCACTACCAGTTTACGTTCGAGTATCTTTCCTAGGAAATGATTATGCCTTAATACATGCCCAATTAGTTTTGCCCTTCTTCGTCCTATTGTTTTTAAAAGTAATTTTTTTCTTCCTATTCATCTGAAACTTTTTAATTACTTTTTCTATTTCCCAAATTGTTTTCTTTAGTTTTTGACAGATTTCCATAGTTATATTTTAATGTGATTATTTGTCACTGTGACAAAACATTTATAAAATAAAGCAGTAAATAAGTGTTTAAGTTCCACTCACTCTGCTGTAAATCCTCCATGTGCCCTCCACCTGCTACACAGATAATATTAGCTCGACATTTGAACTTGTCCACAACACGTTTGAGTGTGTCTTATTTAACAGAAATTACCGCAAACTTTATACTATTTTTGAGAGCATCAAAGTCTGAAGGTAATAGTTGAACATAGACGCAACGTTTTATGTGTCCCCACTGGAAAATTTCGCGAAGTGTTATACCTGGAAGTCTTGGGAGCCAAGAGTGTAGAACCATGTCTAATGGTCCCTTGCGATCCATCCATCCTTGAAGTTGAGAAACTCAATGCACATTCTGCTAAGCAGACTCAATGAGAATCTGTTTTGGGGCTTTCAGTAGTATCTGGCAGCTGTCATTTGAACCACCATGCACAATTCTGTAAAGCGGGTTAACTCTGCGGAGGAGGAGATGTTGACAACATTACTAGCCTTGACTGACTCTGACCCTTCGAGTCCCGTTCAAGGCTAATGATTTTTTCTCTCTGGAATTTCACACGGCAGTACATTAGTTTGTCGAGCTTTATCGGCTGAGGTCATTTCGCCGCCGTATTAATCCTTTACTTCCCTCAATCCCGTTTGACGGGGCACTTATTTCAGTTCTTAAAATCGAGCCAAATTCAGCATGCTCTAAAATGCTCCCGGAAATTTGTTCAATCGATTCTTCGATTTACAGTACTGATTGCAGAAATGAGTGTGAAACCTTTTATTTACATCCGAGTCTTGCGTCCAAGCACTAATCACAGGCGTGTTGCGCGTCCCAAAAAAATCTATGAGCTAAAATCAACTTAACATTGTTTTCACTTCGAAATGGTGTTATACCGTGTGTAGTGAGTTTCCCAGTACGTGTAAAATGTGCTAATAGGCCAAGGAAACTGCCCTTAAAATTAATGGAAGAGTAAAAACTGTTAGAGAGGTGTGTTGTTTATAGTTGTGAGATATTTGTTGCTGGTGGTCGTCATGTGTGAGATATGTGTTTGTTTTCAGTATGCGTGGTATATTATATCACTGGGTTGATGTACTTTTCATGTAGTGATCTGAAGAGATAATAAATATAGATTGATTGATAAAACTAAGCAAAAACGTAGGAAACTGTCGTGTAGTACAAAAAGCTTAAGTTAAGTATACATGATCAATGTAAACAAATAATGGCTTCTGCACATGCGCCGGTCATAAATCGAAACGGAGATTCGGACCGTGTAAAAGAGTACATCCGAGACGCAATCCAATTTCGAGTATGCTAAATTATGTTCGATTTTCAGTACTGAAATATTAAGTGTCATCTAAAATGGGTTTTAGTCGCTCACTCACTTGAAAGTCTGTCAAAGTAGGGAGATTTTCTATTTTGCAAGTATCGTTGTTTATGCTGGAACAATGCCAACAAACTCAATAACCTCTGCGCATATTGTATGAAAGGGTTCATCCGAGACATTCCTTGTACAATTTTGAGTGTACTGAATTGAGTCCGATTTTCACACTGAAATAAGTGCCGTGTAAAAAAGTCTTTATTTCCATTATTTGTTTTGCCTGAAAGCCGTAATTTGACACGTAAACCGAAATATGTCCGGTAAGTAATGGTACACGTCGTCGTATTGCTTCATTCGAGACTTCCGTGCGAAGTCAATTTATGTGTGTAAAGCCGCTTCGACACTATGCGATATCTCTATCATATCGAATTCATTGCATCGCAATGTCACACTGCTCCATTTGTTCCTCTCCACTGTGGGCGTTTCTGCGCGGCCACCACCTCTCACCTTGGTCGTTTCCCCACCCCAGTATCTCTTCCTCCCCTCCCATCCAACCACCCCCCCCCACCTCTTCGTCCCTCGCCTCCACCAATCCCAGCGAAGCTCTTCCTTCCGTCAATGACATCCCCAAGGGACCCGTTCGACTTTAAGAGCGCAACTGCGGGGAGGGGAAAGGGAAGAAGGAAGGAAGGATCTCTCAAGTATGCAAATGTAACTCTCTTAAGGTTTCCAGAGAGGAATGTCTTTCTCTCTATACTTGTCTCCTCTCGTGCTTTTCCCCATTGTCGTGCTGCTCTCCCTCAAAGAATTCCCTCAAGTCCTTCCGGTCGAGTCAAAAGTTGATGCGGAAATAAAATATCGACGTGTGTGTAGGTACGTATTCGGTTTTTGTCGAATGATTTAATGCTGTTCCCCAGTGGTACCGAAAGGCGGAGGGAATATATTTATCATCGATATGTTGCAGGCTGTTCGTGGTGAATTTTTACCTTTTTCATTCAAATACTTCCTACTAGGGACATTTTGAGGGATTTCTCCTTCTTCAATCCCTCGTCAGTAAGGCTCTTTCCAACCACAACATTATTTTTCGCGGAAATCGACATGTGCCAAAAATTAAGAAATGAAGGTGCACTAAACACGAATTATAAAAAAAACGATAATAATATATCTTTCATTCCATTCATATAGAATTTACAGTACAATACAGTACAATTTTAACAAATACATGGAATAGGTACCCCAGAGGAAAACCTGTTTCGGGGTTACCAGTATGAATAGTTTTACAACGGCAGAGCAGGTGCTATTTCTTGCTTGTATGTTACATTATTATATTAGTGAACAGTTATTAATTTTTTAAATAAATGAACATTTTCCGCCACAAGTAAATACTTAAGTATTATTTACTTTATTTGAAATCATTTAATTATTTATTGATATGATGACGTGTGACCGATGATGAATTATGATAACTCAAAACTTACGTTATTTTTCTGTAAATATTTTCAAAACTTAGGGATTATCCGAAAGTCAAGACGTACACATGCCTTACATTAGTTGTGAAGACATTAAGTTAGTACTCGAAAAAAAATCGACGGTTGGGACAAATCCATGTTAATTCAACACAGCGTATGATTTTCCCCTCCCTCCCTTATGAACCCGACTCGGTCCGATTTTGTCATGTCTGGTCAAACTTTTTTATACATTATTTCCAATTTGGATACGCTCATCCATTGATAACATTCACGTCAAATAAGCAAATTTCTGGTTTAATTTATAAATGATTAACTCTCACTAAACATCACAGTAATACACAGGATTTTTTTTCAACATACGAGGTCATATCATAATTGTATGGTTTTCCTTTGCGATTCTAGGGAAAAGTCGCGGTAGAAATATTTAAGGAACATTAGCATAACATAGTTAATTTTTTTCGAAAATTTCAAAGAAACTCATTGCGAAAATTTTTAAAATAAATTATTAGTTCAATAATCTCCCAATTTTAAAAATCTAAATCATATTATGTTGCAAAGCAAATTACAGCCCTTGTCAAGCCCTTAAAGTTAACCCCTATATCATCGCATAAGTCCATCTAAAATCTAAATTACTATACTTTTTATAATAAGATGTGTAACTCGACTATGAATTAGTGAGAGATTTTGTAAAAACATTGTTCAGAATGCTTTTACGAATTCTTTCGGTGACATGTTACATGAAAATCAACGAAGGACTGGCTGTGTATATGATCGATTTGGCATGGAATAACCCCGATAAGCTTATCTTTTTTCCTTACATTAACTCGTTCTTATGCCGCTCATATTTTTTCGTTTTTCCATCTTATATAGTTGTACCTCTTCTTCTACCCGTCTTAACTCTCTTCTTTATAGCATAGCCTTTAAAATTCCGTTGCTTCACAAATCGCAATCAATGCTTTTTTTCATTTCCTTTTAAGTTCCTTTCTCATTCCTTTTCCTGCGCTAACTCTTGCCTGCATTCCTAGTAACCAAGCCTATTTTCTCTTTTCCCTTACATATACTTTTCTCGTAAATATCCAATGTGTCTTTGCTCCTATGGCCACATTTCTGACCTATGTCTTTCCGGACCAATCGCATGGGAGTATTATCTAATTAACTCCAATGCTGATATTCCTCTCCAGACTCCATTATTGACTGTATTGGAGTTTTATCTGGCTTTTTTCGAGCTATTTTTGCTCGACTTTACCTCATAAACTCTCTCAAATCCAAGTGAATTCCCTTTCTCTTCGTAAATGCTTCCTTGGGAGGCTTTGCCTTATTTTCTAACCTGCCATCCCTTCTTTCGTTCAAAATATTCTCAAGAAGAGTACCTAATAACTAATTAAGGCAAATAGCAAATCTTCAAGCAATTGAACAAATCGGTATTAACTTTGCTGTTACAACATTCTGTTTATCTATGAACGCGTCTTAACTTTTTTTAAATTCCTTGTGAATATATTGCACGGTTTTCAAGTTGTAAGTGTTCTAATTGTTGCTTACGACTTTTCGACGGAAAAAACTCTGTTTTTTAATTCGAAGCCTCGATAGAAGAAATTTAAAATATAATTTAAAAAATTAACTTTCTAGATTCATAACGTCCAAACCATTAATGTGAAATTTTTTCATTGTAATTTGCCCATTGGCTACTGAAATATAACATATAAAACTCGAGCGTATTAACGTTCTGCATGGGCAGTATACCGTTTCACATGCTCTACCAACAGATCCCTCCGTAATGGAATTCCTAAAAAAAATCCTTAATGGGTCAAATCACCTCGGTAGTTTATCGTAAACCTTTGGTTTATATCGATACTATATCCATTTCAATAGTTTGATGATAAAAATTAAGAATATATTTAAAAAATAATTTTAAAAACTACCTTTCTAGATACGTAAAGTCAAAACCTTTAATGTGCAATTTTTTCATTACAATTTACCATTGGTTAATGAGATATAACGTCTAAAACTCGGGTGTATTAACGTTTTGTATGGACAGTGTACTGTTTTACCTGTTCTACCAACAGATCCCTCCATAATGGAATCCCTAAAAAAATCCATTATGGGTCAAATCACCTCGGTAGTTTGTTGTAAACCTATTTGGTTAATATCGATACTATATACATATCAATATTTTGATGGTAAAAAGGTCCACAATCCCTTTTGGAAACCGGGGAACCAAGCCCGGAAGTGCGGTAGCCCTAATTTTAAGTGCTTCCAGCATCCCGTCCCCTGTAATTTAATGCTGTGGAAGGACTTTCGCTGCGGAAAAGGGACTCTCATATCGTTTGGGTCGCCTCATTTGCATTTCTAGTTACTTCGCTCTCCCTGTGCGTCGCAATGCGCTCGCCACAGCGTACGCCATTATTTAGTACAAAGAGGGGAGAAAGGGTCTTATGTGTGCTCTGCGAGGGAAGGGGGAAGTGAGGAGTTGAAAGGCCAGAAAAGCCACTGGTCGCCAACTTTAAATCCGTAGCGCGAGACCATTTCAACTGCTTTGTTTTCCGGCTATTTAGTAACGCTACGTTATAGAACGTGGCTCTGTAATGACCAAGATAAGATGTAGGTAGATATGAGGAATTTGGAAGGGAACGTTCAGTAATAGAAGGGAGCTGACGACGGGGACTTCGGGTATGAATACAAAGAAGAGGCTGGTGAAGAGATTGATTTGAAGTGTAGCGTAGTATGGGGAAATGAACGTGGAATCTGAGATAGGAAGACGGAAATAGGCTACAGGCGTTCGAGATGTAGGTGTGTAGGAGCATGGAGAAGGTAAGGTGGATGGAAAGGAAGACAAACGAGGAAGTGCTCGGTATAGTTGGTGAGGATGAGATGAGGAGAAGGCAGAGTAGGTGTTTCGAAGGGGTAATGAGGAGCGAAGAGATGCTGAGGGCCCTGAAAGAGGGAAGGATAGCGTAAACGGGGATGGGGAAGAAAGAGAATAGGTTTTATGGACGGGATGAAGGAGGATAGGACTTAAGTGGAGATGAAGAATGAAATACTTGAGGCAGATCGGAGCAACTGTATAAAGAAGACGCTGGTGAAGAGCTTCATATGGGCTGTAGCGTTGAATGGGGCAGAAACGTAGACTGAGAAATGAGGACGAGATTAGGCTGCAGGCATTCGAGATGTAAGTATTGAGGTGCAGTGTACGGGAAGGAAAACAAACGGAGAATTTCTCGGTATTTTGGGTGCAGAGACGAAACTTCTGGAGGAGATTAGGGGGAGACAGGTTAGGTGGTTGAAGAAGGTAATGAGGGGCGAAAGGTATCTGAAGGCCGTGATAGGGGGGTGGATGTTGGGTAAGCGGGGAATGGGAAGAAAGAGAATAGGTTTCATGGACGGAATGATGGGCAGGACGTATGCGTAGATGAGTAAATGTACATAATTGGTGGACATGTAAACGCCTATAGGAATTTTACTTACTTCTATATAAAACTTAGCTTAGGTAACTGGTAGATCTCCTAATCTATTAATATAAAAAAGAATGTTTGTCTTTTTATCTGTGTCTTTTATACAAATCTACAGTTTTACTCTGATTGTGCTTATATTTTGCAGACTAATACTTCAAGACAGGAGAAATATTATAGGCTATTTTAAAAAGATCTCAGAGCCCCAAAAAGTCCCCAAAAGGGGCCCTTTTGTGGTCTACGCTACGTATTGGGTTTGTGCAGTGGTTTTATTTTTTGCTTTTTAAAATTACTTCCGCTCTAGATAGAGAATTGGGATTTTTTGTCAAATGGCTGAAAGAATGTAGTTTATGATTCTTTCAATCAATTATCTTTTTCAATTCTCTTTTGTCTGAAAATCGCATTTTTAGCTGCAAAAATGCACAACTTTCTTTGAAATCAACAATAGCATATTTGCTTGACAAACCAGATTTTGTTCTTTAAATTTAAAACGCATTTAAAATTCATTTTGCTTAGTCAAGCTGATTAGGAATGCCAGACATTGGGTTTTGTTCAGTTGCTTATTTTTTAAACTACTTTCACTCAGGATAGAGAGTTAAAATTATTTTATCAGATACCCGAAAGAATGAAGTTTCTAACTTTTTCAATCGATTCTCCTCTTATATGATATGATGAGTTATGAAGGAAGTACGATCCCGAGCAACGCCGGGTAATTCTGATAGTAACAATAATGCATCAGACGGTAACAACACCATTGCAGGGGGGGGGGGCGTGTAGATCTTCGCATGGGAAATGTGTGTGCCTGGAGTGAGATTTGGATGGAGAGTTTCAACCATCCCAGTCCATCTCTTCCTTTCCCCACTCCAACGAACCCTAACTCCCTTCTCCTGGTCTCATCCGCTTCCGCAATCCCTTCTCTTTCTCTACCACTGTATCTCTCCCTCTCTCCCCCTGTTTCTCTCTCTCTAGCACTGCATGCCGCAGGGGGACGTTTTCCCCGGCTGGGTCCGGGTCTCGCTTCGGCGATCCACGGGGCCGAGGCGGTGAAGGGGAGTTTTTATAATGCGTCACCCCGGGGGGGTCATTTCGTTTTGCGTTTCGATGACGCGCTTGGGGGCGAGGTTTTCTATGCGTCCTCTTTTGTTACATTATATATCATGCTACGTTACTTCGTGAGGCACGGAAGATTAAGTAGAAAACGTGTCATGCTCGATTTAATACGAGACGTCACGATTTCTAGCTGCCTAGGCGTAGGGCTTTCCTCAATTAGTTGTCAGTAGGTATGTGGTTTTATGGAGAATTGTTTCCTGTGAAATCTCCTTAAGTTGTTTCCACCGTCACTTGAATTTCGTTTCATTTTATTCATATTTCGTCTTGCTTGTAAAGATGTACTCTATTTAATCTGAGTAACAAATTTCGTTCTTTTCCACGCTATTTTATTCCCTAATTGAACTTGAAATTACATTTTATCCATTTGGAGACTGGGAAAAATACAGGAAAAAATATTCCAATTTCCCATGCAATATAAATCCCATTTTCGTGGTTCACCCTTTACAGGCAGGGAAAAATACCGAGAGATTGCATTAAAGTATGTATATATTACCTCCTTATTTTGTGAGTAATTAGCCAATTACTGCGATATTTGAAGTCAAAATGCGGTAAATTCCATACAAATGGCGCTGCAGTCTGCACCTATGGCTGGAAAAATGTAATTATTTAAAATATATTCGCTGAAGTATGTACCTGCACGTTTTGCACGTTAACCTTGGTTACGTATGACGTCAGCGAAAGTAGGGTTTTTTAACTAAATAGACTAGAATTTGGAATTTAGTATTTTATTGACTCACACAGTCGCGGTGGAATCTCCTTCTGGCCGTAGGTGCAATGTTGCCAATGTCAGCAGAAAAATTGACATAGTGCCATGCTGTACGCTAATTGCACATGTAGGGGGTCTTCCAATATTCAAATATAATTCCTTAACGTAACTGACTCAGGCTAGTGTTAGCGTTTTAACTTAAACTTTTCAGTTAAATATCAGCAGTTATAAACCATCAAAAATGCATTTAGAGCTCCAAATTTATCTTAGACATGACGGGAGTAATGTTTTCATGCCCGCATAACAAAAAAATGGGCATTCAAATTTAGAGTATTTTTTCATTCGCCATAGGGGAAATAATGATGTCAGATACATCTATTTTTACTTTTAGCAAATATTAATCGTACGATTCCAAGATAGTACTAATTGAAGATGCACTGAAATATTTGTAAAATATTCTGAAGTATGTGTATAAATCCATCCGCAATTTATTTAACAATAAGCGACAAACAAACAGTATGCAGCGGTGATTAGATATGATGAATGCTAGAATCGATTCGACGGAAAAACACGACAACGATGCATTCGTCTATTTTTTGTCTTTTATTTATGAGCTCGATAGAGTCATAAACTAATAAATAATATTATATATCAAGGGTAGTGTCTGAAAATTTCAGGTAACAAATTAATTCAACAAAAAACAACACAAAAACAGCATAATGTCGAAGAGAAATTGCAGATGCACGAGAGTGGAGGATGTCATCAGCCATAGTGCCAACAGTATATATGGAATATATTTGCTAAGTCCCAGGCCATTCTTAAACTACTTTTTAAATTAATATTACAAAACCATCTCTCCGAAGAACAAGCTTGCGCGGGGAAAGAGGTCAAATATCGGATTCGAGGTATTTGATCAGGACGTGTTATGGTGGAAATTTCTTGTATTTTTCTCTCTACATTCTAAAAACCATTTCGCACAGTACATGATTCAGCACAAGACTTAATATACTAACCGGTAATAGATATTGGGGACGGAATTCAGTATGATTAGTGCCGTCGTAGAAGGTTACACGCGATCATTGTACTTGCAATGGCGGGAAGCGGTATTTCCTTTCATAACTTAGAGTATGTCTTCTATAATATTCAATTAACCAATATATGGCAGCAGGTGATCAAAATAACGGTTGGGGTATTTTTATTTATTGTTCGTTTCGTAGCCTAAAAGTTACTGATGGCCAAAAGGAGGAATAGATGGCGCTGATTTCAGAGAGTAAAAATCGCACAGTGGCTGTAAAGGATAGCGTGATTGGTCGACGTCTTCTAGGTTCTACCACAGTCTATAGACTGTGGTTCTACTGGGAGTTAGTATCAAACATTTACCATATCAACGGTGAAATCAAGTAGCTCAGCGAGATTGATAGTGATCATGCTTGTTAGCCAACATGGTGGTTTTAAGTCACACGATACTGGAAAGTTATCATGCTAGCGAGTATCCTCGAGCTTGTGCTATATGAATTATAGTATGATGCGGGCTTAAAATTGTAAATGTGAAAAATCACATGTTTTGGATCTCTTCTGTAAAATTTCACAGGATTCACGCAGAGCTTGAAAAAAAAACCCTTGGTCTGCTACCCAAATGGGTGGGTAGATTTAAGAAAGCTACATAATCGAAAAAATAAAATTGCGTGATTGGAAAAAGTGTCCCTTTTCACGCAATGTCTAATCTGACATGAACGCATTTCTTCTGGTCTGCTTTTCCATTGGTCCATGATGTAATTCCTGACAGTGCTATGTCTAAGCACGAATACTTTCACATAATATTTCCTCGTGAATCTTAAAATTCTTTCTAAATTAATTTTCACACATATACTTTACTGTTGCAGGCTTCAATTCGTAGAAGTTGCTAAATATCAGTACTCATGATTAAGACAGCTTAGTACCTATTTTTCTACATTATTGTAGAAAGCTCTCTTAATCATGAGTACTGAATTTTCACACTTTGTCGTGAACCTGTACTTATGCCTGTGAGACGGTTCCTGAAAAGGTAGAAGAATCCCTGTTCACCAGGAACTGCCCAATCCAGCTGGAATCCGAAAATGCTACCTGATGACACAAAAGCGCTGCGGAAGCCCTCGCTTACTAGTTTCAGGAATATCGTTTATTGTCGCGCCGCTATTAAATCTAATATGATATCGTGGAATTCTCGCTTCGCGTGTCACAGAGCATACCTTGAGTGTAATTATGTCCACACCCACTTCCCAGGCTCGCTCGCGGCAGCTCTAAATGTGTTGCGTGTGAAGTTACGCTGTAAACTTTTGGCAACTGGAACTTGCTGCCGCGCGACTTCTAATTAGATGAGGAGCGTAGAGACGCCGTGACTGGGGCACAACGAAATTCAACCTGCCGGATTCGCTCTCATCTCATGCGTGATGTTCATCATTTGCGATGTTTGCTGACGTAACTTAATATTCCACATATTACTACACAGTCCACACTCATTCAGCGCATTACATGATTTATACAAGGATTGGAAGGAAATTCCTGAATGGCTTGTTACACCCTGCATCTTAGAAAGACGCGGGGTGTATCCAACATGCAAGGTAGATCATAAGATGAGCTACAACATGCAATTTTGACTTACTCAAAAGATAAAAACTTTGTAAAATTTCACGGAATTTTTTAATAAACGATCGGTTTTTTTCTGTAAAAAACTTGAAATACATAACCGTAAATTTAACTTCTTTGTACAAGTACCCACGCTACTTAATTATTTGCTAAACGATGAGATTTCGCCAAGTTGAGCCTGACTCTATGGATTCTTAAATGTAGACAACGAAAATTCAACAATCTGAAACACTCATCCTTGAATCGAGGAATCCATGGTACCACTTATTTTAACTTTTAATTGTTACCTTGACCAAAATTAGTCCGGTTAGCAAAACAAAATAGTTCATTATAACCACGATAAATCCAAACACACTACCCCAACATAGTCTTGTTTTGAGAATAAATAATTAAAAAAAGAATAAAAGGGGTAAATATATATGAATAAATAAATAAATACATAAATAAATATATATATATATATATTTTAAAAAACCCCATTGAGATTGTTGCATTCTATTTTTTTATACAAATGCCAGTTTCTGTTGTAATTTGGACAGAGGGGAGAGGGAGTAGGTTCAAGGTCAAAATAGGTAAGCACTGGGAAGTGGTAGGAGGAGCCTGAATATAGAACCTCACTGGAGGAGCTGGCGGGTGCATTTTGGCTTAGGGCAAAGTCTAGAATGTCACTGGATCCGTCAGTTTGTATGTGAGTAGGTTCAGTTGGGGAACTTACTGTGATATTGTGTTTTAGTGTGTATTTGTGTAGAGTGCGGCCTTTCTGGTTTGTGATTCTGCATCCCCAATTTTTGTGTTTGCTGTTTAAGTCTCCAAAGACAAATGTTGATGTGTTAGGGCGTAGAATAATGTCAGTGAGTTTCTTTTTTGGTGAAATGTAACAAGATAGAATGTGAAGTGTATGTGTTCTGGTGTAAAGTTTTATGGCTGTGGCTTCTAGATGGGTGAGGTTTGGGAGCTGTATTTGTTCGTGTGTAATGGATCTTTTTATGCATGCGGCCACTCCTCCAGCTTGGTATGACGATAATGGGCGGTCAAATCTGTAGGTTTTGTAGTTTGGGCAGAATATTGATTTACTTGGGTTCAAAAAAGGTTCGCTAAGTGCGATGACGTCGGGGGAGTGGTACTGGATTAGGGAATGCAGTTCTGTGATTCTGGCATACTGAAACCCCAAGGAAACCCCGCCGATATGGTAAAAATTTTGTGCCAATGCGAAAAGTTATGAAGACGTTGGCCATTATCGTCCACGAATGATTGACAAACCATGTCTGCCATCTTGTTTGGGTTTAATCAAACGAGTTCTCGGGTACTTTTCCTGTATTTAAAGTTTTATTTCCCTTATTTTATGTATTTCGGCTTGAGTTTAGTAAAAGTGGTGCATATTATTTGTGTTCCCTGTTTTTGAAAGTATCAGTAAACGCAATTTTCTGACTAATTTAGACCATTATTTTCATTACAGATCAGATTGCGGCAAGGAAAGTTTATCTGAACCGAGAATTTAACTATTTGTCTCATATTCTCTCAGCTAACGAGCAGTCATTAGCATAACGCAAAGCAGAATTCCTAATTTTTTAAAGTAATTTTGTAGTGACTTGATAGAGTTGCGATTCACTAGAGCTGGATATTTCTTCCGTGGTTCGAGTTCCTCTTTAGGTGAACATTTTCCTGTATTTGCCAATTTTCGTTTCCTTTGAAGGGCAGTGGTTTTGCCTAAGTTAACACATGAAAATACATGGTATATGGATACAAAACTGTGTTCATTTTTATTGATTAATTTAACGTACGACCGGTTTATTCTTATAGACGGCATCATCATGTCTACAGGCCTGATGGTATTGTGACGTGAGGGCCTGATGATGTCGCCCATGTAACTAAACCGTTCTTATATTCAATTGATCAGTGAAAAATACATAGTTCAGTAATGTTGTCCCGGGACATGTGGAGGATGTTATGCATGATGAAAAAAGACTCTTTGCAATTTTCCACTGATAAATGTTTTATGATGTTTTACATCCTTGGTAAACCATAAGGCTTTTTTAGGGTCTTTTATTTAGTGAATTAGGATTTTTCGTTATAATTTTCAGGTAAAAAATATTTACTGGTGATTAGTTACTTTTACTGTTTATTACCAAACTTTTGGTGATTATCGTTTTGAGGAAAGTTTGGTCATGGCGGATTAATGAAGGCTATGGGGTTTCGGTGAATAGAGCTTGGACTTTTTTTAGGCTTGGAATTTGCACGTACTCCTCGGAATGTTTTCGCCCGCCATACCATGCAGAATTCAACATCCTAATTATGTGGGGCAATCAGCCGCGTTCATTACCGAATCACCTCCGGCATTTACAAAGGGGGGGGGGAGAATTTAATCTACTGCAATCTAGGGTCCCGCCCTCAAATGCACCGGAAGCGTCACGGTCTTGAAGCGAGCGCTCGAACATGGAACATGGAACCCGGAAGAGCCTGCCTCAGGCTCTTCCGGGTATTCCCTTCTCGCTTGCCATGTTTACTGCCGCTCTTGTAGTAGGTGGCTAGTAAATAAATACGGCAGAGAGGCTTGCAGTTTTAATAGAGGATGGGATTAATTACCAGCTGATTTTGTATTTCTCGTCATCTCCTGAGACTTTTACGGTACATGCTGTAACAGAGACTTTTTAGGGAAGGAGTTTGAGATTATTGACCTGTATCCCATGCCCCAACTGTCATGTGAGCGTATTTCAAACTAAAATTTAAGTATTTAGCAGGGAACCGCATGCTCTTTTTCAGACATTTTCGATTGAACAATATAAGAAACACTTTCAAAAGGCTGGCGTAACAGTGTTTGGCAAAGATGCAGAATTTAAGGCTGAGAAAGGCTATCAGTAGATTTAAAAAGAGGATCCGGTGCGTATTTTTAGGAGGTGGGTTTTATAAAACTGCAAAAAGGAAATCGCATTCAAGGCCTAAAAATACATTTTATAATGTTTATTTAAGGAACATATGGAAAGTGGTAAGGGAATAATTAAATGAATAGAATGGAATATTTAGGGGATATTTTAAGTTCGCACAGCTCTGTGAAAGTCTACTGTTGGCTCTACCGTATTAAGGTTGGTACGTAATTATATACCTAAATTAATTACTCCGGTTACCAGTGATAAAGTGATATTTATTATGCGCCTGGTTCAGAACTATAGCAGTGAGAGTAGTACAAATATTAAAAGGTCACTATTTCCTGAAAATGTTTTTAGACCAAGTTAAATAATTGTATTGGTAGTCACAAATTCATAACTAGTATTTAATTAATGTTGACTCTAATAACTGCCTTCCGTTCCTTTGGATACATCCTTGACTTCTGTTGGTTACCTGCTGAATATTCTGAGATCATGGAAGTGTCTGTATTTTATATTGTGTACATTTTTTAAACCCTTTGGCCCATATATTTGGTAATTTGATGTGCCAAATATCGAGTAAAACAATGCCATCTTTCGGCCTTTTTATCGAGCGAGCTACAGAGAACTCCCAAGTTCGTTTTCATAGAGTATCTAGATTCCATTTTGGGAATCAATTTATTTCAGTTTTTCATTCCCTGTTTTAAAAATATGTTTTGAGTCAATTTTTTCCATCAATTTATTCCATAATTTTATTATTTTCTTACTCGGTAATAACTGGAGGTCGGACTAACTCCATTGAACTTTAAGTGCAGCGCATAGCGCTTTTGATCGAAGATATTCTACTCACTTTTCTTGATATACGTTTGTTTATTGGTGGACATGGCTGTTTAAAAATAAAATTTCTTGGTATATACCATTTAAATATCTCAGCAGTATAAAATGAGTGGGATATGAATTATCATGGAAAATGGGAAGCTTTCTTTCTATTATTTCCCTTTTGGGTTCCTTTACTTCGGGAAATGGATTTTAGTTGCATTTTTTGATATATCCTGTATTTTTTGCTGCATTTTTTAAGGACCTTAGTAAATTACTATCGTAAATTTGCAGTTCATTTTCGTGTCGTAGCGAATAATGTTGTAGTTTTGGTTGAACATCCTTGAATACTTTCAAATAACTTCATACTTCTCTCGTTTATTTTTCTTTATTTTGATACATTTTTGTTTTTGGGAGTACATAGTTCGATATTCCACAGGGGTAAAATCATTCACCTTCACTGGGATTCGAACCCGGATACTTCGATTTCGCGCCGAGTGCATTAACCAGTTAAGCTACCGAGGCGTCCTTCTCCCCTATGGATTATTTGAAATAAGCCAATACATAGTTCCTCATGTGAATGTTTTTTTTTCAAAATACTCTGCTCAAGTTTCACCTATTACTTGTCGAAGCATAAAAAGACATGATGGAATCTGGAAAAATGATTCTGTGAAATGGATTGGAATGATTGATTCACCTCTAATCGATTTTCTCATGACTTCGAGTTATTTATTCCCCTCGGATGGACACTATTAGTCGATAATTGTGTCAAGTCCCGGGCGTTAAAAGCTTGGTCTTTGCTGGGTACCTCGTAATTTACGCGGGCAATCCATTTGTATAGAATGTACAGATGACCCAATTTCCATTCGCTGCGTTTCCAACATAAGAGAGTAATTTCAACGAATATGGAAGCATTTGGTGGGTGGAAAGGAAAAAATTGACCGAAAAAAATGAGGTTTAAGATTAATTTTGGAATTGATGAGTTAACGAGTCAGGGAGACCAAAGGGATGTTTTTCAATTCTTTGGATATTCAGTGAATTTCCTCCAGCAACCGTTTAACATCATCCCAGGCTCGATTTTGCAGAGAATTATTTTACCGATGGGTCTGTGTGATATTTATATCCACGCAGTGTCTCCTCTCTACCCCTACCACCACCACCAGGGAGTGTGGCAGGGGGTGAGTTTTTTTACAATCAAGATACTCTACTTTTTATCCTGTCAATGTTATAAAAACTAGTGGTACTAATGTAAATGCTTCTACATAAATGCACGGAGATACAAGAGTTATTCATGAAGCATGTGACTCATGCTTTTAGTACTATCTACTGATCAAATTATAGCTAATGCGCTAGAGAGCGAATCAAAGTTGTAGCTACTCTACCTATCAACCTAATTACTAAGTCTCATCGGCAAAAATAATGTTAATATGGCCTCTTTTCGTTTGCGGTGAAATGAAATTTCAAAATAACATTAATCTTAATCGAACTATAGTTCAGTTCTCTGATGAAATTATGAAATTGATATTTAAGTTTTCAAACTTTTGAGTTTTCATAGCGGTTGAGCTTTTGATATTCTAATGACATTTCTTTCTTTACAGGTAAGTCCCGAGATTGACCGTGAGATGTAATGGCTGGTCGGTGAGTGATATCTAATTAATGTTTTGTTTAGAAATCATCCAATACTTTTCTGGATTTAAGCCATCGCCGGTCAAATAATTTTTTTTACTACGCATAGTATTTCCACCCGAACCCTAACCAATGAATTTGGCCGTCTCTGTTCTTGACCCGGCTCAGGCACTAATATATTCTGGATCATTGATGGTTATAGGTGATTGGTTACTTGCTGGTTACTTGCTGGTAAATAATCATTAGAATTATATTTTTTTCAAGTCGGACGTGAAATGATTAGGATCAGAATAAAAAATTCAAATGCCTCCATTTCTTGCCGATTCTTTTGATCCGTGCGGATAATTTTTTAAAAATTTTATATTTGTCACAGTAAACTTATCCTTTTTGAAGAATTTGTGTGCTTAGTAAAGTTATCTCATATGAATTTTATTGATGTTGGCTTCAGAGTAGTAGGTGTGCTTTGATTAGTTTAAAAAAATGTATTGACTCTTCAAGTGCACGAGATCTTTAGATCGATACTGTTCATTAAATAGTTCTCAAGGCTGGCGATAACTTTGTTCGGTAAACAGATATACTCCCTCTTTTTATCTTAGCGCCTATTCTTTGACACACACCCCAAATATATGTTGATGCATGCCGTCTTAGAGGTGTTTGGCTGTCGTTTATGGAACGCTTTTGTAAATGGCTGAAAGCGAGGAGGAAGATACTAAAATTGGGTTGGCTGATTTTGAGAACCCATAGGTCGCGAGTTTTAGTCCTATTTCATTTGTGGATGCTCTTTCACGATAATGAGTGGAGTGTTCAAATGACTGTGACGTCTATCCTCGTCTCGTCTACCTCTTCTTATATCGTCCATAATTCCTACCCTTTTCCTTCCTATAACACGCTTCCTCAGCGTTCTTCCCTTTCACCCTCTTCAACTTTCCCAGGCCTCTCAACACGTCCTCCGTCCATAACATCTGCCTTCTCCGCACCTCCGCCACTAACACCTCTACTTTCACCAACTCTCTCTCCTCTTCCACCATATACAATACCTCCTCGCCACTCAGCTTACCCTCTCCATTCTTCTACAAACTCACTCTAGAATATTCTTAAATGCCTCCAGTCAACGTACATCCTCCCTCCTCGCTGACCAAATTTCCGACCCATACAGCGCCACGCTCTATATTAGTCTTTGCTAGTCTCTACTTCATGTCACTTCTCATATCCCCAGATCAGACCTCATTTGTCTTCTAATTGAAAATGCTTCTTTGGCCAGGGCAATTATACATCTGATGTCCTCACCAAAAGGAAAAAAATCTCATCGGTCACCTTAGGGAAAAGGAGAGGTATTTGCATTGGTCGGTTTCAATTCACGCAGCCTGAGATTAAGTTACATTCTACTGCTAAATAAATTTATATCCTTGCGTTCTGCAGGGTTGTTCTTAAAATATACCCTCCCGTTCAATTCGAAAGACCCTTAGGAGTCCAAATGACATATCAGACAGGTTCCCACAGGTTGACACCCTATAGTTTGCCAAATAGCCGGCACTGGTGACATTCTAGATTTCATCCCGGGAAACCACCGTCGAGAGCTTGCGACTCTAGCCTGAGTCTGGCACATTGTCCTCCTTCGTTTTGGTTTCCCAATAAAACGTTGAGATCAATGGAGCTCGTAAAACCTAAGTCCTTCCCTTCTCGGCGCGTTTGAGTCCGAATGACGTATAGGCAGTTGCGCTCCTTGCGAAATGGTCGACCACCGTCTCGTCTTGAACGACGGAACATTTCACTACCTATTAACCCTGAAGATGTCTCTCTTCTTTCTGCAGCTATCGAAGTCCTCACTGCTCCCCCTCATCTTGCAATTCCAGCTTCTTCCGTTCCAATCGGCGTCTCAAGCCTAAGAGAAATGTCGTCCATTAAGATAGGAATTTGAAGAAGAGTATAAGTAAAAAGAGAAGAAAAGAAAGAATCCAGCATCGATTTAAGCCTCCTCTTAACGCCACGGTATAGCGTCCCAAACGAGAGACCAAATTCCAAGCCTGCAAAGCTCTCTTAATGACTCCCAAGTTGAAGTCGAATTATTGCCTCAGGAAGTAGTTGCTGCGCAAGGTTGGTATGGGTAGAGATTAGACTGTCTCTATAATTTACTTACCTGGGTTGGAGACAATGGGTATAGTATCAGTGAATTTGGACAAAAAATGGCGCTAGTGAAGGAGGCAATCAGCAATAGGAGATAACTAAATACGGGGACCTTGCTTAAGAATTTAAAGATGAGGATGGCGAAGAGTGGAGCTTTTTATGGCGCAGAAACGTAGACTCAGAGAAGAGAGAATGAGAATATATGGCAGGTGTTTGAGATGTGGATGTGGAGGAAAATGGAAAAGGTGCGTTGGGCAGAAAGGAAGACGGCCGAGGTAGCACTTGGTATGGTTAGTGAGGAGAGGAAATTTCTGGATGAGGCCAGAGGAAGGCAGAGTAGGTGGTTGGAAGAGGTCCTACCTCTTTTCATCCCGTCCACAAAGCCTATCCTCTATCCTTCCCTTTTTCGCTTACCCAGCATCCTCCCCTCTATCGCGGCTTTTCGACATCCCTTCGCCCCTAATCGTCTCTTTTAACCGCCTACTTTCTCCTCCTAATCTGTTCCATAAGCTTCCTCTCCTCACCTACCATACGAAGCACTTCCTCGTTCATCTTCATGTCCGTCCACCACACTTTCTCCATTCTCCCCCCTATCAACCTCTCAAACGCCTGCGGCCTATTATCGTCGTCTTTCCTCAGACCCTTCGGGGTATATCTGGTTAAATTTGAAGGCCACGCCAGTCGTACCTAGATGGTTACATGGTATTGCAGCGGTAGATAGATGGTAATCTACCAGTCTATGAAACTCGCCTCGGGCGCGGATATTGCTTCCTTCGCCTCAGCGTTAGGGGCACAACCAAATTGGTCTCAACTCGCCCCCTGCATCGTTATCTCTCCCTCCTGCTCATTTCCCCTTTCAATCCCCCGTCAATTTTCGACCACAAAAGGTCTACCCTACTCCCACTCGCACCGTCTATTCCACCTCACAACCTTCAGTCCCTAATTGCCCTCCCATTCCGGGCGGGAAAGGGTTTTGTGGGCCCTGAGGGGTTAGGGGGTTGCTTTTCTCTTCGCCCACGACGTCTTCTTGGCTATTTAGAGACCCTCCAGTGTCCTCCGCCCTAGGAGAGAGCCATCATCAACATTTTGCGGACAAGGTGAGACGGAGAGAAGGGAACTGACGATAGCGGAAAGATCTTACCCCCATCAAACTTAATGCCCAGGCTCCGGACCTTTCGAGACTACATTTCTTCTGTTGAATTTACGCCCTTAGGTTATTCTTTGGAATAGATGGAACTATACGCCAAGATGGAGCAAGCGGTTGAACCGTGAAAATGCGCAGTCATTAACAATATATTTCTAGTATTTTCTACACGAATCGGCGCCTCATATCAGGAGGGAGGATATTAACTGGATAACATCTAAAGGAAACACTTTGTAAATTGACCAAGAAGATGTATGACACCGAACTAGGTTTCGTCAATTTGTGCCATTATCAAATGTCTTGGTAACGGCAGAAGTTACCGAAGCCTAGGTCGGTTGTAATAAATTTCTGTGGAAATTTACAGTGTTTTTAAAGATGTTATTGAAGCTGTTAAAATGTGAGTCATCACTATTTTATGCCAAGTCTTTTCTACACGAATCAGCGCCTCATATTTGGAGAAAGAATATTAGGTAACGCCTTTAAGGAATCACTGTGGACATTTCCAAAGGAAAAGTTTATTACACCGAGCTCGGCTCCGGCAACTTGTGCCATTTATCAAGGGCCTTGGTAATGGCGCAAGTTGCGAAAAACTATGACGGTTTACATAATAAATAGTTGTTGAAATTCACAAATTGTTTTCTTAAAGATGTTATCTGGCACTCAATTCCTTGGATATTTGGATATGAATGGCACCTTGGGGACCACTGCTTTTCATAATCATTTTCTCACTACTTGCTCAGAATTCTGCCAATAGATGCATGCAAAAGTTAGAAGGAATCCATTTTTAAGCACAATTTATGACCAATACACAACAAAATATCCAATTTCATGCGTGTGTACTTCCCACCTATCAAGGTTGTGGATGGAAGTATCAGGAGAGATTTAAAAATACCTGCATTAAAATCCCAAAGTGTTGCTTTCTCCCTTTTGATGAGTGTCATTTGGTACGGCTAATTTTTTGTTGAACTACCACTTCACTCTCAGATGCATGATGACATTGTCCTATTCCTTCAATTGCCGGAGTCTCAGTACTTCCTCTGCCCTACTGCTCTACAGATGCTGGTAGAGAAAGTTATAGTTTTACGTGAATATAATTACTCAGCATCTCCCTCTTTTCCACTTTGCTTCCAACACTCTCACAAATAAAACAAATTACTAAATTCGCTTAGTATGTGAATGAACTTTATGATTTCATACTATAAAACGAATTAATTGTTAATTTGTTAATTTTATCCCTTCTCATATTTTATAAGGTAAAATAGAAAAACCCTAGTGATGTATATAAACGAAAAGCATTCTAGGAATATTTTTTCTGTCAACTCTCTGCTTCCCAAACAAGGAGAAATGTATATGCTTACATGCTCGTTGATCCCCGCCTGCCTTTTCTCTGGTATCTTTAAGTGAGATATGTAGGATTGAATATAAATGTTGGAAATGGATGTTGTCCGGGAGGACTTACTTAGTGCAGTCGTCCCATAACAATTAATCGATTAGTTGGTTATTTCTGGGAGGCTGTCGACAAATGAAGTCATTAGCGCTATCGAGGAATTGATGGGTAGGATGGTAAGGGAAAGATTAGGTTGTGAATGGAGGAAGGGTGAAGAGAAACCTTGTGTCTGCATTTTCCTGATCTTATCGAAAGGCGCTCAGAGGCATGGGCGTATTTCCCATCGTGACCCACCCACTTTTAGGTAGGTCCTGTTCGCCCCCCCTTTGTGAAGAGTACACACATCAATTTCTATAAAAATTTAACCAACCAAATATCTTTAAATAACTACTTAAAAAAGAGCTAGCAAGGAAATATTTCGTTTCTCCCTCTGAATCCCATTTGAAAAACGAAATTCTGCCTGTGCTTGAAATATGAAGACTCGGAGTTTTCGATTTATTTCCGACTCACTGGGTGATGATGAAAATTCCCTGAGAATTTCATCCCTCCAGCTTGTTTAGAAAAGCTCAGGAATTCGTGTCAAAGAGATCTGACGTCATCTGACGTTTTTCCGTGTAGTGTCGCGTGTCATGTTCATGATATGGTTTTACTCCTCATCGAGCGAACGTGTTTATAGGTATAGAAAAACTTGGTGGCACTCATACGAGGAGAAGTGGAAGTCAGTGAGGGTAAATTAAGCGTCAATGAGCGGCCAACGGTACAGAAGAACACCCGGAGAGACCTCTGGGTGAAAACTCAGCCTCTTTATCCCACTTCTCTTGCATGCTCTCCTCTCTTTGCGTCATGTTCTTCTTAAGCAGGTGCCACCAAGTTTCGCTACGCCTATACAGTGGGTGATGCGGCGGGCATAAAATACATAACGACGGTAAAGAAGTCCCCCATCAATATTCTGGACCCCCACGCAGCCAAATTCTAGAAACGCCACGGTCCAGGGGTGCACGGCTTAACGTCCCATCCGGTGGATCATTACTGCATTTAAAGTTCCCTCCTCGCGGCACCGCGGTAAGGATCGGGAGGCTAGTGAAAGTCTATGTGTACCTATGATATGTAGTTATTATTTATTTGCAAATATAATTTTCATATTCATATTTTCAGAAATATTAATTGAATTATTTATGTGAATTTATATATAATACATGCGTACTCACCACTGCGTCATTATCCATACTCAGTGTTCCACTTCTGTTTTCCGTTCCGCGACGGCCACACCATTTGTTTGATTAACAATATTTCGGCTTTTTAAGACTTCATCGTCATCTCAGTAAGTTCTTATCTGATGATGACGCGAAAACGCTCATAAAATATATTAATAGGTTTGCGTACTAATTTCATTTTATTGGTGTGACCGAAAGTTCATGCTGAAAAAGAAATACTTGGGATATTCAGTCGTAATATTGTTGAGCGCGAAGTTTGAAATCAGCTGGGGACACAACATTATTTAAAACGTAAAGTTAGATGTAAAACACATAAGAAGGGTATATTTTGGACGCTGCGCTGAAAAAGGCACGCCACCATGTTGGTTTTGAATTTGACGTCACTTGGCAGTAAACACCGTGCTAGTATCGCATAAAATAGTTTTTAATTTATTTTTAATACAATCTAATACAATCAACTCAAAATATTTCGATAAGAAAAGAAACAAAGAGAACATTTAAAATTAAAACTATGTAATTTGCGCGTTTCATTTTTACGAACAAATAAATAATTATGAAAGGCATGAATTTAACAACCCCTCTTTTTATCGCAAGGTGAGATCCCAGATTCCAGTGGCTGAAGGTTTATGAATAATATATTCAAAAATCTTTTCTTCGTGAACAGTTGAGCGATTCAGGCAGGGAATGTTGATATGTGTAAGAGTACAGTTTTCCGCCTGTTTTTTATTGCTTCTGAAATGAAAGAACCGGGGTTGGAAGCTGACGTCATGGTAGGTAAACAGTGAAGGTGCGTAGCAGAATATAGTGGAATCGTTTCGTAATAGTTAGATCGACTATGTGGCATTTTTTCTCTAAAATAGTTTTAGTTGCAACATTTTTCAATGCTTTAGCGTAGTCATAGTAACTCTACCTGACGATGACGCTTAAGGTTTGGAAATCGCTATGAATGAAGTTGTTTTTGGTGGAATATTAGCACATACTTAACTAATTTACTACCAATGTAGGTAATTAATGAAAGCATGAGAGGAAGACTCCGTGCAAATAAATTCAAATTAATATAAATTGATAAAATATTCCCTGCGAACGAAGCAGATGAAGAGGATAATTGCTAGTCTTGAGTAACTCATTATGACAGGTCACTGTGGAATAATTAACATGAATATAAGCTAAATCATGAAGTATTATTTCCGCAACTGTTACAGCTAATTATTTTGTTGAACGAATACTTATATACCAAGCTGCATACTGGCATTATCCATTTTCCTTTAATACCGGTGTTCCCATATGTCCCACGGCTGATTATAGAGAAAGTTGTAGCTACATGCGCACGTGATTTTCATACAGAGTCGCCCTTTCAAACTCCGTCTGTTATAGCATCCGTCTGCATCGCCCTCTCTCCCTAATTAACCCCGTACTCGGAGAAGGGCACCCTTTTCGCTGTTCCAACCCTCCCGGCACGTCCCTCCGCTTAAAATGTCTCATTCAGTTTCCATTTGCCCTTTCATCCCTCATTAGTCTCCTTCTACTCCCCCCGTCTCCCTCCCCTACATCCCCTCCGCCAACCTTCCTCAACCTTGCTCCTCTCCTCCAAACATCCCACGCCTCCATTATTTCTTTGTCTCATTTGCGTCCATTGTTCCGGTCAATTATTCCCTGCCTCGTCTAATTCGACGTTATTTTGTTTTAAGATCTTTTGTTCGTTCCTCACATCTCATTTTCCTCTCGCTATTATTTTTTATGCGTCGCTCGCGTTAATCTTGAATTGATTTTCCGCGAAAAATTGTTTTTTTTTTGCTTTGAAGGTTGTTTTTGTTAAACCCTTGGTATTTCATTGCGCAGCCTGATGCTTTGGCAGAAACGCGCGGTGAAAACTGTGACGGTTTAACCGGAGAGTTAAACGTTACTCATAAATTATTGTTTCTCCTTTCAGTTTTTTTTTCATATATAATGGATAATCGTAGTTTTCTTTTTTTTCTCAATATTCAAATAAAATATTTAACTTGATAATTGCCGTGAAAAGGATACTCTGAAGGATCATCCTGAAAAAATTAAAATATCTCCGTAACTCTTCCACGGTTCACGTCGAATGTGGCACATTTCTGGATTTTACGAATTATGACCTGTGGGTATATGCATATAGACATCCGGAGCCACAGAGGAATGAATTTTTATTTATTTGCATTTTCCTCTCTGTGTATCTGCATTCATTTTTATTCATATACTTATTTTTTCACACGCTATATTTCAGTCGTTACTCTTGCCCACCGTTGTGTTTTTTACTAGCATTACATACTGCATAGACATTTCGGACTACATGATTTACCATGAATAAGTCATCGATGTGATGAATGCGTATGATATCGGCGCTAATTGCAAATGCTGAAACAGTATTTATATGCTTACATCCACACTTGCCTGAACATGTTCTATCACATAGTTAGGGATATGCGAATTCATTTTGAATGCTGACCTTAAAGGTATAATATGAAGATTCGAAGACTTTCGTCGTGTTTGCTTAAGCCACCTAGTCTTGGTAGTATTTGCAGTATTTTTCTAAATAGTCGTCCTGCAACGTCTTAATGCAACCAAATAACCACTATCCCATAATTTACCCCTGAACTTTTCTTGCATAGTACTGTGTTGTTTTCTCTGAATTTCCTCGAAATATATAATGACCATTGCTTGATATTACCTTTCCAAACGTTGTTGTGTGAAATTTGGTGAAACTTCTCTTAGTTCAATTTCTTTTTTCTCTCTTTTTTTTCTGGGCGTATTTACGTGCACATGTTTTTTACGTGTTAATGTAATGGCGCCTGACTTTTCATTAAATGACGAGTGACACTAACTGCACTCTCTTCTGTTACTTCTGTTCTAGGAATCAGTTCTCCTCCCAATTCGTTATTGACCTTTTTGCGCGAAATTATCGGAATGAATATTTATAATCTCATTGGTCATCGCATACTCTGGCATTCTAAAATTGGATTGATTTTATATCATGTGAATGTGATACCCTCATTGTGACCTTCTAGCGTGATACCCGCATTGTGACCTTCTAAAGATTCTGGAACTAGTTGTGAAGTAATATAAACCTATCAAAAACAGCTTGGCTCGCGTGCCATGCGATATCTGAACCTTTTATTCTCGATTTTCGTTAGAGACGTTGTTATTGATGGCAGTGAAATATTAGTTTTATGTTGATGAAACGAGAGCAAGAGCTTGCTCATTGTGTGAACTGTAGTGTTGCCATCCAACACAAATTATGATTTCTGTAATTATGTTTTAGTCATAATAGGCGACCATCATCAGGAAGGATGTATGAATACTTCCCGGCATCCATGCGTCCTAGTATACTTTTCCTAATTTCTCAAATCCCATTTTCCATAGAGCAATGATTTTTTGCTCGTTTTAAAACGTAGTATTTTACAAAGACAAAAAAGCTACCTACTTTTTTGACTGTGCTTACCCCGAAAGGGAATGGCGTGATGGATGTGTATGTGTTAATGCACATTTTTTATCACCTTCCCCACTCCTTCCTTACTGATGGACGTTGTACATGCCCTGCCATGCGTCTTCGTGGCGGCTTTCCGGATAGCCTTGCTTTGCGGATCCCGTCCCGCGTCTAAACCCCGCATCCCCCGATCTAATCCCGCCCCCTTTGGTTTATTCATTTTCCCTTCCTCGGTCTTTTTTGGAATTCCGTCTGGCCCCAATTCATTTTCTGGAGAATCCTCACTCGTATATTATTTCAATCTCCTCTGTCACCGTTTTCTTATTTGTTTTTTTGTTTTAATTTTGCCCTTCGCTTTTTCCATCGCATCCTTTGTTTCACGCCCACCCATAACTCTCCCCCTGGCCCATTTCCTTAAGGGTCGTTTAAGCCTACAAATAGAAAAATATTTTTCGGGAAAATTCAGCATAAAAAAAGAAATACACCATAACTTACTATATATTCGTGACCATTTTTGATGTTGCAACGATTATTTCTCCATTTTCAATTGTATCCGCATCACATAATTGTCCTATCTTTATCGTTTCATGACTATCTTTTACTGCAATCGCTATATGACCATTATAAAATATAACTTTTTCGCTGGATTAATAGTATGATTCACATTAGGATCAAGATGCCATAGCTTCATAAGCGGACAGAATATGAAAGGGAAAGGGTAAATATCGCAGAACTTGAGATGATTCGAGGGACATTTTTCCCGAGTCATAATAGAGACCATATTTGAATTTTATTTTTTTAGCTTTCGCAGCTTTAAGAAGCATGAAGTGAATATTGTATCATTAATGGTGAAAATGGTTTTAATGACTGAAATTCTCTGTAATTAACTAATAATGCGAACATAAGTCTTTTGCTTCACTAATTTTTTTCACGCCGTAGGTATAGTGAAAACTACTTCACAACCGAAGATGTTTTTCGTTCCTTTAAAAAATACTTGTGTGAATAATTGATTTATTTTTAAAAATAGTTGAGAATTAATGCAAACTACACGCTTTTCAATTTATGACGAGATCTATGCATTAGAAATCTCTCTGGGATGCATAGTTAATATTTCGTTATCTTTGGAAAGATAGATATTTTTATTAATGATGAGGCCAAAGTCATTGAACTTTATATGGAGTGAAATCTCGCTCACTCCACCTTAAGTTAATCGTCATCTTCGGGAGTCATAGAAATAAGGTTATTTTTCGCCACACTTGGCTCAGCGCTAAATCGGTAATGAAATCAGCGCCGAAAACTCGGAACCGAATGAGGAACTTCGATCGAATTCGATGCCTCGGACACTGCGATTACGCGATGCTAATTTCAGTGCGCAGTTGCGCTCTCCGGGAATATTCAAAACTGCGCACGGAAATTAAGTGAGTCGTATTATTTCGGTATATGCACTGTATAGTTTTTACAAAACGTTCTAACAGTAAACCAGTTCTGCAAGTCTCAAGAGCACATTTACTCGATTACAGTTCTCACAATTCCTCCAAATATTATCTTGGTAGATTCCAGCTCCACCGGTGTTCTCTGGAAACACTCGACTCACCTGAAGATGTTTGACTTTCGGGTCTTCTTCCACGTCTATGGGGCCGTTCAAATATTATGTAAGACGTTTTTTGGGGGGGGGGGGAGTTGGGATCATCTTACATTGTCTTATGTAGGGGGGGGAGGCAGGGGGTCTGGAACCAATTTACATAAGATTTTTGTCCGTCTTGAAACATTGCATCGTTTCCGAATGAAATTTAGCATTGATATGGAGCATCCGCTCGTTAATGGCTTGTTTTCACCGTAATCTCACCGCTACACCATTTCTCTTATTCTGTCGCCTGACTGACTAGCTACAATTACCTCCATGCTCAAGGAATTTGGTACTCCAACACTGCATAATCTAACGATATCCAGTGCTCAAAGCTGTAAGATGGCAATTTTTAAATATTTAACTTTTACAAATACCGAAAAAGTTAAATTATTTAAAAATTACAATGAGAAACCACAAGGTTACCCTATAACAAGTTAATTTTGTACGATGGCTTCTATGGTAAGATGAAACTGCAGAAAGCGAGCATTTAACGAAGAGTAGATACAAATGTCTAACGTCTTACGTAAGACTGAAAGAGAGGGGGGTTGGGAAAATCTTAAATTGTCTTACATAAGGTGGTCAAAAATGGCATAAATCGTCTTACGTAATACTTGAACTATCCACCTTTCTGGACTATATTTCGTCCGCGGAATTTTTCCCCCTTCTTCAGCGGACCTGCAGAAGCCAGCTGGATCGCGGGCGAAATATTTTCCTGAAAGATTGAATAGACGCGGAAGATGACCCGAATATCAAGCATCTTCATCTCAAAGCCTCCGCGGAAGCCTTTGAGGAAACTCGGCTCACTTACTAGCCTGTGATTGGTCGTTGGATCCAAGAATCGTATTAATCCACACTTTTATTCTCAATACCGACCCAGGTTTCAACGGATAACCGTTCATCTCAAACTTGAAAATGACGGTTATCCGTTGGAAACTGGGTCAGTATTGTGAATACAAAATGGGTTTATACTATTTTAAGTTTCTTCTTTCTTTCATAATGAAAGAGTTCCACAAAGTTAAGCCTGAAAATATTTGTTTAATTTCATACTAAATTCAGTTCGATTATCAGCGCTGAAGTAAGCTATGTGTAAGAGCCCCTTAAAAGGAGAAGAAAGAGTGAAGTAAGTGATACCCTTGCCTATCTTTTACATTTCTTTATTCCTTGTGCCGTAAATATGGTCTCTTACTTGGACACTCTCTCCCTGTCTGATTTGCCATAGCCGCGAAATATCTTATCCTTGTTTCGGCAAGGTCGTTGGGTTACCATTTCGCCTACCACTGCATGTACTGCCCGACTATATTTCTTTCTCTATCTATTTAGCCATGATCATTGGACTGCTCTCTTTCCTTCCCAAACCTGCCAACTGTATGGATTCACTCGAGTGCTGGGAAGCGTGGGTAGGCCAGAGAGAAATTTTCGAAGTGGATAAAAACAAATTAAGGCGGAGGGAATAATGAATTTTAAGATTACGCCCTATAGTTTGATTGCAAGATACTTACATATAATGAGATTGACTCTTGGCATTTCCATCTTCGCCGGTAAAATCTTCATTTTTTACTGGCCTTGCAACCCCCAGAATGGTTTTAGTTGAACTGAAATAATATCTGTATACATATACTGCTAACTCAATTAAGTCTGGTAAACTCGTGCACCGAATCCAATACTTTTCTTATGAGGCTATACCTTAACAAATACGCGGAAATAACCACCCCTTTAAATTATTGTTCGTAGATTTTACTATTTTTCGGTCAGTTCTGCATCCTTTCAGCAACCCGGTCGCGAAAATTTCAACCGTAAATCCTGAGCGCAAGTACATAAAAAAATCAGAAAAAGAAACACCTGCATGGAAATCAATGCTTTGCTTAAAATAGTAAAAGTTCACGGTATTTGAGAAAGAAGGTCAAGGAAGAGGAAAGGAAAAACACAAATGTGACGAATACAGTGTTGGGGTGAATATGGAATGATGGCCGATTCCAGATGAAAACATACGGCTACACCGGGTATCGAATAAAGGATCTTCCGGTGATACGAAGAATGCACAGATCACCATGCTAGCCGTCTAAGAACCGCTGGAATCGGCGGGGGTTTATATGCACATTGCACAAGTACTCCGAGGAGTAGCCCGTAGGAAAGGCCAATAGACAGCACCAGGGCAGTATTTTACCCATCGGCAGAGAAGGAACAACGAGAACAGTAGAGGAAAGGAAAGATTGACGCAGACACACTGACAGTGGTTAAGAGACAGAACATGCGTTTCGGGGCTCGCAGAGTCTAAAAAGAAAATGAGCCATTTCGGCCATACAACCATTCATTCATTCACGCTGACCGCTCACTCTATTTCTGTCGACGCGGTTGTAATGCATCAAAAATAGCCCGTTCGAGTCATTGAATCTGCACTAGTGGGAAATTTTATCTAAACACTTCATATCAATTTTATCAATATCAATTTTATCTAAGGGTGATCAGCATGCTATTTCGTTAAATACAGACCAACATCATTTTAGTTTTAGTAGCATTTAATTGTTTAGGTTCTTTGAGAATAGGTTTGAATGCTAGAACGTTTTATCAGTGGTTCATGAAAAAATATTTATCATTTTAAAGGTTTACCAATGTTACCTAATAATAGTAGACTCCATTAAGACTTCCGGCGGGCAGAGAAATGGAAATGATACAGCCAAAATACCGCGTTTACAGACCCTTCGATGTTTTTTCTCTGCGTTTTCCTTCCCCTTAGGCCTCAAAGCTCCTTTAAGGAGAGGATTATACTTCATTCGACACTTTATCATTAGGCGCCAACTTGGCAGCACTGCTCATCCCCAACTCTCGAGAAAAATGTCTTCTGCTTGCAGTTTCTCTCCATCCATCTTTTCCCTCTTCTCAAACTTGGTGTGTCCACGCTCCAGTACACAAGCTTCTTGCTCCTCCCCTTGAACCATTCACATTGGAAGATCGGACTAATAGTTCCAGGATAGCCGCTCTACCTTCTTCTTCTTCTTATTTCGACTTTTTGTGGGCATTTAAACTCAGAGTGTTTATGGATTTTATTTTTTGTTTGTTTTTTTCCCTCAATCGTGTCCATGAAAAAATAGGCAATCAAAAGTAGTTCCTTTCATCACCAGACGGTTGCGAGTCAGTCCATCTCTTGCGATGGCTTCTCCATTACAACTGCAGCAATCGATTAAATAGAAACTGGCTAATCTTAGGCAGGATAAAGAAAATGATTTTTTCCATTTTAACTTTTTTCCTCTTATTTTGAATTTTTGTGAGTATTTAAAGGTAGAATGTTTATGGATTATATTTTTTGTTTGTTTTTTTCCTCAAGACACGTCTTTTCTTCCGCCGAAGGAAGTAGAACTATATGCATATTACAGCCGTGCCCGCTTTCCTTTTAGTTCCGAAGTGGTAGACAGTGTGTCAGTGAACGTATCTTGTCTTATGGTGTTAATTATTAGGAAAATTCCATGGCCGATATTGTTACAATATTGACAAGATACATTAACCCATTTCGTCCCAACGTTGCGAAAACGCAACATTTTGTTTGCGATTTTTTTTTACATCGTTTCTTATATTTTAAGGTAAATTATTTTCATTGTTATACATATATAGATGTTATTACTTCTTATAATATTTTTTTACATAATTTTTCCCTATCAGTGATTTTTTTATTTCCTTGGCAACTTTCCTGTGCGTTTTCCGAGGAGCGTTTTCATTAATTTTTTTCTTCCAACATTTTAGAGATATTTAATCCTTGAGGTGATTAAATAACACAACAATGTATCTTCATAGTTCAGTCACGAGATGAAGTAATTATTTTTTATCTAAAACTATATTTTCTTACTTGCGCGTTAATGTTGCGAAAACGCAACGTTGGGCCTTAGGGTGTACAAATGTATTCGTTTTCCATTCCAGTGAATTTTGGGACATAGCTACATAGGAATCTTTAATGGCTTTGCGGAGTGAGGATTTCAAATGAGAACGTAACTTTTGTTAGGTTGATGTCAAGTACAGCAGCAAGCATTCATTTTCAGATGTTGATCATATACATTTAGTACTACATCTGTACTTGGAGACACGTTTTACGTTTCACTTTAGTGGGAACTTATTTATCGTTTATCCTCTAACTCTGAAAGCCCATGTAAAACAATTAACTGACATTTTATCAGTGCTTGAGGAACTAAGCTCAGATAATTTGGAAGAAGGAAGTTTTCCTGATGCTGTGATCATCCCACCTGCAGTAGATCCCTTCACTGATGTAGAAGACATAGACGACAACGAAATGGATCTAGATGTCAGAGCCGGAGAGCTTCAGAGTGATGTAGTGGGGACAATTGAACTGCACCACAGCATTAACTTAGTTCATAAAGAGACTCAGACATTCACAGAGAATGATTCGGAAGCTCTTGTCTTGGAGAAAAAACCTCCAATGTGGGTAAGACGTATGCCTAGGTATGAATCATTCACTCAGGGCAACGAAGTAGAATCTCGAAAGAAGTTTAAATGTTCATTAGGCAATTTGACCCCAATTGAATCCTTTCAGTTGATTCTTTTATGACAAGGTGATGGATATGATAATATCCCATTCAATTAAATATTCTTGGGATAAAACAACCATGATTTTTAAATTTACCGCAACAATCTCAGAAAAGTTTTTGGCATTCTCCTTTTGACGGGGTATCATACGCTATATCAGTCCCGATTTTATTGAAGCTGAGACCCTAATAGTGTCAAATTTGTCAGAGAAGCTTTATCCTGTAATAGATTTCAAGAAATAAAGAGGTACCTTCATTTTTCCTACAATGACACCCTTGATTTGAATGATAAGTTTGCAAAGATTCAGCCACTATTTGAAAAAATCAATTATAATTTCATCCAATTCAGAATCTTTTCACGTAACATGTCAATAGATGATCAGGTGGTACTTTATTTTGGACGTCAATTAAGTAAAATGTTTATTCGTGAGAAGCCTATTAGATTTGGGTTTAGGCTGTGGTGCTTGGCATATTCGTGTGGCTTTCTCTACCAATTTTATCCATACTCTGGCACAACTTCTAAATCAAATGACGGCCTTAATCTTGGGGAAATAGTGGTAACAAATTTGCTAAGCGTTGTTAAAAATCTAAAGGATCACAAAATCTATTTTGACAATTTCTTTACTAGCCATGCACTTCTGCCAATCCTTTCACACAAGGGTTTCTTTTGCCACTGGGACTGTACGGGAGAACCGGATTGCCAATTGTCCCTTGAAAGCAACCAAAGACGATAGATTTGACAAAAGAAGTTTGAATGACCATAGAGTAAGCATATACTCTATGGTCATATATTTACTTTATGGTATGACTCAGCGCTTGACGAATCGAACAAGATATTCGTGATACGATGGCATGACAATTTCGTAGTCAAAGTGGCAACTAATGTGGGAATGCTAAATCCTTTAGTAAAAACAAAATGGTATAACCGTAAAACGAAAAAAAATGGATTCAATGCCCCAGCCAAATGTAATTAGTGACGATAGCAAAAGGATGGGAGGTGTAGACCTTCATGATAATGCATTATCGAATTATGGAATTAAAATCAAAGGAAATAAGTGGTAGTGGCCCCTTTTTGCAAGCACACTAGATAGCGCAGTGGTTCATTCATGGAAAATTTACAAAATATCTGAATCTGACATTTCCCTGGTGAGTTATAGATTTTGGTACTTTATTTGTTTCAAAGTGAGAGAGGAAAACCTGCAATAACTGATAACGGAGATACGGAATTAGAAACAGAAAACTTCAATCATCTGTTTGGGAAGACCATCACAGGGAAATCTACCAATATCTGTAAGATTGGACAATATAGGACAGTTCAAAGACATCTACAGCCTCAAGTTTCTACCTACTGATGAACATGAAAGGAAGAATTCAAAAAGATATGGTACTTTTTTCACAGATTTTTATTGATGTCGCCTATGCGACGAAACCGGTCGACTTGAAATAAAAATCTGTGAAAAAAGTACCATATCTTTTTGAATTCTTTAGAATGGATTTTCACAAAGTTAAGCCTGAAACCATCGAGTTTATAAAAGGAAGAGGTGTAGAATGTGTCATTCGCAAACAGTATACCAGTGCAAAAACTGTTAAGTGCCTGAACACACAAATTGATTTGAAGATTTTCATAAAAATCAGTGATATAAAATGTAACAACATATTTTCCCACAGATAAAGAAATAAGTTTAAACATTAAGTAGTTGTATTTCAAAATATGGTTATGTTAAATAAATATATACATTATTAAAGTGGTAAAAAAACTGAAAAAAATAATAAATTTGAAAAGCCTGCTGAACTCTATTTCTGATACCCCTAATTCCCAACGTTGCGAATACGCAACATTTTATATTGTTTAAATAGAAAATGTTAAAAAATTAAAAATAGATTTTTAACAATAATTGGGACTCATGCGATTGAGTTCACCAAATATTTCAACGGAAAAGTAATTTTTGAGGGCTCGGGACTTAATGGGTTAATGTATTTCCTCTTTGAGTGATGACCTCTTCATTATCTTGATCAAAATTCTTTTCGTTGTCTCATTACTGTATTTTCGCCGTTCTTATTACACGTTGGGAGGCGTAACATTTTAATTCGCCCGTACCAGATATGAAGATCTCTCCCGTTTGAATCATTTAACTGCTCTGTTGTGCTAAAACTACCTGAGCTCCATCAATGTGTAGATTGAATTATTAATAATCAGGCTAGTCATGATTGAATGTACATGCTCTCTGCAATCCCTTACGAGCAGCGTCGGAATAGAATCCTCTTCATTCTGTTCTCTCGAACACCTAATTAATTACACTCCTCGTTCATTCTTCAGTTGTATGTGTCCTTGCAGTAGTTTCTTTTGATGTACATCTCGATGTTCACCGTAAATATATTTTGTTCCATTTGAGGGTATGCATGAGCGTGTAGCCTAACTAGCTCCATTAAAGTATGTACGTTACCTTCTTCTTCTTAAGGTAAAACAAAAGATTTACCGATTGAACGAGTAACAAAATAGGTGTCACTATTTCTGCTCCATTAAAATATTTGGGAAGTAGCTTTTTGACCAAATTTATTTACATTTTTTATTACGAACTTCATAGGCTGAGGGCAATTTTCACGCAATATTTAGGAACTAATGGCATGGTGTTCAAATCATAATTGATTAGTTTTTTCTCCCATTCTTTTGTTAAACTATGATATCTTGGCGTGGCTCATTCGACTGTAATGCACTTTTGGAATTGATTTGAACTTACTCAACTAAACCACTCGAAACCCCCCCCCCTTCTCCATAATATAATTAAATCGTAAAAATAAATGGTTTTAAATACTTAATGCACTTGAAACTAATATTTAATGTATGCTAGAATCAAATCCTAAATATCTTTTGTATTTTTTCGGTACGCATGGTACTTAAATAAGACGTGTCATGTCAAGTAGGTACATAATGAAAATACCTGGTATTTACGAGCTGAGATCCGAATAAAAATGTCTAGTTTTATTACCGTAGGTCTTCATAAGTATGCCATTCTTCCTAATCATTGTGGTTGTTAAATGTGGTTATTGTGCTGTGGTTGTAGTCGAATTGACATGCATAGAATAGAGTTTAACCCAAAGCAGTGTCTTTTTATTCATTATTCCTGGAGCTTTAGTGCTCGACCATTCATTTAAAGAATTTTCATCCTCGTTACGAATCCCGTCAATTGACGTTATTCGAAAACCCCCCCGAAGAATGCGACTGACGTCAATTGACATATTTTAAGATTGCCGTTAGCAAAAGTTTGCTAAACTTTTTTATAAAAATGTCAATTAAAACCACCTGCTTTATTGTTTTGTTTTACAATAAAATTATTTCCTTCGTTATTTAGCAATATTAAGTGATGAAATTATTATTTTCATCAATCCTGTAGATGTGATTTTTTTGGGTATGATAGTTTTCATTTTTTAAAAAAATCATGGCATACGTATTAAATGCTCAGGATTCTACGAAATTATTGGAAATCAGAAGCGAGAGAGTTCAGTTGAGAATGCAGTTGTCCAAAGACGACCTGCAGTTCTCTAATTGCTTTGCGCTGATAAGCTCGGATGCCATTAGTTTATCTATGTAGCTATCTTACTCTTAAGTAAATGACACGTCGTCATTATCCATCAGCTTTGTCGTCGTCAATAATCATCGCCTTCCTTATACTTTATTCCTTTCATCTCCGCCTTTCGTCCGGGTCGTGCCTTATCACTCCAAATCCCTCCCGCCTTTATTTTTCTTTTTTTTCTCTCAAACCCATCTCTCCACGCACCAGCGTTTTCAACATATCTCGTCCAAATTAATCTTCTTCCCTCCTCCCTTGCATTTTGCGTTGCCTACCCTTTCCGCCATTAGTTCCATTTTTATCTCCCAACGGCGTATATTTATGGAAAAAATCGGAGTGGGGCGGGGAGAGAAAAAGAGAGGGACCAACGACTACCTCCCTTCCACCCTGCACATAAACAAAGGACATTCGGATGATTAAAGCGAAGCGTCCCGGATACTCCGGGTCCTCTGTCTCTAGCCGAGCAAACAACGTCCCACAATGGAGCCTTCCCTTTAAAAAAGAGGGGTCGGATCGGTAAATGAAAGTCGTGTCAATTTTTTTTGTATTTTTTTTCAATTTATTGGCGTTTACCGACTTGCATTTGACCATGTTTATCTATATTTATTGCTGCAGGGTTTTCTGTAGCATATTAAATTTCCCAATTGAGTGTTCGCCACGCATTAGAAATGCAGTATGCGGTAAAATGTTATAGATACTACATCATCCCGGAAGTGAAAATATTGTGAACTCGGCGAAATTTCTTGGAAACCATGCCTAACCATGTTAATATATGCGCTATTGTCTGTGAGACAGTGATGGCTCACCTTAACGATATATCCTAACCTATTTAATGCCAGCAAAGTTTAGGTAGGATGTGGTGGAAGGCCATTTTTGCCCAGTACTTAACGCTTTAGTTAGTAATTCATTTCATTCAAGTAATATACCAGTTAAAGGTAGGTATTAGAGGAAGTTGGAAAAAATCCTCCATATTTTCACATTTGCGGGGCCCTATCTATCTATAGCATTCCTTTCTTCATCACAGTATACGTCCTTTCCTTCTTCATAACGTCCATGGAACCAATGGAACCATAATTCTAAAGTAAACACTGGTACAATTTGCACACTTATTTTTCACCCCCACGTACCATGGTTTCAGCGCATTATGCCATCATCAGGGTACATAACTCTAAATGTCTCGGTCTTTTATATATTTTACAGCGTGGGGTGAGGGAGGGAAGGGGGGAAAGAGATATTTAAACCCCCCCTTCCCCCACTCACCCCACGTTGTAAACTATATAAAAGCGGAGACATTTGGAGTTATATAGCCTGATGATGGCAGGTTAGCACGGAGACTAGAGTACTCAATTCCCATCCTATGAGCCTGGGTACGAATCTCGGCTGCGGCAGAGGAGAGTTTTCATTTGGATTCTGATTTATACAAACATACTGAGAAGAGAGAGAATTCTAATACTCTAAAGCACACCTATCTTCGCATGGGACGATAAAACTGAGGACCCTTTGTCACCTTTAGTTAACAGTAGGTTAAAGTCGACGCCGAGTTTTTCTCCAACCATCCTCGGTTAACCATGTAATGCTGCCCTTACCAACCAAAACCGGGTTATCTATCCTTATTGTTGCAAACCCTAGCCACTGGTCACCTCCCCAAGTAACTTCGACATGATTTATGACATTATGTGAATCTTGTTGGGTCTCAACTCGACGATTTGATAGCGACCAGCTCCAACTATGCATGAGTATCATGTTATAATTACTGACCAGCACACTATCTTACTTGATTTTTTCTAATGAATAGTCTTAACCTTGAGAGATGATTAGAAACGGACGAAAGAACAGTGATTTTCTGCTTCGGAAAAGAATGTATTCAACATGAAACAGGCGTTGGAAACAGAAGGTGATGCAGATGGTTTAAAACGGGGCTCGGAAATAAAATCCTTGCTTGTGCATAAAATTTTCCATTGAAACAAAATTGATAAAATTATCAGCCAAAAGCATATTTTACCAATCTGATGGACCATTCATAAGCTGCTAACCCCTTTAAGCACTTATTTCGCAACAGTATTACATTCTACGGCAACCCATTCTAAATGCAATGGTCACATCAATAATCAATTGGATATCAGTTATTGATTATTGACGGTGAATCCGGGTCATCAGAGTTTTTTGCGCTCTTGCGGCGTCCATCGCGACTCAATAGGCTCCTAAGGTTCAAGGATATCCTTCATAGTTTTTCAGGGGCCAGTAACAATATCTAAAATATTAACTGATTAGCAGCAGCAGCTCTGTATCATAAATATATGCTTGTCATTTTCACATTTATTGCAGGCGTAATTAAGGTGCGTTTCGATACGCATTCCGTAGTTGCTTCACAAATTCTTCGAATGTAAAATAATACTTTATCATCACACCAAAAATATCAATGCATATAATATAAATAACTTATCATTTGGAGCTTAAACCCTTTAACGCCTAGCGTGATCACATGATCATAGGAAACATTTTCTTGTTCTAAACTGCTCTACTTACGAAAATTTTCAAATTTACGTGACGCGAACTTAGCAATAATACCCCAACATACTTTCTCAATTAAAAGCCGAGACATTTGGTAGATTCAATTGAATAATGTTTTAACTGTGCAGCTTTTTCAATGTGATGGCCTGAAAAAAATATTCCTGCGTTAATGAGTTAAGACATCTATATAGTAGCCATCAAAAGTCTCAAACCAAAAGGAAAGGCAGCCGACCCAGAATTTAATGCATTGCTTCTTGTAACGTGACATATAAGACAATTTAAACCTGAGGACATGATATTGTGGTGTCACTATAGTCAACGAAAATATCTTCTTTTTTTCATTCAAACTTTATCAAGAATACAAGATTCCTCCTTCTTCTAACCTTAATGATGGAAATTACAAGTCCAGCATTCACTGTCAGATACACAAAACAAACTCTAAAACTTTTTTAACATATAACTTCGCTTACATTATTTAACGTACACGGTCTATGACAAGCATTCCAGGATTAAATATCAATATTATCTCGATCAAAATCCATTTCTTCGCCATTAAAAACTGTTTCTATTTCTTGTTTCTTTAATTCAATTCATCATCATCAGCATACGGATCCTCCCAAGTATAATTAAGGTCCATGAAAAGCACTGCAAATAAATGTTCTTGGCTACGGGAATTTTCTGCAAGTTGGTTCCATCGTAGCATTAAGTAAATGTTATTTGATTCATAATGTAGATATTTATAGAGAACTCAGTCCTATGTTTGATACAAAAAATATAGTAATACCTTACAACGCCATTTATATCGCAAATTGACCTTTGAATTATATGGCGTTAAATGCGAGAATGCGGGGCGGGGGGGGGGGGAGGAGGAATAGTTTTTTTCTATCTAATATATAAATGACATTATCACGAAAAAATGTTTATAATATCCAAGGTATGCCAGGAAATTGGGAGGTAAGGAGTTTTATGCACCTACCCATCTTATTTTTAAATATCTCTACAACTATCTATAAAAGTGAAATTTCAGTTTGTTTGAACGCTATAAACATCTAAACCCTTTGACGGATTCGCACGAAATTTGGCAAACTAGAAGGATTGACCTGGAAAGGTCCAAGGGTCCCAAGAGCCCCATTGTGGGCCTTTTTTTAACCAAATTTACTCATAAGGAAAGGAAATACTCATATATAAGGAAAGAATTGGATTTGGTGCAGAGGCTTATTCTTTTTCGCTCTTCTAAAATACCTCTACTCATGGAATAGGCTTGGAATTTTTAGTATCAAATGGCTGGAAGAATTTATATTTTAAATTATTGAATTCGATTTTCGTATTTGTTTACTTTTTGCCTAAAATTTGAGTGGTTGAGTGCTTTCCAATCACCTAGCGCAGATTAGCTTACATCGTAGCTGGTGGAAGCACAAGAGCACGCATTCAGGTCGATGATTGCAACGATCTACCCTGAAGTGTTTACAAAATGGAGGGACGATATTCAACTCCTGTAAGGAAGTGTTCAAACGCATCTCTTGAAAGATTAAACTCAGAAATTATATACATATATTTCAAGTATTCATCGCAATTAGAATATACATCGCGATGCTCCTGTTTCAACGACAACATACATCCCCGTCATCACAAGTTTCGTCTGCCAGCGCGCATGCAAACACAGATGAGCTACAGTGAAGATGCGTTTCAGTCTACTTAGCGCAGACGACGTCACAAATGTCATTGGAACACGCTCTGCGGTAAACAGATTAAAACAGCTCGGCGCATATACCCTTTGCCTCCAAAATCGGTAAATGTTTACACTGTTTGAGCAATAGAATTTTTGATTTACTTGAAAACCGTAGAATAGACTCGGAATGGGAACTTATTCCCGAGGAACTTACGCCTCACGTGTAATGAGCAATGCAACAGAATTACATTGACATTTTAGTTGGCATATTTCTTAACCAAACCTCTCCATGTGTGGTTAATTACTGCTACATAATGTATGCATGTTGCACGTCACATTGGGAGGTTATTTAAAAACCTATGCAAAATATTATTTTCCTTTTTCCCACTGGAATGCAACGGGCACCATATTCAGTTATTAATAAATTTCAGCAAAAATTGGAGTCAAAATGCGATTCAATAAAAATTGGTGCTGCAGTGGAATTTTATTGCTGGAAAACTTGGCTCATTACAAATATATATTTTTGTGCCTTAATTTTTTTTAAATAACTGAGGCATATCAAATTTTTTAGGCACACAGTATTTATTTTAAAAATATTGCAAATGAGAAGGTGGAATCCAGTAATTCTTTTGCCTCACAGACGTAGCGGAATCTGTTCATAGCTATATCTATTTTCCAGTATTAAGCCACTTTCAATCATCCCTACATTTTACCTCCTTTCATATAGTCTTAAGTTCATCATCCTTTGGCTCCATTTCATCTCCTAAGCCTTCAACTGCTAGAAGGTCCATCTATCGGTCCACGGTGGATGAGCGAACACTGTATTAGGGCGATATAGCAGCCGTCATTTTAATGCAAATAAACATTAATTTAAGAGAGCGTATCGGCACTAAGTTTGTAGAAACTATGGACTTCCATTATTCGAAAATAAACACTGGTGCACTTTGCACACTTATTATTCTCCCCCACCTACTATGGTTTCAGCATTTGCGTTAATAGGCTGTTAAGTGGTAGGTACAGGGAACAAGGTAACACTACTCTGCATTGATTAAGAGTCATGCATACTTTATTTTTAAATGTATTTATGGAAGTCGTGCATTTTTAAGTTTTTGGGACGGAATAATCCCAAGATGTGGAGGCAGTGGTTAAGAACGGCTTCCAGTAAAGATGAGCTCAAGGAATCAGGTGACGTAGGAAACTTCGGTTCGTGAGAGCTGTCTTCTGGGTGATTTCTGACTTGACATCAAACGTTTCTGCATTCAACCTTGCAATCCTAGGGAACGAATGACGAATGATGATGAGAATGACTGATTACCGCTTTCAAAAAATCAATTGAATGCGAGTAGGGAACTCTTGAGAGTACGGGAGAGTGGGTGAGATCTATATAGAACAGAGCCTGGTGTTATTTTTTTCATACACCACCACCATCGCTCGAAGCAGCACATCTGCATCCATTGTTCCCCACTCGCCTCCTTCTTTCTCAAAGAGGTTTGGTGGTTTCGCTCAACGTAAGAATATTCGATGAAACTTGCCGGAAACATTACTTTTGTCATCTTAAAGCTACCTGATTTTTTCAGAATTATTTGCCGCAGATATCTTACGATACTTGAAAGAGAAGTGGGCATGAAATTACACGGGTTTTTATGGGAACACAAGGCTTGATTCATCAGAAAGAACCTTTTCTAATCATTCAATGCATAATAATTTATATCATCTTTAGAATATTGTATTACAGAGTTTACTCCAAGTACTTGAAGAAATCCCTCGCGCGCGTTGCGGCCGATGTGAAATTGGCACCAAGAGCAAGGTACTTGAACGTGGATGCATAACTTGCAGGATGCAGAAGAAAAGGCATAAGAATCCGTGTAATTTCATGCCCCATTCTCGATCAAATATCTTAAGAAACCTGCGGCAAATGATTATTAACATTTGCAGGTAACTTAAGAACAATATTATTAATACTTTCACGAAGTTTCAATGAATTATCTTCAATTGAGTGAAACCACCGAATCTCCTTAACCCGTTAGCCTCGTTCTAGAGAGGCGCAGTCCAGCACCCTTTCTTTCTCCGCATCTCTCACTCGCGCCACTACTCCCCGCTGCTGCTACTACTACTGGCTGCATATACTACTACGGCCCACTACACGGGGGAACACGTGACTTCATCGATCGGTGGCTCTTTGCGGGTTGGGGGGGTTGGAGTCGGGGGGTCCTCCCCTTGTTTCTTTCCACTCCCCCCCGCTCTCCGTGAGGGATGGAGAGGGAGCGAGGTTGAGAGGTTAGAGTGGAGGATATGGTGCGTTGAAGAACGAGAAAGAGGGGGCAGGAGTTGGCGAGGAAAGTGTGGGAGAAAAAATGTTTTTGAGAATATGAGATGTATCGAAAGTGTATCGATTCGTGGATGCTAATATTGTGCAATTAATAAATATGTTAGACGAAGAGTTGGAAAGAAATAAGCCCGATTATAGTGCAATGTTTTTTTCTCCGATACATACGCTTGAACGTCTCATTCCCACCATATTCGAGTAATGGTAAGTGTGAAAGCGTGAGCATATGCATGAAAACTCTGAAAAGAATAGAAAAACTTATTAGGCATATTTTTCAACAGCCACTTGAAAACAATGATGGAAGGAGAAATAATTGGGAAGAATCACTGAGTATGACCGAAAATTGGTGGAAGGGTTTGCGTAGGTGAACGAGAGAGGCGCAGAAAGCGAGGGAAGAGGAGAGAGAAAACGTTTTCGAGAAGAAGAATGATATCGAAAATATTTCGATGCATCATTGTTAAAATTATGCAAATATTGAAGAATTCAGACGGAAGGTTTGAGAGAAGTTAGCTCGTATATCCCGATTATAGTGCGGCGTTGTATTCTTCGATACATACCTTTGGAAGTCTACCATACCGCACTATCTATATTCAATTTTATGTAACTATTTGTAACTCTGAGATTGTAAGTATTTTATGCTCGTCTCCACATGCATTTCAGCGCGTCTATTTTATGTCGCTACATCGTAAAATAAGCTCAATTATTGTGCAATGTTTATTTCTCCTATACAGACCTTTGAAAGTCACTTTCACTTTTTATATTCAAGTAATTTCAACTATAAAATAGTAAGTGCATATTACTCATCTCCACACGCATTACAAAGCGTTTATTTAATATCACAACGTTGTAAAACTATTGGGATTATTGAAACAGCATTGTGCAAATTCAATGGAAAAGCGTCTTGAGGAGAATGTAATTTTGAGGTCAAATTTAAAAGAGAAAATCAAATGGTCCTTTATTGGTCCAAGTGTGTCACTTTAAAATAATTGCGATCACACTAGATTCGAGGTTGTATTACATTCGGGTTAATATGGATCGATGAAAACTCTGCGGAGAAGAAGAGACAAACGAATCGAGCACATTTTGCGACACGGCAGCTTCTTAAAAACAATAATGGAAGGAGACATAACTGGAAAGAATTACTGAGTAAGACCGAGGAAAGTATACGTTAGGAAAATAATGAGGAACGTCAAAGCCAAGTCTCGTAAATTAGGAAATTTATAAGATTTCACGTATTATTAGGAAATACACGGTTAGCTAATTTTCGGGTGGAGTGGAGAGCTGCAGAAAATAAATCCTCGAATTGATGCCTGCTGATAATGGTGAAATATCGTTTTGTTTTCCATTCAATGTGGCAAATGGAGGAATTTAAAACTTTTTTATTGTGAACTCTACTGATAAGCAATGGTAGTCACGAAACTTCTTGTTCGCTAACGGGTATTTTTCTTAAAGAAAACGACCAATTGCTTGGGTTGCTTTGCTTGCAAGTCTTCCAGCCTTGATGGATGAAATAAGCAATAGAAAAAGAGATGTGGTTTTATCGAGGGTAGATCGGAAATCCAAAACCAGTTACTCTTTTCCAACGTTTCGGAATGTAATGTATTCCATCTAATTGGAATACATTATGAAAACAATACATGAAGGTCAACAGCATAATCAACACCACTTGCATAATAGATATGCAGGATATAAATCTTCTCTCCATAACTACCTTAGAATAATTTTTTTCAACTTCAGTATCAAAGTACATATTTTGGTCGTTCCTCGGAAAAATAATGCATAAATTATGTATACATGTGATCAATAGCACCAATTTATAAATTTCACTCTTGTCTGTACTATAGAGACCTCTTTTTATAGATACATGAACCACATATTATCAAATTACCATTTTTAAGCAACTGAGCATCACAATTATTACCTGGTGTACATCTATTGTTTGTAAGATATGATGGACACTGAATTGAAATGGGTAATATTAATCCTAGGTCGCTTTTATTAACAGGTAAATCGTGGGCATTATTAAATTCGCTTCTTAAGTGGAGTGGCCTTGTGATTTGCTGTACAAGAATAAGGTTGTAGGTGACATGGCTGCTTAGGAAGAATAATATCGAATTTTCTCGCGCATCGATGCTTAACTCTGTCTCCCTTACGACTCCTTGAAGAAGCTTGAGAATGGTGGGGTGGTGAGGGCGAGAGGATGGATGCTGGGATGCTGGATTCTGGTGGGGGGGCTTGTAGTTGTTGGAGTGAGGAGTGCACCTGGAGGGGAGAAAGAGATAAGGGTTTAGGGAGGAAAGAGGTGAGGCCGCGTACTACCTACGTGCGTGGCGGGGGGAGAACGGTCTTGTTTGTGTGACCCCCCGCGTGTGAGATTCGCATGTGGACAGGATTCGGGTAGAAGAGGAAAAAAAATGTACGTTCGAGAAACGTTTTCTTTTGTTTTTTTTTCAAGAGGCTCACTTTCTCGCGGCGCGGCAAGATGGCGGCCAATTCAGCGTTTATTTGTATTCGCTTCTCTCGACCTTACGACCATACCCGCTCATTTTCCTGCCTGCCGTTGAATTTTATTCCATGGAATTTATTTAATGGCTAATCACTATTATTATTGTGTGATGCATTAGGGAAATTTTCACCTCTTTAAGCCTTGAAATCCTCAGTTACTTGGATCTGGATAGTTTTTGCATTACCTTCCGGTATTAATTTCGCTTCCTGATACATTTTTAGATAAAGGATAGATAGGTTAGATAAAACCCCGTAAATGCTACCCCATGTCGACAGTAATCCAAGCATGCAGGGTTTATGAAGGCAAGTAAAGTTGGAGACTCTACCCCTACCATGCCGTAGTTATACATCTCTCGAAAAGTAGCTTCAAAAACGTCCAAACATGATGGAAAACCATGTTAGTTAGATGAAAATTTCTTTTATGTTCGTATATGTAAGTACGTTAAAATTATATCATTATTTTCATGAAGGCAAGAAGAATGGAATAAAGTATTTTAACCATCAATGGAATAAAGGATTTTAATCAATAGTTGAGCAAAAGGACGATGTTTTCTACCGTGGCCGAATGTTTTAAAATATAGAAGAATAGATGAGGAGATTAGGAGACTCGCTAATGCTGTAAATAAATTCTTAGGTTCTATGTGGAGCATATTAAGGAATGAGTGTTTATTTGCACTCATGATTAATGAAAATACTTAATACTTTTCTACAGAAATTTTATTGTACGACGCGTTTCACCGATTTACGGCATCGTCAGGTAAACTCAGGTAATGTATTTTCTTTAATCATGAGTACTAATATAATAAACGTTTAATAGGTGGAGCCAAGTTTAGTCAAGTTTAAGATTTGAGTGTTTGCCTAAGGAAGCGAAAATTGCAGTGTACAAAAAGAACATGACAGCGTATGAAACAATTCCTTGAATGTAATAGAAGCGAAAGAGGTCTGCAAGGATAGGGCATGATGCTGGATGTTATTAAAAGAGAGACCGTTTTAATTATAATAATAAGTTTATTTTACGGCTTCAGGCCCTATATCAAAAGAATTACAATACCAGATTTAACAAAGTAAATTATAATATAAGATTTATAGATGGTGATAAGAAAACAATAGGAACATATAATTCATTTTCCATTGTAAAATAGTACAATTAATTCTTAATTATATAAAATATCATTAAAAATAATTATAAATAATTTCAATTTTTGTTTGATTCATAAAAACAAAAATTAGTGTTAATGTTTCATTTCACTTTTCTTGTAAACCTCTTAGAGCAGTTAAGGAGGCATTAAAAATTAGAAATCAAAATGAATGCAATGCTCATTGCAGTCCATCATTGTTCTATAAATAAACAGGTTTCTCATGTAATTGGATGAGAGGTGTGGTACATGGAAGAGGATAGCATTTCTTGTGTTAACCTGAGGGACCCTGATAGTAATGAGAGAAAGTAGGTTAGGGGATTTTATATGATTTTGTAATATTCCAAATAAAATTCAAATTTATTGGCCTAAAGCGATTACTAGGCTCTTTGACTTTGCCTATCTCGAAAAGTAATGGCGTGATGGGTATGTATGCATGTATATTCTTGAAGAGTCCCAGCGTACTTGACGGTCAACGGGTGAACGTTTGGTTGCTAGTCGAGAGAGGATTGATAAGCGAGTTTCGTGCGCTTCAAAATTTGAGCCAACCAGCTTAGGGAAAGAAACTTCCTCGAGGAAATCCACCTAAGCCCCGGAATCGGACTGATTCACCATTTGAACTATAGATATTATAATTTCCTTGGCAACAGCGGCATGGACTTTAAATGGATCATTCATCCTGAGACCTTCATTGCTTTGGTTGAATGATCAATTTTTCATTTCATCTAGAGTTATTGGGGTATTTTCACTGCGCCCTATCTATGTGAGATTAATGCCACTTATATGTGGGAATTCTATTAATGCGGTGCGACGATTTAAAATTTTTCTTCTTCTCATTGAACTTCAATGGGCACTCTCTCCTAGTTTATATAAAAATTGCCTATGGAGTACTTTTCGGTATAGACTTTCAGTAGCGCATCGTCATCGCTTATGGTGAAAAAAAAAACGAGGAAAACCTTTTTTTTTTGTTTTTCCCTGGATTCGCTTACGGTTGCGATAATTCCGGCCAAGCTGTCTATGTGCTCTTATAGGCTGTCCTGGATTCGCGGTCGTATTGCGCACTTCAAGTCTCAGCCGTCAGCTGTTTCTCTTATCCTCTCCCACCACCGCCTCCTTGCCTTTATTATCTCCATTAATGGTGGACATACTGGTCGGCAGTGGTTTTCTAACCTGGGATGTGTCGAAAGGTCTCTCTGGAAGGGGCCGGTTGAATGCAGTGTCACTCATTCCCATTCTGTTTACCATCGTCATGGAAACGGTGAGTTTTGTGATTAAGGTTTGACGAAGCATAAGTGGTAATGGGAGCGATTATTCTGCGATCTATATCTTCCATCGTCTTTTCCTCTGTGATTCACCGCTGGGGCGTGAAACAGGGGATGTTCGGACAACCAGAAGAAAATATGAAGGACATAGGGAAAGTGAACGGGAGGAAGAACGCAAGTATTATTGAGCTGTTTTCTCGTCGAGTTAGCTGAAGGTTTCCATTCAATGTGCTGAAGTAAGCGCAGATTGAAAGACATACACGCGCATGAACGACGATGCATGTAACGATGTACGCCGGGGAAAAGTTCGGTAACCTGCCGGTTGGTAGCATTCCGTAGTTTCACAATAGTCACGGCCGTCTGTTTTGTGCATGGTAGTCAACATCGTTAAAAAAATGTATTAAAAAACGTAATCTTTTTATCACAGAGTACTGGAAAATTGGCATTGTCGATTAGTGACGCATTTGCTGGAGATCATCGCAGAAGCACCAATCGCGGGTATGATTATCGACGCCCTTTTATTGTTTATCGCTCATCAATTCTGCTCCCGGTCTGTTTTGAAGTGCTCTACCAAGTGCACAGGGTCTGAAACAAATGGGAATTGTTGTGTCGCGGAGTGAGCTGCTTTTAGAAGCAAATGGAAATCTCCCAGTATCTCTTGATCTAGTCGTGAATGGTGCGAGGGAAAAATAGTATTTAAATCTGCGTGTTCGACTGTTAATTTTATATTTTATTCCATGTTGCTTGTTCTGCCGATGTAATATGGGAGAAAAAATAAATACCTGCCTCGTCAAATTGAAACTCGTGAGATACGAATATTTCTGAGAACCTTTACTTTATGTGCAACCTCTAGTCTTCTAGTGTAACTTCTAGTCTTCTGTTAATGATGGTCCTTATTCTGGAAGGCTTGAAAATTTCGAGGCACTCATGAATTGGGAAACAGCTGATGGGCTTTGCATTACTTCCAAGCTATATTATTCTGTTGTTACAATGTACATTAAAATAAATAGTCCCTCTAGAATTGGTAGTATTCCTATAGTGTCGTACATACTGGTAAAATTTCATCTCCCGACAAGCATGAGCATTTTTTTAAAAGAAGGATTCCGTGGTTTCGATCAGATAGGTATTCCGGGTTCTCTGCCGCGTGGGTTCATCATTGCAGACGACGTTTCGCAGGCGTTCTGGTTTGCTCCTTCAGGTCTGAAGTGACCTCAGACCTTAGGAAGCAGACTATAGTGTTTGCAGGGCATGTCGCACAGTGGGGCAAAATCCGTTTTGGCCGGCCAAAACTCCAAATTTCAAAATAGCCGGAAAGTGTTCAATTTTTTTAAATTACTAGCATAATGTCATTAGAAATGAAATCTGAAGAGATATATTTATTCTTATCATGTACTCAGCGACAGTAAACCCGCAAACATGGCCTATACAGACATGCCCTTCTAGCGCGCGCGGAGCAAGCATTTCTTTCGGAGCTTCTTCGCCGCAAATGAATCATTGTAGTGAAAGATGATTTTATCTCCAGGTAAAAAGGTGTTTGAAGGCTATAAAGGTAAAATATCAGGCTCCATTCTTTCTAAAAAATCATTTTGAGGTCATGTGTTAGATATGTTACGGATTTTATAACTTTACTGATTATTGCTTGGCATACAACAAATGTATAACGAGCTCGGATTGATTTTTTGCTTTGAATGAAGTAACTTACATATACTCTTACTGCCCTAAAAGTATTTACTGCTGGTTCGCGCAGGTTTTGGAGAAAAGTGATTAAAACTGCAACTATGTATCACCCTGCCTGCAGCGCGCCGCGGCGGTTTTGAGTGAACCAGCGGGACAAGGACGAAAACGTCAACGATAGTTGCCGTCCCGAGGCTTAGAAAGCTATTGTAACTACTCATGCCAGGTCCATCAGTACAGCCCCTCCTCATCAGACATAAACAACTGCTACGGCGCCCAAGGTTTGGTGGGATACTATCATTAAATCAACCTCCGGCGCGCTCATGGACCAATATAAACATGGACGGATAAAAGGGGCATATTGTTGTCTCGCTAAGCTGGTCTCTTCTAGGGAACTGTTTCAAAACATTTCCTCATGAGTGTGGTTATGGTGGACTGAGTCGTTACTCATCTTATACAACTATCACGACTCACAGTACGGAGGAGCTCTTTTGAACTGACTCGCACACATCTTGCCCATCACTTCTGCCAGTTGTGAACTAAGAAGCATTGCTAGTGTTGTTATAGTAATAACGTGCTCCTAGCTATGTGTACCATAACGTGGCGTGAGTTGTTTATGGAGTTGGTGGAAGAAAAAAATCTCCCGTGGAAAGAACGTAAACAAGCGAGTATATCTTAATTTGAGCGAAGTCCTTGGATTGCCCAATGACGACAAGACTATTGAAAAGAGAGTTAAAAATACGATTCGTTGCCACTGCGGGGAGGTGTGAAAGAAATGGGAAGAATCTCACCGCATTGAAAAGGACTTCCGCCACTTTCACGGAGATAGGCTGGAAACAAAGATAGTTAGTACAGTTCCAGAAACTATCAAAAAAACTAATAAAACCCCAGGTAATTATGAAAACTTTCTTTCACCCTAAAAGTGCAGTTCATTTTGGAGTGGATGAAAATATTTTGGTCTGTGTTTTATTTGTTCTCCAATTGCACGATACGTAAAGTTGGGGTGAAATAAAAATTAAAACTACTGGTTCAAATTTTTGTAGAATGTGGTCGCCCGAGTAAAGGATTCGAGGAAAGCAGCACCCACAGTAAGGAGAGAAAGACGGAGGAAGTTCAAGCAACTTCGACCCCAACCCTAACCTATGCAACCGAAAAGACCCTTCGCGCTCAAGAATGGGATACGGAGGCTAAATTGGTGAAAGAGGCTCTACAATCTACTCCCACTCGTGTATCAACGATAGCTTAGGCGTGGAGAAAGTCACAGGTGGATCGGAGTAAGTTCATTCATCCATATTCCCCTGAGGAAGCTCTTTCCCTCATGATCGACGCTGATTTGTCTCGCCAATCATATCAGACCATAAGAACGCAGGCGAAAGAAAGAGGATCAGACCTACACCACTCCTACAAGCAAGTCCTTTCAGCCAAAGCTAAATGCTATCCATCCAACTCAACCGTCAACATAACTGAACGTAAAGTTGAAGTTGATTTACAATCACTGTTAGATCTCACAGTTGATAGAATCATCATGCTGCAGAAAGATTTTATTGAGAGCCTTTCCCCCTTAGTTACGAAATTTGTGTTTAATCAGCAAGTGGGGGTTTGATGGCAGTAGCTCCCAATCCATGTACAAGCAGGCCTGCAGTGACATAAATTTTCTCGAGAGCGACCTTCTCATTACTTGTGTCGTTCCCCTTCAGTTGTACCGTAAAAAAGATGACGATGCTAATAAGGTGTGGCAGAATCTCCGCCCTTCTTCCACGAGGTTTTGCAGGTCTTAAAAGCTGGAGTTCACAAAAGAAATTGAAAAAACAATACTGTTGGAACAGCGAAACGTTCAAACACAAATTGAAAAACTTGTTCCTTCGAAAGTGTTGATGTCAGGATGTGATCCTATAAAAGTGAGCCACAAGATAATGTCAATGATTGACGGAAAGGTGTGCAACGTCATTACACAAACTAGTTCGTCTCAACGATGCTGCTTGTGTGGTGCGCTCACTCTAGAAATGAACGACATAAGCAAGTTACTTGAAAGAGAAGTTAACGAAGACGCATTTCAGTATGGACTTTCCAAGCTTCATGCTTACATCCGTTTCTTTGAATGGCTTCTACATGTAAGTTATCGGCTTGAGGCTCTAGAGTGGAAGAAATCTAAGGACACGAAATATAAAATAGATAAAAGAAAAGCGAAAATTCAGGCCAAATCCAAGTCTGAGATGGGGCTCCTAGTTGATTTTGTAAAGCAGGGAAGCGGAAGTAGCAATTATGGCAATACCTCACGCCGTTTTTTCAGAAACCCTTCTAAATCAGCTTCTATTACCGAACTAGATGAAGAAGTAATAACTCAATGTGACACGATCTTACGAACTCTGTCCTGCGGATACGCAGTTAATGCGGCTTTTCGAGCATATGCAATCGATACTGCTAGACATTAAGTCCGTCTCTACCCATGGTATCCTATGCCCGCATCGGTTCACCGAGTATTAATTCATGGTTCGGACGTGATATCTGCCGCGCTTCTACCAATTGGTATGCTTAGTGAAGAGGCTTTGGAAGCAATAAATAAAGATTTCACGAGATGCCTGGAGAAAAGGTTCAGGCAAACCTCACAAGTAGACACCAACAGAGATCTGCTGAATATTTAAATTATTTCCTCAGATCCCCTTAACCCTTTCGCGCCGAATGCCGCGCATATGCGGCGGGGATTTTCTTCGCAAACGAACGAAAGCCTCATATATGCGGCGTCAATTTTCCGACGCAAATGAACGAATGCCGCGTATATGCGGCGCGGGGTGGAGGAAAGTGACCGCCGCGGAAACAATAGACCCAGGTAAGTGGTCGCCCCTCGAGACCCAACTTAGCGCGAGCCCAGGGCCTTCCTCGGCCGCTCGGATCGACCCTTTCCTATCCTCTCACGCGGTCAACTATAGCTTTTTGCAGTGTTTTTTCTAAAAAATTATTTGTTGCTTACTTTCGAAATCTAAAGTTAGAAATTAATTCTTCTTTTTTTGCTTACCACATCGAAATTTTAAACGAAATTCTAGCGTTAATATCAACGGAGTTACAGAACGGCAATCGACCGTCGGCAATCCGTCAATATGAACATTAGAACTCCGTTTAAAATTTCTGCACGCTCAGAAAAAAACAAGGAATTTATTTTTAATCTAAAAAAATCGATGCAAGCAACAAATATATGTTTATATAAAACACTGCATTTTCAGTCAGATGACCATGGAATCGCGCTGTGAAGGTGTCTTTAATCCTCCTTGGGTCTGGGACAGCAGCCGAGAAAAGGGATGGGCGTCCCGTTGAGTTGGGTCACAAAATGGTAAGGGGTCGGACCCCTGCCTTCCATCGACGCGAAAGAGCTTCGTACAGGGGAGTGCAGAAATTTTTCAAGAGGCTCGTAACGTGGAAGAATTTCCCTCCACAAGGCTTCGGCGCGAAAGGGTTAATTCATCCTTAAGGCCATTACCTCCCAGAAAAGATGGAAGTTTGAAAACGGTTGTCAGTGCTCTTCTTGAGAATGCTGATTTACCGCTACGGAAAGTGAGTCTGGAGGCAGTGATGGAGAATAGAAATTACTTTGAGAAAAACGCTTTCCTTCAAAGAACTGAATTTATTTCAAGATTAATTAGCATTTTTTAATATTCTGATTTTGTTATTAATTCACTCTTTTTTATCCATATTTTATGAGAGATTTATTTCAAACTCCATTTAGCATTTCTAAAACCCAGCTTTATTCCATTTTAAAAATTACCTTAGATTAAGTCTAGTCCTACAGATATATACTCTATGTTCGCCATTTTGGATCCGCCATATTTTTTAGTGATAGTTCTTCAACTTGAATATCGTATTTAGCATTTCTAATAAAACTTAACACTAACTTCGTTGCGAATGGAGTGATTTAATGGAAAATTTGTCCGCCATTTTGGAGCCGCCATTTTGTTTCAGACATTTTACATCGTATTCCTAATTGTCTTTTCATGATACACTATGTTACCAATTTTTATGCAAATCGGACGAGTCTTTGATATTTTACCCAGTTTTTCAGCATTTGGGACCACTGTGTGTCGTCTGCAGTGATGAATTCGCGCGGATGAGAACCCGGAAGACCTATCTCAATAGCGATCTTTTCTAATGAATCAATAGTCGTAGTTACATTAAATTTAATAGGTTGTAATGTATTGCATGATGGTGACAACTCACTCCCCGCTACAAACTCTTGAGGTATCTTGGAGGGTATTATGTTGATGTATTTTTCTTTATGTGTTCATCGGCTGTCTTCAATGGGCTTGGATGGATTACTAATTATTGGTTCACAAATCGTGGGAATTACAATTTTCATGGGAAGGCAGGAGGTTACTTCAAGATGCGACATAGCATATAGATAACCAGCTGTTAAAGTTAAAAGAGTTGCAAATTTGTGTGACGATCCTAGGGAATAGTACTAAATTTTGTTTAATTGCCCCTGGAAATAGCGATGGGCCTTCTTTAACTTTGGTTTCCGTCTCTTTGATTTCTGACTTTTAACGTCCTGATTCCGGTAACATTGATCAGTTATTCATTAACTCTATTCGTATCATTTATCTATACGCCAGCATTTTAAGTGACGAGCTAAGTATGCTTTGCGTGAACCATCTTGCATTACTTTCAGCCAAATATATGGACTTTTGTTCCTTATTGATATTTCTCGTCTCTATCACATTAATACCTTTCCTCAGAGTAGACGGTATCATAATGTGAGAGATGACAAAATAATGAAGTGAATCATTAATTAATGATTTATGAGAGTATTTTAACGTCAAAACGTACGACTTTGAATGACTTGTGCTCTCAACCTAACCAGCTACTGGTGACTTTAAATGCCGGATGTTTGAAATGTGCGGAGTTAGGTTAGGGCAGCTATTTAAGCTGTAGGTTGAAATCTCGAAGCTTAGCTATGAGAGGTTTGCAGAAGTTTGGGAAGTTGGTTATTAATGCAAATACCAGCTTCCGTTGGTGTAAATGTGGTCAAAACAGTAATTTCTTCAGTTTAATACCGTTATTTAGCGTGATTATATTATTTAATGTTATGTATTCGAAGCAAACTCGAAACACGAAAACAAATCACAATTACGAGTCCACAAACTACACCTGTAAAATATCAAATACAACTTCAAAATGTCCATGCTAAAAACCAAAACCATGACATTCCTGGGGAAGGACCCAATAAGAACAAAAATTATAATTGGAAATAAAATACTGGACCGGGTATAACATTTTAAATATCCTGGTTGTAACGTGTAATATGAAGAAGATAAAGATATAACTAACAAAGTAAATAGCTATCAATGAATATGCGGTTCCATAAGAAGAACTCTGAAAGAAAAAACCACGAAAGAAGCACAGGTTAAATTCTACAACGTGATTGCAGTACCTACATTATTGTATGGGTCCGAATCATGGGCAACAAGGCAAAGAGATTGGAGACTAATCGGAACATCAGAAATGAAATTTATAAGATCCGTTAAAGGTTACACAAAATTAGACCATGTGAGGAACTATGACATAAGAAAAGAACTAAAAATAGGTCAACTCATTACAAAGAAAAGTGGAAAGAACATGTCATACATATGTCCCCAGAGAGAGTACAGAAGAAGGCAACGGAAGTGTTGAAAGACCAAGGGTATGTTGAGGAGACCGGAACAGAACAGACAGTAGAGCCTAATCCCGGAAACAGAAGAAAAGCAAGATACATTCGAAGCGGGAATGGAAGCCTGCAACGCAAGCCCGTGAAACTTGACATCGCGAACGAATTGACTGATTTTTGGTGGGCGTAACGAGAGAAAAAAAACAATGAAAACAACCTTAGCTAGTTTGAAATAACTTCAATGACAGTATTTATACATTTACAATTATTACAGTATAACACAAGCCCGTAGGCTAAATACCGTTAGCCTTGTCCTTGCAAGACGATCACAATTGGAACCCAGCCAACACGTCCTTTCCTCGCGCGGTCCGTTGCAAAGAGAGCTGCTATGATGGCGGTACACTTTGCCAGCGCAGGAGGGGAAAAGGCTGGCCAGTGGAGGAGTAGGGTGAAGAGGGGAAACGTTATCACACGTTGGATTGGTGGGAATATCCGCAGGTCGACTCGAACGTGGAAAAAGATGTCAGCACCAGCGCGGACAGTATAAAAAGAGCGCTTGTGTAGAAGCCGCGATGACCGGAGCGACCGCGCTGACCGGGGCAGATCGCTGCACTTAGCTCTTCGCTCGGGCACTTGGACGAGACGCGAGAGTCTCCTGCGGTTTATGAGTCTCCGAGGATTGTCGAGTCTCGAGGTTTCGAGGGCGGGAAATTTTGGCACATCCACTGGGGGAAAAGTTTTGAAAATGGAAACTGGAGAAGGGGGGGTAGAATTGCACAGCACTGACACAATCATAGAAAGTTTCTGGCTTGCTTCTCTCGATGTATGAATAACACACTTGAGGTTCAAATAACCAGACATAATAACAATATAATCACTGACAAGAATACAAATGAACATAAGTCTAGATGCTTGCATCTCTGCCCAGAGAAAGTTATTTGTGTTGTCCCCAAGGGGGTGACAGACCTAATGGCACTAAGACTAAAGATAGATTGACAACAATTTTATAAGCTAAAGAATTAAACTTTATGAATATACATATAAACACCGTAGAAATAGGCGAGAGTGGGCCTAAAATGTTTTTTTTTTGTCCAAATTCAATTTTTTTTTCTTATTATTATTATTATTTTTTTTTTTAATTAAATTAGTCAGTAATTATTTTTTTTTAAATGTATCCTTCTTTTGATTATTATTATTTTTTTTATACATTCTTTTTTTTTTGGAATCTTTTCATGGCCCACATCTTACCGCCAGAAATTAACAATATTGGTAAACCAAATATGGCTTTGCACAGAAATAATACATCACTAGATTAATTATATAAGACCCATAGGAAGTGATCAATTAACATTTTAGCTAGAGGTCAAAATTTCATGCCTCATAAAATTAGGAAAAAATAAACAATACAACTGCCCATGAAAATATGAAATCGAACTCAACGTTACTAGGAGACAGTGAGAGAACTTTTCATGGGTTGCAACATAATCAAAATCAACATCCAATATAAGAATGAAAAATGTAATAACAGTCTAACAATTACCAATAAATGGGCAGAGATATAAGAAAAGCATTAAGAAAAAACAGAAATCCTATCCACAGCAGCATAAACAGTAAATAAACCAACTACATGTCTCCAGAATGATACTACACAAAGCCAAGTGGCATAGAAATAGATTAGCATTTGCCCAATTGATGGCTTAATTGTGGAAAATGGAAAAGATTTACATAATCAAATAGAAATTAGCATTATAACATATACGATTGGAAATATGGTGTGACTTTACAATTAATAATAATAATATGATGTGAAACATTGGTGTAACAAATATAGAAACAAATCCCCAAATACATCCTTAAATCCTTAAACCTAATTAAATTTTTTCATGCAAGTGAATGCATTGTTAAGCCATTGGAATTTCAATGGAAAAATTTTTAATATAATAAAATTGACCTCTAAACAGAGGGTCAATTTGGGTCCAGGGCCGGTTAATGCCAAACGCGTTAAAGAAAGCTAAACAGGGAAAACTAATTTAGATGGCCACACGAACGTTTTTTAATCCAAGGATATTTTTAGTTTCTTGGGGGACAAACCCCCAAAACAGCTATTAAAGCTGGGTGCTGTCTGCGGCAATTGCCGGGCGATGGGATCGCACCCCTACGCCAGAGAGTGGAGTGAAAGAATCTATCCACAAAGTCCATGAGAAAAACAATTTCATCATGGGGTGACACCCACTGAAGGGATATCACAGGAGTTCAGGCTATCAGCACGGAACAACTTTTTCATTTCCCCCAAGTAATCAGCTGACTTGGGTTCAAGCACTCAGGCTCAAATTAGGCCCCAAAGAATTCCAAAATCATCAGAGTTGGGTTCATAGGCTACTTGGGTTAAGCCTCTCAGTCAAATTAGAACCCCTCAAATTAGGCAAACCCACACACTATGGGTTGGACCACTTGGTCCAGAATTTCCACAATAAAAAATATTAATGACAGCATCAACAGATCAAATCTGCCAAACCAGAACAGAGTTTACAGACCTCACGACGCAACACATTCCACTTTCCACAATTATTAACATAATTAATTAAAAAAGATAGTGTCTGGAGACCCATGCAGTGGCAGCATAACATTAAACAGTATAGTGAGTGATATTTAAATAATGATTTAGATATTCATTATGTATTCAATTGATTAACATGAAATATCATTTGAAACAATGTATCATTTTTCACCAACAATTATTATGAAGGCATAATCCAATATTTGATCATTGCATATCTTATCATCACCCTTTTACATATATACATTTTTACATAGAAAATATTTTTGTTCTCAAGAGACAACATTATTACTCATGGTATTCCTTTAAATGAGAGACATGAGCTATTCTCTCCCTCCTAGGTGATACCTTCAATACTACAGTAACTGGAGTAAGCATTTTCACAATGGCATAAGGCCCTTCCCATTTGGGGAACAATTTAGCAGTTTGCTTTCTGAATTTACAGCTCAATGTATGTGTTTTCACAAGTACCTTGTCTCCAACTTTAAATTTGACTTCAGAATGGAGCTTATTATATTTTATAGAGTGTCTCTGGTGTGCAGTTTTTAAGTTTTTTAAAACATCAGACCACAAGGAGGACATGTCTTTGTTATTGACATCCTCATTAATTAAGTCATTTGGGATTTCCCAGACATTGTTAAGTGGGTGGGGAAGTTCACGTCCCAGAAAAATCTTTGCCGGTGAATGGCCAATGCTAGAGTGCATTGCGGAATTGAAAGCAAAACACAGATCAGGAATAAATTCTTCCCACTTGTTGTGAGCAGTGCCACAAAGTACAGTCAATGCACATTTCAAATTTCTGTGGACACGTTCTGCTTGATTTGACTTAGGATAGTATGGAGAAATGAACACATGCCTAATACCAAGCTTAAAATTCATATCATGAAAGGCTTTGGCTTTAAATGCAGGGCCATTGTCTGACACAAGGAATTTAGGATAACCAAATTTAGGGAAAATCTTCCTTGACAACAGACTTATCAACACAGAGGCACCTGCGTTTCTCATTGGTTCAATAAGTATGAACTTGGAAAACCCATCTATGATAGTTAATGCATATTCATTGCTGTTACCACTTCGAGGCATAGGACCCACGTAGTCGACGTAAATTCTCTCCCAAGGATAAGTAGCGGGAACAGAAGACATATTACCTTGAGGGAGACGGTTTAGTGGCTTTGACACCTGACATAAGTGACACCGTTTAACCATTTCAGAGACTTCTCTCCTCCAATTCTCCCACCAGAATTGCCTCCCAATTTTTTCACATGTTTTGGCAATTCCCATGTGTCCAGCCGAAGGGAGAGTATGGAAATATTTAAATATCATAGGTCTCACTGCCGGAGGAACAACAATTTTTGGCTTAGTAGCCCTACCAATGACATGGCATAGAAGGTTATCTCTTAAGATCCAGCCTGGGTGTGACAAGGGTTCTCTTCGCAAATCCTCAATAATAGATTTTAGTTTATGATCTGAGCATTGATATTCGCGAATGTTTACAAAAGAAAGAGGGACTAAATTAAGAAACAGTGAACACTGAGGACTAATTGCCTCGGAATCATTTGGGCGAGATAAGCAGTCAGCAACACGATTTTGCTGGCCTTTAACGTGATGAATGACAAAACGAAAAGTAGACAATTTTAACACCATTCGCCCAATCTTACCTAATTGCTTAGGGTGCTTGAATAGCCACGTCAAAGCGTTATTATCAGTATATAAATGAAACGACTTGAACTGCAAATAAGGGCGGAATTTCTCAACTGCCCAACAACAACTTAAACATTCTAGTTCATAAGAAGGCAAACGCTTTTCATGTTCATTGAGTACTCGACTAGCGTAAGCAACTGGCTTCATCTGACCATCAGAAGACTGATTCAAGACTGCTCCCAAGGCAGTCTGGCTAGCGTCAACATAGAGGTGAAATTCCTTATCAAAATCCGGAAGGAGGAGGACTGGTGGATTAGTTAAGCACTGTTTTAATTTTATAAATGAATTCTGGAGCTCGGCGGACCAATTGAAAACGGCACCTTTGCGTTTTAAACGATTTAATGGAGCACCCAGTTCAGCAAAATTCGGAATAAATTTAGAATAAAATCCACACATACCCAGAAATCTCGCAACTTCTTTTACAGACCTCGGATTGGGAAAGTTTTTTACGGTCGAAATCCTTTCCTCATCGACCATCAGCGTCCCATGTGAAATTCTGTGGCCCAAGAATGCGATTGAATTCTGCGCCAGGTTCAGTTTTTCAGGATGTACTGTTAGCCCGGCGTCTCTCAATCTGGAAAGTACAGCCTCGACGTCCAACAGATGTTGCTCAAAATCCCTCGAATAAATACAGAGATCATCTATATAAGGAAAAACACAAGAATACTTCAAATCACCAAGTACAAGATCCATTAGCCTGCAAAAAACCTGGGGAGAGGTAGTCAGACCGAAAGGAAGCCTAGTAAATTGATAGAGGCCGACCGGGGTGACGAACGCCGTATATTGCTTCGCCTTGTCGGTAAGAGGAATTTGATGAAACGCGGAATTCAAATCAATGATAGAGAAAAACTTGGCATTGGACAGATATTGGAAAGCATTTTCGATATTTGGAGTGGGAAAATTGTCCGCTTTTACCTTTTGATTGAGTTTGCGATAGTCAACCACTAGTCTGTCGGATCCGTTTCGTTTAGGAATTAAAAATGCCGGACTAGCCCATTGAGATTTAGAAGGCTCGATAACCTTGGTATCGAGGAGTTTGCTTAGCTGCTTTTTCATAGCTTGGAGTTTCGGTGGGGGCAGGGAATACGGCGCAGATCGAACAGGTATGTCGTCTGCTAACTCTAGTTCGTACTTCAACAGGTGAGTGACTCCGTGCACGGCGCTAATAACATCCGGGAACCTAGACAATACGTCATTTATTTTTTCCCGAAGGACTAACGAAGGAGGAGTGGGAGACACGCGGGTGATTGAAAGTTGGTTAGGCAAAGACAAATTACTTTCGTCATTCATAATCATAGACTGACCAATGCAAGTTTGAACAAAATCTTCGCTGACCGTAGAAACGTGGTCAGTTAAGTCAGAGCAATTGGATTCATTCTCACATGAGTCGTTTTCGTGGCGGAATGAATAAACTCGATTCGGACAAGTAGCAAAAGAAAAGCCATTGGGGTGAATGGAGATTGAGGCTTTCTTCAAGAAATCTTGTCCCAATAGACATGGGATTGGAAGCGAAGAGAGATAAAAGCAATGCTGCCACGACGAAGCCTTAATTTTAATGCGAACCCATACCCTAGTAGAAAGAACGAGATTTTCCCCGCTGATCGAACGCAAGGCTATCGAACAACTCTCCTTCCTGCCGCTTCTCGGCTTGTGAGCGAGGTTAAACCAAAAGTTTTCGTCAATTAAGGAGAGCGTGGACCCTGAATCTAGCAATGCAAAGCCAGGGGTACCATGAATTTGGACAGGAATTTGTGGAAGTCGAGAAAGCGCGTCTTGAAGGGCAAAAGTCAATTGTGGGCGGTTGGGTCTGCCTCGGCCGTTCATATCGCGAATACGCTTGCGACATACATCAGCTAAGTGACCGGGTTTATTACAATAATTACAGATACGGGAAACTCGGCGGTCGCGAGGCTCTTCTACTGAGGGAGGTTGAGAGAAAGAGTTCGAATATTCGGCGCGAGTCATTAACTTCTTGGTGGCTTGGGTTAACATTTTCTCTAACTGGGCGAGAGTTGAGGGTCTGCGGCAGAAAACTAGCACGGACTCTGTTTGAGGATTCAAGCCCTCCAAAATCAATTCCATTAGCTCGCGGTCGGCATATAACTGTCCTAATACCTTGTTAGCCGACACAATGGAGTAATAGAAGTCACGAGGGTTTTCACGCGGTAATTGAAATCTCTTGAGTTTTGTGGACACTAGACGATCGAATTCGCGATACGGTACGAACGTGTCCCAAATTACCGAAATTATACTCTCCCAAGAAATATGTCTACGAATAACGCCCAGCCAGAAGGAACGACAATTGGCCGGTTTCCGGTCTCGAGGTTTCGAGGGGGGGGAAATTTTGGCACAAGCCTTTCGTTAATGTTCTGACCTCTCTTCGTTTCGAGAGTAATTTGGTATGTACATCATTTCTCATCAATTCCAGGGCCATTAAAATTACTCCGTCGTCACGCGTGCTAATTACCATCTTTATCATCAATGCTGGAAAGGTCTCGAAACGCGTCGTAATTAATATCAATGCAACTTTAAATCTACGTCGGAATTTCGAGAAAAAAAACCTTATGCTCTGCTACAAAAAAATATGGGGTCGATGTATCTCACTTAAACGGTACAAAAATGATTTTAGCATCCGTAATTCTAAAACATAAAAGTAGTCCATGGCAGAAGTTTTGGAAGATGCGCTGATTCTTTTACGGGGATGAGATGGTCAATTTAACGCTCCACTGACCTCAAAGAATATCGATCTAAAGTCGATTATGTGTCCTGCATAAGTACTCCAATAGCCTCTTTCGAAGTTTTTACCCAATTTAACTTCTCTCGTAAACAAATTTGGCGATGGCCAATCTGATATTTTGAATACCTTTTATGATAATTACTTCCACTCGCCAAGTTTTTTTAGCCTCTAATATAATGTTGTCAGTTATTTCTAATAAAAAGGGTTCCAAAAACCTTTAACATATTTCGGAAAAAGGAATTTAAATAAATTGTTTGACAGTGCTCCATATTTTTTTTACCTATACTCTAATTATCATCAGTTGCCAGACGGTGAACAGCTGCTGGATACCGTAATATTGTGTGTGTGTGTGTGTGTGTGTGTATGTATATATATATATATATATATATATATATATATATATATATATATATATATATATATATATATATATATATATATATATGTTGCTCTAATATCGTTTACTGTGATACATAAATGTTTTTACATAGGGAGCTTTCCATGCAACGTGTATAGAGTTTAGTACCGGTTGAAAACATAAGAGCAATTCAGCGCATACGAGCGGCGATGAATGAAACGATATATGGAGGGGAAACGTTCTTTACTCTGGCGTTAGGTGGCATTCTATAGGCATATAATAATCACGACCGAATCTTATCCCATCCTATGCTATAAAGCGAGCCATAATTGTATATATGTATGTGCTATATGGCTTTATCGAAAGATTGTTATCTGATCGACCCGAATGTGGGTATTGAAGGGTTTTGCGGTATGATGAATCGATTGGTATAGGTCCCACATCCGCGAAAAGTCTGTTCTTTGCATAAATAAAACGGCCAAAGTTCTTATAAGAAAACATTTATGGCTGCTTCGGTTACTCTTAATTGACTCCATCCTCTTTTAGAGAAAAACCCTGTTTAACCGCAATAAATGAGATTTTTATTTAAGATAATATACATGCAAAGGTTAAAAAAGTGTTAATAAAGTATAATACATTTCCGTTTAATTGAAAAATAATTATTACATTTAGTTTACCGAGCAAATCTCGGCCCCCCGGTACTGTTATGTCAATGGTTAACGTATTCGTTCAAATTACACACTTGGTTAAAGTGCAAGCTTTTAACCTCAGAGTAATTCAAAGCCTTACACTACGTTTTACGCCTTAACTGAAAAAAATCAACATACAATCGTTGCTACGACTGTCGACGTTCTTTTCTCGCCAACACTTTTCAGCAACCATCAGTTCCGCTCCCAATCTGTACAATTTCCACACAGTATATTATCAACCACAAAATACAACACCGACCAAGGTTTCGGCACGTAATGCCATTCTCAAGGTACATTTTTCTCAAAAACTCCACCTTATATACCCCTAGATGGAGGCCAGGGGGTGGGGAGGGTTGGGGGGAGGTATTAAGTCATAGAGGGGGGGGGGAATACAAGAGGAAAAGGGGGGGGGTATAACACAGAAAAGCCGTTGGTGGTGAAGGTCAGGAGGCATGGTCATCATATTGTCGGACGGGAGGGAGAACAAGGTTTAACAAAGGCGATCGATCATTAAAAACAACATCATTACATAACTTAGCCGGGCTATGAGTGATTTCATATTGTTCAAAGAAATCCAGCTTAGCTCCTTTGTCAAAATGGTGTAAAACTTCCGTGTCAAAATTACTAAAATGATTAAAATCACACAAGTGTTTTGCGAGACAGGATTTATCGTCACAATTAATAAAACTAGATCTATGCTCCTTCACTCTGTCCTTAAATCTTCTGCCTGTTTGGCCAATATAAAAAATATCACAGTTATTACACTTTAATTTATAAACACCACTTCTGTCTACAGGGTCATACCGGTCTTTTGAGTTGAATAAAATTCTTCGTATTGTCACAGGGTTATAAAACGATACATTAGAACATACATTAAGCACAGTTTTCTGCAATTTGTACGATAATTTTCCCACAAATGGAAGTTTTACCCAGCGATTTGGGAGGGAGCTATTGCCAGGCAGTGATCTAAGTAACCGTATAGCTTTTCTTTGGCTATAACGGTGTAGTAACCTGTATATACATTTTTCATCAAACCCATTCCGACATGCCAAGGCAACTCCTCACTGAATTTTTCCACGGATAGAGGTATATTAACTAATCTGTGCATCATGGATCTAAAAGCAGCAAGTTTATGAGTGTGGTGGTGAAATGAGTCAAATGATATTAAAACATCCGTAAAAGTTGATTTTCTAAAAATGTTAAAATAATGACGTCCACTAGAAATCGAAATATTTAATTCTAAAAAGTTTATGGAATCACCACCGTATTCTAAAGTAAAATTTATATTATCATGTAACGAGTTTTAAAAGTTTAAATGTAACAACATCAAAACTGGTAAATGATTTATTTGGTGAATATCCTGATGTCTTCACTGATCAATTGGGTTGTTACAAAGGTGGCCCAGTTAATTTAAAACTTAAGAAAAATTATATACCTAAGTATCATAAATCTAGGCCCATACCTTTTGCCTTTAGAGACAAAGTGGAAAAGGAATTAAAGAGACTGGTAAAGGAGGGAATCCTCTCTCCGTTATCTACTAGTGAGTAGGGCACACCGATTGTCCCAGTATTGAAAATAAATGGCCAAATTCGCATTTTTGGTGATTTTAAGATTTCTCTCAATCCCTTTTTAGAGATAGATAGACACCCAATTCCAAGGATAGGGGACTTATTCACAGTTTTGCAAAAAGGAGAGAAGTTTTCGAAAGTAGATTTATCTCAAGCATATATGCAGCTCAAGCTAGATGAGGAAAACAGAAAGTATTGCACTATAAGTACCCACAAAGGTCTCTTTAGGTATGATCGCCTTTGTTATGGTATTTCATCGGCTCCAGGAATTTTTCAAAGAGTGATAGAACAAACTCTTCAAGGCATTACAGACGTAGTTTGCTTTCTTGATGATATTCTAGTTACAGGTCAAAATACTAATGAACATATGTCTAGGCTTAGATTAGTCTGTGAACGTCTAAGTGAAAATGGTTTAACCATAAGCAAGGAAAAATGCCAGTTCTTCTGTGATAGACTGGATACCTTGGATTTGCAATTGATCCCCGCGAATTGAAAAAAATTACCGTTATGAAGGCGTTTTCAGCGTAAGGTTTGATCAAGTTTTTGCGTCATTAATGTTACAATATTTACGTCATGCTCCTTAAGGTTGTTTAAATTTAAAAATAAAATTCGAATAAGGGAAAAATCTCGCTCGAACCAACCTTAAGATTAGAACGTGTGAGCAATTTTTTAAACTGTGAAACACATGGCTTCAGATAGCGGTGGGTCGAATTTTTCCCTCCTTTCTCTTCCGGCATCGTTTATTAACCTTCGTCCACTAACGTCCTTTAGAGAAGAGGACGGGAACAGGCCACAGGAGAGAGAGGAGAAAGTGCGGTGGACGGAAAGGAAGACGAACGAAGAAACTCTTGGCATGATGGGCAAGGAGTGGAAACTTATGGAGAAGATAAGGCGGTAGCAGAGTAGGTGGTTGGAGGAGGCAATGAGGGTTGAAGTGATGCTGGAGGTCGTGATAGGGAGGAAAATGTTGGGTAAGCGTGGAAGGGTAAGAAAAAGGATCTATGGTCGGGAAGAAGAGACATTGCATTACAGGCGATTATGTTTATCTTACTCTGGATAGCAATAGCATGTTTCGGTTGATAACGAAAAGTTTATTAAATAATTATGCCCAGCTTTTGTATGCTCTTTATTTAGCTTGCTTTTGGACGAGGTAACACAATACGAACAAGATGTTGGAAAATAAGAATGTATTACTTTCAGCGATGTGAACCAATATACTATTAAAACTTATGAAAATATAGATAAACATTTATCACGTAAGGAAGGGAGTCCACTGGATCGTGGCCTTCACCTGTGAAAACGTAGAGAATGTTTCACTCTTCTATTTGAGCCTAACTGGTAGATTACCCTAATCACCATTAGTGCCCTGAATTCGATTAATTATTGGTCAAATATCCTTCGCATTTTTTTAATATCCCTCCCCTTCACTTCCTATTTTAGCCTTCCGTAGGATCTCCGTCAATGGCGAAAGGGATTTCCCCCCCACTTTACGTGAATGTGTAGCTTGGCTTGTCTCCTTTAATTCTCGCAAGACGCCTCCTCTTCCGAGGTCACTTTCCCAGAGCACTCTTGAGACCCTTCGTGACTCCATTTGGTGTACACTCGAGACGGGACTCGAGCTGGTCCTGCGCGCCCTTGGAACCGTCCGCACTTGTCCGCATCTCTCCAGAGTTGGCCCTGGCGCCTTGCGGCCGGTGGTGGTGGGAATAAATAGAAGGCGTTTGCTCTTGCACTTGGGAATGTGTGTTTTTTCGCTTGAGCTTCATAGCGCTCCCTACATTTTTCCTCAGTTCTTTTGGTCTACGTAACGATACGAAATGGTGAAAACGATATGAAAGGATTTGCAGCGGTATGAAAAGCACATAACTATTTTGAAAGTAGCTGCACTCCGCAATGGCAGTTTTCCATTCGCTCCAGTGCGCTCATCAGTTCACAACACAACAGCGCAACCTTTCATTCATTACAGACCCTGCTTTTTTAGTTAGTTTCTAGCTAGTTTTTAATTACTCAGTGGTGAAAATCGTAGGTTTTAAACACTTATTTTGAACGAATTGTATAACTATACGCAAAACATTCGTCCGTGATTGTTGTGCACCTACAGAATGCTACCTACCACCCTGACGAAGGAAGTACGTTTCAATTACATTATTCATCACGCGCTATGCTGCATTGTAAACTCGTTGGAAGTATGTTTCAGTTGCCTCGAATACCGCGTTGTAACCTTGTAAAATTTTGACAGAGTCAGTTGTGAATCGCGTTGCTGATGCATTGTTATCCCATTGTGGATCCGTTTTGTGCGTGGGAGGGAGTATGTTACAATCGTGTAGTTATCGCGTTGGCGTCACGTTGTGAGAACGTTGTGGCCCTGTTTTTTACGCGAAGAATCGCGTAGTAAACGCGTTATAGCCGCATTGCCATCCTCGACACGTTGTGGGCACCTTGGAACCCTATTTCTGTGCTCGAAGAATCGCGTTGTAAATACGTTATAGCCGCGTTGCCATCCTCATGTCCGTTGTGGGTATGTTGTAACCCTATTTCTGTGCCCTCTAAAAATGTTAAAATTTGTATTCAGAAGAATATGAATGTTATTCATACGGTGGCATGTTTTGGTATCATCCTACCTTGTCCTACCTACATCCTACCATACCTACCTAACGACATTGCATCAGTCTCGCATGTTCATCTGTCCTACGGTTTTACGCGCATATCCTCGCACCCATAATGAAATAATTGCCGTCAAGAAACTCTTATATATGTACCCACTTCCGTGGCTTAATGTGACTTTGAGAGCTAATTTTTGGAAACTGCAATTCCGTGATAGTCTGAGGAAATACCATTACATCATGATAACAGTTATCAGGCATTTATTTATTTAAACCTATATTGACTCATAGTATTAATATACATGCAACACTACTTAGAATAAACAAGATTTTTTCCGTTTTTTACGTTAAGAACGTTTTCACTATAGATCTACAACACGCTTAGCCCCATTGCCTTGCGTTGCAACAGCGTTGTTGAGAGTGGACACATGCCCGTTCCAATGATGATCTCACAACATATCTACAACGCGCTTTGCCGTGTTACGAATGCATATCCGGATGCGCGAGAACTTGCTTTGCTACAACGTTTTCACTACAGATCTATAACACACATAGCCCCATTGACTTCGCGTTGTAACATCGTTGTTGAGAGTGGACGCATGCCCGTTGCAATGACGACCTTACAATATCTCTACAACGCCTTTGCCGTGTTACGAATGCATATCCGGCTGCGCGAGAACTTGCGTTGCTACAACGTTTTCACTACAGACCTATAACACGCATAGCCCCATTGACTTCGCGTTGTAACAGCGTTGTTGAGTGCGGATGCAGGCCCGTTGCAAGATTGTACTTACAACATCTTTACAACGCGGTAGTCACGTTATGAATGCGGTGCAATGACGTTGGAAATAAGTTATAAAGAAAGTGCGTTGTGACAACATTATGGACTTGTTGGAGGTCTGTTACAGCACGTTTACCACTTACTCACAATGGAATTACAACGCGATATCTTGTGCGGCTGCTTCGTCAGGCAGCAGGTTACCTAATGTTTCCCTAGCGCACATTGTTTCATTCATCGTCGTTTGTGTGGGCTGAAGCGTTCCGATCTGCGCCAACTTCAACAACTAGAATGGAAATCTCGCTATCACTAATATATGAGCTGTAAGGCAACGAGAACATACCCTCAGAATGGTCGTCTTCAACGATTTTTACAGCTTATTTTCCAGAAACTGGTAGCTAGTAAAATTTATTATTAGATGCCTAGTGATAATATGCCCTAATAGGATAGGTGAGTATTTTCCATCGCGGAGGCATTCAATACCTAGATTAATGAATGAAAAACCTTATAATGCGCAAACGTATATTATGACTTTTGTCGTTTATTTCTTTTTTGTGTATTGTCATGCATTGCAAAAAAATCGAATTTTGAGCGTTCAGTTAAACACGATAAGGGCATTTTCGGCTATTTATTGAGCTGTGGACTTTACCTGCCAGTCAATCAAATAGAATTAGTAAGACAGTTTGATTATTAAAACAGATATTATCTCGAAAATCTTTGGACGAGCACTTTAATTAGGTAATCATTGAAAATGTGTCATTGATTTCATTAAAAATCTATCTATGCGCACGACTAAAATGCCATATAATCATGCGTATGTAATAGATATCAATATTAGTCCATCCTATTTCAGTTTTATTGTACAGGGTGATTACAAAAGAATACGTCGGTATCAAAGATCTGTATCTTTCAAATGGTATGAGCTACAGAGCTGCGCTACCTCTTAAAATGACCGATACATTCTCTAGTTTTGTTGAAAAAATTACATTCCAAATGTTCAATATGCCCTCCTTGAGTAACCCGTACAATATCAAGTCGATATTCAAATTCCGCCCACACTCTGTGAAGTATGTCAGCAGCAGTTACTGTCTTCACAGCCAAATTTATGCGTGCTATCAATTCCTCGCTTTTATTAGGCAATGACGGTAAAAAGACTTGACCCTTGACATATCCCCACAAAAAAATAACATGGTGTGAGATCAGGTGACCTCGGAGGCCACAGATGAAGGGCGAGGTCTTGCCTTGCAATTCGACCAATCCATCTTTGTGGGTAGGTCTCATTAAGATGAGAACGAATTGAGAGGTGCCAAGCCCCGTCTTGCTGAAACACAAAATTATTGGAATCTGCTTCCAGTAGAGGAAAAAGCCAATCTTAATCAATGCCTACTAAAAGCGAGGAATTGAATGCACGCACAACTCACGCACACGCACAGGAATTTGAATATCGACTTGACATTGTTCGGGTTACTCAAGGAGGACATATTGAACATTCGTAATGTTATTTTTTTCAGCAAAACTAGAGAATATATCGGTCATATTAAGAGTCGTGCAGCTCTGTAGCTTGTATCATTTGAATGATACAGATCTTTGAAACCGACGCATTCTTTTGTAACCACCCTGTATATTGCGTCGTTAGACGTAATGTTAGAGTATCTTCTTGGATTCTGTCCGTAATTTTTATGTAAGGTAAATCGGTATCCAGAATAATTCGGACCAATTTGGACCCCCCAATTTGGACCCATTGTCCCAGTCATTTATATCTTACCAGTAATATCAAGACTGTTCTGATGTCGAGCTGCTTCGATATTAAGTGTACACGAAATTTTGGCATCATTTAAGTAAAAAATAACATGTATTTGCTTCAATCATGAGCACATGACAGATTTTGGTCTGACCTAAATGAAAAAGCTCTGGGTTGCCTCCGAGGGAAAACCTTTGCTCAGATAGACCTTAAGAAAATTGTATGCTTTGCTAAAAATATCACATTTATATCCATGCAATATGATTACGCAGAATAAATAAAAGTGGTGAGTGCAAATAAAAGGAGCATTTATATTAACCTTTAAAGGACTATTATACATCTAAATATACGCTGAGATGTGGGGTCCTATGGCCGTGTATACAATATATTGTATGCTGGATGTGGTATTTAAACCCATAGTGTTTCTATCGAGTGTTCGTTAAATCCGGCCGGCAGCATCAGAAGCGGGAATTTTCATCCGTACGATAAAGGTTAATGTCACTGCCAATATTATATTTTCAAAACAATCTGAAAAATCCTCCTCCGCTAATACCCATGACTTGGCCAATTTTTTAGTTGTTTTCAACGTTTCACGTTCACTATTTCTTCAGGCAACATGTTCAACATATTTGAGTCCATATTATATGGTATTTGCAGTAGAGACCCTAGTGATCGATTCAAACAGTCAAAATGTGCTTAATTAATGGCAAATTTCCTCTTCTCAAATTGTACTAAAATTCATCATAAACTGCACTAAAGTATCTTGGTAAATAGGTACCTATCGCACATCATATTCCTTTCTACCCTGCGAAATTTAGTGACTGAAAATCTCTTGATTGGTGTTATGTGCTGAATTGGTAACTTCACTCGTTTTATGGCTTTTATATAGTTTCACTGTGTTGTAATTTACGGTGTTTACGTCAAACTTTTAATTGAATTTCATTGCTCCTCTGTTCGTGTCCTTTGCCTGCGAACTTGCTTTAAATTTACTGGACGCTTTATTCATAAACCAAGAGCGAACTTACAAAATAACAAAAGGAGTTACCAAGTGTATATTTCGTTTTTTCCTTCATTCTTTGAGTTTACGTGAAGACAGGAAAAGATTAAAGATTAGCGTCAGTCCAAAAGATTTAAAGTCCTTCAAAGAATACCTTCAATCCGCCATCGTAATTCCACCGGCTGCAAAAAATATTACATATCTTGGGCTTGATATCATTAGCGATTGATTTATTGAAGGATATTTCCCCCTTAAAATACGTATATGGTAACACGTTTTCAAGTTAAAAAATATACGTTGAAATGCTTTTAAGTACTCAGATATACGTTTTAATGCAGTTTTAATACATCTGGGAAAAATGCTCTGTTTGCCCGGGAATGCATCTGGGAAAAATGCATCTGGAAAAATGCATCTGGGAAATGCATCTGCATTTTTTAATATAATGCATCTGGGAAAAATGCTCTGTTTAAATGCATGCTTTAAACGCATTTTATATTTAGATAAGCTATTATTCATCATTAAAGCTATGGAAGTTTTCCATTATTGAATCGCATTAATGCTTTTCAACGTCGAAGTAAAAACATGCATATTCAATGATAGTATTTATCCTTCGTTCGCTTCAATATTCTGCTAAATTAGCTTCTAAAGTATCGTTTGTCAATTCACCCTTAAAAAGGAGCCCAAATTTGAGTTATTAACAGTGAAAAAGTCATTTCTCGGAATGAAATTCGTACATTAATTCTACCGAACATTTGAATAATTGTAATAAAGGAGAATGATAGTGAAATTATGTACTTTTTCCACGGGCGTGCCAGTTTACCATTGCAATTAATGATTTTCAATGTTAATTTCTCTCATATTTCGGTTCCATTTATTTCCTTAGCTTTTCCAAAATATCTTCAGCGAAGCCGTAATAAAACCGGAAAATGAGACCCTTGCCATTTAAGTGAGTTTACCGAATTGATTGAATCGAGGTCAGCTCGCATGTTTTTCTTCTTATTCTTTTATGTGTTATCTCTTCGCAAATACCTCGAACCTTCTTGGTAAATTATTGCCACCTATATCATTCATCCTCGGAGTCATTTATGGATCGTAAGATGTGATGAGAACGACTATTGGCGCCGCCTATGTATATTTCGTCATAAAGGTCGTTCGAAAGCTATATGGTTCTTGAGAGGGTTCCTTCATTTATTGTGAAATTCTGGGGAGCCGTGTGTACATTCCATCGAAGTTTTCCCCCATTAGCTTCCCCTTTCACCTCCGCCGAAAAGCTCTCAAGGTGATTGGATTATCCGGCCCGAAAATTGATGCCCCTCTCCCTCTCTTGTCCTTGTGAGTGAGTCTTATTTCACTTTTCATTCCCGTCAGGAGGGTGTTAAAAACGTTTTATTCTCTTAGAAAGTCTTGGCCCGTCATCCTGCGACCTCTAAATGCTTTTCAGGGCTTAAGGAAACGAAGTTTTAATTACCAGCCTTCTTCCCACGCCGTATTTTTTATGCATACGTACAGTTGCAAATGTTCCATTCCGGCAATCATGCAGGCCTCTGTTGAAAAAATATAATATGTTACCTGATCCATCTCTTTTGAATACTTTTGTTTGTAAAAAGAAATATTAACGATTTTATTCTAAACGTGTCTTTACATTAACATGCCATTAGAAAAAAGAGGCATCTGCCATCAAATATCCGAGTTTAAACATATATTAAAGGACCAACTAATATGGGAATACATGCTGCCCAATAATGTCAACGACATAAAGAATGTGAAAGATTTAAGAGGGCTTTATTCAAGTATTTCATCAGTAAATGTATTTATTCTCTGCAGAAATATTTTGAGAGTATGTAAAAGAAACTCTATATCATATATACATATATTTTTTATTTAGGTACGTATTTTTACTTGTCTTGTACATATTTATATATTTGAACCAATGACCTATTTTTATTATTTCCGTTTGTGATAGGGTGGTGGGACATAAATCATAGAGTTACTAAAGTACCTGTATACTTGGTCATAAACGGAGGTTATGCCACTTCCGCCATATTGATTCAACACTAGCGTAATAGCCCTAAACATATTTATCTACACGTTTTCTGTGCCAAAAATGTTGAATTACTGAGAATTTGGGATAATATCGTTTAAGTCAGGGTTGCTGTAGGGCTGGAAAACCTAGAATGCTTGTAGAAGTCATGGAAATTGAAAACGGGCGTGGAAAACCTGGAAGATTCATGAGAAAAATAGAAATTAGTCTGGAAATTTTTTTCTTAAATTCAAAATATGATTGCTTTCAATTTCACTGTCTGTTGGTGCGTGGACTTAGGGTCTTTAGTACCTTGCCTGAATGATGCATTGGGGCTCTTGTTTGGTGTTTATCAAGTAACTATGCCCCTAAATTAACTTTCTTGTCCTATTCTTTTAACTCATGTTGAGGAAAATGGAATGTTTGCGTCTCCTCTGGTTGTGCAGGGGAAATTTGTGGCCTTAGTCGCGGCCGAGAACTGAGAATAATATACCATCAGGAAGGAAGTTGATTTTCCCGTCAGAGCAATAGTGGTGGTGCTCTGTTTGTTGGAAAACTTTATTCCCTCACTGTGCTTAAGTTCATGAGTCCAGCTCCTATTCTTGCGCTTTCTTTAAAATACACTCCAAAGAATGGAATTATATCACTGGGAAAATCACTGGGAAATATGAAAACTATGGCCTGGTAAACCTGGAAATATCCTGGAATTTCATAATCTCTGGTCTGTAGCAACCCTGGTTTAGTTTGTTAGGCAATATATTTTCATCTCCTCCAATTTATCCCAAGGAAATGTAGCGTCTTCCAAATTAAAAACAACGAAATACCAGGAGTGATCAGGAAATACAACTGACATTAGGTACTACTTCAGTATTATTTACATATTGTTTCTATTCTCGGCCTCTATTTATTAATGCTATCTTCTGTGGAGACATAGGTCAAATTATTAATAATTCATGATTTTTTACTCCTTTCAGTCAACGTTTTGCATATCTATGATGCTTATTCATGGTTCAGTATTCCTTTAGTATTTCTTTTTATGTGATAATGATGATTTGGCTATGACCATTTGGTTATAAATCATTAATCACTAATAATTATACCTATGTCTACAGAGAAGATAGCAGTATTATTTACATATACAGCGCAGGCACTCATTACGAAAAGAATGTTTCCCAATTATTGCACGTAATGCCGTTTACAATAAGTTGTACAATTAATTTGAAAATAAATGAAGTTTTTACTTGGATACCTCAAATATTTCTATTTAAAGCAGGAAACACAACAACTCTTTAGTATATCCGTCATTTCTCACGTTCTCATACGGCAACCACAGTATTCTCTAGGGACTCAATATGGAGGAAATGGTTTCTTTCAGGGATAGGAATGGAGGGTTGAAACTTAGCATGCTGCAACGCTTTTCGCGGAAAATTCTTTTCGTGATTCCTAAATTCAATGAATTGTTTCTCATTTATCTATTATATTAATATAAATTACCTGATAATGACGGCTGAAAATGCTGAATATGGTGGAAAAGGAAAGCCAATTAGTGGCGAAGATTTATAAAAGACAGAAAAAGTGAAGGGGGTGTTGAGAGGCGAGGGCACGTTGAAGAGGGTGGTTACGAGAGGATAATGCTTTTCCCATCACCTAAGGAGAGGTAGAGGGCATGAGAAACTTAAAGAGGGACTAGGTTACTGATACGTGATGTGTAGGAAAGTTAAAATATTACTCCGGAAGTGGGAAGTTGAGTTAGGGACTACAAAAAACTACCAATCATCTAATAATGTACCCAATGATGGTTGTTGAAAAACCCTCGAATGCAAATTATTGGAAATCCCACAAATCTCCACTTAAAAAAAAATCTTGGAATGAAATTGAAAATTTTAAACGATAAAATTGAAAAATAAATACAATGAAGATCGCTCATTAAGGGTTATCTCCGTTGAGTTCGTGATAGCAAAATTGATAGGAGAATTTAATTTGAAAGGACTGTAGGATTTTACTACAGATAAACAGTAACTGCAATAATAGGTGGTCTTCATGTTCGATCACATAAATATACTATCCTGCGAGCCACTACATGACAGAGGTGTTATGGCATTAGTCATAAAAAAGGGTGGGAATAGGAGTTGGTCGGAAGGAAATGACGAAAGTGAATTTTATGCTCAAAGAATGCCTTAATTTATTTATTTTATTGTTCCTCGTATAAGCTCATACACATAAAGGTAAATATAACAAAAATTCAAAACGAGGGACATAGGTTCCCCTTAGGATAACATCCTGTTTGGGGTTAACCGACTCTTCTTAGTCTAACAAAATTACATCAATGTAGAAAACAACAAAAATCAGTCACTGCGCCGTAAATTACAAATCACTTTTCAAATATTATTAGTGGAAAGAAAAAATATAAACAATAAGAAAATGGAAAAAAAACATTGATGATTACGGAACACACAACAGAATCTGATTAGGATCATTAAAATTTACAAAGATAGTTATAGTTTCATATAATTATCATACATAAATAATGTAACATGAGCCTTTTTGCAGGAAAATAATCTAAAGTGAATTAATTACTAGCAAGCATAGCATGCATAATACAAAATAAAGTAACGCAAATATCATGACTCTATCCAAACAAATGACCTTATTCATTCCTTTTAAACAAATATTCCACCTCCTTGTTCTCGAATAACCATTCCTTAATAAGTTTTAAAAATTCCCTTCTTCATCAACACCAGTTGTATTCAAAGGTATAGAAACAAATAATTTCACTCCAAATTAAAGAAATGATCAGGGGAAAATTTCATTTTTTTTGTTTAAGTATAACAATATTATTATTTGCTCTTACGGTATGGACTCAGGGTTTTTTATCTTCTCCACCACTGTTAAAATTTCGTAAAACCTTAGAAACAAACAAATGCCTTAGGGGTAAAATATTCACCTTTTTAAATCTAGGAAAGGAATGCGCCGTGGTTGAGGCTCTCTTCAATACCCTTAACACCCTTTTTTGGAATACCTGTTGTGGATTAGCATTTGTGGAGTAAGCTCCTCCCCAGCACAAAATTCCGTACTTGAGTTCACAAGAGTATCTCAATAGATTGAATTTTCTAGTGAAGGAGATCAATTCTAATTTTTATTTATTTATGTGGCTTTTCCAATTACAGTGTTGGTCAATGTAAATTCCTCGTTATGTTTTTGTTATAGTCACCAATGGTGCGTGAGAAGTAATTTTGTAAAATACTTATCAATACGGCTCTGTATCTCTCTTATTTTGTCGCTTCCCTCCCGGAGTCCAGTGGCTCCGAACCTAGTCCTTCCATCGGCTGTGTAACACACACAATCTCTTTCTCTCTATCTAAAAAACTCTTGTTAAAACTGTCTCGAAGGTCCTTAAAAGAGGTATTCGGGTGGAAGCTTCGCAGTGCTATTTTTTTGCGTGGAAAAAAACTTTCCTTCCCTGCGTATGGAGAAAGTAAAACTAGGGTGATGAACCGATTGGCAGTCGTGTTTATCCATCACTGACACAGACCTGGATTTTCACAAGGAATCGTTTCAGTTCTTTGAAACAATCAGACGTAGGCAACGTTATAACTTTCAGTATCTCATGCCATCTCCCTTCGTAAACTTTGGCCGATTCCAGAAGAGAGGAAGGATTCTGATGTCTCAGCTCTCTTGATCTGCGTCATCTTCCGACGGCTTTCGGAGAAAAATCTTTAGACATCTCCGAAGAATTTTGGTGACACCGTGTCTCTCCGTGAAAACATCAGTTTTCTTGTTTTTTTCTTATTTGTCCCTCGAGCAAAGTGGGCATCGGCTTCAGTCTGTCTGTCAGTCGCTGGGGAGTAACTGCTTGGAATCGTGACACTGAGAGACGGCGTTCACTTTAGGATGAAAGGTTGCTCCTTCTGAATGTTACCCTATTAACACTCTTTCTGCCGAGACTTGCATTCAATAACTTCAATAAGACGCTGAGCACCTCTGACATATTTCACGATTTAAAAAAATATATAATTATGCCTGCAAGAACCACATCAACCATGCCTGAAAATATTGTATTCCCCTTTATTTGGGAAAAAATGAAAAAATGTTTTAGTGTAGAAAATAAACAACATGGTATTTCTTTAAATGTTATTAACTGCTGTAGACTTCAAACCTGAATCCAGTTAAAAATTCCAGTTCAATGGATTCCGGCGGCATTCCTCGGGATTTATAATCACGTCAATTGATGAAATTGGTAGTGATATTGTTAATTTACTTTTTATATTTGTGAAACATCGGGAAGTCTAAGACATTTAAGAGGACACCCAGACAGTGAATGATAGAGAAGACCCAGTTAGTACCGCCTCTGTGATGAGGTGATCGAAGAATTTTTAAGGATTTACATTCTCAAAATAACGAAGAAGTGTGAGTTACCGGCCTGAACCTGATCAGTTTATTTCTCTCTCTGGACTTTGGTATGTGAGTGTTAGGAATTTTCACGTTTTGGCTGTAGCTTCAATAAAGCGGTATTTGAATTAATTTGAGCTGTGGTAATTTTTCGTCCTCCATGAGCCAACGAAGGAACTCCTCCCAGTATTTCAGCCCATAATGGCTTAAAAACAGCACCATCTCCTACGACTACGATGACGCAAATTTTCATTTTTAAATATATTATTTCACCAACGATGTGTATATTCGTTCGTGGAGATTCTGACAGCCGCATAGTTCTTTTGCTAATATAAAAATAAATAATAATGAAGGCCCACAGGTTTTTCCGGCGAGTTATCGCGTTTCACAGGAGTATTAACTTGCTGCTCCTTGCTCTGCAAGTGTTCCTAAATATGGCAGTTGACTATGGTGCATCTAATGACTCTAATTCGGCATCCTATCTACTCGAATGTAATAGCAGGCGCATAACCGGTGAATCCAGGCTCACTATTAGATGTACTCGTTGTGTTCGTAACCAACAGCAAGGAAACTAGACTGTAGACTTGTACTACTACTGACACTTTGCAATCGATAATCCAAGTGCACGACTGTATGGGCTGGTGCTCTGTATTATGATAGTTTTTATGTCCATTCCTCTAATTTTGTGGAATAGTTAGTCATTTTTGCTAATATTTGGAGAACTTTTCCGTCAGAGTTAAGGAAAATCGGATGAAAAACTCGTTTTTTCGTATGATTACATTTTTCTGTCTCATGTGAAGTTCCAATATTTTTAGGTTTGGGCTGATGTACAAAATCATTCAAAAAATCAAATGATTTTGCTCTATGCGCTACTTATATGGTGACCTTACTAGATTTTATCGTTGTAAGTAGTATTCTGATGAATTATTTTACGAACACGTGGTGGAAACACTGTTGAATGTCTTTTAAAACCGGAATAAGCGAGGGGAGATTGCAATTTATTAAGTTTTTCCTATTCAAATGCTAAAACTTTACATAACTTCCTAAAATATTAATCGCGGGTGTCATTTTTCCTATGGACTTTACAAATATCTTGATGAATAGTTTTTCGGTCTATTGTATCTACTGTGAAACCTAATGAAAAGCCCGCGGATATGGGCCTACTAATAATAGCTCATCACCAATGCAGCAATTCCGATTCCCGTTTGTTCGGGGAATTGCTGAGTATAACAGTCTCCAGCAGCTTCTCCAATGTTTTTTTTTGTGTCCGCTGAAACTAGGCTCGTTTTCCAGCCTATGATGAAACTAGGATACCGTTTGATTGATGAGGTAATGAATAGTAAGAATGTCGATGTATTTACCATACTTGTAATGGGGAAATAGAAGTTGTTGCACCAGAAAGTAGTTACTGAATTTAAAAGAAAACTACGTCATGAATTTTCTTTATAGATTATTATCTCTTTTTAATTCGGTTAGAAAATAGACAAATAATTCGTCGATTTAAGGGTTTTCTAAAAGTTGCAGTCATTTAGTCGGTTAGGATGGAAAATGAAGAAAGTGTGGTGGACGGAAAGGATGACAAACGAGGAAGTGATATATGTAGTGTGTGACGAGTGGAAACTTCTGAAGGAGACTTTGAGGTGGCAGAGTACATTCTTTAATGAGATAATGAGGAGCAAAAAGATGCTGAAAGCCGTGATGGAAGGAATGGTGTTGGGTAAGCGGGGAAGGGGAAGAATGAGAATAGGTTTTATGGACGGTATGAAGAGAGATGTAGGACGAATACTGAGATGAAGAAAAAGATTGCTCAGGTAGATAGAGACCTGCGGATGTAAAATTCTAGAGGATTCGTTTACTCCCTTCCATTTTTACCTACCTTAACCGGTGGATCACCTTAATAATAATATAGCATTTTAGAATTTGAACAGTTTAAGTGTACATCCATTTGTATGGTTATTCTTTTAGTTGCGAAAGCGGATAGGAAGACCTTTTAAAAATTCGTTGCATTTAATCGAATCATTAGTTTTTTCATAAACGACACCAGTATCCAATATTCTGTGGCAACCATTTTTGTATTCAAATGAGTACTTGTGGTATAATCTGTGGCCTCCAAGTGCTTGTTTTTATTCCCATTTTACCATTTTTTTGAAGTCATAATGCCTCGTATTTACTCCACCGCGGCCGCGAAGATTATGTTGGTCCTCTTTCATTACAGTATTTACCGTGAATGTTTTCGTTTTTTTTCAATATCTATTCTCTCTCTCTTCTACACATGTGATTTTCTGGTAATTAAGTGCCTGCGCCAGCAAATACTTCGTTGCAATATCTTCACCCACATTTCAATATTTTCTAGTAAACTCGCGCGCGCGATAGCGCGGTCTTTGTTGCTTTATCTCGGCTCCTTTTGGTGTCCTAGTTCGGCTCCCCTAAGGAAGAGGTCACAATAACCTTGAACTGCCGCGTTTCCCCATGACTCCGTCCCCTTTAATGCTACCACCAAATTGGGACTCGGAAACTCTTGTTGAAAAGTGTTGTCCCCCAAGTACTCTACTCGTCTGAGGACGACTGTTGTAATTGTGTTTCTGGTGTAATCACGGGGGAACTTTATGTCAACTCATCGTAAACATTAATGAGGGAATATCATAGCAGATGGATATTTTTTTATTTGTGAAAAACTGCCTCGGCTGACGGTGATATGCCATATTTACTTACTTAGTCTTACTTACACCATAAGGAAAAGGTGACAATAGTTGTAATCTTAATTCATTGGTCATCTTTCAGAAAAATAATTTTAATTTTACTTGCAAATTATTGTCTTCCTGATTGTAAATCTTTCCACAAGCAAAGTTTAAACCACTGAACTAACTTATTCTGTAAACTTCCAACTATTATTTTTTTGCTTCATCATTTGATTGTGTATTTGATGATATAAATACGATTATCTGTATTTCACGATATTTATACATCGTATATAGGTACATTTCCTCTACCTTGATCTACGATGTGACAGGCGGTTAAATGAATAAGGGGGCTCAAAGAGTCTATAATAAAGTCATTTATGTCCGCGTAATAAAGTCATTCATTAATCTTTTTATCCACATACTTTCCCTCCTTTTGACTTCTGCAGGTACCTTTCTTATCTCCCCAATCGTGCTGAAGACTTTTGCGCTTGTCTCACTTTCGTTATTTTTACTTCGAAAATAGTGTTTTTTTCTTAATTATCCTATCCGATATTCTTTCTTGTTGCGAGAGCGAATAACTAATGTTCCATCAAGTTACTACATGTATAGGGGATAACGTATATTCGTTAATCTCAAATGAAGCTATACTTTAGTTAATTGCGACTGTAATAATCTTGAAATAAGTTCTGTAATGCATTGCAGTGCACCTGTTTCAAATTTCTCAAGCTGGCAGAAAATAAGGGTGGTTATCCCATGCTATTTAGGAACAATCGGTATTGCTTTTAATTAAGATTGTTAAAGTTGAAAGTTAAAAATTATTTTAATAATCTATGACAAAATTAATTGAATATGTGACATAAAATAATACTTCCCTCAAAAATACACCTTTCTGATTTCAAGAGTTGATATGATATTCTCTATGACTGTACATAACGTATGTGAAACGGAGTATACATCCGTAAACCTCGAATAATGCTGTGCATGGGTGTATCGCGACTCGGATAATCTAGAACAGCCCCCTTTATATTCCTTTACCAACGGGCCCTCTAAATTTCCGTTTTTTTTTTAAGCATTGGACGTCAAGTGGTATTAGTACTTTCGTCGAACTCCTGGCAAGTGACCATATGGATACGTCTTCATTTCAATTGCCGCGAAACTCATTCAAATAATGAACAGGGTTAAATTTCTGTTCACATTGAAGAAAACCCATGTTTTTCTGAAGCAAACACGTGAATATTCACAGAGTTCATTAGTTTTCTTGTCCAAATTATCATATTGCTGATCAAGGTAGCCATACATTGATTACTTTCTATTTATTCTTCCCAGTATACGACCGAAAAGACATTGCCACCCTCATGATACGAATATAATCAATTATATCGGTGGCGTAGCATTGTGGTATACACTCATCATGAGGATAAAAAATACTTGTCCGATTTCGATGCATTACGTCATTGATATGACCTCTGATAATGATACGCAATATGGAGACCGGTCAGGTTAGCAGATATTAAAATTTGGAAAATTTCGAAGTTTATTTTATAGTCGTAACCTCATGGTAAGTTTATAGGTCAGTCAATCCAGACCAAGCAATTTCGAGACTAAAGTTGTGCGATCCTACTCGGTCCACATTAATATTAAAATGTTGTCAAGTTTGCTGAATATAGTGGTCATTATTCCGTGTTATTTATGCCATGCCAATGCTGCATTTAATTTTAAGTCATTAGTACCCAGCGAAACTAGACGAGTAGGAAATTGGGGAGGAATACAAAATTAGCGCACGCGCAAAGTTTACTCATGCGTGGAGCGTAATTACCCGTTAACCTCATTCCCGCGGGTTTAATTACGTCTAAATCAAGCCCTCCCGACTCTTTTTAAACTTCTCATCCCCTTGCTCCATTAACGAAACATCCAAACCCCAATTTTTTTCTCCACTTATACCTTTTACCGTTCCCTTCCTACCTGCCAGGGTGCTCTCTACCCGTCACAGAGCTCTAGGGACAGGTGAAGGCACGGTAAAGGCTGGAGAAGGAAATTGCGGATTAAGGCCACCCTTGGGACACGAAGTGGGAAAGGGGGTGTCGGGGGTCAACCCCTCTTTTTCCCTGCCCATCACCCCTACCATCAGGGGACGTCAGGGTCTCTCTCTCTCCTTGCCTCAAGGGTCTTCTCCAAACCACCACGAGTGTTGGTAGGGAAATGGGAAACTGTGATGATGGGCAGAATTCGTTATGAATTTCGGAGATCTTTTAGGGTGTGAAATTTAAAACGGTTTGGGCATCCAGGTACTAGCATACCATTTTGCGTGGAAACACGTTTAAAAAAAATTTGGGCGGACGCAGATGTTGGGACTTTCTGCTGGAGAGGAATATCCTTTTGGACCCAGTCTTCTTCTTCCTCTTTTAGGGCTACTTACAGCCTTACGGCTAGAGTATGTGAAATGGCCGCCATTACTCGGGAAAGGGTAGTGGTAATTATTATTAATAGTGTACTAACGGTTATGGTTGGTTTTGACGGTTCCTTTATGCTCCTTATTTATATCTTAAAATGTTTTTCCTCCCGCTATTTCTCTCTTCAACCGAGCAGACTACATACCTCTTCATTCTACCTCTGGCTGGCTTTATACTGGCTTCCCACACGGGAGATCACGGTTTGAGTCTCGACTTTACGGTGGCAGAATCTTTTCCTCCATAATCGTGGGGGGGGGGGCAGACTATAGCTACGTGATGTTGCGTTAGTTTATAAATAGAATTGAATGGATAAAGTTTTATTTTCCTTGGACTAGCTTTCCATTACGAACATATAAAAATGGAAAAGTGCTACTTGAGCTCAAAACAAACAAACCGGTGTACATAAGGTAAGCGATGCTGATATTGACAATTATCAAGAATTATAATATATATAATTGCCAAATTACCAGTGTGTAATATATGCTGGATGCAATATAAGCATATCGGGGGGAAAATAAAAATATAAATACTTTGAAAATGTACCGACACACTATAAAATTCACATGACAGGAAATTATCCACACGCCAGGAAAAATCAATTTGTTCAATCGTCAATGGCAGTTCCCTTACATAAACAGCCTAGATATCAATATTCCACCTAGTGACCCAGGTTTAGATTGAGATATAGCAATTGTTCATTAAAATATAATATAAAATGTTTCTTTGCTAGTGTTGGTGAATCCTTCACCTCACGTGGAATACAGTTCGAAACCTGCGCACCAACAGCCGCGAAATATCTTTGTTAGGTTGTAGTTCAAATTTGGGGGCACAGCCAATCATAGGGAATTCTGGTTACAACATTGCCTGTCATAGTTACGGCTGGGAACAATTGTATCAGATAATTGGGGGCTTTATATTTAAATAATGCATATTTACGAAGCCAAAACATTGATTATGCGCGTGAAATTTTGATTTTGTTAGGTTTATTTACCATAGGGGAATATGGTATTTATACTTAGTGGAGGATACCAGGTTTTGCACTACATGTCTTGGTCTCAATGGGCTAGTAGTGCCTAAGGTAGATTGGGCGAGATTTTCCCTAGTCATAAAAGAAACCATATTCGTATTTTATTTAAAAAAATTTGGCAGTTGTAAGGAAAATGAAGTAAATATTTTTTTTAACGAGGCACAAACTTAGTTTTATTTAATAAAACTTATCATTATTTAACAAAATATAGGAACGTGTTTGTGGCTTGAACTTCACTTAATTTGGACAAGTTGTGTGCTGTGAAACGTCTTCACTACCGAAGGTTATTATATTAGATTCTATAAAGCGTAATGCCGTGAGTTAAAACTTTTTGTTTAGTAATTGAGAAAATATACGAACTACATATTGTTAATTTCTGATACAATCCATGCGTTAAAAATTCCTCAATTTTATTTTCTCTTTTAATATGTACTCGCACAGCCGTACACAAATCCCATTGGAAATACCTAGATTTTTACTAATATCTCTAGAAGTAGTGCTGTAAGTGGCTGATGATCTAGTATCACTATAACTATGAGATATTCTTTCTCTGGAGTGGAGACACATTTATATTATTAATCCTGAAGTTATATTTCGCTCTCCTTCTAATGTGTTCGCATTAGAAGGGGAATAGAACAAGTGAAAGAAGCGTTCAGCAGTAGAAGGGAGCTGATCACGGAACCTTGGGTAAGGATATAAAGAAGAGGCTGGCAATATGGAGTCAAGCGTTGTATGGGGCGGAAACGTGAACTCTGAGAAAGGAGGAGGAGAATAGGCTGCAGGTGTTCGAGATGCGGGTGTTGAGGAAGATGGAGACGTTGCGGTGGATGGAAAGGTAGATAAACGAGGAAATTCCTGGTATGGTGGGTGACGAAAGGAAATTTCTGAATGAGATTAGTAAGAGGCAAAGTAGTAGGTGGTCGGAGGAGATAATGAGGTGCTAAGGGTTGTCTAAGGTCGTGATAGAGGGGAGGATGTTGGGTAATCGGGTATGGGGAAGAAATAGAATAGGTTTTCTAGACGGGATGGAGAAGGGTAGGGCATACTCCGAGATGAAGGAAGAAATATTATTGGGAGATGATCCCCTGCTTATGAAAAAGTCTCGAGGGTTTATGCTCAATTCCATTTAAACAAACCTTAACCGGTAGATTTCTTAATAATAATATTAATTCATCTCCCTCAAAATACCTTTACGGACTTTAAAGGGCAACATAAGGTAGATGGTCAGTAAGGTATGTTATTAACATTTGGTTCAGGAAATTATTGAATCCTTAGAATTAGATTTATAATATTCCCAACGGAGTGTACGGGCGTCATATATAGGTGCAACTGGATTCATTAGAGGTAGTATTTTTTGACCTGCGCAGAATAGAGCAGATGAGTACCTACCCTCTTGCCCCGTCTTTTGTCTTTTTTCAGCTACTCTGAATACTTCCACGTGCACATTATCATGCATGAGCCAGCTCTTAAACGTGAACAGAGTTTTATATCTCGTTACATCTGCTGGATGTGCATTCCGTTCCATGGCTCCAAAATGAGAACAAGTATGTTCGCTGATTGCCATTTTTTTCGTGCTATTATTATGAAAATTCTTCCCCTTTCTCAAAGCTACAGGTTAATATCCTAGCTATAGGTCATGGAAAATTACTCTCAAGCATGGCGATGAGTGTTTTATTTTCCATTTAAGTAGTTGTATGCAATAGATTGTGATTTTAAAGAATAACATATTAAGGTGTACGCATGCCCTTGGAAAACTAAGGATTGGTATTTTTTTTTAAATAATGAAGAGATGTGGTATGCATACGTAGCTGAAGAGAGAAATTTTGTGTGGAAGTGAGGCAGCATACGTTGTAGTAAATTATAAATAGTTCCATCAAAAACATTCTTTGACCGGTAAAACTCCGAGTTATAATAACACCGGTTAATATTTTTTTTCATAACATGATTGAATTGATGATTCAGGCCCATATCATCTCTTCAATTGGCGTACGTATATGATAAATGCATTTCCTTTCAATTTAATTCAGTCTATCCATCTCTATCATTCACTGTCAGGTCCAATGCATGCGGTAAATAATGCTATTTACATAAAAAATTTCATCACTCATAGCTTTGTGATCAAATATTCGATTTTTATCGTTATTTATGGCATTTCAATGGATGAATTAACTTTAATTTTTCTCAAAATTTAATTATGCTTGAGGATAAAGTAGGATTGTTATGCAGACTTGCTTATTTTCAGGCGTTGTTATAAATAATTGTGGAGATAGAACAAGTTGTATCTCCACACGATCATTTGTCTGGTCGACCGCGGTTTCGACGTTATAGCGTAATTTTCAAGACGAGATAGACCAAATTAACTATCGTGGTGAGATACAAATTATCTGTTTTCACAATGGTGCGAGTCCACAAAGTACCGCCTGAGACCTTTGAATATATTAGTAATAAATCATGGCAGCTTTTTCGACAACTTGTATTACGTACTTCCACTACAATGAAATTTCAACTAAAATGGAGTCATTTTTTCAAGACGAGGCAATAATGCTGTCCGAATGTTGCTTGACCATAAAGTTCCTTCTAAGAAGCAAAGTATTCCCATAGTAAAGAAAACTAAACGTCGAGAAATTCCAGGTTAGGGGTATTTTGAACTACTAAAGCATAATCTAAATTCAACGCGCAAAATATATTTTCACTAGTGATATAAAAAAGTATTTTTGTGTGTGTTAATTCACAGGGTGCGTGGCCTTTACAGTCGGTGTTACCGTATCGTCTCCTTCGCCGGATACGCGTCCCCGATACTTGCCGTCATCACCTCGATATTTTATTTTTTCAATACCCCCCTCGGGTCGATATTGGAAATGGGATGTCGCCCACCCCTGCGGTGTGTGCAGAGCTAAAATTGGGCTAAGGCTCGTCGAGGGGCCGGAGATGGGCAGGGGGGAGGGAGGAGCTTAATGCGGAGATGTCAGCGTACCCTTCCGTGGGTCTCTACTCGAGGCTCACTACTCGAGGCGTCCTCGTTACCTTGCCGAAAGAGATGGGCACCGTGAAATAAAGCGAATAAATGCTTAAGAACTAAAAAAAGCGTTTTTTCTTAGGCTTTTCGTCATATTATGAGCCTGCGTCTGTCCTTTACACTATTATTATTTATATACATACTTTATTTATAAGGCTGAAGAGTTAAAAGCAATTTCCCACAGTTTAAAGTTAAAAAAACGACTTTATTACGAACTAGGTTTCGATGTTTTGCACATCATCTTCAAGTGAAGATAAACGTAATAGCCTTTTTTTTAACTTCTATTTCTGGGAAATTGATTTTAACTTTTCAACCCTATCATGTTGAAATCCCACGCCATATCACCTGAATCTTCGGAATTAATACATAATATATATTGTCTAGTGGCATAATTAACTCCCATAACAACGTTTATTGATTTGTATAGCGAATTTTGCAAATTAAATGATGACATTTTTACAGCGATTGTGACTTAGATAGGGTAACGTGAAGATTGTTGCAATGTGGAAAAATATTAAAGGTCATTGCGGTAATGGCGGTTGATAGAGGGTAGATTGTTATACATGAACATACTACCCTGCGGACTGCCGTGGAGGCGTGTAGCAGGGGGTGTTAGGATACCAGCCATGTAAAGGGAGGGTATAGGGATAAGCAGAGGGGTGAAATGCATGTTAACCATGTGTCTTATGACAGTGCCTTGCTGTGTTTGTGATCATCACTGATAGTGCGTGGGAAAAAAGAATTTTTGTATAAACCTTTGGCAGTGTATCCCTCTTATTTTTTCACCTCTATCAGTTCTAGAGACTTACCGCGGGGTAAAAATGATATCCTCCGTGTCACCTGATCTGAATTTTTCATATAATGTTAAGCCTAGCGTTTAGCCCCTAGTTGGTATGAATGGAGGAAAATAGAGGCGAATATTTTAACATTTTCAATACACGCGGGACACTTATGTCCTGGCCAATGTCAATGTTGTACATTACTGATGCATGCAGTGGGAGCTAAAATTCACAGAAAATTTACTCATTTTATTTCAAGTATGATAAGTACTAAATGAGTCTTGAAAGGGTTAAGAGGTTTTTGATGCTGGAAAATTAATTCTTTGAAGCAAACGTGAGAGAAAACTACCCGAGGTCAGTCACATTATAGACAGGACTGTCCATGGACCTTCCAAAGACATGGTTCAATAACCTTGATGATGATTATTATTATTATTATTATTATTGGTAACCTCCCGAGAAAGTATCATCAATTGGATGTAAGATTTCTCCATGATGTTCTCGGGGAAAATAAATGAGGTAATTTCGCGTTGCCTTCTTCAATACTGTTCACAATATGACAACCTCCGCTTTAGGCTCCGCCCCACTGAGGTCAGACGCCTTTTTTCAGCCGCCTTACTGAGGTGTAGACATTGCGCGGACTACCATTCGTCTTCTTCTTATTCTGAATTTTTTTAGCAAAGGTGTACCGACTAGGAGCATTCATCATTGCTCCCGTCAATTCACTTCTAGGGGTCACCAGAACTTGATTTCTCCTCCACCAACTCAAGGTTGCTGTACATAAGAGGTTTGGCCAAGATAAGGTAACTTAAATAAATGGTCGCTAAAATATGAAGTGAATGCAAAGAGTTTCTATAGTATTGGAGGGTGATGATGGGGGAGATTATCAAGCAAGAGTTGGAAAGGTACATACATAAATACCATTAACGCCTTTCCTTTTGAGGGTGGGCACAGTCAAAAAAAGGTTTATTACCGGAAGATAGGCCGGTAAAGCTGACTATGCTTTCATAATTTCCTCCATACTGCCAAATATTTGCATACATCTTTGCTTCTTATTCATGTATTGCTTCATGCACACCCTCCTGTTTTTTAAGGCTTGATATTCCTTGTCTTTAGAGTTTCTTCCTCCACACTCACCTATGAATTTCTCAGTCTGCCCCTTTCTCTCACACCATTCACCCTTCTATCATTAATCTGTTTCACTATTCGACTCATCCCTTCTCTCAACTTGGCCATACCAACGAAGTACGCTCCTTTCAAATGCCTACGTCCATTACTGGAGCATCCTACCCAAATATTTTCCCCATCCACTCATTTTCTACCCCTATCACTTCTCCTTTTTAACGCAAACACTTCTAAAATACCCCACACCCACTGTAGGAGAAATTGTGGAATGTTCGATTAAGAAGGGAGGAAATTGATAGGAGGAGTTTGAAGGGGAACTAGTATTGGAAAATTGTTTTATGAAGGAAACGGAGAAGGCTCTCAGTTGTGGAGGAAGTCAGAGGCGGAGAGGTATCCGTGGACCTACCATTTATGGGTGGAATGCCTATGATGATGATTTAAAAAAAAAACGATTTTACTGGCCTTTTATTGGTGGAAAATAAGTTTTCCCCTCACTAGCTATCTTCTTCTCTCTTACCCTGGGTGTTGTATCCTCACTCCTCCTCGCCCTGTTTCGTTGCTCGCTTCGTGATGGCGGTCAGCGGTTGGGAAATTGTCGCCTTCTCCCTCTCCACTTCTCTTCCTACCCTTCACATTTTACCGGGAAAGGGTCGCCTGGGGGAAGGTTGGTCGGGAGGGACGGAATATAGGTCGGTCGAAAGGTTTTGGGATGAGTTTACCTGAGGACGTTTCACCTCCCAGGAGCCACGCGGAAAGTACCGACCATTCGTTTCCATTTCCCGGGTGGAAATGAGTAGAAGCGTGCCCTAAAGATTAAGAACCGCATATTGGCTTTGACCCAGGAAAAGCGATGCCAATTTGTTTTGCAAACATATACCTTTGATTTTATCTGTAGTAATAATAGCTGTGGTAGTAAATTAGGGTTATTACATGAAATAAGTAATGCTCCATTGTTATGGGTTTGATAAACGTTCGTTAATCGAGTTGAATATTGAGTTTTTTAGGGCTTTGCCGTCAAGTGAAAATTGGTTTAAAGCGGTTCCACCGCAAAAGGATTTTAATTTCATTTAATTCATATTCTTGCTACCTACGTAGAAAAATGCCCTCTAATTGATACGGTCAAAAATGATATACCTCTCCACGCTCTTTTAATCCCTATTCGAACTTGAAAGTATATTATGTTGAATGTGAGCGTCGGTAAAACATGGGGAAAATATTTTTCTTCTACCTTATATAGATGCCACTTTCGCGAAAAACTGTTTAGAGTAGGTGACGAATGTTAAGAAATTAAATATAAATAAATAGTTGGAACGTTACCATATTATTTTTCTAGTTATTAGCAAATAACCGCAATTTATTGAACTCAATATGTTCAAAAATGCAATAGAAATGGCGCAGTAGCCTGCTCCTATGACTGGAAAATAGTGTTCGTAAAAATATAATCGTCGAACAATCTGCATATTTTCAAAGCTTTGTTTTTTTAATAGCTAAGGCAGTGGAAGCATTTTTTTAAACAAAGTGATCAGAAGGGTTAAATTGAGTAATTGTTTTGGCATTGAGGAAGATGGAGAGGGAATGACTTCATCCAACTGCAACCTGGCAATCAAATTTCCATCATATTGCTTTCCCCTGTTCTTTCCTTGCCTGCCTTTGGATATCACGGAGGTGGAGGGTGGAGGTATTAGCGTATATAAAGAAAGAGTATCTACTTTGTAATGAAAATTTAAGGTTTGTGGCACTTGAAACACATAAAAGTTATCCGGAGCTATTGATTTTACTATAGATTTTCGCTGTGAATACGGAGAGTTATTAATTTTCAGAAATAAAAAATTGCATTCAAAAAGAAAATTCATGCTGATTTAAAGTGAGTTATCAATGGAAAACTGCAAAATTAGAGCGTCAGCTCAAAAGCTCTAGAGGTAAATTGGGGGGAATGGCTACGCTTACGTTACAGCTTCAAGTACTGGCCGCCAAAGCAAGCGCCCTCTCCATCTTTTTCGATGGTTTTTACTAACAGCGTCGCCGAAGAACCTCCTTTATGGAGGTTCCACCGCGACGCTGTGTGAGTCAAAACAAAATCAAAATTCCAACTTTTTATTTAATTGGTTAAAAAAATCCTGCTTTAACTGATGATATGCGTTACCAATTGAAAACTAAAATTTATTTTTAAAATATGCAGATTATTCCACGAGTTTGCTTTTAACGAACACTTTTTATAGTCAGAGAAGGCGAATGCAGCGCCATTTCTATTGAGTTACCACATTTTGACTTCAATTATCGCTGTAGTTAGCGAATAACACAAGAAATAAGCTGCCAAGATGCATCTTTTTTATTTTAATAAATTCCCCGCGTGCTTTCGCTTCTTATCAACAGTTTTTCGTGAAAATTTCATTTATATCAAATAGAAAAATACTGTTTTTCCCCGTGTTTCTCCCGTTCTACCGTTGAACACCATGTAATTTTAAGTTCTAAGCGAGAGAATTACTGCGGAAAGGTAACATTTTTTAGTTCATCTCAGATGGCGGACTCGTTTCTATTTAAGTACCCAGAATATGAATAAAATGACATTTATGCCATATTACGGTAGAACCACCTTAACGTCGTAAAGGTTCAGGAAACTGTTTGCTCTGGCTTATTGGTGGTAAACGTTCTGCCGCTTCTATATGCTTCCATCTGTAAGATTTTTATCCCCCGAATTTCATCTTAAATTCATCTTCCTTCCCCATCCTTCATCTCCTTTCGCGTCACGGGAAAAGGTTTTTGCGCCGTAGCTGATCGGATTTGCAACAGCCGGAGGGATAGGTTGATTTGAAATACGATGTCTGGGAGCTGGCGTCGCGTTGGAGAGATGGAGGAAGAGGACCTGCGCTGAAACATAGTCACTTTAACTTTGCTCGTCTATAAATCAAGTCTACTTGAATTTGTTGCTTCGTTTTAAGGAAATCTGTTTTTTCCCCTCCTCCAGCCAATTTTTCTGATGAATTTTCTGCAAAAAATGGCTGATGTCTTTATTTCATAATGTTACTAGAAAGTGGAAAATTCTTAATGAGCTTTACTGTTTTTGGTTTCACTTCGTAGGAGGTCTTACTATTCATAATTGAAATAAATATGCTTTTACTTTTCTACAATATTTTCTAATTTTTTGCCGACTTACGGCATCATGAGGTATAATAAATTCAAAGAAATCTTGTACTTGAAAAACAGGAATATTTCCCACACCTTCAGCCCATAATCCACGGTTCTACTGGCCCCTGACATCCTTAATATTCTCCGAGCCATTGTAATTATTTCCCCCTAACTACGACCATAAACAAGTAAAAGTAAGCAAACATTCTTTGTACTCTTTCTGATGTTTCTGAATATTCTGTACCTGATAATTTCGTAAGTCAGTGAAACGCGTTGTACAAATAAGATGAAATCTGTAGAGCATTCATTTTTTAATGAGAAACCCACTTAAAATTTCTCTAAAATAATTATTTTTTCGAAGAAATAAATTCTTGGTGATTTCTTTAATTTTGTTTTCAAGTTCAGGTACTAATCCGTTGGACATTTTTAACCATTAGTCGTATATGATGGGTTTTATGTTCCTTAATTTGGATTTGAATATTCCGTACTGATTTAATTACCTTCTATTTTGCTCATTTAAGTAACTATTTTGCAAATTTTCGAGGAATGGGAATTGTGTTATGGTTTAAGAATTATTTGTACGTACATATAATTAATATTTTGTAGATTTCTCATATAAAAATTGTAATTACAAATAGCAAGTACTCATACTTTTATTCCAATTTAGGAAATTCGTTTATTTAAAAGTTTGGTACAAGTATTGAACATATCCTTGAACACTCCTCGTGATAAAAATTAATTTTTCAAACTCGCATATGGTTGGTCTTTTAAAATACATGAGAAATAAACGGGATGGAAAGATTAACAAAAAAGTTGTAGATGGAGCTTGGGAAGGATATAAGTTTGCCCGAAGAAATTGGACGTGGGTACATACACCTGATTTAGAAGATATCAAAAACATGCGAAGGCTGTCATGGTTATTACAATATCGGGTGCTCTTTGCTGGCTGAGAAGAAAGGGGATGAGAATGAAATTTGAATGTTATTACCTATGGGTCTCTGGAGGTATGGGGAACATGACATCAAACGAGAGTGAGATTAGTATTAAATTTTTCTTAAGAACAAAACCCTTATCTCTAGAATAGGAAACGTTTATCAATTTCTTGAACAGTCTAATTCTTGAATGTGCATTTTTGATGGCTAATATTCATTGAAATAGGCGCATGTTCTGACTTTCTTTTCAGACTTTTTCTTCCTTTGATGTGCGATATTTACATATTTTGGCGTATTTCAGTAGACATTGTCTTATTAATATACATTCCTTTTTTTAGAAATAGAATATTGATCGTTGATGTTGCATGTTCAATCTCACGTATATGCCGGCGACGAATTTGCTCACGAGGAGTATAAGAACCTGAAATTATATTTTTCCATTTATCTCAATATATATTATCTAGGTTAAGGCATAACTAGGAGGGCGTTGAAGTTACTTTAATAGGAATGGCAGGAATAGGAATATGCTCTGCTGAATCATTTAACTGTTCACTTATTCTGCGAAAGGATACAGTTGCCCTTTCCCTGGACGAGGCCCTTATTAATTGAAAGGTCAGAAATGCCTAATGGCGATGATTTTATCGAATTTTACCTCGTCGGCCTCTCTCCGTCTCACGAAGGGAGTTTAAATTAAAACTTCAATTAGGGCTTGACGTGAACAAATCGATCTGGCCCATTAGAGGAATTTGATCATTCTAGATAGCTTTGCCAGGAGTAATGATCGCGTGAGATAAAAAGACAATGGAAGCACCGCTACATGCCAAAACAAAAAAACGTTACTGCTCATCGGTGTAGGTGCGTTAACCAAATGTGTGTGTCTGTTTCGTTACATAACCTCAATATTTATCGCAGGTATATCTTGCGGGCTTTATATCTGCTTTTACGTAATGCATTTATCTTAATTGATTCATTTATCGACGGAATAAAGCTTTTGTGATATCTTCATTTTCCTTAAAGATTATTTCCAGGTTCAGGTACTAATCGATTAGAAATGTTTCACTGACAATCATTTATGATGAGACACTGCTCTTTGAAATTTGAACATTTCTTACTTATTTAAAAAACTGATATTTTGCTGATTTAGTTAGCCTTTGCGCTAATTTTCGTGAAAGTGTTTTACCTAATGGTTTAAACAATATTCATACATGCATATAATTAATTTTTTTTTGCATGTTAATCATATAGAACTTGTTTATATAATTAATTATTTCCGATGGCCATATGCCGCATTTTATCCCGGATCTCTCCTGTCTTTAGTCGAGTCTTTTACCCACATAGCGTATGTTACTCACATAGCATATTTAAGGAATTATAAACATTTAGTCTAAGACATTCAACTACTGCCGAGCGTGTTCGATGTATTAAGCATTCGTCCTCTATATCCCTATGCACCATTCCTTAGAGTGGTTAATGCTTTGCACATTATGCAGTTCATGCATGAGAGGAGCTCGCCATTTCAATCGCTTACTTGTATTCCCAGCAAATTTATCAGTCACGGCCGCATTTACAGCAACCTATTGCCATTCACTTAGGTAAAGTACTTTTATGTGTTCCATTTCACCTTTCAACTGTGTTCTAGTTTCAGAAACTGCGGCCGAGGCTAATTAATTTGCCGAGAGGTTTCAAGTAAGGATTTTATGAAGTGAAACCTCTGGGTGTTGCAAGAATGAATTCGGCATCTTAGCCGAAGTGAGAACTGCCCTCTTGATCCTACTCTTGAATTTAAATGAAATAATTTGTGCCTGGGTAAAGCTTTGCCGCAGTGCTGGCTAATTATAATCGACCCAAAACGAAAGTGGCTTCGATTCCTCTTCCATTCCACCCTTTACTTTCGCCCCACTTACCACCTGCCCCAATTTTGCTTCTTGAAACGGTTGTGTCGAATATCATCGCTAATTTTCAGATTTTTGTGTTATTTCACCGGTCTTGGTTTGGGTAGAGAATAGGAAGGGGGATGAAAGTAGAAATACTGTGCATGGTTGTATGAAGCACTACTTCATGGAATTTAGCTACAGTAACTTTGGAGGTAATTGAGATTTTAGGCATAATTCTATTGAAAATCATTTCTGTGAATCCCGAAATACGAGGGTAGACTTAAAAGTAAGGTCTCCAATTTTTTTGTCATAGAAAATGACATTTATTTACATTGTTGGATACATCGTTGGAAAGGTCATGGCTTCAGCTATTTTGCGATGTAGTCACCCTGGCGCTCGATGATTTTCCTCATCCGCATGATGAACTTTTGAATACCGTCGTCATACCAGCTTCCGTCCGCGTTGCGAAGGCGTTGACCTCCTCTTGCACCTTGTCGTCCGTCGCGATCTTCATCCCTCCTAGGTGTTTCTTCAGGGTAAGGAACATGTGGAAATCACTTAGTGCGACGTCGAGGCTGTGCGGAGGATGCCCGATCACTTTCCACCCAAACTTTGAGATCAGTTCCTGCGTCTGACTTGCCGTATGCGGTCGCGCGTTGTCGTGATGAAATGAGACCCCCTTCGTCAGCATTCCTGAACGTTTGTTCTTGATGGCGCGCCGAAGCTTTTGTAATGTGTGGCAGTATCTTTCCTTATTGATAGTGGTTCCCCGGGGCATGAAATCCACCAGCAATAATCCTCACCCTGAAGAAACACCTAGGAGGGATGAAGATCGCGACGGACGACAAGATGCAAGAGGAGGTCAACGCCTTCGCAACGCGGACGGAAGCTGGTATGACGACGGTATTCAAAAGTTCATCATGCGGATGAGGAAAATCATCGAGCGCCAGGGTGACTACATCGCAAAATAGCTGAAGCCATGACCTTTCCAACGATGTATCCAACAACGTAAATAAATGTCATTTTCTATGACAAAAAAAATTGGAGACCTTACTTTTAAGTCTGCCCTAATATATTAAGTTTCTCCATCAGCAAGATCTGTAGGAAGAGCATGCAAGAAATATTTTATAGAAACGGCTTCCTCGTAAAAATAGGCCATAACTCATAGATTTCAGTTTAATATCAGTCATATACTTTGACCCTTTGACGGTTTTATCATTTTTATTACCTTTTCCAGCATTGCTAGAATATTACCTCAGTATTAAATCCTGTTGAATCCGTTCGTTCACGCTGGAAAATTTTCCATCAAATCTAACGATACATGCCCGAAATGAACGAAATCTTGCCAAAATGACCCCAAATATTTAAAGATTTAAAAAAATATAGTCCGTGTTAATTTTTTTTGTTTTATTTAGTTTAACGTGTCTACATTCTAATTTTGATTAAGTTGTGTTGTTTGAATATGACGCTGTTGATTTTGAAATGGGTCTTTATGAATATTTGTGTGGAATTTTGCTAGGGTATTGCCTCTCAACTTGGTGAATGAATGCTGAGAAGAGTTGGCTGTGGAGGGAGAATTTCCGGAAGTACTGGAGAAAGTTAACTGACTAGGTTGTAGGATTCTCAAATAATGGAAAATTTTATGTTTTATGGTCTGATAGAAGGGAGAATGTTGGGTAAAGGGACGGAAAAATGTGTGCATTTTGTACGGATTTAAGCGAGGTGGGAAATTTAACGATGAGAATTAGAAACTAGTTCAAGAAATAGTATTTTTACTCCTGTCATGGAATTCATGGAACATCCATTAAAAATAATTAATTCACTTCCACTGTGAGTAACTCACTTACACTACAATTTCCTGATACAAGCGTTCACGCAATAGATTTTGCAACTAAATGTACCCTGTAAAACGGCCTTTACACTCCTGAATTGCTTCATACACGCTCTCCTATTATTAAGACTCCTGATATTCCTACTCTTTCCAGTCTCTTCCACCACATAAGCCTATGGATTTCGCTCTCTACCTCTTCCTCTCACACCATTTACTCTACTGAATGCCAATTTTTATTTGCATTCAGTAGAGTAAATGTAAACTACTGAATATAAATTTTTATTTACATTCAGTATAGTGTTTTAAATTTTTATTTCATATATTTTTTTATATTATTTGGAATTTTTATTTTATCGAGAGTAAATTTTTATTCACTCTATTGAATATAAGTATGTCAATTTAATTTCCACCAAGAACAATTATTTCCTAAGGATGAAACGCAGCGTATATGGGAATATGTTTTTAGTTTTTAGCCACCCAGGCGTATCTTTTGAGCGGTTTAATGAATGAATGGCTGGGACTCTGTGGGGTGGACTACTGTTCCACATTCCCTCGACAACAGCGGGCATTGTATCGTCGTCCTTCGACTATTTCTCGCCACCCCGAGCGGGTGGTGGTGGTGGGCTGCCCGCGAGAGCGGAGTCGTTGGCGCGAGTCGAAATGGCCCGCGCCGAGTATCGATCCTTTCTCCACGACTCGGATGTTAGTTACCATCCCGTCAAGGCTGGGCGGGGTGGGAAGCGGTAAGCTAGGCGGGACTCTCGACAAAACCCTCCCTGTATTAAGGTAGTTGGAGCGAGATTTTTTCCTAGCCATAATAGAGACCGAATTCAAATTGTGTTTTTAAATTTATGCGTCAGTGAGAAGCATGAAGGTGATATTGTAGCATTAATGACGAAAAAACTTGGTTTTATATGACTTATTTCTCGGTAATCAACTACAAATGCACACTTACGTCATTAATTGCTTCGCTCACCTTTGACACTCCGTGCGGTGGAAATGCCTTCACAGCCGAAGGTTTTTGTTGCGATTCTATCAAAATTACTGCCGTTAGTAATTGATTTATTTTTTAAATACCTGAGGGAACTTACAATCTACAGAGTTAAATTACTGACGAGATGTATGCGTTATATTATTTTAAAATTTCTAAATAAAGTGTCCCTGAAGTGCATACCCATGCCATTTCCCACTATCGTAAAATAGCTGGTGTTTCTTGGCAAACATCTCGAAAAGTATGGTGGTAAATGGCTTATATTTTGTTTTCATTGGAAAGATGAGATCTTTTTCTTTAAGGAGGCCAAATTCATCGAATTGTGTGTCAAATTTAACTCAAAACCTCACTCTTGCTCAAACAACCTTAACGCGATGGTGGATGATGTTACTTAGTGGAATTTAGACATTATTATTATTATTAGGATAATCTACCGGTTATGGTAGGCTTAAAAGGAAGAAGGTAAACGTCCTCGGCAGTTTTACAAGCGCAGGCCCCTATCTCCTCACGCAATTTCATTCTTCAATTCAGCATTCAGTTCTAACCTTTCTCCATCCCGTCCACGAAGCCTATACTTATTCTTTTCATTCCCCGCTTACCCAGCATCCGCCCCTCTATAATGCCTCGTCTACACTACAAGTTTACTTAAGTGCAGCATTTAAATGCAGGGGATATTATATCTACCTCAGCGCCTATTATACCTAGTGATGATGGAAAGAAATTTACATCGCGCAAAAATTATGTACCCTAGAAGTAACATAAGGTATTTTCTAGACTCGTATAACCCTATACACAAAGTAAAAAATAACACTTTGACAATTACTTAACTCCTCATATGAATGATATAAACACATGTATGATGTGTATGATTATCGAAACTCCTCGACCTATCGATGACGAGACTTCGACCACCTCGACGGTACACTATCGATATCATCCAAGTCCACTTAAAAGGGGGTCCACTTAATTGGACCCGTTACTTAAGTGGTGAGAGAGCATCTACACGGTGTACTTGAGTGAAAAATACACTTAAGTGCATACTAAGTGGTCATTGTAGACGCGGCATAACGGCCTTCAGCATCCCTTCACCCCTCAGCACCTGTTCCAACCAAGGAGGTTAGCAAAAATGGAGGCGACATTCCGCTTGATTCTTGAAGCCAACTTTTGCGCCATTTTAAACGGCAAAACTTAGGCATTACTTTATGTTAAGTGTTCTGTTGTCGCGTTTATTTTTCGCCAAATTTATGTAATAATCCATTGGCAATAAGTTGTTTTGTCACTGGCAAACCACGCCTACTCGGCATAAAATCCTCTCGATAAACACCTGTTTTTGTTTCACCTTCGTCCATGAGCGTTCCCGGCCGTGCGTCCTCCATGCCATTTTTACCTCCATGGTTCCATCCACGTACTCTGCCTCCTTCTAGTTTCTTCCTGAAGTTTCCTCTCTTCACCCACCATCATCAAGTACTTTTTCGTTTGTATTTTTTTCAGCTCAAATTAAAGAACCAACACTTGGTAATATTCCACAAATTGTTTTCATTCACTGACCAGTTCCGATTTTTAAAACTTCTTCATCATCAAAGTTAAATTACTAGTTCACATGCATGTGGCGTCTCATTTATAGAAGTGAATGCGGATGAGGATTCAAAGGAAAAAAAAACAAACTTACTCACTCCCTGCAATCTTCCCCATGTTACGCTTCATGTTACGCTGTTCCCCGTTATCTCGTGAAAACTTCGTTTGGTGCATTTGTTGTCACTTTGAATGAGAAATGAGTCATAATGAAGCATACGTGATCAGGCAATACTCAGATTTATTGGTTCTTTGTTGTAATTCTATCGTGGTCAAAAAATGTAAGAGAGGAGAATGAAGGGTTTAAATCTAGTGCCTCTGTTCTTTATTTATCTGAGTGGTTAATTCGTCACTGTGGTGAAGTAGCCTAGTAATCTCATTAGTGTCAGAGGTAAACTCCGATTCCTTGTCACTCTCTAGAAATGTTATTCTCGCATTCTTTTTCCGAGTTTGGAGGGATTCCCATCCTAGTTCTATCTGTAAGTCAGATGAATCATTTGTTTTTTTAATTAAGTATTTTTCAAATTAATGGATTTTCTATGAACTGGAGCAGTTTGCACAGGTTTTTTTTACGAAGGTAACTTACAGTATCTTAAGTTACGTTGGTGAAATGTTGGATGTGGTTATATCGCGGGTTCGGCCTTGGTTGGTTAGCGGGGTGTATGTGATGGCTGCGAGCCTTAGCTTGCGGGGCTTTTGAAGTTACAAAAGCCGTCTCACGCATTCCGCCGTAGACATATTGGTACTGATCGATGACTCATAAGAAGTTCTTCCCTTCCGATCTCGTACTTTTCTTCCGGACGTTTTGGCGAGTGTGGGCAGGTATCAGTTTTTCACTTGAAATTTCGTCAATTATTTTGATTTGTCGCTAACAATTATTGTAAGTGCATTGAGAGAATGGAAACTAGGGTAAATGCGTGCAATAACAAAGTAGTCGTTTTTTATAAGGATAATGGGGATTGTTATTATATAGTAAATGAATTGAACAAATGGATGATTTCGTGTACTGAGACCAAATGTTTGCAAAAGAGGGAAGGATAGATGATGAGAAAAGAGACCTGAGAATTATGGAAGGAAAGTCATCAGTAGAGTGTGGAACATTTCCAGGAATGACTCTCTGTCTAACCTGACTCTCTGTCTGTCACCTTATTTTGTGAACAGACTATCCTCCTCGGCAAATAACAAATTCATCGTCCAAAATGGAACAAGGGTCGACTTTTAATCTTCGGTTCGCAGCCTCGGAGTGGTACTGGACCAAAAGTTAATTTGGAAGCAGCATATTTTACGCGTGTGCAAAAAGGTTAATTCACTCATGTACCGCCTGAATTATTTCAGGAAAAGTACCACTAAACCGCTGAGGAAGCATCTCATTGAAACGCTTCTCTTCCCCTTAGTGGACTACTACTCTCTGGTCATTTGCGACATTTCAAGGGAAATGAACCTCAAGCTTCAGAGGCTAGTCCATACAGAGATAAGGTATGTCTTCGGCCTTAGACGGGATGTGCGCATCACACTTTACAGGCGGGAATTGGGTTGGTTCACATTAAAGGAGCGTAGGCATTACTTTTCCGCCTGCCTCATGTATAACATACTACAAAATGGGCTACCCAACTACTTAGCTAGTTATTTCTCTGTTTATCACAGCACCAGACCTGTGAGGGGTGAGATCCCGCCCCTGGCGATACCTCGCTGCTCCACGGATACGCTTCGTAACTCCTTCCACATTAGCTCATCTTACTTATGGAATACACTACCATCTCATGTGAGAAACGCTCCCTCATTTACAACATGCAAGACTCAATTGCGATTACAAATTAACACCATAGAGGGCGAACCCTAAATTCTGTCTACACAAAAACTTTATGTATTTTATGTATTTATTTATTATGTACTTTGTATTTTATTTATTCATTACCTGATATACTCAAAGATTTATTATACAATATAATGTACGAAAATAAAAAGTATCTATCTATTTATCTAAGAAAGCGGTAATCGCTGTATACAAAAGTGATCGCTTCCCCACTTTATTATATGAGAGTACAACTTCCGTGTGACTGGATAAACATGAGTGCAGGCTGAATGCAGTGGATGTTAATTATTTGATGAGTATTTGCGTTAAAAGTATAGGGTTAGGAATGAGTCGGTGATGAAGGAATGGGATGCTACGCTAAAGGACGTATGTGAAAAGATCATGCTCCGTTGGCTTGGCCATTTTAACAGAATGAATGATAGTTGAATAACTGAACAGATATATGATAGCGGAGTTAAGCTTGAGGATGCAACACCCAGGGTAAGAGAGAAGAAAAGAGCTAGTGGGGGTAAAATATATTTTTCACCCGTAGATGCTTAAAATTCCAGTCAAAATAGCTTATATATCACCACGCAAATTCCACCAAGAAGAGTTTAATATGGAATATTGCGTTTTATGGTACAGAAACGTGGATTTGGAGAAAGGATGACCGGGATGGGCTTCAGGCGTTTGAGATGTGGGTGTAAAGAAGAATGGAGAAGGAGGACGAAAAGGAAGATAAGTGAGGAAAAGCTTGAATGGTGGATCAGGAGAAGAAACTTTTGGAAGTGATTAGGAGGACGGAGAGTAGGTGTTTGGATCAGGTAATCAAGGTCTAAGGGTTGTTGGAAGCCGTGATATAAGGGAGGATGTTGGATAAGCCGGAAAGGGAAAGAAAAAGAATACGTTTTATAAATGGGGTGATGAAGGGTTGGATGTACTGTGAGATGAAGAAAGAAATGTTATAAGTAGACAGGGCCCTGCATAAATAAAATCTAGATAATATTTACTATCTTCCATTTAGACCCAACTTAACAGGTAGATAACTCTATTTATGTAAATAATCAACTCTTTCCTTGATAGGTCCCAAATACTTGCTGTGAATTTTGACTGTGGCGGTAGACTGACGTAAATTAAAATATTTCTGATTACTTTCTCGTTACATGTACTCATTACTCGTCTTAAGAACCCAACTATCCCCTCCATTCATCTCCTTTCCCCATATTTTCCTTTCCCAATTCTCTGTTTCCCATCTCTCATCCCCGCTCCAGGGACCACCGCCGCCCATTCCAGAAATAGTATTCCTTATTAAAAAATGAAAGAAAATACGAAAGCAAGCAATCTCGCCTGCGGGTGAGTTTAGTGGGGCCTTTTTTTGGCGTGCGGGAGAGGCGTTCGTCCAATGGATCGATTGGTCGAACTCGATCGACTCGTAAATACACGGCAGCCGGCGGCGATATAGCTCGGGCAATTCCAATTTCTCTCGGTGGTTCCCGTTTGCGTGAACTCACCTTAAACATGTCTTGCGAAAGGGAGGTGCTTCCTCATATCTGCCCTCCGAATGAGTTTCACCCCTGGTGAGGGATGCTTTAAGACCAAATGGGTTAGATTTTCCGAAATCGTAATGGAAGGGTGCTAGAATCTTCGGCAAGTTCTTGGAGATTGACTAGCTTAAATGCAAATTTTCTTTAGAAATTTCTCGATGGAGTTTTCTCATAATCAAGTTAAATAACTTTTCGTATTTCAACGGAATACATTGCGAATAAATTCGTTAACAATTGATTTAAATATATTCTCTACTTCTGTGGCTTTTCTCAATTATGGTAATTCATCTATGCATCTCTTTTCTTCACCATTTCCAAATGGTGTAGGCAAACGCCAGATTTCATCCAAGATGTATTTTTGCTTTTCTTGGAATTATTTCATATAGTATACCATTTATATTATTAGAATAAACTTATAAACCTTTAATAATTAATTATTTGCAAGACAACGCTTACCAAATTATACCGGGGGTAATCAGAATGACTCACGCCTCCAGTTTTACTGTCATCTCCGCGTAATGAGAAAATTTTTAATTTACTTTCCTGAACGTAAATATGAATTACCCTTATAAACAGTATCAAGAGGGTGAGACATGTGATAAGAAGTTAGGGAGGGGAATTTTTTCGGCTGATTTTGAGATAAAATACTTCAGGCGTGTAATTTTATCCTTTTATCTTAAATTTTAACGAAAATAGAAATACGGAAATAATCGCTTCTGATTACTTTAGTCATCTTTTGAAGATGCACTATTTAAAACTTGCATTTAATCATTGATATTGGCCAAGGGGAAGCTGAGAAATCGGGAAAAATATGATCGGTTGTAGGGGACAATTCTAAAGAATTAGTTTGTTATTGTGACAGGATCATGTCTACTCATTTATTAAAATTTGTAGTATCACACTATTTCTTTACTCCCTCCATCTCTTCGGTTCGTTGTACTTCCTACTTTTCTTCACATAATCAAATACACCCATACTTCTCTCTATCTCCCAGAATTCTTCCTTCCGAAACGACCTTCAGTATCCCGTCCACCTTCACTATTTGCTCCATCCACCTACTTTGTCTCCACTTCATTAAGTCACACCATTCTTGTCTTTACCAGCCCGTGATTTGGACCATTTTTGTTTTAGTTTTTCTTGTCAACCGCTTAAGATAATTGAATGCGGGTCCGTAGCTGTTAAAAGATTGCTCTCTTTTCTCGGCGGTGCCTTGACCAAAACTTGGGCATTTTTTCCGCCGGCGTCCAAAAAACTCTACCATGTATAGTCGGCACACAGCATTTTTTCTTCGGTCGTAATCGTAAAAATATAAAATATCAAACCTTGGTTGATTCTTTGCCGATTAATTATCTCATGTGATTCACCAGAAATTCGTAGCTTTTTCCCGTAGTTCTCTTCAATTTCTAGCTATGCAAAATCAGATTTTTCCTTAATTTACGGTCCATGCAGTTAATCCATTTTCCGCAAAATTCTCTTCTCCACAAGCCTCGCCTTGCACTTCTTCCTTTGTCTTCCTCCCCCCTCCCCCCTTACATAGCAGATGATTTCCTCAATTCTGCGGCTGTTCTTTTTTTTTCTTCCGAAGAAGTAGATCACGACCCCAGCGATTGGTGGGAACTGAAATATTTTTTTTATTTCCCTTCGGTGCCTCCGCAGCACGGATGGGATTGGATGAGGATAGCGTGCCCAAGATATCTCCGGTATGTGCGTCGGAGCAGTGGGCCGGAGACAAAGCGGGGCGTGTGTTCGTTCGCTTCGTATCACCTGACCCTCTGATGGCGTTCGCGTCTGGAAGTTATGTCTTCAATTCGAGAGAGCGTGTGGCCAGTGTGATCGCGTGTTTTCTCAGCCGTATTTACCCATTCGATTTGCCGAACCCAGTTGTCCGTGCACGCCCCTCTTGTGTTTGTCTCCCAGCCGTGGTCTAATTTAACGACGGTTGACGCAGCCATATTACTCTCGTTCTTTAAATTTTGTGTTCTAGCAATATCGATAGGATAGCAATCGATAGGTTTTCGGACTGTCATTAACTCAATTTACTCAATTGGTGGTTCATCTCTGAACGTTTTGTGGAAACAATTGCCAAAATGTTATTTTTTTATTCGATCCACTAGGAGATTTTGCTTATTTGATCAGTTTTTCACGACAAATGCATTTGCATTAGGTAGAATATTACTATTTTCTCATGTTTCACCCATTCTGACGTTTAACAGAATGTAATTTCGAGTTAGTATTCAGTTTGAGATTTAATAGCATGTAAAGATCTGATTTTGTTGTCCATATGAAGTGGGCGAAACGTTTTTCTCGATATAGCAATGGTCTATATCTATGGAATTGAAATTATGTTGGTTTTAACGATTTAGACTTCTAAACCCCTTGATGGATTCTAAAAAAGTTTGGCACGCCTCACCTCAAAAGCCTTATTCAACGCTCAGTTTTCTCTCACAGTGACCATGTTTCTTGTTAGAGTCTTTTCTTAATTTCTTTACATCTACATCTACAAAATACCCTGCAAGCCACCTCAGGGGTGTGTGGAAGGGGGTGAGTAATCACCAACATGCATTACACTATACCCTAGAGTGAGTGTAACTACGACTAATTATGCATTAGCATAAATCGCTAATGCTTGTCACGAGGCTTTACTCGGGCTTCACCTCACCAATTCTCTTCTCATCGTAAATTCTTCCTTAGTTAATATAATGCTTTAACTAAAATTCCTCTACTTCTGGACCTATAATCATCTAAAATATTCTAAGGATTGGTACATGAACTTTTCCTTCTTCCCTGTTTTATACCCTCCTACTAGTGTAAAAATCTTCTCTTTCCATTTATTTACAATCTCATTGCTATCGTCTTTCCATGATTTATCTCTAACCCTCTATTTACCCATAACGCTCCTAACACGTCTGTAAACAGAGCCTCTGTTACATTGCCTATTGCATCAGTAATTCCCTCGTTCATTTGAATATGCTATTAAAAATTCATACTCATACTGGTGATATTTCGTAAATAAATTAGCAACTGAAGATTGGTTTAACATTTTATTCATTTAATAAATACTTCACGCCTGGGATTACTTGGATTAAATCAGAGAAGTGTAGTATAAGTGATTCAATTGTTTCTCCACTTTACAATAGTCAATGCTAAATGGTATTGTTGCGGAGCCATTGGGAAAATTTAAGAGAAATCCTAGAGAGCAAGAAGTGCTGTTGTAGGGATTCAGTGATGGCATACACTTTAACGTAACAATGGTAAACAGGCAAGGAAAGGAATTGTGAGCCAAGGTCTTGGAGGAATTGCACGTAACAGTCGTTGGAACGCATCAGCACGGAGTAGTTTAAAGGATTCGAGCTCCAGATTATGAGTGTGAAAAGCCTGTTTTGAATTTGGAACGTGCACTGAAGTCGTAGCAGACGAGTTTTTTGGTGCTCCAACTGCTAACACCGTACTACACCATCTAAACTAAGATCCTAACAGTGACTTAAACGCTAAATCAAACGCAATATCTATTCACCAGGTAGGACTTTTGCTTAGTTTTCGCTCTTGCATTTTATTTTTGCTATTTGTTGACTTCTTAAACCCTATGAATTTGGAGACTTCTTAAATTATGAGTTAGTATGAAACCTTCTAAGTCATCATTTTTTGCCGTATTTTTTATCGTTTGAAGATGTATCGAGTGTAGTTTTAATGTTAAGGAATGCATCTATTGCATTTATTGGAGTATCATAATTGATGTAATTACCCACACACGTATATAATTACATTGTTGGAAACTCCATTGACATCGACGAAAAAACACGTTCATCTGTGTGCCAGGGGAGACGGCTACCAAAGAGGCGTGGAAAAAAGCAAAGCAAATCGTTCGAATGATTTTAAAATAGGTTTTGAAAAATCTGAAGTTGGGTAAACTCAAAACTCTGGAAAGATCTGGAAAACCTCGGGAATTTAAATTGAAAATATACCGAATAATGTCCACCATTCACCCTCGAAAGTTCCCTAAAATGGAGCGCTGGTTTGTTATAATGCGCAGGTACTCCATGCCTAATTCATTACTGAAATATCATGTCTCGTGCGAAAATTGTGTTGAACACAGATTCCTGGAAATGGTGTTAGCAATCCTTAGAGTTGTGCTGACAGCTCCAAGGATATTAGAACTCAAGGAAATTGCTAGGTAAAAACTTAATCAAGGAATTTCATGGAATTAAGTCTTTTAGATTATTTTCCAATATTTATGGGCTTAAACTACAGTGATTCTCAACTCGCCACACCTCCAATTTAATGTTTATGATAAATGAATTGTTCCAATTTTTCTTAATTTATTTATTCGTTCCTTGATTTACGTATTAGTTTGCTTGTTTATTTCTCTATTCATACTTTCACTTATTATTATGCCTGACGGTATAATGAGAAAATATAATGGATATTCATTACACGCTAAGAATGGTGAGGTCTTCAATCTTTCAACTATCTTCAGCTTCCCGAGCAATTTCGGAGATTACATTTCATAATAAGGAGGAGGAGATTAAAAAAAACAGGAAATAAATTATAACACCTATTATTTCTTACTATAGTCATTCATTCCTTGATTTATTTCGTTTGTTTATTGTTTCTTTATCCTTTCATTCACTTATGTATTCGCCTCTCGATCTTCAATCTTTCAACTATCTTCAACTTCTCGATTGCCCTAGGAAAATTCAGTTAATGAGGAGGAAGCGAGTAGGTCAAGGGACGAGCCTATGTTTTTTTCTATCTCCACGGGCTCTGTTGTGAATACTGCCGTTGAAATATCTCGCAAAGCCGTCTCCTTCCTTCATACTCGATCCCCGCGTCCTCTTCCCTCCTCTCCGTCACCCCGTCTGGGGACGTGAAGTGCGGTGTGGTACGCCCGTTGTCTAGAGTGGCCGTGACCCAGAAAGGAAGACCTTCCCTTACGAGATGGTTGAGACCGCAAAACTCGCCTCGCGTTGACGAACTTGGACATCATCATTAGTTTGACGGTGACATGACAGGTATCCGACATCGCTGGCTTGTCTGTGCCTTGCTTTGGTATCATAAATTTGGCGAAGTGTTGTTCTGGAGTTACTCAAGTGGAAATTTTATACTTAGTTTATTTCTCTAACTCTAATTTTGTGTCAACAATTCTATGTTGTCTACATGTGACCATAAAAATATAAATTATTCTCGTTTCAACGTTACTCGTTGAGGTGTTTTTATTTGACTTGATATGGGGCATCAATACATAATTTTTAAGAGATGTTTTGACTTCTGTAGAACCATATAAAAACATTCTCATCTAACTTCTGTAGATCCATCAGGCTAATTACGGAGCGTCATATGGTAACCTTATTTACGAAAATAGTGTATAACAGATAATAATACATCTGCCATGCCGCGAACAATTTTAATGAACTTTCACAGAGTTCCTGTAAAAAAAGTATAATTCGAACAAAACATATTTTATAACCCTTTTTGGCTTGATTGTCTCCATTGAATGAAAGGGAAGACAAAATCTGCTTCATGGGAAAAATTTTTACATGCTAGCCGTTGCTTCAAAGTCATTTGTCTATTATTAAGTCTTTCAATCTTCTTTGCATACTCTTGCATGACACTAACTCGAAAATAATTTTTAAGTAATTATAGTATAGGCATAAGGTAATAGGTAATAATAAGTAATGGTTTTTTCCTCACAGTTCAGTCAGTGATGCATTTATTAGCTTTAGTCTATTACCCCTTTCATCACCCACCTTTTTATCCCCCAAAGCAAATTTGGCCGTAGTCAGTTTTCAAATGATATAATCGAGCTTGTTAGAATTTTTCCAGTTGTACTACCTGTACATTGCTTCCTGGTGTTTAACCCGAAGCATCACAAAAAGTAAATCCTTTTCCTCTGAAGTCTGTCCCCAGAAAATAAGCTCATTAACAGATGATTTGCTTAACCCGAACGAAGTGGAATTAATATCTGACATGTATGTGTTCCACTTCGTTCTTTAAATAATACAATTTTTATAATTGGAGACTAGATTTGTATCATTCTCGACTTTTAGAACCAATTCTGACGCAAATTAATGAGTATGAAACTATTTTGCGCAAGTGACAACGAAAAAAAACGTGGTCTGCGTCGGACCAGACGGTGGAAGTTATACTTCTTTGGCCGGTCGCACACACCCGCTCACACACACAGGCAGACAGGATATATAAATGAAATAAAAGACATTTTTTCTCTATTATTCAATATATTTCTCTTCGATATATTGTTATGAGTGATTTAATTTTTATAATATACACCTATATATTATCTGTTATATACACCTATATACTATATGTACGTTTTTGTATGGTTTTTTGTACGTTCGAACTTTGAAAAGAAGTTTTGTTTAAAAAAAAATCGCCCCAACCGGGAATCGAACATGGGACTCTTAGGTGAAAGTCGAGTGCGCTACCGACTCACCCATCGATGCTCTTGTTCAAAGTTCGAACGTACGAAAAACCATACAAAAACGTACAATTGTGGATTTTTCTCACCCAAAAAAGAGCGTGACGCGGTTTCTCGACCAACATCCCATCCCAAAAGTCTCCAACGGGCGCAAAGAAGTATAACTTCAAAAAGCAAACAAAAGAGTTGATTCATGTCTTATTTTTACTGTTTCGTTGTTGCTGCCACCTTCAGTAGGAGTAGGTGGTAGTATTTTTTCAGTATAATATTTATGTATGCACTCAAAAACTCATTATTCTATGGATTTCGATTTGGAAACCCTTGTCTCTTACTCTCATCAGCGCCGCTGGACCATGCCTTCCAATATTTCTTTACTCGATTTGCATGATTATTGTAAAAGCATTTACTCACCATAGGATCAATCAGAGATGGTGGTCAAATGCGTCCCATACCACCATAAATCACGAAGTCGTCCGCATCTTAATTTGCTCGAATATATCGTGTGGTAAGTTTTTTGTATCTTTTGAGGTCATGGCGATAACATTTAAAATTTCAGAGAGCACCTACATTCGCTTTTAATACGTGGATTTATCTTAACCATTACTTATTACTGTACACTATGAGTATCTTATAAACTTAACATATATGGGTCATTCCACGCCACTTCAGACAGGAGTTGACCCTTGACCTCTCAGATTTTGATGAAAATTGGTGAAATTGTTTGCCTCACCAAATAAAAAATATAATTTAAAGCGTTTTGCGAAAATCGAAAAAACAGATGAATAACGGACATTTTACAAAATGGCTGTTTTCGATGTCACGAAATATTCGTTATCATATATCACGGGGAAGAAACTAGGTTAAAAAGCACTTGATGGCTCATTTCCAATTACAATTCTTTGAACAATCTCAAACTGGCGTAAAAATAGCGATAAAATGATAATTTGTTTAAATAATTCAATGTTAAACAATTAAAAGTTTAAACTTTTGAAGTTCTTCAAGTTTAATTTTTCTCATTTTTTCAACTATGGTACCTTGTAACATTATGAATGTTATATAAAAATTTTGAGAGGGTGTTTTTCCATTTAAGAGAGAAAAACATTTTTTAATTTTCCCCTGCAACGACCATTTGATGTAAACTTACGAAGATAACTCCACATATGCCTAGTTTTTATCACTTATCTATCAAATTTATACTTCCCCTAGACAGAACAATGGCAGATGAACTTAGATTTAAAAAAATATATGGCTAAAATATGACACATAAAATTTCTTAAGGTATGTATTTAACAAAAAATGGAACAATGTTGTCCAGTGAAAAACGATCTCGTAACCGATGACTTCAAATTACACAACTTGAATGAACAAATTGAATTTACAGGTTTGTCTACATTGTCATACCTGTCATTGTCATACCTGTCAGAAATTATGAATAAAAAGCCGTACATCCTAAGCTTTGCTGATTTCATGTAATTTAAATCTTTCCTAATTAATTTTACCCTAAATGCAAAAATTCATTACTTTGCTTTGGACACCGCTTCTAATTTCTGCCCGTGGGTCATACAAGTAGCCTGAAATATTAGGGAAGACATTCAGCCAACAGAAGAAAGTTTATCCCACGTGATTATATGGCATTATTAATACAACTCTTCCTCGTCTGAACTCTAACTGGTTCCTCGACATACCTTCTACGGGGATGGGTATTAGTTGTTCCCCTCATTCGCATCAAACGCTCATTGGAACCTGATGATTGTGTCTTTGAAATGAGAAACCTTACACCCGGTGGTATTGCTGCGTGGTACGAACGGATTCCTTTGACAGCAGGAGCTTGTCGATACCTTCTTGTTGTATGTTTTTTATTATCCTCCACTTCCACATTAGGCACGTATGCGAAACTCGTCCCGTCCCGTCTCTCATCACTTGGGCCTTTCCCATGGGAGGTGGCAAAGAAATGCCACTCCGCTGCAACTTTAAAATCCTTTTCGTGATAGACTAGGTTAAGGAGACTATCTATTTTTATATTGTGCTGTGGATCCATCAGAAAAATATATAACTTTTTTCAAATTTGCTACAGTGACTCTCAGAAATTGAACTAGTGAATGCTGGAAACAATGCACAGTCGCAGTAACATGAGCAGTTCATTCAGATATGACAACAAGCTTCAGAGGGCTTACTTCCTTTCCTTCAACTAGGCGATAGTAGCAGGCAAATGGGTGTAATCTAGATTGCCTATTGTTCCAATGCACCCCTTGCGCGCTCTCCTGAATTACAATGGAATAATTTTTTGAGAAGTCAGAAACAACTATCGCTTCCCACACTGCTAGGTTTTCCCTGTGTATTGAAAACATTCAGCCTGCTGTTTCGCCACGTGATCATGCCTCACCAAATTCGGGATTTTCTACACGAAAAAGTCATTAAATTCATCTGAGCTCTTCCTAACCGTTTTCCTTGTTAATGAGACTACTTTCACCCATTGCTGGTAAGATAAGTTTTTCATGAAATTTGAATCAAGCACACTCTCTGACACTCCTTTCAGTTTCGTGATTTGAGAGCATTTGCTGCAACTACCAAAGTAACGTATCTTCCCAGGAATCTCACGTACAGCCATCAGTAAACAATCTCTGTAAGCGTTAAAAACTGTTTCTCCATTTTCACCCTTGAGTTGGCCGAGCTTAGCACCTTCGAAAATGAGTTTTGTGTTTTGATGAATAAGGCACACGCAAACTGTGCATACCTGAAGCTCCAGCAAGGACACACTCTGTAGGTCTAAATGAGCAAACTTGGAAAATCTTCTCTTGGAAATCTCTCTTTGAACAGGGTGAATGACTACTTCAGGTTTCCTAAAACTAATCTCTTTTGTTTCAAAATACGCTGGGATCCTTCTTTTACACTTTTGTACTACACTCGTGATCAGATGATCTATCCTCGGATCCTATCCCACCATATTGATGGTGCACTCCTGAAGGCCTAAGTTATCTAATGCCTCGTTGTGATGCACGGAAGAAGTGGATGTTTTCTTGTTTTCATTATCAGGGTCATGCTCTTTCGGTGTAGTCTCATTCGTACTTACTTCATTATAGCTATATATATATATATATAGCCTTCCTATAAGCTATGCACAGTTTTTTACCCTGTTTTATCCCAGGAATACTTATAATTGTACACTTCTCGTGAAGTTCGAAAGAAATAGTTTTCAGCTGTTTTCAGACGGATGCTTTCTGAATCGTGAAAGGGTCGGAGCATTTAGTTAGCTGAGCCGGATATCTTAATAGGTTCCCTGTTTCGTGTTCTTGACACAAAACACTCACTTTAAATCCATTTCTCAGTCGTAGTAAGTGCAAGCCCCGGCGTGAAAACTCCCTCTTCATTTTTATAACGACGGAGCGTGAACACAGTGTTTTTAAAACTTTTCCTAGTGAGCCTCCATTGCGACCCATTTCACGCCACAAAATACAACACAATTCGTAATAACACTTCACCATACATCAAAACACAAATATAATGGCAAGGACTATGACCAAAGAGAGGTCAGCAAAACTCAAGACTAAAAGGTAGAGGAATAGTTGTGGGAAGCAATCGCCCGTACAGCCGGTGCCCCACGCCACACAGTGCTTACAATTTTTGTTTTTAATTTGTATTCACATATTTTAAACCCGTTTCATACAATGTGTATATTAAGTATGTAATAACGTTGAACCAATGAACGCCCGCTTAAGAAGTTCCAGGAAATAATAACTGAGAAGTCCGTATGACCTGAAGTCATCGGTTACGAGATCGTTTTTCACTGGACAACATTGTTCCATTTTTTGTTAAATACATACCTTAAGAAATTTTATGTGTCATATTTTAGCCATATATTTTTTTAAATCTAAGTTCATCTGCCATTGTTCTGTCTAGGGGAAGTATAAATTTGATAGATAAGTGATAAAAACTAGGCATATGTGGAGTTATCTTCGTAAGTTTACATCAAATGGTCGTTGCAGGGGAAAATTAAAAAATGTTTTTCTCTCTTAAATGGAAAAACACCCTCTCAAAATTTTTATATAACATTCATAATGTTACAAGGTACCATAGTTGAAAAAATGAGAAAAATTAAACTTGAAGAACTTCAAAAGTTTAAACTTTTAATTGTTTAACATTGAATTATTTAAACAAATTATCATTTTATCGCTATTTTTACGCCAGTTTGAAATTGTTCAAAGAATTGTAATTGGAAATGAGCCATCAAGTGCTTTTTAACCTAGTTTCTTCCCCGTGATATATGATAACGAATATTTCGTGACATCGAAAACAGCCATTTTGTAAAATGTCCGTTATTCATCTGTTTTTTCGATTTTCGCAAAACGCTTTAAATTATATTTTTTATTTGGTGAGGCAAACAATTTCACCAATTTTCATCAAAATCTGAGAGGTCAAGGGTCAACTCCTGTCTGAAGTGGCGTGGAATGACCCATATGCATTGTTCTTCTGTTCATATCTATTTAAACTAATCCTGAAATTAAACATTCTTTTGCTGCTCGGGAAAACGTTTTTTTACGGTAGAGTTCATTTTAAATGAATTAAGAATTAAATTAATCAAGGCTATTATATATTTGGGTCTTTTCCACGTATTTCAAACTATCGATATTCTGATTCTGTTACTTGAACTTATTGCATTGGCAAAATGTTTTCTTATCAAATTGTATGAATTTCGGTTTTAAAAGATAAAGAAAGTCAAAGGCTACGAATGCTCCCGAGCACACTCCATTAACAACCGAATTACCTGTGACGTCATTTGCGCTGTTTATATTTAGACCCAGGCTTTTCCTTATGCTTACGGTGGAAATAAGTGCGAACTTAGTTTTGGACGTTTTCCTGTTTCTTGATGTGCCTTTAAATGGCATCTAAGGGATATAGATAGTGTTTTGTGCCACAATGTACAGATATGTCGGTGAAAACACCGGACAAGATGTTTATTCACGCAATCACGACATTGAATGTTTGAAATTTCTTCCGTGGTTTCCTCAATGTCCACTTGCACAATGTATGCTTTACTTCGCACTTTTTGCTCAGGACATATTTTTGCAATTACTGTGCACAGTGGTCCATCTCTCTTCACTTGGACGTATCTTATAGAATTATCACCATAACTCTCACCAGAATCTTTATAGTATAACAACACTCAAATTAAACTTTGGATAGATATTTAGGATATAAGAATCTATTTCTAGGCATTTCTATAGCAGAGAATCCATTTTTAGAAACCTCCTCTACAAACAATGACTAATTAAAAAATCATAAATGAATTTCTTAAGTGTGTTAAGTATAGGCAGCACAAACACTTGGCAAGTACTGTGTTATGTTCATATGTTACTAAGATACTGTTTGTTTATTGTTGCATAGACTGGTATGGACTTTGAGAAAGAAAGAAGAAGTATCATAGTGATTAAGAGTGATTTGGAAAAACAGTTTATAAAGTACATACACCATATACATAATTGTATGCACCAAAATGATAAACAACAGTAATGACGGTTTTAGAAGCAAACTTTATACTTACATTTTTTGGACGTAAGCTCCACAAATTTCGGCATCATTAAATCGGTCGTCCTTCTTCATAAAAACCCCTACCATAAACATATCCACTTTGAGTAAATTATCTGATGCGGTTTTAATAAAACCATTGCACGCCATAGTCTTTGTTTTCAATGAAAACTCTTTCAATATACGGTCTCTTCTACATTTCTTCACTTCTCCCTCACTTCCGTCTATCGCTCAGCGAAAATGACGTCAAGCCAATCAGATTTCGTTTCGCAGCCGCATAAAAACAATTGAACTTTCGACTATTTTAATCTTAAATATCTCAATTAATATTGTATCAAAAAACTATTTTTGCTCCGCAAGAATGTGTGAGTTAAAGTAACATAAAGATCCGTATACTTAAATTTAAAATTTTGGAAAATAGCCAATTTTGTCATTCGTAAATCTCCAGTGACGGTTTATTTAAGCCGAAGTGAGATTAATGAGATTCAACAGCCAATAATGAAGCAATGTGACTTTTCTCTGCTCATTAATACTATTCTGATAATTTTCGTGTTTTCGTAAGATATTTTTTACATAAATATTCAATAAAAAAATTCATTATCAGTCATATTCTTTGCCAGGTTATGATGTGTGGGTTTATCAAACAGTTTAGCACAAGGAGTTTCGGTGAAATGTTTTGCACTTCACCATCTAAAGGTGGTTCGATAACATCATACTTTCTCTAGATTAAAAACACCGTTGAGATTTCGCTGTGAGCCAAATTTAGTAGCTTTGGTCTTTCCCGTCAAAGGCCTGGCTTCGGCTCAAAAGAGAAAATCGAATTTACTCATGAATCACGGTGTGCCTGTGAGTGTTGTGTGGCTCGCTGCATCTCCCGTCAGAAATTGATTTACAGCTGAGTGATCCTTTGGCGTCATACTTTGAGGATAGATGAGGTTGACTTCAATTTAAGGTTTCTCTTAATAATTTTCCCCGCTTTGCTCTACTCAGATGGTAAACAAGGATACCTAGGATCAGGGTAAAAATGAAAACTCATAGGTTATATGGCGTTAGCTTATGGAAATATTGTAAAAATAGGCTAAAAACAAATATCTTATCCAAGTAATGGGAGAGAAATAAGAAAGAAATTACTTTCATAAATGGACCAAAAATCTTCATGTATCGTATACTGCATCATTGCCTCCAATTCAATGAGCTTATACCTCAAGAGAATTTTACCGTGACATTTATGCGACGAAAATGGATCTTTGTTATGACACTTTGCAGTTAAATCAACGTGTGAAGTATTTCTATCGTTATATATAATTATACAAAATTTACGATTTATTTATATTGCTGTTATTGTATTCAATTGATGATAAATAATGAATAAATATTATCTTTCTGCAGAGATATGAAAAGTTTCTGGAAGCTTATCTTGCGTAGATACAGCGTAGGTAGACAGCGGATGTGAACAATTGAGGTTAAAAAATATTTGCATGTGTTCCTTGAACTGGTCTTCGCTATTTCAAAGAACAGCGGAACTGGCCGCGCAGATGATTTTTCCACTGTGAATTCCGCACAATGGTATTCGCTAAAGCTGTGGGTTTCATTTTCCTCTTGTTTTGATATTTTGTCTTAAAAATTGCGTTTCACTGTAATGAAGACGAAAAGAATTGAGCGGCCTCGCATGCGAGGATCGCCTTTCAATTACGCCTCTAGGCTGTATACCGCCCAGAGGGTGTGTGGTGTGGGTTGCGGGGTCATAGGATACCGCCATTACACGTTTGTTTAAGCTCTTCTAGTGTGTAACTTGAGTTTCTCCTTGAAACCTCTAAACTTGCCGGGGTGATTATATCGTGAAAAGGTCTCATGTTGCAAGGAATCACTACATGCATCATGCTCCTCAAAGAGATAATAAGGGCAGGACTTGGTAGTTTCAGGGGTAAATTGAAGGGGAATTCATGTTATGATGAAATATTTTAGCTTTGCGATTCCACATTATTTTATTAAGAAACGACACGGGTTTCGACGCACAACGTCATCTTTAGGTCTTACCTAGGTCCAGTGGTGTATCTAGGAATTGCCTTTGGGGGAGACGAACATACCGGGGGTCTTGGGAAAACTTAGGTTTTTGTACCTTGAAAACTCTAGTTAAACGTATTTCTACGTTTTTACAGTGAATTTTTAACTTTCATATAAATAAATAAATTGTAGCTTTTAAATAACATGAATAGCAAAGTTTTTTGATGTTGCTATGAGTATACTTATATATATATTTTGTATGTGCCCATATTTTTTAGCTTGTCACGCCTGTGACGCCTTAGTTGGTATTTTTATATATATGTCCTAACTCCTTACATAGTTTTTCTTAGGCCCGTTCACATAGTAAAAAAGCAGTGGACGTGATAAGGATAAAAGTGTGCTTTTTAACTTTTAGCTAGTTAGCCATGTCAATTGAATTAAATTTTTAAATTTTATGTGACAAGTCTGGTTTGAAAAATTGAATTAATTAAATTGTATACACCTCGTGAACAGATTTTTCAATGAGAGATCTGATCTCTTATTATTTTAAATTTTACTCAGTTATGATCTTTGAATATTTGATTTTGTGAGCTCATCCCAGTATATAAATTATCAAATAATTTTATTGGCCTAGCCCTTTACTATACTCTTTATAAAGCAGGAAAACTGCGACAATACATGTATAGCTACAGTACTTACAAAAGTGATACAGGTAGGTAGTATATTCCACGTAAAACTAATACCAGTAAGTGAAACTGAAATACATATTAGGTTCTTTCAACAAAAAACCCAAACTAATAATGCTTAAAGTTGAATTTTCCTTGATGTTTTTCAATTTCATCAATGATTTTTTCAGGCGAAATTACAATATCTTTATGTACACACATCACAGATAACCAATTTAACCTGATTTCACTTGTGTTTCTTAAATAATTCTTCAAATATCTCAGATTGGAGAAGGATCTTTCAGCGCTGCAAGAGATCACTGGTAGTAATTTGTGCACAGAAGGGTACATTATCTTATCGCAGTAGCTCAAAGCTTCAATAGCATTTAGTTTTCTTATGTATTTCTTCTGTTTCTTAAACGATTCTTCTCTCTCAAGCTCTACTATCTTCAATCTTTGGTGCCAAATTTTCATCTCCCTATTTAACTGGCAGCTGTTTATGGCATCAATTGCATTTCCATATTGATTGTACAAAGTTTTAATTTGATCATCACATTTTTCTTTACTTCCATGCAGCAAAATCTCAAATGAAGAGAGATTGTTTTGTGACAGGGGAACCGTTCATTTAATTGAATAATAAAATGATCTATGAACGGGATGAAAGAAGCTCTTCCAAAATATGTTTCTGGAGTGTTGTGAGATGAATCTTCCCATGACGTTTGGCGGTTACACATTCTAGGAACTTTTATCGGGATATCTTTCTTAAGATATGTAGTTTGAATGCTAACAAATATTTCCGATAATTCTGCCTCAGCGTTGTCCCTGGTTTTCTGCATTTCATTGACAGTATGTTCAACGTAAGTGGCAGCACTGGACAAATCAATTTTGTCTCTCTAAATATTAAGTTAGAGGCTAGGTGTATGAAAATAGGTATATAAACTATAAATAAGGCAATGAGAAACTCACATTTGGAAATAGCAGAGTGTATAAAATTTGCGTTAGTTGCGGTATCATTATCAGTCCAAGATCTGATTTCCTTAAGAGCTATTAATATAGAATAATACAGCTCATAGCACACGTTAAGATCATCATTCCGTTGTATCCAGCGAGTTGGACTCAACTGCTTAAGTTTTTGGAACAATTTTCAGAGAATTTGGTTAAAATCTCTTGGCGCTTTGGCGTGTTAAAAAACCGTGAAATTTTCCTATAGTGCCCATGCAATTTCTTATTAACAATGAAGAACAAGAATAAGAAATGGCGAAGTTGAGAGAGTGTAGTTGCTGCAATTAACATATAGTGCATTGGGAGCTTCGTTTTTCACGAATTTCTGAACGCCATTAGGTACCTATATACGCCGCTCATTACAGAGCCCCCGTCATAACTTTGCCCATAAATATAGTCTGTATTAATATTGATATCTCTCAGTTTTTCCATTATCACATCACTTATTCCTTTGCCAGTCAAGTCATTTATAGGCACAAATTGTAGAAAATCTTTCCGTAAAGCCTTTAATTCAACATATCTTAACAGGTAAAATGCTTTACGAAGCGTCCATGGTCCGTAATTACTTTGAAAATAAGAAAACTTCTAAGTCATAACACCCACAGATTACTGCATGAACAATCGTATCATTCTGAGTACACGTCTCGAATAATATTCGTTTTCAATGATAAGGCAGTTTTTACCGTTTGCTGACGAACCTGTAACCTAACTCCGCTTTTCCATAGCTCTGAAACAAGTTACCTAGCAACTAAACTCTCACTCCGCCGAACGAAAAAAAATACAAGATAGAAGATAGCGGACCGTGGTACTGGGTCAGTCCCATGTATCTACGAAGCGGAGTTAGGTTACAGGTTCGTCAGCAAACAGTAAAAACGAATCATTGAAAACGAATATTATTCGAGACGTGTACTCAGAATGATACGATTGTTCATGCAGTAATCTGTGGGTGTTATGATTTAGAATTTTTCTTATTTTCAACGTAATTACGGGCTATAAATCTTTTTACACGTTGTAATAAACTACTTTGTAGTTCTGGGGGGGGACCGGTCCTGTTCGTCCCACCCCCGTAAATACGCCCCTGTCTGGGTCGTATCTTCATAAAATAATGTGGAATTACAAAGTTAAAGTTTTTCATTCTAAGGACAGGATTCTCACGAGAGGAAAAACCTCAAGTCGTGAATACCGCCAAAGGTGGGGCAACAACACCGCTTGAAATTAATGTTGACTGCTGGAGTGGAGAATCTTATACTATTTGATTACCAAATTTTAACGTTTTTTTGCTTGATTTGACTTAAACCCCTATTTGATGAGAAGTTAAATGTTTCAAAACTAACTGATATTATCAGAGGCTACATCGTGCGATGCTGCCTTCATGTATCCTTCCAATCGGAAATTAAAAATATATAAACTAGCTATCAAATTCTCCAAAATAGGAGAAAATTGACTTTGATGACAATTTCCACAAATACTGTATAACTTTTACGTCTTCAAAAGTATAAATTATGTGTGTTGCTTGGAAAGAAGTCATGGAAAAACAATTGTGTGTAACTTCTTGTGTAACTCATTTCATATGTGTACTTGACTACGTGATTCACTTGGTCGAAGAAGCATAGGTCATATCAACCTTGAATAATTATGACTATTCGGGGACTGGAAAATAAGTTTTTCATTTCTTGCGAGTTTCCGACTTGAACATGCATAGTTTGGATTTGTATCGTGATGTTATTGCATCTAAATTCAATGCCAGTAATACAATATTGGGTAAAAATATGAAAATGGCCTAGTAAAATGTACGAAGTTCAAAATGAAATTTCTGATTACTGTTGCTGGTACCTCTAGACATCACTAAGTGGTAGATTAGTATGTTTTTAATTGTCCAGATATCGGGAAATGCCGTCGTTTGCAAGAAGGAGGTGGGAAAGAAACTACTTCAAATGCATGTAGTGATTCCGAGTTTTTTTTCTACACTGGGTAAGGGAAGTTACGCGCCCTGCAAGATGCCGTTGTAAACTATCCCTTGCCTAGAATGGGCTCTTCGATTTATTTATTGTTAGAATAAATGTGCAATAATAGGCTGGAAGAAAAGTTCTCAAATATATATGATCATTTAAGTAAGGGTTAGTTTTCCTTTGCATAGATGTATGGGCGAAATTCTATGCTGTTGGTCAGGCAATTATAGGCAATTGTATAACTTTCTCCTCTTCATAAGTAGCCATTACATAAACACTATTTACCAGGGACCAGGAAGAATTATCTATAGCTATCTTCAGATATGACAATTTACTCCTACTTATCCACTCGAAAATCCTCTATGAATAACAATACAATGAAACGTGTCACTTAAGCAAATGGATCGGGAACCTCGGGAAAAAGACGAAGAAAGGATGCCAATACGGACACCCCACTTCCCTGAAATTGGTCTATGTACATGCTAGGGCAAGTGTTATGATTTATAAGCCACTGCTCTTCGGGAAAAATTTCATACGCATCGATTTTCATTATCCAACCCTGAAATTTGAAAAAGCTTAGTACCTGTTTTGGGGTAATTGTCGCTTCCTGCAATACAAAAGGAAAATTAGACGAAAAATAAAAGAGTGCGGTAGGAGAAAGGTGACACATGCGACATGGAGTATTTCTATCAAACCGGGCTGAACTTCAAGACAAAAAAAATTCAGCAAATGCTGGGGATGAGGAGTCAAAAGACACCTCATCTTTGATTTCTTGCCCACGCCGGAAATTTCGGGCAACTATAATTTCACCCCAGACATCCCACTCCTGGAAACTAAAGGCCAACGGCTGGATATTTCGGAGCAATATAAAATTGCGCAGCAAATGAAAGAGTATCGCTGAGTGGTGTGCTGTTGATCGGCCGCTTGCCTCCTTTGGATTTGATCTCCCAGGCATTTCTACGTGTTTGCGCTCTTCCCTCCCACCTCACGCTCCCCCCTCTGAAAAATGTATAAATGAGTCTGCGGTTATGGGTGATGGGATCTCGTGGTGCGCCTTCGCATTTTACACCGGACTCGGCGCTGTCGGAATAGAGGTAGGTTGTGAGGCGGCGGAGGACGCAGCTATGACCGATGTGTACGGTTTTGTTAGTTCCCGACAGCGCTTTGATTGGATTTATCAAGGTAATAGCGGGAACGCCCACCCATGAAATGCTATGAGGCAGATTTTACTTCAATCTAGTTAGGATTAGAGGTTCCATTGCGACGGTGATAGTCACAAGAAATACTGAATTCCTCCTTTTTTGTAGGCTTTAAAATATACTGCTCTCACTGACGCTATACCGTAGCTATCGGAAAACAAAATTACTCCCTTCTAGTGCCACGAAACGATATATCTTTCTTTGTTGCTCAGAATGCCGACGACGATATACCCTCCTGCTTTTCCAGACCAGTTGTTAACAATAATTTAAAATTATTAAAAAATGCGTTTTTTATTTGCCATCTTTTCCTTCGATAAAATAATTATAAACATATCAATAAATAAACAAAATCTTATTTTTTTAATTGATACAAAAATACCCTAAAACCTCTTGGCACTCCAGGGTATAGTCGTCAAAATATTCGTGGTACTGAAAGGGATATGGTATCAAATATGGAGATTAGCTCATGAATATATTTTTTCCAAGATTATTTTTATTTAAAAATACTTTATAATTGAACAAAAATGTGTCAAGATGTGTGAGAAAATCACTTGTGTCTAAAATAAATTGTGAAGCTATTCAAATGTGGCTGACATCCGCGTGATAAAACGGATATTTACAACTCTAAAGATAATATTGATGACTGGATATATTTATTTTCGAGCGTATTTATTTTTTTAAGAGCATAACATGTAGATATCCGCTTCAATTGCCGTTTAACTGGAGTAATTGGACACTAAAATACATTTTCTCTCTCTCATCCATGCTTATGTACCATTAACTTCTAAAACAAATCTAGATCTACATATTACCCTGCTAGCCGCCAGACGTAAGGGAAAGCTATTTGAAAGGATAGGGCATTATAGAGGAAATTACTGAAAGAGAGCCCGTTTTCTAGGGCTTACAAGAGTAACTAAATTATTTGACTTTGCCTACCCCGAAAGGGATTTGCATGATGGGTACCTATGTGTAATAGCTTTTCAATAGCTCTTCATTCTTTCGCTATTCTTTTTCCTCCTCTTTTACAGCCGGGTGTTATTTCTTGTCTTCTTTTTCTTCTGCCGGAAACCCTTAAAAAGTTTTATCAATCCTCTAAATGTAGATTTATTCTGTACCATGCCTTCCGTTATCCCCATTTCTTCTATGTCTTTCTTTATCCCTTACATCCACTGGTTGTCATTCTTTTTCCTATAAACGTGATTAAAAATGTGCTTTGTGAGTCCGCAGTCGTCCATACACATTATTTCTAACAGCTTCATTTCGTGTATTTCTCAATTTTTCACCTATAGACATCGCACATCCTCCACCTTTGTGACTGTCATCAAATATAACATATCGGCGCTTACGAAGCTCGCTTTGGAAATTTTAAACTGAAGATCTCGGCTAAGACCCACCTCTACGTGAGCATGGCTCTGGTTTGGGAGCGTCTCAGTTCTCTGAGTTAGTCTCAAGTCCCATGACCCGAGTCCTTTGACAGGACTGTCCACAAAATGCGTCCCTTCGTAATTTGATTTCTGTAATCCCTCCAAACCACGTCACCCACTCACCTCCTCCAATGCCAAATCCCTTTAAATCCTCTCTTCATTTTTACCTCACGAATTTGTTTACGCCCTCTGAATTTCTCGTCTCTCTCAAACTTGCTTTTAACTTTCTGTGATGCAAAGTTCGCCTTCCTCGTATTGGAATTATATTATGTACTTTTGTCTTTTATTTGTACAAGAAAATAGTCCTTTAGGATTATTTTCTTTCAATTGAATTCAGACTATCTGATGTAATTTATTTTTTTAGGGTATGGCATAAAATGACATTACACACATCCCCATCACGCCAAGGGGTAGGCACAGTCAGATATGTTCAATTCTCGGTGATTGACTTGAAAGGTTAACTCTGCTTTAATCATTTCCTCCGAACTGCCGATCCTTGTTATATTTCTTTATTATTTGTTATCATCTTTTGCTACAGTTACACTCATTCATTGCTCAATACACGCGCCCTCCTCTGCTTTTGTCCTAATATCCTTTCTCTTATAAACTCGGTGGTTTCAGACGCGATTACGTGGAAATTCATTTCCAATTATGAAAACAAACAGTAGGTATTTTCCACAAAATTTGGAGGAACCTGAAGCCTGTGCGTTGAAACTAGTAGTACCTCAATAAAATTCTGTGGAAAATACCTAGTGCTCTTTTTCATCATCCCTTCTCCTCATCTTATATCTTCCTCCACATTCGCCCATTTCACTTTCTCGGTATACGCCTTCCTCACAAACCATTTACTCCTCTATCACAAATCTGCTTCGCTAATCGACTCTCATTCATTTTCTCGACACGTCGTAACCAGCGGAGCACGTACTTATCATAAAAGTCTATTACTGGGATTTCAACTGGATAGGTTATTGGTCTGTTCATCCAACGCAACATATTTCTTATGCGAAGAAAAAGTTTTTTTAGTGTAGTAGCAGCGTAAAGAATCATTTTTCATTAGTTTTCTTAATGTTTTTCATTCACGATAAATGCGCATAAGATCGATAGGGATAGATAGATCATATCCAAAATAACCGTAAGAGGATTATTTAGAATCATCACTTTTAATTTAGGTTGTCGGTTCGAATTAAAATGTGTGGCTGGACGTTCTGTCGCCGGACAGTTGTCTTTTTCGTAGAAATGTATGAAGTGGTAATAGATTTTGATTGTATTTCTCCCTATTTCATAGGCTTATTTACCATATATACCATATAACCTAAGACCTTAATACTACAAAACATCCTTGAGCGAGGCAGTAGTGACTTTTCCTCGGGCTTTGGGTCACCAACCTGGCCACAGTAGCCGACGAAATGTTTACATGTACTATATATTAAGAGTCAGTTTACGACGTTCTTCGACGTCTTCCGATTTCCAATCTCCATGCTTCGCGGTAAATCCAGAGTCCTTCCTCTAATCCTCTTCCTTTCATTTCTCTCTGTACTCCTTCCATCCAACTTTTCCTAGGCCTACCTCACCTTTGAATTGCCTTAGAGTACCATAATAAAATCTGTTCTGCGAGTCTCATTTCCTATCCATTGTACGTTTCCATATTATTAATTTCTGTGTTTTTATATCAACTTATGGTCCTATTTGCATTCATAATTTTTCTAATCCTTTCGTTCTTTACTCTCTCTTTTTTATACGGCAGGAAAGCAGTAGACCATACAAAATTATGATATCCTTATGGTTAATTATCTCGTTTACCGGTGACGTAAAACTTTATATTTTTTAATGTGATTCACTATCAAAGATAAATGTTTTCATTTTCCGTTCATATTGTTTTTTGAAACCCTAATCCTATCTTTTTTCCACATTGAGTTGCCTTTATTTGTATTCCACCTGTGAAGGAGTAACTAGGGGCCCTAGGGGTATCAAATTTGTGTTCCTAATATCTTCGGGATTAAATCTATTAATGCCATTTTTCGAAAGCAATATCTCCGGCGAATACCTGTGAGTAATTTCAATTTATCCCACGATTCGTGCGGTCCCGATGTTCCGAAAGGGGAAAAGTCCATCGCCTCCACATGAAGTCGCTCTCCGCTTTAATTATGCAGATTTCCCGACCTCGAAAATCCCGTCTCTCTCCCTCTGTGTTTTAATGCTTTCTCACTTGAAATAGCGTCGCCCTACTTCCAACCACTGCCCGCTGCCACGCCATGTAACCATCCCCCGTCTAGGCCCGTCTCATTTTTTTCCCGTCCCATCCGTGACACCTCCTCCAGTCGCCTAGATAACGGACTAATATTGGGAGGAGTAGGAGGTTTACAGTGCACCTCTTCCGCGCCTCGACTTCGAGGTGCTTCACGTAGGCGAGGACCGTTTTTTATGCTGAAAAATCGATTTCAGTGGTTTCACGTGCCAACCATTGTTATCCAAGATGACTTCTCACCCTTTCTTCAAGTCTTTTTTTTAATTGTTCGCGTGCTCATCTTCATTTTTCCCACGTATTATTATTGTTATTATTAGGGTAATCTACCGGCTAAGGTAGGTTTATGTGGAGGAGAAGAAAAATCTAGGTTTTTGCTGGCGCAGATTCCTATTTCATTTCAAAATTTATTTCTTAATGTCAGAATACGTACTACTTCTCCCCATACCTTCCATGATGCCTATTTTTTTCTTCCCCTTTCCCGGTTGACCAATATCCTCCCTTCTATCACGGCCTTCGGCATCCCTTCGCTCCTCATCACCTCTTCCAACCACCTACTACACCCAACATATCAAGCCTTTCCGTCCACCGCACTTTTCCATTCCCCTTCACACCCATATCTCGAACGCCTGCAGTGTTTTCTCTGCTTCCTTTCTAAAGAGTCTACATTTCTGCATCACACAACGCTGTACTCCATATAAAACTCATAGCCAACCTTTTCTTTTCATCCTTACATAAGGTTCCCGTCATCAGCTCCCATCTGCTACTGAATGCTTCTCCTGCAAGCGCACTTCTCCTTCTTGTCTTTTCTACAGATGAAAGAAGATAAAATATGGTTTATTATTGTACAAAGCCGAAGCTTATTTTTTTCGTTGAAATTTATTCATCCAACAATGGTAATCGCGCAGTTTGTTTGTTACGTAAATTCATATTCTTTTGTGAATCATTTACGGCTTGTTTAAATTAATCATCGCCATACTATTTCTTCTACAAATGCCTTTTTTCGGTGTATACTGTCTAGACTGCATAATTGATTCTCTTACTAATGGCCGAGAGCTCATTTTAATAGATTTAATATTCTACTGTGCTACCGTGTGGTACGGCTGCATCAATTCTCTTCTTTAATCTGCTTTTTCACGCTGCAAAATCGATTTCAGTTGTTTTACGTGACATCCATTGTAATCCAAGAATACTTCTCAACCTTATTTCCTTCAAGTCTATTGTTGAAATAGTTCTGGTGCTCATCTTGATTTTTTCCTATGATTAAATAAGCGAAAAATGGCGTCTTATGGTACAAAAGTAGAGCATATTTTTTAAATTAAAATTTATCCATCCACCCTTGCAAACGCAATTTGTTTTTACGTAAATTTTTATGCATACATAACCATCACGCCGTTTCCTTTCGTAGTAAGCACAGTTAAAATAGATCTATTCTCGTTGACAGACTTGCTAGGACTTCAATAATTTCTTCAAGCTTCCCGGTGTCACTACACCGCATGTACTTCTTAGTTGTGGTTTACGGACATTCTGGCTATATTCCGGACGGGTATTCTGGCTCTCAATGTAGTCCTTTTGGAAGGAATCTCGAGTAAAATAGAGGAAGTAGACCGAGGATATTACTAGACTTAGGTTTTTTATGGTATACCGGTGAAAATCCTACTTGCTGTCAAAGCAAAAACGTTAATGTTTATTTTTTTCGTTTTTTTATTAACAATCAACGTATTGCGACGATTAATCAACAAATTCCTTTGTTCTCGGTTTGAAAACTGCATAATTTATCATCACAATATAGCCGAGAGTGCATTTTAATGGCTTCAATATTCTTCTCATCTATTGTGTAGTACGGACGCTTCCATTCTCTTCTTTCATCGACTTTTTCACGCTGAAAAATTGATGTCAGCAGGTTTATATACCGTCAGATGTAAAAAAAGATGAATTTTTACCCGTTCTGTTATCAGTTATATGTTCTGTTTAGTTATCTGCCAATATTTTTCACGATCTAAGCATGGTTTTTTCCAAAGATTAAATAAGAGAGTAGATGTTATTTTATCGTATAAAAAGTAAATACAGATTTTTATGTAAAAATACATGATTGCCATCCAACATGGTTGCTATCGCGTGAAATTTATTTGGTCACTATTCGTAAAGTACTTTTTTGCCAATTACTGTCAGTTTAGGTATATTTGATTAAATTAAACATCACGGTATCGCAACAAGTTTTACAAAAATGCCTCCGGTTTCGGCGTATCGGCCGCAAGACTAATGCTTTCAACATGACCGACTGCGTATCATAATGGTTTTAGTTCCGCTTGTTAATAATGCATTATGTTTCCATCTATTGTAGTCTTCAATCCACATTTTTCCTGTTGGAAAATCGATTTCAGCTATTTTATGTGTCATTAAATGTAATTTGACGTTACTTCTTACCCTCCTTTGAGTCATTCACTGAAAGTATTCTCGATCTGGGCTTGATTTTTCAATTAGATTTCAGAAGGGGTTATTCAGCGTCTTTGCACCCTTAGGTTGTCTTTTTTTGCGAAAAGTAATTCATTTAACATACCAACTGCACAAAAATTGTTTCGTCAAGTTTCCAAAAGTGCTATTTTGTGAATCATTTTCTGTTTACGAGTGCATAAATTAACCATCGTGGAACTGCAACAGTGCACTGCACATACCTAATGGCTTTGTAAATAATAGTTCAATCATTGTAGAATATTTCGCATTTAATCGGCTTCAATTTATTAGCCAGTGCTATCATGCCATGTTTTGTGTATATTTATCTTCAGTGTATTTTTTTAAAAACAAAAGTTCCGTTTTCCTTTAGCTTCCCTTCGGTTAATCCCTTTGTTTTAATCCCTGTTACAAAGTTTCATCTGATAGATGCGTTTCCTCCTACTGCCTACTGTCCTATTAGAAAATTGTGCAGCCCGAGTTTGAAGCGTATTATTCCAAAAACCAGAAAAGTTATTTGTGCCACTTATGAATCAATTTAAAGTTTTCTATTTTCTGCGTTGATTGATGGGAACACTTATGTTAAATGCTGATTTTGGTTGCCTTTTTTTTAAGAGCAGAAATACGGCCAATTTTTCGAGCTCTTAAACGAATGTCGCTTGTTTGGTGCTTCATTATTACGGAACTAGGAAAGTGGGTAAATTTCCTGCATGTATTTTGTAGCTTAAGTCTTTACAAGTAATAGTATGAAATTACACACCATTAACTATATTTATTTAGCTATCATGAAACAATTCATGAAACTATAGGTAGATGGCTTTCTTGGTGTTTGGTTATGTTCGTCTTACTTTTAGTCTATTCTTCTCACGTCTTCGAAGACTTCAGTTTTCACTTGTTTTATAAACTTGCGAAATTGGACCGCGTCGTTTAGTGTCGAATCAGTTTGGTGTGTTGGTTACAGAGTTATGGCTACTCACGCCGATAGCCCGGGTTTGAATACCGGCGGTGATATAGACATGGCAGTGGAACCACGATTCTTTTTCGAGTGCTAAGTGGAGAGCGCATCGATTAAAAAAACAGTTCTTTGGGTAGGAATTAAAACTTGGGATCCCTTGGAATCTTTCCTTGAGAGTGGATTTAGGATAAAAGGGTTGGTGTGGAGGGTAGATAACTGGCTTCCCATACGGATTGCCTGGGTTCGAGTCCCGGTAGTAGTTGAGACTTTTCAAAGGAATCATGATTACTAATGTGGTGCACTGTATGGCACACTTCAAGTGCAGTAGGATGGGACGTTACCTAAATTGTGTACCCCTAGGTGCATTCAACAGTAGGCTAATAAGCCGGGTTTCTCTCCATCTAAGCCGCTGCCGTCCCTACCGGCATCGGTGGTGATAGGTTAAAGTCCTCACCTGCTAATGCTGAGGTCGTGGGTTTGAGTCCCATCTGGATCGGTTTTCTCCATCCTGAGCATGGGTGTTTTGTGTAATTTGTAATGAGTTTATTTTAAAACAAAAAGACTGAAAAGTTTGCTCAAATAAAGACGTTGGATTTTGTTGATAGATTTTTAGCTCTTTTAATGCAAATACAAAGCAGACGGATAATTAATCGATATAAGAATTTGTTATAGGCTCCAGGTGTTTGAGATGTGGGTGTGGAGGAGGATGGAAAAAGTGCGGTGGATGTAAAGGAAAACAAACGAGGAAGTGCTTGGCATAGTGGGTGGAGAGAGGAATATTCTGGAGGAATTAGGAGGAGGCATAGTAGATGATTGAATGAGGTAATGAGGGGGGAAGGGTTGCTGAAGGCCGTGATTGAGAGAAGGATATTGGTCGAGCGGGCATGGGGAAGAAAGAAAATAGGTTTTATTGATGGGATGTAGAATCGCAGGACATATGCTGAGATGAAAAAGGAATATAATTTATAGATAAGGCCCTGTACTTGTAAAAATCTAGAAGTTTTAGTCACTTCCATTTATACCTGCCTTAACCGGTTTATAACCTAAATAATAATAATATTCGCCAAGCAATAATTTCCTTGCCAACCTACCTACCAATCCTCAATGGTGGATGAATGATTGATGTGTTCCCGGTGTACCTTCTGAACGAAGGTTTCTCGGGAGCTCCACCGGGTCAGGGGCTCCATCTCTGCCGAAGTTTCGTAGAACTACTCGTCCCTCGTCATCAGGACTTCTGAATGACCCGGTGGGACACCCGAGAAACCTTCTTTCATATCCTCAATGGCGAAAATGACCTCATTTCTCGGTCGCCTTCCCAAGTAATCAACCAGCCAACCGAGTGGACAAATTCTGATTAAGGGATCCACCCTTCATCAATTTCCAATATTTTTCTTCTCTTACCACAAACTTTGCGATAGATTAGATCATGAGAATAAAATCACGGAACTAGACTGCAGAATGGACGGATCTTAAATGTCATTTTTCCCGTGAGCGATAAGAGACCGTAACAACTGCCAATGAGACTTTTAACTAGGTTTGTCAATAGGTAGTGTAGCTAGTTCGTAGATTTACTCCCTAATACTTGTATGCTAATCTGATACCATGTACTCACAGTACGCCGTGCATGCTTACAGCATAATTATTGTATCTCTGTCCATTTATGTAATTGCAAAATTAATAAATACTAACGGTCCCTCTAACATTGGTAGCATTCCTAGAGTGTAGTGCATGCTTCTAAGGCTTCGCCTCCTGACAATAATTAGCGATTTATGCTAATGCATCAATAGCCGTAGTTACACTTACTTTAATAGGATATAGTGTAATGCATGTTGGTGACTACTCACCCCCTGCCACATACCCTTGAGGTGGCTTGCAGGGTATTTTTTTGATGTAAATGTAACTTCTCCCTTATCCGTAGTAGCGTGTATGACCTCAGGCTTCAGTCAACTCCCCTAATGACTGATACTATCGGGACAAGGAAGGGATGGGGTTTTATTTGGCATCTAAAACCGCTGACGTTTCTTACGGGTGACCCCAAAATGATGTCACTTAAGGGCCCAACCCCTATCACAGATCCTTTTCATCCGTTGTCCCAACGACCGTAGCGCTTCCCTAGCCCCTTAGGAACTTGACGGCGTCATTTGCTGACTCTTCCCATTGCGAGGCGTGATGCTCATTTTTCTGTGATGCCCTGTGGGAAACGACTCAATCGTGGCGTCAAGGGTCACCCGTTAACGATAACTGCTGCTACAGTTTTCTCTCCTAGTTCCGAGTTCAGCAGCAGCTCCAAGAAGCTCTCCTAGTAGTCTTTAGGGGATTCTTTGTATTTGTGTGTCGTAATTAGCATAATATGAAGAATGGTTGCGGAAATGTTGTGGAGTCAAGGTAAGATGACTAAATGCTAGGGAGCGTTGAAGTTGGGTTGACTCCATTGTTAAAATGGGAGACATGCATAAAATTTATTCCTCATACTAAAATATTGCACATGATAGAAAATTATCGTACAAACTCAAAAATATAGTCCATGTGGGTATGCGTAGTAATAAAATTTGAAAAAAGCATAACAGTTTCAAAAGTCACGTGATCCTATACTTCAACTCAATGGTCTGACGTCACTGCACGGCGTTGCATCTCTACGCATACTTCGACGGGGTGGATCAAGTCATACCAGTTAGTAGCCTTCCACAAAGGGTATTTAAACGATTATTTTCTTCTTAAACGAAGCATTAAACCATCTGAGCTTCACATAAAAACGCGTCGCATTACTGACATCGATGCCGTTCCGTGACGTCAGACGCCATCTCCTCCAGAAGTTTCCTCTCCTCACCCGCCATACCGAGTACTTCCTCGTTTGTTTTCCTTTCCGTCCTTCGCACTTGCTCCATTCTCCTCCACACCCACATCTCAAACGCCTGATGCCTATTCTCGTCTTATTTTCTAAGAAAGCTCGTTTCTGGGCCGTACCACACCACACTCCTTATTTAACTCTTCGCGAATCGTTTCTTTATATCCTTACGTAATGTCTCCGTCCTCAGCTCCTCCCTATTGTTGGATGCTTCTTTCGCTATCGCAATTATTCTTTCCTTCAACGTCCAACCGAGGTAGTTAAATTGCTCTTCTTGCTCCATTTTGTGCCCTCCTACTTTAATTTTATGAACAGCCTCACGTTCTCTGTCCTAGAAAATGTCATTAGGAATAAAAGCATGCCTTTCCACGCTATTTTTTTCGTTTCGCACTGTCTATAGTTTTCATCGCGACATTGAATTCAGCCAGTCGTCAAATCCGGTTACCAGGGGGAGCATTTCCAGGAAAAATTTGTGTGAACGTGTCGTCATTGTCGTTGTTGATTCAGGTCTGCATTATTTTTGTATCTGGATCAGCTAAATTGGGATAATTGTCACTCGAAGTTCCCTTGACCCGTTGGTTTTTTTGTGAAACTGGAAAGCGACTATTATTACGCGACTAATTCATATAAAAATTGCTGAAAAGCGGAGTTTGAAGCTACGGGAAAACACCGTTCATCGTCCTGTTTTTAGTTGAACCTTGTAATCACGGATGCTATTTTATGCACTCTAAAGTTGAATGTTCAGTTGTTCAAATAAGAGATGTTTTGTCAAAAGGCCAGTCAGTCAGGTCATGTAGTGAGTCCCATTTTGTGAATACAATCGTAGTCATTTTCTCCTCTCAAAATACGGAGTAATACATGAGTTTGCTGTAAATAAATTTAGCTTAATCGAAGGAAATCAAAATTTCCCCACTAAAAACGTACATTCAAGCGTTGAAAGCGTCTCCTTCACGCTCAATGAATTTTTCAAAACATATACATATGTAGTATTGGAGCAGCTTTCGGGCGTTCCTCCGCGTGATGTCCATTGTTGTTCGTACCGTATACAAGTATGTAGTAATTAAAGGAACTTATTTTTTTTCTTCCCCTTGCGTTTCTGAGAAATTCCGAGTATAGGTGAATGGTGGGTTCTAATAACGTTTGGAAGTCCTGCTCCGTTTACTTTTCTTAAGGAAAGATGTTTCGAATTCCTCCCGAAGGTCCCAGCATACGCGATCATTCCACGAATGTGCTTCCGAACGTAATATCAAGATGGACATTCGTGTCCTACTTACTGCGGATTCCAAACCGTCTCCATGATATACCCTCCGCTAAGCGTTTTACACATTAGCAAATATGTTTTATTCTATTTTAAAGCAAATTAGAGATTGAACCATGCACGGAATGCTTATTATAGGTACCCACTGTAAAACTCTATGAACGGACACCTCTGGCATATGAACACATCTAACTTACGGACAGGATTCAAATCCCGGGATGAGATGCATTCAACGTTACTTGGCAGGACCCTCTAACATTTGGACACTCCGACTTATAGACATGTACCCGTTTTGGAAATAATGTTTTCCTACATGGGCTTTTTGATGGATTTCTATATAACTCTTTAAAAATTTGTTTAGTATCTTAAAATAGCTTTAGTTTCGTGACAATCTTTAATTGCTTATCTGTTTTCAATTAGAATTCCGCGAAGGAGCATTGTGGACAGTCGTAAATTCCTTTCATATTCTGGTACATCACCTTCATCCGAGACACAGGATCTATGTATCAATGGCTATTCTCATGGACCACTGCTGTCCATAAAATAGAGGGTTACTGTAGTTTTCTCCATTGAGAGGCTAGTATAGGACATTATTTCACCACATTAATGCCTTAAATGGTTATTAAATATACTCTTTTCCTCCTTTTGATCTTTCTGATTGGTATTATATTTTTTCTTTGCTCTTCATTCTTCCTTCCCCTGTTCATAGTATTCAAACTGCTCAGTTTTAACCTCCCTCTTCATCTGTCTTTCACCATCATTATCCTTTCCATCGTTTCATAAACTATTTCACCGTCGGTGAATATCCACTTCATCCACTTTAAGGCTAGAATTTTTGAACAAGATAAAAGGAGGTGGAGTGTGTGTAGTTTTCCCTTACGTCCTGAAAAAGCGGGTTTATCTTGAATTTTAGCTCATAAAAAGGCGTTCATACTAATATTACAGCACTCAAAATGTTTAAAAAAAAAGGTTTTCTGACCTTTTTTCATTTTGTATTTAAATATGAAAAATATATTTACAAAATGTCTTTTTCACTTCTATGAAATAACGTTTTCGGATGTAATTTATATGCTCCTCGCCCACAGCTTCAAGTGTTTTACAATCTGAGAAAGCAGAGAGATTAAAGAGGTAGGCGCCTGCAGGTACAGAAGAGTATATTGCAGAAATAATATGTCTATCCTTGCCTACTTTAATCGTCAGACTACCTCTCGTAATTTAGTTGTTCTCAGTCGATTTTTATCGCTATTGCAGATTATTCAGGGGCAAGGTCACGGTACTCCATAACGCGTGCGCTTGTGTTATTGCTATTTTTCAAATACGCTCGTGAGAGCAAAAGCATTACCGTCATTCTCTTCAAATTTTGTCTGGCGCTTTAAATCCCTTGTACAAATTGAAGGAGTGGGTTCTTAGGACAGTAACCATAAGAATTGCCCCTCTAGAGCGGTTTGCGTTTTGGATTACGATAGCGACGACACGAAAGAAGGAATTTGATCCCACCCAAGGAATTTCATTCGCCATTTCTTCAGAGAGAGTCGCTCTTGGAGTGATATGGCGTACATCTATCAGACACCTGCAAAGCCCCCGCCTCTCTCTCGTGAGCTCTTCTTATTTGATTTCGAATCCCTGGGGCACATGGCCCCAAGTCCCCCGAAGCGACAGCCCCTTCCCCCGGGCGCGCGGTTTCTTCGCTTCCCACGCTCACTGCAGTATTCACGTCCACCCCAGCGGAGGCTGACACCCCTCTAGTCGGCAGTCGACTGCCATCACCTCTTTAGAACTTCTCCCGTACCAACTCCTCCGCGTCATCTTATTATAAAACATCAACTGCGGAGCACACGTCATCACTCGGCCCCCATCCCTCCGTTTCCGGTCGCGATATTTTGAGGACGGGATGATATTTTTTTCATTCTCTGCTATCGGAATGAACTGAGACTTAAATCGTTTCGTTTACTGTGGCGTTGATAGGAAAAAGAGAGACGTAAAAAAAATCGGAATATATAAAACAATCTTTATACCAACTCCGACAGTTGACCTGTTACAACCAGAACAGAAATTAAAATAACTGCTGTAGGATTGAAATTCTATAGGACATAAACAAATAAAAAAGAGACCTGGTAAGAAACTCAAGAATTAGAGGGAAACTCCAGGTAGAGTCCTTGATGGAAAAACTAAAAAGGAAAAGTGCGGAAAAGTACAAAGTGTTTTATTTAAAATGAATAGAAAGAAAATAGCTAATATGTTATTGACACCTCAGTAGAATGGACCAAAATAGAAACCCCAGGAAAGTACTGTAGGCTAAACTAGATGGAAGAGGTAGAGTTAGGCCAAGAGAGACGAGAATGGGAACAATAGAAAAGTATAGAAAGAGAGGAAGAAAGACGGAGAGGGAGATCAAGATGTTGGTGAAGGACCGCAAGAGGTGGAAGGAATTTCTAGAGGCCCCGACGCCAAAGGCATAAGGGAAAAGAAGAAGAAGGCCTGATTATGTCCACTGTTGGATGAAATTGGTCGTACAATTAAAACATACTGTGAAATTTTACAAATTTTTGATCTTTTGTGTATCGGCGAGATTTCACGAAGTTGATCCTGACTCTTTTGAGTTCAAGTTTCTTTAACTCTCGCTCTATTAACTTCATTTTTTTTTTTAATTCAGCACTTCAACTTCATACCTCTAAATAAAACCCTCGACACTTGTCTACTCACTGTCTTATATACTCTTTCGCTTCATTGACGTTAGTTTATTCCGTCCAGTAGTATTGCTGTTGATAGTACTTTGTTTATTTATGTAAATAAAAACCTTTTGGCATCATGCGTCCCATTTGTTTAATGACTTTATCGACGTATTCCAAAACTGTTTATGGCTAGAAAGCTCAGGCTGATGAGTGGGTTTCTATTAAAGCATTTTAAAGCTGCGGTTTAAGTTTCTCAAACTATTTCAATTTTTCTTATTACTATCAATATTAAAAACATTGTACGTTAATATTGATATTATTCCACAAGTTTATCAATAATCATTTTCAATCTCCATTTATATTATCTCAGGTTAAAACCAAATTTAAATAACTTTCATAGCCATCTATAACTTATACGGTACGTTACTAAAAGTAGTATTCAATCTTTATATTTTTTTAATTTTCAACTTATGATGAAGGGCAGAGAAGAATCATGCGGTATGACCACTGAACTGTATAAAATTACAATCCCTTCATAATGTCAGTTATTTTTCTCATTTCCTATCCACTTACTTATTCTCCTATTTAGAAGAAAAAAGCGACCCATTTTTACTTCCTTCACTTAGAAAATCTTTTAGAAATTTCCTGCTTCAAGCCTTTTAACCTTATTCATAGATCATGACCCTCTTTCCTGAACCTGAATTAGGTATAACCACGGCCTTCTTTATTTATTTTTCTGCATAAATCGGATTATTTCCATGAAAATGTATTACACTAGTTGTCTATTCATGCTTGATGAACATGCAGTTAATGTTGTACCGTTGCAGATTTTTTCTGGAAACCGTCCATTCCAAAATAAAAATCTCGTAGTATTTTTACAAATTTTTATCGGTGTATCTACTCAAGTGTCCATGTTTTCTTCAAGTTCATCCTTGAATTATGACTTCTTTTAACCTTCATCGGCCTATTATTTAAAATTGTAGCACTAAATCTTTAAATAGACCAGTGGCGTCGATTTAGGAAGTATGTTTCGAGAGAACTGAATCGATCAAGCGGAAAGGGTGTAATGATTGCCGAAGGGAATAAGTAGCTTTATGTGCAATTTTATGCTCGTTGAAAGGAAAGTAACTTTAATTCTCCATATGTGAAAAGAGTTTGCTCTGTTAGTTGGCCAGGTTGAGAGAATGGATCTGAGTCGAATTACTTAACAGATACGATAGTTATATGATAGTGGTACTTATATCGTATACTTATATGATAGTGGAGTAAATGGCGTGGTAGAAAGGGTTATAACGAGAAAGTCATGGGTGAGTGTGGTGGAAGAGAATCATAAGAGGAAGAATATGATAAGTTTTAAGAACATTAGAGCGTGGATGAAGCAATGCATGAGTGAGGTAGAAGCAAAGGGAGTTTTTCAAGGATAGGGCTCTATGAAGGAACTTCTAAAAATCGAAGCCAATTTTACGCTATACTATTAAACTCTCTGATTGACTCTGCCTACCCCGAACGGGAACTGTGTGATGGGCATGTACGAGTACGTGTGTAATTCTCCGTTTCATTCAGTAAAGGAATTCATTTAAATCCAATTCTCACCCAAAAGTGGTGTAATATGGCTTAATCGTCAAAATGAGTAACCTGAAAAGAAATGCAATCCCTGCGTTTTTTTTACTTTCCTTTAAGGAGTATAACCTTAAGAGAAATGTTTGTTTGCTCCGCGAGTTCTAGCACATGACCGCATATTAATCGCAGAGAACTTTGGTAGATGGCTTGATTACATCGTTGACTAGGATCAGGGGCGGATTAAGGTCGTTGTTTGGGGGGGGGGGGGCAGTTCACTACTTTCCGCGGCGCCTGGGGGGTATCCAATACCTCTCAACGAAACGGGGGTCCGGGCGGACCTCCCTCGGAAAGTTAAAAGAAATGAAGCGCTTGGAACGTAGTTTTGGTGTGGCTATATTATATAAAGAGATGTGATAAATTATTGAGTAAAGCTCTGTATTCACATTTGAAAAACGATGTAAAGAATGCCATTCTTGTGAAGATGCAGGTCTCCTGGGTTTTACACCACATTCCAATTATATTTAAACATTGTTTATTGAGCTGGTGGAATAAAAACTTCCATTTAAAAATCACCTTAATGATTACCATCTTTTCTATTTTCCCGGGAATTACGGGGGGGGGGGGGGGCCCCCTTAATCCGCCCCTGACTAGGATGTAACATAGTGGAAGCAAATTTAATCCCTGCTCTCAAGCTTTTAAGCTTTCGGGTTGTGTGTGCACTGAAGTTTGCGCTGGCTTTCATTCATAGCCGTCATTTTAGAATGCTGAACTCACAGACGGCCATAACACGTCCCCATCTCGGGTATGCTCATCGAGAGTCGTATTGAGTCCCTATTTCTTTCTCTTTCACTTTCTTGTTTGTCCATAAATACGTAACTCGAGCGTTGCATCCCGCCCGATTACACGTATTTTCTAGTGTGGTAACGTTCACTTTGCCTTCTTGGAGCCGGACTGGATGAGGTCAATGTACCCTGTTTACCCCCTCGAATCCTCCGAAGGTGAAACGGAATAACATCGTAAAAGAACCTCCGGCTATGAAAGGAAAAGGGGTTTTAGTGGTGCTCTACCGGTTTGGTTAGGTTTTTAGTGAGTCTTTTTTTTCTCTGTTTTTATATTTAAAAGGCGTCTCTTTTCTCAAACCAATTCTTTCATAAAAATGGCATTTTTACTGCTTCTCTTCATCCCGTCTAAATTGCCTATCCATTTCTTCCCTCTTCCTGGATTTTCCAGGATTCTACTCTTAATAGTGCTATTTAACTTCCCCTTGAATCTAGTCACACGCTCCATCCAACTAATTCTCAAATTTTTCCTCAAACAACTTCAATTCCTCCACTATGATGAATGCCTCAGTATTCCGTATAATGCAGAAACGTGGACTCGAAAAGTGGACGAGAATAGACTGCAGGCAGGCATTCAAGATGTGTATGTGGAGAACGGGAAAATGACGGTCGACGGAAAGGAAGACAAACAAGGAAGTGCGGGCTGGGTATGGAGGGTGAGGAGAGGAAACTTATGGAGGAGATTTGGCTGGAGAGGTGAAGTGTTGCTGAAGGCGGTGATAGAGGGGAGGATGTTGGGTAAGTGGGGAAGGGGAAAGATAGGCTTTACTGAAGGGATGGAAAGAGGCAGGACGTGCTCTAAGAGCAAGAAAGAAATTGTGCTAGTAGATAAGGCTCGGCGCCTGTAAAAATATAGAGGGTTATTACGCATGCCATTTAGACCTACCTTAGCCTGTAGATTAACCTGATCAATCAATAATGAATTCCGCAAACTGCTTTTTTCGTCTTCCATTCCGTCCATCGAGTTTTCTATCTTTCTCCACACCTGAATATAAAACTTGTGATACCTATCTGATCCTCTCACGACAGGGTTGACGCACATAACATATTTTACCTATGATCCCGCTATCACTTCTCTCCATCCTCATTTTTGCCGAACACGTCTTTATTTTTTACGCATCTTATAATCTCCAGCAAGAACTATATAATATTTCCGGAATATTTGATCCTAAAACTTGAAACACTCTGAATTTCAATCTGTGGATGCTCAAGGAATGATGCCTGTTAATTTAATGTTTAACATATTCCACGTTTTTAATGGCTCATTACCGAATTTTTTCGTATGTAACCGATAATTTTTATTTTAATTGTACCTCAATGCCATCGTCTATGGTCTTTAATTTGGACTCCAGTACCAGCATTGTACCAGTATTAACGAAATATCATTCATGGATGGCAGCACCTTCTCTTTTTGTGCTGTGATTATAGTGGAAATTATTTTCGTAACAAAATTATTTGACGGACGAATGTATTTTCTGAAATACTTAGCTAGATTACAATACCAAAGTGAGCAATGCCAGAGTTTTTTTTACGGAATATCTGCCACAAAAATTTAACTCAAAAACTGTTGAAACGGTTCGGATAAGCATCTATCTTTTTTGCTGGCGTTAATTCCGCCGAAACAGTTGGTGTTCCTCATAATCAGATAGCATAAAAAATGCTCCCATAAATGTGGATTATATTTTCCAAGAGAATCAGCACAGCTATAAATTGCAGATATTAATTGCCATAGTTCGGAAAAATAGATAGCTTCTCTTACGACGGGTGCCTTTGATTTGGTGAAAACCCATCGGTAATATTAGCGTATCTTAAATGAAAAGGAAAACTTTGTTATATTTCACCAATTTATTCTCAGGTACCTACAACTAGTTTCGACGCGGCGGCGTCATCGTCAGGTACCTGTACCTGAGGATGACGCCGCTGCGACGAAACTAGTTGTACCTGAGAATAAATTGGTGGAATATAACAAAGTTTTCCTTTTCATTTACGATAAAATGAACTTCCACAAGGTTGAGCCTGAGACGATGGAGATAATTAACGTATCTCTTCGAATTGCACACCTTGGCTCTTGGCGTTCTCGCCATTCGTGTTCCACTTTATGGTGAAGAATCCCTTATAGCAATTAACGGAAAGGTAATTATGTTTATTGCTCGGAAGTTAATTTTGCAAGGAGACTAAAGTGGAATAAAAAATGAATGCCTAATATGAAATGAAACCCGAAGAATTTAAGCTAAAAGCCTCTCTAAGTGTTTCATCTTGAAAAGCGAACAATAAATACCTTTTCGATTGCTTGACGTCTAAGTAAATTTTCACGTGATTACGTGTCCTTTTTGCCCAATTTAAACGTATGTATTGGCTCTTATTTTTTAAAATAAATTTTCTTGTTCTAAATTTATTTATTCCTTGATGGCGTACTTCGCGCATTTACGATGGCCGTATTACACAATAACAATAATTTTATTTTCCAGTACTCTTATACATCATAAAAAGCACAAAATTAGTATCACAAGTGATCAATATTTGTATAAAATATGTAAACAAGAAATATCAAAATAGATTTAAATAACAGAGAATATAATATTTTCATATAGTAGTGCACCATGAAAATAAGATAAAAAAATAAAAAGATAAAATATCAATATAACATCAATATTTATGTAGAATTTGCGTTTTCTTAAGGCTACAAAATGGTTTTAAAATTTCGATTTCAGGAATTTCAATAGCATCTCTCATTTGATTGTTAGGTGATATACATCATCAGCATCATTTGCCATCCTGAACTCTGACTCCTGTTAGGGCTTGAAATTGGTGGAAAGGTGGAATGAGACCGCCTTGGATGTGAAAAATGTGAAGTTTCGTGTTGTTGACCTTTTCTTGGGACCTTAGGTTTCTTCTTGCTTTGAAGTTCTAACGGAAGTCTCTATGTCAATAACAATTCAGTTTACGTAAAAAGATCGTTTAAGTGACTCCTTTCTCGCTTCTCTCGCCTAAAGGCGATGTTTGAATATTCTAAAAGCCTTGAGGCTCTTTTTCTATTTTTTTTAATCTTTAGAATCTTTATTTTTTCCCGCAATAACGGTTCAAGTACCTACTGAAGCTGGTGGAGTTCACTTTCCTCAGCTCTTTCCTCTAAGGTGATTGAAAGTTTAAGAAGCGGTGTGTGGTGCTTTATCTTTAATCGGTAATTTTGATCTTGAGATGCAAAATGGTTCTTGAAAGGAAAAGGTTCAGGAATCCGTAGAGGGTTAAAAATTCCATGCGGTTTCGCAGTTCGTGATTATTTTTATCAAGGCGCCGTTAATTTTGAAGTATACTCACCTACGTTTTTCTCTGCCTCGTACCACTAGTTAAAAATTATTTCTGTGTGAAATGAGTATATTCATTAATGTTTAGACATAAGACGAATAATAGCTCTGGTCAAAGAGGTTTTTGCTGTAAGACACTGTCTTAGACTCTACTTAAGGGAATTGTTTCGTTAAGTAACAATAAAAACATCAATTCGTAATTCCGCTATGATTTATTTATCTGGTTTCGTAACAGAGTTAATTCTTCAGGAGTTTGCTGAATCAATGGCATTGATGGGAGGCACTCTAAGTGGAATCGTAAAAAATAGTATTTAACATTTTCAAGACTGATATTTTTACATTTTTGAAATAACATAGGTATATTTTATGTGAATTTTGTTCCTACTGTGTGCATCAATCATTTACTACTGAGACATTTGCTGGGACATATGTTTCCCATTAATATTGAAAGGGTTACCAATTTTATATAATGTCCTAAAGAAAATACTTGTAAATTTCCTTTGAATATTTATTAAACCTGCGTAGGTTTCGGAAACTTGCGTCATTATCAAGGTCATGGCGCAGCAAGATCACGGCACCTTGATAACGACACTAGCTCTAGAAACCAAGGTTGGTTAAATAAATATTATGTGGACATTTACAAGTATTCTCTTGAAGATGTAATCTACCTCTCACTTCCACAAGTTAACGCCTGATACTGAGATTGTTGGCTAAGATTCAAATTAAGTGTAGCGTTTTAATGCTCATAAACTTGTTCTTTGAAGCAATAGGAATAGCTTAGGTTGGAGGCTTTGGAGTTTTGATTTTGGATAAGGATGGATATGATGATGTGAGTCGAGAGGAAGACGAATAAGGTGGTGTCGAATGTGGTGGAGGAGGTAAGGATGATGTTGGGAGAAATTTGAAGGACACAGAAGTGGTTGGTGGCTTTTGTGAGTGGTAACGGACTTCTGAAGAAAGTTATTAAGGGGAGAGTTCTCGGGATTTTATGCGCAGTGAAGACGGAGGGAAGGAAGATCAGTTTGGGATGGCGATAATGTAGGACATTATGCTGCTATCCGTATCATGCTTTGGAGGGTTATCTTTTTGAAGAAGTTTCGTCGAACCTGCTTATAATTGTTGGTAGAAAAACCAAAAGATGGATCCATTCTAAGATTTTCTAAACCGAAAATGACTTAGGTGAAAGTTAATTCATATTCGGGCTTGCTATAGAAAAACGTGTTTTCTGTTTTATATGGAGAACAAAATTCTGCCCTTTCTAGTTAATATTTTCTCAAATTGAACTGGAATGTATTTGGTGTTAAATGCGTAAATGGGTGAAACTTGGGTAAAAGTAATAAATTTCTATGCAATATCAATACCATTACCGCGAAAAACTGATCATGAGTAGCGAATAATCCAAGGTAATTAAGTGGTGATGGAATATATGCACCTATCTATCATATTTTTTGAGCTATTAGAAAATAACAACAGGAATTGAAGTAAAAAAAAGGCAATATAAATGGCGTTGCACCCGACTCATACGGCAATAAAAAGTGTTTCTTTAAAAATAATCTCTTCCAATAATCTCCAATTATTGCATCTTAATCTTGTTGTTTTCTAATTTCTAAGTTCTATCATTAGTCAATGCAATATTTATTAATCATTGCATGCGAAAAGTTGTAATTCAGTATTTGCTTGGACTCGCTGAGTCACGGAGGAACATTTACAAGTATTTTCTTTGATATGTAATCTGCCACTCATTTCCATAAGTTGAAATTTCTTCATGACATTTTTAAATGGGAATGAGTTTTGAAAAAGACATTACTTCCCTCATGCTGCGTTCTATCCTCCTCATCCGACTGTATTCATGGCCAAGAACCTTACATTCATGGCCTATGCCTTTCATGAAGTTGTGGGAGACGTCGCGGGTGATTCAGCCAACCTAGTTTCGTCTCGTGTCTTTCTTCCTCCTGACGTTTTCTCGGCCGCGACCTAACCCAGGGACCTCGAAGACACAAACAAGGAGATCCGCTCGTAATCATTCCATTGTTGGGATTCCTTTCCCCTATTCAGTACATTTCTCCCCCTCCCCGAAACGTTCCTCAGCGTACGTTGAGGAGAAGCAGGCGGTGTTTCATTGGACTTCTCTCTCACAAATCTTCTTACCCGCCTTTCTTTCTCTCCTCTCTTTGCAATTCCTCCGTCCACCTGCCTCTCCTCTCCCCCGCTTATTCTCCTCAAAGGCGGTGTAATACGGCCTCCGAGAAATAATGCGGGCTACTTCAAGGAGTTCGTCGGAGGCTCACGAACGTGGGCGAGATTCAGTCGCTGGAAGTTATTTTCTGCAGAATTGTTTGAGGCCCGATTACATTTGACGTCAATACGTTTTTTTTCAATCGGTCCGACTATGGAGTACCCAGGGGGGTATTTTGTTTATTTTTCTCATTCTAATAAGAATAATAATTTCGCTCGACATTATTATCAGGGTATTCTACCGATTCCCTCCACTTTGAATACAGCCTTGACGTGGTGGAAGGGCTTGCGCGTTCCTATGACCCCTAAATGGAATGACAGGAGCAATTATTTTTAGTGTTATTAGATGTAATCCTCTAGTTGATATGAGCTCGGATGGATGCATTAGAACTGCTATCGCCTCCTCTGATTCTTATAAAGGTAGCTACTACCTCCTCATATTATCTTTTTCTTCAGCTAAACGTATAACCAAAACTTCAACTCAACTTCAATACTATTGAACAAAGCTATTTAAATGGATATTTAGCGTGTCACTCTCACAGTATTCTTTCAAAAATTACTAGCCAGTTAAGGCAATGATTCCGTCTTTTAGGCATAAGTAAAACTATATTTTGCGCGTGCATGTCATGGAATGAATGTAACTAAGATATTGCAATTTCTTCGTACCGCCCTCTTTACACTGAGATCTTTCTGTGTTTCTATTCGAATACACTGAAATTCCGCAAATGATAAACCAGGATAAATGGTATATGGATGGATTCCCAGAGCCTGAGCATGCATATTGTATATTCTTTCAGGAACTTCCAGATAGTTTAACTTAATCCTTTTTCTGTTCTAGGCATAATTTAAGCCACTAAGAAATCACCATTTGCAGCAACCGTATTTTCCTGGCAATCCTCTGAGGAAGTAGTCAGTGGAAAACAAAATGCTCGTTTGCAAATTCATAAGGCAGAGAGGGGCCTAGGGGATATGATTGGTGGGGAAAGTGGACGTTCGGAGCTGCTGATTGGATGATTGCTGAGGTCGGGTACTTACGCCACACGCGATTAAGCAAAGATTGCCGTTTGCTTTTATCGACTCTTTTAAAATTTTTCCTTGGCGAAGAGGGCGCTTATACGATAGGAATCGGAGCTTTAACGACCGTTTTCTAGGTAAATAGGTACGATTCTCTTGTTATCCATACAATTTCCTCGAAGAAATAGAACAGCCTCTACGGATTCATATAGAATTAGATTCTCAAACGCTCATCAATCTTATAGCTGTCTCGTTCATTCGTTATGGCCTATTGGGCATGTATGCTCATGTAAAATTGTTTTTAGATTAGATTTACTGAGTGAAAATAAAGCGTATCACTGTAAATCTTGCTTGCATATTAAAAAAATCATGAGTCAAGATTTATTGATCTAGAGAAATGTTCGAGCTTCGCCTTATATTTTTGGAGTAGCAATGCTGAAATAAAAAAACGCGGGTCGTGGTGGCCTAGCGGGTGGAGCGATGGGTTACCGACCGGCGGATCCCGGGTTAGAATCCGGATGAAGCCTCTCTGTGCACCCCCTCCGAAAATCCTCGCGGTGCGACTAGCGCGGTGCAACTATTTCTGAATGTCAGAACATCGTGGAAAATCAGAGGTGGCCCAGGGAAAGGAACTGGCCTCCCTACCCAGAATGTGGGAATTTCACACGTCAATGGCTTAGTACGGGGTGAGCTCTACTCCCACCTATCAAAACCAACCTTCGGGTTGAAACACTGAGTGAGTGAATACTAAAATACATTGCTCAGCATATAACTTAGCATTTAAACCTTGTATTACATCATCGCCCATGCGTCGAGTGTTTTAAAGTGATATTCAATGATTTATTTTTAAAAAAGATGAACCACCTATCTAAACTTACTTTGCGTTGGAACTGATTTATTTCTTAATAAAGTGCATTGAAGAATGCCATTCAATATATTCCCGCACATTAGGTATGAGCTTGTAAAAACTGATCAAAGCTGAGCAGGATTTTCCGGTATGCTCCGCTGTGTCGGGTCTTCATTGTGGTGACGACGTTTCGGAGGTATTGCAGCTTCCATCTTCAAATCAGGAGTGTGGCCCGAACTGAAGATTTTACCAGACTTCTGACCAGCAGATAAAAGCTGTAATACCTCCGGAACGTCGTTATTACAGTAAAGACCCGACGCAGTCTAGCATCCCCGGAAAATCCTGCTCCAGAATAACCCCGTAAATACCTACAAGAGAAAATGAGCCAAGGCTTCACCCTGACTAGATTGAAAGTATACCGCGCGGAAGATTCGCATTCAATTAGTATCACCTCTTTAGCGTGTAAAATAACGGAGCGTTTAATAAGACCCATTTTTGAGTATGCCACCTCTGTATGGCACCCTCATGAAATAGGGCATAAAAAAATTGAAATGGTTCAAAGTAAGGTGTGTATTAGGAAGCCATAAGAGAAAAGATAGTCTAAAAGATATGATAAGAATATTATGTTGGACTACGCTGGAAAATAGAAAGAAACTAAATAAACTTTGCATTTAAATCATCAACGGGTATAAATGCTGGGAAAATTTAAGTGTAGGAATGGGAAAGCTGATATACATCGGTAAAAATGATTAAAAAAGTGATCCTCACAAAATGAAATATAGGTCACGAAGGACTCTGCTAAATTTTCCTACAGGGGAATCAAAAAGTGGAATAATATACCTGAAGAATCTGTTGAAATTTGAGCCCTTCCATAAAAGTGTACATTCATAGAGAAAAAAAATTTGCGACAAGGTTTATTGTATTTCACTTATTGTAGGAAGCGTACTCGACCTCTTCAGTGTGCCCGACCACGCCAGAAAGCAATGTCATACAGGCATCTTTTCCATTTTCCAATGTTTTCCCGTCCTTCAGATTTTTTCTTCGATCCCCGCGAGCTCCGAAAACGCCCTCTTCCTAAAAAAACGGCCTCTTGACTCGGGACGTTAAAAAATGAGCCAATCATTGACGTATGTATTAGTTCCCGCCTCCGTTGAGTGCTTGGGAGTTAAAAGACTTTCCCGTCATCCTCTCGTAAAAAAGTGAGTTCCTGTTAGAATCGAGCCCGTTTGTACGTGTGTGTGTGTGAGTGGATGCTTTTTTGCCCATTTGCCACCGTTTACATATATACAAAAGTCAGTCCGTCCGTCCAGGAAGATAATTGGAATGGATAGGGGTCGGAGGGCAAGTGTTAGAGAGTGGTTTCGGGGAGGCGTCTTCTCATGATCGATGGCCGAGGAAGGGAAAAAAAAGTGACTCACGAAAATATTTCCTAGACGTTATTTTCCGGGAGAGGATCTTCCCCCGGGAATTTTTCATCGTTTTCAGCGGTCAAGTCGTAGGGATTGATCCATATAGCGTCTGAATGAATCCCCGTAACGTCACGAAAGCTTACTTTCCTGCTGCGAAGTAGGTACTCATCCCAAGTGCTGCCCTCTCTCTGTGCACCCCAGAAAATGCTTTCAGGAATGAATACTTGTTAACCATCGTCACCCTCGCCCAAAATGTCATGTCAGTTTCCTCAAGTAAATCCCTTCCGGAATAATGATTCCCAAAGTTGCCCATATGTTGATAGCGTCCATTCGATGCTTTTTTTGTTGTTTTGTTATTTCTTGAAGAATTGTGGCTAGAGCAGTACTCCTTAGTCATTGAGTGCACATTTTAATAATTTGTAAGGTGGTTTTATAATTCGGTTATGTCCTACTTTCTGGAACATTGTGTTATAGCATGTTACTCAATTCAAACAACAAGTGAACTCGAAAGGTGACAAATTGTAATTACTGAACACTTTTCAACCTGGATTAGGTTAGTCTACGTTGAAATGCGTTCAGAAATCACAATTTTCCATATTCCGTGCGGCTTTCCATGAACAGTATATATTTTCTGCTGTTTTTCTGCACTTATAATGTTTTTTCGGAATCTTTAGTAAATTGTGTTCCGGTCTTAATGAATTATTATTTTTTCAGTTTTAATGAATTGTAAGTATGAAAATATGATGAATTAATACGCATAAAGTATATATTTCAGAAAGCTGTGTATGACGCCTAAGGAAACAAAGTTAATTTTGAAATTCTAAAAAAATATCTCTGCTCTTATTTATGTGTTATCAAAACCAAAACCATACTTAGACAGAGTTTGGATAAAATGGTAAACACAAGGCTTTTTGAAGTGCGCTTTACGGAGACATCAGATCGGAGAGGTTTGAGAATGGGAATTGAAGAAGGGAGTAGGGGTGAAAGCTTCGAAAGAATACAATCAATTGTTGAAATAGATTATCAAAGCTATACCATTGCTTTTTTAGCTATCAATGTAGAAATGATGAACGTTAACGCCTTTTAAATCGCCATCGAAATGGCCGTTAGATTCGTCAAAATCGCCAATTTACGCTCGCGTTACCCGTTTATTTCCAATGTTTTATTCAATTCATCTATGGCTTTGTGAAAAAGGCTTAGCTTAACGTGTTTTCGCCCGAGAAAAGCGCATAAGATGGTTTCAAAATAAATTGAAGTTTGTTCTAAAAATACTGTGATTTTTACCACCAACTTTTTTTAATTTAAGCAAAAGCCACTGGAGGAATTGTCAATTTATAAGACAGATAACGTATATTTGATCAACGCTCCAATATTTTATAATCTATAGGTATTTAAGAGTCAAAGTTACACAACTAGGAAAACATTATCCACAAACAACTAGTGTTTAAAAACGCCTTTGAAAATCATCGCGTCGCGAGGTGGTGATCCATCAAGTATAATCTGAAACTGTGATCGCGCTATGTTACATTTCCATCAGGTTTAATACTAAAAAGTGCGAAATGACTTTAGCCGTCAAATCAAGTTAAAACAAATACTACTTCTACTACTTAACTACTAAAACTGCGAAAATTGTTTTTAATGAACTCGGTTGTCAATCAACAATCACTCAGCTGATACCTATCCAGATTTTTTTAACTGAACATTATCATGTGCATCTTAAAAAATAATGCTTCATGCCAAGTATTTTTTTAAATATTAAAGGTTATAACTGGAGGAATCATCGATGATGTGCCCCTCAAATAAAACTACGTATGGTACGAAAACGGCGGTGAAAAACATTGATGGCAACAACATTGACAAAATTCCCGGTCCAGGCCGATTTTTTCCTGTGGCAATTTATCCATTATTCCATCGCCGCGTTTAGCGGCAGTCATGAATATCTTCAGCAGCATTGTTAAAAAAATAATATCGATGTTTCTTGGCTATCGAAAATTGAATCTCATCCGTAAACAGCGTTCTGTGGAGGTGAATGTGATGAGAATTAATATACATATGTGTACATGTATATTCATGGTGATGAGCATCCCGTGCATTGAAGGAAGGAGGCAATTATCCTAATGGAGGAGAATTTTTCCGAGGAAGGCGACACTAACCCATAGTGGTGCTGTCGCCGTCGGAGGGATATCCTGCACCTTCTAATCCATTCTTTCCTCGGTGTGCATATTTTCCGGTTGGATTACTCGGCACCGAGCTCCTCGTCGCACGTAGGTGAACTAGCCGTGCTGCGCTCAGAGTGACGTGTGCACTTGCAATTGGCCCCGGCGGCGTGGCCCTTCAGCCTGCTCGCTCGTTAACTCAAGAGCACGTAATGGAAGAGACGACGCCTTACACAGAGAAAGGTAGAGGGGGTGATATATGTGTTTGTGCTCTTATATCTTCGTGGAGATCACTCCCAGCGATTAAATTCTCCTACGTATAGAGATTTCCGCTTCTTCCCGACTGTGAACATCGCCCTGGAAAGAGGCGATGTCTCTCCTAAGCGAAATAGACGTGGACATTTTTACGGGAACGCTCATAGCCTTGGCTATATTACGATTCGTAGGCGGAAAACAGTTTTTTTTTAATAAAACGGTCGCCAGCTCAGCTTTGTGGACCTTCATGATGTCGAATGTAGAACGAAAAATTAGAAAAAAAACTTTGTAGCATCAACAGAATTTTTATTTTATTGCGACCAAGTTTTGTAGAAAAAGTGGTGTAATCAGATCATAATATATCATAACCGTTTTGGCCCAAATAGTCAGTTCCTTCACAATTCCTTATTTTGACATTCTACAGGATCTGTTTCATATCCTCCTTGGTCTTCCTCGATAATACTCTCTATTCATTTCTCCTTCGATTATTATTTTCAGGAAGCTGTTATTTCTGGGTATAGCTTATTGTGGCTAGAGTATTGGCTTCCCATTCTGAGGGTCCGAATTTGAATCCCGACGGTGGAGCAGGTTTTTCATTGCAATCCCGATACCTCCTTGGGTGCCATGTAGAGAGCACTTCAAGTGCAGAAGTGCAGACTTTCCGTCGTATGAGACGATAAACTGTGATGTCTCCTTTGCGCCTCTCGTTATGAGTAGGATAATGCCGACGCCGGGTTTCTCTCCACCCTTTCTGCATTCCATAGATTAGCTTATCCTTATCAGGGTTCAAGGGCCTAGCCACGTTAAAATACCGGTTGCCGTCAGGTCACCGAAGTTAAACAACGTTGGGCCCGGACGGTGGTATGGACTGGTGGCCCTCCTCCATACCTCTACCGCGGTGCTCTTGTCCCCTGTCTGCAAGTGGCAGGCAGGTTAAATGTGGGCTGGCACAATATATCTAAAGAGACCCGAGTGTCAGGAGGGTTCCAGAAGGTTCTCTCCTACCCATACGATCTATCTATCTATCCTTATCAACCTACTCACCTGTTCTCAATCGCGCTTGTGACCTTAGTGGCCTCCCCAAATGACCAACCAGCGGCTGTTATTTCTTAGAAAGTGTCGAATAAGTTTTGCCTCTCCTACGTCTCAGTGTTTTCATCCAGTACCTTTCTTCCTCTGTGCTTCGAAGGACCTTTTCGTTGCATATTCTCTCCGTTAATTTGATGGTCATTTTTCTTTGAAATTGCCTCATTTCCAAAGCTTTTTAGGTAAGAAAGGAAATATAGAAATAGTGTTAATCCACACCTTTTTATATTCCTCGGACCTAGGTTTCAGCGGGTAACCGTCATTTTCAAGATTCTTATTCACGCCATTAACCGTCACCTGGAAAATGACGGTTACACGTTGAAACCTAGCCCGGAGTAATAAACAAAATTGTGGATTCATACTTTTTCTATTTTTAATTTCTTATGAAAATGAAAAGCTTCCGCAAATTTAAGTTGAGAAACTTTGTCTATTAAGGTATTTTGAGCGATATTTTTCTCTAATCATAATAGACACCATAATTGAATTTTATTTATAATTTTAAACAGTTGTAAGAAGCATGAATTAAATATTGTAATATTGAAGTCGCAAAAATTTTATTTTATACTAATGAATTCATCAGCAACTAAATAGGCTTACACGTATAAGGCTCGTTTGTTTCATGCCGCCAAATGAAAACGCCTTCACAACCAAAGGTTTTTTGGGTTTTTGTAAACATCCATACGTTGTGTGATAAATTAATTTTTTTTAAGTTGTGAAAGCCTAAGAACTACTGACCGTTAAATTTCTGACGCGAACTATGCATGAGGATCTCCTCAATTTTTTTCAAATTTAGTCTCTCTATGGAGCGCATAGCTGTATCGCATTCCATTGGAAACTGTTATTTTAACTGGTGAACTGGTATTTTTTAAAAGTTATATCGAAAAGTTATGGCAAAGAAAGCGATGCAGGTCATAAAAGAAGGGGGGCACCAACTAGAACAAGTAGAGAAATTTAATAACTTGGGTAGTACATACATTAGAAGAAAATGGGCATAGCAGCGAAGATATTTGGAGAAGAATTGGGTACTTTGGGTAAGAATTTAAAGAAGAGGTTGGTAAAGGTTTGATATGAAGTGTAGCATTGTATAAATCAGAAACATTGACTCTGAGAAAGGAAGACGAGAATAGGCTGCAAGCGTTCGAAATGTGGGTGTGGAGGAAGATGGAGAAGATGCGGTGGACGGAAAGGAAGACAAACGAGGAAGTGCTTAGTATGGTTGATGCTGAAAGGAAACTTCTGGATGAGATTAGGAAGAGGCTAATTAGGTGGTTGGAGGAGGTAATGAGGGGTGATGGGTTGTTCAAGGCCGTGATAGAGGGGTGGATTTTGGGTAATCGGGAAAGGAGAAGATAAAGAATAGGATTTATAAACGGGATGAAGAAGGGTAGAACGTACGCTGTGATGAAGAAAGAAATTGTTCATGTAGATAGGGCCCTGCAAATGGAAAAACCTATTGGAAGTTTACTCCCGTTTAAACATACCATAACCGTTGGGTTATCTTTATAAAAAATCTCGAAAAAAAAGTACTGTAAATGGCTGATATTTTTGGTATCATTATAAAGATCTTTTCATCACATCACATCTTTTTAATGATGAAGAGGTCTAATACATTGAATTTTTATGAAGTGATATCTCGCTTGAACTCTCTTAATAATATTTGTTATGCTGCTGTTTTTAGCCAAGCTTACTTCTATGCAAGAGATATCTTCACACGTATGTTTTAATAAAGTACTGCATCAGTTTCAATCTTGTGCATCTAGATGTAATTAGACTCCTTCTGCTATAATGCTCTCTTTGCTTGGGCTGCTCCGCTCATTCAATGTTAAGGAAAAATGTTTGTCGAAGCCACAGGCAGAAATAAAAAAGTGTGGAAAATACCTCGTATAAATTTATTATGTGACGTGCAAATGTTCAACAAAGTTACGCCGGAAACTTTTTATTCTCTTTTTGCTTGGGCTGCTCCACTCATTTTTCTATTCCTAGTGTCAAGTACACTTAACGTACCCCTCAAGTTGTATCCGTCACTGATATTTAATTGTTGAGCTGTGAGGCCGAGTGTGGCTCTGGACTTAACCTCCTACTAATTTTTAAAAACTGCGACAGTGTTGGAAAAACCGCGTTCCAAAATCATATGCTAGTGTTTCGTGTGTCATGTCCAAGTTTCGGTGGAGAGAGACTGGGCGAGTTTTGCGAGAGTTGATTGAAGAAAGAGGCGTCTTTAAAAAATGAAATAAAATGGCAAACTTCCAAAATAAAAACCGAGAATAATGCGTTCGGCAGTATATTTGCCAGGAGAGTATGAACGAACTCCATGCGGAAGCCAGGAGTGAGTTATTAAAATCCATGGTCATAAAAGACTCGAGAGGAAGTGAAATTACAAGGAACGGAATATAGGAGAAGAAATTCTGCCAAGAAAAGATGATGATGAAATGCAGTGTGAAATTCTACTTAACTGAGGTCACTAGGCTAATTGGCTTGAAGCTAGTTAAGTGACAAGAGTGGGATAAAGAAATTGCAAAACGTAAATGCATGGAGTTTGAAATTTATTGTATTTCTTCTCTTCTCAATGACCTCAGCATTTCTTGTAAGGGTTTCGTTACTATTCTGATATAGAATAATTTGAGTCAATAGGTTTGTCACGTTCTTTTCCACGTGATTTAGGAACTGAAGCAAGTGACTCTTATACATTCCGAATTTGAATTATTACGTCGAAGTCTGGACTCTGAATTATTCCAGTGTGTCGACGAAATGGACGGAGTCAATTTTTGTGAATACTCTCTTGCGGACATTAATTTATGGGGAGTAATAACAATGATATCATAGAAGAACGTTGATGAGGTAGAATTTTGACTCGACATTCTGTGTGAACAACCTCTATCCTCACAATGGCCCCTTACTTTTCATTTTATAATTGCGTAATTTTATCCCTTCTGGGCAGTAGCCAGTGAACTTAATGTGATGAATATCATATCATCTTTTCTAGTCTGAAAATAGTGTCAAAATGGCCTTGGGTGTGCCATAACTTAAATATTTTTCCACTCACATACTCTTTTAAAATGACGCGATAATCCACTTCGTTGACGGCCGCGGAACTGACCAGAATCCTGGTTCTAATCCTTGTAATACCCCTTGGCTGCCTTATCCGAGTTGTAGTTTTCTGGGTAAGAAAACGCTGGCGATCCTGGAATCCTTCTACCTCAATGTGGGAGAAACTTTCGTTGAGTTTTGTAGCTTACCTCTAAAGGTCCACTTTGGTATTACGTAAGGCCGTATTAGCCAATTTTTGACCCTCCCCCTCCTCCCCTGAGCCCTGGTAAGACAACGTAAACTTTCATTAAATCCCCATACTCTCTGAATCTTATGTGAAATGCAGAAATTTTAGGACGCATACGGCTAGATGTAGTATTTGGAAATGGTAGCAGAAAGAGTAGCGCGAAACGAAACGTTTTGTACGGGCAATGGTTTTTAAGAGCCGATGTTTAACCCATATTCCAAGAACCAAACTTATGTTAGTGTTATCCCTTAATGTGATGTTATATTAATGTGAAATAGGAAAAAAATATGAAATATTTCTAAAAGATGTGCAATAATTTAATTTATAGTCTGATAATGTAGAACGTTTATTTGTATGGAGAGGTGATTGAAAGCGTTACTTGCCTTCGTCATTGTTACTGTTCAAACGTCTTTCTATGGTCGTTCACTTCTGTTTATATATTTTCATGGCTACGGAAGGATATGTTGAAACAATGTGTTTATTTGTTTGTTATTATTAGGTTTGGCCCTCCTCAGGAGTGCCTAGATAGATCTAGTGCCTACACCTGCTTATGCATTAATTTTTCTTGTTCTAAAAACCAAATTTACTTACTAATTAAAAATGAATTTAGATATGACCAAATGAGAGTAGTTATCAAGACAAGTTAGAAATAATGGAGCCTAGATCATAGAGATTGAAAACAAAGCTTTTGAAAACTATATGTAATTCTCGAGCTTGTTAGCTATGACAAACAACAATAATGGAGTATCAGATATTATTTAAAGAATATTTGTGCGTTCTAGAGTTAGGTTTGCAGCTGAAACATAGAAATATGTCAGCAATCAAACCAATCTTTGGGTTAATAATTGGTTTAGATAAATAAGCGTCTTTATTTGGGTGAATTGAGATTGAAGTAGCCTCGTCTTCCTCCAAATCCCCAAGCTATAACGGATGAAAATCGCAATTTCTCCACTACATCATCTTACCTATGCTCCTCTACACCTCGGGATTGCTGATCTGTAATTCCTGCAATGAGACTACTTGTACTGGAGAATTATTGTGTGTGGGATTACCATGGCATTTTAGTGCCGACGAGAGGATGGGAATAATGTTGAAGTTCAAACGCCACCTGCCTCAATTGCGCTAAGGCTTCAGTTCAGTACTGCCGCCCCATCACGCAACGTGCCAATGTTTTCTCCATAAGAAATCGGCAATAGAAATATTTCTGAGCTCAATTTATTTTATCATTACTCCGAATAACTGACCCTTTGAGCCGCTAACGGGAGGTATTTATCGTCGGTGGAAGTATATCTATCAACTTTTTGCTTTTGGATATGATCAAACGCCTAGTAAAAATAGAAATAATATTTTATCTTGGGAGGATAGTAGTTCAAATTTTCATAACCTTTAATCCAAGTCTAACATGCATATATGCACATTATTAACGATGTATTTTCATGCTCGTGAATACCCGTCTCGCCAATCTCCTTCGGGGAATGCTAAGTCTAAGAACTTAGTTAATGCTCAAAGGAAACGGTTGTAGGCTTGATTTTGTGGAAGTTATCCATTACGGAAGAATTGAAATAGCTTAGTTAACTCCACTTATTATTTATTATCACGACCCGGGTTTCAACACTTGGTGTCATCTTCAGGTCAGGATCATCACCTGAAAATGTCACCATCACCTGTCGTGATAATAAATAATTAGTGGAGTTAACTATGTTATTTTAATTCTTCCGTTAGTTATTCCTGTTAGGCGTAGGAAACTGCCTCTCTTTCATTAATTTCCTCCATGATTCCCTTTCGTTGCACACCTCTTCCGCTTCTCGCATATTCGTCCATTGCTTTAAGGTGGGTTTACACTGGCAGGTTTATTGCGCAATTTACTCGCAGGAAGTGAAATGCCACGATGAAATATTGTTTAAAATGTTGTAAATTGGTTTTTTAAACTCTATTGGCGTTTTTCGTGATCCTGAATGTTGTCAAGGATCCATATTTGATACTATTAGTCTCTTAAATTTATCATAAACCCTAGGAATTTTATGCTGGAACCATCATCGGCCGTTAGCGCTCTTCGGCGGCAGGAATCAATTAATCAAACGACCGTAGCTCGTAAGCTAGGATTTTGCATGCCATAATGCATCATTGATGGATTACTTGTCGCTCGCTCATTTAATTATAAATACAACAAGTTTAAATAATTATTGCCCCTCACTTGTCCCTAATTTTACGACCCAACATGTTAAAAAAATACAACTTTCTTCTTCTTAAATTCTGCTTATAAATTTAGCTACACCGACATATTTCATTTGCCTCTTATTTTCATCACTTAAGCTGGTTCTTCAGTATCCCCTATCACTATCCCACCCATCTACTTTTATTTTGGCCTTTAGATTTATGCAGCATACGCCTCGCAATGAGAAATAATTCATTGTTTAAAGAAACTACTCATATGTGATATTCGTGTTCTTAAATGTTCTGGACTAAATTTTGGCGACAATAAACGTTTTTTTAATGAAAATATTCCTGATTAAAAATTACTTTCGCACTGCGTCTTCTAAACATTGTATCATAGGGAATGTGTTGCATGTTTCAAGGAACGGTATTGGTGCCAGTAATCCGGCTCTTTTTCGTGTGAAGTTCAGCTGTTTTAATCTTATTAGATTAAAATGTATTTTTATTGCATCTATGGAGACAATGATCTGGTGTCAATTGATCCTCCCTGTCGAAATACACGTGGAGCAGAGATGCGATACCGCGCAGTGACGTAAGACTAATGAAATGACGTATTGGATCACGTGACTTTCTGAATAAATTTGCTAGGTATTTTAATTGATGCTTGCAGGTTACATTTATATGTCAATGAATTATATATTTTATTTTGTAGGAAAAACTTCTATCATGTTCACTACTAAAATATGAGGAATACATTTAATTCAAGTTCCCCATTATCTGTTTTATTAGTCTGGCGCACATGCAACGTGATGGCGGTACATTTTTGTTTGATGCACTGAAGCTGAATGCCTGGTGGAACAGCTGTTTATTACCCCCTATTCTTGGCCATAGTATAACCGGTGGCGACGCAGTGCGAATACCGGACGAAAATAGAGCGTTGCGCGAAGTCGATGCTGCTGACGGGTTGACGAAGGGCCGTCCATCACAGCAACGTTTTTTTCCGCATTCATTGAAGGGCTTCAATTTTTGTGAATTGCCCAGCTCTAAAGAGGGGCGCCACTAGTCCAGGACGTGGGGATCTGTTGGGCCATTTTCAAAGACCAATTGAGTCACCATATCCATATGACGATGGTACCACAACCCGTGAGGGCGGTTTGAACGAGATGTCACTATCCATCAAATTCAATGCATACTCAAACTCATTGTTGATAAAAATAATTTTAATGGAAAGAAAAACTTTTTTTTACGTTTTTAATTTTTAACTAATTATTATTTGAAATTGTATTATATTATATTTTATTATATTAAATTTTGTTATATTATAGAATTATTTATATATTGTATGTATCATTTATAATATATATTTTATTGTAATATGTAATATATATAGCTTAGATAATATATATTATTAAATATTATTGCATTGTCATCCAGTTCTGAGCTATGTTTAAAGTTTCAAGTCTCTAGCTCATCGGGAAATTAGTTTAAAATCGACTGTAAAATTTGTACTGAACAGACGGACGACAAGAACTCAACCTAATAAAAACGTTTTAATATCTCATATTTTTAACGAGACGGAAATATGAGGGTCTTTTCCGAAAAATATTATATATTATTAAGGTAATCTAACGGTTAAGGTGAGTTAAAATGAGATAGAGTGTAAGTCCTCTAGGTATTCACATGTGCAGGGCTCTTGTCTACCTCATTTACCTCAGCGCACCTCCTACCCTTTTCATTCTGTCCATAAAGCTTTTTCTCTTTCATCCCCTTCCCCGCTTACAAAACATCTTACCCTCAGTGGTGGCCTTAAACTAAAATATTGTCTTTCTTGCCTTTGCCAGAGCAAAGTCACTGATGACATCATCAAATGATAAACTGCGTAGTTTTTCACTTTCTATGCACATGAGACTGAGTGAACATAATTTATTTTGAGTCATTGTTGTTCTAAATTAATTTTTTATCCTCTTCAGCTGAGAAAAAGATCTTTCTCCAGAGCAATTTGCAACCATCATACTAAGAAATAATCTCAAAATTGCTTCTACATAAGGGAATGCTGATTGGACACGATCGTTAAATATTACCCTATACAGATCCTGATGTGTCAGACTATCATGTTCCGCTGAACCATGCGCTTCACTATGTCTAACACATTGATGAAAATGCTTGACTTATCCTACAAGTTTCATGTCCACATCTTCAGGATATGTTTGGCATAAAGCACTAATTCCTTCAAGAATCTCTTCTTCTGTAGCTTCTAATTTTGTTAAGAATGATAACTTTTTGCAGCATCATTGTATACTGAGGTTCTGTGCCAGACTTGACTCTAATGCATCCATCACAGGTATTCACATGTGCAGGGCTCTTGTCTACCTTGTCTACTCTTGTCTACCTTGTATTTTGATTCTGAACTTGTCTCTTGGCTCAAGGTTCTCTAAAGCATCATCTCCATCATCATTGATATGCCTTCTTCTATATCTGCTTTTCTTGTAATCAACATCAGGCAATTTTTCCTTTGCTTTTTCTTCCAAATTATCGAATAGATCCCTGGAACCTTAAAAAAAATCCGAAAGTGAAGCATACAATTTCCTACATACATCTAGACTAATTTGGGGGTTTTGCAGTGATCGACTAGTATTGTGAAATTCATCCAGCAAGTAACTCCACAAATATGAAATTACCATAAACTCAAACTCCTCCATTTTATTCAAAATGTTTTTGGCTTGATTTCTTGTTTCGCCTTTCTCTGTAGTATCAATATACAGCTGATGCAATGCAGAAATTATTCCATCATAACTATCAAGTATTGTACTTGTGGCCATTGATTGTGCTTCCCATCTAGTCTTTGACAAAGACTTTGGAACTTTTTAATCATCTTTGAAGAATGACAACAGTACTACCCATCTATGTGTAGATGATGAAAAGAAATTATATGTTTCTTGAAAAATTTCAAAAAAGTTTACTGCATTTAAACAACAGTCAACTGCTGCTCTACCAACAAAATTCAGGGAATGACCAACACATGGAATGTACATAGCATACTTGTTAATCTTCAATATTATTTCTTGCATACCCTTGTATTTGCCAGGCATATTGGCAGCATTATCATATGACTGGCCTCGACACTTACTAAAATCTATTTTGCACTCATTTGTAAGGTAGTTGTGCACCATCTTAGCCATACTTTCCCCTGTGTGGCTACCCATCTCTAGGAAAGTTAGAAAACGTTCAATAGGGAGCCCATCATCTGGTGAAACATACTTCACAATAACAGTGAGCTGATCAATGTGAGACCAGTCTGGAGTGTAATCTACAGATAAACTGAAGTACCCAGCAGTTCTTAAATCATCCAAGATTGAGTCTCTTACTTTATGTACCATAATTTGGACTTATTCATCACATATTGTTTTTGAAAGATAAGATGTGACACCTGATCATTTATTCCCACATTTTTTATATGGCTTGCTAGAAAAGGATCAAATTTTGCTATAAGTTCGAGTAATCCAAGGAAATTGCCTTTGTGAGAAGAACCAAATGTTTTCGTATCTCCTCTGAAAGGTAAACCACGCTCTACCATAGTAATTATGACTGTCACAATTCGTTCAAGAACATTTTTCCAGTACTCCCGTTAATTCTTTACCTGTTCTGCTAGTTGGCAGTCAATTGTTGAGCCACGTTTTCTTGCAAGATATGTTACCGTAGCTGCTCTATGGTCTACAGATTTTTCATGACTTTGAACTAAATAGGTGTTGCGCCAATCACAAAATCCATCGGATGATAATGGTGTAGAAGAATTTGAAAAGAGTTTACACACGAAATAGTTGCTGGCGAATATACTAACCATTCTCTGCAATTTTTTACCATTAGCCCGTTTGGGATAGAACAAGCTTTTTCAGCAATATCTGTTTTGGTTTTCAAAAAGTTTCTTAGATTTTTCAAATGAGCCATTTGAGTGCTGACATTCTGACGGACCTTTTTATACCCAGTATAAAATCTCATCTTTACTTAAATCACCCCATAGCCCAACATCATTCTGTTTATTTTTTGGGGCGGAATATTTTGTGCTTGTACTACTCTCTGGTTTATAAATCTTAATATTTGTTGCTTCATTCGTTGAAGTAGATTCTTTACAACTAGATGTACCAGGTTCTGTATCAGGAATAGGATGGATATCCCGTGACTGACTCACTGTGGTAGATGCTTTTGGTTCATCAGGTCCCTTATCTATCTTTGTTAACAAACTTTCTGATTTGTTAACTTGCTAAGCTCTTCTTCAGCTCTCTGCTTCTTTTTCCTCCTTTGAGCTCCACTTTTATAACTTCTGGTTGACATTTTGCACGCTGTGGGCAGAATATTTAATATAATTACAAACATTCAAATATTCTTTCGTTAGTTAGGTTATCTGCGTACTTGTGTAAAATGCTTACTCTTACTTACTTACTCCTGGGGCCCTTGAAAACCAAGTAGGTCGTTGGCCTCGCCAACAAGCCGTCTCCAAGCCCTCCTGTCCTCTGCCATCTCCAATTCTGCTCCCATCTTTCTCAAATCTTCCTGTACTTGTCCTTTCCACCTCAACCTTGGTTTCCCTGTGGTCTCCTTCCTTGAAGTGTTCCTTCCCATGCTCTCTTTATCATCGAGTTTTCATCCCTCCGCAGCACATGGCCCAGCCATCTTAGACTCTTGCTTTTGACTACTGCTACAATGTCTGGCCTGTTATACAGCTCTATTATTTCTTTATAGTGTAAAATGTTTTTTTTAATTTTATATTGTAAAATGCACTTACCTGAAATGTAACTCCAGTAAGGACACACAAAAAACACTTTCCAAAATAATGTAACAGTCAAATTATCAAATAAACACACTGCAAATACTAAATAAAAGGTCAGAAATATTGCATCGTCTGCCGGCTCACTCGAACTACAAAAGGTCAGCGCATTTTTCGAAGAACAAAGCGCTATACGCTTTGAGCACAGCGCTTTGTTCTTCGAAAAGACGCGCTAAAAAAATTGGATGAAGAGTATGGGACGACCCGGACGTGCGGCATTAGGACAAATAATGCATCAGTATATTTAACTATACATGACAACTGCTCACTCGGACAATTTTTTTGGGGGCCCTAAGCTAAAGCTTGTGTAGCTTATACGTAAATCCTGCATTGATTCTACTTTCATATCTGCAAATCGCTTTTTATTCCTTATTTTGACATCCTTTGTAACTTGCTTCTTGTATTCCATCACTGGTATTTCACGTTAATTATTCGCATTCATCTCCCGTATTTATATTGTTTTCAAGAGGCTTTCTTGTAGTAAAATGTGTCCGATTATTTCGATTCTTCTACGTCGAAGAGTTTTCATTTAGATTCTCTCCAACTATTCATAGGATTTATTCATCAATTATTGTCTCTGTCCATTTGATCTGATTTATTCATTGATAATATGACGATTTCACTGTTTCAAATCTTCTTTGCTCTGCAGTTTTAGGCCATTGTCCAGGCTTCATTGCCATATAAGAGCTTGCTCCAAATGTAAGTTTTAACAAAGTACTTCCATTCTTGTGTTTCTGGCTTTCAGTATACTCTTCTTCTAGTAGATTAATTTCTTGGCTATTAATTTCTACACTGCTCACTAATATTCCACGTTACTTCTATTACATCGTAGTTCTTCCCACAATTTTAATTCAGGAGGTTGTTATGCTTCAGAATATACTCGCAACATTTTCTTTCCGCTCTTCTTTATCTGTTTTAATTGGTGAATCTATATGTCCATTTTATCTTCATCACTGGTCGACAACACCACACTTCCAGTCCTTACAATCTCCTTTTTTTGCATTTGTTATCGTCGAAATGGCTTCAATGAAACAGATTCCCAATAAAATCTTATCAGCTTTTAAGGTAAGTTGAGCGAGATTTTTCTATGGACATGATGAAGATCAGATTCGATTTTTTTTAATTTAAAACAGCTTTAAGAAGTATTAGTAAGGTATTCTAACATTAAAGACTCAAAAAAGTTTTCTAAACATGTTAGTTTTTGACTAAATATACATATTTGAGGCTTTAACTTGACTTAATACGAACTGCACACCGTTACTTTTCTGACACTACCTGTGTATTCACACTTTCTCATTTTATTTCAATAACGTCTCCCTGGATCTGAAAGCGGCTTCTATTTCAAGGCAATTATCTTGAAAAGAGAAACGTAGACTCTGAGAAAAGAGGAAGATAAAAGGTTGCAAACTTTTGAGATGTGGGTGTGGAGGAGAATGGAGAAAATGCGACGGAGGGAAAGTAAGACAAACGAGGAAGTGCTTGGTATGGTGGGTGAGGAGAGGACATTTCTGATGGAGATTAGGAGAAGGCAGAGTAGGTGCTTAGAGGAAGTAAAGAGGGGTGAAGGAATGTTAATGTAATTCCTTAATCCTTATAACATGTTTCAAGAGATTAAATAATAAGCCTTTGTAATTTGTGCCTTTTAAAAGAATTTTTGTTTCTTTTTACCAGAGTTTGCATTTTTAAGGTTGTTATGAATAAAAATGATTTTAAGTTAATGATTTATTATTTCTCTATCTATATACATACTTCTTAATTGTATTTCAGTATAGCCCTCTAGGTATCCGAAAATCATGTTTGGCACTGACATAGAATATCTGGACTTATAAAAGGCCCCATATCTCAAATAGCTTAGGGTCTTATCAAGTCTAAATCCGGCCCTGAGTAGAATGGAGAGCTGTAGCATGCCAGCCGTCGGATTGATGACTGCTGATGATAGTGTGGCCTTTTCACCGAGGGAAGTAATGGTGCATTTTAATTCCGCATTAAACCTCTAATGTTATGCAGTCCTCACGGGAAGGAGTAGGGACGGTTTTTCCTTCCTATAGCTCTTGTATCTGACCATGCAGTTACACGACGCCAATTCAAATGTGCAATTTTCCATGCACACATGTGCAGTCAAGTGAACTTTTACCCCGAGGGAAATAATTTTTTCGCCATATTCGACAATATGATCGCAGATTCAATGGGGCACGAACCCCTATTTTACCAAAGAAATGGCCAGAAAATCGGTGGCATGGTCGGCATGGTTTCGAAGACAAAAGCAATAATTTATCTGCGTCGCTTTGCCATTTGAGCCGACGTTGTTTTAGTGGTTGAGTGGCTGCGTGTCGTGTGATGAATAGGTCATGGACCGGTGAGGGTCGGCCCTTTCGTTGGCATGCGACCATTTCCCTAGAGTGCGCGCGTCGCCAGTCCTCTGTTTCTAATGGAGGGAAGCGGTGGATGATTCTGGGGGAGGTGACGCGTAGTTGATAGGTGGGTGGAGGGGAAGATCATAGACCGTCCTTCGCATTGGCATTCTGCCATTCATACTCGTACTCGTAGCCCCACATCAACCCCGCATTCAATGATCTCTTTAGTTTTTTTTTCCTTTCGCTTCGCCATTGTCCTATAAAACAGAAGTGCCATCTATTGATAGCGTGAATACTAGCGTAGGTACCTAGTTTATCGTATGCGACCACCTGTGGTAACTTACGCCTTGACTGGGATGTGGATAAGGGCCGCAGTTAAGTAATGCTGGAGCATCGATTGCATTATTACGCGGTTTATCAATGCGCCCAGATAGCCGGCCACTTCTCGTCCCACATCTTGTGAACGGCTTTAGATAAACGGATGGTTTCGTCTACATCTACATAATACCCTACAAGCTACCTCAAGAGTGTATGGCAGGGGGTGCGTATAATCACCGCCGTGCACTACACTGTACCCTAATAAATTTAATGAAGGTGAAATTTCACCAAACATGCACTACGCTATAGGTACCTATGTATACATACGTATGTTAGAGAAATTATCTGTAACAATATATGTATACTACATTCATGCACAGAGATAAAAGAATTACACATACATACTTGATACATGCACGACGTAATGTTAGTCCTGGTTAGCAGATAAGTATACAAGCATTAGGGAGCAAATTAACGACACTCTTTTTCCGAATTGATGGCGGGTTAACGTCACAGAGTGAGTAGCCAATGAAAGGCGTTTCCCCATCCACCTCAGTTTCTGGCTCGCAGCGCGCTTGTCAGCTCTAGCGAATAAGTGCACGTATGGGCGGCGGCGGGAATTGGATCGAAACCAATGTGAACGGCAGTCGGAGAGACACTGACTCCCCCCCCCCCCAATACATAGCATCCTGGTGATCCTGGTCTACAGTGATTGACTGGAAAAGTACACTCAAGGTCAGCCGCCATCAGTTCGGAAATAGGGTATAATTATCTTCACCACCTAGTCTCATTGACGGATTTATTGTCTCTTATCATTCTCGGGAAAAATTACATTTAAACCTGTATTTAGTTCCCTAATTTTATTCTCATGATCTGAGCTCCCGTAGCATATGTCGGGTTTCACAAATGTTATAAATATTTTCAGAAAGTAAATTGGTTTGAACTCGCACAAAAGATTAAGTGTACATTTTAATCGATGGTCTGAAAGCGATTCTCATCCCTGCTAACAAACACAAGCGAGATAATCATAATGACCTTTTACGTATCTTGCCGATCTTCACTGCTCGCATTTTATCTGGGTTTTTAACCCTGGTTTGTTCCAGAAAATTTTCTATTCCAGCCGCGAGATCTCATTGCCCGAACGGCAAATGACTGAATTGAGTCCATAATCACGCAATGACATTCATGCCTGCTTTGTGCGCGGAAACAAATTTATCTTCGTTCAGTGCTACTCAGGTGAAAATTTCATCTGGTGAATCAAACTATTTCTCGGCTGAAACTCCACTGAACAGGCCAAAACTCCCCTGAAACTAGGCACCTTTCAACTGTCTTTCACCACCTTTCTTTCATAATGCGAAAGACAGGTCCACTAAAACTCCTCTACCACACTCAAGAGTCAAGCTGTATTGCAGTGACATTCAGTGGAGTTTCAGTTAAGTTTCAGTTGGATTTCAGGGGAGAAATTTTTACCTTAGTTTCCCCTTCAATAACTAGTAGGTCCCCCAACAACCAAAAAACAGCAGCAATCATGCTTGGTGGTTGTTTGGGGGCAACTGTGCTTTTAGGAGGTTGGGTGAGGAGAAGTCGAGGTGAATTGGAGGAAGTTTGGCTTTGGAGCGAACCCCCAAAAGTGTTCCCCTTAATTTCCTCTTAATAAATGTAGAAGCTAGAGAGATAGCAGAAATGTCATTGTGAGCACAGGTGATGAGATGTACATTTATAAAATTAATACATGCATGTACTCCTCATTACTTACATTACTCTGATATACTTATACTGATTCAATGTTGCTGACAAATAAATAAGTTTCGCATAAAATTTTTATTGGTTAGAAATTTTGTTGATTTATTTATTGTGTGATTTGGCCTGATTCCAACGTATACACCAGTTCAGTGTTTGAAGTCAGCTCATTAAATGAAAATATCTTCTGTGTAAAAATCTACTTAGCTCTTTACTATTGTACATTCTAGCCAAAAATTATCTTTGATTTCAGTTCATTATGGTATGCTGTTCTTTTGGTAATCTTTCTATTGGAGGGTACAAATACATTGTTAGAAATAAGTTTTCATGTTATAGAAACTTAGTAGTTTATTGAGTGTCCTTCATTTACTGTATGAAATACATATTTTGTAGTTTGTGCATATCACCTCATTATTCGTCTCCGTCTCTTCTTCCTTTCCAGTTGAAGAGTGTGGGCCCAAAGTTGGTCCCATTCTTCAAGACTGTCGCCATATACTTTGTCGTGTTCATCCCCGTTGACAGGCCAACATTGGTGGCTGCAGCATTGAAATGTCTCCCAATCATCAGTCTTGTCGTCTTTGTCCTCCTCCATGGAATCAGCCTACATGATGAGTAAGTTCAATTGATCTTGCTTTTAAGAGAGACTTGCTGAATGTCCACCACTATGAATTTATACTTAAATTGATTTTTTTCATCCTGGAAATAATGAAATGGTATGTATATGACTTGCTTATGTATAAGTTGCATTCTTATAACTCTAACGTCATTTTAATCCTCAAGAATATCATTGATAATCAGGGTCCTTACTAAATAAATCTTTTTTATTTATTATAGTCCTAATATATTATACTTTATGCATGGAATGGTGCCTTAAGGGGAAAACAGTTGCATGTAGTGCAAACTTACTTGCTAATTCCTCAACTCTTTTTCAGCTCTTATACTACAAATATGTAGAAACTGGTTCATGTTAATTATATAATAATATATTTATTCACCTTCAATGTTACAAGGCATGTCATTCTAGCATTATGTACAGCAAAAAATGTACAAGAAAATCAATCAAAATAAAATTCTTCAAAACAAGGAAAGTATTGATCACAAAAAAAAAACAAAATACCCAGCCAAGACTTGCTAATCAGCAATAAATGCTTCACTGTCTGCGATAAATTCCTCAAGGTCATACATAGTATGCCTTTTTGCAGAAGTTTTTAAATCTGAGATTTAAACCTGTTAGTATCCAAGTTTTAAACTTGTGGGGCAATTTATTGAAATACTTCATTCCCACATTAAGTGGACTCTTTACTATTATGTATTATTGTTTTATACCCATATATTAACCCATTTATGCCCACTAATTTTTTTGCACGAAAATTTTATTATTTTTACTTTTTTCCAACTTATTGATCCTCTGGACAATAGAAAAAATATTGAAAAAATTCCTGAACTATTTATTTAAAAATTATGCCATGGGTCGTTTTCGACCCACTGGGCATTGGTGAGCACATTTAGGAATTTCACTTTTAGATCGTTTTCTAATAGGGTCTCCGGAGTTATTGTGTTGCAACTGCTTTATGACTTTCAATTTTTTTTCAAAAGTGAAATTTAATTTGACTTGCATTGTTTACTATGACTCAATCTACAAGGGGTAAGTTGTTAAAATAAATAAAATGTCTTTTCCATTTATATAAAATAATTTTTGATTTCCTTCAAAATTTATGGTACTCCTCAAAGCACTTATCGTACAAAGCAAGACAAAATCTATGGCATGATTTAACTGTTTTACTACTGCACAAAGCACATCCTCTTCTTGGCTCATTTGTGAGAATGATATGTTGGATTCCACTCGTTCGGATTATCTCTGCAGGTGAAAACTTGCTCGTTGGTCCTGCTCGTTGTGGTGGAATTCCATATTTCTTCAATATTGAGGTAAAAATTTCTCTTATGAATGCTAAACTGTCCAGTTTCATACCATTATTCCTGCTGAGACAACATGCATTGCTCATGCATACATCCATCACACAGATAAATATGGGCGTGTACCACTTTTTCCCACGAATACCAGTACGGTAATGAGAGACATTATTGTCCATTTGGTCTACCCCACCCATGTTTCGATTGTACATGGCAATAACGTGGGGTTGTGGAATTTCAATTCTTCCTTTTACGGATGCTGAGTATCTCGTTGCCTTCTGCTGAGGTTCGACGCAAAACTGATTAGACAGCATTGTGACGAAGTTATTGTCCATCCACCTAACTGCACTGATATTGTCCTCCCGGGATACACGACAGTCATATTTACCTCTCTCATTTCTTTTAAATACTTTAACATACTGCAAGAGGCAGTTATCAACTCGGTTTACTCTAGCGGTTCCCGTTCCACCATAACCAAAATTTGTTAGTTCGCGTATTAGATTCGCAGAAGTGAAAAAATTATCAAAATACAGGGAGAAATTCAGAAGTGGAAAATCATGTTTTAGATTTTCAGCAAACCCCATCACCACAGATACACCGAGCCCTATTGATGAAGCGGAAATCCTTTTGTCCTTTACTTTCCCTTGGTAGATATCAAATTGGATGCAGTACCTTAGGCGGAGGGCAACTACCCAGAACTTGTAACCAAATCTCACTGGCTTTCCTCGAATAAACTGTTTGCATCCATGCCCAAAGGTATGATATCATAGCCTCATCGATAGAAATAGATTCATCTTTAGGCGCAAATATACGAAATTTTTTGTTCAGTTCACAAATGACTGGACGCAATTTTGCGAGACGATCAGGTATGTCCAATTTACTATTATCTGCACAATGGATTTTCGTAAATATATCCTCAAACTAGTTTCTTCTCATGATTCAAGACGCCAGTGAATTGTAGACATCTTCCTTTTCTTCTCAATACATTCTTCTTCTTGGGAGCCAGTTATATCCTACACACCTATTCCTCGATGCTGCATATTAATTTGTAAACTCACAAAGTTTCGTAATGATGTTTTCATCAATAAAAAGTTCGAAAAACTCTAATGGGTGACTGAACGAAGATAAAGTCAGTGGAAGTGAGAAACATGTACTCCAAGAATCAAAAACAGGGGTAGTTAGATCACAACTCACCCATCTCCGTCTTATCTTTTGGGTTTTGGTTGATTTCCTTTTCCTTTTAGAATGTGATGATTCTTCATCCAATTTGATTTCCTCATCAACTTCACCAGGGTCATCTTCACTGTTAATGTTGAAGTCACCTTCCGCTTGCAGCTGCCGACCACAAAGACGATCAGGATCATTACATTCATCGTCCCCCGAATCCTCACATGTTATGTTTCCAACTTCCGGAGGAGTTATGTAAATATTTATTTCATCCCTTACATCTTTTTAACCAATTCTTTTAGCTCGTGAAGGATTTCAGTTGTAGTCAGCAGTTTGCGACTAAATTAGAGAAATATATTACGTTATGAGCTCACGAAAAAAATATGTTTTTCTTTAGGAAATTATATACCAACCTTGCCATGCCAAAAGTAATTTCGACCAATGCACTCCAAGTGAATCTTAGCGCAGCTCAGCCGAGAGAACGTTCAACTTCTGGTCAAACTAGCATGGCTGGACTTGCCCAAAAAACTAGCCTTATCTGCCCAGTGGGTTGAAAACGTTCAACTTCTGGTCAAACTAGCATGGCTGGACTTGCCCAAAAAACTAGCCTTATCTGCCCAGTGGGTTGAAAACGACCCACATCAATCTCATGACCCGTGGTGGATACAGAAGACATTAAATTTGGTATTTGAATACGGATTAATAAAATTGAGTATTCCAAGTCTTTTACATAGTCGTATCGTTTTGATTGAGCTGGAAAATATCTGTTACATTGTACATCAAAGATATTCGAAAATCACGGTAAAGAGAAGTCATTGTTTGAGTCCATATTACAATGGTTTTAAAAGGTATCCTTGGAAATATTACTTTAAGCATGAATCATATGCATCCCTGTAAGACGTAAATAACAACAATGTAGAAAAATTCTTCAAATTAGAGAGACTAGGGTATTTTTTATCCCGTGGGTCGAAAACGACCCACTGGGCATATATGGGTTAAGTTGTTTTTTAACCCTTATATTTTTTCTTGTATATCTCCTTCAGAAATCATCTCTGCAACCCTATGAATTATGTATTTCTATTTTCTATTTCAACTGCCATACTTGACTGGCATAAGTTATGGTATCCTTTAGTATTCTTCTGATATTTATTTAGATATGCTGAGTTCCCGAGGTACTTTCCATTCTCCAAGTTCTTCATGCAACATAGATATACCTTTTTTCTATATGTGTTCTTACCTTTTTTACTTCTCATTCCTTACTTACTTCATGTAGTAAGCACTCTCCAATGAAAGTCATCCCTAGATACCTATTGTGCAGTACAAAATTTTATTAAATGAACCGAAGGACCATATAACATGAAACATATAAATACAAACTAGTACTCTTCTTAGACAACGGTAATTAACTAAACAGTACTTAAGTTTTATTCCATTTTATGAAGGCTGCATAGTTCTGGGAAGGCCGGCCGGCAGGGGGGCAATTTTTAGCACTTCTCGGGGCACATTTAAACAAGACATGTTACGAGCGAGTCACTTTCACAATCTCCCACTGACTGACTGAGTTCTTTAATTAGGTTTGGACTCAAGGTAAAACTCTGAGGGTTTGGATAACAAAAGGCACCCTCTTGTGGCAGTCTAACTGCACTAAAAGGCGCAAACAAAAATGAAACTAAAAGAAACAAAACACCTATAAAAAATTTTGTTTCTTGCAAAATTTTAACTTCTGCCATGTTCTGCCATATCTTGTTTTTCTTAGCACATTTTCTATGTCTTGGTGATGTCATGGAGTTCTCTGCTCTGTGGTTATATGTATTTGCATTTAAGCTCTATCTCCTCAAAACCTTTGCTGATTTTCCAGTTGTGCATTCTTAATCATCATATTATTGAGCCTGGATATATGAATTTTCCTCTCCAGTCCATAATAAACAATCATTAATTTTTTTTTCTCTTGTTCACAGATATGCTTACTCAAGAAGGATTTTAATAGGACTGGGCTTATCATGTATTGGAGACATATTGCTTATATGGCCGTCGTACTTTGTTCATGGAATGATTTCATTTGGGGCAGCCCAGATCATGTACACTGCTGCCTTTGGGTTCAGGCCGATCAATGTACCCCTTGGGGCAGTACTTTACCTGTTAGCTGCTTCAGGTGAGACATTGGCCATCAATAAACTCTGAACATACTGTGTCTTGACTTTCACAGTTGAAATTACTATTTTCTTGAGTTGTTGAAGGCAGCATTTTTTTTGAGTGATTGTGGAAATCTTTAACCCATAGGCACTCAAGGTGCTGGCTTCCTCAGGTTGTCAGTACCTTTAGTGCACTCATGGTGTCAATTTATGTATCGGCTAATGCAAAAAGTTGTGATGAAGATATCCGAGGGGCTTAGTTGGAGGGCTGATCTTCCAATTTCTGCATTTTTCGTTATTTCATCTTGTGCACTATATTTTTCTAGCTAACCTGCAGGCTTTTTTAGGTCCAGTTGAGAGCCAGACAGTTGAGTTGTCAACTGGGCCTGAAGAGCCTGCAGGATAGCTGGAAAAATATAGTCCATTAGATTGAATGATAGAAAATGCAGAAACTGGAAGATACACCCGTCTCATGCTCAAGTATTTTTACTTAAACTCGGTGTCATATGAAAAAATAGTATGTGTCTCTCACAAAACTTTTTTGTTTTCACTTCAATTTGCTGTTTTAATTGAAATTATACATATGCTTGGAACAACAGATTCGCCAAAAAGTAGGTGCACATTTTTAAAAACAGTTGCAGTTTCACCATCTTATTTTTCTCTTTCTTAGATCATGGAATCTCATCAAAATTTTGGAAATCTCTGTGTTTGCTAATGGAATCTCATGTCAATCATAAGAGAAATTAATGTTAGAGTTGTAGCTGGTATTGAAGCATAGAGCTTTTGCATTTCAGTTAATGACTGATTTATTCTTTTGAAAGTATGTAGTATGTACTGTCTTTGACTCAGTTAAGATGTTTTCAATTCATTCATATCCCATGCATTGTTAATGTGTTATTCGAATGAGGTAGGAAAAGATCAGGTATGTTCTTCCTTGTTCTTTTTCCTTGTAAAAATATGTCTTTGCTAATGTATTATCCATTCACTTGGCTAATTTTGCATTTTTATTGTTGCAGGAGTGTATGTTTTGATGCCTGGACTGCACGGTGTACTGATTGCAGGGGTCCCAATTTACACCACACTTCTCATTACCATGGCATGGAGGGCCATGGCCCGTGTCCAACTCTTTGAAGTGAGTTCTAAATACATAGCTCAAATATTCTAAGGAAACCTCATGCTCAGCTTACTGCCTGCAGAAAGTACATATTTCTATATTATGCAGAGGTGAAGCAACACCATCTACCGCCTTTCATGCAATTTCTGCCCTGCCTTTTACGTAGGAAAATGCACCACCCCTCTGAATATTCATATGAATAATCATCGCTATGCCACCAAAACTCCACCTTTCCTTAATCCCAACCCCAAACATACAGCCCCCCACAGCCAAACCTTTGACGATTGCTTTTCACTCATGATCATTGAAGCCCTTCCCGAATCCACCAGTAATCTTGTTGTGAAAACTTGTGAGTACAGAGTACACTCATATGAGAAAGATGCACACTTGCTTTGTAAAATTTTTAGTTTTTGCAACCATCTTCAGCAGTGACTACGGTAGGAATGCCTTCGTCATCTGCACTGTTGTTCCAAGTGGAAGAGAAGAGGTGGCTCAGTCTGTACCTTCTGTGGCCGGGCAGATCAGGGGATTAGCCCGAAGGAGGGACAATCGGGTGTGGAGGGAGTTTTGTCTTGGCAGAAGAAAGAGTAAAGGAAATAGAGGGAAATTCCAAAGGGGGGAGGGGGAAAAGACTGGTGGTGGAGGGCATATTTTAGAGGCTAGTGGGCTTTGTTCAAACCTGGGGCCATGTGTGCGAAGATCATTGCTAGCTCCTTAGTCCTGACCTGTAAGAGAGTCATCAGGGGGGAGAGAGTGCAAAATGGAGAGTGTGAAGCAGTCATCAAATTTGGTATCGTGTTCTCATGTGTGAGTGGGGACTGTGAGGGGGGAAGGAGAAGGGTCATTTCATGTACACATGTGGTTATTAATCCCGATGCTGAGAGGTTCCATGCATTAACCGTTATAGAATACGGGACAAAGTTTGCATTGGAGGAAGTCGAATATATTTGGCGTGTTTCATGAGCCAGTGGCTTTAATGATGAGCAGGATCTCTGTGTTGGGACTTATGAAGGAAGAAATTAGGTATAAGGTATTATAAGTTTTACACCAAGGCTTTTGGTATGGCTTGGTGATAGGGTGGCTAGCCTCATCGATGCAGGGGAGCAGAGGTGGTTGGCTAAATTGGGTGGACGTCTGAAAAATACTGTGACATTTTGGCACAAGAGTGGATGTCGATTTGTTGGAATCTAGTATTATGAATAAATCTTTGAGCCTTGATTTTTCGTATGCTGGGAAATTATGTGGTGTGGAGATTGAGGGCATCTGGGGAGCTTTCTTTAGTTTGTTGGGTGAAATTGGCTGAAGGAGTCAAAATGCATTTGTGTGATAGAGGTTCTGGATATTCACGGTTAATTAAAGATTTTTCAAGTGGTTTTTAAGTATACTCGGTGTTTTACTTTGGATTTTTAGATGCGGTGACCAGAAATGGACGTTTGGTGGTTAATCAGCATCATGACATTGATAGAAGTGGCTACATTCTTATATCTTCCTTTCATTTGTTCTTTATTCTTTGCTATCCCTCAGTAATCCTTCCTTCATCAAAATATTTTCCAACTTTCAAAGAATTGAATGAGTCCCTTGACAAACTCATTCATCATCTCTTTCTCCTCTTCATCAGTTTCATTCCTATCACAAGGTGGAGTGGGATATAATGTGATAGTTAACTGCATATTGTGGACATTTACAATGAGACTTCACTGGATGCGGGGATAATGTTCTGCAACCATGCCACATTGCATGAATGAGCATTGGAAGAATAATTCACTTAATGGAAATAAAGCAAGTTACGTTCCACAATGGACAAAAATACACCTTAAGGGTAGTTTTTTCAACAATTTTGATTTGTACGCACTTATTTTGTTAAGATAAGATAGATTATCAGTTACAGCAGTAGCTTTTCAAAGCATAGGAAATGTTTAATGATCAACCAAATTGAGAAGTTCATGATTCAAGCAATGTGACACGAAGCCAACACTCAATTTACTGGTCTCTCCCAATGTATCCATAAATGTGAACAGAAATAAATTTTTTTGTCATCCAAAGTAATAAATAATAGTAAAAGTGTATTTTCATGATTTTAAATCATCTTCAAAGAACTGAAAACATGTGTATGAAATTCCTTGGAAAACAGTTGATTTTCATTGCCAATGAAGTAAATGACAATAGGACAAGTGTTTTCTCCTACCTTCTTTGTGGTTCTAGTCGTTACTTCATTTACACCATGCTGCCATGGAAATTACCCAGCAGAACTTTCACTTTGAAGTTCACATAATGTAACCATCCTATACCATTAACTTTCATACCTTTGACACCTCCACCTTCAGGTCAGATCTGAGGTCAAAACCCCCTCTGTGCCGACTTATTCTTATACTGCAGATTATTTTCACCCTTGTTGCTATTTAGACCAAGGATTGGAAAAATACTCAAATATGTCTATAAAATCAAAATTATACATAGTAAGCTAATTTGCCAACTTTTCTTTTTTATTGTAATTCCTTATGTTCCAGCATCCAAATTATATATATTTACACAATTGACTGTAGCACATTGACCATTTTGAATTGCACTTATCAATTATATTTTAATGAGTAAGCAACTCCAAAACAGGGGTAGGATCTGAGTTCCCTCTCTCTCGTTGTTGTTATTATTTTCCAAAACACAAAAATCTCTGGAAGGGCAATGCTCACAGTTACTTTCCTAAGAATTCACTCCATCAATTAAAACTAGAAGCACCTGACAAAATTTGAAGAATGAAAATCACATTTTTCGCTCTCATGAGCACAATTGAAAAAAAACCACAACGCTAGCACAGGTGTTATGGAGGATTGTGATTGGGCCCCAGGACTATTGTTCCTAAGGGGTGTATATATTCCTAATACATAATTTTGTATATGGTATATTTTTTCATTAATGTGTTATAAGGAATAAATTATTATTATTTCTTTGGTTGATTGGTTGGGGAGGTGACTGCTGAGTGAGGTCATTTTTGCCATTAAGGATAGGTAGGATACTTATTGAGGGATGAATTATCTGGGGAATGGAGCAAGGCTGGAGAGAAGCTTGACATCAGCATTAAACTACATAGGTACTCTTCACGAAATTCTCACTACAATATCCCATCAAGGGAAGGAACATTGCACTTCAAGTGCTCCCAACAAAGCACTTTGAATCCAGGATTGGGATTCTACTGAAAAATCTCTGCCATGGTTAGGATTTGAACCTGGTTCCTGAAGATGAGTACCGACCGAATTACCATATTTTGTTTAGCTAATAATTGATCCCGTCAGATATGTACAAACTCACTTGAGTACCCTACCTAATACCTATGTTATTACCTACCATTGATATTACCTATGTGATATTCCTTTCAAGTTTAACCCTTCTGCACCAGAGTCTTGCAATGGGAAATGCTTTCCCAGTTGCAAGTACGGTGAACATTTCACTCTACTCCTCTGTACGGAACTCTCTTGCAGTAAGGAATCGCGCAGGTATTCTTTATGTGCTTTTTGGGACCCAAGTTCTCAGGAAGCCAGATCCTTTCCTCAGCTGGTGGGTGGAGGTAATCTCAACCTTTTGCATAAGCACCAGTCCCTCTCGCAGTATGTGTCCAAGCTCAATTATTTGTTTGCACAGTGCATTGATAAAAAAAACATTTGTTCTATACTCGGGAAATGTAGACTCAGAAAATAATTCCTTGCTGTGGATTTGTTAAAGGATGCTCCTAACAACTTGGCTAAAAATAACATTAGAGTTCCCTTAAAAATCTGTTAATGGTCAGATGGGGGGAGGGTACCACTGGCTCTGGAGGAATGGAACACTTCCCAGGAAAAGGGGAGTCCGGGGGTTTCGTCCTGGGAAATCAGAACAAACTATGTGTAAAATGAAGAAAAAATAAATGAAATACACCGGGTTTTGGGGGAGGGGCTCCAAACAGGGGGCAATTGCCCCCCCCCCCCTTGGAGCCACCATTGGGGCCAGATACCATGAGCAGGGCTATCGCTGAGAGTAAGGCTGGAAATTGTCCCCACCCTCAGGTTGAGATAGGGTCCCGCATTCAGCAGGGTGGGGTCCCGAACGACACCTGCAACCTTTTTTCTCCATTGTATCTTGCTTGGTTGCAGAGCTGTGTTAACATGGCATTCATTCTCTTGCATCGAAAAACTTAAGCAGTTTATAAACAGCATTCATTCGCATGCGAATATAATTCTGCACTATGTTAACACGGCATTCTTAGCAAAAGGGTTAAAAAGATTTTGTATTTTCATTTTAGATTACTTTTCTCCCCTATATACAACCCTCTGCTACATGCATTTATTCTTCAAAAAATCCAGAATCTTAAAGTTTATATCACCTTTTCTTCCAACCTGCTACTTGGTTTAGACTCACTTGTCTTGTAGGATGTGTACATTTCCTCCCTTTCCAATTGCACACCACCTCTCCGTGAATGCGGGATATTGTTCTGGGGATCATCTGTTTGTCAGTTACACAAGGTTTTCCTAATTAAAATAAAAGGCTATCGAGTGTATTCTTGAAGCTACATATAAGGCTCCATGTAGGCCTTTATTTAAAAAAATCAATGTGTTAACTATAAGTATGTAGCCATGTATGTATATATTCACCACGCTAATATTTGAAAAAAACTAATACATATACATGTTCAGTGTAAATAGTGAGGTTCATTCCTATGGAACAAGAAAGCAGAGGAATATTCATGTAAATCATCTTCAAATATCCATAGCTTAGAATAGCCCAATGGCTGTGGTAGTAGGGCCTTATAATGCATGCTTTACTTGATTATCATAAACTCAGTGCAAATTTAAAGACTTTTTAATTGAAAGTGAAAAATGTATTGCTTATGAAGTGTTATTGTTCAGTAAACGAATTCTTAAATGACCAGCAATTGTAACCCTATTGTATATTCCTGATGACTCCTGTACCTGGATCACAAATGCATGGTCCTTGGACAGTAAAAATATTATTATTATCAATGCTGTCGATCTTCGCTTTTCCAACTCTCTGCCTCCCTCCCTGCCCTCCCCCCTCACTCCAAATTTCGGTTTTTTTTAGCTCCAAATTTCGTTTCATTGTAGGCATCTCCCTTTCCTGTGTGCTGCCCATTCCATTAACGATCAATCAGCATTTCGAATCTCGGCGTCATTAATTGCTGGCTCCTCCAACCCCATCATGTTTTTATTCATATTACCTCAAGAAGCTAGGATTCGTCAAGCGTATTGTGGGAAGACTTTCGGATGAAAAAGTAAAAGAGAGGTGCTATTTCGCACACGCCCGGCCACACCTTGAATATGCAGCGAGCATATGGGATCCGGTGCAGAAAGACTTAATCCGGGAACTTAATAAAATACAAAGGAAAGCTGCGCGATTCGTCAAAAACTGCTACGGGCGTACATACAGCATTACACAGATGTTAAACGAATTATGCTCGGAGCCGCTAGAGACTCAGAGGCTGCGCGCTAGGATTAGATTGCTTGAACAATTGAGAATAGATATCTTTCAGAGCGACACGGAGAACATCCTATTAGAACCCCACTATATTTCCAGGTCCGACAGAAACGATAAATTAAGAGAGATATTTTGCCGAACGGATAGGTATGGGAATTCGTTTTTCCCCCGAACAATAAGGGACTGTAATAAATGCTAGGCGTAATTTCATTAGAGCGTGTCCATTTTATATGTAAACGGCTGGTGTCCTAACACCCCCCGCCACACGCCTATTGAGGCGGCTTGCGGGGTAATATGTAGATGTAGATGAATTTTATCCCATTCAAATGTGTCTCCTCCCCTCCCCTCTCTTCCCCTCTGCCACACCAAACCTCTGCAGAATCTCCAGAACCTTAATTGTGTGATAGTTGCATTCAATAGTTTAATTCACGGTAATCTTTCCTCCCTCAGGAGCTGTGGACATGGACCAAACTGTGCTCCTGCGTTGGAGCATTTTTCTTTGTCATTTCTGACACCTTAATTGGCTTCCACCAATTTTATCACCCAATACCACACTCTCAGGTAAGCCTTTTGGACTACATATAACGCTTATGGCAGCACAGCTGAATAAAAACTGTAAATTCTTAAATGTAAAAATTTTACTCAGTTAATGTTTGGCATACAAATAGCACTTTAAGGTTCCTCTTAGCACTTGGACACTAATGAAAAATTGTAAATTGAGGTTCTGTCAATCCAATTTAGTTGATTGAAAGGTGCTTGCATTTAGGAAGTATGTAAAGATAATATTGATGGAATTCTAACTTTGAGTTTCAACTTCCATAGTTGACCATACCCTTTCAATGATAATAGAAGACTTTTTTCCCAGCAAATGCTTCGGTTGAACATGAATGATTGATGAACATAGTGGAAATGAGACCTCAGAGAAAAATATCAATCTCTTAATTAAATTTTTCATTAGATGTTTATATGTAGTAGCAAATTTATCCAAAATAATTAGGAATGCAATATATTTTGGGTAATTGGATCAAAATATTGGGTAATGATAATCAGAAATATTAGGTTATTGACTCACCTCTACTAATAACAACCACTACATCATTTAAGTTAATATGTAATAATATTTTGGAGAAGGGCTGGATAGTACTGACAATCTGAGGGAAAACTTACATGTATTAGTGAGCATCAGGAATGACTTAAGCCTGAGTAAGGACTCACCTTCACAAGTATGAGACCCGAGGGTGATTTTCAAGTGATTTTGCAGCAAAAGAGTGTCTTATATTGCCATTAGACAGTGACGTAGCTAGGTGTTCATGGGGTCTGGTCCCCCCCAGAAGTTTTAAATTTTTTTTTTAAAGGGCACTTAAGGAGAAAGTTGATTTGATTTATTCTTAATTTTGAAAAACTTATCCAGTTAATATGCAAGTGGTTTACAAATAAAACAGCCATGGGTATTGTATTCTTTAATAAATTTGCACAGTCAAATTTTTTGATAAATAGGCTTTACGCTGCAGTCACTGTTGCACTCTTAATTGCCTAAACGCACAATTTTACTCCTGATATTCAAATTTTTTCCCGCCAAACCCCTAAAATGAAATCCTAGCTATGTCACTGCATATGGGTGAGGTAAAAATTGAGGACATCAACACATCATAATTTTTATTATATGTAATTAAATGCATATAATACTATTTTTTAGACTTTTATAATTTTTTTCCATTAAAAGTAAAATAGACTTAAAACACTTGTTTTTCTACTTAATAAAATATTTTTATGTCCTGAAAATTAAGCATTATTTACAGGTACACATTTTTTTCATAAGCCAAAATTCAGGACTATCCCACTTTTTCAGGACATATGAAAACCCTAGTCTTAAATGCCTTGAAATATGGTCTCTTTCGAAAACCATGGAACATAATTTGCATGATTCCTTTATTCTCTAGGCACTCATAATGCTGACCTATTATGCCGGACAACTGGGCATCTCCCTTAGTGTGGTGGACTGCAAGGCCTCGTACCGGCGCACAGAGAGAGAAAAGGCTGAGGAAGCAGCTCGCATTGCTGAAGAAAAGAATGCCCTCAGGGATGCAATCGATGCCAAAGCAAACCTGGCCTCCCCCACGACTCCAGTCGGTCTCGTTGGTCGTGGATAGGTTTGAACTGTGGACACTTAAAAGAGACTGTTCCAGGAGTATTGTCCATGCATAATTTGTTCACAATCATGTGTGATACATATGATGAGGTTGAGATGTGTTATCTCTAAACCTTCTCTTCTTCCTATCTTGTCTTATGGTAGCAGGACATTAATGAAATTACTTCTAGTCCAAAGTGTTAGCCAAATAGTTGAATTTAAAACTTCAGTGGTGTTAAGTAAAGCCCTGGGTCAAGTTCATAGTTTTTTACTGTTTTAAAAAAGGTCACCAATATGTCTCTAAATGTTTACAAAAAAGTAAGAGAGGCCCTTACTAAATGAAATTCCATCCTGAAAGATTGAGTAATCTTCAAACTCCATGGCATTTTCCAAATCAGTGCATTACATTGTCCTGACTTCATAGCTAATGTGACGCATATTCTTCAGGTGTTGAAATTTACCTTTTATGTAACTCTCAAAAGTTTTCCGTGTACAAAACCTTACTATGCGCCACATTCATGAATATTTCAACTGTGACTGAGAGGAGATGGCTATCTTTGATGTCACCCAAAATGTTCACAGTAATACGGTGACTTTGTGTCTTAAGCTGATAGGTATGCAATAGTGTGGGGTTGACAAGACCATTCTCAATGACTTGAATTTTTTCTACAAGGGATCATCTGTAAACGAGGAGTATGTGTTCCTTTTTGAATTACAAATATATATAAATATATATTATATAGCACTGCCCTGGGGATGCATGATTTGATGCTTTCCGGATAATTTTGCCCTTGGCTACGAGTTGGATAAAAAAAACAACCACCCTTGTAGGGATTTCTTTGTCAGAAATATCTTTCTATATAATACCCTCCACTTAATTAAAATAATCAATCAAATTTCCTCATTCCTCTTGCTTCGTGACGACTCTTGTTAGTCATGGAATCCATGAAAGTGGAGGCCTTTTTGAAAAAGAATCATTCTGCAACATTCTATATATCTGGACCAAAAATATTTTTGATGTTAGTCTGATTTTTTCCTAATCTATTGTGGCACTAAAGCTGTGATGTTGACTTAGAATTAATTATATTGTAAAACTTAACAAGAGGGTATGCTCAGGTATCATCGAACGTTGAGCCATTGATGATTTTGAGGGATAGATTTTAGGAACATTTATTTATGTATCTACAAATATATATGTCAATGTGGTTTCATGCATCATAATTCATCCTTGCTGGTAGAAAGACTATGCATGAAGGGCTTAGGTTACTTATTGGGGTGTAGTGGAATAAATGAAAGAAATGTTTAGAATGGTTTCGAGGAAAGTTGCTCATATATTCCTCAGTATACTGAGCATCACCCACCTCTGTAAAAACTTGGAGATATAATTGGATGAAATGTAAAGACTGAGTGAATGTTAAATACCCTACTATAACCCAGTGAGGAATATTGTCATGTTGTATCATGAAGGCTAATATTTTAGCCTTAAAACATTGGTAAAGGCATATAAATGCACGTTAGTGCTAAGCCTTTCTGTGTGCTCTATGTTTAAGTTATTCCTGTATTTTATATTAATGTTATGATTCTTCTGGATGATAAATGGAGATTATTGTATATATTCAAATTATATTGTTGAAGTGTAAATACATAAGTTAAAGAACTTTTTTATGAAGTAAATATGCTTTAAGTCTGTGTTCATGAATTTATTCGTACTTCATTTTTATCTACCCCTCCCTTCCTGCTACATCAGGTTATCATTTTTTAAATCTAAGGCTTTGATTAAACCCTTTAGTTGTGGGAAACATAATAATTTGTTTGTTTTCTCTGACAATTGCAGGTAGAACATAGGTACCTGTATTTTTTACCGTCACCTTTGTCACTCATCTAGTCCCTTCACAAATTTAGTTTGAATGCTCACACTGTCCTGTTACACCAGAGGAGAGTCCTCCATTTCAAGATAAGTAGGAAAGGGCACATGTTCCTGGGTGGAGGTTTATGACCTTGTTGCCTTCCAACTTTAAGGTTAGATATGTATTATGGATAAAAATCTAGGGATTAACATAGGTACTGTTTATTATCAAATTAATCAGAAACCTGGTGGGAAAGTACTTAAATGAGTGTAAATTCATTGAAAGTAAAGATCTAAAATAAATCTATTCCTACCTATTCGGCCACTGCAAAGTAGGATGAAAATTTTGCTTTAACTTTCTATTCATTTCATTACAGTAATCTACCGGTTAAAGGTAGGTTGTGATGAAAGTCAGAGAATATCCAACGAACTCTTACATGTGCCGTGCCCTTTCTACCTCTAGTATTTCTTTCTTCATCTCAGCATAAGTCCTACCTTTCTTCATCCCGTCCATAAAACCGATTCTCTTCCTTCCCCTTCCCCGCTTACCCAACATCCTACCCTCTATCACGGCCTTCAGCAAACCATCGTCCCTCATTACCCCTTCCAGCCACCTACCCTGTCTTCCCCTAATCTCATCTATAAGTTTCCTCTCCTCACCCACCATGTCAAGCACTTCCTCATTTGTCTTCCTTTCCGTCCAACGCACCTTCTCCATCCTCCTCCACACCCACATCTCAAAAGCCTTCAGCCTATTTTCGTCTTCCTTTCTCAAGGTCCACGTTTCCGCCCCATACAACGCCACACTCCATATCAAGCTCTTCACTAGCCTCTTTTTTACATCCTTACTTAAGGTCCCCGTCATCAGCTCCCTTCTATTATTGAATGCTTCTTTCGCTAGCCCTATTCTCCTCCTAATGTCTTTCCTACTATGTCCTATTTCTTCTAGCGTACTACCCAAGTAATTAAATTGTTCTACTTGCTCTAGTTTGTGACTTCCTACTCTTATAGCAAATGGAAATGTCTGTAGTGCTTAGTCCTTTGAAAACAAACATTGTAATAATACTCCTTAAAAGCTGTAATGAGTAGAAGAAATTTAACATGTTTGAGCTAATAGTTTGTCCCAGCAGTTTTCCTCCAGCAATAGGTACCTATAATACGTCGAATGTGAAGTTTTGAGTCAAATGGGGACATTGTCATCAACCTTTATAGCATGGATAATCAGTCAGATGGATGTCCTACCCTTCCTTTACACTCCATGGAGTGTAAGGCGAGGGTAAGCCGAAGAGTTTTTAGCGAGTGTAAAGGAAGGGTAGTGCTACCATTCCCTTATGCACCATGGTCTCATTAACAGGAATTGCAGGCATTCCACAATGGAACACAACATTGCTACTCTGAGAAAAGTATACTAAGTATGAACTTGACTCTGAATACTACTTTTTGTTAAGGGTATCTATTCCCTAAAATAAAAGACTGAAATTAGAGATAATTAAACACTGAAAAATATGGGACATAGCCCAAATTAGCAGGTGGTGATGAGAGAGGGAATATTGGAGAGCATGAAATAGAAATAGGCATTATTTTCTGGATTATGTGAATAGAGGCGGAAGGAAAGTTTGATATTGAAGGGAGAAGTGAAAGATAGCTATTGGAGTGATAGTTATAGTGCTAATTATATTGGATGGAGGCGGAGTCAGTGTGAATTTGGCTTTCATTGTGGAAAACTAGGGATAAATACAAAGCAGATGAGTGATGGCCATACCCATTTGTAATTTAAATGAAAAACCTGATAAGTTTACATTTTAGTACATGCCTAAAAGTTAGAACAATTGAAAAACTTATTCTTCTTTCGATCTCGAGTTTTGGTAAAAAAATTATAGGCTCAGAATTTCGTTGCCACCGTTTCATTAAAGTTAATATAGCCCTTTGTGATTCTAACGAACTTCAGCGAAACGTTGGAAACGAAATCGTGAACCTTCGCTTTTGACCAAAACTCCAGATAGAAAGAAGAATTAACCGTATGGTCGAGAAATAAAAACGTGAATAACTCATATTCAGGCCCGTCGACGGGATTCTAAAGCCCCTGGGCAATTGAGGGGTCCGGGCCCCTTAATCCTGGTACACTCCACCCCCACCCCCTGGAGCCCACAGGAAACCGGGCCCGGGCCCCTGGGCATTTTCCCCCTCTGCCCCCCCTTGTCACCGGCCCTGCTTATATTGGAATTATTCTTCAGGTTTCCGCGAATTTCAATAATTTGCTTTTTATTATTTCTGGGATTCATCGCGTTTGGTTACTTTATTCACAACGCTTCGCCTCTCTTCTTGGAGGCATCGTCAACCATACGCGATGAACCCCGGAAATATTAAAAAGCCACTTCAGTTATTAATTTCATTGAAATTTGAACTACTCGTAAGAATGTAAAAGAATGGGGCATAAGTAAAACATTAAGGCTTACTATTAATCATCATTCGTTTTTCTCCCCACTAAGTTGCTAGTGAATCTAAGAATAGATTGGTATTTTTTTCATCTGTTACTAATTCATTAATATTGAATCTCTGGTATCAAATTTTATTTGTGAATAAATTCATCCGTTTCGCATACCCCGCCGATCTTGTAGACTGTTTTTTATTATTTTATTAGTGAAAGCGAGGCGTCGCTAGTATCGCGCCCGAGGAACAATCGCGCAAGCGCACGAGGAAGTTCACAGGTGTTCATGGAGAGAAGCACGAGGTGCACGAGGAGGTTCATAGTACGGTCATTTTACGAATACCGGCGTACGTGACTTGGTCGTGGTAATGTTCCATGCGTTGTGGAAAGTAACGTTACTCTACCTCTGGTTTCTTTTCCAGTGAAGAGTAAAATGCTTGCAGCACTTTTCTTAAAGAAGTCCTTGGACGATAAGTGGAAATCAAGAAGATCACGTGAGTTAATTAAAAAAATTAGTTCATTTTATTCTGGCGAGTGATAATTGATAAGACTTTTTTATAATATTAAAGTAGAAATGCTAACTGCATGTACTCTATTCTTTGCATTATTTTGTAGAATAGCTTTTTTTAGATTCCTGGTGGCATAATGTTATTTCGATGGTGACGGCAGAGTAAAAAAGGGTGTTGAGGATGAACTAGTCTAATGTGACTCCTCTGTTCAGCTCTCGTCCTGCGAATTGCTTGCTTGCTGATTCGGGGCAACTTCTCTCGCCGCGACCATGGGAGATAATTCCTCAATCACCCTTCGAGGTTAGTGGGATGCACCTGTTATCATGGAGTGATAATCCTGTCGATTATTTTGAATTCAACCGCGTTTTGTATAAATACATGCAATGGTTTCGTTGTGAGGTCTCGAAGGGGTCAAGTGCCACCGGTGTGGATGTCTTACCGAGTGGTCTATTTCTGAAGTAGATATATTAATTTTCGCTTGTTTTAACCGACATTTCATTCTATTTGTTGTTTAATATTGTCAAGTTTCGATGATGGACGTCAATCCTATTTTCCTAGGAATGCTCATTTGAGACAAGATAAGCCATTACGTGTCTACTTAATTTAAATTCATTGATTTTCAAATGTTCTCATCTTTAGTTTCCCCCCCGCTTTAGCACCTATATTTATCGCTCTGATTCTGATACTTGGGTGGTCAAGGGACTGTTTTTGTTAAAGACTTGCTCAATTTGATAATGTTGCCCATTTTACTGAAATATACCTAGGTAGGTAGGTACTTTGGAATATTGCTACTATTTACGAGAGGAGGCTCAGTAAAACAGACGTGGTGGAATGGGGAGAACTTTTTTTATTGTATTGTCAATTTGAGTTTCGATGTGTGTGGTTGTTAAAATCTGGATTTCCATGCTGGAAGCAGGGGTTAAACATCCGTCAGTGTGGAAGATTTAAATGTGCGAAAGTTAGTTTCCAAGTGAATGTTATTCCATATTATACGTAGAATTGTTTTAACTCTACTCCATAGGCAAACGTTTATCGTATATGCTATCTAACTTTACATCCCCACAAATAGGTTAATTATGTCAATTTGAACAAGAAATCTAGATTAAAACATGTACTAGTGCGAGAGTAATTTTTCTATGTTTTAAATGTCAATGAAATGGGCGATTGGATATTGGAGTAAAGTCAGCTGTTTATTTTCGTTGTCATTGGTAAAACATTTCGACCACTCAAGGTGGAGTTGTATTAATATTCTGGCTCATTACTAATTTACTGGAATTAATAACGAACGGCCGGCAATTAATAGGCCTCGCAATAGAAGTGTAATTTATTTTCAAAAAGTTTCATTTAAATAATTTTAACTGTTATTAAGAAGAATTAAAGATTGTTTTAATCCAGGATTCAGTGGAACATCACCCGGGATATTCTGCGATGATTGGTTTCGCGCTTTACTCGTGAAATTCGGTGTCCCGTTTTCTGCCATATGATATTCCTTCCCGGGAGCAATTTGGCTCATCGCAAGTCTCGAATTCAAAAGCCAGGGCCATTTGCATTTGTATCAGTGTTTCCCTCTTGATATTTTCACATGCAATTGTAACATTTTCCTTGCTGAAATGGCCCTAAGCAATATCATACCGCAGTTTGTGCTTTCAACCTGTTAATACTCCTGCTTAAAAGTAATTTATGTAGCGTACATCCGTGTTTTGCCTTGAAATTTTCCAAATTTTACTGAAAATTCTATGGGAATCTACTCGCGAAATAGATGCTTCATGAAATTCCTCGATCGAAAATAATAGGTTCAAACAAGGTTACCTGTTTGATCGGAGTACTTTAGTTTACTCACTTCCGCTGTACCTATATTCTTTTAATTGAATTCGGGGTTTCGTATTTAGATAGTATTATCAGACGGGGTCGAATTTTTCAGTTATTTAGTCAGGTTTCTGCCGAAGTATCCGGAAAGTACTGGAAAATCTTTAAAAACTCAAGAATTACCTTCGCGATGAATCTAATTTGGCCGATTATTTGTCTCACATCCCTCGTTGCTTCCTTGAATGAGTTTTTTTATTGAATATTCTATTAATCTCTGAAGTTACATCTGCCACTCGTACTTCGAAAGTCCAGGAGAATTGGATTGCAGGGGTTTCTTCTCGACCGGCCTCCTCTCTAATTACAGAAAAACGTCCTAGGGTAGTTCCATGATGGCATTGTAAGCTTACCGCAAGAATAATTGCGAGGATTCCACATATGACAAATCTTTCGCCTTGACCGTGACTCGAACATCGATCCCTCGATATCGCGGTGCTAAAAAATACTGCAGAATGTACCCCTAAGCTATTTGATTTCACTAATTTGAAGTTATACCTACAGAAAACTCTTTTGAAAATTGCGAAATTACTGGGAGGATGGGTACATTATATTATATAAGTGCATGCACTTTTTCGGGACGTAATGTGTAAGGGGCAATTATACTTTACCTCTTGATATTTTCTTTAGAACTAATTTTGGTAAAGAAGAGTTAGGGTCCAGTCTGGGAGAAAATTTTTTGTGAGAAACATAGAAAAGTGAAGGGTATCAGAGAAATGTGAAAGGAAAGTGAAAGGATTGCGCATTTCATAAATGTAAGAAAGAAAGTCGTGAGATTCTTAGTTTTTGAGAAAATAAATGTTGAAAATGACCAAATTCGCGTATTTTTGGTGATATTTTGACGCCATATTGCGAGATTTTCTGAAGTCCCGGTAGAGGGATACGGACTAATTTCACGTCTGAAAGATCACAAACCTAATAACGTTGCGGGTCTGAGGAGTGGAACAGGGGTACTAGGGTGGGACGGTACGCGACCTCAAAAAGGCCATTTCCGAACGGAAAGATAGGTTATTTGGCGGATAGTTACGTTTAATTTTGGTGATTATACAACCCACCCCAATGGTGATTGCTTTGCGTAAAATTATGGCGAGAGGAGAGTTGGTGATGAATTTTCCGTATGGAGGAAGTGGAATGAGGTACCTTCAAAGATTATAGGGTAGCTCCGAGAGGATACACGTCCCTCTTGAGTGTGATAAAGCCATCGAAAAGCGGGAATAGTTTTAAGTTGAAGGCGGGAAAAATCATGGGTGGTGAATATAGAAAATGAAGAAACTGCTCGACCGCTGCGTCGTCTGGGGGAACTAGGAGGAAAACGTCAGTATTTCCAACATGGCGTCGAGAAATTGATTCACATCACAGGTTTAAGTGAATAGTTTACGAAAGAAAAAGGATTTATGAAGCAAATGAAAGGTTAGTATAAATGCGCATATGTAGCGTAGCAATATAAGTGAAATAGGTGGTATAAGGTGATCGGGAAGCAGGTGAAATTAATTTTCTCCCAGACTGGACGCTAACTCACCTTTACCCTAATTTTTTTTGTAAAAATTGATTTTTCTAAATTTTCCTCGGAAGGCAAACTATTGCGTACAGTCGAAAAGGTATGGTTAATACTTCAACATCAGTGGTTTTTGTTGCAGCAAGATGAAAATCATCGGCTTTTCTGGTAAAGTTATCGTGCAACATTTTAACTAAATAAAGTTCGTGCGTGTTCTTGGGTGCCAAATCTTAAGGATTTACAGTGATCTACTTTGTTGAATTTGGAATTGACTTCAATTCGTGTATAGGTATACCACTTAAAATTAGGCCTAATGCAGTTATGTTACAAGATTATGAATTAAACCAGATATACAACACGTATTTAAGTCTTCTTATGTAAGTTTAATTTTGTATACTTCCCTGGCCTGGGTTTTCTAGCTATTTCAACACTCCGGTAGTTTTTTTTTCACTTTCATGGAGGTTGTGCGCTGCGTAATTGAAAACCAAAGATTTGTCATGTTGGCTATTCACAAAAGATGATATAAAATATTATAGTATTGGAATTTTTGCTGCGGTGCATTACATAATGTTTTATTCTGGTACCTGATATCATTGCGTGCGGGAGATAACTAATTTTGTTTTCACAAATTAGTAGCCTGCGTTTGTTACTCAATTGAATTTCGTATTCCTCTAATTATTTTGTTAACAACTCTTACTACTTACAACAATACTTACCGGAAGTGCTGAAGTTTTTCATCACACAGCAACAAAAACAACAGTTGAATCTGGCATGAAATTAACTGTTGTCATCTGCTAACAAAGCTTTTACCCATGGTAATAAAGATTTCCTGTGCTACTAATATACACTAGGAAAGAAATCGGAACCACAACTGGTCCTCGAGGTTCTGAATTTTTTTTAAAGTTAAATGTTGCTGTCACCACTTTGTTTACCTTTCATGACTTTTATGGTAAGATCAGCCTCATCGCCTTTCTTTCCTCAGCATTTTCTCAAATCATCCAAATGTGATTCCTGGAGTGAGCCTTGATCTTAACTTTTATCAGAATAACGCCAGGTTTACCTCTCAATTAAGCATCTTAGCATCACTGGGGAAATTTAATATTACTTTAAGGGGACGTACTTGATTTGTACCATGTTAGTCTTACTGATATGTCCGGATGCCATTGAAGGATTCCGTACCTTCGATAATTGAGGATGGAGTTGTTCCACAGCAATTATTATGATTTGACTCATGGACTCTTCTACTCGATACCCAATCACGTGTCTCCCTCATTCTTCTCTTCCATTTTAGCTGTTACGTTGTAGATGATTTAAGCGTCAAATTCTCCTTTGTAGACCTCATGACCGTGATTCTCATTTTGGTGTCGCTCCGCTTGCAGTATTAGATTTTCCATAATTTTGCTAATCCCCATGAGTCTGGTCACAGGTATAAATGTACGTGATATTTCGACTATTTGCCTCTGAGTATAACAATAAGCCCGAGAAATTGCCATGAACTGGCAAACTAAATCGGTCACACTTCAGTTCTCTACTATATTTAAGATAATTTTTGCATTCGTAGCACTTGTAGTAATAGCGTGTGGCGTATTGCCTCTAGCACTTACTATTCAGTTTATGGCCTTTTCATAAAGTTTTCTGGTTCCTAAATTTACGAAAGACTATTTTTTTCTTACTGGGCAGTAGGAAATGGATCTCAACCACTATAACTGATGTTGCACATATTATATACAGATTTTGGAATTGGCTTCAATAGGTTATAATTCCGATTGAATTTCAAAGGAAATACGGAATGCCTTGTATAATTATTAACTTCTAATAGTTACGGCCGGCGCGGCGTTCTAAGGATTAAGAAATATTGAAATCTACTTTCATTTAAGGCTCTGTATGTATTAACAATCTTAATTAGCTCGTACAAATTGTTAACACCACTCTAATTATAAAATCTATTGAATATTAGGATATTTCTTAAATAGTGGTTCACCAAATTTTGAGACAAATGACGTCCGTAGAATATAGCATAAAATGGGATGAGCCGTATGAGCTCTTTCATCCCCCGAATCTCATCACATATCTATAGAATCTTAATTATTTCCTAGAGATACTGGATGCATATTACAATAGGGTAGTTTCCTTCATCAAAGAAAACAGAATTCATTTATTGCGACAGGTGCCCCAGCATAAACTTATTCATTACACGCAAATTATTTGGATTAAAAAGTCTTAGTTTACAAGTAAATTGAATGTTAATTTTAAGTTCATTTGAAAAGGCTCGGAAATGGCGGAACAGCGGCAGCTCTTATGATGACGTAACAGGTAGATAGTCAACATTGCGAGGTATATGGAATTGTCATCGACTGTACTTACTATAGTATTTCAGAGTCCCTAAAATCTGGTGAACATGTATTAATATATCTCGATTAAAATGCTCAAATTTCGGAAAGTCTCCTCCGTTGAGCATGCCATTAAAAGAAGTTTTCTAGGCTTCTACGCTACCTGCTAGTAAAGAGCTACCGCGAAGGAGTTCTTCGCGGCGAGCGTCGCATGCGCAGTGAAATGAATAACGAAACTGCGTACCTGTGACTTCGCGTTCTGTGGTGTTCCGGCCTAGATGTTTACGTTTTGATCACTTTCGTTTTGACAAACATTTCCTTTATCTCATCTTCTATTCCTTTCATTTACCATTCCTATCATTCATACCTTGCATATTTCATTAGTTACCTTTCATCATCAGTTCCTTTTGCTGATATACAAAGCCACAAGGTTTATTGAGAACAAGTTCAATGGCTTTTCAAACTGGTTATGTACGGACAATCTACCGAAAGTGGATGTGGCCATGGTGGTGGAGTTCTTTAGAGAAGATGTTCGGTTTAGTGCAGGTGAAATCAGAGGAGTAAAGCAAGGTACTACTCTCTTCTGACAGCTTTTAACCACAAAATTCTCCTCTTCTCGATTAGTGGAACCGCGACGTAAGCTTTCTTGCTATCGCTAAATGTTGTTGTGTGACACTGCGGCACAAAACAATTTTTATAAAGCAATGTTCTCGGAGGCATGTTACTGGTACTCCTTGGAGAATATGATGCTGATCAGCTGATGCAGTGAATCACGAGTTCCCATCAATGGTCTGTGATCACGGTGAGGGGTGATCAACGCATTTTAGTTGTTTTAGTATTTGCTCATACATAGTTTGCTTCGAGATTTTGCCATCCATTATGCTATTGATGGTAAGCCTTTTTTGCTAATTTCATGTTCTGGCAATGACACCTCGACAAAGTGGATGAATTAAATTAATGTGTAATCGTATCATAGCTGCGGCGCAGCACCTGCTCTCCGTATAGTTATTAAGTGACGATTTCGTGCTTGCTTGCGGGAAATATTTCGAAATGAATACGAACAAAATGGTTTATTTCATGCTTTTCATACTAACTTTACCTAAAAAATAGGAGCTAGCACCATTAATTTGAGAATATATTATACTATACGATTTTCATTCCCCATACCGTAACCATAAATGTTTCATTATTTTGATGAGGTTTCTCTATGCGACTAGAGCAGCTAAATTAATAAATAAAGCTCATTTCCATTTTACACCAAGTTTACTTTTGCAAATAGTTTTTTTCCCGTCAATAAATTTATTATTATTACTAAAGCTTTCTCGGCGGACGTCGTCTGCAGATAAGCAGCGGCGGCGAACCACCTAGCGGCAGATTGCGGTAGTTGCGTACGTACCTGTGACGTCACACGTAGGATTAACCAGCATGCAATAGTTTGCCGTCGCGTTTTCGCGCCGTTGAATTTTTTCACTTTTTAATTAATAAGGAAAAATACTTAACGCCATTTAAAAATCGAACGGCTTCAAACACGTACTCCAGGGGTTATAAACTTCAGATCTAGGCAATAAAAAAAAATAGGAAACCACCCTATTACCTGCAGATTTTGCGAAAAAAATGGACTACTTATCGAGAATCTTGGTATTATGTTGAAGTTTTCTTATTCCCTTATTCCTTTTAGTGTAGGCATAGATTTTAAATATTTATTAGAGGTTTCTGTATAATTCTATTTTCTAGTTAAACAACTATTGCAAATATACCAGTAACTGTCTTGCCCAAAACACCTGGTCACGAAAGTAATATACATGCACTAAAATGAATTCTGCATCGCTTAATACATTTTTCTTGAAATTTCAGGTTAACTCGTGGATGGAACTTGGATGGAAAAGAGTATGCCTGCAGTACGACGACAAAGTGGCCTTGTCCATGCTGTTAATCCTCCTCTGAAGTAGATCGTGATGTTGCTGGCTAAAATAATAATTCCGAACATATTTGATTCTTACGGGAGACCACTCTTAAGTTATAAAGGCAGTTTTACACGAGGCATATACTTAATCGCGCAGCTTGATTAACAGAAATTGCGGGGACGCGAACATGCTTTTAGAACGGGGGCTATTTTCATGTCTTTTGTTTATGCATTTGCATAAGTCCAGCAATTCCCTGCTTTACATGACGCAATTTTCACTGCAAATCCATCCATGGATCAGTCTGTTCAGTTAAGAGCCTCGTGTAAAACAGCCTTAACGTTGGTCGTCAAGGGGACCACAGTTCCATCCGTCGGACAGAGTTCTGCACTTGAAATTGTCCTCACATGGCACACCCAAGTAGTAATCTACTCGTACAGTTTGTACGATCTACGGAATCCTCTGAATATTACAGAAATTATGCACTCTGCACCAAATTGAATATGTCCATCAGTAAAGGCCATAAATATATCATGGCTAAGCTTATTTTTTGTAGGAAAAGCAAGGATTTTAAGAGCATTCTGCTTTTTTTCACGAATGGCTTGTCGCCACGTTGTATGGTTCTCGAAAAGTCATTCCTGATGGGGTCATACCATTTCAGATAAACTTTTTTTCAACGGTTTTTTTATGAAACCAACCATCTTGGAATTCCACGACATTTTGGGGGCATACAACTTACTGAGGACAGATGCTAGTTGAGTTAGGTCAAGAGTGTAATAATTCCTGAAATGTAGTAGCTTGAACTTAAGGCTTGGTTGCTCTTGGCCACAGTTACGAGCTTCACAGTTGGATTCACGTTTTTATCTATACACCAGTTCGCATTCCATGATAGTGCGATTTTTTAAATCATGGTTTGGCAATAGAAACGAAGCTCGAAACTGGCTCTAGCATAACCCTATGTACTTTTACCGAAGCAAAAAATGAATGGAAAAATCTAACCCACATCAGTGCCAATTGTCATCGTGGATTAATAAGGCAAAGGGGGTCTAAACGAAAAAACTTAATTTCAATGATCCTCAGTGTATAAGCAAATATTTAAAATTAAATTCCTCTAGTTGATGCTCATTATCCTCTATCGATATATTAATATTTTTATCTTCTCAGCAGTGTATCCAGAGAGAATATTTTACTAAAATGATACGTGCGTGGCATATTTCTGAATTTTGAGTAGGGTGGTTTTATGGCTTTGTTGAAATGACCTGGATTATGAGCAGATATTTTGCGTCTGTGGTGATTTTTTTATTCGATGAATATATCATTTTCATAGCAGTGATAGTTAATCTACTGAATAGGTAGATTTTGAATTATATCTGAAAATTGTGAACTAAGTATGCACTAAGGCATAAATCTAATCACTCCCATGTCCAAATGCTAACTGCTTAGTCATGTTTCACGCACTCCATAATACCTTACGTTCTTGAAGTTGAATGGATTTCGTGCGTCCCTCCGTGCGAAGACATTCATTGGCGACGTGTTTCTCCATCTGCATCGGGGATCGTTATTTTTACGAAGTAGAAGTCTTGTATCTCGGACTTGGTTTCGTGAGCAGATGCATGTGGTTAAAACTTAACATTTTCGAAAATTTATTTCGAGTAGCTGCCAAAGCTGGTAGTTCAATCCAAATCTAAATACCTAAATTGAATTCCAGTGAAGTTAGTTTTAGAAAATGATCGATGAAAACTGAATTCAAGTGATTCTCTCATCTTAGGTTTAGTTAAGTCTTTTAGGACTTGTGCCTTGTTAACATAATTCATCAAATTAACAGCACAAAAGTGATTTCCTGACGCTAGTAACTTTCTAAGATTTTAATTTGTTGCACTTAAAATGTTGAGTAACTGCCTACCTGCCAATTTTTCGGGAAATATCTGTTCGGTCTGTATTGCACCTTCATAAACTGAAATTTTTTGTTACTTAATGACACGTCTGCAGATAAAGTATTTAGTGTTTTTTGACACGTGATGTGAGTGAATAACCCATTCTCTTATGTGCTCATAAGCAAAAAAATTAACTTTGACAAAATTCTTATTTTTTCCTCAGGCTTACTTGCAGACGCCAACTTTTAAGATAGGAAGAATGGTGCAAGTTGGAGGTGATTTTGGTGCATGCGGGCGTGTTACTGAGGGTGGCTTCTACAGTTTCCTGAGGGCTGATGGTGTACCATGGCTCTTCGCTGATTCTCGGTTCGCATAGGACGTTGGTGACCACCTAACCCGCGGCATGGGTGTAAACCTAGCGTACGGGAATGCTTATTTACTAAGATGGATAAGATTTTTACCAAGGATGGTTGTTTGATGTTAAATGTTTTTTCACTCAATAAAGATAAATTATAAATTATTCACGTCTTGACCTAAATTTTTTTCCTGTGTTAGTATATTTCCCATCGTGTTAATGGTTATGGTAAAGGGGGTGAGGAATAGCTTGAGTTGGCTGTGGTGTAGATGGGTACATTCAATCGGTTACGTTGCTCAAGCGATTTCTTTGAAGTCAAATGAATCTGCTATTGGAGGACAATGTCCTATCAAGGATTAAATCTAAATAACCTCTGGAATAATGTCCCGTCTAATATTTGCTTGTAATAATTAGCAAAATCTCAAGCGGAGAAAGTTTTACTCCAGAAAATGGTACACAAAGAAGTATCAAATTACTACGCTGCATTAAAATATAATCCAATGAATTAAAAGTCAGTTCAAAATTTGAAGTTAATTTAGTAGTAATAATGGATCTAATGATATTGGTAATATATATATATATATATAATTCAATGAATTAAAAGTAATCTAAGGATATTGGTTAAATTGAACATTATCGTCGAATGGCAGAAGGAAATAAGAATATATGAAGACGACATACGCGACAAAAATTGTTGGTAACCCTCTTGTGTACCCCTATGATCGAGACTGCCTCTCCTTGAAATTAAATGGTCTAATCAAGCGGCACCGGCAGTGATAAATAAGCCTAGAGTCTCTGGCCGGCACTACGAACAGATTCGATTCGGCTGAACATTGGCAACGGGTACCGTCAGCATCGAAATGGTTGAGTTGACATCTCAACTTCTCTGGCATCGGAAGCAACGGACTACAAAAATAATTCTAAGTCCTGAGCCTCCCTCACTGAGAGCGTAAGATTTCCAAGGGGATGGCTGGCCTCGACACCCTCGGACGGCGTCAGGGCTGGCCTCGGACAAAATTTTCAAAAAAACGACTAAGTCCGTGATTTTAAAATTTAAGTTGAAGTTTTGAGCATCATTTTCATAAGAACCCGGTTAGCCCGGGGGATAAGAGTCGGAAGCCGGCGCTGAGAGTATAAGGCATGTTACAACGAATCCTTTTGCCAGCGATTTTTTTTTATTTTCAAAATATTTTTAGAAATTGTATTTTTTGGAAAAAACTTCTCCCCAGGTTTTTATATTATATTCAGGGCAACGTGAGACGTCCAGAAAGTCATAAATTATTGATAATTTTTTGTGAAACGAGCGATATTTTTCCGGCGGGCCGCCCGGAAAAAATTCGCTCATTTTCCAAAAAATTATCAATAATTTAAGGTTTTCTGGACGTCTCACGTCGTTCTGAACACAATACAAAAATATGTAGGTATAATTTTTATAAAAAATCAGGGGGGCGGTGGATCCTCGGAGAACTGTAGTACATATTTTGACCAATAGATGGCGGTTGCCTTCACTTTGCTACCTACTAAAAAAAAAAAGTAGTCGTCCACATCCCCACACAGTAGTTACCACGTTTTCCGTTCTGCGAAATGTAGATGACTCTGCTAATCTCAACGGCGATAGAAGTGAGGTTCACGGAGACTCAAAATGCGGGAAATTCAATTTGCCGAACGAAGTAACCCTTTGACTCGAATTTTCGTCCAATAGTAATGGGGCAAACAAATGAATATTGTTACAACTATTTTAATTAGTAAACATTTTGTGACGCTGTCAGTAAATGAAATAGAATAACGTATTAATAATTGGGTTTCAAAACAATGCACAATCAGCGGTAGTTTACGTAACCTCCATCCTAAATCAAATGATCAATCATCCTGAATCAAATCCCATTTCCTTCTCATCCCAAGATCCAGCAACAACTGAAGATCGACCTCTTAGGACTACATGCATACTACATGAATATAGGACTTTTCTATGAATGAAAAGCAATATTACATATTTTTTCGTTTGCTGCTTTTATTCTACTTAAACAGTACACAGCTGATAATTTTTCACAATATATTTTACATAATTTACAAATTTGTATAAAATAAATCTCACACCTAGGGATCATCACGATGTCACTGCTGAATTTAAGGAATAGTAATACTTTGCATGGCGATGATACCATTAATCTTCCAGCCTAACATTCTATAATTCTCAATAATTGGGTGTTTAATGTAGGGTCATCATGATTCCTATTATATTTCCCACACACACACACCCTGTTCAGCACCATTATGTTGTTAGCAGATCTTGTAGAAACCACAATTCATGAACTATTACATACTTGCCTACACAACCTTCTAGAAAAACTAGCCCGAATAAAATAACAGAATAATAATTCCATTTGGAGTAAAGATCTAATTAAGATTGAATGGGCTTCACTTCAAGTCATAATAACAGATTGGTTTCTATTCTATCTAGTACTTTCACCTAACCTATGCTCTAATTAATCACCACCCCTTTACATTCATAGAGTGAAGACTTCAAACCCTTTCATATTTCTACCGAGAACACTTGAGTGACCGATCAAATTTTGCACCAGTTGCCAGGCTTCCCATTTTCAGAACCCAAAATATTTACTTTCACAATATATTTACCAAAATCTATGATCATCTTTTGCTTAACGAAAATTCCAGCATTTTTTTCTGAAATACCATTCGTTCACTTCGAGTTTAGTACACAACCAAGAAATGACTTCAATAACCATCACCGTATGTTATCAGGAGATAAAAGCTGCAAGCAACATTCAACCAACTAGGGATATTTTTTACACAACGTACTAATAAAATTGGGCAACACTGCATTCTGACAGTAGTTTATTAAAAAACTTAACCTTAATACACCTATCGAAGGAATCTATCCTTGTAGCAAGGAACATGAGTAGCGACCTGTTAGTGAATGTTACTTAAGCTAACTTCATCAGTCATTCTATGAAAGTACATATAAGCAAATATTACTCCCAAGGAGAAAACTTGTTTTTCTAAGAAATTCAAATAACTGAAATGACAAATTATTGCATTAAAAATTATTGAAACAAAAATTATTATTATGGCTATATACCGGTTAAGGTAGGTTAAAAACTGAGTCATATCCTTCAGATTTTCACATTTGCGGTGCCCTATCAATCAACACTATTCCTTACTTCATCTCAGCATGCATCCTACCCTTCATCCCTTCCATAGAATCTATTCACTTTCTTCCCCTTCCACACTTACCCAACATCTTTTATCACTGCCTTTGGTAAATCCTTCACCCTAAACCTCTTTCCACCACCAACTTTTTTTGCCCTAGTCCCCTCAAGAGTTTATTTTCCTCACCAAGAATACCACTCTTCCTTTGTCTTTTTATTTATCCACCCACCACTCTTACCCTCTTCATCTTCCTCCAAACCTACGTCTCAAATGCCTGCAGACTTTTCTCATCCTATCACAGTTTCTGCCCCATGCAGCACTAATTGTTTTAAGTACCTAGGTTATACTATGGTTTCCCCACAACTTCATAAATATCAGGATGCACAATGCAAAGTATGATGGCAGAGTTAACCTTCCCATGCCTCTGCCATAATCACCTCACATACCCTGACTGGTTGCATGATGGATGAACAACTGGGAGTACAAGAACAATACAATTCATAAAATAATAGGAGAATACAGACTAAGTTAGGAGATCTTTATTTCCCTTTAAATACAAGAACAAAATCAATAGAAGGGTTTTTTATGGGTAAAACCTGAAAATAATAGGTGTTTACATAAGAACAAAACCCAGCATAAAAAATAATAATCAAAGTTAAAAAAAGCGTGACTTTCACAGAATGAACTTTCAACCTTTTGGCAAACGGCAAGTTTTTTTCATTGTGCCTTGGTGGTAGTTATATACTTTTAAGGTATGCCCTGTAGTGTGAATGAATAAAAAGCAGTTAATTTCATTCACAAATCTCTAATAGACAATTGATGTGAATCAAGAGTCTCTGATTAAAAACTTTCTAATCTTAAATAAAAAATAATTTGACTTTTAAGAAAGATGTGTGATTTACAAGTCTCAAATCATTACTTGAAGTTAAAAATGTTTTTTTTATTAAAAACCTTCCTCATGGCCTGCAACCTTGACGTGATGGATGGGCATTTCAGTGACCCCTAGACCTAGCCTTGGGAGGGCTGCAAATATTGCTCCTGTTGGGCCCACCCGTAGTAGATAGATCAAAGTTTAGGAACCCGACGAAAGGTAATCCACATGATAATATCATGTTAAAACTGTTTGGAAAGGCTAATCTTGATCTAACAAACTACATATCTCTATCAAAGGATTTGATGGCGACCGGCCAAGGGGGAGCCAATGCCTCCTTGGCTGTTATCACAAAATCCTTGCACAACAAATGATACAAGGGCAATGACTACAGAAAAGACCAGAATGAGGAAGGAAAAGGGTGAAAATATGAATGTTGAATATTAGGGTGATTATGAGAGCTGGGAAGAAAACGAAGATGGAAAAAGGGAACTAAGATGTGTTGTGTTTATGTGAGGTGAGATGGAAGGACAGCAGAGACTAATGAAGTAAAGTTGGAGTAATTTATAGTGGAGTGACTAGAGTAACTGTGGAACTACATGCATACACTGTCTTATAGAAGAGGTAAGGTATAGAATAGGTACTAGTATTTGAAATAAATGCAAACTACTAATATTGTTCAGAAACAATGGGAAGTAACCAAAGGGAAGAAGATTGGGATGTGTATGAACAAGTAAAATAATCTTCAAGTTTCCTAGATTTTAAATAATTTGCTTTTTATTACTTTCATGAACCATCACATTTGGTAGCATTTCACAAAGTTTCGCCTCTCTTCCTGGAGGAGTCTTCAGACCTTACAACCTTTTTACCTGAACCACCTGCAGAAGGAGGCAAAACACTATGCATAAGGGGTCATGCATAAACTAAGCTATCATTTTTAGTGATTTTTTTACCCCCTCCCCCCTTCATTGATAACCCTAGTACTTTTCCCAAGCCCCCCCCCCCCCCCACATGCAGTGTTGTCTCTGCAAATGAAACTTTCAATTCAAAAATATTTTCTCATTTATTGAGAGTTTATTTTTAAGGATAGGTTAAAATAAGACAAGTAAACAAGCCAAACTAGACATAATAGAACTATCTAATCTCAATTGGAATAAGTAAAATTCATTTCTAATTTCTAAAAATCAACCATGAATCACGGGGCAAGGTGCCGTGCTCACCTATTTTGTTCTCTCCACTCCCCACATTTCCTACTGCTGCCTTGACAAGTGTTGTCACGAGGTCACTATTTAACCCATGAGAAGGTTAAAAAGTAAGTAATTTCATGGTATGAAGACTTGCAACATTGTAGAGACAATGGTTCAGTTACATTGAGTTAAAGTAGAAGCTTGGGATGTAATGAACACCCCACGCGCCCTTCCTCAAGTTAAACTCTGTAGCACTGTCAATGTGATGTTGACTAGTAAGAAAAATTAAGTCGATTTGTAGGAGCCACGTTACTTTGAGTGGACCCCCCCCCCCTCGTTACCTGCCGTAGTATTTAGGAGACTCTCTCCCGGGCCCCTAAGCTGGTAACAGTTTATGCACGACCCCTAAGCAACCAAACTTGATGGATCCTGAAAGTAAAAAAAGTGAACAAGAGGTGATAGTTAAGGAAGTGCTGGGCAGGCAAAATCAAATAGCGATGCGGGATAGGAATGCGGTGGATGGGGAAGGGAGGGTTGGGAAATAAGTGCTAGGGTATGGGCTGGGAATAAGAAATAACAGTGGTGGGAATAGATCTAAATATTGCATGAGGAAAAAATCAATAAAAATTAGTTTAATTCTCACCAAAGGCATAAATACACACAACAAATACCAGGAGTGACAGGAAGATATCAAAAAGATAATATCATGGTAAGGCAAGGTTTAGGAACTGTGTCTAAAATTTGCATCATTTTCCAGGATCATATGCACCCTCCGATCGCAATACACATCAGATGAAATGTAATACTCGACTCTTAAGGCTAAAAGAGGGTAAGAGGGTGGTAGGAGAAGTGGATTGTGGTGAGCCTTGGATGGGGTAAAGAAGAAGGAATACCATGAGCTATTGGACAGGAGCATTAGTATTAGGGATGATGTGGACATGGAACCACAAGGAAAATGTGGAAGAGCACAAAAAAGGACAAGTGTGGCAGCGAAAACAATTGGTTCCATGCAAATGAGAATGATTAACAAGCCATAGGTCACTTACGAAATTATTAGAAAAATAGAGGATAGAAGAAAGTGGAAAAGCTGAATACAGCTGGGTAGGAGGTAGAGAGAAACAGATCAAACTAAGACAAGAAACCAATATGGCAAAGGAAAACTGGTGAAGAAAATGTGCCAAAATGCTATAGAAAGTGGGAATGTAAGTGGGTTCACTATATGCACCCACAATGCCCTCCTATATATGCCCTACCAGGCAATGCCCTCCTATATATAGTTTGCCATGTTTGGCATTGTGGGCAGTTTAGGGTTTAGATAATGAGAATACGAAAGTACAGAAATTCTCAAGGAGTAAGACAACCAGTTAACATTTCGAATTACAGAAGTGGGACAAATCACACCTAATAAAAACGTTCCCTTGCATTAAAGTAGGTCGAGCTTTTGATGAAAAGGGGTAAATTGATGTGGACAAAGAGTACTGATTTTGCAAATTATTAATCGCTTTTGAATGAACCAAGGACCTTTAAGAAAAACTGTGGTTATAAATTTGAAATGGAGCATGATACAGTGTACTTGGGAAATTTGTATCCTGAGAAAAGAGGAGGATAAAAAAGAAGCTGAAGAGGGAGGTGAGGTGATCAATGGAGAAAAATAAGCTCTGTAAACAAGAAGCTACCCAAATGTCTGACAACTCGGCATATGCCCAGGACTCTGCACCAGGCTTTGATGTTTATAAAATATATTTATGTTTCAGTTCACCTTATAAATTATTTTGAATAAGTGTTTCATTTTTGAAAATCGAAAGTGGCTGAGTGAGAAGTCTAATTAGCCCTGGATATAGTTAGGTATGCATAAATGTAGTAGCAAGGGGAAAAATGAAATAGGCAGAAAGTGTTTAGAGAAGATACTGAGGGAGAGGAATAACTGATCGAGATCAGTGTACTCATAGGTGTATCCAGGGGGGGGGGGGTGTTTTGGTGGTTGTAACCCCCCCACCCCCACCCAAAATGATAAAAAATGTAAAAATGATGCAATTACACATGCTAATAGTACACCTATAGATCACTTTCCATAACATAATATAACACCTTCAAAACATCATTTTAAGATGCATATTTTTCAAAATTCCCAGACCCCCCATTCCCGAGGGGTATGGGGGAATTCCAATCCCCCATACCCTCGGGTGGTGAATCGCTTTATTTTGAAACCCTTCAGACGCTTCTATATACGACTATGAGTGTACTTCAACTGATGGTCCATGGAAGTGCGTATCCACAAAAATTTCCTGCCACCATACTGCAGTCATGAACACACTTTCTAAAAATAATCTGAAACAATGTCATACAAAGTAAAAATGTTTAATTATAGCATCTGATTTCATAAATGAAAATATCCACATCGTTTATTCTTTCTGTCTTGGCCGGCATATGGTCCATGATATATTTCCCTGTTTTTACTAATGTACAGAGGTATTTTTGTGTGCAGGGGTAAAAATTTTGAAGAGCGCTGACATACATGCCAGAACAGTAAAATGTATCTAAAGTGGCAATGTGAAATCGGGATGAGAGAGTAACATAGCTACCAGGCTACTTAATGGAGCATCTTCATATCCACCCTGGGTGGTGCCTTCATCATGACCTCCTGTACCTTCCCAACCTTACCTACCATGGTATGAAGGGCCTATGAGGGCTGACTTTTAAAAAATACATCACCAATATCACATCCATTTATTTCAAGTACGTTTTGCCCAAACCTTAGGACTCTTCAGGGATTAAAACACTCATCTCAATTGTTTGACTTAACTTTCATTGAGATTTGGGAAAGGTCTGAATCGCAATTCATTCAAATCTTAGTAATATTTGAAAAATTAATCACAATTTGTGATTCATGATTTCCTATGGCAAATCATTCCAAAAACCTAGGTTAAATCAAGTGGTGCAGTGTTGATGGAAATATTCATAGATAAATAGTGCATGACCACTTCAATATTGTACAAATGTTATAAATGTCATCTAATTATTAATTTGCAGGATTTTAAGTCAAGGTAACTAACAAAAAAAAAGGTTCAATCTAAATTTTGTGAGGAAAGTATTTCATGGCTTTATGAGAAGCTCACAGGAGAAGTATTAAGCACAATATCATTCAAGGAGGTTCCCCTTTAACTGTACATGAGTCAAAATGAATACTAGATATAACAATATTTTGTTTGATAGGTATCAAAATCCTGCTTTTGCTGATCATGTGCGTTAGTTATTGAAAACCAAAATTAAGGTACATAATATACAGGTTATTCCATGAGTTTATTAATAATGAACACATTGCCATAGATGCCGACTGCAGTGCATTTTTATGAAATTACCACATTTTTACTACAATTATTGCAGTAATTAGATAGCTAAGAAAATAAGGCATTACTACTTTACTTAATAAGGCAACTACCTACATCTACTTTATTTTTTAACCAATATTTTGGCATTTGACGCTTCTTACAAACAGTTGAAATGGAATTAATATTAAATAGAGAAATTACTACTTCTACCCTTGTTTCAATTACATTCTCTCATTAAACACCACTTAATTGTAAGTTCAATTTGCGTGAAAAAAGCGATGAAAGGTAACATATTGATGTCCATATCCAAAGAGGGCATGTTTTTCTGTAAGTAAGCATCCATAGCATGAAAAAAATACTTCCATCATTTTACGGTGGAACTAACTTAAGTACCCCAAGGCAGAAAATTTGTCTTCAGAGCTTCTTTAGTACATTTCATTACAGACTACAAAACTTACATTCTTGAGCCATATCCAGACCTAGCATAAAGAAAATCCATCCCGGTTGTTCTTGAATCAATGAATATTCTATATCTTATACATTCTTACCCAAAATATATGCAGTAATTTGGATCTAGCACAATGAAATCCTATATGTAAATACATAGATATTATGAACACCAAATGCATTCCCATATGACAAAAGGCATTAAGGGAAAAAAAGCTCTATTGATCCAAGGGAACTTATTTTATTTCCTTAAATACTGTGCACTGTTTTTATGCAAGGATGGGAGCAATAGATAGCAGCCATGACATAAATGAAGAAGAGGATGAAATTTCACGTGTTTTGTATTCCGGAACTAGCAAATTCCCAAAAAAACACAGTATAAACTTAAGGTGATCAGTAGATAATACATAATGGCAAAAATCAGTTATAAAAATGAAACCATGATGGAACCAACATTTATAAAATGTGAATATCGAGGTGATATTAATTTGATCAACCTTGGTTGGTAGACATTAGAAAAAAAACGTTTTTTCCTCCCTCAAACAAAGATTTTGCAGTGATCATCGTACTTACCTCACTTATACCAATGTGTCAGTATATCTCCATCTCCATATTTGATTTCTGGTTTAAAAGTGACTATGTTATCAGTCTCTCGTTGTCTGCAACTTAATATAATGAGAAGCTCCTCTTCATTTTAGAGGGAAAAGAATTGATGGCTGCCTTGCTCATGTTGTGGACTTCTGTTTGTAATATCCACCTTATAGTCATGTTTCATTAAAAAAAAATCCTGAAAGCATATCAAACATACTTGTGATCATTCCTTTTCCACCAACAACACACCTCTCATCCTCGGGTAAAAACAGAAAAAATGTAGTCATATTAACAATAGACTAATACTGAAATACAAGGATACTGAAATACAAGGATACTGAAATACGAGGATCATACTAAGGTTACACCCAAATCAGTAATCCTATAGATTAATGAAAATTTGAAAATGATTATAGAAAATAATCAGTAAATGGTTTTTATAAATACCTTTTCTATCTTTTTAAATATGTGGATCCCTATGGATTAGAGATCTCCAGCTTTGGTAAAGCTAGCCAAGGAAGAAATGAAGCCTTTCTTAGCCTGGTTTTGGAAATGGATCTGAAAAAATAAGCAGATAGAAAGTAAAAAATGTATAAAGTAAGATGAAAATATGTAGGTACATACAGCAAAGAGTACTTGCAGAGGTAGAAAATTAAAGCCTGATCCAGGCATTGCAAAGAAGACTAAACTTGCTAGGAACATAATATAATGTAATGCAGGCTAAAAGCGGAAAACATACAGAGAAAAATACTAATGCTAATAATGCAAGTGAAAGGACACTAAAGAAAACAGATTTAAAATTCGCAATAAAAGGTTGAAAATTACAATTAGGTACCTTAGTATTTTCTTAATGCAGGTTGTACTACTTTCATGAGCAATTCATTTTTATATCATCAGGAAAAACATTTTTTAGTAGGTATATAAAACTACACAAAAAAAGAGGCCCACTGTCTATTTCAGTAACAACTGTACATGTTTGCTGTCAGTTTGAAGCCTGTTGAGTGCCTGTTGGAGATTTAGTGAACATAATATGAACAATCTCCCACTACACACAAATGTAAAAACTTGGAAACAGCCCTCCAACAGTTTGTACTCTGTTTGCAGCTTGTTCCTTAACAGACAGACAACGGACATTTCAGTGACGATAGTGAACAGACTTAACAGGCAGGGGTTGGTTAGTTTTCAGTTTCACCAGACAGGCAACAAACAGACAACAGTGAACAGGCACTCAACAGGCAAGGGCTGGTTGATTGTCTATTCCACACAACAGGGAACAAACAGACAACAGTGAACAGATTTTCAACAGGCAGGAGCCGGTTGGTTGTGCGCTTTGCCAAACAAAGAATGAACAGACAACAGTGAACAGACTCAACAGGCAGGGACCAGTTGGTTGTCCAACCCATACCTGGCGGCCCAATGTATCTGTTATTTTAATTCTAGTTTAATTTTTATTTGTGTATCGGTGTTAATTAATTTCCATTATACATGAAATAAAATTTCTGTGTGTTTATTGGTGTACCGGTACATTCAGAAATCATCTCCTTTCAACATTTCGGCAAATTAGTTGTCTTGATTGAAATGTGAAGAAGCATGAGGGAATTGGAAAAAATATTGTTTATTCTCAGTAATATTGCATTGATATTCATACTATGTGGCAATATAGGTTTCAATTCATTAATGCCTGATAACTGTTATCGTGATAGGATGGCATTTTCTCAAACTATCACTGAATTTCATTTAAAAATTAGTTCTAGAAGTTACATTAACCTTCAGAAGAGGCCATGTATATAAGACTTTCTTAACATAGGATGTTTGATTTCAGGTGCGAGTATATGTGCATTGAGCCGTAGGGAAGAGAATCGTGCGAGACCGATACAACATAGTTAGGTAGATATAAGGTAGGACATAGTAAAGCATGCCAGCATGTTATAGAACTTATATAGTATTGCATTCTAAAGCAAATTATCATTTTTTTATTTTTAGAGGACAGGGAACAGTTATATAATTCCTGGAGAACGGGCTGCAATCAATATAGATACACCAACAGCCAACAAAGAGGCAACAAGACTATAACCAGGAAAGAACAGTCTGATAACAAATTAGCAACAGTGAACAGGCAGCGCACAGGCTCCTACCTGTTACCTGACCGTTCAGAACAGGCAGTGACAGCGAGCTGGCAGTGCACAGTCCCCTAACTGTTAACTGGTTGTGGTCCAACAAGCATGGAGCAGAGAATGCCGCTTCTCACAACAGGGAAAGAACAGACAAGTGACCCTCTTCTCACAGACTAAACAGGCAAGGTGTTCGAATTTACATTCTACCAAACAACACCTGTCTGTTGTCTCTTGGACAAGAAACAGGGAACCAACAGCCTACCGAACAGGCATTATTGTTACTGAAATCGACAGGGGAGGCTGGTCATAAAAGTTAGGAGAGAACAATCTTAAGCAAGTAGAGCCATTTAACCTTTATCGTACAGATTAAAATTCCTGTTTTGGATGCTGCTAGCCGGATTTAATTTTGAACACTCAGTAGAATCTCAATTGGTTTAAATACCACTTCCACCATACAATATATTGTATGCACGGCCATAGGACACCACATCCCAGGATAAATTTAAATTTACCCTAGTCCTTAAAAGGTTAATTACTTGGGTAGTATATTGAAAGAAAACTGGAATAGTAGCAAAGACATGAGGAGAATTGCACTAGCAAAATAAGTGCTCAGGAATAGAAGGGAGTTGAAAATGGGGTCTATGGATTAGGGTATAAAGAAGAGGCAGTTGAAGAATTAAACCCTCGAGCTGTGGTTGACCCACCGAGGCTTTCCAGCCTGTTCTGCGACAAAGTGAATGGGGGTAGGAATGACCTTTCCATCAGAATGTAGGATCTACGTGCACAGCAGTCTGCCTGGCGAACATGGCTGCTACATTCACAGCAGAGAAAGGGTTAACATGGAGTGTGGCATTTAAGGGGCATAAATGTGGATTCTGAGAAAAGAATATGAGAATAGGCTTCTGGTGTTCAAGATGTGAAGGAGAATGAAAAAGGTGAGGCAGGCAGAAAGACAAACAAAGACGTTATCAGCATGGTGGTTGATGAGAGGAAACATCTGGAGGAGACTAGGAGGCAGAGTAGGTGGTTGAAAGAGGTAACAATGGACAAAGGGTTGTTGAAGGCCGTGATAGAGGGAAGGATGTTGGGCAAGCGGGGAAGGGAAGGAAGAGAATAAATATAATGGATGGGATGAAGTGAGGTGGCACATATGCTGGGATGATGAAAAATTGTGTTTGTACATAGCACGCTGAGGATGTTCAAAGACTTCCATTTAAACCTGCGTTAACTGGTAGATGACCTTAATAATAATAATTGGTACTTTCATATTTAAATTCTTTTAAAAGGAAAATATTTTGTATAAAAATAAATTACCCCAACTGGCACCACATAAAATTAAAATAAATCTGCACCAGTAGAATCCTGTTTAAATCTTTCCTCTGACAAGAATGAGCGAAATATTAAAGAATCCACTTTCTTACCTCTTGCTATCAGTGCCAAATTTCTCAATGCTCTTGTCCAATCCCATAAATAATCCAAAGGGAGCAGATAATAAAAGAATTGAAATTTTTTAACTCAAAACAATACAACTATGTACCTATCCCGATATAACTAGGCAATTTGCTCAAAAAATTCACTATTGATATTATAATAATTGCAGTTAGAATTTGCGTATACTACCATAGGCGTATCTAGAAGCGTCTGAAGGTCACCACCACTGAAGGTGGGGTTTTATATGGGGGTATGGGGGTATTCCATACCCCCAATGTTAACTTTTTTATCAATGGGGGGTTATAACCCCCAAAATCCCCCCCTGGATACGTCTATGCATACTACTGAATTTTAGTGGTAATTTTATCTAATTAAAACCTTTCTTAATCATTCTCTGATATTAATGAAAAAAGAGGATTTCCTTCAATCATGACAGCTAGATCTCAGCCAGCTGATTCCTTAAGGATGAGAATTTCAGCACAATGAATCCAGTTTCTAATTTATTAGGATGCCCGAACAGCTAGGTAATGGTGCTGAAATCAGTATTTTTACTTGTCTTATATTAACTTGCTTCGTGAGTTTCATCGCATATCTATTACCCAATATTTGAACCCCTTCCCGTTGTTCAATCTTTCCCAAATTTTGCATACATGTTTAATCTCGATGACAGTACATGAACCAATCATTATATTTACTAATTATCAAGTAAATCTACTAAAATTAAATGGTTTCAATTTTATATTTATTTATCCTAACATTACGCAACCCGCATTACACTATCTACTAGCAGTCAGCGCTGTTGCGATTCATTGCAACCATCATTTTGGCAATTATATTGTGAAGAAATGCTAATGATTTAAATTTCAAAGAACCGTTGAACAATTATATGAAGACGGATTTTCAACTTGCTTCGTGAGTTTAATCGCAAATCTATTACACAATTTTTGAACCCCTTCCCATGGAACCGTAAGAAATTTTACTTAATTTGTTAAATTAATACAAGTGTGAAGACTGAAAAGTAGAAAAAAAAGCATTTTAAAAACTGGTCTTATTTCAATATGCACTAAAAAGTAAAAAATAAAAATGCACTAAAATGAAGAAAATAAATTTTAGATTGAAATTTACAAGTTAAGAGACCTATTCCAAATTTATAAATATATTAAAGTTGAAAGTGAAATTGAATATTTGTTTACTTTATCTGTGCAATTCATCGATAATTATGAGGCAAGAACGTATAATCGTACGTCTAATCGATCATCATGATTATAAGACCAGGGTGCTCAAATTCAACTTAGTAAATTACTTTGCACCCTGGTCTTATAATCATGATGATCAACTAGATTATCAATTAAGACTTACTTCCAATTAAGGTTCTTGCCTCATAATCATCGATGAATTGCACAGATAAAGTAAACAAATATTCATTTTCACTATCAACTTTAATATGTTTAAAAATTTGGAATAGAAGGTCTCTGAACTTTATAAATTTCAATCTAAAATTTATTTTCTACTTTTTAGTGCATTTTTATTTTTTACTTTAGTGCATTTTGATGTAAGACCAGTTTAAAAAAATGTGTTTTTAATATATTTTTTATAAATGAAATTGCTTTACGTGCAAACACAGCACAATTATACTGTCCAACTATAGGCCATACACTCAAGCTTTTACGAAAGAATTCTTAAATCCTATGTATTATACATACGTCTTACTGGCATAAAAAACAGAATTTGGCCATTGTGCTGATTTACGATATCCCTTAATGCAATTTCTGGCATGCACCAATAAACCTAATCCCAGTAAAACTGAGGAAAATCAATATAAAAGGATTTATCTCTGAAGACCTGCTAAATAGAATGACAAAATTACGTTTGATGATGCTCAAACAAAAAAAAGGAGTTCTTTTACTACACCTTATTAAGAATAACAGAAACATATCTGTACATGGAAGAATTACGAAAAAAATTACATTCCCAGGAAAAGGGATACCTCCTTACAGACTTAAAAGCTGCAAATGATGACATGGCGATTTCCCCTCCACAGGCTGATCCTTTAGATGTTTTGTTTTTATTTCGTAGGTCATAAACTGCTTCGCAAATATTACCTTATCGCCTTACGGGCCACTCCATTATGGGTTGTTTATATGCTGCTCTCAAATACTGTAAAATTGAATTGAGACTAAAATCAATATATTAAAATTTCGCTAACTAGTACGTACAGAAAAGCATTCTCAACAGATGTATCCCATCAACCCTAACTTTCCAATTTAAGGATCTACATTCCACCACTAACCAACAACATTTAAGCAGTGAAAAAAGGACTTAACTAGTGCGAAGACGAAGGTTCCATTATTTCCTGCTCCAAAAAATGAAAATGTATATTCGTTTCTTCAGCACAATAGGACGAAAGTATAAGGTTGCGCTCCTGGTGATTAGCAAAATCGTGATAACGATCTCGATTCCATAGGATGGTAGGCACGACCGAAACGGATTGGCTTTTCATATAGTCTTTACCACTCTTAGGAGAGGGAGTGGGTATCAGTGAATTAATAGCACGAAAGTAATGCATAATATGTGAAAGGATGACGTCCCGTTAAGAGTGTAGACACTCAGAAATCCTACCCACCAGCTGGCAAAATGCCCAATGCCAAAGATAGGCCACGGTCAAACACGAATTGCCTAGGGCCGGTTCCCAATCGTATTTGATTTGCGTTCACCTTACTATCTCATTTCCAAAAACTCACCCCTTAAAATTGATGTTTGGTTAATGTGCACTTTACTCACCCACACTCACAGCGATTTCAGCCTTAAATCCGCCACTACTACATTCTCTAGCAAAGCGCGTACCTGCCTCTTCGCCAACGCATATCAAAGCTTGTGAACAGGTGGTCGGCGTGGTCGGTTGTGGTTGAATACGGTCGGCGTATTTGGCCACGCGAAAACTTGGTAATACAAAGAAGCACAATGACATATCACCATAAAAAATAGCTGAAGTAAAGCGCGTACAACAGGGTTCTCACTGCATATTTTTCACTTGAAACTCCACGAAATTTAGCTATAATTCACAAGATTAATATTTACACACACTTATAGGATAGGATACACACTTCAAAGTAGGCGTACTAGTGTGCAATTCAACAATTAGAACATCACTTAAGTGACCGAAAACATCCCCAACACCCTTAATAAAAAATTAAACGAGTCGACCAAATCTGCACATTTTCTTTAATAACTTACTCGCTGAAACTACATCCCCTGATAGTTATTCACAGCCTTCCAATCCTTTAATTCTTCCAATTGCAGAATCAGCATATCACAGCAACGATCGGCGACCGTCACATCTGACTTGGAATGAAACGCAGCGCGCAGTGGCCTTTTCACTTACACTCAAAATATAGAAAAACTACACTTGCACTATAAGATGTTTTCATCTAGATCTCTTGTTCAAATTGACATTTACCTATTTGTGGGGATGCAAGGTTCGATAGCATATACGATAAACGTTTGCCTATGGAGTACAGTTTAAACAATTCTACGCAAAATATGAAATAACTCACTAGGAAATAGGGCAGCATTTGTAACATCGAATGCCGAGAGGCAAATAGAGTATTATCGGGGTTTTGGTGAAATGCGAACTGGAGCCGGCTTCGGAATCTCTATTCTCTTGAATCTAAAGGGGTCAACCGGCCAATTCCACGGCTACAAATAGGATTAGTATGTACGTCGCACATTAAAATCTTCCACACTGACGGATTTTGAACCCCTGCTGCCAGCATGGAAATCCAGATTTTAACAACCGCACACATCGAAACTCAAACTGGCAATACAATAATCAAAGTTCTCCCCATTCCACCACGTCTGTTTTTACTGAGCCTCTCGTAAATAGCAGCAATATTCCTAAGTACCTACCTAGGTATATTTCAGCAAAATGAGCAACACTATCAAATTGAGCAAGTCTTTAACAAAACCAGTCCCTTGGCCACCCAAGTATCGGAATCAGAGCGATAAATATAGGTGCTAAAGCGGGAGGAAACTAAAGAGGAGAACATTTGAAAATCCATGAATTTAAATTAAGTAGATAGGTACCTAATGGCTTACTTTGTCTCGAATGAGCATTCCTAGGAAAATAGGATTGACGTCCATCATCGAAACTGATAATATTAAACAACAGATATAATGAAACAAGCGAAACTTGACAATATATCTAATTCCGAAATAGACCAATCGGTAAGACATCCACCACGGTGGCACTTGACCCCTTCGAGACCTCCCAAAGAAACCATTGCATATATTTTTACACAACGTGGCGTAACTCAAAATAAGCAACAGGAAAATCACTCCATGATGACAGGTGCATCCCACTCCCTAACCTCGCAGGGTGATTGACGGATGATCTCCCATGGTCGCGGCGAGAGAAGTTGCCCCGAATCAGCAAGCAAGCAAGCAAGCAAGCAAGCAAGCAATTCGCAGGACGAGAGCTGAACCACTCTCTTAAGGACTCACATTAGACTAGTTCATCTCCAACACGCTTTTTTACTCTGCTGTCACTATCGAAATAACATTATGCCACCAGAAATCTAAAAATAAGCTATGCTACAAAATAATGTAAAGAATAGAGTAAATGTAGTTACTATTTCTACGTAAATATTATAAAAAGTGTCAATTCATAATTATCACTCGCCAGAATAAAATTAACTTTTTTTTAATTGACTCACGTGATCAAGAATTTTGCACTTATCGTCCAAGGGCTTCTTTAACGAAAGCGCTGCAAGCATTTTAGACTTCACTGAAAAAGAAAACCGAGGTAGGGTAACGTTAATTTCCACCACACATGGAAAATTACCACGTCCAAGTCACGTACGCCGGTAGTCATAAAATGCCAGATCCTCCTCGTGCCTCTCTCCGTGAACAACTGTGAACTTCCTCGTGCGCTTGCGCGCTTGTGCCGGGGGCGCGATACTAGCGACGCCTCGCTTTCACTAATAAAAAAATAAAAAACAGTCTACATGATCGGCGGGGTATGTGAAACGGATGAATTTATTCATAAATAGAATTTGATACCAGAGATTCGAGATTAATGATTTAGTAAACTTACTACTTAGCGGGGAGAATAACGAATGATGAATAATGGTAATCCTTAATGTTTTACTTATTCCCTATTCTTTTAAATTCTTACGAGGAGTTCAAATTTCAATGTAATTAATAACTGAAGTGGCTTTTTATTATTTCCGGGGTCCATCGCGGGTGGTTGACGACGCCTCCAGGAAGAGTGGTGATGCGTTGTAATAAAGTATCCAAACGCTATGAATCCCAGAAATAATAAAAAGCAAATTATAAAAAATCGCGTAAACCTGAAGAATAATTCCACTTGAAGTTATTCATGTTTTTTTCTCAACCACATGGTTAATTCTTCTTTCGATCTGGAGTTTTGGTCAAAAGCGAAGGTTCACGATTTTGTTGCCAACGTTTCGCTGAAGTTTGTTAGAATTACCATAGGCTATATTAACTTTAGTGAAACGGTGGCAACGAAATCCTGAGCCTATTATTTTTTTTACCAAAACTCGAGATCGAAAGACGAGTAAGTTTTTCAATTATTCTAACTTTTAGGCATGTGCTAAAATGTAAACTTATCAGGTTTTTTTCATTTCAATTACAAATTGGTATGGCCATCACTCATCTGCTTTGTATTTATCCCTCGTTTTCCCCATTGAAAGCCAATCTCACATTGACTCCGCCTCCATCCAATGTAAATAGCACTTTAACTATCACTCCAATTGCTATCTCTCACCTCTCCCTTCACCATCCAACTCTCCTTCCACCTCTATTCACATAATCCAGAAAATAATGCCTATTTCTATTTCCTATTTCATGCTCACCAATATCCCCTCTCTCATCACCACCTGCCAATTTGGGATAAGCCCCATAGTTTTCAGTTTAATTGTCTCTAATTTCAGTCTTTTTTTATTCTAGGGAATAGGTACCCTTACAAAAAAAGTAATACTCAAGATTCAAGTACTTAGTATACTTTTCTCAGAGTAGCAATGTTGTGTTCCATGGTGGAATGTCTGCAATTCCCGATAACGTGGCCAAGGTGCGTAGCACTACCCTTCCTTTACACTCGCTAAAAACTCTTCGGCCTACCCTCCGATTACAATCGCCCTACACTCCATGGAGTGTAAGGGAAGGGTAGTTGGACAGACTAGAAGTCTGTCCAAGACAATAGCGCAGTTGAAACACTGATTTGGCTACGAAAAAGTTAAGAGTAAAAACATTTTTCACAACCATATTATTTAAACAAAGGCCACAATAATGGATTATTCGGTCACGTGATGCCCTCCCCAATCGGCATTGGACGTGTTTACAAATAGGTTGCAATTCTGCCAACTGTGCTATTATCTTGGACGCACAAAGAAATTTCAAGCACTAAAATATGTAAGAAATTTCTACTTGCATTAGCGAACTGCAGAAATGACAAAGCTACTGTATTTATTCGTAGTATCTTTAGTGAACGTCAAAATTCAAGTATTTGTGTCCACCAGGCCATTGAAAAATATCGCGTAAAATTTTAGCCCTGGTACGGAGGACAGCAGGACAACCTTGATTGGCCACAAAAAATTGAGATACTTAATTGTTGCGGTTTGAAGAAGTTAAGATCAGAATAGCTCAAGTATGAAATGAATTTTACAAGAGGGAGAGTATGCTGACAGTTAGTAACAAACTCAGAAGCACTTTAATAAAATATATCTTTGGAGCAAGCCTGACAATGACAATGAAGCCTGTACAATTAACAGCTGCATAGCAAAAGAGATTGGAAGAATTACGTATTCGTTTTCACCGAAAAATAATGAAGATCAAATAGCCGGAGAGAAACACCAATGAAGAAGTCCTACGAAGAGATGAAAAAGAGAGAAAAGAAGTATAATGAATATCTTCGAAGAAGGTGACACAATCTTTTTGGACATTTTGCGACACAGCAGCCTGTAAATCACTTATCAGGTAAATAAATTCATTTGTTAAGCACATTCATCAGTGTAGGCCAAAATTACAGCAAATAAATTAAGATATTAAAGCTTATATTGATGCAAACATAACGAATGCAAAAATTATAGCCAATCAAGGCATTGTAACCGGTGCCGCAGGGGTTACTGCATTCTTACTTCCCTTGCAACTTGCAATACGAGGGGTGAATCTGTTTTTTTTATCATCCGGTATATATTATAAATATCGATTGGCTTTCCCTGTAAACGGTGTATTCTCATATTTTGCTCATTTCTTGAAGCTTAAACATTATTGAACTGCTGATATCATTATCAAACTTATAAAATAATCATCTGTCCCCAACGGTCAGGCAACACGCAGAACAAATTTCGCGTTAAAACACCTACGCAAATATTTCCTAATTTATTATCCTTCGAGTTTTCTATGGTTAAAACAAGCATTACATTACAATGAAATTGAATACGTCTTACGATCAAAAGATCTTTAATATTAATGATCATCTCCGCACAATAAGTGAATCAAAAGATGATACAAAGAAAGTCAATACGGAGAGTTCACCGTAGATTTTTTAGCATCGGCACATTTTTTTCTGTATCCATCAATAACCCGATAACAGTGCCTAATTAAATTCATTAGATAAAAATCTGGAAATTTTGGCCCAACCTAACATTTGTGCACAACGATTTTTAACAATTAATTCTAATAAGTTTAGCAACAACGATAGAATGGATAATTATCCATTGTATATAATTATATTATTATATTATAATCTGTGGAAGAAAATATACCTGTCTTTCTAACTGCTTATTTAGCCAATTTATTGACATTACACAATTCATTGTTTACGGGGGTAATAATGAAAAATAAACCACTCGGTAGTCTTCATATCCTACTAAAGGCATTGCACTAATTGACTCCAAAAGGTACAATATGCTATAATTTTATCGAATAAAAAATCAAAATGGAACTGTAGCACGGAGGATATAATGAAGTACTCATTTAATGAGAAATTTCAGTACCAATGATTACATTCTTAGTGAATTCAAGAAAGATAACATAATTTGGTACTACACAATGGTATGAATTTCTAAATGGATCCATCTAAGGCTGCGAGAGGTTCATGAAGAATGAAAAATTAGATTTTCCCACAGTTGACCTAAAATTATTAAAACAAATTATTAAGAACATTATCAAGATTAGCTGCGACTGCGGCATTTCGGACTGCAATTAGATTTTAAAAATAAGGAACAGCCTAAGTCAATTAAAATCTTTTTGATCCTTCATGAGGGTGTAAAGCAATAGGTAAGTCAAATAAAAAGAGGAAAGGTAATTGAATTGTTTTCCATTATGTTTAGAATAGTAGGGTTTCATTACCTCTCCTCTTTCATCATAGGTCTTGAGATATTTAGGATAGAGTAAACAAAATTCTCAAAGTTTCGCATGTGCCATCTTGGTAAAAAAAATTGCTGCCGCGAGAAAACGAGGGGGAATGGAATTTTAAAAACAGTTGCATTCAACTAATAATACATGCAGGTAAGTGAGTGCAAAAAAATGAGATTTTTTTTCGAAAAGGGCCATTCAACTATCCTTGGACCATTTCACATGGAATGATACTATGGTACATCACGCACGAGACCAGGGAATTAAACAGTCGAATGCACAGATTTTTAAATACCTAACTTCGAAAACGAGGAATGTAATATCTACCAAAAGGACCGGATGAATTGATTATTTCAACAGATAGCCCTGATTATTTGAGTCTCGGTATGAAGCTCTAATTATTAAGCTAACCACTCTCAGCAGACACCACGCACGCCTGCGTTAGTTATTTTTGTAAATAAAAAATGTTACTGACCTCGAAAAAGTTGCTTATGCTTTCTTATTATGTAACGCAGTGGGTAAATTGCGCAAATCCACCCGCTGCCACACAAATTCAGATAACTTAAGATTTAAAAAAAAATGCTAATGAGGAAAAATACTCCAAAGTCGCAAGGGGAAGAATATGCATGCTTTACTGGCGTATTTTTTACTGAAGTTGTTTCAAAACGGAGGAATTGCCGAAATAACATTGGTTAGCTTGGAAAGTGCTCTCAGGGCGCTGTAGGATGATGGATGAGTTGATCAACGATACTTGATCCGGTGTCGAACGGTGATTTTCATCAGAGAACCAATTTATCTTTAATTATGTCTAACATCGAGGCGAACAATAATGGTAAATAAAAAATATAAACAATTAAGCATTCTTTTTTGAAAGTAATAAAATTTTAATAAAAAAATAAAAAAAATCTTAACATCGAGCTAAAAAAGAAAAAAATAATATTTTCTCAAATGAATGAAAGTTTAGCCTAGAACTGGAAATAAATACATTCAATTCAAGGAAATTAGGCACACAATGGATTACCTATGAGCATAAATAGAAAAAAAATAGGTTTTCAACAATATAACATTTTTAAAGTTGTCTATATATGAAAGACCACAACGAAAAGACTGGGGCCCTCATACATTTTCGATATCCACATACTTAAATTCATTTAATATGAAGATTTTGGTCTTCAATTGAATAGTGAGTTTCAATGCACAATTTATAGAAAATCTTCAAATTAACTTAAGTTAAGGTGGAAAAAACTTCAAATGCAAATGTTGCAAGAGATCACTGAGTCCGAATTGCATAAGAAATGAGATTAAAGTGCCAAACAAGTAAAATCTCACTACTAATGTCTGTCGGAAATTTTCGAATCGTTTCAGCATTACACTAATAGCAACAACATTCTTAAAAGATAATTGATGACTTGAAAAAATATGGGTGCATAACTCGATTTACTAACTGGACTACATTTATCGTGGCCTTCCGAACTGCCACGAAGGAGTGACGGTGGGAGTTGTTTTGGACGAGCGCGATACAAGGAAAAATCTTACCCAAATGCAAGGGACTTTCTGCTGGGCGTATTCCTACTGCAGTAATCCTGAATAAAGTGTTTCATTCTTCAAAAGCTCCGAACAAGGAGGAATTCACCATTCACTTCGGTCATCTTAAGGAGAAACCAAACTAAGAGGTCGCTGAAGAAAAAATGGATTAAATATGAATCCAATGAACATGAATAGCTGTAGCTCCCGCAAACGTTCCTGGCGCAGACCTGCGCGGACTAGGCAGGGGAACCAAACAACTTCGCGAAAAAGTCACGAGGCACACACATGTAAGGCATGTGGTTAAAATTACCCATCGTTACGACTTTACTAGGAACCCTATCTTGAGATCTCATTTTGAGACGAGTCGAAACGGGATAGCAGGTATTAGTGAGTCATACCAATCCCTAGCGCTTGTGTAGACAGCAATTATTGAGTTCAAAAGTTTCAGCCAGAATGATGTAGAAATTCATTTATAACAGAGAGAAAAAAACCTTGCATTTTCCCACCTATATTTAATTAAATAAGATAGGTACCTTACACAACTAAATTCGCCGTAAAAGGCGGCATCTTCACGTGCAAAGTCCGTTTGCACACAAAAAAAATTTGGCAACTGAAGATGACGCCTTTGCGTCGAAACTAGTTTTGCATTGTAACTTCTTTATTTAAAACTTAGTGGAAAGATACATTTTTTTCTCACTCAGCAATAGAGAGGTTCTCCAACACTCCACCCTAAACAACCCTCCTCCCCTGTTTCGCAGGATTTTGAAAGTTTCGAAGCCCATGTCCCAAAATCGTCCGCTGCGCAGCGCCAGAAGCTTTTGAGAGAGTAATATTCATTACAAGATTTGTCTTGGAAAAAAAATTATTTCACTGGCATATGAGACATCTTTTTAATTAATTAATATTTTTATTAAGCTATGAAAAGTTTCTAAAAGCTATGATAATAACAGTTTTTCAGAGAGACGACCGGAAACGGAGCTCATTTGTACCATGAAGGATAGGGAGGTGAGATAAACGATAGATGTATAAGAAAATGGGGAATTTGGGGAGAGAAAACCGTCGTCGACGTTAGCCTACTTCAAACGAAAGGCTCCAAAGAGTCCCATCCGACGGACGGATTACGAAGCTATCTCCATATGACACCCAATTTTGGACTGAGAATTAAAATAATCCTCAGAATCTTGCGGGACTCGAACCTGGGCACTCTGGATGGAAACTCAGCATTTAAGCCACCTCATAAACCCAATCCCTAGCTCCATTAATATCATGCAATATGAATACACATACATTTTCACTTCTTGAGACAACTTGCAGAGCTAAGTCAAAGAATTTTTAAGCAAGTGCATACTACAATGAAACAGAAATATTCATTCGTTGCTTACCTTATTCGTCCGTATGAAAAGCTCTGCACTCATGAACGCGACTGAATGATGGAATGTCGCAATATCTGATTTATTCTAATCTGGTAATTCATTCCTCATAGCATGGATGGTCGTCTTGAATTATCTCCAGCGAGATGAAGAGTAGAATGTCCGTGCGAAGCCTTCCGCGGCGTGTGTAGTCCCATGATGTTCCATGAGCATTTGAGGTGAAGTCCATGTCTTCAGGGTTTCAATCGCGTCCGATGTTATCCGTTGACAAGATTCAACAGCACTCCAGCAGTCTTATTCAGATCTAAGAGGCGTTTGTACTACACCATAGAACAACAGCGTAGTCTCCATTCTTAGGAGCTGATGATTCAACTGATGTGCTGCGAGTGAGGATTCCGTCGCTGGCTAGCATTTCACTCGTTCGCCGTCACCTTTTTGAAAATAGAGTGGTGAAAAATTGACATATTCAATCGAAGAAAACCATGAGGTGTCAAATATTCCATAATTTTTTTATAAAGACATGATTCAATTGAAACTAAACTTGAGAGTAGATAATTATAATAACATTTGCGCAAATAAGATTCAAAATTGAAAATTCAGACAAACTGGTTTTAATATTCTACTTTTGAATATATTCGCTCAAGAATTAATGACTGATGTGAGAAAATATTTGAAATTTTTGAGCATTCAAATATCCATCCTAGTTTATAACGAAAAGGGTCACCACAAACCGTCGCAGAAGTTAAAGTTTCACTCAATACGTGTCCATAGCCTGTTACATATATTTAAACACAATTGAAACTAAAAAACAAAAAATTTTCTGCTGTAAAAATATGAAAATTAAATGTATTAATAGACATTACATTCAATCAATTATTTGACAGACGAATTGTTCCTACTCATTTAGCTATGAGAACTCATGTCAGTGACTACTAGCGGAAAATATCACATCTTACCATGCGCAAAGCCAGGAGGATATTGATATGACGAATAATTTTGGATAGTTCCTTAGTTGTGCAAGAAATTCTCGGCAATACGCACCACCGTTTCCAAGACCATGAGAAACATTTTCCAAAAATCACTACGTGTGATCAATTTGACGCAAGGATACGGCGAACCACTGCTTTTCACTATCCGCTTAAGACTGGTAGGTATAGCTTTTAAAACCCAGGAACACGAAATTGACGTCGTCAAAAGGGAAAATAATTTAAGCTATCTCCAACCCCAAGCAACACTTACGGCCTGCTGAAAGAATAGAATTCGAATATACATAGTCTAAGTGCGCACAGCTTTGTGGAATCAAAAATTGGATTTCCCCGCCGTCAGAAAATAGCAGAGTTAGACGAGAAATTTCATAATGGTTAAATGATGGATTTATTGAATTGAGATACTTAACAAATTTAACTACTAAGAAGGATAAAATAACCAATACTTACACATGACAGGGGATTCGGCAGACATGGATGGCTACGCTCTCCCGAAGCCGAGAATGAATTCCACGCCGTCAGCAAATCGGACAAGGATTCAACCTGGGGCACTTACTCCCGTCGATCTACTCCGCGTTCGAAGTTAAAATGACATCATCACGGGGACGACGCGATAGCCCCACAGGCCAATTTCACATCGGATTAATTTCTGTACATCAGCGCCACGGGGCTAGTAGCGTCCAAAAGTCATATTGATGCCGGGAGAGTTGAATGGTTCGATCGGCACCACGTTTTTACAAATAACCTCGTTTCTGTAACTTTACACCGTTGGATATTTCACTCGAGGAGTATTCTCAGTGGTATTTAGGAGTTCTTAACTCGTGGATAGCGTTTAAGTGCGATAAAATCACGTACCCGTAGATACACTATAGCAAATTATCTTGAGTATGGGCGAATGCGGTGGAAGGCATACTACAGTAGGAATATTACGAGTCCGAAGAATAGTGAAAAGTTGTTACGATAAACTTAGCAGTATTACTGAATTCTTGAAGGAATTAGGGTGAGAGTATTTAACTGATCGATGGGAGAAATACAGGTTAAATCTTTTGCGCAAGTTCGGAGCAAACAGTTTTTTTGCCTGACGTTCAACATATATTGCTAGAGCCTACGTGCTACGGTAGAAGCGATCACAGGAATAAGATAAAGGAAATTGACTGCAGAACCGATAGATTTAAAATGTCATTTTTCCCACGTACAATAAGGGATCATAATAATTGCGATATATCAATCATATGAAACTCCCACTCTAATAGGTAGAGTATAATTTTCACTTGTGTTTAATAACATAACATCATGACTAACATTTCACACCGCTTGATATGTTCGCCATTATTTTATTTTGTTCTCTGCATGAAGTAGCATCTTGTAGCATTCATAAATTAACAGTATTAGTAATATTAACCTCTAGATGTGTCTATAGCATTATTCTGCATGTTTGCATGTTCATTTAAGTATCACTCTTCCAGTTTCTGGTTGGAATGTGCACTGTTCTCCTGACAGATTTTTGGCCTGCGCCTGGCGGCCGGGGAGAATGCGAGGTTCCGATTTGTGCTGGGACGAGTACTGCATGCCTAGTGTGGAATCACCCCGTGTCACACACCCTAGTGGTGGCTTGCACGGTACTTCGTAGATGTAGATGAATAGGAGAGCGTGTATTTCATGAGTGTGAGTTGATCGAAAGAGGTATAATGAGTAGATAGGGCATTACGGAGGATATTATTAACAGCCATTTTTTTATGCAAATTAACTAAGTTCTTTGACTTTGCCTAACGGCATAGAGATAAATGATCTTTCACACGTATCTTTGTGTATGACGTGCGACTTTTTTTATCTTATAAGCTATTTTTTTTGGAAAATAACATCTGTGTTCCGTAGTAAATCTCTGCATTTCTCCGGAACGCGCACCTTTTCTCCTCAGGAGCAAACTTCCGGAGAAGAAAAGGAGGCAGAGTATGTGGTTGTAAGAGATAATAAGAGGCGAAGGGTTGCTCAAGGCCGTGATAGAGTGGAGGATGTTGGGTAAGCAGGGAAGGGGAAGAAAGAGAATAGGTTTTATAGACATGATGAAGAAGGGTAGGACGTACGCTGAGATGAAGAATGAAATTATGTAGGTAGATGTAGGTAGGTAGGGCCCTGCGTATGTTCATAGGATCCATTTAAATCCATCTTAACCGGTAGATTACCTTACCAATAATAATACTTGTGAAAGTTAATTTGAAAGGGGGAAGCAATAAATATACACTAGTCATAGCAAAATTCAATAATCAAAATATGAAAGCTTTAACTAGAAATATTGGCCTTTAAAAATGCACAGCCACCCAAAAGAACTTTATTGCATGATTGAAGGCAGAATATGACAACTGAGAAGTAACTGGATCTTTGCAATTTGTTTGAAATCTTGATCCATCCGGTTCCTCCGGCTTCAGTTGGATGATCAATTATTGCGACTCAAGACGGCCGACGGCTTTCTCCATAAGTTGAAGGTATGTTCGATCCATACTGTCCAATTTTCTTTGCAACACGATTACAGCAGACGCGGTTCCAGCACGCGGTTAAGGCATGGAAAAAGCCTGAAAAAGGAGAATGCCAGAATAAATCGTCGCAAGAATATAGGTAAAGAGAACTGGATCAATTGCATACTTTCATGAAATGGATTCACTGTCACCGTTCAAACCTAATTTTTACTGAAAAAGAAATCACGTTTGGTTTCTAAATTAACTAAACTTGAGTTCATCGCGTGCGTAACTTAAATCGAACAAATATATAAACTTATACTTTTCCAATTAACTCGTGGTTCCTTTTCATTTGAGAATTTTATTCGTTCTAGACTATCTAAGCCAATACAAGCGTCATGAATTGTTACTAAGAAGTAGCAAGCCACGATTTCTCCCTTTCGTGGAATATCTTTCTGTGTCAATAAAGTCTTAATTCTGTATAGGATAGTAAGAAATAATGGCATTAGTAGTTACCTGACGAAACAAGATATAATTGAGGAAATTTGTGAATGTGTCTGTCAAATTGCAAGAACAGTTTAGAGGAAGGGTGCGCGATTTACTTATCGTTTGGAAAAAAAGCAGGAAAAATCAATAGACTACTATGAGAAATGTTCAAGATCTTTACTGGTGTAACATCCTGAAAAGTAAAGAAAACCACGGAATTATCGCAGGTATGACTACAAGTAAAAATATTTCTAAGGAAAATAACGGATACTTTAACTATTCTTTTTAAGAAGAGCATTCTGTGAATGGAAAAGTTTATCTCAAGTAATTTTATCTTTCATCTGAGCCCTTTCATCTGCGTTTTTGAGAATTTCAAGAAGTTTATAGCATAGTAAATTATTATAGAGAAGTAAATCACTCATTACTGTGTTTTAATGATATGTTTTAAGTATACATAGGTACCTTTGCGATTTCATAAATAGAAATGTATTGCCAATTTATTTTACATTTTGTTATTTGCAACTTTTATTTCATTTTGTTTATAATATTTAAATTGATTTATTTGTATTCTTTAGAAAACTTGATTCTAAATTTTCTCTTTTTTTCTAGCTTTCAAGATTAGCCAAATTATAGCATGAATCGATTACTACAATGTTTATGCATTGGGATATTTTTAATTTAAATTGCCATTTTTAGCCATACGACTACATATTATATTTTCAATACAAGTTCCGTTAAGCGTTAGTTCTAGTCAGAAACTTAATATTTTTGTCTCATGACACCTAACCATAATATAAATGAAGGCTTCACATAAACCTAGAAATCAGCTGATATTATGCACACCATCTCCATTGTGCATTACAAGAGTTTTTAGGCAACTATAATATGGTAGATATTGGTGACAATGTGGGGCCATTGTACTAGAGGCGAACTTTGATGGAAACTATGACTGTACTATTGGCCTATTAGCGATTGACTACTTGGTTAAACTTGGCTTCATTGTCGCTAAAATCAGTGTTCATCTAAATGCAGCAATACTCAATAAGCCAGAGAATTAGGGGACAAGGAGGAAGCCAGAGGACGACTTAGGAACACCAACTTATTAACTGGCATTAAGTAAGCGGATTAATAGGAATTTTGCCCCTACGAACTTCTGGCTGATAAGTTTCGACTCCAACATAATTTTCCAAGCCGCTTGAAATATTTATCTGAGAGAATATTTCTTATTTGAGAGAATATTTTTTATTATATCAAGAAAGCGTCCGCTTTACGACCCGTCAATTACAGACAACTAGCATATAGTGGGTGGTTTGACAAAAATTAAAATGTTATAAACGGGCACAAGTCGAGAATAGAAGGGAACAACAAAAGAGGCATTTTTTAAATTATTTATAGAAAGCAACCGGAAGTTTGGAAAACGTTTACCTGCTGCACATTCTTCCATTCATCGTCATTCTTGAGCACTGATATGCACTGAAGAGAAAGGTAAAATATTCTTAATTTTATACTATTTGGCCCCTATTCAAATTTTTTCGTTTAGTCCCAGACTGGCTGCCCCGACGACCAATCGCGATACGGATAAAAATGAACAATTGAAAATGCAACACAACTGCGATGGTCGGACGCCGAGACTCAAGGTTATAATCTTAAGTAAATTATAACAAATACTTACATTCATAAGTATACGCACAAAATATAGATGTGTATACGATATAGGTACATCTGTTAACGGTTGATTAAAGTTTAATATTACAAAAGCATTATCCATGATAGATTATTAATATTACTATTAGCATGCCGTGTTGGAGGCAAGGGAAATAGTGTTACTGATATGAGATTAATAACAGTATTTTATTAAGGATAACACTGAAAATGCTCACATAACTGCTTTGGGGAAAGGTCAGTAATTGAGGTGGCTGATGTTCGGGCTATTTTCCGGATCACGAGGAGGGTGGACCTGGTGGTATAGTCCTGAAATTATGGAGGTAACTAATTCATTGGAAATCTTGCTTTAGAATATAATTTATGTGTGGCGATACAATCTAAAAGCAAATAATTAATATCAGAGCAAAAAATATCAAATAAGAATAAAGAAGATGAGTAATGAGATATCAATAAAATATTTAATGTAATTTCAATGATCAAATTAAACAAGAGTACGATTTGTAGTTTCATTCCTTGTGCGTAATATTGAATGTTTAGCGGGACACTAATACTCAAACAAGGAGCTATATAGCCGTTAAAATAAAATAAAAATGACACTGTCAGCTACCTGGAATGGAAAAGAGCTGTAGCGTATGGTTGCCTGACGGATATGCTCTTTCCCTAAGCCCTTGGTACCGGAGATTCCGCCAAGAGGGGGCAGGACCAGATGGTATATGGTCATGAAGGTCAAAAAGTTATGAGAATCGTTATTTGCTACCTGATATCATCAATAGTAGGATTTATAAAAAAATTGGGGAAGTTAAATATTTTTTATGATCACTCCTATAGATAAGCATTTATGTTCGTCCTCTAATTTTAAAGTAATAATTTTATATAATGAAACGGAACATCATTTTTGCCTAGATGTAATTTCGCGGACATTATTGAAAACTTAAGCTCAAGATGTCATTACTATATTTTTTCCCTAAGGTGCAGGAAACCAACCAAATCTCTAGATTTCCCTGAATCCATTTGATCCACCATTTACTTGTATTTGAACTTACTTCGCATGGAGGGAGCCGTTGTACTTTCCCCGTCAGCCGGGCCTTCGATGTTGAAGAAACGAGGTGACACCTCCGGGCCCGGGTTCTGGGGATACATCCCCCGCCGCTTCTCATTCCGGTGGCGCAACCAGGAGGGCTGAAGATAGTGGTGCCGCGTGCTCCGACAGCCTGTTGGCCGCGCCTAGACCTGATTTTACAACAGGTCGGGGCCGCGCCGGAAGAGCCAACGGGAGATGTCCGGCTCCTCCTCGACAATGGTGTCTCTTCCGGCACCACGGGGGCCTCCCCGCTCTGGAAACACCGCGGCTTGGAGAACCTCCGGGCATACTGTCCCCTCAACCCCTGAAACCCCCCTCTGGCTCTTCCTGGATTGCCTCCAGGAAGAGTCCTGAGGGGACCCAATACTCAGAAGGCGGGTACCCCCGGAGTGGTACCCTCAAGGGAGAAGGGGATCTCCCTTGAGGGGGGACCTCCTGAGACACCCACTCCTCCATCGTCGGCACCTCGGACGGATCCTCGGGCCTCTCTCCCATACAGCCTCCTGCAACAGCCTGGAATATAAGATGAGGACATATGATGTCAGAAGCGATTTATTGCCTGCCATCAACAAATTATTATGCCTACCGGTATAATATGTTTATAGAGGTCGACTGGTATATTTATCACTTTTATAGCACACTTCATACTCGGAAGCACTTATAATACATCCTCCATATCCACTTTCTTCTCTTAGCATTAAGTATTTTCTACCCCCGTTTGCATTATAAGTGAGGTGAATTTGGTGCCGATATGTCTGTTGAAAGTGGTTGAAAATCGCTGGCGAGACGAAAGCTCACCTTTACCCTACCCCCTTTGGTTACATGACAAGTTTACATCCCTTACCGCTAGTTACAAAGGTTTACCCTTCTTTAGCGTATGATTGTATCCCATTAACTATATAATATGAGCCGAAATTTTAACCATTCTGTAATTTACGTAGCAGCTTAAGTAGCTTGCAAAGATAATTTAGTGAATAAACATTTTTGATTCATCCTATGACTTGAAAAAGCAATACTGGTGAACAACAAAAATGGAGATATCAGGCGTGATGTTATGGAATTTCAACAATATATAGAATTTAGAAGATGCCATTTTCCACAGATAAAAATTAATTCGACCCGGTTTTCGATGCACTGCATCAGGTGATGATGATGCAGTTCATCGAAACCCGGATCGAATAAATTTTTATCCGTGGAAAAATACATCTTCTAAATTCTATACTGGAGAAAAATGTGAAGAATTTTCCCACCTTCGTCTTTTTTAGCCTTTCCTCTAAAGGAAACCCTTCTTTCAATATCAAGAATATGAACGCATGTCATATTCTGCGTCACAAAAAGAAGATGCAGGAAATATTATTCGGCAGAAATGCTTGGAGGGAGGAAAATGTGAGGTAGAATGTTGAGCAAAAGAGAGTACTAAGAGATTGAAATCCCTTTGAAAAAAAACAGCAATCCAAGATAAGTTACAAACGTACTATACTGAAAAATGCATTACATTATATTTAAGAACATATTTCTATAATGATTTGTCCAGTGAATTCGAACAAAAATTTACATTGGCGGTAAAAAGAAGGTAAAATTATTTATCATGGCATAATTTTTAACATGCATTACATATTACTAAACTGCAGTTTTACATAAAATGAACATCGTTTGTAACTCGCAGTTGTAGAAAACAGTAACGGTTAGCGTATCTTTAGCCAAATATATACTTAACATGTAAAATATCATGAAAAATTTCTCAGTTACAATGCTTACCTTACAATTAATAGTACATATGGATGATGTAGAGATCACTCAGTTTTATTTTAAACGCTTTAAACAATGCTTGTTGTAGTAACAATATTGTGGTCCATAGAGATGCAACAATAGAGATTTTGTTGATAGAGGAATGAAAGCAAAGATCTGTAATAAGCAATACTTAAAAAGTGTCATTAAATAAAATATATATCACGATCTATTTATTTAATCTATTATTTATCGATATTCGAGCATAAATAAAATAAAAACAGATTATATCACATGGCGCAGTCGTAAACGGGGCCGATCAGAAGAAAGCAAAATACGGATTCGACAAAAGAAATAAAGTTCGCTGATATATTGAAGCAAGGCGAAAAAAGAAAATGAGTTTTAACACATCGAGAATACCGGAGCCGCTATCTTTGGAAGTGGATGCAGAAGAGAATTGGACCTTATTTTACTACGTCTAACGAAACTATTTGGTAGTCATTGGGGAAGACGAAGTCATGGAGAAAGCAAAATGTGCTCACCTTTTGAACCTGATTGGGGATACCGCAAAGAAGAAATATATAGAATATGTGGGCAAACTGGATGAGGCAGCTAAAGAAAAATTAAAAGAACTGCCCAATTTGGTAGTTTCGCTGAAAAACCTGAGCAGACCGAAAATAAACAAGTCCATGGCCATATTTGAGTTGGAGGATAAAAGACAAATGCAGGAAAAGCCATTCGTAAGTTTCTACCGAGGTTTTAAGAACAAAATCAAACTATGAAACTATCAATCGTTAGAATTTTCGATTTTAAGAGACCGAATTATATGAGGAGTAAATTCAAGAGAGGTGCAAGAAGCTTTGCTCTCAATGGAAGAACTCATGGAAGAGAAAGCGGGGCAGATTTGTATAGCGGTAGAGAGGAGCAAGGCGCAAGTTAGAAAAATTCACGGCTAGAAATTCGGAGGACATCTTCGCACTGAACGCGGTAAGTTCTCAGGAACGCAACTTTTAGCCAGTTCAGCAACTGGAATGGAAACAGAGGACTCGGGAGCATTAGTTTTCAACAGGATCACGGTATCCATCAGAATTCAGCCCAGAGACAGCGCAGGGGAATGGGAGACATGTGGAAAGAGTTCATGGAAGCTTTCGCGGCTCATGGTGATCAAAAGGTTTTTCGGGTGTGCCTCATGATGATCAGGTTTGGCCTGACGTTTCGTGACCTCTACTGGTCACTTCTTCAAGAGGGAATTGATGTCCCCGTTGCCGGTGAGGGATATACAAATCTCAGAAGGGTGAGTTGGAGGGGGAAGAGAGATGAGGGGTGGAAGGAGAGGTACATGAAAAATATTTATTAAGTATGGGCATCCAAGTGTGGCTTATTTGGAGGCCACCATCTCTATTTAAATTTTCTTTGTTCTTCTTTATCTTAATGGCCTCACGATACTGCCTGGGTTTGAACCTGTTGACCTTGGCGATTACTTTCGTTTTCCCGAAGTCGATCTCATGTGCCAGGACTGCATGTTCTGCCACTGCCGACTTCGACGTCTCTCCCAGTCGAGTGGCCCGTCGATGTTCCTCCAGCCGGGTTTTGACGCTACGTCCCGTCTCCCCGATGTATTTTTTCTCACACGTTCCACAGGGGATTTCATAGACTCCCTCAATTTGCAGGGGAGTCCTATCTTTCACACCTCTTAAGAGCGCCTTCAACTGTTGTTGTGGTCTAAAGGCGTTTTTAATTTCATATCTCCGGAGAAGATTCCCTATCCTGTCCTTCACGCCCTTTATGTAAGGAAGGCAGGCGCTCTTCGGGGTGGTGGTGTCGTTGTCTATCGAAGTCACTAATTCAGGCGAATTTCAGTTGGCCTTGTCCTTGATTTTTCTAAAAGCTCGGGAGATAGCTCCTTCGTCATATCCGTTCTGGCGTAAAATGGCTTCAAGATTTCGTTTCTCAGCTGGAAAACTTCTGTTGTCGCTTATCCGTATGGACCGTCGTATAAGGCTGTTCATTACGCAATTTATTTGGACCGGATGGTGGTGTGACGTGGCATGAAGGTAACGATCGGTAGATGACGGCTTCCTGTATACAGTGTGTCCCAGGGTTCCGTCTTATTTTTTCTCGATCAACACATCGAGGAAAGGTAGTTTTCCCTCCTTCTCCACTTCCATGGTCCACTTGATATTGTCGTTAATGACAACATTCGTCAAGCTTCTTTCGGCCATGTGTCCAGATGATAAAATTGCCGTCAACGTACGTATCTGAGCCATAACATGGGCTTATTCTTCTCGTTTTGAAGCGCTGTCGTATCTAGGCTTTCCATATAAATGTTGGCCACCGCTGGTGAAATGAGGGATTCCATTGCTGTCCCTGAAGTCTTGCTGATAAAATCTGTCTCTCCACCGGAAAAATGTAGTGTTCAGACAAATTTCGGTCAATATTGCGAGTTTTTATCAAACTTCTTTTCGATTATTTTGACTTCCTCGTCACAGGGTTTGTTCGTGAAGAGGTGTTGTTCACGTCGTTGTTCACGTGAAGAGGTGTTGTTCTCCTGTTCACGTCGAAGCTGACGAGAATGACCTCTTGATTGACTTTTAGGTCTCGGATAATCTGTAGAAAATGTTCCGCGTTTCTTAAGTAGGAAGTCGCTTCCTCCACCGTGGGCTGCAATATTCTCGCCAGTTGTTTAGCCAGCTTGTATGTCGGGGCGTCTACACCGCTTACGATGGGCCTCATCGGAACGTCTTTTTTTGTGGATCATCATCAACCCGTAGATGCACGGTGTTTTTGGGTCTTGTGCGTCAGGCATTTTCTTTCTTCCTGGTCCACGACTTCCTGGTCCCTGGTCTTTTTAGGCCACTTCAACCTCCTCTCAGTCTCAGGTGACACTGTTTTTCAAAGTGGTTTCTTCTTTTGCATTTTGTACACCATACATAATGTCCATAAGCTGGGTAAGATAATTTTTTATTACTATTACCACAATTACGACAAATATATGTGTTCTATGGCTCCGATGCGCTGTAATCTTTCCACTGCCTGGCGTTTCGACGGCCTCAAAGAATTGCAGATACCCCAAAGGCCGCGAGATAGCTCCAAAGTCGTTGTCAGCCTCTCTAAATTCTCACTCAACGCCACTTGTGAGTCTGTTCTTCAAAATGGACTGAACTTTGACCCCCACACATATTCCCGTGGAAGAAATCATCAGTGGTATCGAGAGCGCCATTAGCCGTCTTTCTCGGGATGAGGCAGAGGTAATACGACAAGATACATCCCGAATCTTGCGTACGGCTAACATCGGAAGTATAAGGCATAACATAACCAAACAAGAGAGAGTGGCACTCCGTCAACTCAGAGACAACGAGATAATCGTCATCCTGCCAGCTGACAAAGGGAATGAGACCGTTGTCATGGGATCAGATGAATACGAGAGGAAGATGGAGGAAATCATAAAAGAAGGCTAAAACGAGATCCAACTTCCAGCTACAAGAGAATAGTAGCCGAAACCTTAAAGAAGCATATCGCGGACCAGGAAGAAAGAAAACACTTGACACCACAAGACCCAAAAACACCATGCATCTACGGGTTGCCGAAGATCCACAAAAAAGACGTGCCGCTGAGGCCCATCGTAAGCGGTGTAGACGCCCCGACATACAAGCTGGCTAAACATCTGGCGAGAATATTGCAGCCCACGGCGGAGGAAGCAACTTCCTACGTTAGAAATGTGGGACATTTTCTACAGATTATACGAGACGTAGAAATCAATCAAGAGGACATTCTCATCAGCTTCGACGTGACCTCTCTCTTCACGAACAAACCCTGTGACGAGGCAGTCAAAATAATCGAAAAGAAGTTTGATAAAAACATAGCAATTTTGACCAAAATTTGTCTAATCAGAACGTTTTTTCCGGTGGAGAGATAGATATTATAAACAGACTTCCGGAGCAGCTATGGGATCACCCATTTCACCAGCGGTGGCAAACATTTATATGGAAAGCCTAGAGACGAGAGCGCTTCAAAACGCGAAGAATAAGCCCAAGTTATGGTTCAGATACATCGACGACACTTTTATCATCTGGACACATGGCCGGAAGGAGATGGACGAATTTTATCATTACTTAAACGGCATTAACGACAATATGAAATGGACCATGGAAGTAGAGAAGGAGGGAAAACTACCTTTCCTCGATGTGTTGTTCGAGAAAAAAGAAGACGGAACCCTGGGACACACTGTATACAGGAAGCCGTCATCTACCAATCGCTCCATGCCACGTCACACCTCTCTCCGGTCCAAATAAATTGCGTAATGAACAGCCTTATACGACGGTCCATACGGATAAGCGACAACAGAAGTTTTCCAGCTGAGAAACGAAATCTTGAAGCCATTTTACGCCAGAACGGATATGACGAAGGAGGTATCTCCCGATCTTTTAGAAAAATCAAGGACAAGGCCAACTGAAATTCGCCTGAATTAGTGACTTCGATAGACAACGACACCACCACCCCGAAGAGAGCCTGCCTTCCTTACATAAAGGGCGTGAAGGACAGGATAGGGAATCTTCTCCGGAGATATGAAATTAAGACCGCCTTTAGACCACAACAACAGTTGAACGCGCTCTTAATAGGTGTGAAAGATAGGACTCCCCTGCAAATTGAGGGAGTCTATGAAATCCCCTGTGGAACGTGTGAGAAAAAATACATCGGGGAGACGGGACGTAGCGTCAAAACCCGGCTGGAGGAACATCGACGGGCCACTCGACTGGGAGAGACGTCGAAGTCGGCAGTGGTAGAACATGCAGTCCTGCATGAGATCGACTTCGGGAAAACGAAAGTAATCGCCAAGGTCAACAGGTTCAAACCCAGGCAGTATCGTGAGGCCATTGAGATAAAGAAGAACAAAGAAAATTTAAATAGAGATGGTGGCCTCCAAATAAGCCACACTTGGATGCCCATACTTAATAAATATTTTTCACGTACCTCTCCCTCCACCCCTCATCTCTCTTCCCCCTCCAACTCACCCTTCTGAGATTTGTATATCCCTACCGGCAATGGGGACATCAATTCCCTCTTGAAGAAGTGACCAGTAGAGGTCACGAAACGTCAGGCCAAACCTGATCATCACGCGGCACACCCGAAAAACCTTTTGATCACCATGAGCCGCGAAAGCTTCAATGAACTCTTTCCACATGTCTTCCATTCCCCTGCGCTGTCTCTGGGCTGAATTCTGATGGATACCGTGATCCTGTTGATACTAATGCCCCCAAGTCCTCTGTTTCCATTCCAGTTGCTGAACTGGCCAAACGTTGCGTTGCTGAGAACTTAACGCGTTCAGTGTGAAGATGTCCTCCGAATTTCTAGCCGTGAATTTTTCTCACTTGCGCCTTGCTCCTCTCTACCGCTATACAAATCTGCCCCGCTTTCTCTTCCATGAGTTCTTCCATTGAGAGCAAAGCTTCTTGCACCTCTCTTGAATTTACTCCTCATATAATTCGGTCTCTTAAAATCGAAAATTCTAACGATTGATTGTTTCATAGTTTGATTTTGTTCTTAAAACCTCGGTAGAAACTTACGAATGGCTTTTCCTGTATTTGTCTTTAATCCTCTAACTCAAATATGGCCATGGACTCGTTTATTTTCGGTATGCTCAGGTTTTTCAGCAAAACTACCAAATTGGGCAGTTCTTTTAATTTTTTTAAGCTGCCTCATCCAGTTTGCCCACATGTTCTATATTATTATTCTTTGCGGTATTCCCAATCAGGTTCAAAAGGTGAGCACATTTTGCTTTCTCCATGACTTCGTCTTCCCCAATTACTACCAAATAGTTTTGTTAGTCGTAGTAAAATAAGGTCCAGTTCTCTTCTGCATCCACTTCCAAAGATATCGGCTCCGGTATTCTCGACGTGTTAAAACTCATTTTCTTTTTTCGCCTTGCTTCAATATATCAGCGAATTTTATTTCTTTTGTCGAATCCGTATTTTGCTTTATTCTGATCGGCCCGTTTACGACTGCGCCATTTGATATAATCTGTTTTTATTTTATTTATGCTCGAATATCGATACATAATAGATTAAATAAATAGATCGTGATATATATTTTATTCAATGACACTTTTTAAGTATTGCTTATTACAGATATTTGCTTTCATTCCTCTATCAACAAAATCTCGATTGTTGCATCTCTATGGACCACAATATTGTTACTACAACAAGCACTGTTTAAAGCGTTTAAAATAAAACTGAGTGATCTCTACATCATCCATCTGTACTATTAATTGTAAGGTAAGCATTGCAACTGAGAAATTTTTCATGATATTTTACATGTTAAGTATATATTTGGCTAAAGATACGCTAACCGTTACTGTTTTCTACAACTGTGAGTTACAAACGATGTTCATTTTTTGTAAAACTGCAGTTTAGTAATATGTAATGCATATTAAAAATTATGCCATGATAAATAATTTTACCTTCTTTTTACCGCCAATGTAAATTTTTGTTCGAATTCACTGGACAAATCATTATATAAATATGTTCTTAAATATAATGTAATGCATTTTTCAGTATAGTACGTTTGTAACTTATCTTGGATTGCTGTTTTTTTTTCAAAGGGATTTCAATCTCTTAGTACTCTCATTTGTTCAACATTCTACCTCACATTTTCCTCCCTCCAAGCATTTCTGCCGAATAATATTTGCCTGCATCTTCTTTTTGTGACGCAGAATATGACATGCGTTCATATTCTTGATATTGAAAGAAGGGTTCCCTTTAGAGGAAAGGCTAAACAAGACGAAGGTGGGAAAATGCTTCACATTTTTCTCCAGTATAGAATTTAGAAGATGCATTTTTCCACGGATGAAAATTTATTCGATTAATAGTAATATTAATAATCTATCATGGATAATGCTATTGTAATATTAAACTTTAATCAACCGTTAACATATGTACCTATATCGTGTATACATATATCTTTTATGCGTATACTTATGAATGTAAGTATTTGTTATAATTTACTTAAGATTATAACCTTAAGTCTCGGCGTCCGACCATTGCAGTTGTGTTGCATTTTCAATTGTGCATTTATATCCGTATCGCGATAGGTCGTCGGGGCAGCCAGTCTGGAACTTAACGAAAAAATTTGAATAGGGGTCAAATAGTATAAAATTAAGAATATTTTACCTTTCTCTTCAGTGCATATCAGTGCACAAGAATGACGATGAATGGAAGAATGTGCAACAGCTAAACGTTTTCCAAACTTCCGGTTGCTTTCTATAAATTTAAAAAAATGCCTCTTTTGTTGTTCCCTTCTATTCTCGACTTGTGCCCGTTTATAACATTTTAATTTTTGTCAAACCACCCACTATATGCTGGTTGTCTGTAATTGACGGGTCGTAAAGCGGACGCTTTCTTGAACAGATAAATATTTCAAGCGGCTTGGAAAATTATGTTGGAGTCAAAACTTATCAGCCAGAAATTCGTAGGGGCAAAATTCCTATTAATCCGCTTACTTAATGCCAGTTAATAAGTTGGTGTTCCTAAGTCGTCCTCTGGCTTCCTCCTTGTCCCCTAATTCTCTGGCTTATTGAGTATTGCTGCATTTAGATGAACACTGATTTTAGCGACAATGAAGCCAAGTTTAACCAAGTAGTCAATCGCTAATAGGCCAATAGTACAGTCATAGTTTCCATCAAAGTTCGCCTGTAGTACATTGGCCCCACATTGTCACCAATATCTACCATATTATAGTTGCCTACAAACTCTTGTAATGCACAAAGGAGATGGTGTGAATAATATCAGCTGATTTCTAGGTTTACGTGAAGCCTTCATTTATATTATGGTTAGGTGTCATGAGACAAAAATATTAAGTTTCTGACTAGAACTAACGCTTAACGGAACTTGTATTGAAAATAGAATATATAGTCCTATGGCTAAAAATGGCTATTTAAATTAAAAATATTCCAATGCATATACATTGTAGTAATCGATTCATGCTATAATTTGGCTAATCTTGAAAGCTAGAAAAAAAGAGAAAATTTAGAATCAAGTTTCCTAAAGAATACAAATAAATCAATTTAAATATTATTAACAAAATGAAATAAAAGTTGCAAATAACAATATGTAAAATAAATTGGCAATACATTTCTATTTATGAAATTGCAAAGGTACCTATGTATACTTAAAACATATCATTAAAACACAGTAATGAGTGATTTACTTCTCTATAATAATTTACTATGCTATAAACTTCTTGAAATTCTCAAAAACGCAGATGAAAGGGCTCAGATGAAAGATAAAATTACTTGAGATAAACTTTTCCATTCATAGAATGCTCTTCTTAAAAATAATAGTTAAAGTATCCGTTATTTTACTTAGAAATATTTGTACTTGTAGTCATCCCTGCGATAATTCCGTGGTTTTCTTTACTTTTCAGCATGTTACACCAGTAAAGATCTTGAACATTTTTCATAGTAGTCTATTGATTTTTCCTGCTTTTTTTCCAAACGATAAGTAAATCGCGCACCCTTCTTCTAAACTGTTCTTGCAATTTGACAGACACATTCACAAATTTCCTCAATTATATCTTGTTTCGTCAGGTAACTACTAATGCCATTATTTCTTACTATCCTATACAGAATTAAGACTTTATTGACACAGAAAGATATTCCACGAAAGGGAGAAATCGTGGCTTGCTACTTCTTAGTAACAATTCATGACGCTTGTATTGGCTTAGATAGTCTAGAACGAATAAAATTCTCAAATGAAAAGGAACCACGAGTTAATTGGAAAAGGATAGGCATATATATTTGTTCGATTTAAGTTACGCACGCGATGAACTCAAGTTTAGTTAATTTAGAAACCAAACGTGATTTCTTTTTCAGTAAAAATTAGGTTTGAACGGTGGCAGTGAATCCATTTCATGAAAGTATGCAATTGATCCAGTTCTCTTTACCTATATTCTTGCGAAGATTTATTCTGGCATTCTCCTTTTTCAGGCTTTTTCCATGCCTTAACCGCGTGCTGGAACCGCGTCTGCTGTAATCGTGTTGGAAAGAAAATTGGACAGTATGGATCTAACATACCTTCAACTTATGGAGAAAGCCGTCGGCCGTCTTGAGTCGCAATAATTGATCATCCAACTGCAGCCGGAGGAACCGGATGGATCAAGATTTCAAACAAATTTCAAAGATCCAGTTACTTCTCAGTTCTCATAATCTGCCTTCAATCATGCAATAAAGTTCTTTTGGGTGGATGTGCATTTTTAAAGACCATCATTTCTAGTTAAAGCTTTCATATTTTGAGTATTGAATTTTGGAGACAACAGCCATAACAGACTGTAATGGAGACAACAGAATGTAATGGAGACTGTAATGGAGACAACAGCCATAACAGAGGGAGACGATGGGAGCTTTCTAATCATAGTGCTAAAGTAGGCGCAGATCGGAACACATTAGCGCACACGAACTACGTTGAATGAAACGATGTGCGCTATCGAAACGTCTAGGTATGATAACAGGCCGGTCGGTAGCATTGGTAGCATTCTGTGAGTGCTCAACAGTTTAGGCCTAATGTCTTGTGTATAGTAATCGAATTCGTTCAAAATAGAAACCTACGTATTTGAAGCTTAATATTTTGACCAGAGAGTTGTTAAAAACTTGAAAATATTCGCTCTTTGGCGCTTTCACTAAATATCAACAGAAAAAAACAAATGCGGATGAGTTTAGCTATATATGCTGTCTTGAGCACATCAAGTCTACTCCAAATCGATTTTGAAGTAAACTACTACCTAGTGCGCAGAGTCAAACGAATCGAAGTAAAGTTCCACCTAGACAATGGCGGCTCCAAGGGATGTTGTAGGGGCCATTGCCCCCCTCCCCCTCCCCCAAAACCCGGTGTATTTTATTTTTTCATAGACCTAAAACTAATAGCCAAAATTATTTTATGCTGTGAAGTACGATGGTAGACATATGCCTTAAGCCAAATAAGAGTTTCTTTTTTATATTACACATAGTTTGTTACGATTTCCCGGGACGAAACCCCCGGACTCCCCTTTTCCTGGGAAGTGGTCCATACCTCCAGAGCCAGTGGTGCCCCCGCGTGGAGCCCCCCCCCCCCCCCTCCCGAACCTTGGTTCACCTTCGAAGACTTCTAATTCTTTCCTAGTGAGTTCCACCAAGTTTTGTTATACCTATGCAGAGCGATGTTTCAGTTCTCACTGAGCCAAATTTAGATCTAAAAATAAATCAAAACAGCTGCCATGAATAGATACATTTAAAAAAAGTCAAATGCCAACCACCACAAAAAATGGCTCTGTTATTGATTTATAATCAGTTTTGATCTGAAGGAAAGACTCATGATTGCTTGATTGAAAGAAGACACACTCACACATTAAGTAGGGGAAGGAGAGGAAGTAACTTGTCCTAGGTACACCCCAATTCTGCGGTAGATTGTGCTTTATTTAATGCCTTACCTGTTTTGCTATTAACACTTCAATTCCTCATCATTTCAAATTTGGTGATATTTACTGTCCAAGGGCATTAAATACTATAAGTGCATATTATTTATTAATGGGAAAATGTACAACTTAAGGTAGGTTTAAGTGGAAGAGTTAAAATTCTCTAGATTTTTGCTGGCAAAGACCTCTATCTAGCGACACAATTTCTTTCTTAATGCATACCAGCATACATCCTACCTCTCTTCATCCCATCCATAAAATCTATTCACTTCCTTCCCTTTGTTGCTTACCCACATCATCCCCTCAATCAAGGCGTAAAGTAACCCTTCATCCCTAATTACCTCCTCCGACCACCTACTTTGTCTCTGTGTTATCTCATATGGAGGTTTCCTTTCCTTCCCCATCATACCAATCACTTCCCCATTTGTCTTCCTTAAGGATTTGCTGCCAATTGCTGCCAACTGCACTTTCTCCATCCTCCTCCACACCCACATGTCAAATACCTGCAGCCTATTCTCGTCTTTCTTCCTCAGAGTTCACATTTCTGATTTAAACAATGCTACACTCCAAATCTGACTCTTCACCAGCCTCTTCTTTATATATTTACTCAAGATCCCTTTTACCAGCTCCCTTCTACTACTTACTGAATGCTTCTTTTGCTAGTGCTATTCTCCTCTTTATGTCTTCACCACTACACACATAACCATTTTCTTCTACTGTACTACCCAAGTAGGTAATTAAATTGCTCTACTTCTTCCAGTTTGTGCCCACCTACTTTAATGACCAGCCTTGCTTTCTTTGTCCTAGACTCTCATCACTTCTGTTTCCTCATGATTTACCTACATTCTGCATTTTTTTTCTTGTACTGATTTTCTAATGCATCCACCAATGCTTGAAATTTCTCGGATGACTGACTACCCAATGTCTGGTCATCTGCAAATCTAACAGGCTTTATCAGCTGACCTCCCACTTTTATTCTCACATTTAGCACTAAGGATAGAGTGCATGAAATCAAATATGTATGGGGAATATTAAAATGAAGACTTATGAAGGAATAATATGTTTAGCTGATAGGAGAATAGCATGGAGAGCTACAGAAAACTAATCTTTAGAATTAGAACTACTGATGATGAAGAGTGAGAGCATTGACGAGTAGGCAATCAGATCTAAGGGGCCATTCAAGTATTACGTAAGGCATTTTGGGGAGGGAGGAGGGTTGGGCTTTTCTTAAGTTGCCTTATGAAGGGGAGTGAGGGGGTCTGAGACAGTTGATGTAATATTATTAGACTTTGAATGCATATTTTACCACTTTTTAAAATTATTTTCGGAAGAAAAATCTAACTTTTTAAGATCACCGTCGCCGTGGCGGTATGCCTGGTTCAATGCTAAACTATAGAAAAACATACAACCAATTCATTGCATTCATTAGTTTGGAGATGTCATATTTTCAAAGATCACATGTTTTGCGTGTTGCTCTTACAGAAAATTGCAAAATATAAAAAACTGTTATCGATATCCGTGATGAGGTCAATTTGTGCGCATTTTGACCTCGAATCCCCCATAGTTTACCACCTATGCCCATGATTTCAAACGTGTCTGATAATTTACATAAAATTGAGAGGGGAGCGTTTGCAAAATCTTATGTTGTCTTACATGGGGGGGGGGTTAAAAAATGATAACAATCGCCTTACGTAATACTTGAATAGCCCCTAAACAAGAACATCTTACTGATGCATTCACCACATCCCCTCATGCACTGTAGCGTAGACTAGAGGCGAGAAGATCTAACTCCATTATACCCCCATAAAAATTCACTCCTTATCTAAGATGGCTGCACAACCAGCAAACACACTTGACCAGCAATTGGAAAACTGGGCTAGAATCCCATTCCAATCAAATGATTTTTTCATGGAGAATTACATCACTGTGGAGAATAAGAGGTTAGAACTCTCCTCCTAATCGATGTCACACTATCATTTAAAATTCCAACTGAGAGTCTCTGAATGTATACATGCAAGGGCGTAACCAGGGGGGGGCGATCACCCGCCCCCCCCCAACGATGGAGAAAAAGCTCAATTTTAATGTCCTACATTCAAATTTTGATAAATGCAAATGTAATTACCATAGGTTTCAATTTTTAATTGTAATAACTATAATTAAGTGCAATAGCTGTAATTATAACGCTTGTATTGAAATAAAATTGACGTGTAATTACATGCCCATAGGTGCACAAATACCAATGGCTGCCCCCCCCCCCTCCCAAAAGAGCTTTCCCTGGCTACGCCCATGATATTTATTGTAAATGCACCTCTTTGAGGAAGAGTCAACCATGGAGTGTGTCCTATGTAGTAAGATTTAAGCATTTTTGGCATTGTATGATTCCTCCCAATCATTTGGCAGACCATGATTTTAACTAAATAGGTATGTTTATAGATTTATGAGCCATTTAGAGCAGAAGTGGGGTAAGTCAGTTTCAGTGCTATTCCACTAGAAGGTAGCTCTTATGCCTTTAATTTTATTTATTTTACTTTAAGCTTCATTTCCCACAAAGTAACATTTTTGCTCCTATTGCCACATATATTCAGGGTGGACTTTGTTAAGTATCTATCCACATGAATCAATTCCCATTTGTGATATTAACTGACTCATACCCAGGGTCGGACTGGCATTAAGATAACGGCATTTGGGCAAATGCCTGGAGGGCCGCTGCTCTTAAGCCAAAATTGGAGAGGGGGGGCACTTCAACATGTATGTGGTGGGCCGGGTTGGCCCTTGAATGCTTGGGCCAAAATTTCTTCCCAGTCCAACCCTGCTAATACCTGGGGATATTAATCATCTACTTGATAAAAGCAGAGGAGAAGAGATGTGTACTGGGTAAAAGAAAGTTTATGCTATCTAAAAGAAATGGACATTGTCTGATGCTTCGAACTATCATGAGCAGGAAAAATTGAAATCTGCACCGAATGTGCATGAAATACTCGTGATTGTTGAGTAAGTATTAACCTCATGTTAGGGTGGTGTTCCTATAGAAAGAAATGAAACAAGAATATGAGCTTGAGAGTCAGCTGAATGCTATAAAATATTCAGCAAATTTCTAAAAAAATTCTTTAATGGGTCAATCGCTGAGCACAATCATTTATTTATTAATAAAATGTTAAGTATGGTCTCGTAAATGTTAATGATATGTTTCAAGTGATACAGACAATGTACTGAGATGCATACACACTATTCAAACTGAGAAGCAACTTAGGTATGAAGAAGAAAGTTTAACCATTCATAAAATATTGAGAGCACTTGACAAGGTTAAGGATATAAAGAAGATGCTGGCAAAGAGCTGGAGGGTACCATTTTATGGTGCATAAATGCAGACTTCAAAAAAGAAAGATGAGAAAAAGCTGCAGGCGTTTGAGATGTGGTTGTGGAGGAGAATGGAGAAGGTGCAGTGGGTGTAAAGGAAGACAAACAATCAAGTGCTTAACGTGGTGGCTGAGGGGAGGAAACTTCTGGAGGAGTTTAGGAGGAGGCAAAGTAGGTTTTTGGGTAATGGAAAGAATGAGACTACGCTTTAGGGACAGGTTGAAGAGAGGTAGAATGTAGGCTGATATGTAGAAAGAAATTGTGTAAGAGGATAGGGGGCTGCTCCTATAAACATCTCAAATTCTTACTTTCTTCCATTAAAATCTACCTTATCGTGAAGATTACCCTAATATGTATTAACAAAACTGACAAAGTGTGTATATATTTTCCCAAGTACTCCTCCCAAGCAACAATAAACACTTCATTTCCATTGGATGCAAAATGGTCAATGCGTCAAATAACAATTCAAAAATCATCAAATCAGTTAATTTATTTTAAAAAACATACTTCACAAATGTCTCATGAATTTTTTCAACCACTCAAATTTATGGCTGTGTATGTGCACCATAATCAACCAGGTAAAAATGATTCCATTGCAGTGCACCAGCCCACTTTTCCAGGCTAATTCACCTACTTAGTCAGTGTACATCAAGTTGAAAGTTATATAACATTACAAAAACACACTTTTCACAAAGTAAAAATGCCAAGCAAACCTCAAATAATAAATGAGTAAGTTTCAATATTTTTTTACAAATACAATTAATTACAAGTGGCATCTTTTCCCCACAGTAAAATGGCATGCAATGAACCATCTTCTTACTTTTACTGGATAAATTTCTTTTATATGTTAATGGAATCATTAGAAATACTTGTGTCAGATGTAGCAAAGCTTCCGTCGCCCCATCTTGTATGATGCGTACTTTTAGTGAGCAACAATGCTCAAAATGACTTGCTACATTCAGAATAAGGACATTCCAAAGAATTTCCCAGGAGTAAAGTAACTTACAGGCTAACTATATGTACCAAATTCATTATTTGTTTTACGATATTTTGGTGTCGTTGGTCAAATATGGAATTATACAAATACCTAAAGACAAAAGAGAATCTAATTGGGTAAATGAGAACACAGACAAGAGGAAAGAACAAATCATAGATTATAAAAAAATTAAACTCAAAATAAAACATTTTCATCATAAAACTTTTCCGCCTTTAAAATTAATTAATCCAAAATATTGTAATTATTACAACCTTTAGAGCTGACTAATGTGGACACTTCCATTAACATACTCACAAAGAAAATTAAAATCTATTCTTTAAAAGAACAGTTACAAGGTAATATTGTATACTGAACAGTCAAATAAAACAATGAAATAGCTCTTTCTACCAATTAACCAGATTTTTAAAATGAGTCAAGTTTGGTACAATGAAAATAAACCAGCATATATCATCAGCTGTTTCTATAGTAAATATGACTTTTAAATTTAATATCAAAGGTCAATATTGAAGTAATGACCTCATGTAAAGAAATTTAATTCCTTTTTACAAAAATAATTTTCATTTATCTGAAATATATCCTGGAGTCTCAAATAAGTATATTACTAATTTCGTATGCTTTCTCTACTCAAGTTGGAAGACATGGATGACTATTTACTTACAGATTTCATCATAAAGTGCAGAATTTTCATCAAAAATTATTTACAGGCATATTTCATTCGGCTATTACAACTAATGAAGGTAGGTTCCAAATAAAATTCAAGGTTAGACAACAAGACAAATAATCATTATGCTATGAATTATGAGATATTCTAACAACTTGTGAATCTTTGTCAAAAAGTATACACATCTGGCTCCTTCACAGCAAAAATTCTTATCTTGTCTCAGTTTCAAGAGTATGTAGGCAATAATGTTCAAAATTTCCAAAGCAGCATTATCAATTACAATGCTTATGTGCACTTAAAAGAAAGACAAACTCCCGTTACTCAAATCAGAGATGCTTGGCGTGTGAAAGTGAAATTAGACAAAGATAAAACAAGAAAGTCTACACTTAAATTTTATACTCTACACATCATAAATGGACAGGGTAACAACTTGCAGAAAACTGGCTACATCTGAACAACCACTTTCAAACTCAATTACAACATATATGTATGCATAGCTGCTGAACTTGTACTCACAAATTATCGTAATACATTTCACAAAAATGATATATTCCCATTTTTCAAACACCTTAGGGCAGGGGTAAAATTGATGTTCAAAGTTTAAAACTGAGTTAACTTTCTTAAACCAAAATCACTCATGCCTGCCTGCCTGATTATTTGCAAAATTTGAAACTGCAAAAAAATAGCTACCAATGGAACACAATCGTTTCACAGATAATTACATCAAGACAAAAAAGTAATACTCACATAATTCAACTATATGAAAGAGGGTGGAGATTAAGTCATGAGACGCAAATGAAGCCATATTTTCAAACATCATTTCAATGTATCTGTACAAAATATTTTGTCTGGAATTTGCATATCTTTCTTTTGGCAAACCACTATTTTTGTGGATCGTAAGACAAACATACCCAAACTTCCTCGGCGACTCATTAATTAAAAAAACTACAATCTACAAGAGACCAAACTAAACCCAAAACCATAGAGAAAAGCTGCAAAAGACGTGAGAAATGGGATTGATATCACAAAACACAACCTCTTGGGACACTAATCAGAGGCATTACTTGTTAGTGGCTCAACAATATTCTTCAATGAATATCCTCTTACACTGTGGATGGATGCTCGCAGAGAGAAAATAATACTTTGACTCAATTAGCCATGAGTAACACCAAATTACCCTGCTCTATTCTACTAAACACTCAACAGGGGATAACCCACACACTCTAGATGAAATACAATATTCAACATGAACAGAAAGAATTGCACAGATTTTTTTTCTTATAATCCACACTGCTCTGGTGTGAGCATATCATACACCGCATGACAAGATATTCAAATCGTAATCATCCCATAAACAATGTTCTCACATGAAATATGGCAACTTGGCAATATAGAACCTTTTTTGTACAAATTAGTGTTAAACACTTAACTCTGCAACTAAATAAATCACGGACATAAAAATGCTCTCTGAATCTCAACTATGTATAAAACACTCAAAAATAAAAAAAAGATAAAATTTTTTACATTCACACGAGCTGTCAAAAAAACAGGTGGGCATGATAGGACCTATCACAATGATAATGTGGTTAACATGTCCACATTCCTACAAAGGATGCAAAAAAATAATGATTTTGATGAGGTGAAAAAAAAACTTGGTCAAGAGCAACTATCAACACACCATACGAAAGAAAAAAAGGGTCTTCTGGGAGACTTAAATAAAACAACTTTTCACTAAGGATTTGAATTGCAATATAACATAAGAGTAAAAACTCAGAACTATTTTGAACCATCATACCGATGTCCATGCAAACATTATTTTTTAAATGAGTAAGAGACAAAGTATTACACAGAGCATCTACAAACAATGATATTTTGGAACAGTCTTCAATTATTTGTCACGCACATTAGGGAACTTTGTACAAAGATGGACTCAAGAGCTTTTCACAAGTAATCAAACTCCTCAGAAGTATACCTTGTTATTCCCCTAAAATATTTGTGGTCTATTATTGTACAAGAATCATTTCTGAGTTACTTTAGAATGTAGCCAAAGTTTAAGCATTTACTCATAGATAAAAGCTCTATTACTTCAAACAGACAATGCAGACAACATCTTGACCAATTTTCTTTTTCTAAAATACATACGTTATATGCAAGTAAAGCACGAATAGATATGACTCAGTCAATATGAAGAGTACAGAAAGGCACTTGACGAAGTGCAAAAACTGCAACAGTATTTTTTTGTCACATACTGCATTCCAAATACATTTTTTCAAATTTTTAGGAAACTTTCCAAATTTTTATCTAATGTTTTCTTTAAGTACAAGGAACATTTCTGCAACCAGCTGATATGGCATGTCAGATATGGCCAAATTCATTACATAGATCCACTTTTAAAAATCACTGGTGATTTTTCTTTCTTCTCCATATTATCATATCAGTAGCACACAAGGCGATTATATCAGTGTACCACTTCATTATGTACAATCAAATCTTTTCCTAAAGTATCAAAAACGAAGCCACACTAACTTCAAAGCCACACTGCATGGACGTCTGCTCCCATTGACATGTCCCTCACCAAAAAAAAACACCATTCTGTCCTCTGATGAACAGAAAAGCCAGCTGTAGGTCTCCAGTTTCCTTCCTACATCAAGTGTCATCAGTCCTTTTTCCGTTTACAAACGAGAGTTTAGTGAGTGAGTGAGAGAGAGAGGGAAGTAGGAGAGAGAAAGAGAGAGAGTACATACCAATAAATCTTCACAGAAGACAAAAATCAAAGTATACATACATTCATTGTTATATGTATAATATGATAAAAGGGTGATGCTGGATCCAATCACAACTCTTTTTTATAGATTTTATTTTCTCCGTATAATAAATTCTTTAACTTCTTTTCCTTTAAAAAAGTTGCTGTCAGAACAGGGAAGGGAAATATATATATATATGTATATTTATTTATATATTCATATATTTAATAGTAGGCTGCCAGACCGCTAAAGTAAAAGTCTCACTATAAACAAACTTCTTTTGTGTTCCATGTGTTGCCTCTTCAGGTTTCTCCTTTCATGCTACTCCCACTTCACCCACTTTCTCATTTTAAAAAAACCACTAAAACGCATTCAACTACATTAGAAAGAGATCAATTTATTCATCCATTTTCTTCACGGAGACATTTGAAAACAACCTGTTCTCTCACATGTCACCTGCACTTAATGCGCACGCACGCATACACACATACTTCACCTTAAAAAATAAGGACTTGAGATACCATTGGCCACATTCTCTCGCCACTTTTGTCGGTGTTCCCCCACCCTTCCCCATCCCCTTCCAAAAAAAATGGAGAGGACACATTCCCCCACCACACGCGCTCCTCTTCTTTCAAGTTTCCTGATGCAGACTTCCATTTGCATCCCGGAGTTTTGTTGGACCCAGGGTCGAAAAAAATAAATTCACGGCCCGCAGGTGAAATTTGGACCCAGTGCACGTGAAAATGTCAACACCCCCCGCCCGGTTGGTTGATACAGTCATAAATATTGTCAAGTATTGTCCCACAGAATAAAATAATATAAAGGTTCGGAGCCACGTGGAACCTTTTGCCGTAACAGATGTCATAATCCTTGATTCATGTCCAGCATCCGGTGAGAATGCATGCAGAACTTGTGGAGTGAAATCGATATTTTTTTAAACAGTGAGCGGCGAGAGCAACTGAACAATTTACCACAACGTATCCACACGTTTCTCTTTTATGTATGTGTACATATAATAATATATATTTATATATTTCTATACATGGGCATATTAGATATATATTTAGGCACTGACTGGTGTTTGGGGATGTGGAAGAAGGGAGCAGAAAAAAACTTTCCTCCCTTCTGGTGGCGTTCTTCGATGCTTGTTGAGCCGCACCATAACAAGTCCCACGGGAATGGAGGGGGTGGGGGGCTAGGGTGGGGGAGGGGCAGAGAGGACTGCAATGCACTCTTCCAATAAGGGGATGGGTGGTGGCATCTGATGGTCAAACTTGCCACTAGACGAACTGCAAAAGCATCTCCTCACCCAAGGCCCTCTCCACTCGACAGAGAGGCCCACTGCAGGTTTGAGTTTCCTTCATAGCAAAATGAGATAAAGGTTACCTCCCCTTAATCTTTGACGAGTCTGTAGATGTGGTGTTGAGCCCCATGCTCCGACGTTGACACTTCAAACACATATGCTGTGCAGAGTAGAGTTTCTGTCGTCTCTCTGTTGGTTACCACCTGTGTAAGAGCAGAGAAATTAGGAAATGAATTATCAAGTTAATATGAGTTTACATTATCATTATTTTTCAATTGTGCAAATAACAGCAAAAGCATTATCATCATTCTTCAAATTTAGTCTGGCACTTTAAGGGACTATTTTAATTGATGCAGTGTGTTCCTGGGAGCATTCCCTTTCCAGAGCATTTTCACTTTGGATAACGATAACAACAACATGAAGGAAGGAACCGTGATCCCACCACAGATTTCGAGTTGGTAACAGAATAAAATTATCATTCTGAGGTAATTCACTGTGAAAAATTTATTTTACCTGAACCTGATTCAAACAGGGATTTCCCCTATATACTGCTGGTCATGTATGTTACCCAATTATACCAATACGTGAAGAGTAGGTATATTACGATATGTGAGAATTCAAATTTCACTTTTTTTAAATGTCTTCATTTTGAATGCTGATCCAAAAATAAGTAAAAGGCCCTCCTAGTAATGTCTTAATGGTAATGAGTAAATGTTCTTTAATATGTTTTTATGATGATTTTGGAAAATAATTATAAAATGATTGTTCTTAAAATATTTTTAAATATATAAAAGCACTCTTATGAATGATTGTCAAGAGGATGAGTAAACATTGCTATAATATTCTGTAACCACATAGTACATAAATTTTATACTAATTTCCAGTTCGTAAATATTGAGGTTTTTTCTGGCAGAAATGTATATACTTGTATGGCAGCTGTTCTTCCATCTAGTTTTGGGGGAACATTAAAAAGCCACGCAAGTTAAACTACATATTTCCAATGGGTTTTTCAGCTGACCAGCAATTGGGATATTTTGGTTTGAAACACCACACTATAATGTGATTTTTTTCATAGTGACTTTCAACACAAGCTGACATTTCACACTGCACCGGCACATCTTAATGTATACAATGGTATTTGATACACTTTGCAAATAATTATTGAGAGGCAGAATATTCCATTAATATGAAGTTAATAATTTATCAGCAAATAACTTTATTTCCAGATTGACATTTTTCAATATTTAATCCAAAAGACTGGTTCTTAAGGACATCCAAAGGTACTACATAATTAGCAGAACATTTCCTTACAGTTTTTAATTATTCATTGATATGAATTTAGATGCTGAATTTTATCAGTACATATTTAAACATCCAGTGTGCACATAATGCTAATGTAAAGATGGAAATCATGCATACTTCTTGGCTATTCTTCAATAGCAATAGATTTTCCAATTATTCTCAACCCAAAAAAGAGAATGCCAAGAGGCATTAGGAGTTATTGGCCACTCCATAGAATAAAATAAGACCATATAATTTTACTATAGTTCTACACTTAAACAATCAGATGGTCATACCTGCAGAATAGTGAAGTTTTCCAGAACGCTGTTCATCATATACTTTTCAGGAAGGTGCTTCAGTTTGTGGATGAAGTTAATCATGTATTCGCACATGGGAGAACGATGTATTCTGTACACAAATCTTCCATTCTCAAACCTTGCATACTCAGTCTCCACCTTCTCCACAACTTGTTTTCCAAATGAACACACTTTCGTAGAACAAGTGATTGTCATATTCTCATTACTTTCATACCTGAGGAGAAGAAAGGAGAAATGAGAGAGAATATTTAATAAACCATATTGTAGTAATAGCATTTACTTAGCAGAAGCTATTCAAATAAGCAATCACAAATGAAATTACAAAGAAATTAAAAGAAATATGAATATCCTAAGATGCAGATAAATATTGCAATATCCACAAACATTCACTGAGACACTTCTAATGCACATTATATTCCCTTAAACTCCTTATGCCCTCAATGCCCACAAATTTTACATTGTAGAAATTTAACATGGCCTCAGTACTTTGCAAATAGCAACCATTCTTTTAATCTCCTTTAAAATATAACCAGATTTTTTCATGTTTTTTTTAAATTCAGAGTTATTGAGTTGTATACATAATAACAATTCACCATAAAATATTAAGCTCTGTGATGATCTATTACTTCTCATGGGAAGGTAGAAATTGATACTTATTCTAGTACATATTACAATTGTGTTTCATTGTTAAATATGAGAATGTTGTCAAAATGTTTTGGCATTAAAGCAATTTCAATCGTACGTACCAAGATAAATATAAATTTTTTTCTAAGGCTTGACTAATATCCATCCATAGTAGCATTTTTAATATAAATTCTTTTTTGGCATACCTATCCCATTTAGTACTAGTCTCATACCTCTATATGAATTATGTATATGAAAGGTTTGTGAAGCTGCACAAAGAAAAATATTCTCGGCCATTAATTATGGGAAAATATTCTATTTAAGCTTGGGAAGTGATTTGTTAAAAAATGTTCCACCTTGGAACAGAGGGCATAGCAAAGTTGATGAAAGGACTAGGCAGGGAGACACCAGAGACAACATGATAGGCTAGCATTACTTGAAAAATTTAGGTCCCGTCTAGGGTGCCACAGAAGATATTGTTTTAACTCCGCACAAAATCTCTCGATCTGGCAAAAGTGATAAAATAATGATATACACATTCTAACAGATAGGTAAAAACATTACTACTTTCCATGCACTATCAATGGCTGCAAAAATAACAAAGCAAAACATTAAGTCTCTCCCTCAAACATTCATTTAACTTTAAGTCCTTTCTCTCTGTTCTATGAAAATGGAAGATGAGAATAGGTTGCAGGCGTTTGAGATGTGAACTTGGAGAAGGATGGAGATGGTGAGGTGTATGGAAAGGTATTGAGGAAGGTATTGAGGAAGGTTTTATGGATGGCTGATGAAGAAAGAGATTGCATTAGGAGATCGAGGTCTTAGCCTGTAAAAACCAAGGGGGTGTTTTCTCTCTTACATCCTCACCTTAGCCAGCTAATCAATAAATCAAATAAAGAACATATTTTTCTTAAACTAGTACTACGGTTTCCGAGATGAAAAAAGAAATATTAATGGTAGATAGGGCCCTGCACATGTAAAAACCTAGCAGATGTTTACTCACTTTCATTTTAAGCCTACCTTTTGAAACCTTACTAAAATTACTTAATAATAATGATGATAAATCTTCTAATTACATTTCCCTATTCACTCTCTACTTCATGGCTGGTGTGTATGCATGTGAAGGGTAGAGTTTAGGTACAGAGTTACTATGAGTATTTTGATAGAGTTACCATTTATATAAGCATATCTAACATTTCACAAAGTAATTTGTTACAGATGAGCTGCAGAGTAGTATGGCATTATTTTAAATCAATTTGAAAATTGCCATTAAAGATGAGCAAGAATCTGCCTGAATTTGCTGAAATCTCATTCTGTTGTTTCAATTAGTAAAAAATGAATTGAGACATCCACCGCGGGACGAAATAGCTTGATGTAAAATTATCACATCACATTTACAACATTTCAATTACTTATTTCATAAGATTACTTAAGGAATTGGCTGGGACTGCTCTTTCATATATGTAAAATCAAATTTTATGTTAAATAGGTACATATATGTAAAATCAAGATTCTACAGTAGTATGTTACCAGTCATTATGTAATTGATAGACAATTTTATGCATGGTTAAGTTGAAATTCCAAATGGAGCATTACCAGAGTTTTGTCTATAAATTTCAACTAAATTAAATTTTTCCAAAACCCAAAGGAAAATTTTAGATGGGATTAAATTAGGGGTCAGCATCTATACTGGCAAATGCACCATTGGAAGCATCTATTTTCAAATGCCATACCCCCAATCCAATTCATATTCTCAGGAAAAATGAAAGGCAAACTTACTGGCTTGTGACTCCATAGAATGCTCCAGCCTCATCCTGGATGTTGGTGTTAAGGTCAGCCCAAAATTTGACGAGGAAGAAAGCATTCTGGGGGCCTTTGTCATATAGCTCCTTCAAGCCACCCTTCTTCTCTGGAAATTTGTCATAAATCTGCCTAATATCCACAGCCTGTCGTAAAGAAACAAGCATAGACCAAATACTAAAAGGAAATATTAATTAATTTATTGTGCATCAAAATTATTACATATGAAATAAATACAGCAATATACCAAAGCAGAGGTTCTACGGTCCAATTTGCATACAATTTTTGTTTCCAATTAGGATACAACAGAAGTGTACCATGTCCCACAGTAGTATTGTATCCATATGGCTTTTGGTCCAATGATTTGTATAAAATTCCTTTTGGTCCAATTATTTGTATAAGATTCCTTTTTGTCCAAACAAATAGAAAATGTTCTAAATTTCCATCCAAATATATGAAATCAACCAAAGGGGTTATATTTCAGACTACCGGGCATAAGGAGGGGGTATATTATGGTCAAAATTAGCAATACAATATTTATAGTGACGAATGAAAAACAAGGGCATTGTTGTGCTAGCCATCATGAATCCTGCTCACAACAAAATCCCTCAATTTGAATTTTCTAATAACTTTCAATAAGGTATTTTGCATACATTGATGCTTTCTGTATTCCTATAAATCATTGCTATCATGCTTGATATTAATCAAGCATCAATTGTTGGCACAATAAGAGCTTAACAGGTTCCCCCGTAGACTTACCAGGCAAGACGGGTACACCGTCTACGTATTTATCATAACATATGATTTCTGTTCTACCTTCCACCCAAAACATGAAGCCTTACTGGGTGTATTGATTGTTTGAAATGATTGTTTATGAGTATGGATCAGACTCTGAAGTATAATAATAATACCGTTCACCAAAAATAACTTGACTGGGAGATAAGCATCAAGAGGCTATACCATAAGGTGAGAGTTTAATGCAATGTTTCTCCACTGCGTACAGAGGTACTGGTAGCCTAGTAGACAGCATATGTACTCGGCTAGTAATGACAACGTTGTAGGATTGAGTCTTCTTGTATCATTTCCATTATATTTTTTAACCACAACTTTTTTTTTCTTGGGACATGCAATTTCCTTGCAACAGAGAGTCTTACAAGAATTTATTTCTATCTCTAATTTTGGACTTTTTTTAACCCAGCGGTGGTCCCGCGGGGTGTCCCAGCCCTGTATTTGCGCTTTTTTTTCGTGCAGTTCTGATTTAAGTGACCTATAACTTCCTCTAGCTGAGTTTCTAAGCTTGCAAAGAGATCCTATTTCAAAATTATAATCAATTCACTGCAAGCTTTTGTGTAAAAATCATTTTCGTTGAAGCTCTGTAGCGTGGGGTGCGCTAGACACCCGACACGACCTTTCACGTTACAGTTTGTCTCCTAAGATTTTCAGTGCCCGTACATTTTTCCCAGCCATTTTCTTTGATTTGATTGTTGCTCTTAGTCAAATGTTCAATAGAATTTGTTTTTAATACATATATCCATAAATATTTACATACGAGTAGACATTTATAGTCTAAAGTTGTATAAATAAATCGAATGTTCGTCATTTTCAGTAGCTGAATGTTTTCTTTGCAAATAGTCACTTTTTGTAAATTGTGGGTCCAGTTTAACTACAATTTAAATTTCAGCTTCGAAGAACTTTGCATAGATATTTAAGCTTACCAGCATTCAACATGATATTGTTGGAATGTATTTCACGCAATTACACAAGTAAATGAGATCAATTATTCTGTTGTAATTTGATGAGGACTAAAGAGAAAGACCACTGGTGGATGAATGCGAAATGTTGTGTTAGCGCCGCATAGGAACAGAGTTGGCAGTGTCAATACTTTGTAAATGATATAGATCCTTCCCTTGTAATTTCACCTACTCTGAAGAGAAAGACCACTGGTGGATGATTATGCAATGTTGTGTTAGAACCACAGGAAAACAGAGCTGGCAGTCTCAATAATTTGTAAATGATATAGATCCTTCTCTTGTAATTTAACCTACTCTGAAGAGAAATACCAATGGTGGACGATTTTGAAATGTTGTGTTAGAACCACAGGAGAACAGAGCTGGAAGTCTCAATACTTTGTCACCAGCAAACTTCTGTAGAGAACAATACCTTCTAAGAGAACTGAATTCAGTTTGCTTTGTCTCGTTGTTGTGATCTACTTGTGAAGAGTGAGGCGAGATATTCAGAGTTGTGATAATTTTCACCGTGGATTCTTCTTTGACGTAATATCTTCTGAGCAAAACACGACTTCCGATTAAGTGATTTTTTGAAGACTACCCTCGATAAGGTATGTGCAGTTATTATTAATGTAAATCATAGTTTACGTTTTCCCATTTATCTACTGTGAACGATAGGTCTTGTAATACTTACATCAAGTGTTTTCAATATATAATAGATGTCAGCTGTCTCTTGTGACAAAGAAAGAGCCGAGATACTTCGTCTTTTGAATGAATCTTCGTAAGAGGAAATAATTGATTCTGACGATAAATCTGATGAGAAAGAAGATGAGTGTTTATATCCGAGCATGATAGAGAGAGTGAACAAGAGTGCAGTGATGCTGAACTTATGGAAAAAGGAAGGGACCTTGTGTATTTTGGGAAGGATGGAATTGCAAAGTGGAATGTAGAAGGGCCAAGACCAATTGTCAGAACATCAAAAAGTAACATCATAACTCAGAAGAGTGGACTTACTGGCTGCAAAAACGAGTTTAGAGCCCCAATAGATTGTTTTTGTGCGATGTTTAATGAGCGAGTCTTTGAAAAAATTGTAAACTGCACTAATATTCAGATAGAGAAAGTCACTGAGAATTATTCCCGTAAAAGAGATGCTAACCATTCAGACAGGGAAGAAATAGAATGCCTGATCGACATTTTACTTTTCGGGGGGGCAAATAAATCTGGGCGACAGAATATTATATTTATGGGATCGTAGTGGATTAGGAGTAGAAATATGATAGACTTCCATGAGCCATCATAGATTTCTCTTCCTCCTTCGATGCCTTCATTTTGACAACATCAATACTAGAGGAGAGAGAATAAAGAGAGACAACTTAGCACCAATACCGGACATATTCCTTTTTTGATAGTATACAACAACACTATAGGATTGGTTTATGTGCACCAGTGGATGAGCAATTGATTCCTTTTCGGGGAAGATGTTCGTTCAGACAATATTTACCATCGAAACCCACCAAGTATGGCATCAAAATGTTTGCCCTTGTAGATTCATGTGTACTTTATACTTTCAACTTAAAGATCTACACAGGGTGGCAATCAGAGGGTCCATATGCAGTAGATAGTAGTTCAGAAGAGGTGGTAAAATGGATGGTTGCTCCCATAATCGGGAGCAGGAGGAACATCACTTTGGACAACTGGTTCACCAATATTCCACTAGCAGATGGAATGTTAAGCCATAATTTGACCCATGTGGGAACAGTGCACAAAAATAAAAGGAAATTACCACAGGAAATAATAAACGTAAGCGGAAGAGAAGATAAGAGCAGCTTATTCTGCTTTAGAAAGAATACGGCTCTGGTTTCCTACGTCCCAAAAAAGCAAAGAATGTTATCTTGTTATCAACAATGCACAGAACAATTTCTATCGATGAATCTACAGGAAACAAAACAAAACCTGATATAATGACATTTTACAACTCTACAAAAGGAGGTGTAGACACTGTAGATGAAATGTGTAGCACCTACAGTGCAAACAGTAATACTAGGAGATGGTCTATGACCATATTTATTCATTTACTGAACACTTCTGGTATCAATGCATTTGTTATGCATAGGGATATCAATCCAGAGTCAAAATTGCGAAGGAGAAATGTTCTTTGTGAAATAGCACTATCCTTAACTTTGCTGTATATTAAAAGCAAATCAACAATGAAAATGATCCCCAAAGGCCTGAAAAGGAAAGTAGAGGAATATGCCCAAGATGAAGCTGAGGAAAAGTATGAGGACAAAAGGAGAAAATACTTGGGAGATATGTTGTTTGCCCAAGAAGTAAAGATATAAAGACAAAAAAATTATTGTGAATTGTGTAACAAAATTAATGTGTGGTAAACATTTATTGAAAATGTGTAATGGTTGTCTTAGAAGTAAATAATTTACATGATATATTTTCTCCGATCATTCATTTCAGTAAAAATTGCTATATTTATAGCAAAAAATTGGAATGGTATTGATTTATGCAGAATATATTAATTTACACTTCTAATGTTTAGTATTATCTATAAAAAGAAATAATTCCACAGTTACAAGCAAGTTATGTTCTATCATAAAATTCTTCTCCAGAATATATTTTGGAAAATCGATATATTATCGGCAACGAAGCTACTACGAAGAATCATTTACCTATGAAAAATACAGGTAGGAAAGTATCGAAGATTTGTTAACAAACGAATAGTGACCATAAATGAGGAGATACGGCGATTGATGTTTATGAAATTATATACCGTGTATATTTCAACTAGATTCTATGATTGATGATGACAAAAATACATTTTGGTAATATGTACGGAAGAACTTGAAAATTCACTACTGAAAATCAGGGCATTCAAAAAAGTTTTCCTAAAAAATTAAAAGTTTAGAAAAAAAATTAAAATCCTGAGATATTAAAATGTTGTATTAAACAGAACATAAGTTGAAATGCATAATTTAAAAAAATTTCATTATTTACGAAGAAATAGAGGAGAAACTGGTGGGGTGTCAGGGACACCCCACGCGACCATTCACGTGAGAAAATCCGTGCGACTACCGCCGGGTTAAGGTAAATCTTGTCAAGGTGACTCTACCCCTGCCTCGTATGCAGTTCAAGAAAGAACAGAAATTTATGCACCTAATGTATGCCTTTGTCATTGCCATTGCCTGTTCAAAATCCAGCCATGATTTCTTCTTGGAGCCTCCCGGTCAACTATTTACTTCAGTTGCTTATTCATTTCTTTCGTTTTTAAAACACTTACAAAAACACTTTAAGGTACACACACATCCTATTCCCACTGCTAAAATTGACATTAAATGCAGCTACTTCAAAATCTGCAGACTAAATACTATTTATCATCTCTCATTTTTTTAAATCAAATGTACTACACCGTGGGAAATACCATATGGTTGTGAACAAATTTTTGGAAGAAATGGGTTTGGGCCAAAACTTTTTTACACAAAATTTGTATCCAATTTGGACTGTTGGACATTGACTTAAGAGACATTATAAATACAAAACTCGATCATTAGACCAAATTTCCATTTATTTAAGTCTAATGGAAGCTGCATCAGAACACTTACCTCTAGTAAAGAATCTGCATATGTGACGGAGCCTATGTGAACGAACAAATGCTTTTGGTACTGAAAAAGTGAAAAAAGAAAAAAGTACGTTATTATTTCACTAAGGAGAGGAGAAAAATTGATTAAAAATATTGATATCATATATGTATAAGCATATCAATGCATGAGAAGTCCTAAAATGACAATAGTACATACCACCATTGGGTACAAACTGTGCATCCCTCAAGAATATAAAAATTAAGTTTTTCTGAGAATTTTCCAAATCAATAAATCAATGGAAGAAGTCAGAGCCATATAGCCACAATAGAGCAATAATAAAAGGAGTACAAATGTGAATCAATGGCATCCAAATAAAATGAATCTTCTCTTTCATAAAAAACAGAGCATGCAAGTTCTAGAGAAAAATTCACCGGAGGCAGCTATAGGTACATACATAATTATTTTCATGAAATGAACAAGATGTTAAGAAGCTACAAAGGAAAGAAAAAGAAACGAAACACATAACAAATTACTCCATTTATTAATTTGTTGACCCAAAGTAAATGGAAAAGTAAAGGAGCTTCAGCCAAGACTGCGTGAGTCAAAACAAAGACAATATATTTTATTTCTTTTTGTTTGCACTGTTTGAAATACATAACTCTCACCAATTTCAATCCTTAGCTAATAGGAAACAAAATTGAGATGCAAAATATGCAGGCATTTAAACATTTACATTTTTAATGAACACATTCTTCCAGCCATTTGAGCAGACTGCAGAGCCATTTCTATTGAACTAATTTTGAATTCAGTTACCATACTTATTAGCCAATAACTCAAAAACTGAGATGGACTAATGCCTATATTTCATTACCGTTTAATTCCCTTGGAGTGTTTGCCTTGTATAAACAATATTTTGTAAAAATGACATTTATATTGGAGAGAGAGATATTATTTTCACTCATGTTTTACCCATTCCTCCAAAAAACACTGGTAATTTCAAGTTCAAATTTTGAAAAAAGCATCTTTGAAAACTAGGATTTTGTTATTTACATTCAATGGGACATGTTTTCTTTATAAATCGACGGTATTTGAATGTTAAGACATTTAAGTCATTTTATGATGGATCAAACTCGTTTATCTGGGTATTCTACCAGCTGATTGGTATATTTCTGGACAGTCCTGATCCTATCATCCCAAAATCTGGGACATCATCTCACTTTCTCTTCTATAGATCCCATCGCTATCAGGTCTCTCTTAAATTCCTCATACCATCTACCTCTTCTTTTTTCATCCAGAGTTCCCATCCTCTACCTTCCTCTTCCATGCTTCCCCAGCATTCTCCACTCTATCACCCTCTTCAACATGCCCTCTCCTCTAAAAATGTCTCTCATCCACCTTTTTTGTCTTCTCTGAACTTCCACCACCAACCTCATATCCTCTTCCACAATATCCAATGCCTCTACATTCATCTTCCTCACCACCTAGCTTACCCTTGCCATTCTACTCCAAAGGCACAACTCAAATACCTCCAGTATACGCACATCCTCTCTCCACAATGACCAAGTTTCCTACCCATGCAGTGCCACGCTCCATATTAGAGTTTTCACCAGTCTTTTCTTACATCTCCTCTAAGACCTCCCCTCATCAATTCCCTTAAGGTGGTAGGAGCGATTTTTGTTTATACAGATTTTCAAGAAACTTGGAGTACGTGTTCTCATTAATGATATCTATAGATTGAAGTATAAAATAGCACCTTACCAATTTGTTTTTTTTTAGCAATTTAAGGCTATTTTAACATGCAGGTTTAACACATTCAGCGCAGAGCACGTCTATTGACGTGGTCCTTTTACATTAGGCCCTTTAAAAAATGGGTTCCGTTTCTAGCGTCTCCCTTAAATTCGCAACCCACATTGAATGTGTTAATGCACGAGATATATTTTGTAATAATTTGATTACATATCTACAGATTTTCTTCTAAATGCCAAATAATACATTTCTAAAAATATAAAGAAATATCAAGGTTTAAAGCCAAGTCCAATATTGGAAAAAAAATATTTCAACGTAATTTTATTAAAATTTCGAATACCACCCTGAAAGCTATAGCCATAACATTCTTTAGGAAAGAAAAAAAATAATTTTTTAATTAATTTTTAATTTAATTTTTCTTAACTAAAAAATTAATTTTTTCTTAACTAAATGATATAATTCTTGTATCATTTCCATTGCTGCCAGTAAGGTGCGTTCCGTTGCATAAACAGATGCACTTTACTGAAATGTGGTCAAAGAATTTGTTTTAAACTAAATTTTTAAAAAATTATTAAAATTTCCACTCAATGACCCATGACTACTGCTCCACCCTACTTAAGGGTAACTAAAAAATGGGACTATTCATATACACTCACCGTGTCTGGATCTGTTTGCTGCTCCATGAAGGCTGAGAACTCGACGAGGCGAAGCTTGTGAGTTGCGATGGCTCGTCCCTCCCACGGTGGAGGGGCAGGGGCTTGGCTTGCACTGCTCCCAGATAGTAGACCTCCTATCGCTCCCGGCATTGCACCCCCACTGGTTACTCCACCAGTGATGGCACCAACCTCGACTGATGACGAAACGGCCGTGGCACTCGGTTTGGATCCAGGGACAACACCCAAGCTTCCGGCACCTCCACCTCCTGACACGCCATAACCTCCGACCTGTGAAGCAAACGGTTTCACACTGCAAGAGAGAGACAAAAGAAAAATGTGTTAGGTACATCATGAAATGAGATGATATAAATTGTACTAGTACAAAAGCAAAAGGAAGAAGTTTCAATTTGCACCTCACAAATTATCTATCCTTGAAACCATCTATCTATTAATGAATTTGCTAATATGAATTTAAATGTGCTCCATCAATGAACATTCGTTTAGACATTTAAATATTTCTAGGGCTTAGATGGAAATTAAGAATCCATGATAAAGACTATGCATCTGCTAGTGTTTAAATAAGTAGACAAGGGAAGTAAAATAGTACAAAACTTAAATTGAATCCTTTGAAACTAAGCCGATGATACATTCAACCACTAATTTATGAGAAAATCGGCAAGCTGGTGCATGATAAATTAATATGCTAAGTTATCAGGTAATCTTAGACAGGGATAAAAATAATTGTTTAATTAATTATGCTGACAAATAAAGATAAACACTTACTCTTGAGATGTACCGGGCTGTAATCCAGGCTGCCAAAACTGCTAAAAAAGGAGAGAAAAAATAAAATCAGCCTTTTCCACCATAATATTTCCATATTTGTACATAACATAGGTACCCAGTAAGAAAAATACCTAATAAAGTAGTACATATTAAATACTGACAGATAAGCACCTACATTTTGTGAAAAACTATCAAAAATTATCACAGTTAACATCCGAAGTCATGTCAGAGAACAAAAATCTTTTAATGTAAAGTGTTAGATTACTTATATTTCAATCGAACAATAATGTATTTTGGTGTCTCATTAAATAATTATCAGTATTTGAGCTAAATGCGATTTTCTTCAGTGAGTAATGTGTGTGTGCCAATTAAACAAGATGCTGCTCATATTACACTTGATGAAGCAAGCAAAAATTATGCAAAATAATATACTACAAAATCGTATAGTTTTTTCACAATTAACTGACAATATACTAGGGGATGATGGAATAGAACTACCCGGATCCTGGTTTAACATAACACCATTTGAGTGGGTAACCACCAACTTAGTAAGAAGTGCAAAGCAAATCAAGAGGAAGACAGTGAACTACTTTTGCCTGAACCAATTATGGGTACTGACTACAGAGGTAAGCTTGAAAGTAACTATATTTAACTGTCACCAATTTTACTTCCCAATTTTAGAAGCAATGAGAATTTCCTCCCCTATCAATTATTGTTTCCTGTTAATTTCAACATGTGCTAAACATTTCTAAACTTTTCTCCAATAAATGATTCCCAAGATGTTTGATTTTATGAATAATTGATATCTTCTAAAGTTGCTTCCACTTGTGGGGCACTATTCAGTATGCTTATATTAAAAGAGAACTTTTCAAATATGCTGGCATATTTATTAATTCATATAAATCAAAGATAAGCGCATGAATGCAAAATGAGTGAAATACGAACTGGCAACAGAGTATATTGTAATCAGCTATCAAAGTGGACCACATTTAATCATTAAATATCAGTCAATAAGTTATTGAAAGCAATGAATGCTCTACCCATACTCAGAAGTACATTGATGATCATCAGAAATGTAGAACAATATAATTAAGTGAGAGGTGTGACACCAAATTAAGTTTATACCCATTTCAATTGAACCCTTATTGATAATCCACAAAAAAACATGAAAGTACAGGAGCCCACACAACCACAGAATAGCAACAATAATCACCATATCATACATCATGGACAAGCCCAGAAACATTTCCAGTAAATATATTTTACATTGTCAGTGCATGAAGATTGTGTAAATACATTTTAACTGGTAGAGAACCAATAGTAAGTAAAGGGGAGAGTATGATAACATATGAGACTTGTTTACTACACCAGTATGTGCAAAAGCCAAAGCTTAACATATCATTATATATTCACAATTTATGATTGAAGAAGTTCAGGTAAGGAATGGGTTATATGAAGAATGTTAAAGTTGGTAATAAAACCCCTTCTGATTCATTATGGCAATAAATGATCATCAGATAACTGATTTAATCCAGTTCTTAACTATATTTCATTAAACAATCCTCACACTCAATCAAAATTTAACAACCAGCCAATGAAAAAGGTAAAGAGTTAAGGGCAAACTTTCAAACACTTATGAGCAGGAAATTAGAAAGATAAATGAAATAAAGATTGAGTGCATTGGCCATAAAATAGCAAATAAAATCGGAAGGGGTCATTCAACCCTCAATAGTCATGCAGAAGGCAATCGTCATTCACAATGATATAAATGCTCTCAAATCACAAAAGTATAATTTTGACTTAATTTTTTCAGGTATCACTTTGTGGTACTCCATTATTAAATGAAAGAAACTTTGCAGAGTCCACAAAACAATTTTATTTAACTAGCCAACCAAGGTTTTAACTCACAAAGTCATTATCAAGGCCTAGATAATGACTTTGTAAGTTACAACATAGGCTGGCAAGTTCAATAACTATTTTGTGTTTTATACAAAGTTCCTTTCATTTTAGTATAATTTCTGAGGTATCCAGTACTCAACTGCATATCAGAGGTACTCAACTATACATTGGAGATAAGTGCTGCCATTATAATTTACTTGACTTGAGAGCATTTAAATCACCCTGGACGACTCCTGTCCTCTCTGTCCAACTACTCGAGGGTTTTGAAAAATCAAATCACTGAAATGATATGAATGAGATTTGACAAATAAAAAAAATTTTTCTCTTTTTTTTGTGACTACTGACCGCGCCCGGGTAGGATACAGGGGATGTCAGCCCAAGTGTGGCTAGCCCGGCAGCTGCTGCCTTGTTGTGCATCGCTGTGGCTGACACGATCTGCGCACTAGACATGCTTGACATGGTCTGCAGTGCCTTCTCCTTTGCTGCCTGATCCTGAGCAGGTTGGAATGTACATGGGAGGGATGTGGAATTCGGATTGGGGTTCAAGTGGGCGAAAAGGGAAAGGAATCACCGGATTAATTAGGGGCTTCCAGAGGAGAAAAACAATGAGCGACTAAACACTCGAAGGGCATCTGTGGATCCAGGATGTGGGGTAGATGGGATCGGGGGTTGGGAAGGCTGTGATTCCTCAAGTAGGCACTCATAAAACTGTATTCACCCACATCAATGACACTTCTCGAGTGAGGGGGGCACCATATGTTTTCACATTAACCCACTGATATTTTGCTCTCCGTTAGGGGCCATTCAAGTATTACATAAGCTAAGAATCATTGGGCTCAGCCCAAATATGAAGGGTTGATCCTCCTATTCGTCTAAGTGCTGTTGTCCCTGTCTGCAAGTGGCAGACAGTAAGTGTGAAATGACCTTAGCCCTCAAAGCAGGATAAACAAAAATACTACTCAAGTTTTACATAAGGCATTTGAGTGGGGAGGGGTTTGGGCTGTTTTTACATACTCTTTGGGTGAAGGAGTCTCAGATGATCTTATGTGAGATTTTAGTCACTCTTGAGATCATACTCTTACAACTTCTTAAAAATTATTCTCAGATGAAAAATCTTATTTGAGAGTTGTTGTTTCAGGCTTAATTTTATGGAATAACATCATAAATGAAAATTGCCAGTCATTTTCATTTATATCTTATTTGAGATTACCACTGTTGCATTACGCCTGAATTTATGCAAAAAAAAGCAAAAACGTAAATGATCAATCCTTTAAGGAAGATCTTATGTGAGTGCGAGCCTACAGTGCATCACAAAATCTCGCAAACCATTATCAATATCCAGCAAAAAATTTACATTTATATTATTCTCTATAGGGCCTATGTATATATAAATAAAAAAATATGGAGAGGGTGAAGTCAATTTTCACACACTTAAAAATGGAATCGGCCTTTATCTATTAGCATGGTTCCAAAAATTTAAGATATCTTATGTAAAGATTGGTTTACACAGTCAAGTTACATTTACAAGTAACTTCTGCAAGAGCTTGCAAGAGAGTTTACTCTGACAAAATATTTTTCACAAGTTAATGCGAAGCTAGATTGGTTGTCATTTAAACTGCCAACAATACGTTTCTGCAAGTGACGTGTAGAAACTTTTAAAAGTTCTGCAAGTGGACTTGCAAAGCCATTTACACCTGAAATTTACACTGAATGTTACTTGCCACTGGTAACTTGCACAATAAACTTGCCAGGGTAAACCCACATTAAGATTGGGAGGGGAGGTGGTGAGGTTCCTTCCCCTCTAAATCGTGCGCAAAGTCATGATAGGTTTTTTGGATGCATACATTTTTTGGGTAGACCAACTAGTCAATGTTAAGAATTGCTCCTTTGGGATAACCTTAATCAAGATTTTTAAAAACATTTGCTGGAGACTTGGAAACTTGGAAAAGAAAGGCAGATAAATTTTGCCTTTACTGAGAATCAAAATATATATTCTCATGGAGGTGAGAGGGGAAGGGGTTAGAATGGCTGAAGAAACCTTCTGGATGCTATTCTTTTTTCTTGAAAGCACTGGTGGCCGCAATTCACATTTTGAGCAAAAGATTAGATCATGAGAGTTTTAATAATTTAAATTATTAAATAATGGGTGTCTTGTGCCAATTTAGCTACCCATGGGAATATTGATCACAAGCTGAATAAAGAGTATTTTTCGTCTTGCAACAAATCAAAAAGTGATACAAATACGATCTCACGATTTATCAAATCTTACATAAGATGATCTTGGGCCCCAACACCTCCCTAAGTAAGACAATTTAAGGAGAGCCCAAACCCCTTTCCCCCCCAAAACATCTTATGAAATACTTATAGCTGATTTGTATTTATTTCATACATTTCATTCTTTAATACATATTAATTCTAACTATATATCAATTTTGAACTTGTATGTCCCCTTATTATTTGCATGGTGAAAGAAGTTCACAACTCAAAAGAGTCATAACAAAAACATGCATAAGTGCTAATGCTACACCCAACCAAGCCAATTATTCATCAGTGAGACAGTTAATGCTGGCCAGCGTGGCATCAATGGTATTAGTCCTAGCACAAGATAGCCTCCAATATTCCAACATGACATGAAAGAGCAGTAAAAAGTGAGCTGGATACATCAGATAAGTGGTACATATTTCTATTAGATCCAAAAGATAACCTTATAGCAGATTTAAACACACTGAGCAAATTCAGATAGATTACAACTATATAAATATGTCTCCTGGTAAGATGAGAAGTAATGATGAAAGTAAATTGAAATACTTAATGGGTGGAAAAAAACTAATTAGGGAAAATCCTACTAGAGTTGTGAACAAAATCTCTTTGATAAGATTTCTTGCATTGAAAAATTGGGATGCATAAGTTTCCCTTTTAAACTATGGAATTTTTACGATGACTTCAAGAATTTTAAGATATATTATAATTGAAAAAAATGAAAAATGTAATGTTTTTCTGAGATAACACAATTCTTAAGCATAATTTTGAAAGACTATATAATTTTGATAAAAAATCCAGAAAAATTGTACCATTAATTTTTTTAATGACTAAGCTCACAGAGTGAATTTAAAGCTTGAGATGCTCATGGATGTGAGTGAGTACAATATATAATGGTAGAGATTTTACAAAATGATATAACATGCAATCATTGGACCAAAGAACAGTTTACAGAAGGACCAAAAACCATCTCAAATCCCAACCTGAAGTAGAAGCATTCCCATATCAGAGATAAATATGCTAATTCCCAAAAACACACCTGGGATATTTTTGCTCAATATACACACCTTCTAAATCAATTGTTACCAAGTCCATTACTTTATATGCACACTGACTACATTGAATAAGCAACTGCGAAAGTAACTCAAGAAAGTAAGTCACAATGAACTGAATTGCTGCCAATAAGTATGGATGAACAAATTAGTTCTTTCTCAAGAAACCCTAGTAATACACTAATGGTAAAAATATTAGCAAATAAATCAAACTCTATTCATTTTTTGTCTTTCTTAAGGCCATTATGGGTAACGTATGGGTAACCTGTAGCCAACATCAAATGGGACCAGTCTAAAAATGAGTATGCCAATATCTGGATGCCCTACTTTGTGTATAATTAGATTCCATTGAATTACAGATGAAGAAGATGTACAGTTAGTTATCAAATGAATTATAATTCATATGTGGTCTCCCAATACTCTAATCTGTGACCTACCTACACATGAACCATTTCTCCAAATATAAAAGTTGAATTAGGGTTTTTAGTGACCCAAAGACATGAATTTTTAATGATTATACTTTCATGGGGTTTTAAGGGAAATATAATTATTTTTTTTAGTTCTGGTACTCAATTATTTCATGAAGTTTTGGGTGAAATGGCAAATAACAATGGTTCATTTAAAATATGCCAGTTGAAGGGAAGATTTCCTTCTGGATTTGGATTGTATGAAAAATTTTCTACAGTTCTACAAAATTTATAAATAACAATTGATTTTAATTTCTCCAATGTGTGAAGGTAAAATAACCTTGCTAAGAGCCAACTAATTTTAATTCGATAATGCAGTTTATTGGCTGCTTCAAAATTTATGTTGAAAAGAAGAATTATTTTATCAAATATGGATTTCAAGAGGAGTGGAAGAATTAAAATCTATGCCTCCCCTCCCAATACTCTAGGGCTAGTAAGAAAACAGACAAGAGAATATTGCAATAATGCTTTAAGTAACTGCATTTCATTCACAACTTACAGTAATTCTATATAACCTAAGGAAAGTTAAAACTTAGACAGCAAGGTTAAAAAGAAACTATGAAGAAGTAACATGACCTAACTCCCCAGACCATTCAAAAGACATTTTTTGAATAAATGGTTAATAATATGGAGATACATTTTCATAAGAGTTACAGAATATATTTTTACTAGGTAATTTTCAAAAGCAGTTTTAGCATGCTTTATAAGTTTTTCAGAAAACCTTACAAGTTAGTATCATCATCATGAAAAGAACAGACGGCATAAGAATAGAGCAATCATTAAATGCATAGAGCATTCAATCAGTACTAGTGAACAATAGATTAACAAGTCTAAGAACAAAATTCTTTTCACTTAACTCAGCCTTAACATTCAGCATTTTTTTAGCATAGAGTAAATAAGATACTTTTATGTTTATAAAATGCATTGAATATTGGCAAGTCAATTACCTTTATCTCGTTATTTTTGGCAATTCACACCCACAATGGTGAGTTAAATGCAATCAGAAGATGCACATTTTTAATATATACTGATAGATTTCTGAGATCACAACATTATTTATCCCAGTTATTTGTCATTTCAATTCTCAAGAAATATCACATGAAAGGAATACAACTTGCTCTACATCAGTGGTCTTCAGCTTTGACCAGAAAGTCATTGACTATAACCACAGATTCAAGTGCTATTTTCAGAGTAGCAAAGAGGAATATCGTGGTTACATTTTCATTTTTAAATTCAATTTTTAAAGTCACTTTAAAAATTTAAATGTCAGACTGTTAGTTTTACTTTTCAGCATGCACAAGTTTACATAGTATTTTGGCTTGATTAAGGCTGATAACCACAGAATACAGCATGGAAAAATTCTAATATGTCAACATGAAATGTTATCTTAAAAATTGATAATGAATAGAAATAAACTAGGTAGCTAACCCCATGTGTTTAAAGGCTGAAACTGAAGCTTTTATTTTAAGTTGCAAAAAAGCATCATGAACTGAAAATTTAAACATTCCATAATAAAGTGCAAAACAAAGATGAAACATTAAAATGGGATTAAAACAAAGACAAGTCCAAAAATACGCGATGCAAAAAAATACTCTATGAAAAAGGCACAAGTAAATTGGTATTAGTTCATGCACAAAAAGCAATAGAAAAAAAACTTGACCTCCATTAAGTATGCTTTCAAAAACTAAATATAATTAAAATACCTACCGAGGAAGCGATAAGCAAGTTAATGGAAAATAGTCTCGGGTTTACTATAGGGTGCTCAAATTGTACAAACCCTTAACACTGATGCAAGGGGTACACAAACGAAGATTAACTAAAAGAATACTCACTACCTTCAGCTTCGCTTGGATTTCTCTTAATTTTCTTCTCGCCAGAACTTGTATGTGCGAGCTGACCTGTTTTCTGGTTCTCGTCTTCCCGGTGCGTAATTTTATATAGCGTGCTATTAACTCATTTCGACCTGAAAGATACAAGAGAAAAGCGATAAGTACATGCATACAAAAATGAAAATATCTTAAAAATTTAACCTTAAAAATGCTTGCAATAATTTTCTTCCACTTCAAAGAAAGTATATGTCCTTCCTTTGACATAATAAATAAGATTATTGAAACAATTACAACTGAATTTTTTAACTCGAGAGGTTACTATACCATGTCACACTAATTTTGAATTTAAGGTACGACAAAGAAGCATCAATTGTCTGAGAGGTTTCTCATTTAAGAGAAGTACACGTCACGGTACTCGTAGACGCTTAAGAATGGCGAGAGGACTTAACAATTATGTGCAAAAAAGAGAACTGATTTGAAAACTTTCGACCACGCATAAGATTGTCGAACGTAACATCCTTCAAGTCGAAGGAATTCGACTGGAACATATATGAAACTGTCGAAGCCAGAATACTAAAAAGCAAAAGAGTACGTAAATCCCTACAGCGTCCGGTTTGAAAACACCGCGAAAGTCTTCGCCAGAAGAAACCAATCAAATCCTTACGTACGTGAATACAACGGCGAATCACCGTTAGTTAAGTAATCTTTGTCTCCTTCAATCTGTGCAAGTGGCAGAAGGGAAAAATGCGGATGCCACAGAGTCCGTCCATTAAAATAAAACTTATTTCCAAAGAAGCATGATTCATCTTCCGTCTCCGCTGAAAATGATCAAACACAAAAAAAACGCGTCATACTCTTGAACTTCGTCGAATGGCATCGAGATAGTTATTGCCATGTTATCTTCCGTAGATAATGATATACTTTCAGATAGTGGAGCATCGGACTCCGCCAACGATCAATCCGCGATAACGGCGAAGAGGCGATAACATCGTTGACAAGGAAATCGAAGCGCCTAATGAATGGGAATCTTCATAAGAATGTTAAGAGAAATTCAACCCACGTACCAGTTTCGACAAGCATAAGCAAAGCCAAATCGAATCAGGGTTTAAATAGGATAACTAGGTAGGTACATAGATACAAGTGATAAAATACTTAAATACTGAAATCCTAAGTAACAACTTCATAATATGACGTGTAACAGTACGATGCCTTAAAATACTTTACAAAAGAACCTGTAATTTTACAAAAGTGACCCAGAAAAACTCCCGAGTCATAGAATACCCGGGAAAAATCAAGGAAAAACTGTAAAATTATGTCAAAATCGAGGATAAATACCGGATTTTTCATAGATATAGCAATTTTCAGGAGTTTTCCAGGTTTCAAGGAGGGATGTCCACACTGTCTAAACTCAGGTGGAACAAATAGAACTCAAAAATGTCCTTCGTTGGCACAAACTGGAGCGAGTGGAGCAATTAAATTACTTGGGTAGGACGTTAGAAGAAAACGGGCAGAGTAGCAAAGACATTTGAAGGAGAATAGCACCAGCGAAATAAGTGATCAGCAGCAGGATGGAGCTGATGCATGGGATGCTGGATGCATGGGTAAGTACATGAAAAAAGGCAGGTGAAGAGTAAAAATGGAGTGTAGCGTTGCTTGGGGCCAAAAAGTGGAGTCTGATAATGGAGGACGATAATAGGCTGAAAGCGGAGAGGAGCTACAGTGGAGGAGAAAGGAGAAGGTTCGGTGGACGGAAAGGTAGATACGAGGAAGTGCATGGCATGGAGGGTGAGGAAAGAAAACTTCTGGAAGAGATTGGGAGGAGGCAGAAGAGACTTTTGGAAGAGGTAAGGAGGTAGGAAGTACTCAGTCTGAAGGCCAACATAGAGGGGAGATATTGAGTAAGCGGGTAGGAGGAAGAAAGAAAACAGACATAATGGAAGGGATGGAAGGAGGTAGGACTTATGCTGAGAAAATGAAAGAAATTGTAGGTGTAAAGAGGTCAGCGCCAGTAAAAATCTAGAGAATATTAATTCTCTTCCATTAAAAAACCTACCCTTATCGGTAGATTACCTCAATGATACCCTTCGCCGGCGGTGAAATCACCACTCGGATATACTGTGCCACAATATCATACGGTTTCTTTCTTTCTCTACCCGGACCACCCGATGGGGCGATTATACACTCCGCTCGCAAGAGCCAATACTCGAAAACAAGAGCCAATACTCCCACGCTATGAAGACCCTTTGGATCCGACGGGCACAGTGCCACGGGCGGCTGGTTTTACAACACTGCGAACACAATGAACGACCGGGAGAAACGGCGACCAGTTCCGACGCCCACATTAATAACCCCTTCGCGGCCACAATACGAAATCCAATATTCGTACAACGCATGCCCGACGGACCCCTGGACATTTATAACGGCGTATATCACGAACCTCTCTTGTGGGTGAAAAAACGATTCCCACTTTGAGAGAGTGGAGTGAACAGTACATGTTCCATTAACAAACTCAATTCAGGACTCGCTCGATTTCACTTATGTGATTATTATCAGATGCCATCTTCCGGTAAAGGTAGGTTTAGATGAAAATAGGAATACCTACACCATTTTCAACAGCCACAAACCCTTGACTACTTGTATGATTTCATTCTTCAGCTCAGCATAGGTCCTACCTCTCTTCCTCTCACCCGTAAGGTCTATTTTCTATATTTCCCTTCCCGCTTACTCGACATCCTCCCCTCGATCACGGCCTCCAGCGTCCCTTCGCCCCTCGTTAAATGTTCCAAACACTCCACCTCCTTATCTCCTCCAGCAGTTCTCTCTCCTTATGCCGAGTCCTTCCTAGTTTACGTCCCCTTCCACCCATCACACCTTCTCCATTCCTCTTTATAAGCGGAAACTTTTTATAAGCGGAACAAACTCTCAATGCTGATACGTTTATGATGTTTTAGGTCGGCCGCTAATATACCATCGCACATTTCACCTCTCAACGTTCAGAGAAAGGCTGACTGCATTAAGCAACAAATACTATAGAGATAAAAAGGTTCCAAGTCAAATGAAAAAGACGGTGGTCATAAACAGGGGTTCCCGTCCTCTCTGGGCCAAGGCTTTCCCAACACCCCCATCATATTCATTCTCTTTGCCCAGACGCCATCACTCTTCGCTTCCCCATACCGAAAATAACTCTGCGCTGAGTTTGCACAGCGGGAAAACGACCAAATCTTCCTCGGGAAAAGAAGCTTCTTAAAGGGGCTGGATTAAGGAGCGTGGTGGCCTAGTGGGTAGAGCGCTTGGCTACTGATCGAAGGGTCCCGGCTTCAAATCCGGGTGAAGCCTTTAGACGCCCCCGAACAAAAAAAAATCCTCGGAGTGCGAGGTGGCCCAGGGAAAGAACCTGGCCCCTCCTACCCTGAATGTGTGAAATTCACACGCCTGTGGCTTAGTCCGGGGTGAGCTCTACCATCAACTATCAAAACCAACCTTCGGGTTGAATCACTTGAGTGCATGAATATATATATGGATCCTAAACATGCCACTGGTGGGTGTTGCCAAACATTTCGCATGCACCGAAAAATAAGGACCAAGCAGATTGTAGCTCCACCACTCCAGACAAGGTGGTTCTTATAAGGAAAGGCCGTGATTCAAATGGAGATACTGGAAATAAAGGTACCAGAATTGGCCTCCCAATTAAACTGGCCATTTTTGACACACACAAGCGGAACCATGCCGACTGCAGCGCGTCCTATCTTTTGCGGAAAGCTAGGCAACACCTCCGCCCGTACAGTGGTGCCGAAGATTTAGATCCATATGTATATTCATGACTGAGTGAGAGAAGGGGGCTGGAGCGTTATTCGTGGGCCATTGAGTGCACATTTTAGTAATTTTTTTCAGTACGTAAAAATATTCTAGTGCTTTCAATTGCATCTGCTTCAGCGGTGGAACTCATCTTACATGCAGTTATGGAAATGATACAAGAATTATTATAAAACAATTTTTCCTTCATTAAAGCACGTTATGACTTGAGTTTCCGGCGCCGTATTAGATATAATTTAGGAGAATAATATATTTAAATATGCTTTTTCGAATCTTTGACTTGGGGTGACACCTTGATCTTTGTTAGCAACGATTATAATCATATGAAATGTATTATTTCGTGTTAACAAGAAATTCTGTACATACTTAACCGAATAACTATACAACTCATGTGCCATAAGGTTACCTGTTAAAATAGGATTGAATTGTCAAAAAAAACCAAATCGGTAAAATGCAACTTTTTCCACTTTTATCTATAGATAAGAGCAATAAGAACACTTATGTAAAGTTTCACGCAAATCTGCTCAAAAACAAAAATTGATCCAACCACCTTAAAGGGGATTTGATAATGGATAATAAATAGTTTTAAAAAGGAAATGTTACTCCCAACGATCGAGGAAGTATTAAACGTGACTGTACATGAACCTACCATTAATTTGGTAGAATACGTATGAAGATTACAAGAGCACAAGCTGAATTAGTTGTAGGGTCTATGACGGACATTCACCGGGCTTCCCATAGGTTTCTGGGTAAAAAAATCAACAGACGTCACCGCTCACACCTTCCTCTCTCCTGTTTTACATCGTAGACGAAGACCATCGCGATCCCCGTGGTCAGTTACTTATAGCGATGACGACTTCAGAGCCGCCTTGGATGGCCGGACGAGAACCAGCGCGTGCGTCGCCTTGGCAACGTTCCCTCTCCCACCCCCTTCTAGTTAAATGAGGGGCACTTAGGCGTGGAAGGTGCTTGACTTGCAAAATGATTAGTCGGCCTGAGACGGCGATTTGCAAGAGAGTTTCACAATACCTACGTGAAGTGCAACTCCAGAATTGCGACTCCGTTTTCACCTTGATGACAAGGAAAACATTGACGTTTACAAGGAGAGACGAGTACAACATGATAGACGGAAACAAAATTCACTAAGCAAAAATAAAATATTATTATCACAGAGTTAGAGGCGCAAGGAAATGGCGTGTGCATACATCAAAATGTAATTAAGTCCTAAGAATAGTGAAAAGGTTCTCGGAAGAAAAATTGTGTAAGAGATGCTATTTCACTGTCTCGTATGCACTTCAAGACTTGGGATCTTGCACAGAAATATTTAATTCGCGAAATAAACGAAGTACAGCAGTACCAATATGCAGAGAAAACATCAAGGAAATGCGACAAGATAGTAAATCAGTAATGCGAGAACACTAGTGAATTAGCTTGTTGATGTTTTGCCACTGCTTTTTTTCCAATGATTTGGAGATTTCTAAGGACGCAGCATGCGGAGGCAGAATGGTAAAATTATTATTATAATTACGAGTAGATGATCAACCGGTTAAAGTAGGTCTAAATGGAAGTGAGCAAACATCCTCTAGATTTTAGAAAATGCAGGCCCCTATCTACCCATGTATTTTATTTATTTCTTGATCTCAGCATACGCCCTACCCCTTCTTCATTCAGTCGATAAAATCTATTCTCTTTCTTCCCCTTCCCCGCTTACCCAACATCCTCCTCTCTATCACGGCCCCAAGAATCCCCTCGCCCCTCATTATCTCCTCCAACCACCTACTTTGCCTCTTCCTAATCTCATCCACAAGTTTCCTTTCCTCACCCACCATACCTATCATTTCCCCATTCGTCTTCTTTTCCGTTTAGCGCACTTTCTCCACTTTCCTCCACATCCACTTCTCCAAAACCTGCAGCATATTCTCGTTTTCCTTTCTCGGAGTCCAGGTTTCTGCGCCTACACTCCCACTGAAACTCTTCAATACTATCACGAAAAACAATTTTACATCAATGACAAAACAGTATCCAAATCCTATCCTCCTAAGGTAGGAAACTTTAATTTGCCTCTTCCTAATTTCATCCAAGAGTGTTCTTTCCTCAACCCCCTATACCAAGCACTCCCTCGATTTAAAGGAAAATCCACTGGCTATTGTCACTTTCCGCGAATAATAGCCCTCCTCTTCGAACATCTCCCGCAAAAAATATTGGCATTCGCTGAAAATGAATCATCCACGAACTCATGTGCCTCCGGAGAACTATTAACCACTACCAAGTAAGTCCCTCACCCACTGGCTCGACTTCGTTCGGGCATGGGGGGGCATTCCGGGGACTCCGCATCCCGTGCCAGGAGCGCTCTTTCTCGCTGGGCCGGATGACGCATGCACCCCGCAACTGGCGCAATCTGCCGGGGAGGAAATAAAACTCGGAAGCGGCGGTGGAGGAAGGAAAAAAAGAAAGAGCAAAATTTTTGACAGAGTGGCCAATATCCACCACCGGCTCACGAATACTAATTCAATTATATATGTATATACTTGAAGGATGCTCCCCCATGATATTACTCCACACTTTTAGGAAAAAAAGTAAGGGAATTCTTCCCTGGCGCAGTTTCCTAACCGGGTCAAGGCATCATCGCCGCGGACAATTACCTACAATTTGGCACACACTCCGCAATTACGAGCACCTGCCCAGTGAGAGGAGAGGGTTCATGCCATAAAATTTCCCGGAAATTCCACGTATATAAAGAGAACGCGAATTTGGAAATATAATTGGAACGATTCCCATTTATCTTATCTCTCGCTGAAAGTTCCCAGAGATAAAAATTTACGAAGTGAGAAATATAGCCGAGGGGGAAAAAAACCTCCCCGCTACGGACTGTTATCTCGGGATTAATTAAAACGACGTTTAGTGGTGTTAAAAAAATCACCACATTGCAATACCCGCCTCAATACTGCGGTTGGGCACGAAAACCCACACATAAAAAAGAGTCCATTTACCTTTCCTCTTCACTGCAATTAACATTTTGGCAAAATGAACGAAGTCTCGCGGCGGGTAAACTCTTTGATCCGAAAGGCCAAGGGAAGGGGGGCGAAATAATATTTATGAGATGCACACAAACAAGTATCAAAGATGATTCGTTGAATGCACGAATAAGATATTACAAGTGACAAAATTACAAGATGGCATGATGAAGGAACATTTAAAAGAGTAAAAAGTCACTTTCCTATTATATTGATAGAAAATAATGTTAAGTAATGAAAAATACTTGATAATAAGCCAATTTACAGTTGTCGGTGAACATACAAAAACTTCCACGCGTATTTTTAATATTTGTAAAATTTACTTTATCAAACTTTTTCTTTCAGTGGTTTTTTACTTGTTACCTAAAAGTTAAAAACAAAAAATAAAAAGAACTATCAACTCGGTAGTCTTCGCGAACCCGAACTGGAATTTTCATACATTGAAAGCGTTAAACTCATTCTTCGGAGCTCCTAACAATATGTCCTCTGGTACTCTAGGATATTTTAATTATTTTTTTCACAGAAAACATCCGGAAAAATTGTACTCATTTTCAGGGAATATCTTATGGAGAAATGAAAACAATACTTTTAACACATTACCAACTCAGCAAACATAAACCAGTCGGAGGTCAAGTAATTAACAGGCGCACTCAATCCAATACAAAAGCTTCTTTTTGTTTTCATTTCAACGAAAAATATAGATAAAAGTTCAAAGTTTATATTAGCCACGCGATTTCTTTAACCACATGATCATGTGATTTATCTACACAGACCCAAGGGAGCTCCCGAAATAATTTAAGCGCAAAATCAAAATTCATCACGCCTCATTAAAGTACTTCATTTTGGGGTAGTGGACTTCTGACTGCCTCCCCTACATTCAAGCGAGTAATTGCGACATCCTCGTGTCGACACGGATAGGTAATAAAGCAGGAGCACTTAGGCGCAACGCAGGCTTAAATCGAGTGTACTCCATCAGCCTTCTTTGATGCAATAAATGCACCCGGAGCTCGGAGACACTGAAACAAGTTCAGGAACGCCTGTAGACGGATCCCTTTGTAAGGCATCTTTTTCTTGGAAATAAGTAAATTGTATTAGATATCACTTGCACCAATGCGCAATAAATTTAACATTTCATTTAGTTTACCCAAGCTATAGTGGAAATATCAACTATTCCCTTAAGCCTCTCCCCTTTAGCCAAATTATTGAAATGCAATAAAAACATTTGCTTACAGATAAATGAGAATGATTAACATCGGATAAAAACAGCATTTTGCTTTGTCAATTATCAAATAGATTTCGAATAAATGAGAGTAAATATAAGAATTGCTCTTCCGCATTCCCTCTTTCACAGAAATGGCGCTGCCTGACGCTGAACAAAAGATAGTTTCTTATTTAAAAATTAATTTAAAAACGCGCGAAATATTGGGACTGCATTAGTTATCACGCAATGATTGAAATATTTAGAAAATGCAAAAAATAAAATGCTAACATGATACGCACTAAAGAGATGTTAAACAACAAATATATATGATGCTCTCGCGAAGGTTTCCGATATCAATTGTATAGGAATATCATGAAAATTAATTTAGAGACAAAATGTGTCTCCACAGCACGAATGGACAAATCCATCTTTAGCTGGAAATCTCTCTTTAACCTGATCTGATATTTGAAAACTGATAACCGTCCGATTGTGAAACCAGCGGCAATGTTAAATGAATCGCGGCATAATTAGTCATTTCCACGATCCCAATGCACTTTCATTAATTTATCTCGTAAATCCGCTCGCCTCTTCCTTCCAATATTCGTTCGTTTCGAAAATGCGATGAAATATCGCGCATAAATTGCACCGTTTCCACGGATCAGGTTCCGGCCACACTTCCAAAACCACACACTAATTAAAATTTTAAGATTCTTCGGTTTATCAATTCCGGAAATTACACCCATGAATCCTGAGGTTAAAGCTCCCCAGCATGCTCTCAAACTGAACGTAGCACTGAACGAATAAGGACCTTCATTGGTGTAACCTCTTTACCAGCATTGGGGGAAAAAACATTTTGATGCTCTTAACTGCCTTTGGGAGAAAAGATGTCTCTGCGAGATATGTACCTGGGGTTAATTGGCATTCAAACTATTTTATCAAAACAGGGAGTCATTACTCCAGACTATTGAAAACTTAATAACGATTTCCCTCTGTGTGCTGAGATATCTATCATTTCCATTTTATATTTCATTTTTTTTCATTTTCAAGATCTAGTCCTAAGGTAAAATAATATCCATTGTGACCACTATGACCAAATCCGTTTTAGCCACGTTTAGCACATCCGTTTTAGCCACGGAGTGATTTTTTATGGATTATTTTGCATTAAAAACCCACATAAAAATGATGACCCAACACTTCATAAGGCTATTTGATTCCCCAGTATAACGACAGCATTTTAGAATGGCCTTAGAAAATATAATTTAGCATCATGGTTTAATCGAAATTTTATGGCGATTCTTCATCGATATATGGAGATGGTCTTCCGCGTCAGTGACCACAATTGAGTAGGAGTATTGAATCATTTTTAACCGCTAAGGTGATTGAACCTATCATGAAAGTATTGAGATATAATCCCAACATGAGCCTCTTTTCAGTAGAGAACGGATCGCGCTCCTTAACTCGACAATACCCCTATTCCCCAATGATTTCCCAACATAAAAATTGACATCAAACGCATTGGAGGAAAAGTATAAGTGCACAGTCTGTAAAGCCATCCGAAGAGATTGCCTGCATCAGTATTAGTCCTTACGGTTTTCTACACACATTATTATTATAATCAAAAGGTATTCAGAAAATTCGATGACTATTACATCCAGAAAAACTATCACATATCAAGATACGTTACGTAATCAGAACACAGTCGAAAATGCGTAGTTGGTCCCCAAACGTGATTATGATCTAGTGCAGCTTTGGAAAATACTTTTCTTCGTTTAATTAATGGAGATCGTTTAAAAGCCAAAGCAGACAATCAAACATTTCTCGTGGAGTGACCGACTCTGCCTCCCCCAAATCTCCTCCCGAAGTTTCTTCTCCTCACCCACCACACCAAGCATTAACTCCTTCGTTTTCCTTTCCGTCCACCGAAATTTCTCCATTCTCCTCCACACCTAGATTTCATAAAGTCAACACCCCCTTCTCGTCCACTTTTCCTCTGAGTCAGGGTTACTACACCACAAAACGCCACACTTCGTATTAAACTCTTTGCCTGAACCGAATGAAAAAGATTACAACAAAGCGTCACCGACTACGATACACCCACACATTAGAACGAATTTCAATGAACGAATGGGGGAAAGAAATATCCGCCGCACAATTGCACGCTTTGGTGGGGATGTCAAAGGGCGAGAGATTGGTGGCCGTGCTGGGAAGTGGAGGATAAAAGGGAGGATGGGAAGGCAGGCCATGAAGGAAGGGGGAAATGAGTGAAGAGAAGAGATATGGGTTGGGGGGAAGAGAGAGTGGTGATTGGAGGGGGTTGCTACAGTATGACAAGGGGTTGAAAGGCTGGGGATGGGGAGGAACCAGTTCTCCGAACCGTTTTGCGTGGAAAACCCATCGCATCGCCCACAAAAGCATGTCAACTGTTCAAATGAATGGCTGAGAAGCATTCATAGCACAGGGGGGAGGGGGGGGGACGCTTCCAATGAGGCCACCAATCCAAACACCCGCCGCCAATCACCCCCCCCCCCCCGACTCCGACACGCAACAAAAGCGATGCGTCCGCCACACGAGAACATTTCGCATTCGATACTTTTTGAACAACCGTCCCCCCCCAGTTTCCCTCTGTTAGTCTCTCCCAGGTCAAGGGGCTCCAAGCTTTGATTATCTACATGGGTATTATCTTATTTCACGGGCAGGAAACGACCGATTCGTACCAGAAGGAAGGAGGAGGAGGATAACTTATGGGCGAAATAAAATCATGAAATGATTCTCAGAACTCCCTTTTGTTGTTGGCCACACTGATTAATTCCATAATAGCAATTGTCGAGGATTTGGTACAAAATAGGTCAACTCGTATACCAACGTCTCGATTTTATTTTTATTTTTTATTAGATTTCATTATATTGAGCATTGAGTTGAGCTGAGCTCTTTTTGCTCAGTTGAGCTATTTTTGACCAAACCCCCGACCCCGACAACTGCTGTCATGGGATTCTCAGAAAAATCAAACCATAGCAAATAATAGGATTCCATGAAAAAATTGGCAACATATCGACAGAAAACCACAAATTATTAAAAACAAGACAAATACGTTGATAAAGGGGTAGCAGACATGCTATGGAGGATAAGCGACGGCGAGTTTTTGCGGAATAACATATTTGGGAAATTATGTAGTAACTATAGCCGGAGTTTGATACAGTAAAATGAACGCGGTTATAATGTTAAATGACATGAAGATATTATTTAGATAATTACTCGTTTAATCAGCTTACCGCACTTTTAGATCAAGTATCACTTGAGGAAACATGGTTCTGAGTTTCCATTAGTGGTAAATTGGTTATTTAATCAACTAAATATTATGTCTTCTGCAGTCAAATTGCTCCAAAAAAAGCCTGAAATTAATCATTTTAGAAAGGAGTAATTTTCTAGGGAATGATGCGGCTTTAAAGGCTAAATACTTTGGATGTAGAAAAAATGAAAACGACCTACCCACTTTAAAAATGATAAAAACAACTGATGCTGTGAAACGATTGACCCCTGGGTGCCAGCGTCTCTTTTCCGGTTGGTAGGTTACTCAGGATGGATCATTTTGGGAATGGAGCAAAGATGGAGATAAACCCATCGTCGGCATTGGAGTACTCTCAACGAAAGGCGCCAGGGGGTCCTCATTCTAACGTCCCATCCGGTGCACTGCACTTGGAGTGCTCTCCACAAAGCACCCTGGTAGGGATCGGTAATTCCGTTGAAAAAACTGTACTCCAGCCAGTATTCGAACCTGCGCCCTTGGTAACAGGGAGCCAGTACTCTGACCACCCTGCCCTTCATTCTATTGGCCAAGCGATCCAACCTAAGTCGAAACACATCGCCATCCATTTACCACAGGCGCGTTTCGGCTTCACTAACAATTGCCAGCCGATCACCACCCTATCCACGAAGAGTCAGGAGTGGAAAAATATCAAGGAGGAGGTGTAACTTCCTTCATGGCAGGAAAGGGGGCTTGCTGAAGTGGTCCTGTTCCCCAATGATATTTCTCATTCACCTGAATTCGCGGCGGATGGGTGACCTCGGCGGCACGTGGCACCCTTCCCTCGGGGTAGTAATCTTTGCCTTCGAGCGAGTGGTCGATTCGCTCCACTTCGACAACTCATTCGTTGACATTCCCGGGCGGAAAACATGAGTGCTACAGCGGGAAAAGGAGGGTCAAATTGGGGGAAGTGGGGAATTTGCACTAGAAAGACGCAATGGGATAAAAAAATGGACCAAATTGGCACAACTTTTGGAAGCGACATCTCTAGGCAGACTGCCTTCACTTCCCTCGGAGCTTCCTGACTGTCCCCATTCAGCGACACCGGGCGTTTCGATTGGAGCACTGGCAATTGCAGCAACCATGGTTCGTTAGGTAATAATCACTGAAGACCAATCATCTTTGGGCGTACATACAACCGGCTTATAGGTAAGTTTTTGGAGAGTAGCAGATTAACTTCAAACTTTGAGCATAATCTCTATATGCACTTCCCCACACATAATTTTACTTGCCCAGTCTCTCTTTAGTTATTCATACCTTCTACCTCTCTTGAGACCCACTCTTCCGAAAAATTGCATCTAATCGCGGAATAGCATATGAATTACCTATAGAATTTTAAGAAGACGTAAGTACAGGCACACTGAGACAAAACACGCGTCGCAAATTTTCGGCTGATGAACCGTCTTCAAAGCGACAATGATGCCCAACTGCTGACTGCAGTCCTATCTGTCGTCGCCTCGAAGACGGGTTAATCACCTGAAAATTTGCAACGCCAGAGCATTTCGTCTCCATCTGCACGTGCCTGTCCTTTTATCTTCTACTGAGGCATCTTATGCATCGCCGAATGGTAACTTCCATGGAATATATATGTATACACAAACACATGCATACAATTCATAAAAACTTGATTCAAAATCAACAATTTTATCAATGAAAAGTTATCGCAATGGGAGAAATTTCAAGGACATAAACATAGGAATAATATTCACAGGGTAGCATACCAAATAAATGATTTGCCCATGTCTACATCTAATGAATTAAACATCAAATTTGTGTTTATAGAATGGACTGTAAAACATGTTTATTTATTTTTATACACGCTCATTCCATTTTATAAAACGATTATTTTAAGGAAATTACAACACATTAAACCTTTTTTTTAACCCAATGACAGTTAGCACACACATGAGGTAATGCAAGGCCATCGACAGAAGTTTCGCTGCTGAGGGTGATATTATAGACAGGACTGTCTTAGCACCTACACAATTCATTTGGCAGAATTATGATTAGCACTGACATAGTCCGCTCATAACGTACGCTATAATTGATGTACACGTGCAATAAACCGACAATGCAATAAGCCCTCCTCCCGGAAAATTTTCGAATGCACATACAAGCTCTCGACCCCATCGCTGTAGGGACACCTCACTCTCCCACTCCACATCCACAATTTTTTATTTTCAAATTACCGAGCCTGGCACAACTGCACCGCGCGCATACCGACCCAGGATAACAAAGAACCCGGGACCGTCCCGGCGGGAAGTGCATGGAAAAAATGAATAAAACAAAAAAAATGTCCCACGCCGAATAAAACGAACGAAAAAAAAAACACATTGAGCCCAACCGGTGCAGCGGCTGCGGCGGTGCGCGGGAAATATCAAAAGGAGGGGGGAAATGCACGCGAAAACTACCGGGGCTGGAGTTCGGGGAGCGTGACGCAGGTGCACGCACAAAGGCAACAGGGGCGACCCGTGAGGAACGCGTGTTCACTGGGGGGGGAGGCGGGAATAAGAGAGGGAAAAGAATAGCGTGGGGAGGATAGGGAGGGGATATGGGGAAGCAGGGATAGGTATGGGAGGTAGGAATTAATTAGCCGGGGAAGAGATTAAACGAATCAAAACTGCCGATATTTTAAAAAACAGAGATCGGATTTTCAGTCGGGTGGGCGGGTGGGATTGGTGCGAGGGGTTGAGGGCTTGTGATTCACGATGCACCAGGGGGTGGAAGTTGGGAAAGCGACGGAAGAGGGTGGCGCGGCGCATAGTGCACACATCAGGGGATGATGATGCCAGGCATGCACGCGAATCACCGCACTAGGGATCGATCGAGGGATCACTCATCACAGTGGAACGCTTGGGGATCCGGCTCAAATGAAAATTCACCGGAAGAGCACCTTTTTTAAACCTAAAATTTCATCGTCAGCCAAGTCGTTTATTTTCAACTACAGCCACACAACCTATCTACAGAACAATTCATCTACGCAACAGTCTCTACGAACCATTAGATTCACTTTCTCCAAGCCAAGTCTACATTCAACGGAATCAAGTTACTTAGCTAAGGGGGTAGTATTTCAGTTTAAGTGGCTGGAACGGTAATCATGGGTCATTGAGAGCACATTTTAATAATTTTTCAAGTAAGCCGAAAAGAAGTAGCACCACATTTCATTTAAGTAGACCTGATTATACTGGAGAACTCGCTGTCCAGGCAGTATTGGAAGCGGTACAAGAATTATACTTTAATTATTGTCCAAAATTAAATCACGTTATAACTTTGACAGCTATTGATATTTTTTGGAGCGCTATTAGAAATTAAGGCGAAAGTTATGTTTTAATGCGTACTTTCTCGAATATTTGACCGGTGGTACACCTTGGTATTCGTTAGCAGCCATTGAAATAATATGAAATGTATTATTTTGCGTTTAGAGAGAAGATCCAAATTATTAAGAAATACATCTCACGTGCCATAGTTAAATAGCATTGAATTTCCAAAAAACCAAATCGGTAAAATGCACTTTTTTCACTTTTTATCTAAGAATATCAATAATAAGAACGCCCATGCATAGTTTCACGCATATGTGTGCATAGACAAAATCGCTTCAGCCACCTGACGGTGCTTTGAACACCGAGATGATTTCGCAACTAATGTCTGCCATTCTGAGGAAGTGGCGACCGTACTGGGGACAAATTGGACAATCAGCCGTCCACATTCGATCCGAGAACGATTATGATCAACAAGATTGATCGAGAGGTAACCTTAGTCACCCCTTCATCTGCTCGAACTAATATAGTAACTACGACTATGGAGTTAAAAACGTAGACCATGGAAAAAAATCCCATAAAAATACATAAATATAATAGGTGCCTCGAAAATGGGGGTCCAAATTAACCCTTTAACTGCGGAAATAATCTGAAATATAGCTCTCCCCAGGGGAAAAAAACATTTTTCTAAATGTTTGCGTAATTTTATTATTTATAGGGTTTTATTTCAGGGAAAAATTGTTTACAAATTTTATAATGAATAATTGTAACCTGATTTTTTATAAAATATGAATTGATGGACTTTTTTAAAACTAAAATACGAAGAAAGTTATAGCTCCTATGGTGTCTGGGAGTAAAACCATACTTCAAATCGCCAATGAACGATTGGAGCAGTCTGCTACGCCGATCACTTATAGACGATGGGAGCAGGAAAAGGGTTAAGCGTAAGGGCTGAGCTCTTACCTAAAAATTATCTAAAACAGCTCGTAATATATTTCTAAAAAAAGAATTTTAAAAATGAGCAGACGAGTTTACCTCATACATTCAAGGAATCATAAGCGCGCCAAATTTCATCGGCAGGTTGTACAAACGAGAGGATTTCTAGAATTGAGAGACGTAAAAAGGCGAGAGTATTTCCTTCACAGTTTTCTATCACAGCAAATGCAAGGAAGAAAACCACAAAATGTATTAAAAAAGTAACGAAAATTCGCTACCCGTCATCCTCAACGAAGAACTGATGAAACAAATGGTACGTAAATTATAGAGCAACAGTAACGGAGACATCCATTCACCATGACATACTCCCATTCAGGGACTCACAAGCAACGATGTAAATGAGTACTGAACCATTCTCGAAAGGCTAAGCTTAGTTCTCTCTTTTAAATGCGGCTTAGTAGCCGATTCTGACTGGTCCATGATTCACTTCACCGCACATAGCCAACTGCCGGTGGGAGAGTGTTCCAATGCCGTAATTGTCGTTGATGGCTGCTGAGCATAAGAGACAGAATGGCTGCATCACGTGGCTCAGCGGTCGTAAAAAGCCAGCTCGACGGATCAAGGTCTGGCGCTATTTTCGACCATCTCCACGCAAGCGAAAGGGGGACTGTTTATCCCCGGAAATTTCACGCCATAACGGCATCCATTTTTCACCAATTTTTCTCGCCTCTTTTTTTCGGTTTTCTGGGCGGCGTCTGGAATAAATAATCTTGGGGATAGGGCGGGGGATGTGAGATAGGGTATAAGGTTTGGCTGCCAGAAGGCTGACGATTTTATTGTGGATGTATGTCAGCTAAAAATATCGCTAGAATATCTACGAAGGCCATTTTCAAAATAGCTAACCGGAGAAGAAAACATCCGCTCAGGCAGAAGGAGCAGAAGAGGCGTAATTTGGGAACAAAACGATCACGAATAAAGCTATTTAATTTTTTTCATGGGAACAAAAAAGGAACACACTCAACAAAATCACGCCATTAAACGAAAACGACAAATTGAAGTGTATGAGATCGTGGACGAAACAAACGTATCGAGGCTTTACAGCGTTGAATTTCTGCATCACGGGGAGAAATGAAATTCAAATTTTCAAATTCCTCGCATGCGTTTTGATTGGCGACGGTTACGAGATTTAGTGTAAATTATGTCACCTTCACGAGTAAACAAAACATGCTCATAAAAAATATGTGGAACTTCATCCTAACAAATATTTATTTTCCAAACTTTTACACAAGCCACCGAATCTTTTCAGACTGACACAGGTCTAGATTACCATGATAATTCATTGAAACCCGCGTCGTATGTGTGAGCCTTAGAAGTGTCAGTGGTACTTCTATAAGTTAAGAATATAAATATTTGTTATTTCACCTTTCTGTCATATCTGCGCCACCTTTTTGAACGAACTTGCAACTGAGGAATACACAAATGGACATCTTCGTGCCACCGTCACCAGAAAATAACACTTAAGTTTCAAAACCAAGATAGTGACACAATACATCTGAGCTTCACAGATCTGCTTTGATTTATTCTCTTGTCGTGAGACATCGTAATGAACTCGGGCTTGGCCAACCGCAGGTTCATGAATCCGAGTAACATCTTGCGCTACAGATATTTTTCACGCCAGACGAATGAAAACATCACCACTGCAACCATTTCAGAGAAAAAATATTTTTAACGAGGCACAATTAATACCGGGTGCATCACGACGATTAGTCAAGTCCATCGTGAAAGAAATAGACGCATTTACGTCGGATGATAAAAAAAAAGAAATTGGCATCGAGAGGAAATGGGACATAATTTATTACACAGACGACAGATGGGAGTCTTTGACAGCCGCAAATAACAAATAAACTTCCGGCGGAGGAAGATCGGTTAGTGTATACTTGAGTGTATAGGTACACTCATCTATATATTTCCCGAAGGGAAATCCGCTTAAAATGGACGGGTCATTTTTCACGACGATCATGTTTCATAGACTTGGCTACATTTTTAGCACTAAAAACGGCGCACTCTCAGAGGCCATGCACCGAACTCAAGCGTCAACTCAGCGAATATAATGCAAGGCAATTTCCGGCGAGCGGGGGGAAAGGAGGCTCTCCCGAGTGTGCTTTCGTGCATTCTTAACACCGTTTCGAATCCCCGATCAGTTAATTTCCACTGTCTTCTGCTTATAAGGAATTTTCGAGCGGGAGAGACACTGGAGTAAGCACCCACGGGGGTCTATGACTCTTACAATGAGCGTAACGCACTAGGAAAAAAAGAATAAGTAAGGCAATGAGGATCTCTGAACAGAAATGCTAACACAGAACGAAGGCAGTTTGATAGGCGTAAAAATAAGAGCGTCGAAAAACCATGCGAAAGTTCACTGCACTGAACCCAATTCCTATGAATATGGACTCATACATGTTTGTACTGTCCAAAAATTATATCTTTGGAATAATAATATTCTACTGTATAATAGAAACGTGGACTCCAAGAAAGGAAGACGAGAATATGCTGCAGGCGTTCGAGATGTGGGTGTGGAGGACTATGGAGAAGGCGAGGTGAACGGAAAGGAATACGAGCAAAGAAATGATAGGTATGGTTAGTGAGGAGAGGAAATTTCTGAATTTCTGGATGAGGTTAGGACGGGACAAAGTAGGTGGTTGGCGGGGGTAATGAGGGGCGAAGAGTTGCTTAAGGCCGTGATAGAGGGGAGAATGTTCAATAAGCGAGGAAGGGGAAGAAAAAGAATAGGTTTTATGGGCGGAATGAAGAAGGGTAGGACGTACGCTGAGATGAAGAAAGAAATATTATTGGTAGATAGTGCCCAGCACATTTAAAAATCTAGAGGATTTTTACTAACTTCCCGTCAAATCTACCTTGAACGGTAGACTACCTTCATAAGAATGATTGAGGACATGTTAAAAGATCTAATTTTAACTCGCATGCATTTAAATCAAACTCATAACTGATTATTCTGCCAGCAGATTGACGAGTTTTGTATAGTCCCTATCCTAACTTCCCCTTTAAGTAATATTTTTACTTTCCTGAACATTAATTACCCGATATTGTCTCTCTTTTAAGTTCCTCACATCATCTGCCCCTCCTTGAGTCGTCCATCGGAATAAAATACCCGAGTAACGACATTTATCATTTGAAAATTAGTATTTCCCATCCTGACAAAAACTATAATCTATCCGAGACGTGAAAGTCTTCAATGCCACTGGAAATAAATAAAAACGTCCGCTTGTTTCCCTTTTCACTTTCTGAAGATTATTTTCGAATCGATATCAAGCAAAATTAACCCTCGCGACATCCTCCCGCGCACCCTTCCGCGAGCTAGATTTAGCAAAGCATTATACAAGAAATAACGAACAATCATTCAATAAATAAGATTATCAATTCGGTAGTTTCCTTACGAATAATGTTACCCTGTAGTACTGCAGAAACATAACGCGCCCGAGCTGAAAATGAAAACCTAACCACACGAAAGTACACGCATGCCCCAAAACCACTCTCGACGGGTTAACTACGAGCTTCCCTTCAGGAACTACGAGTCGGAATCAATTTTCCAGCGTCGCTTACAGGTTCCTCATCCCTCCTCACACTCCCTCTCCTTCCCTAAACCCCAAACTACCCCACAACTCTTTCAAGGATCCCCTAATTTCGAGAGGCAACTGGTCGCCAAGAAGTTCACCCTCACTGACAGCGACCTCCTCCGCTATTTAATCGCTTTGGCAAGGCGTCAATAGGAAAAACCCCTGACGACACACGTCCGAAAAAACGCACGTCACTAGGCGATAAAAGAGGGAGAGAAATAAAAAAACCATTGATTTACTACAAGGGAGCATCACCTGTCTTCCCCTCTGACACCAAACCCACCGTAGGTGCAGCAAGCATTTGGAACCCATTAGAGAAAGAGACAGAGTTGATCGAAGAATTAGATAGAGTTCGAAGAAGATACGCCAGATTTGTAAAAGTAAGTCCGTCCTCAGTAGAAAAGGAAAGCAAACACTTTCATAGTTTAGTCCGCGATTGCTTAAAATAATACCCATAAACATTAATATCCCATAATTAAGGTTTTTCGAGAAATCAATAGCTACGAGGGAAGTAGTTACGAGCGAAAGTCGTCCTCAAAATCAGTTTCCCAGGACCCCACAGCATTTTTTCCATGCATCGTAAACATGAAGAGTCATCAGTACTTTGCAAATGACAGAACTAAACTTCCCTACTTCTTTAGAACGAAAAAAATAGCTATGGCATCCCCATTTGATGAATGAACTCAAAATCGCTTAATCCGTTAACTTAACGGAAAGTCGTATAGGATCAAGTTGATTCCAATCCAAAAGCCAAACTTAAATAATCACTTGTTTTAGACGTAATGTTACACACCATAGCAATGAGTACTCCCATTTTCAGCGAATTATAATGAGCATGTGCATCAATTACATCTTATGCCCACGGGCAATAAACGTCACCAGATTTTAAACACAAGGGAATATAAATTGTACTGGCGAAAAAAAAACCAGTATTGAGTAAATAGATGATTGTAAATTGGTAATTTCATGATCGACTTTTTATTCTTGACAAGACCGATTTTTCAATAAAAACGGAATATTGTCTCACCAACGCCAGTCTTCTTTTTTATAACTCTAATTAACTGCAAGAAAAACATGGAATTTAATCTCTCAGCTATACACTAACTTTTAGCACTCATAGAAGACAATGACCGATTCTGTAGGACGCCATTAAGTTTCAACATTTTCAAAATCATTTATCTATCCGACGGAAATATATTATCCACCATCAAATTACAAGCAATAAAACGAAGATTGGTACGGGGGAAATGATATACAAAACTATGAGTTCTCGTCCCACTCACAAAAAACCTGAGCGAGATTTTCACCACGTTGCCGACGTCAAAGCCGAGCAAGTCCGACCAGCTCCCTCAAGTCAACCGCAACCCGATCAGAGCGAGGAATGAAATTCACAACGACGACATTTCGCGAAAATATCCCCCGAGGGTATAGCACGTAAATAACGTTATTTATGACATCATAGCGAAAAAAACGACGAACGAAAATGCCGAAATGGAAGAGGGAGATTGGAGGCGATGAAGAGTAGGGGGCGTTGAACTGCATATCAGAGAATATTGCGCACTCAAAAGAGAGATAGGGAGAGAGAGAGAGTGGGGATTCGAGTAACTTTTTTGCATGCGTCCGACGGATGGCGATCTCGCGTGGGAAAGTCACGCACGTTATAAAAGAAAATCGTGTAACCACTGATCCATCTCAAAACGTTCAGATAAAGTAGAGAGAGAGAGAGAAAGACGTACGCGGAATGGCATAACACCATTCCGATCCTCGGGGGGTGGAAAAGTCGTAAAAATTGGCGGGAAAAAGAGTCACCGGAGAGGAAACGGGCATTCGCAAAAGCTAATTGAAAACTAATGGCGTGACGTAATGGAGATGGACACGAACCGCAAGTATGTTTCCCTGCGGGCGGGCGGGAGGCATTGCGGACTCAACCGTGTATAGCTCGAGCAAAAGTTCCTGGCGCAGACCTGCGCGGCAAGGAGAGGAGGTAAAAGTGGAGGGGGTGAAGGGAAAGGACGAAGGGGAAGCGAGAGGTATGCTACGAGAGAGATGGACGCAGGCGTGGATGGGGGAACCAAACTGCTTCTAAGGCAAATAACGCAGGTGGTTAAAACCCCCAACATGAAGGTCTCTTTGTGAAAAGAGTCTAAACGGGACATCATGTAGTGGTTAGTCACCCCACTTCTCGAAGCGCTTGTGTTTGCAGCAATTATGAAAGGTTTTCTGACGTAACCTCCAAACTAAACAACGTTTCTCCCCCGTTTCGCAGAATTTTGAAATTACTGTAGCTCGTGTCCCAAAATCGTCCACTACGCAGGGCCAGAAACTTTTGCAAGAGCTATACCAACATTCTCGTCAAGCGGGCACTCTTTTCGTTTTAGGTGGCGCACGGGGGGACGCGTGAAATATTATAGTGGTTCGTCAAGCGGATGAATAGCTGGAAGGATCTCGGGTGAAAAAGTTAATTGGTTGGCTAGTCAATTGGGGAAGGTGACTGATAACATTTGCGCCGTAAGGGTCAGGTGGATAGGCATTCGAGGGAAGAAGAAATGGTGGAGAGAAACCCGGCGTCAGCATGTTGGACTACTCTTTTTCGAAAGGCGTCGAGGCGTCTGAGAAGTGTCAGCTCGCTTTCCCAGACAGTATTGAAACTTCAGATCGAACCGGTCTTTGGCGTTCTTCGTTCTCCTCATAGTTGTTGATTATTATTTTATTATTATTAGATAATTTATCAGTTGAGGTAGATTTCAGAGCACTATCTACCTACAATATTTCTTTCTTCTATCACAATAATAATAATTGTTATCATGAATTTTAACACTACTAGGCAAATATCACAATAAGGATATACAATAGGGATACATTGTACGACTGATTCAAAACTAAATGTTCCATGAATTGATGGGGCTTATTCCATGCACGTCATGCATAGTTTTAGATGTCTTGATGAAATAAAGGGTGGGAAAGACTGGCCGATAAACGTAATGGTAGAAAAACAACGAGAATTTCCTATCCCAGTTTTTCCCCGACTGTGACGAGAATTCCCTCACTTTTTCCAGAAATTCAAAATTCCCTGACAATTCCAGGTTTTCCCTCTTTTCCCTGACGATCGCCACCCTGCATATTTAACTTGTCGCCAACATTCTCCTTACATTCTTACACAGTATTTTCTCACTTTGAACGTACATGTAGCCATAAAACGCTGTATTTCTTCTCCGTGCACTATCGAGTCCATACGATCCCATTAATAAAAAAGAGTCGGGCGAATCCAGAGTCCTCGGATGATGAATTATCTCCTCGGGTCTTTCGATGATTGGAGAGTCACGCAACCGAGTGGTGGCTGGGTCCTAAATTAACTGATTCATATCTCCGCATTGCATTACCAGCGAGCAGAACACGATAAAAATTATGAATAACACAACGTACCCTTAACGCAAAACTCATAAGGACCTTAACTAAAGAGAATGTACTATAAGGAAGCTTTAAAAAGATTCTCTCCGGATTTCGTGAAACGGGAACAACGTAAGTACACGACATCTTAAGTCTAAGGTGAGATGGCTAACTAAAAAGAAAAGAAAAAAAGGCTTTACCAAATGTGGCTAGCAAGTTGCGACGCGGAAGATTAATGGCACCCGGTTTACGTTCAGCATAATGAATAAAACAGCCACCCTTAAATCTCATGAGGGGGAAGGATTACAATTGTAAATTAATCCTCATCATTAGCACTAATCAATCCTAAGTTTGGTTCGCTGTAAATCTCCAACCCATTTCCTGTTCACAAAACCGCTTTTATTCCTTCATAATTCCGCATTTCAACAAATGACCGTAAAGAGTTTGATATATATTTCACTCTAACCATTCCTCAGTTATTCTTTCCAATGATTTTTCCTACCAAGACTGTTTATACTAATATACATATCAGAGGCCCGGTTTTATGATTAACTAACGTAAATAGCAAGCTGACGTAGCCTACTCGTTAACTTGATGTTGCCTGAGAGTTCAGCGTCATGTTAATTACATCTGGCTGCCTGTTAGAAGAGTAGTAGTCGGTTATCGATTGGAGAACGTAATAACTTCTGTTCATATGCCGAGTTAAGATTAGGTATATAATAACCAGAGATTATAAAACCGGGCCAGAATGTGTCAAATAAATTTGTCTCTCCTACTTTTAAAGTTTTCATTCAACATCTCTCCGCAACTGTTAGTGAGACTTTTTCATTGGACACATTTATATTCATTCTTCTCCTATGACAACACATCACCAATGCTTCCAATCTTATCACCTCCGCTGCTGTTATCGTGTATGCTTCACTAGCTGTTCCGATTAGGACACCCACTCTCTCTTTGCAGATCAGTCCGAAGATTGGTTGGCAAGAGCTTGGCTGATAAGACGTTCTTCACATTTTTCCGCCATCCTTTCCAACTGTTCGTACAAATCATATGAAGACGAAAGTGACGAAATTTTATCGAAGTAAGAATGTGGGGGTGATTATAAGGGTGGATGGGCATAAAATAGAGCAGGTCGAGCAGTTTACGTATCTGGGTAGTTAGTATTTTGGAGGAGAAAAGCTTTAGTGGTAGGGACATCAGATGTAGAATTGCCCTGGCTAAAGAGGCATTTTCTAAGAGTAGGGAATTGATGAGGGGGGTCTGAGAAGAGAAGTAAAGAAAGGGTTGGTGGAAACTCTAATGTGGGGCGTGGCGCTGTAAGGGTCGGAAACTTGGTCATTGTGAAGGGAGGATATACGCAGACTTGAGGCGTTTGAGATGTGGGTTTGGAGAAGGATGGAGAGAGTGAGCTGGATGGTGAGGAGGTCGAAACGAGGAGGTACGAAATATGGTTGGAGAGGAGAGGAAGCTGGTGGCGGAGGTTCGGAGAAGGCAGAAGGGATGGATGGAGGAAGCTTTGAGAGAAGAGGGCATGTTGAAGAGGGGAGAACACTGGGGAAGCGTGGAAGAGAAAGGAAGATGATAGGAATTCTGGACAAAATAAAAAGATGTAGAAGATATGAGGAATTTAAGAGGGATCTACTGGCGGGACATCTTTAGGAGGGAAAACGAGACAAAGTTTCAGAAATTGGGATGCAGGATAAGAGCTGTCCAATAACCTACCAATCAGCTGGTACAATACTCAAATGAATTCCAGCATCCGACACCTTACATGAACTTCTCCACAAATTGCAGTCATGGTCTTCCCCTGGGTCTTTCCCTATTCACATGTCCCTCTTGTATGATTTCTAGGAGTTGCTGATGTATCAATAAACGTTCTATAAGCTGAACTCTTCTGTCTACAAAAGATTTCCACAAGCTTATTTCCTCGTTCATTCCTCCAAGCACAACCACATTACGAATCTTATCGGTCCATATAATTTTCAGCATACCTACGCCTAAAACACCATATCTCAAATGAGTTATAGCGCTTACAAGATTCTACGGAAAAATATTTTTTTTATACATAAAGCCCTCTCCTACAAAAAGTTTGCTCTCTATCTAATTAACAGGAGGGATAACTACCTCCACCTCAAACTGACAGGCATATAAGTATACCGCGCAGGGGAGAAAATGGCGGAAATAATTATCGCACCGAATTACTAAAAGCGATCTTATAGACCTCACGCTAAGGAGACAACAAACCGGAAGTGGCATTTGGACAAGATGACGGGCTGGAGATCGCGATACGGTAGGCGGGCTAACCGGCATCTTATCTAAGCGCAATCTAACGCTCGTTCATCAACTTCCCATGCAAAATACCACATCAGAATGTCAAGGCGCGCCTACTAAATTGCTGCAAAAGTCTCTGCGCCACTAATGAGACGCGAGAGACTTGGGCGGGAAATAAGGTAGCTCTCTTCCCGTCTTTGGCGAGAGAGAGAGCGAGAGAGAGAGGGGAGAAATTAAGCAAAAGGATTAAATAGGATTGGTTAGCCGGGCGCACCCATACCACTCGTTGGATTTGCAGCCGGGAGTTAATAACCAGTGTTTGGTCGGACGGAAATGTCGAGGAGAACGTTCTCTTCAAAAGGAAGACTTCAAATACATATACATGCAACCTTTCGAGCCGCCACTTAAGGTACGTTTTCATGGACGCGTCTGGCACGCACGCGCGCGACGAGACGCGTCATTCTTCGCGTGAACTGTTCTCATGAAAGCGATCCTATGCGTAGGCGATCCCGGTGAACCTACGCGTATGAGGCACCCGCGCGCTATCTGCAGCAGAGAAACAATAATAAAACAAACGAAACTTGACGACCGTGACTATATCCCACCATAGCGGTGTTGTTATTCTTCTTCTTACTCGATCCTAGCAAATCCTACCTTACTCCATCCTGGCGTCCTACAATTAAGTATAGTTCTTCGATTTTCTCTGGAAGCCCATTCCTCACATCCGCACGCCAATTTGCTGTACAGGTTTTTGAAAAGACAATGGATGTAGTGGTACCATTGAATCACTTCCAAATGCAATGGAGATTCAATGCACTATTAGGACTTATATTGCTAAGAAGACGGCGTTACACGAGAAAAAGGTGATGGGTACGACCAATTTTTGAGGAACGGAGACGGCAGGGAGACTATCATCACCTCCTTCAAGAGATGAGAATCTCTTACCATGACTCATTTTTCATTAATTATTTCCGAAAGGGATCGATCTAAGTACCTTGACGCTATCAGCCTACCGCCTTAACCACTGGTGTATTTCTCCCTAAATTACGCGATGATGAATACATATACACGAACTTCACTGCTGCAGGCAGCCATGTTGACGAGTTTCACGCCTCGAAAGTTGAGGAAATTTCAACTCGGGCAACGCGGCTCTACGCGAACTCACGCGGATTCCGGGCTTCTGATTGGCTGAAGATCCCGTTTTCGCGTCTCTTCGCCTGAAACGCGTCCATAAAAACTTACCTTTAGCCGTGTGCGAGGGGGTGTTAGGACACCAGCCATGAAATGGGAGGGAATAGAGAAAAGGAGGCGGGATAGAACAGAGGTGGATTGTATGCTGACAATGTCTCTTATATTAGTGTTACGCTTCTTTTGTTATAATCACCAATGGTGCGTGGAAATAGGGAATTTTTGTTCATAATAGTTCGGTAGTGTATCAGTTTCTAGAGAGATAGCGCGGGGTTAAAATAACTTCCTCAGAGCCGTACTGAAACTCACATGATCTCAAATTTTCAAGTAATCTAAGCCCAGCGTGAAGCTTGCGAATCTCTGATGGCTCTTAGCCTCAGCCTTCTATCAGCTGTGTAACACTTTCTGCTCGCTCGTACCAATTTTTAACAAAGCGTTCGGCTTTCCGTTGTATTCTGCTAATTTCGCGAATTAAATCTTTCAGTGCAGAGTCCCAAATGCTCGCGGCGGATTCGAGATGTGGCCTAAACAGGCAGAATTGTATAGATCGTGGAGACTAAAGAGAATGAATAAGGTTTTGGGAACGTGAGTCGGCGGGAGATGCAAAAGAGGACACTAAAGTCATGTACACACTGCGAATTTGCTGGTGCCAGAGCAGGCGCGAGAAGTGGCTAGCGGTAAATTTCTCCGTATGAATAACCAAATCTCATACCACCTGCTGGCATGCTATAGAATCATTTGTGGCTGCCTTGTTCCGGTAAGGATTAGAGCATGTTCAATTTTTCAAACGATCAGGCAGCAGAGTTGTGCGCATTTCTGCCTTCATTTGTTTGTGAATAGAGAAATAAAATTGTATGAAGAGGAAGTTTTGTAATGAAAGTGTTTAATATTGAACTAACTAATCAGTGAGTATTAAAATCAATTTTTATTTTTAATGCGCGATGTTAGATAATAGTCAGAGTAGTAGTTCACATATACATGATAAACGAATATGACACTGAAATGAGGAAGCAAATGCAGGGATGATCCAAAAAACTAATTAATTGGAAGAAAAACAAACGAATGAATGCCCCATTTGAGGAAAACGATTAACTTTATGTCAATGTTCTGGTGACAAATTTAAGACTCGATAGGCGGCTAACTTTGACACCGAAATACCAAAGTTAGAAGAAATTGGTGAAATGCGTAGTGTGTTTTAAAAAATAAAAAGGTGTAGAAAAGTACCAAACTTTATTATAATGAATAATAAAAGTTTCTACAAAGTAAAGCCTGAAGCTGTGAATTTTAAAGTTAGAAGGATTTCCCCAGAGCCTCCAATACCACACATCCTTCGTAAATCGTCTCTTTCCCATCAAGCACATAGTACGCCATATGGATTCACATTCGACTTATTTCAGGCACCCCCACTACCTCAAACGCCTTGGCATATGCTTGAAGTTTATGAAATATGAACGGCTACAAATCAATGGCAATCGATCGCCGAAGCATTGTTCTATAACTGCAAGGACTTCCCCTATTCCATATCCAGTGACAACTCAAGAGTTGATGGAGGACATTTCCTAGAGTCGCGGCACAGCTCACTAGACGCACATACACCTCCTTCTCTGTCTGTCTTGTCGTCCAAGGAAACGAGCTACACGGCTCATATTCCGGTTCCGCCGTGAACGTCTATCCCTACGCGAATTAATGCGAAATCGAGACGGCGGAGAGAAAAAGTTTTTTTTGCCCCGAGTTCGCATGAAAAGGAAAGCTGGTTCTTTCGACTCGCCGATCGAGATGCGCCAGCTCCTACATCCCCAAGTCATCCGGAGACGAAGGAAAGTGCTCGGTAGTATTTTGTAATGATTCATTTCTCCGCCAGAACTTACTGCACCTTGATGTCTTAATGAAAAACTTCTAAACGGGTTGTGAGTTAATGGATTTGAAGCGGATATAATCACGCATCGAGTGAAAAGTACCGTTCGAATAATCCTATCACTCCGGCAATGAATCGGGGAAAGCAGATGCCGTCTTTGCCGCGTCGGATCGGAGAGAAAAGGGGCATTGAAGCACACGGTGGACAGAATAAACCGCCCATACCGGCGGAAAGCCATGAATGAGTCATGAAAATCTCAGTGAATTAATAAACATTTAACAACGGGATGCAATCGTAAATTGTATTCACTTAAAAATTCGTAAACTGCATTAACCCACACTGCTGAGGTAATTGATACTGTTGAACCTGCCGTCATAAGTAGGTACATAAATTTGTCTCTTTGGGATATCTTTCCCGATGAAAAAAATAACCAGCCTTTTTTCGTTACCACAGCCAAGTACGCATAATATTACACTGAATCCGCGAGAAAAAATATTAAATTACTTTGGAATGAAGAATAGCTCAATGATGTCCACACTTTTATTTAGTCAACTGACCGGTTTCGATGTTTACTACATCATCATCAGAGATTTACTACCTATCATCGCCTACCATCGAGTTATGACATGACTTTGCTAACTATGCAATTGATTTGAATGCATAAGTAACGGTATTAGACAAGGAATGGGTATCTGATAATACCGGGAGAACATAGAAGGTTGGAGGCAGTGGAAACGTGGTGTTACGAAATTATAATGAAGATAAAAAAGAAGATTGACTGAATCAAGAAGTCCGACCAAAAGCTGGGAATAAAATAAATTTAATGAAAACTCTGCGCAGAAGGAGATGCATAGCTATTGAATACTATTAGACAACAGCCTCCTGAAAACAAATGACAGTAAAAATGAATGTTAGGACGATGCAATTATTATTATTATTAAGGTTTTAGCACTACCCTTTAAAGTGGGTTTCAATGGAAGTGGGTTAAAGCAGCCAGAAAATGAAAAAATGGAGCAGTTCACCGAAAAGAAAATCAAGAAAATATATGCAGCAAACAAATCCGACTGATGACGATGACATTACTACGATAACGCAAAGTAATAGCAGACACCGAACGCTCCCATCAACTCACCAGAAACGGATACAAGTTACGAAACCTTAACTATCTGTCAACATCATAGTTAGGCTACACCAACAGGCGGCTGACGTTAACTAGACAGTCAAAAACCGGGCTTTAGTAATCACAGCCCGTGATTAGCATCCCCGCGAGGAATTACAAAGTCTTGCGCTTTGCCATCCCGCGGGATACATCAAGACAACAAAACAACACATTATCGCAGCCGGGCGGAACAGCGCACGGCTCAGACAAAGCCGAGGGACGGCGAGAAGCAAGGCAAGACGCCTTCGAAGGAGGAGGGGTCGGACAGCCAAGACAGGGCCGAGAAGACGCGAAGACAGAGAAAGAGAAGATGACGATGAAGGCGCAGGAAGGGTGGTGACTCAACAGGGAGGAGGAGGCATAAGCAAGCCGCGGAAGAAGGGTGAAAAAAAACGACACACACACGCGAACTGGCACGACTCCAGACATAACCGCCCCGGTTATTACGCCTACACGGAGACCATTAATACGGGCGGCAGTTACCATCACCACCACCACCACGACCACACGACACACAGATACGACTTGTGCGTGGGAGGGTGGCAGGGGTTCCAGCCGTGAGGCAGTGGGCGGGGATGACTTATGGGGCGGATGCTGCAGGAAGGAGCCGACTCGAAGGAGGAGGCGGACTTAAAAAGGTTAAATCGCGGGACTCGGGGAAAGAGAGATCTTTTTTTCCGCGCACTTTCCACGTGTGAATGGAGAGGCCCATTGACGGAATTGGGCACCGCGAGGCAGAGAGAGAGATAAGGCTCGTTTACGCACCGGCTGACAGCAGGAACTGGTGGACCTTCGAGCTCCTACGCACGGTGATGGGGTTTTTAGACCGCTCCTTTGCTCGAGGCCGTAAGGCCAATAAATTTTCATTATTACTAAGGAAATCTACCAATTAGGGCAGGTTTAAATGGAATTTTGCAAAAATCTTCTGGATATTTACAAACGAAGTATTGGAAACTTATCTAAAGTAGGTATTTCTTTCTTCGTCTCAGCGTATGTCCTACCCTTCTATAACCTTCTTTAAAACCAATTCTTCAATGAATGTCGTTCGATGAATGTGGCCTCATTATATATAAAAATATAAGTACTCACCGCATTACTTTCTGAGATATTTGCGAAAAATTATTAGCCGTTTTCCATGAGATATGGTACGGCTGTACCCTCCGGAGACAATTAAAATAATGAGGATGTTCTGACAGTGGGATCGAGTCATAAATGTAATGAAGGGTGTTTCGAACGTTTTAAAAATTATTTTTAAGAATTAATTCATTACTCATCATGTTATTATTTATAAAATCGCAAAAAAAACCTTCGGTTGCATAGGCATTTTCAGCGTTCAGCGTTGAAAAAATAGTTGTTAGCTAAAAAGTTAAAAGCCTCAAACATGTATACGTAGCTAACTAATGAGAAGTTCAGTCAATTATAACACATTTTTGCATTATTTATATCAATATATAAACCAAATGCTCATTACAACAGCCTAAATAAAAATAGAAAATCCAAATATGGTCTCCATTATGATCAGAGAAACGTCTCTTGAACGTAACTAAGAGGAACTAGGAACATCACTGCAGTTAATGAAACAAGAGCAATTTCCACAAGTATACTTGTGGAAATTGCTCTTGTTTCATTAACTGCAGTGATGTTCCGGTTCCACTCCATCACGCCTGAAACCTCAGATTTTGTAGGAACTAGGAACTGAAGCCAAAAATAGTGTGAGGAAGGGGATTTTTATGTTGCATTTTAGGGATTATCAACCCCCGGATTACTACGCGCTGTTTCCCTTCCGTTATAGGACAAGGACTGGAGCAGTGGAGAACGAGTTAGTGGATATTAATGCAGACACCAATGACTCAAGAAACGCCATATGGACATCAAACGAACACGAAAATTTTAACCAATATCGGAAAAGAGATGTTCGACGGGGGTAGTGCAACGAAGAAGAGAATGTTAAACGACAATTTTTGTATTCAACGATGTGGGCAGAACTTAGATTTTCCGCACAAAAGGGATTTGTAGGATAGAACCTTAGATTCATCTATGGAATGTAAATTATGCGTTTTAGATGTGACACACCGATAGGACTGCATTAGAGTCTTGTGGAAAGGTACAAAGTTTGCCTATTAGTATGACAATTTTATTCCGCAATATTACGGCGCCAAAATCGAAGAGTAATAGGTCCATCAAGACCAACTTTTGAGCCACAGAAAACCAATGACAATACGTTTCTCTGTCATCCTCGGACTCTTTCTATGATGATAATCTAGGAAGCAATGGGCAATCTTTTACCGTGGACTTTATGCAACGTAAAAAATAACTCAAATATTAGCGCCGGTAGCACAAAACCCCTCTCCCTTATCCTATTATCATTTCAAATCATAATCCAGAACTACATATAAACAACATCACAGATAATACAGATAAATAACATCACCATCCACATTAACAGATTCACGGTTCTACGAGCATTTCATGCCACGAGTTTGAAAATGAATGTCTGTCAGCCATCGGAAGAACGCAAACAACGATCACATCTGAAATCGATTGGGTAATAAGAAACGTTGGTTTCCGAGTGATATAGGACTGACAGTGAGATTAAAATTCATTTTCACAATTTCATATCATGCTTCGCAATACAGTAAAACCAGATCTGGACCGGAAAATTAATTTACCAGAATAGGGAAGACAGAAATCGCGCAAAAACGACTGATGGATAGATATATCGAATAATTTAACGGTGTCCCCTGAAAAAAGGCAAGGTTGAATAATGGAGACAGAAAGTGTAAGCGTTCCACATAAATTCGGGCGGATAAGAAAAGATATCCGTACCATGCATCGAGGGAGAACAGTCCAAGCGGAAAAGCACTTTACTTGCCCACCCCTCGAGTCACGGAAGAGGTTCACACCAATTTACGACTGCTAAGCCCATGTTGGTGTTTATCGATAATTTCTCCTTCTATTCGCTAACCCAGAATTGTACGTCATTCATTTTTTTCCATGTCTGGCATATAAGTGATTTCCGACTTGGGGTTGTAATTCGAGAAAGCAGTCACGAAGCTTCCATAACTCCAAGGAACATGAGAAAAGGAAAATTATGTAATTGAAATCAAAAGGTGACCACATTTTTACTTATCTCTGGGTAATTTTATCATTAGAAACTGTTGACTGTCGTTCACAAATTTACCACGCGAAGTTTTACCCAGAACTAACATATTATAACAAAATCATCGTGCATAAATCGATGTCACGTGAACTTTGCATTTTGAATTAGATAACCTCCTCATAAAAGCCAGTAAAGCCTGGTAACAGCTTCTTCGTGAATTGATGACATTGCTGCTTTATACATTTCGATCAATATTACCTACACATACTTGATACTGAGACAGTAAAAGAGTTTTTGCTGTGAAGAAGACAGATGTGTTTAATTTTTGACAAAGAGTTTCAACTTGCTGGAATATCTCATAATTCAAGCATAATGATAATTTATCTCGTTGACTAGCTATGAATTTTTTTCGGAAATAAAATAAAAAAATTGTTATAGATGAATGAATTAATTATTTGTCTCGTTGTCTAACATTGAATTTTGTGTTGAATTAAACTTCCTTAGTTTTAGTACCTTAATGTAGAACAATTTTACACCAATCGATGTTCACGAGGACTTTCCATTTTTAATTAAATACGCCTCCTTACGCCTCCGCGATCCACCAAAGCCCTATATTGAATGAGAAGCAGTAACTTTTTAATTCCACATGTATTTATTGGAAACGACCTAGGTTTCGACGTAGCACGTCATCATCAGGACCTGATGATGACGTGCTACGTCGAAACCTAGGTTGTTTCCAATAAATACATGTGGAATTACAAAGTTACTGCTTCTCATTCAATACGCTAAGCAAATTCCATCGAGTTACGCCTGAGACAACGGAGATTATTAAAGCCCGCTTAAAAGATTTTTAACCTTTGAAACCAGCTTCTTTTAAAATCAATAGCCTTTGAAACGGGATTTTAATTTTAAAAGAAGCTGTTTATAATGTCTTAGTGAATTTTTCCAAGGTAAAACGTCCTTTTCTCCTAATTTTCTGGTAGAGTTCACATCATCAATTTAATGAAGGATCACAGATATAAATTACTAGCGGTAATTTCGCATCCGAGACGAGTACAAGCAATATTCTGAACATTTGAGCGTCCTTGAAAGAGGGATTTAGCCAGAGTTTCTCCCAAGTCACACTTGAACATTCGGCTCGTCACAGACGGCACGGGGATATTTTGAGGGAGGGACATTGTGGAGTGTGGTCGGTTTCGCTCAGAGGGTTAAATTTTCCGCGATCCACCAACGGATAAAATTCATCCCGCACCAACACAAGGGGGAGATCCGTCGACAAAGTCTCTTCAAAACGTAAAGCGGCCATCCGAATCAAAGTTCCCAGAAAACTGGCCATCCAACCACCCCCCACGCTTCAAGGAACGCACGAATACGCCCCGAGGGCATATTTATTATGCCTACTCCGCCGGATATTTCTTCCCGGAATCTCCGCGGGGGTGGAGTCCGGCGAATTATATTTTTTTTTACTTTCCATAGAGGAGGACCCTGGCAAAAACGTTCGCTTCCATGAGGCTCTTCATTCATGCGGAGGTCATCTGGGAGATTGGGCGGCATGGGTTGAGCTGGAGGGGAGGGTGCAAAGACGGGGCAAAGGAGGAGCATAAGAGGGACTAAGGGCGACTCGAGGGGGCGGGGTCCTGACCAAATGAAAAGCCGCGCAAAGGAGAGCTCGTGATGCGGAACAGCAGATATGCGAGGGAGCGGAGGACAGCGGGGAGCGAGGGACAGAGGGTTGCATTTTAGCACGGCCCACGACCCATGGCAATCGATTCTCTTCTGAGATCTACCCTCCGACCACTACCAAATTTCGCATCGTATCGACTTTTAGGAATAGTACGACTTCTCGACGCGATTGGACGCTTTCCAATAACGCACGGCGACAGTCGACGATCGAAAGCAGCAGCCGGCGATTGCCGAAGAATGAAACGCAACTCCGATGGCATTCACGCATCTGCAGTCCGTCTTGCTGTGAACGTGTAGCTGCGAAACAAGGACTTGTTGACTAGTCGTGGCTGCGAACGTACGCGCAAGATGATATTCATTTGTTCGGCTTTCTCAGGGAAGGAATGTAACCGATAGCTGTCGACAGTAGGGCATCGGCTCAAAAGGAAAGCGCACATTGTATGCGAGTCGAATGTAGATCTCTTTTCTCAAGAGTTTAATGTTTAAGTTTCTCAAGGGTTAGAAGGAAGAAGGGACTGTCCCAGTCTCAATCTCGACCCAATAAAGTCGCATTATAATTATTATCATTAATGCAATTAGCCCTCAGAAGTAAGGACACCAAGCACTAGCCGTGGGGAGAAATCAAACTACTAACGATAACTTGCCGCCAATTTTACCTATTTTATAGATATTCCTCGCTCTAAGGTTTTGGGTGATTAATTTCTCCGTACACGATTACGGTAGTCTTCCCCAACCAAAATTCGTGCAAAATACTAATTCAAAAACTAAATATGTTTACCACAGAGTCATGAAAAACTTAACGTCAACTATGCTAGCCAACTTGACAGAAAATCAACACAAAAAACGACAATCGCGGATGCGTTCATCCAAGTTCTTTTGTCGTCTAGCGTCCATCAACTCTGCTCTCGATCTGTTTTGATGTGCGCTGCCGACTTCGAAGGGTGGAAAATTGAGCAGCGCACTAGAGCGAATGGAACGTTTCCACTAAAGAGTAATGGGGAGGGATGGCAGACGGCGGTGCAAAGGAAGAGAGGAGGTAAATGATGTGGGGAAGGAAAATAAGGGTTCGGCAAAATCGTCACGTGGGGAAGGGCTCAGGGGGAGGGGGGAGCGAGTATTGGACATGAAAAGAGGACCGGACGAAATTTCAGGACGTTTTCACGGACACTTGAACATGCGGCGGCCACGCTCTGATTTCGTGGGTTTCCACGCTCGCTGCCCACCCCCTCCAAAAAAGGGGAGAGGTCATCTCACATCATGAATCGCCACGCTGGTAATTAGTCTTGTTACAGGCACACACACACAAGACAGAAAGGCGGAAAGACAGCCCGGAGTAATTTTCACGGCTTACCGACGCGGATGGTCTGGCAATTTCGTTCAATTTTCCAGGGACTCGAGCGCACGCTCATTAACGAAAAAAAAGAAAAACGATAATCGTTCATGATTTTAAAAGCGACCGGTGATGCGAAATTTGAGCCAAACGGATGGTATTTTGCCGCTACGCACCAAGAGAACTCCATGATGACCCAACTCTTTGAGACGCGAGCGAGTCAATACTAATGTACACAGGGAAGGTCTCGGATCGTTGGTTCGTCCTCGAAAACAGAAGACAGGCACGAAGGACCACCGTGCATCCTCACCGGGCTATGATACATGGACTATACCCTCGTCGCCATTTTTAGGCCTCCTTGTATGTTTAAAAGTTCCATCAACGCTTGTTTCCGCAATATCTTGCCTATTCATATAAAAATAACTCTCAAGCAACAATCTTTGACATTGTTAATGTTAGAAAACAATTATTATTGTAGCACGGGTAATCAAATAATTTGCTATCAATATAACCCAAAGACAACAAAAACAGGATTCCCCTTTATGGATATGTAATTTGAAAATACCGCTTTGATACAAACCTAATATATGTAACCAAAGAGTAAATGCAAGGTATTGAAGATGAAAGTAGAAGAGGACGGTTAGTGAACGCTTTCCCCACCCCAAGCAACTGACAGCATAATCTTTACATCTTTTTATTTACGGAAACCATCTCCAATAGTTGACATAGCCCACGAAATTTTTGAAAACTAGCAATAGTCGCCAATTTCTGTTCCCCCCCCCCCCCCTCCCAAACGTTTTTATTTCCGATGCATAGACATTTTAACAAGGTTTTACGCGTATTAACATGCTATTTCGATATAGATAAATAGTTATATCCTCAAGTGATACCAATTCTGACCCCCACGGGAGCTGATTTCAAACTGAATATGCGGTAAAACCAGGTTAGAGTCCCAAACAGAATTCCATATTGGACCAATGAGGTTACACTGGCTGAATATATGCCCCTTGTTGGCCCATTTTTGGAGGCTACTTTGGGTCGTAGTCTAGATGAAGGCATACAGAGACTGAGGGTTCCTCTTCTGCAGTACTGCCGCGTTCAAAAATTATACCTCTCTTTTGGTCTAGGGAATTATAAAGGAGAAAAAATATCAACTTTCACGTCAAGATCCATCCTCCTTAACTCGAGAGGAGAAAACACAACAGCGCCTGATTGACCTTTGGGAGGACCGATTTTCCGAAAAACCACCGGTACTCACACGGTGTAGACACCGTCTGCGAGGGCCCCTCTACCCGCCAAAACCGCACAAGAACTCCCGAGCACGCATGATTTCACCCTGAGGTGGATCTCGAAGAGATAAATAGACAGAGACGAGACAGTCCATCCGAGCTTGCGAAGAGGCGGACGGTGTAAGAGTGGACCGCTTTTCGGTACGCGAATAATTGGCGCTCCTTGGCCAACCGAACCGAGTCCGTCCACTCATGGGTGCAGAAACTAATAAGGAACAGAGAGCCGCACCACTGCCGGACGGCCTGCCCACGCAAATATCCGCGCGGTATAAAGAGAGACATATAGAGGGAAGCAGTCGGAAGGTATAAAAAGGGAGCAGCAGCAGCTCACGGTAGTCGGTGCTGCGGCGGCCTCTTTGTCGAGCTACGGGCCTCTTTGCCGAGACGGAGAGATGAATGTCGATTACGCGGGGGGGAGGACACCCCCTTTGGCCCTGTCCAACAGTGTGAGAAGTTTCCCGGATGGAAAAGCATCGACGAGATGACGCAGACGGATCTAAAGATGAAAGGGGACGTCCATTCCAAAAGTGGACACGGATGGACGAAATAAAAAAAAAATTCCCGGCGGTTCGCCCCGAGCCCACGATGTCTCGTCGCCAGAGATTTGAACGATGCGAAGGGCCGTTCGGGGCGATGTAAGGAAGGGGACATGCGTGACTAAGTACGGATTCGGACGAGTGGCCGATGCCCGGGGTTACGGCCACAGGAAAGCGGAGGTTGGACATCTAAACGATCACGTGTCAACGGGCAATCGGAGGAATTGCAGCGAGTGGGAGACTTCGACTTCCGGTGCTTCAATCTACTACGGCCGCACTTGAGCGGAGACTCAGCGAAGAGATACTTATAAGGAAAACATAACGACTCTATCCAAGGTGAGAATCGAACTGAAATTACTGGATAAAGTTTTATACATCCACTAAAAGAGATAGCAATTTTTTTCAACGGGGAATGAAATGCTGCTTTCTTTTATACCTACCTAATATAACTAATATATACCTAATATAAAAAATAAACGAGCAAAAACAAGAAAGAGTTTAGGGAAAGCGGAGTAGAGTATGACAAAGACGGTTCCAATAAGTCCTTAAATTTACAGTAAAACCGATCATAATGAGAGCTACGTCTGCATTTCAGGCGTCTCTTATCGTTCGTTAAACTTACGACGCTACTCAAGTTCTTGCAGAGAGCAGCAGATCCTGTTCCTAAAACCATCTTTGTCTTTGTAGACCAACGTGACCACTAGGCATATGTTCTAAGGCAATTCAGGGGAGACAGTTCTGATGTTTATTATTGTTGCACCATAAAGCATTGCATTGTTAATTTTTTTCAAAATTAAAAATTTAATTTCTTATCCTATCTTGTAATGTGCAGCCCTCTTATGATCTTGGGAATTTCACTTCAGCTGACGTGATGTTCTTTCTGTCACCTAGACATGACCAAAATATCATTTTAGTCATATCCCATTGGTCATTCAGAAATTCTGAACATATATAGTGAACTTCTTAAGAGTTTTTTCTACGGGCATGAAAGCTAGCATTCTGTTCAGCTGCCGTCGCAGAGAATCTGGCGTCCATGCCTCTCTAGGGACCGTCTCTGTTGTTCACAAAAAAGAGGAAAACCTGCTGATTGCATCCGGTAATATTAGCGCATTAAAGAGGAACTTTACGACAGATTTCCCTCCAATTCTACAGATCATCCCCACATGAATCTGAACGTGCAGTGAAAATTCGATTCCGTCCGTTAACACCGTTTTCGTCCATACATCGACACCTCCACGATGCATGAACAATTTACATCGGACAGCGATGTTTGAAATACGATCGTCGCGCGACCCCACGGACGCGCAACGAAATTGGAATTTTTCACGTCATTACCATGATTGTTTCTTTTATTTTTAATTCTCCTCACCCGCACTCGCAACTGACCGAAGAGCCCTCCAAGCGGTCAATCTCGATCGGGTGATTCAGTGGTGTTTGGAGCCCCTCCCCCGTCCCCTACAATACTACCGCCCCCGGAATAAAAAGGGGCGACAACAACGCTATTCGGCGGCGGGAATTAATCCGAACGGGGGGATGAAAATGGACGGCAGGAAAACACCGGAATGATCCATCATCGGAGCCGGCACCGAGTGAATCAATGAGCTTTTGCGGGACGAGGATCTGGACGAGTAAGGGCATAAGTTTTCAACCCTCCACCCGAAACACTAATTCCCAATCCCTTTTCCGACCGCCACTATATATCACCAGAGACTGCATCAACGCCATGAATCTCTCCCCCGCACAGCACACAATGGCTAGCGTCAAAAGTCGAAATAATCAATCGGAACACGTTTTGGTAGTTATTTCCTGTCCCTCTTCCCGAAACCACGACACCACCCTACCCACCCACTCACGCGGTGAGTCCACACGATTAATTCCACTATTCCCAGGAATTTCGTCGCGCCAAAAAATTAACAGAGAGAGAGAGAGAGAGGGAAGGAAAAACAAAAAACAAAACACGACGAGAGCGCACGCGGGCGAAGGGAAATATTACCCGAAAAAGACACGCGTCGCCGCTGGCAGCGTTGCGGGCGAAGCGGTCGAATGGGAACATAGTCGGGAGCGGACCAATCGCATTTCTTTCCTCTGCCCCATACCACGAATAAAATGGTCCGCTCAAGCGACCCCCACCCCCTTCCCTCGACGCTCAAGCTTTTTCAACCCGCGAAATCTTACCGCCCCCGCAAAACAGCCTCCACCGCAAAATAATTAACGCCCTCTAGGGAGACTACTGAACGCATGTCCGGGCACGGCCGCCGCGTGATCCATAAATCATGGGATGGCGAAGAATCCTTTCCCCCCCCCGCATATAAACGTGGGACGAACGCAGAGGTCTAAAACAAAAGGGAGACGACCAGTTGTCGTTATTGCCCTCATTAGTGTTCGGGGGAACAACTAGAAAGGCGGTTCGGGCGACGCCGATCCAAAGCGATTGTTCCCCTAAGTCAGACGATCGTCGATGCTTCCTCTTTCGAGACGACACGGATTACCATAGTACGTTAGATTAACCACATGAAAAAATATCCGCGCCAAAAAAATGTTTCAATAAAACGTCGTTTCCATGCCGAAAATTGACAGTACCCAGGGGATATTCGGTGATACTACAGTAGAATACTACCACCGCCAAATCATCATTGCTTTCACTGATTTCGGAAAAATCGCGCCATATCCGTAATTGGTTTTTTAAATATCCATGGCGTGGAGAAGACCCCTGCATGGTAGAATTTTATATAGTTTTCAATGCTGAAATTGTCAATACACTGTTACAATTGCTGCCAAATATATCTTGAGGAAAGTGTCAAGTGAAGGTTTTCAGTGTTTCCTTCTCATATATTACAATGCGACAAAGGTCTTAGTAGTTTATTATAATTTTCCAGGACAGTTAGCCACGGAAACCACAACCGTGATTCAATATAAAGAGTGCAGATATTTATCATCATGTGTATTTTAAATTACGGAATATTTCCAAATCCAAGGAAAATTCTTTACATGAATGTGATATATCCCACCCAATATCCACCTCCCATTACAATGTAAGCTTCACTATTGTGCCCAATGCTCGTCAACTATAACAAGTCAGAGGCGTCGTTACATCGGCTCAACCCTCTTTCAAGCTGGTCACAGAGCCGTCCACAGATGAGTCCTCCATGCAGCATTTACGGTATTCACCGATAGGTCTGTAATCACACTCCCAAATGGATTCCTTTTCCCTAACTATATAACTAATGGCGAAGGAGCAAATAATGAATAAATCTCAGTCAAAATATTTTCCGATAAATTAACAAAAATAATACTTTGGTCAAGATATCGTGTCTAGAATCACACATGGCGTCCAAACTAATATAAAAAAAAACAAAAGAAATTAAAAAATATAATAGCAGTCAAATACAAATAAGCATTTAGTAATAAATGAATTGGGACAAGAACAGTATCATTTAGACATGAATATTAAATTGTATAAGAATATACACGTATCCTACTACCTCCAAACACTGACTATTAATAATTATCGTAATTGATTTGTTCCCCGAGAAACTGCTGGTACTGAAGTCTTGCAGCACACCATTACGATCATAATTTGAAACAACGATTAATACCTACATAGGCCGAAGCGATATAGATATATTTCAAAGGAAATACACCTACCTGCCGGGAAAACACTTTAATTTTGAAACATCGATAGCCGGCACACACCCGACAAGACCTCGCTCGTCCCCACCTAGGTGCCATCCTACCATTCCCCACCGCGGCACCACCGCACCCTCGCAAACACCCTCCCCACTCCTGCTTCCACCCACCCTGGTCCTCCCCATTTTACGCCCTCCCCGAAGATCACTCCTCCCCCCCTGCAACCCCCAGGTCTATTTCGCCCCGTAGATTGCATTCCGGTTCGAAACGAGGGTGCACGGGAGAGGGCATAAATCAAATCGCTCACACACAGCGAGAGAAGAGGACCGCAAACTGCACTTCGGCAATCAACCTCATGAACGATCTGGAGTGAGAGCATGGGGTGGGGAGTGGTTGAGCAAGGGGGAAAGGGTCGGGGGGGTATGAGAGAAGAGGAGGGGGGAAACCCAACTTCCGGTTGGGTGAGGGGTATAACTACCAGTAGGAGAAGAGGAGAATAAAACAAAACAATGAGGAGAGAGAGGGAAAAGGAATTAGCGACGAAAATGGAGTGGAGTGGCAACGAACGAGGGAAATTACAGTCATCCGCACCCGACACTGTAAATCTTGTGATGCAAACACCAATTTATGCCCACCCAAAAAAATCGCCCGGGCAGCAGACGAGCGAGATGCGCTTGTCAGAGGGCGCAAAGCGACTGCATTTGGCGTAAAGGGAAGCATTCTCTCTCATTTTGACAACGTGAAAACGGCCGAAACATGGACTTCCATAGACTCCGTGGCAATGTGAAGATGAAATGCAGTGCTTACGAATAAAAGGTTGGTTATTTGGAGGAGGTTTCGACATGGTCATTTTCGCTATGGAGTATAGTTAAGGGAATTGTGGGTTATTAAGGGAATGGATATTCAGGGATCAGAGGAAGGGTGGAGTGAAACCCAGCGTCGGCCTGATCATTACGAAAGACACCAATCGGACCTCAGTTTAACGTCTCATCCGACAGACGGAGTCCTGCACTTGAATTGCATTACGCATAGCACCAAAACGGGGATAGGGATTCTACTGAAAAATGTCTTACACTGCAGGAACTCGAACCCGGGCTCTCACGATGGGAAGTTAGTAACTCTATCCAGCACACCAAGTGGATCCCTCACTGGTAAACGTTTTATAACAGAAGTGTTTTGATGCAACGTTTCCACTCTGTTTTTCCATCTCAAAACGACTCCTTCCTTACCCTGCTTCTCTTTTGAACGAAGCATACTTCTTATCTTTCTTCATTTCGGCTATCATGCCTTCAGTTTTCTTCCCCCTTCCACGCATTCATAGCATTCTGCGCAACAATAAGACCCTCAACATCCTCTTGCCTCTGATAACTCGTTCCAACCACCTGCTCGGTCTCTTAATCTGCTCCAGCAAATATATTTATTTCCCTATTATTTTAATTAGGTACCTTATATCTTCAAATTTAAGTTGATTCAAGAAAAGTCGAAGTCTTATTTTTGGGCCGACAATATCGACTAAAATCCGTGACTTGAGTAGTTATAAATCGAGGTGAAAAAATTGTTGCATTACAATGTTTCGCGCTGGTTTTGCGAAATTTGTACAAAACACAAATGGCCTCGTTGAATGCATTAAAATCACATAACGGAAGTACCAAGTGTATTTGTCGGTGTTAGGTCATAGTATGAAACTTATAATATAAATCTAACGAATTTCTTGGCGGATATTCTCCGCAGCTTGGCAGTGATAGAGATAAATAAGGTTGTATGCAGCCGATACGCAGAAATATTGACCCCGAAAAAGTCACCTTATGTAGTGACTCGATCATAAATCATAGGTAGGGTTTCATTGGCCGAAAAAGTAAGAAATTTCTCGACTTATACTTGAGCATATACGATACTTCTCCATTTGCCTTACTCTTCATCCATTGACTAGGACAGCGGTTCCCAAACTTTTTCTTTCCGCGACCCATTTTAGCCCATACGTTTTAGCCGCGACCCCCTAAAAATAACAAACAATGTGTACATTCAAATGATATTGTTTTTTAAGTTTGAGTACATAGTTCACCATATTATTTGTATACATCTCGCGACCCCTATCCGAACTGCCCGCGACCCCCCTGGGGGTCGCGACCCCTAGTTTGGGAACCGCTGGACTAGGAGAACCATCACCAAACTTCTCTACATCCATAAATGAAAGACCTTGCAGGCTTTCATTGGGACGTTTATTTGGCCAAGTCAGACAAAACAGTTTAATCTTTACTTTTAATGAAGCACACAGCCCAACGACCATCAACTCGAGAAATTTTGTCAAGTCGGGCAAACAAAAGCCTAGCGGCAGAAACACAACTCGGGTGTCATGCTGGTTGCTTACACTGCAGGGTATTATGACAGATACGTACTACTGCGGGGATAATAAGGCCTAAAAGCATTAAAAATCAATGGCAATTAAGCAATGTATTACTACGCCTTAAACTTAACTTGAGTATGCTATGGATGAGTTTTAAATCAGTTTTTAGCATTTGCATTAGAGCCCATTTCAACTCTGCGCATCTTTCGTCTCATTTCACACTGCACAAGATGTCTATGCTTCTCTTCATGCTTCCACGCTTCGCCCTCAAATCACCATGAAATTGGTAAAAATATGCGATCATCAAACATGTTTAATGACTTAAAATCATTGCCTTAACTGAAAAAACATATAAATTCGATGGTTTTCTTTTAAAGCTCAGCAATCATCGGTTAGGTAATGTAATCATCCTCCCCTCTTGAATTCGATCACGGTGGGTGGACATGATAGACAAGACTAGAAGCCGTATTTCGGGAGGTTTTAAGAGAGATAGAAAAACATTTATAGGGGTGATGATCTTTGGATGAGAAGTAAGAGGGAGGATAAGAGGAGAAGACATAGTTAAGGAAAAGCGTACACATAGAGGCTTCCCTTCTACGAGGAACACATAAACGCACCCGAGGACACAAGAGTGCTTGAGCCGTCCGCCACGCCTCATTTCTCCTCACTCCGCGCCGCTTCCCAGAAAATCTCGCTCCTCCCGCTTGCCGCACCCACTTCTCGTCCCATCACACACACAGACACGGACAAACACACACAGACCTGCTCCCTCCGCCTCCCACCCCGCGAGCGGAGACCTCCGCCACGGCCGCCCATGCCGGAGGCGGACCCCGAGAGGCGCAGCCGAGCGTAAAACACGGAGGCACACCCTCTCCACCCCACTTCCACATATACGAGCGCGCCAGGGCCGGCCGGTCTTCGCCGCACCGCCCCTTCCCCCCCCCCCCCTCGTGCTGCTTCCTAGCGGTGGCTTCCCCCGTAGAACGACACCCCCCTCCATACACCTTCCACCCACCTCCCCTTCCCCAGCACCCGAAGGGCCTATCTCCTCCCTTACTGCACCCACCCCTCTCGACTCTGCACTCCCTCCCTGGCGGCGGCACATCTCGAAGCGGAGAGTCCCACGAAACCGCACCTTGACTACTACCACCCTCTCTCCCGGCAGTCCTCCCTCTCGCTAGCAACCCTGCCAGGATTTCCACCTCTCTTTGATTCCGCCATCCAACATTTCCTCTCTCTCCCTATTCTTCTGTCTCGACTTCAATATCATCCTTCATTCTTAACGTATACCTCCCCGTTCTCTCTATAGTCTACTATATCAACCTATACGTGTATCCATTCTCTTTATAATTTCCAACATTACTTCATTCTCCTTTCTTTGCCTCAATAGATCTGTAACTTTTCTCCTCTATCTTTCCTCTCATTATACGTATTCCGACCCGTTTCTCCAGTTCTCTTTCCAATTTCACTCCCATCTATTTCTTCCATCTCGATGAATTTTTTCTGCACTTTAACTCCTGTCCTCATCTCATTCAGTCCCTCCCAACACTCCAACTGTATGCCTATTTCATCCTTGCCAGGATTTACACTTCTCTTTAATTTCGCCCTTCATCCTTTCCTCTCTCTATTCTTCTGTCTCTCCTTCAACGCCATCCTTCCATCTTTATCTTATACCTCCTCGTTTTCTCTATATTCTACTTTTTTTCATTTATATGGATCTCCATTCTATACATAACTTACAGAATCTCTTTCTTTCTCCTTACTCTGCCAGAATAGGTCTCTTAGCACCTTTCCTTTATTTTCCCTTTCAATATATTTCTCACGCTTCTATGTCTATCCCCTCTTTAATTCCTTTTTTTATTACCACTTTTTCCCTCACTACAACGTATGCTTCTCTCCCATTCATATTTTTCTTTAACTCTTTTTGTCAGCCCTTCACTCTCCTCCATATTTTTTCTCCCGATCATTCAATCCTCCAAACCCCTCTCTTAATCTTTCCACCTCTATTTCTATTTCCTTTTTACTCTCTCCCTCTTCCTCTCAATATCCATGCTTATCTCCACACCTCCATATTTTCTTACTACCATGTATTCCTCCTAGATCATTCTCACCTTCCATAATCTCTTTTTTCCTAATAGGGTATTCATTATTTAGGTTAAAATGGATTAATCTTCCATGGCACTCTCATTCTTGACACCTCAATTCAGCCTTCCCCAACCGTTGAAATCTCTGCCGGACGCCTAAAGTTCTTTCTCTCATCCGGCGCCACCCTACATCTCTAGGGAGACGAAATCACTTCGTCGTCCATGGCCACCCTGCACGGCATTTCACGAAGGCACAGATACGTTTTTGGTAACTAACGTGAGCGTCGCCTATAAGCATTTGGCGAGTGCGCTTAGGAGAATCAGTATTACATTTCTGTTTATAATATCGCTAATTCAGACTGCGAATTAACGTAATGGAATAAAAATTCAGGCGTTATATTGTTTGTTTCCTTCACGAGGTTATGAATATAATAAACTAGTTTTTTTGTGGAAAAAATACATAATATTGAATTTCACTCGTAATTTGAGCATTACACGCTGGTAAAATAGTATTAAACATTATCACCATATTTTTTATTCTTAGCCTGGTCTTATTAGAAGCACTCTCCTTATGGCTTGATTCACGATCAAGTTTTCTTTGTATCTAATATATTCATTCCTTACGATCACTAATCACACAATTTCACTTTTACACTCCAAATTTAGCTCAAATGTGACCAATTTCATTTGGAATGCATGCATGGAGAAGAAAATGGTGAAAAAAATAAATATTTTGAACACTGATTTTCACATTAAGCTGGGAAGGAGTAATATATTTTTTTCCGAGGGGTTATCTTCAATAAGCCCAGCCTTATGTGAGTCATACAGTAATCAAAATACGTCTTAAACGGTAGAGTTGCTCTTTTTTGTCAATGTACAATAAAAAAAGGCAATGCGACACAATACTCAATGATAATTTCATCTAAGGATATCTCCCTCTTCCCAGCAACGAGCTGGGGTAGAATATTTGCTCGTATTGCTATTGGAAAATGAAACTGGGACAGTCAACCGCGATTGCGTGGTTTCTGATACTATGAAGGCAAATTCAAAAACATAGTACGACTCACCTTAGCATTCAATCACTGCGGTTACTCTTATTTTATCGGCTGAACTAAAAATCTTGAATTCGGTCGGTAAATTCAACTCGGAATGTTTGGAAGGTTAGCATCCTATTGAGGACAGGAGAATTACGCCAACTTGCTAGTATTACCGAAGTTTGGAGACTTGAAAAATATACGGGAAGGCCGAGGATATAGCTCCAATAAATAGCAAGAATGCTATTTTCGTATTCACCACCGATGCTTTATCAGGAAACCTTTTCATGAACCCATGACGGAGACTGGCCTCTGGAACATTCATGATAAAATTCACGAAAAAAGTATTCGGTGACCTCCCACCCCAAACGGAAATATGTATATGTCCAAGGTGAAAGAATCAGTAACGTGTTTCCAAAAAGACTGACTCACGAATGCGAATGCTATGTACAATTTATTTTCCACGATTCATTCAGATTCGTCTAGACAGGAAATAGGAGGAAATATGCCTTCTACCTTAGGGCACGGCCATCGTTGTTATGATGCAGTAGGATGGTCCGAATATTTTAATACTCGTCAGCTATTTATATTTCTTCCCTCGAGATATACACCAGAAACTCAAAAGATATCTCCCCAACATTTCTTCCGAGCTCTGACCAATATGAAATACTGTTCCGCCTATTTCCGTATGTCAAGCTTGAAGTCTTGAAATAATGAACAACCCACGAGATGCTATAAGTGCTCCTAGAAAACAGCACAACTTAACTCCACTCATTCCTATAATGATGTTATTTAAATACATATTGGTAAATGACAAATTCGAAACTAAGAAACGCGATTGAAAGCCAATTTTCAGGAACATTATCCCAAGTCACTAAAATGTATGCCGCTTAATTAAAAAGAGCCAAATAGCTAATTTTCTCAGTTTTATAAAATTAAATAGTCGCTTCTCAAATGAAATTAATTCGAGATCAGCAGGTGAACAAAGTGAAGTAATCTTTAAAAAAAATAAAGCAGAGGAAGAGGCCTTAAAATAAACATTTTGAGTTGAGCATTGAAAAACTGTTATTAAACCCTCCACCAAGAACAAAGAACGCCTTAATGAAACTGCAGGCGCTGGCGCGTATTAAACAAACTGGCAGCCAAAAATATTTGCTCCAGGGAAAATTTTAAGGAAGCGCCGCTCACTTCAACTGGCTTATATTCTTCTAGAAAAGACTCAACAGCCCAGAAACAAAACAACCAAGGAAAGATAGGAGGAAATGTTCAGTACTTCAAAAAAAAGGAATGCTTTACTCTCAAGCAAATGCTTCTGGCTGGGCTGTGCCGGACATAAAAAGAAGACAATGCAGAGCCCAAAGAATAAAATTAAATAACACACTCGACACATTTTAAGCCGACCCCCTTTTATGAGAGTGACTACAGGTTTCTATTTTTTTAACGAAAATGGACGATAAAACGTAGCATAAAACAAATAAGCACATCCGCATTGTGAGACATCATGCACAGCATTGTATGATTACAGATTGAGGCAAATTGCAATATTTTTATCATGAATATGGGTGAAATAAAAAGGATTAGAACTTCAGCATAAGAACGTAAGAGGGTCCATGATTATTGCTGAACAATTACACAGTAGAGAAGTGAAGAACATAAATATTAAACCACAGTAATACTACTGCTTTATGCTAATAATTATGTTGGACGTTTTCCATATAATCACCGTGAATGAAAGACTTAACTAAGTCTTGGTCTTTCTTTCATGATTGGTTTTAATTTTAGTAACTAAAAGGAAAATCTGTTTACAATAAATAAACGCATTTTATATGGAAAAATCATTGAAATGAATTCAGAAGATTCGTACGATATTACGTGGGATTTGAACATTATGTATGGATAAAAGAGATGCAGTTTTCTACAAATAAATTACCTGATGACGAAGTAACACATTGGAACCTCGGTCGTAATGAATTTGTATTTATTTTATTCATCCGTAGCAGCAAAATACTTTAATCCACCATTAAAAGCAAACCTAAAGTTGGTTGAGGGACGATAGGAATTTCTTTCGATATGAAAGCGTGTTTTACGAGCGAAAACAACGATAAAGTACCGTCTTAAGCATTCAAACGTATTCAGAATCCCGCATTAAGTTTCAGGTCTATACCTCCCGACAGAGCAGAGGTTTATGGACGGTACACACGCAAAACCCTAGGCAGGGATAAAAGGGGACACAGCCACGCGGAATCCGAATCTTAAAGATATACAACTCACAAGGACTTATGCGAAGCAAGGGAATCACCCCAGCAAGGAGTGATGAGGACAGGAAGAAATAGCTGGGGAGGGAGAGGGAAGGAAGGGACACCAAATAATAGACGGAAATCAAAAGCACTCGATTGGAGATCGGTTGAGGCCGCGCGATTCTGCGATGCAACGACAACGACGAGCGATCTCACATTCACACTGATGTCGAACTGCTCCGCAATGCATTACGCAGACTTGAGATGTAATGCCACCAACCACAGTCTTTAACCTGGAGGTCAGCTATAATGGCTGCCTCCCCGGGTTTTAAGCTAAACGGCGAGAGAAAATCACACCTTAGGATTAAAGATGATGCTTTTCAACTTCCACCTCAGGTTTTTCCAATAATTTTGGGACCCAGAAAAAAAATCTCTACGGTTTAATATAGAAGAGTTGAAAGGCTTAAGATGATATGAAAACGAGATCCGCCATCCAAGAGCCAACCACTCCACCCACTCCATTTGCCACCCCGAAGTTACAATGCTAATGGGATTTAAGTTTGTCTTCGAGAAAATTCCACCATATCATCAATCCAAAACACAAAAAAATCATGCTGAGGATCACAGCGGATTATTCGATATTATCAAATACTACATCAAATTTTAGCGCAAAGGGACAATGGGTAAGGACAACACCATAAGGGATGCCATCCATGTTGATCACACCACCTTAACACGATAGGGTTACGGAGTGAGAAATGGAATGAAAAGCATTTATTTCGCAAAATCAAGGCATTGAAAGACTTAGCGACAGTCGCTCTATCCAATCGAGCTTACGCCACGTAACAAGCGAGAAGGATTATTAACTAGAGGTGGGGGATGAATACTATGGATGGAAAATATGTAGATAAAGGGAAATTACTGGTAAACGCTGGTTAAATATTAAACTGTTAACTGAAGATCTTTCCATCTAGCAAAATACTTTCAAGTTTCGTCAACTTAAATGAAATATTTCCGTCAACCGTTAAAAAAATATCAGAACCACGAGAAACAATGACGTGACCACAAAAGAAAATTCCACAAAGATTTTAAAAGTATAGAAGATTTTTAACTTCAAAGGAATTATGAGAAAACAAGTAGCGAATAGAGATTATAAAAATACTTAAAAGGATATCAAAAATACGTAAAACATAATATCAAAAAGAGAAATTTAACTACCTAAAGGTCAACAGTTTGGTCACGCGAGCAATACAAATACCTTCACGCAATATTAAATCCCCTCTTGTGAAAGTAGTAATGGGGTGAGAGAACAACAAACAAATCGGAAGTCTCAGCCCCAAAGACGGTATGCAAAGAAAGGAAAAGACGATATCGCATTCACCAGAGCACCACAGGCAAGTGGAGTAACCAAGTGCAAGGAGTTGAAAGAAACATAGAAAGAAGAGACTTTTAGTAGCAACGGCAGGGAAATCTTGAAAAACAAAATGTAGAGAAGCAAACATTTCGCAAAGTTTTCCATATAAACCCCTGGCGCACATATCTTGCCTCCCACCCACCCACGTCCCCCGCCCACTAATCCTCAAACTCCCGGCAATATCTTCCGCCTTCCCCCGGACAAATTGAATCACAAATCTTTTATACGACTCCGCGGAACGGGCGGAAATTTCACATTTATATGTGCCGTCCCCAAGGCATCTCTACTCCCAAACCGTGCGCGCGGACGTCGACAGTGATGGGGGTTTAAGGGGGGCGGGGAGAGAAAGAGATAGGAGGGGGAACGAAAAGGGATGAGTATACCACGCGGGATGCATGAAAAAAATCAGGAATGCGGGATCACGATCTCCTTATTTTTGACTCAGACTCATCTCCTGGCTTCTCGAAAAGAAGTACTTGAAAAAGATGGACCGAATAAAGAAATAAAAGAGAAGTTAGGAGAAACACATCCGAACACATCCGCACGATATTTACGAATACGAGGTATGGTCATAGTTTGCCATCGAAATCAATGTGGAACCACCAGGCTGTGGCGTACGCCTGAAGATTTTCAAAGTACATCTACTGCAAGGATACAAAGAAGGAGCTGGTAGAGCGTTTGATATGCAGTGTAGCATTGTATGGGGTAGAATCGAAGACTCTGAGTAAGGAAGACGAGAATTGGCTGTAGGCGTTCGAGATGGTGGTGTGGAGGAGGACATATTACTTGCTCTTATTTTGTCAAGGATAATGATAATCCACATAACTCGTACGTTTTCCCCATAATTTTTGGCAGGTACATATATTTTTACAATTCTCACCGAAACTGCTACAATTGAAAAATTAAGTGCCGTGCTTTTCTAGCCATTTACTCACGTAAATGTTGCTATCATTCCATAAAATCCAACGTTTCTAATGATTCTTGTATGTATTGACGAGGGTTGACATGGTTACTTATTGGCGTCTTTCATGTTTTCTCGGAGCTTATAAGCCTTCTTGCGTAGAATTCCGAGTTCTCCTCCGCGTTGGCTGGTGTCTGCTCGAAGACAGTGTCTCCAGAAATCCTGCCGGCCTTATCAGGTCGTAAGTCTGAAGCCTTCACGTCGGAAGGAACATCTTCCGGCCTTGGATGGCTGGAGAAGCTGTCATTCAGCACAGACATGCCAATGCGGAGAAGAACCCTAAAGTTAAAAATGAGAACGACTTATTCCTATTAATATTGTGCATTCCACGGATTGTATTTCCCATCCCAAGACTCTCCAAGTCTGGGGTTCTGGCGTGGGCGGATGGAGGTCTGACTTGACTAACTTGATATTGTCCCAACCCCCTCCCACTTTCCCCCCACTTTCACATCCACTGGGAGGAGGGTGGTGGAGAAATAACAGGAGAATAAAACGTCAGATATGGGTGCGGGGAACGGGAAAATCGCCTGCCTATCGAGAGAGCAGGGGGATGAGCGGAAAAGGAAGCGAGGAAAGATGCTGAGGGACCGTATTACGTCTCTTTTTTTCCCCTCATCTCTTTCCCCAAAAAGCTTTCCACCCCCCCCTTATCCCCACTTAAAAAGTCTGGCTACGCATGGCAGCAGGTCGGGAACATTTGTAAACTTTCCCTTCCCCTTCCTCAAAAAAACCACCACCCCCACCCGCCCATTACCATCCAAGCCATAGCCCGAGACCCTTCCGCTCCGACTGGGGGAAACCCTTCCCTCCCCTGGATCCAATTCGAGACCTGTTGAAGACTCTCCCCTCTCCGGCTTCCCCCACTACCACACCCCAGTCCCACTCCACACACTGCGAACGATAAAAATGATAAAAAAGAAATCTTTCCCTCATACATATCCCCCTTTCACTCTCCCCTTCCCTTGTACCCTCTCCCCCTCCTCCCTCCCATCTCCTGCTCCCTTCCCTGACATTTTTATATCTATTCCTTCCGATCTACGAAAATTTCTTTCCAAACGCCCGCGTTTACCCCCACCTCCGTAAGCTTCTGCTGCAGGCGCTTTTTTTTTGTCTCCGACGCAAAGGTGCCGAAGGATGATGACACGGGAGGGATTTTGTACTCGATGTGTCGATTTACTGAGATGAAGCGAGACAGCTTCCCATTTTTAACTACACACACCGATTTCCTGAAATACGAAAATAGGAAGTGCGTAAAGCGATGGATAGATTGACGTATTTGACTGGATGAGGAAAAAAATGGCCAAGAATACCAAAACAGAAGGACGACAGAGAAATATTACTATCGTCAGGTAATCTACCCAGTATGGTAGGTTTAAACAGATATGAATAACAATCATCAAGATTTTTACATTTTCACGGCCCTTTCTACCACTAATATTTCTTTTTTCATCTTAGTGTGTGTCCTACCTCTCTACCAATTCTCTTTCTTCCCCTTCCGCGCATGCTCAACATCCTCCCCTAAAAACAATTTTACATCAATGACAAAATAGCATCCGAGTCTAACTCCTACGATGCGAAAGTTTCTACACCTACTGCTCACTTCGGGTCCACGTCATTATTGAATAGGCCTAAAGTTTTCTCCTTAGAGACGGAAGACGAAACGACGAATGAGGAATTTTAGAGGCAAAGAGAGCCGCGCAAAATCTTTACGGTGAAGAGGGCGTACCGGGAGGGTGAAGAAGGAAATTCCTTCGAGCCCCACAGCATCCACCACCGGAGGGCGGTAGGGGAAGGGTGTTTGGATCCCCTTTTAACCCTTTCACAAATCCCAGGGTACGCAAAAAAAGTCTCCGTCTTTATTAACCTAGTGAGTCTTCTTTTTAAAATTTTCGAGAAAAGGAAAAGCTGGCAACGGAATTCGATGGAGGCTAACGATCCCTGGGCAGGGTAAAGCGACGGGATGAGAAATACTAGCAAACTGTGGCGGTGAAAACGTTTCCAGAATAAAAGCGTTGATGAGACGATGATGAGGAAGAAAAGTAGTACTCCAAACAATACCGCAAGAAAGCACCTTATTTGACTACGAAGGGACTTGTGATAGGGGCCAATATTACAATAGTGCCATGATTAATTTTGCAATTTACTAAAGCTACTCACAACAGCGTAAATGTTTACAATGCAAAGGGTTACCTGGTCATGTAAACTCGACATAATATTCACTGTCTCAGGCATCACGTTGTGGAAGAGAGGCATGCTGGATAAGTAAAAACAGTAGCACTCTTTCACAGTTATTATTTAAAAAATAATAAAAAATATACAACACGTGTTTCTGCTTACCAAGCCATCATCAGGTGCACACTTACTCTGCAGTGTGCACCTGATCATGGCTTGTAAGCAGAAACACCTGCTGTATAATTTTTATTATTTTTTAAATAATAACTGTGGAAAAGTTCTGTTTTTACTTTCCCAGTTAATTGGACATATTTAATAAGAATACAAATCCTGGCCACATATGAGTTACTATGTGTGACGTGCGGCCATAGAGAAATTTAGGACACCGATGACTATGATGATTCAAGGACGATGGATAATTCTGTATACGCATTGTTTTCAGCAAAACTAATTTCCATTAGCAAACAGCATGTAACAGTACCTTAAACCGGTGCAGCGTCTGTTCTCATTACTTAAAGATAGCCATAACAATCTGCTAAACAAACGGGAAATCGCTTTTCCCCGAGCCTAATCTTGAAGTGAATAAAAGGGGAGTTGTCAAATGGAAGTGACATAATATAATTATTTTAATCAGTGACAAGACATGCACTGGATAAATAGGCAAACGTCCCAGTTGATAATAGGTCAAATTGAAGAACTGAATATTAATAGAAGGCCTAAAGACCATAATTTGCATTTCGCCGTACCTTATCTCGAAGCGAAGGAAAGATGATTGGAAAAATGGAAATGACATAACTAAGTTTCATTCAGTAACGAAGTACGCACGGAATAAACAGGCAATAGCCACAGTTTATAATTGATCAAATTGAAGAATTGAAGATCAAGATAAGGCCAAAAGACCAAAACACAGGCAGAATAAGAGTTCCTCGCATTCATTGTAGAGTTATGTAATAGTCATGGCTGCCGTTGTTGATATCGGACAAAAGCAAAATAACGTAATGATAAAAAATCGGAGGGAAAGAGAGAGAGATCCTATTCCGGTTTAAGGGGTCAAAGTTTTTGGGAGAAACGAGGGTGGGAGTATATTTTTTGTGGTGGTAAGGGGAAGCTAGGATAGCAGCGTCGGGTAAGGTGGGGGTGGTAAAACAGGCGTACCAACCACCACCGGGTGGATAAAGGGGGCGGAGGGTCAACCGCTATCAACTTCCCACCACCACTCCCGACGAAGAGCGTATAAACCTTCAAAAACCTCATCCTTTTACGCCAACCCTTCTCTCTCTCTTTTAACCAAGCCGGAAATAGTTTCTCCAACGTAGAGGTCGGATATATATAGAGACGGGAACGAGTGAAAGAGGGAGAACAACGGGCTTCCATTCTTTTTTCTCGAAGGGAGGGTGTAGGAGGGGCAGCACGCGCTGGACCCACTTGCTTTTACTATGAAAAGGACCCTTTAGAGGGGAGTACGCCACACGAAATCCCTTCCCACCACTCAATACTCCTCCCACCCGCCCGACCCCTCACTCTTCTCCCGGCAAAAACTCGGGGTAACTTTCGGGCGGAGTATGGCAGGGGGGGAGACGTGAGGCTGAAACCTCTCCTCCGCGGAAAAGCATCCATATATACTCCATTTTCCGCGAGAATTCCAAACCGACCCCACCCTTTAACCTTCCTTCCTTCCTTGCCCCGAAGCGAGGAGTCCCTTTATGCCCCTTCCTCCCATACTTCCTTTAGAACCTACCCCGCCTTCTTCCCCCCCTCTCCTCAGTCAGCCTCGCCCTCACAAAAGGGCCGATAAAACCCCTTTACAGCTCCTTATCCACGGGCGCGCATAACTTCCTTACTCCGTCGCATCTCAAATCGTGCCACCATAAATTAAGCCTTTGGCTCTTCTCAAGCTCCCTCTCCTCCCACCCCCGGCCTCTCACCAAAAAACCATCGCCCTTCCCTTCTCCGCTCTTGCTTGTGTGTATATATATGTATATATATATGTATATATATCCCTCTATCCTCGTGACTCGGTTTAAAAACAATGGCGCGTGGAGAAGGAAGGAGGGATACCTCTTTTCATCTTCCTTCATGATACGGCGATGCCGAAAGGACGTGAAGTAATTAAAAGGCAAAAGACTTACGACTTGAACAATCACCGAAGCGAGCGAGCAACAAGCTGAGACGAGCGTTCGGGTGGGAAGAAGGCATTTTTGGGATGATTAAAATCACTGAAAAAATTTTAACACCGTAAATTAGTCCGCATTCGGTAAATTTCGACAGCAATCAACAAGCGAAGACGAAGACGATGCTAGATTCTACACGAAGTTCAGGCATACTCAGGAACATAATTTTCGATTTTGCTCTAAAAATTACGATCAAAGGCTTTTAATTTATTATAAGGTAAGTTTGAACTGAACACGGTGAATTGTTTCACATTACGGAAATTTCACTGCCAGTAAGCCTTCATAAATTATAAATTAACGATTAAAAAGTAGGCTACAAGTGGTTGAAAGATATTTAGGCAGCTAGCAATAATATGGTTCAGATGAACGTAGCTCCATAGCATCAAAATCAATGATGATTTAACATTATTTGAATTTGCGGAATACATTTCATTAAATAAAGCACAACACAAATTTGATTGTTTATAGGCGGCAGCATGAGATATACCTGATAGTGAATCAACTTTAGTTTCAATGCACAAATAAGGCACCAGTATAATAACTCTCGCATCAATTATCAGCAAATACTTTACCATTTCACGCACAGAAGCAGGTGGCGAAAAACAAATCCCACCACACAATGAAGAGCTATTATAGGTGCACTGTTGATAAAAATTGCCACACTAATCCTCAATACCGTCTCATTCTTCTTCAATGAAACAAGACATAAAAAAATCAAATTTTCAACACTTCAAATTTTCATACCAAAGTGGACTATAAAAATTATTTTATTCTGTCATTGATATTCACTTTATGGCATCGGTTATCATCTCATCAAAACAAGACGGCTTAGCCAGTCAACCGAAGAGAAAATTTCGTTCTCTTTCCTTTCAGGATCTTCCATTGAATTTTTGACCAGCCATTCCCCCCACATAAAACCCACGAGGAATAAATCGGGAATGGCGGCGTTCAACGAAATGTTCTCGGTGATTCCCACCGCTTATTGGCAGTCGCGCGGATTCCCACCAAGGAAAGATCAAACTGTTGAAAAACCGCTCGACTTTGGGGGAGAGACGACAGGGGATTCACTCCCCTTCCTCCTTTGGGGAGAGAAGAGGAACGAAAGAAAATAAGGAGGAGCAGAACACCGATTTTATTCCCCGTGCCACTGAACGCTGGAGCGGGTCCCAGATACGGTTGCCAACTGTGGGAGTTTGACCCGCAGGACTCCGAGTGAAACAATGTTTCTCCGGTCTCATGGTTTCAGATCAATTTCTCCGGGCAGTTCTCGGTGCAAAAATGTAACTGTAAATATTTGACTTAAGCAGGTATTCCACCAGATATACGGAATATTCTGAGAAAATTCATACTTAAATAAATCGCATTTCGATGAGTTTTCATTGAACAAGACAGGAAATCCTTGAGTACATATTGTAATATACATACTCGTATTCTTTTAACCCAAAAAGAGAGATGAAAATAATACTCATATAATATTTATCGATAGCTAATTAATGACATTTTATGACATTTAAAGTATCTTTAAATGTCATATGTTAGAATGGAAGACAAACGAGGAAGTACTTGTTATGGTGGGTGAGGAAAGGAAACTTCTGAATGAGATTAGGGACAGGAAAGCTAGGTGGTTGGAGGGGATGAGCGGGGAGAAAATGAATAGGTTTTATGGACGGGATGAAGAAGGGTAGGACGTACGCTGAGATGAAGAAAAAACTCTGTATTATCGTTAGAGGGGCCCTTCACATGAGAAAATGTCGAGAATTTTCGCTGACTTCCATTTAATCCAACCTCAAACCGGTAGGTCACCTAAATGCGATTAAAAAAGAGAAACGTAAGTAAAAATTATCATATGAATCAATCTGTTACTACCAGTTGCAATTTCGGTGCAATGGAAAAAATCGCTGCTATTTAGAGTCTCCGGGTTGCAATACCTCCGGGTCTAGAAGATCTTACAGTTGGTAACCCTTGTCCCAGACCATCCCGACGAGGCCACCGAATCAAATTGAGCGGAGAAAGAGCTCGGAGACGGTCGCTCATAAAAAGAAATAAAAAAGGCGGAATAAAATGGGGGGAGAGTGGTGGTGGAGACAGAAAGACGGGGAACGAAGGAAAGAGAGACGAAAGAAACGGAAGGACGAGGGGAAGTCATCACAACACGAGAAGAAACGAATATCGGCGAAGGAGAGAAAATAAAATAAGAATGGAATGAGAAGAAGAAAAAAAACGGGTATTCCCCCCTCCGTAATGGACGAAAGGGAACGAGTGGAGTGTTTATGACCTCGACCTCCGAACCCTGGGTGGAAAACAAAAATGGAATACTTTGTGATGATGAGTAGGCTTCACTTGAGCTTCGGCAGGGGACGTCTGACGGGTAAGAAATGTTACCCTGAACTTTGACAGAGATTACGCATTATTGATTCCCGAATTCGTATTTTACCAGGGATAACGCATTAACAATTTCCGAAGTACTCCAAACTTTTCAATAAAAATCAAATGCTCAAAAAAGGACTCTTTCCAAGGTATTGTGCTGACGTTTTTCTAAATGATGGAAGAAAAAGGAAGAGGATTCTGAACGAAATAAGAAGAGTTAGACAATAGGAGGAATTCAAGAGACACCTGATGGCGAGCCATCAATTGGAGCGAAAGTGAAATGATGTCCCGGAATTGGGATGTTAGGATAAGGACTGTCCAAGAACCTACCGATCAGCTGGTAGAATACTCAAATGAGAGAGAATGAATGCCAATATTTCCTTCCAAATATAAATTTCCGTGGCAAAAAATATCTCATTATCTAAAATATACCGCTGTGCCACCAAAAATATTATGTATGTACTACCGCAATCAAGCATAAACAGAGAGATGGCCCAGATGGCCTACCAACCAGGGCATTATGGCTAAAGGCTAGGAGATGCCTTCGAATACGTTTTTCTAAACCTAACTGATCCGCTGAACTATCCGCACGCTACATCTTCCTCGGAAGCCGATAAAGGCGCAGGGAAAGTACTGACCAAAATTTGCAGAGCTGATGACCCTTGCAGGCCGTTGAGCATATTGTTAAATGACCCGTACATGCAAATAAACCGTACGATTTAAGACTTGAAGACTGGGTGTATGAAGCATTAATGAATTTCCACAGCACAAGATACTGATGGTGCAATAGCTCAGCAGGAATAGACATTGGCTTTGGATTCTCCAAAAGCTAAGGTTATGTCGCACCGTTCAATTGTAATGTTCAAGGATTTCATTTTTTGTAATATATTTATGCAGATTTTTGTCAACCCCACGTCGTTGAGACTAAGCCACTACGAAAATATTAGCTTTTTAGAGCCATTCGTGGGAATTGATAACAGCTTTCGACCCATTATACAAGCTCAAATCTATGTAGAGCGAATACCACAGTGAAACATTATTCGCCTGCACTGAGATTTGAACCCAGATCCCTCCATTTCACGCCGAGTGCTCGAGCCGGTTCAGCTAACCAGGAATTTACCTCTTCCACTCTGACCTTCATGTAGGTACACGGAGCGATATTGAGGGGCCTGGGTTCGAATCCCAGACCAGGCGAATAGTTTTTCCACAGTGAATTTAACACACTTGTGTCATTGCTATCGGATGGCTCCGTTGAAGTTACTGCGCAGCCAGTTCCGAAGTTTATTCATTTATTTGAACAAAAACCACATACAGCATGATGCCATTCTATAGTGATAAAAATAACAAACAAAACAAGGACGCAAACGCCAAAACATTAAGAAGAAGGCTAACAAATAATATCCCAACATGACGAGACAGAAAATATTATTTTATTTGGGAATGGGGTATGGCTTGGCTAGCGAAGACGTAGCGGAGACAAAGGGTCAAAGTTGTCAGGAGAGGAATTTACGAGAGAAAAGAGGTGGAAAACAAGAGAGCACTTGCTGAGTAATAATCTGGGAGCAGGGATACGGTTCAATGAGTGGGTCCTAGTAAGTCGGGTAGGTATTGCGAAACTTATGAAGGAAATAAGGTGAGGGCAGTCAATGGTCGAATCGGAGAGTGGAATGGGTGAGCTTAAAATCAGTTTTAAGGAAGTTATTATAAAGAATAGAAACAGTTCCTTGAATTTTTCTACGTAAAGTGTCGATAAAAAATCCTACCGATGATTTTCCGTCCGATTCCGTGTTTCTCTATCCCATCCGAGGTTATTCCCACGCTCCTTCGAGAATTCACCCAGTCTCTCGTATTTTTTTTCATCCCGGATTCAAAGAATTCCAGGATCGCTGGACGCCTCCCGACTTTATAACTCCCCCCTCCCCCGCAACTTCCCTCCTTCAGGCGAATCTCAGGATGACTTCCCTTTCCCTATATACTCCCCCCCAACGTCGGAAAACTTTCAAAAACATTCCGTTCCCACTCATGACCTCGTTTTTTACAGCGCGAAAAAAATTAAACTGGCTCCCCTCGATGCAGAGAGGCGAGGACGTACGGAATGAACGCAAAAAATAAACGTTTTTAACCCCCTCCCTTTCTCGGGAAATAAATGAAGACCTCTCGCCGCTCACTTGAATTCATTCATACAAAAGGGAGAAAAATCATAAACAAAGGAGAAAATCCTCTCACGAGCTCGCTCGGTTTCGGACTGGCCTTCGAAGGAATATCTTACGAGATTAGGGGGAAGATGACAAGATGTGGAGAGGATTCTGAGGACGAATAAGGGGACTGAGCAAGGAGTTAAATGGGTAACAAACCGCCCAAGGATACCTAAAAAGAAACTATCACTGAATCACTTCGACCCTGTTTAGGATACTGACTACATTGTTATAATTATAAAATAAATGCATCTATTCAGTTACGTTCAAATGGAAGTAAGTAAAATCGTCAAGATTTTTTCATGTGCAGGGCCCTGTCTTTCTTTAATACATATTTCTTTCTTTGTGGCGAAAGGATTTCGTGTGATGAAAACCGCGGAGGACTTGCCTCCCCAGCTTCCCGGCACGAAACCAGCCGAATGGGGCGGCGTCCCGTAGTTGCCAGGATTCAGTTCTCTCCGATTGACTTCGATGTTCTGGGATGAGGGAGGTGTGATTCCCATTGCCCTACCCAACAGTATTTTTTTAGTGAAAATTTCTGAACTCCCTATATCATTCATTGCCAGGCACACAGCATGCATAAGAAATGTTACAGCGCAGAGGGAATTAGAGAGTTATGATCACATGGTCACATTTAGTAGTTTGCATACGAGAGGAAGTACTGAAGGAACGAAAACTTTAAAAACATTCCTGGGCGGCGAACCTGTAAACTCAGCATAACAGAAGAAGTCGGACGCAAAAAAGAAACAATTGAAGGATACATCCCACAGCGGAAAGTGGGAGAATCCCGGCAAGGAGGTAATCCCGGATTCCCATTCCGTTTGGAATTATACGGGCCGGAAATGGAGAAGAAAAACGGAATCCCCTGAAGCCAACCTGGACGAATAATTATCATCCGAGAATGGTTATTAAAAGCAATGAATTAAATTAAAATGAACACTTAACTTTTCGCAGAAAATTTAGCTGGGAAACAAATGTATGGCTCTTGAGGGCCAGTTGGCTCGGGCCTACAATTTTTTAGGTATATACCACTAGAGTATACCTAAAAGGGGATTCAATATAGAATACCAGTAGAACCATTTTTTAAATGGATCTACCAATATCTATCTGTAACAGGGATAAGGATTAAGAAGAGGGAGAGGACAAAAAGATACTGCGGTGTATCCGTGTATCACTCTGTGTTTGAGTTCGCCCAAAATAATATAGCAGTTGACAGAAATGCAGCCATCAGTAAGCACATTGAATGCCGTATGGGAAAGTGAATCACGTAAACGAAGATTTCAAGATGATGGCCTTTGTTCACATCATATGATCGTGAAAAATTGTTTACTATTCATTATTTTCTGAGCAAAATCAGTATATTCCATCGAATTACGGTATTATATTGTTTAGTGTTGTCGTAAGTAATTGCACGTATTTTCCCCGCCATGATGTCGCTTCCTTAATGTTTTTTATGTACAGTACACAATACTGGAACTGGGATTTTAACTCGTCTCTGCTAATTTCCACATTAGTTTTCATAAGCTAGTTTAGATAGATGATAAATTTTTAATCAGGAAATAATTGAGGTTTAACAGCGAATAACATGTCATCGAAAACAGTCATTGAAAATCGCGTCAGCTGCTACACATCCATGATGGCGTCACGACTACATTATGTCTGCCTCACCGAAAGGCCTTTGTGCGTCGGTACCCAATTGGTCGTAGGTTTGAATGCTCAACTGCGCTATTTATTTGGTCAAAAATTCGGCGACGAGAGAAGGAATTCTAACACCTATCAGTTTGGATGTGTATGTCTTATTTTGTCACTTCTATCAGTTCTATAGATCTAATGCGGGGTTAAAATAATACCCTACGTGTTAGCCTGGACTAGCGTGCACTGAATATTCAAAAACACAAGGTGTTAAATGCTCTCGGCGTATCTGACATATGGCCTAACCAGAGCAAAGTAACATCCCTTTTTCACTTTTTCAACCGAGGATCTTCCTTCAATGCAACGCCACAAATATGAACATAGGAGAAGTACCGCAAGGAGAGAACTTTAAGAGCAGTACTCTATCCGAGCGACCCATCGGCATCATCCGTCAGGAGCACACGGATGCCGTGTTTCTCATCACACATTCTCCACTCTCCAAGTAATCCTACCCTTATCTGTGCTACGTACCACAGTTATCGGTCGCCTCCTTCATAAGCTACTAGCACTGCTAATTTAGCGAGCGACTATTTTCGCTCAGCGAGTAAAAAGATGCTCGCAGTAGAGAAATTTTTCCGACAAGAATATTTTTTCTTGGGGATAAAGAAAATCATTGACGATATTGAGATATCGCTCCAGTATCTCGACCGTTTTTTTGACAACTATAACCGCCCGTAAAAGGATTTTTGGGCAAAACTTTTCCAAATTGCCACATAAAATTTTAAAGAAGAAAATATGTACTTCAAATTTACTCTCTGCATTCAACTGGATCCTAGCTAGATGCTTCTTAGCTTGAAGTTACATTTTACGAAAATTAAATTGCTATGTCAACTATTGACTGCGCCTAGGCCTCCGGTTTAAAAGGAACCCTGACTGTAATCCCATGATTGTTTGCTCCCTCCACCTCCAATACTTATTTTGCCCCATATTTAAACACCTCCTTCAGACCAAACAGTTCCATTTACGGCAACGGAGCAAATTACAAGATTTCCAATGTAACATGAGTAACATCGAAGTCGAGCGTACTGCCAAATCGACCGAACGGCTCCGACCGACGTACCGACGGATGAGAGAGGCAGGATCGAAATGAAGTGCTGAAGTCCCAGGACGAAGCACGAGTAAACTGGACATGGGGGGATGAAAATGGGAACAAAAGGAAGCGGTAGGGGATGGAGGGAGAATCTGAAGAGGGGAGAGATATCTCAGGGCCGGGAGATGATGCATAACGGGAGCGAAGTGGCGGCGGGGGAGGGGGTGGCGAGGAAGGAACTCTCCGGGAACCCCTGGTTGATTAAAATCCCTGGACGTCTGAGAAGTGAGAGGGGAAGAGAAGGATGTAAAAGTGGGGGGAGGAGGAGGAAGCAGGAGGCAGTTGCCGGCCCCTGTGGGAACGGAGAGGGGGGTGGGGGGGAGGGGCAAGATTTTCGCCCCAGGGGGCAGCGGAAAAGGGGGCGGGAGAAGTTGAAGCGTTTACCACCTCCTTTTCATCCCCCACCCCTTCTGCACCCCCACCCATAACTAACCCCCCACACACATTCCCTCCACACCCCCACACCACGTCCTCCGACTACAACTCCCAGCAGTCGCCGCTCATGCGAGCCTAATGCGCTTATCGTTTTGCAGCTGCGGGGCGGGAGGAGGGAGGTGGGGTGTCTGTTTATACACAGGGAAGGGAATGTCGAGTTTCGGGATACCCCTCTCCTTCCCCCCCTCAAACTCAGACTAGCCTCCTGCGGGGATGAAGAAAACAAAAGAAAGCGGGGGCGGGGAAGAGAGGACGAGGATTGGTGGATAGGTGGCGGAGAGTTTGAGTGGGAGTTTGGACAGCGAAGGAAGGGACTGGTTGGATGGAAATCAAATGCCAGGATTATTTCGAGGTGGAGGGGAGAAGGAGGGGTAACACACTGCATCTCCTACGGTCACTGCTGACTTATCTCCACTAAGGCATCTTAACAAATAAGCACGAAACGCATACCATTCAGGGCGAAGGCGTGTGTTAATGAAAGAACGAGAAGGGAGGTTCCTGCCATGTTTCGATTGATTCCTCCTTAACCTGATCAAAAAAATGCTCATGCGTTACTCCACATAGTGAAACCAAGTTAGTGATTAGTTTTTCCGTTTTACACTTGATCGATAAAATCTACTCGGCCCTATTACCCAAAATGTGTGAAATTCAGAGTGAAGAATAATCATTGGCTTGGTATCCCAGTACCTTATGAATTATGTAAAATAATGCTGATGGAATCCTCTCGTATTTATTTTTAAATTTTTGAGCAACGCAATATCCGTAATTGGTAGGAACGATAATAAAAATAAACCAAAGAAAAGCAGTGACACGATACCAACTATTACGCAAAAATCCACAACAAACGAAACATTCACTAACATTTAATTTTAGAAGTTCCTGTTCTTTGAATATTTTCAGGCATCCCTATGTAGCCCAACGCATCACAATGAAAAATTCTCAGCAACCTTTGGGCAAGAGGAACTCAAAGAAAACAACCTGAAAATTCAGCCAAAACGAACTTTATGATGTTTCGTGACAATGACGAAAATTAACGTTTTAATCCAGCACTGACACTTCTTGTTTACCACAATTTTTTCGACTTACTATAGCAATATTCACAGAAGGTGTTCAGCTACTGAAAACAAATGTAGGCCATGGACTGTTGAAAGTAACCATAAATTGGAGTAAACGGGAGATATGGCACTTATCGAAGAGGGAAAATACATCCTATTCCGGCAAACGTAAAGTAGTTCCTCAATTCCTTAGAGAAGAAACTTCTACTAACGATCAAGAAAGCATGAAACAACGCTCAACAAGGTGAGGGAATGGGGCCGGTCTGTCCATATTTAGTCCCTTGAGAGTCCCTCAGCTTCAAAGGCGGCGCTGAGCAGATGGATGCGAAGAAGAGGATTATGCAGCAGCAAGGGGATGAATGAAAATGGCCAAGGGGAAATGACAGGTGGATGAGCACCGTGAGGTGGACTCAGGAATCAGTGAAATGATAACAGAAATCCTTGTTCTATCCCTCTTTGCACTTCCTCAAACGACGACTGTTTGCGAAACAAAACGGCCTTTAAGGGAACAGCGGAGGATACATAAGAGGAACTCGACTACGCAGGAATATAGTTTTAGACATCTTGGTTTTAACTCTTCCATTATCCCTCCAACGAACAATTTGTAACTTTATACCAGCTACAAGATCTTTAAATGCTAACCTTCCTTTATCAATAAAATTTTTATTTATGAGAATAATGGGTGGTCAGATTCAAGAAGTTTGAATCCTACAAGTTGATGTCAGTCATCTAAGACTATAAACGCACCAAAGACAGTACCTATCAATGGAGAATAATAACTAATAAGCCTATACAGTGGGTTTTATACATTGACAGTATTGACATCATTTGACTTACTCTTCTCACTCTATTTACGCACGAAAATTACAATTCCAATGCACATAATACTGCTAGTAAATCAAGCTAATAATAATGCTAAACATCAGAGGAGTAATTAAATTAAAATAAATCGAGTTATTATTTCCCTGGCGGCAAAATACAAAATATTAACTGAAAACCTACAATTCTAAACATAAAATACAAGGAGATATCACAGAATAATAAATATCAAAAGTGAAGTTATTGGTGGCGGCCGATACTTTGTGGAATTCCATTATAGGAAAAGGATAAATTACTTTGCACTTATTCCACTGAAGAGTATTATTTATTGAGCCAACATGTTTCACTGCACTGCAGCATCATCAGGACTCTTTTGCAAAAAAGATTTCTTTGACAGAGTCCTGATGATGCTGCAGTGCAGTGAAACATGTTGGCTCAATAAATAATACTCTTCAGTGGAATAAGTGCAAAGTAATTTATCCTTTTCCAAATATCAAAAGAGTCTCTAAATAAAATTAAGTCGAGTAACTCTCCCTGGTGGCTAAACAAAACATAAACTGAAGAAAGAGTAGGATTCGGAATACCTACTTCAACTACAAGAAGATATCCCAGCAGCCAAAAAGTTACACATTGAAAAATATGACACTTCAGTTGTTTGCAACAATTCCCCCCGAGGAGCAAAAAAGATTTCTTTGACAGATGCGGCGATCAAAATGTAAGGAACTATGACACCCCACAGCCCTAAAGGTCCTCCATCAACGAGCTTTTAAACATCGATGGAATTTCTCGGAAAGTTAAGGCGTTGAAGGAAGATCAGAGAGAGGACATTAAAATGATACCCGCAGGGAGAACTGTAGGCAATTATAAGAAGTAAAAAGAAGTATATAGGAGAAGAAGGGGATAAAACTTAATTAATCACCTGGGCCTCACCCCTCGTCTCATGAAATGTCGCCCGAGGGCAGGATGAGAGAAGAAGATTCCTTGGTGGAGGAAGCGATATAAACGCGTCGTGGATACCAAACCCTTGCCAATGACTTGGGGTTTTACTTTTGCCCTTGTACTAGATACCACGAGCCAGATATTCGACAACGACATCCTACAACGACAAAGCCACGGCAATTTAAAATATTCATCGAAAGATTTTTTTGGCATGTTTTCCTAAAAATAAAATGCCTGCCCCGTAAGTCCGATAACCTCAAGTTCATGTCTTTCTCTTCACCAGTGCTCTCTAAATGTCACTTCCACCCCAAATAGGAATCGAGAATTAACTTAAACCTCTCCACCACATCGGAAACAAACCCGGATCCTTGAACTGGGAATGCAACGCGACAGGGTGAGGAGAAAGAAAGAGTTAATTTAATCATTTTCACCTATCACAGGAAACATCCGTACATGCCATTTATATTACGGGTTTTTAAATAACATTCAACGAAATAAGCACACAAGCACCCATGCCCTGGGAGGCGAAAATACCGCCCAGGCAGGACTTTAAGCCGCAGACCTTAGGGTTAGCAAGCGAGAACTTTACCCCGCCGCCAGCGAGGCCGGCAGTTTGAACAGAAACGATCACGGCGAGAGAGAGAGAGAAGTGCGGTACGGTGAGAGAAAGAGAGGAGACCGTATGAAAAAGAAACACCAGGCACGAACACGATTGATTTATAAAAAAAGGCAGGAAAAAAATACAAGGGGAAAACTTCTCTCATCCGTTCCAGACGAGGGGAATCAAAGCCAATGGTGAGAGAGGGAGATGGAGCGAGAGAGAGAGAGAGAGGGATAGTGGAGAGAAAAATGATTTAAGAGAAAAGAAAAAAGAACCGAAGCAGTGGTTGGAGAGGGGAGGAATACTGACCAAGTTGATGGAAGGGGTACGCCGGCAGTCGGAAAAATGAGGCGCGAAAAAAGCTTCAAGGGTGCGGGGGGAGAAAACAGAGGGAAGCATTGAGAGGGGGAACTGGAGAGGTACACTAACACATTACAAGGAGGAAAAGACCCCGGAAAAACAGGGAGGGGGGAAGCTGGGACCAGGAGGACGGGGGGGTGTGGGGGTTGGTGGGTCTGGGGAGAGGCCCGATCTGCGTTTCCAATTCACTGAACTTCTTCCATCGGTTCATTACTCCGCCAGATTGATGTCTCTGGACTCTTCTAATTGGATCCCATCCGCCGAGCCCAAGACTCCACACGGCCGGGCCCACCACGGGGAAACTTGGTGAGCTAGCTCTCTCTTGCTCAAACACAGACGCGCACGGAGAGCAGCCGAACGTCCGGGGGGCGTTTACACGTAGGGTGTACGGGGGGATACTATGCAGGGGGTTGATTGGGGGGGGGGAAGAGAAGGGGTAGAGGGATATAACTCGCGGAGTAGGGGATCGGTGGTTGTGAAAAAGGGAAGGAGGGATAGATACAGTCAGGAAGGGAATGGAAATATTTTGAAAAGACGGATTTATTTTTTGGGAGATCAAAGCGATAGCGAAAGAAGCGTCAAGAGATAGGAGGGAAATTCGCTAATTACATATTTCAAAATCAAGGAGAATCCCCGGATTTTTCAAGGAGGTGACAATTTGAAGGGGATTTCCAGGTTTCAAGGAGGGGTAACCGCACAGTCTAAGCGTAGATGGAACTAATAAAAATCGCAAGCAGGACAATTTTATTACTTAGATAGTATGTCAGAACATAATGGACAGAAAAGCCAAGACATTAGAAGGAGAATTGCTCTATCGAAAGAAGCGTTCAGCAAAAGGAGGGAGCTGATAACGAGGACCATGAGTGAGTATGTAAAGAAGAGGCTGGCGAAGAGTTTTGCATGGAGTGTAGCTTTGTTTAGGGCAGAAACGTGGACTCTTGAGAAAGGAAGACGTTCGTGATATTGTGGGTGTGGAGGGTAGAGAATGCGCTGTCAACGGGAAGGAAGAAAAAAAGAGGATGTGAGATCAAGAAAGACATTGTGCCAGTAAGGACATAGGGGCATGTGCTAGTAAAAAACATAGAGGATTTCTACCCTCTTCCATTTATACTTATCTTAACCGGTAGATTGCCCTAAAAATAATTATGATGATCTAAAGGTGGGATTCAAGTTGAAAACAAAGAAGGCTTTCACACAAGGTGACCGAAACTAGAAGGTTGCTCCGTAGTAGTGAATTAAATCGTTTCCGTTGAAAGAAATCAGTATACACCATACAATCATGTTCCACCCAACCTTCAAGATGGTCAGCCTTTGACTCCATTATGGTAGGGAAAAATACAAACAAAAGGGTAGCATTTAAACCAATAGAGTTCGTGTATATTTCTTTGATTTCGCCTTATTTTGAATACAATTTTGAAAGAGGAGATATAGATGGGAAGAATTACCGATGAAGGCCAATGATGCAGTACATCAGATAAATAATGAGTTACATTACATTGAAGAGTTAAGATGGAGTACATCTGCTATCTGATACGAGAATTGAGAGAAAAGCTGCAGCAGATCGTTTTAGGATTGGTTACTGCTAATGACTTGCTCATTCTCCACTAACGCCTACCTAAACTGGGCGCCATTTTCGCTACATTAAACTAGAACCATAGAATATTATTGGCGTGACCGACAACAACTTATTAAATATCATAAGACATTGCAAAATCGCTTTGTTTCCCTTAAATCTCTCCATAAAAACCGATATTTCCATGAAACTTCCTCTCAAGACACTAGAACTTCCCCCCAACCCGTAGCCGTTCGGCCTATCACCGGAAAATTATGAGGATTGTCGTGATTAACTGGTTAGTGGATTTGATTTCGAAAACGAAGATGAGGAAAGCTTGGAAAGGGGGAGGAGGCTGAGAGACGGGGATCATGAAGAGGAGGGGGGATGTGCCACTTGCAGGAAACGCCTGAGGGATTCGCGTGAAAAATGGTCCTTGTTTCCGGGATTGGGGGTCTCTCCTGCAGAACTCTGAGGGGAAATGCGAGAGGCTTGAACAATAAAGAAATGAGTCAGATGAGGATTATTTCCGAAGAGAAGAAGGCCTTTTTCCAGCATGCTAAATTGAAAACTAATCAACAGCATACATACACCAAACTCCATATCGTGAGAATTACTTGCCTGACCTGCTATCCAGCCGTTGAAATATTTCTTTGAGGTTTAGATATCCAAAATCGTGATGGCATCGGAGCACTTCCTCTGCTCAACAGGCAAAAAGATGAAGCAGTTAGAGCATCACTGAAGGAAATACTCCAGATATTACCATACCAAACAATAAGGGATTTAACTTTCCCACGACCCTTTCAGTAGGAGAATGGAGGAGACAATATTTTATTAACTTGAAGAAATAAAAAAATTACTCACACGAAAGGAGCGATCTTTGCCTCTTGAATGTTCCATCTATAGGTATCTGACTAACCTACAGCAGAAAGGTAGATAAGCTACCAGAGGAAATATTATTTGAAGAACTTAGGATGGGCATGAAGAAACCCTGCGTTGGGATGCGTCGGGATAAGCCTGCTATCAACAGTTTTACGTTCCATCCGATGGAAGAAGTACTTGCCGTATCCCTGCGTAATCGTGTGAAATATTGACCACAAATTAAAAGATCACGTCTTCTCACCGAGGAGACAGTCACTTCTCTCCTCAGTCATCGTCATCATGAGATGACAACCATTAGTCACTGATGGTTATTTCACTACGGTTGCGGAGCGTATCCATGCACAACATACTTTCCACATAATACTCACGCAGGGCGCGGAGTTGGACTGAAAAATCTCCACCATTACCGGGATTCGCAACCGGGCTTTCGGGATGGGAAGCAAGAACTTAATCCACCACACAGTCCCCTAACTTTTCCCTCCGTATACGGAAGAGCGAACGCGATAAGGGGAGAGATGAGACTAAAACAAAAACCACATACCTTAATCCCCTTCTTCACGTAACTATATGAGAACGCGCGCACACAGACACAATACATTCTTTTCAGTCCGCCTCGCCGCCGCGGGGCAGAAAACGTAAAAAAGTACAGGGAAGGAAAATTCGACAACTCCCCCACCCCCAGGGCAAAGTGGCGGGAAAGGAGAGTAGTGGTGTACGGGGAAGACTGAAGGGAAGGGGGGGGGAGAGGAAGGAAGGAAAAGGAAAAGGTCGGAGGGGTTTTTACTGTAAGGGGTTTAGGGTGGGCGGGGAGAAGAGGAGGAGGAGAACCCTTAACTGCTTCCGATAAAATTACATCGACCCCTCTTCAAGAGCTTCAAAGAGAAGGAATTTATCCAAAAAGCGGCAGAAGGGAGAGACGCGGCAGCGGGCCCACACCAACACGCAAAACTCGAGCCGGCACACACAAGCAAAAGCGGGATTCTTCCCACACCACCACCATCTTTAGCTACTACGCCCCCATCACCATCCACCCCATCTCCCCCCTCCAACTTGCTTCCTTCGCTTTTGCATCCCCTCCCTCCCCTCCTCCGCCTTCCCCCCAGCCGCTCCTCCTCAACCCTTTCATATATATATAAGGCCTGGCGATCAAAGGTGAAGCGGAATATAAAAGAGGCTCGGGGGCAAGGAAAACACGAAGGGAGGGAGGGAGTTTGAGGAGGGATAAGATAATGAGAAGAGAGAGAGAGTCGGGTTGAGAGGGGGAGGAGGAAGGAGGAGAAGGATTAAGAGGGATGGGAAGAAATAATAAGGTGGGGATGAAAGTGGAGATCCAAGAGACAGATGAAGCTGAAAAGCATAAGCAGCGGACGAAGGAGAGCACACGGAGAGGAAATTATGGATGAAGTGATAGAGTAGAACGGCAGGCTAAAAGCATCATAATACTCAGCAGAGGCCAGCAGGTAAGCCAACGCATTTTAACCTTGGGTGCTAAGATGGCTTCTGCGGTGTTTATATGATGATGACACATGGGTTTTCGGGTTCTCCCCGCGTAGGATCATCCTTGTGGTCAACAGTTCCGCCGGCATTCCAGTTGGCATCTTCAGGTCCGAAGATTCGGACGTGAAGATGCCGACTGGAATTCCAGTGAAACTGTAGAGCACAAGGATGATCCAACGCGGGAGAACCCGAAAACCCTCGCGTCATCATAACCTTGGATGTTGGATTTTATTGGACATATACTATTGGATAGCGGGAAGAAAATTTAAAGAATTTCCACATCCTAAGAGCTCGTAGATGAACAGCCTCTTGCATATATTAACACAAAAGAAATTCCAATCAGTGTAAAGAACTTAGCCCAAAAAATTGTACTTGAAGTTATAAATCCTTCAGCGAAAACACAACAAGAAAAATCTGCCCATCAATGCGAAATCAAACAATACCGATCAGTGATCCACCCGGAAGCCCAGTATGCTGTCAAATGTCTGATCTTAATAAAGACCGAATTCATCTAGCGGTATTAGTAGGGAGAAAAAATCTGAGAAAGGTCTCCAAGATCAAAATACGGCTCATATAGGAGAGGAAGAAAGCAGGAACTATACAACTAGATGGAAAAAAGATCAGCAAAAGAAAACTTATGCTTTCGGACACATCTATCCATTTTCCAACAAAATATTAAAATTCTTCGTGAATAATAAAACTGAGGCACGCTGGCTTTAGGAGATACAAAGAGACACGCAGGAAATGGAGTTCAGGAAAGAGAAGTGAGTAATAGCAAAAGCCTTTAAATTAAGAATTGTTGCCACCAAGGGTTTCTAAAATAGAACGAGAGCAAGCACCAAAACACAATGGACAGAGAAAATGAGGAGAGGGCAGATTGAGGGAACGACGGCGTACTGGGCGTAGATCAATGCTGGAAAGTACTTAGAATTGACGTGAATCCAAAGTCAACCAAAACGAATAAGAAGAAGGATATGCCAGTAACAGAACGCTGTGACATCTAACAATGAAACACCACATGTTATAGGAATGGAGAGTACCTACCAAAGAACAGGTTTAAGCAAGTAAAAGCATTAGCACAGTAGGAGCAGGCATTAGGTTATAAATTCCCCTATTGGTAATGGCATACCGTATCCTCTCACATCTATACCCTAGGCAGGATACGAACTCACGTTATTTGAGCTGCAAGGCTGGCATATTACCATTTTCAGAGGTAGGCGATGATTAACATAAAGGCTGCCACATTGAGGACGGAGGGTGTTGCGCGATGTGCATGAAATCGTTCCTCAAGTCACTTTCTGCAAAGGCAAGATTGTTCTCAACTAACCTTTGAGGCCAGTTACAATGATCGAAAAATTCCCCTTCGAGCGTAACAATTATCAGCAAGCACAATTCTACGCCACATTTGAATTCACACGACATTTAAGTACCTACCATTCTCAATCCACCGAATATCTTTATGAGTTCATAAGGAACAAATGCACTCATTATCTACTGGTAAATGTGTGTCATATTCTTTTGAACCCCAGAGACAATAAAGTTTGTTTTTATGAAAAATAAATTCAAACAAAAAAGGTTTTTATCTAAAGCTATTTTTGCATCAAAGGATGCGTAACACATAAGGAATACCAACTGACACTGACTTTACTGTGTGAGCAGTAATATCTATAACGTACCATCGGACTATAACGAATGAAATATAAATAAAAATTAAAAAAGTTGAAAGGTTTTTTAATATGGACATACTGAACCTCAGAATTACTCACTTTAAAACAGGAAAGCAGACACGCTGGGCAATAAAGTTTTTAAAAATCGTTCCTCGGCTGAAAAATACGTCTCAAGGAAAAATACAATTAAAAAAATAAGTCTTTTTTTGCCCATCACTAATTCTGATCATAATCAGGCCCAAGTTCTTCCTCGACCGCACCTTCACAGAGGCGCTTCACGCCCAGATCTAATCTAATCCTAGTGGGAAAAAGGGTCATAACCACGAGACGTGACACCTTGGAAAAGACAAAAACACGAAGAGGACTGACTGAGATGATCTTCTTCCGCTTGCAAAATTTCTCAAAAACCCATTCGTGCACGGCAACTCCTCCGACGAAATTAAAGGACCGAGATCATGCAAGGGGTGCTAGACGGAGGGAACTCTTCCCTCAAGTCAGGGAGGGGGGGGGATCTTTTTGGGCGGAACACGAGGATTAATAAGGCGTCTCCCTTGGAGACGCGACAGTTAGGTACGGGAGAAATACCCGCGAGGACACAACACACCCGAGTGTAATTAAAGCGGAGAGGGAGACATGACTGCCGGGGCGCAACGAGGCTCATTTTCATGGCATGCAGGCGAGGGAGCAAAGGGGAAGATAGAAAGAAGAAAATTACGAAAATATTGAAATTTTGAATGGAGTGCCACCCGACTTCCTGGAACGCGAGTATCACGGGAGCTTTCCATTGGCTATACTACGCCGCTCACTTCGCGAACTCAACAGCGCACTCACTTTCCATTCGTTTCAGACCCTGCGCACTCTTAGCAGTGCACTTCAAAACAGAACGGGAAGAGAATTGATGCGTGCAAGGCAATAAGCGAACTTCGATTATGGCATCCTTGAATGTTGTTTAGCGGTCCACTAGCTCCACAACATCAATCCTTTTTTGCTTCTAAGTAGGCGTTATTTAATTGGGAGAGATCTGACAGCATCATTTCGCAACACAACAGTGCTTCTGCTTTCCGTTAGTTTCAGAATAAGTCAAAATCTTGGTATTTTAGTATTAGCCAAAATCCTTGACGTCTCAACTTTACTCCAGATAAGTATGACTTTCCTAAAATTCTCAGTCAGATTTTGCTCCAAAGCAAAGCCAAACCGGACTTGTTTCGTTAAATTATGTTTTCCGCTTAGAGCACCACTCTCTAGAGTTAACCCAAATGTTACGGATGCCATGGTCGTAGTGGTCTATTCATCGAATGAAGGTGAACCCAACACGAATACTTCAAAGCAGTCACTCGTAAACTTTAGGAGGCAATTAAATACCGTGCGTCCGTTGATCGTTAAAAATAATCCTGAGTTTAAGGGCAAGTGGGCTCAGCAAAACATTTAAGGGCAACGACGTAAGCATGAAATGAAACTATCCTGAGATAATCAGCGATGATTTGTTGTTGACGTCTTATTCTCGATCACTGCGATAATTACCGGCTTTCGGTGAACCGCAAGTGACCCGAATGGGTGGGTGTACTGAAAATTAGGGAGGTTTTTATCGCACCAATGGACATAAAAAGGGGAAGACTGTAATAGTATAAAATAGCGGTCGCAGAGAAGAAGGACAGAGAAGCGCCGGCATTCTAGGATGCCTCGAGAGAAGAAAAGATACGATCACCGAGGAAGGCGATCAGTGTGGGGCTGCACGGAATCTGAACTGAAATAACATCTTTTTTAAGACTTCTGACAAGACGGAAACGTTTCAAAAAGTGGTTGACTTTTTTTCTAAACGGCCAACGAGATCGCTTCACGGCTTTATTTACAAGAGAGGCATGTACACAGATCTGGGGGAAGAGAGATACTACCGATGTTTAGAGATAAGAGCGATAATATTTTTCAGTCCACAAACCCAGTTACTCACTCAGCTCTACACGCAGCCAAAGTTTTTACGTGAAATATGTAGCATACGAGCATAATGTTATGCGCTTCAAAAACGTAAAGACGGAAACGAATCGTAGAGAGATTCGGCAGTGTCGGAGAAACCACCCCATTTTAGTTCAAAAGCGGAGTAAAATTGAAATAAATACAATGAACACAGTAAAAGGGCACTTTTGTGTGCGCTAAAGTCCGCAGATGAGTTCCAACATGCGCCAACTTCATCACCTTGAGTGGAAAGCTCACAAAATGCAGGGTCATGTTCTCATATTAATTAAACAAGTGAAGTAACATAGGCACAGGAGTGTGTATTTATTTAATCTACATCATGAGCTTGGAATGACAGTGTTAGCGGTAGAATTTTAAATTTCGAACAAATGTAATCGAAACTGTCCTATTTTCATCAATATTTCTCAGCCATGATGGTTTACAGGCATTCGAGATGTGGGCGTGGAGGAGGGTGGAGAAGGTGCGGAGGACGGCAAGGAAGACAATCGAGGAAGTACTTGGTATCGGGAGGAGGAAATCGGGTGGTGGGAAGAGGTAATGTAGGGCGAATGGCTGCTGAAGACCGTGATAGAGGGTAAGCGGGATACATTGGGTAAGCTGGGAAGGGGAAGGAAGAGAATAGGTTTTATGGATGGGATGACAAGGGAAAGTACGTATGCCGAGCTGCAAGATGAAATATTATTCGTATATATTGCCCTGCACATGTAAAAATCTATATGATTTTTACAAACTTCCATTTAAACCTACCTTAACCAGTAGATTACTTTTATGATAATATACATTCCCATTTTTTGCCTATAAAAATCATTCGAATTTGGGAAGTGTGTACATAAGTGCGATATTCTGTTGGTCGCGCAAAATGCACTACACTCCGTACACTTTCTTATAAAGCGCACAATCGCACTTTCGAGTTCACAACATGCCACTTTATCACGTTCGCGCTCAATCTGGCCACACTACTGAGAGGAAGGGGGAGGAGGCGGAGTGGGGAAAAGAAGGGAAATTGGTTGGCGGTAAGGAAAAAAGCAAACGACATAGACTAAAGGGGGGTTGGAGCAGAGCAAAGACGGCAGAGTTGGGAGCAGAGCAAAGACGGCGACGGAGTTTAAAAGGAGCCGCTTCATTGGCTGCCACGAGGGGAATCTCGGAAAAATGATGACGAGAGGAACAGCTCCACGGTTCCTAACCTCCGAAAATCCATAATGCTCTCCCCTCTTCCGGGTGGCAAGCTAAGGACGGCACACGGATAGATGAAACAAAGATCGACCTTATTCCACGGAAGAGAGGGACTCGACTTGGAGTGACGGAAAATAAATTTATTACGTCAACATCCCGAAGAAGGATACGGCAGAGTTTTACATACATTCTCATCTACAAAGATCTCATGCGAAATCGAGTAGACCACGCGCAATGAAAATAATCATTTGTAACGTGTCTTGTATCACCTGAGGATATTTTAGAGCTCCAGAATACAGAAAAAGGTCACAGCGGGCACGGGTTACCTACTTACAAAGAACAAGAAAAGTCTTTTTGGTCATTATACTGAAGGAAAATGTCTAGAATTATTGATAACCAGGTATGATCTGTAAGAAAATAAATCTGGTAATCTGTTCGGGTTTTTGCGCTACCTCGAAAGACGTTTCTCAGGAACCCACGCAATTTTGGCACAACATATATTAGGCATCTTTCATGGAAAAAAGGGAAATTTTGGGGTAATATAAACGAACCTAACATGTGACTACAATATCAGGTCGTATTAACAGATTAGTGGGTAATGCATGATGAGCGACCGAGGTATAAATGCCATCATTAGACTCCCTGCAATAGGGTGTAAAGTAGATACTATAGTTTAATAAAATAAGTCTCTAGGCTTAACGGAAACTAGAAATGTGAAAGTAAAGGACTGGCAATTTTCCACAAGAATAAAGTTTTACTCGACCGGTTTCGGTGTACAACACCATCATCAAAGTCTAAACCTATGCTGAGAGCCGTGTGCCACGAAACGATTCTCATTTCCGTTCTTACGCAAGCTTCACTCTCTCAGATAAATGTTTTCGCATATAAAAATATTCCAACAAGCTTATCACAGATATCGCACTCTAACCTGGAAGAAGTAATGAGGGGCGATAGGTTGTTTGAGGCCGTGACAGAGGGGAGTATGTTGGGCAAGCAGGGAAGGGGAAGAAATAGTCTTTATAAACAGGGTGAAGAGGGTTAGGACGTACGCTGAGGTGAAGAGGAAATATTATTGGTGGATAGGGCCCTGAAGATGTAATAATCTAGATTATGTTTACTTACTTCCATTTCAACCCACCTTAACCAGTAGATTACCTTGATAATATTAATAAAATAAATGAAACAGATGCCAAACCAAAATCGTCCACATAGGATATTAACCCTTTTATTGCGTAAACTTATTACCGGTTTCACTCATAATATCTGTCAATTCTCCACACATAGACATTCATTGTTTTTGGTATTGAAGAATAAAAACTAGTATAATTTATAAGGAAATTGCAAAAATATTTCTAATTCGTAGTTGTACTTTCATTTATTAAATTTACTACTATAGATTTAATACCTATGGTGATATACTCGATTTTTACAGTAGAAAGGAAACAGTTTTTTGGCTTGAGAGATGAAGTTGAACTCCGCAGTCAAAAAGTAAAGATACTCATTCGGATACATTCTAATGGCTTAGCAAAGGGGTTAAATTACGAGAAAACAAAGAATAGAAATAAGAAAATTTTCAAGTACCTACTCTATGATTTATTGGGAATTTGTTGATAAATATAATTTGTCACTATTTCGTTAGTCTTCTCACAAAATCAGCTACACTAATTGGGGTTGGAAACACACTTTGCTCTTGATTTGAAAGACTCCCCACAGCTATCAAGACACGGCAATCTTACTTGTTGATTTTGGAGCGAGCATTCAAAAATCTCTGATGATCCCAGTGTCATCGTTACCAATCGTGCTCCATCCTGTCATCAACAGACGGAACGGCTACATCCCTACCCGAGCCGCACCTATACCCCGTCCCCTTAAGGAAAGCAAAAAAGAACCATTTGCCTTCGGCACATCTCCGGGACAACAAGCAAAAACATAATAAAGAAAGGAATCCATCCCTGCGTTAGACACGACTCATTAGCCACCCCTTGCGACATCAAAATTTCAAAAGAAAATAAAAAGAGAATTTAAAAAAATTGAGCAAAACTCAATTCCTGCGAGAGATTTCATTAAACACTTTCGGAGGCGACAAAGGAACGGACAATTAATTCACTTTGAAATCCACCTCCTCTTCCATCTTTCCCTCTTCCCCTTGACGTACCTAACTCTCCCTCCTCCAATTCAGCGCTCCCTCCCCCTCCTTTTCGGGCGAGCACGAGAAGACGCTATCTGGCCGTAAACTAATATTTTGCTTTCCTTTTACGCACATACATACACACACATTCGTGGCCCCATTTTCTTCCTCCCCACCTCTTAATTACACGGATTCTCTTGTATGTAGCCGGTCCTCTCCCATCTCTTCTTCTCCCGCACACTTCTACGTCGGGCCGGCTGAAAGTCAAGATCCAATTTCTCGCTCCGTGCCCTCGCTAAAGGATACTCCAGATACGCTAATCACATTAAACCCTACGCTCCATTCTCATCCCCCCTCCAATTCCCTGCTTCCCCAATCTCCCCTCTCCACCCAATATCTCTCTACTTTTAATCTTCCCTAATAGAATAAATGAAGCGAGAATTGCCTCCTTCCCATCCGACAACGTCGAACCCTTCCATACGAAACTTTTTTTTTCCTTTTTTCCTCCGCTTGACACAATTTTGTTTATGTTTATCGCTCTCGAATTATGATTTTATTTTCTCCGAGCAGGGGCGCATCATCGTTCTCGGTGACCGTTCTTCTTTCTTAAAGGATACACGGCTCCCACAAGCTGCTACGGAGGAGACGGGTCGGCGAAAACACCTTACGAGGGATCTCCAGTTTCTCCGCGGTGTTTCGGTCAAGAAAAATCAGGATTTTGCGAGGGGATCGACAATCGATTCGGCGTCATCGGCAACGCCGAATCCTACGAATGAAATGCACAGATTCACGCAGAGTCATCACGAGGAATAATTATTTAGTGCCCTACTTTCCTGGCCATAAGATCCCCACGTTCAGCGACTCATTTGCTGTAATAATCTCATCTAAAATGTGTACAACACTACGCCGTATGATATAACACACATACTTTCACTACACGAATTCAAATCTAAGGTCTATAATTAAATCCGAAATTTTTGATACCACTTGTTTTGTAATGTTCTGTACCCAGTATTCAACTGATAATCTTTATTCGAAAGTAATAAACGTGCATTGTTCAAACCGTCCATGCAGATGTACAACTATGCATTTGTGTCACTTACTTATTCTTTTAACATGAAAAATTACTTTCATGATGTAGTTATTTGTATTCTATTTACAATGTAATTCTCTAAGTGTTGCAATTAGCATAAATATTCCTTGTTTTCAGTGCAAAATAACGAACGAGTCATTTAGAACTACAGTTGTTCATCAAGAAAACTAAAGAAAGAGTAGTATCTTTTACGCTAAAGAGCATGTAGGCAGATTAATAATGAATTCTATTCTACTCTCTATTTATTTGTCACTTACTCAGCAAGTGCACTGGGTACATTACACATATCTTGGTAAAACAACAGCCAGTGAGCAGATGACTTTGTTCTTCCGTTTACCAAGTACAAAAACAGGATTATATACAATATATCATCACTCTATGCATTCAAAGACTAGTATGTATCGAATGCCAGCGTCTGAGCTACCCATCGGAGCTTTTTTACGAAGCTTGTACACGGTTAACGAGACCGAAAAGATAAATAAGTGCCACAAATCTGAGGAAAGGACTTGGGTTATTTCAGGGAAATACAATGCATTAATCCACAAAAGGTAACGCTAATGAAATATTCCGAGAACTAAATTATCCCAGGACTCAAGAAGTCTTTTACGAAATTAGACCCAGGAGTTTGGGAGGTTAAAATAAAAAATATAAACCAACAGCGAAGCATTAAACGCAAACCGTATTTTTACCCTCAAAACACAAAGCACCGCGGACGGGAAACATCCAACAAGCGAAAAACCTGTAACTGGGAAAAAAATGAAACCTCAGTGAGAGAGAGAGACCACTCTTCTTTTTAAAATGGGCACAGAGAAAATACAATGACTCTCCGAGGGGAAATCAAAGCTCGCGAAAATTCCGAACCGCCGCCAGTTCGCCTTATAAAACTCGCCAATGGAAAAATATACAAACTTGGAGATAAAATAGCTCCTCACCCCACCTCCAACTTGGAGATAAAATAGCTCCTCTCCCCCCCTCCAACTCGGAGATAAAATAGCTCCTCGACCCCCCTCCCAACCCAACTCGGAGATAAAACATCGCCACACACAAAAGTCGAGCGGTATAAGGGATGGGGGAATGATGGAAAGAGGAGAGAGAGATATGGGGTGGGCGGCGGATGGTGCAGAAAATAACAACCACCGAGCCGCTTTGGAAGCACCACTGAGAAGAAGAGTCTTTTAACTCCATCTCCGAATGGCATTCCTCCGAGCCTCACCGCCCCCCCCCCCTTCTTTCATCCACCCCCATCCCCACGAAAACCAACGCTCTTCCCCCCGCGACCAAACTGTTCTCAACTCTTCACTCTCTCTCACCGACATTCACACACACGCACAACCGTGTGCCCGTGCCCCCGTGGGTCCGCCGGCGAAGAAGAAGGGAGGAGAAAATACTGGCCCAAAGTTCATAAAAAGAGCCCGGGGGAGGGAAAAGATTCGTGGCTGAGTTATCGGACGCGGTGGTCCTTTCCACACAAAAGGTTGACCACCATCGTGAAGGGTTGGTTTCGTCGATCGAAAATATATAAAAGCGGCGTGGACTGAGGATTCTTCATCACGTGGACAACTTCTGACCAACGTACCAGAGTAGCATAAACCTAAACGTTCACAGGTGAGACAAATGTCAAGACTGATGCATTTTTCCTGACGTTCAGCGTAGAACAAATAGCTACAGGCTTAAAAATGTGGAAAATTTCCATTTTCACAATAAAAACTCATAAATCGAGTAGAATCCATATATAATCACAGAAATCGGACATTACCTACGAATTTTTACTGAGAAGAATGATCAATTCATAAAATTTTCCAAACTTTCCTCGTTTTCCATTTGTGATATTAAGAAAACACCTTTCGTGGCAGTCAAAAATACCTACATGTACACCCTCAGAAATTATAATTATTTTCCACCATACAAAGAATGAACATCAGTGCCTAAGCTTGGCAATAACTTTAGCAGATGACGGCCCTTGAACCAGTCACACTAGTTTTATCCAATATACTCCAGTCTACTTTTCGGATACTATTTTTCATCCCGATCACACATTTTCCCCTGGTTTTCTGGAGCAGTATTTCTATCCCAGTTTCCGATGAATCGATGACCTCCAAGTCGCCTTGTAATCGACGCAATTCTACCTCGGCCCTAACAACACTACGGTACAACGAAAAACAATTACCATAACGCCGGACAATTGTAAAGGGAATAGAAAAAGCACTCGCAAGAGATTTCCAGCCTCAAAGCGCCTCGCAATTCACGTGAGCAGATAAGGGGAGGAAGCTGCAAAGCGAGGGGGGAAATTGCACTTACTAGGCCGGGGCAGTGGGGGGAAAGAAGAATGAAGGGATAATGCCACTCCACAAGCTCCAGAGATAAAGGGGTTGAGAGACGCCTGGGGGTACCCAACGGCCAAAGAGGCGATCGATCACGGGTTCATTATTTCACGCGTTTTAAAGGCACGAGGCGTAAAAGTACGGTTTTTTTAATCGCCGCGAGAGGGGAAAGAGGGAATTGAGGGGGAAGGGAAGGCGCTTAAACGAGGATGATCAAAGATTTCGTTAGCGGGCGGAGGATTGGAGTGGGTTCGATGGGGAGGCTGGAGTGAGCGGAGGGCAGGAGCGAGCAATAAGGGCCGCGTGAGTTGAGGCCGTGCAGTAAATTATTTTTTTATTCGACGGGGAGGTATTTAGAAAAGTGGAACAAGGACCATTAGTGGCATTAGCGCGGAAGGAGGTGTGTGGGTGTGATCCAATATCTAAATTGGTAATTAATTACCCGAACAGGGTTTCCAGGGCGATATTGTCTCATCGCGACATCATGCGAACGGCTTACTTTCTTCGCGGGAATGAACCCCAGGTCGAACCTTCCGCTGCAATGGACCGCTAGAACATTATCTTCGCGCTCCCTATAAAGGTATTGAACTACATAAATATGATTTCATTACCTCTTTGGTCCCAGTGAAATAAAAAAATCAAGCGGGCAGGTATGCACAGTAAATAATTCACTACAATTAATTTTTAACAGAAAAAAGGAAAAATAAATTTTTCACGCTGAGAACCCATGACGACATTTAAAAATGCAAGTACCTCAAAAATAGTATCAGCTAAATGGGAGAGGTCAAAATTAAAAAGACTGGATTTTCGCCTCCGACACAGCATGTAAAAAACGTTTACACAACAAAAACCATGTGTGTTTAGAATTAGGGAAAAACTCACGCAAAGATTCCAACTACTGCATCCCATTTTCTGCAAAGAAATCACCCATTCACTAGATAGATAAATATAAATGTATTGTCCAACAAGAACACGTACATTTGAGCGAAAATCTTTGTTCGGATTTCTACATACGTTTTTCTGTACCAAATATAAAATTAAATAAATGCCTGACGAGTACGAGTACAAAATAGGAATACAAACAGTATTGTGTTAATACAACGACAAGGATTCAAAAATGCCTGACTACCCTAACAAATCAAAAAAATGAATAATATTTTACATCGTTTTTACACACACATTGCAAGTACAGATTCAACAAAATATCAAGCCAAAAATTAAGTCAATTACATTTAACATGCATAATTTTCTTTATCAGGCCAATGAGAATGTCCATTATTGAAACGAAAGTTATTTTAATTTTCACCATCGACAGACAAAGCTGTACGACGTCACGGAATAACGCAGGGGAGAGCTTATCTTGAAATGGTTAGCGGCCAACTGTAACTATTACGAAGGTTACGGAAAAAATCGGGAAAGTAAAAATATGAAGCAAAAACGGAAAAAGCCGCTGCAACAGAACACAATGCGCGTGGTAAGACGCGGAAGGGTGGAGGAGCAGAGGATGGGGGGGGGGAGGAGATATCGGTCCCAGGCGACGTGATTTATTTCACGACCGTTGAAGGGAAAAAGAAGGAAAAAGAAAAAACAATAATAAAAAATAAAAGGCGGAAGACGAGCCAAAGATTTCTTCCTACGGGACCCTCCCTTGTGAATTTCCTCGGGATGCGAAAACGGGAACGGTGGTGGTGGAAGCAAAGGGAGCGGGGGAGTTGGGAGAGGTGCGGCAGAAAGGCGCGGCACCGTCTGAAATCAGATAGGGGAATAAGCTCTCTTTAGGTGCGTATCTAGGATTTTCCCCCGGGGAAGACCTAGGCGGGAGGGATATGAGGGATCTGTGGAAGGAATACATCAAGGGTGAGGCAGGAAAGGAGGAGGAGACGAAATAGATATCCATCTCAAGGATAGGAAGACGGAAAAAATAGAAAGAAATCCTACAGTAGACACAAACACACACACGTCGGCCACTGCATTTCTGCTTCCAGAATCAAGGCGCTTTCATGGTTTTCCTGAAGTAAAACAGTGTGGCCATCGGATTTTTGGAAAATTACGTTTTTCAAGGTGGTGGTTATACGTTGTAGGATCTGCTGTTAGATTATCTAAACTTATTTCTTGTGAATTTATCTACCCCCCTGAAATATCGTAAGCATGGACTTTATTTCAACTGAATACGATTTCAAGGTATTTATAATGGAAGGAAGAAGAGCAGAATACATTTTCAACTGTTTGAGGCGTAATTTTGAGGAATTCACTCATAGGAATGAAAAGAGTAACTTAGTTTTCCACATTGGTTATATATGCAACGACGCGGGTTTCGGCGCGTCGCGACATCTTCATGACGGGAATGCATACTTATCTACCACATAAAATTAATAAAACATTTGCACTACATTTGGCTTTGCAACAATTCATATTAATGAGGCACATATGGTTGCCAATGAACGGAAATGCTATCCACCATTTATCCCGGAAACATCTATGAAATCAACAGCCAAAACTCACAAAGGGTAGATCCGGTCAATTTATATCACCATAAGAAAAAATGCAGTAGCTTATTCACTATGCGTACTAACGACGCCGTGATCCCGACAGCCGAGAGGCAATGATAAATGCGACAGATTTTTGCTGTCGAAAATTACCTGATTTCATAGTTGTTGACGAGTTGTAGAAAGAGAACCACATAAAGGTGCGGATTATCGTACACGATATTGTGTTTGAATTACAATTCATCGCCGGAAATAATATTTGCCAAGTCTTAAAACTCAATATTTCCATTAAATTTTCAGTCAATTTGGTAGTCAGGAGCGTGCTATTCAGGATGATACGAAAATTAATACATAAAAATAAAACTATAAGAAATAAATACGTTAAAAGAATAGAGATTCGATACCGGCCTAAGCGACGATTTCATTTTTTGACGCGAAAAGGAGGACGTCCTAAGAAATTTACTAGGTATTATAAGTTCGCGAAGTTTTAACGTAGCCCCGACATCATACCCTGCCTCAATAATGTCCGCGAGAGCCAAAGAGGAATTCCAATATTTAGTATAAATAAACAGGAATTCTCGCATTTTTTAACGTGGTAACATTATCAATGAATTTTTCCGTTTTCAAAGATTTCAAGGAGGTTGACCACCCTGAAACCAAAACATTTGGGAAAGCACATACAGACAACAACACAACACAAATCGACACAGCCATCTTTTTTTCTATCACCGCTCCCGTATATCGACCGGCTATAGTGGGAGTGTAAAGTTTTATAGTCGTCTTCTCCGCGTCTCGCAGTCCTATCGCCAGTCGTATCCTCCAACAGAGACGAAGCTTCCATTTTTTCCGTCGTTTTTTTTCCTTCACTCGTCCCAATCCAAGACGATCTACTAGACTCCCATGGGCCACTTCTATCCGGCCTTTACCCGATTCATGTCACCTCCCACTATTGGGGCTTAGACTAGTGATTAAAAGAATATAATCTTTTTTTTGCGCGTTAAAGTTTTAAAATGTAATGTTTTAAAAACAAAATTTATTTTTACAGTTTTAAACACGTGCATATCCATCACGCTAATCCACTTCGATGTATGCAATGTCAAAGAACTTAGTTATTGCTGAAAGGTCAAGGAAATTCGCTCGAATTTAATAATTTCCTCCATAATACCCAAGCCTTGCATACCACTTTCGCTTTTATTACATTCATGCATTGGTTCATAAACGCTCTCCTATTCTTTAGACTCCTAATATTCCTCTTCTAAAGAGCTTCTTACACCACATTCACCCATCATTTCCTTGGTCTGCCCCTTCCTCTCACGACATTCTTACAAATGCTATTCGTGAATGATAATTTTTGTTGCTATGTATATTGTCTTCAACGTTGAATGTAAAATTTCCTGACAGCGTAGAAAAAAACGTAATAGTCACAGAAATAACGTAATCCAATGCCACTATCGATTGAAGGCCTTTTCTCCGTCCTCTGCGGGCAAGTTAAGATGATTGAAATGAGGAAACGCAAAACATAATTAAAATTCAGGGATGACAGTCATCAACTATACGGAAAGAAACTCGTTGGATTTTTTTAGAATCACTGTACTTATCAGTGTAAATACGACGAAAGAAACATTATTGGAGCCATGTGAAGTCAGCACAATAATGAACATAATCAAACAAAAGATATACGTTAACCATCAACTGAATGGACAAAATTAATTTTTAGTGTTTTCCAGAAAGCGAAAAAAACCTTTCTTCCTCATACGTTTTGAATGCTTAAAACGCACCTTTTTTCAAGGTAACCATTTTTAGCAGATACGGGGGATGGCGAAAGTAGCACCCCAACCATTCCCCCAAAGAATGAGGACGAAAATGACGAAGAAAAAAGGACGATTCCTTGTTACGGGGGAGCAAGGAACACTCAGAAGGTAACGCCGAAATGCTAAAGACTACAAGGGCACGTGGAATAGGGACGATAGCGGAGAGTGGACGCGATTCAGTTTTCAACTTTTTTTATCGCAGCAAGCTTGATCGGGATGTTTGTTCCACGGGGGGTGGGGAGATGTCGTGCGAAGTTTCGTTTTGTATCAGGTTCCTTCGATCCGAGCACTCGGTGAAAATTTCCATTTACTCCCGATAGCAAATCGGAGAGTACCTACTACGCTTAGTCCGCACTACATCGAGAAAATTTCCGTCTCCCTCGATGGCGAATTACCGCCATTTTTACATGAATTTAACGCGAATGATAGGCATGAAACTCACAAAAGATTCTGGATATACCATATGAAATCTGTGGGCCTTGTGAAAAAGACATAAGATATTTATACATAACAATGCTTATGATTAACACTATAGATCAAAATGTTAAATTTATCTTCAATAATGATAAAATTCGATAAGAGTTTACCATTTTAATGGCATTCTTTATCAGCCTCCGGCAAGAGACCTCTGCGGCTTCCCTTTGAAGTAATAAACTCGAGTCTTAACTGGCAAAAGACTATTTGCCGTCGCATACAAGGATAACGCTGCTTGGCAGTTTAAAACTTTTGTATATCTTCAATGGTTCGTGAGTTAACTTTGTGGTATCTAGAGTTCATTGCGAAACTAAATTGCCTTCGTGACTTCCACACTGGTCTACCGGTAAGACCCCCAGATCGGTTTCAACACTTTCGTGTAATTATAGGATGGTATCATCTCCTTGATAATAAAATGAAAGTGTTGAAACCGATCGGGGGTAGTTTCACATAAACTAGCGTGGAAGTAACAAAGTTTATTTAATTTCAACGTTATAACTTCTACTGCTGAAAGCAAACGGATACCAGTTCTTTCCGCCGGCCGAGATTGCCAGTGGGGCGGGAGGAGGGGTTGGGGAGCTATTCGTTCACCCTGCAGCCTCCTGCAGGAGACCGCCGCGGCTTCCCTTTGGACTCCCTGTGGAGGGGATCCGGGAGGATGGAGTACGAAGGGGGCGTGCCGAGGAGGCCCTCGACTGTGCCCGAGGGAAAGCAAGTGGTGGCCTCTCTGAAGAGCAGCAGTGGTGGATGAGGAGACGTGCAAATTGGGCCGAGAGGGAAGACGAAGGGAGCGAAGCTGCGGAATCAATCGCCCACTTGGCCCTCAACCCATGCGTGCCCCAAGCTCGCCTGCCATGCATACACCCCTTTACGGCCGAAGATAACAAGTAAGCGCTGCCAGAGCCAGAGAGTACTCCTACCCCCTTCAAATAGGTGGCGCAGGTCACTCAAAAACTATCAATTCGATTCCCATTAACAAGCACGTAGTGCAAATTATATGGATTTATTTACATCAGTTTCAGGAAATCACCAATTAACTACCTCGGTTTTAAACTATCAGTGACTGCTTCGATCGGTTTTGACATATTTACTAAGGTATTCTACCGGTTATGGTAGGTTTAAATGGAAATGAGTATATCCTGTAGTTTTTAAATGTGCAGGACGCTATATATTCACACGATTTCTTTGATCATCTCAGCATACCTCCTTCCCTTCTTCATCCCGTCCATTAAACCTATTTTCTTCTTTCCTTCCCCCGCTTACACAACATCCTCCCTAGTTTTACTGATTTCAGACGATTAATTCATCATTAATTGAGTGATAGGAAGCTTTTTGGTCATTCCCCACCCTAAAATTCCCCCTTTCGGGACCATTTTTTCACATTCCTGCATATTACCGACCAGCGATCAGGAATTTCTAAGTTCCTCATACCCTCTGCCTCTTCTTATGTTGTCTAAAACTCATGCGATTATGGAAAATGTATTCGGATGAACTATGAATTATCATTCACTACAAGCGATGAAGATTTTGTGATTGCATGAATCGATAATTAAGGACGAATTTTACATCGGTTTCCGGAAAAATGGAAGTAAATTTAACCATACATTGAAAGGAATTATTTCTACATAATTCCAACAATTAGGGGCTATATTGATCAAATACAGGCGATACGGAGATATTTTTCATCGGCAACGAAATATTATGGGCAGACCGGGCCCTGCACATGAACTAAAACCTGATAATATTCTGAAAAAAAAAAAATAAATTCCCCAAAGCCGAACTCTTTATTGGGCGAAAAAAATGGGGGGGGAGGGGGGGGAAAGCGATGGATAGTGTTGGACGGTACTTGTGTGTTCCTTCTTGGTATATAGTACCGCTTATATACCACCTTGTGTGTTCTTGTGTTTTTAGTTTACATAACTTTTTTACCCCGTTGACGTCCTTACTCACCTTCCAACACCCTATCCATCCCTTTCCCCCTCTCCCCCTTTTTTTCACCCAATAAAGAGTACGGCCAAGGGGAATTTATTTTCTTTCAACATTCAAGGGCCGTAGAACGTTCAATTATCTATATTGAAAATATTCACTCACTTCCATTTTAACCTACCTCCACCGGTAGATTACGTAAATGATAAAATAAATATTAAACTTTTCAATTGTTTGTGATATTGATGAATAATAATAATTATTACCATCACACGGGGTAACAATCTTAAACAGTTAGATATTAAGAGGATGCATTTCTAACTGCATCCAGGTATTTAGAAATATTTAGACCAGTTCTTGATGACAGCAAGCACAACTATATGTATCCGGAAATTAAGAATAGTTTTTAACGCAATTATCATCAACTATTTGAATCGTTTCCAACTATAAGTGCCTTATCATATCCAGAGGGTTGAAACTATTCTGCTCGGCTGTTCTGTACGGCTACTAATGGCGGATGAAACGTTTTTCACCAAACCCGAAAACATCTGCTATTTTTGATCATACTCCAATTACATGGATTGAATTCTATCGTTTTCAGAAAATGAACAATAGCCTATTTTGGTTTCAGACTATCAGGGATTGCTTCGGTCGGTTTTCGCATGTCTTGAAATATTTTGGTCGGCAATACAAATAACCTTGAAGGGAGTTGTGTTAAAGTATAACACACGAGTAATTACTTCCCGAAATTGATTACTTCTCCAATCATTTTTAAAAAGTAAGATTTTTTCCACTAGTTTAAAACAGAAAAATTTCATCTTCATAAATTTCATGAAATCCGGAATGATTTCCGGCCAATCTCAAACCATAATGCGAATTGTTTCGGCAGTCAACGAAAATAACCACGGAAGCTGTGATCGAAACACACGGAAGCAATTCCTTCCTGAAATTAATTGCATCTCCCATAGCCCCGGAAATAATACCTAGAGGGGGTAAACCCCGATGCGAACGCAAGCCCCCCTCGCGGATTTGAAAAAAATATCGGGGGACCCACGATAAACCCTTGAGGAACTCAAGGTAAGCTCGAGACGGAAGAGGAAGGGGAAAGCATCACGAGGGGGTTGAAACCAAGGAATATTGCCCGGGGGGAAGGAGGAGATATGATGCGAGGGGTGAAAGGATATACCGAGGTAGACCCCAGGGGGGAATGGGGGTGTATGAGAAATGATTATGGGGATGGAAGGGGGGCCGGGAGCGTAGGTAGGGTTTTCGGAAGCATACGGGTGTTAGATATGGGAGAAAAGGGTTATCCTCAGTGGGGTGAGTGAAGGAAGTCCAAACGCGATGTTGTGAGGGGGTTCAGGCGATCAATGTCCCTTCAGTATGGCATTCAAACCAATCCTCCCCCACCCATCATTTGCACAAGCCCTCCTTACCCCTCTTAAACCTTCCATAACCTTCTCCCTCCCCGGCCGCCCCTTAGCAACCACTTGAGAGCGTACGATCAAAGGCCAACTAAAGGGGGGGCCAGGGCCGAGTGCTCAGGGGGGGCAGGAGGCTGCTTCTCCTCCTCCACCCACACCACCGCACCCTGGGACTCTCGCTCAGAAGCTCAGAACCCCCACATACACACAGAGGGCGTCCATCTTTCACCCCCGGACGGCTAGCGGCCAGCATACGTAACCCTTACCCCCAACCTAATCCTTCCCCCTATGCCTCCTAAATCCAGGGGGCCGCCCCTGGTATTCCACACGACCCCCGAGCCCCCTAACTCCCCCTCCCCCCTTGAGCATACGACCGCAGTGGCGGCATCGCGTAGCGGAGGCAGAGACACACCTCCTCCTCGCCTTTAACATGCTAGCGCCATATACGCCGCCGACACAGCCACGGTTGGCCTTCGATCTCTCGCCGTCCTCCCCTTGATCACCTCCATCTTCCCGGCTTGCAATTACGTCTACTCCGGCCGCGCAAATGGAGGAAGGGGAACGGACCCCGGCATCCCGGTAGAAGTGGGTAAGGGAAGGGTAGAGAGAGACAGAGGGAGGGAGGGAGAGAGAAGTTACACCTACCCGCCCTATGGAGGGACTCTGAGATAATGCGACGCATCGACTGCAATAAGCATCATCCGCGAGATATCGCAATGTAGCATTAAGCAGCTGTTATATTATCCAACAATTTTTCATTCATCATCATCGACAGTCATCATTCCGAATTCATTAATTGGCTTGCTGCAGCTCTCAACTCCATTCTCATTCATTTTAGGATAGTCACTTCAAATGCTCACAGTTCCTTATTTTAACTTCCTAATAATTTGTCTGATTCATTAAGTCCTTGGGCTTCCTCGGTCATTTTCATTCATATACTCCTCAATAATCGTTTTCAAGAGGCTGTTAGGTCGTACAATTGTGACCAATAAACCTGTATATCCTAATTCACATTGGTTATAGTAATAATTTGATACTCATTATGAATAAACTTTCACGTTCTGCTGCCGTTATCGAGATATTACGCAATATCGAATATAATTCATGTGTTCCGTTAATGCGACAAAGAAACGAGAAAATGCGAATATGATTGCGAAATCTTTGCGAAGAAACAAGGCAATAATATAAAATGCATAAATAGTGATTACAGAAGATGCAAGGATTCCATAAATGTGCCGTCGAGAACGAGAATGGTGTAAGTCAAGAATATAACTACTTGGAAAATAATGCTTGAAGTGGAATAAATAATAAAATAAACCCTAATTTCTGCTATCTAGTGGAAAAACTCAGAAGCTACACTCACACCTCCCATGCACAAAACATAATACAGGTACCGGAATGCTTAAGCGCACCTAAATAGAAGATGGAAAGAAATGACACCCCTTTTTCTATCCATGGTTTAAAATGTGACATGATTACGGCATGAGGGTGCATGCGATTAACGCAAACATTGCAAACATTTCTTTGCAATACAAAAGTTATATATTGCTATGAGATACAGATATTCGAACATAACACAGCTTCATCGTGTTAAAAGTCTTTCTCTCTCTCCGATGCTGCGTCTTCACGCTCTATGGCGAGCAACTCATCTTGCGCTGTGCGGTCGTCCGTAAGTGCAGGCGGGAGAGAGCCTGGGCGAGTGGGTGGAAATTGCAGGATAGCGCAAATTACGCACCTTGGTGACGATCGAGAGATGTCGCCGGCTAACTGGTGGGAGACCCCCCTGGACCCCAGGAAAGGGATTTAGATAACGGCAGCGGGAGCAAATTGCGGCCATACGTACGAGAACAAATGGCCACCGGGGAGGAAGGATTGGAATGAAAGAACGAATAAATAAAATGAATACGGAATACAGCACCAGAGGGACGCATAGCTCACAGCAGATCGCAGGACTCGCTCCATCAAATGGTGCGCAGGCCGAGAACGACGGTAGATCTACAAGTTACCGCACTGTGATTTCAATGTTTTCGTTCTTCGGGCTCCGTGAGAGGACTGAGTAGCTGGCTTCGGATACGCTTAAAGTATTCACGAAATGTATACGACAACTCCAGAGAACGAAAGTGAGGCATAAAATTGATAGTTCAATCTGCCTTTGCGAAACTGATGCATTAAAAAAAGTTCTTAATTTTACACGATTACTTACGTTGATCGGTCTCCACGTATCTCATACATCACTGACACACAGATTATGGCGTACTGCATATGATGAAACCGTTCAAAGTAAACAATGCCCGGCATGCAAAAGGATTCACGGATTATTTATCACAACTCCAGAGGACGGCAATGCGGCATAAAATTGAAATTTAGCGATCTGCCATTGTGAAATTGTTGTATTACAACAAAAAACTGTTCTAAATATTACACAATTATCAGCCTCGATGAGTTTCCACGTATCTCATATATCATTGACACATAAACAATGACGTAATGTAAAAGTGGAAACCGGTAAAAGTAAATAATAATGAGAGAAATATTTATAAAAATTTCTGTCTTCTTAAAAGGGGAAAATCACTAATCCCTATTGAAGTAACAGATATGGCTGACGCCACTGCCAATTTTCAAATCCTCAATCAATAAAAACAAAAGCCACTATCATGATAAGTATCTTTTTATTTATTTATAATCTAAATTAATAAATGCAGTACAATATCTCTTCATTCGAATTTTATCGTCGACCCAGCTAACGCGGTATATTTTAAATATATGATCGCTGACAGCAATTTTGAGGTCATTAGAAGTCCTGATCAACGACTCTATCCGAGATGAAATATATGGACTGAATATACCGAGGGGATAATCAAAGCTCGTTGAATTCAGGATTTGTCAAATGAATAATTTTCTCGCGGAAACGGATGCATAACTATTAAACCTGGTGCCACTTCATTGCCAAGTGAAATATCAGAAAATAATAAATAGCTTGCAAATTATTAAATTTGAACCATCAGATAAATAAAAATGCGCACGCAAACATTTACGGAGGAAGACTCCTAAAAGCCTGCGCAACAATCAATGAAAGTTTAATTTGCGTTCCATTTAAATATTAAATTAATGTTAACAACGAGATTCGTAATTCTCAAAACTAAATAGGCACATGATAAATTCCAGCTTAAGACTTGATGCTCATTCATAATTGCGCTTGGGCATTCCTCCGAAGGCAATACCTTCTAAAGTTTAAGAAAATAAAATTCATTAAAACGTTAACTCATTCGGAGCAATTTTTTCTTCACAATTTATCTTTAAAATAATATGGCTTAGTCTAGCTCCGACGTCATCTAGCTTAAAATGAGCGCATAGAATTTCAGTACATAAGTCTAAGGTCACTTAAATCAGACGACAGTTATTCATTTTATAAAAAACAAAAAAGTCTCATAATCGGTGTTAAAGCCGGTACTTGATCTCTCCAATGAAATTCGATTCCGTCTTGAGAAAAGACAGAAAAGAGAGCGCTTTCGAGATTTATTCCCTGGAAGAGGGATATGTTTACAAACTGATCTTATTCCTGGCAACAAAGTTACGGAAAATTTCCTCGTTAGCTCGACTAGTCCCAATAGCTTGAGCCAAGAACGGAACGGTTGCCAGACTCATACAGCTCCGGGATTCTGTGGAAAAATTGAAGCTGGCGTTGAATACGCTCGTCTCACATGGAGAAGGGATCATCAAATAGTGACTCTAATCCGTTGAAATTGGAGGGGAAGTTGAGCAGATAGGTGGAAATAAGAAAACAAAAGTCAATTTTCCAGAACGGTTGGAGAGGTGATATTTTGAGCAGAGGCTTAAGTCCATTTCTACCAGTGCCAAGGTAATCATCGTAAGACACACAAGCTCTCCCGTTTGAGTATGAGAGATTTATTATGCCAAAACCGTTATCCTAAGGAACGGTACACACACTGAACTCGGTTCATATGGCAGAGAATTTGTTCGAACACCGCAATCCACGACAAGTTAAAATAAAATGGCAGTCAATAAGTTTCGATTAATTCCTTGAGTCCCATCAGAGCTTCACTGCTTTGGTAATAATATACACCGTATTTTACTTATCTAATCATGAGGTGTTCACTGATTCTACCAATAGAGCTTGGAGCATCTCTCATGTGTAACTTATGATAAGAAGTATTAACGCACCTCAATTTTTGACTTCTAAAATCACGAGTGCTTACCACTGGCGGTAATCAAAATTTCAGGTTTCGCCAGCGATAAATTAAAGCTACAGAGGACACAAAGCTTACGACATTGATGCCCAAATAAGGAAAAGAAAAACACCTCGATAGTTATTATATATGTAAAAAATCCAAGGGAATACTTCCAAGTATTTTATCGCCAAACACATGATGTAAGGGAAGAAAACAAATAGATGCTTAAGAGCTGCAAATACGCAATTAAAGGTCGCTAGGCACATATAAATAAAAAGTGACCAAATCACGTACAATTGATAGTGAAAAATGAAATGATGTCAACACCTCCAACTAATACACCATTTTAATACAATGGTCTCCACAGATTTCAAACCACTGCTCGTAATGCATTAATATAGGAAAACAAGAATGATATTGTACTTATCCGGAGGCAGAGCTCATAATAAAACTTGAATCACCACAGCAAGGACTTACCTAAAAAAAATGAAAAAGAAAGACATTAGAATCGAGAAGTGATAAGAAATTTAAAAAAAAACATTTTCAGCCCCTCTTGATAATGAAATTCGAAAGGATTACAAACAATTTCCTGGAAAATTACAACTTTTAAATAGCTTATAAATTTTTTGGTTTCCGGCGTAACTTTTTAGAATTGAATTGAAAAACTTTGTAAATACCACATAAATAAACTTTAATAACGACCTAGGTTTCGTCCCTGAGCGTAATAATCAGGTAAAGTACAGTCGGTTAACACACAATATGTACGACCAAAGGCATTAGGGGTGGAAAAAAGGGCAAGGAGGAGGGAGAGGGCTAGGCTGGGGGGGGGGGAGAGGCCAAGGATGTCGCTCAGCGACGTTATTAAAGTTTATTTGTGTGGAATTTACACATTTTTCCATTTCAATCATTTTTCATATACGTCAACGCGTAAGTACTGGACACTGACATCAACAGTTTTATACACTACAATGTGATTTAACTGAGCATGAAAGCGAACTGTCGTGGTCACGACTTAAATTACGATCACCACAGGTCTCAGCTACGACAGATCTTGACCATAATGGTAATCGTGACGACATTTCGGGATAAGCTTCGCGAAATCGATTACCGGAACCCCCGTTGGGGAGAACCCGGAGAAACGCCGAAAGCGGTACTCCGGTAGCGAAATAATGAAGCCCTCGGCATTCATTACCGCCACGTACAAAAGGGGGCGCTCTCATCTCCACTAAGTCCGGAACGGAGGTGGGATGACATGAGGCATCTTGGGGTATAAAAAAAATAAATACATATATTTATTCATTTATTTATATAGGCGCCCATTTCCCAATCTTCTTACCCTTCATTTAATTCCATATCGTTGAAACGTGTGGTCATTAGAATCAGGATCAGGGAAAACTCTTCCATTTACTCGCGGTACTGGAGCACCGTCTTCTAGATAGCTGCCTGTTATTTGAGGAGGACACCGATAACAGAGGTCATAGACGCCATTAAGGATAGATAATTAGGTAGATGAAGGAGGACTAATTGGAGAATGGAGACAGGGCGGAGTGAAACCCAGTTTCGTCATTCGAAAGGCACCACGTAGAGAGTGGAATAAAATCACCGCAGGTCCTCGGTTAACCTTCTCATCCGAAGAATAGAGTACACCCTGAAATGCTCTCCACATAGCACCCAAGTAGCAAGCAGGATCCTGATGAAAAAACTACGAGCTGAGTTTCAAATCTGGATCCACTAGATGGGTATCCAGCTGTGTTACCCATTTTCTTAGCGCTGCTAAACATAACTATATCGTCCCCATACTTCCAACCGTCAATCCAAACTACTGCCAGTCAAAAATATATTTCAAGTTTGTTAGAGTGAACGCATGGAAACTCCGCGTGAGGTGAAGGAGTCACAATCATTGACCTCTTTCAACAATAAACACTTCCGTCTGATAAGTCAATGTCCAAATTAGCCCAACAATAAGAATGGAATACAAAACATTAAAACTAATCACTGGTGGAACACGGATAGGAATTGTATGACCATGCAAATAATGTATTATTGTAACCATGAATTTGATTTCAATTTAAATCAAGGTTGTTCTAAAAGCTATTACAACTATGGATTTTTCATACTTTTTAATTTCATTTTTGCAGAAAAGATCAAATCAACGAAGAGGATTATCTACAAAGAACTTCGAAAAGTTGGAGAAATAAGGTGTTCCATGAAAGCTCTGCAAAGTAGAAGAGACAAACTGAGTGGAAAAATTAAAAGACACAATAGCCTCCTGAAAATAATGTTGGAAGGCAAAATGAATTACATGAATCACAGAAGAAGCCCAAGGATGACACACATCAGGAAAATATTTAGGTATACTCAAAGGATGACTGGGAAAAATTAATATAGCTGTTAACTCAAAGAGCGGGGTGCAGAGCAGCAGCAAACCACTCCTCGGATAGACAACTGCTGCAGATGAGGTCCATTGTTCTCTTTTTTGATTTAGATTTAGCTTCCATGCATTGTTTCAGATCTTTCATGCCTGGAACTCGTGAAAATATTTTGATTTAAAAAAATGCTTTTATCAGACAAAAACTATCCAAGAGCAATGAAATTTTCTATTCAATTACCCTCCCACAGTTCAACTGCCTGCGCACGTGTTCGCAGACGCTGTCAAGAGTGAGGAAGAGGTGAGCAGATCTTGTTGAGGCGGAAAGGTTCCGAAGGGTTTAGCGAAGGGTGGGGAAAGATCCTCTGGCGAGAAACGCACAGCAGCATCATTCTGAGCATCGCCTGATTGTCTCCGTGAAAACATCTCCGCCTCTACGAAGACAGCTTGTGCGGCCCCTTCCCTACAACTCTCAGCCCCCTGGGCTGTTCAATTGTTGTGCGTTAGCGGCCTCTCGCTTGGCTCTGTTTTCGGGGGACAGATTATAATGAGCGAGAAAGATGGGAGCTTCCTGTTTGGAGACGCGAGAGAAAGCATTTAAGTACATACGGTATATAAGGGTGCGTTTATACACCACATATTATGTGAGCCTGGAAAATAGCCTCTCAGCATATACCTACTGCAGTAAGAGAAAGGACTTCTCTCGAATCTCTAACAGCACAAGGGCCAACAATAGCTAACAATTCCTGCTAAGGGTAAGATTGCTCCATAATTTCATAATTAAGGTATCATTTAAGGTATTCCATCAAACAAATAGTAGACCCATGTACATTTTTTAAATAATATACTGTATTTCACAGGAATGTTTTCCTCAGATTTTCTTATTTTTTGGACGGCATGCTATTTTTTGTGTTTAACTGTAGGTTCGCGGGGGAAATATCTTTGTAGTGCCTTCTTATTTTTCTCCCATCCGCGTCAGTACACTTATACCCTAGTGATTCCACGAGTTATTTATATACCTGTATTTTAAATTTAACACAACATTCAACGCATTTTAGCTCCAGCTATGCAATACATGACTAATATCCGGTCCACAAAGCAAAAGTTCCACACTTGAATTTTTATTCCACGATTGTAATTCATCAGTTACCATCGCGAAATTATAGCAACGCACTAATATATTCGGGAACCATCAACTTCGTCTCCAAGAAAGGTATTATTAATACAGGTGCATTTATGATACTCTCCGAGGACATTATTTATTGAGCGTTTAATGAACACTAATTTTCAACATCACAATAAACTTATTCGCCAACATTTAAACGTCCTGTTTTCCAACATTGCTTCCGCGACCCAGAAATGATCCAAAATAAATTGACATAGGTTTCGGAGGGTAGTAGGGAGAGGAAATGGCATTTTTAGTGAATGGATCAAAGGGACGGCAGCACCAAGTGATATACTAGAAAGTTCCCCTCTGACTTAAACAATGAATCGCTGTATCCTCTGTTTGTCTCGGCAAACAGTTAATAGGGAGACCAATAGAGTTGGGAAGCGCGCCAGTGGGAGATTACCCACACCACTCCCTGACTACCAAGTCCGAGTAGCGTGAAACTTCACGCTGGAGAAATGAAGGTTACAATTGTCTAACGGCGATTACGAACGTCTGACACGCTCAGGTGGCACAGCTCAATGTCTCGTACACTGGTAAAGGACAAATGTCTGCCCGTGAAATGGAGTACCTCAAAGGCGACGAAAAATAACGGATTAATTTCACCAGAGTGGTACAAGTTTCAGATCTGAGGCTCGATGAATTCCAAATCAAAGTTTTCCTCCTGACAGAATACATTGGGCTAACCAAAATAATCACACTGATTACATCTGGCTGCTATAATAATTTCATTGCATTAATCTACGGCATGTTCTAGAAAATTTCAGAAGTCAGAAAAGTAGAAAACTGCTAGCGTAAAAAACACTCACTATAGGTATCTTTACGATTTCTGATTGTACAAAGTATGAAAAAGTGGCATAAAAATATAAAAATAATAGAATCAGTATACCTTCAGACTCTACCGCCACAATTACCGCAAACGTAATTTTAAATCGTTCATAAAAAAGATGGGATGCACTAGTCTCCCGAGACGATGTCCCAAATGGATAATGATATCCTAAATAATATAAAAAGATAAGCCTAGAACTGCAACGTTTTTATGCAACGCTGTTTTCTTCAAGAAATAGAACCTGAAAAACTATCAAACTTTGCACATTACTAAGTGTCACCACTCCGCAAATAGAGGGCTAATTTCTGCACCCTTTAAGTCTCAGGATCGAATTCAGATCATTCACATCAACTTCCAATTGAAATTCAAATAAAGTTCATTTTTATCACCTGCAGGCTTCGTCTTTTGCAAAATTAAATTAGAAATGATGGCTGCACAAACTCAAAGAGAATCATAACAAGAAAGGAAATTGAATGAACTTTTACATTTTTTTCATCATACTTTAGTTTTAAAATCCCAATTTTAAAAACAGTTACAAACTTTTCCTAAATTTCCAACAAAAAATATCAGCGCATTCCCGGAAAGCGTCCCCTGAGCAACCCGTGCAATTGTCAGGGTTGCTACAGACAAGAGATTGTGGAAAATAAAGACTTGTCCAATTTTTCATTTTTCCGAGTCAGAATAAAAAATTAACGCAGTTACTATGGAGGAATAAAATTTCTTTGCAAATGGAACGCCACCACTCTGAGCTTGGAAGGTAGGCAGTGAGGTAGAGAGGGATGACGAAGTGATAAACCGTGGCATTGCGCGACTCTTGACTAGGGGAAAGACTACTCCGCCGAACGAGCAGCTGTCCTCCCCCTTCCTTCCAAGTCCCATCGTGTGAGAGAAAGAAATAAGTAAGAAGGGACGAATGACGAATGAGGAGCGGAAAGAGACAAGATAAGAGAGAGGGGGCCTTTTGCGATTCCGGCTGATCAACGGTCACATATTCGAGTCACGGAGCACTGAGGGAACTACCACTCGAACCACACAAGGGCCCGCGCGTGAGAGCGGCGGAGTGAAATCGAAAGTTAATTTCAATAAAAGTGCGGAACGGAATGACGGACTGAATGAGACGGAGGAACGGAGACGGTGATTAGGGGGGTGTCGGTGGAGAATAGAGGAACAGGGGGAAGGGGAGAGTCATTCACGCGGAGCTGCCGAGCGCATACTTATGAGATAATTGGCGGAGGAGCCCTTAGAGCGAGACAGGAGTAGTGGAGCTCTCAACGCGAGGAACTTTCGGCGAAATGGTTTTAATCAACGTTTATGATTCCGGGGATTGTGTGGGGCATGCGGACTAATTCATCGCGCGGTGAGATCAAAATATACCCCATCCCCATTTAAGGTGACGCCATGGAAGAAAATTGGTACGGATAGACTTGAATGATAAGATGTGATCATGACAAAATATTAGTCAATTATGGGACATTTATCCCTTTAATACGCCAACATAGGGTAATATGTCTGTCGGCTAAAGTACTCTTTTTCTACCTTGCCTAATAGCGCAATTATCGAGAACAATTAATGAAAGTTAAGGGTTAAATACGGTGAAATGGAACTAACTATTTACGATACAAGTAGCTTTGCCTTAATCTCACAAGGAAATGCAACGATCTAAGTAACCCTTAAGTAAGGAAACCTATAACAATATACTTTGCAAATCTATAATTCGATGGGAGAAGTGCAATATGATGGTTGACGCGACTTACTTCTAGGAAATACAATTCATAGCCCCAAGCCGCCGCCAGGTTTCTTTGCGATAAATTCTTCTTCCTAAATCATCGCCATTTCCATTTTTCCACAAGCCAATTAGCGGTTGGGAGGGTAATATGTAAGAATAATCTAATATCAGAATATAAGGCTGAGAATTCTCTGAAAAACCATATCAGGAAATTGTACAAGAACTTGAGACTAGGAGAGACAAAAAATAAAACCTGAGACCGGGGATATTGTTTAACCAGTGGGATATAGGGCATCAGTGGGACAGAAAAAATAAGAGAGTATCCGTCGAACAGAAACGTATGAGAAATCGCTCTTTCCAAGCAAGAAACACGAATAAAACAATGCGAGAAACTAATCCACCAGAGTACCTCACCGTCCGTTCTATCCCTCTACAATGCTTACTATGTATTTCCTTTCTGCATGGATAATGCCTTGACATCCCCCGCCACACGCCAATGTGGCGGCTCGCAGGATGGTAAAAATAACAGATGCAGAAAAATCGAAAAATTTGTAGGATGGAGCAGTTATGACCGCAAAACCTATCCCGCGGAATTTCATAATCGCGCACACCACGTGCTCATGAATAGGGTGGGGTAAGCTAGAGAAGGGGACTCCCGAACGCGAATGAAAAAACAGAAGAAAAGCAACAGAATCCGCGCATGTGCAACGTATCCAAACACACACTCCCGTCCCCACCCAACATTTCCTACAACCTCCTCCCTTAAGTCTCACTAGGGCACGCCCCCAGCAGCCCCCCGTGCTCTCCCTCCCCACCACGTCCCGCGCACCACGACTCGTACCCTTTACTCGTGCCCTTACTCGTCCCACACCCGACGGGATATCAACCCTTCCCCCAGCCGCCGACACCGAAATTCCCTCCCGAAAGAGAGAAGAGACCGCCCACTTCCCCCACGCCCACACTAAAGCTTCCCGCGCGAAAGAGCCGAGTTATCTTCAAAGGCCCAAACTACTACGGAACTCTCTTCTACACTGTCTACTCCCTGCGTTACATCCTTCCTACCCTCCCCCGCCGCCCCCTCGCCACAATCTCCCCTGTTCCTCCCCGTTCCTCTTAAATATCCTTGAACGAACCTCCCTGCCGCCGGAGATCTCTCCCTTACTCCCCTCATACTTCCCTCCCCTCCCTCCCCAGTCCCTCTAAAAGGTTTCCCCGACCCTTCCCCAAACCCTTAAAACCCCACACACTCCCGAAAATCCTCCCCACACACCGTGGCCTTCCAACAACCTGTGCCGCTCTCACATCCGACTCCCCAACCAACCTACTCGCACCCCGATGAAAGTCCGACTCCGTCCGGCGAGCCGCCGAGAGAAGCCCCTCGTATCCCGGCACGACCCGCGTTTACTGACCGCCAACCATCCACCCATCATCCCCCAGTAACATATCTCTCCTATACACAATGGACCCTCGGAATTCGAACTCAATCCATCCAGTAGTTAGCACGCCTTTCGAGTCAAATTTCCTCACATGAAAAAGTGTTAATTGAATCATCCGGTCCCATTCCTCAAATATTACACACTTTCCAACTTTTATCTTCGGAAGAATTTGCGTAATATATTTGGAAAATAATCGATCATCATGCTCATTGCCGATGATTTTGAATGGTATTATTACTTCTTCAGGGCAACAATGAATTCACAGAATTTACCAAATTGGTAATTTAGATTTGAATAAAAATAAAACTAAACGACCAATTTCGAATATTTTGAGATAATATTGTAGTCTCGAAGACGCAATTATTACGTTGCAAAACGTCGCCGAATAACTATTAACTATCGATCACTTCACGATACCTGTCTTCTCCCGAAGAAAAACCAATTTAGGTATAAAGAGGTCGAGAAAATCTAACATCTGGATGTTACCCATATTATTACACTTTTGCCTGGTTTTATAACCTCTGGTTAAATACTTTCTTGGTATCAAAACTGATCATCATACGATCTCCCATCGATAACCATCACTTCAACTAACTGACAGATCTAATAAGCCACTTATCGTTAGTGTATTCCGAGGTGTGTTTTGGTAAAGTAAACATTACATACTATAGGCATTCTAGAATATTCCTTTTTATGTTCCAGTATAATATAATTCAGGAACATAACTATTTCAAGAACCACTAGGGATGAAAAGAGGGCAATTGCGGACAATAAGTATCTAAAGCACCAAAATAAAACTTTGCTATCGCCTAAAAAAGGAAAAATCGAAACATATTCCGATTCCAAATAAAAATTTCAGAAAATCAAATGAAATATCGAGGAAGAATCAATAAAACGACCCTCCACTACGCTTTTGCGGATTGATATAAGCCCGACCTAAGTAATAATTCCTAATGTCTAAGATTCGAATCGCGCAAGCAATATACATGCTGTGATTACCCAACCATTAAGATCTTAAAATATACGGTGGAAAATAAAATTAGCAGTTGGATCATTTAAAACCCAGGTCTAAACTACCACTCTAAAAATACAAGGGAAGCACAAAAAAATTCAAGAAGATGCTTGTTATGGTCGGTGAGGAAAGAAAACTTCTGGAGGATATTAGGAGGAGGCAATTTAAGGGATTGAAGGAGGTAATGAGGGGCGGAGAGTTCCTTAAGGCTGTGATAGAGGGAAGGACGTTTGGTATTAGGGAGAAGGGAAAAAAGAGAATATGTTTTATGAACGGGATGGGGAAGGGTAGGGCGTATGCTGAGGCGAAGAATGAAATACTAGAGGTAGAAAGGGGCCGTGCACGTGTAAAAATCGAGAGGATTTTTCTCACTTACATTTAAACTTTTCTAAACCGGTAGATTACCTTACTCATAATAAATTCAACCCTTCCGATCACATTGGAGCCTTAAAAATATCCTTGCGCACGCACCGGCCACCTCCCCTCTTTCGCAGAGCAAACCGCCCCTCGGGACGAGTCAATTCAGGCCACAAGGCTCTCCTCCTCCGCGGCACTTCCTACATCAACACACCGCGGCTATGGAGGAGCTCACCGCAATGTATAAACACCCGGGGAGAAACCGCGCAGATAGTTGGCAGGGATGAGGAGGAAGGATGATGTGATGCGGTGAAGGGGGGGAGGCGAGTGGATAGGGTGGCGCGGTGGGTACAGCCGGATGTATCTCGGAGACAGAGAAACCTTGAAGGCACACACCACAACAGAGAGGATGATGCGTGCTCATTTTTCCTCCACTATCACGTACAAGGTGGATACACAACGCATTGGTACGAGTGGAGGTCGGAGGGACGCCCTTGTGTATGTACGTACTGTACATTGTATACATATTTGCCCCTATATTTCTTAATACAACAAATATTTGAAGAAGGCATTTCTGCGAGGGGAGGGAAGAGAGCCACATAGGGGTACGACGTTCCGGAGACCTTTGCTGGGAGGTCTCCGAAACGATATCCAACAATGATGGAATGATCTTCAAACTTCTTCTCAATTTAATCAGATCATGTTGCATCCGGCATTCGACACAGCTTTCATTGCCATAACTTACGACACGTTCATCAATGAATGCTGTGAGATGGACTTTGAATTCATATTGAAAATTTGTCTCCATTGAATTTTTTTAAATAGGGCCCAAGGCAGCTTCTAACGCGTAAATAATAAGGAACGCTATCATTGACTTGGTGATAAAAAAATATTTCTCCCCACACTCGCCCCTCATGACGAAAGCTTAAGGTTTACCGATAAAATTACGGTGAATTTATTGGAAGAGAGACATGAGGTACACATTTCGGAGTCAAACACTATTTAAATTACCAAATCGGCCCATGTATTCAAACTGAGAGAATTTAACACTCATTTTAGCAACTTTTTTAAACACTGTAGCCAGAGTATTTCAGACTCAAGTCGACATCTTCAGATCGCCTTCGAATTTTAAGACGCTGGCTGAAACTCAGGCGACGTTGTCGTTTAAAAAGAGGAATAGACGGGAGTGCAACCAGAAAAGTAAGTTCTCCATCACCACTAAGGCCTTCTTTGTACATGATGGAATCTTTCTGTCATTCTACGTCATAATCCGCAATTTCGCGACAACACCATCGGGGAACAGCAAAATAATGTCCTTAAACGTCACCCACAAAGAACGCTTACTTAATGTACTTCAAGAAGAGAGTAATTGACAAGTAAATTTAAGTTAAATATTAATATGAATTGTCAATAAAAGCAGGGTTAATTAGACTCCTACGCATGTACTTCTACCATCCAGGTGACCATTGACAGGGAGAATTTAAATCTTGTAAACATACCTTGCGTTTACGAGATTTAAATACTCCCTGTCGATGGTCACCTGGATGACCGAAATGCATGCGTAGGAGTCTAATCAACTCTGCTTTTATTGACAATTTGGTATGGTTTCTGGACAACTTGGACAAGACAATATTAATCTTTATTAAAACAATTCCTTAATGTTTAAATTGTGACATGTGCCTGGAAAATTATGGCAACTGTGACCAATTATCAATTATCAATAACATCTAATATTCGTTGCGCCATACTCAAAGATAACTGGAGAGATCAAACATCGTTATCGCATTCAGGACTCATTTGAGCAAGTCAAACAAGTGAAGGAACTACTTCCAGGAAAACATTATTCAGAGAGATGTGAAAGGGGCCCACAGATCCCATAGTCATCCTTAAGAGAACAGTAGTCTCATCTCTCCTCAGCTATCCCCTCACTTTTTAAGCGCCTCCAGAGCCCATGGGAGGGCGGGAAATCTCTCCACGCCACATCATCCGTGGAATAACTCCAGAGAAACCTTATGGAACAAAACAACGCAATCGGGATTCCGTGAATCATGACGCAGAGATCTTTAGACCGGAAGATAAAACGACAATCCCCCTACCCCACACACGCGAGACAGTAGTAATCCCCCGGCAAATTTCTTCCATCTCAGGAGAAGTTTCGGGCGCTTGACCCCTTTTATATGCTCTCCGGCTCGCGCTCTGGCGAAAGTCAACGGGGCGCCGGAGTCGCCAAGCGTGAAAAGGGCCGAGGAATTCCGTCAGGGAGCAAACAGCGGAATCAACAGAAGGCGAGGAGATATCTCCCCGCAGTCCCGCCATCCCAAAGAAAACCCTTCAAGCCGACCCCCCCCCCCCCAACCTCTCACTGCTCCCAAGAGAAGGCAGGCGTCCTCTTTTTATGCACACCCCAAAACCGCGACGTTCCACTGTTTTACTCCCCCGTCTAGTCTCCGTGCTCGGCCCAAGATAGGAAGGAAGGTCCTGACCGCAGAAGGAAATTTACTGATGTCTTGTTCATACTACCATCGCACGTCTTAACGTATCGAATCGACATACATTGGCAATACTTACAAGAGTTATTACCGTAACTCTCCGCTGTTCTCTCCAGGATTTTGAGTTATAACAAGTTTAAAGCAATAATAAATTCGAAAACAAAAATAAATGGGCATTTTCAATTCGCTCTAGGGAGTTGCTGAGTTCGCAACACAACTGCGCACTTGCCTACCATTCGTGTCACACCCTGCGCATCAGGCACTTATATGCATATTAAAGTAAATTAGCGGGTAACGGTAGGTTTTACTGAAAGTCACAGAAAATCCTCAAGATTTTTACACGTGCAAGGCCGTATCTACCTCTAGCTCTCTGCGTACTTCCTACCCTTCTTCATCCTGTCCATAAAATCTATTCTCTTTCTTCCCCTTAACCTCATTACCTCTTCAAACCATCTACTTTGTCTCCCCCTGACCATCAAGAAGTTTCCTTTCCTCACCAAGAATTCCAAGTACTTCCTCGTTTGTCTTCCTTTTGTCCACCGCGCTTTCTACATCCTCCTCCACACCCACATCTCGAACGCCTCGCACGCCTTTTCTCCTCCTTTCTCAGAGTCCACGTTTCCGCCCCATACAACGCTACACTCCATATCATGCTCTTCACCAGCCTCTTCTTTATATCCTTACCCAAGGTCCTCGTCATCAGCTCCCTTCTATAACTAAACGCTTCCTTCGCTAGCGCTATTCTCCTCCTAATGTATTTGCTACTTTTCTCATTTTATTCTAGAGTACTGAGTGTACTTCATAACAGATCGGGGGCATCGTTCATATGCGCTGTCGCAGGCTAAAGAAAATATAGACGCCTATAATCATGTGAAACACAGCGAAAAATTCATTCGCCCTTTGCAAGCACCCGTTGTCTCACACGGACCTCCAAAAACTGCAGAAGTTTCATTGTTTGCGGTCCCCGTCCCCGGTAAGGGACGAAGGCGGGGAGTGAGAAAAAATTCCACTTACGCGCCACACACCTCTCCTTCCCCCCTATTTCTCACCGACCCATCCGCAGTCGCAGAAGGTATGGGAGGTGCGGAAGGCCTGCACACCAACATACATATTATCATCTTCCACCTCATATTTCAACCCCTGTCTCGTCGCGTCGCGACACCAAGCCCTTCCACTTTTCCTCCTCCACTTGTCCGACGTCTTTAAAAGAAAGTCACCCTTCCCCCAGCCTACTGCGCTCCTACAGCAGCTAAACCTCACTGCGCGCCCTCCCTCCTCCACCTCGGAACGGAACCTGTCAACCGGCGTGAAGGAGGAGAAGAAGAAGGAAACCTTCATCCTACACACGCATATCCACCCTCAGTCACCACTACATTTCTCTTAAAACCATCCCCCAACACTCCTCCCTCCAACCCGTGTTGAAAACAACGCCCCGTAAAAAGCCTTCTCTCTCCTGTCCTCCATCATCCTCTCCCCATCTCCTCCTGCAAGACAATCACCCCTAAAACCTCCCTCCTTCTTCCAACGTTTTTGTCCAATGAAATTGCAATTCCCCGTTTTGCAACATGAATTTGCAATTCCAAAAAATTGTAAAATGCTTTCAAGCTTCATCATCATCATGTGTAGTTCAATCCAAAGATTGGTTGACTGCACCCCTCCATTCTTCCCTATCTAATGCTAGTTGATTTACTCCCCCGGTAGTTCTTTTTATGTCCTTTCCACTTCCTCTGGGCCAGGGATGTGAAACGTAGCGAAATTTCGTTCCATGAACCGCTTCTGGAAGGGTTCGGTCCAAAGAAACGGTTCATGAAACCGAACCTCTTCTGTAACAAAAGCGCTTGGAACGAAAATCGGTTCGTAACAAACGTGGAACCAAACCGTTTTTGAGAATCTGGTTTCAGAAACGAAAAAGTCGTTTCGGTTCCGGTTTCAAACTAGGAAAAACGGTTCGGTACGGAGTAAAATTTACCAAAAGAAGGTTGGGTGCATTTTGCCGCCCTGAGCGATCACCTTGGTATACTGATCAAGTGAGCGCTGTGATGTCTTGGGACTGAGTGAAATGACGTCACGGCTGTGATCGGACGCTATTTTCGTGAGTAGAGAAAAACACCGATCACCATGATGATCTCTCATGAGCAGAAGGGAGGAAAACAAGTGAGAGTCTCGCGGCACACCCATATAATCGGCGCTCTCACATTAAGTGATTATGACGTCATGATCAAGTGATCACTGAGCAAAGTGTAACTGAATAGAGCCTATGATAAGCAACCAACTGAGATCCAAACCAAACACGATGCGCTGTTATCATCTGTCTATTGAATATTTTGTGGCCCTCTCAGGGACGGTCATTTTATGAGCCTCAGGGGTGGGACGGTCACGAACACGTGTTAGGAGGGTCCCCGACCCTTCCACCCACCTTACCGTTATGCTCAGGCTGGGAATCCCAGGTCGCACACAGCACATACTCAAGACTCATGTTGTGAACGCGGTGGAGTTGACCCTACAGAAGGACATCCCTCTTTTGTTGCAAAAGCGTGTTCGCTTCGGAATTCTCTCTGGGTTTCCCTATCCTACTTACTGCTCGTTCCTATGGTTATAAACCGTGTCATCAAAATCTTATGGAAGCAACAAGGTTTTCTCATTGACAGCTCATTATTCTGATGAGATCAACATAAAAGGACGTGTCAGAACATACGCGACTAATTTTTTTATACAACTATGGAAATCAAAGGGTGTTATAATAGGTATTTGGAAAGGACATGAGATCAATGAAACATTTACAAAAACTTTATGCCAAAAATGTAATTTAGTGACTTACAAATCTTGATTCTCTTCTTTATTTTGAATATTCTATTACATCTAACCAGTTGAATGTCGTTGACGATTTTTGAACGTAATCTGCTTATTATGCATTACAGTATAAACTTTGTGTGTGAAAAAAGCCTTTCAACGCTTACTTGCGTGGTAGGAGCTGCAACGTCGGCGCTGGCTAGTTCATATAGTTCTGGATCACTATATTTTCTTTGGCACCAATTTGGCACCAAAATTCAAACTACCAGTAAAAAATTAAACTAACTTGAGCATTTGGTAGAATATTCTTCTCAAGATCTGCAATAAGTGGCGTGAATGAACCCTGTCAAGCTAACTAAAATTTGTTGTCGGCTTCAGTTCGGAAGCGAGTAATGACAAACCTCACCCCTCACACCCATGTTTATGGCATGCCGAAGGCACTTCCTAGAAATCTGTCCTCAATGTATATACAAACGTACCGACTAAATCTTGCCGCTTACAGCGTGCTATTATACTTCCTCACCCTCTTACCTCTTCTCGCCCCCCCCTCCGACCTTAGCGAGCCGGACTGAGTGGTGCACACCAAGGGACACCCTAATCCACCATCGTAAATAAACAAAGAGAAATCTTGAAAGGGGAATACCGCCCAACACATGCAGCTGCAGCAAAATCGCCGATGCTATGTGGAACCCTTAGTTGTTTTGTTTCTAAGCCGGTGTCCCACGGTAAATTGTTTCGTAAATTTATTCATGAATTCCATATTCATGAAAAGAGATTCGTGAACTGTTGGACCCCATGTCACACGAGCAGGAAAAATTCATGAATTTGGCGCTGATCGGCTGACGGCCGAGAAGAGAACTTTTTGTGCTGCCATCAATAGTGTGGTCTCTGTACAATCAGAGAAGATATTGACCTACGGGGATTGCGGGACCTACGAGCCATGATAAGGAATAACACGCACATATTTCTATAATTACCCGGGAATTACTATAGCCATACGTATAAACTGAAGGAATTGAAAGAACAAGCATGCTTGCTCACAATGGAACACCTCAGAATCCCTATGTAGCAGTTCGCTAGCCCAGAGTCGGCGAAACTAGGCCTAGGCGATATTGGTGATTCAATATCGTGATATGATAATTTTAGTATATGGTATCTTGGCGATAACGATAACTCATGTCGTAACGATAAATATCGTCTTATCGCGCATCAAACGATAACTTATTTCGTGACGATAAATATAGTCTTATCGCGCCTCAAAATATTGTGATATATCACGCGATAAAAACCGCAATATCACGTTCCGATAAAGAATCACGATATCACGTTGAGTTAAAATATCACGATAAAAGATCGTGATATTGCGCTCGATAAATTAATCACGCCCGATAAAACATCACGATAAATATCACGATATTGCGTCCCGATAAAAAATAACGATAAATATCATTATGTTGCGCCCTAACAAAATATTACGATAAATATTACCTAAAAATATCGTGATATTGCGCTCGATAAAATATCAGAATTAATATCACGATAAAATATCATGAAGTTGCGCTCGATAAAATAATCGCGCCCGATAAAATGTCACGGTAAATATCACGATAAAATATGGTGATATTGCGGTCGATAAAATATCGTGATATTGCGGTCGATAAAATATCGTGATATTGTGCTCGATATAACAATCACGCCCGATAAAATATCACGATAAATATCACGATAAAATATCGTGATAATGCGCTCGATAAGGTAATCGTGGCCGATAAAATATCACGATAAACGTCACGATAAAGTATTATGATACTGCGCTTAATATTGCGCTTAATATTGCGCTATCACGTAATCGCGCTCGATGTACTATGATGATGTCGCGCCGGAACATCGTGTCAGAAAAGCCAATCAGTGTCTGAGTTTCATGAAGAATTTATAGAGTTTTCTTATTTACATAAATTTACCGAATATTGGCTTGCGCATGCGCAGTGTAACTATGAGAGTATTCATGAATAAATTTACGAAAAAATTTACCGTGGGACACCGGCTTAACGCTTACGAGTGGTCGTCTTAGAGTAAAAGTTTCGGAGGGAGCGGAAAATATGAAAGGAGTAAATATCCAACGACCAAAATAGTGAGTTGAGAAGGAAAATAACAAATATTATTCAATATTCTAAGATAGCACCCTTATACTCGAACGCAGCAGCGAGCAGCAGCATTTACGTGCCATATTACATATCTCAGGTTTCACAGTCCCTGCCAAAGGGACTCCCCTTCCCCTTGCGCCCCTGTACCGCCACTGGACCGCAAAAAACCGTTCCAAAAGCGGTTCAAATTGTTACGGCCGGTTCCGCTTCAGCTTGAACCGAACCTCTTCTCTTTCGCAGACACGGTTCGGTTCGGACCGAACCGCTCTCTTACCGAGAAAAAGGTTCGGTTTCACGTGGAACCGTACCGCTTCAGAGGTTCGGTTACGTTTCACATCCCTGCTCTGGGCTATGTATTTATCACTTGGTCTCCCTCTTGGGACTTTTCTATTTATCTTTTCTTCAATTACATTCCGAATGAAGATTCAATGCATTGAAAACTAGGTCGTCATTAAAGTTTATTTAATTGTGGAAAATTGCACATATTTTATTCATCTATACCAGAAAAGGAGATTCCCGAACAAATTTCGAAAGAAAATAGAACGGCAGGATGCCTTAAACGACAAGATTTAAAGAACAAACATGCACCTAAGAAGGGAATCAAAAACAAGATATATAGCACTTTTAAAGTCTGTAAGGATGTACGAAATAGAGACGATACCGGACACAGCAAAAACCAGCAGCCTTCAAAACACAGCAGAAATGAAATTGTTATTTATTACTTTAAAATCATTTGGATGAAATTTCTCAATGTCAGTGTTCATATCTACCTCTCTATCTACTTTCGATTCCTATTGATGTGATCACGAATAAGTTTCCTTTTGAAATTCAATGATTTTGCATGGATAGATTTTCTATCGGATTATTCCAAAGATACATAGTGCTATTCGCTAAAATAGTCGCTACGAACGCCATACTATCTTCACTCTCTCGCTGTAGTCTCCCCCGTCATGGACTAAAATCCGACTTCAAACTCATTTACAACAACCTTATTTCTTACGCTGACAGTCCCGATCTTATTTCATTCATCAATATCAGAGCGCCTTCACGTCCTACCCAAACTAACTCAATACACCACAAGCCCACAACACATCCTTCCGGAAATAATCATTAATCTAGACAATAATTAGCATCCCTATTCCATCTTCGCTGTTTTTTTTATTTTATCGTTTAATTGTTTACGTCTCATTGTCTGTTTGTTACGAGTGCACTCTAAGTTGGCAATAATGCTGCATGCGCACTATTTTCTTTAAAATAAAATAAAATATATATATATTTTTGTCACTTCTTTTAGGCTAAAAACTCATCCTCCGGCAGTCACCGTGAACAATAAACTCCTATCCCTCCTTTTCTGCAAACCACGCCCCATATACTCCCTCAGGGTCCACACCCATCCCACGAAACTCCCTACTCAACCTTCCCCCCGACATTCCTTTCCCGAAAACTCCACCTTTCCCCGGCTTTGGGCACCACCCACACCTTCTTTTCTCCTTGCCTCCATGCTACCGCCTCCTCACTCACTTTGCTCCGGCTCTCCCATACGGAGACGAGCAGCGCAAGTTAATCCCCCGTACTGCGCTCAAAACTACCCTCCTTTCCCCACCTTCACTCGTCTTCCACAGGATACTCAGTCCCCCCCCCACCTCCAACCCTCCCCTCTATTCTCTCCCCCCCAACACCCCCCACGCTCGTTTTTCAACCCTCCCTTTCTTCCACACCCCCAACCCCTCCTCAACTCACCCTCCCCGAAAAGGCATAACTCGAGCGGCACATTTAATTAAACTTCTGATTTAATCTCTCGTCCTTGCGGCGTTAAATTATCATTGGCACATTAAAAAATAATAATGAGAAAGCCTCTCTCCTCTCACCAGCTTCTCCTCGTCCTTTTTAAGTGAGAATGACAGAAGACGGTGGAAGTGGGGTACGAATACCTCGGAATTTGGTGCCGTGGATTCTTTCTGTCCCTCCTTTCCGATTCAAGACCGCTCTTCTTGAACTTTCCCTCGGCGTTTCGAGTACAAGGAACGCCGTCGTACATTGTGGACTTTTCTTTACGAGGGAGGAGGAAACGGCTGGGTAGAACGAGTGGATTATGATGGGATTAACAAGCGATGCTTCTTCCTCCCGAAGGTGGCAGGAAAGTGAGAACGGTTTGACAGAAAGGATGAGTAAGAACGTGGTCCCGTAATTTCCCTAGCATTAAAATGTTGCAGGTAATCGTCAAAGGACAAACTAAAAATGGTGGACGGTAAAGGACAATTGGAAACCAAATCCCACCAGCTTATTTCAAAGCAAGCGTAGAAAATACACGTACTCCAAAACTCCGAGGAAGAAAAACATAACAGAAATATATGAATGAAAAAAGCACAAAAATATCATTTATCCACTGATAGACACTTGAAGCAGAAAGACCGCTAGTGAACGTGCCTACGTCTCAATAGGGTCACGAGGATGTATGAACTCGAGGACTAAAAACTGAAAGACACTGACCGTTGCCCTTCAAGAGACACCTTAAGATTCAAGAGACGACAGCATGAAACGTATCTACACTACGAAGAACAAGAATTTATGACACATTAACAATATGAAAATTTCTTTGCTCCAGCCCCATTGATTGAAAACTTTATCTCCCTTGTGCACTGAACATAAAAGAATTTGAAAAAATGTCAAAAATATGAACTTAGTGGTAATATAGCGATAACAGTATTTATAAGCTTTTCTCCAATTTAAAAAATGAAAACTATCTCTCCAGATAAATGGAGTGACTACACCTACATATATGCCTTCATTATGAAGTCACGATCCTTAATATTACGAGGATATTAAATTAGTAAACACCGATGAGGGAAAATCTTACGGTAGAGAGTTCCAGACAGAGATTTTTAGCTTACTTCCGGAGAGTATTAACTTTCATCAACACGACGACACAGATAACTACCATGAAAGATTTCCGCCATGGAAAAAGACCCATTCCTCTCGACTACTCTTTTTTATCTTCAATGCATTTCACTCCAACGATTATCCGTCATGCTGCTAAAAATTTCTCTCGTCCCTATTACGATTCTCCGTCACTGTGCTGAGCCATACGAGGAATTTCTCACCACAACCCTCGGCTTTTCCAGCAAAATGAATTAATAAAAAATGTCGGCTTCAATTAATTTCACATTAAAAACCAATCTTTTATCACTTAATTCCCATCTTTCCCCCAGTAATTTAAACACGTTGTGGGGAGCGAGGCATATCTCTCTCCGAGACCGGTAGACAACGCCGCTGATCGACCTCATTTCCCCAGAAGGGTGCTTCCCTTAATAAGAGGGAATGTCGAAGGTCTGCATTCCTTAGGGTCTTTCACGACAAGGGCGCCCTCATCCACAGACCGCGAATTAAACACTCCGAACCCTCCAGGGTCCAATGTCGAACAGTCGGACCACAGATGGCCGGGAGCAATGCAATCGCAGAACGACGCCAATGTGCAGAACCAGACTTCATATTAAAGATGAAAACCAAGAAAAAAGTATTTTCCATCATATTATAAAGGCTCGTATTTCGACAAGACGAAAGAAACATAATACGTCATTGGGAAAACGTATTTGCATTTTAAATTGAACTTGACCTAAGAAAAACAAAAAGGCATTGCACGCTTAGAGGCCACTGTGGTATTCAAAGAAAGTTAAAAGATAATAATACTCATATAATTACTTCAAAATATTTAAAACTCTAATATGGAGTACGGCGCTGTACGCTTCGGAAACTTTGGTCTTGGGTGATGATGTACACCGACAGAAGTCTTTATGCCTGTTCTACAGTGGACGTAAGCCGTAAGACGTACGTCGTAAGAAATCTCTTACGGCAGCCTATCTCCAATGGAATCCGTAAGCCGTAAACTCTCGCGCGAGATATCGAAAAGAAGGAGCAAGCGCAAATTCATTTTTACCAACTTAAAACACAGATTTTTCAACCACATTATAGTCACCTTTTCTGCACACTAAGCACACAGTTAAAAACTTTCAAATTTGCAATTACACCAATATTAATGGAATAGTAAGGTGCCAAACCTGAGAAGTGCGTTTTTGCGCTCTCCACCATCTTGAAAAAAGTGGATTTTCACTTTCTCCCCAGCAGATGGTAGAGCGGTTGACCTAATGCTCTTCTACTCTATCACATTGAAATCACCAATATTCATTTTTAACCTACTTACAACAGCTATTTTTCAACCACATTACGTACACCTTTTCTGCACATTATGCGTATTGTTACAAATCTTTCATAATACCGATTACGTCAATGTTTAGGGAATAGAAAATTGTCAAACCTGAAGTGTGTATACTTTCGCTTTCCGCCATCTTGAAAAGAATTGAGTTTTCATTTCCCCCAACAGATGGCGCAGCAGTCGGCCTAATGCTCTTCTACTCCAGAGAACCCTGATGGCGCCCTCTGATTAGCTAGTCGTAAGCCGTAAGGATGGGACTTGGCCATCTTCCTTTCGACAGCTCCTTACAGCAGCCCTTACGGGAGCTCTTGCGGCTCTTACAGCTTACGTCTTACAGCTTACATCCATTGTAGAACAGGCATTAGAGATATGGATGTGGATAAGACGGTGGTGAAATGGGTAAGGTGGTGATATGGGTAGTGAGATTCACTGACTGTCTCCTAATTTCCTCCAGTAATACCCTTTCCTTCGCTAGCAAAGTCTATCACTTCTTAGCTACTGTCCTATTCTGTCCATCTCATGATTTCTCTACTCATCTCCAAACCCATCTGCCTCACACCTTGAGCATATTATCATTCAATTTTATTTCTCATGTTTCGATTTTAAGACCAAACGAGACGCCGTGGTAACACAGCGGGTAGATCTTTGAGATACTGAACAAAGATCTAGGTACAGATCTGGGTCTAAGGTCTCTTTGGGCTCGCCCAGCTAAGCCAAAGCTGTGTGATTGTGTAGGTACCAGATTATTCTGGGAAAACACCGGCGGCACACTTCGTGTAATTTACGGGTGACGACGTAAATAAATATATACATGTCCTTCTTATTACTTGTGCGCATTTAGGACTTCGCAGTCCTTTCTTACAATCAACTCGAAAATAAGAATTCACAAAAATCCACGTCCTGGCTGGCAAAAAAAAACCACCCAGGGTGTACTCAAACCTGCGACCTCAGGGTAATCAGGCGTGGAATTTTCCACGCCGCCATCGAGGCCGACTGGTATTACCGCGGCTAGTTCGCAGTATCCTCGAAAATTGACATTTCAATTTCGTTGTATTTTCGGGCACATTAACATTCCGATTCCAATTTCAACCATCTCACGGTTTTAGCTCAGCAGACTGCACTTATTCGCGTCCACTCCGCGTCGTGCCTTTCCAGCGTCCCACTGAACAACTCCGCACCGCTTCGGGTCGACCCATCGTTCTTCATGCACCACCACCCTCTCCCCTCGGCACATTTCACGTCACTCCCTCGCCCGCCCCCCTCCCCCCAACACCACCCCCCAAATCCTTCTCCAGCCTCACCACCACGCCAAACCCCTGCTCCCACACCAGGACCCTCTTTCATCTCATCTCATGTCCTATTTCCATTTGACCCGACTTTCTTATACCATGCGTCTCACAGGAGGTACGCCCCTCCCCCTATGGACACCCTCTACACCACCCACCCTGGAAAACCCTGGCATCACCACCCCATCACCCTAACCCCCTCGTATTTCTCATACCCTTCGCCCTTTTAACCTCCACAGGACACAGAAGCGCTTTCCTACAACCAGTGTTTCCAAGCGGGAATTTCCTTCCCGGCCATTCCCGGGCAATTTCCATACTATACCTCGTTCCAGAAATTTCCCTAGGTAAATTGGCCGGGAAAACAGGGCACATTGCTCTTTGAACCCAAAGATTATACTATTCTGTACACTTTACGAAAATCTTAAATATAACAAGAATGAAAACAAAGTGATACTGCTTTATCAGTTCCGAAGTGATGCCGAATCACGCTTTTTTGCTCAATTCTCCCGTTTACCAATGTTCAGGATATCATGCCCCCTTCCCAATATAAATTATTAAGTGGTAGTTCAATTCCACATATGAAATAATACGAATGTTTAAGAATCGATTTTAATCTGCGTCATTCAATGAACTTCATTGAACACCATAGAATAAATTAAAACAAACTACAATTTTCATGTTTTCCATAATCTGCAGAACATCGCATTTTACTGAATAGTGGTCCCCATTTCCCCTCCCCTTAATCCCCTCAATTCTTCCCAGAGGAGGCAATTTCCTACTGGTCGAAAACCGATATATATATATATATACATTACAATACTATATATATATATGATGGCGGCCTGACCGTCGAAACGTCCAAGTTTTCTTTTGTGAGTGTCCTTTTTGCGTGTTTCTGTGTTTGTTTCGTGTACCACTGTTTTATTTATGCATGTGTATCGTCGCCGAGAGCGATTTTCTACATATATATATATATATATATATATATATATATATATATATATATATATATCCGAGGAAAGATGAAATAATGGTTGATCTCTATTTAGCAACTTCTGACTAGTTACACTTCATTTTGAGTCATCCTATTACATACGGGTATCCGCCCATTTGATATACTGCACGCGCCCTGGACACGTGTTCTGGTTGCTCCGCCCACTCTTCGGCGTTTTGTTTATTAGCAGTTGCATCCATTCTTCTCGTGTCTTCCATCAAGTCAATGGCTGCATTTCGACCAACGAGTCGATTCTCGAGTACAGCATCGCTCTAGGGAAATACTTCCGATAACCCAGTGGACTTATCCACTTACCCAGAGGACGATTTTCGACTCGAGTATCGTAACATTGGTGAAAATGTAGCTTATTGACCGGGAGGGAGACTCGAGAATAATTTGTGATATGTGAAAAACTGATATGCAGAGAAAGTAAAATATTTAATCAACAATTCTCGTTCTTCTTTATTATGCCAGTGGCCTAATTCTTCTTCGCTCACGCCTACGTTGTCCTTCCATCGTCTTCTGGGTCTTCTTATACCTCTTCTAACAATTGGTAAGTTGCATCGAGCTACATTTACAGTTCTATTGATATCAATCCCTCTTGCATGGTTGCTTCATTCATTTCCCGGTCAACAATATTTTCGATCTGATATAATCTTGTTTAATCGTTGTTTCTTACATGGTCAAGTAAGATATTTTCTGAGTACTCTCAACTCTTTTGTCTCCAGTAACCGCTTCGATTTTGAGGTGTCTGGTCTCGTTCCGGCTTCATATGTGACTATAGGTCAAATGGTAGCTCTAGAAATCCTGTTTTTCCTTCTACTCTAATATGATTGTTTTTTTCCAGATTGTTTTGTTCTTGAAATTCACGAAACCCGTTACTGTAATACTCATTACTAATGATGATCTAGGCAAATGAAATAAAAAGGTATTCTCGATAATTCTCGCGGAACATCATTTCCCGGTCCCGATTCCCGTTCGTTCCAAAATTTCGGGACTTCGTAAAACATACCTACAACCTCCGGTCTCCCCATATCCTTCCCTTACCCTTTTGCTGCTCGGATATACTCCCTGCGACGGACTCCTCCCCACACGCCCTGGAACGACTCACCCGTTACCCTGCCCCCTCCCTCTCTCTTCTTACCCTCACAGGAGCTCCCCCCAGCCACCGCTCCCCCAACCTCGCCCCCCGCACGACGCCCATCCTTCTTTTCATTTTCTTTCCTCTCCTGCCCCCGCATCGACCTCCCCCCCTCCCCGCTCCGCCCCACACCCGTCCCCCGAGCACAAAACCCTCCGCCTCCCACCCCCGGGACATCCCTTTGCCCCCTCCCGTCCCCCCAAGGCCCCCCAAACCCGACCCTTCCGCCTCTCTCTCTCTCCCTCTCACAGCCCCACACTAATTGCACATTCTTCGCATAGTTTCCCTACAAATGCGTATCACCATGGCAGTATTAGGGTTTGGAGAAGGACGGACGGGGGAAGGGGGCTGCAGAGGAGGGAAGGGATGTTGAGGGCAGGCTAAGGCTTGGAGGAAGGAGGGGCTGAGGGGCCTGTATACCGGGGTTCCCTCCCGCCGCCCCCAGAGCCTCCTCCCGCCCCTCCCCCTTCGTATCCTCGAATTCTCTTCCGCCCCCCCGACGCTCCCCAGCCTCTCCATTTCCCTTTCTGGGCGCCGGGGATCAACTTTAGCGTCTCCTGCCGCCCCCTCGACCCCGTCTCCGCACCCCCAATCCCTTCTACCCCCGCTGGAGGCTCTAGCCCCCCCCTTCCCTTCCTTGCGCCTTCACCGCTCTGGGGGAAATGGGAAAGGAGGCGGTGGAGGCAATGGAAGGCAGTGGAGGAGGCGGTGGAGGCGGAGTAAGGACACACGGCGGCTTGTGGAGGCAAGGGGATGAGTGAGTAAGGGGGGGAGGGCCTGGCCAGGAGGAGGAGGCGCGCCTAAAACCTTGGGAAACAAAAGGCCCTAATTTACGCGTTCGCTCCCTTCACTCTCCTCCGCGTTGTCCCTTTATCGCCCTCTTTCACCTCTCCCCCCCTCTCCCTCATCCATTCTCATCCCTCCTGCTGTATCTTTGCTCGTCCGCTCCGAGCGGAATTCCTCACTTACCGAATGATATTAAACAATACGCTCGCGAAATCCAGACCAATTTCATGGAGAGGGAAATGTTTTAAGCATTCGACCCGAAATTATACGTTACCTATGCAACGAGGTTATTATATTCATATCTCACGATGTGTGCCTCATAGCATTTTAGAAAGGTAGATATAACAGAAATTGATGGCATATGTTTTTTATTTCTGTGGAGACTAATGTACTACTTACGTTTTAACGTGATGGTAGGCGAAATTACTTTGTGGAACTCTGACATGCTAAATAAGGAATCGCCTGGTTATATTCCACGCTGTTTTCCAACTGACCGGTTTCGAAGTGAAAACTTAATCATCGGAGTTCAAAATCAGGTTCATTAAAAACAAAGTAGACTAGAGCTCAATATCTCATTCTTATCATAATAGGCACGGTTGACGGATATGCAAAGCAATAATTGTGCGAAAAGAGCATATTTCTCACCATTATCTGTACCCCCGGTAGAAATATCCAGATGGATAAATTTCATTGTCATTTTCTCGTAACGCAAACTTCATTTGAGGCTTACTTATATGAGAATAATACATAGACGAAGAAACATATCACGGCCTGTGCCGTGATGAGTACATGGAAACTATTTTTTAAACACGTACAAAAAGAAGTAAGCATTTGGGAGTCAAATTGCCAGTGTTTATGACTTTCTTTAAATCAACACGATAATAAAATACCCAAGACCCAAAATGGAAAGCTTATTTCGTTTATTAGCCTGTTGGGTAAAATTTGTAATTGATCAAAGATCACAGAACACTTGAAATCCGGGGCCAGTATTAGAACAAAACGCGCAAATCAGCATATAATGTACGAACACTTCCATTCCCAGCTCCATCTCCCAATTTACGACCCCCAAACAGTTTTCCTAAACGAAAGCACAGCAAATTTGGAGAGGTGTAAAGTATTTCGGCTATCGAATGTAAATAATAAAAAATTGCAAGGAATAATTGAAGCAGAGTATCACCTAATACTGAGTATATTATCCTATTCTTAATATAATAATGCAATTACTTCATCAAGGGTACCGAACACTGACTATGAATGTATGATTACATCAATAACAGAACCAAGGAACTTTTGTGGCCACCTACGCATGCCAGGCACATAAAAAGATATGTCCAATTGCAATCTCCCACATTAGAATACAATATGAACGAATACGATGACTGACTTACATCCCAAGTGGAATAGAAGAATAAGAATCAACCATCGTAAAAACCGCCAAATAGTTTATCAGTAACGTGTGCTATGTTTCAGTATTGTCCGTCACTTTCCCAGTACAACTAAAACTTAAATATAAAGCCACCTTGGCGTTATCAACGGGAGAAATTCCATATTCGCCGAACATCAGTGAGATGATGCAATGATTAATTACATACATTTCATTTACTCCGCCGCAAAATCAGAGTCATTCAACCAAAATAAAAGTCTTCACTTGAGAAATGCAATGGTGGGTGGCGTAACATGGTGGAACTCATTCATGATGCACAAAGGGTAAGAAAAAAGACTTTGCTGTTCCACAAAATAAAATATATTTGCGACCGGTTTCGATACGGCGTATCATCAGATACCAGATGATGATACGCCGTATCGAAACCGGTCGCAAATATATTTTATTTTGTGGAACAGCAAAGTCTTTTTTCTTACCCTTTGTGCATCTTCACTTGAGGCTTGGATAGGCCTCGACAACCTTAATTTTAAGATTAGTTATCGTTCCTTCCGTCCTGAATAAAACTAGGTAAGCTAAAAAATGCCCTGTTCTGGATCTATACCAGTATTGTAAGCACCTACTCACGTGATGAGCAATACACCAGAATCAAAATCAATCTTTTTTACCCGAAGAACAGGTATACCAGTGATAATCATGGTGATAGTTTTTCGGGTTTTATACTGCCTTGATCCAATTTTTTACAACAGATCCACCAGGAATCCAGCTAGCTTCTTAAGGAAACTTCGGACCAGAAGTAGCTAGCTGGATTGCTGACGAAACTGTCGTCAAAAAACATGGATCATCGCGACAGGAAACCTGGAAAATCTTCACTATCTGGAAGTCTCCGAGGAAGCATTCACTCCAGCATTGATGTCCATAATTAAATAAAAATTCGTAATTAAATTACTATAATTATAATTGAACCCTCCGTTGCCCGAAAGATTGCTGACGAAAACGCATAATGAATATCCGAAATCCATTATGATAGCACCCCTGCCATCAAAACATATAATAGTAACTCAATTCAAACAAAAAATTCTTGAAGACCACGGTAATTATGCTAGCCGCATGTGTATCACTCGATAACTTGCTCGGCTGCCTTTCTTCAGCCCCCTGCCTAACCTCCTTCACCTCCCCCTCTTTAACTTCTCGCTTCCAGCCTTTCTCCATCCTCCATATAACCCATTTCACTCCAGTCTCAGATTGCGCGTCAGGCCTATTCTTCCCTCGCCTTTAAATCGCATAACCTTTCTCCAGAGTCCCCACACCCGAAAGAGAAATCCCGCAGGCGTTTAAGAGTCCCCGGGTTACGAAAAAGGGATGGGCCTCTCTCTCTCTCTTGACTATGTGTGTTGCCTGCACGCCGAAATCCCAGCGTGTCTTTTTTTGCCGCCTCAGGTACTCTCTTCCCGCGCAATTTATGGGTGTTGGAAGTTTATCTGCGTTAATTTTACTTCTAATTTCCCCTTCTCTACTCTCCTCTGCACTCCACAAGTCCCACTTTTTTCTGCCGGAATTACTAGCGCTCTTACTCTGGGACTAAAGTAAGGGGGGGATAGGAGGAGGCAGAAGACCACCCCAAAGAGCCTAGGGGCGGCGCCGGAGACGTATGGGAAAACCTTGGCTCCCGTCCTCACGCTTAATACCCCCCATATAAAAACACCCCTTACACCTAAGATAAAAAAAAGCATGGAGGAGACTTGTTTAGAGATACGCAGTGCTGTACACAAACGAACAAGCCCCCAGATGTACCTACCTTTCAGAGAGAGAGAGACATCATTGTAAAATGGACCGTACATAATAATGCGCCATAAACTGTATCCATGCAATAAAAGGCGAAATCACCTAAATATTCGTGAGGAATTTAGCGCAGGGAACCTATTTTGCACACATTCTTGAGGAAGGTTAACGATAACCTCGAGCAGGAGGGCCAAACTCCGATATCCACAAACCGATGCTTCAAGAAGTAGACCAAAAGAAAATGAGTGGTTTCGTGGCAAAAATATTTTCAATCTTTTTTTTTTTTCAAGTTTTACAAATGGGATCATCCACTGCGAAGAGAATAATTGATTGAATGTTTCATTCATCTATTTATATTCACAACTACTCATCGAGTTCTTGACCACAAATAAAATCTATCATTACATTTACATAGAAAATTAATCTTTCAGAGTTAGCCGCTTCACCACTGATGTTATTATATCTGTATATTCTAGCAGATAAGAACCAGCAGAACTTCGAGCCATCAAACTTAGAATAACTGAAATGTAATGCGTGGGACACATCCTGTTTAAGGAATATTTGCAATAAAATAGATCGACAAAATTAATTACGTAATCACTGACCGATCTTTTAAACATCTTGTGAACAAACCTAGGGAACACGAGGCATAATGTCTCTTAAGTTGGCCCTCCCCTTTTAAATTGGGCACTTTACTCGACTAAAAGTTAGAAACATTTTCGAATTAATAATATAAAAAAAATACTGAGTGCAAATAAAAAAATATTAAATGCAAAAGGCACTGCCGAGACTAAAACTATGGATTTTAAAGTTCGTCTCAGTGTTACATGTTTTTCTCTAACAATTTATTATTAGGGTAATCAAATGGTTAACGTAGGTATAAATGGAAGAGAGTAAAAAATCAATATTTTTGCAAGCGCAGACTTGTATCTACCAACACTATTTTTTTCTTCATCCCAGCATACATCCTACCACTCTCCATCCCGTCTATAAAACATATTCTCCTTATTATCCTTTCCAGCTTACCCAACATCCCTCCCTCTATCACGTCATTTATAACGCAGGCAGCCAAAAAAATACCTGTGAATTTGCTACTTGAAATAATTTGACGAATGCAGATCCTCACTGAAGGCATGTCAATGGCATCGTCTCGAGGTTACACTTCGGCACGAACTCAATGCATCAAAGTAACCCACCTCCCTCGACCTGCACGTCCAGCAAGGCTGGCACAGTGCCGAGCTTATCGGGATACTCATCGTCGCATTATTACCTTTCCCCACTCTGCAGCCACTTTTATTCCTCCGCTATTGCTCGGATTACGTGTGCAGCCGAGGAGGAGGAGTTGAAATGTAAGGGAGCGTCCCTTAATCTTGAATCCGCCCGGAAAAGCCCATCTGTTTCCTCGTCCCACCCTCTCCCTTTCTCCGCTAATCCCACTCGCCTCCACACCCTCCCATACACCACCTCGCTGTTCCTCCAATCTTCTCCATTAGCCGCGGCGCCCCCTCTTCTCCGCATTCTTCCCCGCTCCTCTCCCACCCACTTCACCCGAAAAGAACGCGGCCCGCAAAAGAGGGCCAAAAAGCACAACGGAGCGATCACGTTTTTCAGGTGAGCGTGATCACGCCGAAAAGCTTAAAATGGTCAAGGGCTCGATCGAGAGGGATTTTGCGTGGACGGATCGATTGATACAACTACGATGTTTTGTTTCATTCACGGTCCGACTTGTTTCTCCTGTCACGCTACATTACTAGTTATGTTATTAACTTTAGAACCGGTCTTAACTATTTGGTTAAACATTTTACCCGTCGAGATAATCAATGTAGATACGCTCTCCCATTGATAACGCTCACTTCAAATAACCACCAGTTTAAAGTAACTTGAAAAGCCTAGAGTCTCAGCTAACGTCACATTCACGCAAAAAGCTACGTCATTTGACAGTTAACGTTGATCACTAGGGTGACATGAACCTGCAACTAAAGACGGCAACACTAATTGTAAGAAATGGAATAATTTAACTGATAAATACTCGTGAACGAAATAAATCATAGCCATAAGCGTTGTTTAAATATAAACGTATCAAATATTCCAGTCACTATGAACTGAGCGAGGAAAAATAGTTAAAGTTAATGATTAAAAAGCTACGTTATCACCTTCCAGCTGTTATTAGGTCTGAGGTAGGGAGCGCTAGGAGCCAGCATCATCTAAAGAATTGGAGAGGGTAGTGAGGGGTTTTTAAAAGGAACGGGAGAGTACCAGTACAAGATTTCAGCAAAACCTTTAGTGCTTATTAGTGCTTATTTAGTGTTGGTTAAGTATCACGTAAAGTAAGAGGAAGTCTTTAACTATATCGCAATTCCTAAGTGTCTCATAGAATCTGGGTCGAATATAAGTCATTTACCTTGATTGGCAGGTAACCAATTTTAGGTATTCGTTAATTTTTAGAGCCAAATATTCTACGTGGAACAGGTCGAGTATGTCTCAAACTGCCTGAGGTCACTATAATTAGCTTGGTGACAGTGATAATTAATCTCAAGTTTCCTCTATCCTAATAAAAATTTCATCCCTTACTTTCCAGCATAATGCAAAAACCCCCGCCCAATTTATTCCCAAATAATACAGGTTGGCAAGGTCTCAAAGGGTGATAAATCTATATGTATAAAATCAAAATAATGGGCATGTTAAAATCTTTTTCTAGCGCAAAAGAGTGCGAACATCATTCAAAACCTATCGCACGCTGCATTATTAACCCACCAATCCCTCTTAACAGGTGGTAACCCTTAAGAGACCAGTCCTACAACTTATGTGGCAGATGAGTGGACTTCGACACCAATTACCTTCAAACACGCATGTCAACTTGGGTCATTTCGTCATAAAAAACGTAATTTTTAAAACCCCTCTCTCATGGACCCGGAGGCAAATAAAGAACACTCTCTTTTTTCAACTCCGTCAACACGACTGCTTCTCACTCCATCGTCCACCCAAAAAATCCCTGACAACGTTTTTATATGCTCACTTCTGTCCTTCCAACGGTGTGTCCACGAACATAAAGGCAATGAGAGAGAAACCGAATTTAAAAAAGCTCACTAGCGGGTCCGAGCGAGGGACTTTCCTTAACATCCCCACCCCTGTAGTAATTTCGGGTCCATATGATTTTTCGCTCGTTCCACATTTATTTTTCCGCCGTTTCCAGGAAAGTGTGCTGAGGGAACACGTCCCAGGCCGCTGAAGCCTTCCGCGTCCCCCGTGTAATAAGGTAATCGACACAGAATGCGAGACAAAGATTTTTTTATTCCATCCCTCGCAATTTTTTTGGCCGTTTTTATTTTTTCAACGGTGTAGAGATTAACGTCATGTTTCACATTTTTCCCCCAAACTCTCCCCCACTCAACGACACTTTATTTTCACTTGCCAGCCGAGTCCAGGGCGTTCATTTCATCCCATTTTGTCATTTTTTTTTTAAATTTCCCATCTCCACGTGGTTGAGCATTGTCCTTCTCACGATGACCAAAGTTTCACCACTCAGATAAAAAAGAGCGGGGGATATCTGCTATACATCTGATGGGATTGAATCGAATGCCACTCTGTCGTTAAATGCTGTAGAGATGCTTCGTAGCTGTGGTAGCAATCGTGGAAGGCGACCGACAGCTGCCTTCATTAGCACTATTACATATAGATGCAAGGACCAAGTACACCACCAAGTCCTGCACCAAGTACATTGGAGCAAAGAAATACTTAATAAATCAAAAATAAGTACGTTCTCATCACTGGTAGAAAGCCATACCACCTATGATTTAGAAGATTGGAAGATCTCAAGGGATATAAAAAGAAGGCTGAACGCTGTTGGAACTGGATTCTGGAGGATACACTGTGGCGTAAACTAATGGATTACGCTACAAAAAGAGATTAGAGGGAATGAATAGTACTGAAAATATAGAACAAAAACAATTGTTATGGACAAACTATAAGAATTCAAGAGTTCAGACCACAAGTTTGTTTTAATTGGATATCAGAAGAAAGAAGAGCTGACCAAGAGCTAAGATGAAAAAAGGGCGTGAAGAGGACGATGGAAGTGAGAGGTGAATTCGACTGGCAGCACATATATGTATGAAGCCATAAACGGCCGCTAACGCTGTAAACAAAATCGCTGAACGGAATTCAAATATAGGAGGGGAGGTTAGTAACGGATGTTTTGGAAGAGCAGTGGAGGAGAACCCGGCTCAGCATCAGCCTGCTGTCAACAAAAAGCGCCAAGAGGGCAACAATTTCCAAATGGAATTTAAGTAGGGACCGGGATCCTGCTGAAAATTGTTTGCCACTGCCGGGATCCGAGCCCGGTATCTCAGGATGGGAAGCCAGAACTCCAGACACCACGCCAACCCGATTCCCACGCAAATCGTGATCATCTTTTTAAGTTCCGGTCTTCTGAGAACAAGGGAGCAATTTAAATAAAAAGATGGTGAGATTGGGGAGTAAACGATATTGTGCATCTTTGAATCTTTTCACAAAACATTACACGGCGACGCACGTTTCCATAACTAAAAAAAACTAAGCAAGAGCGAAACCAATAGTTAAGACGTACTTGCCAATTCTTTGGTCTTATTGGGTTCTTTAAGGTGTCTAGGAAGGAGTGGATTTTTGGGAGTTCACACAATGAATTGATAACACAAGTTCCTAGGTAATTTACCTATTTAAAATGCTTGACATTAGTATACGAATTCCGGAAAGATATGGGGCAGATACGACAGGGAAATCGAACAGCCATTCTCAATTACAATAGGAAACAGAATTCTTATCACTATCATTTCCTCGACTTCACCATCAACTCACCAAGTAACCGATATTAAACTTTGACCCTGAAGCGAGAATCTCTAGGACACAAAAAGTGACATGATCAACAGCAGGATACAGTATGTCGACCGAGTGAAACGAGAACAACCTACACGTGGCACTTCGAAGCGCTGAGATAAATGATGCGAAAACGGATGCTGGGGTTTAAGTAAAAGAAGGATGGAAGAAGAGCAGTTAAAAGAAGAAAGGGCTGAGGGCGCCACCGAGCAGGTAGATTTGGGGGGAGGGGGGGGGGGGGGCAAAAGGGAAAGAGAGCACGTCACTGTTTACACCACGGTCGCCCGGGTAACCCGGCTAACTTCGTTAAACCTCCAGAAATTTCGCAACTCACTGATGCACGGCGAAGTGGAGCGGGTCGACAGACAACGCTCTTGAGGGGTGCGGAAAGAAGAATGCCGCCGACAAAGGCGGTGGGAGGTGGGAAGGGTTGGGCTGTGGAGCGGGGGAGTAAGTCGGACGGAAAAGGGAGCGAGTAAAGTTAGGTAGGTACACTTTAGGGCATGAAGGAAGACGGCGGGGCGTCGGTGGAAGAGGGGGAGGAAATGAAGGATGAGACCAAGGGACCGACGTGATCGGCGCCCGAATCCTCCAAAAAATAAAACGACCACAGCGACACTTGGAGCGATCGAAATAGATTGGGCCTTATCGACGAAAGGACGTTCGAAAATATTCGAGCACTTTAAATGGCTAAATTTTTATCCCAACGGTTCACATATGCAACAATTAAGAAATAATATTTTCAGTCACCCAAGGATTACCACAGGATTACAGACAACACAACTACATATTTCAGCTGTTACCTATTTCCCCCCCCCCCATCATTTTATTTCTCCTATTTTAAAGTTCTTCGGAGATGCATAATAAGAATATATAGCAGAATTAAAAAGGCAGAATTTGAAAAGTATTACCAGAACCGCTTTTAACTTCGGTTCTGTACGCCTGGTAAGGTTATAAAATTTTGTAGTACTCTTTGATTTTTCAAATTTGGCATTAATTTCTTGTTTGGACATCGTGAAGGCGATGGTGACTTTAGGCTGTCACAAGGCAAATTAAAAACTGCAGCCTACAAAAGAGGAAACAATTTTTACGGAGTTGAACAAAATATTAACAAAATAAATTCTGAGCAATTTTCCAGTCGTATTTTAATATATTTTATATATTTTAATTCTCATGTGGTAGAAAACACCCCAATCATGTCACCTTAGTTTTCAGTTTTACTAGGTGAATATAATCATTTAAGCCTCGCACATTCCATTAATTATCTACTGAACCATAAGCCGAATAAAACTACACTAGGTACCTGAAAATCATAAAAAGGAGAAACAAGTTGAACGCCTTACGTTTTGAGAGAGGAAGCGTGACACATACAGGCGCTACACGCGCAAAATATCAAATAAAAACTTAACGCTTAAAAAAAACGCTGCTTATCTGACTTTTGTCACTCATACAAAGAGATCTTGAAAAATTTCGCAAAGCTCAAGGTGCACGAGAGCGCCAAAAGATTACATTAGACCGTTTAAACGCGGCTCGAGTAAAATTCATAATTGAGAAGCGCTAACTGTTTACTCATTCTATAACAAGCTACGCAGTCACTCCTCACCGGAAAAGGTTGAATCTACACGTAGGGTGTAACTTAGAATAAAATCCGCTAGGTACACGAAAGAAACAGCGAGCTGAAGAGCACCTTGTAGTACGACAGTGAACTAACAACAGTTCCGTCAAAATCCCATCGGATAACAAGAATTCAAGGAACAGAGCATCTCAAGTGAACGACAGAACATACTCAAACAGCTAAATGTATATTATACTTGAACTAGACGGTTCTCCGAAATCAATATTCGTCATTTCAGCACTGTTGAAGGAATAGGGTTATTTCGTGCTTAAAAATAAATGATGGATCAATTCAATAAGTCAGTTATTTGAACCTGATTCTTAATTTTTGGTTCAGAGTTTTGACAAGCTCAAGCATAACTCCTTTTCTCGATTCTAGATTTTGGCACCATAGGAGGATAGTAGACATAATGAGATGTAATGACATGTTGAAGATAGTGAGAGAAGGAAGAATTTCGTATTAAGTATGGAAGAGGAAGGAGAATATTATAGTCGTCTTAGACTGAACGAAGGAAGGCAAAAGATATTAAGAGATTATGAAGAAAAAAGAATACGAAGATGATTTTATATTGAAAACTATAATTTTGCGAAGGAAGCTTTGTTGAAAAATTTCCACGCTTCAAAAAATTATAGGCAGGACTGCACAAGGTTTTTCTATTTATTTGATTGCAACCCAATGACCCCACATGCTAGAGCCCGTCCTCTTCTTCTCGTTCTAGTCACGGGAGCGTTGATTTTCTATCAATTTTCGGGAATATATTAGCTATTATGGGCACTACTGGTTAGGCTGCAGGGTTAACCCCGGATGATTCCTCTCCAGATCCTATTCTAAACTTCCATTACCACGCTAGTACTTTCCTACCCGATCTGAAAAACCCGTTATTGCCAAATGGACTAGAAACAACGGAACTTCAAGCTCAGCATAAAAATCGACGTACGAAACAACTTCACCTCCTCCCATGCAACACGCCGAAGCTGGCCAATCACCTCTTCACGTTCGAAAAACCATCCCGGAACTTCCAGTCACTCCCCCCGATCTCCTCCACCTTCGACTTCCCCTCCCCTACTTTGGTCCATATTCCCTTTCCTTAACCACCTTCTCCGAGGAAACTCCTATCCTCACAACCCATGAGGTAATCCCCAGCAATTTGATGGAATAATATTGAAGCAGGGAGGCGAAAAAGAGAGTAGGGAGGGTGGAAGAGGCCCGGATGAGGTCACGAGGACGAACATGGGGTAAGGACGGGAAGGGCAAGGACGGGAATACAGACAAAGAGGAACCCATTATCGGGCAACATTCAGAAGGGCTAGTTGCCGAGCACCGCGCAGATGGAATAATGTTTCAAAAGAACAACGCTTAGAGATAAACACCAAATTCACTCAAGTAACCTACCGGTTAAAAGTAGGATTTAATGGAAGTCAGAGAAAATCCTCCAGATTTTACACGTGTAGGATCCTATCTACTACCTATAATATTTCCTCCTTTATCTCATTGTCAGTGTGAGTCCTAATCTTCTTCGTCCCGTCCATAAAATCTATTTTCTTCCTTCCCCTTCTCCGCTTGTCCAATATCCTTCCCTCTATCACGGCAAAACAATATATGAGAATTTAAAAAAAAACTTGGCAAAAAGTCGACAAATCATCTTGAAATGGAAATTAGTGTAAAAATGTGTTGGTTCCACAAAGCCTGAGGCCTCTAAATGAGTCTGAGACTGCAAGCATCGCAAACGTTGATTAGAGATTGACAGTAACTCTCATAACCTGGTGTTTCAAACTGATTCAGAATATCAAGAGCACATATTAAAAGAGATGCGAATAAGAACATAGAAAAGAACATTGAAGGGCATCTGGAAATATTTGGAAAAACCACCTGGAAAATAATGACAATAATGTCGAAACTTTGGCCATAAAATAACGAAGACATGTGTGACCATTGCACTGGTGATAATCATGCAGAAAAACATAAAAGCAAAGTTCACACAGGAGAATCACACGACAGAGAACCATGTGGACTGGAGGTATCAAGATATTTCATAGATTTAAGTAATTACATAATAGAAGGGATAGTCTAATATGAACACCTTAACAAGAGCGAACGAAGTTAAACTGTTAAAGAAATAGAATTCATCATGAAATAATCGCCTTAAACTACGATGACTTGGTGGTGTAACTAGCTAGCACAACGACTGACAAAAGAGATACCCGGATTCGTAACTGGAGAAGTCAAATGATAAATTGTATTCCTTCGGCTAGGGTATATCTCAACCCGTGCGCGTTACTGTTTACCATGTTATCTGTGCATTCCTAAGTGAGTTGGAAAAATGTTTGTAAACGATTAAAGGTTATTAAACTCCTCCCATGCCCCATGATTCATCGCTCGCTTTTGCTCCAGCCAATGTTCCATTCCCTGACCAGTCTCCAAAATAACGCCTCATCTTCGGACAAGCGTTTTCAAACAATGCAATAGGTGAACTGCTTTCTGAGATGAGTGTGAGCACTCTTGGACCGCCGAAGAGATGCACGAGGGTGGGCGTCACTGGGCGAGGCAAGAAAACCATTCTCCGCGGTAAAACAATAAAGGCGCCAGTCTCCGTACTTCTTTTATGGGAAGCTGCGTGGAGTCGAGCTTTTTTACTGCCTCCCATTTACTATTTAGGGCGCCTCAGAGGGTACTATCTCCCTCCCTCCTATAGCCAAAGATCCCTGCGGTGTCACGCAGGAGAGATTGCCGTACACAGGATGGAGAATGGAGCGGAGGAGTGCGGTTAAGGCTTGCGTGGACGAGGAGGTTGATTGCGAGCCCAAAATCGAGAGCCGATTGGGGGAGGGGAGAGATGGGGAAGGGGGGGAGGACGCATGGACCACTCACCCACCCACACAAGCACCTACTCCTCGCCGTGGAGAGAGAGAGAGAGAGAGAGAGAGAGAGAGAGACGGCCATGGCATTTACTCTTCCCTCCACTCCCTTCACGGCCAATGAAGCATGAGAGAGGGGAAATGGGACAACTAAAGGCTCTGCAAGATGAATGAAATCAGTTTCGGGGTGGGAACGCACTAGAAGTGTAGCTGAGCGCACACATTATTGTTATCGCTGGTTCCTAATTGTAAAAATAAAACTGAAAAAACTGGCATGGACATTGGGAATTTAGGTAGTTTGGGAAGATTTTTCTCTATTCTTAATAGAGGCCACATTCGAATTTTATTCTGAAATCCAAGCTGTTTTAAGGAGCACGTAGTAAATATAGTAATATTAATGAAGTTTGATTTATGCGACTAACTTCTAACTAAATATATTATTTATGGCTTTAACTGGATTCACTCCGCACGCTGAGAACACCTTCAAATCCGAAGTTCTTTTGTAGAGGTTTTATAAAAAGTATAAGTGATTAATTAATTTTTTAAATACCTAACTGAAAAAATATGAACTTCAAACAATTATATTTCAGACTGGATCTGTGCGTCAAAACCTCCTCGATTAGTGACAGGAGATACATTATTATATGGACAAGGAGGGAAAAATCGCTCAAAACTTATCAAGAAACAGACTTCGGTATAGGCAATTTAAGATGATGTGCGTAAATTTTGAAAATTTATAAGCAGAAGAAACATGGCAAAATTGCTGATTAAAACTGATATAAAATCACCGGTTAAGACTTTGATAAGGGTGTAATGGAGCGAAGATCCGAAAAATTGGCCAGGACAAAACCAAAACCGAATTATGGTTCCATCCACACCGGCTTACTTCCTCATTTGCTTAACAAGAAGAGCAGAAGACGACAGGACAAAATGGATCACCATAAAGAAAAGGAAAACCAGCTGGAAACTTGAGGGACAACGAATTCATAATATATATTGCAGAGAGCAAAAGTGATGCCAGGAATGTCCCACGAGGAGTACCAACGGACATATATATGAACCAAATCAGGAGGATAGGAGAACACCGAAAGTAAAAAGCATAGTTAAATTATTTTAAATACTTAAAGACAAATTAAAAATACAAAAATTAACTTGAGACGTCACTCAGTGAAAATTTCTAACGTTCATTATGAACAATTATAAATATGTGCTATTTTCATACTTATTTTATTGACCAACCAAGGCTTCAACACATTAGTGTCACTAAAAACACCTTAATATTATTTATATGGACCGATATTTTATCGATCTATCGATATTTTATGGACCGACCAGGGTTTCAACACATTACTGTCATTATTAAGGTATTTATAGCGACACTAATGAGTCGATACCTTGGTTGGTCAATAAAATACGTGTAAAAATAGTTAAAAGTGAACATTTTTCATTACAATTCAAGTAAAATTGTTCAATACAAATGTTTAGCGCAATTGTTCACCACAATTAAATATGTTAGTAAAACCCACGTATTTTCTATCCCCAACCAAACTCCACGCGTCCTCATAACTTACAGCCGCAACCAAACTGCATGAGCACTCCCCTCTACACAGGAAATTCAACTTGGAAACCTCCTACCTCCCCACTTTGATACTCTCCTGTCTCCTCTTTGCCCGCTCCCCGGAGTGCCGCCACCCAAATTTCCGCGTTCAGAGGAGGCAGCAACACCTCCACGACGCCTCAACCATCGCAAGCCTAACCCCCACCCTCTCAGTCTCCGAAACCAACCCCCCTCCCCCCTCAACCCCCCACATTCCCAGCGAAAGCGAAGTTACGGGGGAGGAGGAGGGACATATACCTCCAACCGCACCCTTGTGACTTCGAACACCGAACCGTCACCAACCTCCCACCCCACCATCCTCCCCGTCACTCCTCCCGGTGTCTGTCTCCGCTCTTTTGGGGTTCCTCCCGAAAAACCTCTTCCTCCCATGTCACGGAGAGGGAGATTGGGTTTTAAGGGAAGGCGGTTTTGGGTGCCTCGCCTTTCAACCCGACGACCGTGGAAGCACGGGCCGCGTTCTTCTCGGAGACAAGGAGAGCGGGATGAGACTGACAAAAGGAGGACTTGAGAGAGAGAGAGAAAATACGGGCGTAGGGAGACCGGGAACCGAAGAAAGGAAGAAGGAGAGCAGGGACAAAGAAAGTCAAAGGGAAAAAGCCGACTAGGATTCTTCAACGAGAATGAAAGGTAAAAAAATAAAGATATCATTTGTTCGCACCAAATCATATACTACTCATCGGATGGCGAGAAAGGTAACTGCATTCGAATGCTTAATCTCTATAATCACCATATTCCATGCCTAAATCATTTGTAAGTCGCCTATCATCCCTTTTTTTCTTAGCCATACGACCCAAAGACGAAAAAATCAACAACATAGATCCTTCACTTACCTGTAGTCTGAAATAATATCAGCGACATTACTTGATTACACCCTTACTCGATACATCAGTATCGGTGCAAGTAGTCTCAAACCCACATCTCATTCAATGGTTACCATTCCCAAAGCCAGAACTGTCTCTCGTAATCCAATAGGTCTTTCATCAAACCAATCGCTATGCTTGAGAACATCTTCCTACAAAATCCAAAGAAGTCGTTCCTATTTAATTTTACGGATAACTTGATGGTTAAGCTAGGATTAAGTGAAAGTAAAAATCGTTCAGATTTGTTCATTTGCAGTACCTATAATATTTCTTTCTTCATCTCAGAGTACGCCTTGCCCTTCTTCATCCCGTCTATAAAGCCTATTCTATTTCTTCCCTTTCCCCGCTTCATTCTCCCATGTATCACCGTCTTAAGCAATCCTTCGCCCCTCATTACCTCTTCTTCCTTTTCGTCCACATCTCTAACAGGTTAAGCCAAGGACTACATAAAAACCCCTCACCAATCAATCCAAGACATTTTATTTCCAGGAATTTTGGAAGTATGCATTAGAATTCGCAACGAATACGATGTTGGATCGAATCACGATGAAAAACAAGTGCATCGAACATTACTGGGGATGTCATCACGTCACTTGCGCTCCAAAATTTCTTTATGCTTCTTTTAGTCCCGACTTCAAATACCTGACTACCCAGAATAATGCGCAAATGACCTCGATGGTGGAGCGCTTAACTACCCAATAACCGCCACTGCTCCGAAAGAAGGAAAGAAGCGCGTGGATCGGTTGGGAGAAGAAACGTCACCAGAGATAGAGGAAACTCTGTTCCGATGAAAAAATAAGGTAGAAAGCGTCCCCGGAGTCGACGGAAAAATTGGAGAAGGAACTCCCAAAATAGGTGCGCAGCAGACAAAAGAGGAGAGGGGGGGTCAAGAGAGGAAGCGGGGAGATTGACGAAATCGAGCGAAGTAAAGAAAGGGGACGAGGATATGCCCGCACAGCATGACGGGACAGGAATGCATAGAAGCCGCCATCACACATGGTAGTTACTGCTATAATAGTAGCATTATAATTAGCAGTTCCTGGCGTAACTTTATGGAATCGATCCATTACCATTATTTAGTAATCTACTGGGTATTTGTAATTATTTAGAATCTATAAGGGTAGGTTTAAATACAAGACTAAAAATCCAAAGGATTAGAGAAGGTTCCGATTGAGGCCCCTATTTACCTATAATGTCTCTTTCTTCATCTCAGCGTACGTCCCTTCCCTTCTTCATCCCGTCCATTAAACCTCTATTCACTTTCTTCCTCTTCCCCGCTAGCCCAACATCCTTCCCTCTATCACGGCCTCAAGCAACTCTTCGCCCCTCATCACCTCCTCCAACCCCTAATCTAATTATCCCCCTTATCTAATTCAGAAATTTTCTCTCCTCAAAACTCAAACCAGGCATTTCCAGGTTTGTATTCCTTTCCGCCCACCGCCCACTCTCCATCCTCCTCCACTCCCACATCTCGAAAGCCTATAGTCTACTTGATCGTTTAAAATTAGTAAATGTGTATTTTGAGAATACAATCTTGCAGACAGCGGAAATAACCCTGGCAACAATTTATTTACAAATAAAAGTTGAAACTCTTGCCATTTTCAGCGTTAAAGAAGGTTTAAGTTACCTTGTCTCCGGCAAACCTGGACCCGCTACATCCGTAGATGTATCATGGGATATCTAAAATATTCTCTTCCCCCATTTGATTCCTCGGATTGCTGTAGTATCCAAATACCACACAAATATCAAATGCACAATGCAATCCGTGTCATGCTAGCACTTGATGTAATCCAAACTACGTCACAACGTTCGACCCAAAAGATTCGCAAGTAGTGCCATGGTCGAATTCATTGTTTACACCCGTCGACCTTTTTTTATAAACCGGAATTAACGCGTAAGAACCATGTCCTGGTATTAGTAATACATATCGCATCGCAACTTACACAGAAGTCAACTTCATTAGTAAAGCTGCAGGCGGAAGCGTCTGCACACGCTCCACCGTTGCAAGAACCATAACAAGCTCGGGAGGAAATATCGTTATTATCACAAATAAATTATAGAAACAGTTTGGATAAACATTAATCGACGAAAGGCAAACGCTACTTTTCATAATACCTTATTTCTTCTACCACATTACTCCTTCTAAGCCCACTCAATCCTATATAAATTTTCGATGTTTTCTACCTAATCCCTGCTTGCCTGGCAGTGATAATAGGCACTCGTAATATTATGATTTTTGGGGTGCCCGGAGTTTTTACTTAATTCTAAAACAATTCTGATATTTGTGATTTCATTAACAGCTTCATAAAAATGTATTCCGAATTTACATTTATTCATCGTAATATTTCCCACCTAGATTTTATGGTCGTGATGAAGATAGGGGTCTGCGCCTTTAAAAAGCTATAAGACATTTACTCTCCTCCATTTAAACCTACCTCAACCGGTGTATTAATCTAATAATAAGAATGACAATAATTTCAAAGAAACGACATAATGTTGACTATTCGACGAAACAGATGGCTTCTTAAATAAAAGGAATGCGGGGCTTACGAAGCTTCCATAAAACCCCATGCATCGCACGTCTTTGCAAAATATGCAAACGTTACGGTCAAATCGAAGACTGCCATTGCGCATTTAAAGCAAAATAAAAATACTTTGCGTAATTACTCCAAACATTCCGACAGTTATTCTACTTGATTGACTTGGGAAGGAGAAATGGAAAAATTCAAAGAAAACCCCGCTTCATGCCCCCACTTTCCCTCGTCCTTTCTCATTATCCTTACGTTACGCAAGAGAGAAAGAAAAATATAAGAATGGTATGGAGCAGGAGAGAAAATTAAAAGCCACGAAGGGAATTCGGAAAGAGGAAAAGTGGGCGGTCGTGGCTGAGTAGGTGGAATGAGGAAGAGGAGGAGAAGGGGGAGTAAGGGAGAATGAGCGGGGAGGTGGAAGGGTGGTGGAGGGGTTTGAAGAAGGCGAGTGTGGAGTAGGAGAATAAAAAAAACAACCTCCCGAGGCTAAAGGGACGTGCAGAGGAATTTTAAAGAGATGCTAAGGTTTTAAAAATACGGAAAAGGAGGAATAATAACTCAAAGAGAGCAGGACAAAAATTGAGGAGAGCTGGAAGCACAGAGAAGAAACATAAAACCGTCCCGTGAGAATTATGGAGACTTATTGTTTTCAATTAAAAAATCGTTCCGCTACAAATATTCATAATTTTTTTAGCAGTAAATATATGCACTACTTTGCGCACTTCCGAGGAAAAAAAAGAAAGGGAGTTTCAATTACGTTAATTAACCTCGAAAAAAATTCTCATTAGTCCATGTATATTTGGTGAGAAAGTGACTTTCCCCTGCATTGCGTCGCGGAGAGAGTGGAATATAATTTGAAAATTCCTGGAATGTTTCGGCATGGATTAAGATCCTATTACTGTGCAGCGATATGCATGGTGTATTTTCAAAGAATATTTTTTTTCAATTTTTACGGAAGATTTCCGAGGACAAGAAGCGTGACGGAGAAGACTATTTGCAGGATACCATAAAAACAATATCGGATTCAATTCTAAAACCTCACAAGACTAAAAATAAGGATCAATAAAAGCCTTAAAACAGTTAAATTTTCAATGTTAATAGTTGAACGTAATATATTAACAGACTAAGCGCATGGATTTCACGATATTTTGGGCAAAATGACTAGCCCTAGCATAAATTACAACTCTTCCTTTCAGGATTGCAACTGGAAGTTAAATAGGGCAACAGGCATGGTAGTAACAAAGGGAACAATGGCAAAAGATTGAGAGAACCAGAACTATATCAAATTCATGGTTCTTCTGGGGAACAAGAAAAACATTTCTGTATCCTTGAATCAAGACATGTTATCAACAATTTCAACAGTGCCATGAACTCTGTATTACCTATATCATCTTCAAATATTCCGAATATGGATGCAAGAAACGATTAAGGCAGGTTTTCAGAATGAAGAATGCGAATGCAAGCATGAAAATATGGATCATCGAATATTAGTATAAAAATTGATTCGATAAAAAAGAGCCCATAGTCGGCTAATGTTCTAGGATAAAAATTTACAATTAGTCGATAAGTCCTCCGGAAGTTCTGGCCTTCCACACTTACAACTTCTTAACGACCCAGTAACCAGGCGCCCGATACAGTCACAGGTGTCCTTTACAGATAACATGACGGCTGACCTAACTTGTCAAACGCACACAATAAAACTACAGCCGCAACAAAAAATGAGACAGCCTTCCATTCAACAACCCTACGACTCAAAAATAATAACATGAAAAGACGGCAAAACCTTGAAAAAAAATTGGAAAGAAAATAGAGATACTAGACAAGAAATCAACGCAATTACGCCACGGCATCCAACGAACCGAGGCCGGAAAAAGAATTAACTCCCGTCCAAAAATAACCTGGAGAATGCAGGGTTAAGGGGTGCGAGCAGGGGAATAAGAAGAATAGAAGGAGCGGAGATAGATGCGGGAGAGTATGAGAGAGGAGGCCGAACAAGAAGGGAGAGAAAGGAAGAAAGATGACTAGGACAGTGGATGAGAACGATGACTAGGGACAGGGAAGGGTATAAAGGCCGCGGGATCATAACGCTCAACACGTAATGACAAAAGGCAAAGGGAGAGGGGGCAGGGGGAGGGGGTGGGAGGATGCCGGGTGGGGGGAGGTAAGGAGGAGAGTTTGGTGTGTGGGGTCCAGGAGGATGCTGTGGGATGAAGGGAGGAAAGTAGATGAAGGGAGCCCCCATACGGTCGATAAAAAGACAAGGGTTATGGGTGGAATGCAGGAGGGACGAGGGGAAGCCTCTGGGGTAGCACGGGCGGGCCCCCTTGAGAGAAGGTACCGCATGCAGCGAGGGGGGGCGGGGGGGTTGGGATAGGTGGTTCACGACAGGAGGGTGGGGGGAAGGGAGGAGGTTATGGCGGAGAGTTTCCTAGGGGGAGGAAATAGAATATAAGCAGCGTCTCCACCTTACGGGGGAGGAGGAAATCCCCGCGCCCACCCGCCGTGGAATCTCCCGCTAACTTCCTCCCCTCTACTTTTTGACGATTTTCAGGGGCCAATATAAAGACGCCCAGCCGAGACTACTATACGCAGTTTTCCCCGCCGGATTCGTCGCGGCGGAGGGAGAACTTTCATATGCACTCGGAAGTATGCTTAGGGGTACTGAGAGATACCGGGTCACGTGAAAGAAATAATTAGCGGGGAGAGTTCGCGAAATCCCAAACGAAAAGTAAACATGAGAGAAAATCGGTCGGTGATGGCTTGGCTCCTTTCATTAATAAACACTGAAGCTCAGCGGACAATTGCAATTTTTCAAGTTGCTCTAAACCGATACTGAGGAGGGCCATGATAACAAAAGTGAACGCTACGGATGAAATTGAGAATGAAACAAAACGACTTTGTTGTAACATATGACGAAACAAAAGATGGTCAATTAGTCGAGTTCATCTGATTACCATGCGTGGTCAAGCCTAAGTCGATTCGATTGTAAGTCGAAGTCTTCTTTTTAGGCCGAAATATCGACTAAAATCCGAGACTCAAGTATAAGTAGAGGTGAAAAAATTGCTGAATACCTATCCCTGTTTCCTGTTGGTTATGTTGGTTGGCCTTTTGGAATGCATTTATATCGCAAAATGGAAGCACCAAGTGCATTTCTAACAATAAGTAGTACGTTCTTAACCGAAACTTAGAACGTAAATATAACGAATTTCTCGGAGATCATTGTCAGTGGCTTATAAGTAGTAGAGATATGATTTATGCAGTTAACACGCAGAAATATTCACCCTATAAAGTCACCTTACTCAGTGAATCGACTACAGGTCCAAAATAGGTTTCCATTGACTGAAAAATGGAACAAATTTCTAGACTTATACTCAGGTACATACGGTATTCGGTTTTTTCGGGTTGAAATAAGGAAGAGATTGACACTTCAATCGGGGAAGAGAAGATGAAAAATTTACAAATAAACTTAAAATTCAAAATTTACATATATGTTAGATTAATCAGCCAGAGATCCTCATCATAAACTTCCAACTACCAAATAACCAAATGCTCTTCCACTGTAGAGGTCCACCAGAGATCACTACATAATTACAAGGCCCAAGAAAGAAATACTACCGGTAGATAGGGCCCTGTACAAGCAAAATTTATAGGATTATTAATCACTTCTAATTAAACCTACCTTAACTGATAAGATTACCCTAATAAATAATACCCTTTTACTCTAGTTCTCCCATACGCACGAAATAACTTCAATAAATATGGAGTTATGTCCTGTAGTAAAATTAATATTATATTCAGGGCACAGCATGCTGAAGTCTCCACCTAGAGACACTTAAACTATTGCGATAATTTACGAAAAGGCAAATTATCTAAGTTTGTGAGTTTATTCGCATCAAGTTCATCAGCGATAAATAAAGTCATCCATCAACGTAAAAAAGTTTAAAGACTTAATATTAAGTCTTTAAACTAAGTCTTCAGATTAATTCCACAACATGCTGAATAAAACATTTTCATGGTGTTTTTCTCTGCAATGAGTTAAATTTTGCCAGAAATATAAGCGAAAATAATTTGTTACCTTGACAAGCTTCTTTTGCTTCGAACATTTCGACATCTGCGGGAGATATAAAAAGCGAACACCTTAAGTTTAAGGCATTTGGACTCAAAAGCAAATTGCTGGTAACGTTGCTTCTTCAATCGCGGGAACAAATTACATCAACTGTAATTTATTACGAGAAACTCCATTACTACAAAGATAACGATTCGAGTTACGCCATTTCCCTTGGAACAAAAAGAATTTAAGGATAGTTAGACGTTCCGTGAAAGGGAAAAAATTTTGCGCAAAATTTAACGACACGGTCCAGCACTAAAAACCTGTTAATGAAGAACGGGTGAGGAGAGGGAATGGTAGAAATCGTGTGGGTCATCACGAAGCAGAGGGGAGAAGAGAAAAGCTTCTGCTCGCCCAAACAATCGGGAGAAGTTGAGTGACGCGGGGAGTGGTGCCAGGCGGGAGTGGGAGAAAAGAGATTAAGCACCCCCGATGAGACAAAAACAAAGCAAGAGCGCAAATAAAAGGATAAAACGGAAGCGCTCTTGCTGGGCATTGTGGACGGACGCAATCCTCTAGGACAGTGGTCGGCAAACTGCGGATCGCGAGCCATATGCGGCTCTTAGGCCCCTTGAGTGTGGCTCTTCCACAAAATACCACGTATGGGCGCGAACGTACGGTGCGATTGAAACTTCGTGATGACTGGTTTTCTTATATCTATTTTTACATACTTAATTGGTGTTTATGTTTCTTTATCTTTTGGCGAGTGCTCTAAATTGACTTAATGAGAAAACATTTCCAGAAAGATAAAATGTCAACGCGTATCGTCAAGTCGTATCTTTGCATCGTGTTCTACAATATATTACTTCCGAGCGCTTTTCCCCGTAGGAAGGACTAGAATTGTAGTTAAAAACCGCACCCCTGCACTCTTAGTGGTAACACTTTGAAAACGATCGCATAAAAAAATAATAGAATTGAAACGAAAAACCTTAAGTACTCCAACCCAAACATTAGTAGTATTTTAAATGTTCTCTAGTAGTAAGATAAGGCTTTTCCCCGTAGGAAGGACTAGAATTGTAGTTAAAAACCGCACCCCTGCACTCTTAGTGGTAACACTTTGAAAACGATCGCATAAAAAAATAATAGAATTGAAACGAAAAACCTTAAGTACTCCAACCCAAACATTAGTAGTATTTTAAATGTTCTCTAGTAGTAAGATAGATAACAAAGAGAGACTGGGAGACTATAGTACGGTTAGCTCGATCAGTGAATTTATGCAAACCTGAACAATTAAACTAATACACTCTGGAGTCAAGGTAGGCACAGAAAACAAAAATCCCACACAAAATCATTATCATTATCACTGATTCTTACTACACCCTGCGTAATATCTAAAATTAACTCCCAACAAAGAGCAAACGAATAGGATTAGATGCTCACACTCGAACAAGCACTTATTTTTGTAGTGTTTGAACTTCGAATACAGCGATTGTATTGGAATGAAAAATAAAGGTAAAATTTTGACATAATAAGCAGCTTAGGCAGAGCGTGGGTGTATGGGATTAAAGAATGGCAATGTAAGGTCGACGAAAGATGTCAGATGCGATGAAGGGAAAGATGGAGTTTGTTAGGAAGTAAGACGGTGAGGACGGGATTAGATACAAAAATGGCAGATCAGGAGATAAGGGATGCAGAGGAAAGAGCAAATGAAAGAGAGATTGCAGGGAAAGAATAAGCGGGTGAGGAGCGGAATAAAACAAAACGAATACGAGGAAGAGAGAAAGAAAATAAGGGTCAGCGCAGGAAGAGGGGATTAACGCGTGTACCCATACCATGTTTGTGTTTTCATTAGTATTTACATGGATATAGTCCGTTAGAAACATATGTATGTGACGGAGGATGAAGACGAGCATAAGCAAACATAAGGAGACGATTATTGGATTATTTCGATAACACAGCCAAAATCTTCAGCACTAAAGTAGAAATTATATATGACACAACTTCAATGGATGGAATTTTATTTTCATACATCGTATGCTTTACTTATTACAATTTTACCGATAATTTAATCGACTGCGTCCACTCTCTATTTCTTTCCAAAAATTTATCTTATCAAACACTGTTTCTCACTCTCCAAATCAGCATTCATGTCACCTCTCATCCAATCCAACTTGCCTACCCTTGCTCGCCGTCCGTGCGTACGTAAAAAATGGTATACGAACGTATGTCTAGAAACACTGACGAATGTCCTGAAATACTCTTCTACATCCAAACATACTAAAGCATCCCCATTATAAGACGGCATACACATTGATGTACGTATGCCCACAAAACATTCAGGATTAGGCGAAAAAAATGTCATATTACTTGAGAGAAACTAGGTCTCCACGTTCCTATCATACATTTCACTCAATTTACATCACATAAACACCCATGCCCTGAGTGGTGCAGTTTCCAGCCAGGTGAGACTCAAACACGCGACCTCCGGATAGGAAGACGAAAAGAAATCATGAAATCGGCAGGAAGTATACCAATCTTAAGAAGCTGATAGCATTTAGAAGTACCTGCCATCTTTGAAAGAAATAGGTGAGCATATGAGAGTACCTACGTACCCATCCATATCAACCGTGACCAGAAGGCCACCTCTGACAAAAATCATGTCCATGTACGTATGATAACCCGTACGCCTTCTTTATTTTCTTACAGGTGGCTGGAGCGGTAATCGTGGGTCAATGAGTGCACATTTTAAAATGTTTTAAGTAAGTCGAAAGACAAACATTTCATTTCATCTGTGTATGCGGTGGAACTCACTATGCATGGAGAAATGGAAATCATGCAGGAATTATATTTTACTTAATTATCTTAATCAAAACACGTTATGACTTGAATCCTCGGCGTAGTAATCGAAATGGAGGCGAAAATTATATTTAAATATGTTTTTTAGAATCTTTGATTCAGCTTGACAACTTGATAGTTATTAGCAAACATGGTAACCATAAGAAACGCATTATTTCGCGTTTATAAGAAAATGTGTACACATCTATTCAAAGTATTATAAAATATATCTCATTCGCCATAAGGCTACGCGTTGAAATAGCATGGAATTACCAAAAACCAAAAATAGGTAGAATACAATTTTTTTCACTTTTCAAAGCAGGTATCCCTAATCTGAACAAGTGTGTAAAGTTTAACGCAAATCGGTACTCAGACAAAAATCGCTCCTACCACCTGAATACACAAGCGAAGCATACGTGGCATAACACTTGCAACAGAAGACAGAGGGGGAACGACGCAGCAGGATAAAAGAAAGGAGAAGCGAACAAGAGGAGAAGAAAGAAGAGGCCGGGAAAAGAAACCTCCGCGTACGAAGAGCGAGGCGAAGAGGGATGGAAGGAAAATTAACAGTGGGAGAGACAACACGGGTCGCTGACAAGGAGTGGGGGGGAGAGGCGGCGAGAGGACTAGGGTGGGAGGGGAGAGAGGCGAAGAGGGAAGGCAAGAGGAGAGTGTGGGTGGATGGATAAATTGTCTTTCCGGGAAAAATTATGGGATCAGTCTGTCGGAAAGTAGGAGGAGCCCCCAAAAAGCATCTTCCAGAGGGTCCACTCACCGAAAACCCATGCGAGAGACTTCCTCCTCTCCCTACAGCCACCCCAGGAGCGTCCCAGAACCCCTCCCCCTTTCCCTCGCGCATGCCACCCCCACCACCCCTTTCTGCCAACCTCTCTACACCACGGGATGAAAAAACACATTCTCCCTTATCCCTCCCCATGAGCTGGGAGATGAGGATAAATAAAAAAGATATAAAAGTTACATATATATATATACATATAAAAACCTTACTTCCCACTCGTGCAAGGGAAGAGGAGGCACATAAGAGGAAGAACGGGAGTATCGCTAATCGTTTACAGGGCTGTGAACAACACGTTGCGAGCAGGAAAAACGACTACGAAGATTTTCCTCGATGGAAAATTAAAGTCGGATGGAATTAAGAAATTCGTCACCTTTTCTCTAAGTTGGTTCTTACAATTACTTTTCGAACTCTCCCTCTTGCATCGGTACATACTAGCTTAACTTCATATTTCAATGATATGTCTGGAGTAGATAATAATAGAGGATCAACCACGCGAACAATAACCAGGAAAGCCAAGGAAAGGACAAGTAAGCGAAACATTTTAGGAGCAAGCATATTTTTAAAGTTTCATCTATTTAAATATTTAACCTACTCGTATAGGTTGAGCTTTTTTTACGCTTTAGTTTGTAACTTTCATCGGTAATAATTATCTGCTCATGGAAACTAATGCTAAACATTACCGCGAATGTCGAAGCTTCCATATTTCCAAAACATTCTATCGCCCTCGATGCTTAGAGCCTAGTAGACATATAACTCATGTAACATTTTAAAGTGCTCACCACAACACACGGAATTGCAACCACAACCTTCCAACCATTCACGGAATTTTTCCAGCTATCACATCTTTCTGGAGGCACTCAATACATAGTCCACTTGATATATTATTTCCTTCACATTCAACGAGAAGCTTTTCCATTCCTCCAGTTCTGATTCTCAAACATTTTTATGAAGTCCAATCAATACTAAGAGTTCTCCAATAAGTACATCTTCCGAACCATTGCCCACATAATGGGTATCGTTCCCTGTAAGATTGTTGCCAAAATTTCATGGTTCATATTTTATATGGCTTTATGGCTTAACTTCTGAGAGGGAATATGAAAGAATTTAGTTGCATATCATTTAACCATAATCACACCTTCATATGAAAAATATAGTACATATATCCTATCAATGAGGCATGCCAGCACAATCACTTCAAGAAAATACCGTAAGTGTAATGCCACCGCAATCATTTGGGAAAAAATTTCACTTCCCAAATTCATTATATATTATCGTCTCAGTCAAGTGACAACTATTTCTGCACAAGGTTCTGTTCTTATCAAGGATCTTAGGGGTTAGAAGGAATAGGGGACCCTGGAGTCTCAATCTAGCCCCATAAAATGAAGAAATATATCTTATGTTTTTTTTAGTAACCCCCCGAGTAGACCCTGAAGGACACAGCCACGCATTAAAAGCTTTCGAACACCTTTAATGGTTTCCGGGAACTCTCGAGCGACGGCAAACGCACTTCCGAGAACCCAGAACCCCGCTGATTTCGCCTGTAACCAAATTATATTCCACCGATACGCCTCAGCCAACGCAACGCTTTATCGCGAGAAGCAGTGAGGAAGAACGAAATTTCAACTCGCGAGGTTGGAGACGAACACACGAAATTCACAGAAACGCGCGCCATATACGAGAGGGATGGAGAGAGTAAATATGTACGTATTTATTAAAAAAATAAATTAAAACACAAACGGGTGTGAGCGGCTTAAGGGAGGGATAGGAGTCTAAAGAAAGGGGAGATACTGTAGTGTAGAAAGGGGAGGCTGTGGACTGGGAGGAGTCAGAGGGAGAGAATTTCATTCCATGAAGCCTGAAACGGGACCGAAAATATGAAAAAAAATAAAAATCAATTGAAAAACGGGATTTAATATGACGACGTTACCCTCCCGAGATCTTCAACCTTTAGCTAACTCTCCCTTCCTCCAAAAACCAAATCACTGTCTTCTTTCCTTCTACCTTGCATCTCCTCCTTACATCTCACCCTTATAAATCCTGAGACACGTATTTTCCGCGGCGAGAAACCTCGAAACTCACCCCACCCAGCCTCTTCCTCATCCCCGCAAACCCTCCCACTCCTCCCGATCTCTCCCGATGGAGTCTTTATATTCCCCAGGGATTACCAGGAGTAAAAAAATAAAATAAGATTAACCCGATACAGGAAGCCACTCCGCTAACTTGGGCCGTACGAAATGAAAAATTGGGAAGTAGAAGAAAAAAAAAATATATATATCGTATGTCCCCGGGAACTGAGGAAAACCCTCCCCCCTAGGGGGGGCTGAATGCGATACGTACACACAACGAATAACTCGCCGACATTTTTCCCACTTCTAATCATGATAGAAGGGCACGTGCAGTCTAATGGATCATATGCACGTTTATACGCTCTGTACCCTTGGCGTCGGCTTACTTTGGCCGGCTCTGAATTCACAGCTTCAACCCAAGTTTCGCAAGTTTTCCAGATCACTGGTGAGGTATTTTGCACCACGGAGAACTGATGGGTAGGGTGATATTGTTGGGATAAATTAGAGAATGGAAGAAGAGTAGAAAGCGTACCACATTCAGTCGACAGAATGGGCTCTTACGGAATTTCCGTTTCCTGTGCACATTTCCTTAGGGCCGGAGTTGCGACGTTGCCAATATCAGCAGGAAAAATTAGCATCCTGCTATTTAGTATACTGACTGCACACAAAGGAGTCTTTTAACATGTAACTATTATTACCTAAAGTAACTTGCTTGAATTTAGAGCGATGTTGGAAAAGGTTTTCTCTGTGTCATTGAGATGAGTACACGATACGCAAGTTTGGCAACAGCGTCTTCCATAAGGTCAATACCGTCAACCATATGTGGCACGCTCTATAGTGAACAAAACCCGTTGCCAGCTTGGACAGCTTTTAACCTGAATTATCCAAGATCTACAATCATACTTCCTCGAAACACGAAGTCACGTCTCTACACAGTAGGTACGCCAAACCGATTCCCTTCAGATTGATAATGATCGACATTTACACGGTGAAATTCATTGAAATAAAACATCCCATAAAAATAATATTTTATGAAAATATAAAATACTATCAAAATGATAATTTCCTTGACGGTCACTTTATAAATAGAAAAAAAGAGGATTCATCACTGGCTGATACGACCCTCACCCAAGGGTCTAAATCTTAGGCAACATTGAACAATATTTTACCGGCTCATCTATTGAAGTCAATAAGAGGTCGAAGTCTGAGAAATGCATACATACTACCCATCACTTCATTTCCTTTCGGGATTGAACAGTCTAAGAGCTTATATATTACTGCTGGACCTAGGAGACTAACTCTCTTGTAATAATTTCCTCCATAATACTATATCCTTACATACCTCTTTCGCGTCTATCGCATTCATGCAGTGCTTCATACAAGTTCTCTAGTTCTTAAGACTCCTATTATTCCTTCTCGTATGATTTTCTGTCTACCCCTTACCCTACCACCTATCACTCCTCATTCATAAATCTGTTTCGTCAAGATTTAATATTTAATTATGCGCAAGATTTTCATAAAAACACAAAAAAACTATCGATAGAATAAAGCTGAATGATAATTATCAGCAACACAGCAGTTTTATGGGAAAAAGTAACCCTATTTACCCTCTTGAATCCAAACGTAATAAGGATCGGGGCACATGAGTAATGAAATCCTAGGCGCAATGACGCCGAGGACTTCCTCCTTGATCCCCACCAAACTTCAATTCACTCCCTACCGTCTTTATTTCCCCGCTACCAACTCCCGTACGGTGGCCCGCTCCTCTCTGAAGTCCCACGGCAATTATTGACCACTAAAACAACTCAGAATTCCGAAGGCAACGCGCCGCGGCGGCAAACACGAGCGTCCACGGGCACTTCATCTCTATGGAGATCAAAAGCCCCAATATATAGGGGAGCGACACCTTTTGGGAGGAGAAGGATCCAAAATTCCACCACGAACACACCGACCAACCCACGCTGACTCACGCACACATCTCTATCCACGAAGGAGAACGCACGCACGCAGGCACGGCGATGCCATGGTAACGCTACAACTCCCCTCCCCCACCCACCCCCAACGTAGTCCCCCCTCCCCTATAACCAAGGGGGGAAGGGCAGGAAAAAAAGGAAAAAAACCCACCCTCTCCAAAACGGACTCCCCCTCCAAACCATCTCACCCTCCCACGAAAAGGCTCATTAATTAATAACTTTGTGCACGGTTGCCGGGGCACACGACGCCTAATCTTACGTCCACTTTGCTCCCGGAAATACGACGGAAGATGGAGGGAGAGATGGGTGTATAATGACGCCAGCGATGGGGAAAGCGAAGGTGTATTTCCAACCTCACCCCCACCCACCTAGCGTCCTTAACGGAAAGCGACATTTATGTGAACTTTTATATTTTAGACGAGGATCGCATTGGTTTGACGGCTAGAGCTTCCAATGGCGGAGGCAGGGTTTCAAATCCCGGCTGAATTGGAGATTTTTCAGTAAAATTTCAGGCCCAGAAGAGGCTAGTGAAGAGGTTGATATAGAATGTAGCGCTGTATGGGGTATAAACGTGGACTCTGAGAAAGGAAGCAGAGCATCGGGCGTTCGAAATGTCGGTGTGGAGGAAGATGGAGAAGGTGCGCTGGAAAGGAAGACAAATGAGGAAGTGCTTGACATGGTTTGTGAAGATAGGAAACATTTGGATGAGATCAGGGGGAGGCAGGGTAGGTGGCTGGAAGATGCAATGGGTTGCATAAGACCGTGATAGAGGAAAGGATGTTGGGCAAGCGGGGAAGGGGAAGGAAGAGAATATGTTTTATAGACGGGATGAAAAAGGGTAGGACGTATGCTGAGATGAAGAAATAAATACTAGAAGTATATAGGGCCCTGCACATGTAAAAATCTGGAGGATTTTTACTGACTTCCAATAAAACCTACATTTCACCGGAGAAATGATATTCATTGCCTAAATGAATGAATGAATGAGTACCACGGCGTGAACACTAATTCTTCTTCCTCGTCAGCTTTTTCCATTTTCATGTGGGGTCCATTTTTGATAAGTCTCCTCCCCTCCTGTCTATATGCGTATTCGTCCTCCGTAAGAACTTTGCTACCAAAGGCTTTCATTAAAAAGTCCCTCCACTCAGGTTTATAGCCTCCCTCGGCTTCTCTTGCCTTCTACATTCCAATTCAATGTCACTTACCCACCTAATCGTCAGTCCATGCAATTTTTACCGGTTTTCTTAAGCTTTCTCAGATATTTCAGTAACTCTTGCTCTTTCAATTTTCTCTATCCATCGATCTATTCTAACTATCCTCAACTCACATTGTGTACACCAATGCCTGGTATCTTATACCTGCTTAACGTTATCCTCTACAAGGTCTTTACAAGCCTTTACATCACTTTGATGTTCACTGAGAGTTCTGGTTTTGTAAATTAAATCAAACTGCTGGTTAGTTAACGAGAGCGTAACCGATGGGAGAATGTATTGATGTCACTTCATTCATTCATTTGAGTATTCCACAATCTGATTGGAATATTTAAGGACAGTCTTCATCCTAACGTCTAAAAATCTGGGACAATATCTCACTTTCCCTCCTATAGATGGCTCGCCATCAAATCTTTCTCAAGTTCCTCGCATCGTCTACTTCTTATTTCGTCCAGAATTCCAATCCTCTTCCTTCCTCTTCCACACTTCCCCAGCGTTAATCCCTTGGTCACCCTCTTCCATATATATCATTAGCAAAAAATATTTAACCAGAGATAATAAATCCCGGACCTAAGTGAAGCACTCAGTACCTACGTAGGATGGAATGTCAAAAGTGCTGCCCTCTAAGCTACGATAGCTTGCCACCTCATCGGAGGCCGACTGCCGTTAAAGTAGCTATTCTTGAACTTTGAAACTGAGGGACGTTGGACTGGCGTGTTCCTCAACACTCAAGAAACCCTGAGAAGAGGAAAATTCTACTCACAAAGGCTGCTAGGAATGCAAATTTCTTCCATCTCCACGGCGATTCCCCTCGGCCACTTGTTTTAACTGCCGACTCGGGGCGATGACGTCTTCCACTATGGCCCTCCTCGGTCCTCTTGGCTCTTTCGCAACAACAGAAACAACGCAGCGACGACTAAATAAACACGTCAATCAATTACTTCCACGACCTCTCGGTCCTCACCCACGCCCAACGTCACCCCCCCCCCCCCTTGAGGCTCACAAACTGCCTCCGACCCCTCAGTAATGGGTGCGAAAGGCAGAACGGCACACGAAACGTAAAAACAAACGTCTCCTCCGTGAAAATATTTTCCCATTTTCTCTTTCATCCCCCTTCCCTTCCTGGAGTGTAAATACATACGCATACCTTTCCTCGCCACCCCTTATATCCGAGACCATCCCCCCCTACGAACGACCTCTCCGGGTCTACTCGGCGACCCCCCATTCCCCAGTTCCTCGTCCTTTCCCACGCCCTTCTCACACACGAAGGGGACCACACCCCTTCAATACAACACCAGGCACACACAAAGCTACCGAAGGCCCAACCACCCACCCACACACACACACACAGGCAAATGCGAGACAGAAGCTTAACACTAGAATTACCAGACTTCAGGAACTACTAGATACACCGACATAGCTATTTTGGATAAGGCCTTCGTATCACTAGCAATTCGATTCACGACCTCGAGTTTTCTAATTGGAAGTGGAGGAGAATGCATCGATAAACTTGAAGCAGTAATGACGATAAATTACGTTGAAGTAGCAATCAAACGCCTTTCGGAGCTCAATCTCCACATCATGTCCTATGTTCTACTATGTACCAGTATGTTAGCCATAATGGCTAATATATCATCGATATCGACATGGGAATTCTAGGCAAAACAATGCATATTCTCTAAAATATTAGCAAAGAGGGACCTTTAACAACACAAAGAAGAAAAAATATGATGGAAAGTCACGAAAGGAATTTTGCAAGGAATCCTGCTAATAAATAAATGGAAGCAAAATAGAATTAAAATTAGCCAAAAAGGCTAATTCGATAGTTCTAGTCTTACACACTCAAAACTACGAGTGGCCCTTTTCTTCCCCAAGGCTACCACCCATCCCTCATTGCTCTGCACCGTTTTACAAATGTCGATTCACCTGCGACGACCGCCTACACTATCGCGCGTTCAAGCTTAATTTTCAGTAATTATTTTTTCACCAATTGTTTTTTTATCACAGCAGGCATGTATATAAGCCGTCAGCAAGGAGCGCACGGATTTCTGCGGGAGTACATATACGCGCAAAGCAGGGAAAGAGTTAGTATTGCGCAATCGATACATCGATATTCTCCCGACACCCAATTTACGATGCTCACTCACTCCTGCCCTCCCACGTCCACTACGTCAGCGCCACCCTCCCCAGCAAAGAAACACTACGGGGGTGGATATCCCTTGGCAACGAAAAGGGTCCCATCACCCACTCCAACACCCCAAGCACACCCCCCATCCAACCAACTAGGGAGAAAGGGGATCGAGCCGGAAGGTGGTGCCAATCCGGAGGATTTGTCGCCACAGTTGTACAACGATCCCGGCGACTTTAGGGGGTCGATCTCACTTCCCAATACATGCCCAATTCGTGAAAAAGAACTGGCATGAAAGAAAACAAAACGTCAGCGCTGTACGTGAACCCTATTCCCGATTTTACACCGCATACCAGCGACAATTTTCTTGAATACGGATCTCTAGCGCACCGACTATAGGGCGTTCCAGATTTTCTTGAAAGTACGGGATCTTGTAGACATGATTTTCCCGTTTAAATCGCCATAAGGCCGGAGGAGCGATTTTGCCAATGGCAGGAGGAATATTAACAGATAGTGCTATGAAATATAATAACTGTGTATCTAAGACTATTCCAATATGGATGTATCATTTTCTAAAGTAGGTAACTTACTTAAATTTAACGAGATGGTGGAATGGTTGCCTATGTGACGGGGAAGTGAGTACGCGAATCGGAAGTTTGGCAACAGTGTTCTCCATAGGGCCTTTACCGTCAAATAAATATGGAACACTCTATGCATACGCAGAACTAAATTGAACTAGTTACGGAGAGATTAATGGTGTGATTTAACTTTTTTAGAATAGGGGATGCAATCGTCAACTTACGCTTCAACGGAATGAACGACAAAAGCGACAGAATGAGAGAGCTAATCTGTCGAGGAAACCGGTCCAATCTCCTTCTTTCTAGGGCATGGGTTTTGCCCTTTTCCACAGTTAACGCCCATCTCCTACTGTCATTTGCTATCTCCTTCCACTTTGACATCGTCTCTCCATCTTTTCCTAAGTCTCCATATTCACATCTGGTGTCACTTCATAAATTTTCTAAGTAGCTCTTGTCTCTGCCAAGCGTTAGATTTGGTCTAACCAGAGAATGACCAAGGAATAAGTATTTCTCCTAAATCACTCATTAATATTAAACAATTGAAGAAAAGCTATAACAAAACACATAGGTATAATTTTTCTTCGCCATTACCTCATCCCTTGCATGATAAGTAAATAAATTTGATCGGCTGAGCACTCCTGCAGAAAAGGGACGAGTATTATGTTGATATCGACGTAAAATAGTAATAGACAGACGACCGTTGACTCTATGAAATCATCCAGGGAGCAATCGTTATTTTATTATATTTATTATTTCTTCGTCTCAGGGTACGTCCTACCCTCCTCCATCCCGTCCACTAAATTTTTTCTTCCCCTTCCCTGCTTGCCCAGCATCCTCCACTGTATCATGGCTTTGAACAACCTAACGCCTCACATTACCTCATCCAACCACATACTTTGCCTCACCCTAATCTCATCCACTAGTTTCCTTTCCTCACCCACTATACCCCTTCCCACCACAGCACTTCGTTCGTCTTCCTTTATATCCACCGCGCCTAATCCATCCCCCTCCACACCCAAATCTCGAACGCCTGCAGCCTATTCTCGTCTTCTTTTCTCAGATTCCACGTTTATCTCCCATAGAACGCTACATTCCAATCAAGCTATTCACCAGCCTCTTCTTTGCGTCTTTACACAAACCCCTCAGAGTCCTCATGATCAGCTCCCTTCCATTACTGAACGCTTCTTTTGCTAGCGCTATATTCCTTCTAATTTTTTCTCCTGGCGCACTACTACAAAGAACTTAAATTACTCTCATCTACGTCCAAAAAACATCAAATGTGCTTTCATGAGGGTACTACGCACGGATCATCAAATAAAATCACCCCTGCCAGACACGACATGCAGAAAAACTCATGGCTTTCAGACGGTAGCCGCCGAAATACGTAAGGGTTGAAAACGACGCGGGAAGTTTCGTACGGGGGGGATTCCAGGTGGAGGGCCGGCTGTGTCGCCGGTGAGGCAGAGTGGGGGGAAGGGAGGCCAGTAAGAGCAGGGGTGCGTGCTTACAGCTGCTCCCTCACCTAGCAACGGCTGGCCGCCCCTCGACAGTCGTCCCCCCGTGAGCACCCTCTTCTCTGTTACACCCACCAGTCCTCCGAACGTCTACGGGGGCGTAAAGGAAGGAAGAGTAAAGGAAGAAAGCTTGACAGAAATTTCGGGGAAATTCCTCCCGGAGCCAAGGACGAGAAATTGAAAACTGATAAACTGAAGGAAATACGAATGCATTAAAGTGTATTACAAGGTACCACAAAATGATGATACTGAATTACCATGCACGCACAACTCCCTACTCGTAGAGATCGTCGACTTAATAACACAAAGCGTCGCACAAATCCTCGAACCAATATTGATATGACACTCCCTGGAAACACACGAAAGCTAACACTTGTGGACAATATTAATAGTTCTATTATACTTAAAACAAAGAAGATATAATACGGGCAACAAACTACATGAACAGGCCTTAGATAAGAAACAAATTGGTCGGCTAGATGGTCGACCAGAACAGCGAGAAATATTCGAATACTAGTTTTAACAGGAATGGACCATTTCAATAATGCATTTGAAACTCACGATGAAAGCACTACTTCAGAAACATAGTAAAATGTTATGAGGCATCTCTATAAGAAAATACTTGAGAGGAACGGATAGGCCATTGCTCGCAGAATATGATTGCCATATTGCTACGAAAAGAGACATAACTTTCATACTTATATTCACACACACCAAAGACGGTTTGAGTGCTTATCATGGATATAATTAATGTCGTACTTTACGTGCAGAAACCATAGTAGATGTCGATGAAAAAGAGTGAATCAAGTTACCACTGTTTCTTAATGTGATAGTAAGAAAAGCAAACATTCCTGCAAGATTAAGCCGTAAATGATCTCAGAATATGATTCACTAGCAAAAATAACATATATATAGGATATTTTTGTGATTCTGAGAGAGGCAATTCACACATTACTTGACTTCTTTATATCCACTGTCTTTTCCAATATCTTAATTTGTCTACAAGTTTCCTCTTTCCCATTCACCACGACCACCCCAGCGTTATCGCATCAGATCTCCCACATTGCCAGGGGAAGTCCAAAATGCCCAGGCGACTGCCAAAAGTATCATTATCAACCTTGCTCCTCTCACATCGTCACATTCCCAAGGCATTTATAGCTTCTCTTACGCCCCCCCCCCCACGAAGCCTCCCAAATGTAAGTACGCAGTATGAGAAATAAAAGAGAGAACTTGCAGATGTAAATGCAGGCAGGAAAAAGTTTTCACCCACCACCCAAGGACATCGAGACCCGTAAGCGCTATGCTGGGCGATGGGTGCGAGGAAGGAGTTAAGGGGGTTGAGGGAGAGAGAGAGAAGAAAAGATAAAACAAGGAGAAGCAGCTGGATATGGTTTGGAATGGTGACAGTGAGAGTTATGGGAATACAATGAACAAATAAAAAAAGCGGTAAAAGATTGAATTTAAATAAATATACAACTAAACAAATATACGATACCAGTGCTCATGTTGATGAAAATATATGCATGCTGGAATAGCTATTCATACATTCCGGAAAATGTACATATCCACGCAAACAAATATATAATATGGTGAAACTCACCAGGTGTGAAATACAATATTCGGAAAATGATATGCATTCAATATCTGAGTTATGATCTATAAAAAACAATATTATGCGGAAAGTTTATAGTGAATTTTACTTTTATTCCTTTGAATTCCGCTTAAAGGAGCATGATATAGTTCGTTTCTCAATTAGTTTCAAATTAATCCATTGATTACAGAGTTATTACAGTCACAAGGCATGCAAAGACAAGTAATTTTTACCATTGCTTAAACATTTCTCCTCTTCTAGAGTAAAGGCTGCATCCTAAATTTTGATAAAAACATTTAGACTAAAAAATAGCTGCTTCTATACGCGCAAATACGGTATGCAGTGGGGGGGGCAAGGTACAGAAGGGGACAGCAAGGCGATGGAATAAAAAGGAGGTTTAGGGAATGAAGAGGAAGGAGGAAGGGCTGGCTCCAGAACACTGAAGAGAAGCCGAAGGGTCTCCCTCCCCTAGGGTCTCCAAGGGTGTGTGGTGCGGGCCGGGTAGGGTGGGAAGGGATATGAAGGGGGTTCGGGAGAAAAAAGGGAATAGGGCACGGCGACGAGGGATATAAAGGATCCACTAGGGCCGAGGCAGAGGCGGTGACGCGCAGAGTAAGAAGAGGGAAGATGTCCCTCCCAACCGATTATGCCCCCGGTACAAAAGGAGTAAGGGGTGGGACGGGGTGAAAAAAGAGAAATGGCAGGGGGTGGGTGACAATGGGGGGAGGAGGGTTGGGGGACGCGGCAAAGACTGCCGGGAAAAGGATGGGGTGGAGCAAGAGACAGGGGAGGGTGGGCAGGAGGGAGCGTTGGGGGTAGGAGGAAAAAGAATAAGGCCAAGCAGGAATTCTGGGCAATCGAGGAAAAAGAATGCCGGAGTGTGAGGCAGGGAAATGGGGGAGGCGAAAAATGGCGCGCCCTGGGGGAGGAATGCGGGGGTGATGGGGGGCGGGGGCTGGGGTGGAGAATGAGAGAGGCAGAGAGAAGAAAAGAGAAGTAAGGAGCAGGAGACGAAGCAGCGAGATGTAGTGGGGGATATATAATAGCGGAGTTATAGGAGGAAAAAGAAATATGGCTCATGTATAAGTACATACGTATTAAAGCACATAAGTATAATGTGCTAGCACGTGTGTTGGCGTAGATATGGGTGCTAAGACAGTTATTTAAGCGGAGGAGAAAAACTTTAATAAAGCCATAAACAGATACGTAATACGGTTCTTGCCCGTGTATTCCTGCAATAAATGCTTTAAATATCATATTTGAAAATGTGTGCACGCATACACTAAGTGCGCATTGTCAATCCGTCTTTGAGGCGTCTAATACAGTGATAATATACACACGTAAAAATGTCATATACGTTCCGAAAAATTTTAAGTGAGCACGTCAAGAAAATTAGGCCAACGTACATTAGCAAACTAATTTTAGCAAAATTAGTTACATATCTCAAAGGAGCACGACCGACCAAAACGGATATAAAATTTAGATATCTAAATCTTGTTTGATAGAAGAAACATTCGCTTCAATACAACTTGGAAGAAATAATGAAGAGGGAAAATGGAAAAATGTCTCAATGGCGTCGCCATGGAAATCGTAACGAAAAACGGATGCGTTTGCACTGAGTCTGAGCTAAAAGTTATTGAATATCTCGCATTAGCGTCGGAAGAGACTAAAATTCAATTGAACTCTTCCTGAAATCATATAGAAACGGAATAAAATTGCTACGCGGAATGGAGCGAGTCGAGAAAATCAAGCCGTAAAAGAATAATATAAGACCCAACAAAACAGTGGCCAATGTAAATACCAAAAATAAATTTATGCTAAACGGCAAAAAATATCAAGTAAACAGCGCTTGAAGCTCACATCTCACCCAAGAAGTTCACATAAAATTTTAATTTTTGGTAAGATCATTAAGAAATAATAATTAATAGATTTTTAATTTTAAATGTACTCGATCACGCAGCCAAAGGCAAACAATTATCTGTATTGTGGATATAGCGAGTAGGTCCTACCTGGCTTTCTGAGCCAGGTAGGTTTTCTCGCTTCATTTCATTGTCAACAAAAACATCCCTCATTCCAAATTCTAAATCAAAAGCCGCACACACATTTTTGGTAAATTCAGAGGCTAAATAATAAATGACTTTCTATAATAGTAGGTAACATCCGCAGCGGTGATCTGAGCCACCATTAAAGAGATACATCGGAGAGCGATCGCTTTCAATGACCAACGACCATTTCTCTCGCACGTGGGAAACCTCTCTCGAATTGATTGATGCGAACGAAGGCGAAAAGAGAGGAAGAAGGGAAAAATGAGGAGAGGCAAAAGGGAGAAGAAAGGAGGAGGCAAAAAAACGAGACAGGCGCCAAGGGGGGAGAAGGGCTGGACGAGCAGGAAGGAGGACTTCTGGACGAAGGGATTGCAAGTCGAAAAAAGAAACGAGTGGCATACATGGAGTTGGGAGACCGGAGTTTCTCGCTGGAAGCTCTACCTCCTAACCACTACCCTTTTACTTCCCCCCATGTCCACCATAGCGACTGGGGACGCCCCCGAGCTGTGGCGGCAGGAGGGACAGAAAGAGAGCGATCCACGAAGTAGATATGGGACATTTCGGCACAATTCGTTCTCGAGGAACGAATCTACCGAAAGAACCGGACTGAGTGACTCCGGGCGTTGAAAAATCTCGTCCCAGCGAACGAGCGGACTAAATGGGAAAAAAACGAAGGGAATCAAAGGTCCTAAATTAAAATTTAAGATTTATCGAAATTGTCAAAAAAAGCAAAGGAAATATGAATCCTACGAATGCAGTTCCGTCATCCAGGTGACCAACGACGGGGAGGATTTAAATATCGCAAACACGTGCGTGTTTACCGAGGTTCAAAGTCCAAGTGTGAACTCATAGGAGTCCTATTTACTTAGCTTTTATTGACAATTGGGATTCTACTTTAATTTAAACTAACTTGCCAATTGCTCTCTCCTTGAAAAAGGTCCAAAAAGTGGTGTTTAACTGTAATTTCTGCTGGTACTAATGCTTAGAGGATGGAGTAAATATACAACAGAAGCAGGTATTCATAGTTTGTTGGAGTGACGGATTCCGCGGATACGTCCAGATGGTGAAGGTTTTCTGTGATTTCTACAACGTTTGTTCATGTCCTTCGACGAAAGTTTCGCCAGCACTACAGCTAGCTACTTCAGTTCTGAAGTAAAATCGAGTCAGTTTCAGACCCAAATTAGCTAGCTGGAATGCTGGCGAAATTGTCGTCGAAATACAAGGAAAAAGGCAGTTGAAACCACGGAAAATCACCACCATGTATGTATAGCGTGTTGCATAGGCAGATTATTTATTATTAAGGTAATCTACCGGTTAAGGTAAATGTAAATGGGAGTAAAATTTCTCTACAGCAGCACTCGTGCAGAGCCCTTTCTACCTAAAATATTTATTTCTTCTTCTCATCGTACTTCCTACCCTTCATCATCCCATCCATAAAACATTTTCTCTTTCTTCCCGATACCCAGTAACCCAACACCCTCCCCTCAATGTCGGTTTTAAGCATCCCTTCACCTCTCAGTACCTCTTAAAACCACCCACTGTACCTCCTCCTAATCACCCCTGAGAAGTTTCCACTCCTCACTCACCATACCAATAATTTCGTCGTTTGTCTTAGTATGGGGCAAAATAATAATGGGAGCCGTAAGTTATTGGTGGCACTAAGGGGCTTCTAAGGATAAGGAAGAGTTTAATTAAAATCCATCGCCAATGGTGCGATGCTCCCACGCTTAATTTTAAAAAGTGCAATACGTGAGATACTGAGTGCAACTAAAAAAATATCACCAAACGAACGACTCTTTACACTCGTTCCTTTAAGTGAACGGTAAAGAAAGGAACGAGTCAGAGAGAGGAACGAAACAGCTCAGTACTAGCGTAGGTGGGTCGAAGATATCCAAGGGGAGAGGGCGGGTGGGTTAATACGGAATATTGCTGCGGAAGGTTTGAAGGGTAGAGCAGGAGCTCAGGGGAGGTTAAAGGGGGAGGGAAAGGAATGAAGAAAGGGGAGGGTGGAGACGACAGGGGTGACTACTACTTCCGGGCGATTTGCGGAAAGCCAGGGACGGACACACGTGGAAGGCAGCATGGGGGGAGGGGCGATTTTGGAAGAGGACTCCCCACCTATGCCGCATCTCAATAGAACGTCTTCGCAATTCATACTCATTTCCCAACATTTCACGTCAAAACTTTACGCGGTAATGCACCGACCAAGAGACTTTCCTTGAGATTATGAAATGAAGGGATGGCTACAGAAAGGTTGAAAAGAAAATATTAAAGGATTGAACTAAATATCGTGCTTTTTAGGCGGGGAATGAGGAAGGAATGTTTTTTCCACTCGAAGTGACAACATTGAAAAAGGAGGGCAGTATGGGAGAAAGCATTGAAACAGAACCAATAAAACTGATGCTAGGAGATTTTTCTCGAGACTGTGAAATTTAGGGAAGGATGTAAACAAAACACGAGAAGATTGAGGCAAATACCGTACTTTTTATGCGTGGAACGAGGGAGGAATAACTTTTGTTTAATCGACGTGACTACCCAAAACAAAATAGGCATGCAATGATAGCGCCGTTTGCAATAAATAATAAAAAAAATCAATAAAACTGACGATATTGTGGAAATAATGGACATAAATATTGAAAGAAGAAAGAGTAGTTTTCACAGACGTTTATTATGTTGGCACGATGTGCGTTTCATCACAGTATATGTGTAGTGATGTTCCACATGGCCATGCCACAGCGAGAAAAACGCGTGTTGGGCTACGACAATAAAAGTTTTAGGGAAAAATTCAAAGTTTGTTATTTCGCTATGCAAAACAGAACCAGTATTTCTTGCCCTAACAACCAAAATTTACCTATTTTGACTATGTCTATCCCAAAAGGAAACGGAGAGGTGGATAAGCATTCATGCGCGTATGAAGTGACACCAATTTCAGTTACGACAATAAAATCGGAGATGATTTGCCCCTTATAACCATTAATATAACGGCCGAGCAACAGGCTGATGCGATGGAAACATCGTTTCTCGGTCGATTACCCATATAAATTATCATAGAGCTCGGCTAGAATTCGCATTGGTGATCGCTCAATTCGCCCGAGTTTCCCGCAAGTGGCATACGGTGAGTTCGATGAGATATTAAGCTGTCAAAGCGCGCCAAACAAAATCACTACTTGGAATACGAAGATAAGACGTCTTATAGAAATATGGCAAAGCCATCTGGAGGGATGAATTTCCAAAGCAAGATGAATTTGAGAGAGATGAAACGACATTTGGCTTTACAAAACGAAGCACACAATTCACCATCCGCTCCTACGGTCTGTTAAAAGCGTCCTGGGGAAGCTTATAATAGACATGGATTCTGAAAATAACAGCATGCTCGTGTCAAAAACTAAGTTCCAGTATTTGAGAAATTCAAAGCGAAATATTCTCTCGACGCACAGAGATGGACGGAGTAGAAGCAGCATGCGCCCCCACGGTGAGCACTAGAAATATCTACACAAAGAAATGCCTCAGCTAAACGCTCATGGGTGAAAAATAACTTGCGATACCCGCTTCTACCACCCTCCCCACACTGCCAACATCAAGACAAGAGTCAATATAAATCCAGCTTGTTCAGAAAGAAGAACCAGCACCATCCAGGGTACACACACAAACACACACACAGAGAAACGACCCGGCGAATTGAAACTAGTACGCCTCACGGAGAAATAAAGGAGGGGAAGAAAAAAAAGAATAGAACGATTCGGGAACCGACTTCATTCTACGGAACACTCCTCATTTCTGAGTTGAAAGGGGCAGTATAAAATAAAAACACCGTATGCCTCTCAGGTATTCCCTTAACCAGCCGGCCGGCCGCCTCCTAGCGCTCTACTGCCCGGATCCTCACAATGGAGACGGAATTCCAAGGATGACCGACGCACGTACATGGGGTGGTGGGAGGAGGGGTCACCAAGCGTCGGAAAGAAATGTCTCCAGGGTCTCTTCATCGGGGGTGTGTTGACCCGTGACCGGAAGGGTGAGTGTGTGTGATGGGGGTAGGGGAGGGAGAAGGATAGGAATGGCGGGCTCACTCTTGAGAGAGAGAGAGAGAGAGACCCTTGAATTATCAAAACTGGTGGCCGTGGTATTTCTCGTGGAACGCCGCGCAGATTCGCATGCCTCAAGGGAGAAAGAGACCCAACACTTCCCCGGGAGGCTCAACGGTTGAACGCCTCGCAATGCGCACCTTGGGGCATCCTCAAGACTTCATCCGAGACGGTGGGTGTTCCGGAGCCAATTCGTACAATCCTTACAGACTGGCCCAAAACTTTTCCATTCGATCAATTGGTTTGTTGGTTATTCGGAGAGACGAGGAACGAGTAGGGTCATTTGCGCCATGACTTATAGGGGGGTAAATTGGCGAGGGATTACATTACGTCCTTCAAGGGATCGAGAGAAACCCGGCGTCAGCATAAACCAACCCATAGAGAAAATTCGAAAATTAGAAAAAAAAAATAGAATCGGTCCTTCAAGGTTCTCCCATAACAGTACTCAGCAAAATAAATTCCATGATATGCAGACATTTCAGCCTTGAATAAAAATGGCCAACTAATCACACACAACCAAGACTTATCATCATGATCGTAGGCTTTCTATCGAGTATAAGCAGGCCGGTGACATTTTCAAGAAACAGAAATTCGGAAAGTTTTCAATCTTCAAATATACTTAACCGATGAAATTATGAAATATCCTTCTTTAGGCATTCCTATATCCAACCTCTCTTCGTACCATCAATATCATCGATTTTATTCTGGTATCTACTTACCATTCACCAAACTTCTACTTTGCAACAACTGCAAATAATTTATCACTATTTCACTTACAGAATGATAGTAAAGTCGGCATAATTGATGCATGGATCAGGAAACTTACCTGCAAAGAAAAAATTAAATAAATTAGTACGGGGACAAAAAAAAATCAAGATAAATTACCTCAACACAATCAATTGAAAACTGACAGATTACTTTGATATGATTATGGTTAAAAACGAACTGATTTCGTAATTTTAATAAAGCTCGCATGAGATCTGTTTAGAGTAAATTCTATTTTTATTAAATTTGGAAAAGCCCCATTTGCCCCTAGAGCCTTGAGAAGTTCCTCATTTTTATGGGCAGCCTTGACATGCGGACTGCATAGCATCAGGGATACGCGCATCACAGGTCTTCATGAGAGAATGTAAGTACTACAGGGAAATGGACTTTTTTAACAAGCTATAAACAGTGATATGATGAGATGCACATTTTAGTGCAATGCACAATAATCCGAGGACTATACGTGGCACAATCAAAACAGGCGCACAGTCAAAACAGAAAGTGCATATTAAAATGTAGCTCCGACAGCAGAATTCAATGAAATTTCATAAACTTTTTATGAATATTAAATACGTAAGAAACAATGTATATATCACTTTTCAATTCCAAACAGAGTTATTTAGCACCGACAAGTTTGGTAACAGAGCTGAAACTCCAGGTGATAAGCATTATCTTCAAAATACGACGAAGTACCAGCTGGTATTTGAATGTATCACATAAAACTCAAAAGCTGTTTCCCTCGCAAGCATTATTAGATGCAATTTTTCCAGAACCAGGAAAACTCGGGCCCCGAACTACCTAAAAGGTTCATATAGAGAAGTTTCAAAAGAAAATACACTGGAAGTGCGCCCGGAAATGTCCTCTTCGCGCAAGAAAATACGGAAAATCAAACAAAGATCTGGATTCTAAGTGCACGGTCAACAGAATGAAACCCCTATCCACGAAGGGGAACTGACCATGAACCACCGCATAAAAATGCTGGATCCGTAAAAGCATCTTAGACAAATAGGAAAACACGGACCAACGTTCGAAGTCCAACGTTAAAACATACAGACACATACATGCGTCCAAATGGTTGGCGTATGGTTATTGATCCCTCGGTAAACATGTCGTAGGGACAAATTTTCACTTTTTATTGACAAAATGATAAAATAAATGCATGGCCAGGCATAAGTCGGTGGAAGATCGATACATGTATCCTCTCGTTCCCGTGAATGGTAAAAAATGTGAAAAATGAGTTGTAAACGGTGCCTTAGATGCGGTTCAACGGCCGCTACTCATCACCAAAGTAAAATTTTAGCGCCAAACGTGCACACAAATATCTAACGTTAAAAATTATACGAAGGTATATTCAGTATTCTATGATTTCAGGTTTGGCAACCGCTTTCATTTGCAACACATGGTATTCATTATTACTGAGAGGCAGGCGACACTTCCTGGTATTTTGCTACGTTAAGCATGGTGAAATGAATCACTTGGTGGAAAACCATTAGGTAAGTCCAATAGTGCCAAATGGCTTCTTTTCACCATGCTGAACGCATTATTAATATTTCAAGCATAAAAATTATGATTTTTTTAGTTTAAAATTCCTTTGAAATAGGACCAATAAACGAAGCATTTATCAGTCAAATCGAGTATCCCTCTACCACAAGTAATAGCAACATTCCTTCCTTGAATCCTATCATTTTAAAAAGACGGCTTTAGGCCGCATATCTTCCCTGTAGACCCTCCAAAGGTACTCGGAAATCTTCTAACAATAAGTGTATAAAGGTCAAAAGATGGATGAAGAAGTAAAAAATATAGCATGGCATTGAAATGTGCTCCCATATTCCGTGCTTTCGTGCAAATGATTTTCAGAGCAATCTGAGGCTCGCGATTAATGATTGGAATCGGAGTTTATAATACCGAAATCTTCGAGCGTGAAAAATGGCAATCTATTCTTGGTTTAGAGCTAATTCTCAGCGGATTTTAGATACTCTACTTTCTATGACGACAAAGTACACGTTGAACGCATACAAACTTTCACAACAAAAATCAATAACCGAAAGAAAAGTCAAGCTCGAGCTGCTACTTAGAGCTACAAAAAAAAGCTGTTCAAGTGAAAATTTTGACCACCTAGCGGATGCAAAGTGATTCGTTCGCGCTTGTTGCGGTAGAATTGCTGATTAGAACATTCAACGACTTCCGAAAAGGGACGATACAAATTGCTTAGATTGCCTCAGGATTCAACGTCGACGGATATCGTGTTTTTACGACAAACAAATGAGTTCCATCGTCCGAGGAACCTAAAACCGTCCGAGGGTACCCCTTGGGACGAACACGACTCCCAGCAGACGACGCCATGGGCACCCGCTTGCCAGAGAAATAGGAGAACGGAGAAATATTTTGACCAAGGAAATGAAAACGGAAAGTCGAAAGAAGCATACGAGAGGGAAAGAAAATACCCACCAGGTACCTACTTATAGAGGGAGTTACGAGTGGAGGAGGTATTCTGGCGAGAACGAAGATCGAATGAGACTAGAAATGTGGCCCAGAATGAACTAAGATGCTGTCACATACGGGAGCATGTTGTATGTTAAACATGCATAAAAATATTTTATGGAAACTCATGTAATTCCTTCTTCAATTTTACTAAAATAAAAGGTCTTATCAAAGTAAAATCTTAAAATCTTACATTAATCCCGACATCCTCCAATATTTATTCATGATTCTGTCGAGAATTTGTCCAAAATTTGTCCAGAATTTTTGGAGTCCTTCCCAATACAACCCCACTCCAATTCAGAGCTAAAAGTTACTATCAGGATAAATTTGGGTCGCCAAACTGTTACATTGAAGTCCCAAACGTAGAACATAAGTAAAGATACCTAAATAGAGACAAAACATACTTATATGTTGTATGTACCTTCAAAGTCATAAATATTTACTATTAGGCTTAGAAAGCTATTCAAGTAACAGTACATCGTCAGTCTCATCAGGCGAGATATATCGCTGTCCCAATGACGTTTTTTGTTGAGAGCGGACTAATAACTTAAAATCACATCTCAAAATCCGGATTCGTACGAAAGATACTTGAATCAGAAGGTGGCTTAGGGTCGTGAGTGGTAGGGTGGGGAAGAGGAATCCTTATCCGTGGGAATAGCAGTGTGTGTGTCCACCCACAGAAAGACCTCTGAAGTAAAGAAGACGGTGAGGCTAATCTCTTAACACGTGGGAGTTAGCGACGATCGCATTTCGGAGAAGCGAGAGACACCGAAGGTCGCAATGAGTCCGTTTTTAGCCGAGGATCTGGGAATATCTCAAACGAATAGACACACATGTGAGAAGTACGTCGAAGATAAGGCATCTCCCCGGACGAGATTCCTTTGGCGAGAGGATTCCCGAAAGGGCTCGGGGCCCAAGTTATCCCACGCAGCGTACACGGCCGCGCATTTAATAACCGATGCAGAGTGCCTCGACCAATCGGATTTTATCTAGAAGTTACCTGCGAAACAACAAACTTGCGGCTGATTAGCCGATGTTCGGGTAGTATGTACACTACAAACGTAGCTCAGCAGTTGGCCGGACGGTATCAGATACAGCAGTGCTACTAGTTCCCTCCGTTAAAGAGATAAATGCTAACTATTCAGCCATATCCTCCACTTATTCTCAAGGACTTTGAGGGTATCATGGCTGCAAGGAGTTTCTATTTTTGTGACCTTGGATCACAACTTTATTTTCAAAGCAAATTTACTTCTGCATAGAGCAAAAAAATTAATTAAAATCGTTTCATTGCCTCTCTTAAATCTCAAAAAATAAACCCAACAAATATTAGTCGCAGAAAATATGAAAACATTTTATACTTCAGTTTACATCACTGAATGTTTAGTCCTCATCTACATGTCATCTGGTCCGATTTACCTAAACCACTCATACATTACATGCGTACTTCAACATGAGATAAAATGCAGCTCCCTATGCCCATTTCTTAGAGCATGGTGTTAACAAAATTTCAAGTAAGAGGAAAAGAAAATATAACCGATCTAAACAAATAATGAGATTATCTATGAAATTAAGCACTAAAATTGAGAGAAGGGGCTCAAATTGAGTACACTGAACAAAAATAGAACGTAGAACCGACGGATTAAAACGTTGAAGTGCACATCTGGTCAACATTTTGGTTTTAAGGGAGATGGTGATGCTATTCTCCAGAGTTCTTCACGGATGAAGCTTAACACTGCATCAAGAAAGGTCGGCCCACGAGAATAATATTGGAATGCAGATTTTTCAAAACATCGAACCTCGCACACATCAAATAGCGATCACAATCGTAAGGAGGGGAACGCGGAAATTTGCAGGGTTCGCCAGGCCCAGTTAGATGGACGAGCTATGTGCTTCTAGCGGAGTGCACAACCCTAAGGGGGTGGACAATGGGATGGTTGGGGTCGGTGGAGACGCGGCCGACGCGACTGTAACTTGGTTCGCCGGACTCGCATAAGGCGAAGCAGGGGGGACGGGGAGACGAAGGGAGGGGGCGGACCCCCTCAACAGTGGAATCGGTCAAAGGACTCACTTGTCTGTCTCCTGTGCCCCCGGACACGTTTGTGATACGGCGAACTGGACCTGAGGGGGACCTCGGCAGTGGAAGCGACAAGGTTTGAGCAGGGAGGGAGAGAGGGGACAAGATATTTCGAATAGATGGATAGGGGGGGGGGGAAGAGAGATAAAAAGATGCAATAAAATCCCCCAAAATAAATCTATTTTTTTTTTTTCCTTTTTCTGAAGAAGGGCGGCGCGTGAGGAGGGAGTTGGGAGAGATACCGGAGAGAAACGAATTTCACAAGTTCCGTGAAAGCGAGAAAAAGGGAGATTTATTCCCCTATGCCTCGCAGCGCTAAAATGAGGAAGGGACCGACAATGGTGCGTAACAGAGCCGGAAAAAAGGAGGAATGAGGACCGCGCAAATGGGGTTGCAAGATGCGGAACAAGAGCATAGAGACAGCGTCCAGTGAGCCAGTAATTAGCATTTGTATCCAATTACGGCAACCTGTCATGCTGATGAGCAAACACTAATGATGACAATGTGCAGGGATCAAAATTTTATTCGCGGACATTCAAAAGTTATGGTAAAGCAAAACGGTGAAATAAACTGATGACGATTAAATAAACAAGGATTCTTGGAAAATATTAACGTGATTACTCTCATTCGGTCCATGACGTATTTAAATGATGTTAAAATGTGAAATTTCAAGAAATGTATTCCATATTGATTTAAGAATAAGCTTTCTAGGTGATCATTATTGTACTATTTCACGCTTGCACCTCTTCAACTTAGAGGTATTTCATGATGAATACTTTAAAACACTTATTTTCACTTCAATAAACAAAAAACAGAAAACCCTGACTTCAAAGCAACTTGAAAATAATTCTATGAATTTAACCTTGGGTTGCACTTGTTTTATCGTTCTAATTTTTTAAGTTGAAAAGGGTGAAATCAATCACTGAGTTTACATTACCCAATCCTTTTTTACAACGACTCCAGTTTTGCGAAAAAAATCGCCTGAGCTACCTGACTTAAAAAACATGAACTCTCAAGTCGAATGTAAAAATGCTTGTTGAAGGAACACGCTGAGTCCAATACTAAGGAAGGAAACTAGTGTTTCATTATATAAAGGAACAATAGCAAAAACATCCCTCGTGGAGTTACAGCGAAGGTAGAGAATCATTAAAAGCCTAATATCTACCAGGTGTAAATCATTTAGGCCGGAAGGAATACGCTGCAGCATGGGCACAGTTATGATTTATCGCAGAGCACAACTACGTTATCCCTAAAAGCAGGGCAGACGATGTCCCTTTGATACCATGCCTCGCCAAAACGGAACAAGAGTGAATGAGAATTCTTTCGGCACGCAAAGACTCCGGTGACCTCTTTACGACCAATAAATCTCTACCTTACACAAGGCGCACCATGCATTAATAACCACGGATGGCACGCCACAAGTAGTAAAACTCCCAGAGCATTGTGCATTACAGGGAATCAATTCTTCGTTCAGGTGGTGCCCTTAAGGTGGGAAACAGCACACAACCAGATTTCAAGATCCGAAAACACAAGTGATGCATGTGCATTTAAAATCGATTTAACTGAATTATTACTGAGGCAAAGGCAAATGTACATACAAAAAATGCAATGAACGCTAAGTGGGGAATAACATTTGCTCCAAAAAAACGTTTTGCTCGGCCTATTAGTTCACGCTATTAAGATATAAAGCAAAGTAAATAGTTAATTTAGGTACAACGCATTTAAAATCTTCTGTAGCAATTGATGGAATCAATAAAACTAAAACAACTAATTTCGTATCATAATTAAAGCGTTTCCATTGCAGTAATACACTATCAGTGTCGTAAAATGGCCCCAGCGTGGCAGCGGGGTCAAGTCCTCGCCTGCTAACCTGAGGGTCGCGGGTTCGAGTCTCACCTGGGTGAATTTTTCACCACCCAGGATGTGGGTGTTTATGTTCGTCTAACAAATTGATTATAAAAAGTAAGAAAGGACTGTATAAACCTATATTCCCTTGCAACAATAAGACAAATTATAATTATTAAAATGTGTCATTCCTAGCTAAAATTTGTTCTTTCCGGCCCAACTCTAGCTAATACGTCACAGTAGCGTAACCTAATGTTGCCTTTCTCATAATTATCTAGCACTACAGGATACACTGTACTTAGAAAAGATTACTCCACATCATTTTGTGCGCATAAAAATTAGGAGAGAGAGAACTGTAGAAGAGTTTTTAAATGAGGTTATTAAGGCGTGATTAATCACAGACCTGGAACATGTTTCACCACTACGAATAGAAATTGTGTGAGTTTCACCCTTCAATAATAATTGTTTTAATTTACGAAACAATACCCGATTCATTATTACACATTTACTTAAAAAATCCCAGCAAAAAGTGCCTCCACTGACCAGTAAAAGCTAATACTCTAAGAAGAGCACATTTTTTTACGTTTACTTGATGCAGATCTCACTAGTTGAGTTAAAACAACCTAACCATTGCAGGACCCATATCATTTCCCTTGGGTATTCCACCAGCTGATTTAACTCCAATCACACTCCGTGAAATACATGATTTACACTCGAAAAAAATTAGTAGAGCCAGTATTTTACATTCCAGCCAGTGTTGACATTTTCACAAAAGCTGAAACATCCCCCCAAGCCACCCCTAAGGAATGTGCTAATCCTTCCACGACGCTCACACCCGCGCGCGTTATATCGCCGTGAACGATCTGAGTCGCCCACCGATTCGGCGGGACACAGCCGGGGAGGGAGGGTAGGGAACGCGGGAGGTGGAATCGATGATTCGCCTCCTCCATTGATGCGCGAAGTGAACACCCAGGATACCCGGTTTTAGTAGCGTGAAGAGGGGGTAGGAGATGTGGCTGGGGGTGGGGATGGGCGAAGGGCGCTTAAAATCACAAACACCCTCGAAGTTTTTTTCTCACACCTTCGCCGAAATCGGGAAAAAATATCGTTTCCGATGCATATAACAGATCTTGGATATTACACGTTTTCAGAGACAAATTTAAAATTTCCAGAATAGGGAAGTCGTTTTTGGAATGCAGGGAGATTCAGATTATTGCTATGGTATTCTACCGGTTAAGGTGGGTTTAAAAAGGGTAGAGAGTAATAGGAGATTTTTACAGGCCTTGAACCCATATATATTTAAATAATTTCCTTCTTCAGCTCACAAATGACATTATATGTCCTCCCTCTCTTCATCCTGTCCATAAAACCTATTATCCTTCTTCCCCTTCCCTCAAATATGTATTGAACAAAAGGATTATTATGTCGAAAAATGAGTACAAATATTATTTGAATATTTAATTTCTTGTTTCAATTCATTCATTGGCACTACAGGTTAAGGTAGGTTCAAGTGGAAGTGAATAAAAATCATCTACATTTTTACACGTGCAGGGCCCAATCTAAAAATGTATATATTGTTAGATTTGATCTATCTATTGTTAAATTAAATTAAACATTAAATCTAATAATTAATCTCTTGCGTCTCAACTCTGAGACATAAGTCTCTTGTTGGCGACGATGTCGGCATGATCGCCGAAACATTCATACATTTTTTGTGAGTGTCCTTCAATGTATTTTCGTGTGCCTGTGTTTTTAAAACTATATTTATATTTGTGTTTGTATTTGCTGATACATTTTAGAATGTACCTTTAACCACGAGAATTAAAATATCCGAGAACAATGGCGTTTTTATTTCGCGATCCCAAATTCAAAAGAATTTCTCAAACATTTCTACCCCGTCTTGAGCGCAGCAATCGGTGGAGGAAGAGATATCAGGGGGAGGTAAAGGAGAAGGATTGAGGGGAGAGGTGGCAAGGTCTTGCGCGGAGGTTAGACGTGGCGTGAAGGGTCACGAGCCGGATTCGCAAGAACACCAGGCCTTTTTTGAAAAGACACGCCCGAGCGGGCAAATGATTCCGCGCTTTCGGTGGAAGCGACGACACGGACGGCGGAACTAAAAGGGAGAAGAAGAAGAGAGATAGATATACGGAGATAAAAAAAATAAAAAAAAAACACGGGACAAAAAAAAACGAAATAAAAGCGCTCAGCTCTATTCTTTTTCGGCCCATCACCGTCTTTTGTCACCGTCGCTCCACGGTCGATTGAACGTATGCACGGCGGAGTAAAGAGAAGAGCCAAAAAAAGATAAAAATGAGTACCTACGTATTCAATCGCCTTTAATCCTCCGCCCTCCCATAAAAAGAACAAAATAATAACGATAATAAAAAGGAGAGGCGAGGAGAGTAGTACGCCTTGCTGATCAAATGCGATCCAAAAGGCGGCCTTGAGATGCAAATTTTTTTAAAATTCATTTCCACTCCCAAGGCAAGCAGACAACAACGGACGCGATGAATCCGCCCAAGGAACAAAGCTCCACGTGAACTCTTCTCGGGGAATCCGAATGTGAAAATCGAGTGAAACACGGGGCGGATTTAACGAGCTGGCGAGGTTTGCTTTGATGATGGTTTAAATGACCTGTTTGTGCACAAACAGTCAGGGGATGCCAGCGGCAAAATTCAGTAGCAGTAATTTCAATCTGCTTCCTCTCGCGTGCTTTTGGCACTCGAAAATGTTTACACCAATTTTTTTTATCTGTTTAACATTTCCGTAGGGGAGAGGGAAAAACTTCATTAAATTTAGACAATCTGAAACATACTTTCACCATCTTGGTGAGAAAAGGGCAATTAAAGAGGACGAAAAGAGGATAAGAACGAAAGAGTACATTTTTTGATAGAAGAATGATAAATACCCGAGTATAAAAGAATGAGCAGAGGACAGAAGCCAGTTGACAATAAGAAAGAAGAAATGAGTACAAGATTGATGCCTGTTGGCGATGTGAACAGATTAAAGTAACGTCTTGGTCGTAATGCATAGTCAATAGCCTTCTAAAGGCAATTTGGAAGTATAAACGGGATGATAAACTGCTTAAGGCTAACAAAAACAATGCAATAAATGTCATACAAGAACGGGACATAAAGTAATAATAATTTGGCTTTAGCTGGGATAAAACCACCACTGACAATAAAATGGACTGAAGAGATTCAGTCAAGTAATTCTGCATGAACTAATGTTCACTACGCCCCAAATTTACGAGATTTATCGTAAATCATTGAGCGAGAAAACAAGAGCATACCCTCAAGAACATCAATTGCTAACTTAACCACAGAGGCAAAAACAGCATCGATATCTGAGTGAAACATGATGAATAAGAGGACTAGGTTATATTCCACACGTTTAATTCCTCATAACCGACAATGGTTTCCGCACTATACGCCATTATCAAGGTGCCGAGATATAGTGTCGAAACCATGGTCGGTTATTAGGAATTTCAAGTGTGGAATATGAGTTATTCTAATTTTTTATCACGTTGGACTCAAAACCAATTTCATCAAGTGACGCCTGATACATTCTCTAACATCCAGACCCGAGACGGGATTCGAACCTGCAATATTTAAGGAGCCACGCTGGAGCAACACCAATCTGTCATCCGTGGCTGGCAAAAATACGTCATAATTGGAATATTTTCCAAGGATATGATTCATTCTCCTGCGAATTGAATGCTTAGATGTGATAAAGTAAATACTACGCACCAATCGCCGCACGAAGCACACCAATCGCCGTGGATGCATTAAAAAAATACAACGAGAGGGTTAATAATAGTAATAAAACTGACTCAATAGGTTAAATATAGGTAATCGAAATGCAGCGAGACGAGAAAGGAATATTCGGATACTCCTTCCAAACGAACGCCTTTAAGAAAATCGCTCAATTACATGAGCAGAGAAGTCAGGGCGGAAGTGACGAAAAAGGCACGAGAAGGCATTTTTTCCCCCTCACAGTCCTCGCCCACAACCACCCTTTCAATACCCCCCCCCCACTCAACCCGTGAACCTTACCCTCCACCGGATCGGTCGACACACTAAATTTTCCCCCGGAGGAGAAGGAAGAGCACCCAACTCTAAACGCATTCCTCGCTCCCCTCTCATCGCCTCCACAATCATCCCCCTCGGACACACACTATACACATCACCCCCCATCTTCCTTTTTATTTGTCTCCATACTTTCCCCTTGCTGCGGAGAGGGAAGAAGATCTCCGGCCGATTGTTTCGGTCCTTTTGCCCTCTGGGCGGACGTGAAAGGGATGGAGAAGAGAGAGAGAGAGAGCGGGAGAGACAGACTAGCCGAGGAGACGGCGTAAAACGAAACGCTCTCTGCCATCCAAGCGATTACTCCGGGTCCATCGGGAGGGAGAGGCCCCGGGGAGCAAAAGGATGAGGAGGATCAGAGAGGGAGAGAAAGAAGGAACGAGGGAACAATAGAAGAGGAGACTAGACTATCGCCTTGACCAGCGAAGGCAAAGACAGAATTTTCCGCGAAAATTGATCCATCTAACACAGCCTTCGAGCAAGATTTTTCTAGTAGCTTTATAAGCACGTCCAGTTTTAGGTAAATTATTTTCTACATGCGTGTGTCTCGATTAGTTCTCATAATTTCGAGACAATTATTCGATTAATATCAGTGAATACAGATTAATATCAATAAATATCGATTAATATCAATGACTATCGGCGTCAATATTTGTCCAGTAACTTGATATACACGTCTATTTTAATGTAAATTATACAATTTGTTGACGCGTGTATTGATTAATCCTAACGATTCCGCAATAACTACTAGATCAATATCAATAAATGTTGGCATCAACATTTGTCCAGTAACTTTACATAAACGTCTATTTTTGGGTAAATTATTTTTTGTTTCTTTCTTCAACACAGCATATGCGTTACCCTTCTTCAGAGAAAGGAATTATGTATATACTTAGTGCTCCGCTCACGTAACAATACAGAGGATTTTTACTCATTTTAGCAGAAACCTACCCTAACCGGTAGGTAACCTTGGTGAATAAATTTTCTATTTACGCGATTATCGATCAATAACCACAATTTCGCGACGATCATTAGAGTTATATTAATGAATATCGATTACTAGCAATAAATATCGGCGTCAAACTTTGTCCGGTACCTTTATATACACATCTATATTTATGCAAATTATTCTCTGTACACGCTTGTCACGATAATTCCACACGATTCCGCGACAATTATTCGATTAATATCAATTAATATCGATTAATATCAAAGAATATCAGCGACGAAGTCTGTCCAGTAACTTTAAATAAACGCTTTTTTAATGAAAATTATTTTCTGCAAGTTTCGATTAATCATCATGACTTTGCTACAATTATTCGATAAACATCAATTTTTTCTTCGTCAAAATTTTTCCAGTTATATCACATAAAATTTTAAGTTCCATGAAAACTGTTTATATTTCACAAGTACACTGCTACGATTATCCATATAATAACCCTTTTTCGGCGTATTTAACCGCATCACTGTCACATTAAATATAGCTGATTGAACAAATAAATTCCAATGTTTTACGTAAATTATATTTACGTTTCACGTGTTTAGATATATTACCGGGGAACAGCGACCAGTTTTCTACCAATACCTTTGCTGTCGGTGCATCGGCTACATAAATAATTTGTTCAAGAAATCCAGTTATGAAGTTCTGTATAATGTAAATAATTATAGTTTAACTCTTTCTAAACTGATTATTTTGTAAGCACGTTTGAAATAACTTTGGGTATATTTACTGTGACTTTGCGTTCCCACTATGTGCATCAATCCTTTACAACAGAAACATTAGCTGGGACAAATGTGTCCCGTTAGTTTTGAAAAGGTTAACATACCTCTAGAGAAGCTGTCACGGTATAGTGGAAATCCTTCTCGAACGAATACGTTTCCGGAATAAAACTAAACATCTAACGCATTCAATACGGTTGATCGCGCATTTTAATAACTACAAGCCATTGCATACAGTGATGTGTAATTCCATCCATTCACTAATCCATGAAAAGAGAGGAGGAAAGAAGGATCGTTCAAGGAATATTACAATGGGCGAGAAAAGGACAAAGGAGAATGACAAGGGGGGCTGGGTGGTCGTAGGAAAGAGCAAGGGGGACGCAAGTGGAGGTTCAAACCGGGTTGGGGGGAGTAGGGAGACAGGGAGTCTGAGGCCGACCCTCAGGCCGAAAATAAATTACTCCGAATTCGAAACGGAGGGGGATTTTATTTGCTTATTGTATTCACCCCGCGTCCACCTCCAAGGGCTACTACCTTTGCGCCACCAGTATATATATACACACATACATATAAGGCGATGAGAAAGGGAAGAAGAACATACGCACCAAATCACACGGGAGATCAATGAAAAAGGACTCCTATCTGAATCAGATTCCAACTCGAAAGAATGGTCGGAAAAAAGAAAAAAGATCAATCGATACCTTGCGAATGCATTTTCCCTGGCATCATATTATAATATCTGCATTCGCTTGCCACTCGATATATGAGTGGTAGAACTTAACCATTGATTTTTCCAATATATTTTTGCGCAGTTATTATTCACAGCGCCACTTTGATGAAATGTAACGTTTGTAATGTTTGTAAAAATTAAATTAATGACAGGTATGTAAATGTATATTTTCAAATACAACCGAAATAATCTTAGGAAAACAATGGATATTTCTTTCTAGTTGAAGAATTATCGATTAGGATTCCCATTAATGGGGCAATAGCATTACCCGCTTACCTCAGTCAAGTCTTAATAAGTATTTCCCTCCTAATAAAATTAAAGGGACGTAAAAAAAGACGCGAAAAAATTTTCTACGCGAGGCATACTTCCCGTTTCATCACGATTAGACGCCCCGTGATGAATAACCAGAGATAACGTAAATGGAAACAAAAATATAACAACTAGACGAGGTCCAAATGAAAAACTACTTTCCTAGGTGGGCAGCATTTGTACCCAGATTAGCAACGCGCAGACCTGGAAATCCAACGGTCGCAAGTTCGAATTCCGCCACGGAAGAAGAGGTTTTCTCAGTACTGAGGTACAGAAAGAACTGTCTGTGTATAGCCCACAAGAATATTGCAATTTGAGCCCCATAGCCTTTAAGCACCATAAAGCCTTAGTCTACTAAAACTACAAATGGACCTCAGATTAAACAAAAAATATCTACCGGAAGCGACATATTTCTTCGAAGTAGGTAGGTACCTAGAAAAAACTTAAAATTTCAACAGGATAACTGTCTCGTGAAGCATGAATCACATCTTCCTTTTTCGATCAACCTTTGATCAAATCGGAAGGGAAGGCAAAGCACTTTTGAGTTGTAGCACATAAATAACAAAGTCAAGAGTTTCACCATTCCTGAAATTTTATATTCTTCGGAAAATGGTAACACCGAGAGGTCGCATTTCCCGAGAATTATCGACAATTCCCGTAATCAATATTTCTTCTCAACCAGGCGATTTAAGGGCTCAGCAACCAGGGCCCGTGGCCAAAGTATAGGGGTAGTGTCATAGAAGGGCGGAGACGCTCCCATAAAACGAGGACGCAAAATGAAATGATGACACGTAAGAAGTTCCTTATTGGACGTCGTATGGAGTTCCATGACAAGCGCATATATTGCCTAGGACTTAAAAGAGAGCCACGTTAGCTCTGATAACCAGTAAAACTGTACTTTGTGTCAGCTATATCTGAGGTTTTCTTGAAATGTAAACAATATTATTACTAAGTGTTATTCTATCTCGAACTCTTTATCCGAGAAAAATCTCTCATAATTTAACTTATTTATGATACTGCCATTTCTGCAACTACTGAAAACGTTAAAAATTTATAAATAATGGTAACCAAATAACAACAAAATATTTCGCACAAAATATGGGAGGAAGTAATAATAAAATAAGCACACTTAGTTTAAAAAATACTAGATAGTGAATGATTTCTGCATGGGACTTGGATGAAATATTGTATCAAATGTGAATTATCAAACTTTCTCTAAACCTGTCAATTTATTGCAGCTTCAAAAAAGCAAATATATATAATTGGTTGGTTGGCGACGAGGTTATAACATCAATTATTTCCCAAGACTTATGTTCTCCCGAAAAAAAAATATTTTTACTAATGCGTACTGCTAAAAATATTTCCACTACTGGGTTCGAGGAGATTTTTAACCGCTTTCCGGACATCTTATCGCGAGAACCGAGGAAAAGATATCCCCGGGAGCGGGTGGAAATGAATTGCCGCCCGGGAACAACACCTAAGTCCACTATAACTGCTACTATACCTCCTGGGGCACGAGTATCAATAATGACGGAGACGCGCAAGACAGGACAGTACTATTACCGGTTGACGTGTTCCGAGACAAGAAAAGGACGGGCAGGCGGGCGAACGACTCCGGCGGAGTGGAAATTGAAACTGGCGAGAGTTTCATCTTCCCCGATGGCAGCGAGGAGAAGCGACGCGCAGCGAATAAGATGTGGGCGGGGGGAAGGGAGCAGCCGTGGTGTTGCTGGACCGGCCCTTGACTTTCCATTCTCTGGCTTGGGGAAAGGGAACGTCACACGCCACATCCCACATGCGTCATAGAAACCTACTCTTCCACCCGCAACCCATGTACAACAACCCCTTGTCCCCACACCGCCTATGGAAATTGAAATGGCCGGAGGCGGCAAGGGGGGGGGGGGATCGCCAAGAGAGGTAGACCAGGGGTTGGGCGTGATTGACTGCTGGCTTGGCCGCCGTGAAAAGGGGAGGATTATTGGGTTTCCGAAATACCTCCCCTAGGTCCCATAACACATTCGCGCGCGACCCCTTCTCGTAACGTCCCCCTGCTCTCTCGGAACGTCCCTCCCACCTCTCGGTACGTCTCTCCCGACCCTCACACCCCCCCTCCCACGTCCGACGCCCCTGGTTCACGCCTGACCCATGAAAACTGCCCTACCCCCCTCCCCCCCCCCAGAACCACTCAATCGCTGACCCCAGTACACCATCATCTCCGCTCTCCCCTTCTTCTCGTCTGAACTCATGCTTGTAATCCCAGAGGCCGGGGGGTAATTGCTATGCAATACGACCGAGTGTGTCCGTGTGATTGCTCGCGTCCGATGGGGAAGGGAGGAGAGCTGGACGTTTAAGGGATTCGATTTTTTACCTACGTTCTAATGGGTAACATGGTCTTATTCGGTAAAGATTAGGAATTGTCGAGTATCGGTAATGAAAATTTTGACGTCGCAGTCTCAAAAATATCGCAATTGCTTCAGTGTAAAATTCGAGCTATGTCGAGGTTCGATAATTTAGAGCCCTCTCAGAATAAAGATTCACATTAAATATAAAGCTCAGCCGGCCATTGCCACTATCTTCAAGCCTAGCAATGAAAATACTGCTTCCTTTTCTTCATCTACGTCTACATACTACCCCGCAAGCCGCCTCAATAGGCGTGTGGCGGGGGGTGTTAGGACACCAGCCGTTTAAATATAAAAAGGAAACGCTTTAAGGAAATTACGCCTTGCATTTATTAAGTCCCTTATTGTTCGGGGGAAAAACGAATTCCCATACCTATTCGTTCGGCAAAATATCTCTCTTAATTTATCGTTTCTGTCGGACCTGGAAATATAGTGGGGTTCTAATATGATGTTCTCCGTGTCGCTCTGAAAGATATCTATTCTCAATTGCTCAAGTAATCTAAGCCTAGCGTGCAGCCTCCGAGTCTCTAGCGACTCCCAGCCTAATTCGTTTAACATCTGCGTAACGCTGTCTGTACGCCCGTAGCAGTTTTTGACGAATCGCGCAGCCTTCCTTTGTATTTTATTAAGTTCCCGAATTAAGTCTTTCTGCACCGGATCCCATATGCTCGCTGCATATTCAAGGTGTGGCCGGACGAGTGCGAAATAGCACCTCTCTTTTACTTTTTCATCTGAAAATCTCTTCTTAGGATGACCCGTGAGATTTCCTCTTCTTCGCCGGTCACCGTGCGGCAGGGTTATGTCTAAGTCAACTAATCCTGAGATCGTACGTTCAAGTCCCTCTTGGGTTTTATTCACTTTTCACTGCTGCACTCGTCATACATTGTTTGTTAAAAGCACTATGTAAAAACTCAGCAAGAAGTTCCTGACAGGAATAATTGGAGGTAGTCCTTTTGCTTTTGAAAAGAGTGCATATGAGTGGAAATAAAAAAATTTAACTAAGTTTCGTTTGCACGGATTATTGTCATAAAGTTGTACCTGACGCGTTGAGTTCTATGGAAGGAAAGTACCAATTTCACGTTGTGAATCACCTTTGTAATACAAGACATTTCGATAAGGTAGCCCGTGAATCCCCTCTTAAGAGAAGTGACTTCACCTAATATAACTAGTATTTACTTTTGTATCTCACTCACTCGACGCAGGTGGCGCATGTTCACCTGCGCCTTCAAATTCCTTCCAAAGATACCTTCCAATTGGTCAACTTTTTTGCTTCATATTGGTCATTAAGAAATCACATTTCTTCGGGCTCGGTCAACTTAACGACTTTACTTGAACGAGAAATAAACGCACGAGAACCATCTTTCGCGTTATATTCGCAAGGCGAGTAGTGAATTCACATGATTCCGATTCTAACCGATTCACATGCTCTAGTTCAGTCGTTATAAGTTACGTTCTAAATTTATGTTCCTGTATTCAATGTAAATCGGCCATTCGATCTACTATCTAGGCCGACCTATCCTCCCATTTCTCCTCTCCTCTACCACGGGACTTTAATGCGACGAAGGGAAGTGGTCCTTTTGCTTCGCTCCCACCAGTTCTGCAAGGGGAAGGAATAGAGGGAGGGTGTATAGGCAAAGGAGAAATCGAATTTCGGCACTATTTCACTCCGATGAGAAAAGAGGGACACGTTGAATCAATCAATTCAAAGCCTCGCTTCGAAGTCCTCTCGGATAAGAAGAAGAAATTACCTCGGAGGATGCGAGGAGGCGGGGAAAGAGAGCGAAGGGAAATGAAAATTCAAGGCAGGCGACCGGGAAGAGGCGGTGAAAAATATTTCAAACAAGACGTCAAATTGCGAGTAAAAATGTAAACACGTGGGTGTAGCATAAATATTTCCAAGGGAAACTTAAAACAGAAAATAATATTTTATAGGTATTAGTGCCTGTGAATTGAGCAGTCTCCAACTTTCTCAAAACAAAGACCGGAATAGAAAAATATTACTGAAGTCGTCATGCATTTTTCCTCCCAGGATCATCTCCGATGATGATGGCAGAGTCAGCGATAGAAACGTCGGTAGCCCTACACCTGGCCTGGTGGAATACTCATGGAGACTTCACCTACACAATACGCTCAGGAAAAAAGAATGCTTTCAAGAAAATTGTTGAACTCCCAGCTGTTTCACTGGTTTCCGCGGCGCTTCAAGGGTGGCAGCTGAACTGAACTTTCTGATCAATTTATCTCGTAAGAAAATGCAATGCTGCTGTCACGTAATAAACCTCATGGGCTATGGCTAGAGGGCCAAATCCTTGTTTACAGAGGGTAGGTATCAACATTGGGCGCTACAACACTTAACACTTCCCAACATAAAAAGGAGGCAGCAGGCACCTATAACATCATTCAAGGCCTCTTATGGAAACCTGTCAATAAGTATTCCTGTGTCGTGGATACAATTCCCATAAGAGCGTAATGATATATCGGGCGACTCTCCCGTTCTGACTTCTTCTCCAGATCGTTCTAGCGGTACGTCTATGCAGAAATAAAAATTCGTTCTCAAAACATGAGCAAGTCCATTTTTACGCGCCCACAACTTCGTCACGGGGCGGCAGTGCCACACGCATGGAAATATTTCGAGGAATGCGTCCCGGGAGAAGGTTCCTGAGGTCAGGGTATTAATTGCTCCAATATTTCCAACCCGAACACGGGTGAGCGTTACAAATTTACCACGGCTCGTGTCTCGAATAAGTTACGCTGACGACATGGGCCCACCTACTCGCATCGCTAAGTGGGATATGAAGACGGCTGAAGCTATGCCACGCCGACGTCGTCTTCCGCCTTATTAAAAACATCGCTCGTGGGCCGCGTGGCGTGTCCTCACGTTCCTCATCCCGAGCGACAATATTGCCCTTCTCCATCGACCACTGACTCGTCTCCGCTCTCCACCGAAGACGTGGATGAACTTAGTAAACCACCGCGAAGGAAATACAGTAGCGATGGTCAGATGAATGGATCGGAGCGTTTTGCCAGTCCCATACTTTTAGCAACGATTACGAGTGAATAATTTTACCATATTATTAATTCAAGAAGAGTTCATCTGACAAGTAAATTCAAATTAAAGTTTAATCCAAATTGTCAGTAAAAGCAAATTAATATTGACTCCTATGTACGCATTTCGAACATCCAGGGAGGGTCACTCGGACCTTGAACCTCGGACAACTCGCACGTGTTTACGAGATGTAAGCCCTCCCTGTCGATGGTCACCCGGATGACCGAAATGCATGCGTAGGAGACAAAACTCCTTTGCTTTCATGGACAATTCGGATTAACTTTTAATTTAAATTTACCATATTAATATTACTAGATATGATCTAACGGTTAAGGTACGTTTTGAGGGAGATGGTTGATTCTCCTAGTATTTTACAGGCGCCAGCCACTAGAGCCTTACCCGTATTTCATTCTGCAGCCAGGCATTCCCTCTCTCATCTCATTCTATCTCTCATCATTCCATACATGAAATCTATTTTTCTTCTTTCCCTTCCCTGCATACCCAATATCCTCCCTTTTACCAAGACTCTCAACCTCCATTGCCTCCTCCTCATCTCCTTGAGACGTTTCCTCTCCTTACCCGTCTTCCTTTGTGTCCATCGCACCTTACCCACTCTACACCACACTAAACAGGAACCCGAGGGAATAAAATATAATGCATCTCGTGCAGAAAGAAATAAACATGTTTCCCATCAGAGTTATTTACGTCAATGTGTCATTTAAACCTCTCCCGCATCTCATATAATCACAATGCCTGGGAAAATATTTTCCACGATTTTCTCCATAAAAATTAGGATGCAAGTCTTACATGAGGACCGTCGTGCACACGTAAATAAGAGCAACTAAATAAAGATTTTATAAAGGGTTTTAAAATTGAAAGTGATATATATATTCATTGAGGAACACGCAATTGATATGGTAAGCAGTCACCCGTATGAATGCAAAGATATTCACCAATTCATGAAATTCGCCATTAAATAATCATTCTAAATTGACCGCGACTCGAACCCAGATCTCCCAATCGCCAGTCTGATGTGTTAGCCAGTCACACTACCAAGCCAACATCGCATTAAAAATTTACCTTGTTCGCCAAACACCCCTCAACCCAAAATTCACCTTGAACTAAGATGGCTAGGGCATGCAACTGGTTAACACCTCACCGGTAATTGGGAAATCCTGGTACGAATACCGGTAAAGTCAAAGGATCATTGAGGTACATAGAAAATGAGATGGACAAAGATCGATTAGTTCCTCACATGAAAGGTATATCGGCACAGTTTTTTTTTCATGTAAACTTCTGAAGATTTCCTTACAGCCCTGCCACACATCCATCCGTCCCTCAGCGTTAGCAGCGGATGAATGATGAGCAGCGTGAGGGGTGTGGGGGGGGGGGGGGGGGGGAGAATGACCCTGCTGGGCCTCCGCACAGGCGAGGCAGAAGGAGCGAGGCGGCGGAAGGAGGAGCGTCCGTTTGACGACGAAGAGAGGGGCGGCACATGGGATGCGGCAAGGGAAATGAGGAGATGTGGGGGGTTGCGAGCGACGCGGGAGACAGCACAAAGGGGTCCCTCCACCCCCCTAGGGAATCGCAATGGGGGGAAGAGTGTGACTGGGGGGATGTGAAGGGGACCACCGTCCGACGGGAGGAGAGAAGTCCAGCGGTTTCCTTCGCCGGAAGACGAGGAGGAAAAGCGGACGGGACTACTGAGACGGCACCGCTACAACCTATGCATGCACCCAGAGAGAGCTACCACGTACTGTCCTTGCGGCTCGGACTGCTCCATTATTACCAGCCGTAGACAATGCATTTGCATTAAGCATCGTTCCTTTTCAACCACGACCTCTACACATAAAATATAGAAGAATGCGCAAAAAAAAACAAAATGAATACACAACCAGTGGGCCTTCTATTATTAAACCATGAGTAGAAAAAGGGAAAATTTAAGTGAATTACTTCTTGTTCCATTTCGGAGATGATCAAATATCAGAAGCTAACCACCTGACCTACTACACCTGACCATGCCATAAAATTGGTGTAACGCGTAGTGTTTAAAAAAAATAAAAAGGTGTAGAAGAGTACAAAACTTTATTGAAATGAACATTAAAACTTTAAAAGTGTCTACAAAGTAGAGCCTGAAGCTGTGGATTTTATCTGAAGCTAAATTTCTCTTTGCCAAAGTTTCGGACTTCAGCTGTTTATTTCCGGGGCTGAATCATAATTTTTTAAATTATCATTATTATTAAGTTAATCTATCGGTTGAGGTCGGTTTAAATAGAGGTGAGTAAAAACCCTCTATATTTTACATGCGTAGGGCCTTATCTACCTACAATATTTCCTTATTCGTCTCAGCATACGTCCTACCCTTCCTCATCCCATCTATAAAATCTATTCTGTTTCTTCCCTTTCCCCACTTACCCAACATCTTCCACTTTATCACAGTCTTAAGCAACCCCTTTGCCCTTCATTAACTCTTCTAACCATCTACTCTGCCTCCTTCTAATCTCCCTCAGAAGTTTCCTTTCCTTACGCACCATTACGGGGACTTCTTCACTTGTCTTCCTCTTCCTCTACCACACCTTCTCCATCTCCCTCCACACCTACATCTCGAACGCCTGCAGCCCATTCGCGTTTTCTTTTCTCATATTTCACTTTTCTGAGGAGCATACTATTTCCAACGAGTTCACGAAAGGAAAATTTAAGTGAATTCCTTCTAGTTCCACCTTAGGGCTGGTCGGAAAAAAGCTAAACTATTCCTTGCCAAAGTTTCGGAATTCAGCTGTTCCTTTTCACGGCTGAATAATGATTTATAATATGTACAGCGAAAATAAATGCTGCAATAAACGAAACAGTAGTTTTCTCCGTAGAAATTTTTCCCTCCCTTAGATGCAAGAACAATATCTTTGGGGTTATAAGAAATCTATTAAATTCGTTAACATGATCGAGTTCCATAAACTCTGTCGATGTAACTATTCTGGCCTTCTTCGACCATACCAGGATAGGGACGCGTCTTTATCTTTATCATTACATCAGGCAAGCATAGACTTTATTTTTATTTATTATGTAATTTACCAATTAAGGTATGTTGAAATGGAAGCGAGTAGAATCCCTCTAGATTTTAAATACCAAATATGAATTTTTTTCATAAAATATAGGGTCTTGTAAGACATTTAACCAATGATTTCTCAAAGAAATAAACCGATGCATCTAGCAATTTTGAAGAAAGAGAAACACTTGAATCCCTCTTCAAGAAAAATGATTCATTTTTCTATAAAGTCAGTATCAATGCTCAGGCTTACGATGCATCTAGAACGCCATAGGATCACACATATTAACATCACATCCAACAGCCGGAGTGCTACACTTCAAACGTTCCTCACATAGCCTTTAAATGAGGAACGAGATTCCACTAAAACATTTCCGCCTTACAAAGTAGTCGAACCCGGACCCTCGTGAAGGGAAGCAAGGGCTCTTGCCACCACTTCAACCCCGCAGGCACCAGCATGAAACGACAACCCACAAAAGGGGAACGTGAACGCGACCCTGGATATGTGCGGGAGACGACGCCGCAATGACTCCCGCGGCAGGGGATGAGGCACAAGTGCACGCAATCCTGAGCGGCACATCCGTTGCGCTGAACCCTTGCGGTCTCGGGCATAGAGAGAGGTGGTGGGAAGGGAAGCTTTTGTCTCGGCCTCCCTGCTCTTAGAGAGACGGGGTATGGAGAAGCATGCGGGGGCACGGAGGTGGGGGGGAGGTATCTTCCACGACTACAGGGGCGGCATGGCATCGCAAAGGGTTTGAGGAGGGAGGAGAGGCGGTGGTGTCACGTTAAGAGGGATGCCAGGGGGAACAGGAGAGGAGACGTAGGGTGAAGGAGCACGCGTGAGCATGGAAGGACTGCGGCTGTGGTACCACACGTCTTGGCACCAGATTCCGCACTATAATAACCAGGGGAAGTCTCGAGTATCATTCGGGATCAATCAATCACGGAGTTCCATCAAATAAATAGTCAGTCCACGGACAGTCTGGCCATATATATCCGCCCACGAAAAGTCTTTATAACGTTTTCTCCAGAATCTATTTCACAAAATTAAATCCCTCTTCAGCTCTATATTTTGACTCCCATCATATCGCCGATTGGTAGGATACGTAAACACATAAACACCACACCGTTACCATTGAGGGTAGGCAGTGTCATAAAGTTTAATTATCGGCGATAGACCTCTAAAGCTGACTCTGCTTCTATAATTTCCTCCATACTGCCCTATCTTCACGAATCCCTTTTGCTGCGGTTGCATTCATGCACAGCTTCATACACGTCCTCCTGTTCTTGAGACACCCTAACTCCTTTTTCTTATTAGTATCTTCCACCATACTCACCGATGACTTTCTCGGTCTAACCCTTCCTCTCACACTAGGTAGGATACTGATGATAATAGTCAAATGTATCACTTTACTCAAAACTCTAATTCTGATTGAAAACCAAGATACTCACCAGTACTATTGCGGTTCCTCGCACTCACTAACATAAATCTTTCTAACAAAGCGTCATTGCAGACCCCGCGATAGTTGAAACGATAGAAATTGAACGAAAAATTACCACGGCTTTAATTACAAAACTCTCATCAATCGACAGAGTCAAAATTCTTGGCAATAGAAGCTAGACGAACGATTTCCTTAAAATCTCCAATTCCTATGTCTACTAAATGCTTCAGCATTGCACATTGTGCAATACACAATTTATTTCTATTTCTTAACACCATGCAATCAAATCTCACTCCATTTTCACCCACCAGAGCAATGTGAAGCTGGAAATTTTAGGGCAAACCAGAAGCATCAGAATGTGGTGTTCTGCTAATCAATTGGTGGGTTTCTAAACAGGCTTTACTCTAACTTCCTTCACAGTAGGCACATCTCTAAACTAACTACAAATAAAAATATTAGATCTACACTATTTCTCTCTTCTTATCCGCATACACGCTCCTATACCTTCTAACTCTCCTTGTACCATCTAAAATTCCAATGCTCGTCCTTTCTCTTCTTAGCATGACTATCACTCTATCCGCTATCAACTTCTTCAACATGCCCCAACTTCCCAGTACCTTCCCTATCTATTTTAGCTGCTTTCTCCACATACCACGATTTATTTCCTTCCCCCCTCACATCTTAAACACTCCCTCGTTTGTCCTCGTTACTATACCCACCAAATCCTCTCGATTCATCTTCATACCCGCATCTCACAAGCCTATAGTTAACACACTCCTCGCCGATGACTTATTTTTGGAGCCATTTCAGAAGTAATGTTTAGACCGATTTGGATTATATCATACCAATCCTAACCGCTTAATACCTATTAATAATAAACCAAATGTATCATCTTTCATTCTGAGAAAGATTTTATTATGCTCCGGAATACGTCGGACGTTAGGCAATAGCAAATCCACATATGATGGAATCAACAGCGCAAAGACCAAACTCAGATTGCCACACTGTATAAGAGAGCACGGATAGAATTTAAACTCGAAAAGCAAACACGAGCGAATTAATCGCTGACACGACACAGGAAATGAAACCATTTGAAACGAGAGTGCCGTATTAAAAAAAAGGCACTGAAACGAACCGTGAACGATATTATGACGGCGTCCTCCACTTGTGATGTAATAAAAATATGTATAAAAAGAACGAGTACACAAAAACCCTACGAAGCGAAATGATGTTATTACCCCGATATTTCCGGACGGTATTTACGGGGGAGAGAAATAAAAAAATCAATTATTTTCGATCCATCGGCCGATTGCGTTGAGATCCGCCTTCCACATTTTTCCCCATGCAATTACGGAGAGCTCCCGATCCCATTCACCCTCGATGAGTTTCGAACGGAGATAATCTAACAATGGCAAATTAACTTCCAGTCATCACGGCGGAAGTAATGGAACCACATGGAATGAGAAGTCTCCCGAGGAAGCTGGAGATCTCGACCGGGGGAAAAGATATTGAGGAGGGAGACCCTTCAAAAGGATAAAACTCCGCCGAGCCATATAAAACGTCCGCTCTAATATTAAACGGCAAAAGAAAAATTTATATAAGTGTAGCGGAAGGGGAGGGATATATAGCAAGGTGAATCCGAGCGAGCTAATGAAATCGATGAGGCGCAATCTGTGAGAATTCCGAAGAGCGTTATTAATTGATCCAGAAAAAATTAATAATAGCCTTCGCTTCACGATGAGCGACAAAAGCATTACGGGAAAAAAGAAGAAATTTGTGAAGGGCTTAACCTATACATCATGGGATTTTTATGAGCTCTCGTTTCCTTTAAGGTCCTGCGAGGAGGATTAACCCGGAACTGCCACTGTATAATGAAAGAATTAAATGGCCATTAATGCTCCTTTTGACGTTGATAATGCCCCGGCTACTTACTGGACAATGGAAAGAGAATTATTTCACCCCGTTGTGACGGTATCTGAATTGGATGGAAGAAAATTAATATCCCAAATATTCACTCAATAACCAAGAATAGATTACTCATTATTTTCGGAAGATACGGTTTAATGAACATGGATCAAATTCTGTCGCGCAAGTTCCCATTCCGCGTTTATCGATTGGTCGCTCCACCGTGATGCTAACAAACTTCATGATAACAAATACCTAAGCTACTTTCCTCAACCCCATTCTCCTCAAAATTGCTTCCTCAATGAAAAAGACCAATTCAGAAATAAACAAGGAAATAAAAGAAGCGCATATTGCTAAATAAAGAATGGAGGGTTAAAAAGCCATTAAGCATGGAAAAATGGCACTGTGAGACCCACTTCCATGGAGATAAAACAATTGGTAATTAGTAGTAAAACAGTCCATCCAAAAAGCAAATATATTACTGTGACAAAGCCGAGCCTAATGACAACAGAGTGGATACACCAGAAAATATTTTAATCTTAAGAGTTATTCAAATTAAATGAATGCGTATCAACCAAGATTTCAAGAGATTTTGTGCGACATGCCACGCCTACTTTCTCTACACTGAACACGGGTAAGTTCTCCAATCAAAGCCACACATGCATATAGATAACGCCAGAATGTATAGGAACCAAAAAAAGAAATTAATACTAGGGGCTACAGTGCTACATTTTTCAAAGCAAAAATAATGACAAGGCCGCTACAAGTAACCAGCGAAGAAAGAATATAAACGGATATCTATTTCCCACGGACAACAGATTTATTCACTGGAACATATATGAGACAAGATCAATCCCAGCTCTTACTACGCCATACTGAGAAATTCGCATTTTCACCCCAAAACCCAGTCAAGACACTATTGGAGACTAAAAAGTCCCAAAAAAATTTCATACTAAAAAAATATAAACTGGGCCACATTTTGAAGGTGCACTGAATACGTCGGCCTCTGAATATATTTCGTCACCTAGAAAGAACAAAATGGTATTATAGATACATTTCACACGGGATGGCTGACTAAAACCAATGTACACCATATCCGCTGGTCGTTTTCGCAACAACTCCTGGAAACACAGGCGTGGCAGGAAAACGAGCAGAAGTTTCTGAAAAAATCACTAAGAGCTACAGAGAGTGGGTGGAGGAGTCGAAAGCTTAATGACAATCATTTTCTCGGGGGTGTTCCCAAAAAAATTAGGACGAAGGTTTTGCTTAAAAAAAAGCGAGGACAGGATGAAGGACGCGCTGCTCGGGGTTGGTTTCTTGTGCCAAGAGGACCAAGGGAAGGACGGAAATGGACAAGTGTGGGACAGGAAGGCGTGGATAGGACCTCCCGAGGGAAGGTCGGAAGGCGTTAAAAGAAATGAAATGGGCGGAGGGTGCGCGCTCTGTGGAGAACAAGGGAAGGGAGAGACGACGATAAGAGAATTCGGTGCGGTACGGACTCATGGCGCGAGGGTTGAGGAAAGCGCTTGTGCTTGTTCTTCTGTTTCCGCTATCCGTTAAGCTGGGATGCGACAGGGGGGGCGACAAGCCCCCCCCACCCTGGGGGCCACTCGAAAAAGGAAGTGCCTGAAAGGAGGGACTCGTCTCTGGTCTCGTAAAAACCGCTACAAGAGGGAGAGGATATGCAACCGCGACGTCGTAAAGAAAAAAAGGAAGCGTCAACGCAAATAGAACTAGCGTGAAGACACAAAAATCCTTTCCGGGCATAAAATCTCCATGAACGGAGGAGGTAAATTCAATAGGGACGCACGAGAATTGCTCAGGGAAGCTATCCCACCATCAGAGAAATACGGAAGATCAGCGATGATGTTGCTACAGTGCGTGTGTTCAGGTGGTCAAAAGCCTACGACCCAATGACTGGTAAAAATATTTATACTCTGACTTGCCGAAATGGCACTTGACACCGACTTGATGGCAACCAAGGGAGGAGGATATAAATATGGTGTAGTGGCTATAATATAGGTTTCCTATTCCGTGGTCCCGCGTTCTAAATCCGGCGGTGGTGGAAAATACCTGATGAAATATGGGAGCCATGGGCAGTGCTTTGTCCATCGGATCGGACGTTTAACTGTGGCATTAGTGTCTTACGCTAAAGGCAGGACACTACTGCTGGGTTTCTCTCAACCTTTCCTGTTTTCCAAAAAACTAATCCTACCATCACTAACATACCTACCACCAAAATGCCTCCTCAAGTAACGTATCAACCAAGAATGCGAAACACACCAACGGGTATGGGGAACACAGAAATTGAGGACACGTGTGAAACATGAGTGGAACAGACATGCATTCACAAGGTCGACATGCTATTTCTTCTTGAGCTCTAAAAGGGAAGGCATAAAGAATTTCCTTCAGAATGCATTGAAAATAGATGTCAAGAAGAAGGATTTCCAGTTTTTATCCACTTATTCACGAGTAAAATAATCAATCTTAGGGATATCAATTTATTCGGGAAAATAGCTACTACTTATAAATGAATAATGACAATGCCATACGATAAATAGCATGCAAATAAGTCACTAATCAACGACCCGAAGGTCGTACTGACAGGCCAAGGTGAGCTTAACTCGTATTGACTACAATGCTTATGAAATTAAATTTATGCACTCCTAATTAGCCTCATTCGGTAAACCAAAAATTACCACATCATACTAAAACCTTGGATCAGTAAACATATACACATAGCACAAAATGCCAAGAAACAAATAAATGTAACAATGCACCCAAGGCCAGCCTGAGTAGACTCTCTACTAGAATTGGTGACGGAATAAATGATTTATCGCGGATATAAATATATTCCCGGCTGTAATGAAGAAAAAGTGCATTAATAAGAGATCAGACAGTGTGCCCCTTCATCTTCATCATTCTGTTGAGGAATGCTGGGTTGGCATTGAAAAGAGGCCTTCACACGAATACATTGAGCAAGAACAAACATCACACATACTCCTTAGAGAGAGATCTTTGGGAACACCTAGAGTACACTGTACAGGAAGCAAGCTACCCGTTCGCGGGTTCGAAGATCGCGACGAGCATTAACGGCGTGTGATCGTTTGATCATCGAGACACTGGAAGTAGCACGAAGATGCACGACGGAAGAGTAAATGTTGCAAAATGAAGGGGTAGTTCTATAAGTAATGGGGAATAGGTAAAAGAGAACCTACAAAAGAATAAGAGTCTTGGGACAGGGATGAAGATACCTACAAGAACGCGAGAGAAGCAAAATATGCATTCAAGGATAGAGAACTACAGATTAAATTATAGATAAATATGACCACTCTCCTCATCTACCTATTCCTGAATAGGATTTTTTTCGAATAGGTGAATGATAGGTACGCATAAAATACAATAATTATGGCACAAAAGTTTTCCACCATTATAAAAGCGTGGCATATATAATGCATTCAAAACTCAAGGGTTCATGACGGAGCAACCAACCGGAGCAACGGACGGACGGAGCAACCGGGTTTGAAATAAACATTTTGTAAATTCCCATCAATTTTTATTTGCAAACGGCTTTCACATGACGGTCGGAAAACAAATATTAAGGGTTGGAATATAGCGAAGTACTTGTCTCAAACCTTTATAAGTCCCGATTCCACAAAGTGACAACGCCTACAACATCTTCCAGCCATCGCGGGTCAACTCATGCAAACTAGCCGAACTGTTCTCCGAACAGAAAGTGGACATAAACCACGCAATTCAGAGGGCAAGAACCTCTCGCGCAGTAAACTCCCGATTACCAACGGACCAATCCGAAGACAGGTTCACGCGCGTCAGCAGCACAAGGATGTAAACCCGACTCCTAGGCCTGATTCGACGGGACGCCTCCCCATAAAACTTACCCATTGAAGTATTTAGGAACTCTTTTCTTCGGCACTGGGGATAGGGTCGCCCGAGCGATTTAATGGACGCGAAATCCCCTCCCAAACACGCGTCCTTGTTTCAGCGAGAAAATCCCTCCGGCGCTAGAGGCGAGTTAAGCGGAGGAGGATGGCTTCACGGGGCTTGCGTGTCGCCGGACGCCCCCGGGAGGGACGCATGCATAGAAAGGGCTTCCGCTCCGCTCTGAAAAGTGGAGCAAAGCCTCATTGATCGCACGGCAAGCAGCACAAGGTACAGAAACAATGCGCTGATGACCATGAATAAGATCGCCGCCGAGCAAAACGCCGGAGTAAACACGTTCCCCGTTCATAACTCCCGTCTCAAGGATTGGAACTGGGGAAAACAAATGAGGGGGCCTTAACCCGTTCCACAGAAAGACTATGCCGACAAGGACTGAGAAAATCTAGGCACTAGAATACTTTTAGTCACAACTAGCAAAGCTTCTTCATTTAAAATTGAAATAAGGACCAATGCGTCTCAGCAAGTACTCAAGTATCTTAGCTGCTGGTTGATGCTCTCCGCTAACTTTTCTACCTACCATAGCTTAGACGGCTTACTTCATTTCGGGCGCGGCAGTTATAAAACATTTTCTCCTAGCATATGTAACTATTTAATTTGTCAGCTATCATTTGTGTGCACCATACTCCAAACAATATAAATAACGTGGTATACACCTTTCAGGTTTGAATTTACAACTAATGAGCACAGTTTTGAGGACAGCAATGGATTTGTACATACAAAAGAGTTAAATTCACTAAAGAGGACTTATGACCTAAGATTGTGGAAGCGAAACCTACTGAATTAGCAACAGAAGAAATAAGGTGGGGCATCGGCATCAATACCGACTTCAACGAGGCTTACGCGTATGAGGTAACTGAAAACGTCGACGATGAGACTCTGAAATCGAACGAAAATGCCGGAGTCACAAAACTTCAGTTTTCATACAATTCCTTTAAGCGCACTCTTTATGTGCAAGAAAAGGTCAACAAGGTAGAAGACGTGGAAAATGTCGCCACACATTTGAACTCCACAAAAAAGAGACAAGAAAATGACAAATGAAATTGGCAGTCTTAAAAAAAACGCGTAAGCCTCGCTCCATATCCTAACAATGAAACGGCCATTTGGAAATGGAAAGTAAGTAATTGCGGAAGAGCAGAAGATTGAAAGGTCGTTTTTCAAAACAGGAATAACTCCACGCGAATTGGACACGCGGGAAAATTTGTTCCAATAATACGGGTCGAGAAGGACAAAGTGAGAGGCGAAAGAAGGGCAAACAGGATGAGGGAGAGAATTAGCATCGCTGCAGGTGGAGAGTGCTCCCTCGCAACAAACAAAACATTGAATTGGAAAAAAAACTAACTAACTAATTATCCCAAGATTCCTCTTTGACACACAAATGAAAAAAGCAAAGACGGGTTAAATAAATGGGAGTACTTTCGCGACAAAAAAAGAACTCGGTCGACAAAGACTCGACTCGATCACGACAGAACGACGAAGAGGACTTGAAGCGAAGAAAGGCGGCGGGGAGTAGGTTGGTAACGAAAATAAATCCGACCGACTCAACTGGGACAATGAAATTAAACAAAGGAAGCGTGAAATCGCGCACTCTCCGAGAGCGACGGAGATAGAGAGAAAGAGAGAGAGACCAATTCCCACGTGGAATCCTTGGAAAGGCAATTCGCAAATTCGACCGCTGGGGTGCTCTGGCGTAGCCGGAGTGACAGCGCCGACAAGCGAAGGAACTAAGAACTTCTCGGGGAGCGAGCAACATAAATCCAAGCAGTCTGGTACACACAACGCGGAGGGAAGTTCGTGGGGGGATGTCGTTTTAAGGCGATGAGAGAGAGAGAGAGGAAGGTAGAGGGATCGGACGGACATGAGAGAGAGACGCGGAGCACCTGACAGAAAAGGGATCACGCTAAGCGAACAAAGGTTGGGGGTGAGGGGGGGGGGGGGTGGAAGGGCGAAGGAGGAAAAAGAAACATCACGAAAATGTAGAAGAGGGGGAAATGAGGGTGGAGCCATTAACAACAGAAGAGAGTAATCAAACGACACTAATTTATTCCTCGAAACATGACCTTGTCAGGATCCTGAAGAACTACGCACAATATCAACCCAAAATTCATATGTGAGGTCTTGTGACACGTTTACTGCCGTTATTAAAAGCGCACTCAATGTCACGTGAGGCCTCAAGCTTATCTTCGACTTCATTTACGTATACTTCTGTATCTCTATACCCCTTATTGTAACGCAGTACCTATTCTAAGGACTAACACTTCATGGAAATGATCCACACTGAAAGACCTAGGGATCCTGTGATTACAATGCAATATCCCCTTATTGGTGAAACTAAGTTAGGCATACGACCGTTTACTCTTGTTTTTATACTGTAAGTTAACTAACATACGGCGTAAACAGATTTTACAAATTTGGGAGCAAACGGCGATAACTTCAAACAATTGTTGCGGCGCAGTTTTAATTTCAAGCACGTGAAAAATGCGCTAAGAAATAAGGCAAACGCCGAACAACATTACCATCACCGTGTCAAAAACACAGTAAGTAACGTAATCATGAAAAACGTAAAAACACAGTAATATCAAGTAACGTACATCAGGGTACCTACCAATAAAAAATTATTATAACTTAACAATAGATTACGATAGATATTTGCAATAAATTATCCACCGAACTATTACACACACTAATTCGTAAACAAAAAGATGCAATAAAGAAAACGGTTGACGACATCAGCACGCAACAAGCACTTAAGTAAATTCTAGTATTAACGTTCATCACACAAACTCAAGAGAGATCACCAATGTAGTTTCAGTATCGATCGAGAATAGGATCGAACATCATTATACATCAATGTTTCCGCAAAGATAACAGCACATTCACTGAAAACTTTTTTTCTGAGACAAGACAAACGGTGGACGACATTGCCTCGACCAATACAAAAACGAAACAATTACATAAATAATTATAGTGGTATTCACATTTATAACAACTTCAGGAGATATCACTGATACATTTCAGTATCGATCAGGATTAGTATCTAACACCAATTTAAATCGATTTTTCCCACAAAGATAACACGTTCGCAAAAAAATGCGCTCGGAGACAAGAGAAACGGAGAAAGACATTACGTCGACCGAGATAAAAACGCTACAAGCATTTAAGAAAATTACAAAATTTACATTCAATGCACCTTTAGGAGAGATACAGTTTCAGGATCGATCGACATTAGAATCGAAAATTATTTTTAATCAATTTTTTCTGCAAAGATAACCTCACATTCGCAAAAAAAAATTGCACTCGGAGAAGAGACAAACGTTGGGACGACATTACCCCGACCGGAAAAAAACGCAACAAGCACTTGAAACGGAGAAAAAATTGATTCCGTCGCCTTGGTGAAGGGAAGACACGAGGCAGATAAAAACCAACCGGGGAGGAAGGGGTGGGGTGGGAAGGAGATGGAATGAGGGAGAGCTAGACGGTCTTAAGACACAAGACAAGAAGAGGGATCGGAGGAGGAGAGAGAGAAAGAGGGGTGAGGAGGGTGGGATGGAGTAAGGAAGGACTGGTGGGGGAGTAAGGAGAGACAGGGAGAGCATGGAGAGGGCGAGATAAGAAAAGCAGCGGAGGTTAAGGAGGGGGAGAAAGGTAAGGTGGAGGAGGAAGAGCCAAGGAGTTGTGAGAGGAGGGAGGGAGGGATCGGTTGGGTAGGGTGTCCAGATATTGACCGTGTCCGGCCGGCTGCTCTTGCGCCTCCACATGCAGCCCCCCACACGGGGCACACGAACACCGAAGCGGACGATCACATGGAGCAGGAGTAGGAGGAGGTGGGGCGCTAAGAGGACCTTACAGGGTGGTGGGGTGAGACTTGAGGGGGAGGGAAAAGGAATTTCTCTTGGGCAGCCACCTCACCCCACCCTGTACACCTCACCGCCTCCTCTCCGCCCCCCTCTACCCGCAAGGGCCTCCTCAGCCTTCATCGTACCCCTGCAACCCCCCCTTATGGTACTCCGCCTCCGTAGAGAGCGGGGGGACGGGGGGCTAGGAGGACGTTGTGGGGGTAGCAGGAGGGGTCTTCCTCCTTTGCCACTATCAATCCGTTGCCCGTCTCTTGTGCCTCCCACCCCCACCGGCTTAACCTCCACCCCCTTGCCTCCCCGCTAGCTATAGCCTCACCCGCCGCTACCCCTCCCCCGCACACGAAAACGCTCTTCCTCCAAGAGGCAGGACGGAAGGGGGGCGGGGTTTGGAAGAAGAAAATTCAATGGCTCACCCAACTACGCCACGTACTCCTCATCGTCCCTCCCCATCTTTCACCCCCTCGACACACTCCACCCACCCCTCCCCGCAATGCACACGCTTCTTCGACGTACATACAAAGGCATAAATAAATATGTACGCACAAAAAATTTACTCCCCTCCAGGTACCTAAACACGAGGCATGTACATAATGTGCACACATAAATTCGAAAATATCTCTCACTGCGTTCGAAGAGGGGGAGATTTTACGCAACCGAAAATTTGCACTCGAGTAAGTTCTTGTACGTTTTTCTTTCAGTTGTTTTTGAAGATTTTACGGACGATAGTGCGAAATTATTTACCAATTGATAAAGGATTGCATGATAATGGCTACCGAAGCAAACGATCAAAAAGGATTAAGGATCAATATGAAATGAGTGATTAAATTGATGGAAGGAAGACGACACTCTGTGAAACTTTGTTACGTTTAGCATGGTGAAAAGAAATCAGTTGGTACACTTCCACTTAGGTTCCTAATTCCCGATCGATGGTACCGTGATAATGACGTACAGACATTGAAATCGATGAAGAATAAAGATCCTAAGCGAAGCAGTACTTTCCATTTCTTTTAATCATACTAAAATGAGATAATAAATAGTGCCCAATATCCTACAACTGTCGCAGCGATGCAAATTCTCCCTTCTTTGAGAAGATAAAATACAAATAGATTTATCTATAAAGGGATATACGTGTATAAAATGTAAAGAAATAATTTTTCATGTACACCATATATGAATACACGTGTGGGTGTATATATGGGTGTGTATACATTTAAGCACGCACAATGCGATCAATCTTTCTCACTCCCCCTGGCCCTGGCACTCACACACAGGACGGAAAGACGCTCCGCCACCCCTGGAGCCAGCGAGTGCGTCTCTCCAGGCGGGGGTCTCAAAAAAAATAAAGGGACGAAGAAGAAGTGGAGCGACGCTGGAGGAGGCACGGGGGTGGCCGGAGAGCGAAGGAAGAATGGAATGGGAGGAGGAGAATGGATATTATTCAAAGGTTTCTTCTCCCCCTCAACACTCAACAACTCTCCCTCAAACCATCCCCCCCGCTTCATTCTCCTTTTCTGCCATCATTTCCTCCTCTCCCGGTTTTGCTGCGCGAATTCCACGCATTTCATCCCCGAAATTCCCATTTTTCCCCCGCTTTCTCCCTCTCTTCCCTCACTCACGCTCACCTTTACATAACTTCCCGCATTATTATAAAACGCGTTCTCTTCCGTCCTCCCCCCTTCCTCCGCCCATCCCGCTTCTACGTCCCCTTATACTACGTACTCCTCAACACACACACAACCAACCAATCTTCCGGAAAAATTCACCTTTAAAAAGAAAAAAACTCTTTACTCCCTGTCGAAGAAAAGAAACTCTCCTCCATCCTCCCATTGCCGGAATAACATCTTTTTCGCGCCTCAGCTTCCCTCGTACCATAATTTTTTCTCTTGCGCGTCTCTCATCCTTGGGTCCATCATAAGCCCCATCTTCGTAAGGGGTGAAGTCACTTCATTTACGGGTTCGCATTGGATGGGGAGTGGGACACGAAAATCGTACTGTGAGGGTCGCAGGGGACGAGTTGATCCGCGTAAAGAGGAAAATACAAATACAAAAAGACAGGGAAATTTATCATCTGACCAGAAAGCAGTGACATAGTCGTCGACGGAAATAGACTAGGGATATGGCCAATGGTCCTTCAAAAGCAGGATAAGCTTTAATTTTGGCATAAAGGAATTTGTTCTGGCTGAATTTAAATATCGGAAAATGTTCAGAATTTTAAAAATAAGCCAAACCGGAATTCTGTTACATTTAATTCTAACATTTATATTACATATCCACTTACTTTCGGTACCACGATGCTTGATCCATTACATTAGTGGTACATTACCACTGGAAAAACTGCAATCCTAATGATTATACCACGAACCTAATGCATTTTAGTTGATGAAGGTGCCATGTTCAGATAAATGTAATTTTTTTAACATCTGAGGATATTTACATCTCATGCATAAGTAAAGAATGCATATTTTTCAAAATATATTTTCACTCAAAATATTTAACTATTCACAAAGTTTGATAAGTTTGCTAATTCTATTTTATTTTGTATTTGAATGTGCATATTATAAATATCTTAAAAACACATATTTATGTCATTATGATTAAATTACGACCCATTATGTCCTGAATTTTTACCTCACCCATTTGGCAACCCTAGGTTGGAAGGGAGAAATAAGACACTTGCAGTCCAACCAGTAGGCCTTCGAAAGCGGCTGCATATCCTTGTGGTTATGCCCCACGACCAACACGGAGGGAAGGAGTTGCCGGATGCCCTCATCTCTTCGCTCTCTCCCACCGAAGATGAGGCTCTCCTCATTCGGAAAAATTTTTCTTCCTACTTTTGAATGTGTGTCCCACGAATCAACCTTGCTATTGGTGACCTTGCAGTGTGCTAAGGATAATTAAAACAAGGCTTTTTATGATGGAAGCCAAGTAACAGGTGATTCGGAATAACGTAAAAGCTTTGCTGGTTCCACAACTATATATATTTACTCGCGACCGGTATCGACACAAAGTATCATCTGGCATCTGAGTCCAGAAGATGATACTTAGTGCCTAAACAAGTCAAGAGTAAATGGATATGATTGTGGAACCAGCCAAGTTCTCCTTCTCATTTTGAATCGTCATGCACAAGTTCTACCGAGTGGTGCCTCCAACCACAGCATTAACCAATTAGAGTTGTTCAAGTGAAATCCTAATTGATTTTAGGCTGAGGGAATAGGGTTTAGGATGATCTCAAGGCCACTCTGACCAACTCCACAACAAAGACATCCTATTACGAGAGACGTAGCGTTGACTCACAATGAAGAAATGGTTCACTCCAATTTTCGTGAAGGCCGAATATTGGCCGATATTATTTATTTATGCATATTTATATTCCGATATTGGCCGTTAGGTGGCCTAGGAAGACTTCTGTTAGCAGGTTTTTCGCAACAGTTTAATGTATTGAAGCTAACATATAATTTGCCATTATATCTAACGAATAAATAAATCAAAGCTTTTACCTCAGCAGGATATTATATTGCCAAACACACAGAACACGATCAATGACCATTGGAGATTAAATGGACACTAAAAATTAACGATTATTTACCATGAGCTGATTAAGATACATTTTATTGGAATACTAGTACCACTACACGTTTTTCAACAAACACAGCTAAAAAAACTATAAAAATGTGAGACTACAGGTTGCTATACAATGCAAACATCGATACCCATTCACAGCAACAGCCATGATGACAAGATGTAACTCAATTAGTATCCCAAATTTAACCTAACGCCTTCGGTTATTAAACAAAAAAATACTCCATGCATTACTGAAAGACGCGTGATGCTTTAAGATGCTGGGACTGCCTCTATTCTGTCAAGCTTATCATCTCAAACGAAAAAGTGTTTCCAGCTCTGGCAGTTAATAAATGGTTGAACAAGTACATTCAATACTCCGCGACATGGACGCTTGAATGGTGGAGAGGAAACTAGAATAAACTGACCAGTGTTTCTTCATGCGTAAATCCTCGACTCGCAGTAAGAGAGTGAGAGAACTACACCAGAGGCTTAGCGATCCCTTCTCAACCTCTCTTTACGTGTAAAATCCTCCATCCCCGACGCCGTAATCCCATTCCTAACACCAAAATCTAATCTGAATCCCAAGTATATTCCCGCAAAAGCCGACGCCCAAGGGAATCTCCCGTGGAAGCGCCGCTAAGACACCGCAGAATCCACGGACGGGGCAGGAGGAGAGCGTTAAGGATTCCCGCACCGAGACCTCGAACTGTGCATACACAGCCCGATCGGGAAGAAAGAAGGGCCCAGCTCAGAGACTCACAGAGGGAGGGGGGTTAGGATTCAACGAGCCCTCCACGGGGGTAGTGTGGCGGATAGGGTTGAGTGCATGCGCTGAGGAAATACATCCTCTTCCGTACCGTGCACAAAGAGGTACACCGCAAAACTATTGATAAGCACGGCAGCGCAGACAGCTGAGATTTGAGACTGAACAGTAAGCTAAAGAAAAGAACAAACATACATATTGCAACGATCAATGGCAGGGCTTCCTCCTCTGATCAATTTTATACATTTATTTTTACTATGACTAATTAAATTTACCAGCCACGGAATCCATATACCAGTGTTTCGCGGGTTTAAATTCCACCAAGGGCATAGACATTGAATTCAGCTTAGGACTAATAGTAACGTCTTAGTTTTGGCCGTGCGATATAACCTTATCAGAAAGGAACGGCTAATAATAACCTACCCTCTACTACTATTAATTATTTTTTTGTCATCATTGTAATGCGTCTTGAGGAAGAAAATTAACATGTAAGTCAGTCAGTACGGCAAGCAGGCCGTATCCTCGGTGTTTGATTCTGAATTCTTCTTTCATATTTCCCCCTGCAAATCCTCCACCCGCTGTACGCGGAGATAATTTCCGAGTCCACGTTGAAGCAAGGCACATGCCCCTGAGGTTTCCCTTAGATGAAATACAGCAGAGGTATTGGAATCTGGATATCATCTTGTGGTACAAAAAGTTTTGGTATAAATGGCATAAATTGGTGAAATGATCTGAATATATACCGATGTAGTGTAGAAATATGAGATAGTCACAACCTTTAAATCTCACGATAAATCATTTCGCCTTGACGACGTGAGTAATTACGTAATTGACACACATAACACCACATATTTCGTGCATAGCGCAACTCGATGTTGCACGGCGAAATAAAGCACTTACACTACCGCAAAATACTACATGCCTCATTTATCTTGAATATTGAATGATGACATCGCAATTATATCACACAAAATCACCAATCGATCAGGATCAATTCCTCGAGGATCCACGCTGCATCCGGATATCGCATGAATATCGCCATACCAGAGTCGATACGCGTATATCCTCTGGCGGAAACCCAAACTCCTAGCCCCGCTCCCCTGCCAAGCAACTACCGACTTCCGAACTACGAAGCAGACCACCCACAGTATTCCCACACATGACCCGCTAAACTCCTTAAGGCTCGACCATATCTTCGATTCCGGGGAGCACTACAGCAACGGCCACACGACTATCCCCACACAACACATCTTCCCACCTTCTTGCCCCTCCCACGTCCTCAAAGGCCAGTCTTGGGAGAGAGAGAGAACACTTCACAGCCATGGTCGCAAAACAAACAAACGCGAAGCGAAACGCTGCGGAGAAGGACGAGTTGGAGCGGACGTATAACCGACTTGTGCGCTCGGAACGAGGCAATGGAGGTAGGGGAGGAAGCCATCCGAGTAGCAGAGGCCTTCGTGAATTGCATTCCTTTCCGGTCACTTCTCCGATGGAACACCTCCGCAGAGGGGCAGCCCCCAGGATGGGGGCACGGGGCGGTTATCCAAATGTGTTGCGGGGGGTGGTGGGGCGAGAAGACGGCAGAAGAGGGGCGAGGAGGAATGCACACCCGCAAACTCCCACAATGGGTGTCGTCTCCGAGAATGGAACGAAAAGGCAAATTAGTGAGATTTGAAAAAAGAAAAAAGAGAGATGTAGCCTGTTTGAGGACGCGCGGATACGAAGGAAATGTCGAAAATTAACATTCTCATAAGAATTCACTCGACGCGAAACCTCTTAGTAGACAAGGAGGAGTTCCACCGCCACCAAAAGCGTGCTCGCTCCACTCCGTTACAAAAAAAAATACTGTACGATTGCGAAAGGAATTTTAATAAAGCTTGACGAAAATAATGACACCCCAAAAAAGGGAGTGAGGAGGTGGAAAAAAGACTGCACCGTACAAAAATTAGAGAAGCTCTCTTTTTAAGAGCGTATTTTTTGTAATTTCCTTCGGATTTTTAACGTTCGAGTGCGCAAGCAAAAGCTTTCGCTCGGCTACATTTGGACACATATTACTTTCGCATATGACGAACTACTAATTTCAAGACAAATTATGACGACCATTGCGTCGATATTATGGTTTACATACATTAAGTGGCGACCCCAAATATTAGCCCTCACTTCGCACCTAAGTGCAAAGCCAAAAATCTTTGGACTTTAAACCTATCTACATGAGCCGTTGAGAGCAAGAATGGTGAAAGTTAAAATTGTCACTTTTGGAATTTGGGGCTCAAAGTGGAATAATAAAAAATGAAACCCTTAGTGCTGCTTACTAGTAAAAAAAACACTGAAGTTAGACTAACACCAATCACGCAAAAAACCGAATATAGAGAGAGGAATGCTTCTGCGCACTTACTAGAAAGTGGCAAAAAACTGACACCAACGGCTCATATTTACATGGCCAAAGTATTCAGTACCTTATCATTGTATTCAAAGAGCGTATAGCATGGATGTTTCTTTCCGTTTTAAAGCTTGAATCAGAGGTTTTCCTAAAACGCTGATAATAAAATAGTGACAATAGAAACATGATGTATAAAAAAGGAAAAAATACCAAGTCATCTATGACGGCAATACCGTATGGAAATGGTATAAAAATGCAATTACAAAGCATTCATTTTCTGGTAGACTATTTCCCCGACATATACCAAAGCAATATACCATTGTCAGACATTAACAAGTTATCATTAACGACAGGAAAGCTGAAATATTCGAAAATTGGGAAGAGGAAATTGAACTTACGCGTTCACTATAATTTCTTGAGACGATTCCAAGCTTGCCAAACAGAATAAGTAGCTCCGAAGGACCGCATGGTTCCTGGCATGAGCTACCGAACCAACTTGAAGAGTTTTACGAAATATTACACGCTGAAATTATTCAAGGAAACCGGTGTATTATTTTTTCAATTAATGCAGCAATTCCTATTACGTATACACTTCATTTCAACACAGAAATCAGAGAGCTTATGTAGTCTCAATAAATACACTTTGAGGAAATAAATATTGCGAAAAGGTGTTTCACCTGAAGGAAATTTAATAAGATGATTGGAAGGAAGTTGTGAAGCAAAGAGTTGACACATAAAACCTGTCTTTATTCATCTGCTAAGTTATTTTTCCAATGTACACAAACCCACACAGTCTCGAGTCTTCCAGTGCACCGTATAAATAGAACGACATGGTACAAGATGGTCGATAACCTCGGACGCAAGTCTCGTGATGAGAATAATGACACAGCGGCGGTCCCAAGGGCGATTTAGCACTGCCTTCGAATGAATGATAGAAACAGACCAACCGTTGAGCAAAAGGCCAAAGATTGTGCACTTGCAGGGAGCAGTAACTATGCCAAGGTTCAAACCTATGCTTCCAATATTTCTCGATCTTCGACGAGATCTGCGATGCAACTCGATTTACTATTGTGAGCTAAAAAACAAAAGCATCAAACACGTATCGTTCCATCCAAGTCAGAGGGAAGACTATGTCTAAATTATAAAAGCCTTCTCTTTTATATAGATTTTCACAAAACAGTTACTGGAAATCAATAGGTGCTTCACTGTTGCGCGCATTTCTCCCGTGGAAACATTTAATACAGAAAAAGGCGACAGAGATTTTATATGCTACACGCCCATGATTTTCTAGCTTAAAAAATAGCAATAACTCGTTAAAAACTCATACCTTGGAAATTGATAGAAAACAAATATAGAATATGCCGAGCTTTACCTAAAATAATTCAATAAAAGCCGTCGGTTTTCGTTTAACATACGGCATCGAGTATAACATTTGCGAAAAAATATTCACAATCAAAATTAACAAGGTATATAACCAAACAAGGAGGTACGAAATTGATAAAATAGAAAGAAAATCCAGGCCGATACATTAAACTACACTACGGGATATCCACACCATGCGAGACAAATAATACGCAGGGAGCACGGAAAAAAGGGAACTAGAAAGGAAATCCGGCGGGGAAGCCCAAGGAATAAGTAGTAAGCCAGATAAAACGGGATATGAAAGAATATGATGGAATAAATGAATTATCATGGGACGAAGAAGATTGAGCGGCTGCAGTCAACCAACATTAATATTGCTAAGTATATGATGACGAATGGGATCTCCAAAATCAGTAACACAGCTTCCGAACATGACGAATGGGGCGAGAAAGACACAACGAACGGAGGATGAAGAAAGGGGCATATAGGGATGGAATGGAGAAGAGGAGGAGGGATAAGGACGAGACGAGAGAACAGCACAGAAGGAATAAGGGAAAGGGAGGAGGGATCAGTGAATGCGTGTGCATATGAAGAAAGGGGTCCCGCAAACGGATGGAGAAAGTGGTTGGCCGGCACAAAGGGAATGTGGGAATTGGGGAAGAGAGAACCCCTCGGGAAGGGATGGGAGAGGAGGAGGAATGGAAGGCGGAGACTTTAATCACGCCGCGCGGAGACAAAAGGCCAGGAGCGCATTAGAATTGAGAGGAGTAGGAGACGGTCCGCCCGAAAAAGCACTTCGGTAACCGAGATTTGGAGCAAGGGAGTGGATCACGTGAATATTTGTAGTGTAGTCGCTCGATGGGTCAAGTGCATGGCGAAGTATAAGGAGTCACACTTTGTGCACAAATCATTATTAAGGTGATCTACCGGTCAAGGTAAGTTTAAATGGGAGTAAAAATCATCTAAACTTTTTAATATGCAGGACCCAATCTACTTATAATATTTCTTCCTTCGACTCAGCGTACTTCCTACCCTTCTTCATCCCATCCATAAAACCTATTATCTTTCTTCCCCTGCTACAAAAAAAAAACTTAAATGGAATCCTGCTCCAAATCGTGGCAGATACAATTCACTTCCGAGATGGAAATGGTTTGATGGTCATCAGGGGAGGTGACAGAAAACTGAGTTAATTTGCGCCATTATATATAGATGAGTTGGGAGGCCAAGTGAATAACTGTTTGGGGAATTGAGGAAGGGTGGAGTAAATAAATCCGGCGTAAGTATTGATCAGCTCTCAACGAAAAGCACCGAGGAGTCAATAGTTTAGCATATAATCCCACGAACAGAGAAATATACCAACTTAAAGTGCTCTTCACATGGCACCCAAATTAAAGGTCAGTATCCCGCTGAAACGTCTCCGCAGCCGAAGGTATTCGATCCTGAGCCCTCAGGACGGGAAGCCCGCACCGTAAAGCACCATGACTTATCGTTTTTTTAAAAACGAAATTTTAACACAATTACAATTATCGATGTAAAAGGAAGACTAGATGAGTTTTAACAAATATTACAGCATACACAAAGAGGACATTATATCACATTCATCCTCATTCGAACATTCTCCCCATCCATAAAGGATGCTTTCCGTCTTCACATCGACGCCAGAATCGGGTAATGATAGGCCCGTAGAGCCACGGTCAAATACGTGCCTAGAAATAAATCTTTCGTCCGGCGAAACGGAAAGACCCTACGAGCTTAAAGGAAACTTGAAATTCAATTTACCTCATCCGAGCGGGCAGCAGTGCCTACTCTCTTTTCCGCATCCTCCTCTCCCCATCAACTGCCACTCGCATGAAGCAAGTGACATACACGTGCACTCAAACAGGTGTCCCATGTTCTATGGATATGAATATAGATTCCGGGAGGCCACACGTGTCCCCAATTATTTGGCCAGCAAATCCGAAAACAAACAGGAAGTAACGCAGACATTGCCCCACAATTCACGGAAAGGTTTGGGCGCAAAGTGACAGAGCAAATCTTGGATCCAGAGATCGAACGTTACATAAAAAAAGGATTGCAAACAGTCAAAGCGAGAGGAACATAAATTTTCAAGAATGAGGGACACTCAATGTGCCTCGCTGGCGGATCCACGAGTTTTATTTGCAAAAAAATCTTGTCATCACATCAGTGTCAAATATCGTGAGACGAATTCATGGGAGAGTTTACAGCGTAAAAGACATACGTAGAATAATAGCAGTGGCGTACGAATTTTTTAGCAATGATTGCGCAATCAATTTAGTCTCAATACTGAAGACTTTAGGGGGAATTTAAAAATTTTGCAGCGTTTGCGTTAATAAACAAACAATGCCCTTCAATGCATAATCAATCAATCATTAACATTACTGCAGCAGATTCTCACTAAATCATTTTGTCATGACATAATTATTCGTTTTCAATCAAGTTATACATAAAATGTTCAAGCTAAAGAAGTTGTTGATTATCCATTTCTTGAATTCCAAAGTAACAGACGAAGTACTATATTCCTAGACCATAATATGCTTGTACTAACAGCAGGTACTCTCTATTTGTACTCCACCTCGTAAGAGTTACGTCTAGCTACATAAATATGTTTATTTTGTCAGAATCGGATAATAAGAAAACTATTAGATTAACAGGGCTAGGAGACCTAAGAGACTCGAAAGGTTAACCTAGTAAAAGGATTAAATAGAGAAATGCATGTATTACGATACTCAGATCAACTCGGAAGATATTATTTTACCCCTAATCTAAGACAAACAAAACAAGACAAATTGAAGTTCGAACACAGAAGCTCAATATTCTTTCTTCCAACGCACATTCAGGAATACAACGAGAGCAGATATACCTACAACTAGAATAACAGACTAAACAGAAAACACGATTCATTATTCAGCATTTTCTCCCCGTAATTACTTTAACTTGCACCCTTCCATCTCATGGCTGGTGTCCTAAAATCTTTCGCCACGGATATTATGTGGATGAGGATGCTGAGTTTCGAAGTTACAGGAACAGGTAATGCCAAAAAATAACTTCAAAGTTCAGCCTCTAATCAGAGTAATGAAACATTGGATACACTTCAAACCCGGGACACATGATCACAGACCGGAGAAAATCCTTAACGGCAGAAAAATAGTGCGAGCCATTGTGGGTAACATACGGTAAAACACGAATCCGACGCCAGAATAAAACGAAAAAAATACGAGTGAAAAAAGAAGAGAAATTCACGCCTTAAACCAGGGATTAAGCTCTAATTAACGACAAAGCAGCCCCATCCGGGTCCGTGGAAATTAATGAGACCCTATGATATGACATACGCCGCACAAGGACGAGACGAACCCCTTCACTTAACCCTAAGGCCTCCCCTTTTCGACTTCCTACCTTCCACACCCGCACATAATATAACAACCCCGTGTTCCACCACACTCTCTCACAACTGACGAATTATTTTCCCAACGTTCCTTTCCCTTCTCCAAGCAGACAACACCCACGCATAAAACACTCCCAACGGGTAGATACACGAGCAGGCCAGAGAGAGAGAGACTATCTCTCTACCGCGTCTCATCCCAAAACCGCGACCTTAACTTTTGATAGGCAGGCTCAACGCCATGGCTTACACACACTTGCTTCCTCTCCGACGCGGGTCGGGGAGGGATGAGGTGTTTTGTGGGGAAGGGTTGGCGTTGGAAAGGGTGAAGGGAAGCAGCGAAGTGAAACGTAGGGTGTGCGGTAGAGAGGACTGGGTGACGGGGAACGCGGAGTGTGATGCGGGATGCTGAAGACGCTGGATGGGAAGGTAATGAAGGAAGCGACACATGCAGAGGGAGAGAAATACGGGAGACAGGTGAGGTGTTGCTGGGAATGGACCCCACACCACGAGGCGGAGGAGAAGCACCAAGGTGATCGCTGGAGTCGCGGCACACCAACGAGACGGATAGAATCATGGCAATGGAGATAAGGCCACAATGGAAGGAAAAGCTACCGCTTATAGTAGGCATAGTCCACTTTGTTCGGTGAGGGGGCCAGATTGTTACCAAAGGCCAAATATGTTTTGGAATAGAACATTTCCCCGTATTAGATTGAGGATATTCTAAAAAAAAGAAAAAACCTATTGCACAGTCCACACTCTTACCTAATTTTTGACAGCGAATTGTCTCAGGAGTGTTGAAATTAGATATCAATGCCTTGAAACCTGTCGGTTAGAAAAAACGCGTGGAATGTACAATAAGGTCTTCACCGTTCAACGGTTTAAGGCGTAACTTCATGGAATTCACTCAAAAGAATGAAAAGAGTAGCTATATTTTCCACACTGGTTTTATTCGTTACGACCCGGGTTTCGTCGCATTACGACATCTTCAGGTACAAAATACAGAGTTCAAAGGACCTATATAGAATGTTTGGTATAGCATATGAGGTTTTCATTTAATCATAGAGAAGTTCCACAAAGTTACCCCTTACATCCTTAAGCATGTCATGATTAATACAACCCAGCCACGCATCATCCAAGAGACTTTGCGAGACACAGCTGCCAGAAATAACACCGCACTGCATCTTAATGCGCGTGTGCGCTTTTAATGGAATCAGTTAATAAACAAACCATTAACAATAATACAGTTCCGAATCGTGATTAATCACAAAAATTCACGACATTATCGAAAAAAGGAGGGTAATTTAATAATTAAAAGAGGTCACAACTTAGAGCAGAATAAACACATCACTGGTTATACAAAAACAACAGAGAGGAAAGCGATGCTGTATTAAGTGATGTGGTTTTCGGCATCACTGGTTGGAAAAGTCTCAGGACTAAAAGACGTACATCGCAAGTCTAAATATAATTTACGAGAAAAGTAAAAATCCAATTTGATGGTACTGGTCTCCTACAACATCCAATTGTATTCAAATGTGCAACAGCATTATAAAAAAATGTAAGTACTAATGGTATCAATTATTTTCTATGAGAAATGAAATAAAACCAATATCAATATATTTCTGGCTAAGCACTAGCAGTCCTGCATATTTTATTCTGCTCTGCTCAACAATGTCTGGCAAGATGCATTGGAACAGCATTATGCACTTAAATAAATCAATTAAAGTTTAGTTATATCCATTTAAATTCATTTTTTACTTGCTTATTTATTTTATTTTATTCCAGGTACTCCTGCACATCGTAACAACGCAACGGCAGCAAGCTATTCTGCGTACAACATAGATATATTCACTTTTTATAACTATCCCTCTTTGTGAAAACTCAGCTCGATAAAATAAGATAAAACTATCTAGTACGTAAATATACGTTTAACACCGGCTAATCGATCGGTAAGTACTTGCCTTAGATCCAATGAGGTCGCTAGTTAAGTCATACCAACTCGCGCTAAGAAAAAAGGTTACGCGAAGTTTGTATCATTGGTTAAAAATGACCAGTTCGCGTCGCCACCCGAAAATCAATTCTTACGATGAAAGAAGCCCAACATAAGTTTTATAGTGTCAGGCGTCGAGTGATTGATTTTTGATATCACTGATGAAGAGATTAAAACTTTAATCTAATACATAGACAACAAGATAGCAATACCGCTTGGTTGTTTGTTAAACACTCCAGCAGGTTTGTAAACATTCTTTCCGAGCTTTTCGCTGGTATGACTAATGCAGTGAATATCTGTACCTTTCAAAAAGATTACAGCTTCATGCTATAGAGTACATTTATCTCCTGATAGCGAATAACCGTTTTATTCTATCTTCCTTCAGACAATTGTGATCCGCGTCCATATGTATGCGAGGAATTTGCTGAGAGGCATGCTTTACTTGAGTACGTGCTTAAGATTTACTGCTCTCAGTTGACACGACATCAGGCGTTTTTAACGAGTTTTCTATCGTTATCTATTATTTTCCTTATTTGACGTCATGTTTTTTCTTAACGCTCATTGTAGAGGTAATTATTTATCATAGCAACTTCATCTCGTCATTTAGCAATATTAGAGTGATAGCCCTTGAAGATGCTAAAAGAAATACAACTTTTAGCTAAATTGAAGACTTTTGGAGGGCAAATGTAGTGATGATAACATTTATCTAGGCCAAAAAGTCATGAAACTAAACACACGATGCAAGCGAGCATGATGCCACTCTTGAAGCAAGATGAGGCGATAAATTGAAGGAGATTCTGAAAGGAAATTAATAATTATCCGCCATATTTTACATTTTACATATAATTACAGGCCATAATTATTAATAATAATTAATAATTATTATTAATAATTATGATCTGTAAGGAGATGAACTTCCAACTGCAACCACCCACGCGGGAAACGGCCCGCGAGATTTTCTTCCGTCGATACGGTCACAATGGTCAACTTGATCGGGCCCGAAAGTATGCTATAATTTTCTCGCGACATTAGTATTCATGAAGGTAAGCTTACCTCGACCCTTTCATAATAAATTCTTCACGATGTTAACAAAATGGAGGTGATGAGAACAACAATGGGCCCCTGCCAATGAGCTAACCCCACATCATTAAGGTAAAGAGTGTGCGCGGAGGCGCAAGAAAAGCAACCAGGTGGAACACGAACATGACGATAAAAATTGCGGCAATAGTTTAATTAACTGCGACTCGTATGAAACGGCAACCGGGGGGTGGACGGCAAGTAGGAGGGAGGGAGGGAGTATTACGAGGGGAGAGACGAAAATGATGAAACTCGTGGGGTGCTACGATGGGAAAGGAAATTGCTCCTGAGGGTTGTTCTGCATACGCCTCGCGAGATATTCTAATTTGACCGTCGCCACGCGACAATAAGCGTTAATTGAAAAAAAATAGAACGCCGGTGAATCAAAAATGCAATTTAAGTGGAAGTACACAAAAGAGACCGTAGTATCGCATTTACATCGTGCATCGCACGATAATGCAATCTATCCTTATCGCATTTCCACTTTACACGAAAAAGTGTACGACTTCGAATACTTCACCTGATTCGAATGATTCCGCAAAGTGATACATCACACTTCCCGGATCACCGAAGACAAACCAAATCATTACTTTTCGATGTAAATTGAAAATTCGCATTATATTATCACATCGCACGTTCCAAGTATACCACATTATTCCGTATCCACATAGATTTGTCGAACAGAATTGGTGTTTAGGTGTTCCAACTGCTTACGTGACATCGCACTCTCTAACCTGAGACTTTAATCATAAAATAAGCACAAACCATGCCCAAAGTAGGGTAAGAACCCGCGAACTTCTCGTATACAGGCCCGAGCAATACTATTCTGGTTACCGCAGCCGGTACATTGTAATTTTATTGCATATAAAATCAATTCGTGCCAATATTGTGGCCATATTGCATTTACCTGGCATGGCATTGCAAAGCGAGACATCTCATTGCTGAAGGGTCATCCTGTCGTGGGTAAAACCATATGTGGATCGGTAGTCGAAGCCATTTAATTTCTAACATATCTCTACTTCTAAGAATAGGTTCTGGCTACACAAGAACCGACAGAAAAAATACTACGTTCATAAATCAAGAACTCGTCACAAAAGGCATTCAAACATTCATTCCTACTGCGTAGTAGGTGTTTCTTCTTTAATTTTTCAGACCTTAGGCTCTTTGTCCTTTCCTTTATCATGGGGTGGTATTAGATACACAATACAATAGTACATAATATAGCTCAAAATCTTTAATTTTGAGACCGTTGTTGCAATTTATACACATTAACTCTTCAGAAGTAAGATTTTTCTAATGGATAAATAAATTCACTCATTAAATTCCCAGGAGTAAATGGAGATACCAGCAAACAAAATATTATTCTGCTTGTGTAATAAGTTTCGAAATATTTTTCTGAGCAAGGTATCTCAGTAGAAGAGCACATATAATGTTCGCCGAAATACCAAAAATATTTTTCTCTGGGCATTAATCGGCTAATGCCTTGTACTTTCAAAAAGAAGGAGAAGACGTACATCTAATTTATACTCATGTAAAAGCCGTCATTTTCGGCCGACGTAAAAACCCTTTGCATCTACCCCGATATTGGTTAAAGCAATAATCACATGTTGCAGACTACACATCGAAATATAGCATGTGTCCCGGTGGATATCCCATAGAAGGGAGGAAGGACTCACACGACGCTTAGTGTAAAGGGGGACTGGGTGGAGTTAAACGGGGATAGGGAGTGGGAGAATGGGGAAGAGGAGAGGAAGGAGGCACGGGGAGAGACAGAGGAGCGAGAGAGCTGTGGGTGGCACGCTATGGAGGTTCGGGGGAGCATACGGAGTCGCATGCAAAATTGCGTCGCCTCCACAGCCGAGATCTCCCCCCTTCTTCCATCAACCACTCCGACCCCTCACTACGCGGAGTTCGCGGAGTGAATATTTAGGAGATTAAAATGACAATAACCGGCAAATTCCTCGCTTGATACCCCACTCCCCGGGAGATAAGCAAACGAAATGCCGCGAGAGGGGAGGGGAGGGAATATCAATTACGGAGACGACATTGGGCGGTGTCTCCTATTTTTTTCCTTTACTACGCCCCCCTGTTCCCCCTTTCCGACATTAAATCTCGCGTGAGAACCTTGTCGTCATCATCAAAACGGGGCGACGGAGCGGGCGCGCCTTGGGTGATGTTCATCATCATCATCATAGATCACCATCATCAGCATTTCAATCCTAAGATTGGTTGAGTGCAACCCTCCCCATTCTACTAAGTTCATAGATAGTTCTACTTTTACTATGGTAACCTATCTTTTGAGGTATTTTCAATTGGGAGAGAGTAAACATCCTGTTGGTTTTCACAGGTGCAGATCCCCATCTCCTTATACATTGTCCTTCTTCATCTCAACATACGTCCTAGCCTTCTTCAACCCGTCCATTAAATCTATACTCTTTCTTCCCCTTCCCCGGTTACTCAACACCCAACACCTTATGCAACCCTTCGCTCCTCATTACCTATCCCAACCAACTACTCTGCCTCCTCCTAGTCTCCTTGAGAAGTTTACTTTCCTCAACCGCCACAGCAAGCACTTCCACGTTTGTCTTTCTCTCCGTCCTCCGCACGTTCTCTGTTCTCTTCATTTTAAGAGTTTAAACATAGAGTTTAATGAAGAGTTTTATATGGAGTTTAACGTTTTATGGTGCAGAAACGTGGATTCTCAGAAAAGAGGACGAGGATATGCTGCAGACGTTTGAGATGTGGGTGAGAGATTTTTGGTAATTCTTCTTTCCTGTGTTTCCTCTTCATTTGGCAGACGTACTTACCTCATATCGCTGCTCCTTAATATATTTCACTTTCCTCGCTGCCCATTCCTCCTCCTAATTCTCCAAACAGCTCCATCTCCTAACCGACCGTATCTAACACTTCCATTACTTTCCTCTCCCACTGGCATACTATTCCCATCCTTTTCCAACCCCACATTTCAAAAGCCACTGGCCCCAAGGTCATCTTTATTTGGACCTCGATCAAATTTTTGAACCATACAAGACTTCGCCCCATTTTTTGACCAAGTTTACGAGCCGTTCTACGCTAAGCTACATATTAGACGTTAAACTACTTCGAAATTCTCACGCTCAAATTTTCTCTCATCAGTTTCCCTAATTTAGTGAATGCCTCATTTGCTTACTCTACCCAACGCTTTAAGTTCTCAGAATCGAATGCATTCTTATCCACGATAATACCAAGAAACGTTAACTGCTCGAGCTTATGCGTGAGATGAGCAATGAATAGAAGCAATCGACAACGTGTTGGGACCTCAATGCCATTTCACCGCGTCTTTTCGACGAGCTACAGCACGAGGTAGAAGCGGCGTCGACGATAGAAATTAACGTCGACGAGTGATACTCGGCTTGAGACCTATCATCTCATTCAAATCCAAGGCGCTCTCCTCGCTCTGCGTGAGAGAGGGTTAAACTGAAATGGAGAGAGAATTTGAAATCGCCCGGGTTAAATTCCTGTCATTTCAGTTCCCTCGAACGCCGAGTGCATTCGCGGGCTGAGGATCGATTACCATGAATTATTCATGGCGAGATTTTCGGCGCATTTTGCGCCCGTTTCGACGCCGCGGCGAGGGGCCTATGCTTATCGCCGGTGTGATTGCAGGAATCCGTGCATGAACGAAAACACTTGCACCACCAATGCTTTACGATGCTCATCACCAGTCAAAATTTAACAAGAAAATTAAAAGTTAATGAAAATACTCAACGGTTTTTAAAACGCGCCGATAAACTTCAAATTACAAAGCATAACAACACCTTTTAAAGTAGCTGAAAACACATTCACAATGAGAACATTAATAGGGGCGATTATGATCACTCTTGAGTGATTTTTCTACGATTTGAAAACAATTTCACTTGTCAAAAATCCAAAATACCTTTCATTTATTTCGACCCAGGTTTCGATTTTACATAAGTATTTTTCAAGATCTAAACACCTTGAAAATGATTGACCTGACCTGTGTTATAATGAAACCAGAGACGGGATACATAAAAAGTACTGAGAAATGTTTTACAAAGTGAATTATTTTCAAATCGCAATGTGGTTCCACGAAATCAAGCCTGATATAATTTGATAGGTGTATGAAATTTTCTACGCTTATTTTTTTATAAAATTCTAGCGTAGGAGATGAAAACGGGTCGACAGTGTACGTAGCCTTTGGTAGTTAAAATACACGAAAGGCAAAAAAAAATGATCCGAACCGCAACGATATTCACACAATGATATTCATGGAGTGAAACCACACTTTTCCCCCTTTCATGTTCAATTATAAACCAAAAACGTCATCGCGGACTTGGAATTCCACAGGTTGCATGTCCGTATCAAATAAACGAAGAGCATCTGCGCATGAGAATTGGATTTATTGGCAGGAATGCGGAGTTGAAATTCAATATCGCGCTGAGAATACGAAACCCATAAAAATTCTTTCGAAATAACCTCCGATACATATCCGAACGATCCGCTGGATATTTGGACTAAATATAAGAGCATATCACTTCCGCGAAAAGAGAACGCTACGATCTCGAAAACTCAAGCGCTGTAAGCAGAACAAAACTATCAAAAACTCAGCACGATCTCTGGAAAAGTCATAAATCTGCATTCGCCGAAACATAAATAAAAATGACTCACAAGAATAAAGCCCATTGAAACATCCATTGATCGATGAGATGAGGCAAATTTTATCCCGTTTACGATCTTGGAAATACCATTTTGGATTCGAAAAAGGGTAGTTTGGAATTAATGCAATTTCCAGAACAAAATTAATTTTTGAAAAAACACTGGGGAAAAAGAATACTTTCAACGTTCTACACTTGACAATCGAGAAAAATAGTCACGGGATTCATTTGACACGTTAAAATATAACGCAAATCTCGTCCATACAAATAGCCGAAGCATCAACACACTTCCACTAGCTATTGAACGGTCTTTTATGTTTTTGTAAAGACACCACATCACTTTACCGGAATAAGTGGTTTTATCTTGTTATTTGGAGGAATAACCTTGTGTAACGAGATTTTTTCAGCTTACTGTGGCGCTTGACCCCATATTGAACTAAATAAATAAACAATTTAAGACCAAACTCAAATTTACCAGTCTATCTTAATTTTTGACTACTTTTCCTCAAAAATCATTTCAATACGGCAAGTGATGACACAACTGTGTCATTATCAGGAATAGACAGACAGCGAGTCTATACACAATGATGACCATGACGATATAATAGTTCTCAGTCATCGACGGCTCCTTGCAGCGAAAATATTTTGCTAAGGTAAAATAAACAGAAAACCATTATCTCACACTGATCGTGGGCTTTTGGCGAGTTGGCAATAAATTCATGGGATGGCCACATTGGGCTGGTTAAAGCCTATTAGATAAGCATGAGCAAAGATGGAGAATTGCAAGCACAAGTTAAATAGTTAACAAAAACGAATGACGGTCGATCATATTAATGCTCCACAAGTCACGTGTTGATATCGGGAGCCCGTGACACACTAATTACCCCAGTCGATGATGCACACTCAGCGATGCAAGTACCCGAATCAGCACCAAATTTGATATGACTGTGGGACCAAAACAGAGGCGTAGGCCAAATTGATACGAATAAATTGCTGCCTCGGCATCATGAGGGACCGCCCAAGCTTTCTGAATAGCTCTCCCGGATTCTAGTAAAATTTTCTCATATAGTAAAATTTTCTACTCCCATCCTGCAAGAAATGAAAGACTTTGCTAGCAACACTTCACGCGCACAAGAACCAATAGAGGTCATCGAAGTATATATTTGACGCTATTCTAAAAAAAACGTTTATTCCTTCATAACCATGCGCAAAGAAAGTATGAAATTTTAAGTTGTAAACTTATTGATGAAATTTTAAGTTGTTTACAACTTAAAATTAGTTGTTTGCTGTTGATGAAAGTATGAAATTTAACTTAAAATTTCATACTTTCCCCAACTCTTTGGTTTTTAAATCCTCTTTCATTCTACATAAGAGTTCATCTTAAAACTCCAACGCAGAAACTACCTATTGAGACACCGGACGCTTGAAATATTCTAGGATTTCTGCAATGGAAAATCCTCGATTTGCAATGGATATGAAAGAGGATTACCGTTCTCCCACTATTATTCATATTGAGACATTTTTATAATACCCATATTATGGAATCAATATTTTATTTCAGGCTGACCCAATAGAGCATATTTTTCCAGTATTCCGGAGATAAAATATTCCTACAAAAGGAAAAATATTGAAATTCATCGGTTGACAACCGGACTCGTTTCTCCTAACAAACCTGAGGTTCATTCATTTATTGGTCGTTCAATCCTAAGATTGGTTGTCAGCAGCTCACTATCATCCATCCTTATCTAAAGCCAGTTCCCTCACTATTTGGTAGTTCTTCTTATGCACATACTTTCCTCTTTATTTGGTCTATGTATTTATCCCTTGGCCTTCCTATTGAGACTTTCCCCTCTATTTTCCCTTGAATTATATTCCTCACAAGCCCACAGTGCCTTAAGAGTGTACCCTACCGTCTGGTTCTTCTTTTCTGGGTTTTTAGGTAAAAAACGTTCCACAGCAATCATAGGCATGGCAACGATCAGACGATCCCTTGCACTTAACAACCTTATGGGGTATGGTCAGCTTGCAGGGACCAGAAGTTGCATCTACTTCGACGAGAGGGTATGAAAGCACTCACCTCCATCTGACCCCTCAATATTTTACCGTATACAATCCCCCATCTGTGTCCACCTGCCCAAGCACGACTTTTCACTCCGTGTCATCGAAACTTGGGACCAAACCCTCTTCCCCTTTCCACCCATAGAGGAGAAAAAATAAATTCGCATCGGAAAACTTTGCTCATCGTCCGAAACATTTTTCATTCCTTCCCTCTCGAGGAGAGAACATAAAGTCTCCAATCGAGTCTGTACCAATCACAAAGACTACCTTACATCGACAACAACCACTATATTCTCTACATAACCCTAAACTTGGTCTCCGTTGACTTGACGCTGGGTCAACCAAACAATTTGGAGAGTGCATATCGGACGTGTCTACGACTACTATTTTAATTAGCCACACGACTAGCAAGGCTCTTTCAACCCTGAGCGACAGTATGATAAACATAGTGATGGGAGAGAGGATGATCACATACCATTGACTCGGTCCATGCGATTCTTCCAGGTATAATAATAAGCGGAGATACGAAAAATTACCGAAATAATATGGACTTTACGGAGGAAGTTCCATCGCGGCTGAGTTAGTCTAAACGAATAATAAATTCAACTTTTCTTTTGATATGTTTAAACATTCGTCTTTCCCTGATAACATGCCTTAGTCATTAAAAACTAAGTTAAGGAATAAAATATGCATATTATTTGATGAATGCACTTTTAATAAACAATTATTTCGACAAAGCAAACAATGCACGAAGTGAAGCCTAATTCCAGATATAAATATACCTTCGAGATCAGTGCGGCAATAATAAGGTAGACAGAATTTAAGGTAGTTTGAGGGAGATTTTTCCATAGTGACCATATTTGAATTTTAATTTAAAAATTAAGCAGTTGTAAGAAGCATGAAGTAAATACTGTAATATTAATAACGCAAAAATTTTCTTTCACGCGAAAGATTCTTAGTAATTAACTAAATTACACATACATTAGTCTTTTACCTGAATCTTTTCTTTCACGCCGTACGCAGAACACGCATTCACAACCGAAGATTTTTTTGTTATTCTGTAAATATACTGCGGTGATTGATCAATTTTTAAAAATATATTAGAAAGCATCTAAAGCACCTGCTGTTAAAATTCTGACGCGATCAATGAGTAAGAAATTCCTCATTTTTTTAACAACGTCTCTTTAGAGTGCATAATCTCATTTCCCGGGGAACACGGCTTGAACGTTTTGGCAAATATCTCGAAAAGTTGTGTGGGAAGTGGCTCATATTATGTTATTGTAAAGGTGAAATGTTTTTCATTATGATGAGGCCAAAAGTCATCGCACTTGATGCGAGGTGGTATCTCCCTCCAACTACCTAAAATAAATGCGGCCACAAATGTGAAGTGGTTGGAAAATTGGCCCATCTACTTACCGTACATCTTCCCCTCGTCCGATAGGATGATTTTCCGCCGGCCGCACGGTGGATATATGGCCAGCGCTTCCTGAAAGCTCTGTTCGATGTCTGGACTCCATACACCCTCGGCGTCCGACGCCGAGAGGTCTTTGTCGTCCTGCAAAGACAAGGACGTCGTGAACTCGAGAGAGCAAAGGATGGGCGCGAGGAGGAGAATCGCCTCGCTCACCCACATGACGACAAGGGTCAGACTGGCTCCCAATTCCCAGACTTAGCCCTTTTTTCCCGGTGCGAAAGGATCAAATTACTAACATTAAGCATTTCACTTTCCACGTCTAGATTGGTCCTTGACTCAGAATCGTTTGGGAAATGGATATATCAATGGGATCAACTACTCGTTACACTTAGTAGAACCAAACAAATATGCTTTTAAAAATGCGGGGAAAATAATAAAAACAGAGTTTTACGTCAAATAGAAAAATACACGTCCTTTTTTTCAGGGGATGAAAGAAGAAAATTACAAACTTTTTCTTTCCAGTTCTAGATAGGCTCTTGACTCAGCTTCACATGATAAATAGATTAATCAAGGTGATCAACCATTTGTTAACAATAATAGATCCACATAAAATACATTTAAGAGTACATCAAAATAGCGGGAATAAGAATCAGAAAAATACGTTTACGTCAAATAAAAAATACAGATGTATCAAAATTGAATGCACCAACAATTCTAAAGATAAGAACATCCTTGAAATCAATGACAAAATAAAAGTGAACGCATGAATATACTAAGCCCATCGCTCTGACAACAACTATGTTTTCCAGAAATTTTCTTTTACATTTCCACAAATTAATTTTTGTTTCTACGAAAGGGCAATATGTCAAATGAACTTCCTGTTGATAATAACATTGATAATCACAATAGGGATAATTCTACCCTCGTTATGGTTTAGGATAATAATAATCACAAACCAATTTGCGACAACATAAAAAATAGCGCTAAGTAGTAGATTGAATAATGACAGTCCATCCACCACATCACACCTGAATCTGTATTTTATATTAGATTGAAGGCCTCCGATGACTTCCTTGTCGTTGAACCGCAAGCCCTCCCGCGTCTGAGTTGTACGGGGAAAAACGTTTCGCTGGGACTCCTGCCCACGTGTTAAGGTCGAAGATTGAATATTAATCCCGAATCTTCAACCAGAAGACGCGAGCAGGAGTGCCAGCGAAACTGCTGTCGCACAGCCGCGGAAGGACACCCGAAAAAATGAAGCGATACTACGAATAGCGTCAAGTTTTGCATGACTTTTATAAAGAATTGGAATGAAATGATTCCGCAAAATTTCCCGGAAAACAAGATTAGAGACTTGATAGGACAGAGAGATTTTTCACAGAAACAAGACAGAGATTGGTTCACTAAATCCAAATAATGCTTTTACTCCATCTAGAGTTATCGTCGAATTAGGCTTCCCGTGAAACGCGAAATAGAATTTCACGAGAAAGAGACCAAAGCCCGCAGCCAAGTAAGATGGCGTGGTCGGAGGTGACATCAGCCGTTCTCCCTCAGTACTCACCTCGCCGACATCGAGGTGCTTGGAATCGGAGCCCGAGCCATTGGTGTCCGCGCCGGCCGATGCGGGGGCCGGGGGCGGGGGCGGCGGCGGCGGGCCGGCGCTCGACGGGGCCCACGGTGAGGAAATTTTGCCGGCTGCCAGCGGACTACCTGCAATGCAAGAGAAGAAGCGAGATTAGGGATTGGAAATTAATGACAAAAGGGTCAAAATATTGAGAGAAAGAGATTCTTTACTTTATTGCCTCAAACCTTCCCCAAAAGATGAAAAATATCGACATACATGACCGAATTCTACACGGGTTTCCAACCGAGTCAGGAGTTCAGGTAACGACATTTCGATGACTAACTCCGCCATCGTTTTAAAGGAGATTGAATTTTCAATGCACAGGTAATGCCCATATAGTTTAAGAAACGAATCGAATTATATCAAGTCCAAACCAAGAAAAACCTAGAATAAAAGATCATTTCTGTGTATGGTGCCTGAAGTATTAAATTTTTTGCCTGAAGCAATAAAAATATGCAAACAATTTTGAAAATGGTCAAAGAATAGCTTATATCTTATTAAAATGATGCATATTTTCTGATTATGTGTTTAAAAAATATAAAAGTGAGTTATTGTACTGCTAACCTAAATATAATGGAATAGGTACATACAATATAGAAGGTGGCTCAATCCAGGTGGTTACCCACGGAGCCCACCTAAAGCTTGCGCTGATAATATTTTAATGATATGTCTGTAATTCACTAGAGGTGGAAGCAAATATATTATTATTATGGATAAATGAAAAAACGTAGTGAACTCCACAGTGAATTTTATTGCGACGACCTAGGTTTCGACTTGTTGTGTCATCTTCAGGTCCTGAAGATGATCCCATCTTGTCGACCTGAAGATGACACGACGTGTCGAAACCTAGGTCGTCGCAATAAAATTCACTGCGGAGTACAATACGTTTTTTCATTTATCCATAATGGAAAACTTCCACCACATCTCGCCGGAATTCATATCCTCTATTATATTATTATTATAATTATAACTCCTGATCTGGTAATAAAAGGATGAAGAACTTACTCATACGATTCGCCGGGAGGGCACCAGATTCTTTATCGAAATATAGTTTGCACATAAATTGATCGATCAGCGAGACATTAGCACTTAAGAAAATATCAACTCCAATGCCATATTATGAATGATTCCAGTAGATTTCCTCAAACAAGACATTACCTATGCCATATACATCTAAATTTATTCTAATGTGAAACTTTCAACCGAAAACAAACCGTGCCAGAAAACATTCAAGCTGCATCATTTCTGAATTAATCCCCGCAATATACATTACGGAAGGTATTTCTTAACTGCTAATGTCCCGCTGATCAAATTATTTCTTTACAAACTGTATTTCGATAAAGGATCAGGTGTTTTCCCGGCGAATCGCGTGAGTAAAATCTTTACGTTCATCGGATCGGGTCAGGTGTTTTGACGCATTGAGCGAAAAAAAACCCTCCATTTTAAGTGTGATTTCTCCGAAAACTTACAAATTTATTCAGCCTTTACTCCGAATGGAACTAATGTACAGAGCAGTTTAAGAACGACGAAGGCATTACGATTTAGTTATGCTGGTGTATTAAAGGTGATAGATACATTGGAACAACTATAGAACTGGTACTCTTGCAATGGGTAGATAGATTAGATTGTTCTTGGGGGGGCCTTCGTCAGGAGCCCGGGCACTTAGACCTTTCTTGACCCATTGTGCCAACCCCATGTCTGTCTGCCACTTGCAGACAGGGGACAAGAGCACCTCGGTAGAGGTATGGAGGATTGGCCTCCCCCTGCCTCACCCCAGTACCAGGTATAGAGGATGTCCTACCTCCAACCGGCCCGGTTTGGCCTGGCCCCTCCGGCCTGCCGGTATTGGTATGGAGGGAGTTTCATCTCTCCATCCATGCCTGGTTGAGGTATGGAGGAGGGTCACCCATCCAACCACCGTCCGGGCCCAACGTTGCTTAACTTTTGCCATGGGTAAATAAAAGAAGTGTTTTGTAATAAGCGTTAATACTTGCCAATTTTATATTAATGGACAACAAATTCAAAAAATAAGCATTTTGGAACATTTACTACAACTTACTTCCACATTTTACTAATGAATTCTGAGAAATTCCAAGTTTTCACATGAACGAACGCTTATTTTAAAAAATCATCTTTTAAGGGTTTATAGAAACGCTCATTATTTTCGCGTGATTCGATTTCTTAAATCACTATACGAATGGGACGAACGAAAAATAAAAACTGGACCACATCAATGAACTCATCGTATGAAGTGGAAAGGCATGGCATTGACTTAGAAATCCAATGCACGTTTCAAGTCACTAATAATGAGAGAATTCTTTATATCATTAACTAAAACACAAATCCCCAGCCCTTGGTCCAGCTCTTTTCTATGATTCTCGTCCACATCATCAATTTTATGAGTAACAAAGCCATGAAAAATGGAAATAATTAAAATAAAATGAAGTGGCGGTCGTTTCCACAAGGCTGTGGATGCCTATTTTAAATGAAGTGGAAAATAACCACTCGCTTGGATACATCGCCGGGAATAAATTATGGCTACCACTAATAGCTAATATAACCATCATTAAAGACGGCATCCGTCTTAAATGACTAGATGACTCATTAAAAACTTTTTCCTAACACCAAATCACTAATTAAATTCACTTTGAAATATAGAGAGATGAACAAAGCCTGCAGCAGACAGCCATTATTTTATCTTTAGCACGATAAACTCCATCATCCGAGACGTGCCTCCTAGTTAATTTTAAATCATAGTCATAACTCCCCATATCATGCAATACACGCCTCAACGCACATTCTATTTCAAACTCGTGCCGATAGAAATGATTCTATACTTATATTCTTTTAGAGAATGAAATTGTTCACCTAATCGTTTATTTAACTACTATTATTCACAAACCTATCTACATAAGTACCAGCGCTGGTATTTGCGAAAAAGGTTACACAAGAACAAATATCAGTCCATCACATGTTTGTAAAATGAACCAAGCAACTAATTATGCTCCAAGCAATGGTAACAACATACCTAATGCGCTTCTTTAGTAGGAATAAAAACAGCTCTTCCTAAATGCTACGTTTAAATAGTAAAAACTTAACAATCCCCGGTAATATATCATTCTTCTCCTATCATCTTTCCAAGATTCTTCCTTCCATTCAAAATGTCATTCCGTTTCTTTTCTTTCCCGCACTTCCCAAAACTTTTACCACCCATTAAGGTCATCAAAACCCTATCCCCTGAACGAAACACTTATTCCACGTATACTACCTTATACTAATTTCCTTTGGCAATATATCGATTCCAGGGCGTTCTTCATGTTCATCGTATTTTCTCCATCCTTCACCAAATAAGAATCACTCGCACGGCCCTATGAATAAACTACCTTCAGTTAATACGACAACTTTCACCTCGAATATATGTTGCACAAAATAGCTATATAAAATATATTCTTCAATAACAAATGGAAAACATTACTCTGATAGAAATTAGCTCAAACGACATAGTTTCCCTCTTCAGTACAAAATAAATAATTTAATAGTTCCTCTGAAGTTCATATTACTCTACACGAGCGGTAATTTGCGAAAACAGATGAACCCTCTCGGAAAGTCCTCTGCAAATATGAATGCTAATGGCTAACTGGTAAAACAACTGACTTGAGTGATTTGGATTAAAATCGCTTTCTGGTCAAATGATTTTTATAGACTTTCAGCACACAGGGATAAAATAATTTCTACCGATTGTATTCGGAGCAAGATATGTCTTCACAAAATCGTAATACTTAATACCTATACATTTCCAATGTATTTCCTTGCCACGAAAAACCAAACCGCCAACAGTTGCTTACGTCAGTGGAGAGTATAGCCAGCCAAGGGTTTCAGTAATTTCATTTTTCAGTTGTATCTATCCTTCTAATTTAGCTCGATGTCAATACTCATGTTTCCGAGTTGTTAATGCCATAGTTTAGTAATTCAAATGATATGTTTTCTCGACCTCTTATATTTTATGGTGTAAATATCGGGAGTATTAGATCAAATACAAATTTTAAAACTTCCGCCAACGTTTCGGATATTTATTTATCTATCCTCAGGGCTATAATGAAATGATACAAAATAAAAAATGTTTTCTACAATCCTTTTTTGATGAAAAAATGGTTTAAATATATAATTAACAGTCAATAAGAAGAAAAATATATGGACATATTCAAGGATATATTACCTTTCAAGTTTGTTAATATTTTATTTACAACGTTAATTTCGTTGCTTGATTTATTTCTTTGTTGAAAAATTGTATTTAATTTATTAAATTATGGTAAATTTTAATTAGATAACAATTGTCTGTCCTTTTATTACAACTTTTTTGTTTTTGGAAGTATGGAACATTTCTTTGAATAATCTTTTTGATAAATATTGTTCTTAATCTATAATTTTAGCATCTTCTAAATTAAATGTATGACTATTGTTAATGGCATGATTTGCTAATGCACAAAGTTGAACTTCAGTTTTAATTGATGTTTTAGCAGTTTATTCTTCTTCAGAAAAGGAGGGGCAACTTGGACGATGAAAAATAAAAAAAACTAAATACCAACTGAATATCGCAATATGCACTCAACGCCATTTATCAGCTTAAATCACAGCACGTGATAGCTTTACAATGATTTACAGTCGTCGGTATCTCGAAACAAACCAACGGATATAGAGGAGGAAGGCAACGATGCGGAAATCGAATGGAAAAAATTGGAGCGAAAGTATAGAATTCAGGTGAATCGCAAGAGAAAGGGAAAAATAAAAAAAAAATCTTTGGCCAATCGTCCGTGATGATGGAACAAAATGCTCCGAATGCTTAGGAGGGTAAAAGAGCTTCGTTTTACTGGAGCGGAAAACGAAGGTTATCCAACACCTGCCCCGGCTCATTTGCGGGATATCCAGTAATGGAGGTGCCTCAGCATGGAGGCTTCCATAAAATGATGACATCCCTTTTGGCAAGCGACATGGATGCTTACTTGCTCAATGCATGGATGAAACTTAGCAATCATTCATGAAATTAAAAAAAAGTTTCTAGGGCAATAAGGGAATGAAAGCTTTAAGGTCCATTTTGGACGTATTTCACAAACCTTTCATTTTTATAGCAAAAAATGAATCACTTTATCGAGACTCACGCCAAATTTTCGATCAATTCAAAGGGGAATTATCCTCAGTACCTTCGGCAACAAAAAATCATCGAAAAAATAGGAAAATTAGGAAAAACTGCTGAAGAGATAAAGGCTAAGATTGGTTTTTCGGGGGTGCACAATTCAAGGCCATAATAACATGAACAGATGGCAATACACATACACCATAGCACAACCATTCCATTCCTTTTCTTTGAGTTGCGACGCAAATGTGTACCGATGTAAGTACCGATCGCTATCAGGTAGCTATGTATGCACCTTTATGGGTTATCTACACTACCCTCGCGCGAACAGAGCTATAATGTAATTATTAATCATTGATTTTATTTAATTATTTATACAATTAATTAATATAGTAATCCCACCAATTATTTTTCATTCTTGCCTCTCGAATTTTCAAAATCTAGCTGTTTAAAAAGGGAGTCTACGATTCAGAATTTAAAAGTTACATAATAACTACTTTGATTCTTTCCTCTCCTCCATTGACGGCTGAAGACCTACCATTCCCTGCCACACGACATAGCAGCGGCACGAAGAGCAATTTGTTGACGTAAATGAGTAATCAGTGATGACTTAATTATGCCTCAGATCCTTCCTTTACCGCATAATCCTTATTCACCAACACGCAAAATCAAAGGACTATAATGAAAGTACAATGAAACAACTTGTGGCTCTTCCTCGTCCGGGTTTACGTTAATCTCAGAAACTTCCATCCGGGAAATTTCTCTCTCCCTTTTACGCAGGCACCTCAAAAAAATAAGGCCGCCTCCAGCAACGACCCAGCATAAAAGTTTTACGAGAACTCTACCACGCGATCCCTCAATACAGCACACCCTCATTCCCCGAAGTCACTAGGGAACAACGAAAGTGGAAAACATAACAATGAAAGAGGGAAGTAACAGAACATGTCACATTTATGAACTTCCGATGCAAGAGCAAAGATACACCCGCTCACACACACACACATACACACAAACTATTCAATAAAAAGAGGCCAGAAAAAGATATTTCCCAAGACATTTCCACACGCATTCAAAGAGGCCGATCTAGATCAACACACTACATTGAGAGCAGTCGTAAGGGCGAGTGGCATGGGATGTTAGGACCCAAGTTTTGCAAACAGAAGGGAAAGGAATAGGGAAATGGAATTTCAAGTGGAAAAGGAGGAAAGGAGAGATGCGTTTTGACGGATTAGCCTCTTGCTCTGTTTATATGAAGGTCACTAAAAAAACGTGGGAACGAATAATTTATTCTCTATCTGTTCGACAATAAGCCTCTCTTATTTTGTCGCATCAGTCAATTCTATTGATGTAAATTCACACGTTCCTAGGATAAATGAAATTTATTTCACATTAGAGGAGTGAACAGAAAACTACGTCATCTCTTCGATAACGTCAACCTGCCTTTCAACACTATTTTTTTCACAAATAAAATCAGAAACTGCGCGGGCTAAAGACGAGATTAAATGAATTAATTATAAGGAAAAAAATGTATGCATCACCCACAAATACCAATCCGGTGATAAACTGACATGTGAAACGAATTCTTCCCAGAAATCAAATGGTGCTAAACATGAAAGCACCAACACACCTTGAACTTTGATTCAATAGCTAATTAATGCACCTATCACAGTCAAAAAGAGTTACTTCGCAGAAATGGCGCTAAGATTGACTTAACGAGCTGGGGAAAGTACAACCGTACAAAGACAAAGGCATGCTCTGGTGTACGTATGCGTACGTGTACCACACGCGAAATGTTTTCCCCAAATTTAGCACTAAAAATCAGGAACACGAAAGGATATGGGTGAAGACCATTAGTAAAATTCTCTCGCGTTGAGCACCGTCCATCATTGCCAATTCCGGTCGCTCGGCTCTCAAACGGGCGACCAGCACAACACAATATATATAATATCATGTGCAAAAATCATTTTTCATCACAATATTTCCGGTCGATGCCGATTCCTATACATTGAAATGGTTAAATATTTTGCGTGAATTTCTCCATAAAACTTTAAGTGTGCGGTCCAATGGTAAGGTCATTAATAAAATATCCGTCGATGAATATGTACAAAAATCTTAAGGTTGACCATCGCTCGTAACTTAATTTTTCTTTTGGAGAATTGATAAAAGCACACGAGCTGCGCAAACTAATTTTTGATACAACGTTGAACACTCCGCAAGGCCACCAATCGCTCACTTTTCCGGCTGTGGCATGATTTAAATGTCGTCCAATAAAATACTCTTAAGTCCGCATTGATTTCCATGCTTTTCATGAACTGGCCTGGAAATCTTCTCTGGACTCAAACTCGGCCCTTTAATGAATTTTCCCGACGATCAGACCTAGTAGATGACCTCGTATCTCAAAACCGTCAAGATGTCTCATCAAAATCATTAGAGCCCTTTCCGAGATAAATTTTATACAGGTACACACATGCCAATTAATACCCATATAAGAGTATATTATTTAAGAATATAGGACTTATTATCATCCTTTACTATTCCCAGTATTCATCAGCGAAAACATCACGTTTTTAAATGACGCAAACGAATAAAAGGGTAAGATTTTTCATTTGTTTTGACTCACGTAGTCGCGCGGGAAGCTCCTTAACATTCAAACGACTGGCCAACCTCAAGAGAAACGAACACTCTTCGATTGGAAGAGGAGGAAGGGGGGATGGAAAAGAAAAGCTGGACGAGGTGGAGGTGGGCAACATAAAGGAGGAGGAAAGCCATTCTCCCACCAACCACCCCATCGCCACACAACTCCCCCCCTACTCTCCACACTATTCTTCACTCCCTGGAGAGTGACTGCGAGAAGAGAGTCAACGAACTCCACCCAAACTCCCCTCCACCTCCCTCCCCCTCTTAACAGCACCCCTCCCTCTATCCCCCCACACCAACCAATCGTCGCCGCCCGACGCTTTCCTTGAGAAGAACGTGGAGAAGTCATTGGGGGGGGGGGAGGAGAGGGGAGGGGCGCGAGACCGGCACGTCACGGAATGGACCGGAAGGGACAAGTCGCACGCACAGACGGACGAGCCACACGGGGTTGAAATAAATAAAAAGGGAGCGGGGAGGGGATTAGGAGAATCAGAAAAAAAACGTGATGCAAAGATGATATGGAATCGGTTAAGGTGGTTGGAGCCATATTTGTTTATGTACAGATTTGCGTGCAACTTTGTATACGTGTTCTAATTAGTTATATCTACAGATAAAAGTGAATAAAATGTCATCATACCGATTTGAATTCTTGGCAAATCGATACTATTTCAACATGCAGCCTTATGGCATAGGTATGACATACGTTTTGTAATAATTTGATAACGTGGATACAGATATTCCTATAAACGCGAAATAATGCGTTTCTCATTTTTATAATTGAAGCTCACAATTATGACGGTGTCGCGCAGAGTCCAAAATTTGAAACAAACATTTTTCAATATAATTTCATCTAAATTTTGAATACCGTGCCACGAACTCGAGTCAACAACATGACTAAATTAAAGAAAAAATGTAGAATATAATTCTTGTATCATTTCTATTACTGCCTGTAAGATGAGTTCCTACGCATAAAAAGATACATTGAAATGAAAGTTGGTCCAAGAACATTATTTCAACTACCTACTTAAAAACTTATTAAAATTTGCACTCAATTAACCAAGATTACCACTTAAGCCGCGGAGGAACAGAGCTGTTCGATGGTCCGTGAAATAGAAATACGACCGAGGAAGCATTTTCCACAGTATACAGGTATACATAGTCGACTACATCTATTACTGGAAGATAGTGCACGTTGAAATTCAACGTGAACCATCTTCAAGTAATCGATTCCATTCGTCTTCACACTCAAAAATTCACAAATTCTTCTCCAAACTAATACATATCTTTAAAAAGCCATCGCTCCATAAAGGCGAATATTTATCAATAAAATATCGGCGTTGAAGTATCAACATCTAAATGGGTGAAATTGCTATTATTAGGTGATCTGCCGGTTAAGGGAGGTTTAAATGGAAGTAAGCAAAATTCCTGTACAATTTTACAAATGCGGGGCCCTATCTACCAATTAACTTTCCTTCTTCATCTTAGCATACGTCTCATCCTTCTTCATCCCGTCCATGCAACTTATTTTCCTCTTTCCCCTTCCCCGCTTACCTAACATCCTCACCTCTATCGCAGCGTTTAGTAGCCCTTCGCCCCTCATTACCCAATCCAACCACCTACCTTGCCTCTTCCTAATCTCTTCAAGAAGTTACCTTTACTCACCCACCTAAATGACAGGGCGAGAAAGTAGGGAAGATGAGGGGTAAAAATAGAACGAACGAAATCAACGTCGACTTGTTCGATTTTTCACCGGTGACCGGAAAGGGAGGGACCCGATGAAAGCATTCTTCCCAGCGAAAGGAAGGAAAGTTAAGCGGGCACGGTTGAAGTACGGGGGCCAATGAAAAACCCTCTTGGCTACGGTCGACACTGCGTCTCTCATAGATGGCACTAGTGTAAACTGAACGCCTCACCCAACTGCCGTCAATTATCGAACGGCAGGTTAGTAGCTAAATCGATCGTTTTATCGATGGAAGAATGCTCGAAAATAGGCCACAACACATGACACATAATGAAATTAAGGACAGTTCACACGCAAAAACGAGTCAACGATATTTTGTAACAAACTAAGCAATATGACAGAACAAAATGTTACATTCAAATAGCCATAACGTATTCGAAATACATGATGCAAAAGTAGTTATTACTGAATCTGCGGCAGATATATATTACCGCCTTCGGGCATTGTTTCACAGCATAATATTGTAGGGATGGGCAAGTAAAAAAAATATATCGATAGATATCGTATCAATATTAAAAACATGTATCGATAGTTATCGAGCCAAAATTAACGATATTTTGATATATCGATAATTTTGCCAAAACAAATGATTCCTTAAATTTTCACCAAAATATAGAAAAAATGTTGAAGTAAAATTTGGAAAATTATGGACATGTAGAAGTAATAAAAAATCTTTTTATTTTTACAATCAATTTTAATCAATCAAACCAGTATTTGTCTGATATTGACACCAGATGAACTCTCTGTTTTACATGTTCCCCCGTTAATCTACTCCTGTTGTCCGGTACCACGAAGTTAACTGCAGAAGCCACTCTTTCGGATGGAACAGATTAGGCTTGGCATATTAAGTACTTCAGCGCGATTTCCGAAAGAACCGGTGTGAAGTGTCGGGAGTTCACCCAAAACTTTATTGGATCTGATTTCCTCTCCAGTAGTGGTTGGTCCAGATACTGCTTCAGCTCATTAGGGACAGAGCTAGGAACCTCTTGCGTAGTAGTGCTAAGAGATAATAGGTGTTCATGTCTGGACCAAATTGAACTTCTATCAGCGTTTTCTCGTTCTGTTTGTGCAGATCGTACTTCTGGAGAACGTTGTCCCATTCGCCTATGTTCTAAGCGAATATCATCACTTATTTTCGTTATAGCACTAGACACCGCAGCTGGAGACACAACTTTACAATGGTGACGTGCTAAACAAATATATCGAATTTGATACTCAGAAAAAAATCAATTTTTGATATATCGACGATAATTATCGATAGATTTTTAAAAATATATCGATTTTTTGATATATCGATATTTTTGCCCAAGCCTATAATATTGTGATAAATATCAATCCAGGCACCATAAAGCAACTACATTACATTGGCATTTCATTATTCGCTTCCAATGAATAAATGCCCAGAATAAATCGGAGGTTATTTAAACATACAATAAGCCGCAATGGCGTATATATGAGCTTTATATTCCATGTTATGAACTACAATGAAATAAAATTAAAATGTCACGTCATTCAAATTCTAGTTAATGATCCAACCGAAAGGAAACCCTAAATTTATAGATCATTTCAATAATCATAAATAATATGCCTTCTTTTTTGTTACATAGACTCTTTACCTCATTTTCAAATCCCAATTGGCGCAATGATGAACCGTTCATTCCAGACGATATTTTCCTCACGCATTGCAAAAACCCAAGTGCTAATACCACACTCAACGATGCTAAATGAGTCACTACAAATGAGGCGAACGCCTTGTTCATCAGCTAACGATATGGGAAAGCAGGCGGTTTTGGAACCCTCTGAATTGATCCTACGGCAAGGGTGGCCTCCGTGGGACGAAAGGCAGAAAAGGAAAGGGGCAAGACATGAGAAGAAGTGAGGTGATGAAGAAGAGTAGGCAGGCGAGACTCATATACTTACTCCCCGCACGTTCATCTAACCTCCTCGGCACGCACGAAGTGTAGTATAGGCTCTTCCCGACCCTAACCCCTCCAGCCCGACGTCCAGCCACACCGTGACTCGAGTTCTCAAACGAGGCGGGTGACTCGGGCAAGTGTTTCGTGAGATCGACAGCGTACGCGTAAAGAACATTTTACGCATACGAGGAATTTCGACGAGCAGTTTGAAGGGGACATCCGCTCGCGTGGTCGAGGGTGAAAGAATCTACCTATTGCGAGAACAAATTCAAACATCTTTACACGGTCTTCTCAGATCAGGTTCCATCTTACGGTTCCGCTGCGTGTGTCAGCACTCAAATGTCGACAGTTTCTCCCGCGATACAGGAGGCGTCTTCTGACGAATGGGGGTAATTTTATTTAAGCTGATTATGAGGAGATAAATGAATAGGAATTTTCGAAAATTGCGGATAGAAAGCATGAAAAGCTTAAGGGAGATTGAAGTCCAGAATGGGAAGCTAAAAGGATGATTCAAAGAATACTGGTGTAGATGAGATAATGTGTAACCCTACTGGAGTGTAAGTAGTTGCTATTCTTACGGAGGCTGCAGGAATAATGGCGAGAAGGAGGTAAGCTGGGAGGGATCAACGAGGGAGGATGACTGCAAGGGATTGGAACTGGGGCTGCTTTCAGCAGGTTGGAAGGACAAGGTTGAAAACTATAAACGACGATTTTTTTCGGCAATGTGACTTCTTCATAGAACAGAAAGAGATCCGAAGGAATTCACCATCATGAAACGATTCATGTCGATGGCCATTCGACTACTCACGGAAAAGCTACAATATGGGGCAGCTAGCAACTTAATTCAAGGCAAATTACGGAAGAAGTCAATGTAAAATAATGATTTTGCGCGGCCCAGGAAGTAATTAGATTCGAGGGAACACTGAAGGACGCTAAAAAGGAAAACACGCCGGACATTAGGAAGGGCAGGAGCAAGAGTGAAAGCTTTTTCGTGGAGTTTAAGAGTGATAGGATAAAGGAGAAATTGAAGATGATTTGTGATGATTTTTAAAAAGATGATAGGTACGGTGACAACTACCTTACCAAAAAAACAATACGGCAGGTGGATAAGTACATTAACAAAATAGGATAACTCCAAATAATACCAAACTTGCGTCTTTGGGACCCATGGAAAGCGCAGCTCTCCATACGACGATAACTCGATAAATTGTACTTGATCATAGTGTTTGAAATAGCGAAACGCATTGGATGTACTACTGTCTGCAATACAAAGTGGAGATACCCGACTTCTTTAAAACGAGGAAACCGAACTTATTGCAGTAAAATTCACTTGAAAGCTAGTTTATTTTAACGTTTACAAATACAGATTTAAAATCTTTTGTGCTTTACATGCATTTTTACTTAATTTAATACGAAATAAGTCACGGTTTTCAACAAGAAAAATCTAATCGCCCATGCTGAAGCGCTTGGCATTTGTTACATTTCAGCCCAATAACTTACAATTATGACCTGAGAAATTCAGATTTCTTCATAACGTTCAGTAGAAAACTTTTAGTTTTTAGTAAAAAAATTGCACTAGAAGCAAATTACTCGCAGGGCAAAAAATAATATTTTCTTAACTTTTCGTGTAAAAATTAGGTTCTAAAAATCAGGGTCCACATCACGTATCGAGTCTGATCGTTCCAACCAAAGCGTCGGTTACGTAACCAAACTGTACCGACTCACTTCTAGAGCTCGACGACCGTCGCCATTGCTATATGCGACGGCGATCAAAAAGTCGTGACAGAGCGATATCCCCGATTCAGATTCGACCAAAAATCTCCGGAGGGGAGGAGCGGAAAGAGATTGGGGGTTGTGAGAGCGAAGTCCAGAAGGTACAATAGGGAAATAAAACGTCTTTTACCCGGCCGATTTACATGCCGGAGGAGAGCACACGCATCGCCACTAATACATATACATGTTTACTTGTTTATTTTTCCATCTCGTCCCCAGCGGAAGTGATGTCAAAACGCGCGTGTCCCAAGGCGTGAGCGACGGACGCAATCCCTCCTGAATCTTGAATCCCACCTTAAGGTCGGACACGGCCGAGGAACACGGTATCGGTGATGGTATTCGACGAACACCCGGCACGGCATTGAATAAAACGCAAATTAACGCATCGAATCAAAATACGCAACATGATTAATGGACACGGTCACACGCAATGGGCTGGATTCGACACATTTCAACATTCAATCCCATTTGACAAACAGATGTTCCCAACATAAAACTTAAGCCTAATCGCAGCCATGTATTTCGAGTTTTTCTTCGGAATTGAAACCGGATTGAAAGGAAGAACAACAAGAGAAATAGCATTTGATTTCCCCTCTCCTAAAATAAATAATATCAGGTTTAAGATTCGAAAGAATTTGCATAGTTAAAAAATCTTTTTTGAAAATCACCCAACTAACCCTTCGCTCATTAAAGGATGGTAATGTAACTATTTCTCAACAGTATAATAAATTTTCATGCATATAAATGAACCTTAAAGTGTAGGCACAATAAGGTGATAATTAGTAGTTTTTGGCTTGGGAAACAGGCTATCAGCCAGTGTTTCCAGCCGCTACAACCTAACGTACTCCTTTAGTACCCATATCTTACGTAAGCTACATTCTGATTAAGATATCAGTCGGAAAATGATTTTAAAAACATTAATAAAAAGCTATAATTAATGTAAATAAACAAAAACAACATTCATGAATAATGCTGGCATTAAAATTAATATTAAAAGCCATCTTGGAGACATGGTCTTGAGACTTTGTTTATTTCACAGGAAAGGAACTTCACCCATCATTAATTCTAGAATGTAAGAGATGCCTTAATCTGTAGAAATATGTTCCAACGAATTCCCTCGCAGAGTCCTGTGGCATCCCTCATAATTCACTTGCACCGTCGACAGTACTTGAATAAATGCATGGAATTTCCTCTCGAACTTAGAGGGTTCTTGGCCCTTACTTCCCACTCTGCGAACCCAATCAGACACCGGATGCTCATTAGTATTCGCAATACACTCGTGCTGGGGAATGAATGTCAAAAAGGTAGAATACCGAGATTGTCTAACAGCAGGTTAAGCCGATAAAACTATCCAATTGGCCTCATACAATCCACAAAATACAGAAGTCAACTCCCGCAGAGCCACGAGCGGATTCAATATATACGTAGAGTGAGAATCTCCGGAGCTTCATCGCCTCAAGCGGGAGGGTCACATAATTATTCCACACGTGGCCGTTCGAAAGTCAAGGTCAGAGTTCTGAATCAATCCGGGAGATCAACAAGAGACGAAATATTTCCTTTCCAAATTGATCGAGGGAGAGAGCGGATATAAATCCCAGATTCGAATTATATTGGTCTTTCATCTCAAAGTAGCAAGACTATTTCTGCGGACTCGATGACCGACCAGTCGAAAACAGCGGAGAAGCGTATTTCACGACGACAATTTTACGCGAGGAACTCTGCAAGATTAATAGCATCGTAAGATATGGATATTTTCACTGATTAACTCTATGCACGACCGGATTTGCCGAAGGCGACATCATTAAGTGTATGATCGACTTTATGACGTCGCCTATGGGACGAATCCGGTAGTATGTAATTCAAATTAAGCAGAAAATATACGTAGTTTATTTACTTTTGACCTTGGATTTTGACAAATATGAACCAGAAGAAAACAAATGTCATTGTAATATATGGCAGAACGGGAACAGGATGCCGGGCTACATCTTTTGCCAATTTACGCGAGAAACAAAGCACCTGCGTAATTCATAAAATTTCAAAACCTGAAAACGCGATGTCATTTATGGCTTCCTCAATTGCTTCCTCCAATCGCAAAAATTATTATTTATTGACGACATGAGGATCAGGCAGGTGAGACGGCTATGGTATTGGTTCCTCACCTTGAGAGCCCGGGTTCGACTTCCAACAGAAGCGGAGATCATTCATCGGAACCCATGCCTCTAAAAGCGAAGGTTTCTGGCGTAACTATGTGGGACATGTACAAGTCTCTTAATGAATTTCCACACTTCATTATTCGCGGTCATGGTTCCATCAAATACTTGTCATAATCAACATAAATCAACCTTTATAATGAAAATTATTTGTGGAAACCACCGTCGGGTATAAATAAGTGTGGAATATACAAGGTATTAACTCATTAAGTGATTCGTACCTTTAATTGAGTGATATATATAGGTGTAGCTATAATAGAGTACCTACTTGGGTGTCATCTGGGAAACACACAAAGCACAGTACTTCTAATAAACATAACTGTTTCAGGCTGAACCTGGTGGAAGATGCCACAGAGTGGTGAAACGCGTCGTGCCATAGAAATAAATCTGGAAGATTACTTATTAGAAGTGTTTTGATTCATTATGAACACAGTGCTTCTCCTTCGGATGGAGCTCTTCCCGTCTTGGGTCAAGAGTAGAATGCCGACGCCGGGTTTCTCTCCCGTCTTTCTACATTCTCAATCTATCGACCGCCTTAACTATCCTTAACGGCTTAAATGACCACAACTGTCGGTCGACTCCTCTTTTAACGACTACTCGGAACTACACAAATGCGCTTGTTTCAGCATCCTTTTTTCGATCCCAGAATGAGGCGTAATTCCCACCGTTTTCGAGCGGCAGAAGAGGAGGGTGAATAAACAATTGCAAAAAAAACTGAACAGCGGAGAGAGGAAATAGAACCAGTTCCATCATCAAAACCAATTTTATGGCCCTTCACCGACTCATTTTAAGATTGAAGCTCAATTCTTTACGAGGGGAAGAGAACGTAAGGCGAAAGATTCATGTGTTTCGGCTGTCTGCACGAGCAAGCCCGTTGACACGGGGGAGAGTGTGAAAAAAAAATATATATACATAAATGAGATCTTACACATACATAAAACTTATTGTCGCAAATGGATATAAATCTACGGTCATGCCTCGAGCGGTACATCTGGAAAAGTTTCAGTACATTGCCACTTTTTTTAATACTACCCCCAGCCAAAACGTACCCCACAGAGGGAATAAGTCTAAAAGACCTGGCCGAAACCATCTTCACTTCTGGTAAGTTTGTCATGAATTTACAATTTTTCCAAGGTTTCAGCAGCTGCATTACCTTTGCCATTAATGAATTCTATGAATAAAAGCCCATGGATTGCGCTTCCAGGCAACTAATGCCAAAAAGTTAACAAATCATCATGAAAGTCATTATCACATCCTTCAGAAAAAAACATTAAGTGCCAAAAAAAAGCATAATAATCATGTTCCAAAGTTTTTCCTCGAGAAATAGATGTATAGAGAGAGCGTAAAACCACAGAAAATAAGCTCACGCAGCGCGTAAACCCGAACGACACATGCTGGACATTCATCCCTCATCCGAAAATATGATACGTAACCTTGTGTAAGGAGGGAATTTGGAACAAATTTTGGGCCAAGTTAAATAAACCGATGAAAGTAAATGCCTCCAACTTTGAACTTGCAGGCCAACGTATTAAGTACCTCCCCTTTCGTTTGACGTAGAATAATTAGGCAAAAGTAAGCAGTGAAATCCAGCTTAATCCAGACTCATCGTAGCTCACAAGGATTTCCAAATGAGTGAATGACTCTCGATATGTTTACGCAAGTGATCAAATACCGGCTTCCTTGGGGTCTAACACAATAGCAGAAATAACATAGCACGATTTTCCAAGAGGTTCTGTTCTTCACACGCATGGTTTTTACAATAATGTTCCACGAGCTGAGATGTAAAAAAGCTAAGAATTATGAAGTTAAATATTCCCATAGACTATTAGACAATTACTCAACTACACATTTCTAATATTAACGACTGCAGGATAAATATTTTCATTCATGAAATCGTGTATCATGCAGAAATGAATACCTTAAAATTATTATATTTTTTCAATTACACTTTTCCATGAAACTGAAACGAGGAGTGGTCATGCCTTAAATAAGATAATTTCTCCTCTCCTGGGTAACTCCTTTCAAAATGCTACGAAATAATTAGGAGCGCAAATAATCCTGATCGGTTTTATATGCGAGCTAGTATGTCTCGTCTTATGTAAAAAATAATGTTAGTGAATTATATTGGCCTTAATTCATGATGTATAAGTAACGTTCAGTGCAAATTAAAAACAGCTAATAATAAACAGTATAATAACTGCTGATAAAATGGACTTATTTTAACATTACATCTCTAAAACTGGCAGAAGCGACAACATGAAAGAGATAGCATGACCAACTGATGTGTACAAAAATTACCACAGACCATTGTGGCTACAACAAAAACAAAACGAGATAGAAAGACACACCGTCAACACAAATTTCACTTTTTGTCCTTTCCATCTTTCTATTACTTTTCCTTATTCCTTCCCTTGTTTATGGCTGGTGCCGTAACACCCTCTGCCACAGGCACCAGTGGCGGTTCGCAGGCAAGTATGTAGATGTAAAAAAAACGAACCGTACTTTCATTACACAGCCTAATTGAGTCACCAAATACTCGAGAAACAGAGAGAAGGAACGTATCTTTCTCCAAAATAAATCTATTTTTAATCTTCTACTCCATGGGACGCCAAACTGCAACACCCTTTCACTTTTGCGAATTTAATTCGCCGTTTCACCTTGCAGATACTATAATAATGCTTAAAAAAGAGACCCTAATATTCCACAATCGATTCTGTTTCCGAGACAGTCGCAATAAAAAACCGACTCACTGGATAGAAATCCAGTTCCAAATGTAGCACACGCCAGAATTTTGATTTATCACAGCGGTGAAGGCTCTAAGTTTTTGCGCGATTCGAAAACAATACAATAGTTTTATCCTAAATCACCATTATAGAATAAAAGTAAGTACTACTCTAAAAATCGATTTCCGAGGAGAAAGCAGAATATTATTCAATATTTGAGCGTCTTTTGAATAGCACTTCAAGAGCAGTGCTTTTTCCATTTGATGGGACGTACCTCAGGAGTCCCAACACACTCATAAATGTCATTACATACATGTCGATCCCAAGTTTGTTTCCGCCTCACTTCCGTAGTCTCCTATCAAAAAAGGACTATCATACCTTAAAGGCGTAAATGATATCAGCTGCTGGTTGTCTCCCCAAACAGAACTACTCCGACCAAATTAGCACGACGTAAGGGGTAGAACCCTATTTAGAGGGAATTTTTGATCAGCATTATAAAAATTTTCCGGCTGCACAACCTAATGACCGTGGATTGTAATAATGCTTCGTGTACAGATGTATTAGTCGAAGGATTGATGCCATAGGTTCAGACGGTGCAACATAACCTCAGTGCTTCTTAATCATTAATCTTTTAACCCTGAGATTGGTTAACTGATGCCCCCCATTCTTCCCGATCCCATGCTTGCTCCGATTTTTCCATGTAGTGTTTTCATTTTTTTCGAGATATCTCTTCGTTTTTCCCATGCACTTGTCTCTTGGAAAACCTCGTAAAACTTTCCCCTCAACTTTCAGTTGGATTTAATACATTACCTTAATTCAAACCAAATTCCATACTACCTCAGCAAAACTTCACCAAAGAGTCTTCGGCAACGTAAAGCCGAATCTTTGCTAGTCCATTCACCACACAACTGAGTTAATTAAGGCCACGGATAACGAACTTAGAACTCTTACTCCACCGCGAAAAGTCCCACACTCTTTCGAAACTCCCGGGGGCCATCAGGCACTGAACGTAATCAATCAAACATCAGGAAGGCATGAAAGGCTCGAAGTCCAAGATTTGGAAAAAAAATATCAACAAGAATAAAAGGAAAAAACCACAGGGGAGTTCCCTTAAAAATACGGTATATCTCATCATGTGGGGGGGGGGAGAGGGGGAGTGGCTCTCGCATTCATATAACCAGAGGGGGACGCGAGATAGATATGAATTTGAACTCGTACACTCCTCCAAGGGACGAAACATTCGTCCGAACGATGCGTGAACAAAATAGAAATGAGACACGCAAGGGGGTCACGGCCGTGTGGGACAACTTTCGCCATCGCGCACTCGCGAGGCGTGCACGGAACAATACTGTAGGAAATGGAGAAGGAGCGCCTAGAAGAAGGTGTAGATGAACGCTCCAAACCAGCAGAGTAGCACGCCCGTGGACCAAAACCCAAGCCCTAGTGCTCGATGCAACCTTCATTTTCCGTCCCAAAAAACTTTTTGCCAACATTTACGTCCACGTGGCATCACGATTGTATTTGTCTTTCTCTCTTGTTTTAAACAAGGTAATTGTAACATTGTGAACGGACTATGTCAAATTCATCTATGTTATTCTTTATATTCTATTGAGAGGAGCCGGATTACAATACCACAGGTATCCAAGATTACCGATTTCAGTATATATTTAAGGTAAGTTTCGTTCTATATTTCAATTTTTCAATTAGGTTTTTAAAGTAGACGAAATTAATACATTATCATTATTATAACGGTATCTACAGAGTACAATAAAATGCAAGTGAGTGCAATGCGAGGAGATCACACAACAGGCAATTCGTTTCCACATTACATAAGTACCTATTTCTTTTTATTTAGAAGTATTCTACCGATTAGATGAAGTCGGTTAGGTTGGCTGATGGGCAGAAGTTAGTTGGCCACTCATTCAAAGGATTGCATAGCCATCGCTGGACTCGTTAGAAATTATTGCAAGAAATACTGAATGACGACCAATTCTAAGAAAATATCATAAGAGTGATTGTCAATGCAAGAAAGCAAGACATCATAAAAGTAGGAGGGCACAAACTGGAGTAATTTATGACCGTAGGTTAAATAAAGAAACAACTTAAATGCCACAAGCAACAAAGAATGAATGCCAGTAAATTTATGAAAATCACAAGCATGCTTCGTAATATTAAAGTGAATATCATCACTCGAAGCTAAACTCACCGCGACTTACAGTTAAGCTATCGCATTCTATCAGTAGTGTATGGGTTTTAAATGCTAATAATACAAAGCTACTATTCCAAAGTCTAACTTTACACGTTAGATTCAGGCCAGAGGTGGTATTCGAAACCGTGATTTCTGGGCGGCCAAACCAGCGAGTGACCATTTTGGTCTCCGCGGCGTCCTGTAAAAAAGACGGAAAAGAAAATCTACAATTGGTACTGCATACATTTTCTATATGCACGACTAACAACCATCGATGGAAGAGAATTTTTATTACATTGCTCAGGAGGAAATTTAATGCAGCCTCACTGCTGGATAATTAAAACTAAAAATCGAGTCAAGGATTACTTCTTTCGTTCGCCCGAGGCGGCCAAAGGCCAAAGGTTGGGGAACTTCTTCGCATTCCCGTTTTAGACGTTTTCGCAACGTCGTCGTTACATCATTGCAATCAGCGCTCCCACGGCTTTCGAGAGGGTTCAAGCGGAGGAGGCCGGCGCGCCGCGGCGGGGGAAAAACCAGTGGCGTAGCTCCGTCAATGTGGGGGAGGAGAAGAGAAACGGGGTCCGTTCTCCCAGGGGCGTAATTTCTCCAAATGCGGCTCTTTTATGTATCCATTATTTTTAGGTTCGCTCAAGAGTGCACAACTGCATTTCAAAGGTGCCTTTCTTGTTAGCCGCGTTCGACCATCCGCATGAGGTAGCTCACCCCCAAGGGAGTGCCCACTATATTGAAATCGCGCATAAGCATTTTAAATGCGTAATCCATCCACATTCGTAACAATTCATCACAACTGGTCAACTAAGCGATTTCTTGATTTTTTTTTTAAATAAAACTTCTAGGTTCCATTATCTCGAATATTGCGAGGGATACTATAAGTAGCAAAACACGCATCAACGCGTAAACATATTGCACATTACGGATAATTAAATGTTAATTTACTCGAAAAATAATAAAATATTCAAAAAAATGCGTGTTAGACGGTAACGTCTTTGTTTATCTCTGATAATGTAACAGCTTTTCACCAAGTACCTAGTAATAAAGCAGATTACCTCTAATACAGGTAAATACGCTCAATTAGCAATGAAATTTCATTGGATAGATTACGTGACATATTTCACACACACCTACTACCTAATAATAATTTGGCTATTTCATAGGGGCAACCACTTTGAGGGGCCGTGGTGGCCTAGTAGAGCGATGGGCTTCTGACCGGAGGGTCCCGGGTTCAAATCCGGGTGAAGCCTCTCTGGACACCCCATCTGAATATCCTCGCGGTTCGACTTTCTGATTGTCAGAACTTGATGGTAAATCGTAGGTGGCCCAGGGAAAGGAACTGCCCCCCTACCCTGAATGTGTCAATTGCAGACGCCATGGACTTAGTACGGGGTGAGCTCTACTCTCACCAATCAAAAACCAATCTTCGAATTGAACACTTTAAGAGTGATAGGACCACATTGCTAAGCACGGGTAAAAAATGCCAGGGGAGGCGATACATTTCGCAATTTGGAGAATAAACCCGCGACCCACTTATGTAAAATGACAAAATAATGTTTCTCACATAAACCTCTCCGTATAACCAGAAAGATAATGAGCAAATGAAACGCGAAAGAAATTTCCGCTCTTTAGGAGATTCATTAGCATTCTTCTCATAAATCGTGGACATTTCCTTTAACGATAAGTTTGTGTCATTAATTTGGGCGTTGAAAGTACAGCAATGATAGGAGATAGACTGTGCATTTAGTCGACTGCAAAATGCTGTTTTTTCATGTTACTAATAAACATTTCATCTACATCTACAAAATACCCTGCAAGCTACCTCAGGGGTGTGTGGCTGGGGTTGATTAGACATTTGACGTCTCACGGCATGCCAATATCATCATATTGCACTAACTACGGACTTTTCCGGTTATGTTTTCCTGATTACCTCTTCATTATTCAATGCATCTGCCCACTTTATCACACGCAACCGTCTACAACGCTAGGTTTTGAAGGCTTCTTTTATTCTCCGATCATCTGGTCAGCGGAGAACTCCCAGAGGGCTTTTTTGTAACACGGGGACGAAATGCACGCTTTACGGTTTGATTGGCACGTCTATCCGGCAGGCCAATCGCAGGTGGACCGATAGAAATCTTTCCAGATGACCGAACGAGAACGATAGTCGAACGAGAGTCGATTCTTGCTAAACCTCGAATCCATCACCTTCCGAAATGATCTCTGCCACCGCCTCTGATAAAGAGCCAGGCTTCAATTCATCCCGCCTCTCAATTTATAGCTCCATCCCGCATCGCCGCCTCCAGGCAAGACTTGCCTTTCCACCCATTGAACGAGATCGCGGCAAAACAATAGGCATCTGAGGAGACTGCGACCGATCGGGTGCCCCACTCAACCTCTCCAACTCCATGAGGTTTTCAAATTCAGAGCTGAATCTGCCGCAAGATTATTGATGCGATAGGGAAATGAATGACAGAAGAAGTGATAGCAATGAAGAATGCGAATGAAAGACAGAAGAATTGATAGTAATTAATTATTTTCAAATATCGGTTCCTTCGTACATACACACCCATCACACCATTCCCTTTCGGGGTGGGCAAAATCAGAGAATTTTGTTATTGCCCTAAGTGCTGCAAAACTGGCTTACTTTTAATAATTTCCTCCACAATCCACAATCCTTTCAAACCTCTTTTGCTTCTCTTAAATTCATTCGTTGCTTCATACACACTCTCCTTGTTTTTAGACTCCTAATATTCCTCCTCTTTAGAGTCTCCTCTACCATATTCATCCAAGAATTTCGCGGTCTACATCTTCCTCTCATATCATTCACTCTACTATCATATATCTGCTTCGTTATCTCTCTCATTCTATCTACATGGCCAAACCAACGACTCACACTCCTTTCATATATGTTCATTACTAGAGCATCCCATCCACATTATTTCATCATCCACTCATTCCTAACCCTATCCATCCTAATTTTCCCGCAAACACTTCTCAGGTACCCCATTCCCACTGCATTTATCCTTCCCTTATGCTTATCCTGACATACCCAGGTTTCGCTACCATACAATAACGTCGGGAGGGGTGTACTTCTATACACTACAATGTTCGTATCCATGGGCTAACAATCATTCCTAGATATGCTCCACATATTACCTACGACTTCACTCTCTCTTTCGCAAACATTTGGCCAAGATGCACAAAACCGACCAATTGCTCAATTACTTTTACATTTACCCTCATTGTACAATCATTCCTATGACTCTCCCCATCAAAAACTACTACTTAGGTCTTTCACGCATTTTACCTCATATCCATTCTCCTTGTTCGTACATTGAATGACCATCATATATATTATTATAGAAAGGTCTTTTTCTGTCATTCCGTATATGCTCCGTTAATACTGCACCTCCAGTGATAAATGAGGTATCATTTTAAACGTTGAATCACCGGCTTCTGACGAAAAATACAATCTCAAATGTTACTATTTAACCATTTATTTGATTTAAAAGTATCGATAAACTCTCTTGGCTGTATTGTATTCATATGTTTTGTATATTTTTGCAAGAAAACAAGTATAACGAAAGTACTTTATGATACACCTTCTTCTCTATTTAAAACCCAATTACACCGTTTCCTTAACATACTTATTCCCTGATAGCGTGAAAGTGCAAAATATTTGTACGGGTTACCTAGTAATTGAATAATATGTATCATAAGCCCGCCAGCGAAGAAGCAAATGACTTCTAACTACTGTCACGCTTCGTCGACAAAAGAGTACATCATTTTCACTGGTCGCACTTCGTCAAAATAGCTTTCTGTAACTATTTTTACACTTTAACCAAATAACTACTATCTAGCCTTAGGAATCCACCATATCATGTTCCTGTTTAAGAAATAATTATATCGTAATAAGAAATAAATATATCGCTCATATCAACAAAGTAAGATACCGATATCATACTTCGATGCGATCTAATCGAGTACCTTTCCTTCTTCCTTCAGAGTAAAACATTGTCGAAAAACATGAGAAAACACTGAAAAACGCCATGAAAGATAAGAGGCTTTTCGTCTTTCCCGCGAAAACAGAGTAGTTAAACGCTCCAACATTATGGGAGTCCAACAATCACAGAATTAATTCGTTTTGTTGTGCTTTTGCATGCTCATTGATATAGAACAGAAGAACAAAAAACATCGTAACTCCTGAAACAAATCGTCGATGAAGAAAAACGTGGAGCTCAAAGCTGCAACCTAGTCATGTGTACCTACTCTCTCCTACTTTGAACAGAGCGTTCTCAGGCATCTCCAAAGCTCCCCCGTTCCATAAGCAATGCCATGAATAATACCGAAGGGAGAAAGAAACGCCTGCTCTATACACGTCGTCTCAGTGCGACGACGACAAAAAGCAGGACTGGAACGCTAATGGGAATAGTCTGCGTGCGCACGATTAAAAACCCATTTCGCCGCTGATTTCCCTCCAAATGCATTTAGCAGACTTACCAATTCAGGGGAGGATAAGGTTATGGGGCTCAATCGTGCGGCCCCGCAGGACGGGGGCGGTATCGATAGAGTTAGCGGTAGAGGTCGTTTTTCCGAGGCGTGCCCCGCCCGGTAGTCGAAGTGTGGCCCCATACAAAGGCACCACCCAAGCCCCCTCCCACACCTCCGCGCGCCCATTGTTGCCAAGCACCATGGGCACGCGCCGGACCGAAAAGAAGTGGTGCACGAGGAATGAGAGGAGGATGTGGTGCGGAGGGCGGAGAATCAGATATAGAGAGGGCCAGCAAGGGCTCGAGACTGCGGTTCCGGGCGGGATCACGAGGGCCATTACAAATACGAGAGCAAAAATTATGGGGTTGACTACCCACTGCATGTTGACGCTCGTAAACATGGCAATTCCGAGTCCTGGGAACTCAGTGGGTACAAAATCCAGCAGCACATACAGTAATATACCTATTATTAAGGGAGAATAAAGGGAAGTATTATTTTGATCGATTTTAATTACATCTTTAGCAAAATTATTCCAGCGCATGAATATTTGTTTAAGTAGAACTAAGATAAATCATATGTTAACAATAACTTTACGCTCCAAAAAATAAGCTTAAGAAATGACAGTTCCGCAAAGTAATTCCATATTTTGCTTTCCTTAATGGAAGAGATCTTTGATGCGTCAATAACTGTGAAAACATTCGCTATAAAATGTAATTATAGTTTAAAAAAGCAGATATGACATAAATTTAATAATGAACGTTTAAACCTGCTATCACAAATAAATTAGTGAATGAAGCACACCCCTGTCAACAGCAAAACATTCCGTTCCACTCATTTGCGCTCCCAAAATATGGCAGACTAAAGTTGTAGCCATTAAATGGTATAATATTTTCAAAATAAATTATTCAAGGCCTGGCTGAATAAATTATTCCCTAGCCCATAAATTTGCTGCGGAGTAGCTTTCCTGATATCAATGAATAATGAATTCGGATCCTGTGACCTGTGGGAATGAATGTATTTGTGTCTAGTGAGCCAGATGTGAACTAGGGAAATACTTTCAGATAATTGTCACTGGGAATCATGGATATCATGAATTAGATGGGTCCATGAAATTTCAATTTTCACAAAGAACAAAATGATAAAGATTTCATTTTCAACCAAAAGGTTAACAATTTTTGGCTAGATTTATTGGAACAGTTCCAACATTGTTGAAATGGAATACTTTTTATTTAAAATATAGTAAAGATTCAAACTACGCGTTTCAACGATTTACTTCATTTTCCAGTGAATTGGATAAAATCCTACATATTCATTCAAAGGGAAATCATTGTGTGAGTATTTTTATTTCAATTAACGATGGACAGACAAAAACCCCTTCCTTCATTACAACTATGCAAAAAAATGACTTCAAAGAAATCTCGTAACACCCACGAAAAAAACAGCCGTGGTCAAATATGCAAATATTAACGACACCACAAAGATGGCAGGTTGGCATTACTGTAAAGAACGCCGATTTCATTTGCATCGACTTCCGAGCGAGGAGAATCCGGCACATTTTTATATACCTACCCGGCATATCTTGATCCGAGGCCTTGATCGACCCGATAAACAAGTAGGTTGTAGATAGACCGCAGATAGGAGGAAGTGAGGGAAGGAACGAACGGGTTGGAGGACTGGATATTTCGATGAGCACCCGAAGAAGCACATGGACGAACAGAGGGGGAGGAGAGATGGAACGGGAAGGGGAGGGGGAGGCTGTTCGCCCAATAGGAACAGGAGGGGGGGGGAGGGGGAAATGATGGCGGGGAGATGGGTCCGAAGATAAGCGGACTTATTCAAAGAGCCATTTGGAAAATCACGCAACATGGGCGTTCCTCTCCACATCGCCGCCCACAAAGGGCGGGGGAGGAGGATTAGTAGTTGCCCTGGCCCAATTAATACACATTCCTCCACCCTAAACGTATTAAAATATCGCGGAAAAAAATAATACATTACGATACGCTCCAGGATAATGTAATGGCTCAATTACCGTGAAGCGCGAGGGGAAAATGGAATAGTGTGTCTAAAAAATAAAAAAGCGTCTACACCACGCGGTAAAAAATTAAGGACTTCACTCAAAAGGAAGCTGAATTCGTCTTTCACGAGTTTTAGCACACTACTAAGATTGGGATAGTTAATAAAATTAACAATTGTTCTCACGGTATGATGAACGCCTTATTAGAAGAAAAAAACAACATTGATGCATTAATACTTTTGGATCATGAATGAAACAAGTAGTATTGACACTAAGCCACAACTCTTAACGAAGTGAAATTATTTAAAGCCGTGTCATTTTATCACCCCTAAAACAAGCATTATTATTATTATCAGGGTAATAAGTGTGGAATACCAGTTAAGATAGGTATAAATGGAAGAGAGTAAAAATCCTCTATATCTTTATAGGCGCAAACCCCTATCTACCTACACAACTTCTTTCTTCATCTCAACATATGCAAAAGTAGCTTTAAAGGAGTCACCCTCTGAGGAGAAACAATGGAGCGCAAAATTTTTATTGTAAAATAAACTCGCCTGAATTGGGTTTGGGATTACAATCGGTACACTGCGGCCTTAATTACCACACCACATGTGACACCACATCTTTCGAAAACTCGCAACTTTCAATGGCATTATCTTATATGTTTGAGGTTACGATATCACAATTTCATCATTGTCGAGGCCCGAAAATTCTGAGGCTTTCAGGAGCAGCGTACCAGGACACAACAGTCTTCCGGAAATTATATTCTGAAACGTACCAAAGCAATTATTATTACTATTAGGTAATTTAACGGTTAAGGGTGGTTTAAATGGAACTGATAAAAAATCCTTAGCATCTACCAAGAGTGCTTTTTAATTCGTCAACTAAAGCAATAGTCAAACGCAAAAAACTTTCAAAAATCTATTGGCACTGTGGGCAGTCCAGTCCAAATTTCTCCAGTCGAATTCAACCAGAATAGTTTCACTGAAGGATTTCATTCACTTATACAAGTAGCTGTAAAAAATATCATTTGGTTCGATTTCCGTGAACAGATCTGCACGAACTGCGAGCGTCAAAGCATTTTAATGTGTGTCATACCCGTAAACGTAGCAAAAACTACGCAGATAAAATTACATTCACATTTGGACCAGCTTAATTAAATTAAAGACACCTTTTAAAGGGTAATCGATTTTTTACTTTGCATAATTGAGACCGGTTAAAACAAAAAAGTTGTTTTTAACCTTAAATCCTCAATTTCTCTTTCGCGATAGAAATCTCCAAAGCAAAGACATGCAGTCAACACCGGACAGCTCACACCAACCCCTTTCTCTCAATACTTGATTAGAGGAAAAAACCTGAATTTATCGACCGAACTTAGCTTGATTGATAGTCCCCTTAGCTAGATAGTAGCTCATTTAGCTCTCCTACCACGCGGACTCGAAACAAAGCGTTCCAGCCCTTCGCGAAACTCGCCACCACATCCCGCTCAATTTAAAGCCACTCCCCAGAGCCGTAATTACCGGAGAAAATTCAGATCGAGCACTAAAAATATCCCGCGCGACTGTGAAAAAAACGAACATATACGCAAACCGCCAGCCTCGCACTCGGGAAGAACTTAATACACTATCCGACCGCACAATGAAATTACGCGCTGTGTAGAGTGAGAGAGAGGTAGAGAGAGAGAAAAGCTAGCGAATCCCCGATAAAATTTCGTAAAAACATGACCGGTGGTAAATAAATTAAAAAAGAAAGAACAGCGGGCCTCATTTACCACGCGGTTGCCACGGGCTATGGGCGGAGGTAGTGTGGAGGGAGGGGGTGGGAGGAGGTCAGGGGAGGTAGCGGCCGGGAGGGAGTAAACCCCGAGAGCAATCCACCAACGCCATCAATTTCGTGCGCGAATGTCCATCCGGGAATCGATGCATGTCGACAAAACATTAGTCCACGGGAGGAGGCGGGTCACTGGGGGAGGAGGTGACGGGGGAAGGGGGCGCACTCAACGGAATGACCTGCCCGACTCTACCCCGGCTCACGTCTTCCACATTCCCCCTCTATCTGTCATCTGAGGTATGCGCGATTTAACTGATGGCCTACGCTAAAGAACTACAAAAGTTTGCAAATTATCGGGTTGGACATATATATATTTTACGTAGTCCAGAAGGGCATCAGGCGACACCTTCCAAAATTCAAATAAATGAAAGAGAAACTCAAAAAGATATATCAAACATAATAATTCATGTGTAGATAGTTATTATCTAATGGAAAGGAGTGCTTATATTCTATAAGCATCAATTTTTTTAAACTAATAAGTTGTCATTGGAATAATAAGAGATGGAAAACCATATAAAGGCCTAAAAGTTTGAACGAATAATATTGTCCACGTTTATTTCAACGCAGAGTTAGTGGATATATTATGCCGTACAGAACAATTAGGTACCTCTGAAAATATACACACCTAGAGCAAGTTAAATTTAAAACAGAGTCATTTTCAAAAGCTGAGCATTATCAATATAAAAGTAATAAAAAGTTTATATTAGATGTTTCATTGTAATTTAGTGCGTCTATATGGTTGCCTTATAGTTGTATACTCCCACACTTACACTTACAAGTTCATTTATGCATTACTAATCATTATTTTCCACATGGCTTGCACTAATTTATGTTATGTAGTGTTCCATAAGATCTTATACTAGGCTAATAGTTATTCAAATTCAAAAAAATGTTCGTGTTCTATGCAAAGTCTCCACAAACAGGAAAAAATACCAAAAAACCCTTCAACCCCTTGTAATTGAACTTACGTGTTTGTTTATGCATGATTGATAATCATGTTTCACATGGGTACACGCATTTACTCAACACACTGTATCGAAGGATCTTGTTATAAGAGAAAAATATTATATTTTTGAAATATTCGGGCGCAGAGTTTCATACTTCCTAAACACGTATACGAACTTCCTAAAAGCACTGTGAAATATAATATTATTTTTTTATTATTATCATCAGTCATACGTCAACAATCACTTCATGTTCACGCATGAATGATAATTATGTTTCACATGTGCACACGTTTTTAATTAATGTACTATATTAAATGAATTAATCCAAGAACAATACATGTTCTGTTTCTAAAATTTATTTCCATTTTTCTATAATTATCAGTCAAGATAAACAATCATTTCATTTTTGTGTGTGACGGGTAGTTATGTTTCGCATGGGTACACGTATTTATTCAATATACTGTACTAAAGGACCTTCTCCTGGGACAGTACATATTCTAATAATTGAATATATTTTCACTATATTCTCACATGGATATCCGTACTTCCTAAACACACTGCACCAAGGACCAGGTCCAAGAACAATAAATATTCTATTTCAAAATTATATTTACATTCTATTCTACCTCTCCACCGACACGAAGCAACCACCGAAACAACACACCTACTCCACCTCACCCGGCTCCCTACTACGCCCTCCGGGACTTACACACGGGCACACCCCCACCCCCGCTCTCCGAGTCCTTACCTCGCCGTGTAATCAATCATCCGACGACGCGACAATTCCACCGCCCACATTAGCGACGCATTTCAGGTCACAAGAGGGCGGTAGAGGCGCGGGGAGAGGGCCATCCACCACTCGGAGAGCGAGTTGAAGGGGGAGGGAGTGGAGGGTCGCCGAGGAGAACAATCCCCCTCCCTCTCTCTGGAAGGATCTACAAGCCGGGTCGCTAGGCGCGTGGACAATAGCACGGATGCGGCCTCCCCGGAGTCAAAAGCGTCTCTCTGACTCTCTCCCTCTGATCTCCCGGAATTTTCGGGTCCCAATTGATTTGCAAACGCGGGGATCTACTCTCGAATGCCCCTTCCATCCTGGGGAGGGGACGAGAGGGCAACCAACGGATTGAAGAAAACCCTTTCCAAACCCAGTAAACACGTTAAAGGATAAGTCGACTGGATCCATCTATATATTTCATAAACATACACACATTCACACCTCGGTACTACGGACTAAAAGGGGGAACACATTGGTCCGATAAAGCCGATTGTCCGTCAGTACCGACAATAACGTTAGTTCAAGTTAGGAGTGGCCAATATCAACAATTACAATATGAATGACAGAGAAATAAATACAGTGCTGTACTATTAATCAAGCACACAATCAAATCTGACCGAGTAAAATACACTGTAAATATGCACTAAAATACAGCTCCATCCTAGAGCGTGGGAATTTTTAACTGAGTCGGCTGCTCCAGTATTTGTACCTTGCTTCCCAAATCCGTTTAAGAGCGGTCCGCAGTACCGAGGTTCACACACTGAAACTCAAGGAATCGGCTTCAACCATGTGAAAAACCAATTTGAATGATAATATACGATAGTGTATAACTTTCACAGAAATGTATATTTTGTACAACAGGTTATCATAACGCATAAGTGCTCTCCTCCGGCATCTCAGGTTGCATGGACCTATAACCTGAGGATAACACCCACGCACAGAAACCGGTTGTACCAAATAGAATTTTTCCGTGAAAATCATACTGTTGTACATCACGTATGCACTGTTTATAAGTGCTCCAACAGGTAAGTTTAAATCTCACCGTCCCATCTATTAACTTGACCTCGGAGCGTTACCAACTTGGTCAGCTACCAACCAATATTAAGTTATTCAAATACCAGGGTTAACGATGTACCTATTTGAACTGCCCAAGATGTTACTTTATAAAACCTAGAAGCGTTGATTGCTATTGATCAAAAGTAATTATTCCATATAGGCATGTGATAGGAAAGTCTTTTTAACGCATTGGCCACGGTTAATTTCCAACACATTTTATCCCAAAAAATAGTAGTGTTGGAGTAGGGTTACGAAAATGACAACTCTAAATACTAATATATTTTGCAACTCTAAATTTAACAGTTGCCTATGCTCTAGCTGACAGTCTGACCGGTAATTTTTACTCGTTATTGGTTTCAAGTTACTCTGAATCTCGAAATAATTAATGAACAATAATGACCACAAATTGCCAGCGAGTTATTTTACTTGAATCACTGAGATATGGTAAGAAACATTCACCAATTCACCTTTAGGTGGAAAACAGAAAAAAATAGCACAAATACATTTCATTTAACCCTAAAAAAACATGACAATTTTCAGTCAACCCTAAAAGTTAGAAATATCTAGCAAATTCCAGCAAACATTCATTTATTCCGAGGCACTGGTAATACATTATTGACTGGTTTTCAAAGTAAAGCAACGACGCAATCTTCAAAATCCCATAGCTAGCCTGAGAAGTGATGGAAAATAAATAATGCCATAAGACGCTGTCGAGTAGAAAAGTGAAACGGAAACAACTGAACAATACAATCCGGCGAGGAATAAATATAACTGCCTCGATCATGAAACCATATTCTTTCTCCGGCGAATGCAAGATAACTAATGACTTCAAAATAGAAAAAATAATTAATTGGGAAAGGAGGAATACGCTGCGCAGAAGGCGAGAGAAGGAATGTGGCGGTGAAAAATTTGGGTTTATATACGTTCGACCTTAATTACCGGTGACCTTGCATTGCTCAGACCTCTCGAGGATTACGTAATTTCTCCATTCTTTCTATCTTGATAACTAACTAGTGGGCACACAGAGAGAGAAAAAAGATGAAACGAGACAGCGATGAGGATGCATAAGAAACAGACGCCAAAAATCCCACACGACACGTATGCGTTGGAAATTGGGAAAAACCTTGGAGGAGCATTATTGGTCGTCAAAAGTTATAATCATATAATTAAACCCATATAAAAGATTCAATTGCTCTTATGCTTAAGCAGCAACACGAATAAATTCATCCAAATCAGGCCAGGGACAGTGAGAAAATTGCCATAGCGCTAAAAATTTAAAAGGGAAATGCATTGCTATTTACCACGGCAAAAACCTCACCTATCTAGCAGGCAAAACACCCTAACATATGAAGAAACCAGTTTGATAAAAGAAAATTGCTCATATCTTGGATAGCAAGAAACACGCATTCATTTCCTCTAACTCCTCTATCAAATCAACTGGGTCAGGCGAGTCAATAAATAATCATATTTAGGCCTTAAAACCAACCGTACGTAAATTAAATATAATAGGGCCTAACGTAGAAATCAACTGAATGCGAACAAATGTATGTAAAGTTTTTCAAAACGCATAATAAGCGTTACCAAGGCGCGGCACATAAGGTGCGAAGCACGTACTACGAACACCCACGAATAAGGTCTGGTTAAATATTTTCTAGGTCTTAAAATCAAAGTTAATACGATTCCTCGTCAATAGTTGTCACGTCGAATAACCGGAAGCCTAATATTATAAACAAACCCCAAACTATCAGATAACATCAAGCTAAATTAAATGGCTACGTCATTTTACGTCTAAAGTAAACCTGACATTATTAAACCGGGCGTAAGTGTTATACGACAACGGTCTGCGTATTGTGGTATTGCATCACTTCGTAGTAGCTACGCGCGATACATACGAACTACGGTGTAAGGATTCGACCAGCGATGCGGCAAAATACCTGAGTGAAAATAAAAAAAATACAAACAATGAATGGGAAATGATGCCGAAAGAGAGATAAGAGAGATATTAAGGGTGGTGGGAGAGCAAGGAGAGAGAGATACAATCCCTCGCAGAACACGCTTTCCCTCGACAAGAATTCATATCCGACGACGACCGAGCCCTGGCCTCTCTCGTCCCCTTAACAACACGTCGGAGATGGCACTCTCCCCGAGATCATCCATCATTGTTGGCCGAGAGAGCAGGGGGGGGGGGAGTGAGTGGGTGTTACTGCGTCCCCGAAAGATGGGGACTGCGTCCCCGGCGGTCGTCGGCTGTGGGGAGGAGGATGTGGTGGGAGAGAATTAAGGGGTGGAACGGTGTTTTCAGCGAGGATGGTGGGACTACACCACACATTCATACCCCTTTGACGAAGACGACTCCACAATACTTCTCACCCAGAGCACTTTCACTTTTCGCTCAGTGGAGAAAATCGAATCCTCTTTCTCAGGATGGTGCCCAATTTAGGATTTTTTATTATTATGTAATCTATCCGTTAAGGTAGGGTTAATAGGAAGTGAGTAAATATTCTCAATATTTTTACATATTTAGGGCACTGTCTACTACAATATTTCCTTCTCCGTCTCAGCATACATCCCACCCTTCTTAATTCCGTCTATAAAACCTATTCTCTTTCTCCCCTTTCCCTGCTTACCAAAAATCTTCCTATCTATCACAGACTTAAGAAACCCTTCCCCCCTCATTGGGGTAATGAGGGGGGAAGGGTTTCTTAAGTCTGTGATAGATAGGAAGATTTTTGGTAACCACCTACTGCGCCTCTTCCTAAACCCATCCAGAAGTTTCCGACTCGGCGACTGTTTCCCGCAGTATGCTTCGTTTGATTCAACGATAATCATTCCTCAAAACTTTATCGGGGACTTCGAACGGCGCGAATGGCTACTGCTATCGAATCCCAGTCATACAAGCTACTACCCTTGTGTTAGTAACCTTTCCTAAAACCCAAAATTATTGGACGACATAAGGAGTGTAAAAGGTAAGACTTCGAAAAGATACTGTGGGAAAGTAATCTGCAGGAAAGTGAAAAGGTGACCGCAAAAGTTGGAGGATAAGGAAAGGTCAGTTCCAAAACCTATCAATCAAACTGTCCAATTATTATTCCTTTTTAAAAACGTATGAATTCAAACATAAGCTCTTGAGCGCGACTTAGGAACGAGAATTCCTAATTAATTTTTTATATAAAAGACTAAGCGTACGTAAGTATTGTTCAGTTGCTAGGCGTAGTGATTATGATGTACGCCAAGAGATGGCAAGCAAGCATCCATATACGTTCTCTACTAACTGACACATTGCGTGTGCATTTTCAAAACACACAAGGGAAACTGCTTAGTAACAGCTCCGCTAGCTTCACCACAAATGTTGTAAACAAAGAAATTTTTAACATTTAGATATTATTTACTGTTTACCATAGTTACATATATTATTTTCATAAAAAAATCACATTATTTTTATCTAATTATTTACTTTATTCATACCTTTTGGTAATTTCGTCAATATTTTATCTTGTTTCAGCAGGCTTTTCAACTATCACTTTAATAAAGATGGTAGGGAGTACCTTTGTGGATATTTTATCAATTTTCACGAATAAATTCTCAAATCGTCACACGATTACTCTGGTAATAGAACCCCTGGAGTCACAACGGCCCAATACGATATCAGACTTATTTCGGGGATAATAATCATGAATTTTCAATAAACACCCAAAGGCGATAAAAAAGACGCAATCTCACTTCAAGATTCAGTTATTTAGGTTAAATTCTCGCATCATTCATGATCGAAACACACTCTGATCGAAACACTAATATTCCATCTTTCTGCGTTACTTCTTCCCCCATTTTCAACTGATGGTGCACTACAACCATTGCATGCCCTTGCGGTGACTTGCAGGGCAATACGTAGGAGTGTACCAACTCCATGGCCCTCTCTGAAGTCAGTGCCGCTGACCTATCCTCTTTTCCCCAGCACCCACAACCCCACATTTTTCATTTCTCGCCCCCTTAAAACCACTCCCGATCTCTCTCTCGCCACCGCCACCGGGTTGACGCCCAAAGGGAAGGAAAATGCGGACACGGAAATCCGCTAAGCGGATTGGACGGTGCGCGGGAAGAGGCGACGACAATAGACGATCGCTGTGCGACCTCCTACCGCGAATGAATGAACGACGAGGAGTCAGTCAAATGGGAAGGCCGCCGCCGCCGGGAGAAGATGAGAAATGTCGAATGGGGGGGGGGGGGGGAGGGAACTCGCCTCGCATTGTTCGCTTCGCTTCCCATGGGGGCGAAGGTCGCGAAAAGAGGGCGCTTGATTACTTGATTACTTCAGGGAGGGGAGTTGGGTGCGTGCCACACCACCCACCTCTTCCTCTTCTCATCTCTGCGGGAAAATAAAAATATTCGAAACGATTTCATTTGGTGAGCACGGAGACCTATAACGCAGTAGTTATTGAAAAGTAGATACTCGGGACAGGCCTCAACGCTGGAAAATAAAAACGCAAAGTAATTCAGGATCTGATGAAGCCATTCAAGATTCAACTGCGGCCTCACAAATTGATTCTATTCCTGACTTGCACCGTGTCACGAAGTGTAGGCGAAGAAAAATTCACAAGGATATTTTGAAGGTAACAAAATCAAATTTATCATTTTCATGTTAAATATGTCTTATTGTTAGAAGCTTAGTATGATAAGTGGTACCCGGTGAATGCTTTGTTATTTCTAGCTTCAACTACAACAATCCAGTGGATTTTTTCTCACTTCCATCTAAACCTACCTTAACCGGTAGAATAGAATAGAATGACTAAATTGTACCAATTGAAATGTAGAATAACATAACCAACTAAATACATTGGTATAACATCCACAATGTGGTGCAAGCGCATTCCTCCGAGGCAAGGAAACTTTAATTTTTCATACCTTCACCTTTTGAAGCCGTAAGACTTGAATACATATTTTTCTAAAATGATATCTTAGTGAAGATCAGGACGTTGAAGTTTGGACAGAGATCAAGATCATTTGGAACCCCTTGAGATGATTTTCTCTTTAACTAAAAGCCAAAAGCTACTTGGCCTGAAACACTATCCTTCACGGGCACAATCAAAAACCTGTGAGGAGAATAGAAATTTTATTTTCCGTACAGCTTTCCCACTCTGGACCCAATGACATCATACACTTTCTAGCTCGACCCCAGGCAAACCTCGGTGAATGAGAACAGAAGCAAAGAGTACAAATGAAATGGAAACAAAGCAATGAGAAGGCGACCGCAGAAATAATAGAGATAAGACCGCAATCCCCAATCACAGCGGTGGCTGCTTGCTCGCTCTGATCCCGGCAACAGGGCTCTCCTCGTCCGCCACTCAAGGGCCTTTTTCCCCCGGCAGCGAGGCGCCCGTCGCCGCGCCGGGGGGAAAAAACTTCCTGATGACATCGCCACTAATAACGCACGTGGGGGTTCGCACCACCCGGATATATCCCAATGCGACACCCTCCCCTCGAACAAAGCACCTCCCACTTTTAAACCACCGCGCGTCCCAGTTATTTCAAAGAGAAAAAGTTAAAAAAATAAATAAAAATGAAAAATCCCCCGTCTGTTGTTACTGGAAAGCCTCCTTGGCCGATGGGCCGCGTGGGCCCACGGCGCGACCATGACTAACTGTGAATGGATCATTTCACACACGCACCGCCCACTTACTCTCTTTCATTCCATCCCTGACGAGCTCGAGTATACTTGCCCACCATTCGGAAATCCATCTCACTCACTCACTCTTGAGGATTCAAAGATCACCGCGGTGGGTTTCAAGGCACTGTTAACCCACACGGAACATCTAAATCCGTCCAAAGTCAACCGTATTCGACGTTAAAATGTGGTTCTTTCCCTTTCAAAAAATTGCATAATCAAATATTATAGGCATATTTTCTTCATAACACATCGTCGACCCGAAAGAATGAATTCATAGACTAAACGATCTTTTGTTCTTCACATAACACATGCCAGCGCAAAAGTTACCGAGCACCTGCTATTCATGGCATTATAATCCTCTTCGTCACTGAAGTTTTCCTTACGAATTTCGGTGACAATACATTATCACTTAAATTATGAAGAAGAAGAAAAAATGAAAAATTTCCATCGCCTAACCGCCGTGTATGGATGAATGAAAATCAGAATGTCCCAGCAAGCATCAGTAAAACAAGAATAGCAATAAAAAAAGAAAATAGGGATAAAGGAGGCCTTTCCGAATGCTCAAAAGTAAGTCCACCGGCTGAAATCGCCCTTCCTCGCGTGTTCAGCAGGCTTCATCATCACGCCATGGGTGAAAGGGGACCGCGAAGCCATCAAACGCAATCGTCAGGATCGTGAGCAGAACCCATGCTTGTAGCGAAAGAAACGGCATTTCTACCACCAAATTGTTTTTCACTAGTTATTTCTGATGGTTTACATAAATAAGAGAATACGGCAAGAGACCTGGAGTCAAAAGAAGAGGCTATAGCCCAATTCCTCCACTAAATATAATAGCTTTACTACAGAGTAATATCAACGACTGAGCTTATGAAAAGGATAACACGACCGAAGTTAACACAGAGATATCGTTTGTTTACGGTAATTTTTGTGGAAGCCCCCTTGATTCTGCTCAATCAATAAAAGTTTCGAACATTTTCATCATCTTCCTCGCATTGAACATCTACATCTCTCTCGATTAAGAGGACGTATACGCGTATCGAAACTTTGTGCCACTCACTTGTGAAGAGGGAAGCATATATGCGATGTGGTATAAAGTGGCCAAATTTCCCTCCAGATGTCCCTCCGGGAGTTCTTCGGTACCTTTGCCCGCTCATCAACGCTTGATTCACCCTCAGTGATCTCTAATTAACCGCTGTTGAGAGCCACCAAGTTTCACTACACCTATATCAGGCTATCCTTGTATGCTCACCTTGATAATGGTATTTTATAAGTGTTAAAGCCACCGTTGATATATGTAAATACAAGGGTGGAAAGTAACAGCCGTTCCTGCTTATAGCATCATGAGACGAAATAAAAAAATAACTCCGAAATTTTAGGCCATCTTTTGATCCTTCCTCTACGCCCTTGACCGACTTCGTCCGATTCAGCATATCGTTCTCTCATTCTCGCATATAAAGACGTCAAAAATAAAGAAAACCTACTCCCCTCTGTCACAAATAAAAAATAAAACCCGATAACATTCGCAGGATCGAAATCATAAAAAATCATTGTTTTCAAGCGAAAAGAATAATGAACACACACACGTGATTTTTCCCATATGTCCTCAAAGCATCCATATCATATAATTTGCCCGGCTTCATGAGATACTATTATCCCGAGTTAACTTTTGCCCACGTCTTTCCCAGATGACCCATAATCCGATTTTTATTCGATCGCCTAAAGGCAAGTAAATCATTAATATCCACTCATACTGCTCTATGGAAACGGAAAACTTTGCGGCCGCGAGCGTGTCGTCTTAGGGGACTGTGTCTCCAAGCGCTTCTCTCACCCGTGGGCCATGGGCCAAATGAGAACGCAAAAATAGCATGCCCAGGGACTGTGGGAGGGGTCGTTAGTCGCCCGTAACCCGAAAGGGAAGGGGCATATGGGAATAAACGTTGTCGAGTCGCCGCCACACCGTTATCCGTGCATACACATGGACACGCCACGGTGGATAAGCGATCGGAGGACCGCGGATGTCCACGATGAGCCGCGAATCTGGTTGAAGATCTCATCGGTTCCCACACAATTACTCCGAGTCACGTGATGTTATTATTATTACAGTTTAGCCGGTTGTCAGCCGGTTAAGTTAGGCTTCAATGTAAGTGGGTTTCAGAGCATGTATCTAAACAATTTATTTCTTCATTTCAGCATAAGCCCTACCTCCATACCGTCCCTAGAATTTATTCTCTTTCTTCCTCTTCCCCGCATATCTAACTATCCCCGCTATCTCTATCACAGTTTAAAGCAACCCTTCACCACTCATTACCCCCTCAAACCACCTATTCTGCCTCTTCCTAATATCATCCAGAAGCTTTCATTCCTCACCCACCTAGCACTTTCTCGTTTGTTTACCTTTCCGTGCACCGCACCTTCTCCATCCTCCTCCAAACCCACATCTCGAACGTCTGCAGTTTATTCTCGTCTTCCTTCCTGATGTAAACGCTCCAGAATGATCTCGCGGGAATCGAAACATCGAAAAGCGAGAATCGATTACCCTCTTGGTAGCTAGATATATTTTATAAATGCTAGCCTTAGATAATAAGCAAACTGCGGGTGCAAAACCCATCAGCACAAACGCTTGACTACCCAAGACGAAGTAGGGGGAATAAATTCACATTATAATTGGATTCCCAGGAAATTAAATCTTTGAAGTAAATTATAACGGGACTGAGGATGCATCGAGATGCCCTGCTACAAAGAAGAATCCATGGAGAAGGGAAGTATGTAGGAAATAAAGGAAAAAACCTTTGGAAAAAGGAAAAAGATAAGTGGAGTTTAAGAAGAGATCACTGTAGGCATTTCAATAGATGGAAAGGTTAGGACACTGTCATGAGTGAGGAGAAAAGACCCACGAGTATTGGCTGAATAACAATGATGATAATGACGTAGATAACAGAGTAAGTCCAAGGGGCTCGTCCTCAGCTCATTGACCCCCAGAACCTTTTCAGTATTTTAATTATCTCTTCACAGCTAACTTAATTGGACTACCAAGGTTCACGAATCCAAACCTCACTAATTCTGTTTTCTTTCTCCTTTGTATTCCCTCCCTCATTAGAGTATCTGACAACAAAGACAAAAAATTGCAGTAGGCTAACAGCTAGGTTTATTTTTGGATAAATAATGATAAAAATGAAGTCCCAAGCGAACTACTCGCTGAAAGTCCGTTTATGTGCATTCCTTGCGAGTGAAAAACAGTAAACATGCGAGACGAGAAATGACAAAAAATGACACCACCGCTGCCCACGACCTGTGACAGTGAAAGCCCACTTAGGTTGGCTCATATGCAAGGTAATATACAAACCGACGTGAAGCCGCAAGATAACGCAAGGAAAGTGGCACGAGAACTCAAAAGCGACAGAAGAACACCAGTCAAAAGGCTTGGCCCGCCCTCTAGCAAAATCCTGTGAGAGACAAGGCCGAAGGAACAACCCCCATCCCATTGATAACGGAGGTGATAATTTCCAAGTTTTACATAAACAAACCCTTAGGCTTGATTTGCATTAACTCCTATTGGCATGACTTTGTGAAATAATATTGAGCCACACGCCCTGCTAAATAAGAATATTTTCTAATATTTTACGCATTTTTTTAAATGGCCCGATTGGTTTAATGGCATTTCGTCATTATCACGAACATTTCATTTGCTTCAACAAGATTACTTTACCAGGATTTTACTTTATTGTGAAAACGAAGGTAGTCAGAATTTGAGAAAAAAGGATCCGCTGTACAAGACGATTGGAAATGACAGAACAAAGATGCTGTAGAATGTTGACGAAAATATAATAGATGAGCAGGAGCACCAATCAAGAAGTCCTAAAAATAGTTGAAAAGATAAAATGCGCAATGAAAACTCACAATCAGTAAATTGCCATAGGCTGGCAAAATAGCTGGTAAACTCACACCGGACACATTAGCCACGTGAAAACAATATTGCAAGGCGAAAAGAAAAAAATCGCCGTAAAAGACCAAGGATGGAATAAATAAGGCAAATTATGAGTGATCTTACATTATGGGGCAATTTAGGAATACGGCAGATGGTTGAAAAGAGGATACAGAGGAGAGCTGCAGCGAAAAATACTTGGATTGACGATGAACAATAAATAGAATTGTTCCTTTACAAGATGTGCTGGCTGGAGTGAAAGCATCCGCGGAGAGGTCCAGTTGGTATTGGTTTTCCGAGTTTTCTATTAAGTTTATCCATGCCTTATGATGACAGTTTCGCTAGCATTCCAGCTAGCTTCTTCAGGTCTACATAGGTGGAACGCTGGTGAAACTGCCGTCAGAAGATATAGAAAAACGTGGTAGAAAGCCAGGAACACCTTCACCAATATAGATAAGCTTGAGCATGAGTGGGACACAACTACGAAAGTAAACGAACCCGGCTCTACCGCAGGGAACGCCGAGGAAACTTCGGTCACGGTACGAGACAAAATCCTCTGATTAATCACCGCCCTGACAAGACCAATTTTTCAATGGTTTAACAGCCCACCCTCGTCGTAAAACTCCTTAACGTCGGAAGAGAAAACTTGAGAGAGATCCCGGCCGAAGATCGGACGCGAATCGAAAACTCATGTTCTATCTCTCTCGGACAGCCCGAATGGAAACGGCCGCGTGCTCCGACACGCATGTGCACATGGCGTAAGGGGCACGAGCCAAAAGAACACGAAAACAACCCACAGGGGGAGAGAGTTTAAGCGAGTATAGACGATAAAAAAAACAAGAAATCCAAACTCCTTCGAAAACGATTGAGGATCGATATTTTTAAATAGCCGTGGTGTATCACCGCTCTCTCACCGTAAGAGAGCAAATAAAAAGGATGATGATGATAAAAAAAAGGTTGCTCCTACACACGCCCCCGCCTGCAGACCAACGACCACGCCCATAATAAAAATAAGTCTAACGGAAACTGCGAGAGCGAATGCCGCTCTGGAGAGAGAAACTGCGTGATGCAACTCTAAAAGGCGGGGGAGTGCGATAGTGAAATGCTGGGAGAAACAGAAGCAGAAAAGAATCATTCGGAGATAGATGCTTTATACAGGAAAAAAACACTATGTAAATACATTCAGATAAATTGCAATAGCTGTTCTGCATACATCTGAAGTTCTCAATTAATGGAAAATTCCTTCCATAGGGACGAGAATAGGCTGCAAACATCCGAGATGTGGGTGTTGAGGAGGATGGAGAAGGTGCAGTGGACATAAAGGAAAACAAACAATGAAGTGCATGGTATGGTCGGTGATGTGAGGGAACTTCTGGATGAGATTAGGTGTCAGCAAAGTAGGTGGTCAGAAGACGTAATGAGAGGCAAAGGGTTGCTTAACACCGTGAAAGAGGGGAGGATGATGGGCAAGCGGGGAGGGGGAAGAATAAGAATAGGTTTTATTGACGGGATGAAGAAGTTTAAGACGTATTCTGAGACGAAGAAAGAAATAGTGAAGGTAGACAGGGCCCTTCACTTGTAGAAATATAGAGGATATTTACTCACTTCCATGTAAAATAATCTATTTCACAGAACTACTGCCATTCCCTACTGTTGTTTTCTTCTCCAGTTCCTCATAATGTCTGCCCTTCCACACCCCACCAAAAATAACTACCCTGCCTCTTACCGCCCACCCCATGCGTCATGATTATCACCAATGCGAAATTCTACATTATTTCCTTCTTAAAAATTCCATATCTTTTACCAGCCATTGAACCTTCTAAAAACCTTCCCATTTTCCTAGCATTGACGTTAACTCAACTTTTCTTCTCTATCATACCCTTCGAGAGGCGTTTATCACACAATACACCATTGAGCCACTTCTGACTCCAAATTTTCCCGTCAGCTTCTGCGAACGCAACGACGTAAAGAGAATCATAAACGCTTAATATCGCCATCTGGAATTCAGAAATAATTTTTCCATGCCGAAAAATTATTTCTGAATGCCGAGTTTTTCCGCTGTTATCATAGTGCACGAAACGACGCAAAAACATACACACGAACAGATGATAATCAAACAACATTCCCGGTCGCGAAACAGATTTATTATACTGCCACTCTTTGGCCTTTACATTTAGCCAAAAGCACTCACGCCTAATATTTAAAAAAACAACTCGTTTGCTTCCGGGCGCTAATAAACAGTATAGGTATGCCCATTGCGGTTGCGAAATGCATTATATTTTCAGCCATCGAACTTGGAGAAAACCGATATGCTTATCAGCGTTGCCCATCACCGCAGGAGCCAGCCGAGGAGGTAATAAAAGCCGCAGACTTGAACATAGCAAAGTGAGGAGAGGATGAGGCAGCTCATGGAGAGAATGAAAGAAAGACTGAGGTGTCAAGGGTCAAGAATGTGGAATAAGAAATCGGTTTTTCAGAGGGTCGGGGATCTGTGCGTACGGAGTAGGGAGTTCTGGCGCGGTGTACGGTAGCCTTGACACCCCCACACTCTACATTCTCCTCCTCCCCTCAGAAAATACTCCCTCCCACCACTACCTAAGGAACCGCCCACCACGCCCCACTGTGTGTAAATGCGAGAGAATGAGTTCGTGCACGGTACGCCCCTACTATATCACTCAACTCTGGTATCACCTCCCGGCATCCATCCAATTTTTTTTTTAAATATAGGTACTACTCCTTTCCGGTATTATTATTAAAGTGATCTATCAACTAAGGTAGGTTTAAACGGAAGTCGGCAACCCTTCATTTTTTTAGCATTCTCTTGTTCTTTATTGTTACTAATAAGGTAAATTACCGGTTAAGATAGATGTAAGTGGAAGTGATTAAAAATTCTCTCAATTTCTACATGTGTAGAGCGCTATCCACCAAAAATATTTCTTTCTTCACCTCAGCGTACGTCCTACTCTCCTCCATCCCGTCCATAAAAATTATTCCCTTTCTTCCCCTTCCCCGCTTGCCCAGCATCCTCCCCTCTACCGTGGCCTTCTGCAACCTTTCGCCTCTCCTTACCTTCTCCAACCACCTACTCTGCCTCCTCCTAATCTCATCCAGATGTTCCCATTCCTCAAGCACTTCCTCATTTCCTTTCCTTTCTGTCCACCGCACCTTCTCCATCCTCCTCCACACTCACATCTCGAACGCCTGCAGCCAATTCTCGTCTTACTTTCTCTGAGTCCAGGTTTCTGTGCCACACAACGCCACGCTCCATATTAAACTCTCCAACTGCCTCTTCTTTATAGCCTTAACCCAAGGTCCCAGCATTAACTACCGTTATTCTTAGGTATCACAAATGAGAAGAAGTCTGCTGAGTTTCACGCAATTCTGTACCTGCACAATAATCGCTCCAGCCACTCCGACCGTGAGACAGCTCATCCGATGAGCTTTGCGGCGCTCTTACATGCCAAGAGCGGCCGGGCAAGGCCAACTCTCTCCTTCATCTTCTTCCATCTTACGCTGTTTACTCTCTGTCTCCATCTCTCTTCCGCCTTTTCTCAATCTCAATAAAAGAGAGCGAGGAGGAAGGAGTGGGTGGGTTGGTTGGGAGGTGGGAGAAAGAAAACGGCCGGCTCTCGGCGGCAGCGGTGAAAACAATCAAGGGAGCGGTCCCTGTGGAGTTGCCACGCCCACCGCCCGCACGGTGTGTGTGTGTGTGTGTGCGCGTCCGTGTTTTGTGCGCACTCCTTCCGTCAATCTTTCTTACCTTGAAACATTTTGTCAGCGACTCAGGAGATGTGATTATTGGATGAGGTGGTGGAAGATAATATTTTTACTACGTGGGTGTGAGCGGTGCTGGGGAGTAGTGCTATGCGATAGTTAGACACACAGAATGTAGTATTTGATATTCACAACGCTTCGAATCGATTTAGGGTGCTTTCGATTTGCGGCGACAGCCAGCGATAGACGGTGTTCGCCATGCCGTGGTGCTTTCGAATTAGTCGACTGACCGACAATCGCTAGTAGCTATGGGTGGCTATCCTCTCCCAGAGGAGCAGAAAAAATAAATAAAAATATGCGCATTTGCTCACAGCGAGACGGATTGCGCATGCGTAAATAGTCGCTTTCAGCTCTTTCGTTTCATTTGGCTACCTGACGATCGCCATTCTCTGCCGTCAATAACCGGATATCGCCATGCTAAATCGAAAGTACCAATAATGCTACCGAGTACTGCGATAAATCATCGTACTATGTTAATGCTGCGTGATACAAGATCAAATGTTTGTTACGTGGGACGGAACGGATAATAGTACGGAAACTGGTGATAGGAGAGAGCAAAAATCTTACTCCGTCTACATTAGTAACATAAAATTTATCATTAACAACATTGGGATCGTAACACTGATTCTCTCAATTGGCTTATATTTTGTCATAATAATTATCTGCAATAAATAGTTATGTATTAAATTATAATATGTGATTAATACCGAAAATACAGGCGGGACTGAATTTTTGCTGATAACCCTTCAGCCCTTTAAACCAGGCAGCCACATTGACAAACGGTATGCGAGCCCAGTCATGTCTACCCATAAGATAAAAGAGTTCTCTAGTTTCAGTAAATTATAAAATTGAGTGATTACACACAACGATAAATGCTTCCATCAATCTAGTTAGTAGGACAAACTAAGCAGCCGGAAAATATGGTGAACAACGAATTGAGCGTTGGCTATCCCTAGCAGCCATAAATGTTTCCTGTGGATCTCGCGACCCTCTTAGGATGAACAAACACCTATCCTATATTTTTTTTAATTCAACAAGATTGGTTCCCCTGACTGTCATACATTCACCTGAATAATACGAAGGAACCTCACTTGCAGGAAGCCGAGTGACGACGAAACAAATGACTACCGAAGGAAAGAGGTGGGGCCCGAAGTGGTTAAAAACAATAAAGTCAGCTCACAAAAAAACCTCTCGAGACAAAAGGTTTTGCAGACCCCTCCCACTCTCTTAGCCGTCCGGTTGACTTCCCCCGCTACGCCCAAATGGGTGAGTTACGACTTCGGGCCGAGCGCAGTCAAAACCTCAGGCATTCATTACCGCCTTGTCGACTTGCACACGAGGTATTGGCCCCGGCGTCGGTCTCCTTAAAGAGTAGAGAGGGCAACCGGAATAAGGAAGCTGCTGCTCCCTGAACCCAAAAGCTTGAGGAGGGAAGAAGAGCTACCGCTGAAAAGAGAGCGGCGATATCCTTTGAGACCTCCAGAGTAAGAAGCTCGTAAGGTTTACCGGCCTCGTACAAGCGACGTCAATACAGCCTCCCCCGCGTCGCCTGGAACACCGAAAACGAGAATGTTCCGAAAGGAACAATCGACTCGTGCAGAAACCAAATCGAATACATTTGGGGAAATAAAAGCACGAGAAATGTAGCGTATACAAATATAAATGCCATATAAAGATAGATCGTAAAAACATGTTTTTAAATTCCCTAAGTGAAAGAAGAGACGGAGATCTCTTTGCATATTTGCATACATAAACGTTTTATTATACCAATTTCAATGTTAAATTTAGAGTTTTATATAATTTCCAAATCTTGACAGTGACGAAAAACATCGAAACCGGACGCGTTAAACATTTGTTATCGATTGGTGGTCAACCGAAGCAGGCAGGTTTCAAATAATTTTAAACATACATAACCAATGTTATATCCCCCCTAAATAACGACGTAGATTGTGAAGTGAACTTTCAGGGAGAAATCTATTTCCACTTGACTACGAATTATTTTCAGGAATTATTATTTCAGAAATTTGGTTTAAACCTAAGTTTCGCCACCAAACACCGGTGTCCAGTCTTACGTCGTAGATAATGCAATAAAAGTATACAAAGATCAAATACATATCTATGATGCATGAGTACACCAAAACAACTCAATCCTGTCACCTGTAAAGGTAACTTAAACTTCAAGAGCATTTCCGTTCGAAAGGTCTATCGAAAAATTAGCGAAGTAGACGAGAAAAAACTTGAACACATTCTGAGGCATAAGTCTCCCGAAAACAATTATGGACAACCGAAGAATTTCCGAGGAAGACAAAGGTTATAATGCATAAGAATATTACGGAGGAAGTTAAAAATAAGAATATAGGAAGGAATAAGGTGGGCAGCTTAAAATAAAATGGATTGAAGAGCTACAGAAAACCAATCGTAAGACTGATAATTGCTGATGTTGAACATTTTTCATATATTTCTCAAAACTTGGCAATCCAGTAGCCTCTTAAAAAGCACGCGACAAGGAAACAAACGGTTAATGGCCGATTGCACGAACATTTAGCAATGGGATCGATAGTTATGAAATCAATAAAACTGTGGACCTCATTACTGAATTAGGGTTGCAGGAACTATCCTTTTTATAACTTATCTCGGAGTGGCTATTGCGTCGGATGTTTGATATGCTCTCATTTCACTTAATAAAATGTATGCTTATTTATTTCATGAATATAAATTACATATGCAAACTATCACTAATCAGCCGAGTAAATGTTCTCGTCATTCGTTACATAATAACTTGATCAAGTGATTAAGTTCTCAAGAGGTACATCGCGCATCCATCATAATGATTACTTGATTACATAAGGACTAAACTACATTTTTCTAATAAGCCATGAGACCATTAATGAAACAAATAAATTTATCGATTGTTTCTGCTTTGCATATTGAACTAATTTATTGACTTATAAATCTCTTGGTACGTATGTGTTTTTCTGCAACCAGCCATAAGACAGAAAGAAGGAGACGTGATGCATCTGCCTCTCGCGTTTTTTTAAGAGCGCGAGAAAATATATTTATCTCTCAAGGGCGCCGGACACGTTACCCAAGAACGGTCCAGTCGGAAGAAAAAATCAAGAAGAAAGGTTGCAAGAGGACGTGTGAGCAGAGCGCTGCAAACTTCTCTTCGGTGGCGGGGATCACGCCCTCCTTAACAGACGAGGAGCCGGACGTGCCTAACGCCGAGAGGAGAAGGGCGGGGAACGAAAGCGCCGGGCGAAGCCAAAAACGCACGCTCCGTCAAAAACGTTCCGTCTTTCCAGCATAGACTTCCTCCGCCGAGCACTGCCTGAGTGCTGAACTGCCTAATTACTCTGTCGCGAGAGAGGGCCGTGATATATATATTTATTTCCTTTTCTTTTTATATTTATATATATCATATATATACATACATACACACACATGCATGCATCGCCCTCCCATTCCTCTCCGAGAACAGGGTTAACTCTCCACTTACATGAGCCGTATTTATTTTATTATCCTTTAACAAATCCTCAACGCTCGCCAACACTGCCGACGCCACTCGACGGAGAACCGAGCGGAAATGGATGAAACGGCAGACAGGCATGGGTCCACCGGGAAGTAGGTAAATAGAGACTGGCAACTTCACAAATTTACAAAGGAGTTCCTCAAAATATCAAGGGGGCGTTGAAATTCGGCGTGGGATGACCTCTTCATGCCGGTACGGAAACTGTGTGGAAAATTATAGCGCTGTCCTCCATGGAAACATAACCCCAATTATTTGGGCAATGGCTATATGAAAACTGCTACGGTGACGTTTAGAAATAAAACAGGGTGAGAGCCAGACTAAACTTTAAACGGGTCAAAGAAGATCAAAAGATATATAGTACCTATATAAAAAAATCATTAATAATTAAATCCAGCGAAGGATTTCTTCCATACCTTACAGCTTCAATAGAGGCAGGCTATTTTCTTCGAAATTAAGAGAATGAGAGAAAACATAACATTAATAAAAACACATTTACTCTATAGTACGAAATTTAGCAAAATGGCGGTTTCCCTAAAATAAAATTTGATTCCCTGAGGATTACATCAAAATTTCTCAACAGAAAAAAAATTAAAATTTGCAACTCTATCGGGAGGAATGAGCTGCTTCCGTTGAGACTTAATCAATAGGAATGAGTAAAAGGACATATGTGAAAGAACATGAAGGAATCTTACTATCCGCTTAAAACAGTGTACCTGCACTCCACCCTAAATTAAAAGTGGGAACGATGGATGAGATGCTAATTCAATTTGCCTTTGGAAAATAAACTTTAAATACGGCAGTGCTGCTCAGGAATGGTTTGAATTAATCTCCTTCAACATCACGAATGCCGAACACTCAACCTTTGTGAAACACTTCTATCGCAAAGTAAGTACCTAAGGAGTTCAACGAGAGGAGAGTTTCCTCGCGCGGCTTCGAATATCCGATGGAAGGACAATTTTAAACCTCAGCGGCAGTAATGCTCCGTAACGGATAATGCACCAGTTAAAATAGAAACTCCACCACGAGTCACAATCGAGAATCAGATGAGGGATGTAGCTTAGGGAACTCCGAGCCGAGCCATATTACGCTCTCGAGTGCAATAAACAACCACCCTGCTCCGCTGAATACATCGCCATCAACTCTGCTACAAGTCCAAATGTAAGTTTTACTCACCCCAAGAGCGGATACGTGCGCACAGTTAAGGTGATAAATCATCGCGTAGTATACTAGTTCAATGATGAATGCATTAGAAGAGCAGTGCGAAAGGTATGGGATGAGGATGAATCATAACGAGACGAAAGTGATAATATTTTCTACAAGAATGCAGGGCTGAATATAAGGGTGGGAGGGCGCAAAATCGAGCAGGTTGAGCAGTTTACGTATCTGGGTAGTATTTTGGAGGGGAATGGCTTTAGTGGTAGGGACATCATTTCTCTGCCTAAAGAAGCATTTTCAAATAGAAGGGAATGGATGAGGGGTGGGTCTGAGAAGAGACGTACAGAGAATAGACTGGTAAAAACTAGAATTGAGCGTGGCGCTGTATGGTACGGAAACTTGGTCACTGCGAAGGGAGGATATACTTAAGGCGTCTGTGATGTGGGTTTGGAGAAGAATGGAGAGAGCTGGGTGGCGAGGAAAACTAACGACGAGGTATTGGATATGGTTAGAGACGAGAGGAAGGTGGTGGCGGAGGATTTGAGAGGGCAGAGGTCATGAATAGAAAACGTTTCGAAAGGGTGGAAAGGAAGAGGGTGAGAACACTGAGAAAGCGTGGAAGAGGATAGGAATTCTGAGCAAAATAAGAAAAGGTGAACTATAGGAGGAATTTCAGAGAACCGATGGCGAGACATCTAAGGGATGGAAAGCGATATGATGCCCCAGATTTTGGGACGTTTGGATAATGACTGTCCAAAAACCTACCAATCAGCTGGTAGAATATCAAAATAAAAAATGAGTGCATCATTTGCATCTGATTATAAACTGATTAAATCAACAGAAAACAAACTGAAGCGTCTGAAATGATTAATTACTTCCTGAGCGGACGAATCGCTAAAGGGCCAGGTACACTTCTCGAAAGGGGATTCATAACCCCGCACTAAAAATTCTGGCTAAAAGGGTATCTTCTGAAAGGCGCAACAACCTCTACCTTCTTCTTCATCTTTTCCGTTTTCCTTCCCCTTGAGTGAAGTCGCGTGAAAACAAATCGTCTGAAAACTTCCCAAGGGGGAAAGTTATGGCATAGACATAAATTTTTCGCACCACGGACGTGTGTGAAGGCGACCGGAATCTTTTGAAACTGGAACTCCGAGAGATGTAAAATGGCGAGAGAAAAATTACGCACTTAAAAACCACGGCCGGAAATTATGGGTATCACAAACGCAATATATATTTGGACGACGTGAGTGAATCAACGCGAGTGAAATTTTGTAAGAGTACATAAACTACTTGACTATCATTTCACCGCGACTATAGGCTATCATTTCACCGCGAAGTAAGACACTCAGCAAGCGGTTATCTAGGCCATTACTGTACGAAAGAATTAAAAAAAAATAATTTATAATTTTACATTCTGAGCGAAAAACCCTCCCTTGTACTTTTGCCAAATCAGTAAGTCCGCATCATTCACTGCTGGGATATTCCACACTTGAGCAACCTATGCATTACTGCTGTAAATTATGACATAGTGATATAAACCGTTAAGAAGTACAGCAGTATAAAAATAACTGCGATGAATTATGCGGAGACGTTTAAGAGCCCACACCAGAATCGTTTCTAATTCATGAAACCCGCATCGAGGAATAGAATATTTAGATTATTGAGTTGTAAATGAAAGTATTATAGAATTGTCAGAAAAAAACTATATTATCCTCCTTACTATGAATACCCACTTTTCAAGTGTTGGGGGCTTGATAATGCGCTGTGTTAAATACAAATCGGGATTAGATAGGACAATCTAGAGCTCAATTTGCAATATCAAATTACAAATAGCAAATTACGTACGTGGAGACATTTGAACAATTTGGAGGTACTATCCGAATATATTGAGAAGTGTGGAAACCGAAATCCTTGCCGCTCAAAAATAATAATAATACATTCCATGTTCTACATCATCCTTATCGTCACAATGGATGATGGAGTAGGCTAGTAAACAGCGCATATCAACAATATCATCACGGCAGTCATTAATCCGAAGCAGCTGCTCCACTATCCGATCAGCTAGCCGTTTCATCATTTCATAAATCTTCATGCTAAGTCTTCATTCCTTCAGACGTCTTCATCATCGACAGCATTAATGTACCAAAAAAATCCCACCCACATCGGCAGAATTGATGTGAAAATGACGTAAGTTTATTCACGGTTCGGAACAGAGTCGCATCGCACGGCCCTGTAAAAGAGGAGGGCCACCATGACGAATCCTCACAACTATCCTCTTCAAGCCGCAGTTCGATTGGGCATGAGAACTCGACAACAACAGCGCGCTACCGAAATTGAAGGAAGATGGGAAGCGAAAATAAAAAAAAAACTTCTACGGCTGAGTTGGAGGGAGGGGTGGAAATAAATCGTTCGTGGGATATCCCTCGCTCACTCCCGCCTTTCCGACGAGCGATACAAATAAAAAAAGAGAAACGAAAAACGTAAGCAGAAGAAAGGGTCGGAGGATATAAGAGGATCGACGCCGGACAGCCCTCCTCGCTTCAATGCGAGAGCCATGCATAAACGAACTTTATCGCTTCCCGCTTTCGCCACCCGGCTATCGTTGAGAAGTCTCCCTTTTCTTCATCTCTTCCGTCTCACATCATCTCCTGCCGACCTTCTCCTTTCTTCACCCTTTCCCCTCCCTCCAACTTACATCTAAATTCTACTCTCCAGGTTGCAAGCAAAGGCGTTTGGCACGGGATGTCAGTACAACCATGAAAAAAGGAGGAAATACGGAAATGAATTGGATGGACAGGACGAATGCATGTTAACAGCGTGTCTTAGTGCCTACCGGTGCCTACCTTCGTATTTCTTGTAGGCCATTAATGGCGCGAGGAAAGAAGGAATTTTCGTCATAATAATGGAATCATCTTCGCAGTCTTTGTTTGGTTTCCAGCTCAATCTCGCGTTCATAGACAGAATAAAGCATGCTTAAAAGCTTCCTAGAAACTTTTCAAGAGAAGGAAAAGATAGTAAGCAATGATTCTTAGCACGAACCTAGGCAAAAATAACAGAAAAATCAGGATTTTTAAAAGGTAAATATCTTCCACGAATTGAAAGTGACAATGAAACTCACAGCCGTGTAGAGATAACGACAGATAACATCTCGGAAGTGAGATAACTATGAATGAGTTCAGTGTCGGCGAAACAATGAAATACGTCACGACCCAAAAACGGCAGAGAACACATGAAAACAAGTCGTAAACCGCTTACCGCGATTCTACCGCCAACAATCCGCACAGACTCCGACCGTGTGTAGCATTGTACGCGGCTCAAAACTTGTATTATAAAATAAAACAAAGAATTAAATAATCGTGCGGCGAAAAGCGCTCGCTCCGAAACTAACCAAACAAGGGTCGCGGATACCGTTAGCTGCCTTGGGGAAAGATGAACGCCTTGGTGGGCGAGCAATTCCCTCCTCCGTACACACAGCAATGTACATTGTTCCCCCGCCCCCACAGGTGCGTGTGGCGAGGGTGTAAGATCACAAGCCATTTAAAAAAAACGTGCATGGGATAATTTACTTTGACCCAATAACTATGGAATCTCTTCATTGTGCAAAAATCAATACATCACTTTGCAATTCCATTACTTATTTAATAACAACCATTTTCGTAACAGAGTTACATTTCAGTTGTACAGCGTAACTCGTACGCCGTGAAAGGCTTTCTCAGCGTTTTGTAACCTGAAGATGTAACTCTATTATGAAACCGGTCGTTATTAAATAAATCAGTGTAGAATTACAAAGTAATGCTTTCATTGTTGCACGTCAATTACTTACATATTTGTAGCTTTAGACGGGGCATAACGTTGCTCGCTATCAGCGACATACAAAATTCAACCACGAAGAAAACATTCACAATATTCCGCCGAGAAAAGTTGGTAATCCCATTACTCCATCCTCAGTGAAAACTAATGAACAAATATTTCACCCCTTCCACCCCTGCCCATAGATTTATTACCCCCCCCCCCACCCACCCCCTCCCGGTGGCGCCTCTCCTTAACCCTTCCCCGAGGACGCGTTTCTCTCTTTACATCTTCCCATCTGCTCATTTCCCCATCCCTTCCCCAAGTCCCCACGGAGGCCCCTTTGCCGAAACCAGCGTCTCCCGCTTTTACGACGGCCGGTGACTCATGGACCAGTTCGAGATATCTCTCCCTCTGCCCTTCCAAGACTGACTCTCCCTCCCCTCAACACTCACGCAACAACCGTTTGCCGGCTCTCTTGTTTCTCGGACACTCGTCCTTTTTTCCATTCGCCATCACTTTACCCATCCACCCCTCCTCATCTCCTCCACACCGCTTTCCCCCCCAGCGGAAGACGCCGCACTCGGAAGAAGGCGAAAAACTCGTCTTCCTGACAAGGGACGAAAGAATCGAGGCGGGATTTCAATTCGGAAAAGAACTAATCTAATCGAAAAATGTCGGACCTAATATCTGCAGGGTAAATTCCTCACCTTTTTACCATAGAGCCGCGAGTTATCCCAGCGTACTATCTGACTAAAATATTTCTGTCTTTATCCCAGCGTACAATTTATAGATTCTACCTCTCTTACTTCCGTCCATAAAACCTATTCTCTTTCATCCTATTCCCCGCCTACCCAACATTCTCTCTATCACTGTCCTAAGCAGCCCTTCGTCCTTCATTACCTCTTTTAACAACCAACTTTGCCTCTTCCTAATCTTCTCCTGAAATTTCCTTTACTCACCCACCTGCTCACATGCACTTCCTCGTTTGTCTTCCTTTCAGTAGTTTTGGAAAGAAAAATAAATATAGAATGCTCACTTCCAAATAAGGATGAGCAATATTCAATCATGTCGATGCCGTGCGATAACTCAAATAGGGATAAACGCTTCGTCGAGCTACCTTCTACATCGATTAAAATTTTCGGGATTCGAACCAGGATCCCTCGATTTCGCGAATTTGGGATCCGGGACAAGGCGAATGATTTTTCCTAATAGAAATATCGCACTAATGTGCACTTGCGGGTGACTCCGTATAAGGATATACCGTGGCTAGTCCCGTTATCCACAAAATTTGTAAAATTTTCAATGCTGAAAAATGTACTCCAGAGTGCTGGTTACCACACAGTCTTTTCTGACTTTTCCGCAGACTTTTCATCGCAGCCGTTCTTATCTCTTATCTAATGAGGAAATAAAGACACTTTCAAGATACTCATCCTGTTGCTTTCTCCAATAATGTGATGCCTATGTTCAAATGATAATGTCATCCATGTTCTGGGAAATGATGTTTGGGGGATGATTCCCATTGCCCTTCTTAACAGTATTATTATTGACACCATCACGTGGGGAAAGGAAAACTCTAGATGAAATTAGGAGGAGGCAGTGTAGGTGGTTGAAAGAGGTGGTGAGGGGAGAAGTGGTTGCTTGAGACCGTGATATGGGTGAGTATGTTGTGTGAGCGGGGAAGGGGAAGAAAGAGGATAGATTTTCCGGACGGGATGAAGAAGAGTAAGACTCACGCTGATAAGGCCCTGCATATGTAAAAATCTAAAGGATTTTCACTCACTTCAATTCAAACCTACCTTAACCGGAAGATTACCTAATAATATTAAACCAGACGGACCGGGCCACAGAGAATATTACGGAAAGATTTGTAATTTTTCACAAATAAGAATAAATTTCGTTACCACCCAGGTTTCAAAGTACATATTACATACCATCAGGTAGGAAACTCTCCCTACCTGATGATGATGCATTGCATCGTAATCCGGCTTCCAATTAAAGTTACTCTTATTTGCGCAAAATAGCACACGTCAAAGTCTATAGGATTTTACTCACTTCCATTTAAATCTGAGGGGGTAGATTACCTTAATATCAATAAATAGAGATAAAATGTACCCGAGTATGATGGGATTTGCCAAATGTCACCAACATCACCGGAAAACAGCACCCAAGTGCCCTTTTTTTCTCCAGGCGCAATCGAGGGGAAATGCTGTACTCAAGATGCGCCCGCAAGACTCTCCACTCACCTCCTCCCTTTCCGTGTTCCTCCTTTACCCCTCGCGACCCTTCCTCCCTCCTACTTGACGCCCAGAGGCATCCCCTGTCTCCTTCCGAGAGAGCGAAGACTCGTATTCCCAGAGACCCGACGCGCGACCGCAATTGAAGCACGCCCTGATCTCCACTTGGCCGATTCTCCCTGGTCACCTCCAAGAAACCTCATCCTTCTCCTCGCTCACACAAGAGAGTAGGTACATACATGACCGTGTCCCAATCAACGTTGAGGAATGGTGAAGAATAAAGAGTAAGCAATGAAACTATTAATATCTTAGTTTTCCACACATATTGAGTATATGAGTGAGTATAAGAAATCTGATGGATTGAACCCAGGCGAAAACTCTAACTAATAATAAGATTCCACCCCCGTGGCTGCGGGATAAATTCCTCGCCTGCTACCCCCGAGACGCGGGCTCGAGTCCCTCCTGGATGGATTTTTCACCACCCAGGGCATGGATGTATTAATGTGCTTCCATTGTTACATGTTATAGTAACCAATGCAAAAGGCTCCATCGGTATTCGTGGACATCGAAAATAATAGTATTTCAATTTGAAAACGGCCCGCTGCCGCTGTGGAGAGAAACGACGTCAGAACACCAGGATCTCCTCCTCAAGACAGTGGGACAAAAAAAGTAGAAACGTAAGGGGATGAGTGAAGACGAGAAATAAACACCCAAGGTTTTTCATCCGAGTCTCCCGACTGCATCTCATTTTATCCCGCCCTTCTGAGACGACTCCTCCAACCGCGCGGTACTACATCTTCATCTGCCCTTCCCACAGCGAGAGAGAAGGAAGATTAGAGCACGGGGAGAGAAAACCGTTACGCTTCACTTCCTCCTCAGCCGAGAGGGTAATTTTCTTACTGACTCTCTGAGCGCTTCTTTTTTTCTCCCTTTACCTCTCCCTCTATTCCTGTCTTCCATCGCCAGAGAGAGCGTAGCACCCACCGTCCTCGGCTCTTAAAATATTACGAGATGTACGCGACGAAGAGAAAGAGTCGGAGGACAAGGAGCACACTAGAGAAAAAATGAGAGTTGTCGTGACAAAAAGAGAGAATATGATCCTTTTAACATTAGGCGAAACGTGAGGAAGTTTGCAAACAACAGACTCCCCTCAGCGATCCATCTCTGGATGTGAAACTAGCCACAACACCGTCCGTTCGAAGATCCCCACACACAGCAGGCCGTACTCAAGAGATAAGGCACTCTTAGTGGTTAAAGATGCCCCTTAAAAGTGCGATGCACCCTGGGCCCAGTGGAAAACGTCAGAAATGCAACAAGAGGAGCTGAAGAGAGTCCGGCACAAGAACGCCTCCCTGATGAGTGAGGTGAGAAATTGCGACACACGGAGTCATGTCTCTCGCCAGCGAAGAAAATGAGAGAGGGAAACAGCCGTGGAGTCCGGCGAGTTCCGACAATTATTTCACAGTGACCACTTCACTTGACACTTTGGACGTAGGTGTCGCAACGACAAATTTTCATCAGGGTCGTAAAGAAACGTGCTTATTTTTTACCGGGATCGCTGGGCTTCCTTTGTCGCACTTGACGAGCGATGAGTCTCTAGAGAAGACGGAGGGACGCACTACACGGGCCAGAGATATCATGGGCGAATTGAGATCTTTTCCTGCACTGGATAAAAAAATGTGGTCTCATTTTATTCCTGTAATCCCGTCCGGAACACAAGTCACGCGCAACCATAGAAGACACATTCAAGGCGGTTCCACATACATTCCTTGTATTAAACAAGTTAATAATACGTACGAAATTAGAATAACACAAACCATGAACACAAGAGCAGGACGATTAGTCTAAGAAGTAATCCAAATTTTAGACCTAAATGAAACAATTTATCTGAAAGAGAGGGAATTATTCTTGTGATTAAGAGCTCCCTACACACCGATCTGAACACACGAACACACGTGTCTCTAACATCCGATAAAACACTTCAAAAAGCATTGTTGCCCACTCACATTCACGAATTTGCTCAAATTCATTACGCCTTGGCAATCAATTTGCACGGCTAATCATTGCAAAATAAATAAGGGTAAGAGGAGAACTAGAACTTTTCCACCCTACGTTGATTTGCATATTTAGTATCGCGAAATTGCAAATGGTATATTCACAGAACGGGTATTACACACAAAAATCAATGCAGCGAACAACGGAAATTTATACATTTTACTTCAAAGCGCTCGTAAGAATTTAAAGACGACCAATATATGCATGCATATGCATGTTTCTTCAAACAAATGACAGTATATGGCCTTTATCAATGGTGATTGCATTGCCAAATGATGGAAAATTAATGAAATTCGCTAAATACATTCTGCTTTTGAAAAATATTTCAACATTTTCTCAATTTACCTATGACCGTGGAAGAGCCTAGTTCACAAGGAAAAACGTTTTTTTCTGTAAAATAAATTTGGACGGAACCGTTGTTAGGTATTCTACCGGTTAAGGTAGGTTTAAATGGAAGTGAGTAAAAATTCTCTAGATTTTTACATGTGCAGGGCCCTATCTATCTCAACGATTTCTTTCTTCAATTCAGCGCAAGGTCTACCCTTCTTCATCCAGTCCATAAAACCTATTCTCTTTCTTCCCCTTTCCCGCTTACCCAACATCCTCCCCTCTATCAAGGCCTTGAGCAACGATTCGCCCCTCATTACCCCCTTCAAACACCTACTTTTCCTCTCATCTAGATGATGAGACGGCATTACTAGAATTTTTATCCGACTTTAGGCCGATAGGCTTAACTTCCAGGAAATTCGCAAAAGATATATACATCCAAATTGCTTTTCAGAAATGGGTCCCGTTTGACAGAGGGAGTCGACTTAGTCACCGCAAGAGAAAAAATATGATATTTTGGATGGGGAAAAAGATGCTCGCCGAAATAAGTCAAAAGAAGAGTACCTCCATACGTGCCTCGTGTACAGTTACGGGTGGAAAATTTACGCCATCTCCGCCTCACGAACTCGGCAGACTGAGAGAGGATGAGGAAGCCTCAATGAGGCCGTTTCCCGCTGTCATCTCTGTGCGCGCGCGGGGTCAATTCAAACGGCCGTCAACCCCCTGCGGTCGTAAAAAAAACAAGCGTGAACACTTCCACTTCGCTCGTCCCCTTGGTTCGCGAGTCCTTCCTACGTCTCTAAGCGCAAAAACTTTCCCGAAATCCCTATTCGTTCCTTCCTACTCCTCCGCATGCACTGGGGTCGGGTAGATTATGTAAATGTCATAGGCGTCAAAAGAGTCCTTTCTATGACCGGGGTCTTAGGACGACTATGACATTCGAGCGATTTTGTAGGTCCCCGTTATAAGGCTTAAAACGCTACAGCGCGAGGGAGAACAAATATTTGAAAAATGAAGAACGCTTGCTTCTGCATCACGTTGCACCTTATTTGAAAGTGTTTATTGTAATAAAAATGTGATCCATTGGCAATTTGACAAATGAGGGCAAAAATGGCATATTAAAGATAACGCTTGGGGTGAAGTCGATGAACAGACAGGTTTAAAATTTCCTGCAACCGCCCACTTTTAAGATTGCCGAGTTTGAATCAACTGCGAATGAAGCATTTCACATTTCCACCGGAGATAATCTACTCGTTGGATTTATTTTGTGAACCCCGACCTGCTGTGGTACACTAGATAACAAATCTAAGTTTGAAATAGACTGTTGCGCGAGCACGATTAAAATTTATTTCATTCCGCGCACATATCTGGAATCAGAATGGTTACCATCGAGGCTAGTAGTTCCACTTGTATCGAAGTCGTGGCATCTCGGTAAAGAGCTTTTTACCCTGCAAACAACTTTTGGTAGGGCAATTTCTCATACCTCTTTGTTTTTCAATATAAAAATATCGCAGTATGTGCAATTGTCCAAAAAAATAGCAATCTATCGAAAAAAGAGCCGGGAGGCCGCTGGCAGGACAAGCCGCAAATAAAGAAGCATACGTTTAAACATATCTATGAAGCATTCTCTAGCATCGAAAAGAAGGTTGGACAATAATAGGACGATTATAAAAGAATGATGAGGATCAAAGGGACAGAGAGAATCTCTGATGAAGAAGTCGTATGAAGAGTAGGATGAAAACGATATTAGGTAAACACTTTGCGAAGTAAAAGGGATGAACTTGTTGAACACAATCAGAAAGATAAAAGCGAGGAGAATTTGAATGTCGTAGGCTTGTTTTCTTCGGAAGATTCGGACCCCCAAGAGCTTTGCTAGGGTGGTTTTTGTACAAGGAACCATTGTTACTTTAGTAGTACGTTTTTTTTCAGAAAAAATAAACACGATACATCGCGCATTTGAATGACTTGATGCACAGCTTAATTCTTACGCAATCAATGAATATGCCGCCAGAATAAATATTTTAAACTGAAGTATCAATGAACTGATATCACATAAATGCTTTCTCACCGATAAATCGACTTTAAGATTGTTCTTCATATTTTTTCAACACATGTATCATACATTTTTTTTACTTTTCAGCCCGGCTTTATAATATCTAGTTAAATAATTCCTCAAACTCTGTTAACGTAAAGGCAACGTCATCCTGTGACTAATGTTACCCAGATATTATCTGGATCTAAGTGTGACTCATGAAAAATCATTCCCTGCCGCACACCCTTGATGTGGCGTGCAGGATACTTACTCTATAGATGCGCGTCTTCATCCTATTCTCTCCACCTCCCAGTTTTATTCACCCTTCAAAGAAAAAAAAGTCGGCAGTCACGAACGCACGCGCACCTTTCAGCCCCCTGTCCTTCAAAAGGGAATAAAGGGATTAAGGAGATTTCATTCGAGCGAGCCCTTACGACCCGTTACGACCTGAAGGGGTGGCCATCGTAAAAATTGTGAATCCTCCGGTGACCAATGTCACAAGCGGTGGCAGCTTAACTTTTTTTCTTCTGAAGTATCTGTAATGCGAGCCAATCCGCAATTTTTGTGAGAGGGAAGTATATTGCGAATTGCTAGGATATCAAAATAACCTTATCTCACAAAGGAGAGTATGTATGGTTTGCTTGAGAGAGAAAATGCAAATAAAATCTCGCGTCTTCCACTAGCTCAGTAATTTGATTGCTGACGTTTCGATGACTGCCTCCAACATAGTTTTCAGGGCATCGTCTTCATCGCCCTGAAGATGATGGCGGAGGCGATCATCGAAACGTCGGAAACCAAATACCTGACTAGGTGGAAGACTCGAGAAGACTTCACTAACAGCATAATACCCACCGAAAGAACCAAATCACACACAAATAAAATCGTCCATCGGGGGCAGCATCAGAACACTATCATGAGAAAGGGTTCAGTAGAAATACGTGGATCAACAGGTAATAAAACAACTTCAACTTATTTCACGAAGAGAATTTAGACATAAATGAAAAGTAAGATGCTTTGAACATGGTGCGCTTAACAGCATAAACAACATATTTAACAACATCGCAGTGGCGATAACCCAATAACTAACGACGCCACCAAAATAAGTTCCAGGATACGTTTTCATTCGATATTTCGAGTCTCGCACACAGAACGTGTAAATGAATTACGAGACATTCTCAGAATAGCGCAGATTTTGATGCAATAAACGTCGCGAGACAGCTGCGCATCCTTTGAAGAAATGTAAAATACGCGAAGAGAGAGAGACGTAGAACGGGGGAGACTAAATTGCCGCTCGTCTTCTGAGTTTATGCTCTCTCGAGGAAAAAAAACCAACGAATATGAGCGGAAGGCACGATTTCCATCCCTTTCCATCAACCAAAGCTACGTTTTATTCCTTCCTATGGCTACAGCGTTTTATTTTCCCAAAGCTCCCCCCATTAGACGCAACATCGGGGGACTCCCTGTAGGATATTCAATCCAGTGCCGGCCCAAGGCGAGGCGTGCTAAAGCCACAGGCGGCCGGTCGTAGGGGGAGACAGTCACGAACTTATTAATTAATATGAAAAGGGGAAAGAAAGAGTGAAAACCGGAAAATGTTACCAACTTATAGCATTATATTTTATCCAAAATGACCTCCTTTAGCAGCATATTAAAAAAGTGACTGACATTCATAACTAACATCAACAATGAGTGCAATCAAACCTACGGATTAACAATATTCTAGTTCTTCTTTAACTAGCGTTCTTGTCACCATCCAATTGAAAGGAACTGTGGCTGAAATTGCACTACAGTACGGTATAAATCACATCCATCCATAAGAAATAAGTATAAAATAAAAAATACCTAGTCATACTTTTCATTGCAAAACTCAAAGTTTGGAGACAAAATAGATTAAAAATTGAGTTCCTGACGGGAAAGGAAACCGCAACGTTGAGACGATCGCTCTGAAACCATAGAATTTCTCTCAAATGAATAAGTGATTTTAGAAATCGCAATCGGCAAAGAAGTTATTCACTAGGTGCGGGAAATAAAATTTTCCCGCACTTATAAAACAGATTGGGCCGACACTGAATCCGTTCAACGATGTCTTTCGCGTCATCCGCCAACTCCTCGCTTCCCCGCGAGTAACACGTGCCAGGTCGTGTTTTCCGCCCAACCGGAAACTGTTGACAAACGAAAATAGAAAATCGAAAGAGGAAAAAACAATGGGAAGTCTGGCGCGGAGGCAGTTGGTGATATTTTGGCAGCGGATCGAGTCGGAACGCAAATCGATTTATGGGATTATTCCGGCCTTTACCTCCTCCTCCGCGCCAGACCTTTCATGGGATTTCTTATGGTTTTCGAGATAAACGATCGGTGGTTGAAATTTGCACGATTTACAGGATTTTAGGATAACAGCTTAAATGAATTCTTAACTTTCGAGTTTTTGTCCGGTGGCATATATACCTTGAATACGAAAGACAAATAAGGTAAAAATGGAATATTGCATACTGCATATAAAATCCTCCCTGAAAATAGATATTTGGAAAAATAATCAAGCAACGACAAGCAATCGAGCAATGGCAAGCATTCAAGCAATGACAATGGATAAATGAAGCGAAAAATACATATCCTAAAAACTTCCTATCATACGTGAGCTAGGGCTACAGAAAGCATAAACCCTCCATCGGACATTTTCGATGGACATACCGTATCAAAAGTTCTTAAATTAAGAACAATTTTCACTATCAGTACCAATTTTATGAGACGTGATTTGCATATAATTCTGACAATAACAACGAGAATGATAATATCAGAATGATCGTAACCACTAGCTGAATCATTCATAAAACATGGAACGCGGACTCTACTATTACACAGAAAAATAAAAATTAAGTAGTACGCTTCAAATGACGGAACCCACTAATAAAGTTTTCTGTACGTCAGCCCACTGATTACCCAAAAGACAACATCTATGTGACGCTACCTCTTCAAAAAGAGGCCACTAATCAGAGTACAAAAGCCCCTAATCTAATGAAAGTTAAAAGTAGCAAAGTAAGTGAATTCCTTTTCTGGGGATAAACTCTTCAACGATATTGCTTTATTGCTTCAAATGCCGAGAACCTTGGCGGCAAATCTCCTTAGCGATTCTACTTCGCCGGCTCACATCCATAGGGTTACATGTAACTTCAAGGACTAGTTGCTCATGTAAAAAAGAAGCAGGTAGGCCGCAGCGTTCAACTCACTTATACGAAATCCATGGAAACGCTACTAAGGTAGCACACTATATTCAGTAATTGATTATCCGACACAAGTTTTCTCTCGAATCCTCATCACATGTACATCCCTGTCACTACTTTTAACAATAACCACACTGCCTCTTGGTAAGGCACTATGTAGATTTCCCCACAAGCTTCGTAACCCACGCCAAACCTCGAAAATTCTAAGAAACAGTCTACTTTTCACATTAAATAACAGTAGATACGGATCAACGCAGTCGTCTTTAAAAGTTTAAACTTTAAAATTTAAACTCCCACGTCAACACAGCAACACACTCCAGGCACTTGAGTCAATGGTCCTGGAGAATATGCGAATATTTTTTTTTACTTGCGGATCTTGTACTCACATGCTTCGTAAAACACGTGCATTTCTCCTCAAGATATCCGTGCCGCAGAAGTCGCGCACTCCACGAAAAACACAACACTGTTCGGAGAGTCAGCAAGATATCCAAAGACTATGGACGAAAAGATTTTACACGTATTTTTTTCCACTCCACTCGTTCTACAACAGGTGACGATCGCTAAGCCAACTGGGGCAAGGAGTCGTCGAAAGAGATTGGGGAGGCGGGAGGGGAGGTGAGTAGGGGGGGGACGAGAGGGCGGGCGGGGGCGGGCGGGGGCGGGCGGGGGCGGAGTGGGAGAGGTGGGAGGGAGTCCCTCCTCCTTCGACTAGCGAATCGAAGGAAGGAGATATGGACCAGCGAAAGGAGTGGCAAGAGCGAAGGAAGCAGCAGGTGGGCTCCGGCGAGAGACAGGTTTGCCAACCAAATGCCCACCGACACCTACGCTGAGCCCCGCCACAAGGGCGTCTGGCTGGGAACTGAAGAGCAACGGTCATGTTTTTGTTATTGTGAGTGAAATGAAATGGAACTGTGGTGTCGTAGAGGAATGATGCAGTAAAAATGGATGGAGATAATTACAAAAGAAGTCTTACGAAGAAAAAGGGTCAAAATACATTTGATAAAAACTCAGAAAACAAGAGAAAAACTATTCGGATACTTCCTGAAACACAGCAGCTGACGGAATAAATCTAAAAATGTACGCTGTATGATGAAAAAGGGAAGTGATGAGCTGAAAAGAGAAGAAAGTGGATATCTGCATCAAACAATTCATCAGCTTGACGACTGTGAATGGTACGTGATAAGTTCATACTCAATTGTGTAACAATGCAATTCAAATGTCTTTTCCACTGACCTATTGCAATCACGAATTAAGCGAGGGATAAGAGATAGTTTAAACAAATAAAAATAAAATTTAAACTGTCCAAGTGTGTTCCCCTCATTTTAAACGCGCTGAGTCCCCCATCGTAGTGAGAAAACATATGGATCTCGTCGGTATCAGAAGTAAACTAAGGTCCCCAGTACTTTTCTAGAACAATTAATCTCTACGGCATTCTTTGTGCTAGGAGGGACTCCCATTTATCGTCATCTGATATCCCAGCAGCACTTCGCTTTGTCTCTTAGTATTTTTTTTAACAAATCAGCCCGAAAAAATGTGAACTTTATGCAATTCCATCGCATATGATCGGCAAATACTAGTGCACATTTTAAACGCGGCCGAACTAATGTAAACATAACTTTAATTGGTTTCTTCGCTAGATTTATGATGGAGATAATCCAAGAACTCCTCCAATCGCAACAAAAGATTAATTGAACTCGACACCGAACGAGAGTTTGCGGAGAATAATGGCAATTTTTATTTTCATTCTCATACCTTCTCCTACCGTCTCGCCCCGTCACACCCCCTCCCCCCCTCCACGAAAAATCACCCTTGGGAAACTGCGGAGGGCAGCAAGGCGGGTGCGCAGATAAGAAAAAAAAACCCTGCTGCAAATTGAGATAAGCAGAAGGTGAAACAAAAATATTAACGTTTATCGGTCGAAGATGGCTGCCGTGCGAGATAAACCTTGTGAGACATACCACCCTACCCCAACTGCATTCGCGGAATATTAACAGGAAGATTCAAACCGTCAAATAAAACGTTTATTATTCTACTCCTCGGAAGTAGAAGAAAGCAAAAGGCATTCGTCAAAATTACGGAAAACGATTCCCCGGCAACAGGTGCACAAATATATAACCCAGAACAGAGCTAGAAGACAGCAAGCACGTAGTTCTTTTCCGGTGATGATATCATTTTATCTCAACGGAACTACCTTGGTAACCTTGTTTGATTTGAAGCGACAATCCGAGATATGATAGATAAACTTCTCACTGAATCCCGATGCTTTTTTGGGATACTGAAAACTATATAAATTTGCCCTCGTCATCTATAGAGAACGCGAGTAAAAATAATTTAACACGCATAAGACCATGTAGAAAAAAGAAACGAATCGTGAAAGCTTCATCAACCTTAATAAAAGGGATTCTTCTTCGACTGCCAATTAATTGGAATAGCATTTTACGCATGCAAAATATTTTCGAGAGCTTCCCACACGACTAGCATTTCAATAATTACGTCTTCCAGCCTAGTGATCCGATTCCGAAGTTTATAAACACAGGGGAAGAAATAATATAAATTTCACGCTAAAGCGCTAACTACATAATTCTTGGCGAGAGTGCTTGAAACACTAAAATAATTATTCTAACACTTGAATCCAATCGAATTTTTGGAAACAACTCGAGGAGCAGTGGCTTAAAAGGGGGAGGGAGCTAACCTTGCACAAAACTATTCATTCCTTCTAAAAAAAAATACGAGGAGTAAATTGTTTTCAAGATTTCACCGTATAAATAAGGTAGAATAACATACGCAACTTATTACAAGAATTATGATCTATTATTATTTTCCACTAAATTATTTCCTTATTCCCCAAAAATATTCATTCCGGGTCCACCCCATGTCCTAGAAGTTTCCTTATTTTCCCTTAATATTTAAAGGAATTTGCACATCAATTCACGGGCGTTCTATCATTCAAATAACAATTCCCACAGGCAAGGCTCCCTTTAGCCCTCATTATTCTACCGAAATCACAAGCATAAAAATAACGTGTGAATTACACACATATTAATTCACAACGCAATCCAAACAGTTAGGTGCAAATGAAACTATCTTAAGTGTTTGGCCACTAAATCTATTCTTGAAGTATTGAGTTTGAAACGCCGTTACAATACCTTGGAGATGCCATTTCCAGGGAGAATAGTCTCATAAATCACCATAGGAATGCTCTTTTTCAAAGCAAATCAAAATTCTTAATTATTATCAGCAATACAAAAAAACCCGCAGCCAATATCAATTTTAACGTATGGACATAAGGGACATTCTTTTTTGAAGCCCAAATACCATATTCTCTTTTCGTAACGAATAGTGCCGGTCCTGGGGCGAGTACAGGCCATTTACGAGTTTAACGCTAATGTATTTTTGGGTAAAATTTCACTTCAGTCATTACGCATTCATCACTATTGATTAAGTGATCCAAGAATAAATTAAGACAAGGTATAGTGAATGAGACGCAATGAAATAATGACGAAAAAGGCATTATTATTTAAATTTACGACGAAATAAAGCATAACGCACAATCAAATTATTATACATGGGCCAATCCATTTGATAATGGTGGGGTATGAAGTAAACACCTGGGAGCACGCAATTCGGTCCCAACTGACTCAACGAAGCCCGCCCACCACTTCTTCCTCACCCCCCTGGGGACCAAACAACAATCCCTTTCTCTCTCGATCCCCTAGGGGACCAACCCTTATAGGCCTCGGGGGTTCCCCTACGCACAGGTTCACACGTGCCCGACCTTTGGCCTCGCCGCAAGCTCAACTCCACGCAAGTGAAAGGCCTCCTTTCCACCAGTGGTCAGGGGACCAATTACCCCCCAATTCTTCGGGGCTGAGAAATTCAGCCGTTCCCGTTTGCATTAAGAATGAACCGTGACCTCGGCCCACAAGCCGTTGGGGTAGATGACGGCATTACGCTCGCGTTAAGCGATTATATCAGATCTCGGTAACGCTTAATAAAAATCACCAGACCGCCTTTTTATAAGCATAGCGTGCGGGAAAATATATCTCATACACCATGATTTTAATTTGCTAGATATCTTGAAGGAAAAGAATAGGAAATCTAAACGACGCACAGTGGGCTGAAATCGAAAAAAGCTGGTCTAAAGTCATAAAGTGATTTTTTCAAGCCAGGAAGCTGAAACTTGGCATAAATATTTTCAAAAGACAAGTAAATGCGGTGACGCAAAGCATTTTCCTTAGTACTCCACAGTTAACAATTTGCATGAGGTCAAAGTTGCACAAATTTCGCAAATTACTCTCAATTTTCTCACGAAATCTTCAAAATCAAGCCATTGCTAAGCCTTTCTGGGTAAAGACCTGGAATAAAAAGACTGCTTTCTTCGGGTGTACCGCGGGCGTTTCTCTTTTTAGCAACTTGACATCGCCTACTGACGTATTGGTACACTTTTAACGGAGACAGCATGCATACCACACAGGATTATTGTCTCTTCGAGGCCACCAACCCACAGCTGGTGTCGCACGGCTGCAACTCCCCCGCCCCCTGCACTGCAGTTGGGCGGACGGCGAAGGGTCGTTTATTAGCACCGCGGAGCCCTTTTCTCGGTTATTTGCGGATATTTTTAGGAGAACGTTTTCTAGTCTCCAAAAAATGTACTAAAACATTCAGTTTCATTTTCAGTGGTGTGGAGCAGTAGTTTTTTGGAAACTTCAGCTCGGGTTTCATTCGTATTGGTGTCAGTATTGGATCTCTCTAAGTTCCCTCTACAACTCGTAATGGTGTGGATACGTTGCGAACCACTAAAAGAATCCCCGCTTTTCAAGGTATATACTCTTTTAGGACAACCTGATGTCTATTTTTCCAATTATTACTAAAGGGGTTATCTATCTGGCATTCATTGATGCGAATGCAGGTATTATATGCGTCGGGTCTTTATGCGTCGAAGACAAAAAACGCAAACGCTCTAGCAGCAATTAATGACAAAGATGCTCACGAGGAATTGGTGTGGCAATCCACCCGCTGCTAGTAACACACCGGAAGTCACCTTTCCAGTACATGCGACCACCGATGACTACTTTTTGTTTACGGCCAGATAAGGAGTCCCTGAAGAGATGACAGATATCATACCCCTTTCATCCTGTTCGTTTTTTTTCCAACGCTGAACCGGAGAGCGACCAGCAGCGATCCCGTAGGGGCCACTACTAACGGTAAGCTTGGAAGGAAAGGGTGAAGCAGGGGGAATGGGGAATGAAGGAGAGGAGGAATCATCAGCCACCCTACATCCCACGTGTGCCCTTCCGGGGGTCTGGCCCCAGCCTCCGCGGTACAGGGTCGTGCATAAGGGCGTCGTGCCCTTATAAGCCACCTCACATCACTCTCTCCATCCATCCCACCATTCTCCTGCCATCTTAACCCTTCACCCATTCCCCCCTTGGCACATGCGTGAGAAAAATTGCCCAAGCGAAAGAAGAGTTCAGCAATAAGAGGGAGCAGATAAGCGGGGATCTTGGGTAAGGATATAAGGAAGAGGCTGGTGAAGAGTCTGATTTGAAGTGTAGCGTTGTTTGAAGGCAGAAACGTGGACTCTTGAGAAAAGAGGACGAGATTAGGCGGCATGCGTTTGATTAGTGGGTGCGGAGGAGAATTGAGGAAGTGCGGAGGATGAAAAGGAAGACAAAAGAGGAATTTCTGCGTATGGTTATTAGGAAAGGAAACTTTTGAATGAGATTAGGAGGAAGCAAAGTAGATGGTTGGAGGAGGTAATGAGGTGAGGAGGGTTGGTTAAAGTCGTGATAGAGTGGAGGATGTTTGGTAAGCGGGGAAGGGGAAAAATGAGAAAATCTTTTTATCGACAGGATGAAGAAGGGGAGGACGTACGCTGAGATAAAGAAATATCAATAGTAGATAGGGCCCAGCCAATTTTTAAAACTCACAGGATTTTCCCTCACACATACTTAAACCTACATTATCCGGTAAATTGCTTTAATAATAATAATACATGATACTCGGTTCGCTTGGAAGTCGCATTGCTTGGATCTCCCTCGCTCCCGTGAAGGAAAGAAAGTCCCACGCAATCTCACATTTCTCCGTTGCACACACCTTTCCGTCCCCTCGCCTCCTCCTTGTCGGCCTTGCATCGAAAGATCCCGCTCCGCGTGACTCACGCCCTGCTCCATTCATGGTCGGTGCCATTAATATTCGCGAAATAAAAAAAAAACAAGCGACGCTCGGCGGGCGCAGAGGAGGAGGTGGAGCAAGGGTGGTGGGGAGGCTCGTAAAAGCAACGTTGCCGCTCTGTGCTCACTCTCACGTCAAGAGCTCGATGCGCCGCGAGTCGGATCATACTGGATCTGTTGTTATCGTCCAAACCGGGAGTTTTCGTGGAACATTTTTTCGCCGTTTTCATGGATCCTGATTTCATTGCTTTCATTAAATTTGAGTAATACCTCATCAATCGTTACTCCAGCTCTTCACGACGGTGTAGTCAATTTATTTATGCAAACATATCCCCTCACATATTAATATTCTATTTTCCATTTAAAAATAGATGAAGTATTTATTACGTGGGTTCAATCATCATTTTTTAATTAAACTGTTCCCGAAAACCCAACTTGAAATATTTAGTAATGTAGACAAAAATAAAGTTCACTGTGAATGCTTTCGTTACACAAGCTCTAATGTCGAAATTTTAGAAAAAATGAAGTCAATGAATCGCATTAAATAAAAGCGAATGATAGTTGAGCTTCCTGAATACTATGGTATAATGATTTATTTTATGATACGTTTTCCTCCTAGACAAAAAATCCTAAATTATCGATTAATACAATTCGGTGATCTTCAGGTTAAGACGGACGGAAAAAGACTACCCGCATTACACTTAAGCATTCTCGGGCCCTTACTCCTTTCACGGTTTATTTCTTTAAAAAAAAGCTCCCTTCCTTCGCTTCCAGTTAAACGTGGATGCTATTTAATTACAATTCTAGAGACCACTTCGGTTCGAAGTGTGCTTACAAAACGATCAATACGCCACTTACAGCAGCTACGAAGTACCAAGCAAGCCAACTCCAGGGTATGTAGCTCGGTGGACCGCATAAAAAAAGTAAAACCACTGTCATTAAATTAATGCAATTAATTACTAGCTAAATAGAGCAAAATACTATGGAAAACTGAACTGCAAACCTACGAAAGGTCTTCACCTGCGAGGGGACGCTTAGTGAAGATCCAATGGGCAATGCAAACAAAAGAACAAATCGAAGCAGTGAGAATCCTCCATGCTCTCGCACGGTAACTAATCGACCGACAATCTCCTTTCGCACGCTCATCGTTGTCTCGAGTGATCTATTAATTACTTTTTATCGTCCACCCAAACGCCCACTCCGTCCCGAACATCGACGGATATCAGTATCCATCCGAAGCGCACAGCGTGGGGGGAGAAGGAAATTGAAGGGCATTTTAATCGCAGAGATTTCCTCGGCCTTTTTTATTTTCATTTATCTCATCCACGGTTGATCCTCCACTTCCTCCACCCAGCGGCGGCAGAAGGCAACACATATCCCACCCACTAGTACTCCACCACGACGAACGTATACACTCCCATCTATACTTTCCCACGCACGCAACAAATCGACACATGCAAGCGGGTGAGCTGACCGCACCGACGACGTCGTTACGCGCGCGACGCATTCCCACAGATGGGAATCGAAGTAGCTGCCGCCGCTGCGCTTCTATATCGGGGGGACGGAGGGGGGGGGATGCAGTAGTAGTAGTAGTAGAGGGCAGCGGGAGTGAGGGAGGTCAAATCCCAGGCCACTCTGGAGCGAGCCCAAGATGGTGGGGGTGGGCTGGCTTCTGCAACTCGCTTCCGACGGGGTCGACGGAGAAAGAAGTCATCAGTCAGTGACGGGAGACCCGACGGAGAGTCGTCGTGAAGACCGCTCCGACAGTCGCGGAGAGTTTCACTCAATATTTTACAGAGATGTTTCAGTCGCACCGAACGGTACAGTCCCGGTCATCCAAGCCTTGGTAATCCGAAATTATAATCCGGAATTCAATATTTTTTTAAACTTACGTAGCAGAAGTAACGTCGTCAGGAATTGAAAACGGATCACGACACTTACCTGCAAAAAAATGAAATGAATTAGAGCCAGGACAATACATGAAATACCATGATAAATTACAGCTACAGACCCAATAAACAATAGACTGAAAAATATTCTATACAGGAAATAACTATCACAAGACATAATACAGCTCTGATTGGCATTCGTAAAGAATAGGATATAAAGAATATGAATAGCTCACACACATACATGTTCATAGCCCTGTTATTGACCTTAATTATTATATGAAATAAAATTTATGGATTTTCTATTCCGAAAAAAAAAAAAAATTACTCGTACAATACTACAAAGTTAGGATATTATGCCATCAAGAGTCACACAATAAACAACGAGGCCAATTTCCATCCTTTCGCTCGTTGTATTTCCAGTAGTATAGACATCAATCATAAACATCTCCATCCCATTATCATTTTCAATAAGCATGTTATTTTGGTATTGAGATTACGACGTAAAAGAGCGAGCAGATGCGACAAAAAGGCCGAAGGTTACATACCAGAATTTAAACAAGCGCGCCACGATGCAGTGAAAAAGGCAAGGAGCCGAGGAGAGCGCTTAAAAAAAACACTTCGAATGGTACGTTTTAGTAAATTTCCTGGGTAAATTCGTATTTCTTCTATCCTTACAGTGACAAAGGTAAAACTAAAATTTTCAATCAAGTTTGTTTTCGAAGTAAGAAGAGGTTTACAAACTTTCTCCATAGCTAGTGCAAATTACAGGATGTAAACAACTATTTGAATGAAAAAAGTTAGACATATCATTGGCTAACATATATTCGAATCGAAAACTGATATAGTGAAAATTAACTGAGTAACAATTATTTAAGGTAGAGTCACTGACTATTTTAAGCGCCTAAAACTGCGTTTTTTCAAACTAAATATAGTTTAAATACAACAACTGCGTGAAAAAATATGAAGACATTCAAATGAAGGAAGAAATTAACTTTCTATCAGATGCATTTCATATCAATAAAATCGGTTAACTGTACTTGAAGCTTCTTAAAATCGATAGGCTAGACTTTTCTTTAGAGACAATAGGCGCCGCCGTGGGAAACGCATTCGCGAGTGAGTTTGAATCGCTTTGTGGGCGTAACCACGAGTTGAAACATTAAAGGATCACACGGATGCGTCGAAGTGAAAGGGAAGCGGAGGAAAATAGAGAAACGAGAAATAAAGGTGTGCGTGCGTGGGCGACAAAATGCCGCGTTCAGAAGTTGGCAGGACTTGAGGGAAACATAAAATCCGCGGCAATGACTTCATAGATCGTGACCTCGAGAATGTCTTCAGCCATTGGAAGACATTTATATCCCGTCACCCTAGAGGCGGAGAAAGAGAAAAATTACGGGGGGATAGATATCGCTGGCGTCGGTTGGCTGGTTGAGCTCGCCTCTATCGCCCGACTGCATCGGATTGATGCAGTTTTTAGATTCTTCGAGAGGGGGAAGAAATACATAAATAAGCCCCGTAGCAATAAGGTGGGTAATAATTTGGTATTTTACGACCACGGGAACTGTTCGGTTGTGTAGGACAACGGCCAACTGCCGACACGTTTAACTTTTAACGGATGGCTGCATTAGTGGAAGCACTTCTGCCGCTTCTCACTGTAACCAGATCCCAAAGACGGCCGCGGCTCGAGAGATGTTTTCTATCATTTCCTCGGATCTCCGTTAAATAATCATGAGCGATTTGCTCTGTGAATTCTAGAACAAAAGTAAATTTCGATTAAACAATCTCCGCGGCCAATAAACATCAATACCATCTCAACATCTCAGGAAACTAAACTCATTAATCGATTTACAATGATGTGCTTTCTCATCGGACTAAATAATTTTACGCCGTCATTACTGTGCAAAAAATACATAGACGGACGAACTCTGAAGATCATATTGCAGCAAAATGGTCTGATTTACACAGAAAAAATTAATGTAATAAACACCCGATATTTCTAAAAATGATGTCGTTTCTTCATATAAATGAAGATCAGAGACGCAAAAAGAAAAATGGGATAAATTGTGACGAATTTTAGCCGCATTACTCATCATCAACAATCAATAAAGATGTCATGAAAAATCAGCGTTTCCGTACCACACAGCGAAAAAACTCTTAAATCAGAAGCAATGCTTCAGGGCGCGAAACAATTAAATACCAGCTAAGAAACTATTTCTCAACTTACGATAAATATCCACTGAAATAGCTCAGAGGTTGTGACTTTTACATTCACTAACAAATGCTCCACGAGCAGCACTTCTAAGATAGACTTCATCATCATCAGCTGTATGAGACAACATTTTGTACTACTTCTACTTTACGTATGCACGTCGGAGAGCATTATGAAAACAGCAGATAAGATATCAAGGATGATAAGAAGTGAACAAGTTATCAAAACACGACGGAAAAGATGTTTCGCGAGCAGCTTTTGCCCAAGATAACCCGAATGACCTCATAACGGGGACACAAGCAGTTAGCGACAGGCTTGGTGTAGTCCTCTGTACGTGCATCACAAACTATATCTGAGGAGCCGCACCAATGCAGCCTACACGCAGGTCGATGGAGATCAGTTCCTTATCTTTCATTTCAAGGTTAAGAAACCGCATCGACGGGTACCCAGTGAAACAGAAACGAACCGGCGAAAGAGGATGAAATGAGATAGGGCAGAAGGGGGAGGGTGGGGCGGGGGGAAGAGATGGGAAAATAAAGAATTGACCCGGTCACAGATCCAGAGAAGTAAACAAACAGCACCTCCACGCAAGATGAACATGAGCCGTGGAATGAAGCGAGCAAGAGCTTTTAAAGTAGCTCACTGACCCACAATTGAGAACGAGAAAGTCTTTACCCATCCCAGACGAGTTTCGTGAAGTGAATCACCCACGGAGCTTTTTGCAGCACGCGGGGACGCCGCCGCGGTGAACTGTGCCTAAACAGAATGAAAAGTGCGCGTGGACGGTTGTCTTCTATATGGAAATGAGTTCGGGGGAGACGAGAGAGTCAGTCGGTGGGCGTCGGCGGAAATGTCCCGGAGACGCTCGCTCTCCGCGGGAAAGAAATTTTAGTCCCACCGTTATTTATTGTGGGCGAGACTACGATTCCCGGTGCCTGAACGAGCAAAATGCGTCTCCCAACAGTTGGGATCCAACCCGTTATACTTGTTGGTCGAGGCAAGACTGAGTCATCGCACCCTTGCCTTATAAAAAAGCAGTTGTCGCTAAGCCCGGCAAATCTTATAGCGGCTTGATAAACCAAACTGTTTTGGTCCACAAAGACTGATCACTGATCAAGCTTCTTTGTGTAATCCTTTGGTTCTGGCAGTCCCACACTAACCCCTTTATTCATGTCATGTTGCGTATGCATGGCAATTTTCACTGTTGGTGTATATTATACTGTGTTTTCATGTGCATATTTAGTTTCTGTTTCAACTGTCCGTAAATAGCAATCACCTGTGAAAAATGCTACAGCAATTGTAAATTGTTCAGTATGATGCTCTCTTTTGTTATGAAGTGAATGTAGACAGGGTATTGTAATGTTCCTTTGTATATACAGAGGTATCTGTAACACCAATTTGAGCACAACTGTAAACAAAATGGATTAAGCAGTAATTTTGCGTATTTTCACATTCTTTGTCCACAAATTTGGACGATAACATGTACCAATGGTAGAGTAGTTTTTAAAAATCATTCTAAGGTAATACTGACGGCAGAATTATATATTTTTACGCTATGGGTATTGGTGATTGATGCTGTTATTTTTGACCTTCGGAATTGTGTTATTAGCCCTGAAGATGGAAGTAATTAATTTTCAAAACGTTGGCAAGGAATAGCTAGTTTGTTTTGTGACCTGCCTTCGACAAAATGTTGTTGTTGCTTATAAAAAAATTTTAAAAGGCAAAGATTAATTTTCTTATCAGTCCATTCACGAAAAAATACCCCGAGTTACCCATACGGTATAAGCGTTCAGTAATATAAGGTAGCTGGTAACGGGGACCTTGGGTACAGATATAAAGAAGAGTCCGGGGAAGAGTTTGACATGGAGTGTAGCGTCGTATGGGGCAGAAACGTGGACTCTCTGAAAAGAAGACGCGAGTAGGTTGCAGGCATCCGGGATGCGAGTGTGAAGGAGGATAGAGAAGGTGCGGAGGGCGGAAAGGAGAAGATCGCACAGCGACAGTTAAAGCTAACGTGATTGGTCGACGGCTGCTAGGTCCGACTAGAAACGAGCAGCAACCTGGTACTGCTTCAATTATGAAGTCAAGTATCTCAGCGAGTATGATAGTGATCATGCTTGTTGACCAGCATACTTGTTCTGTACCACACGATACTTGAAAACTATCATACTAGCGAGTATCCTCGAACTTGCGCTGAGTCAACTATCGTGTAAAACGGGCTTAAGCAGTGACTTCCTACTCCGATAAGGTTTAAGTTAAAACACCGCGCGCGAGCTCGACGTATACATTTACCTAGTTTTCAAAGTACACCCATAGGCTCTAAATGGAGGAAAAAATCAATGGCGCACGCCACGATTAATTATGTAACGCCGACACGATTGCCCCGCGTCTCCGAGGGAGCCGGGGGAAATCTCAATCCAGTGGTGTGAGAAAAGAGAGCCTAGGAGCAGCCGACTATGCCCGAGCGTTGTCTTATTTAATTATATAAACGCATAATAAACTACCAGCTTTCCTCGAGAACGCGCTGCGCAAGAGTCGATTTAATGGCTTTCGCGACTCCTATGGTTAGGGGGTGGGTGGTAGGGGGACGAAAGAGGGGTTAGGGCGCGGGAGCGACGCGGGGGCTTTTGCGGAACCCTAGAGCCAACTAATCAAGAGGTGGAGCAAAAACAAACTTGGGCCATTTTTCACGCGTTGAGCAAGACGTAAACAGCGGCGAGGAAAATTGAGGGAGGTGAGCGGAGGGGTAGAAAGCGCGAGGGAAGCCTACAATGAACGTAGGAATGAAACATAAAACTCAACAGAAATTATCATCATTGTTAGGGTAACAGGGTTGCTACAGGCCAGAGATGAAACTCAACATATAAATTATTATCATTGTTAGGGTAACAGGGTTGCTACAGACCAGATATTATGAATTTCAAGGACTTTTGTCGGACCTCCAGGCCAAAATTTTAATTCTACCATGTGAAAATTCCTTTCTTTGGATTGGATTTTAAAGAATGCACAAGAATAATAGCACGTCATATTAACGCATGTACTGTGCGGGAATAAAGTTTTCCAACAGAGCATTTCCATCGCTCTGGCGGAAAATCGGCTTCCTTCCTGATGGTATATTATTCTTAGGTCTCGGCCGCGACTATGGCCACGAATTATCTGTGCAAAATCAAAGGATAAATAAATATTACATCTTCCTCAGCATGAGTTTAAAGAATAGGGCCACAAAATTTATCTTAGAGCCATAATTACTTGATAAACACCAAATAAGAGCGCCAGTGCCTTAATCAGGCAAGGTATTAAACACCTTAGGTCCACACATCAACAAACAGTGTCTAAAATGGTGTTCCTCACTTAGGGAAAACAATGATACTTTGGCTTCGAAAAACAAATTTCTATACACATTATTCATTTTCCATGATTTTTTTCAGGTTTTCCAGGCCCGTTATCAAATCCCGCGACTTTTCCAGGTATTCCAGGTTTTTCAGGTCAGTAGCAATCCTGGGAAATCTACCAGTTAGGTTAGGTTTAGATGGAAGAGAGAAGGAATCCCACAGGTATTTACAGGCGCAGGCCTCAATCCCCTTATAAGTTTTCTATCTTCATCTCAGTACAAGTCCTACCTCTCTTCATCCCGTCCATGAAGCCTACCCTCTTTTTTCTCGTGCGCCACTTGCCAAACATCCCCTCTATCACGGTGTCTCTATGCTATCTTCATGGATAAAAAAAGTTATCAGTTTTTCCATAAAACATAATTTTTGCCAAAAAAACTCGTGACGGTATTTACAAAAGCCGCAACAAATCTAAGCGGTTGAAAAATGTTTTTATGCCTAGTCTCGAACTCCCAAAATACAGATAAACTAACTGGCAAAATCAGAAAAATCAAACATGGTCTGGATGATTTCACATGGATTGACCATGGAAAGCTTATTCTCTTCCAATTAAACCTACCTCAAACGGTAGTTTAGCCAAATAAATAACGTCATGAAATCACATAAGAAACAACTACTTTTTATGCTGGGTTCTTGATTCGATGCGAACCTGGCTGAAGAGAGAAAAATACAAGAGAAGGAGTGGAGGAGGCTTAAGAGGCTTGAAGCCGCGGGAGAATAATAACAGGGTCAGTCAAGAACCGGGACGATTACTGAGGGGGGTAGATTGAAGGAGGAGATGGGAGGGAGGTGGGGAGGGAGGGCGAGTAGGAGGGAAGAGGGAGAGGGATGAGAGGGCGTGGTGTCCGATACACGACGACGGCGGGAGATTAATGCTCTCCCCGCTTGCAAAGGGGAGGCGGGGGAGGAGGAGGAGGAGGTCTGGAGGGAAACAGCTGAATGCCGGTGGGCGTCTCGCATGTACATACACAGCGCTTTGGACGACCAACACACCCACACCATCCTTCACCCACGCCTCCCGCCGTAGTCGTGGCTATTTCCTCACGCTGGCGTAGTCTACACGGCATCGCGCGACGTGCTGACGAAGTGATCCAAGTCACCGACGCTACGAGGACCCATGGACAGAGCATGTGCAATAATCGAACTTCGATAGGTACCTTTGGTTGGCTTAATTCTTAGAAGTTGACTTCTATGGACGTAGGGAGTGTGGCGATGTTTCGATGTGTATAGCTACTTGTAGGGTATTGCTCTGATTACACATTACTTCCGGCTTTTCAGCAATAAAAGAATGACGAATGTAAACAATGAATTTGACAACATCAAAAATTGTTGGAAAAGAAGTAACTTCCACATGTAAAATCCATATCGAAAGATATGATATCAAATCTTCCATATCGCAAGGCGATAGTATCACATACCAAAGACAGGTATCGCGATATCGCGCAACCGTACCGCAAGAGAGGCCTAGACTAAAATCAGTGGGTGGTCATTGATGAGGGGTAAAAATAGGTAAAACGCACACCATTATTAAACAGGTGTTTAATTGGCACTTTTATATTCAGAGGAGAATTTGAATAATTTACAACCCTAATTTGGAGCATAGCGTCGCAAGGTTCACAAGGTCAGGCGCTTCATGGGGATGAGCGTAAACTGAAGCTGATATATGGAAAGCAGAGGAAGCGGATACAAAAAAAAATTAGAAAAGAAAATATTTGGTGCCAGGAAGACGTATTGAAGGGTAACACATGTTGAAAGGGGTGATAAAAGGGAATATGTCGTACAAGTACGGAAAAGGAAGGAAATTAAATTTTATACTCGCTGAAGCTTGCATAATAATAAATAAGCGTTTACTCAAAGAAAACGAGCCAGGTATCTTGTTATCAATAATTTCATGGCCAATTATCGAAGAACAATCTCGCATCATTGGTGCAAAATTAAACTTCTATAATCTTTGCCGCCAAAATACGTTCACCACCACCGGCTAATCAAGCATGTTCCGCGGCAAACAGAACCCTCTTTTGTGTCTTTGATGACATTAGTTTATCCCTTTTTTTGCCCCAACTTCCCCGCACTTCCATTTTATAAGCCATGGGGACGGAGCTCCTTAGCTTGTGGCCCGAGCGTATCGCTCTCCCGAGATCGAGATGCTGCGATTGGGATAATAGGACGGGGGAGGGGAATGAGACTGGAGGAATTGGATGGAGGAGTAAGAGAGAGAAGCATATCGCGAAGGAAAAGAGGGAGCGTGGGAGTCTCCGAAAGAGGAGCCCAGGAACGGAGCCAAAATGATCTGACGACTGCGGTACATTTGGATTCAGCCCACCTCATAGAATCGCCTGGAAGATAATTTGTTGCGCAGTCTACCCTCCTTTAGATCTTAGTTTGGTCTTCGCGACATCTGGAAACTAAGGTCTCGCGACGATGACATTCTCAGAGACAAAATTTTGGTGGGTAGGTACGTTTAGGTTTTTGAGTGAGCGTCCACGGCTCGAGGTCATTTCGTACCACTCAAAACCTATTTCTATCCAGTTTCATTATACAACAAAGACAAACGGAATCAACATCTTACGCTATCCTCACGTTAAGAGAATTACTCAAACACATTTTGTAAAGAAAATTAAACTTTGCTATAATGGTCAAGTTCTTATAAAAACTTAATCACTCCGCTAATACGGCCAGGGTTATTCCCTAGAACTTACTCTAGGTTACTTCTTATCTCTAGCGCAATGCGTATTTCTCTGTAGTCGTCATACCCCGTCAGGAGGAGGGCGCTGGATAACTACAAGTTACTAGTGTTCCACGGCTCCAATTCTACACATTAGCCCTTAGTCCATTAGCCCACATCATTTTCTGGATACTTTTCAATAGTACTTACTTCAAAATGATTGCCTCAGACATTGAATCACGTTCCCAGAACAGAAAGACGGGAAACGAGTAAAATCAAGAACGTAGATAGGTCACGATGTAATAAACACTACCAGCAAAACATTACTCAAATAAGTATGAAATACAAATGATTCGTCCGGTCAAGATTTCGACGTCCAACAAGACACGGAAGCTCAATGTTCATATTTTTCCAACACAAATCGCGGGATAAATACAAGACACTTGGGTCTGATTGAATCCCTCTACAACACTTTGAGATTAATCATTAACTAGAAAAATTCCATTTTTATCTAAGGAATCCAATAGAGCTTCAACTGCCTTTTCTAACTTATTTCATGCTACCAGAATTCCCGTTGACTAAGTCCGTTCATATAGGAATAGATTCGTATAATTTCGTTCATACCACTTCTGAAATTTACGACTAATTTTCAAAGTCTTTTAACATCAGAATCGATTGTTATAATTTCCTTCTCACCACCGGCGACACTAACCACTTATCTCTGTTTGCATAATTTTTGCACCTTACGGCTTCAGAGTATCATTGCATGACCGATTAATTATGAATTAATCGGCCATGGCCGACCTTATGAATTAATGAAAGGCAGGACTTATTGAGCGATTGCTCTTTTTAAGAATTCTACTCGAGATAAAAAAGGATTTTCTTCCTGGTGTACTACACGCAATGCCAGTGCACGAGGAGAACTCGGCCTAAGAGAAAATAAATAGGTGAACTGGAATACAAATGAACAGAAAACGAAATTCAGCAGCAGACCAAGACGACTTCAGACGAGAAAAAAAAGAGCAGAGAGCAAATTTGATCCGTTCGCGATACCGGCAAGGGTCGTGGGTGAAGCCGAGAAACGGTCAGCATGGACCAAATCATTAAGGAGAGGATATGGAACTCCTTATCCGAGTCATTTAAGACGCCAAATATGGAAACCGGACGGAAATTGATTCGGTGGGTGTGGGCGGCCAGGGAATTGCTTAGGTGATCGACACGACAGCGGATGGGAGGGCAAGCGTTTTTTTGCCCGCGTACCCGCTGCGTTTCAGATCCACTGCGTACGGAGTTGGGGTGGGAGGTGGGAGAAAACAGAAGAAGATTGGTAACGGCTTGAACGTTTCACATCAAACCTCAAGAGGTGATTAGTGATTCTCTATAGGAAAAACCGCAAACATGATCCACGTTGAACACGATTTTAGAGCTAAAACTCAAAGTGAATTATTGGTCATAATTATGTACCTAAGTAAGTACATCTAAAGATTATGCTATAACTATTACAACCAACAGGTAAAGTATGAAACTATTTTATCGGGTTCAAGCCAATACAACGGGTGATACAAAAATACGATTATTATCATTTTAGCTATTTCAGCACCAAGCGTAGAGAAAGAAATTTTCATTTGTGTATTCTACCAGCTGATTTGTAGACTTTTTGGACAGTCCTTATTCTATAAATCCCAATTTCCGGGGCATCTCACGTTCCCTCACACATATAACTTGCAATTAGGCCTTCCTTAAATTCCTCCCACTCTCCGCCTCTCTTCAAGGATCCAAACTTCCGATACTTTTCCTTCCTCTGCCGTGGTTCTCCAGTGTTTATATCTCTCCCTCTATATAACACCTTCTATTCAAAGTGATCTCGCCTCTCAACACGCTCACCGTCTACCTACTCTTCCTCTCCCACCATTTCCAACCCCACCTCATTCGTCTTCCTCGCTACCCAACATACCCTCTTAATCTTCTCCAAACCCAAATCTCAAATGCCCATAATCACCGAACATCCTCTTCCCACAACGACCAAGTTTCCGACCCATACAGCACCACGCTCCACATAAAAGTTTTCACCCATCTTCTGTTTACGTCTCTCCTTAGAACCCTCCCATTAATTCCTTTCTCTTCGAAAATGCATCCTTGGCCAGGGCATTTCTATATCTAATGTACCAGCCATGCAAGGGAAGAGTGTACGAGAAAAGCTATTGTGGGAGGGAAGGGATGATTAACGAAGCGTATTTCGGCCGATTTACCGTCTCGACCTGCCCTTATAGTTTTGAACGGAGTGAGGGAAGAAATGATTTATCATGAAGAAATGATTATAGTGAAGACCTATCTGTTTGAAGGCGAATTTCTCTTATTTTGTCGCTTGATCGTCTGCTCTGCAGTGTACACATGGAATTGGGAGAACATTCTTTTGTTTCGGCCTCATCTCATTTCTATCGTTACTCCATCCCACGCACTGACACACTCATTGAAAAAGAATAAATAAATCCAGCCCGCACACAACTTCGGCGCTGCGAAAAAAATTCTTGATCTCTAATCTTTTCAATTTCCTTCTCAACGGGGGCTGTTCCTCTATTGTTTTCCACCACGCTTCCCACATCCTCCGAGGGATGGCACCGTCGTCGATGCCACACGACGACTCGTGCTCGGAGCTAGACCTACAGTTTGACGACCGCTAAATATTCTCCGCTTCCGTGCGTTTGTTATATTCACGTACAGTCTCAACCCACGAGGCTTCCAACCCGATGAGACGATAACAGGAAAGAGCGCAAGAGAAGGGATATATTTATTACTACTCGTATTTCAGGGTACGGGCAATAAGGGCAATTTTTATTCTCTCTCCGTCACCTTATTTATTTATTCATTTACTTTCTTCATTCCTTTTGCATCAATTCCATGTTTAGTTTTTGTTGGCATTTTCACAGTACTGGGTATTTCCGTTTTTATTGTTGCATCTTCCTGGTCTCAGGCTCATGGCGGCATAGTAGAGAGGATAGGCGCCAGGAGGGTGACTCCGAAGAGGATGGTTACCACAATCTAGCGACCCCTAACAGCCGCCAGGGCCGATATCTGCAGTCCCGGTTAGGTCATTGTTCAGTTCTTCTCGTTGAAATCTTCTTCCATCAGTAGTGCATTTTTTCGGCCCATGTAGAGAAGAATTCTTCAAGATGTCCAGCTTTTTCATGGTAACCTTTTTCTGCTTCTATTCTTCGTCTTAGTCTTCTCATTTCATCAACGTACTTTTTATCTACCTTTTTCTCTATCTGTACATGTGTGATTTCGTCTTTAATTGTGCTTTCCGCCAGAGAAATACGTTACCCCTGGTAAATACTGAAAGCGATAACGTTTTCTTTTAAGAATTTCGCACGGATACGAACATAAAATATCACGAGCATCATTCGCTGGTCAATTTATATACTTTTCTTACGGGAAATTGGCCAGTAAAATTTGTACATTACATGTATTTCAAATTCAATTTACATACATAAATACATGCCATAAATACCCATCACACCGTTCCCTTTCGGAATACGCAAGAGTCAAAAGAGCTAAATTGTTGGAGCTACACCGAGGAAACTGGCTCTGGTTGAATAATTTCTTCCATTCTTCCATATCCTCGTGTACCTATTTTGCTTCTGTTAAATTCATGAATCGCTTCATACACGCTCTCCAGTTTCTAGGGCTTCTAATATTCCTTCTCTTAAGAGTCTGTTCCATCACATTCACCTAATGACTTTCTCGGTTTACCCTTTCCTCTGACACCACTCACTTCCCTATCATAAATCTGATTGGTATTCGATTCCCAGCTATTCTGGCTACATGGTCAGCCTAAAGACGCACATTCATTTCGTACATGTCTATTAACCATTAAATTTAATTTAGTTTTCCAATGATCATTATCATGATAAAAAAGTTACACGCACAATTTCAGTGACAATAAATAAACAAGATCAACTACGAGAGCATTTATATTACTACTCTTATCGAGACATGAGCAAATTTATTTTGACTCCGATAAAATTTGAAACGATAAATGCGATATACTTACTGGGATAACCCAGGGGTGAGGACGTTATAAAAGGTGGCAAGAATTAAAATTATGTTAATTACTTTCCATCCATTTGAATACTATCTAAAAAAATATAAAAAAAGGAATCCAGGGCAACTACAATAGCATATCCATTACTACTCTTATCGATATATAAGCACATTTATATTGGCTCCGCTAAAACTGGAAACGATAAAGGCGATATAATTACTGGGATAAACTATGGGTGGGGACGTTATTAAAGGTGGTAAGAATTAAAATTATGTTCATTATTTTCCATCCATTTGAATATCTACTATCTAAAAATTAAAAAGGAATCCTTTTGAGAGAGTCCCATGTAATCTCAGCAAAGAATTTCGGGATAGGCAACATATGAACAAACCTTGTCTTGCAAGAAACACATATGAAATGCCGAAATATGGACCTTCGACACCAAACGAAAAATAAGCCACCAGAATCGCATGAAGATACAGTTCACCCGCTCAGATAAATAAAAATATGGAACGTCATGCATTCTAATTCTTTATTTACGAAATACTGAAGACAAAAATAATATACCAAATGCTCCTGCTAGAAATCCATTTTTCTGTGTAGAATGATACCATCAGCCACGATGAGTGACTAGTCCATAACAATACATCTGCCCCGCTCCACCACTCTTGACAATATTGAATCACTCACGAAGAGCAAAAACCCTCAAAACTACTCATAAAGAATGATCATTTATCATTTACGAAATAAACAAGACATCTGAAAATCGGTTGGGAAGATTAAACTCCTACAGGGTTCACTCTTGTGAGCCCGCGAGCCTTAAAATAGACTCGGCGCCAGGTAATAACTTCAGGAATCATCGGCCATGCATGCAAATTCGGAATTAAACCACCGAATGCACTGCAAAAGAGGGATGACAAGGATTTATGGGGAATGAGTGGGCTGCGATGGCCTACCGCGGAAGCCTATTGCTTTCAGATGGCCGCCTGAGAAGTGATGGCACGAACCTTAAAATGCTCAAGTCATCTGATGTATGTGTGGGCATGATTGACGCTGCCTTTCGTAAAACTGGATACATTTTACTCGGTCACAGAGCCTTGGAATAGCAAAGGAAGCTTTCCATCATGATAAATATTATCCTTTTCCACAAAACTAATTTTTCTTCCGACTCATGAAACATTGCCGGGAATGTAGTCACTAAAACAGAAAATCGATGAAACTGACCATTCTCCGCAATTAGTCTTCCCGAATATTTCTCTGTTTCTTCTTCTGATTTTTAGCATGTTTCTACGAACGGTAACAACATAAACACAATACATAAACGGCAAGGGTCTGCCACGATGGAAACACCGGCTTCCTATCAATCGCCTAAGTTAAATATCGTAAGGCTCGGCTTGAATCCAGATGGGTGATCGTCCAATTCGCTGAGAGCTCTGTTATCCAGCCAGCAAGTGGGTGACAATAAAAGCTAAATGATATTTTTGAAGCACATTAATTCAATTACAACTACTACTAAATTCATCAGACAACCATTAGCCGCACAAAGCACAAGGCCACCGCGAGGACTTTGGTGGTTTGATGGTTGTTTGTAACTACAAACAGCCATCAAATATTGCGACAGCAGACACCAGTATGAGTTTAAACTCGGCAACCCCCAACGCTTTTCTTGTTACAGAGATCCTTCTTTTGATCCTTCAATAGAAATTACTAATTGATACAGACAGCCTACCGTTTAGGGTATGTTTATAAGGCTACAGGAAGAAAAGTACCTACTGCCTACTGCTTTATGCATTCGCTGGCACCTAGTTCTTCATACCATCTGCTTATTCATCTCATGATATTTCCTAACCTGCCCCACATCACTTATTCAGAGCCTCTTCTTTTTATCCAATTTACTCTTTTACCCAACTCCCCTCCGTGACTGCATTCCGCTACTCATCTCCTCTTATTCTCAAAACACACACGCGCACTTTAGAAAAAGTATGATATCACAATCATACCTATACTCCAACAGGATAACAGCAATTAACGAGCTCATCAAACAACAAACGTGACCTGCGAACTCGTAGGCGGAAAAAATTGGATAATGTGACTGGATTCCAGGAAACAAGAGGGAACAAGTCTACTTATATACAATTGTAAACTAGTGGACGTGAAGAAACGGGGGCTTGAGAAGAGAACGCATCCAGAGGGTGAATGGAGGGTGGCGGAGGTGAAGATGAATGATTGAAAATCGATTAAGAGTTGAAAAGCGAGGATCGATCAGTGGCATTGCGAGGGGGAGAGGATGACTCCCGAGATAATTGGATGAAATTAAAAAAAATCCGGGATCATTATGGGATACGGGACGACCAGAGCTGAATGGGAGGATATCGGACTCATTGACATGGAAAATTGAAGAGATAATTGCTCACCTCCCATGGAAAGAGGGAGATAAAGAGAGAAGAAAGGTTAATTAAAGGCTCCGCGGGAAAAAGTGCTGTCTCCTCCAGGAGCGACTGAAAAATACAGTAAAAACTATTAATACCCACTCCGCAAGACACGGAAAAATCATAGCAATATGATGTGCCACAGACATGACTAGAAAAGACGGAAAAGTAACCTTCAAACGCTTCTTAAGACTCGAGAGAACCGAAGGTCATGACCACTTCGTGTGACCTGTGGAGTTTGGAATGAGCACTGTTTCCACTAGGATGGTACCTTCGGTAGAAATCACAACCTGTGATTTCAGCTACAAAACATCTCTAGAGATCACCACAAATCTAAAACTATGTCCTCAGTACCAAAATAATCGAGAAATCCTCGATCAAGTGAAAAATAAACCTGAAGTGAGAAGTTCGGCTTAATTTCTTGGTTAAGATTGATTAGATCCACCGGGGACCGAAAAAAAATCCGAAAAAAATTCACCGGGTCTCTTCGCGTTTTAAAAATTATTTCTACTAATAATGATACAAACAAATAGGTAGGTAGGTACCTTTAGATCTATGAAATCGTCACTTAACTAATTAACAAGCCTATGCTCAACCCCAACGTATTCACTAAAATCTTGAATACCAATTCCTCATCTTGTATCAGGGCTCCATTACATTGACAGTTATACGACTTATTCCCCAAGTATGTGGCAAAAAATGGTCACATGTGAAGGCCTTACATCGTTTAGAGGAAAAAGAAGTTAACCAGAAGAGAAAATAATGAACACAGATATAGCTTCCTTTTTTCTGGCTTCAAAATCATTCTGCAAAAATAATAGTATTGACAACGCTTCTGTTTTTGAGAGTCAACCAAATTACTAAGTATCGTATACATCGTTTAGCAACGAACCCTGAGTGAACCCTGAAGGTTCAAGTAAATACCTGGACACAAAGTCATTAAAACGATCGGAAAGAGCAGGCAGAAAAAACATTTTGAAACGAAATTGTGACCAGACTGAACACAATTATTCCCGATTTCATCACCTTTAAACACATGACAAAAAATGCGATCATCACGAGTTATGTAATTAGCTGAGCTTCAAAATAACGTCAACTGTGTTCCAAGACAATTCCGTGGCGACCTTTACGTTAAACGGGATCTAATTAAACAGAATGCATGGGCAATAAATCTATGTCACGCGAGGATGAAATATTAACCCATCAGTCATCACCCATGAGCCTTAAACCTATTCGTGCGACCAACATTTCTACTTTCTTCACTATGGGATGTAGGAAAATTTACTGCCTACTAATACGTACTCAATCAATCCAGAGTCGAAGTAAAGGCGTGAAACACGCTATCGTATTCCGAAGCACCGAACTTTAGGAAGGCAACACCCAGGCAACAACACGTGGAATTCTTATGCCATTTTCAGAGTCGCAAAAACAGCGGTCATGAAGTCTAGAGCTTAAAAAAATATTGCCGTAAAAAATCGACATTCACGAACTACCTACACGTGATTAATCATCTTCGTAGGGTATAGAACGCGATCCAAATACTTATCTGACGTCCTCACTGATTGCGAGAAGGGTGAAAAATTATGACCTTCGACTTCATAATTGACCAGCGAAAAAATAAATACGCATGCAAGACAGCAGATTAGTGACGGCTGACCAGTCTTATTTATTTATTCGTTTATTTGAATTGGTTTATGAAAAGGTCAACTCAAAATACCGGAATACTACAGCCGAAAAGAACAAACATTAAGACTTTAAAAAATGGAGTGAGGAAAGTCTTAAGACTCCTTGGCGCCTTTGTATCAGATTAGGCTAATAATGAAGCTAGGTTTTACTCCTCCTTGTACAATATCCCAAATAATTCTACCTGTACAATGAAAGGAACATGCCCTCGATGACGCACATCACCTCCTAAACAAAATAAGTGGGTCACTTGCATCATTAAATGAAATATCTTTGGAATAATCAAAGTAAAAAATCCTTTCGTTTACATAACTCTTAATGCACTTTTATCCGGTACCCTCGAAACTTTTAAAATTCTCGTTAACCCACAAAAAACGACACTAGCATTTTCAACCAAATAAAAAAATCTGGTAATATTTTAGAGAAGCAACATATTTCTCACATATACGTATTTGGAATATATGCATTCTAAATCGTTAAAAAGCACATGCACGCATGCTGAGCGGTTTTAAAGTTTTTAGCGACAAAAGGGGTCACACCGTATTTTTCCGCGGAAAAAAACGGTAACTCTTTTTAATCAAAGCCCCGATAAATGTAAAACTATCATTTAAAAAATTTTCAAACCTTTTGGATGAGATTAAGAAGAGGCAGGGTAAGTGGTTGGAGAGGGTAATGAGGAGCGAAGGGTTGCCTAAGGCCGTGATATAGAGGAGGATGTTGGGTAAGTGGGGAAGGGAAAGAAAGAGGTTTATGGACGGGATGAAAAAGAGGAGGATGGGAGGACGTATACTGAGAAGAAGTAAGAAAGATAATTGGTAAATACGATCTTGAGGATTTTTACTCACTTCCAATTAAACCTACCTTAACCGGTCGATTACCTAATACTAATCTCAATAATAATCACATAACGTAAAAGTAAATAATATTTAATATAAAGTTTATTTAATTGCAATAGGGTCCTTCACTATCGAAATATAACGCCTCAAACTCGGGTACCACGGGTTTTTGCATGACGGTAAATTCCTATCGTCTTCCCAAAAAAAACTTTATCTACCCCCAACGATCCGAAGCCAAACGCTTCCCCACTGGGCCACCACAGCATAATTATACCGCACCAAAATTGAGTGAATGGAAGCTCGGGAATAGAAAGATAGACGAGGCGAGCTGGGGTCGAAGTAAAGGGAGACTGCGGGGCTCATCGGTTAAACGCATCTCCTCTCGCTCCTAAACCACCCACTCGGCCTCCGCCGAGTCGTCCCACAACACCACCCCCACTTGTGGTGCACGCTCGCATCAAAACGCAGCCGTACCCTCCCCCGCACCACCCACAACGGAACAAGAAACCCCTCCTGCACCCCTCCACCTCCTAGCGGAAAAGAATAAGAAATGAACACAAAACACCCACACGCCGTCCATCGTCAGAGGGTGGGCAATAAAGAAAAAGACTGCATGAGCATGGAGGCGGAGGATTGGAGGAAGGGAGAGAGGTTGGCCGAGAGTTTTTTGCGAGGGGGAGGGTGAGAGAGAGGGAGCGACCTGAGGTTTGATTCACTGTATTCCCTCACGCAACTGCCCTGGCGAGTTGTAGGACTTTCTTTTTCGTCCTCTTTCTTCCCTTCTCCCCAGCCCTCTCGAGCCGCACGCAAATGCGAAGGAACCCGAAGATTATGCCTTCAGTGGCTCGCGAGTTAACTTTGTGGAATTTCGAGTTTATTTCGAAATTAAATAACTTGGTAACTTCCACACAGATCTATTGATAGCAACCCCCAACCGGTTTCAACAGTTACCATGGATCCAATTTTAATCATAGGTCTGATTTCAAAGTTGATGAGTTGCGTGTCTATGACCATGGCTCAAACCTGGATTTTATTGAGAACTTGGAAATCATGATACAGTATTTTGGTAATTGTTTGTCAAACGAAATGATTTCATTGAATTGAAGTGCATAGTGGGACACTTTTGGATGGCAGAAATGACGCTGTGGGATGAACCAAACGACGAGTTAAGGCGCCCGAATCGACGCTCATGGGAAGCCCTGAAAGATGTTGGTTAAGTAAGACAGCAGGACGGTGGCCATGGAAGTCGGAATCCACTAAGGAGTGTATAATAACTCACCTTCCGAAGCAACTAGCCCTGAAAATAGACGGAGCTTAATTACTAGAAGGCCTCTACTAGCTCTAATATAGCTCTATGTATAGCTCTACCCATCCCACTGTCCCCCTTCCCAAAAATGTTTCAACCCTTTGTTTCATCCCTAGTCTTCCTCACTTTAGCCATCCTAATCACTTCTTCCAAAAACTTCCACTCCCCCCTCTTTTCCGAAATATGATAAAAATTTGAACTCGCCGCAGGAAAAAAGTTGTACTATCCTCTTCATAATGACATGAAATTGTTGAAATCGGTACGAGATTGTTACCAATAAATCTGCGTGAAAGTTACAAAGTCCATCTAATTTCATAATGAACCCAAAGATGATGCTTTTGCCTTGATATTTTCGTAGTTGTACAACAATGAATATTTGGGAGAAGACACCGTCCGAACACAAAGATTAATTTTACGCCGGGTCGCGTCCAGTGGGATTCATTAAATCTCACCAAGATTTCGAAAATTCCATCTGTAAAAACGAATAAGTATTTCCAAATCACTGCGGAATACACAAGTGATAATGGCACGCAGTCACGCGCACGGGTGCAAATATATACACCTAAGGGGTGACATTCGCCATGAAAAAAATAATTGGACCCCCCTGAATTAAACCCGGATTTCCCAATCACAGGGCAGATGTATCAGTCAGTTACAACACCAAGCCATCTTAGTTCAAGGTTCATGTTCCGCAGTAAGATATTGTTCAAAGTTAGCCGCTCCAAAGCGACAATGTTGGGTTTATCCTCCGCGACAGTGTCCAATCAAGAATGGGAAATTCTGCATGACACATGAGCTGCAATGTAGAATGGATACGAGAACATATATATCATATTAAACCCTCGCTGAAATTCGCCTCGCACTAAGATGGCTGGTAGGTGCAACTGACAAGCACACCTGAACCGCGATTGGGAGATACGGGTTTGAATCCTAGTCAAGTCAAAATAATTTTTTCGATGGTGAATTTCAGGACTTAGGTAGGAATCAGTATGTTTCCATACACTCATATGAATTGCAGGACTGAGCGCAAAAAGTAACATTAACGGTAGTGATATGTAGAGGAGATACACAAATCTGCGAAATGCGCAGTAAAAAAACTTCGGCCTGTGTTGGGATTCGAATGTATTACACCCCCGAATTTGGCGGCGGGAGGTTTCACTCATTACAATGCAGTTAAAATGGAAAATAACGACTACGAAGCGTAATTCACTAAAATGTTCCGGCGCAACTCCTGGGGATGTAGGTTCGATTCATAGTCCTTGCGAGTGTTTTTTTCGCAATAAGTTACGTACACATGAGGAAATCGTACTATCCACTAAAGCCTATCTTTCCGTCCTGGCCTTGACCTGCCAACACCAGATCCCTTGTCCTAACATCCAAGATTCAGTGGATTAGATGGACATGCGAGACAACGTACAATAACTAATTCTAACATTGAGCAGAACAGCTGAAAATTACATTTTACGTTTCGCCAGAACAGAATTAACGGAATTACAACGAGTTCTGTCGGAACAAGAGTACGAAAAATGCGAGCCGCATCGACTTAAAAATTATAATTACACTCCAAGGCTAGTGGTGTACGCCATCAAAGATAAACTCACATGAGGGATTAGCGTATCACATGGTCATTCGACTCAAACGTGTAAAACGAAAAACAGAAACTTGCTCTAATTATTTAACGACGCAAGATCGAGTTCTCGACATCATCACCAATCGGCTACTGAAGTTTACGTTTTTATAGCTGCAAATTGGGTACTTAGGGAAAGAGGTGGATCTAAAAAGGGCATTTAAATGCAGAAAGGCGGAGGCAAATGGAGGAGATTAACTCAACACCAAGATTAGCTCATCTGCCTGCGGAGGGAGATTGTGATGGTATTTTTGATGCTCGGGATAACAACGGCAAACCGATCGATTGTTGCGTCTCGCCACCATATAAGGTACATCCGCATTATACTATAGAAATCGTAACACGGCCATTTGGAAAGAGACGATGGAATGCAGGTCTTCAATATGTGATTGATGAAATTGTAAGTTTGTTTTAGGCAGTGTTCATAAAGTGGATAACGGAAATACGTCTAATAATTGTTGTGATTATTCTTTGCTTTGCTTTCTTTGCTTTTCTTTTGCTTTGCTTTTCTTTCTTTGCTTTTGCTTTCTTTTAACTTTGCTTTCAACACCATTTGTGACGGTAAATTGAGTTCTTCAAATAATACAGTAAGGTCACCTATCTCTTTCGCAGAATTATGACGCTCCTAAAAAAAAGAGATTACATCTGTGTCAAATCTGTGTCAACGAAAACTCGAGTCGAGACCCTTCTAACAGTCTCCAACCTGCTATCTCTCACGGGACATTAATGACACCCTTTCTTTCATTCTGGAACAATGATTTAGAAATATCCTAGACCCTTTATGGACTGGAACTAATGACTTATTTGATTTCATCCGACGATTCTCAGATACTTCCCACATAGTTCCCAGATCCGCGTATAAGGCTAATGTCAGCACCACCATCCTACTCGTGTCTTTAGGTTCGAAGGGTTAATGCAGAATTTTCAGCGGTCTTGCATAGGATGGAGCGAAGACGCCAGCAGGATGGCCGGTGAAACTGTCGTCAGACTCATCCCAAAGCGGAGGAAAACTCGAGAGTCCAAAATAAGACGGCGAGGTAAACAAAGACCTTAGAAATATCCTGGACCTTTTATGGACTGGAACTAATGACTTATTTGATTTCATCCGACGATTCTCAGATACTTCCCACATAGTTCCCAGATCCGCGTATAAGGCTAATGTCAGCACCACCATCCTACTCGTGTCTTTAGGTTCGAAGTGGTAATGCAGAATTTTCAGCGGTCTTGCATAGGATGGAGCGAAGACGCCAGCAGGATGGCCGGTGAAACTGTCGTCAGACTCATCCCAAAGCGGAGGAAAACTCGAGAGTCCAAAATAAGACGGCGAGGTAAACAAAGGCCTAGACTTCAATGGATTGAGGGGGTGAACAGCGACACCAGGCATCTAGGTATCCGGAATTGGTGGACGGTTGCTTAGGAAAGAAGAGCAATGGTTGGAGCTTCTGGAGGGGACCAAGACTCGGTAGTGGGTTTTTTAAATTAAATTATTTATTTTTATGTTAGGGAAAGAATTTCTCTCCCTAGTATTGGAAATCTTCCCTTTTATTCATCGTTATACATATATAATACATATTGACTTCTGGGGTGCCTTTACTTTTAACCCCCAGGTATTCCTATCAGATACAGTGTTTTTATTATTAAATTGTTTTATCTAATTAATTTTTTTCTAGATTTCTACATCTAGTTTTTTGTTATTTTTCCCTATTTTACGTTTGAATAATATTATGACCACAATGTAATTCTATCAAATACATTGCTGACTTTATTATTTTGCCTGATCTATTTCTTACAAAATTATTTGTACCTTAGTTTTTTTACTTAACAATTTTCACGCCGAGGTTTGTTGATCAAAGCAGACAATTTGTGACAGTTGTTTTGTTATATCTAATTTTGTTTTTTACCCCCAAAAATAAATTTATAAAATAGTATTTTGTCATTGTTATTTGGTATTATACAATATTCTTTTTTTACAAAATTTGTGATGTTGGTGTTGCGTATGTCAATAATGGGTTGTAGAGCTACGAAAGAAGAAGAGAGCTCAGAAGGTTAATGCCTCTAGTGTACAAAGTAAGATTTACAACAAGGTATATTTTTCCCAAGCCCAATTTGACTCAGTTCAACCGTTTATTTATTTAGATCGGGCACAAATCGTTTCTTAGTTTGTAAGGCAACGTTTTTGAGCAAAGTAAAAAGATGGTTAATTGTTTTGGAAAATCCAGAACTGTTTTATGTTAATACTAGTGGTAAACATTAGCTTAAACCTTATACGCACGACATGATGAGTTTATGTAAAAAATGTTTTTTTATCAAGGGTATATTATCTGCTACTTAAATGGTCTCAGTCTATTTAAAAACTTATTTAACGTAGACTGAACTGCGATTTTTAGGTATCCCATGAACAGGGAATGCCAAAAGTGGATACCTAATTCATCCAACTTCATAAGTAAAGGTTGCTTTTTTTTGTAATTTGTTGTTATTCCAAAGGATAAAAACACATTATTAATGAAAGAAGGAAGAGGGAATGCTCGGCCTGTATCTGCAGGCGCTCTCAATCGCCAGGCCGACAACCCCTCTCACCAACCACCGAGAGCTGCTCGGTCCATCATCATCCGGCGGCCAGGGATGAGATCTCCGCCGGAGATAAAGGAGGAGGAGGGAGTCTTGAACGGAGGAGGATGGAGATGGGTGTGGGCCGCGGGTTCTCGCGTGCGGCCGTGCGCGCGCGCGCGTGGGAGTCGAAAGTCATAAAGACCAGTAGTAAGAGTGATGGACGCCTCGCGCGGATGGATGGAGGGCGCTGCGGCGACCCGGACGAGCGCGGATACACGACAAAAAAGAAGCTCGCCCTCGATGGACCCGAGAGTGGTTGCTGAGAAGGCGGGGCCTATCTCTCTCTCCCTCTCGCTAGGGGCGCGGTCATGCCCCGTCCGAACGACTCAGCGTCACTCAAAAGTCGACGGGACGGATAATACGAAATAAAAGTCAAAAGCCTGGACGAGCGGTTCATAAGGTGACGACTAAAGTGGGACACGTGTAACATTTACCGCCCGTGGAGGGGTGAGGAAAGGTTTTCGTCGGCGACACACGAATCAATTTCATGGACTATTATATTCCGTCCGTTCGAACTCGGCGAAATTTATAATAAAATATATGTATACATGTGTTATTCTATTGTATAATACTTCTGGAGAAATAAATTTCTATTTCAATTCGAACCGCGAGTAACGCCGTGGACTTCACTGGAGTGCAGAGAAGTAGTTACAACGGATTCCATTGACTGGAAGAGAGGAAATGTGAAAATATCAAAGCGAAAAGACGGCTCGGAAACTCGTTCCAGTCTATGATGTTAATTCTTAAATCTGCAATTTTCTCCAAAGCATTTACTTCTATTGGCCTCAATCGCGTTACCCAACCGAAATATGGAGTATCTCTAATGTAACTACCACTAAAAGTAAACTATATCAACCATTCTCTGTTCGCAAAGACAACTGGCGGTCATATATTATCAACAGAGGCATGAATTACTAAACTTGCCACAGGAAAAGATGGTTACTTTATTCTCACAGGCTAGTCCTCTTATTCATGGAGAGTAAACATTTTTGGGTTTCCACATGGTTCGCTCTTAAGCAGAAAAATAATTAACTAAAAATTACGATTGCCTATATTTTCCAGATATATACATTATGACTTTATGTTGGTAACAGTCTTAGTAACTAATACCTTCAATGAGAATCTAGCATCACCGCAGAAAAACCAGTCGTAGTTTCAAGTTTCGTCGGAAGCTATCAGCACCAAAAGCGAAACGACATACGCCATAACTATCCATGCTTCAATCCGGAGTAAAATACTATTGATCACCATGTAATTAGTCTCGAAGGCGAGAGCCCGATCGTGGCAGTAATCCAAAACCCAAGAAGAGAAAAAGGTTACCTGACATCTACGGCGACATTAATCCCAATTCTAATAATTCCTCCATATACATTATGAATTGCTGGCTGTCCGATAAGTACCGACTCGGCATCAAATGCAAACTACAATTACTCAAAAGGAAATCACGACCGAAAATTCTCTAAGCAAGGCGTGGAAATTGGATAAGAAAATCACACTAACACAGGAAGGAGACGAGTCCGAAGACTGAGGCAAAGGTGGCTCATTTTCTCTTTCTCACGATGCGCTCTCGACGACTCGAAGGCGCGTCTTCGAATCCACCTTGGCCCCCGGGGGCAGAAGGGAATAAAATTGATGCCCCACTTTTACAGTGACGAGCGCAAGAAAACGAAAGGGCGCGAGGGAGTGCGTTGAGGAGTGGGACCAGACCGTCTATAATGGAACGTAACGATCGTTATCACTATAACTCCAGAATTATTGTCATACTGTCGACTCCTGAAGCGGCCAATTTGACAAATCATGGCCTTTTTCTTCTATTCTTGCCGTAATCGGAAGAAAAGTTCGAATTATTTATCACTTTACTTACATATCAGTTACTTATTCATTTTTACCATCTGTAACGTGGTATTTTCCCTTGCCTTTTGCCTAAACATTGAAAAGAAGCAGACATTTCGGTGGAAGTAGGCATATCATTTCCTCTTATTTTTAATTGTATGATATAACGTAAACTTGCAGCACGTCTTGTACTACAAATGAGTAATGATAAAGCAGTAAAAAACTATTATAATACTATTTCAAGTACATACTATATCAATACATTTGTGAAATTACAATGTATTCCCAAATGGCAATAGAGCTATCACGCTTCCGGGGTTTTTGTTTTAAATGTCGACCTTTGCTAGGCCTATTGCTGTCATATTTCGCCCCACGTCTACCTCCGTTCCAGGAATTAGTCATTGTTTCCAACAAATGTGTGAACATTGAGCGCCATATCACTCGATACCCATCGGTGGCCGAGTTCCTAAATTGGCGCCCTCTTGGGGTCCATTCTCCAAACGCCGTTATGATTATTGCAAGCGAAAATACTAATTTTATCGCATAATTCCGTCGATTCAGTGTTCTCAAGTCAACATATCTTGTCCACACGCGTTAATTATTGATTGGTAAGTATCGAGTGGCTGTGTGCCATGCGTAAACACATCTACGAAGTCATACGTCAGTTTGCTGTTTTCGTGTGCGATGATTATCACGGAATTAAGATAATCGACTCCCTGATCATGTAGACTTCACGACGGAGGCCGAGAGAATAGGGTCATGCGTTATTCAAGTTTCAATTTTGCATTACGATATTAATTTTGCATCGAAAAATACGCGATATCAATCGCATACAACATGATTGGAAAGTATCGCGCGTAAATTATTGATTGGAAAGTATCGAGCGGTTGTGTGTCATGCGATACATCGACGAAATCATACGTCAGTTGGATGTTTTCGTGTGCGATAATTATCACTGTATTAAGATAATCGCCCCCATGATCATGTAGACATCACGACTGAGACCGAGAGAATAATTTCATGCGGTTCAAATTTCAATTTTGCATTGCGACTTTAATTTTGCATCGAAAAATACGCGATATGTATCGCATACAACATTATCTCAATAGTATATTATAATACCGAAGAGCGTCGAAAGATATCAAATAGTATCATATGATATCATTACTAGGGATAATTATTTAGCCAAGGACTACATTTTACAGGTCCTACAGCCATAGTATTACACACAACTCACCAATTTGCATTTTTTCCGCTTCCCAAAAGCTGCTAGGGGAAATCAGGAGGAGGAGGCGTAAGAAAATGAAGGTCAGGGGGGTGTAATAAAGCCATGACAGAGAAATGTTTGGCTGGCAGGAAATGGATATCGCTTTTTGGACGAGATTAAAGGTGGTAGGAAATATGCAGAACTGGAAAAGGAAATCGTAAGCAAATATGCCTGCTAGCGGTAGTATGGTAACTTTATTTATCAGAAAATATTAATACAGAATGACAGACGGTTCGGCATCAGATCTACATTTTAACTAGTGCTACACCAGTACTTCAACGCTGATAATTTTTCCAAATAGAGTGAAAGTCCTTACAATTCCATCTTAATACTAATTATTTTTTTATTAATTGCCGTACTTTGCAGTTAGGCTCTAGATCATGGAATGGTCTCTATTGGGTGGATAGAAATTGTAGACAGAAGACCAGATGGAAGTACCAACTCGTCAACCAAAGCCTCTCTTTACCATTAGACCAGCAGTAATGATAAACATAAATAATCCTCCATAGAAAGGTCTACTTTCCTGACGCCCACAATTCCTCCCATACCCACTCTTCGAGACCCACAAACACCGATCGACTCCACGTGACTTTTCACGCGCGCAAACAAATGAAAGGCGATCAAGCGCACTTTACACATCCCCTTGCGAGCCTCGCGGGACACACACAGATGTTTCTCTCCCGGGAAGGCAAACCCCGTCTATTGACACGGCGGATAATTCATTCAATGTCGATCCCCTCGCCGGATAATTCCTCCCGAAGACGATTCGTCTTTGGATGGGGCACGGCGTGCGGGAAGATTGTTCGCTCCGTGGGAGGCTGGCTGGCTCCAGGGGGGTAGGGAAAGAGGGAGGAGAACTCGTTTAAAACAATGCCCCGTCGGAGAGTGAGGCAATCGATCCGGTTCTAAATTGACGTCCCTTCGACGTGAACGCGTTCTAATGTCAAATGAGAGGAGTGCAGGGGAGAGGGAAAAAAATTGCATGACACTACTGAAGAATAGTTCCTTGCGGGTTTCTTCAACACATCAACGCGTGAGGAATAAGCATAGCCTCTACAAGCGGAGACGAGAAACATAGCGAAGGAGCTAAAGTATATGAAAGAGCAACTAAAACAAAGATTTTTTAGAAGAGAAAAATAACTGGATTACAGAGAAAGTAGGAGACGAATTTCGAACACCCTGAATTCCCCTTTTCAAAAACCTTCCAAGAAATAAATTATATTTTTCATTGATTTTTCATCCTGATTTTTTCCTTTCTTGATCTTGGGTAAGTAGGGAGTGGAAGAAAGGGTATAGGCTTTATGGATGGGGTGAAGAAATGTATGTCGTGTGCTTAATCGAAGAAAGAAATTGTTTAAGGAGAGAGGGGACTGGGTCTGAAAAATTCTTAAGGATATTAACACTCTTCCATTTAAACCTATCTTAACAGGTAGATTACTCCAATACATATGGTACTACTTTCTCCATACCAATCCTATAACACAGCTGGAGGCCTAACGCTAAACACGTCCATTACACGGCTTGAAGGGTATTCTTTGTAGATACAACAAGAGTGAATAAGTGTAAAAAATATACTTTCTCAACCAAAACATACGCCGACAATTTTTTTTACTTTTACAGTTAGAAAAGAAAACTTTTCCCCACTAATCGGTAAACACAACACCACAGCTGGAGATGACAAATTGCTTCCCCTCAGAAACGTGTTCCGCGCGAACCATTTACTCAATTGTCCACGACTTTGTTAATTCAATTGTTCCGAGAAGCAGACAATGTGGAGCTTCCTCGAATGATTTCCACGAAAATCCACTAAGCCATCGGCACGCGAGAGCAAGGGGGAAAATCTTTTTGATCCCGAAAAGCACACATATTGGGGCGGCGCAGTCTTTAGAAGTGGAACATTACTCCGGGACGCGATAAAGCTAAGGAGATTACAAGCCGAGCTTCCAAGCATTCCGGAACGAGACTGGAGGAGATGAGAAAGGCAAGAGAAAATAATGTATTCATGCCGCACAAAATATTCGTGAGCGTCTCGCAAAAGAGAAAAGAGGTGAGGGAGAGAAGGACGGTTTCGCATGGCATTTCAGTCCCTTTATTCGATTCTATCACGGATGGCCCCCGTCTTGATTCACAATGCGGCGGCTCTTCCTCGTATCGTAAACCACAGCACGAGACGACGAGAAGTCGGCTGGCTATAAACAACAAAGGCCCCTAACCCCCCAGAAACATTCCCGTATTACGGAATAGATAGACGGTTGTGTGAGATAAACCGGGGACGCCGATCGTTCTGACGTGACACGGCTAAAGGGAATGGGAAAAGAATGATGGTTAAACAATCCCCAACCCGGTATCACTTACACAAATGAGCGGTGTACTCTGGAACGAGATAGCATCTCCGCTCAGCAGCGTGTAATTCAAGGAAAAGTAATCGGAGCAAGACGGCGAATTAATACCAAAGTGCATCACCCTCTCTAATTTACTAAAGCTCCTTCCGCTACGATGATTCGACAAACGGGAGTTGGAGCCGGCGGGATCCCTCCACGAACTAATCCACTGAATGCATGCTATTAAACTCCCTAAACTGAGTGGAAATGAGAGATGAAATCCTCTGTGGGGACCGCCGAGGAATTCCTAGAATACACATTCAATCGAACATTAACAGAGTCAAACTACGCTGAGTTAATCCCTTTTGTCCCCACCGTCAATTATTACGATGCTATTTCGACAACCATATTATTAATTGGTGCAACTGAATTGATTTCGATAGGACTACGGGGAAACAGATCAACGAGTGGCGAAATCCGAATAAATTATTAGACCACATTTTAAAAAAATTCATGAGATTGAAATTTTGAATCAACAGTCGCGGAATAATCGACCGAAGTATCCAGCAGCGAAAATTTCTAGGGTACAGTGCCAATAAAAACGTATTTAAGAAAAGAAAATTCAGCAAGGGCGAGAAAATAATTGCCGTCATTAGCACATTTCACACCACGCTCATAAAGAAATTGCCATTTAAGGAAATACTTGTAAATATAAAAGATGACTGCGATCCAAAAGCATACAATTTATAATTACTAGAAAATTTTCACTTGACTAAATTGGCGATAACTATTAAATTAACCTACATATTTTTTCACTACCGACACATATCATGGATTTTTTTAATAGAAGCATTATTTTACACCAATTATGAACAAAATACCCGTATTTAACCGACGAATCGCTGCATATTTATACTAAATATGGTTCATGGGGTTAAATACAGCTTTTTAGCATTCAATCACAAAATACGTACAGCCTTAAATGTTTGCCCCGGAAACAAAACATTTGAGAGCACAATAGTTGTAATCATTTCTAACCTACAGTTTAATCCCCAACCCCAAATTTTTTTCCAAGAACTTGAAAGGATAGGGAAGACAAGAACTAAATCCGGGCAATAGTAGATAACCCTCCCCATGGACTACAGGTGCATGGTGCCTCACTGGTGTATGGACCCTCCACATGGTACAACCTCGACGTGGGGGAAGGGCTTCCGCCAGTATTAAGAAAAGGGCTGGATTAACTGAAAGAGACAGGCTCATGGGACAAAATTAGGACGCCTTCCGCTACCCGTTTCATCTGATGTCATATCTCTCGCGACCCCTCCATGAGACCGTGTCACAGTCACGCTTTGTCGCGCATCTCCCTATAGTTCGGGAATATAAAAGGTAATGGATCACCATTTTAGATTCAGATAACGTAATAACCAGAAAACTTCGCATATCTCCAGCACGAAGACACAACCAGCGAACCTGAGTCCCTGAGGGGAGGATTTCAGTGAGCCCAGGGCAGTACACGCTCGGATATGAGTAAGTCATAAGTTATGAGTTGAAGCGAACAGAATGGTGGAAGGATAAAGAGGTACGCGGTTACACACGAGTACCAACTGTGTATCCCAACGCATTCGTCAAGGACTTTATGAAGAAAGATAGTGCGCTGTTGTTTTCGTGGAATGAGGAGGTTGTCAGTGGACGCGAAATCGCTGCTCCGTATATATACGTCCGCGTGCAAGCAACGGGGCGAAAACGTGTAGAACTGATTACAAGCTCCACATAAATCTCTGCGGTTCCGCGGTCAGCTTTCGTTTAACCGAGGTTTAACACAGGGGTCCATGGAGTAAATGGGGGAGGGAGGGAGCGGACGATGCATTTGAGGACCCTGGGGTACATGAGAAGGAATGGAGACACGGGGGTACGTGAGGCAAAGAATATTTTAATTTGGGAGAAAATAGAAAATTATCACGCTGACTGCTCCGGACAACGCCCGCCAAGGAATGCTCATATGCCAAGGAAGCAAAACGAAAGGAATGAATATATGTATGATGCTACTTTTGAGGGCTAGAGTGCAGGGTTGTGATGACTTAATTTGATCTTTATTTATTTAACAGGTATTGAAAAGGCGTAGGTCTTTGCATTGAATATATAACAGTATATTTTTTAGGAAAATAAACACAGAATAAAATACATTTCATAGTAAAATAACAATATTAACAATATCTAATATTATTAACAATAATAAAAGACAGCGAGGCGGAAAATGTGCGTGAGGAAGTAGCTGTTTCTGTGAGCTGGCTAGTGTGATTATGCAAGGCTAGGGAGAAGTTTATCGAAGAGTGGGAGGAAGAAATGGGTTTGAAGAAAAGAGGCTGACAGAGGTAACTTTATGTTACTTCAGTCAACTTTATCAATTTGCAAACTAAATATCCTATACTTCGGTAGAGTCTTTATTAAAGCATGTTCAATCTATTTGGGGAAATACTGCAAATATGCATATTTATGATGTCATAAATGTACAAAATAAGATTGCAAAGACTATCTACCTAGAGGATGATAAAATAAAAAATAACACAATGAAAATAATGTAAGTGCATCGAAATTAAAATATATTACCATTGGAACTTCTTTGTATCCACACTTTAATTGTTAATTATTACTTCAGGAAAAATATAAGATTTACAGACAATGTCAGCATGATATGGCACTAAGGAGAAAGAAGATTTACGAACTTCCTACATTTGATAATATGTATGGTGAAGGTAATGTAGCTTTACCTAAGTTGTTGAATAGATGGTCAGCTAATTTGTCATAAATCACCAGTTTGTGTGAATTAAAACAAAAAATAAACTATACTTGTTAGAGGGCATGATTTTATGTTCTAATAGGATGTAATTTAATGTGTCATGTTTCCATTGTAAAATTTAAGTGATTATACTTGACACTTCACGTTAGGTATATATGTAAGCACCTCCTGGCGAGCAATGATGTTTCGCTCAAAGAGAGATTGATTATGGAGAGCTTTAGGAAAAGGAAATCAGCTGCACCGAAAACATACGAGACTTATCGGGGAATGAAATATTTATCTTATGCAAAGTATAATTTCTTTAACACTACCTTCATTACATGTAATAAGCTCTCTTTTAAAACAGTTTCAATGAATCATGTTTGAACATTAGAATTGGATTTTTTCATCACTGAACCGTTTAATTGTCTCAACTTACAAAATTTTCATAAAATCAGGTGCGGAACACAGTACCATTTTCATGTTCCAGATAAGCATGAATCTAGCTAAATTGTGAGAAAATCAGCAAAAAACGAACAGAGCTTTATTTCGTAGGTCAAGGATTGCAACTGATCACTGTTACAACCTCTGCGGCTTATAGATAATTGTCAACAATCTATATAAAATGATGTGTCTACGTAATCACTAGAACGGGAGGGAACACGAAAGTCGAGGAAAGCTAGGGCTATTACAGACTGAATTAAAGGAGAGAATTTACAGCAGCGGGTGGGAGAGGAGCATAGTTCACGCAAACGGCCAAGCGTCATGACTCTCCCAAGAGCACAGGGCGTAAAAATTTCCCATCCTCGCTCCGGAACGAAGATTAGACTTCTCCTCCGAAGGATGGCGGGCCGGCGGATTAATTTACATAGACTTATAATTTCTGAGTACAAAAATTCTTTCCAATTTATTGTATTATTAGCATAAAAGTAATCTACCAGTAAATATAGGTCCAAATGTAAGTATGTAAAAATCCGCTATATTTTTACGTGTGCAGGGTATTTATTTTCCAATAATATTTCTTCTTCATTTCAGTATACCTCCTAACCTTCATACCGTCCATAAGACCTATTCTCTTTCTTCTCCTTCCCCACTTGCCCAACATCCTCCCCTCTATCACAGCCTTAAACAACCCTTCGCCCCTCATAACCTACTCCCACCACTTATTATGCCAGCTCCTAATTTCATCCAGAAGTTTTCTTTCCTCCCCCATCATTCCATGCACTTCCCCATTTGTCATCCTCTCCGTCCGCCGCACCTTCTCCAACATCCTCCATACCCACTCGAACGCCTGCAGCTTATTCTCGTCTTCCTTCCTTAGAGTACACGGTCTTGTCCCATATAAAGCTCCACTTCGTATAAATCTCTCCACCAACCTCTTCTTTACATCCTTACCAAAGATCCTCGTCATCAATTCCTTCTAAATGAAGCAAAAGATTTGAAGATGAGCACGCTCACGAATCCTCACGCGTGACGCATTGGTGAACTGACGCGTAATAGCCACATCCCAGAAATGTGTCTCACGGCAGAATCGACTCCTTCGTTGCGAATCACACGCCTGCGCGAGGTTTGGGATCGCGAAAGGAAGAGTTGCAGCGGCCGGCCTTCTCGGAAGCCTCGGGAAAGGGGAAGTAAACGCGGTACGGTAGGCACTGAGTGCCCAGACAAATAAGACGTATAGCGCGTTATAGGGTGCAGGGATGGGGGTACATACAATACGGTAACTGCTTTCAATTACCGCTACTGCAGGATTTGTCTAATACGGACTGTAGGGTGTATGGCACAGGAACTTGTACTAGTCATAGTGGTCGAGAATAGGCTCCAGGCTTTTGAGATGTGGGTGTGAAGGAGGATGAAGAAAGTGCGTTGGACGGAAAGGGAGAAAAACTAGAAAGTAGTATGATGGGGGAGGAAAGGAAACATCTGGATGAGATTAGGAGGAGGAAAAGTAGGTGGTTGGAACTGGTAATGAGGAGCGAAGGGATGCCGAAGGCTGTGATGGCGGGGAGGATTTTGGAAAAGCGGGGAAGGGGAAGAAAGAGAATATACTTTATGACGGGAAGAATAGAGGTAGGACGTAAGCAGAAATGAAGAAAGAAATTGTGTAAGGAGATGAGGCCCTGCACACGTAAAAATCTAAAGGATATTTTCTCCCTTCCATTTAAACCTACCTTGACCGGTAATTACCCTAATAAATTCTAATGAGAATACCCTATCCCCTTCAACATTTCCCAAAGAACTTCCTTACCTCTTCTACCATGCCTAGCGCTTTCTTGCCTGTCTTTCAGCTCATCTTAGCATTGCGATGTTTCTCCACCAGCACTGCAAATGTTCCCCGAGCTCTTCTCATTAACTGCTTCGGCATTCATGCTTCAGAATCATACAAATATCTTCTCACTATTTGATGAACTGGATATTCTCAGGCGTAACTTTTTGAAAATCCATATTGACAGAATCAATACAAACTTTGTAAACTTCACAATGGATTTTATCATAGAGTAAGTATATACTTACTCTTTGATTTTATTTAATACGACCGGTGTCATCGCATAGACGACATCTTTTCACAATTTAACTATCTTCCATGACATTTTCTTTGATACTTTTTACGGTATCCCTTATTAGTTTTACCAACAGGAGATAAGGTACACTGTAATATCATTAACTGTGTAGTCATATAATTATCATTAATGACATGTGAGAATATTACTCCTGATTTGGAAAGCTAATTGGTGTGAAAGCCCAAATTTGAAGAAATTAGTTCCCCACGCATAACTAAACAAGTAGGGTAAGAAAACTTTCTCGTCAGATCCAGCAAACTATGAAATCATATTCAGTTGAAAGTAACAGATAGAGAGTGAGTGATTCAGATACTGAACCGCGTCAGAAAAGGCTGAAAGAATGATTGATTTTTTCACAAGACAAAGTCACTTAATTGCAGTCTGCATCTCATTTAAATTTTACTGAAATATATTGGACTATTGTAAGCTTCAAAGAAATAAATACAGATAGAAAAAAAACAAAAAAAACAGTTAACTTATGTATAATCAGATGGGAAAAATGTATATGATCATAAATAGCTAATGGCAAACTTCCATTCTACGGATGACGAATTAATTTCGACATTTCCTGTATGCAACAAGGAAAATAGAAATAATAAGATGCAGCCACAGACACACGACATTTATCAAATGCAAATATAAAGTATTTCCATACAAGTGGGCAAATATCGTTAGTATTTGTTGCCGAATGATCACTTTCAGGACCAATGCATTAAACAAAACATAAAATCAACGAGCGTAAAAAATGGCATCGGTATGTTAACAAAGGAAAAAATCATTTCGAATTTCCTAATGATTCCAACTCTGAGAACAAAAATAATTGATTATTTAATGAGGTGCTTATATATTATACACTTCTCCACTCATTCAAGAAGCTAAAAGGCAAGAAAATGCGAGCATAAATCAAATCGTGCAAATACGCTTCAAAGGAGCAAACTGGAGGCAATCGCAGCTCTCGAAGCTCATGATATATGACTCTCTACAGCACAGCTGTGCGACCACGATAAGCCACATAGTGGAAAACACCCAATACTTTTGGTCATTTGTCCGACTCTTTCCGAAGGATCGACGCCGGACGTCGTTCCGGACTATTTGATCCGTAGCACTGAATGCGAAAATCACGGCCTCGAGAGATCCAGTGGGGGAAAGAACGCAACCCAAACCCATTCGAACATCGGTCATCGGAAATAATCTGGCGTCAACATTTCCCGTTCCCCCATCCCGGGGAAAATTAGTTAAATGAACCCTGAAGTGCCGATACGCCCCCGTGAGCTTTTCAGGGGGGACCCGCCAGTTTCCACGTATCCAATGACGCGGGATTTCGGGGTACACGAGTACCCTATCGCGTCACCTACACACAAGTCACCCTAAAAAAGCACAAAAAACAACAAACTTGGGTTAGAGCGAATTTTGGACACTGTCAATGAGAAACAATGTCCGGGCCGCGTTCGGTAGGGCTTGAATAAAACTCTTCAGCGTCCAGCGCTGACCCTCCCGCCCGGATAAACACAGAATGAGGGTGAGAATCTGGGAAATTTTTTTTTTTAATCACGAACACAAAGCGTGCCGTCTGCTTCGCCGCGCGGAAATCGATTGTTCGATTTATCATCAGTTGGACCAATGAGGGAGAAAGAGAAGAGTCAAGAGCGGCTAAACACACGCACACAAACACACAAAATTAAAACTACCTGGGTTTTTAGAGACAAGTACAGGAACGAGAGAAATAGAGATGATGGAGGAAAGTTAAAACAAAAAGGAACGGATCATTCGAACGTGAACCAGACCTCTTTTGTCCTCTCTCTCTCCCCCGGTGCGACGAAAAACAAAACACACACCAACTCGAAGCGGAGGGCAGAAACGATAGGTATGCCGAGGCGTCGGTGCAGAAAGACGCAGATCTCTCGCCACAGAGCGTAATGGACGAGGATTGGGGTCGTGCTTTTGCGCGCGCAATAGGACTCACCCGGCTATGTCCGCTCCGACGAGTCACTTTTACGCGAACGAGAGGGCGAAAGCAACAAAAAAAGAATACTGGTTGGACATAGAGAGAGGGAGCGGAAGAGAGAGAGGGGCATAAAAAGAGAATCCACGGCGGTTTGAGAGGTGAAGTGCGGTTATCCGGTTTGCCTTTGATCGTTGGGGAGCGCCGATGAGGAGGACGCTCAGGTATTTCCCGAAAATGCACAAAAAGGGTTTGCGGCCAGGGTCAGTGATGGAACAGAAATAGAGTAGGGGGAGGAGGAGAGGGGGGTAAACGAATGATATCCCCCTTATCGGTGAAGAGCCAGCTTCACTACATCTTTTTTTTCGTGGGAGGATCGGCGAGGTAAAAGAGAAGGCTCTGATCGGCCGTAAATGCGAACCTTGGGTTTCGTGCTTTATAAGGCTCACCGATTTCCGAAACACCATTAATTTGATTTCAAGTCGGGTTTTTTTACTCCGCGTGAAAATTAACACCATTCTGCCGCAGTGAATTTTGAGCAGGATTGCTCGAGTTGAGGTTTGTGTGGGAAAAAGTGTGATGATGAGAGAAAAATCACGTCATAATAATGATACGTAGATGAATTACGGATTAAATTTTTGGTAATACCTACTCGACTATATGTATACTCAAATATTGATATCATCACTCCACACAAGATTAGCAACCAAATTGGTTGATTTACGTTGAGTACCTAACGTAAAAACTTTTGACATGCGTTTTCTGAGACGCGATTTCAAAAATCGAGTCATTAGAATTATCAGTATCAATCATCATGATTAGCGTAATCATTATCCGCTACAATGGGTTAAAACAAAACGTTTTAGATAGCCTTAAGATGAATAATGGCCAAAAATCAAACCTCCTATGGCAATGATTCCCGATCTAGGACACGCGCAAGGTCCACAGTAAAGAGCTAAGGTGTACCCTAAAAGTCAAATAATGGAGCATGTATACACAAACTAGCCTTGACTCAATTTTTCACCCGAAGATGATGTAATAACATTCAAAGCAAAGTAGTAAGTAAAGTTTTATTCTGCTATTTTTTATTTCCCCAAAAACAGAAAATAAGGCCTTTTACATGAAGTATTATGACGGGTGGCGGAAAATCCACCCAGGCGAGACTCAAACCCGTAAACCCGAGATCTTTGAGATACTCGCGGACAATTGCAAATATTAATTCAATCATAATGTGGAAATTCCACACATTATCACCAGAATCTTCTAAACATAGTCACATACTTAGCTAGGTCCAATTAATCGGGGTAATCTACGAAAAAGAGCTCCCAAGGGGTGCGTAAAACACAGAAGGTTTAGAACAACAGCTCTACAGAGTGATGCCTTCTTCGGGTGGAGCTATGCAAATATGGGGTATAATGCAACATTAAATACAGACGTATTTTTGTCATATCAATAAATTCAAATTAAGGATAATAAATGAACTCAATCACTCTAATGACGGCCTCAACGCAGACTTGAAGAACATAAATTAAGTTCGAATTCACTATCACCAACACAGTAACGCCTTTATCCACGTCATTGCACAGAAATGAGACAACACATTACTGCTCTGGCACGACTTCTGAGTTCTCGAGACATCTGATAGGAATCCACAATCAATTCGAGGGAAATGCAATCGGTGCCAAAACTTCCCCGCACCGACGTCATTCCTAATTCCCGTAGCATCGTCAGTCTAATCGTACGCTTCACTGGAGTCAGTGAAAGACATCCGTTGGACGTGCATTTGCGGATCTCTGGCACAAATTTTAAAGCTTTAGGACCCAAAAAAAGGGAATAAGATAATAATGTACATCATCCTTTGCAGCTCACATAAGCATCTCATCATAATCATAACTCATCCATTTCGGTTCATACCATGATTTATTTTAAATATCCATGACATAAACTCTAAGGTTTCCGGTTCTACTACGGGGAATTTCAGCATGTTGAAAAAAACCCTTTCTATTTCCACTCATTTGTTTTGACCCACCAAGACAAGTCGTCTTGATAATGACGCTTTTGCGTTGAAACCGTGGGCGACTAATATTCAACTCCCGAGTGGAAATTGAAAGTGTTAAAATTATTTTCAATATACTCATGACATAAATCTATCATTATATCATTGAATCAAGAGTTTCAAGTAGAGTGAAGTCTCGATTATCCGAGGTAATGTGGATAGCGGCCACCTCGGATGATCTAATAGTCGGACAATACAAAAGACGTATGAGCGAGAACAATTTACAACTAAAATAAGAAAATTACATGCTCAGCCGTATTTCATTTATTGACATCCTTAGGATGAAATAGCTCCGTGAATCGCTTTTATTTGGATATCGAATAGATTTCCAACCCCTGACGTTCGCCTGCATGAGCTAAACTGGCTTGGTACAGCCACAACATAAGGGTCTTCGAGTGAGTCTTCAGATGATACGGAAACTCGGTAAATCATGGCTCGGATAATCAACACTTCATTGCATTTCTAGCAGAATGACTTGAGTTTTCGGTTCAGTATTCGAACTTTAGGTTAAAATTATATTTAAATGTTTTTTTAATCTTAAACTCGGCGTGACACCTTGATAGCTGTTAGCAACCATTATAATGACGTATAAATATTATTCCAGAATCTCCAGAAGAAAATGTGTACTAACATAATCGAATGATTACGAAATACGTCACGTGTCATGACACTGCGTGTTAAAATAGCATTGAATTAGCAAAAACCGAACCGGTAAAAATAATATTTTCACTTTTTATACAAGTTTCACTGATAAGAGCACGTATACAAAGTTTCTTGCAAATCTGTACCTATACAAAAATCGCTCCAACCACCTTAAAAGAAGTACACAGCCACTCCAGACCCAAAACGAGAGGTTACGTGAATCAAACACAGCCATGAGAGAGGAAAGGGGAAGATTTCTCGAGTCCAGCGCCGATACGAAACCCGGAGTTCGAAGACGAAGCGGAAGACCACTCTCCGATACTTATGACGTAGTCTCCTCACGCCACTCCCCTCACGAACCTACTGGGTGTGGGGAGGGGGGAAGGAAAACCTCCTCCCCCTCCACAATTTCTCCTCCTTTTATACCTCCGGAGACGGACTACGCCACACGATCACCTCCCCCCTCCTCGAACACCTCCCAACCCTCTCCTTACCACCACCGACACCATCGTCTATTAGCTGCCGTGTTTCCAGCGGGATCGTTGACCCTTGGGGGGCGGTGGGGTGCGTGGAAGGGGTGGAGGAATGGCCAAGAAAGTGGGGGGGGGGGAAGAGTCCCCCGCCTTTCCACTCGCTTTGGATCCCCCCTCCCGGCCCCTGCCTCCTTTAAGCACTACTCTCTACTCCCAGTCCAACTCCCCGAGAACTTTGCTCGCGCAACCCACCCCCTTGACGAGACAGCCCTTACACCTTCCTACAACCTTCTATATTTCTACCTCCCTCTTCTCGTCTCAACCAACCCTCCCGCCCGCTTTGACTCCCAAGGGCTCTGTGTCTCGCCCACACACAAGGCACCCGCGCCCGACACAGCCGACGATGGCCGAATGTACTCCGCCGCTTCGATAAACGCATCGTCCACTGGAGGGGTGTGTGCGAGTTTGAACCGTTCGAGATAATTTCGACCACCACGTAACTAAGGAGTCACGTGGTGCAATCACGAAAGTTTCGAGATTTTGGTGCATTTGAACCACTCATTAAGATTTCAAGCAGTCTTCCCGATCAAGTTTTTCTTCACTAAAGACGCAAAGTGGAACGCGTTTCATTGAGTTTCATTCTGCCGTGTACGCAGGTCAGCAGACATAAAGGTCCATGCAATGGATGGGCTTAAACAAGGAAACCTGCAAAGTAATTGCCCCGCCTGCTTCAACAAAAATGTGTATACAAAGAAATCTTTGATATTTTAATATTATACATTGTTTACCACAGTTACAAATACTGTTTTAATTAAAATAACAAACCGTACATTAATTTCTAGTTTATTATTTACTTTATTCATAACGTTTTGGCTATTTCGCCAATATTTAGCCTGTTTCAGCAGGCTTTTTAACTAGTCCAATAACCACACCTGATAATGTCATAGGAATGAAGGTCACGCGCGCCTACAGGTATGGAGCAGGAGTGGTGCCTAGAGTACTAGCATCCTATCCCAAAGTTCGATTCCCGACCATGGCGGAGATTTTTCGATAGAAGCCCGATCCTTTGTTGAATGTCTAGCGGAGGACACTTCAAATGAAATACTCCGAGCTTATAATGAAACTATGGACCTCTCAACGCATTCCCCTACAAGTTGGCTAATGCCGACACCGCGCCGGGATTCTCTCCACCCTTCTTCCATACCCAAAATAATCATTCCTTAACCAACCTACTCGTTTTAATGACAAAAATGAATAATAACCTAGCCAGGAATGCGGGTGTTTTCCTACAGAGTTTTTTTTAGCTAAAGATTAGAGATAAACCCTTAATTTTTTCACATAAAGGTTATCATATTTCTTCTATTTGCTAATATTTTAAATAATTTCAAGTTAAATTATACTGTGTGGGCTTCACGACGTGTAGGATTATTGGCCATGCGAATTCATGTCTTTCTTCATTGTACAAATTTCTTCTAACGAAGTTTAAGCTGCTGAACTTCCTTTTCTCTAAACTTGATGATTCTTATTTCTTCGATGTTTTCATTTCATGTCTATATTTTTCTGTTTAATTGAATGTTTGTATTTCGATCTACCATGTGACATGAACTTAGGTGGAAGAGGGGGAGTGTCAACATCACCCAACGTAATTACGCCATTCATCTACCCATCAATATAACTACACGCGATTACGATAAGGTGACGTGGAACATTTGGGCATCACTAAATTAACGACAGTGTCACAAATGGGGGAAAGAAAAGCGTCAACTCTCGCCTAGCAACCCAGCCGACAGAGCTCAGTCTGCCGAGGGTGTTAAGTGACAACCCACTCACCCGAAACGCGACGACCGTAGCACGCGACGGGGAGGAGACGGCTTGCATCGGTTACAAGTGATCTCTTTTGGAATGACGAGGAAGGAGAGAGACACCGAATACGCGCTCAAGAACCATCCAAGGTCGTGTATCGCCTTATATTCCTTTACCGCGATTACCTAAGAACTCGCGATGTGGCCACCGTGGGCGCATTCGAGGGGATTCGAAGGGGCAATTAGTTCCCACCGACAAAATCTGAGAGCTCCACTGTCTCGGGCTCAACTCTGTAATTCCATGAGTTAAATGATAAAAACGCTGAAAATATCCACCACTTGATTCATTTCGGCACTAACTAGTTTGCAACGCACTGGCGTACTTTTATCCCAGTGTAACTGAAGATGAACCCTTCGCGTTGAAAACTATTGAGTACTGAAATAAATCAAGAGATGGAAATTCTACCGGTACCGTTTTGCTACAAAATCTTAAGAAAAAAAACTATGATGGCAGTCACCGGATGTAAAGGTCTTCAGTTTATGATGCGGAAAATTTATGACAAACTTGGTAATATCTAGATAACATTTTTGAGTGACAAACTGTAACAAATAATAACATGCACCGTTAGCATTCAGACAGGAAACCATGTCTGATAGGTGCAGATGAGTCTTTTTGCAAAAATACGGAAGTCCCAAGCACAGCCGAAATGTCAATTACTAGCATGGGTAAAGTTTTCCTGATAACAAATACTATTTATCTTGCAATCCAGTAAAACTTGATTATGAGTACACTGCATTTTTGCCGTTAAACATCGTATTTAATTTGTGTAAACATAATTATAGTGACTCCATTTAGCACTACAGCGACCATATTTCAACACAAACTCATCAGTTATGCTATATTCAGATTCAGAACCACCCTCGATTTCCCTATCCTACTAGAAACACAATATACAATGCAATTAAAATAATAATAAAAATCGAGCTATGTGCCACTGTGTAAGCTAAATAATAAGTATGTCTCTCCAGGATTTCACAACGCAAAAAGGAAAAATCAAAGACATTTTAGAAGACGTATTCCATTCATTTGATATAGCCTCGACAAGCAACAGAAAAAACCGAAGTTGAATGGCAAATAGCGTAATCAGAATTGGAAGTCACGAGCCAGGAGATGAGGGGGTTGATCTCCAGAGTGTATGTATAATTACAATGGGCTGAATTATCGGCAAAATGTGTGCGACGTCGATCACCTGCAAAATGCTCGGATGGCGCCACGAAAAATCGCAAACGTCACGGCCACATCAAGAGTAGACTGCAAACGAATAAGAAAGGGGACTTGGAAAAGCCAGGCGACTCCACCCTGATGCGAGCGAGACATTCAAAGATTCGTTGCACTGCCCCACCCAATACAATTCTCTCCGGTGCCTTCTTTCGCAACGCCATTATTAAGCTGTTTGTCTTTCTTAACCAACCACCACCTCTCCCCCCCCTACACCAATCCTGAACGCCTACGGCAACTCTCCCGTAAGAGCTAAAATAAAAGAGCTTTGGATTAATGCACAGGAAATTTCGCTTATGCACGATAAGACCCGATTAGATACTCCATCACAATATATCTTGACACGTCGTTACTCTGAAATATTACCTTTGTCACATCAAAACATGGTGGGGATAAAGCACCCGCAAAGACAATGAAATGCAAGAATCAATGTAAAGTCTTAGGCCCAAGCGCAGGACAACACAACATATTTCACATACACATGGATGGAGTTCATTCACTCTAATTTGACTTTTCCAGGGTTTATAATAATTTTTTAATGGCGCTTCATGATTTTCACGTTTCAATTCCAATTTGTTACTATGGGAACTTCAGTAAAAACGAGAGAAAATCATGGCGCAAGAGGCAATTTCCAGAAAGAGTAACTTTTCAAAGCGAAAAATAATATGAAACTATTTATTGAATATTACCCCACAGCAATATCTGTTCATATGCGCTTGCTCTTTCCGCCATACAGGACAAATACTTGACATTCAAGCAGCAAGATCGAACATACAGACTTCACAATCAATGCAGACAGGCCAACTCTTCAACAAACTTCGAATCATTGCTATTTTTGTATCCTAAGACTGGTTCACAACAGTCCTCAGATCCTTCTTATTCTAAGTACGCACTTAAACTCCCTGATACGAGTTGATTCCTTCCATGCATCCATCCCTTGTTCTTAAAACGGAGCATTTTCTAGTATTTTTCCCTATGTTTTAGAAGGGAATGCCCCGCGAAGAAGACTAAGGTAAAATCAAATGCATGGACTAAATCAAATATTAAACATTAAGGGCACATCATGTTTTTTTCATTCTTTCAAATATCTTGCAGAATTAGTATCGCATTATTTCTGTACACGGCAACATTTCACTGTATTCAAGAATTCTTTGTCTCAGTAATTTTCGTTTTTGCATTTATAAATTCTTAATAGATTCTGGTAAATATATAAATTTTATAATGGTGAAGGTTTGCCAGGTTTCATACCACGTTGACCAATGTCTGAAGACGACACTTTCGCAAACATTCAAACCAGCTTCCTCAGGTCTGAAGGCTTTCTTCAGACTTGAAGAAGCTAACTGGAATGCCGGCGAATCCGTCGTCATAGGTCATAAATCAACGCAGTTGGAAACCCGGAAAACCTTCACCATCTTGACGTGTCCGCGGAAGCATTCATTCCATATATTATAAATATTTGAAGAACTTACATAATGTCCTCGAAATACATTCACTGCGAGCCGAAACAAATGAATGAACCAGCCTAGCAAATGAAATTAAGCGGGGAGGACACCAAACACTTGAATGAGAACGACGTCTCTCCTTCAAGAAGTGGAACCGAGGACTTGCAAACTACTCGCATGGCATTCACTTCCTCCGCTACGAACCGTATAGACTACACCGATGGTCATCGGGCGGTTATATCTCAATTGCAAGTCGACCAATTAACGAGTGCTCATCCGTGGTTAAATAGGCGACCTTTGCCCGCCCCACACCGTGAGATCCCGGCCGAGGTTTTTCTCGAATCCTTCCGCTCCGAGGATAACCGTGAATAATCCCGGGAGGTCGCGTGATGCGATACCCCCAACCCCCCTCCCCCCCCCACACCCCCGCCACTGAATGTACGGACGAACCCTTCCTTCCCCCCCTCGGCAACTGCACCGATTAACCCTCTTCGCCCCCGATCACGATCCGAGCAAGCACAACATCCGCTAAGCACGAGTGAGAGGGAGAGATAGATTGAACCATTTTCAAGGCCTCCCCCCGTATGCTCCCGCCGCAACGAGGCCGGGATGGGAGGCTGTGCGCGGGGGACGCAACGTGACGCGTTTATAATGTCACCGGAGTCGGGTCGGGGGAAGTAAAAAGAAAAAGCACGAGGCGTGACGGGCGGAGGCGGGATCCATAAAGCCCGATCACGCGTACGCGTGCGCTCGGCTCGTTCGACGAAGACTCCGGCCGTCCGAATTAATTCAAGCGTGATAACTCGATCGGCTTACCACCACCATTCTTTTGGGTTTCCATCAGAGTACCCCGCCGCGGCCACGCGTCATACACGACATCACCGTGAACAGATGGAACTGAAATTGAAATTCGCCCGGTCCTAACGCACCCACTGACTCAGAAATAAGGCGTGATTGGAGTTAATAAAAGAGTTCTGTTCGTCGTATATTTAATCCAAACCTATGTCGAGGCTCTGTGTGAAGCTTATGAGTATAACACCTTCATATATCGACATGTTACCGGCCGGTCACAAAACCCCCAAACTGAATGAACAGTGGCCTACTCATAGTATGTCTCCTATCCTTTGACTTACTTGAATAGGGTGACCCTACCAGGAGCATAGCAGCTCTCGGGGTCTTTGGGGCACACCGATGTCCTTAATCATAACCTTGGGGGCACACAAACCGCTCCACCACGATAAAGTGGTAGCCCATGGAGCAGAGCAGAAAGACTGAGGAATACAGATAGACATAAGGAAAGAGCTAGGTACTCATTCCATTGCACAAAAAATAGAAGAATATAAAGCACAATGTAAAGACCATATGATGCGGATACCAAGAGAGAAAATTCCAAAGAAAGCTATGGGAAAGCTATAGCCATCAGAAAAGATAAGAATCGGAAGACTAAGGACCAGAAGGTGAAAGTGAAGCCGGAACAGGCATAGAGCCTTATCCTGAAAGGAAGCAAAAGAAAGAGTTTCGGGGAATTCCAGAGAGAAATACGTAGGACATGTCCGACGCAATGACGCGCACGGAACACATTGACACATCACCATTATGGGTCATTAGCATTTAATTATATGGGATTTCAAATCCAATCCTCGCATTAGCTGGTTAGGATTTATCTTTTTAAAATCACAAGCATTCTTAAGGAGGGTGATTTCAAGAGATTAATTATAACACAATTGTCGGAAATTCGACTTAAAAGATGCCTTTAAGGTGTGCCAGGGTAACCCGGTCATATATAATGATCCTCTCATTCAATTATTCCACAAGTAATATCAGGGAGCCTTATTAGGTCAAACTGACGACGACGGCCACACCAAACAAAAACATTTACACGCTGTACAAAATATAAATTCTATGGATCGGACACATGGACTATTGGAAAAGCAGACCGGAAAGGAGTTTTCGAAACCTGGTGTTGGAGGTGGTTGCTGAAGAGCAAGAGAACGGATAAAATAAGAAATGCAGAAGTAGACAGAAGATAAGAGAAGGAAAGGACCATATAGAACACTATAGAAAAAAGAAGGAGAGGAGAGGAAGCTTGTGGCAGAGGTTTGGAGAAGGCAGAAGAGATGGATGGAGGAGGTTTTGAGAGAAGAGGGCATGTTGAAGAGAGTGATAGAGGGGAGAACACTGGGGAAGCGTGGAAGAGGAAGGAAGAGGATAGGAATTCTGGACGAAATAAGAGGAGGTAGAAAATATGAAGAATTGAAGAGGGATCTAATAGCGGGCCATCCTTAGGAGGGAAAGCGAGACAATGTGTATGAAATTGGGATGCAGAATGGGAACTGTCCAAGAACCTACCAATCAGCTGGTAGAATACTTGAATGAAAAAAATAATCAAGCGTGGCTCTTCGTCCTCAGCGCGCGGATTCATCGCGAAAAGAAACGAAGTCAATCCAACCGTAGAGCAAGATGCAGCAAGCGACTTGCACAAAGTTTCTCACGAAAAAGTCATAAATCCAGTCAACCGTCTCCTAACTGGTTTCCTAGGTTATTGCATCGCTTGCGGTCAATTAAAAGACGCGAAAGAGAGGAAGTTCTGGGAATAAAGATCTTGTATCGGGTGAAAAAAATATTACTCATTGATACGAGAGAGAGTCGTTCAAAACGAGAAAAAGCAACATCCTCCGTGAAAGGGGAAGGCTTTGGAAAATAACTTACCTCCGACTGATTTACGCCTATAATCACCTTCTACTGAAAATTCTTCATTCTCATTTTGTAATTACCCCAATTAATGTTTGCACAAAAAATACCGCATCCTCATGGTAAATCTCATAAAATGCTCTATTTATTCATTGGTCGTTCAATCATAAGATTGGTTGACGGCAGCCTCTCATTTTTCCCTATCTAATGCTAGTTCCCTTACTCCATGATAGTTCTACTTATGTACTTTCCTCTTTACTAGATATTTATCCCTTGGCCTTCCTCTTGGGGCTCTTCTCTCTATTTTTCCTCCAGTTACATTCCTCACTAACTTGCTATGCCTCAAGAGAGTGCCCAATCCATCTGGTTCTTCTTTCCGGTATACTGTTCCATATGGTTCTTTCCTCTTCTACTCTTCTGAAAACTTCTTCATTTCCTATTTTAATCGTCCATTTGTTCTTCAGCATCCGCCTCCGACACCAGGTTTCGAGTGCGTGTTCTTTTATGGTCTGCTTTGAAAAAGTACTACTATAAAATAATAATATAATTAATGCAATTAAATACTACATTACTAAATTACTAGCTTAAGTTTATGAAGGGTTTGGCGTTTTCCTGGCGAAGGATGCTGCTGAAGTCTTTTCAGGTTTCCCACCGGGTCAGAAAAGTGACAACTGCCAACATTTCTACAGCTCACTGGGGCATAGTGATCAGAGCTATTGCTAATAACCATTCAGCCCCGATGACGATAGCGGAGCTAGCCATCTAAACGTTGGAAGCGGCCGCTTTTCTGACCCGGTGCTAACCCCGAGAAAACTTCATCAGTAACTTAAAATAAGCAAACTTAAATGTGAAAAAATAAAAATAATAATATCATTAATTTTTTTAAGAGAAGACAAAAACCATTTTGAAAAGAAAAAATAATTGCCCGCTCTTCTGGCTACTGGGACCGGCTCATCAAGGAGGACATCGAGATCCGGAGAGAGACACGAAACTTTAACCATGACTCCGGTTACAACCTAGGTCACAACTGGAAACCCATCGTCAAGCTTATGGGAGAGTCAAGATCCCCGGATGTTACCTAATTTTCCCGCCTAAATTTTGGATCTGACCCACCCATGGGGTATATATTGACCTCCGTCTCTAGCCAAGGCACTCACCTTTGCCCTGAGGACGATGCTCGACTCGAGCATCGAAACGTTGGCCGCCATGGACCTAACTACCCGGAGCAAACCCCGAAAGATCGCTGACGTGAAAAAATAAGTAAAATATGGGAGAGCGTGTATAAAGCAATACATGAATGTAACAGAAGCGAAAGAGGTATGCAAGGATTGGGCATTGAGGAGGAAATTACTGAAAGAGAGCCAGTGATCTATAGTAACAGCAATAGCTAAGTTCTCTGACTTAGCGTACCCCGAAAGGGAATGGCGGGATGGTTATGTACGTATGTTTACATTCAGATTGCTTTTATGCCGAGCACCCAGACATTTCCATGGAAAATAATGTCATCCATCAGCTCACAACGGGCGTCGCGTGCGGAAAATTCCTAAGCACGCGACGGCAAAAACCAAAACCCCATAACCCTATTTACAGGAGACTACCCTTCCCCCCCCCCCCCCCGTGGCGTGGACGACGCCCAAAATTCCAGCGGATGAAGACCGCCGGGTGGTGGCGGAGGTGGTGACACGGACCCCACCCTCTGCGACCCCCGCGGGCACGCGAGGCAGACTCGGTCACTGTGGAAAAACAAAAGCCCGGGCCGGTAACGGGGAAGAGAAGGTGGGACACGACAATGTCATGTAAGGACGGCAAACCCTTTTGACGTATGCCGAGATCGGGAGGGCAAATTACGCGGAAAATACATCCGCAGTCCACTCCGGATACACGCTCCATTCCGGGAAAATCGAGAGTTTTCCCGCGAAAAAAGTCTACTTCCCCGAACTCGCAACGCACGAAGTGCATTATCTTTATGAGCCCCGACGGTAATTCATTCTCATTTGCCTCTTTGACTCGCTTTTAAGATTTAATGCAGTTACGCCGACATTCACAAAGGCGAAAAGATATGCCAGTCTCGACTTGCAGTATGATTCACAAAATAAATTATTAATAAAATCCAGGAGTTGAATACTGTGTAAATCCGGCAGAAGCACTCGAACTTTATGTCCCCTGGAGGAAGGACGAGGCACTTGAAGGTTGTTTTTTCAAACCATTATCTCCCCACAGAACACGCGCTAATGTGTGCCGCTCCTATTCTTGCGCCATCTTTCAAATATACACCAAAGAATGTATATTTTCACCTGGAAAAATTTTGGAATTTTATATTCTCTGGACAATAGTAAACCTGCTATGGTTTTTCTCCATGCATTATCAGGATCATTTGAGACCCTCTCACCGAGTGAAAAGTCATTCCTAATTGCATCATGAGGTAGGGCTAGTTCAGGTGCTACTGGTTATCGCTATAATTAATTCTACTTACTCTGAGAGCAGCCGCGAGGGCGTGGTTAGGTTAGGGACATGGGCCGCGGGGTTAGGGACATGGCCCGCGGGGTTAGGGACATGGGCCGAAAATAATGGAGGGTAAATGATCAAAGAATTGGAAGTAGGGAAGTACGAACATTGTGGTTTGTTTTGGTGGTTTAGTATCTTCCGCTGCATTTGTAAGTATTTGTGATTTATGCGTCGGAAGAAGGAATTCATATAAAGCGGTTCGACGGCTTATTTCTGTTTTTTTTTTATATATCTCTCGCCTGTTCCACAGAGCTAGTCTAAGTGTACTATAATCCTCCGAGTAGACTTTGGAACTCCAATGGTTTAAACTTTTCAGTAACCTTATCCTGGCGTATAGCATCAGAGTCTCTGCTTAGTGGCTACAAAACCAGTCACCAAAGCCTTGTCACATTTTCTGTTCTCTTGAAAGACTTCTTACCTAAACAAGCGACTTATTGTTTTGTATTTGGCCAAGCTGAAGCATATTTGACCTTTACTCTACTTTAGTTAACAGGATCTAGTGAGCTCCTCTCATTCTACGAAAGAGTTGGCATTTGCATCTTGAGTTTGGATCAGTTCAGGTGTTCTTTTCTGCTACATCGCTGACTGCCTTCGCGTGTGCCCCATTATTTGTTCCAGGGGACAACTCGTTGGAAAGGAGTTGCTCCTCCATTGGCATTTTTCACCTTCACCGCACAGTTATTCCTTGAATAAAAGTCAACTGGGAATTTATTCCAGTCCTTCGATAGCCTCATGAGATCCTTTCGAATGGAACGAAAGCCCATTGAACGAAAAAACTTGCAATGCTAATTGATTCAAAGCAATGACGCAGAACTCGATAAAGTCATTCCACCTCGAAACAGTAACTTGAGTTATATAGCTTGAGTTGAATTTAGTTTAATATTGTAAATGCGACATCCTTGAAACAAATAGTCTTAAATTTGAACTTCGATAATTTTGTCTTCATTTTCGAGCTTAAACAGTGATGGGTTATTGGAGGATGAAGAAGAAACCAACTCCTCGACTTATGTAATGAATGTAGTTATGATCAATATTTATTAACTTTATTAACGCCGAAGGACTTTTTCCCGAAGGGTTACTCTTTTCATTACTGCCTGTTTGATAAGTTCCAATGCATAAACGGATGCACTTCAGTTAAATGTAGCCCCAAGAAATTTTTTTCGACTTATATTTTTTTAAAACTATAAAAATGTGCACTCAATGACCCACAATTACCGCTCCGACCACCTTAACGCAGGGAGAAAAACAAATTGCGAACCCCAGTTCAGAGACAGAGAGACGGGCGGGAGGGAGGGTGGAGAGAAAGAGGAATTAGGCGGAGGACTTGGCGAAGGAAGTGCAGCGAAAAAAAACACTTTCATTTGAGTATTCTCCCAGCTGATTGATAGGTTTTTCATCCCAATTTCTGAAAAATTGTCTCGTTTTCCCTTCTAAGAATATCCCACCAATGGGACCCTCTTAAATTTCTCATTTCTTCTGCCTCTTCTAATTTCGTACAGAATTCCAATCCTCTTCCTCCATCTTCCACACTTCCACAGTGTTCTCCCCTCTGTGATCCTCTTCATCATGCCCTCTCCTCTCAAAACTTCCACTATCTATCTCTTCTTTCGTCTCCGAACCTCCGCCACCAGCTTCCTCTCCTCTCCAACCATTTCCAATACCTCCTCGCTGCAAGACAAAAATCGACCCGCAAATCCACCAGCTCACTTGCACTTCCCCCATAAAATCCCTCTTCCCTTCCTTTTACACACCCCAACAAACCCATTCTACCTCCACACTCCTTCCCTCTTTTTAAGTAGCTGTTCTCCGCTCCACCCCGGGGGCAGAGGACGACGCCAGACGGACGGCGCGGAGCGACCCCGGTGGAGTCAACCGAGCATTACATTTCACCCACCCACCTCAAGAGAGAGTCCAACCTTTCAAAGTCAGTGCCCGCTGGCCACGCCCACCCGCGCAAAATATAAAATAAATAAAAAACACTCAAACCCCTTCCTGTTCCCACACCTTCTGCTACCTCCCCCCAGACAGGGGGGAAACAGGCCTTATATGTTATCCCGGCCAGCCATTTCCACACACGCCTTGATTCATCGCCGACAAAAACAACGAATACACAGCTGCATTCCAGCTCAAGAGTATCCTTATTAATAATAATAATGACGCCTTTATTCAGAGCGTAATTAGGGATATGCAGCCATAACTTACATCTAACCCTGTCAGATCACATTAACAGCCATACTCTGAGTGGAAGAAAACCCACCCATGCGGGACTCGAACCCGCGACCTTAGGATTAGCGGACTCAACCCCACCGCCACCGAGGCCGACATATTATTTGGATAATCAACCGGTCAAGTATAGGTTCTAATGGAAGAGAGTAAAAATCCTGGAGAATTTTACAGGCGCAGGACCATATCTCCTTGCACCATTTCTTTCTCCATCTCAGCATACGTCCAAACTCTCTCCTTCCCATCCATTAAGGCTATTATTTTACTTCCCTTTTGCCCTGACCCAACATCCTCCCCTCTATCACGGCCTTCAGCAACCCATCGCCCTTCATTACCTGTTCCAACCACCTATTCTGCCTCCCTATCTCAATTAAAAATTTCCTCTCCTCACACACCATACCGAGCACCTCCTTGTTCGTCCTCCTCTCCGTCCACCGCACTTCCTCCATTCCCCTACACACCCACATTTCAAACACCTACAGTCTCTTCCTCTATCCTCAGGGTCCACGTTTCTGCACCACACAGCACTACACTCCATAATTCACTCTTGGTCAACCATTACTCGACACCCTTCCAAAATGTTCTCCGTCATTAGGCCCCTCTGCCTCCTATCTCTGAACTCTGTTTACCATTGTTATTCTCATATCAAGAACACTCATCAGAATTGTGTACTCCACCAGCTGATTAGTAGGTTTTCGCTCCTACCTCAACTTCTTCTTTTCACGGTCATTTGTTAACTATCGTACACTTACTTGCTCGCCACTGAGTCTCTCATAAGTCCCTCCTACGCTCTGCCTCTTCTTTTGTCTTCTTATCTTTGTCTTACCTATTCTAAAAATCTTATTCTCTTCCTAACCCTTCCCCACTCGTCCCACATTCAACCTGCCTTCAACTCTGTGTGCGTCTTCCAACCACTCTTTCTGCATCCTCCAATTCTCCACCAACCCAAGTACACCACAACTCCTAACACTTCCTCATTTGCCTTAATTACAACCACGCTTACCTTCTCATTCATCTCAACATCCAAAAACGTTTCCAGTCTAGGCACATTTTCTTTCCACCCAATAGCCGTATTAGTTTCCGACTAATATAACGCAACGCTTCATATCAAGGTTTTGACTAATCTCTTCTTTACTATTTTTTCGAAGAGTAGGTACTTATCAAATCACTTACCTTAGTAAATGTTGTATCAGTCAATTCAGTACAACAATTTATGTCAAAACTACGAAACCAAGTCTCGCCCTCAACACCTACCAGATTCTTCAACGATGTTATCAGTAACATTATATATCCGCTATTCACATCTCTAAGATCGTTTCACGTGGAACATGCATAAGAGAAACGCCCCGATTCCAATATACGGAAACACACACAGGGTAATCACTTCAAACTACCCGTTACAACTGTTTGCTTCTCGTAAAAAACACTCCTCCCAAATTGGAACGCATGAGCTATTGCTAGCAACAGACTAGGGGTTCCTAAAGATCTCACTTTGACCGTCCCTGATATTTAACTGTTTCTGCACCTCTGAGGGCGTCTAACCCTAGGAAATATTTTTTTCCAAAAAATCGACGAAGTTGGAAGAGAGGAGGATGAATGAAGAGGGGACGTCAAACGGAAAGGGCACTTTATTTTAGCGGCCCGTAATTATTGGGCGCCCGCATCCAGGAAGGAACGGAAGTCCAAGGTTCCTAATTACCTATTAAGGGTGGCTGCCTGCCTTTTGCGCTTCAGGAGAATTTTAGAGAACAACATCGTCCACACGGAAGGAAGGAATTCAATGGCAAAAAATTAAAAACGATCACGAGGAAGTTAATTACATCATTTTCAAGATGTAGTGGACACTTTAAAATTTAGGGTTAAACATGGGTTGTTAAATGGGCACCTACAGAGACTCGCATTTTAAGTGGTTCCAAGTCATTTAGCCAAAATCATAGGTCAAACACGGATGCACATATCAAAGTGAAGTTTTAGAGAAAAATCACCAGAAAAAATTGAAACAATCACTACATCCACACTAACTTCACACGGGAATATTTGGGCCCAGCTAATCGAAAGATAAATTGAACCAAAGATGACTGAAAACATCAATACCACTCCTTAAAGCTAAGGAGTAGAGATAAAAAAATTTTCAAATACTTGTACGAGAAACCCGTAAAAATTAATTTTAAAATCCTTAGTAAGTTACGTCTTTGGATTAAGATAGCAGGTCAAAGCAGGGCGAGAAGCTATTTATAAATAATCACACAGCCAATTCTGACAAAAGCGAAAAAAATAAGTATTACGGTACCGCTACACGCTCTATCACGCACAAAAGCAAAGTTGATGAGCGACAAAACTTCAATCCACCTCCCTTATCCCTCGACACAAAACAAGGGACCGATGCGACCCTTATCTCCTTTTTTAAAATAGCTATAAATCTAGCGGTACCGGATTTAAAAAAACATAAACGCAATGAGTAAGAGCTCCTCCTTTTATTACAAAAAAGAAACAAGAGTGATCCTTTCCCTTTGACGCAGTAACCCATTCATAACGTTTCGGGGCGACGAGGAAAGCCAAGTCCTCTTTTTTTTCTCGACTTCGAGCGAAAACTTTTAAAGAAGGAAAAATGGGAATACGGGAGGAGATACTACACCTAACACGGACGATGGACCGTCTTGGAAACAAGAAGAAGAAGCCCTTCCCTTCCTGACATCGACTGAAAAACCGGTTCCTTTCATTTCCTTTAAGCAATTGCTTTAACGCCGCCGTGAGCGCCCGGGAAGCGGTAGAAAGAGGAAGGCGCTTGGGAGACACACACTTAACAGGGAACAAGCGGCGCGCAGAGGAGAAATAAAATAACAGAAGACGGGGCCTTTCCAGTGAAATTATCTCTCTATCCGAGAAGAGGGCCGCAAGGGGAGCCGGGAGAAGCAGGGAGAAGAGGTAAGAGAACCGGAAGAAGGATGACCTCTGGCCCTAGCCCGAGAAAGCCACTCGAAGTCGATGTCCACGGGCTAAGAAGAGCCTCTGATGCCCACGCTGTGGGTCGTGCGGTATAGCGAAGATGAGACGAAAGGGAATCCTTAAAACCCCTATACGCACGGGAACACTTACTGTGCCAGAATCGGCATGCAATCCTACGCCCGGGGATGTTGGATGGAAAGGCGGCAACTGATAGAGAGCAGCATTTAACCAATGTTTACACATGAGACCACAGGCGGAGACCAATCCATGGAATCAGTAAAAGCGTGGGCTCTGCGTATGAAACGGACGACGTTCAGATTTTATTGGCGGTAATTGGCGTTGATAGATATATTATGCATTTTGTATTTGACTCGAGTTAATTGATCATCATTGTCATTATCATGCATTATAACAGGACACTTTCCAATTCAATTTTTACTTTGCACACGAATTAAACCAACTAAGTCGACAGTGATGCAAAAAAATGACAACCGTCTTGTGGAGCACTTGGAACACACATAAGAAAGGGGATCAGGCCTCGCCTTCGCCATGGAGAGCCTGTTGGAATTTTGAATAGGCTCAATAAGAGGTGCTAAAGACTAGCAACTACAGGGAAGGAAGAGGGTCTGAAAGAGTATTCGAGAAGGCACAGCGGGGAGCATCCGGGTTTGAAGTAGAGAAGTCGAGAGAGAGAGAGAGAGAGAGAGGCAGCATAGGGAGAAAAAATATAAAAATAAAACGACCAAGGCGGGAAGTAGAGAAGAAAGAAGAGTCGAAGGAGTAAACACCATGGGAGGCCATCGAGGGACCCGTCAAGCAACGTTGCCAAACTCTACACGCCTCCCTCCATGGGCAGGAAGAAACCCCCTTCCCACCTCGGCTGATGTGATATTAAAACGCACCGGTCGGCCATGAATACCTAAGCGACCATAGTCGCAAGAACGCGTTGTTTATAAAATCAGAAGTGGTTTCCCCTTCCGGATTTTCCGAATTCCTCACCAGTGATTCCTCCCGTTTGAAGAATGAAGGAAGAATGGGGGGTGAGGGGGCGAGGTTGAATTGCTGGGGCAGGTGTGTCCGCCCCTGTCCGGGGGGACCCATAACAATTATTTTTTCGGCATCGGGGGAACTGATGATTTTCGGGGGCCGTGAAGCAGCAACACACTGCGGCAATCTCTTCCGCTTGATTGATCGCCTTGACATCCGGAACAGTGACGTTCTCCTCGAATGGGAGGAGCCGTGGAAAGTAAAATACGTGAACGAGAGGGAACGATCAAAGAGCCCAAGATCGGGGATCATCAGCGAGGATTCATTGAAGGGAAAGTAGGACGGGCTTGTCCTTAGCTACATACGTAGGTATACTTAAGCCAGTTCTCGACGATAATAATTGGAAAGAGTGCTTTATTCGAACCTGAGGGAAGATGCCCAAAATAAAAAACGTGAAATAATTCCCCCGTCGTAATCAGAAGCGAACTAGGCGGCTGCCAAGGGCTCAAACCTCGGAGGGGTCCCTGGATAGGGAAAGAAACCATTCAAATTGAGGACACAGGACACGGAAAATTATGTCAATGCCACACAGGCTGGCGCATAAGTCTATAAAGTAATCTCACCTCTTACACATTTTGGCTTTTACCAAAGAACAGACCGATTAGTACAATTTCACAAAGTTTTAAAACGATAAAATTTACAAAACTCAAAATTTTAATTGCAATAATATTTATGATATAAATAAAAAAATACTGCATCAGCATTCACATTCCACGGGGGCACGATCAATTTTAAACGTTTTGTGCAATTATCAACATTCCCCTGTCAATGACGTTGGATTAGAAGATCCTCCCAGCAAAGCACCGCACGACACTTAAGCGTGAGAACTAAAGCATGTTTATCTGCGATAAGGTGGCCAGAGAAACAATGCGTGCTGCTTTACCTCGCGAAACATAAGTTCCTATTGAGTTGATTCGAGGACTTGACGACCAACTGTGACCTCCTACCACAGAGTCAACGAGCTAGAACAAAAGACTCCCACACACACACACACACCCCTACTGTTGGTATCGTTCCAAGGCGTTGTGTTCGAAACAGACCACTCGATGGATACAGTAAATATGATCCTCCGAAGCTGGGAATAGCCCAAACTTTCCGAAGTCACGAGCGTGACACGTGGATGCGAATCCATTTCGAGTCACGAAACCGAGAGCCTAAATCGTGTTTCCCGAGGAAAATAGCCATAAATAAAAAGGATAGACCAAAAACATGAGTTTGAGTTACCGCTGCCTTCAAATCTGTAAACACTCCTCTGGCTTGGATGTAGAGTGCAACCTCGTCCGGCCGACAAACAGCCGATTCCCTAAAAGGTGGCCAAACATTGAAAAAACAAAGTTGGCATAAAACTTTTTCGAACACTACGCTGATTAGAGTGAAGGTGGAGGCGTTGACGTAACGAGAAAGGTGCACCGGCGCTGATAAACCAATAAAAAAGTGACATCCGCGCACGTAAGAACTGTCACGCAAGAAAAGAAGAGTTCGTACGCTCGTTTCTAAATAACGCCACAAATCGTATGCTTCGTCGATTTTCAATTAGTAAAATGAGAAAATTTTTTTCATCAAAGTAATACACCGGTTAAAGGTAATGGAATGAAAGGTTTAATGGAAGTCAGCAAACATCCACCAAATTTTTACACGTGCAGGGCCCTATATACCGCTTGCATTTCTTTCTTCATCTCAGAGTAAGCCCTACCTTCTTCACCCCGTCCATAAAACCTATTCTCTTTATTCCCCTTCCCCGCTTGCCAAACATCCTCCCCTCTATCACGGCCTTGAGCGACCCTTCGCCCCTTATTACCTCCTCCAACCTTCCTTGCCTCTTCCTATTCTTATCCAGAAGTTTCCTTTCCTCATCAACCAAGTCAAACACTTCCTCGTCAGTCTTCCTTTCCGTCCACCGCGCCTTCGCCATCCGCCTCCACACCCAAATCTCGAACGCCTGCAGCCGATTCTCGCCCTCCTTTCTCATAATCGACACTTCGGCCCCGTACAACGCTAAACTCCATATCAAACTCTTCACCAGGCTCTTCTTCATATCCTTATCCGGTTCATTACTAGGAAAAAAATCTAAATTTTTCTCATAAAAATTGCTCCTGAATGATAGTCACATTATTTAAAAATGTTTCTTTTTAAAATTATGACAAAATTTCTCATTAAAAAAATTGAATAAAAATATCAAAAATCTATACAATTCAGCCAAGTTGGCACCACTGTGCGACGCCATCCTCTTCCTTTCACGGTTGATTATACCACGATTACACAGCATGAATCACACGGCATAGGATGGACATCTTTTCTAGCGCTGAAGGAGAGTATGCACTGGAAAACGCTTGGCAAGCATCGCCATAACATTTGCACCACGATCACAAGAGTAGCCAAGTCCTCTGCCGTCCGTCAAAAAATTTAAAAGTTAATTCGTACGCCGCCGTACGAATTAACTTTTAAATTTTTTATCTGTCGTCGTCATACTGCCGAGATTCAAAGCCGAAAATAATTGAGCAAGCAAACATCAACGACACAATTACTCGCAGCGGCAAGATCGCAAGGTAACGGTTTTATAGATCAATACAAACAAAATTAAATATTACAATTCCTTATTTCATCAGCATAAACATCCTACTAATTGGTTAGGAGATACTTAGAAAGACCAGCCTAAATTTCTAAGCTATTTTAAACTTTTCGGTTACAAAAATATTTGCTTTTCCAAAATAAAACCATTTAAAATTCTAGGGTCCAAATCACGACTTCTATCCTTTCCCACAATTGTATAACCTTCCCCATCTATCACCCCTTTCGTAATGCCGTTACCTAACTTGCTGCCTCCTAATTTCTCTGATCATCTTGCATTCCTCTCCTACCATGTATGACACTCCCACATTTGTTTTCACCTCCTCCCAGATCGGTCTCTCTCACTCATCCCCATTTCCATATAGCATTCAAGACTAGCCCGGGGTCACATGAATGCGAGAATTGAAGTCCCGAAGGTCCTACCTTTCAATTATCGTGCGTATCTCACAGGCGCAAGGCATCATTGGAGCCCACGGCCACTTGATTTTCAGGATTACCGCGTAGCTCACCTAACTAGTCCGGCCCCTGACGTACGGAGAAGGCTTGAGACGAGGAGCTCTATGTGCGTTTCCTTTTAATTGGGCTATAGTAACAATTAAGCACAGGTATTCGTTTAAATCAGCTTACTCTATAGTACAACTTTCGCCGGGAAATACTATTTTTTTAAATCCCAACTGGGGGTAAATAGTTTTATAATATACCTGTATATTTCAGCAGACTACCAATCCAAGATTTCGTGTTAATCAAGTGAGCTTTCACTATTATTCTGCGATAGCAATCCGCAGATCGGGTACAAAAACTTCTTAGATAGAATTATCTCCACAAAGGTGGGCATGAGAAAATTTGGCCATTAAAAGTGCAAAACGTCATTAAAATCGTTGACGAATGAGACAGGAGTCTTGCAATCGGACAAATATAGAATCGCAAGGATGAAGTCACATGGCCTTAAGTGAAAGAAACACCACCTCTCCTCACAGCTTTTTATGGAAATGTAAGTTCTGAAGAACTTGTTTCATTTTTCGAAGTAGACTAGAGGCGATTTCACTTTTCAACATGCAATGAGGAAAGTGATGAAAAAGATTTCGGAATTTGCTACCAACATAACGTACGTAACTCATTTTACATCTCTGGCAATCTTCACCCGTCAACAGACCACAGCATTTTTTCCGTTCAGTTTCCGTTCATTCATTAACGAGGATTCCTTGAACACACATTAACATGGCTCAAAAATATATTAATTATTTTAACATCTACATCCAACCACGCTGTATTTGATATAAACACTAATGGTGTATGGAAAGAAGGATTTTTTAACCTATCCGTTCGGGAGTGTATCTCACACTCATCTAACATCATAGGTTACCTAGGGCATATTTAGGGCATGGGAGGATTCTTTAGTGATACCACTATATTTTAAAGTAAAGATTTTAAAAAGTTATTGCACAGAAGGACATCAGTTCAAGTTATTAATTCACAGAAAAGGTCGGGGCAGGCCCATGCGTTTCCACTCTGATAATCGCATGAGAAGGAGGCATTGAGTCCGACTGTGGTCGACTTGAAACGTTTCCCAAAGGGAATGGATTATGGAGATGTTTTGCAAGAGCATCTTGTACTCCTTATCTGGAAGCGACGTTCGTAAAAGGGTCAACAAGGTTACCATTGATACGCCCGAAGTGACTCATTAAATCAAAGCCAGCTACTATTGAATAAATGGTCTAAGCGTGGCGTAGGTTACGCCATTGAGAAAAAGGAAGAATTATGAAAAAAATAGAAAGAAATAGAACGTCAAGTTGAAACAGCAGCCTATTTATTTGACACGCCATGCTTTCAAACCATTCCGGAGTAGAATTTCAAACTTCATCGCAGCATTAATTTTATAATAATTTAAAAGCATTTTCGAAATATGAGGATAACTAATTTAATATAAGAATAAAGAGGAAAAAGCGAGACTCCCCACGAGCTATTCAACAGAACCAAGAATCCTACGAGCCACCCACGTGGGCGTATGGCAGGGATTGTGGGATACTCATTTGCACGTGGGAATGGTGCGTATATGCTCCGCTTCTTTGCATATACTATCGGGAATTTTATACCTAGCGGGTAATTGTAATAGGCAAGGTTCATCCCAAGCAATAGGAACCACAACTAATGAATGAAAATGGAGAAATAGAGAATGGAAAGAGTACGCCGAGGCAATAAATAAAAAAGAGGAATACCGGATTCGCAGACGAGACGCTACATTATTTTCACCCACAGTGCCTCTGAACAACCTCATAGCGAGAACAGAGAAGCATACACTTTCATAAACATGTTTGAAATTCAAATAGGAACTCGATCCCGGTCATAATGTTACATGAATACGGAATTTTTATATGGAAGTGCTCAAGGCTTAAAAGAAATAACTACCATGTTTATTATGGGTAGAAACTCTGTACTCCCGAGTTCAGCAACAACGGAAACTCTTCTGAAATGTCAACTAGTAAAATATCATAACATGCATATATTAGGTCAAGCGAGGAGATTTTTTCAAAATTTACCTGAAGAAACAGGGGCCCCCAGCACGGAGCAGGAGGCAACTCTCAACAAAAATTTGAAGGGATAATTTCCCAGAAATCCCCTTCAATAAAAATCACCAAAACGTACCTGCAAAACGAATAAACATAATTTTTTAGCAAAAAAATTAAAAATGAAACAAACATGAAATATATTATAAAATAGGACAGGTAATGTCATTTATCGCATCGTTCAAAAAACACATGCAGTTTTTTATATTTAAAAAGTCGAGCACGATTTCGTTATGCATCATGCAAAAACCTCAAAGAACAAATATCAGCATAGCCTGGCATTCGCATGTAGTTCAAATGAGAACAAATGGTTTGTTTAATATGGCTACTGAAGATAATATTCATTACTTGATATTAATTTCACATGCATAGTCATTAAAGCAGTAATTCAACATTCATTAAGGCCTTCACTGGCAAATTCAATTGTTAGCAGTATTATATACGTATTTTACGGTTAAAATTTAATTACATTGCCCGATACATTAAAAAATCTAAGCATATGAAATTTTCTATGATTATTCAAAAGACATAATCAGAAGAATTAATGAATTTAAAGAAAAAAAATATATTTTTTGTCAATGACCTAAAAGACGTAAGACAGCGAACACATGAAGCCAAAAATAAACAAAAATAACATGAAATGAATCAGAATGGAAAACTCTTCAAGAGGTGGAATATAAGGAGTCCAGAGAATAGGAGAGCGTGTATGAAGCAATACATCAATGTAACAGAAGCGAAGAGGTATGCAAGGGCATTTGAAGTAAATTGTTAAAAGAGAACCAGTTTCTAGGCCTAACAGCAATAACTAAGTTATTTATATTTGCCTACCTCGAAAGAGAATGACGTGAATGGATGCAGCAATATGGAAAATACATCACTAACAAAGGAAAGCTTATCTCCACCCGACCTCATACATCCAAAGGTATCTTTCCTGGTAAGCAGGCTTCCAATGACCTTAAACTGGCAGCATAGGAGACCAAACTCGGGGCAAATTCATTGCATTGGCGGAACACGCCCGAACCGTCCAAGTCTTGGCAAAAGAAAACGCAAAAAACGATCATCACACACACACAGCCTGTATTAGCGGACTATCTCTTTGACCTCTCGACCCATCCTTCCTCAAGTGCGCCAAGACATGACTCCGTGATTTCGGGCTCTGGGTGGTGCATGGCCGGAGGGGTAGAAGGAAACTCAGATAAGGACTTCGACACGAAAATAAAACTAGGGCGAGAATGGGAAAACATTCTCGAAAGGGCTTTCGTATCTCGCAAACGTGCACGTTGACTACGCACCCTATTCCCCAACCGCGATAGATAGATTGCACCCTCCGCGCCTTTATGACACTGCAACCACCGCCACTACCCCTCCCCCAGCTCGATTCTTTCCCCAGTGCACTCTCCTCAAAAGATTGCACACTTCCGCCAACAAATGACGTCACGGTCGCCCGCCACCGACAAGTTCAAGACCGCCGGGTATCATACATCGCCAGCGTGGTATGCACCGCGCTCGAGCGATTCCGTAAGTTCCCAACCTTGGCGTATTCCTTTCCCGTGCATCAGCGTCTAGGACGGAGGACAGAGACTCGATCCAAAACAAAGGGGTGAACCGAACCCACACATTGGGAAAATTTCTAGTCAACTCACAGCTTTTTAAGTTACGTAAGTCTCCATATGTGTCCCGATTAACCAAGGTTCCTTGTTATTAGAGGTACAGATTCTTATATTGTAGTCAATTTAGCTCATTAAAACAGACGTCAGGATTCGGCAATCAGTCGATCTGCAAAAAGGCGATACACAGAAATGTTTAAGCCCAATTACGTCAAACGAATAACTTCGGCAAAACATATAAGTATCAAATTTTCGTGGCCATCACGTGTATTATCCAAGTTTTTGACTATCTAAGGTGACCTCAGTCAAAATTACGTAGGGGTCAATCCATTTGAGCTGGTCCAAAAAAATAAGTTGGTTGCTTGACCAATTAAAAAAAAATTGAAACTTTCCTAGTTGTTACCCTCATGTCTTAAGACATTAAAAATATTTTTTTCAAATTTTTATCTCAAGCGGTTTACCTTGGGCGGCCATTTTTATAATGTTGCGCAAGCCTATTTTTGCGTTTGTAAACGTTTACATAAAAGTCTATACCTATAAAAGTATTTATCCTTGGCTTGTTGTTAGGCTTGCAGGGTATGTGGAGATCAATCGTAACTGTCTTCAACTAGACATGGGCTCAAAGATAGTTCATGCCACCCCGCCTTTTTCCGAAATCCAAAAAATTGTTTTCTTCCTTTTTGGCAGAACTCAATAATTTGTTATGCGTGTTACAAGTGTTTTCTATTACTTTTATCAAATTAGTTGTGCGTATTTCGCCAAGTACTTTGAGCTGAACTAAGGGTTTCATTTTGACTTGTTATTTTTATGTAAATAGTGTAACAGATACTTAGATACGTCATAACGGGAATTTAAATATTTATAACCACAGAAATTACTTCAAAAAGGCATTTTCCCCATTTGTGTATTGGGAATAGTTTCTGTAAAGTTCAGCTAACTAAACTTGCTAAAGGGGTAATATTTGCACAAGGTATCGCCCTTTATGCATGATAAGCAAGCGATAGGCCCCAGTAATACAGAAGGGGTAGCAGTAATCGTAAACTTGAGCGCGCTCCAATTCCTCGTCTAGAGTAGGGCAGACAAATTCCATTACGTAACTGTGCCGTCAAGAGATTATCAGAATCAAAACTACGGACCTACAAGAATAAACCATAGTTTTAACCGGAGATGTTTTCCAATCGGCGACGAGTACCTCATTGAACTGGGGAGAAGTGAGATTAGGACAGGAAATAAAAACTAATTCACAGTACGCAATGCACTTCCTTCAAGTCCACCGAAATGATGCTATGTAAATAACTTTCCGCCAAACTATTCCCTCCCTTGATTATTTATCATTCTTTTCTCAAGTCCACCTTAAAGATCCATTTCCTTCCTCATACCCAAAGAGCTCTTTCCCTCCTTTACAATTTTTAACAGCCCCTTGCCTCTATATACTTCAAGCATCCACTTTTTCTGTAACTCCTGATTTCTCCGCTCCCAAATTCGGACTTAAACTAGACTCGACCGTCTTCATCCCAACTGAGCTTCCTCTTTTCCTTCCATGCCACCCAATTCTTCTTAATAAGAGCATCTATGAAGCAGAGACAGAGAAATTATGCTGTCCAAGAAAAAATAGATAAGAAATCTGCGTAATTAGTTAAGGAAGAGGTATACTAATACGTAAGGCCTATGGCTGAGAAGATGAAACATTAATCAGAAGCTAGTCTTATCCATCCTCATTAAGGAGAAAACGATTTACTCTGCAAGTTAATAATTAAAAGACTCTCTTGATAAGAATACTGAATCACTACTATGATTATACCATTAATGTTACTGTTGATGAAACAACTTATGGAGCTTTACGTCCTAAATGTGTCCTTAATAAGTAACAGACCTCCAGAGATAGTAAAAACATAAGTAGTTTTGGAAAAGTATGATAAAAAAGGTGAAACTATTGCCATAATACTAATTGCTATCGATTTCACGCAGGAAGGGATTCTAAACCACGTGAAATTTTGCTGTCACAATTAGGCTAAATTTTTAAGGCAAACGCATACGCCATGATGCAACACGAACAAAAGTCACAAACGGTAGAGGAGACTGAACAGGGAGGCGGGAAACGACCAGTTTGAGGAGACGGGGGGAAGAGAGACAGTTTTCGATCAATCACGCGTATTCCACCAAAGAGAGAGACCGAACTGCTTCGCGTCATCTGTTGTTTAACAAAGGGATGGAATATGCAAATTACCGAGAAGTATAATAAAGCCCCTCCTTCCCCACACCCAACTTCCTCTTCTCAAGTGTGCTGAGGAGAACAGTTATTTCTCGTTCGCCCGAGCAACGTTACTCTCCCCCTTTGGAAGGGACTCCAGTGACGCTTACTGATGTAGGAGAGGAAGAGAGAGAGGGTCAAAGACCTTTTGAATATATTTCTTGCTAGGACAAGACTTTGATGATGCCCCAAAGAAACTATACGAGCACCCGACTGCAAAAGGAGCAATTTACGTGCGTCAAAAACGGCACGCTTTGGCAATTGGATTTCGTACACAAAACAAAAACTTAATTCCTTCAAAAGGACGACGCTTTAGTGGAATTTTAAGGAAACAAAAAAAAAAGAGAGCGATTGAAAGAAGACGCTCCTACCAACGGCATAAAAGGACCATAATGTATTCTGGCTGCCTTAGGAGCATTGTCTAAAAAGTAATTGCGACACCCTGTATGCAATCCCTCGGCGCTAATCACCAAAATTTCAAATTTAACCTTTCGACTACTACCTCAAGAACACACGATGGAGGTGAGGAGTTGAATTACTAACGACTGAATAACCGAATAAATGAGAGAAGGACTTAGGTACCTTCCTAAAATGAAGACGACCATCAGCTTAGGCGACTTTAATGAAATACTCAGCTCAATGCCTTGGAATCCGAAACTAATCCAATGGATACGAAGGTCTACGTAAAATTACTTCGTGCAAATTAACAGCAGGCATATTACGAAAGTGCAATGACTGCTCTTCAAAGGTCGCGAATGAGTATCCACCGGCTTAGGAAATGAAATGTACCTATTCACTGAATGCAGTTTTTTGTAATAAAATGAAAACATTACTTCAACTTGTAACGCAATGATAAGATGATGTTATGCATGTTTTTTTTCAGGGAACTGTAAGGGCAACATTTATTATCTCTCCGTCACCTCATTTATCCATTGATTTAATCATTCATTCACTATCATTATTATGATAATTTTTAATCAATTTCATATCGGTTTGAATTTTTACAGTCCCTGTTATTTCCCTTGCTACTGCTGTTGCTTCCTGGTCTCGGCCGGTGACGACATAGTAGACAAGACAGGGGTCAGGAGGGTGGATCCGAAGAGGCTGGTTACCACAACCTAGCGAACTATAGCCCCACACAGCCGCCGGGGTCGAGGTATCTACATCCGGCCAGGTCATTGTCCAGTGGTTCTCGTTGAATTCACTTTCTTCTGTGAGTAGCACGTTTTTTCCGCCCCATGTAGAGATGAATCCTTCGAGATTCCTGGCATGCTTTTTCTTCTTCTATCCTTCGCCATAGTCTTGTCTTCATTCCATCGATGTAATTTTCCAAACATTTTCTCTCTATTTAATAGTGTTATTCAGTGGTATATGGTGCTTTATGCCAGGGTAAGAAGATAATTTGAAAGTGCAAGTCGTTTGAAGTTCTGCGTGGTTGTTTTGGGTGAAGCCCGCGAATAGGTCGTTCTTCGTAATTATATTTTTTTGGTAATGTTTTTAATATTTTTAAATATCAACTTCCATAGCATTTTTCACTTTCCAGCAGTCGAAAATAATGTGCCATGCATCCGCTGTTATGTCCCAGCACCAAGGGCAGTCGCAGTTTTCCAGTAGTCCGGGGGCGAAGATAAAAATACAATTGTTTTTAGAAAAAGGCAATTTTTTTAGCATCAGTTCTTCTACATGACTATTCTCTCTATTATCCTCACTACCTATGTAAACTCCTAATACGGTGAATCCGCCATTGCGCCATTGGATTTGCACGGGGGTGTCCTCCCTGGTCACCCATGGTCCCGCCCGAAGTCCAAGTTCCAAGTTTAAAATAGCACCCAAAGCTTTAGAGTAGGCATTAAAGATTTCCTTGAAATCCTGGTTCTGTGACACTTCTACTACGATGTCTCTGCGTAGCCCTAGACTGAAAGGGTGTGGTTTGCTTCAGGAGATAGCGTGATAGCTGAGAGCTTTATCTTAAGGAATCTAAGTAACGGGCCTATCTCTATGTAATATAGTGGACCTGAGAGTGGACACAGTTTCCCATTCTCTTTTCGAAAGCTATTGTGCTTGTGAAGGCGCTTTCAACTTCCATGTGTTCCAGATGTTTTGCCTAGTTATCAATGATATAAGTTTATAAATATGTGTACCTGTTGACAGCATCCGTCAAATTACGATTCGTGTCAGATTAAGTAATCAATTTGCGACACGATTTTTTCTCTACTTCAACTAATGAAAAGCGATGAAATCACTATTTTAACCACCCCTGGATTAGTTAAGTCTTTTGAAGTGCCTACCCTGCACACAGTATAAAGCACAGATACAAATTAAAATAGATCGGCCCGCAAAGGTAACACGGTTTTTAAAATATGCCCATCGAATTAAGTGCCTGCGGATGACTTTTCAAAAAAACGACAGCAATGCAAAACTTCAGGGGTTTCGTAACGGTAAAAAAACGCGGCGCGAGTTATAAATCTATATTTACAGAAGCAGAGAGAGAGATAGAAATTGATAACTCGTGGATCATTGAATGAAAAGGGAAAGTTTTCCTTGCCAACCCGTAAATGCGCAAAGAAATCTCCCAAGGATCGTGGATCATGCTCCGCGCCCATTTATACACTTATATATAACTCCGCAGACAGGTTTTTGTTTTCTTCTCTACCTTCCTAGGAGCTAAAAAGGATGGACAGCGAAGAAGCCGCAGAGTCATCCCCGCCTAACCAACAGCGTGAGAGGCGGGAAAACCTCATCTCTTTAATGGTCGGCGACAGAGCCAGCCAGAGGTGGGTGGGTGTGGGAGCGGGCAGCAATCATCCCGTCGGGAAAGTCCGTTTCCACCGCCGCGCCGCTGCCGCCGAGGCCGCCCCATTACGAGGGAGGGACCGGTGGCGGCAAGGGGGATTCCTGGAATCGAGGGAAAGCGGGACGGTCGACCGGGCGATCGGGCATATCATCATCGGGAGGGCGGGTGAGTTAGTGAGTGAGGAGATCCATCCCCATTTCTGGAAAATGTTTCTGAGGGGAGTCACGGAAATCGACCAAAGGCGGGCGTGGTACCTGCCTGGTCTGAGTATATGCTACCCACCCAAAGCGGAGGAGATTACCCCAAAATTGTTGAGATGGGATTAGCGATAGCTAGGAAAAACAATACGTATACACATAGTTTTTTTAATTGTTTAAGAAAAGCTCTTTATCACAATTTTTTTATTTTTTCTATAACCATTTATAACTTTTTATTCTTTTCATAATATTATATGGTTAGTTGAATTCCACATTTGTGCCAAATTTCAAAGCTCTAAGTTGTTGGGAAGTGGGTGAAAACGAGATCGTAAGATTTCACCCACTTCCACAGACATTTCAGTGAAGTTGAACGAAAGCGTTTAGTAATAAAAAAATCCCCTCAACACACGGTTGCTATAGGCAGAATATTGCAAAATTCCAGGCCATTTCCAGGCATAAAATATCCGTTCTCTTGGTAAGCATGTATTTTAAAGAAGGCGCAAGAATAGGAGCACAACACAATAACACATGAAGGAATAAAGTTTCCCAACGAATGCATCGCCGCCACTATTGCTCTAGGGGAAAATAGGCTTACTTTCTGATTGCATATTATTCTTAGGTCTCATACACGACGATGGAAATTCAAACACAGTGAAGTGGTGGACTCTTCGTCCAAGTCGGAGACGGTTTACCGGCCGCTTGCCTGCCCCCAGTGTTATCCGCGCTGACCACTACACGGAGTCGCATTCGAAAAACCTTGCTTGCATTTGAAGCGTTTTATTTACCTCTCTCGTTCTTGCCATAATTAAGGGCATAATTAATTGCTAAACACCAAATACGAGCTCCATTGCCTCATTCAGGTAAGGTACTAAAAGCTCCATGCCCACACATCAACAGACATCGCCTCAAATGGTACTCCACACTTACAGAAATAAATTATATTTTGACTGGGAAAAACAAATTTCCACGATAATTCCCCATTTCCCAAGACTTTCCACGATATTCAAGGATTTCCAGGGCCGCAGCAACCCTGATAATCTACGAATTACATTCTACGGTCCATCTACAATTACGACACACGGTGCGAGTTTTTACTCGGGCGTAAGGCAAGGGGTGTTGAGGCCCGAAAGAAAGTAATTCTAACTTAATCTAGCAGAGGAGATTAGAATGAGGCAGAGTAGGTGATTGGAAGATGTAATGATAGACGGAGGTGAATGCCGTGATATGGGGGAGGATGTTGGGTGAATGGGGAAGGGCATGAAAAATAACAGGCTTTGTGGGAGAGATGAAGAGAGGTAGAAAGTATGCTGAGATGAAGAAGGATATTGAATTAGGATATTGGGGCATTCGTCTGCGTAAAACCTAGAGGATTTTTCACTCTCATTTAATCTACCTCAACCCGTCTATTACCCTAATAATAAAAGTAATAAATTTTAATTAATGGGTGCTTTGCCGCGTTTTTGTTGCAATAAAGTACAAAGCAAGGAAAGGAGTAGTAGTAATACATGTGCGACTTATGGCTCAAGTCCCGGCGGAACAAATTCAAATTGCATCACGAAAAATAATAATTTCCAACATCGCACCCTTGTCGAGTCAATCATATGGCAATCAAAACAAACAGCAAACTCTATGAATATTCCGATGTTCCTGGGGCCAGGGAATAACTTAACCTCCGTCAAACCTTTACGCCGAAATAAGGGATGAAAAGGGGAGAATGACCCTGTCGAACATCCAATTTCAGCATTTCTCTGAAGGGCGACCGCCCGTAATCAGGTGCCAGAGCATCCCCGGGAGCCCGCCGATACAAAAACCTGGACGAGAATAATGTAAAACGAAACTTCGGATATTGGAGACGCATTAATTGGCCTTGAAAACAGTCTCCGTCGAATGCTGCCAGGTTCAAAGGCCCGCACCAGACCTTATGCATGGCGATGATCAAATTTCGATTGTAGACTGCGTTGTTAATTGGGCATCGCTACTGTTTGGACGGCGGCTCAGGCGGCGCCGTAGTAAAAATGCCCTCCACGCCTTATAAAATCTTCATCCACGTTGTACCCCAAGAACCGAGGAAATTTCGACAATAATAAACTGTATAAATAATCTGGATAATTATGGCAAATATTCTATAACTAGCGAGATGTTATCTAGGAACGGCATCACGCTAATATGAAAAACGCTATAGATAGATAGATAGATATTGGGGGATATAGATAGATAGATAGCTCTATTGGGGCGAGATTGAGACTTTAGAAGTCCCTTCTTCCACCTAACCCCTAAATCGATGTACTATATGGCAATACCACGGTCAAATTCGTACACTGAAATGCCACTGAGAGCTCATAAATACATTTAAAACGCTTTTCCATAGAACGCACAGTGACAAGTTTGTTTCCCAAGCATTTAAAACGCGTTAAAACACATTTGGAAAAATTAACTTCGGCACTTTTATTTTTCCAACATAAGCTGGTATAATACCGAATGATAATGAAAACGCACTTTTTATAAATCCGTTTCAAATGCATTTGTGTGAGTACATTTATTGAGACGCTTTTAACTCCGAAATTTCCCACTTAAATCCACTTAGAACGCATTCTCGAGGTGAATTTTATAAAAATGGATCTAAATACATGCCAATAATACATTTTTTTAACTTGGTCTACTAAAGATGTCCCTGGATTTCGATTCCCACGCCGACTGCTGCTGAATCACTCGCCAAGCCCATTCGGTCGTTTTCACGTCAATACGAAAGTTTACAAAGAGAGATAGATATATTTATTAGACCTTAAACAAAGGTACAATATAATAGTCATCGTCAGGTATGCACACAGACATATTAAAATTTAATATCAGGATTTTTACACTCCAAAAATTCATTTGTTGAATAAAATGCTTTGGTCAAAAGCCATGTGTGGAGGGCATACTTAAACCTCGGTAAGAGCGCCCAATCGCGCCTAAGCAGGGAAAGCGGTTTGGAAACCCCCAATGCGTCACTTCCTAGTGACTTTCGGGGGAGAAATTGCGAGAGGGGCGGATGCTTCAGTGGGGAACGGTACAACTACATCTACAAAATACCCTGCCAGCCATCTCAAGGGTGTGTGGCAGGGGAGGTAGGTTCGAAAGGCCCCAGAACACCCGGGCGAGATCGATATCAAAGTATTTGAAGGCGCTATTTCATATCGATAAGGCTGCAAACAGTATATATGGCAGCTGAAATTTGAAGACCATCAGAGAAAAGAGTTGATTGAATTCAAATAAGATCTGCCAGATTGAATTCAAATAAGATCTGCCAGATTGAATTTGCATATCACTAAAAAGAAAACATAAATACTATGTTGAGAAGCTCAAATCGGGCAGTCCATTGGGTGAGGGAATCCAAATGTGCCGACGTTTCGATGGCTGAGTCATCCACCGTCACCAGGGCAATGGATTCACTCACCCGGTGGACTGCCCGAATAGAGCTTCTCAACATCTCACGCCGGGAAAGGCTCTTAAAATCTTACTTAATAAATAATATGGTCAGCATAAATAGAAAGAGAAGCATGATGACCAAAACAACAAATAGAGACAGCAGAAGTGAATGGATACCGTAAAAAGCAAATATTAAAACTTAATGAAAGGTACAGGGATCACGAGTTTAATTTAGACACTCGAGTTCACTACCCACATTTATAAAATATTTGTATACTTGTCAGCTGATAAAATATGGTAGACAGACAAGATGATTGATAAGAATTCAATACTCATTGCTAGCAAAATTCATTCCCAGAAGAGAACCAAGACTAAGCACCCGTGGTTTTAAACAATGCATAATTACAATTTGACTAAACAATATTTCCTGCACAAACAATACATTGATGACAGGGGTCCCAAAAATACCTTGTGGAGACTCGGGGTAGGCTATATAGATGCATTCACATCCTCACCACCGTGAGATACACCCATTTCGATCTTCAGATTGATGGAAACGCGGGCAGATTTAAAGCGCCGAGCCGCGCATCGAAGAGGGAGAATTGCCATCGACGCGCACCTGGCCGAGGTGTGAGACAAGCAAGAGATCGAATATCAAAACAAACGGGTGCCAATGGGGGCGGGGGTTGCGAGGAGGAATGCTTCTCGGAAATTCTGAATGAAATCGACGAACAGACTGAGCTGGATTCATCTCGAAACAAACTATCCATTCAATAGTGAATGGGCTGCCATAGACGCGAAACAAAAACAAGCTGCATGGGCCTAGGTTTCATCCTGGGAATATCAATGGGTAGAAAACTAGATTGAGTAAATACCTAGATCATTGAAAAAGTAAACTTAATTCCTCATTTCATCAGGAAACGCACATATGTGGAAATACAGAGATTGAATGAAACTCCAGCCGCGGTGTCCAGGATGGTAACGGGCCAACCTGGCAACCCTAAATCAGTGGGGATTTGATTCTCACCGCTAGCACAGGTGTGTTTTTTAAGATTAAGATCTTGATTTGGGCATGATCGTGTAAAATAAACTCAAAAAAGTCATAAATTTAGATAATTTCCAGTTACCATAACATTCCGCGAGGGCCAATATTAAAATAAAATTGAGTTGAGCACTATAAATACCTCTCCGGGAACGTAGAGCAATAACTTCATCAACTCCACCTTAAATCTAATATGGAATTTCTACAGCTAATGAGCCAAAATATTTTATATAAATACGTTCAAGAGAGAGGAAAATGAAATAATTATCGCAACAATCCCAAAGATTGTATGACAAACAGTAACCAATGGTATTATTGTAACAACGACGCTAACGTGGCTGCAATGAAATCCACCCACAGATTCAAGGCAAACATTAGTGATGCTTTCTGAACCACAAATATACACGTGCACCGTAATGTAACCAACTGTTTGCCATGAAGGCCATATTCCAAGGTGCAAGATTGAACGAAATGTTTAGATTGTTGAAGCGTTTAAAACGCAACCAACAAACAACTGGCTGGATAATTATGGCGGAGAGGTCACACGGACATTGATATGGCTTTGCCTAATAAGGGAACTGCACGCACGATCCTCACCGGAGAAGATAGCAACACTCGGACATAAACATCAGCAATAGCAAATATGCACCACCTAGGTTCATAGGCTTATAAACGCCGTCCCTACCCTTGAATGGGGAGGGGGAAATACGCTCAAACGTCCAACATTACGAGTCGCGGAAAGAAAAAAAATCGATATTAACTTCCTCTTATGTGACGCCTTTGCATTGTGGAACGCGAGGGAACCAGTGCACGTCTCACAAGAGAGTGGGAGAGAGAGACTTAACGCCTTATAAGTCCCGGCACTTCATTCAAAACGATATAATGGATTCGCAAGCGCCTCTAGTAATGGCTGCACAAGATAAAAGCGTGGGCAGCCAATGTATGGACCAGGGAGGACGGTTAAGCGAGGGGGAGGAGGGGTTTAAGAGGAGCCTTCTGAACGATGGGCGAGCAGGCGAATGTCACGCGTTGCCATGACGACGAGGAGGAAGACCTAATTGTTCCGGAAGGAGAAGATGGACGACGGGACAAAGGAAAAGGCAAGGCAAGGAAGAGAATTGGCTCCCGACCGGACGACAGTTACAAATTGAAGCCGCAAGGGGGGATGGGGGTGTGCTGGGGGCAAAGCGACAAGAGAAGAAGGGAGGAGGAGCCAAAAAGGGATGAGTTGCGTTGCGTTTCTCGTTCGTTTCTTTTCTTTTTTACCTCTTCTTCAAATGAATGCACGGGAAGACGCTCAGCGTGAATACACGCGCTCTGAATCCACAACTGGAACAAATAAATCCCTCTCTCATACGAGTCACACTCCCCGTGAGAAGCGCGGCGAATCGTGAGGAGGAAATGGCGCGAAGGATGACATTCATGAGACGGCCTACGCAAAGATTCGCCCGGGATGAAGTGGGGATTTTGCTTGCCCAGCAGAAAACAAAAACATGGACTTTCAAAACCTATCAATGTAGCCCGGCGTATCCAAATTAAAGGCTAATTGAACAATGCTCGTTGAGTTATTGACAGTTTTTGGCGAGATTTCGTGGGACAGTTTCAGCAGAGTTGAAATGAAAGAAAACTTTTTGGCACTGCTTATTAGAATTATTAAGACTCTTTCAGAGCATGTATGTAATTTTCAAGAGTACTTTCAAGGGCACATGAAAATGACGTAAATCGTTGAAACGCGTTATGTGAGTCTTTATAATTAAAATAAACGGTGGATGGTACGACCTCTTATTTCATTTCAACGATACTCGCAGTTTGGTCTTATAAAGCCTTTCAACGAGAACAAATACTAACCAACTGCTATCTCAAAAGCAAGATTATCACTGCAACGATTTAGCAACATTAACTCCACGCCAACGAAGTTTCCAAGAGGGTTGCTTGCTGACTTTAAGTCTTAGTATATTAACCCAAGTCATCGTAACAAAACTCGAATTAGTCCACAAAACTACACAAATTAGTCGATTGGTGAATTGGAACTACACGAAGGCCTTGAGAATATTTAGATACGCCAATGTTGACGATACAGAAACAATTTTTACCGTTTCAAAACAGGTAAGAGGCAACGGCTCTTATCAGTACGGCAAGAATGCTTTCGTTAATTTTGAGTAAGATAAGCAACCGCGAGAATACCATAATAAAACATCCCCAGGCACTGTTGTAATGGAAATTTCAATGGACAAAAAATAAATTGAAAGGTTTTTCTGCATAATCACACAACTACGACATTTATTTCCATTGATATTATTTTAACGTATACCTAGGGAGAAAATACACATTACCATCATGTGATAACACTTCACGATAGCTTACGCTATTAAGTATTTGAAAAACACAAGTATGATCTTAAAAGAAATATTAATGCACGTAAATAATCATCATCGGTTCAGACTATTTAAACGATAGAAAATTACAAGAGACTTGAGAAAGGATTGAAATCTATAATTATCAACCAAAGCGACGCGACTTACAATTAGTCCTGCGGCGCGAAAACTAGCACTGAACATGAAGAGAGAACAAGTTTCTTTTCTTCGGCCGCCTGTGATCTCAAATTAGCATTTACTCCCAAATAATTACATTGATCGGAGTAGGACGAGCGCTTTCGAGGGATCACCAGCGGAAATGCGCAAATGAAAGAAATAACTGCTGCTCTAAATATTAGGCACAATTTCAGATTGCGAAATATTGTTATGCGACTCAAAAAATGTCTCGACACGCCAGGAATTTCAGTTTAGTTATTTAATAGGTATCATTTCATTTTGGATGAGAACAGGTTATGAAATTAATAATTCACATGCTAAGGTAGCATGTTGTCGGTTAATAGGAAATATTACATGTGTGTACTAATGCATGAATGAAGTACAGCAAACACGACGGTATACTTATAGATCTTGCAACGAGAGCCACCAAAGTGGCGCGTTGTAAATGGTATTATTAATACAACAGAAAATTATGTGCATTTGTAAGTGGAATAATTGTTCTTTGCATTAGAATATATTTATTTTTTAAATTCAACGACGATTTACATGGTTGGTATGAGGGGCCATTGCAGACGCTAAGTGTAGAAATCTACAGGACTCACACACTGACTCTCATCATACGCATTTCACGCTTCAATCCCAGCATGTTATCACATGCTCAGTTGAGGGCAATGAAATTAGCACTCTGAGTTTTGGGATGATCATTATTGTGTTTTGCCAGAAAGCAGATCCTCTCGTAAAGTGGCGGTCGCCAGCTCTTAAGTAGGGAATGGTAGGTCTCCTCGCTAAGCAATTAAAAATAAAACAACCCTTTGCAATCCGTCCCTTAAATGTGAATGGGAGGGCATTCGCAAGATAAGGTCGCGAGGGTGAAGAGTTACGGGTGCAGCAATCCAGTTTTAAAACCGTCCGTCTCAAGGAAAATGGGCGAAGAATACGGAAACAAGACATTAACGAAACTAATAAACGCCCTAGCACTAAATTTGAAAATAAACCCGCGCCACCGTCGTAAGACACTTCATTCCTTCCGGGCCGTATTTTGGGAAGGCGAGAGTATTGAGTCTGACAATTAAAACAAAAAACAGCCTAAACGACTGAAGGGGGGGAGGATACGTGAATTATCACGCAACACGCCGTTATCTACGGCACTGAGAAAGGGAAGTAGAGACTAAATGAAATATAAAGACAAAAAAAAATATTTTAAATAGCACGATTACTATTTTGCGACGAAAAGGTGATTGAGATGTTATTTTTCTCACGCAAGACCTCACTTGGAGTATGCCGCTAGTGAGTGGGGGAGACTTTCAAAGCAGGAGTAAGGTTGGTAAAACCTTGTTACAAGTAACTTAGCGAAGTGACCGAATTCCAAAAATAATTAGGCTGGGAATTTTATTAGAGAAAAAATGGAAAAATGTAGGTTGAATCTTTTGCGTGATTTCGAAGCCAGCATTTTTCTGTAGACGTTCAACATATTTTGCTAAAGCCATTTAAGTATCACCGTCACACGCATGTGACACCGATACAAGCGTAAGATGAAGAAAATAGACTTCTGAACCGATAGATTTAATATTCATTTTTCCGCGGAAAATAAAGACCATAATAATGGGGAATTTTCCGTTAAATTTCCAATCTCACTAGGTACACTAGACTTGGTACTTGTGCTTAGTAAACTTTTGCTCTAAATCATTTTTTGTGTTTAAAAATCATTATTGCTCACACCTAACCCATCATTTAATTTCCATCATAATTTCGATCTAATGTAAGCAAACCACCGTAAGAGCTGGTAATAAAAAGATATTTTCGGCTACCAGCCGAGAGACTAAAGACATAGAGGAGACGATATGTGAGGAGTGTTAACATGCCTTGATCTGCTAGAATCTCGATACTGTGATGAAAACTGAATAATCAATCCAAACACTGAGGAACAAAGTTAACTTTTTATAGGTCGTCTAAAGTGCCATTTCAATGAAGTCACAAATCACTGCCACGTAATTCGAAAACTTTCGGTTTTAATATTTAATAAAGAAAATTGAAACCTTGCACTGGCATTTACATTAATTGTCTGCACCCCTTATCACAAAGCAAAGTTGTTGCAATGTTAACCCTCAAATTTTTCTTATTTATATTCTCCATTTAAGGTTGAATGTATCTTAATTTCCCCAATAAAAGAGAAAGATGGTAATGCCAACTTTTAAAAAATCATGCGATATCTATGATTAAACGTAAGTATTTACAATATTTTGCTCGTAGAAATGGACAAACATACCACGTCATGTACAAATTATAATAGTAGCCAAATGAACAGCGACTCCGTTCTTTGACATCTAGCACAATTCACTGAATTTTAATCAAATCACCACCATCCGGTCACTTTCATCCGCCTGGTAAGCTCTACTCTGTGAGCATGTTAAGGTTGGCATATTCCGGATCATGAGCATAATATTAGGAAAACTGGTTGCAAAAAAGACAAGTGCAGAATGTATTTTTCCACGCACGATAAGAGACCAGATTAACGGATACTGAGATTTTATAATTAGGCTTTTCGATAGGTAGTTTAGCTAGTTATTTTATTTGCATTCTAACGCTGTTTTATAACTTGCTCAGTAGTAAAAAACCATTTTATTAAACCATGCCTTAACCATTTTTAATATGTAAATGTTCTTACGAAATTGCATAACACTGCCAAATTTTGTGTGCCAATTTATTTGTTCACTATCCTGACCAACACAAAAATAATTGTCAACATATGCTGTACAGTTGTTATTGTATATCAATGAATTTCTTGAAATTCCTTTAAATATCATTCAATCCTTGGTTTCTGGCTATTGATAATACATGACTAATTCTTGTTTATGTACATTATATTAATGGGATAAGAAACTATTTTTTTGTGAAAAAGTTGAATATGTATGTATATAAAATTTCTTACGGATGTTGCATAAAAAGATCTTTAAACTTGTTTTATTTCCATTGTAAACTTGTTTCGTTGCCAAACAGTGAAGTGCTGATTTTTATCAAGTTTATACTGGTTATGGTTCATTCCTCACTTTATTGTTTTCATTATGTTTTTGTTGTTGTAATTATGTATGTTTATGTTGTTGTTATAAAAAACTTTGTCTTCCACTAGAGGACAGCACTTGAAGGTTTGTGATGTAAAAAGATAGGTGGCAGCACTATTCTACTGCCTTCATCAATGCGCATCAATATGGACATGAACAAAGCAATTTGGTTCATTATTACAAGGAAAGGATATGAGAAGTCCTTACTATTATGTACATAGTATTCACCATCATCACTCAATATCATCCCTGTCCCGGTATAGCTGCTGTATTCAAAATTATTGTATAATTGACATGTTGATTTGCCTACTGAATCCTATTATGAAGTGCATATTATTGGTATGTCCCTCTATTTAGCCCTGATGAATATTGAAAAATAAATTGAAACGTTGGCAACGGTGTCTAATTATTCCTGACCGAACCCTCAATAACCATCTTTCATCAATAGATTTTACTGCGGTCGAAAACTATGATGACTTGCTCAGTAGTCACAAAGGAAACGGTTGTAGTCTTAATCTTGTGGAAGTTATCCATTACGGAAGAATTAAAATAACATAGTTAACTCCACTAATTATTTTTTATCACGACCCGGGTTTCAAAACTTGATGTCATCTTCAGGTGACACCTGGAGATGACACCAAGTGTTGAAACCCGGGTCGTGATAATAAATAAGTAATTAGTGGAGTTAACTAAGTTATTTTAATTCTTCTGTTGCTCAGTAGTCTTAACAGCATGTCCCGCCTACATCTACATAATACCCTGTAAGCCACTTCAAAGGTGTGTAGCAGGGAGTGAGTTATCACCAACATGCATTGCACTGTACCGTTCATGTAACTAAGACTACCTATCGAATATTTTGCAAAAACCTGAAAATAGTATATCTGATATTTTCCCGACGTACGCTATTCGTTAATTCCGATGCAGACGTACATGAATGGGAGAAAGGAAAATATAAGATAAGGCAGCCCACACACTCCTTCACCGCGAGGGAGGATGAAAAAAAGACACGCAACGCGAACACGTGGTAGACTGGACTGCAACTGGAGTCTTCACACACGGCCAGCAGAGAGCGCGTTTCGTGGGACGACACTAGATATAAAAAAAACACCTGAGGATAGCAGAGCGAAGAGATATGCTGAGGAAAGAGGGAGGGAGGAGAAGGCACAGAAAAGAAGAGTTGGAGAAAGAACGAGAGAGAAAAGATGACAATAAAACGAAGATAAAAAAACGACCGGAAAAAAGAGCGATAAAACTCGACACGGTGGGAGGAGATTCGAATTGGAGGGGGAGGAGAACGAAGCGACTCCCACTCTCTCTCTGGAGAGAGAGAGATGGAAACCTGTGACGTCACCGAAGGAGGGAAGCGCTCTGATTGGCTGCTCCAAGCCAGGAGGCTCTCCGCGGGGGTGGGATGATGGGTAACAAATGGGTGGGGGGAACGGGGGGGAGAGAGGAGAATGGGGAGGGAGGGGCTGTTTGGGGAGGGGGGGCAGAGGAGAGAGGTGGGGTTGCGGGGAGGAGAACGAGGATGATGGTGAGGTGGGCATCGGAAGAGTGACTCACCTCTTGACGACGGAGCAACAGGTAGAACGCGAGATGGAAGCGGCTAGAGAGGAGGAAGAAGAGTTGGACATGGTCGGGAGTGTTTCTAAGGGAGAAAGGACACCTAGGATAATACATGCTTAAGGCTGATTTTAGGCCGGTTTATAGAAAAAGGTTACTCTTGAGTTAGTTTGAGCGAAAAATCACTTCACCTAGAATTTGATGAATTTGGCCTCATTTTAAAGAAAAAATATCATCTTTCCACTGATATCAAAATACTAACCCCTTGCCGAACTACTTTTCGAGCGATTTACCTAAAAAGTTATGCTGTTTTGCATGGGATAGACTACGGCTGTGCGCTCCAAAGGGAGAATATTGAAAAAATTAGGAATTTACTACACGTAGATTTCGTCAAAAAACTAACGGTGTTTAGTTTGTATCCTTTCTCAATAATTTATAAACATTAATATACTACTCACCGAAGTAACTTTTACAGAATCCCAAAAAAACCTGTGTTTTAAGGCTTTTTAGCCTTACGGCGGGAAAAAAAGAGTCAAGTTCGAGACCTATGTAGATTTATTTATTTAATTAATGAGAATTTTTGTCATATATAACTATCTTTTTGCGCCATAAATACCACAATATTTATTTCATACTTCTTACAGGCGCTGAAACCAAAAAATTAAAATTCGAAAATGGTCTCCATTGTGACTAGGGAACTATCGCGCTCAAACCACCTTAAGTACCAGCCGTACCAGCTACGAGGTTGGAATCCGTTATGAGACTCGAAGGCTACACGCTAGGCTTAGATAACTTGAAAAATACATATCAAGCGAGTTTCACTGTGACGCTTAGGATAATATTCTAACCCCGCGCTACATTTCTAGAACTGATAGAGGCGACAATATAAGATAGGTACACTGCCGAACTCATAGGGATAAAGATTCCTTCTTTCCACGCACCATTAGTGATTATAACAAAGTAGAGCGTTACACCAACATTGGGCATAGATTTCTCATTCAAGTATTCTACCAGCTGATTGGTAGGTTCTTGGACAGTCCCCATTTTGTATCCCAACCTAATAGAAATTGTCTCGCTCTCCCTCCTAAGTTATTAGATCCCTCTTCAATTCTTCATATCTTCTACCTCCTCTTATTTCGTCCAGAATTCCTATCCTTTTCCTTCCTCTCCCACGCTTCCCCAGTGTTCTCCCCTCTATCACTCTCTTCAGCATGCCCTCTCCTCTCAAAACCTCCTCCATCCATCTCTTCTGCCTTCTCCGAACCTCTGCCACAAGCTTCCTCTCCTCTCCGACCATATCCAATACCTCCTCGTTCGTCTTTCTCGCCATCCAGCTAACCTTCTCCATCCTTCTCCAAACCCACATCTCAAACGCCTCAAGTCTACGCACATCCTCCCTTCGCAATGACCACGTTTCCGACCCATATAGCGCCACGCTCCATATTAAAGTTTTCACCAGCCTCTTCTTTACGTCTCTTCTCAGACCCCCCCTCATCAATTCCCTTCTCTTCGAAAATGCTTCTTTAGCGAGCGCAATTCTGCATCTGATGTCCTTACCACTAAACCCATTCGCCTCCAAAATACTACCCAGATACGTAAACTGCTCGACCTGCTCTATCTTCTGCCCTCCCACCCTTATATTCAGCCCCGCCTTCTTACTTCTACAAAATCTCATTACTTTCGTTTTCTTGTGATTGATCTTCATCCCATACTTTTCGCACTGCAACTCTAATGCATTCACCATTGACTGTAACCCCTTGGCCGACTGACTAACTAATGCTTGATCATCTGCAAATCTCACTGATTTTATCAGCTCCCCTCCTACCTTTATTCCTACTTCCTCCTCCCCCCATGCCTCCCTTACCATTTCCTCTGAATACACGTTAAAAAGCAACGGCGATAGTGGGCACCCTTGCCGCACTCCCCGTCCTATCGTGGCCCATCCCGATTCTCCATTGGCTTCCCTAACCTGCGCCGTCTGGTTCATATACAAATTCCGAATCAGACGCCTGTCCCTCCAATCGACTCCTAATTTCTTCAACACTCCCATTAATTTCGTCCATTCCACCCGATCAAACGCCTTCTCGAAATCTACGAAGCATGCAAAAACATCCTGCCCATACTCTAGGTTTCTTTCTACTAGCGTCCTCATCACCGCTATAGCGTCTCGCGTTCCCGTCCCTCTCCTAAACCCGAACTGGTCGTCACCCAGGTATTCATTTGCCTTCTTCTCTAGCCTTCTGTTTAGAATTCTCAGAACTACTTTGGCCGCGTGGGATATTAAGCTTATTGGGCATAGATAACATTGGGCAATTCTATCAAGTACTATACCCCTCCATTTACCTATTCCGGCCCCTTTCATGACTGGAGTCCTAAAACCCGCTGCCACACGCCACTACGGCAGCTCGCAGCGTAGTATGCACATGTAAACAAACCCCAGCATCGTCTAAACTCTCAGTACCTTATCGACCCAGTGTATTTATGTTTATGCATATTTATGGAGAAAATTAGTGCAGGATTTGGTTTAACTTCATGTCGCAGTGTCGTTATCATATTAAACTGGTCTTTCCATTTACCAGTTGCAGAAGTTTTGCGTACATTTCGAAAGGATAATATACAGAGGGGAAGTTTTTCCAATAAATATACCAGAGAAGTTTTCCTTTGCCAAATATTCTCATTTCATTCGACATAATTTCTTAAAATACAAAGAGAGTGCATCGAGTCCACGCAATTTTTTATGGACGATCTTTGACGTAACGTTAACTTCACATTATGAGCTTGAGTTAATTTCGCGGTAATTTCTGCTATGCACCGTCCTTAATATGTAGTCGTGGATACGGATATACTTATTCATACGATCCCAAACCCATCCCCCAAGTTTATCCCTCCTTCTTACAAAAGAACACCCTATTTTCCAACTACTGTATATTAGATCCCTGAACCCTTTTACACCCCTACCCTAAGAGATTAAACCGCGTAGCCGGCCAGCCTCCCCCACCCCTACTCCCCGCGATTCGAAAGAGGGGCAAGATCTCCGAGCACGGAGGGCGTCCTCACCGTCCTCACTCTGTCGCTGGCACCGCCTGGTGGCAGGATCCAGCACCACGACTCCCCCGTGAAGCAGGGACGCCGCGCTCAAGATCACCCGGCGCGCCGGGTGATCTTGAGCGCCGAAAGAAAATAATGGCTCGTAGGAATTGATATTACACAAAAATAAAAAACCTATATCTCTCTAAATCATCAGATCATGTTCGTCATTAAATTCCCTTCGATCATCGTAAAATTTCATTTCGTAAAACATGCTTTCTCAATGGAAAAATTGAGCTAGGTGGAGGCTCGTAAGTCTAGCATTATCGTAAATCACCCGAAACTTAGTTTGGACGGCGAAAGAGTAACAGAAAACATTTTGGCGGGTATAAAGATAGAGCTTCCGGTCTAAGCCTTAGCTTAAAGCAAAGACGGGACAAGATTATGGCTGCATAGCCTAGTGAAACAAACGCCTTTGAGAATTAACACTTACTACTGCAATAAATTGATAAACAACTCAAAATTAGCACCATTGATTGTGGAGTTTTCCAAATTAAGTCATTCTCATAGCTCAATCCTGGATCAGTTTCCACAATATCTAGTCATTATTCTTTTGGTAAAGAATAATACTGAAAAATAAAATTGACCGCGAAGGAATGAGCAGCCCGGACAGTGGATTGAATTGGGGTTATGCTTTACTTCATCACAATCTGTGAATAAAAGATTTGAAGTGAAATTAACATTAACTGAAAATGAACATCAGCTATCCGCATGACAAGGTTCATGACGCGCATTTTCGAAAGACATATCAACCACGAAAAACTGATTCCCATGGTATGCCAATCGATTACAAAATTTAATAATATACTAAATGCAGACGAAAGTAAAAAAGGCGTGCATAATTAATAACAACTACGATTGGATCTTTACCAGTTTTCCAATGTATGTACAAGGAGTAAGAACGGATACACACTGATAACTTAAAGAAAACGACGGACTTGTATTACTTACACATTAAAGCAACATGTACATGGTTATGATGATTAATAGGAGAAAAAACGAGTTAAATCACTGAGGACAAGACAGAAAAAATCTACATTTCAAGGCCATTATAAATCTACGCCTCTCCTACATCTACAGCATGACATTTCACAGCGAACGAAAGCCAAACTGAATAGGGATGGTAGGACGATAGGTGTCAGGGCAATCAATCAAAGGGAGACTCGGATAGTATGACATGCACAAATAGGATGGGGAAGCAAATAAAAGCTTTAGAAAAGAGTGCAAAGAAAAAATATTACATTAATTAATTATTTGTTTATAAACAGGAGGTACCTCTAAGTTGGAGCCTGTCGTGTGAAGATGAGGGGTTGGAGAAATAGTCCAACATTTCGGATGGGCCAGAGACCCGTCCTCGATACGCCCCCGCTGAAAGTACATACGGACATTTTAAGAACGGCGTCATTCAGAATGGAAGCAAGGTCCCTAAGACGCTAATTTATTTTTCAAAGCATTTCCAACAACAATCAGTACAGCATACATAAGTTTGCTTTGTTCAATCATGGTAACGAGTAACAATATTAATTGAGTAGCACAACATTTTCCGGATTTATACATTTTAAGATATCATTGAGTTCCATAAAATGACAATACCGTACAAATATTCAAATTCGTAACACAGGTATAGGCACAATTATAACACTCACGACACAAATTTAATGAGGCTATTAATTGATCTGGAAGAAAAATCCACTCACAAGATATAACAAATTCTCAATACTGTGGAGCTAAGTATTCAAATACGATTTTTTGCTAAACAAGACATTAACTGCGAAGATTAATATAGGCATTCTCACACTCCACCGATCAATTAAAAAAAGGAAGCATTCATAAGTGAGAAGTAGTAGTTATTAGGGAAGGAGGCCGACAGCTGAGACCATTTGTACAAAGCATCTAGAAGTAAAAGACAATCATCTAAAATAAGTTTTTATATTAGCAGCTGGTCGTTTAACAGTACATAACAATCCCAAATCTCCTTAACCAGCATTTAACAAAATGTATCAGGAAAAATGATAACATCAGTGTACGCGCAGCAGCCATCCTGCACCAAAAGTTATCGAGCATACGGGAACAATAAATTATCTATTTATCTTCCGTGATTCTCCCGTGATGATGCAAGGACGTTGGCCAATCGCGCATCATCCAAACAAACACAGGTCGACCACGAGTTTCCTCGGCAACGACACCGCGCCGTCGACGAGAATCGCGATGATAACGCCGCCCTGATAAGGTTCGAAGAAATGCAACCAAAGAGTGTAAGAATGATGGCTCAACCTGCCAGCGATCTCTCGAGCCAGTCGTCAAACTTTCTTATCGCGAGCTGTTGGACGACAAATGATAAACAAACAAACCGAGCTTAATTCACCGATAAGACTAACGAGGAAGAATGATTATGGGCACCGGTAAATGCCTGTATTTTTATATATAGTACAAATACCGTCGCCCATACCGTCAAAAGGCTACCGAGGAGGCGTCGGTAAATAAATGAATCAATAGAACGAGGAGGCAATGGAAGCGATAAAATAAGACGTGAACAATAAATCACGTCCCTATAAAAAGCATCTAATTAGAAAATTTGTTTTTTTTTCGAGAGTTCTGCGCTACAAAATGACATAAAAGGTTACCGGATTTATATACCGGGGGGCAGAAGATTCAAGAAGCTACAAAGAGACGCAATGCGGCCCATAGGAGAGAGTTGTGTGGTAAGTTGAAGGACAACCATTCCATAAAGCGAATTCTAGCGAGAGTAGGTAGGGCCTGTCTAAAGACGTGCCAATAAATTGGCAGAACACCAAATGGATGAATATACGAGTGTCCGATAGGGATTAGCTATGAAATAATATGATGCCCAATTCACAGGAGAGATTTCAGAATCAAAGGAGATCGATAGATGGTGGTTGAAATGTTAACCTATCGGTGCACTTTATTCATTTTCGTTCCAATCTTCACCATTTTCACCACCATACAACCTGGAGTGAGAGAATTAAAATCACATTGATGTGTATACAAGACTAATGATTCGAGGCTAGTAAAGCAAGAATTAGGTATTAATATTTTTCATCTCGATTCTTCTACCAACGTAATACGAACTAAAAATCCGTAAATATGGCGACGACTACCAATTAATTTTAAAATCTTCCACATTCATCGATTATCTTTCACCAAGTCTCTAAACATTTTAGATAGCTATGAACTATGCCATATTTATGCATCCCAATAAAATACCCCTTCTTATGAATAAAAACGCGTAAAGAAATCCTCCATCTTCTTCTGCATATTACAAAAAATTGAATTCTATGGCTCGTCAGCTAGCATACCTTAAGAAATGCCTCGTTCATTATTTTGCTGGGCTTCTCGCTTTTGTGCGCCACGTATCTCATGGTAACACCACTAATGCGATAACGGGGAGTCCTTGAAAAGAATTCCGAGAAAATTCCTACCAGCAAGTTACGCGAGCACCGGCGAAAAGATAAACAACCGAACGGGCGCCCGATACTGCGATGCTACAATGCACACCCGGAGGGCATGTTGACACGTTTAAAAGCGCGAGAAAAAGTTAACGCTCGCATAAAAAGACTTCCAGATAACAAAAATTCAAATACGAGAATAACTCATACCAATAGTGATCACATAGTGATTCCCTTGAGCCTAAAACAAAATTTTGTCGAAGACAAACCCATTGGAATACTCCGTGGTAGTTGATATCTCGCTTTTATGCTGTTTAGGAATGCATTGCATATAACTCTACTAATTTTTGGACATATTTCACTATTTAACTTTCACTATTTAGGAAAACGAAGCGAAACTTCAACGTTATATTATTGTTTTAATTCATGCATTTAGTATACAGACTTTTATCCCAGAATATCGGAGCCTACATAAAAATCTACAAAACCAACCTATTATGTTAATATATCACACGTTCATTAATAACAAAGGCCAAATATATATTTCTACACTCAGATCTCTAATCTTTTTTAAACTCATTAACAAAAATCAATATTAAACCACAAAGCATTTAGCTCCACAGTCCGCTTGAGTTAAGAGTGGAATCCAAGTGATACCCAAACATGGTTACATGACATTTGCACACCCTAGCAGGGGAATGTACAATTTCCTCCTCTGCTTTTTTTTTTACTATTACGCTCTTCTAGACAGTATGGATATGGTCACGGGTGTTAAAACATCACGTGCATCATACAATCTCAGGTATTACACACATGAGATTTTTCGGCAAAAGTTTGTATATATCTTCAGTACTTTTGGGCATCACGCGAATAAGGGAACGACATGGAAATAGCCATACAATTCAAGATTTAAAAATGAAAATATTACGTGCATGGTTTTCTGACTACTTCTTACAAATGCCTATTTCGATGGTCTCATTTTCTGCGGGGCCCCGGCTTTTTAGGTATACCAGGGAGAATTTTCGAAGATATGAGGAAAGCAGCCGAGGGATAGCAACCAAGATCCATAAATGCACATGAAATTCAAAATATTTAAGTAATTGAACCCAGGAACCACGGTCCTGGGTTCTCTCCTCTCGCGTTCCTCTGCGAACCGCGAGAGGAGAATATACACGTAAGAAAACTCTTCAGAGAAAATAAAATTATGCAAAATAATGAGAAAAATGAGACAATCACACAGACGAGCGAGTGGATAAGTCATTCCTTATAATAAAAATATTTCATCACGCATATGAATACATTTAATGTGTCCGATATAAAAGATATTGAACAGTAAATGAAACAAGCCTCTGCAGGAATACCATCTCAAAGACCACTACGCTTGATGGGACAATAAACCACGGAAGCTACACGGTCTACTTAATGCGCGAAAGTCGCTCAGAATATTCATAAGCTTGCTCATCCAATTTACGACACTTTCGCAATCAATCACCGTGAGGTGCCTTACCGATTATTTCCGCTCGTAAAAACTGTAACACCGTAACCGTAGCATTACCAAAAACAGTTAATCAGGCCACTTCTCGAAGATATATCTATATTTGTTCCAGATTATTTATTCCAGAGAGAAAACAAAATTAAAATTACATTATTTACGACGTCAGCAGATACTGGCAAAAGGCCACTTAACGATTTCTTTTCGTGGAAGGCTTTAAAAAATAACGCTCACACCGAGGATGTAATGAATTTCCACTGCCGTCGGAAAAGGCATGTATTATTCTGGGCTTGGCGGTTTGCCATTGATCTACTACGTCCCAACAATTGTGTAACAACTTACTGCGGAAATTGAACGATTATACAACTAGAATATTCCAGCTAACTTTGCACATTTTTTATCACCAGGGTGGCAGTCTCAACCGGCATCGAACAAGCGACAACTCAAGTTCAACGCTTGGGAGACAAGTTCCACAGGGCGTGTTTCTGAGACCCACGCATTTTCGAGTCACCGGGAGGAAAGAGAGATGGGAGGCGGCGGCAATGACTCAGCCGACGAAGAGTCAGACACGTGCAATGGGCCGGAGGATGCACGCTCCATCTGCCCAAAAACAAGAGAGAATGAACTTGCGCTTCGAAGCGCGGAACAAAATAAGAGAGAGAAACAACCAACGGAGGAGACCGAGAAAATGCCAGGAGCCAATGACTTCCTTCTAGCAACATTTTCGAATACCTTTATCGTCTTAAGGTTCTACCGCAAAATAGAAGTTTCCAATGTCAATTAATGCGATTCCCTTAATAATCATATAAAAAGCAGAAAAAAACACTCTTTGACGTTAAATAAACCAGCAGATATTTTTCACAATAACGGCCCCAGTGGCAGCGGGATGAAGTCCTCGCCTGCTAACCCGCTACTCAACGCCTACTACTCAATTGTAATAGAGTTGCAATGCAATTATAATGCATGTTGGTGACTAATCACAACCTGCCACACACCCTTGAGAGGGCTTGCAGGGTATTTTGTATACTTAGATGTACCCCAGGGCCGCGGGTTCGAGGCAAACCTATGTGGATTTTTCACCACCAAGGGTATGGTTGTGCGTTCGTCCTTCATTACATGCTACAACGCTCGATGTAAAAGGCCTTATCGGCATTGAAAAAAATAAACTCCCTCTAGGAATTTCAGAGGCGTACAGACAAGATTATAAAAACATATGCCTAATTAGAAAGTAATTTCTTGCATAAACTACTGACTTAAGGCGCATATTTCCCACGGTACCAAAACAAGGTCTCTACCCAACCTGAGGTTTCGAGTGACCTACGACTTAACAGCAATCAAAGCAGGCTAAATCTGTTAGTTACGCAGATATAGGGTTACCATCACGATGACTCTTCTGGCTCTACGACTAGTCAGTAAAAATATTTCGTCGATAAATCTACATACTTAGTACCCATATACCTGCTATGCCTTATTTCTGGGAACGTCATCATCGAAAGTGTAACTATTTCATACGGCATTATTAAAAAGGGGGAATATTCTTATTTGTTTGGACTTACGAAGCCGCGAACGAACACCTTGAAGGGTCCTTGACTGAGAGCGCAGCGCGTGTACACGCCGTTCGAAGGAAATTGAGAGGAGACGAGAAACGGTTAGGCAAAGGCAAAACGGCATGAGTTGAGATGTTAAAGTGCCCGTATGTGCTTTCCCACGCAATGAAAAATTGCACTCTAGCCCTCACATCCTTTAATGTACGAATTTCCCCCACTTCGGCTTGGCCAAGTCTACCCAAGTCCCCTCCCCTCTCTCTCGGGCCAACCCCTTAAACACCTCCCCCCCTACTAACCCCTCTCCCCTTCCCCCGTACATATATATATATACCCTTTTATTCCCCGCCCCTTGACTCTCCCTTCCCACTGACGAAGCAACAGATGGATATATACTCGCTCTTCGCGGAAAAAAGGAGGGTTAAGGTCTTTCTTTTTTTCCACGCCACACCTCTTCTCCCTCGACTGCACCGGAAATGCCAGATGCTGAGGGACGAGGTCGACGACGATGTGCTGTGCTGTGTGAGGGAAGAGAATATGATGTGGGGGAATGGAGCAAGCATTAAGGAGAGGATGGCAGGGGAGTTTGGGGGATACCGATCAAAAGGTTAAAAAAAAGACTTTGGCTCACAAAATAGAAAGGTTTTTCCTCTTTTCCTTTCCCTCCGGTCTCTCTCAATGCCAAATCCACCACCAAACCGCCACTAAATTTTACCTCCACCACCGATCCCACTTGCGAAAACACAAACTAAACGGCCAAGGCTTGACCCATTTCGCAGAAAAACGTGGCGAAAACCGACGATTGGGGGAGGAAAAATAAGGCCGAAATGTTGGATACGAAGAAGCCAAGCATCGCGAGCCAACAAACTTAGATTTCCTGCAGAACTGTGAAGCTATTTCTCTCATCCACAACCGAAATGGCATTTTGGAGATACGCATGTAATACCCGAGTAGATGCACGAAAAGATGCTAATTCAAGAAACTTATGACTTCAACATGCTTTCAACGAATGATTGGAATTCGAGCATGTAATGCAAAAACATAAAGCATGGGCAAACGCTTGACCCGGTCGTTTAAACTTTGCGAGAATCCCCACTGAATAGAACACGAGCAAGAATAAGAACAAAATATTCTATACAAAGATAAAGTCATAAACGAAGAAAAATAATTTTCCTCCAAAACTGTCAAATCAAAATTACTTTTCTTTCTCACAGACAGCCTAAGCTGCTTCTAGAAAATTCGAATGCATTACGTTAAGTTGATGGATGTAAAGACACTCACTCTATAGACATGCAGACACTCCAGGTTGCTCGAAACGAATGCTCAACGAATCATTAGTGATGTGAAAACACGAGCTAAGGGTCAAGGCTTGACCAGTTTCACAAAATGTTACGATAACCAACGAATTGGGGATAAAAAATAACGCCGAAATATTCGATACAGAGGCAAAAAACCGTAATAAAAAAAATTATTTTCTCTCAAAAATGTTAACCCACAGATACTTTCCAATTAAACCAAAATGACCTCCAGGAAAACCTAAGTCAAGAGAGAATGAATGCATGAAGAGACATTAATTACAAACATGTTCAATACATTTAATGCTAATTAATTATATTTATTATTATATTTCCTTTTATATATTTTAAGACTATATTTTTATGGTCGGGAATAGAACATATTATTTTTGGATCTTGAGTTCATGCGTTCTATCAATCTTTCGTCATTAAGAGAGAAAAGCAAGAGGGAGCACATGATTACGCATCTACTGTGGTAATTACGCGCTGGCGTTGACAAGCATTCATCAATTTTCACTACTTGACTTATTTTAATATTTTTAAACAGCTTTGGGCGAAAAAAATCGCCTACTACTATTAGTCATAGGCGCACTGACCACTTAACTAATGCTGAAAATAAAATGACAAGAGCAATTTATATCACAAACTTATAAACCAATGTGTAAGACATTAACTGCGAAACTGCAGAAGTAAAAACCTTCATCCATTATTTTTAACTGGCGATCAACCAAGGGCACATTTGCACTCTATAACTAAGGCTTACATGACGGATCGTCTAAGTGAAAACATCTTTGAAAAACCCACGCAATGCAAACTGCCACGCATTAATGGCCATCCAGTTGTTTCCTTTTCCTGCTATTTTTTATTCTGACCGTAAATTCGAGTCGCATACCGAAGAGACTCCGGAATGCGACTGAACTCCGGTTGGGTCTTCCATTTAGGCCCCCTACCCATCGCCAGGGTCTCGTCTTTATTGCCCACATTTCTCTTTGCAATGTTCTCTTCGCACGCTATAAACTTATTCAGTATCCTCCTTCAATCAACAATTAACACAGATTTTCCAAATATTGAACAATTAGGTAGGTGTATTCGATGTGGCCCGACGTTGATGACGCCCGCCCCTTGACAACCCGTTGGTCGAGGGTCTCCATCCGGGATAGAGAAAATAACAGCCCCTCCCCCTTGTCCTAAGTGTATGAATTTCACACGCATTTGGCTTTGAGCTGGTGCGAGATTATCTTGACAGCCATCTTCTAAGCCCCTATAGGTTCAACTTATAGGTTGGCAATCCATGTGCCTCACACCGAGGAGACAACAAGATTCCTTCAATACATAGATAGTTTGACCACTCCGATGAAGTAATCGCGATAGGTCAAGGACTGATAGACATACATTTAACACGCAACCAAAGGATTTGACTGACAATTCCATATTCCCACACGTAGTTTGAATTTCCGAGACCATAACAGAGTCACAACTAAACACTCAGACTGTTAAATGCTATCAAATTAGGTTTAAATCGACAAATCACCCGTCTCTTATTCACTGATTCGTAAACACGGCCTGTGTCCTTACACCCCCGACAAACACTCGATGTTTTGAGTAATTACTAGATGGAACTGCGTACTAAGAAAATTAGAATACATCGTACAGTACGCAAACAATAAACGTGTATTGATAACCCCGGTGGAACAGCACCTGTTATATTATACGCAGTATATTTTGTACATTCCGCAAAAAATATTAAAATACTGAACAACCGGTTTCGCCGACTAAGGCATAATCAGGTACACATGAGTCGCCAAACAACATTGATTAAATCAAGCGCACCTCGGATTCGTATTACGCGTAGCTTGGTAATAAATTGTTTGTGGAATGTAAAAAGTGTGCATATTACTTTCCCGGAAAATCACCCTTGTGCCAGCCCTTTGAATACAACGTAATTTTGGAATACAACCTGAGGAAGTCGGGAAATTAAACTTCATCTGAAGCTGCATGAGCACTATTTATGGAGTATCGCAGTCCGTCCTACCATTCGATGGGTGTTCACCACGCCCTTGGCAAGCGCACTCGAGTAAAGTCAAGGTTTAAGAAATATGCCATCGATTAATTAATGAATCCCAGTAAAACGGCTCCAAAACTTCTCGCCGTCAAGAAAAAAAACACCCGTCCCGCGTCTGTGTTGTTTGCACGTCTGGATTTAGAGTTCCCGTTCCAAGGACGACGAACGGAAAAGATACAAAAATAAAAACATACTACAACACATGCAGAAAGGGATGCAAGGGGAAGAAAGTGTACCACCACGTCTCCGCCTCCGTTTTATTTCTGGGGGGAGGGGAGGGGGTCGACTCTTGCCGAGAAAAAAAACTTTAAGGAGGAAAGTGTAAACTTGCGCGCTTCGATGCGAACACTCTCTGAATGTGACGAGTGATTCATTGATATCGTTATTTTGGGGTCACGAGGTAGCGGGAGGGCGGGATGAGGTGGAGGCCAAAAAGAACTGACTCCCTTTTGGCAGAGCCCAAGGGCGCCCAAATCCATAAAGGACTTCTTCCAACGTCAGAGTATGAGACGAACATAAAGGGCAAGAGAGAGAGGAGTAAAAAAGTCACAAACTAAAACATAAATCTAAAATACGTAAGCGGAAACGAAGCAAATTAATGCTCATTGCTGCCGTCCGGACTTCGCGTGTGCTTAGAGCACGGGAAAGCGAAAATTTGGACGTTCTTGATCGCAGTAAAACAAGCTCAAAGAGGATGAGTACTTCCTATGAACCAGAAGTAAGGGCCGGAAGCATAATTCTACGGGCATGCCTTTCGTTCCTCGCGAAAATCTAAATTTATAGGGGCAACAGGGATCTCAAGGTCCAATGTATGGCTCACGCAAAAAAAAACTAGAGTTAAAGAACTTATCGCGGAAGGTCATTGATAGTTTGAACGGAATCGCGGACTTGTAAGAATTGAGTTCTCTCCAGGATATCTTTAAGTACATGTAGATACCCTACATATATTGCCATTATGATTTGTTACATGGTGGTAATCAGATAATCCACCCGTAACACTTTCCTATTTTCCCGGCAAAAAGTGGAAAAAACACTCAATTGAAAACTAGAAAAATATGCGTCACCACCGGTTCTTACTCCAAATCGGGGTGCGGCTTATATTCGAGGTGCGGCTTATATTCGAGAACTTTCTCATAAAATCGTAAAAATGACCGATTTGTGCAAATCAGCCATTCGGATTCGCGCGGACGCCAGCTAAACTCGCCTAAGTGACAGGGAAAGTAAGAAATAAAGCTGAAAAAGGTGAAATTGGTGCACAATTTATTCATATATTAAAGGATAATATAGGTAACATTGTGTCACAGTTACATAGGTAATGTAAAAACAGATATAAAATTCTAATGCCTAATACTGTAGGTGGAACGGGATGCACTAAAAAGGGTGCGGCTTAAATTCGCGTATTAACATTTTCCCTGTTTAAGACCCCAAAAAACGGGGTGCGGCTTATATTCGAGTGCGGCTTATATTCGGAGAAATACGGTATTTATTTAGACTAGGAGAACTGAGAGGAAATCATTACTTAGTGCAACGGAGTGCCTAGAAGGGTACGCAACATGCACAGGATGAACTATTTAACGTTAGGGTATGCCAAATGTCGGGAGTGGAATGTATCGAGATGGGGATGGGAGATTTCCCCTGCCCCACACCCTTGAGGTGGCTTAGGGTGTTTTGTAGATGTAGAATAGATGAATTCGGGCTTTCACCGGAGAGCCTTAAGATTTCAATGCATATTCAGAAGGGATCCATACTGATCCTCCCTCAATTTTCTCGGAGGATAAACTGTCTCAGATTTGAATGAAACGTATTGATCACTTATGTGATTTTCAATAAGCCACCAAAACTCTAACATCACAGTCGACTACGTCAAAATCACACAGGGTTTCCCAGTTTTTTCTAAAAGTACCAATCTTCCTTGCTTTCTCCAGGGTATGCTGCGGTGAAGAAAGAAATATTATTGGTGAAAGAGACCCTGCGCTTGTGTCAGTGGAGAGAATTTGTATTTACTTCCATTTAAAACCTACCTTAATCGGTAGATCAACAAATAATAAAGTCCAGGTGTCCATCTGACTAATTTTATCTAAAAGGTCGAATCTAGAGATATTGCGATGGAGCATGTCCCCATCAAGATTTCACTCGGTTTCTTATTCTTTCTAGAACTCTCGATCCTTTCTTTAATGAAAAAAAACAGTACTGTGCGAAGGAAAAGAATTACCTAAACCATGATCACATCTAGCCTTTATCTCCCTTTAGCCTTGTTATATAAAGTCCTGTTAACTATCAGATGACGAAGCCAATTCTTAAATTTCATGTTAAGAGAGAGTTCAATTTTCTTAAGAACATTACGGCCCGGTTTTATAACCTCTTGTTAAATAAATACAACTGTTTCAGGCTGGATATGGTGGAAGTTCTGGATATCCATAATGAATAAAAACACTTAGTAATCTTCCACAGATTTAAGATCTGTGGAAGATTACTAAGTGTTTTTATTCATTATGAACTCTTGTTAAATATTTTCTCGGGATAAAAACTGAAGTTAATATTACTCCATCGATAGCATTCATGTCAACTAACTGATATTCAATGTAATATGCAAAACATGAACTCTCAGTTAACATCAATTAACGAATTGGCTACGTCATCTTGCAGATAAAGATAAACAGGCGTTATAACACCGAGCCTAGGATGTCGTTTGATTGAGTTTAGCATTATCGATGAGATAGCGTAGCCACCATTGGCTATAGCACCGAGAAAATGTTTGGCTAGAGATTATAAAACGGTGCCTTAGTGTTAGTATACCGGTATTCTCGCTTACATATCGATCGTTTACGCTCGTCCAAACCCAATTTCAATGGGAATAGCTACGGTTTCCTAAGACTGCCAACAGCACGGATCAGTTAACCACGACACGATACCCATGTAAAAACCAGATTTTGTAATTGAGCTCTAAAACATGTCATTACTGTGGCCTCATCCCGCTTGAAATATCCCGAATTATTTCGTTTCCCACATGAATTAGTATTTCGTAGTATTCAGGAATTAATAGTATTAGTAATACTAATCAGTAGTAATATGTTAACCCGTGGACATTAGCATGTCTGTCAACATAGGACTCCCGTGGCTTCCGTTTTGGCCTCGCATTGTTCTCCTGACTGCTTTCTGGTCCTCCCCTAGAGGCCTGGCGAGCCTGAGAGGTTCTTATTTGAACTGGGACGAGCACTGAATGCCTGGCCATGCATACACCCTGGAGATGACTTGTACGGTAATTCGTAGACGTGCCCACATTAGGTTGCCAGGGCACTTCCACGACGCGTCGCGACACCCACGCCACGATGCCCTCTAAAGCATACACCACAGCACATCTATGACGTGTAGCAAAACTTGAGTGGTACGTAACTGCGAAAACCATGACGCCAGGATGAAGAGGGCATGTGAGAGAGGTGGGACAAAGTGTTCGAGGGTCCCTCAAGAGGTGAACACGAGAGTCCTTCGGTACCTCTACCACCTCATCGACCTTGACAGACCTTCAGTGTCCTCAAGACGTCCCAATGTCGAGTGCCACCAAGTTTCACTATGCCTATACACCTCCTTCATCTCCCACCGATATTCAAGTACATACAGTTAAACCTCTCTAAACGGACCTCTGACATACCTCTTACATACGGACAGCATTGAAATCCCGAGCTTATGTGCATGCGACTTAGCTTGACCAGACCCTCGCACATACGGAGACAGACACAATTAGGAAATATTTTTTTCCAAAACTGGCATATTTTGGTGGATTTCTTAAACTTTACATAGCTCTTTCATCAGTTGTATAGTATCTTACAATAGCATTGAAACTTTGCGACAATTTTCAATAGCCACATCCATTTTGAATTAATTTTACACTACAAAACCTTTTAGTGTTATCGTGAATTCCTTTAACATTCTGATACACCACCTTCTTCAATGAGACAAAATGTACGTATCAATGCACTTGTAAAACTTCTAACTTGAGGATACCTCTCACATAAGGTCATATTCTTATAGACCACTGCTGTCCATAAGATAGGATGTTTTACTGGTTATTTTTTTTCCTTCCACGCCCAGGCCAGACCGGCCAGGATGAAATTAGGGCCTCGCGAGCTATTTATGAAAGAAATACGCAGAAATCGCGGGGAATCCCGTGACAGAGAACGGAGAAAGAGAGAGAGAGTTGGGGAAAGTATAAGAGGGGGAGAGAGCAAGAAGAAGAAGTGAGAGTGAGAAACCTCCAAAAGGAAACAACAACATCCTCGGCGACGCGCAGGTGTTTTCACTCAATCCCTCCCCAACCCGCCCACCCTTAAAGGATCCAAAGACGCGAGCCCGGATTGGAAGACGGTACACTATGAGCACCAACTCGCACCCAACGGGTGGAAGGGAGAGAAAGAGAGAGAGAGCATCGTTATAACCCTTTTGGCCGGAGAGATAGAAAGAGAGCGAACACGTCCGAATGAAAGATGAACGACGTAGAGTAGGGGAGGGAGAGGAGTTAAGAGGTGGGGGAGAACACACTCCTACAAACGGCGGCGGATGTAGGACTGCCAACTCTACCGGATTCTCTGATTCCGAGGTCCTACTTCACTCCGAATACTTTTTCCTATGATTTATTCGCAGTCACAGCGTAGACCTTGACAATTTTCCAATCATTGCCATTAAAAAAATGAAGTGGTGCGCAGTCACCCGCATGGGTGCAAATATATACAGCAAAGAGGGTAAAATTCGCCGTGAAAAAAATCATTTTACTTGATCGGGATTCGAACAGGATCTCCCAATTACCGGTCACGTGTGCTAACCAGTTACACCACCAAGTCATCATAATTAGATGCGAATTTCGGAGGGGGTTTAAACGAACAAGTTTTTTATCGTCCTCAGTCTACCTCGTACCACAGAAGACGTGGTCGTGCATGATACGCCACAGTTGCGGAGAATGGACCCAACATTGTCGATTTAGAACAACTAACTTCTGACAATTTTCCAAAGCAATGCGATAGCACAAATAATGTGATACGCAGTCACGCGCACGAATGCAAAGATATACACCAATGAGGATGAAATCTATAGCCTTAATTAAAACGATAAGTGATAAATGTTTACTTTAATTTTACTTTTACTCTTTCGGTGTAACTAAAATTTAAAATTAGAATGGATACTAAGAGCTTAGAAAAATTTCCGAGCAAAAACAATGAGCTAATTATTCAGTCATGAAGACCCATATGGTTTTTTTTGTTTAAATAAGAGGAAATAATACACATTAGGCTATAAAATGAAATGAATAGCTTTAATTAGTTACCTATATCGTGTGTGCTTATGCTTTTGTAATTTAAAACGTCTTGGTGAATTTTCTTTTCTAATGTAAACTGAAATTTATTTTTGAGCTTTCATATGCACAGGCTAAATAGGATATTTCATTTATCTATTTATTGGATAATTGTAAAAAAAACTCCAATATCCGTGTTTAAGCGGCTGAAGAAATATTATAGTATGTACATTCTATTTCTGCAACAACATATTCATAACTTTCGAAACTTTTATTCAAAGCGGTACCATTACAACATGAATTCCATATCTGCTTATACACATGGAAAAATATGAAGTTCCCACAAATATTGAAAATCCTCATTCAGAGACAGCAACGTTAAGCATGAAAGATTTTGAGCATCACAGTTCACCTAAATTAGCGTCATGGCACGGCCTGGGTTACCTTATAAAAGTGAGGACATGTTTAGAGGATAATCCTTGCCTCCTTTTCATTTCCGAAGTATTATAAATGCCAATACAGCTAAACTCGATGGGTCGAAATAACTCTAAAACTTAGAAAATTTCCTAGCGTGGAAATTTCGGGGTAGAGATAATGTTCTAAACGTGCTGGTAATGTGTAATGGTGATGCCATATTCACTTAAATTTCTTTTAATTAGTCGAAAATCCAACTTAAAGGAGTTTAGCAAAAAGATTTTCAACTGTATTTCGGCATTCATTCAATGAAATTTGATGGTAAGTACTCCTGGATGTTTTAGGGATTACGATGGAGGACAGAGAAGGCAATGTCTTAAAATTTAAGCACACATAACTTGATAAATAACATTTCCGAATATAAAAAATCCACGCTTAAATAGCCCATTAAAATTTTTTAAAACAATTTTTCAAGAGCGAAGGGATAGAAATTCTGACGAGCTTTGAAATCTCACCAAATTGTGCTTCAGGCATATCTCCCGAATCCTTCTGAGAATTTCTCTCCCTCTTAGACCGGATATCCCACGGAATCAAAACTTTCGGGAGTTGGCAACCCCTGCGTACGCAAACTGGAGGGCAGGAAGGTGAAGAGGGGGGCAGGAGGGAAGCAGGAAGAGGCGAAAAAGAGGATAAGACAGGAAGGACACGCAGACAGACATTCGAGAGCGAAGAGGAGTGAGAAACGGAAGAAAAAACAATGACAAGACGCGCAAAACGAAGATAACCTTTGAGGGAAGTCTTCCCTTCCCAGAAAAAATGCTTATTATAAAAAACTAAAGCAAAACGTTCGCTGCATCCACCATTTGGTATGGGTAATAGAAAAAATATGTGTAGAATGACCTCGTATCTGAAACCTCTTACCAACTACAGCGGGGCAAGTTTCGAGGGAGGAAAACAATGATTTGTTTTTTTTTAATGTTTTTTTATGCTCCTCCACGATGGCCGATCGCCAAGAATAAGAAGGAAACATCTTGAATGAATGAGCAGCCTGCGTGGGAGGTTGAAGGCACGTAAAGAGGAGCGAAGCGATAGAGGGAAGATAGGGCAGAGGAAAGATATACTAAATATAATCTTGGCCGTGAAGTGAGGGAATGATCGACAGGGGTCTCCTTCTCCAATATCCCACCGGGACGCGCGAATAAGGTATAAAGGGTTTCTCCAACACGGCGAACCACAACGCAAAGGCAACATCTGTCAGTTCATTTTAGCGAGATTTCACAGACAAAGCGAAGTTAACTGTCCACAGTCGCCTAGTGATTTTAGGTGTCATAAGTTAAAATGGACCAACAAATTTTCAACATACGAAGCATAAAAACCTCCGCACACCAGACAAGACGAAAGTGTCAGGTGCAAGAGAATTGGGTTGGTGTGGTGGCAATAACATAGGCTTCCCATCCCGAAGGTCCGGGATCGAATCCCGGATTTCTACTTCGGTGCTCTGTGGGGAGCATTCCAAGAGCAGTAAGTACTCCGTCCTTCGGGGACCTGAAACATTGGTCCCATTGGCGCAGTTGTCAATAACAGGCCATATCCGGTGTCGGGTGCTAATCCACCCTTCCTCCTTTCCCCAAATAATCATCCCTAGTGCATCCAACCAATCCGTCTTCAATAACGCAAATAAAAACAGTTATTTTCGCCTCCCTCAAATAGCCTGATAGCCAGAGTAAAGTCTTTAAGGCCGGAACATTTCATAAGAATCGTTTTACTATCCCATTTAGATACGTAAGAATTGATGAAACTTAGTGTTAGTGGCTATGAAAATAACCACTTTAAATTAAGACCGCAAAACTGATAAACTCTATATCCTTATCCAAGGTCCTCGTCATTAGCTCTCTTCTGTTATTGAGCGAAGAAAGCGTTCAGTAATAGAAGGGAGCTGATGACGGGGATATTGATATAGAAGAGGCTGGTGGAGAGCTTGATATGGAGCATGTGGTGTTGCATGGGGTAGGAACGTAGACTCTGAGGAAAGAGGAGGAGAATATGCAGCATTCGTTCGAGATGTGGGCGAGAATGAGGATGGAGAAGGTACGGTGGATGGAGACGAAAACAAACGAGGAAGTCCTTGATACAGTGGGGGAGGAGAGGAAACTTATGAATGAGATTAGGAAGAGGCAAAGTAGGTGGTTGGAATAGACAATGAGGGACGAAGGATTTCTTAAGACTGTGATAGAGAGGAGGCTGTTGGGTAAGCGGGGAAGGAGAAGAAACAGAATAGGTTTCATGGACGGTATGGATGCGGGTAGGACGTACGCTGAGTTGAAGAAAGCAATCCTAAAGCTAGGTAGGACCCTGAGCGAGTAAATATCTGGAGGAAATTTTTACATTAAACCTTCATTAAAACATACCTTTAACCAGTAGATTACTTTCATGAATGAATGAAATCATGGGCGCATATCTGGTGAACAAATCCGCAGGAACATTTGGTTGAATTGCAGACAACGGATCATCGTTTGCAATTCAACCAAACACAACTGCTGAACATAATGCGCTTATACCGGGCGCCCGAAACATTTCAGTCTCGCGATGGCAAATGGTAATGATGATCGGGGACAACAATAGCTATGATCGACGCCGCTAATAATGTAAATGGTGACGATGTATAGTAGTGTTTAATGCTCTTTTTATTTCTTTTTTCAGTTTTTGCATGTCAGCTTGCCGAGAGGATTAATTTGTACTGGGTATGTAAAATAATATCTCCCATTTTTTGGGTTAAGAAGATAACATGTCACAGTCATATAGAGTTTAATATGACACACGTTATTTGTGAAAAATAAAATGCTGTACGACTTACGGTTCGAATTGAAGACCGTCAAGTCTTAGTTAGAAAAACCATTAAACTGATCTTCAACAACGCGATGTATGGACCCAGGGTCTACTGTCTACTACTACAGGGATCCCGCATTAGTTGAATGATGCTTATAAGCATGTGAAGTCCCTTCCAAGTACGCTACTTAACTTAACATTAAAGTATACTTAGTAAACTATCTAACACAGTAAGACATTATGTTTGACGGCTAGTGCATGCCTGCTGTTGGATCACCCCCTGCCACACACCCTTGAGGTAGCTTGTAAGGTATAGCGTAGGCGTATAAACGTAGCCACTAGACGTCCAATATGCACAGCATATCCGCCTTCGTTCACACAACCCCATCTCTTTATAACTTTCTTTCCTCGGCCACTCCTTCCCTACGGACTCAGTCCGCAGCGAGTGAGATCGGCGTACGATTAAATCAAGAGGGCTAGCCGGGACGGCTGGCCGCGTCACTTCCCGGCCGTATCGTGACCAACATGGGCGAACTTCGAGACTTGCCGTCACCCTTTCTACTCCATCGCTTGCCAATCCCCCCCTCCCCCCGCCGAACTTCCACCCCCAGCACATTCGACTGATGCATACTATCAGCTTAACGTACGTACCAACGCAACCAATAAAGACATGCATTCATACTACTTCCAGAGTTATAGGGGTAGAAAAACATGGAGGCACTCGCTTGTGTAGAGCATGATATCAGGAAGAGGAAAGCAGACGAGAGATGCGGTGGCAGAGGAGCAGAGGGTCGCTCCACATGTTCCTTCAGGAATCTATCAGCACCTCTGCTCGCTCGTCAAGACTTGGTTCTAATAGAAAAAGTAACTTGAGGCGTCGCATTGTGAAAATTTCTAACGTTCATGATGAACAATTATAACTTGGTACTATTTTCACTCTTGTGAGTGTCACTCTTATAAGAGCTCATTTTTTTTCTAGCCTTCCTTTAAAGAAACGACAAAAAATCTTGAGAGGAGCACGACCGCACCCTTGTCACTCAACAAAACGACCACCTACCGGCCACCAAGCACCGGCGTAGGTGAGTGCGGACATAACGCCACGTGGTAATTCGATGTCCATCGTCACGACGCGGCGCGACGATCCGCGCGTCGCCACACGACGCGTCGTGTGGAGATGGGGCCGGCGCGTGGTCAAAATTGCGAATCGATCGCACGCTGGCGATTTTGAACGTGCCCAAAGAAACGCCCTCGTTAATATACATAAATTATCAATTGCAATTTAAGGATTTTGCCTTGTACGGGTTTACAAGCAAGAGTTTGCATTTTCTTAAGAATTAAAAAAAAATAGTTTAAGCACAGAGACATATTAGAAGGTCACGTTGTTTTTAAGCTCCGGCGGTAATACCAGACTGGTTTCTTCGGTGGTAGAAAAGCCATCGAATCCCATCAACGCGGGGAAAAATTTATCAAACAAATCGTTATGTAGGCAAAAATACAAATTCGCTCTCCCCATTGACTGAATACTTGGCTTTCGAGGCCCTTGAATCCGCAATTTCATTTCCATAATAGGCTGTAATAATGAATAAATAACACGAGAAATTTTCCACAAAAACAAAATTTACTTCTGACCGGGTTTCAATGTTGATACATGATCTTCATCATGGTGTTATTTCTTCATTCATGGTGTTATTGTACATAGTCCACTCAATTTCGCAAGAATCTTCGGATTTTTATAGACCGTAATAACTGATCCTTATTTTATGAAATAAAATATGAAGAACCAAAGATTTTAAAAAACTAGTACAGGGAAAACTTGAACTAAAATCATGATAAATGTTGTTAGAGGTCTTCTAGCGGCTACGGTAGGTTCAGATAGGAAAGTATTAATTTTAATTTTCTTTCACAACCTCAGGCTCTTCTCTCCTTACATGATTTCTTTCTGACTCAACTACGCGGAAACATAAAAATTAGCGTAAACAAGCCAACTAACACTAAAAGTAGGAGCTACCTGCTTCCGTCATAAAACAAAACGACCGGTCAGGAAAACCAACAAAATAAGGAAGATGTAACACTGTAACAAAACCGGTCGTTTTTAAAAATGAATACGTGGAATTGCAAAGTAATATTTTCATTTTCACATAATGATACTATTCCATACAGTAGAGCCTGAGAAGGTGCCTTAAAAACGGAGAAATAACTAATAAACTTTGTTGCGCTTTGAAAAGGCACCCTCATGGCATCATGAGATAAAATCATAAACACTGTATGTAAAAATAAAGCAATCGGAACACGGCGGATATAACGCTAAGGTCGAACAAGGGGGATAAACGATCACAAGAAACCCGGATATTCGCGAAAATATTCCCATTCTAACAAAAGGTATAAATTGTCCTCGCTCAGAATTAATCTTAATCTACATGGCAAACATTAACCCTTTCCCTAATCCGAATCAACATTAATCGCTTCTTTCCCTTAGGACACCAGCCACGTTCGGCGCATCCGCTTTCGAGGACACACAGAATTAAATTTTCAGGACACCATTGTGCTCGCGTGCAACAGGTTGGGAGAACCCGCACCCTCATCCCCTCAGGTCCAGAACCCCCCCCCACCCCTTTACGATTTTCGCCAACTGCCAACAGCGCTCGGGGAAAATACACCTCCTCACAATCGCTGCGACTGACTTGTCTTTGTGCCTTGGGCGCCCGTGCTCCACTCACTTTCTCCGGGGTATCGACCATTTCATTCACGTGTCGACGGGATTCTGCGTTTCCGTGCGTGATTCGTGGAAACAGACGAAGAACTGAGGGAAAGGAGAATCGTTTCTCTTTTTTTATGGGGAACCACGTTCTAATTTTCCACCCGCGATCCCTGTGTATACCTTCGGGGCACAAACCGACAGCTTTGCGCCTTTTACGGCTTCAGACGATCACGGCCGGATGAGGATTCTTATTCGTCGGTCTAATTTTCGATAGTTTGCACGGGATGACATGTGCTCCCTTAAGAAATTGCCAACATCCGTTTTACGATCTCGAATATTATTTTTACTTGGATAAAACCCACTGCGTCGTTTTTAAGTGATAATTATCGGGTTGAAGGCGGTATCAACGTGATGCGCGTGACTTTACTAAGACGATTTCGTTCCCCATATTTCCTCAAAGAGGGTTCAAACCAAAATTCTTCATTCGTAGTATGTACATTCATTCAGGGTACTGGAAAATGTACAATGGGAAAGTCTATGGTAACTTCCGTTACTTTCTCGTTAATTGCAATCATCATTATTTCATTTAAAACATTGGTTTTTTCACGCCCCGTTCGAAACGACGATTATTAGGAGTGTATATTTATGTATGGACTTGCGTTTTACGTACCTGACTACAAAATCAAATTGAATTCAAAATTTACTTTCGTTTTTCCTTACCAACAGCTATTGACACTTTTCATTATGAAGGATACACACTTTAAGATGTTTTTTTTAGATATAGCTTAAGTAGGTACTTTTCTTTTCTAGATACATAGTGTACACTATGTATCAAAATTCAACTGACTTCGTTAGGTTATATATTGGCCATAAGACTACTTTTAATGCCAGCAATGTTGAAAAGAACACGAATATTATAGCATGCATTAAAAAAATATTAAAAACTCCTACGGACTACTCATCCACAAAATATATTCTGAATGAGGTATCCAACATTTTTCTGTGTTCGGTAACACTCTCCGCATTGAAGATGAATGCCATTCGCCTTTAAATTCTTCAACTTTCATGGATCATCTAGTTAACAAGAACACCGAGTCACATATCGCGACAACAATGAAAAATAGAGCAGCTTGCCCTACACCTAATTCGTGACCTCACGACATACATACCATCAAGTACGATAATAATGTTGATGTCGCAAGGGCGGCGAGACGATCGTGCAGGTGATATCTTCGGAAAACGCTTTCTTTTTACCCGAACGACTGCGGACACTAAACGGAACACATAAAAAGAGTTCATTTCCAAGTGATTTAAAACAGGATGAACCAAGAGTCCCGTCTTCAAAAGAGATGAGTTTAAAAACCTTCGCTCGCTTCAGGAGTCGAGAAATACAACTACGACAGCCACCCGCCTGACCCACAACAAAAAAAAACAAAGAAACAAGAAGGAAGTTTTATGTGTGACGAGGTGCTCGGAAAAAAAAATCATCATGGGCGGATCTCAATTGAACATGAGAATATATCTTAAGACAGTACAACTTGAACAAGTAAGTCAGGGAGAACTGGCAACGGAGTTTCCACCACGACTGTGTGAGTCAAAACAAATACTAAATTCCACCTTTTTGTTTATTTGGTTTAAAAACCTTGCTTTCGCTAATGACCTACGCTGTGTATTGAAAACCAATATTTAGGTACAGAATTTGCAGATTATTCCGCGAATACATTTTAAAAGAGTACTTTTTCCCCAGCCATAGGAGCCCACTGCAGCGCCATTTCTATAGAATTACCGCATTCTGACTTCAAATGTCGCAGTAATTGGCTAATGACTCACAAAATAAGGCGGTAAGGTGCCTACATTTTATTTGTATACAACTTATCGAGATTTTTCCGATCTTATATGTTTCCCACAGATTTCCGCGAAATGGAATTTTTATTATAAGGAATATTACTATTTTCCCCCGTGCTTCTCTCATTTTCCCATTCAACGCCATGAATATACATCAAAGAGGGTGAAATTCGCCATGAAAAAAAATGAAGTGACTTGACCGGGATTCGAACCCTTATCTCCCAATTGCCAGTTTTATCAAGTTAATTTTTCATGGCAAATTTCACACTCTTTGGTGTGTATTTTTTCACCCGTGCGCGTGACTGCGTTCCACATCATTTGTGCATATCGTAATGATTGGAAAAATTGAACACCATGAAATTAAAAGTTAATTTAGAGAATAAAATAGAGTGGAAAGGTTACGTTTTGTTGCTCATATCAGACAGATTTTACCTAAAAGTAGACAGTATATGAATAAAATGACATTTGAATCATTTCACGGTACTACATCTACATCTACAAAATACCCTGCAAGCCACCTCAGGGGTGTGTGGCAGGGGGTGAGTAATCACCAACTCAGGGGGTTGTGCTTGGTTGGGTGGTTATTTGGGAGAAGCGACCGACAACTAAGGTCATTTGCGCCATTAAAGAGAGGTGAGTAGGTTGATAGAGAAAGCATTATTTATAGAACTAAGGAAGAGTAGAGAGAAACCCGGCGTCGCGACTAATCTAAACAAGGCACAGTTTTACATCATTTACGGAGCACTGCACTTGAATTGACCTCCGCAAAGAACATAAGCAGGAATCAGATTTCCTCTGAAAAATCTCCGCCACTTCCGGGATTTGAATCAGAGCTGTTGGGATAGAAAGCCAGCCACTCTAACCACCACACAAACCCAATCCCCAATAAAGGTGGCTGGAGCGGTAATTGTGGTACATTGAGTGCACATTTTAATAACTTTTCAAGTAAGTCAAAAAACACTTCATGACCATGTTTCATTTAAGTGCATATGTTTATGCGGTGGAACGCACCATACCGGCAGCAATGGAAATGATACAAGAATTATATTTTACATTTTTTCCTAAATTAAAACATACTAGGACTTGAGCTTTCGGCGCGGTATTCGAAATTTAGACGAAATTATATTGAAATATGTTGTTTTCGAATATTAGACTCGGCGTGACACCTTGATATTCGTCAGCAACAATTACAACAATAATAAATACATTATTTCGCAAAAGAAAACCTGTACCTATGTAACCGAATTATTACGAAATATATGCCATGTGGATAAGGCTACGTGTTAAAATAGCATTGAAATGCCAAACAACCAAATCGGTATGATGCAATTTATTTCACTTTTATCTACACATATTACTAATGAAAACATCTATGAAAAGATTCACGTAAACCTGAAAGTGAACAAAAATATCTCCAACCACCTTAGTTTGCCAATCACGAAGAAGATTGATTTCGTAAGTAGACCAATCAGATGCTAACTTCGCATCGATATGCATGCGCCGCCCGCGAATAATAAGTGAAATGCAAAAGCAAACAAAATTTATGAGATGTAATCGCTTCTCATTGAGATGCTTCGCCATCGACCACATCTGCACAGCAAAATTGATCGCAATTTTGTAATTAAACACTATGGAAGAAAGATCCCAATGGAAAGGAAGAAGGATTCACCATAGCTCGAAAACACGAGCGACTGCGGCCTGAGATTACGTTACGTTATGTCCCTCCGTTCAACGAGAACCGGCCGTAACTCGCGACCCAGTTCGAAGACCGAGTGAGTAAAAAAACCCGTATGCAAGCTCGACCTCGAATTTGGAACAACGGGGGTAACTCTAATGGGCGATATATATACCTAGGTATAAAAAAAGAAAGGAGAAACGCGTACACAAGACACCGGTGAAGAAGAACCCATTCGCTACGAAGAAATACAGAAAAAAAGGAACACGGCATAAGACTGGAAAAAGAATAAGAAGCGAAACACAAACCTTTATCCACCACTCACCTCTCTCCACACACAAGTGTCTCCCTCTCTCTTTACCCTTCAAAACCCTTTTTTCTCGAAAGCAACAAAACTGTTTTACCGACGTTTTTATTTTTTCGTTACAATAGGGTGGGGGGAACGAGTGAAAGGAGATGGCACCGGAATACTAATGATGCCACTCTATAAAACTCCCTTGGCCTTGTGTGTGCGAGCGTGAGAGAGAGAAGTGGGGAGGGACGGTACAGGAGAGATGGGGATAGTGTTGTACGGGTAAGAATGGGCACCTTGGGGGCGATACGGAGGAGAAGGGGGGAGAAGTGTTGGGGGGAAGAGGTAAGTGAAGGGGGGAAAGCGTAAGTGAAGGGGGCACGAGGAGTGCGGAGGCGGGGAAGCAGAAGATGACTCACGCGGGAGGGAAACAAGTCGGCCGCCGCCATGAGGAGAGAAGTTGGAGGAGGTGATCTCCCGTCCGGGGGAAGGGTCTCAAGACGAATGAGGGGATAAAAAAGTGCGAAGAGGGTTAGATGATCTGTAGAACTTCCTCGATTGTAACATTGATACTTCGCAGCGGACAAAACGTCTGATACAAATTGATGATTGATACAGACCGAAAGCTACCAATCTACACCTACAAAATACCCTGCAAGCCACCTCAGGGGTGTGTGGCAGGGGGTGAGTAGTCACCAACATGCATTACACTGTACCCTAAAGTTAGTGTCACTACGACTAATTATGCATTAGCATAAATCGATAATGCTTGTCACGAGGCGAGGCCTCACAAGCATGCACTACACTACATATATGCCCACAATGGAGAAGGACCGTTAGTATATATGTATTTTGCAACAACACAAATGGACAGAGACTCACGATTTATGTATAAAACATGCACGCCCTGCTGTTAGTACAAGGTAACAGATAAGGAATCAGGTATTAGGGAGTACTACTACTACTAAGAGCTACACTACCTATCGACAAACCTAGATAAAAATCTGCCAGTGAGACTTTTAACTAGGTCTGGTCGATAGTGTAGCTAGTTGGTTGATTTACTCCTCGATACTTGTATCCTTATCTGCTACTTACAAACAGCACGCCGAGCGTGTTTTCAGTATAACTCATGTATCTCTATCCACTTATGTAGTTGCAAAATACATTAATGCAAACGGTCCCTCTAACAATGGTAGCATACCTGTAGTGTAGTGCATGGTTGTGAGGTTTCGCCTCCTGACAATAATTAGCGATTAATTATTATGTAGATGTACACATGAGCGACGATGAAGTAAGAGAACTTATTAATAGAAAGCAAGAAGTTTTCAAGTTGTGAGCGTTCAAAGTGATGCTATAATTTTTTCGGTGGCAAAAGCCGTGACATTTTTCAATCAAAGACCCATGAAAATAATTGACTAAGGTTTAAAACGCTATCGCACATACCATGGAACGAACAAATAAATTAGTTTATTTCGTTGCAATCGAATCATTGGTTGTTGAGATATAACGTCTCAAACTCGAGTGTCTCGACTTGTAGCTTAATATCTACATCTGTCTTGCTAAATCTCACTTGAAATACGCGGTCAGCATCAGGGATCCTTATGAGGTAGGCTTAAATACCCAGTTGGAACGTGTGCACTGTGGAGAAAATATCAGCAAGATGTGTAAAAGGCCGTTACGATAATTTCATTGGTGCAACATGCTTACTGCAACAACTAGGAAAGGAATCGTTCATGGGACGTCAGTTAAAATTTAGACTTAGCCATTTAAGTAAGTTCCAAGGCGATGTATTTCCAAACGTCGCGACGTCAAAATAATTTTACCAAATCCGAAACACTAATGTAGCTTAGATGATGAGAATAAAATTTGGGAAATAAACTGCAGAACGGACAGGTTAAAAATGCCATATTTCCCAGAATGATAACAGATAGCTGCCTCTGAAAATGAGTCTTTACCATTAAGTTTTTCGATAATCAGAGTAGCTAATTATTTAATTTGCTTCTTAATGTTTTGTCTTAATTTGCTACTTAGTACTACCAGAACGCCTCGCATAGTCCGTCTCCCTCTTCAATAATACCGCGGATAAATAAATAATAATTTAAACCGTGTACTAAGATAATCAAAACATATGAGGCACGAAATTAATCGCTAGGAATACAAAGCTATAGTTACTCTTTTACACACGAAGAGATCGATAAATAACATCAAAGATAAATGATAAACAAGCCTTATATTTTATGGCCATAAAAATTAGCATTTTAACAAATTATAAAATTTTAATTGGCTAAGATGAAAACATATGAAAATAACAGCACCCACGACTGGAAGAAGTAAAAGCATCATAAGCATGAACTCACGGGAGTGTATAAGGCACCAAAATGAGTGTGTGCCATACGCCCATAGGCTGGAAGGCTAGGAATGACGAACGCGCATGTTTTTATGCATATTTGTTAGATAAGATACCATTTTATCATGAAAGCATGCACACATTCAAACGCACGTTTCATAGCCATTGCCCGACTTCATTTAAAGTTTATTGAGCGGTGATTCTCGTGTTCACATTTTACGATCTTTTAATTCTATTTTACACGTATAGCAATAAATGGGTAATAGACCTAGAAATAAAGCAATAAATAAATAACAAAATATGCGAAAATAGTTCTCCACGGGTAGATCACGCGTGTTTCAAATCAATGATTGCCCAAAAACTGCTTTAAACATGAGTTAACTCTTGGGTTTATTTACCAGGATAAAAGACTCATAAATCCACAAAATTCTAATTTCGTGCTCCTTGTGGTCAGTTAATTATCGTTATAAATCAAGAAGAAGGCAGTCAACGCTCCCCAACCAACAATCCTATTGACATAAAGAAACCTGATAATGATTTGGTGCGGTGACTTAAGCATTGGCTTCCTATTCCGTGGGTCCGAGTTCTTATTCCGACAGTAGTTGACATTATTTCGCTTCCTTCTCTTCTCTATATCTTAGTATGTTTTACTCTTACCTTGCCCCTAACAAGGAAATAAATATCGAACGTATCACAGATTAATTTTTCAAGCATGCAGTTTATTGTATCCGTTTTCATGTTATTGATATCTGAGTCACGCCTGAATTAACCATTACTGTAGTTTTCACCGACTTGTGTTACTGAGCTCTGATGTATAAATACTAAAATTGGGTTTGTTCATAGTAGATGAATTCACCCGCAACGCCATATTTGGAATTAAAATTCAGGCTCTACCTTCTGGAGAGACTAATGCGGTGGTTCCCTTTGCCTTCCACATCGCAGTACTGCTGCCAATTCCGTGAAATACACTCTCACCCTCAGCTGTGGCAGTTGACCGATCTTGACCATCAGTGCCTTCCGCTGAAAATGCTGCCTCACACCAGTGGATTAATCCAAGAACAGTAAATGTTTATTCTACTAAATTACACATTTACTCCGTCCCCCACATTAAACTACCTACCAAGTAGTCGTTCGCCACACGTAATAAACACTACTCCTACTACGATAGTAAGAAACGGGTATAGACGTGAGTAAAGCGATGGTATGGGGAAGAGCTAACAAAAAATGCATAAATAAGATCCTACGTGGGAGGGACCCCGAAAAAAGTGGTTTCAGGAATAATTGACGTTAGGATCAGAGGAGGAGGAGGGAAGACGGAGAGCGGGGCGTGGCTGAACCCGAGAGATGTCCCCAATACGAAGGGAAATGTGATTAATGACGCCAGGAGAACGGAACGAATAGGCGAGACTAATGCATAAGAAAGCCTTGGAGTAGCCAGCCTCGTCTTTTCTCACCCAAGCCGTTCACCCACTTCCTTAACGGCAACTCCTCGCGCCAAAATAAACACGCACGGCCTAAGTGTTCCAATCCACGTTATGACGTACGTACTAGCAGTTCATAATTTCCCCTCAAATTCAGGAAGTGACGCCTAAGTTTCAGCCCGTGGAAAAACATTACAACCGCAAAAAGGGCTGATACGGGCTAGTACGAGAAAAGTCTACTATCCCAAAGAGTTATTAAAATATATACCTACTATTGAGATATTGATTGAGCTACATTCTCTAAGAGCCGTACTTAATTTTCACCAAATTCTGGAAGTGACGTCACAATTTTAGCCTTTGGACCAACTTCTGGACCGTAAAAGGGCTGGTACGGGCTAGCATGAGAAAAGACTTACTAGCCGATAGAGTTATTAAAATATATTTCTACTATTGAGTTATGGAGCTATAATCTCCAAGAACCGTACTTAATTTTTCCCAAATTCTAGAAGTGTCATCACAATTTTAGCCTTTGGACCAACTTCACGACCGTGAAAGGTCTGCTATGGGCTAGTATGAGAAAAAGGTTTACTAGCCGACCGTAGCAGACGTATTAATTCATCATGGTGTCCATAGGCAAGGGTCGTAAACTTGATCATGAGAGGTCGTTCGGGGAAATTGGAATGCATGTACTAGTTATTCTGCCATTATGATATTGAAGAACTGTTAGAATGTTCCTGGGTGACCCAATAAACATTACTTTGGCAAATAAAATTTCATTTCCTAGTGTTTTCAGGGTCTTCTCTTGGACTACAACCTTGTCGTGGTGGAAGGGCTTGCGAGCTCCGATGACCCCTAGAGCTGCACTGGCGGGAGCAATGCTCCTGCGGTAGGGTCACCCATGACAGATTGGTCGAAGGTTAGGAGACAGACGAATGGTAGTCTGCGCAGCGTCTGTACCTCAGTGAGGTGGCTGTTAAAGGCGTCTGACCCCAGTGGGGCGGCCTCTTAAGTTATGGTGTCACGTAAAAAACACTATTGAGTTTTGCCACGGAATACTATCTCAATTAAAACAAAAACCTTGAAATTATGGACAGTTCTCAAATAATAATGAATCCTGGCAACTACGGGACTCGGCCCAGAGGGCCAGAAGTTTGAAAAATGGAATTAAAGAAGCGGCGAAAGCAACGGTAGGCGTAGTGAGTGCAACTAAGAGAGAGAAAGAGACAGAGAAATACCAAAAAGAGGGAAGAGCCGATGCATTACATAGGAAAGTAAAGGAATTGACGGGTGGTAATAAGGGAAGGGGAATTACAACGATAACAGACAAGACGGGAAAGGTTGATCGTGGAACCGAAAGAGATCCAGGAGAGGTGGAAGGAGTATGTTGAGGAGCTGTATAGTAAAGAAATAAGGCCCAATAGGTTAGATATAGAAAGGGAAGACGATATCGACAGAGATGGCATCGGACCAAGTATCCTAGATAGCGAAATCGAAAGAGCTCTACGAGACAGACATGAAAATGAATAAGGCTGTGGGAATAGATGACATACCTGCAGAGTTTTTAAAGAGCATTGGGAACAACGGAAGAGGAAAACATTTTGCGCTCATTCGTAGGCTTTATGAGGATGGAGTGTGGCCGGAAGACTTCGCGAAGACTGTACGAATTTCTATACCAAAGAAGAGTAAGGCAAAAACGTGCGAAGACTATAGGACAATAAGCTTAATATCCCAAGCGGCCAAAGTAGTTCTGAGAATTTTAAACAGAAGGCTAGAGAAAAAGGCAAATGAAAACCTGGGTGACGACAAGTTCGGGTTTAGGAGAGGGACGGGAACGCGAGACGCTATAGCGGTGATGAGGACGCTAAAATAAAGAAACCTATAGTATGGGTAGGATGTTTTTGCATGTTTCGTAGATTTCGAGAAGGCGTTTGATTGGGTGAAATGGACGAAATTAATGGGATTGTTGAAGAAATTAGGTAAACTCGATGGTTTCAGGCTTCACTTTGTGAAAATCCATTCTAAAGAATTCAAAAAAGATATGGTACTTTTTTCACAGATTTTTATTTAATCACACCCTCACACACCAACCCCCACCCCTTACCACTGCCTCTTCCAAACCCCTCCCCCCACCCTATCCCTCCTCTCCCCCCACCCTCTTAAAAATTGTATATATTCTGCCACTTGCCATATTCATGTACCTGATGATGTCGCCTATGCGACGAAACCGGTCGACTTTAAATAAAAATCTGTGAAAAAAGTACCATATCTTTTTTGAATTCTTTAGAAGAAATTAGGGGTCAATTGGAGGGACAGGCGTTGATTCGGAATTTGTATATGAACCAGACGGCGCAGGTTAGGGTAGCCAATGGAGAATCGGGATGGGCCACGATAGGACGGGGAGTGCGGCAGGGGTGCCCACTATCGCCGTTGCTTTTTAACGTGTATTCAGAAGAAATGGTAAGGGAGGCATGGGGGGAGGAGGAGGTAGGAATAAAGGTAGGAGGCAAGCTGATAAAATCAGTGAGATTTGCAGATGATCAAGCATTGGTTAGTCAGTCTGCCAAGGGGTTACAGTCACTGGTGAATGCTATAGAGGTGCAGTGCTTAACGTATGGGATGAAGAACAAGAAAACGAAAGTAATGAGATTTTCTAGAAGTAAGAAGGCGGGGCTGAATATAAGGGTGGGAGGGCAGAAGATAGAGCAGGCCGAACAGTGTACGTATCTGGGTAGTATTTAGGAGGAGAATGGATTTAGTGTTAAGGACATCAGATGCAGAATTGCGCTTGCTAAAGAAGCATTTTCGAAGAGAAGGGAATTGATGAGACGGGGGTCTGAGAAGAGACGTAAAGAAAAGGCTGGTGAAAACTCTGACATGGAGCGTGCCGCTATATGGGTCGGAAACTTGGTCATTGCGAAGGGAGCATGTACGTAGACTTGAGGCGTTTGAGATGTGGGTTTGGAGAAGGATGGAGAAGGTTAGCTGGATGGCGAGAAAGACGAACGAGGAGGTATTGGATATGGTCGGAGAGGAGAGGAAGCTTGTGGCAGAGGTTCGGAGAAGGCAGAAGAGATGGATGGAGGAGGTTTTGAGAGGAGAGGGTATGCTGAAGAGAGTGATAGAGGGGAGAACACTGGGGAAACGTGGGAGAGGAAGGAAGAGGATAGGAATTCTGGACGAAATAAGAGGAGGTAGAAGATATGAAGAATTGAAGAGGGATCTAATAACTTAGGAGGGAAAGCGAGACAATTTCTATTAGGTTGGGATACAAAATGGGGACTGTCCAAGAACCTACCAATCAGTTGGTAGAATACTTGAATGGAATGGAGTGTTTTCAGGAGATATTTCAAAGTGAGGGCTGCCATCAGTTATTTATTTAGCATATTTTTTGTGAATGTGTACATGTGTACAAGAACTAGTTGTTCATTCCACTCAAATGGCATGGACTAGGCTCGTACTGAATGCCATGTACCCATCATTCATACTCGATTTACAATTACGGAATACGAGATTTAATTTATGTCACTTATTGAGAAGGTGCGTTGGACGGTAAGGAAGACAAATGAGGAAGTGCTTGACATGGTGGGCGAGGAGAGGAAACTTATAGATGAGATTAGGGGAAGGCAGGGTAGGTGGCTGGAAGGGGTAATGAGGGACAATGGTTTGCTGAAGGTCGTGATAGAGGGAAGGATGTTGGGTAAGCGGGGAAGGGGAAGGAAGAGAATCGGTTTTATGGACGGGATGAAGAAAGGTAGGACTTATGCTGAGATGAAGGAAGAAATACAAGAGGTAGAAAGGGCACAGCACGTGTAAGTGTTCGCTGGATATTCTCTGACTTTCATCACAGCCTACCTCTAACCGGTAGATTACTGTAATGAATGAATTATTAAATATTCAAATTGGTAAAATAATATTACAAATGATAACAATAATCTACTTATTTCTTCTTTTCAAACATTAGAGATATTTCATTATATTCTAGCTCAGAGACAATTCACAAGGACGCGAAATTCAGATATACCCTTTCACGGTTCAAACTAAATTATTATTTTTGTTAAATACGGGTTAGGGCTACTTTAAGCTCGTTATTAGGGAAAAACAAAATATTTTCCGAGAAAAAGGGGGTGCCGATTTCGAAACAGTTGAGAGCCACTACTTCAGCCCCATGGACTGGTCATGACGTCCCGAACAATTGGTTACCTAGGTATTCTTTTCCAAATAGATGCAAATTCAATGCTAAATATACAAGAAAATATTGTTTGGCAAGAAATTTGACGTCACAACTTTACCAATCCATTGGAACCGTCATTCTCCACCACAAATGAATGTGATGCATGCCTGAAAAAGACAACCAGGAAAACGAAGATGCCAAGATTTCAAAGAAAGATCCAAAGAAAGACATTCTCTGCCAAACAATATAAATTGACTAAAATGGAAAAAATGTGCAAATGAGTTCACCGGAGAAAAAGTATCAACAAATGCCTTAGCAGCGTCACAGTCACTTCCTCAGCGCAGTAACGGCCATGGATAAGGTTAATTAAATCATAAAAACCAGGGCAATGGGACATCTGTAACTCATTTGCTATTGGTGGTTGAGGATTATTTCAGATACCTATTAAAGGTTCTGAGAAACGTGTTCGAGTTTGAAACCAAGTTCCGTGGCTTTATTTCCCCACAGGTGCGCATTTATTTTGTTTTTGCATACATGGAGGTTAAACTCAGGACGATTCGCATACTTAATTGACCATTTGGATCGACTACATATATTGTGGGCTCAATTTGACGAAAATACTGACAACGACATAGACCCATAAAATAATAAACCCGTAGTAAATTAATACGGCTTCTGAATAACACATTTATATCAATAAACCACCTCCTTTAAGCTTGAACACCTCAATTCTCCAAAATTATGCCCAATAAAATGCTGCTGGCTTGATTATTTAACAGTCATTAATATCAATCAGGAGGAAATAGAAAAGTTTATTAATTAGCCAAGTTATTAACGAAGAGTGGAGTGACAGTCAATGTCATTAACTTATAGCTATTAGGGGCACTTGCATTAATTTAGAGCACATGGCTAATAAATTAATTGTTGATCCTCAATAAATACGCAATGAATGAAGGCATACATGAATTCCACAATAACACTAATGAAGACAGCTGCTCATGAGCTACTTTACCGGGCATACAATTTACATAGAGATTGAAAAATCTGAAATAACCACACAAAAAACATAAAAGGGGGAGAAGATGGAAAATAGTTCTACACCATAATAAGAATCTCATTATAAATGCAACACGGTATTCCATCCGAATATATATTAAGTATCTTGGGACTAATAAATCCTTAAAACATTCACGTATGCAGTACCTGAGATAAAATGAATGTGCATTGCAAAAGTAATAAGTAATTTAGTAAATTCAAATAAATTCCATATGACACATTGACACACTACACTTGCAACGAAATCTAATTATAATATAAAATTACCCTTGACATTTTCAAGACTATAAATTCATTACAACAAAATACCTAGAGGTTTAGATGTTCGAGAATGCAGTAAATTGTAACAAATGATGAAACTTTGCCAAAAAACTTTCAATTAAAAGATAAGAGTAATGATTAAAATTTCATAGCGTCGAAGATTCACCATGGAAACAGCAAGGTAAAATCTGCCGACGCAATTATTAGTTGAGGGTACGTAGGCTCAATTATAACTTTAAAACTAAACTGGACAAGGACAAAATGAATATTAATTAATCTGAGATACATTCTATATTTATTTGTCTGTCAGGGGCAAGGTAAGAATAAATGTCTTCCTTGTCCAGTTTAGTTTTAAATTTAAAATTGAGCCCACGTACCCTCAACTAATAATTGCGTCGGTAGATTTTACCTTCGAAAACATTATGCTCAAAGGCGTGAATAAAATTTGCGGTCTATGCTAACCAGACGTTATAAAACCAGGTCTAAATGGAACAAAGGTATTACGCAACTGTTGGGGCGCTAACGAGCATTTATAATTAGATTACATAATTTACACAGGAGCAAGTTCAAGTATTTAAAAGTCGGAAAGATCGCAGCTCTCAGTATACATCAGATTCTATAAATAAGACGACCTGGGACATCTGTTGCAGCTATAATAAGTTTGACAGCCTTTGAAGGGTATGACCTTCACCATGAGTGAAATCAACTAGAGAAGAAACGCTGGGTTGGATTTCTTAACTCTCTCAAACAACAGTGAGGTCATCCGAATGATACACACTGCCTTCCCACAAATGATGCGTAAGAAAATATAGCACTCATGGAAGTAAATATTGGTGAGGTACAGCAGGATCAAAAACATGGTCACTCGGAATTGTCACTTTAAAAATAAAATTACTTACTTACTGAAGTAACATTGGCATTTAGCTAAGTGTCCTCGTAGTTGACAGTCTCTGGCTTAACGATATGGAAATCTTTCATTCCAACTATGTGTTCTCCCTAATTAATGGAAGCCTACTACAGATATAACTGCAACATAAACGATAGACTTCTAAATCCATATATTAATAATTTTCCAGACGAAGACAGAATTTTCCAAGTTTCCTAAGAATAATATCTTTCCCGCGGAGGGAATGACGTCATTCCGTGTCCAGATGAACAGCAAAATAATGGAATTAATCGTCAATCAGCTGTCATCAATCCCAGGATTCGTTTTGTGAAGATATCAACTTAAGACTTTTCAGATAACTACTGTATTCCTTTAATAATACCTCGTTATAACATTCCTCGTGATAGATTGATGTAGCCAAGCCAAGGTTATTTTTGGTAATTCTTTCCATTCATACTTCCTTTAATAATTATTTTCAGGAGGTTGTTATGTCTCGGGATATGGTCGGTCCGGAGCTTAAAGCATCCACCTCTCAACTCTCACTCTGTGAGGTATCTTATAGACAATGAACGATTATGTTATTTACGATACAAGTTGGAACCCAATATATGAGGAATGTGTCAGATAAGTTTGTCTCTATTACTTCGCATGGTTATTACACATCATTCACCTCAGCTCTGCGTGGGAAATCTTCACAGGTGATTCTCCCCAGCCATCTGATCTTCATCATTCTCATATAACGCGTATGACACCACATTTTCATCGCTTCTCCTCCGTTCTGATACCGTAATCCTCCAAGCTTCACTGCCATAAATGTCCTTAAATATGTCTTGCTGAAGCACTTACATAATTCCAACCATGTGTTTCACCTGATTGTGGGCATTAAAGCATCCTTTGCTTAAAACTATGGGTTACCTTAGATAAATGTAGAACTTCTTCAGATGTAATGATAAGGTCGAACCATACCTTCTTTTTCGGCATTTCTCCAAATTTCAGGGCGAAAAGTAACTTAATACGATTTCTCCCAGAGGCAGCTACTCCGTACCTACTGAGTCCGGATGAACGACAAATCCTTGACTCAAGCCAGCAGTAGGTAACCACAAGTTATACGACACGGAGCATCCCGCATTTCCCCTCACCGTATGGATAAAAAGCCAATAGCATCCATAATTTCGGATCGACGATGTCGGGCTGTCTCTATTCTCTCAATCCTTTCCGCTTATCCACACTGATGCGTTGACTCATGGCGTGATGACCTCTTCAATATACACCGCGTCTTCTCTCCGACTCCCTTGAGAAATAAAAACACCACCAGACTGCTCATCCACGAACCTCTTTCGGAGCAACCAGTGGAGCGGGGTCGGCCTCAAACTAAGCGACCCTATGCTACTGCCCGCTCACTTTAAACTGATTGATCCCTTGACCCCAACGCAAGGCAAGGCTCACCCCACTCCAGAGTCCTCCTCTTCCATGCCACCCGTAAGCACTGCATCTCTTCGTGTAGTCACTTGTCGTTGCCTTATCGCTAGCAATTCTTCGGGACGGACGAGAGGAGACTACAGCACGGCTTCGTGTGCGAACGACGTTGGCGAAATCTCAACTTTCTGCACATGAAACGCGTGGAACCGACAACATGCTCACTGTGTGTCTAACGATACTTGAAGGAAGTATGAAAAGCTGATGAAATGCAGAATTGCCGTGGCTAAAGAAGCATTTCCGATGAGAAGGGAATTGATGAGGGGGGTCTGAGAAGAGACGTAAAGAAAAGGCTGGTGAAAACTCTGACATGGAGCGTGCCGCTATATGGGTCGGAAACTTGGTCATTGCGAAGGGAGCATGTACGTAGACTTGAGGCGTTTGAGATGCGGTTTTGGAGAAGGATGGAGAAGGTTAGCTGGATGGCGAGAAAGACGAACGAGGAGGTATTGGATGTGGTCGGAGAGGAGAGGAAGCTTGTGGCAGAGGTTCGGAGAAGGCAGAAGAGATTGATGGAGGAGGTTTTGAGAGGAGAGGGCAAGTTTAGGAGAGTTATAGAGGGGAGAACACTGGGGAAGCGTGGAAGAGGAAGGAAGAAGATAGGAATTCTGGACGAAATTAGAGGAAGTAGAAGATATGAAGAATTGAAGAGGGATCTAATGGCGGGACATCCTTAGGAGGAAAAGGGAGACAATGTCTATGAAAATTGGATGTAGAATGGGGACTGTCCAAGAACCTACCAATCAGCTGGTAGAATACTCAAATGAAATACACCTGTAATATTTCTTTCCTCCTCTCAGCGTACGTCCTACCCAAGGTTAGTAAAGGATACTTTTAACAACCTTGCGTCCTACCCTTCTTCATTCCGTCCACGAAACCTATTCTCTTCCTTCTCGTTCCCCGCTTACCCAACATCCTTCATTCTACCGCTGCCTTCAGCATACCTTCGCCCCTCATAACCTCTTCCAACCACCTATTCTGTCTCCTCCTAATCTCCTCCAGAAGTTTCTTCTCCTCGCCAGCCACAGATGGTTACGATAGTGAACATCGATTGAGAATTGTAATACTTACGAATAAGATAAATTGGATATAATCCAATCAAAGCATCACAAATATTATCTTAGAATGGTGTTCCACCAGTTAGGGTGTATACATTTTTATGGATCATTGCTACTCTCATCTTACCCTTGAAAGGGTCAAACACATTTACTATCATTAAAACATTTTTAGAATGTCAAGAGAAGATAGCTAGCTGTCAGTGTCACACAAAACGTAGTGGAAATCTTTAATGTTTGTAACGAAAGATGAACTTAAAACACAGGAAGTTGAAGTTTATAATGAGTAGTGGAAACTTTCGCTCCATGCTTGAGAGAAAATACACGTACCACTACAATGTTTAGTTGATACCTACAAAATACACAAGCAGATACCCAATCTTTTGTTCGCTCAACCTTCTATATGTTCCCCTGATGTCACACAAGAGGAGTAAGTGTATGATTAAGCCGATGCTCGAATGTGAAACATTCGCGCGCAAACCACGTAGCTCCCGAGAGGCGTACATGGGAAACCGACTGATTCCTCCGCTAAGGATGCTTGATATTCCCTCCAGCGTTCTCTTCCCCGCGACTGACGAGCCTTATAAAGGAATCCCCTCCAGCTCTCCTTGCGAATCCGATAAGAGGAAAAAAATGAAGGAGGATTGCGGATTAATTCAATCCAAGTACATGCGAAGCGCAATCGGAATCCATTCACCACGCGGCCAACGAGCAGATTCCACGGACTCTTCGCGACGTATTCGATAGTCCGCGTGGAAATCGAAGCAATATGTTGACGCGGGGGTGTAGGCGACTGAAGGAGAAGGGACGGGATCGTCCATTGCATTGGCTGAAATAACATTTGATCTTTTGGTGGCAGAGGGTAGATTTGGATGGCTTGGACATGTCGAACGGCGTTCAGAGGAATACATTGGAAAGATTGAAGCTCCCAGGAAAAAGAGTTAGAGGGAAACCCAGGAAAAGACGGAGGGATTGCGTGAAAAGTGACAAGAAGGAGTGTGGAGGGACCCCAACGGATCCCCCTGATAAAAACATATGGAGGAGACTGACAACCAAAGCCAGCCCTTATCACTAAGGATAAAGGCTAGGAAGAATAAGAATGCTACGAGATCCCCACAAAAAAACTTGTTTGTCCACCGACGAAATGACCGAGCGGACGCAAATCAAATGACCCAAGTCTCTCGATAAAAACAAGCTTCAATGATAATAGCAGCTGATGACTAAATACTCACAGAATATTTAGGAGAAAACTCAAAGAGAATGTAAAAGCTATAAGGTTCGGAAACGAGGTATTTGATGAAAGTGGATGCCAGACAATTCGTGGGAATATTTTATGAAAGTGCAAGTCCAGTGTAATAAATTTTATAGAGCTCCGCATCAAACGAATAAACAACAAAGGTGAAGGCACTATTAATCTCTTACACCGTCTAGCTAGATGGTGTACTTGTGGTGGGAGTACAAAATGGTCTATTTTTGCCTATCCTAGCCGTAGATAAACTTCAAACCTCCGTAAGAAATCAAGCGTCCATTCAATCTGCAACAAATTTGAATACAACACGGATGGAAAGGCAATGAAATATAAAACTTTGTTTCGAAAATATAATGTTTACTAAGGAAGTTGTTTTCCCACACGAAAAACAATAATTTTCCACTAAACGGTAAAATGATTAAGTATTAAATGAGTGACACTTCCCCAAAAAATATAAAATCGACCAAATGCCCGTCAGCTACCACTGTTACAAGTTAGGGTTCTAATTTCCAAGACATTTTTGCGTTTTTAACAGATCAAAACGACTCCAAGCTATCGCATCCCAATGTAAATTCACAGAATAATTACAAGTTTACCGGTCTAAATTATTCAAAGTTAGAAAGTCGATGCTACATTTATTAAAAACGTTTCCTTTCGGGCGGTGCTAGACCATGCGAAAGGGACGGCACATCACATCCATCCGATGACGGCTGGGAACTGGTCCACCGCCCGGGGCGGCGGCAACGAAGATCTCCCGTGTCCCGGCCGCGCTCCAAGCCGAAGGAGTGACAATACACGGGACGTAACATCGCGCGAATCGGGAACGTGCTCTATCGTCTTCCCCGGAAGAAAGGCGCGATCCGAGAAGCCTCGATCATTCCACAGAGCGCCAGAGCGCTTATCCCGTTGACACGACAAGGACGCCCTTAACACACATTTTAAGACGAAAACAAGGCGAGAGAGGAGAGCCACATCTCACGCATCAACACGAGCGCGACATGCATTTGCGTCCGCGTGCCTTTAAAACTTCCCTTCTCCCCACCAAAGACACACTTATCAACTATATGATGTACAATGCGTATGATTGTACTACTGTATAGAATAGAATGATGTAAAATGTGTATGATTGATAGTACCACTATATGATTGTTAAAAGTTGTATGCAATTTTTTCTGCGTACAATAAGTGATCATAATAGTTGCGATAGATCTATCATATGTAACCCCCACCTTCACTAGATAAAGTTTTCACTTGTGTCTAATAACATCACATCATTAATAACACTTCACCCCGCTTGAAATGTCTGCCATTATTTTTTTTATTCATGAAGTAGTGTAACATTCATAAATTAAAGTATTAGTAATATTTACCAGTAGTTATTTTTTACCAGTGTACTGCACGTTTGCACGTTCGTTTACGTAGCACTCTCCCAGTTTCTGGTTTGACTGCGCTCGGTTCTCCTGGCTGTTTTTTGGTCTGCACCTCGCGGCCGGGGGAACGCGCGAGGTCCTGATTTGAACTGGGACGAGTTCAAATCAGGACCTCGCGGTCCTGCAGCATGCCTGGTGTGGAATCATCTCGTGCCACACACCCCAGTGGTGGCTTGCACGGTATTTCGTAGATTTAGATGTACATATCACGTCACGTTAAAGCTTAGCATCATTTATTTCGAAAACCATGCAATAAAGTGGTCTCTGGCATTAGGAAAATACAAATTCGAATCTTTCTCGATGTTTCACTCGCTTACACCACGCATGTAAAACATTAAGTACGCAATTTAGCAGGAGAGTGAAAGTTTAATACTTCTTCGACAACTTTCAATTATTTCATGCGATGTAAACCTAGTTCAAATCAACAACAAGGGGTGCACGCTCACTGAAGCGACGTCTCCGTCGATCAATGAAATGAATACTCTCGCGAACCCCGCCTCGGTCGCAGTTGAAGCATTGAGTCTCCAGAGGAGGTGCACGTTGACAGTCGGAAGGAGTCGTGATGAGCCTAACCCCCCTACTCTTTGGCTCATTACGCAGCAGCAGCACCGCCGCCAATGGGGACAAATCCAGAGAGAAGCACCTGAGGCAATGCGATCGGTGTCAGCTCGAGTGAACGGGAGACAGGTCCATGATGGGATGAGCGGAAGCGAAGAGACACACCACCTCATTAGATGGACGCGGCAATGATTGGAAAACGCTCTCGATTACACAAGCTCGCTTAGAAATCTGATTGCTCATTCGAAGCCGTCGGGAAGCATATACCATAGTGCTGGAAAAACAATCACTCATCAAACGAACTGCAACTCCTCTATCAGAACCATTGACGGATTTCTGGAGCAATTTTCATATTTTATAGTTATTATTATTAAAATAGTATATGAAGAATGAAGAATGAAAAATTGAAGAGGGATCTTATAGCGGGCCATCCTTAGGAGGGAAAGCGAGACAATGTCTATGAGGTTGGGATGCAGAATGGGGACTGTCCAAGAACCTACCAATCAGCTGGTAGAATACCAGAATGAAAATGAAGATAAAGAAGTAAAAACCCTCCGGATCTTTACATATGCAGAACCCTATCCATCTAGAAAATTTCTTTCTTCATCCCGTCCACTAAACCTTTTCTCTTTCTAAGGAGCAGCAAATCTGGCCTCTCTATATATACTCTGCCCCATAGCTCGGGAACTGCTGCTCCAACTAATACGAATAAACTTCATTCGACATGGCCGATTGCGCAACATAAGAGCTTTAAGGTCCCCCCTCTCGCCGCATGGTACCATACACATCCTCCTCTTTAACGTGTATGATCCGCACTCGCCCTCCGCTATTTATTTTCAAGAGAATCAAGTGAGAGGGAGGGATGGAAGAGGAATCCTCGCGCATTTGGAGGAAAACGCGGAAGCGTGAGGTCATCCATTGCGAGTGCGAGCTCTTCCCACTCTCGGGCGCCTCCGCCCGACGAACTTCAGCCAAGCGCCCGCGCGCACACAGTCAGCCGGTCCCTCTCGCGGACTCGCATGAATGAAAGAGCACGGGGGGGGAGGAGGAGGCGGAAGGGTTGTTGGGGAGGCGAGGAGGGGGGGGGGGGTAAAAGGTTGCACACTGGATGGAAGAGGGGAGGGAGGGAGACGCAGCAAGAGAGCGAAGGAAAAGAGCTGGGAGCCTTCAATCACGGAACCGAAGGTCGAGAGCAGCGAAGTAAAAAAAAAAGAAGCAGCAAAATGCGCACGCTTAAACACTAGCACACACGCACGCTATGGAAATCTGTGCGCGCGCTCGCTTCCCGAACGCGTTACGCGGTTTAAAACGGCCGTGATGTATACGCCGAGAGAGGAGGAAATATGTACTGGAAAAGGGAATACGGAGGAAGAGAAGGAAGAGCTAGTATACAGAGGGAATGAAGTTTCCTCAGATATCACTACAGATAACCCAGGTAAAACACAAGACACCTCGATAGGTGGCACTGCCATCGTCTTTAGGGTAGTATCAGAGAGTACATATAACAATTTTCTAATATCCGTGGGTAGTATATTCATAAGATGTATGCACCATTTCTGTCCAGTTTTACCGGATGGCTTGGTAGAATGCCACTTTGACAAACAAATAATAAAAACTATGACAAAAGCCACAAATATTCTATGGAGTTTTATTTTGTAAAAGTATCTAAGTAGGTAAGAAATATAATTATATCAACGACTAAATCCCACTAAGTTAATGAGGAGACAGTGCTGTTACGTAAAACACGAGACAATTCGAGCGCTGACTCAGCCATCGCATTTTTAGTAAACTATTCATAATGACAATATGATAAATCAACCGAGAAGAAGTTATAGGGCATATTCTGAGCCATAATAGTCTCTTTACAATCAGAACAAATATAGAGTGGGAAAAAATACCGAGGAAGGCCAGGGATGATAAAATAAGGAACTATTCAGGAATGCAGAGATTAGTTTTTAAAAAAGAATGGATTGGAGAACTGCAACAAACCAATCTTAGAATTGATGAACTAATGTGGACCCTTAAGACGATGGCAACGTCTATTAACGATGTGTTGGTGCTGTACCAAGCAACACGGTTCGAAACTAGAGAAATCATTCACATTATTCGCCAGAAAAACCTTAAGTCCTTCAAATGCGGCAAGAAAAAGGTGAAAATAAGAAGGAAGGACGGAAACAGGAAACTAGAAGCGAAGCAAAGATAATCTTTGGAATTTTAATACTGTGCAAATCTATTTAATGCAACTGGCATCGTACACAAATTCCATGTGAAGCTAAATTGAAACACGAACGTTAAGCGAGAAATACTACATGAAGCTTAGCCTTGAGAAACTCACCATCCAATCCTAACACCAATGAAACGAGATTAAATACAACATAAATTTCTGTTTCAAAGTGGAAAACGGCTAAGAAATTTCATTACTATTCTGTTTACGCGACCAAAGTTTCGACAATATTTGGTCGTATAGAGAAAGACTAAATTTTGCCACATCAAAATACACGCTACCTGCTATATTTGCGTATGACAAGTAGTCAAAACAAACATTTGATACTGATAGCCTCCCACATAGTGAAATAATTGGATGAAACATACAACAGTCTTGTGCGTGCGAGCGAAAATTGTTGAAGAGGAATTTTAAAAAATTGGAATGACTCATTTTAAAGGTTTTTCTTTCGGGGAAGGAAATTTTCCACGGTCAGGTGCACGTCCCGCATTATATAAGAACAATCCTTGCTTTCATTTACTAAAATTGTTCTTGGCACAAATAAATACTCGGGATTTCGGTCGTTCCAAACGAAGCTTTCACTCGAACTGAGAGGGCCAATGAAAATAACTGACGTAACTGTAAACTACTGGAGTACGCTTCTCTCGACGCTTGCCCAATGGAGCGATCTTATCGGTTCATTAGTCGGGAGTCCCTGAAAGATTTCTGGAAAGCTCTCCTAGCCGAAACATCTTTTGGCTGGCGACCGAGCGAGCGAGCAACCGGGCTAGACTCGCCGCCAGCCTCGGAGAAGGCCGGGCCCGGGCGGCTCTATAATTCGCCAACGAAGGGATGAATGATGCGTGGGATGCAAGTTAGAGGTAGAAGAAGTCACATGGACGGCACAGGGGCTTCGTTCGAAGGAACGATGGAAGAGCACACTAACCGAAATCGGTATAAACTGGCGGGTATCGGTCGGCAATTGTCTTCACTTCGCCGTCACGGACGCGGCCTTCTCCACGTGCGGTTCGCTCTCTTTTGGCAGGCTGCTGATTATTTTCCAAGTGTCGAGGGAAGACATTAGTGTTATCCTCAATTCTAACGATGCCGCAGTGACATCCCTCGAAAAGCTGGAGCAGTTTCAAAAGCTCTACAAAAAGGTTTACTGCGTAACTTTGAGGACCATTTGCACACTGCTTAATACAAATGTGTACATGCATATTTATTAATTAAAACATTGAAAACCTTAAATACAACATTGAAAACTTTTACGCAGTCATAAATTCATATCATGTAAATAACAGAAGTCCCCCTGAGCCACTAGGTCGTCAGGGGAGCTCATGTAAACATGAATTAATACTTTGCATTTTCCATACATTTTTATTATCAACCATGTTTTTAACAAAATAATTGTCATTATCAGGGACAAATAACTGATAAAATAGCAATGGTTTTGTTGAAATTTGACTAATTATTGTCATATTTCCTTGAAAATGAAAGTTATTTGTCGAAAGTTTGAAAGTTATTTGTATTTATGTTTGGGGACAAAAATCTGAGCTAAATACGAAGTATAAATTCATAAAGTGGCTGAGCTGTCTAGATAACGTGAGAGTATTGCAAAGCATTACAGAGAGTAAAAAAAATTAGCTCTCATTAAAATTCGTACCAAAATAAATGCCTCCAAACGATGCACTTGAATAAAATGTGAAACAGATAATAATGGTATTCAAACAAAAGGAGGGAGGCTGATTGATTGCATTCTACCATCTAAAAGAGATCGTTACCATTTCTAATCTTCTTCGATTTAAAATGTCTCTTTTTCACACCATTTCTCTTTTCAAAACTAGCATTTAGCCGACTTCTCTGGCAACATACCTATCTATTACCGTTTCCTTCCCCACTCTCTTGCAATTATCTCTGAGTACATGTTCTTTAGCAAGATACTTTAGATTAGAAAAAGTAAAAATATGAATCCATTCAGAAATTGACATCAACTTGATAACTTCCAAATTAAAACCACGTACGTGCTTTATTTTTAGGCAATTCTTTTCGCAAAAAAGACTTAAATACAAGGTATAGACACTTTTACGATTGGACAAGTACTAAGATCACTGCCACTATAGTTCAATTTACTTTGTTGAAATGCTGCTAGTCTCAAACCTGCTTCGTCAAGTAAATAAATCCACTCCTGAATCCTCGAGACATAAGTAAGAACATACAGGAAGGACTTGCCTGAGTTCAAACAGACCCAAAATCGTGCGACAGTTATGTGAGACTTGACTTCAAGTTTAACCCTGAACCATCACCGAAATGGAGACCGAATCATGTTTGATGAACGCCCGACACTAGTAGAGGTCTCCCCCACTCCAATCGACTTGTTTCGAAGTCGTTGAAAACGTCCGGCAGGACCGCTTCGAAACCGCACTGAATTCGACATCGCGCTAGAACGAGCACCAGAGAAAGGGAAACAAGAGTAGTCCCAACGCCACCCCCACCGCCGACCTCCGGGGGCCCTTAAACGAGGTGAGCGACAGAATAACGTGGGCGGCGGAAGAGTTGTAGAGGGAGGAGAGGAGAGACAAGAGCAGGAGAGCAGGGGATGTCAGCATACGGACACAGGGGGGACCTGTGAAGGAACACCTAACGACTTTGAGGAAGATCCTGAAGAAATTCCTGCCCGCGTGTATAGAGAATTAGGTTTTAAAATAGCACCCTACTTGCAGATTATATTTAGTAAATCCATCAACGAACACAAAGTACCCATGAACTAGAAAATTGCAAATGTCACTCCCATATTCAAAAGCGGTGATAAGAAACAGCCATCGAACTACAGACCGATAACTCTCAAATATATCTCTCGCAAAGTCCTTGAACATATAAATGTAGGTTCAGTTATGAGACACCTCGATATGCAGAACTTGTTAACAAAAACGCAACACGGATTCAGAAAGGGAATATCTTGCGAAACTCAAATAGCACTTTTTGCCCACTATATTTTAGTCTCGGATGAACATAACGTTCCAGTTGATGCAATTTTTCTTGGCTTTAAAAAGGCATTTGATAAAGTTTCCCACAGTAAGCTACTCATGAAATTAAAATCCAACGGTTTAGACTACGACGTAATTTCCTGGATTAGAGAATTCTTAAGCAATCGCATACAAAGGGTTGTATTAGATGGTGCTTTTTCTAATGAAGTAAAAGTCACATCGGGTGTCCCACAGGGAAGTGTCATAGGCCCACTTCTGTTCCTTTTGTACATAGACGACATCGGTGAAACAGTTTACAGTAAGCTTAGATTATTTGTAGACGACGCAGTGGTGTATAGAGAAATTCGAAGCCTTAATGATAAGCAAGCGCTAACGAAGGACCTCGAGGCGATACAGGAGTGGTGCGATGCGTGGCAGCTAGAATTAAACCTGAAAAATGCGTTGTTATGAACTTTTGGAAACGGAAAAACACTCCTTGTAACAGCTATTGCATAAACAACAGCAAATTAGAGACTGTAGAATCGGTTAAATACCTCGGAGTTAAACTGTCTAATGATCTCACGTGGAGTAAACATATTCGAGAAATTACCGGTCAAGCAAATCGAACCAACTAAGGCACGAAACATTGCTGGCCACCATCTTAGAAGGCACTGTGGAGGGAACCAACTGCCGGGGCAGGCCTAGGTTGGAGTTTATGGGGCAAATAATGAAGGAGTTAGGCTGCTCCACTTATGTGCAGTTGAAAAGAATGGCACAGGACCGAAGCGTATGGAGAACTGCCGCCAACCAACCTTTGGGTTGAGGACTTAAGCAGAAGACAGCTATGGATCGTCATGATAAGCGTCCAAGTAAACCAATAGCAACAACGTCCTACTTCATTGGAAATATAAAAAACTTGGAACGCAAATCTCATGCACATCGCCAAACATATAATATAGACTACTGTCCCTTCACCCAATTCTACTTACTTTGCCATAACGCATACTTCTAATCACGTGATATTGCTTATCATATGATATCGCTAAGCTATAGATAGTACAGCCAATATCGCAAGGCGATGTCTCATAAATATCGCGCAGCCCTACGAGGACGCCTCTCAAATAAGGGTCACCAAATTAGACCACCCTCCTCCGAATGGTTGAACACCGTCAATATCGCGCATCGCCGTCGATACAACGCATTATATATAGCGCCGCCCTGAGAGGGCGCACCACGAAAAAAGGACGGGCGAAATTCGCCGGTGCGTGGGATGGGAAGGGAGAAAATGGGAAGACAGAAGGGAGGAAGTTTAAGAAGGGGGTAGTACCGGCAGCGGTGAGGGGGGGGGAGGGGGAGTAGGAGGAGAGGATGAGATGTAATTTAGGACGAAGGGCAGCTGCCTCTTGCCTCCCATTTCGCGACGCCGTTTGTCATGGGGCTGCGCGCACCACTACCACCGCCCTCCCCGGCAAAACCTAAATGATGGCTTCCTTCCAAGAGGAGGAGAGAGAGGAGAGCATCACGGGGAATGGGGGAGGGAGACAAGCGGGAAGGGGATGGTGGTGCTCTGAGCTCACAGACAGACATATACACACTCACGCCCCCACATACTCACACACATACACCCCCTTCCACTCCCCAATTTACTAACTCCGCATCCCCCTCCCACCTCCCCTCCTGCTCTCCCCACCCCACCGCCACTCACGTGGACCTCGTGGGCATCATAGGAGTGGTGGGAGAGGCGATGGACCTCCCTCTTCCTTCCCCCGCGCCCGAGGTACACCCCAGCGTTGCCATTTCAGTGCATCTCCCCCGACAACGCCGTGGTGCTGTACCGTTCTTTCTCCTCTCCTCACTTCAGCAAGCGCTACAGTAGCACTGACTACACCCACATCTACATATTACCCCGAGATCCACCGCAGGAACGTGTGGCAAAGGGGAGTTAGCACACACGGTCACTACAGACCATAGATTATGAAATTTCAGGACCATGTTATCCATGACAAAAGTTTTATTTATCCAAGTGAAAATATCCGTTCTTAGGTAGCTGTGTACTTTAATGGGAGAATAGACTTTTACAACAAACAGAGCACCGCCACTATCACTTGGTAGCATGCCTATAGTATAGGGCAATGTTTCTCAACCTTCCTAATGCCGCGACCCTTGAATACAGTTCCTCATATTGTAATGACCCCCGAAAATAAATAAACCATTATAAGACCATCGGAAATATGTTTTCCGATGGCCATAGGCAACCCCTGTGAAAGGGTTGTTCAACCCCCAAAGGGGTCACGACCCACAGGTTGAGAACCGATGGTATAGATCACTTCCTGGCGAGAATTTGCAGGTTTTTGTCAATACATTATTAGTCGTAGTTTCATTAACCCTATTAGAGTATGGTGTAGTGCATGTAGGTGATAACTCATCTGCATCTATATTTACGAAGTACCGTGCAAGCCACCACTAGGGTGTGTGGCACGGGGTGATTCCACACCAGGCATGCAGCACTCGACCCAGCACAAATCAGAACCTCGCACGCTCCCCCGGCCGCTAGGCGCAGGCCAAAAAGCAGTCAGGAGAACAGTGCGCAGTCCGACCAGAAACTGGGAGAGTGATACGTAAATGAAAAAGCAAACATGCAGAACAATGCGAAACACACATCTAGAGGTTAATATTAATAAAACTGTTAATGCATAAGTGCTACGAGATCTCACACCCTGACACATACCCTTGTGGTGGCATGTAGGGTATTATGTAGATGTAGATAACACTTTGAGGGGAAAATCAGCTTCCTTTCTAATAGCATATTATGCTCAGGTCTCGAGCACGATGACAGCCACAAATTACTTGAGCAAAATCTGAGGAGTAAAAAATAATCCACCTACCTCAGCATGAGTGTAAAGAAAATAAACTTAATGTGCTATTATTATATTTATTTTAGGAGCATAATTAATTGCTAAACCTTAAACAACAACTCCACTGCTTCATTCAGGAAAAGTACCAAAAATGTCTAAAATGGTACTCCTGGCTTATTGAAAACAAGCAGATTCAGATTTTGACTTGGAAAAACAAATTTCCAGGTTAACCTGTTCATTATCCATGACTTTTCCAGACCCGTTTTCAATTTCTATGAGCACAACAACTATTAAAAGGGGAATGAAGAGGAAAATAATACAAAATGGGAAAGAACGAAGGTGAACTGGAATAGGAATGTCATAGGTCCGGTTTTATAACGTTTGGATAACTTTAACCACCAGATGACGTATAGTTTTCTTCAACTTGATGTTAACTGAGAGTAAGGTTTCTGTAAACTACTTCAGACTACCGGTTTGTTGACGTGAGCATTATTGATGGAATAGCGTATTTAATTTCTGTTTTCATGCCGAGAAAATATTAAACCAGATATTATAAAACCAGATCCTAGAGTCTAGCTGTCACAATGTTGCGTGAGAAGAATGAATTCTGGTACCTATCAGCTCGGCAGAGTATCTCTCTTATTTTGTCGCTTCTATCACGTTTAGAAAAATACTAAGGGGTTAAAATAGTATCCTCTATGCCATCCTGAAGCTCGTCAGATTTGAAATTTTCAAGTACATAAACTAAGCGTAGCGTGCAACCTCCGAGTCTCCACTGGATCCAAACCGTGTCCTTTCATTAGCTTTGTTACACCCTCTATTCGCTCATTGAAATTTTTCTCGAACGAATTCATCATGATTTAACTTAAATCCTGCACATATTTCCAAGAAAATCAGGCAGCATAAGTAGTGTAGTGGTCTGTGCATTCATCCGGCAAGCCAATGGTCCGTGGTTTCATTTCCGTTCCAGGTGGAAGATTTTACTAGAAATTGGTGAATTTTCTACGCATTTCATCGCCGTACTTCTGCAGAGACTAACAGCTTCAACTCATTCTAGCTGATGAATTGATTTGAACTGAGAGAAAATCATGTTTCATCAGCCAAAAACTGTTAGAAAGATGAGAGAAAGAAAATAGTTAAAGAAGATGAGAGACTAGTATAACTTGAATTTCACGACAGTCTCAACGCTCCATGAATAATAAAAACCACTCTTCATTTAATATCTAATAGCCATTCCCCTCTGGGAAAGAACGTGATCCTGATGAAGAAAAGCGATCAATTTCCGTCAAGATCAATGAAAGAAAAGAGGAACGTCAGCAGATTTGAGACAAAATATGGCTGATGCAGTTCATTAATTATATATAGAGGTGTTCGGGTAAGGCAAATCTTCACTTAATTTTCAATAGTCAAGAAGGAGAACCTGCGCCGTACACGGTAACCAGATTGATAACGCGCCGGCCTAGAATTGTGAAGGTCGCAGGTTTGAATCCCGCTACCAGCATGAATATCGCGTTTGTCTAAGTAGTATGACCTCAGGTTAGGCGAAGTGATACGACCGAAGCACTGGGAACATCTAAAAAGTTCAAGGCAACAACTGCAGATGAGCATTCCTTGGACAACACCATTGGTGTATCAAAGCTAAAGTAGTAACTATTCATGAACATGCGAGCACGTTAGCAGGCAAGGACAAAAGTAATGACACAGAGCCATCACAGACAGAGAATTTCGTACGCCAGTCGACGCCAAGAATTAGAAGTAACTTGAGGCGTCAATTTCCGAAAATTTCTAACGTTCAAGGTGAAAATTTATAAACTAATTACTATTTTCACACTTCATTAATATTACCAACCACGGCTTCAACGTGTCAGCGCCATCAGGAAGTTTGATGATGACACAAGCGTTGATCATTCTAAGTGTGAAAATGCTACTCAGCTTATAATTGTTCAATATGACCCAAAAAATATTAGGTTTTCCACTGTGCATTCGGTTGGTCCTCAGATATTAACGCAGCAGTTGAAGCACCAAAAACCAAAGTCTACCGCTACAAGGAAAACTGCTGCGCATCCCACTTCGCAACACTTTGAATTTCAAAGACTGTTTCCAAGTGGGACAGGTTATATTTTTTCCCGCCGATGAGGCTCATTTCCACCAGGGTTTCCCTGGGCGCTCCCAAGGGCGTGCCGAAAACCAGTGGGCGACGTTCAAAAATCGGATGCGACAAAGGACGCGCGCAAAACTCAGGAGGAGGATGCCGAGAATGATTCAGTGACTCTTTATTCCGCAGAGACATGCAAAGAGAAAATTAATAAGCTTACCTATTATAGGCGGCAGTATCCTCCAGTTCTGTTTCAAAATTTTGAATGTGTAATGACACCCAGGGGAGATACCCATATTTGTAGAGTCGTCAAGGGAGGCTGAGTAAAACCCATGAAGTCAGGTTTACGTTTCACACGTGAATATAATGTGGTCGATGGTTGAAGCCGAGTGTTATATTCCATTGCGAAACTGAGAGAAATTCAAATACAAACTTGGCGATTCCGCTGAATGTATTTTATTTATTGTTCCCACAAGTCTCGCTGCACTGCACGCGTCTCCAGGAAACAACCTGAAGATGCTTAGGTGTAGTCCATAGTCTACAGTATAGCTGTTTCCTCAGGATGCTACACAGCAACAAAAATAGTTGAAAAAAATAAAAAGTACCTACATTGGAATCACTACGTAATTGCGTCATGCTCACGCTGCAAACACCCAAGGTTTTCCAAACAAACTAATGATAATTTGTTAATAATATCCAGTGTCCAAGAATCACTCCGATATCGCGCCATTAAGTATGGGCTCATAAGGATATTCCTTTTCTGAGTAAACCTCCATAAAGCCGATCGTGCGATGTCGCCAATAGCAGCACAAAAATTATCGCAGTTCTATGCAGTGTACTAATTTCACATCTATGAGTATACAATCATGCAAGTGGTATCCCCTAAAGTAAACTGCTAAAATTTTGCGCTTCGTTAACATTTTTTCTCCTCCTACGTAGCCAAGGTGAGCACATTAGGTGTATATTTGGCAACAGCGTTCCCCATAATGCCCATACTGTCAACTAAATATGGAAGGCTCTATATCATTATTTTGTACATTCTATTGTGGTCACTTGCAAGGCAGGTACCTCTTAAAGTAGCGACACTATCTTGAGGGAAAAAGTTTTTAGTTCTGCATTAAACTTTATCGTCGCTAGAGACGCATGCCTACCTGTCGAGGTAGTTCCTGAATGGGCAATTTATGAAATCACCCTACTCATGATGGGTAAACTTAACGACATAACTAAAGAGATGGACGACATTACTCCGGCGTTACTTTCTCAAGGCGCATGTTAAACGCTCTCCATGTGACTCTCCTCTTGTTACGTTCTTAATTTATGCTATCATGTCTAACTTGAAACGGCATTAATTCATTGAATTCTCCATTCCGAAGAGGTAGTCACTGTACAGATTATCCTCCGAAATGCAGATGAGTAAATTGAAGATAAGGAGAAGCAAACCGCAAAGAAATCAGAAGGAGAAATGAAGAATGGATTTCGCAAAAATAAGAAATCACCTTGGCACGGAGGAAACCGTGGAAATGCGTAGGAAAAGTTTGCTTTTAAATTTCCCACGGTGATTCCAGCAAGATTGAAGAGGGGAAATTCTGAGAATTACTTGCGAGAGGAGAAAAAAATGTCAAGCACAAGACTTTCTTCATAGGTACGCCGGAGTTTAATCCACGATAATTGATTCCCGACCATAAATAGAGGTACAAAATTACTCCTTCCACCGAGTTAGAACTGACCGCCATAGAGCGAGGAATTTCTTAGCGAGCAACCTCTTCCGCCACAGAGGGAAATACAGGCTGTGCAAGATAAAAAAGAAAGAGGGAAACTATAATTATCGACTTGATTTAAAGAGGTGGCAGGAAGGTTTAATTATGAAAAACATGAAAGGAAACAGTCGTGCATAAATAAGGATCGAAGAAGTTCCACTAAATCCAAGGTAAATCACGACAACACACGAAACGCATTTAACTCAAGATTGAGACATGAACGCCGCAGCACTGGATGTAATGGGATTCATCCTCTTCATTCAGTATTGTGTAATTTCATCAGAGAAAGTCTCTTAGAATTTCATTACACGTGTTGTCGTAGTAATTAGATCTTGCATTCCAGTTTTATTATTGCATTTCAAGGCAAATTTTCATATTTTCATAAAATAATCATATTCTTGATGGCCGAAAATAACATGGTGATTACTTACTGTATTATAAATGCTAAGTGAGAAAAAAATACAAATCGTCAAAAGAAATTACGCAACAATTACGATCAGCTACTAAAGTGGAGTAGCATTAAATGTTAACAAAACACAGTGAGCATAGAGAGGTTACATACAATGTGATAAAAAAAATAATTCAACCAGGGATGTTTTATTACAGCCTTAGAACACCACTTTGCATCGCCAGCGATGCATTAAACGACTCTCTAAGGTGAACACGCAAAAGATAAGAAAGAATAGGATGCATATGCAATTGTGATTTTTTCAGCTTTTATAACAAGGCGCTAAATTGGTAACACTATTACTGACAGTAATTGCATATTAACCGCGTAGCCAGTGTATTATTCTACCCGATCCGAGAGCACAAAAGAAATTAGAATTAAATTTCACTGTGACAGACCGAATGTTGAGCAGTTTCCACGGAGGATTTGGGGAAAGGGTCATGGACCAATTAGGATATTTTTCTTACCATAGCTAGTAGCAGTTATACAAAAATATTCTACATTCCAATTGCCATTAATACATATTTTCAAAGACTTACTTGCATGCGAAAGTTTTCAGGGGTAACTTTTGCTATGGCAGCCTTGTACAAGACTATATTACGAAGCTTCGAGCAACCAAAATTACCGAAATTTAAATCCGAAGAATCGTATTTATTTTGCAAAAATTCTAAATTTCTGAAAGAGCGCAATTTAGGAAGATTTTTCTATGTCTATACGTCCCGTCGACAAGCACTGAAAGAAATCGAACGATAATCATTCTTGCAACAAACAACTAATGAGGGAATTTTAGAAGATATTCTTAGGTAAAACCTGGGATTTATCAAAACTGCAACGATTCTTTCGTACCACAGCCAAAAAAAATATCCCAAATCAGCACGGATTGGTCACATAATGAACTCACAAATCCAAATTCATTTTCAAAGTCATTTTGAGATGAGAAATCGAATTTATAATTTAAACAATCAAGCTGAATAATTTAAATGTAACTGTTTCAGGCTGGATATGGTGGAAGTAATCTTCCACAGATTTGGAACAGCAACAGATTTGGTGGTTTAGTAATCTTCCACAGATTTGGAAATCTGTGGAAGATTGCTAAGTGTCTGAATAATTTCTTAGTGGCGATTTTCCACACTTTCGCAAATAAAATTTTAACCGAGCGAGTGACTTTGTGCAAAGTTCAACAAGGAATCTCCTTCAGATTACTTCTTTTTTTAGAAATACTCGCGACCCTTGAGCTTATTTCCCTCATGATCTTATGTACTTACGCAGTTGTATCCAACAAGCTTCGCTTATAGGAACAAACTAAAAGAAATAAGCTCTAAATCATGAGAATAAAATTAGGTATATAAACAGCCAGGTTTAAAACAGCATTCTCTCGCAAACGATGAATGACCATAATATTATAAGACAACACCAAAAACACTTATAAATAGGTTTGTCAACTCGTAGTGACGTTAATTATTTAATTTACAGATCCATAATTGTTTCTTAATCTGCTAACTGCACGTATGGCATTCTCCCTTCACAACTCTTGTATCGCTGTGCACTCATGTAGCAGCAAAATATATTAATGCACTCACTGTTTCAATAGCATTAGTAGCATTTTGTGTAGAGCATTTTGATGAAATTTCACTCCCTGGGTGGTATTTTCACGTTTTTGCGAAAGCATTAATGGCCGTAGTTTCGTTAAATTCTGCGGGATGTAGCGAGGTGCATGTTGGTGAAAATTCACCCCCTCGAAGTGGCTTGGAGGCTATTGTGTAGATATAGACACTCATTCTTCCAAAGGTCTCCATCTATTTACACCACGTAAAAACCCAAATCCCGTTCCGTTTCGCGGAGAGATACAAACGCAAAAATGAGAGAAGCAAGAGGTGGAGAGGCGGGTAAGAAAAACTCCCCCCGAAGAACGGTCACCCCCACCGGGTAAACCTCGCCAAAAATCTTTTGAATTCTCTTCTCTTCACAGCACCCTCAAAATTTCACCCACTTTCTTTTCATCTCTCCCGTAGAGCTTTAATCAACGTCCTGGGATCGAATCAAGCCGATTACTTACTCTTTCGTCGAGAGAAGGAATAAATAAATCCAGTTTAGAAATAAACGAGCCCAGTGGGCCAGGCCATATTTCACTTCTGTCATCAAAACGGGACCATTAATTTGACAGTCCGAGGGGTGTAGGGCGGAGGGTGAGTGAAAGGGTAAGAAGAGGAGGAAGCGAGTAAAGGGGGGGAAAGAAGGGGCGCCGAAGAAGGATGTGACGGAAACGACGACTCGGGGAGTGGGGTGTGTGTGGGGGGCGGGGGGGGGGTGGAAATTGCAGCGAGAGGATCCCAGAGCGCGAGCGCAAATGGGAGTGAGACAAACCGAAGGAAATATATCGCCGCGCGATATATTTGGATAAAAAGGCCACGCGACGGAAGGGAAAGTCATTATTATTGCTGCACGAAAAAAAAGCACAAGACGGCAAGGTAGATGTACAAAAACGAAGGTCAAGAGGGCTAAAATAGGCCGTAGGAAGATGGGGATTATGAATAAATATATACGTTATACGGGTAAGACGCAGTAGTCTAATCTTTAGAAGTAGCGGAACACGGTGGAAGTCGCCCGCGCTAAACAAGGCGTTAAGGAAGGGATGGCTCGTGTGAAAGGGGTCGGCTAAGGAGCGGAGGAGAGAGGACAGCGCATAATAGGAAATACTGCCAACATAACTGCATTTAACTTGAAAGGGAGGGAAAGTTTCAGTAGCACGCGTTGCGTTAAGATAATTATTGCGATCCAAACACAGCATGATCGAAACACGCTGTTATTATTAGCAACACCCTACTCCCAACTTCTCAACTGTCACCATGTTTCGCTGCCACTATGAGATGCATTTGGATAGGTACTTAAAAATTTTCAAATTCAAATCAGGGTGAAGTCCCTAAAAGGACCATGTTGCAGCCGCTACACAAGAGAATCAGGTATGTACACATATATTCATGTTTTAACTCTTTCAAAACTAACGGGCCACATTTGTCACAGCGAAGGTTTCCGTTGTAAATGACTGATACACACAGTAGGAGTGAAAATTCACAGAAAATATGCTTACTTCAAACTATTTCACGTTCTACCTACTAAAACAATTTCACGTTCTTCCTATGATAAAATTTTCCCATTTCCCTACTTGCAGCATCCATACACACCACAGAAAATACCTAAAACCGAAATTCCGAACTCCCATTATCCACCAATTTCCACGCAATTCATATCGTCCCACAAATGGCTGAAACCAACGAAGCCAAGAAGATACAAGGTCTCCGCTTGCGGGTATCTGGTACCATTTTCACGCCTCGTGACTTCAAGGAAGAAGAATATTCCACGCTTCGCAGATTTTTTATCGAGACAATTACTTCGAGCTTCGACGCACAAACACACGAATCTTATTTTCAAGAAAATAACTTAAAATAATCTCGGAAAAGAAAAAAATAATGTAACGGAGAAAGGAATTTCTAAATTCTTTCCTCTGAAGCAGTTCCAGGAAACCATGCAGGTAATTTTATTTGTTTTCTTACGCATTTTGCAGGTGATGGACTTCGATGAGTGCCACGAAGAGAGACCGAAATCTAGCTTCAAAGCAATACCACTTATACAGCGATGTCATACGAGATGTGAAGTAACAGCATGCAATGTACATTTATATACAATGAAATCTTAGAAAGTACTATCCAAAAAAGTTAAAGTGGACAGTACAAGTTTTCATTTTCTTTAAATTTTAATAATATTGAAACGAGGCGTCATTTTATTACATCTCTCGCATATCACAACTATCAATAAGTAGATACACCAAACTAAAATACAGAGATTAATCTACAAGAAACAACCAAAAACCAATTTAAAAAAAGGATTCCGAAAAGAGTAAATGCATTTCGGTATAACGGTAACAATAATAACAACGGTAACGGTAATAGCATTTCGGTATGCCATAAAGGATAATCGATTACGAAGGTATCATAGAGGACAAGTTATTGCTTACCTACAAGCCGTTATAGACGACACGGATAGAGCTACAAAAAGTTCACAGGAAGGAATAACACATTTAAGTTTCATTTTGATAATGCTGTCATTCCAAGAAGCGACGGAAAACGTTTTCTTTGCCACCCATTTTCCATAGGCATGAATTTCTTTCATACAATCTCCATTTACAGCCATAAAAAATACTTTTAATGGACAACACATTAAAATCGGAGGCAAAACATGAACCACCCTTAATTTTCTCTGAAATATACAAGGCTTAACTAGTACTCTAACAATCATTACACACATTGCGATAACTCATGGGGTGATTCTGATGGCATTGACCGTGTAAAAATATATACGCCACATAACGTCGGAAGTTGAACGCGCCAATAGCCCAAGATAATACGAAACCGATCGACAATAATCAGTGAAGAGGCAAAATTGTGCGGGGGAGAAACCATTGTTCGTGCACCAGACATTCGCTCTCGCGTCAAATGATGAGGCAAAGGCAATAACACAATGTCGAAACAATGACCGTAATGTCTGAGTCAATAATCTCTCGTGTAAAACAAAGACTTTGGGCGAAGAGATTTCCTAGAAATACAGGCATTAAGGCGCTCCATCGACGTGAAAACGATGAGGGAGAACAATTTCAGGTTAGGCCATCGTCGTAATTGACGGGGCAGTTATATTCTCTATAGCTTCTTCCTCCTCGGTACGAAGGAAAAGCGACCTTTCCGAGAAGGAGAGTCAAACCTACCAACCCAAATTTCACGACTTCGAGCACCGTGGCAGCACAAAAGCGAAATATGTATGTACTACCTAATCCGCCGACTAGCGGAATAAATTAGCACAATGGGACCTCGAGGGGATATCTCAACCGGAAAACTTCTGCGTAGTACAGGCTTTTGAAAGGTCGATTTCGAAGGTAAATCGAGCGTCAGAATCCCAAACCGAGACAGGGTGGCCATTCCGCGACACAGAATCCTCCGTCAATTCACCGTTTTCACTGCCTAGTCGAAGCTATTTCTTGTGCTGTACCGAATAACTCTTCTTTCCTTTGTTTCCTTTAGCGCATCATGGCGACTCACCATTCCATCGAAATATTCACCGGGAAATTCATTTACGTTGGTGCATATAATTAACCTTATCACGGGTTTAAAATTCACGAAATTCGCTTTTGTGTTGATGTATTCTTTAACCAGTGAAAAACAGTGTGAGATTTCCCGTATTAAAAAAAATACTTACGAAAAGTGTTATCATGATATGAAGAAATTTTTATTCACATAACTTGTCCCGATCAAATTTTGACGTGTCCTATACACTTTCCCTTGCATTAATGTACTGTGCAATGTGTCTTGAGAACAAATAAAGTATATCCACATCTAAACGTATGACTGCGTTATGGCGTAAATTGACACCTGAATCATTACAGAGTACGATGAAAACTTAACGCTAGAACCACTATAACAGTCGAGAGGAGCACTGAATCAAAACAACTGACTCATTCTACGGACTTTAGTTAGCAATGTTCGTCGTAAGAAATAAGCTAGCCGCGACAACCAAATTTATACTGCCTCGGCCAAGCAATCCGAAGGCCGCGGGTTTGCATCCCACCTCGGGACTAATTTCGACTGTGTCTTCACATCTTAAGTATTAAAACCTTAGGTTAGAACGCAGACAGACAAATATCTTCAAACTAAACTGACGAAACCCGAATCATTTAGCTTCACATCAAATTCACAATATACTACAACTGAACGGCCATCTTGAGAAACGTAACCCAGAAAAACTCCCCACGCAGTTACACGAACGTACCTTCGAAATGAGCAGGGAGTATAATCAGCTTTAAAAAATAATAAAATGTTTCGCAAACACAAAATGTTCCAAAAGAGTACAAAACGAATGGGATGAAAAAAAAACAAAAAGAAATAAATCTGAAAAAGAAGCAAAAAGAGGAACCCAAACACCGGGAGCACACGTAACAGACAAACAGACCACGGGAAAAAAGAAATGTATTTGCGAAAATCGAACACCCAAACGTCATTCTCGGATGAGTCGAGACATTTTCTTGACGCGCATCGATTACGGCAATGTCGGACCATGTTGGAAACACGGGACAGATCGCGGAAGAAGGGCGTAATAGGGAAAAAAGGCACACGTGGTTAGCGAGACAAAAAAAGAGGACGCCACACACAAAACACACAGTACAATATTTACCAATCGCATGTCCGCTGCGATACATGTCCATTTCGTCCATGGGGGGCGTGCTTCTTACTTGCATGAAACCGATTTGCAGCTAACCATCCCCCGCAACCAAAAAGCTTAGACTTCTCAATGCTCATCGATCACCTACTCACCTGCAAAAGAGGCAGAGAAAAAAGATATAATTAAAACACGTATAATTTTCAAGAACAAATACTGAAATGTCAGCGACAGGAGATTGCGATCACCGATTAAAAGCAATCGTCACATATTTCGGACAACAAACCACTTAATTCCCAAGAGCGAGTTACACATTAATTATTACACATTTATTGATAATTTAGAAGTGTGTTATAAGGCAGCCTAATATGTATACCAACGTACAAGTCATGTCGATTACACTTTCTGAGCCACTTTCTGGCTTTTCCAAAAACTTGAAGTTTGCGAAAATTTTAAATTGGTACAACGACAATGAAAGAGTACTCACATTTTTCCTTGTAATAGTAACCACTATTACCGTCACAGGTATCTTATAAACACTGGAAAACAATTTAAGATTTAAGTGCCCTTGGTTTAAATACTCTACGCTCAACGTAATGTAATTTTCTTACTTAAAGTATTTATGCTTAAAGTCTTCCTCTTTTTCGCTTACTCAACAAAATTCTCGTCATTACCAAGCAATTTCTACATACGCCCACCATTTTTTAAGCCTCCGTCCATCTAACATGTGCGAAATAAACACTGAAAGTCGCCCAGAGAACGAGAACCAAGAAAGGTATTCAGGTGAACTCTCCCATAGCGAATTACCGAAAAAAATCGGCCAAGCCAATCGGCGCGAATTTGATGGATTCAGGTTAAATTCATGGCCAGGAGAATTAATTTTTTCGTCATTAATTTCACACGTCTGTATCAACTCAGCTGGTGATACCGCAAAGGATAGCGAGGTGACTATTTCCGCAGAACTTCATCATTTCTCAAACTCATTTCTTACTCCCAGTGACAAGTACAAAACGTCTAATGCATATATCTCCATGCATCACCACAATCATTCGGTTTACTACCAGCTGACTGATCGGACTTAACATTCTTTTTTCGGGGTCACATATTCACTTCCCTGCATAGCATTACTTCGGAAACAAATCTCTCATTTCCCTCCATATGTCGTCCAAAATTACTTCACTATTTTTTTATTTTTTTCCGATCTCACACCTCATTCTACGCTGCTCATACTCTTCTTCGCTACGAGCGAATTTACGAACCGTGCAACGCCACGCTCCATATTAGAAGACCCTTCTAAACGATTGCATACATCACAGTCGTGGCCCCCGATGATCGCCCTCAGGTGACGGCAAAACAAAGGCGCGAGTGACGTGATCCACTCCTCTTCTCGACCCAACAACGGTTTCGACGAAGAAGGAGAAAGACTGGGGGGAGGTGGGGGGGGGGGCGATGAGAGTGGGCGCGAAGGACAAGTGGCGCCTATCACTTCCGCGCTCGCGGTCGGTCTGTGCGACGCGTGAGCGGCCGGCCGCTGGGGAGGGAGGATTTGGGGTGGGAGGAGAGACAAGAAACGAGAGAGAGAGAGATGGCGGGGGCATGATGGGAAGGGAATAAGAGGGCGAGGCGTGAGTCACGCCGCGAGAGAGAGAGAAACATTAATGGAACGGAGAGCAGCACAAACGCCTGACTCACAGCTGGAGTGAGAAACGAAGGAGGGAGAGAGAGAAATAAAGAGGTAAAAACAAATGTACATAATGATAATAACACGGATACGTCACGCTATTGTGGAAAAAGAAACGATGAATCAAAGTTTCAGAGGTTTCCCTGTTTTCGAAGTATTTGTTTTGACAAATTTTGTTGGTCGGATGGCTACATCTACATACTACCCTGCGTGCCGCCGTAGGGGCGTGTGGCAGAAGGTTCGAGGACACCAGCCATGGAAAGGGAGGGATTATGGAAAAGGAGGTGGGAGAGGACAGAGGTGACTTGTATGTTTTCGGTATGTATTATGTCAGTGTCACGCTGTTTTTGTTAAGATCACTAATGGTGCAAGCAAAGAAGGAACCCTTGTTCTTAACAATTTGGCAGTGTACCTCTTTTATTTTGTCGCTTCTACCAGTTGTAGAAATTTAGCGTGGCGTCAACATAACATCCTAATAATATTGTGGAAAGAAAAACGATAAATTGAAGTTCCTGAGATTTCCCTGATTTCTCAAGTATTTACTTTTGACAAATTTGGTTGGTCGTTTTTTTACACATTACACGTCGATAAGAAACGGCTACCACACCGTCTCTTGGCATCACTTGCCTCTTGCCATACACTAATACATTTGAATTTGTGTAGTTGCAAACTAAATTGATTTTCACAGCTTCTGTTACTTTGGTAGCATACAGTGCAGCGATTAGTGGATAAAAAGTATCTCCTGACACCTATTTGCAGGTTTTGGCTAATGCATTAGTATTCCCATTTCCAATAACATTCGGAGGATTGAGTGTAGCAGCGCCCGTTGGTGAAAACCAACTACCTGTTAAACACCTTAGAGGTGGCTTGCAGGGTACTAATTAGATGTAGATTAAGGGTGCTTATTAAATATTTCTCTTCTGGGCTTGAATAATTATAACTAAAGTACCATCAGCCACGGAGAATTAAAAAAAACTCCTTTCCTTAACATGTCTCTCAATAGTCTTTTTTAATTCATTCTTTTCGCATCGAATCATCTTGGGGCTGCCCCTGGAATAAGAAAGACGGCGTCAGGACGGGGAAGAAAACGCACGACAGAGCTTCAAGAAGAGTCTCACCCCCAGCCGGGCGTCAAGGAATCACTCAGCCCCCTATCAAGTCACTCCATTGTTTACCAAAACACGGCCCACTGTTTACGTTTATAATGGGGATGCATCTGGAGCTAAGGAACTTACTTGCTGCCCCATCGATCGATCGAAGGACAAAGCACGGTACGGAGGCTAATGAATTCGACCGAGATGGGCGAAGCATGTAGCCATGACTAACATAATAAAGAGAACTTACTAACTGCGTCACCATAAAAATTTAAAGAAAGCACCCCAAATATTATTACAGGAAGAATTGGTTTAACAAAAAAGCATGAGGAATGCGTATGAGATGGCCTCAATCTTCAAGGCTCAATGGAATCGCAAAAGAGTGCTCTTCAGATATCACTCAGAAGTTTCATCTACATCTACAAAGTACCGTGCAAGCCAACACTAGGGTGTGTGGCAAGGGGTGATTCCACACCAGGCATGCAGCACTCGTCCCAGCACAAATCAGAACCTCGCACGCTCCCCCTGCCGCTAGGCGCAGACCAAAAAGCAGTTTCAGATGAAATATTTGAACTACGGGAACTCGATCTAAGCACAAGTCTGATATTAGTTCCTGGTAATACAATGATGTCACTCCGCAACTCTACACTGATTAATTTCATAACGAACAGTTTCGTAACAGTGTTACATCTTCAGGTCCAAGGTACTGGTACACAAGAAGATTTAACACCACTACGAAACTGATTGTTATTAATTAAATCGAGGTGGAATAGCACAATGATATTGTTTATTTTGCATAATGAAAAAATTCCATGGCGTAGAGCATGGCGTAAGACACTGTGTATTACTTCCTTTGTTCGGAAAAAAATCGGAATCAACAAAATAAATATTAGTAACGTAAGAGTATCAAGCCATGTCTAAAGAAAAATAAATTTCGTAAAGCAGTACATGGTAACAGAATTAAATGACTAACAAATGAAAATAAATACCTGAAAAAAATAAGAAAATCCGTTCTCCACTACAGGAACTAATAATGAGGAAATGAAACCAAAATAAATGGACATCAATTTTCCTATGACATAACATATCATACTTAGCATCGTACTGGTCCTACAACCAGCAATTTTCACCAGCGCAAATGATGTCTGAATAATATAAAAATGTCCTCGGGTTAAACTTTCCTCGAAATTAGGCTGTATGCAAAATCTCCCCCCCGTTTCGGTTCAGAGAACGAAAAGAACAGTTTCATTCTTCAGTTTCGACAAATATGATCGAGGTTCCTCGTTACACGGCAAAATCGGCATCTGCTCATCCTACGTCATTCTGCAGAAGAAATATATTCGAATTCTCATCGGTGCCACCTCCGCGGCCGGAGAATGAAACACTCACATGTCGCCCCTCACTTCCAAACACGGAGATCTCAATAAATGATTTCGGAGACACCAAGTTAACCCCAGACGCTTCTAGAACACCTCATATTATTCATGGGAACGATGTCCCCCACGGACTATATATACATGACTTTCCGAAGAGGAGTCGCCGCCCCACCGGAAAGAACAAAAACAGATCACATCAACACGCTCGTCTCCAAACCGCTTCATCTACAAAAGACCGCCAGATATTGCAACCTTATAATTTCAACCTAAATTCTTCTTTCAATGTTGACAATGCTTCTCCGGCGAACTTAATTCGCTGGAATACGCATGGTGTATGAATGTATCTCTGAATGTAAATAAGTGAGGCGCCCTCACAGCATCTTTCTCTTACCTAGGAAAACTTTTGTAAGTAGTATTTTGTGAACACACCTTCGCTGACAGAGTTTTATCTGAAAATTCTTCGGGCACACAACTATAATCATAAAATTTTATTGTATTAGGAGTTGGATTGGCAAAATAAATTATTAAACAATGATTCATTTTGTATTAAAATTCCATCTTAGTTGAACTCTCTGCTATGCGGTTATTAAATTTAAATTATACACATGGTACCGTAGCGCTAAAAAAAGGACCTTAATTTATTCTAACGCCAAAAAAACGTATTTTTTTAATTCTGCGAATACTTTAAAAAGATAATAAAATTGTCTAAATGATAATGTACAAAACGTGAAAATCCAATGAGCCGTCTCAGAGTTATTGAGGTATATACCTACTCGGTTCTACAAGAGCGCGCGGACAGTAGTTCCTAAAATTTTCACAGCATTTACTGTAGAGAAAATTTGGAGATAAGTCACCCCCATTGAAAAAGATTTGAAATGGATTTCAGGGTACTAAGTAGATGTAGAAACCACTGTGTCTTTACTTTACATAATTGTCATTCGCTCACAACTTATTCATTTACATTCAACCCGCCAAACAGATGGGGAAGCGAGATTTTGAACTAAAAAGATGGAAATATGGCCATCCTCCACTCGAAAATTAAGTGGTGATCCCCAGCGTCATCGCCGGCTATGAAACGAGTCGGATGGTTATTTATTTTTTAAACCCATTGTGCACTAATTAGCGAGGGAAGTAAGAAATGGGCTTATCTGCCCGTTATCATCTCCCTCCCTCGACCATCTCTCATCCATTAACGTCTCCTGATTTCACGCGAGTCTGTCAGATGGCTTAGCATATCGCTCCGCGTCATCTTCACGCCCCCACGAACGAACCTGCGAGTAAAACACGAAAAGAAAATAAGGGAAGAGACGTGAGATTCGGAGCGAATAAAACAATCGAAACTAATATGTTACGATGCGAGTGGTGCTAAGGAAACAACTGTCTTGGCTGGGAGGGGTTGAATGAGTTCACGTCTCCCACCGATGATACGATTATTCACGCCTAGTTTTTCTAACACCAGCTGCACCTCCACGAAACGGAAATGGCGGTCGACGTGACAGGTTGAAACACTCCATTCGACAACGGTTGAATACGAACACAAAGGAATCAGCAGTTAACCCGAACCAATTCTCATTAGGCATACATTGATAGCATTTTAATCTTGTAATCGTTTTGTATGTTAACATTACTGAACTCAAGAAAGAGGGATCCTGCATTAGTGACGTGATAGTTGGACACCCTATTACAAGTGAAATCTTCTAACACATGCGATACTTGATAGTATATTTAGGAAAATAGTGTAGAATATCATTATATTGTGTTTAACCGTTAGTGCATACCTATGAGGAATCACCCCCTGCCACACACCCTTGAGGTGGCTTAAATGTAGATGCAATGGATAGCTCTTGCCATCATGTGACTTGAAAAGAGAGTACTGCAAGCTGCCCACCGGTCAGTAAATGAGAGTTTGGAAATCCCCTTACCAAACAGCAGCGACCGAGTCAAAACATTTTATGGAAATAGTTATCCTGTAATATTTAGAAAATTATTTTTGGAATTCAGATTACCATGGAAATTACACAAAAATTTTAATTCATCACAGGAGCGGGTTTTATTGAGTATAAGCTTAGTATACAAAACTCTTTGTGACCGAAGATTTCGTTTTCAATACAGATTTCTTTTAACAGAGCAACTGACGTCGTATTTGCAACTAAAAAAATAATTGCAAGTCAAATTGGAATTCCGGGCGACTGATGAAAAGAAAAAATTCAGTAAAATATTGCTTCATCTACTAAAATCATAGCTACATTGGCAATCCCCAATTTCAGAGCACAATTTTCTTCGAGTCCTCCCAATGAATTTATCAACTCCTCTCAACAGATTTATTAACTATGACATTGCTCACAAACGCGGTAAGGAGAACGATAAAGGGGGAAAGATAAACGTCTACATGCTCTCTCCTAAATCAAGACAATGACAATAAAAAAACTCCGGTTCAGTCATTAATACACAAAGTGATGTTAAAAAAGTTCCGATAAATAAGAAAATACGACACGAATTGCCCTTCGAGTGAACTTATCGGGTAAACACTCAACACAGGTCACTAACGCTGCTCGACGGAAGATAGTAGCGCACTATTAAACCGCAGGACAACTCATCTACTTCAACATAATATCATCCTGCAAGCCATCTCAAGGGTGAGAGGCAGGGGGTGAGTTATCACCTACTTGCACTACACTATAACATAATACACTCAATGATACTACGACTATCAATGCATAAGCAAAATCCTGCAATTTATCTTTTAGGCGGTGAAAATAAACCATGATACACCACATTACATGCAACCAATGACATAGAAACTATGTGTGTTAATGTATTTTTGGAACTACATACATAAATGCGCAGAGGTATGTGCAAGAGTTACACAGAAAGCATACGAGACGTGTAGTTAGTACTATACAGCAGTATAAGAAACAAGCATGAAAGATAAATCAACTAAGTAAGCAACACAACGTTTCGACAAATCTAATCATAAAGTTTCAGTGGCCGCTATTGTTGTCTCTTATCGCTCGCGAGAAAAATGACATTTGAAATCTGCCCGTTCCTCAGTCTATTTCCTTGATTTAATTCTCATAATCTAATCTACCGTAATATGTTGGGTTTCGTAAAATATTAATGATGTCGTCATAAAATAAAACGGTTTGAAAACTTATATAAAAGATTAAGTAAATATTAACCAGACAATTCGTACCCTCGACGCGCTCCCTCAATCACGAATCCGACCGTAATAAGGCGGCATTAATATTGCACTGGCGACGGACGGAAGCCGACGTACTCGAAAAGGGCGCAGTTGCCCTTTTCGAGTACGTCGGCCAACCCGGGGACCAACTCGCCCATGCACGGGAGGCATCTCGCACGCTCTCTCCTCCCACCTCTCCAGACGCAACTTTCCCCTAGTAATTGAAGGGTGGGAGGGGGATGTGGCACATGGAAAACTAATATCGGCCAAGGGCTCCGAGAAAAATTCGTCTCCTTCGAACTTACGCAAAAGATTAAACCTAAATTTTTCACGGGAATCGGGTTGCTGAGGTGGCAACAGGCCCATCCCCGAGGCCCGGGTACAAACCCCGGTGGTGGTGGAGATTTTCAGTGCCCCGATCCCTACTTGGGTGCCATGTGGAGAGCACGTCAAGTTCAGCACTCCGTCCGTCGAATGGGACGTTAAAGGGTGGCCCCCTTTGTCGGCCCTGGTGGCGTAGGGGTAAAATCGTTGCCTGCTTATCAGAGGGTAGCGGGTTCGTATCCCGCCTGAGTGGATTTTTGACTACTCAGGGGATGGTTATGTTTGTTCGTCCGCAGTTAACTGTTAAATAATGGTGGGATAAATAATAAATAAAATTTTGGTGGTTATGGAAAGAAAATATATGAATAATACCAACGCCGGGTTTCTCTAAAACATTCTTCGACTTCCAAATTATTCCAATAATTCATCCCCTTTTATCTTCCCCCCATATCTTCCGATATAATAACCCTTCCCCTACCAGTAACCCCACCTATCTTCAATGGCGCACATGACCACACAAGCCGGTCACCTACCCAAATAATCAAACTACCTATATTTTTCCCTTCGATAAGTTTCCGATCTACCCAGCCTAGTCCCTTCGATAATTCATGTCAATTTAATTAGCTACACGTTTTTATTTATTTATTCACCATTCTCTGCAACTCCTTCTACTAGTTGGAGCGAGATATTTCTCTAGCCATTATCGAGACCATGGTAAAAAATTCACATCAAAATTCCTACGAACGCACTTCAGTCTCGCTGAAAACCGACGTGGGCCGAGACTACATCTACATCCAATTAATACCCTGGTAGCCACCTCAAGGGTGAGTGGTTGGGGATGAGCTGTCACCAACATGCATTACACTGTACCCTATTAAAGTAAATGTAACTACGACAATCGATGCATTAGCATAAACCGCTAATACTTGTCAGGAGGGGAAACCTCGCAAGCCTGCACTACACTATGGGTATGCTACCAATATTAGCGGGATCGTTTGCATTAATGTACTTTCCTACTACATAAATGGACAGAGATACAAGAGTTATACTGCATACATGCACGGCGTGCATTTAGTATTAGTTAGTGGAGACTAGGGAGACGGGAAATGAATAGAGTGGCAAAGGAGAGAGTAGAAAGAGAGGAGGATGGCGATGGAAGATACCAAGCTCACGAAGAGCCGAGGCGGGAGGCGCAGGGTAGGGTGTCCGGTGGTGTGGGGTGAGGCGAGTCGGAATAAAAAGAGATGACGGATGAGGAAGGAAGCGGAGGTTGAGGCTGCGAGTGTTATGTGCAGAGGAGTGGGGAGACCTTAATGCTAGTGGGACGTAACGTTAGGGAGGGGGAGCATAAGCCTTGAGGAGGAGTTGGAACATTGAACAAAAGGGATGTGGGAGTTGGGGAGGGACAGGAGGGAGAAGCTGAAGGGAAAAAAGAAAGGGTTGGAAGGGTCTTCATCCCGGATACCCCGTTTCCACCACCAACAGCCGTAGGTGCTATCCTGCGTGCCACGAAATAAATTCACACTATTTAAAATACCTTTTAAGAGGTATACTGCATTTTCACACGATAATTTACCATCGACAGCGGCTTCGACGTTATAGCGTCATTTTCAAGGCAACTGAAACCGCAGTTTTCGAAACAGCGGTCGACCATAATTTATCAAGGGGAAACACTGAGTATAACTTAATCTAAATACTGAAATTCCACAGAGTGATGCCTCAATACTTTGAATATATCCATGACCTATCACTGTATCTCAGTACTGCCTTCTCTATGATCCGCAATGAACTAGTGAAAAGCAAGCAGCTCATTTCAAAACCCGAGTTAGAGCGCGAGCAGCGAAGATCGGCAAGGTAGAACGTAAAAGGTCGTTACGATAACTTCATTGGTGCTACATGACTACTGCAACAACTAGGATGAGAGGATTTAAGTAATTTTCAAGTCGACTTATTTCCTTACGGCGTAAAAATATTTTTGCGAAACCCGACATACTACGGTGGATTAGGTAAGGGTCATTGGAATACGCAGACCCTTCCACCGCGTCAAGGTTGTAGTCCATGGGAAGGGTCCATGAGAATAAAATTTGGGAAATAGACTGCAGAAAAGACGGGTATAAAATGTAATTTTTCCCGCAAACGATAAGAGACCACAATAGCTGCCTCTGAGACTTTATAATCAGGATTGCCGACACGTAGCGCTGCTAACTAATAACTTCATTTACTATTTCATGCTTGTTTCTTATACTACTACGCAGCATACCAACTACACGCCTCGCATGCTTCCTGCATAACTCCTGTACCTCAGCAGATTTATGTGGCTTCAAAATACTAAAATACTCTTAGTATCTATAACATAAGTAGCATATTGTATAGTGCAAGTTGGTAAAATGTCATTTACTAGCACGTTTTTGCTGTTTCATTAACAGTCGTAGTTTCATTTACTTTTGATGCAGAGCATTTTGGGGGATCCTTACCCTCGGCCGCACACCCTCGAGGTAATTTGCTGTGTATTATGTGGATGGGGCAAAGAAGTGGATGTGGTTGAAGTCGGAGGGTCCACCCGAGTGGGTTGGTTCGGATACGCTGCGATTGGGAGGCTGAGAGAGAAGGCGGAGGTGTGGCGAAGATAACGAGGGTGACGAATGCGCTCAGATGATATGAAAGGGGAGGTGGAGAGAGAGAGAGGATTATAGAAGATACGGGCCGTATGCCCGGGGCCGCCGACTCGCCCACATGCGGCGGCCTCTGCACTAATGCCGCCACCGCCGGGAAGAAGAGTAAGGGTTGCCAAGAGCCTTTCGATCATGACCCTGAGCCGGTAAACAATACCTCGGTGAAAAAGATCGAAACAATACCTGTACAAACAAATGGAGGTCTGTTGACGTGTGGGTTTGGAAGGTGACGGAGATTCTTTTCAACCCAAGGTTCTCGGTTTCAACTCCCGGAATTGTTAGAGAAATGTGTCTTATATCCGATACCAATCTCTTATTGGGTGCGATGCGGAGACGACTGAAACTTCAGTACTCCGCACGTCATCGGATGAGACCGATATTCGGACCCCATGATCTGATTCGCAATGCCGGATGGGTTTCTGTCCACCCTCCTGCTCAGGTTTTCTTGCCTCAATGAAATAGGTTGAAAAAGTTCCAAGAAATTCGCATTAAAGTCTTCATAGACAAGGGCATGCAGAGGGTAAGTGAGGGAAAGAGGAGAAATAAAAAACGATTCAGTGTATGTACTTGGGCAATAGCGGCGACAGGAACTTTGAATAACGTCACCTGCTTAGGAGTTAAGATTCAAATGCAGAAGATTTGAACCGAAAAAAAATCATTCTCCTGAATAGGGTTACGGACCCCGTTGATGAAGCAGGCAAACGAATGTAAAGAAAGTTAAACAAAACAGACAGACAGAAAATTAAAATTAAGATGTGCAGAAAACAGGCCAATGAAGAGTTTATGGAACGGAGGAATGATACATATATTAAAGGCGGGGATATAGAAAATCGATTAACATTAATGAAGTGCATTACTTCAAAGAAGGCATAAAGTGATTTAAAGAGGTAATAGCAAGTTACAGGCCGAATTTGAATGGGGAATTGTAACAAAACTAAATTGTACGCGCGGTGAAAGAATAGACTATCAACAGATATGAAGAATGTTAAACTTCCTCCCATGTGAGGAAGGATACAACACAGGGCATTGAGCAATGATTATTTTGAAGAAAGAGAAATCAATGGTTTGCAATATAATTTCCCCAAAACTTCAAAAAATGAAGTTATAACATAGAATAAAAATTGGAAAACATCGTGCTGCATCCTCGTCTTAGGATTGCAGCACGCACCACAGCCATAACTTCAAAGACAAAACTTCAGAGCGAACAATGGAAAATAAGGAAACGAGTCCGTCTCACGAATACCAATGTAGTGTTTAGGGTAGTGCGCCGCCATCGGATTAAAATTATGCATTTCCCGGACTGGGAGACCCCCCAAGGAGACTTGTAGCGCTGCGACGCAACCGCCGCCCCGCTCCTCTGAATCGAAATTAACCCGAAATTAGACGTCTCAACGGAGGGGGAACCCCTCCTTCGCCACGAAGGGCGAAGAACGAAAAGGACAAAAAAATCCCGCTCCACTGCAGGGGTAAAGGGCCAAGAGAGTCGACCACCAAGTTTCCCCTTTCCGTGCTCCGGGGGAAGTGGATGACTTAAACTTGGTGGCGCCCCACGTCGGAAGGAGCGTTGAGGAGTTGTCACCTCTCGGCGCCTCTCACTAAGAGCCACCTCCCCCCGAATAATGCCGCCCGTCTGCTCACTCGCATGACGGCCACCGAGTGGGCGGGCCTCGAGTGGTTTGCTCCGCGGAAAATAAGAGGAAGCCGCCGGCGGAAACGACGAGGACTAATTTTTGCCTCTACCCTCCCTTTCTTGGCCGCACGCAACTATCGCCATGAAAACGAGACGCTACCGTCTTTAACTAAATCTCACCTCAAAACTATACTTACGCCCAAAGAGAAACTAAAAAAATACATATCATATAGACTACCACTTAAAAACAACACTCAAGCCTTGAGTGACGCTAAATAAAATTAGCAATCACACTAAAGGCATGATCCTAGGTGCCAATAAAAACTATACGTTTGAGCTAACTGAGGCTAAAAAAAACTAATCACAGATTTAAACCGAGTCGTCACTTAAAAAAGCTACACTTTAAAGTAAATTCAATCATTCATTAGAGTAATCTACCGGTTAGAGGTAGGTTATGATGAAAGTCAGAGAATATCCAACGAACTCTTACACGTGCCGTGCCCTATCTACCTCTAGTACCTCTTTCTTCATTTCAGCATAAGTCCTACCTTTCTTCATCCCGTCCGTGAAACCTATTCTCTTTCTTCCCCTTCCCCGCTTACCCAACATCCTTCCCTCTATCACGGCCTTCAGCAAACCATCACCCCTCATTACCGCTTCCAGTCACCTACCCTGCCTTCCCCTAATCTCATCCAGAAGTTTTCTCTCCTCACCCACCATGTCAAGCACTTCCAGAAGCTTAAAAATATTAGCAAGGAAACAATCAGTATAATCTTAGTGACCACTTAAAACTACAACTAAGCGCTTAGTGTTGTGTAATAGTGCTAAAATATTATCCGGTAGAAAGAAATTAAGCGATTATTTTTTCACCAACAACACACACCAAAATTTGGATACGAAATTTGTTAAGTTTATTCACAAAACAAGGGTGTGCTAGGAGGTCAGATTGACACACAAGATAGCATGACGACAACCAGAGTGAATGTAAACGAAAAAAGTGTTTTATCACTGATGAGAAATTGAACCCACCGATCGAGTAACGATGCATCTCTTCTTCTTCTCGTTGTCAAAAGTAAACTCGAGACCCTCATAGTTCTCTACACTTTTAATTTGCATCTCCGCGTGTAAGGGTACTACTACCTCAGTTTAACCCAGTTATGCATACTTTTTTCTCGTGATAATAACTTAATCTGTTCCAAATCTTTAATTAAGTCAGAATGTATCGTAACTTAGACGGAAAGTGTCACACAGCTGCTGCTGCTGACGGACGATATTTCTGATAGTGAAATTTTTCCTAAATCATTCAACGTACACAGAAAAGATAGGTCCAACCGAACCGGAGGCGGAGTATTTATAGCTGTAAAGAATACTATTGTCAGCCAAGCGGAAATCGTCCCAGATACCAGCCTATAACCTGTATGGTGCTCTATTAGATGCCCTAAATCAAAAACAATATTCGTGTGCGCATACTACAGGCCACCTAACACCGACGTCACCTCAATTTTAGAACTCGAAACACAAATAAAGAAAATCACATCCAGGAACACCGAAAGAAATTTAATCATAGGTAGAGATTTCAATACGCCCTCTATAGATTGGAGGACCTACAGTTACATATCAGGGGGAAGAGACATAGATATATGCGAGTCCCTACTGTACACGTTCTCATCAAATGCCCTACATCAGATAGCTACGACGCCTAACAGAGGCAACATTCTTTGTTTATTGGCAACAAATATACCGCAACATGTAATTAAGGTAAACACTGTTGAGGGCATTAGTGACCATTGAGTAGTTACCGCAAAGTTCTCTTTGAATATAATTAAAAGTTTTAAACAAAGAAGAAAGTTCTACATTTAAAAAAAGCCGATTTCAATGCGTTCAAGAGTCATCTGAAAAATTCTCTTCCCGACTTCCAAGAATCAAGCGTAAAGTTAGACACGGAGGGTAGTTAGAAAGCTTTTCTTTCGATCGTATATTCGGGGATCAGAAAATATATTCCAAGTAAAGTAAAAAAAGAGGGTAGCGAACTTAGATGGTCCAATGCAGAAGTGAGAAAATCTTTAAGACGTCAGAAAGTATGCCACGTCAAGATGAAAAAACTCCGTAGAGATTTGTCCAATGGTGATCAAAATTTAATAATTAATAAATACAAATTGTCTAAAGCCACTACAAAGTAAGAATTTCGGAATGCATTCATGGATTTTAAAATAAGAACATTAGTAGAACAGTTATAGAATAATCAAAAGCATTTTGGTCAAACGTAAGGGAAGTTCAAGGCAATAGATCAACAGTTATTCCACTACGAAACGAAAAGGGAGAATTATTAACAAGCAGTTCGGACAAAGCCAACTTATTAAACTCCTACTTTCAAAGTGTGTTCACCAAGTCATCAAAGATTCCATTCGTAAAGGTAAATGATCACTTCCAGCAAAAGTAGTGCATAGGAAAATGCATAATTAGTCGTAGTTACACTAACTTTAGGGTATAGTGTAATGCATATTGATGAATACTCACCCCCTGCCACACACCCCTGAGGTGGCTTTCAGGGTATTTTGTAGATGTAGATATAGATGAGATGAAGGATTAGGTTGGGAACCGTTAGAGACTCGAAGGCTACGCGCTAGGCTTATATTAAGTACATACTTGAAAAATCAGCATCAGGTAATTTTCAGTACGACACGGAGGACATTATTTTAACCCCGCGCTATATCTCTGGAACTGACAAAGGAGAGGAGAGACAAAATAAGAGATATACACTGCCGAAGTTACAGGTACAAAAATTAATTATTTCCACGCACCATTAGTAATTAACTAAAACAGCGTGACATTGACATTTGACACATCGTTAATACAAAAATCACAGTCCCATATCCTTTACCCTATTTCCATGGTTGGTGTCCAAACACCCCACGCCACACGCCTTTTCGGCGGCTCGCAAGGTAGTCAATACTAATCATATTGTCAAGCACCTATTTCTATGACAGAACGAGTGATGTATGCTGCGATTTCCTTAGGATTGAAGTCTCTGGACGAAGTAGGATTGAAAACGGTGCGACAAAGCCTCCGACGTTGGAGAACCTTAAAATTCAAGTTTATGACTTCTACCAATACTACCACCACTACATTTGCATGCGGAATATTATCCAACTGCACCCGAGCCCCACCGCTTACGAAAGCAATTCCTCTGAAAGAAATCCGCTCCAACAAGGGTAGGGCAGTTAACGGAGGGATAAGACGACGACGCATGCTCGAACCGCGCCGGAAAATATGAACCGTCTTGAGCGCGCGAAAGGATGCTAAAAATTGAGAGCACGCTGCGCCTGGGGGTGGGGATGGTGTACACGCATGACCGAAGGGAGGGGGTCAGCGAGTCTGAAAAGAGGAAGCGGCGGGCAGATGGAAAAAGTAGGAGACAGAAGACGTTTGCTCTGAGCACTGGGTGTGGGGAATGGGAGGGAAAAAAGGAAAAGGAAGGAAGGAGGGAGCAGCAGTCCCAACTACTCCTCCCACACTCCCTTCCCTCACTCACTTTCCGTCTCTTTTATTCCACGGGTGACTCAGCACGGAGCTTTTTTTATTTCTTTCCTCCCTTCCCCTCTGCCTACTCTTCCCTTCCCCCTCAAACCCTTCGGGGCACTCCTCAGCCCAAACACAACACACACTCCATCTCCTTTACAACACTTATTCACCCTGTAACCCCCCCTCCCACTAGCTCACTCATCAGGGAGGAGATGATGGTCGGGTAGAGGAGGAAGGTTGAGGAGGGAAAAATCATCTCGACCAATCACCGCTCCGTAATTCCTCCCATCCTCCCCTTCCTCTGCTCACCTCCTTCCTCCGACTGGCACCGACACACGCACCACACCACCGTCACGGCCTGTGTCTTCCCACGCGCCCTTTACAGTCCCCACACCAAACAACGTCGGAACATCTCCTCCCATATCCGCGCCACTCCCGCGAGACGGCGCGATTAACTCCTCAGAGAAAGAGAGGGAAACAAAGGAGGATCGCCCGCCGGCGGTGTTTTATTTTCGTCTCTCCGATTTCATTTTTTACCACCCCCGCAGCCGAAATATCGTGAATGAGAATGGATGTATTAATGGGCATAAGGTGTGGAACTGCATTAGCTACGGAAGCGTTTACGAGGAGGAAGGTCTTGATGTATTTCTTTAGTGTACCCCGCGAGCTGGCACAACGGAATGTTGAAGTGGATGTTCGGCCAACGGACAATTTCTATATACAAAAGTCTTCAACAATTTCTGGCGAGATGGGGTGGATCAGCATTATCAACTTGAGTAAGAAAGCCGGTTTTACACGGGGCACGTAATTGCACAATCTGATGTATGTACGAACGTACTTTTCAAATTGCATCGTGTAAAGCCGTGAATTGCAAGAACGCATGCGCGAATTCATGAACGCGAGATGGCAAAATAGCCCCTGCTCTAATTCGAAAATGATTGCACGCCCGATTGAGAAAAACATGCAGTTTGAAGTTGTGCAATTTCGTGCTCTGTGTAAATCTATGCGTCTCAATATAAATTTACCCGTAAATTAGGCTGCATTTTTTTCCAAACGGACATCGTCCCCGAAGATGACACTGTGAGGTTGGAACGCGTTATATAATAAATTATTCGGTGGAGAGAACCAAGCCTTATTTAAAAAAGCCATTTTTGTGTTATTTCTTCTTCTACTTTGAACCCACTTTCTTCTTAGGCTTGCGCATGTTTCCTTCAGTACATGTTCAGATTATTCCATTTCTACAATGTCCCGCCATTTTTTCCTTGGTCTGCTACTTCCTACCATTTACCATTTCGTTAATATTTTCTGCATGGCAGTTCTTTCTGGGGTTTTCCCTTCAGATTCTATCCTATATTTCTCTCTATATATTTATGTGCACTTATTTAGAAACATGTACATTAATATTCATAGTTCCCATAACATTGAAAGTAAATGGTGCAGTGTATGGTGCTTAAATTTTACCTTCTGACTGGCATTTGAATTGAATTGATTTATTTCAAATATTCAAAAACAGCCTTTACATTGAACATATTCCACTTAGAATCTAGAGCATTAAAAAAAATAAAATAAAAAAAACATGGGTTGGGAAATAGTATCAAAATAAAAGCAAAGAGACAATAGCATAAATCAATAAACTACAATAACATGGAAAATTAGGGAATCAGGAGGAAAACGCCTTTCCAAGCTGACGCTTGAATGATCAGAATGGAGTAGAGAGATCGAGGGAAGGGTAGGCGGATGACATGGTGTTGTACAAGGCAGGAAGTCTCTAAAAAAGGGATTGTATTCTTCATCTACAAAATATCCTGCAAGCCATTTCAAGGGTGTGTGGCAGGGGGTGAGTAGTCACCAACATGCATTATGTAGCAGGGTTTTGGTTAATGCACTAAAAGTCGTAGTTTGATTAATTTTGTAGAATTTAGCGTGGTGAAGGTTGTTAAAAGCTCACCCCCTCCATGCCCTTGAGGTGGCTTTCGGGGCACTATGTAGATGTAGCTTAGCATCATTTGGTGTCGCGCGCGGCGGATGACGCAAGGCCTCTTTCGACTCACGATGGGGAAGAACAGATTGAGAGAGTTGAGGGGGAAAAAAACGACCGACATCAAATCCGTCCGAACTGTCACGATTGGGTTCGCCAATGAGTCATGTGTGGGATGATTGTCCGCGTTCGAAATCGATTTCCGTGGATTCACAAAATACATCAGCGTTGTCAATTCTGAGAAGAAATTTTCGTCACCAGCTCTGAGAAATTAGTAACTACCAATCTCGACTTCAACTCAATCAATATCAGAAATTAATTTAACAGACAATATCAGCTAGAAAACGTTTTCGTGCGCGCACTTTTAGTGGCAGACTAAAATACTATTATCATTAAAGATATCATTTCAGAGGAAACGACAGGTTGAAGAGAGTTAAGAGATCGTCTAGTGCGGGAAACGGAAGAATAGAATGGCTGTTAGGGAAAAATTATCACGAAATGATGGAAAGGGATTTAATTTTGGAAAAAAGACATTTTGTGTGGAATCTCACTTGCGGTCCGGGATATTATAGGCAGGACTGTCCAAGGATTTCAGAATCTTTTAGTAAAATACCTGTGACAAATAAATTATCGAGCCATCATTACAAACCAATTAAATAATATTTCTTTCAATGGAAATGTCCTGGCATCGTCAGAAACTGGACATTAAAGTTTCTTAAGATAACCCGTATTTCCAGATGCGTTTATATCCAAACTTCTCAAGAGTGGCTAACATTAGCAAACTTTTCACACCCTCCTATTTTTTCCTTTCTAATTCTCATCATTAAACCAATTTTTCTTCGTGACGGATCCGATTTTGCAAGAGACATGCACTTTGACTAATGAATGACGTAAGAGATATCTGTAAATGATAATGACTCTTCCAGCGCTTCACCATTAAGTTTGATGGTAATTATTTATTTCCCATAAAAATCCTGGTTTTGGATCAATTCTTATATCACTTGATATTTTAAAATCTGGGAAATGTATATCTGAATATAGTGTTCTACTTTTCCCTATTAATAATTATCAAACATATTTAAGGAAATATTTATTTCACTCAATATATCGTAATTTATGCTACCAATGACACAATTAGGGCATTCCTATCATAGTTGGGAAAGTTACCAAAAAAATTATCAGATTAAAGTTAAATTTAATCTCTGTAAAAAGTAACTAGTTTAAGTTAAAAGTTACTTTTCTGAAAAAGTAACTCATTAAAGTTAAAGTTAAAAAAGTAACTTTTATGTTAAAAGTCATAAAACTTATATAATATTCTCATTTCAATATTTGTATCGGACATCCGTCCTCTCCGGTCTGAAAAAAGAAGAAAAGAAAATTCGAATAGGTCGAGATTCCCCAAAGATTAACTCAAAAAATTAACTGAAGTTAGATTTGTATCATTTAATGTACAATTTTAACGATTAAACGAAAAAAGTTAACTCTTATAAAAAGTAACGGTTAAGTTAAATAGTTGGCTACACTTTCAACGAATTTTAATCGTGAATTTTAAAAATCGTTATTCCCAACTATGATTTCTACGATGCTATAATGAACCTGAATCAAATGCGTCAAAATCAAACCTTAACGACTGGAATACGACGTTCTGCCATGAACTTCAAATTATATTACTAAAATCACTCCTTACACGAATTAGCAGGGCTTTGCCAAACTCTCTCGATGCACAATGCAAGTTACTTCTATGGTCATAAAGTATCGTTCTTTCTAGTCCACTGGTGGAAGCTCAAAGAAAATCACTAACCCTAAACCTATTATTAAAGCCACCAGGCAAAAATTCGTGCAAATCAAAAGCCAAACCACGAAACTACGGAAGTAGGGTCATCAATTTAGCCAAGCCTTTGAAATCGCACCCAGAGAGGGAAATGCATGTACCTACCGGCTAGTGTTAGTCCTTCGTTGACGGAATTAGACCGGGAGAGATCGAAAACAAGTTGTTCCTATCGCACATTTTGGCAAGGAGTTCATCGGTATCGCAGAGGGAAGCCAAACCCGTGATTCCAAATGGGAGGCGAACATGCATCAAAACGAACACAAAAAATACGCTGTTTACCAACTAGCCGATTACTGGCTGGCAAGTGGATAAAGCCCGGATTACTTCCACCGTCATCAATGCTGATGTAGGAAGTTAGCTTTGCTGAGATGTTAAATGTTAAGTAAATACATTCTTGAAACATTAAGGAGAATCGTTTCAGCCAAAGCGTTTAAGTTGAAAAATATTCTGCTTCGTGCCCGGAACGAGAACTAAGTACATATTCTGGTGTAGGAATAGGTGCGACAACTACTGGTGTCAAAATAAGGGCCAAATAAAACATACAGTCACTCAAAAGATCTTAATAAACCGGCAGAGTTTTAACTGATTTTCTGCCTATCAAGGTAGGCTCGAATTGCCTAAACATAATTATTGACAATTACAACTTTTCTGCCCTTAAAAGCTTTCCTTTTTCAATAATTAATATTTACAGTTCACTTTAAAGCCGTTTACCTCTCTATCCATTCGTACCATTGGAAAATCCTATAACATCCCTCTATACAATTATAGTATCCAGTTACAATTATAGTATCAATGCTTATAGTATCCAGTCAACTCTTAATTTTTCCTCTGCCAGCATTAACATTATCTTTTCAATAATCTCTGGATTTAAACGATTTTACTTTCAATACTTCCTCTACTCACTTTTTTAGTCATAACTGAAGCAGAATTAAAATTAAGGTTCCCAGACCACTGAGGATATAACAATGTCAAGCGTGAGAACTTCATCCGAAGAAAAAACTCCATGCTCGAGGCGCGATTCAAACCCGTGACTTTCTGACTTCCAGTCTGGCTTCTTTGAGTGTTTAAAAAAAAAGACCTAAGACAATGAAATATTGCTCCAACGATCGAAACGCAAGAGGCTGAATGTATAGAACAACTACTACGTGCCGAACTTAAGACCCGATTTTACACGTCTGGCTAACTTAAATCGTTGGAAAAAGTGACCTTTACGCTAATAAGATGTAAACTGGGGATATGGTTTTTGTAAGTTTGGACGACAAACTCTCGCTTCGCTGATTTGAGTTTTACCTACAACTATGCAGTAACCTACATGCCACCTCAAGAGTGTGTGCCAGGAGATAAATGCCAGCAAAACATGTACTAAAGGCTACTAAGATTCTACCGATGGGGGAGTGAATCCGCACCGGTTATCATGATAATATGCTCAACCAGAGGTTATAAATCCGAGTCTAGATGAAATACTAAAACGTATCACCAATTTTATAATTTCCGTCAGCTTGAAAAGTCAATCGAAAATGTTTATTCACGTACACGATTTCTGTTCACGATCGATTATCAACCGCAACTTGCATCAGCAATCGCCATTCATCTTCGTTTATCTACGTCTGCAGAGTTTCTTGTAAATATGCACCGATGTGAATGTAAACACAAAAAAGACATACCACTTTGATCAATAGCATAATAATTCTAGCCATTTATTACAGGTATACTTGGGGTAGAAAGGCGAGAAATTCAAAGAAGAGAAGGCTGACGAATGAGCGAAAAAGTAATAAGCAATACAAAACTATTAAATGCACATAAGGGAGATCGGGGGACGTCGGCCCACTTTTTGTCATATGAGATTATTTTTTTAAATTTCGTATTTTAAAAGTCTTTTAGCTTTCACAATCTGCACACTTTCAAGAAAATTAATCTCTATAAAAAAATATGTTCGTTCAGAGTGCAGTTACAGAGCCCTAAATTACACCATGTCAACTATGCTTATGCATAAGTGACATGGTGTCATTTATGCTTAATGCTGAGGCAGGTTACCATGAGAGATAAAAAATCATGAAACATTTCTTTCGTTTCGTATGAACAAAGAGAAAGTAAAAAAAACAAATCTTGTTAGCATATCACTCCTCCGCATGCGAGCAATACCTACTAATACAATAACAATGCATGCGCTGGCGTCAACCGTGAACGTGAAAGTTGGGACTGGTTGCACTTTGAAGTTGACGATCACGGTTGTCGCTTTAACGCAATCGTAAAGTCCTCCGTAATCATAAATGTACTTAATAAAAGCGAAGGCTTCCGGCGTAGCTTTATGGACTTGGTAAATGCTACTAAATGTAGTTAATGTAGTTTCAAAATACATTAATACAAATAGTTTCTCTAACACTGGCGGCATACCTATTGTGTAGTGCATGTTGATTAAATTTCAGCTTCTGATAAGCATTTGCAAGTTTTTGCTAATTCACCAATAACCGTAGCTTCATAAATTTTATTAGCGTACAGTGTAGTACGAGTTGGTGACCACTCACCCCTGCCAAACAACCTTGAGGTGCTTTTCAGGTATTAAGTAGATGTAAATGATTTTGTACTTTGTATATTCCACACTTTTTTTATTAGTTTACACAATCACAGCCACTATCAAGCTACAATAGCTACCGTAAGTACATACCTATGTAATGAGAATGGGTGTCGAAACCAAGTTCGGAAATAAAAGCGTGGAGTTAAATATTCATTCAGGGACCAAATGTTCATACAGAACTCACGTTTGATGTTCGCGTAGACGCCAATCGTTAAACCGGCCTTTCACGCCTCCCATGGAGCCGTCGGCATCAGCAGCCCCACCACCCCTCGGCTCTCCTCTCTCTTCCCGAGGGCCCTGCCGGGAATCCCGAAATAAAGTAAGCGCCCTCTCACGACTGCGATCATCTCCAAAGACGATTGGAAGGGAATAACAAAAGTCGAGGATGGTGGGGGGGTTGGGGGAGGGAGCACCAGAGGTCTCCTCTCTGGGGGAGAAGAGAGCGTCAGGCATCCATAATTAGTCTCTCGGGGCGACGGCGACTCCTCCTCCCCATTCAAACGACCAAAGACTAGTCCCCCCTCTCAATCTCCCCCACACACTCACAAGAAAACGTGATGAGGTGTAGAATGCTATTATTGTTAAAGGTCTTCAATTGAAAGGTAACAGGCGCGCGGCCAATTTTGAAGGTTGCACACGTTGGCTCGGCGGACCCATCTTAGCGGCCAGCAAACCCTGGCGACAAACAAATCGCCGGAGAGGTGCGGGGGAGGAGAGCAATCACGAAGTGAAGGAGTTTAAAAGGGAAGCAATGGACTGGGAGAGTGTCCAGGGCTATAACCACACCACTCCTGCACCCACTGGCTTCCCCGGCGATCAACCTGATGACCGCCTCCACTGTTCATAGCCAAATTAATTACGTGGAATACAGAATTGATATATAAAAAAAACAACACTATGATAAATTTACAGGTGACCGGGAAGTGATTGGTAGTCACTCATTAAAATTAAATTCCTACATCACAGTCCGAGCAGTCACAGCACCAACCAATCACTCATTTACTAAAAACTATTCACTAGTACTACTATTTTTTTAAAAGAAGGTACTCTACCGGCTGAATGGTAGTTTTTTTGGACAGTCCAATGTCCCAAAATCTGTACCATCATCACACTTTCCCTCCTATACAAGGCACGTCTTCAGATCATTCATAAAATCCCAATATCGCGTATCTCTTGGAATTTTATCCAGAGCTCCAATCGTCTCCCTTCCTCTTCCATGGTTGTGAGATCCCAGAGTTCTCCACTCTATCACCCTTTCCAGCATGCCCTCGCCTCTCAAAATATCTACATAATACCCTGCAAGCCACACCAAAGGTGTGTGGCAGGCGGTGAGTTAACACCAGCATGACTTACACAGTACCACGATAAAGTTAATGAAGCTACCACAAAGAAAAAGAAAAACATGCAAATTCTCGTCAGGAGGTAACATTCAGCATACGTATGCCACCAAAGTTAGAGAAACTAGTTCAAAGTCTCATTGGCAGCTCTTATGGTCTCTTATCGTTCGTGGGAAAAATGGCATTTTAAGCCTGTCCATTCTGCAGTCTATTCGCCTCATTTTATTTTCATGATCTGATCTACCGTATTAAGTCGGTTTTCTTAAATGTTATAAAGAAAATGTGTGTTATAAATATATGTGTTTCTTAAGAAAATAATTGGTTTGGAAATCATACAAAAGTTTATTCTAAATTTAAATCAACGGTCTGACAGCGATTCCCATCCCAGTTGATGCAGAATGCCAGTAACACTAACGAGATTATCACAACGGCCTTTTACGAGAATAAAATTAGGGAACTAGACTGAAAAACGGACAGATTTAAAATGTCATTTTTCCCGCGAACGATATGACTCCATAACAGCTACCAATGAGACTTTTAACTAGGTTTGTCGATAGGTAACGTATCTCTTAGTAGTATTAATACTCCCTAATACTTGTATCCTTATCTGCTACTTAGTACTTTCAGCACACCGTGAATGTTTTTATCATACCTCTTGGATCTTTGTCCATTTACGTAGTTGCAAAATACATAAATACTAACAGTCCCTCTACCATTGGTAGCATATCTATAGTGTAGTGCATGTTTGTGAGGATTCGCCTTCAGACAAGCATTAGCGATTTAGGCTAATGCATCATTAGTCGTAGTTACACTAACTTTAGGGTAGAGTTAATGCATGTTGGTGACCACTCACCCCCTGCCACTACCCTTGAGGTGGATTACAGTGTATTTCGTAGATGTAGATGAACATATCTTACCGATCTCATAAGGATCCCAAATACTGGCAGAGTATTCCAATTAAGGTCTAACAAAGGGAGAAGTAGCTAATTTCCCTAACTTTATCGTCGCACTTGCCAAGTACTCTTTTAAAAAATTCTAATTTAAGATTAGCTTGACCAGTTATATCCCGGTATATTATGTCAGTCCCGGATGTTTGCCCTACGAGAGATCATTAACTTCGAGGAATTTAACAGATTCTACTGCATCTAATGCAATGCTAATACTCTAACGCAGGCTGAATGCAATAGCTATAACGAGTTTTTCCTTTTCCAGAAATTCACTGCAACACATTTTCACAAATTTCATCAAAATCATTTTCTCAAAACATCTGCCACGCATCGCAACAATTTTGGATTGCCTCCAGGCCCCTCGTTAGCGTTTTCTTATCATAATGGCTACGAATTTCTCTGTACACTACGGTGTCGTCTGCAAATTATAGACGCTTACTGTCAACTACTTTTCCGATATCGTTAATATACAAAAGGAACAGAAGTGGGCCTACGACACTCCCCTGTGGCACTCCCAATGTGACTTTAACTTCATTAGAGATGGCGCCGTCTAAAACAACCCTTTGTACGCGATTACTTAAGGACTCTCTAATCCAGGAAATTACGTCGTCGTCTAGCCCGAAGGTTTTTATTTTATAAATACTTTCTATGGGACATTTTATCAAATGCCTTTTTAAAGTCAAGAAAAAGATCTTCAACTGGAACGTTATCTTCACACGAGACTAAAATATCGTGGGCAAAAACAGCTGATTGAATTTCGCAATATCTTCCCGTTCTGAATCCGTGTTGCGTTTTTATTAATGAGTTCTGCATATCGAGGTGTCTCATAACTGAACTTGCAATTAAATGTTCAAGGACTTCGTACTCGGTTAAAACAGAATCGTGAAACCATTTCGTGTGATTATTAGCAATTTCTGCATATCGAGGTTCAATTAACCTGAACTAACAATTTTATGTTCAAGGACTTTTTACTCGGTTAACACAGAATCACGAAGATGTCTCTTGACTTGGATACTAGCGCGGGCCACATCTCAGCTCACTTTTGCCTCAACACAAAAACCACACACCTTTCTCCCAAGATAAGCCACGCAACTTTTCCAAGAATTCTCAATTGCTCTCCTTGAAGAGAGTGAAAGGCGAAACTTAAGGACAGACAGAGAGAGAGGGGGGATGGAGATTTTCGCGGAGGGGAAAGCTAGAGAAGGCAGTTGAGGGAGGAGGTATGGCGGAGAGGTAAGCCTCCGAAAATTCTGTGACTCAGCGGGAATATTTCGCACGGCAACGCGGAGGGAAGATTGTGAAACGGGACGAGGGAAGAGGGCTCTCAAAAGTATTACCCAAATACGAGTGAGTCATCCTGAGACTCCCTCCTTTGCCTTCCGGCATATCGAAAGAACAGACGACGTAATTGGGCGCCATGCGTTGGGTTGCTTCCACCACGGGAGAAAGATGACGGCTACAGCGCGCGTTTAAGGGTAAACGGCCGTGCGAAACATGGGGTAATCCACCCGTACGCACTGCGGACCTCAACACTGCCAGTATGACGAGCTCGTGTACTGGCGTGCGATGAGCGGGACAAAGCATGGCAAAACAATTTGAAATGCAGAGCAGTGTAATCATAGCAGTGCTTTCAGAAAAAAACACGGTAGGATACATCTACATCTACAAAATACCCTGCAAGCCACCTCAGGGGTGTGTGGCAGGGGGTGAGTAATCACCGACATGCATTACAATATACCCTAAAGTTAGTGTCTAGATACATGCCTGTTCAACAGATGAGGAGCACTAGGCCGGAATGCATGAAAATAAATGCTATAAATGAATGGTGCATTACTTGGCGGTTAGAATTGAAATTTGGGGGGTGCGTTGTTATGAATTTGTTATATGTACAGGGAGGGGGAATAGCTCGGTCGGCGAACCGTACACAATTAGTCAAACCAACTTATCAAATGTAGAGTCAGTTAAATACTTGGCTGAGACCCTTACTCGGGACCTGTCTTAGGGAAGCGCGTTCGGACAAAGGTTCAAGACTTATCCTGAAAACATGCACGGCCTGCTGTTAGTACAGGTACTAGGTAGTAGATAATGATATTAGTATTAGGAATAAAATAAACTTACTAGCTACACTACCTACTGACAAACCTAGTTCCAAGTCTCCTTGGCAGCTGTTATGGTCTCTTATCGTTCGCGGGAAAAATGACATTTTAAATCTGTCCGTTCAGCAGTCCAGTTCCCTAATTTTATTCTCATGATCTGATCTACCGTAGTATGTCGGATTTCGTAAAATATTATTAGCGTAGTTAGAAAATAAATCTGTTTGGAACAAATAGATAACGTCAAAATTTTAATCGACTAATCGATCGAATCGAAGATTCTATAATTAAGTTTGGGTACATATTCATGGAACGAAGCAATCATTTTCTGGATTTATAAATGTGCAGGGCCCTATCTACCCTCACAACATCTTTCCTCACCTCCGCATACGTCCTACCATTTTTCATACTATTATTATGACCAGCTTCGGTTTATTAGTACTAGAGAATGATATCACTTCTGTTTCAACCCAGAATTATTCCTTTACATCACGGCCTTCAGCTTCCACGGGAAGAGCAGGTGAGAGTCTTAAACCGTTGCCACCGAGGCCGACGTCATTGACACAAATAGGGAACTCCATCGCCTTCATTTCTTTCGCCAATGAACAACAAGTTCTTCCAAATTTTCTTTCTTCACTCAGTCTAAGGCCAGAGTTATTCCTCACACCATAGCCTTCAACGTCCCAATGCCACAAATCTGCATCTACGACGCATCGAGCAAGCCATCTCAAATAATGAGCTACACTTACATACTACCTCTGGATTTATTTTTAGGCAGTGATATGCACTACATTAATATTGCTACTTTGCGGCCCTTGGATAAAGCTAAATCCTTCCACAAAAGCAGTGAACACATAAGGAATAGTTAAAATAAGTATATCCTTAATTGTGTGGGAGCCACAGTGAAAAAAATCATCGCCTGGACTGTGATTCGAACCCAGACCCCTCGATAGGGTGGGAATCTCTAACTGATCGAAGGGAAAAATACAGGTTAAATCTTTTGCACAAGTTCGGAGCAGACAGTTTTTTGCCGGACGTTCAACATATACTACTAGAGCCAACGTACTACGGAAGAAGCAATCACAGGAATAAAATAAAGGAAATTGACTACAGAACCCATAGATTTAAAATTTCATTTTTCCCACGCACAATAAGGGATCATAATAGTTGTGATAGATCAATCATATGAAACTCCCACCCTCAATAGGAAGAGGCTAATTTTCACTTGTGCTTAATAACACAACATCATTACTAACACTTCACACCGGTCGATTTGTGCGGCATTATTTTATTTTGTTCTCTGCATGAAGTAGCATCTCGTAGCATTCATAAATTAACAGTATTAGTAATATTAACCACTAGATGTGTGTATAGCATTGTTCTGAATGTTTGCATGTTCATTTACGCATCACTCTCCCAGTTTCCGGTTGGACTGAGCACTGTTCTCCTGACTGCTTTTTGGCCTGCCCCTAGCGGCTGCGGGAGCATTCGAGGTTCTGATTTGTGCTGGGACGAGTGCTGCATGCCTGGTGTGGAATCACCCCGTGCCACACACCCTAGTGGTGGCTTGCACGGTACTTCGTAATTGTAGATGTAGATTTCGCGGCAAGTGCTCTAACCAGCTAAGCAACCTAGGCGTACTCTTCCACGTGAATTCCATGAAGAGGATATCCTTAATTTTGAAGTATGTTCAAACGGTTGACTTGAGTATTTTATCCACGATTATCGCATGTGTCCAGTAGGCCTACATCTAACTTTGATACGGAGTGACCCTTTATAGCAGAACCTCTCCCGTTCGCTTTTTAAAACTAAGTTAAATGCCAAAATGTTTACAAAAATTAAAGGGAGTCTCCAATAGGCGTAAACAATTGTTTACGGCTATTGGAGACTCCCTTTAATTTTTGTATTTGTCCAGCAGTAAGAGCTCACCACATCATTGCCAAAATTTTTGCTTGGAACATCAAGGATTCCACCTTCATCTAAATCTACATCTACCGTCTACATCTACATCTAAATCTACATCTACATGTACCGTGCAAGCCACCACTAGGGTGTGTGGCACGGGGTGATTCCACACCAGGCATGCAGCACTCGTCCCAGAACAAATCAGAACCTAGCACGCTCACCTTCATCGAAATTAACTCGAAGGTTACTAAAAAAACATTTGTTTTCCAAGAATGCATGATAAATAAAATTAAGCGATCCAAAAATGTTTTACGTTGCCACAAGGCGAGCACCCACAAAAATACTCGGAAATGTTTCAACCTCCAAGAGTTCAGCATCAGGTCAAAATCGTGAACCACGCAGTTCTTCCGGGAAATTGGGCCAAAGATTTATTTATAAATGCGAAGACCGGTTTTCGCATTAAATTAAAAATTTCTCCTTCTCGGAAATCTACAATCTTTCCATGATTACGATCAATTATTCCACGAGAATTAGCAGCCATACGAGTTTGTAAAAAAAAGCGACCAAGAAGGCATCCCGTACACAGCACACCGAAAAATTTGGATCGAACGCAAACACGCAAGGAAGCATGCAGAACGGCCATTTGAAAGACTATCTTGCTCCTATCGACGTGACTGCCAAGCCATGAGTCACCCTGGCGACAACTGCATTCAAAATCCTTAAGTTCAAATGAGTAATAAGGCACTGAGAAGATATATTTACATCTTAACCGTCCTCAAAATGTCATCTGCTGAAAGGGCAATTAGGAAAAAATGCTAATGCTCCCCAGCTCATTCACGATTAATTATCACGGTTTAATAATTCTATTTAATCTTGGTAACAGGGGAACAAGCGATGAAATGAGAATCCCATGTATGAGATTTGGACAATCAGTCGCACCGCGAGAATTTTCGGAGGGGGTTTCCAAAAAGGCTTCACCCGGGTTGGAACCCGGGAGCCACCGGTCGGTAGCCCAGCGCTCTACCCCTTAGGCCACCACGACCACGACGAAAGATTTGCCACTCCGGCGGTAACGCTGCCTGCATTGAAGATCTCGCTTCTGATTGGCAACAGTGACCGGCAACGCATAAACAACTGCATGAAAACGTAACTGAAGTCCGACCATCACGCCGGAATGAGGAATGGTCAGAACGCGGAGGTAGACGTTAGAACGAAGGGGTATACTGTGGAAGGAGAGTAGGCCGGGGGAGTTCCCTTTTTTTCTTCTTCTCTTGAGGCTAAAGGGACGTCGACGATAAGTCAACGCCGAAGCGGTGGACTGGCCGCTCCTCAGCAGAGTGATGATGCTCGCTGCTCCTGGAAAGCCACTTCCTACCACAACACGCACTGAGGGGGCAGCGCCTCAGCCATCACCACGCCAACAACACCCCCCCACCCCCGTTCCCCCCTGCTTGTCTTCTCAAACCCCTTCCTGACCACCACCCCCCTTCTCCCGTCCGGCCCTCGACCCACATCACCACAGCAACGCTGGCTGGCTTTAACGCCACCTCCTCCCTAACCTCGCTCTATTTCGGAATGCGACGGGGCAGCCTTGAAAAATGACTCGAAAACCATGCTTCCCTCCTCCACTGACGAGCGCGGGGGTGGGTGGTTAGTTGGTCTGGACGAGGTGTTGGAGGGGGAGGTCTGACGAGGGAAGTTTGGACTATTGGTGGAGGTGGGGAAGGGGGAGTAGGGGGGCGTCGTCTTGAAAAGCTAAGGGCAGATCTCCCAGTGAAGGGAGGATGGGGAGGGGATGGGCAGTGTGGCGCCTTTGGCGAAAAAATAAGCGGTTAGAGGGGTGAAGGGGATTTTCTTTAAAATCTCCGGATTTTTCTCCTCGCCCACTTAATACCGCTCACCTTCAACACGTCAAACAGCAAGCCCGCTCCAGTTTCATAAATATCAGCACTGAAATCAGGATACTCACTCATTATTAACAGGGTAATTTACTAGTACAGGTAGGTTTCAATGGAAGAGTAAAAATTCTCTAGATTTTCACAAATGTAGGGCCCTATCTACCAATAGAATTACTTTCTTCATCGTAGCCTACGTCCTATCCTTCTTCATCCCGTCCTTAATACCTTTTCTCTCCACTGAAGTAAAAATCACAAGAAATGTAATCAAACCTATTATATTTCTTCCCCTTTTCCGCTAACCTTGAATCCTCCCCTCTATAACGACCGTCAACATCCATTTACCCCTAATTAACTGTTCTAACTACCTACTCTGCCTCCTCTTAATATTCCCCAGAAGCTTCCTCTCTTCCCTCACTACATCAAGCCCTTCCTCCGCCGCACCTTCTCCATTCTCCTCCACACCCACTTCTCGAACGCCTGCAGCCTATTCTCGTCTTCCTTTTTTGGAGTCCACTTTTCTTCTCGATGAAACGCTACACTCCATTTAAAACTCTTCACCACCTTATTATATCCTAACACAACGTCTCCGTCATCAGCTCCTTCACATTGCTGAACGCTTATTTCGCTAGCGCAATCTAATTTCTTCTAATTTCTTTGCTACTATGCCCTGAGAACTCAATGTTAGATACGAATTTAAAGAACAACCAACGGAAATGTCGATATTTATACTAATTTGTTTATCTGCCAAAACTACCGATAACAGCTTCTAAAGCCTTTTACACCGGAGTATTTCATAAATAACAAAAGAACAAACACACACAACCATGCCCTGTGGTGAAATAACCATCCAGGCGGAGCTCTCGAAACCGCGACCCTAGGATAAGCAGGCTAGGACTTCACCCGGCTGCCAACAAGGCCAATAATGACTACGGCGGAACAGACAGCAGAGAAGAGCAACATATAAGAAATGTTCACTGTATAAATCAATTGCCAAGACGGGCGATTGAACCTATATCCCTTGATATCGCAACTAATGCTTGGATGCGTGAATGCATGTGACCACTGAACCCGTCTATTAGCTTCACAGTGATTGATAACACCCTACTAGTACTAGAAGTAGGTACTACTTTTTTTAGTAGTAGGTAAGGATTTGAGTTTGAGTATCGAGAGATGATGAAATTTTCGCTATATAACGCGAACTGTGAGCAAAGTTTCGAATGAACCTGCCCACATTGTCAAGTGACTTCCATATGATCCATCTCGTGACGAATTTCAGATTTGGCGAATGCGCTAACGATCGATTTGTTAGGGGCTGCCAATTGTAGTCGCTACCATGGTGCGACTTCCGGAAAATTTCAACATATACATAACTCCAATAATACACATTGCATTCCTTTGAATTTCTCATGCTTTCTAAGACTACTACCAAAAACGTTTGTTTGAAAGATTTTTTGATAACACCAACCATTAACTCAAGGGGTGGAAAAAATTAGGGCTTTCGGACAAAAAAGTCATAACTTCATTAGTAGCCACAATATCAGATTCGCTTAAAGTTATTGTAGATCTTCTAAATTTATCTAAAAAATTTGTCTGAAACAATTTTTTATACGACTAACCCTTCCTACAATAACTGAGCAAAATGAGTCATCTACTTAAAAAAAATACATTTTAATCCCGGCCTAGAGGTACAGGTAGATTTGGAAGGTTTTAAAAAAATATAACGCTGGACGGACGGTTACCGGACGTTACGCCGCCTCGGTGGCGGCGGGATAACGTCCTCGCCTATTAACCCGAACGTCGCGGGTTCGATTCCCGCCCGGAGAGGATTTTCACCTTATTACCAGGGCATGGTTGTCTGTGCTTATCCTTTGTTGTTGCATTAAAATGCCTGCTGTAAAAGGCCCTTGAAGCTGTTTTCAGGATGATAGTAAATAAAATAAAATTAAAATTAAAACCTTGGTCACGTTCGTTAATGGGCAAAATCGGACGAAGGGCGAGGAAATGGGGAAGGTTTTGAAAAACTGACAAAATCACTTTTAACTCCCTTCACATGAAATATATTGCATTCGTTTAAATTTATAATACTTTCCGAGGCAAAAAAATCGAAATCTAACTGTGCCTCTAGGCCGGGCCAAAAGGTAATGTTTTTAATTTTTGCAATGTTCTGCTACCAAATTTCACTGTAAACCTTAGCAGGGAAACGGCAGTGGTATCTGAGGTTTCTACAGCAGAAAGGACTCTTAACCTTCATCAATGAATGAAATCTTGAGAGGAGAACTATGGCATTTTTTCCTTCAAGATATATGGCTTATACCCTCCGGTAAACACGGATTCTATCTGAATAACGTGTCAGCACTTGGTAAAAAGGAAGAAAAATTTATGTCTATGCCAAAGTTAAAATATTAGCCACGCGCTCACCCACAGGCATTTAAGGATAAAACATTAACGTCCCAAAGATGTAAGCAAGAACTTCGGGTACTGATTTATCGACAAGCAAGCAAAAAACGAAGCCTAAAATAGTTATGTATGGTGTTATCGTTTTCCATGGAGGGAGAGAGGATGAAGATGAGTTGAGAAAATTATATCGCTTTCCCCGGATCCATCGGCTCTTTTTGTGGGCTGGATATTATTTTTCATGAAAATTTTACTTCAAAATATTTAATGATGTTTACTAACAAACATCGACTTTCGAGGGCGCCTACATGTCTTTTTCCAGCCAACGCCAATGCATTTAATCGACGAACAACTGTTGGCGAGAAAAGTTTGAGATCAAAGAGGAAAGATAAGGTTAAACATAAAACATCTGTCAAACTTTCACACCGGAAATGTGATCGTCAACGACCTCGCTACGGATGCTGATCAACGTCACTAACCAGTCAAAAGACGAGATTTTTGGAATCCATATTAAAAATACGCATGCTAAAAATAACATCTCACAGCGTAACAACAGGAAAAGTAGCTCGAAACGATCAACTGGCCTGGTCTGAAACATTCGCACAATATGCGTTTCGCCAGACACATTCAGCATCAATACTCCTGCAGGACCGTTAAGGTCACGTATAGTCATTAACTCGTACACTCCGACAGTTTACTCTGCATCACCAACAAGACTACCTCCGCATGGAAAAATGAGGTTGTGGACTCTATTTCTGTTCCCAGAAGTAATGAACGGGCCAGCAAACGTGCAACACATAGACAAAGGTTGCAACATTAACAAGTCGTTAACTTCTCCACGATTAACGACAAACGGTTCGATAAAAAAAGCTTCCTAAACAATTGCGGCGACGTTCTTGGAGAAACATTTACAGACGAGTCCCATCACATGAAATCAGCAACACAATGTAACATCGAAAAATGTTAAATTGAAAAAAGGAACACTATCCTCATTTTCTCAACTCTTCGTGATTTACTCTTCATAGTTATTTCCTAAAACGAATAATTCCTGAGAAGCCCCATACACTCCATTTGAAGAGAAGGCTGATAGATATAATTACTTGAGTGAAAACCTACTGATGGGTATAGCACAGTGGATTTCTCACCACAAAATTAGCAGCTAAAACCGCCGCAGAATACATGTCTACAGTGTCTTTCCTTAAAATTCTACTTACTACCCACTAGCAAATTTGCTTAAGAGTTCGATAACCTTCTCATTTAAATGCCAGGCCATTCAACACACTGTGTATGTAGCAGATTACCTAATGTCGACGAGGACGATAGAAGAGCATTGACGAAAAAGCAGTGGTTAGTAATAAGTTGGAGTTAAGGTTTTGAGAAGTGGAAAACGGAAAAGGAGCAGTTAGGGTTTTTTCAAAGCTGAAATCAGGCAAAATAAATCATAAAATCAATTCTTCGACCACTAAGCCTCTGATTATAAAACACCGGCCAGGTTTAAACTGTAGCCCAGGTTGATAACCCGCCAGGCTAGAGGCCAAAGGTGGAAGAAACGAATCTTGCCTATTGTAGGGATTTTATTCTGATCTAAGGAATGAGGTATTCGATCAGAGAGAGCAACATAACCCTAGCAGTTGAAGCGACTGAAACCCAAGTATACTACTTTTCAGAAAGTTGAGGAATGAAATACAGTAGTTCTCAGCCCGTAGGATGCACAGACGCATAAGATGCAATGTAATTTTTGAAGCTAGATTTTGAAATAAAAAAATTATTATCACCATCTGTTAATGATAAAAATTTCCTCCCCTCTCCTACTCCTTCACACTCCACCCCCTCACACTTTCTTCCAATTAATCCCTTTTCCCAACAACCAACTCCGCACCAAGGCTCTCTTATACCCTCAACTCCATGGTGACATTCCTTAGTAGTGATCTCCTCTAGCTGAAGAAGGGTTCTAGACACGAACGCTTCCCTAAAGCCGTGGACACCGGCTTAATCACGCACCATCTACCTGAAAGTGCCCCCTCACTAACCTATCTATCCTTCCACAACCTCAACGCCTCGCTGCTTGCTTTATATTTATACTTATTTCCTTTTATTTTAATTCAATTACATGATTCTTCCTTTACACTGGCTGAAATTCCCGGTAAACTTTTTTTATGAATTCAGATATGGAGAATGTCTTAAAAACTAGCCAACTTTTGTGAAATCCACAATATTATTATTCGCAATGCTGGAATTATTGTAATTTTATTTGTGGCATACTGACGACTGTGGTGTGATTTTTCTGTAGACAATTACGACAACGATGGGGACGACCACGAGGAGGAAGAGGCGAAGGAAGAGCCCAAGGCCGGCCCAGGGCAGGGAAGGAAGAAGCAGCAAAGAGTTTTATATCTCGCCGGCGCGGCGTCGAGGCTTCTTCCAAGGGAAGCACGACTGACTCCTCGGGGCGAGATTGAAACTGCACGGCTGACTGGAGAAGAGCGCGGGGCTCACAAGGCGTCAAGGTCGAGGGAGTGGGAAGGAGGGGGGGAGGAGAGTAGGGAGAACGGATGCGGTGGAACAGAACGGGCCAGGCAGGGCTCGAGAGAAAAAGAGTATAGAGAAGAAAAGACGGGATCCCACACGTCTAGCAGGCATTGGATGGGAACGTCTTCCCGATACATATATATAAAGGATCGCCATCGGTTCGAGGCGAGGTGAACACGATTCCATTTCAACACGGTGGTGACCTGACCTGCGACGAAACACCGTCCAGTCGACTTGATTCGGAAAAAATGACCAAGATATGGCCGCTGTAATTAGGATAGGGGAGCAATTTTTTTCTCCCTCTAAAGTGTTAACCAAAAACAAAGTTCGTTGACGTATTCATCGGCGAGCTACCAATTACATAAATTCTGAACCTGACTTCACAACGAAGAGAAGTACTAGCAGAGATTGATCATATCGAAACATGCGAAGATTAATGCCTACACAAAAGTCGTTAAAAATGCGAAAACCGCTAAATGCTCAAATAAGGGTTGGCAAAAATAAGCAGCATCGCATTCTCAAATAATGCACCTTCAACCCTAATCCTCCACGGCAATGAATATTTTTTGCACGCGCTTAGCCTATCAAAGAGACTAACTAGCATACTCAAACACCGGGGAGGTGAGGTTAAAAGATTCGACCACACTGCGCCGGCTCGCAGGCCGGCATCATTAAGACATTACCCGGGGAAGCGAGGGGAAACGCGAGTACAAAACGGCACCAAGAGGAGGCGGAATCATTATTTGAAGAGGAGAAACGGGAAAATAAACCGAGCCCATTCCCTTAAAGATGAAGGTAGAACGAAAAATGGCGTCGGTGAAAAAAAAGGGGTTACAGGAAGGACATGGCGCCAAAGAAACCAGCTCATTAAGAAACGAGGAGGCGACCCACGCGGGATTGCTTCATATTCGCCGCTCTCGCGTGGAGAGGTAAGAAGATAAAGGGGTCGTGTTCAAAAGAGAGATGCGACTCGACTGCATTTTTTTCGTCATCTTCCTTTTGCATTTCTCGGGAGGGATGGAAAAGGGAAAATTAACGCATGAGATCCAACGTAAAATGGGAAGTGGTGTTGAATATATAAATTAATTCGAGTATTTAAGGTAGTTTGAGCAATATGTTTCCCTAGATATAATAGGGAGCATATTCGAAATTTATTTTTTAGTTTCAGCAACTGTGAGAAACATGTCGTAAATATTGTAACGTTAAAGACGTAAAAAATGTTTTGTCCAAAATTCTCAGTAATTAACTAATCACAGATATATAAGGCTTTAACATGACTCATTTTTTTCACGCCGTCAGGTGAAAACGCCTTCACAACAATTTTTTTTGCGATTTTGTAAAAAAAACTGCGGTGAGTAGTTGGTTTATATTTAAAAATACTTGAAAAAACATAAAACTAAACTATTAAATTTCGACCGAGATCTATTCGTTATAAATTAATAATTTTTAAAACAATCTCTGGAGTGCATACGTGTACCATTTCCCGCGGAAAACGGCTTCTATTTCTTAGCAAATACCTCGAAAAGTAGAGCGGTAGGTGGCCTAGTGTAGTGGTGTAGTTTACCTTACAGCAGTAACGCCAGTTTATAGCGGTGCATATTAAAAACGTAAAATAAGGGAAAATACACATAAATATCAACCAAAGGTTAACATAATATCGCTAAAAGTGGAAAAAGAGACAGAAGTTCGAGTTAAATTATTAAATGAAGAGATATATCATCGAATTTCGACCATACTTCTCCATCATCATCAGTAGTCATCAATTCGAAGATTGGTTTGCAGCAACTCTACTATCCACTCTCCTCTCTGCCAACCGCTTCATCCCTACATAATTACTCACTTTGACGTCCTTCATGATTTTCCTGATGTATTCCATTCTTGGTCTTCCTCTGTGATTCTCCCCATTTATCTCTCCTCCCAATATTGTTTTCAACAGGCTGCTGTGTCGAAAAATGTTTCCATTACTTTTGTCTCTTCTTCTTCGCAGAGTTTCCATTATACTTCTTTTCTCTCCAACTCTCCGTATGACTTCCTCATAAGTGATACCATAGAGTAAGTACACTTACTCTATGGTGATACTCTCCGTTCATTTGATCTTCATCATTCTTCGGTACCTAACACTTCTCCACACTCAACAACTCAAATACCTCCAATTTAAGCTAAAAAAAACTATGACCGCTGGGTATGAACAAGAGGTGTCTCCTCTGCTCGACATCAATTACGGAAGAAGCAATCTCCTGTCGCGATATTCTTTCCCGAATATCCCCAAGGTAAGGGAGCCACGAGATGGCTGACGATTAAGGTTTTGTGGCTGCGACGTCGTCAAGAAACGGGAGAGGTGCCAAGGGAAGAACTACTGGGGTGAGCTCGCGGAGAAAAAAGAAGAGAGTATGAGTTCGACACGCTCGGGAAGTGCCACGTCCCTCAGAAAACAGAGGTGAGCAAGGAAGCGGTTACGTACCCACGTACCTTGTTCACTCTCTTACGTTCAAGACTGTTTAGTCCGTAATGCGGGATAAGTAGGGCTAACATACATGCATACATACTCATCACGCAGTCAGTCCCCTTACGGGGTTGGCATGGTCAAAAGAGCTCAGTAAAACTGACTCTATTTTAATTATTTTCCTTTAATACCGCCCTTTCCTGTAGTAAAAAAAATGATATGAGCATACAGAAAGTATCACACTGTTATTGGAAGGATTAGGTTGGGAAGCGTTAGAGACTCGGGAGGCTACGCGCTAGGCTTAGATTACTCGAAAAACTTTGATCAGGTGAGTTTCCGCACGACTTGGAGAATAGTATTTTGACCACGTACCATACCTCTAGAAACTAATAGAAACGACAAAATAAGAGATTCACTGCCAAACTGACAGGTACATACAAAATCAGCGATTATAACAAAAAAAGCGTGACACTAACTTAAGACACACCGTTAACACACGAATCACCTCTGTCCTCTCCCACCTCCTTTTCCCTATTCTCCCCTCTTTACATGGCTGGCGTTTTAGCACTTCCGGCCACACGTGTCCAAACATAGATGCCCATCACCGGAGCATCCACTCGTTGTTCAGTTATCAACCACTCATTGATAACCCTATCCTTCCTACTTTCGCCGCAAACACTTATCAAATAACTCATACGCACTGCATTTAGCTTACACTAATGTTTATAACAAAATTTATGTTTTGCAAATGTTAGAATGAGCTTGTATATTTTAGAATAAATAATTCTTTATTTTTTCAAACCACTGAATAAATAAATAAACATAAATATATAAACATATATACACTCATTCAGAAATTTTCGTCAATTGGCCATAAATGGAAAATAAAAAAATTACAGGAGGTGAGGGGAGGAGAAGATAAAAAAGATTTGTTCTTACTGAACGTTTCGTATTGGTTGCTCCTTCCTCAGTGTTAGAACTTTCTAGAGCTGAGGAAGGGCCAACCGGTCCGAAACGTTCGGGAAGAAATAATCTTTTTTCATCTTCTCTTTCTCTTACCTCCTGTGAGTTTTAATTTTATATATATATGTTTCTATTCATCGTGCCATACGTATTGGCTCCACGTATTAGATTGGCTTTACGTTTAGAGTAAGAATGGGCAAATACAGCAAATATTTTTACCATTTTACGCCTTCTATAGCCACTAACAAGATATTCCGTTGGCTCCTCTTAATTTGTTTTATCAGCCTCCTTCCCTTCCCGCACGACCATCGAACACTTCCTCATTTACTTTCCTCTACATCCAGCTTACTCGTTACATCCTCCTCCAAATCCATATCTCAAAGGCCTGCAGGACTAATGAGAAGAAGAAAATACGGCCAAGGAGGAGAAGGCCCAGTGGCCAAGGGAAGAAATGTTGGCAGGGGATGGCAAAGAGCCCTCGGATTCAAACTCGACGTCAAATCTTACGGGGGATTTAATGAATGATTGAGCTCTTAGAAATCGCACGGGAAAATTAAAAGGTGGTATTTTTAACTGCCCTTTCCAGGAACTATTCATCTCGGCGAAGGTCAGAGAGAATTTATGACTTAAATTGAAAACAGCGCGACGTCAGAAGTTGGTACCCAGAAAAAGTATGATAGCGGCTCTTTAAAAAACTTGTGCATTAAACGTACGAAAATAGTTTACATGGGCACGCTAATCTAGCGTGAGACACATCCAAGGGAGGCACATTAACTTTACTTCCTAAGAAAGCTTAAAGGTAGTTTACGAAAAGCAAAATGGAGATTAGTGTTTCCATGGACCCAGTCAAAGCAGGCATAACCTTTTCAGACAGATCTTTTTTTAATTACATTTCGCGATATAGGCAAATAATCAGAAAGAGTCAAATACTATGTATGACAAAGTTGTAAATTTTTATACAATTCGCAGGAATGAAGGTTGTTTACCGCAAAAATTCGCATCATCAGCCCACCTGAAGTTCGAAGGAATCTTGTTCACTTTTCAATGAAAAATCGTTGAGAACTGACAGCCATAGAGTAAGGTGCTCTTCAGAGAGAAGAAAATAAAGTAAAAAAGGAACAACAAATAACGAAACAATTCGGAAACAGTTGTAGGCTAAACTTGGGGGAATTTATCCATTACGGAAGTATTAAAATACCTTAGTAAATTACACTCGTAAGATTTATTGTCACGACCCAGGTTTCAACACTTTGTGTCATCTTCAGGTCCTGAAGATCATCAGACCTGAAGATGACACAAAGTGTTGAAACCCGGGTCGAGACAATAAATCTTACAAGTGGAATTAACTAAGGAATTTCAATTCTTCCGAAACAAATAGACAAGAACTCTTATGGGGTGGCCACTCAGTTACAGAAATAAAATTCCCGACTTTTTCCCGGTTTTCCCGAGGACATTTCTGATTATTCCCGGCATGGTACTAATACATTGTGTTAGTACCATGATTCCCGGTTTTTTCACAATCAGTTTCTGTACGTTATCTAACATATACATAACATATGAATAAGAGACAAAATTGGTAATGACCTCTAATTCAGCGCATTTATAGCATGCAGACATCAATTGTAAGATTTAGAGGCGTTCTCATGAATATATCTCTACGTCGATAACTTCACCATACGCCAACGTGCACACATTAAATTGAAGAAATCTGCCATTAGTTTATTCCGTTTATTAACGCGCTTTTATGTTAGTTTATGCAATATACGCTTAAGCTTATAACGATTTGGTCAAAAATTAAGTAAATAAAATGTACTCGACGCTTAGGTGCAGCAAAAAATCTATAAATCGATCATAATGGTAGAATTTTTCTCTAAAATTTCAGTTGCATTTCACTATCGTAGCTGGTGAGTTATATTGCCACAGTTGATAATGGGAACATAGAAGTTTGCCGTAAAAGACGATTTTATTTCATTTATTAGCACATTAATATGGTGACCTAGAAGCGTCATGTGTGAACTACTCATTCCATACGTTTCTATCAAGGATTCTTTACATTTTGAACATTGGACATTAGATGTTCACTTTCGTCCACATACCATCCATCATACACCTACATTATTTTACAAATAGCATTCGCAAGTGATGGGATGGAGCGTGTCCTTCCATGAATGAATCGCTAGCGGCGACCGGAACGCCCCTCTGGCACTATAAACTACGGAGGCGAGGGAGGATCCGGAAGATTTTTCAAACGGTAAATTCTAATGGAAACTACGAACCATTATCTATGCTAATTATCAAGCTTTACTTCGAATATTTCAGTGGTTTTCAAACTTTTTTGCACGATCCCCCATTTCACCATGGCTCAGAATATTCCCTCTTCCCAACATGAATTATTAAATAATAATTCGATTCCGCAAATGACACTAATGCACATTCTTAAGAATCGATTTTAATGTGGCAATGAACAAAAGATTGCGAACGCCACAAAATAAATTAAAAGAAACTACAATTATAGAGATTTTACGTAACCTACAAAACATCACAATTCCCCGTTCTATAGAAAGGAAAAAATGCAGGGCATTCGAATAAATGCTAAAATTTCGTGTTACTTGTGAGTTTACTGTTGTACGCACGATTTAAATCAGGCAATTTTGATACAAATATACACTAGCTTAAGTATGATTTCAAGCTTTCCCGACGAATCTTATGGTAGAAATTCCCACAGGTTTTCCACAGGGTGTCAGAGTTATCCACAGTTATGATGCGCCCAGTCCCCGAGATTTGTGATAGTAAGCGGCACACAATATCAAAATGTCTATTAGAATACTTGAAAAGGCCATCTGGCTGTTTACCGGGATATGTTTCCATGTCAGAAATAGAGAAGTTTTGGGCACCGACGAGTGAATAAATTTTTAAGCCGTATCTACTGGGCCCGTTTCTTTCTCATGTAAACTCTAAATTCACAACGCCCTCTGAAGCTCTACAGCATTTATTCAATCATCGCATATTGACCCATTGTGAAATTATTTTTACAAGCAGAGACAAAATCTGTTAACATTTGCCGAACTGGGGCCAGTCTATCGAGCCTTTTTCGTGCCGCTCGATCTCTTATGTCATCGAATCTGAGACATCGCAAGAGAAAACGCAACCTATGGTTGAACATAGTGGCAAGAAATACGTCAGCACCAGTTCCATATGAACTGTACAAATCGTCCATATTTCGATTAGAATTTTTGATGCTCCCTGCTACGTACAGCCAGGGGCGGCGTGGCCAGGGCGGGAAGGCGGGGATTCCCGCCCGGGCTCGGGTTGTGGCTCAGGCTCCGGGGCCCGGCTCCCGGGCCACGCACTAGGTTTACAAATTATTTGCAAACCTTTTGCCCTTAACGACCTGAAACGCGTTTTTAACGCACAAATTTATTCAGAAGGGGGGAGGGAGGGCCACAAAAACCGGGCCCCTCTGGACGTGCAGCGGCCCGAGCCCCTAAGCACCCACGCCACCCCTGCGTACAAATAACCAAAAAGTGCACGTATATCGTTGGCTGAAGCATCTTTAGCGTCCTTTTCCCTTCCAAATTTACTTTTAATACTTTTAATGCATAATTTTGTATATTTTGTGATATTTTAGACCATGTAATCAGAATAAAAACATTGACCATCACTCTAAAGATGTTTTTGCACTTTTGGCTGAGCAACGAACTCCAGGTAAACAAGTCTCAATGTTGCGAGCTTGAGTTCTTGTACTTGAAGGGCGCTTCTGGGACAATTTTGTCTTTTTGTTCCTACCTAGATAAAAAAGCAAAGAATCCTCACGTCCATCTACGGGTGGGAGGTCTTCACCACTCTCGTCGGTGTCAGAATTGTGATTTGAGCCATGCACTTCATCGGAATCAAAGTAACTGGATTCGCGAAGTTCTTGTAAGACGGAGCACATTATTAAACAAATTACGGGGAAAAGACCACAGCGCGACAACAACGATTGGAGTTAAAAGTTTTCCCGGTGACTCGAGGAAATTCCCGGCTTTTTCCCGAATTTTTACCGTTAGCTCCTAATTCCCAGCTTTTTTCCGGCTTTCCCGAATTTCCCGACTGGGTGGCCACCCAAAACAGTGAAGACTAGCGTAAAAATAAGTGCAAACATAAATTGCCCACTCTCACTGCAATATGCATCAGCTATTTTATCTTCAAAACAAACGCTGTTACAGCCAATTTTGGCACCCATCATGCTTGAGTATGCTGATAACACCCTAACATCCCTAAAAATATAATTCCTTACATACCACAATACCAACCCTATGTTTAACGGAAACACTTCTTGGAAAGTTTTATATCAAACGCCCGCTTGCACACCCATCAATTAGGAGAAAATATGAGTCACCCGGTCATGAGAAAACAATTCAAAATGAAATAAATACCAGTGACCTGACTCCAATCGAAGAAATGCACCGGAGGACGAAGCAGTAATGGTACTCACCTAGAAAGAGAAAGAAACCATGAGTAAATAACCATGTAAAATATGACATCCAGAACATGAAAACACAAGAAATATATGCTCGGCCAAAATAAAGGCAATGAGCAAATTGAATATGCCGCATAAATTGTCACATCCACTTAAGGAAATCAACAGAAATTATTTTAAGATTTTAGGCCCTTTTGGAATTTAAGACAACCAAACTTAATAATTTCCAAAAACAATCATCTAAAAGTTAATTTCGTAACAAGAGCAAAAACTTCAAAATTAAAAGCACTTCTATTCACCTAGGCAGCACGCAACAGAATACTTCCACACGACTGACCGAGGAGACACGCAAAAGACCATCAGCAACTCTTATATTAAAAAAAAAGAATAGCACAGCCAGATGAGAGGGGACACACGAATATATGAAGAGATGAGCCGAGAAGACATGAACCGAAGGAGTAAAAGTACGTAGATATGAAAGGGTTGGGAACTGCTGGTTGGTAGGGTGCCATCGAAACACTCCCCCGTACAAGAACCCGAGCGAGATTTCAGGAGGGGGGGGGGTTCAATCGGGTTAAAATCTTCTCCGGTGACCCGATTGGCAAATTATCCGCTCCATTTAACCCAAAAATCGAGCGAAACACATTCGGAGTGAAGACGGCAATTTCACTTCGAGACGAAAAATAAAGGAAACATACGAAGGGCAAAAAGGGAGATGCACTGCCGGCGACCACTCATGCGCATGAGGAGAGGCCATCGCCAATCCGACATCGATGATCGCAGAACGCCGTCTGAGCGGAGTCGAAAAACGCTATATATCGAACGAGTAGTCGCTGACGACGGGCGCGGACATATGATTACGGACATTTGTCACACCACTACGGATCACCATCTAAATTTACTCGCTCATGTTGGCAGTAAAAATCAATCACTATACGAGACATTGGTTCAAGTCAACATTTAACGAGCAAGAGAGTAAAGAAACGAACTATTAAGCCAATGAGTACCAGTACATACCGTGTAGGCTAATATTTATTATTCTTTTCACTCTCATCCAGAGTATGCGTAGAGAATGGAGTTGGTGAGGTGATAATAGCACCTGCTTCCCAAAAAACCCATCAATCAATAAACATAATTGAGCATTCGAAACGGACTTGAGATTAGCATACTTCTAAGTAAGTAGTTTAACCTCGCTATTCAACCAGCTAGTCAATGCTTACCATTTACTTTCTCCGTAAACTTTACCCGGACTAAAGCTGGCGGTACTAACGCCAGTCAGCTTAAAAACGACTGAATGATAGCGTAATGGTTAATCAGAGATACTGGACGAGCTTCTAAATGCCTGTAGCTCACCCTAAAATTTTCCGTAAAAGAGTTAAGTACAATTCATTGCTAAACTGGCATGAAACGATTTTATGGAAGAGAACCAACTCTATTCCTCAGAAATGTTATGAAATAAGGTAGCGCAGTTTTATGAAATAAGCAAATTTACACCCAACTTTGTGAAATAATTTACGAAAAATTTCACCAAGAGCAACAGGAATTACAGACTGGTCAAGCAAAAATACGATTTAATCCGTTGCGGTCGGGAAATGCTACCGGTCGCGCTGGTCCTGGGGAGGGCAGGCAGGCTGTCGACACCCAGAGGGGGGTAACTGCCATGGGGGAAGGGGATAGAGAGCCAGCCCTAAGGGATGAGGAGGAAGGAGTAGGGGGAGGGGATCTCTCTCGGGGTGTGGTTAATCACTATTAATACGGACCGGCCCTGGCAAGCATCCTAAACCTCCTCTTCCCCAATGCCCGACAGATGCCGCTAACGTCTGAGAGGAAGGGTGAGAGAGAGGCGCAAGATTTTTACTTCATTTTGTCGAGGAGGGCGTAAGCCTGACTTGAAGACGTTCTGCGCCTTGACTCGGCGCGGAGGTTAAAGGAGTAAATTTGATCGCCCGCCGTCCTGTACTCAAGTTTATCAAGGAAGGACGCAACCGTCTCCAACTTTAAAAACCGATTCTCCTTACGCTGTCTTTCCCCTCCGTCTTGCCAAGTTCAATGCACGGCGTTTGAGACTGACCACGCCACGACTAGGCACTCAAGTCGTGTTTGCAAGAACGTAAGTTCTCGACTGCCGCGTCTCCAATTACCTTCCTGAAATCAGCTTGGCTCTCGAAATTGAATGGGCTCCTTCCACTGGCCAAATCACGGCAATATTACAGAGAACTTATCCGCAACAATGCATTTACCGACTGGACGAAAATAAAATACACCACATTTTGTTTGTCTAAGAGCAATATCGCCAGATAACTGGCAAAGTCTCCGTAGATTTTTGTCAAGAGTCCAACAACAGGTCCGTCAGATAGCGTCCTCAGGAAGCAGAAACATCGGGGTGGTCTTTAAAAAGGTCGTACGTTTCGCTTTCGAAAAATGGATCGAACTCTCATAGGCAACACTTTACTCACACAATTCATACTAGTATCAAATATATGGGTCGTGTGACATTTGGGGAAGGAAATAACTTAGTGAGTAAAAAGCCGATTCATTGACTTTAAAAGCTAACGTATTGGCTACTGCAGAAAAGGCATTTACGAGGGTCAGGCGAAGGCAGCAACCTTCGCCTATTGAGCGATTGATAATCACATAACATTAATAGATGATGAATAAAGAAGAATGATGCACGAACTATTTTTTGATCCTAAAATAATGCATACTTTCGCAATTATAATACACTTATCTTTCACTGCGTGAACGTTATAAGAGGATAAAAATAGGTTGTAGACGTATGGGATGTGGGTGCGGAGCAGAATAGAAAAAGGGCGGTGGATGGAAGGAAAGACGAACGAGGAAGTGCTTGGTATGGTGGGTGAAAAGAAAAAACGTCCAAATAAGATTAGGAGGAGGCAATGTAGGTAGTTGGAACAGGTGATGAGGGGCAAAGGGATGCTGAAGGCTCTGATAGAGGGGAGGATGTTGGGTAAGCGAGGAAGGGGAAGAAAGAGAATAGACTATGCACGGGATGAAGAAAGGTAAAGTACTGAAACGAGAAAATAAATCGTGTAAGGAGACAGAAGTCGATGAGATTTTACTCTCCTCTACGTTAACGTACTACAACCGGTACCTATATTACCCTAATAATAATAATTATGAATAAAGGAAAAAATATAAAGCGCAATTGGAAAGGTTATGCCAACATAAACGAAACATAAAGGACTCACCTATGGAGGGAGATTGACACCAGCTGTTTCAAGAACTAATAAACGTTCATCATATTTCATTACTAAGTTAATGAGGCAAGTGGTCACTTTAACGGTCACCAGCTTCAACAAGGACCATGTTGAAATTGCAAAGTGACGTTAGTATAATCGTAATATTAAGGAGTTCACTTAGATTCATGTGGCGAAATAGTTTCTCTCACTCAATTTAAACAAGCATAAACTCATTACCTGGAGACTTATCCAACGCCCTGACTCGAATGAGAGAACAAAAAAATATTGTTCCCTTTCGAAAAAGCTACTTACGCGACACAAATTAAAGACACAGTTTCTGGAATTCCCGCGCAGAGATGAATTAAAAATATAAAAATAAAGAAATAAAGCATATCCACAGGAAATTAACTCTTTTGTCATTCCAGAGCAAAATAGTAAACACTTTCCATAAAATACGCAGCCACTTTAATTAACCCAGAATTACTTCGTTCCCCAATTCTTTGCGCGACGAAGACTGGACGGTGAGGATATTAAAAAAGTCCTCTATAGAAGTATTTCCCTCGAATTTTTTCTCTCTCGATAAAAATGCGCTTGTGTACGAAATAATAAAAATACACCCGAGTAGAGAATGGAAAAAGAATTGATGAAAAAAAGAATAATAATGGATACGAGAAACGGAAACAATGTGCGGAAACATGCGAGACTTCTGGGATGGATTCGAAGAAAGAGGAAGCGAGGGAGGGGGAACATGGGGAAGGAAACAAAGTCATGACCGTTGGAAACAAGAGAAATTATTTCGAGGGGCGAGGAGAGAACAATTTACGGCGAAAGACTGGAACGCGGAGATAATAATTCAAGAGAGAGCTAAGCAGCATCGGGAGTCGCCGCTGAGCAGAGCAGAAAAACATGATGAAGTCTGCCCTAATATAAGGTTACAAAGAGAGAACCATTCTTTTTCTATACCCCGCTAGAACTTTTCTTCCACCGCTGGGCTCACAGCGCAAACCAACGCTGAGGGCTCTAATTTATTTTTTTTCTTTTCCCTCGAGCTTCCCGCGAAACAGATGCCGGAGGAACCCTTAACGCAGAGGTTATCAAATAGTGCGGAATCCCCTCTCCCTGAGGGAAATTTAGGGGTGTTTAGGGGGAAATTGCGACCCTTATTCAATAAAAATATAATAATATGCAAATTATGTAATTCTAACAGAAAAGGAGACTGCTGACAGCGAGTAACACAAGTCTGGAAGTAAGAAAGTACTTAACTGAAACATTTATTTTGAGCATACTCTAATATGCCAGTGAAGCATGAAAAATAACATGCAGAGGTTATCAAAGAATGATGAAGATCTAACGGTCGGAGAGAGTCACTAACGAAGGACAGGGGAGAATTACAGAGGAAGACCAAGAATGGAATACATCAGGCAAATCATTAAGGATGTCAAAGTGAATAATTATGACGGAATGAAGCGGTTGGCAGAGAGGAGAGTGAAATGGAGAGCTGCTGCAAACCAATCTTCGGATTGATGATTACTGATTATGAGATGTACAATCTGTACAAGTGCAATTTGTTCTAACATATTCTGCGGCGTACAAAAAATCTCATTGAATGCTACAGATCAAAATCGCTTCTTAAACATACGCATTGCTTTCATTTGCAGAATTAAATGAATTTTTAACCATTTATACTGGGAAGGGCCAACGATATTCTGAACTATGGTGTAAGGGCAGAATTGAGCCAAAATAAAGGTTTGGGACCACTGCATACACGTTTTGTTTAATTTTCTCAGGGTTTGAAGAAGAGAGCAGTAATACAGCGATGCACTCCTCTCCATAATTAAATAAAATAAAACCTAGCCCCAGCGACCTGCATTTAATCAAGGAGACTATCGTTAGGTTTCAATGAATATTGTTACCAATGAACAATGACTATTGTTAGGTTCAAGGACAGTTTCTCCCTCAGACATCTTGGTGCAATCTATTTCTATAGCGTCAATAATCACTACACGCCCTAGATTATCTCTATCGTTTGACTGGGTAGATCCCCAACCATAAGACGAAGAAAGACATTATAATACATCACCTAGGTGTACCATTGAATTGTGGTAGGTTTAATTATTGTTCCTATCTAAATACCGACCATCAAATTACTTTAAACAATCCAAATCCAACTGAACAACGGCCTGCCACGATGGAAACACCGGTTCCCGGTCAGTTACCGAAGTTAAGCATCGCTGGGCTCGGCTCGAGTTTGGAGGGGTGACCCTCCGATTCGTCCGAGTGCTGTTGCCCCTGTCTGTACGTGGCAGACAGTATGTGAGAAATGACCTTTGCCGTCGAAGCACGTTAAACAAAAATACTACTACAATACTTCAAATCCAACTGTGTCATAAATCACTCGATCAGTCCTACACTAACTGCAAGCTTGCCTCTTCATTCTTTAACGGCCCCACCCTCTTTAACGGCGTCCAAAATCCCCGATCTTCTTCTTCCTCCACTGATCTTGCCCATCATTCTTCCCTCCATCACCCTATTCAACAGCGCATTACCCATCATTATGCCTTACAATCACTTCTACCTTCTTCCAATTTCTCTAACCAACCTCGTTTCCTGTTTCACCAAATTCAGTACGACCTCGGTCGTCTTCCTCACAGCCAGCTTATCCTTTCCATCCTCCTGCAAAACCATATCTCGAAAGCATCCTATCTAAGTTCATCCTCTTAATTAATAAACCTTGTTCTGGAGCCAAACAACGCTACATTCCGTAAGATAGTCTTCAATAATCTTCTCTTCAAGCTTCTACTCTAATATATTCCATTTTTTTATCAAACGCTTGTTTGGCTCAAGCTATTCTTCTCCTTAAGCGTTTGTTTCTTATCAAATAAATAAAAAATAAGATATAACCATTCATAATGAATAAAAAACACTTAGTGTGCACATGACTATGCCACAGAGTGCTGAAACGCGTCGCGCCATAGAAATAAATCTGTGGAAGATTTCTGTCTTTTGTTCATTGTGAATATCGACAACTTCCACCAGGTCCAGCCTGAAACAGTTATATTTATAAGATATAACAATTTTTTGGAGCCAAAAAACGCTACACTCCATGTAAGAGCCTTCACTAGTCTTTCCTTCACGCTTCTACTCGCTCATTTATTCCTTGCATATTTTATTGCACCCTTCTTTGGCTAAAGCTTCATATGCGTTCGCTTATTACCAAATAAATAAAAATGAAACATAACCCTGTCTACGTTTCCCAGGAATTCCACAATTGTAGTAAAAATAAAATAGAGAATCCCCGCAGGCGGGAGAATCGAGGAAAATGACCGAAATTTCTGAAATGGTAGGAAGGCATGTGCTTAGGCACTCCTTCACCATTGTGTATCTTTTCAAGGGTACAGGATACGAGAAATGGGAGTCCATGAATGGTTAGGCGGGGGGAGAAGTCCGTGGCATTCGCGTTACTTCACAGGCAGCGAGGGAATTCGAGGAGGATCTGAGGAAGTTCGGGATATCAGGCGTCTGATGCGGGCCCATGGATGCATACGAGGTCGAGATGGAGAGATACGGCAAGTATTCCACAGACAATTTTATATTAAAAATAACAAGGCGAGGAGGAATGGGGATAAATCCAAGAACTACAGCCGTTCACGGCGAAGGTAGGAGAACAGTAAAATAACTGAAAAATGGAAGGGAACCATTGCGCGAACTATTACTGCAATAGCAGGACTGAACGGGCCTAGACAATTAAGAGAGCTCGTTAAACGACGATTATTGAGTCAATAGAGATTAAGAATGGATTCAATGACAACTTCGTTTCTACATCAAAACATAATACTTTATGTAGATATACCTACTTTTCGTTCGGAAAAAAACAATTTACCGTAATTAAAACCATATTCAACCACCCACTGGTACACGCTTATTATTTCCCTGGTCAATTAGCCCTAAAGGCATCCATAAGCTCGACTGGGTACAAGTGAAAAATTCATATACGCGAGGAAAAGTTATGACTTGGAATGGACGAAGAGTCATGTCACCGAGAAGAGAAAAACCGTTCTAATTTTGAAATAAATGTTGCTACGAATGGTTAATATACGAGCCAAATTCATCTTCATTCAAATAAATAGAAATTTATCATACAATAATAAGCACGCTTTTGATGTTATGTTCACTTTCTACTGAATCAAAAGGCAGGGTAAAGAAAACTACTAACTACTAACTAATCAAACTACTAACGTCGCATCACGTTTACGGGCCCATATTATTATAACTTGCTATAACTAGGGAGACAGGCAATTCTGCAAACAACCTATGATGAATAAAAATACGTCCCTCCATCGGTTTCAGAGTCGATTTTGGATAGAAATTTCTAACTGTTGGAGTCTAAATCTGGACGGATAAAAAAAATAAGATAAGGAACAGAACGGGAGACGGAAGAGCACTGTTTGTCGGGAGTGAGGGACGCTGAGAAACGTTCGCATTCTCGGCAACGCCGTTGAGTCAGAATAGAACTCTTCCTTCACGCCAACGCATGAAAATTTCCTTCGGGGAAATCGATTTATAAGACCGCCCGAACGTCCACTCACATTCTCGAACGCGATCGTTCATCTCCACACGGCTCCGCTCTAGGTGAACACACATATTCCGGAGTCCTGGGAAGCGACCGGAGGATACGCCAGGAAGTAGAACGGACTTACAAGAGCGTGAAAAAAGGAGACATTCTCCAGATGGGCGGAAGCCAACTGGTCAGCAGGAAGGACTCAGAGAGCACGGTACTGGAATATGGGGGGTGGGGGTGGGGCAAATTCAAGATGAGAGGAATCTACCAGTCCTTAGAATGAAGCAGAACTAGATGAAATAGAAGCTCTTCTGAGGAAGCTAGGGAGGATGACGGTGCAAAAAACCTTTATGAGCTCAATTAAAAAAAATGAGGTTCACCTAAAAGGTGACTCATGGATGAGAGAAATTGTCGAATACGAACGTATGTACAGTCGAAAATGCGCTATAGAGGTTGAGAATTTAAGAAATACTTAAGAGGGAATTCAATTTTGAATTATTTCATCGAATAAACCATGGTTTAACTATTTCAGCTGCAAAAGAGCAAGTATAACGTAAACTAACAGCTAAAACGGAAGTCATTATATTAATCAATCAATCAAAAAAAATCTAAAAAATCATTATATTACCTTACCACGAGAAATATGCGGAGGATTTGTTTAAATACTCAAATGCGATCCAAATGAAAGACAGCCAGCGACACCAAATTTAAAGAACAAATCGCTTGCCTGAAGCAAGTGGGTTTTATCACATTTTTGAAGAGAAGATATAATGGACTCTCCCTAATTTCCTTACACCATCATACCTATAATTAAACTTACAACCAAAATTGAACACTGGATATCAGTGAAGTCCCGATGTCGGATATTGACAAAAATAATAGAACAAATGCCAGCGGGAAACTTTTCCATGAATCATTTTAACGAGTACACACAGAATCTGGAGCAGAATTACACCAGCACAACATGCTCCCTACTCTGTTTTCAATGTTTGCAACCGGTCCCAAGCCATGGACCAACCGAATTTATCACACGCCGTGGGAGAGAGCGAAATTATCAAGGGGCCCACCTTGCTGTTCAGCGGAAACAAGAGGGACGTCGGACGACAAGGAAGTTGGGAACGCATTCCATCTAAGGGATTGAAAATATGCGCCGATGAACACGAAGGCCGGGACACAACTGACGGAAGTATGACGGAGGAGGGACGGGTGCAGGCGGTGCCCGGAGTCGCTTAACCCCTCCCGCCCCCTATGTACGGGAAGGGGACGAGAGATTCCGCGAAATTCGACTCAAAAGACGGGACTACGCCTCTCACGGCAAAAGGAAAGGGAAGAGGAGGACATCGTCAAGCGGGTACTAAAGCCGTCATTAGCGGAGCCATTGTGCTGACGCGTCCCTGCCGCCTAAGGTACGCACATCCCGGCCAATCTCGTGCCCTTTTCACCGGACAATTGCAGAGCTGCGGGGAGTTGCTGTGCGAGGAGACTCGCTGGAGGACTACGCAGATTTCTGCTTCGGGAAGGATTACAGGAGGTCTAGCAAGAAATCAAAACAACGGAAAAAAGAGGGCGAAAGGAGAAATATCTCCGATGCGCGCTTTCTACTAAAATTTGGCAGTAACATACATTGATCACAAGGAAACCGATGAAATTGAGACTTTTAAGAATGAAGACGGCGTGGTTATCGATGACAGCAGGTGGAAATAAACTGGAAAAGGTAAAACAATTAACAAATAACATGAATTCCTTGAGGCTATACGTAGAAAAAAGTACACAGGGCATTTCCCCTGCACCATTCCTCTAGGCGCTATTTGAGGCCGATGCATTGATTTGTACCCAAGAAAATTAAACAAGCGTTGAAACCGGTCATGTAACAATATTTTTATGCCAGAAACATTAAAAAAGTTAATCCAATCAACCTTCCTTGAAGAATTTAATTACTTCGGCAGTGTCTTAGAGAACAATACTAAGATATTAGGAGGAGAATAGCGTTAGCGCAGGGGTCGTTGTGGAACGAATGAGATTAGATGTAAGATTATTGAGAAGAGTCTAATAGAAAGCATAGCATTGTACGGTGCAGAAACCTGTACAATTATTAGAAATGATAAGCGTAGATGAGAGGCCTTTGAGATTTGGGTGAGGAAGGGGATGTTGTATCAACAGCAGGCTGCGGAGAGATCCAAAATACAATTTGAGAAATTTACAAGCAAGGACTTCCACTTTACAATAAAATGTGTACCGAACCCAGCACCACGTAGTATGCATACATTAGCTTAAGCACAAGCGGTATTAAAACGTAAACACGACTAATCTAACATCAGAGTAAACGCTCCCGCCAATGTGTGGATAATAATGCATCTATATTATTGAATAACGTAGCGAATCCCTAGTTTACACGCGCAGATCAAGTTTCTCCTAGAAATTTTAACCTTGGTTTTGCTTTTTATCCAATTCGTAGGCAATCTTCCCCTTAACATAAATATCAGGAATTATCATAAGACAATATAATTATATATCTCCAATATCTAGAAAAAGAAGGAATCTACAATACCAATTTGTGACGCACAAGTACAATGAGGCTTTCAAAATGCACGAAGCGCAAGCTGAAACACTCACGTAGACGCATTCATTTGAAAAGAAAGTCTAAATTACAGGCGTACGCCTCTAGTTCCACCATCAAGGATTAACATTTATGGATAAACGAATTTTCTCTTACAACCTTACGGAGATACTTAAAGATTCAACGCTATTTTCAAGATGAAATCCGATTCTCGGTGCAGCTGGAGCGTAGAATTCGAAACACTCGCCAATTTTCTTTCTGAATTATTCAAATGCTGAATTATTTTAGGAGAATCCTTTGAAGAGCAGCATCCAATACAAGTAATCTTAGATGCGGAAAAAAAGACAAAATGCTACCTAGAAGTAACCTTTAGGCAGGTAGCTCCCCATCCTATGCAGCATGGAATTGAAAAACGTCATAAATTAACCATTAACGTAATAACATGGAATGGTAGAACAGGGGGTTAGGTAGAAGGGTTAGGTAGAAACGCACGAGAAACATCGGACGTCAATCTAGATTGTCCAACCAAAGATAATAAGTTTCTGGCTAAACAAAAAAAGGTTTTGTGCAGCGATCATGTCGCCAAAGTAAAAATCACCATGCAATAACAATTTATAGGGTGAGTCAACAAAAAACTAGACATCAATAAATATTTCGTTTACTCATTGGAATATTATACTATACTATAATAGCCGACAGAGAAGTATTGTTCTTAACGACAACCGAGCTCAACAGACAAATAAGTATGCGGGTTTATGTCAAGTGTAGCGGATTGTGATCGGCAAAATATTCAGGCAAGCGATAGGAAGATAATGGAAAACAAAGCAATATGTATCAATAAAAACCTTCGCAGCCAAAAATGTAAATGATAAAATAGCATTGATAATAATCACGGTTCCATGACTTACTTATTTTTACGTTAAAAACCAAGGCAGAGCGAATGTCATGGGTACATGGTCATGCACATTTGTACAAATTAGCCCATTTCAAGAACCCATATCTGCGGTTGTAAGCCCAGCGTAGCGGATTGTGGCATTGTGGATAAAAATACCCTGGCAAGCGATTGGAAGATGATGGACATCAGAAAATATATACTAAAAAAACTTTACATCCTCAGAAAGGAAACGAAATAGCACGAAAAATACTCATGTTCCATGAATTCCTTATTTTTTCGTTAAAATACCAAGGCACCGCGAAAGATATGGGCTAAAATTTGGATTAATTTGCCAAATTCAAGAACCCTACGTTTAGAGAGGGGTGAGATTAGGATCAAGGTCCAAATCTTTCCCCGAGATGATCAATGAGAATGATGAGTGAAGGAAGGTAGGTAGGGAAGAAATGAGGAGGTGAGAGAGAACCATCGAAGCCATCGCCTCGCAGAAAGATCTTATCCGAGGGAGCCATTTAATGAAGCTTGAAGTCCTCCTTGAAGGTGTAACGCGTCTCTCGGCGGATGATTAACGACTCTCAGAAACAATACAGCGTCAAGGGAGAGATGGGAAACGGAAAAGAGGGAGGAGCAGAATTGCGGAGAGGCTGGAGAGATCAGGTGAAAGCAATCAAGCCGATAATGATGATCGGCTGCTAGGAGATCGATTTGTTTGGGCGGAAAAGGCTGACGTGACAAGAGCACCATGAGAAAGCGATCGCTACAGATACATCTTGGGAGCATCATGTGGCCGGATGTCCACACTACTACCCCGAAAATGACTTAGTACAAGGTGCACGAAGTACAAGATATAACAAGAGATATTTAGCACATTATTATTAAAGAATAAAACTCCTCTTTGTGAAGGACTATATTATTCGAAAGAAAAATAAAATTCATGATTTCAGCCTAAATCGGTAGTATTTCTCAGCTGGTGATAGCTCCAGAAAGTAAAAAAAAAGAAGTACTGAGAAATCCGCTTTGTATGGCCATTTTCAAAGAACAGCATAGATTACATCACTGTCAAGTACGCCAAAGAAAATAATCCCCGCTGATCGTGAGTAGGAAAAAGGGACAATAGAGGACTGAGCACGTAGGCCACGCATTAAAACCTCACTCCTATCGCACACCAACCACGCACCTCCAATGCTTGGATTGTTTTTAGCTCCACACCATTGTGGTAATGAGACACTCCACCAGAGGGGGCTGAAGACTTAACGGCGGGGAGAGAAAAATCAAAATGAGTGAATGCAATGATAACCCAGTCTCACCCCACTGTCTTTTTATTTTCTCAGCGACGAACAGCGCACACCAAATGTAAAAAAGCTGGCCTAACGCCAGGAATTGTTCTTCATAGAAACTTTAAATAACGTAAGAGTACTCAACAATGATTTGTATATACTAAACTGACGTCATATATTGTAGCTCACACCGATTTGCCATACAGAGGCTAAAATGTGACCAAATCTTGCCTACAATGGCCGCCGCCAGTTTTCTTTGAATTATTCCAAATTAATTTCCAGGTAAAGACGAGTTTTCCGGTAAATATCTGGTCAATTAAATTGAATATTGTAAATATATGGCTTTCCCAATGTGATGGCCTAAAAAATATTCCGGCCTTAATGGGCTATCTAGGTTTTAGTTTTGAATATCAATTTTGACATCCGCGTGCTATTATGTTTGAAAATGATGTTCACTAGTTTTCAGTTTCAGTTCAAAATTTTCCTTAGAAGCACCCAGGTAAGAGGAGTACTACAGGAAGACCGGATTGACACTATGCCACAGCATCCTTCGAAGACTTTTAAAGATGAATTCGAGTAAATCTTTTGCGACCGTGGGCGAAATCTAGTGGACCGAAGAGAAGTAATTCTCTCGCGCGAACAAAAGCGAGTCGATTTCGATGTCGCCGCCGGCAGCGACGCCAGCAGTGAGAGAGAGAGAAGGGAATTACTCCTGCTTTTTTGGTGAAAAAAATTGAGGAGTAAAAGGAACTCTTAGCTTCGTCTCTTCCCCCGGCATCGCTTCCGGAGTTAATGGGAAGAGGCAGGGGGTGGAGGAGAAGTGGCGGTGGAGAGGTAGGAAAGCTGATCCTCATTGAAGCGGAAGCCATCAAATGCAGCCGGAAAAGGCTCAGATTAAAGCGAGAATTGGATCACAATGCAATCAGCCGACGATGCACTGATGGGCGCGGGGTGACGCCAAAGGGGAGAGACGGAAAGGAAATACACAGCGTGTACGTAAGGTGATAAGGGAAGCTGGTTGGAGGGGGGATGCTGAGTAAGAAGAGGAGGGATATCTCCCGTATCATGACGAGATGCGACACCGCAACAGATTGTCGGGCATATCGGAACTTAACACATCCTTTGGATCGCCTTTTGTAAGAATTGCAATTGATTCAGCGCGCCACTCGCAAGCAAAGCTGTAATATCCATTCAACGGAGTACACACGTATCCTTCGGTGAAGAGTTGAGTTCACGATACCATTAACATAAAAATAAATAAATGCCGTCTACATTACTTTAGCGCATTAGGAACTTCAAAGTAGAGACGATACATAGTCTTTCCTTAAAATTACTCGTAAATAACAATTCACAATCCTTGTCCTGGCGGAAAAAAACCATACAAGCTGGACTCGAATGTGTTTCTTGCATCTCTTTCATTAGAATTGGATCCTATTTTAAACGGGTTCGTTTCATCAGGCGGGACTCAAGCCCTCGACCGCGATTAAAGATAGCTCTGTAATGTCAATAAGAGTCAAAGTATTTTACCCAAAAAAAAGTCGAATATGCCTCGACCTTTGGTTTCTTGTATCCGTTTCATTAGAATTGTTCCCTATTTCAAATGAGTTCGTTTTACCAGCATCGAAAGACATTATAAACCAAGCCAAATCAGCCAATGATGCCTTCCCAACATAATTTACTTCTTTAACAATTAAAATTACTTAACTCTCTTTCTCTCTCCCTCTCTCTGTCACGCCGTTCAGTTACCAATTCTTTTCCTACCTCTTCCCCTTTTGCCAAGCATTATATCCCCTCAACCAACCTCATCAACAACTCGTTACTTCGCAATAAACCATTCAACCATTTCTTCTGGCCCCTTCAAATTCTTTTCACCATACCAAAACAATATTTTGAGATCTGCGATTGTGAGATAAAAGAATATATACAGCATTAACGATTGAGTTTGTACTTTTTGAGCTTGGGATTATATTTCACTGAAGGTAGTTTGAGCGAGATAGTTCCCTAGTCATAATTGAGACCATATTCGAATTTTATATTTTAATTTCACCGTCTGTAACAAGTTTGAAGTAAATATTGTAATATTAATTGTGCAAAAATATAATTATATATGAAAAAATTCTCGGTGATAAAATAAATATATCTCATAAGTCTCAAACTTGACTAAGTTTTTCACGCCGTACAGCTAAAAAGCCTTCAAGACGTTAGTTTTTTGACGATTCTGTAAAGACTACTGCGAAGAGTAATTTATTAATTTTTATAAATATTTGAGAAAGCATACAAACTACACACCGTTAGTTTTTTGTCGAAAAGTAGGCGTTATAAATTCCTAATTTTTTCAATATTCTTCCTCTGGAGCGCACAGCCGTAATCAATTCCATACAATGCAGCTTGTATTTCCAAGCAAATTGCTCGAAAAGTAGTAAGAGAAGGGGCTAATATTTTTATATCTTTGGAAATATGAGTTTTTTCTTTAAAATAATGTCAAATTCATCAAATTGTAGGTGAAGTGATTTTTCGCTCAAACTACCTTAAGTTCTGTAAACAGAAATTTTAGTTTACATATTTGTTATACAAGTGAATAACGAATGTTATCATCGAGTACGTATACGTAGAGACGTATTAGACACACTGCATTAATAGAAACACATGGTCAGCTTCTGATGAGTACATTCCCAGACAATTTCTCATTTTAACGCTGCTGGGAGCAAGTTTCAACGCCAACCCTTTCACTGCCCGTCTAACTTGAAAGCACACCTGCCCCCACGACGTTTTATTGATATAAAAATGCGAAAGCAGAGTAGGAGACAAACGTTTTGTTTCCACACTCGTTAAATCAAAACATGTGAACTTGGCGTGAGAAAGGCGCTCGAGAAAATTGTGAGACTCAACTTCAAGGGTCCGAGACCCAGGAGAAGCGACGAGAGACAATGATGGGGAGGAGGAGGAAGTTGCTGGCGCTTAATGATATAAAGTTTTGTGAAAGACCTGCAATAAATTTAAGGACGGCAAGGCGATGAAGGGAGTCCCTTTAAATGCGGGGAAACCGTAAACTCCCCTCCAAATACTGCGCAATAGCCTCGGGGAAACTCAGATGAATTATGCGACGGCCATTGTTCAACATCACCACGCAAAACAATTCCCTCAACTATTATGCTGAAATAAATTCACAAACGCGTTTCCGAGTGAAATTAAAATTCTTATTCTCGAAAAATCGACGGGAAACGGCCGCTGGGAAGGATGGCTAGAGAGAATAACCTCGGAAATTACGACCACGTCCCCCAGGATTCTCCGAAACGCTTCGCGGGTTTTAATCAACAAACTTCTCGGAAACACATACGCACACCATAAGAGCGCACATTTGGAGCGTAAATAAATGAAAACCGAGAAACGTAAAAGGAGCAGTTTAAAGAAGTCTTCCCACCCATATCACTTTAAGCATTCCTCGAGACTTGGCGCCTTTCGGCGGGGTGGCACAACCTGAGATAGGACGCTCAAAAAACCGTGACGACGGACACAGGCGCACGCGTGCTAAATGTACATAATGCTCGCGGAACTTGAAAAAAACGTGACTATTTGCGCATGCTGCTTAACCTGTTCCGGCCGCAAACGGAGTAATTAACTTTCAGCCTTAAAAAAATAGGGGCGGAAAAGAAGAAACGACGGCGAAAGAATCCGGATGGCGAGAGACAGTGGAAGGGATACGAGTTCAAGAGAATTTTAGCACTTCCGCATCACAGCGGGAACATAATCACGCGTTACTCGTCTCTATACAGATAGAGGAAGACAAACGAGGAGGTGATCTGTGTGGTTGGTGAGGAAAGGACACTTCTGGATGAGATCAGGGGGAGGCAAAGTAGGTGGTTGGAGGAGGTAATGAGGGGCGACGTGTTTGTGATAGAGGGAAGGATGTTGGATAAGCGGGTAAGGGAAAGAAAATGAATATTTTATAAACAGGATGAAGAAGAGTAGATGCTGAGATAAAGAAAAATAATTGTGTACGTAGATAGTGCTCTGCACATGTAAAACTACAAAGCCTTCCATTTAAACCTATATTAACTGGTAGATTTCCTTATAATAATAACTACAACTAGAAAGAGGAAATCTTGAGTTGAATGCTATACGGAAGCACTGAGATTGGAAAGACTGGCACACTCATCTCCTGCTTATGTATTCAGTACGGTCTCCAAGACATCCTAAAAGGAATAGAGCTAAGGGATGAAATTCGGCTTGAAAAAATAATTTGACTTGAGCGGGACTCGAAACGGTTCTGTAGCACAGGAGACGTCGTTCTTGGAAAGCAACTGTTGCAGAGGGTAAGCTTAACATTGCCTCCTGTGCTACAATTTAGCTACAAAAACCTATCATGCGCTGCAATTTAGCTACAAAAGCCTAACTTGTGCTCCAATTTAGACAGCAGATGAGAACACCTTGTTAAAGAATCCCGCTGAAATTCGCCTTGCACTAAGATTTTTTGCGCCTATGTTGTATCTGGCTAACACACTTGACCAACTATTAGATGATAATTAGTTGATAGATAGTATTCGAAAATGGTTTTTGAGGGTACATTCGTCCTTACTAGTAGAGTGAATAATACCTAATTATGGCGACGGTTTGAGTAAAACCCTAAAAAATGACCGGTTTTACAGACTGGTATAATAACGACACCTTGCCATCTGAAGAAAGCCACATGATTTCCGGGAGGAAAGCTTCCTGCATTAATCATATGAAGATCTTAATACTGAAAGAACGCCAACTACACTCAGATAAAACACAATACAACACAAGTACAATAATATAGTTTTAAAACACAAGCCAAAGATGGTCCCGGCAAAAACCGGCGTCAAGTTAATCCAACGATAAACACTTGTTAAAAAGAATGTGACAACAGAACTTCCCAGGGTCTTAACTAAAATGATAAAATTGGAACATCGATTACCTGGTAGCTGAGGAGTTTATGGAAAAATATACCTGAATAAGGTGACCTTTCCGTTCCATACCTAATATCACGACCATATGCTATCTTATGGCTGAAAGACTTATGAAGTAACATATTTTGACTGGTTAGACTGGCTGGCAAGTTGATGGATGAGGTAGAAATAAGATTCTAGCAAAAAACATTACTCGGTGCATCTCCTGAATCATAATAATGGGATGAGAGGTCTTCAGCGGTACACCATTAAACGGAGATTTCGTAACAAAGGAAACTATTGAAGACATAACTGGCATACCGACACCGTGAAACGACTTTACGCCATATAAGAGCTAGATTAATAAAAAAACTCCCGAGAATGGCATTTCAATTATTCCTCCAGACCTGCATAGGTTGCAAATCTATACGGGTGGAATCATTAAACTTCAATGCAATTTATGACTTTTACAACTAACCAAACTTTCAGTGGGGTAAGCAATATAGTAACGGCCGGAAAGATTAGAAGAATGAGATTATTCGGATGAAGGCGGTAGATTTAAAAGGCGCAGCATTAAGAATTCCGAAAAAGAGAGATACTATCAGTTGGAGAGAGGCAAAAACATGTTTTATTCAGCCTCCTCAACACAGTGGCACTGCGCATGAGAGTAGCATCTACGAGCTAGATAAAATTCATTATCAGGATGCATTAATAACTCTGAAGTCTTCCTGCGAATCGTGGCAGCTGACTTAGCAGCTGTGGATAATAAATATTTTAAAAACTCGTAGCCTGAAACATGAATACGACTACGCCAAAACTTAAAAATAAGCACTACTACTGATACTGGACACGGAAATTTACGATAAGAACCTCAAATATAGTAATAAAAATGTTTCGTTATAAAAGAAGATAAAACATTTTTAGGGCAGTTTGGAAACGGAAAATACGAGGAAGTTGAGAGCAGGTATCGTAAAATTAGTTCAAGCCGCAAAGAAATACTTTATCTTTAATAATAATTACCACCTAGCATAATATATACATTCATAGGTACCAAACCACGACGAACGACGCACGCCACAGCTAAAACATAGGCATTTCTATTTGTAATTGACATTATTTGAGGCAATACGTATTGCCGATTCATGGCCCAAGTATTTTATGCATCATATTCCCCATGCATCAGACGCATACATGTTTTAATGGTAATAAAAAGCTTGCTATTGGCTTACTTGATGGCATTACATGGCACAAGTGAAACAAAGTGGCAGGCAATAAATTATTGTTTAAAACCATCAACAGCGAGGAAGTAGGAACTAATATCAAACTATTTATCAATTCGAAAGTTCAACTTTACAAATACCGAGTTATGTCTCTAGCTAGGTGTTTTCGGAGGTTAGCTATTGTGCATTATATTAATATAAAGGTTTTCCTCAGCCTTGCAATTTCCACTACTCGCTTAGAAAACGTTTATGTTTACATTAATCTAAGTTGCACAAGGATTACATCTATCCCTGTGAATTTCTATTTTCATTCTGGCTATACTAGTCCTTGGAAGGCCAACGAAGAGTTTAATACTAAATGCAGAGTTGTATAGCTCAGAAACGTTAACTTTATGTGAGGAGAACGAGAATACGCTGCAGGCGTTTCAGATGTGATGGAGAAGGTAGGTACGATGGACGGAAAGGAAGATGAACGAGGGAGTGTTCGGCATGGAGGTCGAGGAGAGGAAAATGGTAGGGGAAATTAGGAGAAGAAAGAGTAGGATGTTGGAAATGGTAATTAAAGGCGAAGACATTCTAAAAGCCATGGTATCAAGGGTAAGAAGGTAAGGGGAAGAAAAAGAATACTTCATAAATGAGAAGAGAGGTAGAAAGTAGGTAAGCCGAGCTAAAGAGCGAAATCGCGCAAGGAGAGATGGGGAATTGCGCCTGTGAGTGTCTAAAAGATTTAAATACAAGATTTATCCAAATTGTCAATAAAAGCAAGGGAGTTTAGATTCCTATGCATGCATTTCGGGCATCCAGGTGACCACCGACTGGAAGAATTTGAATCTTATAAATACGTTAACGAGATATAAATTCCCACTGCCGATGGTCACCTGGATAACTGAAATGCATTTATAAAAGTTTGTTGATTGTTTGTTGGGGGGCCTTCGACAGGAGTCCCGACCTTTCTTGGTCTATTGTGCCAACCCCATGCCTGTCTGCCACTTGCAGACAGGGGACAAGAGCACCACGGTAGAGGTATGGAGGAGTGGCCTCCCCCAACCTCCTCAGTACAGGTATAGAGGGTGTCCTCCCTCTAACGTTCCCGGTCTGGGTATATCTCCCTACGGCCTCCCGATGGCCTGGAGGGAGTATCGCCTCTTCATCCACACCTGGTCGAGGTATGGAGGTGGGTCACCCATCCAACCCCCGTCCGGGCCAGATATATAGGAGATAAAATTATATTGCTTTTATTGAGAAATTGGATTATTCTTTAATTTAAATTAACTTGTAAATTTCCCTCGTCTTTAAGTCTCAAAGATACGAATTACTCTCGTAATTACGCTCTTCCAACAAAACCTACTTTAACCGGTATATCACCCGAATAGTAATGCTAGTCAACTATGCCATAGTAGTAGCGTAGCCTGGCTTCTCCCGTGTCATCGGAAAGCCTTTAAAGACCACGGGAACAACTTTTTTGTTAGGGATTTTAGACCCTATTACAGAAGAAGTGTAGGGAAGAAAAATCAAGGTGCGAGGGAAAGAGGACACTATCAAATGGCTAATAGATAATGGGAAGCAAGCGGAGAAGTTGGGAGAAAAGGAGGAATGGGAGGGAAGACTCAACGGAAAAAGATGCCCTTAACTTAGCGAACCTAAATTTCTGAGAGATTGGAGAGCTTTTCGGGAGAAACGCACTCACGGGGATTTCAGATGAACAGAAATTACATCTTTTAATAAATTATGACTTTCCGTTCCGAAGTCTCGCTTGCCTCCTATCTTCTTTTGCATCACTCAATCGATCTGAAGAAATTATTCAACTTCTAAAGGAAAAACAAAGGTGCCGTGAAGTTCAATCAGATTAAAAGCAGGCATATAGAAATTCAATGCAGCAACCGTCAAATGAAAAACGACAAAGTTTGAGAATCGCACGCCAATTACAGAAAACTCTGGGTTTTTAAGGCAATTTCCACTAGCGCTTAGAGGGAGAATTGCGCTAGAGAAAGAAGCGATTGGAAGTAGCTGATGATGGGAACCTTGTACAAATGTAAAGAAAAATAAGTTTAACGTGGAGTGTAGCGTTGTATGGTCCAGAAACGCGGACTTCGAGTAAAGAGGACGAGAATAGGATGCAGGCGTTTGAAATGAGAGTGCGCCCTGGATGGTGACACCCATGCTCTTACAGGCGGGACTCGAACTCGCGTCCTCCAGATTAGCAGGCGAGGACTTTAACCCTGAAGAATTTTGTAGGAATGAACCGGTTGAGGGTTAGGAGAGAGGAGTGGAGAGCCGCAGTGAATCAACCTTCGGATTGATAACTAACGATGATAATTATGATGACTTTTACCTGTCAACACCGAGGCAACTGTAGGTCACAAGTAAAACTGTTCCCGGCTCAGCTTTGTGGAATTAGATTATGTAACATCAAGAAAAAACTCTGCAACTTCCACATATTTTTATTTATCTCGAAACCTGGTAGGAGATAAAAATCTGAGAAATTTACGAACTTTGTTCTTGGTGTTACGCAAATTTGGTTCTTTGAAAGATTCCATTCCACTTCAAACGTTTCGCACATCTTGAATATTCATCCCGTTTAAGTCCCAACCATCTCTGAATCCTGCCAATAGCACTACAACCTTCACCCGCAGTGTCCGCACCACAAGCCTGAACTCGCGCCGATTAGGGAGGATGAGATACCCGACCGCGCCAACGACCGGCCGACGGGAGACGTTTTCATTAAGGTTAAGCTGTACCACTAGACAGTGGTTAAGCAGCGGCTGCCGGTCCCCACGTGCATAGAAGGGTAGACGTGAAAAGTGGGGGGGAAAGTATCACCTTTCATTTTTTTCCACGGCCGTTATTCGGCAAGGTTGTCGTCCCTGATGAAGAAAATATACAGTATACTTCTGCGCATCGCTGGGAGGTAGATCCCTTTCCCCGCTCGCTTTCTGCCCTCAGACCCCCAGCACTGTTCCCCTCATTAATTCTTCCGCGGCAGACATGGTTGCATTCAACCCTCCTGCCTTGCACTACGTTTGCCCCCCGTTCACCTGGAGCTTCATGACGGTATAGTCGCGGGGAGAGCACATGGCAATGATAGGTAACCGGTGAGGGATATGAATCCGAGATAAAATGTTTATCCATGAAAATTAAAATGCTACCGTGCGATATTTTTACCTTCATTCCCAACTCTAGTATTCACTAGAACACGGCAACTCCCTGTCGAGAACTCAATAATGACACATAGAGAGCTCCTGGTATAGTGTTCACTGACAAGTACTTATATAACTCCTTGTGCCAAGGGCCGATGTTCTGTTCGTTTATACAGCATTAATAAAATATTTATAACTAATTAGACCTGTTTTTAGTCGTTACTGCGATGAAAAACGAGAAAATATTATTAACGAGTAAGCTAATATTAGTTGTTAAGAGTAAACTGCAGATTGATATTTTAAAAGAACTACCAATTGCTTTTGTAACTGGAAGGTTACATTTTATTTATTACAGGTTCTAGGCATTTCTGAAAAGTCCCACTGAAAACAGATAGCACTAATTGTCAGAGACTATTTATATTTGGATATATAGAAAGCACAAATCTGTGTACAGCGGGCTGTATTGCAAAAGTGTGCTTTCAACCATTTTCGATTGTAAATATCTCGAAAACAAGGGCCTAATAGACGATTTTCTAAATATACGTTTATGTTGAAATTTCATTCTCTTTAACCCTACGAAGTTTATAGCGATCCGCAGATTACCATGGATTGCATTCCCGTGTAAGACTGAGGCCATTGAGGTGAGTCTGGGTCATTAAGTGCAAATTTGAATAATTTTTCAAGTCTAAACAAAACTCTAAGACCACATTTCATTTAAGCACATATGTTTCTGCGGTGGAACTCACCGTACATGGCAGTAGTTTAAATTATACAAGAATTACTTTTCACATATTTTTCCTTACCTAAGCATGTTATTAGAGTTTGCGGCGCGAAATTCAAAATGTATACGAAATAACGTTGAAATATTTTGTTAGCAACAATTACAATGATAAGAAATTTATTGTTTCGCGTTTAGGAGAAAATCTGTACACATGTATGTAATCGAAATATTACGAAACATGTCATGTGCCATAAGACTATGTGTTAAAATAACATTGAGTTGCCAAAACACCAAATTCGTATGATGCAATGTTTTTCATTTTTACCTACGGATGTCACTAATGAGAACACGCATGCAAAGTTTCACGCGAATCTGAGCATAAAATAAAATCACTCCGACCACCTTAATTAGGTAAAGATTATTTGTGGGATGGAGGAAGAGTGGAGGGAAATCTGGAGTCGGCATTGACCAGCACTTAACAAAAGAGGGGGCCGCAGTCCGCCATCTAAAACATTGGACGGAGTACTGCACTTGAGGTACTCTCCACGCAGAACACAAGTAGAGATATCGGTACCGAAAACTCTGCTACTCAAGGGATTCTCGCCAGGGACGTCAGGATGGGAGAGTCTGTGGTGATAAAACAAACATATGCACTGAGGGAAAACTTTGATTCAATAGTCGGAGAGGGAAAATCTCAAAGATGTCCAAAGTGATTTAACATTACACCATAAATCAATCAATCCCTTCCAAAATGAACGGAATAAAAAATGCAAATCTTAACCTAAGCCCACTTTATGAGTTTAATTACCCAAATAAACTGAATAAAAACTTACTACGGTAAATTCATTCCCGTTTATTAACATGTTTCCAGATGGCCAACGTCCGAATTGGCAGGCAAAGGTAACAATCATGATCTGCCTGGGATTCATAAAGGGATTCCCGATTTCATTTTGATTAAACCTAAGGTTTCCTATAGAACGTGTTGCCCTGAGTAACTAATAAGCCTAGGTTAACAAGGACGGCAATAGAGGTCTTCCTCTTTACACTGTTGGGAAAATACGACAAAAATCATTGGCACTGCAATTGTCATCAATATTCATTCTATTTTTTCTATACGTCAAACAGGAAAATCACAGTAAAAATACGATAAAATACGAACAATAATTCCTATCGTAAAATCCCAATATTTCCGTAACGGCTTATCCTACCGTGAAACTTTAACACGTTCCTACCGATGAATTTCATCGTAACTACAAGTTTCCTATAAGATACTGAAATCGTTAAAATTAAATAATGTTAAAATACTGGCAGAAGTTTAGATTTCTGTGAATAAAAAGTAGAAATTCAAAGGCAGAGGAATCAAAAATAAAATAAAGTTAAGGAAATATCACGCCAAAAAAGATTCATTTGACCTTAAAAGCACCGAAGTAGCCCTTACTAATGGAATCACCGCAAATTCACGAAAAACCTTTCAGAACACATGGATTCACCTTTCGCTGTCCCACAGCATCATTTCCCACCTGGAAATTGCAGAGAAAACTCCTAAGATGCAGCCTGCGTTATGTTGTGTAGATGCGGAGGAATGAACACTAATTACTTCCGTCTATCAAAATGAACTATAACGCACGGAATGGAAATTCATCCGCAAAATTCGAACAAAAAAATCAGCGGATCAGGTGAACGTAACCGAATCACGGGTCAGGCCTACTCTAGGATTATTCCAGTCGAAATAACATAAGTTGAGTGTTTCAATCTACCTTCATCAAACAACGCGGAAAATAATAGAACGCCGGCGGTTAATTCTCGGTTACCGAGAAATTCAGATTCCGCAATTAGTGTTCAATTATCGCTTCGGGGAATCGCTTTCAAAAGAGAATCACATTTTGAAGTGGAACTAAAGGATTAACCTCTCAAAACCCTGGTCCAGAGGGGAAAAATATCGAAAGCGGGTAATTTTTCAAAACGGGTCGAGAAAAAATTTTTGAACCGAAAGGAATCGGAGTTTCGGCAGTAATGAAACGACGTGATGATTAGATATACCTACGTTACGGAAAGCTAATATTAATATTTTTTCATTCACCGATTACCGCAAGCGTTTGGGATAGACGTCTCTAACTAGAAATAGACGTCACTGTAAATGTCCTACTCCAGGAGTAGCCACAAAGGGAGCTTTCCATTCGAGGTGTTGAAGATAGCGCAATCGGCACACATCAGTGGCTTTAGTATCAAACCAAATTAAGACCAAATGTTTTGAGTATTGTTATCGAAATCGATTAAAATATGTTGAAAAACTTAAGCTTTTTACCAGGGAGTGATTTAAAACTTTACATTATCCATGTTTGACTCCTTTACGAAAAATCAACACAATAAAAACTACCGCGGATGCGATTATCGACGTTCCTTTGTTGTTTAGCGCACAACAACTCTTCTCCCTTTATAATTAGAAGTGCGCAGGGTAAGTACCGAATGGAAGGCAAGTGCGCAGTTGTATTGCGAAATGATTAACGCATTAGAGCAAATGGAAAGACATGGGGAAATGAGCCTCACCTGGCTGGACACTAGCCATCAATTGGACTACATCAAGTGCCACAACCAGCTACGTAATGCCCACCCAGTTCCGAAAAAACGCAGGGCAGAGAAAATTCAGCATAAATTAAGTGAATGTTTTTAGCGTTCACTATTACGGCTGGAATTACGAACGACGGTTTCTGACGGAAACGGAAGTTGGTGTTCAAATTTCCGCCATCTTTTCGTCAAGGAGTAGCGTAACACGATTGACGGGTTTACCAGCGCCATTTGTTGACTTTTATTGCAAATGAAGCTATAAACGGGTGCAAATCGACTGCTCATTTTCATACTTAATAATCAAAATATAGGTAAGTTATCCGCAAAAATATGGACAAATGTCACTTCAAGAGAATTAAGCATGTTTCATTGTAAAGCTAAAAAGTAAGATGGACGATCGAAATACGACATAGTAAATAATAAAAAAAACTTTCCTCTGATTGGCTGTCGTTTACGTAGCGCGATGGAAAAGTTAGACTTGGACAAGTTTCGCTCAGCGTCCTTTAGAGGCGCCGTCAACATCCTGCCATCGTAATTGACTCCACTACATCAAAATCACCACGTGTCGCGGACGTAGCGAAGATCCATCAAAACCGATCCTGATCGGGAGAATACCAAGTGAGCAAGTAAGAGAAATATTTCGGGAAATTTTCATCATCACCACTTCTAAACTGCCAAAGAGTTGCGAACATATCCTCCTTTTGAACACTCACGACCCAAATTAAATCCCGGGTCAGCGAATGTTGAGACTTAAACTGGAATGGACGAAGTTAACCGAGTGGACCTTCCGACGGAAATATCCACACGCTGAATTTCGCCGGGAGTGACCCACAAATTTCATACGAGAGCATTAATCTGATGAGGCGGGAGGTTGATTAAGGGCTTCCCCCCATTCCTGGGAATCCGAAATACCTAATCGAACGTGGATTAGGTGGGTTGATCACGGGGAGATTCAATGCCCTACGCATACCCCCATGGCCTGAGGGTCGATATATACATACACATTTGGAGCTTCAGAGAATCCGATTAGGGATTCAAGGCTTTAAGAAGGCACTTATTAAAGCGATCTCCAACAGCTGCCAGTTGAACGGAGGCTTGGCGTTTTTATTAAGCCCGGCGGGGCCATCACAACCAGTACGCCACTCTGGGATTTTCTCCTGCCCTTGATTTATTATCCGGTCAAGAGAAGTGGCCATTACCGGCGACGGAAGGCGCCGTGCCTCGTGCTGGTTATGCGCAGTGCCTGAAAAACCGGGCGGGTATAAGGAGAGGAAAATTACACCCTCCTTTAGGGCCCAGGGCCCTCGTGGACCGTCCGAAGGGACATTACCAACGCGAAGCTCGTTTTAGAGAAAGGTACCGAAGGAATCTTCTAATTTGAGAACAAGTGCCAATTCAATTTCAAGAGCCTGGACCAGTAACACATATAATCACCGGATTTATGGAACGAAAGTTGAATGGTCTTTGACGACGGCGGTGTTGAGGAATGAAGCGACTGTTGGCACAAAGGTTGTCGCCCAGAGCGCAGGTATATTGGCGAGACACTAGCGCAAGATTTACCACAGTTTTACGGTTATTGACGAAAACATTTTACACAAATGCCACCCTGAGTTATCACGTTCACACTGAAGGGATTCCTCCCTAGACCCGGTCGCTGTTTGGTAAATACACGAGTGCCCAGTTTTACACTGTCTGGTTTACGGTAACCGAAATACGGCGTAGCCATTTCGAGAACTTGAGGTTAACTGAAAGTTTAGCTTCTTCATTACACATCTCGAGAACTACTAAAAAATGAAAGAGCCTTACCAGATGTACAGAATATATGCCATTGCTTTTTATTCAGCCATATTTTCTCATAATGCATTACGGTGAACCTTTAAAATGTAAAGCAGGAGTAATACGTAACAGTTGCAATATTGCGTACGCTGAGACGAAGAAAGAAATATCATCTATAGATAAGGTCCTGCAAAATTAAAAATCAAGAGGATTTATACTCACTTCTATTATACATACCTTAACTCGTGTATCACTTAAATAATAATAATCTGACTCTAATTGTATGGCGTCATGGACAGGAAAATGTATTTTTTGTTGCTTTCCGTAAGATTCTGGAGGTCTGTAAGCCCCGTCGATCCCCGAAAATGCCACTCTTGGCATTTTAATCAGGTTTTTCAGGGTTTGAACAAACAGAACTCTAACCGAAACACCCATTCCCTGGGTGGTGAAAACAACGCTCCTTTCGAGGCGGGATTCGAACCAGCGACCCTTTGATACGCAGGCGAGGACTTTACCCCACCACCACCGGAGCCGGCACTTGCTAGCATCGGTTTTCACACCAAGAAAGTGCTTAACTTGAGATTTTTAAACCGAGACTAGGAGTTGTTTCCAGAATTATCAAATATCCTGTTTGCTGATATAGAAGCATCACATTTTTAATCACACAACGCTATTTACCAATCAATATTGGTGTGTTCAAGGGCAGTTTCTTGTCCTATCACTCAACTCTCAGAATCATTGGCAATCATACTCCAGTTCTCTCACGAATGACCAAATATATTTTACATTATCGCTATTCTTAACTATTTATATCTTCTGCACTCCTTCACGGATTCCAGATTCTCCACTTTTTTCCTCTTCTTCTCTAGCCCAAATTTATGACATTATGAAATAAATTTTCATAAAATCCAATAATTTCTAAACTCTTGGGCAAATATTGACATCAATATGCGATCAATAGTCCGGCCGTAGTAGCCAGATTGGTAACCCACCGACTTGGTATCACAATGGTCTCGAGTTCGAATCCCTCCTAAGGCTGCTATATTCCGTTTGGCTAAGGATTGCGGTTTTAGGTTAGAGGGCGTGAATAAACCTTAAGAGTAAGAAAACCCATGGACTTTTACAGCAATAGACAGCTTGTTAGGATCGCAATAGTGTTATGAAGCTCCTTCCACCCATTCACCGGTTTTTCGAGTGGTTTCACGTGATAATTCAAATAAATATTACACTCAAGTTTCCCTCATAGTGCTTCAGATACCAAAATAGGTAACTATAAGCTACAAAGTCAAACTTCTGCATGCGTATAATTACAATACAATATTCCACGCGCTCTCATAACCCATGCGATGAAGCGCTATGATCTTACCACTCTGAGAGCCTTGAAACCAATAACTCTTCCTAAATCTAAGCTAGTACAAAGCTGGACTAATATAGGACTACTATAACACATTCCTTAGAACACCTTGTGCATACCTGAAAATTTTCAAGAGGAGGCCTCCCATGTCTCGAGCAAAATACAGCGCCTGGCTTTTCTACTTCCCTTTGATGGAGAGAAAGCAGGCGCGAAATTAAAATCTTATCCGATGGAAAGGGTAGCTCCTCTAGGATGGATGATTAAACCTCCACGGAGGCTACTCGCTAGAAGCCCTAAATCAAAACGGCAACATACAGGCGGTAGTTCTGAGAAAATATCGAAGAAGCATCTCATACTCAGGTCACTTGTTGAAGCGCTGAAAACAAATTTCACCGACGAGAATAGCCCGTTTTCTTACATTACCACCATAAAAAGAAACAGACGAAAAGAGGGAAGATCGTTTAATTTAACGCAAGAAAACTTGCGTTACCAACTGAGCCTGAAACTCCAACTGAGCCAGAAATTTCAGAAGCATGATCGAGACGCAATCATTGGTCTAATTTGACAACGACAAAGAAAAGGATATATACGTGCTCCTGGGGCCAAATAGAACATTTCAATTCAACAAAACGCAAAAAATTCAGGAGAAAAAGGAGGAAGAAGACAATGTTGAGACAGTCCATTAATCGGGATATGAATCGAAAAATCGGTACTCAACTACCTGGGCTTCCATTACCGACGATAATTAGGTATGATCCTCCGTAATAAAAAATGAATGCCACGGAAAAACACCCACTGACTAATATGTATAAGTGCTAATGGCGGAAAAGAAGATGGTTGCTTAAAAAATCACGCATCTATGGAGTTGACGCATCCCTCTCCCACAGCGTCCATGATACAAGGATAGTGTTTCGGCAAGTCAACTTTGACGCTGAATGAATCACTGTACTCACGGCTGGAGTAAGAAAATAAAATTGACTCAGCCTCTTCAGGAAAAAATATATATTTCTTTAGACGTACACACAACATGCTTCCGCCTGAATGGAGAACGGAAAAAAAACTTTGCATGATCCCATCTAAAGGAGACTCTGAGAAGCCTCCGTTGATTCACGTTTAATTGCACCGTCGTTTTCGCATAAAGACATGAGAGACAGAAAAGTCATTCGCTTTCACTTTCTTTCACTTTCATCTACATGCATTGGTAATTTATAAATTGATTCACGTGAGCATATTGAGTTATAAGCGCCTCATGAAAATTTAGAGCCCAAAACTAAGGATAAGTGTGAATTTTTCTTGCAGTATCAGTTAAATATGTTTGATAAAATCTTTCGGAGCAACATAATTACAACTTCTGATCATATTTAAACCGAAGTAAGTATAGGTACATAGTTCGCTGTGCTGTTTATAAACAAACTAACTGTCGATGACGCAATCAAGGACAACACTAACTGCTTGAGGCTGAATTTAATGAAACAGAAAGTAGTCATGGTAAAACAAATACGTTATATATGAACTCGTAGGCTTCCGCGGAGTCGTTCAGATGGCAATGAAGGCTTTTCGGACTTTCTTCCACGAATATAATAGCTGCAATGCAATCGAAACTGTCGTCAACGACAATGGAAGCACGGGGAAGAAAGCACGAAAAGCCTCCACTGCCAAATAAGTTTTATCTTTCCATCCAAATTTAAATACCCCAACTTTCACTCTTTCACCCCACCAACATTAGTTACCTCACCCTTTACACTGGTGTCTTGAAATTGTATACACCCTTATGGCAACCCTACTTTTGGTAGGTAATACGTGTTTTAAAAATGTATTTTTGCATATTCAAGCAAAAACAAAATTAAATTAAGTACCCACGCTCCTATGAAATCGGTAAGACTGTGCGTGGGTGGTAGTCGGGCGATCCAGGCATTCCCGTCGATTCCTCAATGCCGAAACCTATATGCGGATCGGTCTTATCGTGGCGGAATGGAAATGCGGATTGAGCACGTCTGTGCGCTGAAGGGGAGAAAGGGTTTCGCGCTTCTGGCTCCTCAGGGCATGCTTCTCCCCCCACCCCATTCTCTCAAATGGGAAAGGGAAGTCAAATGGAGAGCAGAAGTGGGGAAGTCGAATGGGGAAATGGAGTGGGGGAGTTTGCTAGTGTATGACTCTCAGGTTTTTCCGCGCCGTCATGCCTAAAAAAAATATCCGCTCCCCCGCCAACGAACCCGGAGATTTCTTGCTAGCACCTCTCCCTCGCTGCCCCTCTCTCCCTTGTATCTTCCTCCTTTCTTTCCGGTGAATGAGAGAGAGAAGGATTGACGGGTCCGGGTGCCTCAGCGATGGTTTTCAATCCCACTTCCCAACCCTGCGCCTCAAGTGGGCATTCAAAGTAGGTTACATGATGGACGTTTGGCGCTTCGGATGGGTTTGGCAAGCTGGTGGGGCGACGTGTTTTCTACCGGCCGTGATTATAATTCAAATTAAATTCCGGTTTAAGGAGGCTTTACTAAGCCCAGGACCGAAATTAAGACGGTAATGGGACAAAAAAATAGGTATCCGGCTTCGCTACGAAAGTAAACGAATTAAACGAAGCCATTGCTAAAACGACAATAAGCTTGCTGGTTTAATACAACCAAGGGTCCATCTTCCTGGAACCTGGTCTATAAATTATGAATGTAGTGATGGTGAAACATGACGGCTGCTACACAAAAACCCTTTACAGTGTAAGAGTCCATTACCTACGAAACAGTTCCTAAAGAAAGCGTGGAAAGCGCCGTGTTTGACAACAAAGGGTTCTCGATGCCGAAGGGTTCATTGCAACTTCAAAATGCTCCAGTTATTCTTCGTTGTGTAACGAGCTACTGACATTTCCTGGCGTCTCAAGTCATATTCTGTTATGTTGGCAGCGTTGCCTACCGCTGCGCTGTCCTCTTCCCTCTACTCTTCAGCCGACCCCTTCCTCTCCTTGACGTCAAGATTCACACAGGCAACTGCTACCAAGTTTCGCTACCCCAGTACAAACGAAGGGGATTAGCAGGAATTATCGAGCGAGCCGCGTGTGCTGTGATGGTTTGAATAGCCCTTTCTTTCGTGATGCGATTCTTGCGCTGCTGCCACGGTTCACCAGTATGGACCATCCTCTTCCCAGGGGCCACTATTAGGGTCGTTCAGATAGTCGAAGGAACTCTGGTGGCGTTGAACTCCACAGCTACTAAAATTTACATCAACCACTACACATACTAAAAATCATTCTATGCCTCCTCAAAAATATTTCTTCTGACAATCAGCGTTCAGACATCAGTCTCGATTTGCAATTAAGGCAAATTAAGAAAAATACAGTGCTCTAGACAAAAGAACCTGTATAAAGCAGGAATTATATCAATACAAAGTGACCAAAATGGAAAAAAAGAATCATCATTAATACAGATGTAAGACCACAATCCAAGGCAGAATTGCATTAACGAAAGTTTCATAATTCACACGCATCAAAAAAATAATTACACCAGCACCCTGCAGTGGGTGATAATGGTATCGTTGTATTTGAAACCAATCAATAAAACCAAGGAACATATACGTAGAGACAAAAGTAAAAAAGAAATATCGTGGGTAATTTGGTAGACAAAATCGGCGGCGACGTAAAAAAATACAGCTACGGCACCAACCACAATAAAGCTAAGCGTTCTAAGGGAGCTTAAATATTTCACCGTTTCAACTCGAGCCTACGGGGAACATTCAATTCACACGCGATTTGAGTGCTTTAAATCGAAGAGAAAAATACTAGCGGTGAATCAAGTCAAAAATAAAAATGTTTTAAGCCAATTGGATTAACCAACATAAAAGCGACCACGTGCGGCCTTTTCTTGTTCGAGGAGTAGGGGGGCGTGTCAGGCGAGAAGCGTACTCGTGTAGTGGAATGAGGGAGAGAAGGAAAAAGAATACGATTATAGCGAAGCAAAATAATAAACGATTAATGAATTCCCGATGAAAATTCCATTAACAAGCGCCGTCCGCAGCGGGGAAAAAGGGTGGAATATGGGATGGATATCGAGGAAATTCCAGCGAGAGACGGAGAGGAAGGGATTTGTGGGATGTGAATAGGAGGGTCAGCGCGGGTGAGGACCCGGAGTCCAAGTGTGAGCGTTTTCACGAAAGGGATAGGACCTAAGGACCGTTTCAATGCACGGACGCTAGCTGCGACTGAGAGAAAAGGAACCGTTTTTCATAATGGGGAGGGCTTCAAAGTAAGTGAGCTTAACTTTATTTTGCTAAAAAAGACCTTACTTTCTCAATTGCTTTACACATTCGCATAGAATTTCTTCTAAGGAAACCACATGTATCATCAAATTCTACCGACATTTCAAATATATTACGTGTATTACTAAGTAAACATGCCAAATATAAGCAATGAAATCTAGTAATTCATAATAAGAAATAACATTTGTTCCGCAATTTCCCATATGTTACGTCCAAATTTGATTGTGTGAGCACTAAGTTTAGAATAAAATAAGGATTGAAAATGGACAATTAGTTTATTTGAAGGTGACCATGTTAACCGGGTAAAACCACCAGGAGTTTTAAGATTCAAATACCCGTAGTTACATGAGATGTCCACAGTCGCACATAAAATAAATTCTCAACACAGGTTCAAACATAAAAATCTCTCATGAATCTGGATTCGCACCATAATCCAATAAGTATTTATAGTTCCGTTCTCCTCCCATCAACCTCAGTTCCGTTTGAATGCTCATACTTCCACATAGCACTACAGAATGGCTAACTGCAATACGCAAGTTAATTGCGACTCACTTCACTTCGCTCCATTTATCCTTTTAGATGTCGAACTTTCACGCTTGATTACCACACGAGCGAGCACACGCCACTGCGAAATAATTAGGGTAAAAATAAACACACTAATCAAAAGAAGGAAAACTACTCCATCGTTGGTAAAGAGTCATAGGTAATCGAGGAGTATACGTTATTGATTAATATCCGTATGCTATTCTTCTCAAATAAAAACTTTTATCGGAGCCAAAAAACGCCGCGAACTTATTTATCAATGGAAAGAATCAATACAAGAGCACGTTTATTGATCAATGCAAAATAAATACATGCACATACGTCATGAGCAGATATTAGTTCGCCTACTATTGTTGCCGTTACTTAGGATTTTAGGAGATTCAGGACTTCTCTATTCCCTCGGAAATACACAATCATGAAGCATGTTTATGAGTGGATGAAAACAGTCCAAAGGAGAGGCGATCAGAGCATCCGTAAGGACGGACGGAGGAGGAGGCAAGAAGATAAGGTGAGGACACAAAAGGAGTTTGAGGCTCTGTAAGTGTGAATGAGGCACGTTTATTGCGACCAGCACAGGAAGGACGGGATATGAGGAACGGGACCGAGAGAGTGAGAAGTTTGGGAGAGAAGAGAGGAAGAGAGAGAGATCGCGGCATGAGGATGGACTAAAGGAGACAAGAACACAGGGGGGAAGCAGAGGCGAGAGAAAAGAGGTGCTGGAGAATCCCTCCCTCTCTGTATGGAGCCAAGGTTTTGCGCCAAGGGAAGAGACCTAACCCAGGAGCCGGGGAGAAGTGAAAGGAAGACGCTCGGCCCTATTCCTCCCCGTAGGACAAAGGGAGGAGAGGACCCTACGCTAAAGGGACTCTGGACTAAAGGGGGATGAGGGAGGCGTTGAGAGTGAGTCCCTGTGTATTGCAGAACTTGGGGGAAGAGACTTGGGAAGGGGGTTACAGAGGGTAAGGGGAGGAGGTTAAAGGAATGGGAGCAGGGAGTATACGAGAGATGAGGGGAAGGGGAAAGGATTTGGGAGGGGGATAAAAGGACGCTAGACGGAGCCGAGGGAGAGTCAGGGTACAGACAGGGTTTGAGAGGTGGTGTGAGAGAGAGGGGGAATAGTGGCGTGAATGTGTGCGGGAGAGAGAGAGAGACCCTGTGCTCAGGGAGGTATTAATTAAATGCTAGAGGGGGACAATGGGGGTACGGGAAGGGCGAGAGACGTAGTAGGTTATAGGAGTGATCCTGGCCGCAGCGCATCCCTTTAACCCACCCCTTTTAAACACTCTCCTCCCCCGCTTCCCTCTCCAGGAACCCCTTTCTCCTCCGCATTACACTCTCCGGACAAACCCTGCCTCCCCCAACAGCCAATCCCTTTCGTAGACAACCCCCGCCCAACACCCCCGCACCATCCATTTCCTTTTCACCCTTTCTCTCCACTGTGCATGAAGAACCTTTAAAAGGAAAAGTGGGAGGACGGGCTGAGTGTCGGGGATTGGCGGGGGATGGGTGTTTAAAAGGGCGAAAGACGTGATGGAGGTGAGTAGTAACGGGCATCCGAGCGAGGGATGGTAAAAACAAAGTCACAGAATTTATTCGTCATATTTGAGTAATCTACATAGGTATACGATATCAAATTTTCGATCCCGCATTTATAACCCACATGTGTCAACCGCAGTTATTAATTAATTCAAAAGGTGTAAATAAAAATTTTAAGGTCTAGTGATCCACGACGGAATCTCCAATGCATGACGTCACCGTCAGTTTTTGACTTGAGCTACAGAAAGTTTACCGCGCGCCATGCGAAATTTAGGCGAAAATGATATTAAAATTTTTTTTTCGAATCTGACTCGGCGTGACACCTTGTTTTTTTGTAATCAACCATTATAATGATATGAAATGTTTTGTTATTTCGCGTTAAGATGAACATCTGTACACATGTAATCGAATTAATACGAAATATATCTCAAGTTCCATAAGAATACGTGTTAAAACAGAATTGAATTTCATAAAAATGGGTTTAAATACAAATGTTTTAATTTCACTATGATGCATATAGTTATCTTTAATAAGGGAAAGAGTGAAAAGTTTCATACAAATTTGTAAGTAGGCAAAAATCGCTCCGGCCACTTTAAAAGGGAGAAGTGTCAGAGTGGGGAGAGTAGTACATACCCAAGGGGTATATGAGGAAGGAATTGCTGGTGGCCACTCTCTCTCCTCTACGGAGAATGAACGAAACCGGGGGAAGGGGTGTGGACGGCGGGCGAAGATGAGGACTGCGGAGGGGAGGAAATAGCGAGGACTTTTATGGGGATAATCGGATGGGGGTTAGGAGAGGGTAAGGGGGGAAACACAAGAGTGGGAATTTTTAAGGGATTAAGGGGAGAATACAGCAGGCGAAAGGACGAAAAACGAGTGGATGAAGAGACCAGGACGTATAAATGCAACTTCTAACTGCATCCAATAATCTTAGCGAGGAAATGTACATCGCCTACATCATTATTATTATCATCATCTTGAGTGTTCACCCGACCAAAAGTCTTTCTAGAAGAACATTAAGGTCTAATTTTATTATTACGGTTAATTTGATTACCTCACACTGTTACGCTCTTTTTCATGGAATACTTCCTACATCCATCCATCCTTAAGAAAAAAAATGAGTTATTTGATATTCAGCATCACTATTCTGGAACTAATATTAGAAACTAGTCTAGGAATCTACATTATAATACCTTCGATAGACACTCAAACGCACCTGTCCGTAGGTAAATAAAAGCATATGCTAGGAGATTAAATTTCATTTTTAACGTCTAACGAGTGAATGGAATGGAAAGAAGCAATTATTCGTCACGCAGACAAAAAGGCCCACGTAATTATAAATTTCTGATTAGTCAGAGATAAAATGGTATCCTATAAATTGGACGATCTAACAGAAATTTAAATAGCCAACGAGACCACTTTAAAGAACCCAGTCAGCTCACAAAAAAGGAAGACAAATATATTGTGTTTACGTTGAAAGAGTCAACAAAAATTAAAATATATATTTTAAGCAAATAGTTAAGAATTGGTGATAAAGTGAATAGAGGTCTAAAAGTGCAAAGGCTGAAGATGGCACTGTAAGAAGGAATTCCGGACCAACTAACTAGCATTGAAGACAACGGTCATTTCATCGTTAAAAAGTCAAATATCGGCGATAAAGACAAAAAAAAAGAAAACACACGTTTTAAACATGGGTATTTCATTCATCAAAGACAACATTCTCAATAGACAAAGAAAAGAACACAGGTAATATGATAATCAAAATATATACCCACTGCACAGGTGAAATTAAAACGGATAACCAGCTGAGGCGGGGATTACTTAAGGTGAGCTGGTGCGATACATAATGAGAAGGATATAGGATACGATTCGAAAGAGCACTTGACGCCGGCTCCAGTCTACAGAGGAGGAATGGAGGGCATTAAGAGGCAGAAAGCAGCAAAGAAGACGGAGGGATGAAATGTGAGGGTGAAACAAAAAGCAAAGAGGTGTCAAGTGACGGAGAAAGAGGGAGAGAGGTAGGAGCGCCATGTAATGAACGCAAAGGGCGCCGACAACCAAGGATATTGTATTATGTTGAGGAAATTGAGAGCAATGAAGCTTGATTTCACCTGGTAATGAATGACATTACGAGGGAAATGAGAAGACAAGGAGGGAGTCAAGAATCGGGAATAAAGAAGAGGAATGAGAGAAAGCAGGAAGAGAACAAATGCAGTCGAGAGGCGAAACTGCGAAAGGAGAAAGGAAAAGTCGAGGAATGCTTCAAAAAGGAGATGATATCATCATTAAGGCTGACAAAGGCGTCGTGCCTGCCAAGAGCAATTGCCATGGCAACAAAAATAAGACCCCAAATTGATAGTCACATAATATTATTATCATCATTATTATTAAGGTAATCTACCAGTTAAGGTAGGTTTAAATGGAAGTGGGTAAACATTCTACAGATTTTTTTGTGGGCATATTACTTTGCCTCCCCTTAATCTCATCCAGAAGTTTCACATAAGATGAAAACTAAATATTTATTTTGCTATGATCAAGGTCATCATTAAGGAAGTCGAAACAATAGCCGGTTCCTAACAAATCACCGTGAACATTAATAAGGTGATACAAGAATACTCCGGCGTATGTCGCTTGTTGTTCGGTGTCAGTCCGGCGATTCGTGACCCTTGCTGATCACTCTTTCTAGGGAAATTTGAAAATTTTCCAATTCCCTACAAAAATTGACCAGCAAAGGTCATGAAACGTCGGACTGGCATTGAACAACACGCAGCATACACCCGTATATTCTTAAATCTTCTCATGAGACGCGAAAGCTTTTTTTACTTTTTTAGCTTAAAAGGTTTTTTAACTTTTTAAATTTTAACTTAAAGTTAAAAAGTGGCTTAATGGGACAAGAATATTAGGTAACTTTCACAATATGATTCCTTATGCCCCTTTACACTACAAAAATCGTGGAAAACTGTAGCATTTATTGCGAAAAAAGATGGATGTAAGAAGTGCGCATGCCCTTACCGTAACAACGACACGAATAAGAATAGTGCGAGTTCCAGGAAGAAAGAACAAGGAAATCACAACCAACACGGAATTTGTTAATATGCTAATTCCAAAGTAATTGGCTCTGTATTTTTCCACCAGTACTTCCGTAAGATAATTAAATTGAGAATAGAGTAATTAAATTTCGTAAGATAATTAAATTGAGAGAATCGCGTAGGGAACTAGGATCGTATTTAGAAAGCAACGATCACCAAATAAATCAATAATGCAGCACCTACATGTCTTCACTAGGACATGCGTATGGTACAGGTATTTTTTTAAAGGACTTATATAGGGTCATCATCATCACTGGTCGCTCAATACGAAGGTAGGTTGACTGCAGTCGTTAATCCTTCCCAATCTAATGCTAACTCCTTTACTCCCTTATAGTTCTTCTTATGTTTTTTTCCTTTCTATTTGGTCTATGTATAATCCCCTGACCTTTCTATAAAGACTTTTTCCTCACATTTTCCTTCAATTATATTCCTCAAAAACACATTGTGCCGCAGACTGTGCTCAATCCATCAGGTTCTTCTTTTGTGCATAGTATTCTAATATGGCCCTTTCCTCTTCTACTCTTCTGTATACTTCATTTCTTACTTTATCCGTCTATTTGATATTCTAAAATAGGAACTTGAACCAAAAATTTGTTAAACCATCGTCACATGTTAAATTAAATGGGTGGATAAAGGCCGAGCCACAAGCCAAGAGAAGAGGGAAGTTGAGAAGGGACAGAAGTGTGAGGAATGAGAGAAGAGGAGACAGTATGCGAGGGTGAGAGAAAGAGAGAAGGACGAAAAGGTGTATGTGTGTGAGAGAGGAGGGGATTAAGGTTTAAGGATACAGGGACCAGAATGCCGGAGAGGACTCGGAAAGGGGGATATTAGGGGGTGGGTAGACCCTGGTATCGCACACATGATGGGGAAGGGAGAAAAAAAATTAAGCACATTAAGGTTTAAACGCACCGTTAGCCCGACTACAGAGAGGGTAAGGTCGACATAGCGACGGAACCAGAGAGAGAGGACAGAAACACAGGAGAAGGGAGAAGAAAGAAAGAATAAAGAAACGGAATGGGAGAGGAAAAAAGTTTTTAGCTGGGCGCAATTGTTTGCTCCACCTGGGACCTCATGCCCACTCAATGATGACTTGAGGAGTGTAATCAGGAGGCATGGAAAAAAATGAGCAACAAAAAAAACAGAAAAAAACCGTGGTGTTGGGGAAGGCAAAAGAGGATGGAAGGACGGATTGGATGGGACGTCGGCAAAAAAAATTAAATAAAACAGGGCGGAAAAAACGAGCTTTGGTGTTTATAAGCGCTCTTAAACGCGATTGATGGACGAAGCGGAAAAAAGGACGCGCGGTGCTTTTTCGGTATAGTCGGTAAAAAACAAGACGTTATTTACGTTTACGAGTAACAATGAATGCCACCTGATAAGAAGAAACCCTCTGTTCAACTCGACTGAATTAGATTCAGCATTTGTTTTTGCTACTACTCCCCTGATATTCGAGCGTTGAAAACCTGAGAAGGTAAATGTGTCCTCAATAACCCCCACTTCTTAGGCTGATAATTTTCTTAGGGACTACCTATAAATTCAGCGTAAAAGTACATCACGAAAGAAAAATTTAAGCCAGTCCCGCACCACGATAGACGTATTTACCGAAGACTTAAAAGACACAAATGGAGGATCCAATGATAGATACCACTAATAAGGAGAAGCTAAAATATCGTCACAAAATATAATTTTAAAAATTAGCAAAAAAGAAATTTACATTGAACATTTAACGTAGATTTACATAAGTTTACATTTAAAAACATTTACCCATCATAATTAAATAACATATATTTTAAATTAAATATAAGTAAGTACACTTCTGAAACGCAGTCGAATATGTTTTTGGATATCATAATATATAAATTTGACGACCTTAAATTGAAAAATCCACAAAAATAATGTAGAAAACAGAAAAAGCCTGATTTAGCAAATCTGAATTTAATTAGGTACAGTAAAGGCTCAAATCTACTGAAATATTCGACGATTTCCTACGATTAATATACAAGGTCACAAAAATTAAATCAATTTTTCAATGAGAATCCGAGTAATGGGCTGTTTATCATGTAAATATTTATGTCACAGTTATTTCAGGAGTATGTAATTATGTCTGTTCTTTATAATACATATTATATTAGGTTTTCAGTTTTGTTTTTACTCAATATAAATTCACAATGTCATGTAAATATACTTTTACTGCTTGGAACTGGATTGGACTGTGTAATTTTCAAGTAGAAATTTTATAGTTACCTGTTACAGCTGTAATCAAACCATAAATTTTTACTTTAACGTTACAGCTATTTTTGAGCATGTAATTATTATGTCTGTTTCTATGTAACTTTTGCATTACGTTTTCATTTTGTTTTTATTTAATATCTATTCAAAATGTCATGTACGTTATACATTTTGAGTTTAAGCTACAGCAGTAATCAAATTATTTATTTTCACTTCAATGTCACAGTTATTTTCGGAGTATGTAATTATGTCTGTTCTTTATAATACATCTTATATTACGTTTTTATTTTTGTCTTTACTTAATATAAATTCACAATGCCATGTAAATATACTTTTTCTGCTTGTAACTGGACTGGACTGTGGAATCTTCAAGTAGAAATGTTATAGTTACCTGTTACAGCAGTAATCAAACCATCTATTTTTACTTTAAAGTTTCAGCTATTTTTGAGCATGTAATTAATATGTCTGTTCCTATGTAAATTTTGTATGACGTTTTCATTTTTTTCTATTTAATATTTATTCAAAATGTCATGTACGTTATATATTTGTTGCTTTTAGGGGTATGTACCCAGAGCATTGAATAAATCTCTTCTATTCTAAAGCAAAACAGACACTAGAACATATTTAACAAAGCCCATGTACACAGCAATGTGTGATAAATATATTAAACTTTTGCATTAGGACCGGAGTCCACTTCTTACTATCTCGGTGATTTTTAAAGAACCTATCTTTGGTAATAAAAAATAAAAATGGCCAAGAATGGGAAAATATGTTTACAGGAGATTGGGCGATAAATCAGAGGATAGCTTACGCTCGGTACAGGGATAAAAAATGAGTACAAAAAGATCGTGAAAGAATGCAAGGAAATTTTTGTATTGATGAGAATCGGAAAATGCGGACTGAATTTATAGGCACCTACTAGAAATCTGTTCAGCTAATGGGCAAAAGGGTGCTGCGAGGTTATAACAGAGATGAACGCAATGGATCAGGGTCGTAAAATTGTGGGTCAAACGCTGGTGGAGATAATAATTCGACGATATTTAGAGCAGGCATGAAGAAGTTTGGTAATAGCTAAGATGCCAAAAGATCAATTGGGAAGAAGATGTAGATGCGGCTGAGGGAGTGACAGCATAAATAATTTTGAAAATCGGAAGCCTGGAAGATTAGCTTATCAAATGTAGAAGTGTGAGTGTAAGCTACTAACGGATCTTTCACTTGAATTGCATTTATGTTTAAAATATTTTTTAGGACTAAAGGCTAGGAGGAATTTGATAATTGTGTATTTTTTCCACAGGATTCAAGGAATAATAATTAGCCATTGTCCTTGTGACTCGTCCAACAAAAGTACTTGATAAAATAATTAACAGGCAGATTTTGACTGACTCTCGGGGGTCACTGCGGGTCACTGCCGGGCTGGGAAGAAAGCGTTTTAAAATAATCGTCGATGAAACCTCCTCAAACGAATCGCAACAATGATTCCGGCACGTGGAAGCACACACACCGGTCATTACCCACCACCCAAAGGTGGACGGACATTATACGGTTGCAGGCCGTGCGAGCCTTTGGTCCGGAAAACAGTAGTTGAAGCCATGGGATGAGAGAGCTAGCCATAGGACGGATCTCGGCACAAGAAAGCCACAAGGATCCCAAACGGGAGCCCTGAACGGAGAAGGGGTAGATGTGAGGAGACGGGAAGGTGGAGGGAAAAACGGCGGAAGACTAGCAACCGCGCTCTCAAAGGATACGCATTTCACACCCTTTGTACACGGGAGGGGCACGCAATTTGCAACTGGGAGGGCAGAGAGGTTGTTCTGCGGCGATCAGTTTAAGCGCAGCCTATTTGCCCTCCCCTTATCGCCCCCCCCCCCGCCCCCTTCACCCCTAAAAGCCACCCCTCAAGTTCCCAGAATGTGACCAAGGATGATGGGTCCACGATGCGGCCCAGAGGCGGGCCCAAAAGGGGTAGGGGGAGGTCCAATAACCTGCTCAGGGGGGAGGGGGGGAGGTAGAAGAGGTGCGTTTCTTTAGGCACGTGGACGCTCAATATTTCCCTCTCCCATCTCCCACGTCCAACATCCAGGCGCTTCCGTCGGCTTGACGTCGCATTCTAGGCGAACGGAGATTAATTCGGGTGGGGGCTCGGTCGAGTAGTGGCTAGACAGGGAGCGGAGACTGCCGAGAGCAGGGGGCGACAATGAGGCAACGGTAGCTTTGTAGGGACGAAGGGAATTCCTTAGATGGCGGATGTGCAAGGGTTAAGAAAAAAAAGGGTTAACGTCATTCGTGCAAGCATCAAGGAAACTCAGCAAAGAGAGACAGATTAGTGTTGGCGTAATTTCCCACGGGCGGCTATATTTCCTTAAGAGGACTTGAACAGAGATCTGATGGCCGGCCATCTATAGGGGAGGCAGGGGAATGGCCCAGAATTTGGAATTTTAGGATAAGGACTGTACAAAAACCTACCAATCAAGTGGTAGAATACCCAAATGAATTGAATGAAAATGGAGCCCTCGAGGAAAATTGTCGCCGAGTGTATTAAAGAAAAAAAATCTACTAGGATTCCTACTTTTATTTTCCAAATTCTATTCTTTTGTGGCCTAATTATTAATTCGATGCCCTGATGGTGTTTTTAAAAAGATAAATGTTAACAAGATATGAAGGGGTGATGGCATACAGCGGGGACCACTGTAGATGTAGTTGTTATTCACTTCGTCGCTGCTATTCATGTAGTGAGCTCTTTCTTTTTCGCAGTAATTCTGCCATTGTGGCAAGAAACATCTTTGACTTGAAATGACTACTTGGTTTTATAAGTTTCCGAGTAAAAAAAGTGTATCTTGCACTTTTCAGCACCCTCCCGGAATACAGCATGCGGTTCTTACGCATGCACAAATCAAAAATTAAGTTAAACCACTTATCACCAGAAGTAGCAGTTGTCAATTGGTTCACTGCAGATCTCCACTCAATTAGTATCCCACAGAACCATTTCACCCCTTCATAATTCTTAACTCTAACATCCCCCCCAAGATTCTCTTGATGTTATAATACCTAACGGTTTGATTCTCTAGTGAACAAACAAACATCTTTAAAAAAATTAAAAATGGAAAAAGAACAAGCTAACTTTATAAATAAAACAGCTATTTCAGAGCACCCGAAAGTATCACATCCGATATTGCCTTAATTTATATCAAACAAATTCTATAGCATGTGTTATACTACGGTGTAGGGTCCATTCGCAGCTCATCCCCACTCTCGTCAATCTGCAGCAACCACACGACCTGATACGATAACACTGGGGAGAAAAAAAACACTGCAGTAGCAAGAATAATTTTTACACTAATCACCATGCAAATACAGGAAGTTCCTTTAACGCTAACGCTCGACACGATCTAGGGATTTCACGTCCGGTGACTAATTTCAAAACTGAACAGACCCCAAATGAAAAAAATATAGATATTCGAAAGAGATTTTTACACTCGCTTGACCGACACACTGGATAAAACAATTTGTTTCGGAAAACTGCAACAGCGTGACGTTTAACACAGCGCGCCGTGCACCTTCTGCCGGGTCAACCGGAATAACAAAAACAAAGCGCCGTCGGGTGAAGGGATAATTAAAAAGGACTTTTCAACCGACCGATCCGGGGCCCCATTTTTGCGAACCCGACAACTTTTCGCTATTCATCACCCCGGCAAATTAGTTTACGCGAAAAATTGGAACGCCCAGCGATGAGTTCACAATACGTAATTTAAACCCCAATTTCGCTTGATTGTTTCCCCCCGGATGCATTCTTCAAAATAATTGGCCGAAGGAGAGCTGGCGAAATCCCGAATAGGAATTAAACAAAAAAAAGAACCCCGAGAGGAGGAAAAAGCAACAAAAATGAAACAAAAATGCAACACAACGTGGATCCCCGGCGGTGCACACAGTCCATGAAAATTGGATCGAATGTGCATCAAAAACATAAATGTACGAACAAATGAATGAATGATAACGGTGTCGGGTTTTTTCGTCGACACCATTATTTTATTTTATTTTCCACACACCCTATCCTCTAAAATATAATTTCCTTTTATTTTCCACTCACCCTATCCCCTAACTCTTCCTATTCTACCTCGCCACTTTGCAACGAAAAGAAGAGACGTAAACATGACCTTAGCCGTCGAAGCACGTTAAACTAAAAATAATAGAAGATCAAGAGACGTAATGCAGGAGTAAAAAACCCCACCGATGCGTAAAAGGAATTGGTAAATAAACCAAACCAAAGCGTTACAAAGCAACCGAGAAGAGAAATTGATGCCGCTGAGGTCATTTTTCTTAACGTGCAGTTTCCAGGGCCTGCAGACCCACAGTGTGTCGTCGTCTTTATTTATCAAGCGAATTTAGGACTCAGTTCATTCTTACAATCAAATCGTTCTTTACAATGCACAAAAATTCATGTCCTGGGTGGTGAAAAACCCACCCAGGCAAGATTAGCGACCTCAGAATTAGAAGGCTAGGACTTTACCCCGTCGCCACCGAGGCCAGTGTGCTGACAGGGTTATTTCTGCTGTTATGTTATGCAGAGTGAGTCGCTTTCCGTGTACCAACTTCCATTTAATAATGCGTACAGCTTTTAAATGCACCAAAAACGAAGGAAATTCATCGACTGCAGCTACTTGTACAACAGATGGTTAGTTTTTTGTGAGGGCAACCGAAAATATCTGTCATTTGCGCCATAAAGATAGGTAACGTAACAGCCTTGTACAAAGGTGATATTGATGACTAGTTGCTATAGCAAAGGTTAGTTATCCCTGAAAATCCTACTTACGCATGCAAGTAAATCTCTGAAAATACATATTTATGGCAAAACATTTCTAATGCAGAATACAGTCGTCTAAAAACTGCTGGCTATGTTTATAAAAATGTCGCGATTGGTCCATGACCTAGGCCCGAACACTCAGCTGAAAATAAAATTCGTTAGGTGAGAAGACATTTCCTTTAGAATTTTATGTTATTTCACAGATTATGCGTGCAACAACACGAGTAAGACGGCTCATTTTCCGAACAGGCAGTTCAATCCAGTCATTCATGCACACATCGAAGGGTATAAAAACCTAGCGGAAGAGACACACAACCATTTCTCGCCCTTTCCATAGCATCAGGAGCAGAGACCGACGGAAAGGGGCAAGAATAACGCGACGGTGGAAAAAGAGACGTACAACACGGCATTAATGGAGCAGATTTCATTTCCGTGGATCGCATTAAAAAAAGGAAAAAGTGACCAAAAAAGCACACCTACACACACAACCCCTTAATTAAAACCCCTGACGCGACACATGGGGTAAAAAAAAACTCCAGCCCGGAATCTGGCCATGCTACGACATGGGTGAGCGTGTGCGAGAGTAGAAGAGAGAAGAAGCGAAATGATGAAAAAAATAAACGCGAAAGAAAGGTCGAGAAAAAATTCATTGCGAAAGAGAGAGAGAGGAGAGACATACAGAGAGAGGGTAGCGGTGAAAAGAGAAAGGATAAAAAAATTACACGAGACAAAAAAAGAAAACATTTTTGAAAAAAGTGAAAGAAAACCACGGACGAAAAGAATTTTAAACGGAAAAACCTTCCCGGGGCGGGGGTGCTCGCGCACACATTCCCGCTGCCGTAACAGCTGTGAAATGACTATAATTGAGAGAACCGTACGTAAAAATTTAACAATTACATCGGACCGAAATCCTCGTAAAAAGAAGTGGGAGAGGGAATTCGAGAGGGGAGGAAAGAAGGGGGAGGAGGGAATAGGGGTGTCTGCGGTGGGAAGGGGTTTCAAAAAGGGAGAATAGGGCCCTGCACGGTACTGGAGCGGAGATGAGAATATACAGGGTTTCTGAGGTCCCCCTTCCACTATCTCTCGGGGAAAAGGGGGGTAGGGACATTCGTACAGGGGGTGAAACGAGGATGAGGAGGTCAGAAAAGGGCAGGATTGTGGGGAGGGTGGTAGGGTTTAGAGGAAGGAGGAGAAACGGTGTCGTAGGACGAAAGCATAAATTACTCCGGGAAGGGTTATAGAGAGAGAGTGGTGCGGGTGTGGTGAAGGGGGGTGCGAGGGGGAAATGGCAGGGGGCGTCCTTCGGCATTGAATGGGACTGCAAAAAAAAACGGTATTTCGCCTGTGCTAGTACTGCAGCGGCGACAAAACTCTCTCCCTATCCCATGCCCTCCTCCCTCCCTCCACCCCCACCGAACACCTCTCCTGCCCCAAAACCAACTCATTCCACCGCCCCCACCTCAAAACTCTCGATCCTCAACCCCTGACATCCCCATGGAGCAAGAGGAACGCCACTCCCGTCCCACACAGACAGAGAAGGGTTGGCGGAGAGAAGTGGTAACGAAAAAGAATACATGACGAAAATGGGAACGCATACTACTCAGGGTACCATTATAATGACTACTGCATAAATGAATTTCAGGTCCATGGTCAGTACTGCCAAAAATATCAACAAAACTAATTGCTGTTAATACTTTTCAATTCAAAACCTTTCGTGCAGGATACGCAACAATCCGTAAGGCACGCCCAGAACGCATGAATAATGCAAATCGAGTAAAATAATGGAGACTGACTTCCATGTTTTACCAACACAATACATATTGACCCCAAAATGAAGATAATTGCCAGAAAAAGTAGGCTGAAACAAAAAAAAATAAACTCATCCAAAATGTATCCTATTTCCGTGCCTTGGAGAGAGTTAAGTAAGCAAAATTTCGCGAAAATGTCTAAATTCTTTCCAAGGCGCACGGAAGCTCTTTTTGCTACACCTTGCACCGTGAACATGTTTAAAAGCCGAAACAGAAAAAAAGACTGCTCCCCACTTCTGAAGGGCATAAAAACGAGAACGAAATCAACCACGAACAACTCTTATCGAATTATTTCCCACAGACGATAGAAACGGCGACTGAAGGTGCGATTTCATCCGCAGGAGAAACATGACCATTCAACCTAAACTACGTGCCATTCAGAGGACAAAAATGCGACGCATTCAGAAGTTCAAATAAATAACACAAGTAGCCAAAGTAATTAATGAAGGTTGATCCGGGAGAAAAAACGGGAGTAATATGTGTAATCTGCGGGGGACATTATCCGGGAAGTGTCCATTCCAAGAAAACTGCCTGCTAATGTTCCAAAGATGCAACGAACAGAAGAGCATAACTCGCAAATCTCTCCTTATTTTTGCACTCTGATTCCCATACTTTTACGTTCCTTAGGAATACTTTCGGCGTGTTTTCTGTTAACTTTTCATACGTTATTACGCCAAATGAAGAAATAACAGACGAATGCCTGCATATTATCATAAGGACAAATATATTTCGCCGCTGTCAGGAAAAAAATAATGAAACGTTTCAGAAAACTAAGGCACTAGTGCTTGCTGCCTAGAGAACGTTTAGAATTCCACACGTTAGTCTTACTTGCTCATCTAAAAAATCTCAACTTTCTTTAAGGTGATATATTGTCCTTTTAAGTTTTCCAGCAAAAAAAACTGCCATTTGGCGCCGATAACCATTTCCCTACGAGAACATGCATAAAAACACTCAATTTCGACTTGCACCATTCCTTCTCCCTAGACCCGCTCCCATTGGGAGTCACCTATTTCCCAAAAAAGAAACACAAACGCGAATGTAATGCGCCTCTACAACAGACGATATTATCAAGTAACGCTCGAACGATTAAGAAAACACAAAGCACACCACCCCTCCGCACTAGTCGACCCGGAGCCAGACAAGTAACCACAGAACCGGGCAGGAGCCCTATTTAGCAAGGAATGGGAAATTTCGAGCTTCGAAAATGAACAAAAAAAATTGGCATGCTCGAAAATTCTCAATAGTTGCCTTGGAAAATGCGAGGTTGCCGAGATTGTGACGCATTATCACCCATATAGCCGAGTTTCAGTAACAGTGCGGAGTCCTAACTAAATCCCAGAGGAAGACACAAAATAAATAAACGATGAATATTTTCATCAATTAATTCCAAGTACGGCCGGTTTTCAGGTCATTCAGGTGTCGCCTATGTGACAAATCAGGTCGTATATTTAAGTAATAAGTGAAAAAATGCATACATAGTTTATTCATTTTGTGACCATGAATTTCCACCATGTTGAGCAAATTCAACGAAGCCTTCAGGGGAAGAGACAGAAGAGGTGACGGAGATGACGAAAGGAAGAGAAGATGAAGACGGGAGAGGAAGGAACGAAAACCGTGGGACAGAGGAATAGAGGGTGTCGGGAGCTTGCGAAGCAAACGGCACGGACATTTGGCACGGAATGAGGTAAAACGAAAGGGGTGGTGTGCGCTGGGATGACGGTCGGAGGGAGAGAAGCGAGCAGCAGGGACGGCCGGAGGAGATCCGAAATGGGATAGGAGACGGTCATGATGGCGAGGCATTAAGTGCATTCCTCCAGGACAGTGGTCACTATCATTGCCCGAATTTACAGCCTCATACAGGGGGTGGGAACGGAGGCTAAAGGGATGGGACACACACCAGACTCGGGGTCATATTCCCTCCTCTCTCCTACTCCCCTTACCTTCTCTCCCTTCCCTTATACCTCCATCTTGTCCTAACGGCTCCCTCCCTTCATCTTCTGCTCCTTCCTACCGGAACCGGAACGCATCTTGCGGCCAAAACGTAAACGCACTTTCATCTGGCAATGACCCCTACCCCCTATCCGCCAACTCTTGCCTAATTGTCCTCCTCTCCCTTTTCACTTCGTCCTGAACAGGGCTTCCCTCATTCTCAGTTCCATTTCCGTTGAGCAATTATCGCCGTTATCTTCCTCTCTGCACTCCAGAACTTTTAATTAATTCGACGCAAACAAAGACGTTCGAGTAAACATTTCAATAACGTAAAAAATTCCATTTTAATACACTCATCTCTTTGTCAAAATTCGCCTTTTTTTTAATCAAAATAGGTTATGAATGGCAAGAAAAGATTGTGGGCCGTCGACACATACCAAAATCCTAAACCTACCTCCCAGTAAAGGTACTTCCTTCCAATAACCCCCCTGTTTTTCCTTTCCTCCTGGGAAATTAATATGTTTTCAACTTTTCGATTACAATTTTGGAAATTCAAGCGGAAACAAAGGAAAATAGTCGGTAGAAAGTTATATGATCGCACTGTTAGGACAATTCAGCGTACTTTTGCGCATATTTCGATATGTAGTCTACAAAAATTACACAATAACCCCCCTGTAAAACTATTCTCAAACTCGTCTAAACCTTCTCGAGAGAACACCGCTATCTAAAATGCATGTCACCTCCGCGGTATCTAATTACCCCGCTTACAAATTACGGTAAGAATATAACTCGCGTTCTAGCAACGATTTCAACAACGAAAATCGTAAAAATGCCACATGCAGAATATCGATTTTTGTTAAGCAGTTTTCTCGACAAATTTTGCAAGTATGCCTAAACGAGTTACACGATAGGGCTACTGTAAAGGTTTTCCTCATTCTCGTTTCCCTTACCACGGAGCATTCATCGCCCTTTCTTCCTATCCAACCTCTACTTTCCCTTCCGTCAGCAACGTTTTCGATCTTCCCTACCCCCGCAAACGACCCCCCCCCCTCGCAAGACCCATCTCATCCGACTCCAGAACACACGACTTTACGATTCAACCCCCATAATATCTAACTTGATTATTTGCCAAAGCATTCCGATCGGTTTCAATCCCGAACATACACACATAAATGGGAGCGAGTGGACCTCACCACCCGAAGTCACATTAATACGTTCGCTATTCCCGACAAAACGTTTGGCAACTAGACGTATGTACTCCAGCTGGGTGAGTTGCTGGAGCGACAATTCGGGAAAATTTATGCACGAACGATTGAGTTTCTGCCGATTCAAGCTTGACGCCGATGAGATCTAGAATGAAACAATTAACGACAACAAGCTATATTTGTATGTTCCTCTGTTCGTCTAGAGAGCTCCACGTTACAGACAGACCGCATGACGCAGTAAAACACAATGGAGGTGAGGAGGGAATTTTTCCCCCGAAATTTTACATTAGTACTTATCCAAAAGTGACCGATAATCGAATGTTTGGCACACTTTCAGTGTTTTCCCAGCCTTGATTTAATGGTCACCTGGCATAAATACTCAGGCCAGCAGTCATAATGCCATCGGGACAAAATCACACAAAGACTAGTGCAGCCCAACAGAAGGGGGTATTGGCCTCCCACTGATATAACACCGGTAAAACATCACTCATCAATGCACATAAACTGCGATGCCCCCGTTGGTCATCCCGGATCACCGGAGGATGAAGAGCAAAGAGTCAGAATGAGAGGATATAACTAATCAGCAAATTAAAAACCCGAGAGGATAACAGAGATATTACACCACTACCAACTACAAACGTAAACGAGTAAGAAACGTAACCATGGATATGAGACTACACTATGAAGTAAAGCAAATACGGAGGAGGATCACAAAATATAAACTGCAACAGACTGGACTTTCTCATATTTCCGGAAACATACATGGGATTGAGATAACTAATACTCCTTATGATATCCTTCCTCCCCACGTCACCAGCGACTTCGATCCGGCTGCATAACGACTTGAGACGAGAAAGCAATACGTATGAAAACATTAGTGTGGGTTGTTGCACTCAATGGTTAAGAGAGGATCAGAGAAGAATACATTCAAAACCTGCGTAGAATGCTAAAGGCTTTATGGCCGGACAAAGTGAGATACAAGGAGCTATAAAAAAACTGAAGACGAAAACAAAGAACTCTACGGAGCAACACACGCAATAAAATAACAACGGTGAGTTTGGCTGACCCTGAGACACGACGCATTCGCTGGAAACACACTGAAAGGGAAAATGAAAGAGAAACACCCACGAGGAAGACCGAGCGACATAAACGAAGCGGAGTCTGAGAAAGGTTCCGGGTGCACAACTAAAATGCATATAAAATACGGATTTTCTAGATAGAAGAGGTAAAAGCTCATGACATAATTAGAACTTTACTGGACGGTCTGGCATGAGTATATTCTTTATATATATTCCTCGGTCCAAAGAAATAGAAGAGGGAAGGTAAATGTGGGCATGATAAATGAGGGTATGGTATTATACACTTGAGCAGATAGAGAAGTAGAGCAGAAGTGCGAGCAAGAAGAGTTAAAACGCTCTGGGAAAATAAGTAATTCCTAACGAAGAGGAAAGTGCAAATTAGATGGGTAACTTAACATTTTGGAGAAATGCCCTGAAGCACATTCAGGAGGAATCTATCAATAACTTATAGAAAGCATCCAAAAGCGACATACTTTTTTAAATAAAGTCAATGACGATGATCAACCGACAGATAAGTACAAGAACGATGCGCTAAAAAAAAACCACCTCAGTACCTCGAAAAATCAAAACAAGCTAGCGAAAATTCTCTCATCACACTTCTGCACACTCATGGCTAAAATATGATATAAAACATGAAAATATTGCGTAAAAGAATTTCCCAGGCGTCACTTGGAATAGACTCTCAACAAGGCTCAAACTACCTTAGCACGTTCGAAACGAAAATATTATTCAAAGCTAATGGCGATAATACGTAATAACTGTAACTTAGCAAGAAGAGATTCGTAAAACTTTCATCCCATATCCCAGGTCTCTACAAAACCCTGCTAACCTTTCCCATGGAGTGCTCCCTGACGACCCCTTCACGTATGCCGCGAGGAGACAAGAGAGTAATCTCCGAGGGTAATACGTAGATCAAGCCTCCACTATCACCCTGTGTAGGCATTGCTCCCTTTACTCGGTCGGCGTCGCTCGCTTTTACCCACCTTACCCCCTGCACCAATACCGTGCCCGCCTGCCGACCCTCGCTCACTGCTATAAGCACCGCGCATCAACATTCCTCACCGGCACCCTTCCTTCCCCACCACCTCGGCGAGGTGGGGAGGCCGCCCTCTGCTTCCCTTTAACGTCCCTATATTGCCTAGAGCTCCGAAACCACACCACCATCTCCTTAACACCCCATGCCCTTATTCTTTTGGTCTCCTCCTCAGCCCTCCGGTCTACATGCAACGCACAATGAACGAGCTTGTAGAGCTGTGCGATGTTCGAATTTAGGTATCGCATCGCGATATCAACTCGGTATCGCAAAATAGGAGACACGTCTAGGTAGTCTACCGATTACGGTAGGTTACGATGAAGGTATTATGATAATTGCCTTATTGAAAGAAAAAAAATTGCAGTTACCACAAACTTTCATCCCACCGCCACCAAGGCCGGAAAAAATTTAGTCGCAGTCGGTAGGATTCGAACCTACGAATATGATTTCAACTCAGACGCCTTAACCACTAGGCCTCGACTGAGGTAAGCAATCCCACAAATCTTTTGCAGTCGCAAGCACCTTACTTCATGACATGGAATTTTCTTCAGGACGGCTATCTGTCTCGCCTCTCTCCATCACTTCATATCCTCATAGGTTTTATCTCACATTACATGATACCGAATATTGCCATGAATTCGTATTTATGCCACGCATCACAAAGGTAATGCTATGTATAGAATATTTCTCAATTACATGTCCATTTCAGTTGGTTTGAGGAACTTGAGAAAGTGACTTCATTGCGAGTAAATAGATTTATATCTCGTCATCATCATCATTAGTTGTAATAAATCCGAAGATTTGTTTGCAGCAGCTCTGCATTCCACTCCCCTCTCTGCTAACCGCTTCATTCCTTACTGTAGTTCACCTTTCTTCCATAATTTACTTTGACGTCCTTCATTTCCTCCATGATTTGCCTGATATATATATGTATGTAGAGGAAAGAGAAAAGATGACCCCGATACGGCGAAGATAAGGAGGGAATTCCAAATAAAACATTGGTTGAGGGAATACCTAATGATGGTAGGCATGCATCTGCAAATTGTTAAATGCTCTACCGCTCGTTCACCCCACTCCATCGTCTGAATCAACGGACAGAAGTTATTTGAAAATAAAAACCTGGAATGCGACATACATGGTGAAGATAACTTGAATATTATTGCATGTTGCAAATTTGGCACGTTCATTCAGCGACACACTAATTGACTAAAATATTTCCCATTCAAGTCACATACACATGGCATAACGTGCTGGAACCGCATATTTCATGACAATTCTAACCCAATTCAAATCGCTTAATTGCCTACGTACCTATCGAATACCACGAGATATAGCATGTCGCACGTCGACGTATCGAAGAGCTCGAAGGCTCAACATCGCAATAAGATACCTAATGAATATCGCACATCACAGACGATGCATAGTCGTATCGCACAGACCAAACGAGTGAGCCAACCTTCAGTCTCCGCCTTCACCACATCGGCCCTGCTCCGTAGACGCACCTTGTCGCAAGCTCAACATGCCAACGGCTCACACACACATTCACTACCTACCCTTAAAACCCCTCCGGGAGAAGGGGGGGGGGAGAATTGCCGTGAGGGATCAGAGGGCGCGGTGGGTAGGACAGGATAGCAGAGCTGGAAGCGAGAGAAAGGGAGAGAAACGAATTAACACGACGGCGACGAACGCCATTCGCACCGACGGGATGGGTCCGTCGTCCATTTACAGAAACGGTCGTGGCTGAGGATGGGGGGGGGGGGGTTCGGAGGTAGGGGGAGGGGGAGGAGGGGCAGGAAGGAGAGTGCCTCCACGCGGGGCGATGTCCGCGCGATAACGCACTGCGACGCGAATAATAAGTTTGTTTCGGAAACTCGAGATGATCCAATGGATAGCGAATATGTACAACGAGGAGGTGGAGGACATCTGAGGCAAGGAGTCTACGACTACATATGTAATACTTACTTCACTGCAAACCACCGTCAGGGCGTGTGGCAAGGGAGTGTTAGGACAACAACCATGAGGAAATTAGTGATAATAACAAAAACAGCGTGACACAAACGTAAGACACATCATCAACATACAATTAACCTCTCCCCCCTCTTTTTCCTTATTCCCTCCCCTTTTATGGCTGGTGTGCCCTAACACCCCCTGCCACACACCTCTGCGGCGGCTTGTAGAGTAGTATGTAGATGTAGAATGGAGGGAATAGAAAAAAGAAATGGAAAGAACCAAAATTTATACGGTCTTGATTGTGTTTTTAATGGTAGCGATCTGATTTTGTAGTATCCACTAATTGAGCGCGGGAGGGAGTACTTTCTGTTGCAATTAGTTCAACAGTGTATCAATCTTATTTTGTCGTTTCTGTCAGTTCTAGAGAAGCGTCTACATAATTCCCTTCGAGCCACCTTTTACGTGTGTGGCAGGAGATGTTAGGACACTACTCATGAAAAGGGAGGAATACGGAAAAGAAGTGCGGAGGGGACGGAGGAGTATCATATGTAAACGATGTGTCGTAAGTTAGTGTCAGGATGTTTTATTCACTAATGGTGCCTGAAAAAAAGGAATTTTCTTTCCAATCAGTTCCACTACGTATCTCTCTTATTTTTTCGCTTCTATCAGTTCTAAAGACATAGGGCGTGGTTAAAATAACATCCTCCAAGTCATCCTGATGCGCACCTGATCTGCATTTTTCAAGTTATTCTAAACCAGTGTATAGCCTCTTGAGTATCCAGTGGCTTCCGAGGAAGTCCTTCCTACGTCAATGTCACATTCTCTACTCGCTTGCAGCAAATTTCAACATAACGGCAGTATTCTTTAATATTTTCTTTACTTCGCGTACTAAAACCTTTACGCAGAATCCCTAAGTCATGGAGTATCATCTTATCGCATCCCGGAGCAACATAAGAGTGCCAAATATGTTTGTAACCTTAAAAATGACACTTTATGAGAGGAGAAAACGCCAAGTGTCGGCCCAAGGACAGCATTAGCATGAACACAACAGTCCAGTCCCCGAATTCGCAAGGACTCCAGTCAGCGGAGTTTCGGTGTGAACGGTCTAATCTGGGCCATGGACGACCCCGTCATAGTGATATTAATATGTTGCGTCATGCTTATATCCAAATTAATACGAAAAAATAAGAGACACACCAGATAAAATTACGGTCTGCAAAAACAAGTAAGTAGAGTGTGAATTCCATCCAATTTCCGATTAAGTTCACACCTATTTACGCAAAATTAATACTCTTCTGATGACTGTCTGCTAAATGGTGGATGGTCAGATACAAATATTTATGACTAAATGCTATTAGCTAAATTTATCTTTTATTATTTCATAGACAACAAATGGCCAACAGGCTAACTTAAATAATCTATGTAAAACAACGAAAGTTAAAACATTTAAAAAAAATAACATTTGAGTGATTTTACTGAGATTATTTTTGGAGCATCTAGAAATTGACATCGGCAAACCGCAGGAGAATATACAAATTTAGTTAGCATTTGACTTTTCATCGATTTCATCTATTAAATTTAATTTTAAAACTATGCGTTCAACATTGCTCTTATAAAAATACCAATTTAATTCTTTTCAAATAGAAAATTTTTGTCAAAGCTAACGATTTGTGAAGTTACCTAAAGGTTTTCCTGAATTGTTGTCTTTACAAAGGAAGGTTCTCTGTGATATTGTATGCTCTCGGGTAGCACCAGGAGCAATTGGATGGCGTGGTGGAGCAAAACGGCCGATAAATCAAAAATTAAAATTTTTAAAATATTCAGAGCAGAAGAGTTCGCTGAAAGGCAGAGAGAAAAGGACGAGTTAAAGGATTCTGTCAAAGTTCTGTACCCGCCCCTCAATGAACGATGCACTACTATCAGAAAATACTTCATGGAATCCACGGTTGATACCCGCGAAGGGATTAGAGCAACCGGTAACACTAATCGGACAGCTTACGGTCCGCTCGTAATTCTCCGGGCACCACTCACCCGCCGTGTCGGGGGAGCTCCGACCTCATTTCTGAACATTTCATGCCCTGCCCCACCCGGACGAGAACCCGAGTGATATCCCCGTAGACGACAATACGCGACCCGTCCTTCCTAATTTACGCCCGCCGTCGCCCTGCCTCCCCATCACTTTTCCAACAACCCCCGCTCACCCTAACGGAAAGAGCATCTCCCCACGCACTAATTTTCACGGCATATGCGTCCCTTCCGAAAGTATCCGTCTAATCGTAGCCAGCGTCATTGTCGTGCGTAGCGCCTGGGAATGTCCCCACGCACCCTTCAGGATGCATGCGGACATCAGAGTTCCCCTTTGATCGCTCCGGCAACTTTTTCCAGGACCATTCACCATCAGGCGATAACCAACTCCTCACACCAGTTACAACTATTTATTATTATTATTACGTGATCTACTGGTTAAGGTAGGTTTAAATGGAAGTTAGTCAGTAAAAAACCCTTTAGATTATTACACGTGCAGGGCCCTGTCTGCCAATTTTCTATTTTCATCTCGGCATACTTCCTACCCTTCTTCATTTCGTCCACAAAACCTATTCCCTTTCTTCCCCTTCCCCGCTTTCCCAAAATCCTCCACTCTATCACATCCTTCAGTAACCTTTCACCCCTCATAATCCCCTTCAACAATCTAATTTGCCTCTTCATAATCTCATCCAGAACTTTACTTTCCTCACCCCCCATACTCCCTCGTTTGTCTTCCTTTCCGTTCACCGCACCTTCTTCATCCTCCACCACAGCCACACTCCTGCAGCCTATTCTCATCCTCCTTTCTCAGAGTACACGTTTCCACCCCATACAACGCGACACTCCATACCAAGCTCTTCACCAGCCTCTACGATATATTCTTACCCAAGATTCCAGTCATAAGATCCCGTCTATTATTGAAAGAAAGCGCATGAAATTCGAAACTGACCGAATGGAAAGAAATTCAATGGAAAGAACTTAAAAACGTATTAATATATGGAACAAAAATATTAAAATATGGAACAAAAGAAGATCCGAGACTGAATTAAAGAATAGTGGCATAAACCAGAAGAAACGCAAGAGAATCCAAACCTGAAGGGAAGTGGAAGGAGAACGAACGGAATGGATGAGGAAAGGAGGTGGGAAGAAGAGAAAGGGAAGGTGGAAGAAAAATAAGGAGAGCTTGGAGCAGAAAGGAAGAAAAATACACCAAAATAAGAGGCACTAAAATCTGTGGCATTAAAATTAGTGCAAATGAATGCACTCACCCTTATAAGGTAAGTATCAGAAATTTTGATTCAATAATGTAATAAATTTAAACCACTGTATAACTTCACAAATCTAAGAAAAGATTGAACGATTAAGAACTAAAATGGGGTTAAACGTATCTAAGGAGCCTTCAACCATATTGTAAACCTTAATTTTGAATAAAGAGGAAGGTTCCCCGTGGAGGAAGGGAAGACAATCAGGGGACTTGACATCCCCGAAACTATTTCCTTCCTCTATTATCATTGTAACGCGAATACTACAGGGCTCAAATCAACGAAGAAGGATGGAGTTGGTGAGGTGGATAGAGTAAATAGAATCCCACCCATAGAGCCCAGGTTTGAATCTCGGAGGTGGCGGAATTTTAGTGGAATTCCATCCCTACTTAAGTACTAAGAGGCGAGTACTTCAAGTGTAGCACTATGTCTGTCAAATGGAACGAAAGTACAGCGCCAACTAATTTAAGGAAATCAAGAGGAATACTTTGACAGCAGGGAGGCGTAACATCTTACGGATATTCCTCAACAAATTGTCAAAATACACTTCAAGTATGGAAGATGAACAAAAGCTTTGCCATGACAGAAGCTTATCACTTGCAGTTTTTACTAATAAAAGACGTTTTATTTCGATGCTACTACATCATTTTCATGTGTGCACTTGACGATGATGTAGTAACATAGAAACTAGTCATATTATATATCGTATCGTATAAATACGTTCGATAGGAGTTTAAAAAGCTCACAAGCAAAAAGTTAAGAAGTAAGTCCAACAAGAAATCAATGAACATAAGTGGCGACGAAAAAGGCTATCAGAAACACAAAATTAAAAAAATCACTGCGAAATGCTTATGAGAAAGTTCGAGGGCGCAGAAATATTAAGCAAGGTCAGCGCGGAAGGAGGAACTGAGGCAAGCAAGTAGAAACAAAAGCACGCGCTAGGCTCGGTAGTCGACAGGAAAAAATCACAAAGCATTGCTCGCCTGGACGATATACGGATATACAAACCAGAAACAAGAGTGCGCAGTCGAGGCATCAAACGCAGAGGGCTAATAAAATCCCATTTCCGCCGGCACTAAAACGCTCCAGACTCTTAAGACGAGTTTAATAACTCTCGGAGAACAAAAAGTGTCCTTCACGCACGTGTGCATGTACCTGGAACAAGATCACGAATTCGCACGAAAGCGGGATGATGTTTAGAGACAAGCAATGAGATAACCAAGTGAACTAAATAAGCCTAGTCGATAAATAAATAAAACGATATAAAATACTGAATAAACATCACATAAATTCGGTCGATTGAAGGAATTCGTGATTCTTAACCTTTAAATGTTCCAAACATCGATTAAAGCTGATTTAATATACAGTTCGTCGTAAAAAGTGGAAAAGAAATTAGCTGCGTGAGCCAAATAAAAAAACTAAACATACGTAATAACATATTTTTTGATAAATAAATAGTATTGACCAACAAAGACATCAACTTTTGAGTGCTGATCAATAATGAATACGGTTGTCAATATTTATTTGATTTAATAGCTGAATCGTCGAATCCTTTATTCAACACTCATTGCCTAGTATTTAACGTAGCACTGTGAAATTAACAAAATGGGGGGAGGGGTGGTTTGTTGCGATGGCTATAGGACTGAGGGGCTGGGTTCAAATCCCCGCTGTGGTGGACACTTTCAGCGGAGTCACGATCCTTTCTTGTGTGCTGTGTGCTAGTGCACTTCCAGTACAGTGCTCCGTCTGTCGGAAGGGACGTTCAACCACGGCCCCCTTGGCGCCTTTCGTTAAGAGCAGGCTAATGCCGACGCCACGTTTCTCTGCACCCTTCCCCTATTACCCAAAAATACATTTCCTTAAGATGGCTTAAGCGGTAATCGTGGGTAATTGAATGAACATTTAAACAATTTGTTAAGTCGAAAAACATTCTTGGACCACATACCACTTCGAAAATATGTTGTTTTCCAATATTGGGCTCTGCGTGACACCTTGATATTTGTTATCATCCATTATAATAAGTATAAATGTATTGTTTGCGTTTAGAAGAAAATCTGTGCATATTTAAACGAATTACTACAAAATATATGTCAAGCCCTAAGGCTAGGTGCTAAAATTGCATTGAATTTCCAAAACACTATGTCGGTACAATGCAATTTTTTTCACTTTTGTCTATTGATCAATAATGATAAGATGTATGCCGTTTCACGAAAAACTGATAGTAAACAAAAATTGCCCCACCCACCTTAATGGCGCAAATGATCTCAGCTGTCGGTTGCCTCCCCAAATAACCAACCAATCCAATAAAATATTAAAGGAAAATCGAACGGGATGTGAGGGAAGTAATCGACGATACACGGGGATGGCAGGAAACATCAGCAAAGAACTACCGGTCGTACAATTATCAAACATCGAAAACTAAATGTCGATGTTTATTGACTATCGATCATCATTAGTCATCTCTCCAGCGCGGAAAGAATATGCTAGGATAAGGAAGCGACGAGGGGTTTTCGGTTTACAGGAATGAAAAACCGGGGTCAGATGAGATCCGTGCAAGTCTCCGGGATCCAATGCGAGTTAGTGTGTGTGGACAGATCCACCCAATTTCAAGGAAGGACCCTCACGCAAACGTATAGTGGGGAAGGGGTAGGGTGCATTGGGGAATCAGTGATGAAGGGTGGGGGACTGGGAGGAAGGGCTACGGGATGAGAAAAGTCGATTTCATGGAATAAAGAGAACAGAGAGGAGGGTAGGCGGAAAATGGGGACAAAAATGGGAGAGGCCATAGGCAGGGAGGGGGGGGGGGGGGGTGAGGAAGAGATATGGGTTGCGGGCAAGGGCGGGTGGGATTAGATTAAAAGGAAGGATAAATGTTCCCGTGGAAAGGGGCCTTGCGCTCGGAGGAGGGAGGGATGGATATTGAAAACCATTACCATCACAACAGACCTGAATCATAATAGGGATTATGGGAGGGCGAGAGGGAGGTCGGAAAGGAAGGATATGTGGGGAAGAAGAAGACCCTCACGGCGGCGCATTTAGGAGAAGACGAGGGTTAGGTGGGGAGGGGGTGTTGATGAAAATCATTTTGTATAGAGAGAAAGAGATCGACGCGAAAGCGGAAAGGGATGACACTCCCCAATCCACTGTCACGGTGATTCAGTGCCATTGCGAGAGTAAATACGTAAACGAGGGGAAGAGGCAATATGTCGGCGACGAAAAGGCCGGAACGGGACTTCTGAGGGTGTGAAAACGGGGACACGAGCAGATTGGTGGAGGACATTAATCGGCGGTCGCAGTCAGAGCGGGATTCGCTTGACTTATTAGGATTAGTCACGCCAGAGTAGGGGATTGTTCAACTGTAGATGACTTGTAAGAATAGGTATGGACGAGTATTTGGAACAAGTGGAGAGGAAAAGGACAATCGAAAACAAGAACGTTCACTGAGCCTTCACAAAGAGGGACAACGGTGGTCCATTGCTACAAAAACTTCCGTCCAGAGCAGGAATTTTCAACGAAGGCGAAAATTAGATTTGGAGAGGAGGGTTGGAAACCATGGGATTACAAAAAGATTACCCTCAAAACTGAGCGCCTAGGCATGTACAAGATGTGACATAATATTCTGACATCAAACCTAACATTGAAGTTCTAACTAAGAAGCGTATTGCACAAGGATCCCATTGAATAGTGTAAATATAAAGAATTTTCTAGGTTAGAATTTCACGAGGACGATTGCGAAAATTTATGGAAATTGGGAAAAAAGGGGGACGATAGTTTAAAAAGTAGAAGGTTGAGAAACCCAGGCCTAGAGGACAGTACATTCTAACAAGATTCCCCACGAAATTTCACGCTAGGGATAAAATCATCATTACCAATGTTCGTTTACCGATTTGAAGGCAATGCTTGGACGGCCCCTGAATGCTATTACGTATCGACATGAACAATTACAGTCGGGGAGATACGAATTCACGGTAAAAACCTGCTAACAAAGATTAGGACCCTGTCACCAACGCTGTTTCCACGTGTGAATCAAAGTGTTAGGGTCACGGTTCGACTCATAAGTTTCCTCAATAAGCCGGCCCTTCCAGCAACTAATTGCGATGTCACTTGACGAGTAACCTCGAGGGTAACAATCGTCATACCTAAAACAAAGTTAAGGTATGAATACTTTTTTGAAAACAAACGAGTCCAAAGTTATCTTCTCTACGGCATCGAAAAACGAACCCTAGGCATCATTTCTTCATACGTTGTATCCTCCGAACCGCTAAAAAGACATGTGAAAGAACAAACATGTTTTGCGCCAATGTTAATGAATGAAACTAATAATGCATAAGTTTTATTTGAATTTAAAGCTGCTCTGCGTATATTACAAGAGGGTACGCAAAACCTTCCACCTCCACGGATCCGACCTGGGAAAGGCAAAAATCACCTGAGCATCAAAAGGAGGGGAGAATTTAATCACATTAAACCCGGAGAAGAACGGTGGAGACAAGGACGAAGCAGGGTGAGAGAGTGAGCAGGAGGGGGAAAGGGAACACTCACACTCGACACCGAAAAGGATAAAGGAAGAAAGAATGAAAGATAAATGAGAGGAAGGAGACGCGGGACAAAGGGAGAATGGGCAATGGCGGGAGAGTGAGAAAGGGCGGTGGACGATGACGAGGTTAAGCTCGTAAAGGTCGGCGCGCGAGAGAAGGCTCCGCATCATCCCTAGCGGGGAGGGATGATCCCCCCCCCCACGGGGGGTGGACTGGGTGGGACAGGGGTCGTATAAGCGGTCCGGGGCTGCGAAGAAGCCAAAGGAGGAGGGGACGGGTGGTTGGTGCGGCGGGAGATGTGGGGTTAAAAGTCATAAAGAGAGATGCGGAAGCTTCGCTGGGTAGAGATCCCCGTACATTCCCTTACGAGCGTGGCAAAGAGCACACAAGTGTTAAAACCCCCGCGGTTGGGCTACATTATTTTTACTCTCGCGCCCCACTCACACCCATCACAAAACGTTCGCAAGGGGGTAAATGACAAAAAAGCGAGGATTTAATCACTCGAAAGGATTGGTCTAAGAGGAGTGAGTGTGACGGCACATGAGTGGGAACATGAGTCTCAGCTAGAGGACTGGTGAGCAGAAAGTAGGAGTACTAGAACTGGGTTGGTAGCTACTCCAACTGCTTAGGTTATACCTTCAGATTCAGCCTAAGGTTTTAACCCTTAAACAAACACAACATGCATGCCCGGGTTTTGAACCCGCGGCACTTAAAATATAGGACTGGGAAGTAGCCAACCGCGATCGCTAGGAATTAGGAACAAGCTGTTAAGGATTACGGAAGTACCTAATCCCTGTGGAAGTGCCTAAAAAAAGGCTTATCGTACATGACATAGTTGAGATGATCACAGTAAAATCCAACAACACACATGCTCATCCAATCATGATAAAAAATAATTAATCATTCATTCACGAAATATAAGGGTCGAGAAATTAAAAGAAAAATTTATATGTAAAAGATGAAGTATTTTTACCTCGGCTTCACTTAGAGACCAATTGGCAATAAAAAATGTCGCGATTAGGCGCGGCTGCCATAATATTAAAGGGGTAAAAACGTAGATGAGATAATATATTTGGACCCTGAAGGTTTTCCATGAGCCAAATTTTATTTCATCAAAGAAACATTAACAATCATCCTATTCCGATATTAACCCTTAAGATGTTGAATAGGACAACTCTATTGTTCAATTTGACATTTAATGATTCCAATAAGAGGATTTCAAACATGATTCAACTATGAACACCGTACGACTATAAGGCATATAGTAGTGATGTTAACGTTCTTGATCGACAAAGGGAAGCGCAATGGGCAAAATCAATAACTGACCGATCCCAATAATACGAATTATTACCTATTACAGGCAATTCCCAAGTGGTCACCGAAATTAGCAGCAACTATATGGATCGTTCAAGAGGTTTCCTCGCTTACAAAGAGAGCGTTTCAGCTAAGTAGAACTCGAATTGTATGGCTGTATATAAGTCTAAGGATCAATCCCAAACGTAAAAAATGATACCTTGTTTGACACGAAACTAGCGAAATCAGGTCAAAAAAAAGTACGTTGGCCATTCATCTGGACAATTTTTCTTCCATGCCCACATTTCATTCCCGATTACTGTCATGAAACTTCTACGGCAATAATGTGCGTTATAAAAGAGCACCCGAGGATAAAATTTAATTTCCATTTCCATTTCCTCTCCTGACTCTTCATGAGCCAGGAGAGGAAAGCATCAAACAATAAATCAAAAGACGATACACTTTCGGAAGGTTTAGGTTAAACAAGTTAGAATGCCACACCATAAATAAGCATGAGCTCTCAAAATGTGAGAGCTTACTCACTTGATACCAGGGAGCAAGACGAAAATGTAAAATGATTTAATAAGCATTTCATTAATTCAACCAAAGCGCAATGTTGGCCTCGATATTCACAGTCACTGACGCAAAAAAACGGCTCATGGGGCTAATTATCATTTAACTCGCCTTGAATTGCGTAATGGACTCATTATGCGATACCTCTGGATTTCAAACTTTACAATGTGTTCAAAACAGGAAAATAAAAAAAGACAGAAAATCTTAGAAACAAAACAGGAAGATAAAAACCTTTGAAATTCTCGGTATTCAGGGATGAATACGACAATTTAACCGTAATAAAAAGTTCTTTTAAACCAGCAAATACTCTCAAGGAAGTCTCGTTTCTGACAATGAAAATGGTTTTTCCTTGGAGTACGGAAAAGCAATTTATAAAAGCTCAAGACGAGTGGAAGCAACTTCAAAATAAAGACCTTTTGCAAGATGTCGTATTTAAGGACAATCATTGATTAAACAACAACGCAGCATCCACTCGGAGGAAGGAGGAGGCTATGAATAAAACAGCGATGAAAAAATCAACGATAAGTTTCCTCCTTTAGCATTGAAAAATTAATAAAATTTTCACGAGGAAATGTGAACATGAGCATCACTGAACAACAAAAGACGGCCCAAATCAAAAACTTGAGAGAAAAATTAAGAGGCATAATGTACGACGAAATAAAACTTCCAAGATGACTTTTCCGTGAAAAAAATATGTTCTATAAAAAGTTAGCCGAAGTTTTTAGGAAAAGTTTACTTAACCCTGCGGCAAACAGAAGAGACGGATGTCCCATGAAAATAAAAGAGACGCTATTTTCGGTGAGAGTATGACTTATTAATGAGGCTCGTTTGAAAAACGTAGCACACCGAAGAACGGCAGTAGTCCCAGAAATTTCATTTCTTGGTAGAACTACTCCATATTTAATATTTGTCAATTTTTTAAATCGCAAAACATAAAAAAATTCAACGGGAGCACTTGTTTGGAGTTAATTATATCAGAATATTACGCAGTATAGTTATATATTTGGGCAACTGGCATCTTCAAGAAGAATATTTATTTAAACGTTGCATTTATCCTAAAGACTATCAATCAGGTCCATGAATATCAACCGACTCCCCTAAAACACACGGAAAATCTCCAGTGAAAATGTTACAAGAATAGATATTATTGCATGAGGACCGTGTAGCAGAAGGGTAAGGGCAACTAAAGAAATTCGAACAGTGGGATAATAAACCATCAGCAAATTTAAGGGGGGGCATGGTGTTTTTCCTAATTACTCCATTATTTTCTGTGTGGATTTATCCATGATATTCTCACGGTATACTAAGATAAGGAATCGAATAATTAAAACTAAGAACACATAAACAGCATTCAAGATTATTCACTGGTACGCGATTGACATGCGAATATTTGTTTAAGTCCACACCACAGACATGCTAGATGGTTGTTTATCAGGGAAAACGACGAAAAACTTGAATAAATTGAATCACTGAAGATTGGAGGATATGTTACAAGGAGCGGACTTTTCCGGAAAATGGAGTGAGAGAAACCCGGCGTCGGCATTAGCCTACTTCAGTCTGCAGGCGTCTCGTTATAACGTCCCACCCGATGGACGGGGTACAGCACTTGAGGTGCTCTCAACATGGTACTTAAATAGAGAAGAGGATACCAATGAAAAATCTACATCTTTGACAGGATTCAAACTCGGTCCCTGGGAATGGGGAGCCAGAATTCGAGCCACTACACCAACCGAGCCGCTTCCTCCTACGTAATTAACATCGGACAGTATTATCCAAGAAAATCGGTGAAAATCAGAAAAAGGCCGATTTATACCATCAAATTACACCTGTAGAAGTTCTACATTGACAATGGGGAACCCACTTGTTTGCTATAGGCCGTTTTGACGCCTACTTATACCTGGGAACACAAGCTTGTTTGTAAGGAAGCACTTTATCTAAATTTTCGTAGTGACCATAGTCTTACAAGCCAGTGAAGCTTTCCCTCATTGACACGTGTCGCGAAAACAGTTTTGAGGGAAAACTCGACAAAAAGGCAGACTTATACTATGAAATTGCACCTGCAGAAGTTCTACTTTGTTCAGGGGTTTGTGAGAGGTCAATGATGCCTATGTACAGCAACAAACACGAGCTTGTGAGTCAAGAAGCACGTTATCTAAACATTGACCGCAGTCTTACAAGGCAGTGAAGCTTCCCCTCATTGACACGTGTCGAGCAAACAGTATTGAGGGAAAAACCGAACGAAAGCGGATAGAAATAGATGAGAATGGGAAATGTATGCACGAGAGGGAAACGGGGGGGAAGGGGGGTGTGTTCGGAGGCACGAGAGAAAGCGGGGTATTGGAGAAGGGCGAGAAACCAAAGAATGGAAGGGACATTTTGATCTAGACGGAAAGAGCGGGGAGGGAGAAAAGAGCAAGCGAGCGTTGCGCGGGGGAATAAATGAAAAAGCGAGGAAGCATGTGGGGGGAGGGGGGACGATTTGTCAAAATAACAACGGGTGCGGGAGGGGAGCAGTAAGAGAGAGAAGTGGGAACAGCGGGAGAGAGAGAAAACTGCTGGCCACTTGTTGCCTTCTGGTCGCACGTGTTCCCGCATTATGCCACCTTCTTCCGCGTCTTAACGCAACCCCACCTCCTCTCAAGCCCCAATAACACCCATCATAGATTCTTTTCGGGATGAGGGGGGAAGCACTTACGGCACCCCCCCCCCCCCCTAGCCCACTTACGCTCACACTCCCCACCAACAATCCCTAGGATATTACGAACACGAGAGAGTCCCCTGGAAGCACCAAAAGGGGGAGAAAGGAAATCCCTTCTGTTCAGACATACGCTGAGGGCGTGCAAAAAGGGAAGAAAATTACCCCATGCAACATACGCATTTTCAAGGAGGAGACGCACACACGCATAACATGTAGTGCTCAACGTCTCCGTGAGGGTTGCACTCGGAACCGGCACTCTTTGATCAACCGGGCCACCTTCGGCCACTCCGATGCCAACCAATAGCTACGGCCGTTTGGGCCGCATATTCCCAGCTCTTCCAAAATTTTGATATCGCTTTCATAGCTACGACGGCGAGGAAGTTTACCCGGCAGGCAAAGATCTATTGCCTTATCATCACATTCACTCCATTGGATTCACAATCAAACCATTGGAAACCGACCAAACCAAAAGCAATGGAATGCTAAAGCTATACTTTGAAAGCTAAACGCTCATCGGTCAAAATAGAAGGTTCATGAAAATGGACGCTGAGCGATCAATTTGAAACTAATAAAAAATAAAAAAGGGATATCATAGGCACTTAAAACGTGATTCACAAGAACAGAGGTCGGCAAACTTTGGAGACGGAAGAGCTAAGCCTGCCCATGATTTCCAATTGAAAATTAACCGAGAACCATAAATATACCCTCAAAATAATGAATATTTAAAGATATATCATAACAAGTCATTAATCATATCTTCATTAACTGAAGAAAAAATCTCCATTGCGGAAGTATAATCCCTCAAAAATTTTCAACCGTGAAATTACGATAAATAAATTTCATTTGTTCAATTTTATTTAAGAGCCACATGTAAGTACATACATAACAAAAGAGCCGTAACGAGTCCCAAGTTTGCCGACCACTACTGTAGAAGATGTAAACACTGTCTATCATTTGTATTCTAGTCCAGGTGAATCATTGTTTCATTGTGAATTTCGTACATTCATGCGTCGCCTAGCCGGCGACTCCCGTTAAAGAAAAATGCTTTTAATAGCTAGGCATAAATATTCTTACGCCTTAACTCAAGGAATCAGGACTTATTTTTTCAGCTTCACGCCTAGGTATACGATTTTCTCTTAGAACTTTGCCTGGCAGCTTCAGGGGACTACTGTTAAAAACAAAATCAGGCATGATCTCATTCTGACGTTAACTATCCAAAACCGGTTTCTACCATAGTATGATCAACTACTAGAGGGTCAAAATTCAAATAAATTACATTTGGAGAAGATGAAGTCAACTCCTAGCCTCATAAGTTGAGGTCCATTCCACACGACCTCAGTGTAATTAATGGATGTTTAGAAGATATGGAGATAGCTCGTAAAATATACATGCTCAATTATTGATTACCCATTTAAAAATCTCAAAATGAAAACATGTTAAGCTAACACGGGCGGGAGAGTAACTCCTGTTGCTCACAGTATCATTTCTCAGAGTTTCATGAAAATAGAATCAGCTTTTTCTAATAGAACGCTCTGTAAAACTAAGCCTCGCGGAAACGTTTAATCAATATTACGCACAATTTCATAAAAATAGCAATTTCATCACTGATTTTGTGAAGCATATAACGGAAAACTTTACCGTGAGAAACATGTATTATACACGATGAGATATATGTGATAGACGAACTATTAGTAGGGCCTTCTCGGCTGAAAAAAATAAGACAAAAAGCTTTAGCAAGAGCTCTGAAATGTCAAAGGGAGGGCTGTGTCGCACAGCCTAGACATGAGTGGGTATGAAGGACATCAACTCCAACGGTTGGCAATCGTGGTCGCTCCGTAAAGGCCCAAGCGGCACGCAAGGAAACCAAAACGCACGCAGGCATCCTATGAAATAATGGCTACATCTTTTCCCCTCCCAACCCCTCAGGAATGGTCCCTGCGTGAACATAAGCTCAGGGGATTATTCGCCCGGGTCGTCGCGCTACGGGACCATTGTTGGGGGAAAAATAGGGAGGGATGTCGCATCCCCTGGTACTGGATTACGGCACTCGTCCTTTGAGAGGTATATAAGAGGAGGGGGAGGTAGTAGGGAGTCTTTCTATGCTACCCACCCGTTCGCTCCCACCAACATCATTAACCATCGGAAAGAGGAACCCGTCATCCGCTTTGGATCTGACTTTTTCGCGCGATCGAAGAGTGATTGAACCAAAAGGGGGAAACCCTTCGCTGCAACGTCATCTGGGAAGCAACTCGTACACCATAATGGTTCTAACTGGATTATCATTCAATCACCGAAGCCATCATTTTCGCCTCCTAAGGTAGCAGGAGCAAGATTTTTCCTAGTCATAATAGAGACCATATTATTAGTATTAGGGTAATCTACCGGTTAAGGTTGGTTTGAAAGGAAGAAAATAAACATCCTCTACATTTTACATGCACAGATTTTCATCTGCCTACATCATTTCTCTCTTCACCTCAGTATACGTCCTATCTTTGTTCTTCACAGTCAAACCTCCATCAAAACGTCATCAGTTTTCGGAATACTCCCAAAAACAACCCTACCAGATAACAAACGTCCAGTCATCCACAAACTTAATCGACATTATCACATCTTTTCTTACATTACATGCTACATGACAGAGCAAAAAGCAAATTCCAATCGAATAGTCGAATACTAAACACGTGATCGGCAGTTATATTTAGCAAGGCCTTGGTATAGGTTATCTTCTATACAAAAAATAATGTTTTTCTGCTCGTTTTTTATGGACTCCAATACCATTCATCCGAATGCGATGAAACTTTGGTGACTTGTTCTGCGCATGCCCATGAAGGTTTCTGAATTATAAAATTTACAATTTTGGGGTTGTTTTTACCCCAATATTGTTAACATTTACTCACATAAGAAAAGCATTGAATTCGGTGCAAGTATTTCTTTATTTGCTTTTTTAAATTACTTGCACTCAAGATATTGGATGGAAATTTGTATCATCGAACGTATAAAAGAATGCAGTTTTTAATTCTTTCATTCAATTTTCTTATACGCTTCGTTTTTCTCCAAGTATTGTATTTTTATCTCGAAATTTATCAAATTTTCTTCCTTTTCTACAATACAAAATTTCCTTGGTAACCAGGCGTGAATATCCATTTAATAGCGATTTCATGAATTGTTATTCACTCCTGCTGCATTTAAAGGCCAGGTTCAGTGACTAATTTGACAGTTGTAGCCAAAAGAATACAGTTACCCGTTCGCCTTGCCTTCTCAATGACCATCAACAAGGCACAAGGTCAATCACTTCAAGTGTGTGAATTAAATTTGGAATATACATGCTTTTCATATGTACACGAGTGGGGCAGCCGTAATATTTATTTGTTTTTGCAGAGGGAGGTAAGACCAAAAATAATGTATATCCCAAAGCACTTGAATACATTTTTTCAATTTTAATATAATACACAAAAAATCATTGTCTTTATTTTATTTTGTACATGTATGTGTGTCTGCTTTGTATATGCGTTCTTACTTAAAAAGAAAATGAGGAATTGCAACGCATGCCGGGGAAACTTAGGTGAGTTGTTGTGCGCGCGCCTTCAAAGGTTTCCGAGTTATTAAATCCATTGTGCAATAGGTGAAGCGCGAGTCGTTTCAACAAATGAGTGTTGGCATGCGAGCTTCTCAAACAAGCGAGGAACAACAAGTAAGCAACAAAGCAGATCGTTAACGAGTTGCCCAATCACGGGCATCAGAACCGTATCAGTGAGACATAATTTGTGTTAAAAGTAACGTAATTTATTTGTACGTAGAATAAGATTTGGTGCAGTGGTCTCTTTGTTTGCTTTTGTATATTTAATTCTTATTATAAGATCACTTAAAGAACAAGGTTTTGAATTACTGCATTCGATTTTTCGTATATGCTTCGCTTTTCCCTAAAATTGGATTTTTAAGGTCGAAAATCTAAAATCTTTGCACTACTTCAACATTAGAATATTTTATTTACTTGGAAACTGCAACATAGGCATGGAATAGAAACTCAAGCCATCATTTGTGCGTTATGAATTCCAGTGTAGCTACGAGTTATTCATTGAACTAGGTTCTAAATTTGTTTAGGGACCGATTTCGAACCCTGAAAAGATTTGTGGGCCAAACCATGAAAATTATGGAAATGAATGGGGACGTCAATATACATTATTTAATTTTGCGAATAGACAAAAAAATCATTGTCCATCATTTATTTTGTACATGTCTGCTTTGTATATAAGTACCTACTTAGAAAGAATAAGTGGCATTGCAACGCATGCCGGGCACAGCTAGTATCCTATAAACAGAAATATATTCCGGAATAGTAAAAAAAATCAAAGCTGCATTAATTATAACATTTTCCGGCATAATTGTGAAAATAAGTAACTTCACATCGCAAAAAATAACGTCTTCAAATCAATTTTTCTGTATGAATTTGCTCCGAGGGTGATGCCCAGAGCATAATAAATATATATTCTATTCTCTTCATCCCGTCCATATAACTTATTCTCTTTCTTTCCCTTCCCCACTTACCAAACATCCTCCCCCTATCACGGACTTCAGCATCTCTTCACCTCTCATTATCCGTTCCAACCACCATATCTGCCTTCTCCTAATCTCCTCCACAAGTTTCTCTGGGCTATTTGGCCGTGACTACGCTCTTTATTTGACCTTATTACTACGCGCGTACGGCATCTTTTATTTTTTCCGCGCTATTAACCGAAAAAACGTAAACCATAAATAGTGCGTAGTCGATCAGGACGCGAGAAATAGCAGCAAACAATCTCGCCGAGAAAACCAATCCTGTCGACTTACCGAATAACATTCAGAGCACGAGTCGACTGTTTTTCCTTGGCTTGGAGGAAATTGACGTGGCTACACTGCCAGATTCTTGAGGATACAAATCGGCCCATCAGTTATTCAGCGACCACCAGCGAAGAGAAACAGCAACTCCAAGACACTGAGAGAAGAGTGGAATACGAGGAATCCTTGCCAATAAAAAACGCAAGATTGCTCTACATGGTCATAGGCTATATTAATTCAACCTAATGGAGAATCGGAGAAACATAACACGGCAGGATGAGATGGCACCTCAAAACCGAGGTTTAATTTAACGAGCAGTTCTCCGTTAACCTGGTTAACTATTATTATAGGAATTTACCAATCAAACTCAGGAACTCACAACCATTAGTTCCAATCATTTCTCGTTATTTGCTAATTTTGTCCACTTGCCTCCAGTTTTATTTCCGTAAATTCATCCCTTCCTTCACTGCAAAATATAAATGCTGTCTACCATAAATTCTTGAAAATAAAAACTGCCGAAGATTGGCAATTGGAACGAAGAACTTGATTTGATTCCCGAGACTTCTTCAACGTAGCAGGAACTAAATGGCAATTCGCTATAACACAACATGATGTTAACTAGCAACATAAAAACACCTTGGGTAAAGAGAGAGTCAGTAACGATGTAATCAGATTTTTCCTGGGTAATGGTCATTGCAAAAGACTATTATTGCAATAAACAAACACAGCATTACTATTTTTATTGGTTCTCAAGTGCATAACGCAGAACTTAAAGTGATTCAAGACCACAGCCGCATTTCAAGGCAATACAACAAATCCTAAGACGCTTTGGTCACAGTGCTCACACAAAGGACTCTTAATGTTACCATAAATGTATAGATTTGACCTCAGGTTTGTAATGACACTCTAGTGGACGCGATCAAGGCTACGCCGCGGTGCAGTGAAACATATGCCGAGCAACAAGGTGAATAACATGAGCGCGGGCACCTCATACTTGCGTAACCCTCATAAGACTTTCTTTACACATCACCAGCCCGCACACTGAAACTTTCCATGCGTAAGTAAACTAAATTCACCTTGGTGAAGTTTATTCAAACATAAAAATGTTGCGTAGCAGCTGTTTCACAGACCAATGTGAGTGAAGAGTGTGAGAGAGAGAAGTAATAATATAAGGAAAAAATACAACGTCACAAGAAATTGAATCATGAGCCACAGCGTAAATAGGTCACATTTTGGGAATGCAACAAACACTCCTGGATTTACAAATTCGATTTTAGAAGCGGAAATAGCAAATTAAAAATTACATGGAAGTCTGCTCTCATCACCGCAATCTAACGAGAAGAGCCGTAAAGATATTCAGGTTTGCAGCAGTTATTAATAAAGAGCAAGATTCCCACAAATATTACCAATGATTGTCCAAACAGAGTGTAAATTGGAATACTCACTACATATTAGTCAATTCATGCTAAAGAGTCAGTATCTATCTGCTATCATTCAGTTACTGTTGAGCTGAAAAATCATGGAGTCTTAAACTAGAGAATAAAGTACCATGAGGCCGATATTTAAATAATGCAATGGGCAAAGGTTAAAATAACGATTAATATAGGAATCCTAACCTAGTTAATTTAGATATTTTTTCAATCGCTAATTTAAAAACTTAGAATAGGAATGAGACCGTACAATTTCAGACATTAACTCCAACATCTCTAAATAAAACTGTCGTGTAATCTATCCTAGTTCAAGCGATGCAAAAATTTGACCATTTATTATAGGTGCACCTATAGATCGAGCTGGTATTCATTGATCAAAAGTCTCGAAACTTTCGGTGAAATAACGAATATTTTGAACGCATTCAGAACATTGGAAATCGACAAGATCTTGGAAATAGGATACATGACAGTTTGAGTCCAGGGAATGAGTACAGTCCAAAGACAAGTATTCGCAACACTATATATTAAACTATATTGGAAGGTAATGCAGACATTCTAAAATCCTTTAATTCAAGACAACGTACCGCGATGATAAAACGACAGCGATAACACAGAATTTGCTGCAGAGAAATAAAAAAAATAATTCGTGCGGGTTAACGAAACCGCAAAAGACCCATGCACGCACTCTCACTAAAAAAAAGAGAACTGTAAAAAAAACGAAAAAATGACGGTGGAGAAGAAGGTAAAAGGAATTTGAGGAAGTAGTAGAAAAAAATTACAACCGAACAAGGAATGCATTGAAAAGAAATGCATGCGACAATTCGTCCCGCCGCACGAAACCCGAAAGTCATGCCCTCCTTTTCATCTCTTCCCCATATCTCCCCCAGCCGGAGCGGCGCACGCCAGGATCGTGACTTTTACCTTCTACCGAGCGGGCACACATACACACACGGGCACAAACTGGAAAGGCTCGAGGAAAGACAGGCCACGCAACCCTACATCACCGCTTCCTCCTACTCCGCACCACACCCGTCGCCTGACTGTTAAAACACCCCCCCCCTCCCTTTCTCCCAACCCACCCACGCCTGCGCCAATCCACTCCTGTGCCTCCAAGAACTCACTCCCCCTCCCTTGTATCCCCCACGGGGAAAACGCATAAGAGAGTCAAGAGACCAGTCCAGACAATGCACGGCGCCAACACCCACCGTCACCCCATTCATGACCAGCCGGAAAAAAATTAAAAGAAAGTTAAGAAACCTTCCCCCTCTTCGACAACGCTACGGTAAATGTAATGAGAAAGTCAGAGTGGGAAGTCATTTTACGTATTTACATTAGCAAAGGCCTTGCTTAGAACATGCTACTAGGGAATTTGGATCATAGGCTTTCGCAGCGTTGCAAGTCTTCAGAAATAACGCCGACGGAGCCACCACATTTGATTGGTCGAAATACTGTTTTTTCCCCTAGGAAATTTCGCCATCACAGCAGAACATCCTCAAGATACCAATAGACTAAAATATAGCATAATTACGTATAGGCGTCGCAAAACTTGATGGCATTCACCGTAAAGTATGACGTCAGGGAGAAGAAAGGTGGGAAAAAGGGTCCGAGGGTCCCTCAAGAGGTCCAATACACGAGCTCCGTGGTATGCATGTACCTCTGCCTGAACTTCGACGCTTGACTAACCTTCAGAGACCTCTGACTCTCCACTGTCGAATACCGAAAAGCTTCGCACTTCCTTATAAGCATTGATCTACTGATTTCAACCACAAAATAAAGGAATGTTGATGCTCTAACAACCCTTGCCACGAGACTATATCGCGACTCTCGGGGTAGGATTACAACAACGTAGATATAGACACGTTCACACACCCCCACGCTCCCAATAAGGTTAACATACGATAAAGAAAAGTCACAGACCAGTCCAGACAATAAAGGCGCCACCTCCCTCAGTCACCCCATTCATGACCAGCCGAAAAGAATACGAGTGTTAAGAAACCTTCCTCCCCTCCCTTCGACCACGCCCACACTAGTATAAACCGAACCCCGCCGTCCTTCCACGACATCCCAGGCCCACCTCACCCAGAGGAGGAACCACCCGAAAAAGACCTCCACACATGAAGCAGGACGCGACACGTCCGCCCAGGCGACCGCCAGACGCCAAAAACCTGGCCTGCTACGGGAGACGTCGTCCCCAAACCTCACCATTGTCCTCCAATCCCCACCATTTCGGCCTTTTGCATCCAGGGGGTATGGGGAGGGGAGGAGGGCTAAAGCCGAAGGGAACCTTTTCCGGTCTCGGCAAGAACGCCCCCAAGATCTCGCATACACACTCCATTCTCCACGGATCTCAATTGTGGACACGCCTATGGCAAGAGGAGTCGTCTGCGACGTCCTAGAGTCACCGGGCCCTGTCTGCGAGGACTTTGGGTTAGAGGTGCGGCTGCGGCTGTGCGATAATGCAATGTATAGTCCATGATATTACATGATAGTTACGTGATATCCACGGGACATCGTACTCAGATACTGAGCCACCGATATTCCAATATTGAGGCTGTAGGATATAATGCAAAATGAGGTATTGCCTGAAGTGGAATCATCTTGTGCCACACACCCTGGAGGTGGCTTGCACGGTATTCCATAGAAATAGACGTACATTCCAGAGGTCCCCATCCCAGAGTATCTAGATTAAAGCAAAGAAAAATGGCTTTTGTCCAAACATCTCCAGCAACACGGTCTTGTGGCCGACCACGGGGTCCAACGAACATGCAGATCACGATAATAAGAACTATGACGATGCAATTTTCCAAAGATAAAAATTTTTAATCGACCCAGGTTTCGATGCACTGCATCATCATCGTCATAGTTCTTATTATGTTCATATTCTACAACATCTCGCCTGATCCCTCCCTTTTTATGCAGATCACGTACTAACGGATATTATGGGACATTCGATGCAAATACGAAAAGAATACTGCAATAAGCGACTGTTGTTGCGGTATAATGTGATACGTAGCATATGTATCTCTTTAGTGTTACTGACCTTTTGCAGCAACTGGGATGGGAAGCGCTTTCAGACCGTCGATTAAAATTTAGACTCAATCCATTATGTAAGTTCCAAACCGATCTATTCTCTGACGACGTTGATAATAATATCCGACATACTACGGTAGTACTCCCTAATACTTGAATCCTTATCTGCTACCTAGTACTAACAGCACGCCATGCATGTTTTCAGCATAACCCATGAGTCTGTGTCCATTTGCGTAGTTGCAAAATACATATATACTAACGGTCCCTCTCCATTGGGAGCATATCTGTAGTGTAGTGCATGCTTGTGAGGCTTCGCCTCGTGACAAGCATTAGCGATTTATGCTAATGCATAATTAGTCGTAGTGACACTAACTTTAGGGTATAGTGTAATGCATGTTGGTGACCACTCACCCCCTGCCACACACCCTTGAGGTGGCTTGCAGGGTATTTTATAGATGTAGATGTGGATGATAGGTACGCGGTATTTTTGTGATTAGCGATGATTTGCGTCTTCCACGATACAAAAGTAACACCGCAAGGCGATACTGTGTTTCGAACATAGCACAGCCCTTGGATGGCGGCAGTGCTGAGAGTGTATATGCAAAATGAGTAAATGGAAAAGTGAAAAAATAAAATTAAGCTCAAGGGAACAAAAGAGCAAAGCGAGCGAGGTGGAAGAAGATAGGTCGGTGGGTGAGATTCAACTGGGGAAAACGTGCGCAGGAAAAGGTGTAGTGAGAGAGCGAGCGCGCACGGGAGTGAGCAAGAGAGATAGAATGAGTATAAAGAGGCGAGAGAACTTTCACGAGGACGGGAAAAGAAAGAAGATGGAGACTTGAACGCACGGGGGAGGCTGCGGCTGGTCGACGCGCGTTGAGCCGAGGGGTTGGCGGGCTTTGGCCACGGATATGGCGACGCCCGGGTGGTGAGGTGGCGGCGGGAGGTACACTTGGCAACGCCGCGGCACTACTTCACCTTTACAGTTTACCTGGAAAACAGGTTTGGTGATGTGGAGAGGCGAGTCCACTAAATAGGGGAGAGGGAGCCCGCGGGGACGAGGAGGAGGGGAAATGAAGAGCTGTCAAGGTGGGAATGGAGTGGGGAAAGAGGGGGGTGAGCAGGGGAGAGAAGGGGGGCGGTTAGCGAGCGTCTGACGGGTCGAGAAGCCGGAGGAGATGCAATGGAAGATGAAAGTGGCAAAAGCCCGTAAGCGGGCAGGACGAGGAAGCGCTCGCTCCTCCCTGAGTCGCAACTCGGGCAAAGGGCAAAAGTTAGCCTCTTTCCCATGCGCGTCGAAAGGATCGTCGCCCGTATGTTGTCTTAGAAGATACACTAGACTTAGATCGAAGGAAAAGACGCAAGGAAATAATCTACGGTTCGAATTGTGATTTAATCACGGTAAATGCAAAGCTGTGACCTTCTGGAGCAACAGTAGTGGCATGAAATCTACATCTACATCTACAAAATACCCTGCAAGCCACCTCAGGGGTGTGTGGCAGGGGGTGAGTAATCACCAACATGCATTACACTATACCCTAAAGTTAGTGTAACTACGACTAATTATGCATTAGCATAAATCGCTAATGCTTGTCATGAGGCGAAGCCTCACAAGCATGCAACACAACACTACAGATGTCATCAAAATGGAGAGTGACATTCAATATACGAAATGGACGAACGGCAAGGAAAACACTACGAAAGAATCTTAAGAAGGACTTAAATGTAAATCAAAATAGTTGCCCAGCAATGACCTTCAGGAGCAATGTTGAAGGCATGTGATGGAGCGGATTATTAGTGAACATTCTCCCCCTTCAAAACACCCTAGAGGAGGCTGGCCGAAAGTAACGGAAAACATTAAAAGGGTACGGAGTTATACCAAAGAAGTCAGAAAATCTTAGGTACCAAGTGGTCAATCTCAGCACAAGCCTCGGTTTGGGATGCATATATCAGAAGAACATGCGGATCAGCCGAGTAAAAAAAACAGGTTGCCACAGGAGAGGCGGGTAGTGCAACAAGAAGTATAGATGAAGATGTTATTATGGATTAAGTTGCCTCATGAAATCAGCACTCGAACTATACTGCACGTATTTGTTTGAGGGACAAGATATAAAGAACTATTTTTCGATGATTTTCATTAGCCGTCCAAAATTAATCACCTCCTCTGTTAACACAAACACGATTTCACCGCATCGTTTGCAAACGGTGCCTTGTGCTTTCGCGGATTAACTGCGTCGATAAAGGCAGTTTAACGTCTTAATCTTTCCCTTAAGCGGGAGAGTCTAAACCCAAAGAAAATAAATAACAAACGGGGGAAACGATGATGCATTTTAAGACATGACATTAAACATTCAAAGAATAAAATCCTAGGCAATCTTTGACAGGTCTTTTTAAAATTAGTCCTGAATTAGATAGGCGTATACCGTTGGATGCAGGACAAGAGCAAGGTTTCGGAAATCGGTCGTCACCGTTTGAATTACGAGATACCCCCCCCCCCCCAAACCTTAAATCTTGATCAGCCCACGAGCAAACACTGTAATCCAATGTGATCGACATTCGGAAACCACGCGGGATTTTTTAAGGAAGTGGAAAAACTAATGGGATTTAAACGTGACACACCACTCAGTGGAAAAACCAGACTTTCATCATGCTCCAATCAAGCTGTTGAACCAGGGAGAGCAATTTCCCCAGGTGAAAATGACTCAGAGCCACGAGGAGATGTAGGCTTTGGCGTCGGAAAAGCTATAACCCCTTAAGCATTTATCATCCAAAGGCTGAAATAATTACCAAAACGGTTCCTCTGGGATCCTTAATAGTTTTCTGGAGAAAAAAGACTTAAAAACAAAGCGAATGAACGGTCGATTTTTACAAAGTGTAGAGTATCGCATTAAAAACAGTGACTGTTGTTTGATCACAAGACGATAATATCCTCACAATTAAAATATCAACTTAACGTTATAACACCCGTCATACAGAGAAAAAATATGATTAATTGAGAAACACTACACCTCGAAGAAAGCTGCAAGTTTATTATTAGTAATGGCCGGATACAGTTCCGCAATAGATCGGATTCATAGCAAAACTTTTAGTACGCAAAAACGAGATACGTCACTTAAATGTCTGAGTTCCATAAGTATTGATAACAAGCAAACAAAACGATGTTAAGTACAACAAATTAGTCAAACACTGATCATAAATTGAGCTACACGCGTGTACGTCAAACTGTCTTGATGAATTAAAGGAAACGGGAAAAGAGTAGGATTCATTGCGCAAATAATAAGAGGGCTTGCACACATGTGGATTCGTATCCGAGGAAACTGCTCATATCAAATAATCATTTACTGCTCATGCGTCTGAAGGAAAATAAAAATGGAATTTGAACGCTCCCTGTGGTTTCACATTATGCTAGTGAACGTTCTCCTACAAGAAAGTCAGCGGGAAGAACCTCTTTCTGCCCTTAATAAATGGAAATCGGGTTCCTTCTGCTACATAATAAATGAAACCAGTTCAATACCCTTTGTCGTGCGGTTCATAGATTTCGCCTAAAATCTTCCAGAAATTACGCTACTGAAAAAGACGATCTTCAAAGTTGAATAAAATTAGTAGCAGCTCTATTACGCCTACACTTTAGACGGGGATCAACAGAACCTCACGCGTAAATATATAGGAACCCAAACGTTTTATTTCTGCATCCAACAGCAAGAGCGCATAAACCGATTACGAGAAATGTGACAGGAATAATAGCCGAAAGTCTTCGACGAGGAAAAGTGAACGCCCTGCATTTAACCTTTCCAGGGAACGAACAAGATAACCTTTTCCTTTGCCTTAAATATTGACTAAATCGTAGGCGCAAACCGTAAGGCGCTGAAACGTTAACGGGCACAGTATTCGGGAGAATGAAGGATTGAAATTAATAGGTGTTGCCTAGTCAAAAAAATCTAAAAGCGAGAATAGTGCACCCATTACTTTCTTTAAAAAAATGTTCTTTTCGAAGTAGGGTATCTGTTATTTAATTTGAGAACCATATTTTCCATCTTATTGATGACTCCAAGGGAATAGCGGCCCATCTTCAGCCGCCAAAAAGCTAAAAACTCTCACTAAGAGAGTCTCGAGTAATTTAAAATGCATTGAACCATCGAAGGAATGACCATAAATTATCTAGGTGATCCATGGAGCGTTAATCGATCAATAATATTAATATTCCGAAAAAGAAAAGAGGGTGTGTGAAACGATTGCCCCTTGACAAAGTCAGTACATTACCGACCAATTCCCACACTGATTTACCATTTATATTTACCAGTCGCAACCATTTATCTCCTTGTAAATACTGATAAAGCATGCAGCGTACACCAAAATAATTAATTTTTCATCGATATGCACTTTACTCTTAGCTACCAATGTCATAGAATCTATGAGTATTAATGTATTTTGCAACTACTTAAATGCAGAGAGATACAAAAGTTGTACAGGAAGCACGTGAGACGTATTCTTAAGCGCTAAGTATCAAGGCAAACGTATTAAAGAGTAAACCAAATAATTCGCTACGCTGGCTCAGACCCTAGTCGAACCATAGACAAAAGAAAGTTTTCAACTTACGATGGAAAATTAATGCATTGACTACCCTCAGTCATATTTAGCCTTCGCAAAGAGAATTTTTAATCGGGGCATGACGCATTAACGAGTCGCTCTAAGGTAATAGCACCGCACACGCAATCAAGGAAGAGGTGAATTCCCTCCCCCCTCTACTCCCCCCACCGAGGCTAACTCTGAAAAGCGTGACTGTAATACTGCAGGGAGACGGCAAGGGGAAACATGGCTGAAGGGGGAAATTAAAACTGGGTGCGTAAACCATCGAAGTAAAGACCTTCGTATTTATCCATACTCTTATTAACAAACAGCGACCGGTTTCGTGTTAATAAGTCACCAACTACGGTAAAACCAGTCGCAATGTGTTTTAATGAAACCGAAGAAAAATGCGAAGGCCTTCACTTCAATTGACACCCACCAGATATATTATTCCTCAACTTGGTAGAATATACACAATCAGTGCTGTTGTACAACATCAGTGCTCGATTACTGCCAAGCTACTGGTTTTCCAATAGCGATGAACAGAAACGTAGCTCCATACAAGAGTACCACGGATTTTCATGCGTTTTACACGAGAAAGACAATTAAGGCACAGGCGCAGTCGATTCCGTACAAAATTCGGGGGGAGGGAGGTTATTCTGGCAGGAAGGCATTGTGAAGCCAAAACTGAACTTATTTTGAGAGGAAATTATTAAAATGACCCTCAGTGGGACGGCACGAGGAGCTATTTTCTCGACTTGGGGAAAATGTCGATAATAAGCCCAAAATACCCTAAGTTACGCGGTAGGAATCAATCAGGTACGTTAGTAGATGATTCGACAAAAATTGCAGCGACGCCAATGAAATGGTAAACATGCCACACGGTGTAAAAATCCAACAAGTTGTAATATAAAAATCAACCATCCTCAAAATTAACTAAACAATGTCTTGTATACTACGCGTTTACCAAGCAAACGAAAGAAATGGCGACACAAATCACAACAAATGCATCAGTTCCCTAAACAAACACGACAATAATTCGAACGAAAAAGGGGCACACGCGAAGCGTAAGTAATTATCAAAAGGTTTGAAAAAATATTGGTTAGGATAGGCGAAATACTGGAAATATTTCAACAATGCAGAAAATATCCACAATAAAATTTCAAAAGACTCCCCATAAACAGATTCAATACAAAAAAACGCAGGCTGCGTTATCAAAGTTAGGCTTACTTTGACGAACGCACTAGCGGAGAGGTGAAACCAAGGAGAGTAGAGAACTTCTCTACTCTTCTTGGGTGAAACAGTTGCGAAATCACGCGCGATAGGAAAACGAAAACTCTTGACGAGCTCACCGTAGCAGAAAGAGAAACACGGACACCAACGGCTGGCTGTGCCTGCGCGAAGGAGAATGCGCGCCCGCCTACACGCACTTGCGCACACGTGGGGCACGGGCATTTCTCTGAAAAATCGTCTCGAAAAAGAGTAAACACGCGCGCTGCCGCTAAACTATCGCCCCCGACGTGGGACTTTACCCAGGACTCTCCCGGAGCCGACACAAAGCGTTCCCACGATCAATCGAAAGCAAATGGGGGTACACGCCGGATTGTGTACCACTTTGCTCAACGGGAAAGGAAAGCCGTAAATGAAACATGAGAAAATAATACTGGCGAATGCGGCGATACAAATTGCACTCCGGTAGCGAGAAGCGCAAATCATGAAGGAAGTCACAGATTTAAACTTTCATCCTCGCGCGGAACTGTACCGCAATCAGAAGGACGCTGTTAAGACACTTTCACCCCAGCAAGGTCGAGATAATGAGTGAATTAGCGAGAGAATATCACAATTATTGTTAACCGACATCATTATTATTTAATTTTCCACGCAAGGAAGGCAACAGAGAGTCCACCAGGAAGTGTCGAACAAAGCATGAAATGTAGCTAAACCGTTTAACCTCAAGACAATAACCTCCAAAGGGGCAAACCATCATTGGATTCCGTCTGTGATCAGCTTAGCTACCCAGTGAGAGTCGAGATGCAGGAAAAAAATTCAACCAGCAAAATCGAAATCATAGGCGCGATATGAATATGAGAATCTGTGAATATGCAAATCAGTGACCGCGGATATCAGAAATAATTGGGGTTAAGGCGAACTTAAATTACTGCACAGCTATTACATTTAATACTCACAATATCCCTAGTACGAAGGAAATGAAATGGATAAATAAATTAATTGTGTCATCAACAAAACTCGCATGCAACTCAAATATCACAATTGGCCGGAGAACAGGTAATTACATTTTAGAAAGAAAATGCGTAAGTCTCTTATACATGGCAACTCAACAGCGACCATGACAACGTTTAAGAATTAACGCAGCAAAATGTAATGACAATTATATGCTTGAGTGGTTTTCGTATGCATGCGGGTAGTTGGTGCACGAAAGACGCTGGCAGAATGTTGTGTAAATAAGGACGGAAAAAAGTACTCCGAATTTGAAATTAATAACAAAAAGCCGCATAAAAGTTTCATTAATCAGTTCAAAAACAATTTAATCAATTTCCGCCACTAAACGTTAACCTTTATCTTGAAGATCAGCCAGAAATCACCATGCGAAACTACTGAAGTGCGCTCAAACGACTCTCGTACGTAATAGGCAAACGAATTCGGGCGTCCATGAAATAAGGATCGCCCGTATGCATTCTACGGGATGAAAAAAACAATAATTATCAATCGTGTTCAAGATTATTCGATCAGAAGCAATTTCATTTGCTGTGCAGCACATTGATTGCCGTCATGATAGTTTTACTTTTGATCGATAACGTCGGAGTGCAGGAAAGTTTCTCAATGGTCGCTCCTGAATTGGATCGATACACATCAACAGCCATCAATTCTAAGATTGGTTTTCCGAATCTCCACTCCTCACTCCCATCAGCAAATCCTTTTGTTCCCGCATTATAACGTCTCTAACAATTTGCCTGACGTATTTATACCTAGAAAATCCTAGAATATTTTCCCCTTCATTCCTCGTTCCGTTATTTCTTTCAAATAAGGTGTTATGTTTTAGAATGAGCCCAATAAGTTTTCCGAACCTAATTCAGTTTTCTTCAGACCAGGGTATCCCAACTAGCAGGGAATTCCCCACCAGGAGGGAATTTAGGGGTGCTTAGGGGGAAATCGGTACCACTGTTCAGCAAATTGGTATGTTCTGCATACTATATAAATCTGAAAATTGGTAGTTTGCTTTAATTGATTCTGTGGCATTCAATGAATTTTATTGAATGCCACAGATTAAAATCGATTCTTAAGTATCAAATTATTTTCATTTGCAGAATTTAAACTACTATTTAATAATTTATATTGTATGTGGGAATGATATTCTGGATTATGGTGAAATGAGGAAATTGAATACAAAAAATTTGAGAACCAATGTTTCAGACTCTCCAAGAAAGAAAGATTCTAACTCTTAGTAGGGTAATCCATATCCTGAGAATTCAAATGAAACAAGAGAGCAAAAAATGGGTCAGCATCAACCCCCAAAGTTCTTTTTTTTCACACGCTCTGCGAGCATTCTATCACTGTTTTTTCCCCCTCAATTCCTGCCAAACGAGCTCTGAACTCAACAGATGACTCTGATATTTACACCATTGACTTACTCCGCGTTCAACTCCGATCCAGTCGCTCGGATACACACTCCGAGAAGTATAACTCATACCCTAAAGGCCAGCCGGAGATTGAGAAAACCCACACGGAGATTGAGAAAACCTTCTATGAGGCGCTTGGACATAACTCAAAAGTGTTTCGAGTAAACACGAAACGAGAGGAAGCCAAAAAGGAGGCTAATAACCTCGGTTAGAGCAGCAGCATCAGCGCGAGGAGAATTGGAGGCGACCGAGAGAAGAGAGGGAAAAAAAAGAAGTGAAGTGAAATCAATTAACCTCAAAACTCTCGCCACAGATCGTTAAATCCGTAAGATGAACGCGTAATGTAATGACACACAATAGTATCCCGCTCATTTTTTTCCCTTTCTCCCACTTTTACCGTGAAAGTGAGAGGGACATTTTCGGTGGCCACAGGCAGAGCGAAGAAGATGGGCATGGTGGAGGGGAACAGTAGGAACAGCAGACACGTTGGTTACGGTCGGTTGTTAAAAAGAACCGCGGTTTCTCACGCACTGTCCACCTCACAAGTGCCTTCTACTTCCATTATTCCACCAACTTATCCCGTTGCAACTACTATCGCCTAGCCACACAGGAACCTTTCCCGACACCTCCACTCAGTCATCTGACAACGGTTTCTGAGACCTGAGTTTGGATACCGATTAAAAATTAACTAGCATATTTACATGAATGCATAGTTGCATCAAACTTGAGCTTATTTTATCTTACGTTTGACCATGCTTATCGATTATTGTTGCAATACATATTTGATATTTTATCGCAGTGGGAAGCAAAGTGCCGTTTTTTGACGCATTCTAACGGACCGCTCTCCTTGATACTTCATAAAGAATCAATTTTACGTTCAATCGTATTTAAAATTTTACACAGTGCAAAAAAAAACATTTCTAAATGAAATAATTAAATTTCAATTAACTAGTAAGTCAACTTTTAAAAATATCCTCCCACACAGCTTCTTCCCGACAGGCTGGACCCGGTCGAAACTTTTTGCGGAGAGAGATATCCTAAAGAAGGATATTCTCGCTTTCTCACAGTCCGAAGATGTAGCGCAAAAAATGTACCCTCAACACGTGAATGCAGATAAATAAACTTTAGCTTAAGTACTGCGATTCAAGCCGCGAGAAAAACTTGTGTGGAGTCACTCCCCGAGTAGATAGACAGTTCCCGAATTCACTTTGCTTGAACTAATTTCGCTACCCAAGCGTACACTACTGTGAATTTATTATTATTTTCATTAGGGTACTATACCAGTTAAGTACGAGTTAAATAGAAGGGGACATTTTAGATTTTTACAGGCGCAGACCTCTATCTACATACACAACTTCCCTCTTCATCTCAGGATACGTCCTACCTCTCTTCATTCCTGTCCATAAAATCTATTCTCTTCCTTCCCTTTCTCCACTTACCCAACATCCTCCCCTCTATCACGGCCTTCAGAAACCCTCCGCCCCTGATTACCTCTTCCAACCACCGACTGTAACTACTGTGAACTTCATAAATACTAAATTAAGAACCATCATTCCTACTTTGAAATCAAACCTAACCATCCTTCTGCCGTGCAGGGGCAAAGGAATACACTCTAATAAAACTGCAGAAATTGCAAAATATCACACCTTAGGAAAAGGAATGTCTTTCTCCTTCTCATGAAGTTCAACAAAAATGACGAAACAAACTAATACCACATGACGAGGAATTTATTTCTACAAGTCCACATCGAGGACGTCTTAGGGGGATACGTGGGTAGCAGGCAACACAATATCCCTTAGTCAGGCATGCGCTTGGTTGAGCTTCATTCGTTTTAATTAGTTTGCGACCTTAGAATGACCCGATACCAATGTCGTTACCCTCTGGCAACACCTGACCAAAAATATCTGAACATAATAATGAAAAGTTAGATCCAGGCCACAGGGGTAATGGGAGTCAGTCGTGTACTTCGAAAAGAGTTACGAACTACAACTGCTGGAAGGATACTGAGCGTCAGAAAAATAAAAATCTCGAAACTTTCCGATGCGAACGAGAATACTGAGACGCGGAAGGCTACCTCGAACGATGAATAAGAGGAAGAGACAGCTCAAAGGAATTGAGACGTCTCACAACAGAGAGCCATCGGCAACGACGAGGTATTCTTTAAGGGAACCCCCGACAAACCACCCCACTCCCGGCGATCCAGATTGAGCGAAGAGTTGTTACTACCAAGACACTTGGCCTAAATCCGAGGAGGGAAGACCGGACGCGGGAAAGAAAGGGGAGAGAGACCCATATGGTCGGTCGGTCCCTGCCGTATGCCCCACAGCTGAGCGCTTGGAGGGAGGCTGTGGGATAAGAGAAGAAAGGTAGGGAGAGAGAAAGAGAGGAGGGAGGTGAACAGGTGCATCTTTTTCGTCCACTCCCTCTTCACCTTCTCCCGGCCACAACCAGTTCGGCCGCCAAGACGCCGCCAACGCCCCTCCCCCCCCTTCCCATTCAACCTCCGAAAACCTCTCCAAGCCCGCAAATCCCCCAAGAAACTTTGGCGGAACAGCACCTACACACTCCCCCTTCCTTATAAGTAAAATCATTCCCCTTATGTTATCTTCGTATCTCCTAGCACACTCAAGGACTACACTCAATTCAGAAAAATGTTCATAAAATCAATTACTTGCGGCGTTACTTGGTGGAAATTTTTCATGCAAAAAACAATAAATAACTTAAAATTCGCAGATTCAGGCGATATCGCGGGGAATTTTTTCACAATGAATAACTTGGCTTAGTGCTATTTTCCAGAGATATATACTCTTTATTTCATGACCCGGGTTTAGATGTTTTACATCTACCATCCTAACTTCATTACTACAGACCTTTTACTTATTTTTATCTTATGCTTTTATCTGCCACATGACCTTGTTAACTTCCCAACTGCATATTTCTCCTCTCCTTTTTCACCCCTACCCAAGTCCTCCCGGGGAAAAAGCCCCTCTTTTCTCCGTCATCTTGGGATAAAATCAAGCTATTATACGCATTATAGCTGAAGATGACGCAAAACTTTGAAACCCAGGTCGTGAAACAAAGTACACCTATCTGTGGAAAATTGCACTCAATCCAAGTTACTCATTAATCTAAAACTTAATATATCGAAACAAAATGTGACATTCACGAACTAGTTTTCGCACAACATCAAGACAGCATATTCAGGTAAATCAAATACAAAAGGTCAGATATACAGTGCGTGACCGTGAGATCGATAGGTAAATGTGTTGACAGTGGGGGCTGGGAGATTAGCCAGTGAGGATTGGGCAAATGGTTGGTGAGAGGAATGACAGCGTCCGTTCTAGCAGTTTGTACACTACAGTGCTTAGATGTTCGTGAAAATCTATGTAAAATGGCTCAAAGGTATAGATGATTAACACTTAGAGCGTGGGGGTCTCATGAATGATTTACATGATTCACCTGATGATGTAGTACCACAACGAAACCTAAATCTTGAATAATATATTGTATACTGGTGATAGCCACGGTATCCACAAATTTTTAAAAAGCTTTTGCCTTCTTCTGACCACCTCCAATTCTTTCTATTAGTCTTCCTCTCCGTCCACCATACCATCCCCATAGCAGAGCTGAGGCAATTGGTCAGGGGTGAGAGTATTAAAGATCATCTCTCAGCGTAATATGCCAGTGAAGCGGATAAGAGCGAGGCAAATGATAGGGATATTAGACATTATGAAGAGAAATGGAAAGTTAGCACAGTCAGAGGGAGCAGTAGGTTGATAATGAAACATTTGGATATTGTGTCTCAACGTTCAATCGAAACTTATCCTAACCCGTAGATTGGTAACTGTCCCTACATAGCTTCTAAAACAGCATGCTCATGCGTTGATAAGTTGTTGGACCATATGGCCCAGAGGACAATACAATATGAATTTTCGAGCAGAGAAAATGCAACACCAATGCATCGAAATCAGCTATACTACCCTACAACGATGTTCGACCGAGAAAAACCCACCGCCGGTCGACATGACATGCCTACTACACTCGTAGTCAGTGCTTTCCCACACAAAAATCACTCCATTCTCAGAAAAACCCACACCGTAAGTTTGAGTGCGGCATAGAAGTCCGCAAGACCGTAAACAATTCTGCCCTGGAGGTTTCTCCTTGGGAGAGGGTTTACAATCCCCTAGTCTCCCGCCCATCTCCTAGAAAAACTCCTCCCATTTGTCGGGAAGAGAAACGCCGCATCCCCTATTCCATGGGAAGTAATTCCTGGAGCGAGCAGGACTCTCAAAAGAGGAATTTTCTCCGTGTGGGCCAACTCATTTTCGGGATCACCGGAAGAAGGGGATAACTCCGCACAAAGCGAGGAAGAGATCCCGCGGCACCCACAACAGATTTCGGCCCTGGGGGCGCGCCCCCACCTCGGGGTGTTTTTGAGCGAAGAAGGAGCGCTTCAACCGCTTGTTACCTTCACCTCGAATCACTCGCAAACACCTTCTCACGGACTATTACTCCCATACAAGGGTGGATACAGTTAAGGGCTACGGAGCGCCGAAAAACGTTCTCCCATTCTTGAGAAATCCTCAGAATGTAATAAGCACATGCGCTTGGTCTGTCGGAAAATACGCGAAGTAAAAGCAACAACAAAACGGCCATCGCCAGACAAGCAATAAAGAGTAGATAAATTAAAGGATATTAGGAAATTAAAGGATTAAATAAAGGATTTCGCCGATAATAAACTCCGATACATATACTGGGCGATATCCGGTTATCAATATAATGATATATCGGAGAAGCAGAATCCGATAATTTTTGTCGCATTCAAGACTTTTTCAATGTTAGGCTGCATTCTTCTTGATTGAATATGTTGTATTCTTATATTTACAAGAAATTTTTTAATGTTCACCTTTCAGAAGTAGCCAAAATATTTTCAGCTGCAGCAACAGGATCTATTGTACCAAATGTGTAGGTTTTTTACCTTAGGAAATTGAGTGTCTTCTGAAGGTTGGTTTACACTGCCAAAGTTATTGCTCGAGTTAATTTCAGTAAGCGACTTTCGATGTAACTAGCAGGTGTAAACGACTCTGTAAGTCCGTTCACAGAAATTTTTTAAGCTTCAACGAGTCGCTTGAAAAAGCGTATCGTTGCCAGTGTAAACGACAACGAAACTCAATGATCTGATGCTTTCCCGGCGTATGATGTTGGTGAATTCTATTCGGGTTCTCCAACGGGTCACACACTTCATTTCTGTCGACGTTTCGATGCACGAGTTGTCCATCGTCATGAACGACTGATGATGATGGACGACTCGTCCACCGAAACGTCGGCAGAAATGCAGAGTGTGACCCGGTGGAGAACCCGAATAGTCTTCACTGGCAACGAAACTGGATCTCAACATACTAGTGAAAAAAAATGTTTCGTTAAGTAAAATTTCCCGCAAGGTCATGCAGAGTAACTTGCCAGTGTAAACTCATCCTAAGACAAGTGGAACAATGAACGCAAACAAGGTTAAGCACCCTATTTTTTGTTTAAACATTTGTGTTGAAATGGGATAATTTTGAATTATGTTAATTTTAATACCAGATGTATTTTGATTAATTCAATGAATTTTTGTACCCTAAAATGGTATATAATATACTTATATATATGGTATATAATATATGGGGGAAATATTTATCTGCCCTAAATACCGCTCTCTAATACCTTATCAGGTATGCTACATTTATTGGGTTAACGTAAAAATATATCGGGCATCGGTGATCGAAAAAATAAGGTTATCGGCTCACTCCTTAGTAAAATCAAATCTTCCGTCACCGAACTCAATTCTCGAGGTGCAAAATTAAGGCTTACCTGCAGAAGACCTTACTTTACGCACGAATAACACCATTCACATTGCACACAGCATCAGAACGTAGCATTGATTCGTATAATTTCCTTTTAAAGTGAAACATTGGGAGTAAAATTGTTCCATACGTATTTTTTAGTTAAGAAAACATACGGATGAAACAAGCTTTTGCATGGTAGCGAAGCTAAACGACATCGTCAGCAGAACGCAGTAGAAGGAATGGGAATATGGCATCACCGAAGAATGATTAAGATCAAATACACGGGGAGTATTCCCAACGAAGAGGTCCAACGAAATACAAGAGAGAATAGCTTCTACATGAAAACTCAGCGAAGTAAGCGGGACAAACCTATAAGACATATTCCGAGACAATAACCTCCTGAAATCTATTATGGAAGGAGAAGCGAAAGGAAAGCAAGAGGAAAACTAAGGATTGAACATATTAAGCAAATTACGAAGGGTGTATGTACAAAGTAAGAATCATGAAGGAATTTAGAGGTTTACTGAAAACAAAATGGAGTAGAGAGTTGTATAAAAAATACATTGCATTGGTGACAACTGCTGATAATTAAAAAAATTAAATTAATTAAAAACCGTCCAAAGACAGGACTGAGAAAATTGAGCCAGAGAGCTAATAATAAAACCATTTTCTTGATTCGGGACAATCAGAAACTTGTAAAGGGCACACATCGAGAAAATTAGGCATTGTCAGAGATATTTAATTTATTTTTCACGTGAAAGGCAAGAGATCACAAGCGGGATTCAAAGGCTGATGAATATTATAGCATTAAAGAGAAAGTAGGCACAACTGATTGAAAATCAGTAAGCGTATCCCTTCCTCCACAAACAGACTTAACAAGATAGATGGCGATAAAAATCCGCTTAACGAGGTCATTATTCACTTCCGAGAATCGCACAGAGACTGGCTTCTCGGAAGCTCAGAAAAGTAATACGGAACATACAAAATTGAAAAGCAATACCGTCTATAATACACGACATAACAAGTAAGACAACGTTAGCGATGAAGCTAAGGAAGTCACTTTTACAACAGACTGCAGCCAGCTTGGATTTAGTCCGGGCCAGTGTGAAAAACTGACGCAATGACTGTTGCATGAGGACGAAGTTCACATCCAATCGTGATGTGTCGGGACAAGTCACGGGAAGGCGGGACCTGATTAGTCATTGGTGCCATTAAAACGAACACATAAATACATAATTACATATCCATCAAGCCATTCCCTTTTGGGGTAGGCAAAGTAGGGATAGGCCTAGACAACTGACTCTTTTAATGATTTCCTCCATAATGCTCTATCCTTGCAAACACCTTTCGCTAATCTTACATTCATGCATTGCTTCACACATGCTCTCCTATGCTTAAGACCCCTAATATTCCTCCTATTTAGAGCCTCTTACAACACATTCACCCACGACTTTCGGGGTTCACCCCTTCCTTTCTCACCATTCAATCTACCATCACAAATCTGCTTCGTTATTCGACTCTCTTCCACTCTCTACTTGGCCAAACCAACGAAAACACTGTGAACACAGAAATAACACCCCTTTACGAAAAACAATGAATAATTTTACTTCATATTCACAATGATAATTCCTTATTGTAATAGTCGACTGTGAGGATCAACTACGGCGTTCGGCAGGGCTATACCCTCGGCGAAATACAGGAGCAGACGATTGAATCCCGCTCACCGACTGAGCACAAGCCGGGATCCAACCATCTAAAATCCTATATCTACACACTCACACACACGATAGGAAAACAGTTTCCGGAAAACGAAAAAAGAGAGAGGGAGGGAGGAGATGAATACAAGGGAGGAGCCAGCAAACAAACGCATAAAGGAATAAAGGAGTGAGAGAGCGCGGTGAGGAGATGTGAGAGAAAAAAATGATTTATAAACGAACGAACACACGAACACATTCGGGGATCCTCAAAACGAGCAACAGGTTGAATATCCTGGGCGCCCATTCATCTCTCCTCCACTGCCGACGCTGTAGCTACTTCGTTCGGAGTATGAGGAGGGAGAGGAGAAAACGTGGCGGGATTTCACACAGCGCCACCACCGCCAAAAGGAAATTGACCATTCAAAACGATATACGAGAGCGGCGAGGAGGAGGTGAGATCAGTGGAATAGGGAAGCAGCAAAGCCCCCCCCACATCCTTCCCCCTCACCTCAACAGAACGGGAAAGAAGAACACATTGTGTTGAACACGAAAGGGAAAGAGAGAAGACGTAGGCAAAGGCAAGGAGGTGGTGGAGAAGAGGACAAAAGAAAACCGAAGCGGTGGGCTTTTGAGAAAGGAAGAAATAGATGGAAGGATAAAAGGTAAAAAAAGAACAGAAACCCCCACTCCTACACGCACTCCTAAAACTCCACCTGACGGCCCGAAACCAAGGCGATCTATCGACGGAAGCCCCCGGGCGGTGCAAGAGGTAGGTAGGTGTTCTCCCCACCTCGGCCTCCCATTATTGTCTCTCTCCCTGTGTTCTCCCTGAGCACAACCCTCCCCCCTATCCTCCACTTTCATTATCGACCTCATCCCAAGATTAACAACGGCTATAATTTACACCCTTTCTTCCCCCATCGCCTAGCCATAGCGAGGATGCGTGGCAGTGGGTGTCACGGATGCGGAGCGCGGTAGGGCGAGGAAGAAAATGATTCAAGTGTAACTCCGAGGAGGAAAGACACGAGGGCCACATTTTTTTAAACAAGCTACTGGCACCTAGCTAGGGCGCCCTTCCTTTTCGGTACAACTATACCTACATTCTTTAGACTAACAAATAAATTTGACCTGCAAGCGCTTGGGACGAAAACGGGGAATACACTTAATGTACTAGATGGTATTAAATCTATTTGTGTCAAGTCCACAACGAAAACAAGCATTTTACTTCACTGGGGTTCGAAACCGGATCTACGAATTACCGATCAGGGGTGGGATCACGGTTCCTTCTTTCGCGTTGTCGTTATCCAAAATACATGCCGCTGTAGAAGGACAGTGCTCACAGTTGCTGTTCTAAGTACATACTTCATAAATTAAAACTAGCGATTTGAAGTAATTGGCAAAATTTGAAGAATGACCATCAAGTTTTCGCTATGATGAGCGCATTTGAAAAATAACTATAAATTGAGGGCACGCATTTTGCAGAACCGCGATCGTACCCCAGGTACATACAGACGCGGTTCTGCAAATCTGTAGTGTTGCTGGCAACGCGGTAGCGTTAGCCTTTTGATGTAGCCAGTTCCCTTATTCCGCAAACTAACCCAAGCGGCTAATAATAATTCAAATAACACTGTCACCTGGAACAAGGAAAAATCCAATCGAAGATTGCATCAGGAGGGGAAATTCGATTCCCGAGGCAAAGGTGATCTCTGCTACTTTTTTTTGCCGTGTCGGAGAGTGCAATACAACCTTTCCTGTTTCAGATAGCCACGAGATGCAGCGGCACAATAAATCTCCTTCACAAGACAAATCTCGCAATTTAATTTAAAAAATTCAACGCTCCAAGCGGAAATGGTACCCGCAACCTTCAACAAGGTAAGTGAAATCGCGCTCACAACCAGGCTCGCTGCTATAATAGAATATTGATTCAATCACATTCCACCTGCTTCAACTTGAAAAGTTTAGCCGATGGTTTTGTAGTATCATGCATAGATAATGCCAACAAAGTTCCCTTCCAGTTTAGGCAATGATCATTCTTGGCCAATAGACCTTTGAAATCTATGGTTCTTTGATCTTGAAGAAAACACGGTAAATGCCCACAAAAAAATTACAACAGCCTATGGGTTCGGAAATTTGCGCCATTATCAAGGTGGACAGCTCTCTGCACATGGTACAATGGTACATGGTACCTAGGTCGGTGTAATCATTTTTAAGCGTGCATTTAGAGTGATTTCTTCAAGATGCAATCTTCCACACATTTCCACAATTTGACGTCTGATAGTGTTGCCTTTGCTATGGTTTATTGGTTACTTCAACAGACAACTGATGTCTTCTACGAGTTTAAAGATCGATTGGCGAATTGGTACGGGTAGGGTTAGTTTGGGAATGGAGGGAAGGGTGGTGAGAAATACGGCGACGGTATTAGCCAACTGCTAACAAAAGACGATCCCATTAGACAGATGGAGGGCTGCGTTTCGATTGCTGTCTATGCATACATAGTTCCTTGTAGGTACCGAGATTCTACTAAAAACTCCCCAACTGACTAGAATCGAACAGGGTCCTTCGAGATGGGAAACCAACACTCAAGTCACCCCACCGACCTGATACCCCACTGGCTTTGGAGTTTCACATTGCGGTGATACTTAAAATATAGGTTAGACTTTTCTTAGGCAACTGTTCTTCGAAACGCTATGATGTAAATATTTTTCAACGCATTTCCATCGACTTCCTTATGAGCTCTTTCAACTTATTGATATCTATCACATATTTCTCACGACATTTCATAAAACGCCGTAACTCATTGCGCGGGCTTCCAGCACAGCTTGTGGACCAAAGAGACAGCACAAAGTTCTCTGGAGGGAAAATCCCAATGGTTACGAAAGAAACCACGTCGTTACGATTCCCGAGAAATCACTTTAAGTCCACTGAAGTAGTTGAATTCAGGAGCAGGAGCGCGACTCCAAATAGAAAATAAGACATAATGGGAGTTAAATTTGTACCCACGATACGCTAAGACGCCAAGAAAAAGAAAGTGGGCCAGCGTTTTAGCGTGCATGAGATAGGACGCCAAGAGTAAATTTTATGCGGGTGAATTCACTTCAAGGGGCACTCGAGAAATTCAGCGTTAAGAATCTTGACGGAAGTCCCGTGAAAGTAAGGGTAGCCATTCACACACGAAACATCCCAACGATCAATCCTATCCAGAACCCGAATTATTCCGCTTCTGTATAATTATTCCGCTATAGACATAAATAAAAAATAGTGCCCCTAACAATTTTAAGCGGTGTATCGCTCCTAATGCATACCACCACTTAAGCACCTCACAAAACACGAATATCACTCACTGCTGCATCAAAATATTTTGTATAGATAAACGAGACAAGATGAAAATAGCCTTCCCTTGAATATGGTGGGATAAATGGAACGTAGAAGTACTAAGAGAGAGTGAAAAACACGTAGAAAATTTCACTCTCAAAAGTCACTGGTATGTCCAGAACTCAAATCCAAGACTAAAGGATGTATATAGAGAAGATACCAGCAACTTTAGGGGTAAAACTATATGGGTAAAATGGTCTTGGTAAACAGAAGCGGGCCGTTTAGCTACCGAACAATGAGGCATCACATTACAATAACCACTAAACGTCTTTGAGCCAAAAATCTAAGGATTTATAATCACTACATAAACTTGAAGGTCACATAAAAACATTCCTCACCATGGTAGTTACATTGCCCAAATTAATCCAACAACAACGCAATTGCATCTCACAGTTAAAAGGAGGGTAGGGAGGAAAGCAGATAATTTTAATTATGAGTAGTGAGAGGCTTTTCTTGCTGAGGAGAGAAATAGAGTGAACAAAGAGGTCTTAGCGGCGGAAAAGAAGAGTGAATATAGTCCATCAAAACCTATTCTGAGCAGTAGAGTTACCAATAAATAATTATATTAGTATTACCTTACAACTAAGCATCACGCACCGTAGCCTGTACGTTAGAATAAAGAAGGGCCAAGCTCGACACTAACTTCCCTGAAAACCACAGAAGGAAGACCCCGCTATAAGGGAAGTAAAAATGAAACAATAATGGATAAATTGAGTAAACTATTAGAGATAACGAAGTGTTGCAGGTCTTGATAAAGGGTATAATACTGTGTAGATGTAAAAGAAGAAAGTATAGTACGGCCAAGTTGGGTTGTATGAAGCGAGGTAGGAAAAACGAGTAACCGGCAAGAAAGAAACAAAGCAAAGTTGCATTACAAGGAAACGCAGTACTTATCCATGGTTTTAATTCAAATGTCAATTTCAATGACTTCTACAACAGGGGAATTCCGGCTTAAACTTGCCTAGTTAAACGTTTCCACGATTTGAGAACTGCCAAAGACTCGCTTTTCCGTAATTAATTATCATTTAAAACAATCGATTCAGATGCATTTCACCAAACTCATACGGAATGTAGACACAACATTGATTGCAATTCTGTCGCAACAAGGCAATAAGCTACAATCAGGCACCAATAGCTAAATATATGGGTTAACCTAACGGTAAATGTTAACCAGGCTTTACAAAACCCAGACATTAAGGAAACAAATACATGTGCACTCCAAAATAAGGGCAAAGGAGCATCCTGAATCGAGCGCAGCATCGTCGCCTGGAGATGATGTATAGTGGATTCGAAGAGGGACAAGGCGAAATCAAAGAGAACTCGAGAGAGAGAGGACGCGTGAGTAAAGAAAGAGGAGGCTGAGAGAGAGAAAGAAAAGGAGCGAAGAGGAGGACGAAGGAAAGGTAAGGCGAAAGTGGGGCAAGGCGTAAAAAGATGGGAGGGGAAAAAATCAAAGACGGTGAGCGGGGTCGAAGCAAAGCGAAGGAAGGTGTAGAGGGGGGGGGTTGGAGGATTGGACTGAGATTTGGGGGGAGGAGGGAGGGCCGGGGCGGGCGGCTCCCTCGGGGCAGGTGTTCCTGGAGAAAGCCCTACGAGGAGAGGGGGCCAAGTGGAAAAAGGAAAGAGGGAAGGGGAGAGGAGAAGGGAGGAGGAAAAGACATCAAAGACGAAACGGAGGAGGGACTGGTGGGAGAAGTCCATCGAGGGAAAAAGGATGATAGGGTGGGCACTGCGGTTTTTTGGAGATGAGAAATAAAATGGTGGGCCCTAAAAAGATGGGAAGTGGAGAGGAGGGGGGGGGGAGACGAGCTTGAAGGGGAGAGTGGGCGAGCGCCAACACAAACGAAGATCTCTACCCGTCCCCCTCCTACAAGGAATCCCCTCCCAGAACTCCTCACACTGAACACATTTTGGCCGTGCCGCTGGGGGAAAGCCTTGAGGCTATGTTCGGGGCGAGGGAGACGAGAAGACGAGGCATAGAGGATTGGAGGGAATGAAGAGCGGGAAATAGCGACGAAATATATAAGGAAAAAGAGTACAGAAAAGTTTAACACGAAGATGCAAATAAGGGATACGAGAACATAGGTGCAGACGGAAAAGATCCTCCGGTGGGTACAGACAATGGAAAGGTTGAATTCACCAACATTTCTCCATTTACATCCGCTTATAATTATAGGTCTTTCCCAGGTTTTGATTAAATTTTAGCTTAAAATAAAGAATTATACTCTATCCATTGGCGTCAGAATCGACTACTTCACAAGCCATTCGCTATGGCGTAGGGGAGAATCAAACTAAGGATCTGGACAGCGCTCCCTTATGACTTCTAAGATGAAAGGATACTGTACATAGTTCCCTAATTTGGGGTTGGAGTTTCTTCACATTTCCATGACATTTTCTCTGATATTATGGTTCTGCATTCAAACTATTCAGTGCATTTAGGTCCTGTCACAATCGCGCACACGTCAATACACGTTTGATACATATTTAAATACATACATCCAAGGAGGTTTTCAAGAGCGTGAATTTATAAATACGTTCGTCACAACTATGACAATACATAGAAAACACAGACACATACACGTTGAATATTTCGGTGGCACGACCACCTCCTTCAGCGAAAGATAGGTATAGGAAATCATCACGGAAATCAATAGTAAATGAATTGGAATAAAATACACGTAGGTGTATGGCCATCCACTGAACTGTGTAACTAAGATATTCACGGCCACAAACAAACAAACCGAAAGATTCACACTGTAACTACTTGCGGTAGAAGAAGGAAGAGAAGGGGAGTAGGCGTGCCCATGAAGTAAACGAAATGGCCCGGGGTCAAAGGAAGGGTGGGGAGAGGGACGATTCAAGAGAAGCCGACAGACCGCGGGGAAATCTTGAGAGGGCGAGAGGAACGATTTTTCGGGAGGGTGAGAAGAAAGGAAATAAAAAGAGGCACGGGAAAGGGAGTGGGGTGCGGTGGGGGAGGGGGTGAGGCTGTTAAAAAAATCCTCGTCGGGAAATTAAACACCAATGGATATTTTTTAACGCACCATATAATCTCCAATGGGACCGCGCGCTGGGACTTACGATTTTCATAAATGTTACGACATCCACCATAAAAAAAAAATATATATATATATATACTCTTACGTGTGGATACGTGAGGTCCGCAAGGAGTTGGCGAACGAGAAGGGTAAGGTACGGGGAGGTTAAGACGCAGAGGAGTGTGTGGGGAGGCAAGATTTACTCTCCTTTAACTCCTTTCCTCTTCACACAGCAACACATCCGCTGGCCAACTCCATTCTTTCCCTCCACCCGTAAAAACCTTAAACCCAAGCAGGAGGAGGAAGGAAAATAATCCACGGACAAAATTGGTAGGGGCATTTCCGATTTGATCCTGAAATATATATTTTTTCACGGGATCACAATAAAGTTAATTACCGCGCGCGGAAAATTGTTTTCCACTGCCCCGGGGGCATAAAGGTGAGGAGGTCAACCGCAGGCTAGATTGTGGGGGAAGGAAGTAAGTCAACGCTGAGGCCCCCCAGCTGCCTTGATCGCCCCCGGGGGCCAATCGGTGGATGGGGCGGGGGCGCACAGTAGGGCGGGAAAGGTTTCCTCCCGGCAACGGGAAGTTTGGTTGTGTGCGAATCCGCGAGAACCGTTTTGCTTTCATAATTGAGATGCTTTTTCACTCTTGCCTCGAAAAACCCGCATTAAATAACGACAAGATTAGACCCCGAGCTTTAACGAACTGTCCGCTCGAAGCAGCCGGCATAAAAACCATGGATGGATGGTCTTTCGGAAGTTGCTTAGGGAAAAAGCTATCGCTCCGTCAACACGACAGAGTAAAGAATACATTAAAATATCCCCAAGAGTTAACTATGAACGTCAAGAAGCAGCATCTATAGCTAACCAGAGGTCATAGTTAAATGGTGGCAGGATCTAATAAGAATTTTGTTTATAAATAAGGTGGTAGGTGTACTGAATCACGGAAAGGAACTTCACGATGCATATTTGACTGTTGGTACCGGATGGCATTTACGTTTCTCTGTGTCTAGTCAAAGAATTAATTTGACGGTTAGGAACACATTAGTTTCCTCCTAATATTCTGAAGTAGAATTTCACAGGAATAAGTGGCAAACACGCTAATAAACGGGCAAAATATTACGTTCTGCTAAAAATTATTCACAGTAGTAGTATTATTTTACTTTTTTGTGCTTCGACGGTTATTTCGCACATACTGTCTGCCATTTGCAGACAGAGACAAAAGTACACGAACGATTAGGAGGATCAACCCCCCAAATTCGAGCCGATCCCAACGATGCTTAACTTCGGCGACTGATCGGGAAACGGTGTTTCATCGTGGCGGGCCGTTGCGAAAAATTATTCATGAATATACATTTAAACTAATTATATAATTAACTACCATGGTGAGTATCATATAGCAGTCATCAACCCGAAGATCGGTTAGTTTCAGCTCCCCACTCCATTCTCCTATCAGGCTAACAATTCCACCCTTGCAAATTTTTTCACTTCGATGTTCTTCAAAAATTTGCCTGACGTATCTCATCCTGGGTGTCCCTCGGTAATTATTCACATTCATATCTACTTTCATTATTGTTTTCAATAGGCTATTGTGTCGCAAAATGTTTCCAAGAGTTGGTAGGTATTCTTTTTCATAGTATTATATATATATGTACACATCTTTTCTTTCAAACTCTGAAGAATGAGTAAATACTCCACAAGGAATCTTAAAAAGTGTTTACTCAGCCGTAATGTATCCGACTGTATATTCCTGAACAACTAAGCTGGGGGGGCTGGAACTCGCGGAACTGTTTACACTGCTAGCCGCATTGAAAACAGCGATGCTACTGTCTCGACTATTTTCCTCCACTAAGTAAGACGTAATTGAATACACCGCAAGTACTCACTAACACGCCAGATTAACGCATTCATCCCGCACATATTGTCCGCGGCAATCCTTTAAAAGAAATTAGAAGCTTAAAAAAAAGTGCATTATCCTTTAAGTCCACTTTGGAAATGTAGTGTCCCCCATATAACATGCACAGTAAATTACTCTCCTAAAAGAAGACCTTTCCACATCAAAAATCCCAATGACCACTTGGCCAGTCAAAAATGTTCCCGCGGAAATAGGAAGGGTATTAGCCACGAAGCACGAAGGTCACCACGGGCCATCAGATATCCACACACATCGCTTTTACGACCAAAAATACATGTCCATAACACAGCACCCGCATAAGACCAAGAAAAGCGAACAATAAAACGGTCATTAACAGTCACTAAAGCACGAATGAAGCGGTTTTATTTCAGGCTCTTTGAAAAACCAAATTTACAACGCCACTAATCTTCATCGCGATGGAAATAAAAGAATACGTGGCATTATGCTTGGGCCCAAGTCGGACTGGTGGGAAGGGGCCGTGGCAATTTTTGGGCCTCGGGGATGTAGGGTTAAAAAGGAAAAGTAATTAACCGCACGGCACCGCAAAGAGAGTCCAAATCTAGGCTTGCTGCAGATAAACCCACAGCGTGAGCAGGGGAATCACACTCAACGATTAAGGCCAGTCTAGAGTGAATTATTAGTATTAAGGTAATTTACTTAGTCCTCTAGATTTGTACATCAGCAGGGCCCTATCTTCCAATAGTATTTCCTCCTTCATCTCAGCGCACGTCCTGCCCTACTTCATCCCATAATAAACCTATTCTCTCCCTCGCCCTTACACAACTTTCCGTCCACCGTACCTCCTCCATCCCACGGAACGCCTGATGACAACGTAACTTAAAAAGGGTAAAACAGCTATAACTTAAAAATCCAAATCAGAATTAACCTCGGCATACATACGTACACCACCAGCGGACGAAAAAATGAAATGTAAATGTAAAGAAAAGTCACTTATGGCAAGTCTTCCTAGGTGATTCTCAGGTAACCACAGAACTGCAACAAGCCGAAATGTACTAGGAACTTCCAGAAGAAAAAAACCTTGGAAAATTGGTAAAATTTATCGAAAGAGAAGAGTGCTCATAGCGTTTGGCTAGAAGATGCGTGAGATTGCAGCCCGAGCTTAAGTTAGGATATACCTATTCTTGCGTTCAATGTGTACGGACTTCAAAGCAGAAACACCGCCCATTAGAACTCCCCCCACACGCAAAATGACTAAGAGTAAGAGTTCTCGGATGATATCTGAATAAAATATCTCAGAGAGAGAGAGCTTAAAACACTTTCCCACCGTCGGTATGGAGGTGGCATTTCAACAGAGGGCCTACGCCCCCACCCGTTCCCCCAAGAAAGAAATAAAAGTCAGCTTGAAAAAAAATAAAACCGAACAAAAACAAGGGACTATATAGAGTGGCCGTCCTTTACAAGATGCGGGGGCCTGGCTACAGCGGGGTCGGCTGAGGACCAACTTGGGCCCTCGTTAGCGATGTGGACGCGGTATTTTTCCCGCATACTTCTCATTCCAGAGAGGCAGAGACGAAGGATATAACCCATCTTCCCGCAAGTCGGCGGCCTCGTTCGTCCGATCTCCCGGTAGGTATTCAGAAGAAGGACCTTCCGAAGGTATGGGAGGGTAGCTAAAGGTTAGGCGGGCGGGGGGAGGAAGAAACAGATGAGAAAAAAGAGTAAGACAGATATAAACTCTCGATCCCTATTACCGATAAACTGTGGAAATCAGCGCTCCTCCTCACCCTTCCCGATGCCGACTCAAAAAGACACGCCGCAAGAAAGAAACATTTCCGGTGACGGGGAATGGAAGGCGGAGAGGAGAGAAGGCTAGTCGGGATGTGGATAATGGTGGATTGGGAGGGGGAGGCAACAACAGATTGGGGGGCGAAGAATAAGACCTTGGGGGGAATGGGACGGGGGAGGGTTTTCTTCCCTGCCCTTCTCCCAGCAGCTCTACACCTCACCCACCACCCCCCAGAGTGTTTGCTCAGCCTCGCACAAATGCTTCTCTCGCCGACTGTTTCGCCAGGAGTTTTCTTTGTCCCACCGCTAACGCAACCTGTAAGCTTCGACAACACCAGATATATGAATCGCTGTAACCCACATTCATCAGAGTGGCTCTCGTTTGATGAAGTCAAATTCACGGTATTTTTTAAAGTCGAATATCACCATTTTCAGTTTTGTTGGAATTAATTGCACGTATATTCAAAATTATATTTTTTCCAAGTATGTAATGTATCCAAAAGCGCACGACTATCACGGAATTTTAATTCAATGAATATCAGAAAAATCCTCAAAATTCACTTTTGAGCTATCAATAGAAAGCTAAAGGAATTTCTTCAGATTATTCACACTTAAAGCACGCAAATCACTGTAGGGACGGCAGAACGGAGAATATTAGGCTGCCTTGAAAAACTGTAACTTTGTGATTCCACATTATTTTATTAAGAAACGACCCGGGTTTCGACGTTCAACGTCATCTACACGTCCGCATTAATTACCTGAAGATGACGTTGAACGTGGAAACCCGGGTCGTTTCTACATACAATAATGTGGGATCACAACGTTAGTTTTTCATGGTATCATGAATCGAATCCATCAAGCTACGCCTGAAACTTCCAATAAATAATGAGAGTTGATCGAGATCACATAGGACGTAGGTAACCGAATTAAAAAGCCTTCTATTACTAGTTGATTATAGCATCCCTGTTTAGAGCTCTTAATCACGATAATCAGGATTAGCACCACGGGTCACACGCACTTCGCGATATTCATGAATTTGCATAAAAATTAAAATACCGAGACAAATGGTTACCTCTGTTTATCATCACTTCCATCACAGTTCTCCGATCGTCACTTGGGCTTAAAAGCAAGAGCCCCCCTTCGAAGAGAGGGGTTACAAACAACGGGACACTCTGCACCTATTCTCAATTCCCACAAAATTTCACGCATGGCAAATCATTTGTGGATCCTCATTCGGACGGATGGCCTACCCTCTGAAATGACTACCATAAAATATTAACTTATTAAGAGTAACGAATACCCATTTTCTTTAAAGAGCCGTTTGCAAAAAGGATACGGGAAGGGCAACGAAGGGGAACCCTGATAAGGAACATTCGCCCGATGGCGAGAGAAGCGAAGGAATATTAACATGATGGCACGAAAGAGGCAATGAAACGACAGAATAGCGTCAACAGTAGCGTAGAACTAATCTTGGAACAAAGGACCAATACTTTCTGTAAGGATGCTCCAAGTGATTCTAACCAAAAGATGGCTCTCAACTAGTATTACTACAGGTATTAAAAGGAAGATTACAATATCCCGCGGACGGGAGAATCGTCTCGTGCGTTAATCCCATTCAGGTCGCGAGGAATCCCATTAATTGGATGTGGCCGGCCAAGAATCTGAAAATCGGCGAAAGGATGCGATTGTAACGAAAAACGGTCACGGCAGAGTCCCGGGCAATTGATTCGCGATTCGCTCTTCACGACTACGGTCGGCGTTTCGCGACGAGGGGGTTAAACTGCACGGACAAAGGGGGCGTTGTCCGATCGGCTTTATCCGAACGGCTGGGACGTTAGGATCTCATCCGTCGCCGCGGAACTGAGCCAGCAATGTGATCCGCGCACTGCGATCAAAACACGGGAAGAGCATCGTTGTTATGCAAATTTTGTGGATCGCTGATGCCTACATCTCCGTAGCACAGAGCGAGCTGCTCCAGTAGCGTGTGTCAAAGGGTGCAGTTAGAGACTGGGCATTATTTCGTAAATAAAATTACAGGCATGCATAAATACATACGCGTAATGTCGTTCCCTTTCGGGGTAGGAATTATCAAAAGGAACTTAATTATCTGCGTTAAACCTATAAAGCTGGCATCAATTTTCATAATATCCTTGCAAACCTCCTTTGCTTCTGCCCTTCATTCATGCATTCCTCCATATACGCTCTCCTATTGTTAAGATTCTTAATATCCCTTCACTTAAGAGTACCTATCTTCCACGACATTTAACCCTGCGACTTTCTCGGTCTACCCCTTCCTCTCTCACCATTCACCCTTCTATCAAAAATCTGTTTCACCATTCGACTCTCAACTATTCTCTCAACATGGCTTAAACAACGAAGCACGCTCCTTACATATCAATCACCGAAGCATCCATTTCACATTCTTTCAACACCCAGTCGTTCCTCACCCTATCCCTTTTGCTATCACCGCTAACCTTCTCAGATACACCATTCCCACTACATTTCGTCTACTCTCATGTCTATCCTGGCATACCCAAGATTCACTGACATACAATTAAGTGGGAGGGAGTACAATTTTTTTACACTGCAATGTTTGCTGGATTATTCAAACATTCATTCTATTTAGAGGGAATAAGTTTTAATTTTTAAACAACAACTATTTACACACACGGAAGATACGCAGTGTAATAAAAAATGAGGGATTGCCAGCACCCCTCCATCATTGATAAAAAAGAAACTCATCAGAAGAGAGAAAGGATTTAGGTAAAAACTAAGCGCTCGCTCACTTCCACCGCCAAGGCGAGGCACCGGAGTTTCCGTGACTTCAAATATGCCATTAAGACTATATATAATTATCGCTGTAAGGTTTCCGCCGCATAATTTCCAAAGCCGTTTCGTGCTATCCAACTGTCAAGGACTTTGGGCGTGTACTGGTATTGAATGAGAATTTCCTTGGCGCAGGAATGAAATGCATGCGAGTCGAATGTATTCACGTTAATAAAAATCACGTGAAGGTTCCCTAGGAACGCACTTGAGGTATTTTTAAAACGCTTTGATACATGCGAGTGGTGGCACGAGGGAATGGGAGAGGTTCACATCCCTAAAATAAAAAAAGGTTTAAGCTCATATATTATATATAAGTATTAAGATAGAATGCAGAGGCCACGAAAGCGTTATAGCGATACCAGTGTCAAGGCATAGCCAATGTAAAAATATTAACATTTTGAGAGTTAAAATAGTATTGAGCTTTGGATCGATTTAGTCAACCAATTACATGATTTTTAAGGGGATGCACCAAATTTACACACGAAATTTAAATGTATCAAGCCATTTATCAATGCTTTTATTCATCGGCAAACTTTTGACATTCAATCAATTGATTGGAAGTTATTTGGAAATCACACAGTTCGATTTCGCTCACCTAAGGGTCATATATAAACGAATTAAAAGCCAGGACGAAATCCAAGGCGATGTTGCATTGTATGGAACGTTGATTCCTAATTACAAAGAACTGATGAACTTTGGACACAATGAACAATGAAATTGAACATGATGAAGATTTTCAGTCCACTTTCAGTAAGCTGATAACAATTTCTCAGACCGTATGTATATTATTTTTGGAAATATCAGACATCACTTTGTTAGACTTTGGATTAACTTTATCAATGAAAGCCTAAAACATTGAGTGAAATCAATGGCATTTCAGTAGAATGACATTGCGACGCAATTGCCGCCTTCACAGTCCATTAAAAAAACTGGAAGCTAGCGTGTATATATATATATATATATATATATATATATATATTGCACTTAAAATAAAAGTTTCAAAATAATCATTGCTGGAAATGGGCCATCAAGAGAGATAAAATGCACTGCAAAATCTAGCGGCTAAAAGCAATTTTTGGTACATACTTAGGAACTTAATAGGAAAAGGATTTCAAATTTCTTCAATGAACAAAGTTGTCACATCATCTTAACTGCCCACATCACAACGTTTTGAAAGGTTTTACTTAAGCAAGCGTAATTAATGAGCTCCGGTTTCAGTTAACGACCTTCTAAAAAATGCGTACATATTCAGATTTCGAAAAACAGCAAGGAAATTTCTCAACAATGCGTGATTACCTTCATAAAACCCACTAAAAGGTTCTCCACGGTTTCAAGGCAAAATAAACCTGGCTTTTTGATCGCCTCCAAGCGAGGCTATAAAATCTATATCCGGTGTACTTTCAGCAACCCTTGACGTGCCACAAATAGAACTCTAAGTGAAGGTCAAACTGGAATAAAATCACAATCCCTGAAGCACAGCCATAGTCCCACCAACAACCTCCACATTGTTCGATTGATATATCACGGATTCCACGCCTGAACTTAGCAAGAACTTTCAAAGATTTAGCTCATCAAAATGCACTCAATAAATTCAATGAACCACGCCGAAGATCACTTCCTAAAGCCGTCCTAGCAAGCCGCCCTCTCCCAAGTCTTTCAAAAACTTTTGATTCCCTTAAAGAATGTTTTATTCTATATTTAAACAGATAGCGGTAACGGAAGGATCTCTCATTTTAACAAAGGATAAGGGTAAACTCGCATGCTCGCACGAAAGAATTACACATCCCACCCGCGCACGGGCTAGCAAATATATTGAAGAAAAAAGGAGTTCTAGAACACAACAAAAACCGACTCTGCAAGTTTCATGATAATGAGACCACCCAGGGTTTCATAAATATTCATTTACCCAATCCAAATCCACGCCACACTGCTTCAAGCAATTTTGAAATCTCGAGCGGAGCCACGGCGCGCGCGCTGGCGAAAATGCACGAGTCAGAAGAAAGTGTAGGTGGCCAATGTCAGCAACCTTATACCAGTGAAAGGGAAGTGTTGACCAATGCCCGGAAGGTGCAATGACTCCTCTGAGACGGGGTGCTTAAGTAGCCACGGGGACGAAGCGGAACTGGAAGAAATTAGCTAATTTATTCCCGTTCAGAGAATGAGTTGGGCAATCGGGGTATCCCAACCCAAGAAGTTTACGCTCTTCCAACGATTTTAATCTAGTCGATTCAGACGAAGGTTGGGACTAATTGATAACGCAGTGCAGAGAAATATCTATCGTAGGAGATGACAATATAACGCCTTCGAACTATATCACTAATCAAGTAAAATCCGCCAAAATGCACTAAGTGTCTATCCGATTGTGGAAACCATTCGAAAAGCCACTAACAATGTGAAATTCTCCATCTGGTCATGGTAATAACATGAATGAAAACTTCTTAAGGCCATTTTACACGATGAAAGATTTTGCACAAACGAATGTACGTGAGATAGTACGTTTGTCTAAACGAAATTAGAACAGGTTCTATTTCCCGTGCAGGCATTGAGGCTTTCGCACAAGCGTTCATACAATTTGCCGCTTTACACGATACATTTTGCCCCATGCAAGAGTTCACGGAAGTGTTTGTATAAACAAATATACCGTGTAAAACGGCCTTTAGAATCGGCTACGCCAACGATGGTACGGAAGGTAGGGATACAACAAAATGCATTCGCCATATATCACCCGTCAAGTAAAATACACAAAGAGATAATGCGATTGCAGAAACCATTCGATGCATTACTAACCATGCGATATCCTCAAAATGTCCAAGATACATGAATAACAATTAATAGAATCGGTTACAACAACGATGGCTCGCTTTAGTCGGAACTAAAATTGGAGTTTTGAAACCGCTCCAAGCGATTCGACTAATTCAAGTCAGCAAAAATGAAACTCACCATGAGAGATAAAATAAACAATTACGCGCACCATTGTGAGAAGAGTTCACAAGAAAAACTACTGACTCTGGCACAAAAAGCTCCCGCAAAACTCCTTGAACTTGCACTTTAGTCCGAAACAAAGGAACGACGATAAGCAACATGGCGGGACTTTTGACGCAAACCAGCTGAGTCGCACGGCGCATCTCAACGAGTGTCAGCAAAATCTTTCTCTCTTCCTCAGCAAGAAATGGTTTTCTCGTTAATTTACAGCACCGCCGAGGGCTGACAATCCCGTTGGAGACACAGAAGCGGAGAGACTGATTTGAATCTTCGTTGAGGAAACACTCCCTCCTCAAAAGCATGGAATTGCAACGTGCTGAGTAGAAAGTGCCACCGGTACCGAAAAAGAATATTTCCTCGGACGTCGACTAAGTTGTGGAGACTCAAGTCAACTTTCCAATATCAAACATTTATCCAGAAACGTCGAAGCGAAAAACTGAAAAGCCTCCACGGTATTCTGCATACTGCACCAGGACATGAAAGCTCAGTGATCGTCAGGAGAGAACTTAGGCTTCGTGGAAAACTTCCATGAGAACGCGAAATTTCAGCCCAAGACACTACCAAAACGTAAGAGTTTATAACCTCCTTTACACTTCCACTGGATATATGAGTTAGTCCTACGTACCTGTCATTTCTGGGAATCAAAGAGAAGCTATCCAACTATAAATATAAACTGAAGATGACCGGGGACTATCAAAGACACAAGATGCGCTGCCCTAGTCTCACAACGGACCACGAACCTATTCAAATTGGCATTATCCATTTCGGAGGACATCGAAATAACGACATGGGAAGTAGCTTATACCATTGACAAGTACTGCATGAATTCGCAGCTTCAAGATGGTATTTAGATTGTCACAAACAACCATTCTCACACATACACAGCACGGAACATACTTCCTACTACCTGCGAAAAAAACATCAATTCACAAGACATGGTAGGCCCATATAATAAAACCCGGCACCAGACACATGAACACACACACACACACACACAAAATAAAATTGACCACTCAACCTCGACTGAAAACAAGTGAGGTTTCTGAAAGCGTGACTTACGGGCGAAATAATCGGGGCCGCCTCCTTTTCCCCAATCCAAGCAGAATGATTCGAACACTTTTTTTATAACGAGGATCCACCTGGATACGTTCCACCAGAAGAGAGATTACGGCGTGTGGCAGGGGGGGATATTTAAGAAGAGGGGGGGAGAGAGTAGAAGAGCGCAGGAAAAAAAAGGTCTGCCGAAAACAGCTGCTGCGGCGACCGGTGACTCAGGCAGGAAAGGAAGGAGGGGGGGGGGAACACGGGGGCAGCGGCGGCTATATCGAAGTCTCGACGGATGGAAACAGTGTCGTTTTATCCGAGAAGGGCTGGCCCAACGGTCTTCAAAAAAATTGAACGGATAGATGTTCGATGAGAAGGTGAACGCCGAAACACATAATATTTTTTTTCTTTCTCTTGAACAGGTCACAAACAACTCGCGTTAACGTGCGAGGAGGAACCAAGCGTAAAACAAATCTTCTTCGAACCGGATTCACACATTCACAAAATTCACGCCCTTTCTTCCAAACTTCCTCCTCCTCCAAAGCTTTTCCATGAACAAATAAATATCTTCAGGGCCCCGCGTATGAAGAGAGAATTTCAAGACATTGAGGGTCACCACTTTGGGCCGATTCCGGGGCGTGGAATAATAATCCGTCAAGGTCTCCGTGAAGATTAATATAACAATCGCCAAGGTGCTATAACAGAGTGCGGGCGAAAATGAGGGAAACACACACGAAGAAGAACACGGGAAGAAGACAGTAACCTTGGGTTCAACGCGGAGGCGACTCTTCGGTGCGGAAGAGAAGCTCAAAGCACTAGGGCACACGCAACACTCGCCCGGTGAGAGCCGAAACCTCCAGGTAGCAGCAGGATGACGCGAAGAAGGGAGACAACACGAGGTGTGGAGAAAAACTCGCCACCGCGCGCTTTACGAGCGAGCGAGCTGAAGACGCCAGGCTGCGCGTATATAGCAACACAGCCGGCGAGAACACGGTGGAGCCACGGATATCTCCGCAGCAGGGGGAACGACGGACGCCGTGAGCGCCCAGTAGGAGCTATCCGTTTCTCGCGCCAACGCAAACCACCACACACGGGGCTCGGACCGTCCCTCAGCACCTTTCCCTCACCGAGCGCACGGCTTGGAACCGATACACACACTGACACAAGGCGGCGGCGTGCTTAACGATTCCCGCCTCGCTCGTTCTCCCGCGCGCGTCGTTTTCGCCTTCCCCTCCCCCACCCTCCAAACCCCTCCTTTACCCAACGCTCTCCCCTCCTCCGCCTACAGAGCTTCGACGTTCGCCCCAAACGTCCGCCAGATGGACACCTCGTCGCGCACGACGACGGCGCTTGCTCATTCGGCGGGCTCTCCCCTTCCCCCTCCTTCTCTCTCTTCCATCCCCCCCTCAATATTCCCCCCACTCCCTTCCTCACTTCAACTCCCCACATAGGGTTGCCAACTACTGAAGAGTTGATTCCGGGGGAGCTGTCCAACCGAATGATAGAAGATTCCTGGAGTTCTTAATTACAAGAATAATTACAACAGCCGCGAAGCGTGTCACAATCGGGTTTTCTGTTTCTCGCGGTGATTGAAGCGATTTTTTATGCACAGATTTGCGAGAAACTTCTCATGCGTATCCCTATTAGTGATATATATACATAAAAGTGAATAATATTGCATTTCATCGATTTGGTTTTTTGGCAATCCAATGATATTTTAACACGTAGTCTTTTGGCATATGACATATATTTCGTTACAATTCGATTAAATATGAACTCGATATCTTCTAAACGTTAAGTAATACATTTCTTATCACTACAATTGCAGGTAACTAATATCATGGTGTCGCGCCGAATCCAAGATTCTAATAAAACGTATTCAAGTATAATTCTCGCCTAAATGTCGATTACCGCGCCGAAGATCAAAGTCCTAACATCCTTTAATTAAGGCGAAAAATGTGAAATATAATTATTGTAACAATTCCATTACTACATGAATGGTGAGTTCAACCACATACACAAATGAAATGTGGTCCCAGAATTTTTTTTCAACTTTGACAAATTATGAAAATGTGCACTCAATAGCTCACAATTATCGCTATTACCGCTCCAGCCACCTTAATCTGCTACGTAGTACTAACAGCACGTCTAGCATGTTTCCTGCATAAATTTTGTGTGCAGGAAAATGTATGGATGCATCTAACTTTGTGCATTCATGTAGTAGCAAAATACGTATGAATACATAGTTTCTCTACTATTGGTAGCATACCTATAGTGTTGTGCATGCTGGAGCAATTTCACCACCTGGCAGGTTTTTGCAGACGCATTAACAGTCGTAGTTTCATTAAATTTATTTGATAATAGTGCAGTGCATGTCGCGTATAGCTCACCCCCTGCCACACACACGCGAGGTGGCTCGCAGGATAATTTGTAGACGTAGATTCGGAGTCCTCATTAGCTAACGGCAATTATTGAGAAATTTTATCAAAATGGAATCATATCTAACGACATTCTGTAAATACGATTCGAGATACTGGTGTTCGAAATGATTTATCTTCAGTATGAGGAAGCTGGCATGTATAAATATGCAATGTAAAATTTTACTTATTTGATTTAATACACGAATGGTATCATCACACAGGCAACATCATCCGAATGTCGCCTATTTGACCACCTAATGAATTCGCCGAAGTGACGAAATTGGTCGTGCATTAAGTTAATAAGTGAATATATACAGTTTATTTATTCGAGACAGTGAATTTTCATATAATTGAGACTGAAACAACTCATGTGAACGAGGAAACTGAATTCAATGCAGAAAAATGCACAAAATCTTGTTTATTTCTACGCTTATTGATATTCAATTTCAAAACTCTTTTACATAAAGTCACGGTACTGGGCTTAAGTGGCGAAACTGTTTCAAGATGAAAATAAAAAACAGATGCTGCAGTTTTCCACATGTAATATGTAGAAATAGTAAGAAAGTAATTTAGTATGCAAGCATTTTCGAAGAAATAGTAAGTAATGATCCACTTGATAATGACGTAGTGCATCGGAACTAGCCGCAAAATGAGCTAATAACTTATGGAAAATTGCATCATGTGGTTTTTGCCTTCAAGGGAAATTTGAGGAATAAATCACAAGGCGCATTATGAAATAAAGATTCGAGTGTGATGTGGTGGAACCATTCCATAATGACAGAAGCAAAACACTCGCAGTTTTACAGCATTAAAAGATTTAATGCGACTGGTTTCGATGTTACTACATCATCTTAAAGTGAAGATTTCAAATTACAAGTGCAAATATGTACTACAAGAAAAAGGAGGGTTTTTCTTGTACATATTTCAACTTGTATTTTGGAAGCTACACTTGAAGATGATGAAGTAACAACGAAACTCATCGTATTTAATCGCTTATTAGTGGAAAACTGCAAGTGTTTTGCTTCTGCCATTATAATGCATATTCCCCATTCCGGGAGGGTTGGCAACCCTCTACCCGCAAACCTTTACACAACTTCCCCTTCCGCGAGAAACCTACCCTTCGGCCCGAAAAACTACCTCCGCCCCCCTTTCGTCTCCCGACCCCATCAATCGGACGGCGGTGGTGCCCACTGAAGGAGTCCAAAAACAACCCGGACGGCGGGGAGGGAGCCGGGTTTTTTGGGGGGAAGGAAAATTCCCAGAAGTGGTGAACCAGCAAAGCGGCGGGATGCGTTTAGGAGCGGAAATGGACACCCTACCCATGCCCCGCGGGTCAAGCAGACGAGGTCGGAAGATTTTCCGCGTGCCCCGGAATCATGAGCGATTTCTCGAGCTCTCAAATTCATTTACCATTCGTTCATTCACGTTGCTCTGGTTACAGGTCTGCTTCTGGTCACACGAATATCTCTTCTATCCAACTTTTCCTAGGCCAACCTCTCCTTCGTCTAAGCTTAGGGTTTTTTTATTAGGAAATCTACCGGTCAAGCTTGGGCCACAATGTATATCGGAAACCAACCCACACCGATCTTTACCTCAACGGAAAGAGCCATCACCACCCCTCCCAAAGGAACGCTGTCCTGTCGTCGCTCATCCACAGAGCCAAAGCAATATCAGACAAGGAAAGCCTACCCGCAGAACTAGAACATCTGAAGAAGACCTTCCTCCTGAATGGATATAGCCACCATCAAATCTACATGGCCCTTAAAAGGTTCTTCAGACAACGGAAAAAAGACGCACCAGTACAGAAAGCGAAACCCACGGCCAAGGCCTGCCTTCCTTACATTTCCAGTGTTTCTCGGAAGATATCTAGGATCCTGGGGAGACATAACATCAAAGCGATTCATGTCCCTCCCGGCAAACTACGGAATCCCCTAGTAAAGACAAAGGATCCAATTGGCCTCAAAGTACCCGGAATTTACCGCATACCTTGGGAGTGTGGCAAGGTCTATGTTGGCGAAACAGGGAGAACTATAGAAACAAGATTGAAAGAACATCGACGCCACTTCAGACTCGGCCAGAAGGAAAAATCCGCTGTGGCGGAACATAGCCTAGAAGAAAATCACTCCATTCATTGGAAGGAAACCACCATTCTGGGGAGAACCAGAGGATACTGGGAAAGAATTACAAAAGAGGCCATTGAGATCCGGCTCACGACCAACAATCTCAACAGGGATCAGGGTTTTCGTCTCAGCTGTACCTGGAACCCTATCTTGAAAAAGGCGGGAAACCATAATATTGGCGGGAACGGATAGCTAATGAACGGAGACCACGGTGGGAGGAACAGAGTATAAAGATTGGAACACCAAAACCGTCCGCATCCACAGCCTTGAAAATGGCAGGAATGTCTCCTGCCGAAACGTCGGCAATCATGGAAAGCCTAACCCGGTGGGAAACCCGAGAACAACTCATCAGTACCGGTCAAGGTAGGCTAAAGAGGAAGTGAGTAAAATTCCTCTGAAAGACGGAATGAATTGTATAAAAAATCTGGAGGATTTTCTCTGACTTACAATAAAACCTACCTTTAACCGGTAGATTACTTTACTAATTGATTTTTACAAGTGTAGGGCTCTATTTACCAATAATATTTCTTTCTTAATCTCAGCATACGTCCTGCTCTTCTCCATTACGTCCATAAAAATTATTCTCATTCTCCCTCTTCTCCGCTTTCTCAACATCCTTCCCTCTACGACGGCCTTAAGCGAACCACCGTCCCTCATTACCTCTTCAAGTCACCTACCTTGCCTCCCCATGATCTCATCCAAAAGTTCCCTTTCCTCACCCGCCACGCAAAGAACTTCCTCGTTTGTCTTCCTTTCCGTCCACCGAACCTTCTCCATCCTCCTCCACACCCTCGTCTCGAACGCCTGCAGCCAACTCTCGCCTTCCTCTCTCCGAGTCCACGTTTCTGTCCCATGCAACGCTACATTCCATATCAAGCACTTCGTCACCAGCCTTTTCTGTACATCTTTACTCATTCCCTTTGGCTACCTCACCAACATTTCTAATTTCCCATCCGTTGCTCATACCGTCTTAATTTGTGTTTTTATAATATCTACTGTGGCGTAATTTACATTCATAAATTCGCTAATCCTTTCTTTACTTATTCATTATATTTTTCATTTTCCAGCAGTTCTTACCCAAAAGTACATTTTGGTGGTCAATAATAGTCTACCAGATTTTTTCAGCGGTCCTACTACACAGCTATACGTTAATGTGCTCTTTATGATGGTATTGTAGATTCTGTTTATATTTTCTTTGGAAACAGACTCATCCCATAATAACCCGTTGAAAGGAGATATGGCCTCCTTCGCTTGAGTAAACCGTTCTCCAATAGTTGTGTCCAGAGTTTTTATATCTGTAATTTGTATCCCTTGGTATTTATGTATACTCTTCTCGGTGACTTGTTGTAGAAAAGTTTTACTAAAAACATATTTATCGAGAACAAACCTTCCTACAGAATGACAGCAACAAGAAAGCTCCAAGGAACGAAAAACAGTAGAAAAGTCATATAAGGTTTCCTTCATCGTAGATCCAGACTTCCACTTCTAACTTCTCCGTTGGTCGTTTTTCCTTGTCACTCAGTACGCATGTTCCACTAAAATAAAACTTTTTTCTAAAGTAACATTCCGTACATTAGATCAACTTAATCACCATAAGTTCCTCATCCATCTTATCTCTAATCCATTGCTGGATAGGTTGATTTCTAACTTAATACTTTTACGGTTTTACTTGCAATGTACCCACTGAATGCAAATTATATGAAAATAATTATTTGGCTGATATCAGTTGGGAATCCACATTTGAAATATCTAACAATAAGACCTTTAAATTGTTGAGTTGACATACATGACTTTATAATGCCGCCACAGGAATCGCAATCAGCAGCGGGATCCCATTGATCAGGTGATAATTCCACGAGTACCTGTAGAGTAATGGCTAATGAAATGCTTTTCTACCGAGAAAATAAAGTTACCGACTACATAAGGCTGAAATCGGAGCATATGGTCCGCGGTATCACAGAAATCTCGGGCTCCTTTTTCAATGCTACGGGGCAATTTACGAGTCCTCTCATAAAGATAGTAAATACATCAAAATGTATTGTACATTATGTGTTCTACGCAACGTACGCACGTGCATGACAACATCACTAACGCCCTTGTTAGGGTCAGCATATCCAAACAATTAGGATTTGTAAAACGACTTTTATTAAAACGGCCAATAGTAATGAAACGAAAATTAATGATTCTATGAGAATCGATGATAACTTGGAAAATACGAAAAAGATAAATGTGTACATCTAAGTACAATGTTCAATAATGCTGTGTGATCCTTATTTATCAGCAATAAGATTCTATCAATTTTGTCCTACCCATGCCGACAAGTAACTACCAACCACGGGGCATAGAAGTCGAACGATGTGAAATTTTTCTAGTGATGCATGTAAACTTCCAGAAGTGAATGCCCTCATCTCGGTTTTCCAGACTATTATGCGACGCTTCAGGAATTTTAATGCAATAATCGCGTGACTCCATAAGCGAAGCGACAAGTGCCCGAGTCTCGACTGAATACAGTCCTTCAAAACAAAACAAAATCTCCCTGTCCTCCTCAATGGAGTTTGTCGATTGCGAACAAAATAACAATCTATATTTTATTTTCAAAGACGCTTTCACAATTAACTAATTTTTTTATAAATTGATAGCGCGATTGAATCGACAAACGTTCATAAGACATGTGACAATGCTTACTGAATTGTTTCACTTAATTTTACTCATGTGGCGGCACTAACACCGAAAACGAGGATGTATCGAGGTTGACGTTCCAAGTACTTTTGAAAAAGCAACAACTTAAATTAACAACTTAAACTCGTTAAATTTAATTACGATTACAATTTTACATCAATCTGAAATTTTCATTTCTTAAATCTATCTTGCGATATGATTAAATATGAACCTATAATGAAAATCCAAGCTTCAATTTTAGAAATACAAAAAATACCACTACCACTTAATTTGATGACCGCAATCAAACATTTTTCACCCTCTCCTCCAATCGCCATTAGCTTCACGCAAAATGACAGAAATCAAACTTGCGTCACATTGGACTATTATCTAAGTTCCCCTACGATCTACTCCCCGTGAGTGTGAAAATAAAGCGTCCTTGAACTTCAGTGCGAAGATCGAGAAGTCAATAAACGAGATAGAGGAAGAGATTAAAGGCAGCGAGGGAATGCACCGCGAAGAAACAAACATGTTCCGAATTAGGGACGACACAGCTCATCTTGCTTAGAGAGAACTGGCTTCAAGGTTATGAGTTGAAAAAATAACAAAGCAATAGCAAATCATTCTAGTTAAATTAAGGCAAATGTAATAATTTCTCCACTTAGATCATGAGCTAGAGGGAACATCTACCACACTGGTGGAAAACATGCTTTAACGTGATGCAGAAGCATCACCAGCGACACAAGAAAAGAGTACGATAGATATTAAGAGGAGTAGTGCAAGATAAAAGAGCTCAAAGAGCTTCTATCAGATATCTCAACCACTAAAGGCAACCAGTAATACTTGAGAACACTATAGGGAAATGATTCAATGAAATCTATTCATGAAGTTCAATTCTCCTACGTAGTAATGTAACTGGAACGATCATTGCCGCAGTGAAAATATTATTGGAAGCAATGGCAATGAGGAGCCACTGGATATAAATGAAAATAATGCGGACGGACCGAGTTACGAAAACAGAACTCTGGAAAAGTGGGCTAAAAGGTCATCGGATGGGATTCTATCATGAAAACGAAATGTATTACCCTTCTGACATGTCCGAGTCATCGTCAGATGACGCAGCAGTCAAAGGAGATATTTTTTACAAAACAAAGCTTCAGTGTTTCCACATGTGGGCGCTAATCAATGAGGGACATTTCCGTGTAAAGGGTTTCAATTTTATTGAGATCGAATTCACCATGTTTTACTCTCCCAAAAGTTAAGATGTTTCCAAGGTGAATTCAAGTATCTTGAAAATGGCAATAATTTGCAGAAACTAAGGTCGGTAGTAAATAAACGTTTCGATAAAAACTAAGCTACCTATCGTTTATATTAATATTTTCTTTTGTATCTTGCTGCCCAGCTCCAACCTTCACAATATCCACATCTCAAAAGCCTTCACTCAAGGTTAAACCTATTTCCGCATTAGACAAGTTTCTTACACACATCAAACCAAATATCTTCAAACTCTTAAATAAAATGTAAACTAATATTTCTTTTAGGTTTTAGCCCAGTGTCTCTCTTATCGAGTCTCTTCTCTTCGTACGTGCTTCTGTAGTCAATCCATTGGCCTCATGAACTCCCTTACTTATTCGAAATCCTCCCAAGATAGCTTAAGTGCTTTAAGTTTCAACTAAAGCAAATTGAATATTAAACTTGAAAACAAATAAACATACATGAAAGCACTAAACGCTTTTTGCATTATCAACCTAAAATTGAAGGAAAATATAGTGCTATATATACATTAGTAAGCATACAGACAGCATAAATTGCAACTGACTTAATTATCAACATCTGATACAGCAGGCAAACACAGGATTAATAAGAAGTTCACAAAAAGTGGTAAAAAAAGAATATTTAATCATCTTACTGATGGGAAGTAAGCCATTTATCCTTAAATCTCAATACTTCGGGAGAAACAACTGACCTGAAAATAAAAGAGAAAACTATTAGTAAATATATTTTAAAAACACAGTTAATTGCATAAATTTCTTTTGCATGATTCTGAAAATTATTAATTAGAGACGATTTTCTGGGTTGATAAAGTTATCATATTTGTATTTAAAATATTTCATTGATATGACATGAAATTCGTCACAGGACAATTCCATTTGTTTGCATGCCAGCTGTTGCTTATTTTATTAATGTGTCTCATGTTAACGCTGGAAAATTCGATTGCTGATGCAAATTACGTTATCGACTCACAACAATCACTAAAATACGTTATATATCTGATGTTACAGGAAATTACAAGTGACTGATAATTCACCAAGTTGATTTCTGCAGTACCTTCAACGCATGATAACAGTGTGCAAGTTCACGGGATCATAACGACGTATAGCTGGAGTGATACCGGATTAATTTGTGCGTGTTCATTATTGACGGAGGAGATAGATAAGCAGTATAGGGATAAGGTGTGTTATCATATCACATCAGTTGATATTTATTTTGTTTAGCTGTCTAAGGTAGGAATAAAACGGATATGACCTGACATTCACCACACACAAGTATTATATTTCTTGACACGCAGGCTAGCGAGTTACAATTTGAATTGCGAATACAGCAGTTTCCCTTCCGCTTGGCTAATTCCATGACCATAAATCTCAAGGACAGACATTCGACAGGATTGGGGTGTAATTTCCTGAACCTGTTTTTACATATGGGCACACTTTGTCTTGAGTTAAAAGCAAAAATGGGCAATCGTTAAAAGATATTGAAGGAAATAGTCAGGGGAAGATTTTACAAAAAATAAATCTACTTACACTTTTAATTGTGATTACTCTGAATTATTATATACTATTTGTTGTAGTGTAGCTATTTAAATTAATTAAGAACATGACTGCTATTACGTTTAACTTTACTCACTAAAAATTTACTTTGATACTGTTTGTGAAGCTTTAATTATTTGGATGGAATAAATATATGCTATTTGAATTTATTAATTATATTTGAAGTTATTTAGTTATTTTATTTACTGTTTTAAGCAGATGTTAATATCTATAGCCTTACTCACATTCTACATTTAGCACACAGAAAGGATCTGGCCATCATACACCTGTGAGTGAAACTTTCACGTCTCAGCCTTAGTACGTACTTTGTTGAGCTCAGCCCTTATGATTCCTCCTTTTTTGTTTTAAGGATAATAAACCTTTTAAAAATGAAAAAAATCTGAGAAAATCCTTTCAAAATGAGTTTTTATTTAAATTTCGCGGCTCATTCATCACATGTGTAAGACAACTCTATACGTATAAAATTATAACACATCTAAGGAAGTTAGTCCGTAATTTCCATTACACAAACACTAAAGCGTTATTTTATCGTTGACTTCTTCACCGCAGTGGGGAGAAATTTAAAGTCTACAGCACGCTGTTTTAACAATAAACTTTAGCTCCTGGCGCAGTCAATGAATTTGTAACATCCATACACCATCGAAACCTAACTCACACCAGGAGTAGGCAACTTCTAAACCCGAGATCAATCGGATTTCAATAAATACGGTGTCAGAGTGTGAAGCAGAAGCATTAGTCCCTTCACACAGAATATGTGAATTTCACTGCAAAAAAATCATTCACCTGAACTGGGATTTGAACCCATATTCCAAGAGTATGCGCCAGGCTCTTAATTCAATTATGGTACTCAGGTATGAGATGAAATTTCATGCTTCACATTATTTTGAGGCAAACACCCGGTCGTTTAAATTGGGCTTAGACCTCATACTCTGACGGACCATTCGCAAGAGCACGGGTACTTCGTGGCATCTTACGCACGGTAACTAGCCACAACATGTTGTTCCGCAATGGTAGTTTGAGCGAGATATCAAATCAGATACAATTCGATGAATTTGGCGTCACTGTAAATAAAAAGATCTCATACTTCCAATGATAGCAAATATCAGCCACTTACCGCACTACTTTTCGATTTATTTGATAAAAATATCAGCCATTTTAATGGGAAATGGTATGGGTATGCACTCCAGAGAGACTTTATTTTAAAAATGAGGAATTTCTAATGCATAGATCTCGTCAGAAATTAAACAGTGAGCAGTATGCATGCTTTCTCAACTTGTTTAAAAATAAATGAATTACTCACCGCATTAGTATTTACAGAATCGCAAATACATCTTTGGATGTAAAGGAGTTTTCTCCGTATGGCGTGAAAAAATGAGTAAAGTTAGCACCTTATACCATGTATATTTGGTTAATTATTATTGATCATTTCAGTATATTAAAGCAAAGTCATTACATAATTTATGCTACAATATTTACTCCATGCTTCTTGAGCTGCTTACATTTAAAAATAATATTTGAATATGGTCTCTATTATGACTAGGGGAATATCTAGCTCAAACTACCTTAAAGCCTTGACAAAATTCATTGTGGAAGAGGACACCTAGATGGTTCAATCGATCAAACCACCAGGCGTTAAATCAGGGGATCTGGCAACTTTAAACGATACAGCGAACCTGTGCGATACCGCAGGATCCGGGTTCGAGTCCCACGCAAGACGGATAACTTTTCTTCTATAGCATTATCATGCTTAACGTTCACTTGAGGGTGACGTCGTAAAGGTAATACCGTGGCTCCTTCGGCACTCGACGCGATATCGAGGGAGCCGGGTTCGATTCCAGGCCAAGGCGGGTGATTTTTCCTCACTTTATTTATCACACGAGGGATATGGGTTCGAATCCCAGTCCAGACAAACTATTCCATTCCTCAGTGAATTTCGCACATTCCTCCATAGCCGGTATGGTCTTTTTTAAGTTTCATGCTTTTAATTCCTCTTCAAATGAAGCCTAATCCAACCTATAGTCTTCGAGGAAGACCTTCATCCCATTGGGGTAAACAGAAGGCTTCCGTAAACGGACAATCGAGAGCGAGAAAATAATTACCCTGAGAGGGACAGCACTCGAGACGAAGCAAGTAGTATTTCAATTTGCAGCAGGCCTGATAACCAATTAACCTCGCGGATTACTAAATGTACCCCCCTTGCATAACTCCACCAATACTACTCCCGATTTAGGAAGCCCGGTATTAACCAACACAGGAAAAGGCAAAAGCAGTTGTACTTCAGAACGGCTTTGCAACGACTTAAACCGGCAGCGAGAATCCTTGAGCGGGCACCTGTTGAAATCTCCGACTTGCTTTCATCCACGTAGAGCAACCAGCACAAGCCTGCGCGTATTTTTTTTTAATTTTTATGCTCACCACATACGAAACGCAACACAAAATTAACTCACTTGAGAGGAAACCACAACACAAGATTATCAGAGATGTTAAGTAGTATGGCTCGAAATGCAATGGGCATTGCCCGCGGAATTCCAATGACTGTCTGTGGCGATGTTTTTACAAGGTAGTAATTATGAAATACTGAATTAGTACGCGTGTATTGAGTCATTTCAATAATTTTGCGGAAAAAGACTCTGCCAATCAACAAGACACTAGATTGATGCAGAAGTTCGTACCACGGAGAATATATTACTGATTAATTTCTGCATGCTATTCATTAAAATAAAAAAATTTTATCACATCAAATAAAATATTCCAACTTGCGCATCAACCTAATATATAAAATTTATAATCCCACCACTAATATAAGTACGAGTATGAGAATGACTGTCAGACCATGGATTAAAATTTAGACGACCCATTTGAAATCCGAAGCCCATCCCTTTTCTGAAGACAGTAAAATATTTCCTAAGCCCGACACAAAAAATACGACTAGATCATGAGCATAAAAAATAGGGAATGAGACTGCCGAAGAGGTTAAATAAATTTCATTTGTCCCACAAACGATTAGAGAGCATAGCTGCCATTATGATTAATAACTAATTGTAATTTGAACGACAGGTAAGTAACTTCTTTTTTCGGCATGACGCTGTTCTAATAATTTGATAACCAATGCTAACGGCAGATCTAGCATGCTTGTTGTATTTTTGATATTATAATTATAAGCATTCATGAATTTACCTAATCCATGCTTAACTCTCGTGTTTCTTAAAACTTTTGTAGCACAATGTGAGATATAGATGTAAATCTTTAAATTTGAATTGAAGCATGTAACGAAATCGTGGACGTTTTTCGAAATCGCAACTGATAATACCATGATAAGGCGACGCCAGTCATAAAATAATTACGGGTAATTATTACATGAAAATGTATGGCTGTATTCGACATCAAAGGTACGAACTCATGAATTACTCTCGGTGAAGACTTGGACCATCATTACACTTTGAATCGCTCCATCAAAGAGTATCGCTAGTCATTTTTGGTCCAATAATCTCCAAGCTATTTGAGACAAAATAACAATCTGCATATCTCTTTATAATGGGTATACTGAAGTATACAAACCCGAGGGATTAGTTCGTTAAAAGGGTTTGAAATAATCGGAAAATTCACGAAGGCGCGTACGTCAATGGACGAAACATCTATACCCCTCATAAGTAAGGACTACTAAATAATAGCTGCAATTACTATATTTCTCTGAACATGTTAAAAGAAAAAATTTGACAATTCCACAATATGATTTATTTTACCGATCGATTTCAACGTCTGAGCGTCATTGTCAAGGTATACGACAATGACGCTCAGACGTTGAAATCGATCGGTAAAATAAATCATATTGTGGAATTGAACAAAGTTTTTTTTTTAACATGTTCAGTGCAACTAAATTCCACCAAGTTTCGTCTGCCTCCATTGATACTATATTTCTCATTTGATAAAGGATTTATATTTGTTATTTCTTGCCATTTGGCTTTCAAATTACCGTTCGTTTCTTCGCCATTTTTCTTACAGCATCTATGCTAAATTGTATACAAGTTTCAGTAAAGACTGTTATCATTGTTATTAGGTGATCTACCGGTTGAGGTAAGTTTAAATATAAGAAAGTAAAAATTCTCTAGATTTTTACATGTGCAGGTGTGTTACAGTACATTTTTACATGAGACTACCTTGACAATTTCTTTCTTCATTTCAGCGTACGTACTACCCTTTTTCATCCCATCCACGAAACCCATTCTCTTTCTTCCCCTTCCCCGCTTTCCCAACAGCCTTTCCTCTATCACAGCATTTAGCAACCTTTCGCCCCTCATTACCTCCTCTAACTACCTTCTCTGCCTCCTCCTAATCATCTTCTTCCTTCGTCTCTTCACCTCTCTTCTTCTAACTTCTTCTCACTTCCTCTCTTCACCCACCATACCAAGTACTTCCTTCTCTGTCTTCCTTTCCGTCCACCGCGCCGTGTCCGACTTCCTCCGCACTCACCTCTCGGACGCCTGCAGCCTACTCTCGTCTTCTTCCCTAAGAGTCCACGTTTCTGCCCTTACCCATGTCAATCGAATGCTTCTTGTTATTTCCGTTGGTCCCAACTAGAACTGCCCTTGATCCTGGCTGTATACTATCGTTCCATTTCCAAGGAGACAGTGCTGTGTCCGAGTGAGCGGAGCATTCACTTGTCTTCTGGATACACAGTCCCGGGATCAGGTCCAGGAAATGCTCGTGGACATATTCAGATCAAGCTCAGAAATCAAGTTTCCTGAGTGCAGAATTTATAACCGAAACCAATATGACCTGGCTCTCAATACCAGCGCCAGGACGAGGTCAACATGAGCATCAGCATCGAAACCTTGTTCCGATGAAACTGGTTTTAGCATCTCGATTGATTGTCACACGAAAAATTTCAACCGACCACCGTGTCAAACTACGGGCCTTACTCACTGGGCATTCGTGCAGAACAGTAAGTTCTCCAGTTGCTCCAATCCCAGGGCATTCTTTGAATAATTTTAACGAACTATATACTATAATAGTACAACTGAAGACATGAGATTGAGCACTTTTCCAAATGCTCACGATGTAGGCAGTTGTTGCATTTTCCGTACTCAAAAGGTGTGAAAGCATAAGTTTAGTTATTTAGGTCCTCATTATAGAAAAATTAGCATTAAGATAACATCAGTGAGTAAAATAGAACTATCATTACAACTGATTCAGGATACCTACAGGAATAAAATGTTCTGCAATAAAACCAAAATGAGTATTCATTTCAATAGAGCATTCAAACCAGTAAGTCTTTACGCCACCGAATATACACTCTCAATGAAGTCAGAAGAAACTGAAGACACAGAGAAGAAGAAGAGAATGATTCTGAGTAGAATCCTGAGACCACTAAAAATAAAGTATGGCGATGTAAGACTCGGGAAGAATAAAGACCTATACGAGGGAGGACCCAAAAATAACCTGATTTCTGTTATAAGAAATTTATTTATAAACCTTTTTACAAAATTCCTTCAGTTGCCTTCAAAGTACTCTCCATTAGATGCGATGTACTTGTCAAGGCTTTTTTCCCACTGTTTGAAGCACCTCTTGAACTCTTCAACTTTGATATTGTCCAGTGCCCTTTGCGAAGCTGTTTTTACCGCCTCCACATCATCAAAACCTTCCCTTTTAGATTTTTCTTCATTCTCGAGAACAGAAAAAAGTCGCACGGGGTTAGGTCTGGCGAATACGGCGGGTGGGGAACGACAGACACCCCTGAGAGGCCAATTAATGGTACACTCGTAAGGCCGTGTCCGCGGGGGCGTTGTCAAACAGCAACAAGGCGAGGAACAAATTTAGCGCCAACTCGTCTCATTTGCAAATCCTCAGTCAAAATCCGCTGGCACGAGCTCCAACTCACGCCAGTCTCTTCTGAAATTCCGTCAATTGTAAAACGACGATCCTCTCTGATTTTTTGCCGGATATTTTCAACGTTTTAATCGTTTCGAGACTTTGAAGGGCGCCCAGAACGAGCATAGTCTTCAACACTCAAGTCACCACGTTTGAAGCGCCCAAACCACTCGAAAACTTGAGTGCGGCTCATAGCATCCTCCTTGAAAGCCTGTTTAAGCATTTGGTAAGCTTCCGTTGCCGATTTTTCAAGCAAGAAACATCATTTCAAACACACTTTTTGTTCCTTTAAATCTGCCGTAACGACTTCGCAGAGGGGACACGAAAACAGTAAGAGAAACACAACACTAGGATCAAACGTCAACCTACAAACTGTCGCCGTCTGGGCACTTGTTTCGTGAAGGTACCTACTAACCACATCCAGCGGGAGAACTCTCTACTACGTCTACGAATGGCATTGTGCTCTCATTCCGGCTATTTTTGGGTCCCCCCTCATATATGAATGAAGAAAGCAAAAAATGTCAGATAAAATTAGGAAAAGGATCTTCGTTAAAAGTTAGGGCCTTCGGCCACAGAATGAGTACATTAGACTCACAAAACGAATATTTAATCAAGATTATAAGAGTAAGAATAGCAACCAGTGGGTCCATGAGATAAAGAAACGGAAGAGATTAATAACGGCTAACATAACGCAGGATAAAGTACATTTTGAAGGTTGGATAAAAACTTCGAGAGTTTCCGGAAGAACGATAAGAAAGAAGGAAATAGCATCTGGACGGAAGAGAGGAGGAGAAAATAAAGCAAAGGAACAAAGAACTATCGGAGAACTAGAAAAGAAGCGGGAAAAACAAAATTAATGCTTTTGGTTATTTTACGTTGTCCTTAGGACGGCAAACATTCGGAGAAGAGGAAGAAAATCGTCAAGGGCTAATGATATTTAAGTTAATAAGCTCTATAGGTTGCCCATAGACAAGGAATACTTTCGTCACGTGTCAAAACAATGCAGATTACCGATCACCAAGATATTGCTTGAACTTGACTCGACAGTACTGAATGCAGTGCCGGCCCGAGCTATTTTACAAGTATGGGCAAAATTGTATTTGGTCGCTCCGAATAAAGGATTAATTTGCCGATTATGATTCCTTAGACCGCACGCTAGTTTGAGGCATACTCTGGCGTTTCATAATGATCCTCTCAACATTTCAGCTGACTTTTCCGCCAGGAACTCAATAAGTTGTCTCCGAGCTTCGAGTTTTACGAGGAAAAGTATTCATAGGGATTCAATTACTCCTTGTGGGTGGGTGTAACTTCAACCGGCAATTAGAGTTTAATTTTAACCACAGTTCCTTTCGATGGGCTGGTAAGAAGAATGCTAACAAATACTTACGGTAGGTTTTATTGCGCCTTTTACTGACGTTAGCTATGAGTGTAAGCCACTATTAAGATATATTTACCATGGAATATTTTCATTGTTTTTTTTTATTTTGGATTCCATTTTGGACGGAAATACATGCGGGAAGTTAGTAGTATTTTCCGATTTTCATACGTTCCGCCCCTTTTCATATTCATTGACAAGTCGCAGACTGGCCGCCCTTTAGGATAGGCTGCCGGTGGCTTTTTCTCACGTTGCCCACGCCTTGGGGCGGCACTGATTGTATAGCACCACGGTAACAAAGCTGCAGGTAAGGACAATACTCAACCCGAAAATTTTGACATCCAGCATTTGCAGCCATGAAGACGAAAAATTCTTCCATCGAAACGCTGGTGGAGATGCCGAACATAATCCGGTCGGAAGCCCAAGAAGAATGAACATCAATTACTATCCGGGAAAGTGTAACATCTTTCATGATAATACTAAACTTTGCAATCAGAAATAAACCTATAAACTCCAGAAAGAATCAACGTTGAAGCTACGAACTTAAGGATAAACTTTCGGGAGTGGGTTATTATATATTTTAAACCTTGGAGATAGAGGGAAAAAACAAAGGGTGATGATCAATCTATCGACATTTTTACGGCACCAACATAGAGCGATGACCCCAGGAATATATTAAAAAATAGTCCACGTGTGCCTCCCATTGAGGAAAACCATACGTATAATGTCTCAAAAGTGGATTATAACGGATGGAAAAATAATTCGCGCAGTGTATGACGAGTCATAAAAGACGACGACCTGAGAAGGGAGGAATAAAAAAAGAGACAGAATAAGCAAGGCATTGAGTTACGACCAGAGAAGAAGAAGTCAGTTTCGCCGCTGGCGGAAAACTAGAGTAATCAAATACAGGTTATGGAAATGAGATTCTCCCTCGCGACCGTCATCCGGCACTACTTCGCACGAATATTAAAAAATATAAACGGGATTTCGTCGTTCACTTATTTTTAAAAAAATTCTTGTTTGAAGAAAACTTCAACAGTCACGGAAAGTCTTCCTTTTTTTAATCCACGCCCGCAGAAAAAAAAACGTTTTTCCTCTCTTTCCTATTCATCGCCACGGGAGGCATTCGACACACAACAGGCGATATACCGATTAGAAAAACAAGAATCTCCCCAGTCCCACCACAATAAACCACGCGCAGAGCTAATTTAAATCTTAATCACGGCTTGTTCGAATGCAATAATCTGTCCCTCCGCCTAATATCGGACTCCGCGTGAGTCCGCTGAGAATTTTCCTGGAAACACGCAATATTCCCTTTCATTGGCGATGCGTCGTCGACGAGATTCATTAATGCAAGGCGATTTGGTCTCACTCGTACACACACACACCCAAAGGTAATCCACAGGGATGTCTATGAGATTTCTGGTCGCGGTTCAAGGGCTGAGCTCCAAATAATTTTTTTTTTCATTTGATCACGCAAATAAACCCCAAGGGAATTTTTTGTTCAAGTCCAATTTCTCCAGTCATCGTGGAAATTTTTACTAGCAAATATCGTCACGCGTACCAATGATACAGAGAGATGCATCCTAGGGGATTTACTACAGACACGCATACTTTTTTTTGTTAATTACTACGTTGAAGATCTGAGGAAAGGTTATTATCAGTTCCGCCGCAGAGGGGTTTAAGCGGAATCGAACGAGCGAGAATATAAAACGAAGCAGGGATCGTTATATTTTCCATGAACCGAAAAAAATCACTTACTACAGAAACATTTCTACGACAATGAGGGACCTTGCTTTCCATTACGATTAGTATTCTATTGCTAGGAGAAAAATTCGCCTTGCTTGCTATTTCCATTTGCAAACAAATGGCTCTAAATATTAACAGTCCACTGTTTACATGTCTTCCTCTGCTTCCCCAATGATTTCATTAAAATCACCAACGTTTTCCGGAATTGATTTTTTTAGTACGGAGAAATCAAACAAAGTAACGAAATCAATTTCCATATTCGGCCATCATATTATCTTTTTACGCCGAATGAGAAAACAATGACACGCTTTAAACAATCATGACTTTTCCTTGCACGCTGATTTTTCAAGAGAAATTTATAATAATGGTATGTCACAGATGAAATTAAAGCTTATCTACGAAATAGTCCTTCAAAAAGAACACGCTCATGAAAAAGGAACATGAGAAATAATTTGCGGAAAAAATATACAGGAAATGTGAACATTGCTCCACTTTCCCAGGGAATAAAGGTGCCAATAACATCTGATAATTCACCATTTAAATAAAAACGAGGAAAGCAAATACAAAGACCACGACCACGATATCTACCAGTCCATAAAATGAAATAACTCTGAAATAGAGGTGAGTTACTATTACGTACTTATTTTCTAAAACACACAGAACCCATAAATTCACCCAGTTTTATCATTAGGTACAAGTCACGATATAGACTAATTGGGCGCTACAGGTTACATAAAGTTAATACAATGACTAGTTTAATAGTTTACCATGCAAGATAACTGCCAAATTAGCATCCCCTTTAAATAGCCAAAATCCATAACGAGAATAAAGAATACTAATTATTTTCCACACTTTTAACCTATGTCGATGTCTATACATAATTATCAAATATAGTAAATAATGATGTAAATGTAGTACTTAATAATGCTAAGACATTGAAAACGATCAGGTACATAAAAAAGTAGAAAATTACTACAAGATCTTTATCCTAGTTAAGAGGAAATTTTGAAAAGTAAGGTCGCCCACAATTGATGCCAAAGAAATGCCAATTTGTAAGTTAATCTTCTCTACCAAATACAGCTTGACCAATATTATTATTATCAAATTCATAAAAATGATATAATTGGTGGCCTCTAAGTATATTTCTCTCGTAGAAGAGGGTTAAATTCCAAACCGAAGCAACAAAAAATATGCAATTAAGTTTGGAATTGAGGATGCATGATTTATTTCGCAACGGCCTGTTACTATTGAATATTGATTAATTTTATAGCGTGTATATTAAAGCCATTTTGACGATTTGAAACACAGCTAGCTAAATATGGAACCATATACGTATATAAAGTCAGCATAGTAACTTGGAAATTATTGTTATTGACTATTCGACTGCAGATAATGAAACAAAAGTTTGTTCTAAGGTGAGAGGTTTAATTGAGAAAGCTACTGAGCAACACGCAAAGATGCCCGAGGACTACTCTAAAATTAATATTTTTGCCTCAAAATAAACAGATTATGGAATTAATACAGGTACTCAATATGTAAATTTGGTTTTCACCATCGAGCAGTAATAAGTACATAAGCGTAGTGAATCACAACCCAATGATAATTATGCATTCTAGATTGAGAATAAAATTTATTTTTACTCCTCAAAAAAGTTCCACCTGCGACAGATCCTCGAGTTCAATCCTCAAATCTGCATAAACACACGATGTTACGAACTTGACTTTCCTCGAAATATTCCATTCAACTATCACAAGTCGTCATTATGCTGTGAAAAGTATTCGCATTATTTTTATATCTAACATTGGATCACACCAAAACAACTGACCGGGAAAAGAAACAAAGCACATCCACATCACCGGCGAGTACTCAGAGCCACTGAGTTATTTCTATAGTCACCAAGATTCTTAATTCCGCGGTAATGCGCTCGAAAAAAGAACCTGTATGTTTGGCATGCCTCATACGATGCGCCCAGGAAAGGGTGGAGTACCTACAATATTTCCACCGTATGAGAACTAACGCCTACAAGTTAAAAATATTTACCATCACTATGCATTATACGATGGAGGACGAATAGTAACTGATTGATTTTACCTTGAAATTTTGCGTAGCAAGCCACCTTCACGAATATTACGGTTTACAGTTCAAGCCCAGAAGTCGAGATGACTGGAGTAAAATATAAATTAGATTAACTTTTAAGATTTTTACAGTACTTTTCATTCATGTAGTGAAAAGTATGTCGGGTCCTCTGGTTTTTTAAACTATAATTCAAAATATAGCTAAATAATAAACACAGATGCCGAATCAATTCTTAACATTTCTCAATATACTTATACAATTATTATTATTAGGGTAATCTTCCGGTTAGGGTAGGTTTGAATGAAAAAGAATAAATATCCTCTACAGGAGCAGACCCCTAAGTATTTATTTCTTTCATCATCTCCGCATACCTCTCTTCATCCCGTCCATAAAATCTATTCTCTTTCTTCCCCTACCCCGCTAACCCAACATCCTCCCCTCTACCTTTGCCTTCAGCAACTCTTCACAAATCCATGCATTGAATAAATTGCTACTCAGATAAAAAGTGCATTGCGGTTCATTATGAGTACGACCAAATTTAAATCAATGGTAAGGAAAATTTTCGAAGACGTCGTTCAGACCACGTTATTTCGACAACATGAGACGTGTTATGAAGATAACTGAAAAGGAGAGCGGAGAGATCACGGAGTCGTTACAATAAAATATATTTTCGCACAGAAATAACAGAAAGTAATCCCATTGTTTCGAACGCCATAGTCATCATTAGTAATTTAATCCTTAGATTGGTTGACTGCAGCCCTCCATTCAATTCTGCCCCCCAGCTAACTCATTTATATCCTTCAAACTCTTTCTGATTCATATCCCCACTTTAAGTCGATCTATGTATTTGTCCATCAGTCTTACTCGACAAACTCCATAAATCGTTTCTAATTACAACCGTGAAAAAAAACTGCGAAACCTCCCGACACGCATAGTACGCAGAAACAATAGAAACGCTCACGGAGACCTTTGCTCCCTCTACAATGCCACCGGTGGGGCGGCGATCTCGTTCCCGCGAAGAACATTCCTAAGTGCACGCGTGTTCGGAGGGAACAGCACTGGGCAAATCGTGGAGCGTGCAATTACCTCGAGACGCCTTGGAGAAAGAGAGCCGAATGCGGACTTACGCATCCTTCGAGACACGGCACGATATGACGAGACGGCGGAAGACCACGGCTAGAGACAAAAAAACATCCATCTATCGGGATCCAAGGTTTTTTTCGTGGACGTCAACCTGTTCTTCAAAGACGTCCGACTCTTATAAGATTTTCTCGTTCCCCGTGCAGCAACAATGTTCCCGCATAAGGAACGTCACGAGCATTGATTGACGCGTGCAGAGGATACGTAACATTTGCTAGGGACGAGAACTAGGATGGAAACTACACGTCGATAGAAGGTAAATAAACTAAATCTACGTCATAATTTTCAGGGAAGTATCTTTTCCAGCTATAAAAGACTAAATCAATAACCCAATGATGCTCCAAGTAGAAATGTTATTTTATCCGCAGATGATAAGACAGAAGAATAATCCTCAAAGTCGCAGAGTGAGGTCATTTATTAGAAAAAGAGAACTAGCCTCTACTGATCGTTTTGGGCAAAGCTAAACTAATGGTGCATTTGTGCAAAGCTCTTCTTGAATCTACCATAACTTTCTCAAGGCATTTCTACATGAAATGCATACTTATTACAATGTGAAAGCAGAGTTGTATGTATGGTTGCCCGTGATATTAGTTACTCGAATATCTATACTGTTTCATTCACAGTTAGATTCAATTCGTCTTCATCCCCATCAGTGTTAAATCACTTAACTAACAGAATCCAGGCTTCTACTCCAACCCGACCAGTGCTACTTAGCTATTCCTTACGCCTTGATAAGGCATCTTATTTGCGTCCCTCAAATGTTGACCGAAGGGCTAATATAGAGGGATCTCTATACGAGAACAAAGTAGATGCGCATATTGGAATGGTTACCTAGGGAGCGAGTTGAAAATTGACATGGTACGTTTCAAATACAACATTGGAATCGGGTCTTGGGGAGTTTTTACTGAAATTGTTGAGCTTAAGTTCTCGCGTGATATGAGCCCCGCTGTAGTCACCATAATAGTGAAAGAATTAGAAAAAATATTTTCAGAACTGACATGGTCAATATTTTCAATATTTGTATTAAGTAGTTCGAAATTTCATTTATTATCACTCATACTCATACTAAAAATTGATTTTCTCATGATAAATTTCGTTTATCTCAGAAAACCCTAGTTTGCAGATAAAAGACAATCGGATTAGTGATTATCATATCGAATTATGCTAGTGAGAATTAAAAACCCTTCTCTCCCATACTGTGAAAGCAGGCTTCAATAATAAATCCGGCTTGGCGCGCGCACTAACTTTTAGAGAGAACCCGACTCTCGGCTGCAAGTAATTGGAGCGAATCTAGGAGAGCAGGAGCAATGCATTAGCGCAGCCGCATTGCACAACACCCGCCTCCGGAAAAGGAATCATTTGTGGCGATTTCCAAACGCGGAGGTTTGAGCTAGCTGCTGTACTCATCCAGTGAGGAAAAAAGGATAAAAAAACAGAACCATCACGTTTTGCTGTAACACGATGAAACCTTTAGCAAGGCTAGTAACGCGACGTTACGATAATTTTATACGAGATACAAGGCTTTCGTGAGGAATTTTGAGGGAATCGCAACCACGTACTTCAGGATGATGTGATGTCTAAAGTAATGGCTATTCATCCCGATAGTCTAGGCTAGAATGCTGGGGAATCTTGGATATTTTTAGTGCAATTGATTGGTTGGCTGGTTATTTGGGGAGGCGACCAACTACTGAGGTCATCTGCGCCATCAAAGACAGGTGGGTTGGTTTCATAGGGAAGGGTTATTGGGTTATGGATAAAAGGTGGATAAATGCTTGGTGTCGGCATTAGCCTTCTCTTATCGCAATGCGCCAAGGGAAACACGCTCTAACGTCCCATCCGACGGACGGAGTACCAAACTTGAAGTGCTCTCCACATGACACCTAAGTAGAGATCGGGATTCCGCAGAAAAAAATTATACTGATTACTTGGATGTTATGCGAAGAGCACTTCAAAGTTGAAGTGCTGCGTTTGAACTTAAAACGCAGTCCTCCATCCGTCAAATTAGACGTTAAGCGTAGGAACCCATGTTACCTTTCGGAAAGTGTAGGCTAATTCCAACGCCGGATTTCTCTACTCTTTTCTTCAAATCCCAGAGTATCCCACCAATACAAGCCTCCCCACCAGTTATCATAGGCGCAAATGCCTCGGTTATCGGTCGTCTCCCCAAAATGCTCATCACAATTACAGAGATAATTAAAATATAAAATGAACCTGACCAGTTCATTTGAAGCAGATCTATTCATAAGACCCATCTGATGGCGCGTAGGGTGCTGTAGATCTAGATGAACATCGAAAAAATCCGAGTAAAAATTGTGATAACAAAATAAAGTCACAGCGCTGAAGAAAATCTCATCAGCTCTCGAAAATGTCAGTCTAAAACTAGTAAACGCTGCATTAAATGTGTCCACAGAGAGCGGTTGCACTTTTTTTTGTTTTCGATGCTGAAATTAAAAACTGAAGCACAAAACATGTCCCTGTAAAACTTCGTAAAGTCTATTTGGTAACCCAAACTTAGCAACCTCGTAGAGCACCGTAATAGAAATCGGAATAAAACTTGTTTGAGCAGAGCAATACTAGTGTTCGACCAAAAAGATTAGGTTCTCTCGAAAACATTACATTCGGTGGCTGAGGTTAACAAGTGGTCGCGATAGAAATGGGTAATGGGCGACAAACTGGTTAGAACTTCCAGTCATGGTCAACTCCTAATGAGGGTGGTTGCCCTTCTGAAAGCCTTATCACTCACTCTCTCTCGTTTCTCCATAATTGAAAAAGGCATACTGTCATGAAGTGCTAGTCGAAGTGAGCCTCAACCCCCACAGAAATGACATCCAAGCACAATGGCGTAGCTGACATTCTAATACTCAATAAACGCATTGGAGTCGATGCGATCGTAGGCAATTGTTCCTTCTACTAATTCGCATGCATCATAATCATAGCTACCGGAGAACAAAGGTTCATAAAGAGTTCCGTGCAAAACGGGTCGGCAGAGGGAAAACTCCACACCTATCTAGCAACAACTATTCATGATGAATGAAACACTTAGAATTTTTCCACAAATTTATTAAAATTTATATAATAACAATCAGCAGTGTGGTGAAACTGTGGTTAAATAGTTAAATATATTTGTGAGAAAATACTACGGGTTTAATTCGTCATGAATACCGACAACTTCCACCAAATTCAGCTTGATGGAGTTATGCCGACTATATCAACTACATGATATGCAACAGAATCGTTAAGCAATAATGAGGAATTACATAAGAGTTCGTAGGATCGGGGTCTCTGCAATCTTGAAGAAATGACAGGAAATGAACTTCCTCACAGATTCGAACGTCCAGGTCAAATAAGGAAGAGAAATACTATGTCTGATAAGTTTATATACCCCTTCCACACCTATAGATAATAACAAAACCACCACAACGTTCCCAATGAATGTAAATGCAGCATACTTACATATGTAATGAAAACACCTTTCTCGTTCACAAATCTACAAACATAGATGGTGTCATATCATGTTCGCAGGGTAGAATGTCATAAATCGAATGTAGATGAAAACCATACAGAAAATACGCTGGTTTAAAGATACGAGTTTAATTCCCCTGACACACAGCAGATTTCTCCGATGGCGATGCAAATTACCATCATACGGAAAACTCCGACAACAGGAAGACAGACAAAAAGTAAGAAATATTCGTAAAATTCTTACCCTCATAAATTAGTTAACACAGCATAACCTAGCCAAAATGCACAAATTTTTACTTAGGTAATCCACCAGTTAAGGCAGGTTTAAATGGGATTAAAAATCCTCTAGATTTTTACATGGACAGGACCCTTTCTACCAATAATATTCTTTTCTTTTTCTTAGCATACGTCCTACCTCTCTTCATCTCGTCCATAAAGCTTATTCCCTTTCTTCCCCTTCCCGCTCACCCAACATGCTCCCCTCTATAACGACACAAAATAAGGAAAGGTTACAGTTGCACTACTGGTCTTCTTTGAAAACAAACTTTCAAATTCATGGCCGACATAAATCCATGATCGTTTAAACTATTCTCAATTCACAGAAACTCGAAAATAACTTATGTCTTCGCAACCCACCACCATACACCCTTGCGGTGGCTCACGTGCAGGAACGGAAAGATGTAGATGAAGCATGGATAGGAAAATGCACTGATGCAAACAGGCGATATCAAATCCCCTGGTACACAGCGGTCTCCCTGGAGGGCGATGCAAATGACCCATCATTTACCGAAACCGGCTCGGCGCTGGGAGGGAAGGGAAGGGGCGATAAAATGAGCAAGCGGAGGACTCCGAGCCGGAGGTTGAGGAGGGGGGGTGGGCTGGGCTTGCTTCTTTCGTCCACAGGGTCTTTCCCCCGCTTCCCCTCCTCCTTCCAATCAAGAACCTCTCCGCATCTCCGTGATTTCGTAACGCGCACAGCCGCAGGTGCAAAGGGCGCTTCTTATCTCCCCTCGGCCTCTCTACCGCTCTGATCCTCACACACACACAAGAAAACTCAGCTGGCCCAATCGTCCCTTGAGTATCTTCTCTCCAAGTTAACATGAATGGCCTCGCCTCATCCTCTCTTCTCAGGCCCGAGGTTCACTTTGGCGTACTCTTGTGCCCCGTTCTCGCTGCCTACGTATCTTATGCATCTGAAGCGTACCTAAGAGCCACGGATATGGGACAACCTATATCGTACGCTTTTTTAAGTCAATGGAGTCACCATGTAATAGAATAGCTGGTTTCATCAGTCATTCAATATGGCACAACAAATATCTTCAATAGGATTCAAAAGCAGGAATAATGCCAGTATTTGTTCCGAAGAGCCAGAAAGGAAAAGTAACTTTTTTAAATAATTAAGATATGCCAATAATGAATTTGATCGCCGATCATCTGCATTTAGCATTATTTGAACGAAAACATAGTCTTATGCCTAAGAGGTACCTATGCCTTATGAGGTAAGCTTAAAAACCGAGTTAGAACGCGTACAGCGAAGATAGGCAAGATACGTGAAAGGCCTCTTTGATGAACTTTGATCAAGTGTTAAAAGCCTTCTGTGACATCTGGGATGGGAATCGTTTTCAGACCGCCGATTAAAATTTAGACTTAATCTTTTAAACAAGTTCCAAGCCGATCTATCTTCTGACGACATCAATAACATTTTACGAATCCAGTCATACCTCGCTAGGTTAGATAATAAGAATAAAATTAGAGAAATGAGAATGCAGAACGGACAGATTTAAAATGTCATTTTCCCGCGAATGAAAAGAGACGATAATAGTTGCCAATGAAACTTCAAACTAGGTTTGCCGATAGCGTAGCTAATTAGTTGATGTACTCCCTATTACATGTTTATTAATCTGCTACGTAGTACTAACAGCACGTCTTGCATGCTTCATGTATAGCATTTGTATCTCTATGCATTTATGTAGTTGCAATTTCACCTCCTGGCATGTATTTACATCTTTTTGCTAACGCATTAATAGTCGTAGTTTCATTAACTTTATTAGCGCATAGTCAGTGCACGTTAGTGATAATTCACCCCCTGCCACACTCCCTTGAGGTGACTTGCAGGGAATAATGTAGATGTAGATGAATATACAAGTCAGAAATCGGCCCTCTGCCGGCATATGTAGGAGAAACAAGAACCAATACGAAATGTGCGCAACAACAGCTGGGGGTCTCGGAAATAAGGTACTGGCTGTGAGGATAGTTACAAATCACCCATTATTAGATAGATAATAGAGAATCTATTATGAATTGCTTTTAGCAGCCCATGTGGTTTCTCCTGAACCCCTTTCGCTCTTCAGCAGGGATAGTACGTCATCGTAGACGGAAAATGACGAGTGGAAGCTCGCTCGAACCACCGTCACTTCTTATAGTTCCCAGAACTGTCAACTTCATAAAGATTTAAATAAAAAGATTTTAAAAAGAAAATGATTTTTCATGTATTTAAATGTAATTATTCCAAATAAAAATGCACGTATTTCTATGCCATGTACGCATGTGCAATGCGTTATATATGTGTGTTTATGAATATACATGTATGGATTTATGCGAGTGTATATATGTAACCATGATAACTTACTACTTAATGGCTCACACTCAAGTATCATTTATAAAACAAGCTTTCTTTTCATATGCCAACAAATATTTTGTCACATAGGCATACCTTAGAATCAACCCAATACTTCATTTTCATATACCTATGTTCCTTATTCTAAACAAAAATGTGAAGCAATTAAAAGTTATTCTTATTTTTAGCGGATTTTGTTATAAAAATAATGATGGTTTGATTGGTTATGCTGACACGTATGTACGACAGCAGTGTGAATCGGACATAAGAAGAAGGGGAGAGAAAAGAGCAATAGGAAGGGGTAAGTCGATGCTCCCAAGGGAGAGAGGAATTGCAGAAAGGGGTTTTATTTACAAGGGGGATTTGAACCGTGCAACAGTCGGAGAAGGGACAGCGAAGATAAGAGGAGAGCGGATGAGATGAGACTCGCGAAAGAAATAAAAAGACAGAATACATCATTTCTCTTGATCCCGCGGGCAATTAAGCGAAAGACAGATATCCTTGATGTCGTTGAGGAAGGAAGCGAGTCGGGATTCTGTCTGGCGTGGTGGACAGAACACTGGATTTCGATCTAGAGGGACGGGGTTTGAATTACGGCATCGGCGAATATTTATAAGTGGAATCTCGAAGAAATAACAATGATTGAATTACTATATCAGCATTAATTTTGTTTTCAGGATCTTGAACAAAACTGATTGTAGACGGCTTCACTTTGTGGAATTGTTCCATGGTAGAAACGAAACAAATAATATTCCAGACAAATCATTGTATAAATAATAATTGTATTTATCTAATCTGGAATAAAAATCATTATTATTATTATTGTTCCACACATTTTTTTAGGGATCGACCGGCTTCAACATATAAACGCCATTTTCAAGGTACACTCTACATAAGTGAGCATTGAAAATTACAATTGATATTGACAATGAAACATTGAAAATCACAATCAAGGTACAGACAACGTAAGTGCACCTTGAAAATGGCATTTATACGTTTAAACCGGGCGGTACGTCAAAATAAAGTATGGAAAATTAATATTTATTTTTCTTCTATTCACGGCCTACATTTCGTGGTGATACGACATCACCTCATGATGCTGGCGACGATGTTGTATGACAACGGAACGTGGATCTTGAAAAATAAAACTTACGTGCATACATTAACTTATTCAGCCCTTTTTCATAAGAGAGGAGTTACAAAACCTACGCCAGTAACATATAAGTAAGCATATGGGTTCCAGATCTTTACTTCGGTGTCTTATTTAGAAGCATTGCAAGCACAGTGCTTCTTAGTACCGACATAGTGAACGTAAACGTGGAACGTCATTTAAAAGGTACGTTAAGTGGAACATCTTCTCACAAGTGTAACACCGGAAAGGATCCGGCGGACGAAGATGGTCGTCCGAGTTCGTATTTATTCCCCAAGGCACTAAAAAATTTCAATCACCGGCGAAAATTAAAAAATATTGTCGCAGCGTTATAAGTGTTAAGCTGTCGTACTCTGGCCGCCAATCGTGAGTAGGCTAACGCGGACAAGGCATTCTCTCCACTCTTCCTCCACATGAGATTCCAAAAAGGAAGGCCTTCCACTTCCAAAATGATCCTGCCATTACCTACCTACCCACCTATCCTTGCCTATGCACTTCGAGCAACTTTTCACGTATCAATGATTACAGTCCAAAGCTCAGAATGAAAAATCTAGTAAAGTAATTTTCGAAGAGCAAAGTTAAGGTTGTTCCACAGAGACTGCGAAAGTAAAAAAACACTAAATTAAACCTTTTTGTAAATTTTTTTAAGAATAATAATTTAGCAGATGGCATGCATCACCTATATAAAAAACCAAATTCAGGTACAATATATACAAATAATTCGACAAATATATTTTTTTACACTTATTTATGACCAAGGGTGCAGACTGCAGGGCCGTTTCTATTGAATTACCACATTGTGACATCAATAATTGCAGTCATTTTCTAATAGCTCACAAAATAAGATGGTAAGGTCTCTAAATGTTATTTTTATTCGATTATCTTGGAGTTTATGCTTCTAATAAACGTTTTTTTCCTCTCACGAAAATAGTATTAAAATTCGACAAAAATAGAATTTTCTTTCATGTTTCTTTCACCCATTCTTTCTAAAAACCATGTAATTGCAAGTTCAATTTTAGATAATTTACGTCATTGAACCGTGGAACCTACCTAATTTCACGAGACGATTTCTTGAAAACACTTCCACGCAGAGGAAGAGTTAACACTGCACCCTGCGACACTTCTGTGACAATCTCTACGGGGAAAAAATCTCAGAAAAAGTTTCCAATCAATTTGAAAATGTTCAACTATGAGTCATTCGCAACTTTGTTCTAAGGTGCAACTAATTCAAAATCTTCATATTTTAATTTCATGAGGTCAGCTACACGTAGAAAGTACCAAAATATCATGAACGAAACGAATTCAACGCTTCCAAGAAAACAAATGATCTCACTCGAGCGAAAAATTAAGGCTCACCCTTCCGAGAGGAGAGCATGCGAAGGTGAGGTTGAAAAAAATATTATTTCCAAGATGCAGTGAAAGGCGTTCAAGAGCTCCTGTCTTAACAATGAGTTCCGAGAAGTGAATAGCGCTCATTATATCCCGTTCGTTTAAAAAAATGAAAGTTTGAATGGAGTACGAACTGACTGGAATGATCACAATACCGTTAACGATATTCACCTACAGACCAATCAACTAATTTCATAACCACTGGTTCCATTAAAAAAATTATAAGCAAGGAAGTCAAAAGACGTTTATCTCCAAGGATAAAGAGTGCTATTTGGAAGAGCGAACCGTTTTCACTGCATTTTCTAAATAAAAAACGAAAAAAAACACCAGAAACGCCGAACAGGCTAAAGTTGCGTTTGTTAAGACATTGAATATCTCCGGAACCTTGGCAATCCCAAAAAAAAACCGGCAGTGTCCACTAATGGAATACTTCCATACTGTTAGAACAGAATCCTTTTAGAAATTGGTTAAATATGTTGACAAGAAAAGTCACGTAAAGGATTCTTCATTTCGTCGTGCTTTGCATATTAATTCACTGCCTAGGTTATGATAAGACAAAGGTTCTAAATCCCTACTGTTAAACTCATCACCGACTTTGTTTCGACTAGACTTCACTTTTCTGGAAATAGATTTCTGTCCTGTAAGCATCTAGATCTTATCTCAGAACTCGAATTTGCACTTCACGGAACCTCAGAGCTCAACGGAACACCATTTGAGAATGAGAGAAGAGCCAGCTTACCGAATATCATGAATGCCTCATTAAGGTCGACAGAAACGATCTCCCGCAACAGATAGCAATTTACTAATACTGACTGATTTGAGCCTATTTGAATTAATTGAAGAGGCTCTAACTATGGCATCCCATGATATGTTTTCTATTTTTTTCATGGACTTATAATTACGAAATATAGCTAGATACACTTGCATAGGAGAGAGGATTACAAAGGTATTCGAAAAGCTCAACAAAGCACTTGCCTTGAACTAGAAGCGTTCGATATAACCGAGTGGCAACACATATAAATCATTTTAACTCCTTATAAATTAGTCGAAACACATAAGCAGAAAACCGTAAAATTTAGCAGATTATAAGCTACGTGCTAATATCACTTGAATTTAAATACAATTTGGCAAGGCACGTGAGTGTTGGACACGTGACAGGGAATCCAAAAAATTGCCCACTTATCTAGTTACTGCATGAAGTTGTTAAGTGCTGTTGCACATTAAGTCATGATGATACGATGCTGATAAAAATGAAAAACAAACCAGTATTATTCAAAAGTAACGTCAACTTAGAAGAAATTGACTTTCAAATGATCTCCCTACACATTCCGGGGAAATTGAGTCACAAAATTCTCATGAAAGCCTCCATAATGTCCGTTGCCATATCCTGTGCACGAAGGCTCCTTGTTAAGTGATAATAGAGTCCTAAAAAAAACAAATTGCAAATTCATTCATTATGAATACATCTGTCATCCAAATCACGAAAGCCAACGTAAGATGAATTAACATATCAAGAAACGAGAGATCGTGAACTCGAAATTTTGGCAGTTGAATGTCGGGTTGTGGGCAGAAAATCATTTTTCTGGTCAAACCGGAGAATTCCATGCGTGCCAAGTATTCGCAGTAGGTCAAACATCGACTTCTGAGGCAGAGAAAAAGAATTTTTAATTATACGAAGCGCATTGCCAAGGAATAATTATATCCCAACTAACTCACTTTTTTAAATGCATCACGAAATCAAATTAGTTGACGTTCTGGATGAATGCTTTCATGGATAATGAAATCGAATTGTCACGCGATATAAAGTTAAAAGTCGTGAAAAATGAAAGGCGATAAACCACTGTAACGTGCATGAATTGTTTTACAAAAGCATTTAAATATTTATATCACCGTGGAATGACGGCTGGGAAGAAGAGAGAAGGGTATCAAGAGAACAGCAGAAAAACATCACACATGTTTTTCTGTATGATATTACTTTAAGCTGTGACTGGAAAGGAAGAAACAATTCTCCTGAATCGACCAACTCGTGAAGGGTGTATTTCTAAGAGAATTTCGATCATGGTGACTGTGGCTTTACACCTGAAAGTTGCCTATATAATAGTAACCAACGAAGTCACTTGCAATTGGTATTTCAATGTGTAAGCGCGTACTTCTATGGAACTAGGGTTTGATGGCGGTAGTATTCGAACGTGGTTTAGCACTTGCACGGAAAAAGGACTAGCTACTATTTTTTCTGCGATTATAATGTCGATTCTCCGATAAAATCGCATCGTAACCAGAGAAGTCCTGAACACGTGACTGCGACTGTGAATTAAAAAAATGTAAAAACAAATAAATTAGCCCGAGAAGGACTTCTGCATTAAAATATTTATTTTAACCTGGAAATGTTTTTCAATATTAAAGCTTGCTTTAAGGTAGGACTTTGTATTGAACAATTTGAAAAAAATATTCTCACACTTAATAAGCTTTGTAAATTCACATATGCACTGGAATTTATTTAAAACATATAAATTACATGGACGCCTGTGGAATTCGAACAGCGCGATATAAAAACGCATAGCTTTCCGAAATTGGGAGATTTTCAAAATCTTCATTTCAATATTGTTTACTTCGGTGATTAATATCAATGGGAATAAACCGGCATTGATGCTTTCACAGAACGATGTCCTCTGACTATCGATACACATCGAGATAATGCTACACTCGCTACATCCATAGAATTCATCTTCCATGTATTAAGACGTCTTAAAATCAAACACAGACAAATAACTAGGCAATATAACATCAACATGAATTCATGGATCGAAACGATAGTAGGAATTTATTTTAAACACTTGAAGCAGAGAAAAAACCACGTAAGAGATTGAATGTGACACACAAATTTTGAAGTAGTAAATGAAGCATTCAGTAATAGAAGGGAGCTGATGACGGGGACCTTAAGTAAGGATGTAGAGAAGAGATTGGTGAAGAGCTTTATATGGAGTGTAGCATTGTAAGGGGCAAAAATGTGGACTCTGAGAAAGGAAGACGAAAATAGGCTACAGGCGTTCGGGGTGTGGGCGGGATGGTTTGCTGAAGGCCGTCATAGAGGGAAGGATGTTGGGCAAGCGGGGAAGGGGAATAAAGAGAATAACAGGTTTTATTGACGGATGAAGAAAGATAGGACTTCCGCTGAGATGAAGAAGGAAATACTGGAGGTAGATAAGGCCCTACACGTGTAAAACTCTGTTGGATTTTCTCTGACTTTCATCATAACCTACCTTTAACCGGTAGATTACTCTGATGATGATGATGATGAAGAGGATGTCAGTGGAAACAACCAGCGCCAAAGACATGTTAATCCTTAAAAAAAACCCCAATACTCGCGACCCGGAAAAATGCCCATTATTTCTACACACTAATGACCGCAATGAACTGCGTGCCCATGAAGAGTCTAGCATGCATTACACTTCTCGGCATCATAAGCTTCACAGTCGAGTGCCAACAAGTTTCGCCAATCCTAAACCACACCCTATCCAAAATTATGAAATTTCAACAAAACGATCAGTTTAATAGTCATATAAAATTTTGTATTTTACGAGGCAAGGTCAGATTCTCAGTGAGTCTCTTCTTACAACAAACTCTTGTAGAGAGTGATCTCCACCTTCGTCAATCACACCGACCATGCTATCTGATCACTGGCTGCGAGGATATTCAAAGTATTTAAATTCGCATTTCAACCAGTTAAAGGGGAAATTCAGATTACAACGGTAAATGCAGGTGCATTTTTCTCGACTTTCATGGACATGCCACATATGACGCCGGCACAACAAACTCTGTATTCATTAGATAGAAAATTCATCAACCAGTATTCCAGTTGCCCATCTCGTTCCAATTTACCCAATAAGTATCATCATAGTTATTCTACCAAATGAATAATACGCCCACGGACAGTTCTGCCTTAAAAATTCCCCAATCTTCGAGAGTTTTCTCTAAGGTTTCCATCAAAGAACTACAGATTGTCCACCATCATATATACCCATTGCTCCACGTATCGTTTGCCTCCCTTCAAACCTACCAACACCATACTCTATTGCTCTCTTCCGCTTGCCTTAATTTCTTATTACGAACTGCAGAAAATTTTGTAGCATTCTCCTTACTTCCCCAATCAGCTCAATAACAATCTAAGTCCGACAAAAAAAAACGAATAGCAATAAAAAACTAATTTTCTCAAGTCAATAGGTTATAGAAGTAACATTTTGTGGCACAATTGTAAATCAAATCCAGAACTAATTTTGTTTAGCCCCTAGGTTATAGAAGAAAAAAACAGCATTCAGTGGCACAATGGTTAATCAAACCCAGGGAAATTAAAGTCAAATAATCACATAAAATTGAGTAATTTCACTATAAATCGTGAAGAAAACGCACGGGGATCACCCGAGTCCGCCACCGCGACTCCAGAGTCGTTGCCAAGTGTAGCGGTGGAGGTGGAGGGGAGGAAGTGAAGGGAGGAGGGAAGTCTCCGATTGGAGGGCCGAGAAAGTGAGAGCGTGCGAATGACGTTAGAGCGGCGGGCGAAGGGGTCACGAGATCGTGCGCCAAAACGGGGGAAGCGAGTGAGGTGCGTGAGACGAGGGGTGTAGTCGCGCTTCACGGTGAGCCGTGCAGGTGTGCACAAGGGGGTTCGGACCACGAAAATAAGGGAGGGATGTTGACAGCTCCAATTTAACGGAATATGCGTACACACTGCCTGAAGGGTAATACCACAAGGAGGAATCTTCATCAGATTTGCGCTAGCTGTAAAAAATAACTATTCGTTAAGGTGGTCGGAGCGATTTGTCGTTTATGTACAGATATGCGTGAACATTTGGATACTTGTTCTAATTTGTGATATCAGTACCTAAATAACAGTGAAAAAATTGCATGTTACCGATTTGGTTAATTGGCAATTAAACTCGCAGCCTGAGATATGTTGCGTAGTTATTCGATCACATAAGTCCATATTTTCTTCTACACGTGAAATGCATTTCAAATTATTACAATGGTTTATAACAATCACCAAGGTGTCACAACTAGTCCATTATTGAAAAAAAAACATTTAAATAATATTTTCACCTACATTTCGAATAACGCGTCGAAAACTAACAACGCAACATGCTTTTATGAAGGCAAAAATTTAAAATATACTTCTTGTATAGTTTCCATTACTGCATGTGTGGTGGGTTCCACCCCACAACTAGAGGTACTGAAAAGAAATGTGGTCTTAGAATTTTTTCGACTTGCTTGAAAAATTATTAAAATTAACACTCAATGACCCACGAATACCGATCCAGACACCTTCAAGTCCACAGTGAATTTTTCTTTTTTAATTTGACCGAACCAACCCGAAAGGATGGAGAAGAGTAGGCATTCGGAAGTAATGAAGAGAAATGGTAAGCATACAGAGCTAAAGATAGAGAGAGATCATGGAGGGCAATAGTACAAGAGTAGTGAAAGTAGCAAATCATCCATTCAAACCTAACCAGACCGGTTGAGCACTAAATAATAAAAATTGCTCTTTTATGGTACACACAAAGCACAACTACTCCACAGGGTTACTCTACTCTGGTGTTAAGCAAATTTCTTGGTCAAATATTTTAAATATTTGGTTGATTAACACATTTTTCTGGTAAATTTCTTTCCTATTTTTTTAAACTATCTACAGCAGTGTTTGAAAAAAATATTTTATCACCACCATGGAGGCTTATCATCATAAATGGAATCATTCGACAAGTGAGCTACTTACGTTAATCTTAGTTATATTTAGAAAAAGAAAAATCAGAAGCATATTGTGCAACTTATAATGCTGGCAGACTCGCCGTTGCTGTGAACACATTACGCGAAGAGTAAATAGTGTTTTGACCCTGAGTAAAAATCTAAAAGCCAAATAGGAGGAAAACATGCATAACAAAACACACTATAGTTAAGAGAAACACATAAGGTTTTGAGATGCATATTAAAAGGAAAACTGTCAAAGAGAACCCTGACCAACTAGCAAATATAATGCAATTAATATGTCGAAGGAATCCATTTGAATAACGATCACTCAAAGAAATCAATCCCTTGAATTCAAGAAATTAGAAACAAAAACCTTTCTTCCATAATATTTTTCACTTCAAACCATCTTTTAAGTTTAAAAAAAACTTGATAAGCAATGGATGATTCCTGCCATGAGAACATCAGTGACTTTTTCTCGGAACAACAAAACAAATATTGCTTAATTTTACGACACGTAAGTTTCTCCGAACACATGACCGAGTCAAGTGAGGCTGCAGTGGGAGAAAAGGCGAAACCAACAGGTTATGCAGCAGGCTATATATTTCTGGACTTCTCGCAGAAAATTTCGCCACCCTACGGGCCAAAGCCATCATTTCCGGACACTGAACAAGGCAACAATGCATCCGACACAACTCCTCTCACTCCGCGACTCCATCTCGGGCGATAGGAACTTGCTCGTAAATTCGGACCGTTGCGAGGGAACTATACGCCGAGGCGATCCCTTGCAAAACGGAGAAGCCCGGAAGAATTAAAACGGAGAGGCTTTCTTTGTGTTAGCGTCGTGAGGAGGAGAGAGAAGAAAAAAAATAATAATTACCCTCGCTTCGTTAGCAGAGCGTCATATTAAGTCCAGCGACTGGAGCGACGATAAAAATCTATTCGCCCTGAAGGGGTGGATGCTCTGAGAAAGCAAACAGGTGAAACAGTGCAAACATTTTTCTCTCCCTGCGTTGAGTGCGCACCGTGCACTTCCGAAAACACACGACCTTCCATCTCGGGAAGTGGGTGAATATCCCTAGGCGCTCGTTCACGGAAACGCCCGAAGGGAGGGGGGGGAGTGACCCCGGGAGAACTATGCCATACTGCGATGCGCATCGAAACCGGTATATCAAATTTAGATTTTGATCTACCGGAGTATGCGATATACCGCATTGCAATGTGATGCGATACTACGCGATATGAGGCGCAGCGCGATACCATTAAATATGCGATGCATGGTGATGTAACGCGACATGCGATTTGATGCCATTTATTCCGATATAATGCGTTAAGCCTCCAAATTTTAGAATAATCTGCCCCAAAACTAAAAATGCACGATTTCCATAAATAAGTTCAAAAATATATAATACATGACTACTCAATGCAGAGTAGTGCAAACTAGTTCTATTTACTTTAAAGTCTGTCTAGATAGATTTGTATCAATATCTCTGTATCATTATCCTTGAATCCATCTCTTTTTATCTTAATTGTTCTATTTCCTTTAAGGCCTGTAAACATACATTTGCATCAATATATTTCTATCATTATTAATGTATTCATATCAATGTATCCATATCCTTGTAAATCGTTGTATATTATTTATCATATTTTATTTACCATTTGGTTGAGCCGAATTTATATTACTCGCATTTGCTCCTAGGTTAATATACAGAGCATAACATACATAAATTATTTCTATGCAATATCACTTCATGTGATTAAATGCTGTCATTATTTATTTATTAAAGAAGTCTACCAATTGTGGCATATTTTATTGAATACCAAAGCAGTGGCATCTGATCGCCTATTTCTTGAAAAGAAGGCAATAGTCTTACATTAAGTCTTCTTTCTATGGAATTAATAACTTATGCCGTCTTTTGCGGGCAATATTTACATAAATCGCATAGCGCTAGTGATATTCAAAATATCGCAAAGCTCTATATCACCCGGGTGCTACACACGTCCCCCCCTTTGGCTGCCCCTCCGCACGTCCCTGTTTAAAAGTGCCCTTTCTTCACTCTTTACCCTTGACCTCCCGCCTTTGCTATAAACAACAAACAAACAATTTCCTCCCCGCAGCCAAGTAGCAAACACGGCCAGGGCGGAAGAGAGGTGTTGGGGGAGCGACTTGGAGCGAATGGAACGGAGACGGAATTCGACGGCCGGTTTAAAAAGCGCGCAAACACGAAAATGCCCAAGGGAGAAACGAGTGCCCCGCTATTTTTCCTATTCGGGCACAAATATCGGCAGGGAGGAACTTCTAAAATTGGAACAGGCACTCCACCACACCTGTGATCCATGAAGAAAACCAACGCACAGGAACTTATGATACTAAACTTACAGCGAAAACGATGCTGAAAGTGACCTCGGATTGAAAGATTTTACCCTGTTACATATACGTCAGCAAACCTTAAGGCCTTTTCTCTGTAGCGAGTTAACTTGAAAATCGGGGAGAAACAGTTACAAACACCAGACAGTGTTATCGGCATTCATAACATCCAGCAAAAATACGAAGGCATTTTAAGTCAGTTAAATACTTAGGTGTGACCCTTACTCAGCACCTGTCTTGGGGGAAACACGTCCGGGAAATCTGCAGACAGGCTAGTCGCAAATTGGGATTTATCAAAAGAATATTAGGAAAATGCGACGAGAAGGTAAAATAGCGATGTTATTTTTCACTCGTGAGACCTCACTTGGAGTTTGCCGCTAGCATATGGGACCCTTATGAAGTAGGACTAATCTCTGAAATAGATGGAATACAACGGAGAGCAGCAATATTTGTGAATAGTTGTTCCGATAAACTTAGCAGTGTTCCCGAATTGTTGAAGAAATTAGGGTGGGAATCTTTAACTAATCGAAGGGAGAAATACAGGCTAATTCTTTTGCGTAAGTTCGGAGCAGACAGTTTTTTGCCGGACGTTCAACATATATTGCTAGAGCCAACATATGTACTACGGTAGAAGCGATCACAGGAATAAGATAAAGGAAATTAACTGCAGAACCGATAGATTTTAAATGTAATTTTTCCCACGTACATACAATAAGGGATCATAATAGTTGCGATAGATCAATCATATGAAAATCCCACCCTCACTAGGTAGAGTAGAATTTTCACTTTTGTTTAATAACACAACATCATTAATAACATTTAACACCGCTTGATATGTCCGGCATTATTTTATTTTGTTCTCTGCATGAAGTATCATCTCGTAGCATTCATAAATTAACAGTATTACTAATATTAACCACTAGATGTGTCTATAGCATTGTTCTGCATGTTTGCATGTTCATTTATGTATCACTCTCCCAGTTTCTGGTTGGACTGCGCACTGTTCTCCTGACTGCTTTTTGGTCTGCGCCTAGCGGCCGGGGGAGCGTGCGTGGCTCTGATTTGCGCTGGGACGAGTGCTGCGTGCCTGGTGTGGAATCACCTAGTGCCACACACCCTAGTGGTGGCTTGCACGGTACTTCGTAGATAAGTACCGTCTTCAGTATAGGAATGTAGATGAACTTATACAAGCAGCCTTCGAAATCGGGTCCAATTTTCGCACTTGGGTCCTTTGACCTTTTGACGAAGTCTAGAATGAAAACTTAGCCATTAAAATACGAATTCCAATATTATAACTGCTTCAGGCTGGACCAGGTGGAATTTTTCTATTTTTATGATTAAGTGCTCTTATACAGATTAATTTAGCAGTCACGAGTAATCGCTTCGGTCTAGGACTTAAAGGTGTATGTTTTCCGAGTTCCTTTCCTTGTAGGTCCATCGTGCTGGGACTACAGTTTCGCCGGCGTTGCAGTCGGATTCTTCAGGTCAGTGAAGCAAAGTGGAAATGCAGTTTGACAGTTTTATAAACACAATCCGTTGGGGTTAGGTCCGTTGTGACTGGTTGTTGTTATTTGTGTTTATTTTCCCGCGCAACACGCGTTTCCATGCGTTGGACAGCGAGTAACTGTCATCTCTATTAAAGTTATTAGTTATCTTGCATATTACAATTGCTCCCCGTATAAGACGCGGGAAGTAACGCTTTTCTTTGGCGATTAACTTAGGCTCTTCAAGGTTAATATTGTGCATATGACCCATCCATGTGTGCTCTGCTATTGCAGAGAGGCGTAGTTGTATGTTCCTTGCAAGCGTTCTGGTGCTCTTGTAAGCGAAATTTCAGGGCCCTGGATGTCAGTCCAACATAAGATCTACCAAAGCTGCATTTACCTTCATATACGTTCATATGTGTCATGTTGCGCGGGAAAATAAACACACATAAAAATATCCAATCACAAAGGACCTAACCACAACGGATTGTTTATAAAACGGTCAAACTGCATTTCCAAATCACTTTACTGACCTGAAGAAGTCGACTGCAATGCTTGCGAAACTGTAGTCCCAGCACAATGGACCTACGCGGAAAGAAACCTGTAACACATCTTCAAATTCATTAAGCCGTGGAAGCCTTCACACTATTGATAGACACAGGATTTAGGTCTAGGGCTATTTATCTATGGCCTAAACCAGCAAATGTTGGACATGATTATGCCACAGTGTAGTGTAATGCGTGGTGTGTAGTTAAAGTACATCAATGTGCGGAAGAGTACGAAGTGTTTCATTCATCATGACGAATTCCAACGTAATCGGACGTAAACGGCGCAGTTCTACCTGGCCGCAATCATATAGCCGTTGCCAGCTATGGTCAGAATAAGGTATTATTTATATTAAGTAGTTTACCGGTTAAAGGTATTATTTATATTAAGTAGTTTACCGGTTAAAGGTAAGTCTGAATGAAAATTAGTTTTAAAAAACCTTGAGATTTGTTTTACTGGTGCAGGGCTCTATCAACCAATAATATTTCGTTCTTCATCTCAGTATACGTCCTACCATTCTTAATTCCGTCCTTAAAACCTATTCTCTTTCTTCCCCTGCCCCGCTTTCCCAAAATCCTCCCTCTATCACAACCTTCAGCAACCCTTCCCCCTTCTTTACCACCTCCGAACAGAGACTGCTCACCTAAATCAATATCATGTTCGCTGTAATACTGATCAAATGAAAAAAATAAGGCCAACAATGCCGAAGAATGCTTTAACAACGGGAATAATTGAGCCTAAGACAAAGATTTTCCACCTTTCCGAAGCAACGCCACTAATCAAGCATGAGTATAGACGGACTCATACATAACATGGGTGTGGAGAATGGAGTACGTCAAGCTGGTAATGAGAGAGGTGAAGGAGGGACAAGGAGAGACGAAAACGCCAGATGAGAACGGAACGGATTGGACAGCAACAGCAAACGTTGCTGTGAAATTTTTAATGGCAGGTGATGACAACTAATTAGCAAAACTCATCGACTGCATTCAGGTAACACAACCTCGACTGACATATCGGGATCAATGGGATCGCGTTAAACGCTTGTACGGGCTTAACAATCTTCGAACGATGTGCCATTTTCCACACCTCACCGCGAACAAGGACTAGGGTATCATCACTCCTTGAAACTCATAAACGAACATGAGAGGAAAGCAGTGGCCGACAAGGATATTACCCATCGTCCCAAATGAAGACAAATGGAAAGCTACTGGTCTGATATACCTCCTTCCGAGTTGGAAGAGAGAGGAGTTCAACCCTTTCGGTACCCCCCCCCCCCCCCCCCGATATTCCTTACTGATTCGGAGGTCTGGAAGCTTCCGCATGAGATGGACTGCCTCTGCCGACGAGATAACAGCTTTAAAAAAAACTAATGGCAATCTCTCAGTCCCTCCCGTAAAGAATGGACGGAGGCTGGGAACGTGGTCCACCTCCGTAAGGAACAGAAAGGAGACCCCTCATAAAAATAAAAAAATGGAGACAGGTTAAGATCATCCGGTGAGATTTAACAGGCAATTTTATCCCGAATTCGCCTCTTCCCCCACCTTCCTCCTATACACTTGTGTAGAAGGTGGTCATTATGGGAAGCGACCGGCAACTGAGGTCATCTGCACCACTAATGATAGATGGGTAATTTGATATATTATACGGCAATGGATAGAAGAATGACGGAACGCTGGATAAATCCCTGATATGGTACTGCACTTGTAGAGCTTCACACGGAAATCATAGGAGGAAATTAGCTGAAAAAGAATGCGACACCACTGGTCCTCGAAGTCTAGACATGGAAACCTGGGGATATCCAGAGCCCTGACCACATGAAAACAACGCAGGCCAGTTCTCTCCGTTACCTTTGAATCGAACAAGAAAAATACCAGCGTTAACGTTAAATGCTTTTAAAGTTCCTTTCAAAATAACGACCTTATGCGACCTAGTTGCTTGGACATGAATAATTACATGTCTTTTGACAACTGATATAGGTACCTATTTACGGATTTTGGGTCAATTTTCGCACTGGCACAGCAGCTAATAATCCTGCTAATTGTCCGAGGCATTGACGTTAAATTGCGCTAAAGAGAATAAAGGTGTGGTTATTTTCAGTGTCCTTACTCGAAGAGCTGTTATACCAAGGCGCCACGATGAATCACGGATATAACCAGTCAACTCTTTTGAGATCTCTAGGATGCTAGATATTGAGACAATAATCTTTATTCGTTTACATTATCAACACTACACACAGAATAATATTTATCCGCTTTATGAAAACCTTGCAAGTTACGAAACTCTGATAAAAAAGTGAGATTTTTAAAGTTTATAAAAAAGAAGAACGTTAAGTGATCAGTCAAACTTGTATAATGTAATTAATATTGACAAAAATGCTAACGTTGTAGGTAAAATTAATTTTATTGTGACTAGTATTAATGGAAGACCAATAAGAACATAGTATTTGAATAAGGCGAAATCAAATTATAGTGAAAACACGCCACATAACAATGAGCCGAACCTTTCAAAGAAACTATGACCAAATTGATCGGTGTCAAAAAGAAGTTATTTTGTAATTTACTTAACGATATTGTTATTAAAGAAAAAGATGTTTTGAGACTTCTCTATTATTTTAAGAATTTCATGGTACATTGTGTTTTATTTGGTTTGCCCTGTAATTATATATTGCTGGGCGAGTGTAAAACTCAATAAATTAAATTTACGAAACTAGGTTAACCTTAGAGTACAATTTCTTGCAGAAGTGAAGTACAAGTTATTTCCTAAAGTATTGGTGGGGCAAATGCTTTTCTGTAGCGAAGTTTTGTGATATAGAATGCTGTGAAAGATGGGAAGAAGAAGGAGAAGGATTTGATAAATTATACTTGGATAAATTGAAGAAAGGAAGGAAGCATGTTGAATTGAAGAGAAAGATCGTGTGAAGAAGCAGTGCCACCTAGAAAGAGTTATAGGATAAAGCGAATCATTCATTCAAAAACCAACTTTATCCAGTAGATCCAGTGGTGTAGCTTCGAAATCGTTAATATATTTTATCACTTTTTGGTATCAAAATCATTTTTGATACTACGAAAATCCATTTTAGTCTTCAAGGGTGACGATGGTAGACTACGCAATCGAAACATCGACAGAGTTCAACAAAAAGTTTCCGGCGAGAAACCAGAGACATCCTATCCTACAAACCTTAGCACTCACCGGGAAAACTCAAATCTTACAAAAAATCTTTGTTTGTTAGTTCATATTCTAGATAATTTAAAAAGATTAACTAATCTTTATTTGTAATTTACTGCACTTATTAACTCTCGCGATAGTTGTTTTATTATTTTTATTCATATAATGTGTTTTCAAATATTTTTTCAATGTCATAAACTCCTTCCCCCAAAAAAGTGCCGCCCGGGGCGGACTGGACTCTCCGCCAAGAATCAGATCACCAAGAAATGATAATTGAATTAAAATAAGTTTTTACGACCCTATTCCGATTACAGCATTGCGGGCACATCATCCGGAGTATGGACGATGATCATGATAGCGGGCACATACGGAGAGGAACGTTTTAAGTCCCGGAGGTAGCGGGGTGTGTGATTACCCGGGGGGAAACGCCAAACGATTGAATGGCGATGAATACTCCGATTACTGATTCAACGTAACGCTTCTATTACGCATTTATCCTTCCGGATTCTATTTCCATCAGCACGGTCGCACAATCCGTACCATTTATTTCACGCAGAGATTCCCGAAAAAATTAAAAAAAAAAATCAATTACGACGAAGACCCAAAAAATCGCACTCGCTTATCATTGACCCCGCTCCGAAAAGGTGAGTGGCTAGACGAGAGGTTTATTTTTTTCTTCTCCCGTGTCTTCTTGAAGGCTACTACCGCGTCCCCATGCTCAAAGCTCCAGCTCTCGACACGCCGCTGGAATAAGTAGAAAGAGTTGAGAGACGCGAAAACGTGGGTTGGGGTAGGTACGACGTTGCCGCGTCAAACACTCGGCGGGCGGCCGCGAGGTCGCCGCGATCTCTCGCGAAGATGAAGTAAAAAAGGACTGGAAAGGGGGGAAGTATGGAGAAGGGGTAGTGTGATGATGTGTGGCAGGGTGTGTTGGGGTCGGAAGTCGGATTACAAACTGTAAGACCTTCTCGACCCGGAGATTTTGGTCTGCAACACGGAGAATTTTTAATCAGGCAGCCTTTTTTCCGTCGTTGAGAAGCTTCCGCTGTTATTGACGTCTAAAGGATTAATTTTGGACTTCTTTGGCCGCTTTATAATTAAAACTTTACGCATAACATCTGAATGCAAACTACTACACTTCTCAAACAGAAAGTGACTTCATTTCTCTGAGAACTCTATAAAAGTACTAATTTCAAAGTAACAAAGAAATAGAATACTTCGACCACGGTCTCATTCTTTTATATTCAATAAAAACACGGAAATATTGTATTTATTTATTAAAAGAAACAATTTTCAGAGATAATTCTATACTAGCCAATGGATTAGCTCCTACGTGAAATATTTACAGTTAATTACACCTGACAGTAGCACAGAGAAATTGATCTGGATCCCTCACCCCGGAGAAACATTGCTTCCACCCGGAGTCTCCGGGTCAAAATACCCCAGTTGGCAACCCTAGTAGGGAGTCAAGAGGTTATATAAAAAGTAGACGCGAGGTGGGGTCTAGCAAAAAAAGTAGATTCAACAACGGATGTAGCGTCGTCAGCAAGAAATCAAGAGCTTTCTTCTCCTCTCCTCACCGTCCAACCCCGGACGAGGTGTAGTGTACCGCTAGGCACACGATGTGGACGCCTACCACTTCTCCTCGCTATACACTCTCCCGTTCACGTCGTATTCTCCCCACCACCAGCTGACAACACCAGCCTCACTACAAAGCCACCCACCTGAGCTCCACCCTCCCCACCTTATACTCTCACTCCTCTTTCTTCTCTTTCCCTTCGCTGTCTTTAAAAAGCGGACACGCCCTCCTCGCCTATTTCCCCTTCTCAACCCTTCCCCTCCCCCACGCCCTCGCGCGGGAGCGCACTGCCACCCTCGAGGGCATACGCACGGTAGCGGATCAGGGGTGCCAACCCAACGGGCGCTTCACGCGGAAATGATTTTATGCAATCGCGCGGACTTGTAGTCCAGTCAATGAACCCCCAAAAAAGGGGTTGTAGAGGACATGAAAGAGGGCAGAGACGAAACTTCAGGGATATGTTCGGGGTTGATAGGAGGTAAACATACTAGAAGTCCCCGGACCTACGACGTGTGCAGGGGGAGGGGGGGGGGCGCAGAAGGTCCCTTTTTTTTGTTTTTCGCTCATATCTTGAAAACGGTGCGTGGTAACGAAAATATCACTGTGTCTAAAATTAAAGCTGATAAAATGTACTACAAAATAAGCCCTTACACATTTATTACTATTCCTCATAGTTGTCGAGATATTTGCTAGCGAAAACTGTACATTTTTGAAAAACGCTTAATTTCCTCGTTTTTTTACAAGGCTTTCCTTCTAGCGGATCAGTCTTTAGTTTTACAGTAAAGAGCATAGTTGTAGAATTACATTACCTTTAAAATGAGACATTACTTAATATTTTATCTTCAACTAGTCAAGAGTTACAGCAATTCGAAGTTTCTAGAGAAATTTCGGAATTTTGTAAAAAAAGCACATCGCTCTTTCCCGTTTTTCTTGGGTTGTATATTGTTAATATAGCTATATGATGTGTTAATTTACAAAGGGCAGTACGAATATGTGTGTAATTAACTAAATAAACAGTAGGCTTAAGTATACTCACTTTTTTCACACTATGTGCATACGTGTTGAAGTACATGCTGCCGCACAGTGGTCCCAAATCGAAAAAAGTTGGCTACAAGTAATTTTTTCCACTTTTTATGAGGATGTTCGGTAAGCTTCTTCGGTAAGTTCGTATTATACAGTATATGGCCCACAGTATAGGCTACCACGATGGTCTTATTACTTCTCATAGTAATATGTGGAACATAATTAAATATTCTATCTTTAACTGGTCAAAAGAATTTGACCGTGGATCCGAGGAGATCCTGCGTTCCTTCCGGGAATTGGACTCCGAGGTGAAGCGGGTAAGTGGTGACGTAGGGGTCAGCACGACGCTCGCAATTTGTAGTCTGGTCCCGAGGATCGATCGTGGACCCCTGGTTTTGAGCCGAGTGGAAGGCATAAACCAGAGGCTGCGTCGTTTCTGTAAGGACATCGGAGTCTCCTTCGTTGACCTTCGACGGGCAATCCGATCGTGTCGGAACCCTCTGAACCGTTCTGGTGTCCATTACACGGCCGAGGCAGCTAAGTGTGTAGCTGGTAGTATATTAGAGCACTGCAGGCCTTTTTTAGGGCAGAGAGTAGGGCAGGGAGTAGATTATGTAGTGGGTTATTAAGTAAAGGGGTCACCGTAAATATTGGTAGGAATGAGTGCTTTTTTCAAATTCAGAATGACTTAATATCCGAAAGAAATAGAAACCGCGGCTCAGGTACACTCGTCGCATAAAGTCTGGTGACATCGGCAACTTAATCCCCTTAATTCACTAGCCCCCAAGACGAGGTTCCGATTTACGACTACTCTGGCCACTTTCTCACCTCCTTCCCACCCCCATCCTCTCTATCTATCCTCCACACCCTTCACTTTTGAATCAGTGGAGCCACACAAAATCGTAGTTTTGGATGTTCGGCGCTTTTGTCGATGTCGCCAGACTTTATGCGGCGACTGTACATCAACAAGTGCCATTGATGATATAAAATGCTCGATAGACAGGACTTGCACGTCGTATCCCAGGGATTCCATTTCCATTGTGGTTGTTAATTGTCGTAGTATAAAAAACAAAGTCGCTGATTTTCACCATCTCATTGGGAGCACGGACGCTGATGTAGTAATAGGAACAGAAAGTTGGTTATCGAATCTGTGGAACGCGTCAAACATGAGTCATTCGGGGTAAATAGGAGACGCCTGTCGCGCGAACGCAGTCGATTTTGGAAAAATGTAACTTTATGGAAGAAAACTCTCGGACAGCATATGTAATTTCAAAAATGATTTCACGTCAATCGGTGCAATACACTTAAAGTGTCATAACCCAATGATCTGGTTTCCTCCAAGTTTTTTAACCTTAATATTAATGCTTAAACTTTATCAGGATCAAAAATGGTGAAACACAAGCACTCATGTCCAGCGAGGTCATGAATCACAAAGGCGAAACTCTAACCAGCGACTCTCGGATTATCAGGGGAAGACTCTACCCCACCGCCATCGGGGCCGTCAACCGTGGGGTACATAAAAGTATTAATTAAGATTATTAAAGCATTAAATATTTGTCACAATCGAAGACTGCTAAGATTTCTTCTTTCGTGATAATCATCCTTCGTGAGTATTCGACCAGCAGACCGTCACGTTCGATAAGGGAAAAATGGAATGAATGGATGAGATGGATAGGTGTTGGAAATGCACATAGCCGAGGAAAAAGATAATACATACAAAAAAGTATTAGTATTCTGAAAATGTGGATGAGCAGATGGTACAACTTACGTATCCAGCCAAACCTAATTTAAACGGTGGACAACCATATTAATAATTCATCATCAGTAGCCATCAATCCTAAGATTAGTTTGCAACAACTCTTCATTCCACTTTCCTCTCTGCAATCCGCTTCAATCCTCCATAACTATTTACTTCGATGTTCTTCATGATTTGCTAAATGTATTCTATTCTTGGTCTTCCTCTATAATTCTTCCCATTTATTTTTCATTCCAATATTGTTTTCACTACACTGCTGTGTCGCAAAATGGGTCGAATAAGTTTATCTCTCCTTCTTCGCAGAGAGATCATTATGCTTCTTTTCTCTCCAGCTCTTCGTAGAACTTCCTTGTCAGTGATTCTCTCCATCCATTTAATCCTCATCATTCCTTGGTAACACCTTATCTCCATTGCTTCTCATTTTCTTGGCTCTGCTTCTGTTATTGTCCTGGCTTCACGGGAATATATGGCAGAGACACCTGTAAATAAATCCAGTATATAATATACATGTTTTAATAAAGTGCTTCATTACTTCCAGGCTTGTGTTACCAGCTGTCCTCTTCTGCCTTATTTGCTTGGACTATTCTTCTCACAATGTCTTTCTGGCTTCTTCCATCGCGGGAGATCCTGATTCCCAAATAAAAAAATTCTTCCACCTGCGGTAGTTTTTGCTGCCCTAGTTTAATGGCGCGGCGATTCGGTCTTCTTCATTTCTTCCACAAACCATCACCTTGGTTTGCTTTACATTAATATGCAGGTTGTATTTATTCTGAGTTTTGTCCATACAACGCAACATTCTCGTCAGACCTTCTTTCTTCTCAGCAAGAATCGCAATGTCATCAGCAAAGCAGTCATGCTGATTTTTTCTCCATGCACTTGTATTCCTGATTTTAATTTTTCATCTATCTGATTTATGGCTTTTTCAAAGTACATTAATGACACAAATTACTTAGCGAATCTTACAGCTCCCGGTGTCAGCCTCTCGCGAAGCTCAGTGAAAGTCAGAAGAAAAGATAGGTTAAGGGTTTAAAGAGGAGTGTAATGGCTCCTAAACAAAGACTTTGAAGAAAGAGAATGAAAATAGCAGCATGATCATCATAATTGAGTATTCTAACTTCTGATCGTCACGTGCAGGAAGTATGGGCTTTATGGCTGAGAAGGAAGGGTATTGGAAGTACACGGAGCCGAAGAAATAGATTATTTAAAGAAGTAGTAGTATTCTGGAAAATGTAGATGGGCAGATGGCAGAGCATATGTATCATTCCAAACCTACCTCATTCAACGGGCCACATCTTATAATTATCTGCTCCTAGTTCACCCTCTCCTGATTTCACGAGATAATTCTCTCGGTCTGATCCGTTGATGTTCAATCAGAAGAAATATTAATACGGTACTTTCAAAATGGCAAAAAAGCAACGTTTTGTAATTTTTATCATAATTGGGTATTTTACCAGCTGACATTTTTTGATTTTCCGGAGGTGCCGATAAGAATAACAATTACAAGTTGGTCTATTTCACTACGTAGAGTTTTCTTTATACGTATTTCTTCCAAATGATGAAATGCCATATTCGTCAAAAACATTTTCATCCATAAAAAAATTCTGATATCTTCACCCCCTCTGTCACACCTTCACCTCCCATTGCATAGATGTAGATGTGCTGATGATTTAGATGCTTAATTTTCCCCTCTCCAAGCTACTGTAGACTTTTCACGCCCCCGTGCACCGGTGTACGATTTACGAGGCAAGGCTACCCCTCCGATTCTCCCACAAAGCCATCATAACCCTCTCGGAGGCTCGAATTCAAACGGCGTGATTGGCGTAGCAAATTCGCGCTAAATGGGATACCGGCAGCCAAGCGTTCGATAATGGACGATACTGTTACAAGGCGATCGAGTTTCTTCTTTCCCTGCCATTTACGCAATTCCCGAGATTTCTTTATTTTATTTTGCTTTTTTGGTCCCCAGTGGGCAAGGGGGAATGTACTGCCGGATGCAGTTCTCGCGTGGTGGATGAGGAAGAGAACGTTTGGTTCATGTGCGTGGAAGAGGGTTGCGAGGGGGTGATGGGCGGGAGGAGTGGGTGGTGGTGGAGAAGCGGACTCGGCTTTAGCGGCATCGCGCGGTGCAATTACCCTCGAGGGAACCCGGAGCGTGGCTCAGGTGCAATCGACTGATGACGCATGATGCCTCCGCTAGAGGGAGATCAAACGGATCTCTCCGTGTGCGAGTGTATTCTATCCCACTACTCCTGCCTCTCTGTGCCTCGGAAGCCCCATCCCAGTGTGCCGAAGCATTGGGATTCTCCGCTCAGCGTCGCGGTGGCAACCCGTTGAATAGTGGGCTCAAATCGAAAATCGCCGGAGAAAACTCCAAAATTGCTTTTTTAGAGATAGCCTCTGGAAACTTGGCACATATACACATAAATGATTGTTTATCATGAAATGGTAAAACATTTCTCATAGGTCTTACCCGTTACTTAGATACAAAGGGTCAAACACGACCGAATTTCCAAAAAAGCGCCCGCTCTCATTTTTCTTCGAAAATCTTAAAAGTTGAACAGATATGGGAGTAATGGAAGGATTTTTATGAAATAAAAAACATTACCATTTGTAAACAGGGTACTGTACCTATACTATGCATACATTTCAGACATATTTCTGTATATTTGAGTGCTATTACGTCACAAAATGGCAATTATTTTAGACAACATTTTACATAAAGTAGACAATATAATCCTTATTAGGAAAATGGTCTCTAGGATACTTCATCAGAGAATAAATTAAGCATATTTATAGATTATTCCGTAAAAATATTTGAAAAAAGTTTGCGACGCCGAGAAAAAACTCGATTTTTCGATCGCGCGTCGCGGCCCGGCTCCGCGCAGCGGGACCTGGAAATACAGTGACTCCGTTGGACTGTTCAAGTTGTGTGGACATCAACTCCTCGAATTACATTTTTTCAGGCTATGCATGTTGTCACTGATTTCTAAAGATTCTAAACCGAAGATTTTGTGAGGATATTGGATTGAGAGAATGGATCAGTGCACGCGTAACTGCGGTACATTTGTTTTTCTTTGGGTAATTTTCGGAATCATGCTGCAAATTATGAACGTCTTTCAACTCTTGAGAAAGAATGCGGGTTCTCGGGATACCATGTTCTGTACCATGCATGTTTTCCATTAAAGGCAACATTTGGGGTTCCCTTCTTTCCCTACACCCTTTCCTCCCTCACCCCGAACAACACCCTCCGCCTTTACTCCCCGAGGAGGGTGGCGCGAAAAGGAACGATTTATGACAATATGCAGCATTAAAAAAACATGCCTGCTTGGCATATTATAACTTGTTGTCACTCTTCGTTATCTGACTCTTTGATGCGCCAGAAATGACAATAGTAGATACTCTTCCACAAATAACTCGGAACTGATAATCTATGAAAATTAATATTTTATTTTAAGGAATTACCTAAAGGGAATCATTTTCACAATATCAATTTTTATAGCTTCTTCCAATGAAATTCAAGCTTGAGTTTAAAATCAGCATGATTCCATGCGTTCTTACAAAAAGCTCTGTTGTGCGCAATATCATCTCTTTGTGACATACTGAGTGACATCATTGAGTGGCATCATTATGCTTGAGGGATGGATTAATTTAAACTTGAGTCTCCAGTGGTTTTGCATTTTATTTCCCAATACTGAGCACGCAATGAAATTATGTCAAATTACAATACTCTCGACGAAAAGTAAATACATAGATATGAAAGAATGATATAGTGAAAATTTTGTCTAAAAAAAGGGTCCGTCATTTTGTGACGTAATAGCACTCAAATATACACAAATATGTCCGAAAGTTATGCATAATATAGGTACAGTACTCTGTTTACAAATAGTAATGTTTTTTATTTCATAAAAATCCTTCCATTACTCCTATATCTGATCAACTGTTAAGACTTTCGAAGAAAAATGAGAGCGGGCGCTATTTTGGAAATTCGGTGGTGTTTGACCCTCTGTATCTAAGTAGCGGGTAAGACCTATGAGAAATGTTTTACCATTCCATAATCAACAATCATTTGTGTGTATATGTGCCAAGTTTAATGATGCTATCTCAAAAAAAGCAATTTTGGACCTAAGTCCGGCGATTTTCGATTTGAGCCCACAGTGCGTAGGGGCGAAAACGAGCGCAGAAGATGTCTGTGAGAGGGGGACAGAATTTTTCTCGCGAGCTCATTTGTGTGCGTTTCCTCCGTTGTAGTGTGCGTTTGTTTCGAGGGCTTGCAGGCGCAAGGGAAAGGGGGTTGTGATGAAAGGATATCGGTGTTACTCGAGTGGCTGGGGTTTTGTTTGTGGAGTTAATGCATCCTCCGCCTCCCCTAAACCCCCCCTTACAGTTCTATCCCGTGGATTTGATGATGGTGGGGAAAATGTAGTGATTCCATTATTTTGGATCGGTGGAATCCCCCGTGTTTCACTGTGCTTCTTTATCCTCCATCCGTTCGCCAGTGAGAGGACTTTATTTTTTAACCCCATCGATGATTGAGTATTGCTTTTTGTGCCCGCTGCGTGTTTTTCTTGCCATTTACCAGCGTGAAAGAGTAGTCTTTTTTTATTCGGGTTTCAACTGAATGTATGCCCGAGTTATTCTTCGGAATTTCCATTCTAATTTCGCTCAATTATCTGTTTTGAAAAATCGCACACTTTTTTTCTATAGCGGTTGAGACGAAACACATATTAAGAGTTTATTTACATATTTAAATGAGTTTGTGGAAAGGATCATGCCATACCATTTTGGAATTTATTTCTCTTTCCTGCATTCACATACTGCCGAAAAACACTGCACTTCTATATTATGTAGCTTTCTTTGGGTCCAGCAACCCAAATCTCGCCCGATCGACTTCCCAATGATCGTCTACTTGAAATGTTGTAACTCCTTTTTCCATTTATGATTTGCATAACTTATTTGCTCCTCAGGTATGGGTTAACATTTATATAACATTTCTTTACATGTAACTCGAAAACCAGCTTTTGAAGTTCAGTGATAGCAAAATATTTCAGAAACAGTGGAAAATTCAATATCAAATGCGAGAGTATGAATGTCATGCATGAATCAATCTCTTTTGAGATATGATTTAGAAATCAAAATAATTTGTTTAGTGATCTCTTGTTTCGTATCCATTTTTATACGACAGTCGAAAGTTGGCATTGTTTACCAACTTCCACTTCACATTCATCTCTTTTTAAATACGATTCAATAAGTGAAATAATTTGTTTCAATGGCACTGAGCTTCGGCAGAGTGAAAATGAACATGTAGAAATCTTTTTTGCTTCTTAATATCCAGCGTATTGGTTTTTTCCACAAAATTTGTCCATAATGACTCTTGGTACATAAGCCGCTTTAAGTGATAGTCGATTTATCTGTCCCATGGGGAGCACAAGAACACGCTTATCCGAGCTTTATTAATTGTAGAAGAGTTCAATATTTTTGATATTCATTCAATACGTCTGTTAATTCGTAGAACCTGACAGTATTGTTACAGATGCGTAATAGTACTAGAGCATTATGCGAAATGGATAAAATGTATCTCTTAGCATGTATATGCATGTGTCAGAGAATTAGCATTCCTCCGGACAAGAAGGAACTTACGATTGATGCCAAACATTTTACAACCATAAGCTTCAAAATATAAACTTGAAATAGATGGGGAATAACAGCAGGTAATGTCTTTCCTCATAACAAGCTGGCTTCTACGGCTGATGAAGAAAAAAATCAACCAATTCCGGTTATGTTGTCATTTGTTGAGCACATCAAACTCTCTGGGACGTAAAATATTTCCGTGAGCCCAATTTTCCGTAGCCCACACAAAAATACGATGCATCTTATGCAGTAATAAAACAATTTCATATGGAAATGATAACTACCAAATAACTGGTACCACAGGGTCATCTCCACGCAATAATAAATGTCTATCCATAATAGCGGCTCGTTCCGACCTCCATTCACGACTACAACCAGAAAGGATGGAGACATTAATTAATTTTCATAAAAACAAAGCTCATTAATCATCCCTCAGCTCTCACATTCTTTTTTCTTAATCCCTCCCTATTTACGGCTGGTGTCCTAACTTCTCCAACCGGCTCCTCCTGGCGGCTCACAAGAGAAGACGTTTATGTTCATCTTATCTTTCAAGCGAATAGCAAGTTCCTCGGATGAAAAAGTGAAAGAAAAAAGATACTTCGCTCTAGTTAGGACACATCTAGAGTACTCCGCGAGCATTTAGGACGGGGCACCGGAAAGGTTCAATACGCAAACAACAAAGCAATGCCACATGCTTCGCCAATAACTACGACCAGCGAACAGAGAGTGTGACACAGCTGATGGAAGGACGAGGCTGGGGATCGCTAGAGACACGCTAGGCAAAGATTACCACAAAAATTCATGTCACGCGAGTTTCAGGGTGACACGGTGGATATTAATTTAATAGTAATTCATCGAGGGTAAGTCAAAATTAAAAAAAAATTATTCCTTTTCGACATTTCGGAATTAAATAATTTAATAATCACGATACGTAAGGGATGATTGTAGAGCCCTGAAGACGGAAATTATTAAAGTCGGAATTTTTATTAATTTTTGACCTACTCTCGATGAATTATTATTATTGAAAAAGGGGTGAAGACGCTGATATTACTTTACATGTGCTTTACTTCACACTGATATTACATTACACGCGCACAATGTATATCATTAGAGCTGACAGAAGCGACAATATAAGAGAGGACGTTGTTGAACAGACAGGCACGAAATTTCCCTCTCCCCACACGTCATTGACAACTACTTACAATGAGAATGAAGCGATAGGCAAATTAGTAAGAACATTTCACTTTTCGCCCTTTTCCTGTTACAAACCCATGTCTCCATTTCCTCTTATCTTCATCGCTCACACCCTGTAACACGCCCTATTGGTAACTCGCGGGGTAGAATGTAGATGTAAAGTGAGAATACATTGCATTGAAGTAGTCTACCGGTTAAAGGTAGGTTATATTGAAATTCAGAGAAAATCCTCCACATTTTTACACGTCCAAGGCTAACTACCTTTAGTATTTCTTTCTTCATCTTAACCGTCCTACCTTTCTTCATCCTATCCATAAAACCGATTCTCTTTCATGATGAATAAAAGACTTATATTCCATAGATTTATTGAATGGCAACACGCGATTCAACATCCTGTGGCATATTTATGAGCAAGGCTCTTTGGTTTAGGTCGTACATATATAGCCCTAGACCGAGTCGTTGGGAGGGGGGGGGAGGGAAGGGTGGGAAGTGGGTGGGAGAGGGTGAAAGTGAAGCGTGGGAGTACGGGTTTTGAGTGGACAGAGGAAGGACGGACATAAGAAACGGCGGTTGCAGTGGTTTGGGACTGGGTGGTGACGGATGCATGGGTTATGTGAGGACCCCGGGTGTTCCTCCCATATATCACTGCCTTCAGCAACCCATCGCCCCTCATTACCTCCTCCAGCCACCTACCCTGCCTCCCCCATCTCATCAATAAGTTTCCTCACTGCACCAACCATGTCAAGCACTTCCACGTTTGTCTTCCTTTCCGTCCACCGCACCTTCTCTATCCTCCACACCCACATCTCCAACGCCTGCAGTCTATTCTCGTCCTACTTTCTCAGAGTCCACGTTTCTGCCCCGTAGAACGCTACACTCCACATCAAGCTCTTCAACAGCCCCTTCTTATATCCTTATCAAGGTCCCCGTCCGAAGGGAGATGATGACGGAGACCTCTTCAAGGTCCTCGTCATAATTTCCCTTCTATTGCTGCACGCGTCCTTCGCTATCGCTAATCTCCTCATGTTTTTGCTGAAGTATCTCTCGTGTGTTTGCTAAAGTTTTATGTACCTCTAAAAACCCATTTACACGATGCTTACTTCAGTGCCAAAAATCGATCTGAATTCACAGAGCTTAAAATCGTACGTGTAAAGGGTGAAATCGTATCTGATGAATGAATCAATTTACATTATCACTAATGAAACCAGAAGAAACTACGATACTCATTTCCCATCCAAATCTAGAATTCAACGACCAATCACAAAAAAAACAAGCGATTCGAGTGTTTCGAGAGAACATCGGTGGAGGAGCTGCTGTTTACCTTCAATAATATATCGACTCTTCAATGTCAAAATAACAATGACTAGAACTGGTTTACAGGAGCTGGTTTAGAATGTATTGTAAACAATAAAGAATAGGTGGCAAAACAATATGACACAGTTTATTTAGGCTATGTAGTATATCAAATGCCCGGACAGCGCCACTGCGCACTGCTATTAGCAGTTTTCGGCGCTGATTTCAGTGCTGGCTTAAAAAGCAGGGGCGAATTCAGACCAGAGGTTCGGGAGGGGGGGAAACCGGGGGGGGGGGGGTACCACTGGCTCTGGAGGAATGAAAGACTTCCCAGGGAAAGGGCAGTCCGGGGGTTTCGTCCCGGAAAATCGTAACAAACTATGTGTAAAATTAAAAAATAAATAAAAGAAATACACCGGACTTTGGGGGGGGGGGAGGCAATTGCCCCTACTGCCTCCCCCCCTTGGAGCCGCCATTGCTAAGAGTCGTGTAAAACAGCCTTACATGCGAGCCATTGTCTTAAGAAATATATACTGGTGTCCAGTCCAAAGTCAGCAATTGGATAAACGATAAGAGTGATCCGCAAGAGCAGCACATTTCAAGCGGAAGGGATATTAACTTTATCTAAAGTGATGATATGGGGGAATTCTCTACCAAACTGTATTGTCTGCCTCTAAGGAATGGGTTTAAAATACCACAAGGTACTGTAAGCAGACTGTAGGCACGGATTTGTAAAACTAAGAGAAACTTTTCTTTGGAAATTACAAACAGCTTTTAATACTGGAACATAAATAATAATGGAATATAAAGCTTTCATTTGTAAACGACCTGAGTAAGCGAAATTCCCTGCCCAAGGGGTAGACAACCCACGGAAAAGAAACAAGGATTAAGAGTGCTTCAGAACTTTTATGTTACTTAAAGCCCTTGACTTCCGCCTCCGCAGTCAAGCGCGGTGAAGTCGTTAATTCCTGTTTTTTTTCCAAATATGGAAAATCTAAATTACCATAAGAATGTCAAGTCCATTCAGCATATAAAACGACAATGAATGCTGAGAAGGTTTCGACCTCAGTACCTACACAAATAAAAAAAACCTTCACTCTGTTTCATAATGACACAATCGCATTAATTTTGGACAATTCGATCAAAAAGAGGAAAATCCATATCTACCTGTTGTCACAAAGAATTATAGCTTCCGAGTATACAAAATGTGGATAATATAAGTGCTTGAGTAAGCGCTGCAATTAGGGGAGTAAGCCTAGTAAAAGAGTTACAAAATAGCTGCACCATGCTTACTCTTAGATACAGAAAAATCGGAAAGAGAAAATGAAAACGTATGATTAAAACAACTAACCTCCCAGCACACTAAGACGGAAACGTCTACATCGTGGGCCAAAAAATTATTTGACAGTGAAGAGGCTTTACCGGTTTTTCCGAGCGAGAAAGCCTTAAAAACTAGGGCTATTTTTTAATCTAAGAAGGCACTACATAGTTTTCTCTCGCAAAGAGCTTTAAAATGCTCGAGCATGCTCATGACGACTACGACTTCAGTTACGTCCAAAATTTCTCGGAAGTCCAATACGCTGACTCTCGCAACAATGGTCATCGGAGCTACGGACGCAATAACAAGGGCTGTCAAGGACGAAATTGATAATGTAATTCCAAATTCAATTTTCCAAAAGGAGGAAAAAACTTTCACTTAATCAACAAATTAAATTACGTAAATAAAAAATTTCCATCACCTAAATGGAATACCATGGACAAAAATTATTATTTAAATAATATCGTGCATAGATACACCATTGGAGACTATCTTATTATTTTTCCTCATGAATATCTAACAGTCCGACCATCCTTTCAACTTGCAGCCATTATTTTCATGGATAAAAATACAAGTGTAATTAGTGTATCCAATAAATTGACGATAATAGGTTGAAACCTTGCTTTGGGGTGGGAAGAAAAAGGGGGGTGAAAATCTGTGATGCGAAGTGTGCAGCTACTCTTTCACCTGCTATAAAGCTCTTCCACATAGTTAAACCAAAAGGCGCACAATATAAATAAAATTCGCACGGTCTCTAAAATGGTATACGGGCCGGGTGGCACAATAGAAATAAAATGGTGTAAGTTATATATAATGGTTTCTCTTCTCTAATTATCCTCATCGTGGTCTGTCATGAGCAGCAAGAAGTGTCTCCTGTTTATTCCTTTGCACACTAAATAAAATATCCACTCAATAGTGACGATTAATGGATAGAATAGTTAAATTAAATCCCTTCCCCGGGCCAACGGACATCCAGGAGGAAAGAAAAATCAACAAGAAACCACAAACCAACAACAGGTTGAAGGTAACTGTATTCGGTGAGACGCCGTTGAAGGGTATCATAATAAATAAGAAACTAAAAATAACTTTTCCACAAATTTTATGAAAACGCACTAAGCTTTTAAGCTATTTAGCCATCATCAGAGTGCTATCTAGTTTCTTTTAATTACCAATTGGCCATTGTACCTCATGATCCGAATAAATTGCCACTAGAACTAAATCCTCCTGGAAAAGGAATCGAACCACGGATATTTGTGTTGCAGGAATCGTATCCTATTCGTATTTGTAACCCCTTAATTCGCGGCAGAAATCAACAACTTCCATCCGCAGCCTATCCCGGCATTAGGGATTTATTCTCAGGGACCGTGACTTCCTTGAAGCCCTAATTCCCTAGAAATGCCATCACTGATGGACCATAACGGCAGAATATAGAGTTCTCAAATTCTGCCGAAGATGCCACGAGAATTAAGAAGACCGGGTAGTTTGGTGGTCCGTGAATTGGCCCGGACAGCTTAAGGTGTGTAGACCGGTCCAGGCGGATTTTTTTCCCGAGGCAGTTAACTAGTATTTTCATCGCTCTAATTTGCCGAAGAAGTCAACAAGTTCGATGCACCTCATGATGCAGTGGCGGGAGAAACTCCTTTTACAAGTTCCTCAAAGTTGCGACTGAAGCAATCAAGAAAATGAAACCAGTCGAGTTCAGAAGAATAAATACGTTTAACAAATACCTAAAAGATACAAATACTAATTCTCACATGCTGGTCTTCATGGTCCCTCACGGGGATCCAGATTTAAAAAGAGAAACATACATATAAGTTTATCGTGTTTCTTTAACACCTCTGCGTCAGTTACGCAAATTAAAGACTGGAAAAATCAATGAGTGGATGGGATCAGAAACGAGGAGAAGTACTGGAGAATAGAAGAAGAGCCATTGACCATATGAAGCTAGGATTCGTCAAGCGTATTGTGGGAAGATTTTCGGATGAAAAAGTAAAAGAGAGGTGCTATTTCGCACTCGTCCGGCCACACCTTGAATATGCAGCAACCATATGGGATCCGGTGCAGAAAGACTTAGTCCGGGAACTTAATAAAATACAAAGGAAAGCTGCGCGATTCGTCAAAAACAGCTACGGGCGTACAGACAGCGTTACACAGATGTTAAACGAATTAGGCTGGGAGACGCTAGAGACTCAGAGGCTACGCGCTAGGCTTAGATTGCTTGAACAATTGAGAATAGATATCTTTCAGAGCGACACGGAGAACATCCTATTAGAACCCCACTATATTTCCAGGTCCGACAGAAACGATAAATTAAGAGAGATATTTTGCCGAACGGATAGGTATGGGAATTCGTTTTTCCCCCGAACAATAAGGGACTATAATAAATGCTAGGCGTAATTTCATTAGAGCGTGTCCATTTTATATGTAAACGGCTGGTGTCCTAACACCCCCCGCCACACGCCTATTGAGGCGGCTTGCGGGGTAATATGTAGATGTAGATGAAGCACTATCAGGAAGACAAGATCCGAGTGGATAGGCCACACTTTGAGACATAGCGAATTTGTAAGAAACATCATAGAAGGGAAAGCCCTTCGAGGAAGACCGAGGAACAAAAAAATAAGGTAACTGAAACGGTACATGAAACATAAGAGCTACATATACACAAAAGAGTTGGCAGGAGAGGTTGGCAGTGTAGAATGGTGGGCTGCAGTCAACCAATCTTAGGACTGAACGACTGTTGATGATGATACATTTTTTTCGTGTTCAGTTTAAATTTATAGGTATATCAATTCCGCAAATTAACGACTGAAACAATCTATGTCGAACCAATCGACTTGAGAATGACAAGTAAATATGTACGTGCGTCCCTCAGGAGCTAACCGAATCGAACACTCAATACTCTAAGGTTGGTACACCGCTCCGTGACGAGCACCGCGCAGGAGGGCATACGAGGAGGAAAAAAACACCAACAGAGAAAAACACGACCAGCAACACGGCGACGAATGGTGAAAGAGAGAGAAAACGGAACAGGAGGAGCAGAAGTAGGGGAAAAGGGGAGAGAAAACAAGAGAACGACGACAAAAGTGGGGCCGAAAGAAAAGTGGAGGGAGGGGGAGAGAGAGAGAAAGAGCTGGAGAGAAGATAAAAAACAACGAAACTAGAATATCCGGTGAAAAATCAGGAGCGGGGGGAGGAAGAGGTCGATAAAAAAGGAACGATAGATGGGAGACAAGAGAGGAGCCGACACGGCAAAAGGAGGAGGAGTTAAGAGGGGGTGGAAGAGGGGGGGGGGGCGAGAGATTAAACTGCTCCTTCAAGGACGACTACCTTCTGGGGAGCGGATGGACCTGCTGTTGCCGCTGGGTCATGCAAGGAGGCAGAGAGCGGAGACTTGATGGGGAAGAAGGCAAGGGAACGGGAGACAAGAGAAGAGGCAGCAGCAACCGCAGGACTACTGTGAGCAACACTGAATCCGCGTGGATCCAATGGACATCTTGCGTTACATCTAGAGAACCGTCACATAAGAGTGCGTGGCAGGTGGTGTTAGGACACCAGCTATTTTAGAGCCAATGAGAACGAAAACTGTGTTCCACATATATAAGTTGGCAATACGTAAGCATTTTTTATACCTTTTACCGTGGAAGAAATGTTAGCAAAACTTAAGTCACTGGACTGTACCAAGGGTCTAGGCCCTCATAATTTATCCTCATATTTTTTTAAAATTGCTGCTATTCTATATTGTAGCCCTTATACATTACTTTAATATGTCTTTGGATGTTGGCATTTTTGCTCTACTGTTTAAATTTAGTTCCAGTTTGATTCAAATTTTGGTAATAATTTTTTAAGAGTGGTAATTTGAGTGACATCTTCAATAAACAACCGATCACTCTTATGCCAACCTTGGAATAAGTATTTGAAGCCCTAGTAGTTGATAAATGAAATCCATTGGTGAGAATGGTCATGGTACCAGGACAGCAAGGTTCTACGTCCGGAAGGTCCTCAGTGACAAAATTACTATTGCATCCACATTATTTAAACATGGCCTAAGAACAAATAAGCAAGTAGATGCTGTGTCTATAATAATTTTTAAAAAGCCTTCGATTCAGTCAATCATAAAATATTACTTTAAAAACTTGATGCCCATGGTATTCATGGCAATTTTTTCGAAATATCACGCTTTCATGATAAAGATTCACGCGAAACAAATACGCGTCTAATCGCGTTCGTATACTACTGGCGCGTCTATAGAAACGTAGCTAAATAGGGAAGGAGGTAAGAAAGGAGAAGTAAGGATCCTCTTTCAACTCCATCTACCCGGCAAGCAATCAAGGAAAGGAAACCAGTCGAATACTGAAGAGTAAGTACGTCAAACAAGCGCCTAAAAGATTCCAATACTCGTTCTAATTAAGTTGGTTCTCATGGTCCCTGTAAGGGATTCCGATTTAAAAAGAAAAAACATGCATATTTATCGTTTTTATCTCACTTATATTCATTAGTTCCGCAAATTAAAGACTGGAGAATTCGATGGAGAGATTGGATCAGAAAAAGTGTACAAAACAGTAGAAGAGGAGAAAACCATATGAAGAACTATCAGGAAGGCAAGGTCCAGATGGATAGGCCACATTTTGAGACACACATTTGTAAGGAACATAAAAAAAGGGAAAGTCCCTCGAAGAAGACCGAGGACAACTAAAACGGGATATGAAATACAAGAGATGCATGGACATAAAAGAGTTAGCAGGGGACAAGGTAGAATCGAGAGCTGCAATCAACCAATATTAGGCTTGAATGACTATTGATGATGACGATACATTTGCTTTATTTATGAGAACGGAGGAGGAAGGATCCTCTCTCATCTCCGTCTCCCCAGCTTCGTTTTTTCCCCCAGCGTATTCCCCTTCGCACCATCTCACTCACACTCTCTCACACACTCACAAATGCGGTTTGCGTGTGTGTTGGGGGCACCCCTTTGTTTCGCGCGCACCGCATCATGTACCAATGCGAAGTAACGGTACCGCGCCAAGAGTCATGGACGACGCCCACACACCATTCGAGTATCGTTTTTCGATATTCATTACCACGCGTGGCATTGAACGATGGGATGATAATGGAGACAGTGCTAATAAAAGGAGAGAGGCGTGGTGTGACCGACCACTACGTCTGGACGGGGTGCCTCGACCTTTTCTGTTCCATCTCGCCGGAGGCTATGTTGTGGATTCACCACGTCCGAGGACTAACGGGCTCTTCTTCCCCTTACGAGAGTCGCGACTTACGACAAAAAGAAAATACGAAATCTTTTCGGGGTTTCGGTGCGACGTTGCGGGTGGAGAAACCTTCACTCTTGGGGAAAAAGGATGAGAATAGACTGAAGTCGTTTGAGATGTGGATTTGAAGAGGAATGGAGAGCGTTGAAGGGCCAAGGGGTAACAGTCAATGATGAATGCGTTACCAGATACAGTGCGAACAGCTATGCAATGAAGATGACTCATCAGAAGGCGGAGGTAATTGGTAGACAAGATTTTTCACTTGTGTTTAATAACTTACCACTCTTCCTATCGCCTCATTTCTCTTGAAATGCCTCGAAAATTTTTATTTGCCGCACGAATTGATATCTTATAGTATCCATTAACTAAAAGTATTGGCAATACTAATCAGTAGTTGTATGTTAACTCGTACATTGCATGTTAACATTTTTGCCAATGTAGCACTCCCTTGGTTTCTGATTTGGCCTAGTATTGTTCTTCTGATTGCATTATGGGTCTCGCCTAGCGGCCCGGGGAGCGTGCAAGGTTCTAATTTGAGCTGGGACGATCACTGTCTTTCTGATGCGGAATCACCCCGTGCCACACCCTGGATGTGGCTTGCACGGAATTTCGTAGAGGTAGATGTAATGAGAAATTTTCGACGACATACGGAGAGGCACAGGGTATGAGGAATTCAAGAGAGACTTGATAAAGGACAAGTAGAGTGATGTGTAGGAAAGTGACAAGAGGAACCCGCCACAAAAGAGGAAGTTAATGCAGGTACGGACCAAAAACCAACCAATCATCTGATAATATATCCAACGTTACATCAGTAAATCTCGGGGTAAAATAGCAAGCATTTAGACTTCCCTACCGATTGAAGGCTGGCCTTGAATTATTACAAAAAAGCACCATTACAAACTATAAAAAATCACCATTCAGGAAATCTATTCGAGCAATTCCTTTTCTAAACCTATCATCAGCGATACTTTCTCCTGCTAATGAATGCAATCTAAGACATCACTTCTCCGATTATCTACCGCTTTCTCATAAAAAACAACCGTCAGCAAAAAAATATCTCGGCATCTAGCTAGTCCCCAAAGGGACATTAAAATCTGGAAAACCAAAAAGAAAAACCACTCGGAACTATTATTTAAGTTTATATACATAAAAAGACAATTCATTAAATATTGAAATTAAAATTAAAATAAGGAACATCACTAGTTGGCATCCAAAGAGAGAAGATTTGAGAGGCATTCAAATGAAACTGGAATTTTATTATTTCAACTCCAGATGTCACCGTCTAGCAACTAAGAAATTTGAAAGTAGCCGGAGATGATTACAAAAACGGAACCTCAATTTTGCATATTTTTAATGATGTCCTAATTTAATTTCAGGAAAAATTTTAATTCTTATTAATGCGTTTCAGAGAAGTCGGCATTTTAAATCAGATGTTGTCGGCAGACAAGAGCTTGAGCATGGGTTTTAATTCCTCTCCACACATAATCGACTCCTTTCGATTTCTTCACCTGCAGGGCTATTCTCATTTTCGGGGCCATACGTATGGCCGGCCGTAAGTTTCGTATGGCCTGACCCGAAATTACGGCCTACATCGATTCCCATCTCGAGGGGCCATATCGTATGGCTCGGCCATAAGTCTTAACGCCGATTTCACTGGTGAGTATGAGAATCTTTTGCGGTACAGTACGATGAAATGCTTTGAAATCACTACCAGCGCTACTGAAAATGTCATTTTTGCGGCAGTTACTGGAAGTATATCGAAAAAAAACGGACGATCGCAAAGCACAATGGCGAAAATCGTGGTAAACAAACATAGAGCTCTATGTAAACAAACCTAGACAAACGTTGTGGAATTTTTGTTGACCGGAAAATATCTGAAAATGGAAGGAGCGGAGTAAGTTACCCGTTGTTAATTTTTTCTTAATGACATTTAGTGCTATTTTAATCCATTAATAAGGTATTCGAAGAACGCGTTCTCCATTTGCTCGAGGTGCCGACAATCATTGTGCTTTGCGTGCTCCTACGACGTGCTTTGCGAAATTCAATGTATATGATGTTTGTTCTACGATGACTATCATCCTGAATCATGCAAATGATAAATACAGATGTAACATAAGTGGTTAGGTAGTGTACTGGCCTTCCACGTCCTATTCTCGTGTACGAATTGCAGAGCATTCCGAAATTCATTCTGATCCTTGCGTGTAATGTGGATTACACCATGGTGCAGTACACCGTCCTTCAGATGGGACGTTAAACCAGTTAAATCGTGGTCCCCTTGGCACCATTCGTAAAGGCTAGGCTAATGCTGATGCCGGGTTTCTATCCACCCTTCATCCTATATGTTCCCAATCCCTAGCATTACATTCCCAATGGAAGCATAAGCATGGAAGTGTTTAGGGTGGATTTCACCCCCAATCATTTATTCCAATGCCATTATTTTGTCCCCATCCCTAGGTATGATAATTTACAATCGCAATAATTAACAATATATCTTTTAGTACAAAAAAGAAATATATAACCGCCCTTGCTCCAATCCCTACCCTGTTAAAAACTCCTTAATTATTTTTTAAATTGCCTAAGAATATTTTTCAGTGAAGTCACTATGATAAGAACTAAGTATATAAAAATTAAAGCAATAAAAACTTACAAAAATGTTGTCAGTGATCGGGAATCGATCGCATGATCACCCCGACCGGAGAGGAGCACCTTATCCACTGGGCTATCACGATCCCTGCTTCACACTAGTTACATATCGCAACATGTTATTTCTAAGATTTTTAGATGCTTTTTTGTTAAACAATTACGGTGTCGTCTTACTTCGGCATATCGAATTAATAATCTTTAACTACAGGACCAGATATTATGAGCTCGATTGGCCACCCGACGGTCGTATTCTCCCTTGTCATCAATTTGGCGTTGTGGCAGAAACATCTTGTCCCTGGCAGCATATTACTTCCCCGAAAAACTGCCCTCGTTGAAAGTATTGGAAGACGGAACAAAGTTCCGAAAGAGATTTATTAGGGAAAGGGGAAAAATTCGGGAATAGATGCACAAATGATGCATCGTGGTAAATGTGAAAAAGAATGTTACTTAGATTGCAATTGATAACTTCGCTATGCGTGGCTATAAATTAGAGAAACCTTATTTTTCGTCATTTTGCTAACTTAGGTCAATGATCTGGTATATTTATAACAGAGCAAGATCAATAATTGATGCGCAAAATCAATTTATAACTCCGAGGTGGGCAACTCTTTTCGTATGGCCCGTCTTATGTCGGCCTCCGAGGCAGGTCATAATATTACGGCCTTCGGGCCATACGTACCGCCCGACTTATGGCCTTTTGCTCGGATGGGAATCGCTCGAAGCCATACGTATGTCCCGAGGCCGTAGTTATGGTCGATTTCGACTTATGGCCCGGCCATACGATAATGGGAATAGCCCTGCTGAAGCGAAAAGCACGTGTTATTTTTCGGCGGGATTCGCTTAATGATGATACACTGAACTAGAAAAAAACGTGAACTCTTTAGGCGCCCGATTAGTAGATACTCGCAGTATTTTCATAGAGATGTAGGCACAAGACAATAATGCAAAAAATAACTGAATAAGATCGGAGGCTTGGAATGTCTCGACGATCTACTAAGAATTAATAAACTGATGAGTTTAAACATACAACTACAGGTTTACAGCAATGTTATTATCGTCCCGATTCTCTGATGCTCGTTGACGCTTTATCTTGGTAAATAAATATTATATATATACATATTTCAACTGAGGTGTCACAGGCGTGACGAGCTAAAAAATATATAGGCACACAAAAAATAGAAAAATCACACGTTTTTTGATATTTCGGCAGCTCGACTGCCTACTTCTGAATTGTTTAGAGTAATGCTCTTAAGAATTACTCTAAAGAATTCAGAAGAAGGCGGTCGAGCTGCCGAAATATAAAAAAACGTGTGAGATTTCTATTTTTTGTGTGCCTATATATTTTTTAGCTCGTCACGCCTGTGACACCTCAGTTGAAAAATATTTTCACCACGAGTGATTTTTCTTCGATTGATTATATATATATATATATATATATATATATATATATATATATATAATCTTTGGAAGTTTTCGCCAATTGGCCACAAATATATAAATTCAAACTTACAGGAGGTAGGAGAAAGAGGAAAAGATAAAGAATTCGTTCTTACGGGAACGTTTCGAACCAGTTGGTCCTTCGTCAGCTCTATAAATAAATAAATATATATATATATATATATATATATATATATATATATATATATTATCGCGTGTGTGATTTTCCACGAACTCGTATATATATATATATATACAATATATATAATATAATATACTATATATATAATATACAATATATATACAATATGCCAAGAGGGTGGCCAATAAAAATACAGAAACGGAAAAAAGAACACTCACAAATTAAAACTTCCGATATTTCGGTGAAGACTAGCTCCACCTTTCTCTAGGGTAAGACTACTCTTACCCTAGAGAAAGGTGGAGCTAGTCTTCACCGAAATATCGGAAGTTTTAATTTTGTGAGTGTTTTTTTTTCCGTTTCTGTATTTGTATTGGCCACCCTCTTGGCATATTGTATATTTATCACCCGAGTGATTCTCCTAGAAGTTTTATATATATATATATATATAAATATGCCAAGAGGGTGGTCGATAAAAATATAGAAACAAGCGAAAGACACAAATTAAAACTTCCAATATTTCGGTGGTACTTGGAACATAACATTAACAATACTTTCGGTGGTACTAAAGGAATTTGGTGGATATACATATAAATTGAAAAATACATTTTCGTTCGTTGTGAGGATGAGTAAGGATTAGGGGAAAACGAAAGAACAAATGTAATTAGGGCGGAGGAGGACAGGAGTTTGGAGATTCGAGGGAGGGAGAACATTGGTTGGAAGGCGTATTGAGAGGTAGTTGGAGAGGGTGAAAGAGAGAGAATGATTGGGTAAGGGAGGCACAGTTAGGAAAAGGAAGTTGGATTTTATTACCAATGTTTATTTAAAACACCTATTCGTAGAAACAAAAAGGATGAATGTAAAACAACCGAGGGAATTATTTTGGAGGAAAGCGTCGCCCTCGCTGAAGCACGCCCGGGCCTCACCAACGAAATAAATCGCGGATCAAGTTTGTCCACATTTTCAAATTTGTCCCACAAAGAGCAAGAACTCAAAATTGAGGAAAAAAAGGCTCCCTCTTTTCTCCGTGATCCATTTTGTGTTTCCATCACTTTCCTTCGCCAATGCAAGCAGTTTGGTGGGGATCCCTTATCAAGGAATGGGAGCGAAGACATTCTTGTACCCACCCTTCCCATGAACCTCTTCTCTACGAAGACTCGAATGTGGAATGTCCTGAGTGAGTCCTTCAAATACGGACTTAGAAATAGAGCTGTCCCATTGTGGAAATATAGAGGAAGAAGTTAGAGAACAAGCGATTAAGGCAAGTACAATAGCGGGCTGCCTAAATGATACCGTCCGAAAGAATAAGTACGGTAAGGAGACTAAGGCAAGAATATACAAAGCAACAGTCAGAACAATATTGACCTAAATGGCTAAGACAAGACCGGAGACAAATAAAACTAAAACATTTCTGGAAACAGCAAATGAAAATCCTTAGAAAGTTTTCAGGGAAAACATATTCGGATAGAATGAGAAGTGAAAAAATCAGAAATAGTGCCTGGTACAGAATATCTACGACTGAACGGGAGGAAGTAGGAATGGAATGGTCACATAAAATGGAAGGCGGAAGAATAGTTTACATTGCCAAAGATAAGCTTCCAGGTGAAAGAATAGGTGTGGGCAGACCAAGTAAAAGACTAAGTAGATATGGAATAATCTGTGCATTTACTGAAGGAAAAGGAATCGCAAGCCTAGGAAGAAAGTAGGAAGAAGAATGTGGAAAGTGATAGGGAGGGGAAGAAAGAGGACAAGGGTACGAGGATTCTTCGGCATAGAGAGAAAGAGAGAAGAGTACGTAATACATAAAGGCCGCTGCGAAGGACTGGTATTGGTTTCCACGAGTGTCACGTCTCTGGGAGTCACACTCGCGTTGTACGTGCCCCCGGTCGGTAGGGGTTGCGAAAGGGTTCGCCGTCACCTCGACCCCCGAACGACACCGTCCCCCCCGACGCGGCAATAACCCCTGCACTATCCCCGCACCCTTGTTTTTTTCCCCACACCCTTCCTTCCTACCGTTGCCGCTGTCGAAGCCTTCCTCGGAAGAAGGAGACTTGTGGGGGACCGATATTCACCCTCGTTAACGCTTGAAAACATTCACCAGACACCACTGTTTCTCCGACCGCTCCATTCATTTAGAGCTGCTCCGATTTTGAAGATACCTTCACCTAATTAAAATTTAAGCCTGTCAAGTTTTCAAATTTAAACCATTCTTTCTTCGCTGGCTCCGAGGAGGTGGGTGGGCATATCCAAGATGTACACGAAGGGGTCTGCATCAATGCTTTCTCCTATTCTATAAAAAAAGGATTCAGGTACAAAATAACACAACAAGCCAATGGCACGTTATATGGAGCGAAAATTGAAAAATTTTTTAAGAAAGAAAATTAAAACAATAAAATAAGAAGCTGACATTTCTTTAGTGGGACTCCTACCTGACGTCTCATTCAAATTATTGTTCCGGCATATAGAAATGAATAGCCCCCACCATTGTATAAGGATTAAATTTTACACGACAGTCTACCAGGCACATCTTTCCTCTCCTATGAGTATGTAACCGACTTCAGGATTGAAGAATATAGTCTCTGTATCAAATCGAAGGAATCGGCTACAACTAAGTGAAAATTCATCTAGAATGGCAGTATGCACGATATTTAATTTTCACAATTTTGCTTTATTGCTGGTTCAAACGCATAGGCGTCATCTTCAGGTACAAGACCTGAAGTTGTAACTGAAGATAACGCCTATGCGTTGAAACCGGTTGTTCCGAAAAATATCTTGTGAGAATTATACTTCGTGTATATTCTCATCAAATAGCTTCAGGCATTAACTTTAAGGTTAAAGTTAGGGAAATTATATATTTTGGTGGTTCACCACCTTAGTCAAACCAAGTAACAAATTTCTTCTTAATAGACATTCATATTCTGCCATTTCCCGAACTAGAATTCCCGTGATTACCACAAAAATACAACTTCGATACCTCAATATTCAGCACTCCAAGAAAACACGCGGTTAAATTCCTTTAAAAAGACGTAAAATGCGGAGAATGGGAAATTATTGCTCTTCAATGAATAAGAGCTCATGCTCCAGAGGGTGGGCCGTACGCGAACGACGCGCTACAAAACGGACGAGTTTGCCGAGAGGCGGAAAGGCGTGGGGTGAGAGGAGGAGGCAAAGCAAAGAGGGCGTATTTGGTGGGTCCGTGTTTCGAGACGAAAAATCTAATTCGGAGGCAATCGAACGCGAAGAAGCGTGGAAGTGAAATTGAGGAGAGGGAGAGGAAACGGTTTCAAAGAGGAAGGAGGGAAGAATACAGGTGGAAAGGAGGGGAAGAAGGCGCAGAAGAAGAAGCGAAGGAAGGAGAGCGACATTAAGCGCTTTAAGGTGGTTCCTCCACTACTGTGTTGAGTCAAAACAAACACTTAACTCCACCTTTGCGCGCGTATGTTCCGTTAAAAAATATTTCTTTCGCTGATGACAGTCCTTAGACATTAGGAAACAAGATTCAGACACAAAATATACAGATTATTCGACGATTATGTGTTTAATGAACAAAACCATATGAGCCGGCTGCAGCGCCATTTATATCGAACTAACGTATTTCTACTTCTGCTCCTGTAGTTATTTGCTAATGCGAGTTACTTGCTTTTGGATGGTTTTACGCGAAAATGGAATTTATATTCAATAGAAAAAATATTTTTCCCTCATAGTTTACCCATTCTCGCATTTAACACCATGAAATTTCAAGTTAAATTTGCGAAATATTTACAGTGGAAAGGTAGGATTTTGTCATTCATATCAAACAAGAGGACTCGTTATTTCATTAGTAGACATTATGAATTAAAGAGCACTTGATCCATTGTACAGTGGACCCACTTTAATTGTGACTACAGAGGAGGTTTTAATTTAATGGGCGTGCCATACCTATCCTTAATGTGTGAGAAATTTTAAGTCACCGCGCCACGCACCATTTTGCGCGAAGTAATAATGATAGTCTTCGATTGTCCAAAAAACATCGGGCGGGATTGCTCTTCATGTCAAAGAGAAAAACAGCTTTGGTGTATAAAATATTCTTATAATATTCACGAGCTTTATATCTACAACTAACAGATGTTCAACATATATAATATTATATACTCGCCATACTAACCTGTATAAATCGTAGGCCGTTCCGTCACAGTTTGTACAAACCAATCGTAGCCTTGGAAATCGTGAAAATTATGGCGTAACGTTTCACACGTAAGTTATGCATGTCGCTGAATAAATTTGCAACGTTCTCAACGTGTTCCACGGAATGGAATTACTTCATTCCTCTACCATTATATCATATACTCTTTGGTCCGCTACCGGTCAGGGTAGGTTTCGATGGGCTATAACTACTACTTATAACTAGCCTTATACCCCATATATCACTGCCACCACACGATCTTCCACTTATTATTACGTAAATTTTCGAATGGAAGAATAGCTTCTGTTGCCAACGGATTGGAGTTGAGGCGGAAGCAATGAAAGATTTATCTGTAGAAAGTTACATGAACGCACGAACCGGACATTGCGCTCGACTGTGACGCTGATCTCGATTTGCATACAAGAAACGATCGGTTCTAAAGTTAAATACTAACCCCCCAATTCAGATTACTCCCTACCTGGCTCTATTACCTCCAAAATGCGAGTCCTTATCTCAGTCATTGCCCTCTTTCCCAACCATGGTATCGACATTTAAAAATTAAAACGCAGAATACCGTTTACGATGTGGTTATTAAAAATGGGCGCGCAACGGGTGGGGCTTGTCGCGCATCTTATAGGGTCGTCATTCAACGTTTAGCTGACAACTTGGGCTCTAATGGAGATTCGTTTCCCGCGTAAATCTCCATAAGGCCGGAAGTGCGATTTCACCAATAGCAGCGGGAAAGTGAACTTCGTAGCTACTATTTCCGTACACATACTGCACATCTAGGATTCTTCCAATACACAAATATTATTCCCTGCAGTATCTTACACCCAGCGCAGTGTTGGAAATGGTTACTTACGTCACCTAGAGGTGAGAATATAGAGCGAAAGTTTGGCAACAGCGGTATCAGTGTTGCCAACTTACAATTGGATTCAGTCTTCAAGTAAAACTCACTAGTTTGTTGCTAGGAGAAAAATGATAGAAGTGACTAGTTAATTCGCAAGATAGGAATGACTTAATATATATTTACCATATAAGTAATTAACTTTTCCCTGAATCAGCCAGCAACAATCCTTAGCAAAGCGTTGGCACCATAGTTGTGTGCTATTTTTGAAAGCTATCCCATCGATAGTAGCTTCTATTGATTTTTGAACTATTTTTTCAAATTTGTGTTCGCTTTGTTTGCCACAAATATTTAATAGCTCACTTTTACATTAAGATTTTCGAATCGTGTACAAAGTGTAGCTTGGCAACACTGGGGGTCATCCATAAGGCCCATACTGTCAACTAAATGTGGAACGCTCGAAAGTTCATGCCAGAAGCACCGTCATCATTCACTCCGTACCTCTATCGTAGGAGCATATGGAAGGAAGGCGATGAGCAGAGGAAGAGGGAGAAGACAATAGAAAAGGAACGGAGAAAGAAGGTTGAGGAGAGGAGAAAAGGGTGACTTCGCGTTCGTTTTACAACGCCTCCTCTTCCCTTTACGAACGAAGAGAGAGGGTGATGGCGGGGACCAAGGGAGGAGCAGCGTTTGTGGGAGGGAGGGACAGACGTTCTCGGGTCTGGTGCTGGGAAAAAGGTAGAATAGATGGGTGACGCCGTCTTGATGCATTGGTCTGTCTCCCACTCGAGGCAACGGGAGAAGAAGAAGGAGAACAGTTTGGTCGGAGGACCCGAAGCGGAATGTATGCTTGGGGGTGAGTAGTAGTAAGTCGACTTTTTCGGCATCAAGGTTGTGGGAGAGGAAGAAGGGTAGGGGTTCAACGGAAGAGGACGACGGAAGAAAATAAAATAAAGAAAAGAGCAGATCGTAGAAAATAAGTGGGGAAGGATACAGCGGTGTCATCTTCTTCGCAACACATTTTTTCAACTCCACCACCACACCCCATACCTCTCTCGTTTTTGTTTCAATTTTATTTTCTTTGTATACTTTCAAGGGTCGAAGCTTTTTCTGTGACCCTTACGTACAGGACCGTACTCTCTCCCTAGGGTACCCTTTTTATGCTTTTTTGTTCTTTTTTTTACTTTTTGACGCGACCAACGGAGGCAATAGCCGAAAGGGGGGAATGGTGGTAAAATTGAAAGCGTTCAGGGAAGAGGAGGAAAATCAAAATGGTTGCTGAAATTGCATTCTGTCATCCATCTCTCTCCACCTGTCTCCAGTTCGTTATTTTCTTTTTTTTTTCGAAAAAAAAATGCATCCTGCTTTTTGCATGGTCTACCCCCTTACCACTCTCTGAAGAAGACCAATTCAATATAATTTTTCGGTACAAGTATTCGAACGTTAAAAATGTTTTTTTTTCGTAAAAAAGTGCGGAGAAGTGAGACATTATGGATCTCCTTTATCTCCTATTTCGTGCCGTCATCGTCACTGAAGCGTTGTTTGAGCGACCGTGACAGGCAGGAGCGTTTCGGCGAATCGGAGCGTATTTTACTGGGTGCGCTATGCACGTAGGGGCTCCCTTTCCCCATAGACCCCAAATGCAATGGCCATTTATTGAGCAGAGAGCGCGAAGGTGAGCCTTTGAGGTAGAGTACAAGAGAAAAATAGAAGTCGAGCTCGCATTTCGTGGTATAATCGACGTTTGGCTGCATCATATGGAAAATGAAAAATGCTCTAATTATACCGTTCCAAAATATGCATCATACAATGAAAAAGTACATTTCTTCCTAGAAAAAAAATCCTGACGAATACTAGAAAATGGGAATAGGTTAAATGCGTGAGTTAACGACTACATTCTCTTTTATACATAATTTTCCACGCAAAACTTAAGAGAGAATACTGATAAACAAATATTTTATCATAAAAAGAAAACTCTGACCTCCATGCGAGTTAATTGACGAAACGTAAGTTTCCAAACTAACAAGCAGCCACTGCCTCAACATAAACCTATGAAGCCTCAATAGATAATCTTCATTTCTCCAGACACAAATAATCAAAGTAAGAATTATTGGTCGTTCAATCCTTAGATTGGTTGACTGCAGCCCTCCATCCTTCCCTATCTAATGCTCCTTGGTAGTTCTTTTTGTGTACCTTTCTCTTTATTTGGTCTATGTATTTATCCCTTGGCCTTCCTCTTGGAACTTTTCCCTCTATTTTTCCATCAATGGTATTCTTCAGAAACCCATTGTGCCTCAGGGTGAGCACAATCCATCTGGTTCTTTTCTCTATAGTGTTCAGTATGCTCCTCCATTATACGACGAAGATCTAACTTTGTGGAATCTTTTCTGTATTATAAGAATAACACAACTTTGTGTTTTCCACAGATTTATCTGTAGAAAAATTAATCTGTGGAGAACACAAAGTTGTTTTCTTCTTCTAATAATGGTCATTTCTTCTTCTACTCTCCTGTATACTTCTTCACTTCTTATTTTTTCCGTCCATTTGGTCTCCAGCATCCATTTCCAACACCAGGTTTCGAATCCTTCCAATTTTCATATGGTCTGCTTTTCCAATTGTCTATTTTACCGATCCATAGAGTGCCACGCTCCACACGGAAGCTTTCACATGCTTTTTCCTCGTTCGTTGTTCTATCTTCCTTGAATTAGTGCGAACCTATAAGAGACAATAGGAGAGTAGTATTGACCCATTAAAAGCTACCCTGACTGGTAGAATACTATATTGTTATTTGTAAAAGGAGAAAACCTTAATTTTGATACTTTTGCTTATTTTAAACACAGTAGATGCCTTTTCATCTACTGAGCTTAAAATAAGTAAAAGTATCAAATTAAGGTTTCCTTCTTTCACAAGTTACAATATAGTTTTCTACCAGTTAGCGGAGCTTTTAATGGGCCAATGCTACTCTCCTATTGTATCTTTTAAGTTCGCACCAGTTTTTCACATGATTTATTTCGCTAGGCAGTCAAATATTATTGACTAGCGATTGAGAATTGGTCACAAGGATGTGATATCCGTGAGTTTATTCGGAAAATATTGGTTTCCAAGGTTCAACTCCTTCGGAAAAATTTTTTTTCGGTATGTAGGCAAAATCAAAAAGGTACCATAGTTTGCAGATTAATAACATTACTTTCTGTACCCACATCTACATACAACCTAGCTAGCCGCCGCAGGGGCTAGTGGTAGGGGATGCCATCATATCAATCATGAAAAGAGGAGGGAATAGGGAAAAGGAATAGGATCTAGGTTTTTGTTTCAGTCAATAACTGTGCGCCGGAAGAAGAAATTTTTGTACTCCGGCAGTTCGGCAGTGCATCTACTTAATTATTAAGCCACTTTTATCAGTTCTAGAGATATAGTGCGGGGTTTAAATAATAATATTCCCTGAGTCATTATAAAACTCACGACCTGTTCTGTACCACTAGTTTCCGTCAAATCCTACAGCAAATATTGTAAAGGTTTCTGAATATATATTTCACCATATTCATAACTTGATGAGACAACTACATGAGACAACAACAGTACGTTTAGATGCTACCAGAAGGCCAGAACTTTCCACCAAAGTCTACACCTACATCTACAAACCATACCGCGCGCCGCCGCTGAGGCGTGTGCCAGTGGGTGTTAGTATGTACATCATCCATGAAAGGGAAGGGGAATAGTGAAATGGATGGGGAGAAGACAGGGGTGAATTATATGTTAACGATGTGTCTTATGTTAGTGCTATGCTGTTTTTGTTGTAATCACTAATTGTGCGCGGAAAGGAATTTTTGTACCTTTCAGTTCGGCGGTGTATCCCTCGTTTTGTCGTTCCTATCAGTTCTGTGAATAACAGGATAGTTATTGCATTTGAACTAAAAAAATAAGCTTCTCCGTTGGATTATGCGCACCCTTTAACAGCTTAAGAAGTAAAAAACGTTGAAATATGCGGTTCTCACACGATTGTTGACTGGCTCCCTCTTCAGGGGACACAGACCGGGCCGAAACAGACGGATTTCCAATTACATTGCCTTTAAACGCGTCAATAAATAAAAGAAAGAGGTCCCTCGTCCGCCTTTTACCCTCCCAATCCTTCGAAGCGCGCGTGAGGAGAAGGCGATGCATCACCACAGCCCAACGGGCGACTCATCGATGCGAAAGGGAAACCCACCCGAACGCCTTCCGGCTCGCCTTTTACTTCGCCAAAAGGTTCGCCCGTTCGAGAGGATGGCAAGAAAACACTAACTCGAGACGGAATGCACACGGAAATAAGGGGGGATAGAGCATCTCCACTTACTTGCAATAAGCAATTCAAGCTACTTCCCCTTTCCAAAAGTCATGCATTTGGGCATTATTCATTATTAGAGTAATCTACCAGCTAGGGCAGGTTTAAGTGAAAGATAGTAAATATACTCCCAACTTTTACAGTCGCATGCCCCTTCTTTCTTCTTCTCAACATTCGTTCTACCTCTTTTCATCCCGCCCATAAAGATAGACTTTATGGGCGGGATCTAGTCTTTCTTCCCTTCCCGGCTTACCCAACATCCTCCCATCTATCACTGCTTTCAGTATCCCTTCTCCGCTCATTACCACTTCCAACAACCTACTCTGCCTCCTCCTAATATCTTCCAGAAGTTTCTTCTCCACACTATGCATAACAAGAACTTCACGTTTGCCATCCTTTCCGTCTACAGCACCTTTACCATCCATCTCCACATCCACATCTCGAACGCTTGCAGTCTATTCTCGTATTCTTTTCTCAGAGTCCACGTTTCTGCACCATGCTACACTCAGAATTAAAAACTCTTCGCCAGCCTCTTCTTTACATCCTTACCCAAGGTCCCCGTCATCAGCTTTCTCCTATTGCCGAACGCCTCCTTCGCTAGCGCTATTCTCCTCCTTATGTCCCGGGAACTAAGCTCATTTTCTTCTTACGTACAACACAATAAATTAAAAAGTACCACTTGATTCAGTTCGTCTAAGTAAAAAAGTACTAAGTCATGATGATAGGGATTCGCCATTGGAGACTAATCAAATTAAAAAAACGTAAAAGTAACTCAAGATGAGCCGCCCCAACTATTTCGCACACCTGCGGTATTTTCCCGGAAATGAATTATTAGTCTCGACAGGGATACGAACAGGGATGCTTCGATAAAAATATCACATAAGTGAAAATAAAGGTTTATCTATCTTGAAGCAATCGGCACCATGTCGAGGAGCCTGGATTTGAGTCTCGCTCAAGGCAAGAATGACCCTTTTCACTTCACGGATTATACATTTGTAAAAAAATAATTATACGAGCTATGGGAAAGAATGGGGAAGAAAAAGAGAATAAGTAGGAAAAAACGTGGGTCCTCATGTAAAAAAGCGCTCTTAAGCACCCGGTGCGGAAAGGGATAAGAAGTTTAAAAAAACTGCTCCCGAAATTCAGAGTCTTAGGGCCGCCAATCGATAGCGGCGGAAAGTCCGCCAATTTACCTCCCCCCCCCCCTCCCACCAACTCCCTCTCCTTTCAACTCTCCCCTTCCCCCCACACCACCAACACCGACTCCTTGACCCCTCCTCCCCCTCCCTCTCATCCCCAACAACCCCTCCGCCTTCCTCTCCGCCACACCCCTCCCGACCCTCACACGGCAGACAGTGTGCGACTACTAAGAGAACGGAGAACGAAGGGAAATAAAAATTCAAAGAGAGAGGAAAATGAAAAGGAGGAGGAAGAAAACGAAAAAGAAAAAAAGAAATCCAGCGTGCGTGCCTTGTCACGGCGGTCACTTTATTGCCTTAGCCCATTTCCATGGCAACAGCCACACCGGAAGAGGGGGAGGGGTAGAGAAAGGTGTAGGAGGGAGGGGGTGGACAGGAGCAAAGGAGGTTGAAATACACTACTGGAGATGGCGTTGTTGGCCTCTTGTATGGAATGGGAGCGTTAAAAGAACATGAGGAGATTGCTTGGGACCGGAAGGACACCTTATTAGGTAAAAACATTGAATTCGCAACACAATTAAGGTAGGCAGAGAGATTTTCCCTAGTCATAATAGACACCGTATTCGAATTTTATTTTTTAATTTTTTCAATTTTAAGAAGCATAAAGTAAATATTCTAACATTAATGACGAAAAAAATTAGTTCTATTTTTTTATCCATCGTGCCATAACCATTGGCTCTACCTATTATATATACATACATACACACACATATACACCTACCAATGAAATACTCCTAAAGAGCGCCTTCAGTATTTTTCCCACTATTCACTGAGTAGGAGTGAGTGGACTCGGGAGACAGGAAGGGATGTGTTGCGATGGTGGTGTGGGGGGAGTTGTAGGGGAAATGAAAAGGGGGAGAAAGGAGGGGAGAGCGAAACAAACCGGGTCGGAGAGGACCTCCAATAAACGCTGTCTCCAAACTAGAGTCCCTTACATATATGAACGCTTTAGTCTCCTCCGCCAAGCTAGATGTTTTTTCCCTTTGTTTTCCTTTTTTTTTAGTTCGAGGAAAGAGAGAAAGAATGGGGGCGTGACTGCATTGGCAGAACCAGATGGAGCTGGAGGGTTACAGAAAAGAAGTAATTACCCTCATTCCACCACCATTATATTCCCCCTCCCCAGTTATCATTTCCTTGCACACAAAAAGTAGCCCTTTAAAAACCCGTTCCTTGAATTGTGAACGCTGGATTTAGTGCACGAGACGAATGCTGCTAATTAAAATATGTAATTCACTGGTAGTAAAAAGTTGCATAACACAGTCATGAATGTGAGTAAATGGGATGAACAAAAGCTAGTACTACTACGTTAATTTTCCAAGCGAGATTCCAGGATGATGATCTCTATTGAAAATAGACTGAAGGCTTTTTATGCGTAGGTGTGGAAAAGAATGAAGAAAGCGCAGTGGACGGAATGGGAGGAAAACGGGGAAGTACTTGATATTGTGGATGAGGAGAGGAAACTTCTGAAGGAGATTAGGAGGAAGAGTGGGTGGTTGTAACGAGTAATGAGAGGGTAGGCGATGCTGAAGGATACAGGGCAGGATGTTGGGAAAGGGGAAGAAAGAGAATAGTTTTACTGGAAGCGGTGAAAAGAGGTAGGACGCATGCTGAGGTGAAGAAGGAAATCGTGTAAGAGGATAAGGGCCTGTACCTAAAAAAATCTAGAGGATTCTTATTCCCTTCCATTCAAACCAATCTTAACCGGTAATCACCCTAATAACAATAATACTGAAAATCAGCTGAAAATTTTCCAGCCAGTTGGTCACAATTACTCTCTATTCAACTAGTTTCTTTTAAATATAGATGAAATATGCATTGTTTATGCCTAAGGAAGTAGAAAATGCTTTGTTTTCCACTCGCCAAAATTTGGTTTTAGTGGAATCAAGTTGGAGAAGTGTAAATCTTATACATACCCATGCCCATCAAAAGGTGTCATATATGTACATCAAACGCGAAACATTCCACCAACAGCTTCGGGTTAGTATTACGTTTGAACTCTTGCTTACCTGTAATCAGAAAGAGAGAACATTATCATGAGTAAACAATCATTAACAAGCGAAGTCAACAAATTCACTGCTAGGCGATTTATTGCAATTTCTCCGACAAGGGAACTTTTATAACCTATCCCTCGCTTGTAACATGTTATGAAAACACTAAAGGTAGTAATGCTGTGAGTGAAGGACATAAAATATAAATAACTAAATAAAACTAAGGCTTCACTACTTCAAATGCCTATTATTAACTCCCTATTTCGAATTTATTCGACTTCCACCGATCTTTCAGCCCCTTCGGCATGCCATTACCTCTCAGCAACTCTTCAACTCACTTATCCCACCCCATTTTGATCCAGGTCACTAATTCCCTGACCTCTCCTATCACATCCATCTCTTCCCCATTCGTCTTCGTCCGCACACCCTTGACCTTCCTGTATTCTTTATTCCCACATCTCAAAAGCCTCCAGTCTACGCTCATTCGCTCACCGCAGCGACCAAATTTCTGGAGCATTCAACGCTACGTAATCAAAGCAATGCAAGAGACGTATAAAGCGAAGCAACTACATTATTGCACCGTCGAAGATAAGAGTCAAAAAAGAGAAATATGTGACACAGCACGGGGTGAATGCAATAAAAGATGCGAAACCAATTCAACGGCTCTTTTGTGACACTCTCATTTGCATCACCCAGCTTCGCTCGCAATGACCACAAGCAGCAACAACATAGGAAGGCGGACAATGAGAGTGAGAGAAAAAAGCCATTTTAGTTGTTCTGTTGACACTGTTTGATTTCGACATCGCAGCTGTCGAGGACTCGGTCCAAAAAAGCTCAACTCGTACACCAAGTTAAACATCTTCTGATTACATTTCTTAGTTATCATTAGGGCTACAAAGTATAGTAAAATAGGGTGTACCTAATCACCATACTTAACATTCAGAATATCAAACAAAAATTTCTATATTATTTACCTGGCACATCAATTCAAATAGGTATAAACATGTATTTTAAATATGGTTACAAATACCTTTTGATAACAGAGTCATACATATGAAAAAACAGAGTCTATTCATTCAGTACTGAGCCCAAATATCCTATTAGTTGCGTGATCTTCAAAACTGAATTAATATTATCTGTATTTACATATGCATGTAAACATTAAGGAACGGTATGGGTAACCATTTAAAAAATATATTTACATACATTGATTGACGGGACTAGCAAATATTGTAGATATGTTTGTTTGATATTTCGAATGTTAAGTTTGGTGTTTTGGTAAACCTTCTGTAACTATTCTTCGTAGCCCTAAAGATGATTTAAGAATAAAATCGAAACATTAGCAATTACGTATTAGAGTTGATCTTTTTTGGAGGAAATCCTGGACAAGTGCTATCATAGAAAAAATAATGCGAAAAGGCGAAAAAATGAAAATGGAAAGCGAGCGGGAGGAGGACGCAGCCCATTGTACACGGCTTCAATTAAATAAAGAAATTGATTCCTCGTGGCTTGCGCTCCACTCTATCTTGGGCGAGCGTGACGTGCGTTATTCGCTTGTTCGCGGCGGCGAACGCATTCGTGTGACGTAATATTAAAAAAAAGGGAACGACGCTCGGGGAAATTGAAGGTGGCGAGGCGTTTTGAAGGGCTTCCCGCGATCCGACCAGGCGCTCTCATTCTGCGGTCGGAACTTCGGATTTGACTTGAAAGAGACTTCCTTATGAGTAAGCGATTTTTTTTTAAGTTCTTACGCTGTTAAAAATAGCTACCACGGTCTTTAACTTCCTCCATGGGAAAATAGATACCTAGTTCTGCTTAAGAGACGTAGGAGAAGTCTTCCGCTGTCTATTGGAAGACCTACCATTTCTTAAGACCTAGGACGATTAGGGGCATCAGGAGGATGAAAAAGCGCGATAAATACTGGTTCCTTATTCTTTTAAAATTAACAGAAATGTAAATTTTTATGTCTAAAAAAAGAGAGTGATATCGTTTCCTGATAGATGAGGTAGAACAGCTCAATGCTATGAAAAAATTAATAGGCTATTTACCTCTTTTAAAAAATTGTCCACCAGGCGTAATTCGAAGTTTTACATACTTTTCCGTGCTTCAAATTAATGCTAAATAACGTAAAGCGTCGTGTACACATTATGCATTTTTCGATAATTTGTCGTCATCATGATTTTCATTTCGGAGACTTGAAGCCTATAAAATGAGAGATAATTGACCTGTTAACGGTAATCTCGAATTGATCCAAATTTGTGAAATAATCAAGGGAATAAACTAAGTTTTTGTCAATCTAGTAGCACCTCATTCAGCAACCACTCTTCAGCACTTAATTCTCCACGCCATGTGTATCAAATTTCTCATCCGGCCTCCTCAGATACCATGGATTAACTGTTTTTCACCACAGTTAAATGTTCACCTTGGGTGACCCAGGATTTGCTTTCCCCACTTACTAGATTTAATTCCCTGCGATGGTTAGCGAAGGCAGTAAGGTGATGATTCCAATGTTAGAACTGTCAAGAGGAGAAAAAATAAACTTTTGTTAAATATTTCCAACAAACTTGCCTTTCATACCGAGAAATTGCTTGTGCACTATCCTCCCTTCGGATGAAGCCGACCATGAAGGCATAGAATATTTGAGGAATGCAAAGAAACGAAAAAAAAAAGGTGTAGGGAAAAAAGCACGAGGGACAATATAAAGCCCACTCCACCATAAAAAGTGGAGGCGAGATGAAATGATATGTGGAGGTAAAAGGGGGATTGGAGGAGGATCTGGGGGGGGGGGTGAGAGCGGGGTGCGGGTTGGAATCGGCGAGGAGGATATTAAAAGAACCGTCAAAACAAAAGTAAAACAGGGAGGGAGAAGGAGGGCGTATGGGCGCGCGTTTCATAACTTCGGATTTATCACCACTCACAATGGAATGGGTTCGTGAGAGGGTGCTGTGGGCGGGGAGGGTTGAGCCACACTTCCCTCCCCCCCATACGAAAGAGGTTTAAGAAAGAGGAGAGGCACGGCGTTAGTCGCTCTAAGGATACGAGAGGGAAGGATATCGGGGTTTAAGAAAGGAGTAGCGGGAATGGAGCGCGGAACATCGCAGCTTGGTGTGAGGTTTAAATTAAAGATTAATCCAAATCGTCAAAAAAAATCTGAGGAATTTAGACTCCCATGCATGCATTTCGGTAATCCAGGTGACCATCGACAGGGAGTGCTTAAATCTCGTAAACACATGCGTGTTATACCTGCCGATGGTGACCAGGATGACCGAAATCCATGTGTAGAAGTCTAAATTCATCTGCTTTTACTGAAAATTTGGATTAATCTTTAATTTAAATTTACTCGTCAATCACTCTTGATACTGGAAAGTAGCTGACACAGGAAATTTTCATTAACCAAGGCATTAGGCAGGGCTGTAGTGTGTCACCTACTTTGTTTAATCTACACATAGATGACCTTCTAAGGAGATTGAAAGAAGACAATGTAGCACCAGGCATAGAATTGAAACTTTCTGAGTACTTAAATACGATGTTACTCACCGATGACCAAGTTATCATACAAGACAGAGAAGATAAATTGCAAATGGCAGATGATGGTATCAGACCTCACTTGGTGGAATTCGTTGATATCAGGGACAGAAGAAGTAACTCTGGAATTCCACATGGTAATGGATTTATTGAATTAAAAAAAAATGAAAAAAAACACACTACCGGTTTCGCTGCATCAGGTGTCTCTCCACCTGAAGATGCTGTTCTGCGGCGAAATCGGTCGTGAGTTTTTTAAAAGTTTTTTTTTTAATTTTTTTAAATAAATTCAATTTCTCAATTTCCCAAATTTAATCCCTGCAAATGGCAGTTCACAAAGTACAACAATTAAGTAACATGTGTAACCTTAGAATCTCAAAAGCTAAAACTAAAACTATGGCATTCTTAGTGGGCAACCCGATAAGAACAAAATTGTCATAGAAAACCAAGTACTGGAACATGTATCCTATTTTAAATATTTATGATGTGATATAACACATAGGACGAGGACAAAGATATCACAAATAAAAATAATTCATTCCAGAGGATATGTGGGACAATAAGAAAAACTTTAAAAGGTAAAACAAGAAAAGAAACCGAGATAAAATTTTATAAAGTGATGGCAGTTCCTACGGTGTTGTATGGACCAGAATGTTGGGCAACAAAACAAAAGGAACTAAAACAAATAGAATCATCAGAAATGAAATTTCTTCGAGCAGTTAAAGGGTGTAAGGATAGATAAAGTAAGGAGTACATCTGTAAGAGAGGAACGAGATGTCCAGCCGACATCAGAAACATTAATAGAATACAACAATAGGTGGAACGAATATGTACTACGAATGCCTAAGGAAAGATATCGTAAGCACGCTTTGGAATATAAGCAACTAGGTAAAAGAAGCGTCGGAAGAAGAAGAATTACTCTTTTCTTGAATGAAATTGGTCATCCTTGTCTTATTTCAGCACTTATAAGGCAGAAATTTATTAAAGCTTTCGCGAATCATGTCACTAGTTAAAATAACACTTTCGGGATATTTCCCGCGCCAAGGATCGATAACAAAACCAACGTTTCCCCTCAAATACCTGAGGCTTCTTCAAAGGTGAGATGAAGAAGTCCTTCCACTGGATCAACTCTTAACTTCATATCTCAAAAAGCAAATCCATGTGGCAATATTTAGTCCCTCTAAAGACTGGACATAACTCATTGAAGGCGAGCTAAGGCTAAGCGAATACACTGAATCCTTATTTGCCAAGAGAGGCCCTTCGCTATACCTAGGCGCACTTTGTCATAAGTATACTGTCCCATTTTACAGGATTCAGATGCTAAAAATATTAATCTGCGATTTCGATTAGAGCAGACACACCTTTGAACTCCTACTATTTACCACCTCCCATCATTCAGACAAAATCACACTTCTTTTCTCCCTCCTTCCGGCTTACCCGACGTTTTCTCCTCTATCACCTCCTTCAATATCGCCCGCTAGGTTCTAATACACCCTCCATCAAAAATTGCAACTTCGCCGCAATTTCTCCCGCTAATATCCTTCACTCTCCTGACACGCTTACAACAAGTCCAGCTTCCGTTTTCTATAAGTTTGCAATCGAATATCACTGTTGATAAATTTAATACCAGGTAAAAAGAAGTAGTAAAAAAGGTATTAATTTTGAAGGAATAGAATTTTTCAAAAATAGGGTTACATGTCGTTAGACTTAATATTTTGATATAAGTACTGAGCTAAAAGGCTGTTAAATTATTACGAAAATGGGTGATATTCCAACATATTAACGTATTTACTGGTTTCAATTTATTATAAACGTATAAAAACGAAATGTACAAATTGCTGTTAAGTATTTCCATGAGATAATATTTCCATGAAATATAATTACATCGGCATAATAACATGCCCAAGGTTTTTTTTATGGAAAGTCAGAAGAAAAGTGAAATGTTTCTCACGGAAGTTAAGAAAATATGTCCAACAATAAAACCGTAAGTATACCTGAAAACCATTTATCACAGCCTATAATCCTTTCTGGGTTACGAGTGTATTTAGTAAATCGCACTGGGTATGTCTGACATGTGTCGGTCAGGTAAGATTCCCTGGAGATATCATAGAAGTTTCATTATTTCCCCCCAAAACAATTATGCTTGGGAATCACAGCATCAGTAGCTGAAAATTTACACCCACTTGGGATTCCACTATACCAAACCTCTAATTCCAACAACCCTTTTTTCCCTGAGGTTTCCCGTAGCCACCATTAGGTAACGCAAACGACGTCATGTAAGGGTCGCTTCCCGGACTCATGTTCTCCATGTACGCGGCGATTAGGTTACGGTTAACCTTATTGGTGAACTCGAATCCGCGCATAAGGAGCGGAAAGCCAAGAGCGTAAATATAAATGAGAATAAATTAATGCGTCCGAACCGCTCCAGCGCTACATAATCCAAACTAGTATTTTACACTGTTTCCACTATTTAGCTAATCAGACAATTGATCCCATTCTAAAGACGCAATTATATGTAACTAAATGTTTAATTATTTTTGCACATCAAATATCAATTGCGAAACTTCATATTACCTCACGCCTAAAGAACTCAGCGAACCCGATGTTCAACAATCATCCCAATCAATGAGTAAAATTTTCGACACAGTGAATGTAATTATAAAAAAAATATTTGACTGCAATGAATTTATTTACTTTGATATTGCCATACTCACCAAGGCTTTAAAAAATATTTTTCATGGGTGACATCCATTAACTTATAAGACCCCATTACCATTTACCTCCTGAGATAGGTACTTTCACGTTTAATTTGAGGATACAAATAGTGCGAATAAATATGATTCTACTAACAAAAAATGTAAGGCAAGTTTCTTCCACGACTATCATAAATATAATAAATAACAAATGACGTACTTTAATTCTATAACACAGCCTCCTCAAATTAAATTTTTGAATTTTTAGGGGATAGGTACTTCTAACACAGCGGGCAGACTTCTGTTCGGTCCTATGGGTATGAATGTGATACACGAATCCATCTAAAACCGTACATCGCATTCCTACTCAATCCGCATGACATGACATTAATATATAACTTGGATCTCAGAATGAAACGCCGATTTCTGGTTAGCTCAATGAAGCATTGCGATTTTACACGAATACGGATATAGTAAAAATCGGTAAATACGTCGATAGTGAAAAGAGGAAGGTAGAAAAGTGTGTAAAAGCTATTACAAAGATCCCGCACATACTGAGACATTGCCCCTACATTCCTTGCGAATGATATTCATAACACCACACATCGCATTCCTACCCCGAGTGATATGATATGGCATGAGTTTCTAATTTAAATCGCAGATTGAAACCATTCCTTTGGCACATAAAAAATTGACAAGTAGGTTAGTTTCTTGAAACGTCCCTTTCTCAACCCTTAGACGCTCGCCTTAAAACACTCATGGTGCCGATATTTTGGTACATAAAAAAGTTAACATGCTTTAACCTCGTTTTAATAAAATATTATTCCGTTTTAACATTTGTTCCGTTTGATTTTTTATTTTGACAATATTTTATTAGCATTAATATTTAAATATAAATTACGTTTGACATAAGTGCTAGGTGAAACAGTGGACTGACAAAAAAAAATTAAATTAATCGTTGACGTTTTCGAAAATTATCCGCGGTCTTTCGGAAAATGAAAAAGGAAAATGCCATTGGAGCAAGAGTTAATTCCTCCCGTAGTTTTATCTGCTTCTCAAATAAAACTGCCTATTTAAAGTCCCTTTCAAGAGGTATTTTAAGCTCTTCAAATCTTTACAAAACTATTACAGTTTCATGGAAATGCATCCCAATATCGAAATGCGACCACGAGCAACACTTAGCTCTGCAAGACCAAATACATAGGTACCTTGAACATTCTACTTCATAACTGGGGTAATTTATTTTTTAAATCGCGGAGTGAAACGCCGATTTTCTGGTCATCTCAGTAAATCCAGTAAATAATCAGGACAGTAAATAATTCTTACTCTCAGTCGTAAGAACCGTAGAATAATTGGTCACATTATTAACCATCACCGTGCCTCTCCCTACTTCATTCTTTCCTCTTCTTAGTTCTCTCTTTCTTGCGAAGTGTAGGAAAGGTGGCCGGGAGCTAGAACACACAAAGAAGAGATAAAAAGAGACTTAGTAGAGGCACGCTGATTTCGAATAATGCGACCGAATTTCTCCCCGGGGTAGGATTTCTCACAACGACGGCAGGTCCGAAACTCTCATCCTGCCCACTCGATTTGTTTGCCTTCTCAGCCACCGCACCTCGCCCTACCTTAGGCGTCATTAACATCCTCACGTATGTGTCTCTCTCTTTCCGAGTGCGAGACTAAAACATAGAGCCGATTAAAGCCTCTCCCGATCTCCCATTCGCCCTCTCCTCAAGGTGATCGAAACACGTTATCGAGTTATTACGAAATATATCTCATGTGCCATTAGGGCTACGTATTAAAGCAGCATTATTGGATTGCTACAAAACCAAATCGGTAAGAAGCAATTTCTATTAAAAATATCAACAGATATCACTAATAAGTACATGCATGCAAATTTTCACGCAAATCTGTGCGTAAACAAAAATCGCTCCAACCACCTTAATGCATGTACTACGGGGAAATACGTTTTTCCAACAAACGGAGTGCCGCCACTATTACTTCAGGGGAAAGTCGGCTTCCTTACTGTTGGTACATTATTTTTAGGTGTAGGCCAACACGAGTGCCACGAATTACAGAACACAATCTGAAAAGAAACAAATATTTCATATCTTCCGCAGCATTAGTGATGAAAATAGAACCGGAAAGTTTATTTTAGGCGAATGATTATTTGTTAATCATCAAATTAAAGCTCCACTGCCTCATTCAGGCGAGGTACTAAAAACCATTAGTCTACGCACTATCAGACAGGCAGTGCTTAAAATGGTACTCCTCGCTTGCAGAAAATAATCAGATTTGACTTGGGAAAGCATCTTTCCAGGCTCATTTATAATTTTCCAAGACTTTTCAAATTTTCCAGCCCTGCAGAAACCCTACTGGGGGATTGACATTGCCTTCGACGTGCGGGGATCTCGCAATTTCTCCAGAGGCGAAGATTAGGCGGCGAGGATGTCCCTCCGACCGCTGCGGTACCGGAGAGTAAAGCAAAGAGTGTACATGCAATGTTAAAATTACATAGTGTGGCCAACGGAGGGTGGACTGAGAACTGAAGAAAGTGGAAATCTGAAACTGGAATTGGTTACCATTCATGAAGTTATATCTTTAAAACTAAGGGCTTAAGTCCAACCTATTTCTAAAAGCAGAGTAGCGACAAATTTATTGCGTACAAGAAGAACGTCAATCTCAACTCACCTACACTTGGCTGTATGTGATATTAGTAGCATACTATTGCATTAAAAGGCTATTTCAGTGCTTTTTTTTTTACTTTTCATAGAAAATTTTAAGGTAGATTTGAGAAACTGATAAATTTGTCGCTGGAATCGTACTTTAAAGATCTTCATATTTAATGTTTAGGGTATATTTTACAGTGCCTACTTTTGTGCTATTTTCTCAAAATCTATCCGAATATTTGACTCGAATCTTTTTTAAAATTAAAAATAGTCAGAGGAAGACCACTCTCCTAATATATAATCAGAAGGTTAACGAAAGTTAACCCGAAACAAATCGCCGAAGGCATGAAGGCGGGAATGATTGCTCGCACCAATCCGTTAATTTTGACCAAAAATAATTTGAAATAATTTTATTCATATACCTGGATAAATTAAGACTATTGCACTTTAGGAAAACATTTCTATTTTGATAAACTCAATGGAGGAAAGGCAAACAAAGATATGAAAATTTGGGTGGAAGATAGGCCGAGATTAAAAATATTCCGTTGCATAACACATTGTCATAGAAATTATTCCACATCACACGACGACGAAGCAAAAGGCACTTCAAATTTATTTCACTGGATACACGTAGTACAGTCATCATCGTCAAGGCCTTTGAGTTTGTCGCAGTGGAAGAAAACAAATTTGGAATATATAACTGTTAAAACCACGGTGCGAAACGGTGGCCTGCCTTCATCACATACGAGTCCACGAGTCAATAACAGCTAACGATGGCCTTGGCACATAAAATTTAAATAATTAGCCCGGTAATACGGCCACAATATTTACTTAGAAACACCAAGATTTTGTAGTATCAGACCTGTGGAATTGCTAGTAAAATTTCAAACGAAGAGAATAATTTTGCTATCCCACAAAAAAACATTGTATTTATTTTAAGTGGGAGAACAAATTATTGTTTCCATTTCAACACAAAGATTTCGAAGAGAGTGCTCCTTGAAAGAATTTCCTGTTGACATTCTACCGTAGAAAAGTCGCCGAATGATTCACGTAACCTACGACGAAAACAATTTAATTTTAGGTGTGCCTAACTTTAGCCCACGAAACCCTGAAGTCATACGCCACGCCATAGGGTAGCTATTATTTATTGGTGAACTTCACCTCGGCGTGCCCCGCGCGCCGATCCGCCTACGCCTGAAGTCGGCATGTCGACCCCTCGTAAGAGTTATGTCTTTTTTCCGTCAACACAACCTTAAATCATCCGAAAATGAGAGATATATTCCCCCATTACCCTAAATGAGGAAATTTTCAGTATTTCTCTCCCTAATCCGATAGCCCTTGGTTGAAAACTTAAAAACTAGAACTCCCGCCCGTACCCATAGCTAAAAACTAAGGCCTGGCAAATAAACTATGGTGAAAAAAGACCTAATTTATTTTATTTTATCAACCACACAGTTTGAAAGACTGCCCCATGACTGCACGTAGCGGAAGTTTTGGTGAAGAAACGCTCGAAATTATTTTTTATAAATACGATTTCTCTTTCAATCCTCCAGAAGACAGATTTGTTTAAACCTATAGATAATGAAAATAAAAATTAAAGTACAGACAAAGAGTTCTATTAGCCTAAAAGTGTCCTCAGGATTTCATGGTGCTTACACTAGTACCATGGAATTTTATTAATGTTTGCTGAAAGTTTAAAGAGAAAAAATAGAAATTTAAATAACGTCAAGAAAAATCTCTTCGATGGCTATTTAAGCATAAGACAGCACACACAAGGTGAAACAATAAGGATCAGGTATGTCACTGAAGGAACTGCATGTAGACAAAGGGCAAGACCAAGAGAAAGGACCATGTAAAATTGTAAATACGCCATGAAGCAATTTCGTACGTCAACAATATTTTTATGATTTCCAATGCTAAACCTAAGTAAAGTGACATTTTGTCCATAAACAAGGCCTTCCTTATAATTACATCCAATTGAAAAGGGATTTCTAGATTATGAATTCAAATTTTTTCTCTGAATGTACAACCAGACTCATTTCTGTCATCCATAGGTGCATTAATATTTCCTGCAGCAAATTGCTGTAGGTAATCCTCACATTCGTGCATGCGAGAGACCATATTTCATCCCCAAACATTTTTCCACCGACCAAGGGGCTTCTTTTTTCACTGCGGTCGCGAGGATAAATTAATACTCCCCCTTATGACCTAGTGCAAAAGGAATTTCGGCTTGAATTTGAAGCACACGCGAACACGGAAGCACGTTGCCTATCCATTTTGTTATCGCTTTCCGGGAAAGCAACGCAAACAAAAAAGAAGGGCGAATGGTGACACGCGTTACACGGCAAGTCTAAGAATAACGCAGACTCAACTTCTCCGATTAGCATAGATGAATGACAAATACTGGGGTAAGCAGAAAGATATACATGTATAGACTTATTGACTGAGAAGAAATATAACTCCCGCTACAACTCTTTATCAAGTTAGTATAATTTGTTTGAATATTATTACTTAATTTTAATTTTCTCGAGGGAATCGATATTTGCCACTGAAAAATCTTTTATTATTCTACCCCCTTCCATCGGACTACTACCTTGACGCGGTGGAATGGCTTGCGCGTTTTAATGACTTATAGAGCTGGACTGGTAGGAGCAATTACTATTTCTCCTGGTAGAGCCACCCATGCCAGATAAGTGAATGTGTAGGAGCCAGACGAAAGGTAGTTCACGAGATGGAGTCACGTTAACAATACTGTTGGGAAGGACAATGGGAATCATCCCCCAAAAATAATTTCCCAGAACATGAAAGTATATCACAGAGAATTGAATCCTTGCAACTACGGGACGCCACCTAGTACTCGAAGGCGGTTATTTTTTGGCAGGGCGGGTGTCGTGCTCGGCAGCAAGGGATGCAAGACTTCCGCAGTCGTCATCACACAAATCCTGGCGCAATAACGATCCATTGGATGAACAAGGATAAGACAGACGCTAATATGAAGAAAGAAATATTATAGGTAGACAGGGCCCTGTACAGATTACCCGGCAGATTACCTTGATAAATAATATTATTATTCCATAAGCAATGGAAAAGAGAGGTTACTGTATAGTGATCAAGATTAAATGGTCGGAGAGAATCATCAATGAAGAAGTCGAGTTGAAGTGAAAACATTTTAAATGAAAAACTAAACTCAAGAACACGGACTCTCAATCAGTGGGGAATTTCCCCTTTGAAGGAATTTAGGGAGGTTTAGGGGAGAATAGGAATCACTATTCAGCAAAATGTGATGGTTTTTAGATAATATATGATTTGTAAACTTTTAGTTTGTTTTTTTATTAAGTAGCATTCAGTAACGTTCACTGAATGCCACATATTAATATCGAATCTTTAAAATGCACATATTGTTTGAAATGCATCTTCTGAATAACACCATCATGGGAAGCTATGGTGAAAGAGAGGAATTGAGCAAAAAAGGCTGAAAACCTCTGATCCAGAAGTATTAAAAATATTAGCTGATAAGAGAGATGAGAGGGTACCAGCTGCGAACCAATATTTGAACTGACGACTGATGATGTTGAACAGGAATGACAATGGTCAGGTATATTCAATTTATAGTCACCAGTACTCTGAGAAACCGAGTTATCTTGAGCATGCAAATATTAAACACCTCATGAAACTCAGTTAAGGTAGTAGGTATAAAATAGATATTTCTCTAGTTATAATATATATCATATTCCAAATTTATTTATTTATTTTAAGCAGTTTAAGATGCATCATGTAACTATTGTAATACCTGTATTAAGGCCACAAAAACTTTGTTTTGTATAAATTAGCTTCTTAGTAATTAACAAAAGTAAATATCAGAGGAATTAACTTAATTAATTTGTAGTAGTAGGTGCGCTCCAAATACCTAAACTACCAAAGTGTTTTTTTATTTCATAGAAGGAATTATGCAGAGTAATACATTTTTTTTAATTAATAGAGAACACACATGAAATTCACTCTGTTACATCTCTGAAAAAATTAAATATATGGAGGTTGCCGACACTCTGCGGAATTTTTCTACGTGTAGCATGGTGAAAAGAAATCACTTTGTACTCTTCCACTTAAGTTGTTTGTTACCGAACAATGTCAACATCAATGTTGCCTTGAAAATGATGTTTAGACATTGAAATCGATCGATAATTAACAACTTATGTAGAAGAGTATAAAGTGATTTCTGTGCACCATGCTAAACCTTCTGACACGAAGTGTTCATCAGAAATTCCTCATTTTTCTGATATTGTCTCTCAAGAGCGCAGAGCCGAACCAAATCCCATGGAAAACTGCTTTTATTTCTTTGAAAATATCTCGATAAGTATTGCGGTAAATGACTGATATTTGAGTATCATTAGAAAAACGAGATGTTTTTCTTCATAGTTGTTCGAACCTAATTGAATTTTATGTGAAGTGATGTCTCACTCAAACTACCTTTACTAATAACTATAATACGGCAGGAGAAATCACATTCACACATTTCGTGAGTACCAATGAAATAAAGTTAAAGCAATGACAGATCAAGGGAGGAGAACAGAGGAAAACATTCATCTGTTCATCCTCACTTTACTCCATCACCTCACTATGTGATTACAATACCGTCCAATAATGCAGACAGGAAACTGCCTCAGCATTTCCACGAAGAGAAAAATTAATCTATCTTTCGGACTCGGAAATAAAGACAAGAAGTCATCGTTTCCCGTCAAATTCACTCTGCTCGCTGCAAAACAGAAATGCGCAGGGCGGTAATTATTCCGACATGAAACAGGAAAATCGGAATATTCATCACAAGAACAATGTCATTCTTCGGGAAAATGTTCTAGCCATTTTTTTAAACCCCTTTTGAAAATAATCAGGATTACACAACGGTTGAAATACATCCTGATAACCAGGGAAAAAAATGGCTCGAGCCCTCGACAGACCTCCTGCTGAGACCAAAAAAAAATGAATAACTCAGCGACATGCAAACAACACGAATCCCTGGGCTTTTTTTCATCTCCGACTTCCGAGGAAATCTCGTGACGCCCTCCGTAATGACGACTTGCAGAAAAAAATCGCAGCGACGGAAAAGCGGCCATTTTTCGGGGGTGAAAACTTCAAGCAGGAGATACGGGAATCTAGGGGATGGAGGGAGGTGCGTCGAGCGCCTCACTATTAATAAAAGATAGATTGAAAATATAATGTAGGAAAGAAAACAAAATGTTTGTAAATTTTTCAAATCACTTACATTCAAACATATTTTGTTCCTTTAAAAAGGATTAAAAACGCTTTCATGAACTCCAGAGGTTAATATTACACTATCAAAAACAGTAAGTTCAGCAGTAGCTAATTCGGCAGCGTTCGCAATTGTTTTATGCCATCGATGACATACAAACTCATCGGTGAGCTAGCACCACTCGCAAGACTCAAAACAAAAGAGCAACAAAATTATTGGTTCTCATATTTATTCTCATAAGCATTTGTATTCTGAAAATGACGATGAGCAGATGGTACAACTTACGTATCTAGCCAAACCTAATTTAATCGGTGGACAGCCTTAATAATCATCAATTTATAATGAGCTGTCATGCGTTTGCTGCAGCTCTCCACTCGACTCTCCTATCAGCCAGCCGCTTAATACCTAAGCAGTTATTTACTTTGATGTCCTTCATGATTTTCCTGATGTATTTCATTCTCGGTCTTCGTCTGTCATTCTTACCATCCGGTCATTTCCTGTCGTTGAGGCGATTTGAGGAGTCTCGCGCGAGGTGAGTGCTAAGGAAGGAGTGTGCTCTACTAAGAGCGTCCGTGTTTAATCCCGTGAATCGAGTAGCGGGACGCACAGAGAGAGTTGCCAGTCGGCACGTAAGAGATTCTGCCCCGTCGATCGAGACGCAGCCGTGTCTCTCCGGGGCAGTTAGGTATCTGCCGGCCCGCCGCTGCCTCCACGGGGCTACGGGTGGTAACGGGTCACAACCCGGCTAAATAGCGGCTTACTATAGAGTTAAGTGGGAAAATTGCCTCAGCAGCGAAACCATTAAATGAAAACAAACTGCCGGATAAGCAATTATCTCCAGCTATGGATTTGGAACAATGAGCTGATGGGCTGAAATCTGATTTCAGCAACGCAATGGCAAACTGCATCAAAACTGTCACCAGAACTCAGGGAATCTCCTCCCAAAAGAAATCCGAGCTAATCGATGAGATTGAGAAAATGAGATGCGCATTTGATGCCCTTTGGAAAGAAAATACTCAGATAACCACACGGCTAAGTATGGGAGAGGAAAAAGGAGAAGCAGAGAACCTCAGGATAATTATGAAAGAGGAAATAGGCAAATTATGTCTTCCCCAACGAACGACGAATGCAGATAAAGCCGCATTAAAACCGGATATGGCTAGCCTAATTAAAATACCTGGAGGTAAAAAGGTTTCTCCCCCAACTTACAGCATGGTAATCATCTCACCAACGGAGAATAACGAAGAACTAGCCTCCAGCGATGAGACAATGGAAAAAGTCTTGAAAATAATAAAACCAGAAGAACTGAAACTTAAGGTCAATAGAATAATAAAGACTAAGGACAAAAGCGTGAAAATAGAGTCAGAAATGCAAAACATAGAGGAAATTATTCAGAGGAGTGGAATTCTGGAAAAGAATAACCTTTGCATCAGAAAACAGGAAAAATCCAAACCACGGCTGGCGGTATTTGGAGTAAAGTTTCGTACTACTGGAAAGGAATTAGAAATTTCTCTAAAGAACCAAAAAGACGCCTTACTAGACAGCCATATTAAAGCACTCTTCAAATTTGGGAAGAGGAATGAGGAAACAACGAATTGGGCCATAGAAGTAAATCCCAATACAAGGAAACAATTTGTAAATAGTAAAAAAGTATTCGTCGGTTACGACTCACCTAGAGTTAAAGATTACTTAAAGATCACTAGATGCTTTAAGTGTCAAGCCCTGGGACACACTTCAATGCAATGAAAGTCAGAACATAGTATCTGCGGAATCTGTGCAGGTACGCCGCCAGAACATGCCAGAACTCGGGAGAACCCTGCTGCTTCAATTGCAAGAAAGCCAAAATCGAAGATCATAGCCACACCACCAGTGATAGTAAATGCCAGATTGTACAAAGAAGAATGAAAAGCTTAATATCTTCCATCGATTATGGCGAAAATTAGTAAAGAAATAATTACAATCGGCCAAATCAACCTGCAGAAGGCTAAATTCAGCACTAACGAAGTGAAAACGAAAATACGAAGAAGTGAAAAAAATACATAGACATATGTATGTCTATGTATTTAATGTCTGTAAATTTACAATTATGTAACCAAAACAGAACTGTCAATCATTTATCATCATACATCATTGTTTATAGCCCAGAAAATGGATGAATAAACATCCGAAACGTCGGCAAAAGTTTAAAAATAAAAAATTATTTGACCTATACTCGTGAAATTTGCACCATATTCCATGTAATAACATCAGGCCTAATCACCGAAGTTAACAGAAGTCCTAGATTTAACTTCGGCGCCGCAAACTGGGCTAAATACGTCCAAACTTCCTTTGAGAAAACATGGGAATGCGAACAGATAATATGGGACCCGTCATCCGAAAATGTGGACAAAAGAATATACGCTCTCACCACCTACTTGGTGGCAGCGGCTAAATTGAGCATTCCATTAACTAAGCCAAGACAAGGATGTGTCAAATGGTGGAACAGAAAGCTTAAATCTTTAAAATACAAATGCAGAAGGCTACGACGAATATGCCAGCAAAGCAGAAATCAAGAGGATCGCAGGAACAACCAACAAAGGTACTAGGAATGCCTGCAAAAACATGACGCTGAGTTAAACAAGAGCAAAGAACAGTCGCGGAAAAAATTCATGAAGGAGAACCTAGAAAAAAACCCCCGAGGGCTTATAAAGTTCCAAATTGAAAACTCACCCCACCTTAAGCTCAGGTAATGATGAAGAAGGAAAACCAATCCTACTAGACCAAGCCATTTAAAATATATTACAAAGTTTAGTTCCTAGTGACATCGCCCATCCTGAGACCCTAGAACAAAGCGTAATACGACATCAGTCCGCTGAAAACGGAAACGCAGAAGATGCAGAAATAAATAAAGTAGATGTAGAACGCGCAATGAAAATAATAAGAAGAAATAAGGCCCCAGGACACGATGGACTTCACGGCTGTCTAATCACCAAAGTTGAACTATTCATCAGCTACTTCATAACTCGAATTTTCCAGGACTGCTTAAGGCTTAATTACTTTCCTAACACCTGGAAAATAGGTACCCTTTGCGCCATATTGAAAGCACGAGATAAGGATCCTACAGACCAGAAGTCCTACAGGCCCATTACACTTCTGCCAAAACTAGGAAAGATGCTCGAAAGAGTGATCAAGTATAAAATTGAGGAAGCAGTCGGGGACACGCTCTACCATCCGAATCAATTCGGATTAAGAAAAGGCTGTTCAACCATTGACGCGGTAGATAAGATTCAAAATAAAATTAGCAATCCAAATTTCGAATATGTTTTAACGGTATTTGTGGACTTCGAAGCTGCATTCGACTAATTATGGTGGCCGTCATGTCTCCTAGAACTAATCAAAATTGGAACACCGGCAAATCTAGTGAAATTAATTAGGGACTACTTCGAAAATCGGAATACTAGAATAATAATGAAAAACTTGGATTAGGAAAAGAAAATCATCAAAGGAGCGCCACAAGGTTCAATTATCGGACCACTACTCTGGAACGTTACCATGAACATTAAAGTTCAGGCCTCAGAAAAACTTGGGCACCGAACTACAACATTACTGCCTATGCGGATGTTCTGGCTATCTTGGCATCTATAACCATTCCCGGAAACTCAAGAGCAGAACTAGAAATGAAGACTCGAGATTGCATGAATACACTCGCCACCTGGAGCACCCTAAACAAGCTTAAAATATCAACCAAGAAAGACAGTGTATACCTGCTTTGGGAAGTCACTCAAAAGAAACCCCACAGTTAAGATTAACGGGCAAAATATTGGTAGAGGATCAAGTTTCAAATATCTTGGCATCAAACTTGATGAAAAATTAAATTTCCAACATCATGCTAACTTCATTTCAACGAAAGTTAAAGTCATATTTAAAAACCTTCGAAGACATTGTAAAAACACCCACGCCGTCAAGGCTAAAAATCTAGAATTAATCTATAAGACAGTCGCTATACCAATCCTAAGTTACGGATATAAATATGGGGAGACAGGATCATCCAGAGCATAATCCAAAGAAAACTGAATGGGACACAAAGATCTTGCCTTATAGCAATCTCCAGAAGTTACAGTACAAGTAGTATCGAAGCCCTTACTGTACTAACTGGAATTCCACCCATAACTTACACCATTCCGGAAAGAAGGATGAAGTCCGACCTTAAAAGAACGGGATCCAGGAAACTCCTGGACATAAATATTGAATCCATTGAGGACCTACGGAAAAATAAGGAAACCATCGCTAATAGAATCACCACAGAATGGTAAACCAATGGAATGTGACTAATAAAGGAAAAACTACTAGGTACTTCTTCCCGGATATAAAAACCAGAATAAGTTATGAACTTCAGATTAACCAAAGTTTAAGTGAAATTCTGACCGGATATGGGAGATTTAAATCCTACTTGCACCGAATCGGGAAGACAGACTCAGAAGAATGCAGTTGTGGACAAGATACCGATGACCCGGAACACAGAATACTACACTGTAGACTTCACGAGCCAGAAAGAAAAAGCTTAGTGAAAAAAATAGGACAAATCAACAACCGAAGCATCGTCGGACACGCCCTCCTTAAGGATGGAGAAGATATTAGGAAATATGTAACAGATTTCCAGCAGATAAAATATAATATTTTCTCTTTTCAGAAATAGCTCGGCAAAGTAAGCCAAGCTACCCACAGGTTTCTATTCACCTGTAAATGGAAAAGACGTCGCAAAAGAAGGAAGAAGACGGCCTGCGAACCCGGAACCCTGATAGAAGAAGAAGGCCTGCGGAACCGGTACCCAGGATAAGAAGAAAGAATATAGGAAATTTGTAAAGCAAGAATGTAGAGAATAACAGAAGAAAAATGTGCTTGAGGGCACTCAACGGGGGCCGCACAACATTTTTACCAGCTCAAATCTCAAGACGAACCCTCTGCGAGCGCTAACCCTCATTTCGACGGTCCTCGGACTCGGACTCGCGGACCATCTCTCGCCCTCGCTTGACCCTTCCCTGCGGGGGAGGGTGACCGCTCAAGCCACTCTCCACCTTAGTTTATGACTTTTTAAAGTTAACAACAAATGAAGAAACAGAGCAGCTGATCGTCCCGTAATTGACGAGCTGATGAAAATGGTGTTTTCGTCAAATCCGTGGAGAGTGGCTTGAGAGGTCACCCTCCCCCCGCAGGGATGGGTCGAGCGAGGGCGAGAGAGGACCGTCGAAATGAGGGTTAGCGTTCGTGGGGGGTTCGTCTTGAGGTCCGAGCAGGTAAAAATTTTGTGCGGTTCCCTTTGAATGCCCTCAAGCCGAAAATGTATTGTGAACATAAAACTCAAGTCAATACAAATATATATAAAAAAAAGCTAAGAGCAAACGTAACATAATGTAATAATTGGGGTTTGAAAGTTTAAAGGTACCCCAAACACATCGCAATTGTAAGGCAACGAAGAAATTTGTACTTTTTGTCGAAATAAAAAGTTGAATATATTCTTACCATCTATTTGTCCTACCCATATTGTTTTCAATAAGATATTGTGTCGTAAAATATGTTCCAGTAAATTTGTCTCTACTATTCCTCAGAGTTTTCAACATATGTACTACTTTTCTCTCCAACTTTCCGTAGGGCTTCTTCGCTGGTGATTCTCCCCGTCCATTTAGTCCCATCTTTAAGTTATCCAACGAGATATTCCGGGGTAAGAACTACAACGCATCAACGTATTTGTATACTTTATCGGTTATTCTCTTCCTCAAATCACCTAAAATAAACTAATGATCGTCATCGGCATTCATCAATCCGAAGATTGGTTTGCTGCAGCTATTATTATTTAGACCACTGGCTAAATGAGTCGTAAAGCAACTGCGAGGGGGGAGGGGGATGCAATGCAATAGCTCGATTCGATTATAAGTGACAACAGAGCAGTAGACACTTCCATCACTCCGAAGGCAAGGGGAAACAACTCAATGAAGCATCGTGACGACTAGGGTGTACATCAGCGCACACGAGAAAGTAAAAAAAAAGTTTTTGGCATTGGACGTTCCTGACCCCGGGAAATGTAGGACTTGATACCCTACTTGCTATTAATAATATTATTGAAAAATAGCTAGTGGTTTAATTTTCCCACAGAGTATTCTATCAGTCATGGTACTTTATATTCTATTCCGATTTGGTAGCGACCATGGACTTTCCCATTGATTTTTTTTAAACTTCACTTTCAATTTCAACTGAGATTGGTAATTTTAATAAAATATACCCATGAGTGTAACACGTCACTATCATATTTTGGTTACCCACCGATCAGGGTTGGCATTCGATGGACATTTCCACTCTCCTTTGTAAAAGGAGCGCCATTTCCTTACTCGATCACTCTATTTAGTTCAGAAAGTAACCGATAACTACTTACTATTTAATATACACATACGTCATAACAAATAATTAATATACATACTGAAGAAAAAATAAGATGGCACATTAAATTTTCAACACGAATGTAAAATAATAAGGTTTATGCTTAGAGCAAATTAGTGGCAACTAAAATATCGGTATCGGTTTAGATCAGAGAAAAAAGCATCGGGCCAGCCATTAAAAAACGCCCTCTTGCCCCTCGCAACTCGCTATGAATAAAATGAAGGCCGTTAAAAAAAAGTAACGACCGAAATTTCACTCCACGGAGAGCCATTTCCTAGAGCCTTGCTGGCACGAGGCGGGAGTCAGATGCAAAGGGTATAAAACGCGGTAAGGGAAGAAGGTGAAAGGAAGTAAGGTGGGAGAGGGGGCGCTGTAAGGGTTTGAAAGGAAAAAAGGGTGGGTCTCACCTGGCACGCGTAAGATTATCCCGTAACCCTTATAACCCCCCTCTCTGAACGTGCATGAAAGGAGCGGCTTGGATAAAGCAGGTAAAGGAGAGGGGAAGGAAGGGGAAAGAGGGACGGCGCCTGGCGGGCGGTGGGGGGGAGGTCGCTTTCCAAGAAGAATGGAAATTCCGCGCAGAAAATCATAAATCAAGGGTTCTCGCGAGAGGGGAGTTGGCTATGGCGAGGCTTGAGGTGGGAGGAACGAAAAGAGTTGGGAGTGAGTATTAAAGCATTCCGGGGGCGGCGATAGCCCCCAAAAATGCAAGGCCGAGGTAAAAAAACCTTTTTTTTTTGGCGAGCCGAAAATAAAAAAAATCAAACAAACATATCATTTTCACAAAAATTACGCTTTTGCGGATGAGGGCTAATCTTTTTTTTTAATCCTTGATTTAGGAGGGGATGTGGAGTAGATGGGGGTGTGTTCGAGAAAAGAGATGCCCACTGTTAGTAATAGAAGGGTTGAGTGGGAAGGCCTAGAGTTGGCTGGTCATATGGGAAAATGACTGACTACTAAAGTCTTTTGCTACATTTAAGAAGGTTAAGTAGTTTGGGAAAAAATGGGGATTAAATGGGGCATGGGAGAAATATGAAGATAGAACCTGCGTAAGCAGTACACTTCTCTTAAAGAGAGACGTCAAGGACAACTGATTTCAAATACCATCCAATTTAAGGAGAACTACCCTTTCTCCCCAAAGAACACCCAAGTTGGAATCGGGATTTCACTAAAATAATCTCCACCATTGTTTTGATCTCAACCCAGGCTCTTCGGATGAGAAGACCCAGGGTTCTAGCCATCACAGCATCCCGGTATGATGCGGTTAGGAACTAAAAGTACATTACTTGATATATTCAACGTTGTCTGGCGAGAGGTGGTGGAACAGCATTACGAACATAAGTTAATAAAACTTGATTCTGCCCACTGAATAATTAATCATACACCGCTTTTCGACGTTAGGTAGATATTAGGTTAGGATATCTTCAGGTATACCTAGAGTCATCTCCGGGCTGTTTTACCTAATTATGACGCTCTGACGTCGAAATGCGTCGAATAATATATTATTTAGTTTAAGGCATTATTATTACCGAGCCTGGTGGTGGCGGGTTCGTGTCCTTGCTTACCAACCTAAGGGACGCGGGTTCGGATTCCGCCTGGATAGGACTTTCAACTTCCTGGGCATGTTTATATGTTCGTCCGTTGTTGACTGTTTAAATGCCTGAAGTATAGGGTTCTTGAGGCTGTTTTCAGGATAATGTGAAGAAAATTATTATTTCAAATCTCCGTCACTGACATGATTCAAAACCTGGTTCTGTGGTTGGGAAACGAGTACTCTAGCCACCAAACCAACCCCATTCCTAAACGCCTTGGGGTGTTCTTTCATTCTCCAAAGAAGTGGAAGGGAATGGCTTTGGCGAAAGCGGATGTGGTCACCTGGGATAGGATGGAAAAATAACACACACGGCCACCCTTCACTCTCTCAAATGCCCCCCTCGAACAGTTGGGGGGGGGGGGGGGACAGAAAAAAAGCAGAAAGACGCTACGTGAATGAGAGGGGAAAAAATCCTCGGAACAAAAGAGTACAAATAGGATTTCGACACGCGGAAAAATTCTCTCGGAATAAGATTTCCCCGAAAGATATTGTCGCGGGAAAGAGAGGTAGGGGGAAAAATGAAAGCGTTTCCATGGAGCCGCTCATTGTTGTGTGACTCCGTGTGTGTGTGTGTGATTCGGCGATTGCTTACTTCCACACGCGGATAAAAAATGAAACACAGGCACACCTACTCCCTCTCGTAAGACTAGCTTCATAAACCGCTGATTAATCCGTCAAAAACAAAGCCCTACCGAAGAGGAATGGATCAAACAAAAAAAGCATATCACTTCATTTCAAATTAGTGACGCGAGTACGATCTTGTTCCGCGAAAACAATGGATTAATAATGAGTAAAAACAATCAAAAATGCGATTTTACCACGAGCGAAATTAGTACTATGGATGGCTCTTTCATTTAAGGCAGTTCGAGCGAGATATCACTTCACATAAAGTCCATTTTGGCCTCATTATAAAGAAAATATCTTATCCTTCCAATGATAACAATATAACAGACACTTACCATTATACTATTCAAAATATTTGACCAATGTATCTCAGTTATTTTACAAGGGAAATGGTACGGGTATGCACTCCAGAGAGAATTTATTTCAAAATTTCAAATTGAGATATTTCGAACGAATTCATCTCATCATAAATTTAACAGTGTGTAGTTTGTATGCTTTCTCGGGAATTTTTATGAATACACCAAAAGCTCACCGCAGTTATTTTTACATGATTACTAAAATATCATCGGTTATGAAGGCATTTTCAGCGTACAGAGTGTAAAAAATGAGTCAAGTAAAAACCTTACACATGTGTATGCATTTAGTTAGGAACTTAGAATTTGAGTAATTCAAAACACAGTTTTTGAATCATTAATGCCACAATTTTAACTTCATGCTTCTTATTGTTGCTTAAATTTAAAAATAAAAGTTTAAGATGGTCTCAACAATGACTGGGGAAAAACGTCACTCAAACTACTTTAAGTCATATGACGTTACCCACACAAGAAACAACCCACACCGTCGGGACTCGAACCCACGGGCTCTAGGTTGGTAGACGAAGACCTTAACCCCCCGCCATCGAGGCCAATGTGTTAGAAACAATGGGGGGAAACATGGAGGTGAGAATACGTACATATGCAAAACATTGGGCACTTTAAATGATTCCCACAATGTAACGAATAGTACCTACCTCCAAAGATAAATGAAAGGCACTGATGGAATAAAAAATCAAAACCACAGAAAAAATCTACGCTAACGCGATTCTAAAAGTAAACTTGACTGGGATGAGGAGCAACGTAGGTCTATCAAATACTTTTTCTCGTGAATATAACAACCGAATATAGTAACTACACTTTACTTTTGACTCCTATTCCCAAGAAAGAAATAAAATATCAACAAATCGCAAAAATATTCCATTTTATTTTAGCTAGGTGGAAATGAATTAGTATAATGAAGACCAACACTATAATCCGATAATTCGTTCGAAAAAATACCCATTGACAACGACTGAGTCAAAACGAAAAAAAAAGGAATACAATAATTGTCTTCAAATTAGTGGCGCGAGGACGAGCATATGTAGAAAAAAAAATCGCTAATTAATGAGCGAAGGGAAAAATTAAAATCAGCGGGACGAGAAACGAAACGTCTCCTGATGCGAAACATTTGTCATTTTCAAGATAATACGGATCGTACTTCCCAAGATAAATAAGGGAGGGCTCCGATTGAATTGCAAAAATAAGATGTGGAAACGTCAAAATTCTTTCGAAGAAACGTTCTGAAGTCACCGATTGGGTGACGAGAATAAGCTCAAACAGCGTGAACCAGCGGGAACAATCTATGTTGATGATACTTGCCAGGCATAGAGAATTCTGGTCAGGTTAAGAGGCTGTCTTGATGCTCTTCAAAAACTTAAATTGTTTACGACAAAGAAGGAAGGAGGCCTATAAAATAATTTTTCATGCAGATTACAAAAAAGAAACAATTACATTATTTATATTCAATCAGAACGCCCACTCGCAAAAAAATACAATCTCAAGAATCACAACAGGTATTGTTTGCATTTGAGTATACTAGAAGTATAAAATCTAAGGAAGAGACACTGAGTGATATCGATGATATAAAATCCACCCCAGTACTTATGAATCTTATAGAAAGAGTTTCACCGTAGGAAATAATTAGTACAATTCTTATGAATGGGATTTTAATTGCAGTGAAAAATAGGTCATTTTGACTGGTGAGCTCAGCATAGTTAAGAAAATTACATGACAACGGAAAGATCACGCTTGGTGAGAGACCGCAGTTTTGGCTAATCGGCAGACCAGATCGGTTATTACGCTTGGCTTACACAGGGAATTAATATAGGTTTCCGTTAATTTTAATAATTAGACCGGCAAAGGAAACACTGGAGGCAACGGGATCTGTGTTGACATTTTCTATTTCCTTGAAAAGCGGAAAATTATGAGTATCAAACACGGTTATTTCCCCTCGGAGAAATTACAGCCGAATTTCGACAAAAATGAAAGATCAAGAACTTTACTGGCAAATTTGCGGAGAGAAAACAGGCTTCTCCTCAGAGTTCCTATTGTAGCCCCATCTCATAGAAGATTGTATACAAGAGGTATTAATATTTATCGATTTTTTATTTTTTTATCAATAATTATAATGAGCTACTTCCGTTTGACCAGGCTGGATGAAGAAACGAATGGTACTTACGTCGCGACTTTATTATTCACGAAAACTCCTTAAAATCTTCTCACCCATAGATTGAAAATGTTCTACTGTTTTCTAAGGCCAGTGCATCCCAATAGGTGTTCCGAGAATGAGAAGGATTCCGCGAAATGTAAATATATAAGGGTTCTGAGAAAGAATGACGCATGGCTAAATTTTGAGTAAATGTATCTTACGATAAATGGATTGTGAAAGAGTTAACTACGGGATAGTAAATAAAAGTCTTCACTAGTAGTAAATCTTTAGGCTAATGGAAACATGATTTCCAATAACAGGAATGCAATACGAACTATACATTTCGGATACCAAATGTTCTATTTCGTGTGAAATGATCCATCAGTGAAACTGAAATAGGAACCGAGTATTAAAAAAAACGGCATCGCGATACACCAACTCAGAGTCCCGTAAACGGTTCGATGCTTAGACAGTGTACTGCATAAGGACGACGTTACGTGACATCGGTTATCAAGGCTGGATAAGTTTTTCCTCACTCCACAAGATATTTAACGTGACCCCAAAGATTTCATTTTACGACGGGAAATCGCAGATCGTTAAGGGTGACAAAAGATTCACCATTTCCCACAAAAAGAGCAATTTAAATTACGACCTAGGTTTCGATGTTCTACATCATCATCGGGCAGAAAATTGAGAAGTAGACTCACTTCCCTACCTGATGATTATGTAGCATATTGAAACCTTGGTCGTAAGTTTTTCTAATTTTGCGTAATATTTCGCATTTTTTAATCATCGATAATGTACAAATTCCAAGCAGTATCGTTTGAGTTTTCCGGATTTGTTCGCTGACCGTTAGTTTACCTCGCAGTCTTACAAAATCGTACAGCCTAAAGGAAGCGCAGCGCAGCGGCGTGGCATACACGGGACTAGGCCAGAGAGACAGCCCGCCGAAAGATGTTCCCTCTTCGGTGGGAAAGAAAAAATGGAGATAGGGTTTACACTACATCGTTAATGACCTGGAATGACCTCAAACAAAACGGTGAGAGGAACTGATGCAATCTGGATTCGATTTTACTCCACCAGGAAACAGCTAGAGAAAAAATTGAGTCCGCATTACGTTTCACTCAATTTCCATTCGGTACCTTAACAAGACCCATCGTTCACATGCATGCATAGACACGCGAAAAAAAAACCACGGGGCGCACTAGAGTTATAAAAAAAATCAGTTCGCACGCCGGCACACGAAAAAAATACACACTCTCACGGGCACCGGTGGCTTTAAGAGCGTGAGTTATATTAGGCGAGCAAGCAGGAGTGGAAAACAAAAAAAAACAGGCGCCGTGCAGTGGACGTCGAGTAGTATCTTCCGGTGCAGAGTCAGTTGATTAAAAGCTAAAAGCGAGTCTCTTCATCGTACCGGAGCGCGCGCGTGAATGCACACTGCCTATAGCTTCACGTCTGCCCGGGTGTAAACTCATACACGATTCCCACCGTTCGCTCCGGCCATATGCCATCAGCAACTCCATCATCACCGGTATCCGCCACATCGACCGCAACGGAAGGAAGGAGTCACATCAAACCGGTGGAATAGGTGGACCCAAATAGGTGCACCGGCGTTGGAATTGCATGCACACCGGAGAGTAGCGCTTGCACATGGCCACGATCTGCGTGTTGGCCAGAATCTTAACATATAACCATTCGTATGTACATTCATTTAGTACACAAAAAATTGACCCTCCTTAACCATCAGAGGCACAAGTTGCCGATTTATCAGCTTCCTCAAGTCGCCTAAAAACACACAACGCGCGGATATATCGGCGCATAAAAACATGTCATTCATTTTAACTTCGTTTTATCAAAACATTAATACTTATTTCCCGTGTTAATCAATTTACTCAAGCAGCATTTTATTGAGAGCATCGAAAAATTATGACATGAGTACCTAGTGAAACAGTGGACTCACAAAAATATTTTAATAAATACTAAGTGGACATTTTCCGAAATAAATGTACGAGCTTTCTGAGAATTAATAATGAAAATACCACGACAGCGAATTTCTCCCTCAGGGTTAATTCTAGCCTTCTCACATTAAGCTGTTAATTTTAATTCCCTGTTACGAGACTGATTCAGACCTAACTCGGCCACTTAAGGTCACCAGATACCTACAAAGCTATTGTCACTTCAAAGAAATCTATCCTAATTCCATTATGAGACCTCGAGCAACCAAATTAATACACACCTCAGAGATTTTACTTTACGGTTGTGATAATTTTGTTTAAGTTTAATTACGTTTGTTTGTCGTTTGCGCGCAATCGCCGTGATATTCTCTCATAGAATAAACTAAAAGTAGTCAGACGATACCGTGAGTCCTAAAGTTTACCCGGCTATGAGGCTTTCATAATCAATGAGTATTTTTTAAACCTATAACAAAAGAAAAATGATCTCCGTGTGCTCCCGCGCCGTTTTATTTAGCTGGACTTGTGAAAGCGTAGCCTAGTTAGAAAAAACAAAGAGAGATCATTGTGAAAGAATGGTATTATGCCTTCTTCATGTCAGAGCCCTTAGCGACAGTGTGAACAATAAATATGAAGCAATTTTTTTCCCTTAATGAATTAGTAACGTAATTAAATGTAAATAAACGTAAATTTTAATGCATAATAACACGCATTAGTCATAAAAATTATCAAAATAAACATGCCTACGTAATTTTCGCCAAGGCTAGAATTGGCTGACGTAATTGAACATGTTATCAAGATGTATTTTTCCCATTTAACTATATTTTTACCATAATTCGATCTATTTTAAATCCTGCTAACGAATTCATCGCTAACCCCGCAAAGTAGTGCTCATCGAACGCAGGAACATCGTCTAGTGCCCTATAACCGAGAAAATTGGCGATAGTGAAAATGCGGAAAAAAACGACACCTTATCGCAACCCTATCAAAGTTTAATTTAGGGACATAATTATTTGCTTAACCCCTAACAAGAGCACTACTGCCTCATTTAGGCAAGGTACTAAAAGGTTTCTAATATGTTACCGCTGAATTATAGAAAACGATCAGATTTTGACAAGGAAAAGCAAATTTCCACGTAAATTTCACATCTCCCTTTCCTTTTCCCGGTTTTCCAGGCCCGTTTTCAATTTCCATGACTTTTCCAGGTTTTCCAGAATTTACAGACCATTACCAACCCTGATTAGAGCAATCTACCGGGTGAGATAGGTTTAAATGGAATATAGTAAAAATTATCTTCATTTTTACAGGCCCCTCTAACCCCGCTAACCCTCAGGCTAACCCCTCTAGCCCCGCTAACAGAATTTCTTTCTTCATCTCAGTATACTTTGTATCCTACCAAATCCCGTACATTAAAACTATTCTCTTTTTTCACTTTCCCTGCTTACCCAACTTCCTCCCCACCATAACAGCCCTGTGTAACCCTTCGACCCTCATTAACACCTCCAAACACGTCTTCTGTCTACTCCTAATCTACTCTAGTAGTTTCCTCTCCTCACCAACCACACCAAGAGGAGGGAAAAGAAGAATAAAACTTGATTAAATTTTACTTCCAATTTGATTGCTTAACTGATGGTCTCTTCACGCCTGAAGATGACCAAAAAATTATAAAAAAAGGTTGCGCAAAATAATTGGCAATGGAATTCACTAAGTTTTAATAAATACGCTCCAATGAGCTATGCCCATTTTTCACAACGTTAATAAACTTTTTCAGCAGTTAAAATTAGGGGAGATAAGACGAAAATATCTTAAGCTAATTCCTCCAAAAATTTACCCGATCGACCAATCAAGGTAGGTTTAAATGGAAGAAGGAATATCAGAACAATCTTTTACAGCCGCAGGCCCTTGTCTTCTTCTGATACGCTCACTCTTCTCCGGGTTTATAGAATTTCAAATCAGTACTAACTGAAAAGTAGCTTCTGTCTCAAAAATGACAACGCGTATTCACTAACCTAAAACAATTGGATGTTCTGCAAAATAACAGCCTGTGCCCTTTGAACTGCAAGCAGATTTAGTATGAGCGACGATTTACGCTATAGTTAAGAATACTTTCGTGTCGGTAATCCCACTTTTCGTCACCATTTCATCACCTGATTTGTGAGTAAAACACTCATTGACCCATTGATTCGAAGGTTTCCGCGGCGTTTAGCATGTCTAGCGTCAGAGTTCGGGCGTTCCTCCGCGTGATGTCTTTTTACGACAACATTTTCTCCAGCCATCCTGCTGACATCATCAGGTCGGAAGTTCTATTCAACTTCTGCACCTTATGACCTGAAGACGCCAGCAGGATGGCTGGAGAAACTGTTGTCGTAAAATGACACCACGCGGAGCAACGCCCGAAAGCTGACACTAGACATTCATTAACCCATGTAAACTGACCATTCGCAATTCAGTTTCCTTAATATGAAAGGAAACCATCCCAGTTACATTGATTGCTCAGAATGAAGAACATATCCGGCTACGCCACTGAATGGGGACTAAGGAAGTGGAAATTAGGAAGGTGAGGATAGATGTCAGCGCAGAGAGGTGTGTGGGGACAGGGGAAACCGCAATCGTTTCCAACTCTGGATTCCACGGGTTCACATTCCACTTTGGGTCCGCGAAAAAAAAGCCGTTGTTATGTGAAGTTCTTTGAGTTAAATCGAGTTCCATTTGTGACGTCGAGCGGAGGGATTACCTATCCGATCGTCCATTGTTGCGTTCATCCGCTTGGGACGTCTAATTTAGGACTATTTTATGCTTGTTCATGCATATACACTAGGGCGGATCGGAAAAATCGATTTTCAGCGGAGAAACTTGGCCCGCTGGAAAAAGTTGTCAAAGTGACTAAAAATAAGGCCAGAAAAATTTGGGACCTCTAGGTCAAACCTAGACCCTCGCACCGTGGCCATTTATGGGGAGGGGAGCTAAAAATGGAAAAAGTCATGTTTTTATAGCAGTTCCCCATGGATTTTGCCGAGTTTCAACCCTATGGACAAAAAATTTGGCCCATTTGGACGTACCTGCAGCCGTTAAGCCACAAATTGTCTTTATTGAGTGAGTGGCAGCGCGTAATTATGCAACGCCCATGCAGCGTCGCGACGCGTTGCAGCGCAACGGTCAGCAGGCCGCTCGCGCTTCCTGCCGGCTCGTGTCTCCTGCCCGCTCGCGTCTGCTGCCCTCGAATGCATCAAAACTCATCATTCATGCGTCTTCCATCTTTGGTCTAACTAGTATTAGATAATTAAACAATTTCCGCGTAAGAATTATTGGAAATTAATTTAATACACCATCATCATTCGGGGAGTAGAGAAAAAACCCCTCATTGTGCAGGATTTAGCCTACTTTTACAATTCTTTTTCAACATGGAGAAAGAATGCAAACATAGTTGACACTATGAATGACACTAGATTGACAAATGAATGACACTAGATTTTGTAAATTAGCACTTGGATTTTCAGTGAACACGTATAGCCTCAGTAGTCGGTTGGCCGCAGTGATCCAGCGAGAATGAGCCAATTCCCTCGAGTTTTCCTGGCCAAATTTTCCGAGCAAAATCCTTTCGACTCAGCATTGGAAATTTCTAAAAAAATACTGCTGGTCAGTGCTCAGCAATGCTAAGTATACTTCGTGGGACAATTTTGTTCGAATTGGCTCGAATCGTATGATATCAATAGTGTGTCAGTCTTGAAGGGCGGAGCCAATAGGTTCTGCAAACAAATTTGGACCCTTAGTTTGCCCGTATAATTTTTCCACCTAATGCCGCAGCGTTAAGTCAATCAAGTTTAATTGGCAAATAGACCACTGAAAGAGACGTCGGAGCTATGGTTCCAGTAAACGGATGATGCCTCCTTTCTGACCTGTATTCACTTTGATTCCGTCGCATCCAATCTCTTTTAAATTTGATAGTTCAATATTTTCTTTCGCAAAAAAATCAAGAATTGCAAATGTGATGTTTCTTGCAGACCCTCCAGTGGGGGAGACAAACCCCAAAACGTGGGAGCCTGGCTCTTCAACTAACACGACATGTTTCTCCCTAACCTTAGATTGATAAGTCCTCTTGCCTATTTTCTCCAGTTTAATTGTTTCACCCTTTCTGCCGTCAAAATACAACCCTTCAATTGCACTTTTTGATTTTTCTCTCTTTGCTTATTATGAATCTAGCATCTTCTTTTTCTGTCTTCGTAAGTAATTCCGGTCAATAACCTTTGATGTGTCTTCCGAAGTTATGAGCTTTGCGTCGGCTATAGTTGCGCTGACGATCATTGCTGCTGCTTAGAGGGACATGCCGGTTCTTGCACATACCTCTACCACAGTTGGCATTTGAAGATACATTTGCCCCGAAGGAGGTCCAGGTTGATCTTCATCCCTAATCGTATGAGGAACGTTGAGGTCCAAGTCGGCTGATTCCTCGTCGCTTGAATTTCTCGGGATGTTGAGGAAAAAATTTCTTGATGCTCACTTTTTTCCTCTTCAACAATGAATGATTTTGACTCGACGATCTCCGACGATCCTCTTCTGAGTTTTTTCTTCAATCGTTGACTTTATGAGGCATCCAATCCAACTGAATTTCATCTTTCGTGTTGTCCCTTGATCCCTAAAAAATGCCACTTCATTTAGGGGAACTTTATCCTCCTTCTTACATTTACACTGGTTGATTATTTTGCACTTACACGGAAAAATATCACATAGTTTCTGAGATTCATTAAAAAAAATGTATTAATTTTTTTTGTCAATTTGAAACTTTTCGTAGGCTTGCTTGCACTTTTTCTTCAGCCGAAGTACGTCGTATGGTACCATACAATCATTTTAATCACACCACGTCCCGGACTGATAGGAATAGGGGTGCGTGTCCAAAGTTCGGACACTATTTTCGCCACTAGACTAGCTACTTCATAAACCATAGGCTCCCTGCCTGCGTTTTCGGTTCTCAATATGACCCAAAAATAAAAAAAATATTTTATCACTTCTTTAAAAGTTAGTAACGTCGATTCGTTTAATGTCGGCGAGACACAAAGAAAAAGGCATTTTGCCTCACTACGCATCCTTTTTCTCTAGCATTTTCCAAGTCCAAATTATCGCACAGTTAAAATATTCAAATCACTAAGGTATTTTACTTGAAGAGAAGCTATTTCTAAATTATCACCAAAAATGACTACCACAGCACTGACCAACTGGGAGAACGCGTAAAGAAAAGCACGACTTCACTGAATGCCTAGTAGCGAACTGCAGGCACTGTAGCAAACTGAAATAGAAAGGTGCAATTATCGACTAAATGAAATGGTGCTAAGCGCTGACAAGAAATGTTTACATATTTTGGAGGCGGTAGGTGAAAGAAGGGAGAAAGGAGAGGCGATGAGAGGGAAAACCGAAGGATGACAGAGAGGAGAAGGGGGGAAAGGGAGGGTATAGATTTTTACCAGGGTTAACAAACTCAGGCAACAAAATATGTGTACATTGTCAGCACCCGCCAAAAGCCACCTGAGGCAATTTAGAAGTGATATATTAATTTCAAATAATTCTTCCGTAATTGCTCTTCCGTGGAAATTGTTTAATTATCTAATATTAGTTAGACCAACGATGGAAGACCCATGCATGATGAGTTTTGCTGCGTTCGCGGCGATCGGGCAGGAAACGTGAGCCGGCAAGAAGCGCGAGCGACGCGTCGCAACACTGCGTGGGCGTTGCATAATTACGCGCTGCCGCGCACTCAAAAAAGACAATTTGTCGCTTAACGGCTGCAGGTACGTCCAAATGAACCAAATTTTTCCCCTAGGTTCAAAACTCGGCAAAATCCATGGGGAACTGCTATAAAAACATGACTTTTTCCATTTTCAGCCCCCCTCCCCATAAATGGCCACGGCGCGAGGGTCTAGGGTTAACCTAGAGGTCCCAAATTTTTCTGACCTAATTTTTAGCCACTTTGACAACTTTGTCCAGGGGGCCACGTTTCTCCGCGAAAAATCGATTTTTCCAATCCACCCTAATATACACCTGTACTTGCGATATCGCCACAGCAGATGCCCGGGGAACGTGTGAAAAGGCAATTTCGCTACATTCTATTAAATACATAAGTTTGCCTTTATGGATGTGTTTTATCTTTATTTTACTCAACGCTACGAGACCACCATAACTCCCATTTAACGCGCATTTACGACGAACGAAATTAATCTGGTGAGGAAATATTTCCTATTCTTAGGGGAATAGATACTGTTTGCCTTAGAATAACTGTTTTAGAGAGTGCAATGCAAAAGAAGAGAGTCACTGAAGGCAGAAGACACACTAATTGCAAGAGAAGAGAAATTAGAGCAAGTGGATTCCTTCACCTACCTCTTAAGTACCTACCATCACGTGGGACGGAAAAGGTACAACGGACATCAAACATAGAATAGCCCAAGCTAAAAAACCGTTCAAGGCAAATATTGTACTAAAAAAAGATGGAACAACGAAGGAGGAAACAGTATGATGTGAAAGCATTCATGTGTAGCGCGGCACTCTATGGGCTAGAGGCATGGACCATTGGAAAAGCAGACCAGAAAAGGTTAGAAGCAATCTAAATCTGGTGTTGGAGGATGCTGAAGATCAAATGGACGGATAAAATAATTAATGAAAAAGTAGACAGAAGCGCAGAAGAGGAAAGGACCATGTGGAATACTATACAGAAAGAAGAACCAGATGGATTGGGCACACCCTGAGGTACAATGGGTATATCAGACGAACTGGAATTCGGAGTGGCTCTCTCCGTACCAACTGCCTTCTTCCTCTCTTTCCTCTTCATATTCCTTCACGTTCCCTACGCAATAACTCCCTTCTTGACATTCCCAAATTCAGACTCTCAATGTCCCAGGGCTCCCTATTCTACCGTATACCGAAAACTTTCAACTCCCTAGCCTCGCAGTTACCCTCCCTTGACCTCTTCTCCACACCCTCCGTTTTCAAATCAGTCCTCAGAAAACATATTGCCGAGTTTACTCCATCTATCCCATCTCCTTGTCCATAAATCCCAATCCCAAACTTTCTCTCCTACGTATTTTTCTATTTATCTGTTATTCTTTACATTTTTAGGGTATATTTTGTTATAATTTCTATTTATTTGTTTCCTTGTCGACCAACGTAAGAAGCCTTTGTGCCGTTTTTGGAGACTTTTGAAATAAATAAATAAATAAATAAATAAATATACTACGAAGGAGTAAGGAACTAGCATTAGATAGGGATGGATGAAGGGCTTCAGTCAACCAATCTTGATTGAACGACCAATGGGTGGATGGATACAAACTAATCTAGGGACAAGCAAAAAAACTAGGGACAATTCCAAGAAACACATTAGCAACTCCTTATACTTTAAGCTGTAATGTTAGTGCGATGTACCTACGTTAGGTTACTTACACGTTCACTCAGATTAAAGTAAAAAATAACAGCTGCCGTTATAAGCTCCGGAATAACATTTACGACTGTCTCATCTCACTAAAAAATGATTTAAGACAAACTGCACTGAATCCACTGCGGCCTCCGGAGCTGTCTAATCGAATTCTTGAACGCTCCTTCTTAAAATCTTTGCCATTCTCATTAGCGCCGACAGGGAATATTTCGCACTTAAACCCTCCGTCGAAACAGGGAGATATAACCCTCTTTGGCGGAGAAAGATTGTTACGCACTGCCTTTATAAACGCCTACAAAAACGATTGAGGGGCTAAGTGACGACACAAAAACCTGACGGGAAAAAGGACTCGAGAAAATACGGCTGGAATCAAGGCGCCCCCTACTGAGGGGGAACGGATAGGCGGCTCCCTAACAGACCCAACGGCGAAGGAGGTCTACCACCCTCCGCTGGATGAGCCGCTATAGCGCCCGATGGAAGCGAAGGGACCCCACCCTCCGTTCGGGAGAGAATCAGTGGGAACGACAGTATATACGACCGTGAGTGGGAACTGGGAACAAGACGAAGCGAGACGAAAACAGAGGAGGAGCGAATAAAAAAAAGAGCGCAGCGATGAACAGGGAGATACCTAATGCACGTTATCATCGTGCGCATCAGCGTAACCGATCAGCACTCGTTCACTGAATCTCTTGATCGCAATACATAGGTCACAATCGTAACCTAATATTACTGCTACTATCCAAAGATTTGGTGTGCTTAGCTATTAGCGGGAGGCGACCGACAGCTAAGGTCATTTGTGCCATAGAGAAGAGTTGGGTAGGTTCAAGTTTTGGAGAGAGGAAGGGTGGAGAGAAACCAGGCATCAACATTAGCCTCCTCTAGCCCTAATGCGCCAAGGGGGCAACAGTTTAACGTCCCATCCGACGGGGTGGAGTGCTACCTTTGACATGCTCTACAGAAGTGGGGATAGGGATTCCACTGATAATATGTCCGCAATCACCGTGATTCGAATCCGGGCCTAAGGAATAGAGTCATCTCAACAACTCAATCCCCACCAATACAGGATCCGCGATGACTCAGTGAAGGACACAAACGTGATGAACGTGAACGAAAATACAGGATGAAAACAATAGATTGCCTCGGCCGTGTCCCTGCCAAAGCGAAAAATGTTTGGTTCGAGATGACTCGTTCAGTTTTCACTGTGGGTGTCTCTCTTTAAACTAAGTTCAAAACAGCTAGGCAATGAGATAGGTGAAAACGTAATATTGAAACTAAAAACAGACGAAGATAGAAAATTAAATATAAAACTTGATGAAAATACAAGTCTTATTTCTAAATATTGATACATCCTCGGGAGATATTATAAAATATCTTCAGGTACATCATTCCTGTCTTTCACTCGTCGACTCAAGGAGGAGTGTTTTGGAATTTTTTTAAAATTATTTATTTATAAGCCACGGTCTTTCCTTCCTAAGAAGTACCGTCTATAAAATCTTTTAGCAATTTTCTTCCAAGTCATATATTTTTTAGCGATCCATAAATCCAGTCTTTTTATTTTCCTACCAACTACCAGAGATTTCCACCTCAGGAATCCTATTATTGCTGTGTCAACCATTGTTTTAGCTTCTACTATGCTAAGTAGACAGAAGATGGCATGACCTGAAGATGGCATGAGATGCTGAAACCCCGGTCGTTTCCTTAAAATAAAGTTTGGAATAACAACCAAGTGCTTTTTTATTATTAAAATAAGTAGACAGAGTTTAGATTTCAAAACTTTGAAGTAAATACACGCTCGCACAGCAATATGTATGATGACGATCATCATTAATTTATTATCGGTTTCCGAGGGATTATGGTGCGCACAAGGATACGTTTCCAGCCTTAGAAACTAAAATATACACTTGTACAAACGCTCTTTTACATAGCTATGACAAATACTTCTCTTGAACACGGTGATGATTTTCGTGCTTACTTTTTCCGCTTCCCAACCCCCTCCCCCGCGGTTCTGGCACTCACCATGGTAAGTTTGCGGCTTTGGGATCTAAAATTACGATGGCACGAACGCGCGTTCGTAATAATGAACAATAGTACATCAGATGAATAATGCGCTTTATTTTTTCCGGTTTCTCCTCGATTCAAGCGCTCACAATGGCAAGTTAACAGAGTTGGGAACTCAAAATTACGATGATAGGAACGCGCATTTTACACAGCTTTTTTCCGCTTACCTGTATTTTAAGGGTCGTAGGTCGACACTGTTGGACTGGGACAAAAGAGAGACAGAGGTTTTCACGGTGAGCAGGATTTCCGATTTCCGGTTTCTCCACGATTCAAGCGCTCACCCTGGCTATTCGGCAGAGTTGGGAACTAAATATTACGATGTCACCAACGCGCATTTTACACAGAATTTTCCGCTCACTAGCATTTTTAAGGTTCGACATTCGGCGCTTCGGTAGTCGGTACTGCCGGAACGGGACAAAAGAGAGACAGAGGTTACCACGACGAGTCGGATAGAGAGAGAGAGAGGGTGAAGGGAAATAGGAAGAGACAGTAAAGGGGTGGTAGAGAGCCGGGAGAGGGTTAGTTGGTTTCGGCGAGCGGGGGCGGTAGGGAAGGCGAAGAGGGAGTGTGTGACACGGTAGTGAGTGGGGGAGGAGGAGGGAGGGAGGGAGGCAGCGGTGAACGGGCGACTAAAAGGGCGGGGGTGGGAGGGAGGGAGTGAGGGTGGGTGAAGAGAATGCGAATTTAATTAAACTCACAGACTGTGAACGCTGAAATTGAGTGTGCCGTCGCTTGCTCGACTCCGCTCTGCCTCTCTACTTTCGCGGAAATGACGCAGGAGGGGGGAGGAGGGAGAGAAGGGGGAAAGGGGAACGAAGGAGAGAAAGAGAAGGGGTAGTCGCGGGCGGGAAATTGGAGAGCGGGTTGGGTGGGGGGGAGGGGTAAGTGGGGGATGACGTTTAAAGGGATGTTGAAGTGACGGGGAAGGGGGGAGGAGGGGTTAGGGCGGCTTAAAAAGAGACCCAGGGGGGGGGGAAGATACTATGTGGGGGAGGGGTGGAGGCATGGGGGAAAGCCTGAACGACTGGCAGGGGGTGTATATGTGTGCACCCGGCGTTACGAGATAGGGGGATGGGAGAGAGAGAGAGAGAGAGAGTGTACCAGTCTGGGAGGGAAGCGAAAACGATGATGATGATGATCACGCTCATTAATTTCGAGAGAGCAAGTATTACGCGGGGTGAGGAAGAGGAGAGGGTAACATAAAAAAAATATAAAATAAAAACGCGAAGTTGTTTTTGGACGCTTCGGTAACGGTATGCCGGCCTTCTTTTTTTATATTCGGGAGTGGAGCATTATTTGGGGGGGGGGTGTCCAGGGGGTGTGGAGGAGGGGATTGAAAAAGAGGCGTGGACTGCGAGTGTGGGTTGAAGAGAGGTAAAAGGGTGAAATATAGGACAGTAATGGAGAGCTTTTTTTAAGGGGGAAGGGTGGGTGTGTTCGAGAGGAGTCACAGTCGGGTGAATTTAAAACCTCCATCCACGACCGCGTCTCCGACACACGCGCCCGCAATACCACACACACTAACACACATAACCCACTCCGTCCACCCCCTTTGTCCGTATTATGCCCACCGTGACCGTTCGAATTGAAAGGTATCTCTCTCCAGAGGCCTTTTTTCCGACTGGGATGGCCGGGAACATTTTGATAAAAATCGCTCTACCGCGTACAGGCGGGCGACTTCCAACACATGCGAGAATAAAACTGAGGGGGCGATGAACGAGCTCCATTAACCAAATTTTATTATTATTATTTTCGAAAAAAAAATAAAAAAATCTCTCCCCCTCTCACATGTCGCGGCTTTCTGTAAAAAAGAAAGCGTTTTCTTCACACCGGAGGAATCCTGGATGAAAAAAATATGATAGCATTTCCGAGCAGAATTTTTTACTGTTCGCGGAGTAAATACAGCACTGACACGAATTCTCTGCGACTGCAGCAAGACTACCACCAAAATGCTTTTTACACCTACATTTACGCCATAAAATCTGTCGAACGCTCAAATTACGCCCATATTATACTGTAAATCAATGAGTCGAAAATCTCGGAAAGCTAACGCTTCCCCAATGGAAGTTTTGGGCTCAAAAAACTATCTTTTTGCCACTATATCAGCAACTCATATGTGTCTGAAAAATCAATTTGAAATTTGGCTACGGTCCGCCGGATGGAAAATTAATTTGAAAAAAAAGCTACGCACTAAAGAAAATAAACGGTGAAGCTGCTTTATTTTTTCAGGATATTTCTGTTTCGAAATGCATTTCTACATCCGTATTAAATTCCAAACAAAGAAACGACTTAAAAATTAATGAAAGAAGTATGAACGGATTAGAACCAATCCAATCTATTACAAACAGACAAATAACTTCTTCAAAACGAATGGCTTGCATGGTAATGTTTCATTTATTCCGTGGATCATATTATTTCTGGAAATGTCGAACCTTAAAAGAATCAAAAACATTGCAAGAAAAACAATAAGTCCTGCAATATCTTACCGCTATTCCTGGCATTCAATGAGGACAGTAACCAACAAATCCAAACGTCTCAACCTATATCAAGCAGCATTATTTTTTTCTCTTATACACGTATTTCCTTCCCAGGTTGAGCAAAAACCTCATTGAAAATAACTTTCACATGTGGATGGCTTTGAAACCAAAACACGGATCGGAGGGTTGTAGGTTCAAATGCATTAAATGCCTTCAAACACCCCCAATCATGATTTAAGTGATGTTACATGTTATATTTGATTAAGATGATAAGGTATTATGTTGTGGGTAAAGAGAGGAAGCTTCTGGAGAATGAATAGGAGGAGGCAGTGTAAGTGGTTGGAGCAGGTAATAAGAGGCAAAGGGATGCTGGAGGCCGTGATAGAGGATAGGATGTTGGGTTAGCGGGTAAAGAAAAGAATAGGTTTCATGGACATTAAGGGAGGTAGCTTATGCCGAGACGAAGAAAAACTTGTTTAGATGGATCAAAGCTCTAATTAGCGGATATCGGGTTCGTACCGTTTTGGCTCCGGCATATCGGGTACCGGACATCGGGCGATGCATTCTCACGGGCGGCGACGGGTGTGGAGAAGAGGTGAAAGCATTGGCGACGTGAAGACTGATGAGAAGTGGGAAGAATTCTCCTCTTATTGTTTCATCCCGTGGGCTTTCTTCCTATTGTGATTAATGGCCCATTCAGCAACAAGAAATTGACAAAAACTCTCCACCTAGAATAACTCAGGCTAATCCGACTGATACGAAGCGGCCGGATATACATCGGTCTGAAAACCGATATATCGGGTGGTACGCTTCAAAGCGATATACAAAACCATAACGCATATCCGGTGGCGGTTGGCGGTAGTTATATATAGGCCGCGACAACCGCAATTTAGAAGCTTGAGTTGGACTGGGGTCTGCGCTAGGAGTAAAAATCTGGAAGATTTTTACTCCTATTAAAACCTATCTTAACCGGAATATAACTCTTATAGACAGTCAAAGTTAGTCGTAATAGTGATTCCTTGGAGATTGGCAGCCGAATCGTGCAGCAGACATCAACCATATTAACAGTGGGATATTCCTCTGAAACAGTTAAGGTAGGTGCACAAATCAATTCCCAGATGTGCATGTAACTTCCTGCCCAACTGAAATAAGGTTTGGCTTTCTCAGCTTACAGCATATCCATTACTTATATTTCTTTAACGTATCCTGAGAATATAAAAAATGACATGGGAAAAACATTAGTGTCTACTGCAATCTACTTCTGATTAATTAATTAAACAATCTAAAATGACTCACGGGGCAATTTCAATAACTTTTTACGGGGCTTTTCTGATCACTACATAAATTTTCTGGAAGCTATAGCTATACGAGAAAACGCACACACTAACCCCCTTTTGACCCCAAAAGCGAGATTACACAGCGATACGACCACTATGTTCACCCATAAAAACTATTAAAACCTGTTTAGTTAATCCCCTAACCTGATTCACCTTTCCCTCCATTCCTTTTTATCTTATGGGGACTCCTTTACAACCGGAAAGTTTATAATTCATTATTTATTCATTAAAAATCAACCAAATATAATAAACTTTTATAAAAATGGAATGGCAAACAATGGAATACACGGCAGCGAGATCAAAGAAGAGCTACTGGCTACATACGAACGGACAAAAAAAACAATTACAGACATAAGGTAAGAAGTCGGCGCACAAAGAAGGTACGAAACGATACAAAAATTCAGAAAGAGACAGAGAGAACACGTAGAAAGAATAGATGAAGAAAGATTACCTAAGCAAATATGGAAATGTAGAGCGAGAGGCGGAAGATCTCTGGGACGAAAGATGGTAAGACTAAGGTTGAAGAAAGCCGTGACAGTAATTTAATGCCTTATAACTGCAGGAGTATGAAGAAAAAAAGCAACCAATGGATGGATAAAAAAAGAGTGTATTTGCATGACACAGAGAATTCCCAAAATTGATACTGAATACCATGAGCACCCCGTGCCAGGTGCCATGACATGCGATTCCTAAAATATATGTAGGCATATATGTGAGGCGGGAGGTTTTCCAGAAAACACAATGACACAATGGAACGGCAAGGGGGAGAAAAGATGTAGCTTCTTGAACGAGAGGAGGCCAGTTTCGACATCGCAGACACCACGCCCTTCGAACACCTGGGCCATTCACAGAGACACGCGCAACTTGACTCGCACATTCGACTGGACATAGGAGCAAAGGAGAAGCCACACAAAGAGGTGCTCCACAGGACACCATCCTTATTGTCGCAAGCATTATATTCCGCCTGCCTCCAAATGGGAGCGGGACGAAAGCATTCGGACACTATCTTTTGTAAGGAAACTTCAGGGAGTCAGCACGAATTTGATTTGCGCCATGTCCTGAAAGGGAAGGGGAGGTAACAAGGCCCACGAATCACAAATTTTGATGAGTGATCTTGTTTTTCTTGTTGCAGCGTATTGTGTCAAACAAAAGCGAGAAAAATGAGATTTGTCCGTGTGGATAATTTTTTAAAATCGAAGGTTCTACCAGCTGGTGAATGTCATCTCACTAGCGATAATGGTCCATAAAATACCTCTGAAGTCTAGATAGATATATATAGATGGTATATATATATTACTATACCCGCCATAATAATTATACTGGCAGGGCGTACATTTAGGATGCACTTTAGGTAACTTTGAAGGAAAACCTTTATAGAGGTTACCATCAACACCTTAAAGGTTCTGCACTATTGAATGCATAAATATATCCAAAATCACAAATGACAAAAACAATGAATTAAAAAATAATCAGCATGTACATAATTAAGAATATTACGGTGTTTTTAACGTCTTCATTAGTTAATAGCCACGCATGTTTATTTTTCAATACATTATAGAAAGATTTAAAATATAAACAAGAGTCGGGTGTCAATGCATACATTTCCGGTCCTATACAAAAAAAATATTTTGAATAGCGCGAAATTAGGTTTGGATATGGCAACCCGGGTGTTGCGTAAGGTTTATGAAGGAAATATAAGTAAAAATATCGACGGTGGTGGAGTAGGATATAGGAACAATTCTTAAAAGTAGCGTTTTAATATTTTATAAATGAATTGATGCCTTCATAGGAGCACACCTAGATGATGGAAAAGACCAAAAGAATCTTCAAAACGACTCTTTTCAAACACTATACTTTATTATACATTAACTAATGCATACAAGAAAACACTTGGACAGGCGAACAGTAATGCAGGTCTGTAATACTTTTTTTTAGTGTTACCCTCACTTTTGGCTTAGTGGGGGAAATACTGTAATAGGGGACCAACTATAAAGAATTATGTCTCGCCCTCAATACCCGTGAACAACAAAGGTCCAATGCTTTGTTTCCCGAACTTTTACTTCTATCTCCAGATTAAAGCATTAGACCAACATGAAGCTTATAACCTCAACCCCTGATCAATACATATTCATTCCATTCCTAATGTTGTTACATACAATTACGGAAAATTAAAATTAAATCAAAACGATCAGCATTAACGCGAATTCAACCCCCAAGCATGGAGAATCAATGAGGTTTTTTGAAGACAAATAGCCGAGTTCCCCAAGATAGTGATCTCTCTTCATTTCACTGCCACTTCAAGTTGGGATGATGAGAAAATTCGACCCCCAGAACCGACCAACCGGAGAAACGAGGCGCCACAGCCTCACTAAGGATCTCTTAGAAGGGCTTCCAGGCGCATTATACGTCAAGGAGTGCATATTTGGCCGGTTGCTATTGAAGCACAGAGGGTGGCGGAGTGGGATATATATGTCAAGGCTGAATAAAGTACCTTCCGACTCCCCAAAGGCGGAAGCGGGCCACGCTGCATGCTGGCGCGTGGCTTAAGTGGAGTTGAAAGTTGGATCCATTCAGCAGAGCCATACGGCGTGGAAAGTTCCTACTTTCGATGTCGTTCGGATAGGCCACGCGGAGCGGGACGGAAGTTTTTCCCTGGCCACATGTACGAGCATTGATATTTCCAACGAGCTATATTAAGAATTCGTGTCTCGAGGCTACGGAGGGCATAATTTTGTCGCCGCGTCCTGCCACCTCACCCAATGGTGATCGCTGCAAGTGGTTGAGACAGGATGGAGACGGGAGTGGAAAGAGAAATGATATGGACGAGGAGCAATCCAGTTTCCAGAATTTTTTTTAAAGGTGGTTGGAGCGATTATTATCTATGAACAGATTTGTGTGAAACTTTGTGCACGTGTTCTTATTAGTGAGATGAATAGTGAGATGGTGACCTATCTATAGATGATAAAAGTGAAAAAAAAATGCATTTCACCGATTTGGTTACTTGGCAATTAAAAGCTATTTTAACACACAGCCTTATCACACAAGAGACATTTTAGTGATAATTCGATTACACATGTACATATTTTCTTAACCCGAAATAATACATTTCATAATATTCATTATAATGGTCTCATACAAAATCAAGGAGCCACGTCGAGTCTAAAATCTGAAAAACACATCTAGATATAATTTTTGCCTAAATTTCGTATACCGCGCCGAAAACTTAAGCAAAAAATGCTTTAATTAAGACAATAATATATAAAATATAATTCTTAAGTAATCTCCATCACTACATATATGGTGAATTCCACCGCGTATTCAGATGCATTTAAGGTGGTTCCACCGTAAAATGACTTGATTGTCATTTCATTCATATTCTGGCTACTCGGAGAAAAACTTGTTTTTATCTGATATGATCAACAAAATGTCACCTTTCCACGCTATTTTTCTCGAAAATAGAATTTGAAATTACATGGTTTTAATTGGGAGAACGGGGAAGAATAGTATTTTTTATGCAAATGCCATTTTCACGGTACATGAGAAGGGAAAACTCCCGAGAAATTGAATACAATTAAAATAATCATTTAAAAATTAAATATAGGAATCTGAGAACATTATTTTTTGAGTTATTACAAAATTTCTGCGATAACTGAAGTCAAAATGGGGTAATTCCATAAAAATGGCGCTACAGTCGACTCCTATGGCTGTAAAAGTGTATTATAAATATATTCGTGGAATAATCTGCATGATTTGTATCTTAATTTTGGCTCACAATTGGTAATGTATGCAGTCACCGAAACCATAGCACCGAAACCAACGAAACATAAAGGTGGAATTTGGCGTTTGTTTTGACTCAGACAATCGCGGTGGAACCACCTTAAATGATGTGTGTTCCTGGAAATTTTTTTCTGACTTATTAAAAAAAATATGAAGATGCGAACTCAATCACCCACGATTACCGCTCCAGCCACATTAACCAGTGGGTATGGGATATCTGAGAAGTCTTCGTTGTAAAAGTAGAAGGGATAGGAATGATTTGGTGATGAAATAATGTTGATTTTGAACTCTAGTAATGGACATGTACGAAAGGAGCGTGCTTCGTTGGTTTGGCCATGTCGAGAAAATGGATGAGAATCGAATAACGAAGAATTTTTATGATAGTGGAGTGTATGGTGAGAGATGAAGGGGTGGATCGAGTAAGTCATGGCTGAATGCGATGGTGGATACTCTTACGAGAAGGCACACTAGGAGTCTAAAGAATAGGAGGGCGTGTATGGAGCAAAGCATGGATGTAATAAAAGGGAAGATTTTGCCGGCCTCGGTGGCGGCGCACAGAACGCCTTAATGGTGATCAAAAGTCCCTAAAATAAACTTTGAAATCTAGGAATTATATATACTTGGTTGTGTACTCGGATAGTAGGGCCGCCAGATAATGCATTTCATAGGCAGGTAGGTATCCACCTGCACGCACAAACCAGTGTTGAAGTGACAGGTGTGTAGCTCACTCGTACCCCAGACGCCAACCCACAATTAGAAGGTCAAATTTGAAGTTCTACTGTAATTCGCCAGCGGCATCGATATTAATTTTGGAAAAAGGATTCTCTTTCTAAAAGTAAGTAGATTTTAAATGTATATTGAAATATCGTATTTAACAAACTTAGCAAGCGTTATTTTAAAGTTTTCATACCAAATATCTTGGAAAGTTTTTCGTTTAAATTTTGGATTGAAAATGAAATTAGTTATATTTTACTTCACGGAAGGGCTAAAAATAAGTCATATCAATGTGTAGACTATGATCATAGCTATCAATTGATGTAAAAACATTCTGCGGCATCGCTGCACATGACCATACAATTAAACAAAGTAAATGCATATTTTGACGTCCAATTTTGGACGACAATGACGCGAATACGTTCGATGTTCGATGACATACGTTCGAATTCGGGCGATGCGTTACCTGATGCATACAGAGGAAAAATACTCTCCCTTACCATATTAATTATTAAAATAAACTATATGTTGATGTCTTAGGAAGTTTTAATCACAAAATAATATTTCAGATCGTATTTTTCGAGCGCTCTCATCGTCGCCTACGGCTTAAAACCTATTTTTCTATGTACGTATGTTTTATGCCTTTATCATTTAATTTTCCTTCAAATTTCCGTTTATAATATTTTTTATCATTGTTATCTACAGCTCTTAAAAGTAAAAAGTAAATAATTTCATAAAATGAAAATAAATGCATAAGCATATATACAATGCGGAGTTGAGACGTAGCACACCACTGTTTGCTAATGCAGCATCAACATTCAAAGTATGTATCACATTCAATATTATATTTTTCGGAGTGATAGGCCTCTTATGAATGTGTCATTCCCTATTTAAAAGAGCTTAGAAACCACAAAAATTAATAATAAACAAACAGAAAAATAGCAACCAGATTATCATCATCTCATGAAAGCAGATACAGAAGGAACTCAGAGGTGATGTTTGAAACATTTATATGGACAGCATCAAGCAGCAGGTTAGCGATTTGGTAGATTATGAGAGTGAGATCGGAAACGGCAAATGTAGGGTTAATTGATTAATGGTAAGGTTTGTAATGCCATTACAAATACATCTTCAGCCCAGAGGTGCCACTTATGCATTGCAAGCTCCAAGGACTTCAATGACGTAGATGCTATGCTGTAGAGACCAAACAACGTCGATAACCTGCAGTATGGACTGACAAGCATGCATGCATGGATCCGCATGTTTGAGTGCTGCCTGAGTGTGGCTTATAGGCTGAACGTCAAAACCTGGCAAATATGAGACCCTGAATTAGAGAAACTCGTCGAAGAAAGAAAAAGGCACAAACAACACTGTTTTAAAGCTCAGATGAGCTTAATTGTCGACCAACCAAAACAACTGCATGGAAATAGTAACGACGGAAATACAGCTCGCCGTTTTTTCCATAACTCGATAGTTTCAGCGAACATCACCAGAATGGATCTTGAGCTCTTCCATCGTTTTCACGCTATTCTGTAAGTACTCTCCTGTTGCTACAGAATTGATGTAGACATTTTTGAGCACTATGCATTGGAAATGGCACGGTTGTTTGTGAAGTTATATCCCTGGTTCTACATGCCAACATCCATGCACAAGTTCTTGATCCACGGTAAAGACGTTATCAAACATGCCCTGTTGCACATCGAACAAATGTCAGAAGAGGCACAGGGTTCATGTCACAAGCTGATCAAATCTTACCGTGAAAAATACGCTCGCAAGTGTTCAAGATCTAAAAACATGGAAGACGTTTTTGTGAAGATGATGGTCCAGTCTGACCCTATTATCTCCAGCAAAGGTCGGCATTTGCACTCAAATAAGCGCAAGAAAATGACACCGGATGCCTAAATATGCTGCTGGCACCCTCCATAGATGTACCAGAGACACAAGTCGCAGATTGTTTGAATGACAAAGAGAATGATCAGGATTCTGACACAGACACTGACAGCCCATCAGGCAGTGACGATTATTTATTTGTGTAAATGCAGGAATATAAATTTTTTTATAAGTGTTCACAGATAATGTAGAAATATACTCTATATTCTGTAAATAATTTCTTTTTTATAGTAATGGAAATCAAAATATTATTTTTATACTCTGATAGATTCATCTTCTGGAGATACGTAATTTGTGTGGTGTTTTTGTTCCTGAAATTGGTGTTTGTGAGTGCTTGCGTACAAAGTGCACATAATGTATGCATTTTGCATATTTTGTTCTAAATGTTGTGCATAATTATAGCAATAAAATGAACATATTTGCACTAAATAAAGAGTATTCACAAAATTATTTTGAGAAAACAAATATCCTCTCGGCAAGCTCCAAACAAATAATTTAACTAATAATTGCTAGAATAAATAATAAGTACTTAAAAAATTCATTATTAGTTAAAATGTGCAAGAATTATTTTTTTGCAAATGTTACTTCAAATTCGTTTTCTGCAACCTCAAAAACGTATGCATGTGAATTGTCACTACCGTTTCAAGATTTAAAAAAAAGTTTTTCGAAAAATTTCCAAAACGTTTTTTTTATAAGTTCAACTTCAAAATTGGTTTCAGTGACCTCAAAAAAGTAAGCATGCAAATTTTCAAATCAATCGTGCCATTTTTTCTAATTTTGTCCACCTTTTAGAGATTCTGCCCCACTGTGCGGCGGGGTAAAGTCCTCGCCTGCCAAGCCGAATGTCAGTGGTTCGAGTCCCGCCTGGGTAGGTTTTTCCCATCCAGGGCATGGGTGGTTGTGATTGTCCGTTATTAATTGTTAATGCACCCGATGTCAAGGCCCAATAACATAAAAATTTAAATAAATAAGAGGTAGCGAGGATCAGGCGGCATGGAGGAAGCTTTTAAAACTGCGTCACCTTTACCATAACACCGAGAGTTATACTGTTTGACTGCATCCACCCCGATAGGGAACGGCGATATGGGTACATATATTTAACCATCCATTCCCTTATAAAACCAAGAACATACCAGCCTCCTCCATTTCTACATACGGGTATGGTAACTTGTAATATGGGAAGGATAGCCTTGAAATTGATTATTGCGTTATATGCTATGTTTAGGGTACATTTCAACGGATATTCAATCAATCAATCAATTCAATCTTCAAACGGCACTCTCCTAACACTATTTCTCCATTTACTTCCAACTACTCTCCAAATTAATTTACTTCCAACCACTCTTCATCTCGTGCAATAGGGAGGCCTATTCATTTCCTTCCTCTTCCCCGCTTTTAGAGCTTTTTTTTAACTTCAACATCTCCTCTGATTCCAACTCTGCTTAATCTCACCTCCTCCTAATCTCCATTAGCTTCCTTCTCTCCCCTATGATTAAAAGTATAACTTCATTTTATTTCCTTTCTCTCCATTGAACTTTCTCATTCCTTCTCCACACACACACATGCAAGCATCTTCACTCTACTATCATCTTCTCTTTCCATCGCCCAGAGCAAATTTAAAGGGTCCAACCTTCGAAAAATTATCATGATTTCACTTTCTAACGGCAATGCACTGTTCGCTTAATTGCTAGCTAATTACCGTAGTAATCCATTACAAGGGTAATGAGTAGTAATTCGAACGCCCAGTTGGCACCTTCTACGGTAACTTTTTTACCCGAGTAAACTTACCATAGTTATCTATCTAAAACAGTTGTTTTCTGATATCCGAATGCACGTTAATTACAATGGTCGATTGGTTAATCGTCGTCATTTTAAAAGGAGTGGTAGGTGATGAAAACAAATATGCTGCACGTTAAAAGTAGTAAATACCAGTTGTACCATGGTTATTAAAGACAAGTGTAGATGCAGGTAGAAATAACCAACGTTTTGTAAAATGGTTAGCAACTAGTAATGCGAAAGGGGTACAAGGGTAGGTTTCGATAGTATAATATTTTGTTTCGAGAACTACCGGGGAGGGGGGGGGGTTGCGTTAGCCTCACCATTAGGAGTTATAGTCACCGACTTCGTCCACTGCAGCTTCAAAACCGGAAAAAGACCAACCATTCTTGCATATAAAACTGATGATAACAGGCCTGACCTCGTGAGCGGAATAAAGTTTTGTGAAAATAACAAAGGTGGATAACCATTCTCAACATGGATAACCATTCTTGCCACCGCGATAATACTAACGTTCATTGAAAAAAATTTAGATATCGCACAAACTACACATAACTATGAGGAAAATCGACGAATAAGGATCCACCGCAACGGGTCCAAGACAAACCATGTTTTCGATTCAATTTCACGACGGATTCATAAGCATCCCGAGGTAGTTTTGCGTAGTAATCCCACTCTGCAATAATCTCTGTGCCCCCTAATTTTCCACAGAACGGAGAGAAGAATGTAAAGCATTCTACAAATAAGTACCCACCACAAATAGTAACCCCACTCTGTTCACGTAAACTCTTTTATAGGTGTAGCGAAACATGGTGACTCTCATTTGTGAAAAGCATGACATCAAGGTGAGAAAAGTTGAAATAGGGGTGGAAAAAAGGGGCTGTGGGTCCCTCAAGAAGGTCCCTTCGATACCTCTCCCCGCCCATCGACACTTGACTCACCTTCCCTGACATCAGACTGTCCACTATCAGGTGCCACAAAGTTTTGCTTCGCCTATAAGTGACCTTTCGCTCCCGATGCGAGAGGTACACATAGGCCGAGTCAAAAACGCAAGAACGCATCCTAATTTGTAGTGCTACCTATTCTCTAACCTCTTAATGAAATTTTTTTCAGCTTAGCGACAGGCAATATAGTTACATTTTTCAATACGAAATTTAGGCTCTTGACGGCATTGCACCAAATGTTTTGGCACACCTCGATAGGAGGCAACGCTTTCTGGAAATCAGATACAAGCTCAAGTCGAGGGGAATGAAAACTGAACTCATATTTACACTGAGAACTCACTTATAGTTACTTAATCTCGTGGACATTCAAATGAAATTTTCGGCCTTCCCGATGTATGTTAATTCCTCGCTTCCGAGTGATAGTGCGCAAAAAGTATAGTCGAGCTTTAAATAGAAATACCTCAGGAACTATAAAATGCTTTGAGTTGAAGAAATTTCAAGTTACACAAAAGTTACTCACAATGTAAGAACAACAATGAAATATCGTTCGAATTATCTAAAATTCAACATACAGAAGCTCAAGTTACAGAAATTTAAATGTACTTGTTTTCCTATTGACGATTTGACCTGTGACAATCGTTACATGCGACTAACAGAAATGTAATTTTTTCTTTGCTAGTCGTTACAAAAGATAACGACCAGACAAAGTTCACAACGCAAAAGTTAACAAGCAGCAGAATAGCCCTACTATGAAGGTAAGACTCTGCTCCCTTGTTCGGTCCCCGTGCTCGAGGTTAATAACAACCTAATGCCGACCTTTTTTTTACAGCAGGATTTTTGCCGGAGCGGGAGCCAATCGATGCGGGAGGAAGTTTCAACGAGCTCCTCAACCAAGGAGCTGCCTACCGAGGAGGAGAAGTAGTTTCGAACTTGAAAATCTGAGCGACAAAGGAGCGGCTCACTCTTATCCATCCTCCTACAGGCGCAACCAAATTACCCGACCGACGAGGTGTGTGGACCCCACCCCTCGACAAACTTTTACTCTCGTCTCCCTATTCTCTGATTTCCACCGGCAACCGGGTAAAATCTGCCTCGAATATTTCAAGGGACTTGATTGAGTCCTCAATTACTTCTGCTACATCAGTGTTGACTGAAAATGCCAACGATATACATAGAGAAAACTCAAGAAGTGGGTGAAGATAAAAATGCTACCGGGAATTCTGGTGACCTTAAGCTGTCTCGAGGACTCATCATTAAAGGTATTCTGTTAGATAAACAGTAGATCCAAGGATAATTTTCCCTGAAATTTGCATAGCAAAGAAAGATTGTCAAATGTCTCACACGCTTAACTAATTCCCATTATTTAATTATTTTAAACTCTTCGATATTTTGCCTTCCTTTTCTTTCCAAAATTCATCTTAAGTTGTTACTTTAATTTCAGCTAAATCAGGGTTTGCCTTCCAACCATACTCGAACCGCGGTGGAAGCCTTCGAAGCAAAGTTACTACGGATTTAAAGCTGTGGGTGGAATTGTACATCAGAATGACTGCATCAGGCATATTGATTTGTGCAGTCTGAGTTGACAATACAACTTAGAATTGAAGGATTAGAATTATCGAGTAAAGTTGAGCGAGTCTTCAACAGCTTGGTTCGGTTAAATTTTCTCATAGGTAATCCGATCCGTTGTATATGAACCAGACGGACCAGACGGCGCAGGTTAGGGTAGCCAATGGAGAATCGGGATGGGCCACGATAGGACGGGGAGTGCGGCAAGGGTGCCCACTATCGCCGTTGCTTTTTAACGTGTATTCAGAGGAAATGGTAAGGGAGGCTTGGGGGGAGGAGGAGGTAGGAATAAAGGTAGGAGGGGAGCTGATAAAATCAGTGAAATTTGCAGATGATCAAGCATTAGTTAGTCAGTCGGCCAAGGGGTTACAGTCAATGGTGAATGCATTAGAGGTGCAGTGCGAAAAGTATGGGATGAAGATCAATCACAAGAAAACGAAAGTAATGAGATTTTCTAGAAGTAAGAAGGCGGGGCTGAATATAAGGGTGGGAGGGCAGAAGATAGAGCAGGTCGAGCAGTTTACGTATCTGGGTAGTATTTTGGAGGCGAATGGGTTTAGTGGAAAGGACATCAGATGCAGAATTGCGCTCGCTAAAGAAGCATTTTCGAAGAGAAGGGAATTGATGAGGGGGGGTCTGAGAAGAGACGTAAAGAAGAGGCTGGTGAAAACTTTAATATGGAGCGTGGCGCTATATGGGTCGGAAACGTGGTCATTGCGAAGGGAGGATGTGCGTAGGCTTGAGGCGTTTGAGATGTGGGTTTGGAGAAGGATGGAGAAGGTTAGCTGGATGGCGAGAAAGACGAACGAGGAGGTATTGGATATGGTCGGAGAGGAGAGGAAGCTTGTGGCAGAGGTTCGGAGAAGGCAGAAGAGATGGATGGAGGAGGTTTTGAGAGGAGAGGGCATACTGAAGAGAGTGATAGAGGGGAGAACACTGGGGAAGCGTGGGAGAGGAAGGAAAAGGATAGGAATTCTGGACGAAATAAGAGGAGGTAGAAGATATGAAGAATTGAAGAGGGATCTAATAACTTAGGAGGGAAAGCGAGACAATTTCTTTTAGGTTGGGATACAAAATGGGGACTGTCCAAGAACCTACCAATCAGCTGGTAGAATACTTGAATGAATGAATCCGATCCGAGCCCTTGAAATCATCTTAATGTAACGTTAGTATAACAGAAAAACATGAGTCATTTGATGATTCCATGAACGAAACGGGGAGTGACCCAAAAATCGGAATGGGTTAAGTAAAAATGATATTTTTTCTATTACACCACTTTCATCTGAAGAAGTAAACTTAAGCTTTATTTCTACGTATTTCTAAAATAAAAATTGAAGCACATTCAGGCCATACATAGTCAGGGACAAATAAGTAAAATCGAGGGAGTTGTTTTTCTATTACAGAATAGCGCATAATTAGCCTAATAACGCGGCTCAGTGAATAGTTCATTAATAGTTATCTTCATGGCTAGTATTATGGAGAAAGCTATTGGTTTGATTAAAATAGGCAGTTTATTCCTATAATTTTTAAAGAGTTTAATTTCGATGAAAATATTTTTAATCTCGTTACGCCGTTCCATGAACGACAGCGCAATAAAAAGCGTCATATGTAGTCACGTCAAGATATCGATTGATTAAAATTCCAGACAAATCTACGGAAAAAACCTTATATGATGCATAACATTTATCTACCAATACATTTAAATAATTGCTCCAGGGGAATTCCTCACAGGCTAATACATTTGTGACAGAAAAGTAATTACAAAATGCCTCCATAAAAACAAAAAGCGCAGTTATTTAGATTACGTTTTTTCACATCATATTATTTTAATGAACGATGTAGGGCAAGCATGCGTCAATTTAGTGCAAGGGAACACCACTGTAACGACCAATTCCACAAGGAACAGTTTCAGATGGCTAATCCTCAGTTCTACTAATGGCGAGTTATGGCAGAGAAGATATTCCACCCCATAACTAAGCAACTTCCGTTATTGGCCTAAGGGGAATAGACAGGCACCAGCTTACGTCTTATGAGATACAGATAAGATGATAAGCCAAGTTGTAACGTTGCGCAGAGACAGATAACTCTCAATTAGCACCGAACCATAATGCCCTGAGACAACACCAAGACAAACTTGCCCAACTTTATTCATCAGATTTAAATTTATCTATGAAGATTCGTTTTTTAAATTGATAATTACAGCTAGAATCGACAGCTGAGGACATTTTGTCCTCCAACAAGCCGAACGTGACCTAAGACTTCATTCGGGATTACTATTGTCTAAGCCTTTTCTTGCTTTGCTGTGACGAACGCTTTGCAGGATCGGCGAAGGGTAGGGTGATTGCTGTTTTGCATGCAGGAAACTTTAATATTACGTCCGTCTGAATTGAATTCCGAGTATTCAGACCTAGTCCCCACCAAACTCCGGCTCAAGAAACTAATTTACAAATGGAAAGGATAATCGAGGCCGCAGTTGACTCTCACGAAGACAAGATACTAAATTAATCAAGAAGGAATATTTCTGTAAGACCTTATCTTCACGCGGTGGTTCATCCATTTGACATTAATGTAATGAACCGATGACATTCAGTTTCGAAAACATACTGGGTAGAGATAATTCCTCACAGCACTAATGAAAGGTATAAGGACCATTAACTCAAGTGAGAAAAGCAACTTGTTTAAACTTGCAAAGGCTACCCCTGACGCAATAATGTAGTCAAATCAGGGAAACTTGTACCACGTAAACATTGCGCATAAAGCTAACAATATATTAAAAATTCAAGTTTGGTACAATTAATTATACGAATTAAAAAGTTTATGATCATTCTTCATTGAACCTCCAACACAAAAAATTTCACTAAGACGTGGCCCATATTATGCATTTCTTCCACTGAAAAAGACGCTTTGTGTGATACCCATGATGGGGCGCAGTTAATCAAACGTGCATCACAGAGTCAACAAAACTTCCCATTCAAACCTCGGCGCAGTTCCGCGAAGATTTGAGGACCAGGACGGACCAAAGCGGATTTCGCAGAGTTCAAACACTTATGCCAATCTATAAAACGACCGATTCAACACGGCCGTGAGTAATGGAAAGTTGAATGAAGAGACGACTCTGTGGAACGAGCCGCATTTAGGCAGAAGCATTTCATAACTCGGATTTGTGACCCGAAATGCCATAACTCAAGTCCTGGAGAGAACTTTTCCGAACACCACACTGCATGCGGAGGAGAGCGAATAATACGCGGAGTGAGGAGAAACCGGGGCGAGAGGGAAAGGGGGGTTGGAATGAGTGACTGAGTGAGTGATATTCTATCCCGAGAGCATCACGAGGGAGATGCGTTTGGGAGGGGATGAAAAGGTTTCGATCCTCACGAACAACACAAACAAACAAAACACTGGAAGGCGACATATTTACCCCCCCCCCCCCGTTTATCCTTTCATCCATCCGCGTTGGGATTGGGATTGTTGGTTCGGGCCGGACCCCTTCTCCGCCAAACAAAAGAGGGCGTCGCGAAACGCACATTGTTGCGGGAGTGAATGAAAATTTCGGGCGGTGCCGAACCTAACTACTGGCGGCGCCTCTGCCGGCGCGAGGGAAGCTGCAATGATGACAGATGGAGGGTTAGCAGGCATCTCCATCGACGTAGTGCCACCTCGAGGGTATGTGGCAGGGAATGTGGGAACACCACCCACTTTTGTGCTTTATATGAGACTTAAAAAATAGTGCTTGACACATAAAAGCCCATATATGAACGTAGCTCCGGCTGCGCGCTTGGACTCAGTATCTTACATTGGACATTTCTCTTGATCAACTAATCTTTTTTTGGAATAGTGTCGCTATATCGAGAGTAATAGAATAATTGTTCAATGATCAGCGTGTAAAACTTCATAAGCCACAAAAAGACACTAAGTTTCTGGGCCTAATCAAAAACGAAACCGTTGGGAATCAAAGTGATGTTAATATGAAAAGAGGCAGCAGAGATCTGATAGGATAACACCCGATAAAAAAGGAGGGAATTGGGGGATAACCAAAATGAATTGCATTTTAACGAAATATTAATTATCTTAGTGCCTTGTTAAGTCTTTGTTATAGTCACTATTATTGGGTGGGAAGACGTTTTGATAACAATCAGTTCGGCAGTGCCCCTCTCTCATTTCTTTGCTTCTGTCAGTTCTACAGGAGCGAGATTAACTAATACCCTCCGTGTCAATATAAAACTTGGGCGATCTGAATTAAGTAATCTTAGTGTATATAGGGTCAGCATACGATTAGATGAGGGCTGCATCACTACGTGGATGTGTGGAAGGGGGTAGACAAACCTGTCATTTTTTTCTCTCTTTATGAATGAAAAATGTTTAGTATAAAGCGCCTAAAGTTAATTATTTTGCAATCACGTAAAACAGCTTGGGTCCTTAGCCGTGGCTCCATTACAGATGGCCCCATCGATGCCGATGAAAATCCAGCTTATCTTGTATTGTCTTCACTTAAATGTAAAAACGATAATTCATCAACATCTCCGTTGTACTTCGCGAGCCAATATGAGGCAATTTGCAATTGGACACTAGCCCTCTTCGTATAAATGAGAATGAATATTATGTATTTTGTCCAGTCTACCCCTGTTCTTTTTAATTGTTGTAGGCTTTTCTGTAGCTCCACAACTAAAGCCACGAACTGTTCGAGGGAAAAGAAATATCTAAATAGATTTACTACTTTCTACCTTATATATTACTTTATATACATTACTTTCTTCCTTATTTTATTGAACTGGTCGAATAATCTTATGTAGTGAGGGAGCCGAATGATCTTATTGCTGTCAGCGGTAACCTCGGAACCTTCAGTATGAATTTTGAAATCATAATCCTGAATGTTTTCTTCCCACCGGGGAGATTTCCATCATAATTTACCAAATTACTTTAATAAACTTCCTTTTTCCCCACAAAAGTTTTGCAAAAATATGGCGGATCACATTTAAAATAGGTACGTCCAATTCCTAAATCAGATTTTTCTGCGAATAGTTCCTCCCGTTCTTTGCCGTATTATTTGTAGCAAAACAAATAAAACAAAATTTCCCGGCTTTTCTGTCAGCAGTCACCCACCACCAGTCGAATGAAAAAGTTTTCTTAAGCTTGAACCTCGCGATGACATCAATCTCTTATCTCATATATACATGAGCGCTAACTGTTGAGATAGATGCATGACCAGCTCATTCACGGGACGATGGGGATGCAGGCGTCGCGTTCCTGCTCCACACGAAAAAGGGACAAAGAGCCAGCCGAGCCGAGGTCCGCACGGAAGATACGTAACATCCCCAGCCAGCCACACTGGAGGGCGAGGGAAAAGCAAAAATTTCCATTGTTTCCACACTCGTGGGGGAGTTCCGGACACGTTCTCCCGAGGGGGGTGGGGACGCACCGATCGCCCGGGCACAGGACGAAACAAACCCTCGAAGCGCGCCTCTAAATTGATACGATTATCGCGGATGCCGCGTCGACAATGGACGCGCCAGCGGACGGATGAGTTATTTTGAGCGCGCGAGCCAGGCCCGTCTAACGTCCCCATCCCTCAAAAACAAGCCGTCCCGCCATGGTAGCCGCTCTCTCATGGTGTAAAAGAAGGGTTAGATTGGGGGAGGGGGAGGGTTGGGTATGATCGGGGAAGGTTCTGATCGCGAAGCCGAGGATGAGTCGTAGCCTTCGAAATATACAGGCCTGAACACCCGAATTTCGATCGCCATCTGTTTGTAAATAGTAGGACTGTACTTTCCAATGCCTTAACAGAGCTAAGTGGAAAAAACTCGAATTGAAAGTCGTTATGGCACGTAAAACTTCGTTCGTACCGTAAATTTTCTTCAAATAAGATAATGAATCGTCAATGGTAGCTACAGAATTCTTAAACCGCTGGAATGTGTTGAACAGTATAACGACACGAAATCTTAGGACGCCGATTGCAGGTGAAAAGATTTGCTTTGACGACTTATCAAGATCACATGCCTCTCAAATATATAGCTCATTGCGCATCATTAAAGCAGCAGTCCGTTGTGTTGCGGAGGAAATCATTTAAACAGGTACATCAATAATTGAAAAGTAGGTAGCGATTGACTCGTACTATTTTAAACTAAGAACTTCTATCTCCTCTTAAACTCGTTGATCGCATACAATAGAGAAGCCAATTTAAGTCTTTATCATCTCTCCGATTACTTTGTGTCAAACTGTCTTTTATTGAATCATATTTGGTTAACGTATTCATCAATCAAGAATGTTAAATTTATCAATCAAGAATTTTTATCAAAACAACTAATTACCAAATAATAAGTATGTTGCACTATAAGAAGAGCACTGAAGGGAAAAACTGCAAAAGTAACTCAGATAAAATTTTACACAAAAATGGCTGTCCCCACTTAACAAAACGGATCAGAAGCTTGGACACTTAGAATAAGAGACAAAACAAATTGAAACGTCAGAAATAAAATTCCTTAGACCTGTGAAAGGCTGTACACGCCTGGACCATATAAAAATTAAAAAAAGCAAGAATTAGAAGTACAACCAGTAACAGAAGTAGCAAAAAAATTATAAAGAAAGATGGAAAGAACATGTTGAGCGCGCATCCCTCTAGAAAGGATTCCCAGAAAGGTTTTAGAGTATAAACCTTTCAGGAGAAGAAGTGTTGGGAGGCCGAGATTACGATGGTGAAGCCGGAACAGGCAAATTGCCTAAACCTGGAAAGGAGGAAGAAGAAGAAGAATGTGATGGGCATACAGTTACTAATGTTTCAAAAGTTTTCTTAATGATTGCATTCATTCATTCATTCATTACAGTAATCTACCGGTTAGAGGTAGGTTGTGATGAAAGTCAGAGAATATCCAACGAACTCTTACACGTACTGTGCCCTTTCTACCTCTTGTATTTCTTTCTTCATCTCAGCATAAGTCCTACCTTTCTTCATCCCGTCCATAAAACCGATTCTCTTCCTTCCTCTTCCCCGCTTACCCAACATCCTTCCCTCTATCACGACCTTCAGCAAACCATCGTCCCTCATCACCGCTTCCACCCACCTACCCTGCCTTCCCCTAATCTCATCTATAAGTTTCCTCTCCTCGCCCACCATGTCAAGCACTTCATCATTTGTCTTCCTTTCCGTCCAACGCACCTTCTCCATCCTCCTCCACACCCACATCTCAAAAGCCTTCAGCCTATTTTCGTCTTCCTTTCTCAAGGTCCACGTTTCCGCCCCATACAACGCCACACTCCATATCAAGCTCTTTACTAGCCTCTTTTTTACATCCTTACTTAAGGTCCCCGTCATCAGCTCCCTTCTATTATTGAACGCTTCCTTCGCTAGCGCTATTCTCCTCCTAATGTCTTTTCTACTATGTCCTCTTTCTTCTAGCGTACTACCCAAGTAATTAAATTGTTCAACTTGCTCCAGTTTGTGACTTCCTACTCTTATCACCAGCTTCGCTTTCTTTGTCCTACAGAATCTCATTACTTTTGTTTTCCTATTATTTATCTTCATTCCGTATTTCTCACACTGCTTTTCCAGTGCATCTACTAAAGTTTGCAGTCCTTTCGATGACCGACTCACCAACGCCTGGTCGTCTGCGAATCTAACCGACTTTATCCACTGGCCTCCTACTTTCATTCCCACGTCTAGCTCATCTCATGCCTCTCTTACCATTTCCTCAGCATAGATGTTAAAAAAAGACAGTAAAGAAATGATTGCATGAAATTTAAAAAATAAAATTCGATAAAATATTGCTAGTTTTCCGAAATGCATATGTACTTATTGTTATTAAATGAAAAGTGGCCATTATAATGCGGCACATGTTATAAATAATTGCCTAACTTTTTGAAAAAAGATATTCAATAAAAAGATCACAGCAAGCCATTTCCACGATTTTCCCAGGACTACTAAATAAAAGTGGGGGGCGGAAGAGTTACGGTCTGTTCATCTCCGAGTCTGCGGTCGAGCGCGCGAAATTCAACGATTCGGCGGGCTCATTTATCGCGTCGTATTAATGCGTTCTTGAGCGCAAGCTTCATTGTCGCGGAAATGTTCGACCAGAGAGAGGGAGAGAGAGACAGTAGGCTTCCCTGTCCACCGATAGAGCCACCCCAATTCCGCAGGGGGTGACAAAGAGACGGTAGGGCGGGCGAGAAGAGTTGATTAACCGATCTCCGAAACCGAACAGAGAGTGGGATACACATCCAACTCTCCCGAAAGAAACAAATTCGATCACTCGTCCGCAATTTTACTCGAGCAAAAGAGAATCCGTCCCGCCAACAGCGAAATGCCTTACGCTTCGGCGTTTTCCTTCGCCAGGTCATCCAGGTCAGGTCTTCTTTCCACTACTGTCGCCACGTAAATCACGATGCGTCCAGATTAATCAATGTGGACAAATGTGGTAGAAAATCTCTCGGGTTTTCAACCGGTTAAGGTTCTCCATTTATTTCCATACATAGCAAATTATGATGAGAACCCAAAAGGAAGGAAGAAAGAGGTAAAAAATGTTGGATTCACCTTTCATTCATTTTACTGTATCATAAATGTCTATTGTGTTTGTCATAAATCAGATAAGCTTATAAAACTATGCTTTATATATGTAGTACTGTATTAAGGTAAACTTGGAATATTATTAGGATGTTGTAATATATTACAATAAGCAGCAAGAGATTCAATCATCGCGTTCTTCTAGTCGAGTACTTGTTATCGTAATCTCTGGAGCGGATTTCCTTTTCTCTCCAGGTTTATAAAACGGGACTTAACTAGAGGAGTAGGACGCTTTGCTGATAATAGAGTGAGAAAATGAAGCCTTTCAGGAGGAGTAGCTCACAAAAGCTAGGCCATGAAACGTGTTGGATACCTAGCAGGCAACGCATTCCGGATTATGATGAAGCCCTGGGGTGGATGAAACTATTCCGCCCCAGGTACAACAAAGCACACCCTTTATGCCGACACAGGATATCAACTTCGATCAAACACAACATCAATCCTTAACGCCAGGGCGAACTACTGGCCGATCCGTCAGCTAAAAATACAAGTACCACGGATGAAAGATTCACGCTCTGATTCCCTTCGGCTTTCATCGTGCAACGAGGATAACCAGATGAATGTGATCCTGCATGATAATGGGTTTTATCGGATGCAAAAGATACGTAATGTGAATTACAATGCAATTTCGCATCACGATGTCGCACACGGAGGAAAAGGGCATGAATTTACATAGGGCGATCATCCATTTACAATACCTACCCCTATGCTGGTAGGAAGTAAAGAGTTTCAGGTGATGAAGATACACATAGTAAGAATCGATAACCGAATAATAATAATCCGATAATCGAATCGATACATTTTTTTATTATCTATACATAATGTCGATATGAAACCGAAATGAATAAGGGTTGATAAATTCAGAGTACCATAAAAACCCTGGCATCGCCAGGTCCTAAACGTTAAACGCTGTCTGGATGCGATGCCACTCGTTTATTTCATCAAGACTATGTACTAACACGTGAGGTCATTCAATTCACAATGCGATGGTAAAAATGTACAGAGACTACATCAAAAGGAGAATCGACTCGGATAAAGCAAATATAGACGGAAAATTAATCTTTAGAAGGTCAGTAACTACACGGATAAGAAAGCTGATAGTAACCTCCCTCTCCCCTGTGCATATCTGGAAGGTATACAATGCGCTAGTTTCCCAGGAACTTCAGTAGCCCTATTCTGGCGAAATTAACCAACATTAAGTGCCTTCCCCGTAGGCCTTCAATAACCGTTTTCAAGGGTAAAACGACCAGTAGGTATCGTTTGGTATCCAGGGGAAGCATCTGTTCCCTCAGGCCATCACTTCGACGAAACTAAAATCGATATAACATGTCGTACGCTCCGTGATCGTCGATAGGCGGAAATGTCGACATTTTTTGCAGCTCCTTGAGGCACTGGAGGTGGTATTCTAGAAATCTAGACATTGTCAGTCATTTATCGGAAAGCATCTGTAGAGCGTCATTTTCAACTAGAATGAAAATCAACTTAAGACTGTTGGTGGATTAGTTGAAAATCAGCGAAAGACAGAGAGAGGGAGGTCATTATTTATTCAACTATTAATCTCCGATTATACATCGGAAAATGCTCACCACGACTGAAAGATGCAAAAAAATATGTGAAAATACAAAGCGGTTTTTAAGAAAACCTCCGGGAGAAATATCAACATAATTATTTGTTTTGTTATAGTTATTATGCATTTGTTTTGAATCTGATTATTTCATGGAATATTTATACCGCCCCAATATGAATAATTACAAGCCTGGTGTCACCAACAATAACAATCCTTGCAGTAAATGGTTAAATTAACTAAAATATGTGGATTTGAAGAGGCCTTTGGAACATAGGAATCAACAAAAAGTGAACAAGCCCCGTCGAAAACCGCAGACGGTCGATTAAATATGGAAGCATTTCAATGGAGGGTAAAACAAAATGGAAATAAAAAATCGTAAAGACAAAGGTAAAGGTATTTGTCACTTTGAATGCACCGCATAAGTGAAGAGAAACCTTCGCAATATTTGCGAAACCTTCGCATATATTACGATAGAATATTCTGCTTCTACTGGTCACTTAAACAATTAATACCCGTATGCAACACTTTTAACTTAAAATTCAAATGGTTTAATCTCCACTGAGCCACCATCAGTATCGGAATCTGTTGAGAAAACTACGGTTCAACTAGGCTCAAATATCAGGAGTATTTTTTAGCCCTCATGCCTCCCTTATAAAATTAGACTCCATGCTCTCAGTATGGAAAATTTACGTAACTGAAAACGAGAAACGTGGAAGTTTTGGCTTTTCGCTCGTTTGACGGTCCCGAATGAACCAATCTTAACGCGGTCGAGACCTAAAATCGAATCATTAACTAAAGACATAGATCCCGCGAATTAACAACGTCGGATGGGAAAATACATAGGACTGCACCGGACAATTACCGTGCGATATAAATTCGCTTGAGGTTTGGCAAGGAAATCTAATGCGCTTATCACTGAACCGAGTCCCGAACGCAGAAAACTAACGAGCAAACGGCGATTCCGTTCAGTCATATATTCCGGATTACTGCCCGTTGCATTCGGCATTAAATCGATTTACAAACATGGATGATCCCCACCCCCCCTCAACATTTCGAATATAAGGTCGCTTACCACGTATCCCCCATTACCCCCATCCTACTCGATTTGATTGTCTTTGCACTCTCATATAGTACGGGACCGTGAGAGTTCAGGGCATCCTTGGAGAGCAAATTGGCGGAACTCTTCTGCAGGCGGGTGAAGCGCTTAATGAGGGACACCCAGACAACCTGCTCGAATGCGCAAATAAAGCACTGATTCCCGAAATCACTGCATAAGTAATATCGAATCGACATTTTATCTCGTTTCCCCCAACTCATGAACGGATGCACACGCTGTACATGTTTACTTTCGGTTTAATTGATTCCGACTGCGTTTTCGGGATGGATATGGGAGGGGGGGCTTTGATAAGAGGCGGGGACCCACCCCCCATCGCGTAGAGAGCCGTTAAGTGGTTTTCCGCATGGGCAAGGCAAACCAAGCGTCGTTTCTAACGACCGATTAATTATTTAAAGTCTGCGGAAATTCGCCAAAGGTCGCGGTGAGGCATTATCGATGCCGCGGAACGCATTCGAATATCCTAATACGGCAATTCCGTGTCAAATGAGCAAATAAACAGGAGAGGGAGAGGGGGGAGGTACGGATTATAAAGCAATCAGATGTTACGGATATGCATAGAGGGAGTGCATCCCGAAAATCACTTTCCTCTAAAACCTCATCCAGCTTAATTCCTCGCAGTGGCGACCTAAGTGCGCGGTCAATCGAAGAGATAAAATCGTCGGAAAGAACTGTAATCAAGCTGATGAATCGGAATGGACCATAATAACACGGCCGTCAGTAAGCATGACGATTCACAGGAGAGTGTGCATGCGATGCAATCAACACTGGAAATAATTCGCAAAAGTTCAAACGTAATTTCCCCACCCTGATCCCGCGATCGAGCATCTGTACTCAAATATTGCAAGTCGATGACTTGAGTCTGAAAAGCGTTACCTATTCTAAGAAATTTTGAAAGGAAAAAAGTTCGTCGAAAACTAAACAAAATAGGAAAACCTAAAAATACTGAAGGAGATAGACTACCTTAACAGGGAACTATGTATGAGCCGTTGATTTTTTAAGTGGGGCAAGTCCATTTTGTTAAAAAAAAGAGATACAGCAAATTTTCATTAGCAATCATCTTAAAATTTCTGTTTTTAATCAATTCACCATCATATCTAGACATATAATTTACACTATTACTTATAGATATCATTGTGAATTGATTAAAAAAGGAAATTTTAAATGAATTTCTAATGAAAAATAGCTGTAACATTTCGTTACGTCTTAGTTTACGTTGCATGAAAAATCGTTACGTTTTAGCAAAAAATGTCGGAATTTCAATCGGAATACAAGATTCGATTGAAGGATTAAGAATCTTTATTTTATTTTATTTTATTTCTTTTGGTATCTTTCCCAATAACAGAAAACCACCATTTCTAATTTAATTTTTCAAATAAAAAAAGGTGTGTAGCCAAATGAAGATTCAGCTACACGTGTATTTTTTATTTGAAAGTTACTGACATATACACATCGGTGATTCTTATAGTAGATGGATAAGCAAGAAAAATTAAGGATGATAATACATATTTTGGAGAACATGAGCGATAGATAAATCATAATTATAACGAATAAAATGAATTAACGTTAACCGTGTCGTATGTTAATCTTCGTAATATTTCTAGCTAATTGAAAGTCGATCATTTCTAAGCGTGATCCCTGATGCGTCGTAATTTTTTAGATTTAAGAAACTAACACTACCGTTGATACACTAAACAAAAAATATTCCGTGATTAAATCCATGATTGAGAAAACCACACACTCTAGCCATGACCTTACTGACTTTGAAATATAATGGCAGGATAGTGACCAACGAACATACAACGCGATTAATGGAATCAAGCAGAGGGTCACAGATTTAAAAAAATTAAAAAGTAAAAAAGTAATGAAAGGGCTTTGTTTTTCTTATAGTGCTCAGAATATTATGACCACGCCGCATCACCGAATCAATGAAATAATGATCATCCAAATTCACTCGAGATATTTCCCAACCTATAGAAACCTACAGTAATTCGGTGAATTAGGGCGAATAAGCACCCCAGAAAATGAGGATCATGAATACCCATGACATTCCATTTTAGCTCGCTCTGGCTTCAATTAAATCTCAAAATCAAAATTTGCCTTTAAGAAACAGAACAAAAGCATGCTAGTAGAAAATAAACTAAAAATTGCAGAGGAGTATTGGGATATGATCTATCAATACCGTGACAGACGTGCGTTGAAGGCTGCATGTTATTCAAGGATACATGAAAACGGATGACTTCCTTCAAATTGTGGCAACATCACGAGGCAAAGGCAAGAATTCGTCTCTGGGGGGGTGGGGTCTAGAATATTTTTGGTAGGTCTGTGCCCAGACCAGTGGGGATCACCCGGAGAAATTTTGAAAATTGTAACAACAATATTGAATTTTAAGGCTCTCCTTGAAGTATTGAAAGATATGTATGTATTTTTCTAATTTTTGTATATATTAATTCTGGTACCCTCAACAAAGTTGCTTCTGGGTGGGGGGTCCGCTTCCACGTCCCCCCCCCCACGCCCGAAAGGTTGTAATGTAAGTACTCATATAAGGAGAAAACCTAAAGAATGTGACTTGCCACAAAGCTTGGGGCGCCCTAAATGAGATTCGTGAACCACACGCCTCAAGCATTACAGAACCCTCAAGAAAAACAGTACGAAATAGCATTTGACACTGAGCCCCAGCAATTGCTACGTCCACCTTCTCACAGCTCAGTAGCGGTCATCAACGCTGAACGAAAAATGAGAAGCACGAGATAAAATACCGTGAAAACTTTCGACATAGTTTTACTCGAAAATGGGAAATTTCCCAGGTTTCGGGGAGATAAATTACGGCCTGTTGTTATCTAAGGTCTGAGACTTTAAGGGATAATGCAACATTAGTTCGGAGAATGGGCGTGTCAGCAACCGGGAATACATAAATTAACCCCTGATAAATACCTACTACTCCGAAAATGCGCCATAAATTTTTTAAATGAAGGGGTCATTTAAACGAAGAGCAGGAAACTTCGCATTGTAACTGCAACCCACGCAGGGTACACGACAACAATTCTTTTTTTTTATCTTACGGCACTGGACACGCACGCGAGTTTGAAAAAAATCATATATATGCGGTCAGGAGGACGCATGAAATTCATTCCATTCACCGACAGCCGCTTAATCCACGGAAACAGTGCCCCGGCCGCAAATTGCTAGATCCAGAACTGCAAACCCCAGAGCCAGATCAGCAATTTTGCCCACAAAATGAGGGGAAGGCCGATGGAAGGACGGAGAAGGAGGGCTGGCTCCCATTATATCCCCGGTGAGAGAGCGTTCCACACGACTCACACCCACTCCAAACACACCGAAAACAGGACGAATGGAAATCCGCCTATTTAAATTGAGTTCGAATCTCTCTCACTCACGGCGGTCGGGGAAGGAAGAAAAGAGAATAGGGAGCAGTTTGGGAAAACGAGGGTGGGTGAGAGAGGATAGAGGGTTCTAGAGTGCCCCGTAAATTGTTGGGGCAAAAGGGTAGGGGGTTTGGGAGAACCCTACGAGCTAGGTCAGTCGTAGAGGCAGTAAGGGTGAGGATGTACGGCGATGTGTGAGTGTTGAATAGGGCAAAAGGCGGGGAGGAGAGGAGGTGAAAACTGGAAGCAATGAATGAACGGAAGGAAGGATAAGTGGACTGGGTTAGCGGAGGGGGTAGGAGGGTAAGGGAACAACAGATCCAGATAGGGTGGGAGAGACAAAGAGAGAGAGAGGGAAGAATTGAGGCGTGGAGGGGGTTAGATAAGGGAAGCATGGGTGGATGGGGTAGGCGAGGCAGAGATCCAATAACTTCGCCAAGGCAACGGATTAATGAGTGTTCTGGAATTCCTGCGATTCTGAAAACGACCGCTCCGGGCATTGACGAATACAATCACTGGCTCCGGAGCCGGTCGAGCTGGGAGGCAACGAGGAATAGGGGAGGGGAGAATGCCAGGGGAAGGACAGCATTAGGGCCGGCATAGGGAGGGGAGGACAGGGAGAAAGAGAGTCACAAATTGGTGGGAGGAGAGATGCATCAGGGACGCGCGCTAAGGGCAGACGATGTGCGCTTGTGGTGTGAGGAAGGGTTAGGTGGCGACAGGCGCGGGAAAGGTTTACGATTACGGCGATTTTCAAAGGCCAATATGACTAGTGCGCGAAATGCGTTATTCGGGCGAGTCGTCCCCAAAATTCTGTACCACACCGAAAACATCTTCCGAACGAGCGCGAACCAGGACGGGGAAGGGATTTGGGACGACAGGGCGGGGGAATGGAGAAGAGGGGGGTTTCGGTGAGAGGATACAGAGATGGGGAAAGGGTAGGGACTTTTCAAAATGTGACCCGCGGAACGCCCGTGGTCCGTTGGAAAATTTACAGCGGGGATGCGAGTTAGGGGAGCAGAGACTTTTGAGAGCCCTTCCATACACGCGGATAAAATGCCACGGACTAAATCAAGCGGCCCCGGAAACACATTTTGCGGAGGCGGCATTCTGGTTCGCCCAGAGAAATTTCCACCATCAATCATATGAGCACGCAGGGCGCTGACTAAAATGGTCGGCGACGCTAAACTCAAAATTAATTGGTCCTCTTCCATTTTCTCGGTGGAATGTAAAAAAATCTAATACATCCGCGATATATTTATACATGATTAATACAAGGTTAGATATAAGTATCTATTATGAAACAAATTATAACAAAACTGCTGGCGTCCGATACCACATAGTACCTATTTGCGAATCTTCGTGAGACAGTTACAACTCGTATCGATTAAATATTAGTGTACACTTACAAATGTATAATTATTTCCTGGATTTGTAATGCATGCAATTGTATATTATTGCACATTATGTGTGTATGTGATTGTACATTATGCATTTGTGTCATTATATTTTACTCTAAAGGGAAAGAGAAATAATGAATTGTATTTCATTCTACCAGAGACCGCATATAACTTGGAACTGTAGGAAATATTACACAAGAAAGTTAAAAGGTCTTCATTGGAAACTCAAGAAAATACATAATTATCCATTAATTTGGAAGTGGAAGTTTGGAGGCATGATGAATAAAAACATCCATTCCAGCCAGTGCAGTCTTTAGGACCGGGCCCGGGCCCTGGGGCCTCGGGGTATTAAGGGGCCACGAGGTATCAACCTTAGTCAAAAAGTACCAAACTTGATTTTCAGACTTGAAAAAACTTTCTTTTATACTTTGAACTTAATAGTTGCCAAAACCACTGAGAGCGTTTCACAAGCTACCTCATTTTTTTAGTCCAGAAAATTTAAACATTTTTTCTACGTCAACTCGTAGATGGCAAAAATTACGTACAAGCTTAGGGCCAGAAAATAAAGTTGTTAATACATTATCTTATACTCTATGGTCAGCTTGATTTGATGCCGTATCTGCTTTCTACCAAGGTTATGAAAACATTATTGCAGCTCTGAATGATATATCTGAGGAAGCTACACAAAGAAATTACACTAAAATTGAAGCTAAATCAATTTTAGAGCAAATGAAAAAAGTTGAAAATATCTTCATGAATATCTCCAGATCAATGATACAAGCAAATGATTACAAAAGGAAAATTTAGATTTATACATCGCATTCAGCCTCTTAAAGTCCCTAGGAATTTATTTTTCGAGCTTGAGAGAAAAGTTTATTTTTTTAAAGAAAGCCAAAGATTTAACCAACATATGCGAAACCAAAAACTAGAAAGATATCCAGAAATCCAACGAGAAACGCGAGGTTAACTCGCTTTGAGGGTCCAAGAAGTAATACGCAGTTTTATAAAAAAGAAAATTTGAAAAATAATATTTTATAACCAGTGATCGATTCTCTTTGTTTCAATTTAAATATAATAGAGAGGCAAAATACGTGTGAAAAACTTGCCAAACATTTGACAAAGACATTTCTGCTGAAAATTTAATATCAAAACCTTACATTGCAAACATTATCTTAGTGAAAATTTAAAAAAATAAAGTGTTATTAATTTAAAAATGATATTTGCAATTAAAAAAGATTGTTTAAGTAGCACTTTTGCCAATATTGAAATTAGTTTTAGAATATTTTTGAGCCTTATGATAACAAATTTCAATGGTAAATGTTCGTTTACAAAATTAAAATTATCGAAAAATGATCTACAATGTCCATGACTCAATCAAGATTAAATCATTTGGCTTTAATGAGCATAGAATCAGATTTACTCCATTTAAATAACTTCGAAGATAACATTGCTGATTTTGCAGATAAAAAATCACGAAGAAAAATTTTGTAAAAGTTTGTCTGATATTTAAGCAATGGCATTTGAAAATATATAGTAGGTCTTGTGACTATGAATAGTGAAAAAATATTAATGATAGTATTGAATTTTTATTTGGCTTAGCAATCTAAAAAAATAATTCAACTGTGTATCTTTTGTAATTATCTGAAATGAATTGTTTATGCTGCCCTTAAAAGGGCCACCCACTATCTTGGGCCCAGGGGCCTCTCGATCCAAAAGACGGCCCTGATTCCAGCAAAGTTATATACAGGGACTTACTCAACTAAAAATCAGAAATATCACGAGTGAAATTGAGCTAGAGGCAGTATTTAGAAGTAAATAGAAGACGCATGTACATTTCCTCATTTATTACCAAAAATAAATATCATTAGATACATTTTAGGTACAAAATGTCACCACGGACCGCAACCTGAAAACGCCAAGCCCTTTACTATTCTAATTTTGCGAGTTTAACGAATATCTACGATTATTAAGATTTTTTGAAAGAAATAGTATCATCCAAAAACATTTGCTACATCATTCCTACCCAATGGCCAGAGAATCGGCTGCCCACGCGCGTTTGGGGAGTACATAATACCCACATAGCACAAATATTCCCTCATTGACCACCTCCCACATTCGAAAATAACCTCTAACTTCAAAATACCTACGACCATAAGAATGTCAATGTCCTAATGCGGTGAGCTCTGTATTTGTATATTTCATTGCATTGTGATGGCGAGCTGCCGAGAATCATGGAAAAGGAGAATTCGGCATACTATTCCACATTCCTCTTGCAATATTCAATCCATATAATGGAGAAATATCCATCTAGTCTACATAAAAAGACATAGAGATACTGAAAACAGAGGGAATGAGGAGGTAAGTAGTATTAATTGAAAAAATTTAGACAAGACTTCAAATATAGAATATCGTATTGACTCAACCGCACATGTCTTTTGAACCGTTTTCCGAGCTATATTATAATTAGGTTCCGGATAAAAATAACAGAACAAGGATGACTATGGCCACTTCACAGTAGTTGGCATTTGCGCCCAAATATATACGATAGAGATACGATTAGGGATATACGATATGGATAAGGAGATCAGATTTGTATTTTTGACTGACCAGACCACACAAGAATATCGCGCCGTCACCGCCGTCGCGCAAAACATTATCATCATAATCTCCCGGGCGCGTTCCGACGAAAGAGCAAACACAGCGGTAACCATAACCACCCTATGGTGCCCGTATGTAGGCAGATTATATGAAGAAACGACCGAAAAGTGAGGTAATTTTCGCGACATCAAAAATAGGTGGGTCAGTAGGCAATGAATAACATAATTAGTTGAACTAGGTAGGTGATGAGTATGATTATTTGGGGAACAGAGGAAGGGTGGCGAGAAACCTGGCGATACCATTTGCCAACTCTTAACGCTCTTGCTGCTGAGATTTAAATTCAACTACTTGAAAAGAACGCTGAGTATTATTTTTGGAATATTTAACGAATAAAAAAAGAATTTTGAATACCAACAGCAACCACGCCCATCAGCCTGAAAACATTGTCCTGATCTTCATCTTGGTGAAAAAAGTAAAACATTATTTAGTCTACAAAATTACCAAGATAGTATTTTTTTTAATTGTCAAGTTTCGTACACTTTAAGCTTGAAATACGTTAGTGGACGCGAGCGCCATTTCCAGAGAATGCCGCTCACGATTTCAAAATGAAACCCATTCGTCATAGAAACCTGATTCTTGTGTCATGTCATAGTTTTGCTATCTTGAAGTTTTGTTAAATGTCTTTTTTGTTAAAACTGAGAGATATAGCGGTATTTAGCATTTTTCAGGTCAGACCCAGGTCCATATCCTCCTTATCGCCCTTTTTGGAAAATGGCAAGACATTAAATTTAATTACTTTTTTACGGTTTTTTCCTGAGCACTATTTGCATTGAAAATGCAAATGGTTTAAACAAAACAAGAAAGAAATTGTGAAAATGTTTTGGAAAATAATTAAAAGACTAATTTGCATTAAAATGAATAATTTTTTGTGCCAAAATAATTTCACGAATGATAGTTGATAGGAATCTAGTTTTAAGCCTCAAAAAGATTAGCCCTCAATTTGTATTGCAGTTGAAGTTTATTCGAAACGGACATCTGAAGGTCTGTTATTCTTACAAAGTCTGATAATTCTCCTCACGCCTATATCTAAGTTAAGTTTTGACAGACAACGAGCAGGTAATGAGAAAATAATCTAAAAGTTAGCTTCAGGCTTTATATTGTTGAACTGCTGCGCAAGAAATAATATTTCACTTTGTACATGACTCTTTTTATTGATGCCAATCATGGCTTCGACATACAGTGTCATTGTCACCTCTATAATGACATTTTATGTCGAAATCACCATTGGCAACAGTGAAAAGTCTGGAATTTACAAGGCGAGAAATTATTATAAACAAACAATGCAGTACCTGTGCAACAAACAATGTATCTGTACCGTTTTGTTCCATCCAGTCCTCCCAACTACACTGGAGTTCTCCTCCCAACTACACTGGAGAAAGGGCTAGGAAGGAAGCTTTAGTTGGCGTTTGGTTTTTAAGGAATGAACGTTCATGTAGTGAATTTTTTCTTGTGAGATTTGAGGAACAATAGCTCAATCTTCGACCTCTACAGCAACAATGAGCAAGAGTTCACGACAAAAAGATAAGATTTTTTTAAAATTAGCCACATGTCTTATCAAATGAATGGCAGTAAGTTGCTATCTAACTCTCAAGTTTTACGTAGTTTATTTTATAATATGCGGCAAGTGAAATTGAACACCAGAGAATTTCCCAGACTTACAATACAGGAGGTACTACTTTTTTGGGAGGTAGCTAAAATATCGACCAGACACATGAAATATTTTGTGGCAAAGATTGAACAAAATTTATGAAAGAAAATGAAAATGAATGAAATAACTGGAATAAAAAATGAAAATATTAGGCATAAAATTATTGATCTGGACCAAATTTTAAGTTTACTAACTGAAAAATAAAAAAATCGACAGCCCAGGGATGATTATAAAGAATTCATACAGCTTTGTTTAATTCTTTTAGGTCGTATTCCTCCAAAAGACATTTCTTTCAGAGTACCTTATGCTATTCATCGTGCCAGATAGATAGCAAAGACAAATTATTATTCTTTCAAAATATATAACAGGGATCGATTTTCATTAACTGATTTAGAGAAAAAAGCTATATAAGATATTTGTTTATTTATAATCAATATTTATGAAAAAGTGTGGTTCAACGCCCACAAACCAAATTTAGCCTCAAATCAAGACCTACAACTATTAAAATCGTCTGTTGAAGTGAGGAAAATTGACAAAGAGGTTGCAGGCAAGGTACCTACTGTCTAAAATGATAAACCATCTGTGGTATCTCATCTCAGAGCAAGTGGAATTTTCAGTTTTCGATGTTACTTTGGGAAAAAGTATCAACACAAGAATGGTTAGAAAATTATTGTGTCCAGATGAAAAAGAAGATAATGATTGTGCTGACAGGGATATAAAACCAACACTAAGTCTTGCACAAGTTGATCATTTATTGTACAAAGAAGTAGACGTTTTTGTTTCTTCTCGAACTCTAAATTGTTTTAGAGATTTGAAATAAGTTCAGAATTTTTAAATACTGATCCCAAGGAATTGTGAGAAAATCAGCCTTATTTAAAAACCACAAAAATGTGAGTGGATTAAAGGTTGTAAATGACACCGCTGAAAGGGGGGTAAAATTAACACAAGATTTCAATTCCTGTTTGACGAAAGACGAAGAAAAACGTCAGTTTCTGTTACAAATTGTATCTGAATGCAGACAAATATTTCCAGGCTCTTCAAAAGCCACCAATCTAATCTATTACCTGTACCAACTCCATCTAATAATTGTAAATAATTATCATCGCTTCTTCCATTTCGACATTATTTGTTCTCACTTTTACACCTTACTTGCGCTTCTTTGCCCATAATGCGTCCATTTCCAATTTGGATTGTACTACATAGGTATATCATTTTAAGCACCCATAAATAAACCCTTTATAACGTATAAAATGATAAAAAAGAAAGAGGCACTCCGGGAGTGCCGACAGAAGTGAAAACTTGAAATAACGTGAGCATTTTTGAATGTAGGGAATAATTTCTAATGAAGTGTTTTATTAATCAGTAGAAAGTAGTTTCATGTATGTAATAAATAAAATATTCATTTATTGCGCTATTGTACACAATTATTTTACATAAAAATTGTACACTTCAGAATAATCAACTTTCATCCATTATTTCAACAACTCTTTCATCATCACCGCCATCATCATCGGCAATATCTAAAACTGATACAATAGGCTTATGGTAACTAAAGTAAGAAATGAATAATTTTGATTCGAATTTGCTTAAATGTCTTGTAAATACTGCATCAATAGTAGTTTTATATTTCGTTGCGCCAAGATTGCGATCATTAGACATCGTTAAACCAAACTCACTATTTAAAAATTCAATCAATGGTAGATTTTTATCGTCTGCAAAGTTTATGTTTATGTATATATGAATAAGCTACTCAAATTGAACGTATTAAAAGAAATTGAGTTATATTGTACTAACCTTCACTATTCTTGTATCGAGTACACTCTCCTGCACGAGTATGGACTATTATATTATCCGGCACAATATTTGTAGCAACCCAAATTGAATGAACTAAACCGTATATTAGATATAAATAATGTAATATGAATAAAATTATAATATAGTTTATTTGACGGTGACGGTGATGCGAGTCCAATGGTTTTTACCCATCCACAAGTACTGTGTATATAGCGAGTATACTGTGTATATACAGAATATACAATTATACATATATTTAGCAGCAGTGACGGTGACGCGAGTCCAATGGCTTTTACCATAGAGTAGTTTACTCTGTGCTTTTACCCATCCACAAAAGTGTACATACAGAATATACAATTACACATATATTTAGTAGCGGTGATGGTGACAGTGACGGTGATGCGAGTCCAATGGTTTGTACCCATCCACAAGTACTGTGTATATAGCGAGTATACTGTGTATATACAGAATATACATAATTATACATATATGTAGTAGCGGTGACGGTGACGCGAGTCCAATGTCTTTTACCCATCTACAATAGTGCTCAACGCGACATAAGAAGTTTTCACTTAAAAAAGAAAGCAAATCCTGGAAAGCAGTTGTAATTGAATGTTGAAGAGTTTTTAGGCCTTAGCATGTTAAGTCATCTTTAGGTTACAGACCACGGTCTGACCTGAAAAATGCTAAATACCGCTATATCTATTAGTTTTAACAAAAAAAGACATTTAACAAAATTTCAAGATAACAAAATTACCTATGAAATGACACAAGAATCGGGTTTTTATGACGAATGGTTTTTATTTTATAGAGGGACAACTGCGACGTTTTGCTAACACTAGCATTTTTTCCAAACTTCTACCTCAACGAAGCACAGGTTAACGTTGTCAAGTTGAGCTGAAACTTTGCCGATCACATTTTTTAGCCAATTGGCAACTTTTAGGGGGGTTCTCCGAAAAAAAATCGAAGATTGATTTCTTGTGACCACCCTAGTGCGTACCCCGGTCGATTACTACCGATATCGACCCCCACTCCAATTGAAGTCCGTGCTTACACACCGAAGAGCCACTTGCAAGCGACATGAAAGGCTACTGTCGGAGATGTAACTTCCATTCGAGTAATGCCGCCGTTACGTATCGTACATCGCATTGCATTGTTTGTCGGCCCTGGTGGCGGCGCGGCGGGGTAAAACGCCAACCCTAGGGTAGCGGGTTCGAATCCCGCCTGGTTGGGTTTTTATCACTCAGGGAATTATTGAAATGAAAAACTTTGTAAATTCTACATAATTTAACTTTAATAACGACCTAGGCTTCGTCGCTAAGCGGCAAAATCTACGTCGTTATTAAAGTTTAGTTACGTGGAGGCAGTATATAAATACCCCGATGTAGAGGCCATAAAAACTGTTTTCGGTGTTTCTGAAAAATAGATAAATATCAAATTAATTGAATCTCACTGTATCGCATATGACAAATTGCATCGCTCTGTACCGCATTGCATCGCCTTATACTCCATTGCGTCGCAATGCTTTATGTCGCATAGTTCGAACGATCAATATCGCAATGCAATATCCCCAGCCATTTAAATACTCCGCCATTAAACACCCCGATGCAAAGGGCATAGGAGTCGTTTTCGGTGGTCATGAAAAATAAATAAATATACCATTGCATCCCACTGTATCGCACATCATACATTTTATCTCCATGTATCGCTTTTCATTGCATTATATTCTAATGCGTCGCAGTGCAATATATCACATAGTTCGCACGTTCAATATCGTTGTGCGATGTCTCCGGCCATTCGCATATCACAGTGAAGGCGTCGCAAAATTGCACAGCTTTACCCTTTCCACGGACGGGAAGCCCAGCAAAGAGATAAATGAATAGAAAGAGAGAGAGAGTGTGTGAGAGAACGAGACGGGACCGGAAATGAGGGGTTGAAAGGAAAAAAAACAAGCGAAAAGCAGCGAGCGCACCGTTTCGGGAGCGACCCAATACCGGGAGAAAAATCGAGCGGACCAATGAAATCTGAAACGCAAAACACCGGACGCACACCGGCCGGCCCAGTCGGACGGGACCGGCCGGAGTTGGAACTTACCATCTCCCATTTGCACGCGTGGAATTTCGTTTCGGACGCGAAAACATTGACGCGATGATTTTTTTTATCGCCGCGCGAAAATGGAAGGTCAACAAACACACCGGATTCAATTCCAATCAAACAAATTCACTCCTCTCTCACTCCCGAGCAAAGTCATATTCCGTCCCACGCCGACAGCGAGCCAATAAATCCGATTCCGAATACTTGATTTGGATGCTCACGTTTAATCAAATCGCTAGTTCAGAGGAACCGGACTAAGGTTTTTTTTATTCTTTTTTCAAGCGCAGGGTTTCCAAATGTTGACCGAACCGTCGAATTTAGGAGGCCAGTGCTCTTTTTGGGACTTTTCAATATTCCCGGAATAGAGAAATAAAAGCACTACTAAAGGCATTAGAGTTCAAATTATTCACAATGCCGGTGAATTTTTTTAAAGAAATTTTTGCACACGTGCCCTCCGGGAATTTGAAAAAAAAAAAAATGGATGCAACACTACGCTTACAATTACACATTGCAAGCAATGGAAAGGAAAGAAGCAATAACAGTCGTGGTCAGTGAAAAGGGATGGCATTCATTGCAATGGAAGGCATTGCAAAATATCGCTGTTATTAAGTACAGCTCGCGAAAAAAATTGAATTCTACAGTGCGTTCCACATCAAGTCGTCATAGGAGGAGTCGTCTTATAGAGATTCGTGTCCTATGTGAATCTCCGTAAGGCCGGAGATGCTATGTTGCTATTAGTATCAGAAGAATTAGTGTGAGTGCTATGCAGTACAGGTACAAACTGCAGCTCTAGAAGTATTTCCACATGCAAATATTATTCCCTTAAGTAACTTCCTTAAATGAAGCGCGTAGTTGGATATGGCTGTCTAAGTCGCCTAGAGGTCAGCATACGGGAAGTAAGTTTGGCAAAAGTGTTCTCCATAAGAACCAAACTGCCAACTTAATGCAGACCGCTCTATAGTGACTGTTTTCTACGATTCTATAATAACCGAGCTCCTCCGAAAATTAAGTTTGTGCATAACCGTGAATCAATATGCTGTAGCTCCTCATTCTGCCCTAAATTACTGCATCGCCATCAATATATAGCCAATTCTAGATTCTATCGTTCATCAAAACCAAGGCAATATCATTTCAGTGAAATTTTCAACTGGCTTCTTTATATAGAACGAATCTTATTTTTAAACTTAAACGAATTATATAGATAACGAAACGGGCTACCTTTCAATGACTCTTCTGGTGCTATAAATGTAATTTAATTCAAATGGTCTTTCTACAGCCATAGGGCCGGAATTAGCAAGTCATTTCCCTTCTCTTGATATATGCTGGCGCGTCTTGAATACCTAACTTCCTCTGGTGACACTCAGGATGCACCAACGGCTTAGCAATGTCTTGAGAAAGTTTCATGGTACGCTGCCAAATACGGAAAAATAGGTTCATTAAACGAGTCCACAATTCGCGGTGTCAAGTGTTTCCTTTCAGAGAACTCCATTTCAGCCAGTCAGGCATCTTTCTTCTGTTTCCTCGTACGTTACCAAACAACTAACCTGCCGGTGCTGACGTGGTTCGACAATCCTGATTTGTTCTCGAGAACACCTTTGGCGGTTAAAAAAGGCAAAGATGTTGAAACATTTCAAAGGTGAAGAATTTCAGTTATTTTTTACTCTTCGTTTAACGTTTTTGGTTTTCCGTACATATACGACATCCAATTTCATCTCTTTCTCCTAATGACTAGTTTCACTGTCAGCTTAGAATTTTTTTCAAATGATGATTTCCATTCAATATTTATCAATTATTCAATACTTTCCATACAAAGCAATACGTGGAAGCCCATCCAAACACCCTCAGATAAGGATACGGCAAAACGATATATTTAATACTGTATGGCTTGTACTTGACTCAATCGGTCAGTAACACGAGGAGAACTCAAAAACGAAATCAATTTTCGCATTATGAGTAATGATAGTAGTACAAGAAAAGAGTAGAGAGAGGTGTATTTAATGACCATAGTTAAAAGGAACTTCCCACTACACTACTACTGGCACATCTTCGGCAATTCGCCTCACTATTTCCTTCATTTCAATAAAACCTTACCTGACCAATCTACCCACCTTTCCCCTATGGCTCAAATGACCTGAGCTAACCCTGCCGTCTCCCCAAATGCCCACCCAACCCACGAACAGATAAGACCAGCGTGACCACTCTTTCAATACAGCACGCACAGATGATACCATAGGGGAGTAAAATCAGCCGAACTCGACCCACCGACCTATGAAATCAATCCTCGCATTGGAGACAGCAATAATTGAACCACAGAAATGAGAGATGTTTTCGGCGCACATTTAACCATAACTGCGCACTACAAACCTAACACCTACACCTCTTCGACAACTCGGCCATTTGAGGCTGGTGGATGTAATCAAAGAGCCATTCGATGCGGTAAATTTGCAAAAGAAAAACGACAGATATCCACACACTAATGAGGTTAGGGCAGGATCATATGCGCTCGTGCTCGACCGAAATAGCACTCTTCGAATCCAATTCCGCGGCGTGGGGCTCACGAAGCATTTTGCGAGAGCGACGATCCTTCGATCCCGCGAGCTATGGGAGGAATCCGACAACCTATTACTACCCTACCACACATTACCCCAACCGACCCTCGAGGATAGGAAAAATCGTGCGTTCAAAAATATCTCGCAAAGCGAGGTGAGGGAAGATACACTCTAATACGAATTGTGGTTCTACCGTGAAATGGCTTAAATTTCATTGAAATCATATTCTGGCTACTTACAGAAACACTTGTGCTATATTTGGTAAGAACAACAATATCATACCTTTCCATACGCTTTTTAAGTCTCAAATCGAACTTGAAGTTACGTACAGTTAAAATCAAGAATGGGTGGAATATGGGGGAAAATAATATTTTCCTATCTAAATTACAAGCTATTTTCGCGAAAAAAAACTGTTTACAAGAAGCAAAAGACACAATATAATAGAATAAAACTACATTTTGGGACCTTACAATATTATTTTTTGAGCAATTACCAAATTACTGCATTATACGAAGTCAAAATGCAGTAATTTAATAGAAATGGCTATGCAGTCGCTCGGCTCTTATGCCTGGAAAAGAGTTAATTGAAATACATTCGTCATATAATCTGCACATATTGTACCTTAATTTTGTTTTTTTAAATATTTATTTAAGGCATGTCATCAATGAAAGTAATTTCTTCTAAGAAACAAAGGTAGAAATTTAGTATCTGTTTTGACTTATACAGCCGCTAGAGAAACTTCTTTAACGGAGGGTTTACAAAAGGGAAAGAACTGGCGTTTGGGAGAAAGAGAGAGAAGTTTAAATCATCACAATCGGCTTTTCCAGTCTCGAAAACTTGCGGCCGTCCATTCCTTCTCACCCCATGCCAATTCCTTTGCTTCCAGATAGTTTTTCTTTCACACATCTATCATCGTAGTCATCGTAATCATAGTATTTGCCCCTTGATCTTCCTCGTGGGACTCCCTCCTTTTACTCATTCTAGTAAGTTTCAAGCAAATAAGTAGATATTGTCTCACAGTGTGTCCAATGCCAATCCACCATACTCTTCTACTGCGTAGGTTTCTCAATTGAATAATTTTTCACTCGGCTCTTTAGCATGCATTTTTTTCCCCAAATTTTCCGCCGATGTGATTTATAGCACATTATATGAATGATCTCCAACGTCCGGTTTCGAAAGCTTTGATTCATTTCAGCTCCAATTTCCAGTGATCCTATAGGGCAAATATCTTTGGAGTATACCGTACAAGCATGGGTTTAGCAGCAAAGACAAAGAGTGTATGACTGCGATAGCTAAGGAAGCATTTATGAAAAGCAGTAATTGAAGGGGAATATTGATCAAGAAAATTTGGAAAAGATTATAAAGTCCCAATACCATTACGGGAGCGTACCCGTTTCATGGTTCAGAAACTTGGTCACTGGGGAAGGTAGTTGCTCATAGACTGGAGGCTTTTGAGGTGTGGGTGCGGAGGAAGGTGGAAAAAACGATCCGGGTGAAAAGGAAAACGAATTAGGAAGTGGATAAGAAATTTCCGAAGAGGGTAAGTGAGAAGAAGGCACGAAGAGTTTCAATGCGTTCAATATTGGATAAATATATATTTTCATAAAAGGAACGAACGAGAAAACTTCTCGTGAACGGGGAAATTATAGACAGGACTGACTATGGACCAATCATTTAATTGGAGAATTACCTTTGATGGTGATTATTAAATAATTGATGAAAAACATAATTAGCAGGAGACGCTGTTATTACCCTGAAGCAGCTCAAAAGACCAGAGCGGCTAGCTTTTCCCACCAAGAGTTTATTTTAGACCAGTGCTATTCAAAAACATATCATTTACTTGATAGAACACCATCGGTTATGATTGGGGAAGACAGGGAGGAAGGGAAGCCGGGGGGAGTAGGAAGAAGCCGTCATAATTTTCCACGGCGTTTGGGACGTCCGCCTGGGGAATATCGGCAAATTTACCGCCGCTTGCCGCGACCAGGCCGTGGGGCGGGAGGCTCATCTACCCCACCACAACTCCCCCCAAAAACAAATCTTCGGCATTCAAATGCGCACACTCGGATATCGGGTGGAATCGCTCTCCCGTTAGTACGCCACCCCATCCCTCCCCCTCACCCCCGCACTCTACGCCATCCATCGGCCAACAAACAAAAGGTTAGGAAAGGGAGAGAATATACGGTGGGGAGTGGGTGAAAACACAGATTTCGGAGGAACATCGTCATAGCGGGTTGAGGTACACTATTGGCGGCCTATTCAAAACGGCCCGCCCGGCATTCGCTCCGGGCTAACGCCATGATAAATAAGGAGAATGAAATTTCAAAAAAATATATGTACGCCTGCGTGACACCACCAACGCAGCTGAAACGCGCTCGTAACTCGCCCGAAAAGCTTGCTCGGCTGTGAGCAGTGTTTCTGTCTCCGGGAATGGAAAGTATGCATAGAATTTAATTTCCACATATAGATACATAGATAGATAAACGTCTTTATTGGGGCGAGATTGAGACTTTAAAAGTCCCTTCTTCCATCTAACCCCTCGTCAGTACATAAAAATCAGTCAATATGACAAACACTGAAGTAATTAGATCAGAGAAATAATACTTAAAACAGTAGAGATAGAATATTAACACGACATAATGAAGTATCAGAAATAAGTGTAAAATATATGTACAAGTGTGGGGAAAAACATGTGGATTTTGGCTGGCATCCGTCACGGCAAAAAACCACTGCAGCAAAACACCCACACATGAAGGGGGTGTGAAAAACCTTCGAAAACTTACTGAGAGAAGCGAAGTAGTGTACTCTGTACACTACTGAAAACTTACTGAGAGAAGCGAAGTAGTGTACAGAGTACACTACAAAAGATGTCCTCCAGAACTCAAATAAATAATTCATATCTATAGGCGTCAACAGCAGACATTAGCAATTGCCTTTCGAAAGGGCAAAAAAATTGGAAAAATTACCGTGTTCCAAAAAGGGATCTGGGTGGCTTGACGTAACCGCACGGTATCGCTTCCTTATTTTATACGTATTTCAACGAGAAGGATCAAACCATACTAGTTCATTGTTTTCTTCAAAGGAAATTAAAACGATAATTTCGTCAAATAATGAAAAACAACCCGAAATTCACAAGGAAATATCGTATATATAGGTCATATTGCTTATAGCGATACCATTCCATGACGTAATTCCCCATGTTCCCGATGAAGCACGCCACCAAGCGCACGTAATTTTGAAGAAGAAATTTTTCAATAATAAAACATTATGTTCGGGTAAAATTTATGGCCTGTTTATTTAAGAATACGTACGTCAAATAAAAAGTTATTTTTAATAATGCATGTTCCTCATTAAGGAGAGTGAAATAACAGAATGCATACAGATAGATAAAACCTAACCTCTCTCTAGCATTTAAAATGCGTTCGTAATTCGCCCTAGAAGCTTGTTCGGCTGTGAGCTGTTTCTGTTCTCGGGAATTCACAGGATTTCCCGTTCCCAAAATTCCAAGAAAATTCACAAATAATTCATCAACAAAACACAATTTAATTACAATAACATTTCATCAAAAGCCCTGAGGACGATGTAAAAGTCATCCATCGAAACGTCGGCGGAGATAGAGAACCTGACCCAGTCGGAAGCCCGTGAGAATTTCACTTCCAAGAAAGGCTTTTCGGGAAATTGAAAAAATTTCTCCTACGATTCAATAATAGTTATATCGTCTACAATTCTAGGAAAACCACAAATATATTTCAGAGACTAAGCCAAAATGAAACCGATTATTAGAGTCAAAGTGACCATGTTTAGCTTCTGGGTAAGAGATGTATTAGTCATTAAATTTCCAGCCGATCTCTATTTAGGAACTTAAGATTCGTCATAATTCACTTTTAGAGAATTAACAGCTAGGTGATATTCCACACAATTCACTGTTTCGATGCTAAATATCATCAGAGCTAAAATATTTTAATGATACTTAACTCTAAGAATGATGTTTAAAACACGGAAACCAATCAGTGAATTAAAATAGTGTATAGGATATTAAAAAGTGTTTAATTCTTTAATAATTTCCAAATTCCACAAAATTATTTCGCCCACCTTTACATATATCCATCAACTTCATTTTGTAACTGCCTTTTACAGAAGCGTCTCCGTACCTTTGAAAGACTATGTGCACCCTCGTCAAATGCACTGGTTGCTCCCCTCTCAACACGACTTGGCTGTGAATTACTGAAGTTGCTCTTATAGTCATTATAAATAATGTTTCATCATATTTAAATAAAAATAATTTCAGGAAGTCTCGAAAATTCTCGGGTAACACCATTTCCCGGTTTGAATTCCCGAAGGTTCCACGATGCCAAGAATTTGGAAACCCTAGTTGTGAGGTGTGGGTGAGAAGGTAGGTTTTGTTTCATCTCTTTTACATACGGACGCTTGGGTTAAATGCCGCTGCGGCCGACGTAGACGATCAATCTGGGTAACGCTCAGCTATAGTAGTGGTATTTCGGCATCCGAGAGTACGAATCGGATCACTTGGTGGTAGTCCCGTGCCTCGACTTCCCGAATTGGAATGCTAATGCGGCAGCATGGAAAGATCCCTTCGGATTGCAGAGTCAAATATTTCTTCCCCGCCCCATATTCCAGCAATTTAATCTGTTAGACTACAACTCAGATTCCATTAATAATCCGTCGCATTATTAATTAACTTCGACCAACACTGATTTTTCACCGGAATCGCAATAATACTAGGATCCCAATAATAAATTGCCATTCAATAGCAATTATGATAATAATTCGTATAATGGAATCCCAACGAAGCTTTGGGAATACCTAACTTGAAGAGGCTTTAATCAGACTCCGAAACAGACAGTAATTCTACAATACTCTGCTGTTAATTATGATAGAATTCAAAATTTAAATAAAATATTAAATATAAAATAAAAGCAGATAGATTATTTGAAGTTCCTGGACAGAAATGGTATAATTTATAAACTTCAATATGCCTTCAAAAAGAGGAACTCAAGAAAAATAAATAAACATGAAGTACCAAAATACTGTACTTATATGGGTTGTAGGCAATTAAGTGTTTTTGCCCCAAAATTATTTAACAATATGAGAGACGATTTAAAAAATATGAAATCTGTAAGTGAAGTTAGAAAAGGACAAAATAAGGGTTGTTGTAATAAGTATATGTCTTTAAGCACACTATAGGTTAATTTAAATAGGCACCTGCTGATAAACTATGACTGGCTTAGTAGGACCGATAATGTTGAAATATTATACCTAAATGGATCTTTTATACATATAATTCGCATTTTATATGATTCCTCTATTGAATTTGTGCTTGTAATTTTTAAATTTGAAATTTTTAATTTGAATAAACTATATGCTAATGTTAAAAATATAACATTAGCAGTCATCAATCTAAAGATAAGTTTGTTGTAGGTATCCACTCCACTCTCCTATCAGCCAATCGTTTCATTCCTACATAATTTTCACTTTGGCACCCATCGTAATTTGTCATATGTACTCCATTCTTGGTCTTCCTCTGTAATCCTTCTCATCTATTTGCCCTTCCATTATTGTTTTCAACAAGCTATTGTGTTGCAAAATATGTCCAATACAATTTTTCCTTCTTCTCAGTGTTTCCTTTGTAATTATTTTCTCACAAACTCTTCGTAGGAATAAAAAATATTTAGGTAGTAAAATATTTGAAAAAACTGGAATCATATTTAATCTATTATTAAAATACGCTTAGATTTTCGCAGCAAAATATCCGATTGTGAACGAAGCCGAATATCAGCCTCTGACAATATCGCAGGAAAACAAATACAGATTCAGCGATTCTTGAGTCTCATCCATAATCCCTCTCCATAATCCAAAAACATGAAAAGAAATACAGCAATAGAGTTCACATCAAACGAAATTTAAGGTCTAAGTATTAAATTCTTATTAAATAATATTATAACATAAATTTGGATAAATTTGCGAAATTAAAAGCTTATCTGACGATTGGTCAACAATTCATGGAAGTATGTACTCATGACCTCTAATAGCTTATCACCAAAAGCATTCTTAAAATGTACATATTAAGATTCGAATTCTCATAATACACACCTATTATTGAGTGAAAATCATAACTTAATGAACATACACGATTCAAGACTTTTATGAAATTTTAAGCACTGCAAATTTTAACCCCCCCCCCCACCAATATGTTATTTACACTTGCTGAGGAAAACAATCAGAACTTAACTCAAGTTAAATCTTCATGAGCGCCGTTGACATAAGCGAGGTGCAAATAGTTCAAAACTATGTTTTCCATGTGAAAGCCTATTCCATATTTGCTAAGAACAAATAAAAAAATGCAGGCATTATTTTTAACGTGAGTAGAAACTTCATTTTACGAAACATTAGGGTCACAAAAATCGACAGTGGAATTAGAGCCGGAGAAAAACAGAATTGGAGTGGCCACATTTTAACGAGGCGTGCAAGGAGTGATATGCCTCGACCGTTCAAACGCGCTAAAGGATAAAATTTGGAATCGTTCACAGCCCCTATAGTAACTCTCGCTTTAGCCACCCTCGAAGTACTAAGGTGTATCGGACGGGTAAAATATGAGGACTGATTAAAATTGGGATTTATTGGTTTATCCGACAAAAACGACGGACTGCAAAGGGGAAAGCACTATATAACTTTGAGTAGAAAGAGCAGGTTAGTAGAGATCAATCCAGTAAGCTACCTCGAGTTGAACAAAATGGACTTCGTGCCATCAAATTTAGCCAGCCATAATTTTAGCTAGGACATAATGGTATATTAGCTAGGACATAATAGGAGATATGGTCCATGGGCGGCCATACAATATTTTCCAGGGGGTGGGGGGCAAGACAGGTTTAAGAAGGGGGTCCGAGGAGTCCTATCCCATAAAGTTTAGTAAATTTGAGGCCTCAGGAGTACAGTTTTGGAACCTCTAAGGTAAATCAACATTTTATACATTTGTTACTAAAATATTAATTTAATCCTGCAAAAACAATAAATAAATTAAATTTTCCCTTCCCTTTTTTATTTTTCCCGGGAGACTAAGGGGGGCCGCGGCCCCCCCTTCCCCCTTGTCTGGGCGTCCATGCTATGCTCTTATTTAATTATAATCCGATCAACTCGTAAAACATCTAGGACGAGTTTATTAGAAAAAAAACACATGCAACGAGAAGAAAGAGCAGTGTTTACTTCAGTACAAATGTCATTAAAACTGACAATATTGCGTATGTTCCTTCTTCAAAGTAGAAAAGTATCAACCAAAGATTTGTTTAAACAAAATCAGAGAGCATAGAAAGATTTAGGGAAAGGCTGTTCTGTATATCTTCAAAGATGAAAGGCTACTTTCAACCCTATATTTACCTAAGAATCCAAAACCTTCAAATGATGGCGTGGAAGTCTAGGGGGCAGAGTATCTGACTGAGCTACTGACCGAAGGCCCCTGGTTTCAATCCAGCAGTGACCTCAGGTCACTTCAAGCTAAACCAAAGCCGTGTAATTTATCTGAGAGGCAGATCTTACTGGGACACCGCAGGCAGTACAAGGAACAGAAATACCCACCCTACCCCGTTGAGTGAATTTCACGCGCCAATGGACTTCGTTATAGGTTAGCTCTAACGTTACCGATAAAAACCTAGCCTCGGATTTGAGATAGCGGTAATGATTAATCAAATAATTAGACGCTATTAAGAAATAGAATTTACATGTGTGAGAGCGATAATACTACCTCTACTGAAGTGGCATTCTAATAAAGTTTGTAAGCACAGATGAATAGTTACGGGGCTGTACGGTGGACGAGAAAAGAAAAATTTTGGATGAGATAAAGGGGGAGGCGAGGTAGATGGCTGGAAGAGGTAATGAGGGGCGATAAATCGCTCAAAGCCGTGATGGAGGGGAGGACGTTGGGGAGTCGGGGAAGGGAATAACGATAGTAAGTTTCATGGACGGGATAAAGAAGAGTAGGACGTACGCGGAGATGAAGAAAGAAATACTAGAGGTAGATAGGGCCCAGCACGTGTAAAAATGTGGAGGATTTTTTCTGACTTTCAACAAAACCTACATTGAACCACAAAATTACTTAAATAATGATGACGACACAATAAAGAATACGTAAATATGTAGAAGGGTGGTGCAGAGGTAGTTATAACTCTAGCTAATGATAGATAATTGGAAATTTCGGGATACAATTGAAGTAGCAATAAGGTTATCACACGCGGGAGATAGTACACAAAATTCTCTCCCGCATCTACACGGTGACGCCGCGCCGTCAACACAAATCTCCTGCCCGACCAATGACTGTAATTTTCGCGTCTGTGGGCAAAATTCGCTCCTCTACACCCCCCTCTCTACAACCCCAACAGATCGGGTCTTCCACCCAACGGCCTGATTTTATTACACGCGTTAGGTATTGAATGCAAACCGGCCAATCTGCTTGCCCCCACCCTCTCCTACGGTCGCCTTATCCAAGTGCATAAACTGCCCCGCCACCTATGATAATCCTTCGGACGCCACTCGGACAGAAATTATAGCAACGCTCAGAAACTATGTATAACGCGATGAATTTGTAAGAATTGGCCCTACAGCCAACGCAATGTAGTTGGCTATAGGGCCAAATGTAGTAGAGCGCGGCATCGGCCGAGACACTCCGGAAAATGGCTACCGAAAGAAACGCTGTTGGGTTGAATATGTGCATCATTAATCCATATAGTGAGGAAAAATCTCATCATCCATTCATCCTCCATTCCCCAAATAAACCTCACCAACCTAACCATTAATACATGGTGGCGAACGTGAACTCAGTTGTCGGTTGTTTACCCTAATAACTACAACGACTAGTATTAAGGAGCTGGTAACCGTATAGTCTCCTCCACTGAAGACATCTATAACCAGCCGGTGAAGCAATATATTCAGGGAAATCGGTTCAATGTTCAGGGTTCCATGGTAACAGCAAGAGCAAATCAAACTTGTATTATTGGTACGTCAATTGATGCAACTTGTCAAATAAGATACTTATCTGCGACTGCCGTCAACACATTCTTCTGCCGTAGGCCAAACTATAAATTTCTGGCGGAAACGCTGGCCAGTTATCAAGTACTTTTACCTAAATCATCGGTGTATTTAAATCTTACTTGGTGTCGTCCCCGCAAGGAGGAATTGAAACCCATTGCAGGTCAGGAATGACCCACGCAGGCAGGCGACATAATTTCATTAGATGCTGTTCACAAAATATTTTTAATAACTTGGGTATTAACACTTTTGATATATTCATCTCATTTAAAACACATCGACAATAATTTTTGTGCATCAACTAACTTAAAGAAAGGTATCCCTTAAGAGAGAAACACGATCGATGCGGCGTTGTCCGTTTTTTGGATCCTCTAGTGAGAACTAAAATGATTAACCATGGGCATTCACTGAGATAGGGATATTCAACATTTGACGAAAGATTATTGCTCAGCACAATGACTGCGTATCACCGAATGACAGCGCAACGAATAAACCTCTGCTCACCAAGTCCAGGCTTATGCCTGTTCAGCGGATTCTTCTTAAGCTCCACATCCTATTGCACAGCACGTCGCGCGACAAACGCGACCGTGAACCCGTTAATATAAATTTCCCACTCTTGGCCACCCGTTCATCCCTTCCCCCCTCGCCCTTCCACCCTACCCCCCTTCGCGACCCATCCCATTTATTACTGTATCGGTTTTCAGCCTTCCATTCGTCTTTCCCATCTTTGGAGTGCATGAGCAGGTACAGATCATCCCACATTTTGTTTACAATATGGACCTTAAGGAGAACGCTGTTGCCTAAGTTACGCTCCCAATGCTCACATCTACGTCTCCTGGGAAACTATTTCCAGCACCGCACTAAATTGATATAATTTACTTCAAGGAATAATGGAAGCTATCCGTTCAAAGTGTTGAAGTCAGCGCAGATCGGAGCATACCAGCGCACACGAACGACGTAGAATGAACGATGTGCACAGGCGAAACGTTGGTAACCTGTCGCAGGGTAGGATTCCGTGTGTACACCGAAGTCACGGTCGAATGTTTTGGTCATCGGATTCGTTCAAAATACGTACGCTTTTTAGCACAGAGTAAATAAAAACATAATATTATCCGTGTTTTACGCCTTTACTGAAAATCAACATTAAAACAACAATCGCGGATGCGATCATCGACGTCCTTTTGTTGTTTAGCGCACATCAACTCCGCTCCCGCTCTGTTTTGAAGTGCGCAGCTTAGTGCGGAGGGTCTTAAATGAATAGAAGGCAAATGCACTGTGGTGCTGCGAGCAGCAGAGAAGAGATGATTCAACGATTTAAGCGTCATGTCATAAATCCCTTTCCAAAGAGTCACTCATGAGGGTCGTCGTCCCATTGTACCGCCCGATCTTGATTCGTCAGCTTTTCTCGCGCACTAGAGCGAATGGAAAGCGCCCAATATACGCATATTGGAAGATTCCTTGAAGTTCAGTTAGTATACCGCATAGCACTATGTTAATATTTCTACTGCTATTGGCAACATTGCACTTCAGGCTGTATGAAGATTTTCACGATTCTCCATAAGAGCCCATACTGTAAGCTAAATGTGGAACGCCATATAAATTCCAAGTTTTCTCTTTCTCAGTCCTATTGCTCCACCCCCCTGCTTATATTCTAGCCTCATTTCAATATAAGCACTTCACCTCCGACGTAGCACTACCGATTCTCGCCAAGTGAGTGACGGCTACTTTCAGGAAGCCAATGCGCTTCACCAAGGTGTGATTCCTGGTAATCATGCTTGTTCGGCAAAAACTTTTCGCACTAAAAATATCTCGCGGGGCTCTTAAGCAAATAAATGGCCATCCTGAAATGAATCAACGCAGTTTACCAAGGCAATCGCTCCCGAGCAAGTGGCACAACAACGAACAATAGGATATTTCACAATTTCGAAGAACGGCCCACGGTCAAGAGACATGAAAATTCGCTTCGCAAAAGTTTCCTCGTGTTCGTTAGGGGAAAAGTCCATGAAATAATGGACGGATTACATAAAAGTCCTGAAAATAAAGGAGGAGAATTTTCATGGAGGCAGACGAACTAATTATGTGTCGGACGGGTTGAGGAAGCTCAAATATACTGGATGAGGACCTTAATCGCACAGCACGTTGTGTAACACCCATCCACCTAGACTTGCTGTTATTAGCGAAACCTGCACATTAACGAACCTTTTGAAGATACCCCCAAGATAAACCATAGTAGGCTTTCTGAATGTCTTTCGAGAAGGTTGGATAGAGAGAAACACAAAGAGGATTTGAGATCTCTCTCGGTCTGTGAAGACACTAATTGCGTTATTATAAGTTTAAAAAATCCATGCCTTAAAAGGCATGATATCCTGCTTAAAAAACTGAAATCTACCTAGTTCGGTAGTTCTATTTTGACGGATCAACAGCCTCAAAAAAAACTACCGAAGAAAATGTATAGCGAATAAAAAAGCAAATCGGTTTAAGGGTGAAACTTTAAATCGTATCAATTTAAGATACAATATTTATTTTGAAAAAATTCTCATCGCCCGCTCGTTTCTTGTTATTTGGAAAAATATTTCCCGAAATATGCTGGATTCAGCATGGATGACTGAATAAGTTCAGAGTAACCACTAACCGATCGGCAAAAAAAATCAGCGTCAATTACCTGATGAACCTTGAGATGCCTAAATACCCCATAAAACCCCCCATACATAAAAAAAGTTTCATTCCACAGTGTTTTCTCTCAAATTAAATACAACGCAGACCTGAAAACTTGATGCATACTGCCATAGGAGAGAGTTACAAATTGATGTTGCAATGGATGGATAAAATATTAAGTAAATAGTCCCAATCATATAAAATAAGCCTTTTTGGAACACAGCACGCCATTTTTGACAACCAAAAATCATACCTTCCAGCAAGGTGTTCCGGTGAGGGTATGAGACCACCTGGTGCCCGACATCCACTACGCGCAATGAGCCGAAAAAACTAAGGGTCCAACATTCACTTCCCACCATGGAGGGGGGGAGGGGGAGGCGAAGTGTGTGTGAGTGAAGAGCGGGTTCGGTGGTGAATAAAAGACAGAGTGAAAGAATAAAAAGGGTAAAAGCGGCGACGAAAACGAGCGAAAACAAAACACCATCGTCCCGGAAAAAGCGAAACATCCGGCGGAGTGAGGGGAGAGGGAAAAAAAGGTTTTAGCGATGACCCGCCCCACGCCCGACCTCCCGATGCCAAAACCTTCCATGACGCCCACAGACTAACGCGTCCGTTTCGGATGACGGGGGCGACATACGTATGAACGTCCTAACGCCGAAAGAGAGGAGAGATAGATGGATGGGCGGGAGGAAGCGGGGGAAAGAGGCGGGGGAGGAGGCTGGGGGGGTCACACCGTGCGAGCGACGGGATACAAGAGAAGAGAGATGTGAAAGAGCCGGGCGACAGGGCAACAGAGGGATACAGCGCGACAGTCGGCGGGGAGGAAGAGCAACGGCGCTTGACCGTGCACGAACCGATCGCTAACGCGTGCGCCAGCGAACATGACTGCGAGGGGGTTTAAAAAAAAAGAAACCGTCCAACTCCACAAATGCACACCTCACCAATGATTGAACATCGGTATCTAGAAACAGCCTAGAGACATCGAAAATTTGCCTCCGATGCGGGCGTTGCGGGAGAGTAGCAGTGGTCCATCAAAACATGCTCTAATGGGCAAAACACCAAATTATAACAAAAGTCTTTGGGTTGATCGTGATGATTAATACTCTCACGTGCTATCGTAGCGCATGGTCCCTAGCTATTCTGTTATTTAATCTATGAATGAGACGTATCTCACTCCATGGAGCGAAAACACGAAATTTATCGAAGAATACAAAGAATAATTTGGTGTTTAAAAAAAATAAAGCATTGAGAAAGATGTATGGAACAACAAGAGTGGGAAACATTTGGAGAAATAAGTAAACCAGATATAAAAAACTAGGATTTGAACAGGGCAACTGGTGTAGTGGCAGAAGACGAAAGGAGATTTGAAGTGGACTGGCGGGTGGGATAATCACCCACAGTATAATGAAATACACAATTTTACATCGCCAACGTTCGTATATCTATGCACACCATTAGGACAACAAACATGACAAAGAGATAAGTGAATGAGGCAAACTTTTTTTAACATGCACAACCGAGATGTAACAATGAGAAAAATAATTTAATCGATTAAAAAATTCCTTACCCTATTTTTTTCAAAAAATTGCAGGAGTCGAAGATTGCACAACATAAAGTCAAATGACAAAATGCATACAACAGTACAAAATTACAACAAAGCTATTTATACAGAGCAGTTCCTAGATCAACGAACAACAGACATATGATACACACGAAACGTAGGTAGGTAATGGAATACGGTATTTCATTTTATTGTGGACCCTGAAAATTTATATACATACCTATTAACCTTGGTCAATGGCGCAACCTCTCGAATAATAGCAATATTTCACGAATAATATAGATTTAACAATGGGAATTCAGCATAATATTTTTCAATACGAAGAACTGAATTAATTATACCCATTTGGAAAGTCATAAGACTAAAAAGAACCGGATAACTGAACATCCACAATGGCATTAGAGATTTATAAGAAATATAACTGAAGGGAGAAAGGAGGTAGAACCCCAAATAGAAGGCCTAGGGATAAGCACATACATAGGCCAAATGGAGAGATACCCGAGAAAGAAGAATTACCAGGATGTTAAAAAATTAGGCAATTGAGCAGAGAATAATAGAGTATTCCAGGAAATTATTAACGATGATGATATCGTAAAATTGATCATTTAATCTACTACTACATGCCTGCGTAAATGGCTTCAAAATGTTAACGAACAAAATAAGGTAAATCAAATTTGATGGTTTGAATTGAAAGCACGATTTCAAGGACAATGCGCTGCGTTGGCTTTTCAATTAGAGGACAAAATTTATGACGAATTGCAGTTTTCGTCACCAGTTTCACAGTTATGCGAAATGAAGAAAGTTTCCTTTTAAGCAAACCGTAGTTGGCTAAATACAAAATAATCGCAGCCCAATGACCCGAAAAACATTTTCTCTCAAAAAATCGCTGCGATCGTCTTCATGAAAGATGGTTTGAATTACCGATGTACTGTGATCGCCAGTCCAGGTATCGTCTCGATTTCTTCGTCATACCATTTATACACGCGGAATCCTAAAGAATATGCGTAAAGTTTGTAAAAGATAAAAATTTAACACTAATACATACATAAATCTACGGATAAATAAACTTTCCGAACGACATGAGCAAACTCGAGAACTGAACGCTGGTTTGCATTACCGATATTTAAAAAACCGATGACTTCTTTACAGAGACGGTACCTACAGGTATGAAGTTTTTTCGAAGCGAGGCCACCACCGACGCTTTATCCCCACAACCCACTAATTTTTTTCACGTCCAATCCCCGCATCCGACGACTCCCCGGATGAAAGGACCGCACAGGAGGAATCCCAGCCGCCGAGCGGGTGGACCGTACTATAGCATCCGGTCAAATACTAGGCGTTCATTCGCGGGAACCAGATGAGGAGGTGAGGCAGAGTGTGAGGTATTTAGCGGAATACAAAAAAATTAAACGATTAAAAAAAAATGAAAGCAGTACATCCTCTCTCGGACCCTTTCGGTTAGCCAGTTCACTTAACATCCAACCCCTGCCCCCGCACTCATAATGCGCCGTCCCGGTGAAAATTTTCCAACCTTTGGGACGTCAATTCCAAACCGTCGCCCGACTAGTGCGCGCTCGCGAGCAGGGGTTGGGAGGCGGCCACGTGGAAGAGAATCTTCCTTTGTTTCACTATTTTTTTCCCGAGGGGGGGGGGGGGGGGGTGAAATTCACGGAACCAGGGAGGTGGGCCGGACGGGTTAGATGGGGACACGAAATTCGGGCTATTTCTGCGCACGGGGAATTTTTCCGAGATGCGACAAGGACGTGCGTGTGCTGGGGCGAGAATCGAACGAAATCCTGCACAACGACACGTGCGCTCCACAGCGGAATGAACGAACGTTTTTTTTCGGGCGAGCCGAAAAATTAAAAAAAAATAATAATAATAAATTCAACAAAGCCACAGCTCTCACACGAGCATTGAAAACGATCATCGACGGAAGCGATAAATAAGGAAAAGGGACAAATTATTTTTTTCCATTTTCATACATTTCTTTTTTCGAAAAAAAAAAAAAAATGAAGGATGCGATCCGCTTCGAGAATACGCGATGGCCCGAAGGAACACCCAATACCCAAGCTATTTTTATTCACGAGGAACCCGAAGGACGATTTACAAGTGAGAAAAATATTAACCGATGGAGAATCAACGCGAACTTGTGCTTTGAGTGCCATATTTCATGCTTCGACGCTTCCCGATCACCCGGCGCACGTGGAAATTCTCTAATCAAAAACCCGCCTCGAACAAGGAGAAAAAGTTGTTGGGAATCCGTCGCTGGAGTTGAGATTAGGGTGACCTTAGGGTCCAGGTACATTTTCTTGCGAGAAGTGGTAGTTGGTGGTTCATCGATCGTCAAAAGTCATTCATTCATCTATAAAGCGAGAATTCTAGGGGAATCATCCATACAAGGTTCGGAAAGCATGGCAAACCATTAAGTAACTACGACCTCATACAAACCTATACAGTGCCGGCCCAAGGTGTGGGTAACATGAGTAAAAGCTACAGGCGTCCGGCCGTAGGGGCGGTCACATAAAAAATCATTAATTAATGTGTTCAGGCGACAAGTATGAAAATAAAAAACTGTTAGTAACTTCCAGCATGTATTTCTATCCAAAATGACCGATATTACGTATATCATCAAAGTGACAGGCACTTATAACAAACTTCAATAAAGAGCACAATAAGACCTACGGACTAATAATTTCCTTTATTGATATTCTTGTCGCCAGCCAATTGGAAGGAACTGTGGTGGAAATTGCACCACAATTTAAGATAGAAATTACACTCATCCTTAAAAGTAGGTATAACGTACGGTAACCCCCATGAACATGCGCGATTTAAAAGAAATCACAATCGGTAAATAAAGTCTTAGCTAGGGGCAGCTAAATAAAAGGTTTCCCACACTTGTCAAATGTTTAGGGCTGGCACCGCACGCGTACCTATTACGTCGTTCCCTATCGCGGTAGGCATAGTCAAAAGATCTAATTCTCGGAGTAGGACCTAAAATACTGGCTTCGATTTTAAAAATTTCCTCCATACTACTCAATCGCTGGAAACATATCAATCGTCATACATTTCATGAAACTAACGGCATGAGGGTATACAAGCAAATTAATAATGACGAGAGCTCTATGACACCTTTCGCGACACTTTTATCCAAGCACCTAATTAAAAAGTTCTCAGTCCTTTGACTTGTTCAGTTTTGTCCAAATTCGAGATCCGTGGTAGAGTTTAAGTCCATGCGCCAGAGAATTTTCAGAAATTTCATCGATAGATTGCCCTCTTGGCAGTCACAGACGGGTGAAGAGCATCAAAATCGCAGGGACATAGAACTAAATACTTCAATCAAATGATGAAGTGTTCAAGATGAAAAACGTTTGCGAAGTCTTTGACTTTATGGCTTTTTAACATGATTTTTAATTTTTGTGCAACAAGTAAAAAGAAAAACTTTTGTATTTATAAAAAACAAGAACTGTTTAGTATTTCACCACCTAGGCCATTACAAACGAAATATTCCTAAGTAATTTCTCCTGGAAAACATATATAAGACAGGACAGATAAAAGTTGTGATAAGAGAAGAAGATATGGTATTTAACTCCTTTTAACTCATTGGGTATCAATAGTAGTGAGTAGGTGAAATGCAAATGTATGATTTTGTAACATGCAGGATCTGTAAACACCAGAAATATACAGCATATATAAAGTCTATATACAGCATTCCTCAATCGTAATCAAACGAAGGGCTACATACAGTTGTTACCTACATGCATATTTCACATTCTTGTCATAAAACTTTGCACATTACAGAGCAAGAAAAGGAAAAAGACACTCCATCCATTAAACAATCAAGGACTCTGGCTTGCCTCACATTTACAGAAAAAAGCAAATCAAACAACAACAAAATAAAATAATATACGCATAACAAAATTTACTAACTTACGCAACCAAATTAAGTGATTATGTAATGACCAGGATATATACGACCGAATGTGATTCCGGGGAGCGAATGATGACGGAGAAGGTATCATAAAAAAACCCTCACATCTTCACTTAAGAACCGTACTCGTTGTGAATCCTAGCGTGCAATATTATTACCTTGTTCCAGAAAAAATAATGCAATTCCTGGGGAAACCTTGACATTTTTAAAAAAGGCCTCTCGGGCGCCGGGGATAATGTCCTCTGGGCGCTCACACCCACACAAACGGACACTACCGCACATAAATGAAAAAAACGCGTGTATACACTGGCCATAAGTTGGCCATAATTTTTTCCCCGCGGGAAAAGCCGAGGGCGCAGTTGGGGAAAGCTGAACAGATACGAGAAAAACAGAAAGAGAGGAAAAAAACTAGTGGAGAACAAATTAAAATCCTGAGGGCGAATAATTCTCGGTCCACTAGAAGAAGCGACGCTGGGGACTTCCGACGTCATCACCCAGCCTGACGGGATGGCCCAGAATAAGCCAGAGCGATATTCGAATTTCAGTATCGCTTTGTGGTATCATTAGTATTGCAAAAGAAACGACGTACCTCATTGCATCATATATCCAGGTCTGTATTACATTACATCGAATATCGGATTGTGTCGCATATCGCAATGCGATAAAATACGATGCAATATATTGAATATGGCATTGCTTCGTTTGAATTGCAACGAGATATAATACGATACAATGCTGAAAACCCAGATGGACCAACGCAATGCAATCAATACCCGAACGTTGAGCATCACTCTGCGATGTACATTTTGTATCACAAAAAATTCGCTATGCCGCATTGTCGCTCCATATTATATTTCAAAGTATATCGCATCTCATATTGCATTATATTGGATTGCCTCATATTATTTCGCAATGGGACCTATGTCATCACCCGGTCGAAATTTGCAATATCGATATTTCGGACATATAGCATACCACAATCGATGTACCACACCATCAGATTAGCATCGCACATCGCATCTCACATTACAAAGAATCGTACTTGTCTTATGAGTATTACTTCGCAATGCGACATAAGTCACTATCAGGACGATCAAAATTTCAATACCAATAGGTATCTCGGATTACTTGCGTAGGTATCAGAATCGATGTACTGTATTCTTGAACTGAAATCGCATTTCATCGTACATCGCACTCCATCGCATTCTCTCATATTTTTTCGCAATGCGACCCATATCATTACCCGGATGATCAAAATTGTAATATCGATATCTCGGACATATCGCACATAATAATCGATGCATCGTAACACCCCTAGTCCAGAGCAGCCGCAACCTTTTATTCCCTTGTCTTCCCTCGTTTTTATATCAGGGAACGGAATAATTTCCGCTCCAAAGCTCGGGTCGCTAAAGGTTTTCACCCCATAATTTATTTTTTTTTTAAAGCTCTCATTCTCACTGCGCGGCGGGAAACGTGTTGGTGACACGCCGCTACCCCCTGACCATCCACTTTTCCTTCCCTATCCCCCCTCCCCCCCTCTCCCTGCTCTCCCTCCGAAACTTGGGCATCCATAAACATCCCCGCCGCTTCCAGAAAAAAATAATGATGATAAATTTAAAAAATCTCTTCACTCCAATCTCCCTCTCTCCCTTCTCTTCCTCATCTCTCGCGCTGCTGGACCCACCCCTCACAAACCCCGCCACTCACCCACCCTCCTCGACCCACGCGCTCAAAAAGCCTTCCCTTTTGTATTCGGATGACCAAAAAAAAAGGATGACTTTTCCGAAAAAGTTTTAGCACCTAACCGCGCCGCGTCTTGCCACACCCCTTCCATATTCATGTTCTCTACCGTTCGCCTCCTCCCCCTGGCCTCTTTCCCACGCAAGCTTCCTCACTCCCCCTCATTTCTACTATCACGACGAAGGCGTCGGACGCCAACTTAATACCTACTTCAAACAAGAAAGTTTGGATTCAGGGCGGATCTTGTAGTCATTAAATAAAATTCGCCATTCATTTGTTCGAAGAACAAGATGCTGAACGGTCGAATTTTATACGTACCTTATTTCACCCGCGTAACGTCAAAGGATAGAGTGATGGATAGGGTAATCCAACCGATAAATTACTTTTAGGGTAATAAATATAGGTACTAAAATACTCGCGACAGAAGTCAAAGACCGTCAAAGACTCGTTATAAAAGCAACTGAAATTGAAAAACATCCCAATAACTTGAACAGTGAAGACGGGTACAAACTTGGATTCACCTGGAAAACTAAATAATTTATGAGTAATCAACCGTTTAAGGTCGCTTTAAATGGACGTGAGTAAAAATCCTCTAGATTACTAAATATGCAGGGCCCAATCTACCAATATACTATTGGTATACTCTACTCTTCCTCCATCTCGGAGTACGTCCTACCCTTCTTAATTCCGACAATAAAAACTTTTCTCTTTCTTCCCCTTCCCCGCTTATTCAACGTCCTTCCCTCTACCAGGCTCTTAAGCAAACCTTTGACCCTCGTTACCTCATCTAACCACCTACTTTGCCTCTTCCTAATGTCTTCCAAAAGTTTCCTTCCCTTCCCCACCTTACCAAGCATTTTGTCCTCCTTTCCCTCCACCGAATGTACTCCATCCTTGAAAAACTCTATTCCGGTAAAAAATAACGGTCGAGAAAAGAAATTTGAAGAAGATGACAGGGACAATAGATAACGGCCAACAGATCGCTAGGATTGACATGCATATATTAGTCTACAGCATAGTCCACCTATAAGACGCATTATTCCTGAAGAAGCACCCAGCAGAGTACACGAAACATTGAATGAAAATTGAAAAAAGATCACAGAGATTCCGATAATATTCAGGATATGAATAATGTCTGTTAAAACCTTAATATCAAAGAGTCAATTACTTTTAAGGTTTTCACAGGACTTTCAATTTACATTTTGAATGTTTTTTCGGCTTATCTGTGTTTTTTGAATTGTTATTCAACGTTTCGCATCCCCTGCTGGATGCGTCGTCAGCAATAATGTGCATTGTGGTGAGATATGTTTACATATTTACGCAAATATGTCTATACGAGCGAGCTTATTCGTTGCCCCCATCGTCTCCTTCAAATTATTTTCTCAACTGTTATTTTTTCGATAGACTTTTCCCCCGTGAATTCAAGCTTGTCTTCACGGTACGAAAATATTTTGATATTTTTCGATTTCTAATTCTTCTCATGTTTTTGGTAGTATTTTGCCTCTATCACGAGCAATTTCGAATTGGATATTAAGACCAGAATCGGTGATATTGTGCTCTGCAATGGCAGATTCTACCCACTGGAAGTTCTTATTTGCGTTTAAAGGCCCAAGTATTCTACAATTCACGGAACGATTCGTCTGTCCGATAATTAATTATCCGAAGAAGTCATTCATAAGTACTTGAAGAAGAAATGACAAAGATAAGCCGAAAAAAACTCTTCAAAGCTTGAAATGCTCAATATCTCCCTCACAAAATCGTTTCACCGTTTCAATTATCTAGGTTTGAACTTGATCGCTAAATTACACAACGCAATGGAAAGTCCAAGAGTTAGTGTGCCAGAATAAGAATTGGAATAGATTACTGACGCTTTATCAATGTAAAAAAATGTAGTTCAACAATCTAGTTTAACATGCGGGTGAGTTTCGGACACTTAAGAAACTTCACACTCGAGAAAAAATACTAATTAATGCAAATTGTCACCATACTCCTTCATATAAATCCAAGAGTTCTTAATATGTTCATGGAAGCAAATAATCTGTTACGTATAAATTCGATCATCAGCATACAGTGAGACAAATTGCGTCACTAGTTCATACGGCTCTCATAATGATTACCTTGACACGTGGCTTTCTTTAATTCGACCGAAATAATTTCGTGAGGACTGATCAAGATGGAAAAAAGACGGCTGCGCCATACTCATGTCTTCATGGAACACACTATGGTTTGAATACGATAACACTACCGCAATTGAAAATTCAGAGCGAGAATGAGGAATCATTATTCAGATTTCTTCCTGCGATTTGAAGGCATAATGACAGAACAGACTCGTTCCAAGTGTGGGTAAATAGCCGCATTAAGGTGCCTTGAGCTGAGCAAGATCTCCCGATGTGACACGCCTTACGGACTACGACAAGAGGACGGAGACAGCATGCAGATTTCTGTCCTGGAAACCGATTCAATACATCCGCACTGGCTAGACGTGAAGACCTCAATGGCTCCTGAGGTGAATTCGCATAACGGTATACGGGGTCATCCAGGGGCCGATCTGTCAAGTCACAAGTCGACTTAAGAGTTCAAAAAAATGTTTTTTACTTATTCTTCTTCCTTCTATACAGTAGGCAGACTGCCTGTTCTTTCTTCGTCCCTCCACCTTTCATTCTTTTTCGACGGTAATGTTATCACACCATTTTTTGGTCCTCCTATACTTAATTTTCCCCCACAGGTAACTAATTACATGCTATGTGATCTGGTACTTTCCGTGCGCACTTGATGTATGAATTCTTCTCGGATTCTCTACCGGGTCAGGCTCTCCATACTAGCATCAGGGCTATTGAGCGTCAACAGCCCTGAGGCCTGAGCACGAGACGGACATCGAAATGTCGGCCAGTACGGAGAGCCTAACCCGGTGGAGAACCCGAGAAGAATTAATTACGTGCTACTTTTAATATTTTTTCTTCACCCTTGCGATTGATGTGATCATTCCATTCGCGCTTCCTTTTAAAGGTTCATACGTTATTCTTTCCTACTTCGAAAGTTTTTATTTTAGTTTCGTTCTCTGTCCAGCAATGTTTTACCCGTGATTTACCGTTGTACTTTCATCTCACTAGTCTTGTTCTTGCTGTCTGGCCGAAACTTCGACAGATATTTCACTTGTGGCATCAAATATGCAAACGTGGTAGGAAACTTTCAAAGCATATGAAGCCAAACTTTTACATTTATTCAGGTAATATATCCATTGCAAAGGAAGTGCTGTCAAAAGAGGCCTACAGAGATATATTTCGAACTAGAAGAAATAATAATTTACTGAGTTTTATTCTTTCATGCATCAAGAATGTACATTTTGACAATTATGAAGCCCGGGTAGCTCAGCGGTCTGCGCATTGGCCAGGCAAGCCAAAGGGACGTGATTCGATTCCCGGTCCAGGTTTTTATCGTGGTAATTTCTACGTATTTCATCGCAGTAATTGCGGCAGGCATGAACAAATTCATAGAGTGAAGGTTTCTCGGGAGTTCCAACGGGTCAGGGGCTCCATCTCTGACTGCGTTTAGAAGAAACGAAAGAAGAATGGTAGGCGAGGGAAGGAAACTTCTAGATGAGATTAGGAAGAGGCAAAGTAGGTGGTTGGAGGAGGCAATTAGGGGTGAATCTCAATCTCAAGGGCGCAATGAAGGGGAGGATTTTGGGTAAGCAGGGGAGGGGAAGAAAGAGAATAGTTTTTATGGACGGGATTAGGAAGGGTAGGACGAATGCTGAGATAAAGAAAGAAATATTACGGGTACATGGGGCCCCACACATGCAAAGCCTAGAGGATTTTTTCTCACTTCCTTTAAAACCAACCTTAAATGGTAGATTACCTAATAATAATGGGTATATACCATCGTCTTGGGATCAGGTGTCTCCTGATTGTTCAAGACGTTTCTTCGCATTCCCATCGTCCCTTACGTGGCGAATGCATTTTCGTCCGTTATACGAAACGCCGGCAGAGATGGAGCCCTTTAACCGGTGGAAGAATCGAAAAACCTCCCTTCAAACGTCAGAAAAAATCAGATCATTCATATGGCCATCTATCAAGTATATTGACATGTTTCAAAGAACCTTGAACCAAGGACACCTTCAATAGACCGCTTTTATAGCGCGGAAGAAACAATTATGAGTCTTATTTTTATATTGTTATTCTACCTATCTCGGGTCAGTTATGGATAAAAATGAGAGCTGTAGGAAGAAACTTTGTTTCGAAAATAATAGCCAATGTTGACATAAAGACTCAAACGCCCGCTTTCAGAAACGTGACTTACCATCAAGACGAGGAGAATATGAAGCTTAATCGTAACAGAATTGAGAATAGGAAAATTAAACTGGAAACTTAATATCCGTTACACAGCACGATGCACAGACGTAGAGGGAAGGAAGTCAAAAGGAAGCTCACCTGGAAAGAAAAAATAATAATATTTTAGTAATCGTTAAAAAAATAATATAAATGCATAAGGTGTAAGAAGAACTGGAAGCAAGGTCCAAACAACAAAGTTTACCGAATCAACTCAACAGTTAAGAGCGATTGAATTTTCAAAAGGAATGTAAATGACACTAGGTCACTCGATGAACTAACAATGGAAAAAAGCAAAAAGCCATGGATAGATTTCTATGAAGTAAAAACGTTAAATATTCAGTGTTATTTTCGGCACTGAACTGGACTCCGTAAAATGCCATACAAATTAGAGCAAACACATTTATAATTCCAGGAGCTGACACCACATCTCTCACAATGAACTATCATCACCTACAAATAATTTATACATACAATTTTAATGTTTTAAGACTGCCTTGGAGGAGCGCTACATCCAAGGCTACAAACGAATCTTCTAAGGCGATCACGGAAGACGCAAAACGTAAGATTTAAATGTGCAGACGATAGTATTAAAGAACTATTCCAAAAAATGCCAGTTTTTTTTTGTCGAATGAAATACTTGAATTAAACTTGTCGGAAGCGTAGAGATGAGCGTTTTGACAAATACAACATGAAAATGCTACGGCATAGGGGTATTGTCGGAGTGAAATGCTTTTTGAATCACAATTTTTAAAATTCGTAAACTCAACTATGAGTTTCGTCATTTAGGTGAGCATTTCGTGAGATCAAATGAAAGCACAAATCGTTCGAAATCGTGCAAATGACTTCGCAATACCTTTTCCACAAGGGGCAAAACGCTCATTAATTTTGAACAAACGAATAACAAAGAGTAATTAATTAGAGGTCACATTAACGCAATTAATAAGCCCGAAGGATTTGAGGCATGACCTAATCAAACAAGAATAAGCTCACAGGATGGAAAAGGGTTAACGCCACTCGGTAGTAATTGTGAGTTTTGATTTTCCCAAAACACACTTTTTTCCCCTTGCTTCCTAATTAGCGCTCACAACCAAAGGTCTAAACACTTCATTTATATTTCCACAACATGTGCCACTTTATTTCACGTAGTCTGATTTTTTTTTAAATGTACACACCGAGGAAGGATAGGTATTCAAATCAGAGCAATCAAAGCCCGAGATGTTGGACAATTACGTTAAACAAACTATTCGCAAATTATGGTCACTCGTTTTTAAGTCATCGCATAAAATTACCAACTAAAGGCATACGCGGTGATTTTCATGTTAACTGATTTCGTTGAAAAAATATAAAACGGTCTCCGACCCAAATTTGTGGAATTTAATGATGCCGAATACAGAACGAACACAAATAAAAAACTTTGTAACTTCCATACAATATTTATTTTACTACGACCACGTTACAATAAGTCGACATCATCACGTCCTGATGATGTGGGCATTTAAAATTTATATTTAGCCTCCGATCACTTTATAATGATTTCCGAACAGTTGAGCTCGTCACAAATTTTATTTCACTGCTGCCTTGACTAAGGTGTATATTACTGATCCTGAGTACAGAGAGTCTTAAGAACACACAAACTACGGGGCAGGAAATCCGTTAAAACATATTATTCCTCATACCATGAAGGAAATTGTTTACGCAGGGTAGGCAACAATTTTGAATCACTGTATAAAAAGGAAGAAAAGTTCGTATTTCTAGAATGAATAACAAAATTAAAATCCTCCTTCAGGAAAATCATCATCGCCAATAACTGTCCAGGATTAGGCCATTAGGCAAGTTTCTCCGCAGGTCGAAAGCTGGTGCCTCCATCGCTTTTTTGGTCGTCCGAAATCTCCTGTTCCACATGGTCCGTAGTTGAGAAGTCTCTGTGGTAATCTGTTGTTCTACATCCTGAATATATGTTCAAACCATAAGTAACGGTATTTTAGGTGATGGCAGGGATGTTTAGCTCTGAGCGGATGTCTTCATTTCGTTTATGGTGGTAGAGAGCATAGCCTGCCAAGGGAGGCGGTAGAGATGTGGCTATTTTGATGCTTATATCTCGGGAATTGATGTACAAAGAGACGTTTCAGCCAAGGCGAGAGAAATTATCAACCTGATCTACACCAACAAATGACGACAATTTATGGTCTAAGAGGGTTTTTGTCTTTGAAATCCATGGCTTTTGTTTAATTAAATGATATTTTAAAATCATAATCTCCGGCTATGATGGATAATTTATGTACTGCTCTTTTTAAGTTGTTTTCCTTCCGAAAAATGAACAACTGAAAAAAAAACAAATTTAAAAAGTAGTACGGAGAAAATAACCGAAAAATTGAGCACGAGAGTCATTATTTATGAATTTTCGTGTTAAAGCCTCAATTTCACGGCTGATGAGGAACACGAATGATGAGCCAGCCACATCCAATAAATCTACCACATTAAAAAGTACGCATAAACAATAAAAATGGAGCTAAAATTGGATGAATCATTTTGTCATTACACCTGTCCAGCAATTGAAACATACCGGACCAGAAAAGAGAGAGGAAAAACAATCCGGAGCAATAAAACAGGAGGAAATATGAAATATTACGTACATTGCATTACATTTCATGGGCACATTTTTCCAAAACGTTATTATTCGAGTGACTAACATCGCGGCGAAACAAAATATGAAACTGTTCAATTACGCCCGTCCGCCCAACTCCGCGCCACATTACTACAAATTAAATTCCAGCCCAACCGCGGCGACAAAACAGATGACAAACGCGAAGCGGAAAAAAAGAGAGGAGCGAAACCGCAACGGTGGAAAGTCGGGAACATCAAATGAACGCTATTTCGCTTTATAAAGAGATGACCGCAGTTTGAATCGCCCGGAAAAAGAGAAAAAAAGGACAGAAGAGAGACGATCATAAAAAATACATCAGTAGGTAGGATGAAGAGGGAACAAAAATACATACGCCTCTTACAACTCTCTCTTTCGCATTTTCGTTACAGATTAACAGCCGCAACCTCATTTACCGAAAACTTCCGATACCGACAGGGCTCAAAGAGATGAACGAAGAAAGACGAAATGACGATGGATATGAAGAATGACATGGAATTAGCAGTAGTAGCAGAAAGAAAGAAAAAAAATAATTTATTATTACCCACGGCGCTTCTAGAATAAAATATAGCAATGAATACAATTGTATTCAGGTAAAAACAGTTGATAGGAATGCTAACTCACAAAAGTCAAAGAGGCAGTTTAAAAATACAAAAACAATATGATGAAGTACAGTGTACTTCTAGAGTAATAATATGGAGAACAAAAAGCTGCAAGTGTTGACACATACTCATGAAAGAATCGAAGATTTTAGTTTTGAAATACTCAAGTGATTTAATATATTTGGTGTCAGGAGGCAATGTTCCAAATTTGAAATGAGCTTACAAAAAATGAGAGACTGGATTCAGTGATCCAATGGCTAGTAAAGTACAAGTACTAAAAATAAAGAATAACTTCTGTTGAACATTGTGCGCCAGCCTAGCACAAATTTAAATATGCTAAACAAATTATTCGTCTCCTTGCAAGATAGCAGCTGATATTAGAGCATACACAATAAATTTGAGGCTATTTTTTTAATTTCGATGCGAGGTGTGATAGTGAGATGATAAGGCAGAGGAGACATTTGGACGATAACAACGACAGAACAAAGGAAAGAGGACACAATGGAAGCGTGGTGATGATTAAAATAAAATCGACGGAAAGAAAAAAATTAGAAGACATACGAAGAGTAGGCGAGAAAAATATTTTAAATGAAGACCACCCGCAGTGGAAGAAACAAACCTATTTGACACATTCTGAGACACAACTGCCTCTTCAAAAAGATAACGAAATAGAATGGAAGCATTACCGAGGAAGACCAAAGTCAGAATCTACCAAGTAAATTATGAGATATATGGTAATATGAAAAATTATGAAGTAATTACACGGTTAGCTGAAAGAAGACACCGGAAGAGCTGCAGCAAACCTATCTTCCGATTGCTGACGATGAGACGTAACCCTCCGTTAAACGTAGGTTATATAGAACCTACGCTAAACGAAGGGTTAAGTCTCTCGAGAAGGTATCTACAAATATTTTATATTCTACGGCGCCACCTTAAAAACCAACACGAGTAAATAAATATGGCAACAGATAATGAAAAGCCTAGGTTGAGAGGCTGCAAGAGACTCGGAGGGTTACATGCAAGCTACGATTTCCAGAGAAATTCAGACGATGAGAGTTTCAGGATGACAGGTAGGATTCTAACCCCAGGACTTAGCCTCTGAAACACAGAAGTAAAATAAACAGAACCTCATCGAGACACTAATCGGTCAAAATAATTATCAACATTTATCCTTTCCCCCAATCTATTCGTTTCCCCAATTTACCTTTTCCCCAATTCACGGCTATTTTCATCAGCCTCCCCCCTTAGTCACATGACCTTAAAGAAGATTGCTGGTTGTACTCACTGCCATTTATTAGCGTCATCGCGTACTCTCAATTGGGCTCTTTTTCCCAGGGACAATTTTCCTGGGAGGGGTCTATTGTAATAATAAGGCAACTCCTCGCCTTTCTTTCGGTCCATCATATTTTCTCCATCCTTTTCCACCGCCAAATCTCGAAGAGCTCCAATCCGTTTTTCTTCTCCCTCTCACTGTCCAAGTTTCCCTGCCATATAGCACTAGACTCCATTACAACAAAATGAAATCTATAATCTAAATCAACAGAAACAACACGAAACTTCGTCAAACTTACTAAAACTCCTTGGATCCACCCAAACCTATTTTTAGTTTCTTGGGTGGACCTGACACTAATGTAAATACTATGAATGAAAGGTGAAAGAGTTGACAGGCAGGAGCCGTTTCATGCAAAACAAATCTCGAATTGGATCATGTATCGAGAGCCGGTCCTGATGTCACGACCGTTGCTGGGAAACAAAGGGCTGTAATCGAAGGGTCACCGTGGGTAAGGACCGAAAAGAAAAACATTCGCACCCCTACCTCCCGCGCTTTCATCACCACTCATCTGTCCCCTAGGAGTCGTCATTCCCACCCTGATGGGGGGGGGGGGGGTTTACGGGAGACGGCCACTCAGGGAAGAGTTCCGCTATCGAAGGACGCCTGTTTTAACCGTAGGGTGTGATCAGATCGCGGAGGGAATCTCTGTGGCAGGGAGGCTGGGAGAAAAAAACCATGTCGTGGAGAGAGGCCAATGATGTGGGGCAGGGGATCATTTGGGGAAAGAGAAAACAGACGCGGTGGGATAACGCCACCAGACACACAAGAGGGAGTGAGTGAGTGGACTGGACTGCGGTCGCCGTAATAGGATCGGGGGAGACGAGCGGAAGCATGAGAAGTGGCGGCAAAGAGTGTTGAAAAGGGCTGGAGGGAGGGAGTTGAGAGGCATTATAAGGGAATACGAATTTCCGGGGATGGAAGGAAGAACAGACAAGTGTGGAGAATCAAAGAAGGAAAGGTGAAAAAGTAAAGAAAGATAGAAGAGGAATAAATAAAGTCAAGAGGTTACGTTATTTACTGAAACATTTACATACATACTATTAAGGTAATCTACTGACTAATGTAGGTTTAAATGGAAGTGAGTAAAAATCATCAGCCCTGAGAATGATGGAAAAGTCTTCCATCGAAACGTCGGCGGTGATGTGGAGAACTTGGCCCGGCCGAATGTCCGAGAGAATTTCACTTCGAGTAAAAATCCTCTAGATTTTTACAGGTGCAGGGTACCATCGACCTATAACATTTCTTACCTCATCCAACCACCTACTTCGCCTCCAGCCTTAGCATAAGTTTCCTCTTCTCACTAACAATACCAAGACCCTCCTCACGTTTGTGCTCCTTTCCGTCCACCGCATTGTCTCCATCCACATTTCGAACGCTTGCAGTCTATAATCGTCTCCTTTTCTCAGAGTCCACGTTTCTGCCCCACAAAACGTTACACACCATTTAGACTTTTCACTAGCCTCTCATTTAGATAAAAGAGGAATAATTATAGTTCAGAGGCTAATTTTACTGACTCTGAACCACTACACTAGAACAGAATATCAGAATATGATGACTGAATCACTATAATAAACTTTAAATTTTCACAATTCATTCATTAGTCTATCGACCGGTTTCATCGCAAAGGAGACATCAACACGAACATTATCATGTTAAAAGCAGCCAGATTGAATAAAAGTGAGCCATTTAAGTGTGGTTTGTGACAATGTATTCAGGACTGGAAGTGTCACAATGAATGTTTGCTGTTATTGTAACCTCCCTTTGCAACTTAGCATTGTAATAGCCCTTTTCCTTTATACTTTTAGTTTTAATTGCTTTTAATTATCTTATTCTAAAAAAAGAACACTATTATCTAAACTAACTACCAGAGGGACCAGGCTTCGCACAGGAAGCTGCGATTATGCACCAATCCATGCATTTAAGAACCATAAGAATATGAAATTTGGCGTCGCACTTTAGGGATCCGTAGCCGATCCCCAGAAGCTGGGCAGCACAATCTCCTGCATTAACGCCGTTAAAACGCCTTTCTCTCCTATTAGCAGTGAGTTTAAATTTTATTATACTTTCCCCCTAATATGACTCTTTAAGGCAAGCATTATTTTATACGAATGCGATCCCCTAGCTACAGGGCTGCCAGCGGGTAGATTCCAAAATTAAGTGAGAAAAGTGAACGTCTTCTCCAAGAAAATAAGAGCAAAAAGTGAGATTTCAATGGAAAAAGTGAGTAAATAGTGACGATATTGAGGAACATAACTAAACAATGTCTGCAATATTTTGACTTTGGAGCCATTAATGAACGCATTTTACTTACAAACTTCATACTACAAGTATTGTCGCATGATTTTGCAATTTTTATGTCAAAACGAAGATGTTTCTATGTGCGGAATGCAGAAACAACACAGTAAATATAGAAATAAAATAGAGCACATAAATTACATGTTTTATTTACTGATAAACAAAGATAGGAACAAAAGATTTTCTCGAGTTATCAATTAATAGAATGTAAACTGGTAATATAAAATGTATTTATGCTATAAATCAGGGTGATAATAAAGTAATAAAGCATAGACAATGACAAGGCAATTTATGTCATCAAAGAATTTAACTAATGGGCAACATCTCTAGATATTGAGATCAAATTCAGCTACTCATAAACAAAGACAACAAAATATTTTCTTGAGTCAACAATAAATAAGATGAAAACTGGTAACATAAAAGGTACATACATATGTTGCGAATCAGGACGAAAATTAAGCATACACAAAGAAAACACAAATTAAGTCATTAAAGAATTCCAATGACGGGTAATATCCATAAATGTTGACATAAATTGTAGCACATAAAGGAATTTTCTTTACTAATAAACAAATACTGAATCCCTTGACTAGAAACAAAAGATTTTCGCAAGTTATCGATAGATAAAAGAAACTGAAAACATTATATGTATATATGTCATAATCAAGGACAGAAATAGAGCACAGACGAAAACAAGTCACTTAACAATTAAACTGTCAGGTAATGTTTCCTAAGCTGGATCGGGATCTTCTGCATACTCCATGTCATCTCGCCACCTTTTTCCATGATTCTGAAATACCTTTGCCAAAAGGGAGGAAGTGCGCTTCTCGAAATTCTTTCTTAAGGGCTCGGCTTTCTTTATGTGCATATCTCGCGCACGTGCACGGACAGCCTCTAATATACCTTGGGCAACTCTAGCTCCTTCAACATCATTTTTCTTAAGAGCATCCTTTAATTTTTGGTTGGCTTTGTCAATTAATTTGTCAGCCGTTTGGCGTTCGCTTTCTTCAGCCGCTTTCGCAGCCCTCAGATCTTCCTGCAGCTTTCCTAAGTTCTTTCTATCCTTCCTTTGATTTGCTTCTTCTTCCTCTTTCTTGCGACGTTCATTTTCTTCTTAATTCTTCCTGATCAATTCATATTTTAGCTGTTAGCGTTCGCCTTCTAGATGAACATGATGTTTTCCATGCGCGTTCTGAGCCTATGTCAAAAGATCCTTGGTGATCGGCACGCATTCTGGTTTGCCTCCATAATATCCTGAGCCATGTTTTATATTCAGTCGTGCATTCATACTGCGCTCCTCCATGGCAGAACACTCTGCAGAAAGTTGACTTCTTGAAAATGAAAAATGACACTTATCATCTGCAATTCCATGAGCCATTGGAAGGGTGACCTTAACAACTTTGGTCACGAGGGGATATTTGGGTAGATTTCAGAAATTCTTCAAGTCAAATATTCGGCTCCAATAATCGTCAATTCTCATACTTGAACGGATCAGCGGTAGCTTTTCCATCTCTAAAACTTTCCACTCATCTCGGGGCGCGTCATCGTCGATACCGAGATCAAGCTGCACCATTTTGTGCACCACTACAATGCTGCATAAACTTCTGCTTCCTTTTATTTTCTGTGGCTGGAGGTATTCTAGATGTTTGGCATCTGATCCCTTCAACAAAGTGTATTTTTTAACAGATTACATTCCGCGGACTGATAATGTTTGAGAGCATTGGCACGGAACACCAGAATATCTCTGTCACTACATCTGCTCTTTTCCAAAAGACTGACAGCATTCTCTCCAATGTCAACTTTATGGGTTTCAACAAAATTTTGGTATCGTTGATAAAACACATGATTAAACAGTCTTTTTCGTTTTTGATTAACTCATCTTTACAGTATCAACTTAGTAACAGAATTAAAAAATCTGACACTTTCTCATACAAAACATGGATCATTGGCTGTTCCACTTGAAAAATGATTGAAAACCGCTAAAACAGTTTCGCACTGTACACAACAAACGCTATTTGTGCGAAGAATGTCGTGCTTCTCAGCACACTAGCTATTGCTTGGTGACACTTAGATTGTAAGAGCTTCTCCGAGATTTTATCATTTGGTAACACTTTTAAAAATAGTGGATGAGAGCTGGCCACTGCTCTAATAGTCTCTCGGCTGCCGACCCCAACGTAACACACCTTAAAAACACATGCTTCAAAAACCCACGCTTAGGGATTTTCTTCTCCTCATGAGATCGTTCATAGACCTCAAATTGGCTCGGATAGTCTAGAAAATCGTGGAATAAAATAACAAGATCTAACACCTCCAAGCCAAATTGACCGAGACCGACTTGATAGGAAGAGTGAAGAATGCGTATATTGCAAAAGCCTACGTTTAAAAGACCTTGGCCGCGCTCTTATTCTTGTTCACATTGTCTTGTTCACATTAGGTCTATCACTGGAAATCATCAGAAATTTCTTTGGAGACAAAAGAGCGCGGTCTACTGCTGAAAGGATTAGTTTAGATAAAATCTTTGAAGCAGCATTTCCAATAAAAAACGTCTCAAGATGATGAAACACAACCTGCTGCTTTTTCTCAGAAAAGAATCTGACTGCCACTTGCAACTCCTTCACATGTTTTTCATTTGTCGTTTTATCGTAACAAATCGTAAAACTAGCAGCGGCGCGGCAATCTTCTAACATTGAATCGCAAAAATAGTGGCCTAAATAAGTCACCTTTGTTCGGCCTAGAGACATGTCCTGTGGCACATTTTCTCCTCCAAACATACATCTGAACAGATCTACGACACCGTCGCAAGAAGAGGCAGAATAACAGGCCTGAATACACTTCATAGCCCATAGCTGTTCCGCCCTATAAGCGCTGGCCTTCCGTGTTGCAATCTGCAACACTGGAACAGAGGGAGAAACTGTATTCACGACTGCTGAAGAGCTTGCCCCAGGGTTCGTGGATGTATTTGGTAGTAAAGGGGGCCCTTTGGTGAGAACCAGTTGCTCCTTTCACAACAAACTACGAGTCCCTGGGCTACTGCAGCGCACTCTCGCGGCTGCGGAGGCCGGGGAAACCTCACTTGGCACTGAAAACGCATGCATTCTGAAAGTGTTTGATTTGGCTGTCGGCACTAATCGCTGGGAAACTCGAATGACCCATTTTACGAGTTTAAGACAAATAAAAATATCACAAAAAGTGAGAAGAGTGAGCGTTTTTCAAATAACGTGAGGAATAGTGAGTGTTTTGAAAAAAATTGAGGAAAGTGAGTCCACTGGCAGCCCTGTCTAACTATGACCGGTAGCATTTGTCTGCAATCTCCAGCCAGGACGAAAACCAAGCCACCCATAAGCCTGTCATCACATCGTAAATATTAACATCTACAATGACTACAATGCTTTTCTAATGGGAGTAAAATAATTTATAATGATAATCATAATGTAATTGCTTCCAGTCATTACATACAGAGTACAACATTATTAAGTGAAGCAAGTTTGGTAGCCCCTAAGGTGCACCTGTTGGGGGGCTACCATCAGTTACGCCATGCATCATAAGCAAATTTAGAATAATCAAGCAGATACTCACAGTGAAGTACACAAATCCTACCAAAAGAAATGCTCTGTGCAAGGAACAACAGAATATACAAACTGACAACGCTCATCATACACACAAACATACATACAAAGCACAATACACTCATACGCATTTATTCATACATGAACGACAGTATATATGCAGTAAAACACGCATAAATGTGTGATTATATGTATTTCATTGAGTCATATAATTTTGAGGATACATTAACCCCTCAAGCGTGACTTTAAATGGACGTATTAAATCCCCCAGCGTGTGCGACGCAGCAGTTGCGTCCGCTTAAATCCATGCCTCAAGCGTGTACGACGCACCGTTTGCGTCCACACTTTTCATTAAGAATTCTTATCACCTACGCTCTGATATATATACTTCCCGTGAGTATATATGTGAGCTTAAGGTGCCTGCTTTCTTTTTGTGCTTCTTTGTTGCCTGTATATATGAGGTCGTATTTTTAATTTTTTTTCATGACTCACGCCTGGTAAAGAAAATGCTTACTCGCGACCCGGCGTCTTGTGCCTGATTGTGAACAGATCTTTCCACTCACGCTCTGATTTATTACTCTCAGAGAGCTAATGATTGCGTGTTGATGCTGACTGCTTTCTTTTTGAGGTTCCTTGTTATCTGCACTCCACATTTTCCCCTTCTTTCTCATCATGGCAATGCTTTCGCAGGCATGGTCCATCCAGGCTTGGTCACTCAATGATTCTCAGAACCTCATAAGGTCTATCCTCGTCTCCTATCTTATTTACGATGTTTACGGAGTTGAAGGGTCGAGGTTTCTTGACGCCTATTGCCGAAAGGCCTAAGCTGCATTGGTGGCTTTTTTATTTTTTTCTTCCTTTGGACCGGCTCCTTACTGAACCCCTATTCAGTTCGCCATGGCGTCTAGCTCTCGTGAGTTGTCTGGCCAGGAAGTGCTTCATGCTTTGGAAGAAACGAGTAACGAAAGTTTAGATACAATTTCTGAGGATTCTAGTGGATACACTTTGAGCTCTAGTTCAGAAGAGGAAGAGGAAGAACCTTCTCATTTTTCTGTGAATAATCAAGAGAATACTTGGGAAGAAATCGACAGTGCTAATCCTCCTCTTCCTTTTCCGTGTGATTTAGTTGGGAAACAAATAGTGGAAGTTCAGTGTGCCGATGATCCCCTAGAATATTTCGAGTTGTTTTTCGACGATGATCTAATTACGATCATAGTAGCTGAAACAAACCGTTACGCGGAACAGTTTCTTGCTCACGAGAAAGAAAAAATCTTGATGCAAAAAAAATCGCGCTTTCAAAAGTGGGTTCCCACAACTCCGAACGAGTCGAAAGGGTGGGTTAGAATTGGTAAATAAGCCTACTTGTGTAATAGATTATAATAAATATATGGGTGGTGTAGACTTGAAAGATCAACTTTTAGAATCGTTCTTGCTAGAAAGGAAAAGGACAAAAGTGTGGTATAAAAACTTATTCAACCACTTCGTAAATACGGCTGTGTTGAATGCTTACATTCTTTACTGCAAGGCTGGAAACAAGAAAGATCATCTATCGTTCAGAATAGACTTAGTGAACAAGATCATAGGCAAGTACCGCGGGCAGAATTTAGAAAAGCGCAAAGGACGGCCCTCAGATACCGACACTGAATGCACACGATTGACAGGTCAGCATTTCATTCAAGAAAATCCTAAAACAGATACTTTTAAAGTTGGAAGAAGAAGGTGTGTGGTGTGTACGAAACACGGAAAGAGAAAAGAAACAAGGTACAGGTGTAAATACTGCCCTGGGACACCGTCTCTCTGCCTAGACCCCTGTTTTGAGCGATACCATACTCAGATCCACGACTAAACATCGGATATGGCGAGCAGAAAAAAATAAATGGCATGAAAAAATGTAAGTATAAATTTGTAATGATACAGTATAAACAATTTTAAATATAATATAATTTTTTTGAATTTTTTAAAATAGCGATTACAATGTTAAAAATATTTAGGCTAATGTCTGCACAAATTCTTCGCTGCTTGCGAAAAAAAGGCACCCTGGGCGATTTAAATACCTCCGATTAAAGTCACGCTGGAGACATGGAATTGAGTGGACGCATATGGTGCGTCGCACACGCTTGAGGGGTTAAGAAGCGTTAACAAGTTAAATCTATACAATCACTTTCTATTTAACATTAGACTTATTACATGTAAATCACAAAATAAAAGTTCAATGTTGCTAATGGTAAGAAACCAATTTTTTACTTCCCTCAAACATTTCCCGGGTTTTTTTTTCTTTTTTAACACAATCAGGAAGAAAGTTAAATATTTTTGGCTGTATGTAAATAAAACATCTTTGGAACATCGCTATGTTCGGTTTGGGCAGTTATAATTCATTTTTCCTACGTAAATTAAAAGAATAATCCTTTGGTAGTAGATTAGCAACATTTCCACTTCTTATGTAAAAGTTTTTTAGAACTTTGTAAAAATAAAAGTAACGAATTGGCAGTAATTTTAGCTCAAGAAACAAAGGGAAAGTGTGGCAGAATCTGGTTTTCTGCATAATCGTTCGCAGAATTCTCTTTTGCAAGTACAATAATGGATATACATTTTCTTTATATGCACTTCCCCAGCATTGTATGCAGTAGGTTAATTTTGACTCAACGAGAGCAGAGTAAATAGCCTTTAGAAAGGGCAGAGGACATTTGTTGCGTATGAAAAATAATTTCGAGAGGTAATGCCGCAATGTCTTTGCGAGTTTGTGTACATGCAGATTCCATTTCAATTGATTATCCATAGTTATTCCTAGGTATTTAAATTCTGAAACACATTTTATCGGGATACAATTTGAGCAGTTATCTTTGGGACAACCAAGGGAGTGGTACACAATTTTCCAATTTTCTTGGTACCTATTACATATATCGAATATCATATTTTTAGACTTAGGACTTATAGACAGTCTATTCTGATCAAACCACTTCCTGAGTAATATCAGATCTTTTCCCATTTTTCCTATCCCACGATTCGCCATGAGAATTTAAAGCAATATCGTCTGCGTAGGCTGTAATGTTCCCGTCAAATTTTTTGATGAAACAGATCGTTAATATATACCAGGAAGAGGATAGGCCCCAGCACGGAACCTTGCGGTACCCCAAGCCACTATTACTTTACATTCACTGTGACAGTCATTCACTCTAACAGTTTGTGATCGCACAAATAAATAGCTTTTAAACCACTGAAGCACAATACCCCTGATTCCTGAACGACATAGTTTATCTAACAGAATATTATGGTCCAGAGTATCCAAAGCCTTTTTAATGTCAAGGAAGATGGTAGATGTACGTTGGTTACGATTTAATCCATTATAAACACTTTGAAAATGATGCATTAGCGCGTCTTCAGTTCCAAAGTTACTCCTAAATCCGAACTGCTGTGGGCTAATAAACTGCATTTTATGGTAGAAGTTTAATATCCGTTTTTTAATTAATTTCTCGATAACTTTTGAAAATATAGAAAGGAGGGATATTGGACAGTAATTTTCCACATTCAAGCGACTTCCTTTCTTGTGAACAGGAATGATAACAGCTTTTTTTAGAGATGAAGGAAACTCTCCTGTAGATATGCTCACATTGTACACATGTGCCATCACTGGAGCTATAATATCAATTAACCGTTTGAGGACACTGGCGGTTATCCCATCAAATCCAGGTGATTTGCTTGCAGGGAGGGACTTAACCAGTGCAATGATTTCGCCTTCAGTCACTGGATCTAAATATAGCGATTCACAGGTGTTACTCAATAAGTTTAGATTTTTAGGAGAGTGACAGTGTGGGTTATGTGTATACGTTTCTGTATCGTATGCCGACATAAAGAAGTTATTAAATTCAGTTGCTAATTTTGATGGATCTGTAATGACGACGCCTTCTACTTCTAACGAAGGGGTGGGATTATTTGCAAGACTTTCTCCGATTATTTCTTTCACCAGGCCCCACTGAGTTTTAGAATTGCCCTTAAAATTTTCAAAATTTCTTATATAATAATTATTACAAGCCAGTCTTAACTTAGACTATTTCTAAAAGCTATAAATTCCTCTTTTAAGGCATTACAATTAGGATGACGCCTAACGTTTTTGAGAAGATGATTCTTTTCCTCCAAAACTTCCTTGGTCTTTAAGCAGAGCGTTAGTTACCAATGGTTTCAGTATTCTTAAATATCTTTAATGTTTACTTGGGAATTTTGACGAGTTTAGAACTGTGTGTATTAAATCTAACATAACTGAAAATGCTCTTGAGGCATTGTGCTCATTAAACACTGGAGTCCAATCTATTTTCCTTGCCTCTTCATATAACATGTCGTAATTTATTTTTAAAGAAGTTTCGTTTTTTACACAGTGAGCACGGGACACATTTTCTTTACCCCTAGAAAGATCAAATGAAATCACGGAATGATCAGTTATACCCAGATGCTTAACTTCTGCCAGCATTTTGTATCTGAACGCATTATAAAATCTAACAAATACATGGTCGATGCACGTTGATGTAGTAAAAGATAAGAAATCTGGGGAAAAATTGAATTTTATTGTTTCAAAAAACTTGCAGGGCACACTATTCGATCATTGAAGCCCTTGGGGTTTTCTCAAATGGCCTACATCATTCTCATAACTATCATTACATATGCGCAAATTATTAATATAAACGGCTTATTACTTCATTCATTCTGAGGTTAAATAGAAAACAGTGATTTGGGAACTTAAAGCCCATTGGAAACCCAACCATCCCTCTGAGCTCTAGGACCATATTAAGTTTTAATAGGCATAGTACATAGGTATCCAGCAGTGTGCAAAATTATACATAATAAGCGATATAGTACGCATACCGATGGTCCCTAATTATTAGAATCAATGTGATGCGCTGATTTCAGACATTCCGCAAAAGCCGTTAAACGCACGTGGACAGATTGGGGTAAAAAATAAATCGACTGAAATCTCACTGAAATAGCTAATACTGACCATTTAATTTAATGAAAGCTTTAAAAGGCTCAGGTGAAAATTCCCATTCATACCCATTGCTCAGGTTTCAAAAGATATATGCTATTATTTGAAATCGGAGAAAAATTGAAAAATTTGAAACTGAAAACCAAATTGCTAAGCAAAAACGAAACGTAAAACATAATTGACAGCATAAAGTAAACGCTTTATTCTTCCAGCCATCCGAAAATGCGAATGTCTACCTTATATCGTAAGTTCAAGTAATTTCAAAATGGAAATTTTTTTAGCACTGTCTGCGTTCCTGAGTCAATCATTCCTTTCCTCTTCTGCGTACATCATTCCTCTGCTGGTGGGGGAAACCATAGTCCTCTGGGGGAAACCATAGTCCTCTGGGTGAAACACTGCCCTGTCGCCATCTCTCGGCGTACTCTACGAGCTACTCCTGGGTGGTATTTGTTCCTATAAACACCCCGCCGGTTCAATTGTTTCCTAGACGGCTAGGTAGCACGGTGGTCTGTGCATTCGACGCGACATCGAAAGGTCCGTAATAAGAAATACGTATGCAATGATAGGACATTAAGGAGAAAATTATTAAAATATAGAGGGTTTCCTAGGCCTAACAGCAATAACTTAGTTCTTTGACTTTGCATTACCCGATAGGGAATGCGTATGTATGTACAAAAGTAATATTCATGTAACTTTTAAGAGGGAAGGGTGAAGAAATCGAGTGGATGAGGGAATCCCGGATCTCAGCATGAGGGATTAAGAGGAGTTAGGCAAGGGGGACGGGCAAGAAAGCGATCCGAACGTAGATGTGTCACGACTGGCGCGCGCGTAGATGTCGACCTCCTCTGGGAGAAAGAGAGAGAAAGGCTAAATGCTATCGGATAAATGACTGAAGCATCAATTCGCCTCATGAATGAATCTGGAGGGAAAGGGAAAACGAAGATGACTTGCTTCATAAAAAATAATCGCTGGAGATGACGAGGAGTAAAGGAAACCGGAATTTTGACTATTTGAGCACCAGTCTACACAATGTTTACGAGATACTGCTCCACAAACTTGGCTTGGTACGTAACTTGGAGCCCACCGCGATTGCGATGTTTCTAACACACCGGCGTGGCAATCCAAGGCTCGCGGATTTGTATCCCGCATCGGGAATGTACATCGTGTGCGTCTTAGGTTAGGCGCTACGATATAACCTCAACAATTGGAACATATTAACCGAGAAAAAAGTTTATCGCTACAACTAGCTTTTAAGACGAAAATGGCAACAGTGTCAATTAATTTTTTAAATTAGGGTAGTCTCACAATTTCTTTCTTCATCTCAGCGTACGTCCTGCCTCTCTTCATTCCGTCCATGAAGCCAATTCTCTTTCTTCCCATTTACCGCTTGCCCAACACCCTCCCCTCTATCACGGCCTAAAGCATCCCTTCGCCTCTCAAATTTCGTCCAACCACCAACTTTGCGTCCTCCTATTTCCATCCTCCTCCACATCCACACATGAAACGCCTGAATCCTATTCTCGTCTTCTTTTCTCAGAGTCCACGTTTCTGCACCGTACACCGCTGCTCTCCATAATTAACTCTTCGCTAACCTTTTTTTATCATCCTTACATAATGTCCCTGTCATCAGCTCCCTCCTACTGTGTAACTGTGGAATAAAATATTTACTCCGCCTGGTAGTGACAGCTATGCAATATTTCATATTTAATTAACACACATTCGACCGATTAAGTTAAGAGAACGAAACTACGAGCCACGAAATCTTCTGCAGGTATTGAATTACGCAATATTCACTACCAAATACCATTAAAATTTCCATTCATGATACAGTAAACACATCGAAGTGACCACAAGAAGGACCTACTAGTAGTTTTCCCCAAAGCAAAGCAAGCAGCATTCTAATGCAAGCATAAAAATTCCCAATACCTAGGTTAAATAGCATATAAATAAACATTTCATCATCGCATCTTAAAATAATGAAAAAACGCAATGATGAATCCCCTCAATAAAATAAAACCGAATACCTATAGACACACTTTTAAAATAAAAAAAAGAAAATATACCGAGTTCTGAGGGCACTCTGGAGCAGAGAACACGAATGAAACATGCAATGCCGGGCTCGATATCATAAAACACATTGTGCAGGAGATCAGTACTTACAACCCGACAAAAATAAACATTGATTCAGATCACCATTAGGCATCAATATTCGGTGTTCCAAATCATTTAAAGGTTTTATGACAGATAGTCTATATATCACATACTTAATTTCGGGGTGAACTTTGAACGTTCCTGCACATGTAACCCTTGAACTCCACACATTTTCTAGCTTCCACAAAGTCGTCTAAATTAGATTTCTTCTCTATAAAACGTGGGAAATTAGCAGAATAGAGACGAGTAAATCTGCTGATGAAGTACGAGACATTGTCAAGCAGTTCTTCATCTGCGAATCTTGGTCATCCACCAAGGCTACCGGATATGTCTCCTGGACCTGTTATATCTTCCACCTGCCACTTTTCCTCGTTCCTCGAGTGTTTTTCCGCCGGAAATTCTGGCCGGAGAAACTTCTGAGGGACCCCTCGTTCTTGAATGGCGGCGACGCGCACCGTGCTTCTCCTTCTAGAGGCCTCACCTATATTTTGTATCGGACTGTTGTTCCTGGAGATATCTTCAACGAGTCACCTTCCGCACCATTTGCGACGTTGAAATGTTTCTGTACAGACTAACAAAGATGTTTCAAAGGAAGAAAATCCTACTCCGCAGACACTCTTTCACCATTGAATGCGGCTTCAACATCAACACATTTTTTACGCATTTCGATGTGCCATTTCTACATTTATAATAGTATTCTTATTATCATTTTAATAAAAAGAGCACAAAAATGGTTCAAGATCGCAAAGTATTATTTGTTTTGGAATGGAAGCTGGGGAGATATTAAGTATCAATGTTGACAAAATTTCACTGTCATCTTGCAAGTGGTCGTTACATGGGGCCACACACAACGGCTAATCTCTACATAAGTATTCTACAAACAGACCTACATACACTTCACAATTTAGTTATAAATAAGTGGAACTATACCCACAAAATTTCACCACAATCCGAGATTTTCGAGCGGGGCACTGTTACTAGACCACTAAACATGGAATGACACATGACTCAGATGCTTGGGTGTAGGTTGGTGAAGTGACCAGAACACTAATTTCTCAACCCACGGGTTCTAGAGCGAATTTCGACCTTATATCGCATCCCTACTTGGTTACCTCGCGGGAAGCGCTTAAAAGTGTAGTACTACTGGATAAAGCTGAGTTCTAGGAAGACCAATCTGTCGGATGAGAAGCACTGAGAATCCCTTGGCAGCATTCGTTGGGAGTACACTATAGCTAACGCGGATACTCTCTCCAAGCTACCTCCACTGTCGGAATGTGCTACTCGTACCGACCTACCTCCCTGTCATAAATGGCGCAAATGCCATAGTTTTCGGTCATATCTCCTCAGATTTGAACTCTTTATTGACCGATTGCGTCAACAAGAAATCTTTGACTATGAAATGCTATTTGTCAAACACATAATCAGTCAACAAATGTTCCTCGATTAAAACAGCTGTTAATTGGTACGGATTTTTGATGCAAAAAGAGGACTATGCTTTCGATACAAAAGAGAATCCAGGCATAAAAAACAGTATACACACCATCAGTGAGACGCCAGTCTTAGCCTTCATTTTTAGACTTATGAGATTAATAAAAGTGTTACAAAGAGATAAAGAATAATGAGGGGGATTAGCACCACTAAGTTAGCAGTCAGGCATAAGGGATCACTCGGAACTCCCAAAGAAATGAATTAGGCTCCCTCCATCGGGAATAAACGGCTCTTCAGCCGCCTACGGAAGCAATAATAGACCGAACAATGAAGAGTTTCTGACGACGTGGGGGACATATACTAAAATAGTCTTCTCTGAGTCGGAGGTGTCCTAAAAATACCGAATCGATGGCACATCTCACGTTGAGGAGTTGCCTCAAATGAGTCCTTTAACGAGGAGATGGAATGATCTTACAGGGAGAAATTGAGCGCGGAACACGACTAGCTGGCAATTCCAGTGAACTACTCTCAGGGTATGTCCGATTGACGGTGCCGCAGATTTGATAAAACAAATTTGCATACAATTGATTATTAATAAAATTTATTTAATCTACATCTACGAAGTACCGCGCCAGCCACCTCTAGGGCAATAGGCACGGGGTAATGTAATTCCACACCAGGGCAATACTCGTCCCAGTTCAAGGTCAAGCACCACACACTTCCCCGGCTGCTGGTTGCAGACCAAATAGCAGTCAGGAGAACAATGTACGGCCAAACAAGAAACTAGGAGAGTGCTACGTTGGCGAATATGCTAGCTTGAATTACTCTGGTTAACACACTACTACTGATTAGAATTATCAATACTATTAATTTATGGATACTACGAGATACTAATCCATGCAGAAAATTAAATCATACGGAATATTTCAACCGGGATTAGGTGTTAGTAATAATGATAACTTATTTAACAAAAGTGTATACTGTAGTATAACTAGCGAGTGTGGGAATTATATTAAAATTATCTATCGCATCTAATTTAAGTTTCTTATTGTCTAAAGAAAATAATTACAATTGAAATCTATCAATTCTGCAATCTATTAAATAAAAATGCCTTCAACTAATTATGTCACGCGTTGCACGACATGGCCTCCTATTCATCCTTCAAAAATAGAGAGTAAAAATACCCTCTCGGCCGAGGCAAAACCCTTTCCTGTTATTTTTCACATTACTTCTGTTTGTTGAGAGTCAGCTAAGTGCGATGCAATCTTGGCAGTTGGAGCACCGAAAACCGAATTTATCTACTGCTTGAATGATGTCATTTTCAATTTTAAATTACGGGTTTCTATCACGAATTCTTCGTGAGTATACAGTTGATCGCACGTTTATTATATAAAACAAAATAAAAATGAACTTAAAAAACATATACATGAATGTTTGCCATTTAGAATAAGCAAATAACCAGCTGAGACACTTTCATTAAAAAAAGCCCTTCTCACACAGGTCTTCCATTCAAATTCTACATCATAATCAAACACAAGTTGAATGCTACGGTAAATGAAAGTGAGGGAAGGACTAGAGAAAAGAGTGGGCAAAAGAGGCAAATCAGAGGGGAAAATGTGGAAACCAAGTTAAGCCTAATCAAGACAGTCGTAGTATCAAAAAGCTACAGTTAAGATTCAACACACGGCAGGCTCAACTAATTGTTTAATTTGCCCGTTTCAAACAATTATTTACAACCCTGCATCAGCATCTTTAACGGGACTTATTAAATGGCCTTCCACCAACTGTCGTTTCTATGTTTTATTCAATGGTATACTACATGGATGAACACAATACATATAGTTTGCAATAGCATCCACCATGATAATGACACGTCATAACCTGGGTTGGTAAGTTCAACTCATTATTTTGCAGACGACACTATGTTTACCTCACTTTTCTTTTACATAAATATCTAAAATCCCGACCTAAATTTTTAAAAACTTGAGTAGGAATCACAGAAACAATTAAGAAATAGTAATACCAACTTTTGGGCTATGAAGTACCCTCACCGATTATTGAATAAGTTTATTTCATTTCAGATTAGTGCAAATGAGTAATTTCGTCATAGACACTCTGTTTCAAACTTTATAATGCATCATGAAAGCAATAAAATACTGTCAAAACATAATTAAAAGGACGACTTATTTTGTTCACCAACTATTTCAACTTAACAATTAAAATCAATTTTACATTTTTTCCAAAAGAGTGATTCCTGGATTTTATCAATGTATTTAATTAGTATATCAACCTTATCACTTGGATACCAGTCATCCTCCTTGCAGGGGAGTATGGCGACATTTTCCGAAGGTTCAGGACCGATCTTTTCCCCTTAATGAACAACAATCACACGAGAACCCTTTCCTTTGGCAGCATCACTCCTTCCGCAAAGCAAGAGAGCACTTCTGCGGTTTTAGCGAACGCCAGACGTAGGATATACACACATTTCTTTGAATATAACTAAATCCCAGGATGAGCGAATCAAAAAGCAAAGAGGCAAAAGGTCCCGTAATAAATTGCGACGCTAATTTCCCGCATCGGACGATAATAAACCCAGAAACCTCCGCGGAATGGCCTCACGTTAATTCACTTGATGGCTAAGAGGGGCAGAGATGATAGGGGATGCAGGAAAGGCAGGGGGTTGAAAGGAGGTAGAACTCCACTCCCTATAGCCCTCCTGCACCTACACCCCCACACTGATGACTCTTATCAAAAATAATACGCGAGACTGGGGGAGGATGGGATAGACGGTCAGGGGAGCCTTGTCTAAATCTAACAGACCGCCCTGGGACCCGCAAAGGGGATCTCTCCAGTTAAGCCCGGCCCGACCACAATTAGGAGCATGATATAGGGTGAGGGCGGAGGAGAGAGAAAGCGAGGCGGTGGGGGGAGAAAAAATTAATTAATTACGTTATCCATCTCTCCGGCATCCCGAGCCAAGTCCCCCCTACCCCAAACCTTTCCCGCGTCCCCTGTTGTACCGACCGCTCGTCCCCCCCCTCCTAATATTCTCCTTCCCCACCCTCCCGCGGCTCTCTCAACCGCCTACACTCCCGGGCCTGATTAGCAGAGTGGTTTAAAAGATCGTGGTCGGCCAATATAAGCGCCCTCGAGCCATTAACGCGGTCCTCGTCTCGGTTTTGTTCGGTTAAAGTTACCTCCCTCCCGACCGCTCTCTCTTTTAAAACATCCTACTTTTACAACTCCTCCCTCCCAGAAAAATCTACCTCCAATACCTCTCTACCCCTTCCCAACCCCCCCCCCCCCAGCTATCTATTAATCCACACTCCGGCCTACTCGCCGCACATCACTCAACATCCCAATTCCCTGAGCTGCTGCGGATCAGCAAATTACCATCTCTCTTCACTTCTCCCTCCAGTCACAAATACCATTGGTCACAACCATTCTTTCACGGTCGGAATTGAAACTATTTTAGCGTAACCTACATTCATCACTGAAATTCCCCGGGAAAGCGTGAAATCTTACTTTACATTCAGTCTGATAAACTCGGTGAGATTCGCGGATGAGCAACTCTTGTGAAGCCAAATGGCCAAGGGACTGCAGTCAACGTTGACAGCGATGGAAGCACAGTGAGAAAGACGTGATGAACATGAAATACAGATTGAGGCGTTACTTCTTGAAGAAATTTTGGTCATAATGATTATTGGGTGAAGATGAATCGTTATGAAATCCTAAGGTACAAGATGGAGAAAGACGAGAATGCATAAAAAGGTGGGGGGCATAGAATACAGAAGGTGGAAGAATGCAAGTATATGGGTATTATTCTGGACGAAAATGGGTTTAGAGGTGCATAATAAGGACACAGGGTGCACACTTACATTGGCTTTGGAGGATATTATGACAAGAAAAGAAGTGAACAGGATTCCGAACAAAGAAATAAAGTATAGAATGCTCAGATGTTTTAAATGAAGCAGTATAATTAAATGGCTAGGAAACTTATTCTTAGCGGAAGCACGATTTACGTACATGGGAGGCTATGGAGATGTGGTTTCTAAGTGGAAGGGAGAGGTTAACTAGGGTAGAAAGGAAGACAAACGAAGAAGTGTAGGTGATCGTGGGGAGGAGAGGAAATTGGTGGCTGAGATCGGGAAGAGACAGTAAAAGAGCACGGAGGACATGCCAAGAAGTGAGGGCTCGTTGAAGAGTGATAGAAGCAAGAGAGCTGGGAAAGCCAATCTAGGAAAGAAAGTAATACGAATTACGGACAACATAAGATGAGACAGATGACCAAAGGAGCTAATTCGGGACTAAATTACGATAAAATTGATAGCTGTGGAGAAAAAGTTAATAAATAATTCCATATGGTAGTTCGAGCGAGATTTTTTTCTAGTCATAAGAGAGACAGTTTTCGAATTTTATTTTTCAATTTAAACAGCTGTAAGAAGCATGACGTAAATATTACAACATGAATGACGCAAAAACTTTGTTTTAAATTACTGAAATTCTCAATAAGCAACTAAATATAGATGCACATCACGTTAACTTTATTCGCTTTTTCACGCCATACACTGAAAACGCCTTCACAACCGAAGATTTCTTTGTGATTTTGTAGTAGTCACTGCGGTAGTAATCCATTCGTAAAAATAATTGAGAAAAATAAAACTACACACTCTTAAAATTATGACGGGATCCAAGCGTTATAAATTCCTTATTTTTTAAATAAAGTCTCTCTGGAGTGCATACACGTACCATTTCCCATGGAAAATGGCTGGTGTTTTTCTTTTGACAATTACCTCGAAAAGTAAAGTGGTAAGTGGCTGATATTTTGTTATCCCTAGAAAAATGAGATCTTTCTCTTTATAATTAGGTCAAATTCATTTAATTTTATGTGACGCGATATCTCACTCAAACTACCATAAGAAAGAGCGTAGTACTCACGTCATGATATTCAATGGTTAGAAGGTATCCGCGAGCGAGAATGACTTTAATTAAAACACAAATCGAAAATAACTATAGGGATATGATGAGGTTCCAAAATCCAAATCATCGTTCTCAGAGGCCCACTCATCGTTCTAACTGCAACCAAGACTAGAATTTTAAAACAATGATAGCTTATTAGTTGAAGTTGGTTAACGAGTGGTAACATGAGCCGTCGTCAAAAGAAATTTTCCACTGCTAAATTACAAGCAAAAAAATCAATGAGTGTATGAAATAGAGAAGCACTCGAAAAAAACATCATTGATATGTCGAATCCTACGATAAATGGAAATGCCAGGAATTATAATTAAGGGCACACATAGCTAGGAGTATAGACCCATGTTGAAAAAGAACAAACTTTGTTGTTCCTATACTAGTTTGTTCTATTTCGACACCATTGTTTGCTGTTTTTCAATATCGATAGCCATCAATTCCACAAATTCAGGACTGATCCTATCAACTTTATGAATAAAGAACCTCTGAGTAACGGAATTCACGGAATATTCATCAAAACGAGACTTATGTGTTTCACCATGAGAGTCATGGTCATGAATATAGAAAGATCGATGTGAAAACTGGAGTTGGCAGGATAGACTGTGAGGGGAGTGGGTTACGACCAATCGTGATGGTAAGAGGGATGATGGAGAATAAGAGAAAAATAGTGGAATTGGGAACACAGGAAGAAATTCTGTAACAACCACGAACTGAAGAGGGGGCTCACATGGAGAGCCGAGGGGGCAGAGCACCGTCATCCCATTCCAAAGGGCCAGCGTTCAAATACCAAAAAGGTACAACTTAACTCATATCAGTTGTCGGTTGCCTTTCGCAGTAACTGCTACTGCCTACAAGAAGGTAACACATATTGCAAATATTTTTAATGAATTCCCATTATTTTGTTCCTATTTGTGTAGAGGAAAACATGTAACTCCATGATTTAATTAAAACGGTGACTTTTGATGGCTGAAAAACTGAATTCGAATGATATGATATAATCGCAAAAAGCTTGCATGCCAATATTTTTTAAATTGAAAAATTTAACATAACGACCAGTTATCTGCCTCTGCAACTTTGAAAAAGATGTAAACCCCAAAATAGGATCTCCTCTAGTGTACCTATATTCCGCCAGAATGTATTTTACCTCGATATGATTATGTTTGCTGGAATGGCATAAAGCCTTTATTAACATTATTATATCACACCACTCAATCGGACGTCCAAGAACGGACGGTACAGGGAAAACTAATACTTTTTCTCTGGATCACAACCACCGATGGAGATAGAAGCCAGTAATTTTTAATTAGTAGAACATACCTATGAGTAGAATTTGAACCCGCGGAATATTTCCGAAAACGATACACGTCATTGGTACAGAGCTGAGTGAAAATGGATTCGGCGGGATGTACGAGGGGATATACAGGACCGAAAATGATGTAAAGGGAGAGAGAGTGAGATGGATTGGAGAGAGAGAGAGAGAGGCGGAATCGGAAACGCAGGCGGGAATTGTGGAATGTCCAGAAATTGAAGCTTGCATGTGAGAGAGAGGGAGACGGGTGGTTATAGGAGGGAGGCATTGGGGTTTGGAAGAGGGAAACAGAGAGCAGCAGATGGTGGTAAGGGTTACTCGCCGCTGGAGAGGAAAGGGAAGGGGGGAGGAGAAAGAATGGGGAACTGGAATGGATCGCTATCTGGATTGCGGCGCACTGTGGCTTAAACAGAGAGAAAAGGAAGGGTGGTTGGGGGGGGGGGGGGGGAGACAGAAAAGGAGGAAGGGATGGACATAGAGTAGCGGGAGTGTGAGGGCGGCTGGACTTGGTGCGTGCTCATCCGTGATCGTGAGTTTCCGTGTGTGGGCGGCAACCACCGCCTCTTCATTCCACGAATACTCTGGGCAGGAGAGATGCAGGCTGGGGTATTGCGCACCACTAGCAGGAGGGGGGGAGGGGGTAGGGAGAGTAGAAACAGATACGACGGGTTCATTAAGAGAGGTGGGATGGACTCTTTTAGGGGGGCGGTGGCGGTTGTAGGAAGGAGATGGGGAGTTATGAAAACGTTCGACTGATATGGAAGGGAGGAGAGGAGAGGAATATGGAGGCCACGTGACGTATAACCTTTAAACCCCCCCTCCTCCCTTCCTCACACATACTCCCCGAAAAAGAACGACCCAACCTCACCTCTCTAGCTAGACGAGAGAGGTGCCTCCCTCTTACCTCTCGACCGACCCCAAAACCCCCACCGTTCCAGTGTGGATTGGTTAATAACTCCCCGTGGCGTGGGTCGAGTGAACACTCGAATTAAAACGGGTGGGGAGGTGTCCGCCATGTGGGGGAGAGGGGGGAGATCGGGGGAGTTGACCGGTGTGCGTCGGGCTGGCGACACCACGTGGACGCGGGATTGTTAAGGGTGGACGGAGGACTTAAAAACCCCGATCACCTGGCCCGAATGGAATGCGCGGTGGAGTACGGTGGGGCGACACAATTTTTAAGTTTCCCACATCTACCCTCGGTCGACGAGGAAGCACATGGATCATAGGTCCCGGGTTCACTTCCGGGAGAGGATTTTAGGCCTGTACATCTGAAAGTCAAGCTGGCAAGGGGAGTACACGACCTCCGGGAGGCTAATTGAGCTCAAATTTGCTACGTCGGAAGTTTGTGATCATCGATTCAGTATGCCGAAGCGAGACGACGCACCTCCAGTAATATTGCGTGAAAAAAGTACAAATCGTAAAAAAACCTGCCACGTTAGCCTTGTGAATATCTAATCTTACAAGGGTAGCAGTGGCCCAGTGGTTAAAGTTAACCAACATTCAAAGAACTACACAAAAGCACCACAAGATTGCTTCTTCACTGTGTAAGAGTAAGAGACTCAGGTGATGCATTAAACGTACGGATGAAGCTCTACGAAAGTCGAGCTTTATAACTTATGCTTGTAGGATGAACTTGGCCACAAAATCATTGCTGCTAGATTCATTTCATCGCAAAAGCCCAACAGTAACCGAATTTCAAATGTAAAAAGTGGTAAAGCAGCATTTTACAAGAATCGTGGAAATAAAATATATTTATTACAAAGGTACGGCTACAGATAGTCACAAGAATTTAGAAAATAAATTTATAACCTAAAATTCCATAAAAATGAATGAAGCCAGATGAATTAGATACCAAAGCGTGTGGGAATGGACTCACAATGTAGAATCAAAAGGCAACACAAGGGAAGTAAGCTAAAAATAAATTAAGATTATAGTACGGTTTTTGAACTGTCGGCATCAACCTCTGCGGATAAAAGCAGCTTTCAAAGAACATTATCGCAAGTCTTTTTAAAAATTAGGCAGGCCGCGGGCTATATAAGGTTGTGCATTTAGTTAGACCTGCAGTTACCGCCGCTTGATGGCGCATTCCGCGGTGTGCAGTGCATTATGCCATCCGATTAGCGGAATTACAACTCACAAGAGATGTTTCAGCATTCCAACTACTCCGGACGGTAAAACGGTAGCGAGGAATCACTCCGCTCTTAAATTCACCAAGCGCGTGGCTGCCACAGATATGGGCCACGAAAATCGGCCAGATATGGTCTACTTAGAGGAAGAAGAGGAGAGCAAATGCAAATGCTAGTTTAGAGAAGATTTTATCACCTAATTAACGTCAGCTTGGCGATATGATGCCTTACCGGCTATGGCGGCATTCATATAAAAACTTTAAGGGAAATATTTGATAATGACTGGGAAAAATAGAACTACGGCTCGGTAAAAGAACCAATGGTATGATCTTGATTAATATTCCCGCTCAGTGTCGTTGTCGTTTCTTCCAGGGGTTCTTTTCAGTCAGGTTATGTTCATCACGGGAGGAAAACAAGTATTTTAACTCTAAGATTGGTTAAGAAATTCAAGACGTTTGAGGAAGAGAAAAATTATCCAATTTTTCAGTCAATTTTACGCAAGGAAAATTTAAGGTCAGCGATAGGTATTTTACTGGCGATTAAATAGTAGTTCGTTAAATATAAAGATATGGAGAAAGGTTCTGTTTTCTTCCATGAACTCCACGAAGAATTTAGCCAATCTGGAAAACTTCTGAACTTTTTTATTTCTTTGAACTGTCCATAAGAACCTACTGGGCCGGAAAAAAGAGGGCGGCCAACAGCTTGTGTGAAACCACCAAGCCTCCTACCATTCAGTGTGTTGTCTACCATTTGGCTACATCACCATTTGGCCCGCCTCCTCGAGATACAAAAACTCGCAAAGCTTCCCGCGAACCGAAAAACTTAACGTCCAATGACGAACTTTTTTAGCAGGCTTTTATTTCATTTACTTCTCACAACTGGAAGATAAGTGACCACATCGTCGGAAAGCTCGTTTGACAAAGCAAACCCACGACGACTGGCTGTCACCGCGAAATCGACAAGGCTAAGCGTCACTTTTTTTAGTTTTTTTTGGAGCAGGAAGCATCTGCGAAAGGAAAAAAAACATAAATATATATTCCACCGGACGCTAACTGGACGTTTCTAGGACTAGAGCATCGAAAAGGAGATTATGGTATGGGAGGAAAAAACTGCCGAGTAATTAAGGTTGAATTCGCTCCAGCATAATTGTGAGACGTGTCAGAGAAGTGTTCAATGATCAATCAGACTAAGTACGTTGTGTTATAGTGTTATCATAGTTGTGTGAAAAATAATTAGTTACACTATTATTGTCTAAACGGCTGTCAAGCGCATCATAACACCACCGAGGGGGCCTGCCAGGTGTGGTGGCTGGCCCCACACCCCCATGTCCGAGTAAGAATTCTGGAAGTGACAGTGTTTCTCCAGAACCCCGAACCCCATTTCTGCGCTTTTTATTATTATTTATTAGTTTCTGGAGGACATAGAAAGTGGGAAATACACCGAGTTGCAACGGAAAATCTAACCTTATTACATTAACTTTGTTTGCATTCAATTATTTAAATAAACACTAAATTATTTACATTTAAAAAAGTAAGTAAAATACCTCTTATTACTAGAATATAATTTTTTTAAATTCCTTCAGTATTGATAAGCTCTGCATTAACAATGAAAAGATGAAAAAATAATATTAAATAATAAAATCAGTACAATAAAAGTCTGGTACCAATATTTTTGCATCTCCTAAATGAATTTAACCTTTCGGGAGAGGGCTCAAAATGTTCCTCAGGTAGACCGTTCGACTCCCCTGTTTAAAAATGAATACTTAGCAGAGTTCGTCATTTTTGGTCGATATTTAATTTATCTAGCATTTAGTAGTACAGCTGACAAAGACCTAGTAGGATTCTAGAGCAGCTCACAAAAACAGGGATCCTATTTATACCCAGGATTTTTTAATTGTTGAGTTGAAATCAGTTTTGAGAAAGAGATTACCATATTTGTAGATCGAAGTTGTAAAGCGAATAGCCTATTTATTTATTTTATTTTCCACAACCCCCGAAAACAGCTCCTAAAGCCTTCGAAGAACGAAATGGACGGGTGAGAATCCACCCAGGTAGGACTCGCACCCACAACCCTAGGGTTAGCAAGCGAGGACTTTGACCTGCCACACCAGGAACGAAAGATTTAACCTACTATTAGTACTCATGTTCACTTTTTACAGTTGCATCGGATTAACAGGCAAATTTTCGGCATCGTTCAGGTACCCACTTAAATATTGGGGAAAAAAATTCAGTACGGTTAATACGTCATAATACCTTATGTTATAGTATAACCTTACGCTCCCGATTCCAAAAATCACTCTCCAAAACGCAAAATTCTAAAAATAAACGAATCCCTATTAGCAGCTTCTTTTCTTACTGGCGTTCTTCTCCAGCTATTTAGCCCGAGAGAAAGAGAAATATTCTGCCGAAAAGAACGTTTCCTGAAAGCGGCCTTATTGCATTATTTCTGAACCGGATGGCCCACGAAAAAACGACGGTTTCGAGGAAAAACAGCACGAAAGCAACTCCCTATATTCAAGTCACGTGCGGCGTGAAGCCTTACCAATCTCCGAACTCGTAAAACCAAGAATTCAATTTTTCCCACAACGGTCGAAATATCGAAATTCGACGCCTGCGAGGGGTAGGCATGACGTACGACGGTTTTGTCGATTGCTTTCATCCCTCCAAAGCTCGAGAGGCACCCGCGTCACTGGAGCTAAACTTCGCGGCAACAAGGCACCGCGGGAGAAAAACACAGACGTACTCGCATCAATTTTGTAAGTTGACACTGCCCGAAAATGTTGGTTAAGCGAGGAAAGGGAAGAACGAGAATAGGCTTTATGGACGGAATGAAAAGAGGTATGAAGTATAATTAGATGAAGAAAAATCGTGTAGGCAATAGGGGCTTGCGCCGGTAAAAATATATCAAATCGTTTCCCTATTTAAACCCACCTTTTGACTATATATTACCCTAAATATAATCTGCCTCAAAAATGCACAAAAAAGCTCTCCCAAACAATATCACATGGTGCTTCTAACTAATAATTCACGAATAAATAGTTCCAAAAAAGATTTAATGGTTACACTGCAACTTTATCTAGACAAAAATAATACTCTGGCCAACTATTAAACAACCACCTAGATCGCATACGGTGTCACAAAAATTTAATACAACTCGCTTGATACGGGATTTTAAAACAACAGCCAAAGTAAATATAAACTCCCTATCGGGAAAGAGAGGGCTTTTAACAATAAGTAATTCAACTGTGATACATCATACATTCAACTTGCGGCCAAAAAACCACAGTAAATAATATGTATTATATCTTTATCGTGTAAGTATCAATGTCCCAATTGGCCCAATGGATGTAGTAGTATGATCATCATATTATTCTAATAACAAATATGTACTATCTCTTTGCCTAGCTACTAAATGAATAGTGACTTCCTTCATTCTGCACTGAAACAACTGAAGCTATTCATTACAAGAGTTTATTAAGTCCATGACAATGCGTTAACACTTTTTCTTCATGCGAAAGAGTAAGATGAGAAGTACATACTTGGATATACACTAGTACGTGTATACGAGTACATTGCAGAAGGAAAATTAAAAATAAGTGTTGTTTTGCGGATACATTAAGAATATTTAACTTGAAAATCGATAACGGTCAGTGGTTACGCAATAAATTAGAAACTATAAGTTCATGATTCGTTTCCCATTCAACGAGGGTCAAAACAAAGATCAACGAACATAAATGCTTACATCAATTTATTTCTCTGTAGAGAAATACGACATGCTTAAGAGTAGATAAGGGATGGGAGCATTAAAACTTTTACAACCAGCAAGAGTGCACCGAAACTATTTTTAAATTCATGAACGTACAAAGAAACATCGCTGAATAATTCTCTCCTTGTCCATTCTATGGAGAAGATGTTATCCAATCAGAAAAAAGTAGAAGCGTATGGAATACTAATGGCGAGTAGGATGCATCTTACACGCCTCTGGTGAATACAAGGAGAGATCATTAACATTTTTCAAAGAAAGGAAACAATGGCGAGGTTAAATATCGACGTAAAAAAATCACCCATTAGAACGAACATTTTCGAGGAAAAGCAAATTTCTCAACGGACGGTAAGAAACAATTCAAAATTACAACTTCTGTTCTTGACTGAAAGTACAAAGCCCTTTACATATCTCAAATTAATATTTTGATTTTTTATTAGTTCTCATCAACATACAACATCAACATGCATTCATTCAATTATTATCTTTGATATACCTCCCTTGAGCATAGACGAGAAGGAAGACTACAAGGGGGCGTTTAGGAGAAAAACTGTTGTGCTTCCTAAAGTGGTCGAAAAAATATAACATTTTTCACCTCAATGAAGTAACAACAGTTTATGACTGCCCCAACGCGTAAAAAAAGAATGATTACTTATACTTAGCAAGAATCGTGTCTCTACACTTTTCTCGAAAAAATAAATAGTATCCACTTGCAACAGAAGGTCTCTCGCTTACAAATAAACTTGCCCAAGGAATGGAAATGCATCACATAGAAGAGGCTAGAACCATCGACCTCCGCATTAGCAGGCTAGGACTAATCAATCGCCACCCGACGATGTGGATGAACCAAAATCACGTCGAAGAGAACGCTAAAAATATCTCTCATTATTCCCACTATTAGGAAAGAATAAGTCCTAATATCCAAAACTCATAGTTTGCATCCGGGATTGAAACAAAGAAACACCCCAGGCGCGCAGAGTAGGTATAGCACCCGCGATTAGCAAACAAAACAATTGCACCAACAATAGCTTTTTCAAAATATATTCGAAATATCGCGGTCAACTATTGGATGAAACGGCGACACACGGCGTGCACGACCGAACGCGAGAAGCATCATCACCCAATTCGCCCACGATTCCGCAGCGCCCTCTCTCTAATTCCAGCGTTTTTTTTAGCGGGAAAAAATGAAAACAAACGAAAGAGCACAGCCGTTCGACACGTGTCACACGAACAAATATGAATAGAGAGGAGGGGTGTGAAAATCAATGAGGATGGGGGTCAAACAATCTCTGACAGGAGAGTGTGTGAGGGGGTAGAAGAAGCGAAATACGTGTGTGGCCAATGTCTTTAATCAGGGCGGGAAAAGAGAGAGTGAAAATGGGATAAGAGGAGTTACAGAGAGAGGGTGAGAGGCTGGAAACATGACACGAAAATAAAGCTTTTTTTGTGTTGTTGAAGTGGCAAGGTGATGGTAGGGTTCATTTCAATTTTTTCATCCATCAATACCTCGAACTCCGGGTTGTACACGGACGAAAATGCAACAGAATTATTTTTCATCCCCTCCCCCTCTCAGTCTCCCTCTCCAATCCGCACGACGAAAAATATTTCGGAAATAAATTCACGCTGCGCAGTTAGCAATACGAAAACGAACAAAACGAAAACGGGAAGGATTTTCCATTTTCGCCACTGGGGTCACGGGAGGGGACTCAACAGACGGGAGCCGGTGACAATTGCGTAGCGACGCGATTGAGATGACCGAATTATTTCACGTGTGCCACATCACTGTTCCTTTTGTTTTTTTTCCTTGCTTGCTGAGCTTTCGTTTGGTATGTTCAACGTGGAAGTGAGCGTAGCACACCACCACAAAAAAACACGCGACTGAAATTTGTACTCATTTTTACAACAAGACTCTTGTCTCCAAAAATAGTTGCATCGATGACTTTCTTTGGCTAACGATGCATTTCCACGACTTTAATTATTTGAGTAGCCCATTAATTAGAAACTGAGTTCTTTGACGAAATTTCGTCGTGAAATTTGGACGTTTAGCGAGCGATAATTCTATCTAAGGTCACAGAAATCCTGCCAACTGACCAGAGGTAATACTTCAGAGATTCTCCGAATATATGGCTGTTTTAGAGACATGCTCTCGTGGTAGGGATATGGGCCCTAGTCATGATGGTCAATGAAATAGCCTCATTACTTTTTCACCACGACAAGGTTGTAGTTCTTGGGAAAAGTATATTTAAATGCATCATAAAAAATACATAATTAGCGTGAAGAGAAGCAGAAAATCAAACCGCTGAAAATAAAATTCACAACAAAGCAACTGACGTGATTTTAGAACATTTAAGCAAGAAAATTATATTGACACCGGACTGAACTCTACAACCTATTATATCGATAAAGAGTTTCTTCCACTGAGAAATTTCAATGTACTATTTAAAAATATTGTTAGTGGTTCCCCTGGTTCTATAGGCTTCGAAATATTCAACCAAAGTTAAAGGAAATAAACAGTTTCTACTGATGGGGACTGTTAGCACAATGAGGATAATAAAATTGCAATTATATCACTCCATTAAACTACTAGAATAAAAAACATAGCATTATGGAAAAAAGCAGTACAAAATTAAGACAGGGAAAGGTATATTCCCAACTATGGGAGGGAATTGACTCGAGAAACGATTTTGAAGCAAAATTGGAAAAAATACTGAATTTTCTCTAAGTGAAATTACCAAAATATCCCACTTTCTAGAACACAAGAGATCAGGATATATTAATTACTGAACAGGTCATTAGTTTCAATTGAATAGCATTTCCGAGCATGGAAGCATCAGCCAATAAGAATGAAACAACCATTCTGAAAAAATATTATTCTATAAATTATATCAATCGTATCTACCTGTCCTTCAAAATTACCCGACGTTGAAGAAAAAATTATTTTGAGAACAGAAACTCAGAAAATAATTCAAGGTTAAAAAAGGTTAAAGAATAAGTCGCCATAAAATACCCTGGAAATGGGACTAAAAACGAGAAGCACTAATATCGCTTGTACTATACTGCGAATGATGTACGCACAACCTACTGGAAGAATCCCAGTAATTTTCCAGTAATGCGCCTAATGGCCTCATCCACACGTTTCCACGTTTCATTAAGCAGGGAAATGCCTTATCACTCGCTGCAGCAGTACATGCAAGAGCTGCAGCGAAAAGTAAAGCGCAAGCCCGAATGACAAAGCTAAAATGACCAACAGCATTAACGTCGACCCGCTAAACCAGAAACGGATCACAGTTCATTTAGCCCGCATAAAGAGAGCCCCTTTACTTCGGGATAAAGACTACAACGCACGTATTGCAGACCCATCAGTTGGGTAATACCGATTCAATAACGTGAAAAAGATAATCATAAAAAAGATTAATTACCCGTGACCAGGCCCGGAACGCAGAGACGCAGAAGGGATGATGCCAAAAAGGTACTCACCTGGAAAGAAAAAAAGAAAGTGGTTTGATGATCATGGAAAAATATCGCACCAAGCATATGGCCACCAAAACTGGATGAAGAGCCCAAAATGACGGAGATGACCAAATCGAATCAGCAGTGAAAATTGAGCGGTGGTGGTCAAACAAGTCTACATGAGAACACGCAAGGAATTCCGAGCGAGCACCTTTGAAGTTTCGGGTGGACGAGTTCCTGTGCACCTAGGCATTGGCATCAACTAACTTAATTTCAGTGTCACATTTAGAGTGGTAAGAATGACTCAAGAAAATTGGAAAGATACGCGCTACAGAGTAATATTTTCATAAGTATATTTCAACAGATCTTCTTCCTTCTTCTATATTAGGTCGATGACCCGTTGCCTAGGTAGTCCTTCCATCATCATCTGGACTTTACTAGAACATAATAGAATACACACATCCCAGCACTTGACCGTGAACTAAATTAAACGCATAATAACAAATTCTGCTGGATCATGCACCATGAATTGTTTGAACTTCACCAAAATTGTCTCCACAATTTCTATACATCAGGTAAAATTGGACGCCTATTGCACCGCAATCATTACCTCAGGAAAGATGAAGACTATTTACAACTAAGTGATACGATGTATTGACTGACTTTCGCATATTTTTCACCAGATTACCCAGATATTTCCATCTTAGAACACGAATAAACCCATAAAATTATGATAACGTAGAGCAGGGAGAATGGAAAATTAAAGAGAAAATCAAATTCATCTCTCAAGCAAACCCTCTCTCGGGGACTTGGAAGCCAATCGCTGGAAAAGAGGAGTCCACCAGAGGATCGCTTTACTGGCAGGATTGAAACGATGCCTCAAAAAAATTAAGCCAATGCAATCGCAACCGATCTTGAATCCCTGACAATTCACACCAAGCTAACGTTTGGTCCATGGTCGTAGGGCTATGAATCAAAAACAGCAATATTTCCGTTGGTCCGCCATCTTAGGCGATTATGGAGTCTAGGAAAAACGGTCTCCTGGTTTCTTTCCGTCTTTCAGCGCGTACCGCAAACAAAAGAAAGAGCTGAGCTCAGGCAAAAATATATAGTTTGCAATCGTGCATCTATTGTTAGCTATGTAAAGTAACAATTCAAGGCCGAAATTATGGCATTGTTCCATGATGGGGGTACTTCCACTTTGACTTGAAACTGAATTGCAATTTTCCACAAGCAATAGGTTTATTTCACGGCTAGTGTCGACGTAATCCTATTACTCGTGGGAAACTGCAACATCAGTGTTTTTCCTCCATTATTGCTTGCACGTTTTTCAAGAATTTAGTTCAGGTAGATAAAGAAATCCACCAGGACCAAGAATCGAAGCACGATCTTTGAATAGCCGGACCAATGCGCAGCCTCAGGCTTCCTAATCCTCGAGACACATTAAGGATTCGATGGGACTAGATTTTATGCCCTTGAAGTTCAACAAGGATGGCAGCGAATTGGAATAAAGGACTTTAAAAAAGCCACAACCCGTGAGGTTGAATCCTACAGGACTTAAGCTGAGCTTTGCTACGTATACGAATTTGGCAACGATGAAAACCAAAATAAGTAGTTAAGTTTTTTGATGTAATTTTCCACGTTACACAATCTTTCAGTTTTTGAGGACTTGATAAAGTATCTGAGCATAGATACCAGGTATGAAATTAAATGTTTATCAAGTGTAAAAATGTTATTTCTTTATCCCTATGGAAGAGTTCCACAATACTAGCTGTAACATTATACCTATCGGTTAATCGCTACTCAGGATAATGTCTACCAAGGGTATAAAAGGTACAAGTACAAGACATGGGCACCATTTGTGTCGAAACACCACGAAAAACATTGAGACTTCCACAGATTTTGTATTTATTTCCGACCATGTTTCGTCGAACAGTCGACATCATCAGGTTTTATTACGTTGTATGAATTAAAATTGTAATGAAATAATGTTAAGGAAATGCATAATATCCTAAAGCTTATCGCCTCAAATTTTCCATGAACTAGCGTGCCCCTAAAAACACAGGACTCTTGTACTCCCTCGAAAACCTACGGATACTCCAGTAGTGGACCACTCTAGATTAGGGAACAGTGTTCAACATCCAACCGGATGGACCCCAATACAAAACTTCTTTCTCTTTTCTTTCTCTCGCCCTAAGAAGAGGTCTGGGAACGAAAATTTTATACGAAACCAAAACGAAAAAAGAAAGCAGAGACAACGAAAGGACTCGTAACTAATCCAGGCATAATGAATCTCATTAAGCGCGAGTAAAGCGGCGTTTCATGGTTCAGAAACTTGGTCCATATGGGAGGAAGGTGGGCCTCGACTGGCAGCTTTTGAGACGTGGGCGTGGAGAAGGAATGAAAGGGCGAGCTGGGTAGAGATAAAAACAAATGAAGGGTGAGATATGGTCAAGGAGGTTATAAGCACGTTAGAAGTAAATGGAGGAGACGAGCGCCATCACCCCGTCGCCATCTTGGACCGCTCGTACGCGAATTTCAAATGGAAATTGCGAGGTACATTTCGGGTTTTGTCATTCAAAAGGTCAAGTCTTCGACCGCTTTTAGACGCAGTTTCCTCACATTTCACCATTTAATACCGCTCCCATGCGATTTCTTCCTTTTGAGCTTAGTGGGCGTGGTTTATCTTTCCCATCAACCCCCGTTTCTGTCTCCCGTTTCCCCGAGTCCTCGGGCACTCTAGTCGCCTCCACATACTTTTAGCCACCTTGGATACGGGAGTAGAGGCAAGGAGGAAGATGAGAGAAATGAGTGGGAAGTGGCAGCAAAGAGAGCAGGAGGACAAGCTAAAGGAAACGGCATGATGACAGAAAGGACAATATTGGGGAAGCGTGAGAGAGAGGAAAGGGATAGGAATATCGGACGGTGTGAAGGGAGGAAAAAAAGCAACACTTAGAGATCGGGTTGGCGTGGTGGCTATAGTACTAGTAGTAGTATTTGAATAGTATAGTATGCCAAATACTGGCTTCCCATCCCGACGCCCCGGGTTAGAATCAGTACCAAGGATTTCACATCGGAATCCTGATCCCAAATTGAATGTCTTGTGGAGAAAACTTCAAGCACAGCACTCCGTCAGTCGAATGAGACGTTAATATTCTATGGTACCCTTGGCGCCTTTCTTAAGGTGGCTCTATACCGGTGCCGGGGCTAAGAAGCTTGTTTCAGACGTTTCCCTCTAATCCAGTAACGGCTTTGCCATGACAGCTGGAGACTTGCCATTTTTGTATTCTGTAGATGAAGAGTCAGTTGTTGATTTAAGTTGAGTAACTTTATCATAAAGTGGTTGTGTTTTTTTATAAAAATAGCAAAACTTTGGTTTTTACGAAATATTTTTGTAATATTACGGGGCACCTTGCGAAGGCTAGAATCTGAAATGAGGAATTTCAGCCCACTTAAATCAAAGAATCGCCTTTCATATACGCAAAAGTTAACAACCATTGATGCCGTTTTCGTATTAAGGCTATAGAAATGTTAAAGGTTCAAGCCTGCATTGATAACGCAGTAGACCTTTTCTATCCCCACCCAAGGATAATCGTTCCCCACTCCATTTTTGTCAGCGCCGCCTTCACAGTTTCCCGTTGGGCTTCTACCACACTAGTAGGCGACCACAGGTGGCGACCGTTAAATTGAGGCGGCTTGTAAGTATAGGCCCACCTTAAGAGCAGGCTAACGACGACGACGGGTTTAACTCCGATCCCCGAATAAACCTTACCTTACCAACCCCACCTATCCTCCCCGAAGCTAATGACCCCAGGCGTCGGTCGTCTCCCCAAACAACCAACCAACCAAAGAAGCAAGAATTAACTCCCTTTAATAAGGGATTTAACACAGGATAATCAGCAATCTTGGGAAGGAAACAGGGGAAAGTACTAATTTGGTACGATTACCTGTGAAAATTATAAAGTTCCAAGTCTCTTAAGTAATTAAAAATTCTGTTACGAACAAATAGGCGGGGACATTATAAATTACCGGAATCAACAAATTATTCAATAATATGCACAAATGTTTGATTAAGAACGGACAAGATATTCGCACAAAATGAATTATTTTTCAAAGTGAACAGTCTCAGGCTTGACTACGTAGAATTTCTTCATCACTGCGGTAATGAAAAAGAACACCGTAAATTTACACTTTAAAATATACAATAAAATGCCATTGATGGCATAACATGCCGGAACCTTGGTCGAAATAAATTATATTTTCTCAAGTGGAATTATATTTCAATCAAATTGAAAAATTGATTACATAGCTACCTATGACGATGCCATAACTAGATTTTTTTATTAATGCATATGGTATATCCAACGAATGAGAGTATTTCTATTCATTCGAGATTAGTGGAATATCATCATCAAATTATTTGACCGGTATTCCGAATGATGGGTACCCCGAAGTTTTTAAAGTTTCAAAAAGTGATGAAGCTCTCTTACACAGGCTAATCATAACACAATTGCTGAGCTAAGCTCCCATTTGAATAAATAATCCCAGAGAGGGCTTAGTGATTTTTACTTCCTCTAACACGGTAATGAGTACATGTAGGCATCACAAATACCGCGTTTTAACGGCGATAAAAATGGACACGGGTAATGCAAGCGGGCAGAACACATGCAACATGCCATAGAACGCTCCACGATTAATTACACAGAGGGATTTCAGGGATCATTCGCAAAAATAAAACAAGACTCGGGAATTATAACGACGAAAACTGAAAAGTATCGCGGGGAAAAATAAGAGAGGACGAATTACCCACGTCCGAATAAACGGTCAAATTTCGAAGCAAAAAGCAGAAAGAATGGAACTGACAGCAATTAGCATCGAAAAGAGATTTATTAGTCAATAAACGAATCAAAACCTAAAAATGATTATGACATTTATTCAAGTCACGTCATAATAATAGTGGCGACAAAATGAAAGCCTCGAATGAATCATTACTCCGCATCGCAGTGATGTGAAAACAACCAAGAGGGGTAAAAAAATAAAATGCCGCTATGGTAATGAGAGAGATTATTCAGTCGGACGAGCACGCCGTGAATGTCATAAATAGCTCATTAATTTTCATCCTTACATGGCGTTTTGTTCGGATTATAAACAACAGGAATATAAAGCAATTTTCTCGCGAGATCTCTTTTTTTTATTTTTAACCCAAAAACGGGAAATGGCTTCCAGAAGCCACCAGGGTGACACACAAAAATAAAAAGTGGATTTAACCGACACGAGCATGAAATGCATGAAAATGGATAAACACGTACATTTTGTTTGCACTTCGCTAAATTAAGTCCGACGTCACATTTTTTCGTACTGATATTATTACCTTGTAACAAAAATGTATATTCCAACTATCCTCGCTTTGTTCGGTAGCAATTCGGGGGTATCGAGTGAACGATCTGCATAACAACGGGAACCCCGGACATACAATAATCTCCTTTGCTTCGGAAAATGACCTATCATGCCATTCATGGGTGTGACGCTGTCGCGAAGGCTCACAAAATCACGGAAATATCACGCTGATGCATTTTCTGAAACTCGCGGGATTACGCTTTTGTGAAAACGGACCGAATTTTTTTCCTGCCACGTCCATTTTTTATTTCGCTTCCCTTAGCCTCACATACCAATTTTCGCCAGTGAATGAGTAGTTTAATGAATGCTGACGAGAATGAATGAGAACGAATTAAAAAAAAGGAACTGAAGCAACCCGTGGTGGATAAAAACGTCAAACAATACAGAAGGCTACCACATTTGCAGAAGCGCACTATTACGGACGGCAATTTGAACTCGCGAGCAATCACAGCTACAACCGATGGTCGTGGGTTAGAAGCACACCGGGGTTGCAGTCGAGTTGTCAGGACTGATTTTGCCTGAAAGAAGTTACAGAGCGACGTAAATTTTACAGAAGGAGGGTTATTACGTAGCTTTGGTACTTACTGATCTTTTCTAGGTGTCAATACTGGAGTCCAGGCCACAGTCGAAATGCCGAACTTTGCCATTTTGTAACTATGTACCAATTTTTTCCCCGTTTCCGCCAGATTGTCCGAAATACTATCCGTTTGCAAGAGAGTTGATTTTTCAATTAAGGAATCGAATAACATCGACGTCTGAAATTCGACTAGCCCCTCCACATCCGCCACCTCGAGCAATCCACGAATACGCAAATCAATACCGCTAACCAACACAAATCTAACTATGCAAAACGTAGATAAGGATTCACTAAAAAGGTACTGGGCGTCCGCGAATATTAAGTAAGAGAACTTCGTTACTTCTCTCTTGTCATGCCTCCGCTACCAGGGCATGTGATCCTCACAAGATAGACCTAAATATTGCATTAATACGTGCGCAGCGAAGATAGGAAAGATTCTAAAAAGGACGTTTCGATATACTACCTATATCATACACAATGGCCAAGATCATACACCAGGAACTTAATAATAATCACTTCCTTCAGAAAATAACTCATTGAGCATGTGATTAAGTCAGCATTAAAAGCTACGCGGTGTAACGTTTTAAATCGAATCGCAGGATATAACGTCAAGTGTGATACGACAGGATACACCCTATTTCACACAACTTTGAGGTAGCTGGCAGGATACTACGTAGATTTGGAAAAAAAACTGTCTCCTCGTGAAGAAAATTACAAAACTCATGTGCTACGAGCATAATTCATTTGCAGGTGAGTCTAATGAAAATAAATTCGAGGTACCTTTCCCAGCATAGAATTGGCAGTATAATTAACCATTTTTAATTTGAATCATTTTTTGTGTTCTGGGGGAATGAAAAACTTTTCCATCACGACAAAATTTTAGAAATCGAGAGGATTTCAGAAAAAGTCACTAATATCAACCACAGGCTAGGAAGGAGATAGGAAGCGAGATGGAAAAGTGTGAAACTCGCACATCTCTTTTTACCCCTCAGAATTTCCTCACAAAGGACGCGAATCCTTAAAAATAGGTCATACACCCACACGGCACGCAAACGGAGTGCGTTAGTACACAATGGGATTAAAAGAGGGAATGACAGGAGGTGGAAATATGTATGACGAAAAAAAATTAATAACGAAAAATTTCGCTCGCAGGCATTCACATGCCTGAGCACGTAGTGAAATATCCCCGGGGCTCAGGAATTCCACGAACCCTAGGGTGGGGTAACGGCAATATCCTCTTGGCCCTCTATTCTCCCTCCGCAACATTGCGCACCCCGACTCTTCCCTCGCAACGAAATGCGTTTCGCTTCAATTGTGGATCGGATAGCACTCGCCTGAACAGAAGCGAAAACCGCCGAACAAAACGGGTGCGGGCACGCAGGGAGAAAGATATAGCAAGAGAAGAGTAATGTAACTTGATGACGGCTGCGGAGCAGAAGGAGGTCGCGAGACGAAAATAATTATGATAATTACGTCTTTATTTGAGAGAAATTTGGGCTTTATACTCCTTCCTTACCTTATATTTATTTCTTAATACCTCGTCTGGTATCCCTAAGATCACCCACTGGTTCAAGTCCCGCCTGGTTAGATTTTCCATCGTTGTATTTTGATAAAACCTTGATGTACAAGACCTTAAGTGCTCTTTTCAGCGATCAATAATTATCTGTGTGTGCCTTGTGACTCAGTCTCTTGTTGCCGACGATGGTTGCATGACCGACGAAACGTCCATATATTTATTATTAGTGTCAAATTTATTTTCGTGTGCTTGTGTTTTTAAAACTATATTTATTTTTGTGTTTATATTCGTTGAGTGCGTCACACACACATGCATAGATAATATATTGAAACACTTGATAAACATAGAAACACATAAAAAGGACACTTACAAATAAGAATAATAAGAGGGTGGATAATAAGAAGAATAATGGATAATTATGATGATCTCAATTGCCTCCAGTCTACGTCCATCCGCACTCAGTAATGAGCAAGTATCCGATCCATACCGCGAAATGTTCCATGCAAGTTTCCCCGTTAAAAACTTTTTTCTTCATAAATGAGTAATGAGTTACGAAATTCTTAGCACAAAACACATCCATGACATCCACAACGCGGATTCATAGCCAAATAATTACTGTCAAGAAAAATAAAAGCAACTGTTTGTTAACCAGCTAAAGGCAAGACAGACTATGGCATCACGCATCCATCCGAATCATAAGATTGAGTAAACAGGACTAATTACTATGACTCATGTAATTAAGTACTTTTTAACAACCGGTTCCAACGACTCATCGCCATTGCCAGGTCGCAACGTAAACACAATCAAGGCACTGGCGAAAATTGTCTGAATACCTTCACACCTTGATAATAACAAGCAATTACTTGAACCGGTCGGTAAAAATAAGTATTTATACGACCAACTGAGCCAAATTTGCGGGACGTTTCAATTAATGTCATCAACAATTAGGAGGCAAAATCGTATTAATGATTCCATGTCCAAGCCCCATTAGGGACACACGCTTCTCACAAGCTGCATATTAGGTCATCATCAGCAGTCATTAATCCGAAGATTTGTTTGCTGCAGCTCTCAAATCCATTCTCTTCTCAAATGACCGCTTAAATGCCTTGATTATTCCATATTCTGACATCCCTCACACTTTCCAAGTAGGTATTCAATCCTTGGTCTTCCTTGATAATTCTTCACATTTGTTACTTCTTTTAGTACTGTTTTAAAAGAGGCTGCCGAGTCACAAAATATGTAAATAAGTCTGTCACTTCTGCTTTTCAGTTTTCACTTAACTGATTTGCTCTCCAACTCTACGTAGACTTCATTGGCGATTTCAGTACTAAATGTAGCTTTAGCGAAGTTTTTCTCTATTCATGGTGGAGATTATATTCGAATTTCATTTTTTAATTTAGGCAATCGTAAAAACATGAAGTAAAAATGATCATGTAAATTGCGCAAAACTTAGTTTTATATGACTGAAATTCTCAGTATTTAACTAAATATGCAACGGTTGGCTTTGACTCATTTGTACCACGCGGTACGCTGAAAACGTCTTCACAACCATCGTTATTTAGTGAAGTTTCAAACACTATTACGACGAGCAATGAATTTACTTTTATAATTAGTTGAAAAAGCTTACTAAGCACACACAATTACATTTCTCACGCGGTCTATGCGTCCAAACTTCCTCATTTTTAAATATAAAATCTTTCTGAGTGGGATAACAATGGAAATATCCCCTGGAAAACGGCTTGTGTCTACTGGAAAATATCTCGACATACAGAGCGTTAAGTAGCTGATATTTTGGCATAATTAGAAAAATGAAATACTTTTCATTAAATGAGACCCATTTCATTCAATTTCATGTGAGGTGGCATCACGCTCAAGCTGTCTAAACTTGATCTTCGTAATTCATATAATATACAATCACATTTCCACCGAGTTCAGATTGGATATTATCTCCAGATCTGCTTAACTCTCTGTCAGAATTTCAATATCAACAAAAAAGCGTATCATACTGATTACTTCTCCAAGCATTTCCTGTTTTCCTTGCGGTTTGTGGAAAACTGGAAAGGTGACGCTGTGAAATGGGAAAAAGCGTTGAGGTAGGAGGCGGAATATACAGGGAGAAGTATGACCATCGTGGGAGGGCGAAGAAACAGGCGAGGGATGAACGTACGAGAGCACAAGGCCGAAAAGACAAATGTGGCGAATCGAATCGATGTCCGATAAGAGCGCTCAGGCCGCAGCGTTAACGGGACGGCGTCCGACGTTGTGCGAGCGAAGCCAAGAGGAAGAGGACGTCCAATGAGACACCAAAAAAGCTATAGCTCTCGTAAAAGATCCTGGCGCTACGTAGTGGACGACTTAGGGACATGGACTACGGAACGTTCTCAAATCCTACGAAACGGGGTAGGAAGGCAATTTAGTTTAGGCACGGACAGGTTTAAAATGCCATTTTTCCCGCGAACGAAAAGAGACCACAACAGCTGCCAATGAGACTTGACTAGCTTAGTCGATAGGTATTGGACCTAATAAGTTGATTTACTTCCTAATTCTTGTATCCTCATCTACCACTTAGTACTACTAACAGCAAGTAGTTCATGTTCTCGACATGTAACATAACTCTTGACATAACTCTTGTATCTCTGTGTATTTATCAAATTTCAGAACACATTGATACGAAAAGTTTCTCTAACATTGGTGGCATACCTATAGCGCAGGTTGGTGAAATTTCACCTCCTGACAAGAATTTGCAGGTGTTTGCTAACGCACAAAGAGTCGTAGGTTCACTATATTTACTAGTGTACAGTAAAGCGCATGTTGGTGATAACTAACCCCCTTCCACTCACCATTGAGGTAGCTTGCAGGGAATTCTATAGATGTAGTGTGGAGGATCAGAAAACCTTCGAGCATGTATTCAAACAAGACGCAGTCGGCGAGTAAAGTTGTCTCCAAAGCAACCCCCAGGGTTACATCAGACAAGGTAAAGCTGTCGACAATATCTATGCCTGACGTCACATGTGCCAGCTTGCTCTGGCTGCAAAATCAATGCATTGCAAGGGTCGCTCAAGTGCCCTCAATTTAGGTGTGTAAGACGATGAATAAAGAGCCAATACGTTTCCCCAATCCCGCCCGACAAGTTTCTATGAGGCGTTACAATATTAGTTGAAAGCATGGGATATTATAGAGATTCGTTTCCTATGTAAATGGCCATACGGCCGAAGGTGCGATGCAGCCAATATCAGCAAGATATTTGAAATAGTGCCATGAATTATCCGAACTGCACACCTACGTGTCTTCCAATATGCAAATCAAATTCCCTAAAATAACTTACTTATATTCAGCGCGGTGTTAGAAATGGTTGCCTAAATGGCCTACATGTGAACATACGGAACGTAAGTTTGGCAACAGCGCTCTCGACAAGGCCCAGACTGTCCACTAAATGTGGAACGCTCTATAGCAATATAACTCATTCCAAAACGTTTCACAGGCAGACAGGATGACGAGAACTACGGGGTCCCAGTCGGCATGCCGATCTTTTCCATCCCCCTTCACTCATTGCTATCGCGGGCAAGGCCCGCTTATGTCGATCGCTGCACGACTGCATTCTTTCGAGTCGTTCCGAACTCTTTGTAGAGGGGTGCCGCCGTATTTATACACACCTACCGGGGCACACACCCATTTCCCTTGGGTGAATCATCTCGAGGATTGCACAGAGGGGAGGCTAAAGGGGTGGGAAGGTGGTCTTGGTTAATGCGACCAATAACCACGAGGGTCTTAAGTACGTCCCGTGATGATTCGCGAGTGGATCCAATGGAAGAGGTAGCGCATGAAGGAAGAGATAGCGAGCATCTGAATACACCGGTAAAATCGCAAATATGCATTGAGTTCAGGCAAACAAGATCAAAGGATGGAATTCCGTGAAAGAGAAATGACAACTCTCATCCACCAGATGAATCCCATTCCGATACCTAGGAGAGATAAACGCTTATTACTTTACCACCAAAAAATCACTGTTTTCATTGGATATACACGTTAATTATCTGTGAAAGAGAATTAATCCGGTTACAGCTCATTTTTAATAACAGGCATAAACATATTATGAATTCCTTTCGAAAATCTTCAATTTCTTATTCTTCTTTATTTCTTTCTGGCGCATAATTTATAAAAGGAATTTTCATTTGCTACGATGACACCTTTCGGATGAACTCACAAAAACGAGATAAGCAGACTTAACCGTAGGCAACTGGGAAAATGACTAATGTACATACGACGAATCTCATGACCAAAAGGACTGATTGTAAGTGAGAAAACAAAACTATCCAAAGTCCATAGTATTTTCTTTTCAAAATTCTTGCTTCTCATTCATGCTAATTCTTTGCTCCACCCACATGCTAAATGATGGTTTGGCCGATTATTACAAATCCTACAGGTTGAATTAGTTTTCTATTGATGATAAGCTATTCCCCAAAGGCTCACGTCCTTACTCCTTTGGCCGTTGGTAACTACAGTGATTAAGGTGGCTGTAGAGGCAATCTTTGATCATTGAATACACATTTTAATAAATTACAAGCAGAAAAAAATCTTGAACCAATTTTATTTAAGTGCATCTGTTTTTGCGTTTTGAATCACCATAAAAATAGTAATGGAAACGATTTTTTTTATTTTGCCTAATTTAATTATGACCTAACTAGAGTTTTGGGCACGGTATTCGATTCAGACGAAACAATATTTAAATATGGTTTTTTTCGAATATTGGCACCTTGATATTTGTCAGCTACAATTAAAATAATGAGAAGTGTAAAATTTCGCGTGTAGAATAAACTTTGTACACTGTAATTGAATTATTACGAAGTATATGTCATGTGCCGTAAGGCTACGTGTTAAAATATCATTGAATTATTAAAAAACCAAATCGGTATGATGCAATTTTTTTCACTTTTTCCCAAAGATATCACTAATGAAATGCAAAGTTTCACACAAATGCTTAGATAAACAAAAATCACTCAAGCCACCTTAATGCATAGATAATAAAAACAGTGGCTATCCGTCAAATGAGTTGAACACAGCTCCCACCATTTATGGAATTGTTTCCCCAATAACACGCTCTCCGGGATGCTGAATTCCGATTCCCGTTAGCTCAGCGGACAGATGTTTTTTATTCTAATCGCAAACGAAACAAAAAACCGTGAACACATATTGGCACGAGAACTTTTTATACTTCTAAACGAATACAATCACATTGATAAGGCAAATATGGCCGAGCGTTAAAAGTCAACAATATAATCTATATTGAATATATATGGCTCATGTCACTGAGCCAGCACCATATATGCTTTGATCGAACAAATTTCAAATTCTACAAATTTTACATGCAAATAATAACATTGAGGAGGGATTTAAAATGGCTTGAGCTTAGAGCACTGGTGTCACTCTCTCGGGTGTTACATCGAATATAACAATTCGAGAAGCATTTAAAACTTGATTGATATTTGCCTAATATATAATCAAAATTACTTGCAATGATGGGAATCCACACACACACACACACAGCACAGTATCAGGCAGGAAGACACGTGGGAAATAACGTTTGGTGAGACAGGCAAAACATATATTGGGAAAACATAAACTAATGGGAAAAGCTTTAGTGCTTTCTCCATGACGGCGCGGTCAACAAAAGATTTTGCAGTTTGAGACGTGTCACACGAATTGTGGTACAAAATCATCTATCAGCCAAATTTGTGAACCAGCTATAGCTCATTTTACTAAAACATTGAAATACATACGGATATCCAGAGCCATTTTTGAAAAACAGCTGAGTAGCTACAAAAATTAAGGATAATCTTGAAACGCGATCACGGTTATCAATAACGCGTGCGCTGGCGTTATCTTTATTTTTCAATTGCGCTCAAGATGCTCATAACGAAATGCTGTTACATTTAAGAAACACGAGATAAAGCAGTATTTTTTTATTAAATGACGTTTAAACAAAAGAACATCGGTAACTTGAGCGTCTAAGGGTTCATCTAGCTCCGCCACTGGTATCTTCTTGAGATGCTCTACTCGCCAGTGGTTAGCAGTTGGATGCGAGACTTGGGTGAAAAATAAGTATCGATCATATTTCTGTTTTCAGAGCAGTAAATGGAATTCGAAGCATTCATCGAATGCGGTTCAGCCATTTAGGGGAAGTCCGTGTAATTTGGACCACCTAACTTTGAATGCATATAGCTAACTCCAATATTGCACTACAATAACAGTATCTTTTCCTGAGTAAGTAGACCCAATGAAAATTGCACTGGTAACTATATCTTATAAAATTATTTACAGGCATGGTCTACACGACACGATTTCGAGCATGCTGAATTTGATTCGATTTTCAAAACTGAAATGAGTGTCATGCCATGCCTTAACGAATGGGTGCGCGAATGCCCACGGAAACGTATACATCTCTCATATACATCTCTCCCGAGAGCGACAACTGTGAAGAGGGGGGGGAGCAAAGGGGAAGGCTCGAAGGAAAGCGATGAGAACTCCACGTCACACGACCAACCTGTAGGTGAGCAGCGCGAATAGTCCGTTCCTCATGAGGAGGAAAAAAATATAATTCCCTTCATTCACCACGTGGGAGTTAAGACAGTCTCTTCTCCCACTATTATCAGGCACAGAGGAAATATGCCGGTGAGTTGGTTTCAAAGATATCACTAAGTACAAAAAAACACGCCCGCCGAGATCATAGGTATTTGCATGTCATAGCAAAGACTAAGGTACGAATGAAACTGACGGTCCGCAGACTATGCATGTCATCAAAATGTTATATTGCAAAGATATTTTGATCTTATAAAGTACTCAGAAATTTACCAGCCGTAATTAAATATTGTCAAAAACCCTATATAGATTTCCAGATTACAACATTTAACGATTCATTTCTGTAAAAAAATATGAGCAGCAAATTTGTGGCATAGCAATGTGGGAATCGTATTAATCAAGTAATTAGCACTGCAACTCAATGCGACTAAATGCAGAACTAAGACACAAGATTGATGTCGTTTAAAATGGCGAAATATTAAAAGAAATATTCTGTTAAGAAGAATGATGCACTTTTAAGCAAGATGTGATCTATTCTTCCAAGAACTTAAAATGCCGATAAAATAATATGACAAACTACTTAGACCGATAGTCAATAGATATGGAACGGGCACTTACTTATAACAAGCTGTGAGCAAAATAAAAAAAATACAAAATCTTAGACAGCACTTCTTCATCAAGAGGCAAAAAGTCTGTAAAATGCCATTATTTAGCTAGCAGGGTAAAAAAATCAGCCTCAAAATTTTTATTACAAAAAAAAATCCGAGAGGTGATTCAGAAATGTACATCAGGAGGAGAAAAAAAAAGAATATCCGAATATCCTGCGGATAATAAAAAAACCGTTGATGGAAAACACAAATTAAAGACGAAAAATGTAAAATATAGAATTCAATCGTACGACAATTTAACGCAAACTCTTTTATAGCGTTACTTTACATTAAAATGACAAATAAGAGAGAATTAAAACAGTTGTATGTCGGCAACGACCCTTTTTCAAGACAAATCATTTGAAAAAGACGTTTGTTTCCGAATCACCACGTAGTGCGGTGGGGGTAGTTAGCGGATCGTAAGGGATGTTAGACAGGGGAGGAGAGGTGTCAAGAGAGTTGAGAGAGGGAGGGGAGAGTCGGGACAGAGAGGGTAGAGGGGTGGGCGAGCGATTTCATATACGCCCCCTAATCCACTCCATCCGCTCAAGAGCTCGCTTCCCAAATCCCCTTTTTGGTCACGCCGGAGTTCCCACGCATTAACGAATATCCCACCCTTCCCGCAGCCTTTCCCCCAAACTCCAGTCTCTACCTACCCTCCTCTACCCCCTGTACACCTCCAGCATCCCTACAACCGTCCCTCTCCCTTCACCCGACCCCCTTGCCATTATTGTCACGAGATCGCACCCGGGGAGAGAGCGGATTGGCGGGAGGAGCTGGAGGAGGCATTAAAAGCGGCGTTAATGCCACCTGGAAATACGCTCAATGTGCCGCACTTTTTCCGTGGAAAATCACGTCGTTTAAATCCGGCTGAAAATAGACGATCCCCCGCGGTCGCCGAGTGGGTATTATCGCCGCTTCACACAAGCTTGATCCTCCATTTTCCCCGCTGATTCCCACTTCCCCAGTAAATGGCACACCGCGAGCATAGAGCAATAATACATCCTATACATCTCATTAGGAGGTTCACGAACTGGGTAGGTATATTACAAAGAACCTAAACTTCCATCCCTCCCGTCTTCCTCTGACGATGCTTGTGGAGTGCTTACTTTGGGGACCACCATCGGCTTACCGGCGAAGCAACAAAGCCAAGCCAGAGAAAAAATGTGATTGCCATTAACAAGGTTAGTTACCGTTAAACGATTTACCTGATAATGCAAGCCAGAGATTCAAAAGCAGAAGAACGCCGCAGACATTTTGGCAGGAAAGCCAAACCCTTTCCTCGATTCGCTGAATATTCAAGGAGTGATAGCACCACACTTAAAACTCCATCGCGGAAACTGAAAGGCGAGCCCAGGAAAAATGGGTTTACTTCAAAGGGAAAAAACTTGAAATGGAGAAGTTGCCTGAAATCAGTTCCCTCAGGCAATGAGAACCTACGGAATTGATCACAACAGAACTACGTTTTTATCAATTCATCAAATATATTAGGGCAACTAAATGGGAGACATAAGAGCCACCTAAAAACAATAATTGAGACAGAAATGAATAGGATGAATTGCCAAGGAAACCAAGGATGAAATACACCAGGAAAATTACTGATTTTTTCAGTTGAAGACTTGTGAAGGGATAAGTCAGTCAGCTAAAATGAGAGTGGGGTTGAGAGCTTCAGAAAACCAGTCTTCGGACTGATGGCTGTTGGTGATGAACTAAATGGGCACCAGATATATTTAAGAAATATACTATAAATTCAGGAAGAAAGGAGGTGGTTTCAGGGCATCTCCCGTGTAGTATTGATGTGACCTGACCTGGGGCGCGATCACGGTTCTCCGTAACGCGTGCACTTGCGTTATCGTAATTTGTAATTTGCGCTTATGACAGCGAAACGTGATCGTAATTCTCTAAATGTTTTAAGGTACTTTAAATGACTAGATTAAATTAATGAAGTGAGTTCCTAGGACGACAGTAACTGCAAGTGATTCCCTACTATAGAGGTTTACGTTTAACGAAACGATAACGAAAACGCGAAAGAAGGAACCATGATCTCCTCAACCTCTAATCATACTACCTACAATGGCAGAAAAACGTCATCTTCCGGAGATTAGCTTCGCGGGAGATGCCCCGAAATAATCTCCTTACTTATTGCATTATTAATTGTTACAGTTGTAACACTCCCCTCCGATTAACCGGCAAGCCTCAGGTTTCATTGCCGTTATAATGGCCGGAGACACGAGAGGGGTTGGGCAGTGATCGCAGCCACGTCCGACACCCATCGGATGAGTGGCTACGCTGCTGTCGGGTCATGCGTCCGCAGTAGACGGAGTGACCCCAGAATGACGGCCTTCTGCATGCGTGCAACTAGTGATTCCGCCCCCTCCGCATTATTATTATTATTAGGGTAATCGACCGGTTAAGCTAACTCCAATGGATTAGTACTCATGATTAAAGACAAACTTAGTATTTTTCTACAAAATCTTGTAGAAAAGTACTAAGTTTGTCTTTGATCAAGAGTACTAATATAATTAACTTCTACGGAGTGAAGCCTGCCACGGTCAAGTTTAACTCCAGCGGAAGTGAGAAAAATCCTCCGGATTTTTACATGCACAGGGCTCTATCTCCGTACACAATTTCTTTTCTCATCTCAGCGTACCTTCTACCTCCTTCCATCCCGTCTATAAAATCTATTCTCGTCCATCCTCTTCCCCGCATACCCAGCATCCTCCTCTCCAATACGGAATTTAACAACCCTTCGCAGCACACCCAAATTCTTAGAAAAAATATTTCTCACATATTGAACGTTTAAAAAAAAAACCTTCAGGTCCGCAGACTATGCGCGTGATGAAAATGTTCTATTGCAAAGATATTTAGATATCATTAAGTATTCAAAAAGCTACTATCTGCTATTAAATATTCTCCAAAAAAACCTGACGAGATTCCCAGATTACGAAATTTAACATTTATATGAAAAAAGATGGCCGGAAAAATACGGTATAGCTAAGAGATAATTCAAAGCAATGCGGAAACCGTATTAATCAAGAAATTAGCAACGCAACTCGATGCGACGAAATGCATAATCAAGACAGAAGATTGATTAAATTCAATAAGGAAAATATTCCGAAATATTCTGTTAAGAAAAATTATGCCCTTATCAACACGATATGTTCTATTCTTCCAAGAACTTCAAATGTCAATAATAACAATATGTCAAATTACTTTGACCGATAGTCAATAAATTATGAACGGACACTTACTTATAAAGAGGAGCGTGCAAAACTTTGCATTTAAAACATAAGACGTTACTTCTTCATCAAGAGGCAACAACTTTGAAAAATAAAAAATATGCCATTTTTTAGTTATGCCATCAGCCTCGAACGTTTTTTTACACAAAATAAATCGAGAGGATTAAGTTAATACGCAAGTGCCAAGGCCAAAAAAAAGACTACCCGTATATCCCGCGGATAATCATGAAGGCGTGACGACACAGGACCCTTTTCCGCGAAGTTGCCCAACCTCAAAACAGCAGCCGGATTTAATTTCCCACCTCAAACAAAGCGCCATAAACGAGAACAACCCCACTATAAGCGATCGCAAAAATAGGCTCGGTACCCTTTTTTATCCTTAACGCACCATTCCCGCCAAAAAACAAAGGAATGACAAGAGATGTTGGAAGAAAAAGCGCGTCGTGTGAATTGATGTTTTGTGGAGGTTTTATGGAGGTGGATAAGGTAGGAGGAGAGGCAATGGAAGGAGGAAATAGTAAAAAGGAAGGAAGGAAGAGGATGCCCTCAGCAACACCACCGCTGCAAAAGGCACCTCCGGAGTGATATAAAAAGAAGAAAAACTAAAAAAAAGGAGTCCAGGGCCAAGTTTACACATCCGCCCAATCAGGCCAAGTTTATCCTTACGCCAATCACCAGGCGTTTCGCGGATCACACGCACGTCTCCCTTGCTATAGCTTCGCCTCCCAACCTAACAACCCTCCCCCGCGTCGGAACACAAACGGGAGAGCAGAAATGAGGAATCCTTCGCCGAGCCCGAATAAAAAAACAATTCCAATCCAACCCAGCCCCTGCGGAAGGGGAAATTTGGAGCATTTTGAGTCACTGAAAGAAGTAGGGAAGGGGGGTTTAGAGAAGGGGAGGGAGGTTTCCTTCCATCTCTCCATTTTAACGAAAGTGTGTTCGCTCGTCTGGGTTCGTCCAGCATCCATGATTTCAGAGGAGGGAATATTAGTTCAATGGCAGCTCGCTTCCTGGGAGTGAAAAAAAACAGTCTTCAACGCAATCGAAGGGCTAACTTTGAGGATACTGAGACTAGCCACGGTATTACATTTACTGAGTCACCCCCAAGTGCACGTAAGTGCTGAATTCTGCAGTGGAAAAATCATTTGCCTTGACCGGGGCTCGAACCCAGATCCCTCAATATCGCGCCCTCAAAAAATCCCACAGGGAAGCATGACGCTTCGGTAGCTTAAACGGCGAACGCACGCGACGAGATATCGATCGATCCGGGTTCCAGTCCCGGTCAAGTGAATAATTTTTCCACAGAGGAATTCAGCACGCAATCCACGCAATCGAAGAGATTAAAATGATTAAAAAGATTCAAGTGATCGAAATTAAGAAAGGCGCCCAGGATTAGAACCTCGCTTGACGATGTTCTTGGTCCTAAACAACATTTATTTGGCATGTACTTCTACAAAAAGCAAGGCACTACAACAAATTCCTTGGGGCTGAAAAGTAACATTACATACAATTAACATTTAGCCCAGACACAAAAAAGCTATTTTCTCAATTTGGAATTAATAATGCATGAAAGCATACATAATAGCTAGAAATGAAGTTATTTAAGCTCAATTTTAAGCTCAAGCTAAGCTCAAGGTAATTTGTCTGGGCTATTTTTTCCGTACGATCTGAAACAAAAAATCATCAAGTGAAATATAAAAAACGGCGCGCGAAAATTTCTTCATACAATGTCAGCATTGCGTTTTTAAATGATTAGTTTTCTAAAATCGCAGGCACAATGGACGATTTTCCCCAGGTAAGAAAGAAAAAAATAAAATACAACTTGGTTTTCACAAGAGTGAACAATCAAAGGATGCATTCAAAGGTAAATCATAACTGTGAACAATTCTAGAGAAATTCAAAAGATTCGGGCGATATTGCGTGGATTTTGAGCACAATGGATGGATACAAATATTTTTCTAAGATAAGAAAAAAGGAAATATTTCACAAATAAATAAAAATTTAATTACGACCGAGGTTTCGATGTATTACTTCATCATTAGGTACGAAAGTGAATAGAAGAGATTACTTATTTACTGATTGCAGAGAGCATTTCAGGCATAAGGAATCTAAGATGAATGGCATGCTGCTAAGAAGACGGATGGATGTTCATAAGCCATTGATGATCTTGAAAGGAAAGATATTTTAGGCACTATTCGAAGAAGAAACATTATATGTAAGTATAAATTAAAAAGCATAAAAACCTTATTATACCCCCGGAAAAAAACTAAGACTAAATAGGTATACGGATCCGTCTAGGCGGTAAAATCAATGATAACCCGACACTTAGTAACACTTCTGGCCACTATACACCGAACGGTACTCAAATTTTCGAACTCACGCCTGAAACTCCTCTTCTATCAAATTATTCTATCCCTCGTATCCTGTGTATTCGTTGCCCTCACACCAGATTCGCCTCCTACGGTGAGCCTATTCAGGAGAAAGAAAGTGATGATCGTTTCCATTGTTGGCACCAGAAATTATCATTCACGCTTTATTTTGGACAAAAAAATGGCTCGTCGTATCGAAGACAACCTTGATACTACCTAAAATGGCATGTTATGAATAACAGAACTGTTTAAGCTAGATGGAAGGGAAAAAAATATATAAAGCCACCAATGCGATGAAGGATAAAAACCTTTGCCAAAAATGGCATAATTAGAATCATCACACAGGGCTAATGAGCTATTTATTTGAAATTTTTTGGAAATCCGAGAATGGTAAAATGGGTGGCTAAAAATACCGTTTTATTTTTCCAGATGAACAACTTTTCCTCAACTAGGAAACCCACTTCATGAGGAAGACTTCAAATGGGGGTGATGAAAAAATATAAATGGATGAATAAGCACAATCAGCGTGGATGGTGCGCTCCCAAAATAACTGCGATTAGAGCATTTTATTGTAGTTACCATTAAACATCCATTTACATTGGTAAAATGCATCAAAAAATAAAACCTCAGCCAAAAGAAAGATGGTATTGAGTAACAAGGGTTCTCTTTATGGCAGGGGTTCTCAACCAAAGGGGAATTCCCCAAGGAAGAAATTTAGGCGGGAATTGGAACCACTATTCAGCAAAATATGATACTCTGTACATTATGCTAATCCGGAAAAATTGTAGCCTGTTTTTAACTTATTTTATTCATGCGCATTGTTTTCATTTGTGGAATTAAATTATTATAAAATAATTCATATTGGGAAAGGGGAATGGTATTCTGAACTATGGCGAAATCGAGCAAAAGAGGTCGAGAACCACTGCGCTTGGGACATTCGAAATGAAAAATGAAATACCCATATGGGACGAAGTTCCCAATAAATAAAATTGATTAGCGCATTGCAATGTAGTTTCAATTCAACGCCAAAATAAATCGCAAATCGCATCAAACAATAAAACCTCATCCAAAAAATTGGTGTGATGCACTGTGTAATGGTTTACATGAGGGGTTTCGGAGTATTAAACAAATCCCACACTAGCGGAGTTCAGACACGATTACATTCGTATGCTTTAGGTTTTCTAATTATTATTAGATAAAATTTTGCTGATTTTTGTTTCGGATAGCTGTATGATGGCCCTTGAAAATGACCATCCTTCGCTGAATAATTCCTAATTAATGCCACTCAGCTCATGCTGGTAGCGTAGCATGCTCAATTCGTGGTATTCTCTTACAGATTTCTTTATTCTTCCTGCCACTATTCCTAATGAAAGAATTGCTTATAATTTTTCTACGCCATCCACGATTATCAAACGATCTCCGATTGTAATATCGGTCAAAACATACAATTAACTACCACACAATGCAAAATGCATTTTCTCACCATTTTGTTGATGCATTCTTTTAAATTTCCTTCGCTATTTGATATTATATTATTGATGGACATTTACTTTTCCCTATTGTAATTGCATTTCACTTATCCTGTTGATTTTGATGTAGCAAAAATATAGCTAATCTATGGTTTTCGCAGGTTTTTCACACTCCCTTCTTCTGCGGGTATTTTCCTGCAGTGGGTTAGTTCGACAAGGATGTAAGCCTCTGCAGTAATTGTATTACTGGAATTCCAATTTCAAACACAATATGTATTGGGTGAATTTTTCCACGTGTCACAACTTGTGACTTCCACCTAATACTCGACTTTTCTTTGTTACTCTATGTCTCGTACTACAAAATACGTAGTGAGCCATAAATTTAACCTGCTCTTTTCTTCGAGGTATGGTTTTATTCACTAAGGCATCAACGTCCATTGTCATTTATGGCCGTGTGGAACCGCAATTGATGTTCGTTGCCGGTGAATATTTTGCACAGGTCCTCCGTGAACCCAAAAATAAATTCTTCCCGTGGGGGAACCCAGGTGAACAGGCTAAAAAATGGATTATTTATAGCGAATAAATGAATTTTCGAATGCATATTCGCACTCTTCTGTCGTCATATTAGCACGAATCCACCGGGATTCATAATCACATCAATTAGCGGCGGTCTGCGCATTCATAAAATTTGATTAACTGATTTGAAAAAGTCTCGCGTTGAAAACGATTTTTTGCAAGCGTTATTACGATGAAATTTCTCATTTGCGGATTTTTGACACCATGAATGGGTCGCTTTGCTCATTTCCTCAAATCCAACGGGTAAAGGGAGGTCATATTTGGGTAATCATGTTGAAGTTTTATTCATGGGTGATGGAGGACTATTTCTATTCCATGGACAACTATTTTATTCGATAATTTATTTAGAAGCTTATGGCAAGTTATTTAATTTTTATGGCGGAGTTAATCAACCCTCAAAAAGAAAAACTATTTCACTCATCAGCGGTGGAATAAATATTACAGAAATTGTTTCGTAAATCCTACAATGGATATCACAGATATTGATTTTACTTCGAAATACTGAAAAGAGTCACGGTTCCTGTATCTCATACAGTTCTTACCTCGAATCTGGTATTTTTTTCTTTTTTTACAATGTATTCCAGAGACAACAGCTAAGAAAAATTGTACAATATGTATGATGACAACTCACGGCACCATTTATTAGTAGAATAATATAATAAGATACACTCTGAAAGAGTGGATGGGGTATGCCGTTTGGGTTTAGATGTTTCGTTTCATTTAGGATTAAGTTCTTTCCGCGCAAAATTAGAACCGTAGCAGTCTAATCCGAACTTAAAAATTAATTAAAATCCTAATAACTAAAATCCGAATCAACTTCCACTACTACTAAAGATTAAAATGAGGGAATAACAAGAATATTAGGAAAAAATAGAGCATGCGTGAAGCAATGCATTGATATGACGGAAACGAAAGATGCATGTGAAGTACAGGCGATCAGGAGGGAAAAGGTAAAATAGCTAGTTTCCTTGACCTAGATCCAAAATAACGTCAATTTAATGTTCCCCCGATCCCAATCTACATCTGCCTACTTATACTGGTCCCTAGTTACGACCGAGGTAACCATGAGCTAGTAAACCGAGGCAAATTCTTTTGTTCAGATCATTCACACTGTTCCCTTTTGGATGGGCAACATAAAAAAAGCCAAATTAATAGCCCTATCCTTAAGAAACGCTCTATTTTCTAAATTACCTCCACACTGTCCGTACCTAGCCCATTATCTTTCGCTGTCATCACATTCGCTCTTCTAACTTTCATCTAACACCTTTAGGTCTTTGCAAAAGGAGGATGTACGAAGACTTGTGGCATTTGAGATGTGGGTTTGGAGAAGAATGAAGATTATTAGTTGGGTGGCGAGGAAGACGAACGAGGAGGTATTGAATATGGTGGTAGAGGAAAAGAAGCTGGCGGCGGAGGTTCGGAGAAAGCAGAAGAGATGGATAGAGGACGTTATGAGATGCGAGGGGATGTTGAAGAGAGTGATAGAGGGGAGAAAACTGGGGAAGCGTGGAAGAGGAAGGAAGAGGATAGGAACTCTGGACGGAATAAGAAGAGGTAGAGGGTATGAGGAATTTAAGAGAGACCAGATGGGGAGCAATCTATAGGATTGAATGTGAAATGATATCTCACTATTTGGGAAGTTACGATAAGGACTGTCCAAAAAATCTACCATTCAGCTGGTAAAATATATTTTGAAAAAAAAGGAAATACCGATTTTAAACGACCAACACCCCCGATGAGAATGACCCACCTAGAAACTGGTACCTTGTGTTAGGGGCGAGTCGGGCATATGTGGATTTGGCTGAAGACAAATATATGAGTTCAATAAAAAATAGAAGCGGAAAGTAAACAAAATAAATCGATGAGGCGGAAACATCGCCTCCAAATTCATATTATAATCTGAAGCCTAGCTGTATCTCAGCCGGTAGAATGCCCACACGAATGACTCCGTAGCCGTCCCCGCAAGTTAGCGAAGTAAGTTGAATATCATCATTCGCCTCTCGAAATATATATAGCGGCTTGCGGTCAGCCTCTTCACATCCCGAGCGGGTGCACGCGAAACAGGCACCACCGGTGGTGATTCTCACCAAATTTTTACCCTCCGGAAGGAGATTTTGGAAACAATGCCGTGCTGGATTTCTGGTGGTGGTGCCCGCGCAAAGCGGTGTCCGCTCCCGTTTATTGGCTCTGCCCAGGCTAGTTGCTCCCACATGAGCCCACCCGGCACTAATCCCCTCCCGCGGCACGAATAAATCCCCACGTCCTCCACCCGCTTTAGCACCCATCCTCAATTTCCCTCCGCTACACCCATCCCCTCCCCTGTCGCCCTTCTGCCCGCCGCAGATGCATATTTTCCCGAATGACCGCGGACGTTATAGACTGGATTGGGTTTTCACTTCGTTTTGTTTAATTTTTTTTTCTTTTATTTCGCCGGAATTTATGTCGACGCTCGGAAAACGTTAACACCATTTATATTTTTATTTAATCGCCGCATCGGTAATTTTCTTTCGGTCCCTCTCTCTCTCTCATTTTTCGACCCCTCCCTTTTCCACCCATTCCTACATCCTACACACCCACCCCACCCAAATCCCCACTCCCCCCCTTCGGTAATGGAAACAATTACCAAGCTGCACCGCCGCTGCGTATTATTGCAGGAAATATGGAGATCGTAAATTTAGCGCAAAAAACAAAAGGAAGGAACTATGGGGAGAGCTGACGAAAAAAAGGAATACGGGGGAGAAAGAGAGAAGGGGGATTGGGAAGAGTTTTATTTATTTCTTTTATTTTTTTTGTGTGGAGGCCTCCTCTCTCCACCGCTGGTATTCAACGTTGTTCGGTACTCTTTACCTCCCTGTGTGTGTGTGGGGGGGGGGGGGGTGGGAGGCAGTATCGATATGAATGGAATGAAAATACGGTTTTTCGGGGGGGTGAGGACAAAAAAAGTGAACGCTCGGTAGCGGATGTAGATATAGTAGAAGTAGGGGTAGGAGGAGGCGAGAAAGAGGAACTATGTGGAGCGCCAATTATGCAAGAGAGGAAATAATAATTTTAAAAAGGCATTAACCCGGGCAGAATGAATGCACAAGGGGAGGGGCTCCTGTGTTGTGGAGAGGGGAATAAGGGGTGTTGGGTGATGGTGGTGTGGTTATATACAGCGTGGACGCGTTTCACTGCATCCGTGGGGATGGGGAGGAAGTGAGTGTTTTATTTTTTTCCGATTTTTTTATTTACCCCGCGCGCAAATCAATCGCGTTTTGCGGCAACCGTCATTCATTTGAACTCTCGGGTTATACGCTATCGTGTCTCCCCCCCTCTCCCCCACTCTTCGCCGCTTTCGGTTATGAAGAGGTGATTCGGTGCGACGGGTGATTATTTTTCGTTTAGTTCACTTTTATTGATTCTTCATTTTTTTATTCTACATGTCACGAATTATCAAAATAGATAGATGGATGTTATCCCGTCGTACCTATGATGTTATCCCGTCGTACCTCTCCGATTTTTTCCCAATCTTCCTCTGATTTTCTAGGGTTTAACATACATTTACACGTTCATTTTATTTATGAGTACGAGTACAGTAATTGGAGGTTCATCGTTATTTAAAACCCGCGAATGTTATATTATTTTTACGGTCACCTAAAAAGCGGGTTATTTTTAGCTGGCCAGCACTTTTATTGGTCGAGCTCAATTTTGATACTCGTATTATTTTTTTAACTCTTTTTCTTTCTAGCACTTGGTATTTTTATCGAAAAGATATTTAGAAAAAATATTTCGTTTAATTATTGTAATTTTACGCGCAATCACTACGGGCATCGATTTGAATTCAGTGAACGAGCAACTCAATTAAAAAAATATGAGAACGTAGAGTGCCTTTCAATTAAGCTTATATCCTCATTTAAATCCATTTTTTTATTTACGTTGGCTGGTGATTTCATGAAGCCCATGAACTGACCTGGTACATCCAATATATTTGTAAAAGAGTTGCAGAGAATTTTCATTTTTCTGGAACATTAGGCCGGTCACAATCCAGTTGGGTTTCAATAGAAGGCGACGTTCGAAATGCCGGAATGCTAAGGCGGAAATGTTTTCGGGAAATAACGCATCATTCTCTCTCTTTCGCCAAAAAATATTTCATATCGGGTATTCGGCTCATCCGGCAAAAAGAAAAAGGCGAATGTCATCGGACAATAAAAACGTCTTCATTACATTAAAGATCCGATTTAATCGATTAAATTACCTTATTGGAGGAAAAAAAGGCCCGCGTCCAATGCTCCCACTTGTTTTTACACCGATCCTGTTACAAGTGTAGGGATTTACTATAATTCACAGAGTTCAGTAAGATCAAATTATTTGTACGGAACATATCTACCGTTTATTTTTCGATAACGAAACATATATGTGAGAAAGGGATAAATGGTTTGGGAGGGCAAGGTAGACAGAAGAAGTCGTGGATAAGTGTGGTAGAAGAAACTCTCAGGAGGAGGAATTGCGAACAGGATGGAGTGCATGAAGAAATGTATGAGGGTAACTGAAGAAAAAGCGGTATGCAAGATCAGGGCAGTATGGAGGAAAGCATTAAAGCATAGTCAGCTTTACAGGCCTATCGCCAAGAAACAAACCATTTGAAACAGACCTACCCCGAAAGGGATCGGTGTGATGGGTATGTACGTATGCATGAAGTCTGTATTCCCCAAAATCAGGAATTATTCACGCCACTGAAAAGACAGATATTTTCCAGTTGGTGGGGAGGAAAACGGATTAAAAAAAATAAACCTTCCAACCTTCTGACTGCACTGATCAACAGGCCTCGCACACGTGGACAGACAATCGAGGCCCCGCTTCGAGGATGGGAATCACAAAATGAACAGCGACAGCACCAAGTAACGACAATAGGAAATAGGGGCACACGGTCTCTGTAAAGAGCATCAATCGTGGCTAATGGGAAGCGACGGACACGGAGAAGCGAGGGAGAGCATGATTTCACCATTATGGGAATGACTGCACGAAAGAAGACTTATTTATGACTCAATTCTAAAGGGGGAGAGACGGATCTCAAACACACAGCAACCGGGTGAGAGGGATGTGTGAGAGTGATGAAGAAAGTATGAGTTAAATTAAAAGAGTAATGTAATTGGGGGTAAGTCTCAAAGGAACCCCAAGCACTTGTGGAACATACGAATAATATTTATTGTAATGTACATTACCAATTAAATATTATTTTATTAGTGAACTAAAGCGATGGCGGCATGGGTCATTCAAATATGATAGGGTAAATGATAAGAGTTAGCCTGGCTAGGCCACATCTCGAATACGCCGCGAACATAAGTAAATAAAATACAAGGGAAAGCCGCAATGTTCGTAGAACATTGTAACGAGCGAACAGTGAGTTTTCACCACCTGATGGAAGGACTGGGTTGGGAGACGTTAGAGACTTGGGAGGCTATACGCTAGGTTTTGATTACTTGAAAATTCAGATCAGGCGAGTTTCAGTACAACCCGGAGGATATTATTTTGACCCCGTGCTATATGTCGAGAACTGATAGAGGCGAAAAAATAACAGCGATACAATGCCGAACTGATAAAGTACAAAAATTCCTTTCCACGCACCGTTATAGAATATAAAAAACAGCGTGACACTAACATAAATCACATCGTAAACATAAAATTCACATCTGTCCTCTCCCCCTTCCTTTTCCCTATTCTCTCCCATTTAATGGCTAGGCGATTTATCGCAACGGGAATTGATTCCTGTGACCTTTCTTTTAACTCATAGTTTTAATCTATAATGAAAACTAGAGCTAATTTTGCGCTTCGTATTATTTACCAGCGCAATGAAATTATAAAGACTATAACCCAATAGTTTAACGCGATTTAGCTTTGGACGGGGTTTGATTGATCTGAAGAGCATACACACCTATTTCCGTATATATTCCATTTCCTTCTTCCGCTTCACAGTTTCTAACGTTCGGTGGAAGTACAAGTCCCTCCATAACGAACATAAGTTTTGCATCGGCCACTATCGAAAGGTTAACTAACTAAACGAAGTATCCTTTCAGTGATTTAAATCTAAAATAGCACGAAGGAGTATGCACGTCAAAAAGAAAATTCTTGACGATTTGCTAAGTAACCCATAGAATGTCTTGCAAGTAACATAGGATGTAATGCCAAAACACACGCAACAAATGAACCATATAAATCAATATTTTACGGAAACCACAGCAGACCACCATTTCGCTTCAAGTCTCGATAATCCCGCAAAGATTTCAGTTCAATCGGACTCCAGGGACGAAGTTGAATTGCTTTTGTTCTTGATCATTGATGAATCGAATGAGGTCTCACAATCCGACTGAAGGGAGAATAGATGCAATCAAAGGCGGCACAACCGGATAGTATGCAGGCACACTTTCAGAGCATGCAGATATTGGTCGAGGAAAAATGAGTGCACTCTTTATACAGCGTCGAAAAAGTCCACCTTTGGGATCGATGGGATAGAGGAAAAAACGATTTCGGAGAAGCAACCCCGGCGACTCAGGCTTGAACGGAGGAGGGTGGAAGGGAAGCACAGAAATGGACGAGAGGGAAATAACTCAAGGAGATTGATGCAGCAGGGCCCTTAGCGGCGAGGGTAAGGAGAGGCGAGAGATGGATACAGAAGGGGAATTGGACCATCAAGCGCGCACACTATCTCTTAATGCTACGCCGGAAAGGGGAATGAGAAGCATCTCACAAGGAGTTTTCTCCTCCTCTCCCCGATGTGCACAACACGTTCTCCCATCTTCCACTCGGAGTGTTTGGGCCCAATTCATTTGCTGTGGTGGGGGAGGTAGCAGACATTAGCACCGCGGGGAGCGAGTGAGGCAATTTAGTACGTAGATCGTCACGAGAAGAGGGCGGCGAGAGAAAGGGACTGGGGAGGCCTGAGATGAGGAAGGGTTGACACACGAGAGCCCTACGCATGGTCCGGGCACGCTTCGCAACCAGTTGAGGAATACCATTCGCTTCATAAACTAATCTCTGGGAGGGGGCGGGGGGGGGGGGGGGGGGGGGGGGGGGAGATCGGCCCGCATGAAAATCAACGGAATGACAAGATGCTCAACGTCCTGAAGGAAATAACTCTTTTTTCCATCCGGCACATAGCACAACCGCGGAAACATCACAGAAATGTATCACTGGATCATCAGTAATATAACGTCTTGATGACAGCGTCGAAATGAACAGCAAAGCCGGAATTATCGCATCCTTCACAATCATTTACACGTAATACCTCAATTTTGGAAAGATTGTGTCTTTGTTCGCACATTACCGAGAAGATTCGTTCACTAATGTATAATACTATTATGAGAATTTTGTGATTAAATACCATTCACCTCTCGATACTAAACAGTACCCGTTATCTATTTTCAGGAAGCGGGAGTTACTCACCAAAGTCAATCATATAATCTCTAGAATTATTAATACAATTACATGACAGATTATAAGCAAATCATGCAAAAAAGCAAGGTAATACGGGACTGGTCGCGACAATAAATTAAACTAAGTCAGCCCCTGAGGCAAACACAAATTGAGAAATTTCGAGGAGAAATTTTATTTTTGCCTAGACTTGGATTTGAAGATAGATCCGCCCATTTATCGCCTAGAGCTTAAACCAAATTAGCGTATATGCCTAACTGAGCTAAACAATTAGTAAAAGGAGACTGGATTCGAACCTGCGAACTTTGGTTTAGCCAGCGTTAGACAAATCTTACAAGGTATCTATACTTATAAGCTACACTTGCAGAAATATAGCTACACTTGCAGGTAAAATATGATGCGTAGCAAATGATCCATCAAAGCCTACCTTGACAGGTAGAACAGCAAATAATAATAGCTCAGATCATGATGTGAGACAACACACCTCGTATTGTGTCCATTAAACTGAGAGAGAGAGGCCAGGGCAGCCGCAAATGGATACGAATTTAACCCAATCAAGATTCACGCTCTCGTCCCCGAGGAGGAGGGAGGATAAGGGGGGCCCGACAACACCTGAGGACTTTCGGTCGACGAGAACATTTCCTTTCCCCCAGGCGGCCCCATCCGTTTCTCCGATTGACGGGGGGGGGGGATGGGAGGGAAGGGTCATATATCCATATGTACATACACCAGCGCGAGTTAAGGTGGCAGGAGCGGCAATCGTGGGCCACTGAGTGCACATTATAAAAATACATTATCAAGCCAATTCGGAAAAAAATTGTAGGACCACATTACGTTCAAGTACATTGCTTAAGCGGTGGATCTCACCATGTATACCGTAGTCGAAATGATACAAGATTACATTTCACATTTTTGCCTTCACTAAAGCATGTTATGACTAGAATTTTCGACGCGGTATTCGAAATTTAGACGAAATTATATTTTAATAAGTTCTTTCAAATAGTTGACTCGGTGTGACACCTTGATCATTGTTAGCAAAAACTATGATAATATGAAATGCATGATTTCGCGTTTAGAAGAAAATCTGTACATATATAATCGAACTATTACGAAATATATCTCATGTTTCATGAGGCTACGTGTTATTATAGCATTAAATTGCCAAAAACAAATCGTTAAGTGCAATTGTTTTCACTTTTATCTACAGAAATATCACTAATGCGAACAGGTATGCAATTTTTCACGCAAATTTTTACAAGGACATAAATCGTTCCAGCCACCTTAAGGAGAGCTGTGCGAGGAGAAACAAGGCGAAAATAAGTCGAGACTGCTATGACCTCCTCCCCTTCCTCGCTCTATGTGCCGCTTTCCGCTCCCTCCGTCACAACCCCTCATCCCTTCCTCAATGCCGTGAGGCACTCCTCAAAACACGGGCAAGTGTGTGCTCTTCCCCTTCGGAGAGAACCTTTGATAGTGTGTGTGTGTATGTGGAGTTCACATCTGGCCACTCTCCTTTAACAAACGGTCGGCAATTATACGAATCATTTGCGGGGATTCCGCCACCGCCGCTAAAGGAGACCGAGAGGGATGGGAATCCACGATTACGTAAGGAGATGGAGGAAGGAGGGAGGATAAAGAGGAGGAATTAGCGGGAGGAATCGGCTGAATGAGACTGCGAGCGCGATGTTTCGATGTATCGTCAGCGTGATGCGATGATCAAGAAAAGCCGCAGATTTAGCAACATTGCGAATCCAGGAAATCGAGTTTCGATATTACAATAATACTAATATATTTATTGGTTTGCATATTCAATTTCTTTGCCATAAAGCAGGTCTGAACCTTCTGGATGAGGAGAAAACAAAGTAGGTGATTGAAAGAGGCAATGAAGGGCGAAGGGTTGCCTAAGGCGGAGCGGAAAATTTTGGGAAGGGGAAGAGAGAGAATACATTTAATCGGCGGGATTAAGAAGGGTAGGAAAAATATTGAGATAAAGAAAGAAATTGTGTCAGTAGAGAGTGCTCTAAAACCTACTTCCATTATAGGACCTACCTTAACCGGTAGATTACCTAATAATATTAAAAAGTTAAATGTAACACTTAAAAACTTAGAATGGGAGCAAAGCGACCGCATAAATTATATGTGTATCAAAATACACATCTACACGTACAATAATGATAAGTAGTATTTTTAAAAATCAGTCGAGGCAGCCCATATAGTAAGAGTTTTTTTCAGTCCGAATTTACCTCAGTATCAGACTTTATAAAGGTTCCAATCGTAGGGGAGGATTTCACATAATGCGGGACCTTAATATAAATAATGTAGACAACCGCGATATAATTTACTTAAAGGTAAGAATAGCCCATTCAAAATGAACACAAGAATCTGCTTGTAAGGTACACATCAACGGAAACAATTCGATTTTGTGTAAATTAAATGGCGTAAAATATTTAAAATAAGCGACAAGAATGCGATGAACGATATGAATGACATAATGAATGAATGCGATACGTATGTGTCATTGAGTTGAGCGCAAAACGCAAGCGAAATGATTCGTCATGCAAGCCACGCGATGCTGTAACTTGAAATGCGAAATGGTTCACCTACATCGCAACGCCGATATAATGACATTTACGAGGTGTACTCTTTAAATTCAAATTCCCTGATTACACAGAACGAGTAAAGCGGAAAAGAATATGGGACAAGAGAGGAATACCATTATCCCCAATTAACGAATTAATGGCTGATAAAGTTTCGCAACGGAAAAAATATCAAATTATTATCAGCAGCTGCATGATATTTCTTGCTAAGGAATGCAAATACGTATTATTTCTCGAGATTAATTTCCTTTAGGCCGCCGATCACGACAAACGCAAGTAATGTTTCGACAGATTAAGAGGACTGAATTTTTTTTAAATTCGGTAAAACAGCTAGAATGCTCCTGCAATTTTATACACTTTTAAAAGTAAACCGTTAAAGTGACAGCGTTAAGCCGTACGATAACACTGCATTCGTTACTTGAAAAACTAACAATAAGCAATCAGGATTCGTTAGTTATACGATGGAGTAACCAAATTCTGTAAGGAACATATTAATTGTATACAATTATACACTTAGATATTTACACAAAGCTAAGCCTTTTGCCCCAGATATAATTCAACCAACATTCAATAAGAGTGCGGTGACACGTTTTCACGAATAATTTACCAATAAAAAATATCAATGTAGAATTAATGCGTTTGAACTGAGAAATAAGAAAGTAGTCCTTTGCCGTACAATTTCATGTCAGGGCCTGTTTTAAAATACTTAAGGTAATTACACAAAAATTATTGTTAGCATTTGAAGATAAATGAATCCATGGTTGAGGTCGTGCTTTTTGGCAGCAATAACGTAACAGAAGGGAACACGTCAAATTTTTATGTTTCCCACTTGCAGATTTCGTAGAGGCACAGAAGTAGGCAGCTCAGTTTTAAAATTACGACGGTGGCAGGACACAGTATGTACACAGTAGTACACCTTTGCAACTATTTGAGAAAATAAAATAATTTCTATAAAGGCCAAACACTGACCATTTACTGCATATTTAGACCAACGGAAAATCATGCCCAGGATGGTGAAAAAGACCCAGGTGGGATTCGAACCCGTGACCTTCGGTCCGGCCGGCGGGAACGTTACCCTGCCACTACCGAGGCCAACGCTACCCCAAATAGCTACCTCACTAAATATTAACTACCACGTGAACAAAAGACGTTCTCCTAAAGGAGGACACTTAGCAGAATTTGTGACAGAAAATAATACATGTTCCACTTCTCACGCGTCTCATTCGTACTATATTATGCGTAATACTTTCCGAAAGCTGGTTCTTCCAAATCTGATCAACCATTTGCAATTACCCAGTACGCGTAGCAGCGAAGGAAAATTGGCATAGGTCGATTACGCGCGACGCAATACGCCATATGAGGCTCAGGGTTCAAGGAAGATGTGACAACTTCCTCCCCGGGAGGAGACATCATTTCCAGATCTGAGATTCCTAGAATCGAAACGCTGGCGCAGACAAGATGCAAGACGCAACCCTCACATGCCTGCCCCCTCCCTTCCCTTGCAAACGCTAACCAGAGACTACCACGCGAGAGATCGGAAAAGCAGCCTTCTCTCTCTCCGGTGAAGCGGAAATTGAGAAGCGTTTCGCTTGAAAACTATTGGAAGACTGCAAGGAACGCAAATTGCCCGAAGAGAGAGAGGGAGGCAAGAGGAGATAACTCGCTCATACTGAGCGCTAACGACTCGCCGTAAAAAAATGCCTCCTTCCGACAAGGATAAAAGCACGTAATTGCGGAAAAGTAAGTGCTCCTCGCCATTCTTTTCTACCAATTTTTTAATTTTTTTTCGTTAACCTTCCGCTTAGACCCGAACGTTTCTCGCGTGTAGAGAGAGAAAATCAGGTTATCACTCTGGCAAAGAGATGCGATAGCAGGATGGTTATCGGGGTTGTTCACTTTTAAAAAAATCCCTGCAATATCCCAGATTTCCAAAGAGACCATTGAGAACTTTGGGAAATTTAACCGATAAATTACTTATGTGTCCTATTTTCTCTCTGACACAATTCGGCGCGGATGCCAAGCGGGTAAAGATTTTGCCCACGGACCAGAGGATACCGGGTCCGATTTCTGGTGAACCCTATCCGGAAAACTCCACCTGAATCCTTCACAGTTCGATTTTCAAGAAGCAAAACTCCGAGAGAAACCGCCAAGTGAAAGGAACTAGATAATCGACTAGAATGCTCAAATTACAGAATCCATAGCACAACACGAGATTGGCTTCATTTATCACACTAGGTTACGGGTTAATCTCCTAGACAATGAATGATCAACAAGTTATTTACCGCCAAATAGCATCGGTATAACTTTCGAAACGACTTCTTTAAATTGAAAATACGATTTATGAAAACGGCAGATGATTGAATTTCGAGGTTGTAATGACACTTTTCATCAAATTAGCAAAGTTCACGTACATGTGTACATTCGAACAAATTTTTCGAAGTTGAATACCCTGACTTCCGCAGTCTTTCACCACCTACTATGATGAGAACGACGGCTATTTCCTCAAGAAGACAAAGAAAGAGGATGGAGAAATTAATAAAGAGTTGGAGTAACTACAATTATCATTTCATCACTGCTCGTTACACACAATTATTGGCAGTATTTAACTCTGGAGCATGTGGACTAACACTCCAAATGAATAGATAAATTAATATTTCTAGTAGCATTAGTAGTTCGTTTTCAGTGCGTCAACAGCTAAGATGATTTTGCACCTAGTGATTATTTTAGACGGATCATGCACTCAGATTTCAGGGAAAAAAAACTAAAATAACAAGTACGAAAACTATCAAAAAAATATAGATTATACATAATTTAAATAAATAAATACCACATAGTTACTTTTCCTCTTCTTTATCATTGTCATAACTAACATAACACCCTCTGGATAAGCACCGCCGAAGCACCTAAAACGAACTAGTAATGCAAATAGGATGAGGTAATTCATGTATTTGCTTGAATGAGTAGAATACGTAGAGCACTAAACCTAAGGTAAAATATACCGTCAAAAATGCTATCAGCAAGGGGAAGCGACGAAATTATGACGACAGTAGTTCCAATTCCTTATTACTTCCTCCATCCTCATACCTTGTCTTCTTAGTGAATATTTCATTGATCTTATCACATTAAGTGGTAAAATACAGCAGTAATCACGGAATTTAGCATCGAGAATTTCGTAAAACCGTACGCGAATTTGGTTAATTTCATGAAAAGTATCACTCTATCCTCGAAATTAACGGTGAAGCGTCGGCCCAATCATCTGTTATTTGTATGAATCATAGTAGTTATCGAAAGAAGCCTTTGAGAAAGTGATACATATGGCAAATGGCGGTAAATATCTTGATAATCATTCATTGTCTCAGCGATAACCCGTATCTTAATTTGATAAATGAAGCTAATCCTATGCCGTACTATGGCTTGTGTAATTTGAGCATTTGAGTTTATGATCGTAATAAAGGAAATAAATTGTGTATAAGTGGAGTTTTACACGAGCTGGTGTAAAAGGTGTAAACCTCCGCTTATTTCGAAACTTATGATGCGATTGAAATTTGAGGAATACTGTTGTGACGCGCGTTAACGCTAGCATTTCAAATATGTACATAACAAATATTACTGGTATTCTCAACGTTTTTTATTTATATCTATTTTCACGCGCGAAAGAAAGCACGACCCGCTACGGAAGGAGCGCCGATGGATCGTATGGGGAAAGTAGGGGAAATCGTCCATAGCTATCCGCTGTTGCCGCTCCGTATTGAGATATCGCTTACTTACAAATTCGTTCCTTATAAACTGTTGGGGGCCATTGAAGTATTACGTATGACGATTCTTTCAATTTTTCGACCCCCTTCCCCCTATGTAAAACAATGTAAGATTTCGGCAACCCCCCTCCCTCCCCTCTCAATCTTACGTAAGAGGATAGTTAGAAAGAAATATGTATCTACTCTTCGTTAAATGCTCACCAAGGAGGTGATCTAGTTTCCTATAATCATCTTCTATCTTTTTGAAATGTGTTGTATACATTTCCTCCATAAGTTTGACGTCACAGATTGCAGAGCTTCCAGGCACAATTGATGGGTTACGTTGACACTGTTCCCTTTTTCAGTTGCAGTCGCAAGGTTCACCTTAGCTATTGTATTTTTAACGTAAGCCCAAATTAGTTCGATTCAGCTCACAGTAAGCCACTGGTGTCCAAATTAAACTTACGTCACTCCTCAGTTCTTCCACAATCTTTTCCAGATTCCTCTCTGCCGGAACAATATACTACCGTGATTAATCAAAGTCGCTTTTGTTAAACACTCACAATTAGGTTCATCCTCCGGTAAATGGATTTTTTCCTACAAGCCACGCGATGATATCGGCCTTCTTCCACGACATAGAAAGATTTTTTGTCTCTGAATCCATCATCGTGTGATACCGTGCCTGGTTTAAAACTAAAGCGGATTTGGAAGAAGCAACGACAAAAATTTTCGAAACCGCTCCTCGAAGTGCCTGGCATTCATATCAGGATGGAGGTCATCACCACCCCTTGTTCCCACAAAACATAGTTCGCCACCCTCACTACCAATGTGCAAAATGATGACTCTTTTACCGGCTCCTGAGGGGTTCTTAAAACCACCGCGCCAGCCATTTACCTCCTGTATGCACCCCCGGTAGATATTATACCCAAGCTGGGAAGAGTCCACAACATTTTCTACCCAGCTATATTTCAAAGTAAAATGCTGAGAGCACCAGGTCTCATCAGTGTAAAATATTTTATATCCACTGTCCCTCAGCTTTTTAATTCTACGGAGAAAATTATGACGAGTGGCAGTAATTTTTACAGACTCCATCATCACTGGCTTTTTACATCATTTCTGATACCTAAACCCCAAACTCTGCATCACAGACCGGAGCTTAGGCAAGGAGAAATCTGTGCATTCGCGCACAGACTCAACCAACTTGTCCTTCACACTTTGAAGAGTTGGATACATGTTCCTCAAATAAAAGTCATGGACCGTTCGTCTAATGACTCCGAGCGTGAAATCATCCACAATAATTCTTGGTCGCCCAAGCACAAATTGTCTTTTCCTTGGAGAGGGATTGCCATCACGAGAGTTTTCGTTGTCACTAACCTTGGATTTAGCAGCCGTTCTTTGCACTGATTTTTGCTAATCCCGACGCATTGGGACACAGTTTCATAAATACGATAACGCTTTTCCGATCTTTTTTCCGCCTCCATTTGGAAAAAGTGAATGGTACTTTTATCATTCGCTCTTCCCCTTCTGAGAAGCGATTTCTGCGGTACATGTTGCACTTTTGAATTTCACAGACCTTATGACTAGCAAAAATAGTAAAGGGTTGTTGACAAGGGGACATTCAAGTATTACGTAAGACGTTTTCGGGGGGAGGAAGGTTCGGATATCCTTACATTGCCTTACATAGGTGAGATCAGGGTCTGGAGCCAACTTACGTAAGATTTTTGTCCGTCGTGAGACAACATTGTAGCTCGCCCCAGGAGACTGATGATTCACTTATCAAGACGTTTTGTAGATGGACTGCCTTGAAAAGTGACTTGTAATGAACTAAACTTGGTGCTGTTTGAATTTTTTCTAGTCCATCATTGCTTCGTATCACAGGAATAATTCAAGTGCGGTATCGAAAAAGAGATTTTTTAATTTGCCAAATAATCTGTAGTAGTTCACAATTCCATCATCTGTGGTGTTGTTTCAATCTTAATGCATGCCTCTATCAATCAAATTCATGACTCATGAGTCTCTCTCCTTTTGTGTGGTTGCAATATACATTATCGGTCCCTCTCCATTGGTAGCATGTCTGTAGTGTGGTGCATGCTTGTGAGGCTTCTTCTCGTGACACGCATGAGCGATTTATGCTAATTCATAAATATCAGTAGTTGCACTAACTTTAGGGCATAGTGTAGTGCATGTTGGTGACTTCACACCCCCTGCCACACACCATTGAAGTGGCTTGCAGGGTATTTTGTAGATTTAGATGTTAATGTCGAAAAATGAGTTACTCCAACACCGCACAATTATCCGAAATCAAGTGCTCAAAGCCATAAGATGGTTTCTATCGAGAGCCGAACCCGCAGAAAACGAGCATTTAACGAAGAGTAGATACATATTTCTTATCCTCTTACACTATCCTCTTACGTAAGATTGAGAGGGGAGGGAGGGAGGTTGCCGAAATCTTACATTGTTTTACATAGGGGGAAGGGGGTCGAAAAATAGAAAGAATCGTCATACGTAATACTTCAATGGCCCCCAACAGTTTAAAAGGAACGAATTTGTAAGTAAGCGATATCTCACAACGGAGCAGCAACAGTGAATAGCTATGGACGATTTCCACTACCTTCCACTTACGATCCATCGACGCACCTCCGTAGCGGGTCGTGCTTTCTTGGCGCGTGAAAATAAATATAAATAAAAAACGTTGTTGAGAATACCAGTAATTTTTACTATTTGTTATGTACATATTTGCAACACTAGCGTTATCGCGCGTCACAACAGAATACCTCAAATTTCAATCGCATCATTAATTTAGAAATAAGCGGAGGTTTACAACTTTTACACCAGCTCGTGTAAAACTCCACTTATAAACAATTTATTTCCTTTATTACGTTAATAACATGTTCAGCTAACTTATAACAAAATTTCCAGTTTCTATGTCTGATGTTAAGTGAACAGTGATAACATAAAGTTGGGAAATCGGATTTTGAGCGCCGACAAGGGTGACTTTTTTCAAATAAAATATCGTATAAGAGCAGGTATGCAAAGGACTATTTTTCAACACACGTCGATAAACGTAGGAATGATTATTCTATCACATGATTTCTATTTCGTAAAAATCGGATAACCCTACTTGAGGATACAGCTTCCTAAAATCGAGGGACTCGACATTTTTAATGGACAATAGTTCCTTTTAAGTAAAATTGCCGTCGTTAATAGAGTATCCTTAGTGCATAGGCGACAACTCGATGGCCAAAATGTAATATAATACGTAGGCGATCTAAAATTCTTCGGAAGATAACATCAAAGACGCCCAGGCGCCATTCTGAAAAGCACCCCAGCTGCACTCCTTCAAGGGAGGTTAATCGCCGCGGGTTCGGGGCTCAAAAACAGGCAAGACGGCTGGGAAATGTCAGCGACCGACCGATCCACCCACCGAACGACCGCTGAGAGAACTCTCAGCCAGGGTATGACGTCCACATCGGATGTTTATTGCCCTTTCGATTGCCGTAATCGCGCTCGACAGCGCTCGAATGGTAATCGAATCGAGGACCCGAGACGAGACGGCGTGACAAGGTGAAGGGAACGTGCACGGATGCAGCCGAGGAATGAGTGCAAGCGTAAGGAAAGAGGAGACGGAATGTAACGTACGCAAAGGACGTTGGCGGGAAACTATGGGAGCTTTCCATGTAAGGTATTGAACTTAGCGCAGATCGGAACGCACCAACGCACTTCAGCGCACACGAACGACGATGAATGAACTATTTCCACCGGCGGAACGTTCGGTTTAAGTATTAGGAGCGATTTTTGTTTATGCACAGATTTGCGTAAAACGTTGCATACGTGTTCTCATTAGTGATATCTACCAATAAAGGTGAAGAAAATTGCATCATACCATTTTAGTTTTTTGGCTATTCAATACTATTTTTACACGTAGCTTTATGGCACATGACATATATTTCACTATAATTCGATTACATATGTACACATTTTTTCTAAACGCGAAATAATGCATTTCATTCAATGAAAATTGTTGCTAACAAATATCAAAGTCACCCCGATTCTAATATTCTAAAAAAAAACAAATTTCGTCTATATTTCAAATACCGCGCCGAAAACTCACGGTCATAATATTTAAGAAAAAAATTAAAATATAATTCTTCTTGTATCATTTCAATTACTGTCTGCATCGTTAGTTCCAACGCATAAACACATGGACTTACATGAAATGTAGTCTAAGAATGTTTTCGACTTAGGCACTTAAAAATTTATAAAAATGTGAACTCAATGACACACCATTACCGCCCCAGCCACCTTAACTGCCAGTAGGTTGCATTCTGTAGGTTCACAATAATCACGACAGAATGTTTTCTGCATCATCATCGAATTCGTTCCAAATATCTTTTTTTAAACGCAAGATTTTTACCAAAGAGAAATTTATAAACGTTACATTATCCATGCTTGGCGCCATTAGTGGATATCAACACATGAACAACAATCAGGGTAGCGACTATCGAAGTTATTTTCATTCCAAACACACTACAGCACACATCATCAATGCTACCGATCTGTTTCGAAGTACTCTGCCTAGTGCGCAGGGTATGAAACGAATGGAAAACAGCTAGGCTGAAGTGTTGCGAAATGAGCAGAGCATCAGAGCGAATGGAAAGCGCCCCATAGCTTGATAGGTTCGCCCAAGGCGTTCTACAAATGGATAGAGGTATGTTCGAGAGTAGTCCCAACCAAGCTCACAAACATTAGATCCCTTGCACCATTCTTGAACAATGCTGTCACGAATTACTGCACTTATCCAATATCCTCCCCTCACAAAAGGGGTAGAATATTGGACAAGTGCAGATCATTCCATCATCACAAACACTCAAAAAGTTACGGGCCCACACTCATTCCTATTACTTGGAGAGACAAGTTAGGAAATTGTAAAACCACCCACTTAAAAAGTACTGACAAATCACGCTCAGAAAGTCTGTCATGTCCAGATAAATGTTTTTCGCTGTGAAATCTCCGCAACTCCATACAGGAACATTGCGCACAGAAAAATAAAAACAAAGTAAAACGTAGAAAATCAGTATTTTTAGGAGGTGGCCACCGTCAGCTACGGTCGTTTGCGCCTTTAATGAAAAGGTGTAGAAGAAGATTCACGATTCTCTACCAATGACTATTGGTAAGCTCGAGAACTTTCTCGAACCAACTAGCAAATTACCTAAAGCAGATCTCTTGGTGCACATAATCTAGTTTTGTCACGAACTTGGACACATGACCCACATTATCCCCATTCTGTACTACTTACACCTTCTACCCTTATTTACGGCTTCCAAAATCCCCGCTCCCCTTATACCTTCCCCGTGAACACAACAGTCTCCCCAACATTCTCAGCAACAGCCATCTACCCCTCATCTCACCCTCCAACCAATGGACCTACCATGTCTTCTGCCACCTTACACTTTCCCCAACTAACCTCCTTTCCTACTCCACTATATTCCACTAATTCCTCGTTGGTCTTCCTTTCCACAAAGCTCATCCTCTCCACCCTTCTCTAGACCCACATCTCGAAAGCTCCATATATAAGCTCATTCTCTTTCATCACAGACGAAGTTTCGGAGTCAAGCATCGCTTGATTTCATGATTGATAGCAATGGGGATATGGTGTTATGGACGAATGATAAAGATGGAATGGAATTAAGAAGAGTTGTAGAAGAAAGAAGTAAAATGAAAACTCTGAAAAGAAAAAGACACAAACTATCATTTTGCGACGCTATAGATAGCCTATTCAGAACAATAATGGAAGGAGGAATTAATGGTAGGAGTTACGGAGGAAGAAAAAGAAAGACATTAGACAAATTATGAAGGACGTCAAAGTAAAAAAATGTAGGAATGAAGCAGTTGGATGGTAGGAGAGCGGAGTGGAGAACTGCAGCAAACCAATCATCGCAATGATGACTGCCGATAATGATAATGGGGAGTTTCCCCCTAAAATTATTTCCCAAAATTAAATTATTTTTTAAAGTCTTCATATATTTTTACCTCCCATCACTCTGTCCAAGATTCTTATTCTTCTCCGTTCTCTCCCGCACTTAGCCCACGTTCTCTCCTCAATCACCCTCTTTGACATACGCCCTCCAGCCACTTCTGCTGTCTCCTATTTATTTTAATCAACATCCTTCCCTCTCCCACCACATCTATAATTTACTCTTCTACATTTCTCTCCTCCTAGCTTACCCCTTTCCATCCATTTCCATACCCACATCTTAAAAACCCTCCCAGTCGAACCTCATTCTCCCTCCGCAGTTTACAACATCTTTCGAAAATACAAAAGGTGACTCGAACATCCTGTATTGAGATAGAAGCTGATTCTTAGCGTTCATTGAGATAAAACTATGCCTTTGCATATTCCTAAACAAAAACTTAATACCAAATATTTGGGTCTATTTAATTTGAAGGAAAATAATGTCTTCTTTTTATTAAAATTACTATAGCGCTTTTCAAAGGGATTCCAACAAGGGAAATGCCAACAAAGGGACTCAAAGGAATTTTAGTATACCACTTCCACAAAGATAAAAGTTGTTGGAATATGCAATTTGCCAATCTTATGGTATATGTTATTTGTAATGCTATGGTGGTTATATATATATGTTATATTGCTATGGTGGTTATTGATTAGTTACATAAACAAGCTTCTGTTGAATGGTCAATGTCTTGGGATAAAAGTGTATTTCCATAGTGGAATGTTTCTTATGGTAAAGGGAAATACTCGAACATTATAAGTTCTTAATTTGGACCACAACTCACCCAGATAAATGAAATGTCTTTAGATTATGGGCCAAGATGCTCTCTGATAATAATCGTTGACTATTTTTATTTCTCTTGCTTTACAGTTTTTTGTGAGACTTCTGTTTTGCAGAGTGCCGGGTACCACGTGAACGTGCGACTCGGTTTGTTTGTCTGTGTTTTTGTTTTTAAAATACTAAGTGTGGTCGAAGTGAGACCTTCAGTGGTGAAATTATTGAAAAAAACAAATGTTGAACTGGTATTTCGTTCGGACCTGATCAATCCGATGTTACCACGTAAGCACGTTCTTTGAACCAGGTCACCTAGTGTTTACTAGTGTGTAAGGGCTTGTCACCTGGGATGTTCCCACTGGTTAAAGAAAGTCCCTACGTACGAAATTGACTGAGTTGGCCACTCATATTTAGGAGTTTCACTGCTCCGGGCCGGCGCCCACTCTGATTTCTTTTTTCCCTGTGAAAGAGATTAGGAGGATTTGTACCATAAACAGGCTCACCTGTAGTACAATTTTGTCTAGCATTCCTTCCAGATTGAGCATGGAAGACAAACGAGGAAATAGTCGTGTTTCTCAGTTCACAGGTAAGAATTTTGATGACTGTGTACAGTGAGCAAGAAGATTCTTGCGTATAGCGTGCAAGAGGATTCTTGCTTGTGGAGAGGTTAGGTTAGTCGCAATTTGGCCTACAGCTGAATCCAGCTCTCGTATAATTGAAGAATTTCAACATACAAAGCAAGACTAGTTGTCAGAGGCTGTTTTTCAAAGATCAGGACTCGACTATGCAGAGACATATGCCCCTGTAGCCCGAATGTCCACAGTTCGAATTTTACTATCTGTCATTAATCATAAATGTTTAGTTGCAGGTTAAAAGGATGTGAAGAATGCCTCTCTGCAAGGTAAATTAAATGATGAAATATTTATGCAACCCCCTCCAGGAGTTACTATTGAAGGAAACTTGGTGTGTAAGCTCTAGAAACCTCTGTATGAACTAAAGCAAGCCCCCAAGGAATGAAATCGTTGTTTTTATGAGCATATACAAGGTCTTGGTTTGGTTCAGTCAAAGAATGAAAAGTGTTTGTATGTATACTGTAAGGGAACTAAGTATGTTGATTAATGTACCTCTATATATTGATGATTTGTTTATTGCCAAAAAAGGCTGTCAAAAAGACAGATTTAAGGCGTGTGAAATGGAAATTAATGCAGACATTCAAAATGACAACATTGGAAATTTAAAATTGTATTTAGGGATTAAGATTGACAGAGATGAAAGAGGAATACATCTATCTCTAAGGAAGTACATGGAAGATATGTTCAGTGATAGGAAAAGTACTGAGGAGATGTAATCGGGTTCAATTACAAACACACTTGTAAATTTGTAACTAATTACTGTTACAAATAACTTTAAAAAAAATGTAATTGCTACAAGCACCTAATTTAATCACCAATCGAAGAAAGATTTTGTGGTGTTCATTTTGAGAATGAACCTGTCTTAACTCACAAACCTGTAAAAGAACTAATAGGATGTCTCGTGTATTTGATGTCCAGATGACCTGATTTGTCTCAGAGTGTGAATTTGTTACGCAGGTATCAGAAAAAAAAACCACTGAGGGACTATGGAAAAGACTTAAAAGGGTACTTCGTTATTGATGGTACACTTGATTATGCATTGTTTTTTTAAGGAATGTTTTGCATGAATCAGTTGTGTGTTATGCCGATGCAGACCGGGCAGGAGATTCAGTAGATAGGGATTCAACTTCAGGTTTTCTACTGGAAGTATTTGGTTGTAGAATATCATGGAGTACAAGAAAACAATCTACAGGCAAAACTTATTGCCTTGTGTGAGGGTGCATGTGAGACCCAGTGCACAATTGGCATTTTGGAGGACTTGTACATTGATGTTGCGAAGCTGGTTACCTTGTTTGAGGACAGTCATGCATTCATTTATTATCCATACATGAATACCGTAGAATGAACATATTGAAGTTAAATATCATTCTCTGTGAGATTCTTACTCAGAAAGGGATCTATGATGTAAAACTTGTGTCTTCAAGTAATCAAAAGGCTGATCTGTTTCCTAAGACTCTTGGCTCAAGCCACCCGGTTAAGTATTCTAAAGGAAAACTTGAATTTGCTTTGTTAAAGGTAAATTGATTCAAAGATTAGTGGACTGTACAGTTTGTGTTTGTTTGCTAGTTAATTTGCAAGTATTGTCAAATTGAGGGGGGTGTTGGAGTATGCAATTTGCCAATATTATGGTATATGTTATTTGTATTGCTATGGTGGTTATATGTGTTATATTGCTATGGATGGTTATGCAAACTATGTCCTGTCTTTACCTCACCCCTTCCTCCCAACGCCTCCATCCCCTCTCTCCCTCACCCTACTCTTGCATCACCAGTAATGTGGTCTACCATTTACAATGTAAACTCTGCCTAGCTTTTTATATTGGTAAATCCTCGACTCCTCTCAACATACGCATTAATAATCACCGCTCTAACTGTAAGAATCCTTCCCAATCTGCTTCTCTTCCCGTTGCGACATACGCCTCGCTTCACAAAAAATCCTTAAACCACTGCTACAATGTTTCAATTCCTTTTTTTCCTTCCTCCAACTGCTCCCCCACTTGAACTGAAATCTGTGGAATTATCTTTTATTTGGTTGTATAAAGATTTCCAAACTCCGGACATCAATGTCTTTCATTAAACTCCCTTCCCCTCTTCCCCCTCCATTCCCTTCCTGCCTGCCCCTCCATCCCTATCTTCCCCTCTTTACCCTCCAATCTCTTCCCCGCCTGGCTCAGCCTGCCCCTCCTCTCCTTTCTTCTGCCCTAACCCATCTCATCCATCCAGTACTCTCTCCAGTTCAGAAGAAGACGACAGCGTCGTCGAAAATTAAACCGTTCGTGTGAGTTTCTTTTGTTTGTGTCACTATGTTTTTTACTCGTTACGCCTGTGACTCCTTATTGGATATATTTTCACCACGTGTGAATTTCCTTAATTGAATTATATATACATACATATATATACATATAATACATAAGATCGCAGAAAAATCACACGTGATGATGTAGATAAACGATGCCACAAGTGATGGGGTATTAAACAATAGGAACACATAAAAAGACGAGCACAGGGTTTGGTGGGGAAGATGAAAATGAGTGAATCCAGACAGAAAAAATTTCACCTGATGTTCCTATCCATTTCCTGTTTCTATGAATTTATTCGCGCCTTTGAGCTTCATGTTTTCGAATGAATGAGTATATCTATATATATTATGAGTATATCTATATATAAAATGAGTATATCTATATATGTGTTTTAATTCATCCATCATGTGGAAATTCCACGCGATGTTGCATGGAATTTGAACATGATTGATGAATTAAAATATACGCAATTTTCCACAAATACAAGTGATATGACGACCCGGGTTCCGGTGTACTGCATCATCATCATATATGTACTACATCACCTGATGATTTTCACGTACTAAACCACCAACCTGATGATGTAGTGCACAAATAAAAAACCCGGGTCATACATGTTCTTATTACTGGGAAATTGCGTATCTATTAATTCACAATTATACATTTTTCAATTGATAACGCTTACGTAAATTCTCGTGTCTCAACGACCATGGCAGTCTGATGTAATGTACAAAAACCGAGTTTCAGTTAACACTAAGTCAGTGAAAAGGCAACGCCACATTTTGGTTAACGTTACCACACATTAAAAAACCGGGCCTAAGAGAAAAGCAAACGTTTAGGTGTACAATGAAATATAAAGGAATTAATGGTGAAAACTTGAGTACAAACAGGAATAACAAGAAATTATGCAGTCCTGAAAAATACGTTAACAGACTGAGCTTTTCGAATATTTAGGCCAAAGCTGCTGCGTTCAAATTAAGAACTCCCGACGGAACATAAAAAAGTCCACAATAACATCACCTTTCCACTACAATCTAGTGCACGGAATGAAACACTGGGACCAAATACAATAACGGAAAGGATAATTAATCGCTCTCTCCCTCTCTCCCGCGGAATACACCGTGCTTCGACGATGCTTAATTGAAAATTTCAGGTATGCATAATAATTATTAACACCCGGCATGGAAATACCAACGGAAGTCATAACCGAAATGTGAAAGAGCATTTTAATTCCGTGGACCCGTGCATTGTTTTTTTATTTACAGGTGTCGGGTCGGGGGGTTTTAAATGAAAATTTTAGGCAAAAAGCAACAAAAACTCCTACCTCAGTATTTAGCAAATTTTATCTCGCGGCTGCGCATGTGCAAACAGATGATTCTGTGGAAATTCAAAAAAGCAAACAAATGAGAATAGATAAATTGCTTCGCGCTCTAAAAAGTCCGAGCACGCTGAATGTCATTCGTTGAAACCACACGGTGCGCCCAATGTTTACTAACAATAAGAAAAATACATAAAAAAAGAATAACAGGGCAGTCGGACGCGTAAACGTTTTTTTTATCCTTCAAACTGATATATCTATGGAGATCTCATTTTAACGAATGAAGTAATTATTTATTCACTATTGAGATCATTTACCCTATTTACTTAACAAGGTTTGACAAGCCTCAATACTTAAAAGGGTTAAAGAAGATAGTGAAAATAACAATATTTCTCGAATATTTAACCATTTCAAAATTAAAAATTATAATTTTCAAAAATATTTCCATTTGGAAGCAAATACTGTCCATTTTCTAAAATAATGAGAAAAAATTTACGGTCACCTAGAACGTGGTTGGAATAACAAGAATCTTTAGAAAGAGCAATGGATGGAATAAATAAGTGTTCAAAATGTCACTCAACAATTCCACGAAACCGAAACAAATATATCCGATACGGTCGTAAGACGTTTTCCATCTCTTTCAATAATGTGGTAGCTACTATGTTCAAAGAAGACACAACTAGAGAAAAATGCAGCTTCAGAGAAGATTTTTGGGAGTTACGGTATTTAGGAGAAAATATACGTGGAGCATTGGAAAAGCGGTCCAGAAACGAATAGAAAGAAGCCTTTGAGACCTGGTGCTGGAGAAGAATACTGCAGATCAAATGAATGGAAGAAGTTAGAATAGAGGAGGTACACAATATAGTCGATGTAGACAAGACTTAACGGAGCAACACACGCAAAAGAAGAACACAGTGAATTCGTTAGAAACATGCTGGAGGGGAAAATAGAAGGAAAAGTCTCACGTGAACTCGATATTCTCAGACGCTACTTTGTAAAATTCCATATTGACAGAATAAAAGCAAACTTTGTAAATTTTACAATGGATTTCATTCAATACGACTGGTTTCATCGCATAAGCGACATCTTCAGGTCTGAAGGTCAGGTCCGACACCTGAAGATGTCGCTTATGCGATGAAACCGGTCGTATTGAATAAAATCCATTGTAAAATTTGCAAAGTTTGGTTTGATTCTGTCAAAGTCTTACGTGTTAAATTCTATGGACAAATGTCTACGGCAAACGAAGACATCTCGAAAGGGACAACAGGTAAGGATAGAAGATAGAATGGGGTATAGACGAACGGATGACTGCGTTAAAGGGACTTAGGATCAAAACGCCAGTAGTGATGGTGACAATGTTATGAACTTGGCGAGGGCAAAACATGACTCCTGGAGTTCGGACGACATAAAAAACCTTGATTCCATGAGTTTTCGAACGACGCAGTTCGAGTAACAAACCAGAACTAGCATCAAATGTCACCCATCAAAAGGCCGATCGGTAAGGACACGTCGCGACAGATTGAGACACAAACAGCTACCCCGATAATTCCACTCAAGGACCCATCTTTTGACAAGGAATGGAACGGTGGCTTGGAAGGCTTTTTATCTGGTTTTAAAATAGCTACCGAAGAGATCACATTTCACATTGAAAACTGAAAGCGGGAGCAATTTTCCTTCCAACTCCCACACTCGCATGCCAAACCCCACAGAGGATTTACATGGAATCCATTACGCTGCGGCGTTCCCGGCTCCCATGCATTTTTATATGGAGATAGGGTAATTTCCGACGCTTTTCGTCCTCGAAAATACCCAAGAGGCGCGCGCCTTACAGGGCGGCCATTTCACGTGAGGGAAATTACGGTAATTTGGCCACTCCAGGAAGAAAGTAGGGTTAGAGTCACGAGGGGATAAGAAGAAGAAGACGAAGAGTTCTCTCAATCGCTTTTCCTATACAGCCAGTTGACTCCAGATCTCTGCCACCGTACTCCAACAGGGAACCACGGATCACTACAAATCGAAAGTCACCATTAAGAGTTGCCAAAGATCTCGGGGAATCTAAACGCCTCGAGTTATAAGCTACGTTTTCATGCAGCCGTTTTTGCGTCGTTTTGCCGCTACGTTGTGCATCACACACATAATCAGACGGAACACCCAAGTATTACGTAAGACGTTTTGGGGGAGAGGAAGGGGGTTGATCTTTTATTACGCTGTTTTACGTAGGGGGTAAATGAGACAGGCAATATTACGTAAGATTAGCTCGTAGGCTTCCGCGGATGTAGTGTTGACTGTTTATTTTTTCGGGATTCATTCCGCGATATTAAAATTGCAAAAAAAAATATTTCGCTGGTCCTCCTGCCAGCTTCATCAGGTTAACTGAACTGATTCCTTAGTCTCGCTCGTCTTTATATATATATAATCTTTCTGTATCTGTATCCTTCCTTCTGTGAGAAAGGCAGCTTTTCGGCTGTCGAAATATCAAAACGTATAGTGTGAGTGTTCTTTTTTGTGTTTCTATATTTAATTCCGCCCCACCTGTGGCAAAGTTGAGGACTCCCATTGTTGCCGGAATTTTTAAATTTGAGTATTTCGTTTAAGATTTCTACTCTACGTGTAACCGTCTTCTCGGTTGACGTTCTCCGGTCTCTTCGCAATTTCCATAGCCTCCCTGATTAATCTTGGGTAATAGCGTACCTCTTTTGATATTAATTTTGTCTCCTCAAAGTTGAAATTATGAGTGGGGCCGCTGAGATGGTGTTCGGCTATTTCATAAATGTGGTAATTATTATTTTTAATTGGCCGTTGATGCTCTTGGAGGCGTATTTTTAGGGCTATGCAGTCTGCATGTCTGGCCTACATATGGATGTACACAGCTGCACAAAACTTCATATATTCCTCCGTAGAGTTTCCGTGGAAGCGGGTCTTTGGGTTTCAGAATTACGTCCCCTGTCTTCGTCGCGCATGTGAATCTGATAACTGCGTTGTAATTCGATAGAATTCTGGAGATTTTCTCCGGATTTACAGACACATAAGGGAGAGTGGAATATGCCTTTGGTTTCTCTCTACTTTCTGTCGGGTCAGTGGGATTTTCATTTCGGACTAAGAGAGAATTTCTTTCTTCTTTCCCTGCAGTTTTCAAGATGTAGTCACGGCGGAAACCATTTTTCTCAAATGCACTTAAGTGCTGCTTTTCGCCGGCGATGGAATCGGCGTCAGAGATCGTAAAAGCTCGATGATACAGCGTTCTCATGACTGAGGCTTTCTGTTGAGGGTGGTGGTGTGACGTGGCATGTAGGTAGCGGTCAGTGTGGATACATTTCCGGTACACAGAATGGCCTAATGTCCCATCTTCTTTCTTCTGGACCATAACGTCTAAGAATGGAAGGCGGTATGTTCGGAATATGGGGAAGAGAGGCGGAGATGCGGAAGAGTGGAGGATATGCTCCGAGACAAAGAAAGATATCGAAAAGTAAGGAGCCATGAGTTATAAAATATTTGTTACTTGGTTAGTTATTACTGGTGTTGACCAACATCTGAGGTCATTTTGCCAGGAGAAGTCGATACGACGGTAAGTGCAGGAACGTAAAGTTTTCTCTAACCAAACCAGAGTTTCTTCACCAGTGGGAAATTCCCCCCGGGGAAATTTGCGAGACTTTAGGGGAAGAATGGGACAACTATACAGCAAAATTTGATGTCCAAAAGATTATGTAAAATTTGTACAGTAGTAGTTTCTTTTAAATTATTTTGTGACGCTCAATAAAGTTTTTTGAATGCCACCAATAAGTCGATATTGATGAATAGAACCTCTAGGGCAGGAGTTTTCAACTAGCGGAGAACTGTTCCAAGGGAAATGTAGGGGAATTAAGGGGGGAAATGAGACACCACACAGAAAAACGTGATGTTCTGTAGATTATGAAAAAACCTTAAAATTTTTAGTTTGTTTTAATTTATTTTTAGTTTCAATTTTCCACGGCGTTCAATAAAGTTAATTGAACGCAACAGAAAGGGGAGAATTGAGCTAAACAGGCTGAGAACCACTGATCTAGACCAACATTAATCGGTTGACGATCTCTGACAATAACAGCAATAACTCCAGACGCCGATACAGCTTTAAGATTATAATGGTGTTGCTCCTTTGGTCATCTCGGGGCGGTACTCGGGAAACGGCAGCGATAAGGAACGAAACCGAAGCTCTCCGAAGGGAAAGGAGCAGACGTGGAGGGCTGAGCAGAGACCCAACGCCCCGCCTCCTCCTCCTCTGTCCCCCCCCCTCTCTCACCGGGGTTTTTGCCGTTGAAGCTGGCAAAATACTTGACAGTGACAAACCTCCGCAGACTCCTGGACATTAAAGTGGAGGAAGGGGGGAAGGAGAGGAGTGGGGAGAAAACGATGGGGGAAGAGAGGGGGGCGGCTTCTTTTGCGATCCGAAGAACAAAGGCGGCAAGAGCCGCTTTCGCGGTGAAACAGGATGGGGGGGAGTTCGGTGGAAAGAGGGAAGAGGCCCAGTGGGGTGGGGGATGGTTGGGATAGGTGGAAAGGGTACAAAGGTGAGCGGGGGAAGGAGGGGAGGAAGGAATAAGAAAAGGGTTGACAGAGTTGAGGGCAGGCGGTGTTTGTGTATATGAGAAGAAAGGGGTCGTGAAAGAGTTGGGAAGGGACTTGAAGAGAGGGGGAGAATGGGGGAACGTCTTGCGAAAAGAGGAGAAGAGGTTATGAGAGCTAGATTTTTTGACGGAAGAGTCGACGGGATACGGACGGAATGAAAATGCGTACAACACAGGAGGAAGGAGGGATGAGTAGATGGAAAAGGAAGGGGGTGAGTCTTTGCGAAAAGCGCAGGGGAACAATAAACGCAGACGAAAGATAGTTAAAAAAATAAAAACATAAAACGCCGAAACAAAATTCACTCCCCGTTAAGGGAAATGTCTGGCGAAGTATTCCCTTCACAAAAGCGAGAATTTCTCGGAAGGACAAATACGCCCACTATTCTTCCGCCCTCCCCACGGGGTATCAATTTGATCAACTCTAATGAGATGGCGAAACTGTGATGGCACGATTTGCCTTCCTTCCTTCCACGACTATTTTGCCCATCTTCTCTCGCCTGGTGACTGATTTCGGGTTGCTCTCTCCAAGCCCCGGTTGAACCCCGTTAAAGACTTAAGTGCTTAAAACTCATTACTCTTTAAAAGAGCCTGCTTAGGATTATAAAACCTCTCCTCCACCCACCCCTTAACGACGAACGGGCAAAGGAATTGGTGGAATTCGCTGCGATGAGCGCTCCAGGCGCTGATAACTAGGCGCTGCGGGTAAAAAGGGACCGGAGAAGAGTAAAAAGGATGAGTGCTTGGAAGTTGGCAAAGCCGGGGATAATTATCTCTCCCGTGCCCCTGGAATTCACGACGGAAATTAATTTTGGTTCTGATGGGGACTACCTTCTTTTTTATTATTTTTGGATTACTGCGTTCAACAGGGTCTACTGAGGCTTATAATCGCTATTTTAACGCCTACAAATGATGGAGCTGCTTGAAATACCTCTCACATGTGCACCACCCGTTGGTCGCTGCAGGTAAAGCCAAATATTAATATAGAAAATTGAAGAATGAACTTACCAAGAGTACATTTGACGTTATCAATATCAACAACCCTCGGCCCAAGCGAAAAATACATATTGGCGAACGTGAGAAATTTTAATGAATAGGTGTAGCACCATTATGATATCATTAACGTACAATTAAATGCAAAAGATAGAAAAATAATCGCCCCGATGAACAATTTTGATAGCAAATAAAATCTAGCCTAGTAGGTAATAGTTTCAAACCTAAGAAGAACAGCACAAAAAGTGAGAAGAAAACATGTATAATATTTAGGAAACTTAGAAGGAAATTACATTATACATACAAAACAAATCAGTGAATATTTATGGAATAGTCCTACATGATGCAACAAATTTAGCCTTTTTTTCAACGGAGACATCCATTTCAACCACTTTTACCAAGTGTACCACGCATTGCGACATATGATACAGCCATGACGGAGATAAGCGACAATGGTAATACATAGGTTTAAAAGACAGGCATTCAAACCTGGATCCATCCTGGATTATGTAAGACAATTCACAAATCTGAAACTAAACTCAAGTGACCACGTCAATTTAATTAACAGTGTGTGGATTAATATGAAAGGCATTAAAGGAAGAATACCGAAAAATTATGACTTTTTCCAGCGTACTTCTGGCAAAAGCGGTATCACACTACACCATAACGAAGCCAAATTTCAGCGAAGTTTGCGTCTATCTCGATTCGATTTAAAGGTTAAACTCAGTACATGTTACGGTCAGATGAAAAAGTACTATTTCAACTATTTCAGACTTTGACGGGAATCACGAGAGTTACCGATGATTTCACAATCGACTGAAATAATTGACTTAATTTAGAGCTGGAATACACAATCGATTACAATAATAGTTTCAATCACCTACTCAGCATTAAAATTACGCCCGGTCGTAAAACGAGAGAGGTAAAAATATCTGAGAAAACCAGAACCATTAAGGAAGCCTTGCTCCGGGGAAAAGAAAGAGTGTGACAAAAAAATGTGCCAAATCTTCACCCAAGCTCTTAAAACACTTCACCATTCACTATGCCTTTCGATTTTCTCTAGAGTGTAATGTCTTCAAACGTTGGGTGATTTGCTGGGAATGCACATGGTGTCGTCGCCGGTGTTATGCCCACGAACGTAGGTTATCGGACAGTTGCTACCTTGATTTCCACACCTTCCATGAATCGGAGGGCGAACCTCAACCTTTTATTTCACAAAACACACCATATGCCGCCAATATTCTCTCTCTCGCTTAAACTCATGACATCCCTTACCTTCCATCTTAACGCCGTACATAGTCTTTCCCTACTCCAGGTTGGCTGGCTGACTGATAAGGGTACCAACAGCTTAGGTCATTTTTGCCATTTAGAACCAGTTTAATAATGTCTGGTTAACTTTAGCAATAGGATGACATATCCTTTTCGTATATTACATCTGACTGTTGGTCGATCCAGGAAGGGGGTAGTTGACGAGAGCGTTATCGACGGGATAATGTATTAGCTTTATTTTACATTGCGGGAATATATTTGACCAGACACTATAAAACCTGGTCTTTGAATGGGTGGAGAGGTTGGTACTTCCTTGGTCTCACTTACTTACTCCCAGTGCCATCTATATCTTAGGCGATATTTAGCCGCATCAACAAATCCCCTCCACTTGGATCGATCTTCTGCCTCTCTTTCTGTTGCCCCAATCTTTTGCATATCCGTTCTCACTTGGTCCCACCATCTTAGCCGTAGTATTTCCCGGGGTCTTCTTCGTTCTCAAATCCCATTTAGTACATCCTTCAGCAGACATCCCTCCTCTTTCCTTAGAATATGTCCAACCCACCTGATTCTTCTTGCCTTTATTCCACTTGTCATGTCTGGATATTTATATAAATTCCTGATTTCTCTGTTGTGTCTTTTTCTCCATTGTCCTTCTTCGTATGTGGGCCCATAGATTTTTCGCAATACCTTATTCTCGAACACTATTAGTTTTTTCTCATCCTTCTTCGACAGCCTCGACGTTTCGGATCCGTAGAGTAGTACTGGGGATATTATTGTTTTATAAAGTCTAATTTTGGTTTTGTGTGACAGGGCTTTAGAAGATAGAATTCGGTTGCATGCATACAGACATCTGTTGGCGAGGTTTAACCTGTTTTGTATTTCTAGCTCTTCCGTGTTGTCATTTGTTAAAATTACTCCTAAATATTTAAAATGGTCTACTTTTTCAAATGCAAGCCCATTTATTTGCAGAGGACCTGTATTTCTATTTTGGCGTCATGAAAAATGCATGTATTTAGTTTTTTGTATCATTTATTTTCAGTCTTATTTTTTCCGTTACCTTCATAAATACATTTGTCAACATTGTTAAATCCTCTAAACTTTCTGCGAATATCGCGTCGTCTGCAAAGGCTAATTTATTTGGGTCCCAATTTTGATGCCAAGGTCCATCTCTGCTACTTTTTCCAGTGCTTCCTCAATTTCAATATTAAATAGAACTGGGGATAGCCCATCTACCTGCCTTACCCCTGTGCTTATTTTAAACGGCTCGGAAATATTTCCATTGATCCGTACAAAGCCCCTTGATTCTGTGCTGCTCAGCTTTGCTAGATTTATCAATTTTCTTGGGTTCCCCAATCTTATCCATTTTTCTCCACAATCTATCTCTATTTATACTGTCATACACCTTTTGGAAATCGATAAAAATTGCGTAAAACTCCTTATTCTACTCCCAGTATTTGGATATACTTTCTTTTATAGAGAATATTTGATTTGAAGTCCACCTGCCTTTCATAAACCCTGCCTGATGCTCTTTGATAATTTCGTTCGTATAACATTCTATGCGACTATTGATTATTTTTAGAGGACTTTATATGGAATGCTGAGAAGTGCAACACCTCTAAAATTATCGTAATCTTCTTTTTCTCCTTTTTTGTGTATGGGTACTACTATTGCTTCCTGCCAATCGACTGGCATCGCTTCCTTTTCCCATATGTTAAATATTATTCCCCATATTCAATCTGTCATTTGTCACTGTCACCTCCTTTTTTCAACAATTCTGCTGTGATTTCATCTTTTCCTGATGCATTGTTGCCTTTTAGGAATTTAACAGTATCCTTCACTTCTTCTCTGTTTGGAGGTTCCACATTAGGTTGAACATGATAGTAGTTGGCCTGGTCGCCTTGGTTTAGTGGGATACCTACTTCTTCAACGTTTAGCAATTAAGAGAGGTTGGTACGGGAAGGATAATTCAGATAATGGAGGAAGGGCGGTGGGAAAATCGTCACCGGCAATAGCATACTCTTATCGGCGCCAAGGGGTAGGTACAAGCTTTAACGTACTATTATTAAATTAACACTACACCTGAAGCGTCCTTCACATTGCAATTAAGAAGGGATCGAGATTCCCACTGGAATATATCCACTACTTCTGGGAATCAAAACGGGATCCTTAGGATGGGAAGCGAGTTCTCTGGCCACCACATCAAACCAATCTTCCTCTCGCTTTATCCAGCATTCAGCTCGCATTTGCAGCCTACAACAGCTCTCACTCTCGGTGAGCCCAACGTCCATTTTTTCCGTATTTTTCCTGGATGAGCAACTATGGAGTACGTTAAATTCAAAGGCTGTTTCCCTTCAATCTTCCTCTTCTTCTAAATCGCTTTCAATCTTTCCAGATGTTCTATTTCCTTTCCACAGTCCACACCGCACCAGTCTTCTTCTAGGGGTTTTCCTGGAAACCATTGGATTTCTGTTGTTTACCCCGAAATAGCGAATTTTATTTAATGTCATCGTGTGTGATTTTACCTTCTTGAATATATTTTTCAGTTTCTATTATGTACTGCTCATTTTTACTGTTTGGAGGTAGATGAAGCGTCCTCCTGTGAAACTGTTGGAGCTCATTCTTTGAAGGTGTCCCATCGTTTTCTCTCTAACCTTGATGGCGGACAAGTAACGTGCACGAAATTGAAAAGATCCAGGAAGGGGGTAATTATAGTAAGGACTGTCCAAAAACCTAAAAATCAGTTGGTAGAATTCCCAATGATGTGGACCATCTAGGCCCACATCGAACACCATTCTACACTTATTAAGGACTCACCAGATTCTCTCGGGGACGAAAGTTGCAACAACAGAAGAAGAGGAGGTCATCGGCATGCACTCTACTTTTCGAATTCACTCTTCATTCACGGGCACGGAAACGGGAGAGAGACAGCGGGTAAGCCAAGCCGCGAATTTGATACGCACAACCAACCAACATAATCCCACTTCCCTTTACCACCGATCGGAAAGGGTGAACTTGAACGTGGAAGCCACACGGCCGTCTCTAAAGCGTCATTAGTAAGGGAGACAGGAAGACGGACGGCGGGACACGACAGGACGGGGGGAAGGAATAAAACAGGAGAGAGAGAAGGAAGGAGTGAAAGGTTGGTAGGAGGAGGTCACGATAAGATCGGTGTGGGGAAAAAGGGCAACCAACAGATACGGGGGGAATATAGAAAGGAGACGGAAGGAAAGAGGTTTTACTTATTTTCTTTTTTTTTTGACGGGGATGGAATACTAATGGTTGGGAAGGGAGGATAAGGTATAGAAGATGGGGCATTTCCATGAAGATAGAAAGAAAACGTTTTCCACGCATGAATGGCGCCACGATAGCAGTTCGACGGCACGCATACACACACCTCCAATTAAACGGAATATTATCGTTATTCTTTTATTTTTCCGACGCATCTTCCTCTCCTCCTCATTGGCAGGGTATTTTTTTGTGAGTCCTATCGTCTATCACTCGTAGCTTCCCTGCCGTCTATCTCGACGCGTTTCATGAATCTCTCTGACCGACGCTATAAATCTATATCAGGGCTTTAAACGAACGGCAATTGTAAACAAATGTAAAGGCAAAATTTTGGTTTCTAATAACGATGCTATTAATTTTCGAAGCACCTTTCATGCAGAATAGCAACGATTTTCCACCAATGAGATAAAGCGTCAGCTAAGTCGAATTGAAAGCGACGCAATATTTCGCACTACTTGCTAACCTCATGGTTACTCATAAAAAGTTTCTTGGCGAGTAAATTCTTCACTGGTTTCCAACAGGGTCAGAAGTTCAAGTACCGACGTTTCGATAGTGGAGTTAGCCATCAAAACGTCGGTATCTGAACTCATGACCCGGTTGGAAACTTGTGAAAAATTTGCTCATACCATTAACCGGGAAATCACCAGATCCTTCATGATTTCTTACCCTTTTTTGCAGTATCTAATTGTGTCACTTCTAAGCGACGGTCCATCAAAGTTAGTCGCTTCCTATACTGACGATGTTAACAACCAAACTCGTTTTATATGACTTGCAGAATAGTAATTTTCGCTCGCAGGTAAGTCGCTTCGTCAGAGAGTGACTACCAACAGAAATCGCCGTCATGTGTCAATGAGTTATAGAATAGTGCTAATGAAGTGCTGTCCTCTGAATAGCTAGGGAATGATAGCGACAATGACGGTTCGTTATATTTCTTAAATACTAGTCAACGAATGTCAGCATTCTGCGACTTTCAGCGGTAAAATCGTCAGTAAGAAACGACTTAGAAGACCGACGCCTGAAGCGAGAGGGGTTTCTTTGCTTTTTATCCGCTTGGCTTCCAGTTCATCGGATGGGAGGAAAATCAAAGCTTCCACGACAGATTCTCCGAAAAAATCAAGCTCTGTTGTTTAATAGCAGAAATTTCGCTACAGTAAGTGCAACGATTGTTTTCCGTTAAGATCTGGCACATAATTGTGACCAGGTAAGAGAAATTAGACCAGAATGAGGATTATCCTAACCAATGGTACCTTTAAGAAAGAATTCTAAACGAGAACAGGACTCTATATACCCAAATTTGTTTTGGTATTCTTCATTCCTCCATTCATTCTCTACGAGCACTCTCAATCTATTTATCTATTCTTGCATTATTTCGTAGATACCTTGTACGCCTGATATTCGTTTTTCTTTTTCCATATAGCCCGCAGCTATTCTTAACATTTCATAACAGACGCATGCAATCATTGTTCATTTGCTTTTGTAATTATCCACAAGAAATATACGGCTGCGACTAATATACAGTGAGAGGCAGAAGATTTCTGGGACGACAACGCAAGAGATGGAAAGACGAAGACTGAAGACGGTCGTAACAAGTTTAATGCCTAATACTTGCAGAGAGAAGAATATCGCAACTACCGGCTTCGCGCGCTCCTCCATTCTCGAAAACTCTTTCTCCCACTCGAGACGCATCACTGGTGCATTTCTCCACCGCTTCATCCGCCGCCAGACTTAAACAAGACGGAAAAAGAATGCCGAATTCGAAAAACCGCGTGGGGGGGAAGGGTGCAGGGTTGGTTGTTGGACGGTAAAGAAGGAGAGACAGGCGACGAAAAAGCGAAAAAGTCGCCATGATTCTTCAACATAAGGTAGGTCGTTCCGGCGTTCCAAAACGCACCATTAGGGCGGCTTCATACCCCTTAGGCAAAGACAGGCGGCGATGCTAATCACCGCCGACGGAACATGATACCCCTTCACAGTTCTGCGGTAAGAAAACAAGTGAAAGGTGGTAGGCGTCACAATAGCATTGGCACTGCAGTATTTATGTTATTGTTAAGCTTAATTAGTGCGATCAAACGAATGAATTGATTGAAAAATAAGTTGGTAATTATTGATTAATGCTAATTTGATGGAAATAGTTTCGCTTGAACCATACATGTTAAGCTAACGAGTAACGTCTGTATCGCTATCATATGTTAATTGAAATAATCTATAGTGTAGGATTTCGCAGCTGTTGACAGATGATGATGAGACTTTCGAGTTATGATGCGGTCCGAGCATTTTTAGCTCAACGCGAGTGAAACGTTGAGCTAAAAATTCTCGGACCGCAGCATAGCTCGAAGGTCTCATCAGCATCTTAATTGAAATAAGTTGAAAAAAGGTCTCCACACTGATTTCAAGCAATATATAGAGCTTAAATCGTTAAATTGTGTGAATGGAATAATTTGTTTTTTATTAAACTCACCAGACGAGGTTATATCGGCATGTACACATGCCTTCATAGCTAGGCGGCGGAGACAGGCGGCGATCCTAATCACCGCCGACGAAACATGATACCCATTCACATTTCGGCGGTAAGAAAACAAATGAAACGTGTTAGGCGTCACAGTAACATTGGCACTGCAGTACTTGCATGTCATCGGAAAAACAATATTATTTTATTGTTGAGTTCAATTGGTGTGATAAAATGAAGGAATTGGTGATAAAATAATTTGTTTATTATTTATTAATTCTAGTTTGATGCGAGTAGTTTTGCTTTAACCATATATATTAAGCTGAGGTACAACGTCTCCATCGTTATCATTAGGTAGTTGAAATAAAAGGTAGAAAGTCCCGCGAGTAGATCAAGCATTATAGAGTGCGTTACGCGTAATATTTATGAGAATGAAATAATTATGTTTTCATTAAACTTGCCAGAAAATGTTGTATCGGTGGCAGCTCCACTGTTTGGACATGCAATTAACAAAAGCTACGACATGGAAATTTCAGCACCGTCATTATAGTATAGTACCAGACAGAAAAAATTTCACCTTAGCCGGGATATCCCGGCTAAGGTGAAATTTTTTCTGTCTGGATTTGACTCATTTTCATCTTCCCCACCAAACCCTGTGTTCGTCCTTTTATGTGTACCTATCCATTTCCATTTTCCTATGAATGTTTGAATTTATTCGCGCCTTTGAGCGTCATTTTTCGTATGATTGAGTATATTTGGCCATGTTGGCTCTTTTCTTCTTCTACGGCTATGCGTGCCTTTAAACGTACTGTTCACCTCTTTATATGTTGTATGCCTGTATTCCTCTTTCCTTTCAACCTTCCAATTGTGTTTGTCCCCTATATGGTGGGTGAAATCGCCCTTGCGCGCCATCTCTGGGCCGTTCAACTTGGGCATGGGGTGTGACATAAAACCCCGTCAAATTCAGCAGTTAATTGAGTAGCCTTGGTGGTGTAACTGGGAGCACACCTGACCGGCAATTGGGAGATCCGGGTTCGTGAGAGTATATATATATATATATATATATATATATATATATATATATAAATAAACTTTGCCCCAGGTGGGGCGGAAATAAATATAGAAACACAAAAAGAAGAACACTCACACACTATACGTTCTGATATTTCGACAGCCGAAAAGCTGCCTTTCTCACAGAAGGAAGGATACCTGTATCCTTCCTTCTGTGAGAAAGGCAGCTTTTCGGCTGTCGAAATATCAGAACGTATAGTGTGTGAGTGTTCTTCTTTTTGTGTTTCTATATTTATTTCCGCCCCACCTGGGGCAAAGTTTATTTTTATTTAAATTATCGCGTGTGTGATTTTCCACGAACTCGTATATATATATATATAATTTTCTACAGCTGAAGAAGGGCCTACATGCCCGAAACGTCCAGTAAGTCCCCTCTCTCTTTTTACTTTTCTTTCCCCACCCCCTGTCAAGTGTTTTTATTATATTGTGGCCTATTGGCGAAATTTTCGTTACGTGTATATATATATATATATATATATATATATATATATATATTACAGAAATAATAAGAATCGAAAAAAAGAATCCTTTACGAAAACAGAAGGCCCGGCTAGGCATCGAAGGGGGTTTCACTTTCGAAAGGCAGCGGGCTTTCCCGCTTCTTGGCCGCGGCCGCCGCCGGGGATTTCAGCCGGAATGAATATTTTACAGCGAGTCAGCGCTAATCAGCCGCACTGAAGGGCCTGACGTCATTATTTCTAAAGACCTGTTCTCATTGCTGAGTTCCGCCGCTGTGCCTCTGCTGCCGAACTATGAAGGTTCTACCTACGAAGCTATGGATTCGGCGGCCATTCAGAGAAAAATGGAGAACAAAGACATGTTTTTTGAACAAACTCGCGAGATATAAAGACAAAACAACCCGATAGAACGAAATCATAACTTCCTTATACCGATTTACATTTTACTTTTGTCTGAATAAAGGACACCCACTAGATTTAGCAAAAGACAAATATATACTAAGTCAAAAGTATCCCGAAAGAACTATTCATTCGGAGGATGCCTTAGTGGCATATTTAGAGCCAAAAATTTCCTCTTCCTTATGAAATTTCCACGAACTTTGAGACTGAAATTGAGACATCAGCCAGTCTTCCGGACGTATTTAGAGGATGCCTCTTCACTTACGCAGGGCTTGATCTTTACCCCTCGTATTTTAAGGAATCATTGCAAGAGAGAGGAGGAAGGAGTTAGAAAACATCCGAGTGGAGCATCAGGATGGTTACTTCAGGAAGGAGGGCAAAGGATGCTGGGCGGAGGTAGGAGTCCGGAGAATTCGCTCTCCCCATCCTACAAAAAGGGAATGCGCCCTCGAGATTCGTCCTACATCCGATTCCCAGGCACCACGCAGCTCCTTCCGACAAAAATTTCCGTCAATCCCAAGGGGCTCCAAAAAGAAATACGTGCACACTCAAATATACATCTCGTCAGAGGCTGCCCAAACTTGACTAAAATGCAAAAGTATGCGGCTCAAAACCTTCCATAAGGTAGTTTGAGCGAGACACCACCTCAGATAACATTAATTGAATTTCACCTCATTATAAGAAAAAATTATTTAATAAAGAATCAGATGCGATATTCCACAGCGGAAAAATCATTCGCCTTGACTGGGATTCTAACCCGGATCCCTCGATTTCGCGCCGAGTGCTTTAACCAGTTTAGCTGCCGAGTTCTTCTACCCTGTCGATTTTTGGTGGCTTTATACTAACAATATGTTCAGGACTGCCAGGCATATGATGTCAATAAGCAGTCCAAAGCAAAGCTCCGCGAGGATAAAGGTCATAAAGCTAAAGATTGAACACAGGTGTTCGCTATTTTGACCAATGTTGAGGATATCGGGACTAGCCACGGTATTAACCTAAACGGAGTCACCCGCAAGAAATAAGATGAATAAAGAGCAAAATAAAATCTCATCCTTCTACTGATATCGAGATTACAACCACTTGCCACACTACATTTCGAGGTATTTGCCTACAAATAGCAGCTTTATTACGGCCTCTAGGTTTTTTATTCTCATTTCTCACAGGCTAAAAGATTAGCGAAATAGCCAAAAAGTTATCAATAAAGTAAATAATTAATGTGGTTTATTATTTTTAATGAAAACAATATATGTAAAGATGGTAAACAATAGATAATACCTCATTGTCAAATATTTCTTTCTATACGACATTTTGGGTGAAGCAGACGGAGCTGTTGCTTAGCAGTTTCCCTTGTGTGTAATTTTAAAAATGCATATGCCCACGCCATGTGTCAGTTAGTGGAGAACGTATATGGGAAATCGCTTCCATCTATTAGCGCACCTGAATCACTAAGCCTAGCAACTGAATCATTAGTACGTACGCGTAGCCTTTTATATAGTAGATATCACTAATGATAGCACGTTAGCAAAGTTTCACGCAAATCTGAATAACAACAAAAATCGCTCTAACCACCTTAAACGTTCCATCCAATGAATTGAGATCTACACTTGCGCCCGGTTTTTAATGTCTGGTGAACGTTCCCCGCAAGATGTCTTTCCGTTAACTTGATGTTGTCGGAGAGGTTGGATTCTCAATCTTACAGCAGACTGCTGGTGAATTTACGTGAGCGCAATGGACGGAAGAACGTATTAAATTTCGTTTTCATATAGAGAAAATATTTCACCAGAGATTATAAAAGCGGACCTAGACATGTACTCCACAGAGCACTTAAGCAGGCGTCAGGATTTAACCGTTGAATCTCCGCGACAGTCAGGATACGAACCCGTTTCCTACGCAATAAGAAGTCAATAATTTCCCACTTGCCACGTGCAGAGGGCGAAAACACTTTTCATCGGTGCCTACTTACTTCATCAGTGAGATCCTGAAACTGTGCAATTTAGGAGAGAAAACGATCTTTTTCGCCCAAATGATTGCATGCAAAAAGTGACACACTTGCGGAGAAAGAACGAGCGCTGCTGCGATAAGACAAGATTCAGAGGAAAAAGGATCACAGGCTGAATAGCGGCCCTTAAGGCGAAGATTTGATTTGATAATTGCAACAATAAAGAGTCTTTTAGAACAAAGCGGTAGTAAAGCTATTCCCATCCTCAACAATTCCACCCTTACGAATGCCCCTCTCTTATCCCCCTGTCTCCCCCCCCCATACAAAAGCCCCACCCCTTTTGAGAAACCCTTTCCACACTACCGCCCGAAGGAAGAACATTCGAGGGCTCGCGTGAGTAATGTCCGTCTGCTGGGAAAGGAACTCGGGTATAGCTTGACTCGCCGGGACGGGAATAGGGGAAAAAAAAGACGATCGAAAAAGAAATAGAGGAAGGGCGGGGGACGAGGGGGGGGGGGGTTGTTGGGTCGAGAAATAAACAGTAGAAGCAGCAAGCGACAGAGAGAGAGAGAAAGAGACAAAAGAAGGCTGTGGAACGCAGCTTCGAGCGCTGCACGGCTCTCTGTCTCTCGGGCTGGCCGACAAGAGAGAGAGAGAGAGAGAAAGACGGGCAAAATTCTTACGATGCGCGACCCCGTAAAAAAGTCAAAAAACCCCCGGCAAAGACGAAGACGACGGGGCACATAAATAATGAAATGGCTGGGTTCCCCTGCGGCGGCATCGGAGAGTAAGGCACGCCGAAATGCCATTGAGATAAAAGTGCCAACGGGAAAAAGAAACTTGGGGAAGAAAACAGGAGAGGGAGGCAAGGAGGAGAAGAAGCAAGACGCGGGCCTTTAAAGACGTTTTACATGAGGCATTCCCATGCGCAGTCTGATGGACGGAAAGGTTCGTTGTCAAAGTAACGTAGGGTTGCCATACGCCCTGAAAAAACAGGATTATCCTGAATTTTGGCTCGCAATAAATGCAGTCAGATTGATAATAATGCATTCAATATTTACGTATAATGTAGAGTAACAAGTTTTCCAACTTTATTTATTTTGTTATTGAATATACAAATTACTGATATAAAAAATCTTTGTCACTTTTGTGAAATAAAGATTTGATGATGTGATGGATTTATACCTCACCCTTACGGCATCCCTTCGTAGAGTTATCACGAGTTTTATAGTAAGGACATTTGGCGAAGGATTAGCAAAGAAAGCGTGCTTTTCAATCACCATGCACAGATTAACTCATATCGTAGCAGATGGAAACCCACTAGCGCACTAATTTAGAGATGAGGACTAAAAAGTCTTAGGCTGTTTAGTATGTCTTCTGTCGGTATATTAGTTTTCTTTTTCAAATATTTAAATATTCAGGATATTCTCAGCATTCTATGTAAGTAATGTACTTTAAAACTTGGCAGAGGGAGTTTAAAGAGAGGAAAGGTGGTAAATAGGAGAAATCAGGAGGGGTTGCCAAAATTGAATGGAGGACGTATTGAGGGGTAATGACATATTGAAGAAGGAAGGATATCGGACGATCGCGGGGGAAGGAGAAATAGAATAGTGATCTAGAACAATATGAAGTTAGGAAAACTTCAGGAAATTAAAAAGCGATTTTATATTGGAAAAAGAATATTTTACAGAAATAATCGTGACGTGAAACTTTCCGAGTTCGTAGAAATTATTGGCAGGGCTGTCAATAGACTTAACATCTATTCCGTTAAATACTTGTGATGATGATGAAAGCAGGGTATGAGCTCACTCACCAATGATTGTAAATGCGGATTCTATCAGAGCCAAAAAAGTGAGACTACTCATATTTGAAAGACAGTTTTTTCCTGGAGTATGATGAGTGAGGTCGTTGAAAACAGGTATTCCACCAGGCCAGGTAATGGGCTGCCGGGAAGGTGTGTTGACACCACCAAGCCATCCTAGTTCAAGGTGAATTTCGAACTAGATGTTCCCGTCTCTAGTCTAAATTACAGCACACGAGTCGTGGGCATGCATGATATGTCATCGTCGCTTTAGAACGGCTAACTTTGTACAATTCCTAAATCACTCCATAATAAAAAAATGATATTGCACTCAGCCACGTGCAAGGATGCAAAGTTAGAAAACTAAGGGGTGATATTCGCCTTGAAAAATTATTTCATTAGACCGAGATTGGATCCCGGGGCTCCCAACTGCCGGTCAGGTGTGTTATCCAGTTACACTGCCACACATCTACATCTCAGTTCATGGCGACTTTCAGTCCTTTGATTGCATATCTTTGAACCCGAGCGAGTAAATGCGTGCCATATCATTAGCGCATTTCGCAGTGATTTGGAAACTCTTTGTATTCGTTAACGCGGTTCATCATTTCACCATAGACTGGACGAAAGGATGATGCGTCGAACTGCGCTGTGAAATCTCTCGTTCCAAATGAGCCTACGACCTGGATGGGGGAGGAAAGATGGATAGGAGAGAGGAAAGGAACAGGAAAAAAGCGGCCCCGCGTTTTCTACATAATTTCTTTTTATTTATTACTTCTCCGAGAAAGAGATGAAGAAGCTAAAAACACGGTGAAAACGAAAAAAATAAAAAACTTCGAGAAGATGGAGAGAAACCCTCCGACTCCAATATCACCCCGATACCCTCTTTATATTAGGGCGGATGTTTTTATTAATGTCTACGGCAAAAGCAATAATCGATGCCACCAAGGGGGCTGTTTCCCAGATGCTTCTTCAGTACAGAAAAGGGTGGGTCCCTGGAGTAACCCCTGAAGGACTTCCCCTACTAACCCCCATACGCGACCCCTCTTTATCCCACCCCTAGTAGTTGGGGGGGGGGGAGGGGGGGAATCAGCCCCGTTCGGTACCAGACTTCGGAATGTCAGCATTTAAAGTAAATGCGAGGTTCGTAGCCTTCATATCCCATACGCCCCCCTCCCAAGGCTTGCATTTCGAATTCTTAAATGAATATCATCCGGCACGCTACGCTACTTTCTCGAGAAAGAGAGAGAGAGAGCACGACAAAAGTAATTGCTCCGAGTGTTTACACTGCGAAGTGGGTATATTCATCACCGTCGACGAGACGTTCGCTGACCGCGGCAGTCATAAAAAAGAGCTCTGAGCCGGTGCCGCAGTAAAGGGATTATAAAAAAGGAGATTTACAGCGTTTCAGGATTCAGAATGCTTTCTTTATACTTGACAAGGAGCGAGCGGGGGGAAATGGAGGGGGTAAGTTGCTGAGGCGGAGGAATAGGAGAAAGGCGCCATCCACGTTAAGCGCCTTTCAAGTCCGCTATCGACGCAGGACGCGTGGTTTTACACTTGCAAGCCGGAAGAATACGTCCAAGAGCCTCACTGAGGAAAGACTCGAAACAGACTAATCCTAACGACACCGATATTGCGACATTATAGCCTAACGTAGTGTTATTCCACATTTAGTTGACTATATGGGCTTTATGAAGTACACTGTTGCCAAAATTACGCTGTTTGTGCCAACGTCTAGGCCACGTAGGCAACCATTTCCAACACTGCTTTACTTTTAGTGTGCTACTTCAGGGATTAATGTGCGTGCATTGGAATACACCTTAATGAGCAGTTAGTATACTGCATGACGATACGTAAATGTACCACCTGCTATAGGCAACGTCGCACCTCCATCCTAACGAAGATTTAAATATGAAACGACTCTCCATAAGAGCCCACACTGTCCATTAAAACGTGGAATGCCCTATAGTACTGTAAAATCCCGAACCATGCTAATCCGAAAATTATGCGGTTAATCCGAATAAATGAAACAGAAAATGGGAACTATTGTAAAACAAAAATTACCAAAAATCCTCATTTATTAAAATCATGCAACAATAAAGAAAGGTTTGAGACCCAACCTTCCGCCGAGCACCCCTGTTATTTACAGGCGCGCAAACATTACCGTTGGCTAGCTAACGTTAACACTAATTGAACATCTTTGAGTGCACATTAAGACACCATCTCAGACTAATTTTATGGAATCGTTTCATTATGTGACCATGAAAATATCACTTTTCAATTCCACTCAAACAGTTTTAAAAGCGACCGGTTTTGTAACAGAGATTGCCTGTGATAACAGTTTACACCTTAACACATGTAGCAAATTGCAAATGAAGATATAACTCTGCCACGAAACCGGTCGTTCTTTTAAAATAAATCGGTGTGGAATTGCAAGGTGATATTTTCATAGTTACATTTGAGTACAGCATTTCCTAGCGCTTTACGGACGTATTTTAGCTAATCCGAAAATTTCGCAATCCGAACGGGCATCGGTGCCAATTAGTTCGGATGACCGGGGCTTTACTGTATTTACCCTTCACTTTCTTTTGCACTTTACTTTGGGGACTTCACTGTATTTACGAGAAGCAACTGTCATCTCTAGTCGATGGTGTAACTGGGACAGAAGGGTATGCAGGTAAAGTCAGGTTTGCTTGGATAAGTGGAAGAGTAGAGAGAAACCCGGTATCCGAATGAGAATACTCTAAACGATAGATAACATGAGTTCCACAGATCCATAAGACGCGACGGCCAGAGTACATTTTTTCACGTGCTTCTAATCTCTATGCTACGACACCTTTTTAAAATGAAACATTCCGGAATTTTAGATGCGTTAAAATGTCGTCGCTGATGAGTATCGCGATCCAGACAGAGGATGTCAACAAAAATATATTTACATTTCCGGATTCTTCAAATTTCCATCAATCGAAAATCTCTCCAATACAATGGATTCCCCGAACTTCATTTCCAGAGAGCCTCCCCTCACATTTCATAGAATAAGAATAGAAATGCATAGAAATACAAATCATAACTCGCCATTTTCATTCATTTTAGCCTTCAAAATTGCCATTAGTTTGGGCCTGGAATATCATTTCATCAAAAAATCGTCTCATATAAACGCCAAGACACTTCTTAGGAAGAAACCGGACATGATTACATGGGAAAATTTCTTGTACCCTGACAGCTGGAATAATATATTAGGAGACTCATGGTTTGGGAAGGGAAGCAATGAATCGAAATTTTCCAAGTGAGGCACATTCTAAGGGTCAATTCTATTCACGAAGAAACAAACGGATTAAAAAAAACTTAAAATTCCATTTTCCAACGGAACTTCTAGTAAATCATTTCTAGAAGAGCAGCATTAATTCCTTACCTGGCCAGTTTCCCGAGGCTAACGGGCACTGCAGGACTATCACATCTGATTTATTTTATCAATTCAATCACCACGGTAAATTTTCAAAGTCATACGAGATTTAAAACTGTAACACTTTGGACTACGACGAATCCTACACGAACTATCAAATTCCGTACGTTAGATGCAATTTTAAAATAATTTATCCTGAAGTTGAAGCGTACGTATTACGCATAAGAATGTAATCACTTAACTTTTACCTTGCAGCTAAAACTCACTTACGCAAGTAATAACGCTATAAATATCCACAATAACGACAAAATGTTTAAATTATTTATTTCGGAAATAAGCGATATTATTTTTCGAAATAATTCAAATTCCTGGGAAACGCTATGCTAGACTCGTCCATATATATTTCCACGTTTAGGTTAGTGCAATCCAAGTCAAATCTGCAACATAACACACGCGCAGTCTAGAAAATGTATTGTCCGAGGAGATAAGGTTTATTTTGCCACACACACGCAGGCACGAAGCCTTCCAATAACACGCTAGGAACTTGTCAAAGTCCCTCCACATCGGGAGGGACCGACTACGCTCACCAGTGACAAAAGGCAATCAACGGTCGATCCACTGAAAAAAGATGCACATTATGCAGGTAAAAACAAGATCGGGGGTGAGGATAAGTAATGGAAATAATGCATCCACGAACAGAGACTACAAACAAGGTTCCCTCCTTCACATAAAGTGAAAAACAATTTTTCCGGAAGGCAGTAGCGCCGGCCAAAGCGGCACCAGTGCGAGCGACAAGAGTTCTGCCGTCCTTTGCGTGAATGTAAGTTCAAAAATAACCCCACCACCACCACTACTGCTCCCCTTAACAGATGATAAGGCAGACAAAGGGTTTTCGAAATGAACGAACGCTCCTGACCGTCACGGGGGTCGGGGAAAAGAGAAGCACGGACAATTCGCGGCCTTGTGCTAGCCCTTCCTCCTCCCAGTTCTGCCCCTCTCCCGACCTCCAGAACAACTACATATAAAAGATCCATTGCCCCTTTGTGCAAGGTCCGACAGAGAGGGAGGGAGGGAGGGGGGTTAGACAATGGGAAAATTACGTTCCCATTCGGCTCCAAAGAGCAGCAGTAGCTCTCGGTGCTCCAACTCCCGAGAATCGCTAAAAACAAGGAGACCACAACAAAGGCACGCACCCCCTCTTGTCATAGACGCGTATCTGTGCCTGTGTGTGTCGAACGGGTTTCACAGAAATCGACACTACTGCATGCCTCATAGGTTTGCACTCTTTTACCCAATTATAAAATTTCATTTCTGAGTCGATATTATTCAGCCACCGACTCCATTAACTACTAGACACGATACTCATCCGAGCGTGGTGGTGCTGTGATCATTTTTTCCCCAAGCGGTCAATCGTCGGGATGGGAAAAACTTGGAACTTCCCTTTTGATGCGGGAGGTGTAAAAAAGGGATGAATCCCTTTGGTTTTTCAAAGAAACGATAAAAAAAAGATGCGGCGGTTCAGATGGTTGTACTCCACTACTGACCGGCGGGACCCGGCTTGTCTGGTTGCGGAGTTCAAGGCAAGGAGAGTTGGATACAGCGATTGAGAAATGGTCACAGAACAGGATACTTCTTTTGGAAATAAAAGAAAAATTAGAGGCATAAACTTTCCAAATTGAATGAACTAAGCCCCATGGATGAAAGTGAATCAAACACACAGACTAACAACAGATCATTCAATTCTTTAAAAATTATACGAAGGATGATTCAATCCTAAGGAAGTTATTTCAGCTCCACTTCAGCAAGCTTAAGAAATTTATTAAACTTCGGAAATTAAACTACTAATTAATTCATGTAAAGAATAGTAATTTTGTAAATTCAACCGGAAAACTGATTACATGAATATATGTGAATTACTTTTGAGGAGTTACAACAACATCAAGGAGATAATAAGGTTCCCACACTAGAGTGGTAAATTCAACCCATCATACGAGATACAATAAGGGAGACTGACACCAGGACTGATAGATTCAAGTACTTTTTTGCAAGATTGGAAAGCATAGATGAAACGAGGATGTGCATGCCAACGATTCACACGAAGCGCCGTATTCACATTCATTTGATGTCATTCCACAGGAGAAAAATCATTCGCCTTGACCGGGATCCCGGTCAAGGCGAATGATTTTTCTCCTGTGGAGTATCGCACTTTTGTTCCATTTGAACCTACCTTAACCGGTAGATTACTCAAGAGTAATTTACACGATTCTAGTTTTGGTTGTCGTTGTTTGTGTCACAACCTAAAGGTTTGTTATCCAAACACCTCGTGTTACACGCTCTTGAGGTAACTAGCAAGGTATATTAATAAGATTTACACGCAGAATGGAGTCCAACTAGATCATGAAAGAGCGACTATAAGGGATTTGGTGACATCCTGAATTCTGAAAACACGGTTTTTTTCACTAGCCCAGCGCTTCAAAGCGCACCCAAATGTCCTCCCCCTGGCGCATTCAACCTCTGCGACGATGAATCGCGCAGACCTCCCTTGACTCCTCTTTTGGCACGCACATGGGAGAAGACTTGTGAAGGGCGAGGTTAATGGTGGATCGCTCCGGGAAGAGGGATACGCGGGAAACCACCGCCACGAGGCGGAGAGAGGTGAGGCTAAGGACGGACGAGGGATGCCCGGGATGTGTCGGAGGAGCAGGAGGACGGACGACCCTTAAGGACTGCAGTGGGACCCGCTCGTGCTCCGCTCTCGAAATTTCACTCCCGGAATCATGTTTGAATAATGAGAGCGTCCAGAGAGGAAGGAATAGGGGGCTCAAAAGATGTGTGTGTGACTGTGTGAGTGGAGTGGAGAGGGACGGTGTAAAACACATGGAAGCCGCATTCAGGAGGATGGACCTCCGGAGAGGTATGCATGAATGCGTAATGTTGCGGGTGGACGGGAGGATTCTAAGGCGGGGAGGAGGACGGAGACGAACAAGGGAACGCCCGCAAAGAGGGAGAAAAAGGTTAACACACCGCCTCGCCGCTCATCCTCCCTTCGGCTGCCGAAGGAAAGGACAGGTGGGACGGACGGAGACAGCCGATGGACTTGGGGATCACGGTCGTAAGGACGCATGCATGTAATGTACATGCATGTAATGTAATGTACTATAAATGCTGTGGGGTACCTGGGGGAGGAGAAGGGCGGAAGGGTTGTTCCGCCCATGAGGGGCACTTTCTTCGGGGCGGCATTTTTTGCATTAAAAAATATAATTAAAACACTTTTAATAGCAAGAAAAGTAAAACTATCAACTACCCAAGTATTAACAAATACAATTAACTATAAATAACGATTAAGGAATCTTTCCACATTATCTATAAAACATTTACTAACAAGCCAAGTATTTAAAGAAGCGTTATATAAGTCAATATAAGAATAAAAGATTAAATATTTAAGGGAAAGGATCATTTCATTTCGGCATAAATGATGCGTATTTTTTGTTCCAATTTCAAAGGAAACTTTTATTTAATGGAAATTGAAATTTTGAAGGACTCTCCAAATTAGGATTTTCGCTTAGCCTTTCGGGACACCGGGACAAAAACCCCCAAAAAACTCGTACTGTCCCGGACAAACCATTGCGCGTGATCACCTAACCACTGTCAGACCCACCGCCACATATACAGGCACCGGGCAAGGATGGAGGAGTAGCGGGATGTACGGTAACCGAGGCGGGCCGAAAACTCCTTATTCATTATTTCTCCTCAACTATTTTTCATCAGAACGCTCCCTCTCCGTCTCTCAGGTCTACGACCCGCCTTTGTCTCGCGATCCCGTGTGCAAATGCGCGTGCCGGGGGCATCACAGATGATTATGGTAATGCACGCGCAGGGTACGAAGACGATGAACGTGTATTGGTGAGCACGAGGCATCCGAAAGGGCGACAGTGTGTGATGATTCAAAGCAAAAGTGTGACTGCATGAAAACAAAGCGAAAGGAGTGTGGTGCATGCCTAAAAGATTCGTCGCGTCCGGCCATCCCGCAGTCCATTGATGGAGGAGGAGTAGGCCTTCATATAAATATTTGGAGGGAAACTGGAATAACATGCAGCGCCCGCTTTTAGACTCCCTCTAGAAGTAAGAAAGTTGATTCTTTTAGAGGGAAAAAGAGAAGCAGGACTGAGTTTGGTCTTCATCCATCCAAATGAGGACGATTATCGAGGTTTTATACAGTGAGTCGCAAAAATTGTCCTGCGGTAGACCGAGCTTTGAGTTTTCAGGGATAACGCCGCCTTATTCAACGCGAAGAGGAGTCATATGCTATAAGGCAAGCAGGATCACCGGCGATGGAAAAAGCAAGAATGTCCAGAAGAGGAGTCTGCTGACAGCTAGTAACACAAGCCTGGAAGTAAGGAAGAACTTTATTCAAACCGATATTTTGAACATAGTCTTATTTTGCGGTAAAACCTGGAAAATAACAGCTGCATGGAAAAATAGATCGGAGACATTGGAGACGTGGAGCTATCGAAGAATGATGAAGATCAGATAGACAGAGAAACACCAGAGGAGACTTCCCACGAAGAGTTGGAGAGAAAAGAAATAAAATGAAAACTCTAACAATAAGAAGAAGAAAAGAAACTCTTACGAAACACATTTTGCGAAACCCATTGAAAGCCCATAGCCCATTGAAAACAATAATGGAATGAAAAATGAAAGAAGAATTACAGAGTTAAATCAAGAATGGAATATATTAGGAAAATTATTAAAGACGCCAAAGTAAACAATTACGTGGGAATGAAGCTATTGGCGGAGAGCAGTGTGGCTTGGAGAGCTGCAGCAAACCAATCATCGAATTGATGATTGCTGATGATGAGCTGCAGCTTCAGTCAGAAGGAATGAGACGAAAGATGGAAAGAATTTCGTTTTTAGTGTCATGCAACTTTAATGTGAGTAAAATACATTGAGTTTTAGGATGTGGTCCATTGAAAAAGGTAGGTTCAGATGGAGATAAAATTACCACTAATAATCTTACTCCACACACGATTTCTCTTTTCAGTTCGGCATGCCTCCTACCTCTCATCATCCCAACCATAAAGGGAGCTTTCCATTCACACTAGTACGCTGCTCACTTCGCAACACAATAGCGCGCATACTTTCCATTTATTTCAGACCCTGCGAACTAGGCAGCCTACTTCAAAACAGATCGGGAGCAGAGTTTATGTGCGCTGGAGTGAGTTTGAGAAGAAAAGAACGTCTATAATCGCGTTGCTGTTGATATGTAGATTTTCAGCGAAGGGGTAAAATATGAATACCGTAGTTTTTAATTACTCCACTATACAAAGCCTACCTTTTTAATTATGTATTTTAAACGAATTCGTTAGATATTTTCAAAATGTTTAGCCGTGATTAATGTGGACCTGCAGAATGCTGCCTATCGGCTGATTACAAAGGAGGTTAAAATCAAATGGAGGAGGCAGAACCGTGAGCACTAATGGGCGAAGGTGAAACAAGAACAGACTTTTTTACCAAGTAGACGTACCAAACCAGTCACAAAACATTGCATTACCAAAGTATTTTTCCTTAGACTTAAAGAAAATGAAACGCGACCATCGGAAACGTGGGCCAGAGTAAAGTCTAAACGGTTTTGATTGTAATGACGTATGTGGCTTCAAGAATCAAACCGAATGTAGCCTCCATTTTTTTCAAACCACCTTACAGATTACCGAGCATTTCGCCCGCACCTATTGTTCCATTCATCGTCATTCTGATGAGCGCTGGTGAGTTTCGATCCGCGAAAACTTCAATACCAGAATTGAAAGCTCCCAAAGACTCGTCTCTTACTCTCCCTTCCTACAATCATTTTCCAGAAATCATTCATTATAAAATCGTGTCAGCTTTGGAATAAATTACCAGACAATATAAAAAACACCACCTCAATCAATGTATTCAAAAACCTACTATTTAACTATGCAAAAGAAATTGAAAATGAAAACATAGAATAGGAATCAGACACAAGCAACCATTATGTATGATACATTGTATAACAAATTGAATATTGAAAATTGAAATTGATTTAATAACCAAAAATTTTAAAAATATTCCTAATCACTTGTATATTTGTCTGGATGTTGTGTTATGATTTGGTATGTTTAGGTTTACAGGTTTCTTTTTTTTACATATATTATGTTTAGGTTTAAGGTATGATTGTTTTAAAATGTATGGTATCTAATATGTTAAGATTGTAAGATTGTTGTTGTTCCTTGCAAGAAAATTATGTTATGATGTAAACTACTGCCCCATAGGAGCATTCGCTCCTAGGTCAATAAATGTTTTTTCTATTCTATTCTATTCCTCGCTTGCCCAGCAACTTCCTCTCTATCTCGGACTTTAGCATCCCTTCACCCCTCATTATCAGTTCCAACCATCTACTCTGATCCTAAATTATCTCCTTCAGCAGTTCCCCCTCCTCACCCAATATTCCGAACACTTCTCCGTCCGTCTTTCTTTCCGTCCAACCCACTTTCTCCAGTCTCCTCCACAGCCACATCTCAAATGAAAGAGAAACGAGAAGGTTTATAAAGTATGAAGGGAAACTAGTGCCCATCTTTTCATAGGAGAGTTTGAACCAGTGGTTCCCTAAGTGGGCGCCACCGCCTCCTGGGGGCGGTGCTTTAATCTACGGGGAGAAAAGAAACAAGAGGGCGGCATGGGGACGCTGAAGGCAGGGTCCTGGCCCTTCCTCTCCCTCCGATAAAATGGTTAAAAAGAAAAACTCCATTTGATGGTTTCCAGAAGTGGAGAACAATTTAAATTTAGCATTGTTCTCCACAATTTTTACTCTGCATTGTAAAGCTATGACAGTGTTTGGTGTAATTTATTTATAAAAATAATATGCGTCGATAATTTATTTTTAAGTAATTTTTATAATCGCACCCGAGTTTCCTATAATTTTTGTAGGAAGACCTGGCTTGTCCTCAACACGTACATGCATGTCCTGGGCTGAATAAACTATCTAACCATAGGATTTGAAATAACCATTACTTTAATCACTATTCTTTTAGTTTTATTTTTTAAATATTCCTGATTTAGCCACTTAGTCAGTGGCTTTAAAGCTTACGGATGGGGGGAGTTGAGTATAGGTTTGTGGAACCAAGAGAAAAAGGCGGCTCGAAAAAGTTTGGGAAACACTGGTTTAAAACATCGAAAATATTGAGAAAATACTAGTTTTCATATGGTGCATTAACATTTCTCACCGGAGCAACTTAATCACCATATGACATAAACCTGTCCAAGAAGAATAAACCTTTCCTATTAATTACCTGTCCTGCCCCACTGAGAGAAAATAGCTATGCTACTTCTAAATAGATATCAAGCAAACGAGAGAATATACGAAATTGAAAACAGATACCCTGAGGCAATATCAGATATGTGGGTATCAAAATGACTTTTCCAAATAAAAACGATGATCGATTTCCGAGGTTGGCCGCTGAATTTAATCCCAGCAATATGCCACACTAATAAAAAAAAACCAGATTAAATAGCAGCGTCAGTGCAGCGATGCAACGCAGCTCACCATCATCGTGGAAACCTAAGCGGGGATTTCAAACCCGAAAATAAGGGATAAAAGGCTAGCGGCCCCGATCGAGATAGCGACAATGTACCCCACTCGCGACACCATATATTACACCGCAGTATGAAGTGGATTGGGGGGGGGATGACCTGCAAGACCATGACCAAAGGGAGGTGAGAATAATGGGACATGGCTGGTAGCAAGCTTACTGCGCACCAATCCCTAGCCTTTGACACTAAAGCAAAGCAGTGAAGTGGACACCATAAGCTGAGAACTAGAACTCATACAAGACACGAATGACAAAGGGACTAGGGTTGATGCTAATTGGCGGAAAGCTGGCGATAATAATGGTCAATTCTAATGCGTTAAATTCGTGATTAGGATAACAAATACATTGGTCTGATTAGCCGTTTTGCTGATAGAAACAGATTTGAAACTTATAGGAGATTATTAATTAATTTTGTAAGAACTCGTGAATAACATGCAGAGGCATGCATGTCAAGTGCATGCGATCAGGAATGGCCTAGATTCATCCATCACTTCGACAAGGTGCAAAATCCTTATAGGACTTCTCGTTAGTGATTCTCTCGAATACATTGATCCTAATCATTCTTTGATTGCACCAAACCTCCATTACTTCGATTCTATTTTGCTCTGCAGCCATTGTTATCCAGGTTTCACTCCGATATGAGTCACTTCACTCTAAATAAATGTTTTAACAAAGCGTTTTCTTACTTCCAGGCTCGTGGTACTAGCTGTCAGCAGACTCCTCTTCTGGTAGAATGCATTCTTTGTTGGGGGTATTCTTTTCACAATGCTATTCTTACTTCTTCTATCGCTGGTGATCCTGCTTGCCAGATTGCAAAATTCATCCACGAGCGCAAGTTTTTGCTTTCCATGTTTGACGGTTATTCGGTCTTCTTGATTTCTTCCACAAATCATTATCTTGGTTTTATTAACATTAGCATTAAAGTTGTATTTCTTCAGCATTGGTATTCTAAAAAATAATAAGTAGGTAATTGGACCGGTGCTACCTTCAAGTACCTAGTGGTGTCATCACCTACCTCTCCCTATTTGCCCCACAAACCGAAGTCTATCTGAAGATCTTAATATATATTCCACCCTCCTTCACAACGTACACAACTCTCACGCCAGAACTTCCTCCTTCGCGCTAACCCAACATCCTCCTCTCCATCACTAACCTCATCAGAAACACGATACCCTTCAATACCCCTCCGTTCACTTTTTATATTAGCTACAAACCTCTTCCTTCTCGCGTTCAAATAGCATATAATTGCTAAAGAAACAAATCGGTAAAATGCAGTTTTTCCACATTTATCTACATACATTCACTAATAAGAGCACGCATGCATACGCAAATCTGTACACACGCAAAAATTGCTCCAGCCACCTTAGCACTCACATTTTTGCTTCACTATAAAATAGGTCTTTGCAAGTTCACCCCCCCTCCCCGTCTTGTGTGGGTGTTTTCCTTCAGTGGTTTTTCTCGACGTGAATGTTCGCGTAATCTTTGAGTTTTTCTCATGCATGCACAAATCATTTGTACACTTTATGGTCATTTAGTGCCACATTTAAAATATTTCTGCTACATTATGAATGTAAAAATATTTCTTTGTACAGGTCAGTTGCTCACACCTAAGAAATTTTTTTTATACTATGTATCCATTGAATAGGGGTTAGAGTAGAGGGTACTTCATAGTCTCAATCTCGCACAAATGAAGCCTAATTATTATTAAAGTGGCTGGAGTGGTATTTGTGGGTCATTTAGTGCATATTTTAATAATTATTTAACTAACAAGTCGAAAAAAATTGCTGGACAATATTTCCTTTAATTGCATCTGTTTATGCGTTGGAACACACCATAGAGGCAGTGATAGAAATTATACAAGAACTATATTATTAATTTTTTCCTCATTTAAAGCATGACTAAGAGTTTTCAGCTCGGTGTTAACAGAAATGTAGACGAAATTATTTAGAATTGTTTTTCCGAATATTGCATTTTCCGTGACACTTTGATATTTTTTATCAACAATAATAGTACTAATAAATATATCATTTCGCTTTAAGAAATAAACTGTTCATATGCTATCGAATTTTTATTAAACATATGCCATATGGCTATGCATATGAATAGCATTGCATTGCCAAAAAACCAAATCGGTATGATGTATATTTTTCATTATTATCAATAGATGTCAATAATGAGAACACGCATGCAAAGTTTCACGCAACTGTGTGTGCAAACAAAAATCACTCCAACCACCTTAATACAATTCATTTCGGCCACACTGGAGGGAAATAGTTCTTATTATGCCAAAGGGAAAATAGAACTAGGCTAGAGATGGGAATTTGACCAGAGGGGACCATCCTCTTCCCACATGGGTGGAAAACTTATCAAATGCAATGGCGTGGGAGTCAGTGGTGAGAGGATAGTCAAGCGGGGCCGACATATGGGTAGAGGCGTGGACGAGGGGGGGGAGGTAGAGTCAAACGAGGCCGAGTAAGAGATGGGGGCGGACGTTGAATAGAGCGACGCTGGCGCCATGCACCACCACGGCGCACGATGACGCCGGATCGTATGACAAGGGAGGAGGGGGAGTGTAATGGGAGGAGGAGGATGAAGGGGAACTGGTGGTGGAGGAAGGGTCTGAAGTGGCGATGGACGAGGAAAAATCGTTTTGTCCCCGGCTCACGGGAAGTGTGTGGTGGGATGGGATAGTGCGATGACGCGGTCTGTTGAGGGGGATGGCGGGGGAATGGGGGGGGGGGGGTGTGGTAAAGGGGGGATGGAGAGCTTGTGGGACGGTAAAAAGAGTAGGGTGGAGAGGAGGGGGTTGAACCGAAGAATAAAGCATGCAGGCTTTTAATAGGGAGGAACTGGAAACGAGAAGGGGGGGTGGGTCGCCATTGGGAAGGTTGACCCGAGCGAAAGACCAGGGGGGATGGGAATTCACCACGGCACATTCAAGGGGGGAGGGGAGTTGGAGTGGGTGGGTGGGTGGGTCGGCAGAGAGGGGGGGGACGAGAGTGGGGTTTAATTGCTGCGATGAATAATGAGGGAGAAGAATGCGACTCGTGGAAGGCATTTCTCGGGAACTATGGGACCGTTCCGAGGGGAGAGTGAGGGGTGGGTGGGGGAGGGGGTGGGGTTTGGGAAAGGGTTATGGCGGGTTGGACGCAAAGGAGTGCGAGGAAGGGATAGAGGGGTGGTAGGAAGGGGAGGAGGGGGATGGAAATGGATCGCGGATGAGAGAGAGGATCCCGTATTATTTGACGCAATTAAAGGCAATCTGATTAACGGAGGCGAGAAGGGCCGAAAGGGGGGGAGGGTGGTTCGGGGGGATGCGACGTTCGGGGGGGAGGGAAGGGGGTGGGCGTGAGTGGAATCCGACCATCATCGGAAGCAGCGGTGTGGGAGGAGAGATGGCCAATGGCGTGTATTGGTTGAGCGAGAGGAAGCGGGGCGTGTGAGTGGGTAGAGTGCGGTTCCGCACGGCACTCGACGCGGGCAGCGGATCCACCTCGATCCGGGAAGCACATTCCGGGAAACTGGAAGAAGACTTCCCAAACGGAGAGCAACAATGACCATGATGACAACCTAGCACCCGAAGAATCAAATTGGAACCGGTATTCAACTCTCAAATTCATTCAAATAGACTGAAAAAAGAGATCCATTCATAGTTTTCGGAAGCATTTATGCAGCGTTCTGAAACCTTCAGTTTGCAAGATGTTTTTCATTTACCTATAATAACCCAATTCTACCAAAAGAGGAGTCTGCTGACAGCTAGTAACACATGCCAGGAAGCAGGGCAGCACTTTATTAAAAGATGTATTGTTAGCATGCTCTTATAAGGTATTGAAGCCTGGGCAGTAATAGCTGCAGATCAATGGAGAGGTGTTATCATCGAAGGAAGATGAAGTACAAATAGACGGAGAAAATCGCCAACTAAGAAGTCCCACGAAGAGTTGGAGAGAAAAGATGTTAAATGAAAACTATGCGAAGGAGAAGATACAGGCTTATTGAGTACATTTTGCGGCACATCTGCCGCCACTACTGAACATAATAATGAAAGGAGAAATGAATGGGAAGAATCAAAGAGATTGGAATACATCGGGAAATTATGAAGGACATCAGAGTAAAGAATTATGTAGGAATGACGCGGTTGGCGGAGAGGAGAGTGGGTTGAAAAGCTGTGGTAACCAATATTCTGATTGGTGATTACTGATGATGAAGGGTGAATTACGTTCACTGCGATATAGCTACCTGCTTACCATATGATAACATACAAAATGTTTCTTGGAAATTTGCTTATAGCCGTCGTTTTTATTTTTCAGATGAGAGAGATGCTATGATTTTTTGTGATCACACGTCCTGTTTAATTATGGTACCGTTACTAGGATTAGTCTTATGGGGAACCTAAAGCTCCAGGAACTATTGATTATAATTGTTTTATATCTACAATCCTATTTACCACATATTACCATTGTTTTCTTTGTGGTGAAATTGTGACATGAATTACCATTACGTTAGCATTAATGCTGGAGCAATAAGATGGGTTAATTAGGAATTCACCATGTTCCCATAAGCATCAAGGGTACTAATTATCCAATATGGCTTAAAATTGAACCGTGGCGACAACTAATAGCGACGACTGCCATACAATAATTTAAAACATATTCTAAACAGAGGGTTCTGTCATCCAAGATATGGTTCCCACACATCGTAAAAAAATGTTTTTCGTGATCATCATAAACAAACAGAAGTTACACGCTGCGTGATTGATTATACCGAAAACAAAATTGAAGTTGCATAAGTTCGTAGTCCTTAATTCCATGACTGCGTTGCAAAAAGAATAAACTTACATATGGTCCTTTCCTCTTCTGAATACTTCTTCATTTCTTATTTTATCCATCCATTTTATCTTCACCATCCACCTTCAACACCATGCTTCGAATGCCTCTAACCTTTTCTAGACTGCTTTTCCAACGGTCCATGCTTCATAACATGTGAGTGCCACACTCCACACGAATTTATTGACATCATATTGTTACCTCATTCGTTAACGTGAAATGTTTCTGCCACCCTCCACCAACAATTTGTATGCATCGCGTGACGCTTTCCGAAAAAAGTATGGATGACTTAAAAATGGCTTTGTGCGACGAAACTACCGGACTCTCGGTCAGTCTCTCGCACGCGGCACACGCAAAGGTGAGCCGAAGCGATGATGTGGGCACGAAGGACGAAAAAATATGAAAACCTTGTGAAGGGAGAAGAAGTTTGACGTGCGTGTGCGTATGATGGTTAGGGAGCCATAGTGGGGAGGGGGGAAGGAGAAAGGAAACACCTATAATGCAGCTCTAATAGGATTACGCTGTAATCCGCGGATCACCGCTCATCACTTCGTCAGGAATTCACAAATCGAAAATTATTGCCCCAACATTTGGAACTACTCAAAGATGGCTCTTCCACTTACATAGATAGAATTTACGGCAGTAGGTACCTTTATAATCTTTAAAAGAAAAGATTCTGGAGGCGGCTTCGCACCACAACCCGCGGAGAAATAAGCATGACCGCCAAAACGTCCTTATATTTCTTGTGAATATCATTCAATTTATTTTCATGTTCCTATATATTTCAAATTATATTTATATATACCAGATTGACCCGATATCTCTGGTCGCTCGATTCATAAATACAGACACTTTTAACCAAGACGGTCACGTTAAGGATTCCAAGAAAATATTTAAAAACGTTTTCAGCAATTCAGCGATGTTTTCCATACCTAACAGTGATTTCGCTCTGTTTGTTACACTCGGATTTTTTAAATGCCAGAAATGCTGAAATCTGAAACACGACTCATCGTTTTTTTTCTATCTAACGATCATAAGTTATAAATCAATAAGGTAATACGAGTGGTTACCTTATTTTTTCACATGACATTATAACCTCCTTGTTCCTGGGAACCGGGTAATTAATCCGAGGAACCAAATTTTCGCAATACACAACCTCAATGCAGCACGTTTTCCATTCTCCAAGATGAAATTGATTACATTTTTAGTTATTTTGTGCCCTCAGGAGTTTTCACGCTCATTAATGCCAACAAAAACTCCCTTCCCTTTCTTAATATCATTGAATCTCATATTGAGATATATTTACCGCATGCCAAATACTCTTTTTATCTTTAAAAGATATATAAGATCACTGCTGCCAAGTATTTCAGTCCGACCGTGGTAGTCCTCTGGCTGTGGGAAAGAATACCATCTTAGGGATGGGTTGGATGGATTATTTTTGTGTCATCTTCTGTAAATTAAAACCATGCATGAAAACAGTCCTCAAGATCTTATACATCTAGTCCAGTAACTAGAAGTAAAAAAATAAAAATGGAAAGGATTCTTATTAGCGATTTTATTGCGTAAATGTGTTGGGGCGATGAAAGAAAAGGCCTCTCATCTCCAGATCCCAAAAATATTTTCCGCGTCATTGATTTATTTAAGCAATGAAATCGAAAAAGTAGTTTTTCCAAAATATTGGAATAACTATCGGACGTAGAGAAAAATGAAGTGCATGAGATTTGTGCGTACTTTACATACGTACAATTTAAGACTTGTTAAATTAAAATCGGTCAACAAATAAAAATGTTTTTGCAAATAAACATGAAAACTGACCTTTTTTGTTATTGCTATAACTTTGCAAAACTCCATTTAAAATCAATGTCTTTCTTAATAACATGAGTTTTCCAAAGCATATTGTGCAAAAGATGAGCGCTTTAGGTTTAACAGTGTTCGCAAAATCCTATTTGTTTATCCGGCCTAGGGCAAAAACCGCCATATTTGACCGCTTGTACAGTTGCTAATTGTTAATATAAAAAGATTAGCAACTCGCATTTTGAAGTTCAAGAGCATATCTAATAAGTTGCGAAAATGAAGCCGAATGTTTCATAATAAGGTCGTAAAATATTGTATTAAAAAAGTAACCTTTTTGCTTCTAAACAAATACAATTTCTTTGTTATTTTCAATGCTAGAACGTATTAATAAAATTCATTGAAACGCTGGTTAAAAAACACGAATTTAATAAGAAAAAGAACCATCTACAACCAATAGAAGCCGAGAGGGCAACTTTTTTTTAATGATCACAGCGCCGATGTTAATAAACATTAAGAGCTGGAATTTGTACAACTTGTTAACAATAATTCTAAGTATAATATCCAATTTATTTCAAAACTTGATATGAGAGGCCAACTAAATTAGAACTGGTTAAAATGACCGGACGCTACTGTTTATAGTTCGAGGTACGGCGGTGGGGGGAGAAGCTCGAGCATCTAGTTCGCTGCGAAATCGAAAATGAATCTTCAAATCGGAGTGGGCTGTAAAACCTTGTAATATCTCGGCTTCTAGATATCGTAGAACCTTCTTCTTTTTCAACCTGGGGTGCCTCGAATAGAAAATAACAACTAGCGCATTTGCATGCTTATAGAACATAGTTAAATGCCAGAAAAATTACGACATCTATATATACGTATAAAGAAGAATGTTTGTCTGTCGTTGGTCTGTCTATTTGGCTTTTATACAAATTTACAGTTTTACTCTGATCGTGCTGAAATTTCGCAGACTAATAGTTCAAGACATGAGGAAAATTATAGTCTATTTTAAAAATATCTCAGGGCCACAAAAGGTCCCAAAAAGGGGCCGACCCTTTAAGGAGATTCGGTGGTTTTACTCAACTTAAGAGAATTCGATGAAACTTGCTGGAAACATTAATTTGGTTGTCTTAAAGCTACCTGATTTTTTTTAGAATTATTTGCCGCAGATTTCTTACGATATTTGAACGAGAGGTGGGCATGAAAATACACGGGTTTTTATGGGAACGCAAGGCTTTATTCATCAGAAAGAACCTTTTCTAATTATTCAATGTATAATAATTTATATCACCCAAAGAAAAACGTATATGCAACAGATTTTTACTCCGAGCGCTTGAATAAATCCCTCGCGCGCGTATAGTCCAGTCACTTTATACATCCGACCTTGCAAAAGGTCATGTATTTCTAATTTTTTAATATGTTGTTAGGACCTATGCCAATAGTTATAAACCAAATTTGCAGCTTCGAAAGACCTGTGCAATCTGCGCAGTGCGCAGAAAACTGCGCATTTTTTGCACTTTTTTTTGTTTTTACTAAATATCTCCTAAAATATTTGACCTACAGAAAATAATTCTCTATAATTATTTAAAGAAGATACATTATGCTACAATTTAAGCCCAAAACAAACAACGTATGTCGAGAACTTTTTGAGAAACAGCTCTTCAAAAAAAGGCAATTTTTTCCAAAAAGTGAAACTTTTTCATTTTGGTCATGTGTCTTGCCATATATCGGCAAAAGTAATCATCCTACAAGAAAAACTATGAGGAATAAATCTATAGTAAATTTATTTAGCTTTAATTTGAGCTCAAAACGACTCTTGTAGGCCCAATAATTTCTCCAAATATGGCATAAAACAAAATTACGGAAAAATGGATTTTGGGAAAAATCAACGTAAACTGTTTTGAGCACCACAGTAATCAATTATGCAGTAAAAAATACTTTAGAGGTATATTTAGCATGTGTTGTGTTATGTTTATGATTATTTTGACTCTACGACGCCGTCCTATGTGCTCTGCACCGCGGTCCAGGGTCGTTTAAAAGGCCGCGACCCTTTAAACTTCCCACGGAGCCGTCAAGTGCTGTGCAACGACCTCGTACGCTGTTTTAATGAATTATTCGAGGAAATAAATATTATTTTTACGAAATATCTTCTGACCTGCTTATTAAATATGTTTGATAGTCTATTTTATACTGTGAGTTTTATTAATTGAGAATTTTTCTCAAGAGATATCGGTATTTTGGACATTTTTATTCCTTCCTCATGAAATAAGTACCGTTTTCTCGTCTAATTATCTCGAAGTTGTGATGAAAAGCTTTCATATTTTGACTTGGAAGAATAGCGTAAACATATTTGGTGCTCGGTTGAAGATAATGCCACTTTTTCCAGCACCGGTCAACATAAACACGTCCCCTCGGTGACTACATTTTTTTCAAGGCAGTGGTTGCAACCAGCTTCATTTAGGATTGGAGTAATGAACACGTCTGGTTTAGAAGGGCAGACAAGAGTTACGAGGTTTTCTCTTCCTTTCCATTAACTCCAGTGTATTATCTTGGCTAAACATGAGAACTTTTTCTTCGCCCTTTTGATGACACCAAGGCAGTGGAAGTCAGGGGGAGAGCTCGCACAGACTCAACCGCCTATCTCGAGTGATTATTGAGTCGAAATGGCTGAGTTGGAAAGCCTAATGGGTAAGGAAATTGTGCCGTGATGAACTCACGAATGCTTCCCAGAAGCCCAGCCCATCTCACTATGTCAGAGGCATCTGGAACGAAGTTAATTCTCTGATAGGAGACCCAAGCCTGTAATATTCTGACACATCGTTGCAAGATAGATTTGACACCCTCGCACCTGAGGGGTATACACTATGCATTCTTTCGTCAGTTTTACCATAGAAACCGAAGTGTTCGGACCTATGTGAAATTTGAGCGTATTGGTGAATAACCGTAGCGAAATGTCTGTTCCACCGAAAGAGTGACGAAAATCGTTGGGAATACATTGGGAAAAGTACCCTTCAAACGTAAGGACAAAGTACTCACATTGGCATCCATCAACAGCTCCGTCAAAGTGGCAAACAGGAGACTAGACATCGATCCACTTACAATTTTCCAGGTGTGCATAACAAAATAGTCGGACGAAGATTTAAAAGGTCTTTTCAAGTATGAATTTGCACCATTTCCAATGTCATTGTTCAATGAACAAGGAGATGCGAAAGGGAACGAAGTGTAGCTTCTACTCTGCTTTTACTCCACTCTCCATCAGCAGGTCAATTGACACCAATACGTTTGTAGTAGTGGATGGTGGATACCTTTTACACAAAGTTGTCCGGAACCGCAAAAATTTCGTAAGGGCCATTGTCTCAGGTTATGTCAGCTATGTGAAATGCCACTTTGGAAGCAATGTGTCGATTGTTTTCTACGGCTACCCTGAGGAGGCAACCAACAAAAATACCAAAAGTGCTGAAATAATGCGACGTTGTGCTGCTCACTCCTGCATTGATATGCTTTTTGAAGAGTCCTTCATCATCCAATTACCTCAGGAAAACTTATTGGCCAATACTAACAACAAGAGGCGCCTCATCGCACTCCTTCGCAATGCACTTGAGCAGCTGGGTTTTGCAGTGAAAGTATCCGAAGAAGACGCTAATTGGGACATCATTGACACAGCACTATCCAAAAGTCAAATATTTGACCGTGTTATTGTTATTGGAGAAGACGTGGACCTTCTGGTCCTCCTAAATGGTTTGGGCTCCGCTGCAATGAACGTCTACCTCCAAAAAAAGTGATAGACGGCAATCTGGGTGTTTCCATTTCTTAAGCTTATTTTACAACCACGGAAGCACACAATACCCGCAAGTGACAATTCTTTTTCTACATGCCTTCAGTGGGTGTGACACCACATCCGCCCTTTTCAGGCAAGGAAAAACAAAGTTGGCCTGCGTCCTTCAGAAAAATCCCCACCTTATGGAACTGGCTACTGTTTTCCTGCAGCCCTATTCCAGTAATGAGGCCATAGCCATGGCTGGGGAGAAATACTTCGTGGTTCTTTACGGGGGTGATATAAAGAGGGGTACCCTCCGCTACCACCTTTTCATAAAGTCGGCATTCAACTCAAAGGTGAAACTTGCTCGTTTGCCTCCAACGACCGATGCTGCGAATCACCATTCTTATAGAACTTACCACCCATTTCAGAAGTGGTTTGGGGCTAATAAAAACCATACAGAATGGGGTTGGAAGATCGACGATCAGGGCCTTATCCCAGTCACTACCACCATGGATCCCGCTCCTCAGAATCTGTTGCGCTTGATATCTTGTACATGCAGTGGGGGATGCAGCTGCCGCAAAGCCGGATTAAAATACTCAGCAGTATGTTAATTTTGCTAAGGGAAATCATGCCAGAACCTTCTATCTGTTCATATTCAGGATTTCAACGACGACGAAGACCCCTCTCTTTCTTTGTCGAATGAGTTGAAGAGCTCTCTCCACATGCTCAGGGATTCTCCGAGGATTTCTCAGAACGAGGACCGTCGAAAAAAGTGAAATTATAACGTAGCAGATTAGCTCTTAGCATGTGAATATTAACTATTGTAATTACATATTTTTTGTGATAAAAAATTAAAACTAGATACTATAATATGTGACCTGTACGTGTATGTGACCTGTTTACATTGATTTTTCCCAAAATCCATTTTTCCGTAATTTTGTTTAATGCCATATTTGGAGAAACTATTGGGCCTACAAGAGTCGTTTTGAGCTCAAATTAAAGCTAAATAAATTTACTATAGATTTATTCCTCATAGTTTTTCTTGTAGGATGATTACTTTTGCCGATATATGGCAAGACACATGACCAAAATGAAAAAGTTTCACTTTTTGGAAAAAATTGCCTTTTTTTGAAGAGCTGTTTCTCAAAAAGTTCTCGACATACGTTGTTTGTTTTGGGCTTAAATTGTAGCATAATGTATCTTCTTTAAATAATTATAGAGAATTATTTTCTGTAGGTCAAATATTTTAGGAGATATTTAGTAAAAACAAAAAAAAGTGCAAAAAATGCGCAGTTTTCTGCGCACTGCGCAGATTGCACAGGTCTTTCGAAGCTGCAAATTTGGTTTATAATTATTGGCATAGGTCCTAACAACATATTAAAAAATTAGAAATACATGACCTTTTGCAAGGTCGAGCCCCTTTTTGTGCATAAAGTGACTGGACTAGTAGCAGATCGGGTGAAATTGGCATCACGGGTAAGGTAATTATGCGTGGATGCATAACTTGCAGGATGCAGAAGAAAAGGCATAAGAACGTGTAATTTCATGCCCAATTTTCGATCAAATATCTTTAAAAACCTGCGGTAAATAATTCTGAAAATTTGCAGGTAGCTTTAGAACAATATTATTAATACTTTCAGGAAGTTTCATTGAGTTCTCTTAAGTTGGGTGAAACCACCGAACCTCCTTAATACCCTACGTATTGGGTTTTGTGCAGTGGTATAATTGTTTGCTTTTTAAAATTACTTCCCCTCAAGACAGAGTGTTGACATTTTTTTAATCGGATGGCTGAATAAATAAAGTTTCTTATTCTTTCAATCGATTTTCTTTTGCGCTTCATATTTGTCTGAATATCATGTTTTTAGCTGAAAAATCTCACATTTTTCTCTGAAATCAACAATATCATATATCCTTCACAACAAGAGATTTGATTTTTAAAGGATATTCACGTCTCTACATTTAAATATGACGTTTACCTGCAGGCCCATGATAGCACGTAGAAAGAAAATCTGTATAAGAAGGGCCCAGAGTCCCAAAGGTCCCATGATAGATTGCTTTGTGGGGTAATCAATAAATTCAATGCATATTTACAAGTATAGTCTTCGATGTCTATTCTCATAGGAGCTCTCCTTGAGGCACTGCATGTATAATAGAGAACACTTGCGTAGTAAACGATACGCATAAAGGAACGAAATATACTACACATTTTATTAAATGTGCAAGAATACTTAGGCGCAGCGAATAGTAATGGTAATAATGCCAATGTTGCTACAACAAACACATCTTTGTTTACTATCGTTTAATACTCAGATGTATTATACGTAGTGGAACCGTCTGTCTTTCATTACAATTGCGAATTATTTTTTATACCAATTCCCACATCATAAACGTTGTGAGTTATTTATGTACGTTTAAAAGTGTTAAAGTGCAGTAAATAAATTCACTCATTTTCGGGTTTCCCGAGCATGAACGAGGACCATCTCTCCGTGCACCTGGAAAACGGTCAGCGTGTCTACTACAACGAACACAACGTACAAGATAGGCTACGAACTCCTCCAATGACCACGCTGACAGTATTCTTCAGGCTTTGTGTTTTCTTATAAAATAAGTTCAATGTTTTCACACCCGTTGAATTTCAACGGGCACCTTCTGCTCGTATAAATATAATTATTATTTTTACTATTTGTTAGCTGAACCTCATATTTTAATCATAATAATTTGGGTAGGATTAGGTCTGAAGAATGTGTAGTAACCAATTTACGTGCACGCATTCTCGTTTTTCATCCACGCAACGCATAACAATTAAAACACGAAAATTAATCGATCCTAGCAAATCAATAAAAATCAATTTAACCGCGAAACTGCGAAGAGAGAGGGGGCTCCGCGAATAACATTACCCCCTAAGGCGGCTGAGGCGTGCGGGACAGGAATGATGAAGCAACCGAGCAAAACTTATTGTTGGAGAAAATCACAAAACCGCGTATTCCTGCCACAATGAAACGCATATGCACGTGGAAACTTCACCTCCTCCGACCGCTCCCCAAAAACTCTCTCAGCCACCGTCCCGAGACAAACTTTCCCATCCGAGCGAGTTCATTATGTTTTCATTCGCGGAAACATCAAGCAAAGGTAACCTGAAGTGACGGGATAAGTTTTTCATCTCTACACGATATTGCAATTTAGGTCTCGCCCCGCAAAAGTGGATACGCTGAAACTGTCGGCACCGCTTTCCCACAACCAATAACTCCCGCCCGGTCGCGGACGGCTGCCTGTGGGTTCTTTCGTAACCTACACACACTTGAGAAAAAAATCTGACGGTTGAGGGAAAAACATTTGAAGGCGACCGGCACGCCACGAAATAAATTGCATTAGAAAAGGCTTATATTCCATCCCCACGACTATTTATAAAGCCCTTAAAGGTTCTTATCGAGCGAAACGAGATCGGTTATCGTCACCGCTCGGGGTATTTCGGTCCGATACGTTGACTCGGCACAAATCTTTATTCAGAGTGAGTTCGATTGACATCCATATTGTCATAGTGTGGAACTAATCGCCGATGCGAAAAAGGATTTGAGGCGAGGGTGAAATTCCGCGAAGGTGGAGGAGGTCGAGAAACGCCCACAAAATACAGGAATACCATTTGGCAACATGTCTGGTGGCGACAGTCATAGAATATGCATATAAACATTGATGATTTGACTGCTCCATTGGCTGTAAAGAAAATAAACTTTGGAGGAAAAAAAGTACAGTGAGGTCTCGATTATCTGAGGAAACGTGATCTCGGGTAATTAAAAGGTCGACTTCTGTGCCAGAACGAATTTCATCAAAAATAAGAAAAAAATATAAAAAAATAATTCTATGCTTTACCTAACTTCGTTTATTGACTTGGTTTTCATATCATATTTATGCGGATCGCTTTTTATTTGTAGAGCAAACAGAATTCCGGATTCTGACGCTAGTTTGCATGAGTCATATGGCCATGGCTTGGTACAGCCACAGCATATAAATCTGTACTTCAGACAATACGAAACCTGGGTAAATCGGGTCTCGGATGGCCGAGACTGTACTGCCCACAATCACGATCTTCCTTCATCTAAATGATAATTGCTATTACTTTCTTGAAACTACATCGTATGTTGAAAGTGTTTATTAACCTCTTTAGGAAAACGGTTCCATTCCACACCTTTCATTAATGAAGCGGAATAACCTAATTCTTACTTAATAAACTGAAACTGTTATTCATGCCTGAATCCATCTTAACCTATATGACTACGATGCGTCGATATATTTACTTTATTTATAACCAAGAGAATTCGCAGCAATCACTTAAAATCGACACCTAACGTGGAATTCGATAAAAAAGGGATAATATAATTACTCCTGCCTTTCATTATTGGATAAATGGAAATATTTTCTATGACATGTATGCACGGAACACAGGTGGGTACCGTAGGGGTGTAGGGTTGGTTTGAATGTTTGATAAACAAGTAGTCTGGAGGGTGCGATATTTCACGTATTCAGGTAAGTTGGTCAATGTTTTACCAAAAATAAAAACGTGCGGTTTGACTGTCAGGCTTAAGTCAAATAAATTACAGAATGAAGCTGGCAGGCTTTAAACCCAAGAGTAGAGTAAGGGTATGAGCTTGAATTTACGGTCACTCACAATCACCTCCCAAATATTTTAACTACATTACACCAAATGACTCGATGTTACAATAACTTTCGTTAAAAAAGTTGGCCATTACACCAATAGGCGATCAAATTCATATGTCTAAGACAAAAAATATAGAACAGGGCACTCCTATAACCCCTCATTAGATTTTTAATTATGCTGTCGAGATACCACCTAGATAAAAAGTGAAAGGAATCGAGCCCCTGGGGATAAGCATGTGCAACCGGGTAACGGTTTACGAGTACCTACATTATGATGAAGTCATTCATCGGCGTAGTTTAACATATGAGTAGCATTTTCAACGAATAATATCTTACGAGAAAATACAAGCAAAGTGACTTCGAACATTGCGACGGCATTAATGGCAAAGACCAGGCGTAGGTGAAACAGCTGACCTTCAATAGAAAGCGTATATTTACATTATGTATTTCCATTCTGGTTTCAACGCACGCGTAGAAGAGCTAACGTCATAAATAACCTGACCTATCTACGTAACCGGCGAGCTTGGGGGGAGGATTAGATAACGACGACGCCGAGAAAGTCTGCCTGGAGCGCACGAGGCGCGCGCCCTACCACTGCAAGAACGCTCTCTCGCTATCAACACCTCATCTTGATAGTCATCGCACTCAAGCCGAAAGGGGGGGGTCTTATCTCAACCGGCCGTGGGAGCTCGGCTAACGAGGCTGCGGTTGGAGTGAGAAAATTAAAATGATCACTACGACCCCCCCCCCCCCTTCCCTTCCGTATTACCCGGCCGCTGGAAGAATTACTTTTGGGAGGCATAAAAAACGTTTCGAACGATTTCAGCTTTAAGTTACGAAAAAATGATGGTATGAAGGATCTAACGGTCCTGGTGCGTAAGTCTCTGGACTTCTCCGGGAGTGGCGTCTTCCACCTGAAGATGCTAGTATAGAACGTTCCACATTTAGTTGACAGTATAGGCCTAACGGAGAACACTGTTGCCAAACTTACGCCATCAATTACCTTTGGGCCACAAAGGCAACCATTACCAACACCGCGCTAAATTAAAATAATTTTATTTACAGAATGATATTTGCACGTTGGCCGACTCCTAGATGGGCAGTTTAATATACTGAATGGCACTAAATTAATTACCCTGCTATTTTTGGCAACATCGAACCTCCGGCCTTTTGGAGATTTAAACAGGAAACGAACCTCCATAAGAGCCAATGCTGTCAACTAAATGCGGAATGCCCGATAGGAACACTGGCGATTCTATATAGTGCCTTTCATATTCATTCGACAATATGGGTTCATATGGAGATTTGTTTCCAGCGTAAATCTCCATTAGTCCGGAGGTGCAATGTTGCCAAGAGCAGTAGGAAAATGAACATACTCCTATGCACATTTAGGAGCCTCCTAATATGGAAATATTATTACCTTTTGTAACTTACATAAACTTAGGGCGGCGTTGGAAATGGCTGCCTGCGATGCTTATGGGTGAACACAAGGAGTATAAGTTAGGCAACAGCGCCCTCCATTAAGCCCATATTATCAACCAAATGTGGAACACTGTACAGTCAGCAAAGTCTACATACGCGACAGACAACCCGGAATAATGCTGACGTTATGAAAAATGTTTTTCGAGATAAATATGCGTAATGAACGTTTTTTATGCTGAGAAAAATGGCTGTCAATTCAAAAAAGAAGTTCCGTGGTTTCACATTTTATTATTTTATGCACTGAATAATAAGAAAACTCTGCATGTGTAAAATAACGCAACTTGAAATACTCAAAAAAATGAGTAAGTGTATAACTGTTTCAGGCCGGACCTGGTGGAAGTTGTCGATATTCATAACAAATAAAAAACACTTAGTAATCTTCCACAGAATTATTTATATTGCACGACGCGTTTCCCCACTCTGTGGCATAAATGACTACTCCACAGAGTGGTGAAACGCGTCGTGCCATAGAAATAAATCTGTGGAAGATTACTAAGTGTTTTTTATTTGTTATGAATATCGACAACTTCCACCAGGTCCGGTCTGAAACAGTTATATACTTGCTCATTTATTTGAGTATTTCAAGTTGCGTTATTTTACACATGCAGAGTTTTCTTATTATTCAGTGCATAAAATAATAAAATGTGGAGTACCTATATATGGGCTGGTAAAACGTTATCGCCGAGCCATCATCTCGCCATTTCTCGTGGGTCCCTATTAACTAGAGATCTGGATATCGGAAGAAACTCGCGAAGAAAAGCGATGGCAATTACTCGGAGAAAACTTCCACGGAGACCACTTGAAAAGCCACTAGGATATCTCCATTGCAGTGGTGTGCCGAATGAGTGAGTGAGAATCAATCAAAATCTTTAAATTTAACATTGCTGGAAGGCAAGCATTTTTATAGAGGGGCAGTAAAAAATATGTTAACCCATGAAAATCAATGAAATACGTAGTAATTCGGGAGAGTTTTGTAAATTCAATAAATAAAATTGTTTACCGAAAGTACGATACTCTATTAAAGGCTTTCAGCTACGGAGAATTCTTCAGTTTCACTCCTTTACCTGAATAATCCCTTACTCCGAAATCTAAGTAAAAAAATTGTCGTGATTCAGTCTCCACTTAAGTCGTAAAAAAATAAAAAAAACCATTGAAATGATATCCTTTGTGCAATAGAATATGATTCCAGTGAAAAGGCCCATTATCCACCAAAACACCTATCTACCGCAGCAATCTGAAAGAGTTATGGTTTTAGATGCGGTCAATCTCTTTTATTTAAAGCGATAAAAACGAGACAAAGGCAGCACATTAATTCCAATTGATGAATGGCAGCGAGCTCCATTCTATTATCAGGAAAACAATCCGAAAGAATGTGTGCGATCGCTGGCGCTCTTGAATTTTCCAAAATGTTTCCAATTCACAAAATTTATCAGCTCGACCCTCAACATAAATAAACACAAAAATGAAAATCACAGGATAATTATGCATAGTTTCACGATTTTATCTCGGGTCAAAGCCACTACATATTCTCAGGATAGGGGGAAATTCACTCACGGAAAAATGTTCATATTTCATTTTAAGAGGAGAAAAACTGAATGCATGAATAAGTTTAAATTAACAGACCACTATGCAGAATTACCACTCATTCTCGCAAGTATTCATCGCACACTAGGTCAAAACTCACCCTCATAAAGGTTTCAATATTTAGCCTCGCCATTGGTTTTGTATGACACCATAAGAGAACCGTTGGGATGCCAACTAGAGGAAGGAAAATAGATAAAAATATACCCCCATGGCTCAGAAGAAACAAAGAGTTTGCAAAGTGATTCATTTTGATGGTTGTTTCAACTTGTTACATGCCTCATGTTTTGAACGCCGTAATTGCGTTATATATGCGAAAGAATGATTGTAAGTTACGTTTTGGTTAATATTAACTCTAATTAAATATTCACGACAAAATATTGAAATGGCACCAATCACGTATAGTTTTCTGCATACTGTTATAATTCGCAGCGTTACATTATGCTTAAACTGGTTATGAGGCCCCTAATAGTGAAGGTCTTACAACATGGGCTTAGTAATGTTTAGCTTACAGCAATTCTGCACGATAGTTTTCAACGAACCGAGCGGGTGTTTTAACTTATTTTCATTTAAAAATACTTCACTGAATATGAACCATCAATTCCGCTAATGTATCATCATCATCATCTGAGTAATCTACCGGTTAAAGGTAGGTTATGATATAAGTCAGAGAAAATCCAACAGACTCTTACACGTGCAGTACCCTATCTACCCCTAGTATTTATTTCTTATTCCTTGTATCATCTGATGATGATGTTGTGCAAGGATTTCGTGTGATGACGACCGCGGAGGCCTTGCCACCCTCGCTGCAGGGCACGACACCCACCCCAGTGGGCGCACAGTGGTTCCTAGACCATGATTTTATGAACAAAAATCAGAATATGTTTGACTTTGAGTTTATTTCAATTTTATGGGGTTTATATTGGACGAAAAAGAGCATGTAATCAATTTTGATGCTCTGGTGTAATATTTAACACTTTATATTTAATTTTTTAAGTTTTTATGCAATTGGTTGGAAGTCTATATGCATGCTGATCATTCTACGGCATTCGGACTATAATTGACCTTAGACCTCTCAGATTTAAATGTAAATTTGAGAAAAATTTTGTATTGCAGAATAAGAAGTAGGGCATCGAGCGTTTTGCGAAAATCTGAAAAACAGCTGAACAACGAATTTTTTTCAAAATGGCTATTTTCACAATCTTGATATTTTCGTTCTCAAATATATTTTTGGAAAGGATTAAGGTAAAAACTCTGTACATAACTTATTCATGATCTTAATTCTATAAATATATTTTTTCTTCTACTAATTAGTCACAAATTGGCCATTTAAATTATTTCTTCGTCATTATCCTGATCAACGTCCGCTTGCTTTTCAAAGACTTAAGAATCTTCATCAGTGGGCTGCAACAGCATTAGTACAACCCTTGGTAGATTCCCATCCTTTCTATTGGGTGTTTTATGCAAGCCACAAACATATTAAAGGATCCGAAGAAAGGAGAAGCATATGCAGCCAGTCTTCGTTCCAGGTTTTTCTAGAAAGTTTTCGGGCGTTGAACTCTCTGTATCGTCTGCAGTCTTTATTTCGAGCCTCTTGTGCTTCTTATGAAAATTGCCCGATTGGAAGAGGAGCAGCTTTAATTATTTCAGATCCATGGATCAGCATTCTATGTAATGAGACTGGCATATTATACCATTATAGATGGTACAAAATTTATTGGCCACTTCCAAAGCGTACTCCTTGAACGAGTCCACGTTTATTTCATAAGGGCTAGATAGAGCTCGAAGGATAATGGACCGCTATGATTGTAAAACTACTATTTTAAAACTGCTTCCTTATATTTTGGCTCTAATTGTGGGGAGCATTATACATAATATAATGCAGTCGTTTTAAGTAAATTGCTTTAATTTTATCGCGCGTGATTTTAACAAGATATTTTTAATTAGTGGAAGAGGTCGGTCATATCCCTTGCATCTGACCCCAAGTGAGGTCGCTGTTATCATTCATGGCGATTAAGAAACGTTTACGGTTTGAATGATGCGTTCATAGAAAAGCCATACCATAATAATAAACGGTGGTAAGAAGGCACAGCGACCTTATGTGAAACAAAATCTTCATAGGGTGCTTTGTTGGCGATATAGGAACTTGTTGAAGCTACTTGTGAAAGAATCTTTAAGGCTTATATTTGTATCCGAAGCCGTGATTTTGAAATTGCGTCACTATCCTAATTTTTTTTCTGAGCCTATCTTGAACTACAACCTTGACGTGGGGGAAGGGCTCGTGCGTTCCAATGACCCCTAGAGATGGACTGGCAGGAGCAATTATTATTGCTCCTGGTAGGGCCACCCATGCCAGATAGCTCGAAGGGTAGGAGCCAGACGAAAGGTTGTTCCGTGACGGTTTCACGTTAAACATACCGTTGAGAAGTGGGGTGGGAGTCCCTCTCAACTATCATAACCCAGAATATGAAAGCCATATACAGAGAATTGATTCCTGGCAACTACGGGACGCCGCCCCACAGTGGTTCCCAGGACCCGTTTTCTTGGACAAATGTGATTTTCAGGAATAATTTTTAAATTGGTGATCCTTATACCAATGTGTTGCCATAATATCATAGTACAAATAGCTGACAAATTTATTTCTAAATACCTTTTAATAACAATAAAAAAACAGCTCAAAGTGAGGGAAGCAGAAATTGGCGAACTTTAGCATATTATGAGACTTATAATATGACGATTTCTCTATAAGTAACTGCAGACTTGTGTCCGTGAAATGGTGTTATTTAAGTTTGTATGGCTCTTATCTATTCCATCCAGTGGTTTTTGAAATTTTGCTTCAATAATTACTATCCTAGTTACGTTTTTATAAAACATTTTCCGAAGTAACAGGGATTTTTTAAAAGTTGAGCTACAAAAATTCCAGGGCAAAGCAGGGTGTTGTAATTAAGTTTAAATCAGTCGTCTTCACCTACTTTTTTCGATGGAAAAAAGTTTAGCTGCGCCCCTCTCAATGAGGTAGTCAAAGGTTATGGTTAGATTTCAAAACGGGTTAGATTGCGAATTCTCGTAACCATTACTCAATAATTCCACTTAAAGGCAAATAGTATGAGGCTTATTTAGTCATATCTGATTTCTGGTAAATAAAACAATGTTAGTAAGCATTCGTAATCCCTACTATTGTTGATAAAAGCTGTTTATTAGTTACCGAGCCTTATTTATGGTAACGTCCAGTAACGCCTCTCTTTTAGACACTGACAATCTCTTAAAAGGCTCTTCATAAGGCATTAATTGCTTATGACGAATGTAAATATGAATCGGAGAGATCTTTTTCTCATCGTTTACAAGAGTTGGTCAAGCAGTGATCGTAAGAAGAAGGATCAGCATTTTGATTATGTTGAAAATAATTGTTCACCATGTGAAGGGCATTCGTGAATTAATTTTCTTAATCATTGCAACTATTCGGCTCTTACTTTTGTAGGAAATATGATCTGACAGACTATTCGGAGAAAGATATTTCTCCTTTTCTGTATAGTGTTCCAAATTGTTCTTTCATCTACTATTACGTATACTTCTTCATTTCTTATTTTATCGTTAATAACGACGTGAGCCTTGTTAGACTTTATATTTCTTGTGGGGCATTTATTTATTGACGGGAACCGTGGTGGTGTACCAATTTGTGACGTCACCCAAGGCGCTTTTTCGATTCTTCTTTGGGTGTAGTCCAGTACACGCTCCCAACGCTCCGGAGCGCTCCTGCTCCAAACGCTACAAATTCGTGGTCCACTTGCGCTCCTATCGCTCCCAACGCTACCGGTGCTCCGCCTACTGGACCACGGCTGGAGCGATCGTAGCATTTCGTTGGCCGTTTGTTTTTGTTTACATTTATGTTGACCTGCTATTTATTTTAATGATCAGAAGTCCTTTTCTAATTTACTCTGCCCAGTTAATCATTGCGCTTTCATTAATGACCCAGTTGTGTTGCAAACAAGTCAGCATCCTTATTGGATGACGTCGTATCTAATTATGACAAAAGCTTAGCTCAGTCTGCAGTTATACCTGACCATTATCCATTCTATTTTGTGTCAACTGTATGCTGCTTCCTAAATTGGTCACTGCAAGGATGTTTCCCTGATGCGACCATTGCAGATATAATTCACTAATTATTATTTAATTAATAATGGCTTGATGCCTATGCTTCAGATGATGTTAGCTAGCGTATGAGTTAAAATTGCAATACCTACCCAATACAGTACTGACATGGTACATACCATATCCTTTAACTATATACACATAAGAATAGACAAAAATCCTTGTCAATAACACTACTTAAATATCTTATAAAATAAATTGCAATGAAACTGGAATCAGCTTAATCCACGACACTCTCCTACTCCAACTGGTGTTTCTTTGCTACGACTCAATTGCACACGCATGAATATGTATGATACTTCTCAAATGCAGCACTAGACTTGAACCCATCGTATTAACAGCAAGCCTTAAGCATAATTGCAATCCGTGCCAGCCTGCCCTTAAGCAAATGACTAAAATAAAACCAAATGTCAACTTGAAGATTAGAGGGAGTACCATATATTTTATCTATATATCTTATATATCTGGATTTTAAAACCTACCCCTCTTTTTCATGATAACGTATTATCCTGGGACAAGTTAAAAATAATCGCCCGATAACCCCATAAAATCAACCTCAGCGGACACTGATCTATGCGGTCTAAACCTGTAATGTGTGTCAATAAGGTAAGAACGGGACGAAAGTGTACAACTACGTTACTGCATGCGATGAGTGAATATTAACGAATACGACTTATTTAAATGATAAAAAGGATAAAAGGGAAGTAAAGTTAATGGAAGAAATTGTAGCAGCGAACCAGTGGGCTGGTGAAATTCTTACACAGATATTACTGGCTACTTACGTAATTACAAGCCAGCGTACTTTTGGATTTCACCTCATATTTCCCTTCTACGGTTAACGTTCTACAAGCAAGTCTGCTAACATTAGAATCCAGAAAGCTTTACAAAAATAACCAAAAATAAAGGGGCATTGAAAGACAAGCTATAATTTTTAGCATTAAGTATACGAAATACTTAGGCAGGAGTTGCACCCTTCAGAAATGACGATTATAAATCTAAACTATGATTGGGTTATGAATACATGGGAAAATGCAAAAAGTTGGTTTAAGTATGAAAATTCCAAGATGAATAAACGATGTTACTCGACCGGGATTCAAATTCGGATTTTCACAACGCCATTCAATTTTCTGTGGATAACTCCGAACAATAGATACCTTGAAATGAAAAACGATATATGTACCAAAATATTTACGCAGAATGAGCCTCAAGCAGGAAGGAAAAATACAATCGCGCTCAGCCCGCGCTCCTCAACGCTCTCATAAAAATGTCATCCGCACGAAACCCCTAAGAATGCAGACAACAGAAGGCAGTCAAGGTCTGCAAGCGAAAATATACCGCAGAGGCCATGAGAGGTGCAAGGAGGACGACTTATTAAATAAGCCGATTTGTTACCTCGACTTTGGTCGACGGGGGAAGAAAGAGAGCAATAAAAAATATTAACTTTCTTTCCGAAACTCATTCGGGCGAAGATCTGACGCAGAAGTATTAAAAAAAAATAACCATGCAATCGCCAAACAATAGAGAAGCGCCCTGGGCTATTAAGGGAATCGCCACCCTTGTTCCCACGGTTGGAGGTGTCTCCCCTAAGAACTCTGAACTACAGCCACGCGTTTTTTTCTTATTTCTGCGGCTCAATTCTCCAGGCTACTGGTTAAATATCAAGCGAGAGAGCGCAGGAGGGAGACGGTGGCGTCGAGTTGCATAATATGGGTTCTATACTTCGCATTATCTATCATGACTGACTTTTCTTCTAATTACAAACGAAAAATTTGGAGTTTCCCGTCACACACATATAAAGGATGGAAAATTCAATCTTATTATTTTGGAATAAGCTACGCATTTCATTGAATAATGGTATTTACCTTTGCGACAACAAAGGAAATATACGTGAAAAGAAATGCCTGGTAATTCGACGGCTATTTATCTTCTTTAGAGAAAGATATTACATAAGAGCAGAGTTTTAAAATTTTATTATTGACGAAAAAATTATTTTAAAATAAAAATAAGAATATCACTAATATGGTGTAAGACAATGAAACGTAATTGGAGGAACATTCCACAGAGCAGGGCTTGTGTTACAGAAAAATATTAATCTGCGAGGAAATGTTTCGTTTCTCCCATTTAATCCCATTGAAAAACAAAATTCTCTCTTTGCTTGAAATATGGACAAAAAGGGAGGAATCAGGCGAGATGTTGTGGAATATGAACATAATAAAAACTAAGATATTACAATTTTCCACAAATAAAGTTTTATTCAACCCGGGTTTCGATGCACTGCATCATCATCAGGTGATTACAGACCTGATGATGATGCAGTGCATCGAAACCCGGGTCGAATAAAACTTTATCTGAGGAAAATTGTAATATTTTAGTTCCTATTATTTGAAATATGGAGACTTCCTAATAGTTTTCGATTATTTCCTGACTCAATGGGTGATTAGGAACATTCCCTGAAAATTGCAGCCCTCCAGCTCGATAAGCCCAGGAATTTGTATAAAAGATCTGAAGCCATTTGACGTTTTTCCGCGTCGTGTCGCATCTCGCATGGCATTCATGAAATGTCTTTACCCCTCATCAAGCGAACGTGTTTACAGCGGACGCTATAGCGACAGTAAAACAGTTCCACTTCAAAAAACTCTACTGGAAAAGTTGACATTGGCAGGCTTCACTTCATAGATTTTGTTTGTTTGTATTCATGATAATTTAAAATACTTTGTACTTTTCGACAATATTTTAATTTGTACGACGCATTTCACAGATTTACGTCATCGTCAGATACAGAATTTTTGTTTTTTTCGTTAACTGTTTTTGTAGTTACGGGGGAGGAGGAGAAAACTCCAAATATTCGGGCAGGGTTGAGAAAGCCACGTAGATCAAGGGCTGGTGAGGCCGGGAAGATTATTTAATGAGGTAATTTTATCGGAGAGGGAGTGGGGAGGGATGCGGAAATATTAATTCATTACAAAGGTTACTGGATTGTCTGATCATTTATATTTGCTCAAGAGCGTCCATTTTTAGGTGTTCGGGAAGAACGCGTAAACTTTCGGGGGTAAAATAGATCATATGATTTCAAGTAGGTGTTTAGCAAAAGGTGAGGTGCGCCCATCCCATGGGATCCATATTTCTGTAACTTCTGACCTGTTCTTTGATGCGTGAGATAAAATTTCTCCCAGTTTGGCCGATGTATGCCTTTTTCATTTTGCTTCATTCACTTGCATTTAACTTTGTAAATACTAGAGTTGAAGAGCCTATCTGTCTGTTTGTCTTTGCCGATGACTAAAGGTTTAGAAAGGGTTAGGAGAGTTACGCTGCTTAAGGGAGATTGGTAGGTGGTATGATATTCCTTCAGATATGTTACCTATGAATGGGAGAGAGCACCAGTTTAAATTTGCTGGCCTTTTTGTTTGTGTGGGGGAAATTTGTTTTAAAGCTAAGGAATGTTATTTTTTCCAAAGAATTCCAATAAACGAAAAAAACAAATATTCTGATAACTATGCCGAAAAATCTGTGAAATTCGCCGTGAAAATAAAAATACCTATTTTCGAAAAGTACAAAGTATTTTACTTTATCATGAATACAAACTGGAAAACAATATTACGACATATTTATGATTAAAATGAACACGAATTCGCATACCTATAAGTTTCACAGCAAGCTGCAATCTGATAGGATTTTAAAATATAGCCAAAAGCTCTAAGTACTAACAATATTTATAGTAAATGAAAAAGAAAAACTTTGTTATATTCCACCAATTTATTTTCAGGTACAACTAGTTTCGGCGCAGCGACGTCATCTTCAGGTAGATGACGCCGCTGCGTCGAAACTAGTTGTACCTGAAAATAAATTGGTGGAATATAACAAAGTTTTTCTTTTTCATTTACTATGAAATGAACTTCCACAAGGTTGAGCCTGAGACGATGGAGATAAACTAACAATATTATTAACAAACCAGATGTGATTGAATAAGTTCAAAGCATTAGTTGCAAAAGAATGAATTGCACATCGTACGCTGGAAAATAAAATGCTAACTAACTAACTAAAATAACTGCCTTCCTCTCAGGAACATTAAAACTCGTGATAGGAAGTGAAATGGCTTTTCGCAGTGGAGAATGACATTTTTGTGCATTAAAAATAATTCGAGACTTCAATTTTCAATAGTACTACGTGTAATGCAACAAGAAGCGAGATTTTTCAGGGAGAAACTTGGGATTTAATAAAGCCTCTCTTTCTCTCACACGAAATACTGGATACTATAATCACATAAATAGCAGAAAACGAGCCTCACAAAGGAAGGCTTTCCTCTTTATTACCCCTGCGGATCTATCTAAAAGTTCATTCGCGTCCAAAAATCTTGTTTCGTCGGAACGTTTCAACGGCAATCCAAGGATTATAACGCAAGCCACACCGCCACCGACACCTTTCTCATGCACTCTCGGATGTACTCACCGACTTTCACCACGCTGCGCTGGGAGCAATGAACGATTCGCTAAGTACTGACAGCAGGTTAGCCCATAATTTTCCCCACACATAACCACTCCGGCACCTTGAATTTCTTCGGAAACAAAAAAAAAAGGAAACAGGGTGTTATCTTCTTTTCCTTCTCCTATATTAGGTCAGTGGCCTGTCCTTATTCCCTAATATTTAGGTTGTACTTCCATCGCCTTCTGTGCCTTCCCACACTTCGTCGACCAATTAGTAAGTTGTCTCCATCAATCTTTACATTTATTTTGCTATCCATCCTGCTTACATGCTTTCTCCAGTCATTTTTTTCTATGCTCACCCACTCAACAATATTTTTGGACATGACATGCTCTTCTTGTATTGTTGTTTCTCTTACGCACTAGTAAGTTCTTCCCTGAAATTCTAAGGAGTACTCTCATCTCTGTTGTCTCCATTAGCCGCTTCGTTTTTGAGGTTTCTGATCTTTTTTCGGCTGTAATGTGATGATAGATCTAATGGTAGCTTTATAAATTCTATTTTTCGTTTCTGGTCTAATTTGTTTGTTTTTCAAGTCAGTGCAGTTCTAGCAGCCGACTACCTGGCTCGCTATATCGACTTGTTGTCGAACTTCATCCCCGATATCCACATGACTGGACACATCAACCTCTATGTATTTTAAAACGCCACGGCTAGTTGAACAATATTGCCTTACACTTCCAGTTTGCATCTGAGTGGGTATTAAGAGGTTGTTGAGGAATTTTTCTCAAAGGAGGAAAACCACCGCGAATTTACGGACGGTTTGCGAGTCATAGGAGTTAGCAAAAGAGGCGAGAGAGAGAAAGAGAGAGAGAGAGAGATGGAAAGTATACGCTCGAGGAGGAAAACTTTGGAATATTTGAAGAGGAACTGGGTTGGAAGAATGAAAAAGGGGAAAAAATTATCCGAGAAAATAATACGAAAATGCCCCCATCCCCTTGGCTCACTCACGCGCACACTCTGAGCATCTCCGGAAGAGATTCCCATATCACCACCAACTTTCCGCTCCGCACAATGCAATAAACACGCCAAAATCGATTGGGAGGAAGATAGGAATTCCCTCTCTCTGGGATCCTTTCAACCTACTCAGCCACCCCCCAAAACCTAAGCCTAACCCCTCTTCCTTCCCGAGAACCCCTTACCCCTGCATCCTTAAAGCCACAAAATCTCAGCCCACCACCCTAAAAAAAGCACGACCTTGCTTCCACCATGAAATATAGTAAATGCCATTCTTTTCATATTCGCATTACTTACAGAAGCACGTGTCTCCTACCTGAATTTTTTAAGAGAATCCCACCTCTGCACACGATTGGTTTCACAAATTAAACTAAAAGAACTTGACCTAAGCTTTAGTATCTTGTGACCAAACTTAACCAGTCTTTAGTATCGTGAGACAGGCAGAATTTGAAGGAAATTTATTTGATTCCAAGTCATAAATCAAGCGATCAATGAAATCTATAGAATCTCCTCACATTTTCATCATATTCTACCAGTCGTGCGACCGTCAAATTTTTACCAATGATTTGTGCCAACGGGTCCGGGACCGTTGTCTGGGGGACATCGGCTTAATAGTGAGAAGAGTTGAAACGTGGGGAATAATGTCATTTTTCTACCACACCAAAAGGTTACTTTTGCCAAAAACTGACATAAGAAGCGAATTCTTACAGGATATTCTGTGGTAACAAAATTAAGGCACCAAGCATATCATTTTAGAAGATATATTAGAAAAAAAATTGCATTGTTTAAGGCATAATGCATTACGTCAATAGAATTGGCGCAGTATTCGCCTTTTTAGTCTGCAAAAACGTACATACATTAAAATATACAGATGATTCCTTTTATACAGCCTCTTATTTCTATTTAATTATTTTTTTCTTCTGGAGATGTAAGTCTATTAATTAATTACATCTAATAATTAATTTCACATCTACCTTAATGCTTCGTCAGGGCTCAGAGAGAGTTTCATCTGATTTTTTTAAATGGACCTATACCTCCAGAATAAAAAAGTAATTATATCAAAAATATATCTTCGGCGACCTATCTGCATAATTAATACCCTAGATGAACTTCTCAAAGCGTAATGCTTTGTTTCCACTTCTTTCATCTGACACTAGTTATAAATTGCTGTGTAACTAACCAGCGTCCCAAATGGTACCCGGTTCTTACCCGAGTAACGAAACACCTCCGGGGAACCATGATGAGGACGAAGGAGAGTTTTTGAGCAAAATGCTGTAGACAAAGAGAGAATAACTGTGCTGGTAAGTTGATGCCAAAGAATTTAAGGGAACTTTCTCCATCTCCAGGTCGTCAACGAATAACAAATTTCAGCGAAGCAGGCACAGGAGATGAAGTCTTTCACTTGCCGGAATCGTATGACTTGCGTTCCCACTGCGACGTTTTAACCGTCGTAACCCGCTAACCACAGCCAGCCAATTGTGGTTACAAATCCAACCACGGTTGGCGCTAACTGGCATTCCCATTAAAAATGTTACTAGCGTTCCCATTAAAAATATAACTTGCGTCAGGCCTAACTGGCGTAATATGAGCGTAGTGGAAACGGGGCGATAGGCAGATTATCAGCTAATTGTAGTATTTTTATGCGAAACAAAATAAAGTCATTTCTCATTTACTTTGACCCCCGGGATCACAAAGCAATTTTCCTTTATATCCCCTGTTGTTGCGGAAGAGCGTATCACGCTGAAGGAAACGGAGGAAGCGGAAAGGCTGAGGAGAGGAAGGTTTCCTAAGCAATGCGACTGATGGGATACCAAAATAAAAGAAGAATGAATTGATTAGAAGGGGTGTGAGGTTGGGCAGGGAAGATTATTTGGGATTCAGCCGATGGTTTCGTTGCGTATTTTATTGTTTCCTCGAGATTCTTGGAGACATGGAAAACTCTATGACATGCACCGAGGGTGGGAATCGGAGGAACCGTTCGGAGGGAGTGATTGTGATCGCTTGCCCCCACGCATGACGATGAGTCGTTAGTTAGAATTTCAGGGTTATACATGATACTACAGCCCATGTGGACCTTGCTCCATTAACTAATCAATAAAAACTACTTTTTTTAACTCAACCTGTAAGGATTCATTCCGAATTACCGAATGTACGAGTAGCATAACTTTCGTACTTAAATACAAAATAAACAAGAAAGCATGAGTAAGATTTGGTATTTTACCGACGTATGCAGTTAGAGAAGTCTTCTCGGATCTTCTACCAGGTCAGGTGTTTGGTTGCCGACGTTTCGAGGACTGCCTCCGCCATAGCCCTGAAGATGATGACGGAGGCAGTCATCGAAACGTCGGCAACCAAATATCTGGCCTAGGGGAAGATCCGAGAAGACTTCAACAACAAGAAAACACGAGGTTTCGCAGGACAAAAAGGTTCCGCTTTGAAACATGGCGAACTACACTGAGTTTAGAAATGGAAGTCAGATCCGAAACCTGTAAGGATTTAATAACCTTCTGCCTGAAAAATGGGAGGTTCAAAGAACTGGAGAGACTCGGCATCACGCCCCAAGAAGACCACTGATCATAGTGGTAACAAAAAGGACAGGGGGAGAAGAAATGAATTAAGAGATAAAAGAAGACCTCGGCGAAAGGAGAAGACAAGGGCCGAAGAAAGAAGAAGCAGTCACAAAAGAATAATGAAGACCTTGGAAAAAGGAGAAGAGCATGGTTGGAGAAAGAAATGAGAAGAAGACGACGAACGAAAGAAGAGAACGCGATAGCCTCATGTGGCATCTATCCGCGTAAAATCAGATGTATGCACAATTTAAATCGAAATTTCAATTGCATAAAGTCTCATGAATATAAAAAGTTAATTTACTATATGTATTAAAATTTAAAATCCAATGTATTGATAATAATACAGATTAAAGAGGGGTAAACGAGAGTATATACCCTCAGAAATAATGTAAAAAAAGGACAAAAAGGTAATTTTTCCCTTGAAAATACTTTGCCAGATGCTCAATCGTAGACTTAACGCAGAGTTGAGGCAATCGCGAGGGTAGTTTCTTTGGCAACAGATTCGCCCGTATTCCAACGGGTGTTTACAGATTTCACGACATGAAGATTCCCGTCACTTCGATCCGAAGACGATCGTTGGAATACGGGCGAAACTTTTGCCTAGAAAACGTACGCAGTGAAAACCCGCGAATGTAGGTTCATCATCAATTCATTTTCGCGCATTATTTCTCCTACTCAATGCAAAATTTCTTTCCCTCCACACCATTTTACCTACTCAGATTTATGAGAACTTGCGAAATACAAGAAGCAAACTAATTGGACAAATTCTGAGTCACAAGAGCCCCCTTAAGAAAGAGAACGGAAGGAAAATAGGGAAAATAACCATGAAAGACGGATGATAGAAAACCTCAAGAAAATTGAGGGGGTTAAATAGGGCATAATAAGGACTCGGTCAAGAGAAAAGAGATTGAAGAGGAAATCAGCAGCATATTTATCCAGGGATCAGCTGGTGATGATTGACAACTTCCAAATGAACCTGACTATTTGAATATGTCTCTAAATTTTAAGGAATCTCTTCACTCATCCATTCTTAACTTCTTACAGACGGTTTTTGTCATTAGCTTTCTCCTATTAACAAATGCTTTTTTCGCAACCGCAATTATTCCCCTAGTATTTTAAACATTATACACACACACAATTGTCACAAAAATCCAAAAGAGTGCAGGCAATCCAATATTATAGGGTACCAGAATGTACCAATGACATATATCCAATGTATTTACCCCGCGAATACAGGAACCGCCATTGCAAGAGACGTAGCAGGTATATGCAGAAAACCAACTCACCTGAAAACGTAGAAAATTGTATTAAAATAGGAATCACACATGAATTTGAACGATAATAACTAAACAATAATTAAAGATTAGCACTGAAGAACGACGCATTAAATATTCACGTCTATATTAATTCAAATTCATCACGAAAATAATAAAAATAGGAACATGTCATAAGCAGTCAAATATAGCAACTTTACCACAAAAATAAAGCGCAAAATGATAAGTCAATCTACTAAAGCGGACAACCATATCCACGGATGAATATTAAGTCATTAAAGTATTTTCTTCTACAAAATATATAGCCGAGCACAGAACGACAAACCTTGAGGAAGCGTGTAAACAGTAGGAAACATTCAAATATCACATAATCACTATCAACAACTTCCACAAAGGTTTAACTATACTTCTTTCTGCATCAAGAGAACTAACTAAGATTTTATCGGTAGTTATATCGGCATTAACCGCCTCCGGCTGAAACTTAGCAATCAATATTTTGCTCGAGATGCGAAAGAAAAATTTGGTTCCTGAAATTTTAATGTGTACAAGGTTAACAATCAAACAATTTTATTAGAACCCTTGACAGAATAAAACATGTTAACGTAAATAACTTATAAATTGAATGCATTAACTTATTGTAAACTGGGTATCGAATAAAACCACAAAACGCGAAGTATGAATTTAGTATCCGCAAATACAGCCAAGTTTATGCCCTGCCTCTCATCTAAGTTGAAGCTCAGAAGACGCAGAGGTGTACATTAATTGAATATAATTTATGCGATGCCACCTCCGTAAGCGTATTAATTTATACGACGCAGTTTTTTCCAAAGAAACGATTTCAAGCACTACCTCCCAGACCGATAATTTAGTCTCGATGAAAAGAGGAGATGAAACAATACGAAAGAAATTGTGCGACACCTTCAGCGAAAGAAAAAAAAGTTCCGACGCTTATTGCACACAGCATCTTCCCATCAAACGAAGGAGATGGAGAAAAAAAGATTCTCAATAAATGGGGCTCTGTCGAAGACGTCTCACGACCCATTTCCACTCCGCTTCACACAAGGCGCCTGGTGTGTGCGCCGTCGAAAGCGGAAGTTTTATTTTAAATGAATGTAATTGGAAAGACAGTATTTAAGGGGGTATTTAATAAGCAGCAGACGACCGAAAAATGCAATAAAAAACAACTCAATCGCTCTGCCTTGCGATGGACACGTTCTCCGAGGCATCGATTACACGATAGAGAAAAATTTGCCTTAAATTCAAACTAACTTCCGTTTCAAAAGAGTAATTCGTCCATGAATAAAAAAAACTAAACACGTTATCTACGGTATAATAATGTGTCAAACCATAAAATTGACCATAGAATGGATGTGCATGAATTCCATGAGCTTCGAGAGGAAATTCCAAGTTTACTACCGAAAACGTCAAAATGAGCCTGAAGATGAGGATCAGCTAGTAAAACCCAAGTGTTTGGTAAAACCAAATTTTAACTGTAATTCAAAAAGTTATGGGACCATCCTCTTCCTTTTTCATATTGCGTCCACCAAATAACCGGAGGAGTAATTTTCTAAACACCTGAATTAAAGAGAATACGTAAAATGGTACAAATCCAGCAAGATATGCAAGGCACACGGCTAAAATATTAAGAATTTCTATAAATAGTAAAGAATTTGAAGCTGATCAATGACCACTTACTAGGAAATTTCTGCGGATAATATGCGTGTGCGTTCAACAATAAACGCCGCATTGATGACCATACATAAGTATACAGAAAATTAAAATGAATATCGTTCAAACATAAGGAGAAAGAAAAGGATAGTTAAAACATAACATTGCTGATAAACGCAACGATGGCGAGAAGATGGAACGATGGCTGATTCCAAGTGAAAATAAATAAGTGAAAAACATCGACTGGAACGGGTCGACCTTTTTTTCACTTGGAATCGGCCTTTAGTCCAACTTTACCACCGTTGTGTTCGTCCATGTTATGTGTTACCTATCCCTTTCCTTCTATTTCTGTTTGAGCGATATATATTTGCACTTCGGCTGCGTTAGCGAGTGAATGAGCAATATTACCAAAACAATATACATACAAATAAAGAGTTACATAGGATGACTCTTCGGAAAATGTATCTTCATTGAAATCTAATCCTTGACCACAAGCTTAAGAAAACGTGATCAGATTAATAAGCATAGTCGGAGTAGAATCAGATAGGCGGTGGACAGTAGCTGATTGAATGCTACAATTCTCGCCAGTTTCCGAAACCTTGAAGGGACGGAATAACGGCAACCACATCCAAAGTTTTTCAATTTTATTTACAAAACCACACCTCATGAGTCACCATTCCTAGGTTCTACAACCCTAGCTAGGAACACTACAGATAAAAAGGAGTAGAGATTGTCAAAAATTCATTGAATCATAGCTGAAACACATGTGACCCTGAATTGCGACCTGAAACTGCGGTCACAAAGGCCAAGATGACCCGCCACGAAAAGCAGAAGTCGAAAAACGATGAAGTACAACCAACAAACAACGCACCGATTGACGGACTTCTGCGACCAACAAGAGGGAATTCTGGGCCAATGCGACTTTTAGAAAACTTTATCTTGAAAAAAAAATGATGGAGTCGTAGAAATAGACTCGAGAGGTGTTCACCATTGGAAAATCAAAAAATTACGCGAAAAAAACAATGAATGCTTGACGACCGTTTTTTCTTCCGAAGAAAAATACGGACGACGACGAGTTTCAACTTTCAAACAATACCGACGACGGCAACAAACTCGGACGAGAGAAGTGCTGAAAAAAATTTACCGGACATGGGGAATGAAAAACATCACGCGCCATTCTCGTTCATAGCCCCAAACAAATGGGAGCTGATCGCCGACTGATAAATGAACGAATCGGTAACTCCACTAAGAGACTAACAGGGAACAAAGAAAAATAGTGTGTGGCACAGGGTGATTCCACACCAGGCATGCAACGTTCGTTCAATTTCGAGATCGAAACACGCACTTTCCCCCGGCCCCTAGGCGATTACCAGAAAAGTCACGGGAACAATGCAATGCCAAACCAGAAACCAGGGGAGTGCTACGTAGCAATTCACTGGTTAACATACTACTACTGATTAGTATTACTAATAATTCATAGGTAGTAAGAGATACTAATTCATGGAAATGGGAGGACTGATGGAGAAAGTTCACGTTCTGAAACTTCGTCACACATTCTCGCCCGAGATCCTTTAGTTTTCCTCATTCCACCTCTCCCATTGGCTCCATACACCGACCAATATCCTTACCGTTGACTCACACACCATGGCAATGCCAAAACCACCGATTACGAATTGGCTAACGAATTAATTGAACAGTCAACATGTTACGAACGAGTAATTCGGGCAAAATAAAATTAAACAACTGGGTAAAGTGCGTATCACACGGCACCTGCTCCTGTGCATATTTGAGGATAGTAGTCCGCAAAAGAGCGCAGCAATATCGAGTGATACGAGATACGAAACCTGAACGCCGGCGATCAGTTTCATGCTCCCTTGGAAACTTGACTGCATTATATCATAGAGTAAGCATATACTCTATGATTATATCGAAAATGGCTTTCATCAAAACTACTGACTAATCACGCTCAATTTTATACACGCTGTATGATGTTCTGTATGATGTTCCTTGCACAGAATCATCATCAGAAGATACAAGGGAAAGGAGGGAGAAGAAGAAGAAAAAGAGGAAGAGGAGGAGGAAAACAGTGGTAAAAATAGGAACTTGGAACGTAAGGACCATGATGAGGGCCGGGAAGCTTGAAAATATTAAGCAGGAAATGGAAAAAGGAAAAATAGATGCTTTGGGATTGTGCGAGGTTAGATGGAAGGATAGCGGGGACTATTGGAGTGATAACTACAGGGTGATCTATAGTGGGGGAGATGAGAGTCAACGGGGGGTAGGCATGGTACTGAACACAAAATTGGGACTGAGGGTGGTAAACATTGAACAGGTGAACGACAGGATACTAGTGGTAGAAATAAAAGCACGGCCGACGAATTTCGTACTGGTCCAGGTATACATGCCTACGAGCAACCATAGGGAGGAAGAGGTGGAAGAGGTGTACGAGCAAGTAGAAGAAATAATTAGAGAAGTGCCGGGGAAGAAAAACCTGATAGTGATGGGTGACTGGAATGCAGTGGTGGGAGAAGGGAGCGACGGATTAGAAGTAGGAGGGTTTGGGCTAGGAAGAAGAAATGATCGCGGGGAAAAGGCAGTTGAATTTTGTAGAAGAAATAAATTAGTAGTGACAAACACTTGGTTTAAACATCACCCCAGGCGTAGGTACACATGGAAAATGCCGGGTGATACTGGGAGATACCAAATTGATTATATAATGGTGAGGCAGAGATTTAGGAACAGTGTAAAAAACTCTCGTAGATATCCAGGGGCGGATGCAGACTCGGATCATAACTTGGTGATGATAAAGTGTGAAGTTAGATTCAAAAGGCTTTGTAAAGGTAGGAAGAAAAAGAGGTGGAACCTTGAAGCATTAAAAGGGTTGAAAAGGAAGGAATACCAAGAGCTAGTAGAAAAGAACATAGGTGAAGAGAAGCGGATGGGAACCATAGAGAAGAGATGGGAGGTTATAAAAACAGGCATCGCAGGAGCGGCAGAGAAAACTATAGGAACGGTGGAAAAGAAGAGGGTTAAGAAGCAGTGGGTTACAGAAGAAATGATAAAGAAAATGGAGGAGAGAAGAATATGGAAAAACGTGAACACCGACGTAGGGAAGAGGAAGTACAAGGAATTGAATAATAAACTCAGGCGAGTGACCAATCGGGCAAAAGAAAACTGGTGGAAGGGACAATGTGAGGAAATGGAAAAGATGCAGGAGGAGGGGGAAGTGGGCGCTTTGTACGCCAAGGTGAAAATGTTATCGGGTGGTAAGAGAGGTCAAGCGATACCAAAGGTTAAGGACAAAACAGGAAAGATATTAATCGAACAGGAAGATATCCAAGAAAGGTGGAGAGAATACGTAGAGGAGCTATATTACAGCGAGAATAGACCCCTTAGCCTAGATCTAGAGGATGAAGGAACAATAGATAAGGATAGCCTCGGGCCAGAGTTACTTGAGAGTGAAATACAGAGGGCATTAAGAGAGATGAAGGGTAGAAAAGCCGTGGGAACCGATAACCTACCTTCGGAGCTACTGAAGAATCTAGGTAGTAGGGGGAGAAAATCGTTTTTCGAACTTATTCGCAGGATCTACGAGGAAGGAGTATGGCCAGAGGATTTCGTGAAAACAGTATTAATACCTATCCCGAAGAAGAAGAAAGCGTCAGAATGCGAGGAGTATAGAACAATCAGTTTAATTTCGCACGCAGCAAAAGTGTTGCTTAAAATACTAAATAGAAGATTGGAGAGCAGAGCAAAGTGCTATTTAGGCGATGACCAATTTGGGTTTAGGAAGGGGAAGGGAACCAGAGATGCGATTGCGGTAATGAGGACACTTATAGATAGTATAGAGCATAATCAGGATGTTTTCGCTTGTTTTGTAGATTTCGAAAAGGCGTTTGACAGATTAAACTGGGAGAAACTAATGCAGATACTGGGGAAAATAGGAATAGACTGGCGCGATAGGAGACTCATCCGAAACTTATATATGGGGCAGAGGGCTCAGGTAAGGGTAGCGGACGGTGAATCAGGGTGGGCAGTTATAGGTCGCGGGGTGCGGCAAGGGTGCCCGTTGTCGCCTTTACTTTTTAACATCTATGCTGAGGAAATGGTAAGAGAGGCATGTGATGAGCTAGATGTGGGAATGAAAGTAGGAGGCCAGTGGATAAAGTCGGTTAGATTCGCAGACGACCAGACGTTGGTGAGTCGGTCATCGAAAGGACTTCAAACTTTAGTAGATGCACTGGAAAAGCAGTGTGAGAAATACGGAATGAAGATAAATAATAGGAAAACAAGAGTAATGAGATTCTGTAGGACAAAGAAAGCGAAGCTGGTGATAAGAGTAGGAGGTCACAAACTGGAGCAAGTAGAACAATTTAATTACTTGGGTAGTACGCTAAAAGAAAGAGGACATAGTAGCAAAGACATTAGGAGGAGAATAGCGCTAGCGAAGGAAGCGTTCAATAATAGAAGGGAGCTGATGACGGGGACTTCAAGTAAGGATGTAAAAAAGAGGCTAGTAAAGAGCTTGATATGGAGTGTGGCGTTGTATGGGGCGGAAACGTGGACCTTGAGAAAGGAAGACGAAAATAGGCTGAAGGCTTTTGAGATGTGGGTGTGGAGGAGGATGGAGAAGGTGCGTTGGACGGAAAGGAAGACAAACGAGGAAGTGCTTGACATGGTGGGCGAGGAGAGGAAAATTATAGATGAGATTAGGGGAAGACAGGGTAGGTGGCTGGAAGGGGTAATGAGGGACGATGGTTTGCTGAAGGCCGTGATAGAGGGAAGGATGTTGGGTAAGCGGGGAAGGGGACGGAAGAGAATCGGTTTTATGGACGGGATGAAGAAAGGTAGGACTTATGCTGAGATGAAGAAAGAAATACTAGAGGTAGAAAGGCCACGGCACGTGTAAGAGTTCGTTGGATATTCTCTGACTTTCATCACAACCTACCTCTAACCGGTAGATTACTGTAATGAGGTATGATGTTCATCTACTATGTTCAGGAGATGCTATTGCTCCGCGCTTGCCCAAGTTCAATGACCGTGTAAATACCACTGCTTGAAGAATAATAGGCTCCGTCCTACGTACATGGCGCTAGAAAGGTATCAGGAAGAAGCACCCAGGGTCATGAACATGGGAAGGTAACGTGTGATACATGCTTAATATTCCAAGTTTAATGATGTATAACTTTGAATTTTACCAATTTATTGCATTTGGAATACTACGGCAAGAAAAACATCACGTTACAAATAGTACATAGACAAATGGTTTCTCTGAACGCAAAATGTATACGCTAGCAACACTAATACAATACCCTGAGTAGAATAAGGATTGTTAAGAGCGATAAACTACAGAAGTGTGAAACTAAGCAAGTGAAAAATATTTGTTTAACAGCCATTAAAAATACTGCTTTCAATGTAAAATGCCTTGGACATTGAAAAAATATCTCCTATATCATTAAAAATGAGTAGTTAACAACAAATTAGTACCTACTCGAGCTCGCTTACTAAATATTTCCCCTTCTATCATTGCCTATCTCTACCTCCATCCTCCTATTTACGTAAACACAAAAGCTTCTTAAAATAAATCTGAAGAATGTCTATAAATTAACTGCATCATTATCACAACATTATGGCGCATGATTTATAATTCCATGGGAAACGCCATAAAATGATATATATATATATATAACACTTTTCGTATCTAGAACGTGCTTTTTTTCTCTACACCTTGAGAAGCTTAAGTCCCATAAATTATAAATGAAAACTAATTCATTGGTATGATATGCACGGCTTGTTTAGAAGGGTAGGCCTTAAAAATATAAGGAAGGAAACATTAATTCATTGGAAAGACATTTTATCTAAGTTCGCATCGATAGCTGGTGTTCAGGACACAGTCCTCCGGAATTTGAACGTTCGTGTCCTTCACCTTCCACTCTTCAAAGCCAATCTGACTCCGGAAGCTCATTGGTATTCACAATATAGTTCTCTTGCGTAACGAATATCAACCGATGGAATCTAAAATTTGTCCGACCAACGAATAGTGAAATCATGAAACCAGCATGAAAATCGAACCGGGCTTGAGGTGGTTGTCGATTTATTGTAAAGTACAGTTGTGCGTGAAATTTTGCATACATGTTCTTATTGGCTAATGTTGGGATATCTATAGATTTAAGAGAAAAAATTGCATTTACCGACTTGGATTTCGGCAATTCAATGCTATTTTACACACAGCCTTATGGCACACGAGATGTGTTTCATAATAATTCGATAACATATGTATACATTTTATTCTAAACGCGAAATAATACATTACATTATTTGATAACGGTTTCCAACAAATTTCGTCTCACGCCGCGCCGCCAAGTCAAAGATTCGAAAAGTGTGTTTATATATAATTTTCAGGGGTCGTGGTGACCTATTGGATAGAGCGCTAAGCTGAGCTACTTTGAATATTAAACACCTTTTTATTTTCGACAATGGTTTCGAAAATTATTGTCATTATCAAGCCACATGAGCTGGGGATCGCAGTTATTATATACAACAAATCAGAGGACTGGGAAGGGGAGAAGGTTTATTACAAGTAGGGGTAGGAAAGATAGTAAAATTTTCTATCTTTCCTCGCTCCAAATTGTAACAAACCTCCCCCCCCAGTCCTCTGAGTTATGTGTATAAAAACTGCGAACGCAAGCTATTTTACCTTGATAGTGACAATAATCTTCGAAACCATGGTCGGGAATAAATAAGTGTAGTATACTAACAATAAGAACAAATTCATTTCAACTAGCAAGTGATTTCCATGAATTAACACCAGAAATGAAGAGCAAAATAAGTAATTCCATACCATCAGCCAAAGATAGAACCTAATGCAATCATTGGTATGGCGGTGGATTATGCTCTCGCTCGGCCTCGTCAATATGCCATCAGTTGCAAATAAATCTTCATTAAATGAGTAAACTCTTCTCGGGCTCTCCACCGGTTTAAACTGTTCATCATTGCCGACGTTTCGAGAGTACACTCGTCACTCATTCTCAAGGCAAGAATGTCGCAAATCTTAAATTTCAGCCACATATATACTAAGGCTAGGTCTTTTTTGATTGGTTGGAAGCCGATTGTTGACTCCGGAGACCGTCATTATCCTTTTTAAATTTTCATTAAACTTTAAAGGATATTAAAAGTTCGCTAGTTAAGATATTTAAATCTAGAATTTGGGGTAAGAGGATGCGAGTGCTAAATGGAGGATCAATAAGTGTGAAAGAAACCTCGAGTCAGGAAAAAATAATCAAAGAAGATAAGGTCAGGATTTTGTTAAATATAATATTCAAAGATGACTAAAAAGATATTCGAGGATAATTATTGAGGTAGTAGAATGATAAATGCCAGCACGCAGAGGAGAATTTAGGGCCAGGAAGGAGATAGAGGAAGAGAAAAGAAGTTTTGGATATCATGAAGGGGTTACATAGTGATTGGGAGCTGTATACGACAATGCAACATTACGGTATAAAGTTTCAATGCCGAGCGAAAATACTTCTAACTTCCACGATGCGGATTAATGATTTTCTTCAGGTCGAGTGAAGACTGCATTCTACTAGAAGAATCACCAAATTAACGGCCAGGATCACAAGCTTGTAATTCAGGAAGCACTTAATTTAAACATATATTTGGGCATGCTCTTGCCTGTGCAAGAACATCTGCAGAGCAAAGAAGATTGAAAACAATATAAATGAGGTTTTATGGAAGAATGATGAAGACCAAATGGATGGAGAGAAGCACCAACGAGTAAGAGAGGAAAGAGATCGTGAACACTCGATGCGGGAGACGAGACAGACTTACCAGACAAACTTCTCCAACACAACAGCCGCTTACAAACATTAATGGTAAGAGATATGAATGGGAAGAATTCCTGAGGAAATCCATAGATGGATCACATCAGGCAAATAATGAAGAACGTGAAACTGAATATTATCTACGAGTGAAGTTGTTAGCAGATATGAGAGTAGAGTGGAGAGCAGCAGAAAACCAATCTTTGAAGTGATAGCAGCTTATGATGACGATGATGACAGTCCGAAACCTCACATTCCCGCCGCAGGTTAACTGCGTTCAGTATATTGAGTAAGAAGGAAGAATAGGCAATTTCCACTCTTATTATTTTTTAACCGACTATGGTTTCCTGGTACCTTGACAATGGTACATAGTGCCGGAACTGTGGTCAGCAAAAATTCGAAGTACCTTGCTACTGGTCCGTAGTGCCGAAACCTTGGTCGGTTAAAAATCACGGTACCTTGATAATGGTACGCAGTGCTGGAGCCATGGTTGGTTAAAACTCAAGGTACCTTGATAATGGTACGTAGTGCCGAAACAATTGTCGGTTAAAAGTCAAGGTACATACTTTGATAATAGTACGCAGCGCTGGAACTATGGTCGGTTAAAAATCAAGGTACCTTGATAATGGGACGTAGTGCCGAAACCAGGGTGTGTTAAAAATTAATAAGTGTGGAAATAACCGAGTCTTTCTTCTCACTCAACATGTAGAACGCTAAACACTTCACCGAGTGACACCTGCGACATTATCTGGTGCAGGTTAACTGCGGCAATTTTGCAAATGCTCCGCCACAGTCATGTGACTCGAGCAACTTAGGATGTAGAGTGTTTCAGAAAGTTCACAGCGGTAAATACATTTTACGGTTGGCAACGCCGACGCCCTCCCACGCGCGGCAACACCACGCGCAGGCGCACAATACCGAACGGCCCGAAGCGCGCGACGAGGCGGCAAGAGCCGCAGCGATGATTTGCATGCAAAATTAATCCAAAAGGGGGTGAATGGGAGATGGGGGCGGGAGGAGGGAAAGGGATATTACTTCGATGGGCCGCCGCCGTGGAGGGAGAGTTTTGGGAATTGCAAACGTGGGGTATATCGAAGGATTCATCTAAATCTAGGAAATATCGTACTAGCCACCTCCAGGGTGTGTGGCATGGGGTGATTCTTAACCAAGCATGCAGTGCACGTCCCAGTTCGTTCGAACCTCGCACGCTCCCCTGGCTACTAGACGAGGACCAGAAAGCAGTCAGGAGAACAATGCTAGGCCAGACAAGACACCAAGGAACTGCTAGGTTGACAAACATGCTAACATGCAATACAAGGGTTAAACTACTAATTAATGATATTACTAATACTTTTATTTCATGGATACTACGAGATATTAATTCGTGTAGAAAAGAAAATCACGTGAGGTATTTCGAGCACGATGTGAGGATAGTAACAGGGGTAAGTTATTATTATTAAATAGGGGTAAGTTAAGCATAAAATACTGAAAAAAGTTAAATAAAATAAATATGGCTACAATTCCTAACCACCAGCATTTATGAAGACTTCGGTCATAGCTATTGAGGTCCATAGTCAAGTGTGGAAAAAATAAATTTTAAACCCGTCGGTATTGCAATCTCTCTAATTTCATGCGTGTGGTCGCACATAAGGAAAGAAGAGGAAAGAATGCGACTGGGCACGTGAAAAGGTGACGCGTGTGGATACACTTCAAAAGAGACGAATGAAAGATGAAAGCAATGAACCGAAGAATGAACATTTAATGGGATTAATCCCTGGAAACGACATCTCGCTTGGGTCAGGAGTGTCACAAATGGGCAAGGTCGTTGACGATAGATAATTGGGTGTGAGGTAGCTAGAGTACTGGCTTCCCATCACGAATGACTCGAGTTCGAATCCCGGCAGAAGCAGAGATTTTTACATGGAATTCCGATCCTTAAATGGGTACTATGTGAATAGCACTTCAAGTGCAATAACTCCGTCTGCCTGATGGGACGTTTAACTTTGGACCCTCCGGCGCATTTCGTTGAGGGCAGACAAACGCCGACGCGGGGTTTTTCTCCATATCTCCTCTTTTCCCCACGTCATCCTTCCCCTACCAACTTACCCAGCGATTCTCAATGGCCCAAATGACCTCATTTGTCGTTCGCCTACCAAAATAACTAAACAGCCGATAAATTAATTAAAAGAAACGGCTATAAGCTATGCTTTACTACAGCGCAGCGAATACAGGATATACAATGCATTAATATAGGGTGATATGTGACCTATTAATGTAGTTGTAGTAGTTAAGGTGGTTGGAGAGATTTTTGTTTATGCACAGATTTGCGTGAAACTTTGCATACGCGTTGTAAAAAGCATTATCTATAGATAAAAGTGAACAAAATTGCATCATACCGATTTGATTTCTTGGCAATTCAATGCTATTTACACACGTAGCCTTATGGCACATGGCATACCTATATTTAATAAAAATTCGATTTCATATGAACAGATTTACTTGTAAAAGCGAAATAATACATTTATAATTATTATAATAATTGTTTCTAACAAATATCTAAGGGTCACGCCGAGTCCATATTCGAAAATAAACATATTTCTATATACATAATTTCGTCTAAATTTCGAATACCGAGCCGAAAACTCTTAGTCATAACATGTTTTAAATGAGGAATAAATTAAAAATATAATTATTATACCATTTCCATCACTGCCTGTATGGTGCCTTCCAACGCATCAACAGATGCAATTAAATGAATTAAGGTCCAAGAATATTTTTCGACTTATTGTTAGTTAAATCATAATTAAAATGTGCACTCAATGACCCACGATTACCACTCCAGCCACCTAAATAGGGGAGGCCTTCGGAAAATTGAACTCATTGTGGCGGAAACTTAGGTCACTCACCAAGGATAGAAGTACGCACCTAATAAATGAAATTCGCCATGAAAAAATCAATTCAATGGACCGGGATTCGGATTTCTGCGGGGAGTTCACGGAAATTCGCCTTGAACTAAGATTGCTTAGGGTATCACACCTGACCGGAAATCGAGAGATCCAGGTTCGAATCCCGGTCAAACCGAATTATTTTTTCCAGGTGAACTTCATCCAGGTGTATACCTTTGCATCCGTGCGCGTGACTGCGTATCACGTCATTTGCAATTTTCGCAGTGATTTAGATATACGGAATATTTACCCCGTTGTTTCGGGCGTGACTCCGTGGAATTTGCTTAACATTGTAAATGAAAAGTATAACTTAGTTATTCCACATAAATTTATATGGAATAACTAAGTTCTACTTTTCATTTACACGGAATATTAACATATTGTTACGGAATCCTTTTTCGGAAATAAAAACTCGGCAGTAGCTCTTAACTAATACGTTAAATGGATCAACTGCTACAGTCCCATCAAACAGACAGGGGCGATCGCCAAATGGCACGCAAATATGGATCTCTGAAAAATCTTCCCCAACGCCGGTATTCGAACCCCGCAGTGGTTGATGCGAAGCCAAAGCTCTAACCACCACCACAACCCGACTCCCCGACCTATGAATGAACAGCGTGAAAGACGTGATTTACCGACCTTGTTAACATACAGAGCAAGCCCAAATTCAATCTAACCAAAAGGCGTACATTTGAGCACCGTCACGCAGCTGATAAATGGTTAACGTTCAAACGATACACCAAAACAATAAATATTCCATAAATCGCAATTTTGGGGGATCAACTTTGGAATATGAAGGATCTGAGGAAAAGGGTATATTCCCATCAAAGTAAACTTCAATGGCGTGGAAGTTTACTTCGAGGGATTCCCTAGACATTCTTAAATAAATAAACTTAGCATATTCCACACTTTTTAATCTCAGCTCCAACCGGTTTCAACGCTCTCGCGTCATTTTCAAAGGGGATCACATTTTTCTCTGAGACGAGCTCTTATTTATTTGATCGAAGATAAGATAAAGAGGAGGTTAAGACGTGAAAATGACGGGAGGGTGTTGAAAATTGTGACCATCTGGGATGCGAATAAAATATCTATTTATTAAAGAATGGAAAGAGGCGTTGTTCATTAGAGTCGCTCGGTACACATTGCGGTATTTAATTGTTCACTGGAATAGGGGTAGAAATGCTATTGAAAAATTCAGATTTTCGCAATAAAGCTTCGTTGATGACAGCCTCTAAACAAGGAATGAATACAATAGATGCTCTCCTCGAAAATCATTTGAAATCTCAATTTAAATAACGCTCACCGCGGCCACTTTGTACGAACATGAGTGGACAAAGCAGGGTAAGGAGATTAACCAGGAGCGACGCAGAAAGGCAAAAACGACACAACAGCAAACATTCACCTTCTGACTAGAGCCCATAACCGTGACGACGACACTCGTTCGACGCTTTCCGAGGGTAAAAGGCCTTCGTCAAGACGCCGGCAACGAAGTGAGAGGCACAGCAACACTGCGAAAATGCAGAGGGGCGAAAGGAGAAATCATCGTAGGCGTTAAATTAGCATGTTTCAAAGGGCAGGACATGACGATGCAAGAAAAGAGCGCCGAGTGAAAAGGTGGAGAAAGACTTAGGAAACGCTTGGGAACAGAATATTTGAAAAGAAGCGAGGAGTGAAAAAAATGAGGATCAGACGGCGAGACGAGAAATGAGGTGAAAGATGGAATGCAACGTGGAGTAAAACTGAAAATACTGGGAGATTTCTTTCAGATAACGCGGAAAAACGAGCGTAAAGGACAATAGACTATGGGAACAGTAAATGCTTCTTAAACTAAATACCCAATTTGATTCCTTAAAAAGCATTTCTACTCCTCGGTTAATTCTTTGAACTTTTGGGCAGATGAATGCCTGAGATTTTTTTAAAAGAATTTGCTGGACTCATAATAAATTTTTAACGATGAAAATTTCAGAAGAGGCTTGAAGTTTTAAGATCGGAGGTAATACCGGCGAATACTTAGGATTGCGAAGGATGCTTGAGGACTGAGTTTCCCATTACTTGAAAATGCGCTCCTGTATCACGGAAACAGTCTTAAAATTGATCGAAGACAATGAAAGTAGGAAGTAATTGCATGATACAATAACGTTCATTATGTATGTATAAACAATGTAAACAAACACAATAGCTTCCGCGTATACGCATATCATTAATGAAAACGGAGAATTAGATGGTCTGAAAGGGCTCATCCGAGACTTTCAGTACCCAATTTGGTGTGTGCTGAATTGATTAAGACTTACAGCGCTGAAACAAGCGTCGTGTGAAACGCCCTTAACATTAAAAGCAAAACTAGTTAATTAATTAAAATTGAAAGATCATTCGTTGATATCACATAATAGCCAGAAAGTCGCAGATCGTTATGATGTTGACATCAACAGTGTACGCTTATTTCTTTATTAGCGCGGCGAAAGAATTAGCGTGTAGACATTGCGTGAATACACATGCGGACAAGAAAACCCACCAGCTTCCAGCAGCGGAAGCATTTCTGGCAGGTGGATATTTGGAACCGCGTACGCATGAGTTGATACAGTAAACCACCGAGCGACCCAAAAACTTTCGGGGAAAAACGAACCCATGCCAATGATGGCCCGAGCAACTTCAGGGCCGCGGCGACCCAAAACTCTCAGATTCGCCCATCAACTCTGACCGCAGGAATTTAGCCGAAATTCCCGAACTAAAACGCAGTTAACCTCCTCTTCTCTCCACTCGCGTAATAAGTAATGTCACGAAATTCGGAAGGCAAAGCCGAAAACATTTCCGACCACACGAATGGCGGAGAGGCGGCGAGCGGCGAGAAAAGCAACTTTTGAGCGAAAATCCAAAATCTGAATGAGGATACAACAGGAAACGGATGATGAAGTTGGAAGAATAACAGCAACTACCACGGTGACATCGAAAAAATCTCATTGTTAACTTACATCATAAGCGAAAAAGTCATTTCATCTTCTTTCTCGGTATTACCTCACGGAAATCTAAAAGGTAAGGTCACCCTGATGAATCACCCAGAAGACATCTCGTATTACCGCAGTTTTCTGCGCCACCCAATTACCCGAACCAATATTTATCAGAAGTCGTTCTTAATCAGTGCCTCCAAATTTCAGAACCCTCTGCCCAAAAACTTTAAATAATTACAAATCAAAAATAAAAACAGAGTTCGATACATACATTTAAAAATATATTATACATGCACTCAAATCAATGCAGAGTAGCGTTAGCATTTCACATGTAATTTCATAGGAGCGTAATTTCATTAGAGCGTTTCCTTTTTACATGTAAACGGCTGGTGCCCTAACACCCCCCGCCACACGCCTATTGAGGTGGCTTGCGGGGTAGTATGTAGATGTAGATGTACCTACCACTTTACAGCCTGTTAACACAAATTTTTATCCATCTCTGTAACCATACTTTTATATCTTGTACATATATTTATGATCATATTGTATTTTACCATTTCATCAAGTAAAATTTAATTTGCAATATCATTTGCTCCATGCGTGATGCACAGAACATAATAAATCAACATTTTATTTATTATATTCCCAAAAATGAGAAAAAAGGCGAGTTAAATTATAATAATGTTGTAACCTAACGCCCGGTAAATATATAAATAAGATAACAATGCGTAGTTAGGGGAAAATAAATAAGTAAATAGTAGCGAAAAACCAAACAGGGCAACAAAGGTCGTAACTAGAGACGCGAGGAGAGTGAGATATATGGTGGAAGCAGAAAGGAGTTCGAACGAGTAAAAGGCGAAAAGGAGAAGGAAACAAGGGAATAAAAGTGTGTGAAAAAGTGTCGGATTGTCAAAAAGTGACGGGAAGAGTTTTAGGGGCGGTTCTAAGTAAGGAAAGCTGAAAGAAGCCGAGAGGAAGGACGAAACGGAGGGAATCACGGCGGTAGCGGCAGACGCAAGGCGGGCCGGAGAAACAGATCTCCGCTAGGACCACGAGAGTTGGGAAATAAAGAACTGGATAACGATAAGTGCAACATAAAAATTTAATTGTATTCATTGATAAATAGCAAGAGATTTTGAACATTCTGTAAATTGGGCCCAATCGACCTTTATAAAATTAAAAGATAATTTTTTAAGCATAAGTGTTGTCTGCATGTTGTTTATATATGATAATAAGTGAAATAATATCAAAGGAAACACCAACCAGAGAAGGTGAGGGTTACAATGTATCTAACTTCGTGCAATAAAGAAAAACCAAAGATTCCGATAAAGTGAGATTTACGGATACAAAATGGAATGGTCACCGTGACTGACGCAGGTGAACAACATCTATAACAGAATGTGCCATTAAAAACTTGACGAAACCAAGCAATTTCCGCAAAACCAGGAAATAATATTTAATTTTGGTGGCTGAAACAGGTGAAAGCGAATCAACGAAGTCCTGGTAGAAGACCCGAGAAGACTTCACTAAGGGCATACGTTGGGAAAGAACCAAATCCTACAAAAGCGAATCAGTTTGACTATGCGGATAAATTATTTGACGAAGTACACGCAAGGGAGAAAAGGGGTTTTAAAGGAAGACTTCTGAAAGAAGAAACAATTAATTGCAAAGATATTTTGCCTATCATATATTATGTATCATCATTCCGTCAGAGGTTTATTTTATAATCTCCTCTTCATTATAAATACTGGATAATCCAAAATTAGTTCTAGAAAAAAACCTACTCTTCCAGTCATTCTCAACTATATGTTTATCTAGTTTAATCCAATTAATATAGACCCACTCAATCAAATTCATTACTTTTGGCAGACAATGGGAAGATCGACTAATCAATTATCGTTACGTGAGAATTTGCAAATATATTTTCAAAAAGATTAAATCGTATTTTACCCGGATTAGTTTTAATACGACGCACAAAGTTCCTCTATGGTAATAATAACAGCGAAAGGGATATTTCGCTCTCTAACTTTGAGAAAGCACCTGGAAACCGATAGAAATAAAGGGAGAAGGGAGCGTGGATGCTGTCACTTGGGCGAGATAGTCACTAAATACTGATGGCAATGAATTATTATTATCAGGGTGATCTACAGGTTAAGGAGGTTCAAATGGGAGAGAGTGAAAAATTCTCTAAAGTTTTTACAGGAGCAGGTCTCTATATTTTTAAATGAATTCTTTTTTCATCTCATCGTACGTCCTACCTCTCTCCATCTCGTCCATAAAACTATACTTATTTTGCCCTACTTCGTTTACCCAGCATCCTTCCCTCAATCTCGGCCGTCAACATCCCTTCGCCTCTCATTACCTCTTCCAACTACCTACTCTGCCTTCTTCTAATCTCCTACAAGAGTTTCCTCTCCTCAACCACCGACGAAGCACTTCTCGTTTTTATTCCTTTCCGTCCACCGAACTTTCTACATCCCCCTCCATACCCACATTTCAAACGCCTGAAGCTTATTCTCGTCCTTTTTTCTCAGAGTCCACGTTTCTGCACCATGCTACACTAAACCCATATTAAACGCTTTGCCAGCCTTTTCCTTACATCCTTACACGAGGTCCACGTCATAAGCTCCTTCCTATTGCTGATCGTGTAATGAATAATAATCGCCAAAATGCATCGCGTGAGTGGATAAATTAAGGTGGTTGGAGCGTTTTTTGTTTCTGTACAAATTTGCCTAAAGCTTTGCACGTGTTCTCATTAATAATAACTATAGGTAAAAGTGAAAATATTTGAATCATACTGGATTGGTTTTTTGGCAATGCAATGCTATTTTAACACGTAGCCTTATGGTACATGACATATATTTCGCAAAAATTCGATTGCATACAAACAGATTCTCTTCTAAACAATATATTTCTAATTATTATAATTGCTGCTAACAAATATCAAGATATTACGCCGAGTCCTGTGCTCGAAAGTAACATAATTCAATACAACGTTATCCAAACTTCGAATATCAAGCCGAAAACTCTAGTCATAACAGGTTTTAATTAAGGAAATGTGGTACGAGGATTTTTTCGACTCAATTAAAATATTACAAAAAGTGCACTCAATGACCTACGATTACCACCACAGCCACCTTTAAACGAAGGTGGAATATGATATGTGAAACACAAGGCGTACAAAAAGCCCTGGTGACGGCGACGGCCGCGAGGGAGGATGAGACATTGGAAAGAGAAGAGATTGACGAAATGACAAAAGGAAGACATTAAGGGGGGAAAGAGGTGGAGAGCCATGAAGTAAAACGGAGAAAGGGGTGGAAACAACACACGATCGGAATGGAAATGACGCCTCAAGGCGACGAAAAGAGGGGAAAGAGGGGTTTGGAGGGTAGGGGTAAAGAAGGATAAGGGTATGAGGGTAGGGGTAAAGAAGGATAAGGGTATGAGGGTAGGGAGAAAGGCATCGAGTGTAGTCATTTGTTTACAGTGACGTCACCCTCGATCCCCTAACTCACACCCCCCGGCCGATCTTTCATGAGGAAATGGCGGAAACGTAAATGGATTTTGAGCCGGGGAAAGAGTGAGGGAGCAGCAGAGAGAAACGGGGGATTTCGGAGAGAATGGGGGAGATAATGACTGGATGGCGTTGAGAAGTGGAAAAACAAAAGAGGCACGGAAGGAAAAGGACGGAAACGGATGAGACGAGGAAGCGGGCGACGGCACATATCCCACACAGGATTTTTTTTAAACATCACACCAAAAATTAAAATTGTGATTACCTTTGTCACCAAATGAATTGACGAGTGGGAAGAAATTTTGACGAAAGGTTATATTAAATAAAACTAGGGTATTATTCCCACAACAGGTATACCTTAAGGAACACCTAATGCTATACATACGTCATCCTCATTTTGTCAAACATTTGAAGCAATTTAATTTATTCTCACTCTCGAGAAGAATGCTGGAAGGATAAAAGACATAAGGGACTTTATGGGGGAAGATAAAATGACATGTTATAAAGGAATAAAATGGATGGGTGAATGGAGAATAAGGCAATGAGCTGCAGCAAAGCAATTTTCGGAATGATGACAGCTGATGATGAATCATTTCGGTAGGATCAAAAGACTTAAGGAGAGAGAATGGGAAAATCACATTTCGTCCAAGGCGTACATACTTCAACATGCAACGTTTTTCACTACCTTCCCTCATGTTCACATTCGGACCCTGTGACTTTTCCCCTCATCTCCAGCAAGGCGTTGGCCGATGTCGTGAGGCCGGTATAATGGCTGGAAAATGTATAGTACCCACAAACTTTTCCAATTTTTGTACAGGCGACACCCGTGACCCCACATCATATTTCACGGACGTGGAATAATCAATGACGGAATAACGAATATTCCCCCCCCCCCAACCCCTCCGCATCCGGCTGGTGGGACAAACGTGTATACTGTATATCCATCCGAATCCATTCCGAATAATGTCCGACCGTTGCTCCCCAACGTAATTCTTCAAAGACGCCATCAAGATTACGCACCGGGTGAAATGGTCATTCGGAGAGATCGGAAGTTTCCTTTGCGGCATGGCTGAGTCCGAAAAGGTGGACCTCATGAGATTCTTCACCGCATGCTGTAACCTCGCACGATCGCATTCAGTAACATGATCGAAATAGATAAATCAATTATAACCAAACCATATTAATTAACAAAATAAATAATTGTACTAAGGACGTCAAACCATAAGAAAATTTCACTAGAATAACTGATGTCCCACGATTTCACGTCACCAAGAAGACCCTTAAAAGCTCAACTCCATTATTTGGTTACCTAATTTTGAAAAGAAACTTAAGGGTGAATGATGTGGAAGAGACTCTAAAGTGGGGGAATATTAGGAGTCTTGAAAATAGGAGAGCGAGTATGAAGCAATGCATGAGTGTAAAAGAAGCGAAAGAAGCATGCAAGGATAGGTCATTATAGAGGAAATTATTGAAAGAATGCCAGTTTTCTAAGTCTAACAGCAATGACTAAGTTCTTTGACTTTGCCTACATCGAAAGGGAATGGCGTGATGAGTATGCATGTATGTATGTAAGTTAAGACTGTCGCGAGAGCATACTTATCTCTTCAGGGTAGTTATCATTTCAAATGGGTAAATTATAGGCATCTTATAGAACAATGGACAAACTCCCGAAGTATTCATTCACACTTGTTTATTAACAGACCGACGCAGACGTCAAAAGACTATGTTCACTTTATATTCAAGGTTAGAGGTATTTAAAATGACAATTATCAGTTGAAACCTGGATCGGAAAATAAAAATTTGTGGAAAAAATCCACGCAAGTTTGAATTTTTTAACGAACTGTGTCCGCCAAGTTAAACGTACAGCAATATAATATTAAAGATCACAAGGACTCAAAAGAAGAAAATTTCAGCCAATTTAATGATCATTAATATTCCTTTTTATAAAATAAAATTAAAAATATAAAGAAGATTGCTAAAGATTCAACTAAGAAATTGACTACACTCATTGCGTAACAAGGATCATTACAAAGAAATGTATAAAGAAGTAAAATATTGTCCAAATTATGGACATTGAAATTCTAAATCGGTGATGAATTGCATTTAAATTACCTTGTCCAAGGTTAACCGGTATTTTAAGATAGCTCAAAACTATAACACTACCATCATATCTATAACCCCGCAACCATTTTTCCATTATATCCGAAGGTAAATGATGCCGTAAAAATTTGACGCCAGCGGGTAATATGAGAGAGAGTAGATAAACGACAACTTCAGCGTCTAATATTACGTCTTCATGTCTCTACATACAACACTGAGGAGAGAACATCATCACAGTATAGAAACGTCACAAAAACTAACAGGCTAAGAGTGAAATTATCTTCCTCCAAATTTTAAATTACCAGCTCATTAGTTTAAAGACACAACAGAACTAAACACCAGGATATCGCTACGATTCCCGAAATATAAGGCGTTACTGATAAGATATGGCTAAGGACAAATTAAAACAAAAGGAAGTCTGTTATGATTGAACTAGTGAAGAAAATAAAATTAAAAGGAAACGGTAGATAACGGAGAAAAAAATCTGTTGCCATTAAGCCCCAGGAAAATGGTTTTCTTAATCATGTTCATAAAAACATCCGTCCTCTTGGACGGGCGTCCTTTGTGAATAGAATGATACAATATATATGTATTTTTTAAAGTAGTAGTACTGCCACCATGGGCGCAGTTTTGCCTTCTGAGGTAGCTCCGGAAGCTGAGGAAGCTACTCTTCATCAAATGAAATACCGCAGCACTACTTCCTGGCCAGGAGCCAAAGAAAGCGCAGCTACTTCAGCGTAACTGGTACATTTCAAACATATTAAATAAAAAAGTTTATAAGAGGGAGTGGGAAAAGAGAGAAGCACGAAAGGATAGCCACTTAGAAAAGGGGTGATTCTGCTCTCCTTAGTCCTATTTTCCGTTTCCCAACGGTAAAGGATGACAACTACGTATAGCAAAAAGTATTTTTGTCGGAAAAATTAATAAAGGATCTGTGGGATCAAAAACAGCTAAGAACGCAACCATAGCGGCACTACTCCTGCTTTCTCTACAGAACAACGAACAAAAATCACCAAGACACCGTGTGGTCTATACCAAAGGGTGTGGACCACACGGTTTTGGTAACGAAACCAATATTTTTCCTTTGAATTTCATTCGAAAATTGTTTTATATTCACATTTAATCTATCTGTTTTTGGCTATTCTAATTCTCGAGGCGAATACTAGATGAAGCATAGAGAGAGAAATAATATCTTATTTCACTTTTTACAAAAAGAACTTAACAAAGAAATATACCCAGGATGGAGATCAGAACGCAAAATTAGATATAATACTCGCCTCCATGTATCGAAAACCCACAAGCATCGAGGAGCGGACAAACCGGATATAACCCCGCACCCAGAAGTCACGGGACCGAGTTCAACACGCACGGATCTCGACATTCGTACCGATTAGCATTCCTATAATCCGACCAATCGCTAATTCAGAGGCTTCTTGAAATTTAGGACAGATAAAAGTTCTCCTGAAAGCTCAACTACGGTAAACAAATGAACGATGGTAACGTCTCGGATGAGGATATCTGCAGACTGAAAGAATCATTCACAAAATCCCTATACACGTGAATAAAAACGGAAATCAATTATTGGATTAGTGGACGGAAACTGTATGCATTATTCAATTGCTGGATTCTTCCGGCCATTGAGTCCAAGAGTTTATACTTATCGCAGAATTCCAACACAAAGCTTCACTCTTTGGCTAACATACCTCCATCCCTGTATTTGACAACTCGATGCCATATGAAAACGCTTATAGTTCCTTCAACAATAATTAATTCCTCACGATTAGAAAACTGGAGAACACTAAAAATCCTATTAAATGTTTTCAAAGTGCGACTTAAGAATTTTACTCGGCTAGAATAACCTCATAGCATTAAATACTTCCTCTACCCAGCCCCCTGACAATAAGTTAAAGCGGCAAGGGTTATACAGGATTCAAAAACGCCTCAGTGTCATTATACTAGTGGAAGAGAATATAGAATTAGCGATGACTTCTTTTATATCTTTTGCGGGGCATATTATCAACACCATAAAGTAGAAACTAGAATGAAATTTGTTCGAGTATTAGTAAAACAGAATGGCTTCGTAAAGCTTGGCCGTTACATTAAGATAAAAGATAGGTAGCTCGCAGATAATAACGCCCATGGACAATAGGGGAATGAGGATATCAAATAATGACTGCAGATTATAGGAAATATCTGGATCGCATTTGTTTCTCACGTAATTTGACTCTGAAGCTTCATTTACGCTTGGCTATAATTCATTCTTGAAAACATTTTTGTGTTTGTAGTTAATGAAGAATTTTCATCCTAAATTAATCTTTCTAAGCCTAGCCCCTAAAAGAGAAGACGCCCTCAAAAAACTCGTTCAACATGCCAATCTTCCTAGTGCAGGAAAACTCACTCCAATTAGACAATTCACGCACTTTGAGACTCGTAAAATTGAGACAGTAGAAGCACCGTTTTCGTAGCAAAGTTTTAAGAACTGCGAGCACGTTAGGACGCAGTCAACGAGAAATGACAGGGTGAGTGATGCAAGAGGTATAAGTCATAACTCCCGACTGTGATATCCACGCCGCAGATGACTCAACACTGGTGGAAGACGAAACTTTGCGCGGTATCAAACAGGTGTCGGCCCAGACTTCCCGTTCCAGAGCAAAATTGCCCAGGGACAATTACGATTCAAACCGCTACACGAGGATTTGAACCAATGGAGACTGGTGTACATGCTTAGTGCTTGCTTGTACATATCTGAGTGCGAAATTCCATAGATGAAAAATCATTCACCTTACGGTCAAGGCGAATAATGTTTCCTCTGTGGAATTTCGCACTCATGTGAACTTGCGGATGACTCCGTAAAGGTAATACCGTTGCTAGTCCCGGTATCCTCAAAATTTGACAATTCTAAGTATTGTATGACCCAATATAATTCTGACACTGCGGATTACTTCCGTTTCCAAGTACCAAATGAAATCTATTCCCGTTTTCAGGAAAAAACTTATAAGAAATTTTAAAATATATTTATTTTCACGGAGTGAAGTAGAAGGGTTCTTAAATTCCGTCAATTGAGTTGACACACCGTCAATTGAGTTAGTGATGGGTTTCATATTCAACATGTTTTTCCGGTCAAATATGCTGATTTCTATTATGTTGTTCATTTATTGCTTTTCTCTATTTACCCTGTGAAAATCTATTTTCCACCTTTGTTTACTTGTTATTTGTATATCATACTGTATTATGTATTTTGTGTAAGGACGCATTTTCTTTTGGTGAGTAAATTTGCCAAATTATGTATTTGTATTCATTAAATTCACCCGCCGAACTTTTCCTTCATAATCAAGGAATGGCGAATCCTTCACAAGAATATTTCTTCTGGGGTGCCTAATTTCACTCCTTTCACTCTTGTAAATCTTAAGTGTAATCAGAAGAGTGAAATAAATACCATTATCCAGTTTAGGAAGGCGTTAATCATCATTCTAGAATCCCGGGGAAAAAATGACACGTTGGCCGAAGCCAACAATTAATTGGTCCATTTAAGTCTTTCAACTCGACTTCTCTTTTAAATTGTTAAACAGCAATAACTTAGCTCCTAATGGAAAAAAAGATACCGAATGCCATTAAAGCATATCGTTTCACTTGTATCCTTTAGGCGTAGGGTCTGACAAAAATTCAAATTACAGTTCATCGTTTGAGAGTAAAACTGTCTCCGCTTCTTAAGTTTATTTTAGACAACCTATAGGTACTATTTTGGCTTAAATTTATGAGTTGCTAGCATTCCGATAGAGTAAATTAATATGCTTGTTGTGGAATATATCCATCACAGGTAAATAAAATAATCACCCTCGAGGGTGATTATTTTATTTACTCGAAGACGTTAATTTTTACAGTAAATGTAATCAATTTCTTTTACATTATTGTCTTTCAGTCTTTTATTATGATTCATAAACGCTCTATATTCCAATAATTTCGTAATAATATTAGTCTTCGGATCCTGTCGAAAACATGAACTCATGAATTTTTCAGTATACCTCCAACCCTCCAACTATATACTATTTTACGTTAATGAAAACAAAAATATCAAAATACCGCTTGTGTTGGATAAGGTGAACACGATTTAAAAACGTTCAAACCCTTAAAATGCAGAAAAAGCTCTAGGTACATACAATCAAAGCAACGACTCTTCAAGTTATTTGATTTAAGCATTTAATGGCTTAATAGCAACACACACATTCACATTTTTCGGTAACGGAGTATGACTTTGATGAATATTTATAAGGGAAAAAATAAGCGAACAATGAAACATAGTAACAAATTTCAGAAGCAATGGACGATAATGAATACAGCTCGAGATGAATCTTAAAATTTAAATCATATTGGAATGAAACGTCTTCGCACCACATTCAGGGTATCCAGATCAACAATAGAATTTGTCAATTCAACGAATCAATCGAACGATACGATGGCACTCTAATTTTATGCTCCTTGATTCAATATCACCCCCACTTTGCGATCATCAAGCAGGAAAAGACAACCACCAACTCGACAAATCAGCTGTTGACCTGGCCGCATCTTTTTCCAGCTACCCCCCGAAATAAAAAAAAAACCACCGTACGAGAGAGGAAACAAACAAAACCTAAAAAATTCTATTTACAGGTCATTGGTCACCTTATTTCGGATAGGGGGCTGGAAAAGAGTGAACAAGTGTATGGGAAGAAATAAATGTGGAGCAGTCGATAAAACTAAGGACCGCAACTTGAAAAAAAGAGCCCATTTCAGTGGAATGAAGGGAGGAAGAGGCAAAAGATGGGGGAAGCGCTTCCTTTCACCACACGCGAAACATTGGACGGCGATAAAATCGAACACTAAGGGTCGAACGACGAAAGGGCACCAAGACAGAGAAGAGGGGAGAGTATAGGGATGTGGAAACGGAAGATGAAAACGAAGTGAGGAGGAAACGAAAGAAAGTGGAAGGAAAATATGGGAACTCGAGGTGGAGAAGAGGAGAGCTTTGGGGTCACGAGGCAATAAGTCGAACCTCCCGGAAAGAGAGCGAGGGAACAGCAATACAAAAAAAGCAAATAGCACGAGGCGACTGAGGACCAAATAAAAAAGACGATAAGAGATACAAATAAAGACAGGAGTTTCGAAATGGAGGAAGGGATGATGAGTGGTGAAGAATCGGAAATAAATAGACGAAGCATCCAAAACATTGAACGAAAAATAATCCTGACAAAAAAAAGTCGGATGAAGACCTCCGCAAGAATAAAGGAAGCGAGAAAATGTCCGAAATAATTAGGAAAAAGTAGAGTTCTTTAGCCACAAAATCAGGATGGATAGCTGTAGACTAAAAAAACGATTTTTAATTAAGTGCATGAGAGTAGGATCGGCAACCAGTAGGTCCAAGTAATAAAGAAATACAGGAGAATGAAGATAAAGGAAGATATAAAGCAAGACGGAACTACATTTAGGAGATTGATACGAAACGCTGAGGGTTTGCGAAAGAGAGAAAAGAAGTAACACCTAGACGGACAGACAGACCTGAGCACCGTATCATTTTTTGTATTCCGCAATGATTAGGAGATTTTAAAAATATTAAGAGTTTCAGGAAAATCTAAGATTGGCGAAGGACCGGCGAAGGTGAACAATTGGATGCGGAGGCAGAGAGGGAAAAAGGGAAGAACGTGGAAGGTAATAGGGGAGAGAGGAAGTAGGGGAAGGAGAGACAGATGTATAAAAACAAGTGGGGTGAGGAGGGGGAAAATTGAAGATCGAAATGGACGAATTGGCGGATTTATCCGAGAGAGAAAAAGAATAACGCCCTGGATGCGGGAATATTAAAACCGAAAATTAAAAAAAATCGAGTCGCAAGAGGAAGACGTGAAGGGAAAGGAACCCGATCGGAAATAAGGAGTGGGGAAGGAGATAGAAAGGAATCGGATTGGTATGGTGGCTACAATACAGGAGATAGATTCTAGGAATTCCGCGATAATTATCACACGCGATAAGACCCAAATAGCAAACTGCCGTATAATTACATAGAAGTGTTGCATGATACACAGCCACTCAATACTTTCCAATCAATAATGATCGCATGCGGGCAAGATATGACGACTCGAGAATGCTGAATCAATGAAACCATGTGATAATATAATTATTTTCGCATGCGATATAAATCGCGGCGTTTCGAGATAAGATAATAATAATATACAACACACGCGCCGTGATAACCATCGCATGCGAAAATAATTTCATCGCATGGTATCGTCGTTTCAGTGTTGTTGAGTTTTCCCATCTTATCCGCGTGTGTAAATTATCGCATGAAATATATAAAGTGGTAGTGTAGCATTCAATACTTCAACGAAACAGCGCGAAAACCTTGCGATAATTATCACGACGTTTCCAGATTGGACCCCATAGATCTCCCGGGGAATGAATCCCGGTAGTGGATGAGATTGAAAATGGTGGATGCTGCGTGGAAAGCCATTAAAGTCCCTCCACGGTATTTGGCGGAGCATGGTGGAACAGCATTTTTTTCTATAATGAGAAAACACAGGCTTCGTATAGTCCACTTCATTTTAATAACCACGGCACATAATTTGACGTATTAAGCGTCATCATCTAGTTAACTGGACCTTCGTGATAAGTAAAATAAAGTGGACGGCAGGAAGTCTGTTCTTATTGCATTTTCCACTTCTTCTTTGTCCTACTTCATATAGTTCTCCATCCGACGGATGGGACGATTAACTGTGAACCCCTTGGCACTATTCGTAACGAGTAGGTAGGCTAATGCCGAAGCTCAAACAACCTCGGCTTTCAATTGCCTCCCCAAAATAACTAACGCTTTAAGGGAAGGAAAAATAATCATGGAAAAATAAGGGAGAGGGAAGAGGAGGAAATCCACATTTCGGTGAAAGGAAAGACTTCTAAGATGAGGTGGAGAGGACCGAATTGACTTGACGGCAGCGAAGAGAAAATAAAGACTCAAGAATGTAGCAGCGATGTGAATGCTCCTAACTCTGCAACCAACATGTAAAAACGGGAAAAAATGGTTTATTAAAAAAGTGGAAAAATTATCATTTGATGTTGATGATATTGAAGTGAATTTTGATAATTTATCTAGGAATTTTCTTTTATTAAATAATAATTAAGTTAAATGATAATCCCTGGTAACTTTATCATTGAAACAGAAATAATGCAGGTATTTCGGTTATATAATAGCAATAATGTACCGGTATACGGTAAACCCAGCACAGGTATTAATCTTTAAGGTGACCTAAAGATCTAAAATTATATTTAAAATAATAATAACGCTGTACGAATCCATGTAGAATCAATAAAATATCATTACTGTTAGGTAAATCGCATTGTGGGTGATGGCAGAGATTGAAGAAGGGTCAATGAATATTCAAAAACGAAGGCTGCAAGGGCATGGGCATGATACTGAGAATGATAAGGACCTGGATATGAAGGAAAAATGATTGGCGATGAGGCAGAATGAAAGAAAACAAGACAAATACTAAAAAGACCGGAGACGAGAAGGAAAGATTAGAAACCAAAGATGATCTCAAGGAGAAAGAATAACGGTCCACACCTGAGAATTACCACACAAGCTGCCGCAAGGAGGGGGGGTGGTAAGCTATGTTAGGACACCAGCCGTAAAAAAAAGAGTATACGAGGCGATAATTAGTGAGATTTGTTTATGCTAAATTGTACCTCTTCCTGCTCTTGTTGTTGTCGAAAACGGTTCGTGGGCATAAAGAACCCTTAAACTTATCTGTTTGACGCTCAATTCCTCGTTGTCCCTTTGTCTATCCAACGGATGTAATGTTACAACAGAACTACATCCACCATGCCAACCCAGTCTTTCTAATAGTTCCGCCATACTTCCTATTCGCTCTAGGCAATTTTTAACAAAGCGAGTCACCTTTCTTTGTGCATATTCTATCGAGCACGCGCGTACGATCAGAAAGTGCGGAGGAGGAAAAGAACGAGGAACAGCGACCCCTGAAATTGGGCATAAGCAGAAGGAAAAGAATACAGGAGTAGGAGGAGACGAAAACAGGTACCTAGTGAGAAAGGAGACAGGAGGGGAGGTAAATGGAAAAAAGAGGGGAGAGGGTACAAAAAATGGAAGTTCAGGGAAGGCACGGGGATGGTGAGGGGAGAGGAGGAAGGTTATAGGAGTTATGGAAGAGGAAATTGTGGTGATGGGAACTGGAAGCGTTGAAGATTTGACCGAATGGATGAACGGGCGATTCCGGGGATGGGGGAAGCTGTTGGAGGGAGGGATGAGGGTGGGGAGGCATCGGGGACTTGGGGACCAAGGATTTCCGCGAAGTGTATAGAGAGGAGGGGAGGTTGCAAGACGGGAGCTGGAGGAAAAAGTCTTTTAGGCCATCCGACGGAACTGGTAGGATGGGTGAAAAGACCCAGCAACACCACCGAACTTCCATTATTGATTTTCCGATCCACCCCCTCCCTCCCCACACCCTTACAGATCTCCACACCAAAGATCACCTCACCCGGTCTACCCCCCCTCCCCCCGGAAAACCTCTCCCAAGGGTGGATATGGTGAGGAGGCGGGGGGGTGTGGATAGGGGATGATACGGAAAGATCGCAACCACCCCCCTCCCCTCACCAACTCTAAAGCCTTCCCCGTTCACAACGCCCAACGCACTCACACATATACTTTCATACATGGATACACATACATAAATAGATACACATTACTGATAGACTTGAAAAATACAGAAACACGTAAAAAGGACAGTTACAAATATTATATCATAAATAATTAGTGTCCTTTTTACGTGTTTTTCAAGTCTATCAGTATTATGTCCATGTATGTGCATCGTCGCCGAGTGCGTGTTTATATGTATGTATGTGTGTATATATATATATATATATATATATATATATATATATATATATATTTTGTATCCTTCTATCTTTGAGAAAGGTTCTAGAGCAACCGAAATATCAACGTCTAGTGTGAGTGTTCTTTTTTTATGTGTTTATATTTAATTCCGCCCCACCTGTGGCATAGTTTATTTATATTATCGCGTGTGTGATTTTCCATGAACTCGTATATATATATATATATATATATATATATATATATATATATATATATATATATATATCCGCTCGCGTGCGACCTACCCCTTCACCCCAATGTCCCCCTCCCCCTGGGTGGGCCGCTTTCCTCCCGATGCGCCCTCCCTTTAACACATCACATCCCACGAATCAGCCACCCGTACTCCACACCCTCCCCCACTTCTGTAATCTACCCCTCGTCTACCCCCTCCCATCCATCCATCTCACAAGGGGTGGCAAGGAGGAAAGGAGAAGCCAAGATGCGGACGTAGGACAGGCCGCGAGGATAGGAATCGCGCGTATAATGAAAAGCATCGAAAGTTAACATCGTTGAAATATAATAAATGCAACACAGTAAAACCTCTATAAATGGACACCTCTGTAATACGGACGCTTATAACTTACAGACAGTATTCAAATCCCTTGCTGAGTGGCATGCGACTTTGCATGGCCAAACCCTCACATATACTGACACTTTGACTACCCGGACACGGACACCTTTTGGTATTATTAAAAAATACCGGGCATATATTGATGGGCCTCTTCAAATCTTCATCACTCCTATTTCACACATCCTTCACTATAAACATTTGTATAGTATCCTACGGCAGAATCAACGTTTCGTGACGATTAATAATTGCAATACCTATATTTTTTAAATAATAAATCTACGAGAAAACCTATTGGATTTTCGTAAATTTTTCATATTATGACACATCATTTTCATTGATGAGACAGAATATACGCATCATCAATGTGTTTGTTAAACCTCTTACTGAAGAACTACCCTCAAATAATGACATACTTTAGTAGACCAATGCTCCCCGTAAGTTAAGAGGTTTCACTGTACATGAAGAATATCATGAGAAATGAGACATTAAGAAGAATAATAAAGGAATGAAGTGGTTAGATGAAATGAAAGTGGAGTGGAGAGCTGTAGCAGATCAATTTTCGAAAATAAGACCGCTGATGATGATGAAATATCATTAAGATCTCAGGAATGGGATCAGAAAGGTAAGGGGTTACACATCAGTCTAGATGCATGTCTGTAAAAAAAAAGTCGAGATATCAGAGTTTGTGATGCTCTATCTTCAGAACGATGAAACCGAATTCAATGCAGTCAAATGCACCCCAAAGATTGTTCGATTCTACGTTTATCGATTTACATTAAACTTTTTTGTTGCCTTAGATTCCCTATTATTTACTTTATTAAACATGGATTTTGGCCCGTAAAAGCAAATCGCCCACGTTTGAGCACTTAGTGTTGAGTTACTATAACTTTCGATTTTGAAGTGAGAAAGACAGGTTTTTTTCTTGACAGTTTGCAGAAAATACTTATTATTACTAAAATTGACAAGTCATTGTTAAAAGTGTGAAACTCCACTAACTTTGGAGCGAATGACTCGATTGAAACTTGAGCGGGACTGCTGTGTTCCCTAAAATGCCATCATTACAGATATATAGAGGAAAATATTTAAAAATATTAATGGTTAGTAAGTACTTCCACGAATTACTTACTAACTATAATTATATTTATATAAACCCTGACGTTGTAGACTGTAACAGTCTCGATCATCCAAGTCTCGATTTAATGAGGTGTTATCCGCGGTATTGAAGCATATTTTTAGAAAAACCCGGCATCGGCGTTAATATTATTTCACTAGCATCAGTAAGGCGCCGAGGGGTCCTCAAGTGTAACATCTCATCCGCCGCGCCGGTTGGAAAACAACAGCGTGATTTACTCTCCATTATGTACCCAAGTAGGCATCGGGACTCCACCGAGAAATTCCCGTCGTTACCACAATTTGAACCCAGGATCATCGGAGAAGGAATCACGCAGGTACTCTAGCTACCACATAAACGCGATCCCCTATATGAAATATTGTAGCCTAAATTACCGAAGAGCATATCATCGAGCTGAATAAAAAAGGCATGCGTCATGCCTTTTTATATTCAGCTCCATTCTTATTCGAAAGGTGAAATTTAATTAACGGCATTTCCTACCACATTAGCTGAATGGGAATGATAAACACAAAAAAGAGACGAATAGAGACAGTTGACAGGAAATTTTTTAGCTCGGATAAACGAATGAAAATATTCCCCCAAAAGGTTACCGAAATACACCGTCTCAGGTTCTACTTCATGGAAATGTTTCATTATGTAACAATAAAAATATCACTTGTCAATTCCACACTGACTTATTAAAAAACGAATGGTTATTTTAGAGATATCTTCAAGCGAATGTGTAACTCTGTTATAAATCCGGTAATCTTTTAAATAAATCATTACGGAATTTGACATTTTCATTCCTATCAAAAGAAGTTACAAAGCCAATAAATCTTGGGGCCGTGTGAATGATAACTGCCGCACGTGCAGATTCCTTGTTTTTCTACTTCCCATACTTCAAATATAATTTAATACGAACGATTCCAATGAATGCAACGATGTTTCGAGGACAAGCGATACCCATTACTGCCAACGTGAAGAATGAAAAGACCCTTCCCCAACCCTTTTTGCTACCGGGCGGCTGGGAGGCGTGCAAGAGGGCGCGAGAGGGTTGCGGGGGGGGGGGGGGGGGTAAGAGCGGGGGAAGGGTCATAAAAGGGAATAGGGCGAAAGAATTGGTTTCGGGGCGACCTCCCTCCCTTCCATGGGCCAGGATGGAAGGAAGAAACGGGGTGTGGGTGTACGAGAGGAACTTGTGAAGTAAATGAGAGTAGGGAAGTAGGAGGCAGAAAGGATTATGATGAAAATACGAGGCACTCGCTTAATGTTTAGGAGCCCAGCACGGGGGGGAGGGGTTCCGGACCATTCCTCCCGAAAGAGAAGGACCCCACTACAGTAATATCGCACCCTCCCTCTCCCTCCCCCCCACGTCCTCCACCAGCATTAGGTATTTGCATTTTATCGTATAATCGAAGGAGGCTAGGACGAGCACGGCGCCGTAATCAACCGACGAAACTGTTTCGGAAGAGGTGGTAGGAGGAAGAGGCAGAGCGACAACGGCAACTCGCGTAACAAATTGTTTGTGAAGCGATATGATTCGACATTATCGTCTCGCTATGTCGCAGAGTGGAGTTTGAAACGTCGAGCCTTTGAAACGTCGAGCCGGTTAGGTAGAGTAAAATCCACGAATTAACCATCCCGAGAACTAATAAATGAGTAGAACCTTCGAGTGAATTTCGGAATGGATTTGGAAAAAGGTTATGATGAAAGGGACTAAGGAGCGAAGGCAACGGTTTCAAAGAGAGTAATAATAGTATCAATGATGAGAAGTACTAAAGGGTACTGTAGCATTAATTATTGTTTGTTTTCTCTTTTAAATTATCTGGAGGTAAAATTAAAATATTATTATTTATGAACATAATTATACAGGATGTCCAAAAATATATTGCCATCTTCGTTACGTCACGGAAACACTATTCTTTATTTTACACATTTAAGAAATGCAGGAATTTAAGAAATGCAGGCAAAAGAAATTTTCGAAAAATATGTTTCAATACCGCGGATAACACCTCATTAAGAGTAAATTAAACAAAAGAGATGAAGACTAAACTTTTACTTAATTTCGCTTTAGTTTCTATTAATTAATGTAATTTTCTATTTATTTAGAATTCAATAAACGCAGCTTTGGTTCTTAGAGTACATTTTTGGTCACCCTGAATTTCTATTGCAGCGAGTTAGATTTCATCTACATGCATTGATATCGTCGTCAAATAATTACCGCAATCCAATACATATGTAATACCATTATATACTTATCATTATTAGGGGAAATGGACGGTACTGTGAAAAAAACATCAATTAAAAGAGTAGCTGACTCGTGAAACATAAGAAAGATCGTTGAAATGCGTGAAAATACCAATCAGCTAATTTGATAGCCGTCGGGATCTTGTTCACTGAATGGCAATCCCGAATTGTCCACCATGGAAGAATACAATGTTCATTTGTAAGAGTTGTTACTTTTCTTTAGTACCCTAATCTAGGCAGACTGATTCCACACCAGGAATGTTACCTACCATAGTAAATTATACCAAAGAGAAGTATATCCGTACCCTATGCATGAATTTACTACGAAGTATTTAGGTAGAACTGAACGTCAAATACATACATTTAAATTCATTCTCGAGCCAGGCACCAAGATGCCCGCTAAAATTCCACAAATTCATTCACCGATATTTCACAAAGACATTCAGCCTGTTGCTTTAACGGTTTCCTTGAGATTGAAGATATTGCAAAGGCGGCTGCTTTTAACAACACAGATTCGTGCCGGCCCACAGAATTCCTATTTTAGCGCTGCCACAGCATATTCCATTCTCATCTGGGTAAATAAACATCACGCGCTCCCATTCACTATGAATAAAACAAATCGAAACGATGGCCTTCTCAAGTCAGAAGCTAAGGTGACACCGGAGATGCTCATACTTTACAAGTATAAGAGTTATTCATCACTTCCTGGCAAGTGGATGCCTACCTCTTCCGTCTGCACGCATAGTTGGAATTTCTTCCATGCGGTTAGTAAGGATTGGAACTAAAGATAAATAAGCAGTCTGCTAGCTTGCCGAGCCAATAACCTCCGTAGACCTTCGACACGAGTTTTACAGCGACTCAGTACAACCAACCGATCGTGAGACATTAAACGTTTGAATTGTTTTTCCAATTAGTCTTATTAGGACTTAAGGTTTGACACATTTTCTAGGGTTCAAAGAATTTTCTAGAGTTCAATGAAACCGACATATGAGAGAACAATACATCTATATACTTTTCGATTGGAGAATGAGGCAGAAAACATGAGACCTTAAGCGGATTGATGGTAATTTTTCCAAAATAATCTTTAGGATGCGAATAAGTTTAATTTCGCTGAAAAAAGTGTATTTCAATGGGGCTATCTATCCATCTCCGATTCACTGCAATATTTCAACCAAATTATCCATACCATAATGATCGTGGGTTCAAGGATGATTCCCTGTTCTCCATTTAGTTAAATTTACCAAATCAAGTACAAGTGTCTTAATTTTTTTCTACCAAAGCATATCCAATAAAACCTAAAATAAAGTTTATACCGAAAGATGTAAACGAGGCAATTTAAGATAATATTGTAGGTTGCACACATATAAAAGATCCAAACAACATTCATCCTAAAAAGCAGAAAATTAAAGTGTTTGATCAGAGACAGAGGGTGCGAATAATGGATTATGTGAAAATTTACACTATCTCTTCAACTTTCAACAGAACAAAGGTCACATAAAATGTATTACATTAAAATATTTAATGTTTACCCCTTTTGGTATTCCTCTAAGTAAAGGAATATTCATGAGCAATTTATCAATTACACTATGATAAAAATAAGCAAAAAAAGATCCTTCATCATCCGAAAGTCCAGCTTCCTTTAATGGTTTCCAATATTGTTTGAGTTGGAGTCGACGAAGAGTAACGCAAAGGGAAGTACACAGAAATGCAAAAAAAAAACAATTCATTGCAACACAAACATATGAACGTCACCAAAAACTGCCCTAGATGTTGCTTTCCAACATGCACTACTGCACTATATGGGGAGGGTGGGAGGGGGCTGGATCTGTTTCGGAAGGGACATTAAGGGATCAAATTGGAAATAACTGACGCGGAATTGAATCGGTTGAGAAATAAAGAAGTGGCCATCAAAAGACTGGAGAGCAGAGTAGAAAAATATTGGTAGATTGGTAGAGTGAAGGGACCAAACACAGAATTTATTTTCGTGATTAAGGAAGGGTGAGTAAACCATAGAGCGTTCCTCATTTATAAGACAAGATTGGCTCTTATAGATATCCATATCCTGCATACATCTCCATTAAGCCGGAGATGCGATTTTGCCAATAATAGCAGGATATTCTAAGTGCTATGCAGTATACTAACTACACATAAAAGTCTTCCAAAAAGTTAATGATATTTCTTAAAGTGTCGTGGTTAAATTAGCGCGGAGTTGGACCTACATGACTGAGGGGTGAGCCATGGCCCCCTTTAATACAGGCCGGAACAAGGAAGTTTGGCAACGCTGAGAAGGGGTCCAATCCATTTGTTTTGAAAGCATGGCGACTTGTGTGCGAAGTCAATCCTTTTAATTCAAAGGCATAATTTCACTGTGAATTTCACACAAATGTGTGACCACTAGCGGGTGACTCCGTTAAAGTTACTGCGCGGCTAGTTCCGCAGTTCTTTGGATAATTTAACTGGTTTGAAAGTCAGAACTCGACTTAATTTTAGGATCTTGAGTGGCTTAAGGTAAGTACAATGACTTTAAGATACTAATTACTATGCTGAAGGTGGAGTATCAAGATTATTTCTCTATGTCTTCTAAAGCATTGCAACTAGCCGACCGGCCATTAACGGAGAGAAATTGATAGTACAAAAATGTAATTAATATTATTTCTTAGGAATTTTTTACGCAATTCTGTTTTATTGCTATCAGTCAATTGTTTTCTAAATAATCATTGTGTCATCCTACATTTCGCTGTGACTAGCAAAACGACTTTTTATTACGACAACTTCTCTTTTTTAAATTAAAGATGCCCGAGCGTCGTTGTGTGCCAGGTTGCAAATGCAAACTACCTTTCCACCAGGGATGAGAGATACGTCTCTGTGTTCTATATTCCCTGAAATGAACGCAGTATACAACAGTGGCTGAAGAAATACTCTTTGGAAGGACTGGAATCTTTCTTCAAGCGCAGCAGTTTATCGGGATATCCTCCGAAGTACAACATACACCGATAAGAGTGGTGAACTACAAACCTATCAGTTAGATCGCCCAAAGTTGTCCCCAGGTACTGCTCTTACTGTGTTCAGTGATACTACTCCGTGTTCACCTCCCACAGTACACGGTCCCATATCCCATGTTTGTGAAAATGAAGTGAAATATAATTAAGTGAAGTGCTGTTCTTTGTTTTGTGAAGTGTCTTAGTGCTTATTCAATGCAAGTAGTGAGTAGCTTCTAAGGCTGTGATAAAGAATGGCAATGAATGGATACAATAGTTCCATTGTGTATTTTTAATAGTCCAACTTCACAGACATTACAAACAATACGGACACATTAGTCTTACAGCTAACAATCCTCTTCAGCTTACAGCATTTTCACGGCTAAATATCCATGCGATTACTACTATATACCTCAAATGCACACTCTCAACGTGGAAGTTTCGCATTTTTAGTTGTTTATAATTTTCCAAAAAATAACCTCTTTTCAACCCTCCCATCTACAGCGAATTTTTCCCGTTAATAGCCCATAAACGCGTGACACCGCATCGCCCACTGGACTGAGAAATTTAATTGGCCTGCATGTAATATCCTTGTGGTTATTTGCAATAATACCTCCTGAAAATCACTAAAATTCTAATTCTCGTTTTCGTGTATTACTTACATACATTATTTTCAAACCGGGGAACGCTGCATAGCTGATTCCTATTGCAAAATTGCTCTCTGCATCGCCAATAAATTCGGTTAGTTTTGAATTCGAAAATCAAATTTTTTTTGATCTTACATATTCAAAATTTCCTTTTAAACTTGATTTTTTTTAAACGGTGAACACTACACCACAGGTATCTATGCCGTTACTTATCTCTACCTCAGATTCACACTCTCAATGTGAAATGCTTTGCATTTTTAGCAGTTTATAATTTCCAAATAAATTACCAATTTTTAACTCTCCCACCCGCACTTTTAAAACTCTGGAATTTGAATCGTTTGACATATGGCTTTCAAATTACACACAAACGTGTGAAACTGCATTGTCCACTTAACGGAGAAGGTTTATTGGCCTGCGTGTAATGTCCTCAAGAGTTATTAGCCATCATACCCCTGAAACTCACAGATAACTACACATTCTAAGTTCCTCGTAATACATTCATTGTTTTCAAACCGGTGAACGCTGCACAGCTGATGCCTGTTGCACAGTCTACAATTGTTTAGACGGTGCCTATTCCAATACTACTTTCTACTTCACCTACATATCCTTAGCGTTAAAATTTATTATTTAAAAACAATTTTCTTTTAAGCTTACATTTGGAAATGTTCCTTTTAAACAGATATTTTTACCTTTGGTAGTCTTGTAAAACTCGTTGATAGCTATTTCTGGAAATCATTCATCAGTGAATTTTATTATTCAAGGATGTACAGTGACTGTTTCTGACAGGAATTCGACTGAATTACTAAGAGCAGCTATTATTTATTCCAGATTCAGAAGTTTAATTTACACTTTTGATGGTCGTTTGCATTGTGAAATTTTAGAGTGATGTTATTCGACCTACGAAGTTGTTTGTAAGTTTATTTACTCAAGTGGATTTACTTTATGGATCGAGTGATTACGTGAAATAATGTATTTTATGCCATTGTCCTTTGGAATAAATGTTGTAAAGTTTTGAAAAGTTAAATTATTTCATTTCTGAAATAATCCTAGTGATAGCTGCAAGAAGATAACCAAAAACCTTAAAAATATTTTGTTAGATTTCTCACTATCTGGGACGCGGATGTGCATTCAGGGAGGTGTAACAGGGTTCTGTCTTTTCACAGCCGTTTAATGAGATATCTTTGAGGTGATAGCAATATTAAAGTCAAGCTTCCCCTTTGAAGTTAAAACCTAATGCATATTTCAACAACAACGTATCTTGGAGAAGCCCTGTCTGCTATCTCGACTATATATTTCTAAGTTAATAAACGTTCAAGGGTGCACAACTCAGGGCCGTAGCCAGGTCATGTCTTTAGGAGGGGCAACCAATTTCCTAGGAGGGGCAAACGTTTTATAGTTCTTGTGTCAAAAATTAGCAGCCTGGTACAAAATTAAGATCCTTTAATTTATATGCATTAATATAGGTTATAGTTCGACTCTTAAAGCTCGCCTCTGTAAAGCAAAGTATACTAAAAGCAGGTGTTAAACTCTTAAAAAATAAAAGGACTCTTAAAGCTAGGGGGAGCAAAAGAAATTCCAGGAGGGGCGGCGCCCCCCGGCTACGGCCCTAACACTACTGGACAGCCATTCAGTTGAATAACTAGTTACTTAACTAACCTAAAATTACTTCTTGGACTACAAAACGTGTTTTCAATCGAAAATGCCGTGAGATTAAATCGCCTCAGTTCATCACTCGTTCACTTGCCATTACCAATTATCACATATGCCTACAACAAAATCGTATTAAAATACGAAATAGGTAATAGAACTATTCAAATGACGCAACCCTGTTATATATTAGCATAACTGATGTCCGTCGCGGTAGTCACATCAGTCCCATTCCTCTTTTTATTCCTTGGAATTTCCTACTCGCAACGATGACAGCTGGCGAAAAAACAACCGGACCCCAGGCAATGCAGTAGGACCCCTGACGTCATGCAAAGCGCTGTTGACAAATTGCATGTTCCGGCCTGTATTAACGGGGGCCATGGGTGAGCACAAGGATCCTAAATTTGGCAACAGCGTTCTCCATAAGCCCCATTCTCCCAATCAAGGTGGCTGGGGCGGCAATCGAGGGTCATTCCGTGCAAATTTCAATAATTTTTAAGTAAAAAATATTCTTAGACCACATTTCATTTAAGTGCATCTCTTGATGCGTTGGAACACACAATTCACGCAGTCAAGGAGACGATAAAATAATTATATTTGAAAATTTTTTTTTCTCAATTTAAGCATTATGACAAGATTTTTTCGTGCTGTATTAAAAATTTAGATAAAATTACATTGAACTATGTTTTTTTTAAATAATGGACTTGGTGTGACACCTTGATGCTAGCTAACAACAATTATTATAATAATAAATGTATTATATCGCGTCTAGAATAAAATCTGTACATATGAAATCGAGCTATTACGAAATCATGTCATTGGCCATAAGGCTACGTGTTAAAATAGCAAATAGTGCTACAAAAAAACAGATCGGTATGATACAATGTTTTCTACTTTTATCATTAGATGTAACTGTGGTAATTGAGGAAGTTGAAAAACGAGATGTTGGCACCAGACTATTCTACACCCTCACTAAAGTGAAATATCTCCGCCTCTGCCGCAACTCGAACATCAGCTGTCTGGATGGGAAGCCAATGCCTCTAGCCACCATTCCAAACCCGATTCCCTACGAAGAGGTGAGGAGCGTATGAGGTGCGAGTAGAAAGAGAGAGAGCGAGAGCGATGACGTAAGAGGCGAATGTCCTCACACAAGGGGACCAAGGACGACTCCAAACGCCAGTCAGAAATTTATTCACTTATGTTTTTTCTTTCGCAGACCCACTCAGCTTTCCTCCACCTCTTTGATGGCTCATACAAACCGAAAAGGAAAGGCTAAAGTGAACTTTGACAGGGTGGCGACCGTCAGCGTGGAAAGATTTTCCCAGACTCCCACAGGGTGTTTTGCAGACTCCCACAGGGTGTTTTGCAGATGTCCTCCACCATGAAAGTTGATAAATGTGACACAATATAACGGGCGTGAGCACAATAAAAGCACCAAAGGATACAACTCGTTCTTAAACTTTGTCCCAAATCATCCAAGAAAGTTCAAAGTGCTGCGGGACTGGCGGCGACAGTGACTCAAGCGGAGGCACTATTCAACGATATCGCACACAAGCTAGGATAAAGATTTCTGAACTTATCATCAAGGCGACACCTTATGAACCATGAACGCTCTATGTAAATATTTAAAACTTACACCTTGATGCTAGTACGACACCCAATTTGGAAAGCACTGGATTAGGTTATGTACAATTTCCTTAATATTGCAGTAAGAGGTCCACATCGAAAAAGAAAAAAGGAACTGAAGATAATCAGCGGTAACATTTATAACGTCAAGTTAACGATTTAGGACTTATTTTGACGTAGTGCTAAAAATAATTGCGCCGCCATGTTGGCTTTGATTTTGACGTCATTATGCAGTAATCACCGTATCGTATCACTAAAAAATATAAATCTTTTACCCACTGCATATGCGCATAAACTATGTTAAGTATTTCATATTAAATGGTTGGCCTTCACTCCTCTAATCCCGGCTGCGTTCAATCTTTCACCAAGTTTCAGGGACTCAGTTACTACGAAACTTATTTTTAGCATAATATAGTTCTTGAACTGTTCTTTTCCAGACCAGAATCCACTTTCCTTGATGACTTTGTCAAAAATTATTTTGAAAATATTTGCTTTTAAAGTGGGTGTGCAAGTCCAGGTAGCTCCGTTGCTATTTACGTAAACAAAAACAAGTGTTGTACAGCCCAGTGATGTCACCAAGCATGTTAACCCGTTCATTCAGATTTAGAATTTGTGAAAGGATCTGACATTTTATTCCGGCCTACGAAGTATTTCACGTACTTTTAGAGTCTTTAGTCTAGACTGAATTGATAGACGCAAAATTTTTATTTTAATCAGATTTGTGGCCTTCATTTACAGCAAAATAATAATTAGTTCACAAACCTATCGCTTCAAAGCGTCAAAAAAGACATGAAGAGTTCTGTGAATGTCACCGGATAATTAAGCACGGTAAACTAAAAATTTCTATAAGCATGCACATAAAATTCTCAGAAGACCGAAGCCAGGATGAATCGGTGATAGAGGTCAGAGAAATTCGGCTTCCACCTGATAGACGTCTACACCAACAGGTAGATATTACGCATTTTTCCCGGTACATGGTAGAAGGACAGAAAGATGTGATATCTGCAAGGATTGTGGAAAAGTATAAATATTTAAAAATAAAGAAGAATTATGCTATCACCCATTGAACATTAGTAAAAAATTCTGGTAAAGAACGAGTTGAAAAAAATATCAGCATCGTCAACTTTAGTTTGATTAGTTGGCTGGGTGACGATGAAGCTGGATATGTGCGGACACTACGCCTCCCTCCCTTGTGTAATTCACACATGCAGGATTGGCGGGCGAGTTCCTATCGCTAAGCCGGCAGCGCTTTCCGGGAAGTCCTCGCAGCTTATTCAGCGGGAATCAAAATTGTCGAACCATTTAGGGTCCATCACCCCTCCATCATAAGCACCCCTGAAACCCAGAGAATCACACAGCTTGAGCTTAGCAGAGTGAATTGACCGCATTTCAGCTCGTCACTCTCAAAAGTCATTGGTAAAACGCTCCATTAGATCAATATTCAAAATACTTACGGCAAAAAAAGACAACCCACCGTAAACCTGAGAAGACTTCATGGCGATTTTGGCGCCAAATCAATTTTTATTTATTTATTTTATTTATTATCTTATACAACCAAAAACGGCACAATGGCTAATTAAACTCCGTTGTCTCAGGCGCAACTTTATGGAATTTGCTTAGCATATTGAATGAGAAGCAGTAACTTTGTAATTCCACATGTATTTATTGTAAACGACCCGGGTTTCGACGTAGCACGTCATCATCAGCTGACTCACCTGATGATGACGTGATACGTCGAAACCCGGGTCGTTTACAATAAATACATGTGGAATTACAAAGTTACTGCTTTTCATTCAATGGCTAATTACATTGGTCGATGCAACAAAATAAATGACATAGGACAACAATAAAGAAAAACATGAAGAATGAATAAAAAATTAACACAAAAACGAAATTAACTCAAATTTTTGGGTTCCATACCCAAGTGCCGTTTGATGAATACCTTGAATATGCTGGGTGAGGAGAAGAGGTCAAGAGAAGGATGCGCTAAGGACAATATGTTAAATTTGGAGGGGATTCGGTAAAACGGGGAACGCTATGATAGGGAAAGCCGGAATTTCGGGATGTGTAGGAGATTGAAGTTTCGCGTGGGGCGAGGAGGGACACGAATTGGAAAGAGAGAGAGAAGGTCGCAGGAACGAAGCTGTCCATTCATTATCCTGTGTAAGAATTTCAGGTCAGATAGTGCACGGCGATGGGAGAGCATAAGAATTCCTAGGAATGACGAAATGGATTCACGGGTTGAATTCGTGAGGGAGGGAATGCGATGACGGGCAATGGCTAGGAAAAAATTGACGGGACAATTTGGAAGTTTCAGAGTGGATGGGCAAGCAGTTGGCCAAATTGGTGAGCAGCATTCTAAGATTGGGAGGACACAACCAAAGAATACTGTTCTAAGGGCAAGGGGACCTTGAATGTCTGTGTGACGGTACAGTAGGCCAACCACCGCCATCGCCTTGTCCACAACTCTTTTTATGTGGTCTTGGAAATGCAGCCTATCGTCAAATATGACACCTAGGTCGAAGTGGGATCTCACTGCTGGAATAAGGCTATTTTGGAGTGTAAAAGAATGATAGGCGGGTTTACGTCTCAAGGAAAAGGTCATGACAGCTGACTTAGTAGGGTTAATGCGCAACTGCCACTGAGCACACCACGAGTTCAAAAGGTCCAGGGCAGATTGAAGGGCTAGGTGTTCGGAAGGACCGTCATCTTGTTTGAAGATTTTACAGTCGTCTGCGTATAGTAAGATGTTGCATCCTTTGGAGATGATAGAGTCGACAATGTCATCTACATATAGAGAGAAGAGTAGAGGGCCGAGAACGCTGCCCTGTGGTACCCCAGAAGACACAGGCAGGAGTTTAGAGGAAATGCCGTCAATTAATACCCGCTGATTAGGTGAAGTAAGGGTATTAAAGTATTTTGATATTTCTATGGTCTTATGGCTTCGTGGAAGCGATAAAAATTTCAATGAGAGTTAATGCAAAAGGTAACAAAGGGGAAAGGTGATACGATAGTTCTACGCGTAAAGATCTCGACAAATGACAGGAAATCTCCGAATAACACTTGGGCCAATACTTCAACTATTCGAGTCCAATGGTTAACCAAAGATAAACCCGAGAAAGCAGTATGGTGATTTTGGCATCAAGTTAAATTTAATAATTCTATTTCGTACATGCTTATACGTAACGAGCTAATCAAGAAGAACGCTACATTGTTCAGACTCTGATTAAATGCTTGATGATACAGGATCACTCATTAGCACTCAATATCTTACTGTACTTAAACTGGTATGCTTACACGATTTTCAACAATCGTAGGAGCTAAACGTTTCATTCACTAAAATAAGAGAGACTATTCTCATGACAAGAAACGCTAAAGGTAGCTCGGGCAATAACTCCGATAGGATGCTCCTACCTTTCACACAAAGTGAAAATATTACATTAGATCTTAAAATGCAAACCAAACGAACCCGATGTAATGTTATTGAGAAGGATTTCCTGTCGATTGAGAAATGTGGCGTGGGAGACGCTCGGGGCGAGATGGAAAAAAAATATCGAAAGGGACGGAAAAAGACGGACCACATTTAAGTGGAGGTTGAGAATTTTGAGGCTGAAGTAAAAAAGCGCGGGTTAATGCGGTTCGAGCAATTTTACGAATAAAATGATGAGCTCTCTGGTAAAAAAAAGGGTCGCAGATTTTCAAGCACAAGAATTCACATTTCAGAAAAATTAAATACGAAAATAAATCAAAACACGATGGACTCGATCCTGGACACCACAATGAAATTTCGAGGACTTTTGTTTGTTTGCAAAAAGAACCTAAAAATGATAAGTCATTGATAAAATCCATGATTTCTTCCAAGAAAAACAACTGTGATCAAAATTTAGTACTGAATTTACCACTGTTCACAGAAGTCTGGTTTAAGTGACTATAGTATGTACCTTTGATAAAAAAATTTTCCCACAGATAAGTCAAAATCGTCAGATATGAAAATTCCTTCCCGTTATAATTTAAAAATCATACTAATATATAAAAAATGAATGGTGTCTGTCTGTCTGTTGCTCAATTACGCAAACACTACTGAACCGATTGAGCTAAAATTTTGCATGTAGAGAGAAAATGTATATGGGTTGAACATAGGCTATATTAAAAAGCCCTCAGGGCCCCCAAAGGCCCCCCCTGGTGGTCCATGCTAAGCATTGGGTTCGGTGCAGTGGTTTCATTTTTTTGCTTTTTAAAATTACTTTCACTCAAGATAGAGGGCTGGAATTTTTTTTAACGTATGGCTAAATAAATGAAGTTTCTAATTCTTTCAATCGATTTTCTTTTACGCTTCGTAATTGTCTGAATATTATCTTTTTTGCTGAAAAATCTGACATTTTTCCCTTTGATCAACAACAGCATATTTCCTTGACAACCAGAGATTTGAATTTCAAAGGATATTCACGCCCATGATAGCACGGAGAAAGAAAATTTGTATAAGAAGGGCCCAGAGTCCAAAGGGCCCCATGATAGATTGCTTCGGGTGTAATCGATAAATTCAATGCATATTTACAAGTATACACTTCAATGCCTATTCTCAAAGTAGCTCTCATAAGGGAACTGCATACGAGAGAACACTTACGTAGAAAACGATACACATAAAGGAATTAAACGTGGAAGAATATTTACGTGCAGAGAATAATAATGTTAATAATGCCTCTGTTGCTACAACAAACACGGAGTCGTTTATTATAGTTTAATACTCAGATGTATTACATGTAGTGGAACCGCCTGCCTCTCATTACGATTGCGGACAGTTTTTTGGACCAATTCCCACATAAACTTTACGAGTTATTTATATATACTTAAAAGTGTTAAAATGCAGTTTACTTACATTCACCTAATCATCGAGTTGCCTATTCGAGTCTCTCACTTGCCTCTGTGTTTCCCCACCTAGGACTTAAAAATATATCCATAAACATTCCTAAAGGGTAACCTTCTGAAAGGGTAACCTTCTGAAAAAATCTTCTAAAGAATGAGGAATGTCTTCTTTGCGAGAAAATGAGTCCTTGCATGAAAAATGACCAAGGTTAGCCTTGGATGCTCAAAGACATGCCTACCAGCAATCTCATGATAATCTCCCCGTGGTGTTTCTCGGATTACGCTAAGAACCGCACAAATTTCATCCTAACCAAACCTACTGACGGGTAACCAGCTAAAAATCTGGTTCAAATATTGAGTGATTTTGTAACCAATGATTATGATTTAGGAAACAATGAATATGGCCACCCTTTATGCCAAAGGCAGAGTCCGGGTATTGAAGGATTCATAGGACAAATAAACATCGCTGCTATTGAAAATGCTCCTTTTGACGTTGTCAACCGCTGGATTATACTCTACTCTCCTATCCTGATTAAGATACTCAACGCACATATCAACGTTGAATGTCGGAACTCAATTAAGTCATTGAGTACAAATATATTAATGTACACAAGGGAAGTGCTCAAGCTGTTATTCACTCTGAAGACGGCTCAAGAGAACTTGAGGGACGAGGTCACCATCTATCAACCTAGGTGCTATTTATTAAGTAGTAATGAGTCTTCGTGGCCCATTATTGGGTTTTCCCGTGTATTAAAGAGGACAAACAATCACTCAACTCTCCGTGCACGAAATGGAAAACGAACGAATTACAACGATCACAACAAACAAGATAGGATACGAACACCTCAAATAATCACGCTGACAGTATTCTTCAGGTTTTGTGGTATTCTTATAAAATAAGTTCAATGTTTTTCACATCCGTTGAAGTTCAACGGGTACCTTCAGCTAGTAATAAATATTTTTGGAACATGTGCAAGCTCCTAGGTCACAGACATAGGTTCATCAGAACTTATCAACATTTGAGCTTCGAAATTGATCACAGGAAAAATGAAAAACATCGCTCCCAGTCCCCTATAGTTATAGCTTCAACTGTCATCGCGAGCGAAGAGCCTATGCGACAAAATCCGTCATGCCGCTACTGAATCGTTATGCGCATTCTACGAAGTTCTTCCGCAGTTCATAACCCTCACAATCATGTGCACCTTGATGAATTCAAAGAAACCAAAAGGAAAGGCTTTAAAACTCCAACGGCGCAAAGTTATCTCAAAGAGAAATGAAGAAACATCGAAACCGAAAAAGAAATCGTGAAATGTGTATGCATACGCTGAAGAATTGAAAAATTGTTACGGCCGAACGGAGGTGGCGAGTAATGATACAAAATGGCGTCAAAAACGAATAAAACGCAAGGAATTATAAGAATCCGGAAAGGGAGTAGGAACGCAAATAAACTATTTTTAACCGTCTCCCTAGCCACAAACTTGCATAAAAAACAAGAAAAGAAAGAAGATGAAAGTAAAACAGCCGAGTGGTTTAAAGGAATGCGGGAAGAAAAGAAGATGCAAAACCGACAATCGCCCCCACGGAACGTACAATTTCTTCCGCCGAGAAAGATGAAAAAATTCATACGCGCGGAGAAATTGAATCCCATCGAGGAAGAAAGAGCAGAGATGTAAGTATTTTAAGAGGAAAAAAAGGCACAAATAGATCAAGAATGAAACGAATCTAGACGGAGAAAAAATATACAGGCTGGTCAGGAATCGCGAAACAAATATTACACAATATTCGAGGAAGAAATAAAATTACCACCGGGAAAGAAATAGATGGGAAGACAATGGAGGTAAGCCCTTCAAAAGACCTCAGAGAAAGAAATGCTGAGATGCGCGTAATTCACTCAAAATGCTACGAGTGAAGCTGATCCCGCGAGCACATGGACGAAGCGCGGCATTACTTACGGTTGCGCGGAGAGGCTTGACAAAGAAAAGACGCTCGTCTGGTGAAACAAATGTAAAAAAATACATAAGCAGAAAGAGCCAAACAAATTGAAAAGACGCAATCAAATAAAAATATGAATAAAAAATGAGTCAAAGCGAGAGGAAAATACAAATATAAGACTTGAGGACGCAGAAATTACAGAGGCGAAAAGCGAATGCTGAACGAAGAAATGGAAAACGAAGAAATGAGAATAAAGAAATAGAAGAATTGCCGAGTCGGTAATGAAAACAAATTAAAGATATTAAAGACTACGTGGGGTGAATGAAGCAGAAGGAGAGAGAGACAGGACTGAATTAAATCTTGGATATGAAAGCACACCCAAACATTAACGCGACGCTAGATGGGGAACGCATAAGGGAAAGAAATAATGAAACCAGGCGTATTCGGTGAGAGAAAAAACAAACGGGAAACAATTGGAAGTATCAAAGTGAAATGTATAGAGAAATAAAAAAATTGAATAAAGATGCAAAAGGAAAAACCGAACGAAAGTGACAAAAAAATAAACCCTAGATAAATTTCAAGTACTGCGAAAGTGAGCGCTTAAAATCATAAAAATTACAAACGAATTTAAAGCTAAAAAAAAATAATTCGCGAAAAAAATCAAATAAACATGCAATGGAGACGGAGAGAAGTCAAGGGGGTTGGACCATCAAACGCAACAAAGAATGCGTCAAGAGAGAAGGTCGAAACAAGAGCGTAATTACGGCAAAGGATGATGGTTGCAGTGGAGAACGAAGGGGGGAGGAATTGGCCCAGGGGAGCGAAGCTGAACTAGGCGACTCAGACGCCGCAATACCAAAGCACCGAAGCTAAATTAAAGGCGACGCCGGGGCGATAAACACGGAACGGCGCGTCATATAAATGAAAACAAGTGAATGAAGACATCCGAGGCGCACTGGAAAGGGAACGAGGAGAAGGAAGGAAAAAAGATAAAAAGAGGAAAAATGTGAATGAGAAAATGGAAAGTCAGACACAACTCTGAGAAACGCTGACATTAGAGATACGTGGAATAACCCTCGAACGCCACGGATAGCGCATAATTGTCAGCACACACTTATGCACTATCCTAGTTGTGATTGATACTAATCATCCCATGAATTCATTTTCGTAAAATATGATTCCGACCCGTGCTTTGTTTGCTGGATAAAAATACAGTGAGTCTCTCAGTGTTCTTCGACCCAGGCTAAAACTGAAAAAATAATAAAATTAATTCCGGCTTTCGAGGGCTAATTTTAAAACTCTTTGACTCTTGAGAAACCAATATTTTGTACAACCATGACAGCAGGAAAACTACTAGATTTAACGCATTAGTAAAAAGACAAACTGGAAATGCCTAATTAAAAAAAAAATATGCCACAGCAGGTTAATGAATAACTTTTTTTTTACAAAATGTGATCAATAAAGGGGAAAGTGGAAACTTGAGTAGTATATTGAACATATATGCTATCCATTAAGGAAAGCGCAAGAGGGAAATTTATTTAATATACGCTACAAGTGATTTCAACAAAAAAGCATCCTAAAATAGTTAAAATCACAATTTATCTTTTGTGCAATGTCCGAAATATATACAAGGATACATATAAATTTGGTTAAATGTTAAAGAGAAATAAAATATGAAGTGACAAACAATCTCAAAATCTCACAATGTAACATGAAAATTAAGAAAATATTCTGTATTCTGGCCAGCTTTGACTCTTGCACGTAACATTTGCCCGTTTTTTACCCTAACTATCGTTTACGCCGAAATTATTGTTACATTATAAATAAACGTTAAATAAATTAATATATAAATTCAAAAAGTATATAGAACTGAGGAGGAAGAAAACGATGCGATAAATAAAACCCCGCGGCTTCAAATGAGGACAAAAAAAACCTTATCCAAAAAAGATAAGAGGAGAGACGGAATAGAAAAAAATGATATGCGAAAAGCGATTTTTATTTAATTCTTTCAAGGAAAAAAAGAAAAGCGAGGGTGAGAGAGACGGATATATGTGTGTGAGCAAGGGGTGGTGGTGGGAGAGTTGAGAGAAGCCCACGTCGACGACAGAAAGGGGAAGTTTTATTCTTTATTTGCGAGGGAAGAGAGGAGATAAAAGGAGGTTAGAGGGGGGGGGTGGAGAAGACAAGGGAGGCAAAGTGAAGAGGGTGCGAGGGAGTGATGGGATGGTGGGGGAGAGAGTGAGAGGGAAGCGTTGAGAGGGGTTGAGGAATGAGGCAATAAAACGGGACGACGCTCGGAGGGTTGAAAAGTGAATAATAAAAAAGGGAAGGAATTGTATGAGATGGAAGGGAGGAAGAAAAAGGGATTACCCTCGCAAAAGAGGGCGAGCCAAGGGTTGGAAGAAGAGAGAGAGAGAGATGAGGAAAGAAGGACTTTTGCTTGCAACAAATGAGCGAGGAAAAGGGGGAGAAGGTTTGATGATTTATTCCGACGGATTTCGGACATGAAAATTTTAACCCTGAATAAAACCTTCCTTCCGAGGTGCTAAAGCGATGAGAGTAAAATGACGCGATAACATCCCACCCATGCTTCCATTGCATTAAAATTTCGATGAACATCCACTTCAGTTCCAAAAGCTAACACAATGACTCTCAGCTAACATGTTGGTACTCTTTAAAGAGTAATTAATTGATGGAAATCCTCCCTTCATTTTTATATGGATGCCCCATTTCATCACGTATAAAATGTGCCACTGAGAGTAAGAGTGGCGAAAGTAAAATATGTCAATTTACGCAAAATGAGACTAAAAAGTGAAAAAATAAAAAAATAAACACTTAAGCCAGATTCAAACCACTCACGCTCAAAAGAGAATACACGATAAGAAGTAGTTCTACTCACCTAACTAAAATATTGAAAAAATACGGACTAAACACCATTTTTGTTCTCAAAGGTTCAAATGAGGAAATATTATATTTTACAACACTTCATCTTATTAGATAATTTTCTAACTATATGACACAAAAATGACAAGTTGTACCCTTAAAAAATTTCCACTAGTCGACTTCAGCAGGCTTCGAGAATATTTATTCCAATGATCAGTTGTCTGAATGTATTATCCATAGAAAAAAAATTTAACAGGAATCAACAACGAGTAAAAATCACAAAAACCGTAAATTTTAAAATCAAACTACATGCAGAAGTTCTCAGCCGCTGATGGCGACCAAGCAAAATGTAGTATTTATTTTTGGCCATTAATTGTCAAAATGTCATCTATAAAATATTAAATAAATAGGAATTGACGTTGAATAATAATGCCAATACAGAGGAAAGAGGGAAATGCAATATTGCTATTACCCTTCTCGCATCTACAACAAAGGCAACAGCTAACCAAATTAGGGACTGAATATGAAATCTAAAACACTTGGGTGACGGAAGAAATTGCTTGCAACCAGTAAGCGAAAAAGGGGTGAATGTCGATAATTTATTCCAACGAATTTTGTACAACAATTTCAGCTCTTAACGAAATCCGTTGGCCCACAACCCTACTTCCGCAGGTGCTACAGCGATGACTGTGAAACGACGCGGTAACAGTCCACCCACACTTCTGACTTTGAAATCGATAAACCTTCATTTCAAATTCCGAAATCACATGCAATTAGACTCATTTAAAATGTAAAATCATTGTTCATGATCCGGTGACCGAAAATATCCTGTCTCAATTTCAATAAAGATGACGAATTCCTTATTACTCAAAATTTGAATTACTTCTGTCATTTTGCAGCCTAGCATTTAATAAGTAAATTTTATTATTTATTTCCTGGATCATTAGGATAGTACCCTGAAGAAAAGACGACCCCTGGGACATGGAAACGCTACGCTGATAAACAGCGATGATGAGGTAAAGAAAAAATGAAAGGAATAACAGCGCCAATTCGAAATAGATGAGGGGCTGAACGAGGAAACGTAAAAATTTTAGAAAAGCCCGAAGGATTGATGAAAGGATACAAAAACAAAGAATAAAAATGGATAAGAACACGGGGAAGGAAAGATTATAGACCTGTAGGCGAAGAAAGAGAACCGAAGGGGCAATCCCTAAGAGACGAAGGAACGAGAAACCTTTAGGAGAAGCAGACAGAGAATACATGACGACTCAAAGCGGAAAAAAACAAGAGAATTAAAGAACAAAGAGATAGCGACGGGTATCGAGAAAGAAACCGTCTATGTGAAGGGTACGAGGGCGTGACGAAGAGAGTTGAAAAAATGGCCAGCAAACGCCCCCAGAAACATGGAAAAATCAGGAAAACTAAGAAAAAGGGAAAAAGAAGAACATGAAGAGAAAGCGACACAGTTCAAGAGAACGAAAGTTTGGAAGAGGAGACGGAAGAAAACAGACAAAAGCCCCAGTGGGAAGGAAGACAACGATAACATGGAAACAAAAAAAAACATGTGGGTACTGCAACGAGGAAGGAAGGAGAACAGACAGAAGGAGTCAACTAAGGAAGTTATCAAAAGGAAAAGCATAGTATATTTCACAGGGTTTATTGTAATATGACCAGTCGACATCATCAGGTGGAGACCTTCGCCAACATCTTTGACGTTAAACAAAATTGAGCTAGAAACCATAGAATTTTTTATAAAGAAGTAGAATGGAACAGATAAAACGTGCTTTCAACAAAAAGCTAAACATTTTAACCTCCAAAAATAACACCCTTGGAATCAGAAGAAAGTTTCTAACAGCATACGTACGGAGTGTGGCGTCATATGGATGTAAAACTAGGACTCTGAAGAAAGAAAAATAGGAGAATAGCGAACACTTAAAAATGAAATGGACCGATAAGATTATAATGAGGAAGTGCTGAGAATAATTACCGAGAAGTGAAGCTTGTGGAAATCTCTTGAAAACAGAAGAGTCGTCCAGCGTATACGACATTTATCGATACATCGAGGACAATAGTAAGAGAGGCATGCGAATGGGAAAAGAACCAGGGGAAGACCATGACTGCAATTTGTGGAGCAGGTCATGAAAGATATGGGATACGGGAACTATGAAGAGATGACAAGGAAGGTGGAAAAACGTGAAGAATGGAAGATTGGTCTTTCAACCAAACTGCTGCCAACCAATCTTCGGATTGATCACCAAAGAGAGAAAAGGAGAAAAATTAAGTGTCAATACGGAAGAGACTTACGGAGTAGTGACAAGATGAAGAGATAGAGCCGTAAGGAAAGGAGGAAAGGGAAGGAAAGAAGTCGGCAGTCAGACGATGCTAGACACGCGGAAGAGAAGAGAGAAAGGACGAACAGGAGAGAAGAGCATTAGGGTTAAAAAGGGGGAAGGAAGGAACAGGTCCCTTCCCCCATCCCTTGACGAAAACCGTGAGTCGTCGGCGGCAGAAGGATTTGTACGAATTTCATTCCCAATTTACACACAAATGACTGCCAAGGGTGATGATTCTCCCCCGAGGGGGGTTTGCCGAGAGACGGATGAAATGGGGAGGGGTGTAATGGCAGGGGGGTTTAACTTTTAGTAGTCGAGGGCGGAATATTTCGACAAGGGGATAGGGAGGGGGCAGGCGGTAAAGGATTTTGCGACGAGGGTGTGAGGCTGGAGTCATTCCGCTTGCGTGGAAGCAAGAGGGGGGGAGGCGGGGGAAACTGCGGAGAGGGGGGGAAATTTAGAACGGATATCCCCCTACCCCCTCCCCTTCTAACACCACACCCCGCCCTCCACTACTTTACCGAGACCCTTATGTACGCAAAACCCTTCCCCCTCCCTAAACTCCCTAACATATATACGCTTATATTCCCACTCTCGCCCGCTCGTTCCCCCCTCCCCCCACACTCCTCGTTGTCCAACTTGTTGCGTTCGCATCACGGGAGGGGAAGGCCCGCGCACCTTCCCCGACAGTAGTCGTATACTCCTCCGTTACCCGCCGACGCGCCGTCGGGGGTTAGGAGAGGGGGGAGATGCTCCAACAGAGACAGGAGAAGTATGGGGGAACGCAAGAGGAGAACGGCCAAGGGATTGAGCGGGATTGGAAGGGAATTAGAGATGCGAACGGACCGTAGACCACATCCGAGGGTAACCTGGTAACTTCAGAGTTAACAAACGAATTGAACACGGCCTGAGGAGTAATGTGCGCTTTTCACAAGTTTTTTTGCCATAAAATTGAGTGAAATTTTAAAAAACAATTTTTTATCATTCAGTAGTTGAGTCCCATATAAGGCTTGTCACTTAATTTTTTTATGGGAAGAGGTGCTTGCATTCAGCAAGGGAAGAAAATGTATATTTGAAAGGGAATTAAAGATACGAGCGGATCCACAACTAAGTACATCCGAGAGTAACCCGGTAATTTCTGAGTGAAAAAACGAATTCAACACAGTCTGATGAGTAATGTGCGCTTTACACTAGTGTTTTTACCATAAAATTCGAATGTAACAAAAAACTAATGTTTATCATTCCCTAGTGGAGTCCCATATAGGGCTTGCCACTTTATTTTTAAAAATAGGAATAGGTGCTTTCATTTAGAAAACATAGAAAATATATATGGAATCCTAACCTTGAATGACGGGTCCATAAGGGATATACATGTTTTTGGTGAAATTTATCATCCCAATAAGTTTTTCAATGAAATGACTTGATAATTAATCAAATATTTGAAAAAATAAATATTGCAGCACTAAAATTGAGATGTAGCTGTTATTGGCATCAACGTCCTTGTTCTATCAGACGCAGCATTTTTAAATCTCGAATCTCGGTAGAAGTTATCGTGCTTCCCAGCGACAGTAGAAGTAAAATGTACTTCGTTTCTGTAAACTGCGACCTGTAAATGGTGCCAACCGCTTCATACAAGATTACGCATAAAGCGAAAAATACGCACGAACACAAATGAAGGTCTGTCAGAGAAAATTATATAATTTGCAATGAATCGATCTCGTTCACTGGCAATTTACAACGAGGAAATAGGTAGCATTCGATCATAGACATATGCACCGTTAACAAACCAAAATATTTCTCACTACTGGTCTTTAGAAAAAACATTTTTCATCTATCACTCAAAAGGATAAAATAATTAGAAATGAGAGTTCCTCGGTTAAACTCAGCAAAGAAAAGATACGGGCACGAGTTTCGCTGAGATGTCATACCTCCGGCACAATGCCGCACAAGAAAGTTTCGCGACTCTCTTCTTTACGTTTCTACAACCCTGAGGGCAAATTTAAAATACGAAATGCAAAGAAATATTATCGCTCATATTTTTTCTCACCACTTCAAGTGCGCCTTCCCACATTCAACTCGACCACCCAAACAAACAGACGCGGGGAAAAAATTACAAAATTAAAGAGAAATTGCATGGTTCCACAAGTCTTGAATTAAAACTTTTACGAGCGCATGGAGGCCACGGGGTAAAAAAAAACGTTCCTCTTCTCAGAGAAAGAGAGGAGATTTAACCCCCCTTTGCTTTAATCCGTCGCATAAAGTGCGCTCCATTACCCTTTTCATTCCACGAGATTTTTAACCCTTTTAACTCATAACACCACGCCGCTTTGTCTCCTGTTCCGGTTACCTTGCCCAACACGTGGCTCCTACGACCAACAGGTTCAGTCAAATACATACATACCCATCACGCCACTCCCTTTCGGAATAGGCCAAGTCAAAGAACTTAATTTGATTGTTTCAGGCTTGACTTCGTGGAAGTGAATAATATCCATTTTTTAATTTAAAAAAACTTAGTACTTTTCCACACTTCATTTAAAACTGCGACCGGTTTCACCTTGATAAGCCAAGCCATGTCAAGGTGAAACCGGTCGCAGTTTTAAATGAAGTGTGGAAAAGTACTAAGGTTTTATTAAAAAATTGATATCAACGAACTAAGTTACGTTTAGCTGTTACGCCTAGAAAATTGGCTCTATTTTAATAACTTCCTTCATAATTTCCTCTCCTTGCACACCTTTCTCACTACCAATGCATTCATGCATTGCCTCATTGCTCTCCTGTTCTTAAGAATCCAAATATTTTGCCTCTTATGAATCTCTTCCACCACTCAAATACTGCTAAAATCAGAGGAGAACATTTTTAATACTCTACGCTGAGTATCCCCAAGGTAATATTGAGTTGTCACAAACCCACAAAACGACAAAGCCTCCAATATTTTCCAGGCTCAAGGAACAACTGAGGCTAATTATATCATATGATAGGAACATTATTTTCCATCGCTCTCCACCATTTTAAAAACTGCGAGATACGTCAGGTAAAAATATTCCGGCTTCGCCAGTCAACCGCGATATTAGAGTTTAAAAACGAAAAGATAATATTTCAACAATGGAGTTTCATAAAAGAATGCGATGCAATTTATTATTGATTATATAAATCACAACAGAACTTCTGAACAGCAAAAGACGCCAAAAGTGCATTTTAGAATTACCGCATGTGATGGGGATGACAAAAGACTACCAACTAGTTAGATTACAAAGACGACAATGGATACAACACACACCTTTGAAATAGTTCCTAGAGCCATTTCCTTCATTTAGAAGACGTAGGAAAAAGTTATTGGGGAAATGAAAGAAGGGTGGAGAAAAACATAGAGTCGGAATTAAACTGGTCCAAACAAAAGGAGGAAAAATAGCCAAGGGGACCACAGTTTAACATCCCCTACAATGGACGGAGTCCGTCACTCGAAATACCCTTCACATGGAATTCAAGTAAGGATCGGAATACCACCGAATAAGCCACCTCTGCCAAAGCTGGGATTTGAACCCGGGTCCTTTGGGATGTGAACCCAGTATTTGATACGTTCATTCCATTCCTTCCTGAGTGAAGCGATCGATTCGGTGATTGACCTAATCCTGCAAGACTCTAAAATACTCTCATTACTATCTCTGCCTATTGTGTGATTCGTAAATGCTGCTGTGGTTGGCAACGTTTTTTTTATCCCTTATTGTTTCTCCTCCATGTGTCAAATAGGTCTTATCACTGACTAGTATATTCTTACTCTTGAACCCTGTCGCAAAACTTACTGCACCAAATTTAATAACAGAGGCAACCAGCTATTCTATTACCTTCGATAATTTATCCTTCAATGCTTTTTCTGTTAGTCTCGAGCTCGTTCTATTAGTCTATATCTACATACCACCCTGCGAACCGCCGCTGAGGCGTTTGGCCGGGGGTTGTAGAATAACAAATCCGCTATAAATATTGCATAAATCCACGTAAATTTACATACATCCAGTGCCGGTGATAGGATGCAGACAATACGAGCGAATCAGGAGTCTCGGAATGCGAAACCGGCCTATCGCAGTCCAGCTTTATGAGTAAACATTACGAGCGAAACAAACCACGCAAAAATCAGGGAGCACATACCACGTAACTATAACTAACAATACATGAGAGGGAAGCCACTTAGCTCTGGGTTATTTACCACGCCTCAAGGCTCTTATATTAACAACTGCTAAATTGTGTGGAACGTCTCCACGTCAGCTTGACTTCTCTGAATTTCGTAAGCCAGTTAACTTTACACATTGATAACCCAGTGTGAAAAATAGCTGTACATCGCCCGGGGAAAGGAGAGCAGAGGTCACGGATTGACGCCAGGCAGACTACAGGGGTGGCGAGCAGGGAGCAGCCGACGCAGGTCGCGGACCAGACACTAAAATATTAACACGTGAGATCATAATTGTCCTATTAGATCATTCTATGTTTGTAAACTAAATTTAAAGGGTGTTTTGTGTATTTGCTAAAGGGCATTTGTATTTGCCCAAGAGTTGGTATTTGAACGCGTTGTTTGTTAAGTTAACTTTGAAAGAGTCATTTGATGATAATTCAAGGTCAAGAGCCAAACATTCAAAGGATTAATCCTTAAATTCATTATCTTAAATGAATTTTTAAATGCTATTAGTCATTTCCAAGTGTCTTGTCTGATATCATAACCAACGGCTCATCTCTTTTGTATTAAAATCTCATCAATATTATTGCATAAATTTAGCCAGTAAAATAGAGTATTTTATATCTGTTTAAACTGGAGAATTAATTTATTTGTAAATGCTATCCATGTGTTCGGAATTTATGGCACAGAGCAGCCAGGGCAAGGCTAAAAGGAATTAGTAAGTAGAGGAGTGTGTTAAGAGAGGCCGCACCGGTAACGTACAGGGTATTGTATGTGTTCCGGAGGGATTCAGTGACAGACCTATCGTGCCAACTAAGATCCTATACTAATACATAATCACGTTACAGGGTGTTAGGACACCAACCATGGAAAGAGGGGGAGAGGACAGAGGTGAATTATGTGTTAACGACGTGTCTTAAGATGTGTCACGCTGTTTTTATAATAATCACTACTGGTGCGAGGAAAGAAGGAATTTTCGTAATATGTAAAAATGAATCAGTTCGGCAGTGTATCTCTCCTGCCAGTTCTCAAGTTCGTTCCACGCATTCTCTTTACTAAAGGTTCTAATGGCGTTCTCTCTCCCATGTATATTGGCGTGGGGCGTTTCAAGCGCAATGATCCCAGATATACGATATTTTTAAATTGCTTCTACACGATTGAGAAATCGCCATCAGATAGATAAAACGTGTCTCGTTTTAGTAGATAACTTTTTAAAAATTATATAATAATCCAGCGTTGATATTTATCTATTTTTATGAATTTTCTCGGAACGGAAATACTCTCAAACACTTTCGTTCAAACCCCCATAATTGCATTTTTTTTAAATTGTTTTAGAGCTTAATCTGTCTACTTTCCGGTGGTATCGTATAAATTTCACTTTGATCAATGATAAATGAAAAATATCACATCAATGTCTTAAAATGGGAAATTCGTAAATCTTCGTACAAGGAATAAGTCAGCAAGGGAGAAAAATGTTTCCTAATGGAAATACCTTCTCCGTGTCGTACTGAAACTCGCCTGATCGCAGCTTTTCAAGTGATCTAAGCGTAGCGTATAGCCTCTGAGTATCCAACGGTTCCCAACCTAATCCTTCCATCAACTGTGTGACACCGTTTGGAACTTCGCAGCAGTTTTTAACAAAGCGTGCGGCTATCCTTTGAATTTTATTTACTTCGCGGATTGGATCTTTCTGTGCAGGGTCTCTAATACTCAGCGGCGTATTCGAGACGTGGCCTAACCAGAGCAAAGTAGCATCTCTCATTCACTTTATCATCAGAGAAATTTCCTACTATTCACCTGATAAATCCTAGTCTCTTTAATTCAACGCCACAAATGTTTCGTATGCGTTTCCCCCACGGTAAGTCTGAAGTCTAAGTTCGGGGTTTTTGGAGACTACCGCAAATAATAAAAAGAATGGGGTGCACTTTAATCACCTGCACAAACCGTCTTCCAACCTTCCACCAACTACACCACGGCAGATTAACGGCGGTAATTCTCTTCTCACTGTCTTGTGAGGAGGGAAAATTTAAAAAAATTAAACATTTAACCGAACATTGCTGCATTTTGGTGAACTAAATAAACGAAACGTAACCCAGGAAAGCGACGAGGAGTAAAAAATATTCACGCGACGGAAGAGCAGAAATAATAATGGAAAAACCTGTTTAGCTCCAAAACAACAACCTTCAACTCTTCCAAGCTTCACCTCCTTGTGATCTGCATGAAAGAAAAGGGAAGAGGGCTTGTGGCGGAAAAAAATGAAAAACACCAAAGTTGAAAATTTCCTCCCCTCCGGAGAGTGGCAACGCAAATGAAGCGACCTCCAGAGGGGAGGAGCGAGGAGCTGTTATTTCTTTAGGGTTGGGAAGGGAGGAGGGGGTTTCACTGTGAGTTAGGCAAAAGACGAGAGAATCGAGAGGATTGGTGGACGATATATACGAGGAAAGACATCCGGGATCCCACCACGTGGGGTGAAATCATCTCAGCGGCGCGAACGTCACCACGGTAAACAGCAATTTGCACACAAACGCACGAAATGAGATTTGGAGGGGGGAGGGGGGTGCAATTGGTTTTTCGCGGGAAGGGAGAGAATGAACTTGGGAGTACATAATACGAGAGGGGGTAATAGAAACGGGCAAGGAAGGGGCAGTGGCGAAAAATTGTCATCAGTTATGGCGCACTCATTGTCCTTCTTTACGACAACTCTCACGCACCACACTTCGCCTTCCACAGCCGGGTTAGAGTTTATTCAAGCCTCCTTCCACACTGCAAGGAGCGTAGAAAAAACCTCTATATTGTTTTGTCGCATTTATCATTAATAGAGAAAAATACATAATATTCTATAAGAAATTTTGAGCGATAAATGCGCATACCAAAAACACACAGGGATAAGGTAAGAGGGTCTACCGCTGGTGAAGGGAAAAGTACTATTATTATTATGGTAATCTACCGGTACGGTAGCTTTAAATGGAGGAATGAAAAAACCTCTAGATTTTTAAAAACACAGACCCCTATCTACCAACACATTTTCTTGCTTCATCTCAGCATTCATTATATCTCTCTTCAGCCCATCCATAGAACATATTATCTTTCTTTCCCTTCCCCGCTTACACAAAAAGGGGTTAATTATTATTAGAGTAATCTTTCGGTGACCTTCCCATTCGTCCGAGTGCTGTTTCCCCTGTATGAAGGCGGCCGACAGTATGTGCGAAATGACCTTAGCCGTCGAAGCACGATAAACCAAAGTACTATTACTACTGTCATCTACCGATTAAAATTATTACTAGGGTAATCTACCGGTTATTTTGTATTTGGTTACATTCCCTTCCGAGTCCCTGGCAAGCATCAGGTTTCATTGCCGTCATAATGGTCGAGGACTCGGGAGGGGTTGGGAAGTTATGGCAGCCACGTCCGACACCCACCGAATAGGTGGCTACACTGCATTCGGGTCAGCGTTCGGAGTAGACGGAGGGACCCCAGGATGACGGCCTCCAGCATGCGGAGCAAGTGATTCCACCTATGCCACGCAGGATGGAATGCACTTGACGCTACTTAGCAGCGACCCCTTAACTCCACCGAGCACACCGATGATGAGAACTACTACTATAGTTTCACAGTGTGTCTGGGGTCTATTTACAGAAGTTCAAAAAGCATGTCTTGGGTAGTCAGTTTTTCCACCTCTTTCGCATTCATATTCGTTTCCGCCGAAGCTGATAACTCAATCACGAACATGGAGCGTGTGAGGTGGCCGAGGATAACGACATCAGGCTTGGTCGCCTCCAACTGACAGGTGGTGGAGAAGGAGTAATTCCACCAGATTCTGCATTTATCGTTCTCCACGACGGACTCGATATCTCCAGGGACATAGGGCAGCACATATGTTTTGTTGAAGCCATAATGGTGTGGGGGATGAAAGTATAACACTTGCACAGCCACGTTGTGTACGCTGACCTCGCGTAGTAACTACAGCCGGAGAAAATGTGGCTCACAGTCTCCGGGTGGGCTCGGCACGCTCTGCATCTCGTGTCCGAAACCTCCGCCTTGAATATAAGGCTGCGGTAGGTACTTTGTACGCGAGGGTGTTTATGACACCATCCTGCCACGCGAGGACGAAACCTTCGGTCTCGGGCCTTAGACCGGCGGAGCGTAGGAAGGCAAACGTCAGCTCTTTCGATAGCCCATGCTTTCCCATGCTTCGATAGAAACATCCATGCATGGGGCTTAATTGTATGTGCCTTGAGCAAGGCCTTCTGCGGGGCATTTTTTATTTCGAGCTTGGGGACGTCTGCCTTCAATGACATGATGGACGTGTTATCATCGCTTTCGTTGGATGACAGGTCTAAGTCCAGACCGGTTACCTCCGCTGCCCTCTTTGCCGCCTGGAAGAGAAATGCTCCTAGTTCCTACCTTTCGGGTGGCCCTAACAGGATCATTTAGTGCTGCTTCCACCAGTCCAGCTCTAGGAGTCACTGGAAAGCACCAACCCTTCCACCGCGTCAAGTTTGCAGTTAAGGGAAGGGATTTATTTATCTATTACTAGCAGGCATAAAAAGTAGGAGTACGTAGACTATAAATTTTGATACACGCTAGTAATAAATTAATTCACATATTATTTATTTATTACTAGCGGGTATAAAAAATATTTCTCCCCATGAACCAATTAGGAGCAAAGGAAAGGGCGAGAGACTCTTTCACCATAACTTCAGTTACGTCATTTCCCTTTCCCAAAGTCGCGAACATTTGGGACCCTACTTAGAAAAGTTTAATTCGCGAAGTAAGTAAAATACAAAGGAAATCCGAATGCACCGTTAAAAACTGCTACGAGCGAGCAGAAAGTGTCACACAGCTGATGGAAGGACTAGGTTGGAAGCAGTTAGAGACTCATAAATTACACGCTAGGCTTAGATTACTAAAAAACAGGAGAGTTTCGGTACGATACGGATGATATAAATTTGACCCCGCGCTACACTCTGTCGAAGTGACAGGTACAAAAATTCCTCCTTTCCACGCAAAGTTAGTGATTATAACAAAACAGCGTGACAAATAAAATAAGACAATTCGTTCACATACAATTCACCTCTATCCTCTTCTCCCATCTTTTCCCTATACATACCCTCCCCTTTCACGGCTGGCGTCCTAACACCCCCTACTATGCTGGAGGGTTAGTACGTGGATGTAGCTGTGGAGAAACCCCTTTGACCTCACGACTTCTTCCCGGGAGACCCTTGGGCGCAAATCGAGCGACCTTTTCTCCGGGTGGAGCGACGGAAGCCCCAATTGTTTCATCCCCGAGCGGTTTTCGCGGCCGAGAGGGGGGGGGGGGAGGGGGAGGAAAGGATGCCGCCACCCCCTAAAACGGGGATGAGGTCAACTGTTTCAATCTCGAGAGGATGGGTCGGTGGGATTAAAAGTGTGGGAGATAATGGGGGAGTGTAGGCCGGGGGGAAGGTGGCGACTCAAGGGGAAGGCGACCCCGGGTAGAGCGGGGAGAACGACCGCGGGCAGGGTAATGAAAAACGGAACAAATGACGCATGATTTACAACTCGAGACGCCCGCGCCGCCACGGCGCGAGCGACAATAATAACATCCAACCCCCATGGAGAAGAGAGGCTCCGGAGAGGAGGGAAAAAGTGGACTGGACGTTTTTCCTGGATAATATGAAGAAAAAGACGCTCCATGATATGAGCGATTTCATGCCACCGACGAAAACGAAGATGCTAATTTCTATTTCCACAACACGAGATTCCGTTAAGGTGGGTTTACACAGGCAAGTTTATTGCGCAATTTATTTGCAGCAAGCGACTTTCGATGTAACTTGTAGGCGTAAACGAATCGGAAAGTCCGCTTGCAGAACTTTAAAAAGTTTCGGTAAGTCGCGCGAAGAAGCGTACTGTTGTCAGTGTAGATAGCAACCAAACTGGCTCCACACTAATTACTGAAAAATCTTTTGTCGGAGTAAATTCCCTGCAAGCTCTGGCAAAAAAAAACTTGCAGAAGTAACTTGCCAGTGTAAACCCACCCTTAGAGACGCGAAAATAAGGCCGCTACAATGAAATCGCCTCTTCAGCGAACACAACTTACCTTTTCATGTCCCTTAAAATTATTTTTGCATTAATTAGTTATAATTAGAACTTAATAAAAATTCTCCAAAATTTGAATTAAAACGTTTTCACTTCACTCAGAATTAATTTTCCCGTAATTTACGGGGGAGGGTAACACGATATCTCGATATAGATGTAAGAATAAGGCTGCTACAATGAAAGCCACTAATAAAAGAGGGAACTGATTACAGGGAATTTATTTAAGGATGATGAGAAAAGTTTGGCGAGGACTCTTGGACGATGAGGATAATTGTGGTGAAGAGCACGCTAATAAAAAGAAATTTAGTAAAATTAGATCTAAATATCCTTACCACAGTTTCGGATGTGATAATATGGCTGATAGAAACCAACTCTCTTTTTTCATTACATATTTGATTTGTAATGCCATTTCATCGATTGATAATTCGGATTTCGCTATTTGTTTGAAAGTAGGACCGAAAATTCAAGACTTTCAAAAAGACCTGTGTCAGGTTCCAACAAGTATGAAAGTTAAGCATGACTCACATAAGGCTGGACTGGAAAATTCGGCTCACGAGCTCTCCACGAACATTCACCAAATGTCACCAGAAACACTCAGGAAAACTGAAATCGTTGGCGAAAGAGGAGGTGAATGTCGTAAATGTCTCTCACGAGAAAGGTAAGATAAAATTTAATACGAGTGCTTATGGTAGTCTGTCGAGCGAACTACTTAGTTCACGCGGATATCATTTAATATGCAAGAATGCAACCATGGAAATTCATCCGTATGAGCCAAGAAAAAAACATGAAATGACATTTACGACATTCGAACTAACCCTCCGAAATCGTGCCGAGTAGCGTATCTTAAGAAAGGGGGCGTGGTAGACATTAACGATGAATTAGCGTTATTGCAAAGGCACGAGAGCGATATTAAGACTCGAAACGGGAAAGTATTATTACTCTGCATCCAGAACAGTCAAGGTAAAAGCCTCTCAAATCGCAAATAACAGTTAACAGGGACCTGGTTAATATACGTGTCGTGACATTGGCATGACAAGGGAAAGAGCCACGTGCTCAAGTCGGAATTGTTCTAACCCAATAACCAAGAAGAAATTTGACACTGAACAGATTGACAATGGAGAACTGAACATTGATTCTAAGAGTAATTTATCGACCATAAGATTGGTTGACGAAATGCAGTTGGCAGCGGCTAACTGATAGACAGCATACTTACATCAAAATTACGTTCAAGGTTCCAAAATAAGGAGCACATCTAGTCATCTCAAAACATACTGTTGGACTCCCATTCGTGAATGCTCTTTCTAAAGTCCAAAAAATATCCAGGAAAGATATAAATCAATTCACGGTTCCAGGGAACCTAAAGTGACATCGGAGAGGCTCAGACAAACATTCGTCGTGGCATATTTCACCAGAATGGCGGTTTGATAAATAAAAAACATGGAAGAAAACGCCGTGTGAACCTTTGAATCTGCGTACAAGCTGAGTTGATTACAGGTTATAGAAGCACAATCGTTAATGGTAAAACGCAAAACTAACTTCAATGTCAAATGGGAATCTCTTTAATAGGTAAGAGCCTTTTCCTCTAATTTTTATTAAGAATTAACTGAATCATTTGGTTGAATGAGTGCTATATAATGTTATCGCTGGTTACTTTATGATCGATAATAACATGAGGGGAAGCGTTAACAACTTAAATTAGTTTAATCGTCAATGTTTGACACATATACCCTCTAACCACGCGAAAAACATTTAATGACTATCACTTGAAACAGTGAATTCCGAAAATGCACGACAGGAGGGAAAAAACCTTTGATTCATTCATAAATCGGCAACGGTCTTCAATAAAGTTAAATCTGAATATTGGGTGCCATTAAATTAATCCGGCACCTGAGAAGATTATTACTGGTAGACGTTACCGTTGGATACCCGCATTTACGTGTAATATCATTTTCCCTTTTTGATCGAAACATATTATGGAACTACAGATAAAATCAAACGTATATCACTATGTTATGGATGCCTTCAACTTAAATTGAACACAATTGGTGTCATATACAACCGAAAACACTACATTACGATAAATAGAAGACCTCATTCATTGAGAAGTGCTAGAAACGCAAGAGAACACCAAAGAAATGACTAAGCAGGCATTAGATCATTTACCCAATGCAAGAGAACTATGTGATCAGCAAACGGCTGCTAGTTTTGTTAGTTTCACACAGCAAAAGAAGCATCAAGCCGTCTCCTGGATACCGATTTCACAGAGCGCATTGAGCTTACCGGGGAAAAGCAGGGGTTTCTATTCATTAGGCAGTAGGTAGAGTAAAGCAGTAAGATTGCGGCGTGAAACGATACGATAAAGCCTCCTTAAAAGCATCGTGATCTCATTATGTAATGGGCATGGAGATGGTAATGGTGCACGATGCTGTCCGACTGCACTTAAACTTGGAATGCATCTCTCGGTGCACTCACGCCATCTGTCTCCATTGAAAGTCTTCAAGACGGAGACAAGCGGGAAAGGAAGGGCCATGTCAACTTCTTCTTATCTTGAGACATCCAACCCGAGGGTCAAGAGTTCGGCAGACATACCTCAGAGGCTATGGGACTTTCTCCAACGCGATATTCACATACTTTCCACTGATGAAGGGCAACTGAAAAAACGGCTAAATAACCTAAGTGATACGGAATTGCGAAATAAAATGCACACTATAATTTGAGGAAGTGTTAAAAGTCGAACAGCAAAACATTTCAACCTCCCAATCGATTTTATGGCAATGCTGCGATGTAAAGAGGGAAAAAGTCATTGATCTTACTACTCAAACCAAACATAAAAAGCACGTTTAAGGAATCGAATAATATGCTACACACTTAAGAAGCAACGCGATAGTCACTTTCCTAAAGTTCTGCTTGTAGGTAGCTCTGATTTTTTAAACTTTGGAGCATGCTTTTTTTGCGTAACTATATGTAAAATTGTCGGAGCTATTCAATTTATCCATCTTAAGGCACCGCAAAAATTTCAAATGAAACAAATTTATTAAGTTTCAAAATAATTGTTTGCTGACGTTAAATACCATTATGTCCGGAAGAAATATTATTGCTGGGTTTCCAATCATTGCATTTACACAAATGATGTGGTACGCAATCACGCGCACGGGTGCGAAGTTATACATTATTGTGTAACTGGCAAACAAACCTGACCGGAAATTGGGAGATCCGGGTTCGAATCCCGGCCAAGTCAAATGATTTTTTCATAGCGAATTTCACCGTCTTTGGTGTATTATTGCTGTGGTTAGTCTGAGGCGTATTATTCGGCTAGCACAGGTTTAAATTCTGGCGGCGGCTAATTTTCAAAGATATATCTCTTTCACTAAATGCCTATACTTCAAAGTCCATGAATATCAAAAGCAATAGGATTATTTATCCGTCCTTTTTATGGCACGCTAAACTATGGCCACATCTAGAGCTAATCTTAAAAAGAAATAAGCTACCGACGACGGGTTCCTTCAAATAAACCTCTTAAAGCCTAAAAATTTTCCAAATCCATAAATTCAGATTCCCATGCAAATTCGATTCGTATATTGCGAATCCTCTATCAGTCACGTGTACTAATTAATAATGACTCTTCATCGTAGCATATCCTGAATTGCAATACATTTAATGATATCTCCTGATATATAAAGGATTTCTCTTACTTATCAAACATAGCCAAAGCGAAATTACATCTGCGTCATTTCCCTCTAGCCGTCAAAAGAGTATGTAGCAGGATGAACTAAAATTCCAGCATCTAATGATGCAATTGTGAGCAAATATAGAACGCTCCCCTATTCCTCAGGTGCTGGGTATTTATTTATTTCCGTCATTTATTCTACCACCTTCAAACAGTAATAGGTCAGAGGTTGCCCATCAAATATAATGTGAATGCTTCACTTTTTGTTTGAGACTCATTTGGAAATGAGTATGTGCCATAAAGGAGTTCATAGAATTGCCTCTTTGGTCTGAAATAAACCAACAGTAAGCAATGCTATTACTTCTTGAACGGCACGAGTGAAAATGTAAAAAAACCAGCATTCCTCTTAGAAAAGCATTGTCATGACTTACTGAAGTACCTATCTCACCTATAGGTATAGGCATGTATAACCTCCGCCGGTAGTGTAACTTATATATATTGTACACAGGCTAGCACGGAGTCAAAGCTTTAACCAAACCAACCAATAAAATTGTTAAATTATTATTATAATGCTCACACCTGAGACTCTCCAACATGCCCCATATTGATTACTATTCTAATTACATGATGTGTTGTTTAAACATAAGCAAAGGACGTCACATTCGAGCTCTATCACGCCACTGTGAGAGACGCCAGTGGGATTTCAATGGAAATTCACGCAACATAACGCCATTATTAAGTTACGGGGAACATTTAGCCGCTTCATGCGACACAACGCCAGGATCGCATTATCCCATGCGACACAACGCCAGAGACACCATTAACTAGGATCTCCTATATGTCAAGTCCGACCACTGAGCTTCCGTCGTTCTTGATTAGCCACGCCCTTCCAAATTAAATTCAGAGAGAGGGATACTGGGACTTCAAGCATGCATGAATGTAAGAGACGGATTGGACTCATGAGATACACGTATCTACCTCTCCGCTGCACCCTGCGAGCCGTCTTAATAGCGCCTGGCAGCGGGTGCTACGACACCAGTCACCTAGCAGTGTATTTATGAAAAAACAATGTCAAACTCAAAATAAATCAAGAGGTTATCTCCATCGTCTCAGGCTACGATAAAATCAAGAGGTGTTTAATTGCTTGGGAACTTAGCTGTATTCTGCCATAATCACAATTTGTGAGAGCGAAAAAGAATATACAAAATTATCAGACCTAATACTCAATGAGAGACAGGACTCCAATGCCCGTAAAAGGATTTTGCACGAAACGCGTGTCGTTTGATGTAGTCTCCGGCGTTGAAGTAATCTCCCGTAAACAGCCACAGAGAGTGAGAAATAAAATAATCATTGGTGCTCCTTAGCGCGACCCTTACATCCACGTGAAGGGCCGGATATTGAGTAACGTTTGTATATTGGGGTGGGTGATTTATGTTTCCATGGAACTGCAAAAAAAACAGTTTTTTTTTGCAGTTCCATGTTTTTTATTATGTTCTTTTTTATTATGTTCTTTTTTATTATGTTCTTGTGACTACTTCTGTAATTGTATGACATGATGTTTTATATAAACTTGTAAATTCTGTATTGATATAATTGTTTGACTAGCCTTATGTTTGTATACAAACCAACGGGGCCAATAAACATTCATTCATTCATTTATTTAATTTTTTACCGCACAAAGTACCTCTTTGTAGCTCACCGCGTTTGATGGAAAACCTTTCACGGCCATTAGCACTCCGTCTCCAATTGCGTAGGTACACAGAGAAACCGTAGGGCTCCCATTATATCAATCAGACCAATTGTTTTCATGTGGAATAATTGCAATTAAATTCAAAGCCACATCTATATCACCATTTCGAAACGTTGTGAAAATCATGTGTGAAAGAAATATCTCATGCAGATTTCACTATGAGAAAAACTCACTTTCCACACATCAGTGATTCACAAGACTCCTTGTAGATGTAAGTCCCCTTTTTTTATCAAGTGCGACAGTAAGCAAAGTGGGTCTGAGATACATGACACGACCTGCATTGGTCTTAAATTTTTGTGCTGTTCCAACAATCACTGAGGGAAAATTCAATTTTGGGTTCTACCTTTTGCACGAAACTCCTTTTACCGGACTGACTTCGACTGCAGCTGCTCTGTGGTTACATGCTTTGTAGCCTATCCTATAGAGGCGCACTAGGATTTTAGCACTGATACATTGTAAATTACAGAAATATTCAAGTTAACCTGAGAGTACAACACTGAATAGCAATTAGAAAATAAAGCAATAAAAATGAAAACACATTAAGCAGCATCACATCAGTTAACGATGCAAAAAATACTAAGGGGATTGAGACACGAACGAAAGTACTACTCGAACAGAAAAAAACTCTAAAAGATACCCAACAGTAAAGTTAAAGTCATTAAGTTGAGCTGGCTGCATAGCAAATGCAAAATTAATGACCCGTATGCCGAGTTTCCGCACAAGGTTAGTCGTCTCAGGCAACATGTGAACGATTGAATATCAATGAATACGGCAAATGAATACGGTGGTATATTACGACTTCCAACATCCTGAAAATACGTATCTTATTTAAGGTTTCACCTCTAAGGGAAAGAAGAGCGGAATTCGTCCATTGATGACCCCAATGGCTATCACATTTAAGATTCCGAAATACAGTGCAATTTGGAAACGAAATGAAATTTGAAATAAAAATATTGTGCAAGACAAAATGGGTTCAAAAACATAAACGTTGTAGCCATTAGTTCCCTCGTTTTTCAAATGACACGTCAGAGTTTGTTTATCGAATATAAAGTTATAAACAAATATTTAGTTGGGTGTAGTCTAAATAACACTTAAGGAACAGTAGTCAGCTATTCGGATTCGAATAGGACGTTAAGACGCCTTTGATCTGAAGTAATTAAGGTGTGATCCGAATATCGGATTGAACCCACTTTTTTTAAATTTTAGATTTTGCTTGCTTTATGGATTTCGAAAAGGCGTTTGAAGAGTAAATTAGGAAGAAGTAATACAGATGCTCGGGAAACTAGGAATATATTTGCGAGATAGGGGACTCATCCGAAACTCTTATATGGCCCATAGGGCACAAGTGTGGCTGACGGAAAATCAGGGTAGGCCCTGATTCTCCGCCAGCAGGACACAGCCCACATCATATTATCCCCACCTTACTGTCACTATATCATCACCACCTCGACATCCCAACTAGATCTCCTTAGAGGAACCTTCATGGTACGTTACTGGCATGAATAATACGCGCCATTCAGACGCGAAGGTTCGATGGGCGTGGGTCGAACATAAAAAAGCGTTTTCCACGAAATGCAAGCTAGAAGTCGGCAGCTTCACTGCACCCACGCTCCTGGCTAGTGATAGGATAAAAAATTCTTTCAATTATTTCCTCTCCTATTTCCTGTCAACATTGACGAGAATAATGAACTGTATTGTAAAATATGAAAAATACAACATGAATATAAATGTAAAAAAATAATGGTATGAGGAGGTCAGAGGTAAATCATGAGTACGGAACCATCTTAGACTTGGAAAAAATCTGACTCTGACCGCAAAAACTAGAATAAGCTGAAGAATATTTCTATCCGGGAAATCGGATCACCGGTGATGAGAGAAGAAAAATACAGCCAAGTCAAAGACGGCAGTTTGTCAGAAAAAGATTGCACTACCAGCAGGAAACGTAAGTTTGTAAACAAGGAAGAACTTCAACAAAACATGTCGATTCCATTTTCGCGAACACAAGGACGTACGACAGCGACGGCTCCAATCGAAACGGCACTTTTCCTATATAATATTTTTCCAGCCCAAGAAGCCAAACCCAGCGAAATTTCCATTGAACGAACGCATTTAGGCCTTACAACAAAATGCAGTAATTCACCGATAACTCTTGCAACAATTCAGTACTAAGACGACATGTTTTCTTCATGAATTCGTCTAAGGTAGCATACCATTTTTTCCAAATGCTTCAACCATTCTAGCCTTTCAGCCCAAAACATCTCAAATTTTAATTTTATGAAAAACGTTTTTGGGGAGGTAGCATTTGTATCGATGCTATCAAACACATGAATTTTCTATAAACAATATGAACTCATTTGGAATAAATAGCCGAGACGAGAAACAAAGTCTAAACTCTATACAACAAGTATTAGGGCAATGATGACATACAGAGCAGAGGAGTATTAGAGACAACTGAGATGAAAATACTTCTAAGAATTGTAGGCAAACACAATTAGAGAAAGAAGTGAAAATGAAAGGAAATCACGGAAGACGGAAAATATAAACGACTGTATATTTCAACGAAAACAAGAACGGAACGAAAATATAAACAGAATGATATTCAACATATTAGTGCGTTTCGCAAGAGATAAACTGCTCAAACGCAGAAGATAAGTCAGTCGGCCAAGAAAAAGAGGATGTGACAACTTAGAACTAAAGAAGGCTGTCATTGCACAAGAAACAGGCTATAGGAGCCCGATAAAAAGAAGAACACGAAATGCAAAAAAAATGGCATAAGCTCCTCAAGAGGAGACTAGCGCTAGAGAGGAGCGTTCAGCAATAGGAGGCAGCTGATGAATGGGACCTTCGGTAATGAATAAAGAAGAGGCTGGTGAAGAGCTTGATATGGAGTGTACCGTTGTATAGCGCAGAAACGTGGACTCTTGAGAAAGGAGGACGAGAACAGACTGCAGGCGTTCGAGATGTGGATGAGGATGGAGACGGTGCGGAGGACGGAAAGTAAAACAATCGTGGAAGTGCTTGGTATGGTTGGTGAGGAGAGGAAACTTCTGAATGAGATTAGGAGGAAAAATAAGTGGTTGATAGGGGTAATGGGGGGCGAAGGGTTGCTGAAGGCCTTGATAGAGGGGAGGATGTGGGGCAGGCGGGGAAGGAAAAGGAAGACAATAGGTTTTATGGACGGGGTAGGACGTACGTTGAGATGAAAAAAGAGATATTTTTGGTGGATAGAGCCCTGCATATGTAAAAATCCAGAGGATTTTCACCCCCATTTAAACCTACCTTTACCGGTAGAGCACCTGCATCATCAACGACGAAAACCCCTAGCAGAAAAAAAAGCATCGTTGTTTCTAAGATGGCCATCTCATCTCCCAACACAGCAAGAGTGGTAGGGGAGATAGGGAGCGAGTCAAAGAGGCCTGCCTTCCTCCATACCTATATCCCAGTCGTGCGTTATGAAAGCAGTTTACGCTAGGCGGGAGCAGAATGGCTCACCCACACCCACGAACCCAGTATGAGGAGGGGAAAAGAGGGGGATGATGGAGAGGGAGGAAAAAGATTGGAGGCAGGGGAGAGTGGTGAAGGGGGAAGGGGGTGAGGTGGCGTTTCAGACTTGTCCTTGGCAACCTATATATTTCTTCCTCGCCTTTCCTGGCCACCGTCCAAGACAAAAGTGAGGAAGGAGGCTATATGGACCGAGAGTAGTGAGAGATGGGAAGACAGACGGGAGAGAGAGAGAGAGATATATAGAGCCAACGGCGCGACGGCGGCAAGACACACGGCAGCCTTCTTGTTTCCGCGTCTTGCTCCCAACCCGAGCCCTTCTTCTCGGCAGCCAACGCGGTGCTCTCCCGCGGAGCTACGAAAAGCAAATTGAATCCGTCAGATTTGAGGAAGAGCATACAAAGAAAATCACAAACGTAATTTATTTATTTTTTGAGTAATCTACCGGTTAAGTTTAAATGGAATTAAATCTCCTCTAGATTTTTTCATATACAGGACACTATCTACCAATATTATTTCGCTCTCTCTTCATCTCAGCATACACCCTACCTCTCTTCATCCCGTCCATACAACATATTCTCTTTCTTCTCTTTACCCGGTTACCCAAAATCCTCCCCTCTATCACAGCCTTAAGCAACCCTACGCCCCTCATTACCTCCTCCAACCATGACCTACTTTGCCTTTGCCTCCCCGTAGTCTCATCCAGAAGCTTCCTTTCCTCGACAACCATGCCAAGCAAGCACTTCCACGTTTGTCTTCCTTTCCATCCACCGCACCTCCTCCATCCTCCTCCACACCCACATCTACTCAGATTGAAAGAATGGATTTTTTCCATCGATGGAAAGACATTTTTTGGTCGATTTTCATTCGCTCTAGTGCTCTGCTCACTTGACAACATAACTGTGTAGTAGCTTGCCATTCGTTTCAGACCCTAAACACTAGTCAGCGCACTTCAAAACGTATCTGGAGCATAGTGGACGTGGGCTGGAGTATACTGAAGAAGAAAAGATCACAGATAATCCGATTAAGGATTGTCGTCAGTTTTTTTTATTTTCAGGAAAGGCAAACAAGGGTAATCTATAGTTTTGAATTGCCCCGAGGTAATAAGCTTACCCTCTAGGTAAGTAATTACCCATAAACCATCTTTAACTATCGAGGGTTCAAACCATCGTTGACAGTTCGAAATAACTAAAAATTATTTGTCCGTTGGAATCCTCAACAACATCGATGCATGCGCACAATGTGTATAAACAATCGTTTAACAAATTGTTACGATTGCTCCTGAAAATTCTGCCCACCACTGGGATTGTAGGCACTCCAACTGCAAGGGTTGTATAGCATCGACTAATTTACGGACTTTTTTATCCAAAATCAAACAAAACATCAATGTACGGTCAGGGATTCGTATTCCAAAACTCTATATTTCCAGGTCGGTACGTAACCAGCCTGGTCGACTGGGCTAGTCTGAATGGAAACCAACAAGAAACACTCACGAAGTGTCCCCCGCCGAATTCGTTCAAATTTGGCGGAATGGAAGAATAGCGCAATAAAAGCATAGTTTCAAATTTTCCCGTGCCGTGATGCCCTGTGAGCCGAGATATTTTCTGCCAAAGTTCCGCGAATTCCACCCATTTTCGCTTAAGGTTTCGCCTCGCTTATGGCCATTGCGTCGTCCGTTTCTAGGTGACTCTCGCGCTGAATGTAAGCGAGAGGACCGCGCGCTGACAGTCGACGCGGTCTCTGCAGACGAGAGGGATAATGAAGCGGTGTATGCCCTGGGAACCAAATAATAGAGATTTCCTAAAACCTTCAGAGGGTTAATATATCTTAATTGCTTACGAAAACTTTCGTTCAAGGGTATATCTAGGAATTTATGTATGCATGGGATCAGGAGAAGAAAATTGTATTTTGACGACAGAAGGTGTGCACTGATTAACTTCATTTATAACAGAGAAGTATGGGATTGGAAGGCCCTGTTAGAGGTTATTTTCTATCCTTACCCAATAACCCTTAAATATTTAGAAATGAAAGTAGGGAGTTATTGTTAAAGGATTTCTTTTGGCACCGTAAAGAATGAACAACAATAATTTTCTTTTAATTTTTAATGATCATGATGCATAATTGGAACCTGGTCAATAATATAAATATGATAAAAAGTCAATTAAACAATTATCAAGAGCAAACAACCCACTGAGTGCTGAATATCGGAAAATATTTCCTAGACCCCACTCGCAATTCTAGCTTCTTTTCATTTTATAAAACGTTGTTAATTTCCACCAGCATTTTCACCTGTCTTTTATGACCATATTATACTGTTTTTAAAATTTTAACGCGCAACGTATTTGTTTTTCATTACCTACTCGTCACTTGATGATTACGAAGTTTTTTTCACTTGACCATTCTACTAATGTGCATTCGCATGGCAGAAAACAAGAGATGTAAATGTACAAACATGTAATGGATAACCATGTCAAGTTTACCTTGGTTGAAAGAGTTATCATAGTCGTTTATCGTTACCAACCATACGATTGCAGAGCTAATTCTTAATGTATTACCGTAGCAAAAGTCTAGTGATACGAACGCAGCATTAAGAGTGTAATTACGAAACCTCCGGACTAGGAGGCCAGGTCGTTTCTTCAATGCATGGTATCTTAGTTATTATCGATCTTCCACAAAAATAGTTTTCGAAAGGTGAACTAGTTGCAAAAATCGTCATGCGTGATGTATCGTGGAGCTTATAAAATTCACCATAGTTATTGTTACTAGTGAAGTTTTCATATTTTTTCTCATTTCAATTTAATAGAGGAAACTGAAGCTACGTTCACCAGATCAAGCACCAAATGTAGAAATCAGTGTAAACTGTTTGAGCACGATTTCCTGACCACGTAGGACTCACGAAATTCGAACCTCACTTGCATTCACACATTCGCACAAATGTTCACTGATGAATTTTTGAATAGCCATGCCTTTGTTCATGAACCCGTGCAAGTTCATACATATTGTTAACAGCCCTCGAGGAATAACTCGATTATTGTTTGCCAAACGGGAAAACTTGTAGGGGTTTTTCATCGAGCTAACAATACGAAAGATAACGGAACACCAGGTTAAATCAGTAATTGTTGGTATTATTACTCGTTACATTGAATTCTACATTATTACAAGGATTACACAAATAAATTAATTTGACATGACTTTACAGAGGCAGTGGCCCTGTTGAAACTGAACGGCGCCGTTGAACATTGGCGTTTCTTTTAAAAATTCGAGAGCTTCAAGCGTGTCATCTGGGATTTAGCCTTCATTTTGCTCTTCGTGAATGTTGATACATTCCATCGTGTGGTGCTTTCAGATAACGTATCTACATTCACTACACAAATATATATCAATTATCTACATCACTATGGCGATAAATCCGAGGAATGTAATTAAAGTATTGGAGAGAAAATTCACTTCTTGGAATGTAACGGAGGAACCCACCGAATATGAAATTGAATTGGCGGAAAAATTAACTGGTAAGTATTATTTTTATAATTAGCAATTATGATAAAATTATTTGTTTACCATTACTTTTTGTAAGCTTCTCCGAAGTAATTTCTTTTCCCCGTTTTCTGACTCCTTGACGTCGTGCGTGGAGTGTGATGACTCAACATGTATTATAGAAGAGGATCTAATTTTCGACTGCGAAGATAGGAGGGAAGACGATGAGGTATACAGCGAAGGTGACGATGAGAAAGAAGATGGAAATTGTGAAGAAGTATCACCCACGTCCTCTACGTCATACGAGCTATCTTCAATTAAAAGAAAAAGGAAGGAGAAATAACTACGGCGCAGAAGAAGATAGCAGTGGAGATCAGGAAAGACAGGCCCTCTGGGCCTCTACGGATTGATACGGTTCGTCACAATTTTAGATTCGTGACTTCAAGGAAACAGCTTGTCAGTTTTCAGGACCAGATTAAGCATGTTGGTTCTCGTAAGGAAACATGACGAAACATTTCTCTATGCCTACTCGAGAGATTTAAAACGGCCAAAAAAGAAGGCCTGATAGTGCATGAAAGAAACATACGAAGGTGGGCGTGCGAAGAAAATAAAAAATAGAGATTCCAAAAGAAAGTAGAGAATCTTCAGTTGGATGGGTGTGGAAGTTAAAATATACAAATATCTTGTATATATAGTGTCCATAAAAGTGACAAAAGTGGTTTCAAGGAAATATAATTTTGATTGGCAAAAGACCTCTGAAAAGGCTAGTATTTTTGTAGCACACATTAGGCAATCAATGGTCCAAAACCCTGAATTTTCAATGGCAAACACGGACCAGAGTGGTTTTAAAAAACAGTTTCACTCCGGACGAACCCTTCATTTTCGTGGTGTGAAAACTGTTGAGGCAACGGTACAATCTGTCGGTGCGACCACACACCCGTACACCATACAGCCGACGATTACAGTGAATGGTGAGCTTCTGTCTCCTCTATTAATCTGCCTTCAAGAAAAAAGTGGAGTTTCCAAAAACAGTGCGCGTGTTGGAAGCGTCAAATATACATTCCGTAGCCTCCGCTTCCGGTCTGTTGATGAAAGACATTTTACTGAAAGAGTACTTCGGCAAGGTGCTTTTACCAAATTAAAAAAAAAGACACTGTAATCTTAGTGGAGTCTTGGAGTGCTTTCAAAGATAAAGGTGGAATTTGTGCAATGAACACACGAAATATTCAATTGGAGATAGAGCAAATACCCACGAAAACCACTGGTCTCATACAGCCTTTGGACATCTACTTTTTCCCAATGTGGAAAGATTTGTTAGAAAATTCTCCGACCGCGTGTTGCTGGATCAAATAGATATAAATTTATTCCAAAGGAAAAATATCATAAAACTCCAGTCTCTAACACACCGGCAATTTTCGGCTCCTATGTTTAAAAATTTCATTCTGTATTCCTGGTTTTCTGCGGGATGCATAGGTGAGAGACCAAAAGCGCACAGCACTCCTGTGGAATACTGTTTAAACATAAATATTATGAAAGAAAAGTGCTAAATAATAAAAGATGGACAAGAGTGCAACTTTTTCACATTTATTAAATACCCTTTCTGTGCAGTGAAATGCTCTTTCTATCATTTTGTAATGAATACCATTGCTAACAGGAATAAAATACCTTATTACTTATTATTTTTTCTTTTTGTATAACTTACCCTTTAGATAATGCAACCTGTGATTAATACGCTATAGAACCAACCTGTTTCATATGCAAGCAATTTCAGTATGATGTGGTGGAACTCATGATGAAATAAGAGATGTAAAATGTCCGTCTTTTTCTTTCACGACATACTTCAGTGTTCATTTCAGCGAAAGTTTTCGTAAGCAGTTAAGATATATTAACCGAACTTTGGCAGCAAATATCTCGGCTCACAGGGCATCGCGGCACGGGAAAATTTGAAAATAAGCTTTTATCGCGCTATTCTACCATTCCGCCAAATTTGAACGAAATCGGCCGGGGACACTTCGTGAGTGTTCCTTGTGAGTATCGCCTAATGTGGGCTATCGCGTGTAATTGTCGCACGTGAATGCAAGTACCTGCCTGGAACTGAATACTTTAGAGTCACCAAATGAAGGGTAGAACTTGAAAATGAAGTAAATAAAGGTCATAACACGTATGCGGAGAAAAGAGCGGTCTTGTCCATTTAATATCGACTTTTCCACCACATTACAAGATAAAATTTGTACTTTCCCGTAAGGATGCAACATAAACCGAACACAGTTTCAATGCATGATCGTAATCATCAAGGATATAACTACAGGCAGTTTTGCCCTAAATAATGGTGGTACATAGGCAATTGGAAGTACATTCGGGCATTAAAATAAGTGCCTGCAATAATAATTGAAAAAAAAATGTTTGACAAAGAAAATTATTCCCGAAAAGTAAAATAAAATGCTTCAAAAACTCAAAGAGCAGACTTTAGTTTGTATTCATAAACGTTTAGTCCGAATATTTCTTAGGTTTAGCACGCTGGTCTATGTGGACGAATTCAAGCACCTGTTTTGCCTTCAGGTTTAGTATATATTATTGTAGGTGGGCACGTTAGCGGAAGTGAGTACCAGAAGGCGGCAAACGACGACGATGGACCGTCGGTAGAGATGGAGGACCTAACCCAGCCTATCTTCCACTTCTCCTTCACCAACATTGGAAAGGTGAAACTGCTCCCTTCACACTTAGCTTGTCAATCACCTCCTGCGTGCGATTGCACGGCCAATATCGTTGAAGATGTGGACTTAAAATCACGCAGCTGCGGAAATGTTTTCCGGGCCGCAGGGCCCTGTCATTGACCGATGGAGAGCAATTGGCAGTACAAATGTAGCTGAACCCTTGAAAATGACGATGATTCGTTGAAAAGAGTCATAGGGTTATAAAAAATCCATACGAATAAGTACAAAATTTTATCATTAGTGTCATCACGTTCTTCCTAAAAATTTAAATAATTTCCGTTAAATAAAATCAACTTTTCCTAGACTACCGTTAAACGATGCCCTACTCGCAGCGTTAACCAGACATTAATAGCAAAGAGGGGTCTTCCAAAAGAGGAAGGGATGTTTAAGTTTTCACCACCGGGACCACGCTCTTGAGTGCACGCGGTCACGCCCATAAACTAATACCACCCACGCAAACAGAGCCGTCATCCTAACGCTCGCCAGCCCAGTCGAGAACACTCACGGTTCAAGAACGCGGAGCTGACCACACGAAAAATTTTCACAGCAGAGGCGAGAATATAGTATTTTTTCGTTCGCAGTATGATGGAGCTCAATGAGAAATACGAGAAGTGAGTGAACGTAAACCTCACTGCGAGAAAAGATAATGAAGAATGAAAACTATTCCGAAGGTCAATTCTCGATAAGAGTAACAATTATCGCTTGATTATATTAACACTTTTATATCATGTTATTCGATCGATTATGTAGTCTCTGGTTGTTTTTGACTGCGCTCATGCAGTATTTATTGCTTGGTAAACATCGAGTGGATATGTGATATGCAGTGCTTAGATGTAACCATGCGATAATCAGTTACTTCCGCGAGTGATAATTTTCGATAATTGACCTCTGGCCAAATGCAGCACTTGGATTAGACATGTAACTAATGTCTATATCTCCTCTTTTCGTTATGATTTGATGATTAATCACGACGTTAATACGATACTAATGTCTACCACGGCAATAATACGTTTAACCGTCAATTTGCTGTCGGCATCCCTTGCAGCGTAAATTGATTTTGATTCCAAGCAGAAGGTCATTCAGATCTTTTGTTTCATGCGTTTCAAATCATTGCTAAAAGTATACGATAGTATTTGGTTTGCCTTTCCAATGAGGTTACGGCCTAGTGATCAGACTTATATTACATGATACTTTTTCTAGGGAAATTGGAAAAAGCATGAAAGTGTAAACGTAGATAATACAGAGCATCCTAACTGAAGGATTACAAATAGACATGATGAACCATGAAGCGAGTGGTGTAAAAAGTGACCCCACACAAATCGAATTAAATTACAATGAAGTGGAGACAAAACGGGTTACTGTTAAATTAAATATTTCACTTTATCCGATAAAAAAACAGCCATACAAAGATGCTTATCACGTAATGACGTAGTTAGCATCTCCTTCCATGAAAATTCTGGACGGGGTGGACTCGTGGATTGGACAATATGAGCGCTGAGAAGGTCAAGGCTCATGAAAAACTGAAGAGACTAGCGGAAAAAAAGAGAAAGCAGTGGAGAGCGGCAGCAATTCAATCTGGGGACTGCCAGCTGGTAATGATGATGGCATATTGTATCTCACCCCGGGAGGTAATATAACACATGAGAGTAAACAAGGTAGTTGTAACATCACCCTTTACACACCAATAATGTCACTAACATTTTCTTTCACTGGATCTACGGGAAATTTTAGGTAGCCCTACTAAATATAATTATAACAATCGTACTTGATATTAAAAGATCTATTCATTTTTTGTTGCCCTGACTGCACATGTGAATACACTGTATTATACCCCACAAACAAATTAATAAACACTTCACTCAAATATCACATATAAATCATTCCTCACCAACATACATAACCTTCCTTGCGTATGCTTTTCACTCATGAATCAATCACTTGCCCAACACATTAAAACACTCAATACGGGCATAACACAACATAAATCAAATCCTTTACAATATCGGGATAATTGCTCCCTTCAAAATACCTCGCTTCATGCTTCGGAAGTTGTAGGGTCTCGTCTTTATCCCCGACACCACACCCAACGCTAGGTTCCTTCCTTTACCGCGTCTCTCTATCGGTAATAACCTCGGCTTCTCTGGCTGACTCGGCTGCTCCCGAATGGCTCCTGGTTGACGTCAAGGCTCGAACTTCCGGATCTCTCTTCTCACGTTTCACAAGATTATTAACTCCTTCCGTCTTTATTTCGCACCAATTACGTACGGTAAACTTCTTCTTTAACCATACGGGCATAGTTGGGACCGCGTTCGGTCGTGAAAATCGTACAGTATCAATGTGAGTCCGCTCTTCAGCATTAGGACCTGCAGCACCTGGATTTTTGAGACAGCCTCGACTGTTAACGTGCGTCGGCTTTTATACCTGATCGCTGATGCATTGTCGTCGTCCTAGAAGCTTCACTACTGACGTACTTCCGTTTATCTGGAATGTTCTAAAAACTAGCGTGGTTCCAGTTCTTACCAATTGTTGTAATCTTCACATGGTCGTTAAATCCCGACACGTGGTGTTCAATATGGAGGAATTCGCAATATTGTAACTCTTTGGATATGAATAAATAGGTCTGAAATTGAAATATTGACGTTCTAATTATGCAAAATTAATATAATAGAATAACCTACGTCACCTTCTGTACAATTTGGCTGCCGGGGTTTCAAAAATATAAATGAATGTTTTTCTATGTGCGAGTTTGCTTCTATGTGAGTACGAGTACGTTACATAGTGGAAAACCTCTCTTACTCATATTTTCTAGTGTTAGGATGCAAGGCAAGAGTAAGAGATGCTCATTTAAATGATACTCAGTAAACGAGAAGATTCGGTAAATGAATTGCGCTACTTCGACCTTATAGGGTCCCACAAAAAAAAGCGGCAACCATGTGAGATGCCAAAGAAATAGGTTGGACTACTGGATTACTACGAGTTCAGCGAATAAAAACGAGAATCGTATAAGGACGTTATAATGATCACAGCAATGCCCTAAGGTTGTTTGAAACCTGGAAGTTATCACAATCAAGCCGTGGGTTTAAAAATAGGTAGATTAAATCTTTCAATTTTAAAAAATATTCAAAAGTGAACAGAAATGATTATATAATAAATGAGATGGTACGCAAAAGATTAGAGTTGCAGAGTAGAAGAGAGAGGTCTTACGTCTCAATTTCCATCTTAGTAAGGGACAGGAACAGATGCAACAATGAAATAACTCGAGGTCAGTGTAAGGGTTTTTTTTCATACATTCTATTATGTAGCTTCTCTGTCTGTAAAGATCTTCTTAAACTTTAAACGATACACTTTTTGCGTCCTACTGATAGGATTTGATTGCTCGTTTCTCTTTCGTTTGAGCAGGATAAAGAATTATTTTTACCACTCATCGTTGCAGTGGATAGTCTAATGCATACACATAAATGTAGACAAGTTCGTTTCATCTGGACTCGTAACAGCCCTATACTCTACAGCGAGTAATGATTGTATTAGGTATGTAATATTCATAAAAAATGGCTCTAACGATTTTGATGAGATACCATTGATGATACCATTCTTTGAGGGCTTTACTTCCACTTAGTGTTCCAACCCGAAGGTTGATTTTGATAGGTGAGAGTAGAGCTCACCCTATGCTAAGCCATTGGCGTGTGAAATTCACACATTCAGGGTAGGCGGGCCAGTTCCTTTCCCTGAGCTACCTGTGATTTCCCACGAAGTTCTGACAATCAGACAGTCACACCGCGAGGATTTTCGGAAGGGGTGTCCATGCGTCTTGTACTTCTCGTGGTTTCACCCGGATTAGAACCCGGGACCCTCCCAGTCTGTAACCCTGCGCTCTATCTACTAGGCCACCACGATCCCACCACACGAGAAATGGACTAGGTTTGATCATCGGAAAAGTTCGTTAAGGGATTGGTTTGAGCCCAGACAAGATTTCCAGGCTAAATCATGAAAATCATGGGAATTTAAGGGAACTTCAAGGTAAAGTTTTATACTTTATGACTTTAAAGTATGATAAAATACATATGAGACGATGAGACTTGTACTACATGGCGCGAAGAAGTTTAGGTTTTCTTCATCTGGGGTCCGATTTTGATATCATCATCATTGCAGTAGTCTACCGGTTAGAGGTAGGTTGTGATGAAAGTCAGAGAATATCCCACGAACTCTTACACGTGCCGTGCCCTTTCTACCTCTAGTATTTCTTTCTTCATCTCAGCGTAAGTCCTACCTTTCTTCATCCCGTCCATAAAACCGATTCTCTTCCTTCCCCTTCCCCGCTTACCCAACATCCTACCCTCTATCACGGCCTTCAGCAAACCATCGTCCCTCATTACCCCTTCCAGCCACCTACCCTGTCTTCCCCTAATCTCATCTATAAGTTTCCTCTCCTCGCCCACCATGTCAAGCAATTCCTCATTTGTCTTCCTTTCCGTCCAACGCACCTTCTCCATCCTCCTCCACACCCACATCTCAAAAGCCTTCAGCCTATTTTCGTCTTCCTTTCTCAAGGTCCACGTTTCTGCCCCATACAACGCCACACTCCATATCAAGCTCTTCACTAGCCTCTTTTTTACATCCTTACTTAAGGTCCCCGTCATCAGCTCCCTTCTATTATTGAACGCTTCCTTCGCTAGCGCTATTCTCCTCCTAATGTATTTGCTACTGTGTCCTCTTTCTTCTAGCGTACTACCCAAGTAATTAAATTGTTCTACTTGCTCCAGTTTGTGACTCCCTACTCTTATCACCAGCTTCGCTCTCTTTGTCCTACAGAATCTCATTACTTTTGTTTTCCTATTGTTTATCTTCATTCCGTATTTCTCACACTGCTTTTATACTGGCCCATAAATGAGGATAATTAAAATTAAGCACATTATTTCGGTGTTAATATATTGCCCTTTTCAAGAAAAGCAGAACAGATTCGCCCGTTGTTGCATTCCAGGTTTTGTGATCACACGTTTATTTATGAAAAAAGATGGCACACGCGGAATTCGCGAGAAGTGAGAAAAATTGGTAGACTAAAGACATCATTTTCAACGATGAGCCAACAATTAATTTGATTAGAACGAGTGATTTCTTAATGAATTCTTCTTATTATTATTATTATTATTATTATTAGCGTATTCTCCCAATAATGGAAGACGTTAAGCAAACAACTCAATCAAGATTTCTTCGGGTTCTTCTTGTTGCTCCAATAGGCTTTCATTCTTTCCGAGTCGGCTTGTTTTCGTTCTTCCGACAACTTCGGTCTATATTGTTTCTCCTTTGGTTGCTCTGATTTAACTTCCCATTTGTTTACTTTGTGTGTGAAGGTGTCTCTTTCTAAAATGTCTGTTGCACATATGTTCGCGTTTTTGAGGTCCTTTCGAAGTTCTTCTAGCCAGGGTGTTGAATTCTTAAGTGAGGTTACATAATCTAGAATCCTTTTTGTCAATCGATTTTATGGTAGTCTACTGAGATGACCAAAGAATCTCATTCGTCTTTTCTTAATGTCACATTCAATGTTTGAAAATTTTTCTGTTGTTTTGATTGATTGTAGCCTGTGACCGTCTTGTGTATATCTTGCTCCTAGGATTTTTCTGATGATCTTCCTCTCTTGTTTTTTTATTTCTTCCAGTTTTTGTTTTCTGTTAAGTGTCAGTGTTTCGCTTGCGTAAAGTACTGCTGGTTTTATGACAGTGCTGTAATGCCTAATTTTTGTTTGTCTTGACATGGATTTTTTGTTATAGATGTTTTGAACTAACCCTAATGCTTTCTTGACTTTCTGGAGACGTTTCTACTGTGAGATCTTCTCAAAGCCTGTCGGTTCAATGAATTCCCCGAGGTATTTCAAGTACGGGACCCTGTCGATTTTACCGTATTTTGTTCTCAGGCTCGTGATATCTGTCTTTGAACAGAAGAATTTAGTTTTCTCGAATGAGATCTGTAGTCCCACTTTTTCTGCACATTCCTTAAGTACCTCAAGCTGTTTGACGGCAGTTTCCTCATCTTCTGACAGTATCGCCAGATCATCCGCAAATGCAAGGTATGGTATGTAGAGGTTGTTTTTGGGAAAGCCCAGTCGGATCGGCTTCCAAGACTCACATTTCTTGAGTTCCTTCTCCCATTCTTCCATTACCCTGTCTAGGACGACGTTGAATAGAATAGGAGAGAGTCCGTCACCTTGTCTCACACCTGTTCGAATTTCGAAGGGTTCTGAAATTTCTCCCATAAATTTAACTTTAGATTACGTGTCAGTTAGTGAGTTCTCGGGTTTTGGGATCTAGTCCTCTCTCTTCTAGAGTTTGGAATAGTGCGGGTCTGTCTACTGAGTCGTATGCCTTTTTGAAATCTACAAATGTGCATACTATGGGTTTTTGTCTGAGAGCTCGTATTTTGAGTATGGTTTTGAGGTTACAAATTTGTTCTGGGCATGACCTATTTGGTCAGAATCCTGCTTGATATTCTGATAGTTTGGGTTCTAATTGCTTTTCTTCTTCTTCTTATTATTATTATTACGGATATTAATTATTAAATGAGGTAGTCTTCCCATTGTAGTAGGTTTGGATAGGTACAGTCAAATGTAATTCTATACGATTCTCGGTAGATGAAGAAACATAGTATCTATTATATACTATCCCATCACTTCAGATTTTTATAATTTACATCCACTAGATTAAAAAATCTCCTTCATTCCAATCATAAAGAAACAATTGAAAATTACATGGATGGAACCATACATAGGTTCGAAAGTTCTTTTCTCCTGAGAGCTATTCATCGATAGCCACAGCATGTTTATAATGCAAAGCGCGGAATATTAGACACGGTGAACGGCGAACCGCAGAGAAGTACAGGACGCATGACTCAATCCACTCAATTACGAGTAATTATCCACGACAGGGAAATCTTTCAACGGACATTGCGACGACCTTCAAGTAAGACATAACAATCATAAGCCACTAATATAGATGAGTGATGAATAATGAGACATTCTCTTTCCTGCTGTACTGCCAACAGCTACACTTTCAATTGGGAGAAGGGAACCTCTCTATAGAGAAGATCCCACGACCAGACGGGGCACTTCTACCCTTAACCACGAAGTGCTCTACATCAGCGCAAAAATTGTACAGAGTTAGATAGCTAATATTTGTTGACCATCGGTGGGAACTCCACGTTCTATCATTCTTAATCAATAGAGATATCCTAGATGAATTAGATGCGCTCGCCATCTTAGCGATTCTTAAGCAGCAGCAAAGCCTCGTCCAAATCCATTCCATAATCAGAAATCACCCAAATAAAATTGTTTTATTTTGTCAGATACACGACGCATGTGTCATGAAGAGTAAAATTGTAACTGGTTTGAATTCCTGCAGCGACCCGTTTTGCAAGTTATCACCTAACGTATTCAGAACACGATAGAAGTGATTAATTGACAAATATAAAGATTGATTTCGGTTAAGGTTTTAATAAGAAAGTGAAGAGTCTCGGCGAAGGAAAAAATGCAATTAGCAATGCAGAAAAAATTCAATAGTTATTTTACTCCTTCATAAATGAATATAATGTCAATGATTGATTTATTGAAGTGCTACATAGAGTGCTCTCATATAGCAGATAAGCCTGAACAATAGCAGCTGCATAGCAAGAAATATGGGAAGCAAGGAATAGGTTGTGTTATCGAAGAATTAAGGTGATCAAACGGAGAGAATTACCAACGAAGAGTTGGAGAGAAAAGAAGTATCATGAAACATCTAAGAAAAAGAAAAGAGAAATTTATTGGTCACATTTTATGACACAAATGACGAATCACATTTTACGAATGTTTACGGGCTGGAGAGCTGTAGGAACTTATTGAAAATAATATTGGAAGGAGAAATGAATTGGGAGCATTACATAGGAAGATCAAGAATGGAATACATCACGCAAATTACGAAGGACGTCAAAGTGAAGAACTTTAAAGGGATGAAGTGGTTGACGGGTACGCAGTGATTGATTTAAATTGTCAATGACACTGTACGAATAAATAAAACAATCATTAAGGGGAAACTGGGATGTTACGGTTGCCAGAGCGCTGACTTCCATCACGATAGTCCATGATCACATCTCGGCAGTGGCTTAGATTTTTCAGCGGAACGTCCACCTCTACTTGGATGCCAGGTGGAATGTACTTTAATTGCCGCACTCCATCTCTCTCGTGCGACGTAACAACAGGGGACCCCTTTCAGGCTCTCTTTATAAGAAGCCTGATGCTAACACCAGATTTCCTTCCTCCCTTACCTCAATCCCTGAACAATACTCTCTTACTGTTTTGTTCCTCTATCCCAGGAGACAAAAAGACGTACTATCAGCCAATCCACAACACAGATATGAATTTTATTTGTTGCCGTTTTTGCCTTAAAAAAAGGTTTGGAGGAGATAGACTAAAGGGTGTAATGTAATGTAATTTTTTACATAATTACAAACGCCAATGGTATAATGAAGACAGGTATTGCAATTTTCCACTGGTAAAATAGATTTATTGCGACCTAGGTTTCGATGTACTAAATCATCATCAGGGGCCTGTTTCTCAAAGCTATAAGTCTACAAGTTCACAAGTTAAAAGTCCTTTTCACAAGTTACAAGTGTTTACTCACAAGTGTTCTCATGGTTACGACACATTCTGTTTCTCAAACAGACTTGTAAATTACAAGGCCTTGTAACTTGTAAGGAAATTTCTACTAGTCCTCCGAGGTGAGTAAATCGCAGTAAATCGGAAAGAATAACTGGGAAAACAAATGAAAAGCAACTTGCGATCTCTTTTTCTCAACTGTTACGAAGGCGATAGCGACGAACAAGGTAACAGTAGATAGGACTTTTTTAACCGACTTTTGATATAACACGCTCAGTTTACGTTAAAACACATTGTTTGTTTATAATTTAAAGTTAAAAGAAAAGTATTTTAGACTAAAACGTAAATGAGACAAGAACACCCCCACGTAGACTTTGTGAATAAACAACGAAGAAGAAAGATTTATTTCCAACAGGAGACATGAATGTTGCTTTTAATCGTGCAATTTATAAATGAACTCATTTGATAAAGAATAAATTATTTTGGGGAGGTGGGAATGGTTGAAAATGCGAAAGTTACGCACCAGTTTGCTAGTATTATTTATTACTATTTATCAATACATACCTACTTTTCATGTCACGTCATTATGTTTATACATTGAGAGGTAAAAATGCAGAGCGTAAGTTCCCGTACTAAAATGATAAATCGCTATGAAATATTAAGTCGCAAAAGTTCAATAGGAAACTCCATACGTATTTAAAGTCGTCATTTGAATGTGATGCAGGAGATGCAAATGCTAAGCTAATGTGCTGTGGTTTTTCCTAATACGCCGTAGTCATGTGTCCGATATCCTTGGTGCAACTTGGGGTTCAAGGACAAGTGAAATTAAAAATAAATTGTGCATAAGTCCTAGTACGAAGTTACATAAACCGGTGGTAAAATATCTCCTTAGCCCATCAAAATGGAAGAGAAAAAAAACTAACACCTATGGGGATCGATATCGAATCCTTCGGCATCGTAGAGTCGCACGCTACCACTTCACCAACTGACTTCTTTAAAGAAAGGTGTTCTCTTTGGGTATTAATAATCAACATTCAAAATGGCTGAACTCATAGTCTTCGCTTTTCTGATAATAAAACGCTATTCCGTTATTTATTCGTATCAATGAAAGATAAACACTGCACAAGATATTGTCTTGACATGCAAGAATAGTGAATAACCTTCCATTCGAGTTCGTCTTTCCCTTCATGCGATGGAATAAACGACTTTTCCTCATGATGTTCAAGTTTTGCAGACGATCCGTCCTCGCTTGAGATATTTTAAGGTAAACTGTGAACAAAAAAATCCGTTTATCTTGTGTTCACGCATTTATATACACCGAGCAACATACCACTGAATCTTGGTTATAGAAGATGGCTGGAGAAACTCGTAAAATGTATTGAAAGCTTTAAATAATAGCTAAATATGGGTTAGATGCCCGCCATTTTCACTTGTAAAATATTTGAGAATTCACAAGTCCTCCGTTTTCGTTTGAGAAACACTTGTAATTCAAAATTGTAAGATCCGACTTGCAACTTGTAGACTTGTAACTTGTGGACTTGTAGCTTTGAGAAACAGGGTCCAGGACGTACCTAGGTCGCTATAAATCTATTTGCAAGTGTAAAATTGCAATTTCTGTCTCCATTATGTTGAAATTTCACCACGTTACGCTTGAAACTTCTCTTTTTGTACAAATGGTATGTTGCATTGATGTACATTTTACATGCTTTGCAACCTTGAATGATTTCCTTCCATTTTGCTTTTCTATACATGAAAGAGATTTATATTTAAATAGAAACGTTGGAAATAGCAACGTGTCTTCAATAAATTTACCAAAGCCTTAAAAACTACAACTAAAAAAATGAAACAGAAATGATCTCACCACCATGAATAACCAACCAACTGTTTGGTGAGATCGTAAAAAAATACCACTGGCTTAAAAACGTTAACTTTATGGACAAAGAAGTTATCATCATAACTTGCGAATGAGGTCAACAGCTGAATTAAAAGAGAAGAGCAACCACAAGAAAACGAGAGTATCGCATTTTAAAGAGAGAGGATTTCCGCAAAAACCGAAAAGGATGGCACGTTGAGAGGAAAATACCGAGAAATGTGCCAACGAAAATCACGGTACTAAAAAAAATGGGGGAAACTGCGACAGATAAGAACCCGACTCTCTCGGGGTAAATGGCCCATTCAGTCAAAATCTCCTCTCTCTACTCCGGCAGAGAGCAGACGAAGACAAGACGATGATTAATCTGGGCCGTCGGATGGGATGAGAGGCGGGTATTTTTTCCAATCGTGAGAGCTGAGCGATAAAGAAGGAGGCGAGCGCGTCTTACGAGCCGCCCCGCGCCGCACGGGATGATGGGAAGGAGGGATATAGGGAGGAGAATGAAAAAAAAATGAATGAGAAGAGGGCGGCCGGGAGAAAATTAAATAAGTTTCCGGAGAGGGAATTATGAAAGCGAAAGTTTTGAACGGCAGCGCGCGCGCGGAGGAGGGAAGTAGTATATGACTTGAGAAAATAAAAAAAGAGGGGGAATAATTTCTACGAAAGAGATGAAAAGGAGCATCTCGAAGCGAAGTTGGGAAAAGGAGGAGAAGCAAAGCGGAAGACGTACATCTACATCTATAGAGCGTTCCAGATTTAGTTGAATAGTATGAGCCTTATGGAGAACGCTGTTGCCAAACTTACGCTCCGTGTGCTCACCATTACACCACCATTTCTAACACCGCGCTAAATCCAAGTAAGTTACTTTAGGGAAGCACTTCACTTCGCACATTGGAAGACTACAAGAGGTGCAGTAAGTATCCGAAAATAGTACAAATTGTAAGTTAATTTGTCTGCTGGTATTGGCAACATCTCATCTCCACCCTTATGGAGACTTACACAGGAAACGAATCTCCATAAGAGCCCATACTGAGGATTTTTCGATGGTATCCTGAACCCCACTTCGTTGCCGTGTGGACAGAACTTCGACTGTAGCACTACGTACGGCGGATAAGACAAAACTGTATTTTCCTTTAGTTGGCGCTCTAATTCGTATGGCGTTGCTGTCATACTAGCTTCAGAGTCATCTACATGCCACCAAAACGATTATCAAGTATAGTACTTGATGTTGTCGTTTCGGCATGTAAATGGCTATGGCTAGCTTCAGCTGATCGTGTGAAGCACGCCTGCGAGCCAGCCCCCGCAATCGTTTTGTTGGACGCTTTCAGCAGAGAGGGGAGTCCCACGGGAAGACCAGGAGGAAAAACCGAACGACCTGATCACTGGTGTGCAAGCAACACTTCTCGACTTGTCAGCAACAATTGAACTCGTCTTCAAGAACCATCATCTGCCCGAAATAATTCGTCTGTGATATATGACGTACATAATACATTTTGTATTTTCCTACTCATGGAGAGTATGTTAAATGAATTTATTTTCAAATCCAACACCTTTCGTTAAAGGTAGTCACACACCGACGCCGGGTTTCTCTCCATCTTTCCTACATATCCAAAATAAACCTACCCACCAGTCCTCAATGACTCAAACGACCTCTGTTGCCGATCGCCGCCCCGAAATAACTAACTATCAAAAAGCATCGGATAAAAACGGGAATGGCTTTTATTTCCTCATCGCAGTCACATATGGGAAGTCGAGTCACGAGATATTGTAAAAAAATAAATATATAAACACTCACGAGCACCCATGTATACATATATAAAAAGACAGTATAAACACGCACGCCCACACATGTACATTTATCCTGCAGCAAAAAATCACTACGCCACGCGTCTGTCAATTGTTTACACACGTTCGCGCGCACTCGGAAAAACGAGTTATCGGCCAGATGTGAAGTTATCAAGTCGTTCAAAGGGACAAGCATGAATGGACGGTGTGGTTTAAGTAATGTAAATAGAATGACTTCATGTCCAGCTGAGCACGATAAAGCGAGCTCCAACATTTGGATCGCGCTCGCGACGATATAACTCAAGAGCCAACACCAAGAAATACATGATAACAAAAGTAAAATACGGTAAATACGATAGGACAATTAACTACGCACGGATTACACGCTGATTGTGCTAGAGTGATACACATGCCTAGGCAGGCACGCACATTGAGTAACACCTTGGCACTAAGTAGTTAACTTGGTGATTGAAAAATATTTGGTTTACGGGCCAACAATAAGTTTCAGGAATAAGGAATAAATAATGTAAACCATTAATGAAAACATGCTAATTATGAAACTAATAAAAAGAAAATACATTACTACCGCAAAAGCGTGTGGAAGGGGGTGGGGTTAGGAAACCAGCCATTAAAAGTGAGGTTATAGGGAAGAGGAATCAGATGTGTGGCCTAATTTGTTAGATGAATGCCTCGCTTTCGTTCCGCTGTATCCATGAATGGTGCGAAGGAGGATGGATTTGAGGTATCGATCTCTCTTTTAATTTCTCTTATTTAGCCGCTATTGTCGGTCTTACAGTTGTAGTATGATTTGTATTAATCTGGTGATGTTAGCCTTGCGTGAAAACTTCCGATACTTTTGCAAAAACGATAATGATAATGAAAAACACACAGATCCATCACACCGTTCCCTTTCGGAGTAGGCATAATTTTACCTGGCTGAATTGGTGAGCTGAATTACCTGAGCTGAATGCTCGGCGTCAGACCCAGAAAACTTGCTTCGATTTTAATAATTTACTACAAACTGCTCCATCCTTGCAAACCACCTTTACTTCAGCCACATTCATGCATTGCTTCATAGACGCCCTTTGGCTCTTAAGACTCCTTATATTCCTTCTCTTTTGAGTTTATTTCACCACTTAAATACTACGAAAATCGGATGGAAATTTGGCCTACTCTAATGATTACCTGGGCATACCCAAGTTTTGTTGCTATGCAATGAAGTGGGTAGTAGTACACTTTTATTATACAATACAATGCTATTTCCGCTTCCTCAGAAAAGCACTTATTCCTTGATATGCTCCACATGCTTCGTACGACTTTCATTGCACGCCTCCATATCTTCTCATGTACTCTTCCATCTTTCGCAAACATTCGGCCTATGTACACAAAATCATTCACTAGTTCAATCACTTCACCATTCGCCCTTATTATACAACTAGCTGATAATCCGTTAAAAATGACAAGCAAAATCCCCAGTCATGAAAATGTTATTATAATAGATTTTATTTACATGTTATGTAGGTTAGTTCACAGTTAATGGTCTAATATCTGAAGGTCGTTATTAATGTACAAAATAAAAATATATGTGCTAAAATGGAACGTGGTTGACGCTATCTAGTGGTTGCTATGCAAATTCAACGTGGGGCTTATGAGTCCGAGAGTTTATTTTTTCAATTTTACAATTTATCTGGGTCAATACAAAAAAATATGACATCACAAAATTCTCCGGGTAAAAAAACAACTTATTTAGAAACGTTAAATACATCAGAATTCTCGTCAAGGCATCGAAATCCGGCCATGATGCTCCATTCATGTCTCGCATACATAACCTCACTTTCATCCGCGGTCACGCGGCGCTTCCTACCTCACTTCACCTGCGAACACAAAATTCGATCTCTTTTAAAAGAGATGAAGTCGTTCTTCGTGACGGCAGTCTGCGAGACACAGCCCAGCGCTCTCGGGAAACGACCCGACAACCATTTCATGAGACCGACCCGACCAAGCGGGGAGGGGACCGAGCAAAAAAATAATGAAATACAAAGAAAACAACGATCACTTTCTCTCGAGAATGTACGACGGTGCATAAACACACACAGAATGGAGAAGATGCCCGGCGCGGCGGCAGCACCATATGGACACGGCTAACATAAGACGTGGTGAACCATGTTTCGACTCACTATTATCCAAAAAGACACAAGAAAGGGGACGGTGAATATGGGGGGGGGGGGGGGGGAATGCAATATATTTTTCTCCGGGGAACGACGAGGAAAGGGTGATTGAGGAACCTCGGACGTTGAGTGACTCCGAATTTTAAAGAGACCGACGTTGGGGAAGGGACCGAACAAGAAAAGTGAATAATAGACATAACAAAAGACAGACAACAATGGCTAATTTCCCTCGAGAGCGTAAGTGGGAAAGTATGGTTGAACATGCCCAGATTGAAAACTCGCTCTCAAGTTCTTAAGCTGCTTCGACGCAGAGAGCGGTCTCTCACTACCACTGTTACATGGCTTGAAAAGAGAAGAAGTTACGTATGTCTTCACGATGAATATCTTTAAAAATGTCTACCGTGAAAATTAAAAAAAAGTTTATTTCCAAATATTCTGAGGAAAATAGCAAAAATGTACGAGAGGAAGTTCAGTAGCTTCGCAATCGTCCTACGCCCTTCATATTGCGCGAACTGCATTTCACACACTTCGCTTTCTACACCCTGGAAAATCTTATTACTTCAGTTTTCTCAACACTGGCCTTCAATCCGTATTTATCACTCAGGTTTTCTGATTCGTCTTCTAATGACTGCATATTTTGGATGTCCATCTCTTCACAGGCCTTTTACGCCATTCCCTCGGCAAAATTTTAAAAGAGAAGGCAACAACGGGCAACCTTGGATCACCTCTCGACATACAACTGCCCACCGGTTCTCCGTCAGCCACCCTCACCAGTGCTGTCTGGGCAGCAAGTTCCAAATGAGGATTCTATTTCTCCCATCCACTCCTAATTTCATGAATATTTTTTTCAGTTTTCCCAAGTTTCGGAAGTCTCCTATCTCGCCACTCTATTCCTATTTACATGAGTACTTTCATAAGTTTCTCCCAAATAACTCTTTTCAACGCCTTCTCGAAATTAACGAAACTACCAAAACCATCTTGGATTTTTCCTATATTAATATTTATATAAGTTAACATCACCGTAATCGGATCCCAGGTTATTTTCTCCTTTCTCAACCCAAACTGGTTGTCACTTAAGAAATCGTTTGCTCACGTCTTCACCTTCTACTAATGATTTCAAGTAAAATATTTTACCGCGTAGGAAATTCAACCTATTTTTGTATAGCCCAACAATGTTGATGCTTTCTCCTAATTCTCGATACGGATCAATACGGTTTTTTTAGTCCTGCGGCTATACTCGCCCCTCATAAACCCTACAAATTAGTTCGAAAATGTTAGTATCCCGTTATTTCTTCAATTCTTCAGATAAAGTGAAAGGATGTTATGTATTCCCGCAGCTTCTATTATCTTCATATCCAAGGAGTGCCTTCACAAAGTCGCAGTCAAGTGTCCCTGGTACGAGATAATCTTTCTCTACGGTTCCTTCCTTCTCTATATTTAAGTTCTCATGCTCATTATATCTGTCATACGTTGATTGAGGTCCGCGCTTGTAAAATATAGGTTTTTAATCTTTCATTTAAACCTACCTACCCCAATAATAAGAACTATTCCACCTATCTCGAATCTCATTCCGTTCAATTAGTATCTTCCCAATTTTGTCCTCAATAAAGAGAGATGAAACCAAAATAAAAGTAATAATAATATTTTATCAGCGTGGAACGACGGGGAAAGGGTGATTGAGGAACCTGGGACGTACGGAGTGACTCCGTTGAGTCCGGCCGCTCCGCCCCCAACCAAGACGACTCTTGACTCCTTCCCCACTTACGCCTCCGCTCCTTCAGATGTCCCACCCTCTTCCCCTCCGTTCACTACCTCCCACTCCCCCCAGGGAGGGGGGACCTCGCCTCACGCGCCGAAGCTCCTTTCCCACCGAACCGACGACGCCGCTTGCCGCCGCAGTAGACGACGGAAGACTCCTACTGACAACGCCCCCACTGACCTTGGCAGCCTCTCAGAGTTGAAATAAGAGAGATAAAAAAAGCAGAGAGAGAGAGTGAGAGTGAGGGAGGTAGGAGGGGGAGGGAGGAAGCGTGGTGGTAGGAGAGGTACAGGAGGGAGGGCAAGCAAGGCCTGTGGCTTCGGCCGCATCACACACAACTCAACGCGTTTCTTTGTCTATAGACTTTTTCCACCCCCCCTGCCCTTTCTCTCTCTCTTCGTTTCATTTCCTTCTCATCTATCCAATCTCCCATCATTCCTCCTTTTTTCTCCCCGGCTTCCTCTTCCTGCTGTACACCCAGCGGCCAGTCTCAAAAAACCAACTGCTTCTGTTCCCTCCCCTACACAACCCAGGCGTTGACGATTACCAAGGAGTAGTATATCACCATTCCATGATTAACTCGTTGCCTAGTTCAAGTGGTAGGAGCAATTTTCGTCTATGTACAGATTTGAGTGAAAATTTACATGTGTTTTCATTAATGATACCTATGGATGAAAGAGATTAACATTGTTATGTACTGATTTGTTTTTTTTACCAATTCAAAGTAATGTTAACACGTAGCCGTATGACACATTACATATACATATTTAGTAATTATTCGATTACATAAGAACAGATTTCCTTCTAAACGAGAAATAATACACTTCTTATTATTATAATAGTTGACTAAAATATATTAAGCTGTCACGCCGAGTCCAACATACGAAAATAATATCTAATAAATTTCAATATAATTTCGTCTTAATTTCGAATATCGCGCCGAAAACACTCGTCATAACATGCTTTTAATTAAGGTAAATATTTGAAAATATAATTCTTGTATCATTTCCATTACTGCCTGTAAGGTGGGTTCCAACGCAAAAGGAGAGACATAAATGAAATGTGGTCCAAGAATGTTCTTCGACTTACTTGCTCTCAAAGACCCACGATTACCACTCCAGCTGTCTTAGGGGAGGCTGAATTGTTATATTTCTGCGCAAGACAAACATGTAAGTACTGCGAAATTATTTTCGAAGATTGCGGCCAAAGCATAATCAGACACAAATAGAATTCGATAAAAAAATATGAATCAGAGACAAAATAGAATTCGATATCGAAACGACGATAATGACGACAATCTACGTTAGCGCGAAATCAAAACGGCGAACAGAATCACGGTTAAATGCCCGGTAACCAGCCATCCAGTAATCACATACTACGAAGCACAGTAGAGTATCTAAAGGAAAGACATACCTAAATGAATCATTGCTAGGTAGCACCTCGATTTGTTAAACACACTAACGTCTTCGGGCTATATTACACAAAACGTTAATAGTAGGACAAGCGGAACATCGACGTACGAGGCGGGATAGGAACCTGAGACCTCAAAACTTTTCCACGCCGGCGAGTCCCCAACCTGGATACCATGGTGGACGCAAAGCTTGGTAAATCCCTCAAAAGTATTATAGACATATTATAATTTTTCTATGCGTATAAGCGCAAAAATTAAGCCTGGATAAAATGAAATAACACAAAATGGAAAAATCGCGAATACGATGTACAGTTCATAGAGATTCGCAGAGACCACATGGACTGGTAATGAACTCAGCATAAATATCCTAAAAGTTGATACCTGAATATCTACTTGTTCCTCACACCGGATTATGCTTACCACTAAATTTAGTTAATATCTTGATGCCCTCTACAAGATAAACTTAAAAAATACAAAACATAAAAATGACCTCATGTCCCATGGAAATAATATTGAACATTAATAGTAATCAATAATCTGTCAAAGACTTTTCTCCTCATCAGATATACTGCGAAGTCATTAAATTTCATCGACGAAATATATATAAGGACGACTTATAAGAAATATACATCCAAAATTTCCATAAATATCCAGAAGAGATGTCCTGCTAGAGAACATATACTATGTAGAATCACAAAGTGTCACACAGTCACCAAAAAAACAGGAATAAGAGCCCAATGGAGACACGGGTAAGGTACCAGATTGAAAACAATACAAACATGACGACTAAGCGAAATTACGTCTCACAGTGAGGAGGAAATTAAGAACAAATCCTATATCAACGATCCAGACATGGGTAACAATCTAAAATAGATAATTTTGGTAAGTTTCTTTTGGATTTCTGCGATTAAACTAAACTTTAAAAAAAAGTTAAATCGCAGAAATCCAAAAGAAACTTACCAAAATTAAAATGAACTGCGGAAATCTACGAAAAAAGTAAAATAGATAATTGGCTAGATTAATTCGAGAAATAATTTTTTACTTCATGATACTCGGAGATAAATATGCGCAAAAAAGGAAAAAAAATCAACGAAAAAATCCGTCATGAGATACCTTCTATTTTCCTTTTCCATTATCGGTGACTTAACACACCATGCCTCGCGCCCTTCCAGCGGTTTTCAGGGGCACTGCCCTTCAGAAGCAGCTGCATTGTTATCGGACTGCGTCTACAAAAAGCCGCAACACTTTGGCTGTACTCTACTGGTGTCAAATGAAGGGGTTCGGTAGGACGTATTACACGTTGAAGCTCGGGACAGCCACTGAAATTGCACTGAAGACGGGAGTGTACCGAACCCGAACACTTATCCAATCTATTTTTCGCGAGAACAGAGAGAAAAAATCTAAAAATGAAAGCAGAACAAAAATGGTGCCTTACCAAACTGTCTGTGCTGTCTGTCTACCTGTGGTCAAGGCCTCATCCAAACCACCACTCGCACGAATAAGTAAGGCTTCCCGTCATTTCCAGAATTCTGATTGATCCCTCCTCAATCTCAATTCAATCACGGGAAAGATAATGGAATTTTGCGAAAGCCTTATCGAAGAGGGGCATGGGTGCTTAAAAATATTTAAGATACTCCCCGAGGACGCTATTACTGGACGCAACTACAACCACAACATTCGAGGTAACCATTCACATTGATGTAAGAGTCTTCATATCACGAAGCAATTATCAGTGCGCGGGAGAGATATTAGACTCCACAATGTGATCTACTTCTATTTCTACATTTACGAAACGTTTTAGAAATTGAACTCAATGGGGAGTACATGATGTCTTTACCGGTTCGCCTGACGTACACGTATCTATTACTGTTCCCATACATAGAAACATACTCCTGCCATAAGCCCTTAAGACGACTTGCCGCGTACTAAGCAGATGTCAGTGAAAGTTGTGGCAACAAACGAAGTGAATGAAGATTTCGTATAAAGAAAAAATAATATAAAATTTAAGCTTTGCGTCGAATATTTAGGGGATAAAAATCTGGTAATATGCCAAATGCTTTGATACTAAATAATTCCCTTCAGTACTATGACAAGAAGTGAAAGATATTATTACAATATTCAAGAGGAAAACTTACTTCCAGAGTAGGTACGCCACGCATATCTGAATACTGGTCCAAGGATATACTTGATATATCCTTGGTTGGTATATATGTTATAACAGAAGGGGAGTTTTCTTCTACTTTTCAATCAATGGGAAAAAATCGATCCCGATGGCGGTGGAGAAACCCTGTGAAGGCGGCCTTCTAATCCTGAGGTCACAAGATCGAATCTCGCCTGTGTGGGTTTTTCGCAGGCAACGGGATGACTTTATATAATCGTCCAATATGAATTAATTTAATGTAAATGGCGAAAATTCGTGAGCATAACAGATTTTAAATTTTTCTATCTATTAATAGATATATTATAATTATAAAATTTCTACATTTTTATTAGTCCTAATCACTCAGTCTTCCACGAGAGAAGCTTAAGAGCGAAGATAGATTTTACCACATGAAAATAATCGGAGCGAATTGTTTTATTGCCTTGGGTTCCGCTACCTTAAAATACACTGGCATGATAAAATGTCAAAATTAAACTTCAAGCACAAAGCTATACGCTTCGAACCAGATTGAAACCTTTTAAAACAGAATGCTTCCGTTGCTCGGAACGATCGATCGCTTTTCGAAAAGCAATATGCAATGGAAGAGCAAGAATCATGGAGTCATGGATCCCATAACGTCAGTAACGTCCTGTAATAAGAATTCGTGAGCGTAATGTGAATCACGTCAGGGCATACGAGGAAACCTTCCTAGGGAACCAGCAACCGAGTGATTGCGATGATTACTGAATAAACGGACGATTGTCGGTTGTCTCCCAACTGGGGACTCTAAGGAGACAGTTGCAGTTTGATTTACGAGGTTCCGCGTTACCATGGGGCTTAATGGTTTCCGTCCCACCTATCCCACCCGTTCGGTCCCAACCTCATGTGTCAATTATGGTTCTCCCACACCACAATCGTTGCTTACCCAAGAGAAACGCAGTTAAGGACCAGTTTTATACCACATAAAAGGCTAAGGTCATAGTACCTAACTTTTGTAATAATCACAATCATCATCATTAGTCATTCAACCCTAAAATTGGTTGACTTCAATTTTCCTTTCTATCCTTTCCTTTGTTAAATCCTAAATGTCCTTGTAGCTCTTGTCTAGTGTCCCTCTTTAGTTGTCTTACGTATTTGTCTTCCTCGATGGCCTTAGCCTTCTATTTTCACTTCTATGATGCCCCTAACAAATTCGTTGTCTCAAAGTGTAGCCTATCTATCTGGAAATAGTCTTTCTGATAGAGCTCCATATGGTTTTCTCCTCTCTGATTCTTCAATACACCTCATTTCTAATCTTATCCGTCCATTTGATAATTCTCATTATATTTAATATTTTTTCGCCTTTTTTCGTACATATCATTTCAATTTCCCATTTCAAAATGTGTGAATAATCAACTTTTCCATTAAGAATGACTGATTTATCTGATATTTCCTTGGGTTTCTCTAATCAATTCAAATACTAGGAATGGAATAGAGTACAATATCTGCCAGGGATAAGTTTTCCATCTTTCTTTCCTTCAAAACCAGGAAATGGAAAGCAAAAAAATGCAAGCAGTGTCTAGCTTTCATCGTTCACTTTCAAAAATGAGTTTACTCTAAAAAAATAGAAATATGTACACTTTGGCATTGTTGCCAGTGTTACACATGGCAGTACCACTTGCCTCCCAAAGATAAGTCTCAAGTAAATTCGGAATTTTGTTAAGATATTCTTCCGTATCACTGACTATTAGCAGCATTCTATAGAGGTAGAGGTAGCGATATAAATAAATAAAATTAAAATTAATTAAAATTAAAATAAATTAAAACACAACCTGTATTTATATTTTCAACCGCAATGTCACTAATAGTTGATTAGACATTTGAATTTTTGGTCGTAAAATTAAAATGAACACTAAACTATGCCAACGTGCTTTAAAATTCTTCTTCAAGGCATATGTATTCACGAATAATATGAATACTGAAGCTATGAGGGACTAATAATAATCCGAAACGATAACATAATGAAACAGTTTAAGCCCTAAATCTCGAAAGGTAATTAACTTTTTTGGAAAACTACCATCTGATCATTTTAAACTGGAGATACCAACCGCTTTATACCATCTGCTTCTTCCGCTCCTCATAGTTTCTATCTAGCTTCATAAACATCCATAAGCCTCAAGTACAAATTATTATTATTTAAGTAATAGTGCATACCGGTAAAGGTAGGTTTAAACGGAAGAGAGTAAAAGTCCTCAAGGTTTTTACTAGAGCAGGCCCCTATCTCTATACAGAATGTCTTTCTCCATCTCAGCATACGTCGTAACTCTCTTCACGGTAGGATTATCTTATGATATGATTAGTTTCTTCATTGAGCGAAGTTTTAGCCAATTAAGGCCAATTTAATATACTTAGACAAATATTTACCACATAAAATGAGATAAGGCAAAGAAACAAAACAATTAACGCATACTGTGCCTCATATACACCTTCACTCCTACGTCACACGCTCATCACTTTCTCCTACTCCGAATCCCACCCCCACCATGTTCTCCCCCGTTCACCCCCCACCCACGTCCGCCTCCCCGGCAACTCCCCACCTCGCATCTTCCCTTACATACAAAACTTGCTGACCAACCGACCGGGCAGGCGGAGGAGGCCAGAGAGAGGGAACGGAACAATAACCCGCGAGAGGAGAGTATGAGAGCCATGAATGCAAAAGCAGCGGTAGGAGAGGAGAGAAGATCAGAGTTGTCAAAGACCGAAGATTATAAAGTTCCAGGATTTTCAAGCCAAAAATTTAATTTTTAGAGGTGAAAGTTCCATTCTTTGGAGTTTACTTTAAATAAGGCGCAATAATAGTAGCACGAATTACTAACGCCTGTACTGTGAGGGAATAACGTTTTCCAACAAACACAGCACCGCCACTATCACTCAGGGGGGAAATCGGCTTCCTTCCTGATGGTATATTATTCTTAGGTCTTGGCCGCGACTAGGGCCACAAATTACTTGTTCACAATATGAGGATAAACAAATATTCCATCTTTCTTATCATGACTATAGGGACATAATTACTTGATAAACACCAAAAAATAAGTCCAATGCCTCATTCAGGCAACGTACTAAAACCCTTAAGTCCACACATCAACAGACAGTGCCTAAAATGGTGCTCCTCACTTATTAAAAACAACCATTTTTTTAAAAGGGTCCGTAGCAACCCTGGAAGATGCAAGGACTGACGAGAAGTCAAGTGAGGGATGGCGGGAGAAGAGCCTGAACTGTTGGGAGAGGGAGGGAGGGGGTTAAAAGGTGGTGGCGGACTAGGAGGGGGGGGAGGCGGCGTCCCAAGCTGAGAGGGGGCTGCTTTAGCGGGAAGCGGAGAGGAGGGGAAGCTATAGAGACAGTCTGCGGGGGGAGGCGGAGAGAACTGCTCCGGGGGGTTGGGGGAGCAGGTGAGGGAGGTTTCCGAGCAAGAGAGAGAGAGAGAGGGGGGAGGGGAGACTTAGGCTTTCCACATGGGGTGGATATATATGTGGGGATGGGACGGGATTGCAACGGAGAATGGTAGGGGGAGAGGTCGTCAGCATAGCTGGCGTTCTCTGAGCACTGGTCATCATACCTGGCATACATCCCATACCTGAACAACTACCACGATAGGAGGGGGGGGGGGAGGGGGAGTGGAGGAACCCATTCCTCCCCATGCTCCAGCCGAACCACCCCACTAAGACCGACGCACGCATTGTGCGCACCCTCGCACATACATAATGCACACGCTCACGAGCTCGAAGAATACACATGCACATGTATACAGGACGGGCATATACAACACGTACGCATGGCTGTAATGTACGTGTTCTGCGTATTTTTACAAATATATTTCGTTGATTTTTTTAACAAGGCAGTTTGGGATGGTATCGGTGATCAGCACGACAGGGAGGCATCTTCGAGTAGTCTCGCCATCCTCTACATGGGTGATTCTCTACATTGATAAAATGCGACCTCTTCAGTGGCTTAAGGGGGATACTTTGTAACTTTACTGATCCAAATCGAAAAATGCTCTTGCTATTGCATTGGATTTCGAAAATTTGGGCCGGAACGAAGAAAATGTTTTCAGGATGAAAGTTACAAAATAGAATGCTTCGGGCATTTAGCACGACTGTGACGCAGACCTCGATTTGTAACTAGAAACTATCGATTAGACATTAAAATAAATAACCCCCCTGATTACAACCAATGACCGTCTGACTGCTTTAGCTTCCTATGAACAGCAAGTATTGTACTAGAATCCTGTGTTTTCATTTCAGCCACAAGACAGCAATACTCGTAAGAACCTGGACAGTAATAACTAACAGACAATAAGATGAGATAGATGCTAAACCATTCACGTAAAGTTTAAACCGGTAAACATTTCGGGGGATTTAAAAAAATATTTCGCGAACATTATGTTCCTGCGGAATTGTATTATAACCAAAGGATCAGAGAGGTGTGGGTGGGATCAAACATGCCTGAAAAACCTTCCATTAAAAAATAACGAGAGACCGGAACAACCGCTTAACACAAAGTGAAATAAGGCCTATGTTGCGATCATTTCCGTTCAAAGCTCTTGGTGATGGATAGTCCCAAAATATAGCCTTGTTTAAACTAAAACATATTTCTGGATGCATGCGTAGTCATTTTTACCTAATTAATTCATCTTACGAACCACTTCCTAAACATTTGGGCTTACGTCACGCAAACGACGCGTGCCTGGTGTGGAATCAACCCCAACCACAAATCCTGACGAAATGGTTGATGACGTCTACGCAGATGCGAGGAGCTAACAGTTACAGCATATGAATGCACATGACAGTTTTCACTCATCCTCTTGCGTCCTTTGAATAATACTCGCACGCCTCATTTGCGGTTACCCTTTGCCCGCCAATTTCCACGCGACCTCATCGGCCAGTTTGGGCTCACAAGAGTGGGAGCGGACTCGGACTTTACAGAAAGAGACAGGCACCGCCGGGGATTGACGGCTTCCCTGTCCTCCCATTGCCCAAACCTTCCTTTTCCTCACACTCCATACATTCTCTGTCATACTCCGTTCACCTCATTCCCACCCTATCCAGCGCCCCGTGACCCCCCCCCCCCACCTCAGACTCCGCGAAAAAGTAATGCCTCCGCCCAGTCGACGCAGAGACAATGGCCACGAGCCTCCAGAACCGGAGGAGGGGCACACCTCTTTTCCGAGGCCCGGAGGCGGGGATGGCTGAGAGTTGGCAGCGGACGGCTGAAGAGATGGAGTTCTTGAGAAGGGTGGGGATGAGACGAGCTCACATATAAAAAAGGAGACTACAAAAGGGACTTTTTTCGCACCGGCCCCTTTCCCCTCCACATCTACATAGTGCCCCGCAGGCTCAACCTCAATTTTCACAAAACATACACTTCAGCGAATGCCATGAAAGTTTTAGTTTGCATTCACGATTCTACATCTACATATGTAAAACCCTGTGAGCCGCCGTAGAGGCGTGTGGCAGGGGGGTGTTTGGACTCCAGCCATGAGAGGGGAGGGAATAGGAAAAATGAATGGGGTGAGAGGTGAACTGTATGTTGACGATGTGACTTACGTTAGAGTCACACTTTGCTTTTCCTATAATCACTAACGGTGCGTGGACATAAAGAACCCTTGTACCTATCAGTTCGGCAGTGTAACTCTCCTACATTATCGCTTCAATCAGTTCTAGAGATGTAGAAAGGGGTCAAAATAATATCTTCCGTGGCCTGCTGAAACTTGCCTGATCTGAATTTTCCATGCAATCTAAACCTAGCGTGCAGTCTCCGAGTTTCTAGCGGATCCAAGCCTAGTCCTTCGATCAGTTTTGTAACACTTACTGTTCGCTTGTAGCGGTTATTAACGAAGTAATTCTATAATTTTTCAACGACGATGGTTTTACCAACTGATTGCCATTTCAAGGTTAAAAAAAACTCGTGAAAATGGCAATCAGTTGGTGAAACCAAGGTTGATAATAAATTATTTGAATGGATAAGTTCCATGCAACTAATTTTATTACCATGACTTCATTCCTGAATCAGTCTGTTACAAATAATTTTAGTGCAAACTGACGTTCATCTCTGCAGGCGGAGAAAATCAAAACAACGACATGCTGTGTTAACGTAAAAATAAGTGGCGAAGCAGAATACCAACTTCTAGTACCTTTCAAAACTCCATTTCGACCAGTACAACGAAACACCTAAACACAACTGTAACTTGATTTTTATGAATACGTAAATTGGTTTCTTCATTTCGAAAGAGAGACAGACATGCTAGACGTGCTTCTTATTACGTGAAGTAGTTTGCTTATAAAATAAATTTTTACGCCGCCATTTAAATATCTAGGCCACTAGCCGTCCAACGGAACTATCCAGTCTGAAAAACCGTCATTTGCAGGATTTTTATTTTAACGTGGAAAAATTGCATTTTTAACCTGTCCTTTCGGCTATCGAACTCCCTAATTTTATATGTATTTATAGTCTCATAGAGCCTTGTATTTTGGGATTCACAGAATATTTGTGGCATTTTTCGTCAGAAAAAATAGCTGCGAACTGACCTAAAATATTTCAACTTTTAACTAGCAGTCTGATAGTGATACCTATCCTAGGTTGCAACAGTTTCCACCCAAGAAATACCATATGCGACGTTGAGAAGGCTGGAAGTAGGCAGCGGATGGTTGAGCATGGAGTATGGAGTATGAGACATGCTCCTGGACACTAGAAAAACCGACATAAAATGTTCAGTTCAAATTTTAACCAGTGGTCTGATAGCGATACCCATCCAAGTTGTAGTAATAGTTCCCATCCAGGAAAAATAATATTCGACGTGGAAAAGGCTGAAAGTAGGCAGCAAATGGTGGGAACCTGGAGTAAGAGGTAAGGGGACATGAGACATACTCTCAACGAATAAAGCAGGGTAATAAAAAGGGTTTTTCCCCTTATCCGACCCCGCTTATACCCTTCCCTCCAATCAGCCCAATTCTCCCCGCGATGCTTAAGTGGAGCTCTTCGAGCATGCTCCTGCGGTATCACACACGCTCGTATTGTCCACTCTTCCACGTGACTGTCTGTGTTGGGGGTTTGAGAGAGGGGCGGGGAAGGAAAACAGCCTCGCCCCAGTATACTCGCAGGGCGGGAGGTGGAGGATAGGGGTGGCTTCTCCGAGCACCCACGTCACCCCTGCCACCTGGGGCGCGCTACACGAACACCGATGCGGAGGATACCCAAGTGGAAAAAGGGAGGGGGAGACAGCTGTGACGTCGAGGATCAAACGGTAAATAGATGCGAATGGTTACAGTCGAGCACGCGACTGTCGTCGCAGGGTTGCAGTGGCACGGTCGATTCCCCTCTTCGATCTAAATCCATCATATCGCGTAAGCGAGAATTTAGACATTAGATTGACGATTCGAAAAGGAATTCGCAGCAGTATAGCTGACAAGCATAGCGCCCCTCACGGTATAAAGACACAGTCAAGACGGCCAAACCGTTCTAAGTTCCGCTAAACCATTGTGGATTCACACTTCGAGATGATAAGCAAATGTGCGTAGTTCAATATGAAAAAATTACCCGGCTTGAACGGTATTCTAACTCTGATTATCCGAGAATTTTATCCGAGTGCTTTCGTTGATTAAGCCACCCCGGAGTCCTATCCCATGATAGAATATCATGGGATAGGACTGCGGGGACTCATGGGATAGGACTCATATCCCCTGAAAAATTCACAATGGAAGCCTAACTACTTTTGAAATGACAAAAGAAAGTGGCTCCGTTTCACTCATTTCGTCTACACAGACCCCACACACAGCCTTGCACAACAACTCCACTACTGTTACATCAATGAATTGCATTATCTGCACTGTTCATGTTTCTAAGATACATAATTTCCCTCCTATTTTATTGCCGGCCTCGGTGGTGGCGGGGTCAAGTCCCCGCCTGCTAACCCCAATAAAAACCCTACTAGTAGGGTCGCTGATTCGAGCCCCACCTAGATGGACTTTTCATATGGTTCAGTGTGTTCGTCCAATATTAAATGTAATAATACCCCGGTGTAAGAGGCTAAACGAGCTGTTTTCGGTGGTTTTGAAAAATAAATAAATATTCCTCTTCCACCAAATTCCATCAATATATCTTTTGAATACTTAGGTCGGAAAATATTGTACATTATTACGTGATAAAGAAGTAGGTATAATTGGAAATAAATGACAAGTGTTCCTGTTCCTAAAATAGAGAAAATTTTTCAAAAGTTAAATGTTCACCGTCACTAGAAGCAGTAGGGGGCAAGCGAAGATCAAGTTTGTTGCAAAACTTAATTTATCACGACTGGCGAAGGTCACCGAATGTGAACCTTTCTCACTACCGGGCGTCGGAATCGCTCGTGAACGCATCGAAAAACGCGCATATCAGGATATCACTGCAAATGAGCACGTAGAAATGTCATTTGCTCCGGCAGGTGACGCCAAAACACACCATGAAAACGAGCCCAATACCATTTGATGCTCAGTAAATGATTACGAAAAGCGCGACAGAGAATGGCATGAAGAGAGATATCCCGGATGTTATCCGTAACCGAATCGCACCGAATAGCTCTGCGCGAACGACGCTCTTCCGACAGAGGTCGTATCCGCTCGAACCCCAAAACGTACCTTGGGGCGCGGAAAGGCCGAGGGCTGCTGTTTCATGAAAATGTATTAAGTGGAACGACGCCGTACCCGAGGGCCTGCAATAAATCCACCCGGCGTGAACCTCGGTCACAGTCAGTTAATTTTTCGGGACGCGGCGGGGTGTATGCACAGTACTGCCAGGGTTTCGAACCGTCATTAGTCCTCGCGAGTGAGGAAGCTAGGAAAACCGGATCGAATATCGGAGAGCGAAAGATGATTTATCAAAATACAATACGAGTACCTTAATTTTACACTAACTACGTTTTTGAACTAACTTTAGTCCCCTACGTCATCATCAGAAGTCATCAATTCGAAGATTGGTTTACAGAACCTCTCCACTCCTCTCCCCTCTCTGCCAACCGATTCATTCCTACATAGCTATTCACTTTGACGTCCTTCGTGATTTTTCTGATGTACATACTTCATTCTTGGTCTTTCAGTGTGATTCTTCCCATTAATTTCTCCTTCGAATATTGTTTTCGCAATAGGCTATCGTGTCGCTAAATGTGTACAGTAAGTTTCTCTCTCCCTCTTCGCAGTTTTCATAATAAATCTTTACACAGTAAAAAAAACGAATCCAAATACCATACCATATTATTGCTCGAACGTCAGTCCCGAATCTCCAACCTGCGAAGCCTCGCAATGGAAGGGGGAGGGGGGGGGGGGCGGTATTCTAAAATAAATTAAATTTTCTTTTTATCGTTTACTTGGAATTATTTTAAAATACGTTAAACCATTCTCAACGGTTTTGCGGTTTTATTTCTTTTCACATTTGTCTTTTACACAAATGCGGGCTATCACAAATTCTCGCAGGAGGACCCAGAATTTGTAGATCCGACCCTGCCGAACGTCTATAACAAATAGAAATATTCATAAAGTTCATAAATAGGGATTGGAATTCCCGGGGAATGCAATCACGGGTAATACCAGGGTACGGCAACAAACACGGATCAAAATACTGTTTGACACATATGATACATTGGGAACAATTAGCTGTAAAATGAAGTAACAACCGTAAATGATATGTAATGGCATCACTGGAGGTCACTCATTTCCTCGTAAACGGGAATATGGTCTCTACAGAGAAACAGAGTATTTATGAGAAGTTTTAATATATACTAGTAATTTATGAAGCAGAGCATTTACTCGTGCAAATCATACGCCTTTGGATTTTGTTTAAAGCTATCTCGTTACGCTAGGAATGATGTCGCAACCGACGACCATATAGTCGAGTTATACAAAAAACTGTCCCCATAATATTAACAATTTAATTTTGAAGCGAATTTCATTCACGACGATCAATTTAAATTTTGAACTGTGCAAATCCAAAAAATCAAACGAACAACGAAATATCAGTTTACTCTCTATCCAGGATCGTAGCGTTTTATGGGTCTGATTCTTGGTCTCTGGGGGAAGACGATGGGCGTAGCCTGAAGGCTCATCAAATTTGGGTGAAGAGGAGAAAGAAGATAGTGATGAAGACAAACGAAGCAATGTAAGACAAGATGTGGGGGAAAGAAACTTGATCGCTGAGGTTCGAAGGACGCAGCAAAAATAGATTGAGGACGCAACGAGAAGTGAGACTATAAATAGAGAATATAATACGCAAAGCCGTAATCTTAAGATGAACAAGTAATAAAAAGGGGGAAACCCAAAAGTAAAAGTAACACAATACACCGGAGTGCTGCAATTAATTAAAATAAACGCAAACACTCCCTCACTCGGGTATGTGAGGTTATCACGGCGACCCTCGTACAACACAGACACGCATACACTCAGGGTTTGCGAAGGATTAACCTCGCGCCAGGGGCCCGTCAGTCACCCAAAAGGAACCAAAAAATAAATACAACGAAAAAAAAAATAAAGAACTCACGTACTACTTCATAAGGGTATTGTGTTGGCTATGTTGAAGAAGGAGATAGAGGGGATCCGTTGGGTGAACACAGTGTAGGGAAAAATAAAACAGGAATGATGGACATTAGGCGAAGCAGAAAGCATGGCGAGCTAACGAGATACTTCATGCAAGGCAAATACACAGTTTTGTCATTAGGTTTAGAGATAACCCACGAAATGGACTATATTAAAGGAGAGCCTGTCCATAGGCCTACCAATCAATAGTTACAGAGGCAATGACACCCAGAGAGGGAATATCAAGATGAGTTATGTCTGTAACTTAGCGAAACATTCGGGATACGCTTATCATAGTTCACCTGACACCGAACAGTACAAAAAATTAACGCAAGTTCCGAAGACTGTTTTGGAATATAGAATTCTGGGAAAAAGATGGAAGAATAGTAGGTATTTTGGATGCTATTAAGAGAGATGGGTAGCATGATGAACTTGAGAGGAATACGTGGAACTCCGGCAAGAATAACGCACGAGTAGCGACGCTCCATCAAAATCTAGGCCAACCGGTACATAACCGCATAATAATTAAACATACTTTTACGGTGGACCTTCTATAACTCAAATTTCTTTGATTGGATTTTTTGAAGATTCGAAAAAAAATTCGTTTACACAGGTGGTCTTAATGCAATAGAGAGTAAATAAATTTTCTTTGACTTGACATTTCTACAACTGAGAGCATTTTCAGCTCTGAAGGGGTCAAGGGCTATTTGAACCAAAACCTACCCTGACCGGGTGAGAACCAAATAATTCCAGAAGAAACATGCGTGATGAGTTAACAACTATCCATCTCTTGGCCTACTACCGAGGATACGGTGTATTATTCTCGTGCTTCCCACCGGGTTAAGGCGGATGGAGCGGTTATTGTGGGTCACTGATAACATATTTTAATATTTTTTCAGTCGAAAATAAATTGCACCATATTTCATTTTAGTGCATATGTTTATGCGCTGGAACTCACCATAGATACAGTAATGGAAATAAGAAAGAAAAATTTCTTCAATTAAAGTATTTGATGACAAGAGTTCGAAATTTAGACGACATTATATTGAAATATGTTTTCTTCTACCATTGGACTCGGGGTGACACCTTATATTTGTTTGCAACAATTTTATTTATAATAAATACATTGTATCGCGTTTGGAAGTAAATCTGCAAGAGTAATCGAATTATTGCGAAGTATGTGTCATGTTCCATAAGGCTGTTTTAAAACAGCATCAAATTGCCAAAAAACCAAATCGGTAAAATGCGATGTTTTCTCTTTAAATATTTATATATCTCACTATTGAAAACACGTATCCAAAGTTTCACGCAAATCTGTGCATAAACAAAAATCGCTCCGACCACTTTAATGTCTGCATGACGGCCGACGTTTCGATGGAAGACTCCCAACATAAAAAGGACTGTAAGTGATCATTTACCACCCTGAGGATGATTGTTAAGTCTTCCATCGAAAAGTCGGCCATCACGCAGGCATTAACCCAGAGGGACGCCCGAGAGGAATTTACCATAAGAATTCGCCGGGAAAGCCTGAAATCTTTCATTGCTGAAGTACGCTTGCCCTACTGTTCCAAGCGCAGATCTGCTAAAAACAAAATATATCAACGCGAGATCCATCGATCGCAATCTAATCCGCGAAAAGACAAACCCGCCTGCCCAGCAAATCAAGACTGCCACCACTCGACCTAAAATGAAAAGGGGACTTTTTCGGCATTCCGACTTCACAGTCGGGATAAGTCTCTTGCCACCACCACTTAAAAGAGAGGAAAACGCGGGGAAAACGGGGAGGGAAATAAATGTATGCGTGAACCGGCGATGCGGGAGGAAGTGAGTTGCATTCTGTCGCAGCAGCAGCGGCACAGACATTCCCCCCAACCCCAACCTCCCCCCCGCCAAGCCATTCCTTTCACCCACTGCCGCACATCGCCTTTGTTCAGCCGTGCGTTCACGCACACGGACGAGGCTTCACCAACCCTCCTCCTCCCGCAGCACTCGCAGCAGCTGTTCGCGGAGGGGAACTTGGGGGAAGGGAGGCACAGAGGGCAACGGGGCACATGCAACGTAGCCCCACCTCTCCATCGGATATGGTAGGGGAGGAGAAGAAAATCAGACCAGGAGGCATGATTCTGGTCCGGGTTCTCCCTCCTCACGACAACACGAAATCCCCATCCACACATTACGCAGATACACAACAAACCTCTCTCTTCTTTCCATTCGCATTATCCACCTCCTCATTGTCACCGATCAGACCGAAAGATTTCCATCGGGACGAACCATGTTCTCAAAATGAAGAATCAAACGATGCTGAAACTTTGGCTCATAAGACGAGGCCAAGAACTACAAACTAACTAACAGGCAGTCGCAGACCGCTGTAAGATTAGATACGTCATTGATTATATCCCATTAATGATCTGATTGTTTTACCCGCGTATCATCTGAATAAAGAAGCCCTGATAATGAAGAGCGAGTCGATCTCCGAAACGTCGGCTGAGCCCATAACCCAGGGCTAACTACCGAGAAATTTTCCTTCAATACTGCCTCAAACTAAACAACTTAATCAAAATATCACCTCTTACAATGATAGGGTAGAAAAATACCGCGGAAAATCTAAGCTCGACCAGTTCAAATGATTTCAATTTGTTCTATCCTATACCAACAGAAGTGAACCCACCAATATATGAGTAATAGACCCAACCGGGACTGTCCCCACCAAACCTGGACGCATTGTAAGCCTACTAAGTATGTTCCTCCGATCGCTTTTGCTAGAATAATGACGGGCACGCACAGCTTCGATTTGAAGTCACTACACCAGCGCCGTTCGCAGCTCCCATGGAATGATCTCATCTCAACTTCTTTGAACGGTGGTGGGTAAATGTAATGAAAAATAGTAAGATTTATAGTTTACACTCAGCGGTCCCTAGATAGTTTACTAAGAATAACGTGAAGTTCACTGAAGATCTGTCAGATTTGTAAAAACAAGTCTGATGACAAAAAATATATTGGAACTGTTACACTTTATTTTTCTCTTTTACTTATTATGTTACACTTGTTAACTATCTTAAATCTTGATACTTTTTCGTCTCATTATTTCTTGACCGCCGATTTCTCTTATTCCTTCTCCTCTGTTGTCTTGTTTATCCTCCCCACGTCCTTGACGACGGCTCTTGAACTCGCGAACGTTACAGAACTAATTTATTGAATGAACTATGGAGGTATTCCCTCCAATTACGAAGAATTCAAGCGAGATTTAGGCCTCTGAAAAGGTACAGAGGTAACACTGACGATATTTTAGTCCTTCATTACACTGGTGGATTAGAACACCAAGGAAAAATAAGAGAGATAGAAACTAAGGCTAGTAGAGGTTACTACTTCCCATTTTCCCTCTTCATTTTCCATCCCCGTTGGTCATCCGTACATAACTTGGACAACGCACCCATAAATATAAATACTGAATAATAACATATGCATCAAACAGTTTTATTTTACTTCAAAACAAAAATAGCGTGTCCAAACATTCCCCTGCCACCCGCCCTAGTGAGACGGCTAGCGGGGTACAACACAGATGCCGATGTAAGGGCCGCACAACTGTTTGGAGCTTAAGCAGCTGTAAACAAGGGCGGGCGAAAGAGGCGGGGGATGGGGGGGTGAGTGAGGTAGGGGAGAGATTCTGCGAAAATCGGATTATCGGAAACCTGATATCCTAATATTAATCTTTTCACACAAACCGGAAAGGGGAAAACTAGGAAGCGAGTCGATGGAGGGATTCAACCTTGATCCCCAAACCGGAATCGTGATCGAAATCCACCGCTGGCATGTCTACCACGTTCTCTTGAGGACGAAGCAGAAAGGGATGAATTCCGGTCGGGCTGGCCCAATTGGTTAGGTAACTCACCGGGTCGGTGACAGGAGTGGTCATGGGTTCGGATCACGCTCAGATTGCGGATGCTGACGGACCGAATATGATCTCGAATTACAGAATACTCACGATGCGGAATGGCCATAGCAGTCATCACGCTAAAACCTTACTCCACATTGACTACCTGGGTCCCGTTTCACAGAACGCGATAGTTCATCAGTACCCCTAAAAAGCAATCGTAAATGATCCATTGGAAACCTTTTTCTTCTTGCAGTGAACTTTTTTACACTTTGTTCTATATTAGTTTTTATGTATGCATTGATTGCTAATTTTATTACATACATAATTGAGATTAAGAATAGGCAAAATAGGTGGTTCGAGGAGGTAATGAGGGACGAAGGGTTTCTTAAGGATGTGATAGAGGGGAGGATGTTGGATAAGCAGGGTAGGTTTTATGGACGGGATGAAGAGGGGTAGGACGTATGCGGAGATAACGAAAGAAATATTATTGGTGGACGAGCCCCTGCACATGTGAAGGTCTAGAGGATTTTTTATTACTTCCATTAAAGAACTACCTTAAATGGTAGATTACCTAAATATTAATAATGTGTCTACTTTGTATTATGTTCCCGTTATTTAGTAATAGTTTTGGCACGTATTGCCTGTTAACATGACTGCCCTTTAATTAATGGTTCCCGTGATTTATGAGTTCAGTGTCCATCCCGTGTGAGTATAATAGTAGTTAAAAGCAGTATTACGTGTGAAATCTCCATTCACGAGCGTTACTTAATAGTATGCCAACCATACGTGCCAGTTTAGCTGGGACAGTTCCGGTTTGAAGGGTCCCGCCCGATTGGCAAATTTTTTCCGTTTGAAACAGAACTTTCCTGGAATGTCTCCATTAGGCCCGCTGCCCAATGAACGGATAATTGCTCAACGACAAACGTATGGCGAGAAATATGTAAATCGAAAACATTGTATCATACTGTACCAGTTATCCTCGAAGGCTCTTGACAGAATATAGTGTGTTGATGACTTGGTCGAAGGAAGGACCCCTGATATAGAAGCCGAACTGGGCAATGTTTATTTTCATCTTTTCCCGGGGAGCCCAAAGGAATTACTCGGCGGGGGTCAGAAAGGGAGCAGTTAGCCCAATAGTAACGAGATTGGAACTCGGTACTCCGGACTATGGTACTAAAACAAGCCCCCGTAGTAGAAAGTAATAACTTTATTTTTTTATTGCAATCAAAGCATGAAATAACATCAGATTTAGTTTTACTTTTAACACTAAAGTCCCGATTTAGTCCCGGTTTTGGGAAATCAGGATAAGGTAACCCTACTTAACAGTATATTTTGTACAATAGTTTTTAAAAATGTACTTTGCTGATTCGAATTTTTACAGAACATATTATTAAAATGGAGTGTTTCCTTGGCCTAACAGCAACAACTAACTTTGACAGAGCCAACCTCGAAAGGGAACCTTGTGATGGGTATATTTGCATTTATCAGCCCAGTCCTCAACGAGGTCCACATGAACATTTTGACCGGCATGGTGAACGTTTATATCTATTTAAATGACACTCTTTTTGAGAGAGACAAGGTGCTTGATGACCAAATCAAACTCACAAGGCCGTTTTACACGAGACAGTTTAAAGCACAGCCTGATGTATGGATGTATGTGCAGTGAAAATTGCGACGTGCAAAGCGGGGACTTGCTAGAATGACTGCACGAATGCATGAACAAAACACAGGAAAATACCCCCAGCTTTAATTCCATGCCCACGTTCTCGCAATTTCTGTACACTAAACTGCGAAATTGAGTGCATCGGTTAAAACGGCCCATAGAGAGAGAGAGAGAGAGAAAGAGAAGGCATGCCACGTCACTAAAAGGCACTTAGGTGGCTTGAGGGGTAATTGTGGGTCATTGAGTGCGCATAACAATATTTTTTAAGCAAATTGAAAAAAAAAAATTCTTGGACCACATTTCCCTTAAATGCATTTGTTTATGCGTTGGAACTCAACTCACCATACGGGCAGTAATGAAAATAATACAAGAACTATATTTTACATTTTTTGCCTTAAAGCATGTAATGACTAGAGTTTTCAGCGCGGATTTCGAAATTTAGACGAAATGATAACGATAAATATGTTTTAGAATATTAGACTCGGCATGACTCCTTGATATTCGTTAGCAACAATTATAAAAAAACGAATGTATTATTTTGGGTTTAGTCAAAATCTGTACATTATTTTTAGTGCGAATTATTACGAAATATATGCCATGTGCAATAAGCCTCGGTTATAATAGCATCATTGAATTGCCAAAAAACCAAATCGGTATGATGCAATTTTTTTTCATTTTTATATATACGTAGATATTAATAATGAAAAAACGTACACAAAGTTTCACGCAAATCTGTAAATAAACACAAATCACTCCAACCACCTTTGAAGACGATAGCAGAACGACGAGAGTGCAAGCGTGGGGTAGACGCATACAGTTCTGCTTTGGGTGGCATATATCCCACCTTCGCCCCAGCCAATCCCCACTCCTTTCCTCTCCTCTTGTTTCTCTTCTCTAGTCCCTCCCTCAGTCCAAACATCCCCCACACTCTTCTCGTCAACACCCCCCCCCTTGCCTACAATTACTGCGCAACGGTGTCGGTCTTATCGAGCGCACTTTACACCAACACAAATGGGAATACATTCGCCCACGCCCCCGGAGCATGTCTCTGCTCTGACCGACGTGCGCAATTACTTAAAACGTATGCAGTGCGGACGAAGGGAAGACGGCGGGAGATAAGCGTCGGTGTGGGGAGGAGAAAAAAATGTTTCTTTCCTCGTTATCCTTACAAAATGCACACAAGCTCATTCTAGCTGGCCCGCATTAGATACCACGGCGTGAATGACTGCTGTCAAAAGTGTCCATTATTCAAGCAAACAAGAGAGGCTCGAAGAGGAATAGGGAACGACAGCAATGAATAAAATTCGCCTCCACTACGTGGGACCTATAGACAGTGAAAGCAAATTCTACATAACTTCGTTCAATTGCGAGGAGAACGGATAATATTTCATGAATAAAAGCTTTGCTTCACTGAAAAAAAAACCTTAAGCCTGAATTTAAATCAAAGAATAATCCAAATAGCCAAAAGGAAAGCACAGGAAATTAGACTACTATGCATAAATTTCGGTCATCCTGGTGACCATGTCGATGGCCACCTGGATGACCGCAAAACAAGAATTGAGGTCTAAATTCCTCTGATTTTATTGACAATTTGGATTATTCTTTAAATTTACTAGTCAATAGCTCTCTCCTTGGATTACTTAAAGCTGAAGGCTGATCCCTCTCAACACTCGAGGCTAGGATATATTTCCTGAAGGTGAGAAAATACTACAGAAATTGTAAAAAAAAATCAATAACGTAAATCGCCAAGAGAACGGATATCTCGTGAATAAACGCTTAACTTGAATTAAAGAATTCTTAAAATTCAAGAATTGAGGATAGGAAATATTCCTGAAAGGTAGGAACATACTGAAACCACTACTAGGAAGGAATGTACTGTAGAACAACTTCTCTAGCCTATATAATCTTTGTTCTCTAGAAAGAACATACTAATGAACGCAGTGAACACTCTAGAACGTAAATGTACTCAATTCCTACACACCAGGAGAAAGCTTCGAAAAGGGTACACCACAAGCAAACATGCACCTTGTTCAATTGCAAAGAGAGCGGGTATTATCTAATGAATGAATTCTTTGCCTTAAATTAAAACAACTTCAAACCCGAAGGCTGATTACCCTCAAGAATTGAGGCTAGGAAGTATTTCTGGAAGGTAAATACACACAAGTGAAAACATACAAACATACTATAATGTAAATACACTCACTTATTACACACGAGGCAAAAGCTTCGTAAATGGTATGCTGGCAAACTGTTCTCGGGTGTAGGATCAGTCATTATACTTCACAGAGAAATGGGAAAAATTTTAGTATGTAGAACCAGAAATTTGACGCTCTTAAGAACATTAATTAGGTGAAAATCGCGAAAACGAGTGCGAGACGAAAGCTCACCTTTACCACATATTGCTTGAGAAACTCTTCAAGAACTTGTAGCCATCCAAGTCTCAACAGGTATACTTCACGAAATTATGCATAAATAATCCTTCGAATAGTTCAATTTATTAATGATGATACGTACAAAGGTACTAAGAAAGACCAAAATCCAAAAATGCGTAAGGAATATATGATTCCCATGGAATCAAAACACAAAGAAAATGAATTACGTGAGCACTCAACAAAATGGTGACAGCCTTTCCAAGGCATCACGTGATATTAAATAACCATGCATGGGAGATGGTCAGCTTCCTGAATGGAGTGTTCCTTTTTTTAACACTAAATCGAAAGAATCAATCCCCAGCGAATCATACATCACGGTCTGGCATAAAGTAAAAATTCATACTAACCATCAACTCAACAAATACAAAATACCCCAATCCGTTCTTCACCACTTCAATCCCACAAGTTAAATGTTCTATATGGATTCGCCTGACGGTTAATAATCACAAATAAAGAAGTTAACCAGCCTGCTGCTACTTACCAAGCAGCTGAACATGTTAAAAACTCCATAAATACGACCAACATCCAGCAGTATAATGAAAGATAACCTCGTACTTAGACAAAAAGGTAATGTTTTAATCTCTGGTATTAAAACCTAGGACCAGGAGAATAGAAGAAAATAAAGGAAGGAAAAGTGGCGCAGACGCGATTAAATGGAACAGAGAAAAAAATTAAACATCGCCACTCTGAAGACGTAATAAAAAGGTTTTTCTTGAAAGAAAAAAAAGGGATGCGCTGCAGCGGCCGGACGAATAAATTCAATCCAAACGGCAATAAAAATCACCCCGGGTGGTGTCGTGACACATTCCGCAAATTATGGTGGCTAACAATTCAGAACTTCAGCAATCCATTTGGGGTTACCATGGCAACGACGACGCGGGAAGCTACCCCTCCCCCCCTCCCCTGAGAGAGGGAAAGAGAAAAATATAGAGTGAGAGAAAGTGCGAGGAAACGAGAAAGGGCGATAAAAAATAAGGACATCGCCAAAACGTACCGCACATGTCACGGATGAGAGCAAAAAAAAGAGGTTCGGAAGCTAGCTAGGGAAAAAAATCCAAGTCAAAGTTTCGGATACCCCAAAAGATTTATCGCAGGTTAGGCGTTGCTAACTGAAAATTTGGAAACATTAGTTCAGCTATTACGACACTACTCTTTCTGGCGAGAAAACCTGATAATAAATTACGGTTTACAAAAATGTGGACACCAAAAAGTGATATCTTATTGCAAGCCGAGCGTATACAAAAATTACGGATAAAGACCTAAGGTAGTTATCAACAAAGTACCCCAACTGCTGGCTTTGGACAGGAGAAAAATTTAGTATTTCTCCTTCGTATTCAATTATTTTATGCAACTTATGAGAAGCTATTAAATGATTTGTGTAGTAAAACTTATGAAAAGTAAGTACTTGAACATTATTGGTAGATATGAATTATGATATTCATACATTCTCTCACTTATAAACAAAAAACGTCTCACCGACATTCTACCTAAATTATTGATTTTTGCATATAACTAAAATAGCAAATACGGAGACTTCCTATGGTAAAATGTTTAACTTCTACAGAACACACTAAGTTAAAACCCAAACCAATCGTAAAACCAATGGTTTGTCGTCTTTCTTCGGATACCACTAACACCAGTCAATGTAGACGAGGAACACACGATTTTATACCTATGAAGATTTTTCTTCCTTTTACAACAAATTTTTCATATCACAATTTTAGCAACATGCATATTTTCTCCTGCCCCCCTGTCAAAAACAATAAAACTCACGGAAGCATTGAACTCTTTTTCGTTTATTTAAATGAACCCCTTTTCCCATATATGCCTGGCATTTATTAAAAATATGACACTGCAATCTAGATTTTATGGCGATTAGGGCATTACAAGCGGTATTTATATATAACTTATGTTGTCTAAAATTTCAACACCACTGGTGCCAGGTACCACGAGAGAAAGTAGCCAATCACCGAGGAACATTATACACTAGGATATTTCCTCTCATCAGATACTGCAAACACATGATGTCTCAGCAGGTAGTCGAATATCAGAATAAAATCTTTCGGTTAGAAGATGAATGCACTTCAGAAGGGCGAATTGAAGAAATAAAGAATTACTTCAACACACAATGGTACAAAGACCAAGTTTGGAGGTGTAATGCACTTAAATAAATAATCCGAAGACACAAAAAAACAGCAATGATCCTACAAAAGATTTTTAAGAAAGTAAGGAGGAACTCAAAAAGTAAGTACGTACCTTATTATTTTCAGTTAAAATGAAAGAAAGCATTGAAAGCGACCACAAGCTTACGCAACAAAAGAACGCTACCTTCAGAGGATCAAGTACGCACAGTAAATGTAAATACTCAACTTGAAAAAAAGCATATAAAAATTAAAAAAGTCCTTAACTCACAACTCTGGGGAGATTCGTAAAGCTTCAATAAAAGACGACAAAGTTCTTCGGGTAAAACATCCCCCCTCGAAACAGAATTACGACGAAGAACCCGGAGAAAAGAAAACAAACAACGATGCGAATGAAAGAAACTGGAGGATGAGGAGAAACACCGAAATATGGACAGCAAAATCTCCCCCACACACCCCCGTTCCTTCAATTTATCCGACAACCCCGTCGTCATTTTCCACTCCAGCAACAGTTCCCACATCCACCCCTTACCCCCATACTGAGAGAAACTCACCCCTTCCAGCACGAAACTGCTACTGCCACCACCACCACGGTGAACGCGTCTTAAGGGCTTTGCCGTGATAAGCCAGAGATATTGCAGAACGGGGGTTGGGAAGGGAGGGCATAAAGGGACTTGCCCAACCCGCTGTGGGTTCGCTTGGTCGAGATGTCGGGAGAAAGAAGAGCACAGCGTGGAGGAATAACTACAAAACGTAAAAAAAGAATGGGGAATAAATAAACAAGTAAGGGGTGGAGAGAAGAGAAAAACTCAGAGGAACACATCTCCCGGGCTCCATACCCCTCCATCCTAACCCATCTCCTCTCTCACTGCTTTTCTTCCCTCTTTCCCCAGCCTCCGAGAGATGATAAAAAAAATTACTCCACCAAAAGCTCCCCCCCCCACTTCATCGTGACACGCTTCCGACAAAGCCCTACCAACCCCTCCCCTCCAGTCTTCCTCTCCCCCACCCCCTACCAGTTCCTATACAAAAACCACCCCTTCTTCCCTCCCCTCAGAGAGCCTTCAACAGGTTGACTACTACGGGGACGACGGCTCTTGCGAATGAAGTGGAATGGGAAAGGATCACAAGAGGAGAAGTGGAGGCAAGAGAGGAAACCCGCCGTCGCGCGGGAAACGTTCGTCAACTGTTTCTTATTGTTATTATCATCATTCCCATCGCGTACATGCGTGCAAGAGGTGTACATACATACATAAACGTTTACCTATGTGTACACATAGTTATATACATTTTACATAGCCTATTTTTTTATTTATAATTCCCTCCACGTACATGCGCACGCAAGTGGTTCACGAACATACATAAACCGTGTACCTATGTATCTTCACTTATATAGACGTGATGTGTACATGAACGCGAGCGTCTGCGACATCCCCCTCTCTCCTCACGCACTCCCCCATTGCGCTCATAATTTTCTCGGCCCCTCATTTTTTTTCATACTCCGAAGAGTTCCTTTCTCTGAAACTCGTCGGAAACTAAAAACTACTACCGGTCGGGACGGAGACGTTCTGCGCTGGGGGGGAGATGGTACGGGGGGAGGGGTTGATACGTCGAGAGAAGAGTGAGAGAAAGAGAGGGGGGGTTTGAAAAAGAGATACAGGGATGCGAAGATGATGCTCTCCCGTTGACGAAAGGCGAGGAAAGAGAAAGGGCCAGAATAACATTTGTGCGCATTTCATAAATATCCACGCGCGCGCGCCCGGCATGAAAGATCAGAACATCGCGAATGAATTATAAATGATTTACTCGACATAAGTTTATCAAGTTTTCATAACGATGGGAAAGCTTTGATGGTCGATGGTCCATAATCATCGATTAACCGATATGGTTTCGAGGTAAATAAATGAAACTGTCTCATTATGGCAAAGAAAGAGATTGAGGTTTTCTTGGACTTGAAATGGACGTAAATCATTGAAACTTGCAGTGAAAGTGACTTATTAAATGCAAAAATTAGATATTTTTCTTCAGCATTAGAAACATCGAAGGTTGGTGCCCAGTGGCCTATGTTTTTTGCATCGATTTTTTGCCATTGTCATTTTCATATCAACAATGATCCAACCGTGATCATTATTATTACTACGGAAATCCTCGGATTTATATATCATTAATACCAGGCAAGAAGGTTTCATTTTTGAGAGAAACACTATAATGCTAATTTTATGAACTGGAACACGTGTCTTTTTTGGATGAAAGCAGGCAATAAATTTGATAACTAACAGTGATCTTTAGCTGGAACCCTGATGAAAATGCTACAATGCAACATCTGTCCAAAAAGAACACTATTTTCAAGAGCTTGAAAATTAATAAAGGCTACGATAGAAAATCTGAAATTTGGTTATCAAAGTAATACAGTATTACGAATTGGTTGAATTTATTTAGAAGCCGCACTCCAAGCCATTCTCGGTAGAGGACACCCATAAAAACGGCCAGTACATGAGACGTTATTGATGGAATGGACAGAATACATATAATAATTGTGTTTGTGATTTCTCGCGTAAATGGCCACACAAGTGACGATTTTTACGAATTTAAAGTTGATCTTTGAAACATCCATGGTAAAAAATGTATACGTTACCAAAAGTAATGAGGTGGCATCCATGATCTCTCGATGACTTTCTTCGGATGCTCATCCCTACACGCAACCCTTTCTGCGCTCAACTCTTGAATTCTCATCAGGAAATGACGCGCACAAAATCATCCTACTACATCAAATCAACTAGAAGGCATGGACCAAAACGCATAATACGGTTTCCCTCGATTTTTGTCATTGCATTTTAATTTTACCTGACGATGTTCCATTTTTGTGCATCAGCATTTATACTGATCACGACCATCTAACCGCTCTCGAGCGGAAAAATGCCTGGACAAATTCTCAATTCATATAAAATATGTGGGGAGAATTTTTCCATGGGACAACTTGCCTCACAAGATGCAATTTCCGCACCATTAACAAGAATAAAATTCGCATGGCTTACTTTCAACGGAGAATCCAGTTTTTTTTTCATCGCATGCATCTAAATGTGTTTTACAACGGAAACGCATTCTAATACAAAACATGAACAATTAACGGTGGGATGGCAAGCGCATTCGACAAATTTTCCCCTACTTGTAAGCAATTTCCGGGAAAAAGATTACTGCCTATTTCTCCGAGCAAAAAGAAAGTTCTTTTTTCTTTCTAAAATTATGATATCCGAGAGTCACAGATCAGCCTGACTGGAAATTATGGCAGCATTCTGCGAAATTGTCGACTTAATTTAAGTCCCTGTGGAATCTACTAATAAAAATTCCCTCCATAAGAATTTTTTACACGGTTGGATAGCATAACATGTCGTAGCTCCGCCATCGATAGACGCTTCGAAGAAGATGAGATGAGAACCTTGTATCCATTTTAGAGCTTCTCATCTATGGGTAAAAACTATGTCGGAAAAATTATAACACGGATATGAACCATATAATACTGAACATCACAAATTATTTCCAGGGCAATTAAAAAGGAAACTTTATCCAAAAATCTAAAACGGTGACTAATACGCAAGAAAGGATCGGAAAGAAAGAAATAATCAAACACATTTCTATCTCAATAAAGAAATTATTAGAGCATATATCCTGTCAGAAAGTCAATATAAATTCGGTAATGATACAATATTCTAAACTAAATTGAAAGAAATGCACCATAATTTGAATGCACAAAATGAAAAATTTAGAGAAGGGTTCTATTGCAAACACGATGACTTGACGCTAAATCGCATTAATCTTAACGGTTGATATTGAAAAATAACATTGAGAACAAGAAGAAAGAGAACAAATAAAAAAATAAGATTCGAACAAACAAACACATCAACTTTTCTAAATTATATAGAACGCATACACCTAAAATTCGGAACTACATAAAGTAGTAATCTTAACGTAAATTGCTTTACAGTAGCCTCTTCACTCCATAAAATAATGACACAAAATTATCGACATTTGAGCACATTTTTGAGTACCACATAGAGCACATTGTTACAGTATCAACCAAAACTGTGATAATGTAAGCAGTTATCACATAACATGGCAACATTTAACAGCCCAACCAACGCACAGATAGCAGGAAGTCGCGTGTCAACAGGGAACCAATACCATGGGAAGAATGATGCACGATAGGTAAGTAACATACCAATTCACCCCCTCGTTTACAAATGTTAACCGAGGGAATTTAAAAAATTAACCCCCACATCGCTGAATAACCAAGCCAAATCGGTTATTCTCGATGACTGCTTGGATTAAGTAGACAACTTCACGAACGTTTTTCAGGTCAAAGGTTTTACGCATGCGGATGGGAAAGTTTGTTTGTACCAACTCTCCTTCATCCCCCTCTCCCCCCAAAGCAAAACCCCAGGCGGGTAGGACGGGGGAGAGAGAATGGTATGACTAAAAGCAGGTCACGTCTCCGACCATACTCCGAATGATTTATCGCTCCGTCGGCACAGATGAGATCTCCGCCCAAGGAAGGATACGGAAGGGATACTTTTTTGTGTTATAAGCCTTACTTTCGCGTAATTACCCCGAGCGCAATTAAGATCGGCAGGGAAAGAGAGCGAGGATATCACACAAAGATTAAGAAACGCGCGGCGCAGTGATATAGACCGAAGATGATGGGATGGGCGGCGCCAAATCACGGGGGATAAACGATCGTGATGGACCTATCAATCTGATGGGCCCCTGCGGGAGGGGATGCTGATTAAAAGTGTCGCCAACGTCGGATCAAAGATAGATATCAGCAGCGGGGTAGCGGTTGGACATCTTTCGAGGCTGGGCTTGGGGATCTTAAAGGATATGAAATAAAGTGAGTTTGAGGCATTTTAATTCAGCCTGATCAGTGTTTTATGACAAAACTTCAGGCCAAACTTGCTGAAGGACGAGGAATAATATACAATAACAAAAAACGAATCTAACAATTTAAAAAAACACTTAATTACTTCTTAATGCACGCGTTAGTTAATAGATGAGTCAAAATAAAATAACCCATACCACACAAAATACAATATCACATATGTATACTATCATACATAAATACATACATACCCATCACGCCATTTCCTTCCGGGGTAGGAAAAGTCAAAGAACTTGGTTATAGCTGTTAGGCCAAGAAAACTGGCTCTCTTTTAATAATTTATCCCGAAATATCTAATTTCCTTGCATTCCATTTTAGCTTCCCTTACATTCATGCATTGACGCTTCATACACGCTCTCCTATTCTTAAGACTCCTAATATTCCTGTTCTTTAGAGACTCTTCCGCCACATTAAATCATGAATTTCACGGTCTACCACCATTTACTCTACTATCATATAAAACACAATATAAAACAAAAATTAATTATCTAAGGTTCTAATGGGCAGGAATACTTGGAAATAAGCACCAAGCCGCCGACTGGTTGATCGAGAAGCAGAAAAGTAAGGAAAAATTTGACTAATTATTGATTAAAACTCGTCATTGAGAAATGATTAATTGAAGCAAACGTCTTTCTGTAGAATGAATACTTGCAGACTCGCAGCGTGAGGTCCGGCTCGCAGAGCCAGGGCTTTCAACAGTGGCTTTGGAGGAAGGAGGAGATCTCTGATACGGCTGTGTTGGTTTGAATAAACATAAACGAATAAAATGAAAGCCACGGTGAGCTGAGTGCCCACTTAGGTGCTAACTTTAAGAATGGAAGGCTCGAGTCCCACCACAGGTTTGTATGCAGTTCAAAGCTAGGTAATACCTCAAGTATAGCTCTAGCTTTTCTGGCTACCTCTAGTATAGCTAAGGCAAAACAATGACGGGTTTACGGCAACCCATGGTCTTAAAAGTCACTAGATACGACCAAAAAGAATGTCAAGAATTATACTAATGCTTCTCAGAAAATTACATGAAATGCATGTTTCGATGAGAAGACCACTAACGAACCGCCACTTAAATAATCCACAGCAATAAGAAATAATGTCGGGGAGAACGAATCGCTGTAAGAATGACAGTTATAATCAATGCCTGGTAATTGCGGCTATTGTTATTCCCTAACAATTTATGTTTACCATAAAATACCACAACAGCAGATTTATTTCCTAAATATTAAAATGCAGCTGCGAAGAAATATTTTCCCAAGCAAATTGAAAATAATGAATTTCATGGCATCGCATATTTAAACCAGCTTGAATAATTTCAGCGATTATTTTTCGAACATCGTGCGAATAGTTGAAACAAATCCAAATGTAATTTCATAACTTTGAGCTTAAAATCTCGGAAGAATAGCAATATTCTTTTTTTGAAAAGTTACCTTTACTTTGGCCAACTCCACAAAGACTTCGCTCCATGCGAATTAATTATCAGATCGGAAAAAAAAGCAATGGGCATTATGGTATCGCTACTGCTTATTTAAAAAATAATATATTAAATTGAAACATTTTTCCGGTTTCATGTAGTATAGGCCTACCTACATATGCCAAAAATGACTTGCGGCGGAAACGAAAAGCATTGAATAAAACTGTTCATCAAATCACCATGTACCCCCTGAAATGGGTTTTGGTTAGCTACGATTCAAATTCTTTTAATGCGGGTGTCTTTTCCAAATGAAGGTAAGAGACATTGCTTAATATAAGATAATCGTGACAGAAATAAGTAAACTTACCAAGTAAACTAATTGAAGCAACACGTCGGGCGACTCCAATTTGGACTTCCCATCCATGTTGTACTTTATAACTATGGACCATTTTTACATAAAAGGGCACTCAGCTCTTTCCTTTTCTTAAGTTATACGACTCATCACCACCTAATATTCCAACCTGTGAGGCATCAAGCTCCACGGTGTACCACTACAGCACCTAAGCTTGAAATGAGACGAGCGACATCAAGAAACATGAATTAACTTACTAATCCGATTTTTCACAAAAATTAAGGCCTATAGCCTGAAAAATGTAATTGCCTTAAGAAATCACCAATAGGATTGTTTGCATCTTAATCGCAAGACTTTTCATTGCAGCACAAAAGAAATTAATTAAAGCGCCAAAAAATAACACAACGTAAATAGAATAAAATTATCGGATTGCAGGCAACCCAGGTAAAAAACTGCGATAAATAATTATCACAAATAAACAGGGAAGAAAACAAAACTGAATGCGAACAGTCATGCCGATGAAATCCACAAAATTACAGAAAGTAGGTAGAGCAGCTATCAAAAGGCAAAAAAACCACATCCTACGGTATAAAAACGGCAATTTATTCCCTTTCATTATATTTTCGACGAAAGCTCATCTTCCCAAAGGGTTCCCTAAGGCCACTCGACCCACACTTTCGGCTCAGAGAACTTCGATCCCCCGTCGACGTCAACGCCAATGAATAAATTATGACCGCGGGAGCGCGTCATATCGCGTGCCTCAGGCGAAAATCGGAAATTGATTGCGCGTATAAGAAGAGATAGATAGACTATACCGGCGAAGACAAAACGGAGTTTGCGGTAGAAGAGGAGGGCGACTTGAGGTTGGGCGGCAAATGCAGGGAAAACGAAAGCTCAGTGCTGCTTGATGACGCTCGCGGCGTCACGCGGGGGGCGCCACTGTATGGTGGCAACTTCAGAGGCGCGAAGATAGAGAGCCCATCACAGGATCCGGACGTGGCCGGACAAGACCGAATCGGGCAAGTTGAGCCGCCATGTACCGCAGGTTAAAAAAAACGGACTAAGGCAGCGTTCACTTCGTCAACCGAAGTTACGAAATGAACGTGGCGGGGTGAATTATCAGAGAATGCTCAATGCGCTAAATAGCTCGGTTTCTCACTCACCAGATAGGTCGTATTCGCGCGGTTGACGGAATATTAGCTTCCCACATTGAGGTCCCGAAGGAACTAAATGAAATAAAATAGTTGTTATGACTTGATCGCCAACGTTTTCCAATCAGATATTCGCTTCTTCAGTGCTACATTGAATTTATTAATTTGCCCATCTTACAATTAAAAGACTGATGAGGTAGTGACGATGATTGCCACACTCTATGATGTATAGAACCACACATGCAGAGATTTCCCAAGAAATACAAATAAATGTATGTTTAAGAACATTGGCATCATTGACGCATTGCTTAGTTCATTCAGCAAATCATCAGCAATACATGGTTTTAAAATACCCAAAGAAAAGATAATTCACTAAAATAGCCACAAATCTATGCATGTTATGCATGCTATTCCAGATACAGCACAAAGGATGGATACATTTCTTTGGGATTAAACGAATTATTTCAAATCTTAACTCCTTCCGGAGTAGCCTGAAGCAACACCACGTCTTACATCTCGGAAAGCAACTGACGACAGGCTGCGAGGGATTCACGTAGGTACACATAACCCAAACTTTACGACGAGTGGAAAATCTGTAGAGCCCTCTCATAAAACGATACGGCAATCAACGATCCGCTACCAGAATGATGTGCACCATAATGGCGAACAGTTAACCTGAAACCTGAGGGTACGGTTCTTAATAAAAGTTTACTCACTAACGGTATGGGACCGCATTACCTTTTTCATTTCACAACCCGCCATCCGCAAACCACTGATTGACGGACCTTGGCATCAAAATGTTCAATAACTACAATGTGTTAACTACTTTATGTGATGCACAAAAATTAACCTGACAAAGGAAATGCATTTCCATGAGAAAATTTAATAATAAATAAATAACTAATCACAGAAGAGTCATTAAAATTAAACCACTGCCCTGACTCTACCGGAAGACAGACTATATAATAGAGGAGTCAAAAAAATAATTATAATTTACGAGAAAAAAACTTCCTAACTATTACATCAATGTACTAAAGCAATAGAACCGAAATTCTGTTCATTATCTTATAAAATAGACACCTCTGAAAAGTCAGAATGCAAACACTAACTAAATGAAATCAAGAAATAGCTATACCAGACAATTTATGCTTTTAGCAAAAAAAACAGAAAAAGGCATTGAAGCAACACTCCATTTGGTCCCAGTGTGAGGGGGCTAAGAAACTTCCTATCTAAAAAGTACACTTTGGACTTTAGTGTACTGACAACATAATAATGTTTTCCATCCATAAATTAAAATGCAGCCTGGAAAAAAGAAAAATCCAGAGAATCGCAGATTATAGAAATAGTTTTTTCATCAAAACGTAAAAATAACCGAACACATTGTGGTGTGCCAACAATAATTATAGGAAAATTCTATAACCATAAACTTTTCACAGTACAAGTTGCGTTTGAAATGCTACAAGGATTCCAAGTATTGAGATGTAGCTGGATCGTAACCAAGGGGAGTGAAGTTGTATTGGTTACTAAAACGCATACTGGTGTGATACAAAAATATGTTTTTAGGAACTTTATGCGACTCTTTACGCTCCAAACAAATCCCGGGGTAAATAATGTTTTCCAGCGACTGTGATGCAAAACGGACATCGCATCACTTGAAAAAGACCTACCCGCAGAGAAATGTATGTCAGGAGAATAATGTGTACAGTGAAAGTTAATACCATTTCTAAAATTAACAAATTCGATGATACAATAAATAATTCAATACACCTAATTCGAAAAAAAAGAAGTCATGGTAGTATCTCAATCGAGAGACCACCTATTTAATCGAAATATGAAAACTATAACAGTTAAATACCTAATATCTTAGATGCAGATGATCCAAAAATATCAATATGACCAAACTCTTCTGCCATTAACACAGATTCTGACATTACGCTGGAAAACTACGTAAGCGACAGGCATTGGAGAATATGCACCAGCACTCTCTTGCTCAACACATTGTTCAAAAAGTTGCATTGGTTTCCCTTTGAAAGCTGACAACTTGCGTTTAGAAACGCAAAAAATAGATAAATGAAATTGATTGCTTGGATTATCATTCATAATTGAAATAAAATTCATCGATAAATAAAAAAACGCATCGTACCTAAATTTTAGAGATAAAATGTAGACAAGTAAATCTTATTTTATTTCAATTATGAATACTAACTGTAAAAACATCTAAATTAAATTTAAAACAGTGAAGTTCATTGATTGTTTCGATTCCATTCGGAAATTATATACCACAATCGATGCCATTAATTTGAAATTCCATCTCATGGCAATAATACCATCAGACTAATCAATGGAGACTCGCATATTGACACCGAATCCAACCCTAAACGAGACCACACGATATGGAGGGCTCAGAGTAAAACAGAGTCAATTCCATTTTTCCATTTCTTAACCCCCGACTGAACGGGATGGCCAGAGTCTTATATTTTTTTAGTGCAAGACAGAACCAAGACCGATGTTTGAATTTTTTACTTTAACATGGCAGCAGTCCTCGAGAGCACTGAGTACAGGCTGATTTACGGGGGGAATACATGAAAATTTAAAAGCGTTTCCCTCAAAACTCACTCTGATAGACTTGATCCACTTTACTTAACAACGACCCCTCCACATGAGACACCTCCGAGAGGTCGCAAAACAATCAACCCGGCCAGGATAGCGTCGGGGAAGAGAACCCCGGACATCCCAACAATCCCTCCGTATCTTCCCAGTGCGTCACCGCGGATTTCAAAATAGGGAGAGCGGGTCCTTGAGGATAGGGGGGAAAGGGTTAGGGAAGGAAAGAGACGGGGGTTTGAGAAGTGATCGAGGGGGGCGCGCTAGGGTAATGGAAAATAATTACGGGGGGGGGGGGGTTAGTAGAGGGAGGCGGTATCGAAGACTCTCCCCTTCCCCTCGATTTCACCCCTGTGAGGAAGGGATCTAAATTAGGATTAGTGCTACGGGGGTTCGTTGAGGGTGGGGGGGTGAGGGGGAAATAGGGGCCGTGAGAGAACCCCTATGAGAGAGAGACAGGAAGACGCTGTTGGAATAGGGAGGGGAATGGCGGCAGGGGATGGGATGCGTGAAGATGTGAGGTGGGGGAGATTCAAAGCCTCACATCGGCTCCTCATCCACTGGGGAGTATTACCCACCCGCCGACGGCCCGAAATAAACCAGGGGCCCGCTGAGTTCCCCCTTCTGCTAAAGATAGAGGCGAGACACCGACCGCCTCCTCCCCCATTAGAGGACGCCTCAGACGGCAACCGCTTTAGAACTCCCGACTACCATCGCGGTGTCCGAGGAGGTTGCCACGAAACTACGGTGAGGAACGCGCGGGACCCGTTCAATGAAACAAGATAACCATCACGTCACTGCAATAGGGTGCCCTTTTTTAATTTCTGCGAAGAAAAAGACCTTCCGATGGGGTGATTGGGAATTTTAGCAGATACAGGCTTGATGTAGTGGAAGGAATCCATTATAAAGCAAGCACAATTCGCACTTTCCCACAGGATTTTTTATTTTACTACGCGTTTCAACTCACATGGTTATCTTCAGGTACATGACCTTGAGTACCCGAAGATGACTCCGTGAGTTGAAACGCGTAGAGAAATCAAAAATCCTGTGAAAAATTGCAAATTGTGTTTGATTTAATATATGATTGGGAATGGTGAAGCTCAAGCACTACTTATAAAGTATTCTTTGTTGCATTTTGTCAGCACATATTTTTGTTCCAGTTTATATTTAGTAATATATTTTTAATTTTATTTTTATCATTAATAAAGTCATCGGTTTCGCGAAAAAAAACAAGTTGTCTCAGGCTTAACTTACATTTAAGGGAAGTTTTCGTTTTCGTAAGAGAAGAAAAACTGAAATAGAAATCATCCACACTTTTTTATTACGGCGACCAAGCTGATGAAGACCTTGAAAAAGATAGTTACCCGTTGAAACAGGAGTCGGCGTAATTTAAAAAATAAATACTATTCCAATTGTTATTTTCTTAAGGAACTGTCATTAATTGTTAAATTGATGGTATACCTCAGGGGCTACTTACTGCTTCAATTACATATACGATCCTCATGGGCAACGGCCTGCCAAGATGGAAACACCAGTTCCCAATCAGTCACCGAAGTTAAGCATCGATGGGCTCGGCTCGAGTTTGGAGGGGTGATCCTCCGATTCGTCAGAGTGCTGTTGCCCCTGTCTGCACGTAGCAGACAGTAAGTGCGAAATGACCTTAGCCGTCGAAGCACGTTAAACAAAAATACTACTACGATCCTCATTTTCTGACAAATTTGAAGCTATACTAAAAAAACAAACTTTCTTGTTTCCGCAAAATTATATTATTCCGGTACGACAAGCATTTCACAACACTGCGGAAAAGTCATGTGTCAAAATTTGAAGCAATACAATTATTTCTGATTCTTAAGATATGAGGTGCTTTAGCCGAACGCTAAACTTGCAGGTCGAAGGAGGTAACGTTACACATCGTACAGTGAACGAAAATTTGTAAATTCCCTTTAATCTAAATATTTTTACATTCAAAATTTTATTGGCCTTCGGGTTATTCAGTTACGGTGCAAAACTTGAAAATCGAGAAGTAACAGTAATTCTTAGACGAGGCAACTAACGACGGATGACATTAGCACCATTAAGAATAAGAGAATATAAAAATAATGGTAGGATCATAGAATAGAATATGTATATATTTATAACGCTCCAGGGAATACCCATGGAGCAATTGCTAGAATAATGCTAAATTATTCTATTATTAGAATATGGAGATTGGAGGAGAGGTGGAAGATATCCAGCGTCGGCGTTAAGGTGGGCTTACACTGGCAAGTTACTTACAGCAAGCGACTTTCGATGTAATTTGCAGGTGTAAAGGGCTCTGCAAGCCCGCATGCAAAACTATTACAAGTTTCGGCAAGTCGCTTAAAGAAGCGCATTGTTGCCCGTTTAAACAGCAATGAAACTGGCTCTGCAATATCTTTTGAACATTTTTTCGTCGGAGTAAAATCCCCTGCAAGCTCTTGCAAAAGAAACTTGCCAGTGTAAAACCACCCTTATCCTGTTCCTAACGAAAGGCACCGAGGATGGTGTAGAGCACTTTTACGATCTCTCCATTCAACCCATATAGGGCAGGGATTCAACAGGGAAAAATCTACGACACTACCGATATTCGAACCCGGGCCCTGGGGATTCGAGACCAACGTGGAGAAAAGGCAACATTTTTCAACATATCGCGAGCGAAAAGTTGTAAATTCTCTTTAATCAAAATTTTGTAACACTCAAAATGTGATCAGCTTTCTGGTTACTCTTCTGCTTGTTTAGTATTATTTGGTTAATAACGTTAAGTATGAATCCTCCAATGAATACAAGTTGTAAAAATATTTCGAATCCCAGGTTGGAACACTTGTTCTGCCATGAAAAACTTTTCAAATAAAATGATTAAATCTTACGAGTAAATTTGCGCGTTACTATTTCTGTATCTAAGGAATTGACAACTCAAATACAAACACAATCCGCTCCTACCGATGTTCCTAAATTCCCACGCTTTTCCTTTAATTGCATCAAATTTTTAAAAATCTTTTCCTACGAAGTTTTAACCAAGCACATGGCTTGTTTTTTTCACAACTGCAGTAGCGTCCAATGCTACTGTATTTCGGTAGGTGTCATGCAGTTAACATATTTTTTCCTATATTTGTACGAATAAACTAATTGTAAAAAGAAGAGAAATTTTATCATACTCCTAAACAGGACCGCGACACATGAAAATTGGCTAATTTCCCTAATTTTACATTTCCATGGCTGAATAAGGCAATTCTCGATCCCTATGAGAACGCTGAATACCAATGATGCAGGAATAGGATTAAAAGATCAAATTTCGACGACGAAGACGAATATTAATCTTCAGAACACTTTCAACAGCATAAAAATGTGTACATGGAAAAGACACAGCTAAGATACAAAGTCCCTTTGAAGATGAGAAAAACTACGTTTATTCTATTTTTTTCCTCCAACATATGATTGCCAAACATTGTTCTCAATTTTTTAGTGAAGAAACAATAATAACAATATAGTGATCACTATGCTAATTTCTTATATGAAACCACCTTTTTCATTTGATAGAAAAAAATGAATGCATTATTATGTGCATTTATTTCTTATAATAATTCTCTTCCCTTGCGTACAGTAAGAACATGGAAGAAATTATCTCCCTTTAGTGATTAACGCATGGCTAATTACAAATATATAACGATCAATAGGTCAAATAAATCTGATTTAGCGGAAATACATCACATTCCTAGATAGGTAGAGGAAAATAAAAAAGGAAGGATATTTAGTAGCTCCCTTGAGTAGCTTAGTGTCCCATGTAGCCGGAAACAAAAAGCAGAGACAAATTAGAACACTGGATACCTTAACTTAAAGGACAGTCTCTATAGTTTCAAATACCACTCTTAAGTGACAATTTGCTAAAATGAGTCCAGAAAAATGGGCAGAAAGAAATTTCATGTTGTTTCAACAGAAAAGTTTTTGATTACTAAGCCTCACACGATCACTCAACTAAGGAAAAATATTTCAAGTAGGTTGTTCCTATGCTTTCCCTTTCGATCAAATCCCCGTGCCAAGCTTCAGAAAGATAGCGGAACCCAGGAATAGAAAATAGAACAAATGGAGGATATAGTAGCTGCGCCTTAGCTGCAGAAGCTATCTAACGTACAACCAGAAAATGAAAGGTCGCGGGCGCCAAGATAATGAACACTCGTTTCAAGTAGCGGTACGAAACTGAAAGAAGTAATTTCCAAGAATCCATCAAGATGTTGACTCACATTGGAATGCTAATAAATAAAGTGTATGGAGTTTTGAGTGAAATGAATAGCAGAAATTGGACCGCTACTTAAAACAAAATTATAGCCAGGACAATCATGAATGCCTGGTTTGAAGAGGAATGGTGAACTTCTTGGCCGTCCGTGTACAATAACTCAAGAAATCATTCAATAACAGAGCACTGCCGGAAGCACAGTAGCATCCTTTCAGGCATACTCGCACTTATACACCAGAGAAGAGTTTCACTTACTAGCAGATTTCAAGGTTGACGAGAATAATGACCACTATTACTCAACGAGTTTTCTTCCAAGGTGCTGAGCATTGGATTAATGAAAAAACGCTTGCTTCTCACGCCTCTACAAACGTCATGCTAAACATCTCCTTCGGTGAATCACGCTGGAATAAAACTGCTCGCTCACAAATCGCTTATGAAGATGCAGCCTCCGGGTCGGTAGGTACTTATCACACGCCTTCAGTAGCCAAGCTGCTTGATATTACCAAATACCTTCATTGTATATTACTGACAAAACAAAAGATATTCGCCGGGGACTAGCTTGAAGGAGGCGGTTTCTCACTAAATCAACGCAGAAATCCGAATAAACTAGTTTTTACATACGTCGACATTAAAATTACTTCTTAATCCAGCGTTTTGATCACCACGTTCCCACTTAATTCTCGCATTTGAGTACCGTGCATCAGAAGAACCTATTTCGCATGCTACACATAAACGGATTTGGAATCTATCGAAAGATTTTTCTCCTTAACATTACACCGGGTATATACCGGGCGAGCCGCATTTTTTGGAGCTTCGCGATAAAGTACAATAGTCGTAGTAAAATATTTAGGACTTGGCAAGACGGAATATTCATCCATAATGAAACAAATGAATCAGATAACATCTACATCAAAGAGTCTGTATGTACATCAACTACTCTGCGATCCGCCATTGGGGCGTATGGCAAGGGGTGTTGGGACCAGGGGCGCAACAACCCCCTGAATCGTGGGGGCGGCAAACTCCTTGAAAAATCTGTATAAGCTAGCAAAGCGGGGGGGTGGGGGAGGAGATTTTTCAAACCGGGCAGTGCCCATTAAAAAGTGAGCCACAACCTCTGATTTCTGGGGGGGGGTAGCCCCCCCCCCCCCCCACAATCATGCTTGGGGGGGCAATGATCCCCCCCCCACAATCATGCTTGGGGGGCAATGATCCCCCCCCCCACAATCATGCTTGGGGGGGCAATGATCCCCCCCCCTTTGTTGCCCCCCTGGTTGGGACACCAACCATGTAAGAGGTAAGGAAAAGGAAGAGGACAAAGGTGAAATGCATTTTAACGGAGTGTCTAAGCTCTGTATTGTCAATATTCACTGATGCTGAGTGGAACGAAGGTATTTTTGTATCAAACAGTTCGGCAGTCTCTCTTTTTTATATAGCTACTTACTAATTTATACTTAGCTGGTAGGTAATACTATTCCCTACCACACTCCTACATATACCACCAGAAAATAACTGTCCCTGGGGAGCAAACGGAAAGACAAACAAAGGGCATCCAGTCACTTTGTCGACCGTCACTTGATCGACATAGACAGAAACTTACGAGGGACAGCTACATCTCCATTGCCATATCAAGGGTTAGAGCTAATGAACGTGAAAATTAAGTTTTATCGATTATGTATTTTGGCAAAACGACCACTAGGAACGACACTAAGATCTGAACTATTTCATGGACAGCGTATTCGTACCGGAAACATACTGAAAAAGTCGTTCTGAAAAAGTACTTAAACGAGGTAACAATTACCATAAGAAAAAGACTATTTATTTTGTATTTATCAAGTCTCAACTTGAAACGTGCCCCAAAACGAAGAGAACCGAAAAGTCCAGCATCAACGCAAGCAACACCCGCACTTTGGGAATGGCGGCCATGAATGTTTGATCCCCTAATTAAGGTTATATATTTACCTCGACAGAAGGATAACAAAAATAATACATATAATTCCAAAGACACTGAAACAGAATGCGCATGTTTGCTGAAAGTTTACTCCCCGCTGCAAACCATAGAGGAGGCTTTCAGGACACTGAAAATTTAGAAGATATACTACGCCGTAGCGGTCACTAAACGTGTCCGGTTAAAATTCCAGAACACAGTCCTTTGTCTCATGGTTCTGCATTAGATCAAAAAAACCTTCAAAACACCACACACTGATTTTGATACAACGTTTCTAGACTTTGGCTATTCAACAGGAAATCGTGAGAATACAATGAAAGTCACTATTGGAATTCAATAAACATAATTTCATCACCATTATTCATCAATCCGAAGATTGGTATATCTCAGCAGCTCCTCCCCAAATCCACTCTGCTATCCGCCAACAGTTGCATTCCTACATAATTTCTCACTTAGACACCCTTCATAATTTGCCTGATGTATTCCATTCTTGGCATTTCTCTGTGATTCTGCCCATTCGTTTTCAATTGTTTTTCAGCCAAAGACACTATACATATATACTCAAAATTAGGAATGGATAAAGTTTCGCTACTGGTTTGAATTTGGAACTCAACTTTTGCATGAATTTAAGTAGAATTAAAAGACTAGACATTGGACGGCAATATATATAGCTATCAATGTCTCTTATATGTACTCTCTTTCCAGATAAAGATAATATGTACCAGGAAGTTGTAAACAATATTTCAATTAAGAGTTGGTACGTTCGTGTTTTCATATTTAATGCAGCTATCACACCTTTACCGGGAAAATAATCAGATATAATCAAATTGTCGCATTACGAAATCAGCACTTCATGTAACTTAATCACAGCTCGAGGGTACAGAAAGGAACATGAGATAAAACAGTCAGTATCACAAGAAATCATCAAAAGGAAAAGAAGTCATACGCGTGATACTGATTCCCCATGAATCAACAGTCACATACTGAATAAGACGTTTGCAACACAGCATGGTAAAAAAGAGCTTCATCTTCGATAAAAGCTAAGGAACTAGCGGAGTTATGATAATTGACTAGGGAGACAAGCAAGAAAGCAAAGATGTAGATAACGGTAAAGTTTCGATTTTATTAATGGGGATTTAAGGAGAAACTTCGAAGAAGGGATATACGCAAATGAAAAATGTATTAAGAATGAAACTCAGCTAGTTGCGGTTGAAGGAAACATTTAGATACGCGAAGGTGGGACATTTCGTATAAAATGTATCAGGAAAGCAAGAACACGTGAGGATCAACATCTTACTGAAAGTAAATACTTATGTTGCGGCATACAATTGCCGTTTATGCGTATTTAATGACAGAAAATTTCCTTTAAATTAAGAGAAACTTGGACACATTCTGAGGCATATAAGCCACCTGAAAACAATAGAGAAAGGAAACATGACCATAGAACGAACAAGGAAAACCAATAATGGAATGAAGCAAATTATGAGGAATGTTAAAAAAAGAATCACGAAGAATGAAACTTAGCTTATAAGAGAATGGAATAGATATATGTAGGAAACCAATTCTCATGACTGGGAATTGACTTTATAATGACGTAAAACATCCAGACCCGTCCTATTAAACATTTATTAGCGGAAAATTGCGAGTTCTTCTTTCGTCTTACGTTTAAACCTACCTTAACCAGTACATTATCCTAATTATAATAAACTCTTTTGAAGTTGACTTTCCCCAAACCACCTCCCTCTTCTGTTCATCACACCTTAATCTACCTACCTTCATATTATCCAAAATGCCTATCCTTCTTCTCCCTCTGGCTCAATGTACTTGCTTTCTATCTTTTAAACAGGGTTCAGTATCTAAGTGCCTCTGATTACAAGCTCCATTCACCTACACTATGGATTTCCTCCAGTGGCTTTTCTACATCCCCAAACATGCCAAATTTAAAATAAAAATTAGAGCCACGTAACTCACAGAGGTATTATTTTTCAAAGCAGTAAATTTATTTTAGTTATTACTAAAATTTATTTTTTAAACAAGAACAAGAAACTCAAAATTAATATATAGTATGCCGGCCTCTAGGCACTCCTAAGGAGAGTCAGAACCAAACGAAAACGAACAAATTTACACAGTATTTTAATGTCTCCTTCCCCAGCCATGGAAAATAGATAAACAGAAGTGAACGACCTACGCAATTTACATATGAACGGTAATAACGACTATGACAAGTGACAAGGAGGTTTTCATTCACTTATCTACACAGATAAATATCTACATAATCAAACAATAACAGCCATCTTTACAGCTTGATAATGAAGACATTTACCAGAATAGACAATACCAAAATTAGACCACCAGTTTGATCAACTATGGCAGGTGTCAGTGTAGGGCTGTGCTGCGTGTTTCTGCACTGGTATCAGATAACTAAACTCCTTCTTTATTGACATCTGCGAATATTTAGGGCTAATATTTTGCAAAACATCTAATTGTCCCATAATCATTGGGATAAAAAATCGCGATATTCGAAAACGGCCACGAAGGCAATCTTGCGTTTATTTCACACCTATGATGAATAATGGTGGTACCACTATAATAACACAACGGCATAACTAAGGAATTCTCCGGGGCACGGAATGGACACGCAACCATCCTTTAAACACTGTGTGCAGTGATTCACACAAGAAGCGCCAACGTGCAGGCAAGGGAACGCATTATCTCGGTGGAATCCGATCACGCAACGTGACCACCAAATTTACATGCCGATGTGGCTCAGCATAACCCGAGCCCCCATGTCAGCAGCAGCTGATCAAATCTCGAGGGGATGAGGATGGTAAGGCGAGCTTCATGCGTAGAGAACAAAGAGAGGGGTTAGCTGGGGGAGAGATGATGGCAGGAGGAAACTCAAAAGAACGCTAACCATGTATACGATGGGCTTACATCAGCGGCTTGCGATTATGCAATTCGGCGCTACAGTGTAAAGAGGGACTCTCTTAACAATGTCAGTGCAATGGAACACCTGTTGGAAAGGTTGGCAACACAACATTATCATTTAAATATTAGTGGAAGTATTCCACAATCTTAAGGAAGAAGAAAATCACATGAATTAGGGAATTCAAGGTCGCACGATTAAAACAATAGTTTCCTCGGCAGGCCGTCGATGTACGGATAATTAGAAAGTTTCGTTACTCTATTCTCTCAAAATAGAAGATTCATTTGGGCTTCTTCTATCGACATGCTTTCGCCGAAAACGTAGGAGGAATGGTATATTTTGTGGTATAAATGCAAGAGGACGGTAATCCTCAATATCATCTAACAATAGATAACATTTCTGTGATTTTATGAAAAACATACATCATCCTCTTTTGGAAAATCCCTCAAATGCGCCACTCATTTTTGAATTACCTCCATTGTTAGGGCATTTTGATGCACTCTCGAATATTCTTTTTATTATTAAAAAAATACACTGTGATTCATTACAAAACCGAAATCCACGGGATAGGCATCGATTGTTAGTATTTTGGTACGGCATCAGGCTAATTTAGTTAATTTAATTTAGTGATTCTCAAATAAGAACAGTATTTCAAATTAAATATATAACATCACTTGAGGCAACAACAAATTTGAATGCATTTTAAATTGTGGTCAGACAACCTCCGCCTATCCATTTCTGTCAACTTACTATCCATAGCTATAAGCAAACTAAAAAAATATTGAGTAACAAGTGGATTTGTAACAAAACACCTGCACACTTTTCCTTACAGAATTAAAACGGCTAAGAATGTTTAATAAATTGCTTTCATTTCGAAAGCCGTGAGGTGCCACGAGAATTTTCCACGTAATGCTACATCTGAATTTATAATTACTGAAATAAAATGGCAAATGCAGTATGACAATAAATTCGTCAGAAAGGGGGGGGGATAATATAAATCAGAAGCTGAATCTAGGGAAAACAGTGGAAATAATACATATAACTTGGTACTATAAATATGCCAACGAAGCCTTCATTAAAATTTTCTCCACGCTCAAAAATTACTAAAGCGTGTTCCGTGCATCGGTCAGTTTCCTCAATGAGTGCTAGAGTTTATTATGCTGAGTCCATGGGAGGCATTTGCCTAATTGCTAGAAGCTTAAAATACTTAATAAGAAGCTCCTTGATGGGTGTGCTATCACGGTGATATCGATATATACGCAACAACTGTAAATAAAGTGTAATTATCAGAGAGGAATTAAAGCAAACAATGCAAGTCATGTTTCACAGAAAGTATATATACATAAGTATCAAGTAAGAAAATTCCTTCAATAAGCAAAAATAAAATAAAAAATGAGATTTCGGACATACCTTTGCAAAGATAAGAAAATTTAATGTTTCAAACGCAGAACATAAATTATGTTAAAAAGCGGTCACTTCAGGTTCAAGAAAAAAATCGAAACCCATGTATAAAAATTTTGCCCACAATAAGTACACATGAAAAATAAATGGTCCTTTTGCACAAATAATACACAATTTGAATAGTGTAAAAATTGGCACGGATAAGGCCATCCGGAAATACATCGTGTTGCTATCTAAGAAACTATATAATTTCGCAATTGCACATATGCCATTAAACATACAACCATTAAATTATAACATTCAACCAGGAAAGTATTTAACATCCGATCCGTACCATTTTATTTCAATAAAATCCAAAACGTGCGAGAAGGCCATCTGGTTCACGCTTGCCGACGAAGATTAACGACTGACTGATCCAGTGTCATTCGGTTGAAGTTCTTTTTGCGTCCCAACCCTCACCCAATCTGTATGTCCAGGTGATGAAATTGTAAATCTACCCACTGCAAGCGAACTAACCAAAGATTATATACATGGGAACTAACTGTTCGAGAGGGGTTTTGGAAGCAGGGCATGGCTGCGTAGGATCGCATGCGGAACTTCCCGGGGTTTACCAGGCAAGGCAGAACCTACGCAACAGCTGTACGAAAACAAGACAATGGTTTTCTTCTAGAAAAAATGCAATAAACATAAACACAGCAAAAGCATAACCTTGTCAATCATGGGGGAATATAAAATACGGCGATCTAAAATTTCAAATATCAGCAGTCATAATAATTTTACCTACATGGAAAAAATGCGAAAAAACACAAACTTAATGAATGGTATGTACGTTAGTCCTCTAACGTGAAGATTTGAAAAAAAGAAAATATCACTTTAAAATATTACGGTTTAAAAAAGGACATTAAAATATGAAAAAAAAAATAATTTAATTTATTAAACTAAAGACGGTAATGTAGACATCTGACAGCAGAAGAAAACAACTTCGTCGAAAGAATAAAAAAAATGTTAAGTAAGCACAACTCACAACGAACATCCAATTACAATTTCCCATGAATACTTAAAGTTGTAAAATTAATTTCGATTTGACCAATCAAAAATTTACAAACCGGCACAAATAATAAACAAAAAATTTAAATTGGAGAAATGTTAATTGTCATCCACAAAATCATAGCGAAATATCATAAATAAGCGGCACCAAATACACCGATAAAGTAGCACGGGATATTCACTTCCAAAAACATAATCAACCACCCTAATTAAGCACCACAGGTAAACATTGCGCCAAACTATTTGAGTTACCGCCATTCTAAAAAATTCACATAATTGAAATAAGAATTTTTAATAACAATTAATAACCAACGAAGCCGATGTAACACTAGATCCTAAAAAACAAAAACATATCAACATTGTCTACGGTTATATTCGTTGTAAACAATCACCAATGACACGCCGTTCCACCACATTCCACAGAATCGTCTGTTAATTCCAATACACACACTCATATTTTAAGTATATTACGTATAACAACTCAATCTGTGTATAACACTGGATACTAAATAATATCTTTTATCAATTCACACAATAATACGGTGTTTAAAGCAGCTGCGATAAGTGTTAATTCAATTCTTACGTCGCCGGAAGTTCGTAATGGCAAACTTGACAAGTATGTAAAGTATTAGAGGATCGCGATCACATTGCTAGCATTTCAACGCTTCATACAGCAAGAAAAGCGACATAATTTAATTTTAAATTATAAGCGGCTAAATTGTACTAACCTTACGAAAAGTTGTGCACCTTCACGGCGTAGTTTGGTGAAAATTAGGACGGTATTTGGTCCGTAAATATGACGAGTAAGTCTGATTTTGGTATGCCAGGAATGGCACAAAGAATCCAGACAACGCACTGGACGAGTGCGCATCCAATTCGCGCAGGTGGTGACACAAGCCTGGTAAGGAGAAAATGGAATCTGATCACTAAACAGCTTTACCTGCGCGTCACGTACGAGATCACATACGTTTTCAGAACAATCATAATTTCTGACTTTTATATTATGAAGTACTAGAAAACAATGACATTATGATATGATTAAATACGTGTTATGTTTATCACTTCATATCCATAAATTCACATGGCAGTGCAAGACGCTAAGATAATATGAAGGTTGAGAGCAAGAAAACAAAGATTTGAATTTAATGTGTTGGAATGATTCAAGAATTTGTGGCATAGTTATTGATAGTAAACACAATAAAAACAACTTCTCGCAATGATTAGGGGAAAATGAGTTACCTTAATAGAGTCAGTATGCAGAAATTGCAAGATTGGGGCATCTCCCTCACTGACGGTTACCTGTAGACAGCACCACGCAAAAAACTGCTGATGTAAGAACGATGACAGAAACTTCATTCATAAAAGTATCTTTAAGCGATTAAGATACATACGCACGAATCCATATCACTATTTATACCTTCATACAAACTCAATGTGAAAATCAGGATTCGGATTTTGTTGTAAGCATTTGAAATTGATGCACTCTTAAATTCATTTAGTTCCTTGATTAACCACTAGAGGTAGAGAAACCAGAACAAATTCTGATCAGCTGATGGCAGAGATACTAGTGGACAAAATATACACTATTTCAAGACCAACGACATCGCCGCGCCTGTCGCATTCAAAAATAAAAACATAAGAGTTACGCAAAAACAACAAATGAATAACGTAATTCTCAGATAACATTTTTGGCCACGTTCCATCGTTGTGTTGTGTTCCATTGTCAATTGTTATTTATCAAAATCTCATCTCCCTACCTGTTGTAATGAGCGAAAAACGAAGTTGGTGTAGAAAGTATTGAGGAACTGTTTATACTCGATGCATTCAACGATTCATTTGTTCTATACTTGCTAGAATGATGGGTGTGGTTTCTGCGCGAATGGCTGCGCAAACAGTAAATATGGCTTCCATCTGCAGATAATAGGGAAATAATTAGACAATTTTGTTGAGATTGAGAGTAGGATGTCACGGTTAGCCGATTACTTTGTTGTAGTTGGCTACGATCATGAAAAAGAAAGTAAGTGATACGTTTATATTGTCTTAGTAACATTAGCCTCATCAATTAGTGCCTACCCTAGCCGTTCCGACTCATTTATGTTGCCATTTACGTTATTATTGTGACATTATATCAATGGATTAAGACATATTTTTGAAATATTATCGGCGCTTTACCTATTCTGTCGGTATTTTAGGCATTTCATACGAGTAACCATATTATTACAGTGTGGGGTGACGTTCCTGTCAAATGTTTTTTTTTTATTTTACTCTGTCGGTTTCCGATAATATTGAACTTATACCATAAACTCCTCATATGAAATATTTTTGAAGGTTGCCTTGCAAAATAGGACCGTTTCAAATGTTAGATCGTTGTCCCTGAGACTTTTAAATTGCTTGTATAATGTTAAATATTCTTGGCAATGATGTAACCATCTGCATTCCAGGGAGTGGGATGAGCAGCGGGATCATCGTTCAGCGATTCCCAGAGAAAGACTGGAGTGATACTCCGTTTATGGAAGGGATAGAATGGGTACGATGCTTATTTTTAATTTGGAGGTCACAAAAACTGTGGTTGCAAATTATTTTGAAATAAATAATTATTATTTCTTTTTTCAAACTAGTTTTGTCAACCTCATGGATGGGCATTATCAACGGAGCGTCTGGAGCCGAAGTTTTTTGTGTCTGTTTTAACAGACATAGACGCCAATCGGCATTATTGTGCATGTCTGTGCTTCAACGAAACCGTTTCTATCACCCCCAGTAAGCCTGTGGACGAGGTAAAAAACTATTGCTGCCATCAATTTCTTCACATATTATGTGCCAGGCTTTTCAACACTATGTGAAAGTGACATAAATTTTAATTTCTACTGTTACTTTCCTCGTGCCTTCGATTCAGTTGTACTTGTTATGTTTGCTATATATATTTATTTTTGTGTAGATTTACCATTTATTCCCTACTACCACCTTGAATTGCGATCCTCTTCTAGAAGATCTCAGAAATTCTTATACACCACTGTAAATTTCTACCTCTTACATATGATTCAGTTATGAGTGGTGATATTTAAGAGTCCTTGTATTTTGCTCATGCAAGGCATTCAGACCGCTATATTCATTACTTATAGTCGTCACTGCCACAGCAGTTGAGCCCATTTTGTGGAGCATTGGTACTTCTTTGTTGGGTACATGTACTATGACTGCTGTCGTTACTCCCCGTGCCCCACGTTTTTACGACAGCTTCCGGGGTGGCACATAGATGTAGATGACTTGTAGCTAAGAGGAATGAGTCCCTTGTGCATGTAAAAATTTCGCAAATGTATAATCACTGCCAGGGATTTTTTGGAACTTCTCTTCTGGGTAATTATAATCATCTCTCTGTAGGCTTGGGTTGTTATTTGATGTTTTCGCCCTATTTTTCCCGTCTTAGTTTTATTATAGTATTTTGGCATCTTGCGTATTTTCTGCTGCTTCTAAATGTACAACATACCAAAAGGAGATAGTTATACTTACCTCTGTGTTGTGCATATGAGCTGTGCATGCTGCTCTGTGATAACTTGGATGTGAAATACTTGTATACTTAGTGAAGGAATGTGGAAAAGAGGAGTTTAAGAATGCTAAGTTTGTCCTCCTAGCAACAGTATCTAGTGCAGTTCTTATGCTTTCAGAGGCGATGCTAAACTTTATATTCATCTTTAAAGAGAATGTCATGCTAATTTATCACTTTCCAACTATTTAATCACCATATCTCCATTTCTCTTATTGACCGTTTAACTAGCCTCCGGTGATACCTAAATTGGTGGTAATTAGAATACTGAACTCCAATTTTGATCTGAATTTAAAATTCCTGCATATTTGATCTGTAAATGAAGCTTCACATTGAAATGGATGGGTCTTGGCTGGCAGTCGTGGCATTGATAATTTTTAACTCCATTCATGAAATGGTGGATCGATTAAGGATTATTGACTGCAGAATAATAACCCCTTTGGATTTTCGATTGTACTAATTCAGTTTCTATTGAAGTGTATTAGGTGCTCAGGAGCATAGTGTCTCCCTTTTTGGTGCAACTATCAATCATTGTTACCTTCATATTACTCAGGTTCTTGTATTTTAAGTCCATGGGTCACATCAATATAATTTATCTTTTGATAATTTTAGTTCTAATGAGCAGTTTTAGTCATTATCATTGATATTGGTTTATAAGTGACCCCTTGTTGTAAAATTCCACTAGGGGGTTGATCAAAGAAGATGCAAGTGAAAATAGATGTAAGTTGGCTTCTAATTCTTTGTAAGGAATTATGTTACTCTTCAAAATATTTTGAGGTGCATCCATGGACATGCTAGTTATGAGCTGTTATGGCATCCATTATATCAAAATAGTTTGTTTTTATGTAGTAATCTCTTAGCCAAATCTTGGATTTGTCCTCGCTTGGAAAGAAAGCATTGCAAGGTGACTAAAAGTTGGAACCTTTCTTCTCTAACCTGATATTCTTGTAATTTTTGATAATTATAATATGTTAAATATGCTTTAATGGATTGTGTGCTAAATTGTGGTCCCATGGTATTCTATTGAGCATCCATCTTTTTTAGAATTATTTTTAAAATGGGGAAAAGCATATGTTCATTTGACACATTGGCATGACACATTGTCACAGGTATTATGGCATCTAATTGATAGGTCTTAGGACTTCCCTTATCCTGACTTTCCCTATTAGGGGTTATCTCCCTACTTTCCTTAACATAGCTTGCCTGCCTTCAAGTATCTCTTGTACCTCATACCCTCTGCCTCTCCTTAAGTTGTCCAGATTTCCTGTCCCCCTACATGATTACAAAACGTCCTCCCCTCTATCATGCTCTTCCAAATCCCACCAACTTTAAATACGTCCTACATCTATCTTTGACTTCTCCAAATCACTGGCATTAATTTCCTTTCTTCTCCCACCATATCCAGCAATTCCTGGTTTATTTCCCTCATCAACCAGATCACCTCTTCACTCTTCTCCGAACTTATCTCAAGTACCTCCTTTTACCACAAAAACTTAGTTTCCAACCCACACAGCACTCTTTGCAATACAATGCTTATATGGTGATAAATTTTTCTGTCACAGTTTTGAAGTGAAGAAATGGCACCATCCTAAGTTTTGTAGTTAGTGTTCGGTTAAGTTTCCAGTGCTTCCAATCAGTGGCGGCACTCCATTTGTTGGGAAACTTAATTCCCCCTTTGTACATGCGTTAACATGTTGCGCTCGTACTCCTTTGCCTTCTTTAAAATACACACCAAAGAATGGATATTTTCACGGGATATTAAGACGAAAATATTTGCCTGAAAGCTTATAAAAGTCCTGGAATTTCACGATCTCCAGTCTGTAGAAAACCTGTAAATCCTTGAAACAGTGGAAGATACAAAAGTTGCCAAGATACTTCATGATTTAATGCTAGGGTGTATGTCTGAAATTTTGTTAGCCAGAAATATGGGTTTTGTGTCTTGGCGTATAATTTATTTGGTGATATTTTTAACTCCTCCAAAATGTTTCTATTGATGAATGCTTCTTCTAGTGCAATTTGAGTGAGGGCTACTCATTAGATTTTATTGCGGGAAAAATATCCCAAGAAACTCATATTTATTTTTGTAGGGTTTTCACATTTATTTGAGATGAGATTTTGTGTAAGTTTTGTAGGAATTGTCTTCAACAGTTAATCCCCCTCTTGCCCTTTACATTATCGTCATGAGTTGATTTGATAATGTTTGAGGTTTTTAATATGATTTGTTGATGGCAGTGAGTCAATTTTGAATATGACTGCAAATTTCTTATGGGAAAATGCCATACTTAGGTCTCTAAGTTAAATGTATGTGTTCTGGTAAGAACCAGATTTTCCTAAGATTGAAAGATTTTTCAGTAGAGTGGAAATCCAATGTCAGAATTACCTGTAATAATAATAATGTTTTTTTGGACAACTTATGTGAGAGAAAGGCTACAAGATTTAAAAGAATTCTCCATTGGCTTCCTTTCCATCAGGCTAGCCTTATTTGTGTGCTGTTGTGATGATGCTATGAATTTTTTGACCATTAATAGGCTACTCTAACTCTTGTTAAATGTTACTCATTTTTATTTTCAGAGTTTACTTAAGACCATCTGAAATTTAGCTTATAGTTATTCTATTTGTCAGTTTAAGGGAACAATTTTTACTGGCAGATTATGAACACAAGGTTCCATCATGCTTAAATATATAATAGATTTCCATTCTTGTTACTCGAGTTTATTGCAAATTTCAAGTTTTTAAAATCTTTTTAATGAGAAAATTTGATACTTGAGTTAAGTTCTCACAAAAAAGTAATACATATTGAGTGAAGCTGCCATTCTTTCATAACTTTTTATTAATGTAAATTCCTAGTTTTTTATTCAGGCTCTTTATTGATCAAGCAAATTTTGATGGAATTGCTTTCAGTGATGGAAAGGGATAACTCATATTCTCATTGATGATATTTGTTTACGTCATGTGACCATTTTTCATGTACAATTCGGGAATAGCAGCAGTGATAGCTAACATTATACCTTTATGACACAGTCATTTTCAGGATTATCAACTAGGATAGGGGTCCCTAATGCTTTTTCCTCCATTTGAGCTCATCTTATTTTCTGTGAAGATTTCATGAAACTGAACTGCAGTGAAAGCACAAAGCAGCAAATGAGGAATGTGATCTCACATGAGAGTTTTTCAGATGAGGATTAAATTTGTTGCTTCTGGCTCAACCTTGTGAAAATTCATGATCACATATAAATAAAATATGTACATTTTCACTGATAAACTTAATACACAACCAGTTTCGTCAAATAGGGATGATGATGTTGTCTATGTGATGAAACTGGTGATGTGTGAAATTAATCAGTGATAATATACATAGTTTATTCATGTATTTGTGGAAACTGAGGATTGTAAACATTACAGAAATGGTGCTCACAGTTGTAGAAAATGATCCCGATATGATAGGGTAAATGATTGTTTAAACTTTCATTTTCCCTGTCCTGGAAATAAAATAATCCCTGGACTTGAACGTGATAAATGACTGTGTGAATCTGACTTTTCTTTGCTGTGTCGAGTTACTCACGGATTTGGTTATTTTGCTTTATATTCACAGTCCCAAATGCATGAAAATAAAGGTCTTTATTCTTAACTCTATACTAAGGCCTAAAGGTATTGCTCTAAATGGTCAAAAACTGATAAAACTTCACGTTTACATTTTTCATTCTTGAGTGAAGTCATGTCTCAAGTTTTGATGTTTCAGCTCTCTACAAAGAAGGAATAACAATAAAAATTGCCAGACTGAACTTAAAGAGTCCATGAAAAGGGTTTAAATTGCTGTAGAGTTTACATTGTTCATGTTTGTGTTTTTTTGTCAAATTAAATTGATGACTTTGTTCATGGCAAGTAATGGAACTACTACTGCTAGTATACCGATTTATAGTGTTGATTCATTAGTTACAAGATGTCATGCTTCAAGGGAAGTCTTTCTTTGCTTACTGAGGAATCTTGGAAAACGCTTTATTTTTTTGACACAAGAAGTTTGTATTGAGAAAAGAAATTAATCTTTGATCCTCTATGAAAATAGTTTAATAATTTCATTTTTAATATTTTTGACAGTTGTTGATTTAATTCAAATTCAATATCCTTGTTCACAGGAAGAAGATAATGTGGACCCAGACAATGCCCATCCTAGTATAACGGGAAGTCTAACTCGTACATTGCCAGCAATAACCCATCATAGTATCATGTATGCTCCAAAATGTCTTGTCCTGGTTTCGCGTTTGGATTACATTGAGACATTTAGGGTAAGTAGTCTGTTATAGTTAGAAACTATAATTTTTACTCTTTAGGGATTAACTTTTGTCATAAGGTAAAAGTTAAAGAAAACTTTGCTATAAAGTGCAGAAAGAAAATAATGAATTTAATTGTTGTGATTGAAAGAAAGGAAACAGTATATCTGTGGGAGATCAAAATGATAAAGGATTTGAACTTGAACATTTGCTTCAGAAATTTTTACTTGTTAAAGGTCAAATCAAGGTCAGAGAAAATTATTGTATGCATTGCAGAATTAAAAAAAAACATTTTTGAAAAGTTCTTGTAAAACTCGGACATAGTTGAATTTTACAGGAATTGAGGTCGAGAGTATTTGAATTTTTTTGTAAAAATGGCCAAGGTGATAGAAATGAGTGAATATAAGTGTGTGGAAATATTTATTTGGAGAGTGAGATACAAGAGAATGAGATAGTGAAAGCTGTGAAAATCTTGAGAAATGGATTGGCTGCTTATTGTATGAAATATTTGAGTGTAGATGCAAGTTTCTTATGCTTGGAGTTTGGGAAAATTGTTTAGTAATGTTGAAATTAGTTAGACTTGTGTTTGTTGCATATTTTTGGGTTCGAGGAAGAAAATAGATTTTTTTTACAAACAATGGACTATGGCATTTTGTGAATGATCGGCTACCCAACGTTCTTCATGATCTTAAAGATGTAATAAAAATATGATGAATGCCTCAGTCAACAGGACATTGTGAATTTGGTTGAATCGGACTGGAGTTGCTGAACAGACTTCACTAATATTAGTCACTATTTAGAGATTTGGTCCCATTGAGGAACATCTCACAGCCATATGGCAAGATTACTTGCGGAGTGGGCATGGATACTTTTGTGTACACCATAGCTACATCATGCTCAAGCATGCTTATATCTCACATGCTACATGACTGTAGTGTAACTATGTATGTGGTTAACAACTAGTAGTTCTGTAAAAAAGAGCATTTAAACATTGTCTTTCTTTTTTGTTTCTTCAGAACTGCCTTGGAATAATGTACACAGTTTATGTAGAGAGTATGCCCATCCCATTGGAAACATTGGTTGGGAACATCCTGGGATGCATTCAAGTTCCTCCACCTGGAGGTCCACAAGTGCGTTTCAGCATTGGGGCAGGCGATCGTCAAGCTCTACAGCCACCTCTCAGCCCTTCACTTCCTGTCACTAACTCCAACGTCAGCCTCCTTTTCCAACAGCTGGGTGAGTGAAGTGAATGAGCCATTTATTGTGGTGCATACAAATCAAAAGTATTCAATATTGGTGTGAAGGCTTTTGCAGCATTTAGAATGTGAAGGCTTCTTTCCGGGGTTTTCTGCCACGTATGTTGTTGATTACTGGCAACAGTTTCACCACCATTTTAGCTGGCATCTTCAATTACCTCATATATAATTCTGGGAGATTATTCTCACAGAATTATGTATGAAGTTGCCTGGCATCCCAGCAATTTTTAAATTGAAGATGGCTACAAACTCCTTCACAGAATTACAGTAGAAACTCAAAATTACGAAATCGATGGGACTGGAAAAATCGGCACTTCATATTATCATAGAGTAAGTATACTAGAGGGCTAACGGCATAGGTGGAAATGGTATCGCCTGTTTTAATTCTCAAAGAGCAGATCGATGGCCCCGGAGTTGCGAGCGAGATAAAGCTCTGGATAGGAAAGTACAGTCAACGTTTGATCTCGACATATGCCGACAACTGAGGCTTCTGATTGGTACCTGCCATTTTTGTCCTATGCGAATGTTTTGTTGGCATCAGTTGCTGGCTAGAAAGCATTGGAGTGATGGTGTTTTTCCTAAAGCAGCAGAGCGATTTTGCTATATAGTTATCAATATGCCTCAGTGTTGTGCAGTTGGTTGTTCAACGCAGGCGAAGAAAAGGACGAAGTTGCATATTATCCCTTCGGGACGTGGGAATGACATAAGAAAATAAAGGCTGCAAAGGATATCCAGAGCTGACTGGATTCCAGGGAAGGATGAAGATAGCGCTAGAATTTCATGCCTTTGTATCTCTTATGTGTTTATCGTGCAGTGATTTGGATTTAATATTATTGATAAACATCATTTCTGCTGAAACGTGCAATTGCAAACCACATGCGCAATTAATTAATAGGTTTTGTTTTATCTTTGCACAGTTGATGATAGAATTGTCTGCCTTTGTTTCTCTCACACGTGAATCATACAGTGAATGAATGTTACTATTATTAATACACACCATTTGTGGAGAAAAGTGAATTTACAAACAGCGTTCTTAATTATGAGGTGTCGTCTATGTGGTGAGTGTAATAAATCCATTCAAAATTGATTTGTTATTATTCTCTGGGGAAATACGCCATTGTGAAGCTATAGCTGAAGTTATAACGAATGCTTGATTGATCACAAGTGGTTTATGGTTACAATGCTCTTCTATCAAATTCATTTTGAATGTTTCAGTCATTAAACTATATCTCCATTTTGTTGCAATATAGGTTGAAGGCTGTCTTGACGATTAGTTAAAAACTGGGTGTCAATTTCGTTAGTGACAATGGGGTTTTTATACTTGAGATGATTTCGGTTTCCTTAGTGATTTACGTACTGAAAAGTAAGCCAAAGTGTTTCGTGACCAACTGGTTTTTTAGACGTATCACATCATTCGGTCACCTTTTATATCGCCTTTCGGTTTATCAAAGTTTATCATCTTTCATTACGGGTTGTGTATAACTTTAGTGGCTGTGTATATGACAAAAGAACGTTTTTTCAGCGCTAAGAATGATTCACAGCATTTGTTTGTGAATATTCTATCATAATTCTGATTGATTAAAATACTTGATAATAAAGCTAATAGGTATCTCTGCAATGACAATACAAGGTTAGTCACTGTCTGTTCTCTGTGAGAAGTCACTCATAGTCGAGGAAAACTTGACGTTTTACTCCTATTGCAGACAAATATTCTATATCTAGGGCCGATTTTGATACCTAATTGACGAGTAAGCTAATATCTCTATAGTGAAATCACATTTTAAAATACGTATGCGTCAGTTATCAACGAGAAGTCACTTTATGAGCGGGGAAAAAATCATGACATTCCTCTCATATTGTAGACGACGTCGTCTGCTGGGCTCATATTTTACAGGCCGACTCCCGCATTTTTTATGATATACTTGATATGAAAATGATGTAGTATAAAAGCCAATTTAATCATTGACGAGTTATCATAGCTCAAATTTGCTAATATAGTTAATTAATTTTTATCTCGTGAAAACATATTTAGTCCCTATCTCTCCCATGTAAAAATCGGCCAATCATGGCCGTGCGCGCAAGGTTGACCGTAATTTCCTATTCAGAGCTTTAGAGCGATAGACGTGAGACACCTCACTTCAAGGTTTTCTATAATTTCATGTATTAATTGAGTTTTCATGTCAGGTTATTCATCAGCATTACCCTCTAGGAGTTTCATAGAGTGACCAGTTGACACTAAAATTTGTCTACCATATCAGCGCGAATTATTATAAAACTCTCAGTTTTCTTGAAATTTTTGTGCTTATATGCTTTTATTATGCAGTGAAGTTGTAAGTTTCTCCGAAAATCTCTTTTCATTGATTCATATGTATTTCAGGATTCTTTGTTTTGACTTCAATGAATGTGAACGGAAGAATAACTTCATTGCTTCATAAACTATTGTTCCGTCATTCCTGACATGTTACCTAACTTGGTTTTCTTTTATCTTCTACTCTTTTACCTTACGATGAATTAAATTATTTTTTCATTGTGTTGTATTTTGTTTTGAGATAATTTTTGTGTTGAGATAATTCGCAATGGTTCTCTCCTGCGATATAATTCGTGGATCACTCCCGTCTTTGTTGATAGCCTTCGTTTGTCGCGTCGTGTCGGTTTGATCGATAATCAGCAGGTCGTTCTCCTGGGCTTACCCCTCGCTCGTAGCCGCGAGAGTCCTCGTGCCGCTTTCCCCTATCTGCTCGTTCGGTGACCTGCTTTAAATTTGCTTTACATTATATTAAAAGGTAATTTGTTTTCAAAGTTGCTTGGGGCTATGTTTATAACTTTCTCTTGTTTGTTTAAGAAGATAGGGCTTCTTTAAAATGAAGGACTTCTTTAAATCTTCACCGCCGTTTTGAGTTTATGTCCTGTTAGTGAAATCGGTGGGGGGGGGGGGGTAATTATCATTTGGATGGAATAAATTTTGTTGGGCTACGACCATATAATCGGGTTTGTGACATCGCTGTAACTGATGGTTAGATAGCAACTTGGGGATTGTAATTGTGTCATAAGTATTTTGTGTATTGTGTAGTTTAAAATTAGCCTGTGGTGGATTGCTCGTGAGTTAATTAGAAGAGTATGACCCAGTGCACTTTAATACTTCAGCATTCCTCATCTAGTCTGATTCCTGTTGTGTTTGAGTTTTGGTTGTCAAGAGTGAAGCTCAAAGTGTGCCTGTGTGCTTGATAATTCCGGTGGATTCCCTAATTGGCCAGATATAAGTGATATATCCACTCTGTTACGTACTCTTCCAATGCTTTTCGTCACATTGCTCTGATCCCTCAGAGTGTCAGCGCCGCGAGTGGCAGCTTTGGAAAACCTAATAAAATGCGCAGGTTGTGGCAGCACTTCTCGTGGCCGACTCGCGAATCCTTTATATAGTATCCATGCTCGCACCACACCTTCCGGTGCATTAAAAAAAACTGCAACTAAGTCAAAAGCACTGGGCTACACAGGTAGCCCACGTGCCCGGAGGGTTAAAGGTGATAGATCTTGTCAGTGGTTTCCTTTTTCTGCTGGAGAAAACGATGAGTTTCGCTTTTGTTTGAGTTCATGGTTAGTTTCCACTTTCCAGTTATTCATACAGCCTGCAATACCGCCTGAAGTAGGAGAGATGGTGAGGTATACTTCGGCATCTACTGTTGGCGCAGAAATTATATGCACTTGAGTTTGGGTGCAAATAGCAAAACAACTAAAAGGCCTACAGAAAAACTAATCACAACGTAATTTTTCTTATTTAATTCTGCGTTATTTCATGCTAAATTTGAACTTTAGAAAAGCATTTTAATATTTTTTACAACAGGTGTAACATAAAAAGTACTGGTTTTGATGGTGTTCGAAGAAAACGCCGCATTTAATAATATGTAATTCAAAAGCAAGTTGTTCTATTTGAACCAAAGTTCAATACCTGTTAGATATGCATGTTTTCTATATATGCTATAATTTTCAGGTTTGCATATTAAAAAAAGTGTTGTTATTATTTTTGTAAAAAGATAGCATTTCAAAACTGGAGCATCATAAAACTTCGTTCTTGGTCGTGTCGTAATTCACATTTCCTGACCGTTTTCAGAATGTAATTGTGCGATATTTCAACAAATGCGATTAATTTATATCAATTGATGTTTATGCTGAACCGCGTGATCAAAGGGGTGTAGTGTCGCCATGTTCACACATTCTGGGCTGCCAGTGCTCAGCACTGACTCTAGCCAGCCGGGACAGTTGCCCTGGATAACAATGTAGTAGTAGATGCATAATTATATTTATGATCATTGTTGAAAGAAAGTTATAATGTACACATGGATACATTATACAGCTGGACTTTCGAAACCTTTGTCAGCAAGATGATACAACTCAGAAGTTCAACTGCTTCCCGTGATGGCTAGCAGACTTCCACAATAAATCGAGTCTTACAAACCAAAATAATTTCCCAAAGATTTTCAAATTAGTTTAACCTTGTTTATGTGTGATCATTAAAGCGAATAACTTGGACCAGAAGCGTACGTATATTTTTATATCAAATATCTCACTTCGTGATGCGTTACTATTAATTTATACCTACATATTTAGGTATATGTTCATTTTCGACTATGCAAGACACTGGTATTTTGAACATAGGACACTGTATCTGGCGTTACTCGGTGGAACTCCTTCATTATTAATAAAAACAGGCACTTGGTTATAGATATGAGCGCCGACGGCCAATTCCATGGCTGCGGCGTGGTCTGAAAATTTCTACCATTGGCCTACATTGCTAAATCTATACGAGATTGTTTGCCATTATGGTGAAATTTTCCTGAAAGTCCAAAGAATTAATTGCAACAAACATGATCTTAATGCAATGTTTCCTCTTACATTGATTCACTAATGGTTTGAATTTGGAATATCTGTAAGTCTACTCACCATTAATGGTATCTCTTAATAGCTAAATTCTTTCAGCAATTGTTAGACAAGAGTTATTTAATTGAAGGCACCTGGTTTTCTCATTTTGACACCGACAACCAGGAAATGTCGACTTCCACGTTAAATCGCTTCCCTTCGTTCCGCGAGGGAGGCGTTAGGGATTGGTACTGAGCACGTAACTTCGATCGACACAGCATGGAGCGCTGTGCGTTCTTGAAAGTACCGTTACGCCTCGCTAGATGGCGCTGGCATCGCAACCTACCGCGCAGGCCCGCCTGGTTCAAATTTGATTTGTGCTTCATTATATATTTTAGCGTAGAGAATAGTTACTTCCACGGATACTCGTAAAATAATTATACTTACATACATACATAGCTATTATGTCATTCCCTTTCCTGGTGAAGCTCCTTCAATACTTTCCTCCGGACTGTTTTAAATTAACTACTGTGACTATATCCTTAATATTTACTCATAGAAAATTTAATGTAACTTTGTGAAAACCATTTTAAGGATTTTACTAAAAACAACCCGGGTTTCAACACTTCACAGTTTCAAAACCTGGGTCGTAAAATACAAAAATTAAAGTTATAAACACAAAGTTATCATTGAACATTTGGCACATATTGAACTGAAAATAATGACAATAAATACAACAAAGGCCACCAGTGGCTTCAGAAATTATGAAACTCAAAATATATATTCACTGTGTTAACTGATTACTCAATAAACTTTAGAGGAAGAATGAGAGAGAAGGTAGGTAATGGTCCAAGCATAGACTTAAAACCATTTTGGAAATGAAAGGCATAGCTAACAAAAAACATCACTTTTAATGCAAAAATAAAAACATTGATTATTGTACAGTACAACAATAATGGATTTCATCAACTTTCTACAGCTCATGATACCTTATAAGTAAACTCATTTAACGGTATCAATACAGCTTTAGAAATCGAGTTACACACGAAGAGTGAAACAGAAGGAGTTGGCAAATTTTAAAATGAAATTTAACATAAATATACAATAGAGAGGGGCAGTTAGTTTATACACTATCAAGCAAGACTTAATGGATGACATTTATGATAACAACAATAACTTAGTGCAATTATTACATAATGAAAGTCTTATTTACCCGGTGAAAACTCATTTATTTATCAGGTTTCATCGTGATCATAGCACACAGACATGCATAGTGAACCAAATATTCCAATTATAGTCACAAGGAAGGACTGGTGATCTTCCAGTAGTAGGGGAGGGTAGAGGTGATTGTTAGGAGGGTAGGGGGAGGGGCTTGTCTATTGCCCAAGCCAGCATAAGGTCAAGTATATGTTAATTTCAGATATTTTAGATATCACTGGCTTTGGAACAGCACAGCTGCAAGTCTATTTGCAATAGTAGAATTTTAATCTAACAAGCTTCGATGACAAAGGTCATTTCACACTCACTAACTACCACTCAAAGACAGGGGCAACATCCCTTGGACAGCTAGGAAGATCACCCATTCAAACATGAGCAGAGACAAACAATGCCTAACTTAAGTGACTGATTGGGAACTGGTGTTTCCATCGTGGCAGCTATTGCTCAAGTCTAATTGTTTCAGATATGTTAAAGCAGCACCCAAATAATAAGCATGGAAGGGATTGATGCAAGGATCTTTTTAGAAGGAAGTTTACTCTAACACCGATCAAGTAGATCCCAAAGGGTTATAGGCAACTAATAATAAGAAGCATGTTGTCTCTGCCTACTGAATCCACCCTCATGCCTATTTTAAGGGCCCTAAGTACATGGGCGCCCATGCACGGGGGCACCGGGGGCCATGCCCCGCCCCCCCTCCAAGTCTCCCAGGAAAAATTTATTGTTAGTTTTTCATTGTTTTTGCTGGATTAAATATATATTTTAGTAACAAATTTAAAAATTGTCATTCACCTAAGATGTTCCAAAAATGTACTCCTGAGACCTCAAATTTACTTAACTTTCCAGGAGAGGGCTCCTCGGACCCCCCCCTTCTTAAACCTGTCTTGGCCCCCCCCTGGAAAATACTGTATGGGCGCCCATTCCTAAGTACCCTGGGTCGTGTACCTTGTGAATTGAGCTAGTCATCAAGAGTGTCAAAAAATATTGTTAAAAAATTAAAAATCTACCCACCATCACAAGATGGGTGGATTACCACAATATTCAGGGCCTCTTATAGAATGAATTGCACAAAAAAAGTGTCCAGCAGATTAAAACAAGGGAAATTAATCAAGATACACAGAATTTAAAAAAAATTAATCTGGGAGAACTGTGGTGCAAACAAAAAAAGATATAGGAGCCTTGCTGTTGTGGGATTTAAACATAATAAGAACTTAGAAGGTTCTTATTATAGTGAAAACCATGTATGTGTGGATATTATACAGAACAGGTGTGGCACACAATCCGGCTAAGATTTTGTTGGTTATGATGAAAAATATCTTTCTTCGAGATGTGATGATGTATTAATCCAACTTCAATTTGAATCGTACTCTGGAGTCATACTATGCTCATCTCTCTTCCAGGGTCCTTTAGCTTAAGTTACCAGCAGACCGCCCACTGGTATAACCTAACACATGCTTGGGAATTGTACATCCTCATCCCTCCTCTAGACCACCCATAACCTTTTCTCCCCCACTATCTGATGACCACTTGCCTCTACCTCTTGTTACTATTGAAGCCATCTTTGATTTACTTTGTGAACCTGATGATGTCACTATACAATGGAACCCAGGTCATGTGTCATTTAAATGTGAAAAACCAAGTGAATAAGACTTTCTTTATGAATGACAAGAGAAATATCACACTTTCGTGCAGTAGAGTACATAATCCCAAGGAAAAATTCAGCCATGTAAAATTTTTCCCTCACTTATCTTGAAGGAGATGAACCCTAGTTCTCAACAGTGCTCATTAAAATGTTGACAATGCCTCCAGAAGGATGGTTGTTGGCTCTCCAATGATAGCATTCTGGAACAGAGGGAAAAGAAGATTTAATCATAACTTTAGTTTGAAAAGCAATCAATACAGTAATACTTCATCTGACATCAGTTGTCTCCGCCATCATTGTACATGCAATAAATATTCATCTCATAGGAGCACATTATATTTTGCCATGTGTTATTGTCATATTGCATCAACAGCGTGAATCATACTCTATATTCTCAGGCGTAACTTTGTGAAAATCCATATTGACAGAGCCAATACAAACTGTAAATTTCACAACAATTTTATTTAATTTGACCGGTTTCAACACATAGGCAACATCTTCAGTTGATAATGTCATCTCAATAAAAAAGCACCAAATGCATTAATACTAGCAAAGTAGCATGCCACAACTATATCTGAAATTCATTATGTTAACACCAAAGCCATAGCCCAAGGATAACCTATACAATTTGGTACTTGAGATACAAAAATATCATCAGGAAGTGCAACCATGACGAACGAAAGAGAATTGGCAAGAACTTATATTAAGTTTTTCCACTGACTTAAGACTTGCAGCAGATAAATAATAACAGTAAGCTATATTTCACCACAACTGACAAAAGTTCGCCGGATTGTGTTAAGTAATATCCATGCATAAGGCATGTCAAAACATCGAATGTATAACTTAAATTCTAATATCTTTCACAGTAAGACAAATGAACAACACAAGAAGTACAAACATACACCAAAAACATCCCCAAACAATTTCTTAACACAATGTATTAAAAGTTACAACTTTTGATACGGAGCCAGTAGCCTCTCGGCAAAATCGCTCGATGACAACCTCACCCAACAGTGGCACGAATAAATCTTTGAATGCAGTCAGAGTAACAATTAAATTAAAGTGTACTGCCCTTTCAATTTCTGATGATTTTAATAGCCACTAAATACAGCAACTCCCAAGAAAATTTGGGTCTCGGGAGAGACTTCAAGGTTAGCAACAACGAAATTCGTCATTCTGCCACAAATTCGTATTATATAACGCGGTGATAGGCTTATCACATTGTGTGTACATAATTTCTAGTGGTACATCATTAAATTGCTTCGTTTTGGACACTACAACACAAACACCGATTCATATATTACCTCTTCCCGAAGAAGCGATCATTCGAGACAAGGAAATTATAATTATTTACTGAGGCATAACGTGAACTTTAATGCATTTTAGCTTAATGTTGTTATTTATGAAAACCACCACCAAATTACACATCGCACACCATAATGATGAAACAATGCCTCGACCAAAACATACTATGTACCTAAATACGAGCCAAACATACTATGTACAACCCTATATAAGAAAAACATAAATCCTGGAATGCACTAAGTATCGTGAGCGAACTGCAAAGTGACAAACACCTAAATTCGTGGATTGAGGCTACATAAGAAATTTAAAATGTCACTCACCTTTCAAGTCCCTGGTAATTTGAACCTCATATCCTCAGGAGCTGACAACACCTTCTTCTTCAAAGATTATATACACAGGATTCTTCTTCGTTTAAATAAGAATTCCCGTAAACAAGGAGAGTCTAAATAATTCCCGTTAATATCCTTCTACATTTATCTAATAACCGTCGTAGTAAACGCGCGCCAACGAAAACAAGTCAAAATACGTTAATCTTTCCCCTGCGCTCGCCGAGCAGCTTGGGGCTTAGCAGGGGAGGTAGGGGAAGTGGTTTCCCCTCATTTCCTTTCAATTTGTGTTTTTTTATTTATGTAGTTCGATCGACACACCGGAGTGCCGCCACTAGTCTCAACTTGGGCAACGTTCGAAAACGACGTAGAACGGGCTCCCTTGAAAGTCGACACTGGGTGCCGACAACTGACATTTTCTCCTAAGTAACACTCGTTAGCATTTTATCGAATATAATGCTAACGAGTGTTATCTTATTCCCAGATGCGTATAACGTCGCTTTTGTATAAACCTACTTTTGTTTTAGCCTAGCAGTAAGTGATGAACATTCATGATGGCATTACGCTCATCCTGAGGAAGCAGAGGCAGTGTACATTGGAAATATTTGCCTTGCGTTTTTTTAACGCCTGAGATTCAGATGGTAGCTGGCACACACTTGCATGATAGCTCGTCAGAGTACGATTTGTCCCACAGGCCGGACGAGAGCGCAGATCAACTCATGCCACTGGCGATCGCGGAATTTGGTCCTTGAAAATGTTTTAAACTATCAAAAGCTATTTTTTGCCATATTTTTCTAGTGTCAAAATAACTTACAATCAGAACATGCTAAGAAAATGCCATGTGATATTGTTGGATAAATGCTCATCGCGTAAAATATATCATTGGATTTTTCGTTTTTCGGCCCCAGGCAGAAGGGACTCGTCTCCCGACGGTAAGCATTTAAGCAATGAGTGAACCCAGGCCCAGTTGCAGCCGCTGTTTGTTTTACTTTTCAGAACCTCAACTAAATGCATACCGATTCACGCTTACAATAAAATTTCCTCAAACAATAATGCGTGTTGTCATTAACTAGACTACGATTATCACAATTGTGATACAAGTTAAGGTCTCAAGAGAAGACAAAATCATATACCAGGTGATCTCGGCCCCCATACATAAAGACAATTTAAGACTAGCCGGAAGAACCCAACTCCCTCCCCCTATTCACTTTCGATGTAATAACTGAATGGGCCATTATTCATCCCGCTCTTAAGCAAACAAATCAAGGTCATCGACCACCCCTATTCCCAAAAATATGATGATACTTACCTTCTGTGTTCGTTTGCAGCGGCACACTTAAGAATTGACTGCCAAATACTTTCACAGCTTCTGTTTCCAACTGTATTAAAGTGGCTATGGCCGTTAGCTAAAGGCAAACAATGCATTGTTTTTCAGTTTAGAGGTCCAATTGCGCATTCCTATTTTAGTGTATTTTTCCAGCACAGTAATAACTTATCACTATGTCAATAACTTCGTATTAAAACTTAACATTGTAAATAACATTTGCACTTCACCAACGTGAGGTAATTCCCAAAAAGGTTTTCCTAACTAAAGTTTAATTCATTTTTAATAAAAAACTTTGTACTTTTCCACACTTTATTTCAAAACTGCGACCGGTTTCACCATAATATGGCATCTTCTGGCACATTCTGAAGCTTAGGTCATACAATATATACCCAGAGAAAGTTAAAAATGTTGGGGGTTTGAAATGGGGGAGAGAGGAGCAGGGCGATTGGGGCATGTAGAGTGAAACCACAGCAGTGATTTTAAACCTGAAATCCTACACATGTTACCGAAAGGCCTAAAAATGGCCGCTTTGGAACAATTAGAAATTTGTGTGCTAGCGAAAAACCAAAATGTTAATCTGTGTAATGACCATGTATTTATGCATTCCTCTCCGTTGTTTTCGATATTTCCATGTTTGCAAAAGTAACTGTCACTCCCCCACATCCTATTCCCTCTCCGGCCCTTCCACTCCCCTTCTCCCTCTCCCCACTTACGGTTGCTAGGAGCCCTTCCAAACCCCTCCCCTCACAACCCTCCGTCCTTTTTCCATTCATAAACCCACCCATGGTTCCTCTGGGGTCCTTTCTTTGCAGCTCCTCACTTCGCGGCCTTTTTTGAACCATTGTTTCGGCATATTTTAGCCTACTTTCCTTGCCCTTCAGTCACAGATGTTTGGGCTGGGGCTTTAACCAATCTTCCTTTTTTAAAAAATAGAAAACAGTGTAACTTGTTGACCTTCTACTCCTCCCACTCTCTTCCCCCGGTTCTCTTTCCTCTCGTTTTTTCCACTACCCCTTCTCACTCTGCCATGCCCCAATCGCCCTGCTCCTCTCTCCCCCATTTCAAACCCCCACCATTTTTAACTTTCCCTGGGTATATATTGTATGACCTAAGCTTCAGAATGTGCCAGAAGACACCATATTATGGTGAAACCGGTCGCAGTTTTGAAATAAAGTGTGGAAACGTACAAAGTTTTTTTATTAAAAATGGATATCTATCACTTCCACGAAGTCAAGCCTGAAACAATTAAAGTTTAATTGTCCGAAGCAGACTACACGAAATCTATTTCATTCGATATGTTGATCACTCGTTGAAGCGATGAACGTCAGTAGGATTTATATCGTCTCTTGATGTGAAAAATTCTTCCCTCACGGATAATCTTTTCCTCCTCAAAACAATATCCTCATCTCGCCAACTTATCTAATGGCAAAATGACCTCCTTGGGAGTTGGGAGCCTTCAGCACAGAACTCAGGCCAGTAAGGAAAGCCTGACGTGGTGCGGCCATCAAATATTCATAACTCCCTTTGTAATCGAGATAAAGTTACAATTCTTTTACCAAAATAAATTTATAGTTTTATCCAAATCTCATACGCAGCATATATGGACCTATATCGTATGATACGCCAGTTAGTAGGCGACTGCTTCCTAGCTTACAAAAATCGGAAGTTTTGGCCCTAAGATACTTAACTAAATACAACAACGTCGAAACTCAGCTAAAAACATAAAAAGGTTTACCGATATGGGAAGTAAGGCATTAAAAACTTTCCCTGCAAGTTTTAGGTGGTTGTTGAGAATTGTTAGCTGACAGAAGAGTGAAGAAAATAGCCACTGAAAACTGCCACGAAATTAGCAAGCGGCTGAAATAATGGCGTGGTAAAAATATTTGATAAAATTAAAAATTTGTAACTCCTTTTGTATTCAAGATAAAGTTACAATTTTTTCACTAAAAATACATTTATAGTTTTTACCAAATTTCATACACAGCATATATGGACCTATATAGTAAGATACGAAAGTTAGCAGGCGATCGTTTTGTACCTTGCAAAATTCCAGATTTTTCGTCCAAAAATATTTAAACAAACATAACTACGTTGAAACTGATGTAAGCACAAATTAAAGTTCACCAGTATGGAAAAAATGTACAATAAATGTTTCCTGCAAGTTTCAACTTAATACTGAGAACAGTATGCCGGCAACTGGATTAGGAAAATAAACTCGGAAGGGTCAAATTACTAGCCAAAATTCAAGGAAATATTTTTTATAACTATTGTTATGAACAAAATTGACTAACTATTGTCACTACTAAACGTAGCGACCCTTTCTGCATCAGGATATTTTCAGGCATGTGGAACGAGCAAATTCAAAAATTTGTCAACATTTCTTCCTCGCCATCTACTTTACCCTTCCGGAACTACATAAAAAATATACACGGTTTTTGCGCATGCGGTGAGTCCTCTATGTATACTTCAGGGTGTCCGGCGACCTGGAAAACCTTGAAAACCGGGAAAACTCGGAGAAATATTTTGTTCTGGAAAACTCAGGGAAAACTCAGGGAATTTTTGTATTTTTCCGAAAAACCCTGGAAAATGCATGGCAGCCGATTTCTATTAAGGCAGAGAGAGAGGTTTAACCTGCGCCTTTGCTTGCATTATACTCGGCTCAGCGTAGCCTTCCGCTCCCTGTTCATTTAATACTCTTTTCATAGTTCGTCACCCCACCCCACTCTCCCTATGCGCAGTCTAAGGGGCCGATTGCAAAAAAAGGCAAATTCCACACGGAATAATTCCCATGTAAAATGGCCACTACGAATGGAATCGGAATTGATGCCGAAATCTGTCACCGGAAACAGAATTTCACGCGGAAATCAAGATTCTGTTCGAAGAGCCGTACGAATGGAACTCTTGGTGTGGCCAAATTTATGAGAAATCTAAACGTCTGAGCATGCGCAGTGGCATTTCCCGCATTATACGAAAACCATTCGGCCGGCAACCTAAATGGATAATTGGGTATTTTTATATATGTAATTGATAATCCTTTCCAAATAATCTCCACCCTCCTCGTTTTAATGTTTGCAGAATAGTTTTTGAAGGAGCGGAAATACATTTTGCGGTAACTGCGTATGGAAATCACGGCCCTCGGGTTCGTAGTCGACAGGGCCACTGTACAGGGTCAATCCAACCTAATTAAAATTCGTGAATTGTCCAACAAATACAATTTTGTTTTACATAATTGAATGCTTTTGGGCGTTAGATCCGTACCTATTACAAAGCAATTAATTCACAATTTCCGAAATGTTCATGTAAAGTACAGCGAAGCCTTTTGGGAGAAGAGGAACGGTACCAAGGCCTCGAGATAAAAAGAATAAGAAAGAGGTTCATACTGCAAAAGGTTCAAGAGCTACAAACCAAAATAACGTAATTTCTTGAAATCCGAGAAATTTGTTGCTGAAATTGAATCGGAAATGCACTCATTGAAAAATGTCACACCAGTTTCTTTTATTTACATGTTCTTTATGAAACTAGTCTGAATCTACTTTATTGTGCTCAAATTGCACCTGACTCAGAATTTTGTTGTTAGTTAACCGTTTTTGTTTATTTGTTGGTTGAAATAAAACCCGTAATACTCCACATTCCTTGTATACTCTTACGTTTTTAACTCAAAGTAGGGACCGAAATTTTTCGTTTTTTCATGTTGGCAAAACTATGCCAATTTTTTTAGAAATTCATTAAAAATATGTTATAAGCAAAGTGCAGCAAGACCCTGGAAAATGCAAAACATTTGCCTGGAAAACTTAGAAATCTCAGGGAAAAAAGAAATTGAGATTCACCGGACACCCTGATACTTACTCTATGGTATTATCGAATTTCATATAAAAGAGTATCTTTCAACAACATCGAAAATGAAGCTATTTTTTTGTTTTCTTAAATTAAGATGTACTCCCGCGACGTACTTGCATGATTTACGAAGTTGTAATTCATGAAAGTGTATTTAAAAGTCTATTCATGCCTACAGTTGAATACAACTAATGTGTCGGAGTTTGATTCTTCCGATTTTCGGGATTTCCACCACGCCATTCCATCCTATTGCGGCAGTAATTCCGAAAATCTGAAGAATCAACCTCCATCTAAGCCCCGTGGAAATTTACATCACGACTAACTTGTCGTTCTTTTTTTCCAATAAATGGTTAGGCATTGAAGCATCTTTGCAAAATTCTCGTGCAGTTTGGACTAAGCCTATTCAGCTTCATAGTGCATTTTTCTGTATTATTTCCTAACTGGAGAACTCATCACTTTAGCATGAGCGATGTATAATACCAAGTAATATTGATTGATTGATAGCATAACATATGCACCTATATGAAGCTAAGACAGTGAAAAGAAGATTCTCTTGCGGATGCTATGCCATGGATGCATGTTATGTACTTTGTACAAATAATGACATGTCAGTTAATTTAGAAAAATAACAATTGTGATACTTATGGCGAATCGCCATCTATCCCCCCTTACAATCAGATCGCGCCAGTGTCCAATACAAGTTGTTTGTCTCTCAGGCTAGTAAAACTCAGCTCGCTAAGTTCAGTCGTAGCAAATCGAGGCTTGACCACTTCTTTGCTGGACATCTTAAGGGCAAGGAAGAATTCTAAGATTTGTGGGAAGCTGTGAAAATCCTTCTTTTGTTTTCCCACGGAAATGCCTTTGTTGAAGCTGGCTTTTCCATTAGTAAGGAAATGCTTGTGGAGAACTTGCACGAAGAGACCCTGATAGCCCTCAGAAGAGCATGGGATGGCATACAAGATGCAGGGGGTGAGCATGCTATTGTTGTTGACCAAGAAATGGTCCGCTTCGCTTGCGGCGCTAGCTCAAAATATAAGGAAGCACTGGAAATGAGGAGAAAAAAGGAGAGTGAATTAGAAAAGCTAAGCAGGTATGAGTGAGAGGAGAATAAAAGGAAGATGTAAAAATTGGAAGACTTTGAGAAGTAAAAGAAAGAGCTCGAAGTGAAACAGCGTGAGTTAGAATCAAAGATTAAGAAACTTAGAAAGAAGTGAGATTCTTAAAATGGTTACCTACCTACCTCGTGCGAGTAGGAAATCAGAGGGCTAATGTCAAACAGCTTTGCTTTGATTGATTTAGAAACCAAAGATGGTAATTACGAGTTTCCTAATGGTTACCAGCACTTGTTCAGTTTTTAATTATAAGATGTTTCAACCATGATTAAAAATTTTTAAATATCCGTTTTGCTTTTATTATTCTTCCAAAAATGCCTTTCCTTCCTCAAATGATAACCGAAATGTTGCTTTCATACCTATAAATATCCCAATTTACTGTTAACATTGTGAAAAATGGGCTTTAAAAAAGACAGGGAAAGTCAGTCGAAGACAGGGAAAACGCAGGGAAAAGAGAAAAAGAGAACTGGTGGGCACCCTGTGTGAGTAACAATGATTACTTAAAAAAAGAATAGATTCAGGCGTGATATGGTGGAATATCATAATTAAAGAAAATTGGCAATTTTCTTTAATTAATGATTAGTTAACTGTGACTGTTCACTTTCATGAAGAATCAGACCTAGGTTTCCATCTTCAGCATAAGAGCTTGGAGGCTATTCCATTCTCAGAAATCAGCCATTTTAGCATTTAATCGTACATATTTCAATGAAATACAGAAGTGTAAAATCTTGAATTATTTGCAGAATTATTCACAAGTCCTTTTTTTTTACAAGAAGGTAATGCAGACTGCTGTATTTTTGTATCTATATTTCTTTGCTTGTTCTTTTTAAGAGAATCAGCTATCTGGATTCTCTAATTTTAAGAAATATAGAATAGTTTTGTCTCATAATGTTGCAAATTTTCTGATCCTGTGGATGCAATTAGGTAGAGATAACTTGATCCGTTAATCTAGATATGCATAATAATCATACAATAACAATCTTCTCTTGCTATTGAAAATCGATCAATGCAAAAGTAGGTACGAAATTTAGAACCAGAACTAATAACTGGAATGGAGAACCAAAGCTAAGAACCAAACCAGAACTGAGAAAAAGTGGAACTGACCCATCCCTAAAAAATATCAACTGCACTGCAGTTATTTATGGTGAAATTTTAATTTGGATTTTAATGTGTGTGCTACCATTTCATAATTTATGGATACATTTAGTTTTAAGAGGTAGGTTTTAGTTTGTTTTGTATATCCTACTACTCATTGTGACGGGCCCAGTGTTGTAGAGATTAACCCTTCAAGCGCGGAGGAGATTTAAAGGAATCCCATCTCGTAGGAATCGCCGGTTTTCGCATATTGCTGGTAAATAATTTATAACTTTAAAATTAATCATTGAATTAATTTCAATTTTTTTGTGTGTATAAAATAATGTCTTGTCTATAATATTTTGTGGTAATATTTTAATTATCTAACAATTTTTATGTTATATTCTTTGGTGAAATATTTTTTTTCCTCTTCTACCACCTACAAAAATCGGATTTCCTTCTTTTTTTATCGCAAAGAAACTCTTGCGTATTATTTGCATGTAGGTGGTACTATTTTATAAATACACGATTTAATATAAAGTACTAGGCGTTAAATATATTATAGTTGCACATGCACGAAGGGCCGCCTCTCGGCAAAGCGGGGCATTACACATTCGGCGATGATTATACAAGTTATAAAAATGGCCTACCTCAGTAATTCTGCTTGGTGTGGTAGATCTCAAAACAGTCGAAGCAAAGTCCCACTTCACATTTTTCACACCAGTACACACTATCTCTTCTCCTGGAATGTTTTGCGCAGACGACACACCTCCTTTGCGGATGTTGTTTCTTTCCTGAGGGAGGGATCCTTCTGATGAAATGTCTTTCTGTCAAGCGAGGCACTAAACTATCGGCAGAATGTCGGCCGGGCACTCGGACATCCTCTTTGGCATATTTCTGAAACAGTTTCTCTACTAGCTGGACGCGAAATGTGAAATGGTCAACGTTTTTTTTGTGTTTTCCCGGTATATTATTAGAGCATTCAGTACAGCCGAATTTAGGAGTCTTCTAAATAGCTTCATGTACCACTTGTTGAGACGCTTTCTTTCAATCAAGTAGGTTTGAAGTAACTGATCTTTTAGATCCACCCCACCCATATATTGATTATAATCGGTAACACTTATTGGTTTTATGAGTTCGTTCCCTCTTTTTACGATGGTCTTTGTTTGTATGCCATGGAATGTAGAAATCATGGTGATTACTTTTTTATCTTTCCACTTTACAACTGAAACTGGGCCGCAGTGTTGACCGACTACCTCTCCTTTTTTCAGTTGTTTATCTTTCAACTTTTGAGGGACATTTTTTCTATTGATCCTCAAAGTTCCGACACAGTCAGTACCGTAAGAAACTTTCAACAGTTTTGCTAAATCCGGTGAGTTGTAAAAATTGTCCATCCAAAGTGTTCTGCCTTGATTTAGTAAAGGAAACACAAGATTCAATACTATTGCAGTTGTTTTACTTGAGTTTGCGGTGCAAATTGGTGATCTAAAAACTGTATCTCTCCCGGTGTAGATTAGGAAAGACCATAAGTAACCGTTTGTTGCATCACAGAGCTCGAATGTCTTTATACCAAACTTCGATGATTTCAACGGCAAGTACTGTTTGAAAGACAAGCGACCTTTCCATAAAGTCAAGGACTCATCAATTGAGATATTTCTATTAGGAAGATAGTATTCCTTGAATGTTTTATTGAGATGTGAAATGACTGGAAATACTTTTTTCAACTTCGGTGGTCCACGACAACTAAGTGTGTCTTCGTTGTTCGTGAAATGTAAAAATTTACATATGATTTCAAAACGATCTCTTGTAATTACGTCTCCAAACCCAGGTGTGGACAGAACTCTTTTGGTGGAAAAATATGAACGAAGTGATGGCTTCTGTATTATTCCCATCAACATAAATAATCCCAAAACTGTATAAATTTCATCCACTGACACTATTTTCCAAGAGAAAATTCTGGATTTTTTGGAAAGGGACCCATGGTCATGTACTGATCTGCATAACGATTAGTTTCCCTTACGATTGTACTTACAAATTCTTCATCAAAGAAAAGTTCAAAGGCATCTAAAATATCAGTCACCAATGAAGCTTTCCCTTGCGGTCCAGAGCCACCGACGAACTTTTCTCTTTCTCCCTCGTAATTTTTCATGTTCTCCCATAAAAAGCTGTCCTCTGGTTCCTCCTCCGAATGATCGCTATACTCCTTTATCAAATCCAATTCTGAACGGTCTTCGATCACCTCGTCACTATCACTTTCAGAGCTTCCACTCACTTCCGAATCGTATTCCAATAGGAGTTCCTCCTCGATTTCTTCTTCAGGTACCGAAAGTCTTTTTCTGCTTGTCGATGCCATGATGTAAAATAAGGGATATTTTCAAGGTTCAATAAGTTGATACAGTCACAGAAAATAAAAAACTCCGGAGGAGATACCACACTCAAGAAAGGTTTCTTTTAGACTAAAGCATTTGGCGTTTTGAAAAGAATGATTCCCCTAAGCCGTGAACTCCGACTCTGCCGTGGTCAACATTCTCGGCCACGAAAGCAACTTCATAGGAAAAAATATTATACACAAGCCAAGCAAGATACAGAGCTAAGACCCTCATCATTGTTTACGAAGTGTTGATGGAGATGAAAAGCAGATGAAGGCCCAAGATAAGACGGCCTGGTATTCAGAGGGGACGGCTCGGCGGCTGGCCGCTCTTTCTAAGACGCATATGGAGGGTCAAGAGGAGATGTGGAAGAGAGAAACAAACCGTTGAAGGACATAGTAAGCTAGTGTGGTCCTCTAAAACTCTGGCACCGAAACTCCGTGAGAAGAGAGTCATATAAAATATTTTTTAGAAATAAGTGTTGAGCAACAAGCGTTCAGAGACCGTGAAAGAAAATTTCGAAATTACCATATTATTAAAACACTCTCAATAAAACATCAGAAATTAATATATTGTAATAGCTATGCTTGTTACAAAGCCAAATTCTTCTGCTTTCGAATAATACCAAATATGTAAGGATCGTGAAATAATATAATGGATTAAAAAATTAAAATATGCAGACGGTCGCCGCGACGTAGTGGCTACGTCGCTCGACGGCATGTGAAGTCCGGGGCTGACGTACTCACTACGTCGCTCGTCGTTGAAGGGTTAAGATTTGGCTATCTTGCTGCATAGTCATGTCTTCTTGAGAGTAAGCATGAATGTCGTAATTCTTAACAAGGCTCAACTTCAGTTTAAAATATCTAATTATCATCTCTGCATATAACACATCTATGCAAGGTAGGCAGTGTGGTGGAAGTAGAGAGATGGGCATCTCCTGCGGCAATGCTTAATCGGATGCATGAAACCATAGCTTTACCCTCAGCTCATAGTCTATACTATATTCGAATGCATTTTCAAGTGAAATAAGTGCATTTCATTGGCTTCAAAATGAGGTATATCTTTTGCTATTTACATAAAATCTTATGAGCCGTTACTTCTCTCTCTGGGTCTCATTTTTGCATTTTACTTCTTGCTTTTCAGGTATCCGGAATGTGTTGTGCTTATTTTGTGCCATCATGACAGAGCATAAAATTCTTTTCCATTCGAAGAGCTATTCCCGCCTGACAGAGGGGTCCCATGCACTGACGGCTCTAATGTACCCATTTCGTTACTCCCACGTGTACATACCTTTGCTACCAGCGGAATTGGTCGAGGTGCTCTCCACTCCCACCCCATTCATCATGGGTGTTCACTCATCCCTACGCTCGGAGGTATCTGAATTGGTAAGTGGTTGAATAAATTGTAGTACAGTGGTGGTTTCAAAAACTAGAGTGCGTATTTATTTGCGCAGAGCCATCTAGCACTCTCAGATAAATGTATAAATCTGCTTCCCAATTGCATATCCCTGTGAGCTCTCTTAAGTGTATTCCTTACTCTTATGATTGTCTGTTAGGTTTTACTGTGCTGGAGCTCATTCTTCCAGAGCAGCTACATTTGTCAATGTACATTTGACGACAGTTTCTCATCCTGTAACAGAGGAGAAACTGTCATCAAATGAACATGACACATGCAGCTACTCTGGAAGAATGAGTACCAGCATATTAGAAAACCACTGCTGTAGCATTCGCTGTAACTAGCCTTAATTGTGTTACTTTTATGTCATACTAATCAGTACTGTACGTATTGAGTGCCAATTTATTTTAATTCTTTTTTATGTTAAGGTGCCATGATTTTTTATATTTATTCAATTTTACATTGTTATTTAAATCTGAATTAAAATGAAAGATTTTGTGGCTGATCTTTTTGGAAATCATATACTTTGGAAATATTTTCATAGTTTGTGTTTTCTGCACTTTGTTAATACCAACCTTGGTCTCAGCCTGAACTTTTATGGTCAGTGTGGTAACAATGGGACAAGGACAGGAGTACAATTCCCCCTCAAAATGTTGTGGAGGACATCAGAATAAATCTAGAAGGAGATGCAGAAGGCACCCTCATTTAATACAACACCCATAAGAGACAGGGCTTTGGTTAAAGTGGAAACTGAATTGGTAAACCTCAATTCTGGGTTTGAAAATAACAAATTTTAGGATTTCATATGGTTTGTTTTAGAGCTTGAAAAAAATTGTTTGAAGTGGGTGGGGGTACCAAAATGCTTGTCCCCTCCTAATTCCTCAACTTTATTATGCCACTGGTTATGATCGGGCCTTGATAATGACATCTCGTTTTGAAACCATGGTGGGTAATAAAAAATTGTGGATATTACTGAATATAAAATTATTGAGTAGCTTTGTATTCTAAAATTGCTATTCCAATTTTTCTTTCTCTCCATAGATGGATGTAATTGTGGCTGATTTGGATGGAGGGTCTATAACTGTGCCTGATGGGGTGTCCCTTCCTCTGCTACCTCAACCTATCTTGTCGCATGCCCAAGATTCCCTGACGCTCGTATTGCAGCCTGAGCTGGCCTGGGCTGATCATGCATTTCCTCCTTCTCTCCCATCAACCATGAGCCGACCAAACACACCTCATGCAAACAATGGCATACCCAATCCCTCTCAGTGTCAGATCCTTCCAGCAGTCCCTAGTTTCCTGGATAAGGAAATCCGTGCAGTCTTCATGAGGATATTTGCTCAACTACTTCAGGGTTACAGAAGCTGCCTCACTATCATTAGAATCCATCCAAGACCTGTGATAACGTTCCATAAGGTGAGGTTTTATACTTTTTATTGTTGGTTTTGCCTCAAAATTCTGCCAATACTCCTCACATTCACTTAATTTTCATTAAATTATAGCAATCCTTTAAGTGTCTTCCCTTTGAAATTTCCTTGGAAGTATTGCTGATAAAATTGCAGTTTATAAGATAAGTGTTGCATTGAAAGTTTGTAAATTTAATTTGAATTCAAACTTAAGGGATAAAATAATGAAGCCAATGGTATTAGATGAAAGGGTGAATTTATATGCAGAAAAATGTATAACATATGAATATATGTATGAGATTTAATTATGTAATGTAAATATATAATTTAATTAAATTTGGTGGAGAGCTGCTGAAAACTAATTTTAGAAAGATGTCTGTTCCTGATGATAAAAATGTATCATCAAAGTCTCTCAGTGATTCGTTAAGCTATTTCTAAAAAGTATAGCTGTATCACTGCAAAAGATAACTGATGCATTAATGCACATATTTATATCTAGGCCTCCTCGGCTGATTTCTTGTGTCACTCATAAATTTTCATTGCATAGTACATGTTGATTCTTTCTCCAAACAAGGCTTTTAGGCAATATGAAAAAGTGATTGCAATACCATATTTGATACTAAGTATCTATTAAATGAATAACTTTAATGGCTCAATTTTTCTAATCTGCTTTTGCTACATTATATAAACTTCTGTAAGTTCAACATCTCAGCCAAGTTTTTAAAATCTTGAAAGTTTGTTGTTTCATTAATGTTGGTTTTCTGATTACAGGCAGCATTTCTTGGAGAGCGTGGACTAACTGACTGTGACTTCACCACCAGAGTCCTTGACTGTATGTTCTTCACCAGCTTTGTTCAAGAACGAGGGCCACCGTGGAGACCATGTGACGTATGGGATGAGCTTCATTCGAGTTTATTAGACTTACTAAGGATGGAGAGTCAGGATCCAAAGATGCTTCTGGCACACATTCAGGTAAGATCCAGTCATCTTCAGTTTGAAACTCAGAATCGTGGACATTCTCCATGAAAATGTCTTCTGACTTGACCAGAATCGGAACACAAAGTTTCTATTGGCATACTTGTAAATTAGCCATTTGCGGCAACAAGTCATCATTTTTCAAATTGTTTCAGATGTTGTATCTCAAAGAAGATAGTGTGACTGCATTCAATATCTATTTGTGTAATTTTCATGTTGAATGTTGGGATTGATTAAGCTTTATAATCACTTATTTAGCTGAAAAGCATCATTTTTTCATCTAAATAAGTGGTTATCACCACAAATGTTAATTTCACTGTGCTGAGGAATGGCATATCCATATCATAGCTTGTTCCTTATTATGCAGTTTGCAACATGTGCAAAAGTAGCTTCTGGCCATGCTGGCCTTACACATCTAATATAAGCATTTCATTTCTAAGGTGACAAATGAACAAATCTGTACTTGAAATATATATTTAAAACCTTCCTGATGTATCAGGGTTGATGAAGGCCTATTAAACCTTTAATACCTGAAAAGTCATAAAGAAGGAGAAATTATCCTAGAAATTTCCTTTTCCAAGTCAAAATCTGATTGTCAATAAGTGAAGAGTACCATTTTAAGCACTTTTTTGGTGTGTGGGATAAGGTTTTTAGTACCTTGCCTTAATGAGAAGTGGAGCTCTTATTTAATGTTTAGCCATTAATTATCCCCCTAAAATAAATTTTCTGGTCCTATTATTTACAATCATGCTGAGGAAGGTGGAATATTTGTTTCTTCTTGAAATGTGTAAAGATATTATGTGGCCCTCCATCATGGCCGAGATCTAAGAATAATATGCTGTCAGAAAGGAAGGCGATTTTCCCCCTGTTATAGTAGTGGCACTCCATTTGTTGATAAACTTTATTCCCCCATGATTAGGGACCTGCAAAAGGTGGGGTTATTTGATAGCCAAAAGTGGTGTTATTTTTTGCAAAAGCGGTGTTATTTTACCCTGAAATCGGTGCTATTTTCACGATAAAATATTTTGTATGAATTAAGTGCCCTCCGCCCAGCAGGCCCATCTGTTGGCAATAAATTTTGAATAGCATTGATTACGGAAAATTTAAACAATTAATACCATGCTGTATTCACTTTTTATATTTTTGTACGTTTCACATACATAACCAATTTAATACATAAAGAGCCAAAATACAGTTAAATGTCCATATTCTCAAATGAAATGGCCAAAATTTCTTCTTTTAGATTTTTTAGCACTGTCGTGAGAACTACTTGAGGATCAAAAACTGTTTTCAAATCTTACTCTACTTGGGGCATCTACTATAAGAGAACAAAGTATTATTGATGCCTTTGATGCCATCTGCACTAGTATGGACTTTACAGCTTCTGCTTTAGAAGTTGTCATATCTTGCAAGGAATTAATAGTTTTCTAAAAGAATATCACTCTGAATATTATAATGGATGCATGCCGTTTCATACCACTCCCACCGGTAGAATTTTTTTCAACATAAGCCTTATGTTTTTCACTCAAAATGTGTTTCGTGCAGTTGTCCTTCCTTGTCCACGAGACATTTGGGTTGCAAAAATGACAAAGAATTGTTTCGTCATCAGCACAATATAATCGATGTTGTCGAAATCCTGCCTCACGCTGCTTTGCCGTCACCGTCCACTTCGGCATCAAAAGTTTTGGTGAATGGTGATACAAATGCCACAAAAGAAAATCAGTATACCAATTGCGTGACATGCGCCCCTTGAACGTAGGCAACCACCCTTTGCATCCCGTAACTTCCGCACAACTGTTCCGTTCCTTACTGTGTAATTTTCGTCGTTTTGGGTAACGTTCCCATTCACGTAAGTGCATGTTAACGCAAGGCCGGGTGCACACGAGCGTTTTGCGTTAGCGTTGACGCAGCTTCAGTCTACCGCGCGTTTTAGCAGTAGGCTTATTGTTATGGGCTCATACACACGACACGCGATGAAGCCGCGTTGCCGCTGCGTCTACTCAGCGGTTGAATTTCGACCGCCAACCACTGCTGCAACACAGTGTCAGGGCCGAGTTTTGCGGTGAAGCAGCGTGTGAGAGAGCGTCAGACAGTGCACACGTGATTTTGAGCCAGCGATGGACGCCGCTGAAAACGCATTCGATGTCGCATTGTTCATCGAGGAGGTGAAGAGTTGGGTTTCATCTTTTCTTAAATCTGTAAACATAGCTGCAAACGCTCCTTTCAGAAGTTGCGAGCTAACAAATTGATGAGCCCAATACTTCCTTTTTCGTAGGATAAGTTATCAAAAACTACGTTTTCTTGCACACACGTCCATCCTTGGTCATCCCTGGCACGGAACTGTATTGCTTCCAGTCGGTGTCAACGCGCTGACGTGGCTTAAACGCAGCGTTGACGCGGCGTACTTAACCGCTCGTGTGCACCCGGCCTAAGGCGAGGCTTACGTAACTCGGGGACTGCTTGTATAGCAAAATTTTGGCATGCATTTTTCACTCCTTTTGTTCAAATTCACACAACTTGATTGAAGAATCGAGTAACATTTCTAAATACATTTGTACCAGAAAGGCCATTTCCAAATATGTACTGCTTAACTAAATGTTTACAGTCGCAAGTTAAATGACAGAGACCGCAAAAATGAGGAAATTCACGTTGGAAATGCTGAAATTCGCGATTGAAATGTTGAAATTCGCGATAATATACGAAATTCGCGTTTTCGCGGAAAACCCCCGGAATTCGCGTAAAAATTCGCTTTATCGCATTTGCGAGTTTTGCATGTCCCTACCCATGATACATGTGTTAATGTGTGGTGCTCCTATATTTATGCCTTCTTTAAAATATATACACTTACTAAAGAATAAATATTTTCTTTTGGAGTAATGAAAATTTTGACCTGGAAAAGTACTGAAATTTCATAATCTCTGGGGCCTGTTTCTCAAAGCTACAAGTCTACAAGTTACAAGTGTTTACTCACAAGTGTTTTCATGGTTACCACACATTCTGTTTCTCAAACAGACTTGTAAATAACAAGTCCTTGTAACTTGTAAGGAAATTTCTACTAGTCCTCCAAGGTGAGTAAATCACAGTAAATCGGAAAGAATAACTGGGAAAACAAATGAAAAGTGACTTGCAATCTCTATTTCTCAACTGTTACGAAGGCGATAGCGACGAACAAGGTATCATTAGATAGGATTTTTTATTGACTTTTGACAAACATGCTCAGTTTACGTTGAAACACATTGTTTGTTTATAATTTAGTTAAAAGAAAAGCCTTTTAGACTAAAACGTAATGAGACAAGAACACTCCCACGGAGACTTTGTGAATAAACAACGAAGAAGAAAGATTTATTTCCAACAGGAGACATGAATGTTGCTTTTAATCGTGCAATTTATAAATTATCTCAAGTGCAATATTCCACAGGAGAAAAATCATTCGCCCTGACCGGGATTTGAACCCGGATCCCTCGATTTCGCACCGAGTGCTTTAACCAGTTAAGCTACCGCTCGACTAGTTTCTGCACGACTTGGACTGCTAATGACATCATATGTCTAGCAGTCCTGACCACCATACTCCTATAAAGCCACCAAATAATCCACAAGGGAGAAGGACGCCTCGGTAGCTTAACTGGTTAAAGCACTCGGTGCGAAATCGAGGGATCCGGGTTCGAATCCCGGTCAAGGCGAATGATTTATCTCCTGTGGAATATCGCACTTCTGTGCACTTGCGGGTGACTCCGTAAAGGTTACTACCGTGGCTAGTCCCGGTTTCCTCAAAATTAAATTATCTCATTTGATATAGAATAAATTATTTTGGGGAGGTGGGAATGGTTAAAATGCGAAAGTTAAGCACTAGTTTGCAAGTATTATTTATTACTATTTATCAATATATACCTACTTTTCATGTCACGTCATTATGTTTATACATCGAGAGGTAAAAATTCAGAGCATAAGTTCCCGTACTAAAATGATAAATCTCTATGAAATATTAAGTTGCGAAAGTTCAATAGCAAACTCCAAACATATTTAAAGTCATCATTTGTATGTGATGCAGGAGATGCAAATGCTACGCTAATGTTCCTACCTTTCTTCATCCCATCCATAAAACCTATTCTCTTTCTTCCCTTTCCCCGTGTACCCAACATCCTACCCTCTATCACGGCCTTCAACAAACCATCGCCCCTCATTATCGCTTCCAGCCACCTACCCTGCCTTCCCCTAACCTCATCCACAAGTTTCCTCTCCTCACTCACCATTTCAAGCACTTCCTCGTTTGTCTTCCTTTTCGTCCAATGCACCTTCTCCATCCTCCTCCACACCCACATCTCGAACGCCTTCAGCCTATTTTCGTCTTCCTTTCTCAAGATCCACGTTTCTGCCCCATACAACGCCACACTCCATATCAAGCTCTTCACCAGCCTCTTTTTTACATCCTTACTTAAAGTTCCCATTATCAGCTCCCTTCTATTATTAAACGATTCCTGTGCTAGCGCTATTCTCCTCCTAATGTCTCTGCTACTATGTCCTGTTGCTTCTAGCGTACTACCCAAGTAATTAAATTGTTCTAACTGCTCGAGTTTGTGACTTCCTACTCTTATCACCAGCCTCGCTTTCTTTGTCCTAGAGAATCTCATTACTTTTGTTTTCTTATAATTAATCTTCATCCCGTATTTCTCGCACTGCTTTTCCTATGCATATACTAAAGTTTGTAATCCTTTCGATGACCGACTGACCAATGCCTGGTCGTCCGCGAATCTAACCGACTTTATCTGCTGGCCTCCTACTTTGATTCCTCTCTGGTCTTTGGCTAGGCTGTATATTGTATAGTAGATAAGGATTGTACGGGTTTATGATTTTAGTGGGTGGAACCTGTATTGTCCAGTTACTGCACTAGTGATTTTTCTGTAGAATCCTGATTCCTATAAGTGTGTCAAGTAGAGAGCTCTTCAAGTACAATATTGTCTTTTAGGTGGGATGTAAAACTGAGGACCTTGTGGTGCCTTTAAATAAGAATAGATTGACATGTATGCCAAGTTTCTCTCCACCCTTTGCCCCCTGAATAACCCTTGCAATAATGTAAGAGAAACAATTGCACTTTTCCACAAAATGGTTTATTGCGTACAACGCGTTTCGGCTCACAGAGCCATCATCAGGTACAAGACAAAGTTATAAGAGAGTACATCGCATATATATGTCTTTTCCGAGGGGGGGGTGTAGTGGGAGGAGACCAGAGGAGGAGGGGAAGGAGGAGGTAGTGGCTGGGAAAAATCAGGAAAATCCAAGGGAGGAAAGGGGGGGTGGACGGACTAACCCGTGAGAGAAAGGCCAAGAAACAGCAAAGGGTGAAAAAATGTAGGTAAGGGGAGAAGAAAGGCAGGGAATAGGCATGTCATTAGAACGTAGGGAAGCGGCTCTAGGGAAAGGAGGGGGAAAGAGAGCACCTGAGGGTAATTAGGAAAGGGGGTATGAATAGGAAGGGATAAGGTGGGTTACCCTCCCCCCAACCGACTCCCCCCCTCCCTTTGATGGTTTTTTCCCATCCACTCACCCAGGCCCTCCACCCTTAAACCAGGCGGTGCCCACCTTATCCCTTCCTATTCATACCCCCTTTCCTAATTACCCTCAGGTGCTCTCTTTCCCCCTCCTTTCCCTAGAGCCGCTTCCCTACGTTCTAATGACATGCCTATTCCCTGCCTTTCTTCTCCCCTTACCTACATTTTTTCACCCTTTGCTGTTTCTTGGCCTTTCTCTCACGGGTTAGTCCATCCCCCCCCCCCCCCCCCTCCTCGGAAAAGACATATATATGCAATGTACTCTCTTATAACTTTGTCTTGTACCTGATGATGGCTCTGTGAGCCGAAACGCGTTGTACGCAATAAACCATTTTGTGGAAAAGTGCAATTGTTTCTCTTACATTATGAAGAACTTCCACGATATCTCGCCTGAATCTGTTGAACCCTTGCAATCCTATTTCTCCTTAATGATGCATGTGTGTTACCTCAACTGTTGTTGGCATCGCCTGATTACTACCATGTGTCCTTTAATTTGTTGCTGGACGTTAGGTTCATTGAAGATATTTGTGGAACAAAAGATGTTTTGAATCTTTCAAATTCCTACTGCAGAGTTAGTTATGTTAACAGGAAATATTTATAGTTTACTCTTATTGCTACTATTTTGCAAACATTTTTATCCAGCCATAGAGTGATAAATTTTGTGACTAATTGCCAATTCATTTTCTCCAGGATCTTGCTCAGCAGCTCTATACAAATGAAAACCCCAATCCTCAGCCATATGTTCAAAAGATTCTGAAACCTCCTGATGGGGCATTTGCCAGGATTCATCAGCCACCTTTGCCCATCATAGATGGCGTACAAGTGCAAGCAATAATTGATGAAGGTCTTGCCAAGAATAATTTAAAATCAAGGTAAGTTCTTCTGCAGTTGTTATGTATTTCAAATCTTTCAGAGGCATGTGTATTCTGAATATAAAGCATTCTCAATATGAGTGAGTAGCAGTGCACATCATGTAATTATGCACCTATCCTTAACATTTTGGTAAACTTGTTTGAATCATACTTCTTAGACTATGGTAGATGGTAACATATATTGAGTCAAGTATTCATGCTAATCTTTCTCACGATATGCTTAAAGTAAGTAATTGAAACGAATTAGTTTCTTCACCTGAGTGTAGCATTAGCATGTTTACCTATGTTTCTCAGTAATGCCAGGTTTCACTGCATCAAATATTTTCATATTAATGAGGTGTATTGTCAGCATCAATTGTATACATTTAAGATTTTGAATAATGATTGGCTTAGAAAAAAGTTCATCGCCCTGCTGGTTTATTTTGATCCATTATCAGTGCAACGCAAGCCCGTGAAACTTGGCGTCGCGAGTGAATTGACTGCGAAATGGTGGGCGTAACAAGAGAGAAAATGAAAACAACCTTAGCTAGTTTGAATAGCTTCAATAGCAGCAATTATATAATTACAATTATTACAGTAAGAAACAAGCCTGTAGGCTAAATACCATTAACTTTGTCTATAGAAGACGATCACAAGTGGCACCAAGCCGATTCGTCCTTCTCCAGCCGCGGTCAGTTTCAAAGAGGGCTGGTATAATCGCGGTGCACTTTGTCAGCGCAGGAGGGGAAACAGCTGGCCAGTGGAGGAGTGGGGAGAGGAGGGGAGGTCCTATCACACCTTGGATTGGTGGGAATGTTCACAGGTCGGCTTGCAAGTTGAAAAAGATGTCAGCACCAGCACAGACCGAATAAAAGGAGTGTACTTGCTGGAATCGCGATGACCTGAGCGTTCGTGTTGACCAGAGCAGAACCCGGCACTTGTCTCATCGCTCTCTGGCACTTTACGAGATGCGAAGTCTCCTGCGGTTTAGAGTCTCCTAGGATTTTCGAGTCTCGAAGGGGGGGGGGGGGGGGAAATTGGCACATCAGTATTCTAGGCAATGAATTATGTAGTGAATAGTATAGGTTTCAAAAGCATTGGGCTCATTGTGGAGCAAAAGTAAAATATTACAAATGCAAGAGGAGTACAATTATACAGTATATATCAAGAGACTGAGTGCCTAGAATAAGAATCCGTATAATTAGATTACTTAAGGTCATATTTAAGACTTATTGGAGGAGGATGACATTACTTATACTGAACTGCACTGGTGTTCACCACCAAAAAACAATTAAATTCCTTTTATTCTTGGAATAAGAGTTTGAATGATTAAAAAAGAATTTTATTTTCCCTCAATAGTGGAGATTTTGCTCTTATTGGTAGCACTGTCCTTATGTTTGAAAATTAATCAGTATATTTTGTCTTGTGACATTGAGAAAGATTAAAAATTGTGCTGCACAAATTCTAAACAATCAATTCTCAAAAATGAATTGCTGCATTTGGACAAACAAAATTGATAATGTGTGGTGGAGTGACCTGGTGTTATATATCCCCATTAACAATAAGTTGTTAATCCTAGTGTATCTACATTGGGTGCTAACTTTTGTGAGTCATATTCCCAGTTGTAAGCAAGTAATATCCAATGTTTACCAGTACCTTATTGAACTTCAAGTTTTATATTTTGTTTTCCATTAGCTAAAAAAATTTTCTTGCCCTTTGGATGTTATGTTTCTCACTACCTAATATCCTTTATATCATGCATTGGGCTGCTGGCCACTATGTTGTTTTCTGTAAAAAAATAATTTAAATTTTAATGTGTTAGTAATAATTTTCCTTGAAAATGGCAATTGTCATTTGTTAAAACAATAGAGTACTTTTCAGCATTTGATTTCACTGCTCATTTTACATTTAAATTTAATGTGTTATGCTCATTAATTCACAATTTTCTTGTATTATTTTATAATATTACATGCATTCTTGCCAATCTATCTTGCAGTCTTAATCTAATTTGGCACAGTCAGAAATGCCTAAATATACGAGGTTATTTTAAGAAGCTGATTGTTTGTTGTTAATTTCTTCCATATTAGCCTTCTTTGTATGTTTTTTTTTTATTTTCCTCCGTTTTCTTTTATTTATCCTTTGCTTCAATCATTCTCTGTCGTTACTTATGCTTGTGATTTTCTTCTTCATAAGCGTACTCTCTGTTACCATAAACTCTTCTTCTTTTATCTGTTTCAGTATTTGACTCTTCATCCATTCTCTCCATTGATCATTGTATATTACTGGAACCTTCAATTTACATTTTTTTCATTACCTGCTGATTTCTCATCTTTTCTCTCCTAGCCTTTTTAAATAACTTCTTTGGTACAAAACAGCATTAAATTATAGTTCAAAAGAAGATTGAACACATTCATAATGATAATGTATTGAATATATTGGTATCATCTCTATAGGTAGTCTACTGAATACATTGTAGATCTATGGACTAGACTGGCCATAATTTCTCTAACTTCAGGGTTTTCCTCTTCAAACTGCTCCTTTTTCAATATGAAATCTCTTTTATACTCCTTATATCTTTTACCCCCTTTCATACCCTCCAAATTTTCTTCTCTCTTTTTCCCCTGCATTTCCAACATGATCCCCTCCACCCTTTCCAGCAATTCATCACCTCTAAATATACCCTCCTGCTAATTCGGTTGCCTCCTAGTTTCTCAAAGGCCATGTCTGCTATGGGCATGCTCAACAGATTTACTTGCATCACTGACCCCAGAACCCTCAAACCATTTTCACCAGCTATATTCCGCTCATTCTTGAATACGGTTCCATTATCTACTGCCTGTCCTTCCAATCTAAAACGTCTTGAATGCCCTCTTTATTTATTTCTTTCTGTTGCCCATCACTGCATACCCCATCTCCATAGTTCTTCGCGTTAGTTTTCAATCGACTGACATCCTCCTGTCTCTCTATATCTCCAGCTGTACCTTGTGCAACAGTCACCATCTCCACTTACAAAAATTCTTTCTCTCTCCCAACAATCTCCTTTTTACTGGCTCCCAGAATTGTTTAACACCATTTTGTCCACTTGCCCTTTGATAGACCTCTCCCTACCCATCTGCAGTTACAACAGTGAACTCACGAGAACTATGTAATACCTCCTAACCCCCATTTTCCATCTTGCTGTCATCTTTTGTACAGATTGTAAATAATCTTGTTTTATTGTTTTTTTTAAATTTTATATAAATTCTCAAAAAGAAATTATTACTGATATTACTTGATGTAAAGGCCAAAGCTGGCTGTTTTCAATATCCGTTGAATAGATCAAGTCCTTTTATTATCCATTTCTCTCCTACCATATCTAACATTTCCTCTTATGTTTTGCTCTCCACCCATCTTACTTTTTCCATTCTTCTTTACTTCCACATCTTGAAGGCTTTAGTTTATCATTATCTTCCGTTCTTATCAATCAAGTTTCTCAACCATATAAGATTATGCTGCGTATTATGGTTTTAATTAATCTTTCCTTGATGTCTTCAGTTGAAACTCCCCTCATCAAGTACCGACTGTTTGCTAAAGCTCCTATACGTAAGCAATCATTCATCTTTTATCGTTTTTAAATTTGGATGTTCTGTCTGAAATTTGCCAATACATTATGTATTCGCATTAATGCAAACAGTTCTATATTACTAAATGTATCATGAAAGAAATGATAGCCCTTTTTTGGCTTATGCACCTAGTTTCTTCTCCTGTAGCCAGCCCACACAGCTTGTTGTTCTACATTATTGATAACTACAATACTTATGATTTGCTTCACCATTTTCCCTCAAGAGTTCCTGTTCATGATCATCCTTTGGTGAAATTATGAAGCACATTACATTTAGGATTTGTGTTGTATTATCTTGGATTATGTTCCTCTCCCCTTGAATTTTGTCGACAAATACAATACACATCCTGATTGTAGATAACACCTTCAGCCATTAAAAAATTTATTGATGATAATATTTATGTGCCCTTAAGTATGATGTAAGTTTTATCCTTCTTTTTGAAATTTTTTTTTCAAAATCCATTGGTGTTAGGTTTTGTAATTTTCAGTAAAGGGGTACTGTATCTAGTTAATATGGACCTTAGGACCATTAGTAGATGAAGTTCAAAAAGGTCACATTTATATTTATTTCATAGCTATTTTGTATACCCATTATTACCCAGTAGAATACATACTTTTGTTGGTTAATAGTGTTGCATAAAAACGGTTCTTAATGTTAGCATAAACTTAAGATAAAAAATGGAAATGAACCTGATTGTTTTGATGAAAAATGCTACAGGTCACAATTACTCTGGCCACTTCTACCAATGTAAATTATGATTGTCAAGTAATTATATTTTTCATTTTCTAATTCCAAAAGGAAGTTTTAAAGTTTTTCTGTTGTACTTAGTCTTTTCAAATTTACACTATGGATTCTTAAATGCATGAAATCCCTGATCAGTATGAAGTAATTTCTGTTCATATCTCTTTTGAATGCTTACACCTTAATGTAAAAGATATGCCCAGAAATGTAATTTTTATGTAATAATGTGGCTCATAGTCAATGAACCCATTCTCTTTATTCTTGCTGCTTTTGTTAGTGCTGGTGGTGACCATGGCTGGTAAGGATGTCCTTTCAATTTTAATTGATGGCATGGTTGTTGGTTAAAGCACATTGTGTGGTTGCAGTGGCTGTGCATGACTTTTTTTTCTGGGCCATCAGTAGCTTTGCCATACATGTTATACAGTAATTTTTGTTCCCCCTGAACTATTTTGTACAAATTTTTCTTTTTGACAAATTAAATGTTTCAAATTTTTTGAAGTTATTAAGTTGAACTTAATCCAAGTACACTGTTACAAATTTTTCATTAGTGTTCTTCCATGCTAATAGGTTGTCTTCAATGAGGCCTGTTCAGCCGAGAATTGTTCCAATGGGTCCACATATTTCCAGTATTCATGATAGTCGGAATATTGTTAGTAATTCTGCAAGAAGGCTTGAAGTAGGTATTAGTTGACTATATGTAGTCAATAAGCTGCAAATAAAACTTGACTGAAACGTTATTATAATCGTGACTCTTTTCTAATTTTTTTCTTAGATTTTGAGTAGAATTTGCAGAGCATCATGAACATGCTATCGTGTATTCAATGATAATTATTGTTTTTTTACTGATCTCTTCTAACAAGCATGTCATTGCATTACAGGTTTTGAGGAATTGCATCAATTGCATATTTGAGAACAAGATCTCAGATGCGAGGAAGACTTTCCCAGCAGTGCTTCGGGCTCTGAAATCGAAGCAGGCTCGACTAGCTCTTTGTTCTGAGTTGGCAGCTCATGTTGTGGGCAATAAGGCAATGCTTGAGCACCAGCAGTTTGATTTGGTTGTTAGGCTCATGAATTGTGCTCTACAGGTAAAGTTACCTTCATTTTACCTGCCTTTAGGGAGCAAGCAATATACAGTGGAGCACTGGTTCCAACAGTTGTTCATCCGACTGTCAGATTATCCAACGATTCGCTCTCCAACAAGTAGCAACTGCTCCCCTCCGTATCTTTTCTTTACCCCTCACCAATTACCATGTGCATATGCTATTTCTCTTCGACAGGTTGTTGCTCTTGTATTGTTTCCTTGTTGATCTAATTTTTTTAATGAAAATTCTAGAGACTGTTGCTGATTTATAATATAATTTATTAGTTTTTGTCTCCCTCTTGGTAGATAAATAAACAAAAGCAAAAGAGGAAGGCTTGATTGTTCATCATATCGATTTTAGCATTCACTAAACTGATTCTAGCATTCATTGTTGCATTATTGTTTGTTTTTCGGCTATAATAATTTAAATTCTGGATTGTTTTTTTCCAAATCCTTCAGAAAATGTAACAAAGGTTTCAGTAAATCATCAGCTAGTTTTATGTTGGAAACGCATGGTTAATATTTGCTAGAAGTGAAAATATACGAGCTTGTCATGCTCAATTCCCATATGACCAATGTAAAACCTCAAACCTCCTTGAACTTCAAAAGATCGTATTTCTTTAATGCTACAGGCTACACTTCATAGAAGTTCTAAATGTCATATTCATAATTAATTGAAGTGCTTAGTATTTTCAACAAACCTTAATTAGCACGACACGTTCCACCAATTTAGGGCATCGTCAGGTACAGAATGTTTGTTTTTTCCTGTTTATTGCTGCTGTAGGTATGGAGGGGGGAAGAAAAGGAAAATACTAAGGCTCAGGGAAGGTTGAGAAAGTCAGGGGCCAGTAGAAACGTAGATCAATGGCTGGTGAGGCAGGAAAGGCTATTATTTAACAAGATAATTTTGTTGAAAAGGAGTAGAGAGGGATCCGGAAATAATAGTTCATTGCATAGGTTATTGGAATATGTGATAATTTCCATTTGCTATAGAGCATCAATTTTTAGGCCTTTAGGAAGAACATGTAGAATTTCAGGGGCACTCGCATTATTGCTCTTATGTTGGTGTTTACCCAATGATGAGGTGGAATCCTTATTTTTGTTACTACATAAATTGGCGAAATAAGTGATACAATTGTGTAAAATTCACAATGAAAAAATTATTCGCCTGGACTGGGATTCGAACCCAGACCCCTACCCAGCTAATCCTGGGTAGCTTAACTGGTAGAGCACTCGGTGCGAAATCGAGGGTTTCGGTTCGAATCCCAGTCCAGGCGAATGATTTTTTCACTGTGAATTTTACACAATTGTGTGACCACCAGTGGCTGACTCCGTTAAAGTTACTGCGCGGCCAGTTCCGCAATTCTTTGAAATAAGTCATGCTAATTAAAGTTACTAGAGAAGTATCAAGTATTTTACTTAAATATGAACGCACCTGTATTTCTGTTAAGTGGGCTTGAAAAAATTACTGTGATGGTGACTAAGATAAATTAGGAGCTCTTCATTCAGTTTTGATTAATAACTGTTGATATTGAATTGAAAAAATTAATCCGAAATACTAGTATGTACTACCTTAAATTCTCCAAAATTGTGCAACTTTGCAAAATTTCACCCAAGAAAAAGGTGTTTCTGCCGCAGGTTATTCAATTGCACATGTGATAGTGTTGCATTATGGTGGACTACTGAATCACTGTTCGGTGTTGGCACAACCTGAGCGAGCAAGCTAATATTGCTTCCATGGCTGTTTTGCTAAGTTTCCTACAGCAAAATTATTAATTCAAAATGTCTAATTCTTCTGGAAAGAGGAAGTGTATAGAGTGAGATATCTCTGAGAAATTGAGAATTATTGAAAGGGCATCGAAGGGAGATCAGTGGCTAATTTAGTAGTAGACCTCAGGATGGGCAACACTAAGTGCATGTTGTACCTAATAAAAAACCAAGTTCTTGGATTATGCATCAAAATCAGATATCACAAATGGACTTAGGAAGCCGAAAACAATGTACCCATTGTTTTTCAATTATAGTTATAACCACTTTATTACAGGAGGTAACAGAAGCTATAAATATATTTGGATAAACTATCAATTTGTAAGCGTGAAGATAGGAGATAAATATTATCATATATTTGGGAATAGGGGTGGTCGGTGATCTTCACTTGTTTTTTTGAGAGGCTGAGTAAAGGGTCTAGGGAGGAAATCAAGTATTACATAAGATATGAAAGGGGGAGAGGGTTGAGCTTTTCTTACATTGTCATATGTAGAGGGAATGGGGGTCTGAGATTATCTTATGTATGATTTTATTTACTCATGAGATCGTGCTTGTATCACTGTTTTAATAAGTATGTATCATCTTGTAGATTTAGTACTTCTGAGTCTAGTTTCTGAAATAGAAAGGTATAAGTAGGCCTAAGTCTAAGTAGGTATATATTTAGTTAATATACTAAAAAATAAAATAAATTATGGTTTTACTGGGTCAGGATTCACTTAGAGCTTAAATACTGACTTGCGCTCTGGGGATTTGGGTGTTAAATCTCTCCTGCCAGGGGGCCAAAAAATATAATCTTATATTTTATGTGGTGAGCATTTACAGTATCCGGCAATATCACCTGGCGTTTTCTTAGCATGCCCTAACTGTGCATTATTTTGTTGCTAGAAAAATATGGCAATAAATTGCTTATTATAGTTTCCAGTTAATTTTAAAACAATTTCCTAGTCCAAAATTTGTGACTGCCAGTAGTATGAGTTAATCTGAGCACCCCTAGCTGCCATGTTGGCAGATAGCAAATTTTGGTTCCATCACTGTTCCTTCAATATGTTATGAGTAAGCTGAGGACATTGCCTAAAATGCCTATTTTTCTTTTACTCAGGAAACCAATTTTATGAAGTTATAAGTTCATTTAGGATCATTTATGGCAAAATTAACGTGATTTGTTACTGCCTAAAAATGCCTATTTTACCTGTTTATGCCTTTTTCTGCTGGTATCGCCTATTTAAGGGCCTAAAAAAGCAATTTTCTTTTCAACGTCGCCAAACTTCTCTTTAGTGCAGAGCTTGTCTGTTATTTCAGTTCCTTTTTTATTCTATGAAGGTTGAAATAATGTCATTAAACATTCATAAAGAAAAATCAACCAAAGTATTATTATATAAAGAGTAGAAAAACAACTATGGTAATTTAACGTGATGCCTACATGCGATGGTTTCAATTGCCAAAATCTTGTTTTTGAAGGTACCACACAGTATTGCTGAGTGTAAAGGCAGATCAACTTCAGGCATACTACCTGAAGTTGATCTACCTTCAACGCCAGTATTGATATTATGGGGAACATGGCTAAATACTGCATTATACTCTGTAGATAAAATTATTGAAATACGTGAGGTATGTGACAGGAATAATGTGCGCCTCTAATACATATGTTCGATCGTCTTTTTCACCCACGTAAAGGTACACTATTGGGTCATTCCATGCATCCCAAGTGGTCTGGTGGTCCCCGCTCTACCATCACTGATTTCAGTGATATTTTGTATGGACATTCACACATATTCCCAATAAATATTTGTAAAGTTTTACGTTCGCCGATGGTATACTTGCTGATATATAGTAATTTGTTTCACCCCGTGCCGCAGCCTTCTTCAGTATGATTATGAGATTTCGGTAACTTTGAGGCATAGTATCTCAGGAGATATTTTGATAAGAGAAACAAAAATTGGTTATCTTGTACAAAGTTTTAAGCTCTATTAAACAGCATAGTAAGAATAACTGTAAAAGCGACCTCCTTGTGGAAAATTCAGGGCGAAACTGGCCCGAAAAATTGCGGATCGAAAAAAAATTAAAATATTGGCTTTTTATATTTCAGGAAGTAAAGGTATAATAAACGTGAAACTTTGAGCATGATAACACATCAATACATGGTTTATGAATATAATATTTCATCTTCCTAGTGATTTCCATTATTTTAAAAATCGAGTCAAAATGTGGCACTTATTGTAAAAATGCCAAAAATAGGGTATTTTCTCCCTGATTTTACAAGAAAAGACCCTCTGGAATTTCTTTAGGATTATTTTCATTATAAAGAGAATGATTTCAACCCTCTAAAAAAATACATCTGGTTTTTCATCGCGGGCATATAAGGCCCTAAAAATAGGGACAACGTAGAGGATGACATTTGTAAAAACGACAAAAATAGGTTATTTTCTGCCCGCTCTTACAAAAGGAAGACCTTCTTTATACTCTTTTGAATCATTTTCATTTGAAAGAGCATGTTTCAAACCTCTTAAAAAGGTTGACTTGGTTTTTCATCGCGTGCTCATACGGCCCTAAAAATATGAACAACGTTGAGAACGTTGCTTTGGTGGCACCAAATGCATTCTGTTGTTTGTCGTCCTGTTTGTTTTATGTAGACATTTTTAGTATAATGCGTTGGTCCATGGTGACATTGTCACCACCAGTTCAGGCATTTTAACCCGTAACCCTATCGCCATAGGGGTCGCGCCCAATTACTGTGTAATACCAGCTACGGGTGGGTTTCTTGGTTGAGGATCCCAATCCTGCAATTTGGTTTCTTTCACAAGGTTCCTAATCCTTGTGTGGGTATCTGTCTGGTTCCAAAGCCAAAGGTTAGGCAGCTTATCCTAGGTTCCCAAGCCGAAGCTCGTATGGTTTTTGTTTATTTTTAGACTTGGGTAAGGAGACTATACTAGAGCCTTGGGTTAAGTCGTGGCCGTGTGGCCGTTCTGTATTGAGTGACTTCAAGTTTTTTAACTTGTGAGTGATGCCATGTACTCATTTCTTGGATCCTTCAAATTTCATCTTAATGAATCCGTTATTCCACTAGAGGTGCTTTTAGAATAGTGACAGCTGTTACTGGTATCGACCAACTCTTTGGGGCCAAAGTCAATAATTGAACTTTCGTCAATTTATCGGTTTCTTTAATTTTTGTTTTCATATCTTCGATTAAAAAATATTTTAAGCGCCTATTTTAAGTGCCTATTTTAAAATTTTTAGTGCCTATTTATTCATTTTTAGTGCCTAAATGTCCTCAGCTTAGTTATGAGTGGTATTCCCGTGGGAAGTCGACATAGCAAAATATGTTATTTGACTAAAAATTAATCTATATTCATCTTTCCGAAAATGTATGACAACAGGAGAGGTGCAAAAACAAAAAAACATCTAAATATCGTCTTATGTAATAATTGTATGGCCACTAATCACTGGTCTAGGGGACTCTAACTCCGAGAAGTGGCCTCTTATTGATGGTGAAGAGGCATGTGCTTAGGTTAACTATAACTTGGGTTGGAGGAATGTACTGTAGCAAAAGTCTCAGGGGTAACCTTTTGGAAAACTTAAGCATCAAACATAGTTAAATAAGACACTTCGTTCTATTCCACACTTCTATTTTACTCAAAATTGACCATGGTTTTCGGAACTTTGTATGATAATGGCACAGTGTGAAAACCATGGTCGATTTTGAGCAAAATAAAACTGTGGACTAAAATGAAGTGTCTTATTTAACTACGCTTGAGTTGGACGTTGATGAGCTCTAGTCATGCAAGTGAATATCAGCTACCTTGACCTGAGTCTCAGGAGTTCAAAATTATGAGACAAATTTTTCCCTCAGATTCCTCGGGATGAGCATCATATGTTGTGATCATGAATTCAAACACTTTTTTATTGGCAGCTACTATAAGTAGGGATGCAAAAATGTATGTATTGCACGTAAGAGAATAAGAGTCACAGCTGAATGATCTGAAAACTGATTATGTGCAATCAGTGCATATAATGGACAGACCTTAGTTTTAGCTGGTGAAATGTTTCTTGGGGTAGTGTCGATTTCAGGGGGACCGCATGGCGGACGGACCCAGGTAGTCTCCAGAAGACCCTCATTAGGGCTGGCTCTGGAGCTAATCGGGGTCCTCTCTTGAGGTTGGAGACCTCTCTTGAGGTTGGGGACCTCTCTTGAGGTTGGGGACGGACGAGGGTCGCCCTTCCCGGCAGGTAGAAAGTGACCCGTGCAGTACAATGATAAAGTTTATAAATTTGCAATTTTGTAACTTTTTCGCATCGCCATCGAATCCCTTGTCTCAATATGTTCACCGAGTGTCTTTTGATTGACTCTCTAGGATGAAAATTAAGGATTTTAGTGTCAGCATAGAAAATGCGGCATTGGGTTGGGTTGGGTTTGGTTGGGTTGGGTTGGGTTGGGTTTGGTTGGGTTGGGTTTGGTTTGGTTTGGTTTGGTTGGGTTGGGTTGGGTTGCCAGGTGTCATAGGCGCATTTTCTATGCTGACACTAAAATCCTTAATTTTCATCCTAGAGAGTCAATCAAAAGACGCTCGTAAACGTATTGAGACAAGGGATTCGATGGCGATGCGAAAAAGTTACAAAATTGCAAAATTTATAAACTTTATCATTGTACTGCACTGGGGTCACTTTCTACCTGCCGGGAAGGGCGACCCTCAGCTGTCCCCATCCTTGAGAGAGGACCCGGATTAGCTCAGAGGACCCCGATTAGCTCGAGAGGGAGCGAGGGCCTTCCTAATGAGGGTCTTCTGGAGACCACCTGGGTCCGTCCGAAATGCGGTCCCCCAGAAATCGACATCACCCGTTTCTTGTAAGTAAATTTAATGAATAATTGGTTGACTTTCTAAATAGTATGAAAAAAGAGTTAGTCGGTAAAATATTCACAAAAGACTGAGAAAGAATGGCACTGAAACAAAGGCCACAACTCCTAGGAAACTGAATGTGAATGGAATATCCCTTGCTTTCAGCTCTCCAATGGGGCTTCCCTCTCCATTACCATGGATAATCGGTGCTCCACTGTATAAATGCTGCATTATTAACATTAATTGCTCAGACACATCCACTGATGGCACTTTAATCAGTATCTTTGTTGCTATGTATACAAGTATGTATGTAGTAGTTTTGTCATTAATTTCATAAATGTTATAATTGGAAAAATAATTGCTTCTGAGTATGTAAGCATTTTCTGAAGGTTAATGGTAAAAGGTTTCATTTTCGTGGTATTTCAAGTAGTACCTTTATAAGTAATTGAATATTATTTGGCAGTCTGAGCTGAACTATTCCATAATTCAACAACCTCTTTCATGCAAAGTTATTTTTTATTGAATTTATTTGGATTTGATCATATTTTGCCTTGCTTATAGATTTTATACTTGAATCAATTCATTCTTGAACCTGAGATTATGTCATTCAGAAAGTAAAATATTTGTGATAAAGGTAAGTTGGGGAAGGGCCATTTGTTTTTCATACTGCAGCCAGGGTCAATTTGTTTAATTTCTACCTCAGAAGTTATAAAAAAAAGCATTTTAACTTGTTTTTTATTAGTGCAAATTTAAGCATTATTGACATTAATGTCTTGAATAAAAATTGAAAAGTCCCACTTTTCTAATTTATTATTCTATATTATATATTCTAACCCCCTATAGGATTCTAATTTATGAAACCCAATCAAATGAAAGGTAGATACCATTCAATCATGTTTTTCCCCATGTTATGTTATTTATTACTAAACTGACAATTATGTTGTGTCCAGTGATTTAATTTTCAGTAAATAAAATTCTCTCATAAACTCATATTTCCCCACAGGATGATTCAGCAATGGATGAGAATGGAGTAGCAGCTGCCCTTCTTCCACTGGCTACTGCATTCTGCAGGAAGCTTTGCACAGGAGTGATACAATTTGCATATACTTGCATTCAGGTAATTATTTTTGCTGTGGCGCATGAATTCCTGAAGAATTATTGACATGTTCCATGTCTGAAAATTGATTGGAGTTCTAAGAAAATCAGAGGAAATCATTCATGAACATTCAGATGTAACTAATTGCTTACCTTACTTATGAACTTGAAATTGACTTACAAACCACTCAGAATGTGAACTTTTCGTGATTTGAACTTTCTTCATCATCCATTTTGACCTCTATATACAAATGTATTCTTGAGATACAAATGAAACGGCTGGGTGTTAACCTGGTTAAAGAAAATAACTACCAAGAAATCTTCCATGAGATAAAAGCTATGTATTCCGAAAACACATATAAAAAACATATATACAACAGGCCTCTTGAAACGAATAAAGAAACAGGTATCCCGGCTTCGCTGGCCGCAACTCTGCGGTCTATTCTTGACCACTCCTCCCCATGAACTCCTCGTGTCGGTCCTCGTTCAGCTTCTCTACCTACTCCCCTCGGTGCCGTCCTGTGTGCCATTCCACGTCGAAACCCGTGCATGCGCCGTTACTGCTCCCACTCGCGCTGCAGTCGGTGCATTTCATACACAAAAAGATGTGCCAAGACGGCACACAAACAGTGATGCTTTTCTGAAACAGTATACAGGCAGTCCTCGACTTTCGTACAAAATGCGTTCCTAAAGACGTGTACGAAAGTCGAACAATAGAGTCCCATACTAATTAGGGGTTACATTCCCAGAGAGTTAAATATACATAGTAAAACCTCTAATAAATTATATGGAAATTTTATTTTTAATACAAAAGTTTAAAAATACATTAATTATATTTCAAACAATACGTAATTACTTTTAAAAGTACGCAGTCTTGATAAACGGTTCTAAAAGAATACCGTTGTGTACTGAGTAACACCTAGACATAATATATACATATGCATTTCTAATTTTTCGCAAGCAGAAATTAACATTTCACTGATAATGTCTCCACTCATTTTTATCATACGGCATTAATTAAATTCAGTAAATAAACAAGTTATACCGTGCTCTAAGTTAACACTGCCCATAGTTGCGTATACTAGCGAGCGAGAAATCCAGATGAAACAGTTGAATGCCGGGATGCACTATGCACCATCGCGGAAAATTCAAAAATATTGTTCGACAAATATCCGAAAGTCCGAATTTGGTGTCCAAAAGTCAAGTATAAGGTATCAATTTGGAGTGTATGAAAGTGCAAATTGTACGAAAGTCGAGGAATGCCTGTATTACAGACCACTATGTCACCAACTATGTAATAATATTTGATCAAAGGTATGTACTTCCAGGGATGTGTTTGAGTGCACAGTTCATTTTCATTTTTTTTTATTTTCTAAAATTTTTGAATGTGCAAACGGATAAATTGATATATAACAGGATAAAAGGAAAAACTGGGCTTTGAAGTTCAAACGTTTTGAGATGCGAACCATGGACAAGATTGTATTAAGTTTACAAGTCGAGGTACCTCTTTAATGGTTATAGTGAAGGCTTCTGCTGGGGCTTGATGTGTTAGATCCCATTTGCCGGTATGGATGCTTGTGTCAGCCTTGCATCGAAAATATTCTACTTAGGGCAAACAGGCAGGGCAGTGCTGGTCTGAATAAAGGAACAAGAGAGAAGAAATATTTCTGACTCTCATCCATCTTGGAACATGATTGGTCGGAACATGGCCTCAGAATTGATTTTAAAAGCTCAAGAGTTATTGCAAGAAAAAAAAACATTTTCCTTGAGTCTTTCAAGAAACCATGGAGATCATAAAGAACCCAAAGAACTTGAATGGTGAGGATGGGTATTAACTTGCCAGAAGGTGGTAAAGGCTGTTCAATACTTTGACCAATCGGAATGCAGGCCCGAGTTGAGTACAGTCATGGCTCGTTTAGCACAACCTCCATTAGTGCAAATTTGTCTCTCAGTGAAACTTTCCCTCCTTCACTTCCCCCTTCCCTTGAGGTAAACTATCACAAGGACAATAAAGTTGCTCTCGCTTGATGCGACTTGACATTATTGCTAGCCTTTACTTGTGAACTGGGGCACTTCAATTGGCGACCCTGCGAGCGTGATTAATGTAAAAACGGATAAAATACATGCTTAAACATGATGTATGAATGCTGATTTATTTGGTTTTCTAAAAAAAACATAATCATTTGTTTGATGGTAGCACATAACATCGATAGCAGTGCTGAAAAGTATTTATGCCGAATATTGTAATGCTTGCGATCGGAATTGTTATCGAATGGAACGTAGAGTGGTACTAAGGAGCTGTACTAGCTTTTTAAACAGTACATTTAAAATGTAGTGGATGCCATAAGTATATTTAATTAGATGCTAATTGGTGAACTACCGCTGTCATTGTGGCGAAAAGGTTAAAATTTATGTTACCTCTTTTACTCATACTTCGCAGTGATCATTTTCATATTTTTCGGAAATCACGCACTAATTCCATTCATCTTGCGGTTTTAGTTGCTTCACCTTTTGTTTTATTTAATGTGCAATTACTTATGGCAGTTGTGAGGAAACGTATTTTAAAATGGCAAACAAGCGTGCGAGATAATCGTTATCATTCGAAGACAAAAATCAATATTTTGTGAAGAGATTGACTCTAATATGGGCACTCGCATGTCCCTGGCCGAAAAACTTGATATACCAAGTTCAACGTGGAACCGAATGGTAAAAACCTGTAAATGTACAGAGAAAAGTGCTAAGGACTGCGGCCCTATTGGTAAAAGGCGTAAATACATTAAATACTCCAAGGATGATGAACTTGAAGAAATATTGAAGACATGGGTTCAGTCTTTCAGACCAGCAGGCAGTGGCAAATATATGCCCCCCCCAAAATAAGGCCGCATAACCGCTGCGATAGGTGCATGCGGAGATACCTAAACTACAGCCGGTCGATGCTATAGCTAGCCAGTCTTCCCCCCCCCCCCTCCCCCCTCCCCCCAAAGTGATTTTGACATTAAAGACATTTTTAATGTGGACGAGACAGGCCTTTTTTTTAATAATGCCACACAAGACCCTATAGACTTCAAAAGGGACCCTTGTCATGGGGCCAAGCACTGCAAAGGTCGCATTACTGTTTTATTGGAGCTAATTTAGATGGCAGTGTGAGATTGAAGTCCTTTGTTTTTGGTAAGTCCAAAAATCCACGTTGTTTTAAAAACATTAAGACCTTGCCTACAACCTATGCAGCCAACACAAAGGCATGAATGACCTAAACTATTGTTGAAGAAAAAATTCATGCCCTTGGTGCAAAGATAAATATATGTAGGTAGACTCCACCTCAAATCAAGTTAAGTTAAAATATGAGAATACTTTTATTTTTTGTTAACTTTTATTTATTCATTTATTTGTGTCTCTATTTGGTGATCCATCAAATATTAAACATCGTCTGTTAAATAAAATAAAATAATTTAACATAAGGCTATGATTTTACTTCTATTTCCTACAAATTCAAATTTCCCTCGATTTACATTTTCCCACGATTTACACTTTTTTCCTTCGTCCCCGTCAAAAGTATAAAAGCGAGGTTTTGCTGTATTTCAGTTTTACTCAGATTATTTCTTCATCATTTTTTCGCTAATGGTGAACATGAATTTTATTCATGCAAACTCCAGCAACCAGTAACAAGCCGAATGTGGCCCTTGAGTAAATAGATCAACCAATTTGCTGCTAGATATATCAGCTTACCCAAACAAAAGAGAAATGGGAACTTACTTCTGGAAGGGAAATTTAAGACTATGTGCGAAGAAATTTATTTTAGAGAAAACTACATTAAGCAAGTGCCTAATATCTTAAAAGATATTTTATGATCCATGATTACAACAACAAGTACTTTCATGGCTTTAATTGAAATATATATGGTTTCTGAGAATTCAGACTTCCCAATTTCTATGTTGCTGGAAACACATCCCTATTTTTCCAAAGTTAAAACGGTCTTGTTTGATACAAATTAGATCAGCGCAAAGACCCCTAGGAATACATCTCTTGCGCTAAACAAGGCATGACTGTTATTTTTTTTGGCACCACTGGCCTCCCAGGGACTGCCTATATATACCGGCCTAAATCCAACAATTACCACTTTGACCTGAAGATGCCTTCTGTAATGGAGGAGAAACTGTTATCACTGCTGCACAATCACAGCTGTACTAGATGATGGGATCTACCTCTTCAATTTTATCTTGAGTTACAAAACTTTGTTTTTTGCCTCCTTTCATGTGTAAAATGGAATTCAACTCTACCATGCATAAGAAGTGCTGTTCTCATTGATTTATTGTCTTTTTTTCAGGATCACCCTGTTTGGCAAAACCAGCAGTTTTGGGAAGCAGCCTTTTACCTGGACGTTCAGAAGGATATAAAAGCCCTATACCTGCCTCGTTCCACTGAAATAGCCACAAGTCCGACTGGGCGTCTGGGAGCTGGTTTCCCTCGCTCCGATCTGCCGTACTCACACCACCACCACCCTCACCACCACTACCCCTACCAACCACCATCGTTGAGCCCAGTCAGTCCCCGAGAGGTATGTTGGAAAAGACCTTCAAACTGCTCCATCCTTAGTTGATGATAACTCCTACATCTGTCACCAACCTGATATGAAATGAGGTTGGTGACAAATGTAGGAACCCAGGCAATTTTGAACCTTTGTAAAGTGTTCTTTGAGTAACAGTTTTGAAAGCATCTGTACTAATATTTATTTATTTATTCTCATCCAAGAACAGCTGTAGGCCAATAACATTGGACAAAGTATGTACTAAGGTGTTAAAAGAATGAACAAGAACAAAAACGTGACAACTATGTATCAAATAACAAAAGTAGCATTTAACAATAAACCAATTGAACCGAGGAGACTGACAAGGGAAGGCCCCCAACTGTAATCGGTGGATCGCAATAAAACTTCGTAAGGTGATAGAATATAAAAATTCATTAGCTACATGTGTTCGGAAAAAGTCCATTAGACCCTAGTTTTCGAGATATTTGCTATCGAAAATTTTAAAAACTCCTGAATGATGCAACCTGCAGTACACCCACCTAGCCCCTGCACCGTTCTCGGACTTCTCTCCAAGGCCAGCAATTGAGTGGATGGGTCTCTGTATGACTCATAACCTAACTAATAGCTTTGCGTGTGGCATAGCCTGTATTTCTCACTCATCAGCACATTTCCTATGACTTCAGTAGAGGTACACGCGATCGTATGCTGAATGGGCATTTGCCTTGACGCTTTCAGTCACAGACGATGCTCGTCCAATAAAAACGCTATAAGATTGGATCATGGAATGGGCATCCCTTGACATTAGACGGACAGCGCTCTTCTCTTTATATATGGGGAAAATCTTGAAAAATTTATATTCGCCTAATTTCGTACCTAATTTTCCATACCAATACCTTAATTATAAATCTAATTTATTAGTACTAGGAACACACAAAAGCGCTTGACCACCCTATTTAACTCTTCCGCTGTAATCGTGAATTATTAGTGCTGATTCATCATCTAGGGTTTTCAATTCGAGGACTGGTGATGGTATTTTAGGTACCTATTCTTAACTGATTAAAAACTATGTATTCAGTAACAGCAATCACTAACACTTTTCGTGGCTCCTTGAAGACGAAATCTCTGGACCTTTCACACTCTTTTTCGGGGGCGTTTCTTTTCACTTGAATTCTAAATTAGGGGACGAGAAATGGGTTAGTGGCCATTACTCACTTCCTTCCTGGAATTTCGACAGCGATGTTTTCGGAAAAAGGACAAGTTCATACAAAATCAAATTGGAAAATATTGCCCTGGATCCGGTTATTTTCCTGATTCCGAGTCATAGGAAACGGAATTAAAATAAAGGCTAAAAAAAAGTAGGGCCATGCTTGTATGTTTACTTTTCTCTATCAGTGATGGTGAAAGAACACATAATTATACATACTTCTTAATTGTAATTAATACATTATACACAGCATAAAACAGCGATAAGTTTTACACATGACAAATAAAACTACGTTATTTTCGTCAATTTTAATCTTATAAACATCACTTGGTGAGAACAAGAGAGCTTCAATTTTATTATATCGTCGCTACTGAAATTCCTCACTAAATAGTACGTAAACCTCATATAAATTATCTTTATTTTCCAAAGACCATTATCTATAAGTAATCTTGGAATGCACAACATGAAATTCGAGGATGAATTGGGGTTAGGAGTCGTTCTATATTATGCAGTACTTCCCCTCTATCCCAGCCAACCGATGTTATGGTATTTGACATGAGCATTAAGAAACATTGTCGTCGAAGAAATGTACATTAGATAAAATATTCACAAGGTCTAAATGAAATATCTTGCACATATGTGCATTATTCTACTGAGGAAATATCATTCGCCTTGACCGATGTTCAAATCCAAATCCCTCGATTTCGCAGAGTGCTTTTACCAGTTAAACTACCGAGGCATCCTTCTCCCCTGTGGATTTTGTGGTGGTTTTATAGGAACAAGGTGTTCAGGACTGCTAGCCATATGATGCCAATAAGCAGTCCAAAGCATGCGCTTAGCGCCACAGTGTGCGAGGATGTAGCTATACTTGGAACACAATGAGGTGTTCGCTCTTTTGACCAATTTTGAGGATAGCGGGACTAGCCACGGTATTTACCTTTACGGAGTCACCTGCAAATGCACGTAAGTTCCACAGAGGAAAAATCATTCTCCTTGACCGGGATTCAAACCCGGATCCCTCGATTTTGCGTCTTCCGATTGCTTTTGCACGGAGACCTTTCGACAGTATAGCTTGACTGACTTGCGTCGTAGTCAAGCTATACTGTCGTAGAGGTTCACCACAACAATGCAACGCATTGGATAACTCCTGCTTCTCACTATTTTTCTTAAAACTCGAGATGTTAAATATGGCTGTCTTCGTCTTAAAAAATCCAGATAATATGTCGCTAGTTTGTGGAGTTGTGCTTGCGATCTCCATATCACTCGGTGTAGTTTCACTTAAGTATGACAACCCTAGAGCTATTCTAACTGTGCGTGACGCGAGTGAATACACATATCCCTTTGTACAAGCATTGGAAGACCCCCACTGGAAAACTGAAAGTTACGGTTCTCAAGGGATTTCCCATCTGCGTCCCCTGGTAAATGAAGGCAAGGCACCAAAACCGAGAAACCTAAGGGTGGAAGGAGAGTAAAGGGACTATAACCATGAGTTAGACAGGAGAACTAAGCTATGTGACGAAAAGCATAACGCTCTATCCCTTGTGCTCCGCCCATGAAATGTAAAGGTCATCATTATCGCTTTTTTCCAATAATTTTTGCATTTTTTACTGCATTTTTATGCACGCCATTACTTTGCATTTCCCTTTTAAATATTATTCGTAGATTCACTTAAATAAAGATGAAAATAGGAAGGTAAAGCTTTCCTTCAACAGGAATCACAAAAACACTGAAACGCAGGAGAAAATGGTAACACGCACATATGCACATGGCTAATATTGTTACCCTTAGCCATGCCATGATGCTTACGAATTTCAGGCCTAAACTTTCAGATGAGTCAACACTGGTCACGAGATAGTGATTAATCTGCTTTTCTCCTTGCGCTTATGGCTGAAGCCCAAAAGCTGAAGTCACAAAAACACATACTGCGGGGTCTCACAACAATTGTACATAAGCAGCCGCAATATTTTCTACGTCATTAACATTTTTGTAACATAACTCGAATGTAGAAGTGCACAATTTTACTCCAATGAAAGGTGGGCGCATAAACTTTGATGGAGATAAAATCCAGTTAGTAGAAATAGATCAGTGAAAGGAATTATCCGTTAATTAAAGCATAATTAACGGATAGGATTGTAATTGATTTAAAAATTAAAATTCTGAAATATTTTAAATTGCAAATACTATAATTTATATACTACTAAAATAATTAAGCAAAAAATTGCGACTTAAGAAGGAAAAAAATTCGCCTTTCAGGAGATTCGAACCGGAGGAAAAATGATTTAAAAAAATGATAGTCCAAGACGTTACCACTCGACCAGATTTTCTAGTGATATTTGGGTATTTAAACTGGAAGACATAGATTGTGCCTGAGTATGAACGGTGGGTTGCATCTTTCTAGATTATTAAAACATTTTTAATTCCAAATATCTCGAAAACTAGGGCCTGATGGACATTTTACCAAAAACACATGTCTAATGAATTTTTGTTTTCTGTCAGCCTATGAAGTTTGATCGTGATCCGCCGATTACCGTTGGGTGCCTTCCCTTGTGAGATGAGAGCAGAATTAGGAGAGAGGAGTGCAACAGATGTGGGATGAATGGAATGGATTGAATTCTGTGAATCTCTTCAGTGCAGCATTACATGTAAATGGGAGTCTAAAGATAAAATACTGTTTTGACATAGAGGGGTGTAGGGTATTGCGATGAAGCAGTCCATTTAGTTGCGTTGTTCACGAAGATTCCCGTAGAGAGGAAAGAGAAAGAAGTTCAGATGACCTATAGTTTCCAGTGACTATTTTCTTGAAAAACTGGGTATTAAGAGGGGCATGGCAATCAGTGAGGAGGTGTATGCCTAGAGATGATTGTAATTTGAATTGAATAATGACTATGAAATTCATGGCATACAATATCTGCATAGGATAAACATCCAAGGAGTTTTTCTCTGGGGAAATTTTTTTTTTTTTCATTTTTGAATGTTTGTCGCAATTTGCTCCAATATTTACTTATTTATACTTAAACCTTTAGTAGTTTCACTGATTTAATGGCAAGACTGGGAGATTAAGAAATATTTTTCATTTTGACTTTTAGTTTATGGATTTTATGGAGTTTATGGATTTAGCTTAGGATTTTAGTTTATGTTTTCAACTGAAAAGAGAGCTCCAATTTGAACTCGTACTGACAAATACTCGAAGATATATTGTGCATATATGTTAATAAGAAATGCACTCTTTTTTTATTTTTCTCTTTATATTTTCTTTTATAAGAATTTGAACCATAAACTGCTTGTATGCTATTTGCAGAATGAAAGTGTGAAGTTAGCACCTTCTGTCTTACACCATTATAACCATTAGCACTAGGTGTGACTTGTTTTGTCCCCTGAAAGTCTTCGTGTCATTTGTAAAACAACTAGGAATGGAGGCCATTAAAGTGAAATTTTCCAGATTCAATTTTCTTGATGCCTGGAACTTGTTTGTTTGCCAGTATGAAACATGTATCCCTTTTTATTTTAGTCAAATACCATACGCTCATGTCATCCCGACCATCGAGTCCTTAAATTTCCCCAAGACCCATAACATTTCAATAGGAGTCAGAAATACTTCCGAGACTTGAATAAGAATTTCTATGATGATATCATCATTATAGTCTTCTCTGAATTTTTTTGTGTTGCTTGAGTGAATGCTCCCTATTCATTGACATGTTGAATGTATAATTTAAATCATTTCTCATCCATTTGACTATGTGATTTAAGAAATACAACATATTAGAGAAATCGCCGGCCTCGGTGGCGGCGGGGTATAATCCTTGCCTGCTAAGCCAAAGGTCGTGGGTTCGAGTCCTGCCAGGGTAGGTTTTTCCCATCCAAGGCATGGGTGGTTGTGATTGTCCGTTATTAATTGTTAATACACCCGATGTAAAGCCCCAAAGTGGCAGTTTTCGGGGGTGTTGTTAAATAAATAAATAAAATCTCATCAAATATCTATTTTAACTGTGCTTACTTTTGCAGTTTGTTGGTCTTAAATGCTATCAATTCAATATTTTAATTCATAGGTAAAAGAATTCCCTTGGAAAGATCGTAGATCAGGATATTTAAGGCCACAAGAACCATCAGCATTAGAAATTGCTGCTGAGCAAATGAGGATATGGCCTACTCTAGACCCAGGTAAGTAATTTGTGTTAGATTCTTGGTTATTTCTTTTTATTACTTGTCTTATTCTTAATTAATTAACTGGTTTTATCGTGAGAGAGAATAAATATGATATCATGTTCCATGCGTAAACAACGGAACAATAACCTTTTTTATTTATCTTTCTACTACCAAAGTAACATATGTAACCAAGTAAATGTTTACATGCCAACCTTATAATTACATACGTAAAACTGACTGAGTTTAGCCAACTTCTCTCAACACTCCCCTGTAAACGCAGGACAGTTTTTAATTTTGATTAATACAATGATATTTACATTTCAATACAAATGTAAACTTTGCTAATATAATAAAAATCTTAGTACATTATTCAGTATTCATCAAATTCTCAATTAGTATTAAGAACAATTTTTAACATATCAACTAAATGATAAACTATTCATAAAAAAAAGAACATTTCACTTACCTATAAGAAAAATATCAAGAGATAACACTTAGATCAAAAGATAACATTTGAAATTCACTGCAAACCTATTTTACATACAAAATCTGGTTTTTTTTCCTGGCAATATTTTAGTGAATATATCTGCTAACTTTTCATATGACCAAACATATTCAAGTTTCTTTTACCATTGAATTCTGGCTACTGTCCTCTGTTTCCTGCTTTCTAGCCTTGTCAACCTTTTCTTTCTTACTTTTCCTAGACTTCTCTTCATCATTTCTTTCGATCCTTGTGCATTGTATCCTCTCTTGCTTCCTTTCTGACCTTCCTCCATTGCTAGTTCTTTGTTTCATCTGTAAATTTATCATCTTCTTTCCCATCATCTTCCATTTTTTTGTGCCTCCACTACTCCACCTTCTTTCAGTTTTATAGTGACTTGGCCATCTAGCAAAGCTTGGTCCTTTTCCTGAGGTACAGAGCTGTCTTGTCTCTCAAGCTTTTCTTTATCTGCATCCTTAACTTCTTCTTTCCCCAATCCCTTTTATGTTCTATTTCTTTGTACTCTGTCAATTCTGCATCTCCACTCCTTTCTCTTCTCACAGCCATTTCCTTCTCATCAGGCTTCATGTCTTCCCTGTCTCTAGGTTCAGCATCAATATCAGATGTTTTCCTGTCCTAAGTCTTATCTTGAAGCTGTCGATACCTTTCTTCCCTTTCGTTCAGTTCTCGGTCTCGATCATTTTCATGCATATTTCTAACATCTTCTTGCATTGCCTTGTACCACTGTTGTTTCTTCGACTCTGCTAAAGCTTCATCTTCATCTACATATGTCCAAGTTTTATTCTTCATCAGTGAGTCTACTTCATCTTTTATGGCTTTCATCCATTCCTGTTTCTCTTCACAACTTACAACCTCATCATAGGTCAATAGTGCTTCATCTTCACTAGTATCAAAATCCATGATGTAATCTTTAAATTTTGCAGGTATTCTTTTCTCTCTAATTGGTCTTCTGTTCCCCTCAATTTCTTCTTCTCTTCTGTTGTCTTCGTTTGGATCAATTTCTTGGTCTTGATTTTCTTGTTCTTGGTTTTCATGTATTTCATCATTTTCTTGTTCTTGATTATGTTGTTCTTGGTTTTCATGTTCTTCATTTTCTTGGTCTTGGTTTTCATTTTCTTCATAAAATTCTATATTGATTTCTTCTTCTAGTTTGTGTGCAGAGAGAGGAAAGTTGTTTGTAAAAATTACATCTCTACTAACAAAAACTTTTCTTTCATTTTCGTTGCACAATCGGTATCCATTTGGAGTATAACCTACAAGAATAGCTTCTTCACTCCTACTGTCCAATTTCTTCAGGGGTTTTACTACTTTTGAAAATACTTTCTGGCCAAATATTTGTAAATTTCTCAAGTCAGGTTTCCTTTTATACCAGTTTTCAGCAGGGGTGTGAGACATTCCTTTGGTTGGACTTCTGTTTGTCAGATAGGCTGCTGTTTTTACTGCTTCACCCCACAGATATTTTTCACATTTAGCATCAAAAATGAGTGCTCTGGCTTTATTCATTAATGTTAGATTTAAACGTTCACTTTTTCCATTCAATTGGGGGGTATGCGGAATGGTGAAGTCCAATGTAATCCCTTTTTCTTTACACCATGTAATGAGTAGATCATTTTTAAATTCACCACCATTGTCACACCCAATCTTACTGGCTTTTAGATTGAAATGGGCTTCTCCCTCATTTATAAATAATTTCATGCATTGAAAAACTTCTGAAGCTGTTTTTGTTTCTAGGAGATATACCTTGCAAAAATGTGTATAATCATCCAGCAGTGTGATGAAGTAGTTCTTGTTGTCATAGGTTGGAGGATCAATTGCCCCACACAGGTCTGAGTGTATAATTTCCAGGGGACGACTAGCTCTCTCTCTCACTGTTCTAAAAGGCAGTCTCACTTGTTTGGCTCTTGCACAAATACTGCAATCAACGGTCTTAAATTTATCAGCCTTGAGTGATACTGCATTGCACAGATTGTGAATCTTCATCAGCTGACTGTGACTGAGGTGGCCTAATATTCTGTGTCATTTTTCTATTTCTGTTGCCTTCTCTTCAGAAATTAAAGCATTCTTACCAGATTGCTTCATGTTTACAACATAAAGCCCATGGTCCGTTTTATTTCCTTCTATAATAACCCTGACCTTTGGTATTTCTAATTTGGCGTTCAGGATGTATACTTTCTCATCGTCAAAATACACTGTTCTATTACTTGTTGTTACACAGTTTACTGACATGAGATTTCGTTTCAAATCAGGCACAAAATATACTTCATTTATGGTACAGTTGTCCAGTTCGACTGATCCTAAACCTTTAATTGACATAAAATGTCCTTTCTTTGCTATCTTTACACTGTCTGTGTATTCTTTCATGTCTGATATAACATGTTTTTCTTTGATCATCATTTTATTACAACCACTATCTACCACCATCTCAAAGTCATTGCTTAGCCCCGGTTCATTTATTGATTCACTGTGATTGGCAAAGAAAGAAATATTACTTGTTTTTGATGGTTTCTCATTGCTGTAATAGTTATTTTTCATCGGTCTGTTCTGTATTTTATTTCTCTCTTCATGATGATCTTTGAAGAAACAGTCTTCCGATTTATGATTTAGTTTCTTGCAATATTTACAAGCTTTATTTTTTTAGGAAACATTCTTGTTCGCCATGGTGAGTTTTCTTACAAATTACGCACGGTTTCTTCTTACACTGTGTCTTAACATGTCCTCTGTGCCCACATATGAAGCATTTAACATCGCTGTTGTACTGTCTTTTAGTTTCTGCTCTGAATGATACAGGTATTTCCTCTTTTAACTGTTTAAACTTAAATTTGTCCTCTTCCAGCGACAAACGCGATATAAGATTTTCTTTTGTTTTGTCTGCTTGCGATGACGAGTCCCACTCGCTTCTAAAATGTTTGAACTTTTCGGGCAAAATTGTCATAATTTTGGAAATGAGCATTGGTTCAGAAATTTCCTCATTTAAAATTTTAAACTTAAAAACAAAATTTTTAAGTTGACTAATATTGGTATGAATGTCTTTACTCTTATCGTATTTATAATTGTAAAATTCTTGTAACATTAAGCACATCTCCTGGTCGGTGTTCTTATAGATGCGCAGAAGCGTATCATACATATCTTTTATGGTTTCACACATCAAAAGGTGTATCTTCACTGTCTTGTCCACCGTTCTTAATATTGCATGCTGAGCTGCAGCGTCCTTCCTGATCCACTTCGCTACCTTCTGTTCATCGACTCCACATGATGCGCGTAGCCACGTTCCATCCATGACATCCATCAGCTGTTTTGCTCTAAATAATATTTTAACTTCAAAGTGCCACATTGGAAAAGTATTGTTGTCTTTTAGTTTCTGGACACAGGCAATGTCTTCACTCTCGATCTTAATTGCCGACGCCATAATGTACAATTCTCTCACGTGTATTTTCTTTTTATATCTTCATTCACAGTTTTTAGTTCTCTTGTGGCTCTGGGCCCGTAACCTGTTAGATTCTTCGTTATTTCTTGTTTTTACTTGTCTTATTCTTAATTAATTAACTGGTTTTATCGTGAGAGAGAATAAATATGATATCATGTTCCATGCGTAAACAACGGAACAATAACCTTTTTTATTTATCTTTCCACTACCAAAGTAACATATGTAACCAAGTAAATGTTTACATGTCAACCTTATAATTACATACGTAAAACTGACTGAGTTTAGCCAACTTCTCTCAACAATTTGTGTTTAGCCATGTAAAATCATGCTCCTGATTTGCTAGGTTATGTGGGGCTGGATAACCAGTTTTCTCTTTTTTTTCAGAGAAACAAAAAGAGCTTGTGAACAGTGAAGAATCCACCATGTACAGTCAGGCCATCCATTATGCAAATCGAATGGTTTACCTCCTTGTACCTTTAGATGTAGGCTGCAAGACTCATAAGCAGGATTCTCATATGGATGAAGAGAGGGCGAGTAACAGCATAACCAATAGGTAATAGAGGATTTCTGTATTTCAATCCAAATGAAATTATCCAGGACAAAAATTAAATGTTGCACTATATTTTTTGTTTTCCTTATTCTTACCAGTTTTGTTTGTCAGTATGTTGGGAGTTCGGATTTGGGAAAAGAATGGAGAAAAATAATGCAGTGTTAAAGCATTGAAAACTTATATTTTCCTAGGGGGCTTGCTCCCTGACTCCCCACACTTTGCGTGCTCTGCCACCACTTATGCTAAGGAAGAAAAACAATAATTTTATGATGCTAATATTGCTTTATTTAATAATTTCTTAATACATAAATGAAGAGGAAATCTGGTTCTACACTACTGAAATTCTGTTATATTTATAAGTTCTGAACGCTCAAGACTTCCAAACCCTTTGATGGAGTCAAACAAAATTTGGCACGTGCGTTCCTTAGGACCTAGAAGTAATAATTGGCTATATGTATTAGAAAGGTCAAATGGATCCTCGGTTAACCAAGTTTTACTTCCATAAGAAAAGCATTGGATTTGATGCAGAGTTTTCTTTTCTTTTTGCTTTACTTGCTCTCTACAATATAAGCTTCAAATTTTTCGTATTGGATGAATGAAAGAATTAAGTTTTTAATTCTTTCTTTCAATTTTTGTATTCACTTTTTTCTCCTACAATTTGAGATTTGGGCTCCAAAATCCATTCCCACTGGCTACGTCACTAGCCAAGGGTTTATATCACTGTGTTTTCAGCCTGTAGTGTACTGATAGTGTCTTTCTCATTGCTAGTGTTGCTGAAAGTGATAGTGCTGCTGATGCTGAGTCTGGCTTTGAAGAGCAAGATCCTGGTGAGGCGGGCTCAGCTGTTATAAGAATGGTGTCAAGATTTGTGGACAAAGTGTGTACAGAAGGCAGTGTTAGTGCAGAACACGTTCGTTGCCTGCACCAAATGGTTCCTGGTGTTGTTCACATGCATATTGAAACACTGGAGGCGGTGCATAGGGAATCCAAGAGGCTGCCACCTATACAGAAGGTAAGGATGAAAAGGGAGTTGCTCTTAGCTGGAAACTTGTCAAGATGAGAATATATAGTGCAGAAAGGGTACCTCTTGATAGGATATACAAAATGTCTTTACTACTGAAAATTGGAACTAACCTAGAACTAATTGTGGGTTCATAAACATAAGAAATTGTAAGTATGGATTTGGATTTGTATTATATACTACTTGTTAATGAAAAGGAACTAAGGTTCATAATCTGGTGAAAAACAGGATTCCAGATTTGAGATTTAATAAGAAAATATTTTCTCATATGTATTAGGTTTATTTTTTATGAAATTTTGGTGTTGACCTATCTATAGTTGTAAGGAGATAAGGGCTGGGAAAGTAGCTCACTTGCTAGCTTTGAGTGAGAGAACTCAGTTGATCATTTCTTTTTCAGCCAAAGATATTAACACCGAATATGCTTCCTGGTGAAGAGTTGGTGATGGAAGGATTAAGGGTGTACTTACTTCCTGATGGAAGAGAAGAATGGACTGGTGGTGCTGTTGGAGCATTACTTCCTGCTGAAGGTGCATTGTTCCTAAGCAATTACAGAATCATCTTCAAGGGCACACCTTGTGATCCATTTGGTAAGATCTGAAATAATCTCATTTCCTTTTAGACGTTCCTCATCCCTGTTTTGTCATAAACTATTATCTAAGCTTCTAGGGTTCACCATTAATTTTTCACTTGTCTATGTATTTGAGTTCTTTTGTCAGAGAGACCACAGCGTGTCAAAAATGAAATTTCCTAATTTTTAGTCTTTATGTTTTATTCTACTTTCTGGATTACTGTTGCTGCATTATTTAAAATTTGTTTTTATATATGTACATATTGTTTTATAATCTCTATTTCTGGTTAAAAATATATTTTGACTTAATGATAAATATTTTGATTTAATGTGGAAAAAATGCATCTTACTTAAATATTTTAGCCCCTCTTGCATCTAAAATACCCAGTTTTATAATTGGGCAATACAGTAAAACCTCGTTAATTCGAAATTCAAGGGTCCAAAAAAATTGGACTTCGAATTATCTGGGTTCAAACTAAACATACTTTCCGAAAATTAACGAAAAAGATCGTGTATTTTCCGAGTTAATCACCGTACTGCTATATTTTTTTATTAAAAGGCAAAGAACAAACACTAAAATGAGGAGTTCATGGGTGAAATTCTTCACGTTTATCAGATTCAAGGTAAAGTTGGGGAAGTATGCACTTTCAGATGCGATCACATCAAAAATAAAAACAAAATTAATGATTTCGGGCATGTGTCCAGTAATATTACATTAGGTGTATTTTCCAGATCACCAAAATTTTTGTCGTAGACCTTTAAATTTACCGGCCTGCTCTCAGCCCATTTCCCCCAAGACTTTTCTATGATGAAGAACTGCTGCATCATCATCCTTGCCTGCCGGAAGTCCCTTATCAGTTACGACTGCGAACCAAACTGCGAATATTTCACTCATCGCTTCCCCACGCCCTCTTTTCAGGTGACTTCCACTAGTGGAGGGGCTTGGGAAACGGAAGAGATGGGTAGGGGTGGAGTATCACGTCAAGGTCGACGATGAAACCAGAATCTCTAGCCCTCCATAAGAAGCTCAAGGGAACCCGAGAAAAAAATCGCTGACGCAGTGTCGGATAGACACCACCCAGATGTAGTCCCTATATAAATTTGATTGTTTCAGGCTTGACTTCGTGGAAGTGATAGAAATCCATTTTGAATAAAAAAGTTTTTTTTATTCAAAATGGATACATAGTCCCTATATCTTCAGCCTTCCTTACCTCATGATTCACATTTGAGTTTGGGGAGATGGGACAAGAGTAGATGGGAAAAGCGTAAACAAAGCTGAGAACCATGATTCGTCAGCAATATGGGGCAAACAAAAGAATCTGGGGAGCACGCGAAGAGAGATGGGAGGAGCGGCTACCAAACGATGAAAGTGCTCATGCAGGGAAAATGGTTAAAGGATATCGCACCATCCGAAAAATACTACTCCACCATGCCTGGCGATCCTACAGTCATCACTTGGGGAAGGGAGGCTCAGTAGGAAGAGAGGAGAAGGCATTAGTCATGGCTAGGGACATGCAAAACTCGCAAATACGATATGGTGAATTTTTATGCGAATTCTAGGGGTTTTCTGCGAAAATGCGAACTTCGTATATTATCGCGAATTTTAACATTTCAATCGCGAATTTCAGATTTTCAACGTGAATTCCCTCATTTTGGCGGTCTCTGTCATTTAAGTTGCGACTGTAAACATTTAGTTAAGCAGTACATATTTGGAAATGGTCTTTCCGGTACAAATTTATTTAGAAATGTTACTCGGATATAATATTCTTCAATCAAGTTTTGTGAATTTGAACAAAAGGAGTAAAAAATGCATGCCAAAATTTTGCTATACAGGCAGTCCCCGAGTTACGTAAGCCTCGAATTAGGCCGGGTGCTCACGAGCAGTTAAGTACGCCGTGTCAACACTGCGTTTAAGCCACATCAGTTGTCACGGCAGTGCACACGGCAGTCCGTAGTGCGTTGACGCAGACTGGAAGCAATACAGTTCCGTGCCAGGGATGACCAAGGATGGATGTGTATGCAAGACAACATAGTTTTCCTACGAATATTATTCAAAGGACGAAAAAGGAAGTATTGGGTTCATCCTTTAGTCAGCTCACGACTTCTGAAAGGAGTGTTCGCAGCTATGTTTACAGATTTAAGAAAAGATGAAACCAAACTCTTCACCTCCTCGATGAACAATTCGACATCGAATGCGTTTTCAGCGGTGTCCATCGCTGGTTCAAAATCACATGTGCACTGCCTGATGCTCTCTCATACGCTGCTTCACCGCAAAACTCGTCCCTGACATTTTGTTGCAGCAGTGGTTGGCAGTCGAAATTCAACCGCCGAGTAGACGCAGGGGCCGTTTCACTGTTCTCCTAGTTTCTCGTGTGTTTTTCTTCACTCTTTCGACTGTAGAAGCTAAACGTTTACATTAAATCACTTTTCAATGGTAAAACGATATATAACACGAGTCTATGGAGCTCTGGCGGAATTTCATACAAATGCTTAAAGTTCAGTATTCTACCTTTTTTTGCGCCGATAGTAACTAACCATCGAAGTGCGCTGACCCGGTGAATCGTTTCGAAATAAACGATATGTTGGGGCGTCATGGGATGGAATTCAACTTCGAATTACATATTAAGCGTATTTCGAATTATTCGTACCATAAAGTACGCAATTTCCTATTCTGTTTGCTGGGGACTGCTCACAACTTCGAATTAATCGATATTTCGAATTAAGAGGGTTCGAACTAATGGGGGTGTACTGTATAAGGGCCCACTACCTGATACTCCCTTGTCTGCATTAGATGGGGAGAATTTCCACCTTATTTTTCACTCACTAAGTGGTAGCAAAAAAACAGAGCTGCTACATTTTAATTAATATAACTATTGTTATATATCCATCCCCCTGTGAATTCATTTTCCTGGGGTGGGGGCATTGCTAGATATGATAATGTTACTTTTCACAAGGGAAATGGTTGTAGGCTTTATCTTGTGGAATTTATCCATTACGGAAAAATTTAATAACTTTGTTAACTCCACTAATTATTAAGATGACACCAAGTGTTGAAACCGGGGTCGTGGTAATAATTAATTAGTGGTGTTAACAATGTTATTCAATTTTTCCGTAATGTTACTTTTATTCATTGTCAGGAAATTTGTAGTAAAAAGCTTGTTGTGGCTTCTTAATTTTTTTTTCAAATGCTCTTCTTACAGCATGTGAACAAGTAGTTGTCCGAGCATTTCCAGTGTCATCTTTGACCAAGGAGAAGCGAATACCAATTCAATACTTGTCTCATCTGGACCAGTATCTACAAGAAGGATTGCAACTTCGGTCATGCACATTCCAGGTAATTATTTAATTACACTTATTATATATTTTGCTAGCTGTATGTTTGCATTCAAAATAAGGTGCATGTAGAGCAACATATGTAACGCCGGGAAATATATAATGATGTCATTTTCATTCAGTAGTATTGCAAGCTAATATGTATGACCAGGGACGGATGTAGGCTCTCCGGCACCTGGGGCAAGAATGTAATTTTGCACCCCACCCCTCATTCCAGTTTATCGCTGCTTTTTATTATTATTACTACTAATTAGGGGTGTGCAGGTACCCGAAATGTCGGGTCGGGTATTTAGTGTCCGATCCGAACACTCGATCATCTCCCGAAAAATTCGGGTCGGGTCTGGTATTTAGTGTCCAATCCGAACACTCGATCGTCTCCCGAAAAATTCGGATCGGGTATTTGGCGCTCGAATTTGAATTTAATCGACTGATCCATGGACCCGCACAGACACCTAATGTACGTACCACCGTGGCAACCTTACGCGCATTTACACTACTAACGTAGCGACCGTGGTTCGTACTGTTGTAGGCGCTAACCACTGTAAGAACGCGCGTTGGTTACCAATAGAGTAGTAGTTCTTAACGTTGCTACTAAACAGTGGTCAGGCACTGGTGTCGCGAGCAGAAACCAGAAATGATTAAGGACGATAACCAAAAAAATCAATCAAAATAGTGAAGCATACGGTGCTACTTTGATGTATATATGACATTTTAACACTTTTTATAGGAATTTAAAATCACATTACACTCATTTTTGCTTATTTACAAAAATAATACTTCGCCCTTCTCCATTTTGATTGCCTTATTTGATTATCGTACTTCTTCTGTTCCGAATTCCACCATCTACACGAGCGCTGACAACTGTTAAGTGGTAGCATCCGGAACTACTTGTCCATCATTAACCAAAGCACATTCACACAGTTTTTAGTGCCTACAACGGTAAGGACGAAGGTCGTTAGGTTAGTTGGTTTGCTGAGTGAAGGGGGCACTACTAGATCGCGGCACTTGCAAAGAAGCCGAAGTTTCTAAGCAATGAAAACACTATCAGTGCTTTTCATTTGAGTACGGTGATAGCCGATTATCAGACGCAGGTGCCGTCGTTCGCCGGCTCACCTCGGAACAGAGAGCCACCAACAGCCGGCGATTCAGCTAAATCGAATGCACCATGGCGTGGCAATCGCCGTCTATCGCCGCAAATCGAAAACACCCAAAATGAAACATTGGTCGATTTATCGATTTGAAAAAATAGATTATCGACTGTCGATCTTCCGGTAGGCCTGTCAGTCAGTGAATCCACTTACTCTCTTTAAGTGATATTTACCGATTTTATTTTTTGACAATTTCATCTCTATTTTCGTGACGTGTGAGAATGATACAAGCTGGCCTAGGTGTAGGACGTGGGGATAGCGATGTTGACGGCAATTTGACAGATGGCAATGACGAATCACGGTCACGCAGAAATCCGCCATGGTGGAATAGTAAGGCAGCTATCCGGGTGCACTTCGTCCAGTTGCTGAATTTGCACGCAACGTGCAATTACTGCAATGCAGTACTAAAAAACCTATAATTTTACTTTCATGTCTCATTTGAAATTTTTTTCATAAGGTATAGCCTATTAATATTTGTTATAAATATGTTACTTCTTCATTCATGAAAATTGACAATATTAAATTCCAAGTGATCATTGATTTCAATGGCAAGCGTAAAATAAAACATTTGACTAACTTACTGATCTAGAGTGGTGGAACTAAAAAATATGAAAGTAAGGATTTGCTTTATAAATCCACAAGAGCTAAAGATCACATTATCTTGTTCACAGGTGTGTTCCAGCTAACCGGCCGATCCTAGTTATATTTTATTGTGAAAAAGCACAAACTGGGTGTAATTTTGCTTTGGAACCTTTTGGGTTGCACTACTTTGTGCTAAAACAATGATGTTCCCACTTTCAGGTCTTTACAAGGCAAACATTTACTGTAATTTTTGTCTTGCCATCGAAACATCCATTTTCCTTAATAATCCAGCACCCACGAATGTGAATACCTCTACTACCCGAACCCGAAAATTACCCGATGCCCGCAGATATTTCACTACTCGAATCCGAACCAGACCCGGAATGAAAAAGTGCTACCCGCACACCCCTACTACTAATATAACATTATTTATGCTGTGGCTTACACAGATTGGTTTAGCTCATTTGTTTATCTCTCCAAAATCCATAATAATTTTTATAATTATTCTAATGCTTCTGCCCATTTTGGTGCCCCCTTACCTCTGCGCCCGGGGCAGCTTGCCCCCCCTGCTCCCCTCCTAGATCCGTCACTGTGTATGACTGAAGTTTTTTTACATTGAAGAAGTTTTAAAATCGTTGGGTTATTTGTAATATTCTTGCCAACATTCATAATGTTCCTCTCTTACTCTCTTTTATGTGTAGCTGGTGAAGTTGGCATTTGATGAAGAAGTGACCTCTGAAAATATTGAGTTGTTACGCAAAATGATCCACAGATTAAGGAATCCCCCTCATGTTTATCACCACTTTGCGTTCACCGGTCAGGTTGTTGTTCCTCAAACCCCTCTCCACAAAGGGAAAGAGAAGAATGCTACGCTCAAGTAAGTTTCTGCTTTAATATTAGAAGGTCTTTTAATCTACTAGGGTGGCCACTACTCTGTGAATCAGCCTTGAATTTTGAAATTCGTGAAATAGCTGTGAATTTTGTGTTTAAACCTTTAATTAGGGTAATTGTGGGCCCTCAATCACTTAATTGAATTTTGAGATGTTTCAAAAGTTATTTCGATTTCGTTCTGGTAACGAGTCTTGGTGGTATATTGTGAATGTTATCCTATATGCTGTTTCCAACCCTTTAATTCTCCTTGTGTCGACTTCATATTTCCTCAGCAGTGATCTCTTATCGAAACTTGGATGTCGCAAAATGCCTCCTGGAAATGATGTTACATTTTATATTATATAAATTATAAAAACCGTGAATAACCTTGAATCCGACTTCATTGAATGGATCGCCACCCTTTCTATTTATATTTATCTATGTACAGTGATGCCTCATTTAGCGCAACCTCAGTTAGTGCAAATTTGTCTTCCAGTGGAACTTTCCCCATGCCACCCACCCGAATCCCTTTACTTTTCCCCCCTCCCTCGAGGCGAACTAGTCACAAGTACCAGCAAAGTTGGTCTCACTTGAAGGGACTTGACATTATTACGTAAGATTATTTTGCTCTGGAAGGCCGCATTGTTTACCTTCTATACTCAACTCATGCTACTCGAGAATCTGTAGTTTAGTCGTACATAATTTACATCTATGCTTTTTCATAATGCATTGTATTTATTATGCGGCTGGAGATGTGGTGAATGGTCGAGGTCTAGATTTTGAAAACCACATTTATTCCAGGGGTTTTGCCAAGAAAACTTTGCTCAAAACTGCCAGAAAAGCAGGATTCAAACAGAAAGCAACATCCAAGAGGCAGAAGTATGTTTTGCCTAATATGTCAAGTAACAGCAATAAGTACTTGACATCCCCTGGAAGGATGAGTCTACCTCCGACGGACCCTGTGGATTATGGGAATGAGGATGATGTCTCTAGTAAGTGTTTCTTGATGGTTTTAATGTATTGCACCTAATTTTTTCACTTGCTGCTTTATAGTGTCTTCAATGATAATAAATTTAAGCCCCTGTGTGATTGTTGGTGTCAACCCATTTGATCAGTTATGTCACTCCATTTTAAATTTTGCAACAAATTCAGAAAATCAAAGGCACATTAGGCAGTCAAGTGATGGCAGTTACACAGAAGATCCTTGTCAACAGGAGATTCCATTAGCTACTGTCTCCTTACTGGGGAGTAAGGCATTCTTTGCAAGCGAACCCAGATTGTGGTTGCTAACCTTAGTCACCAACTTGAAAGTTCTTTTTGTTATTCACCTCAAGTGACGTGCTCTCCATTGCTATTGATGCATCATTAATTGGGTGACTTTCATGCTAATTTCCCGTGAAATTTAGTAGAATTTGGAATTTTTGCACTTAAGTGCTCTTGCGGGTGAATCTGTCAATGTAATACTGTGGCATGTCTCTGTATCCTCAAAAGTTGTCAAAAGGGCAAAAAACTCATTGTGTTCAAAGTTTGGCTTTAACTGTGTGGAGATGGCACTTAGCACATGCCTTGGACTGCTTCATAACATTGTATGTATGTCCAGCAGTCTTGAACATCTTGTTCCTTTGAAGCCCTAAAAAAATCCAGCGGGGAGAGGTATGCCAAGTTTAACTGGCTAAAGCATTTATGCAATATCAAGGGCTCCAGGTTCGAGCCTCGGTCAAGGCGAATGATTTTTGCTCTGAAAATTTTGCACCTTTGTGTGCTTGCAGGTGATTCCATAATTTAGGTATTACCTTGGCTAGTCCTGGTTTCCTAAAAAATTATCAGCATTCTTTGTTTTGCCATTGTTTGGATCATAAACATTGCTGCTTGATATGCTGCTGACAGATCTAAGGCTTTCCTGGTGTATAGTGCTGTTGAAGGTTGTTCTGGCTTCCCACCAGGTTAAACTCTCCATCTCTGCTGACTTTTCGATGTATGTGTCGTCAATCGTCATCAGGGCATGTCGTGCAATGCAGTTTGTCTGCAATTAATTTGCTTAGCTCCAGGTCAGTTGTCATGCGATTGATCCGCTGAGGAGAATCTGAGAGGCCAGAGAAAAAAGGCAGGACACAGCGGACCAATCGCACAACACCTGACCTGGAGCCAAGCGAATTAATTCCAGACCAACTACATTGTACGAAATGCCCTAATGACGATGGATGACACATACATTGAAACGTCAGCAGAGATGGAGAGTTCAACCTGGTGGGAAGCCTGAACAACCTTCAATAATGCTGCTGACACTTTCCCACCCTCTCTGGTTAAGTTCAATTATGTTGGCAGCATTTCCAGCCATATATATGTACTCTTCTCTCCCATCTGCTCTTTTCCCAGCCCCCTTCAATACATGCCCTCCCCTCCTTGATATCGTCGTTCAAATACCAACATGATTTGCAACCTCTGCACTACCATCTCATAAGCACCTTTCTGTTCACATTGTATAGTTTATTCTTCAGTGATTTAAGATATAGTATTTAAAGTGTAAAAAAAACATTGTGATAGGTAAAATGGGTGATATAATGTGAAAATACAGGTTCAATAATTGTCATGCTTGAGTAATATTCAGTGAAAAAAATTCCTTTGAATCAGTAATCCTGGTTAACATAGTGGTGTGTACATTCACCTAGCTTATGTTAGGTCAATGGTCTGTTAGTGTAAGCTTTTTACACCCATACTTGCATTTAACAGCTATTTTAATTTGTGCTTGGTGAAATTGATGTATTGGTAATTGGTTCTTGGGCTCACTCCTAGTGTTAATTTCTAATAATCACAGTAAACATAGTTTTAAATTGGAGCAAAAGTATTACTGCTTGAACCAAAATTGCACTGCTTTCAATGTTTAATGCGTATATTCATTTATCATCTTATTCTTTCTGCTGCTTCAGGAGAAAACCGTAAGTATAAGTTGCTGTCAGAAATAATATTTTCACTTACAGAAATTTTAAAAAGTGTTATGGAATCTGCTCAATACTGTGCTAGCTTAAATGGATAAATGCACCGTTAGCTTGTGTATTATAGACTGAAGGGAAAAGCATGCACCTTTTTCAAATTTAATTATGTACTGTCTTATATTTTGAAAGCATTGTCTATTATGTATTTGTCATTTGCATATTACATATACAGCAAGTCCTCGACTTAAGCGGTTAATTGGTCCCAAAAATTTCTGCGTAAGTCGAAACAGAACAACTTGCCTATCCATTTGTGAACCATTAGCTGTGCCAGTTTTATTGCGATTGGCAGCAATCTGTGACGATTACAGAAAATGTCATCTTTTGAGAGGCCCTTAAGTTAACATAATATGAAAATTCCGAGAGTAACACAAATCCAATCTTTATTTCACTGGATATTTAAATTTAAAATAAGTATAATTACACAAAACATGAACAAATTGAAAATTTGTTAAAATTATCATACTCATGTGAATGCCTGTTCATAATTGGAAAAAGTTCTTAATAAATACATATGTATGCTCTTTAATTCGACTTTTATCATGTACAATTTTTCTAACTGTTGACTCATTCATCCCATAAGCATGTGCAATTTCAACAAACTTTTCATCTTTGTCATGTCTCTTAATAATTTCCTGTTTTGTTTCCAAAAGTCTGGTACTGAATCAATACATTCAGTATATAATATATGAACCTACAGGTTACATACCGCGCATTACGTGGACGCCATAAGTGCATTCTGCCATTGCAGTTACTGCTAAACGTTTTCTCGTCCCAAAATTCTTGCGGACTGTTGAAGAACTTTTCTGTGAACTGCAGTCTTGTCAGTTTATGTTGTCCCGATAACGGTGGCTTTTGGGTAGGCTGATGGCATTTTAGTCCCGCCTCATGGAGGCGCCATCTTTTTTTTCTGTGAACCATGATTTTCAAAAAGAAATATTTCCGTATGAATACACAAAACTATTAAAAAGATTGAAGATATGGGTGACGTCCATTTCGGTCATCCATATATAATGATTATTAATCGTCAGATAATTTAGGGCGAAAGAGCTGATATGCCTATTATTTACACCTGGTCCTTATAGCTTACCTTGGTTCAAACACCCACTGGAAGGAAAGCGTTCGTACTTTAAAACACCTTACTCACATTTTTACGTGACCAAGTACTAGAAGTTTGAAATTAAAGATTATCAATTGAATTACATTCATTTTTCAAACTCTAGGGTTTATCAAAATGATCGCAACTACGAATGCATTTGGTTAGAGGGGATTTTAGATAATATGAGCAGGTATTTAACTCACTGGAGATTTTATGGTAATTCACTGCAAGGCCACAAAGATGCAACCACTGCCACTTCCAACGCTATTTTTCTCTCAGTGAATGAAATCTGAAAAGAAATAAATGTGGTAACGTAGATAGAGTCATCATTTTTACAGGTTAAGTCGTAAATAAAAAAATCTGTTTTAACTCATTCTTTTGTCAACTGTATAAATTGTGTTGATATTAAGAATGCATGTTTTATCTACAAGATGAAAAAAATAGCCTTACTTCGGATTCGAACCCTACCAGAACCGTACCTTAACTTCCGCGCATGGAATTAACCAACTCGGCTACGGAGCCGCTTCCTAGTGAGGCACACACAGTGAGTCCAAATTTGAATCTAGGGAGAGGAAAAACCTCGCGACGGAGACCGAAAGAAAAGACTCCGATCGGCCCGACGTGTGCGTGGACGTGAGTTTCCTCAGTTCATTCCTTCCGCTAGGTCTTTTGCCCTCAGAGTTTATTTGACTCTAATTTTGCTATCCCTGTCGCATCCACGTCCGTCCTGGCCGGCTCTCGGTGATGTAAAGGCAAAGGCCACAGCTAGCTTCGTGTGCCAACCCTCCAAGTTTTTTCCCACCTGGCCCCATTCAATAAAATCAGTAAAATGGGGCGTGTGAGTGTCTACATTTCAGTGGAAACGTTAGTACACTCCCCATACTGAGGACTGGCGAACTTATCCCGTGCTTATCACGCCGTGGTAGTAGAGTGGGTGTTCTGAACGCCTGCAGTTTGGCATCAACTCTAGCGTGCATGACAATTAGTCGCGGGTCGTCACCCGGTGTATCTGTCGCGGCAACAGAAACGTGGAGAAAATGCAAGCATGTCACCGGCCTAACTTAACATCCGCGTAACTCCGGATCCGCGTAACTCGGATTCGTGTAAGTCGAGTACTAAATGTATGCTGATTATGTGGTATAATTTTTTTGTAACCATGTGGCTAGTTCTACTTTTACTCTGGAAGAGTATTTATTTCTTGTTTCTAGAACTGTGTGTTGTTCATGGGGTTGAAAATATTGAAAAAGTAATTCTTTTGTGAAAATCTTTTGCTAAAAAAATAAAATTTTGCTTAGTGTAAACTTAATTAGGTGATTGATTCCATCAGTGGCTAATTATCTTAAAAACTCATTCATCATCATCACATATTCAAATGTTCACTCTTAGTTAATGTTTTAACATTCCAATTGATGTTTCATAGTCAGTCTTGCGTTTTCAAAATTCATTATTTTTTTGTAACTCCTCAATTTTGCTTTCACATGTATCGTAATGGGCTCAATATGCATAGAAACATATCTCAGTTCTTCCATCATTTGCATGCTACTGCATGGAAATCTTGAAATGCATCACCTGTATTTAAGAATCAATGGCCAAAATTTATAGGAATGCTCTAGGTTCTTCTTTCAATCATTGGATCATCAGTAGAAGTAGACAATAGATTTTATATTCAAAGAGTGCATGGCTTACCAAAGAAATCCGTATAACTTGATGGAGCAACTTTGTTATCACTTAATGAGCTGTTTAATATATGTGTACAGTAAAACCTCTACTTAACGAAATTCAAGGGACCGATAATTTCCATTCCATTCGTCGGATGTGTTTTGCACGTTGCATCACTCCAGGGGCAACGTAAATAATCCCTCTTGTACCTTGAATTTCAGGGAATGTGGTTTGCAGGACTCAATTAAAGGTAAAATTTCCACAGAGGATCGCATACTTTTATCCTTACTGCTCCGTTCCTTAAAAAAAACAATGGAATAACAATGAGCAGGGGGGTTATTACGTAACTCATAAGGACGGCGTTATGGGGTGAAAGTCTTTATCATAACTACCCCCAGTGATCATACCGACTTGAGCGATTACGGAACTCATAAGGCCGTCTTTATGGAGTGAAAAGTCTTTATCATAACGACCCAAAATAAAGCCAGCTCAAGAGGGGTCCTTATGAAGATAAAGACCCAAGATGGCGTATTTGCGCAAAGGTTAACTCTGCGAACTCGCGAGATATATAATAATTATCAAAGCCTATGTGAAGAACAACATTAAAAGTAACAAACGTTCACACTTAGAAAAGTTGCGAAATGTTTTTAAAACATTTCAGAGTTTTAAATCAAATGCATTGTCAAGACTTGGGAGTACATCTGATGACGGTTCAATTCTGAGGACTCACGAAGTATATTAATGTTAATAATCAAAGGCTATGCGAAGAATAATATGACAAAAAGTATGATTTTACAATTAGGTGATTTGCTAAATGTTTTAAAAATATTTCCGAGTTTCAAAGCTATTGAATTGCTGAGTCCGGGAGCATTTCTGAAGGGTCAGCATACGGCTGAGCTTTGGCATACAAGTTAGTGTAGATTTGATTGATACTACTCGTATTTCATGCAATAGAAGGTTATACGAAGAGGCAAATACAGATATGTCATCGTATTCTAGAGTGTAATTATCCCTGCCGCTCATGTCACCCCGGAAAGATTTGCGTTTATAGTTTCTCATTTCAAATACGCGTCACTGTCACTTTTTCAAACCCACATCACAGTCTAAACTACTTTGTTTAGACTGTGCCCACATTCCTCAATTTTAAACTATCTGGGGAGTTAATTACACGTTAAAAAAATATAAAAACTGTTTATGCATACGCATACAAACGCTTGAAATGCTCTTTTCACAATTTTCTGTGCGGTGACAATCAAAAGACACCTTTGAAGGCAGCAACTTTAAGACACTCTTCGATCGTTTTCTCGATACTACTCGTATTTCATGCAATAGAAGGTTATATGAAGAGGCAAATACAGATATGTCATCGTATTCTATAGTGTAATTATCCCTGCCGCTCATGTCACCCCTGAAAGATGTGCGTTTATAGTTTCTATTTTAAAAAATACGTGTCACTGTCACTTTCAAACCCTCATTCCTCAAATGTAAACTCTGCGGACAGATAATTACACGTTCTAGAAATATAAAAACTGTTGGTGCTTACTCCTTAAACGCTTAATATGCTCTTTACACTATTTTCTGTACAGTGACAATCAAAAGACACTTTTGCAAGCAGTAAGTCTAATAACTTTTAGACACTCTTCGATCGTTTTCGCACACGATTATCACGCAAATGCACATAAATTCACCAGTCCCACACACACTTTGCACCGTTTTAAAAACAAACCCTGTGCACATTGTGTAAACTCATTCTTTCTGCACATTAGTCGAAAGAATACTCTTTATTTTTCGACTGCACGAAGCATACACCCGGAACGGTTTTCTCACTCTTTATTTCCATCAGTGTAACTCACTAAAGATGCGATTACGTAATATAAAGATAATTCAAAGCTTCTTTCAGGAAATAATGACTTAATAACATAATCAACCTTCATCATTAAAATCAAGAATGTTTGTTTACATTCCTGGCGAGGACCGTCGCTAAACGATACTCATTTTTTTCATGTTTACTTTTGCTCGCTCATGCATTTGGTCCACCGTTCCACACATGAACGTCAAGCATTTCATTGGTCGATACATATTCCGAGAGAGTTGCACAGACTTGAACGAAGAATTTGTCATAACACTGTCTTTATGGGCATAACGACCCTCTTCAACACTTCTACCTTGAGTTCCGTAATCGCTAGGGTAGATATATTCAGGCCAGGACAGTCGGTGTTTAACGACGTCTTTATTTAACGTCGCGAGTTCCGTAATAACCCCCCAGGTATTTCAGCAAGTCCTGCTAATTATACCATTTACTGCGATTTTTAAAGGCCCGGTATATGATTGGTGTGAACATTAAACTTTAACTGTGAAATGTTTTCGTGTTAATGCCATCCTGTTACGATCGCCGTCAGCTGGAATGTGTGTCAGTAACCTTTGGTCGCCTTCATTCATCTTTGTTTGGATGCAGATGTTTACATGCAGCCGAGTGCCAACATCTGTTGATTTGTTTACTATCTACAAAAGAGTGAGAACATGGAAGAGTATTATCAGCTCATAATTGTGGTGATAATGGTAGTAATGGGTAAGAACCTGTGTATTCAGCTCGAGGGTGAAGTACGCGTTGATGCCAATCGTAAACTGGTCTTAACTTCCCGCCCATTGCATCACAATTATGCTAGAATTGACGATAGTAGTTTCTTATGCCGTCACTTTCAAGAACTCTTAACTCTATACAGTCACATCTGCGATGCATTTAAGGTTTTAGAGAACTGCTTCGTAAATACAGCACCATATATGTTGGCTTTTGTCCCGTCAGCTTACACATTTTTTCGAGAAATTTTTTCAAGATGGCGGCGAGCAAAAAAAAAGCAATTCTCAGATTTGAGACATTCAAATTCCAAAAAATAATGTTATTACAGTTATAAAAATATATAGGAATGTGTACTATGTAAATGACTAATGAATGGAATTTCATTGCATTAGGTATGTTTCAGGTATGCTATAGAAATGTTCGAACCCGCGATGAGAAAGTTAACATTTGACATTTTATATATCAAGCATGGATATCAATTTTTGCAAAAGTATGGGGAATAAATTACAAATTTACCTTGTAAATAAGTAGATAAATCACCAGACATAATAATTGTCACTTAAGGCAAAACCAGGTTTCACTCGCAAAATTGAAATTATTAATTCAAGTATTCTACCAGCTAATTGGTAGGTTCTTGGACAGTCTCAATTCTGCATCCCAATCTCACGAAAATGAATCGCAGTTACACTCGAGAGCAACCAGGTTTCACTCGCAAAGATTGAAATTATAGGCTCATGATGATGAAATGCAGTAAAACTCGAGAACGCCGACCAAATCACTAACCACACCGCTAACAAATCACTCAAATCACTTACTCAAATTACCGGAAATGTGATTGACTGGATAAACAAACAAGAAGGAGGTTTCTGATTGGCTTGTTTTTACAGAGTCTTTGATTGGTCCTTTTCACTTTCAAAACCGCAAAAACCTCCCAAAATATTCAAAATTAACCTTTATTTAAAAAAATACCTTATGAAGAAGTAAATATTACAGTACAGAGCTAATCTTTCTTTTCGTTTATCTGGAGTTTTCGTAAAGCAGGAGTTCGTTCATTAGAGGTATTTACCAATGCATTTAAATAGGAATTTGGTGGGACTAATAGCATTTGTTCGTTCATCGGAGTTCTTCGTTTAGTGGGAGTTTGTAAGGTAGAGGTTTTACTGTACATACTTACCATCACACCACTTCCTTTTGGGGTAGGCAAAGTCTAAGAAGTTAATTTCTTGGTAATAGGCCTGTAAATTGACTCTGCTTAAATAATTTCCTCAATGCTGGTCTTTCCTGCCTTCTTTTGTTTCAGTGACACTCATGCATTGATTTAAGATTTATTCGCCATCGAACAAATAACACATTTGTATGGGCTTCATCTAGTAAAAAGACATAGCAAATTGAATACAGAAATAGGACAGATTACATTAAAAAATTATTTAAAATTTTTTCTCAGCATTACAGGTGTAACAAATTGAATATGTATAGGATTATGACATAAGTACAAGATTTGCAATACAAGGCAAGATTTACATTACAGATTTCACTGACTTGTTTCTTTCTGCATTTTCTTGGATGCTGAAAAAGGAGTTATGTTCAAAGAAGTCTTTTTACATTTTTTTTTAATTTTCTTGTAAAAAACTTTTTTAATCCATAACTCCATTCTTTAATAATAATGAAGTTCATTGAAAAGTATGTTTCCAGCAAATTCAGTAGTATTTTGAAGGGTTGATACTTGGCTATGGTCATTATAGAGATTTATGCACACCCTCATTCATTGCTTTATACACATCCTTCTTTTCTTAAGACTCCTAATATTCCTTCTCTTAAGAGTATTGCCCAGCACATTCACCCTTGACCTTATGTGTCTACCCCTTCCACTCACACCATTCACTCCTCTGTCATGAATCTGTTTTGTTATTCAAACATCCATTTTCTTGACAAGGCCAAACCAGCGAAACACTCCTCTCACACATCTCCAATGCCAGAGCATCCATTCCACATTATTTCATCACCCACTCATTCCTAACTCAATTCCCTCTGCTTTGATGGCAAGCACTTCCCCATTCCCATTGCATTTAGCCTACTGTTGAAGGAAAGAGGACTAATTGTATTGTCAACACTCCCGTTAGCCTTCTCCCTCTCGTACTCCAATTGAAGGGGGTACCACCATTCAATGCTGTCACCAAATAATAATGCTGAAACTCTAATTAGGACTTGATTTGTTGGAACTTCCGATACACGGGACCTCTCCAGGTCCGGCCGCCTCTGCGGAACTTCTCGCACTCTCTGTCCCTCCGCGTTTTACTTCGCGTCGTTACACCTCTCGCTCTCCCAACGAAGTTCCTTACGCCCTCATTTGGGGGTGGCACCTCCCTGGGCGGCAGAGCCGCCTGGCTCTGTAACACTACTCTAATGCATATCATGACAGACCCTAGTTTCGCTGCAATACAATAAAGTGGGAAGGAGCTCACTTATGTACCCTGCAAATTTTGCTTCCCTAGACAAACATCCATTCCTTTAAATACTTCATATACTACCTATGACTTTCCTTCCAGTGTTTGCCTTCCTTTTAATCTCTTCATCTATCCTCCCATCTTTTGCAAAAATTCGGCCATGGTGAACTAATTTGTCCTCTTGCTCAAATATTTCACCATTCATACTCATCGCATGGCTTTCTTCCCATTCTCAAAAACCCATCTCTTTGTACTTTGATGCATTTACCCTCAATTCCATTCTCTTTGTTGATTCACAAATATTATCCAGGGGCCTCTGCAATTCCTGTGAGCTTTCAGGGTGGGTTTGCACTGGCAATTTACTTCTTCAATTTCATCTGCAAGGTGTATGCTTTGATGCTTTCCCGGCAAGTTATTGAAGTGAAATTCTCTTGGGATTCTGACGGGGTCAGGATCTCCATGATGTTGTCATCAACAGCCCTGAGGATGATGGAAAAGTCTTTCGTCGAAACATCGGTGGAGATGGAGAACCTGACCCTGTTGGAAGCCCAAGAGAATTTCACTTTCTCCGCAAGAGCTTGTGAAGGATTTTACTCTGATGAAAATTTTTTCTCGAGTTAGTGAAGAGCAAGATTGGTTGCTGTTTATAATGGCAACATTGCATTTCTACAAGCAGACTTGCAGAGCAGTGTACACCTGCAATTTATGTCGAAAATCACTTAATGTGAGTAGCTGGCACTATAAACTTGCCAGTTTCAACCAACCTTCAGACAGCAACACAACATCAATGACACAGAGTAGTACTAGCATATATACAACCAACCATTACACTGACATTAGCATCTCTCACACATCCTTAGAAACATGGAACAGCCAAGATGACACTACACATCCTTGTTTTATGCCCTGGCATTTGCTGGTGGTGATATGGTTAATTTCACAGTTGTGGGACGGAGGCAAGCAGAGGTTTCTTTGTGGTGGGCATATTTCAGATGCTATAATAAAATTTTGCTAATTGTATATGTTCTGGATGAGACTTGAATGACCTCATAATTAAATATTATCCGTCTCCTTCTATATCTGTGACAGAGTAAACTTTCCTTTTCAGTGCTGGATGAATTTGAAATGACTGGCCCATCCCTGGCAGCGACCCCTGCTCCTGCTGATGCCAAAACGTTAGAGCGTCTTTCCGAAAGAAGCTATGTGAGGGACTGGCGACGCCTTGGTCTCTGTTCGACCACACCAGTCTCAACCCCCACCTCACTCCCTCTCTCAGCTATCCCCACCTCCGCATCCAACTCCTCTTCCCTGGGCCCTGGCTGCAGGCAGCGCAGTGACCCTTTCCGCATCGCCACCATCAACAGTAGCTACATTATGTGTAGGACGTAAGTGGTGTTGATGTATTCTTTGGACTATTCTTTTTCCTTGCATTATATTATTTAAATCAATATGTCTCTATTGTTAGATGCTGTATGTGTGATGTTTCGTTTCCAAAACTCATTGTTATTTTTTTAATTTCCTTATCCAAAATATTGTCCCTTAAAAACTTTAATTGCTGCAGAAAGCCATGGATAAGAGGGATGTCCAAGATGTATTTTGGCATAAGTGAACTCACAATCAGAGTGTTAAAGAAGGTGACGGAATTGAAATAAAATTTTTGCCTTTGATTATTAGTTAGGCAAAAACAAACAAGTAATGATTCCCTCACCACAATATATCCTCAGAATTATCTGCTTAAACCATAATTTTACTAAGTTATTGTTGACACCACATGTTAACCCTTTCTCACTGGAAGTGCTAGGTGTGGTAGTGAGGGGTCTGGGTTCAAATCCTAGTCCAGACGTGATTTTTTCACTGTGAATTTCGCCCAGTTGAGCCTTTCTGACTGGTTGATTTCAAATGTGAATCTCTTTCTGTCTTCGATGCATAGCCTATATTATGCAACAAGTGATTCCAAAAGTCATCATGTTTTGAGTGTTAAGAGGAAATGTATTTTTTATATATTTTATATTATTTTTTTCTTGCACACTATGACAAAAGAAATTGAAAGAAAAAACTTGGTCTCTTGCAAATAAAATTCAGTTCAGGAAGGTTCAATTTTGTTCAACTTTTTTTTCTAGTCCAGAATTTGTGAACTGTTCAGCATTCCACTTGCTTTGGCTCAATATTTCCACCTTTTGTGAATCATAAAATACCATAATCTAAAAATTTTAGCAAAGCAAAGAATTTTAATGAAGTTTCTTGCACCTTACAGCTAGAGAATAAGCAATAAAGCATTATATTAAAGCATGGCTAAATGTGCATGCCATGAAGTAGCGTAGCCACGCCAAGTCACTAAACTTTAATTAGCGGTTCCTCAGCCAACAGAGAAGACTTCAAACTGCAATGTGTGTAACTTAATCATATAATTCATTTTGATTGCGTGTACAATTATTTTTCAATGAAATTACCACGAAATACTTCTAAGTTACATTATATTCCAGCAATTAAAGGAAATATTTTAATAAACTGCAGAGTCAAAATCTCTTAAAATAACTTTTATTATTAAGATTTTTTGATTTCTCGTAACATGTATGAGGTTGTTTTTTTTGCAACACTGCCAGACTATTGCGTGCTCCTGGATTACTGCATTATGGGTGCTCGACTGTAATTTAACCTGCAGGGGAGTATTAATTTTTTACCTAAGTAGAAACTATGAAGAATGAAATTGATTTTTATCCAGATATGATGAAAAATGAAAGAACTTGTGGTGGAGAACTGAGATCATTTGCACTGCCTCAATTCCCGAGCTATAACTATGATAGATAAGACACAGTGTGTGCTGTTCAAACTCTAAGAAATTACATATTAGGTAGTGATTGCTCTGAGCAAATGCTTGAGGAACTGCAGAAAATTGAAAATAAAGTGCATAATATTATTAATAGGCAGAGGAAGTCCAAGCAGTAGAAAAAATCAATTTTTAAAAATAATCATGCTATATTCATTAGATAGTTTGTGGTTGCTAATGACCATAAGTATATGTAAATCGCCCTGCCATCTTCATCCTTTCTTAATTTCCACTTTTTATTCGTCTAAGATGTTCAATGTCTTTTTTTTCATCATATATAAATTAATGAAAAGTGCTAGTTCAAGGAATAAATTATGACACTGCTCTTTTTCACTTTAACAGTGTTTCTTATTTTTATCCTTACTCCAGTAAAAAAACTTTGCTGTAGAAGTGAAAATTATACTTTTCCCACAATTTGCATTTTCCCGCAATTTAAACTTTTTTTCTAGGGTCCCTGGAAAAGTGTATTTTAGGGTTTTTTCTGTATTTTCTCATTTTTAGAAATTGCATAATTAGTCATTCCTCCAACTAATAAGTGGAAATGAAATTTGCGGAATGAATCACAGGACTAGGCTTCAAAGGAAATCAGGGGCAATGCTATCAGTGAATTACCGTATTTGCACGAATCTAAGATGATTTTTTATTCCCTTCCGGGCTTCCGAAGAAATGTCTTACAATTGGAAGCAAAATCCATGAATTTTTCCATTTTGGATTTCCAAAAAAGGGGGGACGTCTTAGAATCTGGTTCATCTTAGATTCATGCAAATATGGTATTACCCTATTTGCTGGCATTGAGGATGTGGTTTTCTATACCTGAATTGAGTCTTTCAAAGTTAAAGTACATCTTTGAGACCGAAGGTTACATCATTCATAGGGCTATACTATTTATAGAGGAATGATATCATTAAAATTTACTGCTGTGTGCTTCACTTCGTAAAAGGTCGTGAGTGATAGTATTCATAATAAAATAAAATACTTAGGACTTGTCTGCAGTTTAATCTTTTAATTGCACAATGTGTTTTACCAATTCACAGAATCACCATTCACAGAGCATATTTGTTTATTTTCCGTTGATTTTTGTCATAGTTACGGGTGGGAAGAGAAGGTACAAAGGTTTGGGGAAGGTTTTCAAAGGCAGGTGCCAGTAGAAATGTGAATCAAGGGGCTAGTGATGGGAAACATTATTGTTTTTCAATGTTATTTTGTCGGAAAGGACTACGTAGGGGAGTGGGAATAATTGTTAGTTGCATAGGTTTGTGGAGAGTCTGGTAATTTCATTTGCTCATGAGCGACCATTTTTTTTTGTTGGGTGGTAGGTGTTAAAGTTCAAGGGCAAAATCACTTACATTATTGGTCTCATGCAGTTGTTTGTAATTCCTGTAATTTTGTGGTCCTTATTTTTGTAACTTCTGGCATGTCCTTTGATGCGTCTGATAAAATTTGACCAATTTATGTCTTATTGCAGCTATTGCATTTCATTTGTTATCTGACTTTTGTTATTTGGTCTGACCTGAGGAGTCTGTCCTGTGTGTCTTTGCCAGTTGACTAGAAGTTTAGAAATGTTTAGGGAAGTGTAAAATACTGCTTTAATGGAGCTTAGTAGGCGGTTTGATATCCTATAACATATGTTGCCTAGGAATGGAAGAGAGCACCATTTGAAATCCGTCTCTCTTTCTGTCTGTGCACAGGAATTCCATTTTATAGCCAAAGATTTTTGTTTTTTTTCCACAAAATTTTGTGCTTTACACAGTTACTTGAAGTCATGTACACAACCTGTAAACTAAGAGTATCAATTGCTTCATGTCACTTTAATGCATTGAAATGTGTAGAAAATGTGCAATTGATTCTTGGCACTGATGTTGCTGACATGAATGGCCTAAATTACTATTTTTCTTTTAAATCCAATATTGCTTCTCAAAATTGGGGTGCGTCCTTCACGTCAATCAGTCCTTGACTTGGGCAAGTACAGTATTTGTTAACAGTTGTGTTCCATAGGACCTGATGTTTGGTAGTTCTAAGATTTTTTAAAACTTTCTGCAGCTATCCAGCTCTTTTGGTTGTCCCATCTGCAGTAACAGATGAAAGTGTCAGGCGGCTGTGCCGTTGTCACCGAGGCTGTCGGTTTCCAGCCATTACTTGGCGTCATCCAAGAACGGGAGCTCTCTTGGTGCGAGGGGCTAGCTTCCATGCGAAAGGAGTCATTGGAATCCTCAAGGGACATCCATCATCAAACCGTAAGTTGGGACCATCGTTGTACAATTCTATTTTCTATTAGATAATTCAATCCTCAAGAATTAAAAATTTGTATCTCCACATCTGCATTTATTTCTGTAGGCAGTAAAACCTTGATTTTACATAGTTAGATTTAGATTTAGTTCTTGTTCAAGGCATCACTAAAATTATGTCCCAGCGTTTTTCCAAAAAATGGGAGCCTCCAAAGGGAAAAATGGGACTTTCCAAGTGAGAACTCTTGAAACAGGTGAGGTCATAAATATTATTTTTTGTACAACTATTGTATCTGTTGATTCTTATTTTTCATTAAATTAAGCTAGTGATTTTTGACAGGAAACTGTTAATAGTTTAAAGACTAAGCTTGATGTATGTGAGGTAGCTTTGTGGGCTAAGCATTTAGCTTTATACCTGGGGGTCTTAAGATTCAAATCCAAGTGATACCTTTAGATACCCCCAGATAAGGCATCTGAACTAAGTGAGATATTGCTGAGAAGTAATTGATCTCTGAACTGTGATGAATTTTAAATTGTTTAAGTTCATGTGAACTTTACTATCACCTATTAAAACTGAACTTCTGTTTTATCACTTTTTTACTACGTTTATCCCTTGATACTACTCATCCCTTGCTTAACATGAATTTGTTGAATACAATACTTGCTATAATACAAGAACCCACTTGCCTGTATTCATTTAGCCTGACCAAATTTCCTGTTGTAACACAATTGCTGGGGCTTATGGTTAGGTGAGCTCCAATTACCATTCACTCTATATCAAGTAGAGTAGAACCAGCATTCAACAGCTTAAATGACCCAAAGTTAATTGTTTATTCTTAATTAGACATTTTTTTTCATTCTTCCCTTTTCATACTAACCGTGCCTAGAAGAAAGATGCTTATAGTGTGTCTTTTGTTATCCATTTTAACTTCTGCATCAATCTACATCTAATCCTTACTTCTTGTCTTCCTGGCTGATATCCCACCATAGTAAATTCTATACTACTGGTTTAGGGATTCAGATTGTCAATTCGAATGAGTAACAACGACGATTTCAGATTTCACAGTTAAGCACTATGTAGTTATTGAAGTAGGTACTTTTTGCTCATTACTTGCTAAATTTCCAATTTTTTTCACATTATTCTCACATTTTGTAATGTTGCACATAACTAAATGATTTAGCAATGATTGACATGTTCTAAGTCTATTATTTTTCTTGTATATCACTTATAAGTTATGCAGTTTATTATGGTTTTAATGTATTTCCTTAACATGATAATGTTTTGCATGGCAGTATTTTGGTACAGATTTCTCATATTAAGTGGGGGTTTCCTGTACATTAAATCACGATCCATCCATTGCCAAGAAATATCCTGATTTCATTTTAACCTAGGATTAAGATTCCCTGCAGTTATATAAAGTCAGGATTTTGCTGTGTGTAAGTTATTCCATTGTGTTAATTGTTCTCCTTTTTGATCAATTTCAGACTCTAACTTGCATTTTTATTCAAATTACTTCTTATGGGAAATGTTAAGTTACATGTAGCAATGAACTAATTTAAGCCTTATTGGTTGGACTAAACAAAAAATTAATGGGTATGTAATTTGTTTCTGTGTGATTTTATGGTAGTGTAGATTTTTGTAGTAAAAAATAATTATCTATTCTGAGCTAAAATGTAGTGCTCTTAATGTGTTCTGCTATACATACAGTGAACTCCCAACTGTCTGCTTATGGAATTATGACACCACAAGTATATTTCTACACCATTGTATCTACTAGACATGGTACTACTGTGACATTGATTGGGACTCTCATTCCATGGCAGGTACCTTCTGAGAACTCCTACAGATAATGGAAACCATGGATAACTGAGTATGATAGGTGTTAGTCATTTTTTCATAATGCAGTCAGGTTATCATGCTAGGGAAATACCTTCTCAGAATCCTTAAATGTGTAGAATGCTTTTTGAAATATAGGCCATTTTTAATCTGATAATGAGAAATTTTATGCGAGTTAACATCTCTCAGTTTTAAACTACAGGCTTTTTCTTACGCTATGCGATGTTCAATTTTTTTGTTCATTCTGTCCCTCTGTATCCTTCTCGTAGAAAGGAGGGCCAGAGAAGGATTGAGCATATTGTACTTTTTTTTAATCAATGCATTGTCCTTAGTTGGCAGGTAATGAGGTATTCCTGAGTGCTGATCAGCCAGTAATCACATTGTCTCTACTTCATCTCACAGAAACTTGTTTTTAAATAATGGGTGTTTTGTTCAGAGAATGTGCGAGTGAAAGGCAATGGATGGTCCATTGACAAAAATTTCGGAGCCCTGATGATTGATGGTTTCAGGATTCCCCAGTCTTGAGATGAATATTAATTTTTAAGATCTTACCTGCAGTTTCCAGCACTTTCAAGAGGCATAAATGGAGCTCTGTCATTGTAATTGTGATTTAGTTGTTGCTGCTAAAAATGTTCTCTACTGTGTTAGAAAACTTGTGCACAGTTCTTTGAGAAGTCATTTTTACTAAAATATTTGCTAGAACGTAATTGGTTTGACAGGGATAATATGCAAAAAGTCAAAACCACATCAATTTCTCAGTGAAACTTCTGTTGAATCTAAATTAATTAATCCTTGAACAGATTTTATCCAAAAATATAAAATTTTAATGTGCAAAAGTAAACATATACAGGCAGTCCCCGAGTTACGTAAGCCTTGGTTACGTAAATCCATACTTATGTAAGTGGCAACCTTAACCAAAAAAAAGACGAGAATTACGAAAGTTATGGATTTGGAAGGATGGTTGCTTACTTTCATGGAGCACATGTGCCGTAATGTTAATAAGAGCTGGCCTTCCCCATATTTCTCTGAATCGACCGTAATCTTGAGAGCACGGACTCAGTTACGGAGTAATTTTCGACTTCCATAAATTTCGACTTAAGTAAATTTCGACTTACGCCGCTAGTGTTGGAACACATCTATTATGTAAGTCGGGGATTGCCTGTATTAATTTTCAACTTGAAACATTTTTCTGCTTATGCTGCTCTCAAGGTCTGCGGAGTGGTGGGAATCTTTTTCTAAATTTTCCCCAAATCATTTGAAACGTTTTTGAAAATTTGAAACCACGAGTTAATGCTTTTGGATTATTTATGTTAAATTGTGCCAATTTCCCTTCATTATTGTGACAGTTGAGAGTTCACTGTATATGATTCTCAAAGTTGTAATTTACTATCTTGCTGGAAAGTAAATGCATTGGGTGCATGGGATGACTGTGAGTAATAACGCAAAGGTCTCAATTTAGAAAAGCAGACTGTGTTATTCGTAGTGTAGAAGTTTTGGATGAATTTGGTGGTGAATTTTTAGTGATAGTAGTGTATTGACTGATTTTCATTGAGTTTTCTTTGCTGAAGCAAATGCATATTTTGTGCATACATAGTTTGTCTTATTATAGTGCCTGCTTTTTGCATAAAAACATAAGTAATCAGAAAATAAATACTTTTTCTATAAAAGTTCTATTATAAATGCCGTATATGTAAACATTAATACTTGCTGTTGAATTGTAAGATGCTGAAATGTCTTTTCGTTTCATAATATCTGAATTTTCTATTAGCCACTGTGGCTACAGTTCACATAGAGCCAAATTATCAGGAGACCATAATACGCAGGCCCAGCTTAAGGCCTGGGTGACATGGGCTGCTGCCCAGGGTGCTGTGATTGTGAAAAATATTTTTTTACTTCAACGTTTAACTGGTTAATATGTTTGATAAGCGGGGAGGGTGCCAGCCAGTTTCAGGATTCAATCGAATCTCAAATTCATGGATTCGATCGAATCCTGACCACATCATTAGTTATGTTTGTTCATGCCTGCTTCATTTCTCTTGCCACTAGTGGTAGACTGTGAAAGATCCTGAATCTCTCTTAGATCTGATTTAGCATGGCTTTGGTGAAGGAATGTATGACTCATTTTAATTTTAAAATCCAAAGGATTCTACTTGGTATTTTTCTGCCCAACACTATCTTAAAAATTCTCTATTTTGAAGTGTAGGAATGTGTATATGTCATGAATAACCAAACTCACATATTCTTACTGTGGCCTCCATTGGGCTGTACGATTTTCTGATGGATTCATGAGTATTTTTGCACATTCATTTAACTGCTCATTTTTTTGGCATGCTATTGATGATGTTGTTGAAGGCCTTATCCTCTGGACCAGGTATCTGTGAGATCTTTGCAATGATATATAGCTCTCCAATTCTTGCTAGATAACTTATACCATATGTTCCCATGATACTAGGGACTCCAGTGGGAAATCATAGCGATCTTCAAAATGATGTTTTCAAACCATCAGTTTTGTAAGATGCATAGTTTATTCCTTGCTCCACATAGTTAATGTGCCTGCTCCTGATGGAAATGCAAAACACAACTGCTGTATGCAAACCATGAATACTAAGCGACGCTGACTGAACCACAAGGAATATCTGTGCAGTGGATGGAAATAGTGATTGTTATTACAGGGTGTCCGGCGACCTGGAAAACCTTGAAAACCTGGAAAACTCAGGAAAATATTTTGTCCTGGAAAACTCAGGGAAAGCTCAGGGAATTTTTCCAAAAAACCCTGGAAAATGCATGGCAGCCGATTTCCATTAAGGCAGAGAGAGAGGGAGGTTTAATCTGCGCCTTTGCTTGAAATTTTCTCGGCTCAGCACAGCCTTGCGCTCCCTGTTCATAAACATACTATATATGAGAATACTTCCCTCCCATTAATCTCTACCCTTCTCGTTTTAATGTTTGCATAAGTGTTTTTGAAGGAGCGGAATTACATTTTGCGGTCACTGGATGTTGAAATCACGGCCCTGGGTTTTGAAGCTGACAGGGTCACTGTACAATGGCAACCCCAGCTAATTTTAATTCGTGTATTGTCCAATAAATGCAATTTTATTCTAATTGAATTCTTCCACGAAATTTTGGTGGTATTTGTATCAAAGTGTCCAGTCTGCGGATTCCTCAAATTCAGCTGCTTTTCGCTCACCATCAACCATCTACTTCACATATATTGCTACGCTACATATGCGCATTTATACTAACCTTTCATTTTCTTCATAAATCCTTTTTCTGTTGTAAACCATTCACTTAAATCTGTGAAGTGCATCTATTTCTCGACGCCATGTTCGAAAACCCTACCTTTTCTCCTGGTTCCCAGAGATGGCGCAGCGGTCGACCAGTTACTCCTCTTCGCTTCACACACATCACCCATGACTTTTCCCGCCTTCAATTTAAACTATCCCTGCTTTTTGACGGCTTTTAAAGACTGGAGGGACGGGTCACCTCTCGAAGCTACCCTATAATCTTTGGAGCTACCTCATTCCAGTGCCTCCATACGGAACTTTCATCAACAACTTGCCGCTCACCATAATTTTACGCAAACCAATCACCATTGGGGTGATTTGGTTGGTGACGCCCCATAAGTTAGTTCAAAAGGGTGTTCGTGAAAATAAAACTTAACTATCCGCCTAATAAACTATTTTTCCATTCAGAAATGGATATTTCGAGGCCGCGTACCGTGCTACCCTAGCACCACTGTTTCACTCCATGCCCGCCCGCAACCTTGTTGGGGGGGTAGGTTAAGGCCATATTTTAGACGTGAAATTAGTCCGTATCCCTCTACTGGGATTTGTGAATGTTTCGTGCGAAATTACGTAGAAGAGATAGAAGAATTATTTCAGTGAGTTCATTGGAGATATTTGAAAAAGACAGACGTTGTGAATTGCAGTAGCGTCGGAAAAACGACTAGCCTCGTGGCACAATCGTGCATCCCCTTCTTCCTCCCTCATTTAATTAATTTCGGAATAGCGCTGGACATCTAGGCGCCGCAATATCAGAGGACATGCTGCGCTATGATATCGGAGCGGACGCTTCTGAATCAGTGTAGCAGTGGTACATCAGTGTTTTTAGGCAAAAGTGCCTCAAAAGATCTGCTATCAGAATTTAAAGCAGGTTCATCCCAGTCCAAATAAAGTCGAAAGGGCAAGTTTTTCAGGTCTCATTGGATGACCCTAAAATAAATAAGGCATTCTTAAAGGATCTAAAAAGTCAGCTGAATGTCAAGGGTGACCCAGGGGATCCTGTACTTCTGGACTTTGGGATGTTTGGCTTACATACCATTCATGGTGACTTCAAGACGGGTTGTATTAGTGCTGGCTGGAACCTAGTCCAATGTCTGAGAGGTGTGTGCAATCTATCAAAAAAAATTTCTCGGCGAGCTGATTTTACCAACATTATGGGTACCTCCGTTATCCCGCTGAGGTTTTGTGCCATGCGGTGGGTCGAAAATAAAATGGTGGCAGCCAGGGCACACCATCTTACCAGCTGTTGATGCATATGTGGAGGAAGGGTAAAGAAGGAATAGAGATAGGTCAAACAAAAACCAAAGCTTACAATTGCAATTCCTGATAGTAACAGCTACCAGTTAGTGCACGGGTGTTTGAGGTACAAGATGCTGAGAGCTCGTCTCGCCTTCTTTGAGACTATGGCTTCTATAGTTGAGCCGTTTCTAACGAAATTTCCGTCAGGTTAGTTCCTTTTATTTATATTTCCCTCCAATCTCTTGTCAGAGATTTGATGAGTAAATTTGTGGTACCTGAAGTCATGAAGAGTCGACCATCTTCCAAGTAGAGGGAACACTGACGATGGTAATCTGCTGCTACCTCAGAAAGTTGACATTGGTTACGGAACCAACCAAGTTCTGGGTCAATGTAAGGTGTCCAAGAAGGATATCTTAGGGTTCCGGCATGAATGTCAAACATTTATGAAGAGCATTGTGTCAAAAATTCTTAATAAAACGCCCCTGGCTTATTCCTTCACAATGTCTTATTACTTGTTTGGAAACGAAAGCGGCAATCGACACTGAAGTTGCCAATAGACGTTTAGGCTCAGCATTGCTTCATCTTACAGAATTGAACCGCATTGTGCCATGCAGTGTCACTGAGATTAGGTCAGTGAAGGACATGCTCATAGAGTTTGATGGAGATCATGATTGTCTTTACCAATTCTGGATGATTTCTATAAAAGTGGATATCACAATTTAAAGAGATTTATCAGGCTTGTCTGTATTCTATTCAGTGGTAATGCCAGCCTTGAGAGAAGTTTCTCTGATAACTCCTTTCTTCTTGTTGAAAATTTAACTGAAGTCACTCTGATTGCGCTCCGTACCATTCACAATGCGATCAGGGTGGTGGGGGGTGTTAGATCCGTGCCTATCACAAACCAATTAATTCACAGTTTTGGGAATGCTCATGCAAATTACAGTGAAGCCTTATCAGAGGAAAGGAAAGGTATCAAGGCCTCAAGAGAAAAAGAATAAGAAAGAGGTACTGCTAAAGGTTCCAAACCTGCAAACCAAAAACTTAATTTCTTGAAAAGCCGAGAAATTTGTTGCTGAAGTTGAATCGGAAATGCATTCATTGAAATAAATCACACCAGTGTCTTCTTTTACTTGTAAGTTCTTAATCAAACTAGTCTGATTCTTAATGATCTCAGATTTACCCGTTGAATCTGATATATACATTTTTAATGGGTATTCCACCATTTAATAGGCATCATATTTGCCATATAGTCTGATTCTAGTTTATTGTGTTCAAATTGCACTTGACTCAAAATTTTGTTGTCAGTTAACCATTTTTGTTTATTTTTTGGTTGAAATAAAACCTGTGATATTCCACATTCCTTGTATACTGATATTATTTAACTCAAAGTAGAACCGAAATTTCTCGTATTTTTCATGTTGGAAAAATATGCCTATTTTATTAGAAATTCGTTAAAAATATGTTAGAAATGAAGTGCAACAAGACCCTGGAAAATGCAAAATATTTGCCTGTAAAACCTGGAAAACTCGGGGAAAAAAGAATTTGAGATTCACCGGACACCTTGTATTACAGTAAAACCTCTTTATATCGAAATGGAAGGGACCAACATTTGCGACATTTTGATAAGTGGTGGTTTATACCTCGAGTGGAGGTTTGTACCGAGTGGAGGTGGACACTATAAAGAGGTTTTAGTGAGATGAACATAATTTCTTCCTAATGCCCCATTTTATCAATGAAATTGCTGCTGTATTTTTAATCACTATATTTGTACTTTTAAATATACATAATTATGATTTTACATATTTTATGAGTGTAGTTAGTAAAAAGGAACAGAATACTTTAAGTAATTTTTGCTGAAAAAAAATTAGTGATATGTGTTTGTTTCATTTTTTTTTAATTCTTTTGAAATTATAATTTCTATCTCATTTAATAAAGTCATGTTCTCACTGTTGCAGTCCTCCATATTTAAAAAAAATCTTTCCATGACATCCAAAGCTTCCTGAACCTCTTTTCTGGTTGGAGCAGAACTAATTCCTCATCATCATCATCTTCTTCTTCCACATAATTGGTTGCTGCCTCCACCTCTCCCACTGTCTCCCCACATTTGGGGCATATGTTTGCAAAGCATCATCAGCATTCACAAAGTTATTAAATGGCAATTGCACATTCATTATTTTATTTATTTCATGCCATTCTGCTGGCTTATCCTCAAGTTCACTGTCTTCCTCACTACTGCCCCCCATAAATCCTGCCTTGGTGAAACATTTCTCTATAACCTCAGACTGCAAACAGTTCCATGAAAGGCATAGCCTGTGCATTGCTTGAGGTATATTTCACGAACACTTCTTTGTCATTTTTATCATCGACTGTCCTCAACATGTATGTTACCAATTGCTGCCTGTAATTTCTTTTCACAATGGAAATTATTCCTTGATTCAGGGGTTGTGATCTGCTGGTGGTGTTTGGTGGAAAATACACTATTTTTATGTTTTTTAAGCCAATCCCCTCAGTTTTATGTGCCGCACACTGGTCAATGAGGAGTACTATTTTCTGGTTGCTCACCCCCATCTGCGAGTCTAACATGCTCAACCACTCACAGAATAAAGATGATGTCATCCATGAGTTTTTGGAGTTTCTGTATAAGCAAGGAAGTTTTGAATTATTTTAAAGCATCTAGGCTTTTTATATTTGCTAATGATAGTGGCTCCAATTTCTCAGAGCCATTAGAATTAGCACAGAATAGCACTGTGAATCTTTCTTTGCTTTTTTTTCCTTCATGGCAAGGTTGGCCTCTAACTGAAAGAGTTCTGCCAGGAACCAAGTTATAAAAAAAAACCTGCCTCATCAGCGTTGAAAATGTCACATTGTTTATACCCCACTAAAATGGTCTGCAGAGTTTTTTCCAATCTTCTACCACTGTGTCACTTACAGACACTTCTTCCCCTCACATTTTCAAAGTTTTTAGATTCCACCGGACTTTAAATTTCTGCAACCATCCATTTGATGCCTGAAAATGTTCTATTGCCATTTTTAAGGCTATTTCCCTTGCCTTCATTTGTAGAATAGGTCCAGAAATGGGAATATTTCTTGCTCTAGCTTCCATCAACCAGTCAAATATGTGTTTATCTATTTGCTCACTTTTCTCTGCCTGGGATTTTTTATCCATGCAGCCTCTAGTTGCAGCTTCTTCAGTTTCTTTACGTTTTTTTTAAATGGATGTCAGGGTGGATGGTGGTATTCCAAAGGTTTCAGCTATGTCTATCTTCCGCTTCCCCTCATCAATGGCTTGGAATATTGCTAATTTACTCTGTCTTCAGCAGCCGCCTTTTTCTGGGATTTATCAAGTCCATTTTAGACCTAAAATAAATCAGGTCATTTACGCTATTTTCTTTCTTACTATCACAGTATTTGAAAATGCTATTTGAAATAACCAATGAGAAATGCCAATATGTACGCAAAGAAAAAAATCAGAAATAGACAATAGGTAAGTTCATTCATAACAAGGTTATTGAACAATAAATGGCACTCACGTGATTGCAAGGTAATTAATCGTCGATTAGAAATAGTTCGTAGATGGTTTAATCAAAATGAAACTATCCAAATTATAATGAACGTAGATTGAGCTCCGAATTGCAACACACGAACTTTGGCGAATCTGCAAAGGGATAAACTGGCGAGTGAGTTAGATTAGCAATGCGATAGGGATATTTCATCGTCCCACTTTAATCAACCACTAAATTACGTCTCAAGTGATGGATAATGCTGCATGTGGGTTGATAGTATGAATTGCTACAAAGAAGTCATCTCAATTATGGATTCTAGGATACTAGTCATCTCGATGATGGGAGTTAGAAATTGTGGCGTGAATACTCAGATAAAACAAACGATGCGAATGCCCCGATGCGAACGTGAAAGGGAGCGAATGCGACTGAGCGGTAATCATTTTGAATACTGGTCATCTTCATAACTATAACGAGATTTTTAGGCTATTAATAATAAAGTCAAGTCATATCTGGTAAAAAATCTCTTTAAATGATCAATTGAATGCTAAGCTATTTAAAGTATTCGGATGTAGGTACATTCGCGGCTGATGATTACTCTTGTACATGGTTGTGAATGAATTCACATGAATGATATTTGTCGGAAAGGTGTAAGAAGTGGTTATTACAATGCTCGCAAGTTGTAACCTTTCCAAGGAATATGAGATAAGAAGTGTGGGAGTAAGGCGAACAATTGCCACTGAATATTTCGTTCCATAGAGGTATTTGCGCAGTCAGGAGAGTGTTGTCTCAATACAAACTGCGGAGGTTTTTCGAAATGAGAGAGGTACAATAGGAAGAGGTTTCCCTATATGGTTACATACAAATTTGGCGGGACTTAGAAGATAATACGATAACCGGAGGTATACGATAAGAAGAGGTTCACTAGGTAGAGGTTTTACTGTAGTTGATTTCTAACTGAAAATATTATCACTACTAGTGATTTATTCCTTCACTCTGGTGGTTTTGGATCCCCTTCATAATTTCTGATTGGTTATTGCATAAGAACTCTTCAGAAAAAATAGAGCCAATCCTAAAATAAGATTTGTTGACGTTTGCATGTGAGAAATCATGCGATTGATATGTCACATGGCACAATATTTTATTAAGACCATTGTGTCAAGGATACTCTCAGAGGAAATAGTGCATAGGCTCTTAAGTGTATACTCTCTGTCAGTTACTGGTTTCCTGTAAATGGTATTTTTTTATAATGGTGTTGATGGGCATGAAGATGAGTGTGGAAACATGGGCTCCTGCAAAGACAATGGAGGATAACGTGGAGATGGTAGACAGTGCTTTGATTTTCGTTAAAATCTTATGTAAAATGGCTCAAAGGTATAGACGATTAACACTTTGAGCGTGGGGGTCTGATGGATGATGTACTTTGCATACTTATAGCTGTTTGATAACACAATATTTGAAAAACATCCATTTGTCGATTCATTTAACTGACTACTTATTTACTGTTAGCTGAGAATAATATAGAAACTATGTGGCAAGTTTAATTGAAAAACAATGCTCATGCTCTTTAGTGCTTTAACGCAACTTCTGTCATCATGCTAGTAACTATTGGATGTGAGTAGTTGTCTCCCATTATATTGTTATTTGTTCTAATAATGTAAATTGGACTGTCTTTCATGAAAAGAGTTGATTTTAGCATGGACTGTCTAGATTTTTCTCCCAGCTCTTTAAATATAATTCCTCTTTTGATAGGCTAAAGAATGAAGTGTAATTGCTCCCCTTATTTTTGAGAAATTTTCTATATCTAAGCATGCGCAAGCAGTTCCTTGTGGGATGATAAAGAGTATGCACAATGAGGATAGAGTGAGATAATGAGGGGAATGAGTGTACTCCTGCACGTATTACTAAAATGGTAACTTGGGTATGCGCGGATCAGAATGAATTATGAGATTGATGTGCATGGGTTGTCAATTTTCTTGCTTGTGATTGTGCTTGTGAGTGCTTATGATTTTATGGGAGAAAAATGGCAAGGGTGGTTCATGAAGGATTGTGCATTCTATGTTACAGCAATGGAAATGCATGAAAGGGTTGTGCTTTATTGGTCGTTTTTATGTAATGGATCAGGGAAGAGTGATGAAATAGGTATGTGAGATAAGAGTGAATGGTTTAAGAGGAAGGCTAGACCAAGGGAGCCGTGTGAGGAGTAGTGGTAGAGAAGACTCGAGTAGTGGTGGTATTATGTAGTATCTATCCCAGATAATAGCACGGTTGTCAGTAAGAAATGCAACCAATCAATATAATGGTCCAATGCTGTTTGGGGAAAGGAATCGTGTGACCGAAGAATCCATGATGGTGGCCATCGTTTTAATCTTACGATTGTGAAAAAATTGTTTACTTTTCATTTCTTTTTAAGACAAGTCAGTAGATTTCAACTGCGCTATTATCTTGGATGTACTCTAGACTCCATGGCAGAAGAGCATGATTGAAGCAGTGATGGATGTAATAGGTAATAGATGTAGGGAATGAGAGTGCAGTTTAGGGTTAATTAAAATTAAAATAATGCCTACCTTGTTGTCCAATGATTAATATTGGGGCTACTTTGCTTGTGATTCTTCTTTCACTCATGAAATATTTTTGTAAGATACCTTAGTATTGTATAAGATTGATGACTGAGGCTTAACTGGTGTTGTTGATGGGGAAGTCATATGTATGGTATCATCTGCATTTTGTGGCAATTAACTGTTTCATATTCTTGACTGGAAATTTAATGTTGCTTTGTGATATGTGTGTGTACAGAAAAGTAAATTGTTTATTATTTATCCTTCTTAATGGTATGGCTCTTGTTTTATACCCTGTAAAAGCTGTTGTACCAGGGGATGATAAAAAAGTAATTTAATAATTTTAGTTAAGACATGAGAAAAACCTTTAAATACACAATCCATTAATCAATTCTTATTCTTATTTGAAGATCAGGAAGTTCTACTACAGGTTCTGGTTGTTGGATGTATTTCATGGGTGGAAAGCATTTGATATTCATTGGCAGTTTATTGTAGGTCTTTGAAGCATAGCGTATTGGTCGTTGCTGACAAAAAGAGCTGTGATAATCCTTATGGTGTCTATCACTTGATCTTATTTGATAAAGCATGCACTGAACTATTTTTTAGAAAAAGGTCTAGGTTTTGTAAAAAAGAGAAACAGTTGAGTATCTGTAGGTGTTATATGATGTTCACTGACATAGCTGTGAATGTTCTGGCTATATTGGAGGGAGGATAGATACGTACTCAATCTTATCTGATGGAAGGTAGGGCACCTATGTTTATCCCAGTGTCCAAAATTCCACTGTAGGCATGGAGCATTCCCATAATTTTATTCTTCTTAAAATTTAAGGCAAAGTCATGTGCATGATAATCAGTGATGTAAGTAATTGATCAAGTAATTCAGTTAACAGTTACATTTGACTTACTTTTACTTGTAATTATTACCTTTTTCAAATTTTAACTATACCTGTAATCTACTCCCAAAGTAATCATTAATCTCAGGATAATTTGTTAATGGTACGTAATCTGTTAGTGATAATGTGTAACCACCAAGATATCTCTTGGAGGTTACATGCTATCAGTTATGGATAATGATGATTACTCCAGTTATTTATTGTTTTCAACTGCAAGAGCAGTACAGGCATTCCTCGACTTTTGTACACAATGCGTTCCTGAAGACGTGTACGAAAGTCCCATAAACAATAGAGTCCCATACTAATTTGAGGTTACGTTCCGGGAGAGTTAAATATACATAGTAAAACCTCATATCAATTGTAAGGAAATTTTATTTTGAATACAAAAGTTTAAAATACATATATTTAAAACAATACGTAATTACTTTAAAAACTACGTAGTCTTGATAAACAGTTCTAAAAGAATACCGTTGTGTACTAACAAGGAGACATCGCGTGAGTGATGTTAAGGATCCAAATGACGCAATTATTTTCTGAAACTATAGAGAAAATGCGGGAAAAGTGTCACGGCTTTCTTCCATTAGGGCCCTGGTTCGATAGAAAAACGCAACTAAAGAATTTCCCTCCGTATAAATCCTTAAATACGCAGAGATGTACCAACTGAAGCCGTGGCGTAGTGGTTAGAGGCGCTGGACCAGTAATCCACGTAAATTGGTGCGGATTCGAATCCTTGTTGGGTCAATTTTTTTTCTTTCTTATATTTTACGGAGTCACTGTACATTGCCCAATCCCATACATCTATGGCATTAACAGCAATATTTTTTAATTTTCAGCCTATTTTCTGGATTTTCAATCAACCCCCTTGAGAGAGTTTCCAAGCTAATTTCGGGATTCTTGTTCGGCCGGTAAGAGGTTTGACATGCCGACAGGACTAATATGTTTAGGTTTTGAAAATACAAGGATACTTCCGTGAATAGGATGAGCGTCGATTGGTCGTCCCTCTTTCTCAAGGCAGTAAACAATGAACGGATTATTACTTTTTAATATACAGAGATGCATGCACTTCAAATTTCCCAGGAACTGCCTTCGAATAATGACTTTTGTGACTCAATTTTTATTTCAATAGTGACCATGATATAAGTAGAAAAGAGATCGTAACTGTTTCCGAGGTTATTTAAAAAATAGTTGCTTTGACCTTTGGAGAAACATATTAAATTGAAGGGAAATATGAAAAAATATAAATAAATGGTCTGGAGTTTGTAGACCGGATCTGCCTTCGACCAGATGCAAATGTTCTGGCGACAGAAAACAAATTGGCTTGGTGCTGAAATATTCTTTGCTTTATATGTTTTTACAATGAATATCATCCGAAAGTAAGCAATTCCACGCCATGAATGAAAAGTTAAATATCTTCAATTGAAAAAAACGAGGTGGGAAAAGAAATAGTTTATCATAACGTGATATTTTTTGTGCTGAAATCTTATATCTTCCTCTCCCCCACGATACAGGCTTCCCTTTAATATAATATGTAGCTCCGCAGAAAGGTCAAAGCAACTATTTTTTACATAACCTCCTTGGAAACAGTTACGATCTTTTTTCTACTTATATCATGTTCACTATTGAAATAAAAATTGAGTCACAAAAGTCATTATTCGAAGGCAGTTCGTGGGAAATTTGAAGTGCATGCATCTCTGTATATTAAAAAGTAATAATCCGTTCATTGTTTACCGCCTTGAGAAAGAGGGACGACCAATCGACGCTCATCCTATTCACGGAAGTATCCTTGTATTTTCAAAACCTAAACATAATAGTCCTGTCGGCATGTCAAACCTCTTACCGGCCGAACAAGAATCCCGAAATTAGCTTGTAAACTCTCACAAGGGGGTTGATTGAACATCCAGAAAATAGGCTGAAAATTAAAACATATTGCTGTTAATGTCATAGATGTATGGGATTGGGCAATGTACAGTGACTCCGTAAAATATAAGAAAGAAAAAAAATTGACCCAACAAGGATTCGAATCCGCGCCAATTTACGTGGATTACTGGTCCAGCGCCTCTAACCACTACGCCACGGCTTCAGTTGGTACATCTCTGCGTATTTAAGGATTTATACGGAGGGAAATTCTTTAGTTGCGTTTTTCTATCGAACCAGGGACCTAATGGAAGAAAGCCGTGACACTTTTCCCGCATTTTCTCTATAGTTTCAGAAAATAATTGCGTCATTTGGATCCTTAACATCACTCACGCGATGTCTCCTTGTAAGTAAACATACGCATTTCTAATTTTTCCCAATCAGAAATTAACATTTCACTGATAATGTCCACTATCACTATAAAGACACAAAACAAGAAGCATCACGACATTTAATTTTTGGAAAATTAAACTCGATGTCATGTAATTTATTACAATTAAAGAAACCACAAAATTTCGCAATTTCCTAAACTGGACAAAAGACAAACGAAAATAGATTGATGTTTCCTAGTGAGACACGTGGGGATGAGGGTCGTCGGTAGAAACGTAAAAAAAATAATGATTACTTAGAAAAAAGGCACCAGTTTATTCTTTAAACTAAAACAAATATAAATATTGCGGGCGATCGGCGAGCCAAGGAAAGGGACAATGATAGGGAAGGGAAGGCGTGCGCGGTACCTGTGCGAGTGGTGATCTGGTGGAAGCAGCGTCGGCTCGTCTCTCCCTTGAACGCACTCCCCGTCGTCCTCACATGAGGAGTTCGTGGCCAAAAATCAGCCCGGGGGCAGGGTGTGTGTCCCTTTTATACCTAGTCCCCATAAGGCTAGCCCCACAGGGCAGTACAAGGCAGTCTTGTTTAACAGGCAGGGTGCCTATGTGCCAAGCGGTGGCGGTGGAATCCACCCGCACTCCGCACTCTTCCTTTCACTCATTGCTTGTCGAGAAGTCCATGACGTCATGGACAGCTCACTAGGTACATGCCATACACAACTTCGTGAATTTCGCATTGCACTTCCCAGCATTTCGTACATGGTCTATAATTTTATCTTTCCCCTTTACTATTTAACACACAGCTGAACGGCTTAAGTTCAATGATTGTCTTGCAGCAAAAGATCCTCCCAGTTCAGCACGTCTAATAATTCCCAACTTTTGCTCGACATCATTAAGTTTATGCGACCTATGCGTATTTTCGTTAGTCTCAGTCACATCGTATTTTCGTTTTCTACTCATTCTTATCATACGACATTAATTAAATTCAGTAAATAAACAAGTTATACCTTGCTCTAATTTAACACTGCCCACAGTCGCGTATACTAGCGAGTGAGAACGCCCACGCTCGTATATACGAGCGAGAACGCCAGAAGAAAGAGTTGAATGCTGGGATGCGCCATGCACCATCGTGGGAAATTCAAAAATATTGTTCGAGAAATGTCCGAAAGTCCGAATTTGGTGTCCGAAATTCAAGTAAAATATATCAATTTGGAGTGTACGAAAGTGCGAATTGTACGAAAGTCGAGGACCGCCTTTATGTAGTTCACAATCATTGATATTGACTATTTTTTTCAACCATCACTGCTTTTCGTGCATTCTTGCTGTTGTGGCACAATGTTTTATGATTTTAAAGAGCTGTATGGACTGTATGGCAACGTTAAGTTGCAGGCAACAAAATATGTGGGATTTTTTGTATCCATCTGGTTGGATTGTATATAACATTCATTAACCTTGTATGTAATTGTATTTCCTTTATTGAAGTAGCTAGCACAGCAGGCTTCAAGGTGGCATGGGAAAGTTTTGAAATATATTCTGTACCTTTTCTCCTTACTGGAGAGTTTTTTATCACCTCCTCCTGAAAAATGTCATAACATCAGTTAATGCTGCAATATTACTGTACCATATCTCCTAACCTTCCTTCTATTAATACATAGTACTAAAATAATAACCAAACATGAGAATTCTTCATTGACCGTTTTAGGTTCTTGAAATTGAGTTGGTGATGGTGATTTTGAACTTCTGATTCAATATTATGGGTTGAGTGCTGAAGATTGTGGGTCGCTGATCTGGTAATTAACTCTTGGAATTAAAACTCTAGTATTACTCTGCTTTAATTCTAATTTTTTTAGTCTACTTTGCACTTTCTTAGGTGTTGGTGGCTTCTGGCTCCTGTCTTTCATGATTTTTTAAATGTTCCTTTGTAATTCAGGCTCCTTCAGCCCTGCTAATGATCCATTTCAGTGAAATAAATTTCCCCTTATGATTTATCATGCAAAAAGTGGGATTTCATGATCCATTTTCTGTTTTGTTGGAAATTTTCCAGGAAAATTCCCAGGAAGAAATTCCGAATGTTATTATTGATGATGCTGGATCTGGGTTTTCCGGAGCTGCTGAATGTGTCAATTATCATGACGACAGTTTCTCCCCCATTACAGGAGGTGTCTTCAGGTCGAAGACGCCTCCTATAACGGGGGAGAAACTGTCGTCATGATAATTGACACACGCAGCTGCTCCAGAAAACCCAGATCCAGCATGATCAGCCACTGCGGAAGCCTTCGCTCCAGTTATTATTGATGCTTATTTTCCATTTTTCCTGTACCATCAGCATATTTTCTCTCTTTATTTTTCCCAGAAGCAGAATCACACAGCAATCGGCATGGAGATCGCCCGCAGCGCATGGTCATGCCACATCAAATGGGTAACAAGTTGCTCATTAATTTGCTATACTGACTTGTTTCTTCTCTCAAATAGCCTAACAACCTCAGTTTTGATTAAAAAATGCATAATTTAATGTTAGAGCGTAGGTACCTGCATTGTTAAATACTTGCTCGACCATGTATTTCACACCACTTCATAGATAGTCACATTAAAAAAAAGATTAGGTATACACAGCCACACTTTCCAATTGCAATGATAGTAACTTTTCTTCATTAGGCATGGCTGTTAATTTAATTGCCTTTGTGGTCAGTTTCGCCACCTTCTAAATGCTGTGCCTACATTTTTGTGAGTTTAGATACACATTTGAGCATAATAAGCCTCCTTTATTAGCATTTATTTCAAATTCATTTCTATTGAAAGGATTATCTCAGTTGCTTGAATTTCACTATCACCTCACTGTCATTCCTCATATATACATAGTCATAATTCTATAACCTTTCTACCTGCATCTGATTCTCTTCTTAATTGTTCTTCAGTCTTGCCATCTTTCCATGACCATAACGCTGAAAATCTTTTTCTTGTTCAATTGCTTGAACATTTTCTGTCATTCTGCTATCATTAAAATTTTTTTATTACAGCTAATGATGTAGTTGTCAGAAATAGCACCTATTTCTGTCAGAGTTATAAATACAATCAATTTTTTACTTGGAACAAAAAATATTTTAATCACTTTTAAATTATGTACCTCTTAATTATTATAGACATAAGCTAAAATTCTCAAGTGTTGGTGGACACATCGTATAGAGCAGAAGCCCTGTTTACAAAGTCTTTCAAATACAAGTTTACTGTGGTAGCTATCTTCACAATTATGGTGGCATCCTGGAATGATGATTATGCAATTCCATTTAGAAAATATTTCTACGCTTCAGAAACAAAGTTAACAATTTATGTGGTGAGCATTTAAAGTATTTAATAATTGTAGTGATTTTTTAACTCTTCAGTAGATATGATTAGTGTGTCAGAGCTAACTTTCTCCATCACAGCTCGTATCACACGTTGCATTGGTAATGCCTTTTGCACATAGTGATTTTTATGCATAGCTAATTTCATTCTTTTCATGCCAAAACTTGGTACATATATGTGAACAGGAAATTAATGTTTAAGCTTTATTTTTAGTGTGTGGCTGGTTTTCAGTGACTCACTGTTTGAATATCTGTCGTGAAAGTTGTGCTTAAATTATGGCTTTCAAAGTGTTGGATGAGTTTTCATTAATGTCAAGTACTGTGTGTGTACTGTTTAAGCTCAAAAATCACCCAATGGGAGGGTAAAGCTCTTCTTCCTTAGGCTCGTCTCAAAGGTTGGAGTAATGAGGGCCTGCTTTGAATACATTTTGTACATCCATTATAATTAGCATATTTTTCATGATAATTGCTGAAGTCTAATGCAGTGGTAATGTTTCATCACTGATGAAAGATGGAAACATGCTTGGGCCTAGTGGCTTTCATCTAAATAGTTGTAGCTTGCGCATTGCCTGTGAAGGATTGTGCATCGACACTTGCTGCCTTGATTAATTACTTATTCATTTTTTGAAATGTCTTCTTTTTTATGCTTTAACCGCATCCCTGATGCATCTGAGTATACTCAGGCAAAGTTATACTAATATGCAGGGGGCCTAATTAGCTTAAGTTAAGGGGCAACATTCAGAAATTATTAATAATTCATTAGTTATTTGGAATTAAAAATTAAGTAAAAAATATTCGGATTTGCCTCCGTTTAATGCTTCTGAATCTGAAATTAAAAAATTGACTTTTTTTTGACCATTTTTGTAAAAAAAAAAACCTGTTAAGGAAGTGGTTAATTCTTAAATGAAGTAACATAAATTCAACAGCAGTTGCATAGGCATGATGCTTAAAAAAAACACCTGCATTGGTTGACATTTCGAGGTCAATATTATCATTGTGTATGCAATGCTATATGTATGTGTTAGCCCCTTTTAAATTGATTAGTTGATAATATTTTGTTGCTTACCTTTCCTATATTTTCGTCAAACAGTATTCTTTAATATTTTTTAAGATAACCAGCTAATATAGAATCTAATGTTGCTATACTTCTTCTGTCACTATAGTCTTTTTATAGTCTGGATTACCATGTTAGTCTGGTGGGTAATAGTTATACTTTCATACGAATAGTCATGGTTTCCAAACATGCATTGGGTATGGATATTATGTTGTCCAGTTACTTTTTTTATTGAGAAGTCCACACTGTTAGACCTGCCGATAGAGGGTCTTTTGTAGTGTTATGAAGCAACAATATAATATTTTTTTTCATCAATGTGTCCCTTATGTGCACCTCTAAATTCGAAAGTAATTGTGCAATTTCATTCGTATTCAATTATGTAAATCTTAACCATTTATATATTTTTGTGAAAAATATTGAATCCCATGTTTATTTTTGTGTCTGACGAAATGAAAGAATCTTATCTCCTAGAATTTAAAAAGTGTTTTCTTTCACAAAAATCCAGGAATGGAATGGGCTAGGAATAGATAGCCATTCTTGAGCATGATCCTACCCCTCTATGCTTGAATGTCTAGCCACTTCCTATACTATCATTATCTACATCTTTTTTGGCAGATGAAACTGCCTGAAGCTTCATTTTTTTCCTCATCGCTGCTTGCTTTAAACAATCATCTCAAATCATCGTGTTCATGTTTTCTGCAATTTTGAAAATTATAACTTACTCCATCATGTGGTTTCATCCTCTAGCTTCTGGTGTGGACATGAGCCATTCATCCGCCCATCCCTCAGCAACAACAGCTAGCACAGAGCAGGAGAAGTATCTGTCTGCCCTTGTGGCGAGCACACCGATAGCCATGATGCGACTCCAGGGAGCGAGCGGAGCCATAGTGATGACAGCTGGAGGAGGTTGGGGCATGTCAGACAGCAGCCTCAGCATTGACTCGTTGTTGCTGGCAGCAGAAGATCACCTTCACAGTGTTGCCGGAAGTACGCTTACTCCAGAATCTTCACGCCGCACCAATCCATTCAACAAGGCGATGGGGACTTTGAGGTGAGAAGATTCTTGTAACTAGGGTCTGTAAAAAAAATTCAAGATACACAAGTTTGAGATGACCAGGGTTACCGGCCTGGAAAATTTGGAATTCCTGGAAAAGTCATTGAAGTTGAAAATGGGTCTGGAAAACCAGGGAAAGTCATGGAAAATAAGAAATTAGCCTTAAAATATGATTTCCCAAGTCAAAATCTGTTAGTTTTCAAAAAGTGGGGAGTACCATTTTAGGCACCATCTGTTGGTGTGTAGACTAAGTAGCTTGCCTGAATGAGGTATTGGAGCTCTTTATTTGGTGTTTATCAAGTAATTATGCTCCTAAAATAAACTCTGCTCAGGAAGATGGAATATTTGTTTCTCCTCTAATTATGTTCTGGTAATTCGTGGCCGAGATCTAATTAAGGGCAGGTTAGCTGAGATTGTTTCTCTCAGGTTTAGAAATATTGTACATAAGTATACGTCTCACCAATTTTTTCTGGTTGAGAACTTTTTAGTGTAACAAGCTGATTGAGCCCCAAAAATCAATATCGTAAGATGAGCGTAAAAGTTAGAGTTACAGTGAAACCTCACTTTTATGTTCCCGGAATTTACGTTTTCCCGTGATTTGCAACATTTTCTTCTGGTCCCAAAAATGTTTCAATCATTCCAATGTATTTTCATCACGCTATTTACACTTTCAAATCCTGCCATTTACGACATTTGAAGGCATGAAAGATGGTGGCTGGCGCACTTCAACTGGCGACCTTGCGAATGTGATTAATGTTAAATATGAATAATACATGCTTAAACATGATGCATGAATGCTGATTTATTTTGTTTTCTAAAAAAACATCATTCGTTTTATGGTAGCACATAACATCAATAACATTGCTGAAAAGTATTAATGCCGAATATTGTAATGCTTGCGATCAGAATTGTTATCGAATGAATCGAAGAATGGTACTAAAGAGCCGAAATAGCTTTTCAATCAGTACATTTAAATTGTAGCGGGTGCCATAAATATATTTTATTATATTTTATTTGGCCAACTACCACTGTCATTGTGGCGAAAAGGTTAAAATGTATGTTAGCTCTTGTACTCATACTTCGCAGCGATCTTTTTCTTATTTCTCGTAACTTATGCACAAATGCCATTCATCTTGCATTTTTAGTAACTTCACCTTTTGTTTTATTTAATGTGCAATTACTTACGTCAGCTGTGAGGAAACATATTTTTAAATAGCAAACATGCGTCCGAGATAATTGTTATCATTGGAAGAAAAAATCAACATTTTGTAAATAGTTGACTAATACGGGCACGATCGCGTGTCCCTGGCAGAAGAACTTTATGTACCAAGTTCAACGTGGAACACAATTGTAAAAACCCGTAAATGTTCAGGGAAAAGTAGTAAGGACTGCGTCCCTATTGGTAAAAGGGGTAAATACATTAAATTTTTCAAATATGATGAACTTGAAGAAATATTGAAGACATCATGGTTTCGCATACTGCTGCGAGAAGCACTTGGCGAATGCGCGGATACCTGAACTACAGCCCATCGCTGCTAGCTTGCCATGGTCATGCCCCGCCCCCCTCCCCCCCACCTAAGTGATAACTAGATATTCGCCACAGGCAGCAGGTACCTAACTATACCGATTAGTGGAGTTTTGTTAAAAGAAAAGGCACTACATGCAGGAGCAAGACTAGGCATTGATGACTTCAAAACATGAAATGGCTGGATAGGCCATTTCAAAAGTCGATATAAATATTGTCTATAAAACCATTTGTAGTGAATCTGAAAATGTACACTACATTGATCCTGAAACAGTTTCTCACTGGAGGTGCACAACTTTGCATTTACAGTAGAGTCTTGATTTTACGTAACTCCTTGGGAACCAAAAATGGGGTGTTATGTAAAATCAAATTATGTAAAATCAAGATATTAACGGATTTTGAAAAATATGCTAAGATTTCACAATGTATGAGAAGACAATGATGTTTAAACTATTTTCACTAAGAGATCATTATTACATACATATTACACTGTAGAAAATAAAACTATTTTAATTGTGGTGGAGAGATAATTACATTTTATATTATAATTATTTTGAAAAGGAAATCACCCTTCTCCGTTGTTTTGGTGGTGCTAGATCTATGAACCTTTTTATTTTATACTAATCAGGAGAATGGAATGCAAATATATAATGGAGAAAATTTCTTCTTTTTATGCTCTTCCGCCTCTAACAAGTAAGAATGACCCCTAGATGCGGCAGTGGCGGATACAGAAAGAACTCTAGGGAGGGGGGGGGCGCAAGTTATCGCGACGATTGTAGCCTTCAAACTGACTGCCTGGCAGCGACTCTGCTTCCCTTATATATGTAGCTCAGTTGTTTCGAGAACATTAGGTGCCAGAATGTTCGCTTCCAGACTTCCAGACCAGCTTCCAGACACCCAAGGACGGGATTTCGGAATGCTCTGAAGACCTTTGCTGCCCAAGAAATCCCATCCTTGGGTGTAACGTGGATTACACCGATGGTTCAGTACACCATCGGTCGGATGGGACGTTAAACCGTGGTCCCCTTGGCGCCATTTGTTAAGAGTAGGCTAATGCCGACGCCGGGTTTCTATCCACCCTCCATCTTCTGGTCCAAATCCCTAACTGATCCATTTACGATTCCCAATGGAAGCATAAGCAGTCTTTGGGGTGGATTTCACCCCCAATTACTCATTACAATGCCATTATTCTGTTCCTACCCCTATATATAACAATTTATAATCGCAATATCCTAAAATAACTTTAAATATAACAAATAAAAATACATATAACCACCCTTGAAAAGGACATTTTAGCCCTTGCTCCATTCCCTAGCCTGTTAATCACCCATAAATATTTAAAATAATTGCCTTTAAAATATTTTTCGTTGCAGTAATGACGATAAAAGATCATTATATTAAAATTAAAACAAAAAAAACCTTGAAAAATAAAGTAAAAATAGTTTCCGTGGGTGGGGATCTAACTTGTGACCTTCGCTCTAACAGTCGACCGCCTTATCCACTAGGCCACCACCACCATATTAGATCGCGTAAATATCAGAACTTACATACAGTAACATGCTTTTTTACGATTTTTAAATGCTTTTTTCTCAACAAGTTACGAGAGGTGCGTCGTCTCGCTTCGGCATATTGAATTAATAACCATTAACTACCGAATCAGAAAATTTGAGCTCGATTGGCCCGTCCCGATTGACCCGAAATCGTGTCAGCAACGTGCGCAAGTGTCAATACACGCGTGCTTACAGACGACCCCAAATCGAGCTTCATCTCGTCACTTGAAACAGCTGACAAGGTTGCTATCTCAAGGTCATAAACCATTTTTGCGTGAGCATTCCGGGATTCTGTCGCTACTATCATATCGTAAACAAGTAAACACCTTGAACCCGTAACTTATCGTGCTGAAAGATGGGCAAATAAAATAATAATAATCCTCCCCGTGGCGTACCTGGTAACGGCTTTTGCCGGCTAATGGTGGACGTCTGCGTGTGGGGCTAACCACCCCACACGCAGTACAACTGGTTCCCAAGAAAGATACCAGAAATGCCACCCACAACCGGCCCTTCTCGGATGGGGGTCCTAGTGGAATTGGGTGTGGCAATAACGATACCACCGTTACGGGAGCTCGGATGCAGTGGACGGAAGCCCTAAGGGGCGACCTTCTTGCATGCCATGCTGCCAGCGAGCCTGATCGCAGGGGGTATATGGCAAGGATGCACTCATTGTGGTGTGAGATGCATCCAGAACACGACCACCTATCGCAGCAAAACCTGCGCGATTATGCCAACCACCTGCGAAGAAAGGAAAACCTCCACCAACCGCCAGTTCAGAGGAATACACCACCGGCCAGACCACCCTCCCCGACACAGGCAGCCTCTCCACCACCTGAGGCGAGAACGACATTTGTGTCTGTCTCTCGGCCAAATGGGGAAGAAGCTGGTCAGGCCGTCTCTGATCTACGAACGCGGTTGTTAAGCACCATTACCTATGATGAAGGACATCCTAGGCAGAGAGACATCCACCGGAAGATCTCTCTGCGGGGTAACCACCTGCCCCAGTTGAATGGTCTTATCGATGAAATCCTAACGGAAACGTCGGACCTTTGGACGGTAAATTGCGTGGTCTATGCTGCTGCCAAAATTATGGCTCACTCCCAAAAGAACACCTCTTGGGAGGACAAAGCAGCAAAGAGGCTTCAACAGTTGGAGGCCAAGATCACGCAGGCGAGACAACAGGCGTCGAGAATTCAGTGTGTGATGGAATACATCTTATCTGGGCGAACTTTCACCCCTAAAGTTCGGCGCATAGCGCGCAGTCTCAGGTACAACCATCACACCTTGAATAAAAGCGTGCTGCTTACCATTAAGCAGCACGCGGTCGACAGAGTACGGGCCCTCACCACGGCCCGGAAAAAACTCCTAAAGAGGAGTAGGGGCGTGAGAGAAAATGCCACCTTTCTCCTTCACCCGTCCCGTCTCTTTCGACCACCTCCGCCTGTCGTTGAATCTCCGCCACCCGTCCAAGAGGTTGAACGTTTCTGGAAGGAAATCTACGAAATGTCGAAGCCATTCAACGGAGACACTCCGGCCATAGGCCTCTTTAAAGAGGTTTGTGACCGCCACCTACAAGATGTGGATGGACCTCTTTCAGTCACCGAAAGTGACGTGAAGAAGGCCTTCTCTGGCAAAAAGAATTTCTCGGCTCCAGGAATGGATGCCGTCAATAACTTCTGGTGGAAGAAATTTACTTCCACCCACCAACACCTTGCCAGAATCTTCACGTCCTTTCTAAATGGTGGAAAACCAATTCCACCTTGGCTGACTGAGGGACGCACGGTTCTCATACCTAAGAAGGGAGACTTGACCAATCCAAAGAACTACCGCCCTATAACCTGCCTCAACACTGTATATAAGGCGTTCACCTCGATCTTGAGCGACCTTACCCTACACCAAGTCCAGCTGGTGTGGGAGGAGGTGTACGAGCAGAGGGGCTCAAAGCGGGGAATCGCGGGATGCAAGGACAACCTGCTCATTGATAGGTGCATATGCCAGGATGCCATCCGGCATAAGCGAAACCTATCAATGGCCTGGGTGGAATACAAGAAGGCTTTTGACACCACTTCGCATGAGCTTTTGATCGCCATGCTGAAGTTGATGAAAGTTCATCCATAGGTAGTGTCCTGCATCCAACGCCTGTTACCACTGTGGAAAACGCGCTTCGTTCTGACCTCAGGCAAGCGGTCAGTTTCCACAGAGTTGGTAACATGCCACCGTGGCGTTTTTCAAGGCGACAGCTTGAGCCCCTTACTGTTCTGTATTTCCCTCCTACCCCTGTCCCTCAGGCTCCGACGAGGTAAAGGATACATGTGCGGTGTTCCAGGTGACAGGAAGCATAAGGTCACCCATTTGTTTTATATGGATGACCTGAAGCTGTACGCTTCTAATGCGAAAGACCTTCGCACTGCCCTGGACACCGTACTGGAATACAGTGAGGCTATAGGGATGGAGTTCGGATTGGACAAGTGTGCATCCATCCACTTGGCGAGAGGAAGATTTTCGGAGATCAAAGAAGATGTGCAACTTGTTGACGGGAGCGTCATTCGTCACCTCGAGGACGATGACAGCTACGAATATCTCGGCGTCCCCCAGCGCCGAATGCAGGAGGTTACAGCAGTGAAGGGAAGGGTCACCGCCAAATACAGACAGATTCTCAGGAACATCTGGAGTTCTGAGCTGAGCAGGCAAGAACAAGGTTCTTGCCACGAACATGTTCGCGGTTTCTACACTGCTGTATACCTTCGGATGCATGAACTGGAACGTCAACGTAGCGTAGCCACGCCAAGTCACTAAACCATTATAGCGGTTTCTCAGCCAACAGCGAGGATTTCAAACTGCAATGTGCGTTACTTAATCGTATAATTCGTTTACATTGCGTGAACAATTATTTTTCAATGAAATTACCTCAAAATACTTATAATTTATATTATATTCCAGCAATTAAAGGAAATACTTTTATTAAATGCAGATTCAAAATCTCTTAAAACAACGTTTATGGTTAAGATTTTTTGATTTCTCGGAATATGTATGACGTTGTTTTCGCAACACTGTCGGACTATAGTGTGCTCCTGGATTACCGGATTATGGGTGCTCGACTGTAATTGAACCTGCAGGGGAGTATTAATTTTTTACCTAAGTAGAACCTATGAAGAATAAAAATGGATTCAAAACCAGATATGATGAAAAATTAAAGAACTCATGGTGGACGACTAAGATCATTTGCACTGCCTCGATTCCAGAGTTATAACTATGATAGGCAAGACACAGTGTGTGCTGTTCAATATCTAAGAAATTACTTAGTAGGTAGTGACTGCTGTGAGCAAATGCTTGAGGAATTGGAGAAAATTGAAAATAAAGTGCATAACATTATTGATAGGCAGAGGAAGTCAAAGCAGTTGAAAATATCAAATTTATAAAAATAATCATGCGCTATTCATTAGATAGTTTCAATGGTTGCTAATAACAAATCTAATGTAAATCACCCAGCCATCTTCATCCTTTCTTAATTTTCGATTTGTCTGAGATGTTCAAAGTATTTTTTTATCAAATATAAATAAATGAAAAGTCTAGGTCAAGGAATAAATTATGACACTGCTCTATTTCAGTTTATCAGTGTGTCTTATTTTTACGCTTACTCCAGTAAAAGAACATGGATGTATAGGTGAAAATTCTACTTTTCCCGCAATTTGCACTTTCCCGCAATTTACACTTTTTTTCTAGGGTCCCTGGAAAAGTGTAATTTAGGGGTTTTACTGTATATGTAGGTAGGCAACACCTCAAATCAAGTGGAGTTAAAATATGAGAATACTTTAAATTTTTGTTAACTTTTGTTTATTCATTTATTGATGTCTCTATTTGGTGACCCATAAAATATATTCAACATTACCTGTTAAATAAAATAAAATTATTTAACTTATTATTAAAAATTATAAGGCTATGATTTTGCTTCTATTTCCTAAAAATTAAGATCCCCCTTGATTTACATTTTCCCGCTATTTACAATTTTTTCCTCCGTCCCCTTCAAAAGTGTGAAAGAGAGGTTTTACTGTGTATATGGTTTTCAACACCTCTGCTGATTCTGTGCATTGAAAGAAGAGTATGCTATATTTGTTGCATTCAGATTACACATTTGCTTGATTATTAATTGTTATGAGTGAAAATAGTATTTTGAAATTGTTTCATTTCTTAACAGCAGGTCGAGTGGTGGCAAGGGCCCTAGAAGTGCATTTGGACGGTGGGGCTCCTTGAAGGACAGGCGGCATAATTCCCAGAGTTCCCTCTCCCACCTCCCTCCCTCTGCTGGTGGGCCATCCCCCTCATCCGGCATGGGGCACATGGGCCCCCCTCCCGCTCCCAGTTCGAATGCCAATGGCATGGGCCCCAGCAGGCACGCTAATCCTAGGCTGTCGTCGGATTCTGATTCCGGCACCGAGTGTGTCCAAACGTTCCAAAGGGCAGCAATGTATATATTTGGAGAGAAAGCCCAAATGAAGGTAAATAATATTTTCTGCGTTTTGCAATGTTGGTCTGTTGCATTTAACATTGAAATGCATTTGAGAATGGGTAATCAAATAATGTTTACAGTTTGATATTCATGCCACTGTAATTTTGTTTGATTCAATGGCCTCAAGAAGGCAATGTGTGCCTTAATTGTAACCTCTGTGGTGAGGTTTTTTTGTTTGTGTGAGGTCCTCCTTTTCCCTCATCCTTGATTTTGGGTAAGTCAGTTACAGCATTTCAAAGTGTTAGCATCACCCCAAGCAAACCAGCCCTCCAATGGTTGAAGCAGGGAAGTATTGCATTAAATGTTGTCATTTCTTTGATTGCATTTATATATGCATAATGAAAGAAGAACTCTTTTCAATTTTCCACAGATGTTTAATGTGACCAGTTTTGATGTTTAACATCATTGTGAAGCAGTTTTTTTCGTTATTTATGATTTCCATCATCATTCCTGAGACATCACTATTAACAGTCCTCCTTGTTTCCTCCTCTTGTTCTTTGGCTAATTTTGGTGTAAAATGAGTGAAAATTTACTTGAGTGATTTCCCTCTGACCCAACACTTGTATAACAATCTACCCTGCCAAACATTTCTTGGAGTATAATTAAGCCCTTGCTTGTGGTACAAAAATGTCAGGTGGTCGGAGCTAGTTAAATGTTTTGACTCCACACATTTAAGATTAGCAGCATATATGTCATGGACCTTGAAAACCTCAAAGATTATCTAAAAGTAACCACTTTAGGCTAACCCTTTTCCTCCCAGGCATTTTCCTTTTTCACTATCAGAAAGCTGGCTGCTAACTTTTTAAAATTACAACTATTTATTTAAAATTTTTACTGAGTTTACTGTTTCACCTAGTGAATATGTTGATTTTTTTTAGATTCTTGTTATATAATGCTGTTCAAATAAAAAATATGAACACGATATAAAGCAGTGCTAATATTTTATAAAACAAAGTTTAAACAAGCTGTCAGCCATCGCATTATTTTTCTGATAACTGATACCAGGCATTTGGTTCCGATAACCCAATAAATATTGCATAGCAAATAAGGTATTAGAGTGGGTTTACACTGGCAAGTTACTTCCGCAAGAGCTTGTGGGAGAGTTTATCCTGACAATAAAGTTTTCTGAAGTTAGTAGTGCAGAGCCAGGTTGGTTGCTGTTTACACTGGCAACAATACGCTTTTGCAAGTGACTTGCCAAAACTTCTAAAAGTTCTGCTAGTGGACTTGCAGAGCCATTGACGCCTGCAGTTTACATGCCTAGTATATATATAGGCCTATCAATTTAATGTAATTGACAGTGTAAACCCTCATTTAGGGAGTGGTAGTCAGAGTATAAAAATATTTTACTTAAGTTTTCAAAAATTCTTTTTCATTGATCAAAATATGCCTGGTATGAGAATTGTGTAAACTCTCGATTATCCATACCAATGAGTAAAAGATGAAGCATTGACAATCAAAAAACACGGATAACAGAAAAACTTGGATTACCGGAAATCATGAAAAAAATATCTTGATAACTGAATATCGACTCGTATTTATATCGAAATTTATTATTGGCTAAACCATAGCTTTACAAGAGAACTTTTTTATGGGGTGACATATTAGCTCCACGATTGTTTTAAAGCAACCTGGGTAAGCCAATACATTGGCACCTGGAGTATGAGAAGCCCATTTCACTTGCTAGTACAATAGCTTACCAGTCTAATGTGTTATAGAACCAGTATGCTGGCCATCAAGCCATCTCTAGCATAGTCACTGAGCTACTTGATTTCATTATTTATTCGGTACTAAATAGATTGATAATTGCTCCCAGTAGGACCTAGTAGCCATCAACCAATCACGTTAGCTACTACACTCGCAGTGCTAGCTTCACTTTCTGAAATCAGCACCATTTATATCTCCTGTGGGTATTTGTAGTTCTCTGGCCGTGAAATGAGCAATAAATAAATATGTCCCAACAGTTGTTTTAGTTTTCATGCTGCCATATATTGGTCAATTTAAAATTATAGGTGACTTTCATTAGGATATGAATGAAAATACATCTTCCTTGCCTGTACAAGTTCAATGACCTTCTAGGACGACCTAAATCATTCTGGATTCCATACTCAATTTTTGTTGTTGTTTTGCTTTGAGTGATATTAGGACTTTATAGTCCTCTCTTCCATACGAACAAACATTTGACGAGCACACACAACCATACCCTGGGAGGTGTAAATTTCCTACCCAGGCGGGATTCGAATCCGCAACCTTCGGTTTGGCTGGTGAGGACTTTACCCCGCCACCACCGAGGCCGGCAAATATTAAGTACTGCCTAGCATACTAGGTCTTGTGCTGGATCAAGTGTCTTGTGAAACAGGCAGGGTTAATGAATTAATGGTTAATTAAGGGTTAATGAATGGTGGTGTTTAAATCATTAATAAAGGCTTTCCGGGCTATCTTGTTTCCTTTAAACATCTGACATCACATGCTTAGAATATCTACATGACAACTATCTCTACAGAGGCTATCTCTTGCCTGAACATCCTCAAAAGTTCAAGCAAAGTGATGCAATCTTAAGGGAAAATGGGGACCAAATTCAAAATTTTTTTCATGCTCATTTTTATTATAACATGTTACAGGCACATTTTCAATAAGGAACACGAACTATTGAGACTTAGCATTGGATGAAACTTACTCAAAATTGCACCATCCATTTTTTTACCCGCTGGTTTGATTTTAGTTGTGAAACTTTTAACTAAACTTTTTTACTTAGAATTTTGATTTTATAATTATAATTTTTCTAACTCTCTTAACCAGGGCATGAAGTCTGAGTCACCAGCCAAAGCGGATTTTATCCCTGTGGAGTACTTTGATGTGAGGCATACTAAAACTTCCTTCAAGAAACTTATGAGGGCTTGTATTCCTAGTTCATGTAACAGTGCAGAACCAGAGCAGAGCTTTCACAAGTGAGTTCTTTTGTAATTACATTTCCATCTTTATCACTCTCCTTGGGATCCATTGTCCAGCTTTGGTTTTCATATGGCCGTGTGTGTGGTTGCTGATGCTGTTATTTTCTAACATCACCTCTTCATGTGGTGCGGATATAAAAATAGCTTAGACTAAATGGGAAAGGGTTAATTTTCCCTGAGTGTCCAGTTACTGTTCATAGTTTTACATTTACTTCTGTCTTCTTACATAAAGGTAATCCTAGCTTGTGCATGACTGTACTTTTTGAGACTTGAACTAACATACACTTTTTTAAAGATGCTAAAAAAATATTCTAATTACTCATTTTAAAAGCTGTCGTGAGCAAGTTTCTAGGATATTTGTGGTATCTTAGTAAGGAGCCAGTGGCTTTGGAATTCTTGGACCATAACGTCCCCATTGATAGGCAAAGATTAAAGAAAACTTAAATTGAGCAACTTGAGATATTATATAGTTCATTTGGGGAGCAAAGAAACCTGCATTGAAGGCATTTTATCTCGAATCCCTTGTATGCAATAGACAAAAGGATGTTTTTATCAGCTCCTATGATTTTTTTAAAAGATGATCCTGGAGGAAGGAATGCAACAAGTAGTTACAAAATGGGGATCTCAAAGATTTCATGGTTAACTGTAGTAAATGACAGTGCAAAGCAAACAGAATTTTTATGCTGGAAATGAGTGTGAGAAAGCAGACGAGATTAGCAGCTTCTCAAGTTGTATAATATTTTCAAAAGTACCCATCCTTTGGTGCTAAAGGACGGAGGAAATAATGCTGATCAATGTGTAACATTTGTCATTGATCATTCGTGCATGGCAAAAATAATATACATCCAGTATTGACCAGATGTTCATTGCTAAGGCAAAATAACCAATAAAAGTGGCAGACAGGAAATTAGGCAAGAGTGTCTTCACAATAGCTCTCCCAAATCCCAACCTATATAGAGAACCTTGGAAGATGCAAAAAACCAACTAACCTCACTTTTGTTACTTACCATTATAGGGGTACTCATGCCAAATTATAAGATACATGAGCTAATGCTGCTTGCTGGCGTATTGAGCTAATATTTTGCATGAGGTGTTTTTTAGTTATTTGGCATTGATTGGGAGGTACGCGAAAAGTTTTAAGTCTTATTATTTATTTTGAACCACTGCAATGCTGTGTTGTAAGTGAGGTTCTGAGTTTTGTCATGTTATTTCAGTATTTCTAGCTCGAAATGCATTTTAAATATTTATTGATTTAATTAAGTGTCCTAGAGAAATACAAAGAAAAAATGCAAATTTTGTCATGTCTCAATATAGTTTTTTTACGACTTTCAGTATTGAAATATTATGCCTGTAGTATATTCATTCCCTCCGAATGGTCATCACTCATTGTGAATCAATTGACGTCTTTCGGGAGAAACTGCTCATGTGATTGCTTTGTTCATTAATGCTTGCTTTAATTTCAATTATGTAGTTTCCTTTTCTATGTTAGCGGACATCTTCTCTTACAGATATCTGTGTTGTTTCACTTCTTGTACAAACTCCTTAAGACCTTCAATTCCTTCTGTCAATTTTTGTGTTTATCCATTCTCAAGATATCAAGTGGAAAATATATTAATGGAGTAAGTTAATATTCACAACCATGACACTGTATAGATATATTTGTGCATCTCATAGTCAAATTTTAGCGTTTATCACTTTGAGCATTCTTTGGAAACTCATTGATCTTTTGTTACTCTCTCTCTCTTGATTTATTTTTTGTTGCTGTGAAAATCTTGCTTTCTCTCTATTCATGTCTTGTAATCAAGCGTAATTAACCTTTTAGGTTCTAGGTACAGTTCTGTTCCAAAAAATCATACCGCCAAAAATTTTTAAGTCCCAATTTTTCGACAATGTGGCAACATGGCCAAACCACTCCCCCCTGAGACAGGGAGCAACTACCTTTCCAAGCGGAACGAGAGCCCTCCCTCCCCGTAGCTGGAGGAGTTGAACCACCCGCGGAAGGAAATTTTTGACCTGCGAAAAGGATTATTTCCGAGGGGAGGGGTAAGGTTTCTTTTCTTGTGATTTGTGATATGTGAGTAAGAAGAAAAGGGAGATCTGTGGGGGAGCAATAAACTCTCCGAGCAGAACAACGGCCCTCCTTCCAAACTCTCTTGACGAGAGGGAACCTCCACCCGAAGGACGATTTTGACCAGCTAAGGGATTTCTGAGGAGATGGGTTGGATTTCGGACTCCCATTTGGTTATGTGTGAGTGAAAATGAGTAGATGAACGATTGGTCTGTCGGCCAAAGTCACCCAATCTCTCTCGTAATAGAAAGCTACCATATAGAAGCCAGGACTCAAATATCCATTGAAAGTCTCCATCTGAGTACGGGGAATAATCCCGCTGCAAATTACATATCTTCCATTATTTTTTCTCAAGAAAAGGCTATTACTGCGAATCGTTGCTCAAAGAGAATTTATGAATTATTTCATGTAGATTTATTCAAATAATTCTATTACTTGAAAGCATCATGACTTTCTTGGTATTTCTGCTTGTTTCGATATTCTTTTATATGTTATAAGCCACATCTATGACGCTTAGGAGAGATTTATAAAATATAAAACTTATAATGCAGCGGAAAGCATTTTGACGGCATAAAAGTTTTTTTGCTTCACAGGAGCTAATTTATTGAAAGAGAAAGGAAAAGAAGCTTAAAATAGTCACTGTAGTGAAATTAGATCTGTAAATATGTTCCCACCTAATGTCAACATTTTCGTGATCACGACACTTATTTTATGCCATTTATTGCTCCATTTTTTCAATGCCTAGCTTTAGTGAAATGGCGTGAAATTAAGCCTTAACTGTATGCTTTTAATAACACGGCTGAATTATTTTCGTTAGTCTAATTCGTCCATGTAAAGGACCCTGGCATGTATTGAATGACATGGCTCACGGTTTAGGTTTTGGAAGGGCATTGGAACTTCTTGTTCTTACAGCGAATATTTTCGTGAGAATGCGGGGCTCAGAAAATCGGAGGGACGTGCGGATGGAAATAATGCAGGTTTCGTTCTGATACTATCATTTTTGTGACAGTGACCATTTTGTTATTCAGTTTTAAACTTCAATTAAGAGCGAGTATAATCCGTGAACCAAAGATATCGTATAATATAATATGAAGATCATTAAGCAGGCTAATATCTTGATTGTGCCCATTCTGGAATTCTAAGAGTGCGGCCTTTTTTTACTCCTTTCCTTAGTTTACAATTCATTGAAGGGACAGTTCCTAAACAGAAAATGTTTGAAGAGAAGATAGAACTGTGTTCGGCTATCGCAATATTTTTTTTCACGCAAGGGAGCTGTATAATACCTAATGAATTGACGAATCCAAAATTAAGATCACTTTGCTCGATATCTCATTAGGCTTGCTTTATCCCCGTTACTCTTCTAGTCCAAGTCTACTTCTGAAGGCAACGATATTCATATATTTTCGAGGAAAACACCTCATATCTTGACTATTTAAACTATGTTAAGCGATATCCATGATTGAATGAGTTTTGTCTCCAAACTCCTAATAATTTCAAATTCCTCTTACCTACGGCAATCCTATTTGGCCCCGTATCATATAAGGTTTGTCTCCCTTTTGCTTCACTGACATTACTGAATTTCTTAATTCCCCTTCAGCCAGATTTTATCACGCACCATGCACGATTAATTGAAAGAAAAACATTCGTAAAAGCAACTCCTACGAAGTGCATTGTGGATTTTCTCCATACTTAATTCCAGAAACAGTGAATGATTGCAAGGAAAAAAAACTGAACCAACATAGGGTAAAATGACAAGAATTAATTATGGAATCTTGGAAATGATATGGACTTGTTTTTATTATTATTTAAATTTGCAAGCGTATGCATTAATGTTAAGAATAATCGCAATTTCGACTTATTTTTGTTATCTCGTTTTTTTGTGGGATTGCAATCCCTTTTATATTTGAACTCTCGCGAATTGTTTTTTGTCATTTACTTCGTTTTGGACTTTCGTTTAATTTCTGCTTATGGCTGCTAATTCTTTCCGAAAGTAAGCCAGGAAACGCATCTTTCAGAAGTATGCTTACAACTTTTTCTTTGATCTAATTAGGTGTGTAGATAAATCTGGTGTAGGTGAAATTACAATACCGTATAAACTCGTGTAAGAGGCGCACCTTTTTTCCCAGAAATCGCAGCCGAAAATGAGGGTGCGCCTCTTACACGAATCTGTCCGTTGCAAAATTCCGACACCCGAGTTTGAAGGCTAATATCTCAGAGATGGCTCAATCGATTTTAAAATGAAATACATCAAATTAAAGCTTGTTTATTTCTGCGTTTATTGATGGTATACAAAACATTTTACCGTTTATATCGATTTCAGTGTGTGCTTCAAAACAGAATGTTAGCGCATTTTCCCGGGTACCGGACGGATGCATCGCATTTACGGCTTCGTAATAACAACACGGATCAAGATATTGAAATTTCCTTTACAAATATTGTAGCAAAGATCTTTCCTAACAGCTATACAAAGTTTCATATTATTTAATGCATTAGTATTTTAGTTATAGATGCAAATGCACGGATCCGTTATTTTCCGTTCCACGCATCCCTGAAAACCGCCGTTTAGACCTTCTCCAAGCTCTCGAGTTCATCATCATGAATCCACTTATAAAATCTTAAAGGAATTCGTTGGTTAATCAATATCGATTAACATATATTTTGGAAAAAGAGCGCGTTCAACTGCCAGGAGCATGCACGGAAGAGAAAGGGAGAGCCGCACGCTGTTGCCCAGTCAGAGGGCTATCCGTAAGGCGCGCGAGGGAGTCTACTACAAGCATTACCTGCGGGGGGGAAAACCAGTTGTCTTTTCTCTGTACATGAGTCATTTGGACTCGGTAAATAGTGACATAAAGGTGACGTGGCGTTCGGGCACGCGGGCGTTCCTCCGCGTTGACTTGTAGAGGAACGCCCGAAAGCCGTTACCAATATGGAATAACGCCGCGGAAACCTCAGATCCAAGTGAATACTTACCTCCGGGGTCTATATCTGCCTATGAAAAATGCTGCGTAAATTATAAGAGAATATCGCGAGCGGAAGGCTTTTAAAATGGCCGAAAGTTCGCAGTTAGGCCCGCAAAACTTCGTAATAGAAGAAAAAAAACTCAAAAGTTTTTCTTCAACTTCGACGCATAAAAAGAGGGGTGCGCCTCTTACACGGGTGCACCTCTTACACGCGTTTATACGGTACTAAGTTTGCTACAAGAATGTGCGATATTCACAAATTTCACAAATGTCAAAAATTTCCTTCCGTGGGTGGTTCAACTCCCCCAGCTACAGGGAGGGAGGGCTATCATTCTGCTTGGAAAGGTCGTTGCTCCCCTTCTCAGGGGGGAGTGGTTCGGCCACGTTGCCACATCGTTGAAAAATTGGGACTTAAAAATTTTTGGCGGAATGATTTTTTTGAACAGAACTGTTCCTAAAGTATTTGGTACTTCAAAAGAGTTATGTATTTTATATGTAATAATTCTGATCACCCTTTGCTCCAGGCTCATTGAGAGTTCAGAATGGCTTCAGCAATTGCAGAATATAATGCAGCTGGCTGGTGCAGCTGTTGATTTACTCGATGTCCAGGGCTCATCTGTGATGATATGTCTTGAGGAGGGCTGTGATATTACGTGTCAGGTAAGAAAATTTTCTTAAGCCGGTGTCCCACGGTAATTTTTTTCGTAAATTTATTCATGCATTACATATTCATGAACTGTTGGACCCTATGTCACACGAGCAGGAAAAATTCATGAATTGGGCACTAATCGGCTGACGGCCAAGAAGAGAACTTTTTATGCTGCCATCAATAGTGTATTCTCTGTACAAAAAGAACAAGCAGAGGAGATATTTTTGCGGGACCTACGAGCTATGGTATGGAATAGCACGCACCTATTTCTATAATTACCCAGGAATTACTTTAGTCATACGTATAAACTGAAGGAATTGCAAGAACAAGCATGCTTGCTCACGATGGAAAATGTCAGAATCCCAATATGGAAGTTCCCCAGCTCAGAGTCGCCGAAACTAGGCCTGAGCGATATTGGTAATTCCATATCGTGATACGATAATTTGAGAATGTCGTACATTGGCGATAACGATAACTCATATGGTGATGATAAATATTGTCTAATCACACCTCAATAAAATATCATGATAAATCACGCGATAAAAATCGCAATATCGCGTCCCGATAAAATATCACGATATCACTCCCCGATAAATATCATGATATCACACCCCGTTAAAATATCACGAAAATAATCACGATAAAATATCGTGATATTGCACTCAATAAAATACTCGCGCCCGATAAAATAACTCGATAAATATCACGATAAAATATTGCATTATTGCACTCGGTAAAATAATCACGCCTGATATAATGTCTCGATAAATATCACAATAAAATATCGTGATATTTCGCTCGATAAATATCACGATATCACGCCCCGATAAAATATCACAAAAAATATCACGATAAAATATCGTGATATTGCACTCAATAAAATACTCGCGCCCGATAAAATAACTCGATAAATATCACGATAAAATATTGCGATATTGCACTTGGTAAAATAATCGCACCTGATAAAATGTCACAATGAAATATCGTGATATTGCACTCGATAAAATAATGGCGCCCGATTTAATATAACCAAACATATCACAATAAAATATTGTGATATTGCGCTCAATAAAACAATTGCACCCGATAAAATTTCCCGATAAATATCACGATAAAATATTGTGATTTTGCGCTCTGTAATATATCACGTAATCGTGCCCGATGAATTATCGTGATGTCGCGCTGGAAAATCATGTCAGAAAAGCCGATCAGTGACTCAGTTTCATGAAGAATTTACAGAGTTTTCTTATTTACAGAAATTTACCGAATATTGGCTTGCGCATGCCCAGTGTAACTCTGGGAGTATTCATGAATTATTCATGAATAAATTTACGAAAAAAATTACCGTGGGACACCGGCTTTAGTTATTCATTCAATTTATAATATCATAGGTATTTTAATGTGAGGTATAGTGGGTGAGTGGGCAAAGCATCCGCGTCACGACAGTGTGATCGCCCATTCAAGGCTCCCATGAAACATCTTTTTTTAATAGTTGTTTAAAAATAAAGATTTATCTATAAACAGCCATGGCTACCATTTATTCAACTGTGGGGAGTTTTCTTCCATATTTATGTCATTTATGTTGCAAAAAATAATCAGTAAGAGTCAATGTAGTTGCTTATGATTAACCTCCCCATGGGCACCCTCCTGAGAGATGGAAACATTCTGCTTTCAAATTATTGCACATGAAAGTGGAAGCTATTTATTGCGTGAAAAATACTTTCTGAGAAATATGGCCTCTGAAAAAAGAGGAATAGAAAAGGCTGCAGGTGTTTAAGGTGCTGGTTTGGAGGAGAATGGAGAAAGTGCGGTGGATGGAAAGGGAGACAAATGAGGAATTTCTTGATATGTTGGATGAGGAGAGAAAGTTTCTGGGTAAAATTAGGAGGAGGAGAAAGTGGTTGGAGGAAGTGATGAGGAGCAAAGGGTTGCTTAAGGCTGTGATGGGAGGATGTTAGGTTACCGGGGAAGGAGAAGTAAGAGAATATGCTTTATGGATGGAATGATGAGAGGTAGGACATATTCCAAGATGAAGTAAGACATTATGTAAGGAGATTGAGGTCTTCGACTGAGATAATACAGAGGATTTGTACTCTCTTCCATGTGAACCTACCTTAACTGGTAGATTACTCTAATAATCACACTTGAAGGGCAGCAAAGAAGAAATTCTATCATTTATTTGAACTGGTCATTTTTTCTCACTCCTTTCCATAGGCTCCGTTTCATGTATGTATAAAAACTAGGGATGGTCGGATCAGATCTACGGATCCTAAGATCTGCAGATCTTTACATTGGCTGAGATACTGATATCGGATCCAAATATACAACAAGAAATCAGATCCGCATCGGAGATTTTTTCAGCTACTGAAGTGCTGGCTGCCGTCAACTATCGGTGGCTCTGCCAAACAAATAAAATGCTATTGATGTACTACGTTCGATTATTGCTTTCTCTGTACATAAATCAAAATCACCCTTTATTATTTATCTTATTATTCTTAGGAATAAAATTTCAAGATGTGGTATAACAACAGTCATTGCAGAAACGCTGAGTTAATGCTGACCAACATCGATACATATCGCTTCGTGTATGCTTCTGCTTCAACGATATCGCAGATACGAAGCTATTATTGTTTCCTATATGTTAGGGGTTTCTTTGTTTGTGTGTTTTGTGTTAACTGTTTATGGAAATGTCTTCTGCGGTGTGGGATCACTTTTCGGTGGACTCCAAGAACAATTTTTTAGGAATTTGCTCACACTGTGGCGTAAAAATATCGCATGGAAATGCTGCTAAGTCAATGTCGCTGCTATTTAAGCATCTGTGTAAGAAATATGATATTCAATTTATAATGAAAAAGTAATTAAAAGTGACGCAAAGTCTTCTTCATACCAGAAAACATTGCCTTTCATGGCAGTGCCATTTCTTCTAAAGATGTAGGCCCAACTATGCCGGTAAACATTTGTACTGAAGAGTCTGACTTTGATGCTTCTACCGATGTTTCGTCTGCACTCCCAAACCCGAGTTCTTTGTCATCTTCCAATAAGTTTTCCAAGAAGCACCTGTATCCCCCACCTACTGTTGCTAGTGAACAGGTTTTCAGTACCGGTGGGTTAATATGTGATACCAAGGGAAATAGATGAGATCCTGACCTTGCTAAAATTTTGGTGTTTTTAAAAAAGAAGTTGACAGCAATCAAAGATTAGTATTATAGTGGCAATGACATTGTCGTTTATTTATATATTAAATTTTAACATTTTTAAACTGGATGTTGTTTATTTTCAATAAAGTCTCCAAGGCTTAAATTTTGTTTTCATTTGTGAATTGCACCCTTGAAGACATCCTAGGATCCGAAAATAAGAACTGAGATCCAGAATCTGAAATGAAGGATCCGGATTTGGATCTGAAAAAAAACCTGGATCTGCCCATCCCCAATAAAAACCTTTGAAACCAACTGAATAGCCATTTCCGTGATAGATGGTCCTCATGCCTTCAAGGGAAGTGGTTAAACTGTGCATTGTTACTTGCCCTAAAGGGGTCTTTCCCAAAACTTTCCGTCTTCATCGTAGTAGTGCTAGGTGGAATTAAGGGCTCGCATAGCATGAAGTGCACTCCAGCCTGGTTGGCTTGGGATGAATCACTATGTGCATGCAGAAGGCCATCATCCTGTCGTCACCCATCTACTTTGTATGCATGGCCCAAATGCAGCATAGCCACCCACCCAGTAGGAGTCAGATGTGGCTACAAAATCTGCCAAACCCCTCCCAAGTATCTGGCCATTATGATGGCAATGAAACCCAAAATTTTGTTGGTGACTCATAGGGGCATGTTACTGAAAGTAATGACTACAATCATGACATCTTCCCGTACATGTTGACGTTTTGTTTGCTTTTTCTCACGGTACCTTTTCTTAATTTTCAGATCTCCTCAGTGGCCCAGCTATGTCTTGATCCACACTACCGCACCATAGATGGATTTAGAGTCCTTGTCGAGAAAGAGTGGCTGGCATTTGGTCATCGATTCTCACGTCGCAGCAATCTTACGGCACCATCCTCCCAAACAAGTGCATTTGCTCCTACTTTCCTTCAGTTCCTAGATGTCGTTCACCAGGTAAATGGCCCCAATAGTCAACACCACAATGCTTTGCAACCTCCTTGACCATGTAATTTTCACTATGTAAAACCTCGAGTATTCCTTGAATTTGATAATGGAAATCCACTTCCAACTCTGAAATAGTATTTTCTTGCATTTTATACAAGATGCCTTGGTCAGATTGTTGAACATAATGAGAGAGTTTCTAGGTAGAAATAACATATTTGCTTTTATGCATGAATGTAATTTAATCAATGTAATTGTTGTAGTGGCTTTCATTGTAATGTTTTATATTATATAATTTCTCTGACAGATTCACAAGCAGTTTCCTCTGGCGTTTGAATTCAATGATACTTACCTCCGATTCCTTGCATACCATTATGTTTCCTGTCGGTTTCGAACTTTTTTATTGGACTCAGAACTGGAGAGGGTAGAGAGTGGTATCGCTGCCATAGATGACAAAAAGGGATCGTTATCTTCCCATCATAAAGGTGTGGAGACTGGCTCTGATGATGAAGGAGTTTATCCAGGTTAGTTGACATGCAAAGCTAAGTTAATTACCTAACTGATGGAGTAATTTTTTATGATCTACCAGTAAAAAATGTTTAGAACTCTCTCTCCTTTCATACTGTTGTAAAATTCTCTTTTATAACAAATAATGGCTTCACTTATTTGCTTAACTGTTATATATATATATGCTATAACTTAATTCCTTTTACAATCCCTTCTTTACATTAGTACTATCTCTAACTTGGAAAAATTTACTGAAGTGTAGATACATAGTTGTAGAGGAATTTTCCTTGTCATATCTCACACCAGTGCTCCCCTGGCTATACACATTTAACAACCACCCTAATATGTAACAGATTTCAATTCAGGGATGAGCCAAGGAAAATCCTTAAAACAGTCAGAAGCACTAGAATTCAAATAAATTAATTATATTGTATTATTTCATTCATGATTCTTAATTAGCTATTTTCTGACTAATTTTAATAAATTTAGCTATCAAGCTCTATTGGGTATGCTTGAATGTCCTTTCAATCTGACTGCTATTGTGACTGTTTTTACATGGTTTTATTCAACTTTCTTTGTGTGTCTGTTTGTTTGGGTGGAATCTGTTAATCAATTTTTTACCCACTTACACTCATCAGATTTCCTTCAAATTTGGTACACAGGTGTATCATCGAAAACAATATTCAACTTGGCGAGAAAATTGCTTCTATAGAATTCCATTGTCTAAATGCTTTGAATTACTCTACTACATTTAAGGACCTCCGTGAACGTCTGGGTTCAGGTGGTTGAAGAAATGTGTTAGTTAGTGTCTAGGGTTCGAGGCTATCCTGCTGCATTATTTTGGTCGAATATGTTTTGGAAACTGCGTAAGATGCCTGATCCCGTGCATGTACAGCGGTAACAACAGTATTTTTTCATGATTTTATTTACCCTGACATCTTTGTTTGTTTGGGTTAAATCTAGAGCTTTCAAGTTTGCCAAAAATGTGTAATTCAAATGATATAATGTAATGAACTCCCGATTATCCATGTGCGGATTATCCGTGCGTGGTTTTTTACTCTTTGTCGATATTTTCTGCGGTCAATATAAAAAAATTCAATCAAAAAAAACATTTGGATTTTAGCAATCTAATACAAGCAAGACTTACGTAAGGCAATTTCTTGCCACTCAAATCCACCTTATAAAACATAAGTAATTGCTTTCCTTACTTGCTCACAATGAACATGCTATGTTTACCTCATTGTTCATCGTCAGCATCTTTCCAACTTTTGTGCCGTGAATACGCACTCCCCGGAGCTTTCTCACTGGTATAATTACAGTAATTAATGGTTTCGTCCACGATAAACTTCATGAGATCCACTGAAAAAAATAACAAATGGAAAAAATCTAGTATGCAGAATCTTTGCTAGCATTCGCCTTGCATCTAGAATCTTGGGGATCACATCCATGAATTCCTGGATTCAGATCCGTAGAGTGCCATACGAATTCCATGAATTTCTTCTTTGAATGTGGCGGTAAATCATGAAGATACAGGTCTTCCGTGTTTTACTCCACGTTAGTCCATCATCTTAGGATGATAGTTTAGCCAGCGTTGCACTAGTGAAGTGGTCGAATCAATGCCGACTTTCGACTGCAACGCCGGCGAAACCCTTAATGTTTTATTCACTTCGAATTTATATCTTTATAAATTGTGAATGTGAGTCACCTCAAAAGGGATGTACTGCCTTAACTAGCTATGGTCTTTACTGTAAAAAAAAGTGCTCTACTACTTCACTTAATCTAGAATGGTGTTCTAATTGCAGTTTTCATATGGCAGTGACAGTTTATCAAAAAATAAATTGAAATACTTGTAGTTATTTATATAACTCTACTTTTTTCAGGTGGTCGGCTTGCAGGTACTAATATGGGCCAACACCTTGGTCAGTCTGTCTTTGATTACATTGAGAAGCAGCATGCACGATCTGCTGTGTTCTACAACTTCATGTATACACCTGATAGTGAGCACCCTGTAAGTTTTTATTCATTGTTTTTCTCTCAGCATGTTTTGCCTTAGAGCCGTTTTTGGATTACATGGATTTCTTGCCATATCTTTGTTAAAATAACAATATTAATTTTATTATTGGTTTACTCATTCTAAATTATAATTTTAGCTGGGTTTGTTTTAACTTGTAACCTGAAGGTAGCAGGTTTAATTCACACTGCAGAACTGATTGCTGTGTAAACTCTGGTTGTTTAGTCCATGAAAAACCCAATATCTAATCAGTGGTGTCCATCAGTATTGTTCCTGGCAGAGAAAAAAATTCTCCCTGTGAATGTCCTTAAACTCTTGCAAAAGTGTGAAGAAAAATAGGGAAGCTACTAATGAAGGAAGAAATCGTGTAAGGAAGTGTTACCTTAGCCTCTTCCATATAAATCTGCCTTAACTTGTAGATAACTGTAATAATGGTAATTATTCTCAAGGAACTTTCAAAAAATTAGAATTTTCAATTCAATTTCAATTGAATTCGCTTTGTGTTGCCAATTTGTCCTCCTTATTGTTTTGATAACCTGTGTTGTTTGACTCCATGGTACAGTTGGCTAAAGTTGATTATAAAATGTTTTAAAATTCATCATCATCATTGGGGTATATAATCTCTCTTGTTTCCTAATGGCTGGTGTACTAACACCCCCTGCTACATGCCCTGTCAGTGACTCGATGAGTAGTATAGAGATGTAGACCATGGTAAATTTTTCCAAAAAAACGGAGGCAATTAAAATAATTACGTTTTACCAAAACTTATTTTTGGACTTAAATTATGCTATTGCATATGATTACTTACTCCATAAATAAATGATGATATAAAAATCATTTCAGCAATACATAGAGAGTAAATAGAGTCTTCGTTCCAAAGAGAGAGAAATAGAGAGATATGCTGTTCTTTTATAATAATCTTAATGCTCTTCATGAAACAATTCTGAAATATATGTTGTAGTCTGTTCTTTGTTGGATTCAACTGATAACACTGTCTTCAGTTTCCCCTCTTGAAGCTTTATTAAAAAACTTTTTGACTTAATTTCCCACATATGCACAAGATGAGAGGTTATCCAGTCGCAGTAATGTGAACTGTTTTATGGAAGAATTTGAACATGATGGGGAAGTACACTGCTCCATTAGTGGCGAAAGTTTGAACTACTATTACTCGTAATTTCAATATTCGAGGGAAGATATGTACTAGGAAATGAATGTACTGTGGGACTAGGAGTTATGTAGCTATGTAATTTATACAATGTAAGATCACCTGCGCTAGAGTATTTGTTTTGTACAGATGTTGAAATCATGAAGAATAGACATGACTTCTCACCCAGTTATAATGAAAGGTGGAAAATGTAGGAACGTCATGACTAAAACTTATTGCATCTTACTTGCCTCCTTGAAATATTGCATCTCATTGTAAGCCACACAGAATCAAAAATAATTTTGTCTCTATATTTTGTTGAAGAAGGCTGTTTGCCCTAGTCCAACAGCAGGGTAGCTCAGATTCTCATACGCCGTTAAGTTTTCCTCACTTACTTTGGAACTTAAATTTTATCCTGTGTAGAAATGATATTACTTGTCTCTTTGTTCACCATAGATGAATAAATGGGGAGAGCTAGTTTAAGAAATAAATAATGATACTGCTTGTTTTCAGTTTGTGAGTCAATGTCAATTTTTTACTATTTTTCCAGTAAGTATGTTAGTAAAAGTGAAAATTCTCTTTCCCGCTACATATTTGCATTTTCCTGCAATTTACATGTTTTTCTAGGGTCCCTAGTAAAGTAAAAATTAGGGATCTTACTGTAGTTGCATAACCTAATTGAGGGCCTGAGAGTCAAAGTAATACAAATAACAAAATCACAAAAAAAATATAAGTGCATATGTACTAACAAGGAGACATCGCGTAACTGATGTTCGGAATCCAAACGAGGCAATTATTTTCTGAAACTATAGAGAGAATGCGGGAAAAGTGTCATGCCTTTCTTCCACTTAGGCCCGGGTTCGAGAGAAAAACGCTATTAAAGAATCTTCCTCCGAATAAATACTTTAAAGTTCGCTCCTCTCCCAACAGACCTCGTACCCCAGTGGGTTGAAGCGCTGAGACGGTTATCCTCATATGGTGGCTGGGGATCGATCCCAGGTTGCGGCAATTTTTTTTCTTTCGAATATTTTACGGAATTACTGTAAATTGCCCACTCCCATACATTTATGGCAGTAGCAACAATTTTTTTTTATTTTCAGCCTATTTGCTGGATTTTCAATCAATGCTCTTGGGAGACTTTCGAAGCTAATTTTGGGATTCTTGTTCAGCCGAAGAGAGGCTACACATTCTGACAGACCTAATATGTTTAGATTTTGAAAATACAAGGATACTATCGTGAATAGGATGGGCTTCGATTGGTCGTGGATCTTTCTCAAGGCCATTAACAATGAGCGGATTATTACTTTTTAATTAGCAATGATGTACTCACTTAAAATTTCCCAGGAGCCACGCTCGAGTAATGACATCTGAAAGTATGCAATTCCATGCCATGAATGAAAAGTTAAATTCCTTCACTTGGAATAAACATGAAGTGGGAAAAGAAATAGTCTTATCATTACGTGATATTCATTTGTGCTGGAATCAAATATCTTCCTTTCCCCCATGATACAGGCTTCGCTTCAATATAATATGTTGCTCCGCAAAAAGGTCATAGCAAAAGTTTTTGATATAACCTCGGAAACTGTTACCATCTCTTTTTTACCTATATCATGTTCACTATTGAACAAGAAATAGAGTTACAGAAGTCATTACTCGAGCGCGGCTCCTGGGAAATTTTAAGTGAGTACATCATTGCTAATTAAAAAGTAATTATCCGCTCATTGTTTACGGCCTTTAGAAAGACCCAAGACCAATCGAAGCCCATCCTATTCACGAAAGTTTCCTTGTATTTTCAAAATCTAAACGTATTAGGTCTGTCAGCATGTGTAGCCTCTTTTCGGCTGAACAAGAATCCCAAAATTAGCTTCGAAAGTCTCCAAAGAGCATTGATTGAAAATCCAGCAAATAGGCTGAAAATAAAAAAAAATTGTTGCTACTGCCATAAATGTATGGGAGTGGGCGATTTACAGTAATTCCATAAAATATTCGAAAGAAAAAAAGTTGCTGCAACCTGGGATCAAACCCCAGCCACTATATGAGGATATCCGGCTCAGCACCTCAACCCACTGGGCTACGAGGTCTGTTGAGAAAGGCGCGAATTTTAAAGTATTTATACGGAGGAAGATTCTTTAATAGTGTTTTTCTCTCGAACCTGGGCCTATGTGGAAGAAAGCCATGACACTTTTCCTGCATTCTCTCTATAGTTTCAAAAATAATTGCCTCGTTTGGATCCCAAACATCAGTTACGCGATGTCTCCTTGTAAGTTGGTACAGTCTGGTACCGTCAGGTAGCTACAGGAAAAGTAATACAAGTGTTCGACCGTATGGTTCTGCGATCTAGCTACCAAACACTTAAGCTACTTTACTTTTTGTCATTTCCTACCGGAGTAAAATGATACAGGTGACACTGGTAGATGTTTGTTACTTGTATTAATTTGAATCTCAGGCCCTCAATTGTTAATCTCAACTGCAGGAATTGACCTGATTTTATTACGACTGTCCTTGTGGAATTTTTTCATGATTTGTCCTGACCAGGCCCGGCATAAGACCTGGGCGACTGCCCGGCGCTGCAAAGGAAGGGGTGCCGTGATTGTGAAAAAAAATATCTTTTTACTACGTTTAACTGGTGAATAGGTTTTATAAGCGGGGGAGGGGTGGAAATACTAATACTCTCTTCCCCTGGTTAAAATTTTGTCTTAAGCCGGGCCTGGTCCTGACTATTGTTGGTCATTGGCCATTCACTGAAATAATTGCTTCACTGCTGACTCACCTTCTGGGTTTAATAGTGATTGAGCATATTCATGCTTTTATTTTTATTTAATTTTGTGAAAATTTGTGGATTAAAGTATTAGTTCCAGGCATAACTATGGAATTGTTTCATATAAGAATGGAAAACAGTAACTTTGATATTCCACTAATATATTTATTCAAAACAAGACCCTGAGCAGGGGGAGGAATGAGCGTGTTATAATCGTTGTAGGCTGTTTTCCAAGTTTTAAGAAATACCTTTCAGCACCGTCGGATGGCGCTACTAGTACTCAACTAGTTCGTATTTACGCCGCAGAGGTGGCTCTGCATGCGGAGGAGCGGTAATTTTGAATCGTTATCTTGCATATATGGATATATCTTATTTATTCTTTCCTGTCAGACATATTTAACCTTGCGGTAGCATGTGTAATGGGAGATCATTGCGGCCTCTTCCCCACAGTCGAAAAAGTACCATTCAGCAGCGTTGGATTAATGCCGAGGAATTTTTTTTTGTCCAATCTTCTTGATTTTTACTATGAGTATTAGGAGCACTTAAATACTATTATCACACGGTTTTAGCTACATAGGATTCAAAACGACAGAGTTATGGGGCGTGACCATATGGTCACGCTAGGCGGTTGTGGGGTCAATTTTTCCAAATGAAAAAGTTTTGTTTTATTGTCTTCAGGTTGATTCATCTTACGTAAAAACATCTAGAGTAATATAATTATAAATTAAAAGTGATAAATTAATTTTTATTTATTTGTTTTCAAACAAATTCACAAATATTTTAATTTTTAACTCAATTAGAGCATATCGAAATGCAAGAGAATACTCAATAAAACTTGCTGCGCGTTACGAAGCAACAGAATTTGGAAAACACTTTGGGACATGGTGAAATCATAAAATCAATTATGCACAATACAAGTTTTAAAATAGTATAGAAAATAAATTTAATAAAGCTTCTAAACTACTAAATGACATCTTTTATCGTGGTGTTATTTTGTGTGAAATTCAATGAAGCACTCAATGCACAATCCAACGCTGCACTTAACACATTCTGTGCGCATGGAGGAACCACATAACCCAGACCTTCGTCTTATTACACTCCCTCATTGATGGACTAAATGGTGTAGACCATCCAATCGCAGGCTGACTACAAAATGGCTTTGGATTTAACTGTTAGTAACTGGCTGTCTTCCACTTCTCTGAGGAGCGTTTGGGTACATTGTAAGGTATTTCTCAACAATTTCTCTTCTTAATTCTAGCTGAGACATTTTACTTCCAGCTTTTTTGGCGAGGATGTATGTATGCATTGATCGTGACAGCGTCGATCTTTCATGTAAAGAGGCCACCACTTTACTCCTAAAGCCAATCCTGTTGTAGCTTATGTTCTGATCCATTTAATCAGTACCTCCCATAAATGTATTTTACTCCCCAACTGCGCTGGGACGGGGAATGAGAATTTTTTTTCTGTTCCCTTGAATATCGTTTCACAATAACCGCATGATTTGCACCATAAAATATCAATGCGTTTATCACAACTGAGAATTCAATGACAGAAAGATCTCACGATGCTTAATAGTAGCAAACGTTATGATAGTGGTCTGAAAACTGCCTGTCGTTCTTCCAAAAACCCTTCGCGACTATGTAAAACTATGTAGACAAGGTTTTAAAATAACTTATCATTGTTTTTAATATATCCTAAATCGTGTATACGGTGGAAACTGAAACAAGGTTTGTTATGTGAAGGTTAAATATGTCTGACAGGAAAGAAAAAATAAGATATACGAGATAAAAATTCAAAATTACCGCTCCCCCGCATGCAGAGCTATCTCTGCGGCAAAAATACGAACTAGTTAAGTACTAGTAGCGCCATCCAACGCTGCTGAATGGTACTTCTTCGACCGAGGGAAAGAGGCTACCACGATCTCCCATTACACATTCCCACGCCTGACCCTGAGCCACCCGAAGATCGTGTTTTTATAAATATTTTAGTGGAATCATAAGGTTACTATTTTTCATTATATTGTGAACTAAAATTTCTTTGTGTCTAATCTTTCTTCTTTTCTTTCCTTATTTGGTAGGTTTTACGGCCTCAGTCCCACCTGTCTAACTTGGAGGTATGGGAGTACTATTTAGGGGAGGAGATGTCACATGGACCAAATTATGATTTTGAAGTTATTCAGATGGACTCACAGCAAGAAGAAGAGGCAGAGGCAGCTGATGGTGTTACGAGGAAAACATCAAGGAGGGTTGTTACCTTGGGGTGAGTGGCTATAAAGGAGTAGTTTCATTTTATTCTCCATCCAAGTTGACCATGTAAATTGTCTTTAACCCATAGATGCTCTAGGTGCTTGTATATCAGCTTCTTCAGTTTGCCTTAAAACACTTAATAATAATAATGATTTTATTGTCATTCAGCCTTTACAGCAATAGACAATGTCAAGCTTACATCTACAGAGATTATAAAAAGTATGTATTGTAGCTATATACAAGTTGAAACCAAGAACATTACAAAAATTCAAATACGATTTCCTTTACACATTGACAGCACTTATAAAAAACAAGCAGTCCCATCATCAACACAGTATGTAATTTAGGTATAGTGAATTCATGGTTTAAAATTTGGTTTACACACAGATTAAGTATAAAAAAGTAGCAACCTATACATAGTGTTTCATTTTATGAACACAAAACATAACCCATTAACCCCATTTGTTGCACCTCTAGATTTTTGTTTCAAAAAATTCCTGCAAGGAATAAAAAGGTCATGCAACAAGCCAATCGAACATTTTATTCTTGAAATTATCTGCAGGGATATCTACCATACTACATGGGAACTTATTGTAGATTCTCATCCCAATGCTCTTGTAACTATTAAAAGATGTGGATAACCTGTAGTATGGTAAATTAAGTTTGTTGCCATTCCTGGTGTTACGACAGTGAATATTTTGTCTCTGAAGTAGGTGAGGTAAATTATTCTTCGTATATAATAAGACAGCATAAATATATAAATTAACAACTGTCAAAATTTTAAGTTGCAAAAACTGGTAAAAAATGAACAAAGGCTTACAGTTAGCTAATATATCAGTATTCATCATAATACGGATTACTTTCTTCTGCAACAAAAGGATTTCATTAATACGACTGCAGTTACCCCAAAGTACAATTCCATACGTGACTATGCTTTGGAAAAAGGCAAAATAAGCAGTCCGCACATAATGATCCGGAACATGATTTTTCAACTGTTTTAATAAAAAAATAACCCTAGAGAGTTTTCCTGTCATGAAATCAATGTGGTACTCCCGGGAGAGTTTACTGTCTATTAGTACTCCTAAAAATTTCACATGAGTCAGACAATTATCTACTGGCGTGTTTCTTAAACTAAAGTACAGCTCTTGGGTCTTACTTTGATTCAACATAAACCCATTGGCTTGAAACAGCAGTTTGAGTCATAGTATTTTCTGTAATATTTTTAAGAATTTGTACATTAGAACTGTTACAAAAAAAGGTAGAGTCGTCAGCATATAAAATGGAGTGAGAATTAAGCGAGTAAGACAAGTCATTTATCATTACCACAAATAAAAGGGGGCCTAACACTGAGCCTTGAGGCACACCAAAATCAACACATGCCAAACCAGAATTGACTTTATTTACACAGACCACTTGCTTTCGGTTTTCCAAATAGGAACTGAAAAATTTCCATCTAGTACCCATTACACCATAGTGAGTTAATTTGTCTAAAAGAATAGAATGTTCCACACAATCAAATGCTTTACTCAGGTCGCAAAATGTGGCCTGAGCAAACTCTTTACTTTCAAAAGAATTGATAATGTTATCAATTAAAGAGACCATTGCACCTGTTGTTGATCTGCCCTTAGGATGTGGATATATGGGCTTTCACAAAAAGTTCTTTTGTTTAAACTTCATTTTATAAAAAATTAATACTGCCATATCTCGTGTTCATATCTTTTTCAGTTTAAATGGCATTTTATAATGAGCATCTAAAAAAATGCTTTACATTTGTCCTAGGTTACACAGTAGACTACATGCATACATACCCATCACACCATTCCCTTTCAGGGTCAGCAAAGTCAAAGAAATTACTTATTGTCATTTGCGCTGGAAAACTGGCAAACCTTGCTTGAAAATATATTTTACAAAGAAAAGTATATGTTCATATTCCAAAACATTTAACCCTTTCGCGATGGGGAAGGGGAAAATTTTTTTGCTTTGCCAGTACGGAGCTTTCACTACGCTAGGATCTTCATCGGTACCTATTGCCCTAACTTGGGTCGGGGGCCAGAGGGGTGTTGAACCTTTTACTCGGCCACCGGGCTGAGATAATCTCCGCCCTTTTCCGCTTGGGGTGCCCATTACGGCATGCGGTTGCGGTCAACTGTTTTTTATGTGAGGGTTTTGCTAAAAACATTGTTGCTACAGCCTCGATATTTATTTAATCGGAAATGAATTATTATTGTTTTACAATGACTTTAAAGCTTTTAAACGAAATTCTATCGTTAATATTAAGCTCTCTAGCAACAAAAATCGTATCAATGGTAAAGATTCCTTTACACACAAACTACGTTAAAAATTACAGTAGAACTCAGTTTTAAATTTGTGGTTGTAGAGCTAAACATAAGCAATGCACTTATAATGCTCAATTTGCCAATAACACAAAAACCTTTAAGTTTGTTATTCCACCACACCAGCAAGCAACTGACCGCGGACCCCTGCTGTGAGTGGGGCGCGCACTGCGAGGAAGGGTCGAGGTAATCCCCTCCAGCGAACCGAGAAACGGTACAGACGGCGTCCCGAGAAGAAGTCCTTTATAACACACACCTTTTAGGCTTGCTTAGGGCTATCTTAGCAGCACGACGTTCTATCACGTCGTTCGTTCGTTTGCGTCGAAAAATTTACGCTGCTCTATCACGTCATTCGTAGCAAAAGGGTTAAGTCCAAGATGTATTTCTTTAAGATTTAAATGCAAGTCATTCTGGTGTATACAAGAACCTTATAAGAGGACGTTTATCTCCTACTTCGATCGTGTTATTAACGGCCGCGAAAGAAATCAAGTTCCAACTAGAGGGGCTGCAACCACGTGGTAGGCCAAGAATTTCTAGTCTTAAAATGATTGTGTTAAATGGCTGTTGCGGGGTGAGTTTGAGTGGAAGGAGGGAAGAAACTGTGTAGGAGAGGTCTGTGTATGCTAGAGAAGCAACTGCTCGATCGCTGCGCCACGTACGGTGGATAAGAGGAAACGGCATTTTTTCACAAGATGGCGGAGAGGAAAAATCGCAGTTCTCAGGTTTGAAAGTTTCCCATTCCTAGAGTAAAAGATGCATTGTTGTGTTGAAAGTATTTTACAAATGCGCAAGGTTTGCATAATAAGTGAGGTGAATTTGGTTCCGATATCTCTGTTAAAAGTGGATGAAATTACGAAAACGCTGGCGGGACGAAAGCTCACATTTACCGAGGCCTCCCTCGCAACACCAGCGCATTAACTGGCGACCCATAATTTGAGCAAATGACGATCGGAAGCGCATCCAGATTTCCGTCCTCATTGTAAGGTTCATGGGTGTATAAAGGCTCTCTTGTTCTAACACTGCAGTGTAATGCCTCAGCTTTATGTTTATGGGAATAGATTTTTTTGTTAGTTGGTAAGCTAGTTCCGGGAAAGCACCAGATGAATTTTGTTATTTTTTTAATCTTCCATACTTTCATATTGAGAAAAACCATCTTTTTTATTTCCACTAAACTTTATTCCACTGGCACGACGCGTGTTTCACCACACTGTGGTATACTCGTGTGGTGAAACGCACGTTGTGCCAGCAGAATAAAGTTTTGTGGAAAAAAAGGTGGTTTTTCTCAACATGGATATCCATAATTTCCATGAGGTCAGGCCTGCTATCATCAGTTTTACTTCCATACTTTGTTTTTTCATACTATGGGGCATGTTTCATATTTATCATCCATTCTTTTTTCTCAAAATTTGCAGCACTGCTTTTTGTGCCACTTCCTTGTAAACATTAGTCTGTTTTGTTGCATCCTCTCAATTATTTTTGCGGATAGTATTGCAAGGTATTGCCTATGTGTGCTATACAGTCGATTTCCAGATTATATCTTTTTCTTCCAAATTTCATTTTCTTGATACACTCTCCTTCTGTTCTTTTTCTACTTTCTGTACATCCATTATTATTATTATTACATTTTTTTATTGTGTGTTCACGATTGGTTCTGCAAAACTGCAATGGATAGGATATTTTTTTTCTTTTTAGGTATGATGGAGTGTCTCAATCTATTCCTGATGCATTTACTCACCTCCTTGAAGAAATTCACAGGCTGGAGACAGACCTTGGTCACCTTCCCCAGAAGTGGAATGTGCTTTGGGACAAATTAGAACTGCCAACCACAGATTCCCTCACGGTATGATTGTTGCCCCGACTCATTTTCTTTGTGGGTTAAATATTTCTCGTCAGCATGAGCTAATGTCACTTTTGCAAAAGTTACCGGTGTATTATGAATTATGCACCCTGAATGTGTTTTCCAGCATATACATATATGTCAATTCTTTATTCAAATTTGATATCCTTCTTAGGAGCTAATACTAAATGATGCTTATTGGAAAAAAATTGAGCTCACGGTAGTATATCAGCTTTGAACTGTTTAAGGCATCAGTCATGTTTTGGTATGATCGATAAAGTTCATCATTTCTAGCTCATCATCAGTTTTAAGTTTCCCATTTTCCTTTCTTTGGGTGCTAAGATAATTTATGATGCTATAGGAGACATTGAGCATGAAATTGATGTGTAAGGGAATCAGGGGAAAGAATATGTAGCATATTATTAAATCATTAGCAGATCAATTTTTACCGTTATGCTATTGATTAATACTAAAACAATATTTAGCGTAGATTGCATCACATTGCTGCTTATTGTTGTATGTTGCATGGTAGTCAATACCTATACTTAAATGCATATCCTTAATAGTAAGTAGTAAAAAGTGTTGCTATTTGCTTAGACTTAGTTATTTGAAGTATTGTTTTCATGAAGTGTGCTCATTATATTTTGTTTCATCTTCGTCATTTGCATGTAATTTGATTTGCTATATCATATTTTTGATTCCATTGATAACATTCCTGAGGTTTGCTCTGTTTTTATGAGGTGTTAGTGAAGAAATTCCACCATGAGAGTGACATCAAGTTTCATCTATGTAATACTTTGTATTTCAAAGCTCACCCATCTGTTGAGATGCACATTTGTAATCTGTTGTTGAAAGAAGTTATGTACTGTTGATATGTTGTGTAGCTTTCCATGCTGTTATGTAGAAAGTATGTTGATTTATACTCTCTGGAGCAGTTTTTCTAGAATCATGGTGATCTGGGCTTTTAATGAATCATTTATTAACGTGAATAATGAATTTTAAAAACACTAAATGTGCCCTGATGAATGATTTAATCATCTCCTACAATTTCTGTTAGTTATTTACTGAATTAATAGCCATTAAAATGTTTCCCTATCAAAAATATTCCTCTATTGGTGTTAAAAACATGGAACTTGATTTTTCAACTGTGCAAATTTTGAAATATTTTCATCAGAAGCTTGTCTTAAGACTCCCAACTCTTAAGAGTTAATTGCTTAGAGGAAGATTGATTTGGTAGATGTGTATCAGTCGATTATGAATAGTCAGTCACACCAATTTGATCATATAGCCTCACCCAGTTCACATTGTATGTTGAGAAATTTCTCTAAATTGTGTGTTGAATACATCTTAGCAGTATCAAAATGTACATCATGAGAAGGTCAATAGCCCAAATTCTGAGAAACACTGCTCCACGGAACCGTCCTTATAAACGTTTTCGCTTTGCTTGCCAGCGACATTCCTCCTTCACGACACAACTCGTCCGTTGGCATGGTCGTCTGCTGCACAAGCGATCCACACTAGAGATATTGATGCGTGGGAAGATGGTTGGTGCAGCGGAGGCTGCATCGTCAGCTGCGGCCACCGCTCACGTCCTGTCCCATCCTCACCGCTTCGAGCGCTACAACTACACCACCCCCACGTACTGTGACTTGTGTACGAGCCTTCTCTGGGGGCCAGTCAAGGTACGTCTTGACCCCCAGCCACCCGTTCACCTCACTCCTTTACCTCATTTTTCCCCAATGTCACCATCACCCCCTGCCATTGCTTACTGTGTTACATGTCACCTGTTTGTCACTTTCGTTGCCCTTCCTGTATAAATATACTCACTGGTGGAATACCTTATTTTATGCATTTAATCTATTCCTGGTGATTCTTCTAAGTTATTTGCAAAAAATAGCCATCAGAAAAAAGGCCTGGACCGGGAATCAAACCATGGACCTTTGGAATGCCAGGCCAAGTGCAGATCACTAAGCTACCCAGGCATCCTAATTCTAATGGAAATAAAGGTGATAGGCATGTAATTCCACAAAAATATATTTAATTTCTTCCCACCATGATTTCAATGCTGTTCCTCATCATCTGGTGAATTTATATATTATTTTATTTATTTTTTATTTATTAATTAATGTTCAGTGGCAAGCTACCTAAGAAAAAATACATAAGTAAACAATAAAAGTAAATAATAAAGTAGTATAGAGGTCCTTACATATAGGTTGACTAGTGGAGGGGGAGGGATGCTCCACCAACCATCTAACCCTTTCCTCCCCTACACTTGTCAACCTTTATATGTATATAAGGACCTCCATGTTGTGTATACCTGATGATGGTGCACAGCATCAAAACCATGGTCAGAAGAGATTAAAAAAATATTTTTGTGCAATTTCACTATTTTTTCACCCTCATCATCTCATGGAAATATTGGAGGATTCAAGGGAACAAGATTTTTTTCCCTTGTGGTCCTTCAAGGATGGCAATTCAAGAGAGAAGAGGACTTCAAATAAGTTCAACCCATGACGTTAAATCCTATACTACCAGAACTTAAGCTGTGCAAGCTTCGTATATGGCCTGGCAAGCCAAAGGCCTGGGAATTTCCGGCACAGGCAGATTTTTATTCTTGTGGCAATTTTTAAATATTTTATTGCTGTAATTCGGCAGGTTGAACATCAGCATTCTAAGTTAATGTTTATCAGGCTACCTATCAGGAGAAGTTCTTCATTTCTCCCTAAGTTTCAATGAAATACTCCATCGTACTTGTTTTCAGGGTTAGAGCTCCTCACCCATTGGAAAGCCCATAAAATGTCAACTCACGAATTTCAAAGGTTGAAAATGGCAGAATGGCTAGTGCTCATTGCACTTTATGAGTGTAATGAAACTGAGTCATACATTTCTTATATAAGCAATTATTTTACACTCATGCAACAGGTTTTTGACACTGCCATTATTCAGTACTCTTTATGGTTTTTGTGTTTAAATTTTACAGGAAGGAGAAAGGGGAATTATAAACAGGAGAGGTGAGTTTAGTTGGGATTTTAAGGATAGGAGTAAGGAAGGGTAAAGGAAATTCAATTCATTAAGGAGGGAAGGGTCCTAGGCATTGATGTTGATTTCCTGTTGCTTACAAGGAACTATCTAGTTTGCTTCTCTTGGGATTAAAATTGAATGCAGAAGTCACCAAGTGTGTCTTTTTACTGTGGATAGCTCTCAAAAAGTTTGCTCTGACTTGTTTGGTGAGTATGAAACTTAGGTGGCAGATATTTTTTGGAAATTATAACCCTTGGAGAATTGTTCTTGTGGTAGGTTGTAGAGACCTGCAACCGGGCGCAAAATACGGTCAACCCTCGCCTGACTCCCTTGTTCGGCCGAGCCTGTGTTCGCCTCTGCCCGAATGACGTAGGCACCCGACCGTGCCCGTTCGCCCGGGTACCCAGGTTCCTACCGGGCGCCCGGCAGGCACCCTCACCCGCCTCTGAAAGAAGGCGGCAGGCAGTGGGGAATGCCCAATTGGGATCCGCAAGGCGGCCGATTTTTTGGGCGAAAACGGGTTCGTGGAAAGACTAAGAGTGTACCGAGTGCCCGGTGGGTGGCCGGGCGCCCGGCCACCCACCGGGCACCCGGCTCTCGATTGGGCACTCGGCGGCGAGAGGCAGTCATGTCAGTTGGGACACTTCGGAAGTTATCGTCAAAAACAGTTCTGTGCATTCGTGTTTCCGTTTCTCTCTATCTCTCGCACATAGCCGGGCGAGGGACGACTGTATATCACGCCTGGTTGCAGGTCTCTAGTAGGTTGGGGTGATTTCCCATTGCCTTCGTCAGTAGTGTTTTTTTATGTGACACCATCTTTGATGAGGTCTCTGCCTGATGGAATTATCATTGCTCCTGCCTGCCCAAGAATTTTGCCCTTCCTTTATTTCAAGGTTGCAGTCCATGGGAAGGGTAATAAAGGAGTATTAATGTTAAATGCTTATCAAAGGTTTATTGAACACCCATATCTTTGAATTGAAAACTGTCATCAGTAAACCAAAAATTTTAAATGCAAAATGCCTTGAGTTTGCACTCTAAAGACCGTGGAAAGGCATAATGGAATGGTTCCTCTGCATCTTACCTTGCTCCTTTTATTTTGACATCACTGTTACTCATCCAAAGCATTGTCTCTAGTGCTCTTTCCAAGATATTTAATGTTTCTCGGTAGTTCCTTTCATGGCTGGAGAAGCTTGGAATTTAAGCTATTTAAGTTAAGCAATACTTGTAGGCATTATGAGCTAATATGTTTTTCATTAGACTGTTCCATTTTAAGGATATAAGTACTATTTGTTTTCTTTTGTATGCTCTCTTATGATGAATTCAATGCTACAGCTGCCCTTGTACTCTGTAAAATATTTTCAGCTAGAAGAAAAAGATGTCAAACTCACCATTTATGTTGAAGTACTTTTTGTTACATATATTTGGTACGTTGTTAGAAAACATGTTGTACTCCAAATCCACTGGCATATGAATTTATTTCTTAAATTTTTAAAAGAATTGATTCACATGCATAAATCAGAATTTCCTGGCTAAAATCACAGATTTAGGCCTGGTTTTTCCATCTCCCAAGGAAGCCACCAACTATTTCCTGATATGAATTCAACCAGTAGAAATACATTTTATGTTTACGGGTGAATGGGGAACAGCAAAATGTGATTGGTTTAAGATTCTGAGAGTACACACGTAAATGATGAATGAAAGTATCAGGAGAAATCTTGGATGCATTCGTGTTGATTCTGGCTGTTGATTTTGATGAAATCCACACAGGTATACCCTCTGTTGAAAACATCAGGTATAACGCACGAGTAAAAAGCGGTGATATTTTTCAACATAATTTTTCAAACATCAATCTCAGAATAATACGGTACAAAATGGTGATTCACAACATGTGGGTTCCATTTGGTTAACTTAATAAAAATGGGGAAAATGGGAAGACAAAGCAAACTGCAATATTGACCCTTGTCGACAGTATTCATTCGGCTCTTCAATGCATATAAATATCTGAAAACAAATCTAGTAATGCCAAAATATGGACAGATAAATAGCGGACATAGATAGTACAATGCAGTGAAGGAATTCAATTCCTCCCATATAGAAGCTTTTAGTTTCATGTCTGTGTCCAGCATTAGAATTAATAACCTTTTTACTGGGGATTTGCGAGTAGTACTTTTTGATCTCGAGTCGAGTTGTAGTTACTCGCGTGTTTCGAGTCGAGTTGTATGAACTATGGCAATTTCCCAACCAGACAATATAATAATGCATGCACCAACATTTTCTCGTTTTCCCAATCCCCTAGTGCATTTTCTCTTCTGAACATATGGCCTGGTTTAGAAGGGAAAAAGTGATAAGGAATGTTTATTGTAATCGTGACAGAATTGGGAGATGAATTACAATTAATGTCTTGAACAGTTCCAATAGGACAATTGAAATGACCCTCTTGTAATTTGTCGACAGTTTTATTTAATGACTGCATTGGGTTCCTAGGAAAAACCCTGAGTAGTCATAGCAATTAAAGTTAGACAACAAGCCGACTATTAATACCTAATACAGTAGAAATCCGTCATTACAAGCATGGTACCTATAAAGCGAGAATCTGGCTGTAGCGAGTGATTTTTACCAATGGTTGGTCACATGGTAATAACATATGAAGTTGGATGGTTGTAGCGAGTGGTTATTTCTCTCGTATTGCCATAATAAGTAAAATTTTTCATTTATGTCATCAAGGTTGCATAATTTACAGGCATCTTCTGTGACGAGTGACAAAGTTATTCAAATAGAAATTACTTTGCGGCAATGTATCACCTTGAAAAGAAAATGCACCTAATTTGAGATCAGAGTTCAGATTCTCTCTTCGCATGCTCCGATGCTCTAGGTACGTTACTTGTCCTATTGATGTGGTGATGCGTTTCAAAGCTCTCTCGGGCACTACGCAACAATTTCAGACTGCGGAAAAATCATGAGGAAGTGCAAAATCTACCTCACTGCTACCACCGGAGTAAGGTTACAATTTGAATCGACTGAAATAACGGCTACCCTCGATTCGTTCAAGCACCCAGTATCAACCCAGTGTTGGATTTTGGCTTTTGCCATACTTCCGAATTATCAGTAAAAATTATGACGCAAGTAAACAATGAAAATTGCAAATTTATAATGGGAACATTCATTGTTTACGTAAGGTGAAGGAGTGACCTTCTCGGATGAATCCCATATTGTTCTTGCAGAATGTGTCCCGCGCTCATAAATTTCTTCTTGTCCAAAAATTAGCGGTGATGTTTTCTCATCCTAAGTGAGAGGGCAGCCTAGGGAGGTGTGAGAGGGGCACATGGGGGAATTAGCTGTCAATGCTCTTTGAGTCGGAGAGCCTCGGAGCAGCAGGATGCGACCCTTGATGACCCCGAGTGGTGTCAAAGAATCACCCAAGCCGAAATACGAGCCGAGATGGGGAAGACACTGTCAGCCTGTGCTCATCAAGGAATGATTTACCACCGTCCTCCTGAAGCGAACCCGAAAAAAGTATCTGGTGTCGGAAGGGGTGGGGGGAGAAAGCAAAGACGAAGAAGTCGGCTGAATTGGAGGGCCAGGTTGGCCTTGGCGCTACCATCACAGCAAACTGCCAATGAAGAAGTGCGACATGCTTCACGCCTTGAGGGGTGTAGATACCATTCAAATCGTCCTAAATAATGGTCATCCTGTGTTGCGGCCGATGTTGAAACTATTTGGAACCATGGAAGTAGGCTGCTGAGGCTCCCGAAAGGACCCCCCTCCCCCCAACTAGTGGAGGCCACCTGAGAAGTTAGGGTGTGAGAAAGCTATGAGTGAAATGTGATACTTTTGGTTCGCGGTCATAATAGCCCAGGAAAATTAGGTTTTAACCTGGAAATAATGAATAACAAAGCCGGGATGATGAATGTAGCCGGGATGAAGCCGGGATGATGAATTTTTAGATGTGTTCAGGACCACTTTGAGATGAACATATAAAAGTCCAAAGTGATCCTAGGCGGGATAACGAAAATATCCTGGAAAAACCTGGAAATACTTGAGTTTTCCTGGAATTTGAGCTGTTCGGTAACTAGAAGAGCTAGAGAGGCATTCTTTTTTTTGGCACACCTGTTTTTAGTACTCTACATTTGTGAAAGGTGTCCGGTAGCCTCCTGAGGTTCCCGTTCTGATCCTGGTCCACTAGAAGGTCATGAAGTGCCATATCATTTACTAAACTTGCCTTAAACCGATATTTGCCGAACTACTAAGCTACAAAACGGCATTACTAGAACTTGTTTTGGTGCTTGACACAAGTATAACCTTTCTGAGCACTAATACTTGCAGCAGCACCCCGATCCTGCCCACCTACAATGTGCGAGAATTGCCTGATCGTATACTGGGTCGTCTCTGATGTCTTTAAAGGGTACTATTTGCTTGAGTATTCGCTTCTTCTGGAGCAAATTGTGGTTAAACTGACTCTTCGCCTACTTTTCTCTTTTGTGGCTCTTCCTCGTTCGTCTTCCTATCCGTTCATAGTACAGCCTCCATTCTCCCTCACACCCACATCTCAAACACCTTCAGGCTATTCTCTTCCTCTGCTATAAAAGTCCATGTTTCTGACCATTAAATGTTACACTCCATACTTAGCTCAACATCAACCTTTTTTTTACACTCTTATAGCGCATTTACACATTCGCGCTCGTGATTCGCCTCGTCACTCGCCGACATTCGCGAGTGGCATTCGTGCGTTCGTCCCCACAACGCGAATGACCGTTTACACACTCGCCGAGTGTTCGCCTCGTCCCCACAAGTCTTTGACTCGTCCCCAAAGACCGCTTCCAGCGCGAGCGCTACGAGCGGCGAGGCGAGCGACGAGGCGAATGACGAGTGAACCGACTACACATTCGCCTCGCCACTCGCCTCGCGATTCGCCTCGCCACTCGTGCGAATGTGTAAACGCGGTATTACATGGAGTTAATTGACTTTGTTGACATTAGACTAGCATACATTTTTGGAAAATCGCAACGGCCTGGATCGTCATCATCTCATGTTCTACAGACAGATTGGTTAGAATGTAAAGTTCTCAGGCTAACCACTGGATAATAGTGTTGATCGGAACTGAAGTATTGATAGCATAGTCTGCCATCTTCCTCAGTGCGACTGTCCACCTTGAAGAAATAAGTAAACTACACCATTGAAACGTCACTGTTGATTAACACCACCACCCGGTGGAAAACCCAAAAACTCTTCATTGTAAATATTCGTCTGAATACATACGAGCTTTCAAAAATTAGTAGATTGTATTTACAGTCTCTATGGCATGCACCCCTAAAACACCTGTTAGATGCATGCTCGCAGTAGGCGGCAAAATTATACAGCAGAAAATAAAGTTTAAATATGTTGGCATAGAACTAACTGCCTTGATATTGAAATGGTGAATCCTAATTCAGACAACAAACAACAAAAGACTTACGGGTGACTGGATGCTTGAACAAAAGGATATGGAAGAACCCACAAATAGGGATAGAAGAAAAATCTAGGTGAAGGTGTTTCAGGTCTGCCAAAAACCGGTGATCAAATTAAGTAGAAACCACGGACCTTTACCTTGCTGGGCCATTTCACAGACCACCAAGCTACCCAAGGCTTCCTGATTCCTAAGGCAATTTGAGAGGATTCAAGGGAACTAGAATTTCAGCCCCTAATGTTGATTAAGGATCACACTGGTAAGGGAAATATGGACCTCTAAGAAGCCACTGACCATGAGGATAAATCCTGTAGCATAACTCATTCCGTGATTGGCTACGTATGATGACATCTCAGGTCTGCCGAAAACAGGAGATGGAATTACATAGAAATTGCCTTAAGAATCAGGATGCCTGGGTATCGTGGTGTTCTACACTATGGTCAAGCAAGCTAAAGGTTCGATCCTCGGTCCAGGTTGATTTTTTCCTGAAGCAATTTATGCGCAAAATCTAGAGTTTATAAAGCTAGTATAAGATCACAAATGACATAAATGGTGGAGACTTGGCCAGACACAGCAAAAACAAGAAGATTCTTGGAGACTGGTGCGATGAAATTGCTGTGGAAAATCACCGGTGAAACATTACTGGACCAAGAATGAAATGAAACTACAAGAAAAATAGCAAAGTAGTACTTACACATTAACAAGTGGACCTTAAAAAAAGCACGAATGGAGTGAACACATAAATCGTATGGGCAAAGAAAGAATGGTAAAAATAGCTCGTGATAAGTTACCGTTGGGAAAAAGAAGTATAGGTTGGCCAAAAAAAGATGGTGTGATCACCTTAAAGTCGAGCAAGAATAAAAGGCGAAGGGCAAAGAACAAACAGGCCATGGGCCTACTTCATAGAAGGAAGAAGAGGATTACACCAACTACTCACTAGTGGGTTACTTTTGATCGCGCCTACTCTTGACGTCATGACTCCCCGTAGTGGAGTTTTCTTTGAATGTTCGAAATCTTAACTATACATTTGCCATCCATGAAGTTTCTTTTACGGTGTACTTAGCGGGATATCTCTACTCATAAAATTCAATGAATTTGGTCTTATTAAAAATGAGGGGGGAAGGAATGCTGAAGGCCGTGATTGAGGGGAGGATGTTGGGTAAGGGGGGAAGGAGAAGAAAAAGAATAGGTTTTATGGAAAGGGACGAAGAGAGGCCAGGCGTGTGCTGAAATCAAGAAAGAGATTGCGTAGGTAGATTCAGGCCTGCGCCTGTAAAAATCAAGAGTATTTTTTTCTCACTTCAATTTAAACCTACCGTTAAGTTAGATTACTGTGATGATGATTTACAAAGAAAAAAGCTCATCTTCAAGCTGATATCAAAATATCAGCTACTTATCGCAACATATCGAGATATTTGCAAAAAAATATATAGGCCGCTTTCTATGGGATTTGGTGTGGCTGTGATCTCCACGGATACATAAGAAATGAGTAGTTTTGAGTTACAGATCACGTAGTAAATGTAATGGTGTGTAGTTTGTGTTTTCGCAATTATTGTCAAAACTAATCCATGGAATACAGATTTTTAAAATTTGGTATTAAAATTATTTCCAGAGTTAGGTGTGAAACAAATAACTCAAGTTTAAGTTTCAAATGCATATACATTGTGAACTATTGAGAGATTCAGTCATAAAAAATAAGTTTTGTGACATTTTTATTATTATATTTACTTAATGCATACTAAAAAAGCCCTAATTTTTTAATAAAATTTGAATTTGAATGAAAATTTGAAAAAAAAACAATTATAACCAATGTTCCGAAATTTATGTCTCCCGACAAAATATGTTAATTGTCCCCTGCACATTTTTCATGTACGTTAATTGTGGCCTTGATCGACATTGGAGAGTCTAGAAATCTCATCTTTCTTGACAGTCGACAGTATCTGTGAATTATAAATGGACTTGGCTTGCTTATTTCACGTACATTCGCTTAGTAGCCCAATATTATATGAATTCAAAAAAGATATGGTACTTTTTTCACAGATTTTTATTCCAAGTCGACCGGTTTCGTCATATAGGCGACATCATTATCATCACCTGATGATGTCGCCTATGCGACGAAACCGGTTGACTATGAATAAAAATCTGTGAAAAAAGTACCATATCTTTTTTGAATTCATTAGAATGGATTTTCACAATGTGAAGCCCGAAACCATCGAGTTTATCAATATTATATGGGTGTACTCAGATAAATGGCTTAGAAGTAGCTTGCGTGAACTCGACCATTCTATTCGTGATAGCTTTAATTTTTTTTCAAAATTACAATTGCGAATGATGCTGAGAATGACATGCCAAATACTCGTCACAAGTTTTGTGACGCCTAATAGTGTTAACAAAATTATATAAATTTTAATTCTGTTAATTTTTATTTTTTAAGAAAACAGACTACAAAAAAATTTGAACTGACAAAACACAGCATTAGGTTTTTAAATAAATCAAAACACTATCAATATTGTGAACTTTTATTTGTTGTATCTTTAGCACTGGAACTGGACTTAATTTACCACTGTTTTTGTAGACGATCGGCCACTTCTCGCACCTTGTAGGCAGGCAGGATCGGGGTGCTGCTGCAAGTATTGGTGCTCAGAAAGGTTATACTTGTGTCAAGCACCAAAACAAGTTCTAGTAATGCCGTTTTGTAGCTTAGTAGTCTGGCAAATATCGGTTTAAGGCAAGTTTAGCAAATGATATGGCACTTCATGACCTTCTAGTGGACCAGGATCAGAACGGGAACCTCAGGAGGCTACCGGACACCTTTCACAAATGTAGAACACTAAACACAGGTGTGCCATAAAAAAGAACTCCTCTCTAGCTCTTCTAGTTACCGAACAGCTCAAATTCCAGGAAAACTCCAGTATTTCCAGGTTTTTCCAGGATACTTTTGTTATCCCACCTAGGATCACTTGGGACTTATGATATGTTTATCTCAAAAGGGTCCTGAATACATCTAAAAAGGTCCGGCTTTGCTTTTTATTATTTCTGGGTTTGGGTCAAATTTTGTCTAATTTTCCTGGGCTATAATTGATGAGGGACACTCAGCACTCAGACCCTCAATGAGCTTCACTCAGACCCTCCGATGAGCGTCGATGTGAGGGTGGGGGGGGGAGAGAGACTCAGGGTGGTGGAGGGGAGAGCAAGAGGTAGGCCAAGGACGCGTAGCCGTTCGCTGGACTGCCGAAAGTGCTCGGCGCGAAGACCTGAGGAAAAAAGCACTGGACATCCTATTTGCTCTACAGTACTTATATTAAACTTACGTAGTTGAGAAGTATCCGTATTGAAAGATAATGGATGCAGCTAGAACTTTTATCAAAGCTCATTTTCGTATCACTTCTCATAGCCTAAGACATTTCCGCAAAATGATCGATTTTAGGCTAGTTTACTATGATAGCGCTTCCTGTCGGCAGATTTCTGAACCTATTGGCTTCGGCTGGTCCCTCGACTCGACATTCGTAAAAATACTCTAAGTACTCGTTGAGTACCAACTACTCGACTCAAATTTTCTAGTACTCACACATCCCTACTTTTTACATTTATTAGTGTATTGTATGTGTGTCATGCTTGTAAATATTGATTTATGGTTGCTAAGAGTTAATCCTCCCGAAAATTTGCTACCACTCGGCCAATGTTCTGAATATGTTGTCAAGAAATTTGTCGACAAGACAGGCCTTGTCGAAACATTGGTAAACAGTAAAATTACAGTTTTTTGGCAAATGTGTAATGGTGTCAGTAGTATATCTTTAATTGTTTATTGGTGGGAAAACTGGGCCTTAGTGGACTTTTTGAAGCTATTATCGTGTTTGGAACTTGTGACAACACAACCAAAGCATTAGAAATTGGAAGTATTCAGTGCAGGAATTTCAACTCCTATTAGGAAAGTGAAAAATACTAACCCCAGGTGTCTCACCTTTTATTTTCTGGTCCACTCATTATTTGTGTGCTCAGCGGATGTGATAGAATTTTCTTTGCTTGGGATCTAAAAATATTGGTTACCAATTTCAGACTGGGATGAGATGCATGGATTGTGGATATAGCTGCCATGAAAAGTGCATGGAGAATGTGCCGAAGAATTGCACCAAATACAAAGCAGTTTCTAGTGATGGAACTCTCACAGCTCAAACAATGACTGGAAGAACAGCTGGGGATTCTGGATCCGTGGGCTCGGGTATGTGCTTTTCAATGCTGATTGTATAATTTTGCAAAAGACTATGCTCCTGTAAACCCATGTATTTCTGTTAAACCTTTTGTGCTGGAACCTTGTAATGGGTAATTCTTTCCATGTCATTAGTGCCGTAAGCATTTCACTCTACTCCTCGATGCGAAACTCTCTCAAGATCAGGAGTCACACAGGTATAATTTTCGTCCATTTTGGGGCCCAAGTTCTCAGAACACCGAACCCTTTCCCCGGCCAGTGGGTGGAGGTATTTTTGACCAATCACCTCAATGCTAGCCCATGTTAACAATCACCTATCATTGTACGCATTGGTTTGGCCAAAAAAAATTGAAGAAAATTACTCAAGAACAAGTTAACTGACCAACTGAGTGAATAGTATTGTGCCAGAGCGAATGAGCATGCAACTCTCCAACTCCTTCCCCTCCCCCTCCTTGAATTTGTATAGAAGGTCGATGGTTGCTAACTACTAACGAATGGGTTGTGTCAATAAAATCTCAGAAGTGGTATTCTCATAGTTATTTTTTATTTTTTCTGTGATGGATAAATGCCTAGGAGTCATGCCTGAAACCGTTACCTCTGTTCAAAGTTAAAGACTTGCCCCTCAGAACTGCCTTTCGAAATGACAGGGATGTTGTGAAAAGAATGTTTTGAGGAAAAGAGGTTAAATGTTAAGAGCAAAAAGTGTTTGATTGCATAAAATATTTATTTTTTGATTAACCTCGTTTGCATATTGCAATGCATCCAGATCGCTAATTCTGGTGCTGGATTTCCTTTCTCAATTCCCATAAAATCACATCTGTACCAAAGTTACCGTATAAACTCGTGTAAGAGGCGCACCTTTTTTCCCAGAAATCGCCGCGGAAAATGAGGGTGCGCCTCTTACACGAATCTGTCCGTTGCGAAATTCCGTCACCCGAGTTTGAAGGCTAATATCTCAGAGATGGCTCAATCGATTTTAAAATGAAGTACATCAGATTAAAGCTTGTTTATTTCTGCGTTTATTGATGGTGTACAAAACATTTTACCGTTTATATCGATTTCAGTGTGTGCTTAAAACAGAATTTTAGCGCATTTTCCCGAGTACCGGACGGTTGCATCGCATTTACGGCTTCGTAATAACAACGCGGATCAAGATATCGAAATTCCTTTACAAATATTGTAGCAAAGATCTTTTCTGACAGCTATACGAAGTTTCATATTATTTTATCCATTAGTATATTAGTTATAGATGCAAATGCACGGATCCGTTATTTTCCGTTCCGCGCATCCCTGAAAACCGCCGTTTAGACCTTCTTCAAGCTCTCGAGTCATCATCATGAATCCACTTATAAAATCTTAAAGGAATTCGTTGGTTATTCAATATCGATGAACATTTATTTTGGAAAAAGAGCACGTTCAACTGCCAGGAGCATGCACGGAAGAGAAAGGGAGAGGCGCGCGCTGTTGCCCAGTCAGACGGCTATCCGTAAGGCGCGCGAGGGAGTCCACTACAAGCATTACCTGCGGAGGAAAACCAGTTGTCTTTTCTCTGTGCATGAGTCATTTGGACTCTGTAAATAGTGGCATAAAGGGTGACGCGGCGGGTCGGGCACGCGGCACGCAGGCGTTCCTCCGCGTCGTCTTGTAGAGGAAAGCCGTTACCAATATGGAGAAACGCCACGGAAACCTCAGATCCAAGTGAATACTTACCTCCGGGGTCTATATTTGCCTATGAAAAATGCCACGTAAAATATAATAGAATATCGCGAGCGGAAGGCTTTGAAAATGGCCGAAAGTTCGCAGTTAGGCCCGCAAAACCTCGCAATAGAAGAAAAAAAACTCAAAATTTTTTCTTCAACTTCGACGCATAAAAAGAGGGGTGCGCCTCTTACACGGGTGCGCCTCTTACACGCGTTTATACGGTATTTGGTTTTTATCCTTATTGGCATTAACTACCTGCTATAGCTGTCGATAGTCTCACATATTAACTACTGCTCTTGCTTGAGCAGAATCAAAGCCTCTAGTTCAAATTGTCGCACTGCTTAGTGCTACTTAGTAATTTTTTATATACATATATATCTCTATGCCAAATGTATCATTTCTTTTAAAAGGCTAATGAAAAATGTTATTATCTTTAGGGGTCACCACAATGCAAACCTCCAGTCAGCAATATTATGATCAGTTTTCTTCTAATGTTGCTGAGAACAGAACGCATGAAGGCTATTTGTACAAAAGAGGCGCCTTGCTCAAAGGATGGAAACAAAGATGGTTTGTTCTTGATTCCATCAAGCACCAATTGAGATACTATGATGCAATGGAGGACTCACACTGTAAAGGTTTTATTGGTCAGTATTTGTTAATTCCTCGTCGTCATGTAGTCTAGGTTTTACTTGTATTTTACTACTTTAGCCAGTCTTTTATTTTGTATTTTTTAAATTTTTAAGTAAATTTCTCTCTTTTTATTGCATTTACACCCTTCAGCATACATTGCATCTGGTACATTTGGTACATTATTTGGCTCCTGAGTTTGTAGCAGAGAGCACTTTATTTTTTAAATACATAGTTGCAGTTCTTATCTCTATTGTATTTTTAATGATTATTATTGATAATGTTCATTGCAGAATAATGCACATTGGTTTCAGACCTAGTCAACACTGGTGCCTGATATAATACCCAAAATTCGAAATTGACCTGGTAAAGACATAATTTGCTTTGAATGGAATTCCACCTGGAATTCCATAATAATTTGCTGGAATAAATCAGTTTCTCAACTGGAACTGTATAATTTATTTCTCCTAATTTTATTGAGTTTTTAATTGCGTAGATTGTGTAACCCTTTAGTTTTGGACAATTCTTATGTTTTTAAATATCCCCAAGTACCCTGATGAGATGATCAACTTTACTTTCTAGAACTTGCTGAGGTTATGTCAGTAACACCTGCCCCACCAACTCCTGGACCACCCAAGAAAACTGACGACAAGTCATTTTTTGATGTAAGTAATGGTATTTATTCATGATGAAATGTTGATGTTTAATATATCCTTTTATGTATAATATTTATATTCAGATGTCATGTTCTCTCAACCTCTTTATAAATTAATTATTTTTCTTTTTGTGGAGAAAATAGGTCTTGGTCAAATAATAGATGTTACATATTTACTCATTTGCCATATTTTTTGCTCATGAGTAATCAATATAACTAATGTAATTTACGAATTATAATTTGACAATTTACTAGGAATTTGTTATGTAATTTATAATTATATAATTTATCATTGCATAATTTATAATTATACTTCGAATATAAATTACTAATTCCTTGTAAATGGTGTGAATTAATCATAGCTCTTATGAAGCAAAATAAATTTGCAAAGCATTGGCAAATGAGTCGTCTGTGAGAGATTAGACATCAGTTATTTAACCCGGACCTAATTTCTCCTGAAATAATTTAATTTAATTTATATTATATATTTAAATATAATTAATTTATATTTATATGTGAACTGATTGTTTATTCATTCACCATTGCCATTGGCCAAACTTTTCTAAATGCATTTTTCTCGCTTTTCAGTTGAGGACCAACAGAAGGACGTATAACTTTTGTGCAAGTGATGCGACTTCTGCCCAGGAATGGATAGAAAAGATACAAGCGTGTCTTCAGTGAATTGTACATTTTATCCCAGTGCACCTCAATGCAGCGTTGACTGAAAAGAAATTGATAGTTTATCATAATTTCATAATTCCTATTGATTTTTATTTTGTGGCAAAGTTTTGCTGCAACAAGTTTTCTTGCCTGTGGTAGTGATTTGTTACCAAGTATAATTTATTGATGGGTTATGGCAGTAATGTATAAAAACAAGTGATGAAGTTGGACTTAAAAAAATGAGAAAGAGAATTAGGGAAATCTATGAAAATGTTGACAGGTGTAACGTTGGTATGTAATAATGGGTTGCCTTACCCCCAACCCCCTCCCCCCCTCTCCCCTTTGTAAGTATGCTAGTGTGCCTATTAAGTGCTATGTATATTTTTTCTCCCTGGGTGGATAAAAAAAAGGATGCGAATGAGCCGTAAGAGTGAGTATAAGTATTAGCGTGTATGTTTGTGTTTGTATAAATTTGAGTGTGGGTAAAAACCGTAGCTGTGTATAAAAAGAATGAGTTCCATATAATCCCTTGTTATTATTTTTTAAAGACGCTTTGAGATTTTAAGGGGGATGAGTCGGAGGTGGCAAATGGAATAAAAAAAGCTCTCTACACTTTTAGCACATATCACCTGGAAAGAAGCAACTCACAAGTTTTTTTTTACCTTTCTCATGTAACTCTATGAGCGATGGGACTGCCTAGTTCAAATTGTGGCCAGGAATTGAACAAAAGTGCAAGTAGAAGAATGTGACATCACTTCAGTGGAGAGGAAGTCCTGCAATAATGGTACAAATAATTGCTGCAAGTTAATGCATTTTAACTTGGCTTGCTTAGTTTTGCTGCATCATAATTAACCGGGCGTTAAAACGATAACACCAGCAGGTAGTAAATTGATCTCTTTTATACAGAATGATGTCTTCATTTTTAATGTTGACTTTCATTGTTGATGAATTTTTTGTTATTTATATATTTCCTCATGCCATGTATAATTGTTTCATATATATATATATCTATATAAATTTTATAGGCCTGATGTTTATTTTATCGATTTCCGCTTTTAAGTTGGGAAATGTAAACTAGTTAATTCTAGGAGCAGTGAATCCTGTGAAAGGCATTATGTAATACTCGTATTAGCTTTCTGCCAATGTGTAAAAAAAGGAAGCAGATGCAGGACTCATCTCATGAGTTTGAATGTATCAAATGGCATTTCTGTGGTGATAAATGATATTTTGAAATTGTTCGATGTGCCAGTTCTTGGCTGCAATATGTGCCATTGTGCATTAGCAACAAATGCGCTCCCTATGCTGTGCTGTGTGTGTGGTTTATTAAAGTGGAAACACCAATATTTTAGTTCAAATTTCCACCTTCTCTCATTGATGCCCTTGGCTGAATCAATACAAAAGTGTAGTCAAATTATTAAAAACTATTATATTTTATCATATCTTGTTTTGCTCATAAAGGGTAGCATTTTGGAAATGCTTTCATTCTGTCAGTATAATTTTTTTCATTTGATATTCCATGATTGAAATTATAAAAAAAAAATTATTTGAAGTATTTTTTAAAAAATGAGTGGAATCATTAAAAAGCTATTATTCATTTAATTATGTGATCTTGTTTGATTGTTTTGGTTTAAAAAAATGGCCATGTTTTTAACTTAAAATGTGATAAGTAGCAGAATTTGTTATCAACTTTTGTGAAAATACAAAACAATAATTGTATTGTGCTTCCAAAACTTTTTAAAGCATTTCAATGTTTTTAAATAATGATGTGTTTTTTGGGGATTCATTGGTGAGCCTTGTAAGTTAAAAGTCTTCGATCACTCTGCAAGATGTGTGGTAACAAATGTACCATAGCTGGTGCTACCAGTGTTTCTGCAATGGACCCTTCACACCCTAAAGGTCCAAATTTTGTTTGACACAATTAAAGACTTTAAAACTGAAGAATATAGGATTTTTTGGCCTCTATGGCCGGAAATTGAAATGCTCCAAAATTTTACACAAGGGATCATTGATCTATTTTATTTTTATGAATGTTTGGATGGAAATGTTTTAGGTTTTTTGGCATTACCTACTTATATCGATTATGGCTGGCAGTTTTCTTTTATATTAGTTTTGCTTTCTCCTTTATAAGCAGAGAAGAACCCCTTTATCACATGGAATTCAGTTGCCTCTCATGAGTGACTTATCCAACATAAACAGCTGGCTTGTCACACTTAAGGAGGTTCCGCTGCAACTGTGTGAGTCAAAACAAATAATAAATTCCACATTTTTTATATTTTGTCCAAAAAATCCTGCTTTCACTGATGAAATACATCACCTAGAGAAAACCAAAAGTAAAGTAGAAAAAATGCAGATTATTCCACGAATGTATTTTATATTAGCACTTTTTTCCAGCCATTTTAGCAGACTGCAGCACCATTTCCTACGTATTACTGCTTTTTGACTTAAATTACGGCAGTAATTCCCTAATAACTAGAAAAATAAGGTGGTAGTATGCCTGTACTTTATTTTTATTCAATTTCTCTGGATTATTCCCTTCTTAGAGACAGTTTTCGACGAAAATGGCATTTATATTTTATGGAAAATACTATTTTTCCTCGTGTTTCTCTCATTCCTCCATTGAACACAAAGTAATTTCAAGTTCAATCGTAGAATATAATAGCATGGAAAGTTATTATTTTGTTGTTCATATCAGATAGAAGACAAGTTTTTTTTACAAGTAGACAGAGTATGAATAAAATGACATTTAAATCATTTTATGGTGGAACCACCTTAAGGGAATGTAATAGTGGTCATGATTGTTTAATGATATAATTTAGAAACTGGGGAACTACATACAACAATATTTTACATACACTCAATAGCTACCTTGGAAAATTAATGAATTCTTAATCCTGACTTGTCAGATCTTGATCTTAATGTGTGATGGGTTCCTTAATTCATCCTGAATTGTTGGTGAGTGACATCTGTTCAGGGGTAATTTCACAAAATCACTAACTTAGCCAAGCACTGAGTGCTATGAGGGCATCAACTGTTTTACTTCAAATTATAAAAATGGAATTCATTTTTGCGTCGAAATTTACTGAGTACTTTTTAACTCTTGTTACAATGTCTCTTATTGAACACCATACCATAGTGTTTCAGGGTGCTAGTTACATAGTTAAATAAGAAAAATAACTTCCATATTAGATATGCCTACAATCAAATCCAAAATACATAACTACTCCCTTGAAAGCAAGATTGTTCCACTGTAAAACCTGGAAGATATAAATTCTATGGGCGCTCAGTATTTGGGAAGGATTTTAAGATTTTGGTGTATCTTTTCACCAGATGAAATAATTAGTAGTAAACTGAACTATCATTTCATTTCTGGTAATGATGCTCCATATTAAAGTTTTCACCAGCCATTTCTTTAAGTCTCTTCTCAGACCCCCCTTATCCTGTGCTCCAGCGATGATACCCTTCTCATTGAAAATGCTTCTTTAGCCAGGGCACTACATACATCTGATGTCCCTACCACTAAAGCTATTCTCCTCCAAAATACGAGAGTCATTTTAAAGTAAGAACCGTTTTGCCATAAAAAATTAAAAAAATATGTATCCAAATGTGTAGTATTATTACTACAACTGCTTACAACTATTGTTTATTTTTCTACATAGTCCCCAAAGAGATCCAGGCATTTGTTCAGACGTGGCACAAGCTTTACAATCCCCTCATCATAGAAGTCTGCTGCCTTTCCATCTAACCAACCACAGCAGTTTCTTTCACTTCTTTGTCAGTTCCCATCTGCCTGCCACCCTAAAACTCCCAGTTTTGTGAAAAGGTGCCAGGTCAGGACTATTAGGAGGATGGTCGAGAGTTACCAAATGAAATTTCTCCAACAACGATTGTGTTTTACGTGCAACATGCGGTCAAGCATTGTCTCGAAGCAGTCGCACTCCCCTAGTGAGTAGGGCCCATCTGTAATTTTGAATAGTGTGCTGTAGTCAATGTTGCATAATATGCGTTTGCATTGATGGTCTCTCCACGAGGCATTGTAAAACTGCCCTCCCCTGGGGGGCAGTAGGGGCAATTGCCCACCCAAAAACCATTTTGCTCATAGTTTGTTACAAATTTCCGGGACGAGGCCCACTAACCCCCCTTTTCCTGGGGGTATTCCATACCCCAAGAGCCCTTGGTGCCCCCCTCCGGAACTTCTGGTCTGGAGCCGCCCCTGCTACGATGCCAGATATCAACCAAAAGAACACCTTTCCTGTCCCAAAAAACGGTGGCCATGATTTTCAGAGTTGAAGGTGCTGATCAGAGTGGACCCTGTTTTTCAAATTCTCATTCATGACACATGGGTAGAGATCTGTGAAAGTGGTTTTATTTTTTGCTAAACTTCGTTTTAAAACTATTCGACTTCGGTGGTATAGAAAATTTTGGCGGTTTTGTTATAATTTAGATTTTTTTGCACAGTTCTAGGTGTTTTATTATTTTTTGGTACACGTTTTGTGAATGGATATACTTTTATTAAGCATTTTACATAACATATTTAATAAAATGTTGATTGTACTAAATTTCTGATAAAACCAAATGAACGAAATGGTTCAAGTTGCGTTAATATTTTAGAATGAGCAATAAAAGGTGCCAAGGGAAGGTAGGTAGCAAATAGATGTAACAAAATCGTTTAGTATTGATCAGAGCAGTTGCCACTCGCAAATGGGTGAAGAAAAGCAGTGAAAGAAGCACGCATAACTAAACACAATCAGAAACAACGAAACTTGACCTGGGGGTGTGTTGAAATCATTTTTTTTGCATTTAAGTACAGTGGAGCGCCGAATATCCGACGATCCGTCCGCTAGAAAAAAAAATAGGCCCGTTTAACATGGACGCAGATTATCCGTGCTCCGTGTGCGGAGCGTCCTTTCACATTGGCGCGGACGACATATGTCCGAGTGTCCACGTAGGACGCAATCCCAGTTGTGTTGAGGTTGCCAAGCTGGGAGGACGTTGTGCAACCTAGTGTAATCAAAGGAATTGGTATATACCATGCTATGAAACAACAAAAGAAAAATGCCCCCCAAAGGCGGTTTTGGGTGCACCCTATAGTGGCACAGAGATCTTAGAAAGAGAGCGAAAGACTGTCTATTTTGCTATCCATAGCACAACTTGCAGTGGCATTTCACTGAGCTCTCACAACAAATTACAACCTGCTTCGTCTGCACAAGCCGTCCACGTTCATGTGTATGCACCAACCTGTCTCTGTGGCCCGTACGCGTGCGGATGGACCGCAGCGCGAAGGGGCAAAGCGGATGGCTCTCTGCATGCAGACGGTCAGTGCCAATGGAACTTACTATCGCCGCAAAAAAGGTAGAACGCTGAACTTTAAGCATTTGCATGAAATTCCGCCGGAGTTCCATAGAGTCGTGAAATAAATTGTTTTTCTCCTTGTTTATTTGACTACAAAATGCATTCATTGAAAAGTTTTTAAATGTAAATGTTTAGCTTCTACGGTCGAAATAATGAAGAAAAACTAGGAGAACGGCGAAACGGTCATCTTCTTTATCTCGTCACAGCCAAAATATTTGATTGGTGCACTTTATTGTTTTATATGAAGAGAACGAGATATCCGCATTATAAATATTCTTTTAAAATTAAACCGCTTTAGCTTAGTAATTTAATTTTTAGTAGTCCGCGCGTGTAGTACGGAGCGCGGATCGTCCGCGTCCAATGTGGTATTCCTGCAACAAGTTATTCAATGAAGCTGTCTACTGCATTCAAGATGGCGGCTCAGCTTAATAACCTTGTGTGTGCGCTCTGCGAAAACCTCGTTGAACCAAAAGAAAAACCTGTTCTTTGTGGTCTCTGCCCGGTCATATTTCACCAAAAGTGCTCTGGTTTAAACAAAATATGTTTGAAAGTCCTAAATGACTCGAACTGCATGTTTTGGAAATGTGTTTCATGCCGAGTGCACGCTACGCATCTACCACTAATGGCTGCCGACATCAAACTTCTCAAAGAAGAAGTTTCGAAATTGAAAAGTGATTGCTCGGGTGTAAAACCCTTACCCCACACAGTGCCTTCAAAAAATGAAATATCTGAAAAACGAGTGAATACGAGTGAACTTACGCAAAAAGTTAAAGAAAATCACCGGAACCAGCATTCGGCTACCAACCAGAATGCTAAATCAATCAACGCTATTAACGCTAACAACCCTGCCACTCCCTCATCTTCCAATCAAAAACCTTTCAATGCTAGTGTCCCTGTGCAAAAAAAGACGTCATCGACGAAGGAAGAAGGACAGAAAGGCCCCGAGAAATTGTGTTCTCTTCGCCCGGCCAAAAGGACTGTCGCCTTTTACGTCGGTCGAATATGTAAGAACACAAAAATTGATGAGGTAAGACACCATGTCACCCAAAACATCGGCATTGCTTGCGAATATGTAGATAAAGTGACTGGAAAAAGTTCTTTCGGCTCCTTTAAAATAGGAGTTGATTCCAGTGATGTCGTCAAAGTACTTCATTTGCAACTTTGGCCGGATGGTGCAGTGGTCTACAAATTTTATTTTAAGAAAAATTTCTTCCGTGAGCTTAACGCAACCGACGAATCCTCTGACTCCATCACCAAAACAACCTCCTGACTAAGCAGCTCGCTACCTCTCGCGACGGACCGTGCGCTTACACGCACGCTCCATTCCCATTCAAGTGAAGCAAGTGAAGTGAAGTGCTCTTCTCGGCCCCCCAAATGCTCAACCTTTGATCTTAACATTCAGTGCCTACGGCAGAAAGGCTTCCTGATAGATTTACTCATGCAGGAGCATGACAGTTATGTTCTTTTACTATCCGAACACTGGCTGACAAACGAAGAAATATCCACCTTTTGTGTCAGTGGATACAATCTAATCTCATCCTTCTGTCGTCAAAGAATGAAGTGTGGCGGCGTGTGTGTTTACAGCAAACCTCACATAGGCCTAAAAACCTTAAAATTTAATAAATCTGTTGAATCTGTGTTTGAGTGTGCAGTGTCTATCCTGGCAGTGAATTCAAAAAAATACATTATTTGTGTGATATATCGTCCTCCAAGTGGTGAAGTGTGTGACTTTTTAGACCTCTTCTCTGAAACAGTCAATTTCCTCATCTCAAAACAAGCAGATGGCATTATAGTTTTTGGTGATTTTAATATTGATCTGTTAAGCAACTCACCTCATAAGTCATACTTCCTTAATGTGCTATTATCTTTTGGTTTAAATGTCATAAATAGTGAACCAACTCGTTTAACCGCCCACTCAGAAACCCTCATTGACCTGATAATTAGCAATCTTCCTGTGTCCTGTTTCTCCTGTACCACTTTCGATTCCCTTATGTCAGACCATCTTGCAATTAACGTCAGCATAAAAATTGACACCCCCACCCCACCTCGCCTTGTACCTATGCCACAGCGAGTTTTCTCAGACTCTGCAATGGAAAAATTCCTTCATGATCTCTCTATTGTCTTCAATGCAGGGTTACCACTTACTTTTGGTTAGCCTAACTAACGAACACACGATTACACAGGACAGGTGCACACTTTATTTCATACACTGACTGTTACAACCGTTACAGCGACTTCAAACAAAAGAACATCGAAAACATAATAGGCGACAACTTGAGCCTGTCGCAGACAAGTGAACGGTTGATTCTGCAATGTTGGAATCACAAGAAAACCAAATACAACAACACTTCCCCTTGATTCCACACATTGGGGAATACCTCAACAGTCCAAACAAAAAAACTTTCTTAGTTCACTTAGCAATACATTTCACTTAATTTGTCACAATAAAGATTTTAGGGCATTCATCAACCACAGTCCATAGTCCAATTGCCCAATAGAATAATTTAATACTTTCAAAACACAATCATATAGACATCAGTCCTACCATTGTACACAGTTCCTGAGTCTTCCTTGCACTAAGTCCTTTAGTTAACAAGTCTGCAATATTAAGGTGAGAGGGAACATACTCAAGCTGAATTAAACCCTTTAACACAACGTCCTTAATATAATGGTATCTTATGTCAATAGCCTTAGATCTATAATCAATTAAATCATCTTTGGCCAGGGTAATAGCAGGTATATTGTCAGCCTTGACACAGGGGATCTCACACATAAATTTAAGATTCATCTCCTCAAGGATGTTACCCAGCCATAAAGCCTCCCTAGTGGTCAGAGCAAGGGCAATATATTCAGATTCTTGGGTGGAATTTTCAACTACAGTTTGTTTCTTACATTGCCAGTGAATAGGGCCACCAGCTAGCATTACAACAGTCCCAGAGAAAGATTTGTGGTCAATCTTATTTCCCGCAAAATCAGCATCACTGAAAATTTGGGCCTGCATGTTATTTTTCTGATAAACAATGGCATAATCAATAGTCCCTTTAACATATCTAAACAGGTGTTTTACAGCTGACCAGTGGGTTTTCATTGGATGAGAACAAAACTGACTCAGATATGATACAGCAAATGATATATCAGGGCGAGTGCCATTGGCAACGTACAAGAGCATGCCTATGGCCTTCCTGTAATCACTCTCATTGACAACAGCATCAGGCTCATCAAGCCCTTTCGTAACACTAGCATTGAGAGGACACGATACACATTTTGCATCAGACATTCTAAATTCACATAACATTTGCTCTATATATTTCGATTGATCAATGGATACAGAATTACAACTCATTTTTCTGACTCTTAAGGACAATAAATTACTTATGCTCCCAAGGCAACTGATCTCTACATGCTTAGACAGATTTTCCTTGAACCAGTTGATATTTGCTTGATCAGCACTCCATATAGCTATGTCATCAACATACAAAGCAGCATATATCTTACGTTTAGAGCTGAGGAATAAGCAAGGATCACCATAAGTGGGGTTGAATCCCATTGACAAGAATATTCCCTTCATTTTGGAATACCATTCCCTGCCTGACTGTTTCAAACCATAAAGACACTTGTTTAATTTACACACAAAGTCACCTCTGTCAATCACTTTTAGACCCTTGGGTCGTTCCAAATAGATAGTCTCTGGTAATTTGCTGTTTACATAGGCTGATACCACATCAACATGTTCCCCCAAAAGATTTTGTTCAACAGATACAGCAAGCATTAGTCTGATGGTTTTACGTTTTACTACTGGGCTGTATGTTTCAAAGTAGTCAAGTCCACGTACCTGTGAGAAACCTTGGGCAACATGTCTAGCCTTAACACTTTGAGTGCTGACTATTTAATTTCTATCCTTTCCACCAGTGCTGGGCATTTTTGTCATATTTTACGAATTTTTTATAATTTTTATACTATACATAGAATTTTGCAATAAAAACTGCCGTTTAGCCTATTTTTTTCATTTTATTGTATATGTAGTAAGTTAATTGTCAAAAGACATCTTATTTTTACTATCTGAACAAAAAAAAGGAAGTTTTTTACAAAAAAAAAAAGTTGAAAATGGACGACTCCTTTGCCTATTGAGAAATAGAATGCATTCAAAGATTATTTTCATGCATTCAATTACAAATAAATCAAATGTACACATAACAATATGATAACTATTTATGTTACATAATTTTTTTTCGTATGGTATAGTTGGAAACATGGAGATACACAAAATCCTAGGTTACAAATAGTGCACTCAAAAGATGTATCCTTCCTTCTTGCCTTCCCTGAGAGTTCTGTACCCTTGTCAGAGCATACTTTACATCTTCTTTGGGATTTTTTCTTTCCTGGGGGAATCGGTATCCTTCTGAGGAAATGTTTTCCCGAGAGACGAGTAAGATGACCTCCACTTGGTCCAGGCCCTAATGATGGGTCCTCCACAGCAACTGCGAAGTTACTACAAAGTTCCTTCATGAATAAAGTCGTAGGAATTTTTTTCCCAGTGACCTGGTTGTATAAAACACAAGCATTAGCCACTGTCATCAAAATCATATGAAAGGCTAATTTTCTCCACCATTTCATGCTTCGGTGATCAAATACACCATATGACATACGCTGGTCTGATAGGTCAACACCAAACTTTTTCTTATTGTAATGGACTACGGCTGCTGGCTTTGTTCTTAGATGCCCTCTTCGATCTCTGAATGTCACCATTTCGGAAGTATGCCGTGTGCTTATCATATAAACATCACGCTTGTCCTTCCAGCATAACGCAAGGATATTGCCTTTCCTCCTGTAAACTTGTTCCCCACGACTAAGGTGAGGACTACGAAGTGCACTGGGCATCCCTCTCCTATTTCTTTGCACAGTTCCCACCAACGCAGTTTGGAGGCCCTCCAATTCCAAGGCAAGCGTTGGGCTTGTATAGTACCGGTCAGTATATAAAGTATGTCCTTTTCCGGATAAATTTCCAAGAATTCTTATCACCACATTTTTTACAACATTTTCCTGTCCGCAAAATATATCAAAGTTCCAAATGTACCCAGAATCAGATTCTGATAGCATGTATAACTTGATACCATAACGGCTAGGTTTCTGGGGCATGTACTGTTTGAAATTCAGTCTTCCTCTGAAAGCACACATACCTTCATCGATGGTCACATCCTCCGCCGGTTGATAAGCACTTTGAAATCGACTTCTGAGTAGCTCAAACATGGGACGAACCTTATGTAGTGGATCAAACCCTGGCTCCCCTTTCTTCTTTGCATTGGTGTTATCATTCAAATGAAAATTGGCTAATAAGGATAGAAATCTATCCCTACTCATGACATTTGGGCAAAAATTGCATGATACCACAGGGTCTTTACTCCAGTGGTTGGCCAAAGATGGCCTCTCACTGATGCTCATATGCAAGATAATTGCAAGGAATTTCCGTACATCTTCCTGAGTAACAGTTTTCCATTTCTGTAGCCTACTGTTAGGAGAAATTTGGTTCAATCTCCTCTTTTTTTGAATAATTTGCCGAGCATAGAGATTCGATTGTTCCTTGATGATATTTATAAGATCATGGTCAAAAAAATAAGAAAAAAAATCTACAAGAGGGCTAGTTTCGTCGAGGCCAGTTTCTTCAGCCATGCCGGAATTACCGGTGAAAACATTTATGTTTGGTACATTGTCTATCTCACTCCAACCTTCATCTTGTGTAACTGCCATTCTCCTCTGCCCACCTCTTGCTCGCGGCCTCCCTCCTCTTCCTCTGAAACCGCGTTGAATGGTGACCGCTAGGTCCGCGTCTTCCTCGCTCGAACTACTGCTGTCACTCAATTCTGGAAAGCAACAAAATAAAAGTATGCACATCAAGTATTTGAGGAACTAAATAGAGCATGTGGCGAGAAAATATCCACACATATGCCAGTACACAACACTTCACAAGGATTGTAAATAAATGGACTGAAGAAAAAACAGCAGTACATACGAGGAATAAAAAAAGATAACATAAAATTCTTGATCTCACCTGAATCAGAAGAGCCTTCATTTGCGATAAAATCTGGATCATCTTCACTAATTTCTGTGTCGTCTGAAGAGCAACTATCATCCCACTCTCGACGTAATTCACTCAAAATGTCTTCATCCCGGAACGGAGCATCGGCCATGATGAATTGCTTAGGCACGAATAACAGGGTCGACAGGATGATGCAACACCTAGAGTTGCTCAGCCATTAATGTAGTGGGTTGCCATCTAGCGTATTTTCAGTGTACTTACTAGTCCAAAGAACCTCTCCACGAAGAGATATGAACGTTATATTACGTAGGCCGCATAAAATAAGTTGAAATTCAAAACGACGTAATATTACGTTGCCCGCAGTTCTCAGAAATTTCGCAGGAACGTAATATTACGTCGTCAGCACTCAAAGTGTTAAACCTGTGTGGATTACCATCATTCCCGGTTTTTACACGGAATTTCCACGTTGAGCCGATCACCTTCTTGTCGAGGGGTCTTGGTACGATGTCCCAGGTTCCCATCTCCTCCAACTTGGTGAGCTCCTCCTCCATGGCAGCTACCCAACTGTCACGGTGGTGACTCAGCATCGCTTCCTCCATGGGCGTGGGCTCGTACGGGTCATCTTCTTCTGACAGTGTCACCAGGGCTGAGTGGCACTCAGAGCAGCCACATGTGGTAGGCTTGTGCAACCTACCGGAACGCCTTGGGATGACAGCTATCTCTTCAACTGCAATGGGTACAGCATCATCATCTGGCAGGTGGATATTTTGGGCATAGTCTAATCGTTGAGTGTCAGGTAGTTCAGGTGTTGGGTCCTGAACTTCCAATCCGTCACTCTCCACCGGTCCATCCGCAAAATCTTCGTCACTTTCTTCGAACGTGAATATGTTATTCGATGGATTCTCGTGCCTTCCCTGATCGGTTGACTGCATCTCCTTGAGTGGGAATGTGCTTTCATGGAACACTACATCTCGCCTCACGATGGCACGCTTCCTTGATATGCTCCAGAGTCTGTAGCCTCCCTTTGTGCCCTCTTCATAGCCGAGCATGATACATTCCTCAGTCTTGCTATCGAGCTTTCTCCGATTCTCCACAATGGCCTGTGCTCTGCAGCCAAATTGTTTGATTTTGATCAGGTCTTTCATGACAATCTCGCATCCTTGCATCAGAACAATGGGTATTTCGTTCCCAATAGTACGGCATGGGCATCTATTTCTTATGTATGCAGCCGTATTTAGCGCTTCTGCCCACATATCTTTGGTAGCTCCAGATTCGATGATCATACATCTTGCCATTTCCATGAGGGTTCGGTTCTGCCGCTCACTCCTGCCATTTTGCTGTGGCGAGTGAGGTACAGTCTTCTGGTGAATTATTCCATTTTCCGTCAGGTACCCTTCAAATTCATCAGAACAGTATTCACCTCCTCATCCAACCTTAGTTTCATTATCTTCTCACCGGTCATTTGTTCCATCATGGTCTTGTATTCCTTAAACTTTATGAGAGCCTCACTCTTGCTTTTCATGGTTTTCACAACAGTATACCGGGAGAAATCATCAGTGAATACGATTGCATATAGTGATCCACCCTTGGATGGTGGGTCGAATTTCCCCATGACATCGGTGTGAACAAGTTCAAGGGGTTTGGATGCACGGGCACTCGTTGCAATAAATGGCTTCCTTTGTAATTTTCCTTGAACGCATATGTCGCACGCTTCCATTTCTTTTCGTTTGAGTTCAGCAAGTGGTGGAATTTTCTCCAATGCTTGGGCATGGACATGGCCAAGGCGTCGATGCCACACTTCCTTGGTTGTCTCTACACTCAAAGCCAAAGATGAGTTAGTCAGCCTTTGCATAGGATGATCACCGCTACAGAGTTCATACATATTTCCAGCTTTCTTGGCTTCGAAGATCACTTCACCATTCAGTGAGCCTACAGCAACTTGATCTCCAAACGTGACAACAACTCCTTTTTCAGTTAACTGGGGGACAGAAATCAGATGGCAATACAGTCCGGGTACATACTTGACATTCTGAAAACACAATTTCTTGCCTTCTCCATCTTTCATCCTCGCATACAGGTTCACAGCCCCTTTCCCTTTAATGGGTAGTTTCACGCCATTTCCTATTTTCACTCTTCCCCTCACCCCCAATAAGTGTTTGAATGCATTGGCATCATGGCACATATGGTCAGTCGCTCCCGAGTCCAGGTACCACTTGTCTTCTTGCGTCTGGTGTCGTGTCGAGTCGGATAACAGTACGATGGCATTCTCTTCGTCTGAATCCTCGCTACATGCAACATACGTCTTTGACTCACACTCACGGCATTGCTTCAGCCTGGTCTCCTTGAACTCAGTCCATACAGGGCAGTCGCGGGCAGCATGACCTGGTTTATCACATGAGAAGCACTTGAAGTTGGGTGGGGTGCCCCTTGTTATGTCCCTTCCCCTGGCCTTAAACTTATTTCCTTTCTTGTGCCAGTGTGCCGGCGGCGGTTCCTTAGATTCCTTTGAAGCATTCAGGGCAACCGAATCGTCGTTCTTCATTCTGCTGTTCCTCTCCATCCTCCATTCTTCAAGCATTAATTTTGCTTTCACCATGGATGACGTAATCTTATCTTCGCTATCCTCCAGGGATCGTATGAGGCCTTCATATTGCGGTATGGGGAGTCCGAGTAGCAGGAAGTACGCGAAAGATTGGTCGCTAAATATGACACCGCCTTTACGTACCTTTTGCATAGTCTCCTGCATTTTACTGACATACTCTTGCATCGGCATGCCTGGTTCTTTCGTCGTAGTAGTTAACTCACGCAAATGCACGACTGTGTGCAACATGCTATACGTACCGCACATTTCTTCGAGTGTGGACCATATCTCCTTGGCAAAGACTGATTCCCCGACATCATGTAACATCGAATCATGCACGGAATTATAAAGCACGGCTCTGGCCCGGCGATTAATTCTGGATTGTTCCTGGTTTAGCATCCCCAACGCTTCTTCCTGATTTACATTATTGTGCACAGCGTCTCCGAAACCCGGGTCTATCGCCGTCCAACAGTTTTTGTCTATCATTTGTGCCTCTATCCTCTTGCTCCATGCATAGTAGTTTGAACCGTCTGCCTTTAATATAGCGCGTCTGAATTCCATTCTTTCGTCGTGGTCCGCCATCTTGCTTGGGCCGTAATTTACTTACTTATTACGGTAATGTGCTTCACACGTAACTTAATTTCACTTTCCTAGTAATCTTTAGTGTTCGCTAGTGTCCCTGGGCCCGTAAACTATTGTCTTCAATGCAGGGTAACCACTTACTTTTGGTTAGCGTAACTAACGAACACACGATTACACAGGACAGGTGCACACTTTATTTCATACACTGACTGTTACAACCGTTACAGCGACTTCAAACAAAAGAACAGCGAAAACATAATAGGTGACAACTTGAGCCTGTCGCAGACAAGTGAACGGTTGATTCTGCAATGTTGGAATCACAAGAAAACCAAATACAACAACACTCTCTCTTGAGAATTGGGAAGAGGTATATACAAGTCAGGATTTGAACACAAAACTTGCTGCTTTTCTAAACATTTTTCATATATATTTCAATGCTGCCTTTCCAATGAAAACAAAGAAAAGCAGAGTCTTTCCAATGAAGGAAAAGATATATTCTCAGAATGTCCTCACCAGTGCCGCTAATGTACGCAACCTCTACTCTTTAATAAAAAGTGGTAAAAAAGAGTTGATTCCCAGTTACAAAGCAGCCAAGAAAGACCTTAAATTCAGGGTAAACAATGAACGGAGGATTAAAATTGATACTTACATTAAAAATTCAAACAACATCATAAAGGCCTCTTGGAAAGTGATCAAAGATAACACAAAATCCTCCTGTGGAACCCTGACCCCCTCTCCGATCTTCTTCAATGGCACTCCTTGTTCTGATCCATCAATCATTGCAGATAGCTTCAATAACCAATTAATTCTGTTACTCTCCCCCAACCCTGACTTCCACAATTGACATCAAAGAAGTTAACCCCGAACATAGCATTTATCTTTTCCCAAGCACTCAAACTGAAATTGTTCGCATTATCCACTCCTTCAAAAATAGCTGGTCAGCAGGCACGGATGGTATACCCATGCCTATCATTAGGCATGTAGCCAATGTCGTTGCGGGCCCCTTTTCCGATATATTCAATACCTCCATATGCTCTGGAATCTTCCCGGAGCCCTTCAAATATGCTTCCATTACACCAATCCATAAGAAAGGCTCTCTGAATGACTCCACAAACTACAGACCTATATCAGTGCTCTCAGCTTTCTCGAAGATCTTTGAAAAACTCTTTTACCATCGTGTAATGAGTTATCTAAAACGCTTTAACATACTTAAAAATTCTCAACATGGTTTCTGTGAATCCAGATCCACAAGTACAGCCATCTTTCAGCTATTAGACCAGCTATGTACAGATTTCCGGGAGCATAAATTAGCAGCTGGTGTTTTCTTTGATCTAAGCAAAGCCTTTGATCGAATTAATCATTCAATTCTGCTCTCTACCTGCAGTCAGTGGGTATTTTAGGAAAAGGTCTTTCCTGGTTGTCATACTTAACTGACCGCCAACAATTTGTCAAATATACCTCTAGAACAGCTGAATGTGTAACTGTAGTCAAATCAAATCCCATGATGGTTAAAGCAGGAGTACCCCAGGGTTCTATCTTAGGACCATTGCTTTTCCTAATTTTTATCAATGATCTGCCAGACAAAGCCAACCTCCAAAATGTTACTCTATATGCAGACGACACTTCAATCATCTCAAGTGAGATTAATATGAATGACCTAGCTAATACTACCCAAAGCACCATCAAGAGCATGTCTGAATGGTGTCACGATAATGCCCTGCAAGTAAACAATGACAAAACAGTCTTCCTTCAGTTCCATAGCAACCAATCTCAACATGCCTCTAGTATGCTCTTAAATATTGGCCCTCATCCGATTCTCCAGGCGCACTCAACTAAGTTTTTAGGTGTTATCCTCACTGATAACCTTGACTGGTCAGCACACATTGATTATATAATGAAAAAATTGTCCACTGGCATATATATTATAAGAAAGCTGGCCGAAGTAACTACCATTTATACTTTGAAGATGATCTATTATGCCAAAATATACCCACACCTAACCTACGGCATCATCTTTTGAGGTAATGCTAGCTGCTGCCACAAAGTTTTCTCTATGCAGAAACGTGCTGTGAAAGCCATAGCCCGAGTTTCCATGCGATCACCTGGCTCACCCCTGTATAAAGAACTGAAAATCCTTACTCTCCCATCACTTTACATACTAAACTGTGCCACTTTTGTTAAAAATAACCCTGAGTACTTCCCAAAAAATAGTTCAGTTCATCATCACTCAACCAGAACAAATAATGACGTACACCTGAAAGACTACCACAGCACTCTCTGCCAAAAAGGACGCCTATTCTCCCTATCCAAAATCTACAACAATTTACCATCCAACATCAAATGTCTCCCACCTGTACCATTTAAAAATGTTTTGAAGAGCTTTTTACTGCGCAAAAATTACTACAGCCTGAAGGACTTCATGTTGGGTTCTGAGTGATTTGTTTTCTTTTTTTGTCCATTTGATACCTATTCTTTGTAACAATTTCATTTATCTTATTAATTTTTTATACTTTTAATTGTTACAGTTGTAACATGACCCTCCGAGTCCCCGGCAAGCATCAGGTTTCATTGCCGTCATAATGGCCGAGGACTCGAGAGGGGTTGGGCAGTAATCGCAGCCACGTCCGACGCCCATCGGATGTGTGGCTACGCTGCGGTAGGGTCATGCGTCCGCAGTAAACGGAGTGACCCCAGGATGACGGCCTTCTGCATGCATGCAACTAGTAATTCCGCCTGTGCCACGCAGGACGGAATACACTTGATGTTATTTAGCAGCGAGCCCTTAACTCCACCGAGCACACCTATGATGAGGACCACCAGTTTCACAGAGTGTCCGGGGTACATCTGTCGAAGTTCGAAAAGCAGGTCTTGATATTTCGTCCATTTTTCCACCTCCTTCGCATCCATGTTAGTTTCAGCCGGAGCCGAAAACTCGATCACGAACATGGAGCGTGTGAGGTGGTCGAGGAGAACGATATCAGGCTTGGTCGCCTCCAAGTGCCTGGCGGTGGAAAAGGAGTAATTCCACCAGATCGTGCATTTATCGTTCTCCACGACGGACTCAATATCTCCAGGGGCATAGGGCAGCACAGGTGTTTCGTCGATGCCATAATGGTGTCGAAGATGAAAGTATAACACCCGTAGGGCCGCGTTGTGCCGAGCTAAATATGCTGACTTAGCGTAATAACTACAGCCGGAGAGAAGGTGACTCAAAGTCTCCGGCTGGGCTCGGCACGCCCTACATCTCGTGTCCGCAACCTCCGCTTTGAATATAATGCGGCGGTACACGAGTGTGTTTATGACACCATCCTGGCACGCGAGGACAAAACCCTCGGTCTCGGACTTCAGACCGGCGGAGCGTAGGAAGGCAAACGTTAGCTCCTTCGATAGCCCATGCTTTTCGATGTTTCGATAGAAACCTCCATGCATGGGCTTATCGGTATGCACCTTGAGCAAGGCCTTCTGCTCGGCTTTTTTTATTTCGAGCTTGAGGACGTCTGCCTTCAATGACAAGATGGTCGTGTCATTGTCGCTTCCGTCGGATGACGGGTCGAAGTCGAGACCGGTTTCGTCCGCTGCCCTCTTTGCCGCCTGGAAGAGAAACGCCCCTGCTCCCGCACTCTCGTGATCACTCACGAGATTGAGCAGGGGGTCCCTGCTTTTCAAAACTCGGCAAGCTGTACCCAGGACAACTCTGTTGTGGAGACATTCCAGACTCAATAGTCCTCTACCACCTACATTGCGAGGGAGATACAATCTGGCGACGGAAGATTTCGGATGAAGACTTCTATAGATGGTCATCATCTTCCTCGTTCCCCTATCGAGGTTCTGCAACTCGTTGACGTTCCATTTCATGCATCCGAAGGTATACAGCAGTGTAGGAACCGCGAACATGTTCGTGGCAAGAACCTTGTTCTTGCCTGACAGCTCAGAACTCCAGATGTTCCTGAGAGTCTGTCTGTATTTGGCGGTGAGCCTTTCCTTCACTGCTGTAACCTCCTGCATTCGGCGCTGGGGGACGCCGAGATATTCATAGCTGTCATCGTCCTCGAGGTGACGAATGACGCTCCCGTCAACAAGTTGCACGTCTTCCTTGATCTCCGAAAATCTTCCTCTCGCCAAGTGGATGGATGCACACTTGTCCAATCCGAACTCCATTCCTATAGCCTCACTGTATTCCAGTACGGTGTCCAGGGCAGTGCGAAGGTCTTTCGCATTAGAAGCGTACAGCTTCAGGTCATCCATATAAAACAAATGGTTGACCTTATGCTTCCTGTCACCTGGAACACCACACATGTATCCTTTACCTCGTCGCAGCCTAAGGGACAGGGGTAGGAGGGAAATACAGAACAGTAGGGGGCTCAAGCTGTCGCCTTGAAAAACGCCACGGTGGTATGTTACCAACTCTGTGGAAACTGACCGCTTGCCTGAGGTCAGAACGAAGCGCGTTTTCCACAGTGGTAACAGGCGTTGGATGCAGGACACAACCTCAGGGTGGACTTTCATCAACTTCAGCATGGCGATCAATAGCTCATGCGAAGTGGTGTCAAAAGCCTTCTTGTAGTCCACCCAGGCCATTGATAGGTTTCGCTTATGCCGGATGGCATCCTGGCATATGCACCTATCAATGAGCAGGTTGTCCTTGCATCCCGCGATTCCCCGCTTTGAGCCCCTCTGCTCGTACACCTCCTCCCAAACCGGCTGGACTTGGTGTAGGATAAGGTCGCTCAAGATCGAGGTGAACGCCTTATATACAGTGTTGAGGCAGGTTATAGGGCGGTAGTTCTTTGGATTGGACAAGTCTCCCTTCTTAGGTATTAAAACCGTGCGTCCCTCAGTCAGCCAAGGTGGAATTTTTTATTTTTTACTATTATACATTTTATACTATTATTATTATTTTGACGACTTCCATTGTCACATGTACTTGTGATCTCTAGGAACAATGAATATTATTATTATTATTACGGTGAGTCACCGCAATTACTGTTCCGCATCGACGCGTTCCGGGCGCGTGAGCTTATATTTCCGCTGTTCCGTGGCTGTGTTATTGTTGTTACATTTCTTTCAGCGCAACATGGTTTCAGAATATCTAACTCTTCAGGAGAGAAAGCGCGTCGTTCTAGATATTTACGAGAATGTGAGGATTGATAAATGGGAATCGAAGAGAGAGCCCGTGGCTAATATAATGGCGAATTCTGGTGGAGATATTACATCTAGGGGGGGAATGGCAGCGACGAAGGCGCAAAGATATGTCACCGTTCCGGTGAGCTCACCACAACCGGTCTTTAAACATCCAAAAAGTAGTGCATCGCGGTAGAATGTAAAATTTATGTGTGAGGTGTTGTTTATGTGAAACTTGAATTATTAAAATTTTAGTACATTTTTCTTTTGCTAAACCTAAGGAAGGAATGGGGATTACAATATAGTTCAGTGCGCGATATATATTACGCGAATGCGATATGTGCGCGAAAAAGCAAGTTATTGAAAAAGTTGGAACATCATGAGATAGCACGAATGAACTTTAGCAGCGCTAAACAATGAAGGCCTAGGCTTTAATTGATTTTGACTCATTACATTTGCGATTTTTTCACTAATTCACGTAAAATTCACGAGAAAAGCGCAATTTCGTTTTATTTACTGATTTCGCGGCATTGCGCGTTATTTTGTGATATCGCATCTCGCGAATTTCACGGATCTCTACAGATGGGCGACCAAATCGTGTGTCATCGTGCACATTTGTCCTTCCACCATTAAACAAACGACACCGCTTTTGCGCATCCCCCTCATTCAATACAGCTTCCCCGTACACTTCCACAAGCTGCCGATGGATTTCAGCTGGGCGAATTTTTTCGTGTTCAAAAATCTATTCACCAAACGCACTTCACAATCAGTGGGATTAGTGATTGACATGGTTCTTTAGTAAGCACTGTGAAAAATAACCTACTCTCTCAAACGCTCTGCACACACTGGAGATGTGGCCAGGACCCTAGGGAGAGCACTCGACCTTGAGACGGCTCCATTCAATGACCTGCCCGGATAGGGTGCGCAAACGGTTCTTACTTTAAAAATGACCCTCATATAAATAACCCAGATACATAAACTGCTCGACCTGCTCTATATTGTGCCCTAGAAAATCTAATCACTTTCATCTTCTTATGACTTATCTTTATCCCATGCCTTTCGCACTGCACCTCTAAGGCGTTCATCATTGATTGTAGTCCCTTGGCTGACTGGCAGCCCAATGTTTGATAATTTGCAAATATCTCTGATTTTGCAATATCCCCTCCTACCTTTATTCCTACCTCCATCTCCCCCCATGCCTCACTATTTCTTCTGAATACATATATGTTAAAAACCAACAGCAAAAGTGGGCACCCATGCTGCAGTCCCCGTCCCATCACAGCCCTTCCTGATCGATTCTCCATCGACTTCCTTAACCTGTGCCGTCTGGTTCATATACAGATTGATAATGAGATGTCTGTCCCTGCATTTCGTTCAGTCCACCCTATCAAATGCCTTCTCAAAATTTATAAAGCAAGCGTAAACATCCTGACCATATTCTAGGTTTCTTTCTACTAACGACCTCATCACTCCTTTAGCATCTTTCATTCCCGTACCTCTCCTAAACCCAATCTGGTCGGCATCCAGTTATACTCTAGCCTCTGTTTAGAATTCTCAGGACTACTTAACACTAGAAGGACGGTATGGGTCATTTTGGCCCTTAACACTTGTTCAAAATCAAATTTAACTACTCATTTGTAAATAGATTTTTTTTTTAATTTTGTGACTTTGTGCAATTTTACTTATATTTTACTAATATGGAAAGAAAATTTCGTAAATGTTATTGCTTCATTTTTTAATTGAGGTTATACTATTGATCACTGATATTTATTTACATCAACTCAAATACATTCATTTCATTTGAATTACATTCATCGATAGCAGAACTCTCCTGGTTGTGGCTTACCAAAATTACGGAAATCTTTTACTTTCAAATGCTCTTTGAATTTGACTTACAATTGAAATCGCCAGAGGAATAGGATTGAAAATATGTCACTTTCATTTTACCATTGTATACATTATTATCGTATTCATTATTGATATATGTATGTAGCGTAAAATTTGACAGTTAGATGATAGGAATGTGATCAGCATTTATTCCATTCCCAGAAGGAGAGGTTACAGTGGCCAGTGGTGTGACAATGGAATAGGATAGTCCTGACCATCATTCGCCAAATTATTTTGATCTCTCACTAGATATACGCATGTTCGCCCAGATCTTTTCTGTCGCCGAAGTGTCGGCACACTACTTCTGACTTGTAGAGGATATGCCGTGCTCAAGTTGCAAAATGATTTCCTAATCCCCTATTCTTTATCTTTAGGGAAATCACTCCGTGGGATGCAAAAGAGAGGAGGAAAGAATTTTGGCTCTTATTATAGCAAAAAAGCCTATTGCTTTTGTCCCTCCTAAGATTAGTGGGTACATTTGGAGTGGGTGGGTACGTTGAAAAACTCCTTCCGTATGCTTTCTTTTTGTCGTCGGCTCCTTTTATCGCTGGTGGCCGTGAACTTGATCCCTACCATAGTGGCTGGCAGCGATCATCATTCACGCACTCTTAGGACCTTCCCGGAAAGGAATGAGGCTACCAGGTAGATAACAGAAGTGACGAATAGGAAATAAAAAATAACAAGAAAGAAGTGACGAATAGCAAAATTAGTAGAAAGAAGTATTCAAAGACTGTTTGAAGAAGTGGTGGGGATGCCAATTGAAACAAAACCCTCTTCTTCCCAGGAAATGCACGCTACTACCCCAAAGGGTCAGAAAAGAAATAATTGTCAAATTTAGAAAAATTGCTCAAAGAAAACTGCCAATGTATTTTCTCAATGCAATAGAAGTGTTTGTGGAAGTGTCTGTGCTGATTATATTAACTATACGTGGAAGTTGTGCAAAAAAGTGATCTTACATCTTTCCAAAATTATGCACATGTCTATGGATGTGATTTATACATTTTTTATTTGAAAAAGATTTTGTAAAATTAATATTTATTAAAAAAAGGATATAGTTATCTAAATATGCACAATATTCAGTCAGGTGTCTTCAAGTTCAAACTGTTATGCTTGAGAATAGCCTAATATGAGCACTGCTGAAGAGGATCAACTGAATTAATTTTAATTATAAACAATTAATTGGTAAAAATAATTTTTATTGCTAATAATGTGTAGATAAGGCCTTCTTAATGTCATTTGTGGAAAAAATATGGTACCAGGAGAAAAAAATAGCTATTTGATGCTGAAAAACTATGGGTCAAAATGACCGCTGCCCATCCTTCTTGGTAGTGCGAAACTCCCGTCGACCTAGTGTTAAGCTGTGTGGGATATACTGCTTATTGTCCTATAGTACTCGTATGATTTTGCCTTGCTCTTCTTCAGTATCAAAATTTGTATTACATATCTTTGCTAAGTCCTCTGGCCAAACTCCATCCTCATACATCCTACAAATCCTTATTTCCCTGCCATAAAGCTCTTCAACATATTCCTTCCACTTCTCCTGGATCTCTTTGGGTTCTATGATCAACTTTCCTATCTTTCCTCTTATTGTTGCAGTTCCCCTCTCCTTACTACCGCCCATCTGATTACTTTCCTATATAATACATCTGCTCTTCCCTCATTTTGGCTTTTCTCCAATGAGTCCATCTGTTCCCTCCACCTCACCTCTTTCTTTCTTTATTTCTCTTCTGAGCCTGTTGTTTCATTTCTGGTATTTTCTCTTTCCTAGCTCTGAGTCTTCAATTTCCTTCTCTGCCGCATCTCCATTATCATCCCCTTCTTCGTGATCCACGGTTTTCTAATTTTATTTGTTCTGACTATACCTACCATTGCTTTTGTCGATTCTACAATTCCATATTCTAAACTTCCCCATTCATCTTCCACTGATGTCACTCCATGATCCACACCCATGATTTTATCAGCCTGTTCCTCATACTTCTTCATTGCCCCAGTTAATGCTTCTGTACTCCACATTCGTACTCTCCTACCCATTCTTTTTGAGTTTTACGAAGCATTTCAAGACTTAAAATTTGTGTTCCAAGTCTGCATCAGCTCCTGGATAGGTATGCGAATTTTAACACTATTCCTGTATCTATGACAAATTATAATAAATTAAATCTATCTGAAACCTATCTTGGTGTGTCCCGCCTTCTCCCATATAAATGTGTTAATATGATCCTCTATGGGTGTCAAGTAAGACCAAGATAACATATTAGGTAAATGTCCATTGGGTGGTCACTTATGGTCATTGAATTATTGAAAGGACGGACGTGAATGGCCATGGCCCCTTTTGGTCTGAGTGACTGTGAATGGCTTCAATTCCAACAGACATAATGATAATGGCTCAGACCCACCAAGAGGGAGCTCATATTTCTTCAGAAATGGGTTTAGACCCAGGTCAGATGATTCTTTTATTTGTGTTGAGTAACTTTAAGTGAGATCAATTAATATATGTGAGCGGTGGTTCAAGCAAATTCTGTGTACGATTCACATTCCTGTTGATATTATATGGTTGTTATGTAGTATTCTATACAAACATTGAAAAATAAATTTATTGGGTTTCTTCTGCAGAAGAATAGGGTACAATATAGTATGTTATAAGTGGTCTTTTCCTGTAGTTGAGCCTGTAATTTGATGACTCCATGAGTCCCTACTTATTAAATAAGTCATAAAAGTACGATAATTTATGTTTAACAGCTCATCATTTTGTCAAATTTATTTAGAATAGGCACAGATATCATGGTAATATGTTGTTTATATCTACTATGGTCGGTAAGTACTGATAAATTAGTTTTCCGAGTAATGAAATCCGGGTACTCGCCATTGGAATAGTTTAAATACCCCTCCATGGGAAGAAAGGATAACATGTTTTTGCCACTCTAACCGCTCGTTTAAATACTTAATTTACTAAATATTTTCACATACGTGCTATTTTTATATATTTGAATAAATAATCTAAGGACATAAATGAGTCCTTTAAAATGTTAAAAATATTTCGGTTGGTCAATGCTCGCGCCAGGTGAATTCGTAATTCTATTGTTTCTGTCGGCGTTATTTTGAGCGGCAAGAAGATTAAGAATGGCAAGGAATATAGAAATTAAAGCTAAGGTACGAGATTTAGAAGGGCTAATAGAAAAGGCTAAGGCTATTAGTTCTAGTGATGCTTTATTACTCGAGCAGGAAGATGTTTTCTACCAAATATCGGCTGGGCGACTGAAGTTAAGGAGCGAAAAAGTAAGGCTTACCGGTACCGGATGGTGTTTTGTGTGTATAATTGTGTGTTGTGGTATCCCCATTCAGTTTGTGTCGTTGATTTTATTTACATTACCTATTTATTTTTATGTAAGCTATTGTCAATCAATGTTGACCATTAATGCTATTTTGTTTCAATTGCGTAAGTTTTATTAGGCAAGCTTAAAACATCCTATATTGTTTTGTACAACAGGGACGTGAATCAACTTTAATTTATTACGACCGTCCAGATGTAGAGGGACCGAAACTGTCAAACTACGAAAAATGCTCAATTAGTGAAAATGAAGTTCCTGGGATTAAGCGAGTCCTTGCCAAAGCTTTAGGGGAGAGGGGCATCGTGAGAAAAAAGAGACAGCTTATCATGGTCGGGCAAACCCGTGTTCACGTTGACTCAGTAGAGGACCTTGGGGATTTCATGGAGCTAGAGGTAAGCTTTGAGAATCAATTGCTGCAAGATTGGAGAATGCCGTTAGTTATTAATCCTGTTTACCTATTTTTCATTATCATCTTTGTATAATCATTTCCTGTCTCAATATATTTGTGTGCCTCCAAGAAATCTCCTCCACAGCAAAGCACCTCGCTCCCAAATTGTCTAATTCTGCTTCATGCATCGCAACTTATCGTTCATCTATTGGTGATATTTTGCATTTACCATCGTGAATAGTTCTTTCCATCTTAATATGTACAAGTATACAATTAATTGTTGAACAATTGGTTGTTTTAGGAAGTATCTTTAGATACATGTCCTAATGATGCTAACTTATTATTTAGACATCCGCCTTAATTCACATTTCATTGTTCAGTTGCTCCCTTGTCTACGTTGTCCTAAGGTACTTACACCTTGAACCTCTCAGCATGCTTAGAACCATTATTTTAATTCTCATTTAAAATCTTTGCAAACCTCCTTTATGCCACTACAAAACGCTATTACTGACTTTAAAATTAATCACATATGCAGGCAGCTACCACATATTTAATGTATTCCACTGCATACCTGTTTAGGATCTCCTCCAAAATAATTCTTGAAAAAAGGTTTGACCGAAGACAAACCATATTTATCAGCAACGATTCAAGTTTTAACTACTGTAAAATTATATTTAAAATTAAATCTATAATCAATCCAATGTGTACCAAATCTAAGCATTCTTCCTTTGATGCTTTTGTTTGAATAAGATAGGTGATGCATTCCTTTATAATAGATACCACATTGGAAAAGAACAAACTGCGAATTTCACCTGTAAGTTTTTGTTCACAACTTACCAGTGAAATTTGTTAAGTTTGTTCTTTTTCCATCATGGAGAAATTTCATAAATAGTTAACCCTTACATAGTTAGTTTTGTTAAAATATACCACAATGTTCTTGTTTCTATTTTACCCTGTGTACAGTTACATTAAAGCCATTGTTGGTAAATGTGAGCTTTCGTCTTGCACGGATAACATTTTTTTTTTAACATAGGAAACTGACAAAATTGAATATGATACATAGGAGTAGAGGAAGAGCTGCTATGTGTTCTTCTTCATTGGAAAAGTTCACATTCATTTGCAACAGCATCATTATAGGCTATTCCCCAAACATACTTGGCAAAAGTGATGGTGTGTTGAGTAATGGCTGTTATATGATAAAATATGCTTAAATCAAAATTTCAACTGGAATTTGGCTTTCTACGTAATATGTTGCTCTGATCATCATACTAGCCAAGATTCCTAATTTATTGTTTCAACAAAAGCAACTACATAGATTGGTTGACACCCTGGAATGACTGAGTTATCCAATTTGGCTAATTTCCTACTCTCATGATAATAATTTGTGTCTGTGAGGACTGTGGTGTATCCTTGTAGGTTTTCCCTTTGGTCTCTTTCACAAAAAATATTGTTTGTGCATCATTTCTTTAGGGTTCTGCCTATCTTCTCTTATTTGTCGGAACACGTGGTGGTTAAGTATGTAGTGATGTACGCCAGTTGGGTGCACTCAACATACAGGTGCCTTTCCATGGGGTGAATTGGTATGAAATATATGAAAATATTAGTTTCAATATTGTCATTCGGTGCTTATAATTCTTCTTGGGCATTGATGCAGTGTCTGAGATGCAGTAGCTCAGATGAATGAGAGTGTTTGTGAGAGACCTATTATGGGATGGGTGGTGATGTGAGGGTGCAGAAAGATAACATTCTGTGTTAGTTTTCTTTCCAAAATTATAGTGCCCTGAGCTTCCATCAGCCTTATTTTCCATCAGGATCACAGAATAGGCAGCTGACTACCTTCATTTTTCTATTTCTATTGACATTTTATTGATGGAAGATGACTACATTACACCCCAATAAAGTTATTGAAATTACGACTATTAATACAGAAGCAAACATCAGAAAATTTTCATAAGGAAGTGAAATTTCAACATCATGCAATTTACTACATGTATGCTACCATTGTTATATGAACTATTTGCAGTATTTGAAGAAACAAGCACTAGGGAGCATATCAACTAATTAGCTACACTAACTATCGACAAACCTATTTAAATCTCTTTAGCAGCTATTATGGCCTCATCATTCGCAGAAAAATAACATTTATTTTTAGGTATCTTTAAAGCCTGCTTTTTGATGGAACTTAACAAGGGATGTGACAACTAATGCTGACCATTTAATTAGAAGAAAATGAATAAAGAAAAATTAAACCCACACCCTGTAAATCTGTTCTTTTGATGTTCCGACATTTTGATTCCTCTGCAGTCTCAATCAATGGTACTCTTTTCAGGTTGTTTTGGAAGAACATCAAACTCCTGAAGAAGGACAAAGGATTGCAGAATCGTTAATGGAAAAACTTGGAATACACCATGAAGACTTATTGTCAGGAGCCTATTTTGACATGCTGCCAAAAGAATAGGTGCCTGACTTCTTTCAGTTTGCATAACCTTATGTGTCAATTGGCTCTCTTTATGGGCCATTGAGGTCTACTACATTCTCATATTAAGATTGAATCATATTTAAGTAATTAAGGTCTTCTAAGGGATCAAAGTGTCTGAACATTCCCAAATGTATAAGTGCTAGTTATTCGAAAACGAGGTTGGTAGCACAAGAGTGTGCCAACCCACAGCAGGCTTCACATTTGAATCCCACCTTAGACATGGGGGCTGCATTTACTGTAGAATTAGGTCTAATGTTAGACAGTGTGCTATAACCTTAGAAAATGTAGCTACCTAAACCCAAGTGTAGTACTACTAATGCTGGGAACTTGCTTATTTATGGAATTTTAGGGGTTGACTGATACTTTGAAATGAAAAATGTAGTTAATGTCCTAACTCTAATGAATCTATTTCATTTTCACCACAATCATCTCAAAAGTAAGGAAGCCCAGAGTATTCTGAGAACTAGGCTTTTCTCTGGAGTGTTGACAGGTGTTGGTGGATATGCTAACGACTAGGATACTGTTATTGGAGAAGTAAATTAATTTACATCCCTTTCACTAATTGTTAGTGGAATTTGAAAATGGAAAATGGCAATAATATGATTACAGGTTACAGTCCTCATTTTTTCTATGATTTGTCTCTATCTTTGGAAAGGGAATTTAAATTGGTGTGGGTAGTTGATCCTTGGTAGAAATATGTCGTAACAAAATTACGAATATTTTGCAGTTGTATAGTGCTCAAAATATCAAGTTACGTACTAATTACTTTCTTTTGTGCGGAAATTTTCTTGAGCTTTACTCCTCTGTCCTCGCAACATATTTTGGTCAAGTAGTCGGGCGGGGTAGGCCGTTTTTGCTATTCAATTATCCCTCCAATTTTCCTCCCGGAACTTAAGTTAACAAATTTGATTGTATTGCGGATCGAAAAAGTACGTTAAGGAAATTTCATGCTGTTATTATGATTTCGGAATGCCTTGCTGTTTCGAATTTATTTCATTTGATCTCGTAAATGAAGTTTCTGCGATAAATATGCATGCCAGAACAGCGGGGCGGGGCGATTTTCGACTGAGTTTGCTGCGCCATCTCAACATGCCCGTAGGTACTATTTTTATATTTTTTTAACTTTTCCGTTTTCTGCGCGAGCGTACGGATTCAAAACACCAGTCATCGCCAAGCGCACATCGTGTTTTGGAAGTGCAGACCGTTGTGATTGAAGTGACTCTGTTGTGTTTGCAGTAGTTTTTATGCCTTGGGAGGATTTGTTGGACAACTATTTTGACATTGACTGGTGAGTTTCTTCACTTCTTTATTATTAGATACTATTATTTTAGATCAGTTATTCTAAACGTAGTTAACGCAGTTCGTGAAAGTTTGTGAATGCACGGCCCACCTGTTTACACAACTAGGAGGCTATTTTATAATTTTTCAACAACTGCTGTAATGCCTTTGCCTGTTTGAATGACTAACTCCTGTACTGGGTAATATTTGTCATTTATGTCTACGGAAAACAAGGAATCTTCCACTGTCTCATTTCCCCTGATGAGAGACTTGTGGCAGAGATGACAGTCACTCTCATTCAAAGCATTTTTCACTATGTAGTGGCTTACATACAACATGGAGGGTAATTTCCTATTCCTAATCTTCAACTCATGCCACATTAAGTTTCTAGTAGGTACATGATTCCATGGCTTGTGTGTTAGTATTAGTGCTACAACCTGGCTGATTCACTGAGATTGATCCTCCTTGAAAGAATGACTCTAGATTAGTCAGTAATTCACAAATATCATTCATGCAGTTGCCTTTACTGTAATTAGAGAGCAAGCCATTCATCACCGCAGTCTTGAAAGCCTGAATGAATTGCCTGCTGTTAGGGGTGTGGTTTGATCCACAGTTCTGCCGAACGACATTAAAGAAATTTTCCAAAGGGTCCTGATTTAAATTTCTTCCATTGAGATGCCAAAACCCCTTGTCCCTCAACTCTCTCCAAAGTATTGAAAATGCTTTGATGGTAGCTATAGCCAACCATTTTTTGAGGGAGGATTCACTTCCTTTGCTTCTAAAATCTTCCACTACTTAACTTTAAGATATGATTTATTGCCAATTTTGTTATTTTGTCATAAATGGTGGTGGTGTATTAATCCATCTATGTTGTAGTGAGAATGTACATACTTTTCTGAGTATTGTGTACTTTTGACTGTTTATATTTTTAACCGTTAGAGAGAAATTATTTTCTGTTAATTTGGTTTTCCTGTTCATGATTTCGGTCAATTTTGTTAAGTTAAATAGTTTGTCCAGGTCCCTGTTGCATGATAGATTGTAAATTGTATGCACTGGTCTTTTCTTTTTTCAAATACATTTTTAAAAGTTGAATAATAATCTGTTTCCTGACCTGGGATTGGGCTAATGCATTTCACAAGTGTCTATTCCCTGTTTCCAATTACTTTTTCCTTTAACCCTGTTTATGTTACTGATGTGCCTCAATGTATGTATGCATTAATGTTGTTGTGAATGAAATAATTTTATATGTGTGCCTCTGCTGCTTACTGCTTATTAGGAGCTTTACTTTTGCTTGAACTTGCTTCTCTGATCCTAGTTTGGAGAACAATATTTGGCCTTGATCTTAAACCTGTGTGTGAGGTCCTAATTTGTGTCTGTTGTTTACAAGTAGTGTACTTACTCTACTGAAGTCACTCATGTCACTTTATTAAATGCTCTCATTATACATTCTATGGTGAGCATATATGTGCCTCTGCTCATTAATGGCTTGGTACTGGCTTCTGTTGCCTTAAAATCATCCATACCTAGTGTCGGTGGTACATTTATTATTTATTATGTATTAATATCATGGACATTACACCATAGCAATGTTGTGCTGAAACGAGAAATTTTAGTGTACTTGATTTTTACACTGCATATTTCAAACCAGTGTTGAATGCTCTTATAAAATGTGGGGTGTTTTTTTTTTAGTAATTATGACCCCAACTTGGGCTTGTTGCCTATTCTGATGTTGGAGAATCACTGCTTAATTCACTGCTGAATTCACAAACCCACTCCACTGATTGCCGTGTGCTTGTTTACTGAAGCTGTAAAGTGTTTGAACATTCAAAGCTATGTACCACTTAAACCTATTCTCCTAATGGCATTAATGGCATTTCCATTGTGCGGTCAACCTCTACCTGTGTGTGTGCATCTGTACTGGAGTGTACAAAGTTGCAAGGCCTTCAATGCCTTCATCATCAATCCTGTGGAATTTTTTCCTGGATTAATAGCCATTTACCCATTTTTGTGTAAATATATTGCCCTAATGGTGTTAAGGACATATTCATTGAGCTTTGGAATACATATTAGTGTGTGAATCAATGTTGGTATTCTCATTTATGAGAGATACCAAAAATTGACATGTTACAGGGCAGTGAATACTGGACAGATCGATATGATGTGCCAATTATTTGTGGGTTTAATGGTTGTTTACATAATATGTAGTTTGGAGGCATATAGTATTGGTTATGTGTATCAGTGGGCTATTCTGAAGTCTTTTGTGAGGGACTATAGTTTTATTGGACTGTTTGGAAATTTGCATTACACCTTGATACATGAAATGATTGAAAATAAGAAGGGTGGCAAAAAGTGAAAATTCATCATGCCTCTCCATATTTCTGTAAAATGTATGTCATTACTATTAATGATAATTTAAAAAAATGTATTGTGATGATAAATCTTCCTAGAATTCAGCAATTATGCATTACATACATTTAAATGTCTCACATATGGCTATCATTCATTGTTTGTCATTATGTAATGCTATATTGTCACTGCTATTTGCTGCATTGTTGATGTGTGAGGCTTGTATAGGTTTCAATAATGATAATCAGTTTTGTCCGGTGAATAGTTATTTACAAATCAGTATTTTGTAATAGAGACAACTACCCTGATGAAAATAAAGTTTGCAATTAAGTGTCATAAAAATGTGCAGGAAATCTGACAGTGTGTGACAAAAGTGCAATTTGGAACATGAAAAGTGTGAAGAAAGTGTGCGAAAAGTGGGATTTGGCAAATGTAAGAGGAGTGCGCAGAAAGTATGTGGACATAGTTTTGGCACTCTTTAATTTCACCAGGGTGTAAATGTTTTGGTTTATCACGTGTTAACTAGAGGTGGTTCAATTTCGAATTTTAATGTTAAATCAATGATATTTTCAATGAAAAAAGAAGATCCACTACTGTAATTGTAATCTCCATTTGGCAGTTACAGCCAAATAAAAGATTCATGTGCTCATATATCTACCTTTCCTTTGAGTTTACATTCCTATCAATTCATTTTCAGAGTTAGAGCAGCTTCATAAATGGCTGATTACGACGGCGATTGACTGCAAGAAGGTTATGCATAAATATGGAGTGTAAAGTAAAGCATTCTTGGAATAGGAAGTTGTGCAAACCTCATTTACCGCGAGGATTGAGTGACTTTAGTGGATAGCCATTTCATATCTACCCGTGTGCATGCGAAATCAGCTAATTGTGCTTGAAATGTTGCATTAATGATCTAATTTTTCTTTTTTCCTATTCCGGAATGCTTTCCTTCGCGCCGAAGTTTGAAAAGTTCAACTGAAGGAATAGAATAATAGTATAGAGAAGAAAGAATTATGAAAAGTACAAGTAGTGACACCTAACGGAGACTGAACTACCTACGCTCCAATGCTGAAATCTTGACTGTTTCGGGGGGGCATCTATAGGGTTGCTAGTGGTCTCTCACGGTTGAGTTTCACATCTCAGCTAAACATATGCGATCCTTTTACTCATGGAGTCGACGCGCCGTGGGATGGATACACACGATACACATATTAGACTCCTTGAATATCGTATTGCGCGGCGCTTACGTCAATGGCCACGGCGTCGATTTGAGCTGATGATGATGGCGAGAAATGTAGAAATTAAAGCAAGAATACGCGATGTGGCAGAGTTGGTGGATAAGGCTACAGCTATAAGCACTAGTGAATCCGTTATTATTGAACAGGAAGATGTATTTTACCAGATGTCATCGGGGCGGCTGAAATTACGTAACGAGAAAGTGAGCCGCAATTCCCGGTAGCCTATGGTTCTCTTAAAGCGCCTTTATGGTGCTCATGGATGAATATATATTCCATTTGCCTTGTGGAATCTCGTTAAATATCATTATTTCCGTGGTTTGCCAATTGCCATTGAAACATTTGCCAATGAAATTCTTTTTCAGGGCCTAACTTCTTTTTTAATATACTATGAACGTCCGGACGTGGATGGGCCTAAGCTTTGCGAGTATGACAAATGTCCTATCAACGAAAATGATGTACCTGGACTTAAAAGAGTTTTAGGTAAAGCCTTGGGTGAAAAAGGTTTAGTGAGGAAGAGAAGACAGCTGTTTATGGTGGATCAAACTCGTGTTCATATCGATGATGTCGAAGGACTTGGGCAGTTCATGGAACTTGAGGTTAGGTTTTACTTCGGACACCATGTTAAAACATTAATGTCTTGTTGCTGTATACGAATTCTTTAGCGAAAGAATTGGGGAGTATGTCACTAAATATGAGCAATATGCAGGTTTACCTGTTAAAGAATTTAATGATATGGAGGTGAATTTCTAGATTATATAAGTTTAATCCATTTGATTGCCTTGCTTAGTATTACTGTTATGCAGTGGTGTACCTACTTAGGGCTTCTGGCAACCCTGGCAAAATGGAAGGGTTGCACCTCTTTTGTCTTATTATCTATAATTCTATATTTGTTCTTACTTTATTTCTCTACATTTTAAAAATTCTACATTCATACATAATTTTCTACATTCATCATTTCTTTTGGTAACTATTAATTTGACTATTAAGCCAATACTTCAGTGAATTATATATTTTAATTCAAGTGAAAATTACAACTATAAATGCATATCTAACATTAGTTAACTGATTTAGGGTTTCATTATATATGAAATTTCAGGTTGCATTGAGTGAGAACCAGTCGTTAGAAGATGGTCAAAAGCTTGCAGAATCCTTGATGGATGAACTTTGTGTTCAAAAAGATGACTTGTTAAGTGGAGCATATTTTGATTTACTGGCTAAGAAATAACTAACAGGAAAAAAGTGATATATTTCATCATGAGATGAAATATTTGGAAAGTTTTCTTTGGGTGAAATTAATGGCATTATGTGAAGCTGATATTCTTTGGCTTAAGGAGAGATATTGCTGAAGAAATTTTCTGAATCATTCGAGGTACATATATTTTTCATATTTGTGAGCTGATATCTGATGCATACCTTTGCTGGAGCTTGCGGTGTGTAAGTTTAACCATAGAGTAAAGGGTAATAGGTGCCTACCTATCTTTACTCTCTGGTTTAACCTAGGCCTCTTGGCAATGAGTAAAGTCATTATTTGGTGAGACTTTCAGGGAATATATTTGGATCTTATAGCTAAATGCTGGTTTTTCATTTTTAGAAGTGTTAACATTTTTCAAGTTTTATTTTTTACATTTTTAGAAATTGTGAATAAATATAAATTAGGTGACATTGTTTCTGTAATAGGGTGAAAATATGTACAGGTTAGCTCTGTTGTAAATGCATTTTAATTAGTGTGAATTTAAATCCCTATCAGTAGGAATATTAAACGCCTGCAAATGCAAAACCAATAACTAGGTAGCTACCTGGCAGTTAGCCTTGTGCCAACCCTCATACATGGACTGTGTTGTAACACTTCTCCGTCATTATTTTCCTACGGTCGATTCTCTCTTTCTCCCGCATTCCTATTATATTGTTGCCTGTTTATTTCCAACCTACAACTGATCTTCCTACTTTACCACTCTCTCCAATTACATCAACTTAATGGGCCTCGGGATAGCTGTTTGGTTACAGTGTATTGCGTTTTTAGTCAGGCAATGGGTAGTGAAATTTTGCTCATAGTGACATCCATAATTTTCTTTCTTGCACCTATCATCTCTTGCTCCTAATTCTTCTATCATACATCTGTTTTGTGATGTGGCAACCAACCATTCTCTCAGCATAGCCAAACAAACAGAATGTGATTATTTTATCTCTGTCCATTGCCAGACCATCTTCTTAATAATTTTTTCATTGGCAGAAGACAAGTGTTTTCATTAATAAATCATTTTTTCTCCCAAGAAAAAAAATGTGTTGATAAAAAGTTGCTGAGAAAGAAAAACACCTGGATATCTGAAAATCTTACGTGCATTCTTGTGCTCTTCCTTTTCATTCATGTTGAATTTGAGTTATGGAATTCTTTTTTCACATGTAGTTGACTGGCTGATCAAGGTTTCAACATTTAATGCTAAATAAGTACAGAGGTATCTAATATAAAATATCTCTAAATATTCCTGTGATGCCTATTACACTCATGGTATGTCACGTTTCATGTATCTCATTCCCTTTCTCATGTCTCTGAACTGATGGTGTCATGTAAGTAACACCATTGAGGAAAGCAATGGGGAATCCTGTAAATTATCCATGCCAAGTTATAATAGAAGAGTCACTTAAGGTGATGAGTTCTTGCAACTAGGGGATGTCTAGGGGCTCACTAAGATGGATGTTGTGTGCTAGGAGTTTCTGACTCCCCATTGATGATATATTCCTGCATATTTTGAGTATTCACCACATTGATTGTTTCTGCTGACTACATGTAGGCCTGAAGACACCTGTTGGAACATGGGCAAACTGTTGTCAGCAGTAACAATCAGCTCAGTGAATATCTGTAAAATGCAGGAATCTTCCCAATAACACCACAAAAACCTACGATTGAACTCCAGTGATGATTTTTGAAATGCAATTAAATAAACATAATATTTGCAATTACTATTGGATGAAGTCTTCTCAGGTGTGGTACCCGGTTAGGCTTTCTGTGGCTGACATTTTGAGGAGCAACTCGCTCGTCATCTCAGCTTTACCCTGAGGAAGATGAGTGAGTTGCTTTTCGAAACGTTGGCTATGGAAAGCCTAACCCCATGCCACACCCGAGAAGACTTAATTCATATCATCCACCAGGAAAGCCTACTGTGTTTCACCTGCAATTACTATTACTAGCATGCAAAATGGTGTGAAATCAAATGGAGAGCAATCATTGGGGGTGGTGATTTATGGAGAGGTTTTGCAGTGGAAGGGATGATAATCAACAGAATTTGCTGTATGGAAAGGATGGTGGTAACTGACCAAATCTTCTCAGGGGAAGATGATGGCCGGAACATTGGCCATCCAATGGTTAAGGGAGCACACCATGACTTGCATCTGACATCTGCTAGTATATGTACATGGCGAGATCGCCGTATACACACCTTGGGAAGGGTTGTATTATAATTGAGCTTCATGCAAAAGGGTGGGCAATCCCAAGGATGCATCGTTCACCTCTATGGAATGGCTAATGGACATGATGGTGGCTGAATTATCAGGATGATAAATAAATAATAATTCTGTGGAAAAGAGCCAAAAGCTGATACGTACGTCCAAAATATGCATTTTGTAGGTGTTCATTGATATATGATGTTTCATGATATATTTTTTAATGGTCACGAGATGAAATACTACCAACATAATGTCACTCTCTAATTCACTTTGGCCAAACATGACATTTCGTAATACGTTAATTCAACCAAAACTTAAAATGTTCACCCTGTAAAGTTGTAACTTTGGACATATCTGGTTTTGGCTCTTTGCCACAGGATTCATCTACGTACTACCCTGTGAGGTGAGGCAGGAGCATGTGGCGGGGGGTGTTGGCACACCCGCCATAATAGGGAAAAGGAATGAGAGGAGAGAGGTGATTGTATGCTAATGATGTCTTAAGTTAGTGCCACACTTTTCTTGTTGTAATCACTAATGGTATATGGGAAGAAGGAATTTTGTACCAATCAATTCCAGTGTATCTCTCGTATTTTGCTCATTCTGTCAGGTCTAGAGATATAGTGCGGAGTAAAAAATGCAGAGGAAGTGAGATTACAAAATACATGTGCCCTCATGACATGGATTTTATTCAATTTCTTTTCTTACATAAGATTGCATAAGCTATGCTCAAATTAATTTTTTCAGAACGTGTTGACCAAAAATGGCCTCTGTACATTTAAAAAAAATGAACTTCGCTTGCAAAATGTGCACCTCCAATTTTGACAGTGATTGCTAAAATGCATCCAATTTTCTTATTTCTGTACAAATTTTGTTGAACTAGGCGTCAAATTAAAGGTTATGCTCTGCTTTTTGAATAATAATGAAAAAAATGCAATTTACTTTACATAAACTTGTACAAATTTCAGTGCAAATTTTTACTTTTTTGTTTTTCAAGTTAAGTTACTTAGTAACTCAAAAGCTATACCTAACTTTTATGTCGATTTTTTTAAACAATTTTAAAAATAAGCTGGATGTTTTTTAGAAAAAAATAATTATCTAAAATTCTTGAAATAATGCACTCTGTCTTGTTTACATGGCCTAAAACCACTGTCTTTTTGGAAGTATTATAAAATGACACTTCAGAAAGTTGCCAATTGTTGAGGAGACACTAATGGTAAAGTTGTATCCTATTATTTAACATACAGGGGTGGCAATGAAAGGGTGAGGAGGTAAAAAGTCTTTTTAAGAAAATATCAGGGGATAATGTATACTCTTCCATTTAGTCCAGTCAATGAACGCACAAAAAGGGGTTGAAGAGGACAGAGACGAAACTTCATGGATGTGTTTGGGTTTGATAGGAGGTAAACATACTAAAAGTCCCCGGACCTGGGGGGGGGGGGGCGCAGAAGGTCCCTTTTTTGTTTTTCGCATATATCGTGAAAATGGTGCATCGTAGCGAAAATATTGTTTTAAAAATTGAAGGTGACAAAATGTACAACAAAATAGTTCCTTTCACATTCAATTTCTAATAGTTATCGAGATATTTGATAGCGAAAATTGTAAACTTAAAAAAAAAGCTTAATTTCCTCACATTTTTTGACAAACTTTTCCTTCTAGCGGCTCAGCCTTTAGTTTTACAGCAAATTCCTCATGAGCATAGTTGTAGATAATTACATTACCTTTAAAATGAGACATTACTTAATATTTTATCTTTAACTGGTCAATAGTTGCAGCTATTTGACATTTCTAGGTAAATTCCGGAATTTCATAAGAAAACCGCACATAGCTCTTTCCCGTGTTTCTAGGGTTGTATACCATTAATATAGCTGTATGTTGTGTTAATATACATAAATTGTAAGAAAATGTGATTAATGAACTATGTATACAGCAGGATTATGTACACTCACTTTTTTCACACTATGTGCAATTGTGAATGCATGTTCAAGTACATGCTGCCGCACCGAATCAAAAAAAGTTGGCCACGTCATTATTTCAATCTTTCACGAGGAAGTTCGGTATGCTGTTTTCGTATCATACAGTATCTGGCCCACAGGATAGTACAATGGCCATTGTACTGCTCATAGTAATTCGTGGAACGCGTCAAACATGGGTCATTCGGGTTAAATACGTCTTTCGCGCGAACTCCGCCGATTTTTGAAAAAATTACTCTCTTGGAAGAAACCCCTCGGACAACATATGTACTTCCAAAAATTACTTCACGTAAATTGGTACAATACACTTAAGTATTATAACCCAATGATTCGGTTTCATCGAAGTTAAGTAAGAAAAGGCATCTAAAAAAACCGCACAACAGATTCGAGATCCGACTTCTAGTTTAGAAGCTACAGTCGAAAAACAATGAGTTTCACGAAAAGCCGACTTTGACACAATGTTACCAGAGAACTAAAAGGAAAAAAAACAACGAATAGAATTAAGTTGTAGGCCCGAATGAGATCTAAAAAAAACGCCCAACAGATTCGAGATCTGACTTTTAAGTTCAGAAGCTACAATCGAAAAACAGCAAGTTTTACAAATATTCCGAATTTGGCGCCATGTTACCAGCCAACTATTAGTGTTAGTGAAAAAGTAATGGCATACAGTTGTAAACCTCGATGACATTTAAGAAAATCGTCAACAAATTTGAGATCCGACTTCAAGTTTGGATTTAGACTGTGGTACAGTGGAAAACTGGGAAATGGTTTGCTACATTTCGTGTTTGAGGACCCCTGGTGGGGAAATTAAGCAACACAATAACAGGGTTGGTCAAATCTTGTATAGTATTTAATCCTCCAACGTATTACGTCGTCAAATTCCAGATCCGACTTACCGTTCAAAAGTAATGAAGCAAGAACAGAAAGTCTCGTTATCGAATTGCCCATACAAGCCGCCATTTTTAATTTTATAGTCGGTGTAACAGTAAATATTCTTGGTTTCTACTTATTATTGGTGAACAGCATGTCAAGGTGCATGCGCCTGTCATGTTTCAAGGTCGTATCCCCACCAGTAGAGGCGTGAAGGTAAGAAATATTTGACAGTTTTATCAAAATTCGACTTGGCACCATGCTACCATAGTACTATAAGAGATAGAAAAAAACAAAAAGCACCAAGTTGTAGGTAACGATGAGATCTAAATGCCTGGGGAAAACAGTTTTCTGATCAGAATCCTAGTTCAGGAGCCATATTAAAATACCGCAAAAATGGAAATTCTTCACTCTCCGATATATTTATTCTGTAAGCCAGCGTTTATTTTATAATATTTTGCCGTTGGATGTATAACATATTAACGTACGTCATTCCATCCTCGTCTTTAAAGTACCTGGCCTGTCATCTTTGCGAATTGGCTGAGTCCTCTCTTTCCTTTGATTATTTTTGTTCACATTGCATTCCCTTCATTCAACGTTCCGAAGAATCCTTTCCTTTATTTGATTCATTTCGGTCCTTTGGAACGAGAATATTTCCACAACCGGATTCGTTACTTCTCGTTCCATCAGTGGATTCGTTCCGAAATGGCCCATCACTAATAGTTGCTAGGATTCAATTCTTTGATTAACTTTTATATTCAAAGTAATTGGTATTTGGGGGGGGGGGCTTCCTCATCACTGCTCCGTAATAGTATTTTTGACATGAACTACCTTTTGTCTGGGTCCAACCCTTCTACATCATGGGTGGCCCAATTGTAATTGCTCCAGCCAGTCCAGCTCTAGGGGTCATTGGAATGTACGAGCCCTTCCGTGTCAAGGTTGTTCTCGGTTGTAATGGGAACGGTTCTGAGATGGTCCCGCAGATTTCGTCCCACCCCTCAGTAGGCCTGTGCGATTATTCGATTAATTGAATCGTCGATTCAATTATTTTTACAATTGATCAATTATTGCAGCACATTGATGTCGATTGCGGTAATTGACTCGATTGTCAATTTTTTTCAAGTGTTAATTGTTTAATTGTTATTTGATTCACAATTATTGTGCGGAAATCGATTAATTGACGATTATTGATTCGCTATGGATTGAAAATTGCACGTTTAAACTTGTTCGCTTTCGCTCGACGCCGGCTGATACTTGCTGCTCTCGCTCGCCGCCCGGCCTCGGCCCTCCTGCTACCGCACAGGAGATATTCAGGGAGGAAATGGCTAGGTTCAGGGGCATCATTCCAAACGTGAGGATGGAGGTCGCCGTGGTGGCGGTAGAGGGCCATCACCTACCCCTCCCTCCAGAAGTTAGCAAGAAGATATCTAAGCTATCCCGGCTACTAGCTCTGCGTCCGAGAGGTTGTTCAGTCTCGATGGGAACATGGTCATCGACACACGCCTGTGTCTGTCGGATGAACGCGCTGAGGATCTCATGTGCCTGTCTTCAAATAGCGATCTATTCCTTTAATTAATTAATGAAAGCTAAATGATTGAATTATTTTGTTGTTTTTCAAATTATTTCTTTCATTCGTCTCATTGCCAAAGGAAAGCCTTTGAAAATCACAATCCAGTTGAGTCCTGTCAATTAATTGGTTGATGTCAATTATTGAGAAATGACAATTAATTGACTACTATTTCGATATCAATTAATTGAATGACTTCAATTAATTGCCATTTCTTCAATTCCCGACAATTGAATAGACCACTTGTCCAATTATTCTTGTAATTGATCGATGTCGATTTTTTTCGATAATCGCACAGGCGCCCTTAGGGTGCCACCCATTGCTACTGCACCACCTAGGTAAAGCCCACATTATTCACTTTCCCTACAAGACTATATCTATGGAACACCCTGCAAGCCCCTTCGAGGATGTGGCACGGGATGATTCCACGCAAGGCACGCAGTGCTCGTCCCAGTCCAAATTCGAACCTTGCACACCCCCCTCCCCGATCTCCAGGCGTGGACCAGAAAGCAGTCAGGATATTATACTACAAGATATTAGTTTGTGCAGAAAATGAAATCATGCAAGACCTTTTAAGCGAGATGAGACATTCGTAACTGGTAAGTTAATTAACAGAAGTGAAAATCTATTCTTCAGCATTCAGTCCCATCTTCACACTTCTCTTTGACAGTCTTGCTGACATGCAAGAATTATTACAAAATTTTAGACTAGTAAAATCATTTCGTGTAAGATCGTTATTTCTCCAAAATTGTACTACTGCGCATTTCTTTAGGTTTAGTTCCAACTGCCATTTTTTGCACCAGGCTTGAATTGCTAGTAGATCCTTTGCTACCAAGTCCTTATTTTCTGGTTTCAATATCTCAGTGCATACAACTGCGTCGTCAGCAAATAGACAAAAAATACTATTAACTACAGTATATACTGATGTTGTTAATGTATAGGCGAGTTACCAATAGCACTTCCTTGGGGAACACCCGATTCGACGTTGTCGGTAGTAGACATGATATCTTGGAAGAAAATCATCTACGATTCGTTCGCTACCATTTAAGAACTGATTAATCCACCTTTCGGTATTTTTATCTATCACATAAGGTTCTAGCTTCACGAGAAATTTACTATGAGGTATTTTGTTGAATGGCTTTTTAAAATCAATGGATATTGAGTCAACTTTGAAATTATTGTCACCTGAAAATAAAATATCGTGAACGAAGAGCCATTTGAGTCTCGCTGGGTCTACCCTTTCGAAATTAGTGCTGAACTCTACCTCTCCCTACACCGGCGCATGGCGGGACGCCCCCTTACCTTGCGTCCAGAATGATCGTCAGCACATTTCCTCTCGACCTCTTGATAGTGGTCTCATAGTCTAGGTATAATTATCCACTTAGGTTGGGTATAATTGATAATATCCGCTAATATGCATAATTTTATCAGCTGGCCTCCTACTTTTATTCCCACATCTAGTTCTTCTCTTGCGTCTCATAATTTCCTCGGCATGGATGTTACAACGTAAAGGCGAACCTCACGACCTAAAACTGCCCACCCTGATTACGTCACTGACCTTTGCCTTCTGGGGCATTTCGAATGTGTCTCCTATCTCACCAATCTATTCCTATTTTCATGAGTATTTGCATTTGTTTTGCACAATAAACTCTCTCGAACGTCTTATCGAATAATCCACGAAGAAAGTCAAACGTCCTAATTATAATAAATGTTTCTTCCTATTAATGTTCTCACCACCGCTATCGCATCCCGAGTAGCATTCTCCTTCCTGAACACACTGTTCATCGCTTTAAGTTGTAATTTGGTCTGGTTTCCAACCATTAATACATTATTCTAAGTAAAACTTATGCAATGTGTGAAATTAAACTAATTGATCCCTACCCCTCGCTTTTTGACGCTTTCTTCTTCTTTGGGATAGGTATCAAGACTTTTCATTTAGTCTTCAGGCTATACTCTTTCCTCATAGATTCTACGAATATGTTTGAAAAAAGCTTGTCTTTCGATATTTCCCAAATTCTTCAGTACCTCCTAAGGAGTGTTATCTACTCCCACAGATTTTCTAGCCTTCATCGTAAGGTATTGCCTTCTCTATTTTTCTGTCGAGTATTTCTGGTCCGAGGTTATCATCCTCTACCGCACTCTCATTTCCTATATCGAAGTTCACTGGTCATCATCGCTCCACGTATTCTCATCATCTATTCTTAAGATCTTCCTCTTTTTATCGTTAACATTTGATATTGTGTGCACTCTCTCGAAGGGCCCGATAAAATATTCTCGTTAGCCTATAACGCACCCATTTGCCCCTCTTTCCATAGCTTTTCCATTTTTCCGCATAGTCCTCTCCACGAGTTTTCCTTCACCAGGTTGGTTGCTCGCCAGTGTTTATTATTTAATTCCTTATACATCCTATTGCCTAGTCAGTATTGATGTTTTTCCAGTTCCTTCTCTTATCTTTTTTCTTAATTTCTTTGGTGACTCACGTCTTCTTCATCCTTCTCGTTTTCATTACTCCTAATATTTTCTCTGCCGCTATTACTATTACCTTCTTTAATATCTACCATATTTCCTCTATAGATTCAATTTTCTTTTCTTCGCCAATGATCCTGTCCACTAGCTTCTGGTATTTCATTCTCTTTGTCCCTTCAATGTACCCACGTTCCAAATCTTCATCCTCCTACTTTTTACTAAATATTTTGTATCACATTTAATGGGAACTGAATTATGATCCGAGTCAGTATCCGACCCCGGAAAGCTGTGCGAGTTTTTGACACTTTCCCTAACTAAACATTTGTCTGACCATAACAAAATCTATATGGTATTGTCCCGTCCCCCCCATCATATCCACGTGTAAATCTACACCGGAAGTGATGTTTAAACCAAGTGTTTTTTGTTACTGCAAAAAGGCAAGAAACAAAAATTAATGACAAACATTGCAATATTTTTCTAAGTCATAAGCAGCGATCGTCAGCAGCAGCAGCGTCAATTTAATAGAAATTAATCCATCTCATCATCGTTTATTATCTCAAGAGAAATAGAATTTTTTTAAAGCACGCATTTGCGAGCTGCGCTATTGTTGTATCATGATATCTCGAAAACCGTAATCGATATCTAGCTAAAAATTGACATTAATTCCATTGAGGTGGACTTCAATAGTTTCCCCCGGGGGCCTATGATTTTGCTAAACATTTAAGAAATTGGACGGAGTAAGGTCATTTCTTGAGCTATTTGACATGGAATCGCCCGTGAGGTTTCTTTTTCAGTTGGTTGAGATTCCCTTGTGACATATCTACTTTGGAAAGTATTAGGTATATCCTGGAATCTGTTTCACTCAGCTGAAAGTTCGTTTACCGCCATTTTAGCAATGGAGGACCCTCGGATAATGAACTCATATAGAAAATACTTATGCATATCATATTTCACAGGATGCGTGACGTATGGTAATAGTCCACCCGGTGATGGGTGAAGACCTACCTGTGTAATGCCTCTTCTTTCTCCTCCGTAGGTTTTCTTCTTCTTCGGTACATGACCAAGAAATTCTTGGTCATGTACCGAAGCAAATGCTTAGATTCCAGTTGAAACCAGTAGTTTCACACGTAGACTAAAGAAGTAGTACTAAAGTTATGACGCCGTTTGGCATAAATGTCAGGAGTGAAATTTCAAAGGGTTTACAGGTAGTAATTAGTATTGCGCATTAAAGGGTATGCAATTTATTTATTTCCTAATTTGGAGTGGCCTTCGTTCGTGAATGAGTTTTTGGTGAGTTATAACCAGTCGATGTTAAATATGAGCTATGTTAGATGACCTACTCATCAAGGATGTCTTGACGCGACTTTTAACAAATTTTTGTCACTCCTCTCAGGCTTACGCAAAATACCTGATGCCTTGAAGGACTGCGACATTCGAGTAACTTTATCTTCCATTTAGCGTGCAGCTTTCATATTATGCGTCATCATCCGTAAATCTCATCAATACATTTTAAATAGGCTGTCCTAATTCATTTAATTGGTTATAAAAGTAAATTAAATTACTTAAGGAGTACGCTAGAGGAAATAGGCATAGTAATGGGGATGTTAGGCAGATAATAGCGTAAATGAGAGAACTTATGATAAGGGCCTTGTCTAAGGGTGTAAGGAAATGATTGGTGATGAGCCTAAGAAGCTGGTGATGGGCCTAATAAGGAATGTAAGCGCTGTGTCGTTCTAAGACACTGAGAATAGATAGGAGGCGTTTGGCATGTGGGTGTGAAGGAGAATGGAGAAAGTAAACGGACGGACAGTAAGACGGACGTGGAAGTGCTGGGTATGGTAGGTCGGGTGAGGAAAATGCTGGAAGAGGATGGTGCAGGTAATGAGGGGAGATCCTTTCGAGGGGATACCGAAGTCCATGATGGAAGAGAGTATGTTGGGTGAGCAGGGAAGAAAAGAGAATTAACTTTTTGGACGGAGTAAATAGAGGCAGGACAGTAAGACGGACGTGGAAGTGCTGGGTATGGTAGGTCAGGTGAGGAAAATGCTGGAGGAGGATGGTGCAGGTAATGAGGGGAGATCCTTTCGAGGGGATACCGAAGTCCATGATGGAAGAGAGTATGTTGGGTGAGCAGGGAAGAAAAGAGAATTAACGTTTTGGACGGAGTGAATAGAGGCAGGACGTATGCCCATCTGAAGAATGAAATATTGTTAGGATACAGAGGCTTGCGGCTGTAAAAGATTGGTAATGGTAACCTTTTATCCATCTAAACCTACCTTAACCGGTAGATTGCCTTTAGTTTACGAAATTCAGTTCGCCTTTAATTATGTAAAATTATATGCGCAGAATAATGGTTTAATTCCTCACTGTATTGTTTGCAGTATTCTTTGGTGATATCAACGCTCCTGTGGGCTGAGTTAATACTTATGGTGTACTGACCTAGCTTTGCTGCTGTATTTCATATCGTTACTTTTGATTCCATTGTTTTGTGTCAGGTTTGTATTGGTCCAGAGGATAAAAGGAGACTTGGTTTCACTGCCAAAGTGTATTTAGGAGGAAACTGATAATTTTATCGCGAAATTATGAATTTTTATGCGTCGAGTAGCGAAGGTTGATGTTTGCGGCATTTTAGGTGGCTGGATCGGTAGTCGTGTGTCATTGAGTGCACATTTTAATAATTTTTCAAGTTCGTCGCAGAAACACTATGACCAAATTTCATTCGTTTAAGTAAGTTTATGCGGTATAGCTCACCATGTGCGCTGTAATGGAAATGATACAATAATTATAATGGAAAATAATTTCTTCTTTTGCATTAGGTACTGAAATGGCTGTAGGTATTCTCGTTCTTTGCATATTTTTCAATCATTATATTTTACAATGCCTAAATTGAAGCATGTTTTCGGCGCGGTATTCGAAATTCTGGTGAAACTTCATTTGAATATTTTTTTCGAATCTTTGACTTGGCGTGACACCTTGAAATTTGTTATCAGCCATTATAATAGTATGGAATACCTATATTATTTCTTGTTTAGAAGAAAGTGTGAAAATGTAAACGAATTATTACAAAAATACTAAATCGGAAAAAAATATTTTTATTTTATTATTATCTATAGACTAGCGGAAGGTACCCGTTGTAATTCAACGGGTGTGAAAAACATTGAACTCATTTTATAAGAAATCCACAAAGCCTGAAGAAAAACTTTCTGCGTGGTCATTTGAGGAGTTCGTATCCTATCTTGTATGTTGTGTTCGTTGTAGTAGACACGACCGTTTTCCAGGTACACGGAGAGATGGGTGACTGTTGGTCCTCTTTCATGCACGGGAAACCCAAAAATGCGCCACTCAGACTCATTACTACTTAAATAGCACCCAGGTTGATAGATGGTCACCTCGTCCCTCCGGTTCTCTTGAGCCGTCTTCTGAGTGATTAACAGCTTGATCGCTTCGCTTGTGTACATAAATATATTTGCATTCAATGACTTGATTTAGTTGCGCTATTCAACGTTGATATGTGCGTTGAGTGTCTTAATCAGGATTGGAGAGTAGGGTACAATCCAGCAGTTGACAACGTCAAAAGGAGTATTTGCTGCAGCCATGTTTATTTGACCTATGAATCCTCCATCACCCGGACTGCGCCTTCGGCATAAAGGGTAGCCATAATCATTAGTTTCGGTTGCTAAATAAACAATCTATGGTGATCTTAGTGCACTTGCCGACTTTCATGCACGGATGTCGTTCATTGCGCAGAATTTCCATTCTTCTGTCGGGTAGGAAGCATGTTGTGACATCATTATAATTTCCGCCATCTTAAAACAGGTTGAAGTTTCGAAACAGATGGGTCTATATTTGAACCAGATTTATAGCTGGTTACCCGGTCAAATTTGTGCAGTTCTTAGCGTAACCAGAGAAACACCACTGGGAGGTGTTCAGGAGATCGCTGGTGGGCATGTCTCTGAGTGTCCAAGTGTAACCTTTGTCGTTTTTCATGCAAGGACTCATTTTGTCGCAAATAAGACATTGCTCTTGCTTTAGAAGATTTTTTCTAAAGGTTACTCTTTTTTCTATTAGGCATGTTGATGGTTATACGAGGCGTGTTTTTAAAATAAGTGCTGTTTTAAAATTCGGCCGCTGAGGTGCTGCGGTTGTCATTTAATACATGCGCTATGTATGTACGTACATCTGTTAGGATGCCACAGACGCTATTATGAAAACATTTGACCGTGTTTACGTTTGTTTGTGTGCATTTAAAATACCTCCGCCGATTGAGAACCCCGCCGACTGTGAAATACGCGCTGTGATTTGTTTTCTCAGTGCTAAAGGCGAGAAAGCTGCTGAAATTCATCGTCAGTTCAGTGAAGTTTTAGGAGAAAACATTATAAGCGATGCAATTAGTACGGAAATGGGTAGAGCCTTTACAGATAGCCGAAAATAATTGAAAGTTGTGCTCACGCTGGGTACCGATAATGTTGACTGCTCCATGACAATGTCCGTCCACGCATGGCCAATCAAACTCAAGATCTCATCGGATCATTTAGCTGGGAACAACTTGGTCACCCTCCGTACAGTTCCAATCTAGCACCCACTGACTACCACCCGTTTTTTGCATTTGAAGATGAATCTGGGTGGTCAGCGCCACGTCGACGATGAGGAGGTCAAAACGACCGTGTAGCAGTGCCTGTCAAATGAGGCGGAAGAGTTCTATGAGGATGGGATTCAAAAGCTGGTTCTACGATACGATTAGAGCCTTGATATTAGTGGAAATTATATAGAAAAGTAGATTAAGATACAGGCTTTCATGAATAAATAAAATTTTAAAGAAAAGTAAACTCGTTTTTTTTTAAACGGTTCTTACTTAAAATCATGCCTCGTATTTTTAAGTCCAAGGAGGGGAAGCACAGCGGCGAGTGAGAGTCTTAACCTCTTCAGGGATACTGCCACATATGTGGCCATTTACAGTATGTTAAGTCTATGGGATATGGGAAATGAGGTCCTGTAACGGGAAGAATTCAAATTTGTGTCCATTATGTTCCGATGAAAATTTGCTAAAAACTCACTTTTAATAGGATTGTAAAGTGTATAACATAATCTAGAAAAAAAATTGTTTAAATTAAAAGTAATGAAAAAAATTGTCCCTGAAGAGGTTAAATAGGCAACTCGATGATTGAGTGAATGTAAGTTTACTGCATTTGACACTTTCAAACATATATAAATAACTCTTAACATTTATGGTGTGGGAATTGGCCTAAAAAACAGTTCGCAGTCGTAATGAGAGGCAGACGGTGCCACTTCGTATAGTATGGTATAGTACATCTGAGTATTAAACGATAATAAACAGCGCCGTGTTTATTGTAGCAACAGAGGCATTATTACCATTAATATTCGCTGCACGTAAACATTCTTGCACGTTTAATTCCTTTATGTGTATCGTTTACTACGTAAGTGTTCTCTCATATACATGCAGTGCCCCTATGAGAGCTACTTTGAGAATAGACATTGAAGAGTATACTTGTTGTAAATATTCATTGAATATATCGATTACCCCCGAAGCAATCTATCTTGGGAATCTGGGCCCTTCTTTTACAGATTTTATTTCTACATGCTATCATGGGCCCGCAGGAAAACTTAAATGCCAGATGCGTGAATATCCTTTGAAAATCAAATCACTGTTTGTCAAGTAAATATGCTATTGTAGATTTCAGAGGAAAATGTGAGATTTTTCAGCCAAAAACATGATTTTCAGACAATTACGAAGCGCAAAAAATCTATTGAAATAATTAGAAACGTCATTTATTTAGCCATCCGATAAATAACATCCCAGACCTCTATCTTCAGTGGAAGTACTTTTAAAAAGTGAAAAATAAACCACTGCACCGAACCCAATGCTTGGACCACTAGGGGGGGGGGGGGGGGGCTGAGGGCTTTTTAATATAGCCTATGTTACTCCCAGGTACATTTTCTTTGTACATGCCAAAGTTCAGCTAAATGGGTTCAGTAGTTTTTGCGTGATTGAGCAACAGACAGACACCATTAAATTTTTATATATTAGTATGATATGATGTCCCTAATAAGAACGCGAACCCAAAGTTTCACGCGAATCTGAACATAGATAAAAATCGCTCCAGGCACCTCAAGTGGCTATCACATCCTCTTTACCTTCATTACCCTGCCTTGGTAAATATCCACATTGCATTTCAGTCCCTCTATCCTTATCCAAGTACCACCCATCTACCAATCCTTCGTTGTCTCTTCCTCTTACCTGTTACGCATGCATACATTCCCGAACCATTTATAGCACCTACGCGAATGGCACGATTGGCGAAATAGTCGAGGGAAATACCGCCGTCTGAAAGCCGTGTCAATTAATTACCAAGGATGAACATCTGTAATAGTCCTCCCGAAGGTTTGGTCGCATTTGCGTCATCGTGGCGTTTGGATAGTTGAAAGGTCCCCTACGTCAATCCTGCTTGCACGTCATGGGTGACGCTCCCTTAATGCTCCCGCCTCCGCGTTAATTTGCCATCGCTATAAATGGCGAAGAAGATTTGAGTGCCGGAAATTTCTAGAGTTATTTAGGGGATGGCAGAAAATCCCTATGCGGCACTTGCGTCACTCGGCTTGTCGTACCCTTTGTGCCAGAACCGTCGAAATGTAACATTTTTGACGTCGTCCCGTCTCCTACCCTGCCCTCCGGTGCGCGAAGAAGCGTCCCATGACCTCAGAGAGCTCGCGTGACCGACCCCCATTTTGTAGGCGTGGGCAGGAGCGTGTGAGACGTCCTATCTCCTCCCACCCGCATCACCGTTAATACTGTCTTTCAGGTGGTTCCACCGTCAAATGGCCTAAGGTAGTTTGAGCGAGATATCACTTGACGTAAATTTCAATGAATTTTGCCAGATTCTGATTAAAAAGATCTCATATTAGGACCAATGTTAAACTAGGAAAACAACAAATCGAGGAGGTGGAAGAGTTCTGTTACCTGGGAAGCCGAGTAACCAGCGATGGATGAAGTAAAAGAGAAATTACCAGTAGAATTGCCCAAGCGAAAAGGGAATTTTACCAGAAAAATATCCTGCTTACAGCTGCAAATACAAGCGTGGAAGTGAGGAAACATTTCATTAGAACATACATCTGGAGCATTCTACTATATGGCAGCGAAGCATGGACAATAACAGCAGCATAGAAGTCCAGGCTGGAAGCATTTAAAATGTGGTGGTACCGGAGAATGATGAAGATAAAATGGATGGACCGAGTGACAAATGAAGGAGTCTTAAGAAGAGTGGGAGAAAAGAGATGTCTACTGAAAACCTTAAAAAGGAGACGGGACAACTTAGTAGGCCACATCTTAATACACGACGGCCTGATTAAGACAATCGTCGAGGGAAAAGTGAACGGGAAGAATGGAAAAGGCAGGCCTCACATGAGATATATGGAGCAAGTTGTGACGGATGTAAATGAGAGGAGTTACGTCAATATGAAGAGGTTGGCAGATAGAAGAATTGAGTGGAGGGCTGCGTCAAACCAATCCTAGGATTGTTGACCGATGATGATGATTTCCAATTATAACAAAATATCAGCCGCTTACCCTCATACTTTTCGAGATATTTTCCAAAAAAATACCTGCCATTTTCTATGGGAAATGGTAGGTACGTGTATAAGCTCTAAATAGAATTTTTTTTTTAAATGAGGACTTTCTGACCCATAGATCTCGTCAGAAATTTAAATGTAGTTATTATGCTTTCTCAACTATTAAAAAAATCTATTACTCACCGCAGTAATTTTTTACAGAATCGATTTATATTAGAATTTCAGTAATTAAAAACATTTTTTGCGTCATTAATGGTACAATATTGACTTTACGCTCCTTACTGCCGCTTAAATTTAAAATAAAATTTGAATATGGTTCTCTATTATGACTAGGGAAAAATCTCCTCTTCAAAGGGATATCCCTTACCTCACTTCACGTGTAATTCAATGAATTTAGCCCCTTCATCATGAAAAAGCTCTCATGTTTCTCATGATACCAAAATACCAGCCACTTACCGTGCTACTTTTCGGGATATTTGAAGAAAAAATAAAAGCAGTTTTCCATGGGAAATGGTACGGCTATGTACTTCAGAGTGGCTTTATTGAAAAAAAATAGGTGGTTTTGACGCATAGATCACGTCAGAAACTTAAACGGTGTGTGGTTCGTCTGCTGTCTCCACTATTATTTAAAATAAACTTATTACACACTATAATACTTTTTTTACGAAATCTCCGTTTGGTGGCCAGTGCGAATAAAGCTCGGGGCAGGCAAGTGGCCGGTAAACCATCACCAACTTCGACGATAAGTCAACCTCCTTACTATGTATGAGTTTCCCCCATCGTGGATTTGACCGATATGAACTAAGAATATTATGCCATCAGAAAGGAAGTTGATTTTCCTCCAGAGTGATAGTTACGGTTCTCCATTTGTTGGGAAACTTTATATCCCCTTAGTATATGATATGTTGTACTCCTATTCTTGCGCCTTTTTTTTTAAAGACACACTAACCAAAGAACGGATATTTTGATTTTGGAAAATAAAAATTTTCGTTTGGAAAACCTGGAAAAGTCCTGGAATTTCGTAATCTCTGGTCTTCGCTATTACAATCATGATTACCTATATGTTTATTCATTATTACAAGTATCAAATATCCCATTTCAGGCTAAAAATTCAAATTTATTGCCCATTTGCTTCGGTGTTTCTCAAGCAAACCGACTGATTCTCCGCCGCACCGACAGCTTTTGCGTGTCGGTAGGATCCACCGACTGGAGCTCTCTGGGACACCGATCGGGTGCGTACAGAATCGCACGGCTGCTCTCTCTGAGTCGGTGTGACGTCCCACCCGACGAATAGCCTACCGTACCGATCGATTTGGAGTTACAGAATGACCCCCCTGTGGCGGTATTCGTTAAAATAAACGGCCCACTTTATCCGCACGTTTACATCACTCGCGGGACAACCCCATCGGGAACCGTTTCTATTCGCCCGTTGAAGTTTCCTCTTGCTCGTTAAGCTTTTCCCTTATCACTTTACTTTGAGAACCTCCTGAGGTCGCAGGCACCGGGCTGGGAGTGGCACCTTCTTTGTCCCTTTTGCCATCTCCACCTCATCTCACTCTTTCACTGATGAGAAATTCGGGGAAGACCGCAGTGGCTCGTGCGCCAATCATGCTTCAAACGCGCGGACCATGCGTGCGTCATCCGAGCGGGTGGACCAACACAACAGCAGTCAGCCTCCCTCCCACATGCGCGGTGTGGAGGATAACCTGACTAACATTTTGGCCGATGAGCTCCCCACCGGGAGGGCTTTTCCAGTCGTTCCGAAGACCGGTTTCACACCCAGGAGGGTTTTTTTAGTTTTACTATTGTATTGACCACCTCTCTTTCCTCACTCGTTTCATTTTGGGAATCACTGCGTACGAGGTATGGGAGGTAGTGTCGTCATTCGATCGAGGGACCTTGAGCATCTGACGGAATTATTAATTCCGGATTTATCTAGTTTCTGTGGACCCTCATGGTACCAGTTTCCTTCGTGTACTTGTAGTTGCGCTCACCATGTCTGCACGGTGTGATCATTAAGCATGCGGCGGTATGCATAGATATGGATTAATGTCTCGCGTTTTGCTTTTTGAAGGCCCTTAAATTTGTATTGAAGGTTGCGATCGTCTGGAAAAACACGTTGACGATTTCTCATTGAAAGCGGGGACATTTACCCTGAAATATAATTAATCCAAGAAGTTCGGCTTTCTTGCTCGAAATACGAATCAATATAGTTAAGGAATTTTTGTACGCTAGTGTTTTACCCATTTTACATACAATTACACCTAGATTATCTAACTTACAGCGAGAAATTATTTTAATCCAGAAATGATCCCTCCCACATTTTGAGGTTTTGCCAATAATTAATGCTACCTACTGTTCCAGTGTGCAAGCTGGAATAATTCCCCTGTACTATATCGTTATATACCACCAATATATAGAGGATGGAAACGCTTTGCTATGGTCGATGGCCATCCTAAGAAAATAACTATCCACTAGTGTATGTGATCCTGCATTACTTAACATTAGACAGGGATCATACTCACATAATTCAGAAATATGCATATATCTACTTGCTTCCATTATGAGCATTACCTGTTTTCGCCTGCCGCTCCGTAAATATTACCTGATGTAAAGTCGAATTGCATGCTGTTTTAGAAATAACATCGTTTAGACATTTCGGTGTAATGCAGTTCAATATTTCAAGGCATAATATTATCACACAAATTCCACGCGAATCCAAGGACGGTTGTACATTTTGCGATACGAGTAAAATGTTAGTCACAAATAACTCGTATGCAATCTAATATCTTTCTTGATTTTTGAGCGTCATAAGGATCGCAGTATAAATGCATCTTTATTTCACGATTTTTAAGGGATATTAGGCTGGTCCATAAAAATCCAAAGTCTTCAAATTTTTCTGGTGTGGGTTGGGATTCGGTGGTATATGTAATTGCAAAGATACTTTGTATTTGTTACTTGCCTGTGCAGTGAACTTTTTTTCAATGATGGATGTTTACTTTTAATTTTTTCCTTTTAAGAGTTCCTCCATCTCGCATTCACTTAGTATTAACGAACGGTTCAGCAGTTTAATTTTGCTTACAACCTTAACCCTGTCATAAAAAGTATGTCTTATCACCCCCTATCCCGGTGTTGGATGAGTATTTGCAATACGACACGAAAAATAGCTTATTTGCCTCGTAGCAGTCATCTAGCTGACCAACGCACTCGCTAGATCAGGATTCCACATGACTGCGTCTACGTTACGTGCTACGTATGTAAGCCAACATTCATAGTTGACAATGCGTTCATTGATCGAGGAAGTAAGAAGTTCTAAGTATCTTTGCAATTATACAGCGGAATCCCAACCCATCAGGAGCCTTCGAAGTTGCGAAATATCAAATACACTGAAGGAGTGTTGCCTACCCTATTGGCTTTAAGATGGCTGGAGCGGTAATCGTTCGAGTTGTTGAGTGCAAATTTTAATAATTTCTCAAGTAAGTCGAAAGCAAATTCTAGGACCACATATAATTTAAGAACATCTGTTTATGCGGTGGAACTCTCCATACTTGCAGTAGTGAAAATGGCACAAGAATTAAATTTTACATTTTTGCCTTAATTAAAGCATTCTTTTGACTGGGATTTTCATCGCGGTATTCGAAATGAAGGCAAAAATTACATTTCCGTATATTTGTTCGAGTATTTGACTTGGCGTGACCTTTTGTCATTTGTTAGCAGGCAATATAATTATATGAAATGTATTATTTCGCGTTTAGAAGAAAATGTTTTCGTATGTAATCGAATGATTACGAAATGTATCTCATGTGCCGTCATAAAGCTGTGTTAAAATAGAATTGAATCGCCAAAATACCAAATCGGTAAAATGTAATTTATTTCACTTTTACCTAAATATATCACTTATTAGAAAACGCATGTAAAGTTCCACGCAAATCTGTTTTTAAACAAAAATAGCTCCAACCACCTTGAGAGCGTTCACGCAAAAAAATAAAACAGCGTGAGGCACGACCTCTGGTTGACGTATAGTACGTAGGAGCATTCTGTACAGAGTTGCATAGTCAAATGGCATCGAATTGGGGAGCAGCGTGAACATTTTTAAGAATTATGATTTCCAAAGAGTTATGGTGATTTTTCAAAGAATTAATATTTTAAGAATTATGATGGTCCTAACTCTTAATGGGAGAATCTCGGTCATTCTTTACCTGGGCGCCAAAATGTCTCGGGTCAGCCCCGATTTCGATTTCATTGCGGAAACATTATTCAAGGTGTAGAATTTAACCACTTTATTTGCTTCGATAATTACTCAAGGCAGAGGTGTTATTGTTAAATTTTTTTTATATCTAGAACGTCTCAATTGAAGGATTTAGTCTCCGTTTTCTAGGTTCATTTTTCTCAAGCTTTATCACTTTAAAACTGCTTGCCCAAAGAATCAATTGAGTACTGGGCATTCGCAAACCAACAAACCCATAAAATGAGTACTTATAATCAAACTTGTTTATCTCAGTGTCTTTCAAATTTAACTTTTCGAATTGGCTTCCCATCCACTGATAGTGATTTACTTACATCAGTATCCAGAAATCACAATGGAATCAAAGATGTATGTGATGCTTTTTCTTGAAAATCGGAAAATGCCGGTCATGTACCTATCTAACAGTTTTCTCCAAGAGGGCATAAAGCGTGGAGAAATCTGGCTATTTCGAAATTATACTGCGTATTATCTTACATTTTTCTTTGACAGTTGATGATGAGGCCGAAAGCTTGTGAATACCAGGGATTCTTGACTATAACGTCGAATTTTTCGGTAAAAGTAATCTGAATTCAAAGCAATATGCTGAAATCCAGAACGGCTGATTTCATAAATAGAGCTAGCATTGAATGTGTTGATTTTCCTTCTTTGATGTCAACGCCAAGCGTAATGTTATTTCTGCAAAGTGTAGAAAGTTCAACACCAGGTGGATGTGAATTGCCGGAAGTTGCAGGGATGAAACACGGGAAGTGCCATCGTAAATGCTTTTGAACGAAAAGTGGAGCCCTCTCAGTGTTTAATTGGAAGAGCACAGATATGGGTCTGCATCTACATAATACCCTGCAAGCCACCTCAAGGGTGTGTGGCAGGGGGTGAGTTATCACCAACATGCTCTACATCATACCCTAATAAGTTTGATGAAACTATGGACTATTGATGCATTAGCAAAAACCTGCAAATTCTTGTCAGGAGGTGATATTTCACCAACATGCACTCTATAGGTATGCTACCAATGTTACAGAAACTATTTATATTAATGTATTTAGTGACTATATAAATTTAGAAACAGGCATTAAAGATCAAATCAACTAATTAGCTACACTACTTATCGACAGACCTATTTAAAAGCCCCATTGGCAGCTATACAGTCTCTTATTGTTTGCAAAAAAATGACATTATAAACCTGTCTGTTCTGCAGTCTTTTTCCCTACATTAATTCCCATCATCTATTATATGGTAATATATTTTAACATTTAAACATAACATAATAAATTTAATATATTATCATTTTATGAAACCTAGCATATATGTTAGGTTTCATAAAATGTAGACTATTTATATATGTTGAGTTGCAATGCGAAATAAAATGTGAATTATTGTTAAAAAGGAAAGTTAGATTGTAATGAGATTTTAAGAGAGAAATTATTGAAATGAAGTAAAATCACCGACAATATTTTTCAATTATTAAATTATGATCACTGTTGGACAAATCTTTATGAAGATATTTTAGTTTTGGCGTGGCAATTTTGGTCTTAATGATTTTCTCACTTCTGCATTGTGCCATCATGACTCTATGCTCTTTTTTTGACTTTGCTCGGGAAATATTTTCTGAACCCCGATTGCGCCATTGAAAGGAAAGTTTTCCAAGTACCCTCCATGTCTAGGTTTACACTTGATTCTTGGAAGTCAGAAAAATAATTTTTGGACGAAGCTTTAATGCATTGGAATCAGGTTTTTAAAAAATGTAGAATTTGATTCTTTGTTAAAAAATTAGAAAATATTTCAGAAAAATTAAGTGGTAACAACCCTATGGTCACTAATGCCCTCAACGCTGTCAACCTTAATCACTGGTTGTGATATATCTTTGGCTAATAAATCAAGAATATTGTCCCCTCTGTTGGGTGTCTGACTAGAACATTTGATGAGAGCATTTATGGTAGAGACTCGCAGATGTCTTTGTCTCTCCCCCCAGGTTTGTAACTGTAGGTACTCCAATCTATAGAGGGGGCATTGAAAGGTCCACCTATTTATAAATTTGTTTCGGGATTCCTGGATGTGTTTTGATTTCAAAAACTGAAGTACGTCAGTGTTAGGTGGCCTGTAGTACGCAAACATAAATATTGCTTTCTATTTTGGGCATCTATTAGAAATTTCAAAATCAGTAATATCGTCTGTCAGCCAATTTTCTATGCCAAATATAACATCAGCCTCCTTGCTGTGAATACGATGGTAAAATTCTGGAATCTCATTATTTAAACTACGGCAATAAACTACTGCAACCTCTATTGCTTCATAACTATCGATTTTTTGTTTCGGGGAAATTCCCAAATTGCTCTTTTCAATTAAGCTACTTTCGCAACTTATACTCGGAATACTCTTTGTTCAATTAGTCTCTGGCAACACAGCATTATTGACCCTACTCACTGCCCTACCCTCTATCCTAAAAAATGCCTACCATGGTCAAATATCCTGGTGTGTAATGAATCCCAAAGTGGTTTAATGGGTATCTACGTGACTAAAGTGACGCCTAAGGTCGACGTAGGAGACTATGATATCCTTACGGAGTCAGCGTAGCCTCTGATTGACATCTTCCACTCGACACCATATCAGAGGACCTTGATCGATCCTCGGGACAAGACTACCGATCGAGAGCTCCATTTCAACCTCCTCGACACCACTTGCCTGCTTCACCTCGGATACCATAATTCCTGGAAGGAATGCAGGATCTCCTTGGGACCACGGTCCGTAGCATCGTTGACCCCTATGTGGGCCACGACCTTCAGCCTGAAGCACTGCATGCCCGCGACCGCCATCCCGATCGCCTTCGTCACCTCCTCAACACTGCGGATGTGGTTGATGGCAAAAATTTAGTTCCCGTACTTCCTCCTCAGATGCGTATCCAATACTGCGATGTCTTACATGAGGATTGGCTGTGAACGTCATCATCATCAGCAGTTATCAGTCCATTGATCAGTTTGCTACAGCTCTCCATGCCATACATCTTTATGCTAACCGTTTGTTTCCTCTATAAGTCTTCATTTTAATGTCAGCCACATATTTTTGGTTTATTTCATTTTTTGTCTTCCTCGGTAATTTTTTAAAATCCCATTCATTGTTTCTTCTCTTGTTTTTTCAAGAGGTGGCTTTGTCTCAGAATATATCCAATAAGTTAGTGTCCTCTGCTTTTCAGTTTTTATTGAGCACATTCAATCCTCTACCCTTCGTTGTACTTCTTCATTTTTGATTCTCTCCATTTGATCTTCATCATTCTTTGATAACTATGCTTCTGTTGCTTCTTTGCTGTACTATAGCATGCTACAAATTTAAGGCGAATGAGTTTTCCTCTGTGGAATTTTGCACTTATGTGCACTTGCAGGTGACTTCATGAAGGTAATATCGTGACTAGTCCTGGTATCCTCGATATCAACCTGCAATATGCTATCCTCAGAATGTTTATCTGCGTAACAGGTTATGCAAAAGCTTGTAATGACTGTAGCAACACGCCTCTACCACGGAGTCATTCCTTCAACTTAATGGACAAGCACTACTTGGGACAATTCATGTATTGCTCAAGGCGATTTTGGTCACATTTTAATCCTTCTTCTCATATAAGACAACATAAGATCTCAAATAATCCCACATACACATAATCCCTCAATCTTGCAAAAGATGCCGGTGAAATTTGTTATAGTATACTTATAGATTGCATTTTTGATAAACGCATGTTTTGCTCACTTTCCGGGTACCTATCCACTGGAGAATTTGGGATTAGGACTGTTTTGTAACATTGCACGGCAGTCTTGAACACTTGTTCCTTTAAAGCTCACAATAATCCACTGAGGAGAAGGATGCCTCAGTAGGTAAACTGGCTAAAGCACTTGGTGCAATATTGAGGGATTTGGGTTTGAGTCCCAGCCGGTGAAGGAGAATGTTTTTGCACTTATGTGCACTCACCGGTGACTCTGTAAAGGTAATTCCGTGGCTAATCCTGGTATCCTCAAAACAGGGGTGTTAGGGTCACTAAGCCATGGTGGTGTGTGCTCAAGTCAGTTGAGATGATCTCTGGCACCAAGTGAGTGGACAAAGGACTGTGTGCTCACGGAGGGATCAAGGTTTCATATTTAGCAACCATCCTTTAGAGAATTAAGCTAAATTAGGACCCAGAAATTGCTGCAGTGCTGGAATTAAGCAATGGAGGACTACTAATATTCAATTAATATGCACTATTGAGCTATAAACATGGTCAAGTTAGGGATTTTAAACTTTGTTTCAGAAAGGCAGGTCAACTACCTAAATGTGTCCAACGTGAAATCCACCTGGATGAGGTGGATGGGTCACCTACCAAATAACCCTTAAAACCATTGTTAATACATTATTAACAATTTTTATATCAGGATCATAGGACTATGATCCAAAGTTTTTTTTTAAATGCTAAAGCTTCATTCTTTATCACAATTTATTCAGCAGAGAAAAATCATTCACCCTGACCAAGACTCTGACCTGAGTCCCGGTCAAGAGGAATGATTTTTCCTCCGTAGATATTTCATTGTTGGCCTATTCAGATGCTTCCTCCTTGATGATTTTGTCTGGGTGTCCTCTCCCGACCTTGCACTTCTTAATAAACCGTGAACACAAAGCTAGATGATGACTTGCCACTGAATGCAATAGGCAGTAGCCCCATGCAGTCTAACTGTCAAATCTGTACAGGGTGCGACCCTGTCATGTCTGGGCATACACGACATCCATGGTGGTCACATATTTTCTCTTTGCATGTTCTGTGTAAGTGACGGTGTCTCAGATAGCATTCTCAAGGAAAATAGTAAGGACGTTATTCATCTCCTCGTAGATGAGGCCAGAGATTCGCTTGACACCACCTCCTTGGGCCAAATGGCAGGTGGCTGGTAATTCCCTGGATGTTGTCTCAGAGAACCTTGCAATGGTGCTTAGCTCCTCCCTTCTCCAGGCCTTTTCCTTCCTTTCTGCATCTTGTCATTTTCTTGAATTCAGTGGCTGTAGGGAGAATTGAAGAGCAATCTGAGACAAGAAACAAAGAAGGGTGAAAAGAGAACAAATCGACTCTTTGAAGAAATTTTAAAAGTAGGTGAAAGCTGGACACTTTATAAAGGAAAGTGGAAGAACTGACATGAGGCACTATGGGGAGGGGAGAGCCATTGATTGAAGGCAAGAGAAGAAAGCATCCAGTTGAACCAAGATTCAGGAAAAGTGGCAGAAATACGTGGAAGAACTAATAATGACTTAGATAATAAGTGTGCTAATTTAAGTATGCTACAAGAAAGTAATGTTGTGGCAGAAATTAGAACATGATTCCTTGATGACCTAAATATACCTTTATGTTGGCAATAGAAATTTTCACCATGTGTAGTAAGTCCTAGACTTGCACAGTTAAAAACCAACGGTCAAAACTTTTCCTGTGTCATTTTTATTGCCATTGGTAGCTCTTTAGGATAAAAAACCCTCAGAGAGACTGTTAACCTAATGCAGTTGAATATCTATGAATCAAACCTCTTTAACCCTTTAACTGCACAAATAATATGAAATATAGCTCTCCCCAAACGCAAACTTTTTTTCTAAATTTTTGCGTAATTTTAAAATTTGTCACTTTTTATAGAAGGAAAATTAGTTTTAAAATTTACAATGAGTAATTATCGTCTGATTTTACTGTTGAATACGAATTGTTGAACTTTTTTTTACTAAAACCATAAACTATATTTCAAATCGCCAATAGATGATGGGAGCAGTTAAAGGGTTAAGTAAGATTTTCTAGTACACATTTAATTTTCAAGGGTCATTTATGCTGGTATTCATAAAATTTTATCTTTGTAGGTTATAGATCTTCTTCTATACTCAAAATTTCTTCCACTTCAGGTCTTGAGGCAATTTGAATAATTGAGGTGTAACTGTACTAAAACTCTTTCTGAAAGATGTACAGATTACATTTTTTATTTAGTTCATAAAGAAGTTTATGTAAGTAAAACCAGACTCACAGCATGAAGAAATAAAAAAAATGTTACCAATGTCATCCACTTGTGAATATCTAATGGATATAAAAATTGCTGAAAATTAATTAATACTAAAAAAATGGGGGAATTGGAATGCTGGCGGTCATGGAACACCTTTGCCTTCGCTCCAGCATCTCCATGCCACATTTCATGCTAGTGCATTCAAAATCTCTCCCTTAGTCCAACTCTCCCAAAGGGATGGGTTATACACACTTTTAATAATTTGCAAATGTTTGAGGGTTTTTACAATAAGTTTACCCCTCTCAATTTCTAATTGTTTCACTTAACATAAAAAACTTGGTACATATATTCATATTTTGATAATCATAATACAAATTATTATTAATGATTCAATTAGTTCACTAATTTACAAAAATTACGTAGTCTAGACACCCAGCCAGCCCACGTAGTCTTCTTTACAGGTATTTCTATGGATCTCTTCTGACTTCATCCAGGATCTCCGTCTTCATCATTTTTCCTAGTTTCCACTTCTTACTTCATCCTGGAACTCCATTTTCCCTAATTTCGTCTTATCTCGGGTAACAGGTTTACTGACTCGTGTATGACTTTTCAGCAAACATATCTATCCCTTCTCTCCTGGATAATACCTTCCCTAATGTGTCGACTATTCCTTTGCTCCTCAAATATCTTCCCTAGTGTTTAACTATTCCTAGGCTACCAGTCTAGGCATTAATTAATACTATGAGGAAAAACGTTTTGGTGGATTCAACAGTGGAAGATTATTGCATATCATTAGTATCTATTATATGATTGTACTTTTCCTGTGGCCATAGAACTATTTTTTCCTCAACATAATAATGTTGGAGGAGGAAATAATATCATTCTGCCTTTAAAACTGAGGTGAAATGTTAATGGTAGTCGGAGACTTACTGTGCTATGAAAATTCAATAGATATTGCTGGTAATAATTCATCCCATCTGAGGGTATCCACAATGGCATTAGTATTCATAATTAAATTATTTTTGACAGTTTTATCTTTTAATTGCATCATTTGTTTCACCGACTTACGGCATCATCAGGTACAAAGTCAGAGTACATTTGTTTATTTTCCATTAATTGTATTTGTAGTTGTGGGGGAAGGGGTTGGGAATGGCAAAGGTTAGGGGAAGGTTGAGGAAGGCAGGAGCCAGTAGAACTGTGGATCAAGGGCTGATGATAAGGAAAGGCTATTGTTTTTCAAGGCTCTTTTGTCAGAAAGGAGTTGGTAGGGGTGCAGGAATGATTACTCGTTGCATAGGTCTGTGGTCCTACACCACTGTCCAATTGCTAGGAGTACCTTAGGCGATGTAATGTCAAAACATTTTCACAAAGTATTTATTTTAGGATACTTTATCACATTATGTATTTGACTATGTTCTTTGTTTATTATTATGTAGTCATACCTTCAGAACCAAGGGACTTGCGACTCTTAAATAGGATTTCAAAGAGTTCCCCCCCTGAGGTGGGATGTGACATTTCCTCTTACCAGTTTCCCACCTGCATTAATTCAGAAAGTGGAGTACCACCACCTTGGATGCCTCATCGTTTATGGCTGGTATGCAATGCATTGTGCTGTATTCTAAGCTGATTTGTTGAATAAAAAGTGGAACCATTCAATTTTATTTTAACATGTGTGATATCTCACTCTCTCTAGGTTGCAAACACTGCAAATCTGAAGATGCAGAGGGAATTATATGTTTACAATCTTTCGATTGAGTGTGCTCGTACATTATATGACTTACGGGTGTGCATGAAGTCAGCAGTGGCCATAGTATAATCTAAGGTTTCAGGCGTGATGGAATGGAAATGGAACAACTGCAATTAACTGAAATTGCTCATTTTCATTAATTGCAGTTTTGTGGCCAGAGTAGATAATTGGTAGAGATAACCTGCCAAGATTACCCATTTCACTATGTCTACTGGTGAGTTGATTAAAAAATGGTTGATTTAACATACGTACAGCCTTCATGTCTTTCCAATGCTGATTCAGATTTTATTTTCAGTTCCTGGTGCTCCACCTAAGATAGAGGTAGGAAGTTTTGAAATGGCTGGCAGGGGAATTAGGCGATATGTCTATATTTATTGGCAGTAAATACCTTATTACTTGCAAAATGGTCCAAACTTTGAGGAGAAATACTTAGAAATATGAGAAAATGGCCAACAGAGGTAGGTTTTGTGAGCTAAAGTGATAGTATTGATCATTTTGAAAGTGTAGCTGCAAGTAGAACATTAGTCTCTGTTTTTACTAACAAACGAATGTCTTATATATTCTTAATTTTCAGAGAATAAATCCCAAATGAGATGAAAAGGGCTTAATAAAGTTGGAAGGTCTAAAGTTCATTGGCTACGCTTTCATTGTTGTTTCATCAAATAGTGAAGGGAATTCTAGTGAATCATCCTAAGTTTATGTACCAAGCCAAAATGTTTGTAAGTTACTTCATTATTGCTCTCAAAAATAGTTGTTTTAAAGAATGGGCATAATGAACTCATTATACATTTCTTAACCATTTGACCACGTTGCCTAATTGTCTCAAATATTCCTGAGTAATGTGAAAAAGTCACCAAAAAATTAAAATTTTTAATTTTTTTTAAATAAATGTATAAATTGTCTTGTTTTTTTACGTAGCTGATACTCAGAGAGTATAGTCACTTCACGTTGCAAAGGAGAAAAATGTTTCTCCATAGTGGAGTAAAGGCACTCCCTGCCGTAGGTAGAGACCCAAAATATGCCCTGGGACTAAGGGACAAAATATTTGATGCTGCTTAGCTGCCTATGCATGCAAGACAAACTGCTAGGTCTTCTATGTAAACATTGTATTCTCTGTTGTTTTGCAATGTGTAAGCCAGTGGCTATCGATGGCCTATGAGTTTGTGTTTAATAGGTTCAAACTGAAAGGAAATGTATAATGGAATAGTGTTTGCTTTGCATTGAGTTATTTCTTTGAGTTTATAGTTGCATTGAGTTCTTTGCCTTGAGCTGTCATTCTTACACAGTACTTAATTTAACTAGTACAATTGATTTGACACATCAAATGATTATGTGCACTAAGTGTGTGGTCATTTTCAGTGTTGACTGCACTTTTTTATGAGTGAGAGCAGATACCCTGTATGCAAAAAGCAGTACATACACATAAGTCAGTTAAATAACATAGTTTTATGATAAGATTGAAACCGTGATACATGTGCTAAGATTGAAACTGTTAAAAGTATTACTTGTGCACAGTTCCACCCCCAATTATTTGCCCAAAAATATGGTCTCACAATGTCGGCCACACACAAGTATGTATCTACAGTATACATATACATGAAGATAGGGTAACAACTTATGGATGAGCAGCTTGGGTTTAGATATGGCAGAGGTGCATCTTCACCCATACTATATTTTATGAAGCATGAACACAAACTATACAATGCATAGGTTTTGTTTTTATAATTACATACAACTTATTTGTGGGAGTTTTGTTTAAGATACCTAAAGATTATTTATTAATAATATATTAATCATGTATGAAAGATCACCTCTAACTATTGATTTTTTTATTATTTAATATCTATTTCTCATCTGTCTAGTAGAAATCATAATCAAATAAAGCTGTAAATAATGGAAAACGCATTTACTCCCCCTGCTGAAAATTAGGAATAGGTATGTACCTTCAATATTCTGTGTGCATTTGTAATATAATCTATGACAGAATTCAAGTATAATTCATGATATATTCTTCAAGTATGCATCAAGGAATTATCGCCATTAAGTACATATATCATTGTAAAGTCTAATATTTAGCCTTACCAGGTCAATTTAAAGTTGATTCATGAACTTAATCTTTCAGCTGTTGGAAAAATTAAGATTTTTTGGACAGATGGGCTGGACACTACGTGCATTGCGCTAGGGTGGAAACTTTAATACTCAGATAGTATTGGTCCTGTTGAAGGGCATCATATCTATTATTGCCAAATTTTTGGACCAAGTGATCTTTCTTGCTAAGGTATGTTAGACTTAATAAGAATTTGTGGTGATGGAATATTAATAATTCATTGTTATTAATTTTATTGTTTGTATAAACATATATGTGAAAACGTTTCTTCCCTAATTTATCAGAGCCTGAGCAAAACACAGCAGTACTGTCAAGTGATTCTCAAGAAATTACCCAGGGTTATGCTACAGATCTCAATCCATTTACTACTTTCATGGTGGCTGTGTCCGAACCAAAACAGGAGAAGTTTTACAGAGTTATCCTCTTCTTGTGACAGCACTGGAATAAGGTACTTCTTCTTTTACCAAAGTGTGCTTTCATTTTTTTTTTTCAATTTTTTTTGTCTTTTTCAGATCATGATTCTACAGCAATGTGCATCTTCTTTCTACCGATGAGAAATGTGTCATCGAAGCCCATTTATATGCATGGACTCCGATCCGTCTCGCACCTCCTGCCCGGTTTTCTGTTCCGTGTTCTCATTAGTGATATCTATAGATATAAAAGTGAAAAAATTGCATCTTACCGATTTGCATGTTGAGAAAAACCAACTTTGTAATTTCCACAAACTTTATTTCGCTGGCACCACACTGTGGCAAGGTCGTGTGGATTTAAAGGGTAAGTTGGGTGAGATACATGTATATTCATGTGAGAATATATAGTCAAGAGTTCTAGGCGAGAAAAGGAGTGGGGGCGAAGGGGAAGGTGAGAGGAGAGGATTTTGGTTGAGTTTAAAAATGCATACCAAAGAGGGTGTGGATTTCTTGGAAGACTGCTTTAAAGGACACTCTAAAGACGACTCCGATGGCTGAGAGGAGGGAGATTTATCTTTTGAACGCGAAATGATAAATTTCTCATTATTATAATTGTTGTTAACAAACATCAAGGTGCCTCACCGAGTCCATTATTCGATATAAACATATTTCAATATAATTTCGTTTAATGTGAAATACCTAATGTAAAATATAGTTCTTATATCATTTCCATTTCTTTCGGTGTGGTGAGTTCCAAAGCATAAACGGATACAATTAAGTGAAAAAGCAAATTTTGTCGGCTTAAAAAATCATTAACATATGCATTCTAAGACCCACGATTACTGGTCCACCCACCCCTGAACACCCTTTCCAGTCAAATTTAGAGAATAACGGGACAAGGCACGGTATTACCTCTACGGAGTCTCCCGTAAGTGCGGAATTCCACGGAGGAAAAATCATTCGCTCTGATCGGACTTGAACCCAGATCTCTCGATATCGCGTCGAGTACGAGCCGGACTGTGGTGCTAAACGCACGCTTTGGACTGCTAGGTACGTTACATTGTATGCCCGGCGGTCTTGAACATCTTGTTCCTTTCCCACTCACAAAAATCCACAGGGTAGGCGGTATGGGCGTAATTCCAGCTATTTAACTGGGGTGGCAAGGTATGGAATACCCCCCAGGTGGCAAGGGGGGTCCTCCTAAATTAGGCATGATTAATGAAGAATCAAGAAAGTTCAAGAAAGGGCCGTGCGTGTAGAATTGTATTTTCTAATTGCTTCTAAATTATTGAGATTTTTACTTCAAAATTCTGGGGTGGCAAAAAACTGCCCTTGCCACCCCCAAATTACGCCACTGATAGGAGGACACCTCGGTAGCGCGAGCGGCGCGATACCGAGGGATCCGGGTTGGAGTCGCGGTCGTGGCTAATGATTTTTCCTCTGTGGAATTTCGCACCCTTTCCAGTACTTTTTCAAGCACCCTGTACTTCTAACCTCCTTGCACGGGCATTACTCATTTCTCTCACCCGCGTCTCTCTTACTAGCGTAGGCTCGCCGACGAAGTTGCTCCCCTCCTTTCCCTCACCGTCATTAGCGGCGGCGGCACCACCACCAGCACGGACCTCCTCTCTCTCGAGGCCGGATGGATGGCTCCGCTGCTCGCCATCGCTCCCCGCGTGATTCACACCGCGTTTCGAGAGTATTCCGTGGCGTGATCTGCGTGAATCATAAGAGGGCGTTGATCTCTCTCTCACACACACACAAAAACACTCCTCATCCCCCTTCCTCTCCTCTTTACGCCCCCACTCCACCATCTCCTTCCCCACACCCTTTCTCTCTCTCTTCATCCACCCAAGTGTCCTCTTCGTTCGTTCTTTCGTGCGAGTGCTTTCAAAGTCGCCACTCATTCCACGTCCTTGCGAAAATGATTTGCACAAAGCACCTCACGCCTACCTATATTCCTTCACGTGACGTTTGTGTCGACTGACTTCTTTGCCGGAGCAGCCTCTGTTTTTTTCACTTTTAACCCTTTCGCTAGGGATTACATCTTTAGTAATGAATTTACATTCATCTTCGGTTTTAAAATTATTTTCAAAATTCTGCTTAGAAAATACAATGTTTTTTGGCAAAAAATGCGAATTTTTGTTAAAAACACCCAAAATATGGCGAACATATTTATGTGGGTTCCTAACATATATTATAAGTGAAACAAGTAATCATTTAATGCATTGAAAGCGTTAAAGAAATGAGAACGATGCGCCAGTAAGGTAAGGTGGATGGAAAATCTAGAGTGTGGGCAGTGCCAGTCTGGGGATTTTGATTGGATTTTTCGTTATCGCAAGTGCGAAGTTGGTACTGTAGTTATAGGAGACTAAATTAAGTTGGATTGATTTGTTGACGATCAATCCCTAGTAAATTGGACTGAAAGTAGGTTGTAATTGTTGTGAAATACATTTAAGAATTATCTCATTCCTGCAGCGGAATGCGACTGAGACTAATCTTCTGAAACATTTATATCGCTTTTCGTCCCGTTCCTTTCCCAATACCTTTTTTCTATTTCCTCCCTGCTTAATAACTTATGTACCCAAACCCGCTGCAGTACGCTCTTGGAGTGGTGCAGAAGGTAGTATGCAGATGTAGATTTAAAGAGGCATGGAATGGAGATAAATCATATTAAATGTAAATAAAGAAATTCTCTGGATGTGAAAAGGCTAAGCTGAACGTAAGAGGTCATGGATTCGGGCATGAAAATTTACTATGGGCAGTGTTTTGGGCAAAAATTGGTCTATTTGTGCAGACGTAAGGAGGTTTGTATTAGTGCAAGAAGAGTTTACGAGGAGATAGATTACTGGGCCTCGATTTAGATATAAATAAAACATGTGTCTGTGTGGCGTTGGGTTCCATTACTATTATAAAATACAGAATCAGGTGTGATGTGGTGGGACTGTTCCATAACGACAGAAGCAAAAAACTTAGTTTTCCACTAATAAAAGATTTTTTGAGACTAGTTTCGATATTACTATATACATCACCTTAATGTGAAGCTTTCAAAAAATACGTTCGAGTATATACCAGAAAAATGAGGGTGATGAGGAGAGAGGGGCCAATCAGGATAGGTTAAGTAAGAGCGAAGGGTGGGAAACGGAGACCGTTGAGGCACGGAGAAACCCTGGGATGAGGGCGTGTGCTGTGGAGGGAGGGGGAATCACAAAACAAAGAACAAAAAACATGGGAAGTCCAAAAGGTTTTCGGAACCAAGGAGTCTATATTATAGACTCCATGGTCGGAATTTAGTGGGTGGGTCCTTCACCGCCGCCGGGTCCCCTGGTGTTGTCTTTTACTTCCGCGGTGCGTGGGGGGTGAAGCTTGACGTCCCGTGGCGTCCACTCACGTCTCCGGCTGGTGTGAGGGTGAAAAAGAAAGAGTGTGTGCTTCGATTGGAGGCAGATGATGTGGATGGAGGAGTAGATGGCATTATAAAGACCATAATCTTGGGGAGAACGTTACACAAGTTCAAAAGGAATACTAATGTTCTTTTTTATGGGAGTCGGGGTATATGGTGTTGATGAGTGAATATTATTCGGAAAATTCATTTGCTTTACCTGGCACTACTGTGGTTTTTAAGTTAATTGGAATACCACAGGTTGTTTGAAGTTCTTGGGAGTACCACGGCTCAGGTTGTTCAATGCCATCAAACGACGAAAAATCCCATTATGCTGCTAAAATTTTATGAAATGTGAAACTTATTATTTGCGAAGAATTTTTTTTAAAGGGACAATGTTTTGAACCAAAGAAACTTATCGTAACAACATACTATAAGATTCAAAATTTAGATTTCGTAAAAAACATAAATTTATTGCGAGTCAATATGGCCATGAGTGAATATATATTTTTTATCCTGAACAAAATTGACTATCCAACGCTTTATGAAGGATTAGTGCCTTCATAGCGTGATAATACCTTCATTAATATGATTACTCCTATAATTATATCAACTTGTTTATTTTATCACGGCAGAAAACAATTTTCGACTATGAGAGTTCGAGTATTTTCGGCGGCTTACTACCTGCTTGCTTAACTCCTTCCTGCAAATTTTGAAATAATCCTTGATTCGTGATGAACTAAGGTGCAAAAAGGGGTTGAAAATATTATACCGTTTTTTGATATAGGCAGTGGATTTATGAATACACAGTTGCGTTTATAAATACTCGTAAAATCCTTTAATATAGCTTCCGATACTTATCATATAATTCAAAAGAAAACTTGCGAAAGAATATTATGAAAATAATGAGGTGAATTAAAATTTTTGTTATTATTTTATTGTTAGGGTATCAACCTGTTAAGGTAGGGTTAAATGGAAGAGAATAAAAGTCTTCTAGATTTACTTTCGCTGGACCCAATCTCCTTATACAATATCTTACGTCATTTCAGGAAACGTCCTATCTCTCTTCATCCCGTCCGTAAAGCTTATTAAAAGCTATTATCCATATAGCTTCTCTCTCTTTCTTCCCCTTCCCCGCATTGCAACATCCTTTCATATATCACGGACTTCAGCAACCCTTTGCCCCTCATTGCCTCTTCCAACCACCTTCTAATCTCCTCCAGAAGTTTTCTTTCCTCACCCACCATACCAAGCACTTCCTAGTTTGTCTTCCTTTACATCCAACGCACCTTCTCCATTCTCCTCGTCACCCACGTCTTAAACGCCTGCCACATATTCTCGTCCTTTTTTTTAAGAGTCAACGTTTCTACACCATACAACGCTACACTCCACATTAAGCTCCTTTAATTCACGTCCTTACAAAAGATCGCCGTCATCAGCTTCCTCCTACTGCTGAGCACTCCTTTCGATAGCGCAATTTTTCTTCTATTTTCTCTCATACTATGCCTATTTTCCCTCAACGCACAACTGTGGTACTTAAATTTTCTTCTTCCTCTAGATAGTGCCCTCCCACTTTCATGACAAGCCTCGCTTTCATTTTCCTTGAGAATGTCATTACTTTTGTTCTCTTCTGGTTACTCTTCATTCCGTATTTCCCGCCCTGAAATTCTAATTTATCTATCAAAGCTTACAATCCCTTGGATAATCGAATAACCGATTCAAAGTTAAGAATAACTAAATTATAATTTTAAGTAATGGAATTGGGAGACCATTTTAAAGATTATCAGCCTCGGAAAATTGTTTTTACCCTTTCTACAGCGGAAAAATTAAAGTATATGTTCTCAGTTGTGATGAAGATGAGTTGTTGCGGGCTCAGCGAATGAAACGCCGTAAAAGACCTCTCTGATCAACGTTCTATGACGTTACCAATGGGTGATTGCAATTTTCGTTGACACCTCCTTTGATGGTGCTGTCTATTCGGGTTCTCTACCGGGTCACAATCTGCATTTCTGCCGACGCACAGTAGGCTGCAATTGAAAAAAGCTGGACTAAATTCCAAAATAGCTTTTTTTGCAGATAGAATGATGAAACTTGGTACAAATACTCACAATTGATTGAAAACTAAGGAATGGCATGTCATTGGTCATGTTCTGTCGCCGTTACCGAGGTACAGGGGCTCAAAGATAACCAAGATTCCAAAATTACACCCGACTTCAGTGTTCTACGAAAATCTTCCTATTTAAGTTGAAGGTGACGCTGTGGGAGGAATTTGGTTGGATAAAAAAATACTTGGTCTGCTAAAACCACTTTTTTTCTTTACTGTGCTTAACTTTGGGAGTTTATTTCCAAAATTTAGCTGATATTACATTACAAAATGGCGGACGCTATTTTCACGCAAAATTTCATATTAAGAAGTGTTTATCTAGCGTTTTATGAAAGTGCCTGTCAAGTAACTCATATAAAATCAATTATTGAAGCTTTATAAAGGTAGATCTGAAATAAAATTGAAAATTCGTTTGCGACGCCAAAAATTACATTTGATTTTTCGTACGCGCGTCCGGAGCCTGAGATGCGCGCCGGGAGCTGGAAAGCCGTGACCCGAGTAAGTTTTTTCCAGCCATAAGGAACATAACGCTTCTTATTAGTCTTTTTTTAATATGTGTGCATCGCTATCGATCTCCACAGGCTCACATTTTATATAACATTTTATAACGACGCCTGCCACATTTTACATAAAATTTAATAACGACTGGTGCGTACCACCTTTGCGTTAATCTTTCTCTCAAGTATATATACTCATCACGTCATACCTTTTCGGGTTAGGAGAAGTCAAAGAATTTAGTTAGTTTTAGGTCTAGAAAGCTGGCTCTTTAAAAAAATAATTTCCTCCTTAATTTCCACCTCCATCTTTGAATGCCTCTTTCGCTTTTCTTAACTCAACCTCACCATCAAACACGCTCTCCTATTCTTAAGACTCCTAATATTCCTCCTCTTTAGAAGCGCATTCACCCTTGACTTTCGTGGTCCACCTTTTCCTCTCTCACCATAAACTGGCTCTTTATCAAATATCATATAAATGTATCTTTATTCGACTCTCACTCAAAGCACACTTCTGTCATATATGTCCATTACTGGAGCATCTAACCCACATTATTTTATGACCCAAACTTTCCTTACCCTATCCATCCTACTTTTTCCGCAAACACTTCAGTTACCCCATTCCCTGGCCTACTCTTATCCTTATCCTGATATACCTAGGTTTTGCTGCCAAATAATAGTGTCTTGACCGTTGTTCACTACGATTTTCGCTTCCTTAGACAAACCCTCATTTCTTCATATGCTCAACATTTTATCTACGACTTTCCTTCCGACCTTTTAATCTCATCATCTATCCAAGCTTTCATCTTTCGCAAACATTCGGACAAGTTACCTTCATAACATTTATTAACCTTTCTTATGAAGATAAATAACAAGGGTTTAGAATATCGGAAGGTTTAACGAACGTTACCACCTCAGGTTTCGCTTTGTAGATGTATTTATTAATCCATTATTGGAATAAAAATTGCTGGCACTCTCCTTCAAAGTTGTGGAAAAGTCCATGTGTGTTTTGATCAAATTATGAGTCTGAAGTTTAATTTCATCTTCGTTTTCTTGGTGTGATACCAACAAACCTTTCGCGTTGCATCCAGTAGGCTCGCGTGCCGTAGATTGCCCATCGCTGGTTTAGCCCATTGCCGTTCGTCGTTCGTTCGGTTGGCTTTTCCCAGCAGTGGACTATAATTGAGTATGCAAAGATTTCAGACACTGTGCATCACGGCCTGTTGAGTATATTTTTCTTTATTCTTGTCCGCCGACCTGCTTTTCATCATTTCCAAGTGTCGTTACTCTTGTTTAACAGAAGTCATATTTCTTTATTTAGCATTTTATAGTACAAATTTGTACATATTTTAAGAAATTTAAATCTTCAGAAGTGTCATCCCCTAGATTCTCAATTGTTATCTACGTTGAAATTTTCGTGGAACCAAAATGAAAGGTATTTAACATCCTTCTTAGTATGGAATCTGCAACGCTCCTTCTGTCATAGTTCAGAAATCTTCTAGCACATTTCAGTTCACCATATTTTTTCATCATCAAATCAGCATATCCGTAAAGTCTTCCTAAATGGCGTATCCACGACTTTTAAATCGATTTACTCATCAGGCCAGGAATTATTTAACGTAGACGTCGTACATCAAGTTACTCGGAAAGTAATCTATGCGCCTTACTGAGAGACACGAACAAACCTTGCTGTAATGTCGTATTTTTTCTCTCTTTTAGTTTCTCCACTGATGGGTTTATTAGCCTCGGGGTGAATACTAGTGCGTGACGTCAGCGTGCAATTTACCCGCGCATTATGGGCGGAATGTACGAACCAAGTCTCGTCTGTTTCTCTGTTGATAGAGCACATGACCTCCATGAAGAGTCTTTGACACGAGATGAACAAGCATGAAAACGCATAGTCGCGACGCGGGGAGCACATAACAAACGTAGAAATGAGCGTCCTCATCGTTAATACGAGAACACTTGAATTTTCTCCAAACTGTCAATCACTGAAGCGGCCTATTTGACTACTTATGGGCTTTTTTTCTATTTATAATATGTACCATATCGTAAGAAAAGTTCGAATATTACATTATTTATCATTTTAATGCCTTACTTATTCATTTTTATCTTTCTTACATGCATACATTCTTCGCTTCTCTTATAATCATGCATTGGTTCGTACACGCTCTCATATTCTTAAGACTCCTAAATTCCTCCTCTCAAGAGTGTCTTCTACCACACTCACCCATGACTTTCGCGGTCAACCTCTTCCACTCTCACCATTCACTCTACTCCCATTTTTCTTTTTACAATTCGACTCTCTCCCATTCTCTCATCATGGCCTAGCTAACGAATCACACTCCTCTTATATGTGTCCATTACTGGAGCTTCCAATCCACATTCTTTCTTCACTCACTCATTTCTAACCCTATCCACCCTACTGTTAACGCAAGCACTTCTCAGGTACCCCATTCTCACTACATTTAGCCTATGCTTATCTTGACATTCCCAGTATTTGCCGTATATTAGCGTCGGAAGGAGAACAATTTTGTTTAGGGATTATGCAAAGGAAAAATACTTCGTTACATAAGGTGCACTAGTGTACTAAAGTGTAACTTCTCCAGCATAGTATTTTTTCTTTGCCTTAACAAGTACAAAAGCAGAAATTTGGGTGAAAGTATAATATTTCCTCATGACTTAAACTCGCAGCAGGCCTTTCACTGCAATTGAGTTATGAGGAAGTGATAGAGAATGATTGTAATAACCAACACAACTATTATATCCATACATTTGTGAAATGACTGTCCATTCCCAAAGTTAACGAGAGACATCACACAGAGTAATGATACTAACAACAAAACAAATCGACTGTCAAAATGACTGCCTCTGTGGTCCTAGTGTTAAGGTTCAAACCAAATAGCGTGTGGAAAATATCAACCTTAAAACTCGCTTACGCTCAAAACTGCTTCTCGAAGTCTTCCGGGCTTCGAGAAGCAGTTTTGAGCGTAACCATAATGTTCGAACAGGACTATTGGGATCGGGTTGGTGTGGTGGCTAGGATACTGACTTTTAATCCCGTGGGACCGGGTACGGGTTGCGGTTGTGGAAATGTATGAGTGGGATTCATGTTTTGGTGATATGTGGCACTAGTAAAAATGAAGAATTTACAGGAGGTGAGGAAAAGAAAAGAGAAAAGGATTTGTTCTTATTGAACGTTTCGGACCGGTTTTGTCCTTACGCAACGTTAGAAGTGAGCAGAATATATAATTATATATGTGTAGAGGTGTGTGTGTATATATGTATAGGTGTGTATATGTATATATGTATAGGTGTGTGTGTATATGTATATATATATATATATATATCAATTGAAAAATACTTGAATACCAATTGAAATATACCAGTTTCACTTACATCTGCATAATATCCTGCAAGCCTTCCTTAAGGGTGTGTGGCGGGGGTGATTTATCACCAATTTGCACTGCTATGTACCATGAAATAACGAGAAATATAAATATGAAACTACGAAAAAATATGCATACATTAGCAAATACCTTTCAATAAGTGAAATGTCACCTACATGTATGTACCACACTATAGGTATGCTACCTCTGTCTTTGAGACTATTGGTATTAGGGTATTGTGCAACTACATAAATGCGCAGAGATACACGAGTTGTACATACTATGTTCAGGAAACATGCGAGAAGCGCTGTAGGTACTACGTTACAGGTTAAGAAACAAGCATTTGGGAACAAATCCACTAATTAGCGACACTATCTATCGACAACTTAGTTAAAAGTTCCAATAGTACCTATTATTATATCATCATCAGTACTCTTATATATGTGTACAATTCACTTATCAATCGCCTTACTCTTGAATTACTCTTTTATGCTGTTTGGGAAGGAATACAAGGGAACTGTTGCACGTTTTTAAATCAACTGATGGTGACGCTTAAGCATTGAAACATGGGTCGTGCAGTTAGTATATTTCTGTGGTTTGTAAAAGTTTACACGCAAGATATTAGTGGTACCAGTACTACGTCCTTCGGATAGAACGTTAAACTGTGGATCCTTAAGCGCCGTCGTGGAGAGACGGCAAATACCGATGCTGTGTTTCTCTCAACCCTTCATACATACCTCATATAGTCATTCCCTTCCAAAACTACCTATCTTTTATGTCATCTCAGTTGTCGGTCACCTCCCCAGAGAGCCAGCTACTCAACCATTGAAGCAGAATGCAATATAGAATGACTGCATCCTTTTTGAGTTTCAATCATTCTCACAATATTCACCCAGGATTCCCATGTACACATTTTACGAAAATATTAGGTGCTGAACCTTTTCAAAACTAAATATTCCCGCATTTGTGCAGTTTAATTGGAATAAAATAGTACCGTGCAAATAGAAGTTGAACGAAGAAAAGGGCTTAAAAAAACAAAAGAAAATCATATCCCTGAATACTTCCTCATGGTTGGTGCTGGTTGAATTCAATTTGTTATTGCATTAAGGAAGCCATTCATAAATCCCATTTGTTAGGTTGATATTTCCAGTTTTTATGCGATAAATTTGAAGTGAATCATCAGTCTTCCAATGGTACGGGTGTTCCGTTATCGTTTATTATTTTAGATGCACGCACCTTCTTAAGAAGCATGTTGCATCTTTCAATCAAACCACTCTCAAATGTGCGAGCTTCCGCATTGGCGCCTATTAATAACCAAGAATTCTTTTTTAAATTAATGGATTCATTCATTGAAATCTGGAATAATCTTTACGCGTCCCATTTAGTCATCATTAATTCTCTTAGTTTCCTGGCGACTCGATGGCTCTAATTTTTCATGCATTAGCTAGGCTAGGATATTTTCCAACTACGGCAACGGAACACACCTTGTTAGTCCTTTCCTTCGGTAATTACCTCACTCATTAGTGCAGAAGTGGAAATTCACCGTCTTTTTCTTTATTTTTTTCATATTTCCCTAGCGGGAGACGGGACATCTCCCATGCCGACTTAACCGAGCGGAGTTCTCTTGCCAACAGCGTCTAAAGACACTTTTAGCACCTTGGGTGACTGGGTAGCATAAAATGAATGCATATATTTTCCCCTTCTCGACCTGAAAGTCATCCTCTTTCTGCCCGTTGATTCGCGTGTAGGTTTGAAGCTTAAAGCCTTCTTTGCCGTATATGGGAGACCGCTCCCTAGGCGTTTTGCGAGCACAGTGTTGTCGATATGAAGTAGCACCTTATTGCTCATTTGTTTGATCAGATGTTGGTTCAGTGAACTCTCCGCAAGCCTAGCTGCGTTATTTGTTTCTTTTTTTCATCGCTTCTTGAAAGGGGACATGCTCCTGCGGATGAAGATACATGCTCTCATAATAAAAAAACGGAGTACTTTGCATGTGAAGTCCCTTCCTCATATCTTACTTACTTTAACGCAGTATCATATTCAGTAAAAGACTTAATAGTAGGATGACAATGAGTTTGACGGTTACTGCATGCCTGGTGTGGAATCACCCCCTGCCTACCCTGCACCCTTGAGGTGGCTTGCTGGGTATAGTTTAGACGAAGACGTGCGATAAAATCAACACATTTAATGTATTTCATTTTTTATGCTACTTTATTTTTAGTGTGTTTATAGTTTCTATAAGTTCTATTTTTTATTAGTATTATCTACTTCTAGTTCAAATGGTTAAGATTACTAATTTTTTCAATGATTCGATATAAAAGCATTCATTAAACGATTTTCGTTTCTTTAATAACATTTACAGACTGATGTTCCGTTTTGATGTAAGAATGATGAAAATAATTGTGTAGAAATATCCTCACAATAAAGATAAAACTTAGTACTTCGTATACGAAGCCCCTTCCTCATACTTTACTTAATTTAATATGAAAGTATAAAATAGCTAATAATACTATGAAAGCGTGATTGACGGTTTGTATATGCCTAATGAGGAATCACCCCCTGCCTCACATCTTTGAGTGGCTGGTGGGGTGTCGCCAAGACCTAGACGTACTTTCCGTTACGTTTTATTCTGAAAATGACCCTACCAAAGTTTCGACAAGGTGGTAACTATGATTTTCGACGATTTGCAAATTTTCATTGATCTCGAAAATAATAGATTTCTGCTGAAACCTTGGTGGGATCTCTTACAAAATAAAACTGTGTGGAAAACATTTCAAGTTTTTTCTTCATTATGGAGCGTTTACACTTCTTGAAGCCTTTGTAAGTGCAGTATATGCTCTCATTACTTAAAATGTATTAAGGCATAATCGTATGAAGAGAAGCAAGGTTAGAAGGCTGTGGCTTGATTTTGTTTTTGACTTGTAAATACAAAATAGCGAACGACACAATATGCAACCGAAATGTAGGCGAATGAGAATCGAAAAATTCGCTTCATTAGCCATATAATTTGTATCAGGAATCGGCAGAATGAAGTCGCTCTCGGAGATATTCATTCGAACATCAGAGGGAAATAGTTGCTGCGATCTAGTCTAATAACATAGATGCTACCAGACACCCTAATTTTATCAGTTAAAATTATTGCTTAAGATTATTTTTTACTCTGTTATCATGTTTATTTTAGCTACCAAATTAAACTGCTAATGATGCTTCAAAAGTCAATGACGGAGCAAAGCTATAGTAAGTGGTGTAGCTAAAAGTTAATCTATAACGAAGATTATTGAGAACGAAGTTTACCACTGTCTCCCAACGTAAGTTGAAATAAATATTATCAGCCGGATGTGCAAGTATAAAGTTACTCGGGCGTTATTTCACAATTCACGTAAAACTTCATTTCAGATTCAAATTTAGTCGGGAAGGAAGAATCAATTTTTGGTGTTACACATCTATAGACAAAATATCTCATCTATTCTCTGCGAGCTCATCATACGAATTCAAAATGCTCATGACTTTCGAGTTATGCTGCGGTCCGAGCATTTTTAGCTATGCGTTTCACTCGCGTTGCAGCGAGCATCTGCAGGAGCGACTTCGCTTCTGAAGACGCTCATATAGTGTTATTGACGTTTCCTTTGTTTTTTTTCTCTGAAGTCGTACAGGTATTAATTTCACACATTTATTTGCTTTAGACACCAATTTTTTATGTACTTAAGTAGAATTAATGTTGAAAATAATCATTTTATGATAGTGCAACCATGGGTGTATTTATCAGATAATCCCGTTGAGAACGATCAAAAGGTACTCACTCAATAACAGTAATGGTGTTTTTATGATTCACTTGAACTCTTTCCATGCATGAGTGTTGGTAACAGGGGCGTTGACTCAAATGAGAGGAAAGGTTCAGCGACTTATGCCTCGCCATACCTCCGAGGCATTGATTCAACCACAGCGTAGCAAATGATGGGAAGTGATGACTTTGCCATTTTATTTTGTATCCTCGTGTATGAAGTTAAATTACACCATTATTATTGTCAATAAAAATAATTATATCATGCAAGTTAAAATTTATCTGTAAAAAGATTTCGAGTGGCCGTTATTTGCCTGTAACTTTTCCTAAAAAATAAAAACTATCTGCTTATGGGAAGTTTCTAACGACTTGAAATACATACATAAATATCCATCACACCATTCGCATACGGACAGGCATAGTCAAAGAACTTAATCGTTCCTCATAGGCCTAGGAAACTGGCTTTGTTTTAGGAATTTCCTCCTCAATGCCCAATCATTGCGTACATCTGTCGCTACTATGATACTACATCTACATCTACGAAGCACCGTGCAAGCCACCATTAGGGTGTGTGGCACGGGGTGATTCCACTCAAGGCATTCAGCACTTGTCCCAGTTCAAATCAGAACCTTGCACGTTCCCCCGGCCGCTAGGCGCAGACAAAAAGCAGTCAGGAGAGCAGTGCGCGGTCAAACCGGAATATAAGAGAGTTCTATGTAGACGAATATAACATGCAGTAACCTCATTAAGATGCAACTACTGCTTAGTATCAGTAATACTATTAATTTATGAATGATTCATGCATTGCTTCCAGCAAATTCTCCTATTCTTAAGATTCCAAATATTCCTTCTCTTTAACAGTCTCTTCCAACGCATTCACCCACCTCTTCCTCTCACACCATTCACTCTACTATCATATATCTGTTTGAATTATTCGACTGTCAATCATTTCCTCTACATGAAAAAACCAGTGAAGCACACTCATTTCATATATGTCCATTATTGGAGCTTTCAACTCACATTATTTGATCACCCAATCATTTGTTAACCCTATGCATCCTACTTTTGCCGCAAAAACTTCTCAGGAACTCCATTCTCACTGCATTTAGCCTACTCATATGCTTACCCTGACGCTATGTGGTTTCGCTGCCATATTTTGGACTCGAGTTCCATTTGTGAAAAGAAAATCATTTTCTCATAGTGCTCATGTGATCGCGTCCTTGCCTTATGATTTGCTCCCCTGTTATGAATTCATAAATACTAGCTTACTTAGTTTCTTGACGTGTTTCTACGACTTAAATATTTTCGAAGTCTCAGCTGAGGAGTGCATGCTCCTCAGTGCAGTACTACGTAGGGGTTTTTTAAAACTCGTGTTGGCTTGTTACGTGATAATAATTTCATTTCTTTCACTGGAATCTCTTGGCTGGCCAAATTTAAGCCAAATTATGCTATTCATCAAGGTCGCTTTATGCTATTCATCAAGGAATGCTTTATTGTTGCTTAAGGTCCGGAGTGAAAATTACTTAATGGAATGAAAAGTTTCTTCCAAGAAGATGGTTTAGTGTTTTTGCCCGAATACCTGTGCGGAACATTGTTTGTTCGAATCCCAATCAAATCAAATGGCCTATCTTGGTGAGTAATTAGCATTTTCTGGATAAATGAAGTTGTATTAGTACTTGCTAAGATTTACATTCTTATAATGTTTGACTTCCTTGTATAAATATATATTTTGTATCGAAATGTATGTTGGTTGCCAAGGTATAGATATTATGCAGTTGATTTCATTTACGGGTAGAGGCCATTCCCATTGTAGCATGTGAAAAATTAATGTCGTCAAATCCGAGTATCGAATTTTTTTTGACAACACAGCGTTAAACGGTCAGAAAAAAAACTTTGCTTTTGCATGTCTATAGTTCGGTTTCCTCGAAGTTCTTTTTCTAGCAATGTACTTACTTCATAGAATAGCTATTAGTTTAAACGCCCAATTGCCGAAGTGCCGAATTGGAGTCCTCAGTCCTTGTATGCTTAAAAACAAGTCCTCTCAGCGCTTCACTAGCAAATCATTAAATTTTATTTTTACGATTTTAAAGCACAAACTGTGAATGTAGGATTTAAGGTATAAAAGTTAGATGGTGGAGGAGAAATTTTTTTAACATCCATTTCTGAAATTGTTTCAAGTTTTGCTAAATCTGGGAAATTGGTACATGTTGTCAAATCTCTAAAGCCTTTAAAAAGTTATGCGTCTTCAAACAAAATAAAAAACGTTTTTCAAGCTAAATGTAGTCTTAGAGCTCAAATTTTATTCTTATCTGGTATTATTATTCTCTGTGTTTCCAAGAGTAATATAAAACAAGGCTTTTGCTGATTCTGTATCTTTTGTTGCGCAAATAGTGATTAGCTAAATATTATATCATTGTTCATTCGATTTAACTAAGATTTGTCAAAGGATCCTGAAAATGATACCTCATTTTACTTACCTCTCTGAGGGATTGGGAGTGTGAATAATTGTTGGATTGAACCGTAGGTATGCCATTCGATGCGTAAGGCGTAAGACGTATTTACATTTCCGTGGTTTGTCGTAAGTGTAATCCACGTTGCTTACCTTACGGGAAGAGTATCTGCGGTGGAGGATGCTGAGTAATTTTTTGTTTATTCACTGGTGTCATATTCTGAATGAGTGTTTGTTAGTTAGTTTGGGATTGATTCGACCTTAACAGAAGGAATTTTATCATCTCTCGTGAAACTGCTTGAAAATTCTACGCTCCCTTACACCAAGAAATTAGCATTTGTTGCGACGACATTTTGCCTTTGAAATTATCAAATTCTACATCTTATGGACATCCAAAATTAAACATTTACACTCGGCGTGGCACCTTGATATTTGTACCTTGATATATAATCAACAATTATAACAATAAGAAATGTACCATTTTACGTTTAGAAGAAACTCTGTACGTATCTAATCAAATTATTACGAGACATAAGTCATATGCCACAAGGCTACGTGTTTAAGTAGCATTAAATTTCCAAAAAACCAAATTGGTAATATGCAATCTTTTCACTTTTATCTCTAGATATTACTATTGAGAACACGTATACTAAGTTTCACGCAAGTCTGTACATAAACAAAATCGCTCCAGCCACCTTAATTTTTACTCTTCGTTCTCTCTCCCTTTCTCCGAAACTATCGTCTCGGAGGGCTTTACTCTGAGACGTCGAATGCGAGCTGCCTTGCTGAGTTGCATACTTAGAAGGCAGAACGAATTTGAGTTTTTATCTCTGCGGGATTTTATTTTCATCGATATCTTATCACCTCGAGGGCGATCTATTTTTCGGATTCATGCAGGAATAGAAAAATAACTTTTTAATTCCACATTAATTTATGGAATACATGACTTAGGTTCATACGTTGGACGTTATCGTTGGCGTACAATGTCGAAGCCGAGGTCGAGTGTTCGATACAATTATGTGGAATTAGAAAGTTATTTTTCTCATTTCAACGTGAATACCAAGTTCCATAAAATTACGCCTGAGACAACGGATTTTTCGAATGCTTAAACGTGTATCCACATCTGCACAGTGCCATGCAAGCCTCATGTGCCTCTAGTACCTCATGGGTGAGTGGCAGGGAGTGAATTGATATAAAATGTGTACCACATTATTATTTTCATTGATGTGATTACCGATGTGATTACCGGGTTTTAAAGGTACAGTACCGTTTCTCCTTACACTATTTCATCTCAGAATATCTTCTACCTCTTCTTCCCCTTCCCCGCTTACCCAACACCCGGCCTATTACCAAAACTATACTACTAGATCATCAATCTCCCACAGTTAATTTTTTTAAGGTTAATTTCATGGAAATGGCTAAAGCGAAAAATGCTAGTGAGTCGTGTGATAAGCAATTTTGGCCGTATTAATGGATTACTTAGTAAATTACTATTGGCATAGCAGCCCTTTTACTAGCCCTCAACCAACGAAATGGTATTCATAGAGCGCTGCTAAGCTTAGCAGGGCCAAAAGTGTGCTAATATCGTAGTAGCTGGTTCTTAAACACTCCCCAACATTGCTGAGAGGCGCTACTAAAAAAGGCGGCCTGGCACAAGCGATCCACCTCGCGTGATAAACGTTAGCCATAACGGAGGTTTAAGAAAAAACTGCCAAATGTACTGGTGGGAGTGTTTTCCTCGAGTCTGGCGCATGCGGTATGTAGCATTGCTTCTGGATCAAACTGATCATGTTCATTATTTGTTCTTAATTCCCGACGCCGTGTTTTGGCACACACTTGTGCTTCATGAAGATTTTATTCAACCAAAGTGAAAGAGTTAGTGAGGTTATATCTGTGATTTCGCGAATCGGAAAGTGCTTACCATCTCGGTTGATTAGTACCAGGCTGCACACCGTATTAAGTGCATAAATTCCGATGTGTGTGATGACTGTTTATCAGGATTTATTTTTAAATTCTTCTAGCTGTTCACTTGTGAAATATTATGACTACTCTACGAGCTTTTAGCGAATTTTTATTGAATACGTCGAGTAGAAAGCCTCCTTAACAGTTTACGAGTGCATATTATCTGTCGTAGCTGTTGCATCAAGTGGGGTGCTTCAGACAGCAAGAGTAGTTAACCCGATCGTATTATTCTTGCCTAGTCGTAGGAAACATGTATCTTTCATTGATATATAGACTTACAATTGTTTTCTTATTGTATTGTAGCACTTCTAGTGTGTAATAATTATAATTGCAAGTTTGTTTACTTTCAGCAGTAAACTCACATATCCTTTCGCTGTAGTTTTTGGTGTGGTTTCAGAGCGATCATATGGTCCATATTGTTGTGAAACCAATGTGTTGTTTACAGTGCATTAGTAGTTTAGAGTAGGTAGTTAATAGATTATTATTCTGTTTTATGTTCTCCCTAATGGGGATGTGAAATCTTTTTCGCCTTATTTAATGCTCGAAAATGATTAGTTAAGAGGCATCTATCCTGATCAAATCATGACATCGTCTGCTGTACCGTGTGTAAGTCTGGTATCGTTTACATAGTGAAGGATAAGATTGTGAAATGAGAAATCTGTTTCATTTTCAATGTAATTTACTGTTTGTAACCGTTTATATCTGCCTAATATTTTCCTTGAATGTGTTATTTTTATTGACGGAACGGTGAATACCTTTAATGAAGGATGAATAGTTCTCGAGTTTCCAGCCGGGTAATGGTGTTAAACTGCACCTACACCTACACACTTAGATCCTACACCTTTAATGAAGCTATGTGTATGTTTCAATATAACCTTTATTTGATGTAATTGCTGGCAGTAAGTTAAAGTTTGAAGCACTGAAGCTGCTGTGTGGCCAATTGAGTTTACTAATTTTAATATATTTTCAAATTTGTGGTATAATACTGTGTTCGAAACAAATTAAAGTTTATGTATATCGTGTAATTCCGGATTTTTCTGTATAATAACTATACACGGTTAAGATGACAGCTAGGTTTTTTGTGGGCAATGCTATAAAATGTGCAAATTTGCGACTTTACTGGAACGCCATCATAGAATGAACGTACATTTTCAAATGCTCGATGCTGGTACTTTTTCTTGGTCAATTGTTGTCAATTATGTAGTTTTTCATCTTTTTACGGTTGCTTCCAACATTTTTCATCAAAAAGAAACCTTTGTCGAGATGATACAACATATTCAACGAAACTAGTACATTCAGAGACGTTCTAATAGTATATCGATTGTATTTTTATACCTTAAGTTGGCATGTTAATTTATAATTGACTGTGATTTATAAATTGAAGGATAGAGAGCAAAAGGTGTTACATTTGTGGTTGCATAAAAATACGAGTGAAAACGTATTTTGAAGGAAACTAGCGAAGAATATCTTAGGCTAGGAAATACTGGAATAAATATGTATATATTACGATGGCCTTTTATTTAATGCTTTAATTGGTAATTTTTTGATTACTTTAATTGAGCGCGATCAATGCATAGGAGTACATGGAAGCCAGAAACAGTGTTGCCATCCGTTGATTCTTTGTTTTTACGGCAACCAATACCTTAAATTATACACTCCGCTATGATAGTGGCAATAGTAGCATTCGAAGTTAGTAGCTCCTGTGGGTTACTCAAAAGGATCCATGAATGCTATTTTTTAGTATACGACCAAGGAGTCTACATACGTATGTAGTACTCATGCATACGACTAAGCGCTCTTAGTAGCCGACCAAGCTAGTCGCCTTACTAGGGCGTTTTAGCAGAAATATATTAATACGGCCGTTTATATTTAGTCACCAAATAACTCCGGAAACATGGAGAGTCATCAGGCAAGACCTTTTTCACATCGTGCGTCACCTATGGCAAAAGTTTGTATGACTTGAGTGCATTTTCCAGTCGGCAAACAGATCGCAGACTAGTCGTCGGTTAGCACCCGCCGCGGAGTGGTCGGAAGGAGTTGGAGAGGATGACCATAGGAGCCACAAGGTGTGCCCTTCAGGGGGCGGCAGGTGGGAGCGTGGGGTGCCGAGGAGTGAGTAATCGCTTGCGGTGTGAGTGTGTGGATGAGGTAGGTCTGGATTGCTGTTGGTCGGTTTGCCCCGAATGACTAGCCTCTTGCATCCGCAGCACACTCATGGAACTCGAGGGCCTTCTTTTGGCCGTCATCCGGAAGACTCTCAAATGATTACGGGGTGTGGCGATGATATCCGAGCCGTGTCCCCTTAATATTAAAAAATATATATATTTTGTGATGTTAATTATTATTTTTGGTGTGTAAGCTACCTCTTGAGTCGACGAAGTAAACTCCATGGGTGAATGAAAGATGAGTCTTTTGCATTGTACTACGTGTTTGCATGTTCATTTACGTGGGCACTCTCCCAGTTTCTAGAATCTGTGCACTGTTCTCCTGACTGCTTTTTGGTCTGCGCCTAGCGGCCAGGGGAACGTGCGAGGTCCCGATTTGTGCTGGGACGAGTGCTGTATACCTGGTGTGGAATCACCCCTTGCCACACACCCTAGTGGTGGCTTGCATGGTACTTCGTAGATGTAGATGGTTTTTTACGGATGTTGCCAAATCATCCCTTTCCGTTGGCCTATTCGACGGCTGTTTATAGATGCATATTTTGCATTCATGTATCACTTTTGGTAGAAGGGTTTCAAGTTGAAATGATGGGCCAGGTTTTACATCAAGTAAAGTGGTTGCACTCCCGAGTCTAGAGGGAATCGCTACCCTTCTAAAACTGTCTACCTCGTGATAACATAGTTAGCGACTGAAAAAGAGAGAAAAAATAAAAATTAGAAAAACCCTTAGGAAATGATACATTTTTAACAAAATGCAGATCATTATTAGAATTAGGGTAACTAACACTTATATTACTTATATATTGCATATTCTAAAGCGAATGATAATTGTATGCTTGTTTCGTTTGAGTATTTTACTAGCTAATTGGTAGGTTTTTGGACAGTCCTTATCTTACATTCCAATTCCTGACGCATTGTCTCGTTTTCCCTCCTAAGGATGTGCGCCATTAGATCCCTCTAAAATTCCTAATATTTACTACCTCTTCTTATTTCGTCCATAATCCCTTTTCTCTTCCTACCTCTTCCACGCTTACCCAGTGATCTCCCCTCTTTACCCTCTTCTACATGCCTTCTCTTCTCAAAACTTCCTCCATCCATCCCTTTTGCCTTCGCCAAACCTCCGCCACCAGCTTTCTCTCCTCTCCAGCTATATCCAATACCTCATCGTTCGTCTTCCTCGCCACCCAGCTCACCCTCTCCATCCTTCTCCAAGCCCACATCTCAAGCGTCTCAAGTCTATGTACTTCCTCCCTTCACAATAACCAAGTTTCTGACCTATAGAGCGCCACGCTCCTTATTAGAGTTTTCACCAGCCTTTTCTTTACGTCTCTTCTCAGACTTCCTTATCAATTCCCTTCTCTTATAAAATGCTTCTTTAGCCACGGCAATTCTACATCTGATGTCCCTACCACTAAACCCATTCTCCTCTAAAATATTACCCAGTTACGTAAACTGCTCGACCTGCTCTATTTCTGCCCTTCCACCCTTATATTCAGCCTCGCCTTCTTACTTCTAGAAAATCTCATCACTTTCGTTTTCTTGTGGTTGATCTTCATCTCATACTTTACGCACTGTACCTCTAACGCAATCACCATTGACTGTAATCCCTTGGCTGACTGACAACCCAATGCTTGATCATCTGCAAATCTCACTGATTTTATCAGATACCCTCTTACCTTTATTCCTACCTCCATCTCCCTCATGGGTCCATTATCATTTCCACTGAATACAGGTTGAAAAGCAACGGCGATAGTGAGCACCCCTGCCGCATTTTCGTCCTATCACGGCCAATCCCGTTCTCCATCCTCCACCCTAACCTGCGCCCCCAGGTTCATATACAGATTCTGAATTATGTCCCTAGAATCGATCCCTAATTTCTGCAACACTCCAATTAATTTCGTCCAGTTCTCTCTATAAAACGCATTCTCGAAATCTACAAAGCAAGCAAAAACATCCTGCCGATATTCTAGATCTCTTTTTACTTGCGCCCTCATCACTCCTATAGCGTCTCGCGTTCCCGTCTCTCTGCTAAACCCAAACTGGTCGTTGGTCATCAAGATATTCGTTAGCCTTCTATTTTTAACCCTCAGAACTACGTTGGCCGCTTGAGGTATTAAGCTTATTGTCCTAGAGTCTTCGCACGTTTTTGCCTTGCTCTTCTTCGGTATCGGTATTATATTATCTTTGCGAAGTTCTCCGGTCAAACTCCTTTCTCATAAATCCTGTAAATAAGCGCAAAACGTTTTCCTCTTCCGTTCTTCCCCATGCTCTGTAGAATCTCTGCAGGTATGTTATTTTTTCCCACCGCCTTATTCCTTTTATGTCTCGTCGAACTCTTTCGATTTCACTATCGACGATACTTGGTCCGATGGCATCTCTGTCGATGTCGTCTTCCCTTACTATATCTAGCGTACTGAGCCCTATTTCCTTACCATAAAGCTCTTCAATATATTCTTCCACTTCTCCTGGATCTCTTTTGGTTCTACGACCTACTTTCCTATCTTGTCTGTTATCGTTGCAAATCACCTTCCCTTACTACCGGCAATTCCTTTATTTTCCTATGTAATGCATCTGCTCTTCCCTCTTTTCTCTAATGAGTCGATCGGTTCTCTCCATCATGCCTCACTTGCTTTCTTTGTTTCTCTTCTAAGCCTGTTGTTTAATTCCCAGTTTTTTCTCTTGCCTAGCTCTGAGTTTTCGCTCTTGCATTTCCTGCATCTCCATTATCATTTCCTTCGTGAATCACGGTTTTCTAATTTCTAAAACGCCTCCGTTGCTTTCGCCGCTTCCACAATTCCATTTTTTCAAACTTCCCCATTCATCTTCCACGGATCTCACTCCATGATCCGCACCCATGATTTAATCAACCTGCTCTAGTTTCTACTTTTTCTTCATTTCTCCATTTAATTTCTCCGTAATCCACTTTCGTACCCTCTTTTTGAGTTTTACGAAGAATTTCACGAGTAATAAGTTGTGATCTAAGTCTGCATTAGCTCCTGATTAGGTATGCGAGTTTTTAACCCTATTCCAGTATCTGTTACAAACCATAATATAATCTATTTGAAATCTATATGTATCTCCCGGCTTCTTCCAAGTGTACCTACGTCGAGCATGATGTCTGAATCATGTACTTGTAATCACTAGGTTATTTCTCCGGCAATACTCCACAGCTTTCTCGCCGAGGTCATTTCTCCTTTCTAGTCCATAATCGCTCACCTTCCGCCCATCTCTTCTTTCACTCACCACCGCGTTCCAATCCTCCATTACTACCAAATGCTTACTCCCAGGTACTCTACCGATTATTTCCTATAGGTAAGTGTATACACCGTCTACCTCTCCTCTCTATGGGTAGAAGTAGGCATATAAACCTGGATTGTAACTTAATTCGTTGAATCTGCCTTTAGCTCAACAAGTATCTTTCTATCACCCACCTGTTGCGCATACAATACTTTTCTACCAAGTTTCCTGTTCATTACGAATGCAACCCCACGCTCGCTTTCATTCCTCTGCTTTACATCACTCTATAGCCATCGCTCTAGTAGTTTTTTGTTCTTTCAGAAGTTTGCCCTGCTAAAATCTTGAAATATCGGCTAATACACCGCAGTCGCAATTGCCCCCCTTAATTGCCCAAACTAACAAATTTGCCCCTTTTGAAAATTTTCCACCCCACCTCTCCCCGCTTTTACTCGGCATGAGAACCCCCCCGAAACAGAATCCTAGACACACCATTACTATGTGGAGGGCACTCCTTAGAACTCAGAGAGCAGTAGGTACTCCATTCGTCGGATGGGACGTTAAGCTATGGACCTCTTGGCGCCTTTCATTAAGAGTTAGATAATTCGGACGCCGGGCTTCTATCTGCTCATACACCATTCCTCAAATGATCATTCCCTTTTTCCTACGCACCTTACCTAAAAGGTGATAGTGGCCTCACTTGTCATTCGCCTCCATAAATAAACATCAACGGATTATCTTTTTAACTTTAAATCAAAAAACCACCTCCACTTTCTCAGAGAAACCTAAAAAAAGTTCCAATTATGTTCTGTATGATAATAAAAAAATACGCCGCCTTAGAACTCCTCAAGACGGCACAAGAATATAACTGTAAGATATTGGCAGAAAATACTTAAGTTATGGAATTTTAGGGCGATGAACTAGTCAGATCAAAAATAGTATTAAACCAAGGTATAGAACAAGTCACATCTTTTCACTTTTCTGGAAGAACGTCATCATACTACAGTAAAATAGACATTTACGAGAAAATAGCCAGCTTTAACTACATCAACGGTTCATTACAGCAAACTTTAAAACTTAACTAAGAAAGTACACCTCATTAAAATTTTATGAAGCATTGGAAATGCCCTGTGGAATATACGGCAGAGAGAACTGGACAATAACCAAAGCAAATGAGCAGAGAATTAAAACATTTTATATGAAATTTTTAAGAAGAGCTACTGGTGGAACCCGAACGGACAATAAAGAATCACGGATATGAGGCAAAAAAATCGGCGTAGAAGGCATCACAGAAACGATAAGAGAATACAAAAATAGATGGAGAGGGTATAGAATGAATGGACGAATGAAGAATACCCAAACAAATGTGGAAAAATAGAGCGGGAGGCGGAAGATCTCTGAGACGTCCACGAAAGAGATGGAAAGACTGAAGGAAGGGGCTAATTGATTGTTTATGGAAAAAAGAAGGTGGTATTTTTACTGCTGGAAGTCTCGATGTTTTTGATGACAACCTGACTTTTCGCGCCATATTGCGACTTAACTTTGCCTACCGCATATTTCCATTTATTATGAATTATCATGCTTACAAAAATATATGTTTGTGAATGAATTTGCATTTAACTACAAAAATCCGTGAAAATGGCGATTTCTGACCTCAAATAATCGTAAATAACCGTAAATTTCACTTCATTGGAACAGTGGCCACTCTGTGGAGTAAAATATTTGGCAATAGTTTTTACTTCAAACCTATCGTGGGATAATCACAATTCGAGGCATTAGCGTCACTTAATTCTAGGGATATGGGTTCATCAAGCGAGTGGATGGAAGGATCTCGGGTGAAAATACTAAAGAAAAATGTTATCTCGCTAATGTTGAGCATCATCTCTAATAACGCAAGAATTTCGGACACTGTACAGAAAGATTTGACGCACAGAACAAACAAAACAAGTCTATGGCCATCACTCCGTTCCCTTTCGGGTTATGCGTTGTTCAAAGAGCTTAATTCTCGGCGCTAGACCTGGAAAACTGGCTTCAATTTTGATCATTTTCCCCATACCTACTGTATTTTCCTTCCAAACCTCGTTTGCTTCTTCCACATTCATGCGTTTCTTCATACACACTTTCCTGTTAACTGTTAGGAGAGACATAGTTAGGGAAATATGCTGTCAAACATTTATTATTATTATTAGGGTAATCTACCGATTAAGGTAGGCTTTATGGAAGATTGTAAAAATCCTTAAGGTTTTTACAGGCACAGGCCTCTATCTCCTTACTCAATTTCTTTTTTCATCTCAGCATACGTTCTACCTCTCCTCATCCTGTTAATATACCGTATTCTCTTTCATCCCTTACCAAACATCCTCCTCTCTATCACGGGGCCTTGAGCAACCCTTCGCCCCTTACTACCTCTTCCAACCACCTACTGTGCCTCCTCCTAATCTCCTCTAGAAGTTTCTTCTCGTCAACCACCATATTTAGCACTTCCTCGTTTGTTTTCCTTTTCATCCACCGCTTTCTCTCCATCCTCCTACTCACCCAGATCTCAAACGCCTGCAGGCTATTTTCCTCCTTTCTCTGAGTCCATGTCTTTGCACGATACAACGCTGCTCTCCATATAAAACCCTTAAACATATAAGTACATAAATTCCTTCTTCCCCTTATTGACTCCAGCAAAAACAGCGATGCTCTTAAGACCACGTCAACGAACATTTCAGTTTTCGTTGTTTCTATCTTCTATTTACTTCCCCTTCCCTTTACCATGGCTGGTATCCCAACACCTCCTGCAATTTGCCCTTGTGAAGGCTCGCGAGGCAGTATGTAGATGTAAATATTCATGAAAGAAGAAGGGGTAAAGTATGAGGGAAGAATAAGATGTTTATGTTTTGCAGAATGCCAAGAGATACAGTAATATCCAACATGGATTGTCCGAAACCATATATATTGCTAAGCATATACATTATACAAGGGTATTTGTTTACTTTCCATTGTATTTAGGTTTAAATTTTAGAGGGATACTCCATCACAAGTTTTCCGACAGCAAGTACATATCTTTGTCTAGAGAAATTCGTCATTCCTTCCCTTATTTAGCAATGTTTCTGTACTTCGAATTTGTGTCGAAAATCTCACGTAAACCGTAGTGTAATATAGTATGGCATCACGGTATAACAAGCGTGAAATACTGCCGTCCTTTGTCATTGGTCATTAGAACTTAAACCGCTTATCGAGCTCATTTGTGTGTACCAGAAAATGTTCAAATCGACAAGACATCCATTGTAAGAGCTGTGTGGCAGGTTGTTTCGTCGTTATTTGTTTTAATGATTTGCCATTCGTGCGCGACTCATGCGTAGTAAAATGCATGGTACTAATATGTTAGTACCATGGTAAAATGGATGCATTGTTTTTCACCGTTGTCTGTCCTCGTTGAATCCCCGCGGTGTCAGCATGAAAATCGCGAGATTATTATTTATCTAATTAATTTCGTCTTTTTTTCTAATATTTCTGCTGTCTACAGTTGTCATATTTCTTATTCTCGGTATGTCTTAGGTATTCTTATTAATATGACGAATGTGTTCATTCATTATATTTCATAGAACTGGGTATCTATGCTGTTCGATTAAGAAATGACATCTTTCTTTGATGGTTCCCAAATATTTAGGCCGTAATCATGTTTGGGTGTATATTTTGTGGAATAGCACGTCCTCATACTTCTACACCGAATATTTCATTACTTCTCTTTTGATAAAAATAGGTTTCTTCGACGCAAGTCTGCTTGTTTTTTAAAACTTTTTTTAATGTTTCCAACATTTGTATTAATCCCAAGTATTTTTCCCGATCATCCAAAAACCGATTCATGTCTGAGATCAAGGAAAGGTGAGTTAGGTTTCGTGTATACAATTCCACTCGTATTTTAAACTATTTTTCCCATTTTTAGGCCCGACGTTAATGTGAATCCCTAGTAATTCGCCTGGTCTACTATTCTTCCAAATATCGCTTCGTGTCTGAGGTCGAGGAAAAGTCGGGAGCGGTGGATTATCTTCATTATCTTTCTTCTTTCGATCCGCGTCTGATGTCAGAGGGCAGATAGATGATATGAGATAGGAGTTCCAAGAAATCTGAAGGATTGAATCCCGATTAAAACTCGTTGAACGTCAGTTGGTACGCGACCTTAATTCTAGCTTCATGGGTGTTGTTGATCCACGCGAGTTATCAGGAGATCTGATTACGGGGACTAATATGGAAGATGGCCACTGTCAGGGAAGATAAACAAGAAAAACTATCACATATACTACAGTGGGTGCAAGAAGAACCGGTTTCATAGAGGGGTAGGGTTCGCAGTAAACAAACAAATATCTGATTCTGTAATATTGTTTGAAGCTGAGGACGAACGTATGTGCAATATTAGGTTACGGGGAAAATTCAAAAACATATCTGTAGTAACATTTTATGCACCAACAGAGGATGCTGAGGAAGAGGAGAAGGACCAGTTTTTTGAAACGTTAGAACAAAAAATGAATAAGCTTCCAAAATATGACCTCAAAATTGTGTTAGGAGATGCTAATGCCAAAATAGGACGGGAGATTGTATGGAGGGAAGTAGCGGGGAAAGAAAGCCTCCACGATAAAACTAATGATAATGGATAATAACTGCAGCAAATAATCTAAAGGTGATGAGCACATATTTCCCAAGAAAAGACATACACAAAGAAACATGGATATCCCCAAACGGCAGAACCAGAAACCAAATCGACCACCTTCTGGTAGACAATAGGAACAAAAGTAGCATAACCAGCATTAGAAGTATAAGGGAAGCGGAATGCGGATCAGATCATCACCTAGTCCTGGTCAAACTGAAACAGAGAATAACATTGGTAAAGAAAAGGAAAGAAAATAAGATAGAAAAGATAGCATTGGAAAAGATAACAGATGAGCTAATATCAAAAGAATTTAAAATTAAGCTAGAAAACAAATTTCAGTTGTTGAGCAGTATGACAGAAAATGAGGAAGAAAATAACGATCTAAACGAAAACTGGAACACTTTTAAAGAAACGCTGTTAAAAATAGCAACTGAAGTCTGTGGAAAAACAAAAAAATCCAAGAAGAACCCTTGGTTTGATGAGGACTGTGAGAAGGCTCTGCAGGACAGGAGAAACAAGAAAAGGAAATGGCTAAACAACAAATCTAACGATGATAAAGCAGAATATAACGAGACTAATAAAGCAACCACAAGACTTCTGAGAAAAAAGAAACGGGAATACATTGACAGCCTATTAGAGAAAGCAATACAAAGCAAAGACAATAGAAGAGGAAATAATGCTAGAGAATTTTACCAATGTATAAAGCATTTCAGAAAAGGTTACACCCCAAGCACATATGGAATAAAGGACAATAGAAGAGGAAATAATGCTAGAGAATTTTACCAATGTATAAAGCATTTCAGAAAAGGTTACACCCCAAGCGCATATGGAATAAAGGATAAAAAAGGTCAGATACTGACTCAAAAGAATCAGGTAATGGACAGGTGGAAAGAATATTTCCACAACCTGTTGAATTGCGAGCAGCCCACACACATTGAAATATACGACAAGTACGTGAATGTAGAACCTTATGTCGAGGAACCCTCTAAAGAAGAAGTAGAAAACACAATTATGACCTTAAAGAATAATAAATCACCGGGAGAAGATGGAATACCGTCTGAACTATTAAAAAAAGGTGGAAGAATAGTACATGAAGAACTGTATAAGTTAATCTCCAAAATATGGGCAGAAGAAAGGATGCCAAAAGAATGGCAGGAAGCCATTATAATACCCATTCACAAAAAAGGAGATAAAGAACAATGTGAAAATTATAGAGGTATATCATTGCTTAGCAACGCATATAAAGTTTTTTCGAAAATAATTCAAGGTCGAATAGAAAAATACACTGACTCCATAATAGAAGACCACCAAGCTGGATTCGTTAAAGGCCGTTCCACTACAGATCAGATTTTTATTTTAAAGGAAGCCATCAGTAAATATTGGGAATATAATAAAGACTTCTATGGACTTTTCATAGATTTCTCAAAAGCGTATGACAGCCTTATTAGACAACGAATATGGCAAAATATGGAAAAGTTTGGCATTCCCAGAAAACTGATTAATTTAGCTAAGCTGACAGTTGAAAGCTCTAAATGTAAAGTGAGAATAGATGGAGAACTATCTGAAGCATTCGAGGTCGTCACAGGGGTAAGGCAAGGTGATGGTCTGTCTCCTCTGCTGTTCAATATAGCACTAGAAGATGCCCTGAAAAATGTAAGAAGAACCAACCAGGGAATTAAAATAGGAACTAGAATAAATATCCTAGCATATGCAGATGATGTTATTCTCCTCGCAGAAGACAAGGAGGAACTGGAAGAACTAACAAAAATTCTACTCCAGGAGACGGAACTAGTGGGTCTGAAAATAAATGACGAAAAGACAAAATACATACACTTTACTAGAACAGAACATCAGCTAATGACTACAATAAATATAGATGGGCATAACTTCGAAGAAGTGGAACAATTCAAATACTTGGGAACAATAATATCAAACAAAATAGTGAAGAACCGGAAATTACGAACAGAATTAATTTAGCTAACAAAAGCATGTATGCCTGTAATAAAATATTAAATTCAAAGGTAATATCACAAAAGACCAAAATTAAAATATATCACACAATAGTACGTCCAGTACTTCTTTATGGGGCAGAAACATGGATCATGAATAGGAAAGAAGAAAGGAAGCTGATTATATTTGAGAATAAAGTCCTGAGGAAAATCTTTGGCCCCACAAAGGAAAATGAAATATGGAGAATCAAAAGGAATAAGGAAATACGAGATCTCTACAAAGAGCATGACATAACTGCATGTGTCAGGGCCAGAAGAATGAGATGACTTGGGCATGTTATGAGAGCAGAGCAGGGCTCAATACTTAAGGATGTTACCAGTGGGATACCAGAGGGAAGACGACCACCGGGAAGACCAAGAAAAAGGTGGTGGGATGGAGCAAACACGGACATAAACCGGATAGGGGGAGCAGTGGAAGAAGCTAGAGACCGAGAAAGATGGAGGGCACACGTTGGTGAGGCCAAATCCCAGCTTGGGGATAGATGGCCATGGGAGTAAGTAAGAGTAATATGGAACCAGCGGTACATAATTTTACCCTACGGAGGGAAAATGTAATCAATTACCTGAGCGGGTCGGAGGAAGTTGCATTAATGTTTCGATCGGACCTTCAATGTTCTTGCAATCATCATCCCTGGCAAAGGATACTAATGTTTCATGGTCAAAAATTGTAATTTTTGTACGAATCAACTAAACTCCCTTCTGGAAGTCCTTATTTGCATATTTGTGCAGTAATATTATGGAGCGTAGCATTTGTGTGTAATTTAAGGAGTTTTAGTGGGATGCTTTTCGATGTTTCGTGCATACATACATATTTACCCATGTACCTTATGTACGATTTCGGAAAAGGTACCGTCAAAAAATCTTAATTTTCAGTTATAGGGCTAGAAAACTGGTTCTGTTTTAATAATTTTTTCCACGCTGCCTTATCTTTGGTTACTTATTTTGTATCTTAGTTTCACGATATTCCGTGGCAATTAATAATGCACAAGCGCCGAAAAGCCAATGATTTGTGGATCAGAAGAACGCTGAAGTTTGTTTAAACGTCGGTGGGTACAGAGCTCTACGGGGAAAGATAACCTTTTCATATTGTTGATATGGGGAATTTTTCGTTGAGTTTGTATAACATGACTGGTTGTGAAAAACTAGGTCATAATTTTGTAGTAATTTCGTGTAGTGCCATTACAAAAATTCTGCTTTAATGCTTTACTGTCGTTCTCTTAAATTCCGGATTATTGCCGGGATGAATCCTAGAGAATGAAAACTTCTCTAGACCTGTGATTGCACAAATAGCTAATTTCAACTTTGGGCCCTAACCATACTCCTGCTCATGATTTAAAAAATAATTTCTATTTGAAGAAAAATACATTGCTAAGAAAATGCTTGTGCAAGAAAATTTTATCTTTCATGGATTGGCCATTGCGGCGTGTTTTATGCATTTTTCCCATTTTCCCCTATTTGGACGTGTTTCACTTAGGCGGACTATTTGCCCCTCCGGACTTAGCCGAAGAACTTAGCCGAAGGACTTATCGCTCATGTCGGACGCGCCTCGGGCCAACGAAATCGCGCCAACAATGCCTACGGCCCAAAATTGCAGCGACTACTTCTTGCTAGCAACTTCAGCCAGCGACTTCGGCCACTATCTTTGGCTGCGACCTTCCCCACGCCAGGTAAGCTATCGTTTATATAGCTGTCAGCCTCAGGAGTATTCCGAGCGCCGTGCAACTGCTGGCAACGGCCAAACGCCTATGACCCTGTGTTCCATGGACGGGAACAGAACCCAGTTCCTGATTTATTGAAGGCCTCATATATGTACTTATCCCACTATTTCCTCGCCTCCAAGACTACCAGTCGCCTAGGTATACTTATCCTATATCTCACTTGTTCCACATCGACCTAGCTGAAAAAACCCCTACTGAGGCTGAATCATCCTAACAGGACTCTCTATTCAGGACTAGACGGCAAGGAGTTCACATCGCTTCCAGCACTCGGTCAATTTTTACCTAGATAGTCTACTTGTAGATTTTGTCGTTGATTATAGAATGGTAGTTCGAAAAACTGTTGGCTGGACCTTGAATGATTGGTTTGTAATTTGGTTAGTTTTGTGAAATATGCCTGCTTTTATTAGTTGTTAATCGAAAATACTTGTTTTACGCTGATTTCCTCAGTTTTCTAACCCGAGCTTGGAAAGGGTTTGTTTCTAGACGAGCATTTTCGGCGAGAAAATAATTTCCCTCTCCAGTTACGCTTCATCATGAAATTCTTACGGAACCCTAACGCACAATCCATCCTATCCAGTTTGTATGTGAACTTAAAATTTAAAAATGCATCAGCACTTTAATCGCTATTTCCCCCCTGCAATTATCCTTAGGGATTTGTACTCCTTTCTAAAGAGACTACATAGCTCCAATACATTGGTCCCTGATCGTATTAAAAAAAATGATATTCATGTTTTCAGCAGATATTAGGGATAGAATCAGCCGAGAAGTGGTGTAACAGCATTTCTTAGTGTGTTAATGATATATTTGGTACTGCCTACTATTAGATTTATTAATGAATCTGCAAGTTACGTAACAAAAAACGTTTTCAATGGATGACGAATACCATTTCTTTTCCACACCAGATAAAGGCAGCAGAAGTTGGAATCTTATGCGTCATTCATAATGGGTAGAAAGATTGATAAATAAACATACAGAAGCAGCAATACATCAACAAAATATTATTACAGTGACGTAACATTGGGTACATTGCCTAAAATGTGGCGAAGTGCGCCGAAGGCATGTACTCGGCATTGTGCATTTATCAAAATATTATCTAGAGCGTTTCTAGTGAACGCTGAATACTTCGGAACGAAAAATCTCAAATTTGAGTTTGAAAATGGCAAACTTTAGGATTTTATAAGGATTGTTTTTAAGTAAAAAATATTTTATTGGTGGTAGCGGGGGGGGGGGGGGGGGGGGGGTGCCGTAGGTGCCTTACGGCCGCGGGCAAAACGCTTCATTCATTCATTCAAGTATTCTACCGGCTGATTGGTAGGTTCTTGAACAGTCCCCATTCTGCATCCCAATTTAATACACATTGTCTCGTTTTCCCTTCTAAGGATGTCCCGCCATTAGATCCCTCTTCAATTCTTCATATCTTCTACTTCCTCTAATTTCGTCCAGAATTCTTATCCTCTTCCTTCCTCTCCCACGCTTCCCCAGTGTTCTCCCCTCTATCACTCTCTTCAACATGCCCTCTCCTCTCAAAACCTCCTCCATCCATCTCTTCTGCCTTCTCCGCACCTCTGCCACAAGCTTCCTCTCCTCTCAAACCATATCCAATACCTCCTCGTTCGTCTTCTGCGCCACCCAGCTCACCTTCTCCATCCTTCTCCAAACCCAAATCTCAAACGCCTCAAGTCTCCGCACATCCTCCCTTCGCAATGACCGAGTTTCCGACCCATATACCTCCACGCTCCATATCAAAGTTTTCACCAGCCTTTTCTTTACATCTCTTCTCAGACCCCCCCCCCCTTATCTCCCTTATCCCTTCTCTTAGAAAATGCTTCTTTAGACACGGAAATTCTGCATCTGATGTCCCTACTAGTAAACCCTTTCTCCTCTAAAATAATACCCAGATACGTAAACTGCTCGACCTGCTCTATCTTCTGCCCTCCCACCCTTGTATTTAGCCTCGCCTTCTTACTTCTAGAAAATCTCATCACTTTCGTTTTCTTGTGCTTGATCTTCAACCCATACTTTACGCACTGTACCATTAACGCATTCACCATGGACTGTAACCCCTTGGCAGACCGACTAACCAATTCTTGATCATCTGCAAATCTCACTGATTTTATCAGCTCACCTCCTACCTTTATTCCTACCTCCATCTCCCCCATGCCTCCCTTACCATTTCTTCTGAGAACACGTTAAAAAGCAACGGCGATGGTGGGCACCCCTGCCGCACTCCCCGTCCTATCGGGGCCCATCCCGATTCTCCATCGGCTACCCTAACCTGCCGCGCCGTCTGGTTCACATGCAAATTCCGAATCAGACGCCTGTCCCTTCAATCGACCCCTAATTTCTTCTACACTCCCATTAATTTCGTCCAGGCCACCCGATCAAACGCCTTCTCGAAATTTATGAAGCATGCAAAAACATCCTGCCCATACTCTAGGTTTCTTTCTATTAGCGTCCTCATCACCGCTATGGCGTCTCGCGTTCCCGTCCCTCTCCTAAAACCGAACTGGTCTTCACCCAAGTATTCATTTGTCTTCTTCTCTAGCCTTCTGTTTATAATTCTCAAAACTACTTTAGCCGCGTGGGATATTAAGCTTATTGTCCTATAGTCTTCGCATGTTTTTGCTTTGCTCCTCTTCTGTATAGGAATTAGTACAGTCTTCGCGAAGTCTTCCGGCCTCACTCCATTCTCATAAATCCTACGAATATGCGCAAAAAGTGTTCCCCTTCCGTTCTTCTCCATGCTCTTTAATAACTCTGCAGGTATGTCATCTATTCCCACCGCCGTATTCCTTTTTATGTCTCGTAGAGCTCTTTCGATTTCACTATCTAGGATACCTGGTCCGATGTCATCTCTTTTGATGTCGTCTTCCCTTACTATACCTAACCTATTGGTCCTTATTCCTTTACCATACAGCTCTTCAGCATACTTCTTTCACCTCTCCTGGATCTCTTTCGGTTCACCGATCACCTTTCCCCTCTTGCCTGTTATCATTGTAATTCCCCTTCTCTTATTACCACCCGTCAGTTCTTTCACCTTCCTATATAATGCATCTGATATTCCCTCTTTTTGGTATTTCTCTAACGAGTCGATCTGTTCTCTCCACCACGCCTCTCTCGCTTTCTTTGTTTCTCTTTTTAAGCCTGTTCTTTAATTCTCGGTATTTTCTTTTACTTAGCTCTGAGTTTACGCTCTTCCATTTCCTTCTCTCCTGCATCTTCATTATCATCTCCTTCGTGACCCACGGTTTTCTAATTTTAGTTGCACTCACTACGCCTACCGTTGCTTTCGCCGCTTCTACAATTCCATTTTTCAAACTTCCCCATTCATATTCCACTGATCTAACTCCATGATCCTCACCCACTATCTTATCAACCTTCTCTCGATACTTCTTCTTCATTGCCTCAGTTAATGCCTCCATATTCCACTTTCGTACCCTCCGTCCCATTCTTATATTTTTCAGTTTTACCCGACATCTCATGACTAATAAGTTGTAGTCTGTGTCTGCATCAGCTCCTGGATATGTATGCGAATTTTTAACACTATTCCTGTATCTGTAAACGAACTATTATATAATCTATCTGGAACCTATTTGTGTCTCCCGGCTTCTTCCAAGTGTACCTACGTCGAGGATGATGTCTAAACCATGTATTTGTAATCACTAGGTTATTTATACGGCAAAACTCTACAGCTTTCTCGCCGCGGTCGTTTCTCCTTCCTAGCCCGTAATCGCCCACCTCCCGCTCATCTCTGCCCTTACCCACAACCGTGTTCTAATCCCCCATTACTACTAAGTGCTTACTCCCAGGTATCCTACCAATTATTTCCTCTAACTGGTGGTATACACCATCTACCTCCTCCTCTTTATGATTAGAGGTAGGCATATAAACCTGGATTATAACTAAATTCCTTGGTATATATTACGATCTTCCACCAAATCTCGCCTGACACCGTTGAATTCAATTAAATTCCTTGGATCTGCCTTTAATTCCTTGACTTTTTTCCTATCACTCACCTATTCTGCATACACTACTTTTCTACCAAGTTTCCTATTCATTACGAATGCAACCCCGCGCTGACTTTCATTCCCTCCACTATATCTTACTCTATAGCAATCGCTCTAGTAGTCCCCGTCATCCTTCCTCCTTACCTCATCCACACCCATTATGTCTACACCCACCCTCTCCATTTCTTGCTTTATATTCTCTAGCCTACCCGGCCCTCAGCATAGTCCTAACATTCCATGTGCATATTCTGATTGTTTCGTTCCTCTTCTTTATCTTCTTTTCCTCTGCTGCTGTATTTTCTGAGCAAGGATTTCGTGTGATGACGACCGCAGGGGCCTTGCTCCCACCGCTGCCGGGCACGACACCCGGCCCTCTGGACCGAGTCCCGTAGTTGCCAGGATTCATTATCAATTGAGAACTGTCCATAATTTCAAGGTTTTTGTTTTAATTGAGATGGTATTCCGTGGCCTTACTCAGTCGTGTTTTTTACGTGACACCATCACTTCAGAGGCCGCTCCACTGGGGTCAGACACCTTTTGCAGCCGCCTCACTGAGGTACAGACGCTGCGCGGACTACCATTCGTCTCTCTCCTAACCTTCGACCAATCTGGCATGGGTGACCCTACCAGGAGCATTGCTCCCGCCAGTTCAGCTCTAAGGGTTATCGGAGCACGCAATCCCTTCTACCACGATAAGGTTGTAGTCCAAGGGAAGAGGCAAAACGCTTAAAGGCCCCTAAATCCACAATGTTTTTACGCCACTGTGGTACTACAATAATTGACATGCAAAATACTTACGTGCAATCCGAGAACGTTTTCGTACTCAATTTTAAAAACTCGCAAGCACACAATAATACAAAGTCCTGTCTTTTTCCTATAACCGCCCATCGCTAATGAGCAACATGCTCTATAGAGCAGGTCATCTTTTCGGCATTAGAAGCCATCCTTAAATTCAAAAGATTCAGGTGTTGTACGTGAAATTTGCACATGACGAATGGATGAAAATTGTACAATTTTCTACAAATAAATAAAACTTTAATTACGACCTGGTTTTCACTGATGCTACATAGCCGCAAATAAATTATGTATTTGATATGGATGATAAATAGCATTGAAACCTATGTCGTAGTTAAATTTTTATGTTTATTTTAAAATAATGTTAATATTAACTTTTATCCATTCATAACCTGGAAATACTTTACGGTGTAGTGCGATAGATCTGAGGGATAGCTGAAGTCAGTGTGGACACTTAGTAGCGGTAGCAGTAGCGATGTATCGCGTATCGCACAACCATTATTATAGCAGTCGAATGCTACGTGTACACCAGTGGTTCTTAACATTTTTCATCTAATTCTATCTTGCACCACGATTTAAAATATCATCCCCCTTCCCAATATAAATTATTAAATAATAATTCAACACCACAAATGAAAATGATCTGCACGTTTAAGAGTCGATTTTAACCTGTGCTTCTCAATAACCTTAATTGACCGCCAGAGAATAAAATAAATTCACTTATAAAGACTTTTTAACAATCTGTAGAACTTCACATTTTGCTGAATAGCGGTCCAAGGTCTCCCCCAAGCCCCCATGGAATCTCCCCCTAAGGGTATTCTCCACTGTTTGACAACCTCTGGTGTTAACCAACTTTGAGGCGGAAAAGCCTCTCCTTATTCAAGATAGGCATATTTTAAAACAAATCTGCTATCTCATAATTATGTTGCTAATTCTCCTATGATCAGTCATACCGAAACTTGATCCTGAATTGTTAAACAGTGTATAATTGAGGAATGTAAATATTGGGTTGAGCATAGTACAAATGACGGTAACAATCGACGCACCGAATATGCCCAACACTACACTACTTCTACTACTACCCATTCAAAAATCGATTTCTCGAATGTTTTTCGAAATTCGCTGTATTCAAGGATCCTATGACTCGAAATTCCCCTCCCTGCAATTTTTTTCTGCTAGAGATAGACCGGAATGGATCGCTGGATGGCGAAGGGAGAACAATTTTTGTTCCGTGCCGATTGATACGATCATACTGTTTTCTGGTGAAGATCGCTGGATAGCGGAAAAGGACAGTTTTTTTCTCTGTCGACTGAAACGATCATACACAGTGCGACTCTCCGCGTGAAATTCTATCCTCTCCTCTCACCTCTCCAAGAATCGATTTCGCGAATATTTTTTCAAAATCGGCTGTATTCAAGGGTCCAAGTAGCCGAATGTTCCATCCCAATAATTTTTACTACTAGAGATCTACATATACGAAGTATCGTGCAAGCCACCACTAGGGTGAGTGGTACGGGGTGATTGCACATCAGGAATGCAGCACTCGTCCCAGTTCAAATCAGAACCTCGCACGTTCCGTCGGCCGCTAGGCGCCGACCGAAAAGCAGTCATTAGAACAATGCGCGGTGAAACCAGAAACAAGGAGAGTGCCACGTAGATGAGCATGCTAATATGTTGCTCACTATTTAATTTTCAACTAATGGTTAGTATTAGTAGATCGAGCGGAATGGATCGCTGGATAGCGTAATGGTGAACAATTTTTGTTCCGTGCCGATTGAAACGATCATCTACAAAACCACATCTAAAAAATACCCTGCAAGCCTGTGTCCTGCCTCAAGGGTCTGTGGCAGGAGGTGAATAGTCACCAAAATGCATTGAACTATACTGTATTAAATTTAATGTAACTACGAATATTAAAACATTAATGTTTTTCATGAGGTGAAGCCTCGCAAGCACGCGCTACACCATAGGTATGCTCTCAATTTTAGAAGGACCGTTTGTATTTATGTATTTTGCAACTACATACAAGACACACTGAAAACATACACGGCGTGTTGTTAGTACTAGGTAACAGATAAGGATACGATTAGGGAGTAAAGAAACAAAGTAGCTACACTACCTATCGACAAACCTAGTGAAAAGTCTCATTACGGTAGTCTGAATTATATATCACTTGAATTGAAATGTGATGAATTTGACCTTGTAAAGAAATACTCATCTTTCCAATTATATCAAAATATCAACCTCTTGCCGAACTACTTTTCGAGCAATTTCCCTAAAAATATTAGCTGTTTTACATAGGATAGATTACGGCTGTGCGCTTGGGAGGGAGAATACTGAAAGCATTGGGAATTTCTAAACACTAGATTTCGTCATAAAAATATCGGTGTGTAGATTGTATGTTCTCTCAACTGTTTATAAGCATTAATCAATTACCGCAGTAATTTATACATATTCGTAAAAAATCCTGTTGTTAAGGCATTTATTTTCACCGTACGGCGTGAAAAAATTAGTCAAGTTGGAGACTTATGTAGGCATATTTATTTGATGATTGAGATTTTTCGGTAAATTTTCCTGTTTTATCGCCATTAACATTACAATATTTGCTTCATACTTCTAACAGACGCTGAAATTAAAAAATAAAATTCGAATATGGTGTACGTTATAACTAAAGGGAAACATCTCGCTCAAACTGCCTAAGATCGTACTCAACAGTGCGACTATCCGCGTGTAATTCTCTCTCTCCCCTCTACCGTTATCTCACCATTCTCCTCCTGCACCCCGTATCCCCCCTTAATCCCTCCTCCCCTCGCCGTCGTTCCTCCCCTCCGATCGCATCCCCCGGGTAAGGGGAGAGGGGGGCACCCGGTGTTATCATTTCTCACTCCGGTCGGTCAGCCCTCCCCTCCATCACGCCCCCCATTTGGTCTTCTCTCGTCGGCCAATAGGAGCCGTCCCCGAACGAGGAAAAAGGCTCGCCTTTTGTCTCATTCTTGCGATATTACTATATTTTTTTCCTTTCACTCCCCCCCTGCCCAACAATTCACTCGCCACTGTGGAGACGGGCAGTGAGGGGCATTTTTTATTATTTGATGTTTTTTCAGGCTGAAGGGACGGACTGTCGGGACGGAAGCTTAGAAGGGGGCTGAAGGAAAGGTCGGGAAGTTTTTCGTCTCCGGCGAAGGGAAAGGACGATATGGCGGTGGCACGTGAGAGATTCCAGGTTGAGAAGGAAGGGAAAATATTTTTTTTGCCGGAGGCGTAACCCACCCTAGTTAGGGTGGGCTACGCTTTTCGCGAAATTGATTTTGATTTCAGCATTTTATTGCAGTGTCGTCTGAGTGGCTTCGGCTTTGTGAACTCCGAAAGCGGATGTCTCATCATAAAAGAAAAGCACCGGATCGTAATGCCCTTTCACTAAATTTGATTAATCTAATGGGTTTCTATCTACATCTAATTTGGTTGTGGCGTTGTATGGTACAGAATCGTGGACTCAGAGGAAAGGCTTGGACATATTTATATCTAAACCTACCTTAACCGGTATCATCTCTAATAATAATATCAGCATTTAAATTTTCGTATAGGCCTGCCACTTGTTGCAAAGACGTGTAGAAAGGCTTCTTAGGATGCAGGGCATGATAAGGGAGGAAGGGAATAGTAAAACGAAATTGGGAAATGTTCGATTATATCTCTAATGTTTGCAGTAGTGTGTTAATAAAAATAAAGGCAAAATTCATAAATGAAAAAATAAAAGGAAGCATAGCTATTCTATTGTTTTTGAGAGGAAGACACTTGGTAGAATAAGCAATTTATAACATGACCACAATTACCACAGTTATGTTCTTCATAGAGTATTCACGGTAATATCTATATAAGCATTTAAATTACCTATTTCATTTATGTTTTTCCTCCATTTTAAGGTTGCTTCTAATCTCTTTTTTTAGTTCTATGTTCGTTAATTAGTATCATATACTTTTAAAGATTTTCAATGCTTCTCTAAAAAAGCATTTAATCAACAATTTATGTTGCGTTAATAACATGTACAGGTAATGTTAACATGTACAGGTAATAACATGTTAATAACACTCATGGTACACACACTCATGGTACACTCACTCATGGTAACATGGTAATAACATGTACAGGTAATAACATGTTAATAACACTCATGCTCTGTTTTCATATCAGGAAGATAAATTGTAACATACGTTACGAACCAGTTCGTTGGTTTTCTTAAACATTTAAAAAAATATCAATGTAATTTAATTCGTACGAATAAATATTAACATTGAATATATTTGTCACAAGAACAGGATTTGCATTCATTCTGTAATTATGGGACTTGAGACTCCTCCCATCCGTCACGGTTTTCAACAACCCCTCATTTCCTCTTCCAACCACCTACTCAGCCTCCTCCTAATCTCCACCAGAAGTTTCCTCTCCTTTCTCACCTTTCCAAGAACTTCGTTGTTCGTCTTCATTCGCGTTCACCGCACTATCTATATCCTCCTTTTTCCATCTAATTCTTGTCAAACAAACATTTTTAACTTATCGCTTTTCCATTTTAAAGACATTTACATTAAGAGGATTCAGAGGGAAATCATAACTATGACGCAAAAAGTGTTTGCCTGTATTTGATGGCATGCAGAACCAGACTGGCTACAGGAGCAACGCTCTTCAAAATTTGGTCGTTATGTATGCGATTGACTCGTTTAATACGGAAAAATTACCTCGTTTTTGCACTTCGGCGTATAATGTTGCAGTTGCGACCAATTGGTGCCTGTTACATCTTATTGTTCCCAGACAAAATAGTGTTGTCTTGCTTCTCTTTTTCTCCTCTTAAATTGAGGTACATATCTCTCACATCTTTCTCTATTTGAGCGTTCACTAGTGTGCTCTTTTTTTAGCAATTTTAATAGTTTAAATACTTTCTGAATGTATGAGAGCAGCGTGTTTTGCTGGTTTGGCCATGTTTTGGTGATGGATGAAAGTGAAATAATGAAACAGAAGAATCATAGTTGAGTGAATGGTGTGAGAGGGAGAGGTAGTCCGTGTGAGTCATGGGTGAATGTGATGGAAGAGGTTCTAAAGAGGAAGAATATTTGGAATCTTAAGAATTGGAGAAAATGTATGAGGCAATACATGAACGTAGCACATGAGAAAGAGGTATGCAAGGATAGGGCATTGCGGAGGAGATTCTTAAAAGAGATCCAGTTTCTTAGGGATAGCAGGAACAACAAGTTATTTGACTTTAACCTACCCCGAAAGCGAATGGCGTGTTGGGTATCTATTTATGTAATTTGTGTCGTTAGAAACATACCATAAGCAGACGATTATTATAAGTATAATCAGTTGAAGCCGTGGGTGCTAGTTGTGGGAGATACCTACTCTTAAGAAAAGAAATATTTAGGAGTCTTAGAGAACAGGAAGGCGTGTATGAAGTCGTGCACGAGGGAATGGAAGGAAAAGAGGTATGGTAAGGATAGGACAGTATGGAGGAAATTGTTAAAGCAGAGTCAGCTTTACAGTGCTATGACTGAGAATTTTGGTAGAGTAATCGATTACCTTCTTTTACCCAATTTTCGATGCTGCAAAATGTGGAGTGCGCATATCATTTTAATAATGACGCTATTATTATTTAGAAAATTAAAAAAAAGAAAGAAATTGGGAATGCTTCCTTGATTATTACGAAAAATATGCCATTCAATGTCAGCAGTTTTTGGAAACACACATTTCTTGGGAGATTAGGGTTTTTTGATCTTTGAGAGCGATTTCATACCAAGCGCCCCCTAAAATAGGTACTGAGGAGAGTACTTTTTTAAATAGCGTTTTTCTGTAAATAATCTTAAAATAATTGATCAGCAGGAGTAATGCAGTCTGTTTCTCAGTACACAGATACTGTGAATGCCTAATTTAAGCATAACGTCCTTGAGGGTTACTTTATTATTATTATTCATGATAGTCGCTGTTATCGTATTTCATTTATAAGATCTCACCTTGCTAGGACATACGAATAGCGATGTTGAAGGCTCCCTTTTTTTTGGCTGGCATACAATCTTACGTTGAGGCACAACACATTTTCTGGCAATTTTTTAAGTCCCTTACAGTAACTTCAAACTCCTTAGGGGCTGAATACCAAGAAAAATATTTGGGTACTAGTAAGAAATAATAGTTCAATGAAAGCATAGTAACGTAAATATAACTAAGCCAAATGCAGGATTACTTAAAGACTCTACTTTGAAAAATTATTTGTTTTCTCCAAAAAAATGAGTGCCGTAATTAGCTTCTTTCCAATGGTTGAAATTCGCTGGTGACGCCAATTTCATCTTATAAAATCGTGTATTTAATTTGTTGTTTTGCAATTACTATCACGCAGACTCGCCTGCGTTTACGCTATGTAGTGAACGTAAAGGGACGCATATTTAAACTATCACAAGAGTAGAAACTAAGCATTTGAGAATATTTTTACGGAGGATATTCGCGTTTCCGGTTGAATAACGAGTATCTTAGTGTGATCGAAATATACCGATTGATTGATGTATCATCACATCAAAACCAATTTAGCAAATAATGGCATTTTTTCTTTAAAAAAACAGCATAACGTGATCACGGGCTATAAGCGCTGTACAAATCAACGGCTTGGGTTCAATCGTGAGACACCTAGCGGTGGCCGTGAGGACCATGAACTTGTCCCCAAACCGTTCCTTGCTCGTGGAGGCCACTGTGGTCACAATATATTCTATACACATTATTCTATACACATTCTTGACTAACCTCTCAGTGTCTTCATATTTCCTCCCTTCAATATCTTCCGTAACTTATTCTTGCCTTTAATCTAAATGCCTTACCTTCTCTTTTCCTATTAAAACAGCTGTTGGCAACCAGTGCTATGCCCTTGTTCCAATGCTATTGTTTCTATTTTCTCTTTGTAGTGTTATCAATATGGATTCTTCTTCATCGTATATATTCTTTGTGAAAATTTCTTCGATAATTTTTTTCTCGCCACCATCCATCAAAGGCAGAGAATTGCCATAGCTTCCGATGAATTTACCGTGCTTCCATGAATCTTTCATCTTAAAAATCCTGCCTGGTAAAGATATATCTTTTTTGAACGGTATTTCACATGCTATCAACCATTTTCAGTTGCGTTCGTTATTATTTTATTACGCTATACTCCTCTCTCGGCAGCATAGTATCATCTTGAGTTCTTCGTAAATTCTTTCCCATTAATTCCTGCTGTCACCATGGTCAAAGAAACTATTGCAATTATGCTGGCTTACTATAGCGACTCATTCTTAGACATGGGAAAATCTGGAATAAAATTTGATAGGGAATTGAACTGATCATATTTTCATCATTAGTAGCTTGCACCTATTGATGTTTTTTTGTTTGGGCATAAACGCACCTACATCTAATCTAATACATAGCGCACATACAAGTACTTCAAGCACGAGGAAGTACTTGTACTTCCTCGTGCGATCTCTGTTTGTTGCTGGGATTATTTCCCACCTCTACTCATATCATCCAAAAAGCTAATTCTTTCTCTCTAACTTCCTCGCTTGCCCTATTAACTGCCTACTTAGGTCAATCAGCATCCCATTGCCCCTCATAACCTGCTCCATCCACTAATTCTGCCTTCAACAAACTTTGTTTCTCATCAACCGTATTCATCTTATCTTTCTTTGGCTTCCTATCCGATAATCTCGCCCCATTGTCAGGGTTCTGGACCTCAGGAAAGATAATGGTCGCGCCTCTGAACCAATATAAATTCCGCTTATCTAATCTTTAACACTAAAAATGCTGTCACGCATAAAATTCTCTGTTCGCGATGTAGTTGTTTTCCATTTTTTGAATGTTCAAAAATGCAATGCTCAAAAATGCAACCTTAGACTCACGTAGGTATTATCGTTCCTTTTGGAGTAATCATTCCCTTCCACTCTTGTCCAATGTTCCCTGTATTATCGCCACCGTCAACATCCCATTTCCTCTTAAAAATATCTCCATTCCATATTTCTGCTTGATTCGTTCTTTGTTCACCAATTTTGTAACTTCCCAGATTCCATTTGGTAATCGCTTTTTTCCCTGCGTCTCCAGAGTTTTAGTAGCTGAAATCCACTCTGAATCTTGCCATTAAAACTTGTTTGATAAAAAACTGGGGAATGGAGGAAGAGTAAAGATAAAACATAGATGTCGATGATAGGTTACTTTTTAACGAAAGGCGCCTATAAGTCCTCGGTTTTACGTCTGTAACACACGGGCGGTGTGCTACACCTTGGAATGCTCTCCGCATACCACCCTTGTGGGTAATGGAGATACCAATGAATGACCTCTGCCAATACCGGCTTTCAAACCCGGACCCAAGGGATGGTGTGCTATTACTATAGCCACCACGCCAGCCCGAACAGCCGCATGATATGGACGATGTGAGGAGGCAAACCGGAGATTTGACGCATGTACTTCAATGCACAAACCTAGAGGTGTTTCACACTTACTGTACTTACAGTACTGTGCTGAAAGTGCCCTGCGAACTCTGGGCCCTTGTAATGGGAAGACAATTATGTGGCCTCCACACCTACACAATCCTCGTTCATTATGGTGGTTGGAGCGATTTTTGTCTATGTACAGATTTGCGGGAAACTATGCATGCCTTTAAAGTGTTCTTGTTAGTGATATATTTATCTGGACGAAAAATATATTTTTACTTGTTTTTTCAAATCCTTGACTCAGAGTGACACCTTGATATTTGTCAGTAGCCACTATCATAATTTGAAATACATTATGTCGCGTTTAGAAGTTAATATGTACATATATATCTATCGAAGTGTTACGAAACGTATCTCCTGCACCATAAGGCTAAGTATTAAAATAGCATTCAATTCTCAAAAAACCAAGTTGACGAAATGCAATTTTTTTCACTTTATCTCTAGATATTAGTAATAAGAACACGTATGCTAAGGTTCACTCAAATCTGTATGCAGAGAAAAATCGCTCGAACTACCTTAAAACAGACGCGAATTCTGATCGTCAGTCTGTGAACGTATCGCGAGATGGAACCAGTAATCGCACTGGAGATCGGCGACCATGAGGCATGCGTCGGCATTTCCTGTCACGAGCGTCGAAGGTATTCCTCTACATTCTCCTCCGTCGTGTCGTTTTATTTTTTCCTCGAAGTGTATTCTCTCGTTCGGAGTCCTATTCGACCCTCACGAGGCCGTTACCTGTCGCCTTTAATGGCGTCTTTGACGTCAGTGTCGGTGACAACTTAACGGCGGAAGGGTGATTCCCCGTCGGTGATGGTCGCTGTCCAGGACACGTGGTCGTAAGACTCGTGATCTCAACGTATGCTTTAGTAATGCTGGTCCACTTATGCCTCGTCTACACTATAAGTGTACTTAAGTTGAGTTTAATTAAGTGCAGAATTTAAATGCAGGGGAGCGTCTACACACATATATTATATCTACCTCAGCGCTACCTAGAAAAGAAATTTGCATCGCGCAAATATTATGTGCCCGAGAAGTAACATAATATATTTTCTAGACCCGAATAACCCTATAAACAAATGTAAATGAAGTATAACACTTTGACAATTACTTAACTCCTCATATAAATGATATAAACACATGTATGATGTGTATGATTATCGAAACTCCTCGACCTATCGATGACGAGACTTCGACCACCTCGACGGTACACTATCGATATCATCCAAGTCCACTTAAAAGGGGGTCCCCGGGTCAACTTAATTGGACCCGTTACTTAAGTGGTGAGAGAGTGTCTACACGGTGTACTTAAGTGAAAAATACACTTAAGTGCGCACTTTTACCGGCTGTGACAGACGAAACATGATTGTTTTTATGCCGAAAATCATTTGGAGATCCGATCGTCCGATGGTCCGAGAAGCTATTGTTCACGTGTAGCACTCCTCCCACTACTTCGCACACCGTGTTGATAGGAGTGCTGCATCTTGACAATAATATTATTAATTCATTTCAACTGATGCGCATCTCACAGGCACAAGAAGACGTTTCATACAATGAACATCTACGGCAGTGTCGCGGGCACTATATGTATGTTCGTTTTTTCTCCGTCTTCGGTAGCTGAGTTGGAGTCCTCTAAGATATCCTCTCGTTATAAAGGTCTCGTAGCAGGGTAGTGGAACTAGATGAATAACCCCTCGTTCTTTGGTCCGGTCCCATCTACGAGGAATTGGAGGGGTTTACCATGGAATTATAAATCCCCACGCTCCCCAGCGAGCCGCCGCATGGGCGTGTGGCAGGGGGTGTTAGGACACCATCCATGGAGATGTGAAGGAATCGAGAGAAGGAATTGGAAAGAGAACGGGGTGAATATGGAGTTGTTTTTTCGGAGATTAGCGACCCGCTCTCTTTCTTTCGTGGCACTGAATGTTGCATGAGAATAAGGTAAGAAATCTTATGCCTATGCGTTAGACAGTCTGTGATGCTTTATCTCTTTTGTTCCTTCTAGGAATTCTAATGTGAGGACAAAAAACTACGTGTCGAACCGAAGCTCTTATAATCCGAGCAGTTACCATGGAACTATGCGAATGATAGCTGTATCGAGTGATATGCGCATGGCATTGCCACATTTACCTCGTAATAAAAACAAGGTCCTTGTGGCAACCATGTGCATCGTGCCACTCGACATTTGGCGATCGGAAAGTTCTGAATAAGACACTCTGAAATGTATCAGTCTTGCCTAAGGACCTACTTCAAAACTTCCAGTGCCTACATTAGATAAAATTCATGCGAAAAAGTTAATAGATAAATAAAATGTAGAGTTTCTAGTTTAAGTATAGTAAAATAATCAGTGACTATACGCAAATATGCAATGATATGAAAAATGTGGTGACGCTGGGAGTGCAGGACACTTACTCGACTTAAAATGGAAGTGAAAACCTCATTTGCGAAACATTTACACCCAGCTTATCTTCTTAGTTGACTTCTAAATCAGCTTTTGATCCGAGAGTGAGGATGTGGAACGTGGAAAAAGTCTTTAAAAATTTGAAACCCGTCATAAATTCAAGCTATTAAAGATATTAGGTACTAAGAATATCTGGAAAATTACAACACGTATAATGCGGAAAACTCGACCCCATACCTTAAATTTGCCGGTTTCATTTTTTGACTAGCTTAGAAACTATTAGTACTCTTGACTACCAGACCCTTGCGGTATGATTCATTTTATAAGGCCACGGTGAAATATTCCCCGATTCACCCTTATGAATCTGCGAAGTATTTTTTTCCGTTTCTGAGTTCTAAAAAATTGAGTAATTTTCCTCTTCTCAGAGAATTATTTTATTTTTTATTGAAGAAGTAAGGCAAAATTTACGTCAAACTATATAGCTCGTGAGTCGCTGACACTATTTTTGAAATGTTCAGACTCAAACTGAAGTCTCGATGTTTTTAAATGGACCGTGGCTGTGGGTGAACTCTGCTCTCTTTTGACAAAATCGGCCGTTTGGTTGGAAGTGTTTTCGTTGATAGAATTGAGAGTATATAAAAGTATTTCCTAAATTCGGCGATATGATCCTATTTGATCATGCTCTTGTCATTATTTTGTTATCGCCAGTGAGTGGATGTTGTAAAAACTTAGAGAGTATTTACTCTATTCCATAAAAACCTACGTTAACCGGTATATTACCCTAATGATCTGATATAAAAGGCTTCGCGTTCGTACGTATGATTCAGTTGCTTCTAGTAGTGATTCAGGTGGGCGCCAATAGATGACAAGCGACATCCCTCGCACGTTCTCCACTAACTGGCACATGACGCGGGCGTATGCATTTTTCAAAATATACACAAGGGAAACTGCTTGGTAACAGCTTCGCCTGTTTCACCAAAAATGTTGTATACAAAGAAATCACTGACATAGATGTATCGTTTACCATAGTTAAACATTGTTTTCATTAAAAATACCTTACAATAATTTATGTTTAATTGCATATATACTTTATTCATTACTTTTTAGCTAATTCGCCAATATTTTAGCCTGTTTCAGCAAGATTTTCAACTAGTAATGCATAATTCATTTATTACCACATAACTTGAAGTGTGTCCGATGTGTTCCATTCTTGGTCCTGCTCTGTTATTGTTCCCATTAATTCCTTCCTCTACTGTTTTTAAGAAGCTGTTGTGTCTCAAAATGTATCGGAAAGGTTGGTTTATCTCCTTCTTCGAGAAGCGACGGAATGGAAGACGAACTAGGAAGTGCTTGGTATGGTGGATGAGGAGAGGAAACTGAAGGAGGAGATTAGGAGAAGGCAGAGCAGGTGGTTAAAATGGGAAATTAGGGGGATTGGATGCTAAAGCCCGTTTAGGGGGCAGAATGTTGGGTAAACGGAGAAGAATGATTAGGGGAATTAGTGGAATTTTGTACCGTGTTTTTGTAACAATGATTTATATCGTCAATTTCCACAAAGTATCACCACAATCGATTAATTTAGGAGAAGAAAGAGAATAACTTTTATAAATGGGATTAGAATAGATAAGGGCGTGTGCCGTGCTGCATATAGAAATGATATATAAAAAATTAGGAGCCTTCAGTTGCAAAACATAGGTAAAGGTAATGTAATTATATCATTACCTACCTTTATCGGTAGACATGCTCTAATAATGATTTCATGACTTTTTTGTTTTTTGTCGTACCGATGATTTCCCTCGCTATGCAACTAATGCTCGCTGCCACGAAGGACGTGCAAGGAATGGCTACCTGCAATACCTTTGTCTTGAAATGAATGAGAAAGCGAGTGGCTCCCTATTAGGTTGACTTTACGGCACGTAGGACCAATTATTTATAGGTGCATTGTTTTTAATTGGAAATAATGAATGATTTTCATTAATCATGGGTTGATTAAGCGTACTTTACGGATCTTGCAGCTAAGGACAAAAAGCTCACCGTTTACGACGGATAATGCTGCAGTGTTATTTTTTTAAATCTTTGCCGTATTTTGCTCTTGAACTGAAATCAACTTGAGTTAGATCAGAAGAGAGAAAAGAACTAACATCTGTTTTTGAGGAGTGAATCACTTGCCCTATGGTGCATAAAAAAAGTTGGACGCTCAAAATTATAAATTGAGAATAGTGTAAAGTTAAGTGTCAAATGATTTATGGAGCCGGAACAATGCCTCTGAATGAGAAGCGGTTAGATAAGTTAATTGCAACAGAAATGAATTTTTTGACACCTGCAAAGAAATCGAAAATATATAGAATCAGAAACACAGTGACATGAGAAATCATGGATATGATAAACGATGTAATGAATACTTCAGAAGAAATAAGATGAAGACGGCTCGGGCGTGTTGTGGTAGCACTATTATACTTTTCATTGCAACGAAAATGCTACTAGTTGGCTATCTGCCAGGTGGTGAGTCGCAAACAGATTTTCAGCAAAATTCAACTTATGTACTTCAAACGTTATCCTCCCACGTCACAAAGTTGGACTGAGCAAAAACCTATCTATAAACAATATATTTTTAAGCAATCCTCCGTGATATTCTTGCTCATTTACTTATAAATATTGACGTTGCTTGGAAACGGCTCAAATTGTTCTGCAGGTAGACTCTTCCAACTGTTTTACTAATGAATGGAAAATTTTCTAACAGTTGTCCTTTGTGACCGGCATTTCACATTGTATTGATTATCGTTCCTTCCTATGTAATTCGAGTTTCCCCTCTTCCTTCCTTAGTTCTCCCCATGCTTCTTCTGGCCTTTGCGTGTGGAACAATCCACAAAGCCTGCTTCTTTTTCTTCTATTTTGTGACGACTCCCATCTCAGTATTTTCTGCATTTCTGTAATGCTATCCGTCCTCCTATGTTTCTTCTAATACCTACCTGGCCGCCTTTCTTTGTACCTTTCCTATGACGTGATGTGCCATCCTTCATGTGGGTCTCAGACTAATGACGCATATTCCAAATTTAGGAATATGCGTTGGAAACGTTTGGAAACGCATATTCCAAATGGGATATTGATGGCTCTTTGATGAAGGTAGTCGGAGCGATTTTTGTCTATGCACACATTTGCGTGAAGCTTTGCGTACACATTTTTATTAGTGATATCTATAGATAGATGGGAAAAAACGTGCGTTTTACCGTATTGGTTTTTGGCAATTTTATGCTATTCTAACTCGTAGCCTTGTAATATTTCGTAATAATTCGTTAACATATGACCAGACTTTCTTCTAAACGCGAAATAATACTTTTCTCAATGTTAAAAATGTAGATGACAAATATCAAGGTGTCATACCGAGTCCAATATTTTAAAAACAACATATTTAAATATAATTTTCGCCTTAATTTCAAATACCACGCCGAAAACTGAAGCCACAGCATGTTTTGATTAAGCCCAAAAATGGAAAATATAATTCATGTATAATTTACATTATTGTGTGCTTGGTGATTTCCAACGCATAAACAGATGCACTTAAACGAAATGTGGTCTAAGGATTTTTTTCGACTTACTTTGGATTATTATAATGTACACTCAATGATATACGATTACCGCTCTACCGAGTCACCCTAAGCGCGAAAATATTGGTAGTAAACACAAACCTCTTTTCCGGGAACTTTCCGTAAGTTGCACAGAAAAGTCACTTGTAACAATAATCGTCCCAAAGTTTTTGATGCACTTCTGGGGAAACATCACCAATTTACGGGCATTCACTGTGATTACAAATTTCTCACTTATCCATCGCATAATAGAGTACATACAAAATAGTAAGACAGAATAGGATAGCCATTCATCAAGATAACGAATGGCATTTATACCAAATTCTTTTTCAATCAATTTAGCGCAGTCGATTGCCCAACGCTTTAGAATGGCGGGACTTAAAGATGTTTCCCGTTGGGAGATGGATCAACGCATGTGTTTACACGTTCTCCTGATCATTGGACTCGTATGAGCTAACCGAGAGTCTGTTGTAATTTACGACACCCAAACTCTTTCATCAAGCTTCAATTCAAGTTAGAAATTGAATCAAATCAAATTTATTCAAGTGATTATGAAGTTAACGAAAAGCCCATGTAATCTTGCGGTTAACATTAACTACACGACATGAAATCGGGCCTTAGAGGTCTTTAATCGTTGCATCGGCGTCTCCCTCTTTGCAGTTATTAGTGCTCTAAAATATGACGCATTACTTCCGATACGGTCAGAGTGGCAGCACCGTAAAAATTCCTTATTGATTACCTTTGGTGCCTGGGTAGGACCATTTTGGGTGTTAATTTCATTTCTGCTGTTAGTGAATCAAAACAGTCGCCACACAGTCCCACAAGCAAATGAGCTTTATTTATTCCTTGAAGAACCACGAACTGTCGTGTGGTCGGTCAAAATGTGTTCTTCTGACACATTTTTGTGCCCCTGTAATTTTTATTAAAAATTTTATCATATATAAACTACCCATTTTTTTAAATTCTGTGAATTCAATGCAATTATAGCTCAGAACTCAGAAGAAGCAATTATACCAATGAAATACATAGGCGATGAACTAATGATGATCTATTACTTCCAACATCTATTTTCTCCTGAAGATAAACTGATTTATAGATCGAAAGAAGTTGAGAAAGTCCAGCATCTGTGCATTATGTTTTAGCCAGTACATTCGTCCGTCCTTGGCCCACATCGTCTTTCCAGTTCCGTTTACCTAAGCCTTTTCAAATTGCTGATAAGGCGCGATTCAAATTAGTTTTGTGAGCCTTGTTAGCTCAGGAGATATTCTTAGCTTGTTGATTTCACTTTGATGGCGTTTTCTGTGGTTTCCAAAAACGTTTGCGCTCAGCCTTCAGGAAGTATGTCTTTTCGAGAAACCCGGGCCTCCGTGAAAATGCGTGATGATGTATAAACCTTCGCAATGTCGAGGATTCGTGCCAAATTGAATGCTCTATATGTGATAATAATCCAGTCATTATATACAATGTCTGCTGTTTCAATCAATTTATATCAAGATCACCTGAATAGCAGTATTTCCTTAAATAAAGATATTCCCGCATAAAATGTTCGTGGATTCTAAGAAAAACATTTGTCCTGATACCCTCGGAAAGAATTAACGCGATTATTTCGGGGCTATTTGTAATTGTTTCTACTTGATCAGAGAACGTCATGTGGACAAAAGTAAATCTCACTATTTAAAAACTACGTATACAACTTTTATTTCCATTTTCGCATTCATTTTGTGCGTAACAGTGACAGTAATCATTGTCATTAGTGTTTTTAATTATTTTTATTTTCTCCCAAGAATTTGTGCCTAATAGGGATTTATAGTGATTTATATGGATAGGATGAATCGAATTATTGGAGAAATCGGCCGGCCTTCTACTGATTTTTTTGGTATATGATGCTTTTATTTGATTTATTTTTATCTTTAAAATCTGATTAAAAACTGAATCTATTTTATGAAAACGTTAGTTTTATTACAGCGTATTGATGTAAAAGAGAGTGAGAGAAATAGGCTGATTAACTAGACACGTCAACACTTAAATCAGCGCCTCAAACTCGGAACCAAATTCGAAACTTGAATATAAACGATGCCTCGGAGTCTGTGTTTACACATAGAGCTCTATGTGTTTACACGATGTTAATTTCAGTGCGCAGTGGCGCTGTCCGGGCATTTTCTGAACTACGAAGAATATTGATTTGGAACACATGTACTACTATATTGTTTTCAAAACCAGTTCTGTTAAACTGTTATTAGTCAAAGAGCAAATTTTTTCGATTATAGTACCCACAATTCCTCTGAAGAAATTTTGGTAGATTCCAGCTCCACCACCGGTATTCTCTCGAAACTCGCCTGCTTGTCTGTTATTGGCCGTTGGTTCCATGTATCGGATGGAAAATAAGTACCCTAATTACTTCTGTTTTCAGTACTGATAATCGAATTCGATTAATTCATCGGTTACGATAAAATTTAAGCATACTGAGTTCAGTTCGATTTTAAGCACTGAAGTAATCATCGTGTAAAGGACCTTAAGAACCTCGAGTATTAGCCATTGAAAATTATAAAATTTGGTGTTTTTTTCGTAAATTCTGGTAAAAAGGTGGAACATGAGTATGGGGCTATATCTTTCACCAATGTTCTTTCGACGAAGTTTGTTTAATTTTTTTCCGTCTACCTAATCACCTCGTATTTCTCTTCCAGGGATCTCTATCCTCGCTGTCCTCCACGCGGCACGTCTTCGTTGGCGACCTCGTCCGATTGCCGTGCTTTCATTTGCTCGAGGACATCACGTTTCATATACATAGGATCCATTACTTCCACTTTTTGCTGCTGTCCTAGTCGTGCAACAAGGCAAGTACTGTCCGATTTCATGTAGACTCTCGCGAACGCATGTCTTTTTTATGGGATATTTCTCGTACCAATTGCTGAAGACATGTTTCAAAGGAGTACACAGCTGGCTTATAATCTCCGGTTTTTCTAATGGCCCTCTATTTACCAGACTATATCTGTCGTCGAATCCATGTAAAACCTAGTTCTCCATTGACTCCAAAGTTCATAGTGAATTAATTATTTTGCTGTGAGGCAAGATTAATCTTCATTGTTAATACTTTATTTTAGATTCATTGTTTGGTATAATCATCTTTATTTATAGCTCTCTTTTATGTTAGCCATTTACTTCGATGTCCCTCTCGGAATATGTAACATATTTTCTTACAATTTTTGTTCTTACCACGCCTCTGATTTCCATGTGTTCATCGTGTTAATCAATAGATTATAATTCCGTGCTCAATATACGTATGTACTTGTAATTTTAATGCATTTGTATCATTTTCAAGTTATGTATTGTAACTCTATTCGGGCGATCCATGTTAGGAATGTTGAATCAATTCTATTTTTGAAAATGATTCATTTTCTGGGATAGTGCACTTTTTTATGGCTTACTTATTATACTTGCACATTTTATGCCGGTGAACTCGTAATTTAATGAATAAATTGAATCCACTGTTTTTTTCTGTGTACATGGCTCAGGAGCAAATTAAGAAAGGCATTTGAAATCTAAATTGCATTAAGGGTAACTGAAATCTCTAGCCTCCCGGCAGCACAGTCCTGAGCATAAGTTAGGTTGAAACTGTTCGTTCCTCGAGCAGAAGCGGATGAAAAAGTAAAAGAGAGGTGCTACTTCGCACTCGTCCGGCCACACCTTGAATATGCAGAGAGCATATGGTATCCGGTGCAGAATGACTTAGTCCGGGAACCTAATAAAATACAAAGGAAAGCTGCACGATTCGTCAAAAACTGCTACGGGCGTACAGACAGCGTTACACAGATGTTAAACGAATTAGGCTGGGAGCCGCTAGAGACTCGGAGGCTGCGCGCTAGGCTTAGATTGCTTGAACAATTGAGAATAGATATTTTTCAGAGCGACACGGAGAACATCATATTAGAACCCCACTATATTTCCAGGTCCGACAGAAACGATAAATTAAGAAAGATATTTTGCCGAACGGATAGGTATGGGAATTCGTTTTTCCCCCGAACAATAAGGGACTATAATAAATGCTAGGCGTAATTTCATTAGAGCGTGTCCATTTTATATGTAAACGGCTGGTGTCCTAACACCCCCCGCCACACGCCTATTGAGGCGGCTTGCGGGGTAGTATGTAGATGAAGCGAAGTTTGTTGTCCTCAAGATGACCTTGAAGTATAGTTTTATTAAAGTATTAATTATATTTATAATTATATTGATATATTAATGTGAATGATTCCACGAACAATGACGCGCGAATACTGTTGTAGTAAAATTCTTAAAACTAGGAATAGGTAAATAACTAGGTATTGCATAACTACATAATTTAATGATTATAAAATTTTTGCAGCATTTAAAAAGTCAATATGGACTCCGAAATAATGATGATGGATGTTGGGATAATGGTATCGGAGTAAAGCGCTGAAATTTCTCCATTGTTATGAAATTAGGATTATTTACTTTTTCTTTATATAATTTTTTAATCATTATAATGTTTACGTGATTTCATAATTATCATTTATTCCTTTGTGAGTAATATTATTTTCTTTTTTCATTATTATTTTGATAACTATGTAACCAAAAGGGTGACTGGCATTGCGTTTTATTTCCTTTTGCATTCAGTTGACTTCTCGGATTTATTTTCATTGCTAATTTACTAAACAATAGAGCTCCCTACTGATACACAAGAAAAGTTTCCGTAGCTCGAAGGATTTTTTCTTACTTCTTCTTGCCACTCCAATCGCGTGGTACCGGAATCATTAAATGATGCAGTGGAATTTTGTTGTGATAATTTATAAGAGAATAATGAACAATGAGGAATCAGTACCTTGAAAACATGGTGAAAGATGAGGAGTGTTGCACTATGTAGCTCAGAGACACGGGCCATTGGTAAGCCGTAACAGAAAAGACTGTAGACTTCCGAAACTTTGTGCTGGAGGCGGATGCTGAAGATCAAATGGTCGGATATGATCAGAAATGGGGAGGTGTACAGAAGGACAGAAGAGGAGAAAACCATATGGAGCACTATCAGGAAGACAAGGTCCAGATGGATAGGGTACACATAGACGAATTTATAAGGAGCATGATAGAAGGAAAAATAGAAGGTTAAGCCCCTCGTGGAAGACTGAGGGATATGGGCCTGCTAAAATGGGATATGAGACCGAAGGACATTAAGGAGTTAGCAAGAGAAAGGATATAATGGAAGACTGCAGTTAACCAATTTTAGGGTTGAATGCATTATGGTGATGAATCTGTAAGGGAGTAAGCAAAAATTACGTGGTGCATCGTATGAGATTTGAGTGAGGTGCGATTCGAAAGAAACGAACTGAGGCGGACTCTGCCGCATTTTCGATTTTTGAAATTTTTTTTCTATTTCTGATTTTCGATTTTTTCTTGGAGATCGCCTGCGATCGTAGCTTATCTTTCTTGAATAACTTTCTAGAAGGTTGGGAGAGTCTCATGTGTGAATATCTCCGTGCCTACTTATGTCTAAAATAACCTTTTCCCTACATAATTGTGAAAAATTTACTGAAAAGTGTCCACCATTCTGCATTATAAGGGCAGTAAAAATAGCAATGTATAAAATTATGAAATGTTATAGCTAAAACGCTTTTTTATTGGCCAATGCTATTTTTATTCCACAATTTGACCCAAACAGGTTCTGTATGAGCTTGACTTCGGTGATTTTCAGAGAGTATTGAAGGCGGGCGATTATTGCAAAATTTGTTTAAATTTGGGCCTCGTATGTTCCTATTGCGTGAGAACTGAAACAAACGACATGCATCACCTCATGCACCAATTCAATGGAAAATGACAGTGATGAGTTTCAGCTTCTAAATAGAAAAAAAGTACTTTTTGAATTTTGACCAGCTTTCTTTGACTTCAGCCCTCTGGGCATCATTTGGTGGGTTGAGGCTGGCTAAGTTGAATCATGCACATCGAGTAGAAGATTCACTCTTTAGAGATTGGAGCAATCATACTCGGAATACTCCGTATACAGACTCCCTAAAGCCTTCCGCTTTTTTCCATTGATATACCATCCATTTCACCTCCATGAACCTCCTGCCACTCTTGTCATGGCCTATCAGTCCGACGTATTCGCACGAGAAACAGTGTTTTTTAAGGGGAGAAAAAAAGTTCGAACCTATCGACCCGAAAAACTAACGACTACCGGTTTGTAAAAGGAAAAAGAAAACTAAATTTACATAATCCCTGCACTAAGTGATCGCAGTCTCATAAGCTTTTTGTGTTAGGTATGTGTGTGGAAAGCGAAGGCAGGCATTCATTTGTTTATTTTTTCGGGTGTGGATTGTTACCATAGCGATGCAGTAATTGAGATACCTACTGAATTTTTATTGGAGTCATTCCGCGGCGATCGTAAAGTTTTATGAAGTTTTAGTGCCTTTTTGAAGTTTTTGACCCGAAGCAGTTTCAACACCGGAGCTGTTGCATTGGTTGGGTGCTGAGGAGGGTGACGGGAGGGGAGATGCGGATTTTTCTGGAGTGCGTATGGAGAAGGAGGGGGACAAGCATTCGTTGCCTCTTTTAAGGGCTTGGGGTAAAGGGCAATAATAGGCTAGATAGGTACACCTGAAGATCCCCTTCCGATCTTTCCAACACCTAACCGAGCAATAAAAGGCTTTCCGCCCGTATGGGTAAAAAAAAACAGTCGCGCTCCGCTTTGCGTTCACCTGGTGTTATGCCTTCTATTAGTTCTGCCACCAACATAAATCTTATATGGAATGCGTTTTTGAGCGAAGTGGTCCGAGCCCATATAATTCCGATCCGGGGTAATGTTCGTACATTTTCCTCGCCAAAAACGCTCACGTTTATGTCAATGCGAATTCATCCGGGTTTTGCGATCGAAGAATCGTATTGCCTCTGCCCTTGGTAGAAATTTAAATTTCCCTCATTTCGTAGAGGTTTGTTTTTTGTTTGGGTGAGATGGCTTACTAAACTTTCGTAGTGATTATCTTAATCTAGAACTGTGATACACTCGGGAGCAACCGAGTTGATCAGAATTTTGCACCATCTCAATTGGCAACCAAGAATAGATTTAGCGTTCGCCGATACTTTAACCACTGAGAATTTTTTTTAAATTTTGCTTGGTGAATTTAAAAAAATCAGTCGATCGTATTTAATGCTCAAGTGGATTAGCCGTGACATTCTGACTCCCACAGTATAATCGAATGATGATGTCACCCTTGTATTGAATATCATACTACGTCATTTTCTTTTGCTTTTGATAGACTTATTCGGCGAATTTTATTGCTCAAACGCAGTGCAAATTAGCTGCTGTTTTAATAAAACACTATCTTTGGAATCAATTTTATCCGTACTTCTAAATTTCTTTGAATGGAAGCAAAAGAGGGTGCTTCGTTGGTTTGGCCATGCTGAGAGAATGGATGCGAGTTGAATAAATAAGCAGGTATATGGTAGTGGAGTCATTGGCGGCCCCAAGGGGGGGTCAGTGGGGGTAGTTGCCCCCCCAAACCGGGCGTATTTCTTTGCCATAAATCTTAAATTAAAAGCCTAAATTATTTTGTTGCTTTTTTGTTGTTGAAGTTTTGGTTATTTTACTTAAAATCCAGTTAAATGTTATATAAACTAAAACTGTTTTTAAAACCTCAAGCTAAATGCGAATTTTTATTTTGGAATTAGTTGAAACTTGGTGGTAATCTAAAAGGGAAATATGCATTCAGTAAAAACTTGCTCTTCTTAAAAGGCAAACCTTTGCTTCCAAACCACTTTTAACGCGCCATTTTGCTTATAGTTTGTTACGAATTTCCGGGACGAGACCCACGAACCCTTTTCCTGGGGGGTATCTTATATCCCCCCCCCCCCGCGAACCTCTGGTCTGGAGCCGGCCCTTAGTGGAGTGAATGGTGAGAGAGGAAGGGCTAGACCGAGAAAGTCATGAGTGAATATGATGGAAGAGACTTTATAGAGAAGGAATTTTAGGAGTCTTAAGAACAAAAGAGCGTGTATCAAGCAATGCATGAATGTGGCAGAAGGAAAGGACGTTTGCAGAGATAAGACAGTTTGGTGGAAATTATTAAAACGGATCCAGTTTTCTCGGTCTAGCGACGAGAATTATGCTCTTTCGACAATACATATCCCGAAAGGGAAGAAGCCTTTGCCTTGAATGTAAGAAAATGAATCACGAAGCGTTGTATTATTTATGTAAGCGTTGTATTGTAAGTTGCGTAACACGTACAAAGTTATGTTTCTGTCACTGCCTCTCAACTGACTCCGACTCACCCGAGGCAGTTGAGAAATAATGACAGAAAGTTTTGACGTAAAAGAAGAGAGAGAGAGGAATTAGGTACAGGTAAAGAGAGATAATTGGCGTCGGAATTGGCTGTTTTCGAAAGCACGTGAAGGTCACTGAGTGTAATGACTCCTTGGTGGGAAGAAACTTAAATATCAGGCCCCAGCGAAGAAGTGGAAATATAAATGTCCAACCGAGTTCATCAAATACATTTTGTTAGTTTCTGCTGAATTCCATCAATCTGAAACTTTGGAATCATTTAAAAAACACAGTACAGTTCTACTAAGTTTTATTGCTGTGAGCAATAAATCTTGTGGAAATGTACTTCGTATTTAAAATGATTTATATCTCCTCGTCCCACAACGTAACGCCAAAATCTGTTAACCTGACTGAAACTAGGGCTTTGATTTAAATATATATATATATATATATATACACACAAAACGAAAATTTAGCCAATAGGCCACAACAATAAAAACACTTGACAGGGGGTGGGGAAAGAAAAGTAAAAAGAAAGAAGACTTACTGGGACGTTTCGGGCATGCAGGCCCTTCTTCAGCTTTAGAAAACTAGCACTTATATAAAAACTTCAGCGCAGAAATGAAGGAAGATAGAGATTCACGGCCATGAGGCCAAAGGACAAAGATATTGTCAATATAGCGAGCCCATAAGAGAGGTTTGAAGGGTTGATTTTTGAGGAAAGTGCTTTCAAGATGGCCCATGAATAGATTTTCCTAAGAAGGCGCCGTGCGAGTACCCATGGCGTTCCCTATGATTTGAAGGAAAACTTGATTATTGAAGGAAAAGGCGTTTTTAGTTAACACTTATTCTGTTAGGTTAACAATAAAGTTGGTGGAGGGAAGATGTGATTTTGGGCGTTGGGAGAGATAAAAACGGAGAGCTTCAATTCCTTCATCATGGGGTATACTCGTATAGAGGGAAGTGATATCTATTGTGGCCATAAGAAGGTCAGTGTTAGTAGGGATAGGGATGGTGTGTAGGAGGTCGAGGAAGTGGTAGGTATCTATGATGAAAGACGGGAGAGACATCACTAATGGTTGCAGGTAATGATCAATCAGTGCTGAGATCCGTTCAGTGGGGGAATTGATGATAGAGAAAATAGGGCGACCGGGATTGTCGATTTAGTGAATTTTAGGAAGCATGTAAAAATGAAAAATCTTCAAATACAGTACTCCGTCCATTTGGTGGTACGTTAAACTGTATCACCTGGCTAATTTTCATTACAAGTAGGGTATTTCCGACGCGGGATTTTTCTCCACCATTCCATGTATAATCTTTCCCTTAACAACCTACCTGAAGCAGTTATATTTTTATTCAACCCTCCCACCTAAGGATAATGGCACAACTGACCTCAGTTATCGGAATCATCCACAAAAAAACAACCAAACAGTTGATTCTTAAAGTGTTTTTATGCTTGCCTTATGTGCAGTAAAGTCACGGCTATCTGAACCTTGATAATCCGGTTAATCCGGGGAAAATTTAAGCCAAAATGGCAAAAATTAATAAAGAACAATGTACAAAAACATCTAATGAAATTATGAAACACTAAATACAAATGTGGAAGTACTTGCAAGTTTTATTTTTTTTACCAAAATCGGTCAGTCTCTTTTGGCGAAATGATGTAAACCTGCTTGACACGACGACTCTGCCAACCACCTTTTTTATTTGCTGGCTTGTAAACACAACCGTCGGCTATCTGCCGTTTACACCACTCGAAGAAGGTGATCTAATGCATAATTAGCCGTAGTTGCACTAACGTAAGGGCATCGTGTAATGCATGTTGGTGACTGATCACTCCCTGCCACGCACCCTTGAGATGGCTTGCAGGGTATTTTTTAGATGTAGAAGAATATGAATACATAAGTACCGATGTCTTATGTGTCCTAAGCGCCAATCTTTGGCGTGGATGCTGTGTTTGTCTTAGGATTAAGTCCTTAAGTAAAATTTGCCTCAAGAAAAAATTAACCTGAAACAGGAATTGAACCACGGACCTTTTGGATTGCCCAGTCAACGCCTGACTAAGGCCATGGGTAAGATGGACGATTTAATCTTGGCAGTTTGAGCTATCAAAAACCTAAGATACTAAAACTACTGCGCATATTGAAGGAATCTCTCTCATTGGAATTTTATCGCATAATTACTCCAAACCCAGGGTCGTTCGAGTCAATGTGCATGTTGCCTTATCGATATCGAAGGAGGAAGACGATCGATTTATCGAATGACCAAGCTCCGAACCTTTCCCACTGCGCCACTTCTTCTCCCTCGAGAGGGACGGGAAAAATCTCTTCACGCCAGCGGAAAGAGGCTTTTGTTTTTTCATTCTCCATCGCTGCTTGGCTTAGGCATTGTAAACATAATCCCGTTACTTTGCGGCACCACCTCGCTGATTGCTTATAGTTGTCCCCCTCCGCCACCCTTCCGCCTCCCCCCGCCTGTACACTCTTGCTCCCATTAGCGCGATGTAGCCATGGCAATCCCGCCGTGTTGGTTGCGATGTTCACACGCGGCAAAGACCTCGGCAAACGTTCTCCCCATGCTTAATGTTGCACGGCTCCAGTGCCGAGGCAGAAGAGCTATTGCGCAACCGGCATCTTTCTGTTGACCTTCAAGGAGTCCTCAAAACGATGCGACGCGACGCTGCTGGTTCCTCGCCCGAGTCAGCCGTGTTGCGGCCTATGGAGCCTCCAAGGCTCCGCTCCAGATAGACTTGTGGAGAAGATTTGGGAGTGGTTACCGGGGTAAGATGGGGGACTTCAGGTGAAGGAAAACCTAGCAGACCTGCCGGTCATGCTCACAGGCATGTCTTATATCAGAGGGCACATACCGCCAGCTATGGGACTGAATTGTTTTTGACGATGGAATTAAATTGAACTGAAGGTTAACCTAAATAAACTAAGTTATGAGAAATAAAAAAGAATCAGGTGGTAATGCGTGGACTTTGAACGTAATGGATGGATAGAAGATGCGTAATTTTCAACAAATAAATAAAACTTTTATTAAGACTTAGGTTTCAATTTATCAAATCATGATTGGGACGATGATGATTTAATACATCGAAACATATATGCATACATTTCTCATGTTGTGAATATACACGTGTATCGAAACATATATATACATCACTCAATACATTTAGAATACTACTAGGTTACTATTAGAATATGGTTTTGAAATATAGGGTAATAGGTTGGAACCTTATAATATATGTTGCATTAAAATTTGGTGTATATCAATTGAGTGTGCCATCTTCAGCAATTACTCAAATTTTCACAACAGTTGGAAGAGGCGAAAAAGCGGGTTATGTTTCTACCGTTACCGCAGTTGGACAAACTAGATAATAGTTCCTCGAATTTTCTTTACAATCATCAAAACGGAAAAAATACAAGCAAAATGCTAATTCAAATAGCATAAAAATCTCTTCATGCGTTTTCATTCTAAAGGTGTTCGAATTCGAGTCCACATAATAAAAAATCCTTTAACTATTGCGGAGAAGTGGATACTATTTTTTGGGGATCATAAATAAGGATGTAATATAAAGAAAATGCTGGTGAAGAGGTTTATATGGAGTATAGCGTTGTATGAGGTAGAAGTGAAGGCGAAGAATAGGTTGCAGGCGTTCCAGATGTGGGCGTGGAAGAGGATGGAGAAGGAGCGGTGGACGGAAAGGAAGACGAACGAGGAAGTGCTTGGAATCGTGGGCGAGTAAAGAAAACTCCTGGATGAGATTAGGAGGAGTCGCAGTGGGTTGTTTGAAGAGATAATGAGGGGCGAAAGGTTGGTTAAGACCGTGATGGATGGGAGGATGCTGGGTAAACAGGGAAGGGGATGAAAGAGAATAGGCTGGGATGAAGACGGGTAGGACATACGGTGATATGCAGAAAGAAATATTACTGGTAGGGCCCTACGCGTGTAAAAATCTTAAGGATCTTGACTCAGTACCATGTAAACCTACCTTAACTAGTAGAATATTAATTTTCCTAGTCATGTACTTTTGGCCGGTACGCAAGAACCCCCGGGCTAACTGCAGTGAGATTTTGCTCCTGACTACCCATGGAAAGCCGTATTGGCGCCATACTAGAACCGCTGCTTACTTCCATTGCGCCCTCACTTAGGTAACCTTGGCGGTGCACTGTGATACAGTCATCAATGATTAGGCGCACAGAGTTGGAATTGTATGGATTTTAATCGAGAAAATGTATCGTAATACTCTTCAATCGCAGAGCTGCGAGTGATTGCGTCGTTCAGTGTCTATGTGGACGAGCGAGTTTTGCTCCCTTGGCTCATATGCGAGCATTGATATCAGTGTCGTAGGTTTAACTGATCGCGTTGTACTGACGATTTATTGTCCATACTTTTGATATGCTTGAAGTATGTTGTTGCCGCTCTCAATCTGTGATTATTCACTTTCTAAAAATATTTGCAATTTTGTAATGCTGACATATTTGCCTCCTATTTACGCATTTCGAAATCGTGGAATATGCATTTTAGAATAATAATGTGTGTTATAAACATGTGTATATTTTAAGAGGTTCATCCGAAACTGCGCTAGTCATAAGCAATAATAAATTCCACCTTTTCATTTAAGAAGTACTGCTTTCTCTTAATAGACTGTTAAGGTATTGATAAATAGAGGAAAGTTGCAGGAACTGTACACGGGTTTCCCACCGCGTTAAATGCTCCATGATGGCAAACACTCCGACTCGGAAATATTCTTCAGGATAGTTGAGGCAAAATACCGAGTCGATCGTTGATACGTTGGCATCATGGAGCCTTTAACCTGGTGGGAAACCTGAGAACAATTCCTGAATCAACGAGGGATATCCGGAAATTAAAGGTACAAAGAACATAGAATATTTATTGCGCCTTAAGTATCAATTTTAGTTACATTGGATTTAGAATGCATTTATGATTACTTTTCCATATAATCACCCTGCATGTTGATGCATTTAGTGAGTTTTAGAGCGAGTTTAAAAAAATCCGCTTCGTCAGTCTCCCACCTGTGCCGCAGTCACTTTTCTTGCGATCCTCAATCAACGTTTTAGGCAACCATCATGCACATAGTTTCCGAAAGCCCATTCTTTCTACTATCGTTTCTTGAAGATCTGTTATTGGCATTTCTGGGCATTGTTCATGAAGTTCATCAATGGTTATAGGCTTGTCTACTCGAATCTTTTCTTCAATCAAATGGAAAATATCTTCACTGACGACAGATAGCCCTCCACTCCTTCTTTCAGTGTCAACTTCACATCTTATTCACTGAAATTCACGACCCCATTTTGCCACGCTTTGCCTCTTCTCTACACCTTCACCGTGGTCAGAGACGAGTTGCCGATGAATTTCAGTTGAAGTTTCTTCTTATGCGTACGAAACGCGAATCACAGCACGAACCTCGCATTTGGAGGGATTTGGAATGGACTCGGCCATTTTGAACTCACCGTGAGAGGACAAGGTTGACACGAGAAAGGTGTGGTAACTATTTTTACGTCATTTTATTTTGCTTGTTTTCGGGGTCCATCGCGTTCGGTGGCTTATTTTCCAAAAAAATAAGCAATTCAAATTTTAGAAAATAATCATAAGAAAATTACAGAAAAATCGCGGAAAACTGAAGAATAATTGTTACATCATGCTAACTCGTGTACAAAAACAACTTTCATTGCAGCAATATGAGACTTGTATCTATACTTTCCGCATATCCCTCGTAATTCTCTGGGAAAGTACCTTATCTTACTAGATTTAAGTCTTTAAAATGATACGCTAAAATGATCGAAACAATCATCCTTCTTTTGGTGCCATCACCTTCACCAATTGCATGAAACCTTTTACTGGTTCCCTTCCGTTTTATGGCTTTTGTCATGAGCAGAGTCATCTATATGCATTCACAACAGTGACCTGATAATTATATTGACGGCATGTAGATGACTCAGGTCATAAGACCCCAGCCACGTGCCCTTACCGTGGCTCTCGGAGTAGTATGTAGTTGTAGAATTTATTGTGCTCAAAAGCCGATCCATTTCGCATTGAAGAGGAATGTACGAACCACACAGAAGTACTCCATTCCCGCTCATAATCCTCAATGAATCAAAAAGGAATTTTTATTATAATACAGAAATGAAATTCATGATTTCACATAGATTAATTTTGTGATATATAAGTAGCGCGTGTCTAATTCCCCGAAATGCTCGTTAATTTCAATTCAAGAATATGTATTTTTGACCCGGCAATAAGGAAAACTTGTTTTAAAACCTTGATATTTATGTCCCTTGATTGGATACACGGATGAAGGATCGCACTGCCTGAATGTTTTTAATCACTACACAAGCCTCGCTCGTGTGGAATTGTGGAAATGGATGTTTTTTTTATTTCTCATTATATAATTATATATATATATATATTCTTTTGAAATTTTCGCCAATCGGACACAAATATATAAAATAAAACTTGCAGGAGGTAGGAGAAAGAGATAAAGAATTTGTTCTTACGGAACGTTTCGGACCGGTTGGTCCTTCGTCAGCTTTAGAAGTAAGCAGTAATCTGCTATATATATATTAAATTCGTACTACAGCTAGGGTGGCTAGCCTGGAAGCTTGCGTATCTGTTTATATCTTCATTGTTATTATAAATATAAATAATATAAATATATTTATTGCTCCATCAAGTTTTGTACACAATATATAACATTAAACACATACTGGAGCTTTAGGTGATCCCCAAGGCATTTGCCTGTTGGTGGAGTCACCTTCAAAATATCATAGTAACACAAGCACAGGTTTTTTTTACTACGTATAACAAAATGTCTCCAGTTGGAAAAAGAAACTCTTTATAACAGAAAAATAATATGCATGAAAAAAGGAATAGAAATAAATACACAAAAGTACAAAACAGGATATTGATAGCAAACAATCTCTAAAATAGTTCCCTAATCATATTTCCGCTAGTAAATAGCCAGAATTTCACCTGATCTTGGAAAGTATTGATGCTACAACTGACTTGGATACTCTGTGGTAAGCTATTGAAAATTTTTGGCCCCAAATAAAGAGAGCATCTTTTGAAAAGGGTTATATTTGGTTTGGGCAAAACATATGAATCATTTTTCCGCAGATGGTATGAATGAGGCTTATCCAATACTTTAGGGTTATTTCCGCTACGAAGGTAGAATAGTCTTAGCACCTTGTATATGTATAAGTGCCTTAAAGGGAGTATCTGCAGTTTTTCGAATACTGGAAAAGAAGGTGAACAACGACTTACTCTGGCTATAGTACGAACTATTGCTTTTAGAGCTGTTTCTGCACGTTTGAATGTATTTTTAAAAGCACTGCCCCAGCTTATTATACCAAAATTTACCCTAGAATATACAAAGGCATAATATATTTTATACATAAAAGTTAAAGAACACTTATTTCGAATAAAATAGAGTTTAATTTTACAATTTTTCAAACTATTTGTGACATTTTTAATATGTTGCTCCCATTTTAGTTGTTCATCAATTGTTACACCTAGGTATTTGTATTCTTTAACTCGTTCCAGTGTAAAACAGTCACTGCAACTCGTATAAGTACACTTTGAAGAATGGTACACAACTTTAAAATCAATGGAGAAACGATTACAAATATTAAAACATATTACTTTTGTTTTATCACTTAATTTCAGTTTATTGGTTGCAAACCATTTGCTGATTCGATTTACATCATATTGCATGTTCTGCTGTACCTCCTCCCAGTTCGGACCAATATAAGTTAAAGCTAGTTCATCCATATTCCATCCATCAAATATCCATCCAGATATTCCATCAAAATGTGCAAGTGTTTGTGGATTCCCAGCCCAAAATTTCTTCCCTTACATCCCTTGTACGGACAGTTTATAGTCCATCCAACCCGGTAGCACTTCTTTTGCCTTTCAACACTTCCATCGTGTACTCTACTTATTGTTTTGCATTTCCGTTCACCCCTATTTTATACACTTTTCCTTATCGCTCAGTATCTTCCCTAATCTATTCCTGCTCACTTTGGAATGTTTCTAATTGTTTTCACGATCCTACTACCATCTCTAGCTCTCCTATATTCATTTTCCTCTCATTTATGATCATTTTATTCATCCTTCTCCTAACCCAGCTCTCAATAAACGACAATTTATAGGCATTCTTTTTTCCGAAATACCTAGACACCAGCCATAAAATGGAAGGGAACCAGTACAAGGTTTCTCGCAATTGATGAAGGCGATGGGACCAGAAGAGGGATGATTATTTCAATAATTTTAGCGTATGCTTTCAGTGACGTACCTCTTGTATGATCAGGTACTTTCCCTCGAAAAAAATCTTTACTACGTCACTAGTTTTATTTCAAGCAACTGTCGGGACATAATTATTTAATGCCGATTTCATGGCCAGAAAATTATTAATAGCTGCAAGGAGGTATAGGTGGCGCTGATTTCAGAAAGTGAAGATCTCTCAGTGACTGGAAAAGCTAACTTAATTAGGCGTGGCTAATTTTCCGGGATGTCCTCCGCGTCGATACATCTTCGTACGACAGTTTCGCCGGCGTTTCAGCAGGTTTCTTCAGGTATGAAGTGACTTCACTTCATATCTGAAGACGGCTGCTGAAACGCCAGCGAAACTGTCGTACGAAGATGTATCGACGCGGAGAACATCCGGGAAAATTAGCCACGCCTATTCCACCACTCCGCGGAAGCCTTCATCAATTAGCTAACTTGATTGTTCGACAGCTACTTTACCCTACAACTAGGAGCGAGTAGCAAACTAGTACTGCATCAATTATGATATCAACTACCTCAGTGAATATGATAGCGATCATGCTTGTTAGCCATAATGCTGGTTGTGTATCCCACGATAATGGAAAGCTATTATACTTGCTCGTATCCTCTAACGTATGCTGGGTATCATGTGAAATGGGCGTCAGAATTGCGTATTTGAGAAGATTCACCAAAATCCTGATTGAGTTTACTCGGAAGCGGATTTCCACTAGGAAGTGGAAGCCAATATGTCAGTCCTTGTGCAAATCTGTATCCGCTAACGGTCCATATAGCTTTTTCAATGCGGTCACTGAATCTCTCGTAATTTTACGCTGCTATATAAAAGAACGTGATCGATCGATCGATAGCCGGCTTTTATTGTCATTATTTAGTAAATTGAGGTTGAATATTTCACCATTCATTCGAGATGAAATGATTGAGCTAGTGGATGGTTTGTTGTGTACTTTGGCTGAATGTTAATGATAAGATGGGAGGAGCGATCCGGTTGGTGTGGTGCTAGAGTACTGACTTGCGATCCCAAGGTCCTGGACTTGAATCCCAGCGGTTGCGGAGAGTTTTCAGTGAAATTCTTGGAGCTGCACGGAGAGCTCTTCAAGAAGAGTACATTATCCATCGGATAGAACGTTAAACTGTGGTCCTTTGAGGAGTCTTTCGTTAAGGTGGCTGGATCGGTAATCGTGAGTCATTAAGTGCACATTTCAATAAATTTTGAAAGAAATATTTTGTAGAAAAAAATTCTTTGAACACATTTCACTTGAGTGCATCTGTTTCTACGGTGTAAATTATCATACATAAAATAATTTAAATAACACAAAATTATATTTTAAATATTTCGCCTTTTAAAGCATTGTTATGACTTGGATTTTCGGGGCGGGACTCGAAATTTAAGCGACAAACATACCTAAATGTTCATTTTTCACTCAGCATGATATCTTGATATTTATTAGCAACCATTATAATAATATGAAACGCATAATATTTCGTTCTGGAGAAAATCTGTTCATATGTAATCGAATTATTACGACACATATGTCATAAGCCATAAAGGCCACGTGTTAAAATAGCATTGATTTCAAATAAACCAAATCCGTAACATGCAGTTTTTTTCACTTTTATCTGTAGATATTACTAATAAGAATACGTATGCAAAATTTCACGCAAATCTGATCATAAAAAATCGCTCCAACCACCTTAAAAGAAGGCCGGGTTTCTGCCCATCCTTCCTCCGTTCCCCTTAAGGTGGTTCGGTGGTTTCACTCAACTTTCGAGAATCCGACGAAATTTGCTGGAAGCATTACTTATGTTCTCTTAAATCTACCTGATTTTTTTCAGATGTATTTACCGCAGATTACTTAAGATATTTGATCGAGAAGTGGACAAAAAATTACATGCGTTCTTATGGGAACACAAGGTACGAGTAGCTTAATTCATCAAAAAGAACCTTTTTCTAGTTAAGAATAAGAAAAACAAAAATAATAAAAATAAAGTATATCAAATGATTTTCTTACATTATTCTATTGATGATTTAAATTATTTTTGTTTTTCTTATTCTTAACAAGAAAACTTCCTTTTCGATGAATAATGCTAGTCGCACCTCGTGTTCCCATAAGAACCCATGTAATTTCATGCGAACTTCCACATTAAATATCCTAAGAAATCTGCGGTAAATAATTTTGAAAAAATTCAGGTAGATTTAGGAAAACATAATTAATGCTTCTAGCAAGTTTCGTCGAATTCCCTTAAGTTGAGTGAAACCACCGAACGTCCTTAATCCTCTCTCTACCAACCAACCTATCTTTCATGATGGGACAAATGACATAAGCTGTCGGTCGCTCCCCAAAAAATCACCCAACCATCACAGATGAAGAGGTGAAAATGCGTGCAAGTGCTGGAAGGAAAGTCGTAGGCAGTATGTGGAGCATATCATGGGGATGAATGTTTGTCTAAGGTAGCAAAATAATCAGTTTACGAACGTGCATTCCTTCTCACTTTATTGCATGGTAGCGAAACTTGCGTATGCCAAAATAATTTTTATAGTGGCTAGTGGCAGTGGGAATGTGGTAACTGACAATGAGAATTGATTGCCACAAAAGTAGGATTGATAGGGTTAAGAATAAGTGGGTGATGAAAAAATGTGCATTGATGCTCCGGTAATGGATGTGTATGAAAGAAGGGTGCTTCGTCGGTTTGGACATGTAAAGAGAATGGATGAGAGTCGAATATGGCAGAAGATATATAATAATGGAGTGAATGATTATTATGGTTTCTTTATTATTTCTCGAGCGAATATCTTTTGTTCGACTCGTAAATTACGATGCACAAACACCCATGTCAGCCACACACCCCTGAGGTGGCTTTCAGGGTATTTTGTAGAGGTAGATGTTCTGGGTGTTGTAAAACCCACCAAGGCGGGACCCCGTCACCACCGAGGCTGATCAAATGGTTTGAGAGAAAGGGTTAGACCTTGAAAGATATGCTGAATGTGGTGGAAATAGGGCAATATGGAAGAAAATTACTAGAATAGAGCCAGTTTTATTGGCCAAAATCCGAATTTAAACTCCTTTGAGTGTGGGTACCTCGTAAGGGAACGGAATGATCCGTATGTATGTATCTTTCATTTGATGTGATATTGACTTTGGCTGTCGCCTGATATCTGGAGATAAAGAGATCTGGAGCCCTTAAAGATTTTAGTCTTAGCGCGAAAGTTATCGCGTATAGAGAATGGCCAGTGTCTGCAGTGAATGCACTCTGGTAATCTTAAAAGAGTATAAAATCGCTATAGAAAGGCTCTCTATATATATATATCTATCTCACGCTATCTCGTAAATTGTATCAGAAATGCTAATCCCAATAGAATTGCTCATTCCAAAGCAAGGCTAATAATGTTCCAATCGAGAGGTAAAAGTTTACAGTCGATTTGCCCTCTTTGGCCAAGAAATATTTTAATACATCAATCCTTTATTTGCCAATAATTACCGTTGTTCATCTAAATGATTAACCTAAGACGCTAGTTTAGGCACTAGAATGACATGAAGATCACTTTTGTTTATGAGCATGGAGACCCATTGACCGACCTAATAATTTCCTCTAAAAGCTTGCCCAGCTGGGGCTTATGTAATAACAAATCAGTTCCAGAACGATTGCATTCAAATTTAGTCTTCATAAATGTTGATGCTTTTATGGGCATGAAATACTCGCCGCCAGGATTCTTTTCAATACTTTACTTAGGTAAGTTTTCGCCATGCCGTAGAAATATTGCGCTTGAATACTTAACACCATTTCCAACGTGAAGAGCGTGTATTTGAGGAATGATCTTGACTTCCAACGAAACGTGATTAGCGATTACGTAACGAGATTTTAAAAAAACACTGAAATAAATCAGCGAAACCTGTCGATGGAAACTAAGTTCGTCCGATTGCCGCGTTATGGCGCTCATAAATGCCCGCTTAATTGCTTCTTGCACAGCCACTTTGCGAATACTTTTTGCGATGACGGCGCCATTCATTGGACCCCGGCCGTTTTTTTTATTAATTTTTAAAAATTTAACGGTTAGATTGCTTCCCCACGGTCAAGTCCACAGGGATTCTTAATACCGCACTTAAGTGCCGCACATCTCTATACTTTCTTTGTGAGACCACACACTGTTATCGATAGCACTCAGATATTTTATGATCCGCAATGCCCTCCTCACTCGAAACCGTCCATACAAGACTTCACAGATGAGGCACTGTTTTTTGAGCTGCCAGAAGCACATCCGTGGTATTTTGGATGTAAATAATTTTTTTCTCTCATGACCAGTGGCGTTGCCGACTCTCGAGGATGTTGAAACTTGCGTAAACATTTTCGGTTAGCACATAGAAATCCTCGCCATGATTTTCTGATTAAAAGTTATCCTGAATGACTCTTTTAAGTCCAATTTGAAGCAAAATTCATTTATTATTTCCTTATTTTCCAACTGCTCTGGTGTTCCAACATCTCTCCGTTATTACTAGCTCCATTTAAGCTGTTTTCTAGTGTCATTTCATGTTTAATTGTTTCCTTGGAATCCGAAAGTCGGTGCAAATCATACTTTAATCCCACTAAACTAGTCCACGATGGAATACTCGCGCGGAGGATTTAGGTGTTATGTTAGTTTAGATTTGGTTTTTAATACAGATAGGATCACATTTTGCTATTATCTCCTTTATATTGGCCTCTGGTTGATGTAGATTGATGGACGTTGGACGAATGCTGTTTTGATTATTCTCTCTTGACTGTGATGAGCTGCGAGCAATTGTCAGTTTATGATCCGAGAGGGCGTACTGTACGCTGACCTTGAGAGTGAATAGCACGCCAGCGAACCACATTCTTGCCACTTTTGCATTGTTCTCTTCCATAATGCATCTTATTTTCTTAGACTTTTTTCCTCTCTCTCATCTTTCCTCCTCTACGCGCTGCATCCACTTTGTATTGCTTGAGTCGTCACGTGGGCGTTTGGTGCGATGTGTTCGAGGACCCGGTTTTGATTGAGCAATTGTGAATGTGAAATATTTCTTGAAGGAATAAAAGCTTACAGTCAACTCTGGGGTTAATGTACCATACCGGAGAATATATGGGCTTACTATAGGTCTCAATTTGGCCGGGACCGTCCCGGTTTGAAGAATCTGTCCCGGTGTCCCGCCCGGTTGGCAAATTTATCCCGGCAAACTCTTACATGTCCCAGAATGTCTCCATTTAGGTGGTTTAGGTCCACTGTTCACGGCGCATTGACATTAAAATGGCTAGAAAAATGTGTAAGTTGAAAACATTCTGTCATATTGTATCACGCATCCTCGAAAGCTTTCCCGGTGGACCAAGAGGAATTTGAGCTTGGAGGGGGCCAAGATGGGTTCTGCTACCTCACTAGTAATGAGATTCGAACTCGGTACTCCATAGTTAAGTGTCAGAATAATCCGCATCAGCTGCAATTAATCATTTTGTTTTGCAATTGCAATCAAAAAATAAAATTGCGGTTTACCATTTGCTTAATTTTTATAAACAACAAAAGATTTTGTCCCGGTTTTAGTCTCTTCAAAGTTTGATATGCCCAGTTTTGGATATTATGATATGATAACCCTGCGAATAGGGAACTTCTATTTTCCGTGGTCCCTGAATTGAGATATAGGCGGTAGATCGTTTGTTGCAGCAAGGGGCGGCTCAGGGCACGACCGCCCCGGGCGCTGTCTTAGGGGAGGAAGGCAACAAAATTAGGGTGTAACGACAATGATACTAGAAAATTTATATTTATTTTTATGAAGTATATAAAATAAAGATTTTCCTAAAAAAAAGTGGTGCAAAGGCGATCATATGCATTTTCTGAATATCAATTGGTTACTAATCTTTGCTTCCACACAAACCTCATGTAACCATGTTTTTCAAGACTGAAATATTATCCAGTCGCATATTGGCTCCACATAATTCCAGAAAAATCACATGGCACGTCATCGTTATGTCCTATGGGCTCGCTATCTTGATCTTCGTCGTCCGCTTTTTTATTTTAATTTTAGTTCTTTCGTTAGTTAGTTTTCTACTTTTTTCGGATGACAGATGACGGACGTATTGCTTCCTCTCTCTTCCCATTTTTCTACCGCGGGTATTCTTTTTCCGGAAAGAGAATTATTTCACAGAAAGATGGCAAACATTTTTTGTTTGATGATGGTTTTTACCGCTTGTCAACAGGCCTTCAATTGGTGTAAAGAAAGGCACTGATCGAATCGGAAGATAGCCAGGATAGGTGGAAGGAATACGTGGACGAGCTAAGCGACAAAGGTCTACGAACTTAAATATAGAAAAGGATGACCTCGGACATTCAGGAGATGGATAGAGAAGGCATTGCTAGAGATAGAAGGAGGAAAATCTGTGGGAGTAGTCGGAGTTACCGTAATATTTAGGAAATAATGGCAAAATTTTTTCGAGATAATTCTTACGATCTAAGAGGAGAGAATATGGCCGGAGAACTTTGTGAAAGCATATTTAATCCCTATCCCGAAAATGTGGGAAGCCTTAGAATGCGAAGACTATAGAACTATTAGTTTAATTTTATACGCTGTACTTAGAATCATTAAGAGAAAGTTGGAGCTATTATCGAACAAGTACTTGACGACCAGGTCGGATTTAGCTCTGGGAAGGCGACCCAGCATGTGATTACGTTGATGGGAACATTTATTGAAAGAGACCTAAGGCGTAATCAAGACGTTTTTTTCTTGTTTCATCGATTTGAAAAAGACGTTATACTGAACGATAGGCGAAAAACTAATGAATGTATCGATGGAAATAGGAGTAGATTGGAGAAATTGAAGACTCAAAATAAATTTGTATGCAGCCCAGACAGCAGGAATGAGGGTAGCTCAGGATCAGGGTGGAGAATCAGGTTGGGCAGTTATAGATTGGGGGTTAGACAAGGTTGTTCGTTTTCGCCTTTGGTTATAAGTTTATGCTGAGGGAATGGCGACAGAGGCTCGCGGACGGTGGCGGATACAGAAAAAACCCAAGGGGGGGGGGGGGGCGCAAGTTATCGCGACGATTGTAGACTGACTGCCTGGCAGCGACTCTGCTTCCCTTATATATGTAGATCGGTTGTTTCGAGAACATTCGGTGCCAGAATGTTCGCTTCCAGACTTTTAAGGAGTGTGAACAAATACAAACAGTAGAATATTCGCGACTTTTTTCGAACAAATGCCAGACAGAACAACGAATCGAGATCACTAGAATGGCCGCGACTTTTCTCGTAGGTTAGCTATCTATGTGCCGGACAGAAACGTATAAAATACGATGACGCGGACGCGCGCGCGTGCTACATAAGAAAGTACAACTACTCGATAACTCGACTCAGAGTCGACTGACGAAAGACACGAACGAATAGTGTGCGGGGTGACTGGCGGGGGCGGCGCGGGCGGCAATGCGTGCGGCCCCGCAAGGGGGGGGGGGAGCGCGCGCCCCCCATATGTATCCGCCACTGCTCGCGGAGAGCTGGATTTAGGAATGAAGTAGAAGGAGAGTTGATAAATTCGATTAGATTCGCTGACGACCAGGTATTGGTTAGTCGATCATTGAAGGACTAGCAAGACTACGTAGACATGAAAATGTTTGAGGATACCGTGATAGCCTCGTATTAACCTTTTACGGAGCCTCCCGCAAGTGCACAAAAAAAATCCACAGGGGAGGAGGTAGCTTAACTGGCTAAAGCACTCGGCGCGAAATCGAGGTATCCCGGTTCGAATCCCGGCCAAGGCGAATGACATTTCCTCTGTGGAATATCGTAGTAGACATGCACTAGAAAATCAGCGCGGAAAATTTGGAATGAAGATAAGTCATCAGAAAACATAATAATAAGAATTTCTAAGGAAAATAAAGCGATAAATATAAAATCAGGAGGGTACAAACTGCAGAAGGTATAGAGCACTTAAATTACTTGGCAGTACGGTGGAGAAAAAGGGGCATAGTATTAGAGAGATTGGAGGGAAAATAGCCTTAGAATATGAGACGATGGATAATAGGAGAGAATTAGTGATGGGGATTTTGCGTAAAAGTGTAAAGAAAAAACTGGCGAAGGGAGAAATGGGGTGTTACGTAATATGGAGTAGAAACCTTCGATGAGGAAATTATGGGAGTGAGTTCGAGATGTTAGTTTGGAAGTGCTCGGCGTAGTGGGTGAGGAGTGAAAACTGGTGGAGGAGATAACATGTAGATGGAGGCGGAGTAGGTGGTTGAAACGGACAATTTAGGGCGAAGAGATTCTAAAGGCCGAAATGGAGGGATGTTGGGTAAGCTGGGAATGGAAAGAAAGGGAATAGACTTGTACGGGATAAGGAGAGTTTGGATGATACCGAGCTGAAGAGTGAAAAAGGTAAGTAGTCAAGTGCCTGCGGTAAAAGATTAATGTATTTTCTCCTACTTCAATCTAAACCCACCTCATATCGCAGGTGAATTGCTGCACATGCAGTTCAGTTGCCTCATATTTGACAGTTAACATTCATAAGAATTTGCGATCCAACGCTGTTCATTAATACGGAATTTTTATTCCACGTAGTTGTTGTAAACATGTTGTTAAACATAATCTTCTAAAATATCCCGAAATTTCCTGCTCTGGGAAGGGACAACTCCTGGAATCAACTCTTTTATGGCCAATTCGTACCAATTTTAACTATTTTATGGGTTTGCAAGAAAGTTTTTATAAGTTGGCAAGTGAGATGTCTGAGGCGGAGAGGGAAAGAAGAGAAGGAGATGGTGCTGGGGATGGTAGCAGGGTCGGGTGGAGGGGCACTGTTGCCTCCTGAAATGGGGCGGGGGGGGCCTTGGATCCGGCGCAGGAGACTGGCGATGACGCCCGGAGAAGGACTCCACGCGGCCAGCGCGTGCTATTCTACCTCTCCTTACCCCCACTTCCTCCCCCTGACCCCGCACTCCTCACCTCTCGTCCCGCCCTCCTGGTTCTTCTTGCTACGTCTCCTCTTTTGCCGTGAGGGTCAAAAAGAACTCATAAAAAGCGTTGATGATGATGATGAGTGAATTCATGTCGTCGTTTGTTACGTATGAAGCATTATAAGATGAAAGATACACGTAAAGGAAACCAAAATAATGATTCTTGGAAGGAATTAAAACGACAGAAAAATCATTGGACTTGCCCTGCAAAACTGGCGCAGGTGGAAGCATTTTGTTATCTGGGAAGTACTGACGCAAATTAGCGCCCCAAATGTTTTGTATGTGTTTCGGCCAAGCTAGGTTTGAAATTGCGGTGATTCTCAGGTATTTGATATATCCGACACCTTGATATTTACTCCTCCCACATTATAGGTATGGCGTTGTTTTGACTTCTTTCTCAAGAATTGTCTTGCAGTTCATTTACATATTGTAGTGAAAAAAAATACGTATTTTCATTACCATTAATTAAGTACAATATATACATACCTACTTATTAATACAGATGTTCCGTAGGACCCGAAACGGAAACTCATGAAATCCGTAATAGCGTAGACTCTCATTTTACTTGTAGGTATATCTACCTCTACCAAATGAGAAGAAATTGTTACATTCCTGGCTAGACTGTGAACTTTTTACTGCCGGTAAACTATATTGGTAGTGTTTACAAATATTGCTGAGGATATTTTTGTGTATGTTTTCCATTTTTAATAATTAAAAACCGATGTATTAATTTATGCTATCTATGCTATTTATGCACTTATGCTAGGAATATCATCTGGGATCAAACGGTGAAAAATAATACCTTTAAATTCCCTTTCCACGGGATATAATTAATTATAATGAACCAATGTATCTTCTTCTTCTTCCTTGGGTGCTAAAACCATCCATGGGTTTGGGCCCCTTAAACATTTACCGCTCATCTTCTTCTATCTTTCGCACGCTCACTCCAGTTATTACCACTCATTCTTCATAAATCCACTCTGACATCGTAAATCCGCTATGATATCGTCTGTCCATCTTTTCCTAAGTCTATCTCCTGGCCTATTTCTATCTGGTATCCATTCATGAATTTTCTTTGTCAATCTTGTCTCTTCCATGCATGGTATGTTACCTAACCATAGGATTCTTTGTGACTTTATGAAGCGGATTGTGATTTCTTCCTGTAATAATTTTTCCTTTATCAATTCCTTGAATAACAATGAATCAATCTCATTCATGAAAACTTTCCGACCGGTGTTTCTGCCCGTGGTAGTTATTGCACATTCACCGAAGGCTTAAAGATGGTATGGAGAGATATTTTTAAGGTAGCGAGAAGAAATGGTGACCCTGAACCACAAAATTTGGTTCTGTTCTACCTATGCACCAATGATTTGCGTTTGGCAGGGAGAAAACATTGCTTTTCTACAATCTTCCGTAGTAAATCATGCACGCAAGCCGATTCCCTGTGTTGTCCGCGAAGTGGTGAACTTGGTCACGCGACCGTCCTCCGTGTCGTTTGTGGACTTAGCAACATCCTCTCGCTCCTATCTGGATTTGGAGTCGGCACCGAAAAATTACAGGGAAGAAAAAAAACGCGTCGCTCTCGCAATGCCGAGGAGGTTCTCGAGAAATGATGCTAATGAAACTAAAAATAGTCATTCATCGAATTTTTTCTCTTTCTACGAACGCCGAACTTCTTTACATTCATCTTGTAGGAGACAACTATTGCCAGCGTTATTTGTAGTGAGAAGGTGCCAGCTGGGCAGACGGCTTCATCCATTAACAGCTTTAATTGGCAGTAAATCACTTCACGCTGCCATTTAGATCTTTCGATTTCATTGGAAACTGTTTTGTTAATCGATTTGTTATGGTTTCACTAGAATACAAACTACATATTGAACAATCATCCAGAATCATTCAATATTCTCCCAGAATTAGTTCAAGTCTTACCAATATATGTTGGTCATTATGATATATAGTGTTTTACTAGGAGTATATTTACCTGTCGCAAATTAGTTCTTCCCGTCATATCATTAAAAATATAATGGTTAAGTCCGTTTTAGAGAAGATGAGGTTGTGTAAGCGGGGAAGGGGAAGAATGAGAAAAGGTTTATGGACGGGATGAAGAGTGGTAGGACCTAGCTGGAATGAAGAAAGAAATTCTGTGAGGAGATAGAGATCTGCTCCTGTAAAAGTCTAGATGGATTTTACTTTATTCCATTTTAATCTACATTTAACCGAAATACTAAACTCTATGACACTACTGTTTCTCATGTCTTTTGATGTAAGGTTCCCGAAATATTTTTAGGACTCAAGTCTGGAATGTTTTTGTGGAACTTTCGATTTTTCGTGGCAGTTGTCAAACAAAACCATTTTTCCGACCAAATTTTAAGCTTGACGATGTGTGTGTTTGACAACTTGACAGTAAGATGAGTTTTTATGAGTGAGAGTGTGTTCTTCCTAGACATATGTTGGCTATCTCAAATAGGCGTGCGTATGGGGGAATCCTCTTAAACAATGAGCTTTCCACCCGCAAGTAATTTTTGCTGCACTCTCATGCTATACGACCTTATCTTAGCAGTCCTAAAATGTAACCCACGGTTAACTAAATATATGTTTCAAAATTATTTGCCTGACTAGAGATTTGCTATTTAGTCATGGTTTGAAAGAAAAGTATTAAAAAAATAATTTTTCTGAAATCACAAATTTTCCAAATATTTTTATGTTAATTCCTGAAAGCAACCAATCATGCGTGTACGCTCTTCTCACCTAAAGAAAGCCAGCTGTTGCATCAAAGTTGCTTTGTTCTTATCACAGAATCCACATTTGCGAGATATAAGTATTATATCGAGAATTTGGAAAGCACTGTTGCTATGGTAAGGGTAGTGACAGGCTATAAATGTTGGAATGATGAGACATTAGGTGACGCCCGCACTAGGCAAGAGACAATCATGGTGCTTCATATTGCTGTTAAGATCGATATGCTTCATGTTTCTTAAAATAGCAGAGCAAATATTTCTGGCAATTTTAGTCATAATTTAAATTTGTTTTAGTGCCGTGGAAAATGAGTAATGCATATATAATAGCAGGTAGATATTAGTTTAGTACATATAAACAATACAATAAATACATCTTCGCTAATCTGCGTTTTATCTTATTAGAAACATGGGGAAGAAAATATGGGTCGATTACAAATGCATTCGGAACCCTGTTTAAACTTAATTAATAAAAAGGATCCCATTACAAATTGCATGATAGGTACATGGTCATTTACGTAGAATTTTCAGTATCAGGCATCATGTTAAAGAAAATTTATTTTAGCCAGCATTTACATTTTACAATAATCTGTCTATATCCATTCCCTTAAACGAACGATATGGTACACTCAATTGCCTGTCGACATCACCCAGTAGCGGATACAGAAAAAGCTCAAGGGGGGGGGGGGGGGCGCAAGTTATCGCGATGATTGTAGCTTTCAAACTGACTGCCTGGCAGCGACTCTGCTTCCTTTATGTTTGTAGCTCGGTTGTTTCGAAAACATTAGGTGCCAGAATGTTCGCTTCCAGACTTTTAAGGAGTTTGAACAAATACAAACAGTAGAATATTCGCGACTTTTCTCGAACAAATGCCAGACAGAATAACGTATCGAGATCACTAGAATAGCCGCGACTTTTCTCGTAGGTTAGCTATCTATGTGCCAGACAGAAACGTATAAAATACGATGACGCGCGCGCGTGCTATTTAAGAAAGTACAACTACTCGATAACTTGACTGAGTTGACTGACGAAAGTTACGAACGAATAGCGTGCGGGCTGACTGGCGGGGGCGGCGCGGGCGGCAAGGCGATCGGCCCCGTAAGGGGGGGGGCGCGCGCCCCCCATATGTATCCGCCACTGACATCACCTATTAATTGTGATAAAAGTGTTCTCTATTAGTTTGCACATACAAGCTTAAACTATTAAATTTATACCGGCTAAAAACCCGGGAAAGTTTAAAACTCACTTACTTATTCTACTACATAGGTATGTAGCCTATTCTTTGCATAATATCGGCTTTTATTCGTTAACACATGGCCCTGTGATCTCGTGTGATCTTTAACTTTTCAAATCAACGGGTTTAATTGACAAACATACAATTTAGGCAGTATATAATTAGCGCGGCAGCCGAGAAAGGCCTCTATCCACAGAGAAGAATGCACCCGAACCAAATTTGTGCCAACAATTGTTTAAGTTACTCTATGGAAATAATTATTTGTCTAATGTTACTTCATTGCTATCAACATAACATAAATATATAACTGAATACGGAGGAACGTCAGGTTTTTTAAATCATTAAAGAACTGTATTCGTCGCTGCCCTATCATCGGGCGTCGGTGGTGTAATGGTCAGCATAGTTGCCTTCCAAGCAGTTGATCCGGGTTCGATTCCCGGCCGACGCACTTTTTTTGTCGTTTTTTTCTTTGGTGAAAATTCTCTAATTGGCATCTAATTTCTGAAAAATTTAGTAATCCTGTCTTTCTTACTTTTTTTCGTGATTATTTTTAAAAATCATTCATATTTCTCCGAACGACCGGTTTGAAAATTAGCTGTATGTTACTTTTCGCAGGTCCTTTTTTGTAGTGTGCAGTTAAGTATTTTTATTCGGTATGAGCATTGATGCAGATCCGGTTTTGTCAGACTATTCAGTTTAACCAGGCATAATGAAAATGGTTCTTAAGGTTCTCGATACATATTTTTATAAATTATATCTTATAGGAAAAGAAGTGCATATTTGTCCCGGTTTCACTAGGCAGGGTCTATTTCACCCGTAGAAAAAATAAAAAAATTAAATTATGTGGTTAAAACAATGTATTTCTTCGTTCCCCCTGCTAGATCACGTGCCACGCACTGGAAGTGGATTTTACAGTAATTCATAGATGTAGATCCTTATGTGCCAGCATTTGCCAAAAGCGACGGTTTCTAGGGATGGAATTGCCTGTGAAGTCCTCGAAGCTTCTCTGTTGATGCTTTTATTTGAAATTCATGGCACTTCTCTATGAAATATATGTGTGGCCAATGGCTACGATTATCTACGTGGCTAAGATTGAAAATAATTATTAAAAAATGTATAGAGTGAGTTGATTACTTTTCTGATAGCACTGTTGTTTGTACTTGCGTAGACAGCATGAAGCGGTTGTAGATATATATGTTACAAAACTGCCTAAATGTTTGAATATTATGGTTTTGAAAATTATAGAAGACGAGCAATTGGGTTTGGTTATCTGGCTTAAGTAGGCAAATGACGTAATTCGTCGAGGAAAACGAAACATTGGACCTCGGGAGAAAGTACCTAAGTGTTTGTATCATAGAGTCGTTTAAAAAAAGTTTATACTCTTGGTATCTGCACTCTGCCCAAAACCCATGTGGTGTTTTTTTTTGCTCCACGGTCTCGGAAGTGCTACTTCCTGGTACCACTTGGTTCTCAGAAGCGTAGTGAGGTGTCGGGGAGGTACGGGCATCTCCCCTTGGAACGGATGAAAGAAATGGGAGAATATAAGAGGACACTCGGGGCTTGTGGGCGAGGTTAGTTCTGGGCGGACAAACAAAGGATGTCATTCTGAGTATGAAGGATGGCAGGGGGAGTTGTGACTAGAGCTGGACGGTATTTCAATATTTTGGTTTCCAGTAAAGTGTTTCAATGTGAAGTTTCAATATCGGCATGTGGAAATTTCAATATCCAATATCGGGTATTGGATATTCGACCAATGCTTAGGAGGAGAGTGCCCAAATCCGGACCCCCATTATGTTTTTGAATTTTTAAAAATTCACTTTTATCCAGATCAAACTAAAACACCCGTATTGTATTATTTGTTCAGTTACCTCTACATTATAAATCTTTGAGAATAAAATACCATAACTCTTTTGATCTAAAATCAATTGAACTAACATCACACTTGGCCGATTTTGAAAAAAAAAGTTGCCTAAATTGGACCCCATGTAAAAAAGCATAATAACTCCTATCAAAAGTTGAAAAAGGGATTAAATTCGAGGAAAAATGTTACAACTTCAAACTAAATTTTTTAATACTTCAAAGCAGGATATTATTTAGTAGGATAAAGATTAATTACAATCCATTTAACAAATTATTTACATCGGCTGGCGGAAAAAGTGGCAAATATATGCGTTATTGTCCATGGGCGTATTTACGGGGGGGGGGGGGGACGAACGGGACCGGACCCTCCGCAGAAGCAAGTTTGTTAAGGGTACCAACATTAATATAAAAAAATAACTAAATGCCTTTAAATATTTACATAAAAAACGGCTATAAAATGCAGTTTTGTTATTATAATTTTCAAACTTTCCGGGATAGGGTCCTCAATTTGGTTGGTCTCAGACCCACGGCACTCGCCTATGAAAAATATTCCAGACACCCCCCAGAGCCAAATTCTAGATACGCCACTGTTATTGTCAGCCCCTGCACATTCTGCATGGACCCATGCTGAACACATTATGCACATGACCCAAGCCTCACACACAGTGACATCAGAAAAATTCCCATCACAAAACATACATCAAGTACCATCGCCTTTGAGAGGAGTAACTCATGGAGGAAGCAATTTATTAATTGTAGACAAACGTTTCAAAATACCACACAATAAAAATAAAAATTACACCACCCGGGTTTCAACGATTCATCCTCATCATCACTAAAGTTTCTGAAGATTGAGTTTTATTTATTCTGGAGGAAGCTCTAGTTCTTAGGAACCAGAGGACAGGCTTGCCTGATCTTCGCTGCTGGATACTACTACTTATTTTTTTAAATCTGAATTGCTTTTTCACTAGCTCATGTCCTTTCTTAACTTCTGAATGTTCTAGTGCAGGTACTGATCCACGATCCCGGCCACGGTTATATCCGTGTCCACAACCACGATTACGTGCTTGCTGTTCAGCGTTTTTAGCTTGTTTGGCTTCCGCCGATTGGGGTTTGTAAGGTGAAGAAGTAATGATTGTAGAGCTGCAGGCCTTTTGTGCCCTATTCTAGGTCCTCCTATGAACTTTTGGAATGGTGCTGATTTCAAACGGGCCGATTTTAGATGTGATCTTTAGGATCTTTAAATAGTTGCAGTGGTTATGACTTGCTAGAAGTTGCAGAGTTGTTCTGCGGCGGGGTCACTTTCATAATAAGACCCTTGAGTTGTTTACCAGATTTTGATGGCAGCGGATAGTTCTTAACTACTGAAGATGTTGATAGTTCTCTCGGGTCTAACTCTGGGTCAAACAAAGTACAATAACTTGTGGTTAGTGCTCATCACATTGCTTTTTGTTGGCCTCTTCAATTTATTCTGCATCTGAAAACGTTTTGTTCAGTTTCAAAAATGCCAGTTTCTTAAACCCGTTGATTGCTATTTGAGCAGTTTGAAATCTGATAAAGCCTTTGCCGAACAGCTCCATTACACCAAAAGCAGTGAGAGCACGTTCATTATTGCTTAACCACTGCCTGATTTCCTCGCTGGAGTAGAGTTTGAGAGGACCCATGCAAGTTTTGTCTGATGGTTATCGCTTGTGGGCGGAGCGACAGGGCAGCGAAAGAATAATTGTAACATTGTTTGCTTTTGCTGCGTCAATCAAATCAATATTCTGTGTATGGCTGTAGTGTCATTCCAAGAGTAACGGCACAGGTCTATTTTGCAGGAATGACATACTCGATGAAGTGTCGAAACCACTGTGTTAAAGAGTTGGTTTAGATCCAACCTGAAGGGTGCGCTGAAAAAATTGTTCCTGGTGGAGCCCCTTTTTTTTGCTGTTCGCTCATATTTTCTCTCGGAAATATGGCCAAGGGCTATCTATGAACCACTTGCTTTCATATTAACAACAATTGTAATAAGTGACCCACGTTCTCCAGACGTTGAGGCGGCTACCCGTTTTTTTACCACGGAGACCGATTATTCGAATATATAGTTCGAAGGGCTTACCTGTCAATATTGACAAACAATTAGAAAGAGCTGGAACACTAAAATAACTTTTTCTGTAAGGTAAACATGTAATGGCCGATTGGCAATCAAACAGGGATGATGGTGACGCGCGTGCTGTTAATGAGCGGCAGAAGCCTAACCTACTATTAACACTTGATCCCGCTAGAGTTAAGACGAATACGCTGCTAGGAGACCGGGGGTCCGCTTTATGGGGGAGTCCGGTATTGGGCACTCTCCTCTTTCAATTCATAAATATTGAATCCCTTCTTTCAATATTAAAAATTGAAAATCGATTTTGTAATGTGCCACTGTATATACCATTGAAAACTGCTTTTCAGTATCGAAAATTGGCGTGTGCACTTTAATTGTTTTTCTAACTCTTCATTTGGATTGTACGCCGGAGTAACGAGTACATTACTTCCCTCGTGTGGATACCTTTCGACTATGTAGTCGCAAGAGGTGGACTGGCTAAAAAAATCAATGTAACAACTGTTATCGCTGAGAGAAAGCACAGAGTTAAGCATTTTAGTATTCTGTGCGGCCAATGAGGGCATTATATCGTGTTCATGTGTGATTTCCTAGTTAGTGTCAGGTGTAATTTGTTTTCTTTACGATTTATGTAACCATTCATTACCAAAACACATACTTAGAGCAGCCACAGTTATCTTGTATCATAGTGCTATTAGACTATTGAATCATAGAAAATTACTGAAGAGATAATGAACTATTTCAGTATTGATATTTATATTTAAAACCATTATTTCAACCCTCCAGTGTTGAAGTGTTGCTTTCAGTGACAAATATTGAAAATTGACACACTGTGTATAATAAGTAGTAATATTTATATTTTATTTCATAATATTTACATTTATTTCATTTCACTACATTTATAAGTCTCTGATACTGTCGTGTAACTTCATATACATTTATAAAAAACGTTAACAATCATGAATGTTATATAATAATTATTGTTTTAGCTTTTGTCTAGCAGTTTATTCTCTAATTTGTTTACATAATGTGGTATTTTATACAGTTAATTACTTTGTGTCACATAAAAAATACCGTAGTAAGAGGTTACAATGGAATATTAAAAAGGAAATTCACCCAAAAATATCCAATCCCCGATATCGTTATTATCATCACACCTAATAACTCCTGGTTACCAACCAATAACGACTAGGTATTGCTATAGATTTGAATACTACCCAGTTCAACGAACGGGTATCTCTCCTCGAAACGAAGGAAAGAAATGGGAGAAAAAAAGAGGACACACTCGGCTTGTGAGCGAGGTTAGTTCTGGGCGGAAAAACAAAGGATGTCATTGAAGGAGTATGAAGGAAGGCGGGGGAAAGGAGTTCCAAAGTACTGGAGAGCAGAACTTATGTATGGGTTGGGTTGGGATGGTTTATTGGTCTGAACGAAGGACGCAAATGAGGACGAAGCGATGAAGAGCGGAGCTGGGACTAAAGTTGTTGTCATCATACTCTAGGGCAGGGGTCTCCAGAGTACGGCCCGCGGGCCACATCTGGCCCGCAAGATGGTTTTATCCGGCCCGCAGAAGAATTATGAGGAAATGCGCCGTATAATTTTTGCATGGATTGTCTCTACTAGTAAGTCATTAGCGTTTCAAAACTTAAATCTCAGTTTGATAAGATTTTAAAGCACAAACAATGTAACGTCATTCATATTATTAGTTTTGTGATGAAAATATGTGAATTTTCTGGTAATGTTCGTCATCATCAGTATACGATAACTTAATGCCACATGCTCTGTAATTAGTTAATAAAATTTTCTGATTTCGGTAAAACTCATATAGAGTGCTATTATTTTTTTACTACTTCGTGCTGAAAAGTGTTCAAGTACCCATTGTAGCTCTCTTTACGATAAGCTTGAATATCCCTGCAACAGGAAGACGGAGTTCGGGGGCTGGGGGAGGGGAGATTGGAACGGGGGAAGGAGGTTGTCCGTAGGAGTTGCGTTATCTCCATCTTTCTGCTGCTGAGGTTTCCTGGAGGTGGAGAAAGAAAGATAATATTTACCCGCGAATCGAGTGCCACATGCTGCAGACCGATGAAAGAGCGCTGTACTCCACTCCCGGGTGCGCTGACTCGATCTTATCTGCATCCTGATTCCCCTTCTATCCTGGTGTACCATCAGCTTCATCCTTCATCACCACTTTGGAAAAAATGCGTGTACTTCGTGGTTAGGTCATGATTGGTTCTACTCCTGCTTTCAACTGTTTTGATCCCGTATCGCAGTGAGAAATATTTTTATCATGCATATCATGCATCATCATGAGGGGTGTCGCAGGGGCAATTCCTTGAAATGAACATGTTATATCAATGGGATATTACTTTTATCGATAAGAAACTTGTATTGTTTGCAATTTGAATCCATATTTGTGAAGTAGGTACCTATACAGTGCGTAAGAAATATGCTACTATTTCTAGATATCATCAATAACATTCGTATATGGAGATGCTACGAGGGAAATTATTAGCTAAGTTAGAATAGGAATAGAAAGGCATACATTCCGGTTGTTATCCACTAATAGGAATAAAGATATTACAAACCTATCCTTTAATCCTCGAATGTTATACTTAGTTTAACACCAGCCGTAATGAGATTTGCTTCGCAAAGGGTTTCCATGACAAACAGAAAATGATTGAACTAAAATTGCACGCGAAAGGTGTAGCCGTAATATAGCTGACAATGTGTCAGTGGCACCTATCCAAATGAATGGGTCAACTTCTTAAAGCTATTTATCACACACCAGCCTTTTAGAATTGCCTATATGTGAGTGCAATGGCATAGTGTACCATAACATAATAATATCGTGTCTGTAACGTATAATGAGTGACACGCTCAATTATAATTCGAGTCCAATTATCGCCTCGGAATATGCGTTGTGTTCGCTCTGGTGATCGCAGCTCCTACAAACCTTGTTAATAAGCAAGGTCTCTTCGAAATACCAGAAGGCTCGCGGGAAACTTACTACATCTAGCAGCAATTACTTGTGTATATTGCCTTGACCAAGTGGCTCAATTTTTGTGCAGCACAATTTTTATTGCGCGGCTCCGTTTAGCATGCGACCAGTGGCAACGGAGTGTTTACTGCCGCATGCTACATGTCATCATGTAGCGACTCCATGGAATTGCGTCTCAAGGAATGATTGCTTAAGGAGGGCTTAATTTATCTTCCATAATTCCAGGCACACACTTCTTATGATAACACAGTAGTTACAGTTTTCATCATGGAATAGTGCTACCGTATCGGCCTCTAATAGATATAATGCAAACACATCCTCTCATCCCGAGAGCAGCACTGTCTTGATGAGATTACCTAACCTTACAAGGTCGTTTACAAGGCCTTATGTTGGAAGAGTTAAACTGGCGATAGACTAGCATACACTAAACTCGCATACACTAAACACCAGGAAGGGTTTTAATACCCCTTGAATATATGATCTCATTATTTTACCCATTCCAGTTTAAAGGGTTGACAGTCAAGTTCAGCTTGTTCTGTCGTGCTAACAGAAAATGGGCCATTGGTTGGAACCTTGAAACTTGCTTGATCCACGAGTCATACCGTCAGAAAAGCTCACATGTGGTACTTGAATTGCATTACTGATTCTTACGTAAAATGTGGCCAGTACTACATAAATCATTTCGAATGTTTCGAATGTAATTATAATTATTGACATCGTTTGCAGAGAGGCTCTTGATTCAAATGCAAAGCCCTGTGGTGAATTTTTGGAACTCATGTTGGCCATATCTGATCTTTTACCAGAATATTCTGAATTTACCCGAATAACTCGAGTAGGTACCTCAGGTATCACGGACGTAATATGTCTCACCGTCGATGACTTTAGGTGATCATCTTTTCCCAGGAATGATCTGGAGAATGACTCGAAGAAAAGTCGGCGATCTTTAGTTCGTTCAAACGGTTCAGTGTGCCTTTCAGATCCTGGGAAAATGCGCAGTTGTTCTCTTTCATTGCTGCTAGAAACTCAAGAGAAACCTGGCGATAAAACTTCCATGGAATCGATTATAATAAATACGCAGCTTCACGATCGACTGCCAAACCGGCGAGCGTGACGTAAGAGACACCGTGAGAACTGACGTCATTGAAGAAAGGACCGGTTTTGAACGCTCTTTTTCCCTCCCATCCCCCTCTGTAGTAACGTCAGTCCGCTTCCGAGTATGTAGTTAGCGAGAGCGTTCTGTTAGATCCGCCGCTGCACGTCTGGAAGCTGGGGGAGAGTAGCAGATGGATGAAATCTCGGAAAGAAATCGCGCATGTGTGACGCAGTCGAGATTCCGAGCGCGCATGCGCCGGCACAATGATGTAGGTCGCATTTCAGTGAGCGGGAGAGAGAAAAAAAGAATATGACCGCGGGGAGAATTATCTTTTCACGGATTCCAGTCTCGTTTCGTTCCTTTCGGTATTCGGCGGTGTTCGGTGACGCAGGAGAAGCGGGCTTCCAGCCCTCTTATGCATGCGACTTGTGTCGTGCGACCTGTGGGTGGGGCGGCTTAGAACGGGTTGGTGGGGGAAGACCAACTGGAAGTAGTGATGCCAGTAAACTTTACAAGTTGACATTAACTGGCATTATATTCATAATTGAAATGGGAGTCTTATTTACTTGGGTTTCCATGAGTTCAAGTGTATCAGGCTTGAGGTAGTGGAAGGAATCCGTATTAAATCGAAAACAATTAGCACTTTTCCATTTGGTTTTCAATCATACTGCGCGTTTTAACTGTCAGAGTCATTTTCAGGTAAAGACCAGCTATACCTATAGATGACTCTGTGAGTTGAAACGCTCAGTAGAATAAAACATCCTGTGGTAATGCGCGAATTGTGTTTGATTTAACTGGTTTTCCATATGTATTCATTAACGTACAACACGGGATTCATTGCGTCGGGACATTACCAGGCGTAGGAACGCATAGAAACTAGTGATTAAGACTCATTATGAATCAATTCCACCAAGTTACGGCCAGTACCATCAAGTTCCTAATCGCACTTCACTTTTTGATTTCACCGACGTATTTTTCTGTTGCCTCGTAATGGTAATTATAGGATATTTTGATGCCTCGACCGCTAATGTCATTTTTAATCACGCACAACCTATTGCAGTGCTTATTTTTCTTGGTAGAAAAACCATAGCCTCCGATTGATGCAGAAAAAGGAATAAAAGTTTACTAAATTGAATTTTTAAAGGTACGGTATGCCAAAGATGCCCGTTTCAAGTGAATGCATAAAACGCAGCTGACATCCTTTGGGTAGTATCAAACTCCTCCATTTATAAATGCACCCCAAGAAGAAGTAAGTAATGAGCTCTGCTAGAGCTAGGAAGGCAGAAGTAAAAATATATTAGGAAAAGCATAGAATAGCGCTAGGGATCAGTTGAAGTCCTGAGGGTAGTATTATGAATAGGAATAGGTTTAGAAGCGAGGACGTAAGGTGCAATATTGCGTTAAGGAAGGAAGCACTTGAGAATGGGATTGATGAGTGGGCTCTGAGCGAATACATTAAGTAACATACATATATTTAAAATTATCTACATCTACATCTACATATTACCCCGCAAGCCGCCTCAATAGGCGTGTGGCGGGGGGTGTTAGGACACCAGCCGTTTAAAGATAAAAAGGAAACGTTCTAATGAAATTAAGTTTTGAATTTATTAAAGTCCCTTATTGTTCGGGGGAAAAACGAATTCCCATACCTATCCGTTCGGCAAAATATCTCTCTTAATTTATCGTTTCTGTCGGACCTGGAAATATAGTGGGGTTCTAATATGATGTTCTCCGTGTCGCTCTGAAAGATATCTATTCTCAATTGTTCAAGCAATCTAAGCCTAGCGCGTAGCCTCCGAGTATCTAGCGGTTCCCAGCCTAATTCGTTTAACATCTGTGTAACGCTGTCAGTACGCCCGTAGCTGTTTTTGACGAATCGCGCAGCTTTCCTTTGTATTTTATTAAGTTCCCGGATTAAGTCTTTCTGCACCGGATCCCATCCCATTATGATAGAGTGTGACGTTGTATGACTCGGGGATGTGGCCTCTCCGAAATGAAGACAGTGGTTAGTAAAGTGAAAGGTTAATAGATGCAGAAAAAAATTAGAACGTTAGTTGGGTGGGTTCTGTAGGTTCGTAATAGTCTCGGCCTTATGGTTTGTGTATTCGTAGAAGGAGGCAAAGTAGGTGGTTGGAAGGGGTAAATGAGGGGCGAAAGGTTGCTGAAGACCGCGAAAGAGGGGAGGATTCTGGGTAAGCGGGGAAAGAAGAGAACAGGCCTTATGGACGGGATGAAGAGAGTTAGGACGTATGCTTAGATAAAGAAATAAATATCATGTAATGGGTACAGTGACTTGTGCCCGTAAATATCCAGAGGAATCGTTTTCTCTTTCATTTAAACTTATCTTAACCTGTAGATTAACCTAAAAAACAAAATAAAATTTCAAATTCGCTCAAAAAGTGTATTTGAAAACGTAACCTTTTTGCCACAGAGGCGTAACAGCGTTGCTGATTTAGGGAGGGGAGGGAGCAAGCGTTTTGCCACCCCCCCCCCCCCCCGAAAGACAAATTTTTTATAGCTTTTAAAACAATTCTTTTGAAATTCATACAGAATTATATACTTCGTATTTTTTCCACTGTATTTATTAGCGTAGAAAAACAAACTAAGAATTTGTACCTGATGGATGATGCCGTAGATCGGCGAAACGCGTTGTACCGCTAATAAATACTGTGGAAAAAATACGAAGTATGTATATAATTTAGTATGGATACTAAATATTTCTACAATGTAAAACCTGAAACCATAGAGTGATTTCTTTTTATTTCCTAAAATTTGTAATTTTCAAACTCGGATTTGAGGTTTTCCGATTCATCTTTCACTAGAACCGAAGCCCCGTCTCTTCCTGGTGTCGTATTAAATTCCTGGTGGCCTTCTTAACACATTTTGGTGCCCTCCGCGATATTTTAGAGGGAGCAATGTACCCTTGTCATCCCTCCTCCCCCGTGGATAGGCCACTGCAAAGAGTAGTTATAAGTTTTACGTTATCCATGTTTACGTCTACTGAAAATAAACGCACAATCAGCATTCGTGGATGCTATTATCAAAGTTATATTATTGTTTATCACTCATCAACTACTACTGATCTGTTCTGAAGTGCGCTGCCTTATGCTCAGGGTTTGAAACTAACGGAAAGCAAGTGCGCTGTTATGTTGCAAAATGACCAAGGCACTAGATAGAAAGGAAAGCGCCCACAGGGAATGTTTTGTGTACTATACTTTGAATGAGTCGAAGTAGGTGGTGGGAAGATGTAATTAGGGGAGAAGGGTCGCTTAAGGCAGTGATAGAGGGTTTGTTGAGGATAGAGGATGTTGGTTAAGCGGGGAAGGGGAAGTAAGAGAATAAGTTTAATGGACGCAATGGAGAGGGGTAGGACGCATGCTGAGGCGAAGAAAGAAACTTTTAATGGAAATAGGGTCCGGCTCGTGTTAAACTCTAGAGGATGTAAGAGGATCTCTGTTCCATTTAAAACCACACTGCCCAGTTGAGATTGCCCTAATAAAAAAATAATAATCGAAATTGTTCAAAAAATGTATTTTAAAACGTAAGCTTTTTACTACTGAGTAATTAAAAACCTTACATTATCCATGTTTATCAATCTATTAGCCTTTACTGGAAATCGACATCATTCGTGGATGCAATTATCGAAGTTCTATTATTGTTTATCGCTCATAGGCTCTACTTCCAATCTTTGCCAAGGATCTGAAACGAATGGAAAGCAAGAGCATTGCTATGAAGCGAGTTGAGCGGCACACTAGAGCGAATGGAGAGCGCGGAACATTTTTTCCCTTCACCACACTCACCACGTCGCACCGCGTTCTTCACCTCGATGCTCACTCGCTCACCACGTGCTACCCGTGCTACCGTGGTTCCACGTCCTATAGTTCGGTTACTCGATCACAGGCGGCTCCGAGGTCGCCGCTTGCCCGCCCCAGCGAGTCCAAGAATTTCGCGAAGTTTCGGCAAGTGCGACGAAGTTTCAATCTTTTTATTTTTTCCATGTCCCATGTCGTTTTATTTGCGTCGCATTGTTGTGGCGGCCCATTTGTTGCGACACGTGAAGCCCCCAAACCATTTTTCAAACGTCGCGGAGTGGTTACAACAGATTTGAATTTCATATTTACGAGCTCCTGTGGGTTTTTCGTTATGCAGTTCAATGTTCAGGTCACCCAACCCGTTTGGGGCCCTTCTCCTCGCACTTTTGATTTTTCAACTCTGGGGACAAGACGGATTTAGTCGCCGTAGCAGATGTTGTTTGCCAGGTGTTTACTACGTTTTTAAGAGTGGGAGACGGGGGAATCCTTTGTGAACTCATGAGATAAATGAATATGAACCTTTTCGGCACTAAGAGATGAAGTAAGTGATGCGTATGATCAAGTTTAGGCTTCAAGTAGCCCGCATAACAATGCCTTCATCATCATCATCATTATCCCTGGCCATGAGCCCTTTCAGTACGTTTTAGCGTAGCTACTCCTGAGGCTAAAGGCTTAACCCGGCCCATAAGGTACCTGAGGATGACGCTCATGCGTTGAAAACGGTAGTAGGTACCAAATAAAAGTGTCTGTGAAAATAAAAAATAATATATTCTTCTTTTATCGAATAAGGCCTATTGAAGACCTTGTAAAATAACCCACTGCATCCATTTCCGTTTTTTATTTTCCGCTTCTTTTCTTGCTCTCCAGTAGTTTTTATTTGGGTCTTCCTTTCGCTTTGTTTTCTCTTCCTCTCTTCCGCCCAGGTGTTATTTCCTTTTCATCTTTTCCTTCTTTCTGAAGCCCTTTAATCGTTTCAATCTTTGTAATGTAGTTTTATCCTGTATTACGTCTTCCGTTATCCCCATCTCTTCCATATATTTCTGAATTTATTGGACCTACTGGCTGTCATCCTTACTCTCATAAGCATGATTGAAAATTCGTTTTGTGAATGTGCTGTTACCCTCATTTTGTAGCCGGAGAACCTAACTCTCCTTTTCTCAACTGATTTTTTTGCATTCTCCAATCTTGTAGAGGTTATCATCCTTCCTGTTCCTAAATTCACCTTTCTATGCTTTTAGCGGTTCCGTGATTTTTCTGAGAATCTTTCTCTCTTTCTTCTCTATATCTCCTGATTGTTGCATATTATTATTCGTTCAGGTCATTTTCTCTTCTCTTCCGTTATTTGATGAACAAGGTTCATAGCTAAGGGATCTAAATTTCAATGAAAAATCTGCGTATATACCAGGTAACGAACCCGGTCCATCAGGGTGGGAAGCCACCACACCAACCCGATCCCCCGGGGGATTTTATTTTATCCCCAAAATGCGAGAAACTAGAAGGAGGCAGCAAAATTGGTTAGAGGACACATTTGATGGTTAACGGTATGTCAAAGAGGGAGATAGAGGGGATAATTTTGGGTAAGGGTGGGAGAGGGGTGAAAAGAATAGGAATTTTGAACGAAATATACCAAGAGTTTAAAAAAGATATAATATGTATCAGAAAATGGTAGCTTTGCGATCCCCCCGGATTCGGGAAAACTGCAGGTACGGCTGTCCATGGACCTTTTTAGTCAAATCGTAGTTAAGACACCTGGGATAACTGTCTTCTTCCTTGATCATAATCATTTAACTTCATCCATTCTGAGAATATTTAAATTTCCACAGACTCCACGAAAGGGTGTGTCGTTTTCCTTCTCTTAGAATTTCGACTTCGCTCTGTTTACAAACTATCGTGACGGTGCAAGTTTCCTCTTCGCGAGAAAAGGCTCAGACTGAGAAAAGAACGGCTTTGTTTGTTTTCGGAAACCAAACAATGATGCAGGACGGCTCGACGTACTGTGTTTGCTCCGCATTTGGATATGTTATAGCGAAAAACCTCTACGTCCTGCAGAATTGTTTTTTAGTGGAGGTGCAAACTTTACGTAGATTGAGATTTTTCAAGTCGTCATAGAGACCATATTCGAATTTTATTTTAAAATTTAAGTAGTAATAGTAGTATTAATAAAAAATTAATAATGGCAATATAAATTACCTAAAAAATTTATTTTATGTGAAAGTTCTTCTCAGTCATTGATTAAATATGCATATTCGAGGCTTTTACTTGACATGTATCCCACCCTACGATAAAAACGCCTTTTTTGGTTTTATAGAAAAGTATAATGATGAATTATTAATTTTCCGGTAAAAATAATGGAGGAAACAGGAGCTACACACAGTTACACTTATGATGCGATCTGTGCGTCCGAACTTGCTTATTTGTTTTAACAATATCCGTCTGTAGCGCATAGCCGTACCAAATCCCATGGAAAACGGTTTCTACCCTTTGTCAAATATCTCGAAAAGTAGTGCGGTTAATATTTTGGTATCACAATAGGCGATGAAATATTTGTCTTTAAAACGAGGCTAAGTTCATTGAATTCCATGTGGAGCAATATCGCTTTCTAACTTAATCTCATAAATTCACGCGGCAGTGCATTTCTTACGAAAGAAATTACATTATTTCCACGTCTATACCTACGGGTGGAGGAGTACATACATTTAAGCTTAACGGAATAAGTCATATACCCGGAGTTTACCATAAAATCGTACCTTTATTAGGGAAAACACATTCGGAGCATGTTCGGCAGTGCATGAAAACCACTGAAATCTGAGAGCATTGCTGCAAGAGAAAAATTAAGAAAATAGGTTTTATTTTTGCCTTGGTTAGGCCTCATGTAAAATATGTGACGTATATTTGATATTCAACGCGGGATGAATTAATTCACGTACTCAATAACACTCAAAGGATAGGCGCGTTTTTTTAAATAGCTTCGATTGAAATTAGGATATTAAAGCTGTGAGGTTGGCAAGGGAAATACTGTCGTACCTCTATGTATAAATGGCAAATGCTGAAAAATAAGACTTTCGAGCAGACACTCTAAACACTCTTGCCTCTGAGCATTATAGGTTTCTGTCATTGTTTTTTAAATAAGGAAAGTTATCATTCCTACAAACATCTTCAACATGCATGAAACGATTAAGTTCTTCACTTAATATTGCTAAATAATTAAAGAAAATAATTTCATTGTTAAATAAAATAATGAATTAGGTAATTAATATTGACTTTATTGTAAAAATTATTAAAAAATGATTAAACAGTTGCAAACATTCGTAAGCAGAAATCTTACAATACGTCAATTGACGTCAGCCACATTCTTCGGGAGTTTTTGAAGCGCGTAAATGGACGGGATTTGAAGCGCGAGTGTTAAAAGAATTCCTTCTTCCTACGCGTCATATACATCTGCAAAACTAACTGTATAACGACACTAAATCCACTAAGGTACTCTTCCTTTTGTTCCCTCCCTCTCCCAATCCCTTTTTCATGTGCCTCCTCTTTGCAAGACGTATCCTAGCAGTCCCTAACATATCCCCTTTCAGCGGTTCGGTTGGTTTGTGGATGTAGATAAAATAGGTAGACACGGTTGAGCATGTTCTGTTGAACCAATAGCCAATGAGGAGGACGTATGTACTGTCCTTGAGAAGGAGGAGGATTTAATATGCTGCATTAATATTTATAATAACTAATTGTTTCAGATTTACAAGCTTCTTTAAGGTGGTTCAACCCTAAAAGGAAATACGTGTCATTTTATTCATATTATGGATACTTATAGGAAAACCTGTCATCCATCTGACATGGACAACAAAATGGCACCATTCCACGTTATTTTTCTCGCAAATGGAACTTGAAATTATATGGTTGTAAATGAAAGGAGAGAAACTTGGAAAAATAGTATTTTTTCTATGTAATATAAATGCCATTTTCACAGAAAATTGTTAATAAGAAGCAAAAACTCTGGGGAAATTGATTTTTAAAAATGCATCTTACCTCCTTATTTTTGATTGCTTAGCTTATCACTACGATAATTGAAGTCAAAATGTGGTAATTTCATAAAAAGTGCGCTGAAATCGGCTTCTACGGCTATAAGTGTTCATTGAAATACAATCGTGGAATAATATGCATATTTTTATCTTTATTCTGGTCTTCAATAGCTAACGCATTTAATCAGCGAAAGCAGGATTTTTTCAATCAATTAAAAAAAAGTTGGCATTTAGTATCTGCTTTGACTCAGATAGTCGCGGTGGAACCACCTTATTAGGACGGTAAAATTATCGTTAGTTGCTGCTAAGTATTCTTTGTTTCGTTTGCGATACTTGCTTAGTCGAAGGTACTTCCGCAGCGTAATACTTTTAGTCATAGATATACTCTTTACGTTATCATCTTCGATCGGTGTTCTGCAGCTCCCTAGACTCTCCTCTACGCCAACCACTTCTTTACTACATAATTCTTCAATTCGGCGTCAGAATGTTCACGGTTCTCTATAACACCTACGCTCGCGTTATCGTTATTTTTCAATGGCACACTTGAGAGCGAAAACGTTATAGTCGTTCTTTAAATATTGTGAAGTTTTTTAAATCCATGTTGTTTTAATTAATGCAGTGCCTTCTTAGGACATTCTCATAGTATCTCCGTTGTCCTTTTAGATTGGTTTGCGTTTTTGAAAACGATAACAAACAACACGAAAAAAGAAACCGTGTGTCCATATCCTATGTATTCCATTCTTGGGCTTCCTCTGTAATTTTTCCCATTCATTTCTCCTTCCATTGTTGTTTTCAATATACTATAGTGGTTGGCAAAATGTGTCCAATATGGTAGTAAAGTTATTCAATGTATTTGACTCAATGTTCGTTTGACCCTTTACTACACGTATGCAATACTTCGAGACGTGTATATTCACGTGGAAAAATATTTGATAACTCCATTTAGGGTGGTATCCGAAACTATTAGTCGGAAAATGAACGCGGAAACACTTGTTGCTGAGCGATTTAAAGGGGACCGACTGAGGTAAACTCTCGGTCGTGACTGTAACCCAGTTTGATTCACGGCGGCCAGCTTGAATGAAATAACGCTCGCACATAATTATCTGTATTTGCAATGGATATTTAGGCGGAGTCGCAGGTATACATCATCAGCAATCATTTATCCGAAAATATCTCCTTCTCTCTATCAGCCAACCGTTTCATTCCTGTGTAGTGGCCCGCTACAGGGCCCTTGTTTCAGCTCTGAAAATCGAACTCAATTCATCAGTACACTGAGAATTGGATACTGATAGTGTCGGATGAACCCTTTAATACGATCTAACGCTTTGTTTTGATTTCTGAACAGTGCATGCGCAGAACCTATTGTCGCTGAATTAAAAAACACATTGTATATTTCTATCAATATTTATTAAGGTACATATAACTAGTTTCGACGCATAGGCGTCATCATCATGTACCTACATGCATTGTGTTTTTTACTTAAGTGATAATGGAATTCCATATAGTTAAGCCTGAAAACATCGAATATAGAAGCTGTTGTGTTCGTTTACAATGTTCATGGATTAAATCAACCCTTTTTGTATTACACAAAGACTCTCAATTTGTATACGCGTCGATCAAAGTCAAGGCATATAGTTTCCGTGGTCCAGGAACACACATTAAAAGTACTGGAAAACTCACCAAAAGCGATACCACACCGATTCATTTAGAAAAAAATGATTAATCGATTTTAGCTTCGCCAGCGGTAATTCCTTAAAACGCTCCACTCGACAGTGTTTTGTTGTTGGAACAGACTCGGATGAAATCTCAATATCGTACTTATTTCTGTTTTCAGCGCTGAAAATCGAATTCGACGTATCCATCGAATGCGATTGAGCATTTTAAGCAATAGTATTTTGAGTACCTACCTACGCTAAAAGAGGTTCGAGTTTCAGTACTGAAATATGTGTCGCGTAGAACAGCCCTAAGTCTCGACTTTTACGTCCTTGATCAAATGTTCAATGTATCCCTGCTTAATATATCCATCCTTGGTTTATTATTATTTCAATGCAATTATTATTTCAATGCAATTCTCTTTCTTGATGAGATTAGGAAGAGGCACAATAGGTGGTTGGAGGGGGTAAACGGGGAAGGGGAAGAAATAGAATTAGTATTAAGGACGGGATGAAGATGGGTAAGACGTAAGCTGAAATGAAGGAAGAAATATTTTTGGAAGATTGGACCCTGCTCATGTAAAATTATTGAGTATTTTTTCTCACTTCCATTTAAACCTACCTTCACCGTCAGATTACCTAATAAATACAAAATCATTGTTTTCAAGATGGTGGTGGTACACAAAATGTATTAAATAAATATTTCTTATTGTGAATTCAATCCGTTCTCGCGTAACTTTGTAGAAGTCCATTTTCAAGTAAGTGGACCTTGTCATCATTTGATTTCTTATTGTCTTCTTTGAGAGTTGTCAGGAATCATCTTTTCTCTCCGTCTCTACGTGAGAATCATTTATTAGTGTTTCTCTCCGTCCATTTGATCTTCATCATTCTTTTATTACACCACTCTATTGCTTTCAGTATTCTTTCGTTTAGGTACCTTCTTCCGTTGTTCTCTTTGATATACTTGTCCTCCATATGGTGACAACATACTCGTAAAATGGAGTTGCTCTTCCTTTACTGTACTGATAGGTACAGTCATACGCCGCACAAGCATAAGGTGAAAATCTTCAAATATTGAAAATTATGCAAACTAATAACTTTTTCTCTTCGTTAACCTCGAACTCGTGATGCACTTAACTGCTTGAATTCACATATTGCCTTTTTCTGCGAACGCTGTTGCCAGTGGGATAGCCTCTCTCTATTTTTACTCCAGCTCGTTGGTCTCTGCCACTGAACTTCTTCATAGTAACTTCCACCGTGTTTCGCTACCACTATACCCTTCGGTTGGTACACCCCCATCTGTCCATCCCATATCCTCTTCAACCCTTTTATGTGCCTCACACTCCATACATCATCCCTTCCACAAACTCTAGAACGTGTCAACTCATCCCCCCCGAGGACCTGACCATGCCGACGCTGCCTAATAAACGCAGTTCCGCGAATCCGAGCTTGCATCTCCTTTCCGCGGAAAAAATATTGCGTCACGCAGCCCCGCTGCCAGACGCAGGAAGACGCGTTCTCTCGGCCGAGTAGCCATGGCGGGAGGGGAGAGGGACTAGTAGGGGCGAGAGGGTGGGGATAACTCAATTCCTCCCCTCCAATCACTCCTCTTTAAGAGTTGCCAACTGAGGCATTTTGACCCAGAAGACTCCGCATAGAGCGATATTTCTCCGGGGGCTCAGGGTCTCAGAACAATTTCTCCGGGCCAGTCAGGCGCGAAACAACAAGCTGTAAATATATCACATAATCCAATATTCTATCGGTTGAACAGGATTCTCTCAGAAAATGTTCATTTAAATAAATAAAGTCAATTTGTATGCGTTTTTAATTAATTCAAAAATGATATCTAGGTCGAAATATTCCATGCGTTTGTGACATATAGGGCTCGACACATTAAGATGAAAAAAAACAATTGTATATGTTTTAGAACATTTTTCTGTCCAAAAAATTCCCCCGTTCAAGAAAGAACCCTTCGGTACATATAGCAAAATGCATACTCGTATTCTTTGATCCCAAAAAGTGATTGTAATAATCTATGTGCGTAATATTTATCCATAGCTAACGAATGACATATTATGACATTTAATGATACGTCCTTTTTATTAATCTAGAACAAATTGTTACTACGTACATTTTACGGCTTAAAATTCGGAACAATGGAAAAATGCTGAATGTTCTATATCTAAATACCACCCTGTGAGCCGCCACAGAGGCGTGTGGCAGGGGGTATTAAGACACAATCCCATGAAAGGGGAGGGAATGGGGACAATGAGGGGGAAAGGACGGAGTTGAATTGCATCTTAGGGATGTGGGGTTTGTCATTGTCACGATGTTTTTGTTACGATAACTAACGGTTCGTGGAAAGACGGATATTTGTACCTATCCGTTCGGCAGTGTGTATCTCTTACTTTATCGCTTCTATCAGTTCTAGAGATAAAATGCGGGGTCCTCCACGTCGCACTGAAACTCTCCTGTTCTAAATTGTTGAAGTAATCAAAGTCTAGCCTACGAGTCTGTAACGTTTCCCGACATAATTCTTCCATCAACTGTGAAACACTTTCTGTTCACTCGTGGTAGTTTTTAAGGAAGGGTGCGACTTTCCTTTGTATTTTAGTTAATACGTGAATTAATTCCTTACATTGAGATTCTCCGAGTTGCAGACCAAAATCTCTGGGTCGAAGTCTTACAGTTGGTAGCCATACTGATTCCGCTTCTCTTTTCGTGCACTTCCCTTCTCCTCCTCTTCCTTCAGTATTTTTATTTCTCTTGTTTTTGTTCCCCTACCTCTCATCTTGCTCCTACTCTCTTGTGTCCTTCCTCTACCGCTTCCCAGCCCATTTGCGCCCGTCAAAGCGCTCACCCCCTCATTTCCCCATACTCTCAGCTTAGCGGCCGCGGTCTGAGCCGAATGGATTACGGGTTAGCTCGGTTAAGGTGGCTGGAGCGATTTTTGTTTGTATACAGATTTGCGTGAAACTTTGCATACGTGTCCTTGTTAGTAATACCTATCGATAAAATAAAAAAAAACTGCATGTTACCGATTTGGTTTCCTGGCAATTCAATGGTATTTTAACAAGTAATCTTATGGAACACGGCATATATTTTGAAAAAATTCTATTACTAAAGTACAGATTTTCTCCTAAATGCGAAATAGTAAGTTTCATATTATTATAATAGCTGCCAACAAATATCAAGGTATCATACCGAGTAAGAAAAGCGTATTTAGATATGATTTTCGCGTAAATTTCGAATTTCGCGCCGAACATCCAAGTCAAAACAATGCTTTAATTAAGGCGAAAATTTGAAATATTACGCCTGCATCATATACATTACTGCATTGTGGTGATTTCCAACGTATAAACAGGTGTACGTGGGTGAAATGTGGTCCAAGAATATTTTTTTCGACTTACTTGAAAAGTTATTAGAATGTGCCTTCAACGACTCACGATTACCGCTCCAGCCACCTTAATCGCTCGAATCCAATTCCTCACGCACGCTTCGGCCGAGTTATCGCAGGGGGTTCCGAGAACCTCGCCCCGGACACCTTTCTCTTCCTGTGAATGAGCCAACCCCACGAAATCCACCACTTGGGGGGTGAGATTTTCTCCATGGTCATAAAATTATTCGCCGAATCTGGTTGACGAAGAGGTGTCGGTGGAAACGTTTGTACGGTGTTTTCCTAATTCAAAATGACATTTAGACTCATTCCTGTCTGTATTATTCTACGTGCTCAACGGAATACGAAGAAAAGCAGCCCGTTTTGTAAATACCTACCGCGTGCGAACGGAAAGTTAGGAACATTTGTATCTATTCTTCGATAAAGTCTATCAATGAATGTCGTTTTCCATCTAAATGCTCCGGATTACATTTCGATTTAACTATAGTAATATTATTCTTAAGGTAATCTACAGGTTAAGGTAGGTTTAAATGGAAGTAAGTAAACAATCGTCTGGATTTTTATATGTACAGGCCACTACACAATTCCTTTCTTCGTCTCAGTATACGCCTTGCCCTTCTTCATCCCGTCCATAAAACCTATTATATTATTATTCTATTTCTTCTCCTTCCCCGCTTACCCAACATCCTCCACTCTATAGCGGCTTTCTGCAACCCTTCGCCCCCCATTACCTCTTCCAACCACCTACTTTGCCTCCTCATCCAGAAGTTTCCTTTCTTCACCAACCATAACCAGCACTTCCTTGTTCGTATAACTTTCCCTTCACCTTAACTTCTCTATCCTCCTCCACACCCACATATCAAACTCCTGCAGCCTATTCTCGTCTTCTTATCTCTGATTCCACGTCTCTGTACCATACACTACGCTCCATATTAAAATTCACCAGCCTCTTCTGACTTACCCAAGGCCCACGTAATCATCTCCGTCCTATTGCTAAACAAATTATGAAGGGCGTCAAAGTGAAGAAAGATGTAGGAATGAAGTAGTTGGCGTAGAGGGGAGTGGAGTGGACAGCTGCTGCAAACCAATCTTCGGATTGATGAGTACTGATGATGGACCTCACAAGCAGTTACTATGGAGTCCTACCAGGAACACGAGACGCTATTACATTCTGCACCTCTCAAATGACATTCGAGTTGAAGACTGTGATTTGATCGCGTCAGAATTGTTCATCGAAATCATTAAATAGCTAGAAGTCACGTTACCGATTTCTTGGACGGAAGGGTTCAGCTCAGTCGCGCTAGAATCATGAGCGGCTATAGTTGAATCTCAACCGCGGCTCTTTGGGTTTTCATAATTAACTCATCAACGGAATGTTAATTGGATCTTTTTCTTTTATAGTGAATTTGAATTTTTAGTACAAAAAATAGAGGAATTATTTTCAAGTCGGAGAAAATTATAGGCTCGATTTACAAGCCCATAGGAAACAACCCTTTTCGTAAAATGTGAATTATATTATTGTCATTGAATCGATTTGAGCACATTATTTTTATTGATTGTTACATCTTCGTTTTATCCCACGGGTCGCTAAAAGAGTGTGACCGGAAGTGTTGATACCGTAGCCATGTGTGCTATATTGTGAGAGGAAAAGTTTTCGATACATATTTGATTATGCTGCGTTTAAATTTATAGGTAATTAGCCGTGGTTCTGCTCTCTTTCAAGAGATATTTTTCTGACAGCTTTCAACTGCGCATTTTTTTTCATCTTCCGTTTCAAGCGTTGAGGTGATTTCTCGTTTTTACAATCATACATACTTATCTCGCCATTCTCTTTCGGAGTTGGTAAAGTCAAAGAACTTAGTTATAGCGCTTATAACCTAGGAAACTGGCTCCCTTTTAATAATTCCATCTATGATTGTCTCTGTTTGCGTATATAATTCTCTTCTGCTACATTCATGCAGTGTTTCATACACTCTCTTCTATTCTTAAGACTCATAATATTCCTCCACTTCAAGAGTCTCTTCCACCACATTTACCCGTGAATTTCTGGGTCTACCTCTCACACCATTCACTGTTTTAAGGTAAAATAAAAATTTGAGAAATATTTTTCCCGGTACAAACGTTTGCGAAAATTTGTTTGTTTGCGATGCTCACCTCTAGGCTATGTAGGCTAGCATTTCCAACGCCCAGCTGAATTTAAGTAAGGTTCCTTTTGGGAATAATAGTTGAATATTAGAGCCTCCTATATGTGCAGTTAGTATACTGATCAATTTTGTTATGTCAATTTTCCTGTTGCTATTGGCAGCATCGCAGCTCCGGACTTATGGAGATTTACATAGAGAACAAATCTCTTAGTGCTCATACCGTCAACTAATGTGGAGCGCCTTATAGTCATAATTATTGTTTAAAATGAATCTCCCGAAACATCATACTCTTTGAACGAACTTCCCTTGGAATCAAATATTCAGGAGTTGGCAATCCTTGATGCTGAGCGTTTTTTCCCATGGAGATTCACATCTAGCACATTGGTGCTCATACCGTCAACTAATGTGGAACGCCATATAAAGATAATCATTCTTTTAAATAAATCTCCTGGAATATCGTACTCTTAGAACGGACTTCTGAAATAAAATCTTCAGGAGCTGGCAATCCTAGATGCTGAGCGTTTTTTCCACATGGAGTGAATAGTAATAGTTATTCTCTTAAATGACTCTCCCGGAATATCTTACTCTTTGAACAGACTTCTGGAATCAAATCTTTTAGAGTTGGCAATCCTAGATGCTGGACTTTTTTTGTGTAGGAATAGTCGGAAACATGTGTTCCCTCGCGCTCACCACGAGATCTCTTCCCACACCACCGTATCTTCCTCCCCTCCCCACTTCCAAGGAATGGCCTCCCCTCCCCTCCTATTCAATCTCACGTCTCTTACTAACCCCACCTCTTCCCCCCTCCTCCTCTCTTCCATAGCGGGCGCGGCCAAGGACGATCGGTCCGGCAAATTATTGGTGGAATTACAACGCGCGGTGCACGCGGCCACGAAATGCACTCCCGCCCAAGCACCAATCTCCTGCGGTGCGCCGTGCCGCCTCCATCGGATGCTGCGTGTGGCGCCCTCCATCTCGGGCCGCGAATGAGTTAACAGGCCCCCTGATACCTCGTCCATCCTCCTCGCGATCTTTCGGAGATGGTGTCATCGCGTTGGAAGCCCCGTGACCTACTCGTCCGTTCGTAATCGAAGACGATCGGATCATTTTGGAAATAAGGTAAAGAGGCAACAAAACTTGGTGGCACTCGTACATGCACAGCGTGACTTCAGGAAGATAGAAGTATGAAATGGAGATGGGTCGCACAGTGGGGCCGAATTCCGTAAAGATGGTCAAAATATGAAGAAAACGTTCAATCGATGCGAAATTTTGTGTCCCTTAGTTTTCGATGTCGTTTATTATGAAATTGAAGTCAGAATTGCCTCAAACTAAATGGCTGACCCAATGTGGCGGAGGAAAAAATGAAAAATGGCACGAATTGGAATAAAAATTATAAGTGCTAACACATATTTGAGGTCGCCGATTACGAATTTGAAGGGAAAATTTCAGAAAACAAAATGGACTACTCAATATGGAGGAATGTTGTTTTTAAAAGCATAAAAGTTTTAAAAAATTCCTTGTTTTGGTATGTAACTATGAATTTGAAGTTGAAATGAGGAAAACATAGTGGAAGTAAAAATAAAACGACGCCCCGGCCCGCTAATCAACACTTGGGGACCTATGCATACGTCCGAGTGTTGTTGTCCCTGTCTAGTGGTAGCAGACAGATAAAGCAAAATAACTTAGATTTCGAAGCACGTTAATGTGAAGTACTATAGTGGTTGCGAAGCATAGTGACATTTTACGCAGTCGACCTTTTTTAGTGGAAGTGTCCATTCCTACCCTAAACAGCCTATCCACCTCAGTAGTCGTTTGCCTCCCCAGAATACATAAAACGAGGTCTGGCGAGGCTGTATTGTGGTAGCGAAACTTGGTGGCATACACCTGCTTGAATCCTGTAACTACCTCATTTCTGTTGAGCAGTCTTCTCCCCGAGTGACAGGGCAACTATAGGAAGCTCGTGACGGCGTTTCCGTGATCGAAAAATTTCGGAATAAAAAGGGGATGTTTCGTAAAATTCATGCATTTGGTTGGAGGGATATATTCTCGCTCACACCAGACAATTCTGCCGCCAGAATGAATTGCAAACCATTGGTTAAAAAAGGAGAGTAAGGGAGTAGGCAAAAAATTAGTTTAGTGACAGCGAGACTTGGTGGCAGTCGCCTACAAGTAGCATGACTTCAAGGAGGGGAAGGCTTATTCGGATGGGGTCGGCTAAGGAGCAAAGGGGAGAGAACAGGATAAACATGGTTGGCCACGCTGCCAGCATGGCTGTATTCAATTAAAGAGGGCGGGAAAGGGTCAGCATCGCGTTTCACGACAATGTTTACGATCCAAACTAGGCTTGTGCGATGACCGATTTTGGTCATCGATTTTCGATGAAAAAATTTCATCGAAATGTTTCGATGACGATGGCTGTCATCGATCATCGTTTAGAGTGTACACTATGATCGATGACTATCGATGAATATCGATGATCGATGAATTTCGATGATCGATGAATGCCGATGATCGATGAATTACGATGATCGATGACTCTCAATGAACTGTGCAGAAGTGATGAGCGATATATCGCTGTGATTGTTTCACCGATACTTAAAAGTAGCAATCACAGCCTGTGACTAAATAATCGAAATCACTGAGACTGTGAATTCGGTGAATTTAGCCGATTTAGCCCAGGCTGCTACCGCTGCTACCAACTGCACCAGTGCAACCAACGAATACAATGCTACTGCGTATTAACTGTGATTGAACGTTATCGCTACTTCTGTATCCTCTACCACAAACTTGAGGAAAAACATGAATTCCAAACATCCCACTGTGGCCCTGCCATCGTCCTCAAAGCGCAATACCTGGGGTGATTATACTTTATACATACATTTTAGATCTAAGGCGTTCAAATGAATGGAAAAAAGAAGAAAAATTAGTGATATAAGGATATCGATCATCCTCATCGATGGTTCTCATCGACTCATCGACAACAATGATTCGCATCAACTCATGGACTCATCGACATCGATGATTCGCATCGACTCATCGGCATCGATGATTCTCATCGACATCGATGGTCGATGACATTCATCGTCATCGATTACAGTCATCGCACCGCGATGACTAAAATCATCGTCGATGACTTCGATTAATCGACTCATCGCACAAGCCTAATCCAAACAGCGCTGGACCAAAATACGTTTGTACGTATTGTTCTATATATATATCGGAATAGCTAATCTAAACAATTGTATCAAGAGCAATAGAGAGTTACAAAACTAATTAAAATAACAGATTGAGTATTTTGCAGTTGGCAATGAAGGTTTGTGACCTTAGGAACCCTGGTAGTCAAATGCGGAGACTACTCTACTCCCCCGTGCAGAGCTAGTTCTTTGGGAATGGTTTCTTACACAAAAAGGGTGTTCTGCGCACTTCCACCATGTTTACTAACCACTATACGGACATAATTTTCTCGTAGCATTAGAGTTGGTTTTTTAGATAGATGATAGCAGCTATCGTGGCTATTTAGGTGGCTTTCGAGCGATTTTTGTCTATGCACAGGGTTACTGAAAAATCATGTGTTTTCTTATTAGTGATATCTATCTATACATTAGTGAAGAAATAACATTTTACCTATTTGGTTTTTTGGAAAGTCAGTGCTATTTTAACACGTGTCCTTATGGCACTTGAGATGTTCTTCGTAGTAGTTCTATTACACTTACAAAATATTTCTCCGAAACGCGAAATATCACATTTCGTACTTTTATAGTGGTTGCTAACAAATATAAAGGTGTCACGCCGAGTCAAATATTCGAAAAAATGCATTTTAATATAATTTCCGCTTACATTTCGAATACCGCGCCTACTGCTATCGAAAGCTCAAGTATTAGCATTCTTTAATTAAAGCAGAAATGTAAAATATATTTTTTTTAGCATTTCCATTACTGCATGTATGGCGAGGTCCACTGCATAAACAGGTGTATTTAATTTAAATTTGATCCAAGTATTTTTTTCGAATTACTTGAATAATCATGAAAATGTGCACTCAGTGACCCACGATAACCGCTCCAGCCACCTTTACCTTAGCCCCAGGATAAATACAGCGTACTTGCCCGAGGCGTGATTGTGAGTGTGAACCCAAGTGATTCTTGGGCTGCCTGGCTACTGGGTTACCAGCCTACCTATCGTGACCTACAACTTTCTTATGTACACAGAGGATAATTAGGTAAATCATGGTGCGATTTCGCTTTTCGAAGCAAAATTAACATCTGCACCTTCAAGTGTGATGCATTTTGATCAATCTGCTCCGAGATGTGCCTTTCTCCACCAAATACCGCGTTGCCCATCTTGAAGCCTACCTCGTCGTATTGAGGTAAATGTCCTTGAAAGGACGTGGACCGTTTTTTTCCTCCCGAAGGACATTAACCAGTTTGATACCCAGGTGTAATTCTTTTTAGTGGAAGATAAATTATCCCCTCCACCAATCAGCGTGTTCGACGTTGGTGGCTAGCTATCCTGCCGCGCCGCGGCGCCGCCGGCCGCGTCCCGACACTCCCAAAAGTCCATTACCTCTTGACCAAAAGTGTTGCAGAAAAATGTTATCTCTCGCTGCCGTTCTCCTTGTTGTTATAAATCATTACAATAATATGATTGAATGAAGGTGTACAATTTTCCTCAAATTAATAAATAAAACTTAAATTACTACCTACATTTTGATGTTATTTCATCATCTTCAGAACTAGTTAAATACAAATGAATAAATCTTAATTTACTGCTAAGGTTTAGGTGTTATTAGATCAATTTTCAAGTGCAAAATATACACACGTAGATTCAAATTAGTAAATAAATAGATCTTTGATTACCACCTAATTTTAGATGTGATTGCATCATCATTGGGAGGGCCACCTGAAAATGATGTAATAAAATTGAAACCTAGGTATTAATTAAAGATTTATTAGTTTATTTTTTGGAAAACTGCAAATATTTATTCAGTCATAATGTTGAAATTCCACATAATGTCACCAGAATATTCAGAATATATACGAAATAGGTTAATAAAATAATCTGAAAGGTTGTAGGAATTTAAAGATACGGTAGCTACACATTCGTGTTCGAATCGAATCTCATAACTTTCGATTGAACTTCGAACAGTTGAAAATTGACAGACTCGAATCTTGAAATCTCACGGATTCGAATCACTGAACCGACCGTAAAAAAATCAAGGCGTGCAATGAACGGCTTGGGCAAAATTTCTATTTTTATGTGTATTTCTAAAATTTACAGATTCAGTTTGTATGGTTTCCGTGATTCGATTCGAATGCGAAATTACCAATGAAAAATTTGATACTGATTTGAAAAGTGTTTTTGAAATTTCGTGCGATTCATAAAGAGAAAACCACTATTCGCACATCTCTGGCGGATTGCTTTCCTGAAATATACTTCACAAGTTAATTAGCAATCTAAACGAAATGTAATGGAAAGCCACGTGCTTTGTTGCTTTGTTGGGAATTGCTCTGAATAAACAGAAAGCATAGCAGACCTATCGGAAAGACTGGGTTGGTTGACTCTAAAAGGATGTACTCTTTGGTTGATATTTGCGTTCTATGTCTCCAACTCCTAAGTTATCCGAGATCTGCAGTGAATATGTAGCAAATGAATCTGGCTGATGAAACTACGATATTAATTCAGTTATATTTGGAGAAATGTCGTTTTACTTTCAAATCAGTGCTTACCCCTTAAAAGTTTGCTCTCAGAATTGCTACGTCCTTGTTTTCGTCAGCATTGGGAGAATCACATTGAGGATTGTTTATTTATCGACTACGTAATGGTAATTAAAATAATCACACCCATATGTATGATCACATCCATGAAGAATCCTCCTGCATTGTAGGGGAAATGTCGGATTTCAATCGGTCCTTGACGCGAAAAAATCTCAAAAGTGTTATTTTAGATAGTTACGTGGTCCGCCTAAGTGTTAATCAGGTATTTACTTTTTGGTAATCGTTACTGTAGTTAAATATCCCAGATGTTTTCTCGTATATTTCATGTTATTCCTGTTCCACAACACGCCCTCAGTGGTACGTGTCGCTCATTTTCGAAACCTGCTCTTCGTATACCTCGGCGTAAAAAAGGCTAATTTGCATCACAGAAGATTTCACATCCGTCAAGTGCTGGGTGTTTTCGCGTCGCAAAGAAACTAAGGAAGCGGGAATTTTTTTGCCCGGCCTGCGAGCGTGCCTGTCTCAGAATACCAATCCGAAGACGCGCTCCAGAAATGACGTCAGGTTATTTTATTTGAAAGGCTGCCGTTCTTTCTTTTTTGTGTATTTTTGTGATCCTTTGGCTTTTCAGTCGAGTCCATGCCGTTTACGCAACCCGTCCCAGTCAGACATATGAAATGCCTTGGTGACAAAGGCGTTGAGTTTTCATAGGTTATTCATTCTGGCGGTTATTATTTCATTCTTAGCGATCCTTATTTCTCCAGATACAACTAATTCTAAATTTATATTTTGGATTCAAACAAGTCGCTATTTACAGCATGAATAGGATATAAGTGACTACTATGTGTATACATCAAGCTAGGAGCTCATGGTGTTAGAATAGCTTTAGATCTTCCTGGGTGAAACGTTTTCGTTACATCAATGAAAAGTAACTTGGTGACAACATGGACCAGAAAAGTCAGTTGAGCAAGCAGTTTCACTGTCAGGAAGGCAGTTTCATTGCCTTATCATGTATGTCCTTTGAATCGGGAAATCCGTGCTTCAACTCAAGTACCAATTGCAAGAACCAAAGGTGAATTTATAGCACTGCAATTCCCGCAATGCATTTTTTGTTTACGACAATGTTTCATCACCTTATGATGTTACTTTGCAACTAAACCACGGTTCTTATGTAACCTGAGGGCTGTTCGTCGTGTCTATATGCTTATCCTAACCCGATTTTTTTTCCGATTAATCGTCACTTTCCCATAATTATAAACCTAACTTTTCCCTTACTTAATGGCCCACGTGACTTTAAGACTTTGGGAAAGCATTGAGAACAGTAGCGACTTACAGCGGAATCACCAAGACTTGTTTTTCCTGTCATGCTTGATAAAATTATTTTACTCGGATAAAGTGGAATTGTCTAGGGTAATGTTGTTCCTTCATTAAAGTAATTACCAGTTAAAGTTAGGTTTTAATGGAATTCAGTAAAAACCTTCTAGAATTTTCATGTGAAGGACCCTATCTATCTCCACTAGTTCTTTCTTCATCTCAGTGTACGTCCAAGAGACCCTTAAATAAACTAGTGTTTGACCCTGAAATTAATCTAAATAAAGGATAGAGGGTATACTTTACAAATTTGTGGTCATATTAGCAGAAATTACGTAAGAACAAAGTTAACTTCGAACTTGGTGCGGGGGCTTTCGTGGCGTGTAAAACGTAATAGGATGCATTATTGGGTATCCTTTTATTTGTATCCCTCGCTACCCAGCTCACCCTCTCCATTATTCTCCAAAACCAACATCCCACAAGCCTCCAACCTGTGAGTATTCTCTTTCATAATGACCAATTTTTCTTCCTCGTACAACGCCACGCTACATGTTAGAATCTTCGCCAGTCTTTAATTTACGCTTCTCCTCCAAGATCCCATCACCAATGCTTTTGTTAGTGAATTCTTCCTTTACTATCGCATTTCTTCTTTTGATGTCCCTACCACTGAACCTATTCTCCTCCAAAACACTCCCTTGTTATGTAAACAGTTCTAACTGCTCTATTTTATGCCCACCAACCCACCCTTATAATCTCAAGTTGACCGATAAAATAAGAAATTAAGAAGTATACAGAAAAGTAGATGAGGAAAGGACCATGTGGAACGCAATACAGATAAGAAGAACCAGATCGATTGGACACACCCTGAGAAATAATGAGTTTGTGAAGAATTTCACTGAAGGAAAAGTCCCTAGAGGAAGGCCAAAGGATGAATACATTCACCAAATAAAGTAGAAAGTGCATATGAAGAATTACTACCTGATAGTAAGGGAACTAGCATTAGATAGGGAAGATGAAGGACTGCAGTCAACCAATCTAAGGATTGAACGGCCAATGAATTAATGAACCCTTATAATCTTACCCACCTTCATAGTAATAGAAAATATCATTTCCTTCATATTGTTAAGTTTTAGCTTTATCCCATTATAATAACATAACCTAGTTATTTTCCTTACTGTATCAGTATCTGCAACAGGTTTCACCTTGATAAGGCATCTTAGGGAGAGTTTTTGCGTCATGCACTAGGTTCGCGTCGGGGTACTTATAATCTTTGCCCAAGTTCCGAAAATTCCGTCTCCACAACCCTGCTGTTTTTTTAAGTGCTCCTTCTCTATAAGTTTACTCCACCCTGAATGAGAAAAAACTCTGTCTACCATTCCCTTTCCCCCCCTGCTCTCTTCCACTCAACTCAAGCTCCACTTGTAAACAAATTCCTGTCAGTATACATAGATCGATTGAAGATTTAAAATCTTCCAGAAGATGCCTTATCAAAATGAAACCGGTCGCAGATATTAATACATGCATACCTATCACGCCATTCCCGTTCGGGGTAGGCAAATCAAAGAATTTAGTTATTGCCGCTAGACCTAGAAAACTAGCTCCCTTTTAATTATTTCCTCCATATGCCCTATCCTTACAAACCAATTAGGCTTCTCTTGCACCCATGCATTATACACGCTCTCCTATTCTTAGACTCCTAATATTCCTCCTCTTAAGATTCCCTAATATCACATTCACCCATGAATTTCGCGGTCTATCCCTTCCTCTCACACCATTCACTCCTCTATGATAAATCTATTTTGTCATTCGACTCTCTCCCATTCTCTTAGCATGGCCATACCAACGAAATACACTACTTTCATGTATATCCATTACTGGATCATCCAACCCACATTCTTTCATCACCATTCATTCCCAACCCTATTCATTCTACGTCTGCCTTAAACGCTTCAAAGTCTGGAGAAATATAAAGTTGCGTTATTATAATGGATATCAGTTACTTTCACTAACCATTCAACCTCTACTTCTAGCGCTCTTCATCGACTCTCATCTCTTCTCGATTCTTCATCGACTGCAACTCTTAGCTGACTGACTGATTTTCTTTCACATCCTCATCTGCGAATATCTCCGAGTTTATCAGCTCACCTCCTCCTACTTTTACTCCCAACTACATCTCAACCAATGCTTCTCTAATCGTTTCCAATGAAACCATCTTGGACATCTTCTTGGTCTCCTTCTAATACCATTCTCATCACTAATTTATGTATTTATTGACCGCGTATAAATAATCTCTTCTTTTACTTTATTGAGGTTTGGTCAATTAAAATTCCTTTATTTCACTGCCAGCGTATCGGCAAATTTATTGCCATCCTCAGGGCTAATTGAAAACCATAAAACAAAATTAACAACATAATCAGGTAGAAACAGAAAAATAACAATTGTTATAACAACTTTGGTGATAACTACACTGTACATTTTTTTATCGGGTACACTAATTTAACAAATATCAACAAACCTGTGACATTTTAATTACACTAAAATGATATCGACCATTCCAATTTACAGGGTAAATATAAACAGTTTCTAGGCAACAACCTTTCCTTATTCTCCTTATGTTGCCAAGAAACTGTTTATATTTACCCTGTAAATTGGAATGGTTGATATCATTTTAGTGTAATTAAAATGTCACAGGTTTGTTGATATTTGTTAAATTAGTGTACCCGATAAAAAAATGTGCAGTGTAGTTATCACCAAAGTTGTTACAACAATTGTTATTTTTCTGTTTCTACCTGTTTATGTTGTTAATTTTGTTTTATGATTTTCAATTAGCCCTAAAGATGGCAATAAATTTGCCGAAACGTTGGCAGTTAAATAAAGGAATTTTAATTGACCACACAATAAATTAAAATAAGAAATTCTCATCACTCCCATTGCGTCACGCTCTCCCGTCCCTGACCTAAACCCCGACACTGAACTGATTCTCTTCGTATAGGCATATATAGAATGTTCCACATATAGTTGACAGCAGCTGCTGCTAACAAATATCAAGGTGTCACACTGACAATGAGTCGAATATTAAAAAAAACAGGTCAATGCAATTTCGTCTAAATTTTGAATACAGCGCCAAAAACTCAAGTCAAAGCATCAATTAATTAAGGAAAAAATAAAAATGGAATACTAGTCTCAGTTCCATTACTGCCTTTATGGTTAGTTCCAACGCACAATCTGATGTTCTTGCGTGAAATGTGGTCCAAAATTATTTTTCGGCTGGCTCAAAAATTATTTAATTGTGCACTCTATGAACCATGATTACCCCTCCAGCCATCGTAAGATAACGAGAAGTTTAATTTAAATGTCGTTCTCTTGGCGATCCATTGTTTGCCGATCGCTGCCCTATACCTCGACCGTGTGATGGAGGAATGCTGATGCTGCGGCAGCGAAGAGAGGCTGGAGGGATCTTCCTTCCTCATGGGTGGATGAATGACCTTGGGAGGGGTAAGCGGGGAGCTGAGTCCTCGACCTTGGACCAGTTTTATATCGGCGCGAATTTTTCCGGATGCCACCACGGCTGGATGTTGTGCATCCGCGGGAGTCCGCTCCACTATTTCCTCCTCATCCTCGCCACGTTATGTCACAGCCGCATCGCCTTCCTTCCCGGCCCACATTTATTTCCGGCTTCCCCCGACTTAACTCCCATCTTTCCTCAAGCGTTTGTGGAGGAAGCCTCCTTGTTTCTCCCACCGCACTGGGGAAAGTCCGGGCTACTGACATGGGCAACAGGGAAAACTTTGTATATACGCGCAAACACTTCGACCGCGGACTCGGTGGGCGTGGTGAGGATGGAGGTGGAAGATTGATCGCTGCGATGCAACCGTGGGTTTTTCCCGCGTCAGGAGGTTCCTGGGGACGCTCGTAGGAGACGAGGTCATCGGCCAGTTATCGTCTTGAGATTTTTTTTCGCGTTAATCCGTATCTTGATGAGGGAAGATATATTTTTTACGTAGATAGCTGAAGAACTAGCTGCAGAAATATGTAGAGTATGGTAGCAGTCATAACATTCAGCCGTATATTAGATAAATAATGTTGCCTCATGATTGATGTGGTGGAATTTGTGTGTACATGACGAAAGAAGATCTCTTGTTGCAGTTTTCCACTGCGATAAATATCAAGACATGATTATGATGTAGAGTAGGGGTCTCCGAAGTACGGCCCATGGGCCACACCCGGCCCTAAATATAACTTTATCCGGCCCGCGGAAGAATTATTTCGTTAATTAGAGTAAGAAGAAGAATTTCTTCGGCCGGTGCTTAGACCGTGCCGGGCTCCCCTCAACTCGTCTGGGGTGCATTATTCCAACGAGGCGTCTGAACGGGTGGCTCGTAGGATTTTTGAGCACTGTAGATATTTTTTAGACTAGAGGGTAGGTCATATAGTGGGATTTGTAAAGATTTAACCGAACGTAGCCTCCGAGGAAGTCCGCATTGCGAAAATGTTCACATCCAAGTAAACTTAGAAGGGCTAAAGCCGGAAAATAGCGACAATATTCCTAAAACGCGTACTCTAGCGAAAGAAATTATATCAAATGTAATAAGCACTTCCAGTGAAATTCGCCCACCTAATACCCATAAGCGTGGAAAAGAACCAACCGACACTCAATCTACAAAATATGACATTAACTTTGTAGTAGTTAATTGCCGTAGCGTTAAAAACAAGCGCGCTGAAATCGAGCATATATTTCAGGACGCAGACGTGGTCATACGAACGGAGAGCTGGCTTACAGAGGATATAAGTGACAGCGAAGTTTTTCCTCCAGGATATAAAATCTACAGATACGATCGAAGCGATAGGACAGGTGGCGGAGTTTTTATAGCAGTTAAATCACATTTACACAGCACCGCCCATGAAATAACTGATAATGAAATAGAAAGCGCATGGTGTACAATTAAACAACGAAACAAAAGGAGTATACATGTTTGCTCTTTTTATAGACCTCCAAACTCCGAAGCTGATATTATTTACCAATTAGAAAATCAAATATCCGCATTTACTTTGAGAGACAGTAAAAGTGTAATCATTATTGGGGGAGATTTTAATCTGCCATCTATAAATTGGGATTCTTACACTGTAAAGCCAAATTCAAGGAATAGGGAAATCAGCGAGATCTTACTCAACACACTTACTAAGCACTCACTCGCCCAAGTAGTTGACAAGCCTACGAGAGGAAATAAAATATTAGACCTTTTTGCAGTAAGCCATCCTAGGTTGATAAAACAACTCGATATTATTGATGGCATAAGTGATCACAGAGTAATTTTTGCAGCCTTAAAACTTGAAGTAGAGTCAGCTGTAAAACCGAAACGCAATATTTATTTATTTGATAAATGCAACTTCATAAAATTTGGCGAGATGCTTAATGATTCGTACACTGACTTCGTAGCTAAAACAGAGGACAAAAGCACTGATGCATCATGGAAATATTTCTTAGAAATTCTACGCCAGGGAATCAACGAATATATTCCGCGAAAATTGAAATGTGATAGTAAAGAACCTCGCTGGTATAACAATGATGTTAGGAGGGACCTTAAGAGACAGAGAAAACTGTACAACTTATTCAAAAAGTCCATTACGTTAGGTGACAAATCGAAGGAACTTGAAGCAAAAGAAAGTTACGCTGCACAACGTTCAAAAACCAAGAAATCAATGCGTACTGCATTGCAAAATTTCAAGAAAAAAGTACTTGGTGAATTACTCGAAGAAAATCCGAAATCTTGTTGGTCATATGCAAGAGAGCTTCAGGGAAAATTTTCAACCGTAGATTCGTTATTTGATAAAGATGGCAAACTTGTCACCGATAATATTGACAAAGCTAACACGTTAAATTCCCACTTCGAAGGTGTATACACTACAGACGATACTCCATGTTATTTCGACATTTCATTCACTGAGGAACCGATGAAAGAAATCACTATTCAATGTGATGGGATAACTAAACAGCTACAGTCGATCAAAAATAGTAAATCTCCGGGTCCGGAGGGAATACCCGCGCGTGTCCTCAAGGAATTAGCGCCACAGATCGCACCGTTCTTAGACATAATATTCAAGAAGTCATTGTCTGAAGGAAAGATACCAATAGACTGGAAAATTGCAAACGTTACACCGATATTCAAAAAGGGAAACAGACATGACCCAGGGAACTATCGACCAATTTCATTAACGTCTATTATAGGCAAGATACTCGAACATATCGTCGTTAGCAATATCATGACGTTCCTGGACAGTCGTAACTTCCTTCATGGCTGTCAGCACGGCTTTCGGAAAGGTAGATCATGTGAAACACAGCTCGCGCTCTTTCTTCATGACGTTCTCAAATCTGGTGAATCGAAAACACAAGTGAACGCATTATTCCTAGATTTTAAGAAAGCTTTCGACACGGTACCTCACAACAAACTTTTATACAAATTACAGTCATGCGGCCTAAACGAAACAGTAGTAAACTGGATACGCAACTTTCTGAGTGATCGTAAGCAAAAAGTAGTTCTTGACGGAATTAGCTCTGATGCAGTTAAAGTGACATCAGGTGTCCCACAAGGAAGCGTAATCGGCCCCCTTTTGTTTATTATATACATAAATGATCTATGCTCTCGAATTAGCAGTAAAATACGTTTATTTGCCGACGACGCTGTCATATATCGCGAAATTAATGATCACTCTGACTTGGAAATTCTATCATCGGATTTAAACAACGTTCATGTGTGGAGCCAAGAGTGGGGACTCGAACTTAATCTGAGCAAATGTGCGGCGGTACATTTCTTGCGGAGGTCGTCCAACTATCCCCGTGTATATGCTGTGGATGGCGTTAAGATAAAGGCGACAGATGAAGTTAAGTATCTGGGAGTTACGATAACCTCAAACCTATCGTGGGGAACACATATAAGAAATATTTGTGGCAGAGCTCTGAAGAAGCTAGGATTCGTCAAGCGTATTGTGTGAAGATTCTCAGATGAAAAAGTAAAAGAGAGGTGCTATTTCGCACTCGTCCGGCCACACCTTGAATATGCAGCAAGCATATGGGATTCGGTGCAGAAAGACTTAATTCGGGAACTTAATAAAATACAAAGGAAAGCTGCGCGATTCGTCAAAAACTGCTACGGGCGTGCAGACAGCGTTACGCAGATGTTAAACGAATTAGGCTGGGAGCCGCTAGAGACTCGGAGGCTGCGCGCTAGGCTTAGATTACTTGAGCAATTGAGAATAGATATCTTTCAGAGCGACACGGAGAACATCATATTAGAACCCCACTATATTTCCAGGTCCGACAGAAACGATAAATTAAGAGAGATATTTTGCCGAACGGATAGGTATGGGAATTCGTTTTTCCCCCGAACAATAAGGGACTTTAATAAATGCAAGGCGTAATTTCATAGAGCGTTTCCTTTTTATATGTAAACGGCTGGTGTCCTAACACCCCCCGCCACACGCCTATTGAGGCGGCTTGCGGGGTAGTATGTAGATGTAGATGAATTATGCGGAGCTGCGCCGCAAAATTCTTGCTTGGATGGCCGCTGCCTTTAATTAGTGTTTCAAATTAGAACCTAGTATTTATTTGAATTTAGTAAGACTCTAAAAGCACAAACACAGCTACATCATTCACATTAATGGTTTTACTATAATTTTTAGACGAAACTATGGGAATTGGCTGTGAGTTTTTGTGGTAATTATTCTACGATACTTTAATTTCACATACTCTGTAATAAGTTTAAATACTTTTGTGATTGTGATAAAACTCATGTCTATAGATATATATTTATCTTTATTTGTGTTACCACGGCCCGCTGAAAAGTGGCGAAAAACACAATGTGGCCCTCGTGGCGAAAAGCTAGAAGACCCCTGATGAAGAGGGTCGTAACCGGTTGCATTGAATATTTATCACTGTGGAAAACTGCAAAATGTGTTCTTCTTTCGTTATGTATGTTTGTTAGTAGTAAATACGCCATACACGGCGTTATCTCGGCTTGAAAAACATGTCCTTAAATGATATAATTAGCAACTATTTTTCTTGCACCGTTAAGCAGTTCCAAGGTTAGACTAAGGATCCAACTCAAATCAGTTGCTTTCAGGATTAAGCGAATATGTTCTCGTTATATTTTACATCTTTATGAAATGAAATTCTTCAAAATATTTGAATTCATGTTTATTAACTATTACGGGCGATTTAAATTAGTTCCGATTCCTGTAACAAAGTGATAAAATTTGTTTTCTATACTTAAGTGTTCAAATAAATCTGTGTGCCAATAAGGTGTTTTAAAAAGATTTTTAAGTATATAACAGCCGACTTAAGTTTCAATTCATAAATGTATTTCCAATGGCACAACTCGCGTGGTACACTTTTTTCATGAACTTTTTTGCACTGAATTAGTGAATGAATGTAAATATGGGATTGGTGAGTGATTCCTCTTGACCTGCAACTTATTGTGGTTTATCATAAATGTATGAGTTTAACTCTTATCGCACGGGTGATTTTGGATCTTGGGTAATCGACTGCTGACGCCAGAGTCCCAATCTCAAACCCTTGAGATACCACTGGACAACCATGAGTTTACTTCAGGGTGCGTAATTTATATTTTTGAGTGCCAGGGATCCCTGATAAGCCACAACCATAGTAGAAAAATGTGCTAACCACATAATGAATTGAATAATGAATGCTATACGACCACATGTCTTGCCTCACTCGCCGTGTTTAACGTACGTAGTGAGCTCTGGGCTCAGTGTAAATTTAATTAAATAAATCTTTTATTTACTTTAACCAAGTTGGTGATGGTATTGGTATATGTTGAAAAAAAAGGAATGGCAGATACTGGCCCTGTGGAAATTTAATCCTCTGTCATGTTAGTGTATAAACCCTTCCCCTGTTTTTTCCTCCGACAGTTTCTTGCTTAGATTTTTTTGTAATTAAGAATTTGAAATTACTTTATTGAATATTATTTTGCACAAGATACAGGAATTTCGTTTTCAGAAAGAATCGGATTGCTAATGCTGACACCTGGTTTCTCTCCACCCTTCCTCAGTTCTCCAATGATCCTTACCTCACCTACCTACCCACCTGTCCTGAGTGGCTCAAAAAACCTCAGTTGTCAGTCACTACCCTAATTACTAGCTATCGAGCTGATATTTAGTCTGAACCTTTTATTCCCCCGGAGTTAATATCTGAAGCTGTTTAACAATATCCTAGTTTTATATTCTATTTATCTATCATTAATCCCTCCCGTACTAGACAGTGGCTTGCAGAGTACCTACTATACAGATGCAGATAATTTCATGTGCATCGAGTCAAAATGAAGTTTACTAGTAAAAGCATTTTACAGACATGGAGCCAACGGAGTGCTATTTTCTGCACTGTCGTTCCTTGATCGTCCAATAAGGGGACTACCGTGATTACATTTCAATCATCCAATTTTATCTTTTCTCTGGCTGGAATGCTTTTTCTCAGAATTGTGTTCAAGAGTATTATTTCTTCGGAACTTCGAGCAATCGCATGGTGATTCGCGCGTAATATTTATAGCCCTCGACCACAGAACTGTGAAGCTATTTTCAACGCACCCGTTTGCTCTCCAGTTTTCTCGTATTCGTAAGAATTTATTTGTATTTAGAATTCCTTGTCTTCCGATTTCTCTGGACGTTCACTACTCTGATGGAATTCATCTTGATTCCTTACTTTCTCTTTTTCTGTAAAATGTATGTGCTTGCTCGTTTTTACACGAGTTCTTCTTGTTATAATTTTTAATTTTTTTTCATCACGGATATCTAACATAGCGCTAAACAAAACCAAATTTTGCATACTTGATAAGTATTGTAAAATACTTTCCTATTGTGTAGAACTTGATAGTAATAGAGTAAAAACGTAGCAGCTCCACTGAATATAATTTTTTTATCCCGTTATAGTAGTTGCTACCATAGAATAAAATAGTATAATTGACAACAAAAGCGAATTAATTATTTTATTGTTTAAACTAGAGTCGCTACGTTGTAGAATCTTCAGGGAACAACTGATTGCATCTTGAAGATGCCAAAGTGTAACGGAACTAATTGAAACAATAAAAAATTATATTCAGTGGAATCTCAAAGTTTTTGCTTGAGTTTATCTAAATTTCGCGGTGAAATTCCACTAAATCTCGGCCTCAACCATCGCTCATATGAGGAGCTTAGAAGCCAAGGGGTACAAGTGACTTCTTAGTTTTTTAGAGCTAAGTGCAGAAATGTGTTCCTAAAGTACCTATATGAAATTGTTGTGGCCAAGAGGTATAAGTGAATGGCTGATGGGTGCTGAGATCTGGTAGAGTAAATTTCATTCAAGAAACACATTTAACAACCACAAGTTGAACTTTAAACATAAATAACTCAAAACTAACTTTTTGTCACTTGTACCTCTTGGCTTCTAGGCTCCTGATATCATTCCTAATATATCTCAGGTCAATAACTGCAGTGTTCTATAAATAATTAGTTCTAGTTGTAATACATGTGATATCTTATCATCTTCAAGCAATCATCGAATTCTCAAACTCCAATTTCAATTGCAATTTGCCGGCCGCCATAAAATTCAAGCAGTGAATTTCGAAGCGCTTAAACTCACTATTCACTCAATTAGTCCACTTCTTCGTGAAAATTTAAATCGTTTACATCAGCCGATATTACCCAGATATTTAATCAGCCGATGTCAGGGATTATAGGAAATATCAACGTCGGCCGATTATGTATCAGTCCTACCCTGATATGATTAACAACACATTAGTAGGCTCAAAACAATTTGGCCCTGCTTTCTGCCCAAATGAGTCGCCGGTGTTAGCTCGATTTTTCAAAAATATTGTACCCCTCATGCAGATGAACTTAGAACATTGTCATTACATGTTGAGGCAATTGAAGATGTAGTACCATTACATAGGGCGAGCAGTATTTTCCTTTGCTTTGTTGCAGAGCTACCTCTTTTGACTTATTTTGGTCCACCTATTACCACTACAGCAGTGGTTCTCAACCATGAGTGCTCAATTCTCCCTTTCACCATTGTTCAAAATATCGTTTCCCTTCCCAATATAATTTTTAAGTAATACATAATTAAATTCCGCAAATGAAAATAATACGTATTTTATAGAATAAATTTTAATCTGCGGTGTTCAGTGAACTTGTTTTAACGTCTCACAATAAATTAAAACTAACTACTTTTTTACAGTATTTACGTAATTTTCATACCATCACTTATTGCTGTATAGTGGTTCTAATTCCCCCTAAACTCCCTAAATTTCCCCAATCTCGGGGGAATCCCCCTCCCTGGTTGAGAACCCCTGGAATAGAGAGAATGGGAAATTACGGCCTACCGCTAATCATTGAATCCTGCAACCAGCTCTAAATTGAAGTTCCTGTTCATTGAAGATCAACCAAATACTATGATGATTTCTTCCTGTCGTTTCTTGACTTAACGCAAAATACAGATTTGAACGTCATAATTGGGGATGAGGTTGAGCCACATAATATATCCCTCACTGAATTAGGCTTTCATTATTCAATAAAATTACTACATATTCTAATTACTTGCACTTAATTTTTTACATCTGCAAAAAGAACATCTATCTATGTACGATATATATCCTTTGAATATTTAATGGTAATGGGAGATACGTATTTCTAAACCTAATCATAATTACTGAGCGATTAAATTGGCAATAGGTACTTGCTGCTGAAATCATTTATCATCATTTGTACTCATAATAAAATTAAGTGTTTGAGCCCTTGGTGGAAGGTCATCATAATTATAAGAGGAACTTTTTTACTTCCCTAATCACTTGCGAACGTACCACCGGTTTCGGCCGTTAAGCTACTACCATTCTCATTAATCTTCAGGTAGATCAAATGTACCTGGTGTCCAATATGTACCACAATGTGTCCTGGAAATAGTTTAGCGGCCAAAACCTGTTGTACGTTCACATTAAGCTGTAGAATTAACAAAGTTCGTTTTATTATTGTGATCATAATATTAAGGGGGCAAAGAGGCGCTCCGTACTAATAATGAGAGCTCTCCACTCAAACTGTTGAAGTCAGCGCAGATCGGAACACATTAGCGCACTTAAGCACGCACGAACGACGGTTAATTTAACTATTTGCGCAGGGGAAACGTTCGTTCATCTGCCGGTAGGTGGCATTCTGTAGGTATACAATAGTCACGGCCGAATGTTTTGCATAAGGTTTACGAATTATTTCAAATTATCAAATAAATTAAATAGTAAGCTTTTTGCCTCATAGTTATTCAAAACTTTATAGGTATCTACTATATAAAAGGCCGTCCTGGGGCAGGCACCCGCGGATCGCGCGTTGTATCCACCTGTTTTAAACTATTATGGTGCCCAGCATTGTACCCGTGCCTGCGTATAATGCGTGGGAAAAAGAAGCATTCAAATAAATCATTTTTTGTGTACATCTTCCTGATTATATCTAGTCAGTCATATCAACCAATGCAAGCGGAGTACGTTCGTTACTTTGGCAGCATTTTGAGTGAGAATGGAATGTAGTACTGAGACAAATTAAGCCTTGGCAATTGAAGTATTCGCTAGTAAGAAAAAAAGATGATAGCAGAATCTCATAGAAAGGATAGTAAAAAAGATTTAATGAGAAGCGAGGTAACTTGGCGCGATCACTGGGGAATACGATGAGGATTGACCGAAGGCGTTTGAGACGTGGGGGTGGAGAGTGAACGGAAACGAAGACAAACGAGGAAATACTTTGGATGGTGATGGAGGGAAGATGCTGCTGGAGTAGATTGAGGTGAAGAACAGCTGAATTGACTTGAAATAATTAGCGAGGTGATGGTGGTGACAGAAAATGGCTAGAGAATGTTTAAGATTGTCATTCGAGGTGAGATAAATCGAGACTATTTGAGGGGGAAAATGGGCGTTTTAGACGGAGAGAAGAGTGACTGGAAGAATGCTGAGCTGATGAGAGAAATAGCCAGAGAGAAGTGACGTTTTACGTGTAAAAAATTATAGTTAAAACGATCCATCCAATTTTTAAATAATCCTTACTTTACCACTATAACTAGTGTCAAGAGGATAGACGTTTAGGTATTAATGAGAGCATACGAGAGTTTTAGGACGTCAAATCACGCGAGTTTCATGGTGACACGGAGGGTATTATTTTAACCCTACACCCTGTTACTAGAACTGATGTAGACGACGAAATAAGAGAGATACGCTGCTTAGCCGATAGGTACATAAAATTATTCTTTTCACGCATAATTATTGACTACCACAAGAACGGAGGGAAACACCGAGATACTCGGCTAACATGCGTACAGTTCACTTTCATCCTTTCCCTCTTTGCTTTATTCCCTCTCCTTTTCATAGCTGGTGTCCTAACACACCCCTTCCACACGCCCCTGCGGTGCCTCACAGGGTAGTATGTAGATGTTGACTGGACGATATATTCAACCGATTCTATTGCTAAAAGATACCACGCGTGGAATCACAGAAATCAGAACGACACGCCTCCTCGCTTATCGGTCGTTCGTTTAAACGATTATAGCACATCAGTCAATAGGATCAATACATATGAACTTGAAAGTCTGTTTGCTTGAATTCTATAATCTTCAACACCACTTGACGGATTCGGACAAAGCACTAGGTAAAATTTTACTAGCACTAGGTAAAATTTTACGCTACCCATTTATAAATGCATTAGATACTACCCCAAATACTTTATCAATCCCATTGGAATACAATGTCCAGTATGGACCTCTACCATTGGGAGCATATCTGTAGTGTAGTGTATGCTTGTGAGGCTTCGCCTCGTGACAAGCATTAGCGATTTATGCTAATGGATAATTAGTCGTAGTTACACTAATTTTAGGGTATAGTGTAATGCATGTTGGTGACTACTTACCCCCTGCCACACACCCTTGAGATGGCTTGCAGGGTATTTTGTAGATGTATGGTTGTCGGTGTACTGAGGTGGGACGTTGCTGGCAATAGCATTGTGCGCACGCTTGATAATTGAAAAGAATAGTTTATATTCCCATAAGATAGAGAACTTCATATTGTTCTGAATTTTATATTGAAGTTTACTTAATAATCGTTCCAAGTCTTCTGAGTCACTTGGTATCTGCATAATACGCTTTTAACATCGCATTGGTAACATCGCGGACGCCTTACGTCGTATTACAACACGTCGGTTTCAGGGGTCTGTCCCGGTGTCCCATTTGGTAGGCGAATTTGTCCTGGCTGACATCTCCCGGATTGATTCTGTTTAGGTCCGCTGTCCTTTTCATGGAGAAATTCTTAGCGACAAAGGTATGGCGAGAAATGTGTCAACCGAAAATATTGTGTCCAATTGTAAACCTTCGAAAGATTCCTCGGAGGGCCCTGAGGAATTACTTTCAGGGGGCAGGGAAGGGGTCACTCACCCGACTAGTGAAGAGATTAGTACTCTTTACTCCAGACTATGGTACCAGAATAAGCCGCTGCAGCTGTTTGTAAATAGTTTATTTTGCATTCACTTCCAAAGAATAGAATAAATGTACATCATTAACTTAATTAACTTTTATAAACAACTTCTTAATTTCACCCCTGTTTTGGTCTCTCCAAAACTAGATATGTCCCGGTTTTGTGATATCAGAATATATTGTGACTAGGGTGGGCCGAAAAACACGAAAGTGTCCGAATCGAATCGTAATAGCGCGGAAAAGTTGTTACTCGTCACCCTGATCACAAAGAAAGAAAAATTTTTGAAATCGGACCATGTCTTCCGGTCGCACATCTCGTTCGAAGTTTTGAAAAATCGTAAAAAATATGACTTTTTTTAGGGATTTTTTAAAATAAGTTACAGTGATTGGATTACGTTAAAAATCGGTATGTGGCCTCTTATAAAGAACCTCTGTCTTAAATAAATATGTAAACCCCCTTATCACCTTCTTTTAGGGGGAGGGGGAGTCGCTCATCGCGTTCAAATTATCGAAAAATCGTAAAAAACATGACTTTTTTCGGAATTTTCTCTTTATGAGTTACAGTGATCAGATTGCGTTCAAAATCGGTATGTGGCCTCTTGTAAAGGTCCTTTGTCTTTTAAGAAAGATATAATTCCCGTTCCCCCCTTCTTTTATGGGGGAGGGGAGGGGCATGTATCGAAAAATGAGTGACCTTACGGTAGGCCTACGCTTATTTTTTAAAATTGGTTTTTCTTATGAATTCGTCCCTTCAAAATAGTTGTTTTGGTGAGAAAACAAATACATTTCAGGCTGGTTGGTGTGCGACTACCCATAGCCGTGCCTAAGGGGTCAAAGTGCAGGTGCACTAGAATAAGCGGATTTCGATGCCAGACACACGTCTTTACAGTAATTCGCTGATTGTAGAGCTCCGCAGGGGCGAAAATTTTAACCATTTTTCCGTATCTTGAAGCCATCATGGAGTAATTTTACTCCGCACCGGCCAAGCCGCCGTACGGAGTTATTGGGGGTGTAGATTTAAAGATGAAGAAGGATGATTAGAGGAGGGCAGTGAGGAATGGTTGATGAGAAACTCACTGAAGAAGACAAAACGCAAATTCTAAATGGTTTTAGCGCTTGGAATGCAAAGGGCAGCCTTTCGATTCTTCTTGTCGCTCTAATTAATGAGTCTGGGGATCGCGTGCTGGATTCACACGCTTTGACGTGTATGGGAAAGATGGACGTGGGGTAAAGGTAGCTGGAAGACATTCAAAACTGGACCCATTCCATCATTGTCGTTTCTTCTCATCTCTTTCGTCATACTTTGGTTGTGAGTTTTGTGTCCCGATGATGTGTCCATAGTTCTCAGTGCGCGCGACACGCCGTCTGTTGGCTCTGTCCGGTTTCATTATTCTCGATTTTTTTATTTTCTAAGTGGAAAAAAAAATAATTTTCCTTTTCTTGGATTTGACACAAGATTCCCTGAATTCGCGTCGAATTTCCAGATTAACCAATCGATTCCCGATTCGGTTTAACCGACTTATTGGTCGGTTGCAAAAAAGACACGTAAGTTTCCTATGGAGTTTTTTGACATCTTTTCGATTTATGCTCCGAAATTTAATTTACATTTTAAATGATGCAACCCTATTGCCATGTAACGGGATTGCGATAAACTTAAAGATGAAGGCAATAACTCTTGGAAGATAAGTAACGATAGCGGTAGTTCCTGGGACAGGACATTACAATTAGTTATGCCATCCTTACCTTTCATCATACTTAGTCATTCAATCCTTAGATTGCTTGAATTTAGCCATCTATTCTACCCTTTCCCCTGCTAAATCCTTTATGTCCTTGTACCTCTTCTGCTTCTTATCCCATTTTAGTCGGCATAACTATGTACTTACTTGTTTCTCTTGGGGCTATTTCTCTCTATTTTACCCTCTATTATGCCATTATATAATGCCCCTATGGATTATTAATATCTTTTACTTGCGGATCAATCGTGCAACCGGTCGTAAGCTCCCCGTGATGTCCGATCCCACTGTTCCTGGGGGATCTTATGGAACGAGATATTCGTAAATGCTGCCTGCCGTGCACAAAATGCCACGTGGTACTCGTACCCTAGCTCTGACCCTAGATAGGAAAAATATTGAAGTAATGCACTAAAGAAAAGAAAAAAAATGTCTGTGATGAAAAGCTTTGGATGAGTAAAAATTTAAAGAAGTTTTAAAAAGAATGCTGAAATCATGGGAAACTTTTGGGTGTTTAATTTACAACTTCCTATCGTCTCAATTTCTGAAAAGCATGCATAATTTACATCGTTTCCGACTGCTTTTTTTATGGAAGTGTGAATGATTGAAATAGATAATGAAGATAGGAAAAGAAAGTGCAGAACATTTTGGATAAGCTTTGCTGTTGCAGGCTACAATTCGTAAGAGTTATGACCGCTCGTGTTCATAATTAAATTAAATAATTACAATTAGTACTTTAAATAAATATAATTTGTGCCTGACGCTTCTGTAAATCGGGGAAACGCGTCATGCTATTGAAAGATAGTAGAAAAGCACCAAGTATTTTATTAAATTATGAATAAGAAAGCTTTGGAGCCTGGATAAAGTGAAACATTTGATTGGTGCATCGAAGTACATGCATATAATCTTCGTTATGCTGCCGCATGTAGCTTATGTAGTATAAGTGCTGAGGTCTGCATTCCATCGACGGTAGCCTCAGTCTTTTTTACGAAGTAGGTAATCCATCACTTGAAACCTTTTAATTGCCGATTTCATTACATTTGTTGCTGTTTAGCAGCCTTCGGAAAACAAAAGGAATCGCGCTCTGTAACGTGCGTAGGATGATGAGAAAGCACACCTCTGCTGTGACGTAGCTACGGGCGGCTCTTTTTTCGTGGCGGCATTCTTGGGTTTAAAACATATTTTAACTCTTTACTGATAATAATAAGATTAAAACTATTGAATATCACGAAAGGTTAGCAATTACAATTTATTGCAAATAACAATTAAGATATGTTTCTATAATATGGATAGTATCATCCTTCGGGTTTCTGCGAAATATATTTATTTGCTTCATTTTGCTAACGACAGTAGATTGGAAACACACCGAGGCATTGTAAGCTCGCGAGGAACACGGTAGATGCAAAAATAATATTCGAGAGGAATTCTAAGGGAAAAGTCCATAGCACAAATTCAAAGAGATATAGGAAAGAAGATTTACCAAGATGCTATGACATTGTAATCTGAGAAGTGTTTGCGGTAAAAGGAGGAGGGATAGTATTAGGAATGAGTGGATGATGAAAAAATGCGCAGTGAATGTTTCGGTTATGGACGTTCGTATGTGAAAAGAGCGTGATTCGTTGGTTTGGCCACGTTGAGAGAATGGTTTTATTACGATCGCGATGAAATTTTGCACACTTACAGTTAAAAATAAGGGGAAAACTGTTATTTACGTTTCACTTAAAAAAAATGCCCCCAGCCCCCCTTTGCCACCTCTTTAAGCAAAATTTTAACGTGCAGCTTCGCGGTTTTTCACGAATATCTTGAAAACGGTGATGAACTTAGCCAAAGTGGAGGGAGGTATTCTGAAAGCCCAATGAGCCCAATGAATTAAACATTATAGAATTTCCAACAAAATGCATTTGGACCCGTCACGATAGCGCAATTAGTCTTCGAGTAATTTAACGTCAAAGTTGAAAATTCACTTCGACCCACCGACACGGGATTTTTGTCTCTTTCTGCGCATACGCGGATTCTTTCATCCGTTCCCTCGATTGTCCATGGGCACCGAAAACAAAGCATACAACTCGACTCCTTAAGTCTAGTCTCTAAGTGAAGTGAATGGCTCGAGAGGAAGGGGTAGACCGAGAAAGTCATGTGTAAATGTGGTGTAATAGACACGGGGAGTATTAGGAGTCTTAAGCCCGTATTACACGGGGCACGTAATTGCACAATCTGATGTACGTACGAACGTGCATTTCAAATTGCATCGTGTAAATCCGTGAATTGCAAGAACGCATGCGCGAATGCATGAATGCGAGATGGCAAAACAACCCCTGCTCTAATTCGAAAATGATTGCACGCCCGATTGAGAAAACATGCAGTTTGAGTTGTTGTGCAATTTCGTGTCCCCTGTAAAACGGCTTTTAGGAACAAAAAAGCGCGTACGAATCAATGCATGAATGTGGCAGAAGCAGAGGAGGTTTTCTAGGATAGAGCAGTATGGAGGAATCTATTAAAATCGAGGCCAGATCTAACGCCAGGAATTAAGCTCTTTTGACTGTGCCTACCCTGAAAGAAAACTGTGTGTTGGGTATGAATTTTTTTTTTAAATTATCACCGAAATAAGCTGTGCGTTATGGTATTGTAAATGAATACTGATGAGTGTGCCGTACAACGACAGCTGCCGTACACCAATATCAGGGTTGAAGCACATATGGCGATGACTCTAGGCGTTCCTTCGACCTCTACTGAGCAACATAGAAAGATATGTTAACGTTTGTACTCATGAGTAATTAAAATAATGATTACTTTTTCTATAAAATGTTATTTATACGACGCATTTCACCAATGTCCGGCATCGTCACGTACAGAAAGTAATGTACCTGACCTTTGAAGTATTTTAATTTATCATGAATACAAACATGAATTTCTACGAAGTGAAGCCTGACACTGTCAAGTTTAGGTGTTTTAACGATGAACCGGAATCAAGACAAAACATTATGCAGAGAGGTTGGTTGAGTAGTTAAAGGTATGCGGGAACGATGGAGGTACATACGGTAGCAATGATTTCAGTAGGCTTGTTTGTACAGTTCACGACATCCGCATATTTACCTTTTGGCGACGCGAGAATTGTGGAGAGCACTAGAGACGCGCCTTTGCGCACTCATTATCTTAAAAGGACATCTTTATTTCTATCCTCTCTCTGTTTCAGACCGAGATGCAGTGGCGGAGCTACAGTTTTAGTTGCCGGTGGTGGTTTATCAATTGCCGGCCTTCCTCTGGGAAGCACATTAAACCCATCCACACGCAATTTGAGCACTAAATTTAAGAAAAAATAATTTTATTTTTTGATTCATTGGTAAACTACAAAATGGAAAAATTATTTTTTTAGTTTATTTTATAACAAAGTCATTCAAGATACCTACCATAAAAATCAATTTTGTTTGTTGGTTGAAGTTTTTTTGATATTACTTCATTTTGCTATTGGGTTCCATCCCGTTTGGGTGCTTCATATTCAATGCTCCATATGCGTCTTCTACCTGAAAAAATCGTTGGAATAACGAATATTAATAGTTAATATTAGTTGTCTCAGGACTAATGTAGTGGACCTTGTGTATCACGAAAGAAAAACTAATTGCAATTTTTCAATGATAAATATTTAATGCGAACGGTTTCGATATTTTACACTGATATTGATAGGGCTTGATAATGATCTAAACATGGAAACCTGTCGCATTAAACATTTATCGTGACATGAAAGAAGAAACCATTGTAGTTTTCCATTGATAAATATTTAATTCGAACAGTTTCGATGTTTTTCATTGATAATGACAGAACTTCATAATTATGTAAAACATTGAAGCCTGTTGCATCAAATATTCATTAATGGAAGATTGCCATTAGCTCTTCGTTCACCAAGGACTAATTTATTTGACACAATCTCCGGCATAATATCAACATGGTAACAATGATGGAAGAAACGACGAATGGGAGGAGTTGTAAAAGAAGACCAAGGATGGAATGCATCAGGCAAATGTTGAAGGATGTCAAAATGAGATTTTACCAAGGAAACATGCTGTGAAATGTAATTTTTTTGCCCACGGGCGATTATGGTGGTCCGTATGCCCCTGCGATCCCGATAAGCCATTGGTTTGTCGTCAGATTTCGCAGGGTCCGAACCACCAGAACTTGAAAGAAACACCTATTCCCTGGGCAGGCGAAAAACCGACTCAGGCGGGACACGAACCTGCGACCCTAGGAATAGCAGGCTTAATTTACCCTGTCGCCACCGGGGCCGGGCCTTATTTGTACTTTAAAAGACAAAATAATGTTAAGCTTGTGTACACATGTGCCTGAGATGAAAAATGGTGTCAACGTACAGATATCCTACGTCGGAATCTAAATCAGCTGCATAGTATTTAATATGTTAACCTTTGTGCTAATGTAAACTCTCACACACTCAATCTACACAAAATTCCAATAGATCAAAGATAAAATGTTTCATAATCATCATATGAGATTTCAAATCTTTGAATAATATGATAGAAGGTATTGTACAAAATACGAAAAAACTTTTTCTTGTCTGAAGGAGTTGCATCGGTCTCGGTGCTCCCATTCTAGAAGAGTTGACGCTCGAATGCACATTATAAAAACTCCGATGTTAGTCGTCTATACAATTTTGAAATCATTGCCGCAATGATGTGCTTTGCTGGTTCAATTGTTTTTGCTGTTCTAATTAGTCAATTTTTTCTTCAACTTTTAATATGATGTGACTTCACTGGCACGATGGCAATCCTCGCGAGATTTATAAGGGAAGGGCCGGATTACTAGAAATAGCCATTTCCACATTTCAGTCGGTGTGTCGAGTGTTTATCTCGGAAACGTGACTTCATGAAGGCGAAGCATGCGTGCGTCTAATCGTTTGGGGGAGTTACATCCTCACGTGAGCGGTAAAAAAACACGCGGGCGTATCCACAGCAATCCTCGATTGTTTTCCCATTTTCGCTCCTCCTCTTACGAAAACGTTATGTTAGAACCGACAGGCCTGGCGCAATGACTACCTTGTCTTCATTTGCATATATTGTGTATCTTTCCTTTGGGTGGAATGTTTTTCTGAAGCAACTTTCAAACTAGGACCGGTTTCGAATGTTTTCACGCTGAACTAGGTGGAGATTCATCTGCGTCTACGAAATGGCGTGCAAGCCACCACTAGTGTGTGTGGCACGGGGTGATCCCACACCATGGCACTTAACCTTTGTATCCGTTCAAGGTCGAACCCCGCAAGCTCCCGTGGCATCTTGGTGCGAACCAAAAAAGCAATCAGGGGAACAACACGGCCAAAATAGTAACCAGGAGATAGCCACGTTGGAGAACATGCCTAGGTGATGTACCAGGGGCCAAGATGCTACTAATGATTAGTGCAACCTATTTGGATTTTTAAAATGATTAGTGCAACCTTTCTCATGGAGTAGGACAACTGTGCAATGTGCATCTTTCCACAAATTTGGTTGTTTTCTGTTCGAGACTTGTTCAATCATTTTGCAGTGAACACCAAGAATATTTATTGGTGGTTCCGTTATGCGAAATATGTACTCACAGTGTGGACCGGTACGTAATGACAACTAGACGTTTTCCTGAAGACATTAAATTACCATTGCAGCAGAATCCATTTCACTTCTGAGAAGGAAAAGAAGAAACTTTGAGGAAAGATACATAGCTCTCTTATTACATGAGGATATGTTTGGTCAGGTGACTTGAGCACTCATGAATCCCAATCTCTAGATTCCGTGTTTTGTATCTTAGCAGTGGCGAAGATGTTTTCGCGTAATCCCTTACCGTACTTGGTAGAACGTGGAGAAAAGTGCTTCAAGTGAGGTAATCCTCCCGTCTAAAAGCGACCCGGACTTCATAAAAACGCATTTAAATTTTTTCTATAACACTGATTAATTTTTTTGAACCCTATAGACTCCCAAACCCAGAGACGGGTTCGAACAAAATTGGGCACACATGTTCCTCAAGACCTAGATAGATTAATAGGCTATATAAGAAAGGCACAAAGGCTTCAGAGGTCCCTATGCTAGCCCTTTTTGAACCAACTTTTACCCATATAAGAAAAGCATAAAATTCGGTGAAGTGATTGCTTTTCGTTTCCTTTTTTTTAATTACTTGCACTCATGATATGGCATTGGATAACTGAAATAACAACATTTTTAGTTCTTTTATTTAAATTTCGTTTACGCTTCGTTTTTTTCCTAAAATTTGAGTGTTTGGATCTTAAACCTTATATTTTTGTACTACTTCTATATAGGTATTTTTAATTATTGGAAATCGCAGCGTATCCTTGGAATGAGAACTTATGCCCACGGCACTTACGGCATAGGTTAAATGATCAATATTAAAGAGTTAAATCGAGAATTTAGATTGGGTATTCCTCCCTCCCCAACTTCTCCATGCGTGGTTAATGACTGCTACATTGTTGCATTTTTACTGCATGCATAGGGAGTATCCTTTTAAAATCATATGCAACAATTTTATTTTTTATTCTTCCCATTGAAGTTCAACGGGAACCATCTTCCAATGTAAAATAAATATCGAGAGTTGTAATGAGAAACAACTTGATGGAATGACAAATGAAATATCTGGGACCAAGTCGCTGTGGAAGTATTTTCCAAAGGTGCCGGGTTCGAGTCCTGCAGTTTTGGATGTATATTTCTACAGAATACCGAACCCTACTTTGTGGAAATTGGAAGCACTGGAGATGTGGTGTTACCGAAGAATTTCCAATCATTGCGTTGTACAAATATTGTGGTACGCAGTCACACGCACGGGTGCAAAGATATATACCTACCTCAGTGGGTGAAGTTCTGCATGAAAAAACATTTGGCTTGACCGGAATTCGAAATCGGATCTCCCAATAGCCGGTGAGGTGTTTTAGCCTGTTGTTATCATACCTGAACGGCAATTGAGAGATCCGGGTTTGAATCCAGGTCAAGTCAAATCATTTTTTCATAACGAATTTCGACCTCTTTGGTGTTACGGAAGAATGATGAATATCAAATGGGCGGAGAGAATCACCAACGAAGAATTCCTATGAAGAGTTGGAGAGAAAGAAGTGTAATGAAGACTGAGAAGAAGAGATAAACGTATTGGACGCATTTGCGACACAATAGCTTATTGAAAACAATAGTGGGAGGAGAAATTAATGATAAGAATTGCAAAGGAAGACCAAGAATGGAATACATCAGACAAATTATGAAGGACGTCAAAGTAATGAATTATTTAGGAATGAAGCTGTTGGCGGAGAGTGGATTGGAGAGCTGCAACAAACCATTCTTCAGATTGATGACTACTGATGATGACCTGCTGGAAGTGAGGAGGTACACTTAAAGTGCGGTACGTTTAACCTTGTACCCCTTGTCGCGTTTCGTTGTGAGTGTGCAAATACCTTTAAGTCAGGTGTGTATTCACCCTTCCTCCAATACCTAGGAAATCCTTTCCTTACCAACAAGCCCACCAATCCCTAAACACGGAAAGGGAACTGACTATTTTACATAAAGAATCTGTGTGTTTTTATTCTTCACTTTCGTCTAGCTATTAATGGAGGCTCTCTCTGTAGTGACTCCGTTCCTTGCCGTTGTGGTGAAAATAAACACGTAAACACTGGCAATTCGATCGCGCCCTGGAGGGTGAATGGGGTGTACAATTTCCCCGAAAAGTCTGCTGGGAATAAGAGTGCTTATTCGGCCTTATTATTCCATCAAGCTGTTTGTTTCTTCAAGGACTCCTCAGCTTTACCCTTCTCCGCCGAGACAGAAAAAAAGAGTTGGCTGATGGCCTCCACCTGGCCATGACCTTATACGCTTGCAGGGGGAAAACGAAGATGGATTCAATATGCGGTGGGGTTTGGTGCAAGGACATCCAAGTTCAGCCGCCCACGTATGCCCACTCATTGTATAAAGTATAACTATTACGATAACAGGGCTGCTTGCACTAAAATACGAATTAGTGCGGTTCGACTAATTTGAAGGCTGGTGGAGGGGAAAAGAATTGCAAGGGAAACGACGACTATGGATTTAAGGAAAGAGAGAAGAGGCGCTACTATATGACCACGAAAGTCGTTGCACCAATTGAAAATATGTATTGCTTAAAATAAAGGATATTGAATGCCACATATTAATGCCGATTATTAAACATGCGCCTGGTTTTCATTTACGGAATTAAATATTATTTTGATTAGTTACATTGGGAAGGGGGAATGATATTCTGAACTGCGGTGACGGGGGAATTGAGCAAAAAAAGATTGAGAACCTACATTCTATAGTCTTTAGATGTTTATCGATCGGCATTTTACTCGAAATCCTTACGAAGCGATGAATTAAAGGACATGGTAGCTGTTGTGAGATAAAAGTGATACCTTTTCACCATTTACAATTCTCTTGCTCTTTGTTGTTTGTACACGCTAAGGCCCCTAAAGGAGCAAACTTTGTGGCGCCCATGTATGCGAGACCAAAGTTCTCTTAATTCTGTTGCTCCTACCTGGATGGTCTCCGTGTCACGCCTCCTTCCCCTTGAAGTTTTTCCTACCTCCATCAACCTTCGAATCAGTGTAGCCCAACAGGTACGTAATTTGTATGCTTAAGATGGCTGGGGCGATTTTTGTCTTCGTACAGAAGACAAAAATCTTCGTGCAGTATTTGCTTCGTCCAGTATTTGCGTGAAACTATGAATGCGTGTTCTAATTAGTGACATCTATCGCTAAAAGTGAAAAAAATACATCATACCGATTTGGTTTTTTGGCAATTCAATATTGTTTTAACACGTAGTCTTATGACATATGATATATATTTCGTAATAATTCACTTGCAAATGCACTGATTATCTCCTAAACGCGAAGTAATATGTTCAATATTATTATAATGGTTTCTAACGAATATAAAAGCCTAGCCAAAGATTCAAAAAATGTAAAAATTATTAGCGAATTGGCGAAAATTATATTTAAATGTATATAAAAATAATTTTCGCCAAAATTTTGAGTACCGCTCCGAGTCATAATAAGCTTTCAATAAGGCAAAAATGTAAAACGTAATTCTTGTTGCATTTCCATTATTGGATGAATGGTGAGTTCTACCGCATTAACAGGTGTATTTAAATGAAATGTGATCCCAGATTTTTTTCCACTTAAAAATCATTAAAATGTGCACTCAATGAGCCAAGATTACCACCCCAACCACCTGAAGGATTTTTTACACGACAATTACGTCAACACTTTGGTCAGCACTGAAATCAGCACTGAAAACTTGGAACCAAATTCGGAAAATCCAATTCGATGCATCGGAGTCCATGCTTACATGGCATTAGTTTCAGTGCGCAGTCCGGGCATTTGATGAACTATACGGCCTAAATAAACTGCTCCATATTGTTTTAGCATGTGTGGTATTTTTTAACAAAACATTCTAAATTAGCTCCACTAAACCAGAGCTGCTAGTTTCAAGAGTAACTACGTTTTCTCGGTTACAGTTAACACAATTCCTTCGGAGCATAGTTTGGTAGATTGCAGCTCCTGTGCCGGTATTCTCTCGATACCCTTGACTCTCAAGATTGCCTGTGATTGATCGTTACCTCCAATAGAAAATAAGTATCGTACTTATTTCTGTTTTCAGTGTGTAATAATTAAATTAAATTCATTCATTGGATACGATTACACCCTTTAAGCGGTTTAAGCATTCTGATTTCTGTGCGATTTTCTGCCCTGAAGTAAGGATCGCGTAAAAGGAATTTAGTTATTGGTTGCGGCGGCTTATAGAGAGGCTCGATGTTACCATTGATATTGCACATACTATTGCATAGAGTGACTCAATTCTGCCATTGAGACTGCATACATTCGCATTCAAATTATTCGTTTGATTCTTTAGCGTTGGGAAGGATCCTTATTTCTGAGTGCAAAAATCGACTTACAGTCAACACAGCTTTGCTGGAAAACCATATATGCATGTACATTCCATGTTCTCCTACGTGCGCCTTTGCCGGAAAGAGATCTTTTTCGGTAGAGCTTGTCGGTATTTGTTTGCCTTCCACGAGACTGATCACAGCGGAGCAACGCCGTGTGTACAAATTTATGTTTGACATTTGGGTCCCCGTGTTTTGGAGGTAGTAGGACAAAACTCGAGGCGAAACTTTTCCCGAGTGAAACTCACCACCATAAATATCTGTCCGCCACTTATTGATCCAGGAAAATTGGAAAGAACCCGTAAGAACTCTGGTGCCCCACATCATCCCAGGGCAATGAGGCAATTCTACCAAGTCGGCACATACCTTGTGTTACCGAAGAGCAATTTGCGTAGGCAAATCAGATACGATTTAATTTCTCTCGTACCAGTGAATGTTTTCGGGTACCAGTAAATAATCCTCATTTTATATTTTTACTTTACTCTCGGCATTTGTTCTGGACACAAAAAACTGGAAAACTTCAGGGATAAACCCACTTACGTGAGTTTGAAAACTAGCGCATTTTAAGAAGGAGGATATTTGATTGGGCTCAAATTCGACAAGGCTGCTGAGGTTCCTCTCACATCTAGAACAAAATTCTGTATAACTTTTTAAAACTAAGGTTTATAATGTTTGTTCCCGATAGCTTTCGGGGATGTTTATTATCCCTTCATATATCTTTCTTGATAACAGTTTGTTTGTCTGTAAATACCAGTAAATATACAAGTACTCATTGTAAGAGTTCATTAAACCACCTACGAGATTCAAATTTACGAGTAGGTAGGTACTGCTCGCAATAACCGTAGAGGTAAAGTCGGTGACGTATACTGGCATATGTCCTTGAAAATTACTATAAAGTAGAACCTGGGTCGTAATAAATAATAAGTATTGTGGCATTTTTACAAAGAGGAATTATTTTCAAATCTACATTTGTGAGTTAGAAGAATTGCGTCTTTTTATATGGGCTTGTACTTGAATTCGGCTTTTGAGGTTCCTCTTACAGCTAAAACAAAGTTCTGAACTTTTTTAAAACTTAGGTATATAATTATTGCTCCCGATAGCTGTCAGGGTTGTATATTATCCCTTCAGATATTTTTCATAATAACAGTTTGTTTTTCTGGGATATATAGTGCAAGAAAATATATAAGATACACATACTCGTTGTAAGAGTTCATTAAAACACATATGAGAGATTCAAATATTAATTATAAATAGATTCAAGTAGGTACTGCTTGCAATAATCGTAGAGGCTATCTCGGTGACGAATACTGGCATATGTCGTTGGGTAAATATATAAAAATACATGTAAATACATAATTTAGGCATGTAAAAATTGAATTTTGCTTAATAATTTAGATATGCAACTGCCAAAAAAGAAAAATATCTTATTCTAGTTTTTCTTGAATTTTTAACAATTGCCAGGAGCTTTTAGAATATTCTCAAGAATTACGGATTTAAAGGCGTGAAAATTTGTGGGAATAGGTATGGAAGTCTTAAAGAAGTTACAAGACTAGATCGCAGATGCTACTTGGCTAATATAGTAGCTTCAGAATGGTAGTCAATACTGGTATCATTTATGGAATGCTGTATGCAGGGTTACGACGGAACAGGGAAATGGCATTGCACATTTTGAAACTCTTCGTGACAGCGAAATTGACGAAAATTCACCCAAAATGTGAAAATGGCGCGGAAAGAATGTTGCGACCTTCAACATTCTTCTAAATGCTGGCGTAATTATCGCCCTCTGCCGGCGTTCATCTCGTTTTCGTCGTTGAAAGCTAATGGCTTATGCGCCGATAGGAAGAAATCAGTTCCAAGTGCTTGAGAAATTATGTAAAAGATTTCCAAGGGAAAAAACTCCGGAATATTCGGAATCTTATACGAGTAGTATCAATTAAATCTACGCTAACTTGTATGCCAAAGCTTGTATGTCAAAGCAATCTAAGCCTAGCGCGCAGCCTCCGAGTCTCTAGCGGCTCCCAGCCTAATTCGTTTAACATCTGTGTGACGCTGTCAGACTTTAATAAATGCTAGGCGTAATTTCATTAGAGCGTTTCCTTTTTATATGTAAACGGCTGGTGTCCTAACACCCCCCGCCACACGCGTATTGAGGCGGCTTGCGGGGTAGTATCTAGATGTAGATGAAAATTGAACCGTCATCAGGTATACTCCCGAGGCTCGCCAATGCATTTGATTTGAAATTCGGAAATATTATTAAAAAATTTCGCAACTTTCCTAAGTGTGAATAATTGTTTCTTTAAATGTTATCATTCATATAGGCTTTGATAATTATTATATGCCTCGCGAGTTCGCAGAATTAACCCCTGCGAAAACGCGCCATCTTGGTATTTATCTTCATAAGGACCCCTCTTGAGCTGGCTTTATTTTGGGTCCTTATGATAAAGACGGCCTTACGAGTTCCGTAATCGATCAAGTCGGTATGCTCGCTGGAGGTCCTTATCATAAAGACTTTTGCCCCATAACGTCGTCCTTATGTGTTCCGTAATAACCCCCCTGGAAAACGTACAGCGTGTCTACTACAACGAACACAACGTACAAGATAGGTTACGAACTCATCAAATGACCACGCTGACAGTATTCTTCAGGCTTTGTGGTTTTATTATAAAATAAGTTCAATTTTTTTTATACCCATTGAATTTCAACGGGTCCCTTCCGCTAGTTTATTATTAACCTACACATCCTATGCTGCACTCCACTGCGCAGCAGTACAGCAGAGAATGAGCAAAAATTGGCCTTTTTACAATTTATGGGCTTTGGAATGTAGGAGGAATAAATTGAATATAGCAAAGGAGAAGCTGAAATAATGCTATGTTACTCTAAAAAAGGTAGTCGGTGGCGAAATAATCAGGCAGATCACAAGAAAGAGGCTAGTCAAGAGTTACTTTTACGGAAATTATAGAACGTAGAATAAGTTAGAAAGGGGAGGATATGTACTGAAATCAGCTACGGTACGAAGAGCGTAAAACCTTGAGGAGCCAGAAAAGGGAATATCGTATCACTAGATACTTTGTAGTTGTTCTACAATGCTGAGGAAGTTTTCTGATACTGAATAACTTATTTAAGAGACCCATGAAAACCTAGTTCCGAATTACAGTGAGCCTAATAAATCCAATACTTATGTAATTTCTTTGATTAAATCGTGTATACAATCTTGATGTCATGGTATTTGTGTGGACTGAAAATATCAGAGGCATATTTGGATGAGGGCTTAACCTTGAATAATAAATTAGACTGGATCAACTGGGATAAAAATACATACATTGTTATAATATCTCCCGGTCTCCCGGTTATAATCTCCCGGTCGAGGTAAATTTTAGTAGAAGAGAGTAAGAAACCTATAGATTGTTTTATAGGCGCTGGTCCCTTTCTCCTTACGAGATTTCTTTCTTCCTCTCGGCATACGCCCTTCTTTTTTTCATCCCATCCATAGAGCCTTATTTATCCATTAAGCCTTTTTGCCTCTCTCCTCCTTCCTCGCTTACCCAACATCGTCCCCTCTATCACAGGCTTCAGGATCCCTTTGACCCTAATTGCCTCTTCCAACCGCCTACCCTGCCTCCACCTAATGTTATACAAAAGTTTCCTTTCCTCTCCTACCGTACCAATCATTTCCTCGTTCGTCTTCCTCTCCATCCATCGCACTTTCTTCCTTCTCCTCCACACCCACATGTCAAAATCATTCAATCTATTCACGTCCTGTTTTCTCCGAGTACAGGTTTCTACAGCATACAACTCTAGTTATTATACATACGATTAAATAATTTTTACCATCTACATAAGTGAAAATTTAAAGCTGATAATTTAAGGGTGCAGGAGATCTTGTCCTAGTTTTGATTTTGCTTGTGTTTGGTATTTGTATGTGTGAGCGAAATTTTTAATGCAGTCTCAGTTTCTGTTTTTCTGTTATTTTGCGGTTGATGCCTGTGTTTTCCTGCGGATTTCATCGACGTTGCCGTTCAGTGTGCTCTTTTCTATTGATTGATGTGTCTCATCATACCACTTCCCCTAGGGTACAATGGTTCCTCTGTATTCCTTGCTTATGTTTAGCAACTTTGGCCAATTTGTATCACGCTATGATACGAATCGTGGTGATTCAAATGACGCGGGCGTCGTAAATGTGTGCTTTTGACGCTTGTCCTTGATTACCAGAAAACTTCGTATGAAAGGCATAGGCTGTGTTTTAACGTCGTACCTCATTACTCCTTCCAAGAAAGTTGCCCTCATGATTTCATGATGACTTCTCATTACCTGCGGCACCTGCATGGCTGTTGAAGGCTACTATCAAAACGTTTCACGAGGTCAGGCCTGATATCATCAGTTTCACGTAAAGTTTGTGTGACTCTTTGAAGGAGGCCAATTAGTGTTGCCACTTTGTGTTTTTAAATAGCGTGCAAATAGGGCTATGAGAGAGAAAGCGAAGCTGCTCATAAAACTTGGTGGGCACAAGCTGGAGAAAGCAGAGCAATTCAATTACTTTGGTAGTGCAGATGAAGAATATGGGCGTAGTAGCGAAGACATTAGGAAGAGATAATATAAGACCTTGTGTCATGATATGAAGAAGAGGCTGGTGAGGAGCTTGGTATGGAGTGTATGGGGCAGAAACGTGGACTCTGAGGAAGGAAGATGAGAATAGACGGCGTTTAAGATGTGAGTGTGGAGGAGGATGGCGAAGGTGCGGTGGAGGGAAAGGAAGACAAACGAGGAAGTGCTTGACATGGTTGTTGAGGAGAGGAAAATTCTGGATAAGATTAGGGAGAGGCAGGGTAAGTGGATGGAATAGGTAATGAAGGTCAAAGGGTTCCTTGGACCGTGAGAGATGGGAGGATGTTGGGTAGTGCGTATGCTGTGATGAAACATTAAACATTATAGGTAGGTAGGGCCCATCATTTGTAAAAACCTGGAGGATTTTACTCACTTCCATTTGATCTTATCTTAACCTGCAGAATACCTCAATAATAATATCATTAGTTCTACACACGGCCATAATTGATTCTATAACCGAGTTTGAATACTTGACTTCATATTAAGAGTTTAGGAAGCCTGCATTTATTTCCTTTGTATAATTATGATTGAATTGAATAGCTTAACAAGCCGAACAAAATTAGTTTAGGATAGGGTGCTCACCAATTCTCGAAGGACTTCGTCGTTTCCATTGGAAGTTCATCAGCTTTTCAGATTTAGTCTTTCGTCATAATGTGAAAAAATGCGGAAGGAGTTGGTGTGGATGTCCTTTTGTCAAATAATTTCACCTGTCACGTAAACATCAACAGCTTTAAGAATGTACTGAATTAATTATGTCAATGTAGTCCATGAGTAACGAAGTTAATTTAGTATTATTGCTTTTGACTTATAGGTTCCAAACGATAGATATTGACTTGTAATACGAATTATAAACGTTAATTCGAATTCGAATCCTTTAATTCTAACCTTAGAAACGTAAGAATAAAGTTATTACTTGCAAAATAAATTAACCAATCTACATGTCTGGTATTCACAATGAGAATGACATGGAAAATAAATATGCATTTCCGTAGTTACATTATATACACTATAAATTCGCAGTCGTAATTTCAAATCACTCACGTCACGGACAGTTTAATGGAGGGTTCTATCTAATGTACTATTTTTCTTTTGTGATTGGCTTTACAACTCTGGTAAAAATAACATGTTTTGAACGGCGGTTACGCTCACTTTATATCTGTAGACGTACTTAATAACAGTACCTTCGATATTACTGCTCTAAAGTACAACCCGGGTGTACCTAGTCGATAGAGAAGTAGTGCCCGTTAGTACTGATTACCGAATACAATTATTTTTTGCCCATCCCTAATTTCTATAGTGTGTTCCACATTTAGTGGACTGTATGGGCCATATGGAGAACGCTGCTGCCAAACTTACGGTACGTTGGCTCACCTCTATGCCGCGACGACAACCATCTCCAACACCGCGCTATCTTAAAGTACATAAGTTATTTTCGGGAGTTACATATGCATATTGGAGGACTCGGAGTGCAGTAAGAATACTGAATGGCACAGTGATGATTTTCCTGCTGCTATTGGCAGCATCGCACTTCCGACCTTTCGGAGATTTACGCAAGGAAAGGAATCTCCCTAAGGCCTTAGTGTCTACGTAGTGTGGAACGCTCTATACTACTTTGTCATCATAATTCATTTGTAAGTATTTGAAATTACGAAACTGATGCAGTTGCAGTAATAGTATTGGCATTTGCATGGAGTCATCCTCTCCTTGTCACAATAATGAAATACCTAGTTCATTTTCATGTGCGCTTAACCCATCTTTTCTTCTTTCCTGGGGCGTCACTACTGACACCATTTGTTCTCTGCGGACAACTCATCGTTACACTCCCTAGGACACTAATTTTTTATGAGCTGGGAAGGAATAAATCAGTTCACGCGCATGAAACACTTTTAGCCGCGAAGGTTGATTAGATAGAGATTATAACCCGCGCAAGCTGTACTCGCCGGCATAAACACGTTCATCGGAATGAAAAATAAAGGAAATGTTTACCCCTGGCTATTTCATAAGAAAAAATAAAGCTGAAGAGTGGAGAAACGACTCAAAGGCATTTTAATCTAATCGGAGAGAAAATTTGAACTGAGCGGTGCGGGAGAGGACGGAACGAAAGATCAAATCGAGGCCCGAACGTGGAACTTCAGAGTTCTGAATCGGGCGTTCTCAGCTGGAAAAGTCGCTAGCGAATGTTGCCGGACTAGCTGGCTAGCAAAGCAACCACTCGGGCTCACTTGCTACCACGAAGGAATCGGAGCCTTACTTGGAGTCAAGCCTGCGCTGACTGGACGATATAACGAGTAGGTCCGGGCACGCCGGAGTCAGATAGGCATTAATACTTAGGCCTTCACTATGTGGAATTTGTCCATAATCGAAATAACACAACTTTGTGTTATTCCACACAACGTTTAGTTGCTCCCGAGCGCTTTTAACACATAAGTGTCATTTCCCAGGAAAATTATAGCAGCAAAGATGGAGCATTAGGGCAGTCTTAAGATGGTTTGAGCGAGATAGTTCCCTAGTCATAATGGAGACCATATTCAAATTTTATATTTGGATTTCAGCGTCTGTAAGAAGTATGAAATAAATATTTTAATATTAATGGTGCAAAGATATAAATATATATGACAAAAATTCTCAGTAATTAAATAAATAAAGCTACATGAGTCTCTAACTTGACTCATTTTTTCCCGCCATACGGCTGAAAACCCTTCAAAACAGCAGGTTTTTTGCGATTCTGTAAAAATTACTTCGGTGAGTAATAGATTTTTTTTAAATAGTTGAAAAAACATGCAATCTACACACCGTTAGTTTTTTGACGAAATCTAGGTGCTAGAAGTTCCAACTTTTTTAAAAATATTCTCCCTCTGGAGCGCACAGCCATAATCTATCCCATGCAAAACAGCTTATGTTTTTAGGCAAATTGCTCGAAAAGTAGTTTGGCGAGAGATATTTTGATATCATTGGAAAGATGAGTTTTTTCTTTAAAATGAGGCCAAATTCATCAAATTCTAGGTGAAGTGATTTTTCGCTCAAACTACCTTAAATAGTGAACCAGAGGGAGGAAGATTGAGGGGAGGGGAGTTAGCGCAGTTGCAGTTTCGGAAATGGGGAGGAAATTGAAGGTGATATAAGGAGTGAAGCGGAGACTGCGAATGAAGCGTGCGACAAACGACGTCTTGAACCTCTATGTTTTAACGTATGTACCTGTTTTATGTTTATTTTGCCTGTCTTGAAGATGTATACAGCGTTCCAAATTAAGTTGACAGTATGGTGTCCTTTTGAGAACGCTGTTGCCAAACTTACTCACTAATGCTCACCTCCAGGCCAAGCCAGCTACTACTTGCTACACCGCACTAAAGTTAAGCACTACTTTTGGGAACAATATTTACTCATTAAAAGACGAGTTGTGAAGATAGTGTACTGTATAGGGATATGATGATTTTGCTGCTGCTATTGGCAACATCGCACTTCCGGCCTTATTGAAATACACATAGGAAACGAATTTCCGTAAGAGCTCATACTTTCAACTAAAATAGGAACGTAGGTAGTGTGAGAAAGAAATTATATCCTCCGTATCCTTACTTTTGTAGTTTTTTGAAATTTTACTATTGGATGAATGTTGGTGTGAACCCTTTGAGTCCCTAGTTGCTCCTATCCCAGTCCACATGTGACTTTTTCTGTTCACTCGTAGGTTAAAAAAAACGCAGTTTTCCATTTTATTTTCCCTGTTCACGCATTACACCAGTCGGAGATAGATCTTAGTTGTCCTCGATGAACTCAAGATGTGTTCTGGATAAATCAATTTATTAGGCATTTCCCTTGGCTCATGCAAATAGGCTCTCTCCACCGTTCACTGTATTCCCTTTCTCAATTCAGTGCCGTGAATATTTCGACTACGTTTTCCCCAAGATAGCTTCAAAGCCATGGGCAAAGCATGGAAGCTAAATAGTTCAATCTACGTGCTTACTTATACCGAGTTCTGCTACAAATAAATATGCGTTGTTAATGGGTTCATTTTTGTCGATCCTCTCGGCATTGGCACGATTGATAACCCGTATCACCAGTGGTATCGGTCAGGGTACCTGGACATGCTATTATTACTCTTTATCACTGTCCTGTATCCACCCTCCTCGGTGCCATACCACATTTGCTTCTGTGACATGTAATTAGAGGCATTACTTCACGTACACATAATTTCTAATGCTCCTAAAGAACCTCCTCCTCAGTGGTTACTAATGACTCCTCTCTGTCAACCCCTGCCTGTCAACATGATATTGTGCCGGCATAAATCTGCTCATTAATTTGATTTTTGCCCTTTCTCTCAGGGATGTGATGCGAAAAGGAACTTTACGTTTAGTGCCGGACTTGGGAGGCAAGAAACTATCCGTAATGGTGAAGTGGGATGGTAACTGGTAAAATGGTAACCTGCGATGCACCCGAACTCGGAGTCCGAACCTCGGCGTCAATGGCGGCCCAACCCTTCCCTGAGGGTGATTTATGGTATGTACCAATTGACCAGTTACACTATAGTTTATAATTTCTAAATGTTAAACATAAATCGCCAAATTCTGTTCGTCTTTGTGTTGCACTAGTCACGCTGATGAAAATCGTTTTTTCATCGCAGTTACACGATATATATTAACCATTTTACGTGTTTTAGTAAATCAAGCCAGATTAATGTTCATCAAGCTAGCCAGTTTCATGCATCATAAAACCAAGCCAGTTTCTTTCTCTTGACACGAAAAAGCATGCACCTTTCATGTGTCCAGGTGAAGAACACCAATTGCACATGCTATGATTGTCCTTTCATTCCGCCTCTTATTACTCCCTCTTACAGCCTAAGTTACTATTGTCTTTAGCCATAATCTGCAATAATCCAACCTTTGCCTTTGATTGGCTTAATCCTGATTCCTAATTGGTAAACATTTTCTGTCAATATGTATAAATACTAATCGATGATATTTTAAAAATTGTATTTCTTTTTTTATTTTGAAACATCAAGGTAGTACATTAAAATAATTCATTTTTAATTTAATATTTACTGCTCGGGCCCTCAGTGGTGAGCGTTTTTTACACAAAGCAAATTTTTTATCGGAAACGTCGACATTTTATGGAAGATTTAAACTTTTTATGATCAAGGTCATTGACTTATTTTTATAGATGGAGTAATCGTTTTGTGTTTTTGATGTCATTTACCGATGATATTTGGCATCGAACAAGCATTTTAGCAATTTTTGTTAATATATCATATCGATGTTAATCTCTTTAACCTAAATCCATGGACATCACCCCGGAAGCGTATAGAACAGAATGACCTAAAAATCGGAAAAAAGGCTTATTACAATTATTAATTCTTTCTGCTACCCAGAGCTTCAATGACGCGTAACACAGCAAAAAAGGCGGCCCCTTATAAAATTAATAAAAAAAAACCTTCCGAACAGCTTCCAACTGGATCGATGCAGACATCCAGAATACCTGTTGATACTTTATTGCCCGTCGATGTTTTTTCTTGTTTTCTCTCTTTGCCTGGCGGCCGGGAAATCGCGCTGTGCCCTTCCTTCACATTTCCGCCTCAATCTGGTTGTATCCACACTACCTTGGGTCTTTGGGAACGAGGCGGGACGAAAAGTTTTCTCTTTCTTCTCTTCTTTATATTCCATTCCAGGAGGCGATTTGAGCGTATGCTCCCGCGTGCGTGGTTTCATTCTAGATATTGGCGTGAGACATTTTGCCACGTGCGAAGGAGCTACGTTGTGACTTACGTTTTCTCCTAACGTTTTCGGCGTACTCAAACCAAAAGAGGTTACCCCATTACTTTTCACGATCTCTTCAACTAGAAGAGGTTTTTATTGTTTGGGACCTCCTAGTGGTAGAACTGAAAATGGCCTTAAACAGAAGTAAACTGAGAGATAAATTTATTAATTTGATAAATTAACGAAAACTACTTATAAGGGTGGGCTTACACTGGCAAGTTACCTCCGCAAGTTTCATTTCCCGTAGCTTGCGGGGGATTCTACTCTGACGAAAGATTTTTCACGAGTTAGTGCAGAGGGTGCAGAGCCAGTTTGGTTGTCGTTTACACTGACAACAATACGCTTCTGCAAGCGACTTGCCGAAACTTTTATAAGTTCTGCAAGTGGAGTTACAGAGGCGTTTACGCGCGCGATTTACCTCAAAAGTCACTTCCTGCAAGTAACTTGTGCAATGAACTTGCCAGAAGATCCGTAAAAATTCACTTCTGTAGCGAATACAGTTTAAAGTTCTATTTTTTAAACTAAACGTAACATTTAACGAAAACTGTAGTAATAATAAAAATAACTGTATGTTTATATTCCGATTAGTTGTTTGAATACGTATAAAAAAGTTCATCTAATAAAGAAAAAAACACGCAGTCAAATCATAATTACATGCAATGATTGCGATTCTACGTGTAAAAGGAGAGTGGTAGAATCGATATAAATTTGTTCAAGTAAAAATTATTGTGCAAATAATATTTTATCATCTTTAGTTTTGGATTCCGGCGGCCCAATCCGGTTCATGGGGCTCCGGGCGGACGCTCAGTCCTCCCACCGTTAAAGTAAAGACCATATTCGATTTCATGATAAACTTCGAGAAGTTGAAAGATGCACAATGTAGATATAGTAATATTAGTGACGCAAAAACCTTGTCTCCTATGACTGGACTTCAGAGTAATGCTCTGATTGTATATACATATATATATATATATATATATATATATATATATATATATATATATATATGTTCAAGGCTCTAACTTGACTCATTTGTTTCACGCTGTATGTTGAACACGACTTCACAAGCAAAGATTTCTTTTGCGAATATTTAAATAGTGTTTCTGGGAGTTATGAATGTTTTGTAAAATATTTAGAGTAAGCATTAAAACTGCACACTGTTACATTTCTGACGCGATCTATGCGTCCAAACTTCCCAATTTAAAAAAACATAATATCTCTCTGGAGCGTATACTCCGTGAAATATAGTACACAAAACTAAATATAGTTTTAAAAACACAGGCACACGAAAATAAATTGAAATGACACAAAAAAGTGCGATTTATTTTAGTTTCCTTTAAATTTATTTTCTTGTGCCTATGTTTTTAAAACTATATTTATTTTTCACTTAGAAGATAAGATTTTTTCATTATAAAGAGGCCAAATTAATCGAATTTCATGAGAAGTGATTTATCGCTCAAACTAACGTTCAAATGAAAGAGGCCGCTCGTCAGTGGGGCAGTTGTGTCCCTCGCTGCGAAGTAGCTTAGTGCCAGCTTCAGCCTCCAGGTTGATCGAGGAAAAAAAATTAAGATGGCCATCGAAAGCTCTACTCATAACTCAAATTTCCAGTTCAGTCGAGATCGAATCGTAAAAATTTGCTTTTCAATAATCAACCTCTCATTTTAACTATTGTTTGCTGCGAATAATGTTTGAGGTACGTAATCCACATAGTCGCTGCCTCATGATAGGAAATGCTTCCAGCTCCATGCTCTGTACATCAATTATGATGTTAGAAATAGCTCGCACTGAAGTTTTCGTAGTGTTCTGATGTGATAAATTAGCGTTTTTAATAGAAAGTTTCTCTGCCAAAAACATTATCAATTTGACTTAAGCTAATACCGTCTTGCGAAATTTAAATAGCATATTATTCTGAATGAGAAAATGTTTAGTAGCAAAAACATAGGGTATAGAGAGTCGTAGGCTATGGGAGTATTAACGAAGAGAAGGAAATGGATGAGGAAGACTGTAAGCAAACTTACATAATTACTTAAAACTAATGTAAGTGGCATGGGACCATGTAAGATTCGAAAAAAAGATAATTTTGGAAATTATAATATGTGATAGATATCTTTTGAGATGTGAATGTGGAGAAGAATGCACTGATTAAGCTGAAGAGATGGGAAGAAAAGCGAGGGAGTGTGGGAGGTGGATGTGTAGAGGAATGGAAGTTGCTGGTGGTGAATCGGAGGCAGCATAAATGGATGGAGAGCATACTGAGTGGCGAAGGAATGCTGAGGAGGGTGATGAAGGGGAGGACGTGGAGAGAACCACGAAGAGGAAGGAAGATATACTGAATCTCGAACGACATCAACGTGACAGCGGGTACTGTATCGGGATGGCAGGATCTAAAACGAGACGTAATTCAAGTTACACAGTGAGTGTGTTCAGGTAAGTTTTGAAACGACCCTGCTATTGAGTAAAATGCTATAGGATCTGTTTAAAGATCAATAATTGGTTGAATACCTAATGAATGAGTGAAAAATAGTTCTTCATTTAATTTTGTGATCTATACTGAGGCCAGCTGGACCAATATCTAGACTGCACATTTTTATCAACAATATAGTCTTTTTTCAAGCGTGAATATTTATGGCTTATTTCTTATTATTATTTGATAGTTGGAATATATTAACATCTCCCGTTGATATTCTGTGCACTCCAATGATGAAATATTTGATAAAGTATTCTTATAGAGGTTTAAGACACTCACTGAAGGGATGACAAACGCCATTTTACTTGAACGGGGTTCGAACCCAGATCTCCCAATTTCCGGTCAGGTTACACCACCCTAGTTCTAGTCACAGGAGAATTTCAGCATACGAACTAAATGTAGATGCTTGAATATGTTACTAGGCTTATTTATCTTGCTTCGTGCAATTGCGTCATTTCATCTCGGGAATGGCGTCATTATGTATGCGCAGCTGAAAATATTTGATCTCGAATACAATGGCTAAGTAAATTTGTCTCTATTTTGTTAAATACCAACCATAGTTTCGACATTTTCGTCATATTCTCGGTGACAATGGCACACAGTGTCTAAATCTTAGTCGATTATTAATCAAATATAATTAAATTTACAAAGTAATTATGTTAGAGATAAATATTATTCAGTTTAATAAAGTAAGTCACAACCTCTTACGTTCATATGTCGTTTCTCTCCAAGGAAACATCATCACAAGGACATATCTCTCCAAGGAAACTTCATCTGAAATCCACAATTATTGCTTACCTCTTCAGCTGCCGTCGCAGTCGTGCATTTCTTCATTTCGTACCTAGATACTTTCTCTTCCCGGACACGTCCCGTGTTTGCCTGGGGTAGTTACTCTTCGGTCGAACGCACCTGCGACTTTCTTGGTTACCACTCTGGCACCATCATACCTCTACTAATTTATTCAACTATCTATCATTCGCACTACATCACCAAATCAACAAAGTTGCCTCTCATACTTGTCATTTTCAGGAACTTCCGTTTAACTTTCTGTCGTGACCTATATTTATTTATGAAATAGCTCGTTACAATTAGGCAATTGGCCTGGTGGCAACGTTCAAGAATATAACATAAGAAATGAAGTGAATACAATAAAAAATATATATACGCATTGTGAAACTCATGACTTATACACACAAGCTCTTAGTATGCACCCTGGAGTAATTTAGCTCTTACTTCCTTTCTAAAATTTTTAACAGTGTTAGGAAAGGTCTTAAAAATGTCTTCAGGCAACTCATTCCATTCATTAATTCCGCGGTTTAGCAAGGAATTCATTAGTACATCCGATTTCTGTGGCCTGTATTTTATTTTGAAACTGTGGTCCTTCCTACCTATATAGTTGGGTTTGTCTAACCTTTTAGTGAAGTCCCCCCTAGCCTTTTCTTCCTTTACCGACTTGTAGATCCCACACAATCTATTTACCTTCCTCCTCAATTGGAGTGATTCCCACCCCAGTAACCCTAACATTGCTGTAGCACTCTCTGTCCTTTTGTGATTCCCTAAGACATACCTGGCTGCTTTCCCTTGGACTATCTCAAGCTTTTTAATGTGTTTCTTTTCTTTTGGATCCCATGCCGTTGTAGTATATTCCATTGTAGGGTGGACAATTGATTGGTAGGCTAATTCTTTGGTGGCCTTAGGCTTTCCACCGTACTAATATATACCAGTCATCATTCAAGTATTCTACCAGCTGATTGGTAGGTTCTTGGACAGTCCCCATTCTGCATCCCAACTTCATAGACATTGTCTCGCTTTCCCTCCTAAGGATGGCCCGTTATTGGATCCCTCTTCAATTCTTCATATCTTCTACCTCCTCTAATTTCGTCCAGAATTCCTATCCTCTTCCTTCCTCTCCCACGTTTCCCCAGTGTTCTCCCCTCTACTACTCTCTTCAACATGCCCTCTCCTCTCAAAACCTCCTCCATTCATCTCTTCTGCCTTCTCCAAACCTCTGCCACAAGCTTCCTCTCCTCTCCGACCATATCCAATACCTCCTCGTTCGTCTTTCTCGCCATCCAGCTAACCTTCTCCATCCTTCTCCAAACCCACATCTCAAACGCCTCAAGTCTACGCACATCCTCCCTTCGCAATGAGCAAGTTTCCGACCCATATAAAACCAGTAAAAACGGGAAAAAGAAGAAATTATATTTTTTGTGACTTGGAAGCATGGATTTAGACAGGCAGTTAGGGTATCAACCTAAGGATTTTAATACTTTTCTTAGCTTACCTTTTTGTCACTCATGGCAATTAGGTAGGATATTTGCTATTCTAAGAATGAGTTTGGCTGAGACACGTTTAATATAGGTAAGTATAGATATTCTTCTATCTCACGTTTACTTGAAAAGTTACTGAGATCCTTGTGCACGGTGCACGTGAGCTGATACACCGTAAGTGTGGTAGGTACTTGTCAGGAATTCGTTCGTCTCAGCTTTTCATTTTTATCATAATTTCCAGTGATGCTAAGACAAATGGTACTTTCTTACAAATTTTGGATTATATGTTGGAATTATTTAGTCGGTGCCCTTATTCCCATATAGATATATCGAATTTTGGTGAATATCGAATTTTGGCGAATATCATGTGCACAACATAACCGTACTTTACTTCATCCTTAGCTGATTTTCTGAGTTGAATCATTTATTGCTAACATGGAATCATACTTAAGAGTTAATTCTAGGCCAATTGAGAGTGTGTTGTGAGACATCACCTCGACAATATGATATCTGTTAATTTTAGTTTGAGGGATGTATACGTCGCATCAATATGTGCTCAGGGGTGAAGAATTAATTATAGCTGGTGAACTAAAGCCTTGAAGTTTCCATACTCCTTTACGCGTCATTTGCCAAAAATTTTTCTCGGTGGGCCTACCAAAATTGCACATTTTCCTTTTCACTTTTTCTGTATCCGTTTAGCCATCGTGATTTTAAAAAATACGGCCGTTGACCTCAGCTTTTCCTATCGGAATTTTTGATAGATTTCCTCTTATTCGTACTCTTAGCATTGCGTCTTTGTTATTCATTCCATTTGTCCATTTTATTGGCTTTAAATGCTTCAGTTGCGTCCTGTTTTCTTTTTTATCTACTGCTTTCTCTCTCATCTTTCTCAACCGTAGAGTGATGGTATCCAGTTACATATCTTAAAGAAGCGTGCTTGTATTTCTGATCATCTATTTTGCGCTGTGATAACATTGTCCCTTTGTTAAAGTTTTCATCGTTACGTTCGACTATTTAGCCCTGCCGGTTTAATCTATCGTTGAATGTATCATTCCATGTGGCGAAACTCTTCCTCTCCTTTTTGCATGTGGTAGTCCTGCTTTGTGTTAATTTTTTTCTCGCAGCCGAGTATTGCCTTGAATTTTGTGCATACTTGAGATTTTTTTACACCTCCAAGTTTACAGGCGCTCTCTTTAGATCCCCGTCTTCTCTCTGCCGTTGATTTTATCCTGTTGGCAATCTCAAGAAAAAGTTTTTCTCCATATTTACAGTGCACTCTCCTGTAGCGATTAATTTGGTTCATTGAACTGCCAATTTTTTACTGATGCATTGGGCAGTGGGTGAAGGGGTACGTTACTGTGTTTTCATCAATGCATTTATTTTGCTCTGTCGTGTAGACTTTTTATTTCAGTCCCAATGTCTTTACCTATGCTGTCTGTATCCCGTTATTTCGTCATATTTTGAATCTGCTACCTAAGGCATGTAACGAAACATTCACATTTATTGTATGCAACTGGTGGAGCTGTTCAAGTTTATGAAAAGATTCTAAAGATATTCACTGGTTCTATTCTATTTGAGTTTTTGTAGGGGTAGAGCCGTAATATTTCCTGGTATACCCTTTCTCTTCCTGATGATTATTTTTCAAGATTTTCGGTTGATATATATTTTAAGATACGAAATTTTTTATCTTAAGTCTTGTTTCCACAAAGGGAAAGTAAAAATTAGGGAACTTATATGAGCTGTTGTCCTTCGGGATATTTTTATTGAAACGGGTTATATTCAGATCTCACTTTTTCACTTAATTATAGGAAGGTATATTTTTTAACAAGTCTATCACTCCCTAAAGCTGGCTACTTATTTGTTGCTACTCCTTAGTTCTGAAGGTCCGGTAAGGGTAGAATATTTTATTACCATGTGCGTTTACTTACTTCCCTGCTAGCCTCCGGAATGGCGTCTGGCAGAGGGTTTTCAGGACACCACCTTTGAAGAGGTGAAGGAGTAGGCGAAAGAAATAGGGCCTAAATAGGTGCGGTCTGTTTCATAGAGAACCATTGCAAATCAAAGGTGTAGAATCCCGTGAGTTCTCACGTGTGGCAGGCTGTGAAATTATTAAAGTGGAAGTATAAAAGTTGTTTTCTCACGATGTACATACCAGGTTCAATCAGGAATCAGGTACTGGTAGGCCCGGGGTTTTTTTTATTACCTAGTTCGACATTTAAATGACGAATCTGGTGCTGTCTGAGTGAATTAAGTGAATGAAATCTTCTCGAGTCATCATCCAGGTGAGAGGTTTTTGGACGAAATGTGACCATTTACCCGGAAGATGACCCGAGAAGATTTTTTTCATTAACATGACGATGAGGCAGCTGAGTAGATTGAGCCGTTGGCTGCGAACTGGAGGATTCTGGTTTAAATCTGGATAAAGTCTCGACGGCCACGTCCATCTAAACAAAACCTTTGTTAAAATTTCCAAATTATTGCGATCGCGAAAATGACATGTCACGCAGTCACGCGCGTGGTTGCAAAATATACACCAAATGGATGAATTCGCCATGGAAAAAAGGATTTTTCATGGCGAATTTCATCCATTTATTGTAAAACCTTTGTGGTTTTTGTATTTCTGTATATATTTGATCATTCCGGGAAACCGGAGATGGAACAGGTGAATAAACTGCCTCTGAATACCTCAAATATTTGGGTTTATTAATTTGGCAGCTTTGCTGTCACATACCAAACCGACCTTCTGGTTGAAGAATCCGATGATTGCCGTTTCCTACGTAGCACTTTATTTCCTCATGGACGAGCACATCATGGGTACCAAACTGGAGAAGGTTGTTGAGGAAGTCTTGTGGGGGAATTGGAGAGCTGGAGATCCCTGCAGTTTATCTGATTCCTTGCGGGTGCACCCTGACATATTTGCGGTGAACCTTCCCCCGAGTGGCAATTTTGTCAGCGTTCCACGGGAGTTCGTTGGTTGCCCACCTAAGCCGTTTCTCTCACATCAGTGGGTTGGCCGGTGTGTGTCGCGGAAGGAATGGAAAAGGTTGCGGGTCAACTCACCGGGCGGCCCAGCCGGTTCAAATCGGTTGGCTTGCTCTGCCCTTCACGTGGACCGTATTCGCGAAGAGATTTTAACGGCTGTGACGCCGCCGCGCCGCGCCGACGGCGCGCCGTCAGTTCCAGCGATCGAATTAGATGATTTTATTCTTCTTCTTAATTGTCGTGTTTGGCCTAATGTGGACCGTGAGAGACGACTTGTTTGCTTATTAGTCTCTCTCTTATCCTCCCAGAATCTCTTTTATCTTTCGCTGTGGTTTCTCCCCCTTTCTTCTGACCAGTTGTTTTTTACCTTTTTACTTAGTTTTTTTTCTAGAGTCCCTTGAATTCATCTACCGTCCTTCGAAAACTCTCTTTATTCCAGAGATCCTCTGGATGGATACCAAATTCCTCCGTATTCTTTTTTGTTTTCTCAACCCATTTTGTTGCTGCCTTTAATTTAGCGATGTAGCCGAATATGTTATCTATCTAAGGTTACTCATACTAAAGATATGTCCATTAAACTTCAGTCTTCATAATAAAGAAATATCACGTGCAATTTTATACAAAAATAAAATTTACTTCCGATCCGGGTTTCAATGAAGATGATGTATCAACTTTGAAACTCGTGGGTGAAGTAAATTTTATTTTTGTGGAAAATTACACGTTTTATTTCTTCATTATGTACAAATTCCACGCACTTCCTCATTCGTCTTCCTTTCCGTCAATAGAACTTTCTCCATCCTCATCCATTGCCACATCTCAAGCTCCTGCTACATATTTATTCTTTTCTGGGATAGGGATCAAAACTGTTTTCACGAAGTCTTCTCGCCATATTCCCTCCTCGTAGATCCTACAAAGTAGTTAATAAATGTTCGTATCCCGCTATTACCTAAATTCTTCAGTAATTCCAAAAGGGATGTTATCGACTCCCACGCGTTTTCTTGCCTAAATATATCGCATTGCCTCCTCTACTTTGCCGTCTGGTATCTCTGGCCCGAGATTAATATGTTGAGACCTGTCATAACTTCAAACCTGAAGAAGTTAGCAGGAATGCCGACGAAACTGTCGTCTACGGACATAGATCGATGCGGTAGGAAACCTTCTCTATCAGAATACGACATGTATACAGAAGTAATCATTAGTTTCCGAGTGCTACAACTGCTAAGGTTACATTTGATCGTTTGCCATAAGGCCTTAATCCGAGGACAAGAAGTTAGCCACAGTGCTGAAAATAATAAGGAAGTGATAGCGAGTTTTAATGACCCATATTCTCGTATTTTTCTCTTTCTATAACGTAAAAGCGATTAAAAAAAATTAACTTGTCATTTGAAAGAGCACTGTTTGTAAGTCACGCACTTGTTACTGCAAAAGAGATTAAAATGGTGGGAAAAGTTGTGCAAAATTCAAGTGATAAAAGTTGATAAATGTGTGAAGAAAGCTTTATCAGAAATAGAAAACAAATTTAACGAACGCTGTGTCACAAGAAATTGCATAAAAGAAAAAATTTATTTTATTGAAAATATCGTAAATATAGTTACAGTGGAAATTGAAATGTCGTCATAGTTTTACAATTTTCATCCCGTACCTCAGATCGCTGTTCTCTCATTGCAATATGAGTTGCAAGAATTGTGATCGAAAAACATGATCTGTGGGGAAAGTTTCGGCCCTTAGATATCGGAAAATAATCCGACTGAAAAAGTGGATTCCACTATCGACTCATGTCGTCATTAACTTAAATTCATCTGCCTTCACGAACTCCATTGTTTTATACCGAATCCTGTGTCTTTCTCTGCTGTTCCATTTATCCGATTTGCAGTTGTCCCTCGCCAATCATGGTTTTCTCGGCCGCTATTTTAGGTACCAGAGGTTAACAAAAAACTAGACAATTCTATCGACGACGATCCATTCAGACACGGTCTGAGGTACATCATGAAATCATTTTGGAGGTGAGTAATTTTGGCATTTAAAGTCGTTCTTGTCTTGCATGCTTCTTAAATTATTTCTCCGAATGCTTTGTTCTTATGTTTGGAATATTTTACGATTCTAACTTCCTCCCGACCAATACGACCGTGCTTCCGACCGTACTATATGACAGCAAAACTTGGGTATTCCAAGATAAGCATGAGAATAGGCCACATGCAGCGGGAATTGGGTAGGTACCTGAGAAGTGTTTGCGACAGAAGGAGGGAGAGGGTCAGGAATGAGTAAGTCATGAAAGAATGTTGGTTGGGTGCTCCATAGCAATGGATGTACGTACAACTATATATGAAAGGAGTGTGCTTCGTTCGTTTGAAAATTTTGAGAGAATGGATGAGAGTCGAAAAGCAGTACAGATGATATGAGAGTGGAGTGAATGGTGTGAGAGGAAGGGGTAAACCAAGAAAGTCATCGGTGAATGTGGAGGAAGAGACTCTAAAGAGAAGGAATATTTGCAGTCTTAAGAGCAGGAGAGCGTGTTTGAACCAATGTATGCATGCTATTGAATCATAAGATGAATGCAAGGATAGGGAGTCATGAAGGATGCTAGTAAAAGAGATCCAGTTTCCGAGGCCTAACAGGAATAGCTAAGGTCTTTGACTTTGCTTACCCCTTAAGGGAATGGCGTGATGGGTAACTATTTATGAATGTATTGTTACCATCCCCCCCGAATTCATAATTGTTTCATGCAGCATTGGCTCTAGCGACTCCGGTATTCCTCGGGAACCTCACCCCCGCAGTTAGTGAGGGATTTCTGTATTGAGGTGGTTCCACTGGAAAGTGACTTAAAGGTCATTTCATTCATATTCTGGCCACTACTAGAAAAACGTGTTCATTATCTGATATGAACAGAAAAATGATACGTTTCCACGCTACTTTTTTTTTCTCAAATCGAACTTCAACTGACATGGTATTAAATGGGAGATTGGGAGGAACACGGAGAAAATAGTATTTTTCCATATAATATAAAGGCCATTTTCGGCCTTTATATCATATGGAAAGGCCAAAAACTATGTTTAAGAAGGAAAATCCCTAGAAATAGAATGGAAATAAAATATAGGAACCTTACCACCCTATATTTTTAGTTAATAGCATACTAATGCCGTAATTGAAGTCAAAATGCGGTAATTCCATACAAATGGCGCTGCAGCCGGCTCCTATGACTAGAAAAAAGTGCTCATTTAAAATGTATTCGAGGAATAATCTGCATATTTTGCACCTTAACTTTGGTTTTCAATAGGCAACGCAGGTCATCACCGAAATAAGAGATTTTTAAACCAAATTTAAAAAATTTGGAATAGGCATAGTATTTGCTTTGGCTCACACAGTCGTGGTGGATCCTCCTTAATTGATATTTTTCGTTACTAACAATAGCTTATGGCTGAACAACAGATTATAGCCAAATGCCTGGTGAAGTCAACCGTCGCTTATCGAAGCGGACCTTGAAACCTTTTAGTTTTCTTAGTCTTTGTGCTACTTTGTCCCAGTGGGATGGCTTTTGCTGGAAGACAGAATGGTTTGAATAGGTATATTTTTCAGACTTTTAATATGTAATTTTTAATTGGGTACATCCACCCCAAATTATTTTTTCAGTTCCACTTTATTACTCGATTTATTTCAAAAATGTTTATTTTCCATCACGCCGTTGCACAATAATTCATGTATGTTCTGATTGGCATCATATTTTTCAATTGTTAATTACATATATACAAATTCCCCAATTGAACCCTGATGTAGGAATACTCTCCTCTTCAGGGATTCACTGATTACACTAGTGTTTGTTTTCATTAGTTATTGCTATGCTGTGCCCAGAATTTTATTTCTTGGGTGGGCTCTTCTGCAACTGTTATCTTTAGTGTCATGTATCAAGTTTCTGATGTAAATATTGGTGATAACGATTGAGTTAACATCATAGCCCGGATTTTTAAAACCCAAATTGGAAGAGGGATAGCTGTTGATAACATCATATTGTTGACGATAGACAACCGTTTTCGTTGTGCTTTCATGATCGATGTGATAATGACCTTCCATTAGGTATAGGAGACGATATTCTGTGACAATGGACAATAGGGATGAATTACTGGTGCTGGAAAAAGCCTGAGGCTGTAATTTCCATGATTTCTGATGTTTTGTTCGACTGTTGGCCATGACTTTTATCACAGCAGTTGGATTCGAGTGGTTTACGCGCATTGTTGTGAAGTGAGCAATAAATTGGATACGTATTTTTGTCTCATAATCATTGTTTAGAAATATCATCGGTGAGAGATCATTTATTTCTTCTCGATGGTGTTTTTTTTTCATCAGAGATGTTAATGTTGACGGTTGGTTATTGACGACTCATCGTACGTCAAGGCCAGGCATAGACTCGGTGTTGATGAGATTTTCCGATTGGGTAGCTTGAGAGCGTAATGGCTCTAGCGAAATGGATTCCTTTGTTATCACATAAGCATTTAAATTTTTTCTTGTGCCGGGAGGCGTGATTACAGTGGAAATAGAAGAATAGTTTGCCATCCATGGCATTCATTACCGATGAGAGTGTTTTGAGTTTTCTTAATATTTTATATAACTGTCTTCTTAATCCGATATCTCACGATCAACAGTTATGGAAAACTGTTGAATCAAATGTTTTGAGTATCGCGTAAATGGTGGAATTAGATTTATAGAATATTATTTAATTCCAAGTCATCAATCATTTAATCAAATTCTTGAAATAGAATATCGTTTCTTCAAACCCTGCCTGTCTAACGATACTAAGGCCCGTATTTATAGTCATTTTCCTATGTGTCACCTGGGTATCCCCTGGCCAGGTAACACGTAGGGGTCCCCTTCGCCGTGCGATTCATAAACAATACCAGGGTAACACCCAGCCAGGGGTTGCCTGGGTAGGACAGATGTTGACTATACCGGCTCAAAGATCCGTGAATGGTTCCGCTGAACGATTCTCAATGCTAATTATTTACGGTAACCGAGCATAAAGTAAACAAAAATGGCATCCGCAAACCAGCGCATTGCGTTCACTTCTACTGAATCCAGTGTGACTTGGTGGAGGAGTGTAGGGTTGCTGTTGAGAATAAAAGGACGGACGCTACCTCCAACATTCGGAAGAAGAAGACTTGGGGTGACATCAGTGAAGCCTACCATGCCAACCGAGATTTCGCAGCGAGAACTGGGGGTCAGCTAAAAATATATGTGTGCTGTGATTTAATACGCTAAAAACTGTGAGGAACTGGGCTTGGACAGTTTTAAATTCTTTATACAATACACAACCGAAAGTTAGTAGTTTATATAAATACGCCCATTTCAAGAAAATGGTTTCAGGCCTCACCCACGAAATCGGTTGCCTGGGGGAGGGTTGGGTAACGACAGTCCCCTGGATTGCGACTATGAATACCGTTTCTGAGCCAAGGGGTCCCCCAGAGCCCAGGGGACACCTAGGTAACCACTATGAATCTGGCCCTAAAACTCATTTTGTCAATTAGGTACCTCGTCAAAACGTTTGACCGCGGTTCATAGGCTTTATCCGTGGGGGTTATGGCATGTATTCTCTGTAGGTGGGAATATATTCCCATGGTTAGCCGAATTGGCGAAGATCGTCGTCCCTGGAAAAGGTTACCTATGTGCATGCTACTGAAAATCTATGATAACTTACGTAAGTAAGGTTGTTAGGGGTTAGGGAGTGATTTAATGAAATCTTACTTTGTCTTACATGACGGAAGGGGTTAAAAAAGTAACCTAAATCGCCTTGCGTAATTCTAGAATGAACCCTTATCAGTAACAGAAATTGTAACACCGAAATAATGGGTAAACTTCTTTTATGATATTTTTTTAATAATATTAAATAGAGTTACACAAATATCCTGGTCCTCCAATGCCATAGGATTGTGTGGAGGTGCCAGTTTATAAAATCAAAAGTTTACATCGATATACGCTGGCCCCGATGGCGGTGGGGTAATGTCTCGCCTGCCGAATCAAATGTCACGGGTTCGAATCCCGCCTGGGAAGGATTTTCACCTCCCAGTGCTAGGTTATGTGTGTTAGGCTATATACCTAATAGGTAGTAATTGGCTTCGGCTGTTACCTATAGATACATTATATATATGAGGCTATGATAGTGTATATAATGTAAATATGTATCATATATAATGTATATATGATATATTACATATAGACATTATATATGATCATTATTAAGGTGATTTAAATGTAGTATTTTCATGTATATTTGTAATTAACCGCCTTTTGACTTCAAGTAAGGTTTTTAAATTTTAAGGTGTTTTGGAAGACTGTTAAGGATTTTTGGTATTTTTACATTAAGTTGTTTCTCACCATATTTGTTAAAGCAGGAACTTTTGTAACGTATCGATATTTTATTGCGATGTTCTATCGATGGAAAAGCGATAAAATATCATCATCAGTGGTCATAAATCTGAAGATTGCTTTACTACAGTTCTGCACTCCACTCTCCTCCTTGACAACTTCTTGATTCCTACATATTTGTTCACTTTGACTTCCTTCATGTGTGATGAACCCCATTCCTGGCCCTCCTCTGTAAATCTACCCATCTAATGCTCCTTCCAATATTAATTTCATTAGACTATTTTGTTGCAAAATGTGCCAAATAAGTTTATCTCTCCTTCTTCGCAGAGTTTACATTATACTACTTTTCTCTCCAACTCTTCGTTGCGATCCTCTCCATCCATTTGACCTTCATCATTCTTTGGTTACACCACAACTCCGTTGATTCCAATCTCCTCTGCTCTGCCGATGTTATTGTTCAGGCCTCACTGCCGTGTAAGAGTACAGCTCTCGCGAAAGCTTATGGCGTTCGGATGCGCGGCGTTTGTGTTGTCCGCGTCATACAAATTCCATTTTTTGAAATGCACTCATGCATGGCACAAATGCCATGTCTTCGCTTTCCCCTACGTCCCTTTTCCCTACCCCTTCCACCAAACTTTACCCCTCCACGACGTCTTCTTCTGCTCATCCGAACGCCATAAGTATATGTCCTAGTAAAGTGCTTGCGATGAGATATAGCGACGAAAATTTGTAGCCGCTATTAGGTCACGGCAAGGGCTCTACAGGTGGAGAAAATTTCTCTGTCGTGCTGTACACGAGTCATGCCCTCTTTTTGCTGACAGCGGGGGCACCTCTGTCCGCCCCCGCGAGGTCAACCACGTGCATACTTACATGTCGGGGCTGTCGGGGAACCACCCGGCGAGGAAAGGACGTTCGCTCGAGAGTAGCGTAGTGGTGAAAGGAGCGTGCAAAAGAGAAAAGAGATGCTTCCCCCCGTTTGACCGGCTGCCGCACCCATTATAGGCGGCAATTCGCGCTGGGGAATACCCCGAGGCACCCGTCCCCCTTCCCGCCTCCCTGGCCACGCTGGGGTTACCGAGAACTTCAGCCTTCCCCACCCGATCCGCCTCGTCGTAACCTCTTGGACTACCTCGTGAATTCACATGAGCTTTCTCGTGTGGGTTCTTCTTGCCAGCTCGGCTATCGGAAGCAGTCTGCGTGGAGATGAAAGGGGAAATAAAACAGTCCCTCGTACATTGGCGGCTCCAATTGCTACCCCCAAATCCCGGCGAATTTTATTTATTTTTTCATAGACCTAAATTAAAAGCCAAAATTATTGAATGCTGAGAAGTACGATGGTAGGCATAATATGTCTTTCGCTAAATACAATACGAGTTTCTTTTTCATTTCATACATAGTTTGTTACGATTTCCCGGAACGAGACCCCTGGACCCCCTTTTCCTGGGAAGTATTCCATATACCTCCAGAGCCAGTGGTTGTTATCCCCCCCGAACCTCTGGTCTGGAGCCGCCCCTGTCCTCGTGTATGGTGAAAACGTGGCGTCTTGTCCCCAGTATGTGTTTGCAGTTTGCGCGTTATGTCTCACTATTCTTCCGACCATGTCTTCGACAAATTAAAATGGTATGTACGAAGCACTGTTTGGAGAGTAACCTCCGTTTGACGATATATGAAACACAGGAAGAGTTACAGATATTTTATCGTTTACGTCTTATAACTACAGTTTTCCAATAATTTCTTTAAAATCGCCATTCAAATTGAGGCATTATCATAACGTTTAACCATTTTGGAACATTCTTTAGTAATGGTAATACCCCTAATAGCCGCGTCAGGGATCAAAACGGATGGCTGATGACACAAGATGGATGAATTTACTCTTTCTCACTCCATTCTTGAATTGTTGTGACGATCTACCTTCAGTGCGCTGAAGAGGGCCACCTTGTGGCCGAAATACGCTTATGTATTCCTGCTGCACCTTCACCTTTCGCCTATTTCACGTTATTCTTCACCTACCCATTGACTTGCGACGTCAGCCATTTTGATCCTTGGCGCCCGGGCTAATCCGCCGCAAATCTCTAAACAACCCATTTTTAAACTCCTTCAAGAAAGGTAAACGTTTACGGCTATTGGAGTTATTACCTTAAATTAATATAGTTAGCCGTTACAGCTCACTTCTTTGTTTATTATTTCGGAAATCACCTCTTCATAAAATTCTGCCGCCTGGGATCGGTGCCAGCCCACCACATACTGAAGTCTTCGTCGTCATCAAATCACTGTGACGTAAGCCAATAAATTCTTCTTGCGCAGGCACAGGTGGAAATCATTGGCAGATAAATATGCACTGTACGGCGGATAATCAAAAATGTCCCGTTTGAATTGACGCAACAGGTTTTGTGTTCGCCGAGCGGTGTGAAGGCGGGAGTTATCGTAAAATAACGTGATACCAGAATTCAGCAGGCCACGGGTGGCGTTTGCTGTGAATCGCTCTTCTTAGCTATTTTTAGGTCTCGTAATGTGCTTCATTATTTGTGGTCGTGACGAGTGAAGGAGGCCCGATGCTTACAGAGATTATAGAGTGTGAATTATAACGGATTTTAGTTTTCTCCCTTCGGATTGGAATTATGGAACATTTTTGGAATCCTAATCGAATCGTGGTATTGTGGTAGCGAAAATTTTCAGTAAGCTATTTCTCGCGATAGCAAGAGAACATTGAGGTAGAAATATTCTCATTGCAAGTGAATACACAACAATGTGATAGCTTGTGGCCGATTCCACAAGTGTGGATAATTTTTTCAAATGGGTATTTGTCGAAAATATTCCGCGTACGGTATAAGTTCAAAATATTTTGACAAAATACTTAATTTGACGAAATATACTCTGATAAATATTGACTGTGGGACATCGACTTCAGTTATAAGTTTTCTCATTTAGATTTTCCCTTGATGATAATTATTTTACCGGAATGTGTTCACGGAAAAGAAGTAACTTTTCTGAGTGGCCAAATTCACGGCGGACACGTGTTATAATATTTGTTTTGGATGAACGAACCTTATGAACTCCGATTGCTGCAAACATAAATCCGCAAATTAATAATTTGAATCGTATCCAGAGCATTTGTGTTCATTATGTTTACTTACTGATTCGTCACAAATAATTATAACAGCTTCGAATAACATTTTTAGCGATTAAATCCTTTGATAATTGAATATTTTAGAGTTTCATAGTTAAGAAATCCTTCGGCCGCGCAGCTTCGTAAAGTTCCAATTTTTAATATTGAACTTAATCAACTCATATTTATTGAATAAGTTGCTTAATCTTAATAATCTTAGCGGTGATGAAAGGTTTGGAATTACAGAAGACAGCCAGATCTCAATTACCCTCAACTGGTAAAGTAATAATGCGGAGCTAACTCAAGATTCTGAAAAACACTGAAGAAACAATGGAAATTACCTTTAAATGTAATTATTTTTTTATCCTTTCAGTAGATTTAGGTTTGTAAAAAGAGGTCATGAAGAGGAATCATCTAGAAATTACCTTTGAGAAAACGAGCTAAAGATTAAGTTCTAAGTAAGGAAGTATGGACTTTGTGAAAACTCAATTTCAGGATAGAAATGCACGATTCAGCATCAACTGAAGGATTCAGGTTTAGAATTCACTTATAGTTGAATTAACTACCCATTTGTCTTGCTCTGAAGTTCAGCTAGGTTCTTGATTATTCATTTTACTTTTCTCATGTTTCACCGCAGAGTGACTGACGCCGTCGATAACATTTTAAGAAACGGGACACTAAACGGTCGAGTCAATCATGAGAATAAAATTAGAGATATCTACTTCAGAAAGGAGAGGTTTAAAATGTACTTTTTGCCGCGAACGATAAGAGCTAAAGAGCTGCCAATGAGACTTTTAAATAGATGTGTCCTCAGATAGTGTAGCTAATTAGTTTATTTGCTCCCTAATACTAGTTTCTTTATCCGCTACCTAGCACTAACAGCATATCGTGCATATTTCCTGCCACACACCTTTGAGGTGGCTTGCAGGGTATTTTGTAGATGTTTTTGTAGATGTATCTCTGTGCATTTATGCAGTAGTTAAATACTTTAATACAAATAGTTTCACTGACGTAGGTACTTAGGATACTTGATAAAGTGTAGTGCAAGTTGTCGAAATTTTACCTTCTGACAGGTATTTGCAGGTGGTTGCTAATGCATCAATACTCATAGTTTCATTAACTTTATTAGGGAATGGTGAAGGCCATGTTGGTGATAACTCACTCCCTGCTACACAACCTGGAGGTGGCTTGCATGGCGTTATCTAAATACATTCCTATAAAAGCGGATTGGGCTAGGATTATTTATTTTTGATCAGAGTGGAATATAGCAGATTATGCTGTATTACATCCTTTTTTGGAAATAATTAAATTTGGTCAATATAAATGTCTTACTTTCCATGTCTTCTTAAAGTTGCATATCAGGACATTTGCAAATCATTCATTCCCTCGCCGGGGAATTCGCCATTAAAATCATTAATAGCGTGTGAATCATTGAAAGGAAACGAAGTGCGGTATTTGTGAACGTGGAAATTCTTAAAAGTAGTGATACTTTTTAATAAATTTCACTTTAATGAATCCAATGCAACTTTCCATTTCGTTTTCTTCTTCTTGGTAATGTAAATCATGCTCCCAAGATCGCTTCATTCGAGCAAGAATAATTTTGTAGTCTCTTTTATATTTTGGAAAGGCGGCTTATACGTAGTTAGCTCATTCTTCACTGAGGTTCCGTGAACTAGCCTTACATTGCAACTATCGGAACCTCAATAATAACAGTCCGTAATATCAGTCAATGCGGGCGAGATAACTGAACAGCTTTGATACCTTGTTCTTCTCTCTAAGCTGCTCTTTTGGACATAAAGTAATGCGATTCCATCGTTCCCTTATAAGTTCCTGTCGGTTGGTTTACCTTCTGCATGGCGCCCATGGGAGGAAATGGTTGTTCATATATAATATTATGTATCGTCGAGCATAATTTAATTACTTCGGATACCATCTTATCAATACCCACATTATGCCCTGCGAGCCGCCGAAAATATGTGTGGCAGGGGGTGTTTGGGCAGCAACCATGAAGAATTGAAAGAATTGCGAAAAGGAATTGGAAAGTGAGATGTAAACTGATTGGTCTCGCTCTGTTCTCGTTGTAATCATTATAGTGCGTGCGAATGATTTTTTGTGATGCAGTATCTTGCGTTGATGAAAATGTAGTATCTTGCTTGACTATCCACTCTTCAACTTGCTTCATGCCCACTTTGGAAAAGCATCTGCTCTCTCCCCTCTGTTCTTTAAGATAACTGTTTCTCCTGCGTCCATCCTAACACTTAACACTCATTATTTACCAGTTTCATATGATTATCTCTCATCATTATCTTCTTGTAAATAAAAAATAATGATATTCTGTTCATGTTTTATGCACTCCTATACCATTCATCCGATTGCGATGAAACTTTGGTGAGTTGTTGCGCGCGTGCCCATAAAGGTTTCTGAGTTATAAGAATGGCAATTTTTGGGGTTGTTTTTACCCCAATACTTTTAACATTTACTCCCATAAGAACAGCATTGAATTCGGTGCAGGTTTTTCTTTACTTGCTTTTTTAAATTACCTGCACTCAAGATAATGGATGGAAATTTGTATCATAGAATGCATTAAAGAATGCAGTATTTAGTTCTTTCATTCAATTTTATTATACGTTTCATTTTTGTCCAAGTATTGCGTTTTTATCTCGGAATTCATCAATTTTTCTTCCTTTTCAACAATAGAAATTTCCTTGGCAAGAAGGCATGAATATCTATTTAATAGCGATTTCATGAATGGCTATTCACTCCTGCAGCATTTAAAGGCCAGGTTCAGTGGCTAATTTGATAATTTGATAGTCAAACGACTAAAGTTCCCCGTTCGCCTTGCCTTCTCAATGACCATCAGCATGGCACAAGGTCAATCGCTTCAAGTGTGTAGATTAAATCTGGAAAATTCATGCATTTCACGTGCTTACGAGTGGGACAGCCGAAAAATTTGTTAATGCAAGAACAAGCTTACAAAAGTAATCTTTGTAAGCAAGCAACGAAGCAGATCGTTTACGAGTTGCTTATTCACGTGCATCAGAATCGTATCAGTGAGACATAATATTGCGTGCATCGGATTCATTTGAGTGAGACAGAATTTGTTTTAAAATTTACTTATTTTATTTGAATAAGATATGGTGCACCGGTCTCTTTGTTTGCTTCTTTTTAATTGCGTACATTCATGATATTGTTTTTTAAATACTTATCATAAGATAATTTAAAGAACAAGGTTTTGAATTCTTGCATTCGATTTTTCGTATACGGTTCGCTTTTTCCTAAAATTGGATTTTAAAGCTCGAAAATCTAAAATCTTTGCACTACTTCAACATTAGAATATTTTATTTTCTTGGAGACCACAGCAAAGAATTCATTTGACTACGTTTCAGATTCGTTTAGGGACCGACTTTTAACCCAGAAAAGATTTGTGTAGCCAAGCCATGGAAAGTATGTAAATCAATGGGGACTTCAAGATAGAATATTTTATTTTGCGAATACACAAAAAGTCATTGTCCTTCAGTTATTTTGTACATGTCGTCTTTTTATATATGTGCCTACTTAGAAATAAAAAGAGGCATTGCAACGCATGCCGGGCACAGCTAGTACTAATATATAAAAACTGAATTTTGTCTGCCTGTCTCTGTCTGTCTCTCTGTCTGTCTGAGAGAACATTTACGTAATAAACGATACACATAAAGGAATTAAACCTGCAACAATATTTAAGTGAAGCGAATAGTATTGGTAATAATGCCTCTGTTGCTACAACAAACACGGGGTTGTTTATAATTGTTTAATACTCAGATATATCACACGTAGTGGAACCGTCTGGCTCTCATTATGATTGCGAACTGTTTTTAGACCAATTCCCACATCATAAACGATACAAGTTATTTATATATGTTTAAAAGTGTTAAAGTGCAGTAAACTTACATTCACTCAATCATCATGTCGCCTATTTAAGACTCTCACTCGCCGCTGTGTTTCCCCTCCTTGGACTTGAAAATATATCCATTAAAATGCTCAATAAAAAAAAGAGTAACCTTTCGAAAAAAAATCTTCTAAAGCAAGAGGAATGTCTTCTTATCGAGAAAATGAGTCCTTGCAAGAAAAGCGACAAAGGTTAGACTTGGATGCTCAAAGACATGCCCACCAGCGATCTCATGAGCATCTACCCGTGGTGTTTCTCGGGTTGCGGTAAGAACCGCACAAATTTCATCCTAACTCAACCTACGGACAGGTAACCAACTGTAAATCTGGTTCAAATATAGACTCATATGTTTCGAAACTCCAATCTGTTTAAAGATGGCGGTAATTATAATGACGTCAAAGCTTCTTGCAAAGCGACGCAAAGCAAAGCGACGATGCTTCTTACCCGAAAGAAGAACGGATATTCTGCGCAATGAGCGACATCCGTGCATGAAAATCGGCAAAAGCCCTAAGAATCACCATAGATTTTTTATTTTGCAACCGAAACCAATGATTATGGCTACCCTTTATGCCTAAGGCGCAGTCCGGGTGATGGAAGACTCATAGGTCAAATAAACATGGCATGTAAATACTCCTTTTGACGTTGCCAACCGCTGGATTGTACCCTACTCTCCAATCCTGATTAAGATACTCAACGCACATATCAACGTTGAATTGCGCAAATCAATTAAGTCATTGAAAACAAATATATTTATGTCCATAAGGAAATCGATCAAGCTGTTAATCACTCAGAAGTCAGCGAAAGAGAACTTGAGGGACGAGGTGACCATCTATCAACCTGGGTGCTATTTAAGTAGTAATGAGTCTGCGTGGCCGATTTTTGGGTTTCCGTGCATAAAAGAGGACCAGCAGTCACACATCTCTCCGTTCACCTGGAAAACGGTCAGCGTGTCTACTACAAGGAACGCAACATACAAGATAGGTTACGAACTCCTCAAATGATCACGCTGACAGTATTCTTCAGGCTCGGTGGTTTTCAAAAAAAATAAGTTCTATGTTTTTCACACCCGTTGAATTTCAATGGGTACCTTCCGCTAGTATATGATTAGAGCTAGGGGATTTATGCATTTTCGAACATAAAATTATACGCCAAAATTTGATCTAATTATTCGCCTTTTATGCGGCCAAGAAATGGCCGTCTTTTATGCGGGAAAATTTTCAAAACTATGCGAAATTATGCCAAAAAACTGATTTTCTGGCGCTCACGTACGCAAAATATGCAGCTTGTACTGACCGATATACGTTTCCCTAAATGGCCGAATACCATCTTCGCCAAATCTTCCTCAAAGCACTTCATGAAATTGATAAAAGCATAAACATATTCTAACAGGACCGATAAAAAGGAAGTAAAATGATACTGCCTGAAAATAAAATAGTAAAATAAGAGACCCTTTATATTGTCAGTTGAATGACAAATTAAAAGAATTACATAGTTACACAACATGACAGAGATATCTTTGTGTAAAATGAAATAAAAATAACTACTTCTAGTTAATGATCTATAATGATCTAGTGTATACCATACATTCAAAACATCATATATCACACTACTAGTGTGTTTAAAATAAAATTTTGGAACAAAAGCATCAATCATTACAGCATCATATTATAAGACTAGACTGCTGTTTTTACTATATTTCTTTTTAAAGAGCGAAGGCAGAAGCTGTATTTTTAATAAACTGCTGCTTTTCTGTTTTGATGCGCTTCGCATTTTCAAGGGATTCTCCCACAGATACCAGCCGTTTTCTCTGAGATTGCGATTCGGCAGCAATTGTAGCTGACTTGTCAGTTGCCGACGCACAATGGTTGTCAACAGTACTTTTCCTGTCCCACGCCACTCTAACGTTGCAAAATCTGCACATCATAATCTGCTTCGATTTGTCGAAAACGTACATGCCTTCTCCAGAAAACTCGAAGGCACGCGAGGAAATAGTTGTTTTGGCTCTCCCGGACATGTTGCAACATGAAGTCCAACGATATAAACAAAAGGAAGTGCAGTCTAGCTACAACTTAGCACCGTACTAGCCAAGCGAAACATCTAAATCGGTTTTCGGCGGGATGAAAAGGGCAGCCGAGCAGGCGCATTCGAAGAAAACAAACGAGAGAGCGTCCGGCCGCCTTCATTCGGTCCCCCCCTCCCCTTACTCCCCCACTCCTCGCCGAGTGTAGCCGTCTAGCTCTGCAGTGGACAGATGTGAATGGAGTAAAGCGTAGCAGTGCGTAGGAAATACTCATATGTCCTATCTGCATGCAGCATGACACTTAATGTTCTTCAGGCCTCGAGACTCGCACAAAACATTTTTCCGGGGCCCGAAAATGCCTTTCTTAACATCAAATTGTGACAAATATATCACACACCATCACATTTCGGGTCATTATGCGAGATTATGCGGGAGAACTTGGGTATTCTGCAAATACCTCGTGATTATGCGTTTTATGTGATTGAATTTAGTTCAGATTTTGGTCACACATGTCATAAATATCATTTTTGGTGCATTTTGTACGTTTCTGAGAAATTATGAGTTTATGCGTTCGCATAAATCCCCAAGCTCTATGTATGATATTATCTCATAGGATATCCTCAACTCTAGCTCAAAATTTCTGTAATTACCATCTTTCCCACTGCAAAACCTAGAAATTTTCAGCTCATACAAAACTTTCTGAAATTCAGCAAAATGTCTTAGATTCAGCAAGTTCTTACTGAATTTAAGAAATTTGCTGAAGCAAAATTTGCTCAATTACAGAAAGTTTTCCTTGCTTAAAATTTATAGCTTACCAGATTTGCTTAAAAGTTGGTACAACTTCAGTTAAGGAAACATTTCTGAATTTCAGCAAATTTGGGGGTAATTAATCTACAGTGATATCTCAATAAAGGCTTCCTCTAAATGGCACTGTAAAATTTCCCCGCGAGTTCCACTTGAAGTGAATTTTAACTTTGAAGTTTTTCCACTCATTGAGCTCTCTCCAATCTCCCTCTCGCCATCTTATCAAAATCCTCAGTCCTGTCCTTCGTCCTTCAAATATTGATCCTCTTCAAGGGCCACGTTTCACAACCACGCGTCAAAACTCGCAGCACTTGATCAGTCTCGACCTCAGGTGCAGTCCCGGTCTTCAAATATGGCAAGATTTTCCTTATATCAAAGGGTTTCTTTTGTAATGTTGAGCTATCCAGAATTATCTCCTCAGCTTCAAATCAGCGTCGTTCAGCAGTTCGTCCCTCCCAGGCGTTTCTTACGGCCCGTCGTCGGTTTATGACTCGACCCACCCATCCGCCCGCCTGATCATTTATTCCAGTGCGGTCATCGGGGCAACACAAGCGGGTCGGCGAAATCGTCCTGCGAGCCGTTCATCCCTTCGCGGAACCGTGATGCGGCACAATTTCGGGAAGGAATCACGCGGTGGGCTTTTCCGCGTCGGACGCGCTAGCACGCGTTGTTACGTTGTTATGTGAACCATGGGGAACGTAACCAATGAAAGTCACCTGTGGGCGATAAATAGCTTGATTTCGGCATTGTTCTCAGCAGCAGGAAGGAAATTGGCAGCCGAGGTCTTCAAGGCTACTGTGGTGAGGTGGGTAGGTTGTTGTTTTTTTAGGCAGCAACCGGCAGCTAAGATAACTTCAAGCTATAAGGTTCAATGACTTTGCCAGGGCGAGTGAGGTCCGGAACCCCCCCCCCCCCTAAATTTTGAATTTATTTAAATAGAGATCTCAAAACATAAGTTATATTTGTTTTTTTTTTAAACTAAAACGTTGGTTTTATTTATTAAATATTCTGAAAAACTTTTTCAATTAATAATTTTGTAATGTCAAGCAAAATAAATTGGTGTTAGGTATTGTATTCTTTCAGAAATTTGCTCAGCAACAGTGTTTTAACATTCGGCTGTTACACCGTAGTAGCAATTAAACCCTCAATTGACCGAGCAAACAATTTTTACAAATGTTCACCCACCTTTCCTCCACTTATACTCAACATGGAGCCCCCAGACACAAAATCCTGGGTACGTCACTGCGTAGATTGGTTAAGGTGGGAAATGGGGTAAATTGGAGAGAAACACGGTTTCAGCGTCAGCATACTCTTTACTAAAGGTGCCAAAGAGACCACGGTTTATCGTCCCATTTGACGGACGGGGTATGTTCTGAACTTGAGATGCTCTCCACAAAGCAACCAAGTAGGGTTCGGAATTCCACTGAAAAATCTCCGCCTCAGCCGAAATTCTTACTCAGGTCCTCAGAGTGGACAGCCAATTCTCTATCCTCCGCATCAACCGGATTTCTTCGGTTGTTCTTTTGCGAAGAATCGTGAATATATTATTGGTTGCCATTTTTCCTTCACTTTCTCTTCTACTTTCTTTTATTCATTATCACAGAACCGACCAAAACTGTTTATAATTGTTAAATATGAGGTAGGTTAACCGGAGAAAGCCATCGGCGCGAAATTGAGGGATCTGGGTTCGAGTCCCGGTCAAGGCGAATTATTTATTTTCTATGTAGATCTTTCGCACTTATGTACACTTTAGGGTAACGCCGCAAACGTAATATCGTGACTAGCGCCGGTATCCTCAAAAATTCTTCGAGAAATATAAGGTTTACATAAGGACTACAATATAGACGGAAGACAATTAATGTTTGTCGACAGGTAACAAAAGTTAAAGAATAGCCCCCAGGAATTCTTAACGCGAGTAGGTGTGCGCTTAAGATCAATGGTTTGGATCTCGGTCTAGGAGACCCTCCGTATAACAATTTCCTGCGTAGTACTTGTGTGTGTCATTCTTATCTTCCTATGTTATCTGTGTTATTTTTAGTCTGAGAAATTTACTTCTTTCATATCTCACGCTCATCCAACTCTGCTTCCTTCCTCTCCCCATACTTTCCGCGAATCAGTTTATGGCGAATTTTTCCTCGCCCCTTATTCTTCTTACCGTCTCGGATGCAGCCGACACCACTTCTATTGTTTGTCCTCTGTCTCCAAATTGTACATTACTTGCATCAAACCTCGGTTAATTGTTTCCTGGTAATGATGAGAAGACCATGAATTTGAATATTCTGCCTGTGTATCGTACCCAATGAACGTCAGTGGTAGGTGCGGACAGGGTTTGCTTGGCATTAAATATTTGCGAGGAATGTTATGGCCAAAATATTTTACGACGCATTTCCAGAGTAAATAAGAGTTTTGCGGTTTTTCTGCACATCATGAGTCGTCAGTACTGAAGGATATTATTTGATCTCATCTTTATTTTGATCACTCGACATTGAGCGAGGAAGAAAACTAAGTCTTCGAACCTGTGAAGGTGACAGTTTCTAGTTCTTAGCGTGGTTTGTTTTTCCTAATCCATCTAATGCATGAAGCAAAATCTAGTCTATTTCCATGCGAATTTATTTAACCATGAGTCGTCACACCATCTTATACACCTACATCCACGAAGTAGGTACCGTGCAGGCCATCTCCTGGGTGTGTGGCAGTGGGTGATTCCACACCAGTCATGCAATACTCGTACCAGTTCATGGTCAAGCCCCACACGCTCCCCCGGCCGCTAAGCGCAGACCTTAAAGCAGTCAGATTTAAGATATATTCGCCATAGAATAAGTACACATTTGAATGGGTTTTACCTTAGCAAAAAGACATAACAAATTGAATACAGAAAGGGGACAGATTACGCATGAGTACACAAAATTTAAAAAAAATTGCACAGCATTACAGACATCATATTCAATGTAGAATTAAGGCAGAGGTACGCAAGATTTACGTGATACATTTCACTGCATTATTCCTGCCTACGTATGCTTGGATGCTGTTCCAGGAATTCTTTTAACAAATAAGTCTTTTAACATTTCAAAAGGAAAATAATCCATGGCAAGGCCAGAAACTAAGAGAGTGTTCATCTTAGTATCTCATTTGTATCTTTGAGGAGGATGTATCTTTATTAGATTTTATTTTGAGCTGTCCGTCATTTTTACTGTGGAAGTCAAAAACTTCATGAGAACTTTGAGGAGTGTGCCCTGAATGAAGTGCAGCATTCAGGTATGGACAAGTTTTAAAATATTGACGATGATCAGAATCCCAGATATCAATGGTATTTGTTGTTGTGACATCTTATTACTCAATATTGAATAAAATATATTGAAGTTGTCAAGGTATGATTTCCATATGGTTTTTCAGATGATAATGGGCGGTACAGTATTCCATAAAGTTATCCAAAACAATAAGAAAACACGATCTATGTAATAATATTTATCTCACATAACGAAATTCATATAGCTGATGTCGTCATCGCTGTGTTCCGCTCGTCCGACCCAATGCGAAAAAAACATTGAATATAGTCCGTCAGTATTATACAGTTAAACGAAAATACTACATTTGCAATCACTAATTAATTCTCTCACTGCCACCTTCGCTCCCCGGGTGTCACACTCAGCGTTGCTGTGGCTTATATACGTAAAGATGTTGATTTCGTTGGTTAGTTTCTTGCATCGTCCATGGTCCGTGAAAATCGGGCTTCAAGGCAATGGAAATGGCCCGCGGATTCAGAGAAATTGCTAGTATTTCTTACATTCATCGCAGTGGTTTAAAATCTTCTACCAATGAAGCTGAAAACAATGTTTTACAAACTTATATGCGCTACGACTGAACCTGCTCGCAGAAAGATTGTACGGACTGACGTCACATTCCAGCCAGCCAATGGAAATACGTTTTAAAAGGAGCGTGGTTTTTGGGCGGAAAACCGGTTATTTTGACAATTTTTTGAGAAATACATAACATAAAAAAAATAATGTTGGAGGATTAGATATTCAATTATATTTGCGGATATTTTAGTAAAAGTTTTATGATGAAGCAGGCTTTTATCCACAGGTCTATTTCCCGAACGTTTGTCAAAACTAAGCAAAGGGGGACAGCTATTACCGATTCACTTGAAGCCAGTGGTTTCTATTAAATGAGCTGTTGAAAGCATAAATGGCGAAGGTCAGTTTTTCTCCATATTTTATTTAGATGCACATGTTAGATGGAGTTCTTTTAGTTGAATGGCATTCAATATGTGATGTCGAGCGGAGAGATACCTATCCGACCGTCAATTGCTGCGTTCGTACGCCTGGGAAGTCTATTTGTTGTGACTCGTGAGGGACTATTTGATGCCCGTTCATGTATATCGATACCTTAGAGCGCAGATGTGTGCAGTGCGTAGTAACTCTTTTATAAATTTTCGGGATAAGTTACATTTCTCACTCTGATAAGGTGTTTTACCCAGTGCACGTGTGTTATTAGAAAAGTGGACGTACAAGCCTGTTATAGTCGATGCTTGATGTGGTAAGTGTACAGTATTTGTTGTTACTACAGTATGATGAACTTTTAAATTGCTCTCCTGAAAAATTTCGTTTTTGTCACTTAACACACCTGTGTTCTAAGATATCGATATATACATCTACTTGCGATATCGCCACAGCAGACGTCCCGCATTGGCGCGGTTAACGTGTGATCAGGAAATTTTGCTATCCTCTGTCATAATACATAAGTTTCCCTATTTCGTGGTTGAGTTCTATCTTCATTTTACTCAACGCTTCGAGACAACCCCAACTAATAAAACACAGAAGCATTCCTCTTCTTGTTTTCCGTTTTGTGCAGAGTTTTTTTCAGGTCTAGGTACTGTGTATTTCAACGATAAAGCAGCAAATAGGGTTTAATATTAAAATTATTTCACTTTGAGCCTCATTTTCCGATAATTTTTCATTCTTAGCTCACACCATTATTGCTCAGATCGGCACAAATGTACCGCTCCAGTGCCAAAATTATCCACTGAGAGACTAACGCGAGATTTTCTGAGGGCTGTACGCTGCTAGAGATTGGGCTAACTAAGCATACATTCTGCCTATGTGGTTTGCAGATACAACTACCTTGAACTGTGTGCATTTCCATAGCTGCGCTTTTTAAGGGATGGACGTGTAGGGAGTTTATAAAGTCATGATTCATGATGATGCGACATTTTCTCTCTAGCTACGGCTACTTTGTTGAACCGACCCGACTTCGTCGGTTGGGTATAGCTCTTTCACCCTCAAGCCGGTTCACCTTGCAGCGCGAAGGCTATAGCCGTTTGAATCCCGGGAAGGGTGTCTTTAGAGCCGAGTCTCGTCCGTGATTGAGATAACGCTACGAAACAGCATCATCATCTGTCGGAGACCCTGAAAAATCAATTTGCCACCACGATGGCGTCGCCGAAAAGGATCTTCATTCATTGCTAATAAAATGTTTTATTAACATTAAACATCGTGCGTGGAATATAATCTAATTTCGCTGAATTAGCCGTTCATTATGCCGTAAAGAGCTTTATTTTTTCAGTCGCGTTTCTCTTCTCTCATGCGTCCCTGGTGAGTAATAATTGTGCTGTTGCAATGTGTCGCCGCTCTAATGGCTATGAGTTCCCACGGCCAAGGACGCCTCCCTTTCCCAACAGCTGTTGTCTTTTGATGAGTCACGAGGATCTTAGCCGGGTGGAATATCAAAAGCCAGCGGAGGAGGTTGGGCCGACCATGGGGACATATATATGTGGGCGGCTGAGGAAACGACCAATTAAAAATTTCGCGCAATTAAATTTACGATTGTCGGATTGTTTTTTTGGTCTTCGGATTCTTTAAAGCTTTGACGCCAGTTGTATGAGCAAGAGTACTTATTGCGTCTTTTGGGTAGTAATTCGAAAAACCGCGGAAACCAGATACTTACGGCTTGCATTTATACCTTTTTCAGACCGTGTCCAAGTAAATTCGTTCGGTGCCTCCTTGAAACGAGACTTACTTAGAGTAACCATGAATGGCGTTATTCTCGGCTGAATTAGTCCGGGGATGGAAATTGTCTATCACAGGATGTTCCAAAGCACAAGATTTTACTGACTTACAAAAAGGTATAACCCTAATGAACTATTGAATTAGGATTAAATATACCACAAAAGCACGATCAGTGAATTTTAAATTGTTTATTCTGAATATATATCCCTTTCTGAAGCTTCTGGTTTACTTTGGAAATTAAATATAAATTAATTTTAATTATTTTTGCAGGCACTAAATATTAAAGAAAGTATTAACTTTAGTTTTATCTGTGGCATACTGAGTCAGCTTTGTAGCTGAAACTCACTGCGAAGCTGAATGCATGCAACGTTTAGCCCCACTGAAATATTTACCTCTTCCATACGGTTTCGTCGTGAAATCTATTAATACGGATATAATTTGTTTGGAATGATGATGGGATGGGGTGATTGGAGACTTATTTTCGGTAGTAGAAGTTACAATGGATATAAATTATAATTATGGATTTCCACCGATTAAATTACCCAAACCTGAACTCTAGACGTTACCAGGACAAAACTAGACTTTGGACCCCTAAATTAGCTGGGATTTTCATTGATTCTGGGTCCATTGTAATGAAGTGGTTTATGTGCTCCAACTGAAGAGTTCTAGCGCACCATTTAACCTTATCCCAAGTCGAGCACGACATCCTTACCTGATTCAAAATCGAATCCGCCACATTTTGTGTTGCCAGGCCTACGCGTTACCAACCTGGCTGCTGCAGGTGGCGCCGGCGTCTCCGATGGAACTTCTCTTATGAAAGAATAACTTTAGCCGTCAAGTTCCCTCGAAAGGAGAGAATTCGAAACGGAGAAATATTTGCATATCTGGTTCTATTTCACCACCATTAGTATAGTCTCATTGTCAGTGCTACGATTTTTGAATGATTTTTCTAACATCACGTTTAATATCGACTCCATATTTCAATTATTGGATGGATAAGTAGTATAGTACCTATGGTTTCTCTGAATGGAAACAGCCTTTGACTCAGTCAAAGTGAGTGAAATGGACACTTGGCCAATCCAGATTTACTAAACAGATTTCTGCGTCTGCGTGAGAAACATTCTCCAAATAATCTTCTCTCCTTTCTAAGCATGAGAGAATGTTTCAAGAACTGTTACGTTCGCATCACATGGCAAGTTTAAAATCATCATATTCTAAATAACGAAGATAGCAGAATTTCAAGCTATTAACAAAATCTGTTATAAATTTCACTGTTACAGTATTACCTTCCATATTTGGAAATGATGCCTCCTAACTTTTGCAAAAGTGCATGCACATAAGCTTTGCTGTTTTTAAGTTATTAGCGTTGAAAACGTTGCTACCTTTTTTTTTTTCGGCGGTAAAAAACAGTTCATGTTTTCAGTCGAAGCCCCATTGTAGCGTTTAACTCTTAGTTAAAAAATTTCCGCCTATCACGAAACAAAAATAAATATTCTTTAATCTACAGTTAATGTCGCTGCAATGCGATTATTAGTTATTGATAGACAACGTCACGAACTCGGGTATCTCGACTTTTCGCACGGACTTAGTTCATCAAAAAGAATGCTTTTTCTACGACGCGACGCTTGAAAACTAGCTGACTATAGAAAATTATAGAATGGAACGAATTTTTTTACTTGCTGAAAGAGTTTGCCTGAATTTCATCAAATTGGAACTTAATCCTTCACTTACTCAGAAGTTTGGTATCTTTTAGTCAAGGCATTTGGAAAGCTTTGGATGAAGTTTTTAGGTATTAATCACATTATGTCGGAAGATTTCCCAAAAATCTTCATCTGATCTGTATAGTAACCACTTTCTTCGCTCGCGATACATAATACTTATCACATCGAATGTTTCCTATTTTTTTGCTATTTTGAATAATCGTTTAAATTTTTCCGTTGTGTTACGTAGATTTATAGATTCGAGTGTTTCGGCGAGTTTCTAGCTCCCGAGTGAGTCACCAAAGTTCGTTGTTTCTTTTATGTTTTTAAATCCGCGCGGAAGCGTTTTTTCCCTATGCGGAGGAGCTCTTCTGAATGAATTTGTCTTAACGCTGCCTCAGTGATGACAGTGAACAATCATGACTGTTGTGTTTAGTGAAATCGTTCCGTTTCTACCGGTTAACAACCTCCGACGAAAACTTCCTCGTTGCCATAACAAAGGGAATCGTTGCTCTCTGACCCGTTATTAAGGAAGGAAAAAAGCGATGACTACCGAATGCAGGGGATATAATTTTTTCACACTTTCCGGGAGGCTGAAGTAGGTAACTGAGGAGCGATGATATGCTTTATTTTCATCCCCACTTGTTAAGCCCTACCCTCGTTGAGGTATCGGAACACTTTTTTGTGGCACATATCAGCACGAATGCGTCCAATTTGGCACCCAAAATATGGGGTTTCCGTTAGCTACCTTATCAATACAACCGGGACTTAAATGTTTTGAAGACAAGCATGATTCTCCAGCTATGTTCTCAACTACCAAATTTCCGCCAGCGAGGAATACAAAGGTTACCTGGATTTATCGGGTGAAGATGGGCGATTTTGGCTCCAATGAGGGACTGGTTTTTTTCTGCCTGGGTAATAGGGTTCGCTTAGGATAGAAATGATAACTCCACGCCTTCATATCCAGCTTTAACTTCCGGGGGCGTTTGCATGTTCTTCGTGAATTCGCATAGATGTATTCGTAAATTTCAAGTTAAACCTGGGTTTAGGAGGCTTTACGTAGTATAGGTACACATTGGGATTCGAATAGGGCTGAAAGTCACCGCGAAATGAGCCGCGGAAAGTAACTGCTTTCTTTGTGTAGTAATTTGGCCGTCTCGATGTCAATGGCGTGACCTTCCTCTAACGTAGTGTGCTCAGCCACGGCAGAGTGATACCAGTCTTTCTTCCGGATTGCACGTTCATGTTCTTTTAATCTTCATCCAATAGCTCTCTTGGTTTGCCCCACGTATTGCATAATGGTGGCGATTGAAATAGAAAAAAGACCAAACAATATAAATGGATAGGATAGTTATAAACTCCCTTATACCTGGAAGAGACTTCTTCGAAATTAAGTTTTTACTTCTCAAAATCATCAACTGCTGGAATTGTTTATTTATTTTTTGAAAAAATCCCATTGTTGTTCTTAAAAGTCCGACGAAGCCGGCAGCATAGCACGGCGAAACTGTTGCATAATATTAAATTATTAATCGCAGAACCAAAAGCCTGAATAGCATATACAATGAGCTGCGAAAATCTACAAAAAAAAGTTTAAACAGCCTCTATTGTCGTGTATAATCTAAGCCCTAAGGTTATATTGGACCATCTTTAAGACCTTAATCCAGAGGCAAACGTACACATATCGTTTCCCGCTGCTGGATTCGAACCCGCGACCTATGGGCTGACAGGCTGGCGCGTTGCAGACTTATTCCTGCGATTGCCATTCTGCATTTATTCTCAGTTTTGTATTCTTGGCTGCAAAAAAATTGGTCCCTCCGCTTGCGTCTGTACCTTACATCAGTGGTCATTTTTAAGCATCTTGTCACCTTCATATCCAGCCTATCCATATATGGAAAATTGACAATATTATTTAAATATGATATTTCACCAGTTCAAGCCTTAAACGACTCTTTTTATTCAAAATACATGTTTAAATACGTACAAGCTTATTAGCACAGACATCAGGCCCTTGAGAGAGTATGCTGTGACCAGGGATACTACATACTCCATGGCTGACATGAGCTGACATGGTATATAGACTCCATGGCTGTGACAATAGGGTAGGTATGATAATACTTTTTAGAGCTTTGCATTCTAGGTCTTGAAGTTAGGGCTTTACTGAACACGTCAGAGCATTTCAGAGCACATGATCGATGATGAATGGAATGATGTGCGCAAACAAAACTTTCGATAACTAGTCGAAGGGTATGATTAGATTCACAATAGTCACGGCCGAATGTTTTTCTATCGAATTCATTCAAAATACATTTTTAATTAAATAATATTGGCAATTTTCCACAATATAAACTTTAATGCGACTGGTTTCGATGCACTGCATCATAATCAGGTGCACTGCATAATCATCAACACCCGATGACGATGCAGTTCATCGAAACCGGTCGCATTAAAGTTTACATTGTGGAAAACTGACAATATTATTTAAATATGATATTTCACCAGTTCAAGCCTTAAACGACTCTTTTTATTCAAAATACATGTTTAAATACGTACAAGCTTATTAGCACAGAATGATTTAAAACTTTACAATATCCATGCTTGCCGCCTTTCCTTAAAATCAACACAAAAACAACGATTGCGGATGCTATTATCAAAGCTCTTTATTGTCTTGCGCACATCAACTCTGCTCTCCACCTGTTTAGAAGTGCACTGCCTAGTGCGCTGGGTCTGAAACGAATAGAAAGCGAGTGTGCGGTTGTCTTGCCATGTGAGCAGAACACTAGAGTTAATGGAAAGCTCACTTTATCTTCCGCTTTGAGAGAGATGGCAGGCAGGTAACAACTTCTTTTTCGACCCTCTTGGTTGGGATTGCTCAATCCTTCACAATTGGAGTTATTTTGGATCATTTCGGCTTTCACCTGCTTCCTAACTTGGTCCTTTTCTTTCGCCACATAGTGGATTTCACGCTTACAGGAATAACTGCCAAGGTTACAGCTTTGTGGTTTATTTCGGAGCTCTCGCGGTTTGAGGTTTCAAGTCAGTAGTAGTAGTCAGTAGGAGAAATCAGTCTATGGTATAGTGCATGCTTGTAAGGCTTCGCCTCGTGACAAGCATTAGCGATTTATGCTGATGCATCAATAGTCGTAGTTACACTAACTTTAAGGTATAGTGTAATACATGTTGGTGACTACTCAGCCCCTGCCACACACCCTTGAGGTGGGTTGCAGGGTATTTTGTAGATGTAGATGTCAGTGTCAATTTCTTTTGCTACTGCCACATTGGGCAAATCTCTACTGATGTTGAACGAATTTTTATTTTTGATAATTTGCCAAACTTCATTTCAGCTGTGCTCTTCCGTTAGCTGTAACCTTTGTTATTCCCCTAAATATTGTCCATGGTCTTTCGGGATATTTCATTGTCTACTATTTCTAGTAATATTTATTTGTTCAAGGCTAGCAAATTATAAAACGACGGCATGCACTTGCTTTTTGGTTGTAGCTAATTCAAATTTGTCCGTAGCATTTTTTTTTAAATGTGTGCCACTATGGCAGGAATATCTTTGTTAATAGAGAAATAATGACCTTATGGTGATGAGCGATCTTTCGTTTCCGAGTCATGCAAAATCAGAGATAGTTTGTTAATTACTCAAAGCTCTCTATCGTTGAGGATCTCCAAATTCATGCTTATACAGCATTTTGCTGCGGGACTGAGAAAGTACGCAAGTTGCACATTAACAGAGGTTCCATATAACATTACTGAAGCTACATTAGAATATTTGGATTATATCTAGCTGTGTAGTAGGTGGTTAATATCGAATATCAATCGTGCTAAAAGGAGCTCCTCCAGAGCTGAACAATCGGTAGCCTTTCGAAGATAGCGTTTGATTTACGTGGTTGCTGTGGTAGCACCATAACTGCAGTTACGGTGGAAAATGGAATCTCCTTAGCCACTTAAAAAAGCCACAAGGTTTTCGAAGGTTCACTTCTTATCAATGGTGTAAAAAATAGAAACCCGATGCATTGAACATTTATCTTTGGAAAATTTCATAAGAATATTTTTCGCAGGGTAAAATTGAATAGGTCGTCGTAAAAGGTCATTAAAATGCGGAATAATGTAACTTTTGAACTTTCCTTACAATATCTATAGCATTCTGAATGGAAGAAAAAGCCCGCGAGCAGTCCAGTTAACAGCTTCAGGGGTTGTCTGTAAGATGAAAATTCAGGATTTCTAGAGTAAATAAATGCTTTCTGGAGGTTGCATCGTGTAATCAAGTAAATCCGTGTTGTTAACTCACCCAAATAACCAACCGACCTGCTGCCCCATTCCAGATGTGTTGATGGTCTTTCTTCAGGTCCCCTGACATACTCAGGTAACTTAAAGGTATGATCAGATGCATTTTTCTCGAGGTCCTATGTGCTTACGTGTGTGTGAGAGAGAATGGATTTGCGGCTTCATGGCCGAGCGGACGGCAGACAGCGCGCGCTGCCTTGCCGCGAGCCACGTCTGCAGCCCGTTCAAGGATAGTTATGTGGCGATGCAGAAAAGACTGCGGAGACTGCCCGTCAACTGCGGCGTATGAAAGAATTTTTTATGCGTGTGAAGTTTATAGCCTTCTAGCGAGGTTGAGGCGTTTTTCATAAGTGGCTTTACTGCTAGCGCTTTTCGTAAAACATGATTTCTCTCTCGAACAATAATGTCACCGGTAGTTGTCTGTGCGATGTTCATTTCCTGTAAAGTTATGATGATTTTAGTTGCTGTCTAGATATATGTATGTTGCTATCTAGGTGTCTTTCAAACCGTCCATCCTCTTGCTTACTCATTAAGTATTTTCCACTTGATTTGATCCATTCTTCCCCATATAGCTTCTAATTTTTAACTTAGTATTTTGGGTGACCACCTTTCCCTGAGAAACTGTTTATTTGACCTAAGTTTTGCTTTGGCTGATAATATATTCAGGCCTAACATATTATTCATGCTATAATTGAGAAAATTTTTCATCTTATAATTAACATTGCTGAGTATGTTTTTCAAATATATATTTACGCACAAAATTTTTTCTAAATATTAATTAATTATGATATAAGAAAGATATGCTTTACGTAACCGGCCAATCGCTGTCTCATTGATCTAGGTCCAGGTACAACGAGCCGGTGAATTGCCGTCTCTTTAAGTCAGTGGGTTAAAAAATATTTTGATGAACATATAAATTCATTTTTGTGGTAAAGAAATTATTTAAATGGGTGGAGAGTGTTATCTCTCTATTGATGTGAATCACTTTGTTATTGACCAGCAAAATTCGGAACCCGCGCCATTTTGCCCTTAAACACTCGCTACGATAATATGTATTTTTCTTTAATCGAGATTTAGCCACTCTTAGTCACCGTGATGGCCTCTCATTCGTGAGAAATGAAATAGAATGTGAATATCACAATATTGAATGTCTAAAAGATAACGAAAATCGATTGCTGAAAGAATAAAAAATAGAGATAAGTCGGAAGTTTTTCACTGTGATTGGACTGGCGAGAGATCATGGAAACTTTTTCTGACGGAAGTATATCGACCAAATACTTTCCGACCTGATTCAACTTGTGCTTTGAAAATTACGCAGAGATATTGGCTTGTTTTGATAGCTTGTTTGAATATTTTTCGTACGATTGTTTCGAAGAATTTCGCACGGCCAGTCTCTTATCAGTCTATTGTCTACACTCGCTTCACAATTCCATCGCGAAAGATACGACGGAAGAAGTGCAAGGCAACTCGATGTGGAAGAGCTTATAAAGTTACATTTTTAGGAGCCTCCACCATTAAATGATGGGCAGTTGATTATCTTCATATTCGAGCTACCCATGAAAAACCGTGTACTCACAATCTCACTACGCCAACAAAGTCCTACCTTTCCATTTTTTTCACTAGTAGTTAGATCGGCTTAAAGGCAAGAATCGGTGAAGCGGAGGGAAAACATAACACATTCTCTAACATATACAAGTGACCTTTTCGCGAGAAAGTGATATAAGTGGAAAATATTTCCAATAAGTGTAATGATAATAAAAGGTACCGACTCTTTTGAGTTGTTAGCGTCATGCCGGTTCAATTACCGGTGATTAAAGTCAAAATGCGGTAGAAGCGAAGGATTACGCAGCTACTTGATGTACAAGAACCCATCTCCCGGTACAGCTACGTGTGTCAGCGTTTCAGCAACATCAGTTTCGCCTCCGTTACGGAATGCGTCTTCAGGTCCCTCACTTCGACCTGAAGACCCATAACTGTTGTCGTTGAAGCGCTGACACACGCAGCTGCAATGGAAGATGGGATCTAATTCATAATGCGGTAATTAAACTGAATTGGAACAGCAATCGGCTCCTCGGGTTAGAGAAATTATTCACATAGTAACAAGTTCATTGGGCGAACTGCAACTTCAGCGCTTGTATTTCACTTTTCATTGCAAATGATGAGTAATGAGGCAAATATTTTTGTCAGCCATTTATCCTTCGGAATAATTTTAATTACACAATCTTGTCGTGAAGAATTTTAATAAATATGTAACATTGATAAACATCCCTACGTTATTTCATGTATTTTTTATTAATTTCTGATGGATGGCTGAAGAATCGTCAGCTTTCAACATGCCGTTTGCGACTGAGGAACGTTCCAAGCAAAGAGCAAGTATCGGGGTCCCTTTCGTCAGAAAACGAACCGATCACAAATAGTTACAGGTGATTTCAGGACATCAATTGAATGACCATCCACCATCTATGATGGAGGATTAATGCGCGAGAGCATTAGATACGGCAGAAAATCTTTGACGGGAGAAAAATCATTGACGAATTAAGATGCCTGAAAGACAGATTAGCGTGGTACCATACGCCTACGAAATACCGTGCGGGTCACCTCCAGGGTGTGTGGCATGAGGTAATTCCACGCCAGGCATACAATATTAGTCCCAATTCAAGATCAAGATACGCACGCTCCTCTGCCTGCTAGGCGAGGACCAGAAAGCAGTCAGGAGAACAATGTAAAGCCAAACCAGAGACCCAGGGAGTGCCACGTTGACAAACATGCTAACGTGAAGTACATGGGTCAACATACCACTGTTCATTAGTACTACCTACTTATACTATTAATTCATGGGTACCACGTTGCACTAATTCGTGCAGAAATGGAAATCATGCGGGACATTTCAAGCGGGATGAGATGTTAGTAATAGCGGTAAATCATTAAACCCAAGTACAAAATCTAATCTACCAAGAGACATTCAGTCTCATCCCATAAAAGGTACTCAAGCTCTCACATTTAGGTGGCCTAAGGGCATAGAACGGAGATTAGGCTGAAAAATAAGGTTTTGGGTTGAAAGAATTAGGAAAACATGCGTTGTATTTCAATTAAGGTATTGTGCAGTTTGGTCAATATTTAAGAAAACGACTCAAGCAGATATAGCCAGAGTTTCGTTAGATTTATTGACTTTATCAGGACTAAAAAAATATAACAATAAACAAAACCAGGGTATTATAACTAAGTAATATTGATTCATCCAAATAATTAACTGAGAATAACTTTCATTACCTTTGCATAATTCTGTGTATGAAATAACTGTCTTAAATTTACGAAACAGCATACACCAGCAAACCATTTAACATATTAACAGAATTACTTATTTATAAATCTTTGTAACAGTGGAAAAAATGAGCTAAATTCCATTATTACATTGATTTATAAGTAAGTAGTTCTGTTAGTATGCTAAATTTTGATGCTATTTTGTAAATTTAAGACATTTATTTCATAAACACTCTGAATAAGTCAAAGGTAACCAGGTATTTCGTTTTAAATTATTTACATGAATCAATGAATGTTAGTTATTCAAAGTATCGTGTTTTTTTAATTGTTATATTTTTAGCCCTGAGGAGGTCCATAAATTTGACGAAACGTTGGTTAGGTGTACTAGTCTACTTGCTTTTTTTCATAAATATAGACCAATACTCCATAATACCTTCAATTCATTATGCGTGGTCAAAAGAAGAAGAGATAGAACAACCAGAATAAAAATATTCGGCTGTGAGAAAAAAATGTTTTGCACATGGTACTTATTGAACGAATCTTTTAGATTTGCATGCATCCAGTGCATGGACTAGCGAAAATTAAGGCGCTCTTCCCAGAGGTTCATATTTCAGCGCTTCGGACATAATTCTTATTTGATTCGTATCTTTCATCATTCGGTTATTCTTGTGATGGATTGCAGAATTCTCTTAAAAGGGCGGCAGCTGCGGATGTGGTCACAGCTTTGGACATTCGGGGCACTTCAGAGCGAACTGCGAACGAGAGAATTAAAAATAAATATCTCTCTCCTCTCCTGCAGGCGCTAGGGTGAGGGGAGAATTCCCCTCGATATCCACGTGACTACAGAGTTTCCCGAGCCAATCTGCGGGTAGGTAGCACATGCGTTTTGGTGTGTGGTGAAATTAAAGTAGTATGTATTAGCGTTTTTGCACAAATTTGAAAATTCAATAGGGCCACATTTAGGGCCACGGAGCCCTTTTGGAATCAAACGTTTCTCGTGGAGCCCCAATAAATGATTTTGTTGCAAAATGTTGGTGTTTAGTTCTATCTGTCTTTGTTCTATGAGGCATATCACACACAATGCGTACATGGAAGTACGAATAATAATAAATTCGACAGTGTCGGGCGATATCTGGTGGAACAGAATTTTAAATAAAATCTACAGTAATTGTACTGTCCACTTGAATTTATTGTGAAATGCACAACACGTGTTTCAACGCTCCTTAGGGCGTCATCATTAGGTCTGCCCAAGACCTGTTTGCAGACCTGATGATGACGCCCTAAGGAGCGTTGAAACACGTGTTGTGTATTTCACAATAAATTCAAGTGGACAGTACAATTACTGTAGTTTTTATTTACGAATAATAAGTTGTATATGCTAATAAAGGAAAAAAATGGGAAGCCCCTTAGAATCACTCGCGGAGTCCCAAGGCCTCCGCGGAGCACAGTTTGGGAAACGCATATGTAGGGAGCTTATTTACCTAAGACTGAGAAATTTTAGTTCGTGGGTAGTACGTTGGATGAAAGTGGGTATAGTGGTACTGAAATGTAATAGATAATAGCGTTAGCGAAAGAAGCGCTCAGCAATAGGAGGGAGCTGATGACGGGGACCTTGGATAAGGATGTAAAGAAGATGCTGGCGAAGAGTTTAACATGGAGTGTAGCGTTGAATGTTGCGGAAAAGCGGACTTTAAGATTGGAAGAAGAGAATAGGCTGCAGGCGTTTGAAATATGGGTGTCGAAGAGGATCAGTGAGGTGCTGAGAACGGAAAGCAAGACAAACAAGGAAGTGCATGGTGGGTGAGGAGAGGGAACTTCTGTAAAAGATGAGGAGGAGGTGGATTAGGTAGTTGGAGGAGATAATGAGGGCGAAGGGTTGCTGAAGGCCGTGATAGAGGGGAGAATGTTGAGTAGGTGGGGAAGGAGGAGAATAGATTTTATGGACGAGAAGTAGAATAGAATAGAAAATAAATTTATTGTTCTAGGACAGGACCTATGGAACATGTAATTGATACTTAAAAAAACAAGCTCTATGGTATAAAAAAATTTACTAGTCACCTTGCTTAAACAACATGAAAATAAAAAAACCATTCCAGATATTATTGCAATACAAATATAATATGAAATCAAATATAATGGCAGATTTCGTAAAGAAAATTATTTAGTTAAGTTACTATAATAAGTACAAAAATACAAGAACATTTTAGAAGACGTAGAGGGGTAGGGTGAATACCGAGATGAAGAAAGATAGTGTAGATAGATAGGGGTCTGCACCTGTTTAAAGCCAGAGGTATTTTTATTCTCTTCCATTGAAACCTACCTTAACAGGTAGATTTTCCTAGTATTAATAAACCAACGAAGAATTTTTTTCAAATCCGCTTAAAAGAAATACGAGCATTAAAAACTGGAGTATTTTTACATTGGTCACATGGAAAAGGAGCAAGTCAGGGTAGCATGTTTTTGCTATTAACGAATATTACCCTCACTATGAGATGGAATGCTAACTGATGATGTTCTGGAACCTTGGTAATCATTTCTGAGGGATTTAAAAAAATCTATTCACAATTTAAACTATTATAAGCGTAAAAATGATACCACGTAAAGATGAATGCTAGAATTGATTTGATGCGACGGAGAAACACAACAACGCGGCAGTAATCTTTTATATTTCGTTTATTTATCGATTGCTGGTGAAATTTCACCTTCTGACAAGAATGTACAGGTTTTTGCTAATGAACCTTTAGTTGAAGCTTCATTAACTTTTGTAGGGTACGGTGTAGTGCATGTTGGTGGCAACTCACCCCCTGACATACTCCCTTGAGGTGGCTTTCGAAGTATTATGTAGATGTACTCTCTCCATCGAGTATTAAACTATGAAGTTGTGAGATACTAATAAAGTATGACGGCTGTATCATAGATAGGTGTCTTATAGCTTACCGTGTTTTCCGTGTCCATAAAAATCTAACGTTTCCCAGCAGTTGTAGTTACTTGGGGAGGCGACCGGCAGCTGAGGTCATCCACATAGTACCTTGAAAACAAACAAGGGTATGTGGCAGGGGGTAATTTTTCACCAAAATGCACTTCACTATAGGTCCTACAAATGTTACTGAAACTACAAGTTTTGATGCGTCGGCAAAAACTTGAAAATACGTGTCAAGTGGTGAATTTTTACCATTTTTTACAAAATACGCTAATGTTGTTAACAAGCCACCGGAAAGGCCCACATAAACAATGATACTAAGAGCCATATAGAACTGTAGTGTTGATGCGATTAACAGGTTGCGCATTTTGCAGTTGACAATGTAGTTTTGCGAACTTGGGAATCCTAGTATTCAAACGAGGAGGCAACCTTATACTACCCCGTGCTGAGTCAGCTCGTAGGAAATGGATCCTTCCTCTAAAAAGGGACTTCTGCGCAACTGCCACCATGTTTCACTACCACCATACTGCAATTCTCTTCGGATACGAAAAATGTTTCATAAATCCGATATGAAGGGATAAAACTATAATTCATTTGTACACTCTTTAGGTCGGGATTACAATCGACGTTTCCTGACATGACGAAGACGGACGGCGGCGATCGCGGAGCTTGGTGATTGTGATGTAGTGAAACATATTACGCTTGTCGGATATTGACGGTGTATTCAACGGACAATGAGCGAACCTTGTCCAAGGTTTACTTTTCCGCACGCTTTGTTACCGGCAGTAAATCAGAGGAGATCTTTTTTCAACATTTACAAAATTTTATTTCCAGATTATCCAAATTACTTTTTAACTTTACAATGAAACATAGTTAACCTTCTTGAAGCATTACTTGTCTTTATGTTTAGCGGATTCTATATATTTTGTTTTTGAAATATGAAAATAAACAGTCTATTCACAACCGTCTACAACTCTGTTTGCAAAAATGGTAAACGATTTGCGTTGACATTCGCGCCAATCGTAATACACTCGTCCCTGTAGGAATAATGCGGAAAACCGAGCGTCAACGTTCGTTAAAGTCACGTCAAAAATTTTTTTTCGTAATACCGCCCTTAAATTTGTAAATATCTGGCTTTCTACACTTGTGAAATATTCCAACCGTAAATGCTGGTCTATTGCTCTGAAATGAACTTTTCCACAGAAAAGCGCCTACTGCTCTACTGCCACCATGATTCTCTACCACTGTAACCTCACTACATTGCGTATCAACTACAGAAATGGCGTAGTGGGAATAAATATCCCTGAAAAGTTATATGCGCGTCATGCTGAAATATACCGTTTTGAAATCGATTTTATTTTCAATTACAAAGCTTGACATTCGAGCGCTCACAGTGCCTACGCATGCCATGGGTTCGATCATGTGTGTGGGTTTGGTGGGCGCGCACGGGGCCGATTTCGAAGTGGGCATTCGTAGAAAAGAATTGCGTGTCCCCTCGCAATGGATAGCCCGCGGAGGAAACAAAAGCGTTTGTCACCTCCTCTCCCTACTGAGTGAGTGAGCTTCACTACTTCATCCAACATACCGTTTCTGGCCAGACCGTTTCCGCGCCAAAGCAATTGTTTGAGAAAACTTTGACGCTATAAATGCCTCCTTCTAGTGTCCGGTAGTAGGTATGTACTTTCCCTTACGCCCGTTACACTTCCACCATTTTAAAAGCTAGGGAAGGGGTAAGTTGAGCTATTGGCCTTAAGCTTTCGATCGACTGCGAGAGTTCTCGGAGAACTTGATAGATTTCGTCGGTTGGAGTGAATAAATGGTTAACGTCTACGCGGTATAAGCTGTATCATAAGTATCCTGCATATGGGACCCTTACGAAGTAGGACTTATCTCAGAAGTAGATCGAATACAACGGAGAGCAGCAAGGTTTGTAAAAAGTTGTTACGATGTACTTAACGGTGTTACCGAATTGTTGAAGGAATTAGGGTGGGATTTTCTAACTGATAGAAGGGAGAAATACAGGTTAAATATTTTGCGCAAGTTCGAAGCAGACAATTTTTTGCAGGAAGTTCAACATATTTTGCTAGAACCAACGTACTGCAGTAGAAGCGATCACAGGAATAAGATAAAGGAAATAGACTGCAAAACCAATAGATTTCAAATGTCATTTTTTCCACGTACAATTAGGGATCATAATAATTGCGATATATCAATCATATGAAACTCCCACCCTCACTAGGTAGCATAGAATTTTCACTTGTGTTTAATAACATAGCATCAAAACTAAAACTTCACACCACTTGATATGTCCATCATTATTTTGATGTCTGCATGAAGTAGTATCTCGCAGAATTAATAAATTAATAATTCTAGTCTAGTGGTTAAAATTACTAGTCAGCAACATCTAGTGGTTAATATTACTAATACAGCAATATTAAACACTAGATGTCTCTTTAGAATTGTGCTGCATGTTTGCATGTTCATTTACGTAGCACTCTCTCGTAGTTTCTGGTTTGACTGCGCATTGTTCCCCTGTCCGATTTTTGGTATGCGCCTAGCGGCTGGGGGAACGTCCGTGGTCCCGATTTGTATTGGGACGAGTGTTGCATGCCTGGAGTGGAATCACCCCGTGCCACACACCCTGGTGGTTGCTTGCACGGTATTTCGTAGATGTAGATGTATCCTGCGCGACAAGGAGATGTAGAAGTGGAGGGGGTGAAAGGAAAGGACGGAGGGGAAGAGAGTGAGGCAGGGGAACCAAACTACTTCGCGAAATAAGATAGAACGCAAGGCCATGGAAGAAGAATTTGGCAAGTGGTAAAATCACCCATAGCTGCGGCGATGGGTGATTTTGCGGCGCGCCGTGATTGTGCTAGGTAGTGCTAGGGACCCTATCTTGAGGTCTCATAGGGAGGCGAGTCAACACTGGAAGGCAGGTAGTTGTGAGCCATCCCAATTCTCGAAGCGCCTATGTTGGCAGGAATTAGAAAGGCTCCACACTGAACTACCGTCATCCCCTGTTTCGCAGGACTCTGAAAGTTCAGTAGCCCATGTCCCAAAATCGTCCACTGGGCTACGATAGGTACTTTTGCAAGAGCTATACCTTGCAAGTCACTTCAAGGGTAAAGAATAAGCTTATCCTCCTGAGTGATTTCGAGGCCACCTACTTCTCCGAAGATGTAAAGAATATATTAAAAACGTCGTGCTTCTATAGTAGGCTCGATCACGTGCATTAAATTCGATAGTTAGACTGCGGGACCGACAGGTTTAAAATGTCACTTTTTACTCGCACGATTAGAGACCACAATAGCTATGATCAAATCCCTTAATAGTGATAGAGATGGGTAGCTTTATTTAATTTATTTATTTACAGCTCTTTGATATATTTTTCCGTTACTGCCTGCATGGAATGCTAATTGCTTGTACGTGACAGTAATTCTGTATTGATATATACATGTCAGCATGAGTTATGAAGACGAGACTGAATGTCGCTTGGTAAACTAGATTTTGTACTTGTGTTTAAAAATTTACCACTGTTAATAACTTCTCATTTCGCTCGGAATGTACCACATGATTTCATTTTCTACACGAATTTATATTTCGTGGTATCCATGAATTAATAGTATAAGTAGGAAGGACTAGTCAGCAGTGGTATATTATCCCGTGTACTTCACGTTGACATGTTTGTCCACGTGGCACTCCCTGGGTCTCTGGTTTGGCCTTACATTGTTCTCCTGGCTGCTTTATTGTTACATTTTTTGCACTCATTATTATATTTTCTGCTCGAATTAGTATGTCGTAGTATGCCGAAATCTATGAATTAATGGAAATAGTGCTACTCAGTAGTAATATGTTAACCCTAGTACTTTGTTTGAACCCCGCATTAAAGGAAAAGCCTACTAAAACAGGTTAAAATATTAGCGAAATAACAAAAAGTAATGAATAAAGTAATTAATTAAATAGAAATTAATATGTGGTTTAATTCTTAAAATAAATTAAAATTCTCCGTGGCAGAATTATTTAATTTTATTTATTTTTTGAAAAATTACATATATATTTTGAAAAATGTATACGCCCGCGCCATGTGCCAGTTGGTGATGAACGTATATGGGAGCTCGTCTGCCATCTATTGGTGCACATCTGAATCACTACGTCTAGCAACTGAATCATGCATGCGTACACGTAACCTTTTTTTGTAGATGTATGTCAACAAGGCACTCTATTGGTTTTTGGCTTGACCTCGCATTATTTTCCTGTCTTGGAAGTGGCTTGCATAGTATTTCGTAGGTGTAGAAGGGTTTGTGGAAGGGGGTTGATTCATCACTAGGCAGGCACTAACCGTCAAAGAGCATTGCCATACTGTGATTGGAAATTTTACTTAATGAACTTTTATGTAAAATTGAGTAACGTACGTGGAAGGGGCTCCACTCGCAGTACGGCTACTGACCATCATCCTTCTCTCTAACGCTAATAACTATGCAATTACGTTCGCTGAAGAATGTTTTCAGACAGAATAGTGAAATGCAAGCTGATGCATCGAGATGAGGTATTTCAGTTTTAAAAATTCATTTAAGATAATTTAAGCGAGATTTTTCCCTATTCATAATTGAGGCCATATTCAAATTTTATTTTTTAAATCAGGCAACTGTAAGATGCATGATGTAAATATTGTAACATCAAAGTTGCAAAAATTTAGTTTTAAATGGTCAATAATTAGCTAAATATATATGTATTAAATGTTAACTTGATTCATTTTTTTACGGTATAGTACGTTGAAAACGCCTTCACAACCTTTTTTTTCGATTCTGTAAACGTTATTGCAATGAGTCGTTGATTTATTTTTAAAATGTTTGAAATTTTATAAAAACTAATCACAGTTAAATTTCTTACAAGATCTTTGCGTTATAAATGCCTCATTTTTATAATAAAGTCTCTTTTGAATGCACACCCGCACCATTTCCCATGGAAAATTGCTGTTATGTTTTGCCTAATTTCTCGAAAAGTGTGATGGAGAGTGACTGATATTTTTTATCATTGGAAATATAAGATATTTTTCTTCATTGTGAGAACAAATTAATCGAATTTTATTTGAGGTGATATCTCGCTCAAACTACCTTAACTTGACCATATTAGACCTCATCTTATTAGAATGAACACCTCTGATGATTGTGTGTGTAACAAAGATGGCTTGCTGTTGCTATTTCTACCTATATCTTCCCGGCCAATTTTTCTTATCAACTCCGATTATCCCTTCAGCATCCGTTTCCCTCTAATTGCGGCGCCAATCATCTCTTTCTGGTTCTCCAGTATTTCGTTTAATGTAATTTCCTAGATTATCACCTTTTCTCCCTCAGATTTTCTCCATCATTCGCCAAACCCTCATCTCTAACGTCTCCTTACCATTTTTATCCTCTTTAGTTGAGACCCAGGTTTTGAAACTGTACCCCGCGGTACACTACATCACAATCTTCACCTGTCTTCTCTTTACATCCTTGCTCAAGATTCCTTTAATTCTCCCTTGGAGAAAATGTTTCTTCCACTGTCGCAATTCATATCGGTCTGCGGAGTTCGTTCCACGCCCATTTGCGTTCAAAATGTTGCCTCAGTGAGATAATTTTTGAACCTGTTGTAGCTTATATGCTCTTACCCCAATTACCATTCTACTTATTTTTATATTAGAGAACTAATTACTTCGTGTGTCTTAAATTTAATGGTCATTCAACATCGTTTAAACCTATTCGTGCTATAACGATAAAATGTATGGGCTGACCGACTAATGCATATTTAACCTTAAAAACAACCGAATGAATATGCTCTCCTACTCTTATTCCAACTTTAGGTAGCTCTCACTCCGCTGACACCATTTCCGCGGCATTGACCGAAAATCAGTTGAAAGAACTGCAGAGGAAGGTCAAAATATTTTTGCAATAGGGATTATGGAAATAATGAGTGATGCAACCTTAGATGTCCGAAGAAATGGAGAGATGAACTGAGTGGATAGCGGATCCAAAAAACTTGTTTTTCAGTCATTAAGTAATTATGAGCTAGTCATTAGTACTTATAACAGGTAATAACTACATTTTTTGCCTATTAGGTGATCATTTATTGAACTTGATTTCCAAGCGGGATTACCGTCTCCTAATTTATATCTCTTCGTACGAATTGACTCTCATCAGGTGGTGATTATTGATTTTTATTCCATTTCTAAAATGTACAGCTATTTTATGATTTTGATATTACTTAATAGTAATATATGCTAACATATTGTTGTCATTGCGATTTGGACCTGAATATTATTCACATTCGCTGTTCGCTTACAGAACAGAATATTCTGCGGGGAGCGAATTCGGATAAAACGTAGGTATAGTTAAGCGATATTTACGTAAGATTGTAGTGGTAAGCAATTTGGAGGTTCCGTGAGAAAATTTGATTTGTAATTCCATTTGCTGATTATTAACGTTTTTGAAGTATCATTCATTTTTTATTAAATTTCATTTTGAACGTTAAATATGAATTTATTTAGGAAATTTGACAGAGGCTGATCGTGTTCATTGTTTGCAACAATGGTTCCCAGCCTTTTTCAACCAGCGTATCTCTTGGTAACCCATTCACTTTGATGCACAATATCCCAATCAGTTAAACTGGAATTTTGGAATTGCGCCTTCTACTGTTGAATACCTCTTGGTAGGCTATTTTCTTAAGCCCATTTCACTCGATACTTGACCTATCACAAGTTAGAGGATACTTGCTAGTATGATAGTTTTCCATTATCGTGTGATATGGTACCAGTATGCTGGCTAACAAGCATGATCACTATTATACTAGTTGAGCTACTTGATTTCATAGTTGATGCGGTACTATAGTAGGACCTATAGTAGCCGTCGACTAATCACGTTAGTAATTACAGCCGCTGTGCGATCTTAACTTCCTGAAATCAGTGCCATCTGTTCCTCCTTTGCACTATCAGTAATTTTAGGTTGCGAAACGAACAATACATAAAAATGTCGCAATTGCTGTTTTGGTCTCCTTCTGCCATTGATTGGTTAATTTAATATTTTAGATAGACATGCGTTAAGATATTAATCAAAACACCGCTTCCCCCATTACAAGTTATATGATCGTGTGAAACCTTCTAGGATGGCACCAATCATGCTGGATTCCGTTTTCAATATCTGGTACGGGATAGTATACTAAGCCTTGGGCTGGATCATGTATCGCGTAAAGCGGGCTTTAGATTTGTTAATATACAGCATAATACTATAATTATATTCTCAATTCTATTATCAGCGTCGCACATCTGGACTTATGTAGATTTACACGGAAATTAATCTCAATTATAGCCCATACTGTCAATTAGATGTAGATGTAGCAAAATTCCTCCACATAATTGTTTTTGCTGTCCAGGTTTGACAATGAATTTATCTCTTCCTGTATACTTAATCGTTTCTGATTTTATCTGTCCGTAAATCCCTGTATGATGTTCGTGCTTATGGAGCACGACCTGCCGCCGGACTCTTCTTTTTTAGTCGCGGGAGAGCTGCTAATTAGTCGGATCGCTGTGGAACTGAGTCATGAGGCTACCGGGCAGATTCACACCTGCTTGATTGTTAAACGACTCCGTGATTCACCCTGGTGTAGAGTCATCCTGCCCGTAGGCACCTGGTTTTGGATGTTGAAGGGGGTGTGCCCGGGGAACAGTCTGGCGGCAAGAGACCTACACTCATCTCTTTCGGGAGCACCACATAATGAGAATCCCGTTTTGGCCATGCTATGGTCACGGCAGGAAATGGTCGACATTTGGTCACCATCCTGTCATCCGATGGACTAGCCTCCGATCGGACCCGTTTCTCCGCGTCCTTCCTTCAAACATATACCGCATTTGCCCCAAATAGGGAAACCGGTGCTAATCATAAAGCTCGACCATGCCTCATCCACGTTTATGCTGCACCCGACGAGCATACTCAAGGATTTGTGGCGGGGGGCGCTCTGTTCGTTTATAAATTTTTTAACCCGCGTTTGAAGCGTAATATCTCCAAAACTATTTATTTTCTGCACTGATTGATTTTAAACACTTTTGATAATATTTATTTCGATTGGCATTAAGAACGGAAAAACGACCCATTTTTCGAGCTCCGAAACGAATGCAGCGTGTTTGGTGCCTTTTTACAACGAAACTAAGTAGCCAAAATTTCTTGCTTACACTTCGTAGCTAAAGCCATTGCAAGTACTCATATTATATAGCACCCTGTAAACATTATCCGTTTACCTATTATTAAAAATATTACGGAATTGAATTACCTCCTGCACCCCGACCCCGAGAAAATCGCCGATTGCACCATTTTCTAGGTCTTGACTTCAATGTTTTGATTGAACTATGGCTTGCGGAAGCGCCACTAACCAACCACTTAAAAGCGCTGATGAGTGGCCTCGTGTGAACCCGACCTAACGATTTTTAAAATAATTAATGCTTACTAGTAGTAACAGATCGTTTTGCATGGATGCAGTACAATTCTTGTGTCTTCCGGCAATCATGTAGTGGTATAATGTGTTAATACTCTTCGTTTCTACATCAGCTGCTGTATATAACCTTGTACGCATATTGGTGAAATTTCTCCCGCTGATACATATCCTTGAGGACGCTTTCAGGGTAGGTACTATGTAGGTAACATTTCCTTATCTGATATCTCCCTCGAATGGCTGAAAAATCTCAGCCTTTTCTTAATTTATATTCCATTGTCTCGGGCGTGACTTCGTGGAATTTGCTTAGCATTGTAAATGATAAGTATAACTTAGTTTTTCCACATAGATTTATTGCAACTTGACGACCTAGGTTTCGACGATCTAGGTTAGGACGACCTAGATGACAACGAGCTTCGTCGAAACCTAGGTCGTCTTGTTGTAATTAATCTATGTGGAAAAACTAAGTTTTACTTATCATTTACAACCTATTCTTCTTCGTCGGTTTGCTTTTTTATTTATTTATTTTTTTGGATGGTGAGGGTTATGCAGTTATTCCTTCCTCCAGTCAACCGCTTTGGGCAAGGGGATGGGCAAGGAGATGGAACTTCCGGTCCCGGGGGGTGGAATGAAATGTTTGGACCTCTTAGTCACGGCGGCGTCAGTGTCGGGGAAATTTCGCTCCGTCATTGTCTTCCGGCGTTGCCATGTCGACCTCTTAAACGTTTCGGGTTGCATCGGAGGGGGTGGGGAGGGTTTGAGATGAGATAGCCTTCTCCGGGAAGAAATCTTGCCTTATCATCCACACTTTCGTTGTGAGGTAGGTTATTGATGACGACGTGCATCCTCTTTGACTCTTGAGGCGGATCTCTTATGTTTTGAAATGTGATGGGGATCCATCAGTAAAAATAGCGAAATAAATTCATGCGATGCGAGTCTGAGAAAAGTTTTCTCCATTAGCGATCCTACCTGTGTAGTGAACGGATGTTTGGCTGCTTACCATGCAGAATATAATGCGAGATTTCTATACGTTTATTTTGTAGAATGTTATTTGTAATTGCCCAACGTGACTTTCTCCGTATTTGAAGGTTAACCGAACCGTGTGATTGCAACGCAAGACGTACTTTGCGCAGTTATTACGACAAATGTACTCTTCCTTCTTTTGGTAAATAGCAGCATTTTCGTCGCTTCCTGCTGGTGTTTGTGGATTGCTGTAATCAATCCGGGGATACCTTTATATGAAGCCAAAATCAAGAATAATATGAAAAGTAGTAGTCGTGATTCTAAAGCAAAGATTTTCCAAAAAGCGTGTTAGTGTAAGATAAAGGTTCTCAGGGCCTCGTGATAATTTAGTGGCAAGGCCTACATTTACATAGTATTCGAAAGCCTCTTCAGAGGTGTGTGGCAGGGGATGAATTTTCCTGAGTACGCATTACACTACGTATATCCTGCTTAAGTTAAGGAAGTCAAAAATCTTGATGACTAATCGAATACCTGCAATTAACTGCCAGGAGTTGAAATTCCACCAACGTGAACTAAACCATATGCTATCAATGTAATAGAACTATGGATATTAATTTATTTTGCAAAAATAAAGAGCAATAACATGCGAGACGTGCAAGCATGCAATATGTGCTGTTAGGACTACGTTGAAAATTCAATCACAAGCATTAGAGAGCAAATAAAATAATTAGCCGCAGTACCTGTCGAAAAATCTAATATGTAGTAAAGTTTCAGTAGCAGCAGTTATGGTCTCTTATGTTTCGCGGGAAAAATTACATTTAAATGACATAAAAATGATATTTTAAAACTGTCCGTTCTGCAATCTAATTCCATAATTTAATTCTCATGATATAATTTACTGTATTATGATGAATAGCAATGGACAATTTCAGCGGGAAAGGCTATCGTCAGTTTTGCATTAAGAAGCTCATTAAAGAGGAGAGCCATAGAGCTATCGCTATTTTTTTTTTTCGAAAAACTGATTATGTACTCATTCGTCATTCAGAAAATCTTCTTTCGGCGATTGAACACTTGTACTTTCCCAATTACAGTGGGAATCTTCGTATTTTCAATCTAAGGCAACGCTTAATAGTTCGAATGCTAAAATAATAACAAAAGTAATGCGGTGATGAAATGGTGGAAATTGAGTTTATTCGAGGAGCTCATTAAACCCAGCCTCGCAGTTATGCGTATGAAGTATCTTTATAGTTTGAGGGAAGGAGATATTTATAAATCATTTTAGTGCAAACATTCGTGTGCAGTAATGAAATGAGGATTTCAACCACTTTCACTGCATGTAAAGTGAGTAAACTTGGAAATTAATTCAAGGTATTTGACAAAATCAATAATGAATTGAGGGATTTGGTGTTTTATCGTCAGGCGATACTGATAAAGTTTTCTCGGACTTCCAACTGGGTCAGGAAAGCGCCAACGTTTCGACCGCCAACTCTGCTATCGTCATCAGGGCTGAGAACTTGTCGGTTTGAGATATATCCTCAGGTGCCTCCTGGTTGGTTAACGATTTCCCTCCTTTTTCTGATGCCAGTTTTTTTCTGCATGATCCTATTCAAAGACTTGCTTAGGCCGTATCCCGTGTTACAATTGAATTTCCTTCAGATTAGAGGAAAACATCTGATTAGAAGAAAAGAAATTAAATCGTGACACGGGATACGCTCTGAGAAACTCTTTGAAACAGAACATCAAGAAAACAAAGGACACGAGAAAAAAGGAGAGATACTTAACGTCGACCAATCAGGTGGCACCCGAACCGACCTGAGGATGTGAAAACCGACTGGTTCTTGGACCAGACATCAGCCCTGATGAAGATGGCAAAGAGAGTTTTCCGCCGTAGTGTTGGCAGCAGCCCTTTTCCTGACCCGGTTAGAAACCCAAGAAAACTTCATCAGTATCCATGGTGAAGCATTTTTGGTTTTAGAACACGACGTTGTGTTGACGTAAATCAACCTCAACCTAAACTGACAGCCTACTGCGTTCGATGTTTCTACATCTGCATCTACGAAGTACCGTGCAAGCCACCACTAGGGTGTGCGGCACGGGGTGATTCCACACCAGGCATGCAGCACTCGTCCCAGCACAAATCAGAACCTCGCACGCTCCCCCTGGCGCTAGGCGCAGGCCAAAAGTAGTCAGGAGAAAAGTGCGCAGTCCAACCGGAAACTGGGAGAGTGATACGTAAATGAACATGCAAACATGCAGAACAATGCTATGGACACATCTAGTGGTTAATATTACTGATACTGTTAATTTATGAATGCTACGAAATGCTACTTCATGCAGAGAACAAAATAAAATATGTTTGTAGACTATTGTATACGGCAGATTTTCTATAGATCCCGGTTTCTCATACTTGTTGTGCAAATGACGCATTTTAACGTTTAATTTGCTGATGCAATAATTCGTGGTTCTTTGTAAGTTATGAATTCATATTTTCAAGAAAAAAGCGTTGAAATTTATTTTGTCACTCTTTTTATTATCGGTGAAGTTTTTTCTGAACGCATCAGACAAATCAAATCAAATTCACGTCAAAGTGAAAAATTATGTAGGAATGAAGCGCTTGGCCTATAGAAGAGTAGAGTGGTGAGCTATAGTGAACCAATCTTCGGATTGATGACTGCTGATGATGATAATGACATTTTTCTGTTTAAATGATATTAGCAGCAGGCACTAAACCTCAACGGCGTTCCCGAGTGGTCAGGACTACATTTTTACTGTCCCGAGAATGCTTGTGGATTCTCGGAAAATCTGGCAATAAAGTGAAGGTCATTTGATTTGGTGATCATCATTAATTTCCAAAGTTAATTTGAGCACTCATTTTTATATCGACTTTCAAGGCCGGAACTGCAGACGGCATTGAAAAAAAACAGCTTCTACCTCATTCGGATTCCTCCTATTCATCAAACGACATGTGCTTTCCGCACCTATTTCTTGTACCTGGAGAAGTAATGTTATTTCAGCTGAGGTTCTATAAAAATTGTAAACAATTATTTCATTATATCCTCCACCATTCACAAAATGGAGAAATAAATAATCTTCAGTAGTCCGTTGATTTCATTGTAATGGGTTCATCGGTTATTGAAATGTTTTCTCTTAAACTCCGGTATCTCCACTTTAAGCATGGACCTACCACCACAGTACTTATGTAAGTTATTTTGCATTGACCATGAAATGCATACCACTGCTGCTCGCGGGAGGATAGATAACAGACGCGTTTTTCCTCGACTTACTCCTTACGTTCTTGAGTACCAAAAATATACTTTTGTCGTGCACATTTAACAAAAGCCATCGGTGCAGCTCAAATTAAAAATTTGAAGTTATACCTCAACAAAAGAGACCGACTTTTGACAGGAAAAACGGGCGCCCCAGTCCACTGTGCAACATTTTATGTGGTCCATTTTCTCCCGTCTTTGATTCATGGTTACAATTCGTCCTTTTATTTTTATCCTGTCCGTTCTGACCACTTTGTCCTGAAAAAGCTCGTTCACATCTAAAATCACATGGGATGGCCATGGTCATTCGAAACGTAGAATAAAAGGTTATCTAAGCATACTGGAATAGTTCTAATCTTTGAAAAAAAGACAATCGCGTATTTCATTTCTATACTACCAAGATAGTTGTGGTAGAGTGCATAGGTTATTAAATAAATAAACTTTGTATATTTTCACTGATTAATTTAATTTACTACTGTTGTCGCCATATTGGCGACATCATCATTTCAATGTATCAGTGAAATCACGATCTGAATGAAATTATACTTAGTTTAGTGTATGTTTATGCATAATTATTCCGATTTCTGTTCAAGTCGCGCCTGGGGAGGATTTTTATCCTCCCAGGACATGGTTGTGTGTGTTGTCCTTTGTTACTGTTACAACGCCTGATGTAAAATGGTCCTCGAGGCTGTATTCAGGTTGATGATATAAATAAATAAAACTAAAAAAACTAATCTACATTTTTCCCACGGCGATTTTGCAAGTCGACAATCCGGCCAGAACATAGAATGGAAGAGACGCGAACAAAATTGACACGTTATTTTAAAATCCACGCCGTTCACTTTATCCCGAAAAATCACATCTGCTTCACGAGTTTGGAGACCACCCCCTCAAATTGTCTGCGTGTTACTCACTCAGTTCAGCTGGGCTGCGGCCGGAAGTGCCCGCATGCCGCTGCCGCTGTTGAAATCCCCCACCTGCAGACTGTTTTTGTACACTTCGGCTTTTGGTGCTCCTGCGGCTAAAGTCATGTTGGCCCGTCGATATTTAAAGTGGGTAATTTTAGGTCATCTACATCTACACAATAACCGGCAAGCCACCTCAAAGGAGTGTGGCAGGGGGTGAGATATCACCCACATGCAATACAATATACGTCTATACCCTAACAAATATAATGAAACTACGCTTTAATGCATTCGCAAAAACCTGCAAATGCTAGTCAGGAGGTGAATTTTCACCAACATGCTCTACAGTACAGGTATGCTACCGGCTGAATGCTTTAAGTCAATGGTTGAGGAACTATATGTATTAATGTATTTTTCAACTACTTAAATACCCAGAGAAAAAATATTTATACGAGAAGCATGAAATACGTGCTATTGTTCCCACTTATCAGATAAGAATGCAAGCAATAGGGAGGAAATCAACTAATTAGTTACACTACCTATCGACAAACCTTGCTAAAAGTCTCATTGGCACCTATTATGGCCTCTTTTCGTTCACGGGAAAAATGGCAAACCTGTTCTGTCCGTTCTGAAAGCTAATATTATTCTCATGATTTTTATAAACTGTAGAATTCGTCCGGTTTCGTAAAATTTTGTTGGTTTCGTCAGAAAAGGGATCGGCTTGGAACTTGCTTAAGAATCAAGTATAAATTTTAAACGACGCATCGCGACGGTCTGAAAGCGATTCCCATCCCAGTTGTTGCAGAATGCATGTAAAACTAACGAAACAATCATTATCACAACGGCTTTTTAAGTATTTACCTGATATTCGCTGCACGCATTCTAACTCGATCTCACTAGGATTCTAAATACTGGCAGCGTATTCCAAGTGGTTTCTAACAAGGGAGAAGTAGCTGATTTCCCTAACTTTATCGTCGCACTTACCAATTACTCTTTTACGAATCTCAATTTGAGATAAGCTTGGCCGGTTATTTCCGGAATATTTTTACTACGCGAGAGGTCGTCAGTTTAATTCTCGCCGGTCGCGGAAGTCAGGATATTACGGTTAAAGTCGCGGGTTCGAATCTAAAATTTTTTTAAGCAATAAATTTGGACTGTTTTCTATTAATTAGTTAGGTTTTTGTCACTGGAGGACATGTTAATAATTATTAGTGGAACATAACGCAAATTAATTGAAAAATCGTTAAATATTTTGATGGTTGTGTGTGCTCGTCTAATTTTAATTGTTAATACCCCGATATAAAGGCCAATTAGAGATGTTTTCGGTGGTTCTTGAAAATAAATAAACAAACAAATTATCGAACACCCACGATGACAAAATTTATATAAAAAATCCATCAATAATAATATAACTGAATGGACGACAAAACTGTTGAAAATGTATGATAAAAAATATATTTTTATTCGAAATCCGATCATTTTTTGTTAAAATTATAAATGAAAAATTATTTAAAGAGAGAAGTAAAACGATCAGATTCACTACAGAAATAAAAAACTTTGATCAAAATGCAGAATAAATGGATCACAAAACGTTTTATGAAATTTATGATTTTATTATCATATTTTTACTCAAATATTTTTCATCAAGTTTAGGAAGAGAAGATATGAGCATAAGAAAAAAATCATTTTTTAATATAGTTCACACAAATGTCTCGTAGATGATCTTTGCATGTCCATTTCCCGCATTTGATGCACAACCGTCTTGTTGTTCTATCACGGCTTCTTCCACAGGCATTGAACTGTCCATAAAAACTGCGTGTTTCGATTGGGGGGGTTGCGGGGTAACATATTCCAAGTAATGCACAAGCCATTGCTCTTCTTTGCGTTGGAAGAGATGTTTTCCAATCCTTTTCATTATTTGTGGTTTTATCATTTCTTCTGCAGAACATCACGTCTAATAACTTCATAAGATTTTGAATCAACCTTGTACTCGCTAAGGGCATTGACACCGGCAATCTTCAATAAATCATAAAAATCACCATAGACCACTTTCTTGTATTACGCGCCACATGATATTCTGCACAGAGTTGGTACAATAGATCCACGCTAATTTTAGTTCTACTGTAGAATAAAATTCGTATCAGGTTTCTTTTCGTCACCACTTTCAGGATCACTGGCCTAATGCTCTGAGGAAGAATCATGTTTACTCTCTTGAATAATGTCTTCTTCCTCCCCCGATTCAATTTCAAGTCCACCGATTCGTCATCGAGCCATCACTGTAAGTCGTTATCCTGAACATAGTCTCACCGTAATCTTTTGGTGAAGAATTTCTAAGAGTCACTTCCAAGAGATTCAGCTCCAAGGACGAACATATTGAGGAATACTTTGTACATTTTATTTGAAGTATTCTATACAAATTCAACAAATGCAAGCGAAACCCGATAATTGTCCATACAAATAAAGACGTTTACGAATACATATATAATAGCAGTGCTATAAAAACAAAGCTTTCCGTGAAAAACTGTTGCAAATTCTTATTCCCAGAGCATTATAGAAAATTAATACGGAACACTTCAACTTCCGTTGACTATTTCGCGAGTCCGCAAAGATAACGATTCGCACACGTCTAAACGCTCCGGGCAAGCGACACACACTGTCTGTAAATACCCGTACGTCAGCCAAGCTAAGAGAAAAGGAACCATGAAGAAGGGACACTGTACCCTCGATAAACGGTACCACTAGGAATCCCCGCTCTTTGAGTGTAGGAGGGAACCTCTTTGTTACTGACTGCAGGGAGAAGGGTTGATCTTGGTCGCTTGCACCCCCACCCCCCTCCCCAACGGAGTAGGCAAGAAAGCAAACCTCTTGCCGAGTTACCATAAAGAGTAACATAAACGTCCCGAGCATTGTTTTCTTATCGAAGTAGACTAATATCGGTCAAAATTTGCTGCGCAACTACAAGTGCTGCTGCCTGAAAAAGGTTACACAGGCGCGTGGGCCACACTTGTGGCCCAGTGATGCCGGCTTCCGTTTGCAAGCTATTTAATGCTAACCCTGAAATAATTTGTTACAAACGACCATGTGAGGCTTACGAGGACATAATAATGTGCAGCTACTGAAAATCGCGTGTATATTATGCCATCCTATGAAAAACGACACACAAATGAAACACTATGGACCACCCCTGTGGCCCACGCGCCTACTGAAGGGTTAAGCACCCAAGTATGCTTCTGGTTCAAATGATATATCCGTCCCGGAATTAGGTTTCCAGCCCCCTTGTCTCAGGATAAAAAAGAGAACTCATTACTTCTAGTATATAATCGCTGTATCAAATGTTGTGGTTCGATCAACTTTTTAATTAACAGATTTTCGTGGAACTTTGCATACGTGTTGTCATTAGTGATATCTGTAGATAAAGTTAAAAACTTGAAGTTTACCGATCTAGTTTTTGGCAACTCAATGTTATTTTAACACGTAGTCTCATGGCATATTACACATATTTCATAATAGTTCGATTACATGTGTACAGATTTTCTTCTGAACGCGAAGTATTACAATTATTATTATAATCGTTTCTAACAAATTATCAAAGTTTCAAGTCGAGTGCAATATTAAAAAAACACATTTCAATAGAATTTCTACTAAATTTCGAATACAGCGCCGAAAACCCTATTAATAGCAAGCTTTAATCAATGATAAATATTTAAAATATAATTTTTGTATATTTTCAAGAGTTCCTACGCATAAACAGATTCCCTCAAAGGAAATGAGATATAATAATTGTTTTCGACTTAAAAAATTATTAATATGTGCACTAAATGGTCCTTGATTACCACTCCAGTCACTTTAAAGAAGATTAGGGAATTGTCTAAGTAGAGGCATGATATAGAACAAAAAATCATGGTGTATATAAATTTATTAATTATTACGTTTTACAAGTTAAGAGTCAAAGGCTCGAAAAATGCGGGCCTCCTAAAATTCTGGTCCTTAACAGGGTCACGATACGGCCTTTCATGCACAAAATATTATCAAAAGTTTGTTCCCTCAATGTATACCCTGATGATATCAGATTTGTCCTCAAATTGTATTTTTGTTGAAAGTTTTCCCCGTTCTTTCATTTGACGTGTGAAAATTAAATTATTCGCTTTCATTATCGAAACCAATCTCATTTGTGGGAAATAAATGGATGACAATGTAACTAACAATGAAATTGGTGGAATATGAGGGTTGGACACGTGAACTCAACCCGCTCATGAAAATAATCAGTTGCGTTCACTTCTGAATCTTTAACCAGTCCTCTCAAACTCAGGTTATTTTTCCCAGCATAATGTTATTACGTTATTTTCAATTGTTATGCTTGAAAAAAGTTATCATCACGGAAGAAGTCGCTAACAAAGTCGAAAAAAAGCTTAATTCGTTGGTTTAGCCATATTGAGAGAATGGATGAGAGACGACTAACGAAGCAGATTTATGATAGTGGAGTTTATGGTTTGAGTGGTAGTGGTAGACCGAGGAAGTTATGGGTGAATGTGGTGGAAGAGTTTCTTAAGCGGGGCATTTTGGAGGAAATTATTAAAAGAGAGCCAGATTTCTGTGCCTAACAGTAATAACTAAGCTCTTTGAATGGGTATACCCCGAAAGGGAATGGCGTGATTGGTATGTATGTACATACTATTTTATCAGTTATTAATGCAGGTAGTAATAAGTGCAGGTACATGAAAACCTGTAGTGTTATCGGCTAGATAAATATTTAAAAACAAAAGTATATGGGCTATTTTGGTGTTGCATTTTGGATTTATTTTATTTTTTAAAAGTAACGAATTCTAGCTTTAAGATATAAGTGCATCGACATTAATTATTAGTACACTTGAAATAATTACTTGTTTGTGTGAAATTACTTGTCAGCGGCGCACGCATCAGAAACGTTAAATTACGGTAAGCGATATAACGAACGCGGCTTTCACAGAACGCCGTCATGTGTGAAAACGCCTCGTCATTCGTTTGACTGATTTTTGTGGTCTAGAGGATTCTTATTCTCCTCCGTTTAAACCTGTTTTGACTGGTAGATTACCCCTGTGATGATAATCCATGAAATTTTCCCTTTACCTGGTTAAAGCGTTTGGGTAATAACATTACGTATCAGAACGGTTGTTAGTAAATAATTTAGCTAGTGGTTGTGTTTCAGTTTAAAGCGCTATTGAATCTACATCATTGCCGTGGAGATGGACGATCACCTGCCCAAACCTGACCTGAGGCAAATGATCCTGAATTTCGGCCGTCGGGCGGGATCCGGTCTTACCATCGTGGTTCAGCACACTTATGCACATCATAAATACTTATACCTATAATGCACTGTAAGTATAGGATGCTAGGAATTTTTTTGGATATCATATATTAAATTCCTCCGTTTCATCAAAAAAGTTCGTTTAAAGCAAATTATTTTTAATCTGATCTGCATTTAAGAAAATTACTCTATTACCTGGATTTGTTATCGATCCCAGTATATATTCGCTGAAAGCGGTATGCCCGCTGTCCCCCTGGAGAAGTTTTATGCAACCAGTTAATGCAGTAAATTAAATATTTTTCTGGGAACTGTACCTCAACAGAAACTCGTGATTATGTCGTCTTCATTCTCAAGTTATTTAATTACGATAATACTTCGCCTAGTTTCATAGAACTTAATGTTTATCTCGACCCGCGTTTGATTGAATTGAGAGGAATTGCTTCCGATGAATAAGGCAGAGGGTGGCTGGAAGTACCCAGCGTGATCAGGAACTTAACCCATATTTATAATGCATTACTCGAGGTCTTAAATAGGTTTTTATTCAAAATTCAAAACTTTACCTAGTAAAGTGCGACAAAAATTTGTAGCCATCTTTAAGGAGGCTCCAGCGCGACTTTATGAGTCAAAACAAATACTGAATTACACATTTTTCCTTATCTGTTTCTTAAAAAATCCTGCTTTTTTCGATGAAATGCGTTACCTATAGGAAACCAAATTTTCAGTACAAAAGTTGCAGATTATTCCACGAATATTTTTATAATGAAAACTTATATCCAGCTATTCCTATAGAATTACCACATTTTGACTTCAATTATAGCAGTAATTCGCTGCTAACAAAAACATAAGGAGGTAAGATTCCTTTCCTTTATTTTTATTCAATTTCTCGGAAGTTTTCTCTTCTTACGAAGTTTTCCGCGCAATGGCATTTATATTATACAGAAAAAATACTATTTTCCCCCACGTTTCTCCTATTTTCCCATTTATTACCATGTAATTTCACGTTCGGTTTGCGAGAAAAGTAGCATGGAAAGGTATAATTTTTCTTATCATGTAAGATAGTGGATATTTTTTCCTATAAATAGTCGGAATATGAATGCAACAACATATATGTCATTTACGGTGGAACCACCTTTGAGTAGGTAATTGAAAAACACAAAGTAGAACTCTTGCGTGAAATATGCCGGAGTTGGAAATCGTAATTACTTATCTATTTTGCCACGCGCAACTACTTTATCATGTTGTGGTCTGAAATTCCCCTAGATTCCGTGTTTACGCTTGCTGAAAGTGAGTGAATTATCGTGACCCATTTTAGAACACGACTCGAATTGGGAAAACTGTTATCACAAGCCTTCATTAGAAGAAAAATCATATAAAACGATTTTCCACAGATATCAAAACAAAGCAAACGGATGTATATCCTTCCAACTCTTTAAATCATTATTCCTCGGAACTCTCATTTTTGAGTGTCGATTAAAAGACGCTCGGCAGACAACGGGAATAGCGTAGGGTTTGTCATTTTCCGCTTATTGTTGGTAGCGTCCGGGAGTTCCCTTCCTCGAAACGATAACGATTTCGCTTTTACGAACGTCCGTTGTTTTTTTTACGACCGTGCTCCGAAAACGTTCCCCTCCCTAGCGCGTGTCCCGCAGTGACGGCGCCGCATCCTCGGCACGAGTGGAAAATATCTATTTCCGGAGATGCGTTGTCACGAAAGACATGATATCATTGTTATTGCTCTTTTTTATTGCCCAGCGGCTCCGGAGAGAGTTGTCTCGAGCGAGCGAGTAACGAGCGTGTACGCGCTGCTGAAGAACTGGCGCACATATCGAAGACTCGTATTCACAGTTGCAGTTGCGCTTCCTTGGTGCGTAATGGTTTGCTATATTGCGAAATGGGCGAGAAAAGGGATAATAAAAAAGTAAAATAAGTGGATAACTTCTGCACCTTGCAATCATAGAAAATCAAACAATAGCGGTAAATACATTTTACCAGTTGTTATTAAAAGTATTTTGAATTTATTTTGAATTTGCTTTTAATTTTTGTCTACAATATTTTTAAATACTTTCACTGACAATAACTGGCATATTTATTCAATTTTTCATGAATTTAGTATTTCATATTTATTTACTTTTTAGTTATTTTGTACTCTTTATAGAACTCTTGCCGTAATGGTAGCTCCCCACAGGTATTCTTTTGAAGCGCCCTAAAGCTCTTATGTTTTAATTAATGTTTTTGTAGTTTTACGTCTACATGAGCAATAAATATCTATCTCTCTATTCATATGCATACCGAGACCAATATGATAAGGTAACTTGGTTGAGGGATTTTTGTGAGAAGTTAGAGGCGAAGAAATTTGAAAGCGAGAGTCATGACATTCTGAAGAAGTAAAGGGCGTAAATGTCAAAGGTGATTACCTTCTGTATCATGTCGTCGTTCAAATAAAATCAAAAGATGCGTATAGAAATTTGTTAAGTTATGATCTGGCATTGTTTGCGCGTTTTTGTATTGACAATGAGCTAAGTACAAACTTTGCAATTCTGGATCAATTTGATAAATATGGTGTCAGGGCATAACTATGCGAAATTAATGAAATTCTGATGAGTGATTAGTGCATGTATTTGAATTACCATATTTTATTAAGAGAAAAGGGATCGAGCCATATTCACAATTCTGAACCGCGCCCACACAGAATTTCAATCAAGGGCGGTGAAATAATTCTGCTAGAGTTGATATTTGACCTTGGCGATTATTATGTATTTAACTATATTCAAAGATAGAAATGCTCTTAGTAATGCTGGATCCGTGTGTGAAGCCAGGGGCCAAAATTAAAGAAAGCGAAATAATTACGTTCATTGAAGTGAGGCTCGTGAAATTATATTTTTGTGTTATGGAAGAAATAAGTGACTATATTTGAATTTCCTGTGGATGTGATTGGATTGATAGTTGCGGAAGTCTAGATGAGGAAAGGGAACCAACTTAAAGTACGTGCGCCGTGCCCTCGTAGAAATTCAGTTAAGGTCCATGAATCAATTTAAAGACTATTGATGCTAATGTCTTTGCGCTAATTTTGTACTTTATTACATACCAAGACTGAATAGCGTGACCAATGTGGTAGTTATTAGGAGAGAACTCGAAAGTAATAACAATTTGAAGGAGTAAGGGACGCGAACTTCGGAATCTCTTCACCTCTCATTACCTGTTTCAACCACCCATTTTGCCTCCTCCTAATATTCTCCAGAAGTTTCCTGTCCTCACCCAACATATCAAGCACGTCCTCGCTTGTCTTCCTTTCCGTTCTGCACACTTTCTCCATCCTTCCCCCCACCCACTTCTCAAACACCTGCGGCCTAACCTCGACCACCTTTTTTCATAGTCCAGGTTTCTGAACCATGCAACGCTACACTCCTTATTAAGTTCTTCGTCAAATGTGTGATTGTTTTATCTTGGTTCCCGTGATCTACTCTCTCCTATTGCCTTTCTCCCCATCTCAATTCTCCTTCTAGTGTATTTTCTGCTAGGTCTATTTTCTTCCAACGTACATACAACCCAAATAATTTAATTGTTCCGCTTGTTCCAGTTTTTGCCCTCCCTCTTTTCCCACTTATTTCCCGTACATAGCCTTCATACTTGCGATCTGTGCGTTGTCAGTCATTTATTGGCTCGATTTTTCAAATGCAGGACTTAGGAGCTTGAGCTACCCCGAGCTCCACATTTTTCCTGGAGCCAAAGCTCAAAGCTGTATATTTTCCCCACTCCGACCACCGAGTTTTAAATAACCTAGTGAACGATACAATTATCCGTGCCACACTTTAACTAGATAAATGGGATCACATTACTACTTTTTTAATACTTTTGATGGTGAAGTAATGTTGTTCTCACCTTTGTATGGAAAAACAATACATGAGTGTAAGTCCCTCAGTCTCTTCCCACTGAATGTTGTATTTTGTAAATAATTTAAATTAGTTTAAAGGAAATAGATACAAGTTGGTCAATGCAGGGGAAATTTTCGTATGTTTATGCAAAAACGCTGGATGCTCTTTTAAAATGGAAATATTAAAGTTATAATCAGTAACTGGAACGAAATGTTTGACCGGAGCCGAAGATAAGAAACAAACCGGAGCTGGAGACTCTCCTCAAGACCTCAACTCCATAGTCGTGGTAAAATATATCCCTTTTTTGATTTTAGCGAAATTTCTGCCCATAATCATGTATCTGCCTAATTATGTATCTTATTTCGGGGAAGGCTTGACACGTACGGTATTCTGTCCCAACGAAGCGTATTTTTTGGTGAACATTTTGGTGATGTTTTGCTCCACGTAATAGCTATTTTATGTTGTACAATTTTACTATCCCAGGAAAGAGAAAACTTGCCGATAAAATCATTCTTGGAAGCCGATATAACCGTTTGATGTTTTCCTTTATGCTTCCTTTCTTTTTATAGCACATTATCTATGCCAGAATTCTTCTTATTAGCATACGCCATCTCTCGTTTAACTCGGGTGATTATGACCTTCGGTACTCTTGATGCGTTTAGTAAATGAGTTGTAACAGACGTGGTTTTTCTGATACCCGTTTGATTGAGTGATAGTACATAATGTGGATTCACTTTAAATGGTTTGTAGCGAGTAAATCACGACCTGTTTTCGTGTTGTTCATCATTTAGAACGAAAGAGAAAAAAGGGCTTTGAAAACCAGTGCATAATGTTGCCCTGTTTGTTTTAACAGAGTATTAATTTGTGTCTCAGTATTCCTCTAAAATGGAGAAATAATAGGGATGAAACTCTCGCCTCTTGTTTCTCGCTGATAAATTAAAAGTCTCTTCGTTGAAGTGTCTCCATCATAAGTAAACCAATCAATCAATAAAGCTATTTTGTTTACGGCCGTTTATCGCATCCGTTTATCCTTGCCTCTCTGTTCTGCCAGTTGTCTTCTCCTCACTCTATCTCACATCCATTGCCCTCTTTACTCTTTATTTCCATGTACTTCTTGGCCTCTTTCTTCTTTTTTTTCTAGCATCCAATTAAAACACACTTTTGGAAGTCTGTACTCAGACATTCTCATCATATGTCCATACCATAATTATTGTTTTTGTTCTATGTTTTCTGCCAATGTCTTATAAAAAAGCAGGAGATATTATTAGTATTTTGGAGAGCAATAAAGCAAAAGCGACAATACTGTTCTTGTCCAACGTATAGATAAAAAAATAATAAAAAACATTAAGCAGGTCATGAATTAGGCTATCATTGCTGGTGGAATAGGAAGTTGACATCACTTTCAAGTGAGGAGTAATTGCAATAACTTGAAAAGATAAATATAGCGAGTAAAAATGTAACAGAACATTGTGAAATGGATTCTTCCACCATATAGATGTCATAATGGAAATTCGATCAAATCACTAATCGATTAAATATTTTTTCCATATTATAGACAGTTAATTCTCAGGACTGGAAAGGTGAAATACCTGAGATCTTGGTTGAAATAGTTGTAAGTAACGTACATAATGGAGTGATTATAATGTTCCATGATCACGATAAAAATCAAATACAGCTGGCGTTTTACCTTAGATTACTGCAATTCTTAAATTTAATCTCAGGACTTGGCTGGATAATGCTGTTAAGCATTGAAACTGGTTGCATTTAGCATTTATCACAGTAGAATACTGCAAAGAGTTCTTTTTCCGCCATTTGCAAGTTCCACCATATTCGTCCTGAGATAATATTATCAATTCGAATCCATCACCTTCAACTGAGAAAAGATTTTCTTTGGAAGGTTTTTTACCAATCTTAAATTCTCTTTCGTTTCACAAGCGTATACCAGGATGACTTGTGCAGCTGAATGACGCAAGTATAACCATAGGCCATCAATATAGCTGAAATAATTAAATCGGAAATGTGAGTCGTACAGTATACGATTATAATTCCTTTTGCAGCAGCAGATTATCGCAGTAAGCAATCAGTTTTTATGGCTATGAATTACCACCACCCCCTGTCACTCCACAGTTGTAACCTCTTCACGGGATGTTGGGACCTTTCCATTCACTGTGTTGAAGTTGGTGCAGATCGGAACTTATCAGCGCACTTCAACGCACACCAACGATGACGAACGGAACGATGTGCGCTGGCAAAACTGGCGCTACGTTTGGAAACCTACCGGTAGGTAGCGTTTTTTTAGGCTCACATTAGTTGCGGATGGAATTGTTTTCTTATCGAATTCGTTCAAAATACATCTTCAAAAACCGTACACATTTCACCACAGAGTAATAAAAAACTTAACATTATCCATATTGGCGCCTTCAATGAAAATTAACACAAGGTAATTGTTGGACGCGATATTTTAAGTTCTTTTATTGTTTTGCGCACATTAACTCCGAACTGTTTTGGAAGTGCTCTGCCTCGTGCTCAGGATCTGAGACGAAAGGAAAGCAAGTGTGCTGTTGTATGGCGAAGTGAGCAGCGTATTGGAGTGAATTGGTAAGCTCTTATTATTTCTGGGTTGTCGAGTGAACTAGGAAATCAAGTAAATTAAAAAACTATGATCAAGGAAATTAGCGTAAAAATATACTCGTTATCATGAATCCAAAGGACCCATCCAACTTGGAATTTAAAAGTTTGAGCGCCAGCAAGATCGTTTCCTTATGCTGCCCCATTCCTTCACGGTTGAATCTTTTGTGAATTTTACGAGAATAGATAGGCCGATGGATAGGAAATGCATGCATGATGCATGCAGGGATATAAATTTATTTGCATTATTTAGCACTGTGGATGCTTAAAATAAAAAAGGAATTTTTGGTGAAACGCTGGTGACCAGGAACGTTCCCGGGCATTTATCTTACTTCGAATAAATTAATTAAAATTATGAAAATTACTGTAGGTGCTTCATAAGCAAAATGTGAACCTACTAGTTACCATAAGTATTTCATAGTCATATTTATTTAGCCTTCTCTCTGCTCATTGTTGTTGTGTCCAACTATTACGGTTAGATTTCTAGAAGAAAGGTGATTCGATTCATTCAAGATTTTGCTCAGTGAAATGATCGTTTGCTCCCAGCGAAGCTGACAGGAGTACGGCCACTAGCTGTTACTGTGGGGATAGTAAGGCGCAATGCGTCTCATTTCTCTCAACAATTGCTCATCCTGGCTTTGACTATACAGTGAACTGAAAGTCGTTTTCGATGCAATGGTGTGGAAGCACCGGGGCTGCATATTTACGCCCGGCTCCACCATCTAGTTGACAGGCGTTTACTTTATGGAATAGCAGTCAATCATTGATTGATGAGTCCATGGTTTATTCATATATTCGCGCATTAATCTACGGAATCAAGCATTAAATTCTGAAATTGCCGATCGTCATATGGTAATCGTTGAAGGGGTTTATTCCTATTAATTTCATTAAAGATGTTAAGCGTTTTCCTCTTGGATGTATATCATTTTTACCGTCTCTTCTAAGAGTGGACTATTTCTTGCTGAGGGAATCACGTGTGAAAACGATTCCCACTCGTGATCTAAAGAGACAGTGCTAAGAACCCATATCAGAGGAACAAGTGTAGGTCCTCCTTGTCTAAATACTAAAACGCAAATAAACCTTTTCCTTTTAAATGCACCAATATGTTTTGTAATGCGGGTTGATACTATTCTCCATTCCGTCGGTAGTTTAATTTATGCTTACAATTCGTATATTATTTTCTTCTTATTTGGAGAATTATACCCTTTTTATTTTTTTAATGTAATTAACTTGTTTTGGAATATTACTGAGTAGGATACATCTATATTTTTGTTCCTTTAATATAAAACCGTGGGATTCGTTCAGGTTATGCAAGCTATTTGCTCCTTTTGTGCTTTTAAAAAGAGCTAGAGTTCATGTCGAAGAATTAGTAGTCCTGAAAGTTATCTATCATTACATTTCAAAATTATTTGCGTAGTTTTTAATTTTTGTGCATTGAGTTTAGTATTTCGCCCTCAGAGGTAGTGCTATTAAGTGTTTATTATCATTGATTAATGCTGATTGCGGAAGAGGAGCATTGAATAATCATTGCTTGGGAATATTAAAAAATTGTCATTATGAAACGCCTGGAACTACCAATCAGGAAGGAGTAGGCTACAGTTACCTAATCAGTATTTATAAAGTGATGTTTGATTGAACTGCGTAGGAGTAGATTGCCGGTGAAGAAGCTATGTGTTATCGATTTTGATGCTTCATATTGAAGAAAAATCGCGGCACTTCATTTCAAAATTGAGTGCATTACCATTTAGCTTATTCTTTTATCCATGTGACTATCATATATCAAAATGTTTTCTTGGATTCAGAGACGAGAGGAAAGCAAAAAAAATGCATTTTCCATTCTTATTGTATTTGTAATTTTCCACTCTTTATGTAGCGCATAAGTATACGGGATACCCTCAAGCCACCTCAAGGGTGTGTGGCAGGGCGTGATTCTTCACCAGGCAACTAACCATCAAAAACTCTATCATCATATTTTCTGTATTTTACTAAATATTCTGTTAATTAAGGTCTTGTCTTTACAGAATTAGTCTCCTACCCCCTCTGAAATTATCTAATACCTAAGTCAAAGGAATAGAATATAATACTATTGTGGGAAAGGAGAAAGCAAAATGATATATGCTTCAGTTAGGAATGAATTTGTAAAGCTCATTCATTATATGTAAAGGTCAAAATCTGCTCCAAACTCGAGTACTCCATGCTGTCTTCTTGTAGATATTTCGTTTAATCGCGCATGCAGCCGAAATCAAATGCCCATTGACAAGAAGAAAATTTGCATCGCGGCGGAAATCTACGCTCTGCGCGGACAACAGTTCACCTTTCAATGGGATTCGATGCCTTCTCTCTTACTTGGCTTATCGGGGCTGAACTGCATTGGCCTGAGACACCTCTCCTTCGCTCTCGAATTTTCTATCCCGCGTCACTGCTGCGGCCTGATCGCTGACCTAGTGAGATCCAGCGAATTCTCGGAGCCAGGGTCGTGACGCCCAATATACGTTTCATTATCAATTTTTTCGGCCGTCCCGCGATCATGGTTCGGCGCAGTGGCTGGTTCTTAAGGGCACCTTGCCGGAGGGCCGAAAAAACGAGAACCATGAAGGTCAGTCGATCCTTCCCCCACCACCTCCGGCCCGGCATGCAACTCGCGGTCCTCTAACGTCCTTCGGCGGATAACTCTCCCTTGAGCCCTCAACCTCTCTCTCGCACCCTCTCCTCAAGTGCTTTCCTCGCACTCCGAACCGCGTAATTTTATCGGACCGTGAAGGAGAGAGGAGAGCCAGAGAAGAAGGCCCAAGCAAAGAGGCATGTTGCGGCAGAGACGAGAATGTTTTAACTGAAGATGGGAAAGACGTGGAGGGTAAGGATGGAAAAACGAAAGAAAATGGAATGTGCTAGGAGTAATAGAGGTATTAAAGGGCGCTTTCAATCCTCTATAATGCGCTGTTCACTTCGCAACGCAGCTGCGCATTTGCTTTCCATTCGTTTCATGCCCTACGCTCTTCAAAACAGATGGGAGACAGAGTTGATGTGCGCTGAATAATGAGGCAACTTCGACAATCGCATCATTGGTAGTTGTTTTTGTGTTGATATTCTGTTAAGCCATCACACATGGATAATATAAAGCTTTTAATTACTCTGTGGTAAAAAGCTTACACTTTTGAACGAATTCGATAGCTATATACGAAAAATTCTCTTCTCTTGGACTACAACCTTGTCGTGGTGGAAGGGCTTGCGTACTCCGATGACCCCTACAGCTGCACTGGCGGGAGCAATGCTCCTGATAGGGTCACTCATGCCAGATTGGTCGGAGGTTAGGAGAGAGACGAATGGTAGTCCGCGCAGCGTCTGTACCTCAGTGAGGCGGCTGCAAAAGGCGTCTGACCCCCAGCGGGGCGGCCTCTGAAGTGATGGTGTGACTTGAAAAACACTATTGAGTAAGGCCACGGAATACTATCTCAATTAAAACAAAAACCTTGAAATTATGGACAGTTCTCTAATGATAATGAATCCTGACAACTACGGGACTCTGCCCAGAGATCCGGGTGTCGTGCTCGGCAACGGTGGGAGCAAGGCCCCTGCGGTCGTCATCACACGAAAGCCTTGCTCAGAAAATACAGCAGCAGAAGAAAAGAAGAGGAAGGAAACAATCAGAATAGGAACATGAAATTTTAGGACTATGCTGAGGGCGGGTGAGCTAGAGAATATAAAGCAAGAAATGGAGAGGGTGGATGTAGACATAATGGGTCTGGGTGAAGTAAGATGGAAGGATGACGGGGACTACTGGAGTGATGGCTATAGAGTAATTTATAGTGGAGGGAATGAAAGTCAGCACGGGGTTGCATTCGTAATGAATAGGAAACTTGGTAGAAAAGTAGTGTTTACAGAACAGGTGAGTGATAGGATAATAGTCGTGGAACTAAAGGCAGATCCAAGGAATTTAGTTATAATCCAGGTTTATATGCCTACCTCTAATCATAAAGAGGAGGAGGTAGATGTTGTATACGACCAGCTAGAGGAAGTAATTGGTTGGTTACCTCAGAGTAAGCACTTAATAGTAATGGGGGATTGGAACGCGGTGGTGGGTGAGGTCAGAGATGAGCGGGAGGTGGGCGATTACGGGCTAGGAAGGAGAAACGACCGCGACGAGAAAGCTTTGGAGTTTTCCCGTAGAAATAACCTAGTTATTACAAATACATGGTTCAGACATCATCCTCGACGTGGGCACACTTCGAAGAAGCCGGGAGACACAGATAGGTTCCAGATAGATTATATAATGGTTCGTCACAGATACAGGAATAGTGTAAAAAACTCGCATGCGTATCCAGGAGCTGATGCAGACACAGACCTCAGCTTATTAGTCATCAAATGTCGGGTGAAACTGAAAAAGATAAGAATGGGAAGGAGGGTGCGAAAATGGAATGCGGATACATTAACTGGGGCAATGAAGATGAAGTATACAGAGAAGGTGGATGAGATAATGGGGGAGGATCATGGAGTTAGATCAGTGGAAGATAAATGGGGAAGTTTGAAAAATGGAATTGTAGAAGCGGCGAAAGCAACGGTAGACGTAGTGAGTGCAACTAAATTTATAAAACCGTGGATCACGAAGGATATGATAAGGGAGATGAATGAGAGAAGGAAATGGAAGAGCGTAAACTCAGAGCTAGGTAAGAGAAAACACCGAGAAATAAATAACTGGCTTAGAAGAGAAACAAAGAAATCAAGAGAGGCGTGGTGGAGAGAACATACCGATTTGTTAGAGAAATGCCAAAAAGAGGGAAGAACAGATGCATAAAATAGGAAAGTAAAGGAACTGACGGGTGGTAATAAGGGAAGGGGAATTACAACGATAACAGACAAGACGGGAAAGGTGATCGTAGAACCGAAAGAGAACCCGGAGAGGTGAAAGAAGTATGCTGAAGAGCTGTATGGTAAAGAAATAAGGCCCAATAGGTTAGGTATAGGAAGGGAAGACGATATCGACAGAGTTGGCATCGGACCAGGTATCCTAGATAGCGAAATCGAAAGAGCTCTACGAGACATGAAAAGAAATAAGGCGGTGGGAATAGATGACATACCTGCAGAGTTTTTAAAGACCATGGTGAGGAAGGGAAGAGGAAAAATTTTTGCGCTTATTTGTAGGATTTATGAGGATGGAGTGTGGCAGGAAGACTTCGCGAATACTGTACTAATTCCTATACCAAAGAAGAGTAAGGCAAGAACATGCGAAGACTATAGGACAATAAGCTTAATATCCCACGCGGCCAAAGTAGTTCTGAGAATTGTAAACAGAAGGCTAGAAAAGAAGGCAAATGAATACCTGGGTGACGACCAGTTCGGGTTTAGGAGAGGGACAGGAACGCGAGACGCATTAGCGGTGATGAGAACGCTAGTAGAAAGAATCCTAGAGTATGGGCAGGATGTTTTTGCATGCTTCGTGGATTGCAAGAAGGCGTTTGATCGGGGGGACTGGACGAAATAAATGGGAGTGTTGAAGATATTAGGAGTCTATTGGAGGGATAGGCGTCTGATTCAGAATTTGTATATGAACCAGACGGCGCAGGTTAGGGTAGCCAATGGAGAATCGGGATGGGCCACGATAGGACGGGGAGTGCGGCAGGGGTGCCCACTATCGCAGTTGCTTTTTAAAGTGTATTTAGAAGAAATGGTAAGGGAGGCTTGGAGAGGAGAAGGTAGGAATAAAGGTAGGAGGGGAGCTGATAAAATCAGTGAGATTTGCAGATGGTCAAGCAATGGTTAGTCAGTCTGCCAAGGGGTTATAGTCACTGGTGAATGCATTAGAGGTGCAGTGCGAAAAGTATGGTATAAAGATCAATCACAAGAAAACGAAAGTAATGAGATTTTCTAGAAGTACGAAGGCGGGGCTGAATATAAGGGTGGGAGAGCAGAGGATAGAGCAGGTCGAGCAGTTTACGTATCTGGGTAATATTTTGGAGGAGAATGGGTTTAGTAGCAAGGACATCAGATGCAGAATTGCGCTCGCTATAGAAGCATTTTCGAAGAGAAGGGAAGTGATGAGGGGGGTCTGAGAAGAGACGTAAAGAAGATGCTGGTGAAAACTTTAATATGGAGCGTGGCGCTATATGGGTCGGAAACTTGGTCATTGCGAAGGGAGGATGTGCGTAGACTTGAGGTATTTGAGATGTGGGTTTGGAGAAGGATGGAGAAGGTTAGCTGGATGGCGAGAAAGACGAACGAGGAGGTATTGGATATGGTCGGAGAGGAGAGGAAGCTTGTGGCAGAGGTTCGGAGAAGGCAGAAGAGATGGATGGAGGAGGTTTTGAGAGGAGAGGGCATGTTGAAGAGAGCGATAGAGGGGAGAACACGGGGGACGCGTGGAAGAGGAAGGAAGAGGATAGAAATTCTGGACGAAATAAGAGGAGGTAGATGATATGAAGAATTGAAGAGGGATCTAATAACGGGCCATGCTTAGGAGGGATTGGCAATGGAGGGAAATGAATTGAATACTTGAAAATACGATACATTTGTCCATGAGTATTGCCAACCTATAGACTGCCACTTACCGGCACTGATGCGCTAATATGCGTTCATGTCTTCCGATCTGCGCTGACTTCAGGGTATTCACTGTAAAGCTTCCAAGGACGGTTCAAGAACCAGAACTCCATTATGTCTTTAGTATATGCGGAATACTTAAAGACGATCGGACTCACTCGCTGAGGAGATGCATACTAATGTGCGGAATAATCTATTAAAAAACCTAGCATCCTGCTCAGTCACCCTTTCCCATTTGACTTTAAAGTTTTCACATTTTATGCACATGCAGAAATCTAATGCTTTTGTTTTGAATCCCAATAACTGGCGGAGCATCCTAATTTGCGAAATTTTACGCTAGGATGTCAATATTGATTTTTCAGAAGAACGGCCTTTCAAGTTCTTGGTTAGCGCCGACGCCCTGATTAAATGCTGTTTGAGTTCCCTTGCTTAAGAATAAGACGCAGTTTTTTCCGCTAAGTAGCTAATATCTTGAAGTATCTGGCAATGTGACGCAAAAGCTTTAGGAATAAGGCGAAGGCCCCAACTTGGAGACGGCGCGCCGTGGCTGAGGCTGAGGGATTGTGAGATTAGGCCCCCGTGCCACTGATGCCCCAAGGTTCCGTTTCGTACTTTCCTTACGATTCTGACCAATGAAACTATCGCTCTGATGACTGGGTCATTGGTCATAAATTTCCGTGTCAACTTCGATCGTCTACGGCCGGAGGTGTTTCTAGAGTCACACATAACCTCTGCGTCATGCAAACCCTTGAATTGGAGCCACTTACGTGATGAGTGACGTAGCTGTAGTGAAACGATAAGGCGGAGACATAATTAGTGGAAGTTCTGTGAATCATATTCTACGTCTTATTGCCTCAATGGGGAACACACAGTACATTCACCTCTCATATTTAAGTGGTCTACACGGTAGCAGATTTACCAATGAACTCAAATATATAACCCAGATGTTAATGCGTCACCTGCAGCCATTAATAATTACATTTGAAAACAGCATGAATTTTTTCGTAAGTCACGTGATCAAAAATGGCATCTCAGTTGTCTGACGTCACCACACAGGCCTTATCTACATGTATTTCAACAAGATTGATCTCATACTAGTTCATTGATTTCCATGAAGGGGATGGAAACGTTTGTTTTCGGCTAATTTGGTTAACCTCACGTGTGAGTGAGTCGTATTAAGTTGCAGCGGCACCGTTCCGTAACGTCATATCCCGGGTTTCCGATGACTTTAGCTAGAAATATTTCCGTAAAAGGACACCACTTTTAGAAAAATTTAAGCTATCAGTATTTGAGCAAATGGACATCGAATACTAGTAGTTTTTTTTAAAACGATGCATGTTCCCCATTTCTATGCTCTGCGAAACGCCCCAAGTTCCTGCGTTTGAGGCTGTTGTAGTTCTAGTAAGTAAAGGATGGCGTTTTAACGGAATGACCTTCAGCACTTTGAACTTTGAAGAATGCGGTATAGACGTAGCTAAACACGGTGGTACTCGCTGTGAAGAGTGTGACGTAAAGGAGGGGAAAGCATGCAAGAGATGCGGGATGAAGTGGCCGATTCTTTCTCTAGAGGTTTTATCATGTAGTACATCTACGAAGAACCGCGCAAGCCACTTTCAGGGTTTGTGGTAGGTGAATTATTGTTTATGGAAGATGAATGTATATTTAATATTGGCGTAGTGCGTACAAAAGCTGAAAAATACTCTTATTATACTGTAGGGCAATGCTGAAAAGTTAAAGACTTCTGACGGTGTTGTCACTGAGAGCAACATTTTAGCATCTGGCAAACGTTGTCATTCGACATGTGTTGCCGTTTGACGAATGCGGAAAGTGACAAATGTTTATTGCCCCCGTACAGTGATGTAGCCAGGGTGGTCCATGGGGTCCGGACTTGACTTTATTTTTTTAAGAAGGGAACCAAAGGGGAAAGTTATATTTATTGTACTGAGAATGTTGATTTCATTTGTTATTTATTTGGAACAGCTTTTCAGTTGATATGTTTGTAATTTTCAAGCAAAAACTGTCGGTATTGTATTATTTCAGAAATTTGCTCAGCAAAAATAAAAGAAATTGGCTGTTAAACTACAATCACCTTTTCACTTTTAATTTTCCAAGTACAATTTTTCTCCTGATTTCAAAACTTCCCACCCGTATACTCAGCATGGTTCCCCCCCTCCCTCCGAAATCCTGGCTGCTTCTTTGACCCCGTTCGCCCTTTTACACCAAGACAACTGAATTGTTAGGGACTTTATTGCTAGAGGAAGGTAAGACTAAGGTTATTATTGAAGCAGAGTGTCGTTATCGAAACAAGGTGTCACACACGTTTGCACGCCAGTGCAAACTTAATCACTAATCTACTTCATCTGGGAGCACCTAGTCCTGTAGAATGGAAAATATTGCCTGCGCCACTTTGATGTGTCTTCAGTCTGGTGTTTACCAGCGTTGCAACATCGAGTGAACAGTTATTCAAGAGATTTTTCCTCGCGAGTTGATAATTACCTACTAATTTTCAGACTTCGTTGCCGGGAATCTCGGATGGTTTCCCGCTCGAGGGGTGGAGCCTGGGGGTAATAGGAGGTAACAGTAGTTTTTGCAGCATGCGGCGTCGCGGTTGCCTCATCGTAGCAACAGAGATCGGCAACAATTCGCATGCGGCAGTGCCACATGCTGCACGTTGCCTCCTGTTACCACTGTGTAAAACTGCCCTCAAAAGTATGTGACGTGTCCAGATGTTTTATTTTATTGGCAACTTTTTTTATTAATTATCATTATATTTCTTTTTTTTTTCGAGAAGATGTCTTGGCAAAGAAATAAAATATGTCATTACCTCAGTGCCAGCGTTTGGTAAATATATTTTTTTCATCGGGGCTTTAATGAATTCTCAGTACACATTCACAAGGATATTAGTTATTCACATTTTGTACAATATTTCATCAAAATTACATGCTTTAACATTTAACTAACAGTATTTTTTGTGAGGTTTGCTTATTTTTTGTGACTTCCTCCTACGTTTTGTAAATATTTTTGTTGCTGTTATTTGGTGACTAAGATATTTATGAAAGTTAGTAGACCAATTGAAACCAGTAGCTAAAAAAGAAAAAACAAGTGATATTTTGTACATTAAATTGAGTAGATTTTTCTTAATTTTGCGATGCCTGTTTTTATGTTGCTGGTTGTTGCGTGTTTAGTAACATGTGATAGTAGGACGTGATATAGTGTTCGGGGACACCGTCCAGCTCAGCTCAGCATTGGCGTGTCCAGCTCACCTCGGTGGGTGAATTTAAATTCTGTATATTTGTGTGACATTTAATCGAAAGAAAACTTGCTTCTGTCCGTGAACGCTCGACTGGCTTGGCTCCATCGGTTTTTTTCCCCGGTTGCCGTCGAAGGTAGGACAGCTGTGCAGCGCCGGCGAGGAGAACAATAATTTGAGACCTCGGGGAGAAGTGCATGGCTTGATTGAATGAATGAAGCGTGACTTTCCCCACCCCCTGTGGAACACCTTGCCGCCCACCGAACATCCTTGACCTAACCATGGGAAGAGAAACACTTCGCGCTCAATTTTAGCTCTTATCTCCCTCATATAATATTCCTTTTAATTATGAGTGACGCGTTGTCTTAAAATTTTTCTCACATTGCCATATTTAACAATATTTTAATGGACATCTAAACCCTTGAAACCTCAAATTAATTTAGGGAGCCTTCACCCCGGAGGCTGTTTCGAAAGCAAGCGGGTGCAGATATCACTTAGCTCTCAGCGATACGACTTGTGGTCCTTGAATCTGTGGTCAAAGGTCGCCTTCTCCTCAGCAACGTGTTATTTGCAGCATCAACACCTCAACTCTGTGATCAGTAGATGTTTTCCTGAAGGATCGTAATTGGTTATAGTATTTTTTCGTCTCAGGATGGAACAGGTCGAATGATGATCCATCAATATTAGAGTTGCTAGTCATGGCAAACCTCACGTGATATTAAAATTGTATGGTTTTTGAGGAGAAAATTACCTTAAAGACAATCTAAAATTCTCTGCGGTGAACGCGACATATATTTTTAACTTTGAAGTCGAGCTCAGGCATTTCGGTGGAAAAATATAAAAAAAAAACTAAATATTTTGTTCCGATTGACGGACTGAAATCTAATCATTCAGCGTAGCCATGGATGAAATAATTGAGAATGTAAAAAGTGAAGAAGGATAAAATGTTGGCGATGAAGAAATCAAAATTATGTGTTGTCCTGATCACGCTGTCCTAGCCGATGATGAATACGATTGACTTGGGTTGTTACATATATATTCAATAGATCAGGTAAAATACTGAACAAGATTTTATCCCCATAAAAAACAAAATACATGCAAATTTCAACAGAACCGCTTTGATACAAATTACAACGAGACGGTATCTCCTGACTGCTAATTGGTCCTCGCCCGGTGGCCAGAGTGGCGTGCGAGACATGTCCTTGAATTGGGACGGTTATTGCATGCCTGGTGTGGAATCGCCCCGCACCACACACCATAGAAGTGGCTTGCACGGTACTTCGTAGATGCAGATGAAAGACTCCGTGAGATTCGCCGCGGTCAATGACACTTGGTCATCACCAGTAGTCGTCAATCTGAAGATTGGTTTGCCGTAGCACTCCAATCCACTCTCCTCTCCACCAGCGATGGGCGATTATCATAAAGTAATCGATATTTTGTAAATCGATTAATTGCAATCAGCCGGTTAATCGCGCCTGATTAATTGATTTTATTAATCGATACATTGATTAATCGATTCGATTATGACAAGATACAAAACATAGCTTGCGAGTTCATAGAACTGCCGAATTGGCCGCGCAGTAAACTTTAACGGAGTTACTCGCTGATGATCACACAATTGTGTGAAATTCTCAGTGAAAAATCAATTCCCTGGAATGGGATTCGAACCCAGACCTCCCGATTTCGCGCCGAGTGCCCTACCAGTTAAGCTACCCGGGCGTCATCTATCAATGTGAATTTTATGGAGGCTTTAACGGGCGATATGTCTTCACAGGCACCGTGCATACACTGCCAAAGTACCCGTGTGCGAATACTAAGCGCTACTAGCTTGCGAGGTTATGATCCCTCCATAAATAAAGTAAAATAATATCTTTTAAATTGTATAAGGTTAAAATTAACATTTTGGACGATTGCCAAATGTTTATTGGAACTGAAGCAAAAAATTGCAATTTTTATAAGTGGGTACTGGTAAGGCGGCTTCTCAGATCAGAATGAATTAGTCTCATCTCGGAAAAGAGTCTCTCTGATGGAACTGATGTTGCTACTCTTGGCAGGTACTTCCTGGCTACCTGATATAAGTGAGGGTATTCAGTTTTCATTGACTCCCACACTGAAAAAAGATTCAAATAGCGGTCAACGACAGGTCGGTTGAGGAATTGCCGTAACTCAAATGGTGTCCGACCGGCGACATCTTCATTATACAGGGTTCTCTATGATGCTGCTTCAGTGTCATGAAAGCTCCAGAGGTCATCTGAGGGGGTTATTTTGTAATCTCACCTTTTTAATGACTCTTTGCAGGAAGGCGGGAGATCCGTTTCGCTCTCTTAATGATCGGCTCACAATCGGGAAAGGTCCAATGGTGGTTTCACTTCACGTTCCTAACGACAGGTGAGATGGAAATAATGAAATTCGGAGCCAAATGAAATGGATCAAGACCAAGAAAGATACGGATCAAGAGTTGAAAGAGCGGATGAAGCAAATAAATATACCGGTAGTTCACCACTTGAGAGCCGAAGATGGTCACGCCGCGCCGCGCCGCCTGGGTTGCGGAGTTGAACTACGAAAAATGACGTAATTTTCCACATTATATGGCGTATTCTCACTTTTACGTTTCAAAGTATCACTTGCATTGACACTGTGGTGAAAGAAAGTAACAATATCCTTATTTTTTTTAATTATATCTAGGGCTCCAGGAACATACTCCTCGTTTGTCTTTTTATTGATTGATTTTTTTATTTATTATCAAAATAACAAGCGCAAATAACACGCGGCTATATCTGGCGTAGTGACATCTGACACATGAAACGTGAGTGGCCAGTAAAAGGTGGTGCCGTGTAGAGTTACGTTATGCGCATTCTACATTCTACTACCTCTATGGCGTCGTCCCGTCGAGTTCAGCCACAGTCGAATTTTCGAACTGAAGACTAACGTGAGTTGCCGAAACCATCACATTTCACCAGACACAAAATTCCGAAATAATCGATAATCGGTCAAATTAATCGGGTATACAATCGATATCGGTTGTTGCATTAATCGATACCAAACTTTCGATTAATTGGCAAAAATAATCGATCATTCAATTAATCGATATCGTAATCGCCCATCCCTACCACCAGCCACTTCATTACCCAACAATTCTTCACTTTGATGTCCTTCGTAATATGCCCAATGTATTCTAATCTTGGTCTTCTTGGCTCTGTAATTCTCCCCGTAAATTTATCCTTCCGTCATTGCTTTCAATGGGCTATTGCGTCGCTAAATGTGTCCAATAAGTTTGTCTCTTCTTCTTCTCAAAGTTTATACTATAATTCTTTTCTCTCCACTCTTTGGAGGACATTTTTGCTCGTAGTAATGATGTAAGAAATTAAAAAAATTTTTTCCTTAATTAAAGCATGTTATGGCCAGAGTTTTCGGCGCTGTATTTAAATTTGGACGACATTGTATTGGAATATAGTTTTTTCGAATATTAGACTCGGCGTGCCACCACGGTATTTGTTTGCAACAATTATAATAATAAGAATTGTAATATTTCGCGTTTAGAAGAAAATCTGTGCATGTGCAATTGAATCCAAACAAATATATGTAAATTCTCATAAGGCTACGCGGTAAAACAGCATTGAATTGCCATAAAACAAAATCGGTATGTTGCACTTTTTTCAGTTTTATCTATAGATATCACTACTAAGAACACATATACATAGTTTTACACAAATCTGTGCATTAAAAAAATCGCTCCAGCCACCTTAATTAGTTAAAGTACTCGGTAGGATATGGAGTGATCGTGGGACATGAGCCGGGTATCGATACCGGCTGGAAGGCCACCACGCCACACGGCTGGATGTATCCCTTCAGCGAAGAGGGTTGACAAGAATTCACACCGGGTGCGGGTAAAGGAAAAGGGAGTGAGGCGTGGGAGGTGAGACAAGGGTTAGAGGGAATATAGCGAAGGAGGAAGTCTCACGGACGAGGGAGTGTTGATAAGCGAGTGGTGCCTACCGAGGCGATAATACTCCACTTGAGTCAGACGCACTGGGAATTTGTCGGACTCCCCGCCGTCACGCAGTCGCTAGAAGATATTTGCAGTCAAAAGAAGCATCTGAACACCATGGCTCATTTGCTACAGAAAAAATCGGCTAGGACCGGGAATCGAACCACCCTTGGCTTTCCAGGCTAATGCGCAGACCACCACGCTACCCAGGATTCCTAATTCTCAGGGCAATTTCTGGAGGGTACAAGGGGACTAGATGTCCATCAAATATGGCAACGCAAGTGGGGAGAGGACTTGCAAGAAGCCACAACCCGTGAGGTTTCATCCTATACCAGCACTCAAGCCCTACTTAGCTACGTATGTGAAGATATTCATCCCTGGTGAAAATACGGCGATGTGATGCGTAGAAATTGCGACGTGATAAAATCGGCCTCATCGGGATGTATTTAGTATCGTAAGATCGTTTTTTCTCGCGGCAGTTTCTACGTATGATACGATTTTCTATGATACGATTTCCGCCAGGATATTGCCCGATAATTAATGTACCAACCAATGGGATATAGTTTTGATCAACCCTCGATTAAACCTGTTACTTGTATGAACATAATTATTCCATATTTTGGATCAGTTACGTAGTAAGAATTTATATATTTCCACTTTACAACACGAAGCACGCTTATAAACACTCTCAGTCATCTCAGCTCTTTGCAGTGAGGGGGATTACGTCACCAAGCAATAAGCCAATGACTGGGCGTTTTAGCTTAAAAATATCATTGCGAAAACGATACTCAGTAATCGTGATTATTAAACAAACTCAGAAAAATTGACAGCCGGTAACTTAAACACTTGAATAATTTGGAAACAGTCCACGATATAGTATAGATTTTAAATCTACCCCCCATTCCCCGTTTATGCAAATACTATATTCACCCGTAATGACTGATTTTTAGGAAATGGACTCTTCCTGTCCCAATATTGTCCAATGCGCAGTTGCCACGAGGTTTTGTACGGGACATAGATGTGGCCTAATTCTAAACTGAAAGTCTCTTTTTTCTGTGATTTTTGTCAGAATTGTTTGGCTTAAATTATGACCTTTTTGGTTATTTCAGAAATCCTGTGCGATTGCTGCATTAATGATCTCATATAATTTCTTGAGTTCCAAGGGGAAAATTTCTGATGCGTTTACTGCATTCGTTGACGTTGGTGCAAAAAATGCGAATTGCTCTCTCTAAGCTTGTGGAACTTTCATGCCAAGTAAAAATTCATATTATCGAAATTGCCGCCAAATATTTTCGTTGCTATGATATTGCGGTTGTTTGACACACTCGAACTTGTTGGCACATCCATCCTCGAATAATCCGTATTTATGTAGTATATATTTTTGTAACACATGATACTGAAAAAATCCTTCGGTTTGTTTCCCCGTGAACGTGGATCTGTGTAATGATTACATTCACATTGTATCATAGAAAGACTATATTTTGGTACGCAGAAAAAATTAATTAAATCTGCGCTTTCACTTTGAGTTAGTCATACTGATACTGAAGTCATTTTTTAGTCATCTGGACTGCCATTGATGTGTATATTATATTGTTTTGGATATTAAAATTAATATTTTTGACTTATTCATATTCTTTGCGTTATTTGAGAAAATATAGCAAGAAGGTGATGTTGTGTTCGCCTTATAGAAATTCAAAATTTACTTAAAAGAGTAAGATTATTAGGGATCGCTTTAATAGAATGAAATTTACGTTTGGAGGGGTTGTGTATCGCCCCGCCAGGATCTAGAGAGATAGTTAATTTGTAATTTAATTCAACAAGATTACAGAACGTGACATAAAAATATTAACGTTGAGTATACCTACGGCTGATCTAAGTTGGAGTTCCCTTTAATAATACCATGCAGTATCAATTATTTCACGTACAAGTCGTAAATCACATGTAGGGCAAGAAAAAAGGAAACAAATATTTTTTTTTCGAAGGACACATGTTAACATTATTAGCAAGTAATATCATATAATTTTTTCATTTTTTTACTGTCATTCGTTGAAAAATTCATACATTTACTTACGTAATCGCGCATATATCATATGATAACAATCAGACATTCTCAAACATATACACGCTGGCATTGAAAAATGAAATAATAAAGAATAAGTGGCATTAAAATTGTTTGAAACAAGATATCTGGAATTTTTATTAAAGTGTAACCGAATTTAATTCCTAACCTATTCAGGTCTAACCTAAGTCACATATTACATTTTCCTGTGGAATACTATGTTACAGAAATACGCTTTATATTCTGAAGAATATTTTTCGTTTTTTTCTGGGATTTTTTAAATTTTCTTTGAACGTTTCGCGTCCTTCGGTGGGCGCTTCGTCAGGAATAACGAAAGGCCTAGTGGAGGACTTGAAAAGTAGGGCGAAATTTTTAAAAATCTCAGAAAAGCCGAAAAAATATTCTTCGGAATATGAATACGACCAGTGAAAAACTTTAAAGTAAAATGGAATATTCTTCATTCACCAGGAGAGTCCAACTTTTCTTCTGGGCTGGGGACGGTGAATTACTACTGAGAAGATCAGAAAAGGGAAATGGTTGGAAACAGACGACAATCTCAAGTGGCTTAAGAGTCACCTTGATTTGACGTCGAATCCAGCCGATATTCAATTCTCGAGCAATCCACGGGAAAGAACTGAAGGTGAAGTGCTGAATGGGTCGTCCATTTGAAGCCTACCCAGGACGATCTTGCTTTTGAAACAGTTGAGCTCTTACTCCACGTCCAAATCCGCTGCTTCCTGGAAATGGGTGAGTACGAGTATTTAAGCATAATTAGCAAATAAGTATGTTCGTCTGAAAGCAATCTTCAATATAAACTATGTAAGAAGTGTTTACCTCATTCTCCTAACGACCCTCCTATAATGAGTGAAACGTTGAATTTTTAAAACGAATGCGCAGAAATACCCGAAAACTTCTTATATAGTTAAAAGAGGCTTCGGAAGCCTTTCTAGCCGACACTTTTCAAAATCCTTGTCGGAGATAGTGCTTTCGCGTAAGCGAATCATCTTCGTAAGCCTTTTTGGGTCTCTTCTCTTCCACCGAGTCAGAGGTTCCACACCTGCCGATGTTTCGATGTTGTAATGGGAGTTGTCATTAGCTCTGATGAATGTGTGTGCCGAATATCGGCATGTCAGCTAACATGACACCCTTGGCCCGGTGGAAGACCTGACAATACTTATGGTGGCTGGAGCGGTAATCATGGGTCACTAAGTGCACATTTTAATAATTTTTTCACGCATGTCGAAAAAATAATAGAACCATATTTCATTTAAGTGCATCTGTTTATCCGGTGGAACTCACCATACATGCAGTAATGGAAATGATACAAGAATTACATTTTACATGTTTTCCTTTATTAAAGTTTCAGCGTGGTATTCGCCATTAGAGTGAGGGTTACATTTCAATACTTTTTGGAATTTTTGACTTGGCATGACTCGTTGACATTCGTTAGCATACCTTATTATAATATGAAATATATCATTTCGCGTAAAGAAGAAAATCTGCACCAAATTATTAGGAAATATATCTCATGTGCCATAAGGCTACGTGTAAAAGTAGCATTGAATTGACAAAAGACCAAGTCGGTATGATGTATTTTTTTGCTTTTATCTATTTATACCTCTAAACAAGAACACGTATGCCAAGTTTCACGACAGTCTGCAAACATACCAAAAATCCAGCCACCTTAAAAGGAAAATGCTAATGGAAATTCCACAAAATACTAAGGGATGTCGCAAAGGGCTCGTGGAGGTGATGGAGGGGAGGCAATTTAGGCGGACTGCGGGGCCCTGGCGGGGAAACGGCGCTGCCTGCCGGGCACCCCAAGGAGGAGGTTGTTTGACATCCTCCTCGGTTATCACGATTGACAAAATTCCATGAAACCTTGAGGGTGTCTTAAGGAATACCTGAATTGAAATGTGAAGGATTATTCCATGATGCATAAATTGGTAGGTTGTCTTATCACTCCGAATTATCGAGTTCAGCTCCGTGTTAAAATGGTCTATTTTGGGTGAAGTTTGCAATTTATTTTTCATCCCGATGTGATATCTACATACCCATGGTTTCTATTGTAGTACAATGTCCTCTTTGCTTGAGCTATTCAGTTCACAATATCTTTCTTGCTTCTTTCATCGCTGGTGATCCTGCTTCCCAGGTAACTAAATTCGTCCACTTGCGCGAGTTTTTGCTGCCCATATTCAACGGTGAATGAGTCTTCTTGATGTCTTCCACAAACCATAACCTTGGTTTTCTAAACATTATTCTTGAAGTTGTATTTCTTCAGAGTTTTGTCCATACAGTTCAGCATCCTCGTCATATCGTCTTTCTTCTCAGCAAGAACTGTTGTCATCAGCAAATCGCAGCATCCTGATTTTTTCTCCATGCACCCTGTTAGTATAGTGTCACCAGAGCTCTTAAGTATTCTAGTTCCTCAAAATAATTATATTTGCTAAATATTTGGTCTATAGATACTTGGAATTCTAAGACGATGGTCATAAATAATTGTATTCGATTCCAATAGTTCAAAGCTCTCAGATGCTCTATATACTCTATCCGTGCAAATATCTTGTCTAATGAAAATCATAATACCAACACTCCATCTAGATAGCCTTAAATGGTAGTGTGGTTGGTATCATTCAATTTTATAGAGAGCAGTTTCATCTGGGTGTATATTAACTTCAGTCAGGATGAAACCACATACCTTTACTTTTAGAAGACAGCCAATGTATACACTAATTGTTTCCCAGTTTTTTCTAATGGACCTTATGTTGAGATACATTAGCATTTTTCCAAAGAGAGAGTCATATGCATTACTTTTAATTGGTTGTTTTTTGAGGAATTGCGATTGATCCATTATTAGCTGTTTTTCTAACACACTTGTTAAGTGAAGTACAAAATAGTTAAAGTCCATCCAAATCTTTTTTCATTTGGTATTCTTACGGGTGAAGAATTGTCATCTTTTTTAACAAATAATTTACCTTCTCTACACCAAACATATTGGTAGTTACTAAATTTATTTTTCGTTTTCCACAATAAGCCCCTAAAATACCAAGGTAGGTATATATATTTGCTCCTCAAAAAATCCTTCAACAACTGCTACAATGTCTCAATTATTTTTTCTCTCCCCCCAACTCTTCCCCCACTCGAACTGAAATAAGTGGAATTATCTTTTACCTATATATTTTTTTTTGTTTAATCACAAAACACTCCTCTATTTGATACGTGTTACGCAGTTACTTGTGTTAATCTCTGAGCCTAATAGATATTACTAATAATAACACGTACCAATGCAATGTTTCACGCTAATCTGTGCATAGATGAAAATCGCCCCAACCACCTAAAATGCAGAAATGTTGGACTCGTTGCCTCCCCTCCCACACGATCCTTCCCCTCTTAATCGTTAAGCTTCGAGCCTGCGACTGCCACCGTGTTTCCCTACCACTATACCTGCGCATTCAATACAGCTTCACTCTTATAGCCGGGTTTTCCCCGTCAGCATTGCCGCCAAACAATGCCTATCTTAAAGAAAGCCCGACAGGAAAACCGGATGGGGCGGTTAAGCGATAGTCCTGTGCCAGATTTGCGGTCCCATCGTTGAAAATAAAGTCAAAATTACGGCGAAGATTTATTTTTAAACGGTTGGAGGAAGTTTTTGAATGTGTGTGTGTGTGTGTAACATGGCCTCCACTACTCCGCGTTCGCTCGTGATAAGGGATTCCCTCACCCTGCATCGACACGTGTAGGTTGGACCAGTGGCACACCAATAAATTTTTGATGGGGGGGGGCGCCATCTGCCCGATCTTTTGCAAAGAAGTGTAACCAAAATGTTATTTTAATCAGTATATTTTGAATGTTATAGTAGGCCATATTAGTTATTACATGTATGCATCCTGTAAGTAGCCATTTCAGATTTACCTACAAAAATAGTTATAATCATTTAGGCCTATGCTATGGTGTTCTTGTCATGAACAGTACTTATAATTTATAAAAATCCTAATAATTTAGTACTTTTATTCTAATGCAATATGACCCTCCAGGTTGGCTGTGGCGCTAGGTTTAAAAATATTCAAATTCCGTGTTTACCTAAATACAAGTTTATTATGTGTTATAGCATATACGTTACGTATATACGAAATATCCAGATATTGCGCCCTTAACAACAAAACAAAATCATGCCGTCTGGATTTTTCCTTAGCCATTAGATCAGTTACATCGTCCACATCCACTTTAATTTCTCTGTGTATATTTAAAGTTGCTACACCATTAATCCTGTTTTCACCCATTGTGTTTCTGAAGTAGGTTTTAATTCTTTTAAGTGTAGAGAACGACCTTTCTGCAGTACTAGTTGACCCTGGAAGTGTTGCAAAAACTAAGAATTTTGTGGATATTAGGGAACAAATCTTTATCACACACCAATAAGTCCTCAAGAGCGTTTTTGCAAGCAGAACTCTTTTTTGAATACCAGTGAGCATACCATAGTTATAATTCTGACAAAAAAAGTCATGACGTCTTCTTTATCGTATTTATTAGGTACTGGCTTATTTGGCTGTAGACGGTTAAAACTTTCCTGGAAAAAAACTGGAATTTTAATCACAGTTCCTTTCAATGGGCTGGTCACAATAAAGATAATGAAGGAAATGGCTGGTACGTAGGTTTCAATGCACATTATATATTAAAGTTAATTATGAGTGTCAAACACTTTTACGATATTATATAGAAGGTTATATTTGGATGGAAATACATTCTGGAAGTTCGTAACTTACTCCAGTTTCCGTAGCATCTATTCCCTTTTCACATTCGCTGATAAGTCGCAGGCTGGTCTCCCATAGGAGCGGCCGCCTGTGGCTTTTGATTACGTCGTCCACGCCTTGGGCCGGCACTGGCGATATTCTTGGGTCATTGAATACACATTTTAATAATTTTGTGAGTCAAGAAAAAATACGAATACCACACTTCACTTGAGTACATCTATTTATGTGGTGGAACCCATAATATATGCAGTAATGGAATTGATACAAGCGTTTGACTATGTATAAACAGAGGTCAAGACACTTAAAAATACTATTAAACTTACTATTTCGTTGAGTGAGAATCTTTTTCACGCTTCTTCCAGGTTCGAATAATTTTTGTGGTAATAAGGGTGGTAAAAACTAGGAGGATATTATGATGTCTAGCGCAGTGGTCACTAAGGGAAGAACTATGGGGATATTTGCTTCATCATGTGGGAAATATTCACCTCTCCCTGTAAACACCTGTATATCTCATTTCCTGATTTCCAGGTTTCAACGGCGAAAACTTAAGTGCTCTATAAATTTCGGCTGAGGTTTGGAAAAGGATTGGTTGGACCGGGTCACCTGAGTAAAAGGTCAGAGGGTGCGGTGCAAACAGGAATGATTGGTAAGGCGGAGTGTGCTATTCCCTACAGAATGCACTTAATAAGTAGGAGAAAGCGGAGATTCGCCTGGTGCATGTGCATCAGAATAACTGTGGACCAAGACTCATGCGACCCGTTATGCCGGCTCGAGTTCATTGTATTGTTAGTATACCGATTCGAAAGTCCATACGCCAGTTGCACCTACGGGGAGATTCTCGACAGTTAAAGTTAAGGGTCAGGTTTTTCTCTGTCACAGATGCCAAGTAAACCTTGTATGAATGTTGCTCAAATCTCTTTGAGGAAACATTGAGGTGAAATAATAATAAGATAGTAAAAATGTTTTTTTCCACTAATAAAATTCACAATTTTATAAATGTATAAAAATTGATGTGGGTATGTATGTATGTATAGGTATAGCGAAACTTGGTGGCACTCACCTGCGGAGGATTAGATGGCACAGAGCGTAAACTAAGCGTTGATGAGCGGGCAAAATTATCGAAGGACTCCCACAGGGTCCTCTAGGAAAAGGCTCGGCCTCTTCAACCCACATCTCTTGTATGTTTTCCTCTACGAAATGATCTTTACAAGCTAGTGCCACCATGTTTCGCTACACCTATGAATTCCAGCATAACTCAAAAACGGCTGAACCGATTACTTTGAAATTTTACCTGTGGTCAATTGAGTGCACTGGGATTAACAAAGGTTATATTAAAATTTCCTCAGGGCGCCAATAGCTCCTGAACGGGACTCTAGATTTTACTCCCATAACTAAAGCATTAAAATCAGTGCAAAAGTTTTTTTTTGCTTTTTTAAATTACTTGCAATCATGATATGTGACTGAAATTTTCACTATCGGATGGTGGAAGGAACTACATATTTAATTATTGCTTTCGATTTTGATTTGCGTTTAGTTTTTGCTAAAAAATTAGTCTTACAATTCCGAAATTATCAATTTCTCTCCCATTTCCACAATGTCACATCTCCTTGGCAACCTAAGCAATGGCTACGCACAGGAAATTTCGCCCGGGCCATTTATGGCTTACATTTAATTAAATTATCAATATTAGCAAATTCCAGTGAGATGTGCGCTTATCGGCTTTTACATAGTATCTGCATTTAGCACGTCACAATGATTGTTATAATTAGGGTCCATCGGTTTGGGTAGTATATCGCTTAATACGTAGAATTTGCGCACTTCTAAAGACTTACGTACTACATATGTTAAGCCTTAATACAGTCCTAGAGCTCAAGGGAGATGGTTGGGGTCCCAATCGGGTCTAAGTCCTTGAATCATTGCTTTCTATTTAGCCTCGGAATGAATTTAGTAATGAGACGTTCATATTGAAATTTTGAGCGTAGGTACATGATACTTATTTCATATAAAAATTCAAATATGGTCTCTATTGATATTGTAATAAAAATCATGATCAAACTCACGTAAGGAAAAATATGCTTGAGTTAGTGGCGAGATAGAAAGAAATTTGGGGGTAACACAAGGGAGTGTTCTGGGACGACTAGTCTTTCGAATCTTCGTGAATGATCTACCAAACAATCTGGTATCTGCAATAAGACTTTTTGCGGACGATTGCGTAATCTATAGGCGAATAGAACAAGAGTGTGACCAAAACATCCTCCAAAATGATCTAGACCTACTCTCTAATGGATTCATAAAAATGAAATGCGAATAAATATAAGCAAGAGCGTACACATAACGTTGACAATAAAAAAATATTCAGCAACCCGTTGACGCTCTAGTTAGCGGCAGGCTAGCCCCGAGGAAGAAATATTACCGCACTCAAATCTCTCGACGAAAATTAAAAAAGGATACTTTAAAGGATAGGAAAAGAAGAAAAAAATATTGTTAAGACTTGTGGTCATCATGCCAGTGGTCTCTCTAATTATCTTGAGTACAAATTTCAAATAGGATGTTAGGTATTATTTTTTTGTTCTCGAGAAAATGAGCCGATTGTGAACGTCACCACAAATTCCGGTGCCTTATCTAGAAGAGAAATGTAAATATTTACAAACTTCTGAGATTGCAATGCAAAGGAGGCTTTTTCATACAAGCAATGAGCGTTACATCTTGATTCTGATTTCACATGCTTTAAAATTCTCTCTAGAATGGCAGAAACATAGGAACAACAGTAGAGGAAATCATGTCGGAATGCCTATTTGAATTCAGAAGAGTAAAATGAGCAGAGAAATGATGGAAGGTAGCATGTACTTAGTATTCCTGATAGTAGAAAATATTCTTGTCTACAAACCAAATATTCTTGTCTACAATGCAACCTCTCGTCAGCGCTGTTCAGCATATTCTTGAAGTTGACAATAAGGGAAGAACAATATATGGGATTGAAAGGAATTAAGGTAAATGGTAAAGAAATAAGCATGATCCGATCCGCAGATGACATTGCAGCCGTGTCAGGAATTCGTTATGATCATAAAAAAAACAGTGGACAAAGTTCTTCAAGAATATTATATGAAAATAAATAAGAAGACCAAATTCCTTGTATGCGGAAAACAGAAGCTGAAAGCATAATTCACGCTAAGAGGAGAGAAATTAGAGCAAGTGGATTCCTTTACCTACCTCGGAAGCCCCATCAAGTGGGACGGAAGAAGTACAAGGGACACCAAGTGCAGTATAGCCCCTGAGACAGTTTTTATGATGAAAAAACAGTTATTACTGTGTTCAAAGACGATAGAACTTCAAAGGAGGAATCAGTATATAAAAACTTACGCGTGGAACGTAGTACTCTTTGGATCGGAAATATGGACCTTTGGAAAAGCAGACTAGAACAGATTAGGAGCTTTCGAAACCTGGTGTTGGAGAAGATCAAATTGACGGATAAAATAAGAAATGAAAAAGTTATCAGAGGAGTAGAAGAGAAAATGGCCATGTGGAACACTATACGGAGAAGAAAAACAAGATGGATTGGGCACACCCTGAGGCACAATGGGTTTGTGAAGAGTATGATTGAAGTAAAAATAGAGGGAAAAGTCCCCAGAGGAAGGGCAAGAGATAAATACATGGACTAAATAAAGAGCAAAGTACATAAGAAGAACTACCAGGGTGTAAGTGGCCTAGCATTAGATAGGGAAGGATTGAAGACTGCAATCAACCAATCTTAGTATTGAACGACCAAGAATGATGATTAGAGGAATGAGAAAATAGCAGCTCATGAAAGAATTTGAATCAAATGTTCTGTTGGTGAAAGGTGGAAATGTGCTCCAAAAACTTTGTGACGCTGAGAGAATATTGAGGGTGAGCTTTCCAACTCACCCCCTTCATTTTTCAACTCACGAACATCTCTAAAGCTCTCTGTTTGCACATATCTTCTTGTTGCAGAGAACATGTTTCCCCCTTACACAACGCGTCCCTCATTTATACTTTTCGCCAATCAATTTTTCATGTCCCTCATCAGAACCCTCCCCACCCCTCATCAACACCATTATCTTCGAGAATGTTTCCTTGGCCAAGGCGATTCTACATTTGATGTCCCCATCGCTTCATTTTCAAGAGTGAAACTATCTTAAGGAGTTCCTAACTAAAAAAACAACGCAATAATGTGTTCACTCGGACGAAATTTGAGGATACTGGGACTAACCACGGTGTTATCTTTATGGAGTGCCGCACACCCTCAAGTGCACAGAAGTGCAAATTTCCAGAGGTGATAAATCATTCGCCTGGACCGGGACTCGAGCCTAGATGTCTCTATATCGCGCCGACTGCTTTCGGTGGGTGAACTTACTAAAGCACTCGGTGCGATATCGAGGGATCCGAATTCTAGTCCCTCTCAAGGCGAATGATTTTTCCTCTTTGGAATTTAGCACTTGTGTTCTCACATGGAGTTGGCCCTGAAGCCTTCAGGGATGGCAACGGAACCAAAACCATTGGCTTGGACCGACTCGTAGAGGGTTCGGCGACATGGAGCGGAACCCAAAGCTAAGAACCCATTTAGGAGCGGACACTTCGTGGACCCACTGCTCAGAACCTATTGGTCAGAACCCATCAATGAGTTCTGTAGCGGAACCGGAAGTTTTCGCGACTTGGGTTCCGTTGCCAACCCTGCCTTAAGGTGCAGAGCTATATTTTATGATGATTGGGTGACTTTCGCTCGAAACAGTTCGATTATTGGGAGTCTAGAATAGGTTTCGAGATGGTAGGAAGGGATTCTATAGGCGTCTATTTTTCGACGCCAGCGGCTTAAAAATACGAGACAGTTCCGGAGAGGAAGAGGCCGAGTGGAGATAGTAAAGAAGTAATCACTCAACCGCATCCGGATATCTTCGTTCGTCCTTCCCTCGCGTCGCGTTCATGCTAAACATTGTTTTGTTACGACATATGCCTGACTCGAATGAGGACAATCATTCATTTTTCAATGATTTTTTGGGATTTCGCCAAATTTAACCATCCTATGTACACAAACCCCCCATGACGCAATTCCCTTTCGGGGTGGGCTAAGTCAAAGAACTTAGTTATTGCCGTTTAGGTCTAAGACTCTGGGGTTCAATACTCGAACGTCTCCATAATTATCGCAAACAAAAATAACAACGTTATAGCATCATTTCGTCTGTTCAATATTGTTGAGTTGTCACGTACTGTTCGCACGTGATAATTATTTCGAGAAAAATATCACGTGCGGTGTGGCATGCGATGCTTCAACGAAACCGTGCCATAATCTGTTATTTTCGCATGCGATTACATAGAAGTATCGAGAATTGACCCCCTGACTCTCTTTCAATAATTTCCCCCATGCCATATCCCGGTACATCTCTTTCACTTCTTCGCGTTTTATGGGACGGGTAATGCGGTAGTTCCCATGGAGCGATTTCTGTTTATGTACAGATTTACGTGAACCTTTTCAGACGTCCTTATTATTGATATCTATAGATAAAAGTGAGTATTTCTTAGGTTTAAAGTATATTATCTAGCTTAGGGCATGCGTGTCGTGCTTTTCATGGCTTGGAATAGATAATGCAATACGATCTCAGCCGCTGAAGCACCCAAGTATACTTCTGATTCAAATGAAATATCCGACACGGAAGTAGGTTGCGAGCCTAGTGACGACAAAAAAGATAGCTCATTTCTTTTGGTATCTCATCGCTGTATCAAATGTTTTAAGGTGGTTGGAGCGATTTTTGTTAAGGTACACATTTGCGTGAAACGCGTGCATTCGTGTGACTGAGCACATCTGTGACTACATACACCAATTAAATATTTTTTAAATGAATAATAAGTAGATAATTACCATAAAAACTGAGGCTGAAATTATAAAATTGGTTGTCCATGCGGCGATAATGCTCAACATTCATCTCACAATATGTATAAGACCAAATATTTATCATATTCGTGATATCTTGTAATATTTATGAAGTATATCAGTAGGTATATATTCGCATTTAATATGTCATTTTAATAATTGGAGAAGTAACTCGCTTCAAATATACTCTGGAGTTTAAACCTATTCTTTGATTTATGCTGAGTTAGTGGCTCTTATGCCAATTCTTTTGACAGCCTCGACTCGCTGCAAGATTTTCTATAACACCTCCGTGCAAACCTAGCTGCTCGTTGCTGCACGCGATCTAATTCCGGTATCAAACCTGCTTCCTTTGAAATTCCAAATGCTAGACGATTATTCTAGGAGGGGCTTAACTAGAGAAACAGCGCTCTTTCTCATCGCATTTCTTTAGTATTCTTTAAATAGACGCTATCTGTTTGCTCAACATATTTCTCGAGTATGTTTACTCCAAGATAGATCCTGAGTAATTGTGATACCTAAATATTTAACGGAATCAAAGTTGACTATTTCCATTGTGTTAATTCTGTCACATAGCTCTGGTTTATTATTCTATCTCAAACATGCGAAGGTCTAGCATTTTTTAGTTGCAACTGCTCGCTATTTGTTCTGTTTGGTAGATACTGACGCTGATTTTCGTCCGTTAGTCAACTTGGGCTTATAGTAGTTCTTGATCTCCGCGTTGGTGATGCTGTAGTCGATTCAAATATCTGTGTGTAGAACACACTGATATATTTAATCATTTTTCCTCAAACTTAATTACATATTTAAGTATAAGTGTGTAGAGGGGCTATTGACCGGTTTTTTGCAGGTGGCTGTCTTCTAAATGTCGAAGTTCAAATGCAGTTACGTATCTTTTGCATCTGCAGGCATCCTCAATAAGCTCTTTAACTACCATTTGAATAGGAAAAATATTCCGGCAAAAAATTATGCACAACATTATTTTGACTGGAGATCGAGGAGGGCACCGTTTTAGGTTGTGTAATTTCCCTATTAATGAAAAGTGAGATTAAAAACGGGGAGAAAAGAGATTCATATCAGTAATCTGTGGCTCACGTAGCAACTAAAGTTTGAAACAAATATACCCTGGCCTGTAGAGTGAATACGCGATTAATGCATTTATTTCCTTAATTTATGAGGTATTTTCTCTCCAACGTAGCTGGTGCGATGGACATTTCACAAGTCTCACCCAGCAAAAAATTAATCACGACAATGCATTTCGGGTTGAGTACGACAGTTTTCTCCAACGGTATTCAGGCGCCCCTATTGGATACGTTCGCATTGCGCAGACCCGTCTGCCAGGTCTGAGAATGAAAAGTGAAACAAACTGCAGCTTTTGGCGAATTCAGCTTTCTCTTGACCCCGCTGTCATATCCCCTCAATTCAACTTCTCTTCGTCTATATGTGCATACATAGTACCAAAGTCACCAGTATATTTCCGAAAGGTAAATATTTCTGCTTTTTACATAAGAGAAGTTACTGTGCTACCTTTTATATTTTATATACTTGTAAATACACACTTAAATTGAATTACATAGTTTTATACCGTAAACAAAGGTTTTGTAAATCAGGCTAATTATGAGAGATGTCAAAGGAGGATATTGAGGAATTAGTGTTTGTTAAGGGGAGGATAAATCGGAGTATGCGGAAGTGTTCTCCTCCCGACTTTATTATCCCGACCCAACTGCGACCCCCCGGGTTTTCTATGATAGGACAGGAGTATGGTAAATGGAGTGTGAATAGGGTACCTGAGAAGTGTTTGTGGAGAAAGTAGGAGGTATTGGATCGGGAATAAGTGGGGGATGAAATAATGTGGTTTAAATACTCCAGTAATGAACTTGAAAGAAAGGAGCGTGCTTCGTTGGTTTGGCCACGCCGAAAGAATGGTTGAGAGTCGAATAATGAAACAGATGCATGACAGTTGAGTGAATGGTGTGAGAGGAAGTGTGAATGTCATGCGTGAATGGGGTGGAAGGTGCTCCCTAGAGGAAGAGTCTTAAGAATAGAAGAGCTCTTTTGAAACAATGCATGAATGTAACAAGCAAAAGAGGTTTGCTAGGATAGGCTATGATGAAGCAAATTATTAAAAAAGAGCTAGTTTTTTTAAAGCTTAACAGCAATTCTTAAGTTTAAATTCTTTGACTTTGCCTACAGTAGGGGATGCCTGATTGGTATGTATACATGTAAAAATAGAGATTTCTGAAGAAATGGAGTGGTTATCCGGAAGGATAATTTGGTGGGGAGCTGTAACTAACCAACCCTCGGGTCGATGACTGCTGATGCTGAGTTTATCCACTTATGTCGAGTTATTCTAACGTAATGCCCGTAAAATGCCCAGAGATGTGTCTTAATCATGCATTAGGGTTGGTTCCTTCCCCGGTGTACAATGGCGGTGTTTGGCGAAGGTCTGGTACTCACAAAATTGCACCGCGAAGATTCGTAGTCAAACGCTCTAGGCTGTCAGCTGCCTCAACCCATAAAATATACTTACTTGGCGATATTTGAATTTGGAACATATCAGGAGCGATTTAATATGGTAGCATAAAAAGAAGTTGGTCATAGCATGCATTCCTTATGTACTTAATTTGTTGTGAAACGGTTCTATCTGGTTGTATCTGATGGCTCTTCTGATATCTGCTCTGAATATTTTGTGTAATATACATTTGTGTAATTGCGTTGAAGAATGGAAATATTTATTGTGACGCAGCTTAAATCATTGCGCTACTCAGTACATTGGCGAATTTAGTTTCCGGGGAGGGATTTTCCTTTGTGTTGGCCGGTAAGTACGCTGTGGGATTCAGCATTCCTTTTTGGGCTGGAACCCTTCTGTTCTATGACAAGTTCTTTTTTTTTAGCATTCATGTCATGTATTTCTTATACTAGCCAGATTTTCTGTATCTTAATGGCCTGATGTTATCATTACCCGTCACAGTTTGTAATTATTAGGAAGGAGTTCGAGTGATTCCTCAACTAAGCGGAACCATTTCCTATGTTCCTATAGAGAGCACCTAATGCATGGAATAAAGATTTCGAGGTACGAGGTCCGTCACCTTAGTTAAATTATGTTTAGGCTATTAAGGGGCTATATTTCGTCACCGAAAAGGGCTGAACAATAAAGGCAATTGCTGTTTTTACATGAGTCTTCTTATGCCCAAATCTTTTGGAATGTGTGCGGGCGCCGAGAATTATCGTTCATTTCCGTTCATGTCTAATTTACCAACAATTGTATAAGTTTGGGATATGATGTAAGAGAGTAACATTTCAAAACACGTGATTATCAAACGCGTAATAAAACATACTTCTGAAGTGCAGTTTTGTTCGTGTGAAATATGAGTTCTTATTCGTGCTAACTTGGAGAAAATATGTCCTTGCCTCCTCGAGATGGTATTATTTATTACCTTGTCCCAGGACGTTCGCGAGCAAGGGAAAGCCCTGGGAGAGAGAAACCATGGCAAGTGGTTGAAGTCGTAAGAAACATAACTACCAGTGGCATTCTCTATGGTTCTTAACGGCATTTGTCACCACACCGAAGAGGATTTCAGAAAATCACAGGTGCGACATTTTCATCGTGAACAGCGGAAGAGTGGCCTCTATAATTAGAACTTCAGGTGTGTTAAACGGAAACGCCTTACTCTTTATGGATGGGATGAAAAACAAACGAAAAGGTAGGGAAGGACATACGTTGATAAAGGAGATGAGAAGAGACAAAGTAATGTTGAGGGCCGTGATATGAAGGGATATGTAAATGGAGAAGACAATGGGAAGCTTATTGATGAAATTATAAGAAAGAAACCTTAGAGATAATAATACTTCACTCATATTTTATTGACCAACCGTTGTGTAGACTGATTTACATCGATTATCAAGGTTTATCCGCCCAGATAATGGCCGGTTAATAAATTTCAAGGGAAAATAATTGTTTCTTAGTATTTCTGTCTTTTAGATTATAAATATGACATATAATCAGGTGGGACTCAATTTCTTTTACGCTTCGATTAAGAGAGGGTCTGAGTATGTGGAGATGATGATCGATACTGTGTGAAGAAATGGGACAGTTGAAATGAATTATTGTGGCAGAATATGTTTATGCATGTACCTACTTTGGTGACGTTAACAAACCTACGTTGATCTGTGAAGCTAGTACTTTATTCATCATACTACTAGCTTCAGATTTGCGTGAGAATTTGCATTCGTATTAAAGCAAAGAAAAAACTCCAATGGCCGCAAAAGTTTCAGCATCACGTCAGAAAAGGCAAATGCAAAAAAAACAAAAATATACCCGGTTAGCCTAGCAGTGGTGGTTTACGGAAAGCTTAATTCCAAGTCAGTGTCAACCACATCACATGTATCACGACAACAAAACGTCTAGAAAAGATATTCAAAAGAGTAAACACAAACATTTCATATAGTAATAATCACAAACTTAAACACTTATACGGGAACACGAAAGATAAAATTGACACACTCAGTAAGTCCGTTATATATAAAATATCTTGTGGCTCTTGCGATATTTCTTACATCGGGCAAACACGTAGAATTATTACACCTACATTCAAGGAACGCATGGCCCATTTTAAATATAACAGGTCCGAAAAATCCAGCATCGCACAACACTTAATCAACATAGGTCACCACACCCCTAAGGCCAACCTACAACTCCATAAGCAAACACCTAATCATTCACTTGACGCTTATGAGAGCCTATACGCACACAAAAATATATCATACATTATGAACAGAGATTAAGGACCTGTTCCTTACTCTCCACAATTTTCTATTTTAGAGTAAGGTGCTTTCTTTCCTTTCTTCGTCCTCTGCAATGGACGGGTAGAGAATAGACATGGCACTTGTAACTCACCAACTTGACGCCAGGTGTCTCTAGCGTTCATGTGGAATAAGTGCATTCCGCAAGATCTTTGACCACGTTAAGTACGTGTTTACATTGAGGTCGTGTACACAAATATCCTGGCGAGATCGATTGAAGAATTCATTTAGAGAATATAGTGAGATCTCAAGAAACTTCACGGACGTCCGGCACATGTCGGGTAAGGGTAATGACAACATTGAATTTGTTTGATTCTGATGGTTAACAGTTTCGTCTGCTTCGGTTTTTCTTCCCGGGTATTTGAATTTTTACTCGTAAATGTACTCAATGAAGTGTTCTTTTTTAGTATGGAGGAAATTGGGCTAAGAGGAATACAGTGGTCCTAGAATCTGAGGAGTTTAAAAAACTTAGACATTAGTTGCGTGTTCAAGTTCGTCGGAGACATAGGAAGCGGGCGAATGCAAAGAGAAGGCTTTAATCTCTTTGTGTCTTCTTATTATACAGATATATGGACTGCTGAATTGGATAATGGAGTTGTAGATACATATCAAAGCGTACTGTTATCCTCGCCAGAAGAAGAGGGAAGCTGCCAGGCTGGTGTATTTCGTGGGTAAGAACTCGGAAAATACATTTGAAATAACTTTATTTCTTATGACTTAGCTTTTTCATGACATTAGAAACTTTAGAATTCCATCGCAATATATCGAGGTCTTAGTTAAAACACCATACTACGAGTTCCCAAATTTTTAGCTTGACCATTTTGCTTGACTTAAAATTTGCTAAAATGCAAAAATGGTCCAAACCTGATTTATGACAGGGGTCATTGATATGGATATGTATTGAGGTAATATCTTATAAGCCTTTATCATTTAAGTGAGTGTGGGTAGAAAAAAAAGCAATATATCTAAAAAGCTATCAGAAACATAAAGAATCTAGTGCTATGCCTTCGTTCTTGTAATGTATAAACAGATGGACGTTGTATAGTTTATGAACCCTACGACCTTTTCAAGAGCCCCATTTAACACGTTGAGTGTTATCTTTAGTCCGTTCACTGTCTCACCATGGAATGAATACATGCCGGATATCCTGAGGACATTTTTCTCGATTTGAATGGAAGTCTTGACCAAGGAAACCCGCTTCTTGTTTTCCTGTGGTGCGTTTTTACATGGTGATTCTTACTAGGAATCTTTTATCTACATCGGATATTACTATCTCCTTACGCGAGCTAATAATTAGCCTATTTCACGGAGATTTATCTCTGCCCCAAATTTCTAACGAAAATGTATTCATATCGCGGTTAATTATATTTCTAAGAAGGTGTTGCTAATCTCTTCGTCATAAGCTGTGGTCTCCATCTGGCGAGTAGTTAGTTGTTGTAAGTGAAGTTAGATGTAGTAATTTCCCCAGTTTTCGTGAACTGTGTTGTTGCTCCGTGTGCGCGGCTGCCAATCAGAGGCTACCGGCTTGAAATTCAAGAATTACCTTAGTTCATCATCGTTTGTTTTCCATACCCAAGACAGGTCTACAGTGATCCTTCATTCTTCTCTGTGTATAGATAATAATACTTTTTGGTTTCTACGCGTTGCAAGCTTTTCAATAAAAAAATGAATTTACTAATTACTGAGACCTAGAAAAGGGGAGATAATTTTTTGGTGGAAAATGGGGTTATTTTTCCCCAAATCGATGCTATTTTTTATTTAACCTGTAAATAAATGTTACGCCAACAGCGTTCAGTACAAATTTGTCAATAATATTGCCATTAAAGTAAAAGAACAGAAGAGAAATATGTCAATTGGTAAACGAATTTAGAATTTTTGGTGCCGATATTTGTTCTCAGAGGGTGAAGTAGCAGGTACATTTTAGTATGAGATGATGGTAGAAGAAACAAATAAGATACATTACAGTTGGTTCTGTGGATATTTAATGTAGCAGATTAATACAGATATGAGGTAACTCTAAGTAAATGGGAATGGGTAGTATCTACACAATACCCTGCAACTATGGGAATGAAACAAATAATATAAATATTAGTGTGATGGGAATCTTAGTATGTGAAAGATGGTTGAGGAGCTGGGATGGACATGAGAGAGATTCGTGAAGCAGGTTATAACCCTCAAAATGGGATCCAAAATAATGTTGCGGACGACTTTCTAACCTTCATTATAGCCGAAGTGGCCAAAGTATTCTTTTTAAATTTCGCTCTGTGGAGAGTGAGAACTTTATTATAAGGGACAATTCAATTCAGGGGGGGTGGGGGTTGGGATCATCTTGCATTGTCTTATGAAAGGGGGGGGCAGGGGGTCTGGAACCAATATACATAAGATTTCTGTCCGTCTTGAAACATTGTATCTATCTTTTCCGAATAAAATTTAGCATCGCGTATTTTCCGTAATCTCACCGCTACACCAATCTATTCTGTCTCCTGACTGGCTAGCTACATTACCTCCATGCTCAATGAATGTGGTACTCCAACACTGCATAATTATACGATATCCAGTGCTCAAAGCTGTACGATGGCTTCTATGGAAATATGAAACTGCAGAAATAGAGCATATATCTAACGTATAGTATATTCAAGTATCTAACGTCGTACGTAATACTGAGAGGGGTAGGGTGGTTGGGAAAATCTTACATTGTTTTACATAGGGGGAGGGGTGGTCAAAAATGGAATAAAACGTCTTAGATAATACTTGAACGGCCCCTAAGACGAGAGGGTAACTTCTCTTAATCGAAATTAGATCAAGGTAGTCAGATTATATCAAAACAACCTACGAAAACTCCCATGTCTAATGTGCCTTCGCTATGAGGGCATAAATGGTGGTTTCATCCATTTTCGTCATACCTCAATATCTGCTTATTCACATTCGCACACTAGATTAGTTATAAGCATCGCTGGTCATTGCCAGGTGTTGAAAAATAATGTGATTAATGAATTACCCCTCGTTGAAGGCCGCCGATGTGATGGTTACTTTTTTTCCTTAGCTGTGAGACATATTCTGCTGGAGTGTGATTGATATCAAGGTGTACTTGAGAGGCTGAGTATCTGGGGAGATCTAGGTATTAACTCAGAGGATACAAGCCGGGTTTAAAGTATTTTTTTAATCTGGTGTTGTAAAAAGTTACAATCATTTACTCTACTTTAAATCGTGGCATTATGCATTTTGCTTAGGTTTCAGTTCCGGACTAATTATGAAATTGGTGCTGCGGGCTGGGAAATGTCTCAAGTTGGCAACTCAACCTTCTATTTGACCTCGACCACTAGTAATAGTTTATTGATTTTTTAAAGGATGTAGCCCATTGTAAAGCAGTATCTACCTATGCACACGTTTTTTGTGTCAACTAAAATCTCCCGCACCCTCCGACTCCGGGTACTGTAGAGCCCGGAGTCGGGGGATGAGGGAGGTGAATAGGCTCCAGAACTCAGCCCTCTAGACGCCTGTCGCTGCATGTCACGTGCAGCCAAGTGCTTGCCACTATATCTATAAAGCCGTCAAAATACGCCAAAAGGATTGAAGTTTTCATTTTGATAAGGTTCTAAAATGGCGTTATTAGTACATGGAGTTTTTCCTAGAAAAACCGACATCTTGAACCTACTGAAATTTGATCCCTGGAACACGGCTACGGCAGGACGCACATCTGTAGGATCGAAAATCATTTCCCAGCCAAATCGATCATTTTTAGCTTACTTTTTTCAACCTTTCACGAGTTTCGAAAAATAAGCGCCACCCTACTCCACATACGCGTTGTCTCGCCGGAGTTGTTTCATCAACCTATTTTTTCAAATTTTCCAACGTTTCGGATCTTTATTTATCCATCTTCAGGGCTATAATTAAATGATACATAATGAAAAGAGTTTTTTACAATCCTTTTTTGATAATAAAACGGTTTACATATATAATTAGCAAATCATGCAATTGCCATTAGTCACTTATTTAATTTCGAAGAAGCCAAAATTTTAAATTCAGAACAAAATTTATCAAAAATATTATTCAAAGAAATGTTCCATATCTTCAGAAACAAAAAAAGTTGCAATAAAAGGACGGACATTTCTTATCTAAGTAAAAATTACCATAATTTAATAAATGAAATATAATTCTTCAACAAAAGGTAAAGGTGAGATTTCGTCTCGCACGGTTGACATTTGTTTTTGAAAAATATAGGAAACTGGTAGCATTGACTATGATACCTTGGGGTAGAGGAAGAATGCGCATTTGTAAAAATGTAAGAATCATATCCGTGTGACGAGTGGTTGTAGAGATATTAGTGTTTGAAAATTAGGAATTTCGCAAATTTTTCGTGAGATTTCGACGCCATTTTTGGAGGTTTTACGAACAACCGGTAGAGGGATAGTGACTAATTTCCCTTCTAAAATATGCCTTTACCCCTCCTCCCCAGCAAGCTTGCGGGCCTGTGGAGTGAAATAGGGGTGCGGGGGAAACGCGGGCCCGAATTGGGCATTTTCAGAAGTGAGAAAGGCATTTATGTGATTGGAAAAGTGTAAATCGCATTTTTCGCGGGAACTAAAAAGTGGAATTGGGCAAGGTTCAAAATGCACATTTTTACAATAAATGTGAAAATGGAAAGGCTTACTTAAAGAATAATTCTGGGTGTTGCGATTTAGCTGAGAGGCGATTTCATTGAAAGGTATTACTGGATGTGCATTTTCACAGTGAAATTACGTGAATTTTTACCATGGAGTATGATTTTGTGTGCTTGTTTAAGAATGAATTCCCTGCTGTAGGTTGGTGATAAGAAGGGGTATTATTTGAAGCCTATTATATCAATTTGCGTGTTTATTTAAAAATTTAACCCCAGTAGTAGGCTCGTGAATAGAAGGGTGCATAAATCCCTCAGGTGACATTGGAAGTATAAGTGGAGGCTAAAATGTCATTTTATGTATTATTTTAAGAATAGAATGCCTCTAGTGGGTTGGTGATTAAAGGTGGCCATTGGTAGAAGACTAAAATGTAATTCTGCGTATTCTTTTAAGAATAGAATCCACCTAGTGGGTTGGTGATTATAGGTGGCCATTAGTAGAAGGCTAAAATGTAATTCTGCGTATTCTTTTAAGAATACAAATCCTCAGGTGGAATGGTGAATAAAAGTGAGCATTTGTTGGAGGATACTCAAATAGTATTGTTGACGGCGTGTTCTCGGGTAGTGTGGAAGGGAGAATTTAACTGTGAATGGTTGGAAGTTACCCAATTTTCATTCTCCAATGAGAGTTGATGGGTCTGTTGGCGTAAATCATTTCTTGACTTGCCTGTGTGGTGTGTGGTCGCCATTATTTGCCAATTGTGTACTCACACGCAAATTTCTGCGATCCAGACTTTCGTTTCGTCGGAGTCAGGCTGAAAGAGTTCTTTTCAGAGCTCGCAAATTATAATTTGAATGATTCTATTTACTTTAAAAATATATTCCCCCTTTCAACAAATCATTAAATGGGTTACCAAGCAGTAGAATTGTGCTCCCTGCCGGATAAGGAAGTGTAAATCCTCCATTTGTAGTGAAATGTGCAGCGTTAAGTGCGGTGGAATGATTGGAATTTCATTGCAATAAATGGGTTTAATGGGGTGAGTTTGAATGGAAGGCGGGAATCAAGAACCTTATATAATAGGACGTTTATCTCCTACTTCGATCGTGTTATCAACGGCCGCGAAAGAAATCAAGTTCCAACTAGAGGGGCTGCAATCGCGTGGTAGGCCAAGCATTTCTAGTCTTAAAATGATTGTGTTAAATGGCTGTTTCGGGGCGAGTTTGAGTGGAAGGAGGGAAGAAACTGTGTTGGAGAGCTGTGCGTATGCTAGAGAAGCAACTGCTCGATCGCTGCGCCACGTACAGTGGATAAGAGGAAACGGCATTTTTTCACAAGATGGTGGAGAGGAAAAATCGCACTTCTCAGGTTTTAAAGTTTCCCATTCCTAGAGTAAATGATGCATTATTGTGTTGAAAGTATTTTACAAATGCGCAAGATTTGCATAATAAGTGAAGTGAATTTGGTTCGGATATCTCTGTTAAAAGTGGGTGAAATTTACGAAAACGCTGGCGGGACGAAAGTTCACATTTACCGAGGCCTACCTCGCAACACCAGCGCCTTAACTGGCGACCCGTAACTTGAGCAAATGACGATCGGAAGCGCACCAAGATTTCCGTCCTCATTGTAAGGTTCTTGGCGGGAATAAAGTGTGCAGTAGATGAGTGTATAGGGAAGAGGAGCAACTGCTCGATCGCTGCGCCATCTATGTTGAAGAAGGTGAAACGGCATTTTTTCCCAACGTGGCGGAGAGGAAAAAAACGCACTTCTCAGGCTTGAAAGTTAGCCATTCCTAAAGTACCTAGTTGATGCATAGCTATGGTGAAAGTATTTAAGAAATGCACAAGGTTGCATGAAAGTGAGGTGAATTTGGTGTCGATATGTCTGTTGAAAGTGGGTGAAAATGGCGTTTACGCTGGTGAGACGAAAGCTCAGCTTTACCCAACAAAGAAATAAAACCAAGTTGCATTGCCAAATTAAAATTCCAAATAAAACAAAAAACATCAACAAACTTGAAAGGTAACATAATCTTATATACATATATATATATATATAAATTCATACATTCATAGGAAAATGGAAATGGATAGGTATACATAAAAGGACGAACACAGGGTTAGGTGGGGAAGATGAAAATGAGTCAAATCTAGACAGAAAAAATTTCACCTTAGCCGGGATTCGAACCCGGATCTCCCAATTGCCGGTCAGGTGTGCTCCATATATATATATATATATATATTTATATATACGAGTTCGTGGAAAATCACACATGCGATAATTTAAATAAAAATAAACTTTGCCACAGGTGGGGCGGAAATAAATATAGAAACACAAAAAAGAAGAACACTCACACACTATACGTTCTGATATTTCGGAAGCCAAGCTGCCTTTCCTTCACAACCCCTGAAACCCTTACTCTGGCTTCGATACATCGACGACATTTTCCTTCTCTGGCCCCATGACGTCGATTCTTTTAATTCATTTATTTCCGCTCTCAACGATTTCTCTTCTCTCTCCTTCACCTCTCATTTCTCTTCTTCCCATGTCACCTTCCTTGATGTAGATATCACTCTCTCCAACCACCATTTCAACACCTCAGTCCACATCAAACCCACCAATAAGCAGCAATATCTTCACTATAACAGCTGCCATCCCTCCTATACTAAAAGATCCCTCCCCTACTCTCTTTCTACACGAGGTTTTCGCATATGTAATAACCCCGATTCCCTTGATAAATTCCTTTCCTCTTTGCACCAATCCCTTCTCCGACGAGGATATCCTGAGACTCTTCTCAATAAACGAATTCTCAAAAAACCCTTTCCTCCGAAACCAACCCAAAATAAGGAGAATTACAACCTCTCCCTCTGTACCACCTACTTCCCAGGCGTCCATGCCCTCAAAAAAATCATTAAAAACCTTTTCCCACTCCTCTCTGATAATCTCACCACCAAAAACACATTCCCCAAATGTCCCTCTCTCACCTTCAGGCGTCCCCCTAACCTCTCCAGCATCCTAAAAACCACCAAACCGCTGACTAAACCCTATATTAGCTCTAAAACACCACCCAACCCCTGCCATCGCGCGAGATGCAAAACGTGCCCTATTCTTATTACCGACCCCCTCCCCGCTAAATTCCTCTCCCACCCACTTCCTTCCGTCCCCTCTCGGTCATGCACTTCCCACAACATTGTGTACATCCTCCTTTGCAACCTTTGCGATTCCTATTACATTGGTCTCACCACTAACGCCTTAAGTGTTAGATTGACCGGCCACCGAGCCAGTTGTAAGCCGTCCTCGCCCAATGCCTCCTTCCCCGTCCCGGTCCATGCTTCCTCCCACAATGTCAGTTTAGACAAATGTTTCCGAGCAGGCATATTGTCTTCCCTCCCTCCCTCTGCCTCTCCCCTTCAATTACGTACATTAGAATTGGCTTGTATCTGGCTTTATTCTGCCTATAATCCCCCCGGATTAAATCGGGCTCACTGACCCCTACCGCCCCTTCTCCTCTCCCCTTTCTCCTCCTTTTATCCCCTCCCGCCCCTCCCCTTTCCTCCCTCCCACATCCCTTCCTCCTTCTCCGACCCTCTCCCGCCTCTTCCCCTCTTCTCCCCCCCCTCACCCCGCTCTCCTCTTCTGACCCCCTCCCGCCCCCCCCTCTTCTCCCCTTTCTTACCCCTTTCTCCTCCCTCTCCTCCTACCTCACTCTACCCCTTGTCCCATGCTTATCCATCATTCTGTATCCTTCCTTCTGTGAGAAAGGCAGCTCGGCTGCCGAAATATCAGAACGTATAGTGTGTGAGTGTTCTTCTTTTTTGTGTTTCTATATTTATTTCCGCCCCACCTGTGGCAAAGTTTATTTTTATTTATATATATATATATACATATATTTTTCTTACAAATGACTGTTAATTATACATGTAAACAGTTTTAATATCAAAAAAGGATTGTAAAAAACGCTTTTCATTATGTATCATTTAATTATAGCCCTGAAGATAGATAAATAAAGATCCGAAACGTTGGCAAAAGTTAAAAAAAAAAAAATTTTTGTTACCTAAAACTCTTGAAATGCGCAGCGTATAACATAAGAGGTCAATAAAACATATCATTTGATAGAAGTTATTTCATAATTTTATTTCTGAAATGAATTCTATGTAGTGGAAAATTCCCATTTCTGTGCTTCATTATGAATGAATGAATAATTTATTAATTGTCCTGGGGATACACCCCTTAAGAACTAAAGCAATTTACATTTTTTGAGCAACATAAAGAGAAAAATCAACAGTTTGGACAGTAACATAATGAAAAAATTAAATATAAATTAATACCATTTTTCCAATGCTGAATGCAAAGTATTTTGGAAATCATATCGTATAACAAATTCATCTGCGTACATTTTTTTTCATAGTTAACAACAGAAGAACAGCACTTAAACACTATTATTAAATACGCAAACAAAACTACTACTAGCAATTACAACAATATGCAAAATAATAACAACATTTAGTGGTCAGAAAGTAACATATTATAATATTTAATCTTAAAACTAGCAACAGAAGAACAATTTTTTATGTTTTTGGGCAGGGTGTTCCAGAGATGACACGCAGTGACCAAGAAAGAATTTTGGAACTTCGTTGTGCGATGACTAGGAAAGTAAAGATACTCAGGATCACATCTAGTGCACATATCCCTAGTGGAAGGTTTCACGGAAAACATGTCGAATAAATATTCAGGGCATTTTTCTTGAAATAAGCAATACAAGTAGAATCCGAGGAAATATTTCCTTCGGGTTTTAACATCGAGCCATCTAAGTTCATTGTAGTAGGGGGTCATGTGGACATCTCTGCGAAGTTTAAAAATAAACCTAATGCATGAATTTAGAGCACGGTGTAGTGTGGTGTTATCTTCTTCATTTAAGTCGTTGTAAACTAGACAACAGTAATTAATAACTGGGAAAACCAACGATGAAATGAGCATTTTCCTAGTGTCTTGAGGAAGAAATTTAGAATGCACTTTAAGTTGGTATAGGATGGTGTTGATTTTACGAGAAATATTATTAACGTGATTACTCCAAGACAGACTTGAGCTGATAGTATACCAAGATTTCTGAGTCAGAGTAGGGAATGAAGGTGCCGTCAACACAGACTTGAGATATATTTCCATGATGGAAGCGATTTTTGATCTTGGGGCTGCCAATAATTATTGCTTTGGTCTTTTTTGTGTTTATAACAAAGTTATTTTGCTGGGACCAAGCAGAAATGGCTTTTATATCCTCATTAATTATGCTGAAATTCCACCATACCCTGCCTTTTATTTCTCTCTTTCAGGTGTCCTAATTATCTTCCTCCTCTTCCTCCTCTTATTCGCTGTACTAGCTTTCTCCCCTCATTGAGGGGCACTGGTGTCGATCTGCGACTATCCATCTGCAGCATTGTTCCACGGACTGACTGCGGCCCTCGAGTTTGGGACAGGATTGCCTGGATCAACAAGAGGCTGTGGAAATTCTGTGCGAGCATTGGGGCAGAGTTCGTGGATCTTCGGCCGGTGCTTAGATCATGCCGGGCTCCCCTCAACTCGTCTGGGGTGCATTATTCCAAAGAGGCGTCCGAACGGGTGGCTCGTAGGATTTTTGAGCACTGTAGATATTTTTTAGACTAGAGGATAGGTCATATAGTGGGATTTTTAAATATTTAACCAAACGCAGCCAGAACGAAATCCGCATTGCGAAAACTTTCACACCCAAGTAAACTTAGGAGCGCTTAGTGGCAATTTTCCCAAAACTCGTACTCCAGTGAAAGAAATTATATCAAATGTAATAAGCACTTCCAGTGAAATTCGCCCACCTAATACCCATAAGCGTGGATAAGAACCAACACACACTCAATCGACAAAATATGACATTAACTTTATAGTAGTTAATTGCCGTAGCGTTAAAAACAAGCGCGCTGAAATCGAGCATATATTTCAGGACGCAGACGTGGTCATAGGAACGGAGAGCTGGCTTACTGAGGATTTAAGTGACAGCGAAGTTTTTCCTCCAGGATATAAAATCTACAGATGCGATCGAAGCGATAGGACAGGTGGCGGAGTTTTTCTAGCAGTTAAATCACATTTACACAGCACCGCCCACGAAATAACTAACAATTAAATAGAAAGCGTGTGGTGTACAATTAAACAACGAAACAAAAGGAGTATATATGTTTGCTCTTTCTATAGACCTCCAAACTCCAAAATTGATGTTATTTACCAATTAGAAAATCAAATATCCGCATTTACTGTGAGAGACAGTAAAAGTGTAATAATTATTGGGGGAGATTTTAATCTGCCATCTATAAATTGGGATTCTTACACTGTAAAACCGAATTCTAGGAATAGGGAAATCAGCGAGATCTTACTCAACACACTTGCTAATCACTCACTTTCCCAAGTAGTTGACAAGCCTACGAGAGAAAATAAAATATTAGACCTTTTTGCAGTAAGCCATCCTAAGTTGATAAAACAGCTCGATATTATTGACGGCATAAGTGATCACAGAGTAATTTTTGCAACCTTAAAAATTGAAGTAGAGTCAGCTGTAAAACCGAAACGCAATATTTATTTTTTTGATAAATGCAACTTCATCAAATTTGGCGAGATGCTTAATGATTCGTACACGGATTTCGTAGCTAAAACTGTGGATAAAAGCAATGATGAATCATGGAAATATTTCTTAAAAATTCTACGACGGGGAATCAACGAATATATTCCGCAAAAATTGAAATGCGACAGTAAAGAACCTCGCTGGTATAACAACGATGTTAGGAGGGACCTTAAGAGACAGAGAAAATTGTACAACTTGGTTAAAAAGTTCACTACGGTAGGTGACAAATCGAAGGAACTTGAAGCAAAAGAAAGTTACGCTGCGCAACGCTCAAAAACTAAGAAATCAATGCGTTCTGCATTGCTAAATTTCAAGAAAAAAGTACTTGGTGAATTACTCGAAGAAAATCCGAAATCTTTTTGGTCATATGCGAGAGAGCTTCAGGGAAAATCTTCAACCGTAGATTCGTTATTTGATAAAGATGGCAAACTTGTCACCGAAAATATTGACAAAGCTAACACGTTAAATTCCCACTTCAAAAGTGTATTCACCACAGACGATACTGCATGTAATTTTGAAATACAATTCACTGAGGAACCGATGAAAGAAATTACTATTCAACGTGATGGGATAACTAAACAGCTGCAGTCGATAAAAAATAGTAAATCTCCGGGTCCAGAGGGAATACCCGCGCGTGTCCTCAAGGAGTTGGCGCCACAGATCGCACCGTTCTTGGACATAATATTCAAGAAGTCATTGTCTGAAGGAAAGATACCATTAGACTGGAAAATTGCAAACGTTACACCGATATTCAAAAAGGGAAACAGACACGACCCAGGGAACTATCGACCAATTTCATTAACGTCGATTATAGGCAAGATACTCGAACATATCGTCGTTAGCAATATCATGACGTTCCTGGACAGTCGTAACGTCCTCCATGGCTGTCAGCACGGCTTCCGGAAAGGTAGATCATGTGAAACACAACTCGCGCTCTTTCTTCATGACGTTCTCAAATCTGGTGAATCGAAAAGACAAGTGGACGCATTATTTCTAGATTTTAAGAAAGCTTTCGACACGGTACCTCATAACAAACTTTTATACAAATTACAGTCATGCGGCCTACACGAAACAGTAGTAAACTGGATACGCGACTTTCTGAGTGATCGTAAGCAAAAGGTAGTTCTTGACGGAATTAGCTCTGATGTCGTTAAAGTGACATCAGGTGTCCCGCAAGGAAGCGTGATCGGACCCCTTTTGTTCATTCTATACATAAATGATCTATGCTCTCGAATTAGCAGTAAAATACGTTTATTTGCCGACGACGCTGTCATCTATCGTGAAATTAGTGATCACTCTGACTTTGAAACCTTATCATCGGATTTAAACAACGTTCATGAGTGGAGCCAAGAGTGGGGACTTGAACTTAATCTAAGCAAATGCACGGCGGTACAATTCTTGCGGAGGTCGTCCAACTATTCCCATGTATATGCTGTGGATGGTGTTAACATAAAGGCGACAGATGAAGTGAAGTATCTAGGAGTTACGATAACTTCGGACCTATCGTGGGGAGCACATATAAGAAATATTTGTGGCAGAGCTCTGAAGAAGCTAGGATTCGTCAAGCGTATTGTGGGAAGATTTTCGGATGAAAAAGTAAAAGAGAGGTGCTATTTCGCACTCGTCCGGCCACACCTTGAATATGCAGCGAGCATATGGGATCCGGTGCAGAAAGACTTAGTCCGGGAACTTAATAAAATACAAAGGAAAGTTGCGCGATTCGTCAAAAACAGCTACGGGCGTACTGACAGCGTTACACAGATGTTAAACGAATTAGGCTGGGAACTGCTAGAGACTCGGAGGCTACGCGCTAGGCTTTGATTGCTTGAACAACTGAGAATAGATATCTTTCAGAGCGACACGGAGAACATCATATTAGAACCCCACTATATTTCCAGGTCCGACAGAAACGATAAATTAAGAGAGATATTTTGCCGAACGGATAGGTATGGGAATACGTTTTTCCCCCGAACAATAAGGGACTATAATAAATGCTAGGCGTAATTTCATTAGAGCGTTTCCTTTTTATCTTTAAACGGCTGGTGTCCTAACACCCCCCGCCACACGCCTATTGAGGCGGCTTGCGGGGTAATATGTAGATGTAGATGTAGATGTAGATTGCCTACTTAAAAATCCAGTTCCCTCTCTGAATATCCTCCAGTATTTTCTCTGCTTTATATGCATCCCCGCCACTAATGTATTTTCCTCCTCTACCATATGCACTTTTATGTCCAATATTATTCTACAATTATTGTTATTAACATATATGTTTATGAGCACAATTTTGTGAGCTTAATGCCGATGAATCTCAGTGGCCATCATCAAGAAGGAGCAAGAGGGAGGAATTAGTAATGACTCGCCCAAACGTCAGAGAATGAGTATTGGCTAAACTTTAGCAGTGATTGAAGCCGACAACCCGGATGTATCAAATAGAGTCATTTCTCGCATTAAAGATACTGGCACTTTGCGCATTTTGTTAGTAGAGAACTTTATTCATTGTTGTCAATTATCTTTTGCTAAAAACGATACACGATGGTATTACATGTGAATGTAGTTCATGATGTTTTTTTCTAAATCTGAGAAGTGATCTTACAATTAGAAGAGAGAATGACTACGACGTCGTCGCACCTTTATAAGTAGAACTCATCTGCGCTCTTAACACAAAATTCGATTCTGTTTTAAAACCTTGTAAGAACGAGGTCGCTTCACTTCTAGCTTTTGTGTAATGTCACTCGAGGGTGGAGTAGCCCCTTCAGCTGAGTTTTTTAGTGGGTGCCTCTTCCATTTCCGTACGTCTGTCTCTCCCATCTTGTCCCAACATATGCGGACTGATTCCTTGACGCCCAGGACCGTTGCGTGTCGCTAGTTAAAAGGTCGTCTTTTTGGTGCAATAGGGAGCAGTCTTTTGTGTGTCAAAGCTCCGCTCTTTCGAGAGCAAGCCTTCAAATTACTGCCCCAGCTTGCGTCGGAATTAAAAAAAAAATATTTTTCCATCCTTTGGTGGGTGGGTCTTTTTTTTTACTCGTTCCTTTTGCGTCTAGTTTATAATGGATCTTTAGCGAGATGCATTTTTCTAGATTTTTCTTTATTTTCTGACATATTTGAAACATTTTTAAAATTTTTGGCCGCGATCTTGTGGAAGCGTTTAATGCGAAATATAACACGCATCGCTCAGTGAACATGAAGCATGCCGAGTGGTTCTTATTTATACTGTATCTAATACTTTCATAAACCCTTTCTCGTACAGGTCCCAAACACATTCTGCATATTCCAATTGCATTTACTCATGTAAAATAACATCTTTCTCCGTTGTTTTGATTGCTGTCAAGATGTATTTCTGTGGGACCCGTTTAAAGCTTATTAATGAAGGTCATAATATTCATTAATAAATAATTGGTGTGGTATTAATATTTCCTATCCTATTGAAATTATTCTCTGTTAAGCTTAATCATGAGATTTAAGATTATTCACAGATAAGTATAATCAAGCAATGTATGATCAGTCACAAATGGCAGAAATTGACAATGGGATTGTTATCTCGGTCTAGGCGAATGATTTTTTTAATAGCGAATTTCATACTTTCGTGCGTCGTCTCAGGTGTCAAGGTTGCTGAGGATCGAAGTCTTAATACTGGTTACAATTCCAGGAAGAAAGCGTGGGCGCGAATAAGAAATGATGGGCGGCCATCTTCTTCAGGACTGCCATGGGTAGTTCATGGGTTGCCACAAATTGAATTAAAAATGCACCAGCAATGGCTCCTTATGGTCCTCAGGGGCTAATATATGCACAACCGTTAGTCCCCAAAGTCTTTGTTTTATTTTTCACAAGTCAACCGGATTTGGTTGCTACGCCATCACCTGATGATATAAACTTGTACCTGATAATGGCGTAATAGTCGAAACCGGTACTCTTGCAAAAATTAAAACAGTGCAAAACACAAAGTTGTGCTCATTCTCCGTGAAGGGTTGTTTTTTTAATCTGCTATCGGGGCACATGAAGTATAGGTGTAGCAAAACTTGGTGGCACTCGCTCGTACGTAAAATGACGTCCGGGAGAGGGGAGCATGCAAGAGAGGAGGGATTAAGTTGCTTAGGTTCTCTTTAGAAGTCCCGAGTTGAGTCATTCGGTAAGTTTGCCCGCTCATCAACGCGTAATTCGTGCTCAGTGAATTTAAACTCTCCACTGGATAGTGCCACCAAGTTTCGCTATACCTATGGCATGATGCCGAATACCTCGCGAAACTTTCAAAGGCGGGTGCATGAATCACGTCCTTCATATAACTACACGTGCGGTTTATTTAGTCGCAGCTTTAAAGCGTTTGCGGTCGTTTGTTTCCCTGACAACGTGCGGTCATCACTCGCGGCGAAGATGCAGCAGCTTCACCCCTCTTACGCCCGATCTGCAACGCCATTCGTCCTTCGGAGAGGAGCACAAGTGGCGCCCTCACACCACCAGTCGCTGCGGCAAGGCCAAGGTTTACCACGGTCGTGCGCTTGTCTTCACCTCTGCCCTTTCGCTTAATTGTTGAACGCTACTCAGGCCTATAGTCATGTATTGATGGCCGCCTAAAAACGTCTATCTTGTGGGTCGGCTTTCTCACGTTTCGGCTCGGGAAGTAATCCTCGTAGGTGTCTTTTGATACTAAATATCTCTCTATCTGCAAATTGGCTCATCATATCGTTTTTACGGTAGATTGAGCTGCTGTATCCATGGTGATGTGCATGCAGTAATTAAGTATAAACGATATCTCTGTTTCCCGTTTTTTGTGCTGAAATGACGGAGATTTCTTCTTCTTCTTCGGGTACGGCTCCCCACCATGGGTAGTGGCTTCTTCATTAGTTAACACCCATCTTCATCTATCTTTTGCAAACTCCCACCAGTTAGTAATATTCATTATTCGTAAATCCTCTTTGAAATTGTCTTTCCATCTTTTCCTAAGTCTTTCTCTGAATCTGTTTCTATCTGGAGTCCATTCATGCATTTTATTTGTCTATCTTGTCTCTGCCATGCGTGTTATGTGACCTAGCCATCGGATTCTGTGCGACTTAATGAAGCGGACTCTGGTTTCTTCCTTCATAAAAATATCGAGGATTTCCTTCAGTAAAGGACGGAGAATTCATCCTTAGAATCAGAGACGTAGTCCTGCCAAATAAGACCGGATTGACACTGTGAGAATTTCTCTTCATCTTTTGGTTCTCATAATAAATTTATATAAAATAGAGGGAGGAATGTATTGCTCATTGACCATCAAATTATAATTATGGCCATGGCATGGCACAGGTCATTGCAGAAAAATACCCGAAGTAGGTTTATCTCTTATTTCTTATGTCGAATTAAACCACATGCTAATTTGAGTTCAGAATTCAATTTTTATTCCTCCGGAGTTTGAGTACGGAATTGAAAACCACCAATTTCTGTGTGTGAAGGAGATAAGTATGCTTGAAGGTATACCTGAGAGTTTTCTAAAGGCGAGCTTGAATTCGCCAGATAGGTGGTTGATAAATGCTCATTTCTTTAAAAAAACTCTGAATTGGACGTAATCGTGTTTTGATGAACTCGATGTTCCCAGGCTTATTTTGGTGAAAATTTATCATCACTGAATAAGTATTATAACTTTTTAATGCTCTCAGTGGATTTTATTTGCTGTAAACCAGTTTTATACCTGATGACGTCGTCTTGTTGATGAAATCGGTCGACAACAAATAAATCTATAGTGAAAATTACAAAGATTTAATACTGATTCAGTTTTTCCCACTATCGCCGTTGCTTTTTAACGTATTCAGAAGCAATGTTAAGGGAGAGTTAGTATAAGAAGGTAGGAATAAAGGTAGTAGGGGAGCTGATAAATCAGTGAGATTTGCAGATGATGAAAAATTGCTTTGTCAGTCTGCCAAGGGGTTGCAGTCAATGATGAATGTGTTAAAGGTGCAGTGCGAAAGGTATAGGATGAAGATAAATCACAAGAAGACGAAAGTGATTAGCTTTTCTAGAAGAAAGAAGGCGGGGCTGAATATATGGGCGGGAGGGCACAAGACAGAGCAGGTCGAGCAGCACTAAGCAACTTTAGGACAATACATATATAGTGATCATGGTAATTCCTGTAGTGATTATGTAAATTTTTAATGAAAATAGGAATTGTCATAATCACTACCTATATTTATTGTCCAATAGTTGCCTAATCACTTCGACCATAGTCTCTTGATTACTTTAGAAATGGCTATCATCACTTAGAATTATCCTGTTATCACCACTATAGTTCAGAAGTTATTTTTCAAAATAAACTATAGAACTTTTAGGAAAAATTTCTTTAACCACGATAATTGTTCTATTGTATTTTTGCAAAGGGGAGAATGGATGAAACATGGTAAAATAGATGTCTCTATCAAATATATATGCTATTTTCGAGTAAAGCTGTTTATATGAAGTGAGTTCTCGCATAGAATCGAGAGGTAATAAAAAAAGGCACCAATCCATCTTAGTTTTTTAGTTATTGGCAAATGACTACTGGAACTGAAGTAAACAAGCGTTAGTCCAATAGAAATGGCACTGCATTTGGGTCATATGGCTGGAGAAAAGTGTTGATTGAAAATATAGTTGGTTGAAGCTACCGCAGAACGGAACACATCAACGCACTTAAGCACGAACGACGTTGAATGGAACGATATGCGCTGGCGACATGTTTGTTAACATGCTGATTGGTAGCATTATTTAGGTACACAGCAGTCACGGCGAAATTTTCCTGCATAGTTATCGAATTCGTAAAAAGAAATTGTTTCAAAACGTAAGCTTTTTACCAAAGAGTAATTTAAAACTGTACATAACCCATGTGTGACGCCGTTACTGAAAATCAACAATGGCGGATTATTGAGGTTCTCTAATATTGTTCATCGCACAACAACACTGTTCCCAATCTGTTTTAAAGTGCGCTCCCTACTGCGCAGGTTCTGAAACGAATGGAAAGCAATGACAATCTATTTTTGCGAAGTGAGCAGCCGCACAAGAGCGAATGGAAAGCCCCCTATAGCTTGCCATAAGTGAGGGAAATATATTTTTAGACAATACAAACGTAAATTTAGGATATCGTGTTTGTTTTGACTCGCACAATCGCGGTGAAACAACCTTAAAAATCGGCGGTGTGTGGAAGGAAGTGTCGGCCGATATATTCCGGTTTGATTAGGAGATTACGTAGTCACCACGGTCGATGTCATAATATGTTTTTCCATTCCCAGTGGAAGTCGCTGTATTTTATTTTTTAAGTGTGGTGCCGTGTGCAGTCATCGCCTTCATTCCGGCTTTGGCTACGCTGGGGAGTCCATCGAGCGCAAACCTCAACAAATGCTCACGCTGTTATGTCATCCCTAATTTTGAATCTCTTAAGTTACGCCTTGTTGCTGTACTCCATTTAAAAAAATGCCAAAACTGTTAGAAATCATACTGTGCGAATACCTTGGATACCATGTCGAAGATATTCTTGAAAATGTATCCGATATTCTTCTAAAGTTGCGCCATTACCTTGTACAACTTGCCGAAGATATTCATGAAAATGTATCTGATATTCTTCCAAAACTGCGCGAATACCTTTTACCTTATGTTTTCTTTCAGTCATAAAAAAACTAAGTTTATGTGTTGCTGTTTTCACTATTTTTACTTCATGCTCATTGGCACTACCGACATTTTAAAATAAAATTTAAATATGTTCTCTATTATGACGGCGGAAAAATGTTGGTCAAACTAACTTATACTTATCAAACCCCGTAACCTCTATCTCACCATTCAGTTCCCTTAAAACTCTTGGATCCATCTCTTGCTCTAAGTTTTAACAGATTTCAACTGTCGAATTTTTGTAAAAATGTTGTGAAAATATTCCATTTTCGAGAGCATAATACAGAAGTTGGAAGTTTTACACCTATTTTTCGGGACATTTTTACGTAAAATTTTCCCTTGTGCAACATGCTTGCGAGTTAAGAATTCGATAATGGCACAATAGAGTTACTCAATCATACATGACAGTTGTATTCTTAAGTTATTAGCGTGCCTATAGAAGTTTGTAACTTTTGAAACGGCCCCTGAGCTAAAGAAAGTTCTGGAAATTCCGTGAATACGTCAAGTGAGAGGGATGGATTATGTTTTTTGCCTTTGTTTTACTGTAGTTCCTGGCTTCGCTGGTTGCCGCAGCGCAGTGTTCAAGGGTCCAAAACTCCATCTATTTTTGTGCCCTTGAACAAGTCCACTCATGGAAAATAAACAGATATAAAATTGCAACTAGGAAAAATTCGAGTGCCGTACAGGGATACAAATAGTAAATAATAGTAATAAAGATATAGATTTCAAGTTGATTTAAGTTATATCACGTTTTTGATAGTGTACACAAATTAGGGATGAAAACCAATGCCACAATATTAAATAGTAAATCCTTATATTCATAATACTAATTAAGGCTCACTTTTTCCACTTAAATACCCCTACAACCTGATTTTAATTTGATTAGTTTTAACATTGTTTAATTCTTTTCATAATGAACTCCAGAATGAGGCTTTTAACAGGAAAGACTTGAGTATGTTTTGTAGTCCGGAGAAGTGTACAGTAAAGATAATCTTGTGACAATGGTTCCGGTAACAGGCTTCTGGGAGAACAAATTGCAAAGAGACGGAGGAGATTTATTTTAAAAAAGTAAAAAAAAATGGACCAAGCAAATATTTTCTCCGGGTGATTGTGTTAAATCATCCAAGTAGGGAGATGGGCACATCTAACGCCGACACAAAATTGATATATGAAAACATATCTTTATAATACTCTCGGCTCATGAGTCGCAGGCGGATTTTGGGACACATTTTTGAGTGAAACAAGTGCATTTTATAGGCCGGGAAATAGGTTGCTTCGTTTCCGCACTGAGTGCTGCTTTCAGAGTTATCTTGTGACGTCTCGGTGACGGGAACTGACTGAACGACTGGCCGAAGCCTTGTGGTGAAAGTCATAGCGGGCGAGATAACTCAAAAGTCTAGAAAAAGTCGCTCTTTGTTTCACCGAGAACTCGCCCTCAAGGTGAGACATAACCTAGGACAAAAACAAATACGTTCCATCAAGGCCGGGCACCTCGTGATCGCAATCTCGCTTCTGATGAGTTGTGTGATCCCCCGTGACCTCACGAGCCGCGCATCGGACGTGATTCTGGAATCCTACCCGAGCGAATCAGGCCGCGCCTGAGGAAACTGAAACATTTCTAGCGACGAGGAGGTCGAGAGATGGTCGGGGGAAAATAGTTTTTCACTGACATCGAGTTGAGGCACTAGGCCGGATCGGGATTATATATGTGCGTACGTCTGAGGCGCAGGACTGAATGCGCAAAGAGACCGGTGCACTGAACAGGTACATCCTGTGCGCCTGCTTATAACATGCAGGGTGCTTTTCCATTGTCTATATAGAGGTATACATGCCAAACTCTTCCTTTCCAGGATCATGTTGAATCAAATATGGCATCGCTGAACATCTCCTACCGATTTTCCTTTCGTTTGAAGTAGTTCAAGCGAGCTACCATTAATTATAAAGATCAATGAATATGGCTTCAATTTAATGAAAAAGATGTCATCTTTATAATGGTTTCAAAATATCAGCCACTTACCGCACTATTTTTTGTTTTATTTACAAAAAATAGAAGCCATTTTTCATAGTATTTAATACGGCTGTGCGTTCCAGGGAGGCATAAGTTTTTTAATTAGTAAGCTCTGATGCGCAGATCGCGTCAAAAATGTAACGGTGAGTATTTCGCTTGTTATTTCAATGCTAAAAATATAAATCCATTACTTACCGTAACATTTTTTAATAAAAACGAAAAAACCTTCAACTGTCAGTGTTTTTTCAGCTTGCGGCTCAGCCGGTGCCTCACGAAAAATATTTTCGTAAATTAATTCACGAAAACTCTCAGAATCGGACTCCGCTTGTTCGTGCTAATATTCTGCGAATGTCTGTAATTTAGGCAACTCTTTAAATTGGTGGTTTGGAAACAATGATTGGTTTTTGTACGTGTATTGGCTTCGATCATTTCCTTGCCAGAGACTACTTCGACTACTTGAGAATAAAAAGTCATCGAAGCAGACCATATTTACAAAAAGTTGAAGAAAGGTTAAGAGGGGAGTGTTTTACACACTATATTTGAGTGCATTGTTGATATTATTTAATTGCATGGCGGAAGAAAAATTATATTCTTCAAGCATCTGCTTTTGGTAGTCTTTGAATATATTCTCTGCGTAAAGACTGCCTTCAATTTACAGAAACATGCGTGGCCAACGTATAGTAAAACAAACAAAAAGTATGTAGACATACAAAAATATTCATAGTAGTAGTATTTTTGTTTGACGTGCTTCGATGGCTAAGTTCGTTTCGCACATACTCTCTGCCACATGCAGACAGGGGCAACAGCACTCGGATGAATCGGAGGATCACCCATCCAAGCTCGAGCCGAGCCCTACGATGCTTAACTTCAGTGACTGGTCGGGAACCGGTGTTTCCATCGTGGCAGGCCGTTGCCCGAACATATACATACGACGCCAACAGTCTCCAATAATAATTTCAAATCTTATACATGAAAAAAAAGAAACATATTCAAACAATTGCATAAAAATACATCTCAGTTATATATTTCTTTCAAACTGAGTTTCAGTCTACCTGGCATTCCTTTATCTTTCGCAGGCACCGCAGACTCCCTATGCTCCTCTCTATTCTCGAGAGAAAAAATAATTTTGCTGCCCTGTTCACGTTCTCGGAAAACTTAACTCAAACTCTCACATATCTGTTACGCTGGTGGATTTATGATCTCAAAACCTTATTTTTCACCCGCCAGTCCCTTTCGCTGTATTGTTTACGCCTGGGTTGCCTTGGCAAGATGACGAGATGGCAAGTTGGTGCGTACTTATGTACATGGCAAAGTTACCTTACAAGCATTTCTCGAGTGAAAACCCACTAATTGCGTATTTTTTGTGGTTTTGGGCATTTCAAAAGTGACCTGCACAAACATATTTTGGTCGCAGGATATTCTTTCACCTCTGACCTCGCATTGATTAGTAAGAGTGCACATTCAGCAATGCCAAAGCGTTACTGCTGCCACTCAAATGAAACAGACTCGTACCTTAGTTCAAACGCGTATGAATAGTGAAAGGAGAACCGATCTTGAAAACGCGTAGAGGACTTAATGGCTGCATGTTTTAATCGTGATAAAATTTTGGGTTTACTAAAAATCAAGATCGTTGTGCCACAAGGCACAGTAGTCCTGACCAAGTCGTGAAGTCGGGCGATTTTACCGTGTTTTGATTTGATTTATAATAACTTACATCGAGCAGGTGAATGAAACATTCCAAAATGCATTTTATTTTTAAATCCAAATTCTCTTTCGAACGATGTAATAACATAATATATGTACTAGCTACTAGGAACAATATGTACTAGCAAGCGTGGTCAGTGTTTATGTGGAACACGTCAAGGTCCAGGTCTATGCTATTTTGACGGTAACAGCAAGCAGTAGTAGTAGTAGTAACCTGTGGTAACTCTTTGTAGTAACCTGTGGCAATAAAAGTGGAAATTTCTCGTTTAAACCATGCAGGGGTTGCATTGATATAGAGTGTTCCACATTTAGTTGACAGTATGGGCTTTTAGGGTATTTTTATGCAGCCGTTTTTGCGTCATTTTGCCGCTGCGTTGCACGTCACTCACATAAGCCGTTATAATGGCAGCAGCAGCATCGGTGGAAAATAGAAGACGGTGGAATACAAAAGACGGTGGAAAACCGTGACGCGCTCTATCTCCCTAATTATTCCTGTTCATTTTAGAGATACTGTGGAGTTTGCAAAGAAAAATGGATGTTCATAAGGAATACTGGCGATGGGTTGCACCACTCAAGTTCAAATTTGATCAACAATATGAAAATGATCCTCAATTCCTCGTGAAATAACCACGCGACCAGCAAATGGCAGGCTGAAAGCGTCGGTCCAAACTCCCTGCCGCAGCTTCGACGACGTTGGTTGCGTCAAAAGTTGAAATATAGGCATCTCCGACGGCAACGCAGTCTGCGTTGAAGATCTCGCTTCTGATTGGCTGCGTAGTACCCGACAACGCAAACACGGCGGCATGAAAATGAAACTTCTGGAGATTCGTTTCCTGCGCAAATCTGCATTAGGCCTGAGATGCTATGTTGCCAATAATCGTAGTAAAATCAACATAGTATTATGCAGTGTACTAAACTGAACACCTAGGAATCTTCCTATATGTTAATTACAATTTGAAAATTACAACACCATTTGATAACTATTTCAATTACAACCGACATGTTAGACCAACCAATGCTATTAACTTAACATATTATTATATGAATGATATGAATCTAATATCACATCCCTAGGTCCCGCTAAGTCAAAGACTTGTCATCAGGTGCCTAAAAATTCAGAAAAATACATATTTTTCATTTAGAGTTTATTTATTTTACTATTCTCCACCCAACAGATACTTTTTGCATTGCCTCTTGACTTCCCCAATGGTTTGCAAATTCCTCAGAGATATCGGTAACTCGTTGAAAGTCTTTGGTACCAGTACTTCCCGTTTTCTAGACCCGTTTGTGTTAAAGAACCGTGGCACTTCATACCGTGTCATATGACGTCTTTTAATTACGGACATTGATACCTTTAATTTTTTTTTGAACTAAAATAATAATGAATTTCATTAGCTGTAAAATTGGCAATATCTCATATTTCTTATATATTTCACGTATGTCAGATGAACTAATATCATATCTAATCAATTTCAACAACCTATCTTGATTTCTCTTCAACATTGTTAGATAACAGTTGCTAGTGTTACCCCAAACAGTAATTCCATATCTTATTAAGCTCTCTGCCAATGTCACATATTATATCATTTTTTTATTTGTACTTGCAACAAATTTCTTAATTGATACATTTGATGCATTACAATCCTCAGTTTACCATTAAGCTTAATAATATGGTCGTTAAACCTAAAGTATTGATCTGTAAAGATTCCCAAATATTTAATTTTTTCAACCTGCTCAAGAACAGCACAATCACAGTTCTTATAATTTCCTCTATACAAACAAGAGCTTCGATGTAGTCTTAACTCTAACATCTTAAGCCTAGACACTCTATTAGACACATACATCACTTTAGTTTTTCCTACGTTCATTAACAATTCATGATTATGAGACCATTTCACCATATCATCAAGAACACACTGCATTTTTTTCTTTGTTCTTTTGAAGTCATAATGTGAGGGTATCAACACTGTATCATCTGCATATTGGAGAATTCTAACTTATTTGACATAATAAGGCTCTTGCCTTACAGTTTACAAAAATTGAGAACAATAATGGTCCCAAAACTGAGCCCTGTGGAACACCCATATAAATGTTTTTGACCTCACTATGAGTATTCATCAGTTTTACAATCATTGATCTACCGGTCAGATAAGACTTGAACCATAACCATTCATTTCCTCTTACGCCTATTTGTTATAAAATCTATAGCATTATATCAATTGATATCATATCAAATGCCTTAGAGTAGTCAACAAAAGTTATGATAACATTCGTATTCTTATCCAAGTCATCATTCACACTGTCTGAGAATACTTGAAAAATATCTTTGGTACCTTTGTCTTTCTGGTAAACGAATTTATTTCCAGATAATAAATTGTATTTCTTTAAGTAATTCATTAACACAGTAGAAATATATTTTTCCATAACTTTAGCCGTACTCGACAGTATAGATATGGGTCTGTAGTTGTTAAATACACTATGGGCACCACCCTTGAAAATAGGTTTAATGACAGCACATTTCATCTCATGAGGTACTACACCCTGCGAAATGCAGAGATTTATAAGTATAGTAAGTAATTTAACTAAAATACAATTATTTTTCAAATCTTTCATTCTCACAGAATCATATTCCTCTGATACACTTCTAAAGTTTTTAACAATATCTATAGTCTGTTTTTCTGTTTTTTTCTACATACAGGCTATTTGTACGTGAAATGGAACCACCCAAATTATATTTCACCGTCGACTCTTGTTTCAACTTATCTAACTCATCCGTGAAATTGAGGAGAAAAATGTCTACCAATTCATTTAAAAAATACTGTGACTTAAAATGTTCAAAAGGTTTTTCATCACTATCTTTGGTTTTCCTTCCTAGAATACCATTAATACTATGTCACATCTCCTTACTACCTCTTACATCCATAAATTTACTCTCATTATACCTCTGTTTACACTCCTTTATTTCTTGATTTAATTTATTTCTGCGAGATTTATATGTTTGTCTATATTGAAAATTTGAAGGGTTATTCTTATCAATTTGAATAGTCCATCTCGTTTTTTCATCTTTCTTATAAGCTCACCAGTTCCATGTATCCACTCCTTTTTTGGGGCTATTTCCTTCATTTCTTTTTTCACTAACTTGATGACCCTTGAATTGTTGTAAAACTCCTTTAATTGAGTAATTAGTCTATCATAAAATATGATAGCATCATTCTCGTTAATGATAGAAGTCCAATTATGGTTATCTATAAAATTATTTAATTTAGTATTATTTATATATGAAGTAATTTTTGGGAAAATAGAAGTGCTCCGCTTTTCTTCCCTAGATTATTCAGTGGAGTAATTTTATTGGATTAAGCTTGGTGATTGAAATGGTAGCCTCTGTAGGCTACAGGTGAGCGTTTTCTATGGAGTTCCATGTGTGACGACAAGCGGAGGGATACCTATCTGATCGTCAATTGTTGTGTTCGTCTACCTTGGACGTCTAATTGTGAAGGACTATGGACTATGACTACCCCTGTTCATGTATATATGACTTGCGATGTCGCCTGAGTAGACGTCCCGCATTGCCACAGGTAACGTGTGACCTGGCAATTTCGCTCTTCTCTGTTAAAGGCAGCCCACTGTCCTGACAGGTGCAACTTGGACGAGTTGATTGTCGCACTGGAGAGTTGGTAGTCGAATTCTGTTTTTTAGTCGCGACATTGTGGTAAGAGTAGCATCTTATTTGGAGGGTCCCGTAAGACGCTTTTATGAACGATGTCAACCTTGTGGTCAACCGTGGGAATAATTTGAATACACATTTATCATCAGCATTTGCTGTGATGAGATACTTTTGTTAAAAGTTTCACGTAAATTGTACAAGCTATTGCTCTAATTCTAATGAGTGAATTTCGCAATGAATTGGAGGGCAGTAACCGATTTATGATAAATTACATCAGTTATTCGGTTGTTCCTACTTCAATTCTCCATTTTAATTGCTAAGCCATGCCTGATTTAAATAATCCTTTCTCAGAGCTTGTTTTTTTCGGCGTGGAAAGTTAAAAAATGGTGCTTGTATCTCTATGTGGAAATGCAAAAGACGTAATAGTTACGTTTGAGAGTGAGTGCCCAGTGAAACACCGATTCCCATGTCAAAAGATAGGTCATACGATGTACAAATTCCGACTTACCGATCCATAACCACTAACATTATTGAAGGCTTCGATCACAGCGATGATGGTTCTTAATCGGGCGTGAAAAAATGAAATTTTGAACTTGTCGGTCCTACAATCAATAGTCAGTGATTGGATGAAAAGTGGAGTGAAACCCGGCGTCAGGATTACCCTGCTCATAACTAAATACGCGAGTGGAAACTTCTGTTAAACGTCTCATCCGACGGACAGAGTATTTTACTTGAAATGCCCTCCACAAGACACCAATATAGGGATCTGGATTACAATGAAAAGTATTCGCTAGTGTCGGAATTTGAGCCCGGGCCTTTGGGATGGGAAGTCAGTACTTAAGCCACCTCACCTACCCGATCCCTTTCTGGAATATTTTTTTCTTCTCCGCTGTTCTATCATTCTACCTTAAACAAAGGTCTTCAACAACTCGTAGTCTTCAATTTTGTTTTTCAACCAAATGTTTTATTTCCTTCTGATCTCCAGCTTTCATTTCTTCCCCTACCATACTAAATACTTATCCTTTTTCACTTTATCCCTATCTAATTGTCTCCATACCTGTCCGCACTGACGTGTCAAACGTGTACAATCAATAGTCTCCCTCTCTTCCCAGGGTCCATGATTTGTTAACCATTTAAACAACTCTTGTCCATCCTCAAGCCTAATTTCCATTATAGTTCCCCGCCAGTTGTCAATCTTACCTCAATTAGAATATGGTCGGTGTTACCCGGGGAATGTCTAAATGCTAAGGTTTTGTGATTTTTAGCATTTTGGATACATGCGATATAAATGTGATATATCAGATTTTTGCGGAAAAAGTGCCATTATATCACAGAAAGTCTACTTTCACCTTAAAAATTGAATTGAGGTTTGTTGGCATCAGTATGCTACGAATTTCTATTCCACAATCCATTGGCTGTTTGTATTTTCACCAGCGAGATAGATACTCATGGTGCATGAGCTAAACACGACCTCATACTGATTAAACGTAGGAACAATCGCAATTAGCATTTGCATTGATGGACTGTTGTAAAGGATATACTTTTTGACATATTTATTTCTTATTGAGAATTATTCTTACGATAATTTTCCTGTTTCCGCAAATATGGTATAAAAGGCTACAATCATAATTTGTAAATTGTATGAAATTATATTCTTAGAATCCATAATTCTAAATTCCCTAATCTATAAATGCTAAAAATACACCATCTCTATCCACTGGTTAACTCAATGAGCATTATACTCGATGAATCCACCACATCAAGGAATTGACGTATTTTAGGGGCAAACCTACATTGGCCCGGGAAAATAATAATGGAATATTTTGATCATTCGGAACTTCTACCAAGGGGCCGCCGAAATTGCGAAACAGCGTCGCCGCTGCCCGGGGCCAAACGGGGCCGGTGCCGCCACTGGCGTCCGCAAAAGCAAGCCGAAGGACATTTCGGCTCCTGGGATCCGCCCCTGAGAGTGTTATAGACGGTGGAAGGGCCTGGTATATCACCCGTGGCCCGCCCCTCCGTAAGAGCAGAAGGTCAGTGAATGTTCCGCGGCCCGTGGAGGCGGCCTCCCATCGCCCCCCTCAACAATTAAGACGCCGAAACTATTCGACGGTATGGCCATGGTCCGATCGCCAGCCGCTCTCCCCCTCCGCTGTGTTTTTTCGGCTTTCCCCCTCCGATTGGCTCCCCTACCTTGCGTCTGAGGCCGGTGTCGCTCGTAGCCCATACTCTCATCGACGGTTCGGGTGGAGGGCCTAGGCCGCCTAGGCTATCAGTCACCCGTGGCGCGCCTAGTTGTGCCTAGAAGGTTGTCCGCTTTTTAACCTACGTGGGTACTGTTCCATGGGTTGGTGGGAGTGGAGGACATTTTGACCTATCTTTGTTCTGGTATTAGGATCAAGGTTGTGGGCCCACGTTTCGTCCAGTGGGGAGCGAGAATAGGCACCATACATAGAGACCCGGGCCTCACGTCTAAAATTCCCGCGAATCCATGCACCTAAACGATGTTTTTTTAGTTAGTTAGTTGTTAGTAGTAGTAGTATTTTTGTTTAACGTGCTTCGACGTCTAAGGTCATGTCGCAAATGCTGTCTGCCACTTGCAAACAGGGGCACAGCACTCGGACGAATCTGAGGATCACCCCTCCAAACTCGAGTCGAGCCCAATGATGGTTAACTTCGGCGACTTATCGGGAACCAGTGTTTCCATCGTGGTAGGCCGTTGCCCTAGTTATTTGTCATGACAATGGGTATTCCAACGATAAAGATAAATCTAAAAATTTTTAGACAAAATACAGTGGGTATTAGACATCTGAGAAGGGTTTCCGGCAAAAATAAATATGATTGGGCTGGGAATGATAGAAGAGAATGTAGAATGCATGCTCCATTAATGGATACTTATAAATAAACGTGCTTAGTTGGTGTGATCATCTTGAGAAAGTGGGTGAGAGTCAAATAGCGAAACAGATTTATGATAGAGAAGTGAACAACGAGAAAGGAAGGTGTCAACCGAGAAAGTCATGGATAAATATGGTGGGAGAGATTCTTGAAGAGTAGGAACAAGATAGCCTGTTTGAAAAAATGCATGAAAGTAAAAGGAGCAAAATAGATTTATAGGAGTGGGGCAGTATGTGGGAAATTAAAACAGAAAATGTCCTTGCCTAGACTAGAATCATAAGAATTTTTTGAACATGCTTATGCGTATGTATGTAAGATAAGTTATTTTGTGCCCTGTCTACGCTGTTTCTCCGTCTTAACTTGGTGTCTTTTATTGTGATATTAATCCATTCATGTTCTTCATTTTCACATGTGTTGCACCTCTTTATTTCACCTAACCTATTCCTTCCTATTCCTTTCTAATACCACGTGCTTTCGGTACAGGTTTCAGCATCTCATTGTATCTAATACCTTCGTCCATTCACCCTCGGAATTTTTCCGGCTAGTTTCCTCCCGTATCATGACCATGACGCCTTTGTTTATCTCTTTTCATCCGTGTTTGCTCCATTCTTCTTAAAACAAACTTTTCAAACGCCTCACAAGCATTCTCTATTCAAAAGTAGCAATTTTTGTTACGTAAGGGAATTAAACTGTTTTAACTCCTAAGTCAACATGGTTCTGTTCGTAGGTTGCTGCCAACCGCGAACCGCGATATACCCTAACCCACCTCTTCATCCAGTACTCTCTCCAGTTCAGAAGAAGGCGACAGCGTCGTCGAAAATTAGACCGTTCGTGTGAGTTTCTTTTGTTTGTGTCACTATGTTTTTTTACTTGTCACGCCTGTGACACCTTATTGGATATATTGAATTTACTTGATTGAATATATGTATATTGGCTATGGCTTATTTATATATGGATTTATTGATGGGATGAAGAGAGGTGGGAAGTATTCCGAGCTGTAGAATGAATTATGCATGGATACAAGGACCTTCAGTTGTAAAGTATTAGTAAAGGTATTGATGCTTCTATCTAAACCTACCTTAATCGGTACCTATATCACTTCTAACAATGATAATCCTTCTTAAAGATATTTGGGTATATTTGTCCTTGATCTCTGCTGATTTTAACTCTTCCTGTCTCCACCTTTGAAAGGAGTTTTATGTCTCCATGTCCAAGTCATTTTTAAGTGAGCAAAAAGCGCTTCATATGGATAATGGCGTATGGTATCGATATAACAGGGGGGTTATTCTGTAACTCCACTTCTCTTCCGAATAGCTCTTTCGGAAGAGCAAGAACTCATATGAACGATTCAATTGAGCTATTCCGTTCTCGAAGTACTCATTTGAAGCCCAATTCCACGACCGAAAGAACTGGAAATGAACCATTCTCGGCAGAAATGAACAAGTCGATGGTCTCGCCATCTGGCGGCCACGGTTTATATACTTTCGGTAATATTCGCCATATAAGGAGCGATCCATGACGTCATGTCCCGTGAGGTGAAATTACAGAATAACCCCCCAGGTCTTGCGTAATCCCCTGAAGTCAAATAACACATGGCTTTTGTGAGCTCAGTATCACTGGATGCATACAACGCAGGATATAAAATATATTGGTCAAATGTCGCGGACTTGGAACAATGGGAAGCATGCATAATTTTTAAAAACTATTTTGGTTTGAAGTGCGTATTCACAAAAGTACATAGTATGAATTTTATCGGAATAGAATGTTGAATTATTGAGATATTTCCCCTTACAAATTACTCGCGCTTGGCGGCGTGGAAGCACCACGTCATCGGGAACCCGGGGGGTGACGTCACGGAACAGTATCGCGTACAGAAATAAGACGTTCATCCTTGTGAAGTTCGGATTGTTTTTCGTCATTTAATGAAATAATAATTTTAATTTTCTTTGCGGAAGTCAATGAATTAGTAACATTTGGTCCTTAACGTTGAAATATGTAGTTGTTGATTAGGGAAGCGATACAGTACGGTGACGTTAAATTTCCCGGATGCCGTATAGAAGCACGTGACTTTTTCAAATTTTTATGCACATTTAAAAGGGCTACGGCTCATGTCTGCGGTTGATGCATACAGATGTATGTTATCAATTTGAGATCTTGAAGACATTTTTTTTCGTGTGCACTATTTAAATATGAGAAATAAATTCCATGCATGTTCTCCATTTGATGGCCTTGTTATTTGGAAGAACCCTTAAAGTGGTTTTGTCGCTATATCAGATTCATGGAAATGAAATCATATATTGCAACGTAGATACTATACTTGTGGTCAGATAAGCTGTGTATAAAAACGCAACGTGGAACTTTAGGCACTATCAACCGAAAATCTAACGGCTTGTTGAAACCTTAGAAACTTCTAGGAGAAATAAAGGATCATTCTTTGAACGATATTATTTATTGTATTTCAATTGGTGTCGCATTAAACCTTGTTAATGTTCGTGATTGCTTATCAGCGTTGGTGACAAATTATGTACCAGTGCCCCGGAAAACCTCCCTCATTCGATGATCGGTAATCAGACTTTGCGGTTGATTCGTGGAAAAATTACAAAATTACTGATTTTATTTAAAGTAGTCCTTTTGTAGACTTTGTGATACTGTCCTTGAGGTTTGATGGTTGAATTGGTTTTGATTTTCATTGTAGATCGTAGCAACAATGAATACTGTCATTTATCTTTGCGGGATGAGAAAAGTTGTTGTAAAATAAACAAGTTTCGATTCACTACAAAATGTTACCCACCGCGGTTGCTTACTAGTTGTGGATGCGCGAAAATGAGCGAAACTCTCGGTAAAAAAGATCTGGGCTGAAATACTATAGGCCCTTCCACATTGTTTAAAAGTATGAGCTCTTATGTAGATTCTTTCCTGTGCAACTCTTCATATGGCCGGAGATGCGATGTTGCCAATGGCAGAAGGAAAATGACGTAGTGCTCTACTGTATAGGAACCTTCCAATATGCAAAAGATATTCTCTAAAGCAACTAATTTAAATGTAGCGTGGTGTTGTAATGATTGCCTACGTGTCCTGGAGGTGAGTAAACGGAGCATAAGTTTGGCTACAGCGTTTCCCTTAAGACCCTTACTTAGACCTTCTTAATGTGGAACGCTCTATAGCTCAAATACATCAAATTATAACCGAGTTATGTATCCAGTATTGAACCATATTCATCCGAAAAATTACGCTAATGATGTGGTACACAGTCACGCGCATTTGTGCGAAATATCACACCGAAGTTTAAAAATTAAACATCGTAAATTCATGTCAATACCGAGATTCAAGCCCAGATCCTCCTATGGCCTGACAGGTTTGTTATCCAATCACAGCAAATAGCCATGGGGAATGATTATTTCACCGTAAATTGTTTATATTTTTCATGTAGTTTTACCTGTGTTTTTGCATATGTTTTGACCAGGTTATTATTTTTTCTGGATGACAGCGTCTTATCAGGGCCTCTTCGTTGCTCAGGAGACTTGAGCTCCGGGATCAGAGAGACTCACCAAGTCACTGATGCCGTCTTTATCTTCCCATTGCATTCCTCATATTTTTATTATTATAAGGCGCAATGGATTTATGACACGTATCTAACATTTATACCCTATTGTGTGCACTTAATCGAGAGGGATCCGCTTCCGTGCTCGCCCGTTCCATGGCGTTCTACACCTGCCTAGTGACTGCTCGTTGGCCTTCCCACGTGGCGGTCTCCTATGCGAACAGATCTGCACGTGAGATGAGCACGCCTCGACGATCGTGCGCTGCGGAAGATTTTTCCCTCGGTAAGGAAATGAAAGTCTTTCCTCAAGGCCTCAGAAAATGGGAATGTCCGTTGAAGTCAATGTGCAGTGTTTGTGAGTCTTGATGATCAAAATTCTTGTCCTGAAGTACATGCTTCATGATCATTGGGATAATTTACCGGTTAGGATAGGTTTGAGTGGAATAGAGTAAAAAACCTCAAAATTATTAAAGGTGCATCCTTCTTATATAGGAGTTTGACTTTTTTTATTGTTCCTAGCCCGAAAAGAAACGGCGTGATGGGTATTTATTTATAAGCGTACCAACCTACCAACTTTTCCTTGCAAGCAAATGACCACAACCGTCGGTCACCTCCTCTAACTCATACTACTTGAAACCAGGCGAAGGAAGAGTTTTTCCGTGGAATTCCGATCCTAACTTCTGCGGCTTATTGGAGACACTCAAAATTGCAGCAGCACTCAGTCTGTCGAGCAGGACGTCGACCATTTTATTTTACGACAGGGATAATGCTAACGCCACATTTCCCCAGCCGACATTACCCGCTCCCGAAAATTCTCGTGCGCCGCCAAATTTCCCACTCATTCTTAAAAATGAAATTGACCTCAACTGCCTGTCCCCTCCCTTGATCATCGAAAGATAAATATTTCGGTAAATAAAGATGAACGGAAATGAAGCGACGATTACGATGAATAGGGTAATCTACCAGTTAATGTAGGTTCAAATGAAAGAGAGTAACAAATCATCTAGGTTTTCGTAGGCGATGACCCCAAACTCGCTACATCATGTCTTTCTTCATCCGTGTCCATAAGGCCTATTCTTTTTCTTCCCCTGCCGGCTACTCAACATCCTCCCCTCAATCACGGCCTTCTATATCACTTCGTCCCTCATTACCTGCTCCAACCACCTACTCTGCATTCTCAAAATATCCTTCAGAATTTTCCCCTGCTTACACACCATACCGAGTACTTCCTCTATTGTCTTCTTTTCCGTCCACTGAACTTTTCAGTCTCCTCCACCCCCATATCTCACAATCCTGCAGCCTATTCTCGTCCTCTTTTCTCAAAGGCCACGTTTCTGCACCATACAAAGTTACTCTCAATGCCGCACTCTTCATCAGCCTTTTCTTTACAATTTATGTAATGTGATTACATGTTCAGCAAATTTTGATAGTTTGAGTGGCTTCCCATCGCAAACTTCCCTGCAGTGGTTTTAACGTGACACCATCACGTGAACAGCCTTTCGGGTGGCTCCTACTCTTCAGCCTATTTGGTTTGGATGACCCCACCAGGAGCAATTATTGTTACTCCTGTCAGCTATTTCATGTGGTAAAGGTTCTGGTAAAAGAGTTGTACGAAACATTTTTGTTTATTTATTTTGAATGATTTTATGGAATGAGATGAGACCATGAGATGTCAAATGACGTATTTTGAGCGGGTAGAGGAATCGAGAGAACCATCATATTCGCGGAAAGGTAGGGTTGATTAGAAGCCTCCTATTCGAGGGTATATTGACGACTTTGCCTGGATATGTTTACGGCCGATTGGAATTAGCTTCCATCATGGAAACAATCCAATGTCTCTGTCGTTTTGAAAGCGTTTCCTAAACTAGAAAGCATCTCCAGCAGTGCCCGGAAGAAACGCTTTCCATCTTTATCCTATAATGCCTAATGCCTTTGGAAAACGTGTACTTAGTAGAGCTGCATATAATATTTGTTCAAATATTTGAAAGCGATTATATTGTAATGGAATAATAATTAGTAATAGGCGTTTGGAAAAGAAACATGTTCCACGGAAAGTTTCGATTGTGATACAGGAACGTTTGAGTAAATTAGTATTTTACGTCTGACTTTGTTAAGCATGTAACTGAATATTCTAAAGCTTAAAGACCAAAATAAATGTCTACGACAATGCGGAAGGAACACCTTTAGGCCTCTTTTTTATCTTGAAAATATACTATGGGAATAAAATGAGCCATACTCCATTTAAAGTTTTAGAGAAAGGTATTTTTGTGAGCAAGGAATTTCACATAAATTGTGCAGGTTTGTCACTGCTTTTTGTAAAACAAGCCAAGAAAAATAGTGCAAAAAGTGACGGCACAGCTGCTCGCCATCCAAAAAGAAGACTATCAACGTTGCTTCCAACGATGGAATTACCGCTGGACTATGTGTATGGAATTACAAGGGGCCCACTTTAAACGACGTTAGCTATTTTAATCCAGAGTAGATGTGAAACCTTTCGTTCCCATGGATGGATACTTTTTTTGCAGACCTATAATGTTCTGGAGTACATCTTTCTACGAAATGAGACATTTTGTTGTAGAGAGATTATTTAGCATGTGGAGCAGTTGAAAATCTGATCATGGGAAAAACGGGTTAAAAATACGGGTGATGCTTCCGCAACCCAAGTAACTCTCCAAGCTTATGGTTATCTGGAAAAAAATGAAACATTTTCACAGGCTGGCAAAGGAAGAAGGACTGGTTTTTACTCTGTGTTGTGCGATTTACTCGTCGTTGGGAAAGCATTATGTGAGCTCCATATCTGGAAGGCGACACTGTGGATGAAGGCTTGATTTTTGATGGTTTATTTGTGGGATGAATGTGCTATCTAATGTTTCAAAAGCTGTCAGATCGTTATTTTAAGCAATCTCCGTACGTGAGTACTTTTTCTCAAGTTTTTCTCGGGAATATCTTCAAAGTATTTCATCATGAATATGCCCTTGATATTACCGGTATTTGTCCCGTTAGCAGTAATTTCGCCAATTTCTGCAACGTGTAAGCACGCATTTTGGTCGCGAACTTACGAAGTCATTTACCTGTTTTTCTCATTTCTTGGTAATATGTAATCGCATGTGAGGACACGCGACTCAGTTCATAGTTTTACGACCTTGCTGAAATACTTAAAACTATCCTATCTACTTGCCTTTTTTCATTTTTATGAGGGGCAATTGATAGCTTTGCACCTCACCAAAGGGACCGGTGGTTACCAAGTTATATGAGAGGTATTCCTGTAACACGTGCATCTTTGAGTTTCATACTCACCTTCCATTGCCATGTGAACCTTATGCAAATACGATTAGGAGAGAAAGGATTTAAACTGAACTTTTGCGTATTCTGGTCAATAGAGAGAAAAGTATTGCTTGAATGCCCGATGCTTGTACGTAATAATGTAATGAAAAAATGAGACATTAGCTAAATTGAAATGCTTAGGAGCAATTATGTACAAATAATGGGAACATAAATGAAGAAATATAACATATATGTATGTATATATTTTATTATGTATAATAAAACAATCCAGCGTTGTATACTACCAGATAAATACCACAATCTTAGGAAAAAGATAGATAGACCCATTAACAAAAATATATTAAATATATGAAACAATTTAGGTACCTATTTTAACAATGGCTCTGAAATCTGGCCCATCAAAACCTCAGCAGAAAGCAAAATAACAGCAGCTGAAATGCAATTATTTAGAAGAATAGGAAATCAAGCCAAAAGAGATCTGGAAAGATAGTGCAATCCGAGAAAAACTCCAGAAGGAGCCCTCAGTAACAAAAAAGATAGATGCCAATTTATGGGGTATGAACATTCACCAGAATGGACAAGAATAGAATCCCCAGGAAATTATAGGGAGTATGATAGGGGATCACCTATCATAAGGCAATATCTCGCACCGATAAGTCGCTAAATTACATGGACTACTTTTTAATTTCATTTTAAGTTTCGTATTAAGCCACTTCCCGCGCAAACACAGGAGAATGTTAGTCGTTTTTTTTTCATCCTTTCCGAAGTTTCAATCTTTGAATATTTCCCTCTGCGTATAAATTGTGTTAAAAATATATAAGCAACACACATTTCCCCATTGTCCCTTATAAATTCGGAAGAGTTGAAGCTCCATTAACCACGTACTTTCCTGTTCCTTCGACCAAGCTCAATAAAGAAGTTTTTCTGCAAAATAATAATAAATGTCCATTATTTTAGCCACGAGGGGGAATCAGACTGGTATCGAGCAAAAATAAATGTTGCAAAACGGTTTTAGATAACTATGACTTTGCATGTTATGGTGCAAAAACCTGAACACAGAAGAAAGAGGCTGAGAGTAGATATGTCTGAGTCATTTGAGATTTGGATGTGCCAGAGAATGGAAAAAGTGCGATAGATTGAAAGGAAGGCCCATGAGCCGTGTTTTAGGATTCTTTCAACGAAAAACATCTCAAGGATGCTAGAGGAGCTAAAGAGTACATTATCTACAGTAATATCGTGAGTTTATTTGGGGTTTTAGAGAAATCAATTGAGTGGATATTTTTCGATATCTCGGTGAAGGTGGTGGGAGAGATTTTTGTTTTTGGAAATATTTACGTGAAATTTTGCATACTTGTTCTCATTAGAGATACCTTTAGATAAGAGTGAAAAAATTACATCATACCGATTTGTTTTATTGTTGGGCAATTCAATGCTATATTAACTCGTAGCCTTATGGCATATGACATATATTTCATAATAAATCGATTGCATATGTACAAATATTTTTCTAAGGGCGAAATAATAAATTTATTATTATTGTAATTGTTGATAACAATAATAAGGTGTCACACGGTGTCCAATATAGGAAAACAGCATATTTCAATATAATTACGTCTAAATTTGGAATGCCTCACCGAAAACTCTTGTCATAAATTCCTTTAAATATAATATAAAATATAACTCGTGTGTCATTTCCATGACTGCCTGTATACTGTGTTCCAACGCATAAAAAGGTTCACTTAAATGGAATGCGGTCCAAGAATTTATTTTCGACTTGCATGAAAAAATTATTAAAATGTGCACTCAATGTCCCACGATTATCCGCTCCAATCACCTTAACCAGATCACTACGGGTGCGAACCTTCAGTTTACCACTTTTCTGAACACGAAAGTGAAACGTAGTTCATTTATTTAGTCGATTTAAGTTTGCTTAGATATTGGTCATTTGCGTAATCACGAGCTAGCGTTTCCTTCGGTCACTGATGGAAGTATTGCTTGAGCATCTCTTGTTTAGAAGCGCTTTCAAAATGACAGAGAGATGAAATTCTTTCCATGGCCGAAGCTCATCCCAATCGGCCGTAAACACGTGTTCTTAATGAAACCTACCTTCCCACGAAGTTAATCATACCCTTTTTTCTCCTTCGTGCTTTTAAGATCAGACATCTTTTGAAATCCGCAACAGTGGTGATTTCCCCAATCGTTTTAAATGCTCGAGGTAGGGACGTCAGTGATCTACGTGGACGATGATGTCGTATATCCAGCAGTTATTCGCCCAAGTTTTCTTTACCTTGGTTCCAGCAAGTTCTATCCATTGTTTAGATTGAATGCTATGAATGATGATGGTGCGAGTATTATAGATTATATATATCACATTGTAGACTGTCAAAAGCTCATAACTTCCAAAGCATGTTTCTTAAACTGTAGCTATAATGTGTCGCCTAGAATTGCAAGCATGGTATGCGACCAGGCGTTTCGCCTGAATTTAGATAAGTAGCTTATATCAAGGCTATTATATTCCATGGAGAAGTATTTTATACTCGACTGTTCCTTCCTGAGTTTATAGTTTTACATCTTTCATCATTATATCTGTTGTAATTTTGTTTTTAATTGCATCAATTACAATATTATTTGTGTCATATGATGAATACAGATCATTATTATTATCACGTAAAATCTTTTATTCATGAATGTCTGTAAATAGATTAATCTATTTTTTCAAATGAAGAGTCAAAATGTTGGCAAAGTGAAGTAGAACTAACTGCTTTTGCATAGTTTTAAAGGTTCATTTTTATCGCTCTATCAATTGTGTAAATCAAATTTGTGCTATCCTTAGTTATATCATTTACCTAAAGGACTTGTTTCTCAGAGCTTAGGTTTGATTATTGTCTAAATAGCCGAAGTATGTCTACTAATTCACAATCATTAAATAGATACTTAATTAACAATATCAGGTATGGCTTTCGTGCCATCCTGTGTCCTGTGAACCGATATTTTATATTGAATTATCCTAATAGACTTTCAGGGCACGCAATCTCTCCTTATAAATATTCCCTTCAATGTAAACAACTGAATTTTTAATGTGAGGTAATATACCATTTGAATATTTAATTGAATCAGTGACGTCCATCCTCTATAATTTAATTAATTATTTTCAACGTTTCTTATGACACCATACCTTTGCATCATTATGTATAAATGAGACTAGAGTAATTAAAAATACAAATAGTAAAAAAACTCTATTGAAATTTCATTCTTGTGGTTTATTGAGTCAATATATTGAAATCATAATTCTTTTATCCATGAAAAATTCCCTACGCGATAAATAGGCATTATAACGATATTAATCTCTATCAAGAGTATAATTTAATATTTGTATTTTATTGGCAGTTCGTTGTTATCACCAGTGCATAAGATTATTTGTTAACAGCATGCATTTTTCAACACCCCATGCTATTTTATTTACAAATATTCACATAAAACTGTTCCCAGTGTACGATTTGACGAGCACATTTTTGTACCCCATCTCCCATTCTCATAGAAAAAAAGGCGTCACACACACGAATTTTTTTTATAAATAATATGGCACGGCAGTCGGGTCATATGGCAGGGAAAAAGTGATCATTTTAAATATTATCGACAAATGATCTGTATATTTTGTATCTGAATCTTGCTTTCTATTAACTTAGGGCTTTCATAAGTGAAAGCAATGTTTTTTCAATTAACAAAAAAGGTAAAATTCAGTATATTTTTTAACTCACAGAGTCCTTATGCCTTAAATGAATAGCTTTTCGCGTAATTTGAGCAAGATTTTCCCTATTCATAATAAATACGATATTAAAATTTTATTTTTAAATTAAAAAAAAGATAAGACTACTACGAAGCGTGAAGAAAATATTGTGTTATATTAATGGGGCAAAATCTTACTTTTAAAATCCTGAAATTCTCATTAATTAACTAAGTGTGCATTTATAAGTCGTTAACTTGAGTCATATTGTTCATGTCGTACGTTGGAAACGTCATCACAACCGAAGATATTGTTGCTATTCTGGAAAATTTACTGCGTTGAGTAATTGATTTATTTTTTAAATTAGTTGAGAATGTACAAAACTACGTACTTTGATATTGATGACGAGATCTATGCGTGGTAATTCCTCATTTTTTAAATAAAGTCTCTATAGAGTGAATACGCCAGTGGAGAATTAAGAGGTGGGTGCAGGGTGGGAGCACCCCCCGTAATTCCTGGTACAATAGGGAAAATTGTGGTCATAAGGTATTCCATATCCCTCAGACCTCTGAAAAGTAGGAATCCACCCCAACAAAACATCTACCTTAATAAGCCGCTGGCATAACGCTTACCGTTTTCCTTGGAAACAAGCTAGAATGTTTTGGCAATCGTAAGTGGCTGATATTTTGTAATATTTGGAAATACGAGATCGTTTTCTTTACCATGAAGCCGCATTCATCGCATTTTACCTGAAGTGATATCTCGCTTAAACCACCTTAATGTGTATATACGGGGAATTTGGGAAACATATGAAGGCGGAAATTCGCGAAACATGAGACACGAGGTGGAGTAATAATCGTGAATTCCCTCTGCAATGCTGGTATATTCGTGATAGTCCTGGGACGATGTTGCATTTTCAGTGTGAAGAAGAATAAAACCTGCGAAAAATGCGTCAAGTCTTAAGGAGAGCCAACCTCAAGCAATCCGTCGTCTCGGGTCATCTCACTGGGTCATAAAGGTTGCTTATAATTCGCAAACTAACTTTTTTAACTTTAACTTAACTACTTTTTCCAACGCTACCATACTGATCTTAGCTACCATATATCATCTGCACTTAGCAAGCGGTCGCCTGCAGGGCCAAATGGCTAGTAAGAAGCTTCAAGGGGAATATCGAGCAAGAATTCTCCGATTCATTTGCGCTGAGAACTCCCTCGCCGTCAATTAAAGTTGCTGGCATATCTAGGAGTCTCCAATTGACCAAGTACCTCCGAGCTTCGAGAATAACAGTTTGGCCTATCTATCATTCTATCTCTCCTAAACCCTTAAAGTGATTTTGAGATGGCATTAAGGCTTTCTAGTTCAATTTTTCCTCAACCTTCGGTCCGTTAGTTGCACTTAAAGGGTCTGCATATTTATCGATGCCAGGTACCCAGAAGCCCAGGGTTTCGTACTTATCAGAGAGGGTTCGCGGAAATATCAGATCAAGGATATCTCTCAACTCATTATCAAATATTATTTCAATATTTTTTCAGGTTTATCGCAATAAACATGACATTTCAAGTTTATACTCTCCGTTTCTGGAGACATTAGCAACTTTTATTGCTCTTGTAGGTTATTGCCTCATCACTCTCCAACTTCCTTGTGCAGGCAAGTAATTAGTTAAACATAGTTGATTTCCAGAACTCCTCCAGTATGTCTTCTTCGTGTTGGCCTCTGCACATTTGGTACTCTCAATTCTCTTAGCAATGCTGAGAACATAATTCAACAATTCTGAGACAATAACAGCGGGATGGTGAGAACGCTGTAACGAATTTTTTCCCCTGCCATTCTACTCTACTATCATAAACGTTAAGATGAACTTGGACCTAAAGTACTTTTCTGAAAACCAATCACGCCATGAAAATCAAGGAAGAAGATGGAGCCATAGTTAAAGCATGTTATTTTTTTACAGTCATGCCTTTTGATGATGCGATCGTATATAGTGACTGAAAAAAGTTTAATTTAATCATGCGAATACGCTGTTCTTTTAACGATTCCAATGGATTGCAGAAATGATAACAATTTCCTCGTGGTTAATATCAAATACATGCCATTAGTTATTATTTTTATTTTATTAAGTGCTGCAAACGATATTAGTTTAAGTCAGAGTTGTTATCCCTGGCTTTTTGAAAATCGTGTGACACTTTTTGTTGGTCCATGGTGTATGCCGATGAATCAAGTGGCGGTTTCTTATTTACATATATTTTTTGCTTTATAATTATATTTACGAATCAGCCAAACTATTGATGGGTATTTGGGACATGGACAAATGCAAAATTACATTTCTCAATGATTTGATAAGAGTGTTGGCTCTAACTTTGCAGAAGCTCTCAATATCCATCTTCAAAAGAGGGAAAGAGAAATAACACAGGTGCACTTCCACATTTTTATTTAATAACCGAGCTAGGTTTCGGCACATTATGCCACGATAGCCCGATGATGGCATTAAGTGCCGAAACCATGGTCGGTTGTTAAATAAAAGTGTACCAGTGTTCTTTTTCTTTTCCTCTTTTGAAGATGGATCTCCATCGTCTATCCTCATAATTCCTCTTCATTTGTCAAGGAAAACCCCTTACTTAAATACAACTCCAATTGCGTTCCAAACGTTTTTTCCTGAGTTTTGGAGTTACCATTTCTTTTGGTCCAGCATTAATGAATTGGATACGCATACCTCTATTTGGATTGGAGCAATTTGCTCTTACTTTGGCGTTCTTCTGGAATAGGTCGAAAGTTACCCACTTCGTCGTTTTCGATGTGACAATATAAGATTCTTTTTGGAAAGTCGCACATTTTGAATGTATAATACATACGTCTTCCTGCATGTCATTTTGCTACGGCACCTCCTCTCGCTCGCAGAAATTTTACCCTTGTACTACATCGCTTCTTTAAAAGCGGGAGAGCACAAGCTGGATCAAGTAGAGCAAGTTATCTACCTCGGCTGTACGTTGGAGGCAAATGGGCGTAGTAGTTAAGGCATTAGAAGGAAGAAGAGGCATTAGAAGCGTTCAACAACAGAAGGAGCTGATGACGGGGACTTAGGATAGGAATGTAAAGAGAAGGCTGGAGAAGAGTTTAATATGGAGTGTAGAGGCATGTGTTGCATGAGGCAGTAACGTGAATTCCGAGAGAACAGAGCGATGATCGGTTGCCGGTGTTTGAGATGTGGGTGTGGAAGAGAATGGAGAAATTACAGAGGACGCAAAGGAAGGGAAATTAAGGAGTACTCGGAATGGTAGGTTGATGAGAGGAAACTTCTGGAGTAGATTAGAAGAAGGCAGAGAAGGGGGTTGGTGGAGGAGATGAGGGGCGAAGGGCTGCTTAAGGCTGTAATTGAGGGGAGGATGTTGTGTGATCGGGGAATGAGAAGAAATAGAATAGGCTTTATGGACGGGATGAAGAAAGATATTGTGTAGCGAGTTTGGAGCCGTCGCCTATGAAAACCTAGAGAATGTGTTCCTCTCTTTCATTTGAACCTACCTTAACTGGTAGATTATCTTAACGCAATCATCGCTTCATTTCCGTTCATCTTCATTTACCGGAATATGTATCTTCCGATGATCAAGGGATGTGACAGGCAGTTGAGGTCATTTTCGTTTTTAAGAATGAGTGGGAAATTTGGCGGCGCACGAGATTTTTCGCGAACGGGGAATGTCGGCTGGGGAAATGTGCCGTCAGGATTATCCCTGTAGTAAAATGAAATGTTTGACGTCCTGCTCGACAGAATTGAGTGATGCTGAAATTTTGAGTGTCTTCAATAAGCCGCAGAGGTTAGGATCGGAATTCCACGGAAAAAATCTCTTCCTTCGCCTTGTTTCAAGTAGTATTAGGTATAATTAGAGGATGCGACCGACAGTTGAGGTCATTTGCTCGCAAGGTTGGTACGCTTATACATAGATACCCATAATGCCGTTTCTTTTCGGGCTAGTAACACTGAAAAAAAAATAAACTCCGGATGACAGACTTAAAAGACAGATTACGCTGGGTCTACTTAAATATTTTCCTCCATACTGCCATATTATTGTGTACCTCTTTTGCTTCAGTTACCCTCATACATTGGTTTACACTCGCCATCCTGTTCTGAAGACTCCTAATATCCCTTCTCTTAAGAGTATCTTCCACCACATTCACCCATGGTTTTCTCAGTTCACCACTTCCACTCTACCCCTTCCACTTACACCACTCACTCCAATATCTTAAATCTGCTTTGTTATTCAATTCTCATTCATTCTCTCGACATGGCGAAATTACTGAAGTACGCTCCTTTCATGCATGTCAATTAATGGAGCATACATTCCTCATTCTTTCATCACCCACTTATTTGTTCCCCTATTTCTTCTGTTTTTACCGCAAAACACTTCTCAGATACCCCATACCAACTGTATTTAACTTACTCTTATGCTTACCTGATAAACAAAAGTTTCGCTACCATGCAATAAAGTGGGAAGGAGTACAATTTTATGTACAGTTACTCTTTCTTTCTTAGACAAGCATTCATTTCTTGATATACTCCACTTATTATCTATGACTTTCCTTTCATATTTCGCTCGCCTTTCAATCTCTTCATCTATGTTCATATTTCACCAAAATTCGTCCTAAGTACGCAAAAAAATCCACTTGCTCAATTATTTCAACATTCACCCTCACCATACAATCATTCTTCTCACTCACCTTTTCAAAAAAATTTCTTTTATCTTTGGTTAAGCTGGGATAATTTGGTACATTGAGGAAGATCAGGCTAACTGAAACCCCGCGTCTGCATAGACTCACTCCTAATGAAAGACACCATCACAATTTCACGTCCCTCCCGAAGAACGTAGTACAGCGCTCACAAAATCTGATGGTAGGCGAATGCGTAGAACGCTACGTTAAGTAAGGAGTTATTATTCTTTTCAAATATCTTGGGGGCTGAGAGACAGGACTAAAATTCCTAGGGGTGAGTGAAGAGAAAGTCGCAATTTCGTGTTTCTGAGAAAGTTGTTTTTTAATAGTCCTTGCCACATAGAGGGTGCTTTCCAATCACCTTCGTGGAGATTAGTGCACATTGTAGCAGTTGGAAACACACGAGCGCACATTCAAGTCGACGATTGCAACGATCTGCCCTGAAGTGTATACAAAATGACGGTGCCATATCAAACTTCATGAAAGGAATTGTTAAACTCACCACTTAAAAGATTAAACTCCGAATCAATGTTTATTTTTTTCTAGTAACCATCACAATTGAGGTATTCCTGTTTCTATGGCAACAAATTTTCCCGCCATCACACGTTTCGTCTGCTAGCGCAAATTGTTACGCAGACGAACTAGGGTGAGGTTTTGTTTCAATATTATTAGCGCAGATGATGTCAAGAATGTCATTGGAACACCATCTGCGCTAAACAGATTAAAACACGTTCCATGGTTTCAAGCTCAACTATGTGGAAGTTGAATTTCACAAATGAAAAAGTAACTTGGTTTCCTTCCACAGATTTATTTTCCTGGTACGGCATGTTTGATGACACCGCTGTGTCGAAACATGTCGTGCCAGGAAAATAAATCTGTGGAAGGAAACCAAGTTACTTTTTCATTTGTCAGTTTAAAACAGTTTAGCGCCGATACGTGACTGGAAAGCTTCCTTCGATAGGGGAATTGAACCAAGTGTAGTGCGGTGTGCATGTGGCGGTCCGCTTGCATGCTGCATTTTGGTGACTTGTCACCCCCTGCCAAACACCCTAGAGGTGGCTCGCAGGGTAATATGTAGATGTAGATGTAGTCAAAAGTAAATTAAGGCGCGGAGCTTATACCCATTCACCCGCAGTGACCGGTGTTTTTTTAGGAATTAGACTCATCTGGTTCCAAACTCTTCCCATCCTATTCTGCCATAAGCTCTTTAGAAGGTAGTGTGCACCTCCCTGTGTGCTCTACAAATGCCCCCCTAGGAATAATTGGGATTCCACTCAAAATTCACCTCTGCCGGGATACAAACCCAGACCCTCGAAAGGAGAAGCCAGTCAGCCAAAAAACAAAACAGAGTCTGGTTTCAATGTCAACCCTCAAGCCGAATGGGGACCAATCATGTCAATGTCTAATATGTTGAGAGTTGATTGTAAGAAAGGACTTAGGTCCTAAATTCTCTCGAATAAAAACACAGTTGTTAATACATATTACATTGATCTGCTCCAATGCTAAGCTTAAGGTCGCGTGTTCGAGTCCCGCCTGAGAGGGTTATTACCCATTCAGGGAAAAGTCAGATACCTATGTCGAGAGTTAATTTTCAGAAAGGAATGCAAAGTCCTAGTTTCGCTCGAATGAAGGAGCAATTACTATTTTTATTACATTGATCTACTATAATGCTAACGTTGAGGTCCCGCTTGAATGGGTTTTGTTACCGAACAATGTCTAATATGTCGAGGGTTAATCGTGAGAAAGGGCTGTAAAGTCCTAAATTTGCTCAAATAAAGACGCAGTTATTATTGTATTGATCTACTCCAAAGAAATGGATGTCATTCTAGAGAAAAGCCCCCTACTTCCGCTTATGGGTAACCAATTTTCGCCTGAGGTAAGAAGGCGGGCCGTAAAAAAATATTGACGGAATGAAACAAGCAAAAAAAAAACAATTCGCTTGTTTTGGTCCTCGTTCGCTACCCTCTCCCGCATTCCTCATCTGTTCCCCGAACCGACGCGGAAATCTTCTCTGAAAAATCCTCGAAAAAGAAAATTGCCCCGCGCGGGTCCTTGGAAAAAATCCTCTGGTGTTTGTGCGATGTAGTTGGAAGCAGTCTCATATTGCTATTTTTTTTCTACTCAAATTTGGTGTTAGCGAACGAAAACGCAAAAGGGTCGGAGGAATCACGGCTATTCGTCTCGAGGTCACGGTGAATACCTCCTGCCTCCTTCTGATCTCCCAATATCCTCACACCAACAAAAATCGTTGCGCATTCCAAATCCATAAACATGGTCACAGATTCGATTCTTCACCCATCCAAATGACTTATCGTCGTTGCAGTCGATGCAAATCACATACCTTACTCCTTTTTTCCTTTTCTTTATTTTTGCGTAGGAAAGTTAGGTAGATGACTCCCCGTTGTCCGTATCCGACTTCGTATTTGTCTAACGGTGCAGCGGTCGGCAACCTATATGTGTAAGCGTGCCACTCCTGTTGACCTTTCTTTAGGAAATAAAATAAACGTTTTCAAAATAAGAAGGGCTTAATACACCGTAGTTTTTATTTAATCGTCGGTTTCTTGGCGTGCCATGAACAATCTAATCACGTGCCACCCGGCAGCATGCGTGCCATTGGTTGCCGATCCCTGTTATAGTTAATAAATTTGCTTTCTGTCAGTAGGCTTCGCAGATTGCTACTGAGCAAATGTTCTCCTGCAATGGGTTTTATTAGTATGCTCAAAGCCACATCCTTAATTTTCCCCTCGAAGGTCTCCATCTTCCTTATTTGTTTTTCATAGTATATTGTTTAATTTATAGTGTATGCCATTAATGGAATGTATATTAATAATGCCAACTCATGATTTTTCTGTTTCATTTCTATTGGCGAAGTATTAGCTGCATGGAAAATTGTTGAGGATACCGGGACTAGCCACGGTATAACCTATTACAGAGTCAACCGCAAGTGCTCATGAGTGCGATATTCCACAGAGGATCTCGGTCAAGGAGGATGATTTTTCCTCTGTGGAATATCGCACTAATTAGCTGCATGGACTCAATTCCTTATTTATTAAACTTTCAGCCTTCTATTTATTGTGTTAACGTCTGACTATGGGCATAGTATCCTTTAATGTGGCAAAGGGTTAGCAGGACAAGAGGGCTCAAAGCATCTCTATTTCTTCTTCTTGAAACTGGGTCGTCGCCTGTTTTTAACTGGAAATTAGTCCTGATCTTGGGAGGTGGATTTCCATCTGTCTTTTCATCGTTTTGGTGGTATTCCTATCCGTCTCTTGCCATGGGGGATGTTATCTATTGCAATGCGGGGTGTCTTGTCTTCCGTCATCCTATCGACCCACGTATCCCAGTATCTTCTCGGCTCTCTTGTCCAACTGACGACGTCGTTTATTTTTGTCTGCTGCCTGAACTCGATATTTCTCTTGCTATCCATAAGTGTGTTGCTTGTCAACATTCTTAGCGTCCACGTTTCTGTTATTCTCATTAGTATTTTAGTGTGCGTTGCTTCAGCTTTTGTTGATGCACCGTATGTCGTGATGGATCTGATATACGCGTGATTTGCATGCATTTTAGGATTGCAAATATTTCTATTGATGAAGGATTGGCTGCATGGATTCATATCTTTATTTCGTCAACTTATTAACCTTCTTTCATGGTGTTGACGTCTTACGATGCGTATATTTTCCTTGTGTCAAAGGGTTAGTTGGAAGAGAGAGTTCAAAGAGCCTGTATCTCGCTCCACATAACGAAGTCAATTATCCATCTGTCTCCTTTGGTGAGGAAGAAAAAAGGAACCGACAAATCCGCGACTGTTATCGAAAAAATGCCATTGGGACGATGTCGCCCGTAGAGCGGTGTAGCTAAGCATGCGTGGATTTTTCTAGAGCTTTTTCGGCGCGGGGGGTTTCAGAAATGAGGCCACGGCCAGGAGGCCTAGTGGCGCCGCCGTCCGCCAGGTATGGCGCGTCGCAAAGGTCATCGCATTCGAAGCTCAGCGCGGAAGCTTCCCCCGCGGTATCGCCCTCTGCTTGGCTCCCCTTCAAGAGCGGAGCGCTCATGAGTTGCTCAATGGGATGCTCCCGAAACTCAGTGCCTGGGCGGCTTGTGTCGGTTTGACGCAAATATTTCCCGCCGTGTTTCACTGTTGGACAGGCTTTCCCAGGGGGTTATTTTGTAATCTCACCTTTTTAATGACTCTTTGCGGGAAGGCGGGAGACCCGTTTCGCTCTCTTAAAGATCGGCTCACGATCGGCCAAGGTCCGATGGTGGCTCCATTTCACGTTCCTAACGACAGGTGAGGTGGAACTAATGAACTGGGGAGCCAAATGAAACGGATCAAGAGTCGAAAGATACGGATCAAGAGTCGAAAGAGCGCATGAATCAAATAATTAGACCGGCAGTTCACCACTTGAGAGCCGAAGATGATCACGCCGTCTGGATGGTGGAGTTGAACTACGAAGAATGACGTAATTTTCCACATTTTATGGCGTATTCTCACGTAAGTGAGAAAAAAAATAACCCCCCAGGTGGGGCGATTTATCGCAGTTGGAGAACTTTCAATGCGATCGAATTCTAACAATCTGGGCCTGTCGTAGTTTGGGTGATTTCACGACTAAATCTTCGATTTTTTGGGCGATTGAAAGCATGCTGACTGACATCTTAAAAACAAGAGTGACCGGTGGAGCTATGTTCGTTTGGTGTAAATATTGCTAATATTTAATTGGAGTGGTCTTTATTGAATCATCTTAATAAATCACGCTAGTTTAACGCTGCGCGTTGTGAAATGTGATTTTTTAATTCGCTCAGGAATATGGGAGGGTGAGGCCAAATATTATTATATGAATTCATGGGAGAGTTGGTGCTATTTTACAATTAAATTTTCAAAAATAAAAGTATTGGTGCATTCTTTCCTGCAGTTTTTAACTCAAAACCTGGTGGTGTGCTTAAACTAAGTTGTATGCGATTGATTCAAGGAAGGCGGGGAAGACATGTTCTGCGCTTATGGGCGATTAGAGCAAGCTCCCTGCGCATTGTGGCTTGATTGATTCGGAAAATCTGTTCGGCGCTACCAATTCGGTGGTGAGGGATGGTGTCCGGGTTTTGAGGGGTTCAGACCAGGGCTTAATTTCAACCGGGGCAGTCCGGAGTGCTCATCCAGTACTTCTTGCAATACACACCGTGAGCAGTCATCATACAGGTATTCTTCCGTGAATTGAAGTAAGAATTTCGTACATCTCCACAAATTTATTTAAAACAACGACGCGTTTTGATGTGCAATAACATCATCGTCAGATAATGCGTATCATAGTCCTGTGATAAGCATTACCTGATGCTGATATTATAGCACATCGAAAAGCGTCGTTGTTAATTATAAATCTACGGTGAACCACGTAATTCTCACTTCAATTTCAGTATGAACTTACAAAATTTAACGCCTGAATCCGTGAATTATTATTCCAATAGTGAAGGTGCCCGTTGAATATCAACGGGAAAGGAAAAAATCAGCACTGCGCGTGACTGTGTACTACGTCATTTTTTTCGATGCAATTTACTAAAATATATTACCATTTAATAGCTAAAATAAAATTTAGATTTATCATTTAAAATATTATTATTTACATATCTTATTTAGAGCAAAGAATCATTATACGGAATTAAGTTGTTACATTTTAGCAACATTTTCGGAATTTCGACCGGAATGCAAAATTCGGTTGAAAGAATAAGAATCTTTATTTTATTTCCTTTCTATTGGTACCTTTCCCAATAACAGAACACCCCTACTTCTAATTTGATTTTGCAAATAAAAAAGGCCTGCAGCCAAATGAAAATTCAGCTTCACGTGTATTTCTTATTTGAAAGTTACTGACATATATTATATACACATCGGTGATTATTATAGTAGATGAACCGTCATTCATGAACATTCGGGAAAGCAGTTCTACCCTTATTTCCATTTGCAATTGGTAATTTCCTTTCTACTGCTGTCCAGGAAGTATAAAACGCTCATTCCCCCCCCCGCATCGATTCATTGAACCCCATTAAAGCTCCTAAATGCGTGACCCATCTACCTCTCCTATTCCCCAAGTCACATCTACCTCTACATGATACAGTGCCTAACCACCACAAGGGTGTGCGGCAGGGGGTGATTCCTCACCAGGCATGCGCTAACCGTCAAACTCACTTTAATAATGTTATTCGCTATTATCCTAAATATTAGGTAACGTATGTGAAGGAGATTTTAAATAAAATACAGTGTCTAGCTGTTATTTTACCTAAAGTTTTTACGTATATAGATCATATAAGGCAGTCAAATTTTGTCCAGCAACTTCTAACATGCACTACTATACTTGAGGGGCCAGGTTAAGTGGAATTATTAATGTGCACTCAGAAATAACTCGTAGGAAAGGGTAAGATTGCATCAAAGTCGAATAAGTCCACTACATGATTAAAGGTGACAAGCTCAGTTGAAAAATTTGTTGATAAAATGCGTAGAAAAATGTTTGGTAAAGATTATCGCTTGCAATTGAAGAACTTATCTCTTTTGCAAGACGCGACACTAAGTCTGTACGCGGGTCCTTACTCGTAGTGGCGTATTTTGAGCCGTCCGGGGCGATTTGTCACTTGCTGCCCTTCTTTTGGGAAATTAATAATCCACATCAAACGTACTCAGCCAAAATTTTAAAATTGCTTTTGAGAAAAAATAACTGTGTGTAACAAATTATGATACAAAATTAAATATGCATTATTCTTCTACATTTTGCGTATCAAAAAAGACTATAGTGCAGTAGAAATAGCTGAAAAAACGCCTTGAGGTGGAACTAATTGTAATAAAAATGATTCTTGTGGTAAATCGTAGATAACACGCTCCTAATCAAAATGCTAAAAATATACATCCGTACTGTCGCGCAAAATGCGTTTTTTTGGCCGCCATCTGAAAAAACATCAAAAAATTAAAAAAATCATAAAATATCATTTTTGGTATCAAAATACAGGAAATTTAATGCTGAAAAGGAATATGATATTGGTTTGTTTTAATCAAAGGAAATAAAATAATGGTGGGCAAAAAACTCAAATCTTTTGCAGTTGGTATTGCAAAACATATTTTTAATATTTTTAACAAACATTTTAAAAACCTATTTTTAGCTTTAACCTCGCTAACAATAAAAAAAATATTAATCTCTGACCATCCTTGTGTTCAGTTGATAATGTGCCTAGATTCTTTAATCGGGATTTGTAATTAATTATGATAGTTAACTCTTGGGATAGTCGATATTTTTACTGTTCTTATCATTCATAAAGTGTTTGAAAATAGTTTTTATTGCCAAAAATACCACCCCGGGCAGGCACGTAGCCAGAAATTTTCTTCAGGGGGGGGCTAAGTCTAACTCAGAGCATGAGCGCCCCTTGGCGAAAGGCAGTCGCCGCACGGGGAAAAAATTTCGGGGGGTGGGGGCTGAAGCCCCTAAAGCCCCCCCTGGCTACGTGCCTGACCCCGTGGTGGACCATCCCCTCAGCCTACCTCTAGCTTGTGTAAGATCTGAGTCTTTCCCGGCGAAAGCTTAGTATGAAGAGTTCTCGGGTTTCCAGCCATGTGATGATGTTGAACTGCACCGAGGTTTCAATAACGTAGTCTACCATCGTCTTTAGGGTGTATGTATTTTGCCGGAATGTGCCCCATTATTATACTCTCAATATGGGTCAAGTTTGCTGTGATTGGCCTGCACATTGACTCAGCGATCACTCTTCATACCACCCCTAGCTTGCCCGGAACTTAACTCAGGGACACTAAAAACTCCGAGCGGCACAATTTTTAAAAAAAGTTTTCCACAGGCGATCATTCTGGAAGGAACTATTTCTCACCCCCATCATGTTCCCTTCGTTTCGCTTGATGGAGAGAACAAGAGGGAAAGATCGGGGATGAGATGTCGAGAAGTGGGTGACTGAAATCCTCAACGCAATGCAGTGAGCAACAAGAGTGAAGAAATTGGAAGGGAACGAAAAATCTAGGAGAAGGACTACCACACACCAATCCTAGGATTGATGATGGCCTATGATGATGACTTAGCAAGGCCAGTCGTCGCACTATTTGGGGCAGTGGGCCATAGAGGCTAGGTCAAGCACCAGCTGACGTGGCGTAGGAGAAGGACGCCGACGCTCAATGTGGGCGCCGAAAATGGAAACGGGCATCGAAAAATCACACGCTTTTGATCTACTAGAAAGTGAAACTGGTGAATATGCGGCGGCACACCAAAGTGGGACAGACATTATGAACGTAAAAAAATTAAAAGGCTTCCACTACCCTTTCGCGGAAGGCAAAGCCAAAGGCCAGATTAATCCCTATGAACTAGTGATTAAGAAACTTTATTGAATGCCGCAGAATAAATTTTAAAAAACTACAAATTTACAAATTTTACATTATCTAGAGAACATAAAATGTTTGCTTAAAAGCGGTCACTATTCCTCTCTAAATTAACTCAATGGGGTGAATTCTCTACTGGTTGAGAACCCCTGTTATATACCATGGAAAATAGCTCTGTTTCGAAGCATGGATTGCTCTTTTTCATTAATTTATTCCCAGGTGAAAACCCCTTTTCACTTTATAAATACCTCTTTCGCTTCTGTTTTGCTAATGCAAGGACTCATGCATTCCCGGTTGTTACTAAGACTGATTATTATCCTTCTCCATATTAATTTTCCACTGATAAAGTTTTTTAAGTGACACCAATTGAAAACAAATCTAAGAAGGATACGCTTCTTCCCACATTCTCACGGAGGCTTATTTAAAGCGATCTTATCGACGACTAGCTCCTCATTTGCGGCCTGTTCCCAAGCATTGGATACAATTTAACTAAAATAATTAAACCCCCCAAATTATTCGGTATTCAATGGAAGTAGTATCACAGCCACAAAAATGTTAATAGAGAATGAAAAATGTTTGCAGTTAGGCAGGTTTTCGGGTTTCGTCCGAGTTGTCGTCGTTCTTGGTGGCGACGTTTCACCTACTGTGTCGTAGGCGTCCTCACGCCACGCTAAAGTGGAGAATGCATCGAAAGCGCCGGTATTTATTTGGTTCGGTGGGGGTGTCTTCGCGTCAGTTCTTCACTGATTGGTTCATGGCTCACTTCCGAAAAACGCGGGAAGTGGAAAAAATCCAGATGAACCAGATAAATACCGGCGTTTTTGATGCATTCTCAACGTCAGCCTGGCCTGAGGACGCCTACGGCTCAGTAGGTGAAACGTCGCCACCAAGAACGATGCCAACGCGGACGAAACCCGAAAACCTGCCTAACTGCAAACCTGAACGCCGCGAAAACCTACGTCAGAAATGAAAAATGCTGTCACAGGACTGATATGGTAGAACTTGTACAAGACTAAAGAAGGACTCTTTGCAGTTTTTCGATGTTTTTATTAATTTAATTAATATGTTTTAATTAATTTAATGAAAGCATCGGAACTGGTCACATTAAAAATTTATCACGGTAAGAACTGCAAAGAGGCCTTCTATCATCGTTTAATAGAGAAGCCGATTAATGACTGGCTGGTTAATGGAGAAGCCTTTTCCCCGACAGATAGGAGCAGAGCAACAACTCATTGACCTCGGCAATGCCTCTGATAGGCAAAGGAGAAAAGATGCTTCCCCACATTAGTCGGCACATCTCAAACTCGGGCACATCGGAAGTGAAGACCGAAGCTGAAATCCCATTCTACTTTCTTTATTTCTGATATGCAAGCACTCCCTGCCTCACGCACAAGCTTGCTTGCAGAGCATTGCAAACAAATATAACTACCAGGGAGTTAGGGAACTAGCATTAGACAGGGATGGATGGAGGGCTGGAGTAAACCTATCTTAGGATTGTACGACCAATGATGATGTGGGATTAACAATCCCGATAATTCACCCATTGGTCCCTACCCTTCCTTCCTAACTAAAACAGTTTTCCTTTTCACTTAATCCTTTCCCATACCCTCTTTTATGTACATTTTTAATAGCTAAAAATGTCCCCAACTGTCGGTAGCCTTCACCTACCAACCGAGTTAATACGCTTTAATCCGGGACTATGAACCAGGGCTTAATTTCTATGCTTATAAGTACCGGAGCTCTGAACCAGTGGGAGGGTATGGAATACACCAAGGGTTCCATTGTATATGCTGCTTATGCAAATGGTGATTATGGATTCCTTTGAGTTAGGAATACCCTGAGAATTTTTATATTATATCCCTCGCATTTACGGCGACTTGACGAATTCATTTCCACTGATCGGTTAGTAATTGTGTGTTAATCTTGATTATCTGAGAATAAATTATAAAAGCCAATGCTCCAGTCTATATTAAGATAGCATAATTGTTATGTTTTTTTCTTTATCAGCCCCCTAATTACTCTCTCCAAAAGTCGATATTATTTCTAATATGGATCATCAAAGGTTTTCGAGTTTCAAGGCCGTGCTGAAATTGTAATCATATATTTCTCCTGTGGTTGCACGGATGGAGAACATGGAAAATTCTAGGGCGCAGTGGAGCCGCCACGCCACCCGCTTTCCATGACATTCACCTTGGCTCTCGGAGGTAGAACGCGCTACACGTTCGCGTCTAGTTAGTCCTTGACATTAATCTGAGAGGGCTTGGTAGATAAGACTCGAGCGCGCAGAAACTCAAATTGTACCAGTAGTGACGAAATTTGAATGTGACTACGTTCGCCTCGGCTCCCACAATATGGCCTTGTTGTGTAGACTAGATGACGACTGTTGTCAGTTTCGGAGCCTCGAAAATAGAAAAGTCCACACCGTAAGCAAACATCTGCACCCAACGTTGCTAAAATTTATGAGCGTGACGATTAATCGGTGGATTTTAGGCTAAAGGATTGAGGGACGAAGAGATGACGTGGTTTTGCTGGAGCGATCAGTGAACATATGAATTAGTTACGTTTAGCGAGATTCGACAATGTCAAACGCGAAAAGATCTTCGAAAGCTTTTTGGCAATATAAGATAAATTTCTTCTTCTGTGCTCAATCCTCTTATTAGTCCTTACAGTCTCCCACTCAACTTAATTCCCTGTCATTATTTTCAATTCTACGTAGTTATTACAGTTCTTTCATTACCTGCTGGATATACTTCTAGATCTATCTACATTTCTACGTAGTTAGTACAGTTCTTTCATTACCTGCTGGATATACTTCTAGATCTATCTACATGGACTACAACCTTAGCGTGGTGGAATGGTGGCCTCTTGTCCGCGGAAAAAATAACATTTTATAAATATCGGCCGTGCAGTCTATTTCCTTTATCTTATGCTTTTGATCATGAGTGGAATTAGTTTGAACAATAAAAATTACTCCGTTAAGAACCACCCAATCCAGATAGGTTGAAGAGAAAGAGAAGGACCAATGGTAAAAGGTGGCTGAGGTGGTTGATTAAGGTGGCTGGAGCGGTAATCGTGGGTCATTGAGTACACATTTTAATGATTTTTCAAGCAAATTGGAAAAAGATTCTTGGACCACATTTAATTAAGTGCTCTTTATGCTTTTGAACAGAAGGATATGCGATGACAGAAGGATAAGGAGGAAGTGTCACTGTTGTCTGGAATGGAATTTAGGAGAGAAAGAGAGGCGTAAAATAAGGAAGCGTTTGGTGAGTGATAATCTGGGATTGGAGATATGGAGAAATGGTCCTTGTGTACCGGGTGGGTATTCTGAATTTAATGACGGAAATTAGGTCAGGGCTGTCAATGGTCGAGTTCACAGTGGTGTGTACGAATTTAAAATTAGTTTTAAGGAAGTTATTATTAAGATTATAAACGGAAAGTGAAGACAAGACAGCATCGGTGGATAAGTTGCGGAGATGAGGGACTGTTTTTAACAATATTTGCAATGTGTTTCAGAGGTTAAGGTTTGTTGGGGCTGACATCGACCATATAGGAGAGAATAGGATGGACAAGGAAGGATCCGTTGCCTACTATTTCTATTGAATACATGTCTTCATTTGTTGGAAAACGGCAAGCGATTTTTTTTATGAATTTGAATCTCTTTACTAATGAAATCAACAATTTCACTGCATTTAAGTGCATCGCTGATTCGATGACCAACGGTTACTATGTGTTAGATTAAACGTAATCCTCGCTTGATATGGTTTATTTTTCGTATCAATCGATAGCCGCTGATTTCACAGCCCTTATGCTTGGAGATAGTTAAGCGTTTTTCCGTACGTGGTCCGGCGTCCAATGAGAGTGCGTGAGGATCATTACCACTCTATTAAAAAAAGAGGATCGATGAGACTTCAACAGACACTTGCGAGTGTCCACGTCACGCTCATCCACATGTGTTGACGAGGGAGATGACAAGTGAGCCGTCGCGACGTTCTTGCGAGATAAGGAAGGCGTTTCTCGAGCATTGTGCATTTCCGGGGGGAAATGAAAAGGATCGGTGGATACATTCAGGTGTGTATGCTTTTATGTAAAATATACATGTATACATATCACGGGGTTTCCTCTCGAAGTAGGCAGTGTCAAAAAAGTTAAATTCGCGGTGATAGGCCTGTTAAGCTGACTCTGCTGTACTAATTTCCTCCGTACTGCCCCATGCTTGCATACCTCCTTTACTCCAGTTACACTCATTGCTTCATGCATACCAAGATTTCAAATATTCCTTCTCTTAAGAATATCTTCCACCGCATTTAACCATGGCTTTCTCGGTCTACCCCTTCCTCACCAACTATTTACTCCTCTATCATAAGTCTGCTTCGTTATTTGAGTCTCTTAGATTCTCTCGGCATGTCCAAGCCAACAAACCAAGCTTATTTCATACATGTTCACTACCGGAACAGATCTTCCACCTTTTTTGGATGCCCACATAACCCTGTTGCTAACATTGGGAATATTGTGTTGGTCCGGTTCAACCATCTGCAAAAGGTTCAACCAACGGTAAACATTCATTTGTGCGATTGTAAGTGCCCTATTTTTAGGTACCCTTCCGCTTAAGCTTCAATTTTCTGATCGTATTGTTTTTGGTGTGAATGTAAAAAATGTAGTCACTGCACAATTAATGAGGGAAGCAGTCCAAAGTATAGGGCATCAGATTCAAGTTTTCTTGCAATTTCTTGGCGCCATGGAATCTTTTAGGTGGGTAGGTAAAATTAGGTTAAACGATGCGTCGACGGCAATAGGTCATTTCGCACCTCGCACAACCTATCGTTTTCACTAGAAAATGTAACTCAATATGAATGTATAAATATCTTTACTAAAAATATAAAATCTGGTGCCGAACATCATATACCTACCTTAAATAATTTTTGCAAGGTTATATTGTTTCAAGAAGAAAATTACTTGTCTCAGGGTCGTTTCCTAGAACGTGTTCTAGATCACCTCTGATCCCGAGCGAGACGCGCAGTTCCCGGTATTCGTCACACTCCGTCTGGAAGTGTCTCTAGGGCAGTGGTTCCCAAACTTTTCGAATCGCGGCGTCTTTTTTTAATTAATATTTTTCCACGGCACCCTGCCCTAAGTAAAAGTATGGCTAAGCATTAGTAAGAGATAATAATAATAAAACTCGTGTGCCTGCATTATTGAAAACATTTGTCATTTATTTGTTATTCATTTCATTAACATTATATTAATAATTCATGTGATGGATGAGCCTGAAAATCACTGAAAATTTCTCAAATCGTGAAGTTTTAAAACTTTTTCCTTTTTCTTTGGCGCATTTTGTATTTTATAACTGCGCATTTACGCTTCTTATGGTGCCTAGTTCGATTATTTTTAACAAAAGTTGCTACTTCTTTTTCTGTATGTGACTTCTTTTTCTTTAATAAATTAGACTAATTATTCATGGAGTTTTTTTATACTTCGCGGCGCCCCTGTGAAGACTCCCCGGGGCGCCGCCGTGTCGCACACTTTGGGAATCACTGCTCTAGGGGATAGGAGAGACGCACTTGACGAAACGAGGTGGTGTCTTCTCCTCCGTGAAGAGGTGTAAGTGGGTCAGGGCACAATGCTCTATTCTCAATCGTGCGACGATTTCCTCTCTCCGACAACTCCTGCCGGGTATGGGCCGGCAATGTTTTACATGAACGTCGATTCCCTGTGTCACATTTAGTTTTCTTTCATGGCTGTTGGCTCCCCAATAAGACTCTCTTCCCTCTGTTTTCAGGTATTGTGGACAATTCTTATGATTATTATTATGGTGTGTTAATTTAACTATATTCACGTCGTATTTGAATTGCATGACCAAAGAGGAACAAGGTGAGTCAATGCCTATTTCACACAATCGTTTTTTTTTATCTTAATTACGTTTTATCACTGGTGTTTTTCCCGAAACAGCTTCACCTAACCGTAAGTTCAGAAAATTATTTAGTAAAAGTAATTGAGTTGCAAAGTGAGGTTGAAAAAGTGATTCACAACCTCAATTTATTGCACAGTGCATGATAATTCCTTAAAAAGCAGTTTATACGGTAAAAAGAAAATAAAAGCGGAATCGTTATACAGAACTCATTGCCTATGCTATCACATTCGCATGTATTTCAAATCCCTAGTTTAATACCCTGTACCATATTTTTGGTATTTCACCCATAATGCTAATGGGTGCATTTCTAAAAGTGTCTTTTAGGTAATTGAAACCATACACTGTTTAAACTAACAGTTTATGGTGTAAATAGAACTGCAGAAGTATAAAACCTAGGGCTTAATATATAAAAGACTCGCTAACTCTTTAAAACTTATATATTTTGGAATACGTACGCTAATTCAACTTTACTCGAGTTGTCTCAAAACGCGGAATTTTAAGATTTAATATTTCAAATAGTGCGATTGGATGCAACGAGGAGCTTTAGAACCGGTATCAGTCTTAAAGATAAATTTCATAGTTGTAAGTGATAATAAGGGCAAGAACGGAGTTAAGAGGGTCACTGTTTTCTGATTACATCTGCACTTTTGGCATATGGCCTATCAGTACTGTTGAATGTTTAAGTAAAACATGCCGTGTCGCAGCACATACACAACGGCTCGGGGGATTAACGGTTGTGCTCATCTTAGCCCCAGTGAACAAGGAGAGGACCGTAAGGAATCAAGGAAAAAATGGTGAGGACCGTAAGAAACCATAACTGGTGAACTTTTAACTCATTTTTGCGGCAACCCTTAAGCTATCCACGGTAGCACTGATCAAGATGGTAGGTCACATATATATATACGGATGTATGTGATAGATTGCATGGGAAAATTACATCAAAATACATACTTATATAAAGACATATATACATGCAAAGCATATCATCAAATACAAGCATACATACATAATAATCCATTATTCCAGCCAGACCCTCCAGGAACCATGCTCTGAAATACGAAAGCCCAAGGAGGAATGCAAATCTTAACTTCCCTCTCAGTACTTCCCTCCTAGTTTCCAAATTGTTCAAAGCACCTTGACCGCTGATGATACTATCCACCTCCTTTTACTCTGCGTGGAGATTACAAGACTCATCGGTTTGTGAATATCGCACGACAGAGGATGATCCCGGGCCACTGTCATAAAACTACCAGCCGCAGTGCTCCACCACTCCGAGATAACATTGTCTCATCTTTGAGGAAATGCCTGTGATTGGATATCCAAGCAATGAATGGGAGCTCAGTACACGAATTTCGAAATAGCTTGGGAAGGAGGAATGAGAGTCGCAGACGCATACTTTTTATATTTTTTACAATTAACTTGCTGGCACTGATTGATGTGTATTGAAGCGTGAGATCCCAGAATGAGTGCTCTCTTTATCGGTAATGCCTTCTGTTTTTGTGTACACTTGGTGTTTGCTTATACGTGGGTACGTGTAGCCGTGTTATCTGATATCGATGGCAGCCGATCTGAGTTGACTAGCTTGTTGTAACTTGCGTTTCAAATGAAGATCGCATGTACGCGTTGGGCTCGTGGTACGGATATCCTACCTTGTGACTACACTAAGTTTATGTCAACAGTTATTCCTCGTTCAATTATATCAAAATTTTAGATATGCCTGTTCCTGATTTTTCTAACGGTGCTGTAAAATATTCATGATTATTATAAACGTTACTAAATCTCATACTCTCCATAAACTCACATTATGTAGTAGAACTACTTCTGCTAAATATTGAACTTCGCAGTCGTTTCTTGCTACGATTTTTCAATATTCAAGGAACCATACAAATAATTTGGGCTTCGCATTTCTGTATTGTCTCTACCCACTGTTCAGATTTTTATTTGAATGCAACACCAAATGACGTAAATTCAGTGTTTATGTAATTCTTTATTCAAATGATATTCATGTTATCTTGCTGAAAAATGGTTTATTATCATGACGTGGTGTGATTTATATCTTTTCCGGCGGAGAATCGATGTTGAGATTTTATATCGCTCCTAGTTTAACTCTATTTTCTTTAAAATTTGGTAGAATTTTTAAATATTTATTTTTACCCTCCATTATATTAAATAATTATTTTGGTATATCATATTTTTGTATACCTACTCTGCTAGCTTCAATTTTTAAAATCATTTTTCTCTCCATCATGTATTTCGGGCTCATGATATTCGTTTTATTAATCTCCTATATGTATAGGCGTGCTAAGCAATTATCTTTGTCACTAAATTTATGTACTCTTTTTAGTAAATATTCTTTCTCACTCTCATTCTCACCTTGAATCTTTTATCCACTATTACTTTTATTTACTGGAAATGCTGAAAATTTACAGTGTCCTCAACTTTTCCATGCCTCCAAATTTTTCTAAGTCTTCAATTACGCCCGACCGTCATGTCACTCCTATTCATTAAGGAACAATACTAATTTTTAAATACTTATTTTCGATATTTCCTTGTATATGGCATATTTATTTCAATTGAAAAATTCTTCGGTTCTCGTTTAATCGGAAATTCAGGCAAGTTCCATTTTGTTTTATCCAAATCCCAAGCTGATATTCAAAAGAGTGTTGAACACTTTCTTGATTATTCATTTTCTTAAATTATCTCTATTAAATTGTCAGTCTTCTCATTCTTTTCTCCTATATTCATACTTAAATATAATTTCAAATTTTTCTCTGCATCCAAGATATTATGACTACAGTATCTATATTTCATATTTTTCTTTTCATGCATACCTTAATTACAATCACTGAGGATGGTTGAAATCATTCAATTGGTCTCAGCTGCTGTACTACCGACGCATTACTGAACCGTACAAATACACGGTATTTCTCATAAATCTCATAATTACGTTGAATCGGAGAAAAATAACTTTGGACCGATTTAAGTGATCTATTCACTGACTAGGTGCATAAAAGCCAAGTGATGAATGGAAGCGTAATAGAAGAAAAACGACAGCGTAATATGATAGTTACTGTTTGGGAAGTTAGAGGGTGGCGGACTGATTAGTTAATCGGTGCGAATGAATTTCAAAGTAATATTTATTGAATACGGTACGGGTGCTATTTATTTACTTCTTGGATTTTGAGCTGGCTTTAGTAATAAGTGGAAAAGGACTTAGTTGTTTAAAGTGTTTAAAAACTTTGAAGTACGAGTGATTGCCGAATTTTCCAAAACTGAGTTAGAATAAGGAATCTTTGCTGAAATGTTTTGTAGAACTTGTTTCATTTTTTTTAATTCTCTCAACCGGCATTACATCCAGAGTGGATTTTGGTCACTCCTTGGTTGCAATTTTCGCTTTCTACCGCTCGTGGCGTTAGCATCAGTATCTCAGTGAAGGCGGGAATGCGACTAGACGGGACGGAAATTATGGCATTCGGGAAAGTTGGGCCGGATTCCAATTCAGGTATCACCCCAAGTATATACAATGAACTACATTCAGTACGATCCTGACCCATACATGGGAAGTGGAATGGACAACTAGCGCTTGTACGTAGATGTGGTCGAATAATAGGTCCAACAAATAAGTGACGGCAGCCGTCACCTTGGCATATCCCTTGAAAACGCTAAGAAATCAAAGTTTATTAGCCAAAGGAAAATTTTTAGGTCACGCAGGAGCATAATGATAATTCTTAAACTTAATAATGGCAGAAAATTAACATATGCATTCAAATTTTTCCCCACGATCTCTCACGAAGTTCGCGACCCTTTCCAAAGCGACGCCATGATGAATTAGTACGACTGGTACGGCCGGCTAATTAGCCTTTTCTCTCATTAACCCGTCCCTGTACTTTCGTGGTTGTGAAGTTGGTTCAAAGGGTGAAAGTTTGACGTCGTATTCTGAATTTGGGGAAAATTAAGTATGGCTAGTACGCATTAACTTGGATTGAAATACAACTTAGGAAGGTCTGCAAGACTCCTTATACATGGCCTTGGTGGAAGTGATGTAGTCATGAAGTATAGTTCTCTGTACTTCATGGATGCCGTGGAGTCTACTACGATGGCCGGAGACCTTTTTTCCATACTCATAAAAATTTCACTCCCAGATTGTCCATATTTTTAAATTTACAATGAACCTTCTAGAAGTAATATTTGTCGGAATTTTTTGGGGATCACTTACATTTTGAATACCTATATAGAATACCTTTTTTTGTTCTTGGTTTCTCTTCATCCAGGTCATTCACCTCCGCAATTTTCACTGTGTAAACTTTTTCTGTTTTCCAGATCCTCTTCCCTCACCCCTCATTTTATTCAGATCCTGATTATCTTCTTTCACCTGTGGAACCTTTGTTTTTCTATTCTCCCGGAAGGAGATCTATCTCGTTTACTTTCCTTTCTATTATTTTATTATAAAATGTGGGAAGAAACAGTAACTTCGCTACCGTTTAGTACTCCGTTTGCAAAAACTGTCAACGGTTGCCGCTGATATACCCGTCATTCGTAACACACTACCGGGAGGACGATGAAGCATCACCATCCGATTCCGTCGCGTCAGGTAACGTCGACGGAATGACGATAGCGTGAGCGAGGCATCGTTTCTCACACGATTCAACGAATTCGCCCGAAAAAGAAAGAAATCTCGTATTTATAATGAGCTCAAAAATATCATCAACGCACCGCATTTATTTTCGACATATCATACCCAAATGCCGTTCTCCCAGGGAAATGCGTGGTACGGGTGTACGCTCCGGAGACACATTATTAAAATAAGGAAGAAGTTCTGGCGCATCATCTTTTTAGAATAACAAAAAAAAGCATTCGATTACTGAGGCATTTACAGCGTACGATGTGAGAAATCTAGTCCAGTTAAAGACTCAAGTATGTGAACTAAGCCAATTAATGAGAGGCTCAGTCTATTAAAACCAAGTTTTTGCGTCATTAACATTACCATATTTACCTACCTACTTCATGCTGAAAAACAATCAGGGTTCTAAATAGCGGATATCGGTTTCGCACCGATTTGGCTTCGGCGTATCGGGTACGGGATATCAGGCGATAGATTCCCACGGGTTGCGACGGATATGGAGAAGAGCAGAAGTAATTCGCGGCGTCACGACTGATGAGAAGTGGGAAGAAATCCCCTCTTATTGTTTCATTCCGCGAGATATTGTGCTGAATGGTCGATTCAGTAGCAATAAATGAATGAAAAATCCCCTCTTAGAATAAAATAAGCTCACTGGTAACTTTGTGGAATAGAAATCCTCTTAGAATAACTCGGGAATGTCCGACCGATATATGGCGGCCCGATGTATCAGTTTCACAACCGATATATTGGGCTATATGCTCCAAATAGATAAATTAAACCGCAACGCATAGTCGGTTGCGGTTCTCAAGTGGTACCGGTATACCGGCTAAGACAGTCAATATTCATAAACTTGATTAAAATACTCTAAAATTTATAATATAATTAGAATCTGGTTTATATTACGACTAGGAAAAAATCTCTCTCGCCCTGCCTCAAACCGTAATACGCCTCTGTGACTAGGGGTCATTCGAAGAAGGTTTTCGCAAGGTCCAGTGTGGCATTTGACATTTTGGAGAAGGTGGTTTCCGTGAACATTTTAAGTACACTCTTTTTTCCTCAGTCGACTTTCTCCCCATTCAGTGTTTTCTTTTTGGAATGCGCACCGCGCAACACAATGGAAAATTCCGTGTTCCCAAAAAAAATCCCTTATCGAATTATTTTTGTCTTTTTGACCCCGTGTGTTGTTCCCTCTCATTGAACCTCCCGCTGCGGTACGTGATTAATGACGTTAGTAAACGCCCTCCAGCCAACATGGGGTCGTATTTCAATGCAGAGAGGGCTACCCAACTTGGTGGATGGAATCAGGTGGAAATCGGCGAAGCATCTTTAATTTACGCTGGGATTTTGTTTGTAGGTCATGCACGTGGGGTTTTCTTGGGCTGCAGCGGAGCGCTGTACCGGTATTTTATTCGGCCCGGTCCACCCACGACAATGTGGTAATATTTGCAGCCCAGTTACCTCACCTGTAAGTGACACTGGGAATGGACGGATAAAATATAATTCTCCTCTAAATTTCGAGCACCGTGCCGAAAACTCGAACCATCACTCATTCATTCAAGTTTTCTACCAGCTGATTGGTAGGTTCTTGGGCAGTACCCATTCTGTATCCCAACCTCAAAGACATTGTCTCGTTTTCCCTCCTAAGGATTGCCCGCTATTAGATCCCTCTTCAATTCTTCATATCTTCTACCTCCTCTTATTTCGTCCAGAATTCCTATCCTCTTCCTTCCTCTTCCACGCTTCCCCAGTGTTCTCCCCTCTATCACTCTCTGAAAACCTCCTCCATCCATCTCTTCTGCCTTCTCCGAACCTCTGCCACAAGCTTCCTCTCCTCTCCAACCATATCCAATACCTCCTCATTCGTCTTTCTCGCCATCCAGCTAACCTTCTCCATCCTCCTCCAAACCCAAATCTCAAACGCCTCAAGTCTACGCACATCCTCCCTTCACAATGACCAATTTTCCGACCCACATAGTGCCACGCTCCATATTAAAGTTTTCACGAGCCCCTTCTTTACGTCTATTCTCAGACCCTCCCCTCATCGATTCCCTTCTCCTCGAAAATGCTTCTTTAGCTAGCGCAATTCTGCATCTGATGTCCTTACCACTAAACCCATTCTCTTCCAAAATACTACCCAGATACGTAAACTGCTCGACCCGCTCTATCTTCTGCCCTCCCACCCTTATATTCAGCCCCGCCTTCTTACTTCTAGAAAATCTCATTACTTTCATTTTATTGTGATTGATCTTCATCCCATACTTATGGTTTTCTTACGGTCTCTGTTTGGCCCGTTCCATTCACGACCATTGAGATAAAGAAGTCCTTAGCGCTGGTCTGTGACATAATGAGGGCTAGGCAGGCAGCCTAAAGTGTTTCGACTCGATAGAGTTTTCTGCTTGGCAGCTTTTGAAAGAGTATTTATTCATTCATTCGTTAAGGGTAATCTACCGGTGAAAAGTAGGTTTTCAGAAAAGGAAAGTAGGAGGTCAGAAAAGATCCTCGAAATATTTTCATACACATGGCCCTATGTACCTCTTGTATTTCTTTCTTCACCTCCACGTACGTCTTACCCTTCTTCATCCCGTCCATTAACCTATTCTCTTCCTTCCCCTTCGGCGCTTGCCCAGCATCCTTTCCTCTACCACGGCCCTCCCTTCGCCCCTCATTGCCTCTTCCAGCCACTTACCCTGCCTCCCCCTAATTTCATCTAAAAGTTTCCTCTTCTCACTCATCATACCAAGCACGTAATCGTTTTCTCTCTTTCCGTTCACCGCACCTTCTCCATCCTCCTCAACACCCAATTCTAGAACGCCTGCAGCCTATTCTCGTCCTCCTTTAGAGTCCACGTTTCTGCTCCATACAACGCTGCACTCGACATCAAGCTATAGCTCTCGCAAAAGTTCCTGGCGTTGCGCACTGGAAGATGTCGGGATCTGGGCTACGGAACTTACAAAATTCTGCGAAACGAGGAGGAAGGTTGTTTAGTGAGGAGGGACAGTCAGATAAAATTTTTAATTGCTGCCAAAGCAAAGCCCTTCGAGAAGTGGTATGGCTCACTCTTACCTGCCGTCCCATTTCGACTCGTGTCAGAGAGAGACCTCAAGATAAGGTTCCTGGTAATATCATAACAAAGGATGAATTTAACCACTCGCCTGTTAGTCTTGCGTGCTTGTGCCTTATTATTTTTTCGCGAAGTAGTTTGGTACCACTTCCTCACCCTCTCTCTCTCATTGCCTACCTCTCATCCCTTCCGTCCTTTACTTAACCCCCTTCATTAATACATCTCCTTCTTGCAGCGAAGGTCTACGCCAGGAACTTTTGCGGGAGCTATTCTAAGGATTTTACTAGAATAAATGGATACAACTTATGAAACTACGACGCTAGCAAAAGAATAGACATTCTTAAACAGTGACTGTTTCCGTAACAATCGTTTTTGCCAGTGTTGTCTGTTGCGTAGAAAATTTAGGCACGTATTGAAAACGTCATGTTCTAATGATTTAGAGGATAAAATCACAGGTCAAAATACCTCGGAAGTAAAAAGAGCATCCATCAAACTGCACAACGAGGAAACAATATTTTTATAAATTTAAACAATCAGGAGCCTAAACAAATATTTCCACATTGGGATATTGAAGGATAAATTTGACTCGAAATCACTCATATGCCTATCCTGAGCTTCCATGATAATTTCTTTCGTGTTTTTCGGGATTCTGATCTCATTTAACTACATCAATGTCTTTCTTTTACTTACATTCTGACAATATGTAAGAGTTTCTCACGGAAAAATGCGGTAGGGTATACTCTCTTCAGCTTATTTCAAAGTTTTACCAAAATTACCCTGAATTGTGAAACTTAAACCGCAATGCCGAACTTGAAGACAGTTGAAAAATATCCCGAAAAACTTCTTGGATTAAATTAAATCAAAAAGATAACTTTTCTTACCTCAAGCTTACTAAAGTCTGAAAAAAAATGTTTCATAAGTTCACTCCATCGGTAACCTGGTTTACGTAACGGGCAGATGCCGGAGACTCTTTGATTTTGAAGCATTCCGTCCATGCTCACTGTCACTCTAGGATATCATTCTAGTGTGATATTTTGTTAACTTTTCTGGGGTGTAAAGCGTCATCGTGCATTGTCGGCCCTTAAAAAAATTCAGTATGGCCATGCAAAAACTTGAATGTATTGATGAGAATTGCCGCTTTCTGTAAAAAATAATTTGAATCGAATCTGGTTTAATATCGTTCTGAAATGATTAAATAAAAATTTTACAATTGAAAAATAATTAACTAAAAAATAAATAACGTGGAGCATACAAGTCAATACAGACCTTTAGGAGATGAACATGATTAAGGAAGAAATAGGAATCCAAAATATATTCAGGAAATTCATAATTTTCAGGGTTCTTTGGAGAATATAAAAGAGGCGGGATAAGGAAAGAAGAAGGGAAAGAGCAGCAGAGAGAAAGTATGAAAATACTGAAGGAATAGAAAGGATAAAGAACGAGAATCATGGCAACACAATTTTACTTGGTCCGTATATGTCCAGAATCGAAGAGTTAATAAAACTACTATTATAATTTTCCTTAAATATTGGAGCAGATTAAAATTATTTCTACCATATTATCGATATTTAATTTATTATTTATTTAGGTAATTTAACGGTTAAGGTAGATCCAAATGTAAGAGAGTGAAAAATTCTCTAAGAGTTTTACGTGTGCAGAGCTCTATCTATGATATTTCTTTCTTCATCTCAGCGTACGTTCTACCCTTCTTCATCCTGTCCATAAAACCAGAGTCGCCCCAAAGTCCAGAAAAAAAGAGTCCAGAGTCGCCCCAATAGTTCGTAAACCCAAACTGTTCATTACCCAAATAGTAATTTGACATGTGCTCTCCAGTCTCTTATCAATCATTCTGGGAACAAAAATTTTCGCGTCTCAAATCAAGGTAACTATTCTTTACTTCATTCATTCGCTTTCTGTCCCTTTGTTCATCTTTGGGGTGGGTATCAGCACTGTTTTAACTATCCGCTAAGGCGTATTTCATGGTGTCGTAAGACATCAGCTATGAAGAAGTCCTCTGGCCATTTGGGACGCCGAAGTGTTTTAGGTAGTATTACGATACCTTACGGTTGAAGTGCCACTTGGTTTCCTTTCCTGAATCTCACATGATTTAAGTTGCCCTACCACCCTCTTGAACTTTCTCTTGCCTCACCTTCGAGGAATCCAGGGGCTCATCACGGGTGCCAACAACCCTTAAACCGAGCAAAGAAAACGAGTTGTCCACGTGGAGCAAAAGAGAGAAGGAAGATGCGTGCCTTGGAGGAGGAGTGAAAGGAAAATTCGTTGGAATGGATGTTCTTGTCCTGATTCACTGAATCTCCTCTGGCTAGAAATTTTCGCTTGATTCACGAAAATCTATTGTGTCCCTTGAAGAACAGTCCGAAGTAAATTGAGTCTTTTATCCGTCCGTCTGTACCTTAAAATGAAACGAGGAAATTGGTTTCTAAATGAATTCCACCCTCATGTCCAAAATAGGGGTGAAAACGGTGAAGATGTTCCATGTTGGGCGGAACGGGTTCCAATTAAGCATCGCTTTGCTGTCCCGAATCTTGGCAACAACATTCCGCGTCTCATACCTCGTCGAGTAACTGGCTTTCTGACCCGAAGCGGTTCTGGTCAATAGTCATGTAATGAGATAGTTTGGTAAATTTCTTCACTAGTCTGATGCACTTATCCAGATTTTTCTCTACCTCTCGGTGTCTTTTGTTTCTTTGCAATTCACTTATCAAGTGTGTTTAGGGAGACCGGGGCTAGTCGTGGCAATTTTTACTTAAAAAAACAGTATATGTTTTGTAAAAATTTAGAATTTAAACGCAATTTTCCAATACAGACGTTGTCAATAGCCATTTTCAGCGTATCTCTTCAAACTTATTATATGAAGTCACAGAATGAGAGTTAACTTTATAATGCATTATATACTTCACAGGTAAAAAGATTTTTGAAAGGTTTTTGTTACAATTTGTGCCGATTTTGACGCAGAATGATGCCTACCTAATGTAAGTAAAAGAGAGACCTATGCTTAGTTTCAAAATATGATAATCTTGAATTTCTCATTTATTTAACAGATATTCAAATATTGTCTTACTTCAATTTTCTACGTATCCCCTAAGGGCACCCCTCTAGTATAATGTTTTGACTCACGAGTGCCTTCGTGATTACCAAAACTTTTTTAGCTCCTGAGATTTGTGAATTAATAAAATAAATATAAAATATAATTATAATATATAAATGTATTTATTTTAATTATAAAATAAATAATTAAATTGAAAATAAATAATTTATCAATGAATTTATAATGTAAAATTGCATATAAAGTCGCTATTCACCTTTTAGCCGTAACCGTACTTACAACTGCGCTTTTAACTCAAATCACCTGTTTCATTTTGCTTCCTGCACCATTTTTTTGCTTTATTGGTGAATCTTGCAAATGTAATAATTCATCATCAAAAAACAATTTTTGATATATTAAATTATGAAACAGTTAATAAGGCTTCTTCGTTTTCAGGAAACTTAAATTTTATCTGGAAAATAAATATTTAGTTAGGAAATGCAAATCGAGCATGTATAAAACATGTGTCAGAGTGCTATGACATACGGTGCAGAAATGACAGTTGAAATAACGCACGCTAAAGATTCTTGAGAGCAATAGTTTTGCAAACGATAAGAATGAACGTGAACGTGAATCCCGTGAACGATATGGGTCGCCGAAGTATTTTAGTATTACCTTACGGTTGAAGTGCCACATGCTTTCGTTTCCTGAATCTCACACGATTTATGTTGCTCTTCCACCCTCTTGAACTTTCTCTTGCCTCACCTTCGAGGAATTCAGGGGCTCATCACGGGTGCCAACAACCCTTAAACCGAACAAAGAAAACGAGTTGTCCACGTGGAGCAAAAGAGAGAGGAAGACTCGTGCCTTAGAGGAGGGGTGAAAAAATAATTCGGTGGAATGGATTTTCTTGTCCTGATTCACTGACTGCCTTCTGGATGGAAATTTTCGTTTGCTTTACGAAGAGCCATTGTGTCGCTCGAAGGACAGTCTGAAGTAAATGGAGTCTTATACCTCCCTCCGTAATCTGTACCTTAAAATGAAATGAGGAAATTTGCTGCTAAATGAATTCCACCCTCATGTCCAAAATAGGGGTGAAAACGGTGAATATTTTCCATGTTGAGTGGGACGGGTTCCGATAATGCTTCGATTGGCTGTCCCGAATATTGTTAACGACATTCCGCGTCTCATACCTCGTCGAGTAACTAGCTTTCTGACCCGAAGCGGTTCGGGTGAATAGTCATTGAATGAGACAGTGTGCTAAATATCTTCACCAGTCTGATGCACTTATCCAGATTTTTCTCTCTCTCTCTCTCTCTCTCGGTGTCTTTCTTCACAATTCACTATCCAAGGGTGCTAAGGGAGACCGGGGCTATTCGTGAATATTTTTACTTAAAAATGAGTATATTGTATAAATATAGAATTGAATCACATATTTCCAATGCAGGCGTTGTTAATAGCAATTTTAAGCGAATTGTTTCAAACTTAATAAATGATTTCAACGGCTGAGAGCCAATTTTATAATGCATTGTATACTTCACAGGGGATAGTTTTTTTTGAGAGGTTTTGGATACAATTTGTGCGAATTTTGACGACGAATGATGCTTCAATGTAAGTAAAAGGAAGACCTATGTATAGTTCCAAAATTTGATATGTTTGAGTTTTACATTTAAATGTAACAGATATTCAAGATTTTGTACATTAGTATGAATAAGTAGCAAAATGATAACTGAGTAATGTCATGATAGAAAGGGGTAGATTATGAAAATCACTGGTAAATGTGGTGGAAGATACTCTTAAGAGGAGAAATATTTGGAGTCTTAAGAACTGGAGGGCGTATATGACGTAACGTATGATTGTGTAACTCAAGCAAAAGAGGTGTGCAAAGATAGGGAAATATGGAGGAAATTATTAATGGAGACCCCGTTTTCTATTCCTAACAGCAATAGCTATTCTCTTTCACTGTGCCTTCCACTGTGATTCACAGAAGTTGTACAGTGTATTCTTAGTTACTCGACTCTCATCCATTCTCTCAACATGGCCAAACCAATGAAGCACAATCCTTTCATAGTTATCCATTACTGGAGCATCCAACCCACATTCTTTTATGATCCACTCATTTCTAACTCTATCCATCTTACCTTTGCTGCAAACACTTCTCAGGTTCCCATTCCCACTGGATTTTGCATACTCTAATGCTTATCCGGACATACCCAGGTTTCCCTTGGATATGTTAAAGTCGGGAGGAGAACACATTCGAGGGCCTGAGAGTCAAAGTAAATCAAGTAGCAAACATCGTCCAGTGTCACTTGTATCACTTTACTCCGGTAATAAGTGACAAAAAGTAAATAGGCTTAAGTGTTCGGTGGCTAGATCGTAGCATCATACGGTCGAACACGTGTATTACTTTTCCTGTAGCTACCTGACGGTACTAACTTAGAACATATGCACTTATATCAATTTTCGTGTTTTGGTTACTTATATCAATTTTCGTGTTTTGGTTACTTGTATTACTTAGACTCTCAGGCCCTCATTTGTATACGTGATATTCGTTTCCAAGTACAAGCACTCACTCATTCCTTGATACTCTCCACAGACTACCTTAGACTTTCCTGCCGGCATTTTTAGGTCTCCTATTATCCTCATCTATCCTTCCAACTTTCGTAAACACTTTACCAAGGTGTACAAAATCGTCCGCTTGTAAATTTATTTCGTGTGTTACCCTCAAATCCTCAATACACAATCATTCTTTACATTCTCTCGGTCAAAAACTACTTTTATGGACTTGGACATGAAGCAAATCATGAGGGATATGAAAATTAGGAATAATGAAGGAATAAAGCGGTAAAATATGAAAATGGAGTGGGTACCTGAAGAAAATTAATCTCTAGATCAAGGCGAATGATTTTTCCTCTGTGGAATATCGAACTGAAGATAATTATTTCTAATTATCAAATACGACAGAGAATCCAGTGAGTAATGTTGTACATTCATACAGAAAATTCACTCCTGCCGCACTCCCTTGAGGTGGCTTGCATAGCACCAAGGAGGTTAAAATGACATTTCTTTTCTAACCACCTTGCATAGCACCAAACAGACGTAGATATGGCGTCGGGCGCTCTCTCTGGAAAAAATTCTCACCAATTTATTTTCTCACTGATGGTGGTTGAAACGATGTTTGTCCGTGCATATGTTTCGTGATACTTTGCGGACGTGTCGTTGTTAGTGATTTCTACACACGAAAGTGAAAAAAACTGCACCTCACACATTTGTTTTCTTAGCTATCTATCTTAGCTAGCTTTCAACAAATCAATGCTATTAGCCTTATGGTACAAGAGATATACTTCGTATTAATTCGATTACATGTGCAAAGATTTGACAAATATATTTAATCTGTCAATTTTCCTCTTAAACGTATACTCTGCTTCCTTGGGGTATTATCATACATTTTTGCAATAAATTGAGGTTTTTAGAATTTTTTAACCTCTATTTGTTAATCAAATACTCAAGATATTATTTTCATGACAGCGTGTATGATAAGTTCCACCGCATAAATAAGTGTACTTAGATGAATTGCGATCCTAGAATGTTTTTGACTTAACTTGGAAAATTATTAAAATGTGCACTCTAAATGACCCACGATTACCAATCCAGCCACCTCAATGAAGTGTAGGAGAGAAGAGAAGTCGTAGTTCACAATGTGTGGAATGTGACGGAAGTGTTGTCCCCTCGGAAGGCACAAAGCCATTGGTCGGGCAAAGGTGGGACGAACAAGTCTTCCCCATTGGACGAGGAGGACTTTGAAAAGACTCGTGAAAGCTTGAGATTGGACGAGGTGGAGGATGTGGGCGCTTACTTCAGATTGGCTAATGCGAAAGGAAACCTTTTCCCCCACGGATGCGAGTGACTGATCAAATTGGCACTCAGCAATTTTTTTCTGCTAAGGCATTTCGAAAGGGTGATGTGTGTGGATAAAGGCATCTCTATGAGGAAGACAATGATCACAGAGCACTCATTGCCAGAAGTTAATTGGAATCACTACAAATAAAACTTCCGCGATTGGTCTTTACATACTTACACATCCCAAATCCTCTTTATTTCTTAGTATTAATTGCCACGTGATCTTGAAATTCACCATGATTGGTATGCATGTTTGCGAGACACATCGGAATTGTCGGAAGTATAAAGAGCGAGGGAGAAGAGAAAAACCATTGTTTTGTCTCCTCAGCATCATTCACGTATTCACGAAGCCGAAGATTTTTTTCTGCAGCTCTCCCTCTAGCCAACCGCTTCATTGCTGCAGAAAACTACATAATTACCTTAATATGCCTGCCAGTCTGTTACGCTGACAGGGGCACTGCGATCTAGAATTCAATATCATTAAAAGTTAATTCCATTTTTAGATTTTTATTATACGAATATACTTGTTATTTGAATCGTAGATCCCGCCTCAAAAATCTGCGTTAGAACTTATCTATATTTTAGATACAAATGGTGAAAATTCACACGTGGTGAAAAAAATATCCAGTAAGGTGTCACAGACCTGACAAGCTAAAATATAAGCACACACAAAAAAAAACTCACACGTCCGTTTTTGGTATTTTCGGTTGGCATAACCGCCATTTTCTGAACTAGAGAGAGTAATAGTTCTCTCTAAATCATAATGAATGTAGATGAGTACTTAAATTGATTCTTTTATTTTTTAATATTTAGATTTTATAAGACTTCCAAACTTCTGATCTATCCGGATATTGGTAGGACTTAATTCAACCACATCATGCCTGATACTTCCCTTTTTGTCCGTTTATCATGGAGCATGGATGCTATTGACGTGATGAATGTCAATTTGATGGCCATCGTATTTGAGAAGTAGTATATTTCAGGAAGAAGTGAATAAGTATTTCTTTTAATAATAAAAATAAAAATCTAAAATAAGAATTCCCTTGTTATGTCTATCTGGCTGTGTCTCTGTCTATATATCTGTCTTACGCTGCAATTCAATAACTGATCATAAACCAGTGTCGCGGAGGTGGACGTCATTTTTAACTGGTTATAACTAGCATTTTCGTATTGACTTCCTTCGTAATTAGTATGATGTGTTCCATTATTGGTTCTCCTCTGCATTCCTTCTTATTTAGTTCTCCTTTCATTATAGTTTTCAAATGGCAATTGTGACGCAAAATATTAAAAAATGAACAAGTTACAACCAAGGATTGTGTCCAATTTATATTCTAAGCTCCAAGGGAAATTTATAAATAAAAATCTAAAGAGAAAAATTCCTAAATATTACCGTAGGAAACATTCATGGCATCAGATTGATTGTTATTTTTTGGGAGGTTACCAAGAATTGAGGTCACTAATGGTAAATGGGTAGGATGAGAAGGGTAGGATTATTTGGTAATGGAGGAAGGGTGGACAGAAACCCGGTTCCGGCATTATCATTTCTCTGCACGAAGTGCCAAAGGGGTCCACGAATTAACGACCGATATCAGCGAAGGGAAGAGATTACTACACCTGAAGTGCTCTTTGCGTAGCACTCAAGTAAGGATCGGGATTCCGCTGATAATTCGCTGACCATTCGACAATCCGCTTGAATTCCTCCGACCATTACCGTAATTCGAACCCGGACCCTGAGGCTAACAACTTGGCCTACTGAATTCCGAGGAAATAATGTCTCCACCGTTCAAGTGCCTGTATGTCTGTCGAATGGATAGTTTAGAAGTCCTATATCTTTGAGCTCGGTCTATTTGCCGAAGGCCCTGATTTTGAGCAGCACTGTTTTCCAATTTAAGGTACCAATTTTGGTAAGGAGCGAGATTTTTCTCTTGGCAAAATAAAGACCGTATTCGAATGTTATTAAAAATCTTAGCCTGTTTTAAGAAACCTGCTGGAAGTAAGATTGAGTTATAATAATAATGACCCGAAAACTTGGTGTCATGCGATTGACTTTCTTTGTCATACACCAACTTGCATTCGTTAAGAGTCTAGAAAAATGGGTAGTTTTTCGGCTCTGAACTTCATAATGCTAAACAGAAGCTGTATTTAAAAATTGCTTATTCTCAGTCAATGGAGAAATTAATAAGCTTTAACTTGATGTGAAAGTGAATAAAATGGCTTTTCCCGTTTTCGAGATATTACGCTTCAACTCGGGTGACAGTAATTTGAAACGGATAGTAAATATACATAACCGTGATATTCACGAGGCTTATTTATTTCAAGTCGTACGCTTAAAATTTCTTCGAAATTGAAGTTTTTTTGTGGTTTTATATAAATTATTGCGTTAAGTAATTAATTTATTTAAAAAAATACGTAAACATATAAACTACTCACCCTATAGTTTCTGTGTGTCAGAACTTGTTCATTTTTTAAACAGTGACTCTCTGGAGCGTACTGACGTACCATATTCCATGGAAATGACTTCTATTTCTAGAAATTTCTAGCATAAAACGTTAAGGGAATGTATTACGGCTAGTGGTAAGGATTTTCAAAGTTTCCCTGTGTTGAAACTGTAGTTATTTTTAGATGTACATTAATTTAAATACATATGTAAATACATGGGTTTGTAGGCTGTGCTTTAAGCGTTCTGAATGTATTGCATCATTTCGCCATCTCTGTACGTGGGTCCTCGATCTTTTCTCACGTTTCGCAAGGGTCAGTGAAAGGAGTATATAACCCTTTCTCCTTGCTGCCCTATTTCAACTTGTGGACGCCAGCGCCCTACGAAAATTTTCCCTAACATTTAAGAACCCGGCATAAGATTCCTCTCTTCAAGTACCTACTGCACGAGTGAAAGTGGTTTTCTTTGTCTCCCACTTCTTCCGGCTCTGAATCGAGGAAATAATGTCTTCTTAGTTCGCGTTCTCAAGCTGTGAAGCAGGAGATTGAACCTCAGGGGTTGGCTGGGGCTAGCATATTAGTATCATTAGAAAGATGAAATAATTTTCTTTATTATGAGGCCAAAGTCATTGAAATTTATGTGATCTGATATCTCGCTCAACTACCTTAAAATGTTGATTTACTCCCTGGAAAACGTCTTGCGCACTACGCCTTCAGTTGACCACCAAAGGTCAGACGACGTTGTTTGTCTTTACCTTACTGATGATATGCCATTAGCTTGCATATCAGGATTCTTGTGTTTTTAGTTTGTTTTGCACAAACCGACTCTTTACACCGTGAGGGAAGGAAATAGTATTCAGTTATGATATGAACGGAAGGGATGTGTGAATCCCGCCGTCAGCTTTGACCTGCTCCTTGCGAAAGATGACAAGGAGACTACGGTTTAGCGTTCCCTCCGACATCGTCAGCAAGCAATTATTTATTTTATATATCCATATATACATTTTTATTCACGACCTAGATTCCATTGCATTACAACGTCAACAGCTCTTGATGGTGTTATAGGTACTACAACGAAACCTAGGTAAAACAAAACCTTAGAAATCACGGTCACCCGTCGGAACCTGGGGGTCTGTAACTTTTGCCGACCGTCGACAAACGCCAATTGTCTCCAGTGCGGCCTAAACGGGCAATGGCGAGTCTATAAAACTCACTTAGGGCAAGATGCCGGCCATCGCTGAGCTCACCTCACAGTTTTACAACTTTTTTGTGCTGCGGGCATTGATATGTTTCAATAATAACTGATATGGAAGCTTAACTCCACTTTCCATTCCTCCTATACTCCTGCTATCGGCAGCGATTATAGGCCACCCTAGTGTCTCCCTGATTAATTAGCGTCTTTGATTTGTAACATAGAGAGAATTTTCTCCTGCCTTCGTTCTTCCCTTAAAGCATTCGAGGCTCCAACCGAAATGGTTCCTCCTCTTGAAGTAATTACCTATCAGATTCAATCCTTACATTTCAACCGATTTCACCATTAGTATTGTAAAAAATTTGCATAGGTATGTATCTATTGATCATTGCGTCAGATTTTTTTCACGCTCCCCGTGTTTTCATTACTGCCATTTTGGATATTCACTTACGGAGAAAACTTTGTGAGGGAAACGAAGTGAAGTAGAGAACCGTGCTTAGCTATGTCATCGACTTTTGAAGACTCAGTGATACTCTTCGGTGGAAGCTGTTTTTAATTTCTCCAGCGAAGCTGGGATTCTATATTTGCAGTGAATTACAAAACGTGCGGTCAGGATTTTACGCTTCCTTTTTCTTCCTCGATGAATACATTTATTTGTTTTATGATGATAAGCTAAGAGCAGCGATTGCTACATTGACCAGCACGTGGAAGAGCAAGTTTGACCACTCTGCACGTCCTCTATACCAGGCTGTCACCTCAATATAGCCTCCAGGTCTCGTTTGGAGGATCACCAAACCCTTCCGACCTCTCGGACTTTCTCTCACCTCACCTCTAGAAATTTTTTACTCATCCCGGGAGTCTGAAGAACCCGGAAAGAATGAAACAAGTCCCCGAAATGGGAAAAAGGGAAAGGAAACTCGCGAGGATGAACTTTTCGCTGTGGTAAGGGAGAAGAGGTGACCGGTTGGAGTGTTGACTTAGCTATTACCGCAGTCGCGAGACACCCTATTTTGCCCCGTTTACAAACAATATTCAAATAATGTATCGAGTGCGGTCTGTAGTTAACTATGGTAGCTTGGAAATTGCGTCCATAGTGGTAAATATAGAGCCCATAGTTAAGATGGTATGCACGAAATTTTTCCTTGGTCATGACAGAGATCATATTCAATTTTTTTCAGCAGCTGTAAGAGGCATGATGTAAATATGGAATAAAAATGCCCAAAAATATTGTTTTATATGACTGAAATTCTCAGTAATTAGTAACTTAATACTTACAATTAGTGTTGAACTTGACTCATTTTTTTCACGTCTCACGGTGAAAACGCCTTCATAACCGAATATGTTTTTGTCTATTCTTTAAAAAATTACTTCGGCGAATAATTGATTTACTTTTTAAAATGGTTGACAGTAAAAAAAACTACGCTCTGTTATATTTCTGACGAGATCTATGCGCCATAAATTCCTTATTTATCAAACACAGTCTCCCTGGAGTGCGCATGCCTGTACCATTTCCCATGGAAAATGGCCGGTAGTTTTGGGACTAACAACACGAAAATTATAGTGGTTAATGACTGATATTTTGTTACCATTGGAGATATGAGATAATTTACTTAATGTTGAGGTCAAGTTTATTGAACTTAAGGTGAAATGATATGTCGCTCAAAATGACCTTAAACATAGGCAAAGATCTCGTTCGTGCGTTTTTCGCTCGTGAAGTGGGTGGTAGCCTCAGAGAAATTGTGGGAACGACGGCGCGAGTGTTCCTGATGATTTCATCCTGTAAACTTCGAAAGGCAGATAAAATCATCGCGACCTCACAGATTCTACATTGTTGCATGCATAAAATATTTTTGCAAGTCTGACTGTGCGAAGAGTTTTCCAGAAGAAGAGGACCATCTCATCATTAAAATAATTTGTTGACTTCAAGTGAAAAAAAATATCGTTGAGACTTGATGAAGTGAGTCCAAGATAATAGCGCAGCAAACGGTTAGAAATGCAGCCAATTTGTAAACACGTCCAATAGCGTTTGGGGAAGGGAATCATGTGACCGAAGAATCAATTTATCAAGTTTATCCTCAAGAATCTCATTACAAAATAATACACATAGAATTGTCTGTCTTGAATTACTGGGAAATTTTTACGAAGGATTAATATTAATAGAGCTAATGCAATCACATCCGATCACAAAAATTACAATTTTTAATCATACTCAGATTTAGGAACTTATCGTAAAATAATATTTTTCTTTCTAATTTACATATAAAAGTAATTAGGGTTCATACAAAAAGACATTGTCTTTCGACTCTTCCTTTCGTTGTAAACGTAGATGTCTGTATATATACTGTTTTTCAGCCTTCACTTTTCCAAATTGGTTTCGAAGTATTTGACCAAACAAGCCCATACGTAGAAATAATCCTTTCAATTGAAGCAGAATTGTAGGACAATTAATTAAACATTTCATAAAAGGACAAAAATCCTGTGGCAATTTGTCATTTTTTTCAGATTTAAAAGCAAGAAGATTCCACCGCTTTGATTCATCAAATTGTTCTACAACATATTTATGGAACAGCGATGAAGGATAAAAATTTGAATCCTGGATCTTGAACGCCATCGCACAAGTAATGCACTCAGGATTTTTCCTATGACCCAATTTTCTGCTTTAGTTTCTTGCTCGCCAGCAGAAAGTCGTTCGATTTGTATTTCGGACTAAAACAATTTAGTTACAAAGTGAATTGGTTTGTTCCATTCGTTTGTTTATTTCCATTATATTCGTTAATTTTATGTTCTTTCTATTCGTTACTTTCGTATAAACATTTTAAACGTTAATTTATTCGGAGGGGGTGTTAATTATTTCAGAGAGGCGTCGCTCTACCCACTAGGCCATCACGACTCCAATATATTGGCTACCATGTTTTGGTATCTCTTCATTTTCCAGTAAATTAATATGATGTGCAGGAGAGCTATAAGTTTTTAAGTCTGGAAAATCTGTACGAAGTAGTTCTCGCATCTTAGTCATCTTGTACTCGTCATTAATGCAAATGGCAGAAAGATTCTTTCCCATGCTTTTCTTCATCTATTTTTATAGATTTTGTTTGCCAATTCTGCACATTAATTCGATGCTTTGGAATTCGCTTCACAATCAACTATGTCTAACAAAATGGAGTTTTATCCAGTATGAGTACTTGTTGCAACGATTGGATCATTTTTTTATGTTAGAACAACCATCTTGCAATAGCGTGATACTGCCCCTGTCATTATTTAACTGAAGTGTGGTTTTATTCCCTACTTCTTCTGCAGCTTATTCAAGAGCTCACTAGCTAATGTCAAACAGTCAGGTCCGGTGAAGCCTTGTTGTAATGCTTGAGTCATATTTTTATACAGTTGACTTGAAGCTGCATTGAAATAAATATTATTTGCATAGAATTATTTTGAAATTACGATATAAATTTACTCCGTTTACTGTTCTGTAGTTTTTATAAAAATTTCGCCCAGTGAGTTTCGTTTTCTCCTGCACCTGAATAACTATCATTTTGCAAAGCAGAAGATCTCATGGCACTTTCCGCAGAAACTGTACTTGCAGATACAGTTGAATTTCGTTTCAAACTCGTACTCCGTTAGATGAGTATGCATTCGTTCAATTTTTGCACTTATTTTGATTTCTTAATACTTGCATGTAACTTGACCAGTGTCTACTTCTCTTGCTACTTCTGTCCATTCTGCAGCTTCTTTGCGACCAGATCCAAATGACATAGTAAAATACCTTCTTAATATTCTGTAATAAAAAACATTTTATTATTATAATTACACATTTTTATTTTTATAATTCATATCTTAAATTCTTTAAATAATTATGAGTGCACTAAATTATGCTTTAAGGAGAATAGCTAATTAACTATGCAAATAATACATTTTTTCAAACATTTACAATTTAAAAAAGAAGCTTTTACTTATTTCCTCAACTTAATAATTAGTGTCAATCGGGGATCTAGTTATAATTTCCCTCGAAATGAATTGGCCTCAATATCCGTTCATGTTTCACACATAGTCGAATATAAAAAAGATTTCAATAGCCGAGTTATAGGGAAGTATAGATCTGAAATGGCAATCTCAGGAGGTAAACATAACCTGACTCTCTGGTTGCCAACACTTATAACTACATAACTTAAGCAGTAGAAACCTGCGAATTTGAAATATTTTCACAGCGAGTGGATAATTCTAGTTTTGTCGGTAGTAAATTCTTTTATTTAAGTTGCATTTATAAATACTCAGTACAACTAATTAGTAATATTTAGTAATTAAATAGGAATATGCATTTAATGATTATACTTATCTAACTTCATGTTTAAATCCTGGTACAACTGTTTCTACAATAACACCAAAAAAAAGCAATTAACCAAAAGAAAAACAAATAAAGCCAGGTGGCTGGTTTTTTAAAACGTTTTTTTAACAACCCTGCTCTTTTGCTTAACTTGGCTGAGGATAATATATGTACACAAACAACATTCCTGAATATGAATCTATAGTTTTAATTCAATGCTACAAGCTTGAGTAAAATCTTTTTCATACCTGATCAACGGAAAAGGGCACTGGTATGAGTGTGCGTGAATGCATTTCTGCCTTTGTCACAGCTCAGCATCGAGATGTCAACTACCCCTCAAACGTTTCAGATATGCTTTACTACCACACGGATATTTATAGTGAAGTTACAAAGTAACTTCTCTATTGCATGGAGACCGAACGAGATCAACTCGAGCGAAAGGGGAAAGAAGGGAGAAATAACAAAGAGATAATTTGAAGTGAGGTCGTCTGCTTGCAAACAGTTGCAGTGCACAAAGATGTGCTGTAGGGGGGAGCCTGAAACCGACGGAATGTCACTGAAACTAAAGAGTCGTTTTTAAAAACGCTCGAGCCTTAGGGTGCTTTCCAATCAACTTGCGCAGATTAGCTCACATCGCAACAGATGGAAACACACTAGCGCACACTGAAACAGATGATTGGAACGCATCTGCGCTGATGTGTTTACAAATGGCGGACCAATCGGCGGCAAAAGTTGAAAGTTCAAATAAGTAAGTTTAAAGTAATTTCCAAGTGCAAGTACAAGGATACAACACAACTATCCCGTTCGTTTCGTCCACAACTGCGAAGTCTTCGAACGCTCGATCTCGTAAACACTCCAATTTACCTTAAGTAAAGACAACCTAACAACCTCTTCTTGCTATCGTTCTTTGATATAACTTCTGTCATTATGTTGGGCAAAGAAGATATTACATTTCAGAAATAAAATTTATCGAAGAAATATACTAAAAATTTATGTTTATTATTCTCAAATTATCATCATATTTATCTTTGAGATGGTGGAATGCATTTTCCGCCAGCAATTTATTTTCCCGCCACCATGTTTCGTCTGCTGGGCGCAGACGAACAACGGTACGGGATGTGTTTCCATCTGTTTAGCGCAGATGACGTCACAACTGCGATTGGAACACGCTCTGAGCTAAACAGTTTTAAACAGATCAGCGCAGATACGCGATTGGAAAGCACCCTTAACCATGGGCAGCCTTCTTCCTTTCGTATGATTTAGTGAGTGCCAAAATAATATTGTTAATGCCGCACTATCAAATCTAGGTGCGTATTATACTTTCGTGGAAGTATAAAAAAGTCTCAAATTTCGCGAGTAAGAACGTGGGTGCGTCTTATAGTGGGTGCGTATTACAATCACGATTCTTCATTTTGGTGACTTGGCAGTCCTCGGTATGTCTCTTAATTCGTAAGACTTGATATCTAGCTATCGTTTGACCATAAATAATTCCCAGATGTTAGATTTTCTCAAAGTCTTTCTTTAAATAACTCTATTTTTTCATGAATTGAAGGTAAGTCTCAGAGATAATAGATCATTGTTACCTCAGCGCCCACGTTTCACGATGGTTCAATTGCTTCTCAAAGGCATTTTTTTTCTTGGGAATGTGTAGTGAACGTGAGTGTGGTTATATTTTTGGAAGTTCTTCTAGTGATTTTAATATACTCTACATAATGCATTTCTGAGATCGATCTTATCCTAAATAAAAAAGTGAATTCATTAAACAATTTATTTAAGTTTACCTTATGGCCTTGCACGTACATTAAAAGTGGGTTTTTCATTGTGACTGAATCTAAGAATCCACGTGGTGTCGTTTTTTTTATCACGTGAGCCGACGATTTTGTCATTGGACAAAACCATGTTTTGTTTCTTCGATCGATAAAGTTGAAAAACATTGACCAAATGAGCGGTCTTAGACTTAACTATTGGGAACTTCTCCATTAAGTGCGCTTTAAGTTGGCAACGTTGCTGTATGTGTACCATTTTCTTTGAAATTAAAAAAAAAAATAAATCATAATGAATAAAGACACTTGGTAATCTTCCACAGATTTATTTCTTTGACACGACGCGTTTCACCACACTGTGGCATAATCATGTGCCGTCACATGATTATGCCACAGTGTGGTGAAACGCGTCGTGTCAAATAAATAAATCTGTGGAAGATTACCAAGTGTCTTTATTCATTATGAATATCGAGAACTTCCACCATATCCAGCCTGAAACAGTGGCATTAAAAAAAATAAAAATCAAGGAAGTTATGACAAAATAGCTCAGTAAAATTTCCCCTTAGAAAATATAATTTATTTCATTAACCTGATGATGGCTTGAAATATCGAATCCTTGGTCGAAATAAATTTAATTTTACATAGTGGAATTTTACATGATTCTTTTTTCATTTCTTCATTTCTTTTTTCATTTCTTTGAAAAATATTGCTCAATAACCTGCCACTTAACCACAAACGGAAGTCCATTTATTCTTATTAGCTGTTGACTTCATAACTTATTTCAAAACATAAGTTCCATTCTCAATATCCCTTTGCACATTTAATCGGCAAATAGATAACAATCAAGAGCGTTTATAAGAAAAGACTGAAAAATTAGGAGAAAGAAGAGCGCCTTAAATTGCATATTTGTTTAGATTTTGCTGTGACGATTGCAAAATCTCGAGGTCAATTATTTGAGTGTCGGAGTGTTTATTAAGTACCGTTTGTCTAACGAACCAGTCATTCATGATGTTTGTCTTCGTGCCGCGCTAACTGCTAACGACACCTAACACACCTAATGGGTGAAATCACTACGATCATATGATGTTTGTGCGAGAAGTTTTATTTTTTGTCTCAGATAATTTATAACTCATGCTGGTGCCTGTACAAGATGGTCACCTTCGCTCGCAGCAATTAAGTGGGAATAAACGCATGAGATTCTGAGGAGTCGAATCTTTTCCATGGGTATTTAATTTTCCTCGTAAACAAAGGAAATTCATCAGCAGGGTTGTCAGATTGGGCGACTTGAGCCCTTAAAATGCGGCTAAGTTTCTATAATCCAGTCGCAGTTATCCAGTCCAGTTTTGCGATATTTTTCCCTCGTCACAATAGTGGCCTTAAATCAATTCTTTTTTAAATGTAAGCTGTTATAAAAAACGTGAAGTAAATGTATTCATGCCGCCAATCTTTTTTTATAAGACTGACTCTATTAGTAATCAACTAGTCATATATATTATAAACTTTGTCATAGCTTTTTTCACGCTGTTTAAAGTTCGATGGACGGAGAGGAAGACAAATGAGGAAGTGCTTTGTATGGTGGGTGAGGAGAGCAAACTTCAGAAGGAGCCGTTACCACCACGGAGGTAAAGCTGTATCCAGACATAACCAGGATTCGCTGCTATATACTATATTTGAGAGAACACTTTTTATACTGCGATTTTCGCTTACCTAAACAAATACTCATATGAATAGATATGATCCACATACCACCTATGACTTTCTTTCCGACATTCGCTCTCCCTATAATCCCTTCATATATCCCTCCATATTTTGCCAACATTCGGCCAATTATACAAAATCATACTCAATTGCACTTGCTCAATTATTTCACCATTCATTCTCATCATGAAATCATTCTTTCCATTATCCTGGTAAAAACCACTACTGTGTGGTCTTCGACGCATATAGCCTCGATTCCTTTCTGTCTTTGCTTCGCATAAGTTATTCTTAAAAAGTGAATTCCTGGGGTATCTCAGAGCGTAAGACAGCATCATCGGCGTATAGTAGTGTTCGCGCATTTAACATCTCCAACCATTACCCCGACATTGTTACTGCAAGCATCTCTCACACGTGTCCATGATAACGTTGAACATCCACGGAGACATTACGCATCCTTGCTTTCAATCATAATCATTATTATTTATTGTCGTAGACTGTTTCAGCCTTTTAGACATTGAGTAAATGCAGTATATTAATACAATTTCAATTTAAAATAATGGTTGAAAAAAGAAATAATTTGGTGCTTTATTATAATATAATTAAGGCTGCCTTCCATACTATGATACAAATGAATACAACGATCTTTCCATTAACTGCCAACAAAATATACAAAATATGTATGGAATCAATAAAAGCAATGTAAGGATAAAATGAGAAGGCAGTGAGTATACATAGTATTACATTTATTTTAGGAGTGCATATTCATGAATTTTTTTAGGACAAGGTGCACAATATTCATTAAGCTGTAATATCATCCTGTCAAGCTATCAGTTAAGTTTTTCAAAACTATTGATTTAAATTGTTTAGGTTTAAAATTAGTTATATATTGACAGGTTTGTACGTTATCATGATGTAAATTCCAAGTTTGGGGTACAGTGGCTTTATGGGATTTATGGTATATATTTTTCCTTTGCTGAAGGAGGCTGCACTACACCCTGTTTTATTTCAAACTAATCACTAAAGCCCCCATTCACTGATACTCCTGCCTTATTATCATCATAAATACCCTCATAGCATTCAATAACTGTTCATTCACTCTATACTCACTCAAAACCTTCCACAAGTTTTTTTATATTTACTCTGTCATTTGCCTTCTTTTGAATCACACTAACGCGAAATTAATAGGGTTTCCGGGATTCCCAGCAACCTTGCTGCGAGTCCTTGTGACGGCTCGAAGTGTGGAGCTTGGACGTTGGTGAGAATCCTTCCGGCGTCCAATGAACGAGAATCCACGTGGCTCGGGTGCAAAGGCCTCCAAGCAAAACATGATCTGTTTAAGTATATCCCGGTTTTCTCAACAAGAGGTTCACGCGTCCATTTTTTTCCACGTGGCTCTTTTCCCTTAAGGATGGACTCCAAAGTTTACTCCACACAAATAGACGGGAGAGGCGGGCGGTGGCGAACTGCCAAACTCCCGTGAAGAAACTGGGTCTGTGTCAAGTAAACCTGAGACGCACTTTGATTCCTCTCGGGGTGTTTATTTTGGCTGGAGAACAGTTGTTTTCTTGTCCAAAACATTGTGAACGTTATGAGATTTTTTTAAAAATCCGCGATACCTCTGCGAGCTTTCGCAGAGACGTGTGGCAGAGGATGTTAAGTTATCAGCCGTTTTTGCGTTTTGATTAATGAAGCGAGAGACGTCGTTTTCAAGTCAAGACTTGAAGATGACTCATGATGATGACTCTCTTATTTTATTCTCCCTAACCTCTCTTGAGAGAGAGAGAGATCATCTTGGTTGCAATAGCAATATCTTTCACTCAGATTAAATGAACATTTCCACGAACCAATTTAACGTTTATCCATTGTGGGTTTACGACTATGTCTTTCATCACTTTATGGAAATTCCATTGCGATTATCAGAACAGACAGAACAAATACCTACCAAAATTCACCTTTTCGCTTTTACTGTTTAAAAATAACTGCTTTCACTGATGACGGTCCTTAGCTATTAGGAAACACGAATAAGATACGAGACATGCAGATTAGCCGGCGATTATATTCTTAACGAACTATTTTTTCCAGTCATACTGCAGCGACATATGTATCGATCTAACGCATTTGGACCTGTTACTGTGGTTATTTTATTATTAGTAATGACGTTCAAAACAGTCTAATACGTCACTCAGTGATTCAACCCGAAGGTTGGTTTGGATAGATGAGGGTAGAGCTCACCCCAGTCTAAGCCACCGGCGTTTGAATTATACACATTCAGGGTAGGGGGGCCAGTTCCTTTCCCTGGGCCACCTCGCACTTTCAATCTTCAATCCACGAGGTTTTTTTTGTTCTGGGGTGTCCAAAGGCTTTACCTGGATTTGAATCCGGGATCCTTTGATGAGTAGCCAAGCGCCCACTAAGCCACTAAGCCTCTACTAAGCGCCCACTAAGCGCCCACTCACCCACTAAGCGACCACGCTCCCTTTAATTTATTTTGGTTATGCTGGTTATATGGTTATTTTATAATAACTCAAAAACTATGATGCATTGTTGGATATATGTCATTGCCATTCAATTATTTGTGAGTACTCCCTTCTTATGAACGTTTTTTTTTTGCGCAAATGGCATTTATGATAAATTGATGAATGTTATTTTCACAATGTATGTTTAAAAATCACTTGGTAAAATTCCACACTTTAATTACGAAAAAACCGACCCAGGTTTCGGCAAATCAGTGCCATTTTCAAGGTATCTGAGCGTGTGGTGGCCGAGTATATATGCGTTATAGGGTGGAGGGGGAGGGAGGTAAAAGGAGGGACAGTTCAGGTCGCCAACTTCTGACGTCACGTGTGAAGTTGGAGTCAATGAGCTTGCCGTTTAGAAGTGCAGCAAGTCGCGAACGACTTCAAAAGATTTCGCCATTGGATCCCGATCGATGGAAGCTAGAACGTTTTCTTGGGAAACATTTTCCCGATGTTTGGTGACACCTTTAGTTGTTTACATCCTTTGAAACTCAAACCTTTTGTCGAGTTGGCGATAAACGATGAATATACAGTCTCTGGTTCTTTCAGTCACGGTGTCACTAACTCGAAAAATAGATTCTGGAGATCATGCCTCTCCGATGGATGGAGTAGTTAGCAGATTATTAACAGGGCGTAATTGCTTTAAGCTGCGATGAATTGGGGTCAAGTACGTACTCTTCATTCCATTCTTTCTCCACTTTTTTCGAACTAATACTTTATAAACCAGTCAAAAATCGTACAATGGTGCCGATAAACGCATTTGGACTTGTTTTCGACTCACTTTTTCGTGGATTTTACGCAAAACTCGAAACAATTTTCAATATGATAAACTTTCCCACTCCTTAAACTTCCACCAGCAAATCCCTTTTTTTCCTCTTGGTACACACATTGTTTAGTACCCTTTTACTACCCTTGTCGTTTTTCGAGTGGAAACACTCTGAAGCGAGTTAAACCAATATTTATTGCATTATGAACAATAAACATGAAGGAAAACATTTATCTCGTACGAACAGAATGTGGAAGAAATGGATAGAGAGCACAAAGTGGTCAACAAAAGGTGAGTTGAAGATGGGAATAAATGGGGCCGACTCCAAGTGTAAAATTCGACCGGACCGGGACTCGAACCACGGAACTCAAATTCGATTCGAAGAAATCCGTTTAAGTAATTTTATTCTCGTAAATATGATTTTATATGTATGTATGTAATCAGAAGGGCATAACATATCGGAAAGTTTAATTTAAACGTCGTTTTTTTTGGCGTGCCACCGGCAAACCTTTAGCGTACCACCTGATGGCACGCTTGCCATAGGTTGCCGATCGCTGCTATGAGCTTACACGAGACGCTAAAATATTGTCATACCAGATGAAGACCCGTGGGCGTCGCGACCGACGCACCGACGCGTCGGTGCGGGGAAATGGCTTTACAGCAGCGCTTCGCATTCATTTCCTTTGAGCGGAAGCGGGCGTGGGCGCGCAAACGGACACGCATTACACACGCAGCAGGTACTCACTTGCGAAGTGAAGTGTTGAAGAATAGGAGGGGGAGAAATTCCTTCTTAGCTCTGTTTGTTTGGTTTTGCGCTCCCGAGTCTAACGGTCGCTACTGAATCGTAGGTGTGGCCGCTTAGCCACTTGCTGGTTTGAATGCCATCGCGTACTGCCAAGGGTGCGAAAGGAAATACTTTAAACATTCATTAATATGTATTCATCTGTCATCAGAGAGAAAGGACCTTGGGGGAAAGTGCGAATCCAATCGTTTGTTAAACAATATGACCTCGGGAGTTACTAGTGGATGTGCTATTGAAGAGTTTCAGGTGAAAATATATCGTTCCCTTTCGTCGCCGATGGAGCTGGTTTTTCTTATGACCATCACTATTTTTACTGTTTTGCGTAGGTATGCTCAAAAGAAAAAACTAATTTTCTGAAAATATTAAATTAAAGATGTGTCATCATCGATTCATCGATGTGTTCATCGATTTTTGTGTCTTCTTAACTCCTTGTAGGGGAGCAGCTGTCGTCTGCATTTCTATTTTCATCGCAGGTACTCCAGTGTATGCCTTGTTCAATTTAGTTATCCCTCTTTTCACGCCAGCCCTTTTAGCCTTTCCCTGTTTCATCTAAGTGAAAGAATAAATTTAAGTGCTTCTTTTATACAGGTGAATCCATTGATTCTCCTCATTTATGATACATTTTTAACCCGTGTATCTAATGCTTTATTATGTAGCAAAAAAGTTTGAATACTAGGGTGTAAAAACGCCTTTGTGACCTTAATCCACCCGATACACAATGCTTTTTATTTTTTTTTTATCTCGAAATTATCTTTGCCCTTCATAAATTTATTTCTAGCCGCTCTTTAAGGACGGTCTAAAATGACGAGCATTTTAAGTGCTAAAAACGCTGTATTTTTATTTTGTTATTTCAATAGGAAAAAGTGGCGAAAAATGTTTTTTCACAAAGTTGAACTGAGAAATGCTCCACCATGAGCTTGTATGTTTTATTATAGCAATGTTGCTATTATTTTTTATGACATTGCAATATTGGCTTGCTTATTCCATACCCAATTAAAGTATAAGTCATGTCACAAATCATTCCCAAAAATTAATAAATGTGTTAATTATCCAGTACTTTTCCCCATCCATCCCCATCATATTACATTGTGTGAAATCTCAAGCTATGTCTATTCACAACTGAGGTGAAGAGTAAATCAAAATTATACTTAAAGTAATTCATTTTCTTTCAGATGTTTCAAACCTGTATGATCCCTCTTGACACTCTCGAAGAAAAAACTGAAGCTGTGCTAATTCCTGAAAACCAGCTCTACTGGTAGCACCTGAAGTGATGGAGGAACTGGTCTCTCACCACAAGGTGTCAGTTTTGCACGGATCGGACCATATAAAAAGGTGAGCTCGCCTTTCTTACTCGGATATCGTGCTCGCTTCTCTTACTGTCAAGTACTGAATGCTGATGGATGGAATCTGTCTAAAAGAATCCCTAGGATGGATGGATGGAATCTGTCTAAAGGAATCCCTGTCTAAAGTATTCCCTGCAGCATTTTATTATATTTTTGGGCTCATTGAATATTTTCATTTCTCTTCCTCCCGTCAGTTAAATACTAATGGTATATTTTTTAGCACCACGAGATGAGTTTGCCTTTTTGGGCGCAAGTGTTATAAGATGGTGTTTCATTTGCATTTATTAGCGTTATGACAGTGCAACTGAAGTTTTTTTAATGGTTTTTTGCATTCCTTGATTTTAAGAATATACAAGTATTTACAGTTGCGGAAGTGTCATAATTCTTGGAGCTAAAAATGACACAGAAAACGAAGTTCGTTGAGTTGATTAAAAATTGGGAGTGAGAGAATTAACACATAAGACCAAGAAAGAAATTGCGAATGTGAAAAAAATGCAAAGATTGTTTCGCATTTTATTTGTTTTCCTCTTTAACTCACTTCTCTCTTTTTGACTCTTACAGAAGATTGACTTACATAATTGAAAACAGAAAAAGTTGTCGACATGTTACTAGATAGACTGAAATGCATTCGGATTATTCTAATTAAAATTCCATTATTGGAATTAGCTATATATGATAATGTTAGGGGGAGCGTGATGGCATAGTGGGTAGTGAAGCCTTAGGACGCCCCTGAAATAAAAAATCCTCGGAGTGCGAGGTGGCCCAGGGAAAGGAACTGTCCCCCCTACCCTGAATGTGTGAAAGTCACACGCCTATGGCTTAGTCTGGGGTGAGCTCTACCCTCAACTATCCAAACTAACCTTCGGGTTGAATCAATGAGTGAGAGTGAGAATGGAATTTTTCTCATTTTTATTTATTATCAAGTTAAGTTTTTCTTAACTAACAATATTTTACGTAGGTGACTGATTTGTATGCGTTCCACTGACAAAATAAAATCTCTCACTTGATCAAGTTTATCATAACAGGGTTCGAAGCTGTCTAAAAATCGGTGAATTTATAAAAAAAATCGCACGAAGCTTACTGTCTTACTGACTACGAAGTCTTGAGGATATAGGAATATATGAGACTGTTATGTCAAATTAACGATGATAGAAAATTGATTAATGGAATGATGGAATGGAATTGGTGACTGCTAGAAAACTGCCTTGACAGCACTCATCATATTCATCAGTTAGCGTGTAAAATTGATATAATGATAGGAATTCGACCAAAAAAGCCTAAATTTGCAATCATGAATTTCGATAATTTCAGCTCTTGCTATGTTAGTGGTGATGTCGATGACTGATAAAGATGAAATTGGAGTGGGGAATCACCAACGAAGAAGTCCTTCGAAAAGTTGGAGAGAAAAGAAGTACCTACTATGACAACTCCGAGAAGAGGAAGAGATGAACTTATCGGGCACTTTTAGCAACAAAATAGCATATTGAAAATAATAATGGATAGAAAAATGAAAGGGAAGAATGGCAGAGTAATACCAAGAATGAAATATATGAGGCCAATTATAAAGGACGTCAAAGTGTAGGAATTAAGTGGTTGGATAGTTGGAGAGCTGCAAAAATCGAAACTTCGGATTGATGATTTCTGATTATGATTCAAATTAGTGTTGCCTCTTATAAAACCATTTTCTCATAGACCGAGTCCCACATGGCACTATGGTTGAGATGGTTCATTAACACTCTCTCCCATAGCTATTGTTTATAAATTGCAATCCAGCTCTCTTTACTTATTTTAAATGTACCTACTTGGTCCTTGGTTAAATCTATTAATGATCGCTGCATAGTTAAGCGACGAGCGTCAAAAAGACACTTTTATCACGCACATTTGTATTATTCTCAATTTACAGATGCCATCTAAGACTGCTTCGTAGTTGGATTTATTGAGATAAAAAATGGAAACTCCGGCCAGCCAATCCAATAAGGATTTATATTTTAGACACGTACAAAAAAAAGTTCGCGGAATCAGATTCCATTGAAAGAGAATTGGGCGTTTCCAGGAAGATGTATCCTAATTTTCGGGTGAACGACGTGACAATATTTCCTTTTTGGTGGAGGTCACTTGGACGGATTTGTCGCAGCATGTCACCAACATGCATTGGCTACATGTCAGCATTGGCTCATTTTCGAAGCAATCGCTGTCCAAACGCCTCTAAAATGTTCACTATGTTATCCATTCCCTGAACTCTAGTTTGCTAAACCTATGGATTCATGCTCTAAATGTATATGGAGCAAAAGTGAATTTTCACTTCCGTTTGCATAAAAAGAATCTTTTCATCATAAAACATATGATCATCTTCCCCTTAAACGAAACTGCAATCCAGCTCTCCCCTCCTACACCTCCTCACCTTTTTCACCTCTCCCCTCCTACATTAATGCTTATTTTTTACTTTACCTGGAAAATCTCATTTTGTTTCCTCGTGCTTAATATTCGTTTCAGATGTGTTGCACAGATTCTGGAGGGCGCTAACTTTTGGCTGCACTCCCTTAAATAGTTACCTATCTAACTAATACCTGGTCATCTACAAACCCCTTTTTTAAATGCCGTTTCGGCCTCTTAGTACCACGTTTAACAGTTTGTGTCCTTTCTGGATTTTCAGTATTTCGTCGTTTTGGCTGAGAAGACGTTTGGAGTCAGTTATTCTTCTTTCCTATTTCTGGGAGATCCTTTCTCACGCGTACCTAAGTGCTGAACTTGTTTCTTTCCTGAATCATCGCCGTAGAAGCTCCGGCCAGATCAAGTATTTGCCCACAGAGCAGTTTCGAGACATTTCTAAGACATGAGAAGGTTAAGATTTTTTAAAAGATATTCCGGTGTTAGACATGCTAGAAATGTGGTCGTAAAACAATGGACGACGTTTCCTCATAAGATTTGGCAGTTTTTACAAATTTAAAGTAGTGTAGTTTAATTTAGTCGACATTCGCGGTTAGAATTTTGATGGGGGCCTAGAATCTTTAAAAAAAATCCTTTCCTTCATAAGGTTGGGTTTACACTGGCAAGTTACTTCCGTAAGAGCTCGCGGAGGATTTTACTCTTACGAAAAATTTTCCTCGGATCATTACAGAGCCAGATTGGTTTCTGTTTGCCCTGGAAAGCGACCGGAAGCACTGGAAGCGACTCGCCGAAACTTTTGAAAGTTCTGCCAGTGGATTTGCAAATCCGTTTACGCCAGCAATTTATGTCTGAAGTCGCTTCCTGCAAGTAACTTTCACAATAAACTTGCCGGCGTAAAGCCTCCTTAAGAATCTTCTCAGTCTCTCTATAGTGGGCGAGGGCCAAGCATCTGGTGGCATAAATAGCTTCAGGGCATATTACAGTGGTTCAATAGCGATATTTGGCCTTTCATAAAATTGGTCTGGACTTGAAGGATGATGACTGGATGTGAAAGGCTGTTTCCGTGCGTGAGGATCAATGTCTTAATGCCGTTTTACACAAGGCACATTATTGAACAATATGATGTACCTATGTATGGATGTGCACTGAAAATTGCGTCGCGTTATGCGGTGAATTGCTAGAATTCATGCGAAAATGCATAAACGAGAGATGGGAAAATTCCGTGCCCGCGTTCTCGCAATTTCTGTGCATCAAATTTTGCACTAAAGTGCCTCGTGTAAAACGGTCTTTAGAGCCTCGCCTTCGGATTAATTGGAAGAGGTGATATCTGCAAGATACTTGAAGTGGCTGCAACGCTTGACATTTACGAACTCAGTATGAATAAATTTGGTTGAATCATGACGGTCAGGCATCATCGTTTCTATTTTTTCTGTGGAAATCTGGTGACCTGTGGTTGCTGCCACTTCCTTGAAAGTCTCAACCTGAGTATTTGCGGTGTTGAGATCATCAGCCATTGAGACGATGTCATCAGCTAAAGCAAGGCAACCAATGTTCATTGCTGTAGATCCTCTGTCTAGCCTGATTCCAACGCAAACCCTTTTATCAAATTTCCTCCTAATTTCGATTCCTGCCTCACACTCCCCCTGTGCCCTCATACCATTTTATCACTGAACCACGGTGATACGAAAAACTGCCCCATAGCGGCCGTGCAAGACGGTGTCGCCGTTAATTTCGCATTAAGGAGGTGGTAGCACAATTACTCGCCCTAAGGCATTATCTACGAGACAGTGGGGAATCATATTTTCTATGCATAAGTATAGAATTTGCTTGGATTTTTAGGATTAGACGGAAGAACAATTTGCTAATAGATGTCTTAAAATTTAAGTTCGTGAACGAGACGTGATGCTGCGGCCTTCTTCAGTAGGTAGAGTAGTAGCAAAACATGGCAGCAGCCAGGCAGAAGACCCTTTTCAGTTGGAAAAGAACTGGCTCCACACGGGAGAGTAAGGTGGTCTCCGCGTTTCCCATGGCCACAAACGTTCCTTGCCAACTTCAATATTCTTGACAACTTTTCCCGCACAACTTTTGTTGACATTCACTTCCTACCTCTCTATGGTTCTTAATCCAATTGTTTACATGGACTTCTCGATGGATTGTGAACAACATCAGTGTACTCTTTCCCATCCTCTCAAGTTATGATGGCATCGTTAGCTACCTTGGCATCGTTGACGTGATGTCCTCTCCCCTGCGATTCTTAGCCGACCCCTTCCATACGAACCTTCCCCTCTTCCTGACTTCACACTTCGCACAGGCTACTGACACAATTTTTCTCTACCACTATAGTAATGGAAGGAGAGAAGTTGCCGTCAAATGAGAAGTTACTCCAGGATACGTATCGTATCTTTATTAACATCGCCTAGAGTTTCATAAAGTAACCAATTCCACATCTAATGAGTACATAGGTAGTGATAGGACCATATCAAGGTAAGGTACTATGGGATACATAGGTATGGCCGTCGCGGATCGGTCGACAGAAGTGAAACCCTGAGTCTGGATATGACAGGCAGTGAGAAGTACGCAGTATTATGTATAGATAAACATAAATACTTGAATTAATATTTCTAAAAATATGAATATGAAAATTATATTTATGCATAAATGGTAATTACATGAAATACACAGACTAAAAGTATTCATATGAAATTACACTTTATCCCTCTAATGATGGTATTGTGAATTAATTGTGAATATACGTAATCACGCAGCGACTCAACAAATCCGTGAGTCGGGTGTCACGTGACGCTAGGATTTCGCGAGATTACCCCCAATTATAAGAAGTGTTCCACTTCAAAGTTCCTTCTTCTCACTAACTATTAATGGCTGCAACAAAAACAGAGCGAGACAATAATCCGTCTAGACACATCTCACCTTCCGTCATACCCTCTGGCTATTCATTAATCCTATTCTCTCCCTTCCTAGTGGCTGATGCCACGACACCCACTGCCACACGCCGGCGTTGCGGCGACTGCAGAGTAGTAACTACATCTATGTACTGCGGAGGGGAGTGTAGGGTTACCAGACTTGTGAAATGGGAAGGAAATAGGGAAAATTATGGGGGATAGGACAAAGGTGAACTGCGTGTCAACGGAGTGGGCAAAAATGGTGCGTGGAAAGAAGGAACCCCTGACCCTATCAGTTCGGCTGTGCATCCTTCTTATTTCCCCGCCTCCATCAGCTCCAGAGATAAAGCGCGGGGGCATAGACGCATGTCTACGTATGGCAGTGCTTCAGAAAGACACCTATACCAATCGACACATTAATTTTTAAGTAAACGGTGGTTGGAGTGATTCTTGTTTATGAACAAATTTTCGTGAAACTTTGCGTGCGTGTTCTCAATACATAGAAGTGGAAAAAAACTGCATCATACCGATTTGTTTTTTTTGTAATTCAATGCTATTTTAACACGAACTCCTATGACACATGATATAAATTTAGTAACAACTCGATTCCGTATGCACATATTTTCTTCGAAACGCGAAATAATACATTTATTAGCATTATAATTGCTGATGACAAATATCAAGGTGTCATGCCTAGTGTAATATTCGTGAAAAAACATGTTTCCATATAATTTCGTCAAAATTCGAATACCGCGCCGAAAACTCTGTATAATAAGCTTTATTTAAGGATAAAAATTTTTAATACTTATAATTATTTTATCATTTCCAGTACTGCCTTTGTGGTGTGTTCTAGCCCATTAAAAGATGTACTTAAATGAAATGAGGTCTAAGAATGTTTTTCTGCTTGCAAAGTTATTAAAATGTGAACTCAATGGCCCACGATTACGGCTCCAGCCACCTTAAACGAGATGTCATCCCGTCATACTGGCAACATATCCATAGATTCGGCGATTAATATATTAACAGTTTTGTCTGCTTGTGGTGTTATGGGTAAAGTTAGGTCTTCGTCGACGTTTTATGGAAAGTTTCACGGATTAGTGTGAAATATTTCCACTAATGAATGGCAAATACCATCACATTAACCTTGATATAGCATTGGCACATCCTCGATGAGACAGGGATTAGGGCTCTTGGAATCAAATGATCACGACTCCCAGAGAGCTGTTTATACAGTTTTCTCCTTTCCAACTGCTCTGGAACGCTTCGCGGAATAATTTATCAATTCATTAGTGATTCAGAGGTAAGGTCGTGATAAAAAAATAAGCAAAATATCCGAGAAAAATTTAGCCCTGTTGAAGCGTCCCTGAAAGTAGCTCCATGCCCTCGGAAGCAAGCATTCTTTTTTTACTATTGAAAAATCTGTATTTATATAAGGGAAATTGTGACACATATGGCAGAGAAAAGAGTATATTTACAAAACCAAATACACAGTGGTAACAAGCATCGTAAATGAAATTATTTAGAAAAGCTGCTGGCTATATAAGAACAGACAGAAATGAAATTTTGATATAAGGCATGAATTCGGCGTACAGAACATCAGAAAAACAGCAGGAGAATGCAGAAATAGATTGAGGGAACACGGAGAAAGAATAGATGAAGGAAGAATGCCCAAACAAATATGAAAATGTAGAATGAGAGGCAGAAGATCTCTGGGACGTCCACGCAATAGATGGAAATATCAAAGCTCAAGAAGGTCGTAATAGGCTTAATGCTTAGAACTTGCAGGAAGGAGAAGAATAAAATTTATGTTCACATCAGCTCTTGCTTTTTCTCTAACTATTATTTTAAATTAAATTCTCATCAGAATAATTGGAATCGATTCATCTCCTTCTTCTTCCTAGCCTTTATCCTTAGTGCTAAGGGCTTTGGTTGTCAGTCTCCTCCATTTGCTTCTATCTAAGGCATCCGTTGGGGTCACACCACACTCCTCCATGTCAATTTTCACTCAGTCCTTTAATTTATTCCTTGGTATCTCTCTTTTTCCTGGGGGTTTCTATCTTCCTTCTTTCCTTCCAATGTATTCCTCAGAAAGTCGTTTGACATGTCCAAACCATCTACTCTGTTCAATCTTTTCTCGTATCGGTGCGACTTCTAACTCCCTTTTATATACTCATTCCAAATTCTATCTAGCTTCGTTTTACCACGCATTCACTTGTTCCATCATTATTATGAAAGTAATCTACCGGTTAAAAGTAGATTTTAATGGTAGTCAGAGAAAATCCTCCAGATTTTTACATGTGCAGGGCTCTATCCACCTTTAATATTTCTTTGTTCATATTTAGCGTACCTCCTGCCCTTCTTCATCCCGTTCATGAAACCCATTTACTTGAGATATATTATTAAAATGAACTTCCAAATGATGTTAACCTCCAGAAACGAACTGGAAATTGCTGTCCCAAGTCTCACCGGCCAAGCAGTTTGCCAAAATCTGTTCGGACTGGTATCGCTTTAAGACTACAGTCTGCCGCCTTGTCGAATTGAAAGGTAGCATAAAAAAATTAGACCCAAGTGAGTGACTGTTAGCGCCATCGTTAAATCACGAATATTATCACTCGATCGACTCCCAAATTATCACACCATAGGGGTTTCGTTGCATATTCCAACCCGTGGCGGCCGCTGAAACCCAGCAAAGTTCATCAGTTAGTAAAAGACTTCGTCAAAAGTGCCGCTGCTCTGTCCGTCTTTTCTATTTTACTTTCTTGTTCCCGATACTGTTTAGTAAAATGATAGTCGTTTATATTTTTGGCTCTGCGGGATGCAGCTTTTGTAGAAAAATTAATTTCTAATTATTAAAGGTACACTATGTTCTTCTCTTTTCTTTTTTCTTCGATAATTTCCCCTTACATAGAGAGATGAAGGGATAAAAAGGCGCACAAATACTTCAAGGAAAGTCCAAGGTAGTGTGTGGAGTCTATCAATGTTTGTCTGAGAAAGCAAAAATGGTGGTGTACTTAAGCGTAACGATAGAAGGTGTTTTTGGTGTTTTCCCGGCGATAAGGCTGATGACATTTTCCTGGGTTTCCCTTTGTGCCAGGAAGGCGGCTGCAACAGCCATTTCGATGGCTGTCTCTGCCATCGTCTTGAGAGCTATTTAAGTGTACCCTCTCCCTCTTTAATTTATAGCAGCGAAAGTTGGTTATGCCAGGATAAACATAGTAAGAGTAGGCTAAATGTAGTGGATGTTTGCAGCGAAATCAGAAGGGATAGAATTAGAAATAATTGTATGGTGAAGGAATGTGGAATAGATGCTCTGGAAATGAATATTTATGAAAGAAGCGTGCTTCGCTGGTTTGCTCATGTCGAGAAAATGGATGAGAATCGAATAACGAAGCCGATTTGTGAATGATGAGTGAAACGTATGAGAGGCAGGGGTAGACAGAGGGAGTAATGAATGAATATGGTAGAAGATACCCTTAAGAGAAAGAATGTTAGCAGTCCTAATGAGAGGATGGCGTGTATGAAACATTTTATGAGGTATGCATGTTAATTTTTTGAAAGTGCAAAGAGTGAAGTGGGAGAATGAATGTGACAAAAGAGAAAACTGATGTCAATTACATCTCAAGGAACGAATCGAAAGACTTGCCGAGGGAGACCTAGGAAGGTATCAGTAGATGAAGCAAATAATGGGTGAAATCAACATGAGGAATGATGAAAGATTAAGAATGTTAGCTAATACGAGAATGGAGAGGGTGGAAAGAGAAGGAAATGAGGACCTTGGGATGAAGTGAATCTCTTCCTCGAAAGAGAACTAAATAGCTGATTGGCTGGCCAGTGCTCCAATGAGAGCAGGCAGCTGTTCGATGTGAGATTTTATCGTAAACGTTGTGGGTACCCGAAGTATCTTCAGACTGAGATAATGACACGACATGCTGTAAGGCGCTCATTTTTCTCATAAGAATAGAAAATTTAGAAAAACAATATAAATGATCTTACATCAAACATTTTATACAATATGTTTACTATTTCTCTGTCGTGTTTGATATAGCTTCGGGATAATTTTTTTGCTTCCTCTAATCATCGCAGGGTGGAAATTAGTTATTTTCCCCTGAAAAAAATCTCCTAAGAAAACTGTAAAGTCTGCTCAAGTCTTTGAATTCTTCCTCTTAAATTTCTAGTTAACCAAGTTAAGTATTGTGAATTAAAAATTGTATATTATCTATTGTAAATTCTAAGCTGCAGTATGGGCTTAGTTGTTGGGGTGGAACCTACATTTCAAATATGTACGCTGTTATAGTGGCACAAAAAAATAATTAGACAGGTAATGGGTGAAAAACGAAATGTTTCATCCTTTCATTTATTTAACATTGGGTATATAACACCTCAGTTACTTATTTATTTTCAGAGTATTACGCTTGTTTTATGTCAGAGGAGGGAATGTCACAGGTTTTGTGAATGTCCCGTTTTATGGCTTGAGGCCACGGAATAGAGTTAATATCCCCAAGCCTAATGATGAAGCCTTTAGGAGATATTTTTGTTATTGTGCTCCCAAAATATTTAACCGCCTACCATTTCATATTGCCTCATCTAAGTCGGTTAAAATATTTCTAAAAGAATTAAAGACATGGCTGTTTTCTGTCACAAATATTGAAGATTATTTTTAACTTAAAGAATGATTTCTGTGACTATAGAATGTATTTGATCAATTAATATTGCTCTAACAACATGGTAAATATGTTTATTTTCCATAATTTCTTGGTGTATGATGGTGTGAACACACTTTAAAATGCAATTTCATATGTGATATGCTGACTCCACTGCAAAACGAATTGTAATATTTTGATGTTGTGGCCTCACTCCAGCCAGTTATTTTTGGTAAATTTAAATAGTGACAACCCCAACACAGGTTTTCTTTTGCCGCAGGGGTGTGTCTCTTGTTCCACTAATCAATTTTAAACATGTATTTTTGTATTTATAAGTGGTGGAATAAATACCAATATCAATATCAATCAATATTAGGGCAGAGTCAATACTCCTCTTCGTGTTAGCAGCTCAGGGCAGACTACATATATCTTTACATCCTAATTACATGACCAGGCTATAAAGAATACGCCTCACTTGTATGTACTTTTCTAACGAATATGTTGCTGAGGTGATATATGCCCAAAAAGTACAATTACTGTAAATTTTTAACTCACTCCTGACATCAATATAATTAACATTTTAAGGCCAAAGTAAATGTATTTTAAGTCACCATTACAGTAAATGTATTACTCGGCCAGTGACCGCTTGAACCAAAATCAATAGTTTTTCTATTAATTTTTGAGCTAATATGATTGAGAATAGTAAGTAGAAATTTGGCAGGACTTTTTTCCCGCTCTCTTCACTGACAAGGGATGTCATCTGATAGCAGTCGAAATGTCCTCTTTAAAATTTATAACATTTTGTATGATCCAGATGCGAGGTTTTGTATTAATTTCACTATTTTTTCTTCAGTTCCACAGGACTTCAATTTGAACTGTGGTTTGTGCGGAGCCTTGTTGAATGAAACTTAAAATTCAATAATCGCATAGCCAAATGCTTTTTCATTGTGTCTGATTTTAAGCCAGATATCCATCAAATTTCTAATCAGTACTTCATAGTTTCTTTAACCCATCTTTCCTATTTCAAGGAGTACCCAAGTAAAAGCCTTTATTCTGTTACACATTATTTCGGCAATTAAAGTTTGCAGCTATCTTAAATGAAACCCAAACGACCGTTCCTGGTACAATAGTTTATTGTTAGATTGAATTTTGCCATAAAACTTTTTATACTCAAATTTCCTGGTTAGAAAATTGGATGTTTAACCACCCTGATTACTTTACTGATGAATTTATTTACGATTATTTAAATATATACGAATATTCAATATTTACGAATGAAAACTTATTCTAATGAAAATATTATTCGCCCATCAACCAACACCTTTGTTAAATTTAGCTTCTTTACGTAGCCTGATTAAAAATTTTAGTTTTCCATGGTTTTTAAGTATGTAATGCGATCTTGCAATAAGTTACTCATCGACGGAAGTTCTCATATTTTTACAAGTTGGTAAACATAATAATGTCTCTATAATGGCTAATGAAAGCCGTAACTTAAATTATCATAGATGTGATCCTGACTACGTAAGGAATGTTGCGTAATCTCTGTGGCGCTGATTGGTGGCAGCGCTAATCACCGCAACATTTGCTCGACTTGGTCTAATCACGCGAACAGCTCATAATAAATAACACGTGTCATTAAATATGTAAATTTTACTATGATAAAATATGCTGTCCGTTAACAAATAAGGCTAACAATATTGAATGAATATTAAATTATGCGCGTAAAAAATCGTCGGAATGGGAAATCTTAAAAGGCGCGCGCAAAATTCGCGCGCTTTGAAATTCCTTGCATGCAGATCGTAAAGTGAATCCATCGTAAAGTGAACATCGTAAAGCGTGGGTCCACTGTACTTCAGTTTTGTAAGTACGCGAGTCACTGACAGCGAAATTTTTATCACCAAAGCCGATAATGCAACATTTTTATACCTCATTTCTCTTTTGATACACCGAAAGCAGAGAAAATCTTTCACTGTTCGTTTATTTCTTAACCCTTGACCGCAAGCTGCAAACAATAAGGAAGAACTCCCCTACGGTTTTAGCACAGAACGGTTTTACCTCGCAGGGAGGCTGCAAGTTCGGGAGGCGGGTGTTTCTTGTCATTAAATTTTTGTAAGAACTTGGGTTCCGATGGCTAATTCCCCGTCGTGACACCCTTCTCTTGTATTCAAAATGTTAGAGGGTCAGTGTTATTAATTCCTCTTTTGTGACCCATCATCTTGGTGAAAGCGGCCCCTCGGTCATAAGCTCTGGCCTATGTCCGAGGGGTCGCTTTTCTTGTACTATTCGTTCAGTTTTCTTGATGGGTTGATAGAATCAACCGTTCATTTAATTTTGTTTTGCCAGTGAATATGTTTCCCTGGCTATGGGGCAACAGCACTCGTGACAAATAAGAGGATCACCCTTCCTAATTATTGTTTTAGCTATAAATATTTTAATTTCCTTTTAACCCCTAACACGCAACGCCATATGGCACAAGTATCCTGAAGACTTTACGCATATTAGAAAGAGCCAAGGGCCCGATGGGTCCATATGTGCACGCATGTTCTTTAGGACCTAGAGGGATTAATAGCCATATTTTAAAGATCCAAGGGCCCAATGGGTCCATATGTGGACCCTTTTTAACCAACTTTTGCTTCCATCAAAAAGCATTCGATTCCGTGAAGAGGTTTCAGTTTCTGCTTTTTGAAACTACTTGCACTCATGGTATAGGCTTGGTATGTTTAGTTTCACATGGATGAAATAATTTAAATTTTACTTTTTGCATTCGATTTTCGCATGCGATTCCTTTTTTTCCTAAAATTTGAGTTTTTGGCTCCAAATCGTAACTTTGTGCACTAGTCCTTCAAAAATAAACTTTTTATTTACTTGGAAACCGTTGCGTAGGTTAGGAATGGGAGATTATACCTATATACACGGCCTAATTCATAGTTACGTTAGACTACGCCTATGGCAGGTTTAAGGAAGTTAGACCGGCGATGTCGTTCAGCTCATATTCATAGCTTTGTTTTAGCGCTGATCGACCTTAGCCCCGGCAGCTTTAGTCCGGAGGAAGTTAAACCTATGGAATAATGGTTTAACGTTGAGTTTAAGCTCCGCGCGTCGCCATTTTTTCTTCAGTTTTTGTGGCGTGGTGATTGTCGAAGATGATAATTGATTAATCGCGAGTAATCTCCACGTTAGAACTAATTTAAGGGGTAATGTCTTTTGTTAGGCTATCGTTAGGAATATTGTTGGCTTAGTGATTTAGGTTTATACTGATGTAAAGACAGTTTTATAGGCAGTAATGTAGTAGTTTCGTTCTCAGGGAACCTAGTTAATTAATTTTGTTTTTCTTTAGTTTAATTTTATCGGAAAACGGGTTAATTAGTCAACTTAATAATTTAGTAGTGCAGTTTTTTATTAGGTATTCTAGCTCGCATTGATTAAATTTGATTTCACTTCGCTTAGTTGTGTTCATTTGTTTACATTTCTTGTGGTGAGTTTTGTTCAATCACGATAATATCAATAATATTTCATACCTTTTATACTTTTTAATATCCTTTTGTTTACATTTTACATAGTTTTTAACGTTCATTTCAAATAGCTGTGCGTTTTGAGGAATAAGTTACTTTAGTCAATTAATTGTTTGAGTAGCTAAATTAAATTACGCAAATTGCACGAAAAAAACTGGGTGTTTATGTCAATAAGGATAATAAACTTAAAGAAAAATAGGAGAACGAAATGCAATGCGTCTAAGCCTTAAATAATTACAAAATATGAAATGGAAGATATCCAAAGCGCAGGGAGCAGGATTCCAGGCCGATTTCAGTGACCAAAAGGTCCCAGAAGCAAGTAATGAGTGGTAAAGGGTTCGCAGATAACGCACGAGTCCTCAGGAGACCCCCAAAACTAGTTCATTCCGGGAAATACCCTGCTACTTGACGAATTTCTGTGTTGCCAGGCGTTCCATCCTCGCGCGGTAGGCAAGTCTCGGACTCCGCTATTCCCCGAGGCTATCTCCCTCGACCCAACCTATGAATACCAACTTTTAGAACCGTTCGAAACCACACTTAGACCGGACTAAGTTAAACCGCATAACCCCAGGTTTAACTCGAAATCTATTAATTCGGCCGTTAAGGTATAGCAGAACTTGGTGGCACTCACCAGCGGAGGATTAGAAGACATTAACCGTAAACCAAGCGATGAGCGGGCAAAGTTATCAAAGGACTCCCGCAGGGTCCTCTGGAAAAAGGCTCGGCCGATCTAATGACATGCTTTCCTCTCCTTTGCATCATGCTCTTCACAAGCGAGTGCCACCAAGTTTTACTACACCTATACGTCTCACGTCAAATAATCAATATGACATAATTAGAGCGAGATTTTAGTTAGGGTATTTTTCATCCCAACCTATCCATATGTGGTTACATTTTCCGACCGTTTAAATTCAACAAGCAATACCACTGCCCGGTTGGCTCACAGTTGCAAGGTGTTTTCCTGCTTTGTACAACAGTTTGGTGTATACTCTAGTGGTGATTCATTGAGAAACCTGATATAAGCATCGATATGGCTTATCCACCAATAACTCGCAATGAGACAAATATAAGTGAAAATATAATCCAATACTTATTCAATTCATTGGGTTGGTGTAATAGTTAAGCTTGAAAAAATGTCAATAAAAACTGTTTTTATTCGCGCTGGGAAATCGGTTGACACTATTTGAAGTTTTATATATAGTTTTAAGAATTTATAAAATCATGAAAGACATTTGCCAATGTGCGATGAAAAAACGATACCGCAGTAGACGAAGGACTTCATTTCTTACTAAAAAGTCACAACTCCAAAGAATTATTCATTGAGATCATATGAGGAGCTACGTCCCCTTGTGTTTTCAGCCATGTTGAAACATTCTTCTCATTGGTTTTCTTTTCATTTCTTTTCAGGAATACTGAATTATTTTTATTCTATTGGTCTCTGATTTCATACAATATTTACTATTTTGACTTATGACAGTCATCTGTAATTTCCATTCCACGAATCTTCTTTCATCGATTCCGTCGATATTCGCCGTTATTTGGCACATTTCCGTTAGCCTATGTTATAATTCCATATTCATCACGTATTCTGGTACTTTTTCGACGACATTCCTTTTAATGTTTAATGGGTGGATAGGGGAAGAAATTTTTGTAAATGTATGGTAGAGGAGAGAGAAGAAATGGAAATCAGCATAAAATTAATCATTTTAATATCACTGTCACTGCCAATTTTATATTTTCAAAAGCTCTGTCAATTACCACCTGAGCCAATATCCAAGACTTAGCCAACTGTAGAAATAGTGTCAGTGAAACCATCATCAATTGTAGTTAGAGCGATAGTTTCCGCAGTGGCCTGAAGAACTGGATCCCATGTTTTCAGTTTCAGCTCCGTGCGTCAGCGTTAAGATTATAAACGTTATCTCTTCCGTTATTAGAGGCGTCATCAGCTCAAATTTACGAAGAAAGTGCATAAAAAGTACTTCCAGGGAGTATGGAAACTAGCATGAGATGAAGGGTTGGATGATGGGAAGAATGAAGGGCTAATCTTAGAATTGGACGACCAATGGTGAAGTGTCATCAACATATCTTAAGCAGATCTTCGGCCTGTCGAGTTTGACTGCCGCTGAAGTACGCAGTTGAACCTGAAAACATGGTATCCAATCGTCAGTTGTCTCATAACGAGCTGTGATGGGTAACTTGTGGTAGAACCCTCCCCGTGGTTTTGCCGAGCTCAATTGAAGACGAGAAAAAATCGCGTTTTCTGTAAAATAAAATAGCGGCCACCACCGAGCGTATTATAATAATAACTAGCCGGAGTGTCCAGCTTCGCTTGGATTTGCATTATTTGTGCTTTTCTAAAATGGTTTCCGAAATTGACTTCAGTAGAAAATTTTACTTTTTTTACCTAATTGATGACTTCTTAAGTAGCCAAATTACGTAAAACTTGAGTCCTTATTACTAGTCTACTTTAATTTTCATAATAATAAATACTGAATTTTATGTCCCACTAACAGCAAGGCATAAAGGGAACTAGACATGTCAAAAAGTATTTTAATGGCTTCGGAACCTACGTCCTGGAAACCATGTCGTTCACCAATTATGGCCAAAGAGCATTGATTATCACTCTACGCCGTCGAAAGTCCAAAAACAAACCTCTGAAACCATATTTGGAGCCTTAAATGCATATGACAGATCCAAAACGCATGCTTCTGAATTTTTTAGGAACGGAAGATTTGGATCATCGACCCAGGATAACTTGACTTTACACTGTAAAACTTTAACGTAGTCTCAGTTCTTTGCTGATTATAACCATTCTTTCAATAATTTTTAAAATGTAACCAGATATTAATGTTTAATATATGAGTCAATGTTATTGTGTCAATATGTTAACAGTCCGATGTCAATATGAGTCAATTTTTGTTCATTATATACATAAATGATCTATGCTCTCGAATTAGCAGTAAAATACGTTTATTTGCTGACGACGCTGTCATCTATCGCGAAATTAATGATCACTCTGACTTTGAAATTCTATCATCGGATTTAAACAACGTTCATGTGTGGAGCCAAGAGTGGGGACTCGAACTTAATCTGAGCAAATGTGCGGCGGTACATTTCTTGCGGAGGTCGTCCAACTATCCCCGTGTATATGCTGTGGATGGCGTTAAGATAAAGGCGACAGGTGAAGTTAAGTATCTGGGAGTTACGATAACCTCAAACCTATCGTGGGGAACACATATAAGAAATATTTGTGGCAGAGCTCTGAAGAAGCTAGGATTCGTCAAGCGTATTGTGGGAAGATTCTCAGATGAAAAAGTAAAAGAGAGGTGCTATTTCGCACTCGTCCGGCCACACCTTGAATACGCAGCAAGCATATGGGATCCGGTGCAGAAAGAATTAATTCGGGAACTTAATAAAATACAAAGGAAAGCTGCGCGATTCGTCAAAAACTGCTACGGGCGTACAGACAGCGTTACGCAGATGTTAAACGAATTAGGCTGGGAGCCGCTAGAGACTCGGAGGCTGCGCGCTAGGCTTAGATTACTTGAGCAATTGAGAATAGATATCTTTCAGAGCGACACGGAGAACATCATATTAGAACCCCACTATATTTCCAGGTCCGACAGAAACGATAAATTAAGAGAGATATTTTGCCGAACGGATAGGTATGGGAATTCGTTTTTCCCCCGAACAATAAGGGACTTTAATAAATGCAAGGCGTAATTTCATAGAGCGTTTCCTTTTTATATGTAAACGGCTGGTGTCCTAACACCCCCCGCCACACGCCTATTGAGGCGGCTTGCGGGGTAGTATGTAGATGTAGATGTAGAATATGTTAACAGTCCGATGATGCTTTCCTTCTCATGGGAAGGTGAAATTACTATTTGTTTTAGCATACAATTTGTTTAATTTTTTGTTGGATATATATTGTGGCAAAAACATAAATAACAATTATTTCAATAATTTTTAAAATGTCACCAGATATTAATGTTTAATTCATGAGTCAATGAGTTTTTTGTTAACAGAGTACCATAAAACAATGAAGCCCTGTGATGATGCTTTCCTTCTCATGGGAAGGTGAAATTACTATTTGTTGTAGTATACGATTTGTAATTTATTGTTGGATAGATATTGTGACAAAAACATTAGGAGAACTGGGATTCGAACGGTTAGAATTTAAGATTACTCGCTGGGCTGAGATGGAATAATTCGTTTCTCACGAGTTCAAGGTCTACGCGGCGGATATCATTTCACCTCCATATTGCATCCGTAGGACAGGCAAAAGGGAAAAATTAGAAAAATTCACTGTCAAAAGGTTTAGGGATTATTCCATCACGCCATTCCATTAATGGGTACTTATTAGCAAACATACATACCCGTCACGCCGTTCCCTTTCGGGGTAGGCACAGTCTAAAAAGATTAATTCTCTGGGATAAGCTAGTAAAGCAGACTCTGCTTTAATAATTTCCTTCATGCTGTCTTATTTTTGAAGATTTTTACTGTTTCAATTACGTGCATAATCATGCATCATGCATCGATTTATACATGCCCTCCTGTTTTTAAGACCCCTAATGTCCCTTTTCTTAAAGAGTATCTTCCACCTCATTCACACATGGCTTTGTCGGTCTACACCGGTCTTAGTTATTCAACTCCAATCCATTCTCTCAGTATGGCTAAACTAACGAAGCACCTTTTTTCATGTGTCCATTACTGAAGCATCCAATCAACATTCTTTCCTCACCAACTTATTCCGAACCCTATCCCTTCTGCTATCACCGCAAACGCTTCTCTGATACTCCACTCACTGCATTTCACTGTAAAGTGCATACTCACTGCGTAATGATTGCAGTAGAAATGAAGCGATACTCTAATCCGTCATAACATATATATTTCCTCTACTATTTCCCTTCCCCGTACTCTTTCTGTTTATGGCTGTTTTCCTAACACCCCCTGCTACACGCCCTTAGTTGCGGCTCGCGGGATAGCGTGTGGATATGGAAATACGACGGACCATCGGCGGTAGAATTCTTTACGTGGTTGTGCCGATATTTCCACGTCACCTACTGAAATGAAGCATGACGATACAAACGGCATACTCTGTCAGCCGTCCTTCCTGAGTTCTCACCACAGCCTATTACTTTGATATCACGTCCTCTTAAGAAATGAAAAGGAAATCCTCTTTAACGTAATCTCATTCGCCGTTAAGAAACGGCTGTTGTACGCTGCCGTCCAATCAAAATCGTGTACTGCTCGCCTTCGTATCAGATACCAGCCATTTTCCTGGTTGCAAGTTCTCACCCTCTTGCGCTCTGTGTGACTCCTTATTGACTCAGCACCTCGAATTCCTAACAATTAAATATCGTTAGATACTATCAACGATGAAACCTGTGAAACTTTACCCGAAAGATCTTCGTCAATTTTTTTCCTGATGGCTACAGGTTACTTAAAATTATCTTTCGGGACTGTCGAGTTTATCAATAAGTTTTATTCTAGTAAATGTTGTCTTTAACGTGCAAGGCTTGAATCATTTTCCGTGTTATCTAAGGAAGAGTAATTTCCCGGTCATCATATTCTCCTCATCGAGACAATTACTGGCAAAAAAGAACTTTCGCAATTTTATGAGCGATATCAAAAAATCGGATTGATGCAGTGGATCCAGCTTTGTCTTCCCATCACAAGGGTCCGAGTTTGTATCCCCAATGAAAAATTTTGAGTGGAATTCCAATCCATATTTGAGCGCCATGTGGATTGAGCTTGACATGCAGTTAGCTATCCTTTAGACGGGTCGTCAACATGTGGTATCTTTCTTTAAGAATATACTTCCGCCAAAGCCGGGTCTATCCTTGAGTCATTTCCCAAACGATCCTACTCTTACCAATCTTATCATACTCATCACGCCGTTCCCCTTCGGGATGAGCACAGTCACTAACTTAATAGGGTGGTTTCCTATTTTTTTTATTGCCTAGATCTGAAGTTTATAACCCCTGGAGTACGTGTTTGAAGCCGTTCGATTTTTAAATGGCGTTAAGTATTTTTCCTTATTAATTAAAAAGTGAAAAAATTCAACGGCGCGAAAACGCGACGGCAAACTATTGCATGCTGGTTAATCCTACGTATGACGTCACAGGTACGTCCGCAACTACCGCAATCTGCCGCTAGGTGGTTCGCCGCCGCTGCTTATCTGCAGACGACGTCCGCCGAGAGAGCTTTAATAATAATAATAAATTTACTGACGGGAAAAAAACTATTTACAAAAGTAAACTTGGTGTAAAATGGAAATGAGCTTTATTTATTAATTTAGCTGCTCTAGTCGCATAGAGAAACCTCATCAAAATAATGAAACATTTATGGTTACGGTATGGGGAATGAAAATCGTATAGTAATATATTCTCAAATTAATGGTGCTAGCTCCTATTTTTTAGGTAAAGTTAGTATGAAAAGCATGAAATAAACCATTTTGTTCGTATTCATTTCAAAATATTTCCCGCAAGCAAGCACGAAATCGTCACTTAATAACTATACGGAGAGCAGGTGCTGCGCCGCAGCTATGATACGATTACACATTAATTTAATTCATCCACTTTGTCGAGGTGTCATTGCCAGAACATGAAATTAGCAAAAAAGGCTTACCGTCAATAGCATAATGGATGGCAAAATCTCGAAGCAAACTATGTATGAGCAAATACTAAAACAACTAAAATGCGTTGATCACCCCTCACCGTGATCACAGACCATTGATGGGAACTCGTGATTCACTGCATCAGCTGATCAGCATCATATTCTCCAAGGAGTACCAGTAACATGCCTCCGAGGACATTGCTTTATAAAAATTGTTTTGTGCTGCAGTGTCACACAACAACATTTAGCGATAGCAAGAAAGCTTACGTCGCGGTTCCACTAAGCGAGAAGAGGAGAATTTTGTGGTTCAAAGCTGTCAGAAGAGAGTACCTTGCTTTACTCCTCTGATTTCACCTGCACTAAACCGAACATCTTCTCTAAAGAACTCCACCACCATGGCCACATCCACTTACAGTAGATTGTCCGTACAAAACCAGTTTGTAAAGCCATTGAACTTCTTCTCATGAAACCTTGTGGCTTTGTATATCAGCAAAAGGAACTGATGATGAAAGGTAACTAATGAAATATGCAAGGTATGAATGATAGGAATGGTAAATGAAAGGAATAGAAGATGAGATAAAGGAAATGTTTGTCAAAACGAAAGTGATCAAAACGTAAACATCTAGGCCGGAACACCACAGAACGCGAAGTCACAGGTACGCAGTTTCGTTATTCATTTCACTGCGCATGCGACGCTCGCCGCGAAGAACTCCTTCGCGGTAGCTCTGTACTAGCAGGTAGCGTAGGAGCTTAGAAAACTTCTTTTTATGGCATGCTCAATGGAGGAAACTTTCCGAAATTTGAGTATTTTAATCGAGGTATATTAATACAGGTTCACCAGATTTTAGGGACTCTGAAATACAATAGTAAGTACAGTCGATGACAATTGCATATACCTCGCAATGTTGACTATCTACCTGTTACGTCATCATAAGAGCTGCCGCTGTTCCGCCATTTCCGAGCCATTTCAAATGAACTTAAAATTAACATTCAATTTACTTGTAAACTAAGACTTTTTAATCCAAGTAATTTGCATCTAATGAATACGTTTATGCTGGGGCACCTGTCGCAATAAATGAATTCTGTTTTCTTTGATGAAGGAAACTACCCTATTCTAGGCCTGTAAAGCTGACTTTGTTTTAACAATTTTCTTCACATGCCCTATCCTAGCATACTTATGTTGCTCTAATTACTCTCATACATCTTCATTTATCTTACCAACTTTGCCCTTCTGTTCTTAAAACTGCTAATATTCTTTCCTATAAGGGCATCCTCTACTACTATCACCCACGACTTTCCCGGTCTACCCCTTTTCTACTACCGTTCATTATTGATTCATCTACATTTGCAGACACTTCTGTGCTAACTGTTAAAAAGTGCATTCGTGATCACAATCAATTTAATAGGTGATAATTGACTTTTTAAGTTATCGGGATAGTTTCACCGTAAATAGTTTTAAATTTCATTTTTGTCATTGATTTAATTGTCAAAGAAAAAGTGTTTTGTGTACGTCTCCAGATACCTACGTTTTCACTACAGTTTCCGATAATTTACATTTCATCTACATCTACATACTACCCCGCAAGTCGCCTCAATAGGCGTGTGGCGGGGGGTGTTAGGACACCAGCCGTTTACATATAAAAAGGAAACGCTTTAAGGAAATTACGCCTAGCATTTATTGAAGTCCCTTGTTGTTCGGGGGAAAAACGGATTCCCATACCTATCCGTTCGGCAAAATATCTCTCTTAATTTATCGTTTCTGTCGGACCTGGAAATATAGTGGGGTTCCAATATGATGTTCTCCGTGTCGCTCTGACAGATATTTATTCTCAATTGTTCAAGCAATCTAAGCCTAGCGCTTAGATTGCTTCCTCCGAGTCTCTAGCGGCTCCCAGCCTAATTCGTTTAACATCTGTGTAACGCTGTCTGTACGCTCGTAGCAGTTTTTGACGAATCGCGCAGCTTTCCTTTGTATTTTATTAAGTTCCCGGATTAAGTCTTCCTGCACCGGATCCCATATGCTCGCTGCATATTCAAGGTGTGGCCGGACGAGTGCGAAAAGGCACCTCTCTTTCTATTATATATAATATTATTATATATAATATTATTATATATAATAGAAAGAGAGGTGCCTATAAAAGAGGTATTATATTATTATAATAGAAATATCTATTTTCCTTCTACCTCACGCACTTATGCGTCAGGCAGAAGTAAAATAGATATTTCTACCACGAACAAAAGCCATTTCTTTAAAATCTGAATGAGAAGGGATGATTTCAAGAGAAATAAAATTGTAATGGAACCTAGCCCTACCCCTTCTGGAGTGCTCGCGGTAAAAGCGGAAAGGATAGGGTTAGGGATGAGTTGGTGATGAAAGAATGTGGAATGGATTCTCCGGTGATGGACATGTGTGAAAGGAGCGCGCCTAGTTTGTTTGGTCATGTTGAGCGAATGGATAAGAATCGAATTACGAAACTGATTTATGATCGAGAAGTGTGAGATATAGGAGTAGACCGAGAAAGTCGTGGGTGAAAGTGGCAGAAGATACGCGAAAAAGAAGGAATATTTTGAGTCTTGAGAGTATAAGGGTGTGCATAAAGCAATGAATGAGTGTAACTGAAGGAAAAGAGTTATACAAGGATTGGGCATTATGGGGTAAATTATTATAGTAGAGTCAGGTTTTAGGCGTATCACCGAGAATCCAGTTTTTTCGACTGAGCCCACTCCGAAAGGGAACGGCGCGGCGTGATGGCTATGGATCCAAAATGGCAATGAAATGAAGGCACCAGCCAACCTGAGTTTTGAAATCATTAGCAAATAACTGGAGTTAATGAAGTGAAAATGCGCTAGTTCTATAGAGTTGTCCGTGTAATCGGTTCCTTTTGCTGGAAAATATGAATATAAGGGTGTGATAATGCATGAGTGTAACTAAAGCAAAAGAAGTACGCAAGGATTGGGCACTGTGCTAGTTCTGTAGAATTACCCGTGTAGTCGGTTCCTTGGGCTGGTAAATATATTTATTAAAAAATATAAATTGAGCTGGCATACCAATTTACTATGGATGTCTCCAATATCATCAAAATAAACCAAAATCAGATACAACAATACAGTAATCAATCCGAAATTCTTTAAGCCAAGAATGTCTGTTCTTACTGAAATCAGGAGAAATGGAAAAGATAGTGAAGACGGAAATAAAGGTTCTGAGAAAAGCCCCAGGACCAATGGCAACAGAGAAAGGCATGCACAAGAAGAATGAAAAAGACCTCTGCAAAAGTGAAGAATTCTAAAGAATGAGAGTTGGTCACATAATGAGAATGGACAACTGTAGTCTCATGAATGAGATGGAGATGACGGAAGGCATAGTACAGGATAAAATTACATTCAGAAGACTGATACAAAACATCAATTTCCGAAAGAAGGAAAAGAATAAAAGAAATAACACCTGAGGGCAGGCAGAAGGAGAAAACAAAGCGAAAGGATGAAGAATTGTTGGAAAGCAAGAAAAAAGTTGAAGATATAATAGTAAAATGAATGCGTTGGGTTACTTAAGAAGTCCTTCGACGGCCAAAATCGAAATAAGAAGATTTACGTCGATTTATCCGTATATTTAGTATCACGCGTTTTCTTTTCAGTGGTTTAGGCATGTCATCAATGGGAGCAATGTATGCTGATACAAACAAATATTTGATGCCAATTTTGTTTTTACTCTCGCTATTACAATGAATATTTCTCAATTTACAAAAAAAAATCTCACAGGACATATCCTTTCTCTTCATGGCTCGTGTTCAGGCTTCTTAAAACTCAGTTTTACGCGTTACTTTGTCACTCTGAAGATATCGCTAGTTATCTGTCGATAACTCTTGTCGCGCGAATACTGCAGACAAGAAACTTCCGGAGGATATGGATTTTCAGAATGCTGTCCATTGTCAAACGAGTCCTTCTCGAAACTGCACTGCAGACTTTATGAAGAGGATGCAGGCCATAATTCCCGTATCCGCAATAATTTATGCTTGCCATTAAATATCTAGCCTCCAACTTCAATGAATTATCGCAAAAGCTCTCGGTCATTACCACAAACATGCACTGTTAAGTAGGCATCTCAGAAAGGAGAGGTGAAGCAATTCGGCTACCCGCCATGCTGTTCTCCCAAATCTGAGCCCGTTCCACTCGATACTGGAAACGGCCCCGGAAGATTTCACACGATCACTGAATTTTTACTTGCGAGGAAGCGGTATGTTCATTCATATCGTAGCGTACTTCTACTATAATTCAAATTAAACCATTCTACACAAGCAAGTGAATAAGACAACTGTCGGGACACTTGAATTTGTCATTCATTTCACGGTGAGAAAATAACTAATAACCGCAAGGAGGTATAGATGGCGCGGATTTAAGAAAAATGGAGCTCGCACAGCGACTGTAAAAGTTAACGTGATTGGTCGACGGCTACTATTAGGTCTCCACTGATCATAATGTCTCCATATTTCTTATCTGTATTTGCGCGGCGCCCTAAACGGGAAAAAAGAAGCGAGTTCTAAAATTTGATAAGCAGACGATTTTGAGGGCGACATCACACGATAATAATAGGAATCACTGAATGCAATATATTGTAATGGTCTCGTCATGGAATATTCTACCTCAGGCCATGTGATCTCGTAATAAATATGTAAAAATATACATAAACTATTATATTCAAGGTAATCTACCGATTAAGATGAAAGTTTAAATGAAAGTGAGTGAAAATCCTCAGATTTTTAAATGTGCAGGGCTCCCTCTACCTCTATATTTCTTTCTTCATCTCAGCCTACGTCCTACCCTTCTTCATCCCGCCCGTAAAAACTATTCTCTCTCTTCCCCTTCCCAGCTTACCTTACATCCTCCCCTATATCACGGTCCTAAGCAACCCTTTGCCCCTCATAACCTCTTCCAGCTACCTACAATACCTCTCCAAAATCTCGTTCGGAAGTTTCCTTTCTGGAGGAGGTTGGTGGAGTTTTTAAAATATAAAATAGATGATAAAAATAGGCTGAATGCGATCGAAATGGGAATATGAAGGAGGTTGGAGAAGGTGCGGTTGATAGAAAGGAAGACAAACGAGAAAGTTCGTGGTATGGTGGGAAAGTGAAGGAAACTTCTGGATGAGATAAGGAAGATAGGGGCAAAGTAGGTGGTTGGTGTAGGCATTTAGGTACGAAGGGTGGTTTAAGACCGTGATAAAAGGGAGGATGTTGGAAGAGCGGGAAAGGGGAATAAATATAAAAGGTCTTGTAGACGAGATGAACATGGGTAGGATGTATGTTGAGATGAAGAAAGAAATATTATTGGTAGAAAGGGTCCTCCACTTGTAAAACTCTAGAGATTTTTTTACTAATTTTGATTTAGATCTATGTTAACCGGCAGATAGTGGCATAATTTGGGGGTTCCAAGGGGTGGCAGTTGCCACCTCAGAATTGCCCAACCCAGTATTTTGCCACCTCAGAATTTTGATGCAAAAATCTCAATAATTTACAAACAATTGGTAAATATAATTCTACATGCACGGCCCTTTCTTGAACTTTCTTGATTCTTCATTAATCATGCCTAGTTTAGGAGGACCCCTCGGTAAGCCTTGCCACCTCAGTTACAAAGCGGAAACTACGCCCATGCCGATAGATAACCTAATAATAAAATAAACTTTAAAAATAAATGGAAAAGCTGGACACCCTTGCCTTTCTTCCCGTTCTATCACGGCCAATTCCGTTTCTCCATCGTCTACCCTCACCTGTACCGTCTTGTTCTTATAGAAATTCTGAATGAGACGTCTGTCCCTCCAATCAGCCCATATTTTATTTTTCGCTTCCCTTAATTTCGGCCTGTTCATTCTACCAAACTCCTGCACGAAATCCAACAAGCAAGCAGAAATATCCTGTTAATATTTTAGGTCTGTGGTTGATATACAAGTCTAAATTACTTTCCTTTTTATAAAAAAAATTGTAACCAGTCAATAATGACATCCCCTTATACGTTATTTGTGTATGATCAGTTATTGTATTGCAGCGTTAGACAGATTTATAGACATACACATAGCCGGATAAACATACCAAGGGAATTTTTTCTTTTGTCATATGTTTTTCCAGGTGTGCATTCTTTTTTTATACGGAAATAATTTTGGAGTTCTAAACCTGAATGATGAGTCCATAAGAGTATAAGTTTTTTTAAATGTTGTCCTTATTTTCCTGAAATAGATAAATTCTCAAATGTGTGTGCCATCAAATCAACATAAACCATGTGTATAGTTTGCATGCAAATAGAAAACGGGCAAAAATAGAAGTATCAGGCGTGATGTGATGAAATTTGGTCTCACATACGATCGAGTACTCGACCAGAAGCTCTGATGTCTTATAAAATCTAAATATTCAATAATAAAAGTATATATTTAAACATTCCTTCATTAAAATTCTCCCATCTGCATATTTAAATGAAAATCAAGGCTAAGGTCTCCTCGAATTACCTTTAATTAGTATTCACTTAACAAATGGATAGACAGTTTCTTTATTAAATTTATCAATATGTTGTTCATAGCAACATGGTAACAAAGATAAAATCCATCACGTATCTCGGAGAGTATTTATTTATTATTTATCAATACATAATTCTAAAATCATAAAAAAACATTTTGTATTAAAAATAGAGAATTCTAAAATCATAGAAAAACATTTTGTATTAAAAATAAAGAATAGGCTCTGATACTATGTTTTTTGGGGTTGGATCTATGATACGAATAATATATATTTTTTAAATATATATAATTGAAATATAATTTCAATGAAATTAAATTCATGATCGCTGCGCCCCTAGCAGCGGAATAGACTGACAGACATTACCTAGGTCATTTTGTAGAGAAGAAAATAATTTTGGATTCTTGCACTTGATAGTTGAGTTTGTTACGACGAACTTCAGCGCGACAATCAGGTCGATTTTTCTGTTTGCATTCGATAAAATATATACCTGAGTGCATCATTTATGATTCGGGCAATAATTACATCTCTCAGGCGTGGAAATTGCAGCCTCAGTAAGCAAGTAAGGAAGGTGCTTTCACTGCGGTAATTAGTGGGTTTCAGTCGGCTACTACTCCCTATGTCGGAGCCGCCGCATCTGATTTATCTGTATACGTGCGTCGTATTTTACACCGCTAGAACCCCAGGCGCTGAGGTGTGTGGCCTTGACAAAGAGAGGGTACTATCCTCCGGGGAGCAAGTCCTTGCATCACGTCATGACGCGTGCTGGGCAGTCTTGAGATGCAAATCTTTCGCGAGGTGAAGTTGCCTCTTTTCAAACAATTAGTGCTCCTGCAAAGTGGGAGAGATGGTGCACGCGAGTCTGGGGGAATAAAATTACTATCGCTTCGAAATCACAAGATCCGACTGAATTTAATGAATAACCTTTCCGTGAGCAAGAAAATGCATTACATTTGGATACCTTTCTATTATTACCAGGCCCGGACTTTACAGATACAGGGTCCCAAGGCATTCAACAGAGTCAGGGACCCTATTTTGATGATTTAGCAAAACTCAAACTTCATTTTTGCCATTTTCCACTGCGGTAAATATTTAATGCGACCGGTTTTGACGTTTTACGTCATAATCATGTATGTCATGCATTACAGACGTGATTAGACATAAAATATTACAGACAGTGCCTACATTATGCAGTAAACTATGCTATGGAGGTTGTATTGAGCTAGATATAGAGGTAATCTTGTTTTACTTTATAATCTGCTTTAATATTTTCCACTCGACAGGATGGCTAGAAACATATCGGATTGCTGGCGGATCTTATCTTCCAAAGACGGTAGCTTAATAGAGTAATTCACAATCTGTAGGTTCATCAGGAATGGGTTTCTCAATTTGTTTTCTGCAAAACCAATTTTCGGATTGATGACGGCTGATGATTATGTCTCGTAAATCAAAATCTATTATGATATTATAATGCAGTGTAACGCAGACTACTTAACGTGAGCAACAATATAAGTACATAGTAAAGTTTGCTATAAGGCGCGCACTTCCAGCAACACAAATGCATATTTATTTATTTTTATAAATTTTCTAAATCTGGTAACAGATTGATTTCCCAAAAGTTAAACGGAGAACTGGGTATCAAAGCACGAACTTTTCGAAACTCGAATGGCAGACAAGATCGAATTAAGTTCACTGGTTGAGGTAAAACTATAGTAACGTCGCTAACAACTGATTGTCTTAATGTCAATTTAAAATAATTTCTTCAGTACTTTCATATCTTCAGTACAAGTGTTGATCGATTCGTGTTGCAGTCTTTCATTGTGATACTTCCCAGTTTCAAAAAGTGGCGGGGGTACAATTAAATGACTAATTGAGACCAACTACTAAGAAAGACTTGGCAGTGGTTCTACTTTCATCGATATCTACTTTCATTGAATGAAAGATCAAATTTGAAGGAACTCCGCTGCTGGCAATCTCAATAATAGTCGATACCCATGGTTCGGTGGGGGCAAATATTTATTCCGAATCTCGAATGAGGTACCTGCTATCCTTTTTCGCATCGGAGAATAATAGTAAGGAAAAGGTGTAGAGCCTGTGCCAAATTGTTTTGGGGACGGGACAGGGGTCGATGGCCTCGGAGTTGAAGGTGAATTTATTGCTCTCTTCGGAGAAGACCGGTGTGATATGCTACAGGGTTGGACGCTACCAGTAAATATACGCGAGGTTTATTTTTTTAAGGAACTTAAACTAAACCCAAGGATGATGCTTCAAGGTGTGTCAAGTGCGGCATTGCATCAACCCCCCTAAAATATTTGAATATTTGAAAATTTGCACATAATTTATGTGTCGGTCGGCACCGAATCCTCTGTCTTGGCTCTTTTTTTAGCCAGTAACTTCAGAAGATATTGTAATGCATTGCCTAGGTATAGTGCCTATGTTGCCTTTAAAAGATGCTACCACTGCATTTTGTGTTACGCATTAAGACGTCAAGGAACGGTATCGCGCCGTCACAATCAACTTAGAATTAAAATTCAATTACTCTTCTATCCTCCAGCAATGTTTCGATGCAGGGCGGCTTCACAACTTTTCATTTATAACAGGAAGATTTACTTGGCTATTTTTTCATGTAAACTGCCGCTCTTCCCTTCACAGCAATATGTGTTCTCATTTATCTGAGCCTGAAGCAAAAACTTTTGGATTGAAAACGACTCTTTTAGCAACATTTAACATAAGCATTAAACTATGTGATGTATAAGTAACAATAAGCCTACCTGAACATTGATTGTGTACGTAATTCAGCAGAAATGCGTGAAAAAAGGGGGACGGGATTAGTGCGGTGGTGCAATAATACCGATTTCCTATCCAAAGAGCCCGGGTTCGGACAAAGGTAAATATGGAGAATTTGCATCGGAATTCCAGACCCTACATGGCTGCTATTTGGTATAGTGGTAGTGACGCATGGTGCAGTCGCCTCCAAGCAGCGTGACGCCAAGGAGGGGACGGTTCATGTTGTAGGGGTCGGCTGAGGAGCAGATGGGAGAGGAGAGCGCGTGGTCGGCAACGCTGCCAACACAACTGAATTTAACTTGAGAGGGCGAGAAAGAGCAGCACGTTTCACGATAAAGTTTACGATTCAAACAAAGCTGTATCGAAGTACGCTTTTATTGCTCGCCACCCATTGAAGAGGCCTGTCTAAGAGTGGTTTACACTGGCAAGTTACTTCCGCAAGTTTCATCTGCAAGAAGGCGTGAAATTTTACTCCGACGAAAACATTTTACGATTTCCTGCAGAACCAGATTGGTTGATGTTTATTCTAGCAACAATTTCTTCTGCGAGACACTGGCCGAAACATTTGAAAGTTCTGCAAGCGGACTTGTAGAACCGTTTACTCATGCAATACACGGTGAAAGTCACTTGGTGCAAGTAATTTGCGCATTAAACTTGTCTATGTAAACCCACCTTAAACAATTGGAGGAACAATAAAAGCCGAAAAGATCTAGAAAATTTATGTAAGTAACAGATGGAACATTTTGAAGTTGGCAATGAACGTTTGCGACCTTGGGTACCCTAATAGTAGACAAACTTGCAGACTACATTACTCCACTGTGCTTAGCAAGTTCCTGGGGAATGGACATCCAATGAATTGGGATTTCTGCGCGACTACCACCATGTTTCTCTACCACTAAAATGTCCCAGCTTATTCGAGCATTATCTTCCCAACCCTTCTTTGTCTTCACCGCCTCACTTAAGCTACCAGTGGGAATCCTTCGACCGAGCGAGCACAGGTCGGATTGACCTTGTTATACCTGCCCGCGATGCCGAGATACAAAAGGGGAAATACCCACCAGTTCTGAGAAGGAACTCGGAAAAATCTCTCCGCGGTACTCGTGATGCCATCGGCGTCGCTGCAGACACAGAAGTGAGCGCGCCCTGATGTAATTTCTCGGAACGATTCCTTCATCCGAAGCCCGCCCAGATTTTGGCCACAAGGTCACCTGCCAGTGCGAGATCATTTACATTTATTACGTTCGCGGTCGGCGATCTCATGTCTTGTTGGCAGGCTCTCCATATCTCCTAAAAATTTTTGATGATCGAAAATAGTAATTTTCGATTGCTAACTACAAAATTCCCCGAACGCCACACACTATTTTGTTTTCGGTATAATTCTCTCCCCAGCAATATTCCCATGCACAGGACAGCGTGTTGCTAAATACTAATAAGTGTTGCCATACGGAAGGGATAGATTCTCTGCTAATAAAAGTAGGCCGCTCCCAGGATTAGATCTTTGCTGGAAACGAAGTTTGCTAACACAAAAAGAATATCCCTTTTCTACTATCGAATACTTTATCATATTATTAAAAGTGGTAACAGAATTTTCTGCATTTTCATGATCACGAAACAGCATTAGAATTATGATGTGGCTGGTTTCATAGTTTCTCTATATATTTATTCCGCCCTTAATACATTTATTTTGACTTATAATTTGCCCATATTAATTATTGATGGTGTAAAAACTTGAATCTCCTGGAAGAAGAACGTCACAGTGAACGTGGACTGTGGATCTAAAGTGAATAAATCAGATATCTTGAATGAATTTCTAATATTCAACATATAAAATCGGTTGGCAACCTTTTGCCTTACCCTATTTTACGTTGCATGCGAAGGAGAATACGAAGCTCCTCAGTGCAAAGGGTGAACATTCATGAGAAAATGAAAAAAGTTGACTGGAGTATGTAGTATATGACTTGACTGGAGTTTGTTTTCGTATGTCACTATTTCGAATATGACCTCAAGTATCGAGAAGTTGTCGTTTGTTCAGAAGGAGTCGCCCTTGCTCAATCCATATAAGGAGAAATCTTTTCAATGCCCAAGCAGCTATGAGATACGGAAAAAACTAAAATCGCATCGCGCTTACTATAAAAAAAACATTACGTTCAATAAACATTACCAAATATTGTATATGGTGATTGAAAGAGGCATATAGTGCAGTATCGGGTAATTGACAATAGTTAATTAATAATAGCAACAAGAAGATGAATACTACGGTCAGATGCAAAGCAAAAACATTCCGAAACATATGCTGATCTAAGTGTTGAGAAAATTTGAGTCTTCCTACAAGTTTTGACACACCGCGATATATAATGCCCAATACATGCCTTAAAATTTTCAGCATTCAACTGCAATGCAATTTCTTCCACTTTCTGTTGCAGTATTCGTCCATTTAAAGGAATGTTGGTTCGCAGGCATCCGTGGCGTTGATCAGATGATATCAACATTTTTCGGGTTGCATCCGCGTATGTTGTTTAGAAGCGCAACAGTTTCGCCAGTTATCCTGCTGTATTTGAATAAATATTATTTCAATGCCTTTGATTAATCAAAACGTAATGCATACCATTAAAGTGACCTTTAAGTAATACAATATCCAAATAATGATTGTAGCCACAAATCTCGCGCATGGTATATGCTGTTTGCTTCTTTATCGTTCGTCCGTGTAAGCTGCGGTGTCCGAGTGGTTAAGGAGTTGGACTCGAAATCCAATGGGCTATGCCCGCACAGGTTCGAATCCTGTCCGCAGCGAATTTTTTTACTAATTAAAACAAATTTGGAGGAGGATTGCGTGTCATTTGTTATACCTATTCAAGTAGTTTGGGCGAGATACTTCACATTAAATTCGATGAATAAGATAACACTATGAAGAAAAAGTTCTCATCATTCGAGTGATAACAAGATATTAGCCACTTACCACATTACATCGCGATGCATTTGCGAATAAACTTCAGCCATTGGAACATGGGACATGTGTTTTCCATGGGAAATGATTCGGATATGCATTCCATAGAGGCTTTATGTGAAATAATTTTATAGGAAAAAACGTTTTTTGCGATAAAAACGTTTTTTTAACGTTTGAATTTTTAAATTTATTATTATATTACATTATATTGCATTACATTACATTATATTATATTATATTATATTATACTATATTATATATTATGTTATATTATGTTATGTTATGTTATTTTATGTCATGCTATGTTATGTTATTTTATGTTATGTTATGTTACGTTACGTTACATTAAATTACATTATATTATGTTATGTTATATTATGTTATGTTATGTTACGTTACGTTATGTTATGTTACATTATATATATTATATATAATTTATTTCATTACATATTATTGCATTATCATCCAGTTCGGAGCTATGTTTAAAGTTTAAAGTATCTAGCTCATCGGGAAGTTAGTTTTAAATCGATTGCAATATTTGTGCCGAACAGACAAACAAGGACTCAACCTAATAAAAACTTTATAAAATGATTAGTTTTTACGCACTGATTGCGTCAAAAACTTAGCAGTGTTGTGTTTCGTATTTTTTCTCAATATTTCAATTACAAATCAATTACTCACCGCAAGAGGTTCTTCAGAATTGGAAAAATTTCTTCTGTTGTGAAGACGTTTTCAGCGTACGACGTGAAAAAATTAGTCCAGTAAAAACCTTATCTATGTATGTTTAGTTAATTATTGAGAATTTCAGTCATATAAAACTAAGTTCATGGATCAATAATGATACAATATTAACTTAGTTCTTCTTCATGCAGCTGCTTCAATTAAAAAAAATCCTATGTGGTCTCTGTTATGACTAGGGAAAAATCTCGCTCAAACTACCTTAACAATAAGAGCAATAGTGTATTTACGTGGTGTGTCGTAGAATAAAAGTTGGTCGTGACTTACTTGTAGCAGAAAGTCTCTCATGCCTCCCCTCCGTTTCACGGTTTAAATGCTGCAACACAATTATACTACGATCTCATTGAAACAAGTTTTCTGCCAGAATAATATTGACATACCTAATGCGATAGCGGGCAAGAAGTGCATCGTGTGTATATTTTCCCCTCAGCTACATTCTCTTGACGGACTTGCAGTGTGTTCTGCAATTGTGGAAGACAATTGTGTGAGTTTCATACAATTGTTTGACCATCAGCGGATGACTCCGTTAAAGTTACTATGCGACCAGTTCCGCAGTCTTTTGAGTTGTAGAAGAATCAATAAGAGGTTAGTTAAAAATTGGGGTATTTTTCGCCTTAGCAGATTTAGGCAAATAACAGAAACTTAACTCACAGAATCTCCAGTATTATCTTATTATTTGTAAACGTAAAAGAGCTGAATTGATGCCACGAATCTTTGGCTTGATATCCCCGATAGGATTTATATAACTATCACAAAAGTACCTGGCGCAGACCTGCGCGGAAGGGAGAAGAGGTAGGAGTGAAGGGGAGAGAGGGTGGCAACGAGAGGGAGAGAGTGAGACAGGGGAACCAAACTACTTCTCGTAAAAGGCTCGAGGCATAAAAACGCAGGGCAAAAGCTTAAAACCACCCATCGCTTTAACTTTATCAGAGACCCTATCGTGAGGTCTCATTGAGTAACGAGTCGAAATGGGACAGGAGGAAGTAGTGCTTCATCCCACTTGTCGAAGCGCGTGTTTTGGCTTCAATTTGAAAGGGTTTCTCACTGACTCCCTTCACCTAAATACCTTCCGCCCTCGTTTCGCAGCATTTTGAAAGTTTCGTAGCCCATGTCCCAAAATTGTCCACTGCGCAGCGCCAGGAACTTTTGCGAGAGCCATACCGGTCGATTTTGTTTTAACAACATTTGGACCGCATAAAAATTTATTACCGATGAAATCGTCACCGATCCCCCTTGTAGAGAGGATTTTCGGGCGATGGACAGTAATTTCAAAACATAAATCCTGCTCTGGTATGCGTTACACATCGAAACGTTTATGTTTATGTCAAGTTTGGAACGTATGTATCTGGAATGCGTACGAGATTGATCGGTTAGATATTCGCGCATTGAACGACTCCTCATGATCCCCGCCTTTTCAGTTCCTATCGTTATTATCTATGTGATTATTATGAGATAATGATGCATTTAGCTTAAAAAACCAACTTGGAAAAATAAGGAACATATTATCACATGCTAAGTGATTCAAAACTCGCTTAGCGCTCGCATAATCAACTTTTTTCATTGCATAATGCTCTAATGACCAAAATCGAGTGTTTTTCTCTGCTAATAGAAGTTATTCTTATCGTCGTTTAACGTTTGGGAGTCGTCCTAGGAACTAGTACATTTTAAAATCATTCCACTGTTTCGAAGCGAAAATTATCAAAAATTAGAACTACTTGGAAATACTTCCCTTGTCGTTGCTTATACTCTTGCAGTATGTCATTTTCATCGTTTTGCTGCTTGAAGCTGAGAGAATTCAGTTATAAAGTAATTATTGATTGTTAATAGGTTATTAGTAATAAATAAACTATAAAGTAATAATAGATTTTGAGGCAAGGTTATTTTAACCAAAGGAAATAATTAACTTTGGGAGAATATCTGAGTTGGCGTTTCAATCGATAATTACGTAATTGTTCGAAGAGGAATTGGCAATCGCGAATTGAATATTCCCTATGCTTACCACTTCTATAGTTTTTTTTAAATTTTGTCAGTCTGCAAACGGGCTTGCAGTTGTAAGCCAAACCGCCAATACATGCCAGATCGTCGTCATCATTTTGTACGGGGATCGGATTTCCGAGTCGTTTTGAGCACTGACTTCCTCTAAGAATTCACAGGGTTCGATTTCCGGCTGTGAAGCATTGGGTAACCTTGGTAATCTGGAATACTTAGTGATCGGAGAACAGTACTCCGTTAGTTGATGGGACGCTAAACTGTGGTCTCATTGGCGTCTGCTATAGAGGACAGGATAATGCTGGCATCTTCCTTCCACCAGACTTTCTACCTCTATACACCCTAATACTTTTCCATCCAGTTAGAGGCGCAAAATTGTGCGGAACCAAGAAGGTTTAACCTCCTTGTGCGGAACAAACTTGAATAACTATGAAGACATTTGGCGTCACCTGAATGAGTTTCACTCCTAAAATCATCGTCCACTCTCGTCAGTTGAAATTCTTTCTCGTCAAGCAATGAGGAATTCTTCGATCGTAACGCCATGTGAAATTCTACCAAAACCTCTTGGAAATTCATTTCTATTTTTCAGCATGACGTTTCCTGCCGATTTATGCGTACTTTTTTGTACCACATACTGAGCCGTAGGGTGAAGCAAATGTTGATGTGTGATAAGAGAAACCGAACTGGAGTGATCGTCGTTCCCTTTGTTACACCGCTCTCACGTGGATTCCTCTCCATGGCTCTGGGTAAGTTATTACGTTAAGTGGTAGCGAAACATTGTGGCAGTCGTCTGCGCGAAGCGAGATTTGGAGGAGGGGAAGATAGCGATTGGCTGCCTGTTCAGATTCACCGGGTTGCATACCAAAAACTCGGGGTCGCTGAGGTCTTACAGTTGGTAACCCTAGATACAACGCTACAGACTCGATACCTGTGCAAAGGCGATACTGAAATCGGTCACTTGAAGCGATCCACGGTGTCTTGGAGCGGTGGTCGCCGACTTTGTCTCAAGGGCGTTGCACTCCGCGAGTGGAATGGCGCACGTGTTAAGCATTTCTTGGCACACCGTCAACTCTGCACCCTTAATTACAAGTCTTATCAAGGCCGCGAGCGAGTCAGAAACGTGTCCCGATTCACTTTTCTCCTGCCGAGGCCTTTGTCGTGTGAGGCCGACATTAGCTGCGTGCTCTCCGTCAGTGAACGGCGCTCCGGTCAACCCGACTTCACCACTACAAAAACGATAATTGCGGATCTGCGATCGGAATCGCTATCGCAGATCACAATAGTTAGGTGTGCTGCTGAAGCATGTCGCAGACTAGAATTCTAATACAGTAAAATGAAAACAGCGTCTTCGCTACGCCTCAAGTTGTTGATGGGGGCGAAATAAATTTCTGTTATGGACTTAGCTGTGAAATATAGCGCTCAACTTTTTAAGCACAGGTTTTACGGGACATTTCTAACCCAGTCAGCTTATTAAGGTCGTTTTACCCGAGTAATTTTACTGACGTATGGATGTAACAGTCTGATGCATGGATGGCGCTGAAGGGCATTACTATTGCCAATTATATGTACATTGTAAATGTAGAGCGCTTTTCCTGCCCCATAATCTCGCATGATTGGTTTCAAAATACTCAAGAGCCCTATGTGGCACGGCTTCACGATAATTAAAAGTGACAGGATTTTAATGCATGAATTGATTCTCCACATCCATTATTTTCTGGGGATGGAAAACATTTCTTTTCTCAATTTCGGAAAATAAGTGTCGTCTTAATGAGCAGTGATAATGGCGTCGTGTAAAGTGGAGACTTGCTAGGATGACTGCGCGAATGCACGAACAATAGACAGACAATTAGCCTATACTCATATTCCATGCCCGAATTCTCGCTAATTTTGTACATTAAACTGCGCAATTAAGTGCCTCGTGTAAAACGGTCTTAATACTTTGTTATGAGTATTATTAGCTTCAAGTAAGTGGTGATGAAGTAACATTTCGTGAGGAAAATAGTTTTGAAATTTTGCGTTAAACTTTTTAAGTGCACATTTTAACGAGCCAGTTTTAAGAGGGAAATATGCAGTTGTGGAATTCCGCGTCAAACATTAAGGACATCTTTTACGAGACAGTGCATTTAATGCTATGTCCCGATCAGATCATAATACTTTATTGTGAGTGAATCTAATCTACAGAATGGGTAATCTAATTTTCTTCTGGTATAAATACCAATATCGAATTTTCGATAGGTCTTACAATTTATTAATAAAATTGTAAAACTTTCTATGTAGCATTTTAACGAAAATCAACCATAATAGGTGAGGTATGGTAGAACAGTATTCAGAAATATTTTATTTAATAATTGTTCCTGTGCACAGGTAATATTTCTTTCCTATAACAACGCGTTTTGACACCTTCAGGTAACTTGAACGTAAGTTCATTATTAAAAACAGTTCTTTGTCCATTTTGTCATCTGATTTTTATTTAACCGAGTTATGGCGTGATGATGGCGGTCTCTTTTTGATAGAAAAAATTTATTGCGTACTAATTCACTGCATTCAGATACATCAAATTAATTTTACTCGTATAGCCAAATGGATTCATACATTCATCAGAAAATCTTTTTAAATCTAGAATACAGTATTCCCTTGTTAATCCGATGGACTTAGAAAAATAACTATCGTAATATTTGCGAAAGCACAGTCTTTGGTTCATGCAGCTGCGGGAATATTTTCTTTCGTAAATTGGCTAGGGGTGCAATTGCACGTGTATACTTGCCATTAATATGGTGGCTCAGGATATGGTTTGCTAAGGTGGTGATTGTCTTTCGTAACGAGGCTTTGAGAGAGGTTACGAAAATCTATAAGTCGGATATTGTGCCAAGAGGCATTGTACAGAATTGATATCGACACGGAGTACCACGAGGACAGAAAATAAACGTGGATTGATCATAATAAGCAGCATAAGACACTGGAGCCTTGAGAAGCATATCAGAAAAGCAGGTGGGGGTTGTACCGAGGTAAGGATTCAAGGAGAAATACCATGGAATGTCATGTGCGTTACTGAAACACGGTAGGATGGAAATCGGCTGCTTCCATACTTGACGAATGAAGCTTGCTTAGTAAAATATCACACGGAATCGTAGTTTTTGACGTTTATGCTCATACACACATACATACCCAACACACCGTTACCTTTGGGAGTAGGTATACATTTCCAAAAAATTTAATTCTCAGTGATAGGCGTGTAAATCTGACACTGCTTTAATTATTTCCTCCAAACTGGCCTATTCTTGCATACCTCTTTTTCTTTAGTCGCACTCATATATTGTATTACACCAGTCAATCCTCTATCATAAACATAGTTTTGTTATTCGACTCTCATCCATTCTCTCGACATGGCCAAACCAATGAAGCAACCTTATTTCATGCATCCATTACCGGAGCATCCATTCCATATTCTTTCATATTTCTTGTCGTTCGTATCACAACACTTCTGCTTTTACCATAAGTACTTCTCAGATGCCTCGCATCCACTGCAATTAGCCTACATTTATGCTTAGCCTGGCATACCTAAGTTTTCACTACACCACAACAGAGTGGGAAGAAGTATAATTCTATTAGTACTCATGGTTAAAGATATAACTTAGTACGTTTATACAAAATTTTAACTGTACGACGCGTTTCGCCGATTTGCAGAATCGTCAGGTACAGATTTTTTTAAAATTTGTATTCTGCACCTGACGATGCCGTAAATTGGCGAAACGCGTCTTACAATAAAAATTTTGTAGAAAAGTACTAAGTTTTATCTTTAACCATGAGTACTAATATGATAAACTTCTACGAAGTAAAGCCTGACACTATCAAGTTTAAGCATACTTTTTTATGCTGACAATTTTGCTTCCTTAGATCAACATTCAATCCTTGATATATTCCACGTACTACCAACGAATTTCCTTCGATCATTCGCACACATGCAATTTTCTTCGTCTATCCTTCCATCTTTCACAGACATAATGCCATGATACACTGAATCATTCACTTGCTCTATAATGAAAGGTAATGAATCCAATAGCATTGGATTGGAATCATTACTTGTAATTTATTGAAATCATTACTTGTAATTTATTTATTTATAACATTTATTCAGAAATTAAGAAAAGAGATATTTTGTACAGAAGGTGGAAATCAAACACATCTAATGAGATATATAAACAATATTACAAAGCACAAAGAAACAAAGTGAACTCATTACTCAGGAGGCAAAAAAGAGATTACTACCAAAAGCAATTTGTGCAAACAAAAATAGCATTAGGAAAACTTGGCAATTACTGAACAATATAAGAGGACTACGTGAAAAGCAATCACTTGATTCACATATAATTAAAAACTTCAAGAAAACCATGAATGTCGATGATATCTGTGAAGCATTCGCTAATCAATTCACTGAAAATATTGAAAAAATATTACCAAACTGTTCTCATTTTCTTCTCAATAATGAGCCACACAGGAATTTCAATACCTTTTCCTTGAGTCCAGCAACTCCTACTGATGTGTTTAACATTGTAAGAAATATGAAAAATAAAAGCCCAGGTCATGATAACATTCGAATCAAAGATCTATCCTCTCAAGCTATATCTACCGTAATTGCACACTGGATTAACTTAAATATTGAACATGGCACAATGCAATCAAATCTTAAAGTAGCTAATGTCAGACCCATATATAAGGAAGGGAAAAAGAGTGACACTAACTGCTATCGTCCTATCTCCATTCTTCCATCTTTAGATAAGGTCATAGAACGCTACGTCGCAGATCAACTAATTCACTTTTTCAAGAAATACAACATAATAACACCAAACCAATACGGATATCAACACCACAAAAGCACTAAAATGTTACTTGAGGACTTTAGCGAGAACGTTCGCTCTAAACTAAACAAAAACTACTCCGTACTCGCAGTCTTTATCGACTTCCGAAAAGCCTTCGATACTATCGATATTCACATACTGTTGAACAAGTTGGAACGGGCTGGTATACGTGGACCGCCGATGAACTGGATAAAATCCTACCTTACAAATAGAAAACTAACTGTAAAAATTCTCGATCACTCCAGTGGAATGAAAACTATCCAATCTGGAGTTCCCCAGGGTTCAATATAAGGACCAATTCTGTTTCTAATATATATAAATGACATCGTTCAACATATTAGAAACTGCAAGATTTTTATGTATGCAGACGACATTGCATTACTATCCACAAGCAGATGTTTTGAGGTGGCCCAGCGAAAATTAAAAAACGATTTGTATTCCTTGCAATTATGGTGTCACGATAATAAAATAATTATTAACAATAATAAGACATACTCCTTGCAGTTTTTAAATGTGAAGGAAAAAAGGCAAACCTTAGACCTCACACTACACACACACCTTTGTTTACACTCCAACCAGGGTGGCCAACCGAAAAATTCGTGCAATAAGTACTTTTCGTGTGCAAAAATTACCCAAGTTAAACACCTAAAATACTTGGGAATAGTTTTAGATGAAAAATTTAGTTTTAGTAATCATATAACCTATATATGTGACAAACTAAGGTGTATTTTGTTTCAAATGTCGTACCTAAAGCACTATTTGCCTCATGAGTTGAAAAAATTAATGTATCAAGGCTTAGCTGAGGCCGTAATACGTTATGGTTTGACGATTTGGGGTAGCACAAACTCCACCTTGCTGAATAAGGTTATTACTTTACAAAATAAAATGGTTGCCCATTTGATGGTCAAGGAAAACGATGTGAGAGAAGTATATAAGAATCAGTGTTTGTTACCATTAAAAGAATTGTATAATTATGTGTTAATTTGTGACAACTTTTTTGACAGCAAATTAATAAAGCAACGTGTGATTAATACTGACATGCAACTGCGTCGAATAAATAGGTTGTCTGTACCTAAGTATTTTAACCACCATGGCAAGAGATCTCTTGCACATGTAGTCCCTGGGTTGTTGAACGAATTGCCTATGCCAATGAAGGATATTAATAGCATATCTGTTTTAAAAAAGTCACTGAAAGAGTGGCTCATAGGCTAGCATTGTTGAGCTCCGAAATTGTCCAGAGCGCTGCACAGCAAAAAAAAAGTATTTTTTTAACAAAAGGCACCTGCTGACAAGCCGCTTTGGCTTAGCAGGACCTCAACTGCAATTAAAAAAAAAATAATAATAATAAAGCTAACTGTAAAAACTTTCTTCTTTGTAAGTCAACTTACTCAATTATTTCACCATTTACCCTTATCATATAATCATTCTTTCCACGCTTTAGTGATTGACGTGAAGCCGCTGTGCCTATGGATGCCATTGATGACAAAAACAGCGAGGCATTAAGTCACGCAGTTCAAAAACATTGTCCTTTACCTCATCTTTATCTTTTTCTCTCCCTTTTTGATGGCTGGTGTCCTAACACCCCTTGTCACACGCCCCTACGGCCTCTCTCAGGGCAATATGCTGATTATCTTTTAAAACTTAAGTTTGCTCAGAGCTACTCATGCATCTTAAATAGAGTATTTGCACGTTTTTTAGAAATGGCGTAAAAAATAGACATATTTTTATTAAGCAAAATCCAAAAATATTTTTATGTATACATCTTTTTTTGTCAGTTACCGTTCACCAATGAGCGAAATCAGGAAAATTATTGCCGCGCCGAAGGATAGTAACCGTCTAGCTTAATATAACGGGCATGGTTTTAGTGCTTGGAAATTCAAATATTGTGGAAACGCGATTTACCATATCGATAGATCTTGACACCCTTGCCGTGAACTGTGTGCATATTGGTGGGTCATGTGTTGTACAAGCATTCGCTACACTTCTTGGAAATAGGTACTTCGTCTTCAGAGGGGAAAAACCCGGCAGTTCGCCAATTTGAAAGGGGTGGAACAGATTTTTCCCAGGGATGAAGAGTCCAGCTGCTTCCCTTGCCTGACCTGTACCGGCTGGGTCTGTATGTAAGAGTATAGCTCGGAAATAAGATACGAGAGATAATTATTATAATCATTATGGAGCTGCGATCTATATTCCAGATCAAAAAAGACACGTAACCTCATGATTTTAATATCTCGTGAAATCACCCGAGGCGTACCCTTATAAAGAAAGTTATCGTTAAATTATCCAGTTTTCCGCTTTATCGTTCGCATATCTTGAATAAATGCACGGATAAAGATGTTACTGGGATAATTCTCTCCTCGGATATGTTATATCCAATTTGAATTTTTGTGTTTGAAATGAATTTTCGCGAGGAATCCATTTTCTGATTGCTTTGCACAAGGATTTAATACCGGAGATGATTTTCCAGGATGATATTTTTTCCTATCGTTTCTAATAAGACGAAATTTCCCGTATTCTATCTTCAGCTGGGCTACCGTAAAATTTCCTATGATTGACGTTATCCCTGAGACGAACCCTGATAAAATTTCCCAGAAAAAAAATTAAATGTTAATTTTCAGTCTGAGAGATTTTAATTTTTACCTTTGGAATTATAATTTTAAGAAGTTTCTTGGATCCGTAAGGAAAACTATATTATCGGGTTAAAGCCTTCATCACTTGAGTAAAAACCATAGTGTTCTGTATGGATAATGAATTGAATTCAGAAAAATCTAGGCACAGCGCTTTTTCTCAATTCAAAGACTTGTTATAATTGAAAAGGTTAGAGCTTAAAAAGCGGTGTAACACGTATTGGGGGTGGTAACACCCGATGCGGCGGAAGTTACGGATCTATGAAAAATAACGCATTCTTTGTATACGGAAATGGCCTTAGCCAATGGTGAGCGTTCCTAGCAGACGAATTCTGTGAATGTTCGTTACTGACATATAATGCGTGAGTTGACTTGCTGAATTCTTAGTTATAATTATCTAGTTTAGCATATATAATAGGAATTATTATGGGCATGGTGGCGTATTATTTTTAACTCGGATATCATAAAACCAAAATGGAACGAATACTTAGCTCTAAAACATATTTAAAGCTTCGTTGTGTGATACACTAAGTTTGCCCATACTGAGGAAAAAGTGTAATAAAACATTTGTTCAAAGAGGAGTGATGGAAAATCTAGGAAATTTAAGTCATAAATAAACTCAGGTTATTGTTAAATCATGATAGATCATACACTATTTGCTATCTTTGGGGCCCTTGGGTAAGGATGGGAGTATATGAAACAAGAACATAAATCATTTCTTGCAAGTTGCAATCATTGCCTCATGTTCATCTTTTAATATCCTTTCAGTTTCTACATAATTTTCACGAAGACTTGGAAGTATATAAAGGCAGGTTCTTCTAGTTTCACAAAGTATTCACGAAATAGCTGAGTCTCAAATGCTCTACTATAATGAACTACCTGCGGAGTTAAAGCCATGAGGCAGTCGTTCCAATGCGGCATTGCTTTTAAAGTGGTAAATTACGGTCAATCATATTTTAATCGGCCGAGATATTCAAATATTTCTCGCAGAAACAAGGTATTTAGCACGAAATGCACTGTTCTGCTGTACTAGCCAGCCCTTGCCCTTAACCTCAAAGAGAAAGCCTTAAGCTCTGAAGAAAACTTGTAATGGATATGAAACACTGGGAAAGCACAGTTAATTAATAAATAATAACATTTATTTAACTACTTTCGACGGTATGGGTTATAGTCGCACTTTTCCACAGTAATACATTCAAATTAAAAACCATTTCAGTCTCCAAAGTTTTGATAATTCTTGTAGTTTAAAAGTGGCTCAAATAAATATTGTTTCAAAGTCATAATAACGAGCACGACATAATATGCACCCCCTACCAAAATCATTTAGAAGATCACAGAAGAAACAAACTAGTACACAGCAAAGGAGCAGAAAAGAATGTGTAACACATCTCACAGAAATAATAAAGTAATAAATAATACCCGAGAATCCTTTGCAACACAGATAAAGTTACAAAAAACACAACTCAAAAGGCCGATTCCAACCCATGCAAATTTCAATCTAAATTAGTTCAAGCATCAAATACTTCGGAGCATGTCAAGGCAACCAGCCGTTATATTAGACATAGCAACACAGGTGCACTCTAAAGTGGGTGAGGTCCTTAAAATTGGAATCCATAAGACTGACACGCACCATATAGCTTTGAGGGAATGTCCAAACAGCACATTTTTTTTCTGAGATGTATGCATAGAATTATGACACTTCACTGACAATGAGTACCCCTTAGACTTGGAACATAATGGGATTACTAATGATCAGTTAATCCACAAATTCACTCGAAAGGGCATTATTTTATCACATTCAATATTCAAATATATTGGCTTAAACAGGATTCCGATTTCGTTAGAATATGGTGTCCTCGGAGTCATTACCAAATTTATCCGGCTAGGATCTGCTAAGATGTTATTTTGCCCCAATGGAGAACACTTTCGCTTCGATATTAATGATGGAGACTCCAAGGGAGACGCACCTGGGATCAAGGTGAAGAACCAAATATTGCTAAGAAGCAGTGGGTCTTCAAAAGAATAAGTTCTATGACCATGACGTTGTTCGATGGAAAATAGACCCCGTCCAAATATTGCCTCGTATCGGCGTACTACCTTGTTTAGTCAACGGGAACATCAGGGTCGGCTTATGCTATTATTAGAACACTATATCCAACGTCCTGATAAAAATACTCTAAAAACGTTTTACTGGATTCATAAAGTTTTGTATTGAAATGCGTTTTGGCATTTGTATGATAGAATGCTCAGAACCAAACCGTATGACTATTTTTGAGCATGAGATCGTGCATTGGCGTATGTTTATTTTTAAGAGAATTCCAACATTTCGGCTCGCATTAGTACCCGCACTGAAACGCACTGTTACATGGCTTGTGCAAAAAGTCCAAGGAGCCATGAGAATGACCACTGAACTACATCTACATTCCATCCTGCGAGCCACCGCCGGGGCGAATGGCAGGGTCCCCAGTCCTGATAGGGGAGGCAATGGGGAATATGAACGAGTAGAGGATAAACTTGAATTGCATGTTAACGATATGTCTTATGTTAGTTTCAAGATCTGCTTTTGTTATAATCGCTAATACTGCGTGGAAAGAAGGAACTCTTGTGCCTATAGTTCGTCAATGCATCTCTCTTATTTTGTCGCTTTTATCAGTTCTAGGGATATAGTCAAAATAATATCCTCCGTGTTATACCTCAACTCGCCTCACCTGAATTTTTCAAGTAATCGGAGCCTCTTGTGTAGCCTCCGAGTCTCAAACGGCTCCCAACCTTGTCCTTCCATCAGCTGTGTATCACATTCTGTTCGCCCTTAGCAGTTTTTTTAACGAAGCGCGCGGCTTTCTCCTGCATTTCATTTGCTTCGCGAGTTTAATCTGCCTGTGCATTGAAATGCGTTTTGGTATTTGTAAGATAGAATGCTCAGAACTAGATAGAATGCTCAGAACCGAACCAAACCGAATGACTATTTTTGAGCATGGGATTGTGCGTTGGCGTATGTTTATTTTTAAGAGAATGCCAACATTTCGGCATAGTACATAGTGGAGGCACTATGCTCGCGGGGTATAACTAACTATACCGTAACATTTGTCATGCAGCCATTTGGGGAACTTCAGCGGAGCTAGAAAAGTAAATATTTTCTATTATGGTCACATTCGTTTGGTAATAAAAAAATATCTTATAAATTTAGATCATGCGACTTTTCATGGGCGTTCTTTCTCCATGGCGAAGGAGACAATGCTTCATTAAGCATTGTCTCCTTTGCCAAAAGATGCGAAGGCTTTAATTTTATTGTTGAAAACCTTGTCTGCATTATACATCCAACCGGCCGAAAGAATGTTATAAATACTGCCCACTGTTACCAAGGAGCATTTAGACGTGGTAATGGGGGACTTGTTTTATCTTAAATAAATCTTCGTTAAATGTAGATAAATCATTTATGTAGCAGACCTTACCCATGCTGAGTCCCTCCGTATTTATTAAAACCTACGGGAAAATGAATTTTGTGAATGATATATGGAAGCTCTCCGCTTGCAAACTAACCAATGAATTATAATGAAGTAAAAAATCATTATGAATTGGCGAGAAATTATATGGAGTTGCATTATGACGATGATTGCATTCTCCTTTATGATTACTCTCCAGCCCCGTGTCTCTAACATTTATCTGCTGTAGACGTTAATTTTACTCTTAACGGTATTATGTGGTTCTGCGATGCCCGAGTGGTTAAGGAGTTGGACTAGAAATCTAATGGGCTCTGCCCGCAGGGGTTCGAATCCTGTTTGCAGCGAAGTTTCTGCCCTTGATATATATGCAAGCAGTCACAAAACATTCGTATTATTCATAACCGTATTCTAATCATGGCCATGCTTCTTTTAAGTGATGTTACCTTAGATGGCAAGAGACGTACCTTCCGTTTGTTCAGTATTTTCATATACTGCTATTTCTCATTGAAGGTTCATTTATCTCCCCGCGCGCGGTTTATGGGATAGTAACGTTTTTTGAAAAGGTTAGTTTTTTATTAAAAGAATATAGCAAAGTGAAGAAAAAATGTTACTGGAATAAGTTTAATAATAACCCTGCGGTAAAATCCTGTGCGAGAGCTTTGGGGATAGGATTACATGTTCACTGCATTTATCTTTACAATGCTTTCCCAATTCCATCCTGATATACTCGATACAAATTTATTTCACTGTCACATACTCTCTCCTAATGGTTCCATTGCTTTCAGGAACTCAATTTGCGCTGTGGTTATATTCCAGCTGCATATTACAAAATTATTCTCAGTTTCGTAATCGCTAATTTTCCCTGTGGAATTGCAAATTATTTCATTTTGCCTTATTATTGTTACGTGCCAATGATCGTGAATTGGTGTTTCCGTTGTTTTCTTCGTAAATATGCTCATGAATATCTGTACGTGACAATTATTGGCTCCGGACTTTCACTTTGTTTTGACCATAGACCTATATTCAAGGTCTATGGTTTTGACAACTACCTCCAACTCCTCTGTAAATAGTAATTTTGAAACTGCTTTTTCCATGACGTTGCAAGGACCGGTTGACTTTCTGATTTCGACTACGTCCTTTAGAGGGAAAAATGTCACGCAGAATTTTTCACCCGTTAAATTGGCCTGCCTGCGATACATTATGGGAAGAAGGAGAGTTGTATGAGTTGCTTTACAGCGACTGCGCCGAAGACGCAAGTCACGTATTTAATTTAAGTCCCCCATGGCTACCTCAATTCGAAATTTCTTTGCATTTGTTCTTCTCTGACCCTCAGCAATTTAATATTTATATTTTTAGGTGGCTGGAGCGGTTACCATGGGTCATTTAGTGCATAACTTAATAATATTTTAAGTACATCTGCATTATGCCATGCAAATCACCTCAAGAGTGTGTGGCATGGGGGACTCGAACCCGTGATGGCAAGCCGAGGCCGGCTGAAAAACGCCCGCGGATGGGCTTGAACTACCAACCTCTCGGTTAACAGCCGATCCCGCTAGCCGATTGCGCCACGGAGGCTGCTTATAAGTTTAAGTGAGTTGAATAAAAACTTCTTGGACTAAATTTCACGCAAGTTCGTCCGTTCATGTGTTTACTAGAGTATTTGGCACGGTATTAGAAATTTGGACTAAATTATGTTGAAATATGATTCTTTCGAATATTGGACTCGACATGACACCTAGATATTTGTGAGAAACCGTCATAATTACATGAAATGTATTAATTCGGGTTTAGAAGAAAGTCTGAGGATATGTTAGTGAATGATTGCGAAATATATGTCAATTGCCATAAGGCTACGTGTTAAAATAACATTGAATTCCCAAAAAAAACGAATATCTATGATGAAATTTGTTCACTTTTATCTATATATATCAAGAATGAGAACACATATGCAAAGATTCACGCAAATCTATGCGTAAACAAAAATAGCTCCGACCACCAATGAGCGCCCTACCCTGCCGAAAATATGGACGCAATTTCTATATGATTAATCGTATTTTAATAAGACCAAAAAATCACTTTTTTTGACCTTACTTATTAAAAATTGTTTTATTTATTGTATTTTTTATGAAATTTTTAATCTCACCCCCCCCCTTCTCCCGAGTTTATAGTTTACTGGTCATTAAATACAAGTTTTTAATTACTTATCAACCTCCTTAAAGGTGCTCGGAGGAAATAGTTTGAGGTAGATGTCACATCACTCTGGTTAGACCACCCCTCGTGTAGTCCGCGAGAGCATTTTGGACCCTGCATATTAACATTTTATTTTCTAAATACATGAAATGCAAACGGAAGCCGCTAGCTTCGTTAAAAACCGCTACGAGTGGACGGAAAGTGTTACACAGCTGATGGAGGGATTAGGTTGGGAGCCGTTAGAGACTACTATAGGAAGGCTACTCGTAGCCAGGCTTCGATTACTTGAAAAAATGTAGATAGCTCGGATCACAGGGTGATGCGGAGGAAAATACATATCACTCTTATTTTTACCCTGAATTACATTACTATAACTGGTAAAAGCGACAAAATGAAAGAAATAGCCTGCCCAACTGATAGGTATCAAAGTTTCTTCTTTTTAAGCACCATTACTGACTACAATGAAAGAAGAGTAAAGACACTCGTTACACAAAACTCGTTAAAAAAATGAAGGTATCGGCGGTAACTTCAAGGAATTGCTTTAAAATGAAAGTCATATTATTTGGTTTTCCACGTATATTTATTAACGTACGACCAGGGTGTCGCCATGTCACCACATCTTCAGATACACATAGTACAAGTTCAATTTCAAAGTAGTTTATTGCCACAAATTTAATTTCAGTGAAAAGGAAGAACATATTTTACAAAACAACAAAAACAACAACAAAAGGGATGTGGACTGGTGATTAATGCATTGGAAGTTAAGGTTGTAAGTTAAAATTTCACGTCCAATGACTCAATTAAGCCTATTTTTATATTTGTGACACATTCAGCACGCCAGAAAATAACAGCGCTACTTCCTAGAAATAGCACACCCAAAACTACGGGTTGACATGTTTGGTGACGTCAATAGGCAATTCTATGTATGTGTGTTTGTTTACCATAAACGCAGCTACCGGGACTTGCCACACGCACTAGTGGAAAATAATTTTAGTGGACTCTTAGGTAACGGCTTCATGGAATGTGGTTGGGAGGAGCCCAATTGTAGTAATAGTCCTAAATTCGGTGCAAGGCAGCGGAGTTCCAGAAACAAGGGGAAAGGTTGAACGTTTCCGAGATTATACAAATGAAGGCAAACTCGTAGGTATTTTGAAATGTTAATGTTGTCTATGCGTATGTGTAGTATTGAGAAGTTTAATGTGTATTTTAAGCGATATAAGTACGGTGATTACTGCCTAGTGGCGTCAAAATTAAATGCCAACATGGCGGAGTTCTTTTTTCAGTGCTGCGTTTAAATAGCCTCTTCTTAATCGTTTCACAGCTAACTTTACATTTTAAATTAAAATTTACTACTGAGTATTCTTAAGTATGTATTTCTTTTTCGGTATGAGCTTTCGATAGAATAAAATTAGTAGGTACGCAACCCTATTAAGAAGGAGATAACGGCAGCTATGCCGCCCGCTATAGGCGTCTGCCTCTTCAAGGTGGGTAGTCTATTTTTGGTATCAACATCATTTGTATTACACTAATGGGAAAGGTTTACGCCGGGCATTGCCCAATGGACGGCGGTAAACTCGAAAAAAACCACCGTTAGGTCACCAATAAATAAATAAAAAATAATCAACAAAAGTAAACTATGAAGAAACACAAACTTCAACCGTCAGTTTGTGTTACTTTCCATTCCAGATGATTACACAAACCCCGGGTCGTACATTAATAAATACATGCGGAAAACTATGTGATTAAGACTTTTATCAATTAAAAAAATCATCCCAGTCGGGATCGCATATAAGAAACGAATTAGATCAAACTTCCAAATTTTATTTCCAATAATCGACCAAGATTTCAGTGCTGACGTTAATTGTCGAGCAATACAGCCTTTAAGGTATTCATTTGATTGCTTTAGGTATTCATCGCGTTTGATTAATTATTTTACAACTTTTCGCCTCTCTCCTGGGTGACGTCGTGAGGTAAAGAACCTTTCTTTACCTGACTGATGGATACCAAAAAAATCAATAGAAAATTATAACAAATCGCGGAAACCTGAAGAATAGTCTATATGATAGTTTGAGCAAGATATCACTTCTCACAGCGTTCAGATGACTCTGATTCATTATTTTGAAAAATATCTCATCTTTCCAATGTTACCAAAGCATCAGCCACTCACCGTGCTACTTTTCGAGATATTTTCCAAGACATTCAAGCCGTTTTGCACAGTATGTGGTACTGCCATGCGCTTCAGGGAGACTATTTAAAAAAATGAGCAGGTTCTGAAGCGTAAATAGCGTCAGAAATTTAGCGGTGGTGTAGTTCGTATCCTTTTACAACTGTTGTTTTAAATAAATGTATTATGTACACAGTAATACTTTTTACAAAATGGCAAAAAATGATAGTGAATGCGTTTTCAGTAGAAAACGTGGAACAAATGAGTCTAGGTAAAGCCTTGAATATATATATGTAAAGATGCATGTATTTATAACTTCAACTGATGCTGACTGTACTTGGTGGGATATTGACATGTTGGGAGAAATAAATCACTTTGTAATATTCCACGAATTTTTATTTTGAAATCCCAATCGATTTAAACGCTACAGCGCCATTTTTAAGGGTCTCCCAAGGGAGACGATTGATAATGACGCTTTAGCGTTGAAACTGGTTGGGTTTACAATTAAATTGGTCTCTGTTATGACTATCTACCCGATGGGACTCAGCCCTAGTTGCAATGGGGACGGGAATCGTTTGCCCCCTCGTGAATGTTTGCCCTCGCTCCGGCTGAAACGCATCCACGTCACGTCTCCGGCGCCTCACCCAGTTCACCTCTCGGAAGTCACCTCGATCCCTCCGGGCCTGCGTTCGCTGTGCATCACGTGACGAACGAGCCAGTGCCTTCACACGGCCATTTCGAGAAATCTTCGGGAGGGGGGGTGTGGAGAGAACTGAATGGTGGTTTTCGCAAGGATCGCCTGCCTCGTTGCCTACGGTAATTACCCAAAAGGTAACCGCTATACGCGGGATGGACGCGGAAAAGACCTCCCCCGGGCTGCAGATGGTTTTTCTACCGGTCACATGCCCTGCAGTCCGAGGAAGTCGCCAATGGCGTGTGTGCCCCGTTCTTATCACCGTCTTTGGTCGGTTATTTGGCGAAGCGACCGGCAGTTGACGTATTTAGACCGTTTAGGGGTGTCCACCGTGACAACGTTAGTCGAAAAAATAATGAATTCAACACTTTTGTTTGATTTGTTGAAATAACTTTACTTTCACCGATGAAATGCTTTAGGTATTAAAAAGCAATGTTAAGGTGGAAAATATGCTCATAATTCAACGAATATATATTTCATGAACACTTTTTTCAAGTAATAGTAGCCGACTGCAGCGCCATTTCTATTGAATTCCCGCATTTCGACGTCAATTATTACAGTTATTTGCTAATAGCTAAATTAATATGATAAAATAGAAGTGATTTATTTTTATTGTACTCAATCGTCCACTAAGAACACACGAAAACTACAGTATTGTTTGAGTTCAAAACAACATAAAAGACTATGATAAAGTCCCAAAATATTATTTTCATTGAATTCCCTAAGAGTTCGCTTCTTGTGAAGTTTTTCGCGAAATGGCGTTTATATTAGATAGGAAAATTCGAATTTTCACCATGTTTTACTGATTCTTACATTGAACACCATGATATTTCATGTTCAGTTAGCGAAAAAGATTCCGTGGAAAGATAGGATTTTATTATCCATAACTATTAGAGGACTTTTTTTGTATAGATAGCCAGAATATGAATAAAATGACACTTAAGTAATTTTACGGTGAATCCACCGTAAGGGTAGAGAAGTAATGGTAGTCTTATTTATGTAGGTTTAATATTTAATTTTCCTGGGACGATAACAGACCATAACAGTTGTCAATGACAATTTTAAAAAGTTTTGTGGATGGTTAGTGTAGCAAATTAGTTGATTTGCTCCTTAATGCTTGTATTCTTATCTTCTACCTAGTACTAACAGCTCGCCATGCATGTTTCCTGTATGACTCTTGCATCTCTGTGCATTCATGTAGCTTTCAAAATATATCGATACAAATGGTTTTACCATTATTGGTGGCATGCCTACCTATAGTGTAGTGCATGTTGGTGTAATTTCAACTCCTTACGAGTGTTTGCAGGTTTTTGCTAATGATCCAATAGTCAATATCTTCATTAACTTTATTAGAGTGCAGTGTAGCGCATGCTGTTGATAACTCTCTCCCTGCTACTCTCCCTGCTAAATTCATTCAGAAACATATCTGTTTGAAATGCAAGCTATTTAACACAGAGTTATTATAAGCATTAGGTTATCCATATTTGACGCCCTAAGGTGACTGAAGCGGTAATCGTGGGTCATTGAGTGCACATTTAAATATTTTTTGAAGTTAGTCGAAAAATAATTCTTGGACCACAATTCATTTGAGTGCATCTGTTTATGTGTTAGAACTATAAAACATGCAGAAATGGAAATTACCCAAAAATAATGTATAAAATACCTATTTGTGCTTAATTACAGCATGTTACGACTAAATTTTTCGGCGCGGTATTCGAAATTCTTTATGAAATTATGTTGAAATACGTTTTTTCCCGTATTGGACTCAGCATGACACCTTAATATTTGTTAGCAGAAATTATAATAATAATAAATTAATTATATTGTGTTTTAGGAGAAAATCTGCTATGAGCCATAAGGCTACATGTTAAAATAGCATTGAATTGCCCAAAAATAAACAAATCGTTATGGTGCAATTTTTCAGTTTCCAATTTCAATAACGCTTTCATTACTATTTAGCATTTATATTCTTCCTACTTTGTTAATGTTGACAATAGTTAGAGATCCCATCCAAGCCCTATTTGCACAGGAGGGAAAGGCAAGGCTCTCAAAGGCTTACTTTACATTTTTTTCTGCATATTATTTCCGCGATATACCTTCGGACTATGCAGCGTCCTTTTGAAATCTCCCTCTCTCATAACTGAGGTATAACTTATGATCGTCGTGACGTAGCGACCGTCGTGAAGCTAAGAATGAGAACGGGGTATAAGTTTGCAGTGTTTGGAACTACAAGTTACTCTGGCACGAGCGACTATTTACAATACCGTTTTTCCGCCAACTTAATCACCTAAGGTGCGGCCGGGTTGGTATTGTGACCGGGGCATTAGAGTGGGGATGCGGGACGAGAGGTGAACGGTTTTTCTCCATCTCGGAAGGTGGCTATCCTGGCGCCGCTTCGCAAGAGGCAGTGCTATTTGAAAGGGCCGCGCGAGGCGCCATCCTCTAATTACCGAGGCAGTTAGGCCTCCGCGAAGTCAGCCGTCTCGGAGTCCGATCGGCTCATTTCCGTGAGAGTTGACCCGCCGTCTCTCCCGTACCTTCGTCTATTAATTAATAGGGCAAGTCGAAGCTTAGGCGATGAGGAAGAAATTTCCAAGTAGTCTGCTTACGACGAGACTCGAGTGGGTGAAAAGGGTGTCGGCCTTTAAATTGGTTGGGACTAGGGTTGCCGACAATGATTTTATGTCGATCTTCACTAATTGTAATCTGGTGGGCACACGCGATTTTGTACCCATACTTGGCGGCTATCTTCTTTTGTTATATATATTACCATTTATATTATTCTTTCAACCTTGCTCGCTTGTTTATCTCTTAAATTAAGGAAAAATATGTTTGGTTCACAGGATTTCGTAGCATCACCGCCAGTAATAGGTACCTACCTCCATGTCAAATCATAAGACGTTTCATGTCAAAATGTGCAAAGATAATTAAAAACGGAGTAATATTTTATCAAGCAAGTGTCTTTGCTTGTTTTTCTCTGTAGGAGGGAGAAACTAAACTTTGTACTTGCCATGGTCCGATATATTCGTCGTCAACTCTTGGTTTAAATCCGTGATGTCCTAAACTGTAGCGGCTATTTTTGGGAGAGTTCAAATAAGTGAAAAAAATATTATTCAATTGCGGGTAATTAGGATATAATGTTTACATGCTAAAGTAACAATACTTTTTTGTATTGTACGGATTGGCTCTGTTCAGAGTTGCAAAAAGGGGAATTTTGACCTGGAGACTCCGGGTAAAGCAATTGTCCTCCGGGCTCAAGGTTTCAGAACAATTTCTCCGGGCCAGAGTCAGCTGCAAAACAGCACAATGCAAATGTTTCCCTTACGCTGATGATCCATCGGCTATTTTACATGATTCTCTCGCAAAATATTTATTTTCATAAACTAATTAAATTTTTTTAAATTGAATTAGTTTATGAATTGAATTAGAAAAAGTTACTTTTTTTAAATAAAGGATTGAGGACAATTTTTGGCGCAATTCAAGATCAAGATGGATGGAGAATTAGGGAGAACAGAGAGTTAAGGGGCATCTATATACGCCCAGATATAGTTGACGTAGATTAAGATAGGCAGGACATGTATGGAGGAGAGAAGAAACTGCTATAGTCAAGAGTGTCTACCTGGGAAACCCTGAAGCCAGAAGACCACCTGGCAGACCTAGAATGATGTGGAAGGACCAGGTTGAAAAGGACATCGATAGACTAGGGACTATACTCAGAGTCGCAGAAAATAGGACAGAATGGAGAGGCATTGTTGGTGAGGCCAAAAACCTGCTGAGGTTTCAATGGCCAAGGAGGTAAGGTAATTCAATTTTTATGCACTTTTGTTTAACAAAAAATGAGATCTTGGCCGAAAAATTCAATTTCTTTTTGATTTTGTGCAACTGGTACATTTATAACGTCAACTTCAAATGAACAAAGTCACTTTTAATTTGAAATGCGTTGTTTGCTTGTAATATTAAAACCAATAGTTTTACATTATAAATAATATAATAATTTGAATTGTAAAGCAACCAAAATATGTCTTTAAGTCAGTCTCGTCTACATACCTGGGCATTCATGAGACATGCAAATATTGTAACAAAATTACAGACACATAAAATTATTTAGAATTCCATGCATACAATAAAAACTGAAAAAATAAAAAAATGACTCAAATAAAGAAGCTATTACCCTATACTACTAAGTGAGCAGTGATTGAATAAGTGCTATGTAGTGTTTTTATCGAAAACTGATTATCCAACCTACCCGAATGCTGGAATTTAAGGGTTTTGCGGTATGAGGAATCGCTTGGTATAGGTCCCATATTCGCGAAAAATATTTTTTTATGCAGAAATAGAAGGCCAAAATTCCCATAATAAATGCATAGACGGCTACTTCGCTTACTTCCATTGAAGACTTAAATATGATTATCTAAATTTATTTACTATTTAATTTATTAAGTAATTTATTTTTAAATTACTTTTTATTATTTCTCTTATTAAGTTAAATATATTTTTAACGTTAATTTACTTCAATAAAATTATTTTATTTTTTAATAAAACGTTTGCTCTGCCTAAAATGATCATTCTAAAACTTTTTATTTTCGAGAAAACCCATTTAAGCCATTATTTTTTAGATTTTTTTATTTATGATAAAATATATAAAAATGTTTTTAAAAATGTATTGTAGCAAATTTCCATTTCATTTTTAAAATAATAAATACATTTAGACTTTGTCATAGAAGAAGGGTATTTGGGAATTCAAACCTCAGATCATTAGGGTACTGCCTTGCATGGGATTTGAGGCGAGGTAGACGTGACGTAGTCGCGACGCCTTCTGGGATGGGTAGCAGCCGATGCGATTTTCAATTTTTTAATTTTTCCTTATTTTCTATGAGAGTCTTGGTTAAAATTAAACTATAGCATGTTTAAACGATAAGAAACTCAACTGTGAAATCTATGACGATTTCTGTTCGGAAAAACATCCGTATTTTTTATTAGGAAATTTTCAAATAGCTGACGTGGGGAAAATATTTTTTTTTTAAGTTAAAATTGTGCATCATCTGAATTACACACATTTTTTTGTCCTCAAAGGTTATAATAATCTTTGAGGACAAATGTGTTGCTATAATTGATATATGACTGATAATCGTCGTCGATATAAACTAGCAAAAAAGTAATGTGCGTCTCCAATCACCCGGCACCTACGTGAACAAGTGTTATAGGGTATATCACGAAGATAAAAAGAAGATGAACCTTATGGCTCAGCAAATTATACGTATCCTGGAAACATTAACACTACATTATTATTTATCATGTTCGGACGGGGCAACCGCTCTTGTCGTATTGGTAGTAATGCAACCATTAGTGAATTACGCCGGTGAAACTCACTGAATTATTCGCGATAAGTTATTTCTTTTAAAAAATGTTGTGATTCCTCTCACATATTGACGAATGATATTCAAGGAAACAACCATCACTCCGACCTTAAAAGGAAAGTGCGGTAAATATAAGCTTCAAGGTAACTGTTGTCAGATTCTCCAATATGAAGGCGACTTTCGGAATAATATTCTTTTTAAAATCAACCCATTCATAGCTATTATGAATGTTAACTTAAAATACGAAACTTACCTTTTCGAACAGATTCACAAAAAACTTCTCCGACGGCTGAGAATGCAGAATCTCTCTCCCTGCCGACTTATTTTCTAAATCGGCTTTCATGCAGCGTTTACTTTTCATTATTTTCAATTAAGTGTAATCCAGTTTCATTAGTAACACAGTGAAAACAAAGCATTGTCAATCTATGTGAGATTCATGCATCTCATTTTTTTACAATGTTGACGGTAAACGCGATTTAGTACGATGTAAAACAGGTATGTTTTTAGATCAGTGTCCTGGAAGACTAGCCGTTACTACTGCATAGACTAAAAGAAAAAAAAACCTTCGGCAAGAAAAATCACGCGAGATCTCGTGAAATGTTCGACAAGTAATCACGGGGGAAAACGAGCATATGAAAACTAAAACGGAAATTAGTGTAGACGAGTTATAATCTCAGTTTCATATTCGTGTATTAGTATCAATATATTATGCACTATACATCAAAACATAAACACAGCGCAATCATGGTGGCAAAAATACGCCTAATCACTTACGGCAGTACTAAAAAATGTTTTAAATACCATAATTCGAGGGAATCTACTGATTTGACAATGATATTAATGCAAAGTATATAATTTTTTCACGTTCATCTGATGTAATCAAAGGCCGGCTTCTTGGATTCTTTGGTCATGTGATTCGCCTTACCAGCCGGCATGGAACGTTAATCTATTGGCTCCATTTATAACAGTCAAGTTTGCTATTATCTTGGGCATAGTCAATTGCACCGAGTAAAACTCGGTACCTGTAGGCCTGTATCGGGGCCTATGAAATGAGGCCAACACCATGGAATAGGTGGCTAAGCTCGGTACTAATTTAATAAATAGCTATTGTAAATTTTAAATGTATTGTAAATTATATTGAATAATTAATAAATTGCTAGGAAAACGTTTTGGGAAAACCCACCGCAGTCAGCGAAGTTACAGGCAGAACATGAACAGGCCATTTATTTGACAGAATACCCATGTTGATGAAACGCCAGTTGTCGTCGTTGCCCCACAAGGAAACGTAACAAACCTCCTCGAGGCGCAGGAAATTGAGTTGAGCTGGCAGATTGGTATCGCTGGCCGGGGCTAGCCGACGCATGACGTCACATTCGTCGCCCCACCAGAGAGAAGGTGAAGAAAAATCAGAGTAAGAGGTACACGTACATTCTGCGAATTCTCTTTCCCGCGGGGAATGTTTTTTTTCCTCTTCAATCATATTAGCCTTCAGCGTCGTTTCAATTGGCGCCACTCAATTTGGGCGTGAAACGCGTCATATATATATATATATATATATGACGGTTCTATATATTAGGTTCTCATCACGATTCGAAATCCTAAGGACAAAGAGCTTGATTTTGGAGACAATTCATTGGTATGGTAGATGATGGTGAAACCGTTTTCTTCATTCGGAAGATCATTTTTTCTCCCTTAATCCATTAACAAAATAATGTGCTTGTTTCCCGGAGTAAAAATCCTGACTCACGTTTCCTTACACGATTTCCACTCGAAGCAAATTTAAGAAAGAGGCATTGTGGTTGCTTTCAAATGATTTTGTAATTAGTGGTACAATGCGTGCGTAATACGCCTGGGAATTTTAAACGATAGAATGATAGGTTGTATACTTTCGTGAAATTTCATCGGCTTTATGTTAAACTCGCCGAACTGAAAATTTCAACCCCTATTCCCGAAGCATCTAATTTTTTACCTGTAATTGATACCATTCAGTCTAGCAAAATTATTTTTGGTTTCAGTTCTCGTATTATTTAATATTCTGGCTTTCTGCAGTTTCAGTTAATGATGCAAATCATGTTAGACGTTCATCATATTCTTGCGAGTACCTAACGGTGGAAGAGCTCTTTGGGAATGTATCATTGACGTTTGGCTAGAGTAGGAACAAGAATTACATTAATCACGGATTTCCTACAGTCTGAGCCGCTTCTCCGTCCCCAGCTTCTATTCAACTGTGCTGTTGCAGATGTTTCCTTCCTAAAGTGTAATTGTGTAATGTAAAAGTGGAAACTGTATTTTTCTAATGTAAGAGAAACAATTGCACTTTTCCACAAAATGGTTTATTGCGTACAACGCGTTTCGGCTCACAGAGCCATCATCAGGTACAAGTCTTGTACCTGATGATGGCTCTGTGAGCCGAAACGCGTTGTACGCAATAAACCGTTTTGTGTAAAAGTGCAATTGTTTCTCTTACATTATGAAGAACTTCCACGATATCTCGCCTGAATCTGTTGAATGTATTTTTCTCTTGAAATCATTGCTTCGTCAATACAATTCCTCCAACGTTATCTTGGCCTCCATCTCTTTCTAATCTCGGTGGGTTTCCATTCTAAAATTTGCTTTGGTCTACTTGTGTCGTTCATCCTTTTTACGTTCGCAAACCATAAGAGTTTTTACATCTCGACATCCTCTATTATGTCGATGGTCATATTCATATGTATTCTAATTGTTTCATTTTTTATTTTTTCTAGCTCATATCTTCTGTAACTCCGTCTCAAGGAGTCCAATTCGGTTTATATAAGTTTATTACGTTTCTTCTTCTTTGTCGTTTCCCATATTTTCGCTCCGTGTGTGATTTTACGCTGGGTAAAAAATATTTTCGCTTTTATTTATTACAAGGGACAAGAATTAAAAATTAATGCCGTGACAAATGCTATTTAAGTTGTCTAAAGTTTAAGACTTCACTTTCAACACTCCTTTATTTTGAGAAAGAATGGCATCCAATCCAGATGCTCTCTGGAAGTGTGAACACCCATATAAGAGGAAAAAAATTAACTTCATTTCAATTTAATGAAGATCTGCATTGTAATATTGTGGAATTCTTAATACAGAATGTTCTTAGGGAACTAAAAAAGTGACCGTTGCTTTTTAACGTGTATTCAGAAGAAATGGTAAGGGAGGCATGGGGGAGGAGGAGGTAGGAATAAAGGTAGGAGGGAAGCTGATAAAATCAGTGAGATTTGCAGATGATCAAGCATTGGTTAGTCAGTCTGCCAAGGGGTTACAGTCAATGGTGAATGCATTAGAGGTGCAGTGCGAAAAGTATGGGATGAAGATCAATCACAAGAAAACGAAAGTAATGAGATTTTCTAGAAGTAATAAGGCGGAGCTGAATATAAGGATGGGAGGGCAGAAGATAGAGCGGGTCGAGCAGTTTACGTATCTGGGTAGTATTTTGGAGGAGAATGGGTTTAGTGGTAAGGACATCAGATGCAGAATAGCGCTCGCGAAAGAAGCATTTTCGAAGAGAAGGGAATTAATGGGGGGGCGTCTGAAAAAAGACGTAAAGAAGAGGCTGGTGAAAACTTTAATATGGAGCATGGCTCTATATGGGACGGAAACTTGATCATTGCGAAGGGAGGATGTGCGTAGACTTGAGGCGTTTGAGATGTGGGTTTGGAGAAGGGTGGAGAAGGTTAGCTGAATGGCGAGAAAGACGAACGAGGAGGTATTGGATATGGTCGGAGAGGAGAGGAATCTTGTGGCAGAGGTTCGGAGAAGGCAGAAGAGATGGATGGAGGAGGTTTTGAGACGAGAGGGCATGTTGAAGAGAGTGATAGAGGGGAGAACACTGGGGAAGCGTGGAAGAGGAAGGAAGAGGATAGGAATTCTGGACAAAATAAGAGGAGGTAGAAGCTATGAATAATTGAAGAGGGATCTAATAACGGGCCATCCTTAGGAGGGAAAGCGAGACTATGTCTATGAGGTTGGGATGCGGAATGAGGACTGTCCAAGAACCTACCAATCAGCTGGTAGAATACTTGAATGAAATTGTGGACGAAACGCATGCTTGCTCGAAAAAAATACCGGCTGCAAAGGTATTTAAATTAGTTGGAAAGAAAGGAGAGAATTTATGACGCACTTCATTTTAGACGGAATGAAAGACTAAAATTATATTTGCCGAAGAAGTCTACTCTCTTTGTAATTTTAATTCACCACAATTTCAAGCAGTATTTAAGAAGACTAAAAATTAGTCTTCTTCAGTAGTCAACCAGTATTTAAGAAGAAAATATCTTTCGGATTGCCCTAGATATCCTTACATTAAGTCTTTATAGAAGAATATTTCGCTATCCATTCCCAAATGCCTTCAACGTATGCCAAATGATTGAGACATTGTTCACTCAATTGCCACCGAGTCGTGTCAATTCTTTAATTGCTATATTTAGAGGTGATTTACCGGTTAAATTAGATTCGTGTGGAGAAAAGGAGTACCGCTAGTTTCAAGTAAATCAGGACCTCCCTAAAATCTTTCAGCCTCATCTCTATACAAGTCTTATCCTTCTCCATCTCATCCTCTCTTATTTTTTCGCTTTTGTCTGTTCACTTACGACTTCATAATACTCAGCTAGCCTATTCAAGGGTGTGTGGCAGGGGGTGAATTTTCACCAACATACACTACACTATATTCTAGTAAAGCTAATGAAACGACAAAACGACGACAAGGGCTATACAGTTAGTGTACGAGACGTGCTGTTAATACAACGAAACAGGTTAAGAAATAAGCATTTTGGAGCAAATCAACTAATTAGGTATAATACCTATCAGCAAAACTAATTATGAACTCCCAGCGGCAGCTATCGTGGTCTCTTATCGTTCGCGGGAAAAATGACATTTTCAAGCTGTCCGTTTCGCAGTATATTTCCCTGATTGTATTTTCATGCTCTATCCACAGTAGTATGTTTGGATTCATCTGCTCTACAGACGTTAGCCGCATCCGAAAATTTGCTTCGCTAAGGCAACGCGAGCTCCTGCAGGGTTCGAGTGACCTTGAGCAAAACGTCTCCCCTCCGAAGATAGCCTAAGAGTATCCGATTAGCGTTGCCTGCAACATATGAAACCTTAACCAAAGCACCTGACGAAGTATTCAGCAGACTTGTTAAGCCTGTTTGGATGCTCTCGCGCATTAAACCACCATTGCCTCCCGATAAAGCATGCCTACTCAATTTTACTCTACATTTTATTATCCTGTTTGGTTGGTTCCTTATCAGTCGCCGAAGGTAAGCATCGTTGGGCTAGGCTCGCATTCGGAGGGGTAATCTGCATATTTGTCCGAGTGCTTTTGCTCCTGTCTGCAAGTGGCAGACATTATGTGCGAAATGACCTTAGCCGTCGAAGCACGTTAAACAAAAATACTACTACCGCTCGGTTTGATTTGTATTGTAACTTTCATTGACCGAATTATTCTTTTTCAGAAAATTCATAACATTTGCGTTTAAAAAGTTTAATTCTAACTGCGAAGTATAGCACCATTTGTTTATAACATCTAGGTCTTTTTCAGTGATAATAATTGCTGACATCCCTCTGCGAAGAGAGGAATTTTTCTCGTTACTACGGTATTGATGTCATTTAAATGCAAAAGAAATAATAATAGTGGACTTATGAAACCACCCTGAGGAACACCTGATGCTACTTTAATTATATGTGAACTAGCTCCATCTAAAACTACCCTCTGTTCGGGGCCACCTAAGAAATCTTTAATCCAACAAATTATGTCATGGTTTATTCCATATACTTTCAACATAACGAGCGATTTCGAGTAAAGAACTTTATCGCAAGCTTTTTGAAAATCTTGAAATGTTGCGTCTACCTGAAAGTGCCTTTCTCCTAAAGCAAGAATTTGATGAAGAAGCACGGCTATCTGGGATTCGAGAGATCTACCTATCTTAAATCCATACTGATTTGTTTTTTGTCTTGACTATCCAGATACCCTATATTCGAACTGACAGTTATATGTTCCAATGTCTCGCATGAGATGAAGTGCGGGAAATTGGTCTACAATTAATAGCATACTAAATTTCCTAAAAATATCGTCCTGTTCCCGTGTAATCATCGACTCCTTTTTCCAAATCGCATGTCATCTGCTGGCATGCTATATAATCGCTTCCGATTGCATTGCTCTCATAAGGATTAAAACACATTCGCAATCTGCCACGCATTTCCGCATTCGTTTATTTGTGAATGGAGAAAGAAAATTGTATGAAGGGGAAGATTTAGGATTGGGAGTGTTGAATATTGATCCAACTGATCAATGAGTATCAATGTTAATTTCATTTCGTATGTGTTATTATTCATTTTTCTGAGATATTATGCACGGATGTAAGTACCACGAGTATGTTCCTCTTTATAAAGCGTGATAATAACATTATTAAAGACCAATTAACTCTGGTCAAATAAAAAACTAATAGTTTCATTTTTTACCGCTAATTATCTCCAATATAATCTGAACGTCATCCATTTCGTATGTAAAGCAGTCAGCCGCGTTTTACCGTCTCCATGACCTAGTGGATTCGTGTGCAATGAGTGGTGAAATTTTGATCGCCATCGGTTGCCGTTATTCCATCCGACATATTCAGGCACAGGATTGCAGGCAATTCTGGCAAGGCAAATGTTCCCGTGTGTGGTGGTTGGAGCTATTTTTGCCTATTTACAGATTTGTGTCAAACTTTGCATACGTGTTCACATTAGTGATATCTATAGATAAAAGTGAATAAATGGCATCATACCGATTTGGTTTATTGGCAATTCAGTGCTTTTATGCACGTTAGAATGCACGTTTTATGCACGTTTTAATGCACGTACTCTTATGGCAGATATAAATTCTGTAATAATTTGATTGCAAATATTCAGATTTTCTTCTAAACGCGAAATATTATATTTCTCATTGTTATAATTGTTGCTAACAAGTATCAAGGTGTCACGCCGAGTCCAATATTAAATAGCAGAATATTTCATTGTAATTTCTTCTAATTTCGAATATCGCGCCGAAAAAATCTCGTCATAAAATTCTTTAGTTAAAGATAAAATGTCAAAATATAAATCTTTTTCATTTTCATTACTGTCTGAATGGTGCATTCTAAAGGCCTTTTAACACGGTACATTTTTTTGTACAATCTATCGTACGAACGCATGTATCAGGAAATTGTACCGTGTAAAGCGGCAAATTGTGCGAACGCTTGTGCGAATGTATGAATGACTGAACGGAAAATAGAACCTGTTCTAATTCCATTCAGACAATCATACATTTTCGTTCCGGTTTTATTCAGCAGATGGCGCAGATATGGCGAAAACTGTGGTGCCTGTTTTACGATTGAAAATAAAGTTGTTTATAAAAAGGATTAACACTTTCCCGTCGAATAATATGAGTAACTATTATCCTGTGTATATAATCTTTAATGAGTAAACTCTTCTCGGGCTCTCCACCGGTTTAAACTATTCATAATTGTCGACGTTTCGAGAGACGACTCGTCAATCATTCTCAAGGCAAGAATTAATTACGTCGGGAATTATGAATAGTTTGAACCAGTGGAGAACCCGAGAAGTGTTAACTCAAAGTTGCTCAAATATTTATATCGTCATTTCGTCGTGTTATTTGGTGTTCTGGTTTATCAGTGTGATCGCGATCTTTGCGTTTGTGTCCTTTTCCCCCAAAATTATGACTGCGGTCGCGCATTCAAGTTCGCGAGTTCTTGATATCCCGCGTGATATAATAATAACCATTTTATTTCTGTTGGTTCGCAAGTAACATGGAAATCGTCAAATGAAAAAGACATTAAAACACTGGTACAAATACAAAAGAGGGAAATTTGGAGGGACTAAAGAAACGTGTTCCGTGTTCGGCTATGCTATTTGATAATAACACTGTCACACACAAAATAAACCTACGAAATGAGTCTATCAAGAGTGGAGATCCAGCGAGAAACTTCAATGACTTGTCACACTAAAATCCAGAAGAGAAAAAAACGAAACGGTGCGAAGGTCGAATATAAAGCCAGAGAGAAGAGTCCAAGAGAGCTTTGTCTAAACCGGGAGAATAATCAGTAGGCAGATGGTCGAGTCGAGGTTCCGAATTTCAGGTGATCAGTTTTTCAAGGTGTCAAATACGTGAGTGAAACTTATTTTCAGGAGTGAAACCAAGAACACTGTAGTGTTCTTGAGTGAAACATAAACATGATAAACAATACACTCGCAAATTCCGATCGATTTCTACCGCTAAATTTCACGGAAAATTGTGCGTTTGCACTCATCGTGTAAAGCGACATTCAGTCTGATTCAGTCGTTCGTACAATATATTTTCTTGCACACTTGACTGTACATGCGGGTATTTTTTTCAACGTATTTACAAATTATTTAAATGTGCAATCATTGACCCAACATTACCGCTCCAGTCACCTTATGAGAATTGCTGGCCACACGCGAACCTCCTGGCCGTATTCTAATTTTAGCGGGGAGTCATGCCGATCAGGTAAACTTGGAGAATCCTCAGGTACTTGCGTACGCGTATGTTTTTATGTGCATGAACGAAATAAGAGGAATCGCGGCTGGGGAGGGAGGCTATTAACATCGATAGATGGGAACTTTTGAAAGGAAAGGTAGAAAAGGAAGTTCTATTTCCCCACGGAAAGTAAAAAAGAGATATAAATCTGCATGCATGTACTACCCTGCGAACCACCGCAGAGACGTGTGGCAGGGGGTATTGGGGAAACAGTCTTGAAAGGGGAGGGAATGGGGAAAAGGAGCAGGGACCTGTATCACCTCCATAGCACTTGGAATACACTATTCCGAGCAGAAACTGTCGACATTGGTAATTCCCGCCAACGGGGGAAAATTGGCACCAACGAAGAAAAATGATTCCACCAATCAGGACGTAGCAATGGGCCTGTATAAGGTCGTCAATTACCGCCATCATTATTTCGACCTGAAGACGCCTGCTAGAACGTAGGCGGAACTGTCTTAAAAACAACGACGCGGTGAAAAACCCGAAAAAATGCAGCCTTCAACTTCAACGCACCGCGGAAGCCATCGCACCATTCTCCCTGGTGTTGAAATTTTTGCTTGAATAATGTTCTGAATATTTTATTAAAATCCCATCATTGGTAGGTATCAATCCGAAGATAATTTGCAGTAGCTCTCCACTCCTATCAGCCAACCGCTTCAATTCTATATAATTATTTACTTTGAAGTCCTTCATTATTTGGCTCTTTCTCTGTTCGCATATTACACCATTCTGTATACATAACGACAGAGAGAGGAAACGGATGAGCAATTATAACACAAGAAAAGTGGCAGGGTGCGGGGGAAAAGCGAGGTCTTCAGCCAATGGATATTCGAATCGAGGGACCAATGAATGAATACTTGAGTACCCAAGAGTTGTCGAATCGGCAATGCATCAAAGTGCCGCAAGTGAATCGAAATTTTGCAACCGAGAACCCATTGTGATGTTCGGCAGAAATAAAATATTCAATTTCGAAACAGCGAAAATCTCCTTGCGTGCTTCGTTGGTTTGGCCTTGTCGAGAGAATGGATGAGAGTCGAATAAGGAATCGTATATGATAGTGGGTTGAATGGTGTGAGAAGAAGGGGTACGCCGAGAAAGTCATGGAAGAATTTGGTGGATGATACTTTTGAGAGGAGGAATACTAAGTATACCCGAGTCTCCAAAACAAGTGAGCGTGTATGAAGCAATAATAATAATAGTTTTATTCTCCGTAGGAAAAAATACATTTGCATGGATTTGCCAAAAACACATAAAAAAACAAATATTACAAAAGGTAGAGTACATCAATGTTGAAAAATAGTAGACAAAAATAAATTATTAAAATTACTTGGAAGACACTATTCCGCGCAGAAACGGTCGACATGGGCAATTCCCGACAACGGGGGAAAATTGGCGCCAACGAAGAAAAATGACTCAACCAATCAGGACGTACCAACGGGCCTGTATAAGGTCGTCAATTACCACCATCATTATTTGGACCTGAAGACGCCTGCTACAACACAGGCGGAACTGCCTAAAAAACAACGACGCGGTGAAAAACCCGAAAAAATGCAGACTTAAACTTCAACGCACATGCGTAAATATTGCAGAAGCAGAGGAGGTTTGCAAGGATAGGGCAGTGTGGAAGACATTATTGTTAAACTTCACGCAAGTTTTTTCGATCTGACCCCGAGTATTAAGATCTTTTGACTATGCCTGCCCCCAAAAGGGAACGGCGTGATGGGTTAATTTCAATCTTAGACTTTCGCAGCGACGTAAGTCTTCTAAAATAGATATCGGGTTCTGCTACGCATTTGTTTGTTGATCTAGTGCTTTCGCTGCCATTTAAAGGAACATCTTCAGGAATAATAACTTGAAATGCAATTTTGGAGGAAATTTATATTTCCCCCTTTTTCCCCGGGTACCTGTGTCACGGCGGCGGGTCAGTCTTCGTCCTCAAGGTCCTTCCCCCGCTTCCCTTCTGTCATTGGTATTGCTGTCGGCTCTGTCCCCTCTTGCATCACACTAGGATTCCATTCTTGAGGATGGAGACCCTCCCGCTGTGACGCAAGTACCCGAGGGAAAGTGGGAAAACAGTATAAATTTCCTTCGGAATTGTATTTCAAGTTATTATTCCTGAGAATGCTGCCTCCAATGGTAGCTAAAGCTCGAGATAAACAAGCAAATACGCAGCTGAACCCGAAAGCTATTTGAGAAGACTTATGTAAGTATGTCAAATCCACACCGTGTCTAATGTTGGTTCCACCGTAAAATTACATAGCTGCCATTTAATGCATACTCTGGGTGCTTATTAAAAAAACGTGCCCGATATGAGCAACAAAATGTTACCTTACCACGCCATTTTTCTCGAAAATTGAACTTAGAGTTGCATGAGGTTGGATGTGAGAATGGGAGAAACACGGTAAAAAATACTTGGTAGTATTATTTCTAATATGAATGCCATTTTCGTGGAAAACTGTTTAAAAGAAGCAAAAACTCCCAAGAATATGAATAAAAATAAAATATATATGTCTTACCGTCATATTTTTTTAGTCATTAGCTAATAATGTACTTCGAAAATTGATTTCAAATGCGTTAGTTCAATAGAAATGATGCTGCAATCGGCGCATTTGTCTATAAAAATTGTTCATTAAAAATGTATTCGGGGGATAATCTGCATACTTTGTACCTTAATTCTGGTTTTCAGTAGCTATCGCAAGTCATCAGCAAAAGCAGGATTTTTTTAAACAATTAAAGAAATTATAAATCGAGAAAAAATTCTAGGAGCACATTTCATTTAAGTGCATCTGTTTATACGTTGGAAATCACCAAACATGCAGTAATGGAAATAATGCAAGAATGGAAGGGATCGGGGCAAAAAAGTGCCTAGCAACATTTGCTAAATTTTAAGTGAGATCAGTTTGAAAGCTTGTTCAAATCATGAAATCGTACCATTAATGTGATTGATATATTATTAGCTTTTATTCATTGTACACGATGCACAGGTGGAACTTTTAACGGGCTGCTACCTGTAGGGTCGAAAGTCGTTAGTTCATTATACCATGTCACCAAATACTGTGGCTTGGCACTTTATTGCCCCGTTAGGAATGATGTTTTATGTTAGGAACATTTATGACAATGAAACAATTTCTGTAATTCCAACTCTTATAATCAGGAACTAAAACTAACGCCAATCATCATTTATGATAAAATTTCCATCAATAACCTATAAATTAGTAGCATTAAATATTAGGGTAGTACTGGTGACTGAAAATAAATTGAGATCAGTCATGGAAACATCTGTATGTATTGTATTGTATTGTTCACTGTGATGTTATTTTCAGAATTTAGAACATACGGAACCTATAAGTGCGCATACATCGCATTTAAACTGACAGATATGCAGCTCCGTGCTTAGTAGCACTGCTTACACTTCTTCAACTTTATTTGAGTCTTCAGAGTCAGGAATCAAGCTGAAATAGAACTGGTGATGCATATGTGGGACATGGTCCAGGAGTTTCAACGCATCTTGTGGTTTGTTTTTATTTACTTTTCGTACAGTAGTGTGCTTTTGCTTCAAGGTCATCGTTATGGTTTCGCCTCTCTTTCGTACGTTACAGTCATCAAAATCCATATTTACCCTTGTTTTTAGTTTTAAAAAACTATGGATTATTTTCTTCGAATCTGAAACAAACGTCCGTGAATTTAAAGTCCATGCTCTTGCTCAGGTTTTCTTACTGGTGTTCAGGAATCCAGCATTTAACCCGTCAGCGCCCACGGGTGCCATACGGCACCGCAGTGCAGCGCCGAGCCGAAACTCCTACAATGTAACTAATATGTGACTCTTAGCGTACATTTCGGTGCGCATACTTAGTAGAAGGTTTCTTCTATCATTCAGCCAGTGTGAATTGTGTTTCGCACTACATCGGATCGTTCAGTCTGTTTCACAGCAAAAGGCTTTTTTCCGGACCCATGAGTTATGGGTACTCGATCGAGGTAAGTGCTCACTGTGTCTACAACTATTAGTTTAAATGCTACACCTTAATGTTTTCTTGAAATGTAAAGTACAAACTAATATCTGTAAACGAATTAACAGGATCTAGTGATTTAAAGTTGAGATATGTGAAGTTAAACACTAGCGGTGCCGTTTGGCACCGCTGGGCGTTACCCGTATCAATTCACCTTGTGGTCCTATTTTGCTTACGGTTGCGATTTACAGCTCTATATTTCATCGTAAAGCAGTTTTCTTAACAGAAATGGGTGCTGAACGTTTTCAAAAGGTATATAAGCTATGTTTAAGGCTAATTTTCATATAAAATATTATTAAATAAGATTTAAGAAATACAAATATTGACTCTTAGATTTCCATGACTTCCAAACGTTTGCATGACTTCTGGGTTTCACCGCGTGTGATTTGTTGGTAGAATTATAATCCTGTGGGTTAATTTCAAGGTTATGATTGGTGAATTTTTACTTTTCGAAAAAATTCAAACACCAAATTAGTCTCATATCTTTCTTACAAATAAACCCTTTTTTATCACTGTACTGAGAATAGTTTCATTCATGCGTAGAGCGATACATTATGTTTGCATTAGGAAATATGCGAATGAAGTGTTAAAAGTATAATTCTAGAATTATTTGTATTTCTAAAATTCTATTATTCTAAAATGTTTCAATTGCTGATGCCACGTTACTTTCTCCAAGCTCTGAATTATATTTTGTTCACTTAGGAATTTAACTCTTAAAGAGGTTTTAGACCTCCTAGAGGAAGAAGAAGTTGATAACGTCCACCAAATATTTGTAGAGCCACCAGAGAGCACCGTTTTGACTGACGAAGATTCAGGTGATGATGACGGCGGCTTAGTTGACAACTTATCTGGTCGTCAGCTCCGAGCAAAGCAGAGATACTGTTTTTAAAAGGTGGAGAAGATGATGATGAAGAATTTGATGAGCAAAGTGGCCATAACATCTCAACAATTCAGGTTGATTCTAGTAAGCCCGTCACCGGAATGTCGCGCAATATGAAAAGAAAAAGAGCTCCGGATCTTAAAAAACGGAGAGAGAAAATGGATGGAGATGTATCTAACTGCAGCTCGAAGAAAAATAATGAAATTTCTAAATTTATATGGCAAAAAAACCAAGATATCATTGGTATAGAGTCTTTCTTCCCTAGCGCTGACTATTCAGACCTCCGGAATTTAAATGCTGTGGATATTTTTGAACTATTTTTTGATGAACAAGTGGTTAACTTATTAGTCTCTGAGAGCAATAATTATGCGCTATTCTGTAACTGCCCTTCACCTAATATTTCTTTCGAAGAGATGAAAGTGTTCTTGGGAATTTTAATTCTCTCCGGATATAATGAGGTCCCTGACAAACGCAATTACTGGGAGGAAGGGGGAGACGTCCGGAACGATTTTGTGTGCAATGCCATGCGAAGGAACCGTTTCCTGGAAATTGAACGCTTTCTACATTGTGCGGACAACAATGCTCCTCATCACACTGGCAAATATTGGAAGTTGAGACCTCTAATGAACCTATTGCTGGAACGAATTAGGAAACTATTTAGACCTGAGCAAAATATTGCCTATGACGAGAGTATGGTGGTTTACTACGGATCCCATGGATGTAAGCAATTCATAAGAGGCAAGCCTATTAGGTTTGGCTACAAGGTATGGTGCTTGAATAGTGCAGCTGGTTACCTAATCGACTTCGAGGCATACCAGGGAAAAAGGCATAATGGAAATGAAGTATACGAAAAGAGGTGCGGAAAATCAACAGCCCCGATGTTATCAATGTTGGACAATCTCAGAGAAGATGCACGGCACCTGCCGTATAATATTTTCTTCGACAACCTTTTTACAGGTAGGCGGTATATTTGTAATTCTTATAAAATGATGTCACTATCTGTTTACCACGGGGGGAAGGAAATAAGATTTGTTTTTTTATGTAGGAATGAACCTCTTGATGGAGCTGAAAAGTAGGGGCTACAGTGGCACTGGTACACTCCGGAGCAATCGATTGCCGAAAGGAAGTAACCTCACCCCGAAATCCATTTTTCAAAAGGAGCCACGGGGAAGTTACGAGTACAGCTGTGATAAAGAGACATCTATAATCCTTGTTCAATGGGTGGACAATGGAGTTGTAATGGGTGCATCAACACGGTATGGTGTGCATCCTGTGACAAGCGTAGCAAGGTACTCGAGTGGTGCGAAAAAGAAAATTTCTGTGACGCGGCCAAAACTATTTGAGGCGTACAATGAGAACATGGGTGGTACCGACCTGATGGACCGAGGAATAAATCGCTACAGAGTGGGTGTGCGCCGTAAGAAATGGTGGTGGCCAATTTTTACGTGGCTGTTAGATGTTTGTGTACACAACACTTGGATTTTGATGCGTAAATCTGGAGTGGATATATCGCAGCTGGAGGTAAGGAGGCTTATTGTCCAAGTATACCTGGTTAGGTACGGAACTGGCTCACATCAGGGAAAACGGATAGGGAAAAATGCCGGACGCCTTGCAGCAAATATGCTACGATACGATGGCATAAACCATCTTGTTATTCCCACCCAAAAGGGGAGTAGGAGAAAATGTGCTGGTGATTATTGCATGTCTCAAACAAGAACCGAGTGCAAGAAATGTAATGTTGGTCTTTGTGTTCAATGTTTCGCTCATTACCATTCCAATTCTAATGTGTAATAAATAAATTAAATAGAGGTTTTATTATAGTTGACGACGTTTGATTCTTCCCAAAATACCTTTATGAGCGAAAAGACCCCACTAACGCCCAGCGGTGCCATATGGCACCGGCATGTAACTCTGGATCTATGGAATATTTTGGGGAAAAAATTTAGGAGCCTTCTTTATTGCTCATATGTATCATATTTTGGAAAAATGAACGATGTTTGATTAAAAAAGAACTTTGGGCGCTGACGGGTTAATGCAGTCAGGTCATAAAACTCGTAATGTTTCATGTCTGTTTCAGAGGAATTTTTCTTCCTCCCACATTCTCGAATTACACATTTCCTGCGGGGTCTTATTTCGGCAGGGTCGTACACATTCGGCAAATTTCGTTGGTACTTCTCGATTTTGCCTAAGTCTCTACTTCGTGGAAAAAATGTGTGGTCAGATGTTAATATGCAGTGCTTAATCTCATTAAATGTTTAGTGTTACTTAAATAAGACCAGAGTGTCATTATGTTCCAGTTTTTATTCTGGCCCCCCACAGTTACCCGAAGAAATCACAAGCTTTTTAGCATCGTTTGTTCTGAGATACTTTAATATTGCACTACCAATTTCATCACTGCCTTTTCCTGCAATCTTCTCATCCCACAAAACATGCAAGTTTTCTCTTCTTCGTTTCCATAAGCTATTTTTACTTGTGTGGAGTCGCACGTCTTACAGGTATCTGAGGGAGGGAGTTTGAAGCAAATATCTTCCAAGAAAATTCGTCTACATTTATTCTCTGACATAGGTGGGTAGTTATTTTCAGCCGCAAATTTCAAGTATAAGTCATGCATCTGTTTAATCTTCACACTACATCCTGTGTACATTCTTTCGGTGTTTTGAATTCGACCGTAATATGATTGATACCTCGGAAAACTCTTTAATGTGCTGGTTAACCACTTCTGCAGCTTCATCTAAAGTACGATAAGGCCTGTTGTTATATTTTCCTCTTTTATCTGTCGGAGGTGTGCTTGCCTTTGAGCTTATTTTATTTATTATGTTATTTGCTCTTCCTCGGTGGTCTTGCAGGCCATGAATACTCATGAATGACTGCTTGCAGATTCGCTGGGTGATTCCATCAGTTTTCACTCGGTAAACGAAGCTCTTCTGTTTGTAGCTTGGTTCTCTTTCAGGTACCCTGTATCTCCGTTTTGCAGGAATAGCTACAATACAGTCAAGTAGTATTTTGCATGTTAAAATCAGTGAGATCCCAAAACCCATTAAAAATTTATAATATCCGTTGTTCTTGAAGTTCGAAACATCTTACAGGGGACAGCGACACAGCTCTCCGACGTTTGTCCCTGGAACAACATTTCCTGTCTTGCTCGCTACATATTCTCGTCCTTCATTTCTTACTCTTATTCCTAAGTATGTATCTTCTTAATATGTCTCTTACTCTTCCTAGCATTCGGGCCTTTTTCAGGCAAACGTAACGGTGGCCTTGATAAATGATCGGGGGCATCAATGGATTTATCTCCATCCTAAACAATATGGAAAACAACAAGCCTTAGTGCGAGAAATACCGAAGTTTTATTCTCTGCTATGTAACTAATAACGATTACTTCAACAAGAGTGCTACAAAATTATGCGTGTATTTCTCTATAACTCGTGTGAACCGCAAACAAATGGTGGAAATTTAATATTTCTTGTGAAAAATGATGACAAAAGAAACCGATTTTAAGTCGGAACAAAATAGTGCCAAGCCACACAATGCATATCTGAGATTCTTTGTCAACACAGGCCTTTAACTTACCAAAGTGAACTTAAAACGGAAAAAGCCAGTTAGCGTGGATGCTTACCACAAGTGTTGTATCACGTTTGCTAAAGCATTATCTAATAACTTAATAAGTTACTTAACCTCAGAAACAATGGCGGAAGCTTTCGTTATGATCAAAATAACGCCAAGCAACACCTCACTTCCACTTTCAGAGGAAATTTATATCATTCTTAATTATATATTCTTCATTGTACTATTCTTTATTAGATGACATACATAAGCTTTCTCCTGCAGTTCATGGTACTCAGGGACCCTTGTTACTTGTCACTGTTTTGCTCAGAGTTTCTAAGAACTGTTGGGGGCAACAAATTTAAAGTCACATGCAGAGCCACCTAAGTTTATTTCTATGTTAGCTTACAGTACTAATTTATTGATTTTCATAATACTCAACAGTTGACACTGAAAGTTCGGTTTCACCCTGGGTTTCACTAAAAATGTTGCTTGGCACTCTTTTACCAAGCAACATTTTTAGAAAATTATATTTTAGATTTTTGCCTTAATAAAAGCATGTTGCGATTTCGGTTTTCGGCGCGGCATTCGAAATGTTGGTGAAAATAATTTTAAAATGATTTTTCGCAGCTTTGATGCGGCGTGACACCTTGATATTTGTGATCAACCGTTATAATAACATAAAATGTATTATTCACGCTTACAAGAAAATTCTTACCGATGTGTTCAAATTATTACGAAATACATTTCATGTGCCACATGGATACATGTTAAAATGGCATTGATTTGGCAAAAAAATCGATAAAATTCTATTTTTCGCTTGTGTGTGATGAGAACACAGCGTTGGAACTACATAGTTATATCCCCATCCCATGGATTATTTTTTTTCGCCAGTAGTACACCCGCATGCGAACTGGTTTGTATTCACCACGCGAAATTACAACCGGGGTGGCGCACTGAAACGAAACACCGAGTGGCATTGACAACGTGAAAGAGAACCGGAGAGGTGGTTTTATGACGTCTTTCATACGTCACCTCCGCGAATCCTTCAGCCAAGCGCGTGTGGGTCGTAATATGCAAATTACCTGCCGCGAGGGAAAAATAACCTCTCAAGGGTCACTCTTCCCCTAGCGACCACTACCACAACCTCCAAGACGAGTTCTATTCTACCCATGCCATCATCTCCCATCCTCATCTCGCAATCCGTCTTCGGCCGCACGTAGATGGCAAAACCCAATGGCGTTCGCTCGCTTACTCAAGGGCGTGTGTTATTCGAAGCGATCGGGGTGAGCGACCGACGCGGCAGCCACTGGAAGTAAGCGGTAAGTAGGCAGGCCGTTAAAGGACACAAGACTTCATCCACCGCTGTTGTGGTCTCTTATCGTTCGCGGGAAGAGTGGCATTTTGGAACTGTTCGTTCTGCAGTCTGGTTCCCTAGTTTTGTTCTTATTATCTAATCTACCGTAGTATGTCGGATTTCGTAAAATATTATTAACGTCGTTAGAGAATAAATTGGTTTGGAACTTACATAATAGATTAAGTGTAAATTTTAATCGTCGGTCTGAAAACGTTTCCCATCCCAGTTGTTGCATAAGGGCAGTCACACAGTCGAGATTATCATAACGGCCTTTGACGTATCTTTCCGATATTCTCTGTACGGGTTCTAACCCGGTTTTTAAGCCAACCTCATAAGGATCCCAAATACTGGCAGTGTATTCCAAGTGGGGTCTAACAAGGGAGAGTGTTGGTGACTACTCACCCCCTGCCACACACACTTGAGGTGGCTTGTAAGGTATTTTGTAGATGTAGATCCAACATGACGCTAGGAGAGCTATTTGCGATTGAGAAAGAAAGCATGATATTTAAAATCCTACATTACCTATTATATAAAAGGCTACGCGTACGTACGTATGATTAGGTTGCGAGGCTTAGTGATTCAGATCTGCGCCAATATATGGCAAGCAAGCTCCCATATACGTTCTCCATTAATTAATGCATTTGCGTATGCGTTTTTGAACATACACGTACGACTAAAAAATAAATAAATACAATTTAAATAATTCTAACAAATGGTGAAGGAAGTTATTAAGTTATTTTAATGATTATTTATTAATAATTAAACTTAACATTAATTTATATTTTATTATTTACTTTATTCATTACGTTTTGGCTGTATCGCCAATGTTTTATCTTGTTAAAGCAGGCTTTTCAACTAGTTGAAATATAAAAGCCGATGTCCGAGGGGGTGCCAATGATGAAAAAACTGCTGAAACAATTTGGTTGGTTTCGGCGTCATTTGTTTTTCGTTTAGCATCCAATACTTCTGGAAAAATCCCCCGAAAGAGCCCATGTTAAAATCTCCACTTTCAAGGCTGAAATACAGTATAACTAACCTGGATTAACCCGATTTTTTTCATCTCACTTCATAAAACGCCCTTCAAAGATGAAATATTTAAGTTTTCAGAATTTCTGGAATAAGAGACCCTGAAGCCAGAGCCAATTAAATGGCCCTAAGACCCATTATTTTTAGGGTACTGGGGCTAGCCACTAGTCTAGCACATTTACGGAGTCACCCGCAAGTACACTTAATTCCGACATCATTCGCCTTGACTGAGACTCGAACCCGAATCTCTAACTGTTGCGCCAATTGCTTAAGCCAGTTAAGTTACCGAGGCGACCTCCTGCCTAATGGATTTTTATGTGATTTAAAGGAATGAGATGTTCAAGACTTCTGGACATACGTTACGAAGCAGTCCAAAGCGTGTACCTAACGCCACAGTGCGCGAGGTTAAAGCCACTCTTTGAACACAATGAGTTGTTCACTCTTTTTAAATTATGTCAAGGATACCAGGACTAGCCACGGTATTTTCAAAGTAAGTAGAGAAGTATCAATTATTATCATCGAATGTTGTTTTCGAGAAGAAATCGCAAAAACTTTGGTAAATTGTATCGATTTTTGTATAACTTAGCGTTTTAAATATTTAATTTTTAAGTCCTGATTCCGAACATGTCTACGTCCTCCAAACAGCATAAAGTGCCTCAGATAATGTTGCCTTCATTTTTGGTTGTACGGGAAACTAGTATAAAAATCCCATAATTGCAACGTTTTTATGCCTTTTACGTCTATGCTCAATATTTTCAAGAACCAGAAGTTGTGCAACTTTCAAACTTAGCGCATTCATCTACATCTACATCTACATACTACCCCGCAAGCCGCCTCAATAGGCGTGTGGCGGGGGGTGTTAGGACACCAGCCGTTTACATATAAAAAGGAAACGCTCTATGAAATTACGCCTTGCATTTATTAAAGTCCCTTATTGTTCGGGGGAAAAACGAATTCCCATACCTATCCGTTCGGCAAAATATCTCTCTTAATTTATCGTTTCTGTCGGATCTGGAAATATAGTGGGGTTCTAATATGATGTTCTCCGTGTCGCTCTGAAAGATATCTATTCTCAATTGCTCAAGTAATCTAAGCCTAGCGCGCAGCCTCCGAGTCTCTAGCGGCTCCCAGCCTAATTCGTTTAACATCTGCGTAACGCTGTCTGTACGCCCGTAGCAGTTTTTGACGAATCGCGCAGCTTTCCTTTGTATTTTATTAAGTTCCCGAATTAATTCTTTCTGCACCGGATCCCATATGCTTGCTGCATATTCAAGGTGTGGCCGGACGAGTGCGAAATAGCACCTCTCTTTTACTTTTTCATCTGAGAATCTTCCCACAATACGCTTGACGAATCCTAGCTTCTTCAGAGCTCTGCCACAAATATTTCTTATATGTGTTCCCCACGATAGGTTTGAGGTTATCGTAACTCCCAGATACTTAACTTCATCTGTCGCCTTTATCTTAACGCCATCCACAGCATATAAACTGCATAGGAGCATTGTTAAATATCACCACTCTGGCAGATAATAGGCTACTTTTTGTGCACCTAAAATCTCACATGCGATTCATAATCTTTCACATCGATTTCCATAAAAAATACATGTAACATTCATTTGTTTATCGCTTGCAGGCTTCGTCATTCGCAAAATTAAGTATAAAATAATGGTCTTATAAACTCAGGAGACGCGTCATGAGAAAAGGAATTGAATTACCTTTCTAATTTTTATCATTGAATTTTTTTTTCGGTCTGAAATTGCGATAACTTGTGCATAATATTCCAAAATTTCCTAATATCTGTGCTTTTTTTAAAAGCATCCCCTAGCTACCTGTGCCATTTTTGAAAATGAATGGGGGAGAATGTCCTAAATTAATCAATGGAGAAATCAATGTTATCGCCCGCAGACTATTTTTTTTCAAAATTAAATAAGAAAGGACTGTCCTACTAAATCGAAAAGAGTGACATAAGAAAGAATATTCAATGAAGGTTCCAGTTTAAAGGAATAAATTTCCTCAACATATTAAGATGTTGATCGAAGACTGGCATACGAATACAGCATTTCCATAATGTTAATTATATTGTTTTAATTTTTGTTAGAATGAATTTCTTCGAAAAATGTGCTATTTAGTATTATAAAAACTTTATTTTTCTTCCTTACCATGAGTGGCGGCGGAGTGAGCGAAACGAGGTTAGTGAGTGGGCGGAGCCTCCTAGTATTTTTGTGTTAATTATTTTGTTTGGATATTTTATGATCATTTGTTTTGGGTATTTTTAGAAATATTGGGTTATTTCTGTCAAATAAACTGCATAGGAGTAGTTATTAAAATCAGTTTACGTCTGAGAATCAGAATCAAGGAAATGTCTGGCCAAGGGTGTTTGTTTACAAGGTGCTTCGGGGGTGCTAGGGAGCGCTGTCCGCTGAACAGCGTAACAGATCACCTTGCCAGCGCCGTGAGAACGCCTAGAAACGCCTTATGAGCACCTTCAAACGCCTTTTAAACACCTTGAAAAGCGTTGAGAAAAAATCGCCAGGGCATCCTAGTTTCTTTAATGAAGGCCCGTAAATGTTTGATTTGTGTTTTCCCCACGCCAGGCCTGAAGTTACGGAGATTCCAAGGTATATGACTTAGTCCACCACGAAACGAAAAGGGCTAAGTAATTACAAGCAGTTCGGACAAAGCTAATTAATTAAACTCCTACTTTCAAAGTGTGTTCACTAAGTCATCACAGAATACATTTGTCCTGGTAGATGATCGTTGCCAGCGAACGATGCCGCCTATTGATATTTTTGTTCACGGAATAGAGAATTTGTTAAAATCGCTAACGAAGTCCAAATAAACCTCTAGGTCCTGAAGAAATTCCTGCCCGCGTGTATAGAGAATTAGCTTTAGAAATAGCTTCCTACTTGCAGATAATGTTTGGTAAATCCATCACCGAACACGTAGTACCCAAGGACTGGAAAATTGATAATGTCACGCCAATGTTTAAAAGCGGTGATAAGGAACAGCCATCAAATTACCGCCTGATATCCCTCACATCTATATCATGCTGTCCTTGAAAATATAGTTATAAGTTCAGTTATGAGACACCTCGATATGCAGGACGTGCTAATTAATACGCATCACAGATTCAGACAGGGAAGATCATGTGAAACCCAATTAGCACTTTTTGCCCACGATGTTACCCGGGTAATTGATATCTTGATGTGCTGTCCACGGCAAAAAATTTGATTTAAAATGTTGTATCTCGGTAACCAAGAATCGATGTCAGTGAAGTAGACTTCAAATTAAAGGCGATTAACACAGGTAACGAACTTCGGTAGGAGCCCATACTCTCAACTAAATTTTAAACAGCCGATCCGTGATCTTCGCTTTCGGTGCATTATGTAAGTGTTGCCCTAGGGGAGTAGAAACTTTCAATACCTCTTCTACACACCTTGAGTGCGGTCCCCGGACGGCATGCTGTCCCGAAAAATGTGTTTGTCGAAGTTGACCGTGGGAACTGAGGGCTTGAGATTGACCCCTCCGCACCCGAAACGTTGTGACTCGACCCTATCGTGACCAAGTGCCCACATTTTTAATCAATTCGGACGGCATTTAACGATGCTCCCACTACCCTTGGCCTTCCTTCCCACTCGCAAATGGGCACCCACCATAAGTTGTCCGGGCATACCGGAGGGGTCCTCCTCTCTCACCCTCAATATCTCTCTCGTCCGTCCGCCCGTTGAAGGAGTTTAGTGACGTGTTTCTCGGAAGGCTTTGGGCCGGCCGGCGTGGGAGGAAGGTCGGGTGGGAGGAAATAAACACTCTGGCGAGGTCGTCCTATGCGATACGATATGGTTAGTAATCTTTGGCTACGTCTACATCTACGGAATGCCGTGCAAGCCACCACCAGTAATGTGCAAGCAGAACGATGATGCGCAAATAGCGATAGGTACATACATATGCAGACATTGCTTTAGTCACTACTTCTATTGAATAGCGAGAAAAGCAATAAGGTATTCGTTTGACCTTTTCTCCCCACTATACATATTTTTTAACGAACAAACTTGGTTTCCTGCCAAGTTTTGATATAATTCATACTTTACTTTCATCCGACGAGCGTAGGTCCGTACTTGCTAAATACATTAACATAATTATTAGTTTCTCTAACATTGGTAGCGTACCTATGGTGTAGTTGAATTTGGTGAAATATCACCTCTTGACAAGAATGTGCAGGTTTTTTGCCAGTGCATTACTAGTCTTAGTTTCATTAACCTTGTTAGGGTTTGGTGTAGTGCATGTTGGTGATAACTCACTCCCTACGATACATCATGTAGTTTCTTGCAGGATATTATGTAGATGTGGATGCTGCTAGAGATTAAAACCGGTCTTGTATGAGTTGTTAAACTGTCTCATGGATTGTGAGACCGAGCCTAGATCGCATAATTCCGGTCTGCTCGGCGAGCTAAGAGAAATGTTTCTAAGGAACCATTCTCACCCGAGGACTGAGATAATATCCCAGAAGCACTTTTACGCACCCTTCGAGGAAGGCGCTCGAGCCAACATTAAAAAAAATGCATTTCTGCGGCAAAGAGCCTAAAATTGATGTGTCCAAAATCACAACTTTACAGGGTGAACATTTTAAGTGTTGATTGAATTAACGCATTATGATATGATATATTTGATTAAAGTGAATTAGAGAGTCTAAGTGAATGGCATTCTGCATGGTAGGATTTCAGCTTTTGACCATTTAAAAATATCACATTAAACATCATGTATCAATCAAAACCTAAAAAACGCATATTTTGGACATATCAGTTTTTGGCTCTTTGCCACAAATTGATGCACGATATTCCATGCGATTTACGTCCCTGATCAATATCGGGCTATTGGCATCGGGATGCGCCGCTCAGGTCTCAGAGCAGTTGTTTGAAGGTCAGGAAAACCATAAATCTGGCTAACCTCGACAAGTCAGGGAAATCATTAATGGAATGACTGTCTTTATTTTCTTGACTAGTTATGTCAAGTTCATCCTCTGCGGAAAGTAGTATTGTTGCCAGAAATTACTCCGTTTTGGAGAAGTCCGTTTACCGAGACCGTGACCTGCCCAATTGAAGTCTACTTATACATTGGTAATGGTTGCAACGTCGAAATATTTCGGCAAATAAAGAATTGAGCGTGATAAAATTGAGTGCAGAACCTTGAAAAGTTTTTTCCCACAGCATACTCTTTATTAAAACTTATATTTGGAGCATGGTCTAACCAAATGGTGAAGACTGAATAATAGCATCTGCAGAGTAAAAGAGATTGGATGAAATGGAAATGTGGTGTTACCTAAAAATTATGAATATCAAATGGACAAATAAAATTATTAGCGAAGTCCTACGAAGAGTTAGAGAGCGAAGAAGTACATACAATGAATACTCTGTTAATAAGAAGAGACAAACTTATTGGACACATTTAGTGGAATAGTAGAGGATTGTGAATAATAATGAAAAGAGGAATGAATGGTAAGAATTGTAGAGGAATACTACATCAGGACATGAAGATATGGAATACATTAGGATATTTATGAAGGACGTCAGAGTGAATTATTATGAAGGAACGAAGCGGCTGGCGAAGCGTAGAGTGAATTGGAGAGCTGTAGCTAACCAATTTTCGGATTGAAGACGACATGTCTTGAATCTTTAGAGTATACAATATCGCCTATCCGTCATGCTACGGTAGATCAGATCATGAGAATAAAATTAGGGAAGTAGACTGCAGAACGGACAGATTTAAAATGTCATATTTCCCGCGAACGGTAAGAGACCATAACAGCTGCCAATGAGAATTTTATCTAGGTTTGTCGTTAGGTAGCGTAGCTATCAGCAGTAGTAGTACTCTCTAATACTTATATCACTATCTGCTACATAGTACTCACAGTACGCCTTGCATGTTTTCAGGATAACTCTTGTATCTCTGTCCATTTATTTAGTTGCAAAATTCATGAATACTAATGGTCCATATAGCATTGGTATTATGCATATAGTGTTGTGCATGCTTGTGAAGCTTCGCCTCCAGCATTAGCGATTTATGCTAATGCATCAATAGTCGTAGTTTCATTAACTTTAACTGGGTATAGTGTAATGCATTTTGGTGACTACTCACCCCCTGCCACATACCCTTGAGGTGGCTTGCTGGGTATTTTGTAGATGTGGATGATGTAGACATGTAATTTGAATTGTGAATTTCGCTGACGGGTAGCTTTCTGTTGAAGTAAAAAGATGGGGGGGCACTTGTTTCTGGAGGTGCCGTGAAAGCGACAAAAAGTGGCATAACATTCCGAACACTGCTCTCAAACGGCGTACCTAACCTCTCCACCTCGCTTATTTTACTACATTCCCCACACTTTCCACCTACTTTCTTCTCCCGCCTCTCCATCGCTAGAAAGGAAGAGAGAGGTGCTTGAAACTAGCGCTGTACCATCGAAACGAAAGTTACCAAAGATAGCCGATAATGGCGATAATTCCCTATTTCGCTTCGCTAGACAGTTACAGCGGTAGAAGCGGCCGTCAGGGTCGTGCGTTGCGGCTGTCTTCAAGGCGCATAAGTTCGATATTCTATTGCGATATAAGTGCGATATCCGGCTATGTTAATTCCACTGTGAAGCTCAAAACGTGTCGCCTTTAAATTTCTTCGAATAATAGCGTGGTAGCTTGAAACAAAATGTTTTTACACGCTTTTAATTAGCTTCACTTGTCTGTCTGTCTGTGGGTCAGGGACAAAATTTGTAATCAAAATTTGACTCACTTCCTGACCAGCAATCGCTCTGAAATATGGCAGAGAGACGTATTCCGGATGGCAACCTAGTAATCAGCCATTATGTTTACAAAAACGATAACAAATTGTGTGACAGAGATAAATAAAGACATCTCTAGCCTCTTATATAAAAGATTGTAAATAAATTGTGAATATATTTTATTAAATTGAAAATGACAAGCATTTGAATTCAGTGTGATTAATTTCACTTTAGTGAGGTTAGAATTGACTACAACATTTAATGTGACAAAGACTAAAAAGTAGAAAATCTTATTTGAAAAACTAGAAATACACTTTTATAAAGATTGCAGTAAAAAGGAGAAATATTATTTTTAACAGCCACAGTAATACAAGCGATCACAGTACATGCATATGTCAATAAAAGTAAATGCGTGTTACAAAGCTGCTCTTGTTCACGCGAAGAAAGTACGATTCACTATAAGTAAGGTTGTTTATAAAACTCCAAGTTATAGCTACCATGTTAGCTCGGAATTATTTAAGTACGATTGTCTATAGAAATGCAAGATAAACTGTGAAGAATTTTTCGCTGTTTTAATGATATATATTGGGATCATGAGATGATGATTATCCTGATAAGATATTAGCAATCTATGGTATGCGTTAAGCATTATTAAGTATAAAATCGAATAGAATTGTGATGAAAGAGTTTTACTCATTAATGAGAATGTACAGGTTATTTAATGCATGCAAGCGTTGAGGTTTGTGGAGAAAGCGCCCCACGTTTTTAATTTTTTTTGGCATACGCATATACTGTGATCGCTGGTAGTATTGTAGCGGTTTACAAAAATAATTTTCTCCTTTTTAGTGTACTCTTATTAAAAGCGTGTTTTTATTTTTAAAATATATATTATTATTATTATATTCCTGATCTTAGTTACGAAACACTCACATTTATGGGTGTTCAATGGAGAACAAAAACGCGAGAAAGCATTCGGAAAAAAATAATGTAAATGAACATGCACAATATTACTCATGCATGAGTAATAAGTCAGAAAAATATTCATATTTCAGTTAATTTTAAGGTCTCTAGCATTAATATTACCGAACTTGTAACTAGAGTAAGGAATCTGAACCTTGAATTGTTGCCGAAGATAATACACAGCCGTCACAGTGAAAATAAACTGTTTTGAAATGGGATTATTTAGCGAAGTTTCTTTGATTTGTGACTTAAAAATTCTAGAGATGATTTTGTGCTATTTATTGCAGACTGTGCTAATATTGTTTAAGTAGGCTTCGTAAATCGGTAACCGAACTGTAGCGCCGGTAATTTACGTCATAATATGGTTTCGTTATCTAATATGCGAAGCTCAACACTCTGGATAATCGCTCCTCAAAAGGAGCTCGCACGTTCCGCGTCGCGCGACTCCTTAGTATTGTATAATATCCTGCAAGCAACCACAAGGTGTGTGGCAGGAAGTGAGTTTTTCAAGTCAATGAAACTTCGACTTTTTATGCATTAGTAATACATTCTAATGGCTGTTAAGAATTAATTACGTTGTCTCAAGACTGATGTGGTATAACGGTACTTGTGCATCACGAAAGAAGAACTTTTTTTCCTCTGGATATATATTTAACGAGACCGATTTCAATGTTTTAAATCTTTATCAAGCCAAATGTTGAGGAGGAGAAATTTCACCAACATGCTCTATATGTTACCGATGTTGTCGAAACCATTAGTTTTTATGTATTTTGCAATTGCACAAACGCTCAGAGATGCCAGCGTTATGGAGGAACCATGCGAGACATGCTATTAGCACAAGTTCAGTACTACGCGTAGCTACGCCGCCTCTCCGGCCTCCTTGAGCGGCAGGGCATGTGCCGTGCGCTATCAGGTGATTCTTGCGGCCGCCAATGTTTGAGGTTCGCCTAATTGTTCATTCGTGGAACCGGGTGGGCGTGGGTTCGGTGCGATAATTTTGCGGACTTCCCCAACTTCCCTCACCGCCAACACCACCACGCCAGCCTCTCTCCTCTCCTCCCCACGTATTGGATCCAAAAAGAACTCTGTCCCCAACTCCCACCATTCCCATCTCCTTTTTAACCTCTGAGCATTCCGAGAAAAACCTCACTTCCCTCCCTCCCTCTCTCGCTTCTGCGGTAAAGCGAAGGTTGTTGTCACGGCCGTGGCTTTCGAGAATAGTGTTGGATGGATTGGTTGTGAGCGTGTTCTTAAAAAAAAATAGAAGAAAAAGACGAGCGAAAAGTCGTGAGCTCTGCCGCCCCGCGAATGATTTGTGCAAACCGAAACATTTTCGGTCGGCGGGTGGAAAAAAAATCTCAGAAGAATCGAGAATGAAGACGTTATGCTAACTCGGAGGTCCTAAAAAAAAGTTAATTTTACGAGCACCACACTCTTTCGTAATATATCCTCGATGCTCTCTCTACTACGGTATCGGCCTCTCTTCTTACGCGATGAAATCAAGGGCTCGTAAAAACTTTTTTCTTGGCCGTGTGAGAAGGAATCGGTGGAGGTTACGGAATAGGGAAGCTGCCAGAAATTCGGCATGTGTTTAGCTGCCCGCGTTGATTAACGAATATGAAGCTTTTTTTCGACGTGATTATTTCGCTCTGGTTACAATATTTAGCGTGGAATAATCATCGCTTGCAGTTATTATTAAAATAACCTTCCGTATGGACCGAGAAAATATTTATAAAAGAGGAAATATTTTAAACCATGCCTCTCCATCTTCCACCCCGGCCGTGGAGTTACACTAACTTTAGGGAATAGTGTAATGCATGTTGGTGAATACTCACCCCCTGCCACACACCCCTGAGGTGGCTTGCAGGGTATTTTGTAGATGTAGATGGAGCGTCCGCACGAGGAATCGGCCAAATGTCGGTGAATGAGGTCCAATGGACGACTGGACTTGGCTCCGCCCATAAACGGCACAACGAAGGTCACGTGACCGATGCAGCAGATTTGTTGGAAACATACCACCAAGCTTATCATGCCCGCCTTGACTCGTGTGTTTATCGTCCGTTTGTGATTGAAGCTCTCGTTCTTTCTTGGTTGAGAAAGCGCATTACTTTGCGATGGTGCAGTATTGTGTGGTACCAGGGTGCAAGAGTAGTGCATTTACGCCTGAGATATCTTTTCATTCGTTTCCAAAGGACAAACATTTGATAAAACTTCGGGAGGTGAAGATACGGCGTGACGACAGAGCAAATAGAAAAATATCCCAGCACATGAGGATATGTTCACTCCAATTCAGAGAGGAGGATTTCCGCGAGGAAATTTTAGGGCAACGCCGATTAAAATCCTTCATCCTTTCAATTAAGCCTTAAAATCATTTATTTCCATTTAAGAATTACTTTCTTACTTCGCTTTCACAACCACGTCCTCGTCGAGAATTCCATGGCCAATGAAAAAGTACATTTTCATCCCATGAAAATGGTAAAAATTCACTGAAATGGGTTCTTCAAAATAATGCATTAAGTTGTTATTACCCACTAAAACCTTAGTTGTTTACGTAATAGCTAATCTTCAACAATTATCAAGTCAGTAAAATTGTTTCTGCATCATTTCAACGGAGACCGATATAATTACGATGAGAGAACTATCGCCTATTTGTCCTTCAGTTGCGGATTATTTCCCATTATGAATTGAACGTAATATATAATTGCTACTGGCCACAGGATAACATTATAATATACGTTAGAATAATTTCTTACTCCGTGATGCAATTTTCCAGCACAAAGGCATGTTTCCCATCGCTTATTCCTTCTTATAGGGAAGACGAACACTACAAAAATCTTGGTTATAATTTTAGAATTTCCCAAGAATATGTACGAACACGTATACTAGGGTTGAATTAAAAAGAGCACACCACTTTCGTGTATCGTAATGGTAAACGTAAGTAAAAATTAACAACAGGTCCAATGTCACCCCGTGAAACATCACGTAAATGGGGTATTCTTCAGGGAAAATAATTCATAAACTTTTCACTATCCACAAAAACATCAGATGTTTACTAAATATCCAATCCTCAACAATTATAAAGACAGTAAAATTATTTCTGTATCATTTCAACTGAGACCGATATTAACATTTTTCTATGCCCATCTCTCGCTTACATTTACCTTCGCGTCAATGCCACTACAAACTTTAACAACAGTCAATGGGAGCTCCCAGGCCATTACTACCAGTTGAATAAGAGATCACAGAGTATAATAACATGCATTATAATGATAAGTCTCAACCGAAGGACTACTTGCATGTCAAAACAGCCAGTCACAAAAGTACAAATGTCAACATGAGATAAACGACTCGCCGATAGCTAATAAGGTTCACTACTATCACAAAATTGGTAAAGGGAAAGAGGAAAATCCATACATTATTTAATACTTGGGATCGCAGGCATTATTTACATAAATAATTTTAAAAATGTAATGTTAAAATCTTATTACAGCAGAAGACTCACATTAGCATTCACCGCTCCGCCAAAATATTATCGTAAGTCATTTTATAGGAAATGTGGAATATATTGCTTGGAGCTTGTAAGTTAAAAGTTATAGCTTATAATACATTAGTGTTATATTTATAATATTATCTATTTAAGAGGTTAAAAATTCATAGATTATATGAGGAAATGAATATTTCATCGAAGCTAGAACGCCAGCTTGCTTCTCATTGGCTGCTGAAATTTCAAATTGCAATCATCACTAACACTAGTTTTCCAGAGCTATTTATTGCCCGGCTCGATTCAGAATACGGACTTGAGCTATATTGAGGTGTGGAATAGCTCGATCGTGGAATAGCGCGCCCCGATTCAGAATAGGCCTCCATGTAGCCGCATATAAAAAGACGATAACCTTCCCTTATCATACGTTGGCTTCCTTCCTTTCCGATATACGTCAAACATGAGCGAAAACTAAAGTTTTTAAAAACTCTTCTAGCGATTTACCCCACGTTATCCCCACGAGGCTATCCATGTAATTACAAGTTACTGTTACCAACCTGTTGCTACCAGTAAACAGTGAGGGCTCGCAATGTTTCTCACAAATCGAACACTGCAACCTACAGCATGAAAAAGAAAGTTCTACGCTCCGCCCACTTCCAGTCGTCCATTGCCACGGGAGACCGAGGTTCTATATCTCGTTGTGCTGTTGGACCTGAAGCTGCTGTGGAGACATCAACCGGAGCGTGTCCGAGCTCGGGCAAAAGGGGCGCTAAATCTGATGTACCCCATTATACCCCCCCCCCCCCCCCCGTGCTTAGTAAGGACAGAAAGTGGAGACTATACAGAGCCTGCGTACTGCCTACGTACGCGGCCCCTGTCTGGTCTGGAGGTACCGCAGTTCATCCTTCAAAGGATCGAGGCGGTGTAGAATTCTGCACTCCGACTCATCCTGCCACACGATCGTTCTGCACGCACACACTGGATGCATCGGGACGGGAAGCTGGAGCCCCTAGACTACCGAAGATGTCCAGTCAGTTCTTCGGCGGCGCAGCCGACTCAGAGCATCGTACGGTCAACAGCCTTGCGCAGGTAGTGGTGCGGTCATGGGACCCCTTCAAGCGGCTCATTGCAAGGACCAACGCCCCTGCTGCTCTGCCCGACGACTAGATGCCGCGGATGAGTACCCGAGGCCTACCAGCGGCAAAGAGCATCACTTAGAGACATTTCTGAGCCACATTAGAACGCCACAACCCGCTATAATAGCAGAAGCTGGGAAGGAGACTCCTTTTTACATGAGGGGAAGGATTTCAACAGTGCATGAGCCATGCCTCAGCTGTTACATTATTCATCTGCGTACTTCCTACCCCAGATCGTCCTCTGAAGTGCTTAAAGTTTTCCTCCATCCTGCTTTACTAGCATTACACTATCTCAGATTTCGTTGACAGGGGCGGCCTTTGACCCGATCGTGTATATATGGTTCTGTTCATTTACTGGAAACAATAAGATTTTGACCTCATAAATCAAATTTCCTGGCTGCTTTCTCACTTTCCATGGCTTTTCCAGTTTTTGCTGGGTCATTTTAAACTTTCGTGTCTTTTCCAGGTTCTCTAGGATTTCCCAGACCTGTAGCAACCCTGGTTACAATCTAAGGCTTGACTTAGTGGAATTTTTTCATAATAAGGGTAAAGTAAACACTGCAATTCCACTAGAATGTTGTTGAAGGATTTCAGGCTTTCCCGGCGAAGATTTATATCAAGGATCTTTCGGGGTTTGCACCGGGTGGCTAGATCCATGGCGGCCAACGTTTCGATTTCAAGGTTTCACTCACCTCTGCCCTGAGGACGATACTCGACTCGAGCATCGAAACGTTGACCACCATGGACCTAGCCACCCGGTGCAAACCCCGAAAGATCCCTGATATAGAATTTTGTTGTTGCTATTTATCTTTAGACCCACTGAGTCTTTTCTTAGTTAACACAAACTCTTATAATTGTGTGAAATTCACAGTGAAAAAATCATTTGCCTGGACTGGGATTCGAACCCAGACCCCTCGATTTCGCGCCGAGTGCTTTAACCAGTTAGAGCACACACCCCCATTCTAGTGGGTGACACATAACTCTAGTGGGTGACTACGTTAAAATTAATGCACGGCTAGTTCCACAGTTCTTTGAAACAAACTCTTATTTTTCTTCTCTATTCTCGCAGTAAATATTTCTGTATCATTTGCGAAGGCAATAACTGCTATATTTTTCCAGTTTTAATTCCAGATATATATTTGCTCTAATTTAATATATTTAGTAGTAATAGAGGCAGTGCCGGCCCGAGGCGTGGGCATCGCTGGCAAATGCCACTGGCGGCTGATCGTAATCTTCGGCGACTTATTAATGAATGTTAAAAGGGAACAGAAAACATGAACATCGGAAAACGTTGCTACCTTCCTGCATATATTTCCATCCAAAATGACCTGTAACTAAATTAAAAACAGAGATAATTGAAATAGAGAGACTAAGAGTTCTCTTTGTTTGCATTCTTGTCACCAGCCCCATTGAAAGGAACTGTGGGTAAAATTGTACTGTGTATTGTCGGTAAATCTCGAAGCTTGGTATGGATTAAAAATTGGGTTCCTGGCGGGAATGGAAACTACAATATTATGAGGATCGTTCTGAAGCCTCAGAGTCTCTCTCGAATTAGCGTACAGTGTAAGAAATAACAATCGGTAAATACATTCTTCATTAGGGGTGGCCATATAAACGTTTTCCCTCTCTTGTAAAATATATTCAGCTGGCAATGATCATAAAAGTATGCTGGTATCGAGCTCTATCAATTTAACTATACTATTGCAGGCTTCACTTCGTAGAAGTTCTGAACTTTCGTATTCATAATTAAATAAAATACTTAGTACTTTTCTACCATACTTTAATAGCATGACGTGTTTCGCCGCATCGTCAGGTACAGAATATTCCGTATTATATCCTACAAAGTGAAGCTACCGGTCTACCAAAACGAATCCTGCTTTATGTGAAGCAGTAAAGCCAGCACAAGCTTCCATACGCATAACAAGATCAATCCTTTCCTGTCAATTCTCTTCCACACACACACACGCTATATATTAAATCAGCATACCTATATCAAGAATCATATAAATTATGTTTACTCTCAATTATTATAAATTATTTGTTGCGGTGTAGCTATTTAAAGTACTTAATAGCATGACTGCTAATACGTTTAGCTTTACTCATTTAAAATTTACTTAGATTTTTTCTTAAGGTTGAGCTTTAAGTAATTGGATAGAAAGAATATTTGCAATTTAAATTTATTAATTACACTTCAATTTATTTAGTTATTTTATTTAATGTCATAAGCAGACGGAGTATGCTAATTTCTCTAGCACAAATATATTTTGTATGTACCTGGCGATGCTGTAAATCGGCGAAACGTGTTGTGCTATTAAAAGCTCGTAGCAAAGTACTTTGTATTTAATTTAATTGTTAATACGAACTCATCACTTTGCTTTCAAGAAAGGCACATAGGAATGTTGCCTAAGAAGACAAAGCGAGAGGGAGGAGAGGCGTTAAAAAGAGACCTTTCCCGGTGCAAAACTTTCCCTCAGCCGTCACAGTTTATTGCCTCTGATCATCCGTATTCGCCCAGCCACCGCTCCCGAGGTGATTTCCTCCTGTGAGGTGCTTAGCGCACTTTTTCCGGTCAGTTCTCTTTCTACGCAATGTTTTCCATGTACATCTACCTAATAACCTGAAAGTCACCGCAAGGATTTGTGGCAGGGGGTGAGTTTCCACCAACATATACTTCACTACATCCACCAAAGTTAATGAATCACGACTTTTAATGCACTTGTAAAAAAACCTGCAAATGCCGATCAGGAAGTGAAATTTCACGAACATGCACTACAGCATATCCTATTACTGTAACAGAGCTATGAGCATTAATGTATGCAAGACTTACAGAGGGAGCATGCGAGATGTGCTGTGAGCGCTATGTAGTAATTGAGTCAAAGCCATTGGAAAGAAAATGAAAAATAATTATCTGCAGTACCTATCGAATATCCTGTCAGATCAAAGTTTTCACCAATCTGTACACTCTATTTCCATGGCCTGCAACCTTAAGGTGGCTGGAGTGGTAATCGTGGGGCATCCAGTGCACATTTTAATAATTATTTAAGTAAAAAAAATCTAGAACCATTTTTCATTTACGTACGTCTGTTTCTGCGGTGGTACTCACCATGCATGCAGAATTGGAAATCATACGTATAAATTATATTTCAAATTTTTTCCTTAATTAATGCATGTTATGACAACTTTTCGGCGCGGTATTCGACATTTAAATGGATATTATATTTCGTTTTTTCGAATCTTTGACTCGGCGTGACGCCTTTGATATTTGTAAGCAATCACAGTAATAATATGAAATCTATTATTTCGCGTTTAGAAATAAAATCTGTGCATATCTAATCGAATGTTTACGAAATATATCTCATGTGCCATGAGACTACGAGATAAATTATCATTGAATTGCCAAAAAAAACATAATCGGTACAAGGTATTTTTTTTTTCAATTTTATCCATTGGAATATTTTTTAAGAACACGCAATTAAAGTTTCACGTAAAAATGTTCGTAGTCGAAAATCGCTCCCACCACCTTGATTCTGTCCTCTTTGTGTCTCGCTCGCCAACACAACTCTCATCCTAATACCCTTAATAGACCCTCTTTCGTTCTAAATTCATCCACGTATACTATACCCTGCGAGCAGAGCAGCGTGGGTGTGGCAGGAGTTGTTGAGATGCCATCCATGATGTTGGAGGGAATAGGAAAAAGAGATGACGAGACAACATTTTAGATTTTTTGTGGATGGGTATGTTCAGGGTTACCACATGCCTGAAAATTCTGAAAAACCTGGAAAAGTCATGGACATTGAAAATGGGCGTGGAAAACCTGGAAAAGTCAGGGTAAATCAGAAATTAGGCTGGAAAAATACTTTTCCTTGTCAATACCTGATTGTTTTCAATTATTGAGCGGTACCATTGTAAGCACTGTCTTTTGAATTGAATTGAAAACAGTCCTTTTTGTTCTGGGACTTTAAGTCCCCTGGAACATTGAAACATAATTACAACAAATGGTGTCAATGGTTTTAGGGGTTACTTTAAATTAGGGATTGAGAAATTTAAATAGGCAGCATAGATAATCAATCGCATTACTTGCACATTATGCATTAAGCGTAATTGAATATAAAGTAATAGACACAACATCAAACAGTATGGTAACACAATAGAGCATGACGAGTCTCATGCAACATAGCAATGCACAGATATGAAATCACATTTCAAGAATTGATCATATCAATTTGATATGAGAAGATTAAGCTAAGTTACATAAATGATCAGTCATATTTCTCTTGTCTTTTGGTGCGTGGTTTTTCATGCGCTGCCTGAATGAGGCAGTGGAGCTCTTATTTGATGTTTAGTAATTAATTGTGCTCCTAAAATAAAATGTCAGGTTGTGTCCTATGCACTCATGTTGAGGAAGATGGGACATGGTTATATATAACAGGTTTCTCCTCAGGTTTTATATAAGTAATTCGTGGCCGAGAATAAACCATCAGTAAGGAAGCATATTTGTCTCCAGAGAGATGGCGGCAGTGCTCCATTTGTTGGGGAACATTATTCCCCGTGATCCTCCGATTCGTCCGAGTGCTGTTGCCCCTGTCTGCACGTGACAGACAGTATGTGCGAAATGACCTTAGCCGTCGAAGGACGTTAAACAAAAATAATAATATCACTAGATTAATCCCCTAGAGAATATGTTACTGTGTGATTCAAAGTAAACAAAAACAGATATTTTTGCCTAGAAATAATGAAAATGTTTGGACTGGAAAACCTGAAAAAGGCCTGGGATTCCATAGTTTCCGGTCTGTAGCATTCCTGATGTTTTCTGATGATTCCTGATGTAGCTCGTTTTGTTTTTTCGTCTATGTTGCGAGGAATATAGATATCCTAATACCCATATGTTCGATAGAATACATACCATTTATTTCCTATTGACTTTTCTTGCTTTTGTTTGTTCAAAGATGCAATAATTGAGTAATATTATATCTTCTTTGATACATGTTTTTAGGATATCGGGACTAGCCACGGTATTACCTATACGGAGTTACCCGCTAGTGCACAAAAGTGAAAATTTCCGCTGAGGAAAAATAATTCGCTTTGACCGGGACTAAAAATTCCACAGGCCTTGGTAGCTTAACTGGCTTAAGCACCCGGCGCGATATCGAGGGATCCGGGTTCGAGTTCCGATCAAGGAGAATGATTTTTTTCTCTGTGGAATTTCGCATTCCTTGAAAAACTGAATTTTCAGATAACGATTACTACTACATCATTTAACATTTCAAGCTATGTGCACTGCAGGGGTATAGTAGAGAGTGGTCTGGGAAATAGACAATTTAAAAAAAATTTCCTTTCCCTCTCGCAGTGACGCATGCATCCCACAAAATAAAACTCTTGAAAGCGATGGTCTCCTAACCTATCAGTTGTATTTTAGGGTGGGCATTAATATAAAATATTATCCTCTTTTCCGCAAATATCATCGGAGAGACTGAGGATGATATCTGGAGAAGTGAAAATACTTTTGATAGCCCACAATCTGCGTCTAAGATTTGAAAAAGATAAAATTCAAGTTTACGTCATCGGGTTCTCTGATGTCAGGTGGTTTTTTTTAACATTCATCTTTATCTTTGGGATGTCTTGTCTATTTTTATGTACCAAAGTCTGTTTTTCTCCTGTGATATACACTTCATAAAAATTGTGGATAGCTATTTATAATCCTCTGCGTCATTAAATTGCAGGTTTTGACTCAAATATCTTAGTACTTTTTGTTTTGACTAAGCATTGGAAGTCTAGAAGAGGTGAAGAGAAATCGCTAGATGAGTCAAAGATTAAATTTATTCAAAAACTTAATGGAGAAAGTGTCTCAACGTTGCTACCTTTTTTCTTGGTCTCCTAAATGGTTCTTCTTTGCTATGCATTTGCTTATAATAAATTACTTTGTTTCATAAACTTTCTTTAATGGCTTATACCTACTAAAAAAAGGGCTAAACTGTTCCTGTAATTCTGTCGAAAATCCTTGTAATCTCCCTATTGCTGATTTTCACTATAATTAAAATGAACCATTCCGGCAAGATTTCTTACTGCCTTCCGGAAAAAAACTTTTATTCATCGATCTCATTGAATTTCAGGCAGATAAGTTCATTAAAAGCATACATCGTTGTCCTCCTCCAAGGAAATGGGATACTATCATATGTCGCATATCTTCGTGCACTACAGCGGTCAGTCAAAGTTGTAATAAGGTATATCCAAGGTACTGACCTCATTGATTTCCAATATGATCAAAGGGGAATACCATGGAAATTTCTCATTACATCTTAAGTCTGTTCCACTGCAACTAAGTAGTCAAAAACCGCTCTCCATCGAACTTCAGCCATATCTGTGGGCATAACGTGTTTACCACATTGTCCGCCTGTAAGAGAATATGTAGTTGTTATGATACTGACCATGAAAAACAAGAAGAAAAATGTCGTATATATCAGATTTTTAAAATACATCGTGTATGCAGGCCGCCGCCGGAGATGTATTGTTATGACGCCGTCTTTGAAAAATGATTGTTTAAGAAGGAATATTGAATTCAAACTGTAGTTAGAAATGATGATAGTACCTCACCATTGGCACGGAATGTGTTCACTTGAATAATCCTTATTAGAGTATAATGAGGTACATGTTGATGATAACTCACCCCCTGCCACACACACTATATGTGGCTCACAGGGTATTATGTGGATGTAGATAGCTGCTCGTCGCTGCACGCGATCAGAAAAGGGTATCCTGCGACACTGCCACCATGTTTCCTTCCATTGTACATACCGCTATCCTTCTTGGTACATACAGCGATAGTAACTCAAAGTTCTCGGGTTATTCCCGCATTTTTTAAATCCTTGAGGGCAACAGTTTCGCCGGCCTTCCAGGTGGCATCTTCAGGTTCTTCAGCGATAGTGCTTCTCTTTCTCCATCCACCTCTAGCGTCGCTGCTGCTGAATTATTTCCGAGGAACCTCGTGAGGACTTCATGTCTCCTGTCGTTCCCACGCCCCTGGGGTCGGAGAGGAGGGATGTGCCTCAAGAGTAAATTTGCGTAATGCGAATTTCAGAGCGTTGAGTGGTCGCCTGTATTAGCTCCTCATGGACGACATGGCGTGTTCCTTAACACTTTCTCTTCATCGCTGTGGGTTGGAGTGCATGAGCTCAGGGCCTCAACGGCTCACGTGGACAGTGCGGCTCATCGGGGAGAGATTTGAGGCCCCCAGGAGGGCTGACAGCAAATTTGCGACCAGGTGTGCGTCAGTCCCTCGGGGCACTGCAACGAATATATATTGCTGGCTTCGCCTGTGTACCTACTCACTTCCATGTGAATCCATATACATCTACAAATACCGTGCAAGCCCCCTCCAGGGTGTGTGACAAAGGCACGCAATACTCATCCCAGTCCAAGGACGACCCCCTCACCCTCCTTCGGCCGCCAGGCGCGGACCAGATAGCAGTCAGGAGAACAATACTTGAATAAACCAGAAACCAGGGGAGTGTTACGTTGCTATTATGCAGTATACGGTTCAAGATTCTACTGCTGATTAGTATTATTAATACTATTAATTCATAAATACTACAAGATATTAATTCATACAGAAAACAAAATAATGCGGGACATTTCAGGAAGGGTAAGATGTTAGTAAAAATGACACACAAGTATCTAGTCTACCTAGACTGAGTGGGGATTTCATATAAATGATTTATTGCAACTCTTGCGATTCCTTACTGTCCGCGGAAAAAAGATAATTTTAATATATCGGTTCTGCAATCTTATTTCTTTATTTTATGCTTGTAATTGTTTCTACCACAAAACAAACGTGCTAACCTGCAGTATATGGGTTCAGATACTACTACTGATTAGCAGTGGTGTAGGTACCTAGGGTTTATAGCAACCCTGGAAAAACGGAACCGATGATGTCCCTACATTTGACAGAAAAGTTACTAATCTCAATATACATGAAATTATCCATTAGGGCTTTTTTTAGCCAAAGATGACTTTTTTTATTTTTTAGAGAAGTATATTGTAAGCAGAGGGCAAATTTCTTTTAACATAGCCAAAAAAAGTCCTGCGGGCCGCGTCCCCTGGCGGGGGCCAACCTGGCCCCCACTGGTACAGAGTGATGTAAAAATTCTACTTCAAGTCAGTTTTGACTGTACACTTTCCTACAAATAACGCCACGAAGCTGTTTCAATGGAGACTTCAAAGAGGGTTTTCTTTTCTCAGCAATTTCGAACTAATGGATTTAATCTCTCACGAACACTTTTATCTATCATAAATCTCCTCTACATGGGGGTGGACCAATTCCCTTTCTTCTATACTCGCTATGGTGGTACGTATTATGCTAAAATTGGAACGATTCAGAAAAGATTAGAATGGTCCCCTGCGCAAGGATGACACGCATATTCGTGAAGCGTTCCATACTCTTTGCAGATATTCAACCCTCTCGGGCTTCTAAGGTGGCTGTAGCAATATTTTATAATATACTGATTTGCGTGAAACTTTGCATATGTGTTTCTATTGGGGATATCTATTGAAGAAAGTTTAAAAAATATAATTTTACTGATTTGGTTTCTTGGCATTTCAATATTATTCTATACATATTCATTGCTGACGTAGCCTTATGGCTCATGAGATATATTTCGTAATAATTCGATTAAATATGCACAGATTTTATTTCTAAACGCGAAATGATACATTTCAAATTATTGCAGTTAATATTAACAAATATCAAAGGTGTCACGCCCGGTCAAAGATTCGAAAAAAACGTATTTCAATATAATTTTCGTCTAAATGTTTAATACCGTGCCGAAAACACTAGTCATAACATGCTCTAATTAAGGAAAAAATGCGAAATAAAATCCATGTATCATTTCCATTTCTCCATGAATGGTGAGTGCCACCGCAGAAACATAGATACTTAAATGAGAAATGGTCCAAGATGTTTTTTCGATGTACTTGAAAGATTATTAAAATGTCCTTATGATTCACTGATACCACTGCAGCCGCCTTAAATCCACGGCGTCGCTGACTCTTTGCCTTACCTTAGCAACCGTAGCCACCAAGACTTAAAATTTAGGTGGTTTCCTCCTCAATTTTTTTCTATTTTATTCAAAACCACGGCTTGGCAATTACACAGCCGGTAGGGAGCGTCATACATCTAAGTCAGATCGTAAACCTTTACTTTAACCTTACCTGCACAGCCTAAATTTACTAAATTTACGTCTCCTATTATCCCAACAATATTGTATGTAATCCACAATGAATTTCGCTGCGAATGTTCATCAGGGCCTGGGGTACTGATTAAGAGAAGTACAGCCTTCCCATAATTGCTCAAGAAAAAAAACTTAATGAGTGGACGTACCCATTTCCACTTTTTATCTTGCCTACTTGCTTAGAGATGTGCTAATGTTCTGGCAATGCTTATTTAATTGTATTCATTGAACAGGATGGCGAGGGGAGAGGAAGTTTTGTAAACGTGGAAATTAGCAGGAGGCAGCACAAGTGGATGAGTGAATCTAATCAGTGATTAATATAACTAATACCGGAATAATTATAATAACTTTGTTAATTCCATTAATTAATTATTAACACGACCCGAGTTTCAACACTTGGTGTCATCTTCAGGTGAAAAATACGTTTTAGTTTAGGGTATATATACAAAATCATGGTAGAGGAGTGGGAAAGGATCGAACGAGGAAGATTAATTCGTTGATGTATCCATCTTGCAATTCGCCGCCGAGAATCGTAGCAAGGAAATTGTGGTTACTATAATCTTTGGCTATTTACGGGGCAGAAACGTGGACTCCGAGAAAGGAGGACGAGAAGAGGCTGCAGGCATTCGAGATGTAGGTGTGGAGGAGGATGGAGAAGGTGCGGTGGACAGAAAGGGAGGCAAACGAGGAAGTGCTTGACATGGTTGGTGAGGAAAGGAAGCTTCTGGATGTGATTATGTTGGAGGTAGGGTAAGTGGCTTTAATTTTTAATAATGAGGTTGCTTAAGGCCTTAATAGAGATTGCTGAGGAAGCGAGGAAGGGGAAGAAAGAGAATAGGTTTTATGGATGGGATGAATAAGGGTAGGATGTACATTGAGATGAAGGAAAAAAATACTAGAGGAAGATAGGGACTTGCAAATGTAAAACCTCGGAGGATTTTTGGTGTTTTGATGTCAGGGTGTCTATTGCGGAACTATCAGTGCTAGAAGATATCGCATGATACCGCTATCATACGAAATGGTAACGGTATCGAAAATACTATTGCGGAAATCGTGATGACATCGTACCATAGAGTTCGGCTAATCTCTGGGATACAACGTGAATCAGTTACATCAATTGAAAACGAAAACACTTCGGTGACGCAATAGCTACGGCGATACTTAAGCAAAAGGAGAACGAAACTGGTTAAGAGGCGAAATCGACATCGTCTTTAGGTGAAGAGTATTTCTCGGTATATTCATAAAACTTGACAATTTAAACGAAATGTTCTGTCCGTTTCTTACTTTTCCGTGGAAAATATTGAAAATAGTAAGCTATGTTAAACCTAATGACTATATAATCCGTTTTAAAACATCTTAAAGAATCAACTCGTGTAAAGTATGATTAACTTGTCAGCGCAGAAACTTTCTTCATCTACATCTACATACTACCCCGCAAGCCGCCTCAATAGGCGTGTGGCGGGGGGTGTTAGGACACCAGCCGTTTACATATAAAAAGGAAACGCTCTAATGAAATTACGCCTAGTATTTATTAAAGTCCCTTATTGTTCGGGGGAAAAACGAATTCCCATACCTATCCGTTCGGCAAAATATCTCTCTTAATTTATCGTTTCTGTCGGACCTGGAAATATAGTGGGGTTCTAATATGATGTTCTCCATGTCGCTCTTAAAGATATCTATTCTTAATTGCTCAAGCAATCTAAGCCTAGCGCGCAGCCTCCGAGTCTCTAGCGGCTCCCAACCTAATTCGTTTAACATCTGTGTAACGCTGTCTGTACGCCCGTAGCAGTTTTTGACGAATCGCGCAGCTTTCCTTTGTATTTTATTAAGTTCCCGAATTAAGTCTTTCTGCACCGGATCCCATATGCACGCTGCATATTCAAGGTGTGGCCGGACGAGTGCGAAATAGCACCTCTCTTTTACTTTTTCATCCGAAAATCTTCCCACAATACGCTTGACGAATCCTAGCTTCTTCAGAGCTTTGCCACAAATATTTCTTATATGTGTTCCCCACGATAGTTTCGAGGTTATCGTAACTCCCAGATACTTCACTTCATCTGTCGCCTTTATGTTAACACCATCCACAGCATATACACGGGGATAGTTAGACGACCTCCGCAAGAAATGTAACCGCCGTGCATTTGCTCAGATTATGTTCGAGTCCCCACTCTTGGCTCCACACATGAACGTTGTTTAAATCCGATGATAGAATTTCAAAGTCAGAGTGATCACTAATTTCGCGATAGATGACAGCGTCGTCAGCAAATAAACGTATTTTACTGCTAATTCGAGAGCATAGGTCATTTATGTATATAATGAACAAAAGGGGGCCGATTACGCTTCCTTGTGGGACACCTGATGTCACTTTGACTACATCAGAGCTAATTCCGTCAAGAACTACTTTTTGCTTACGATCACTCAGAAAGTTGCGTATCCAGTTTACTACTGTTTCGTTCAGCCCGCATGGCTGTAATTTGTATAAAGGTTTGTTGTGAGGTACCGTGTCGAAAGCTTTTTTAAAATCTAGGAATAATGCGTCCACTTGTCTTTTCGATTCACCAGATTTGAGAACATCATGAAGAAAGAGCGCGAGCTGTGTTTCACATGAACTACCTTTCCGAAAGCCGTGCTGACATCCATGGAGGAAGTTACGACTGTCCAGGAACTTCATGATATAACGATATGTTTGAGTATCTTGCCTATAATCGGCGTTAATGAAATTGGTCGATAGTTCCCTGGGTCGTGTCTGTTTCCCTTTTTGAATATCGGTGTAACGTTTGCAATTTTCCAGTCTATTGGTATCTTTCCTTCAGACAATGACTTCTTGAATACTATGTCTAAGAACGGTGCGATCTGTGGCGCTAATTCCTTGAGGACACGCGCGGGTATTCCCTCCGGACCCGGAGATTTACTTTTTTTATCGACTGTAGCTGTTTATTTATCCCATTGCATTGAATAGTGATTTCTTTCATCGGTTCCTCAGTGAATGAAATGTCAAAATTACATGCAGTATCGTCTGTAGTGTATACACTTTCGAAGTGGGAATTTAACGTGTTCGCATTGTCAATATTTTCGGTGACAAATTTGCCATCTTTATCAAATAACGAATCTACGGTTGAATATTTTCCCTGAAACTCTCTTGCATATGACCAAAAAGATTTCGGATTTTCTTCGAGTAACTTACCGAGTACTTTTTTGTTGAAATTTCGCAATGCAGTACGCATTGATTTCTTAGTTTTTGAGCGTTGCGCAGCGTAACTTTCTTTTGCTTCAAGTTCCTTCGATTGTTCACCTACCGTAGTGGGCTTTTTGAGCAGGTTGTACAGTTTTCTCTGTCTCTTAAGGTCCCTCCTAACATCGTTGTTATACCAGCGAGGTTCTTTACTATCACATTTCAATTTTTGCGGAATATATTCGTTAATTCCCTGTCGTAGAACTTCTAAGAAATATTTCCATGATTCATCAGTGCTTTTATCCTCTGTTTTAGCTACGAAGTCCGTGTTCGAATCATTAAGCATCTCGCCAAATTTTTTGAATTTTCATTTATCAAATAAATAAATATTGCGTTTCGGTTTTACAGCAGACTCTACTTCAATTTTTAAGGTTGAAAAATTACTCTGTGATCACTTATGCCGTCAATAATATCGAGTTGTTTTTATCAACTTTGGATGGCTTACTGCAAAAAGGTCTAATATTTTATTTCCTCTCATAGGCTTGTCAACTACTTGGGCAAGTGAGTGATTAGTAAGTGTGTTGAGTAATATCTCGCTGATTTCCCTATTCCTTGAATTCGGTTTTACAGTGTAAGAATCCCAATCTATAGATGGCAGATCAAAATCTCCCCCAATAATTATTACACTTTTACTGTCTCTTATAGTAAATACCCTTCCTTGAACTACAACCTTGACGTGGTGGAAGGGCTTGTGCGTTCCAATGACCCCTAGAGCTGGACTGGCAGGAGTAAGTTCATTGCTCCTGGTAGGGCCACCCATGCCAGATAGATCGAAGGGTAGGAGTCAGACGAAAGGTAGTTCCGTGATGGTGTCACGTTAAAAATACCGTTGAGTCGCGTGGGAAAACCTCTCAACTATCACTTCCCAGAACATGAAAGTAATTCAAAGAGAACTGATTCCTGGCAACTACGGGACGCCGCCCACTAGGGCGGGTGCCGTGCCCGGCAGCGGGGGAGGCAAGGCCTCCGCGGTCGTCATCACACGAAATCCTTGCACAGAATCAGAATCAACATCAAAAGATACAAGGGAAAGGAGGGAGAAAAAGAAGAAAAGGAGGAAGAGGAGGAGGAAAACAGTGGTAAAAATAGGAACTTGGAACGTAAGGACCATGATGAGGGCCGGGAAGCTTGAAAATATTAAGCAGGAAATGGAAAAAGGAAAAATAGATGCTTTGGGATTGTGCGAGGTTAGATGGAAGGATAGCGAGGACTATTGGAGTGATAACTACATGGTGATCTATAGTGGGGGAGATGAGAGTCAACGGGGTAGGCATGGTACTGAACACAAAGTTGGGACTGAGGGTGGTAAACTTCGAACAGGTGAGCGACAGGATACTAGTGGTAGAAATAAAAGCACGGCCGACGAATTTCGTACTGGTCCAGGTATACATGCCTACGAGCAACCATAGGGAGGAAGAGGTGGAAGAGGTGTACGATCAAGTAGAAGAAATAATTAGAGAAGTGCCGGGGAAGAAAAACCTAATAGTGATGGGTGACTGGAATGCAGTGGTGGGAGAAGGGAGGGACGGATTAGAAGTAGGAGGGTTTGGGCTAGGAAGGAGAAATGATCGCGGTGAAAAGGCAGTTGAATTTTGTAGAAGAAATAAATTAGTATTTACAAACACTTGGTTTAAACATCACCCCAGGCGTAGGTACACATGGAAAATGCCGGGTGATACTGGGAGATACCAAATTGATTATACATATAATGGTGAGGCAGAGATTTAGGAACAGTGTAAAAAACTCTCGTAGCTATCCAGGGGCGGATGCGGACTCAGATCACAACTTGGTGATGATGAAGTGTGAAGTCAGATTCAAAAGGCTTATTAAAGGTCGGAAGATAAAGAGGTGAAATCTTGAAGCATTGAAAGGGTTGACAAGGAGAGAATACCAAGACCTGGTAGAAAAGAACATAGGTGAAGAGAAGCGGATGGGAGCCATAGAGAAGAGATGGGAGGTTATAAAAACAGGCATCGTAGGAGCGGCAGAGAAAACAATAGGAACGGTGGAAAAGAAGAGGGTTAAGAAGCAGTGGGTTACAGAAGAAATTATAAAGAAAATGGAGGAGAGAAGTATATGGAAAAACGTGAACACCGACGTAGGGAAGAGGAAGTACAAGGAATTGAATAATAAACTCAGGCGAGTGACCAATCGGGCAAAAGAAAACTGGTGGAAGGGACAATGTAAGGAAATGGAAAAGATGCAGGAGGGGGGGAAGTGGGCGCTTTGTACGCCAAGGTGAAAGTGTTATCGGGTGGTAAGAGAGGTCAAACGATACCAAAGGTTAAGGACAAAACAGGGAAGATATTAATCGAACAGGAAGATATCCAAGAAAGATTGAGAGAATACGTAGAGGAGCTATATGACAGCGAGAATAGACCCCTTATCCTAGATCTAGAGGATTAAGGAACAATAGATAAGGATAGCCTCGGACCAGAGTTACTTTAGAGTGAAATAGAGAGGGCATTAAGAGAGATGAAGAGTATAAAAGCCGTGGGAACCGATAACCTACCTTCGGAGCTACTGCAGAATCTAGGTAGTAAGGAGAGAAAATCGTTTTTCGAACTTATTCGCAGGATCTACGAGGAAGGAGTATGGCCAGAGGATTTCGTGAAAACAGTATTAATACCTATCCCGAAGAAGAAGAAAGCGTCAGAATACGAGGAGTATAGAACAATCAGTTTAATTTCGCACGCAGCAAAAGTGTTGCTTAGAATACTAAATAGAAGGCTGGAGAGCAGAGCAAAGTGCTATTTAGGCGATGACCAATTTGAGTTTAGGAAGGGGAGGGGAACCAGAGATGCGATTGCGGTAATGAGGACACTTATAGATAGAAACATAGAGCATAATCAGGATGTTTTCACTTGTTTTGTAGATTTCGAAAAGGCGTTTGACAGAGTAAACTGGGAGAAACTAATGCAGATACTGGGGAAATTAGGAATAGATTGGCGTGATAGGAGACTCATCCGAAACATATATATGGGGCAGTGGGCTCAGGTAAGGGTAGTTGACGGTGAATCAGGGTGGGCAGTTATAGGTCGCGGGGTACGGCAAGGGTGCCCGTTGTCGCCTTTACTTTTTAACATCTATGCTGAGGAAATGGTAAGAGAGGCATGGGACGAGCTAGATGTGGGAATGAAAGTAGGAGGCCAGTGGATAAAGTCGGTTAGATTCGCAGACGACCAGGCGTTGGTCAGTCGGTCATCGAAAGGACTGCAAACTTTAGTAGATGCACTGGAAAAGCAGTGTGAGAAATACGGAATGAAGATAAATAATAGGAAAACAAAAGTAATGAGATTCTCCAGGACAAAGAAAGCGAAGCTGGTGATAAGAGTAGGAAGTCACAAACTGGAGCAAGTAGAACAATTTAATTACTTGGGTAGTACGCTAGAAGAAAGAGGACACAGTAGCAAAGACATTAGGAGGAGAATAGCGCTAGCGAAGGAAGCGTTCAATAATAGAAGGGAGCTTATGACGGGGACGTTAGGTAAGGATGTAAAAAAGAGGCTAGTGAAGAGCTTGATATGGAGTGTGGCGTTGTATGGGGCAGAAACGTGGTCCTTGAGAAAGGAAGACGAAAATAGGCTGAAGGCTTTTGAGATGTGGGTGTGGAGGAGGATGGAGAAGGTGCGTTGGACGGAAAGGAAGACAAATGAGGAAGTGCTTGACATGGTGGGCGAGGAGAGGAAACTTATATATGAGATTAGGGGAAGACAGGGTAGGTGGCTGGAAGGGGTAATGGTGGTTTGCTTAAGGCCGTGATAGAGGGTAGGATGTTGGGTAAGCGGGGAAGGGGAAGGAAGATAATCGGTTTTATGGACGGGATGAAGAAAGGTAGGACTTATGTTGAGATGAAGAAAGAAATGCTAGAGGTAGAAAGGGTACGGCACGTGTAAGAGTTCGTTGGATATTCTCTGTCTTTCATCACAACCTACCTCTAACCGGTAGATTACTGTAATGAATGAATGAATAGTAAATACGGATATTTGATTTTCTAATTGGTAAATAATATCAGCTTCGGAGTTTGGAGGTCTATAAAAAGAGCAAACATGTATACTCCTTTTGTTTCGTTGTTTAATTGTACACCACACGCTTTCTATTTCATTGTCAGTTATTTCGTGGGCGGTGCTGTGTAAATGTAATTTAACTGCTAGAAAAACTCCGCCACCTGTCCTATCGCTTCGATCGCATCTGTAGATTTTATATCCTGGAGGAAAAACTTCGCTGTCACTTATATCCTCTGTAAGCCAGCTCTCCGTTCCTATGACCACGTCTGCGTCCTGAAATATATGCTCGATTTCAGCGCGCTTGTTTTTAACGCTACGGCAATTAACAACTACAAATTTAATGTCATATTTTGTAGATTGGGTGTCGGTTGGTTCTTTTCCACGCTTTTGGGTATTCATTCATTCATTACAGTAATCTACCGGTTAGAGGTAGGTTGTGATGAAAGTCAGAGAATATCCAACGAACTCTTACACGTGCCGTACCCTTTCTACCTCTAGCATTTCTTTCTTCATCTCAGCATAAGTCCTACCTTTCTTCATCCCGTCCATAAAACCGATTCTCTTCCTTCCCCTTCCCCGCTTACCCAACATCCTACCCTCTATCACGGCCTTAAGCAAACCGCCGTCCCTCATTACCCCTTCCAGCCACCTACCCTGTCTTCCCCTAATCTCATATATAAGTTTCCTCTCCTCGCCCACCATGTCAAGCACTTCCTCATTTGTCTTCCTTTCCGTCCAACGCACCTTCTCCATCCTCCTCCACTCCAACATCTCAAAAGCCTTCAGCCTATTTTCGTCTTCCTTTGTCAAGGCCCACGTTTCTGCTCCATACAACGCAGGTGGGCGAATTTCACTGGAAGGGCTAATTACATTTGATATAATTTCTTTCGCTTGAGTACGCGTTTTGGGAATATTGACGCTATTTTCCGGCTTTAGCGCTCCTAAGATTACTTGGATGTGAAAATGTTCGCAATGCGGACTTCCTCGGAGGCTACGTTCGGTTAAATCTTTACAAATCCCACTAGATGACCTACCCTCTAGTTTAAAAAATATCTACAGTGTTCAAAAATCCTACGAGCCACTCGTTCAGACGCCTCTTTGGAATAATGCACCCCAGACGAGTTGAGGGGAGCCCGGCACGAACTAAGCTCCGGCCGAAGATCCACGAACTCTGCCCCAATGCTCACACAGTATTTCCACAGCCTCTTCTTGATCCAGGCAATTCTGTCCCAAACTTGAGGGCCGCAGTCAGTCCGTGGAATAATGCTGCAGATGGATAGTCGCAGATCGACACCAGTGCCCCTCCGAACGCGTTCCACCTCCGAGTTTAGATCCCTAAAGGAATCCAAGATCTCATTGGCTCTACGCTCGGAAGCATCATTGGTGACGACATGGGCCACCACCCGCAGTCTAGAGCAGCCCAAGTCCTTCACCGCCGCTTTTACCACCGCCGTAGAATTTGGTACGATTCCCCCTGGTATACACCAGGAGATGACCCGTTGGTCCGCTCCGTCTCTCCTTGCCCTCTTCTCCAACTGGAGGAAAATCCGCCGGACGTCTGAACTCCCTCAATACTATTCCTGCCCTCCCAGCCCGGCTGCCGTTCGAAGTTGAGTCCCTAGCAACCGTCCCTAGCGAGGTCGTGAACGAACTCGTTCACGACCTCGCTAGGGACGGTTGCAAGGGACGGTTGCAACGAACTCGTTCACGACCTCGCTAACTGAATAACTGATAACTTTCTTATGGCGTCTAAAGCAGAATTGAGAAATGTGTATTAAGGTAGTACGTAATTCTGATTCGTTATGCGGAGATAGTTTCTGTGAATTTCTTAAATATAACTTTGAGCTATTCCAGCACTGCCAAATACTGCCGTAGAGCAAGAAAAGCCGCTTCGCATGCCAGCCTTCAAATTCCTCTATTCTTCTTCCACAGCTCTACAGCTCGGTGTGGGCCTTGGGCTTCCTCAGTTATATGCCCCCATTCGGATCTCCTTTTTTCTTTCTTTCTCCATCTTCCAATCCCCATTGTCTTCAATGTCCGTGTCCGTTTGCCACGTCAAATCAGTGTGGGGTGATTATTTTATACATTAACAAAAATGCCACTAAATATACTTATATCGTTAAAATTAATTCAGCGATAAAAAATTAACGCCCATATAACTATTAGCCTCGTCTCAATTTCATTTACTACGATATCAAGACAACGAGGTTGATACCAACGATAGGAAACCGTACGTGTTCTCAGCGTTGTTGGGTGCACCGAAAAAATATTTCTAGAATGTAGAGAGAGGACACTTCCTCTTTTCAAATCCTCTCAGAATTTCCTCTTACTTATAGAATATTTGCCTTCCCTTAAGAGGATCTATGTTTCCTTTTGAGATGACATTCCTCTCCCAATACTCCGCTAAATCCAAGATGAATAATATTAAAGTAAGATGTCGCGTATGAAATGTAAAGGAAGAGAATTTTTGCTGATAAAGAATGCGCGGCCCAGGCCAATCAGATCAGCGCGTGGTCAGCTGACAATGGAATCTTCTGTTTTCTAGTCTATCTAGATTTCACTATACCTTGCCACCCCATCCCCCGCATGTCTCCCTCCTCCTCCCCTGCTTGCCTGCTTCCTGGACTTGTAGTGAAATTCATGACTTTCATAACTGCTATCGTGTGGCAAATTTTGGACTTTTCGGAAAAGTTACCTCCGGTACCCGCGTCGTAATTTTTGAACGGTGGGTCGGATCTGGAATCTGACGAAAATTTCAGATTGGAAAATGGAATTCTTTAAAAAACGCCACTCACCCCGTTGTTCTACGCCTCGTAGTTTTCTCACCAGAGGTCCTCGAACTCTAAATTTAGTTGAAAATTTACCGATTTTCGCGGTTATACAACTCTAGCTTATAAACTAAGAGTTTGATCTCAATTACAACGTGCAAATATTTTTAGATTTTAACAAGGCCTACAACCTCCGGCTCTCTGTTCTTTTCTATGCCTCATAGTTCTCTTGCAACATGGTGCCAAAGATGGCATTTCGTAATATCCTCAAATGTTTTAACCCAATACGTCTCTAATAGTTAAAGAGATGACCTTGAAAGTAGGCAGGCATAAGCGCATTGATTTGTTTTTTTATGGTTAATCAGTGTAAACCCGGACTTATATCGTAAAACCGCCGAAAAAAATAAAATTGGCGGATTTTTCGTCCGGTGGCGGCGCAGGCCAGTGGTTTTCCGTCCGTTGCTTCTGAACAGTAAGTTATTGTTCCACTCTGACGATTTCCCGTTGTTGCTATTGAAATTGCGTAAAATTTGATACCTTTCGCTTCTTCCATACTCTCACGATAAACTCGCAACAATTCTTTTTAAGTCATAATTTATGAAAATGAATTTAAGCCCTGCGAACTGCGTAAATTATAAAGGGAACGGTAGACCGGAGGTAAGGTCGTTGGGAGTGGAGCGGAAGGTTAGAGGCTCGAAAATCTGGGGCGGGAAATATATTTTTCTCTTTTTTCATGTTTTTTTTTTTCGTTTACATCTTTACAAATTGTTTTCTCATCATCGTAACTCTCATTAAAAATATTTTCATGCAATTTCTTACTCTCAAAAGCGTTAAATTTTAAAATTAAGAGAGAATTATCCTCTTTTATGTAGAGGAAGTTACCTTCTATACTGAATATGATCCTCTAAGTATGAGAGGATTCCTCTCCGGAGAGAAAATTCCTCTAACACTTAGAGGAATACTTTGTTAACCATATAGTAGCGGAAAATCCGTTAATTAATAGAGTATTTAGCTAATTTTAAGAATACTTTTTTTGCTGTGTGAAATGAAGAATCGTAGTGGCAGATTTTACGACAGTGTGAGATAGCGTAGGGATATCTCTGCCGAAATCGCACGATTAGACGTTGAAGGAAAACAAATGGTAACAATAATAGCATTCCAATTATCGTAGGTTTGATAAGTCAAGTAGCAACCAACTGCTATCAGACAATCTCTCTTACTGTAGAAAAAACTCCGTAGTAAATGCCCTGATCCGCTATTTCAATTGTCCTCGCTCCTTATGCAACAAGTACCATAGCCCACACAACAGTCATCAATAATTAATCTTCTTGTAATTTAGTATCCCGTGTCGTCACCAAAGAAGTCACGTTAGTTACATTCATTCTATGATTTATACTTTTTCCGAGCAGTGGTTCTTAACTTCGTGGAAGGAAAATATAGCAATCATTCTGCGAAAGGTTTCTTTCAGCGCAAGGTAAAACGGTATCCGCAAAGGAAATGGCTGCCACCCAATTATTTCCGTACCGACCTCTTCAATGCTCATTCGGATAATTTCACGTAGCAATAAGGTCAATTATTGGGTATTGTTCGCCCGGCAGGAATTCGCCGTCGGAAATTCTTGTGTGCATCAAAGGTTTAGGAGGGAAGGAACGATGAAATCCTCTCGGGAAAACCGAAATAATTTCACCAATGACATATCAAATATATTCTATTCGTATTGCAGTTGTATTCTTCATTTAGTCATCCTCCACTTGCTTCATGTAACACTTCACTCTACTAAAAAAAATTAGAGCTACTGGAAGCGAACGGTGTTCTGAAAAATCATCGATGAGAGGGACCATTATTATCTTTATTATTAGATTTTTCGATCGGTTGTGTAGATCGTAAAATTAGGAAAGTAGATTTCAGAACGGACATACATAAAAGGCTAATTTTCCGCGAATGATAAGAGATCATAACACCTGATATTGTATAATTATGTAGGTATGTATCAAAGGGTTCTATATCTTCGCACCCGTGCGCGTGACGGGGTCCTATGCCATTTGTGCATTTCGCAGTGATTAGGAAATTTTATTACTAGGTTTTTCGATGGGTAGTGTAGATGATTATTTGAATTGCTCTCCAATACTTTTGTCTTAGTTTGATAAATAGTATTGCTCCAGTATCTCTGTGCAATTAAATTGCTCAAAAATACATTAATACTCATATTTTGCGTTGATGGCATATGATAAAGTGGCCATTGGTGAAATTTCACCTCCAAAGAGGTATTTGCGGGTTTTTGCTAATGCTTGAACAGTTATAGCTTTATTAACATTGGTAGGATATATTGTACTTCAAGTTGGTTGGAAAACTCACCCCAGCCACACACCCTTAAGATGGCTTGCAGAGTACTATGTAAGTGTAGATGTTAACTCTCAACTTATTTCGGTAGAATAAAGAATTAGCTACGAGATTGTGTTGAGAACCAGTCATCTACCTTTTGAATTAAGGGAGTAAATTGAAATTTAGCGTCTAATTATTGAATTAAATTCAACGTGAAATGTGTGAAACATTTCCTTATCCAGGAAAATAGTAAATTTCTAAATTTTTCACGCCTTATAAAAGAGTATAAAGGGCCCTAGGCTGTGCGTCACGACTTTCTCGAACAACCTTCTCTCCTCCTCCACCATTCGGAGAGTTCATTTCGTTTGTCTTCCTTTCCGTCCATATTACTTCCCCAATCTCCCTTTTTAAAAAGCTACAATACTTTCGTTTATATAACCGTTATGTACGATTTTATCCTGTGGCCTCCAAACTGTTAAATTTGTCGTAAACCCGCAAATAACGAAAATGGAAGTTTCAAGCAATTGAGAAAATGTGGTATACAATTTTCTGCATAAACATTTTTCATTCGTTAACGTATTTTTAATATGCGCGTTGTAACTTTTTTTAAAGCATATGCACGTGTGCTGCGCGCTTTTAAAAGTTATTAGCATTCAAAGTGGTGCTACTGTTTTTTGGGCGACAAAAACCGTGACTTTGTCCAATCGAGGCCCCGTAAAAAATATTATATTAAAATTGTCCACCACTAACGTGGAACGTAAAAAGTAACTAACGTAAAGTTACCTTTAATATCCAGCTTATTTTGTTGCGATAGCATCATTTTTAACCAAAATATAACGTTCCAAACTCGTTTATCTCGACTTTTTGCGTGGACAGTACATACATCACCCTAATCTCGAATGCCAGCCTTCAGTCTCTTACTGTGTAACATGGAACATGCCCGTAGGGTCAAATCTTCGATTCGAAATTAAGTTCGTCCGAAGGGAATGGCAATTCTTTCCTCGTCAACAGCTTTGTTTTCCTGTAGAGCGACGATGCTCCTGCCCCCCTTCGCACGTATAAGGCCATCCCCGCCGCATGCCGTTAGGCGAGCGGGGTTTTCCGTCGCCATTTCCCGGGAGACGTCCACGGCTTTTCCCCCACTTCTCTACGACCGTACTTTACCCCGACTCTTCGACTTCCTCCACCCCCATCATTGGGGCCCCATGCCTCCACCACCACCACGTCCCAGCGATAATGACGGGTGTGCCGTCCTCAGATGAGCTGTTAGGAGTGCCTACCTATTCCATTCCGCTCACCTGCCACCACCCCTCTTCCCCACCCCCCGCGTCTCACTTGAGTTATTGGCTTCACGCCACCGGAGCCGTCATCTTTAAAATAAATAAAAAAATGAGTATCAAATCGAAGTATCGTGTGTGTGTGTGTGTCCGCTTGTACCTGCTTGTCTAGTTTTTTTTTCTCGCATTGATGTGTTGTCAAAAACAATGAAAAAAACCCTTGCACGCTCAAAGGCCAGCATGGCAACCGAAGGGAGTTAAGCTTTGCATTAGGTGTCAGGAAACAGATGGATGACTCGAGACGAAAAAATTCGATTGAAGAATCTATAGTGTCCACGCCTACTCGGTATTCTGTGAACCACCTCAAGAGTGTGTGGCAGGGGGTGATTCCACACCAGCCATTCACTAGCCCTCGAACAAATTCTGCTAGACTGCAGAACGAACAGATTTAAAATATCATATTTCCCGCGAATGATAAGAGACCATAACAGTTGCCAATGAGACTTTTAACTAGACTTATCGATAGGTAATGTAGCTAGTTATTTAATTTATTCCCTAACACTTGTATCCTTATCTGCTACCTAGTACTAACAGCACCCTTATTGCATCTTCGAGGCCACAGTGGTCTGAAATCGAAAAAAGCTGGCCAAAATTAAAAAAGTGATTTTTTTCAAGCCAGGAAGCTGAAACTTTCCATAAATATTATCAAAAAACCTGTGCATGCGATGACGCAAGGCATTTTTCTTAGTACTCAACAATTAACAATTTGCATGAGGTCAAAGTTGCACAAATTTCGCATAAGTGGTCTACACTCAATTTTCTCACGAAATCTTCAAAATCAAGCCCTTGCTAAACCGTTATCGGTAAAGAACTAGAATATAAAGTGATGTAATTAGATGAAACAGTTTTTCATATTTATTTTAATGTAGTCTACTTCCTTTTTTGTAATATTTACCAAATTTTCTCTCTTCAGACTCATTTACCAATCTCGCTATGTCCCATTTTCCCATGAATAAATAATACCTCTACCATTTACCTCCCTTCCTACCTACGTTTTATTTGTATTTTTTATTATTTTCACCGTATACCAATTGTTTTCATTGATTGTTTTTGTTTTCATTTAATTTCTATTACTGTGTCACTTTAAATTGGCAGAAATGCTATATGTGAGCAATGAATTAACTAAATAAATAAATATATTAAACAAAATGGCGGACCCTCATTTTTTGGTCATTTTTTAATGTATGTAGAGAAATAGTTATTTGCATCGCCGAGCATCACGAAGTAACTTATATGGGGAAACTCTACAAAGCTTCCACAGTGCGAATCCGAGAGTTATGCTGCGACCGTTTGCGACGCCGAATTTCATATGTTTTTCGATCGTGCGGTCGAGTCTGGTCCAACCCTCCTGCAACGGGGAGTAAGGTGGCGCGGCAAGTGTGGGGAATGGATTGTAGCCGCATTCACCCCGCTATGAAGATTTTCAAGATACAAACATTGAAAAGAGTCTCCATGTATTATATTTTGGAGATGTCGCGGAAAAAATTACGCATTTTATCACATGGGATAGAGGTCTAGGAAATACTGAAAGATTGCTTTCTTCGGGTTCACCGCGGGCATTTATCTTCTTACCAACTTGACATCGCCTACTGATGAATACGTACACTTTTAACGGAGAAAGTATGCATACCACACAGGGTTATTGCATCTTCGAGGCCACCAACCCACAGCTGGCGTCGCACGGCTGCAACTCCCCGTACTCATGTAACTAAGATATGCTTTGCATATCTTATTGTTAGTTACATGAGATGACCAGGACAAACATTCATCCGTAATCTCTCCAAGGATTTTAAGTGCTGCACAGGAAGTTAATGAATCATTAGCTATACGCAATGAGGTAATTGATTATTTTGAATTGCTTTCAGCATTCTTGGGGATCCAATTATGATTGGTTTCGACTTTCCGGGATTTATGCTTAAAAAATTAGTTTTACTCCAACTAGGTTCTAGGTCATTATTTATGTATCTCAGGTTATTACATAAGTTATCTACACTTTAGTGTAGATATTTAGTGTAGATTTTTTCTCAAGGCAATTACTTGGGAAACATCTGTATTGAATATAAAATTCAGTGATACCTTGCAGGAAGAACATTCTAATGAATTAAGCCTCACGCATATGGAAAGATTAGCAAAGGGAAATGCTAGGGAGGATATTGAATAAAGTTATGTAGAAGAAGACGCTCGATATTTCAAATCAGATCAGATGCTAGAATGAGTTGCCTAGGTCTTATTAATGTAAAAATAAGATAACGTGAAAACCTTAAGATTCCGGTGTAAAAACAATTAATATGTTGCAAGGCTTCAGTGTTTGATACGTTCGTGGAAGTAAATATTGACGACGTTTAAAAATATGAAAATCCCAGAAAAAATATAAGTTAACTTCACATCATTCCTCCTCTGCACGGATTGCATCATGATCAAGAGAGGGAGTGTAATAATAATAATAATTTATCTATGGGTAATACCCGAAGCTAATTACTACCCATTTTATATGTAGATGAATACACACAACCAAGCCCTGGGAGGTGAAAATCCTACCCAGGCGGAATTCGTACCCGCGACCTTTGGTTGGGCAGGCGAAGACTACCCCGCCGAAACCGGGGCCGGCGAGTATTATTACCAACTCAGGTCACGTCCTCGGACGCCAGAAAGACGGGTAATGTTTCAATGGCATGAACACCTTCATATCACACAGAATATAAATATTATGGGTGTGACTAATGTGAGGTGAGGGGTCTCTGAACTGTTTAATGCCATATTAACGTAGGTAATTTACTTTTTATCTGCGGCGCTTGCAAAATATAGTGACATAGGCGCAGCGGACAATTTTGATTCTGGAAGAGTCCTTTCAAGCAGTCACTCTTACTAAAAAAAAACTTTTACTAGTTGTCAATGGACTGTATCTCTATGGCAGTATTTATGTCGTACGCTGTCAAGTTATTTTTTTGTGGTCTGCAATTGTATATAACAATTTGATGAAAGGAGATAAATATTTTGATTGAATAATTACTTATAATAGGCCCAATATATTACACAGTTATGTTATAACCTAATAAAAACGTTTCATAATCTCAATATTAAAATATTATATGAAAAATAAAATGAAAACACGTTTTTATCAAGATTGCACTGAAAAGGAGAAAATAATTTTTGAAAACAGTCACAGTAGGTAGGTACTACGAGCGATAACAGTATGCTTATGCCAATAAAAATAAAAGCGCAGGGCGCTTTCATCTTGTTCACGTGAAGAAAACAGGATTCATTAAAAGTAAGCTTCTTCATAAAACTCCCAAGTTATAGCTACCATGTTAGCTCGGCATTCTTTGAGTACGATTGCTTATAGAGATTCTAGATAAACTGTGAAGTATTTTTCGATGTTTTATTGATAAATGTTGGGATCATGAGATGATGATTGCTCTCATAAGATATAAGCAATTTGTGGTATGCGTTAAACATTATTAAGTACAACTAATCGAATAGAATTGTGATGAAAGAGTGATTAGAATATACAGGTTATTTAATGCATCCAATCGTTGGGGTTTGAGAAGAAAGCTCCCCACGCTTTTATTTTTATTGACATACGCATATACTGCGGTCGCTCGCAGTACTGTTGATGTTTACAAAATTATTTTCTCCGTTTTAGAGAAATCTTTATAAAAGCGTGTTTTTATTTTATTTTTAATGTAATATTGTTTTCTACTTTTTAGTCTTCGTCAAAATGAATATTTTAGTTAATTCTAACCTCTCACAGTTTAGTTAATGACACTTCATTAAAATGCTTGCCATGTTTTAATTTAAAGAAATTTCATAAATAAGGTCATGATATGATTCGATGCATTCGTAATTTGCGATTGGAGAGGGTTAAAAAATATAATTATGCATAAAGTATTACAATACAATGTAAATCAAGAACGTCGAAAGTATTATGTTTTTAAAAGCCATTAAATTAAATTAAAAGCCATAATAGTGTCTCGCAAGGCTCGGTAACAATGAAAATATTTCCTGACAACGAAAGTGAAGAAAGCTATAAATTTGCATAAATATTTCATGCAAAGTTCAAAATTTCCATTTTTCGATAGGTAGAAGAAAGACGACTGATAAAATTAAATAAAAAATGTTTTAGCTTCATTTGGGTCCACGTACCAAACTCCTAGCTCAATTATTTCATATTTTAATGAGTGAAAGTTAATGGTCTGTGCGGAAAAATTTCGTTTAGCCCATTTAAACCCATTAAAAACATGATACCTTCTCTGGCCTCGAACTAAGGAGAATGTATACAAAATATAATGAATGATTATTGTATTCTCTCTGCCAAATTTCAGAGCGATTGCTGGTCAGGAAGTGGGTCAAATTTTGATTATGAATTTTGTCCCTGACCCACAGACAAGTGAAGCTAATTAAAAGTGTGAAAAAAAGTTTAATCGAATAACAATTAGCTTCAATGAACTATTTCCATATCTGGCAGAAGTTCTTCAAAATCTGGCATTGCTCGGGAATTTTCTGAACTATGAAACCTAAATATACTGTGCGATATTGTATCTGCAAATGTACTGTATTGTGACTCGCCTGCTTGACTATGATTGGTTGTTGAATCGAAGAATACAAATTGAAAATAAGTATAGTACTAATTTCTGTTTTCAGTATTGATTATGGGATTCGATTCTTTCATCGGATACGACAAAACTCCCTTTACATGGTACGATTTTTAATTCTGCTTTTCACGTGGAAGTTACTTCCATGGCTATACATACTTCCGTGGCTATACTTGTACATAGATCTCTATATTCGTGGTTACTTCCATGACAGTAGCTTTGCAAGTCGCTTGCAAGTGGCACTTCGATGTGCAGGTACGGACTTCTATGGCAGCACGGGTCGTCAGTGGTAGTAATCAACCGCGGTTCGCACTTACTAGGAAAATAGATTGGCTTCTGTTCTGCCTACAAGTAGTATTTCGATTCTGCTACAAAATCGCCTCATATCCGGTTAAATATTGTACATCTCAATGGAAAATTGAGAATTATAATTAAATAACCTTACTAGCCCTTCTGGTCTTATTCAAACATAGGGTAAGTCATCAAGAGTTCAACATGAAAACTGAATCAACAGTATGATACATTATAACTATATAAACAAAGATGATATATTATACACGCGCGTGTGAGATATTTTGTTCTCGCAACGATGTCACGTTACTATAAACAGTATATCAGAGAATCAGGGTTAGAATTATGAATGGGATCTGAAAGTGCTAACTTTATCAATTTTTTCAAATTATCGGGTAGCTTAATATCGATTTGGGATAAAGTAAGAATGTGCGTGCGATTGTATCTTGAACATTTGTACAACAGTATAAAGTAAAATAAAATGTCTAACAATTTACTTGAATTTAATTTTGTAATAAAATATTTTTACGCTAATCTGTATGGTGGAAATTAATTATTAATGCTGCTTTACGATTGTATATTACATTGTTGTATTTATTTACAATTTTAGTTTCCTCAGGGTCTGTTTCAATGATTTCTATTCAAAGCAGAACATCGCCCGTCGTTCTATAGTGCGCACCAACTGTGATTTTATGATAAACTAAAAAACGGAGACTTGAACAGCTGCATAAGGTATGATGCAGCATATCATGTACCACATATGCTTAAAAATATACCAAAATAATCCAATGGTTGAGAGAAAAGAAACTGGATGATACTGGATAATTATTTTTTTTAGTTCTGCTATTTTTATGCATGCGTATAAGCCGGAGTAATGTTTAAGCAGAGCGACGCCCTGCAAGAAGCAATGCGATGCGAGATATCGCTACACTCGCTAATTCCATAGAAATCAACTTCCGCGCGTAAATCCTCCTTAAGTGCTAACTTGCTAACTTTATCAATTTTTATTGATAGTTATAGCAATATATTTCCCTAGTCATAATGGAGACCATTTTCGAATTTTATTTTTTCCAGCGCCTGTAAGAAGTATGATGTAATATTGTAATATTATTAGCGCAAAAATATAGTTTTATATATGTATATGTTTATATATGTATACAAAACATTCTCAGTAATTAAATAAATATTTACACGTAAGTCTCTAACTTGATTAATTTTTTCACGCCTTACGGTGAAAACGCCTTCACAACATGCGATTCTGTAAATAATTATGCGGTGAGTAAATGATTATTTTTTATAAATAGTCGAGAAAACATACAAACTACACCGTTAGTTTTTTGGTAAAATATAGTTATTATAAATACCTATTTTTAACAATATTCTCCTTCTGGAGCGCACAGCCGTAATCTATCCCTTGTAAAACAGCTTATATTTTTAGACAAATTGCTCGAAAAGTAGTGGGGTAAGGGTTTAATTTTTTTATATCTTTGGAAACATGGGAGCTTTTTCTTTTAAATGACCTCAAATTTATTAAATTCTGGGTGAATGGATATCTCGCTTGAACTACCTTAAGCGTGTTGACTTCCGTTCGATTTTCAGCACTGAAGTAAGCATCGTGTAAGAACGCCTTCGCTTGTCGTGCTCACTTCGGATAAATGCATGCCGGTGTTGTTAACGAAGATCTCTTCTGCTTTCTGGGTGAGAAAAATCGTGTAAGTCGTGAAGTGATTTCTGCGTCGCTCTCAAGCTTCGCTCACTCCTCTCAGTTTCTCTCTCTCTCGTTCGTTGAATTTGTGCGCCTTAGAAGTCCTCGAGAGTAAGAAAGGGTTCTTAGAAGTCGAGGAGCCCATCCCCTGTGTGCATATTTTTCTTGTTTTCGCAAGTCCACTTAGTCTTAAAGTTGATCGAGTGGGTGCGCCCACAAGTGTCTCCCTTGTGTTCCTTCGGCAGTTTGCACTCCGTCTTGGGGAGGGAAAAAAAGCACCCTTTCCGTTTCTGAAAAATGCAGCGCAGAAGAATTTTTTTGGAGGCGAAGCGTGAGCCGTTTTTCGCGACGAGCTAAGAAAAGCAGGTCTTTTCTCACGTTTTCTGAGAGGAGTTTTGTTTTTCTATATCATCATCAGCAGTCGTCCATCCAAATATTTGCTCGCTGCATCTCTCAACTTCACTCTCCTCTCTGTTCATCGCTTCAATCCTACATTTGCTTCATGATTTGCCCCATGTATTCCTTTCTTAGTCTTCTTATGTACTTCTTACCATTGATTTCTCCCTACAATTATGTTTTCAAAAGGCTATTGTGTTGCGAATTGTGTACAATAAGTTTGCATTTTTCTTCCCAAAGTCTTGATTATACATCTATTATCTCCAACTCTTCGGAGGACCTCTTCGTTGGTGATTCTCTCCGTCCATTTTATCTTCATCATCATTCTTCGATATCACCGCACCTCGATGGCTTTCAATCTCTTTTGCTCTGCTGCGGTCACTGTCCACGCTTCACTTACTTAGACCAGAGTGTCCCATTGATCGTGTGTCATTTTTGACCTCTAGTTTAAGGCACTTTCGTTGGTGCCACATTGATGAAATTTGGAACCGGGGTAGAAAAAGTCGTATGTTTTGTTGACTGTTTGCGAAATTGTAGAAATTATATCTTTTGATCACAGAATGGGGGTCCAATCGAAAATAAAAATTTTGCCTGATGGGCTTTCATTGTAAAAAAAATTCAAGACAAACAAAAGTAAGAATTTTTTTGCGAAACTTTTAATACAAAGGTTTTTGGGCACGAAGAATGCGATAGAACCACTTTATTTTTTGAAAATCAAACGTGACCTCTTGAAGAGTACATTCATGGTCACAGGGGAGACAAAAAGCGAATTGGAGCAACAATGTAACGAATAATAGGTTTAAAAGGGTGCTAAAGTCGCTGGTAAGGTCACTGGTAATGTAAGAGGTCAAAAATGACGCATGATCAATGGGCCACTATAAGATAATGCTCCTAATAAATGTTTTTATAAAATGCTTCCTTACTTCCAGGCTTGTGATACTAGCTGTTCATTTGATTTTCATCATTTTTCGATAGCACCACAATTTTCCTGTACAAACTTGCGCAAATTGGCTTTAGGACTATCTAGAGCCTATTTCAAACTGAAATGAGCTCCTATTTTTCTAGAGGTTTGGGTTGGAGTGTTGGCTAGAGTTCTGTCTTTCCATCTCGATTGCCCGGGCTCGAATCCCGGTGATGTTGGATATTTTTCCATCTGTCATTACATCTGAATTCAACGAACGATAGCCCCTTAGGGTCTCCGATTTTGCTCAAGCTTGGTTTTTGGGTATGAAATGATCCCGAATTCTTTTAAACCCTGGTACCGTATTGCGAAAAAAATTGTAATTTATGCGCATTTAAATTGTTTCACATTTTTGCCAAAAATGTGTGCCTTTAATCATACTTCTACTTATATCTCTGCCCTAAATTGTTATAGAGCAATGACTTATACCTCGTTTTAAAGCTTAGTCATTTTAAAAGATAATTTTTACTAGCTTAAATCGATTTTCTTCTATTTCCTATTTTTGTGAAAGTTTAAACAGGGTTGAATAACGTTTCTCAAGTACTCCATCTCAGAAGCAGCCGAAACTTTTTTCATAAACTGTACGTATTTAACTATCTCTCCAGAAAATTTTACCATGGAAATTCATAAACGCGTTCATAAAAAATATTTAAACTTTTCTCATGTCCGGCTCCGCCCTGGAGCATGCATGCAGTAGACCTGTGATACGGGCCTCGACATGTACTGATAGATCCAGCTCGTTGCATTAAGTGTTGTTATAAACTACATGATAAACAAACAGTGGTTTGGATTTGTTATTTATAATGTTAAATTAATGTTATGTCAAATAAAATATATTACCTGTCGTAGCTTCTCTCCTGTGAGACAATAACACCAACTATCTCCCTACCAACGCGTCGGATTAAGTAATTAAGGTATAGAGATAACATCTGGAGGTCTATTTTCGCTCGGATTGTAATTTTTCTTCAGGCAAGTTCTTGAAGAAATCACATGAGCTAAGGAAATCAATTTTTGGAATGTCGCTGAAAAAACGTCGCAAGTCCACCAATCGCTCACTTCTCTGGCTTCGTACGGCAGGTATCATTATTTTCGGCAAATAAACGAACAACAACGGCTGTAACCATAAGGCTAACCTTGGAAAAAGGAGAAAAAACACCAGAATATTTTGTTTGATCTTAATTATCTAAAGTGACAGGCCAGTAAGTCTAAATCAAATGCAAGAAAAATAAAATTTAACCTTTCTCACACCATTTAATGCAAGTCTCACTGCCTCAAATGATTTTTATCACATTTAAAAGTCGTAAAATAAAAACCACTTCCTTGAAATCTCCCATTACTTCCCATGCTCTTGGTCCGGAAATCTTTCCTAGGCCCAATCTCGGTCCCTTAATGAACTCTCCTGGTGATCAAATCTAGTCCAATGAATTTCTCATGCCTAAAACCCTCGATATATGATGACCTATCAAATTCGTTAGAGAAATTCTCGAAGTAAGCTTCACCCACAATTATTACTCGTTTAACATTATAAAGGAGGGTATATACTGGGAAGTGTATTGCACAAGTTACTTGCAGAAAGCGACATTCAATGTGATTTGCAATTGGAAGTAGCTCTTCAAGTCCGTTTACAGAACTTATAAAAGTTTCGGCAATTCGCTTGCAGAAGCATATTGCTTGCAGAAGCTTACTTACTAGTGTAAACGGCAGCAAATCTGGCTCTGCGCTTACTTGTGAACATTTTTTCGTCAGAGTAAAATCCCCACAAGCTCTTGCAGAAGAAACTTGCCAGTGTAACGCTTTCGCCTCCTGTTGCTAGGGTCGCCCCGGAGTGCCCAGAGTGAACCCTCTGGAACGCCATCCCCCCTTATCCCATTGCTGGACGGCGAACTGCGTAGTGTTCCTCATTTTTTTTCTCAGCGCCAATCGCAGAGGAGTCTTCCACCAAACCGGCTGGAAGAGTTTTACTTTTTACCTTCTTATTTTTTTCTTCCTCAAGGTCTTCCTAGTCTATTCCATACGCCGAAAAGAAACCGTCGGAATATCTAAAGCCAACTCGGCTATCCCTCCTCTGTGCGGAATTCCACAGAGGAAAAATCACTCGCCTTGGCCGGGACTCGAACCCGGATCTCTCAATATCACGCCAAGTCTTTTAGCCAGTTAATCTACAGAGACGTGGACTTTTCCCCCGTGATTTTTTTAGGGCTCTATAGGAATAAGGTGGTCAGGACTGCCGGACATATGATGTTACAGAAGCACTTCAAAGCGTGCGCTCAGCGCCACAGTCCGTGAGGATAAAGCCAAACATGGAACACAGCTCTGTTGCCAAATTTTGTGGATACCGGGACGAACCGGGACGAGACATAAAGGCGAATGATTTTCTCTCTGTGGAATTCTACATCTACATCTACGAAGTACCGTGCAAGCCACCACTAGGGTGGTCATCATGAGAATAAAATTAGGGAGCTAGACTGCAGGACGGATTTAAAATGTCATTTTTCCCACGAACTATAAGGGACCATAACAGCGGCCAATGAGACTTTAATCTAGGTTTGTCGATATAGGTAGTGTAGCTCTTAGTGGTAGTAGTACTCCCTAATACTTGAATCCTTATCTGTTATCTAGTACTAGCAGCACGCTGTGCATATTTTCTATACAAGTCTTGAGTCTCTGTCCATTTGTGTAGTTGCAAAATACATGTATATTAACGGTCCCTCTCCATTGTGATAATATCTGTATTGTAGTGCATGCTTGTGATGCTTCGTCTCGTGACAAGCATTAGCGATTTATGCTAATGCATAATTTGTCGTAGTTACACTAACTTTAGGGTATAGTGTAATGCATGTTGGTGAATACTCACCACCTGCCACACACCCCTGAGGTGGCTTGCAGGGTATTTTGTAGATGTAGGGTGTGTGGCACGGGGTGATTCCACACCAGAATTCCGCACTTATGTGCACTTGCGGGTGACTCCGTGAAGGTAATACCGTGGATAGTCCCGGTATCCTCAAAATTCGTTATCCCTCCTCTCTCTCTCTCTCTCTGGTAGCAGTCACTTCACGTTGCAAGCATGGGCCGACGAGAGATGGGAGTAGAGAGAGAGAGGGGGGGTTTACAGTACCAGGTGGAAGCGTTCAGGAATAGGAAGGAGTTGAAGACGGGACCTTAGGTAAGGATATGAAATAGAGGCTGGTGAAGAGTTAAATTATAGTGTAGAATTTAATGGTGAAGAAACGTGGACTATGAGAAAGGATGACGAGAATAGGATGCACGCGTTGAAGAGCTTGGTATGGTGGGTGAGGAGAGGATTTTTCTGGGGAAGATTAACGGGAAGTAGAGTTGGTGGTTGGAGGAGGTAATGCGGGGTGAAGGGTTGCTTAGGGCCGTGATAGAGTGGAGGATGCTGGGTAAGCGGGGTATGGGAAGAAAAGGTTTTATGAAAGAGGTAAAGAGATGTACTAGAGGTTTATGGACGTACGCTGAGATGAAGAAAGAAATTGTGTTGGTAGATAGGTAAAAACCACGATGATTTTATCCACTTCCATTTTCACCTATCTTAACCGGTAGATTACTATTATAAAATAGATAATCACATATATTCGTTAATACCTATCACGTCTTCTATCGTCAATCACTCTTGGTCAACCTCTTATTTACATTCATACACAAGGTTTCCGTCATCAGCTTAAGTTCTGTATATTTTACATTATAAATGCAGATCAATTTTGTCGAATCATTGCGATTGCACAAATGATGTGGTACGCAGTCACGCGCATGGGTGCAAATATATGTACCAAAGAGGGTGAAAATCACTATGAAAAAGCATTTGACTTGACTGAGATGCATGCACGACCACTCCTGTGCTAGAATGAGATGGGCCGAGAACAACTTGTTCGAATAAACCACCACCGAAATTCGCTTTAAATTGAGATGGATTGGTGGTGTAACTGGCTAACACACCTGAACGGCCAGTTGAGAGATCGGGGTTCGTATCCCGATCAAGTCAAATGATTTTTTTAATGGCGAAATTCACCCTCTTTTGTATTAAGTATTTTACTTAATACAAAAGAGCTTCCTCCTATCGTTGAACGCTTCTTTCGCTAGTGCAGTTCTCCTTCTAATGTATTGCTGCACAATAAAGAGGATCTTCAAATTGCTCCATCGCCACATACCCATCCCAAAAGAGTGGTCATTCCGTTCATCCACGACGGTAACTGCGTTCTAACATGCAAGCGCCACAAATCTGACCATGCCCGACGTCACAAAAATCAGCTTTCTTCGACCCCACAAGCACTATCGTGCACGGATGATGTGCGAGCACTATCGGGCAGTGGTTCCCAACCTGTGAAACACTTACCCTTGATAGCCTCGTTTCCAGTTTTAACACTCCGCCATGGTTATTCTTGATCCCATAACCTACCTGCGTTCCTTCTACCTACGTCACAGCATTAAAAATCACTCACTTAGCTTCACTTAGCAATAACCAACGTTCCATGCTTTCCAGTTTGAAAGAAAATCGACGAACGATATCTAATGTGATTGGACCGATTTTTTCCAGTGTATAGATTTGCGTGAAACTTTGCATACGTGTTTTTATTAGTGATAGATATCTATGGGTGAAAGTGGAAATATTGCATTTAACCGATATGATGATTTTTTGCTAATTCAGTTCTCTTTAAGGTGGCTGGAGCGTTAATCGTGAGTCGTTGAAGGCACATTCTAATAACTTTTCAAGTAAGTCGAAAAAATATTCTTGGACGACATTTCACTCAAGTATACCTGTTTATACGTTGGAAATCACCATACATGCAGTAATGTATATGATGCAAGAGTTATATTTAAAATTTTCGCCTTAATTAAAGCATTTTGTTTACTTGGATTTTCGGCGCGAAATTCGAAATTTACGTGAAAATCCTATCTAAATACTCTTTTCTTACTCGGCATGATACCTTGATATTTGTTAGGAGCTATTATAATAATTTGAAACTTATTATTTCGCATTCAGGAGAAAATCTGTACATAAGTAATCGAATTGTTTCAAAATACATGTCGTGTGCCATAAGAGTACTTGTTAAAATCTTATTGAATTGCCAGGAAACCAAATCGGTAGCATTCAGTGTTTTTCACTTTTATCGATAGATATTACGAATAAGGACACGTATGCAAAGTTTCACGCAAATCTGTACATGAACAAAAATCGCTCCAGCCACCTTAAACGCTTAGCCATTGTGCACGCAAGGTACATCTAAGGAAGTAAAAGTTGGTTAAAAACTTCCCTCACAGAAGCCCCAAGGATCATTGAGCCTCTGCAATACTGCCTATTATTCCCTCTAGGTCCTAAGGAACATGTAAGCGGCTGGTGTCCTAAAACCCCCTGCCACACGCCCATTCAGCGGCTAACAGGGTAGCATGCAGATATAGATGCAAAGCTGCAGATGTCTGCCAAATTTTGTTTGAATCCGTCAAGGGGTTTGGAAGTCTATGCGTTCAAACAACAGAAATTGTTTTATAGATGGAGATTTTTAAGGGGCCCCTATTCCTCCAATGAAGCGTGGTTAGTATTTTAGACTGGATAGGACAATGAAAGGTTATTGGAGGTCCTAATTCAGGGGAAAATTCTGGGTTTTCCATGTGAAACTGCCTGGGACAAGGATAAAATCCATCATTCTCTCATCCATGATGTTCGGAGGAAAACATAAGAAACAAGTTTTTTACTACGATGGGACTATATACTACGCATATTTCCCCTAAATCAATAATTAGCAATTCCATGCTTGTCTTCGTTAGCAATGAGTCGCTTTTGAAAATATTACACGCCGACAATTCAAATACCCGGAAGAGAAATATTCGAGAAGAATGGTGGTTGAAATGGAAAACCTACCCTCGTGGAATAATAGATGCAGAATGTAATATTTTGATTGAATAAGGGAAATATGATCCTCTTTGAAAAAGTTATTTCAGATCCAACCATGAGATAAGCCTACATTGATCCGAATGCGTAAGCCACGTTCTAATTTCAATGTATGTAGGAAGAGCAGAATTTTTTTATGAGCCAAAATCATAAACTCCCTTGCGCATGTGTGAATTCTTTCTTCCTTACAAAAATACGCAAATTATAATAGGTCTAAAGGCTAATTCATTTAGTAATCTACCAATTGATTGGTAGTTTTTTAATAGTCCCCGTCTCAATGCACCCATCGCGGGGTCATCTTAGCCTTCCTTTACAAACGTAGCTGTTTTCCCGACATTGAAGTCCCAACAGTCTCTGTCATATAGTGTCTCTTATTGTAATTTAAAATTCCGCGCTAAACCAACTCCCCCTATATCACCCTCTTGACCCCATTACCCGCCAATAGATCCGCTATCCACTTTTTCTGCCCGCTTCACATCACCGCCACCTGTTTCTTCCCCCTCTTCTTCGCATGTATAGTGGTAGCGAAACTTCGTAGCTGTCGCCTGCGCTAACCGCAACTACAAAAATTCTGTATGCAAGGTCGGCCTGGGAGCCGAGGGGTGAGGACAGCACACGGTAGGCAACGCTGCCAGCTTAATTGCATTTAAGTTGGCTGGAGAAGTAATTGTAGGTCATTGAGTGCACATTTTAATAATGTTTTAAGTCGAAAAAATAAGACTACGACCACATTTCCTTCAAATGCATGAGTTTATGCGTTGAAACTCACAATGCAGGTAGTAATGGAAACGATACAAGAATTATATTTTAGAATATTTCCTTAAAAAAGGTATACTGTGACTAGAATTTTTGGCGCTGCATTCGAAATTTAGACGATATCATACAGAAATATGCTTTTTTCGAACATTGGACTCGGCGTGATACCGTGATATTTGTTTGCAAAAATTATAAAAATAAGAAATGTATTATTTCACGTTTAGAAGAAAATTTGTCACGACATATGTCACGTGTTATGAGACTGCGTATTAAAATAACATTTAATTTCCCAAAAAACAAATAAGTATGATGCAAGTTTTCACTTTTTTCCATAGATATCACTATTCAGAACACTCATGCAAAGTTTCACGCAAATCAGCACATAAACTAAATTCGATCCAACCACCTTAACTTGAAAAGTGCGGAAAAGTGTCAGCAGCGTGTTTCAAGACAATGTTTATGACCCAAACAAAGCTGGATCAAAATAACCTGTTATTGCTCGCAACCGATCGGAGGAGCCCATCTGAAAATTGTTGCAAACTGTAGTCGAAAAATTGTTGTCGAATTGGTGACTGCTGATGATGGCAATTTTCCAAGGAGGATGAAGAATTTCAACGATTTTTCAGGCAGTATAATACGTTACATTCACCGATTGCTTCGTTTTAATACTTTCCAATGAAACATTTTTGAACTCGATGTTGGGATTGAAATGTGACCCTACCTGAAGCAGTAACCTTCTTCCTCATTCTTTTGGAAATATTTGTCGGTCATTTATTATTGACTTCTGAATACCGTTCGTTGATTTTCTTCTCTTTACTTTAAACGGAATCGATTACTTTTTAATGGTTACAATCGATGATTCTCTGACCGTTATATGTGTTCAGTGTTTATGATTATTTGTCTCGAGGTTTCGTAACTGGGATTTCCCGTGTCTGGTTTGATGAATAGATCAATACGAAAGCCAAGCATGCAATCAATCAGTCCACGCTGTTCAAACTCCTTCGTCATTATCTTTGCATTTTTTCAGCTCTGCATTTTCTCCTACTGTATTCAGATTCATGTGATGATCTGTGCGGGAGCAATTAGATGTCGTTACTTTGAATTCATTACGACATTAACAATTGAGATGCGGAGTAAATAGCATGTGATTTCATTACTATAATCAGTTTTCCATCCTGCTTCCCCCTTTTTCAGTGTCATTATGATCGCCGCTAATATTTCCTTCTTCGTGTTAAACCTGAGATGATAATTCAGCTAATTTTTTCGTCGTTTAATTTCTTATTGACCTTTCTGGCATTATGCCAGTCAACTATTGGCGGAGAGAACATAGGAAAGCTAAAGAGGATGAAGGCGTGCATTAAAAGTTGCTACTTTCAGGGTTGCCGGCGATACTTAGATTTTAACAAATAATTACTGAGGAATTTCATGACAGGCAATTATTAACTGTGTACTATTTTAACATCTATTTTCTTTGGGTAAATAAAAGAAGTGTGAAAATAGTACACAGTAAACAATTCTTCATCATGAACTTAAGGCATTTTCATTAAGTGACTCCTCTAATTGCTTCCTATTTATGAGGAATATTATTATATTATCATTTTTATTTACGTTCATTCCCTGTTAAAAAGAGCGTTTTAACTTAAAATTCTTCTATGATGATTTCTTTTTGTTCTGTTTTCTTCCCAAATTTTCTTCATGTTTTCACTGTATTGTTTCTTTCGCTCGTCTGCCCACTTACAACCTGCCTTCTTTTTCTGTATCGTGGTTTCACATTTGTGCCTTTCGATGGTGTTCCCGAGTTTTTCCCGATCTTATATATAGTCTATTTTCACGTCTCATTGTCTGAGGTCTTCTTCGACTTCTTTCATTTCCTTCGTTTTTCCCCTGCCTGAGTTGATGACTTCGAGAATCTGCCTCGTGATTCCGTTCTTTTTCATCCTGCGTGTGTGTCCGTAAAATTTCATTCGTCTTTTCCTAAACATATTTGTGGTCTTACTCGTGTATTTCTAAATTTCTGATGATGGTCTCTTCATCCAGATACCTTCTCTATTTATCGGTCCGAAAATTTTTCTGAGGATTTTCCGTTCCTGTTTCTCTATCTCTTTAATTTATGTTTGTCCCACAATTTCTGTTGTCTCGACTGCGTATGGTACTTCTGGAAGTACTGCTGTATTGTAGTGTCTTAACTCCGCGTTGATGGATATGGATCTCTTGATGTAATGATTCCATGCTCGCTTGTATGCTTTTTGTATTTTTCTGATTCTTTCCAGATTGGCCTCTAGGTTAATCCCTGATGGTTGGATATTTCTCTTTAATACTTGAACTGAGGGGCTTGCGCTATTTTCCTGTGGATTGTTTCTATAGGGAGTTTGTCCTTTGGTAATCACTCTATGTATTGTGCTTTTCATTTGAAATTTTCAGGTTAGTTTTTCGTGCGATTTCGTATAGTTGTTCTATGGCATTTGGCCTCTTCTCTGTTGTTAGTGGGTATGGTGGGGTCATCCGCAAAAGCCAGGCATTTCACTTTGAATCTGTTCTTTTTTATACCAATTTGGATTCCTTTGACTTATTTTTCCCATGCCATGATAATTGTTTCAACGATGATATGGAAAAGTGATGGTGAGAGGCCGTCACCCTGTCGCACTCCTGTTTTGATCTCGAATGGCTCGGATATTTCCCCCATTGATTTCACTTTTGAGGTTGCTTTAGTTAGTGCTTGTTGGATGATTGCTCTTTTTTTCTGTTGATGCCAAATTCTTCCAGTGAGCTAAAGAGTTGTGGTTCTTGGGGTTCTGTGTATGGAGTCGTAAGTCTTCTTAAAGTCCATGAAAGTGACCACTGTGTTTCTGGTGTTTTTTCATCTGGAGAATCGTCTAGAGATTTCAGATCTGTTCTGTGCAGGCGAGTCCCTTGCGGAAGCCTGCCTGGTATTCTCTTTATCTGTGAGTCAGCTTGTTCTTCGAGTCAGTTCAATAGGGCTTTCGAGAGAATTTTGTAGGTGACTGGTAGGAGTGAGATTTCTCTGTAGTTGTTCGAGTCTGTTTTGATCCCCTTTTTGTGGAGTGGGTGGATGAGTGCGCATTTCCATTCAGAGGGGATTCGTTCGGTTTTCCAGATTTCTGATATCATCCAATGGATATTTTGCGTTAAACTTTGGTTAATTAGTTTCCATAATTTTGCGACGATTCCGTCCTCTCTTGGGGCTCTGTTATTTTTCAGCAATTTGAAAATTTCTGATATATATAGGTGGTTCTGAGTCGGGAATGGGTGTGAACTTTTCGAAGTGAATTTCGTCTGTGGTAGAATTGCAGTTGAGAAGTTTGTTAAAACAGCATGAGAATTTGGTAGGTAATTTTGTGTTGGTGTCTAGTGATCCGTCTGGTCTCTCGAAACACAGACTGGGTGGTTAGTATCCTGCGAGGTTTTTTCTAAAAGTCTTGTACAAATTTCTCGTGTTATTTTTAATGAAGTCTTGTTTTATTTCTTTTAGTTGATTTCTATCGCAATTGCGTTTTTCTCTTAGAATCGTCTTTGATATTGTTTTTGGATCTAGAGAAATTCATGCTACTTTTCTGATGCCTTGTTACCACTGAAATTTATTTCAGGCTTTGATTATTTCCTCGATCGCTTGGTCACATGTGATGTTCCACCACCTGTGTTTTCTCTTCTTGGAGGTTTGCCTAATTTCATGGTGGATTTGAGGATGTTCACGTGTTCTGACCAATTTGTGGTGTTTGTTTGGCTGGTTACCTGTATCATTTCTTCCTTATTGAGTTTTAGATATTCGTGGTATGGTGTGAAGATTTTGTTTAATTCTGGTTTTTTTCCTGCTAGGTTGTAGCCTGATCTTTATCCGTAGGGGAGGGAGTACGCATTTGCAAAAGCCTCTCCTTGTTTTTACATAGAGAATTTCTGCCGTGTTTCTGTAAAATATGGCCACATGGTCTATCTTGTACTCGCCCAGCATTGTGTTGGGTAACTTCCAGCAAAATAATTTCTTCTTGGATTTCTGAAATTGTGTTGGCATAGTTTGAGGCCGAATTTTCTTAGAAATTTATCAGTATTTCACCTTGCTTGTTCTATATGAGAAATTTTAATAAATTCTCAAAAATGTTGACGAGAAAATCTAAATTAAAATTTTAACGTGGCATTAAAACTAGAGTTCATTGCTCTTCAACGATCAAAATAGTTGACTTTCAGTGGAAGGACTATTATTTCTCTTCATTTTAAAATTTTTGGGGAACTCCCTTTTGTTATTGAAATTATCATGCCCTGATAGTCATGCGAATAGCTATAAGTTTTTTTTTATACATGGAAAAGAATGGCAGCAGTAGAGAAAGTGTTATGTGTCTTTCTCCTCAACTTTCTACTCTTACTGGCATCATCTGAGCCAACTCATAGTTTTCTGAGGAGAAGTAGATCCATCCATTCAACTTCTAATTTCTGTGATACTTCAGCTTTGACAATATTACCCTATCTAGAGCCATCTTATGATAAAAAGCATGTTGAACATCTTAATTTTATTCTTTATTTCTTACTATCTACGCTCTTCATCTCGTTTCTTTTACGTTCCTTTAGTAATATCCGTTCTTAGCCCGTGGCTAAACCCAAACTGATTTCCACCAAAGTAATCCTTCACCATTTAAACCGCCTACACTTTCATTCAAACCCACCTTAACCGGTATATAACTCCAGGAATAGTAATAATCCTTAGCCTTAATGTATTAATCTTTAAACCTTCCTTTACTTAATCAGAAGACTAATTCTTCCATCCGAGAATGTAATTTATTCACTCTCTCCGACCATAGTTGCGTTTTCCGTTTCTACGTTTAGTATCTCCACCCACAGTTGCTTTCTTAATATTAGTTATAGCTATAAACACTCTTTGCCTGTTCTTCCAGCTATATTTTCTAGTAGTAATAGCATTGAATAGTTATTGGAGCTTTGACAGCTTAGGTCATTTCACACCCGTCACTTTATCAAAAACATGAACCATAGCTATATGTTATTACGTGAAAAAGTAGTTTTTGAAAGAACGAGCATGATTATTTCAATGCGATAATAGACTTTTTCATAGTTTATTTCATAGTCCAGTGTTTCTTAATAACCTAATAACTCCATTGTGATAGCCAGGATTGTCTCCAAGGTCCACTGATTCATGCCCCGTAACATTACCACTGTTGCACACAGTCCGATCCTTACTTCTTCTTCATTAATTCTGTGGAATGGATCAGATAAAAAAAACTGTTCTCCCTTTTTCCTTTCATAATAACGTAGTTCTGCGGGAATATTTTCTAATCCAACTGATTTGTTAACCTCCAATTACTTAAATGGCTTTCTTGCTCACTATCTAATATTCCTGATCCAAAGCTCTGTTCATGTCGTATTACCTTTCTAGAAATTAGCTAACTGGCCTGTGGCGTTTTGTGCCACATTAATTTTACTTTCCATGAAATTCGTCTAATCAATTAACCCTATCCTTCACGGAAAAAATTAATAGTTGCCGCAACCAGATGTATTGCTCTCCCAACCATAGACTATTGAAATATTTCAGCCAGCCATATCAATGGCTACTGTAGCCATAGCCTATTTCTAAACGCCCTATTGTTGCTTCCAGGAATCCACTATGGCTGTGGCAGCCATAGTTCCAGCTGAGCTCCGTTGGTGTGCTAGCTCGAGATATTGCTGGGTCAGCTATAGTTAGAGGTGATCGGCGATGATGTCTCAAATATACCCAGGTAGAAATTTTTTGCTCTGTAACTGGGATGGAACTGGGGTGTAACTGGTCTTTATTAAGACCTCTGTAACTGGGGTGTAACTGGGAATGAATTGAAACAAGCACCCGAGTTGCACCCCAACTACAGACCAGATGAGATGGAACTGGGGTATTTTGCCCTTGTCAAAATTTTGCCTTACTCCAAAACGTTGATAATCAATCCAGAAAATTCTTTTATCTTTGGAGATGAAATTTTTATTTACGGGGGAAAATTATAACCATCGAAATAATTTCCTTTTTTGGATCCCAAAATAAAAATGTTATTTATTATGCAAAAAAATGTAGAATCACATTATCAACATATAATATTTTGATTCATACTGCCAATTATCAATATCAACATGTGATATTATCTACCTACCCGACCCGATGGTTCGCATTATATCTCATATCTACCTATCTACCTATCTAATGCCTACCTATGTCATGTGTAACTCGAGATTGAAAATTACGCTTCTAGAAAGTCGTATATATCTGGCCATTCTCCTGCGTAAAAGTAACTGCGAGAACTAATTTTTAAATGTCAATGCCGTGATGGTTACCATATGAATACCATCCAATCACGATAACAGTTATCAGCCATTAATTAATTGAAACAAAGGATGAATATTAATTCAATACTAATGAGAATAAGCTAGGTTATTTCCGATTACCATATGTTTTTATTTTCCGCTGTGGCTGTGACAGCTATAACTAGGTATATCCATGCAGCAGCTAGAGGGAATTGTCAGCCGAGCAGCAGAGTATGGCTGGGGAGACCAGAGTGACACGGTGTGGGCGAAGGGATACTAACTCTAGCTGCTGCAGTCATATTGTTCATAGCAATGCACTATGATCGTCATAGCCATAGCGTCTAGCAGCTGCACCACAGCATATTGTTCTAACATCACTTATCTTTGCTACTGCACCAATTCTGACACTATCTATAGTACTATAGCTCCCCCAACCATACCTTTTTTCCCGTGTTCCTAAAATATCTGATAACACAATTTCTTTTCTACCTCCTTAGAATTTTTGCCGTAAAATTTAGGTTTGTGAAGAGAATCATTTGAGTTTCCATCATTTCAGTTCACTTTGATATACGAGTGCTTTGGATTATAAACACTTTTCCGGAACGATTTATGCTGTCAAACCAAGGCTTTGCCGTATTTAAACCATACATATTATTAGGAATGATTATTGAGGTGTTTTCCCGTTTTCTTCTTCAGAAATAGAGCGTAGTAAACAAAAGTAACTGTTATCAGAGAATATGAAGAAATTAAGAGGAACATGAGGAAAATTGACAATAGAAAAACTGATGAAATGTTACGAAATGGTTTCTGTTCACACCTTATCACTACTGAAATCAGTAATAGGTTGCCCAATGAAAGCCAGAAAAAGGTACGAAACCATGAGGAAAGAATTTTGAGTTCTGTCGATACTGAAGATAGGCTCAGAATGCAGATCTATGGAATGCAAATATATTTAATGCGGGTACAAAGAGTAGTATCGTTCTGCCGAAAGAAAAGAGATGAATGAAAAGAAAGGGAAGTAAATGACAGGGACTCTCCTGCAATTATAATAAGAGAACAAAACGTAGTCTAATCTTCTAATTTCCGGTTGCAGTAACGACGCACATGCATCCAAATCTGTTATGAAATCTAAAAATCAAGTAATTTGTTCAATATGCGTGGCAGAAACATCCGATAAATGTATTCGTCTCGTACATGGTCTCATTTGGAGCATATCAAGGAATGTCGTTGAAGGAAGCGTTAATAGCAGGGTACAAAAGTGAACTCCGTTCCCCACTTTATTGAATGGCAGTGAGGAAAGGATGTGTCAGGATAAGCATAAGAGTAGGCTAAATGCAGTGGGAATGAGGTACCTGAGAATTGCTTGCAGTAAAACTTTTCTGTTTTAACTTTAAGAAATATGATCATATTTCCCCTTATTTGACCAGGCTTACGTGGCTGAAGGCCAAAACCAGAAGGAAATACTTGCTTGGTTCGTTTATGTATGGTCTTTTTAAAACTCAACAACCTTGTTATTTAAAGCAATGTTTTCCTCCCAGAGAAAAAAGTCCAATGTTACCACCCGAATGGCTCCTGATTATTTAATTGTTCCAGTACATAGGACTACTACATATAAAAAATCTTTCTGTGTTGCTGGGGCCAAGTTGTGGAATAGTATTCCCGCCGATATTAAGGAATCCAATTCAATATTTGTTTAAAAAATATTTTTTGGCTTCTTTTGAACCAGGAAGGGTTATAATTTATGTTATAATTTATAGAATTCCCTGTCTTCCTTCGTCAGATTAATATGTAACCGCCTCTCAAATGGATTTAACATATTATGTTTTGAGCTCAAATATTTATGTATTTTTTGTATGTTGTTAGTGGACGAAGAAGTCCAAGAAAAATAAAACATTTCTATTCTATTCCAAATTTAAAGTCCAAATTTAAAGATGGGGTAAGAATGAGTGGGTGATAAAAGAATGAGGAATGGATGCTCCAGTAATGGAAATATATGGTAGGAGTGTTCTTTGTTGGTTTGGCCCTTGTTAAGAGAATTGATGAGAGTGCAATAACGATGCAGTTATATGAAAGTGAAGCGAATGGTGTGAGATAAAATGGTTAGGCAGAGAAAGTTATGGGTGAATGTGGAGGAAGAGGCTCTTGAGGTAGGTAGTTTGAGCGATAAATCAATTCACCTAGAATTTTATCACTTTGACGTCATTTAAAAAAAAAAACTACCATCATTCTGATAATATTGTGAGAGAAGTAACGATGTGAGAGAAGTATATAAGAATCAGTGTTTGTTACCATTAAAAGAATTGTATAATTATGTGTTAATTTGTGACAACTTTTTTGACAGCAAATTAATAAAGCAACGTGTGATTAATACTGACATGCAACTGCGTCGAATAAATAGGTTGTCTGTACCTAAGTATTTTAACCACCATGGCAAGAGATCTCTTGCACATGTAGTCCCTGGGTTGTTGAACGAATTGCCTATGTCAATGAAGGATATTAATAGCATATCTGTTTTAAAAAAGTCACTGAAAGAGTGGCTCATAGGCTAGCATTGTTGAGCTCCGAAATTGTCCAGAGCGCTGCACAGCAAAAAAAAATATTTTTTTAACAAAAGGCACCTGCTGACAAGCCGCTTTGGCTTAGCAGGACCTCAACTGCAATATTATTATTTTTATTTCTCCATATTTATTTTTTTTCCATGTGATTGCAATACAACATGATGATGTAATGATGATGTAATTTTGATTTATTTTTTTTTGTGTCATTAGTTGTAAAAAATGGGATAAGATCATGTATTTTACGATGTAAAGTGTGTAATAATTCAAAATAAATTCAAGTTTTATACCTCAAAAAAAAATATCAAAATATTAACCTCTTGCCGCACTACTTGTCGAGCAATTTGCCTAAAAATATAAGCTGTTTTACACGGGATAGATAACGGCTGTGCGCTCCAGAGGGAGAATATTGAAAGAATAAGGAATTTCTAACTCCTAGATTTCGTCAAAAAACTAACGGTGTGTAGTTTGTACGTTTTCTCAACTATTTATAAAAATTAACCAATTGCTCACCGCAGTACTTTTTACAGAATAGCAGAAAAACATTCAGTGGTGGAGGCGATTTCATTGTACGGCGTGAAAAAATGAGTCAAGTTAGAGACTTATGAGGATATATTTATTTAATTACTGAGAATTTTTTCATTTATATAACTATATTTTTGCACCATTAATATTATGTACAATATTTACTTCATACTTCTTAAAGTCGCTTAAATTAAAAAAAAATAAATTTCGAATATGGTCTCTATTATGACTAGGGAACTATCTCGCTGAAAATACCTTAAGAGGAGGAATATAAGGGGCCTTAGGAATAGGAGAGCGTGTATAAAGCAATGCATGAATGTGACAGAGACATAGGGGGTATGCGATGATAGGGCAGTATGGGGGAATTACCAAAATCGAAGCCAGATTTCTAGGTCTGACACCGAGAGTTAATCTCTTTTCACTATGCCTAACCCGAAAGGGAACGGCGTGATTGTTTGTGCAACCGGCCACGGATGCAGCGTGCGTACAAATGGTCTCATAATTTATTTGGCTTGATGGAATGAGGTTTAATACTTATGAGTTCCATAATTAAGCAAGATGGTTAATGCGCAATGAACCGCTTATCAGCTCAATTAACTGATAAAAGAGTAATTATGTGACGAACGACGAGATCATTCTCTTATTCTGGCTACGAATAGTGTTTATAAGTAATTTAAATGCATATAATAAACATGGCTTTTATGCAGTGATAAGAGATTTGACCAAACATCTGAAGCTATGGCTGTTGGGAGATAAGTCATAAAAGCAAGAGTTCATGCAACCCGAATTTGGTAATTAGGTTCAAAACTCTATGGATATCATAAATATCGATACCATTTCTAATTTTTTGTGCAATACGCCATGCATGGAGCGTTGCGTCGTATTGTTGTGAAACTTGACCAGTGAGGAAAGAGGATGGGCCTATGTTAAAGACTTAGGGATGTGGTTTTGTTGAAGGATGGAGATAATTGGTTGAGTAGATAGGAAGAACATTTGGAAATAGGTCTGATTTGAATCGGTAAGAGGAAAGTTTAGGGGAAATTCGGAAGTATAAAATTTGTATGGAGGAAGATTTAACAGGTGTCGAATTGATAAAGGCTACGCGTGGGGCATTTGGGAAGCGTGATCGGGGATTGGCAATATGACGAGCTATAAGACGAGCGAGGATTTGAAGTGCCGGGAACGTGAGAGGAAATGGTCGGGATATCCACCAAAATCTTCGATAACATTTTCCTACAAACTTTTATGGTAACCATTCTTGTCTTCACGCAGTCGAGACTCCTGAAATTTTATACGACGTTGAATTTTTCCGCTAAATTCTAGTTTCAGAATAGCAGCTTTGGGTTCAAATTATAGGTTTCTTTCGCAAAATACAGGCGTTATTTTTTTAATAGCAGTTTTTAATATGTGATTTATCCAAGTGGGCCGCCCATCTTATCATTTAAACCGTATTTTCTAAAATATTCCGTGTTGCTTGCCGTTTCGACATCTTGAAAGGATGGCACAACATCCTCCTTGAATGGCAGTGAATATATTCTCGATGATATCCTAAACGTTTCTCACCAGTCTCATTCATCATAAATTGCTAACCAAAAGAAACCACTGTATTAATTTTTCTCTTTTACCGCCGGGCTCAACTTTAGCAACAAACATGGAGTCAAAATAACAGCTTTTATTTGGAATAGATATCTTTTGATTTTCCGTATCAGGAGGTTCTTCTGGACTGTATCTTGATAGGGTGACGGCCTGTAAATGAACGGAATAATTCCCGGCGAATTAGTTGCAGGTATTCTTCACAGGTTTCCCACCGGTTTAAAGGCCTCATGTTGGCCGGCGATTCGGTCAACTGCCCTGAAGACGATCCCCGAGTCGGACATCGAAACGTCGGACGAAATGGTGACTTTATCCCGGAGAGAAACCCGAAGAGAATTCCTGTATTTTAATGAATCTTGAAAGGGTGACCACATGACCCAGAATAAATAATCCAATGATGCTATAATTGATATTATGTCTAAAACACATATATACTCGGCAGAAAAGGTTGTTTTTAGTTATTGTGCTTGATAATGGCTGCGTGACAGTCGAAGCACATGTAGTAAATTTTGTTTAATAAAGTGGACGGTAAAATATTTGTCAACTATTAATTAGAAGATGCTGCTCTTCCACATCTCGCCTGGCACTGCCGTATTTATTCACATGACGCATGTTGGAATTGATCATCTTGTGATAGAGTAATGTACCAGTGCTGTTGCTTCTGCGAATGACTCCTATCCGTATCCTGTGTGCATGCAACCCACCAAATTCCGATGAACATCTTTGTTTTCCTACCTTTATTTTTTCCGATCATTCGTATTTCTTTCCCGTATATTCCGACCTACAAATTTTCTCGTCCAATTTTCAGAGCTAGGTAAAGCGGAATTTGCCATGATTTTGTGTAAACAGTGGATCGATTGATATAAATGCATTTGCTGAGGGATAACCATGTACCCTGAGAAAACAGACACCCTCGGCCTAATAATTCGAATCCTGGCTGTTATGGAAGATTTTTCAATGGAATCCCGATCTCTACTCGGTGCCTAATGTGTTACTCCGTCAATGGGATGGGACATCACACTGTAGGGTTTTTAGTGGTTAACTTCTTATAATGTATGGCAGGGAATACTTTATCTCTAATGATTTATTATTTTCTGAAAGGCAGCCGTTAGATCGACAATTTACTCATAAATAAAACTGTTTCTGACTTAATTTTGTGGAATTTTATGACGTCGAGTAAAGAGAGAACACCGAAGAAAAACTTCCACAAATTATTTTATTTTATTTATTATTATTATTTATTATTATAGTACTCATTATTGTAACAAGTACTGTAATAGAAATTCTGTAGAAGTTACAAAGTTTTTCCTTGGTTTTCGTTCTACATTCGACGACACTTAACTGGCTGGGGAAGTGACGGACTGACTGACTAAGTGTGATGTCAATTTGAGAGAAGGCTTAAGGCTTTTTTCTAAGTTTCTATAGATGAATATTTTTAACCTAATTATCTCGTCAAATAGGTCTGTTTTTAAGACCACCTCAACGGATTTCTCAGGTAAATACCGGTCCCTACTAGGATAGAATGTAGAGAGCATTTCATGTGTAGTGCCTGCACCGTTCGTCGAATGAGACTATAAAAGTAGCCTCCGAGATGTACAGGCCGTAACACTACTTTTATTTAGTAGTTCTACGAAAATCGCGGGAAATGCGCTCGCTTTGATCTTCTTATGGCGAGATTCTAAAAGAAACTAGGCAATTATTTCTAACCATATGCCGCATATATATATATATATATATATTAATTTAAGGAAGCATTAGCACTATTTTAGCGAGGCATTTTAGGCAATTAATAGGAAAACCTTAGATGAGTTAGTAACTGTATGTCCATCACTTGCTTGATCGATAAACACATCCTGACACCTAAATTAGGCGTATTAAAAACATTTGACTCAAAGTAATAGAAGCGATGATAAAGACATACATTGGATTCTCATTGTCATTTGTTGTAATAGTTTATGAGGACGTTGAAATTCTTGGTTGAAAACCGTACGAATCGATTGCTACCTATTTGTCAATAAGTTATATGCCTGTTCAAGTGATTCCCTCGGCAATACAACTGACTGCTGCTTTCATGATACGCAAGGTGCTATTTATTTTAGAGGCATGTGATCCATATGAGTCGCAAAAAAATATTTTCAACTGGAATAGGCGTCCTCAGATTTCGCGTCCTTATATTGCTATTACAGCGCATTCCAGCGGTTTAAGAATTTCTTAAGCTATCAGTGACGATTCATTATCTTATTCAAGGAAAATTTACGGTACTAACCAAGTCCAACATGCCATAATAACCTTCTTTTCGAATTTTTCCCTTAGCTCCGTATGGGTACTGAAAAGTTGAGGCCTACTATGTACAAACAGATGACGATCGAAATTTGGGGGGATGAGTCCTGTACATCTCGAAGGCTATCCTTTAAACTGCGGCTCTTGTGGTGCCTTTTTTTAGGAATAGGGTAATTTCAAGGAATGAGATATGTCATAACTATTATTTCCACTCTCATCGCCCCTACTTTTTTTCTCTCTCTGACTGAACATGTCACCCACGTGTGAAAGTTCACGTAAAGAAAATATCCCTACTCTTGATATTCTATGGCAAGCTTTCTTCCCTCCCCCGCCATTCCTGCCATTTCCTCATTTGTCTTGAAACGGACTGCCAACTTAAATGACATTCAGTTTGGAGAATATTTTGCATCAGCCCAGAGGACGGATTCTCCAGGTTTGCGATAATCCCGTCTCTCTCGAACATGCTCCGCACGCCCAGCATACGGAGTCGGCGGTTCTTCACCATCTCCCTTTAAAAACCCCCTTGTCGCGTTTGGGAAGGGCCGTACCCAGTGACCCCACCGGCCCTGGAACCCCTTCGTCAATCAGACTAGGGATGATATGGAACTGGACTGGTCCCTGAGCCCATTTCCCTAAAAGGATTTCCGCTTCTCTTTTTTTGTGACATATTAAATAAAATATTAAATACGATTGATTAAATATAAAATTACTAATATAAAAACAGCTTTTAATTTTTTGTTTGGAGTAGTTCAGATTATCGCATTTCTTTTTTATTTTTAAAATATTTAGAACCCACATTCAATCATAGGTTTTCGCGGCATTGATGCGGGTTGTTCTACTTTTTTCCGGGTATTCATCGCGTTGCTTGTTTCTGCAGTCAAGAGTTTAATCTATGTTCTTACGGGTCTAATTTCGACCTGAGGGTCAATTGTGGAAACGTGATGATAATCGCATGCGAAAACAACATATTATCGCATTGTTTCATTGAAGTATTGCAAGATTCATCATCGCTTGATATTCTCCGTATAGTAATAACCACACGTGGAAAAGATGTAGCAACTCAACAATATTGAATCGTGGAAAACATGCGATAATTTTTCCGCACACGATAATTGTCTCGGTGTTTGAGAATTGACCCCCTGAAGAAGCCCGTTGGAATTACGGTGGGAACTGTTGTCAGCCGGTAAAACCAGTGTGGTGAATACCCGGAAAAATACAGGAATCAACCCATATTCAGTTGACATGGAATAGAAAATATCATGCCCAAAATCTTCAGGGAGGAAGTTACATGAATAAGAATATACCATGTTTACACGTATGTGATAAGCCGCGCCAAGGTTTTGAAACTATGTACGATTCCCATGTAAATTCATTTCCCACGCGAAAAATTAGTGTATCTAGCTACATCTGAGAGTGGAGTCTAATGCAATGCTGGTTGTGACGGTTAAGTTTCGAGTGAAGAACAAATTCAATAGGTTTCTATCGCAGACGGAAGGGATGAAATTCGCCATGAAAAATAATCATTTGACTTGACTGGGATTCGAACTCGGATCTCCCGATTGGTGGATCAAGTTTGTCAGGTGCCACAAAGCCATGGCTGTTTGAAATTGGGAGATCCGGATTCGAATCCCGGTCAAGTCAAATGATTTGGTCATGGCAAAATTCCTTCCTTTGGTGTGTATCTTTGCACCCTTGCGCGTGACTGCGTGCGATATCGTTCGTGTATTTAGGATTTATTTGGAAAGAAAAAAAGGTATTTTATTTTCATTAGGAAGACATTTATTACATTGTCCCTAGTCAAAAGGTATGTATAGGCATTCCATGGTTTCAGGATCAACTACGTGGAAGTTGAATTTCACAAAGGAAGAAGTAACTTTGTTTTCTTCCACAGATTTATTTTCCTGGTACAACATGTTTAAGAGTCAAACATTGGTGAATTGCCTTAATCATAAGCTAAATAGTGGTTATAAAGAACATTACCGGCCCCTGTTAGCTAGAAAACACGCAGTACATGTTTTCGCGTTCGTTAACTTTTACAGCTATACCCTAACTTACACATTATCCTTCAGGTTTTCCATCTGGTAAATAAACAGTGTAATAAAATTAAATTAAATAACTCGTATCATTGAAATATCTTGAATATCAATTGTATTATCTGCACATTAAAGATTATCCAAAATATTTCGATGACAAAAAGTCGAAAAGGCTTCAATGCGCGACAACGTTGGTCTTCTCCATCGTAACGGTTACCCTAGCAAATATTTATTCACCAAAGGACACTTAACAATGCGACCCTTGAGGTTAAAATCCGAATACATATATTGCGTATGGCGACATTTTTTCTCAGTCGAAATAATTCTTGAGTAGTCTTCGAAAGAATTTCAACTTTTTGAATCTGTCGCAAACAGCAGATATTTCTGACTCCTTTTCTGAAGTTTGTCGGCCAGGAAATGCTTTATCAGCCCTCCTTTTCATGGTGCTAAAGCGATAACAGCAATTTTTGTAGTACTACAGCGTGGCGGGATGCGCAAGGACCGTGGATTTAGTTTTTTCTCGTAATGCTACCCCTGCGGAATCGAGTTCGACGTTCAATACTGAAATAAGTACCGTGAATAATAGCCTTTTTAGCTACTTGTGCAATCATTATTTCCTACGATCTATGGAAATTTATCAAAAAAGGTGATCTCCGGAATTCTTGTGGAATCTCGGGAAGTACGTTATTCTCCTCTCGACCCGCTAGGGTTTCAAATTGTCAGGAATTTTTAAACCCTAATTACAAACTCCTTGAAAAATGTGATTTACTCCTGAAGGAAGTGTTCGGCAATGGGAAGGAACTGACACTGGGACCTTGGGTAAGGGTGTGAAGAAAAGGTTGGCGAAGAGTTAAATATGGAGTGTAGCGTTGATTGGTGCAGGAATGTGGAGTCTGAGAAAAAAGGACAAGAACGGGCTGCAAGCGTTTGGGTGTTGAGGATGATCGAGAAGGTGCGGTGGGTGGAAATGAAGACAAACGAGGAAGTGGTAAGGTGAGTAAAGAATGGAAACTTCTGCAGGATATAAGGAGGTGGTTGGTAGAGGTAATGAGGGGCGAAGGAATGCTATTGGAAGGTCGTGATAGAGGGGAGGATGTCGGACAAGCGGGGAAGGGAAAGATGAGAATAGGTTTTATGAACGGGATGAAGAGAGTTATGGACGTTTGCCGACATGAAAAAAGAAATTTTGTTGAGAGATAAGGGCCTTTGTTGGTAAAAAATTAAGACAATTTTTCTCTGATCCATTTAAGGTAGCTTGAGCGAGATTTTTCCCTAGTCATAATAGAGCCCATGTACAATTTTTTTGTAAATTTAAGCAGTAGTAAGAAAAAAAATTAAGTAAATATTGTAACATTAATGATGCGAAAACTTTGTTTAAAATAACTGAAATTCTCAGTAAATAACTAAGTATACGTAAATAGTCCTTAGCTTCACTTTTTTCACGCCGTGCGGTGAAAACGCCTTTATAGCCGTAGATATTTTTCCGATTCCGTAAAAATGACTACGATGAGTAATTGATTAACTTTTAAAAATAGTTGAGAAAGCATACAAACTACACTGTTAAATTTCTGGCGAGATCTATTCGTGGGAAATTCCTCGTTTAAGTAAAGTCTCTGAAGTGCATACCCGTGCCATTGCCCTTGTAAAATGGCTCGTACTTTTTTGGCGAATATATCTTAAAGTATGATGGTTTGTGGCTGTTATTTTGTTGTCATTGGAAAGTTGAAATCTCACTCTTTAAAATGAGGTCAAATTCTTCGAAATTTAATCGAAGTGGTATACCGGTGGATTAAACCGGTGGGTAACCGTCGCAGTCATAATAACCACACGCTCCGTGAAAAGTGTGATTCACTCCCGAAACGCTTGTTACCTCTTGATTTTTTAAAGTTAAAATCCATTGGCCACTATATTCATCCACCCTCTTTTGCATGCTTACATCATTAGGTTTACCCTTGCGGAAGCTCTCTCAAACACATTTTAAAGCTTTGTATCTCCCATTCCCAAATCTTCTCCACACCCGTACAGAACCCTCCCTTCTCCCCCTTCCCCCTCCTTTTTCCCCCTCACCCCCCCTTCTCAGCCTCCATTCCATCCCCTCCCCCGTCCCTTCGTGGGAGCCAATCGGGAGCGAGATCCAAGCTAGCCGACTTTCATCGAGCAGGAAAACAACTATGCGGAAAACTTTCTCGTCAATCATTGGTCGGCGGGGAGCACACGGATAATTGAACTCCCGTTTATCTTGGCCATGAATAAAAGCCATAAATGAATTGCAAAATCGACAGTTTTACTTCCCTTCCCTTTTCCACAAAAGAGTGTTAATTCCTGATTATGAGGAAAATTGGTGCGAAGAAAAAATTGTATTTTATTATTCTTTTTTAAATCTTAATCTTTGACCGGGTCAAAGGCACCACTATATTTCACGTAGCGCCGATCGATGTCTACTTCATGACTCAATATGTTCCGTGATATGGTGTGGCGGTAGTGAACCTATTTACAATCAAAGAAACAACTTGTTTTTATACATACATAAGGTTGATTCACAAATGGATAGTAGCTATTGATAATATTGAAACGTTATTGTAAAGGATCTGCATATAGTGTATGTTATGCATTAAGTCATATTTGTTGTACATTCTATGTTGTAATGCCTATTTTCCATCCACTACAGTTGCAATATTTTTACGCACTAAAATTCCTTTCAATGTTTTCTTTATGTACTTAGTAATTTTGGTTCTATGTTTGTTCATTTCCGCATAGTAGAATTTGAAGTTAGCCTAATTACAGGCTCATTGCCTTACAGGCTACCTTACTTCCTTAAATGGAAAAAAATAAGTGTATGAACATATGTACGGAAGAATAAAATACATATAATATATAAATAAATAAATCTATATATAGTTGACGTGTCAATTTTCACAGTGATTTGACAAAGTAGGTACTCAATAAGTTCATAATTACATACAAACATATATACTTTTAAAAAATTATATCTGATTTATGCCTCAATATATGCCGTTCTTTCGTAATGGTGGTGGCAATAATTCTTTCATTTGAAGTGTCATTTGATCAGCGATTTACAAAACTCTTTTTAGATTTTCACTGGAAAATACATAACCATTTAGACGCCAACTTTGTATCTAGTGTGATCATTTAACACAAAATAATCAATGTAATATAATTTCTTTCCTTGCATCATGATATATTTATTTTAACCATGAAAATTTTAATATTAAATGCATTTAATCTTCGGAAAGGGAACAAGATCTCATCTCACGATAGAATGATATCTCTCACAATAGAAACCACTTTTGAAACATCAGAGTGGACAATATTAATCTGAAACCCTAATAATAATTTGAAACCCTAACCCTTTCATCTTCATCCGAGACTCCAATCACGCAGTTGCTTTTTCGGTAAACGTTTAATCTTCTATCCTGAAGGCATCTAAGGGTCGAATACCACCCACCTTCTACCTAAAGATACCTCCAGGATAGGTGGAGAAACGTCTGAAAAAAAACAACCTCGCGACTGGTGTCCCGGAATAAGATGAAATCACTACGAATATATCGTGGAAACCTTCACGGTGACCATAATTGTTTTTTCAATGGACCTTGGGTATATAAATAGGTTAAATTCTTGCCAAAAAGTATCTTTTTATGGAAATAATTTTGCTAGAGTAAATTTGTCTGATGTTTCGATGTAGGAAAACCTCCCCAGGAACATCTTATCTGGAGGAATGCAATCTAGCGAGACTAATATGGTGGTTTCCCGTTGCCTTCCACATCGCAATACTCCGGCCGATTTCGTGTACTTCACTATCTTCCTCAGCTGTGGCAGTTGATACCGTTCCGATCCTCTTGATCTGCGCCAACAGTCCATTCTGATGAATGCATATACCAAATAAAGAGGAAAACACAAAAGAAGAACTATCACGGAATAAGGGAACTAGCTTAAGATAGGGAAAGATGGAGGGCTGCTGTAAACCAATCTTAGGATTGAACAACCAATGAATACACTTCGTATAATTTCCCCTAAACCAATAACTAGCCATTCAATGCTTGCCTCCATTAGCAAGCAGTCGAATTTTGAAAATGTTACGCGTCGACAATTCAAATACCCGGAAGAGAAATCTCCGAGAAGGACGGTGTTTGAAATTGAAAACCTCTCCTCCGGGCAGAAGCGTGGAATAATAGATGCAGAATGTAACGTTTTGATTAAACAATAGAAATATGATCCTCTCTGAAAATTCATCTCAGATCCAATCATGAAATAAGCGTGCGTTTCTCCGAATGCGTAAACCTCTTACTAATGTTAACGTGTATAGAAAGAGCAGCAAGAAAATATGAGCCAAAATCAATCTCCCTTGCGCATGTGTGAACGCTTTCTTCCTTAAAAAAAGACGCAAATATTACTATATTTAAAGGCTCATTTATTAGATATTCTACCTATTGATTAGTTGTTTTTTGGGCAGTCCCCGTCTCAATACACCCATGGCGGGGTCATCTTAGCCTTCCTTCACAAACCTAGCTGTTTTACCGACATTGAAGTCCCAGCAGTCTGTATCATATATTGTCTCTTATTGTCATTTAAAATTTGTGCTAAACCAACTTTCCCCTATATCACCCTCTGAACCCCATTACCCTTCAATGAATGAATGTTACAAACAGGCAGCTTGAGGACTCTGTGCTGTAGAGTTATCTTACCATTTGCTGAGTTCATGGTTCAACACCAGATAGAGGCATTTCGGAAATCTTGCTACAACTCTCCAACAATGTGATTTTCTGGATACAAGACCATCATGGTTGGTTAAGTAGCTGGACCAGATATAGAGAAAATGTAAGTTCATGAACATGTATTTAGTGGCTGATATTTTCAGTAATTAACAAAAAATATGTATAAAACGCTTTAGCTTGACTCATTTTCCTCATTTTGTGCGCTGAAGTCGCTTTCACAACCAAAAATTGTTTTGTGATTTTGTAAAATGCATTTCGGTGAGTATTAAACTAATTTTTAAAATTGTAGATAGTCCATACAAACTACACACAAAAATTCTGATCCAAACATCATAATTTCAAAAAATAGTCTCTTTGGCGCTCACAACTGTACCATATCCTATGGAAAATGACTTCAGCTTTTTTCTTTATAACGACTCCAAATGTATTGAATTTAATTCTGAGCGACATCTCGCTCAAACTACTTGAAGCGTGATAGTATTAGGCCATGGGTTGGTAGCTCAGGGGGTAGAGTATTAGTGGTAGTTATATTACACTGCTGACCTGTAGGCCCTGGTTTTAAATCTGGCCAAGGATTTGGAGCACGTCCAGCTAATCCCAGGATATCTGTTTTCTGGATGCATGAGGGTATTAAGTTAAGAAGAGATGAGTGACTTTCATTCGCCGATAGGCTCAGTACCAACTAGACTTGGGCGCCGCCGGCCTTTTATCCCACCCCGCCGCCGCCGACGTCATGGCCGTCGCAAAATCGCCGCGAGTACGGTAATTGCTAGTCAATCAGCCGTGGCGGGTGAAGGGTCTTAGCATATGTAAGTAGAGTTTGCTTACTTTGTTGGCAGCTGCGAGAAGGTGTGGACGCTTCCCTCTTTCCCCTTCCTTCCTGCGAATAATGTATTTCCGAATTACGACCTTGACTACGGTTATTGCAACGCTACCAAAGATCGTAAGCGATCTAGTACGATATTGACATTATTTTGCATCCTCCTTTTCCAGTCAGAAAATTTTATGTGGTTACATTGAGTTGGGAGATCGCGTTTGTACGCCTTGCTTCATTATTCATTCTGAGTAACGTTTGTGAATCCCCGGTTGTTATTCGGTCGAACTATCCCCACATCTCCCGCTCATATTGAATAACAAAACAAGAGCTTAACAATCACGGGCCTACACATACACGGGACTACTTCTCGATTACTCTATATACTTAATTGGGGTGTGACCGTTCAATTCGAGTAGGAAATTTGGAGGTGATTTTTTTCACAGCTTTGAATGTTACAAGACGTGAGGTTTGACCAGTTCGACATTCTCTGAGTAGTAGTCAAGAAACACTGTCGAACGGCGGTCATCCAATGGAAATTTTTCTTTTCATGATGGAAAAAAGGGCCAAGAATGGACACATTAAGTATTAGGAACAGCGGAATTTCGTCATTTTGTATATCAACCCAACATTCTAGCAGCAGAACCAGCTTCGCTTTGAAACACTTCGGAAATCTAATTCTTTCGAGCGTTGGAAAGAAAAAACAAGTCTTCTCACGCAAAATATTTTGCCAGCCTTGTTTGCTGCAAGTTCAACATCAAGCGAGTAATGAAGGGGGAGCAGTTGGCACAGGTCCTGAGAATGATAATTCTGACATTAGGAATTTGTTTAGAAGGCTGAGCGTTCGTTGAACTTGTTTTGAAGTATTATTCACATTGAGTTTTATTTTTGCAGCTACGATATAAAGAGTTATTCAATTAACATCAGTACAAGAAATTTAATTAGTCACCTTTGCGAGAGGATCACTGAAATGACTGCCTAATTAGGTAACAATGTAATCAGTTATTCTTTAACAATCAAAGGACCGCAACCATCTCTACTACTTCTGGAATGGATAATGAACGTTGGCTTCTGACAAGAGGCCTCTCTCTGTGGTGCTGCAGATCATTACTAAATTTCGACACACAGTCGTCATCTATTCAAGGAGCAACAGATTTCATGAAGGTAAAATATCGTATTTATAATTTATAGCACTAATTATTATAGACTAGAGGAGACCAGAACAAAATCTGCCATAGAATTGGCATGATTAAGTTACGGAACCTCTTTAAATACTGGTTTTCTAGGTATATTAAAAAATAATAGTTCATTAAATTTTTAAAAATTTTAATGCATCTCATTTTTAAAACGGACTAAAAAGTATAAAATAATTTTCCCTGGGCCCTTCTAAATTGTTGAGGGAGAATTTTTAGTGGCTATGGAGATATTTGTAAGACTTGAAGAGAAAAACGTGGGGCGCAGGCAATCCATGATAATTAAGGAGGAGTCAAGGGACCAGGTATCGTTGAACTAACTCCCACAAACCATTTGCAATGCACTGAAATTAGTTGTGAATTCATCCGGATTATCTACTTCTATTATCTACTGCCTGCGCTCCACGTTTTTCTCTTCATGTCTTACAAATACTTCCATATTCACTAAAAATTCACCCTAAAAAATTTAGAAGGGCCCAGGGAAAATTATTTTATACTTTTTAGTCCGTTTTAAAAACATGATATATAAAAAAAATATTTAATTAATTATTTTCTGATTTTTAGTATTATGCCCGGGTGAAAGTTTCCAATCGCTTTTATACATCTTGATGAGACTATGACAGGGACACACAGGAAATTCCCGATGTATTTCAGATTCTGTTCAGCTGACAGTGTGGAGTTGAAATAATTAATTAATCGTTAATTAAATTATTAATTGTTATAACTTGTAGCTAACATTGCATTGTCATCCACTTATGAGCTATGGTTAAAATTACAAGCTTCTACTAGCACATCAATAAATATGTTAATTAATTAATTGTTAATTAATTAATCAATTAATTGTTATAATAGATAGCTAATATTGCATTGTCATACACTTCTGAGCTATGGTTAAAATTTCAAGTCTCTAGCTGATCGGGAAGTTAGTTTAAACTCGGTTGCAATATTCCACCCGGACAGACAGACAGGCATGACGGAAACCGAACTAATAAAAACGTGGTAAAAAATTGGCCGAACACTCACAAAATACAACATAGTTTCGGGGTTTATTTGTGTTTCAAAGTCTGCCAACCTGTTAAACAAAGCCAAGGTCCGGGTGTCAAAAGAAATCCAAAGCGGGATACACCAAGTGAAGTGTAGCTGTGGAAGTTCCTATATTGGACGGACATTCAGGGCACTGAAATGGCGTTTACAAGCACATCAGAGGGCAGCAAGGAACAGACAACTACACCTCTCTAGCAAAAGTAAAACGTTACTTTCCGCGAATTATACGGGAACCAATTGAAATCAGTAAGACTCACAGCAACCTCAATAGAAAACACAGTTACTCCCTGTCCAACGCATGGAATCGAGCTTTGCGCGGCAAACCAAAAGTGACCATCAGAACGTACCTGACCCCAACGGATGAGGTAACAAGGAGGTTGGAATGTATTATTCTAACCTCCTTGGGTATAAATGACGGCCATCTTCACTTCACATACCTGAAGGACCCGACTGCAACGCGGCGGCCGGTGGAACTGTTGTCCCAGCACAATGGACAATGGAGGAAGACGACCCGGAAGACCCACATCTTCAATTTCATCAAGCCGCGGAAGCCTTCACACGGATAGCATTATTTTTGTATGATGTCGTGGAATACTAATGAGCGTATACGAACGGCTAATATGATATATCAATTTTATGCTAGCATCAATGTCATTAACTTTTTTGATAAGTCATCTACAATATATTTTAATTTTGTAAAATGTAGCGAGCAGAATATTTCACAAATGACCTTATGCTCAGAATCGACAACTCATTGTCACGATACCTTGTGGAAGAATTGTTTCAAGGACCGTATTCTTTCATAGATATCACTTTGAACATTTATTTTGTCTTTATTGAACAAAACCGAATATGTTTACCCCATATTTAAGTATTGGCAATGACTGGAATGCATCAAGGCCCAATATTTAAATACGGGGATACTGCATCTTTGGCTGAGAGCCCATAGGATTCGCGGAGGGCTCCGGAACTACTGTGAGGTAACAGGCAGAATAGAATATGGTATTGAGGGTGTATAGGTACATCCTAAAAGAAAGTAATTACTATTTATAATAATAATAATATTGACATATTTATTTCAATAGTGAGTTTATGGCCCGCAGATCCGCTCCTACATTCGAACTCAAATTTTCACTGCGGGGATGAGAATCTCCTGAACTTCTTTTCCCATGGTTAGTAGCCCTGGTGGAAAAAGTTCTTTACATCCCTGCTACCAGTACCCAATCTGAGAGTCTTCTCAATAGCTGGTCTCATCCTAACGCCCTGGTGGTCAGCACAGCACCCTCATAATCTGGACAGAATAATAGTTGTTCATGATGATTACGTTGCTTGTAATTGTGATTCCATAATAAAAAACCGATTACCTCACGTTTCTTTATATTTAATTCAAAACCAGAATCGTTCTTTATGGTTCTTTATTAAGTTCTTAAACTAACTTTCGTTTGAAAAATGTTTTCTGGAGATATAAAATTTCCTGATCATTCCGTACCTAAATCTACTTCTTTGTTGATAAAATTATTATATTTTACAGAATTGGGGGTCGATTCCGTTAAAAAAGAGCGCTATTTAAGAGTAGCGATACTACATTGAATTGCTTGTGCCTGAGAAACGCTGAGCGAAATTCTAATGTTCTTCTTGTTCCTCGCACTGATCACTGAATCATTTACAGATGTTGAGAATTGAAAAACAGAATTTCACATGCGTTATTATCACGCATTCCTTCAACTGCATCTCTCATTGAATTCTGTTTCTTCATGACACCCTGACGCATTCATTACGCCGTAATGAATGCGTTGCGCCCCTGGAAAGTTGTAACATTGTATTCGGTCTACGCCGATTACGTCGTATACGCCGCCGCCTCGCCGGATCGGAAAAGGCTCGGCCGCCGCCAACAAAAATGTCGTCGGCGCCCACGTCTAATACCTACTACTTCAGTAACCGATCATCAGGGTAATTACAGATTTTTCCAACATTAACTTAAGTCATTCACCCCAATTTCCCCTCTCCCTTTTCATATTTTTTCAGGATATGCATTCAATACTAATTTCCTGAGAAGGGCATTTTTGGCGGTGGCAACGGAGCGCAACTTCTACCCAGTCCTTCAAATTTTGGCATCAATGCGTCAGCGTAGAGGGATCTGTTCGTTTCTGTGGCTACAACTCTTTTCCGAGGCAATGTAATGTCATATAATAAAGAGTATCCACTCATTACTCTAAGGTGAACCCGAAAATAGCACACTGAAGTATCAGGCGTGACGTGGATTGCAATTTCTGTCATCATTCTGTTGAAAAACGCTCTTTTTGTCTGAGTTTGGTCAGAAAATTTAGTGAATAGCTACGTAATCCATGCTAATATTCCGTAGTGGCTAATTCAAGTACTAAGATGGCGGACGGCCTTTAACTGCACGGTATCCGATATACGACAACAATAGTGCCCAGTTTAGTGTTTAGATTGGGAAATAATTATTTTTATCTTATAAGCTTTGAACACCAAATTGAAATTATGTTATATTTATCCTTTACAGTGTGATCAATATATTCTTACCCTCGTTGAATTTCAACGGGTGGCTTCTGCTAGTCCTTAATATCCCGAGTGTCTATTATGTCTGTGGTGGTCCCCGCTCCAAGATGACACGAGATTCGCGGTTGAGAGGAAAAAAGAAACAAATATTTGTCATTCTACTCCAGACGGCCGCCTCAAAATTTAAGAGAGTGGAGACAGCTGATCCACCACCCCCGTTCACATGACGCGCTATGGGTCTCTGCAGGATTCCCATGGATGGCTGCTCGTAAAACTTTTCTGCGAAGAATTTCCGCTCAAAGAAGCGGCGAAATATTTGTTTGTGGTGCGGAGGCGTTGATCCCACTGAGAGCCAGCCCCCTTGTGTGGCTGGAAAAAAAAACTCGGCAACTCTTTTATCGAGCGAGACTCAAATTAGGATGACCAGATGACCACTACTCAAAATAAGGAGACTGAGAATTGAAATGTAGGGCTTGCCGCCAAAATGTAGGTCATTTTATCAGGAAATGTAATTTTACTTCTAAATAACTGAAAATATGGTAAATAAATAAACACTCTTCTCTCATCACACTGAATGCATCATTTTTTAAACTGAATGATTTTCGGAAGCTTTGTTTGTGCAGAACCAATTGGGTATGAAAAAATATTTTCAACATTTACACTTATGTGCAAAACATTTACATATTTATTTTCTCATTCCGAATAAACAATGTTTTTATAATTTTCTAATGATGAAATATTTTCAAGCAATTCATTGCTTCACAGCACATTTTATACATATAAAAATTAGGATCATAATTGCCTAAACTAACTAATTGCCTAAGAAATCTTTAAATGTAGGACTTTTGGGCATATTTTCCGGACTCCCGGACATGGGGTTAAAATGTAGGACATGTCCGGAAAATGTAGGACACCTGGTCACCCTAGACTTAATAGGAGAAGAATCCCTTCAGCTAGCCGGGTGGTTATCCGGAAAGGTGACCGAAAACTGAGGTAATTTTTGCCATCAACACTCAGACGCTTAAGGTGCCGATATATGGGCTTCCTCAGATCACCATAAAACATTGATGGTTTCAATATATTGGCCGATAAAAAAGTATCATATTTATTGAACTTCGTCTTATAAAAATAATTCTGCTTTGTCTCGATTTATTTTTTATTTAAACAAAGTTTAATAAAAAATAAATCGAGGTGAGATAGCAGTGAAAACAAAGGTGAGATAGCAGACTCGCAAAAAATTAAATAAATATGCTACTGAAATGATTTTTTGTTTTATCGGCCCCGGTGGCGGCGGGGCCGAACCAAAGGTCGCGGGTTCGAATCCCACCTGGGTAGGATTTTCACCTTACAGGTCTTGTTTGTGTGTGTTCGTCAATGTATCAAATGGGTAGTAATTGGCTTCGGCTGTTACCCATGAGGGCATTATATATACTAATATCGATTTTTTTTAATTAGCCGCGAGCTTTCTGAGTGATAAAGGAAAATGCCATAGGAGCGAAAGGGTTAAAGACCGGTTCTAGGTCGTACATAATGCGTGGAGTAGGTATATCAAGAAATGGATGCTTTGTTTGTTGCCCGAAATCATAAAAAGAGAAGAGTTTTCATAAATTTATATTTTTGATGTAAAATGGTTGTTTTCTCAGACAGACATTTAATCTATTTTGTAAAAATTATGTTAAAAAATTAGTTTAATGTGCAAGGAGGCTTTTTTGTTTTGTTTGATGCAAGTCACTTTTAAGGCACAAATTGCGAGGAGGGAAAACACCTAAAACCATTTTTTTCCCTCCCCTGTCACCCCTTGACCGATTCGCCCTGGACCCTTGGTCTCTCTTTCCACCCTTGCCCTGATTCCTCCAACACCGCTTCGCTGGAAGGGGAAGACCGGGCGATATGTTTCATACGGGGGCAGTGAAAAAGGAACCTTTGCACTCGGGGAGACACCCTCCGACACCCCTCGGCCCCACACCCTGCTCATCCCACAACGGTCTCGACGGATCCTGAGAAGAAGAGACCCAAGGAGGTGTCTTAATGGAGGATTATCATTCGAATGCTCTTTCCATAAAACCGTTGAAATCAAATTTGCAAAGGTTTTCATGTAGATTAACGGAGTTTCTTCGAAACATTAAGGCCTAATAACCAAATAACTAATCGTAGAAAGTTGCATTTTTTCTGTTTCCGCAAAACGACCTCTGACGTCATTTCATCCATCGATCAAAGGCCCGTGGTTCGATTCCCGGTGAAGACGGATATTTTTTCAAAGGATTTTCTAAATCTTTATACTGTAGTTTTTCCGGCAGAAGTGGACATCTTCACAAAAGCCTTTTTAAGACATCTTTTAGAATGTATCGAGAAGAAGAGGGAAGAAGCGATGGATGAAATGACGTCACGGCCGTTATGGGAAGGTTTCCCGTCCATTCAACTTTAAACTCCTATATCTCTGGCAATTTTTGGAATCTTTAGGAGATGATTTGCAAATGATCATTTGTCATGGTCCCCTGCACGATAAAGTAAAAAGAAAAAATCGTGATAAACCCCCATTATGTCCAAGAACGAAGGGAAACTAAAGCCCCCTCGCATCCTAGACCGAGGACCACGCCGCTTCGGAGAAAACCCCCCGATTTCCTCCCCCCACATCGCCCTTGCTCTCCGAGTGAGGGAAGAGAGATCCGAAGATTCTGAAATCTACAAACATTCATCGTCTTGTCCCCCTCCCAACCCTTGACCGAAGAGGGCAGTGGGTTTCGACCCGAAAGCCCTGCATGTCCTCCGAATCGCGAGGGAGATTTGTTGTCATCGGCTCCCCCCCCCCCCATCCTCCTACGTTCTCCTCAGGCATCGGAGTATGCGTCTCTAATAACTGCGTCCCTTTTTCCAAACCCTTGTGCCGGGTCTACACTACAGGCTTAATTTAAGTGACTTCCCTTAAGGCTTACATTAAACGTGGTATGCACTTTAAGCGAACCTTAAATCAAGTGCAGCGTCACGATTGCTCAGAAATAAGAACTAAAAACAATGAAACTAAACAACTGACGATTAGCATGGCGAGCTTGAGAGAAGTGTTTGAAGTACTGATTAAGGAGATTAAAAATAGGTATTTTAAGGTCCTTGTAACTGATGTGTAAGGAAATGTATAAATATATTCTCCATCATCCGAAGTTTAAGTATTTACTATCATTGAAATCTCCGTTGGAAGAATATGATCAATGGAGAAGGTAAACGTTTTCTTAGCGCATCTACAAGCACCTAATTAATTAAAGGTTTTTAAGTGAATTTATTCCGAAAAATAATATCAGAAACATTACGCTGTTGATTCTCCATCCTTCAGAAGAGCTGCTTCGGTAGGAATTCACCGGATGTTATTCAAAGGCAGGCGGATTTTCTGAAGGTACCCGTCTGTGCAGACTAAATCGATCCTATATAAATGCATAGTCTTAATTTTAACGTGGGAATGAAACTGGCCACCTATGCTATAAATTGCCTTCACGGCAAATGTGAATTACATTTCTAATAATTAAAGTAGTAAAACAATGGCCGTAAAGTGTTAAGCTATCTAGTATTTATCCACAATGGAAGGTGGTTATTGCTGGGTTAATTTGTAAAGTAGCATATGGAAGTTATTACAGTTGCCTAATTTGGCTGTGACAAATGATCAATGGATATCAACCTTGTTCTTAATACCACTAGTGAAGATGTAAATCAGGTCTGGATCTCAAACAAAATATTATTAATATGGAAGAGTTTCTTTATTCACGAAAAGTTACGGCAGCATAGAACCTATTTTCGAACATAACCTATGACGAGTACCGCGAACGGGTAATTTGTTTTCTACGAATGTATATGTCCTGAGAGTCGCAAATTACTTTATATTCTTGTTATTAAGGCAACAGTTTCGTTAAAAATCTTTATCTACATTTTAAACGAGTAAACAGTTAGTAATAAAGTGGACGAAATTGCGCTTAAGGACATATTTCATGGGAACAATTGACTACGCTCACCTAAAGTACGGGGCCTTGGTCACCATAAGTGGAAGGCCCTTTAAACTCCTGAAACATACATTACCACCTTAAAGTCACTTCTCACTTAAGGTGGACTCAAGGCTCTAGTGTAGACCTGGCATTGTAAAAAATGGAGAGTACGGGGAGACGTAGGAAGCAAGCGGAAGGATTCCGAGGAAGATACCTCGCCTAGGAGATGACCCGCACCCACACCCCCAGGCGTATATACAAGCGCTGCCGCTGCACCGCTAAAGCAGTGGAGACGGATGGGAGACCCCCGCCTGCCTCGCTCGGACGATACGTCCACCACAAGATCGGCCTGAGGCCGTGCCCGCCGTCCCGCCTAACCACCCAGTGGTTACGCGTCGCGTCGCCCCCGCCGTGAACCATCCTCTCGCCGCAGCCACCGCTCCCGCCGCGAGCCATCCTTCCGCTCCCGTCGCACCGCCGACCGAGGGGACGAACGACCGGCCATCGTCACTCCCGCACCCTTCATCTCCCGTCCTCCCCATCTTTTTCCTACTCTTCATGGCTTTTGCACAATAAACCGACTACTTTTGAAAGGGAATTCTGTAATTCCTCGATACCCTGCCATGCCCTACCATTAAGTCGGACCCTCGATGCCTCTCCCTCTCATACTATCCTAAGGGACCCATCAGCAGTAGCTTCATGCTATCCCGATAAAATGTTATGGAGACGAGGAGAGCTCACGCGACATGCTCATTATTTGTAAATCTTTTGTAATGCTCGCAACGCATTGTTCATAATTAAGAAGGTAACCTAAACTCAGTTACTTCTTCACGACAATCTAAAATTTACTATTTTTTGTTAATGTACTTTGTTATTTATTATGAATGAAGTAATGAACATTATCTTACCTAAGGTAGCGAAAATTGCAGTAAACCGTAGAGTACTACTCACTTTAAAGTAATAAAAACAATTGAACAATAAATATTGTTTGGTAGCGAAGCTTGGTTATGCGAGAATAAGTGTAAGATCAGGCTAAATGCAGTGAGTATATGGTATTTGAGAAGGGCTTGCAGTAAAAGCAGAATGAATAGGGTTAAAAATGAGTGCGTGATGAAAGAATATGGAATTGATGCTTTGGTAATGTACCTATGCAAAAAGAGCGAGCTTCGTTGGTTAGGCGTATGTTGAGAGAATGGATGGAGGTGGAATAAAGAAGCATATTTATGATAGAGGAATGGCTGCAGTGAGAGGAATGGGTCGACCGATAAAATAGTGAGTCAAAGTGATAGAAGAGACTCTAAAGAAGGGTAGTAATAGAAGTCTTAAGAATAGGAGGCAGTGCCGTCCCTAGGGTAGTGCGACAGGTGCCGCTGCACTGGGCTCCGCGCCTATGAGGGCCCCGCATGGGCTTGCCTCTTTCAGACGGCGCGGGCGCGGGGAAACCCGCCTATTCCCCGAAATCACCTACTACTTAGTGCACATGTAAATTTATTGGAACTATTAGCCAGTTTGTCGGTTAATTTCCTTCTTTCCATGAAATATGCTTAAAATATGCTACTATATCAATAAAGGAATGCAAAGATAAGGGGGCCCCAGAATTTCGTTTGCACAGGGCCCCTCAATACCCAGGGACGGCCCTGAAAGTAGGGCGTGAATGATCATAACAGAAGCAAAAGAGGCATTCAAGAATAGGGCAGTATGGAGGAAATAATTAGCAGAGAAAGTTGTACTGGCCTATAACTCCTATATTTTGGGCTTGTGTAAGATTTAAGGCTATCCCGGCGAATGCTTACAATGTAGAGCTCTCGGGTTTCCAACCAGGTGATGCTGATAAGGGGCACCAACGCTTCGAAGGCACAGTCTGCCATCGTCCTCAGGGTGATAGCTCTACGTCCTCTTTTGGGTTTGCCTACACCGAAAAGGAATGGGGTGATGGATATGTATACATATAAATCATGGTTTGTGTTTAAATATTTCCTCGTTATAATAATCGTAATATGAATACGCTACTCCACCGATAGCACCGATCACGTCAACTAGCCGGTAGTCTGATGCACTTACGGAAATCAAACTCTCAGTTACATCGCATTTTTATTAATGCTACGTCAAATGACAGCTAACGGTTACCAGACATCATTAAACCGAGCACTAGGTAGGTTGGCAAGAGGAATACTTGAGGTACGGGTAGAGTACTTAATTAAAAATTGAACTTAGAATCCCTAATTTTCGAAGCTGGTTTATTAACACAAAATATTCAAACTTGTTCATTTTTTAAACTTTTTACGCAAGACGCCAAGATATCCATAATTTTACATCCCATCCAAAGGATGGAGGGCTATACTTGAAATGCTAATTCCTAAACTTTATTGAGTGCCGTACAGCAATCACTTAGATGTAGATATCCTGAGGAAAAATCTTCACCTTAGCCGAGATCTGGACTGGGGCGCTCGGAGTGAGAAGGTTCTATACTCTCGCCATGATGACTCCAATCCGATCTCGACTTTTTCCAGCCCTGACAAGGGCGAACCATCGACATTACTTTGGGAGGATCTACATGTCTCCCACAAGTAATAAAACGGCCCTACCATGCTGAGAACATGCATACATTTCCATCACGCCATTCAATTTCGGGGAACGAGTAGTCAAAAGTGTTGAAGGTTGGCTAATGGTAAAAAATGTTTGTTAAACTGTTAACTGTTGTCATGGCCATTCGCTAGTAATGTTTGTTATTCCAAGTAAACGACAGCCGTATCTATTGTAAAAAATATAACTATATAATAAAGTTGCCATTTAAACTGACATAAAAGATTCTGCTGAATATAAAGTATAATAAAAAAGAGCTTAATTCTCGGTGTTAGGCTAGAAAACTGGCTTCGATTTCAATAGTTTCCTCCACACTGTCTTTTCCTCGAAAAATTCCTTTAATTTTGCCACGTTCATGAATTTCTTCATACATGCTCTCCCAGTCTCAAGTTATTCGACTTTCAGACTTATGCATTACCGGAGAAACATCCATGCCGAGAAACCTCAAAATATTCCTATAATATTGAATTAGTAGTGGACGCAGTCCTGAGGATCCACAGAGGTATTTTTTACACACTTCCACAAACATTTTTCCTAGTTAATTAGTGTGAAAGGCGGAAATTCGCACCCCAATAATCTTGTCAATTTAATCGGAAAGAGGGCCATGAATAGAATTCTTGATTGTATTCATTAAAACGGCCCTCACCTCGAGAAAATGAAACACGCCTGTTGGAAGAATTCTGTGCACGTGCTAATGCAAATAATTTTTATTGATAAAATTGTTCGGGAAATTTCTGCTTGATTTTTATTTTTATCAAAGATAGAATGTGGTCATAAAGCAACACCAGTTGCAATTTGCAGACTCTGATTAAAGATTTTTTCAAGTAAAATAAAGAACACCGTGCTAAATTAATAATTGGCATTTATCCTCTGATAATACTTAATTCTTCTCTTTTAGAATACTTGTTTTTTACTCTGGTAAGTTAATATGAGATGATATGATCCTGCTAATCCCTTTTTTATTGCATTTAGTAAATATTCGATGGCAGTGTAGTGCCAGCGAATAAAGCTATTTTGTTTTGTATAATAATGTTTTAACCAGTTCAGTTTCCATCATCAAACTACATCGACAATCCACATTGCAAGCTGTTCCATTGGCATTTGGCAGTGGGTGTTACAAAACTAGCCGTGAAAAAGGAAGTGAATTAGATAAAGAAATTGGGAAAAAGAGTATAAAAAAATGAGATGTGTTTTGGTAGATTGGTATCCCATTTCTTTTCATTTCTTGTCGTGAATTGTGCGTGGACAGAAAGATTGCTTACAATTCTCTGTCTGGTATCATAGATGTCTTGTATTGTCATTCGGTCAGATATACTTGTGTGGTGGTAGAACAAAGTCCTCCGTATCAACTTGAAAATCGTTTTATTTGAAATTTTCGATCGCTTCTTCTTCTTCTATATTAGGCCAGTGGCCTGTTATTCTGCGCAAATGCCTTGGTTGCCATTACATCGTCTTTTGGGTCTTCCTACACTTCATCTATTAATTGCTAAGTTTTTTGCAGCAATATTTACATTTCTATCGTTATCCATCTTACATGGTCGCTCTGTTCATTTGTTTCATTTGCTCACCCCATCATCAATATTTTCTGTCTGACGTGCTCTTATTATATCGTCGTTTCTTTTATGGTCTAATTACGTATTTCCTGAAGTTCCGTGGATTATTTTCAACTCTCTTGTCTCCATTAACAGCTGTTTTTTTTTAGTCTCCAGTCATTTCAGCGGTCTAATGGTGGATTTACAAATTCTGGTTCATGTTTCTCCTCTATTTTATTTATTTATTGTATTTTTATTCACCCAAAATGAGAAGCATAATAGCAGGGAAAACTCAGACAATTACATTTACAAATAACACCCATCAAATTTGGCTTAAACTACACATGTATTATCTTAAATTACTTGAAACGTGATCTTTTGATAAGTTTTCCATTACATCCTTACGATAGTGCTCCTTAGCCTTGATCAAATTTAGTTCTCTACAAAAGTTGTTATTAGTAATACAAATTCTATTTAGAGGAGCATTTTAACAATAGCTGCTCTTAACATTTCTTATACGGAAATAACTCTTTTGCTTCCCCTAATTAGTTGTGACTGTAAGTATCATTTATTTAACAATTTCTCACTCTCAACTTTATCGATGATATCACGTAAAAATAAAAAATCATTCAACGCTCTGCTGTCATCCAGTGTTTGGAGTTGAACATTTTCTAATAATTCTTTATCATACATATAATTTTCGAATATATGATACACAAGATACCAAACTTAATGCAATTGCCTCAAAAAACTCTTGTGGACTCATCATTTCAGAAAAAATTCTTTAGATGGAGGTTCCACATCACAGATCAATATTTCAATTTGCTTTTTACATCAGAAAAATACAACATTTTAAGAAACATTTCATCGGTAAAATACTTTGAAATGCAATCCAAAAAAACTAAGTAGCTTACATGTTTTCCAGATAGGTCAGTTCAAGCAGCCGGCTACCTTTTTTGCTTATTTGACTTTTGGTCGAATTTTAGTTTCGATATTCCCATGACTGGACACATCAATCCTAAATATTTAAACGTCATGACTTGTTCAATAATATTGCCGTGAACTTCCAGTTTGCATCTGACATGAGTGGGATGATGAGCATGTAGTTTTTTCGGCCGGTATTATCACGTGATCTATTTTGTCGGTGGTAGAGAGCAGATGCAGTTGGCATTTGAAGGCCATCTTCAATTTCGACAAATAATGCGGATTCATGAATCGTTTCAGTGCCTGAATTTAAATACTTATATACGTGGATTTTCAACATCCTCAGAAAAAGGGATGATATTGAACAAAATTTACTGTCCTGGAGCAGCAGCTCCGTTAGAACAAAATACAGTAAAGGAGTAAATGAACTCTCTTGAGGATTACAATGTTGAAATTACATACAGCTATGAATAATAATACAAACAAATATATGGAAGAAACGAACAAAAATAGAAAAATGAATTTTCAATCAAACAAAATAATCATGACACTCATAACAATAAATAACAATTTACTCTCAAAATTATGAACCAAAGAAATAGAAGCATTCACATTTTATTTCATGGCATTATGTTCCTCCATCAATAAATTATAAAAAATTGGATTTGAAGAGATGAGGGGTGGAGGAATTTTTTAGTTTTACAGGTAAGAAAGTCCACTAGGAAGAAGCCGATACAAAAAATGAATTATGGTATGAAGTCGATCTATGCCCAGGATAATATAAATAATTGGGATCATCTCTGGTACATACATGAAGATTATTTGGTTTCGTTACAAACATATCTGTGAAGTGCCAAAGTGATTATGATAGTCATCTATATCGAGGAAATACCGAGCAAGCCACCTTCAGGGTGCATGGCAGGGGGTGATTCCACACCAGGCATGCAGTGCTCAATGCTCATCCCAGTTCAAATCAGAACCTCGAACGCTCCCCCGGCCGATAGGCGAGGACCAGAAAGCAGTCAAGAGAAAAATGTAAAGCCGAAACAGAAACCAAGGGAGTGCTACGTAAACTAACACGCCTCGTACAAGGGTTTAACATAATACTACTGATTAGTATTTCAAATACTTTTGTTTCTTGAATACTACGAGATATTAATCCTTGCGGAAAATACAATCATGCAAGACATTTCAAGTGATATGAGCCATAATAATAGTGGTATGTTAATTAACAGTACAATACAAAATCAAGTCTACGTAGCAGCATCCAGTCTCGTCTCCAAACCACGACAGTCATGCTGAGATGCAAAAATTATAATAAAATTACGGACAGTAAAATTATTTAGCATTCCGAGCTGGCATTAAAAACTGAAAATATCAATAAAAAAGCTTAAGAAATAAACAAAGCTACCTAAGAGGAAGGGTAAATATACATTTATCCAAGGAGGTTAAAATGAAATGGAGGATGCATGACCGTGAACGCTTATGGGCGAAAGTGAAGCAAGAATAGGGGAGCTTGGAAAGGATTTTGTGCCGAGTAGGTGTGGCCAAACCAGTCACAAAACATCGCCTTGCCTGTGATTTTTAACATAGATTTGAGGAATATAGACGCGACCGCATTAAACGTAAGCCAGTGAGTGGGGTATCAACTGCGCCGACTGTAATGGCGGAATTGGCTTCAAGAATGAAACAGAATGTCGCCTCCATTTTGTTACTAAGCTCCTTGCCTTTATCCCTTTCGAATATGACCCTCCACCACATGAGCGACCCTTTATATTTCAAAAATCTTTGACTCTGACTTTATACCTGTATTGCGATGGGATTTCAAAGAGCCCCTTCGAGAGATTACGATCGGGTTACGCGAGTATGACCTTTGGCTCAAAAGCGGCTGCCCGAACGAACGCGTTACGTTTCGCATGGGGGAGGAAATTATGTACAATACTTTCCTTCCGGCACTCAGCCAGGGGAAGCGGTAAGCGCTCCACGCTCCCTGTGCGTTCAATATTTCCAATCGGGGAGAAATTCAATTTACGGCGACTGTAAACGTAAACAGCCCAGAAACCTTGAGTAAAAGTAATTTGTTACGGTTGGAATCGAATGGAAGAGCTGTCCTTCCTATCACTGCCGTGTCTGTGTGTACGAATGCCTTCGTGTGTAGGTAAGTGTCGTTCTCGCAAGAATTCCCACCGTCCTTGTTTGCTCAACCTCGCATCAATGAAGTAACGAAAGTCTTATCCAATCGTAGGCAGTATTTATTTTCTATTAGTTGGGTTTTTCTGTGTACCCACAGTTGCCCAAGGGATCTTAGCGCCGTGGACTCTACGGAGGGAATATCTATTACGTGTATGCCCACTGTACGATTCGAACCCACGATTTTGTAGCTGAACGCAAACCGCGTTGTGCATTGTTTATTATGTTTTATGTTCATTTATTATTTCCTTTACCGTACACTTGGTGTGAAATTAGCTCTCAGCAGACTCCTCTTCTGATAAAATGTCTTCTTTGCTTTGGCTATTCTGCGTTCAACGTTTTCCTTGCTTCTTCCATCCCTGGTGATCCTGCTTCCAAGTTGGCAATGTTTTCACTTTCGCAAGTTTTGGATGTCCAAGTTTGACGGTGATTCTGTTTTCCATGTGTCTGTTTGACGGTGATTCTGTCTGTAAAAGTGCTAAAATATTATTATTGCCAAGGGGGGCTATTTTCCAGAAATTCTATGAACTTTTTGTCCAATCAGTTTTGCTGGAAAGTCGAAAAGATGGTAGAAGTAAATCATACTTCGGTTAAGAGAATTTCTTTATCGACTGTTTATACTCTCTATTCCAAAAGTTTTCCGCTCCCACCAACTCGTATATTTTTTTCCTTTCATATGGCTTCAAGGTAACTAAAATCAAGTAATCAGCCAAGAAAGATCAGCGTTCACTAAAGTCAGCTGATACGGATTCGTTTACGTTGGATATTGCATAGGTTGACTAGACGATGGTACCCGTTGTATTTCAAAGGGTAGAAGAAAATAAAATTGTTGCTCAGGATTAGCATGTACTCCCAATGTGACATGCAAAATGCATAGTACAATGTAGCAGTTATTAACCATATATGGAGAATTGGGGGAAAATCCCAAATGAAACCTCGCAGTAATTCTATGACATTGATCACTTTACCTGACCCTTAAGTTCCTCGGGCATTATTTCCCATTTAAAGCCTAAGCTGTGTCCACGTAGAAAATATTTTCACTGTTGAAATAGGGCAAAAATTGACAATTTTGGAGCCAAGAACTCAAATTCAAGGCAGAAACTAAGAAAATACCAAATTTGAGTGCAAAAATTAAAATTTATTCCTTCAGTCGTCCGATGCTAAATATTCCAAGCACATACCACGAGTGCAAGTAATTTAAAACGTAAATAATAAACCTCTGCACTGAATCTAATGCTTTTCTTATGGAAGTAAAAAATTGTTTAAAAAGGGTTCACATAGGATCCCCTGGGGCAATATGGGCCTTTCTTAACCCTTAGGCTGCGGGAAACGTATGTACATGTACGACTGTACCGGGAACTGCGGAGAGAACGTTCTTGTACGTTTGACCCTTTCTGTCTACCTGCTCCCTCAGTCCTTTCATATTTTTATGACCCAAGCTCATTCTTTCCAGCAGTGGACATTTGGGAATCCACCCTTTTTACCCAAACCACTCCCTCCCCACGCTCTTTAGGAATCGCATACCACCGAAATGGTGTGCGACCCTTTCTTCCGATTGTTCGCTCAAGAGGCTACGGTTGTCTCAAAAGTTAGTTGTCTTATGCTCGCGCCCGGCTCAATCAACGGATTTTTTTGGTGTTTGGTATCAAATTAAACAGAAAGTTGCTAGAAAATATATTGTCATATTTGTTTTCAACAATTACGCCTATAAACAAATTTTCAAAATTAGTTCCAAGTTCCACTAATCCCTCGACAAGTTCCGGTGCCCACCCCCTGGGATCCCGAGAAAAGGATCGGGAGGGGATTACATGGGTCATATAACTGCCTGGCCTCGGCCCGCGGGAAGGATGGACAGGCTCCGTCCAAATAGACATTTGCCGCACAGGGTGGACGAAATGCGCTCTAGCTGCCGCAGCTTAAGGGTTAATGCCTAATAATTATTCTATGTCCTAAGGAACAAGTGTGCCAATTTTTTTTGAGTCCGTCGAGGGGTTCGGAAGACCATAGCGTTCAAACAAACAGAATTTCCATTTGTTAGAATAGATTAGAATAAACCTTTATGTACTCTTGGACAGGTCCCCTATAGCAAAAATACGATACAATGAAATAGCAGCGAGCTAAATAACAAATTAACTAATGATTTTGTTCAAATTACAGGATAAATTGAGCTTAATAACATAGAAAAAGAAAGACGAAAACAACTACCCTCAGTGAAAAACATTAACTGTACATGTGATACAATTGAATTCAAAGATATAGATATGATACAAGAAATTAGAAAGGTAAAAATCCTTAGCGTATGAGATTTGAAAAAAAAAATTTTAAGCAGTTAAAACAAAAAACATTTTTATAGACACAGATTGTGATAGTGTGGGACTCGCAGAATACGTAGGCACCGGTAAACGTCATTAAATCTGCTTTGTTGAAACGTTATAGCTCGCACCTAATAATTCTTCACAACCTCCCGAGGGTAAAAAGCATAGAATCCTTATTTTGTGCTTGTTCTACCTCACCTCATAGTCAATGCGCAGTTACCTCTACTACCGCAACCAACTTCAGGTTCCCAGTTACATATTGAATACCTGTTTTGAAAAATGTTATTCATTGAATCATTTAGGTAGGCTTTAGGGAGCAGAGAAGCCAGAAGCCTTTTGTGTAAAACCTTGCAATGGATAAAATGAGGCTTTAAAGGAAATGTTGGAATTTTAACAAGGAAGATATTTAAAAAAAAACTTTTAGGCCAAATCAGAAACAATGGAGTGCAGAGGAGAAGAAGATACCGTCACGAATTGCGTCGTGTTAAGTAGAGACCCGCTAGACTGACTGCGCGAATGCGTGAACGAAATACAGGAAAATAGCCCCGAATCTATCATATCATGCCCGTGGTCTCGCAATTTCTGTACATCAATCTGCACAACCATGTGCCTCGTGTAAAACAGCCTTGCCCCCTATAGATGTGGCCCCTTTTCTGCAGATTTTACCCGAGACATTAAGGTGGTTGGAGCGATTTTTGTGTATGTACAGATTTACTGTAACTTTGCATACGTGTTATAATTAGTGATATCTATAGAGAAAAGTGAGAGAAAAATTGCATCCCACCGATTCGCTTTCTTTGTATTTCAATTCCATTTTAACACGTAGCCTAATGGGGCATGACATATAGTTCGTAATAATTTGATAACACAGGTACAGACGCGAAGGGAGGATGTGCGTAGACTTGAGGCGTTTGAGATGTAGGATGAATAGTTCTCGGGTTTCCAGCCGGGTAATGGCGTTAAACTGCACGGACGTTTCAATGGCGTAGTCTGCCATCGTCTTCAGGGTCTGTGTTTGAGATGTAGGTTTGGAGAAGGATGGAGAGGGTGAGCTGGGTGGCGAGGAAGACGGACGAGGAGGAATTTGATATGGTTGGAGAGGAGAGGAAGCTGGTGTTGGAGGTTCGAAGAAGGTAGAAGAGATGGATGAGGATTTGGGAGGGGAGGGCATGTTGAAGAGGGTGATAGAGGGGAGAACAATGGGGAGGCGTGGAAGAAGAAGGACGAGGATAGGAAATCTGGACGAAATAAGAAGAGGTAGAAGGTATGATGAATTTAAGAGGGATCTAATGGCGGTACGTCCTTAGGAGGGAAAACGAGACAATGTTTCAGAAATTGGGATGCAGGATGGTGATGCAGGACTTTTCCAAGAACCTACCAATCAGCTGGTAGAATACGCAAATAAATATAGTTTCTGTTACCACCTGCAATGTGAGTTCCAAAGCATAAATAGATAGATGCACTAAAATGAAATGTGGTCCATGATTTTTATTCGAATTACTTATAAAATCATAAAAATGTGTACTCTGTGGGCCACGATTACCGCTCCAGTCACCTTAAGAACCCTAGCTGTGGTCTAATCATTTATAACTCATCAGCACGTTTGTCTTTGATTTGGTGGATAATTGAAAAGTTAAGTGTTCATGCATGTATCAAATGACCTCAAAACTGTCCTGAATCATATTTAGAGGGTCGGTTGCGGTTTTAACTAGGCTACACAAAAATGAAAATGACTTGTAGAAACAAACCACAAATACTTGTTTGACGAAGCTCTCCACTCCATTCTTATTTCAGCTGAGCGCTTAATTTATTTATAATTCCTCATTTTCATGTCCCTCATAAATAGCTTCATGTATTCCATCCTTGGTCATTTTCGATACTATTTCCCATGTTTGTCATTCCATTACTTTTTTCATAATTAATGTCTCATCCTCGTCTTTCCAGTTCTTCTTCCTGTAAGTATTAAGCATATAGCCTGTTACGACCTTCAGCGTCTTTCCACCTCTTGCGTGGTCGTCCCAGGGATGTTCTGCATCTCACTCTTGATATCCTTCATCCTTTCTTTCTACATCTTCTCTTCATCTATTTTTCGTATCGTTTCATTCATGTCTTGTTCACCGTGTCATTGCCTTATTTCCGCATTTATTTTTCTGTCCATATGCGTATAGCCAGCAGCCCCTTTTAAAAATTTCCCTTCAGATGTTTGTAAGCTTTGATCCTTTGCCTTTTCGTCTGTCCAGTTTTCGCTGCTTTATATTCCATAAGGAATTCTTATCTTTTTATGTGTGTTAACTTTTATTAAGGTCTCTTCTCTTATCTTATGTTCTAAAGTTCGCCATAGTGTACCCTTAATTTACTTGAAACTGGCAATTTTCTTGTGTACGTCTATTTCTCTGGGACAAAGAAAGGGAAGCTGGATATAAAATTTGGAGGGCACGAACTGAAGCAAATTGAGCATTTTTAGAGTTCAGCAATAGGAGGGAGCTGATGACTGGGACCTTGGGTGAGGATGCTAAGAAGAGGCTGGTGAAGATTTTAATATGGAGTGTAGCCTGGAATGGTGCTGAAAGTTAGACTCTAAGAAAAGAGGACGAGAATAGACTGCACACGTGTAAGATGTGGATGTGGAGGATAATGGAGAAAGTGCAGTGAACGGAAGGGAAGACAAGCGAGGAAGTGCTTAGTATGGCTGGTGTGGAAAGGAAACTTCTGGAGGAGATTAGCAGGAGGAAGAGTAGGTGGTTGGTGGGGGTGATGAGGGGCCTAGGGTTGCTGAAGGCCGTGATAGAGGGGAAGGTGTTTGGTATGCGGGGACGGGGAAGAACACGGAATAGGTTTTATGAATGGAATGCATGGACATCGGACGTACGCTGAGATGAAGAAAGAATTTGTGTAGATAGATGTCAGCGCCTGTAAACATCAAGAGGATGTTTACTGTCTCCCATTTAAACTTAATTTAACCGGTAGGTAACTCTAATGAAAATAATAATAACCTATGGTGATGTTCGTGATGCATTTGATTTATACTTGATCTCCGTAGAGATGAGCACATTTCTCCTTATTATAGGGAGTTGGGATGGCTTAAAACAGAATCCCGAAGAAAATATTCTCTGGAGACTTTTCTGTTCAGCCTTTTTCAAGCAAATAAGCCAAAATGCCTCACAGATATGTTTGTAACGAAACCAATTAATCTTGATGTGTGTACCAGAGGTGATCCCAATTATTTATATTATCCTGGGCATAGATCGACTTCATACCATAGTTTATTTTTGGTATCGGCTACTTCCTTGTGGAATTCTCTACCTGTAAAACTAAAAAATTTCCTCCACCCCTCATATGCTTAAATCCAATTTTTTGTAATTTATTGATGGAGGAACACAATGCCATGAAATAACATGTGAATGCTTCTATTTATTTGGTTCATAATTTAAGAGTAAATTGTTATTTATTGCTATGAGTACCATAATAATGATTGCTTTGTTTGATTTAAAATTCGTTTTTCTATTTCTTGTTTGTTTCTTCCATATGTTTGTTTGTAATATTATTCATAGCTGTATGTAAATTCAATATTGTAATCCTCATGAGAGTTCATTTTCTCATTCACTGTATTTTGTTCTAACGGAGCTGCTGCTCCAGGACAATAAATTTTGTTCGATATCAAAATGACCTTGACATGTTCCATGACGAATTACATTCCGTAATATTGACCCATCATTGTGCTCAATAAACATTCCAGTTTAACCCAATGATATCCACTATATCTGAAGGTCCGACAGAAAAGATAAAATAAGATAGATGATACATTGCCGAACAGATAGGTACAAAGTTTCATTCTTTCCAATCACAACAATTGACCACAATAAAAATTGAGATCGACTCAAAACACTTCCGAAGCACACAACACCTTTTCACCTCCCTATAACATTCTCCTTTACACCTTTACTTGGCTGGTTTCCTTACTCCGCCTGCCACACGCCCGTGTGGCGGCTCGCAGGGTAGTATGTAGCGGTAGATGTATGCAAATGTTGCGAGAGCTAACAGCTGGCGTTCATCGATCCAAGCGTCGGTCACTTCATGGTCTCGGAGAGGCACTTTCTCTCTCCAACTATTCAAAATTTCAGCACGTTGTCAGTTTCGGGTGTTAGGTTTATACATTTTCCTTTGAGCAAGAAAGAAAACGATATCTATCTAAAACGATCTTAACTCCAGGATAGTTCTGTGAAACATTTTCTTATTGAGTCAAACGCGTACGGCGAGATGTGGTGGAACAGCATTTTCGGAAACAAATTAGGAATTTTTTTTCGAAAATGCAACGCAAATCATCATGTGATCGAAAATCCACTGTCCACTTTATTTTACAATTAAAACACAAATTTCGGCGTATTGCGTCGCCATCATCAGGTACAATATGGGAGGGGATAATATTTACAGGGTGATTACAAAAGAATGCGTCGGTTTCAAAAATCTGTTTTTTTTCAAATGGTACGAGCTACAGAGCTGCGCGACCTCTTAAAATGACCGGTAGATTCTCTAGTTTTGTTGGAATAAAACATCATAAATGTTCAATATGTCCTCCTTGAGTAACCCGAACAATGTCAAGTCGATATTCAAATTCCTCCCACACTCTGTGAAGCATTTCAGCAGTTATCTACTGTCTTCACAGCCAAAGTTATGCGTGCTTTCAATTCCTCGCTGTAAGTAGGCAATAGGTACCAGCGTAAGATTTTCGATCTGTGCGGTGGATCAATGTCATATTCACGCCGGAAAGCACGTTGCACCATTGTAACAGACTCACTTTTCGCGTACTGCAACACACAAAACGACTTTTGTTGAGCTGTTGCCATCGTGAAGCTTGCGAAAACAATAACTGAGTGATAAAAGCTCTTTTTTGGTAACTAGCACTTCCTAGTGGTAACCGAAAGAACTAGAGGTCATTTTAAGAGGTCGCGCAGCTCTGTAGCACGTACCGTTTGAACAGTAGGTACAGATCTTTGAAACCGACGCATTCTTTTGTAATCACCCTGTATATTGTACGTGATAATGGCGATGCAAAGCGCCGAAACACGTTTTCTTATTGTAGAATAAAGCGGACAGTACTATATATGATGATTTGCGTTCATTTTCTAAATAAGCTTGAGAAGAAGTGACATATGATCCGCGGTAACATTCTCGACGAATTTGAGAAAATTGAAAGTAGGTATGAAAAGTATTTGCGGCAAAATAGGACGGATAGGATTAGGAATTTATGGGCCATGAGGGAATGTGGAGTGGACTCTCCAATAATGGAATATGTGCGTGAAAGGAAAATGCTTCGTTGATTTGGACATGTAGGGGGAATGGATGAGAATTGAATAACGAAGCAGGTGTATGAGAGTGAAGTGAAAGGTGTGAGAGCAAGGATTACACCGAGAAAGTCATGGATCATGAAGATGGATGTGGTAGGAATATTAGGAGTCTTAAGAACAACAGAGCGTGTATTTACCAATGCATGGATGTGGCAGAAGCGAAGCAGGTTTGCAAGGGTATGGCTGTATGGAGGAAATGATTAAAATTGAAGCCAGTTTTCAATGTCTCACAGCAATAATTATGTCATTTGACTACGCCAAAATCGAAAGGGAATGTCATGATAGGTGTGAATGTATGAAAATATTCCAGTCCGTAAAATAATGGGCATGGTTGTCGAGGATTGCAATAACATTTTCTTTTGCTAGAGAAGTCGGGATGGTGAACGAGGCGCAACTTGAAAGAAAAAGTAAGAAAACATTTGTGAAGGTAACGAGCGTGGCGATGTTCGGAAGCGAAGTGAGTTCTTTGTTTAAAGGTTGTGGGTATAAGTACGGGGGGTTTTGAAAGGAGACTATGGTTAACTATGAAGAGCCTTGCAGGCAATAAGTGCATTCTCAACACATACAGTAATGTATTAGCAAATTACAACAATACTCATAGTTTCTACGAAATCGGTAGCGTATCTATAGTGTAGTGCGTTTCGGTGAAATTTAACCTCCCAACAGTCATTTTCAGGCTTTTGCTGATGCATGAACAATCAGTTTCATTGACTCTAACAGGATATTGTGTAGTGCATGCTGGTGAAAACTCACCCATTGCCACTCACACTTTTGAGGCGGATTGCAGGGTATTATGTAGATGTATAAGTGAGGCAGACGTGAAAGCAAAAGGTATGATGAAAAAAAGAGGAAATTTTGGTGGGAATACGAAAAAATGTAAGAAAAGAGATCGAAGGCCTTGGTTTAAGAGAAGTCGCGCAATACAGATTACTAGGCACGGTAAACCGTTAGGTGGTTTGAGCGAGATTTTTCCCCATTCATAATAGAGACCATATTCGAATTTTATGTTTTTTCAATTTCAGCAGCTATGAGAAGCATGAAATAAATATTTTAGTATTAATGGCGCCAAAATATAATTTTATGTGACTGGAGTTCTCAGTAATTGACTAACATACATAAGTCTTTAGCTAGTCTCATTTTTTTCGCCCTGCGGTGAAAACGGCTTCACAACCGAAGATTTTTTTTCAATTCTGTAAATAATACTGCGGTGAGTAGTTGATTTATTAAAAAAAATAGTTTAGAATTAATACAAACTACGCACTGTTAAATTTCAGACAAGATCTATTAGTTAGAAATTCCTCATTTTTTTAAATAAAATCTCTCCGGAGTGCATACCCGTACCATTTCCCATTGAAAATGGCTGGTACGTTTGGCAAATAAATCGAAAAGTATAGTGGTAATTGACTGATGTTTTGGAATATTTGGATAGGTGAGATATTTTTCTTTGTGATGAGGCCATATTCGTTGAATTTCATTTCAAATTATATCTCACTCAAACTACCTTAAAGGGAAGTGGATGGTTTTCGAAAATTAAAATGTAAATTCGCCAAAATTACGAATTGATGTTGAAAAGGAGCTATGGAGGTTGATGGAGGGGAGGTTGCTCGGGAGGACTGCAGGGCCCTGGCGGAGAAACAACCCACCGAAATACGCGTTATGACTTCCTCCTCGGCTATCACGATAACAAAAATTCTATATAATCTCGAGAAATGGCCTAATTGAAAGGTGAAGGATTATTCCATGACGCTTACTTTAGATGATTATCGTATCACTCCCCATTATCGATAACCGCTCCGTTGAAAATGGTCCACTTTAAGTGAAGTTCGCGATTTTTCCTTTCCGAAATGATGAGTATCAATTTCACAAACAAACTCTTGTCGCGTGACTCCCATCTTTTAAGGTGGTTTGAGCGAGATAGTTCCCTAGTCATAATGGAGACCAAATTAAAATTTTATTTCAGCGTCTGTAAGAAGGATGAAATAAATATTGTAGTATTAATGGCGTAAAGATATAGTTGTATATGACCAAAATTCTCAGTAATTAAATAAATAAAGCTACATAAGTCTCTAACTTGACTCATTTTTTCCCGCCGTACGGCTGAAAACCCTTCAAAACAGCAGGTTTTTTTACGATTCTGCAAAAATTACTTGAGTGTGTAATAGATTAATTTTTATAAATAGTTGAAAAAAATGTAAATTATACACCGTTAGTTTTTTGACGAAATCTAGGTGCTACAAGTTCCTTATTTTTTTAAATATTCTCCCTCTGGAGCGCGCAGCCATAATCTCTCCCATGTAAAACAGCTTATATTTTTTGGCAAATTGCTCGAAAAGTAGTTCGGCAAGGGGTTAATATTTTGATGTAATTGGAAAGGTGAGAGTTTTTTCTTTAAAATGAGACCAAATTCATCAAATTCTAGGTGAAATGATTTTTCGCTCAAACTACCTTAAGCGACAAACGGTGGATACAGGTTTCCTTATTTACTACAGTCCGTTCCATATTTTGCTGACAGTACGGCCTCTTATGACGATTCGTTTCCTGTGTAAATCTCCACAAGGCCGGAGGCGCGATGTTGCCAATAGCAGCGGGAAAATCAACAGAGCTATGCAGTACCTATATTAACTGCTCATCCACAAGTTGCAATTAGCAAATATTATTCCCTAAAATATATTCATTATATAAAATATATAAAAATATTCCCTAATATATTACTTGCGGTGGTTGGAACGTTTTTCTTTACAGATTTGCGCAAAACTTTGCTTACGCGTTCTCATTTGTGATATCAATAGATAAAATTGAAAAACAAATTGCATCATACGATTTGTTTTTTTTTTGGCATTTCATTGCTATTTTAACATGTAGCTTTATGGCACATGACATATTTTCTTCTAAACGCTAAATAATACATTAGTGTTGCTAGTAAGTGTCAAGGTGTCACACGGAGTTCAAAATTCGAAATAAACATATTTCAAAGTAATTTTGTCTAAATTTGAATACTGCGCCGAAAACTCTTGTTATAGCATGCTTTGAAGAAGGAATAAAATGTTAAATATAATTCTAGTATCATAACCATTACTGCCTGTATGGTGGGTTCCAACCGCTCCAACCCACAAACAGATGCACTAAAATGTAATGTGGTCCAAGATTTTTCTTTTTAAACTTACTTGAAAATTATTAAAATGTGCACTCAATGAACTACGATTACCGCTCCAGCCACCTTAAATTAAGTTTGCGGTGTTGCCTAAGCGTTGGAAATGCTTGTGCAGCCTAGAGGTGAGAACATGTAGCTTGGCAACTGCGTTACCCGTAAGGCCCATACAGTCAACTCTATGTGGAACGCTCTTTACAATGCAATCGTGGCGATGAAAACCCCAGTGGTATGAAAACATGCCTTTGTGGGCGTAGTATCCACACCCCCCCCCCCCTTTCAAGGGAGGACCGAAGAAAGGCTGAGAAAAGCAATTATCGTTTTGGACAGAGTGTAAAAGGCTAAAATTTTCACGAATTGAGGGTGGAAATTCTCTTGAGGAGATGAGTTTTGGTTGCTCAGCAGTTCTTATAAGAGTTTTCGACATTCAATTTCGTGAGGGTTTTAATAGATCGCCCGATGACCTTATTTAAAGGTAGAATTTGATTGATCATACTAAAGGTCTGGATCACTAAAAAAAAGGTACCGCCTTCGGATTTGATGAGAATATGAAATGTACTTTTTAGTCCCTCGGTCTTTCTTCGCAATTGGAATATTTAGCAAATGAATCTTCGAGTTTTTTTTGTTTTGTTGGAACAGAGGGACTAAGGAAAATTTTTAAGGATGATCGGATGGAGTGTGTACGTTTCGTGGAAGCCGTTGGGAAAAGAACCGGTAGCAAATTAAATGAGTTGGCTCCAGCGTTTCCCTAACGTACATACTTCAGAACTTCGGTCTCTCCGTGCATTCATTTTGATTCGTCTGTTTAATATCCTGGCTTTGACGGCAATATGACGATAATATAGGTGGAATGACATGTTTCATCTCAGGGAATCAGTTGAAAAATAATCCGGAGTTGTCACCAGTGGTCCCTGACATGCCTCGGAACTCAGTAAGTGAAAGGAGGGAATATATTTTCAGTAATTCAGTCGTTTTATTGTTGCTTTGGCCTCTTTGATATTCCGCTACAAGGACCGTGAACTTGACGGTTAAATGGGTGGAATGACTCTCGAAAAGAGCGCGTATGTTTTGAAGGACCGCCGTGAGTAATCGCTTCGCATAATGTTTGCACCACGAGGAAAAGATGCGCGTATGGGAGGATGAGTCTAGCCTTGCACTTGCCCGGCTAACTTTTTCCCACCGCCATCCGTGTTTTCCTCTGCCGCGGATGACCGCTCAGTGCATTCACTCCATTATTTTTCTTCCTCTATCCCCTGCGGGTCTCTTTGAGGCGGGTTTTTTCTGGTTCAAGAAGGAAGAGCGGGTCGCCTTGCCCGGGTTCACACTCCTTCCCCGTTCACTCGTGGGCAAGGTGATGGTTTTTCGGGTATGAGGTTTTACGTAAAATGTACGCATTGAGAGCATGGGGGCCGAACGCAGGCGGACGACTGGGGAATCCAAGGGATGATGAATCCGAAAGGGAGTAGGGTTGGGGGAGGGGGAGAGAGGGAGTGAGGCGAGATACGAGGAAAAAGCGAGAGAAAGAGAGAAGTTTATAGAAGCGCCGGCCAATCAGAGCGCGGGAAAGCGTCAAGTTTTCCTTGTTCCCCTACCGCGCCCATTCCACCAACTCTGCTTCCCCTACATCGCCCGACCTCCCTTCCCCACGGAACATCCACGCGCCAAGGTCGCCGACTCAAAACATCGAACACAGGCGTTCCTCACGGAGGGGGGACTGGGACGTGAGGGGAAGTAAGTTGGAAGGGGGGCAGGGAAGGGGTACACCCCTGGGGAATAGGGTGTGGGGGTGTAGGAGAAATAATACGCAGGGAGGAGAGGAGGAGGGAGAAAAAAAACACTTGCACACGCACACAAACGGCGCGGTAGCTCCGAGTGTGGGCACTGAGCTACCTAACCGCCTCCCAGGCTGGATAACGGGCCGGGGGTGAGTGGTGTGAGGACCCAGTGTAATTCGTACGCAGCGGTGGGACGAGTAGACATCCCCCCCGCCCTCCCATCGGGAGGGGGAGTTGCGTAAATACGTTGACGTCAGGGCGGTTGCCATGGCTCGCCGCCGTAGTCCGCCTCTCATTGGCCCGCGCCTCCTATGGGGAAGTCCCGGCACACTCTCTCTTGCCGGGCACGCTGGTGCTGGGGCGTTCAACACGTTTGCAACGTCCCTTTGGCCTAGGGAGAGAAGAGACCTCTGTCAAACTATCCGCGAAGCTCAGGAAGGAACCCCCATACCCCCTTAACATCTGGGAACGCTGGAATCCCCCACGCACTCCTTGCTTTATTTGGTGGGGGTAAGGGGGGGACCTTCCGCGGCATGCAAGTTGGGTGGTGGTGGTTCTCGGCTCACACACACGCACAAGGCTTGCAATCAGTGGAACACGCACTCCCCCTCCCATCCCTACTCTCGCCAAGGCATATCCAAGCCCTACTCTTCCGAATTCGAGGAAAATGAGTCAAGAGTGCTTGCCTTTTGGGTGGGGCGGCGGGACGGGGAAAGGGAAGAGTGATAGGGGTGGAGCGAGGGGGAGGAGGGAGACTAGTGGAGTGAGGAACTGCGGAGGGGTATCGTAAGACACCGAGAGGAGGTCCGCGATGGAGTTCAGTATCCCACTGGACGTTGAGAAGTGAGGAGTTTGCTAAGCGGGAGACGCATGTATGCTTTTGTCAAGTGCGCGGAATCTAATCTTTTTCGTGTCGCGGAGAAATTTTGCGGTGGATTTCGTTTGGGAGGACTCCCTACCCATTAACCAGCCGAAGAAACCTGTGAACCGTCTCTTGTTGTTGTTGTTGGATTCCAATTTGAACGAGCCGTTTTGGCGCGTGTGATAACGTAATAAGTGTGTATTGCACCCCGCGAGATATTCGCGAGGATCGCAGCAGAACTCGTGCGGACGACTTCGAGTGAGAAGTATCATTTTTGCGTGAAAAGTGAGTGCTAGCGGAGTGAAGAATAGTTTTGTGGGGGACGCACAACGAGAGTTAAACTTTTCTGTCAGAAGTGGTACAATTGTATGGAGAGAGTGGGAAAGAGATACTTGGATAATTGGCTGAACAGCAAGACTTAGTAAGATTTCATCACAGAAAAAAAACAACATACATTCTTCTGCTTCGTGCTCCTGTGCATTCTCCCTATATATTTGTGTCTCGTGAGTTCATGTTCGTTTCTCCGTCTACGTAAAAAAAAGAATAAGAAGAAGTATTGTTTTGTTATTGTTCGCTGTTTGTTTTTTCCATGCTATAGATTGTTCGAGTGAGAATTTGTTTTTACGGAAGGCAAAAAGGGACTCCTTGGAAACAGAACATTTGTGTGGACTATTGAGGAAAAAACTCTTAGACTCGTTCTGCCGTTGTTAATATTTTTTCTCTCAATTCTCGTGCCTTGAGGGCATTATACGGACGATATGCCACAAGAAAGTTACCACTATGACGCATCCTATTATCATCCGAGCCCCGAGCAAGACGTGAGTATTCTCCTGTGTTCTACGATGTTTTATCTAACTTTTTTTGAAGGATTTGGAAAATGTTTGATCACGGGTTTGCATTTTAATCCATTAAACAATTGTTGCGGGCATGACTGATAAACCATAACCGGAGAGTCCCAAACGAATCTATTTTGTTGAAATGCTGTGGGGAAGAAAAGAAATTTATTAGCAAGGACGCGACGATTTCGCATTAAAGGCATCTTATTTTTCTAGCGAGTGGGTTCCAAATTCTTCACTTGTTTTCTCTTAGCGGAAGGGCGTTAAAGTCTTCCCTATTCAGTTCACTGCTCGGGTTTACACTGCTGAGCGAATAGCCGTGATCACATGTTTTCTGACACTTCAAATATCCGCTGGGGACTCGGGGGAGTGTCAGAGGTGCGAAGCGGCAGGCTCAAACACCGTAGCCCACTTTTCGTCGCGTATCGTGAATCTGTATCTTGCCCAGTAGGTATTACCAGTAGCGAAGCCAGGGGTTGGGGGGGCGAAGGCCCCTCCCCCGCCCCGTGTTCTGGCGCCCCTAAGCTGTGTATTTTTCCCCTCCATATTTCCAAATACGTATAAATAAGTGTGTATAATCAATTGTCATATTTTGTATAAACCCATCCGCCTATTGCAACAACAAAATTTGTAAAGTTTAGTAAACTGGTTAATTCATGAGCCTGCGTCCCCTAAAAATTTTCGGCCCCCCTAAACATTTTCTGACCCCCCCCCCTAGACCCAAAACCTGGCTACGCCCTGGGTATTACTATTTTCACGTGCCCTGAAGTACTTAAGTGTTGTGTGCATGCGCGCTGGCAGAATATTATAAATATCTTTAATGCGTTATGAATTTTTTCTCCAGTGAACTCTTTTATTTTGTGCAATTTGTGTATTTTTTTGTATTTCGCATCATCCAATGAATCGAATTCTACTAACGCTATTTGACCATTGCAAACTTTATTCTCTTATAGAACAAGTTTGTCTGCATTCTGGTGTCCCTTTGTGCCTGTCTTGTGTGTTTCTTGATGATTATGCCTCTATACTGCTTCAGTCTATTATGTTCTGTGGTCGGCTTGCTTGGTGTGTTGATTTTTTAAATCTCTTTCCTTCGCCTAGCTGTCCTTGGGCGTTTCATAATGCATGCATTTAACTCCCGTGGTGCAACTCCTGGTGGTCTCATGGATATTTTCCTCTGGTGGGTGGGATAGGGGTTCAAATATGAGGGAAACCTTGGAATCTGGAAGGGCATTAGATAGGGTTACAACTTAATTTTACCCTTTGGGTAATACAGTATAGTGACACCACACTTCAATTGCTTACAAATACGTTGTCATATCGTTTATATTTTGATGTGAAGGAAAGAATCAAATTCATAATTAATTTTAAATTAATGGATTAATATAGAATCAGATATAAAAGACGCGTAGTTGTTGTCTACCGGTTTATGTAATCGGTCTGTGTTTATTCAATCAACTTTCTCTGAAGTTTGTGCTTATAATACGTAGTAAACCATTTCGGTAGTACTAAGGGTTCATCTATGGATCTACTCTTCGTCTATGACACGGAGATATTATATGAGATGTAGAACATTAGCATCGATGCTTATTCGAAGGTGTGTGGCTAATTATTTTGTTTCGAGTATTCGATCTGGAAGACATTTGCTGTTGCTCCAAACCCATTATTGTCGATCACAGTCGGCGAACCATGAAACAAGCCAGTGGTCCGTGAGATGTGACAAACATCGTCGATACTCATAGATTATGCTTGTTAAATGTTTAAGGAAGAGCTCCCGACGATGAGGCTATACGCCTCACGTAAATCGATGTAGTGACTTGATAATTGTCGCAAACAAAGTAGTGCACCTGTTTGGGATTCAACCCGGTACATTTCTGACATTGCAATATATCCACCGCCAGGGCTAGTACAGTTTTGTTTCAACAGTCATATCATCGGAAAGAAAACGAAATAAATGCTGTGAACTTCACTGAATGATTTTGTCGTGCCATTGCATTTGGTTGTTCGCCAAATGCGGTAAGCACTGCCGGAAAACTTTTCGGGGGAGTGTTGGGAGGGGTGGCTCAAGAGTTCAACTTGCATCGATCGGCCTTGCTGCGGGCTGCGTGGTCCACTGTACTGCCACGTGCCGCAACCGTAGCGGTTGGTAGCGTGGACCCTCACAGGATAAAATGCACTCATGAAAGTCTTTATATGTAAATACGTATCCCAGCAAGTGGCTGCCATTGTTTTCCACACTCTCGTCTACCCCGTCTTCTATATCGTTTGCCATTTCTCCACATGCCTCATGGAACTTCATCTTTATATTTCAGTTTTATCAAATCTCTTCCCCTCTAAATTTTTCTGCTTCAGGATATGTCCGTTTCTTCTCCAAGGCATCGCGTTTATAAACTAGCAAATCTCTGAAGCTTATATCAAGGAAAAACCTAAACTTATGCCTATATAAATAAAATATCTGTCGAACACCTTGAGAGGCCTGGAACTGAAAGCAATAATTTTTTCAAGGTTTTTTTCATGCTCTGCATAGTTTTTTCAATAATATCTCCAGTTTGTTTGTAAATAAGTGAATCCCGCGTTTTGTATCCCTTTTGAGACGCAACTAAATGAAAAAATGGAGCCGGCATCGTTCTTGGATGCGAGTTGAAGGTACTACACCGGATTTTTTTCTCTTCGTGGTTTCATCATGCTTTTCCGCTTCACCTAACAACCGCACACCTACTGGCTGTGAACTCGCGACACAGAATTCGCCCGAGGTTGCTAGCTATACGTGTCGTTTTCCATTGCTTTTTTCTTAATGTCAGAATAATTACGGACGCATATTACCGGCTCTATTGAGACAAATACGTGGAGAACACTTATATAAAAAAATATCTTTGCAAAAATCTATTGGAATGTACTTAATTCTCCACTTTACGAGCATAGGTCGGCTTTATTTAATACTAATCTCATTCTTTATAATTTCGTTCCCATTTAAAAGACTATATGCCTCGTTTACCATTACGATGAATGGCTACAAATATGAATAGTTAGATTATTTTCCCTTGATTAGTATAAGCATATTTGGCTATTTTATGCCAAAAAATATTGTATTGGCATTACGTACACCGTGATTTTAGAGTATTATCATTTTTTTAAAACTAACGGTAACATTTTAAATGCATTGGAAATTTTTTGTGTGGTCGAGTTAACCAAAGTCGTTAGCGTAGAAATCATTGATTGATGAAAAATTTCATTTTCTCTCCCGCAACTCAATTTATATTGATTTCTGCTTATAAAACATGGGCTGCTTATGCATTGCGGCTTTGACTTTGAAATCTTCCGAAGCTCGACAGAATGGTTTTGTTGTGGTGGCAAGTAATACTTGTAAACTTTTTAAAATAAAATTGCGGAGAACCTGTGACAGGGACATTCTGATCCTTCTTCACTTTATTAATTAGTTCAATCACCGTAGAGGTTGAAACTTAATACCTGCACGTTCGGAAACTACCGCGACGAACGCGCAACGGATATGCCGATTGGTTTAAGTAAAAGTAATTCATCGATGGGTGCTTGCGACGCGCCGCAGTCTGCCTTCTAAAACAATTCGAATACGAAGCGCGACATTCTACCGATGTGGGTGTGTCCTCCACTCCGTAACTCAGTCCAAGCTCATGTGGCGGCGCCTCTTGGCTCATTAGTTTTCTCTTGACGAAAGCTCCTACTCCAGTTACACTTTGGTTCATACAAGCGGGGCATCGTATTTTTCAGCGAGCCAAGTACCTATGAGGTTAGTCAAAGGAAACCCCATACTGATCAGCCAGCAATAACCCTATTTGGTCTCTAGCTAGCCCCGCATACAAGGCTGTGAGAGTGCCTGATAGATTTTTCGATGAATAGTCGTGATTGGTAATTTTGAAGCTAGTTTTCGACGCAGTATTGTAGTGGTAGTAATTCACTGTGCCAGTGGTTATATTTTTTCTGCTTTCATTTACGTTAAGCAATAAATACCTATGTAACTATCCAATGACTGTAATGGTCCGGTGGTAGGAAACTTCAACAAGGATAATGGTATGGCTCCGAACCAGCTGAATTCTTCTAACAATATGTACTTACCTGCGCATTGAAGTCGTTGTCGCTAAATTATAACAAAGTTTCTAGGTCTTCGAAGTGCTTATTCGGTATCTGTGCAATTATTTATTTAGCGTGTTAATTTCTCGATCGATTGGTTCATGCCCTGATTGAGCCTCGCACGTTTCGAAACTTCTGTATCTTGTTTAATTAAAAATTCCAATGGTAAACTTGTTGAATTTGTCTAAAATTTAGCATCGATACGTGGGCTAAGGAATAATGATTGATATGATCTTCTTCGAGATTGCGAGCATGGGAGTTTGAGAGAATCTGATGACGTGTATGCATCGTCACCTCCAATTGCTAAATCCTCTCAATACACCAGCACTCGGACCGTTAAAAACTTAGCCAAACTCAAGATGTCACATTGCATCCATATGTTTGGGATTTGATTTTTCTACTTGAATCTGCGTAAGTATGGAGCCGCGGAAGAGTGAACGATACCTCGCATTTTAGAAGTGGATTTACGGCATGTTTTTTCCTTAGATTATGTACTCCTCATCTGCTGATGGTACTGTTACAGATAAATTACGGGAAGAAATAATCATATTTTACGTTAGGGTTCATTTTAGGAAGAATAGCAGAAATCAAGGCCTTATATAATATGTCAAGCTTTACCTAAGCGTCAAATTAATATAAGCAGGTGCCTATTTTAGGTTAGCCTCGTTCCTGGTAATGTAAAATTTCAATTTGTCATTACAACTCAACCTTGAACCGTAGATAATAATGAAAACTTTGCATACATTTATCAGATGACTTAATCTTCCGTTCGCTGATGCGATTGGTATACTTTTTGAAGTACACAGGGATTTTAATATTCAATTACATTGTAAAAGGTTTTATAATGTGGAACTTTTCGTTGGCGTGACGTGGCTTTCAATTTTTTAGATGATTGCCATTACTTACGAAAAAATTCCATTTAATTATTGATGATTTTGCATTTTAATCACTGAAAATAGCATTAATTCTATGTACTCACATAGTCGCGTTTTCATTTGGTATACGTGTTTCGTAAGAAGTTTTCCAAGAATCTCGTAAGCAGCCATCAGCTTTCTCCCGGGCCGCCATTTTGTTCTGCGATACCCAATAAAAATTTCTAGTTGTTATCCACCTAAAGTTCCAGATAAGAGCAGTACGGTATGTAATTGAATTATTTGGACTTCAGCGAATTGCCAATGCGCGCCAAACGTAATATTTAGCCTGGAGACGTACCTCGCCTAAATTGCCTGAATTAAACTATCGTCAATTATCGGGGGCTCCTTCTAAATGGACAATAAATCGAAAAACAACTGATTATTCGAGTTGTTCTGCCCCTGTTTTAACTATTTTAAGTACCAAGTTGTCGAGAGGCCGGTGACAGAGTATAGGATGTGGGATATCAGCCGTGAATACAGGATATGTAGCCGTTAATTGTGGGAGAACTGACCTTATAACTGCATTCCACAAAGGAAATAACTAAACGGTGGACATTCAAAAATTCTCCTTGAAGAATTCCATGGTTGAGCGTAATTCTTTTCGGCATACCTAGCCAATTTTCGAAACAAAAGATTCTGAAAAAATGCTGGTAAAAGGCTATGAGAAAAACGTCGTTTCATGCATACAGGGGATGATGTCTAATTCTTATGGGTCCAAAAGTATGTATTCCGATCTGCCAAAATCACCCACTCATGAAGAATATTCTGAAAAACGGGTGTGTTGTATCGTATGCGACTACTTTTGGTGTATGCTTTGACGGTGGCTGAAAAAACATAAAAATATCCTCGTTAATATAGGTCCTAATTGACATGGTCAGGAGCCATAAAAATTTAATTGGCCATTTCCAGTCCCTCAGAGTGATTTGGAAAAAAGAACGGCAGAATAAAATGGCAGTACTCGTGCCGAAAAAAGGTAGTCCTGACCCTTAAACCCTTCCTAGAAATCGTTTAGTAAGTCCCTATCCAAAGACTGTATAACAATCCACCCTTTCCCATAAAAGCGGTCATAAAAATGACTTCCGGTGATCGCAAGCTGATGCCAATGAACACAACAGAGGAAATGATTTTAAAGTATCAGGCGAAAGTTTGTGGAAAATTGTCACAGATTGCATTGTAACAGAAAACACTTTGTAAATATTTCCACACCAATTTTTATTCTAACGACCTAGGTTTCGGCAAACATTGCCATTATCAAGGTTATCACCTTGATAATGGCAATGTTTGCCGAAACCTAGGTCGGTAGAATAAAAAATGGTGTGGAAATATTTACAAAGTGTTTTCTGTTACAATGCAATCTACAACAGAGGAATTTGTCACCAATTTCCGTGAAATATTTTGTTCGCCTAATTTTTAATAGCAAGTTGATAAATGAGGCTTATGCTTGGCATGGTTGGTGAGGAGGGGAAACTTCTGGATGAGATTTGGGGGAAGGCAAGGTAAGTATCTGGAAGCGGTAATGAGGGGCGATGATTTGCTGAAGGCCGTGATAGAGGGAAGGATGTTGGGTTAGCGGGGAAGGGGAAGATAAAGAATATGTTTTATGGACGGGATAAGAAAGGGTAGGACGTACGCTGGGATGAAGAAAGAAATACTAGAGGTAGATAGGGCCATGCACTTAATAAAAAAATGTGGAGGATTTTCTCTGACTTTCATTTCCCTAACTCTAGCCGGTAGATCAATCTAATGAATGAAGTGAGGCTTTTTCAAAAGCAGCTGTAATCAGCAGTCTGCGCAAATTTTTAATGTCGATTACTCAAATGAAGACATCATGCTCGACATTATGAAAACAGGGGCATGCCATTATATAGGCGCGGGGCTAGTACAATTCAAGTAGTATTTGAGTGAGGCACAGTAATGCGATAACGCCTATTAGAAGTGCATATACGGAATTAACGTCATAACATAATGGAAGATTGGGAATCTCGATGATATCGAGAATCAGTTCAAATAATCAAAGGACGAGCATGCAACAGTCATAATTTCAAAAACCGAATCATCGGAAAATATTCGTATTAAAATAAATCAAAGTATAATTTCCAGTTAATTAGATTGTTGTGCACCATCCTGAAAACCCAAATGGGTAGCATTCAAAGCCTCCGCATTGCACCCTACGTTACATTTGTGGACCAAACCAATGTGAGAGGCTAAGGGAAATAAATATATGCCGAGCCAACTGCTGTATGATATCCATCTTCCCTTGTCCAGTTTTCAGAAGTAGTGCAGTGGATAAAATTCCAAACACCTTGAAATGATATTTGGAAGCTCGTATGTTTTCTCCCAAGATCAAAACTTTTCTCAATGTACCCCTGCAATCCATTCTCTGGTGGTTTCTGTGGTCGATTGAGATGGACGCTGGACTGTTTGGCTAAAAAGTCTGTTATAAATTGATTTTTCTATCTTTATGAGAATAAAAAATTTCCCTGAAATTCCAAACACTTGCGAATAAAATGACTCTTTGGGGTTTTCAGTAGCAGTTTCCTAGGAAATAATTACGTAACATTTTTTTCTCTTGCTCCTCAAAGAATATTTCTGGGAAGCCTTTAGCCAATACGAGGAATACAAGTAAATTATGGTATTTTTAACCATCTTCGGTAGATTTTGTGGTCTTAAGGTTTTTTTTGTCTCTTTTGACGGTTGATGTTTATAATCCATATATTTGAAAATTTGGGTGTCTCTCATCCTTCGTTCATAAAATTAGGAGCGCTATATTTTACCATTAATGCATATAGACCAAATAAAGAGGAAGGGACATAATAATAACCACCAGGGGGAGGAGTGTTTGAACCGTTCGAGATAATTCCGATCGCCTAACTAAAGGAATCACGTTGTATGTCGACGAACGGTTTGAAACATTCGGATGGATAGCTTAAGCTTAATCTTTAAGCTTTAAAAAGCTTTACTCGATATGTTGTACTCCATCATCAATATCCCGGTCGGAAAGAATGCGTGAGAATTTACGAATGGTTCGAGTACACCAAATTGTGCATCTATCGTGATTGTACCGCGTGACTCCTGTTACGTATCCGTAATTATTTCGAATGTTCCAAACACGACCCCCTAGGGAGTAAGGGAACTAGCATTATAGGTAGGGAAGGATGGAGGGCTGCAGTCAATCAATCTCAGGATTGAACGACAAATGAATGAATATGTTCCCAGAGCACATATCACTTGCCGATCGCCCCCCTAGACTCTTGAGATATCCGATGAATTACCTCATCACTGTGGAAGTATCCTTCTCAGTGGCCATTTGATTTAAACTCAATATTTACAGTGGTGGGTTAAAAAGTGGTAGTATACATAACTCATTAAATATGTATGATAGTTTTTCAAGATATAATAATATATTTATTGCTCCATCAAGTTATACATAATATAAATTAATAATTACAGACTGGAGCTTTAGGTGATTCCGAAGGAATTTGCCTGTTGGTGGGGTCACCTTCAAGATATTATAGTAATACCAGCACAATTGTTTATTATAACAAAATGTCTCCAGTTGGAAAGGGGAACTCTTTTTAGTAGAAAAATAATATGCATAAGTAACAAAACAAAGGAATAGAAATTTAATACACAAAAATACAAAACAAAGGATATTGATAGCTAACAATCTCTAAAATAGATCCCTAATCATATTTCCACTAGTAAATAGCCAAAGTTTCACCTGCTTAAGGAAAGTTTTGATATCATTGAGTAATTGGGTTAGATCAACTCCCTCTAAACCAGGAGGTCACAACCAGAGAGGAATAGTACCCCCTAGGGGAATTAAAAAGGGGTTTAACGGGGAATTGGGACCTCTATATGTTCGTCGGGTCGTCAAAAATGTTCCGTAGGTTATTTAAAATCTGTAGTTATAGTATAGTAGTTGATATTGTAGTTGGTTCCCATTTGTTCTGTACAATTCTGTGGCGTTCTACATAGTTTATTGACTGCCACATATTAAAATGGATTCTCAAACATGCGCATTATTTTAATTAGCGGAATTAAATTTTTATTTAATACTTTATATTGGTAAGGGGGAGTGATATTCTGAGCTATGTCAAAAGGGATGAATTTGACAAAAAAGGTTAGGAACCCCTTCTATAGTCCATTTCAGCCGATTTAACTAGTTGTCTTTCGGTAATTTCCTTCACAATTCCAGTCTTGCATATAGGTATCCTCCGCGTAATTTTTTTGCCAGAATCATTGATCTTTCGAAATAAATAACCATCAAACCTAACATAGAGATCTAAGTGCCTTATTTATAAGTTATTTTTCGTAAAAGAAGATGGGTACCTACACTGTTTATGGCAATGCGCTTTCGACTAATACATCGCCTGTGGCAGGTAAAAATAAAATTCTGTAATTCGTGAAAAAATTGTCTCGTTTACTGAGAGACTGAATAGCATGTTAAACATCTATGAGCATAGTACCTGCGATTGAAATTGACCCAAAATTATGCGACTGGTATAAGGTTGTAGAGCGGGTATTAAGAGCCTCGAAGCGTACCTCTTCAGCAGCCCATTTCTATTACTTGTTCCACTAATGAAGTGGAAGTACTCTTTAACTTGCATTTTCCCTATTTTTTAAATCTACTGTTCCCATTTTTCGATTTTTTTCGTCTACCTTTTATCCACGAAAGCAGGTATCCTGTAGGGTATACTCGCCACAACGCAGAGTACCTACCCACGGCTCTCGTAAAAGCTGGTGGCAGACGGATGCGCATAATGCTCCGTCACGGAAGAAGTTTGACCGGTGGAAGGGGTGGTGAGAAGAATCAGAGAGAGTAGCGTGGCCAGGTTATGGGTCTAGGGGGCGCCGGGTGGGGGGTGGGGGGAGGCAAAATGTTTAGGAGGCACCGACTTATAAATTCACTAATTCATTAAAATTAACATGCTGTTATATACTTTTCCTGTTTTATTTTGTTCGTAATATACTATGATCCAAACTGATAGACCTTGTTGAATTTACTGTTGATAATTAAGTTATGACATTGATTCACGTACGTATTTGGGACTTTAGAATGGAAACATTCACAGGCTTAGGGGTGCCAGAACACAGGGGGCTAAGCTACTGATCTCTGTGTTACCTCAAGTGAAATTTTGGTCGGCTTGGGGGAGGCGATCGGCCATTGAGAACAGTTGGGTTGGTTGGAAAAGGAAGGATTATCTGTGGAATGAAGGAAGGGTGCCGAGGAACCCTGCGTCGGCATTAGCCTACTCTTTAACAGAAGACTTACAGGTGGCCATAGAGTAACGTCCCATTAGATGGATGAGATTCCACTGAAAAATCTCCGCCCACACCTGGATTACTACCCGGAGCTCTAGCCTTGTTTCCGATTTGACCGGGCATTGTTCTCCTGACTGCTTTTTGGTCTGCGCCTAGCGGCTGGGGGAACATGTGAGGTCTGATTTGAACTGGGACGAGTGCTGCATGGCTGGTGTGGAATCACCCCGTACCACACACCCTTGCACGCAATGGCGGATTAAGAGGGGGTTGTGGGGGGGGGGGGGAGTCGGCCGCTCTCCGCAATTACTGGTGCAATAGGAAAAATGGTAGTCATTAGGTATTTTTTACCCCCCAGACCACCGGAAAGTAGCAATCCTACCCCTCCAAAACGACCTTATTCTGCAACTGCTTGCACGGTACTTCATAGATGGGAAGTCAGTAATCTAGCTAACACCCTGATTCACTTGTAATGAAAGGTTTGGCACATTATATGCAGGGTAGCCAATAGTAGTCATAGGCATCCAGCTACTATCCACTTACCGTCATTGATCTGTTTTCGGGAAATGGAATCGCTCAGTCCCAAAATTGTTTTGTGCAAACCTGCCAAAAGCTTTTACGAAGGATGTATGTGGGTATTATTAGGGGTATAATACCAGAAGGTATTAAGGTAGGCTTAAATGGAAGAGAATAAAAATCCTCTAGATCTATACAGGCATACACCCATATCTCCTCCCAAGATTTCGTAATCCCAACATGCCTCCTACCTCTCTTCACCCCAGTAACAACGCCTATTCTTTTTCATCCCCTTTCCCACTTGCCCAACATCACTCTATCACGGCCTTCAGCAACCCTTCTTACCTGTTCCCACCACCTCCTTTGCCATTCCCTAATTTTCCAGTGACCTGACCCAGGATGAACCTGGTTCAGGTGAAATTGTTTGTTTGAATTAGACTCATTTTCATCTTCCCCACCAAAACCTGTGTTCCTCCTTTTATGTGTTCCTATCCCTTTCCAATTCCTATGTTTGAATTTTGTTTTTTCTCAATCTTGTTCTTTTAGTAGTCATTAATTTTTTGTGTTGTTCTATTTCTCTAATTTTTTCATTCTAAATGTTTGGCTAGTGTGTTACGAATGTATATTTTGCAAGATATTTGATTGACATCTTTGCTTCCAGGCCTGGGATGATACAGACTGCTTTTATGGTGAATATGATTACATGACGATGCTGTCTGCATCAGTAACTGTACCACAACCTGTTGTTGGTCTAGGAATAAGCATGGCTGAAGAAGAGCGCGAGAACTTAGATATGGAGTTGCTTGGCTCAGCTAGTGTAAATAATGGCGCCTATACAGTTGCCTCAACTATCATCACATCAGCATCCAACAAGTCCTCACACATGATGCGTGAGTATTTTATATTTGCAGTTATCCACCTAGCATTTAAGGTCTGTTACGAAAATCATTTCTCAGATTGGTCAGCGGCAGTCTTCCAGTCAGATCAATGTATTTCCTGCTAGTCTTTTCAATTCTGTATTGTTGGCGCAGTGTACATTGTCTGTTGTACATACCTAAGGCTGGATTTTCCTTGACATTTTCCTTCCCCTCACTGTAATAGTACAACTTAATTGAACACATTTGTGCCTGAGCATTTATGAAATTGTGTACTGTGCACTGTGTACTCCTGCAAACTGGCCTTGTGTAGTTTTAAGTTACTATTGGTAGTGCAATTATAAAGTGAAATAGTTCTAATCTTATTCCATAATAGTTCTTCCATTTTATGAGTTTCATATTAATTAAAAATCTTAAAGCATTATTCGTAAATATAGTTAATTTTTGTTGTAAGTTTTGTTTTTTGTTGAACGTATAAGAAATGTGCATCGTCATCGTGGATTAATGACATCACCTGTATCAAATACAGGCCTAAACCTGAGTATATTAATTTACAAAGACAGCCAAATAATTTTTTGCACTAACTGTCTCCCTTCTGCAGAGCGGGGCAGTAATACTTGAGTGGTTTTGCCAATCAACCATCCAATTATGAAATTATGAGCTAAGCTCAATGATGCTTAACTTCAGTCATGTGTATGTCCCATTAGTCTGGTCATCCTGTTTCTGAAACTTCTGATGACAGCATCTAACTAGTTATTAACTAACTATCAATAAATTTAACCTTACTTGCATATTTATTAGAGTACCACTTAGAGACATATTCCCTTTTTTCTTCAAAAAAAAAATGGAGCTAATCAATCTGCATTAGTTAAGTTTATTACTAATAAACGTTTACTTTAGAACTGTAAGGGCATTGGGTATAACCAATATCTATTTTTTATGTTAATATGTATTTTTACCCAAGTTACTGAACCTTCGAAGTTATAGCACTTACGAAGTTTATTTTAGAGTGGAAGTTTCTGGAAGTGAAGTAACTTTCAATTATTTCTTCTATGAAGTGTCATTGGTTTCCTCATTGCTTTTGGTTCCTGAGAACGAAGGCTCATGAATATCCTAAGGCATACAGAAATCTTCCTGAAACATTCATCGAGCCCATTTTTTAAATATGAAATGATAGCAGGTTTTTTGTATGCAAGGTTGGGTGATGTAGAAAGCATGTCATGCAGAAATGCTCAAGAGTTCTTCACATCATTCTCTTTTCAGTTGATATTAAAGAGGAGGAATTCAACGAATGGCAGGAAAAACCAGTTAAACAGTGGACAACGGATGACATAGTGAGCTGGGTTGTGTCTGTGGCCTCCGAATATGGGATCCGTTGTGAGAACATCAAGCTCTCTGGGTTCAGAGGAGTTAAAGATGGACATTCATTGTGTACGCTTAGTGTGCATGATTTTAGTGGGCTGGAACCAAACCATGGTGTTATGTTCTACGATGCACTGCAAAAATTGTTGACATCTAGGTCGTGGGCAGATCACAGTGTTTACGAGGGACATGGACTCGAATGTGCCCGTAAGTATCTATCTTTAATCCTGAATTTTCTGTAAGGCTCTGTTTCATAATATCTGTTTAAATACTCAATCAGTACAAAAATTGAAGTTATGTGATACCTTCTCCCATCAATAATGCTCACGTAATCTAATAGCCTGATGTGATATACACAATCCAGACTAGCAGTTAACAGTAAGTTAACAAAATGGCTATGTCATCTTGCATTTAATGCCAACCAGATATTATAAAAATGAACCCAAGTGTGCTAAAAGTTTGGCTTCATGGCTCTTACCTGCAGCATTTTACTTATAAATAGTAAATTTTCAGCAGCTCTTTTGCAAAGGCAATATTTTGTCATATGCTGCAATTTATGTGTGAATATATATATTTTTTTAATGCTTGTTTGGGAGGAAAGTAATGCTTTGAAATTTGACCTCTCCTAGTTATTGAAATTTTGAGAGGTTTGAGACCCCATAGCAGCTAAAATCTAATCAGAACAGGGCAGTATTCGTGAAACAATTGTAAAGAGTAAATGTGCAAAAATTCTTTGTTCCAGTTACTTTTACACTTAAGCTTTAAAAATTTCTTCTTGTCCTATTAGGAAAAGCTTTTGGATGTGGTAATGGATTTTGTGTTCATAGCAATGTGAGATTAATGCCTAAATCCATTTTGCAGTTCCTGGATTCAACACATTCCGCAGTGATGTGGATAACCAACGTCCAGATCCACTTGCATCATGGCAAGTGCCTCAATTAAACTCGGGCAGTGAAGACCTCAAGGGTGAGCGGTCATGCTCAGGTGAGTTTTTAGCTCATCACTGCATGAAATTATAGACATAAAAAAATCAGTTTGACAAAAATATCACTATCTCTTGAAAAATTAATAGATCACTTATGATGGAGGCCATTACTTAATGATTTTAATCATCAGCTTTACTTTTGAAAATAGGGAGTAAAAGTAAAATTCCCAAATTCTATACATTTGAGAGAATTCAAGACTCTAAACCAGGATATTGAATTCCCTGAGAATTCCTAAATCTTATTTATTTATTCGTAGATCATTAGTGATAATGGCAATAATCACCTGCAATTGCATGCACAGCTATCATGGGAAGCCTGGAATATATTCTTAGAAATTACTCTGACAGTGTAAGCAGAGTCATTTTTCTATTGAAGAAAATTATGCCCAATTTAATTTCATTTGACCACCACAGATGGTGATAGCATTGTATTGCAAAGTGTTAATTTATCACAATAATGTTGATCTGAAGGTTTACGTGGCATTTAGCATGTTGAGTATCTGCATTCGGGCATTCCTCCAAGTGGTGTCTCTTAAGGACAGCAGTTTCTCCAGTCATCATGCTGGCATCTTCGTCAGAAGTGACTTCTGATAAGATGCCAGCACGCTTAAAACACCTGCATGATAGCTGGAGAAACTGTTGTCCTAAAGAGAACCCACGCAGAGGAATGCCCGAAAGCAGACACCCGATCTTATCACAATAATGTATTTACCTCCTTTTTTTCAAGATACAGATTGAAAGTAGTGAACAAGAACTTGAGCTATTGATGCACCCTATAAATGGAAATATGTATACTAAAATGCATGTATCTTTGTCCCTCAAACGACTCTTTTCTTGAGAGGCATCTTAGCTAGGCTAGCCACAGGGCCGTCCCTGGGGATTGAGGAGCCCTGTGCAAACGAAAGTCGGGGGCTCCCATTACTTTGCACTCCCTTATTGATATATGTTATCTTCTTTTAAGCATATTTCATGGAAAGAAGGAAATTAACCGACAAACTGGCAAATAGTTTCAAGAAATATACATGTGCGCTAGGTGGTAGGTAATTTCGGGTAATAGGCGGGTTTCCTCGCACCTTTTGAAAGATGCAAGCCAGGGCAGGGCCCCCATAGGTGCGGGGCCCAGTCCAGTGGCACCTGTCGCACTACCCTAGGGATGGCACTCGCTAGCCATATATCCTGAAAAAGCTGGATGATCCTGAATTTTGGCATTTAAAAATGCATTCTGAGAGAATTTTTGATAATTGGCAAATGTTAGCTAGCCTGAAATTCTGATACATTAAATCTGGCACTAGTTATTACATGTCCAATTACTTCTGGTTTTACAATTCTGAACTCTTTACATTTGTGGTACATTACACCAATGGCAAAATAATTGCATGAATACCAGTTATTTTACATCTAGCAACCATATAAGCAATGCTTTTATCTCTCTGATGATAAGAAAAAATTGAGAGTTACCTCCATCAAGCCAATCTTAATGATTTAGTATAATTTTAAAGAAAATGTCATCCCTGAAGTATCATTATAATACACAGAAAATAATCAATTGTAGAAAAATGTAATGTTCACAGGAATATGAATCATGGTATACCACCACTTCCTGTCTTTTCTGCAGGTGTGGATTCAGAGGGCGAATCTAGAGAACTCAAGACCAAGGTGAAAAAGAAGGGTGTAGGGCGACCACCAAGGGACCCAAAGGATCCAGCCAACAGGACACGCGCACGAAGGAAGTCAGGTGAGCATCTGCAATGAATCCACACCAAGTTTCCCCAACATTCTCACATGAAAATGAATGCTGTCCTTTATTGATGGAGCTGGATAGGGAAGGATCAAACTCAAGGTTCCTTACCTTAGGGGGATGAACAGTATGGTAAATCACTCTAACCCAAAATCACAATTTTATTCGAGACACTGATGGATGGACCACAGGAATGGATTAATTTCAGTAATGTTTTATTCTAAACACCCATTCACTCAAAAAATCAAACCTTATGAGTACCCTACAGACTCCCTTAATTGAGTTACCTACATTACCAGAGATCTCTAAATTTCTACTGATTCGGGTGTTATGGACAGGATGAAGAAGCATAGGAAGTATGCTGAGATGAAGAAAGATTATTGGTACATATTGGATTATATTATTGGTACAAAGGGTCCTGAGCTTGTAAATATCTCTAGGATTTTTACTCACTCCCATTTAAACCTACCTTAACCGATAGATTACCTAACGATAATAAAAATCATGTTGAGATAGATTTTTTATTAAAAAGCTTAATTTCTCTTAAGTATAGCCTGAAACCTATACATTCACAATGAGAGTATGGCATGGAGGGCTTTTATGCATGAAGTCCCCTATCTGAATTTAGGAGAGCTGCTCATGTAATGAGCAAATCACTCTGGAGAGTATCAACATGATATTCTTTGCTAATAGGCACACCATTTCACAAGACATTTAAGTTTTCGAAAATTTTGTATCTGAACGGAAAAAAACCACAAAATGCATGTGGTTGTTAATATTTACTTGGTGATCCATATATGACTCTGAGAATGGATCACATCACAGGAAGACTCGTTACTACAAGACCTTGGAACTTTCACAATGATTGGTGGATAGGAGAGTGACATTGTGATGTGGATAACTTACTGAGTACGCAACCCTAAGAGTGCATCATTATTTTGTTACATATGTACTAATTCTAGACAAATCAGCAGAATGTAGAATTGTAATGTTAGTATGCATTCACTTTTTGAACTCTGTGAGAAACAACAATTTTTAAAAATTGGTGAAAAAGCCCATTGGAGAAAACTTGAGCTAATTTTTAAAAATCGTATTCTGTGAGGACTACCATAAGTGTAATTGGGAAAATTTGGCTTCACCACAATGGAATGCGGTAGTCGGTATCATTTGCAATTTCTACATGCATGGAGATTGAGATGAATTCATTGTCTTTACAGGTCAAAAGTGTGGACGTTTGTGGGAGTTCATCAGGGACCTGCTCAAGAACCAGAAGTATTGCCCGGGAGATATCTGTTGGGTGGACCACGATCAGGGAATGTTCAGATTCGTCCAAAGTGAGAGGGTGGCAAAGCTGTGGGGAGAAATCAAGAAGAATCCCAAAATGAACTACGAGAAACTTAGCCGGGCCATGAGGTGAGATCGGTGGCATTTATTAAACTTTGCTCATTGTCATGGTGAAAACAATTGGAGACCAAACTGTGGCCCATGGTCCAGATCCAACCCACTAAGATATCAGTAGCATAAGTTTTAGTGAACATTCGATAATTAGGAATTTTACAAATTATAAAATTTCCTATAATGCTTCACTTGCCCTCATTAATTTCAAGTCATAGGAATGCTTCATATACATTTGGAGATTATGATTTATTCAGAGAATTTTGTCATCAAATGAGACTGTTGGTTTTATTTATTTGGCAGCAGGTGAAAAAAATATGGAATGTTGCCGAGATATAAACAGTGCGAAAAGCAACAAATGTTTTTGTTATACTATTTTACATGCATTAATGTATAAAAAGAAGTCTGCCTACCCTTGGTAAATGTGCAATCTGACCTGCTGAGAAAAACAATTGAGAATGTGAATTATTTTATGCATACCTCATTAATCGACATTATCTTGCACAAAGTAGGAAAAAAAGCCCAAACATGTTGTTTTGTAGAGCTCCCATTGATGCCAAAGATGGGATGGCATGGGCTAAAGTTCTCCTTTCTCGTTAAATCTTTACAAAGAACTTTAATTGTTAACAGATTTATTGACTTTTTCATTCTAGGATATGCTTCTGTTCAAGACTTGTTGAATATACTACACATGCATACTCTAGTACGAGTTGAGAGATTTATTCCTTTTATAGCCACTGAAAAGCTACCTACGACCTATAGTTAAGTCAGGAAATATGGTGACTTTTTCAGGGTCAATATTTCAGTGTATTGCCTGCAGAAAACCAATTGCATCTCAATTCCTCTTAAGCCATGTAGAGTAAACGAAGCACTCAATTTTCTCATGAACTGGAAATTTTATTCTTAAATGATATTGAATTAACCAAACTCCATTTCTTTTTGAATTTGTACCCCACATTTCCACTGAAAATATCTGGCAATCTATATGAATATATCCTACCCTCATAGCATAGAAGTTACTGAATGCTACCAACCTGCTAATTATGCTGTTCATAATTTTACCAGTAAATAATGTTAACATGTATGTCCCTGTATTATGAATATTTCAGTACATGCTGAGTGTAGTGATATTCCTAGGTTGTGCTGAATATTAACCAATGATTTTTTTTCATTTTAGATACTACTACAAAAGCAAAGTCCTCCTTCCAGTACTGGGACGGCGATTAGTGTACAGATTTGGACCTAATGCCACCAACTGGAGGTCAAACAACCCAAACTTCCTCTGTAAAATGACTCCATCCAATCAGTGAATCATTTTTTAAGACTGGAATCATGATTTATGTAGGGAATGATTTTTCTCTTTTGACAAGAGGATGATAATGAAAGACATTAGTCCCTGTCCATTGGAATGTCACAACTCAATGCTAGCCCTGTCCTTCAACACAAATGAACTCAAGAAGTTGGGCAAGGGGTTAATATGTGGTGCTGTGTGATGTAAATCGTATTGATGTGATTTCCTTCTGAAGAATGTGATGTTTTTTGTTGTTAAAAAATATCAGGGTAGGGATATATATTAGGGATCATTACTTATTTGGCCAGTCTGGATAATGAAGCTGTCCAGATTTGCCCCCATGAACAGTTCAGCAGTGTGAATCTTGCAAGGTTTTTGCCTGCTAATCTCAAGACTGTGCTCTTGTGTATGTAAATATTACCTCAATACGTGATATGGTATTAGAATGCTGTGCAATTCGTTTCATCTGTCTCATATTTTTATTTCTCATCAATTCTTCATTTTTAAATAAATAATTTTATGTACATATGTAACCTGGTTGATGTCACTTTGCATTAATTTGTGATTTTCAATGCCCTTGAACAAAACCTGGGTGGCTATATAGCATTATAATATATTTACATATCTACAACCTAGTTCACAAGAGTTCTGATTTTACATTAAGGTACGTATTATCAAAGTTCATTAATGGTGGGAATTCCCTTATCACATGCATAATGCATGTGCTAGTGTAAGAAGATGCAAGAAACTGCTGAAAACGTTCCTTTAAAATTGGATGGTCAACAAGTCAACTCAACCACGAATCTGTATAAGTCTAATTTTAACTTGAGTTCTTAGAAAAGTTCATGCATCAACTTGCACAAGCACATGTAAATTTACACATGAATAGGGTAAATAGGCCAAGATCTCCAGTCTATTGGAATGATTAACTGCATGGGAAGAGACTTCAGGCAATGGCTTCTTGGGCTAGTGCTTAAATGAGTAATCTGAAGATGAAAAATCTTCAAGCCTGGTCACAACAGTTACCATACAATTATACTTGTAAGAAATGCTTGCACCATTACTCATAAAGCAACAGATGGGATTCAATTTTAGAGAGTTCTACATACTCTGGAACATCAGCGAGTGTTATGAAATACAGTCCTAATATGTTATGGGGGAGCATGGTGGCCTAGTGGATAGAGCGGTTGGCTACTGATCGAAGGGTCCCTGAGTTCAAATCAGGGTGAAGTCTTTGGACGCCCCTCAACAAAAAAAAATCCTCTGAGTGCGAGGTGACCCAGGTAAAGGAACTAGCCCCCCTACCCTGAATGTGTGAAATTCACATGCCTGTGGCTTAAAATATTTGATGTACAATATTGGATATATACGCCCATATGTGGGGTGATTCGTGAAAAGCATTCGGAGTTCTATATGCATACCAATTTTCATCAAGATCTGCGACCCGGTTATCGGACACTCCCCTTGTTAGTCCTCGGTGAGCTCTACTCAAACCAACCTTTGGATTGAATCACTGAGTGTGTGAATATGTTATGGCATGTTAGCTATCCAAAGAAACGATAAAACCTTAACCAAGCTAATAAAAATTCTTTTCAGGCATCATATTGTAGAATATCATAACTGAAGAAAATTGCACATTTTCTTCAACTTAACCAAGCTGTGCACTTAGTCCAGTCTATTATGCTGATCTACACATTGTAATAAACATCTAATGAGAGGGAAATCTATATCAGATACCTGATAATAATAATTTTACTGACAGGTAAAAAACCCATTTTTAAAGATACAATTTGGCATACATGTTAATACAATCATTACAAAGTATAATTGCAGCATATAGATATATGTATATAGCGACCAATAGAACAGCCACATATACACTCTAATATATATTACAGTAAATAAGCAGACTCAGCGTAGATAAATTATAACTTGCTGGATTAGTATTAAATAGATCTATATGACTGCACGTGGAATTTAAGTTTCGCATTTTCTGAGTTAGTGGCGAGTTAAAAATGTAGTTTCTATCTGCGTGAGGAAAAGAGAACATAAATGTGTCCAGAGTACATAGTATAGGGATATGGAATGGAATCAATGCAAGCAGATGGCTAGAATCGTCTCTTTATAACAGACTATGAAAGAATGCGATGTCTGAATGGAATCCATAGGTAGCCAGAGGTAATAAATTTAGAGCAGACATAGTTAAACAGATGGAGATTAAATTTTTTAAGATACTAGCCTAATGAATCTAAGTTGAACACGCTTCAGTAGCTTTGATGCATACATTATAGTGGGGTTATATATCTCAATTTGTTCATCAAGTCTCGCATAGCATCCCTCAACATTTACTTTAACAGCAAATGCCTAAGTTGGGGGTAATCCCGAAATACATCTCAATCAAGGCAACTTGTTCATCGGCAGCCCAACATGCAGTGTCTACAGCAAAGAAAGTGTAGGTCCTAACGGAACTGAAAATGTGGTTCAGAAAACGTGATTCCTTGTACCACTATCTTTACCTTCTCCATGCAGAATTGTGTTCCAAACTGCATCCCGCTGAATCTCGTGTGTTTGACGAGAGAGTGAGATCCCTCGCATCCGTTATCACGAATTGGAAACGTGAAGTGATAAATCAAAAACTGTTACATCTCTCAAGTGCAATTAGAGATCCTCTCCCTGAGGAATTGTCCCACCAACCCGCTTGCACCCACACCTTTGCCCCTAGGGTGGTAATTCTGTCCAAAATTGTTCTTCCTCCTCCCCTTCTATCACTCCTGAACAAAGGTTTGAAATATTCCCCGACTCTGCTTACAACTACTAATGCATACAAGAATTTGACCCCCGACTGTGAAGTTGCCCTGTCTGTTCAACCCAGGGGAGTACAGCAGCTCATCGCCAACATCATATCTGCAGACCTGAGGAAGACATCTTCAAACGCAATTCAGCAGACAACTTTGAAGACTCTCCAGGGGATGGTGAAAGAAAAACGGCTATCTATCAGCAAAGCAGATAAAGGGAACTACACAGTAATTTTGGACAAGGAAGATTATATGTATTAGTAAATGCCTTGACTTCATTTCCTCCTACGGATTTGAAATTCTACCTAAAGATCTTACACTGGCTTTTCAAAAATGAGTAAAAATCGCTGTCGCATCATGTGTGCACCTTTTTAGTGACAAGGAGAAATTTGGTTGGAGAAGCGTTACTTCACGCGCCAGATTTAATAACCAAGGCTGATGTCAACCCACTTCACATCACAGAAATGTGTTCTTTGCTCAACATTTGTGATAACCACAATTATTTCATGTTCGGCGGGAGGTACTAAAGCAAAGAGATGGGCTAGCGATGCATTCACCACTATCTCCCCTTCTCGCCGAAATTTTCATGGACAAATTTGAAGAAAAGCTTTTCAGTTCCAAAGACAAAATCAAAAATAATATATTGTATTGGTTCAGATATGTCGATGACGTGTTGTGTTGCTGGACTGGTAGTGAAAGACAACTGAATCAATTCTTACGTTTCTTGAATGCAATGCACAACTCAATCAAGTTTACCATGGAACCTGCTGAGAAGCGCAAAATAAATGTTCTGCACCTCACCATCGAAATCTGGGAGAGTAAGCATATGTTCTCCATCTTCAGGAAACCAACTTACACAGATCAAGTGATCCCTTCTGACTCATGCCACCCTATATCCCATAAATTAGCAGGTTTCAACTGTATGATTCATAGATTAATTAATATCCCCACGTCCAAAACCAACTTTGAATGTAAACTCAAAACTATCAAGTATATTGCCAGAATGAATGGGTACAGTGAATGTCTCATCGACACCTTACTTCGGTAAAAACAATTTAAATGTGCCATAAAAATCAACACTTCCCTCCAGCAAAACCCCATTAATCCTGATCGTAAATGGTGCAAAATCCCCTTCGTAAATTCCCTTTCCTATAGAATAGCCAATTCCTTCCCAAAGGACAAGCTCCGAGTCTCTTTTTATACCATTGACTTTGTCAAAAGCTCTCTGCTTGAATAAAGACACCATAGAAAAAGTAAAGCGCTGCGGTGTGTATGAAATAGCCTGTCAATGCCTCGCTAGTTATGTTGGGCAGACTGGTCGGAATTTTTCTACTCGCATTCAAGAACATAAAAAGTGCTACTAAGCTGGAAATACCACTTCTATTTTTTGCCCAACACCTGTAAGATTTTAATCCCACTTGTGATTTTTAGTTTAAATTTTTGCACTCACTCAACAAAGGCCGTAAATTAGACGCAATGGAGCAGCTAGAAATCATCCAACGGAGAAAAAAGAAGTTCCCCCTCCTGAATGATGTACAGTTTTACTATTCCCCCTCCTGTCAATCTCCTTCCCTTAGTGCATGAGTGTGCATCCTGCAACTATAAGAGCATAAAATTTCCCTGTGCTCTGACTCCCCCCCCCCCTTTTCCCGCTGTTGTATAGGAGCATATTGGTCGGGCTCCAGGCATCACGAAGACTGACCACACGCCGTGGGACACTCCACAAAGAACCCTTTTGGTTTTATACAAAGTGTCTTCTACTGTTGTGTACCCCACAAAATTCCCTAGTAACCACTAACAAAGTGTCTATTTTTCCAATGCTTGTCCCACCACTTGTCCCAATAGAAAATAGGAACCACAGCTACAACATAATATAATAAAAAGGTTTACTCGCCCAGTTCTGGATAACTCGTGGATGTAATGAAAGCCCGTGAAAATAATTTACTATCACCATGTCCGCAGCTCACCTTTACCCTAATTACCTTACAATTGGAGATGTTCGAATATTAACGGCAAAATTGAGTACAATGTCCAGGAAAACTTACGGGTGTGTATTCTGGACGACTTGTCAAGACAAACGACATCAGTAATGATGTGAAGGGTTGTCTTACCTAAGAGGTCATGGTGATACACTATATCATGCACTTTCTGGTCAACATGAGCTATCGTCACACCATCGTTACCGTGATTTTAAACGTTAGGTCACCTGCTTACGATATACCGTGGATTCCCCACCGATTAATATCAATCCATCACCCGTGGGAGATTGCATTGAATAACCGAATCATACTTTTTAACGAATTCAGGATGAAATATTTCTCCTTTACCTTATGTTATAAGTTTTCGCCGATCGACGCAGACGATGGCTTGCATGGTTGCTCAACGTCATGAATATAGATAGTATTCTATATTCTATGCACCTTTATTCATACTCAATGTGTTGACGGTGTTGACATCCTGACATTAGTCATTCAGCTGTTACTACGCTTTCTAAGCTTTCTAATTTCTCCATGAGATGGAAGGCCTATAGATGCGACATCCGGGATTTGCGACGAAAACTCCATCTGCCATCTTTTGTGACGAGTTACCGGCGTGAACGGTCGTGGTTGTGGAGATCCTGGAATATTCCTGCCATCGGTGTCTTTTAACACTTAATAATGGCAGAATCGTTACAATTAAGAGGAACCCTTCGTGGGCATAACGGTTGGGTCACCCAAATTGCTACCAATCCGAAGTATCAAGACACAATTCTTTCATGTTCGCGTGGTAAGTGATTTGGCACGTGTCACGTTGCTGTCCTTCTGTGTTATATTTGTTTCATCCTGCTCATTAATTCTCTCTATTACTTAGATAAAACTCTTATTGTGTGGAAGTTAACCAGAGATGAAACCAACTATGGAATTCCTCAAAAGAGATTGTACGGGCACTCGCATTTTGTGAGTGATGTGGTGCTGTCGTCCGATGGAAATTATGCTTTGTCCGGGTCGTGGGACAAAACTCTTCGCCTTTGGGATTTAGCTGCTGGTAGAACTACCCGTCGATTTGAAGATCATACAAAGGTGTGAAAGCCTTCCTCGAAGTAATTTTTGGGAAATTATTGGGTAGCTCACTATACGGAAGCTTTTTTTTTACAATTTTTTTTATTGATTGAAGAGCTGGGGATGAGCAAGTAGTAAGTATTCTCAATGATGGCGTTACGCCTTTTACGGAAAGACCACGTGGAGACTGAGTTCCAATGTTCGCCATTTCCTGCCGCTTTTCCATTCCTAAAGTATGTATTCGTTTCAGGATGTCTTGAGCGTTGCATTCTCAGTAGACAACCGTCAGATTGTGTCCGGGAGCAGGGACAAGACCATAAAATTGTGGAACACGTTGGCTGAGTGCAAGTACACTATTCAGGTTTGTGACGTAGAACCCCAATTTACGATAAGTGGCGAGGTGTTGGTGTGGTTCAATCAGTTAATTTTTAAATTTTTACGTATTCTAGGAAGAAGGTCACACCGACTGGGTATCATGCGTGAGGTTCTCCCCCAATCATCAGAATCCCATCATTGTGTCTTGTGGCTGGGACAAGGTCGTGAAGGTATTTTCTTGTTAATAACTTAAGGATCCCTTTATTTTCATGATGGATAAATTTATATACATGATCTCTGTGAGTTTATACGGATATGGGACTGATGAATGATAGAGGACTGTTGTGAAGCAAGATTGTGACGGATGTTTTTCTAATTTCGATTTTTTGTTTCAGGTATGGAATCTTACCAATTGTCGTCTGAAAACGAACCATAAGGGACACCAAGGTTATCTGAATACTGTGACTGTTTCTCCTGATGGCTCCCTGTGTGCATCCGGTGGTAAAGTAAGTTGACGCTTTACTCGGTGGTTTAATTTTCCTCACTTCAATGTTCGCAATGCAATGTCGCCGTTGTATTTTGTTCTGTCGATTTATAATTTGTAGTTTTTAGTGCAACATTCTTGAATCTGTTAGCTGTAGACATAACATGTAAGGAAATATTCTTAATTTTCACTTATCCTATGGTTCGTAGAACCAGGTCCAGGAGCGAGAAATCGGTCGCTAGGCAAATTTATCAGAACGAAATTTTTTTCCATGTGCAATATCACCTTACCATACTTAATTGCCTGACTTGGTTAGCACGTCATGCATATGCCGAGCCTAGAGTCACTGTGTATCTCTGAATAGGTGCCCAGTGCTTGAGGTACTCGGAGAGTAAACGAGTCCATTATGCTCTGGGGTCTGTCATCATACACACTTCGGTCACCGAATGGTCTGACATGCCAAAACTTCTACGGCTGTGGGATAATGGTATCACACAAAGTAGGAGATGTATAATTTTGTCATGATTTGAATCTCTGTTTAAAGCTATCATATGCCTTTAATTTCTTGTTGGAAAAAATTATTGTAAGTGTTCGATAGCGTCCAGTCGGGGAGAAAATTTTTTCACCTGCTTCCCGATCATCTTATACCACGTATTTAACTTATATTGCTGCACTACATATGTGCATTTATACTAACCTTTCATTTGCTTCATAAACCCTTTTTCTTTTGTAAACTATTCACTTAAACCTGTGATGTGAATCAATTTCTCGACGCCATATTGGAAATACTGGCCTTTTCCTCCTAGTTCCCCCAGATGGCGCAGCGGCCGAGCAGTTACTTCATTTTCTATACTCACCACCCATGACTATTCCCTCCTTAAACTTTAAGTAGCCGTGCTTTACTTTGTGTTTCACACACGCTCTTACCTTAAAATTTTACGCATCTCCAAATTTTATTCCAAATATTTATCTTATGCACTTCCCAATCGAGTTTTAACATCTTCTTTAATTTTATTCCTTGACAAGTATTCTCAACACTACTAATACACTACACTCCAATCGCCAACCCTCTCGGGGGATATTTTTCTTAAAAAAATATGCTAAGACTTTGAACAGACTACAACTACACCCCCCTCCAATCATTAACCCATCGGGGGATATTTTTCTTTAAAATAATACGCTACGATTTTGAAGAGACTACAACTACACCCTCCTCCAATCATCAACCCCCTCTGGGGATATTTTTCTTTAAAATAATATGCAACAACTTTGAAGAGACTACAACTACACCCCCCCTCCAATCATCAACCCTCTCAGGGGATTTTTGTCTTAAATGGCTATTTCTCCTAACTTCCTTTACCTCATTTTCTCACTTTCCCCATTTTCCACCACTGAAAAAACTATTCCTCCGTATTCCCGTTTACTTAAAGTTGAATTTTTAACCTTTTTTCACCTATAAATGCTTTTTAACGTTCGAAATTCACCATTTCCAGGCTGCGTGCCGTCCCACCCTGTAGATGTGACGTGATTGTAGATGTGAAATTACACCTACCTCTAGTGGCACTTTGAAAATCTCGCAATATGGCGTCAAAATTTCACTACAAATACGCGAATTTGGTCATTTTCAACATTTATTTTCTCAAAAATCGGAAGTCCTGGAAGAGGGATACAGGCTAATTTCACGTCTGAAATATGGCCTTACCCCCACCCCCCAACAACGTAGCGGGTCTGTGGGGTGAAACGGGGGGTGCTATGGTGGGACAGTATACGGCCTTGAAAAGGCCATTTCCGAATGGAAAAATAGGTTATTTGGCGGATAGTTAGGTTTTATTTTCATGAACACCCTTTTAAACCAACCCCTGCAGGCCGCCCTGTTGGTGATTACACAACCCACCCCAATAGTGATTGGTTTGCATAATATTATGGCGAGTTGGTGATGAAAGATCTGTATGGAGGCAGTGGAATGAGGTACCTCCAAAGATTATAGGGTAGCTCCGAGAGGTTACCCATCCCTCCTGTGTTAAAGCCGTCGAAAAGTGGGAATAGTTTGAAGATGAAGGCGGGGAAAAGTCATGGGTGGTGGGTATAGAAAATGAAGAAATTGCTCGACTGCTGTGCCATCTGGGGGAACTAGGAGGAAAAAGTCAGTGTTTCCAACATTGCGTCAAGAAATAGATTCACATCACAGGTTTAAGTGAATAGTTTACGAAAGAAAAAGGGTTTATAAAGCAAATGAAAGGTTAGTATAAATGTGCATATGTAGCGTAGCAATATAAGTGAAATAGGTGAAATAAAATTTCTCCCAGACGATGCTATCGCACAAATACCCAAATTGCATATGAACGAAATACCGGTCATTGAATTATCTTAAGATTTGACTAACAATTATTTGACATCACAAGTCCATCCTTATCACAGGCATCCTTTCCCTTTGTGTGTATTTACGTTCTTGGGGCATACTTGGGCTTTGCATGGGAAGGCTGCGTTAGTTCACATGTGTTTGAGGATGTGGTGGTGAAGGATGAGGGGTATTAGTGCTGACTCATTCTTGGGGGTTGAGCAGGTAATGGGTGAGGGGTTTTGTGTATCTGCCCCTTCCCTGCCAACAGCCTGCTCCTGTGCCATCACATCTGGTGCAGGAGATACGTCCATATCATGATCAGCTGATTGGTTTGAGATAAAACCATCTAGTGCCACAAGCTGATCTATGTGACGCTTCCAGATTATGCCTGCCCTTACTCTTAACCAAATAAGTTACTGTTCCTAATATTTTCAAAGTGATACCGTTAATCCATTTTTTGTTTGGTGAATGATAGGCGCTCACCAGTGCTATTTGATTAAGACTTTATTGTCTAGTTTTACTACCTCTACAATATTCAGTTTGTTTTGACTGATTATTTTTTAGTTTCAAAAAAACTTAGGTTTAATTAGATCCAACTGAGACTTCAAGGGGTCGATTGAACATAAATTGAGCTGGAGACTCGCTTGTTGTTGATTGTACTGAGTTGCAATAACTGAATAAAATCTAGTTAAAGCTAAATTTATATCTATTGAGTCACGAAGAGCACATTTCAGTTCGTGTTATACGGTTTTAACATCATTCTTGGCTAAGCCATTTGTTGATGCTTGATAAGGTGGAATTAGCGAGTGCTTGATTCCATTCATTGGAATAATTAAATTCGTTAGATGTGAATGGTGGACCATTGTCACTGACTACATTATCTGGTATACCAAATCTTGCAAACATCTTTTAGGTGATTAATGGTATATTTAGATTCAGTAGAGGGTACTTCTAGAACCTATAACCATATTATATGAGCATCTTTGATTGACAAAAGCATTTTATTTTTGAATGGACCAAAGAAATCAATATGCAATCTAGACCAAGGTTTTACTGGGGAGTTCCAGACATGGAGCACACTTTTAGGATGATTGTTTCTCTCCATTAAACAAGGTGTACAGCTATTTACAAGATGTTCAATATCTGCATCAATGGAAGGCCAATAAATGTAAGACCACGCTAACGCCTTCATTTTAACAACCCCTAGGTGACTAGAGTGAGCTCATTTAACATGGTTAATCTAAACCTAGGAATTATTACTGTCCCCAAATTAGGATACCTTGTTCAACTGTCAGTTCATGTTTCCTTATAAAGTAGTGAATCGAGGAATTATCAGTAGGATTTTCATTTGGCCAACCATACCTGACATAATGAATGATTTTACTTAAGACAGTCTTTTTAAGACTATTTTCTAATGTCTTCAAAGCTTAAGGGAATATAATTTTCAACAATGCATCGTAGATATGTGCCAACAATACCATCATCCATTGTACAGTCCTGTTCATTATAAACTTACCACCTCGGAGCCCTGTTCATAAAATACTTACCACCTCGGAGCCGAACAAAACAAGGGCCTTCCTCCCAGCAGCTGGCGAGGGGGAGGCATGGAAGGAAGGTTTTGACCTGCGTAAGGATTGTTTCTGAGGGGAGGGGTAGGGTCTGAGCTTCCGTTTGTTTTTTATGGGTGAGGATGAAAGAACTCTCGTAACCATTTCAAGCCTCAATGACAGAACGGGAAAAATCTCCGCTGGAAGTGGTATGAGTCTTCCACTTTTTTATATAGCGGAAGGGTAATTATCGTGAATTATTGTCACTCGAAGAGGTTGAATCACACCAATTGATAACATAATTTATATCATTAAATTTTTTTAACATCTCCCTGTTTGATAAACAATAGAGGTTGTTACGTGTCGATTTGAATGTATAAATTATTCCGTTATACTTGAGTTTTGATAGCAACATGTACTACTTCATTAAGTTTGTTTCGAATACTTTTATATCTAATGCAACTTATGCTTGACGTCCAAGACAAATTAAAAATCCAAACCACGTAATGCGGCCCTCAAAGAAATCATTTTGACCACACAAAACTTCTGCATTCACCTATATAAAACTTTTTTTATCCCATAGGAGAAAATTAATTGAAAGTGAAAGGAAAACATGCATAAAATAGTAACTAATGAATTCACTTTTATTTATTAATCGGTTTTATTCATTCGGATTCGATTGTAAGGTATTATACGCCCATGAGATGAAGTCATATATGTTACTACCTAGTCTCACTTAAGTTAATTATGCCACCTGTTTCTCGATTATGTCAATACTTAGTGGTGGTAAATGGCATGTGGAATTTGAAGCTTTTCACAGTAGGACTTAGTTTTGTTTACATCGCATTTGAAATGCGTAGCATTAGTTACTGGAGTTTTATTAGATCCGCTTGGACTGATTGAACCTCTTCACTCAACAAACCAAGCTTAACGCTTCTTTATAAATCTGAGAATACAGCTGTTCACTATAGTTCAATGTACGTGAGCCAAAAGAAATGGGGTTTTCTGTGCCATCAGGCTGAGCTTGAGACAACACGTAGCCTATTCCATAAGTTGATGCATCACATGCTAGCTTAATCGGCATCTCTGGGTTTTAGTAAGCTAATACATCTGATGTAATGAGCTTGTGTTTAATTTCATCAAATCCTTTGAGACACTCATCATCAAAAACAAACTTGACATTTCTCTTTAGCAAATTGTACAGAGGACCTAAGGTAGTTGACATGTTACGAATGAACCTAGCATAGTATTGAACTAGTCCTAGGAATGCTTTTAACTGGGTAATGTTGTTAGGCATGGTAGCTTCTAAAATAGCCTTAGTTTTATTTTCAGTTGGTTTAATAACAGCTTTGCACAAGGAAAGTCCTTAATATTCTAAGGTGTCTGAGAACAGGCTGCACTTGTTTTTAGCAACTGTCAAACCTTTTAAGGCGTTTGCATACCTCTCTGAGCCTATTAAGATGTTCCATCTCATTACTAGCTGTATTAAGGACATTATCCAAATAAGTTGCTATTCCGGGAATACCTTGTAGTGTTCGCTTCATAATATGTTGAAATATGCCTGGTGCAGAGGCAATTCCATACGGCAATTTGTTGAACATGAACAACCCCTTATCGGTACTTATCGTGCAATACTTCTGCCTAGCAGAATGTGTGTACGCTCCTTTTTTGTTCAAGTAGAGAGTATGTGGAACCACCCTGCAAATTAATAATTTCCTCAATCTTGGGTATAGGGTACCGATCAATGACTTAAGTTAGGATTGACAAGTGATCCTGCATATGCCGAGCCTAGAGTCACTGGGTATCTCTGCATAGGTGCCCAGTGCTTGAGGTACTCGGAGAGTAAACGAGTCCATTATGCTCTGGGGTGTGTCATCATACACACTTCGGTCACCGAATGGTCTGACATGCCCAAACGATGGCTGTGGGATAATGGTATCGCACCAAGTAGATGTTGTATAATTTTATCATGATTTGAATCTCTGTATAAAGCTATCCTATGCCTTTAATTTCTTGTTGAAAAAAATTATTGACCAAAATGATGAGTACTGTGTACCTGTTAATTTCTCCGATTATGTCGTCTCATTTCGTCTTTGCGATATATATTTATAATTTGTTCTTATTTTCAGGATTGTAAGGCAATGCTGTGGGATCTTAATGATGGAAAGTACCTGCACACCCTGGACCACAATGATATCATTACTGCTCTATGTTTCTCACCCAATCGATACTGGTTGTGTGCTGCATTTGGGCCATGTATCCGTATTTGGGTAAGTTGTGTATGCCCAACTATTTTGTGTTCTCTTAGGTTAGCCTACTGATTTCAACCTTGAAATAAGTTTGATATGCCATGCTCACAATTTTGATTTTGGGTGTTATCTTTTATATTGAATGAGTTTCAGTAGTTAAAATTTGAGCAAAAGTAAGTTTCTTATACTTAGCCTTTCTGCCTAAACCTAATCTGCCATGGGTATCCTCATGTGAAATAATTAGAATTTCATTTACTTATTAAAGATTCTGGGTACTTGACTTTTACTCGTCTCTTGTGCAATTTGATGTACTGAAATTCCATGAATACTGGTACGGAATTAGAGCTGGGGCTATTTTCCCACCTGTCGCTTACGTACTTAAGCAAATGCAACTTTACATGATGCAATTTTTATTGGTCACATACATCACATGTCAAAAAAGTGCCTCATGTAAAATGGCAGATAGAAAAGAATGTCCTTTATCTGATAAGAACAGATCAGTGTTACCTGTACATACCTTTCTTACAAATTGAACTTGAAATTAAATGGGTGTTCAATGAGAGAAATAACAGGGGAATAGTGTATTTCTATCTAATATAAATGCCATATTCATAGAATACTGTCTTATGAGAGGCAATTACTCATGGGAAATTGGGTAAATATAAAAGTTAAAAATCTAATTTCAATCCCCTTATTTTTTTAGTTAATATGTAATATCTGCATTTTGGTTAACGTGGTATTGGTATCGAAGCATACAGTCTGCGAATTCCTCAAATTCACCTGCTTTCTGCTCACCTTCAACCACCTACTTGTCTTATTTTGCTATGCTACATATGTTATACTAACCATTCATTTTCTTCATAAACCCTTTTCCTTTTGTAAACCTGTGAGGTGCATCTATTTCTCGACACCATGTGCAAAGACCTGACCTTTTCCTCTTAGCTCCTTAAGATGGTGGAGCAGATACTCCTCTTCGCTTCACACACTTCACCCATTACTTTTCCCACTTTACCATGGGGTTACTCAAATCACCAACCCACTAGGGGGATTTTTTTTCTACAAAAATACGCTACTACATTGACAACATTACAATTACACCACTGTCCAGTCACCATCGCACTCGAGGGATTTTTTTCTTTAAAAAAAATATGCTACAACTTTCACTACACTACACTACAACTACACCACCCTGAACCACAAACCCACTCGGGGGATTTTCTTCATAAATGGCCATTTCTCTTAACTTTGCCCATTTTCTCACTTTCCCAGTTTTTAACCTTTGAGAAATGTCTTTTATGGTCTTCCTGTTTCCTAAAAACTGCATTTTTATTCTTCTTTACGCCCATAAATGCCTTTTTCCCATTCGTAAATGCCCTTTTCGAGGCCACATACCATCCCACACTAGCACCTGTTTCACTCCATAACCTGTAACCTTGTTGGGGGGTGGGGTAAGGCCATATTTTAGATATGAAATTACTGTATCCCTCTGGTGGGAGTTATGAAAATCTCGGAATATGGTGTCAAAATATCTTGTAAAATTTGCAAATTTTGTCATTTTCAAACTTTATTTTCTCAAATACTCAGTATCTCACGCCATTATTTCTTACATTACTTAAATGCGCAAACCATTCTATTTCCTTTCTCGTTTATCTAATATCTCTCACCTTTCTAAGTTTCTCACAACAAAATTTCTCCTTGACTGCACCCTTCAATTCATTAACGTTTTCAATAGCGAACGTCTGTCATCAGTGAAAGCAGAAATTTTAAAAACCAATTCAACAGTTTGAATTTAGCATGTTTTGACTCTGTCATGGTGGAAATTCCTTTATCTCTTGACGTGTTGGCTCATTATCATTGTGCTCATTTCTCCTCGAGTCTGTTTGTGTGGACACAAGAAATTTGTGGAAAAGTTTCAAGATAGTGGGAGGCCTTAACCCTTTCGTGATGGGGGGCAGGGAAAATTTCTGTGCTTTGCCAGTACTACACTAGGATCATCTCATGTACCTATTTCCCTAACTTGGAATGGGGCCCAGTGGGGTGTTGAACCTTTTTCTCGGCCACCGGGCGGAGATAAACTACACCCCTTACCGCTTGTGTCCATTGGTGGTGTCCATTACGGCATGCGGTTGTGATCAACTATTTTTTTATGCCATGGTTTTGCTAACAACATTGTTGCTGCAGCGTCGATATTTATTTAAACGGAAATGAATGATTTTAGTTTTACAATGCCTTTACGGCTGTTAAAAGAACATCTACGATTATTATTAAGCTTTCTGGCAACAAAAATCGTATCAATGGTTAAATAAATAATTTTGTCATTGCATTTTGCACTCTGAAATGATTTTGATGATTTTTCAATGATAAAAATTATCAATTTTAAATGTCCTTATTCAGGCTGTCGGCATCATCAGAGCGAGAATCAATGAATTTGTACTTCGAAATTTTCAGTGTTAATTTACGAGATATACGGTCTATGGAACTCTGTTTTTAGAAATTAATGCATAGATCACATTCATCACTTATGAATATGTTGATTCTGTAATAATTTCCCATCCTTTTTTTATTATTCTTATTCTTTTCTTATTCCTGAAATCACCCAGTTTTAGGAGTAAGAAATTCTTCGAAGCGAATTTTATAACTTCAACATTAGTGTGCCTCAGGATTCAAAAAACAGCCAGGAATCACTGTATTCTTTAGGTGGAAACCATTGACCAACTAAAACAGAACTGAAGTTGTCAGCTTTTAAGATCAAATTTTTCATTCAAGTATTCTACCAGACGATTGATATGTTCTTGGACAGTCCCCATTTTGTATCCCAATTTCATAGACATTCTCTTTTTCCCTCCTAAGGGTGTCCCACCATTAGATCCCTCTTCAATTCTTCATATCTTATACCTCCTCTTATTTTGTCCAGAATTCCCATCCTATTCCTTAAGAGGTGTGTTAATAAGTATGAGTAATTACAGGGAAAAATACACATTTAAACTCACTAAAGATATGTAGGTTGTCAACTCATAAAAGAGAATAACATTCAGTTGTTTACCTCACAACATAACTCTCCAACTTTAGTAGTATTAGGGTTTAGATTGGGGTGCGTCGACAGCAGAGGTCATTTTGCACCACAACTTTTTCGTGCTGATGATTTTATATTATAAAAAGGGATGTATTTAACTAAGGTAGATAATATACTGACAAGGAGACATCGCGTAATTGATGTTCGGGATCCAAACGAGGCAATTATTATCTGAAACTAAAGAGAGAATGCGGAAAGAGTGTCACGGCTTTCTTCCACATAGGCCCGGTTTCGAGAGAAAGACACTATTAAAGAATCTTCCTCCGTTTTAATACGTTAAAATTCGTGCCTCTCTCAACAGACCTCTTAGCCCAGTGGGTTGAGGCGCTGAGACGGTTATCCTCATATGGTGGCTGGGGTTCGATCCCAGGTTGTGGCATATTTTTCTTTCTAATATTTTACGGAATTACTGTAAATCGCCCACTCGCATACATTTATGGCAGTAGCAACAATATTTTTTTAATTTTCAGCCTATTTGCTGGATTTTTCAATCAATGATCTTGGGAGACTTTTGAAGCTAATTTCGGGATTCTTGTTCAGCTAAAAGAAGGCTACACATGCTGACCGACCTAATATGTTTAGGTTTTGAAAATACAAGGAAACTTTCGTGAATGGGCTTCGATTGGTCGTGGGTCTTTCTCAAGGCCGTAAACAATGAGTGGACTTTCTCTTTAATTATCAACTATGTACTCACTTGCAATTTCCCAGGAGCCGCGCTCAAGTAATGACTTCTGTAAATCTATTTCTTGTTCAATAGTGAACATGATATAGGTAAAAAAGAGATGGTTACAGTTTCCGAGGTAATGTAAAAAAACTTTTGCTATGACCTTTTTGCAGAGCAACATATTATATTGAAGCGAAGCCTGTATCGTGGGGGAAAGGAAGATATTAGATTCCAGCACAAATAAATATCACGTAATGATAACACTATTTCTTTTCCCACTTCATGTTTATTCCAAGTAAAGGAATTTAACTTTTCATTCATGGCATGGAATTGCATACTTTCAGATGTCATTACTCGAGCGTGGCTCCTGGGAGATTTTGAATACATCGTTTCTAACTAAAAAGTAATAATCTGCTCATTGTTTATGGCCTTGAGAAAGACCCACGACCAATCGAAGCCCATCCTTTTCACGATTGTATCATTGTATTTTCAAAATGTAAACATATTAGGTCCGTCAGCATGTGTAGCCTCTTTTTATCTGAACAAGAATCACGAAATTAGCTTTAAAAGTCTCCCAAGAGCATTGATTGAAAATCCAGCAAATAGGCTGAAAATAAAAAAAATGCTACTGCCACAAATGTATAGGAGTGGGCAATTAACAGTAATTCCGTCGAACTTTCGTAAGAAAAAAAATTGCCGCAACCTGGGATCGATCCCCAGCCACCATATGAGGATAACCAGCTCAGCGCTTAAACCCACTGGGCTACGAGGTCTGTTGAGAAAGGCGCGAATTTTAAAGTATTTATACGGAGGTAAGATTCTTTAATAGCGTTTTTCTCTCGAACCCGGGCCTATGTGGAAGAAAGCCATGACACTTTTCCCGCATTCTCCCTATAGTTTCAGAAAATAATTGCCTCGTTTGGATCCCGAACATCAGTTACACGATGTCTCCTTATCCAGTAAATATCACATAGGTTAAGTAACTTCATACTTTTTTGGAAAATCCATAATTATTTAAAAACCTTGGTGTTGTTGTGTTGTGTGATGTTGAAGTATATCATGACTGGTATAAGATAGTGAGGGAAGCAGTTTGTGGAATTTGACCATAAGCCTAAGTGATTCATGAATAGTTAGAGACAGTGGTTGCCTATAGTTTGATATGTTTCTACTTTATCAGGTCACCTTTTGTATTATTATAAATACGTTTCTTCTCTTTTTTTTGTAGTGTTTTTTATGGGAGTAACAATTAATTGGCTGTTTTTTCTCAGGATTTGGAGAGCAAGGATATGGTGGAAGAATTGAGGCCTGAAGTGCTGTCTCAAACTGCCAAACCAGAACCTCCTTTGTGCTTGTCTCTGGCTTGGTCCACTGATGGACAAACTCTCTTTGCTGGGTACTCTGATAATCTTATCCGTGTCTGGCAAGTGTCTGTTTCACGTTAAGTGTCAATAAAGTTGGTTAATCATGGATTACATTGTTTTATTGAAATAACAGTGCTCCCTCAATGCAATGTTGGTCACCCTGCTGGAATATGCGGGTGATGAAGTATAGTATGTGCTTGCTTTATCTTTTCCTAAATAGTCTCGAATAACCTCTTAATGGTGTGTGCAATTGGCTGCTTTCTTGGGATGTTTTCATATTGTACATTTTATCTTTCACATAGTGACTGCTGTTAGCCAGTTTTCATTTTTATGTGATCTATCTACTGTCCAAAACTCACCTAATGTGCCTTCTTCATAGACCACTGCCATTTTTTGATGATAAAGACCATTGGATTTATCTTCACCTTTTGGTAATTGATTCAGTTCTTAAATGCGATTGGCATTTCTTTTGCTCCATCCGGTGGGGAGGGGAGTGCTGTTTTTCCAGGGATTGTCGGAAAATTTTCTGAAATTACATAGTTGATGGTTCTATCACTTTTTCATTGACTGAAGCATAAGGAATTATGTAAGTCATAAGATTGAGGAAAATTAACTTGCTATGGAGAATTAGTTTTCATTCCATTCCTTGATGGCAGACAACTGCACTGCAGTTATCTGCTGTTGCCTCATTCCTGGAATTACATAGCTTTTTATACATAGGGTATCTTAATCTGAGGTTTCAGGCATGATGGAGTGGAAACTGAACATAACTGCAATTAATGAAAAAAGCAATTTTGTGGAAATTGCTCTTTTTTCATTAATTGCAGTTAAATAGGGATGTTGTTGGTATGTCATAGTCCTGTTAATTAAAAAACTTACCACCTCGGAGCCAAAAAATTTCTAAGTCCCAACTTGCCGAACCATGCCTCCCCTGTGGGGGAAAGCAATAAATGCACGGTTCGAACCAAAGGCCTTCCTCCCAGCAGCTGGTGAGGGGGGGAGGCACAGAAGGAAGGTTTTGACCTGCGAAAGGATTATTTCTGGGGGGAGGGTCCTAGCTTCAGTTTGCTATGTATGGGCGAGGATGAAAGAACTCTAATCCATGACAGCACAGGAAAAATCTCTGCTGGAAGTGATGAGTCTTCCACTTATTTATATGGCGGAAAGGTAATTATCACTCTAAGAGATTAAATCATGCCAATTGATAATATTTATATTATTACATTTTTTATGACATCTCCCAGTTTGATAAACAATACTGATTCTATAACCATGGCAATTAACGTGAATGAGCGTAAATCCAGAGGTTGAAACATAGAATTGAATATATAAATTATTTAGTTTATTTCAGAGTTTTGATAGCAACAATTACTTATCATATGATTCTATTAATTTGAAAATATAGTGTCCAATAACTACTACTTGTTTGTTTTGAATGCTTATACATCTAATGAGATGTTTACGTGGCGTCCGAGACAAATTAAAAATCCAAACCGTGTAATGCGGCCCTCAAAGAAATCATCTTGAACACAAAACTTCTGCTTTCACTTACATATATGAAAATTTTTTTGTCCCATAGGAGAAAATTAATTGAAAGTGAATGGAGAACAAGCATAAAATAGAAACTAATGGATTCACTTATTTATTAATCTTTTATTCATTCGGATTCGGTGGTAGGGTATTATACACCCATGAGACGATGTCATATACATAGTATGTTACTACCTAGCCTCACTTTTGCCACCTGTTTCTCTATTATGTCAATACTTAGTGATGGTAAAATGGCATGTGGAATTTGATGCTTACACTTTTCACAGTAGGACTTCGTGTTGTTTACATGGCGTTTGAAATATGTAGCATTAGTTACTGGAGTTTGCATCGCATGTTTTCTGCCGTTCTTGTTTTTTAACGTGAATCTGTGACTCATATGAATTCACCTCAAATTGTATAATGCTTCTTCAATCCTCTCAATTAATGAGTTCAGCCTTCACTAAATTATCCAGGGTCTTTGCAGAGAGGCAACACCCTGACTACCCGGTCCATTCTTTTCTGGGCAGGCAATAAGCATTCCGAACGAAACAACCCTCACCTCCATCTTGGCTTGAGGAAAGGCTGTAACCCTTTAAAAAATGACCTGAAAAAGGCTGCTGTTTCGGCTGGAAGCAGTCATGAAGAAGTGGTGGTGTTGCTGATCGCTCCTTCCATTCAATCTGGTTGTTTTGGGGTTCTGTTTGCTTGTGAGGAAGAAAGAGTGTAATATCGGCGAATTTCAGTCACGTAAATATCCCTCTTTCACAACAGCTTGGCACCACTACATCTAACCGGCGTGTATTACACAGTAACCTAATGCTCCATAATTATTCATAAACTTGTGTTGAAGTGAAAAGGAGTGAAGCAAGGGACAACTTCAACCTCACATTTTAACAGAACGAAATATTTCATAGTTCCGAGCGAAGATGGATTGAGAGGCAAACTTTCACTTGTTACTTGTTTTAAATATACTAGCCTTAAGGTTTCGATTTTCTTGCATTTCCAATAACACTTGGGGATTTCTTATAACTTACCAGTGATTTGAATGGTACAACAAAGATGCATCAATTTATTTCAAACGAAAAGGTTAAACTTGATGGATAAATATCAAAAGGAAAAGAAGCATATGGAAATCATATTTGTCACTTTCTACCTAGCCTCACTTAAGTTAATTATGCCTCCTGTTGTTCGATTATGTCAATACCGAGTGATGGCATGTGGGTCTTCGTTCGTCTAACTCCACAATGGGAAGAGCTCTGGCAGATACGAAATGATACGTGTCCCGGTTTCTCGGGTAGGTCGTTGGGCTTCCACATTTATTTTGCGAATCCTTTCTTGTAAAAGCAACGAAGAGGAGGGACGTGCGGATTTAAAAATGCCTTTTCGTACTCTTCCGATGCTTTTTTTTTTAATCGGCCATTTTGTTTTTCGATACTTATAAAGTAAACAAGTAAATTGTGGACTTACAACTGGCTGTGCTGGATTCGCATATTCGCCAACTTAAACACTGGGTGGGCATAAATACTCAGAAGTGAAAGAAAATCCCTTCCACCACCTTAGCTTGTCGAAAAGGGTGGACTTCCCAGCGAGACCTGCGAAGGAATTTGGATGGAATGAGGCAGCGACATTGTATACTGCTGGGAGTGGGAGAGAAAGAGAGGTCCCGTGGTCGTTCGGTCATTTCACCAGAGTTTCGTGAGGGTGGGGATTCTCTCAAGGGGACATAGTTCGGCTGCTTTGTCACACAGGCGTCAAGTCGGGACTTAGAAATTTTTCGGCTCTCAGGTGGAAATTTTTTAATGAACAGGGCTCCGGGGTGGTAAGTTTTTAATGAATAGGACTACTTGAAAAGAAAGGCTTAAAATTGTTTCACCATAATGTCGAGTACTGTGTGTTACTACTGGTGAGTTAGCTAATTTTGCCATTCCTGGATATTATGTTGCTGACAGTTACTGCCGCAACACGTACAAATACGGCGGTGTGGCAATCTTTTTGTGCAATTAACTCGCACCAAAAAGCTGTCAGCACCCCTTCAAACATCCTGTTGAAGACAAAACTTTTGAGTGTGCTTGTGTGAATTTTATAATTAGTGTTGAATTATGTATTGTCTCCATTTATCGGTCTCCAACTCATGGTGACTTTCAGCTTTTTCTTAACAAACTTGAGTGTTTTCTTAGTATAATTTGTAACACATATCACAGTCAATGCCTGGTGATTTTAATTGTGACCTGTTGCTCAGCTGCAGCAAACAACGTGACTTAGTTAACCTCCTGAACTCTTTTAATTTAGCATTTCATGTGTATGAACCTACTAGAGTCACCAGTCACTCTAAATCACTATTAGTTAATATTGCCTCGAATTTTGAACCATGTGATATAACCTCACTAGTTGTAACATCGGATATTTCCGACCACGTTGCTGTTCTGGCCACAATATCTTGCAATTTTATACCTTCAACAATATGGTTTCCAGCAATATCCTACTGTAAAACTAATGTTTCATACTTTTTTAATCTGCTTGAAGCCGAAAACTGGTCCTTTGTTTATACCAGTGCTGATTTTGAAACTAGATTTACTTATTTCTATGACAAGTTTGTATATTCCTGCAATTTAGCCTTTCCCACAGTTTACAAGAAGACCAGCAGAAAACAGGAGTGGATCACTGACGAAATCCGTAGTGTCTCTACCTACCTCAATCAATACCCCTTTCTTGTCCGGTCATCTTGAGATGACACTTCAAAATGAGTATAAATCTCTAACATCCTTTCATCGCAAAACTTTAACTGCAGCAGAGCATTCTTTTAATGACAGAAGGATTATGAATGCCAATAACATCTAAAGAAGTCTGGAAGATTCATCCAAGGGCAGCACCCCTCCCCTTTCAGTTTCTAAAATTGTTGATCTGTCAGGTGTTCCCTTCTCCAGTTCACATTCTTTAGCCTGTTTCATTAATGTTTATTTCACAAATCATACCCTGCACCCAAAACTGTCTGATACGATTACTCTGGTTTTCCTCCTGCACGGAAGTCACTCTTCTTAACACCTTGTACTGAATCTGAATTAAAACTTTGTCTTCACAACCTTGGTTCTAAAAGCAGCTCTGGCTTTGACAAAATTTCCAATTGGATTCTAAATATATGTATTGATGCTTTCAAAGTTCCTCTTCTCCACTTAATTAATGATTCTTTACATTATGAATTTTTCCAAGTCCCTTAAAAATCTCTAAAGTAATTCCTCTGTACAAGAAAAAAGGAAATCCTGCTGATATTAATTCTTATCGCCCATTCAGCATTCAAAATCAATTCTCTAAGCTGTTTGAAAAGATATTTAACAAACGTTTAATTACATTTCTAGAGGCAATAAAGCTTTTATCCAATAGACAACACAGCTATCGTCGGTACAGATCTACTACCTCAGCCACAACTGATGTAATTGACAGCATTCTTTCTTCCCTTGATAAAGGGTAGCAACAATTGGTTTGATTATAGTCAAGCTTTCGACAATGTCAATCATGATCTGCTTTTATTTAAACTTAATCACCTCGGTGTTAGAGGAATTGCAAACCAGTGGGTAAAATCTTATCTTCAGGACAGGCATCAGTCTGTTGTAGTGTCCCATCATGGTGTCTAATACAGATCTGAAATAAATAAGGATTCTTGTGGCGTACCCCAAGGATCAATCCTTGGCCCTATTCTTTTTGTTATTTACATTAATGACCTCCCTAACAGGCTAAGTAAAGTACAAGGGGCTACACCAATCCTTTGTGCAGATGATGCTAACATTATTGTATGCAAGTAACCTTGATTATGCTATTTCCAATGGTAAACTTATCTCCCTTCACTTATTTGAATGGTGTGCACAGAACCAATTAACCTCGAGCATCAGCAAGTCTCAGGTTGTTCAGTTTGGGTATGAGAGGAAAGCTTGCAATAACATTTTACTTTATGTGAATGGCTCATTTATACTCCAAGTTAGCAATGTAAAATTTCTTGGTACTCACCTTGATGCATGCATGAGCTGGGAGATGCATGTTAATCACTTGTTAAGTAAATTAAGTTCCACCTGCTACTTAATTAGATTCATAAGAGATACTGTTTCACCAAACTTCCTCACTACTTTGTACTATGGGGAATTCTATTCCAATGCATGTACAATTTAGTATCCTTTTCTGGGGCTCTTCCCATCATGCAAAGAATATTTTTTAAATTAAAAAAAGAGCAGTTGGTCTAATGGCTAAAGAGGCCTACAATGCCTCATGCTCTCCTATTTTCAGGAAGCTAAATATTCTCCCCATTCCTTGCATCTACATTCTATCTGCTGTCATGTACACCCATAATAACCTATCATCTTTTTCTAAAAACCAAGACATTCACCATCACTTCATGAGAAGCCGTAATGACTTACATGTAACATGCGAGGACCACAAAATGTTTACACGGTTTGAGGAGGATGAGACTTCAATTATATAATCATCTGCTCATTTCCATAAAATCCAGGAGTGGTGATGCTTTTAAAAGACAATTGAAAGCTCTTCTAAGAGAAAAGCTCTACTATGATGTCAATGAGTTTATGGCAGATCCCTTGTAAGTCAACCATCTTTTATTGATCACTGATGAATTAATATTTATAGTGCTGTGCAATGTTAACTTTTTTTGGCAGTGTTGCCCATTTTATGTATAGTTTACTACTTTCATTAATTCCTGACGTGCCTTATATTGTGTGCAAACTTTGTAACTCGATCCACTGGGCAAATAAATATTATTATTATTAGTACAAGACTTAGAATGCTCTTTGGTCAGTTTTCTCTTTGAAACTCAGTTAATTCTTTGTGCAGATCTCCACTGGGCAGTATAAAGGTGTTCTTGGCAAAACTCAACTCCTTGTTGGAGAGAGTAACCAATAGGGCTCAGGGTGCGAGCATAATTATAACGTGATTTCAGTATTAATTTGTTGTGTGACAGTTCCGACTCAAGTGATATCCTTAACTCATAAACTGGTATGCTGACATAGAGCAGGGCTGTCACAGATCAGGGAATTTGAAATGGGTCAGGGAAAAGTCAGAGATTCTCGTCCATGGGGTTAGAGAAAATGCACACCATTTCACGTGATTCAAAAGAACCTCCGCGCTGTTAGCTGGCCTGGGTCAGCCGGGTGCCGAACTAGTCTGTCTTTCCGCTGTGATGAGGATCGTTGCTAACCATTGCCAGCATCAAGGTTGCTATACCCTATATATAGGGTATAGCAACCTTGGCTAGCATTTAAAAAATTAGCATTTGTGGCCAAGATATTAGAAAAGTCTCCACTTCAATACAAGATTTGCAAGGAATACACTTATATGATTTTTTGAGTCACATGAATCAGCAGCATCCCAATATCCAATTTACTATGTAAGAGGAAGCTAAAAACTGCCTGTCCTTTTTTGGACATACTAATTGAAAGGCAGCCTGATGGTACTCTTGGACGACGTGTGTACAGAAAACCTACTCACACTAACCTCTACTTAAATGGGAGAAGTCACCACCACCCCTCCCATTAGCAGGGCATCTTAACCACCTTGATACATCGGGCAAAAATAATAGGAGATGCAGATAGTGTTCCCACTGAATTGGAGCATCTGAAAACTATGTTCAAATGCAATGGATATAGTGACAGATTTTCACTTGGCCTTGAAAAAAACCATCGGAATAAATATGCGACGGGAAAAAGATCATGAAAAGTCATTGGGAAGAGCCTGCATTCCCTATATTTTCACTATCTTAGGAAAAATAGGTAGAATTTTACAAAAATACAACATTCAGACGATCCATAGACCTCCAGAGAAAATTCAAGATCGGCTCGTATCGGATCAAGGGCAACCTCTGCCTCAAGAATGCCTGGAGTGTATAGCATCCCTTGTGAGTGTGGCCTCGCCTATATTGGAGAGACTTCACATATGGTGAGTTGATAGTGAAATCTGAAGATGCAGCTCTTGCTTGCTTCAGGAACTGCCTCTTATCACAGCAGCTAAGGCAGTGGTTCTCTGCTTTAGAGTTCGACTCGCTAGAAGCTGAGTTCAAGACTTTAATGAACAAACCTGCTGTCTCTGTGTGCTTGGATAAATATGACCGAGACAACACCCGTCTTAATCACTTTTGGAGGTGTATTTTAATGTCGCAGAAGTGCTCTGGATTAATGGTAGATTTCATCCTCATAATTTTAATATTGAGCCATGGAAATGCCTTTGTGAAATGGGAATTTTCCATAAACAAAGAAATTATAATCGAAAACCAACTTCCACAGACACTGTACGCCATGGCGAACAGTGTCTGTGGGAGTTAGTGTGATGCCATGAATTTGGATGGCAGAATTCTTAATGTGGAAATTTGTGACAAAATGATTTCAAGAGTGCAACATGCATGCGCAGAGTATGAAGAGGTGCGAAGGGAGAGGAAAAGATACAGAAGAGAAAAGATGAAAATTATTAGGGAAGAAGTTAAAGAATTAAGAGCCAAAAAACCAAACTTTGGCTAGAAAATCAATTGGAGTTCGACGCTATCAACGAGAGCACTATGTGGCCGTGTTTAGCATTTCTGTGATGTTATGATTAGGTACGTTCTACGCCTACATCCTTGAATGTAGACTTTTTGTTTGAGGTGCAAATTTAAATTTGACACCATATTTTGACTTTCATTTGGCTCTAATTGAGTTTACAAGTTCCTGTTTTTGACTGTAATTAAGTTTACAAAGTTACTGTTTTTTATTTGTTCATTGTAAATACTTTTTGTTTGATGTGTCAATTTAAATTTGACACCATATTTCGACTTTTATTTGACTATAATTAAGTTGACAATTTACTGTTTTTTCTAGGTGTTCGTTGTAAATAAATACGTTTTAAACAGAATTTAAACATTTTTTTAAAGAATTTAGTATTTTATTGACTCGCACACTTCAAAAATGTTATGTAAAGATCAAAAATAAGTGTGAAAAAGTCAGGGGAAATGAAGATTTTTGTCGGAATTTGAATTCAGGAATCTTGTAACAACCCTCGTAGAGCCAACTACTGTCCATGCAAAAAGTCGAGATACCCGAGTTTGAGATGTTATAACTCATTAACCAATAAACCTATTGCAACACAGTAAACTGCATATCAAAGGTAATTTATACGTCCGTTCGACTGGTTTACTTTGAGATTTTTTAGTACTGTTTAAATATTTTTAATGTTAGCTTGTATGAATAAAGGCACGCTTTTTGCCGGTTCAAAAACGGTAGCACCACTTCTTACGTTAATAACGTAAAATCATACCACTGTATCCACAAGAAATTTGTTGTAGGTAAAAACAAGTACTTCCTCTCCAAGTCAGCTACTCGCACACCTTGCTCATTTTTTTCTATGATTTCATGCTTTAATTCAATAGACATCATCTTCCTCTGAGCACTGACTTTTCCACTCACTTTCTTCGGACCCATGGTTATAAAAAGAAATGTGATAAAGTATGTTAATGCACAAAAAGCACAAATTCCTAAAAAAACTTATCAAAGATGCTTCGACAGCGAGGTAAATAAACACACGAGGCGCAGTAAACTGGTGGGTCGTGTGCAGCCAGCCGTTCCTCGTATCTCAAATTTTGCTCGTATTTCAAAGCAAAACTTCGCTCGCTCGACGGCTCGTATCTCAAATATCTCGTATGTTAGGGCACTCGTATCTCAAGGTACCACTGTACCATGCAAACACCACACTGAAAACCTCTGTTAATAGGAAGAATAATGATCGTTATTACTTACATGTACGAAGTAGAGCTTCACAACACATACACAACACTATAGCGGCATATCCATACAAACACCTAACTTACAAACGCACACTACCGCACACGCTGAACTTACAGCTTATTATCCGTCAACACCACTTTTCTCACTCAAAACACGACTGGCAACTATGTAACTTGCAACGGCGCTACTACAGCGCAAGCGTCCGGCAAGCCATGAGCGTACGACATTGGCGCCAGGTCCTCTGAGTATTGTTACTATGTCTTAAGTATATATAAAATGTACACTTTGAGCGGCAGAACACTTAATTAGTGCATTCATATTCGTCATACGCGCGACAGATATACGCGGAAACCATCCTTTCTGCGTGCAAATCATGCAACATAGTCGTGTATGACCAAAAAACAGAACTTCGCCGGTGATGTATGCAACCCGCAATACACGGCCCCTGCACTGTTGCCGGCAGTGGCTACAAATCTTATATGGTCCTATGTGGTCCCAGGAACACGTGTGCAAAGTGGCATTCTTTAATCACAAAATGTAAGGTACCCCCTGAAATAGGACATTAACGCCCCCTGGATAACTTAAGGAAATAGTTGATGGGGAAGGTTGACGAAAAGGGCAAAATCAAGGATATCAGGACGACTTCTTCCGTTGCTGGAACGGAACGTTGGTTTCTCGGATTTCTCCATCAATTTTATTTTGAAAACTTCAAACGCGTTTTTCTGCAAATATATACCCCTTTAATCTTGCTATATTATATATTTGGTAGCAAAATATCTAATCTATTCATCCTTCAAGTTGTGTAATGGTAACTTTATGGGAAAAATTAATTTATGTAAGTTCGCATGTTCGCTTTAAGTTTGGCGGAATGCTAGGCTTGAGGGACTGTGGATTAATATCAGCGAGAAAAAACACCACTCACATATCAATTCTGTGGACTGAAGTTGAGCTAATAACAAATAATTATAAGGTGCTAAATGCGGCAAGGGTGCCCACTATCGCCGTTGCTTTTTAACGTGTATTCAGAAGAAATGGTAAGGGAGGCATGGGGGGAGGTAGGAATAAAGGTAGGAGGGGAGCTGATAAAATCAGTGAGGTTTGCAGATGATCAATTATTGGTTAGTCAGTCGGTCAAGGGGTTGCAGTCAATGGTGAATGCATTAGAGGTGCAGTGCGAAAAGTATGGGATGAAGATCAAGAAAACGAAAGTAATGAGATTTTCTATAAATAAGAAGACGGGGCTGAATATAAGGTAGGGATGGCAGAAGATAGAGCAGGTCAAGCAGTTTACGTATCTGGGTAGTATTTTGGAGAAGAATGGGTTTAGTGGTAAGGACATCAGATGCAGAATTGCGCTAGCTAAAGAAGCATTTTCGAAGAGGAAGGAATAGATGAGGGGGGGGTCTGAGAAGAGACTTAAAGAAGAGGCTGGTGAAAACTTTCATATGGAGCGTGGCACTATATGGGTCGTAAACTTGGTCATTGCAAAGAGAGGATGTGTGTAGACGAGGCGTTTGAGATGTGGGTTTGGAGAAGGTTAGCTGGATGGCGAGAAAGACGAACGAGGAGGTATTGGATATGGTCGGACAGGAGAGGAAACTTGTGGCAGAGGTTCGGAGAAGGCAGAAGAGATGGATGGAGGAGGTTTTGAGAGGAGTGGGCATGTTGAAGAGAGCGATAGAGGGGAGAACACTGGGGAAGTGTAGAAGAGGAAGGAAGAGGATAGGAATTCTGGACAAAATAAGAGGAGGTAGAAGATATGAAGAATTGAAGAGGGATCTAATAACAGGCCATCCTTAGGAGGGAAAGCGAGACAATGTCTATGAGGTTGGGATGCTGAATGGGGATTGTCCAAGAACCTGGACCTACCAATCAGCTGGTAGAATACTTGAATGAAAGGTATATTTTGTGAATTTTGTTCCTACTGTGTGCATCAATCATTTACTACTGAGACATTTGCAGGGACATGTGTGTCCCGTTAATATTGAAAGGTTTACCAATTTCATATAACGTCCTAAAGAAAATATGTACTTGTAAATTTCCTTATCGAAGTCCTAAAATTTTTAATTTACATGACTAAATAAACTGTTTAATTCAACCAAATCACAAAGTTTTAATTACTTCCACATTTATTACACTTTAATATAAGCATCATGCCATCAAAATGTTAACATTATACATTATGTACATTCATCAAAAAGCGATTGAGTAAAAATTAACCAACCTAAGCAAAAAGATTAGGCACTTCAAAACTGACTGCCGAGTGTAAATAGGAGCTAAAATTCATCATAACCAACTTAGGTAAAAAAATGTATGCCAATAAAAGACCTGATCGTGCACAGTTAAATATGTATCATCAAAATACATTACTTTTACAAGTTACACTTGAGAATTTCCCTCCAGAAATAAAGTCACTTTTGAAGTAATGCAGCAGGTTAATTTGCTTTTTTGCATCTGTGATAACAGGGAATTTGATAAGGTGCAATATCCAAGTCTTCATCAATCTTATGACAGTAGAAGCTCATTATTTCTTAGTTACATGAAAATTTATTCAGTAAGCCAGCCGATGAAAAGTGGCATATGTCTTCTAATGTCTACACAGTATTAGGTCCAACAATCCTTCCAAAAATAAAAGGACAATGTGATTCACAACAATGTGAAACAATTGCCAAATTTGCAGGGGGAATGCATTGTACCTGGACATCATTACCCCAGTTGGGATCATTCTCGACGTAGGTTATCTAACCGGGCTTGAAGGTCGGCATCAATATCTGAAACTGGGCTATCGGCCCCACCTCCGGCAGCAGCCGCAGCTGCTTGCGGGGTCTTTGTTTTGGAGGCTGCTAATGAATCTGATGCAGTGGGCAATCCAGAGAGTTGATCACTAAGTTGAAGACCCAGTTCATCAAGTACTTGAGAGACAACAGCATCACTGTAAGCAAAAACAAGTCAACATAATGCAATAGCCTAGGTGAAGACTCCTATAACTTTTTTCTTCATTTAGAGGTTTCTTTTAATGAGACAATAAGTGACATTTGCACGAAGACAACCATTAATCAAATGGCCAAGTAATCATCATATGGTAAAAGTGCCATATGAGACAGTAAAATTGACTTTATTTATGCATGAATGTGAAAATTATGTATATACATTGTAACCCACTCCCCTGCCACATTTTCCTTTCTTATTAAAATAAAACTCAATCCTTCGCAAGTACACAAAATATGAAAAGCTTAACTCCTGGCTGAAGGGATTAATGGCTATTATTACACATACACATAAATAAAAACACTTTGTTCAACCATTGAAATAGCATAACACTTTTTTAAAATGAGAAATTAAACCTTTGTAAAGGCAACAACAATATTCAGAACTTTGTAAGTGATATATTGGGCCCAATTTACAATTTTAACCCTTCTGCCCCAATCTCGTCACATTAAAGTTACTTTTCAGATAACAAACAATTTTATTACATGGAGGTTATTATAGTTCTTTCTTTCTTTCCTTTACTGTCCTTAAAGGCTACAATTATCGTTTGTCTGGAATTCTTCTCCTCACTTCTGCAGCATAAGGTAGGGGCTTGCATTCTCTCTCCTTCCTTACCGTCAAATTTTTGGGCCGTCTGTTTTATCTCTTGGGTCTCCTGCCCGATTCCTTCCCGGCCTTTCAATAAAGTTTTCTGCTCCTCTTTCGTAACCTTGATACCACCTAGTCCCTGCTTCCTGCCGCCTTATCTCCAGACTTTTTGTACTTCTCTCCACGTGCCTTTCTGATCTTCGCACCTCCACTTATCTCTCGTTATTGGTATCTGTTTATTTTCCAACCGTCCCCCGTCACTCATTGTTAATTATTTATGTATTTTCATCGTCCTGAACTCTTCCGATGTACATATTGATTTTATTAGGAGTCTTTGGTTGTCTATTGTTATATTGTAGTTTATTATGATATTTCTACTATTTATTTGAATTGTGATTTATTTCCGGACTTGGTTATGGTAGTTTGGTTACAACATACTGGCATGCTATACAAAATGTAGCCACAGGCCATTTTTATTCCTAGGGATAGTAGTAGTTCTACAAGTGTTCACAACCTGTAGGTCACAAGAAAGACTGCCATAATCAAGTAAAAGGTCAAGGACATAGGGTAGGCACGTACGCCAAACATAGCTGCAGACCAATTGAGAAAGAAGTCATTCCATTGTTGCTTGAAATATAGAGTGAGATTTTTTAAACCGCATACACTTGTAAATCAAATTAAAATATTCAAAGTCCTCCAGTTTAACATTCTTTGATATTCATCTCACACTTGGCAGACAGGGGCAACAGCTTTTGGAATGATATGGAAGATCATACATCCAAACTAAATGCTTTACTTCAGTGATTGAGTGGAACTTTTAATTTCATCATAGCAGGCTGTTGTCCAGTGGAAAAATTTTTCACCAGAGAAATATGATTTGATGAAAACAGATTGTCCCAAGGGATAAAAGTGACACTTCCATAAACAATACTATGAAAGAATTGATATTCTATGTAAATATGTGTGCCACACAACCAGAGATCATCAAGATATGGAGTGAACGTACCTCTCCTCCTCGTCTCCCTCATCTTCCATGGCATCATCAATGGCATCATTCATCATCTCCTCCTTCATGTCCATTATCTCTGATTGCTTTTCAAACTCATGCAAAATCCTCTGGATTTGGGGCAGGTTCAGCTGCCTGCAAATTCAATTGATGGGTATGGTCAATTGCAATTATTTGATGGGTAAAACACATTAGCACCACACAAACATATTCTACACATATATTATATATTTTACACGGGTTTTCACCTAGAATTCAATGACATCTCCAAATGTAGACAGATTGTTAATCAATATTAATACTACCAAAATTAACACACCATAACTATTTATAAAAATGTATTTTTGGAATACTTAAATATAGCATGAAAGAAGCAAAGCAACAACAAAACCGAAGAATAATAAAAGAACAAGGATGGGGCAGGATGAACTATCCCAGGGCAGTCAGATGCAGGAAATGTCATGTGCCTGTAACTTCACTACCAAAGGCTTACAGCGAACGCAGATAATAAATGAAAAACACACCACACACAATTTAAACACACATCCCAGCAAAAAGTAAGAAATTCGTTCATATATCTGATTAATTAAGCACTCACTTGTTCATATTTTGCATTGCTTTGGTTACTCCTTTCATGGCCTGTGCCATGGCATTCTGTGATCTCAAAGTTTGTATTTTCAGCGAAACCGCCTGGATGTTAGCTTTCATTAGCATGAATTTCTTGCAGTATCTTCGAGTTCTGACAAGGTCTTTCGCCATTATTTTCACTGCTTCCTAAAACGTTAATTAACGCATTACATTAGAGAATTTACTATGGTGACTTCGAAAGCGATGCCTTAATTTTAATAAGATAAAGAAATAACTTAGGGGTTAAGAATATTATCATCCAGTTCAAAAATGTATTATTATACTTACGAAATATAATATAACCCGGCTTTTACGACATTTATACAACACACTTGCACGAATTTTTGGGTGAGGAAAATGAGAAGACATACTCTGGAGTTACATTGAATGAAAAATGACATAAAGCTACACAAACCATTTGCCCTTCTTTGGCCATCTTTTTTATGTCATTGATAATTTTCTTCTCCTGTTGTTCCATTTGAGCCTTTTCACGGTCAAGATCCCTCATGGCCTTATTAAGAGCTCTTTGGTTTTTCCGTAGCATCTCCTCCGGTGTCATTCTTCTTCCAAACAGCCATTCTAAAGGCATTTTTAATCAGGTGCCTCTGAAAACACAACTTTGAAGTGTCATATGTCAAGTCAAACTTGGGTGACATTTGTCACAAAAGAGTATATAATTAAGGTATCAAGAAATTAGCGATTATGTCATTATGTTACTGGAGTCTAAAATACCTTAACGTTCAGTAATGTGGTAATTTCGGACCCTTGTGACTAATACGATACGGAAACTAAGAACCACACCTCTTTTGTTTATCTGAGAGGGGGAAAGAGGGAAATATCAAATGAAGTATGATAATCATGATAATACAAATATGGGAGTCAAGCGCAAAGAAACCCGGTGCAAGCGAATTTGAATGAAATATAGTGAAGTGACGAGCAGCAACGTTTATCTCGCGTCTAAAAACAAACCCATGAATTGTATATCATGCTGAGGACAATTTGAATTCATACTGGAGTATTTCTAAGCTTGTGGGAGTGGAGTCAGTGGTCCAAATGATATGTTCGAAAGCCGGTGTATCGTGACCATTCGTTATAATTCGAAACTATAAGCCTTTGATTGCCCTCATGTGATTTAAGGAAATATGAATGATGAAGATGGACTAAAATTCCGTATGATATCCATTTATTTGCTGGGTATTTTTAATGTGAGCCTAGCGAAGAAAACTTGTACCGTCATTGCCACCTCGTCATGTCCCTGAATTTTGGAATTTTATCGATGGATTTTTCTGTCTTCTGGGTCTGTTTCTTGTGATTAATAGGTTAATTTGTGGTGGGTTTCGTCGGAAATGGTTTGTGGCTGTGTTACTAGAAGTCATTTTTTAAGGAGCGTTATTCCTTATAAATCGCTTTGGGATATATGGCAAGTAAAATGCTGTGGCAGGATAAATGTGAATTACCTCTGCAGGAGAAAGTTACTCGATGGGATGCACAGAAGAAGTTATTGCTGCATTTCCTTGAAATTTTTTGATCATCTCTCAATTAAAAATGAACCATTGACCAAGCATTTAGTTCACCGCTCCGTGAGCAGCAGTGGCAATGACTCGGAGAGTGATACTGAGGGAATGGAATACTATCTTGAGCCATCTTCAATGCCAGGGGATAGAGAATCAGTCCATGATATTTTAAGTCCTGATACGGAGGATCCAGTCATATTACGACTGGCGTCGGCCTCCTCTGTTGGGGAAGTGTTTGATGTAGTTAAAGAGAGTGAATCTAATATTAAGTCAATACACTTGGTTCATTCTATATTGGCTCTCTGGGATTTGCAGCTGAGTAGTATACTTCTGTGCGAGAAGCCTTATGTCAGCGGACCCTCTCATCTTGTTTCTGAGACTTTCATAAAAGAGTTGTTATCGTTAGACGACACAAAAAGATTTTTCGAGCTGTTGAAGGACAATTGTGAAATTATGAGTCCTGACGAACTGGCTTGTTCTCTATTATATTTGGGAAAGATGGGCTTCTCCGAAATTGATGAAAGCAAGAACCGCAACATTCAACTACTGAACTCTGTCGTTCGTAAATTGTACACTTCGTGTGAAACTAAGCTGCCCTATTTTTCTTTGCCATCCCTATCACGGTTCATGGCAGGCGCAAGGTTTTGGAGACATGCAAAACCATCAGTTTTTCATGATAATTCCTTTCGCCACCCTGTTGAAGACCAAGTGCTTCAGTGTTTGGATGATTGTTCAAATGCAGAGGATTTTAGGCTTATAACGATCTGTTTGGCTCACCTAAGACCCACTATAGACGTTTCTGTATTATACAAGTATAAGAAAATTACCACGGACTTAATTTCAAAGAATTTTTTTGGTACAACAGAACTACGTCCTATTCTTAGGGCAGCAGCATTTCTCAATTTGCCTCACTGGTCTCATTTGAATATAGATCAAATACGTATGTTGCTACTCCTTGTTCAAGGTAAAGTTAAAGAACTGAAGCCCTCAGATGTTGTGCTGCTGAATCATTTACTGCAGAGCCAAATGGAGCCATCTGTATTGATAGGGGAAGTTCAAGAAGCTGCATCAGGCTTATTGAAGGATAAAAATCATGAGGTCCCTGTTATAGAGTTAATGTCATGTCTTGTACAATGGGTACCACCATCCAATAAAAAGCGTTTTGAAGACGCTGTGTTGGAATTCATTTGTAGTTCCCTCAGCCCTCGACTTTTACCTGTTACCTTCACTGTGTTGAGAACTTTAAAAACTTCGAATGTTAGTCTTTGTGATGCATTTTGGAGTCACACTTTAGATTTTATTAGAGCAAAGCCATTATTACAGACTGGCTTCCGTCTGCTTAGGTATTGTCACTGGTACATGCACTTCAATAACAATTTGGCTGGAACTTACCATCACCATAGCTTTGAAACATGCATGTCAGAGATGCTACTTCAAAGTATACCTGGTTGGGAAAATCCATCTTGGATAGCTCGTGCTAGTGCATTTGTAATAGCATATGCCAGGAGAGGTTCTATAGATGCTGTGATGGACATTACCAATAAACTCATTGAACTGGTTCCAGAATTTAATGCCAATGACTGTTTCATGGTGTCACACGGATTGCGAATAGCATTAGGGGCCAGTCGGAACTCCCATAAGAGGAACAAAAATGTGGTGTGGCTATGGTCACAGCTAGCCCGAAAACTTGACTATTGGTCAGAAGAGCAGTTGAAAAGGCCTGATATCTCCTCGCGTGATGCGAACCAGCTGATGAAGGGGTTCATCGAGCGCAGGGCTTTCAATGAGAAAGGGTCTGTGATACAGGACCATACTGCAAAATGTTATGATAATGCTTTAAAAGTCCATCGGATGAGTGCAGGAACTTTGTCCAAGGAAGTATCTGACTTATCATCGCGAACTATTCGAGATTATTGTTCAGTCATGCTTGGATGTGGTTGGTTATTTCCTGAAGTTGTGGAGTGGATGTGCAACTATGTGATTCAGTATGGAGTGCATATGACTGGGGAAACAGTGGACAGAGTTGTGCAGCTTTTATTCCACCTCAATCATTGGCCAAAGGATGGATCTCTGTTCTTTGAAGCAGTATCCCAAGTTTTGGATCGGTGAGTGAACTCTTTCATGTACCTACCCTTTCAACATGTCCTCAATCCAGCTTTCCCCCTTCTCTGAGTCTCTGCCAATATAACTTCCTCTTCTCTCCCACCATATGCAATACCACCTCATTCGTCTTCCTTGCCACCCAGATCACCCTTTAGACATCTCAAGTACCTCCAGTCAATTTACATCTTTTCCCTGCAATGATTTAAGTTTCCAAGCCATACAGCACCACGCTCCATACTTGGGTATGCACCCATATTTTCTTCATGTCTCTCCTGTGACCCCCCCTCATCAATTCCTTCTCTTAGAAAATGATTCCTTGGCCAGAGCAATTTTACATCTAATGCCCCTTCTGCTAAAGTAATTTTCCTCCAAAATGCGTACTACCTAGGTACCTGAACTGTTGGGTCTGCTCTATTTTATGCTGTTCAGCCCTTGTATTCACCACTGCCTTCCTACTTCCAGAAAATCTCATTTACTTTTATCTTCTTGTGATTTATCTTCATGACAAACCTTTTACATACCATCTCACATCATTACATACATCTCACTCATTCAGCATTTACTTCAATACCTTGCCTGATGGTTAACTAGTGCTTGGTCATCTGCAAATAGAACTGACTTCATATCCCATCTTTATTCCTACCTCTATCTCATCTCATGCTTCTCGAGATTTCATTCAGAAATCAAATTAGAGCTCTTTTCATACTACATGTAAGGTTATAACTTATAAGGGAAAAATGAGAGTCAAAGCGGAATGAGAAAGGTCCTTGCTGTCAGTTAGAATGTATTTTTTACCAGGTGAATGGTGGCTGTTGTCAGTAATGATTTAGAATTAAGAGCAGGAAAGAGGAATGTACTCTCAATTTTGCATAATTGCTTGGAAATATGAACCAGGAAACAGATAACAAACCCATCTCCCTAAAAATAAATCTCACTTTAGAAAATGAATTTTTAATTTTGGGAATTCTTCTTATGAAGAGTATCTGTTCCATCTATTCAGTTTTAAAAGATAGATTATTTTAAATGCATCAATGCTCTTTTACCCCTTCCATGTAGTCACCCATTCTTACATGCAGTGAGTTATTTTTTTTGTCTACAATGAAGTTAGACGAATACACTTGAACTTATAGCATGTTATTTTCTTGTGTTTTAGGGATAAAGAAAGAATTCCAGGATTGAACCTGATTCAGCTGTCACTTGGTCTATGCTTTTTCAGCTCTTTGCCTATTTCTCTGATCCACTACATATTTGCTGTCGATTTTCTGGAGAAAATTGATGATGAAATAAGAATTTGCTATGCCAAGGTAACTTCTAGGTAAATGTTAAGTGCCATTAGATAATTCAAGTCTTGCTTATTTCTTTTTCATTTGTTTAGAAAGTAGGTAAGAGGGAAATGGCTGAAATATCAAGGTGTTTTATGCATGTGGGTTTTCAGTCAAAGTTTCAAAATGGAATAGACGAGCTCTATGGCCTCTAATGTTAGAACACTGCAATATAACACTCAAAATGCCATGTAGAGTGATCCCATGCTTGATCGCCTTCAGTTTGCTGAAGAGGGCCACCTTGTGGTTGATCATAATTGACATTAACTCACATAATTTTTCCCCCATATTTATATTACTTTTTCTTTATTCTCTTTAAGTATGTCATCCCTCTATTGACTTAAGTGTTGCCAATTCATTTTACATCACTGTTTTTGAGTGTGTTATCAACTCCTGTGTTCAATTTCCCGTAGTTGTTCAGAGTTGAATATGTCATTGGGTGTGTTTGTGAGGTCTCTTGGGAGATATTGATTCCTGGAGTTCTCCTCAAACCTGTGAGTTGTGTGACCTCTCAATACGTATCCTTTATGAAATTAAAAAAAAATCTCTGCCAAGGTTCTGCTAATCAGTGGTTTTGAGTGTGCTCAGTGATTGTCCCTGGTGCAAAATCCTATTCCTGTAAGCAATCACAGAGGGTGTGTGGTGATCATAACCCCGGCAACCTAAACTAGGCCTCCTCAACAGCCCCATGAAGGATTCTATTGTTGGTTTGAGTGAGTGTGACATGTGGTTTGTTCACTGTCAAGGGATTAGTTTTACTGTAAACCACCGCAGATAGATTGATCGGGAATAATTTTAGTTTCTTGTATGTGCTTGTTTTGCTGAAATTTGCTGCTCAAGCTTTATATAAACATTGGATTGTTATATCCATGTGTTCTTAATCTAAGTTTTGGTTATAACCATGAGTGGTGAATTGAATATTTTTGGAGGAAAAAGATTTCCTGGACCTGAAAACTTTGGCTTTTAGATCCAGCATGCAGGCCGCATTGCTACCCAAGATTCCCAGTATCAAAGACAAATTTTTTATTAAATCTACTGCGGCTAGTTGTTGTGTTTCTGGGCTGGAAAACTATTTCCTCAGGCAATTTCCAATGCATAAAATACACATCGCTGTTTATTGCAACAGTCGAGGAAATCTTACATCATGAATTATAGAGAGAGAAATGAATGAGTTGGGTTGTGTAATTTGTTTATGTCAATCATTCTCATCTGCTCTTTCAGGATTGCATGTAGTCTAAAATGATCTCTTTTTTTGGAATTCATATTCCGCTTAATTTCTTAAAAAATGGTTTATTTTTCACAAGTTTACATTAACACCTTTGGAAGCTAGACTAATTTTTGGAGCATGAATAACGTTTGATGTCACCTTCCCTTGAATTAGATCAGTCGTTGATGAGTGTTAACTTTTATTAACCTTCCCCTCAGTTTTAAGTTGGGTGAAGGTTATGCCTAGTTTATCAATTTGTAAATTTGCTACCTTTGCTGTCATGTCAAAAATTCTTAAAGTTTCTCAAGCTGGTATTTTGTTATGGTTGTACAATGATTACCATTTGCCTTTCTTAAAAATTTTTTCATCAAAGATAAATTATTAATACATTTATATTGTTATTATGAAATAAATACTGTTACTGTTATTATGTTACTGTTAATAAACTATGATTATGAATGAGATAACTTCCAATCATATAAGATAAAATTATTCTTTAGATGAAAGTATACATTCAAAGGAAAAAGTCAATATGCCTTTCAGAATCATCAAAACTTCTTACATAAGAGGTTAAATTATGTATTTAAGAAATAAATATAAATCATATAAGTATTAGCTCGTGAAACATTCTCTAAAAAATACGAAGCGAGGATTAGGGCCTTCTCGACACAAACTATGTTGCAGTTACTTTTAAGCATCACTAGTTCGAACTTTCATTGTCATTTGACTGGAGAGACTGGTGGGGAGGTGTCCCTTTCCAGTGACCTCTGTTAAATTCAATTCCCTTCCTACGCGGATCGAATGGTGTTGATTTTTATGTGTGTTTGAACGATTGTGTTGCTTTTATATATTGTGAGTGTGATTATATTTTGCGATGTCTAACAAGTGTTTTGTGTGTGATGGAGATATCGAAAAATACAGTGATTGTTTCAAGAATGGCAGAAAAAGGAATATTATTGCTTGTAGCTGCAAGTAAGGAAAGGAGGAACAACAAGTATTCCCAGCTATGTAGCTTGAAATCCCTCTTAGTTCATAAATCATGCCGTAAAAACTGCACCAGAGCACAAAGTATTAATGCTGATTTGCAGTGGCAGGCTGCATCAACATTATCTGAACCAACTGAAATGGTGAGCTCAAGGTCTTCACTAACAAAATTTTGATTTCAAGAATCACTGCTTTCTTTGAGCAGACTCTGTAGAGAATGAGAAAAAGAAGGCTGTTGAAGGGTGTTGTATAACGCTTGAACCTTAGCTACTATACAACAAACGTGTATGAAGACTGGTCTTGTGAGGAATGACTAGTGGAGTGAAGTTGTTGGTCGTCAGTCCTACATAAATGATTTTGTCGCCGAGGAAGCTGTTTACAATGATAAATGCTGTGTGAATTTCATTAGGCCTCTATATCTGACTAATGAAACCAAATCTGATAACTACATTTCCAGGGGAATGGAAGAAATTTATTCGTACATGGAAGAGAACAGTAACTGCCAGTTTTCCATGGACGAATTAATTGCCGCAGTGACAGGGAAAACACAGGTGTGAGAACTGTAAAATCAGAACTGGTTAAATAATATGGAGATCGTGTTACAGTGAAACAAGGGTGCAACCGACTTATCATTCCAATCATATATTTCAGAGGTGCAGGGTACAAACTTTTTAATGGAGTTTGAAATGAAAATAAGGAAACAATATGACTAACGAGCGACTCGGGATTGTGAAAAAAGCTGCAGCTATCATTAGCTAGGATATCCAGACTCAAGTGTTCGGTACTAACATATACCCACCTGATGACAACTTACTTGAGGATGCCAATAGTGTTCCTCCATCCCTTGTACTGTTCCTATAGGAGGTGTTGTTGAAAAACACAAAGAGTCTGGGAAACAGGAAAGAAATGTGTCGCTATTGCACCTGCCATTACATCTCTGCTTCGACTGTTTGTTTCTGTCCTCAGTATTGAGTTGCCTCTCCCTCCTACTTCACAGAAGATTTTGCATCTAAAAACTTGGCTGCCTGTCTCGCAAGTTAGGGATTTTGTTCATCTTACTACGAAGCCCAAGATTTAGAAATTTCCTCTATGGTCCATGGTTAACCAGTCTTCAAAACACGATCATTCAATTAATTTGTTTTTGACAATGCTGGTTTTAATGAATTTACCATTGACGGTCTGAATACTTTCCACTCTATGAGTGGTGGTGTTGTTGGAAGTGAACTAGTTTTTGCAACCCACTTTTTGTCGACCACGAGCCACCACTGAATGCATCCCTCTGCAATTTCTTCTTCCGGCACTCATGACAACTTAAAAAATAAGATATAATTGTAGAAAAATTGTGAAGAGCGAGGTGCTGTTTTCTTACGAAATTCCGGAATTTCCCCAGAAATGTAAATTTGCTGTAACTTTTGACCAGGTTTTTTATTAAATTTATTAAATATTTATTTATTAAATATTAAATGATGTTCCACAGATTACAATGAGCAGTAACATGACCATCGTAGTATCCTATAGTGTGGACCATTTATTGTAGAATACGAAAACAGCTTGCCGCCTTCGAGGTAAAAAGTTGAAAAAATGACTTTTGGCCAACTTTTTTCGATTCGGTGCGGCAGCATGTATGTACTTTAACATGTAAGCACATAGCGTGAAAAAAGTGAGTATACATAAGCCTACTGTATATTTAGTTCAATACTCACATCTTCTTACCATTTATGTATATTAATACAACATACAGCTATATAAATAATACACAACCCCAGAAAAACGGGAAAGAGCGATGTGCTGTTTTCTTGCAAAATTGCGGAATTAACCTAGAAATGTCAAATTGCTGTTTCTATTGACCTTTTAAAGATAAAATATTCATTTATGTCTCATTTTAAAGTTAATGTAAATTTCTACAACAATGCATCTGAGAACTTTGCTGTAAAACTTAAGAATGAGCCGCTATAAGGAAAAGTTTGTCAAAAAACGTGAGGAAATTAAGCGTTTGTCAAAAATTTACAATTTTCGCTAGAAAATATTTCGATAACTATAAGGAATAGAAATAAATGTAAAAGAAACTATTTTGTAGTAAATTTTGTCAGCTTTAATTTTATGAATGGTAATATTTTTGCTACCAGGCACTGTTTTCAAGATATGTATAAGCAAAAAAAAAAAAAAAAAAAGAGTCCTTCTGTGCCCCCCCCCCCCCCCTCCCCCCAGCACACCTCATAGGTCCGGGGACTTAGAGTATGTTTACCTCCTATCAGCCCCAAACACATCCCTGAAGTTTCGTCTCTGTCCTCTACAACCCCTTAGTTGACTGGACTACATGGGATTAAGCTGGTTTGCAACGGTTTGTCAAAACTAATATATAATTTTTCTGAGTTTGGTGAACTGGTTATTTAAATGGCACTTGTTAAGCACTCTCTAAGGTGGGCACCTGGACGGCTGCCCAATGTGGAAATAAAAAATATACATTCCTTCCTCTTTATTTTATTGTTCATTGATGCATAGCCGCTTGTTTTAAGTGCCCTTAGTAATGTTCATTCCATCCATAGGTGAAAAAATTTGGTAGGACAATTATATGTACTTGTAATACATATTTAATATTTTTTATTAATATTTTACAACTCTTTCCTAGTTTTGTGTGTCTCCTTTATAGTTCTTATTGAAGTATTAACTGCATGAAATAATAAACGACCCTTTGGTAAATCAATAGTTATTAGGACAACAAACTGGTAGTTAAATTATGTATGCAGTATTTGAATCCTAATATTGCAGCAATTCATTATAATCTTTACAGTGTTGGATTATCTGGCTGTATCAAATCCCTTATGGCATGTGGTGAAGTGCACTTGAGTAACTCATTGCTTCTTTCCAATTTATAAACTGACAATTGATGACAGAAAAATTAATGTGGGGAATTGAGTATGTAATGTTAATGTGATTCAGAATATTTATTCCTCAAAATTTTACCTCTTAGGTCTTAATAGGTTAATTTTATATCCCTCATTGTCTAAACAGATGACAAAAACTCACCAAATCCCCAGATGGCGATGGCTCAGAAGTTGCTTTATGTAGAAAGTCTTGACATTCTAAATGATTCCTTTGTCAAATGGGCAAAAATGAGTTGTTCTGGTCAAGGGCGGTCTTTAACTTTTGGGGGGGGGGGGGTCATCATCAAGGGTTCCAAGTTTTAAAATTTACTGTCGAGGCCAATGTCAAGGAGGAGGGGACGTGATCGTTTTAGCAATAAAAATGGCAATTTCTTATAGATGTCAAGTAAAAATATGTACTTAGATATATTTTCAGTCTTTGCTCATTATAGGACATACATATTCAAGATTTGGGAGGGGGAGTCAAGCCCCCCTTGACCCCCCCCCCCCCCCCCCCCCCTGGGACTGCCCTTGGCTCTGGTGGAGTTTGGAGGCAAGAATAAAATTTATAAATGGGAAAATTCCACTTCCTGTATTTTGGTCTTGTGGTAATTGCTTTCACTTTTGACATAGGGTCAGCTTGGTGATTTCCCTTTTTTGTGAGATCATTCTCCGCTTGTTTCATACCAAGACATTTATTCAGATGGCTAAAATTTGCATTATCAGCTGTGATAACCTTTAATGGCAGAGGTGTTCAGTTGCACCATTACTGAATCAAGGGAGCAATATCTGTGGGAGATTTACAGTTGGTTACATATGTATTTGGTTTTCTGGGATACTATTGTAAATTTATTATTTCTCTGTGTTTACTTTTCTTCATTTTGTCTCCTATGATAGGCTACCTACCCATTGCGTGTACGTCATAGCCTGATGGAATTGAACCGTGCAGTGTGCCTGGGGTACCCTGAAGCTGATGTGCCTTGGTTTCACACAAATTACTGCCAAGGAATCATTAGCATGGGTAAGTCATCATAGGTGCACATGATATGTGAAGTAATAAGCCATTCAAGTAGCTGTGTTATTGAATTAGTGCATCCACTTTCATACTACGTGAAGTCTCAATTATCCGAGGTAATGTGGACTTAGACCACCTTGAATTATCATAAAGACATACATAATATAAAAGGCTTATGTGTGAGTATAAATTGCAATATATATAATATTTCTGCAGTTTTTGGTACTTAAATCTTTGAATTGGGTGGCATAAAATATTTCCACTGACTTTTTTATTTGGAGAATGAATTGAATGCTGGATTCTGACGTTTGTCTGCATGATTTAAACTGGCTTGGTACTACCAAAATGTAAGGATCTGTACGTTGGGTAATATGGATCCTCAGCAAATTGGTACTACTCGGGTAATCGAGATTCTCTGCAATCATCTTTCTAGGAAACATTTGCCTTATTTAAACTGCTTGTTATTTATTTCAATTGCCATGGGAGGTATTAATTTTCCACTTATTGGAGGAAAATATAAATTACATTCACGTATTACTGGAGTCAATAATAATAATAATAATTTATTTTTGTCCAAAGATCTTACAAAAGATATAAGACACGTCAAAAAAAGAGGAGGAGATTAATACAAGTTAGTAGTTCACAAACATCAAGATGAAATGTTACGTACAAAGTATATATTGAATTCACATACAATATATTTTCAACATAAAAAAAGCAGCACTAGATTGTAGAGTCAGTTAGATATTCAGTCACAGAATAGTAATTCTTTGCGAGTAGGAATACTTTCAACTTCCTTTTAAAAGACACCAATGACTCACATGGATTTTTCAAATGGTGCGGAAGTTTATTGTAGGTTCGGAGTCCCTAACTCTTGGACCTAACTTAGTCCTAATTGTCCTCACTGTTTTATAGTGAAGGCTTTGCCTATTTCTGGTTTCATACTTATGAAAATTGGAGTTAATTTCAAACATGTCCAGATTTTTATGCGTAAAAATTAGCAGAGATAATAAATAGACACATGGAAATGGGAGGATCTTCGAAGTTTTAAAGATGGGGTTGGAGGGAGCATCATAAGGTTTTCTTAATATAATTCTAATTGCCCTTTTTTGCAATGTAAATATTTTGGATGCGTAAGGTGATGAGCCCCAAAGAATTATGTTGTATGACATCAGGGAATAAAAAGCACCATAGTATACAGTAAGTAAGATATCTACATTAACAGAGTTTCGGAGGTGGCGTAAAAGGTAGCAAATAGAGCTAAGTTTATTGGCTAAAATTTCAATATTCTTCTCCCAAGACATATTACCACTTATATATGAACCTAGAAATTTAGTTAGAGTAACATTCTCAATGGACTTTTTATCAATTTTAATTAAAATACTTTCAAGGAGATGACTTTTACACCCAAATTGAACAATATGCAACTTTTCAGTGTTTAATTTCAATTCATTATCAACGCACCAGCGAAGAATGTTTTGGTTTGCGGATCTAGAACTCATGATAAGGTCATTTTGTGATGGGGCAGAAAGTAAGATGTTTGTATCATCAGCATACATTACGACTTCAGCATTAGGAATATTGGCAATGGATGTACAATCATTGTACATATTCAGTGGAGTTGCTTTGGGAGCAGTAGCTCACGATTCCACCACCCCTTAGTTTAAGCAAATGATTCAGCATTATTGTAAACTGGAGTAGGTATGAACTTAGTGCTTTAAAAATTATTTACGGTCTTATTCATTTGAAGTCCATTGTTCCAGCTTGAATTCTTCCCTTTAATCTAGAGCTTTTTTTATATTTTTGATACCTTCGAAAGACAGAGAGGCATATGTGTTACATAGTACTTGTTTTGTTTACACCACAGCTTTTGTGTATATGCATTGATTCGAATTACTTGCCAGTGTGCATGCGATCAAAACATGCATAATCATAAGTTCTTTCATATGTATCTGCTGTTGATTTCAAAATATTTCTATTGACAGAACCATCCTCTCGAACCCATGTCCATTTATCCATGTATTCTACACTCTTGGAGTTGGTTGGAGGAAGGGTAGAGCTGATTCAAGAACCAGCCTATACTCCATACTTCTATAAAATAGGTAAGGTGTCTGGCTTAATATATATAAGCATAACAGGACCATTTTCCAATATACATATTTTATTTTGTCAAAAGATACCCTCCGTCCTGATTAGACTTTTTCTTTTTTCTGATGATTGGTTTTAGAGTTGTGTGTGGGACTTAATGGATTGTCTGCCTCTTGTCGTATTTAAGATTAATATAAAGAAAAACAAAATAATGGCATATGGAAGCAATTGTGAAGAAAAGGTTGGCTTGGGACTGACATAGGAAAAAGTGGTACAACTGGAAAAATTTTTATATCTGGGTAGTTAAATCACCTGTGAGGCTCGAAGAGCAGTGCGAGCAAATAAGGCATTTTATCAGAAATAAATCTGCATTACATCAAAGCTGGCAGGAGACGCGAGCCGGCAGGAGGCGCAAGCGGCCTGCTGACCGTTGCGCTGCGATGCGTCACAATGCTGCATGAGTGCTGCATAATTACGCGTGGCCGCGCACTCAAAAAATACAATTTGTGGCATAACGGCTGCAGGTACGTCCAAATGGATGAAATTTTTGTCCTGAAGGGCCGCTACTGCAAAATCCATGGGGAACCGCTATAAAAACACGACTTTTTCCATTTCTACCCCCCTCCCCAGAAATGGCCACGGCACGAGGGTCTAGGGTTGATCTAGAGGTCCCAAATTTTTCTGGCCTTATTTTGAGTCACTTTGACAACTTTTTCCAGAGGGTTAAGTTTCTCCGCGAAAAATAGATTTTTCTGATCCGCCCTAGTGTGGAGTGGATAGCTGCACCAAACCAATGCTGATGATGACCACTGCATTTTCCTGTCCTGTTTTGGATCGTTGTAAAGTTCCATATCCTAAAAATATCTGCTTTGGGTTATCTCTGGTAATCATTGGCATCATCACACACACACTCAGTGATTCAACCTGAAGGTTGGTTTGGATAGTTGAGGGTAGAGCTCACCCCGGACTAAGCCACGGGCGTGTGAATTTCACACATTCAGGGTAGGGGGGACAGTTCCCTTCCCTGGGCCACCTCGCACTCTGAGGATTTTTTGTTCGAGGGCGTCCAAAGGCTTCACCCGGATTTGAACCCGGGACTCTTCGATCAGTAGCCAAGAGCTCTACCCACTAGGCCACCATGCTCCCCATAGGCATATGGAGCTCATTTCATTTCATGAAAAATTTACCTTCTAGACTGCCATTATACTCTTCCTTTTCTTCATCTTTGTTCCACTTATCATACTAATACATATATAAAAATATGGTGTGTGTGTGTGTGGGTCTGTTACTCAATCACGCCATATGTCAGGCCATTAACATGGATTTATTGTAGTATTTTTTCATTTGTTATATTTTATTTTTTCAGATTTCCTTCTAGTTTTGGATGAATTCAAAAGACCCCTCAATCCTCGGCTACTTACTCAAAAGGATGTACTTGAACGAAAGTTAACCAGGTGAGAAAAATCTGTATTTTTACTCCACTCATATTATATTTGTGCAATGGTTGGTCATCATAAGGAAGTCATGTCTTTCATTTTGGGCTATAGGGAGTTTAGAGATGAGCCAATAACTGGGTTACTACAAAGCCATAAAAGTCATGGAGATTGAAAATGAGCCTGGAAGACCTGGAAAAGTCTTGGAGAATGAGAAATTTGCTTTACCAAATGAAATTTTTTTCAGTAAGTGAAGAGTACTGATTTAGGTATTGTGTATCGGTGTGTGGACATAATGTTCTTTGGACCTTGCCTGAATGAGGCTGTGGAGTTATTATTTGGTGTTTATTGATGAATTCTGCCCCTAAGTAAGGAGAGAATGAGAGAGGTAAAGAGAATGTTTCAAATGCATTCAAGGTTATCTAATGTGCCTTCGTTTGGTGGTCAGCGGGATGAACACTTGGGGCAGGCAAGAAGCCGTTAATCCGTCATGGCTTGGACGATGAGTCCAATACCGTACTTGATTTGAATTTACCTCGTTGTGGATGAGACCTAAGAATCAAATGCCATCAGAGAGGAAGGCGGTTTTCCCCCTGAGCAATAGTGGTGGTGCTCCGTTTATTAGGAAACTATATTCCCCCGTAATGCGTGCGTTCATGTGTTTTGCTTCTATTCTTGCACATTCTTTAAAATACCCACTAACCAAAGAGTGGATATTTTCACCTGGAAAACGAAAATTTTTGCCTGGAAAACCAGGCTCCTTAGAAACTCTGACTGAGTCACTTAGTAATCATCAGTCTTCAAAGTGGTTATTTCGTTAAATGACTCAATTGTCATTGACTCTGTAAAGTTCTTCTTAGATGGCATTTAATTCATATTCTGTCCATGTATGTATAGAGAAATGTGTCCTCTGTTTGGTATGAACTACTAAGTCCCACCTTTCCATACTTTTTTTCACATATTGAACTTGAAATTAAATGGTGTTCGAAAATGGGTAAGGCATGGATAAAAAATCATTTTTATGTACTGTGTTAAAGGCTACACGTACGCACTAATGAGTCAATTGCTAGGTGTATTAATTCAGATATACACCAATAGATGGCTCACATATACATTCTCCACTAACTGACACTTGGCATAGGCGTATGGATTTTTCAAAATATACACAAGGGCTTACAAAATACACACAGCTTAGCAACAGCGCTGCCATCATCACCAAATATGTTGTATGAAAAGATATATCTGAAATTTAGATATTATATATTGTTTATTATAGTTACATACAGTAAACTGTCGATTATTTGGACAAATGATGGAGAGAGTATGCGTAAATAAACAGAAAACACGGAAAATCCAAACTTTCATTTTTATTTCTTATAATGTTCATAATATATGTTAAAAAAAACAATTTATTGTGCACATAGTCTGTTATTTTAAATTGTTTCATGGACTTGTTAAGAGATTTCTTCACCTGACCGCATGTTTTGTCAGTTTTTTTAACTACATATACATGTATAAGGTATGTATACTTTACTCATTTTTTTCATTCCGTATGCTGAAAACACCTTCTCAACCAAAGTTTTTTGCGATTTTATAAAAATTACTGTGGTGAGTAGATAGTTTATTTTTTTAATACATTGGATCCCCGCTTTACGATGGGTTCACTTTACGATGGATTCACTTTATGATCTGTATGCTAGGAATTTCAAAGTCCACTCATTTTGCACATGTCCTTTAAAATTTCCCAGTTCGATGAATTTTTGCACCCATAATTTGTTATTTATTCAGTATTCTAAGCCTTATTTGTTAACAGACTGCATTTTTGTTCATAGCAACATCTACATATTTAATGACATGTGTTATTTATTATGAGATTTTTGCGTGATTAGAGCAAATCGAGCAAATGTTTCGGTGATTAGTGCTGCCACCAATCAGCGCCATTGAGATAACGCAACATTCCTTACGTAGTCAGGATCACATCTATGATAATTCAAATTAAGGCTTTCATTAGCCGTTATAGAGAAATCATTTTGTTTACCAACTTGTAAAAATATGAGAACGTCGACCGAAGAATAACTTATTGCAAAAGTACATTATCTACCAATGAAGTGATATGATTCCTTAATGGATACAGCTGGTAGGAAATAATAAATCACGTAAATGAAATGAGCTAAATAATATCGTAACATTTCTTGGTGAATGATAGTGACAAACTGTAAAGACTTATCAAAATTCACGCCCCATATGACTTTTCACCGTGATACCGAGAACATCTGCATTGCACTGCCATCTAGGTCGCTGATGCGCTCAACTGTTATGTGAATATCAGTCTTCTATGCAAAGTGATATTGCGAGTGAAGGGCACAGTTCAAACTGTTCTTTTCCAAGGGCATTAACCATTCGATAACAAAACTTGCCAGAAGTAGATGGTTTATTGTGGGAAGTTTCTGTAGCGACCATTCCCAGTGCAGCTTAAGCAGAAAATAACAAATAAAATCAAGCAGGAGTTAGTGAAGCACGATGAGGGTGCTCGAATTAACACTTTGGCTTCAGTTTTCTTCTTTCATATTTCATGTTCTCTTTCTCGATGTATGGATGCCTCTAAGAAGGTTGTGGGTCCCTAAAGTAAACAACCAACCCCCAATCACTCTCCCAGCCTGTAAGAGTTAGGTCAGCTGTACTGAGAAAAAAGCTTTGGGTGAAGGTTCTCCCCTCTGATGCTATCTCTTTTGTTATTCAGCTATTCAATATCCAAGGGATGACCTTGACTGGGAGAACGATATCAATGCTGCTGGTTTGGGACAAGGAGGAGGAAGATCTTAAGAAGCGGAGACAGGCAAGCAACGACTGCGGATGCGCACGTAAATTATTATTCGTGGAAAGGTTACAGACTGATCCATCTGTCATCTATGTATGACTATGCTACTTCTCACTCATACTTGGGCTATTTCTGTCATAACTCAATGCCTAATTTTATGTACATAACTTTAGTAAGCTCGCAACGTCACTTTCAACAGACTTATTTCTACAAGTATCGTAAAGGTAATTGCGATGTAGAGATGATGGCGTGAGACCAAAAGAAAGATGCCTAATTTCCGGTGCCAAGTAGTTAGCAGAGGTATAATGAGAGTTGAATAATTTCTATTCCATGTTTTCTTCCCATTGCTTGAAAGTGCGGTTAAATATTAAGTCGCTGAGATTGGTTCGCAGTTAGATGGGGAGTATGGAGGCGAGGCATATCTTGTGTATTCATACAATGATATTCGATGTGTTGACAATTTACAACACCTTATTAAAGTTTAAATATTGGTTGAATAACATTTTTAATCATTTCATTCCAGCATTTCGTACCTATACTGTATTGTGTATCACTGAATGCACTGGCGATGATGCAGTAAAATCGATCTGTCGTCCGGTAATATACTTATTCACTTTACGATGGAATCCACATTATGATCACTCCTATGGAATGGATTACCATCGTAAAGTGGGGGTCTACTGTAGTTGAGCAAGAACACAAACTAAATTTCGGACGCAATTAATGCCTTGGAAATTCCTAATTTTTAACCCTTTTGCTGCGGCCAGGTTTCCCGAGTATGACCCTTACCATGCGGCAGAAATGTGAAAGGTATAGTCTGCACGCGAGGAAGTACGTTCACAGGAGTGAAAGGGTAAAAATTTATTTTCTCTGGGGTGCATACCCATACCATTTCCCATGGAAAATTGATGGTATTTTTTTGGGAAAAATCTCAAAAAGTATGATGGTAAGTGACTGATATTTTGTTATCATTGGAAAGAAGAGATCTTTTTCTTTATGATGAGGCCAAATTCATTGAATTTTATCTAAATAAATATATTTCACTCTAACTAACTTAATTAAGTAGCAAATTCTCCCAGGAAATTGAATGGTAATTAAATTTAGGTACCTGATCATCTAATTTTTTTGAATTGTTAGTAAACTACCATATTTCCTGGCCTAGAGGATCATTGGTTCCGCCCCAAAAGATGCAATGAATTTTATGGAAAGAGTTTAGAAGAAAAATGCAAAAGCAACATCTGTTAATGTTAACTATGTATGAGAAGAAAATGGAATGGGGGATTATCATTCAAATACTTTTTCGATATTACCATTGAAATAAAATTTGCAAAGGTTTTCACATAGCTTTACGGAGTTGTTTCGAAACATTAAGGCCTAATAACCAATTATAACTAATGGTAGAAAGTTGCATTTTTTTCTGTCTCTACAAAACGACCTCTGACGTCATTTCACCCATCGATCAAAGGTCTGTGGCTCGATTCCCAGTGAAGGCGGATATTTTTTCAAATTATTTTCTAAATCTATGCTGTTGTATTTCCGGCAGAAGTGGACATCTTCACAAAAGCCTTTTTAAGGCATCTTTTAGAATGTATCTGGTACAAGAAGGAAGAAGCAATGGATGAAATGATGTCACGGCTGTTATGGGAAGGTTGCACATCCATTCAACTTTAGACTCCTATATCTCTGGCAATTTGTGGAATCTTTAAGGGATGATTTGCTAATGATCATTTTTCATGGTCCCCAGGACGATAAAGTAAAAAGCAAAAATCGTGATAAACCCCCATTGCTAGCATCCAAAACTAGATACTGTACTTAAGTTATTCATCGTAGAATCCCTGAAACAAATGAATGATGGGCAGCATGCCTATAGTTTGCTACTGCAATGCAGTTCACATTGAAAGTAGAGAGGTGGGGATGTCGAACTGGAACTCAAAATCAGATGAATGAAAACATTTGGCATCTGCATGGCTTCCAGGTTTCCACCGCATTCGTTGGCTTGACTAGACAACAGTTTTGCTGACATTTCAGTCAGCATCTTCAGGTCGAAGGTGAGGGACAGTGGCTTTTGGCTGCCTGATAGAGGTCATCTCATCTTGTTGCTGCTCTGTGATTGGTGATTTTTCGTAGTTCTCTTTTCCAGGTGCCGTGTAAAGTCATCTCTGTTGAAATTTTGAGGCGTTTTGAAAATTGTTGTGGATTCTTTTGTTAACCTACGGTAGTAACCATTCTCTGTGGTTATAACTACTACTCCTTCAAAGTCAATTTCATGTCCCGGTTTGTACCATGCATGTTCCAAGATAGCCAACTGTTGGAACTGCTTATTCTTCGTAGCTCTGCTGTGTTCCTGCAGGTGGAATTTTAATGATCTGCAGGTCTCCTGTATATATATACTATTGTCTAGTCAAGCCAATGCATGTGGTTGAAACCTTGCAGATTCCAACTGTTTGGTGCCACGAAAAACTTTGCACTAACATTGTATAAAAACATAGCTTTACCCTCTACACGTTACATGCAGGATGATTTTAGAATACATTTTGAAGAAATGAAAGTGCATGCTATGGGCTGGGAATATGGTGCTGCATTGTCCTATTCAAGTCAAAATGTATTGATTCAATGGAATAGTTGCTGAATTTGGCTCCTATGGCCAGAAGAAGTATTAGGTAATTTAAAATATATCCATATTGCCCGCCTTGGTGGTGGCGGGGTAAAGTCTTTGTCTGCCAATCCGAAGGTCGCAGGTCCGAGTCCCGTCTGGGTAGGTTTCACCCGCCCAGGGAATGGATGTTTATGATAATAATAATAATGTGTGTGTGATGTGATGATGACAGTGTGTGATGGAATATATCGTATCTGGGTGAACTTTTACACCCAAAGTTCGGCGCATAGCTCGCAACCTCAGATACAATCATCACACACTGAATAAATGCGTGCTGCTTACCATTACCTCCACCTCCGACAACCTCTGCCTGTTGTCGAATATCCGCCACCTGTCCAAGAGGTTGAACGTTTCTGGAAGGATATCTACAAAACATCGAAGCCATTCAACGGAGACACTCCGGCCATAGGCCTCTTTAAAGAGGTATGTGACCGCCACCTACAAGATGTGGATGGACCTCTTTCAGTAACGGAGAGTGACATGAAGAAGGCCTTCTCTGGCAAGAAGAACTTCTCAGCTCCAGGAATGGATACCGTGAACAACTTCTGGTGGAAGAAGTTTACTTCCACCCACCAACACCTCGCCAGAATCTTCACGTCCTTTCTAAATGGTAGAGAACCAATTCCACCTTGGCTGACTGAGGGACGCACGGTTCTGATACCTAAGAAGGGAGACTTGTCCAATCCGAAGAACTACCGCCCTATACCTGCCTCAACACCGTATACAAGGCGCTCACCTCTATCTTGAGCGACATTATCCTCCACCACGTCCAGCCTGTGTGGGAGGAGGTGTATGAGCAGAGGGGCACAAAGCGGGGAATCGCTGGATGTAATGACAACCTGCTCATTGATAGGTGCATATGCCAGGATGCCATCCGGCATAAGCGAAACCTATCAATGGCCTGGGTGAACTACAAGAAGACATTTGACACCACTTCGCATGAGCTTATCATCACCATGCTGAAATTGATGAAAGTCCACCCACAGGTAGTGTCATAGGCGTATTTAAGGGGGGGGCACGGGCGCACGTGCCCCTCCCAGACGTTTAAATAATGGACAATATTTTTAATACGGTCCCGTTATAATTACATTCGTTTTGTTTTGTGTATTACGGAGCCTCATTCATTTTAGCCTTAAGCACAAGTCAAGAAGACAGATTTGCCGGTCATTGGTCATTCGCTAGTCAGCGCTCGAAAAAAAACATCGCCCAAGTGGGAAGGAAGACATTATGTCAAAAATGGACGTTAATGAAGTACTAGACATCTTCAGCAGGAAACATAATAGAAAACTGCCATTATTATGTATGTAACTAATTAATATTTTCATATTAGTAATCTCTATATTAAAATAAAAAGTATATTTCGTACATTAATTGTTGTATGTTGTTTTTTAATCCCAAATATGAGAAGACCGTTTGCCCATCAGACCCTTGTGCCCCCCCCAAAGAAAAATCCTGGATCCGCCCCTGGGTAGTGTCCTGCATCCAACGCCTGTTACCACTATGGTAAACACACTTCATTCTACTTCAGGCAAGCGGTCAGTTTCCACTGAGTTGGTAACATACCACCGTGGCATTTTTCAAGGGGACAGCTTGAGCCCCTTACTTTTCTTTATTTCCCTCCTACCCCTGTCCTTTAGGTTGCGACGAGGTAAAGAATACATGTGCGGTGTTCCAGGTGACAGGAAGCACAAGGTCACCCATTTGTTTTATATGGATGACCTGAAGCTGTACGCTTCTAATGCAAAAGACCTACGAACTGCCCTGGACACCGTACTGGAATACAGTGAGGCTATAGGGATGGAGTTTGGATTAGACAAGTGTGCATCCATCCACTTGGCGAGAGGAAGATTTTCGGAGATCAAAGAAGACGTGCAACTTGTTGACAGGAGCGTCATTCGTCACCTCGAGGACGATGACAGCTATGAATATCTCGGCGTCCCCCAGCGTCGAATGCAGGAGGTTGCAGCAGTGAAGGAAAGGATCACTGCCAAATACAGACAGACTCTCAGGTAGAGGATACATGTGTGGCGACGAGGTAGAGGATACATGTGTGGTGTTCCAGGTGACAGGAAGCATAAGGTCGTCCGTCCCGTCGGATGACGGGTCGAAGTCGAGACCGGTTTCGTCCGCTGCCCTCTTTGCCGCCTGGAAAAGAAACGCCCCTGCTCCCGCACTCTCGTGATCTCTCACGAGATTGAGCAGGGGGTCCCTGCTTTTCAAAAATTGGCAAGCTGTACCCAGGAGAACTCTGTTGTGGAGACACTCCAGACTCATTAGTCCTCTACCACCTACATTGCGAGGGAGATACAATCTGGCGACGGAAGATTTCGGATGAAGACTTCTATGGATGGTCATCATCTTCCTCATTCCCCTATCGAGGTTCTGCAACTCGTTGACGTTCCACTTCATGCATCCGAAGGTATACAGACAGACTCTCAGGAATATCTGGAGTTCTGAGCTGTCAGGCAAGAACAAGGTTCTTGCCACGAACATGTTCGCGGTTCCAACACTGCTGTATACCTTCGGATGCATGAAGTGGAACGTCAACGAGTTGCAGAACCTCGATAGGGGAACGAGGAAGATGATGACCATCCATAGAAGTCTTCATCCGAAATCTTCCGTCGCCAGATTGTATCTCCCTCGCAATGTAGGTGGTAGAGGACTAATGAGTCTGGAGTGTCTCCACAACAGAGTTGTCCTGGGTACAGCTTGCCAAGTTTTGAAAAGTAGGGACCCCCTGCTCAATCTCGTGAGAGATCACGAGAGTGTGGGAGCAGGGGCGTTTCTTTTCCAGGCGGCAAAGAGGGCAGCGGACGAAACCGGTCTTGACTTCGACCCGTCATCCGACGGGACGGACGACCTTATGCTTCCTGTCACCTGGAACACCACACATGTATCCTCTACCTCGTCGCCACACAGTATCCTCTACCTGAGAGTCTGTCTGTATTTGGCAGTGATCCTTTCCTTCACTGCTGCAACCTCCTGCATTCGACGCTGGGGGACGCCGAGATATTCATAGCTGTCATCGTCCTCGAGGTGACGAATGACGCTCCCGTCAACAAGTTGCACGTCTTCTTTGATCTCCGAAAATCTTCCTCTCGCCAAGTGGATGGATGCACACTTGTCCAATCCGAACTCCATCCCTATAGCCTCACTGTATTCCAGTACGGTGTCCAGGGCAGTTCGTAGGTCTTTTGCATTAGAAGCGTACAGCTTCAGGCCATCCATATAAAACAAATGGGTGACCTTGTGCTTCCTGTCACCTGGAACACCGCACATGTATCCTTTACCTCGTCGCAGCCTAAAGGACAGGGGAAGGAGGGAAATACAGAACAGTAAGGGGCTCAAGCTGTCGCCTTGAAAAACGCCACGGTGGTATGTTACTAACTCAGTGAAAACTGACCGCTTGCCTGAGATCAGAACAAAGCGCGTTTTCCAGAGTGGTAACAGGCGTTGGATGCAGGACACTACCTTTGGGTGGACTGTCATCAACTTCAGCATGGCGATCAAAAGCTCATGCGAAGTGGTGTCAAAAGCCTTCTTGTAGTCCACCCAGGCCATTGATAGGTTTCGCTTATGCCGGATGGCATCCTGCTATATGCACCTATCAATGAGCAGGTTGTCATTGCATCCAGCGATTCCCCGCTTTGTGCCCCTCTGCTCATACACCTCCTCCCACACAGGCTGGACGTGGTGGAGGATAATGTCGCTCATGATAGAGGTGAGCGCCTTGTATACGGTGTTGAGGCAGGTATAGGGCGGTAGTTCTTCGGATTGGACAAGTCTCCCTTCTTAGGTATCAGAACCGTGCGTCCCTCAGTCAGCCAAGGTGGAATTGGTTCTCTACCATTTAGAAAGGACGTGAAGATTCTGGCGAGGTGTTGGTGGGTGGAAGTAAATTTCTTGCACCAGAAGTTATTCACGGCATCCATTCCTGGAGCCGAGAAGTTCTTCTTGCCAGAGAAGGCCTTCTTCACATCGCTTTCTGTGACTAAAAGAGGTCCATCCACATCTTGTAGGTGGCGGTCACAGAACTCTTTAAAGAGGCCTAGGGCCGGAGTGTCTCCGTTGAATGGCTTCGACGTTTCATAGATTTCCTTCCAGAAACGTCCAACGTCATGGACGGGTGGCGGAGATTCAACGACAGGCGGAGGTGGCCGAAAGAGACTGAACGGGTGAAGGAGAAAGGTAGAGTTCTCCCTCACGGCCTTGCTCCTCCTGAGGAGTTTTTTCCGGGCCGTGGTGAGCGAGCGTACTCTGTCAACCGCGTGCTGCTTAATATTCTTTTTCAGTGTGTGATGGTTATATCTGAGGCTGCGCGCTATGCGCCGAACTTTAGGAGTGAAAGCTCGCCCAGATGCGATGTATTCCATCACATACTGAATTCTCGACGGCTGTCGTTTCGCCTGCGTGATCTTGGCCTCCAACTGTTCCAGCCTTTTTTTCTGCTTTTTCCTCCCAAGAGGCGTTCTTTTGGGAGTGAGCCATGATTTTGGCAGCAGCGTAGACCACGCAATTGACCGTCCATAGGTCCGACGTCTCTGTCAGGATTTCGTCGATGAGGCCATTCAACCGGGAAAGGTGATTACCCCGCAGAGAGATTTTTCGGTGGATATCTCTCGGCCTATGTTGTCCATCATCATAAGATATTGTGTTTAATAACCGCGTTCGTAGTTCAGCGACGGCCTGACCAGCTTCATCTCCATTTGGCAGAAACAACGGCATGAGTGCCGTTCTAGCCTCAGGTGGTGGAGAGGCTGCCTGTGTCGGGGAGGGTGGTCTGGCCGGTGGTGTTTTCCTCTGAACTGGCGGTTGGTGGAGAGTTTCCTTTTTTCGCAGGTGGTTGGCATAATCGCGCAGATTCTTCTGCGATAGGTGGTCGTGCTCTGGATGCATCTCACACCACAAAGAGTGCATCCTTGCCATATACCCCCTGCGTTCGGGCTCGCTGGCAGCATGGAATGCGAGGAGGTCGCCCCTTAGGGCTTCCGTCCACTGCATCCGGGCTCCTGTAAAGGTGTTATTGTTATTGCCACTCCCAACACCACTAGGGCCCCCATCCGAGAGGGGGCGGTTGTGGGTGGCTTTTTCTGTATTCCTTTTTGGAACCAGTTTTACTGCGTATGGGGTGGTTAGCCCCACACGCAGACGTCCACCATTAGCCGGCAAGAGCCGTTACCAGGTACGCCACGTGGAGGCTGGTGGTCCGGCTTTATTAGGTATTATTATTCATCGACTTATCTGTATGTTTTGTTAGTTTATTTTGTTTTCTTTTTTAATAACTAATGGCTGGTCTCACAAATATTTAGCTATGGGATTGAGAGTTATGAAATCCATTAAGTTATGGGCCTCATTACTAAATTAAGGTTGCAGGAACTATCCCTTTCATAACTTATCTCCCAGTAGCCATTTCTTCAGATGTCTGGTCTACTCTCATTCTGCTTAGTAAAGTTAATGCTTGTTTATATTATGTAAATGAATTTCTTATACACGTTATAAATAGCCTGAGTAAATAAACTTGGTCTTTGGTAGTATAATAACTCTTTTATCAAGTGATAAAGTTTCCAAGTAGTACATCATGCAGCCGCCATCTTGATTGCTTTATTATTAAGGAACTCATAGGTAATAAACTCCATTTCATCAAGCGAAACTAGTTGTGATACCATTTATGAAACCAATACATTTATCAAATGTTTCTGCAATACATATTGAGCGAATGTCTTGACTTACAGATGTAACTCTATTGGATACATATGTATTATTACTGCATCTGGCCATGAGGCATGTCATCATTAGAAGCAGTATTTTTTTAACAATAAAAATGAAAAAGTGGAATGAAATATTTTTTTACACACAGTCTCCTGGTAGAACCTCGTAACTAATGCTATACTTTATTTTCATCACTATGCTGTGGCTTGTCCTTATAACTTCATATTTTTGTTATATATTTTAGGATAGCTGTGGTAATTAGGAAACATGAAAATTATTGCCGGCATTCAAGTAAGCCTGGTCCATGCTTAAAAGGACTTCCAAGGCTGCATGAGCGACACCTTCAACTTCTGGGCTATGAAGTAGTGGGCATCCCTGTTCACTTCTGGGACTCACTCCAAATGGGAAGCCATGAAGCACGAGTCGGGCACATGAGGGAAAGAATTTTCGGTAAGGAGTATTAGGTGTGAAAAACTACATAAATGGAAAAACAATTTAAAAGTGAATATTGAAGATGATGATATGTATATCAACAAAAATGCTACCTATATTATAAATAGTTTTGCTTGAATTTAATTTTTTTAACCCTATGGTTTTGATCATAACGACAGCTAGTTAATGATTGTTTTACTTGTTAAATGAAAATTTGGAATATTCTCTTTTTGTGTAATCTTAACCCTTTCTCCATGTTCATTTTATTTGACTGCATGTTAAAAGGTTTCAATATTAGTTATACCTAGTAATAAAACTAATTATCCATTCAGTCATTGTAATAATATACATTAGCAAATGAAGTATTTTACATGATAAGTTTTACTAAATACCGCATTGCCATATGTGCCAACAATAAAGTACAATACAAGTGAAAGGCATGTCAAAACGTGGTTGTCATACATAGTATGATATGCAACCACAAAATGACATAATTGTCGCATGCAGAGAAAGGATTATTCCGGTAATATTATAGTAGCAGTTCTCGTGAAGTGGTTATTTATTCTCTTTTTAGGTCAACATCCTGGTGATGGTTCAACAGTTACCTAGTCACAGTTATTATTGGATATAGTGATGGGTGACATTCATCATTGGAATTTGACAAGAATTTGGTGCTAATCTGTAGAGGTTTGAATGTTTTCCAACACTTTGCTGTGCCACTTGCATAAATGATAGTGCTAGTACATTAGTAAAGGAGAAGCATTAACTTCCCTCATGATGGATATTTAAATATGTTGCCAAGCCAATAACCTTTCCCTGTGGGAGAGGAAAAGCTGAATTGTTGATTTTCTTGGAAACCCAAATTTCCTTTAGTGTACACCTCAAAGTGGAATTAACTTACCATTATTTGCAGCAAAGTGGCTTGAATAGTCTTTTGCCTGCCTATCATGCTTAAGTTATTTCATGTTATTTGGATCTCAATCATCTTGTGGCACCCTGGAAAACTTACCTGTTGATTCAGGGTTGATGAAGTTTGATTACAATCTAACACCAGAACCTATATTCCCTGAACTTATCATGTAAAATAAATTTTTGATTTTAATAAAATAATATGGTAATTATACAATGATAATACAATTTTGGTACTGTTTAGGGTTTTTTGTATGCATTCATTGCAAAACTGCTGGGAGGAACTCATCAAACATAATGGACACCTATTTTTCTTATTGCCTCTGGCATCTTCACCTTATCATATTTCACACCAATTATTGTTGGACAAATGCTTTCAATAGCCTATATATTAACTGTAAGCTGCAATCCAAATAGATATATGTATGTATGTACATTTTTTTGACCAGGTCACTTTTGCATGCAATGATTTTTAATTGACCGAAATTCCCTATTCCTTCATTTAATGATTTATGATAGTTTTGAGGAGAGTGGGTGGTAGGAAGAGGATTGGGGAGTTTCAGTCAGAAACTCAAATAATGGTTTTGTAAAAATTCATTAAGAAAAAATGCAATACAGAAGGCATGAATGTATTAAAAATCAAGCTGTAATATATAAATGGTTATTGATGGTGTATCTCTGTATGATCATATTTTTTTCTTTTCAGTGCCTGTGCAATAGCTTCCCCTATATTTCTAACAGGCCTGGGAAGTGCGAAAGGGGCTTTTCAATGGATGTGTGATCCTTATTTTTTTGAAAATGTCATGGATGACAAAACCACGACTATCTTTCATTAAATTTCCTTTGATTTTTCAACTCACTGTTCTCATGATGTAGAGTTCCTCAAATGAATAGGTACATATTACGAAAAGTGCATTGCATAGAACTTTCTCCATATGGATGTTGGGAGTGACAATTGGCAGCAAATGACCATAATTGTATGTAAAAGCTCTAAGTCAATTAATGATGGGATTTTAATTTCTTTTCCGTTTTCATAATTTATCAATTTAATAATTTGACTGGTTTCATATTTCTATGGCCTACTGTTTAACGCTACATTATAAATTTCATTTTCACCTGCAGCCTGACCAAATTAAATGTAGTATCCTTATTTATAGGCAAGTTGCCATACATGTGTATACTGTTGCCTATAAACAAGGATGGCTCATTCAATACAGGGTTGTTTCAGGTCAGGGAAAAGTCAGGGAATTTGAAATGGGTCAGGGAAAATTCAGGGAATCTCGTCCATGGCATCAGGGAAAATGTATGTCATGTCGGGTAATTCAAAAGAACCGCCGCACTGTCGGCTGGCTGAGTTGGCCTGGGTCAGATGCAGCTCTTCCTTGCTTCAGGAACTGCCTCTCATTGCTGCAGCTAAGGCAGTGGTTCTCTGCTTTAGAGTGCGACTCGCTAGAAGCTGAGTTCATGAATTTAATTAACAAACCTGCTGTCTCTGTGTGCTTGGATGAATATGACTGAGACCACACCTGTCTTGATCACCACTAGATTTGATCCCCATGATTTTAATAGGTGCAGAAGTGAGGGATAGTCGAAGTAAACGATTTCGAACAAATTCTCTTGCAGTCGGTAACAATCGAAATCTAGGGTAGGTAATCCATTTTCTCACTGACTGATTCCGCGCCGATAACAAATCATCCAGAGAGTAACGTGTACAAAAATGCAACGAGTACTTTGGGAGTAGATTACAAGTAAAGCTGCAATTTGAACAAAGTAACGATTGCAATTGTCTATGTAATTCAAATGTAGTTGTAACCGGTGATAGGATACATTATAATTAATTATTTATTTCCTGTCGCTGCGTATACTGTATTGTATTTGTACATGCCAAAATGTCTTCGTAATACAGCTTATCTCAAAACGATATAAAAAATCCTAGTGAAAATAAGCGCAGTTTAAAAATTATTTTATACTGAAAAGTGTATTTTTCGTAAGCAAGATCTAATGCTTTAAGATATGGAGTCACCTTAAATGATTTCTTAAATTCAAACTTCTCTCGCATTAAATTTCATGTAAATTGGTCGTTTTTTTATGCGGCATACTAAAATACCCCACTTTACTTAAGTTTGACCGGTTCCACTCATAATAACATGGGATTCTATAGCCTGAATCACTCAATCATTTTTCTCATCCCTATCCAGGGATAACGCCAATGATAGCACAAATTATAGCTTAAAAATAAACGAATGACGCAATCACTTTCAAAGACAGCGTCAATGATAGGTATCCCTATCCCTCCCTTCGTCATTTGAGCCTGTCCTTTTTTCTGATCTGATGATGCTGACTCCATCATTTACCCAATCAGAGCGCATGGCCAGTATGACTTTCAATCAAAAGGCATTTAAATGATGATAAATAGCGAATGGTAATAATCCGAGGAGGAACGGTGAAATTGAATTCGTGTGATCAGCGAAATGGTACCTATAGCTTGAGCTGTCATTTTCGCATCCCTGAAAGTCTAAAAGCTGAAATTATCTCTGAACGCATGCGTAAAAAAGGATCCTGTGATTCAGGCTTGGTAGGATTATTCTTGTAGCATATATTATGGATCACAATACGAATGTACCATTCGGAACTTCCATGAAGAAAGTTTAAAAAATAACCTTTTTCGATATGGGACTATCTGTGTGCCATGGCAGCAAGTTCTTATTGTTGTATGTAATGTTCGGCTTTCTTTGAAATCACTTCCGTGGATCGAATATTACCTTTGATTCATCCTGGAGAAAAGTACATCACTTTTGAAACACTTCCATGATACTATAGTAAGTATATACTAATATATTACTACTAAGTAGCACATGTCACTTAGCACTAATCTTTCGAATTATCGCTTTCTTCATTTCAAGTTTTTAAGTTGCTGACAAATGCGTGGCGCCAACATTAGAATTCATGAGAAAGACTAGTGCGATTTATACTGATTTGAAAGCGACTGTAGAGGTTTTGAGAACGCATGAAATGTACTCATATTATAAATTTGTGAAGTGCTTTGTTGTCACCCTAAGGTAAATGATGCAGAAATCGAATTGTGCGTGTCTTAGTGCTGTGAAGTGAAAGACCTCTCGATGTGTTCAACGTATGAGTAGAATGAATCTTCACGTAGCTCCTCGTGAAGTGGGAGTGTGTAAAAGAAGATATTTATTCGTTCCTTCCAACAACCACAGGTATGATATGTAATAAGAGTCTTGTGTTTTCGCGGCATTTTCCATTTTAAATATTAGTACCTAATCACAATGGTATTGGTGCTGGAGAGTGGAATCGCTGTCAATGGAATTCACACGCTGAAGGAAGTTGCAATTGTCAGCACCGACGCTTGGGAACTAGGGAAAGCCGAGAAAAGTAACGGGACCGATGCCTTGAATTCAAGGCATCCGCATTGAGTGAGTTAAATCTGCCAGTATACATTAAGTTTTTTCAAATACTCTTGACACCAACAAAAGTGGAGTGAGACACTGAGGCAATTCATCGAAAATTTCATTTTTTAATTCTTTTTCTTGTCCAATTTCTTTATCCCACCCAAAGTCTTGGCTATGATGCAGTTTGTTTGGTAATCTAAATGCAACCACTCACCTAAATGCTTCCCTTTTGTTGGCAAGGCCTTGAAATGTGCTGAGGGAAGCTCTCTCTTGAAGCTTTTGTCTTTCTGGCTTTGTTCTCAACATCAGGAAGCCTTTGAACCACACCTTTTGTCTTTCCATTTCTCATGGGGAAAAAGAGCGGTCCTAAAGGACCAGGGGCCAGAGTCCTTCAAGCTTTAACAATGAAAGACAATGTTCCTGAAGTAAGATTGAGTCAGTTGAGTTGCAGAACTGAAGGGACTAAGGGCCTGATCCCGTATATTATAATAAGAGGATTAAATCTCTAAAAAGGAACTTAAGAAAACTACACAAAAATAAATGCAGATCGAAATCCAGCCTAAACCTATACCAAACTTGTCGTAATGAACTAGTGAAGGAAAAACGATTGGTATATGGTAATTATATTGAAAATACATTAAAATCCGATGTTAATGAATTTTACAAACATATAAGGTCCTGCAAGGATAGTCGTAGAAATATCAGGGAGGTCAAGAAAAGAAACGGGATTTCAACCAATGATGAAGAGGAAATAGCAAATGAGTTTAACTGTTGGTTCTCAAGTGTTTATCACAAAGAAACCAATACTATTGATGTAGAAAACAAAAAAATCAATACAACGAATTCAGTAGATAATATCAATTACGAAAATGCACACAATTATTTACAGTCAACGACAAAAACATTTTCAAAAAAATTAAGCAATTTGGTAATCGTAAATCTAAAGGCCCCGATAGCATCACAGGTGAGTTATTAAAACTAATTTCAGATGGAGTTGTACCCTATCTCAGAATTATTTTCAATGTAACGTTAAACAATAAAAGCTTGCCCAAAGATTGGAAAAGGGTGATTATAGTTCCCGTATACAAATGTGGCAATAGAAATATGGTCCAAAATTACAGGCCTATCAGTTTAACATCAGTTATATGCAAATTAATGGAAAAACTGATAGCAGATTACCTTTTTGAATATTGGAACTCAAATGAGTGGTTAAGTACATATCTACATGGTTTTAGAAGAGGTTACTCTTGCGAAACACAGTTGCTGACTCTATGTCAGGACATTGCAGAGGCAATCGATGAAGGCAACACGGTTGACGCAGTTGTGATCGATTTTGCTAAAGCCTTCGATACCGTGCCCCATGACTTGCTGCTAAATAAACTTAGAAAAACTACTATCGATCGTAGAGTGGTAGAATGGGTTGAAGATTTTTTGACGTGCAGATCACAAACAGTCAAAATTGGCAAAAATTTCTTTGAGGAAGCAAAAGTCACCTCAGGAGTTCCTCAGGGTAGTGTGGTAGGCCCCTTGTTATTCCTAATATTTATTAATGATTTGCCGGTATCAATTAACTCAAGCATAAGATTATTTGCTGATGACTGCATAGTCTATCGTAAAATATAAATGATGAGTACACGCTCCAAAAAGACCTTGACCAAATTCTCCGTTGGTCAAGTTGTAACAAAATAAAAATAAACAGCAATAAAAGTGTGCATATTCAATTTTCAAATAAACGGGTAGGTAAGTGATAAAATTGACTATAATTTAAATGGAGATGTAGTAGCCAAGTCAGGTAGTTGTAAGTACCTGGGCGTCATGCTAACAAAGGATCTGGGATGGGGGCCCCACATAGAAAAGATAGCTGGGAGTGCATTTAAAAATCTCCACTACGTATATTAATATTTTTTCAAATATTAATATATGATAAAATCATTAAATGTAATATGTCAAACGTTAAACCAAATACAATAAAGGTTACCTAAATGTTTTGTAAATGTAATTTTATTTTTGTATGAAGAATAATTTTTTTCGTAAATTACTGCAAAATCACCAAAAATTCCACGGCAATTTTAGCATAATACCTAGGAAATTGGTTGGCACTCAAAGGGTTAAGGAGGCAAAAAACGAATGCTGCCAAATACTCCTTAAATCGTGGGGTCCTGGAATGGAATGAATTACCAGAAGAACTCACAAAACCTTTACCAAGAAATTTAAATATTTTTTAAAAAATGTTACTCATAAAAAACAAGAGGAGTGTTTGATGTTGTATGTCGGTATATGTATTTTTTAAACCTTGTTATTAATTTTGTTTCAACCGAAACTAATGATATATTGCCACCAGACAATGTCTAATTGCAGTATCAGTGTAATAATAATAAAGCTGGGTAGTATTTCAAATCAATAGTCAATGACCAATATTCCGAGTTATTGATAGTGAATATAATATCAATATCAAATATTGGACATTTATATTGTTAGGTCAGTATAGGTATATAGTCTAATTTTAAATATTGATTATTGAAACCAATATTTCAGTGTTACAGTAAATGAAATGTTGCTTTTTAACCCTTAGATGCTCAAGGTACTGATATATCGGCTTCCACAGTTTGTCTTAAAAAGCTTTAGGTGGAGATACAAGGGCTCATGCAAAAAGTTCATTTGTTAAAACTTTTTGCATGTAATTAAAGTAAACGTGGCAGGTCGTTGCCCCCTGATTTCTTCCCATAATATTACAATGGCTTACAATTCTTCAGACACATCAATTCCAAATATTACACTGAGCTAAAAAAGGTTAACTCAATTTTTATTTTAAATTTATTAATAATGTGACCATATTTATTATAAGGCATGTTCACACCCTTTCTTTCTTTTGAAGGGTAGCAATCATTCGTTTAGCTGTTACAGTGTACATTTTTTCCAGCTTCAGAGTTTATGCCAAGGTTCATGCAAAATGATGAAGCTAATTAACATTGCAGGCACTCCGTGCATACAGCAGGATGTAGTGGTGATGTGAAAGTGGCTGCTAGCCAGTAGGCACAGATGAAACTTGCCTTTAAATCTTCTCTCCAACTGGTTTAATTGTTAACTCATGTATCTGAAATGAAAAGAACAATGCTGATAATAACACTCCACTTCCCTATAATCGGGTTCTTTTTGCTTTACAATTTCACCAAATTCCTTGATATTCCTATATGGGTCAATCCATTTGAAGTGGCCCAAAAAAATATAAGTTGGTTGCTTGACCAATTTTAAAAAAATTGAAACTTTCCTAGTTGTTACCTTCATGTCTTAAGACATTAAAACTATTTTTTTCAAATTTTTATCTCAAGCGGTTTACCTTGGGTGGCCATTTTTATAATGTTGCGCAAGCCCATTTTTGCGTTTGTAAAGGTTTACATAAAAGTCTATAACTATAAAAGTATTTATCTTAGAAGGCTGAAACAAAAAGAATTTTGTTTGCAATTTCTCATGGTAAAAAATAGGTCCAGTAGTTTGTTTACCTATCTCTATCCTATCTAAATTAAAACTACAAGCAAAGTTTATAAAAGTTACGATTTAAATTTCAATATTTGATTTTTTTTTCTAATAGTAGGAATGGATTATACAGTTTAAATTATTTTTTTATTTGTAGATATATGCTAGTAGGTTTATCATAAAAAAATATCAATAGTGATATACTTACCCTTGAATTGTTATAAATTTTTAAAAAGTCACTTTTTTCAAAGTTTGGCTTTGAATAACTCTGATGGGGTTAGAGATAAAAATCTGAAATTAGCAGAACTTACAGTCTTTGTGTATGTGTATATGACATATAAAAAATTATGTTGAGTATTTTACTAATAAAAGAGTTACAACCTCTCAAAAATCATAAAAACGTCACTAAGAAAAATTCGGTTTTAACCCAGGTCTAGGGGGACTGAGTTTACACCCGCATTATCGGAAAACCGCGTTATCACAGGAAATTGGCTGGGAAACAATAAAAAACCTGTAAAGCTAAATTTTATTACTAATTTATTCGCGTAAGACAATAGCAATTGATGTTTTCTGATTTAAATACGCGCTCGAATTTAATGGGAGTTACATACTCCGTATTTTCTTTTGGCGTGGTAGTTGGTAGTTGGCACATATGTCTTAATGTTTTGTAAATGTAAAAGATGAAGATGATCGCTATCACTCTGTCTCTCTTACCAATTCATCCCTTCACTGATTTTATTCAATACGTTTCCTATTTTTGGCATCTCTACCTCCCATTTGTCTTCTACTTCTTCATTCTTGCTCTCATCTTCCTATAATGCAACTGTTGTCCCACGGCTCTGGACTGCAACCACAATGTCTTCATCATTCTTATGGGCAGATACAGGAATTTCTTCATCTTCACGCACCCAGGCCGCAAGATCATTCACATTTAGTCTATCAGCAAAAACATTTGAAGCTTAACGTGTATCTTCTTCTGCAAAACCCAAAAACAAGTCTCCGTCTTCCATGCTATCGCCCGCTATATATATGTACTTCGACCAGCAATTTTTAATTGTAGCTGAAGTTATTTTCTTCCATGCCTATCCAATATTGTACGCCATTTTCTTCAGGGTAACTGTTTTCAGGAATTCTTGTACTTGCAGTTCTGAGTGTATGACAGCAGTGAGCAATTCCCGCTGATTCCAGTGGGCTTTAAATTCTCTGATAATCCCTTGATCCAAGTGCTGAATAAGGGCAGTGGTATTTTTTGGTAAAAACGTTGCCACAATTATACCAGAAGAAGGATGGTCAGGACCCATACCCAACAGAAGTAGTGCTTTTTCTTCTAACTTTTTTGATCGTAAGTGATTCTTTGCTGATGGTACAAACTCTTCATTGAACCACGATATAAATACATCATGAGTCATCCGCATTCTTACTGTTTTTATAAATTGACAGGTAGTGCTGTCATATTAATGCGCTTGAAACACCGAGGACTTCGGTTTTTACTGATACTGAAAGGTTTTACTTTGTGACTTCCTGATTTGTTGTCGCAGAGTAATAAAGTCGCTCTTTCTTCGCTCATTTTCATTCCGGATTTTTTTGCCGACTTCTTAATATCGAGCGACTTTGTTGGAAGCAATCTGTAGTAGAGGGCAGTTTCATCACAGTCTTACAATTGCTCTTAGGTGTTCTCACCCTCATCAATCATCTTGCGTAAAGTCCCACAGAACTCTCTATTAGGTACTTCACTGTCACTGGAACGAGATTCTTCTTCCATGTTGACTTGTGCCATCCCATGGAGAATTTTCCACCTCGATAGCCAGCCAGCAGAAGCAACAAAATCATCAGCACCACCTATTTGTTTATTTAATTTAATTGCCTGTGCTTGGAAAATTGGACTTGATAATGGAACACCTTCTCTGCGCTTCTGAACAAACCACGTAAACAAACATTCATCCACGTCACTAGCATCACTTAATCTGGCTTTTTTCTATAAAGTCCTATTTTGTCATCCACTTTGATACGTGCCAACTGATATTTAATGCCGAAAGTGAAAGAGCTGAAAATACCGATTCCTTTCTGTCTCACCCTCCTTTCTCCCTCATAGACTGTCACTAGCTGGATCTTCCCATTTTTTCCTCCAGTCGGGCAGCACGTTGCCCTACCTTAACAGTACCACCCACAGTGTCCCTTCTTATCCCCCCTCCCTTTTACTCTCCCTTTCAAAGAACCCTTTGTGTCTAGTGGAAAACCCAGATTCTTATAAACCCTTGAGACTCTCCCTCCCTCACCCCAGCACTCCTCTCACTTCGCCCTGCCAAATTTTTTTCAACATTTTTCTATCACCATAACAAAGAAATATTAAAAACAAAATACAAACAATACTTTTGAATAATTAAAAAAATCTACTTCACTCGCAATTAGGATAGGCTAAGGATAGAACTGCCAATTATAAAGATCAGAAACATCTTACAAAGCCTTACCCAGTGTGCCAAAAGGTTTCGCTTTACAAAGTTGTTGTCATTTTTTAAAGGTTGTAACTCTTTTATTAGTAAAATACTCAACATAATTTTTTATATGTCATATACACATACACAAAGACTGTAAGTTCTGCTAATTTCAGATTTTTATCTCTAACCCCATCAGAGTTATTCAAAGCCAAACTTAGAAAATTTTGAAAAAAGTGACTTTTTAAAAATTTATAACAATTCAAGGGTAAGTCTTTCACTATCGATATTTTTTATGATAAACCTACTAGCATATATCTACAAATAAAAAAATAATTCAAACTGTATAATCCATTCCTAATATTAGAAAAAAAATCAAATATTGAAATTTAAATCGTAACTTTTATAAACTTTGCTTGTAGTTTTACCTTAGATAGGATAGAGATAAGTAAACAAACTAAAAAAATGCTTTTTGTTTCAGCCTTCTAGGATAAATACTTTTATAGTTATAGACTTTTACGTAAACCTTTACAAATGCAAAAATGAGCTTGCGCAACATTATAAAAATGGCCACCCAAGGTAAACCGCTTGAGATAAAAATAGTTTTAATGTCTTAAGACATGAGGGTAACAACTAGGAAAGTTTCAATTTTTTTTTTAATTGGTCAAGCAACCAACTTATATTTTTTTGGACCACTTCAAATGTGGTCTCAAAAGTGCATCTAACTTCTATGAACATTCATAATCTTCGTTTTGCAGTCAGTAAACAGAATTATTGCTCTTAAATCACGATTTCATGATAGCTGAGATCTTGAAGAAATGCTGAGATCCATGTGCATAGTAGACCTACTATTAAAAAAAATGGCCCTCATGAAGTAAGAGGAGGAGGATATTGAGGCTATTTCTGTATGTACATTAGGGGACAGCGAAATGCAACTTTTTCTTCGGATCTTCGATGGTTGTGATGGAAATTACGGATGCCCAGTCTAGAAACATTAGACAAAAAGAATTTTTCCAATTTTTCACCGCTCCGGATTTTGTTTGAAATTTCAGGTGTTTTCAGGTAATTAACCCGCACAACACCACACGTTTTTAACCCCTTTATTTGCTTTCGTGAAGCCCTGCAGGTGACCATCCGGCTGCTGTGCCTGAAATAGATAATTAAATATGGCAAAGGATTGTTAACTGTTGACTAAGATAATTCCAGACTCATTATAACTCAATCTTCAAGCTTGTATTCATAAACGTGTGTACAGCTCTTCGCCCGCCCTACTCTCATTAGTAGGACGACCCAGAACTCACCACGTGGAAGTGGCTGTACCTCGAGTTCCTCCTGTTCGAAGCCACCCTAAGGAACGTTTATGTCTCTATAGCATGGTGCTGCTTCTTGGTCTTAAATACTGGTATTGTGGTGCGCGATGTTATCGTAGACCTGATGAAACCATCTCTGTTGAAGCCCCAAACTTGGAAAGCTGCTTCGGTGACTAACCTCACCATTCACAAGGGCCCAGCCACATCGACACACCGATTCAGAATTATTTTGCATTTAGCATACTTATACATGCACTACAGTTGCATTTATAAGTACGCTATATAAGTAATATACATATTAGGGTACATCGAAAAAACACTTTTTTAAAATTTCGATTTGAAATTTTGGGAAAAGGTGTGATTCTAGCCACAGATACACCAACAAAAATGTTTTCGAAAAATATTAAGATTTAGGGGTCTCACCCCCCTCCTAATGTTTTAGATGACCAAAAATCGCTGTTTTGGGGCCAATGATGGGGACTTTCTCTTGGATTTTTGATTTAAATCATAAGATGGTATTTATAGGGAACTCAATACTATTCCAACAGTTGTTAGTCACTATTTTGCTTTATTTTTTCAGGTAACTACAATAGTTTTTGATGAAAATAAAGGGTTTTTTGCTGAATTATAGGGCTTAAGGGTGAAAGTCAGTCGTTCCTCTGGCACATGGAGCCGCGTGGAGATGTGGGGGGTTACGAACACATTCTGAAGGGGAAAATATTCATTACCGCATAGCTAATGGCAGTACATTGTTAATGTGAACTCTAGTTTACACTAAAGTACCTAAAGTTTGGTTGGGAAGACGTGAACTTGGAAGTCCTTTTTTGACCTGAAAGCTGGCACAGCATGTAGTGATTCAATTTTGGCCAGGATGGATCCATGCTGCTCGGAATCGACTTGAAGATGGCTTGAGGCTTGATTTACGCACTGGACTGCTCTCTCTATGGCCTGTGAGTGACACGTTAGCTGAGTAAGAACAGACATCTCAACTCCTTTTTCAGCCAAAACATCTAATTTAGCTTCCGACAGGTGCATACTCAAAAGTGGCTCTGTCACAAAGCATTGCTTCTTGCTGTTCCATGGAATCAGGTCTGTATAGTCCACAGCATTGAATTGGAGGGGGGTATCACAAATTGCCTAATTTCAGTGGGGAAATGTTGTCAGCTTGGCAAGCCTTCTTGATTTTTGAAACAGCCAGCTTTCTAACCCTTTTCATTTCATCAAAATTCATTGCTAGAAGCACATTTTATGGATGCCCAAAGTATGCATTTTTCTAAATTACAGGGAAAACAACGTCTTTGGCATGCTTTGGCAGGAATTTTGGCCCGTTAATGTGAAGCCACAGATGCTTTGCACCGTCAACGCAAGTGGGATGAGTCTTCACAGCGAACCACGTTGGAGCGTAGACATTGAAAATATATTTCACTAGCAATGCCAAACTTGATGAAGGCGTGGCCATGGATGTGTAGAGTCCGAGAATTCGAGCCGCTGAAGTTAACCATCGTCAGGTGCATACAGGACCAGGCTTTGCGTGTGGTAGATTAGCAGGACACACGCCAGAAATAATCGCCATGGCCATTCGGAGCAAATAAGTTTGATCGTTAGATAACACTTCCATATCTACCTTGGGGCGATGAAAGGGACTTTCTTGAAGTTCACCACCGTAAGGGTTTGGCAGATATCTAACTCCTGGCTGATTGGACCTGAGTAGGCCGTAGGACTTTTCATTGATCTGTCAAGCGCCATGGTCTTAGGGTCGGCGATTTTTTTGGTGTCGTCTGGGGTAACTAAACCATAGTCAGCAAGGGCAGAATTTGCAATAAGGGCAACAGAGGGGATAGAAACTCCGGTGCGGTCAGCTACTAAGGCAACGTTCGACAGTTTCAGTCTATTCTGGTCCATGGGATGCTTCAGTTTTGCATCCATCCATGGATCCATCCTGGCCAAAATTGAATCACGATGTGCTGCGCCAGCTTTCAGGTCAAAAAAAGGACTTCCAACCGTATCTGTGGCTAGAATCGCACATTTTCCCAAAATTTAAATCGAAATAAAAAAAGCGTTTTTTCGATGTACCCTAGTAATATATATGCTATACAAATATATGTGTGTATTGTATACTATATACTATGGGTACTAGCTATCTACACTTATATATGCATGTGTTTATAAATAGTAAACAACCAGATCAACATTTATGTAATTTTTTTTGAAATTTAAAAATGCCAGTTTATATATACGCACTGACCTCGCATAAAAACCATTGGCTCTCAAAAACACTCTCACTTATTACTGTTCAGTTTAGGAAAGCATACCCGCATTATAAAAAACTATCTTCTTTAAGGAAAAAAAACACTACTTCAAAAAACAGGTTAAATAAAAATTTTGGCAAAAATATTTTTGGATGATAGAAAATGCAGTTCACTAGAAAAAAACGGTTCAGTAGAAAAACGGTTGATAAAAAACACCGGTTCAGGAGAAAACACCGGTGCAGTAGAAAAAACCGATATATAGTAGAAAAAACCGGTGCACCGCCGTCACAAATGGTTTTTTTCCGAACCGAGAACCGGTTCAGTATTTCCTGCACCACCCAGCCCTAAGCCGGATGGTCACCTGCAGGGCTTCACAAAACAAAAAACGGGTAAAAAGGTTTGGTGTGTTGTGGGTTGCCTACCTGAAACCACCTGAAATTTCAAACGAAATCTGGAGGTGTGAAACAATGTAACATTGAAAAAATTCTTTTTGTGTAATATTTCTAGACTGGGCGCCTGTAATTTCCACCACAATCCATCGAAGATCCAAAGAAAAATGTGCATTTCGCTGTCCCCTACTGTACATATGTACTTGTACATGTATGTGAACTCTTCTTGCATAACACGCCTGGTCAATTCATTCATTTCATCCAATGTTTCGATGGACATCTTGATCATCATCATCTGGGCTATGAATTGACCTGGTGTGTAACCAAAGAAGAGTTCACATACAGTATTTGTGGGGAAAGAATAAGTTCTTACTTGTATATGGTTTGACTTTTTTTAAACCAAATTTTTGGGCAAGAAATTGGGGATTGAGCTCTACACAAGTATTACATTTGATGGTTTGAATCTTTGAAAGAAAAAAATTCGCTGTAAATATTTTGCAGTGCCCACAGTGTCACCTCTGTCCAATATCCCTTTCTCTGAATCTGCCAAAGTCATAAATGGGACAAATGAAGAATTCATATGACTTTTAATTTAACCATTACATTGAGATACACAATATGTACTGAATGTTTTAGGCTCATTAGGTGCATGGCCATGTAAGCTGCATCTTAATTTTTTTCACAGAAAAAAACTCTCTAATACCTTTTAATATTGCTCATAGAGCAACTGAGAAGCAATCTTTTACTGAATACCAAAGATATAGCGACATACATCATCTGGAAGGTCAATATGCTTATTTTTACTTTCTTCTCATTGTAAGATTCATATTACACATTTCTCTTGGCAAAACTCACCTTGACATTCACTACATGTATATGTAAGATACAGGGTGGTTTTCTTTTGGAAAAAGCATATGTTATAAGCAAGAACTTGGTATATTTAGGTTATAAGGCACATATATACAAAAACGCCTCCTCTCTACATATTCCATAGGCTATTCTTTAGAATTTAATCTTAACTGTCCATTGAAAATGCATTGAAAGTGCAATTGTATCACTTTTCTTCTTTGTGTCCTTCAGAAGTGAGAAGTTTGTTTATTTTGTCAATGCTCTTCGACAGAGCCTCCATTCAATTTTTGGTTGATACGACAACATTTATTTCTTTTATTCTGGGGTAGCCTATGGCACCCTAGGTAGCAGGCATGCTGCCAAAAATATTGTTTTAGCAAAATTCTTAATTTGATTTACCCCATCATTAGGAGGCTTTTTTCAAGATAATTTTCAGCCAAGATTAATGTAATAATTATTACTTACCTGTACGTGAGGTGGTGCACCAAGAGCATAAATTAATGCATCCGCAATATCTTTTGGATCCAAAGCTGGGTTTTCAAGAAAAATTGTGGGAGCTCTTCTGTCATGGCTCACATCAAAAATCTCAGTTTTCACAACTCCTGGGCTGATGCTCTACAGAGTAATGTATGAGAAAACACTCCATGAATGCACAAAGGTTATTTAATGGTAAGGAGACATTGCTAAATGCCTTGAAAGAGTAAATAATGCCTTCTAAGAGAAGGTACATATATACCTTAAGAGAATAAATGTTGCCTTTCTTAAAAGTTTGCTTCAGGGATTGTACTACAAATAACTTTAATGCAGTTACTATTTTAGGACATTAACAATCCCATTCTCTTCCTATATATTTTTAGCATTGATGGATGCTAATTGTAAATTTTTTCCTCTTACGTGAAGAGTCACAGTGTGCCTTACAGGCCGGGAAATACATTTGGTAAATAAAGTTGAATAAATTGCAATCTGACCAGTTATGCCCAGCTGGGCACAAATTTTTTAAAGGAATTAATGCAAATTAGAGTAGTTGGCTTCAGTTCCCCATGCTCCTTCTTACCCCTCCATCATTGACAATGATGTTATGATGATTTTATTTTATCATTAAAATAATCTACTGGTTAAGGTAGGTTTTATTGAAAGTGAGAGAAAATCCTCCAGGTTTGGACACTTGCTTGGCCCTTTCCATAGATAGTATTTCTTTCTTCATCTCAGTGTACCTATATCCCAACCTTCTTCATCCTGTCCATAGAACCTATTATTTTTGTCCCCTTCCCTGCTTGCCCAACATCCTTCCATCTATCACTGCCTTGAGACCCTCGTTACCTCTTCCAGCCTCCCCCTAATCTCATCCAGATGTTTCCTCTCCTCACCAACCATCTCAGGCACCTGCTTCACTCCATATCAAGTTCTTCTTCAGCCTCTTGTGCACCTAATAGGCTGGGAAATATGGTTAATGAAGGTAAATAAATTGCAATTAGACCAGTTATGCCCAACTAGGCACAATTTTTTTAACCCTTCAGTGGGCACGTAGGCCACAGGGGTGGCCCATAGTGTTTCAATTGTGTGCCGTTTTTCATAGGATGGCATAATATACACGTGATTTCAGTAGCTGCACATTACTATGTCCTCAAAGTCCTCGCATGGTCGTTTGTTAAAAATTGTAGCAGGTTTAGCATTAAATAACGCGCAAACGGAAGCAGGCATGACTGGGCCACCAGTGTGGCCCACGCGCCTAACTGTATAACCTTTTTCTGTCAGCAACACTTGCAGTTGTGCAGCAAATTATGTCTGATATTTGTCTACTTTGACGAACAAACAATGTTCGGAACATTTATGCTGGGTACCTCAGCTAGAGTCCTTCTTTATTGCCTTCTCCACAGGGTAGGAGGGCAGGGGTGCAAGCAACCAAGCTCAACCCTTCTCCCCGATGTTAACAACAAAGAGCCTCCCTCCTACGCTCAAGGAGTGTGTATCCCCAGGGGTACCGTTTATCGAGGGTACAGTGACCCTTCTTCTGGGTTCCTTTTCTCTTAGCTTGGCTGATGTAGAGGTATTTAGAGACAGTGTGTGTTGCTTGCCTGGAGCATTTAGACGTGTGCGAATCGTTCTCTTTGCGGACTCGCGAAATAGTCAGTGGAAGTTTTCTGTATCTATTTATTTCTATAATGCTCTGGGAATAAGTATGTGCAACAGTTTTTAATGGTAATTAAATGATTTTCTGCAGAAGATAGCCCGAGAAATGATAAAACCGCAGATAATGAAACGCATTGGCATGACTACTCTTCCAACCCAAATAAGAGCATGGGTTCATGCAATGCTTGGAATATGTGACCCCGTTACCCCTCCAATCAAAACACGCAGTTCTTATTGACAGTGCAATGCCTGTTGGAGAAACCGTGATAGAACAACAAGACGGTGGTGCATCAAATACAGGAAATGGACATGTAAAGATCACCTATGAGACATTTGTGTTTTGTTCAACTTATAATTATAAATGTGTCCCCTAGAGACAAATACCTATCTAATCAATAGATAATAGTCCAAATATATTGTTTATAACAATTTTTAACCCTTTTGCACCGGACGTTGACCATAGCCGACGAGCATTTTCATACGCAAACGACCAAACGTCGGCTATAGCTGGCGTGGATTTTTCAACGCAAACGAACTGACATCGGCTACAGCTGTCGCGGGGGAAGGGAAGTGACCGCTGAGGTAGCAATGGTCGGAGGTATTCAGGCCCTGCCTGAGACCCAGTTTAACGAGACCTTAGAGCTTATCCTCGGCCATTAGGCCCGACCCTCCTACTCATTTACGATCCTCATCATAGCAGGAATCCGTGGTGAAGTGGTTGAATTGACAATTATTTTTGCAAAGAAAAATTTATTGCATATTCCAATTTTGTATACTTTGAAATGAATTCTTCGTTTTTTTCTGTGCATAAGCAATTTTTAAACGAAATTTTAGTGTTATTATTAACGGACTTCTTGTGTGAAAGCCTTAGTACCTTGTGTGTTCATATGCGATGAAAAATACGCAAAAAGAGAAATGTTGTCGTTTTATTGTCTATATCGTACGTGTTTGCAATTTGTTTTTTGTGTGTTACAATCTGAATGCCTATTTGCACTATATGTCCTCTATTGTCCGATTTCTTCATTGATCCCCTTAGTAATTACTCATATGCCGGTATTTTTAGGTAATGTATATTGAATAGCCAATATCATTCTTATGCTAGTGCGCTAATGTTAGCTACTCATTCTGGGTTGAACATTTGCTTGGCTGCCTGGCGATGTCTCTTATAACCTACTTGGAAAAACCATCCCTTCCTCTCCCACAGTGATGTCTCACGTGCATTCATACAGTCCACGTGTTGAGCGCTAATGACATTTTCACAGAATTTCTCGGTGGTCCTTTAGGAGCCTTCGTAAAACGATCCTTAATATACCATTATATATACGTACCAAATAAGTAATGGAAGGAGATCAAACGATCATTTAATTAGAGTAAGTGAAAGACATTTCCCTACTTCCGTGGCTGTCCACCCTGTGTCTCAAAAATTGCTCTGAAGAAGATGTGTGGTGTGCAGTAAACATGGAAAGAGACGTGAGTCACGATACATGTGCTTAGATTGTGATGTGGGACTGTGCGTAGATCCATGTTTCAAGATTTTTCACACACAAAAAAATTACTAGTTTAATTTGTTGAAGATAAAAATATACATAAAATAAAAAAATATATAAAATATAAATAAAAGCAAAAAAACATACTTTTAAATTCGCCTTCGTCGGTCCAAAGCACGAATGAAAAAGGATGGGAAGTATTATTTGGAGGTTTATTCAAAGAAAATTTTGAGACGTCCTAACATCATAGACAATATTTAATTTTAAAAAACACTGCTAATGCAATGAGTTGACCGTGGACTCCCGCTAAGAAAGGGTTGGAGGGTCGAGTCCAGTGGCCGTGGTAATAGCCGGGCGCCCCGTTGAGTAGGGTACCAAATCGGAGGGACGAGAATACCTGGGCCACTCCACCCCAAAAAAGTGCTTCGCAGAGAGAGGTTTAAAATTTTGTCAAGCTACCCGTAGCACGAAAAATATTTTCCTTTCGTAGTCGCCGGCAGGAAAGGGTTAACAAAAATATTAAAAATTTTAGGCAGTAAAAAAAATTGAATTTGGGCCACCGGTGTGGCCCACGTGCCCATCCGTGTAACAAAATGTCATGTGCCCACTGAAGGGTTAATAGCAATTTTACATTGATGAAAATTAGAGTGGCTGGTTTTTAATTTCTCATGCTCCTTCTTGAACCCTTCACCTTTGGAAATGATATTGTGACGATGACAATACATTAAACATTGCACTTGCTTGACATTCCCGCATGGTCAACTAAAGAAAATCAAATGACCATCATAGCAAAAATGTTAGAATTTGGCTGTATTTTGCAGTTGTATGCACGAGTGAAAGATAAAAAGTAAAGGTTATTCACCTCAAATAAAATCATTTGACTTGACCCAGATTTTAACCAAGATCTCCACGTTGCCTGTTGGGTTAGCCAGCAATTGAATCCTACCGGTTATTTTAATTGGAAGTAAATTTAAGAGGGAGTTTGTGCAAACTAAAAGGATTTTTGGACATGATATCGATTTTGTGATACTTGTAATGCTCCTCCATGCTATCTCCTCCATCTTAAAAAGCTCTTGTAATACATGGAATCAAATGAAGCTTATTTTAGTTGTAACTCATCCCTAATGCTAGCACTAGACTTGACTTTGAAAGGAAAGATTTTATATCTGCAGTCACAGATGTGAAAGGAAAATTAATAGTAGAATATATAGGAAAAGCTTGAAATTAGATGGACCAAAAGTTTCATTTCAAAGAAGGTATTTGGTAAATAAGATCGATCATTATACTCAAGTATAGGTAGGGATTACGAAGTACATTGAGGATAGTCAAGGTCCAGGACTATAATAGTGTCACAAAAATACAACAGAAAATGAAGTTGATTAACACAGTAGTAATAGATAACATCCTTTAAGTATATGCTGTAATAAAATAATTTCATTACGTGTGTTTTGTGGTGTGAATGGGAGGTGGTGATGGTTTGAATGGTGTGCCATAATGTGGACGTAGTTCGCTATGCCACGGATGAGTGTGTGTAAGTGCAGGATTTTCGTGTGTTTTGTATGGAAAAAATGGATAAAATGGAATGTGCGTGAAGCAAGGAGGTCAGTAGTTTTGGGCCAGTGGCAGTGAGAGAGTCACAATCGGAGAGTCGACCGAGGGACAGCAGGACAGAGAGAGTGGCCATGAGAGAGTCACATTCGGAGAGATGACCGAAAGACAGCAGGACAGAGAGAGAGTGGACGTGAGAGAGTCACGTTCAGAAATTCAACCAAGAGACAGGAGGACCAGACTTCGCCAGTCAGGGTGATGGGCTAAACTACATCAGGATTCTGCCAATCCAGGAGCTCGGTGAATCTTATACTGTGAGACGACGCCGGTGATCGCGCCGACTTCCGGCTCAGCAGGAGTACATCATTATCATAATTATCATCATCAAGAAACAGTTTGTCCCCATTTTGACACGCCCCTCATCCATCGCCATAATTCCCCTTTGTGTCAGAGGTGAATTCCATGTGCCTTCATAAATTGCTAAATCAAGAAGTATTTCACTGGTGGATGAACTCTAAGTTTGTTCTTTGTGCGCGAACTATTGCTCAAAGATAAATTTTGTTGAATTGTTTATTGCCTTTTTCACATCATTTGTTTTTGCTTTTCCTCACAATTATTCATCTGTATTCATCTTCACCCATGAATCATCCATCCCTCACCTCATTAGGGTTTTGTTTAAATGCGTTTGGAGTATTAAATGCTGTGTCAAATGTGAGAATGTCTGGCTGTCATACGATACCTTTCCCCTTTTTTTTGTATATTGCCGGGTTATTATAGGGGGGACGCGGAAGTTTTGTGTTTGGGTGGGAGTAACCATAAAAGTCAACCACATTCGGGAACCGAGAAAAGTCTTATTGGTTTAATTATTTGTGTCGTATGTTAAAATGTATCGCCCCTTGTTTGGGTTGGCCTTCCGCCTTGTCAAGTGGTGATGCGGCACTGCTTGGCGAACTCGTGTTGATTGGGAAGGGAGGAAAACTCGACATCAAGGGGGACCGTTACAATACACTCATGGACTTGGGAATATTAAAGGAAATGATGTCATATCTAGAAAAAAGGTGGACTTAAGAATCCTCACTATAGAGGACAGATGATGCTGGTGAAGATAGAATTTCTTAAAATTCATTGTAATTCTAAGTATTTTGCTAAGGTACTCTAAAGATACTCATGTTAACACTCACAGTGACGCGTATTTTTGATTTCTTTTCCACCAACTCTCTTCTTAGGCCCTCAGTGAGAACTGTTACACAATGTTTGGATGCAATATATGGAAATCCTCCTGTTCCTGGGGTAGGGTGAATGGAGTGACCTGAAATGCTGAAATATAATTTGTACCACTACCAATAAGTTGAGACAATTAAATAGGCTAATCATTTCACTCCACACTAATTTTAAGCCGACAAAACATTCTGTCAGCCTCAATTTTATCATTACATATTATGCTCATGAAATGTAACAGGTGATCTCATTCATATAGCAGTTGCCATGAATTCAAAAGATTTGGAAAGAAAAAGAATCTAGGATACATGTTTAAGAAATACAAAAACAGTCAATTGGTAGACTTATCTTAAGAAAGAAATGTGTGGTGAGATTATCTATTTTAGGAATGAAGGAAAGTGGCCACTAGTTGAAAGACAAAATGAAGGAAAGTAGCCTCGAGTAGAAAGACAAATGGAGGAAAAATACTAAGGAGAATACTCTAAGAGGTCCTGTTGCTTAACAAAGAAGGCAAGTTAGCATGGTGAATATGCCAACATAGGTGGGCAGATTTTATGTTTCAGTAGAAGGCAAAGAAAAGGCACAGAACAATTGCAATGGTTCCCTAAGCTGGAGTGTACAGCAGGTCATGTACTTATAAGTTACGTATAGGTTGCCTTAAAACATATTCAGTTCAAGAAATTGAGAAAATGTATTACACCAACATTCAAAGAAATACTACCAAAAAATAAAATACCTAAGTAATAATCTATAGCTAATCCAACTAATTCGGGCAGAAAGGGGTATGCAAGTTGAAAAAGGTTGAAAACCGCATACCTATTGTAATACCTACATTGCCAATTCATCTGCTCCTTGCTTAATTATTTTCATACATTGCCAATTCATCTGCTCCTTGCTTAATTATTTTCAATGTTCTGCTTAAGATTAAATTCAATTTTTATGGTTTACATTTATGTCAGTTCATATTGTTTTATGACACAATTTCCAAATCATAAATTTATGCAATTTATTTTTAAGCACCATAAACAATGACAATGATAATTTTAGTGGCATGGGGAGAAGACTATGTTGGGGCTACTCTGACACACGAGTGGAAATGGTTAACGGGCATTGTCCAACATTCACACATCCTTTTCCCAGTAATTCTAATCCACTAAAAATTTTTGTTACCTATTTATGTGGATAATGTGGCCATCATTTACTCCACTTTCTTGCATCAGTTTTAAGCCTTCACTCGTGCATACTGATAGACCAAGGACATTCACATCAAAAATTCTTCTGAACACCTTCGTATCAATGTGTCCTGCAAAAGAAAAGTGGGTCGAGATTCAGTCTATTGAGCAGCAATTTATTTAGGTAGTATGAGCCAAAGGTTATGGGAAGGAACAAAATAAAGTAAACCTAAATATTATAATCATTATAACAATATCTTTTTAAGTGTATTCATTAACGATTCAACTATGTATATGTTTTAAAGGAAATACATATAAGTACTGAGCATGGACTTTACAAAGTGATAAATTATTAATATTAACACGTTATGCCCTGTACTGCAGGAAATATGCAGGGTCCTGGAGGAAATATTATAAACTTTATTTATCAAGGATTTTAAAATACATATTAACAAGAACCATAACTCAGGGAAATCCTTTAGAAACCACTACACCCTTAGACCTTTAGAAATCACTACAAGGGTAGCAATATGGACCCATCAATGATCAGTATGTTCTTAACTTTGTGTTTTTAAATTTGTTGCTGATATGTATTGGGTCGTCATCATATCACATCATCAGCATAAACAACTCAAAATCTATGATCATCGATCATATGAATCTATGACTCGAGTCATCATTTCACTAAATACATTACTGCATCCATCTCTCAAGAATTTATTTATTTGAGCATAAAGTAGCCACGCATCTTTAGTTCCCTTATATTTCCAAGTATTAGTGAAGACTAATGCAATTCTTTTCCAATATCCTGACTCATAAGCCCATTTTCCTCAAATATATGTAATACATATATTGTGACCTCGTGGTCCACCGTAGGCGAGGAGATTACAACCGTGGGGGGGGGGGAGAATTTGAAGTGGGAGGGTTGGAGGTACACTGGCCAAACAAGGGAAAGGGGGTGGAATCCTTTACACCTGGGAAAAAAGGGGGGGAAGATGGGGAAGATGTTTGGGGTAAGAAGAGCCTTTGACGCAGAGATTTGATTGGTGAAACAATTTAATTGAGATCCGAAAGAATAAACATGAAATTACACAATAAATTAGAAATAAAATTATTTTCAGACACCAGGGAGACAGGGAAGTTAAAAAAAATTAAAATAAAGATTAAACAAAAAGGATTTCCTTCTGACACTGTTCGTATAGTTTTTTTTCAACTCTACCCTGGTGGAAACAAATGATATTCAATGCCTCCTAGTAGGAATAAAAAGGTCGTTCTGGCACAGATAATTCATGCAAGGTAATTAAAAAGCCCTAATTAATTTCTAATTAATTAGCAGCTGTAATTAATTACTAATTAATTATCCCATTAATTTGTATGCTTTGATCAACGCAAAGCGAGGCCTACGCTACAACTCGTCCCCCGAATGGGTATATAATAAATTACAACTTTATTTCACATAAACAATAGCAATTATCTCGCTTAATAATTATCCCAGCGACAAAGAATTAACACCATCTGGAAGGGGAGTTAATTTTACGTAAAAAAGGTCCTTATAAATTTCATCCCCAGGTTGATAGAAAGGCTTCATTTGCTAAATACAACGTCATATTATATATCACTGCAAGCATCCTTGAAGGTCACAGCATCAAGCTTCCACATATTTCCCATCAAGCATCTACCGTTCACCCACCATCATGTGGTAACCTTCAAGGTTACGTGCCCCACTCATAAATGCCACATAAGTGCAGTCACTTTTTTTCATAGACTTATGCAGCGCACTTCTCCAATTGCGGGCATAACGATGGCATCTAAAATCGCCAGTTTGCTGAAGCTCCCTACGCTCCCCACGAAGCATAGCTGGAAAACCTATACGTACGTGTCGAGAGGCAGGAAGATGGTGACGTATATCAGATATACGTACCCAGAGTCTGCCTACAGAATGCCGGCATTGATTTCGTGTTGAATGTAAACTTCCACACGTCCTACTACTGTGTATTCAGACATGAGAAACGAGAGTTTTGGGACTTGTTTGCGATTGATAAAATTTGTATTAACTTTCGAAGTTGAAATTATTTTTTTTTTAACAAATTACCTTCAAAGACTGATAAATTAGGATTTATGTGTACTTTGTTATAAATAAATAAATGAAATATACACCCATGCTGTTCTTATTTTTATTACTTTACCTCAATGGAGAAATGGGGGTATAATAATGGAGGAGATATTGAATAATATACCAAACGTTTTTACCTAACAATTTAGAATGTTAACTCAAAATACCAAAGCTATATGAAGCTGCGGATTCACCAACATTTCTTCGGTGATTAAAAACGCAATAACTCATCTCGTTGCTGAGTTATTTTTTCTTAAAGGCACAAAATATTACCAAGTTTCTCTTTTCATGACTTTAGTTTTCTTATGATTAGTCCTCATTCCATATTTGCCGAACTGATTTTCTAATGCATCTATTGTTGCATGTGAAATCCTCTAGTTGAATGGTCAACTAAGATCTAATCCTCGGTGATTGTTGTTATAATGCGTTAAGTTTCATAAATAATGAACATCTGTGTTGGAATGATTTAAATTTACATGCATTATGTTTCTCATTTGTTTTTGGTCGTTGGAGAAAGGTGACGAACGAATAAAATAAAGTCAGTCTCGTTTCAGCATTCAAGCAGTGCGGTTTGTCATTGAACTTATATGATTGCAATCCTATCCATCCGCAGTAGTTAGGGAGATAAAAATTATTGCGGCTGGAAACCTATTTTTAACAGGTTATGGGCCAAGAGTACGCAATAGGTTTAGCAAAAGAGTATAAGTAGAGTAAAAACCGGGAAGTGTTGTTTCTGGAACGTGAACTCACGAGGAGAAAAATGGCGGGAACATGGGATAACGAGCAACGGGAGGAAATTGCCAAGTGTCCCATGCTAAATGGCGATAATTATTATAAGTGGGCCATTAGAGTTAAAGCTTTATGTTTAAGGAGTGGCTGCTGGGAGTCTATCGTTGGGTGGAGCACGGAGGAGACAGACGTAAACGAGTTACGCCGGCGTGCAAAACTAAACGACGTAGCCAAAGGCATTTTAATTTCGTACGTGAGTGACTCATTTTTGGATGATATTTGTGACTTCGAAACTGCCAAGGAGATATGGGACGCCTTAGAAAACGTGTGCACAGACTTCGGGCTTTTACAACAGACGTTGTTCCTCAGAGAGATGGTAAACATGAGGAAGACTGAAGATATTACTGTGCAACAATATGTATCCCAAATCCAAGACCTCAATAGAAAGATCAAGAAGTGCACCCTTGAATTTTCAGACAGTGCTATAGCTGCCTTCTACTTAATGGGACTCCCAATGGACAAGTATGAGGGTCTCATATGTAGCTTGGAACGGGAAATCGAAGGCGGCCTCTCAATGCAAAAGGTGAAAGCGAAGTTACTTTTGGAGGAAAAACGTTTGCGGTCTTCCGATGAACAGAGGGACCACCAAGCATTGAAGGCGTCACGGAGACAGAGTGAGAACACTAGGCACAATGGGACTCAAGCTAAAGGGAGAAATGAACAAATAAAAGGTAAAAGGAATTTTTGGTGCTACGCCTGTGGGGAGAAAGGCCACATTTCTCGCCAGTGTCCGAAGGTGGTCGCAGAAGAGGGACAAAACCGTGAGGTGAGGGTCAAGGCGTCGGTTGTTACGCAACAGTACAAGGCATTGTGTACCCAAAGGGCTGAGAATGCCCAAGATCAAAGTGTGTGGCTGTTGGACTGTGGGGCATCTGACCATATGACTTACAGGAGAGATTTGATAAGGAACTTTGTGCCTTGTAGTGGAGAAGTGACTGTTGGGGATGGTGCACCCTTGAAGATCGAAGGGAAAGGGACTGTATTGCTCCATATTTCCCAAGAATGTGGTGGTTGGGATATAGACTTTAGTGAGGTATTGTACGTCCCCAGTTTACAGGATAACCTTATTTCCCAAGGCATGCTTGAAGAAAAAGGATTGAAGATTGTGGCCTATGGTGGAGAGGCTAAGATATTGGAAAGTAATAATTTAATCTTCAAGGTACAGAGGGTAGGTCGACTTTATTATGTAACAACTGCTGGTGGAGTAACCGTGGAAAGTTTGAAAGCTGAATTAAGAGGACACCAGAAGGCATCCCGTGTGTCCTTCTCAACCTGGCACGATCGCCTGGGTCATCTTAATGAAGCTACGATGAAAAAGTTGCCATATGTAAACGTTGAAGGGGGACTGCCAGGAGAGTGCAATGTGTGCATCCAGGGAAAAATGAGGAGAATGAAATTTCCTAAGTGCTCAAAAGAGAAGGCAGGGGAAGTACTTGATCGAGTACATTCTGATGTTGTGGGACCAATCACACCAGCAACGATTGGGGGAAACAGGTACTTCTGCACCTTCATTGACGAGTATTCACACTTCGCATGGGCCATCCCAATCCACAAGAAAGGTGATGCATTTGAAACCTTCAAGAAATTCCAGTGCAGAGTAGAACAAGAAAAGGGAAAGAAAATTAAAGAATTTCAATCCGACAATGGAGGTGAATATACTGGTGCTTCCTTCAAAATGCATCTGGAAGCGAGTGGAATTCTTCATAGGCTCTCAGTGCCATATACACCACAACAGAATGGTACAGCTGAGCGTCTCAACCAAACCCTTATGAATGTAACCAGATGTCTTCTGTTAAGATCCGGCTTGTCTCATCACTTCTGGGGCGAGGCATTGTCAACTGCCTGCTATACTAGGAGTTTATGCCCAACATCAGCCATTGGGGGTGGCATTCCATTTGAACTTTGGAATGGTAGGAAAGTGAATGATTCTGATGTAGCACATTTAAGGGTTTTTGGTTGTCAGGCTTGGGCGTGGGTTCCATTGAAAGAGGGTAAGCTTGGCCCTCGTGCAGTGGAATGTGTGATGTTGGGTTACCAGGAAGGAATCAAAGGGTACCGTTTATGGAACCTGAGAGAACAAAAGGTGATAGTGAGCAGGGATGTAATCTTTAGGGAGAACGTCTTCCCAGGAAAGATGAGAGGTAGTCCTGGGCAGCCGTTTCACCTTGAGGAGTCGGGTGCAGCTCTGCCTATTGAATGGCTTATGGTAGAAGATGAGCCTGCCTCAGGGGAGGAGGTGCTTCTGGCTCAAGGGGAGGAGGTTCTTCCGGCTCCAGGGGAGGAGGTGCTTCCGGTTCCAGGGGAGGAGGAGTTTCCAGTTCAAGGGGAGGAGGTGCATCCAATTCCAGGGGAGGATGAACACCATGTTCCTGCGAGGGAAGAAGAGGCTGGACTAAGGAGGTCCATCAGAGAAAGGATCCCAAGGACATGCCAATGCTGCAACCTTGTGCACACCACGTGCACTGACGTCCAGATCCCTGAGACTGCTGAGGAGGCTCTTCAAGGATCCCATGCATCCCAGTGGAGGGCTTCGATGGAAGAAGAACTCAACCACATGAGGGAACAAGGGACATGGGAAGTGGTAGAGAGGCCCTTGGGAGGTAATGTAGTTAGTAGTAAGTGGGTGTTTACTACCAAAAGGAATGAATATGGGAATACAAGATTCAAGGCAAGGTTGGTTGCCCTAGGTTATCGTCAAGTGGAAGGAGTGGACTATTTTGAGACCTTCAGTCCTGTTATCCAGAAGAAAACAATTAGAGTCCTGATGGCTGCAGCGATTGAAAAGGGTTGGGATATTCAGCAATTAGATGTAGTCGGGGCGTATCTTAATTGTCCTCTTGATGAAACTGTGTACATGGAGCAAGCACCATGTTTTCCTGAACCAGGTAGAAGCCCTCGATATTTTGTGTATAATTTGTTTAAAAGTGTTTATGGACTGAAACAGTCTGGGAGGAACTGGAACAATTTTTTGAATGGATGCTTGTTGAAGATGGGTTTATTACGATGTGTGTCTGACCCTTGTGTTTACAAGGGAAGTGGTATTATTGTGGGAGTGTATGTGGATGATATGTTGATGGTTGGAGAGAAAAGAAGTATTGAAGACTTTAAATGTGAGTTAGCCAGACAAGTTAAAGTCAAGGACCTTGGAGAGATAAAAAGTTTGTTATCTCTCAGTGTGACAAGGACGAATGATGTTTTGATTGTTAGCCAAGAGGCATATGTTGACAGTGTTTTAAGCATGTTTAATATGTCTGAGTGTAAGGCTGTTACTACTCCACTAGAGATGGGAAATGTTACAAGGTACATGAATGAAAATGATGAAGCTATTTTTGACACACGCCTTTATCGCAAGGCGATTGGTTGTCTTTTGTTTCTTTCAGGAGGAACTAGGCCAGATATTGCCAATGCTGTGTGCAAATTGAGTCAGCACTGTGAGAAACCAACCGAGGGAGATTGGAAGCGTGTGAAGCATGTGTTCCGATACTTAAAGGGGACAAGGGGGTATGCTCTGCACTACTCCAGGACTGGTAGACCTATAGACGTGTATGCAGATGCAGATTGGGCCAATGATAAAGCTGATGCCAAGTCCATCTCTGGCTATGTGTTTAAGTTAGCTGGGGCAGCTGTCATCTGGAGAAGTAAAAAGCAAGGGTGTGTTGCAACCTCTACAACACACGCAGAGTATATTTCTATGTATGAGGCTGTCACTGAGGTAGTGTGGTTGAAAGCATTCCTGCAGGAGATTAATTTATGTGCATTTGTTTCTACCCCTTGTGCCGTCAATGTAGACAATCAAGGGGCAATGTGTATTGCTGAGAACAATTCAGTGTCTGATAGAAGTAAACATATCAATGTCAAGTTTCACTTCATCAGAGAGCAGATAGCATGTGGAGGGTTAGTTTTTAAGTATGTTTCATCAGCAGAAAATATTGCAGATATACTGACAAAATCTTTACCTGGACCAAGAACCAGATTATTTTCTGATATGTTGGGTTTAAAGTAAATGTAGATGCCTGATCTCTAGGTAAAGTTTGTTTGTCTTCTGTTTGAATGCTAATTGTAGTTCTCATTTACTTTGTTTTTGCAATGATCGTTTGTTCATAAATGTGTGTAAGATTATGATGCATTATTTAAGTAAAATAACGAGGGGAGGTGTTATAATGCGTTAAGTTTCATAAATAATGAACATCTGTGTTGGAATGATTTAAATTTACATGCATTATGTTTCTCATTTGTTTTTGGTCGTTGGAGAAAGGTGACGAACGAATAAAAAAAAGTCAGTCTCGTTTCAGCATTCAAGCAGTGTGGTTTTTCATTGAACTTATATGATTGCAATCCTATCCATCCGCAGTAGTTAGGGAGATAAAAATTATTGCGGCTGGAAACCTATTTTTAACAATTGTAACTGACTTTATCATCTTTCCAGCTATCCCCCATCATTAAATACTTGAATATTGCTAATACAAGACTTTTAATATCTTGAGTAGAACACCGCATTCCTCTAAAATTCTGCCACAGTTATAACTTAATTCCACTATTAATGTTTTTTGCTAGTTGTCTTATGCCTCTATTGGTTTTCACTCAATATCCATTCTCAATCCATACTCTGGAGTGAGCTAACAAGCCACTTACCATGAGGAAAAATATCCACAGATGCTGAGTGGACTATCATACCCTGGCTCCTGCTCTTCGTCCAATCTGGCATGTATGACCCAAATATGATCTTTAATTACCCTTCCTAATTTACACTGGAATTAAATTATAACTGTGGCAGAATTTTAGAGGAATGCGGTGTTCTACTCAAGATAATAAGTCTTGTATGTCAACATGAAGAGGGTGAAAAACAACTTGGCAATTCCACATTGAATTTATTTTTTCCCACATTTTTAATGTGGAATTGCAGTTTTGTCTTTTCTTTGTCTGAAGGTTTGGATTTATTATAGCTACCCAGAACCTGAGCCATTTATTTCTCACATTGGTTCAAACCTGACTTGGTAGCAGTAATGCATTGCGGAATGATGCAATCCTGAAGTACCTCGTCCCAAAATTCAGATTAGCAGCCATTAAAATGAGTATTAATAAGTGCTAATGCAATAATAATAAGGAAACCATTAAAATGAGCATGGCATAGGTATCATGCTCCTACCATGATGCTTATGCCAAGAGTCAAATAATACTTAGCATGTTTGGATTGGCTATCCCTATATGAGGTGTCATTTAACCCTTCCAGTGTAGAATTATGTAAAATAAATTATTAAAAAATTAGAATGCACATTCACCTGGAAAATATGTGCACCTTCCAATAGTTCGGTCCAAATTGATGCCAATAGTTCGGTCCAAATTGATGGCAGAGAGGCCAAAAGAGAAGCCATAGGGTACAGATTTCAAGGGGTATCATTTGCCATTATGGGCTTGACTCATGCTGTGAGCCATTTGTCACTGAAAAGCATACATCCATGACTCACATTCATGAGTCTTCTGCTCTGAAAGGGTTTACAATAGAGATCTAGCAATTCATAAATGGATAGCCATGTTCATTGAGCTTACCTGATATTGTTATGTCACCTAGTACACCAGCATTGTTGACCAGCACATGCAGTGTTTTTAAATTCTCTTTCACCCATTGGAATGCATGTATGACTTGTGCTTCATCGGAAACATCTGCCCTCAATGGATAAAGCTTTCCTCTTTCTCCGTCAAGGTTTTCAGCCATATCCTGTGAATATATAATTTTCCACATAATTTTTTATTTATTGAACCTAGGCTGCAACTTATTCTTGGTACAAATTACCTATGATTCCATTAATGGGGGAGTACATTCTGATCTTGGATCTAATAATGTTCAGTAAGGGATTATCAGTTGCTGTGGTATGTATATGGTAGTTCCATGCATGGGCAGATACTACATACTTATGTATAACCATTTCATTGCATCACACAGGATTAGTATAGGTATTCATTCAGTGATAATTATAAAAATGCCTTTCAGATTTCTTGGTTTATTAGAAAACTTTTTCTTTTGTGAATTCAGAAATGGCTCTCCGCATCCGGATCTCTCGATTTCGTGCCAAGGGCTTTAACCAGTTAAGCTATCGAGGCATCATTCTCCCTTATGGATTTTTGAGGTATTTATAGGAACAAGGTATTACGGACTGCTAGACATATGATGTCAATACTCAAGTAAAAATTTCTCCCTTGAAACTCAACTGAAACAGGGCTGAAACTCCCTTGAATCACACTGCCTTGCTTCTCTGCTGAAACTGCCTTGAAATTGAAACAAAACCAAGGGAGTTTGGAAGTAGGGTGGCAGCAGGTAAGCTGTGAAATAAAATGCCTTGCAACTGCATTGGCACAGAGGCCACAGACCCTTGTAAATATAATGGGCTGGCACATCCTTGCTGCCTAATGACCTGGCTCTCTCCACTTAAACTCCCTTGCCCACTCCCTTGAAACTCCTTAACCCTCTCCCTCCCAAAATAAAAAAGAAAATATCATTTTAAAGACTCAGAATGTCAATACTACTCAATGGCATGCTTAAATGTATTTATCCTACGCTAAACCTACCTAACTACATATATTGTATCTAATTCGCTTGTCCTACTATCCTATGGCTCTACACGCATTTTCTTGCACCTGTCACAGAAACTTCCGTGTCAAGAAAGCCTTATATATGTGGCTGCTTCCGAGGAATAATGTGACTTTGAGAACTAATTTTTAAATGGCAGTTCCGTGATAGTCTGAGGAAATACCATTACATTACAATAACAGTAATGTGGCATTAATTAATTGAAACCTATTCTGCCACATAGTATGACTATTAATGCAATATTACTAAGAATAAACAGGATTTTTTCAATTCCCTCACGTTTGTTCACGTTTAAATCAGGATGTAACCATGGGGACGTGTATAAACTAAAGTACCAACTTGGGGGAGGGGGGGGGGGGGGGGGGGAGGGGGTCGCCTTAAAACCTACAGGGGAAAACTGGGGGCAGGGAGGGGTTCTCTCAAGGTAACATAGCTGTTGCAATGCGCATGTTTACATTTCCTACTTGTCAGCATCTTGTCGACAATATTACAGAGTTTAACATGAGGAAGGGCGAGCGGCGTGTTTCATGCATCCCAAGCTTCTACTATAACTTAATGTAACTGAACTATTGCTTCTACATTGTTGCAAGTCTTCATACCATCAAATTGCTAACATTTTAACCTTCTCACAGGAAAACGTAGTTTGAGCGAAAATTCACTTCACCTAGAATTTGATGAATTTGGCCTCATTTTAAAGGAAAAAAACTCTCATCTTTCCAATGATATCAAAACATAAACCCCTTGCCAAACTACTCTTCGAGCAATTTGCCTGAAATTGCAAGCTGTTTTACATGGGATAGATTACGGCTGTGTGCTCCAGAGGGAGAATATTTAAAAAACTAGGAACTTCTTGCATCTAGATTTAGTCAAAAAACTAACGGTGTATAGTTTGCATGTTTTCTATGTCAACTATTTATAGAAATTAATCTACATATTACTCACCGAAGTAATTTTTATGTAATTGCAAAAAAACTGCTGTTTTGAAGAGTTTTCAGCCATACGACGTGAGAAAAAAAGAAAAATATTTAGAGAATTATGTAGCTTTATTTACATAATTTCTGAAAATTTGTTCATATATAACTATAACTTAGTGTCATTGATATAAGAATATTTATTTCATACTTCTTACAAACGCTGAAATAAAAAAATAAAATTTGAATATGGTCTCCATTATGACTAGGAAACTATCTCGCTCAAACCACCTTAAAAAGCGACCTCATGACAAAACTTTTCTATCAACCTCTCCCTAAAAATAAACTCTCAATACTTGAGAAAATATTTTTGAATTGAAAGTTTCATTTTTAGAGACAACATGTCAGGGGGGGGATTTGGGGAAAATAAAAACAGTTGTCATTGAAGGGGGGTGGGGGAGGGGGTAAAAAATCACAGAAAACAGTAACATAGTGTATGTATGACCCCTAACTTGCAGAAATGTTGAAAGGAGAAACTTGCTGAATGTACCAATAAACACATTGAAATAACATTATGTATAACAGAAATTAATAACACAAAGCTCTCAGTGAAGTTTTTACTGGCTGAACTATCTCTCCGATTCGTTTGCAGGCTTCCCATTTTTGCCAAAATTTCGGGTGAAGGAGGGACCATGTGCTAAATACACCGGGGAGATGCTTCTTAAAATTCTTGTTACCGAATCGATCATTGAGCACAATAGCAAGAAAACCCTTCGCCTGAAAGAACAAGAGGGGATTTCTTCGGGAGGCACTCGAACTCGGAGTCCGAGCCTCGACCCCGAGGGCGACTGAACCCTGCACCGCGGGTGGTTTATAGCACCAACTGACCAGTCGCACTATAGTTTATAACTTCTATAAGTTACACATTAATTGAAGAATTTTGTTCGTCTTTGTGTTGCACTAGTCACACTGATAAAAATGTTTTTTTCATCACAGTTATAAGAAAGAGATTAACCATTTTACATGCTTTAGTAATATAATGTACATTAAACATGCTTGGTTAACTAAAGCACATAAAATGGTTAATATCTGTCATATAACTGTGATGAAAAAACCTTTTTCATCAGCGTGATTAGTTCAACACAAAGACGAACATAATTTTGTGATTTATGTTTAACTTTTAGAAGTTATAAACTATAGAGTGACTGGTTAGTTGCTGCCATAAACTGCCCGCAGAGAAGGGTTGGGTCGCTTTCGACCTCGAGGTTCGGTCTCCCAGAGTAGCCTGGCCTGGGCCAACTGTCTAGTTCAGTGGAAGTGGAGCACTCATGCAGCAAGAGAGGAGTTCAGTTAGGTTGGGAGTGGGGATACCTAAATACTGCAGCAGCTGAGTGGCAAGTTGGGCAAGGCAATAAAGTGACGTGACAAGGGAGAAGCAGTGGAGTTTAAAGGATGGCCTGACCTGGGCCTACTGTTCAGTTCAGTGGCAGTGGAGAACTCACACAGCAAGAGAGAAGCAGTTCTATTTCAACGGAGTAGCAAGGGAGTGTAGCAGTGGAGTTTCAGTTGACCACAGTTTTTCTTGTTGAGGCCAAGGCAGTGTAGTCCAGTTGCAAGGTAGTTTCAAGCCAGTTTTCACCCGTTCAGTGGAGTTTCAGTCCAGAATCAGTTGAGTTTCAAGGGAGAAATTTTTACTTGAGTAAGCAGTCCAAAGTGTGCGCTTAGTGCCAGTCTGCAAGGACGAAGCCATACATGGAACACAGTGAGGTGTTTGCTCTTTTGACCAATTTTGAGGATACCGGGACTAGCCACGGTATTTATCCTTTACGGAGTCACCCGCAAGTCTTGCGGGTGACTCCGTACTTTTCTATCTATCGTATCTGCGTAAGATACTCCTTAGGAGATGACATAATTGCATTTACATATTTATGAAATCTGCAAAATGGGAAAAGGACTTCGGCGATAGAAAAATCATTTCCCGCTCATTGTCAGTCAGCATCGTTGGGCTCGGCTCGAATTTGGAGGAGTGACCCTTCTATCCGTCCATGTGCTGTTGCCTCTGTCTGTGAGACGTGGCGGGCAGTCGAGAGCGAAATGGCTTTTGAAGCCGTTGACGATTGATCGAAGCATGATAAACTGTAAAGACTTCTACTATCACAATAGAAAGTTTCTTTATTTACGAGGGTATATACAAATTTGTTTACCCCTCTTCATTAATCTTTTTCAAAGGTATTTTACATAAATTTACATTTGGAAAGACCAATTTTAACAATTTCAGAATGTATCATAATTGTTGTTATGGTTACATTTTCACATTATACTGTAACTAGAAATTTATACAGTGCACAAGTCAAATGATTTAAACAAAATATTTTAATTCATATTTTGAGTTTAAATTACTGATCATATTTACTATCTTAATACATTATCAGCCTTTAAGAGAGCTTTATATCCAAAGATATTTATATACTGTTAACATACCGAAATATGAAATCTAATTCTTAATTTTCAATAAATAATTTAGTTTAAATTTGAATGATACTATATATTTTTATGCTACTATTTTAGTATATAATGTACTTAAAATGGCATCTTATGCAGTTGATCTTGAAAGGGCAAGGGCAGTTGTTCTTGAATAAAATAAAAATAAATAAATAAATAAATTATAAACTTCAGTATTTTCCGCAAGGTCAACCACAGTAGGAAAATTTTAAAATAAATTAACAATGTTTTTTTTAAACGCGGACTTAATGCCACACTTTGGCCATCACGTTTACTCAAGGCAGAATTTGGGTGAGTTTTCCTAATTCCCTAGGTTTGCCTTTCCTGAGGCAGAACGTTATTAGGTCTCTGCTGGTTAACTAGCTGGTGTCTTCCATTTCCAAAGATAATCTAATTCGCCATGTTTCGATCCAAGGACAATTTTCAATTCTATGTTTTATTGTGTCTTCTTCACCGCGGACGGTGCACTTCCCATCTTCGCTTTTGCCAATCTTCTTTAGGTAATTTAAGCATTCCCCATGTCCTGAAAGTGCTTGGGCCGTACTTTTGGTGTGTGTTATATCTATTTTTTTTCTGTCATAGATCGTTAGAAAAATATCCTGGGTGTGTTGGCCTTTTTCTGAGTTGCTCCATTCCAAATTCCATTTTTCCTTTGTTATCTCTCTTAATCTCCGCTTTAGTTGACTTATTCGCGGGTATTCGTCGTTTATTAGCCTTATTCCCAAGTAAATTGTTTGGTTCTCCTTTTTTAATTCATCTCTCGCCTTGCTCTCCCAAACAATGTATTTCAGCGGTGGCTCCATTGCAATGACTGCCAATGCATCTGTACTTGTTGTGGAGTAGTAGTGCGTCACAGGTAACAGGCAGGATCGTTGTGCTTCAAGTAGTTTTCAATGAATTTTCAAATATTTCCGGCTCGGTCTCCCCATACAACACTTCTGTACATGACGATGGGTTTTATCACCCCATTGTATACTTGCATCATGGATTTGTTGCCATAAAGAGTACGGCAGTATCTCCTAACAGCATGGAAAATTTTCTTTATTTTAGTCGTTAGGTGGTTGGCAATTACTTGAAAGTTTAGGCTCTCATCTACGTAAACACCGAGATATTTGAAGCTTAATGCTTCTCTTAATTTGTTTCTCATTCATTTTGATGCTGGGGTTTCTACTTAGCTTGTTTCCGAAAACCACAGATTTGCTTTTGGCCATGGAAAGCTTGAGCTTGCACTCGTGTGCCCAGTTTTCAACAATACACATGCAGACCATTGCCTTGTTTTCCATCTCCCTCCATGTGTTGGCTCTGACCAGAATTGCTGAGTCATCCGCATAAGCAATTATCTCGCAGTTCTCTGGGAGGTTTCTTCTTAATAATCGGTTCATTACTATGTTCCAGACCAGGGCTCCTAAAACAGAGCCCTGAGGGCATCCTTTTGTGGCTGTTTTCTGTGCTTCTTCGTGGTTGGTTCTAAGAAATATCTTTCTGTCTGCAAAATAACTCTTGAAAATATTGATTATATTTCTTGGTGCATTTATTCTTTTTAGCTCAGCAATGGCCGTGGGCCACCATACGGAGTCAAAAGCTCCTTGGATATCTACGAAAATTCCAAGAACATTATTTTCCGTGCTTTCCTCGATGAAGTTTTTTAGCCTGAGAATTGCTTCTTCTGCATTTCTTCCTTTTCTGAATCCGAATGGCCGGTCATGGTACAGATTATCCATTCCGACAGCTTGCTCCAATTTCTTCTTGATCATTCTTTCCAAGTTCTAGGAGTAGCGCTATCAGCCGGTAAATTCCATATCTGTAATGTCTCGGTCCTTCGATTTTAATATTGTAGCAAGGTTTCCCACTTTCCAACACTTTGGTAAATATCCAAAGAGCAGGCAATCATTTGCAATAGAGAGTAGTAAATCCTCAAGTAGCGGGCTCAGTCTTGTAATGACGATTCCAGGTATTCCGTCGTATCCTGGTGCTTTGTTTTTCATTATTCCCTCGATGGCGTTTTGTACTTATTCAAGTGAGAATGGTTCTGCATCATCTCCCTCCGGTATATCATCGTATTGCTTTCTATCCCCCACATGGATTTCATCGTCCAACTCTTAGTCAGGTAGGATGGTGTTTAACATATTAGCAAGGTTTTCTCTGAGTAGTGGGATGTGTCCGTCCACATATTGAGCTGTTCATTGGATGGTAGGCAACTTTAGCTTTTCGGAGAATAGTTTATAAACAAAGCCCCATTGGTTCTCTCCAAAATTCTTTTGTACAAAATTTTTCCAGCTTTGGTCCTTTGCTGAGTAAATGGCTTCTTTTTAGTTTCTGATATAGGCCTCATTATGTGCTGCCCTGTCTTCCATTGGCTTCTTTGTAGTCTTCTTTGAAGATTTTTGAGTTCTTTCTTCTTTTGGGTTAAGTCATCGTTTCACCATGGGGTTTTTCGGGTAATCTTTCTGTGCTTTAGTATGCTCATTTGCATATTTTCTTGGACTGCCTTTGAGAAGTAATCTGTCCTTGTATCCAGGTTTTCAACATTGGGGGTCCAGATGACTTCTGTTTCAAGCTTTTGTAGTCTCCAGAGACTTTCCGCCTCACATGCTGACCAGTTCGCTCTTTTAAGTGCAAACCTGGCAGTCGGTTCTGCTTCCATTACTGCCCAACTCACTTCGAAAGTGATTAACTGATGGTCGCTGTTTATGACGCGTGGTTGTACCTGCCATTTTCTGACATCACGCAAATGTTGGAGGTCACAAGTGTTTGGTCAAATTTCGATTCTCCTTGGGGTCCTGAGAAGGTTGAGGCATTACCAGGTTCATTGATTAAGTACAGGTCCGTATCCATAGTTATATTTTCGAGTTGAGGTCCTCTGTCGTCAGTGTTATTACTAAACCAGATCACATTTTTTGAGTTTGAGTCTGCTCCAATAGTTAAAAGTTTCCCCGGGAAGGAATTTACAATGGTTTTGAGGTGTCTAATTCCAGGATTAATCTCTTCACTTGGGGGAAAGTAGGCACTGACAAATATAATAGAGTAATTCCCAGTGTTAACTTCTGCAATCGCAAAATTTCGGGTTGTGAGCGAGCTAATTACCAGGACATCCAGGTTCTCGTTAAAAACAAAAATTGCAGCATTGGGTTTTGTATTTCCTGTGGCTATGACTTTAGTTCATATTCCCATTCCTGGAATTTTCCAGGTTCCTCCAGGTAGTTTCGAGTAAGGCTCCTGGGCCAAAGCTGTATCCAGGTTTATTGTTTCTGATGCAATCCTCGTTTCCACTAGGGGTATTCTAGCCCCTTAAAAATTAACCTTTATCAACCGAGCATGCCTCTCCAGCACAAAAAAAAATATCGCTAGACTGCCAAGCGTGTTCATATGGCACACTGCGTCCTCCTTTCACTCTCAAGGCCCCTGGGACTGTCAAATGATAGAAAGTCATATTTTTGTAGGGGCATTCGACTAAGAATATATCTTTGATCCATCTGAATTTTTTTCTGTGGATATTTCACGGTATTATATGTTGTTTGACGTAATATCATATGAAGAATCCAACTCCCGTTAACAAGGTTTGCTTGCTGTTTGTATGAGGAGGGAACCGAATACTTTCCTCAGTACAAATGAAGTTATAGACCACACAAAGATATATATTTCTATAAGAGAAGCATTCAGAATGTAGAAGGTCCTCCTATCATGAGAATTTTTTCTTGGTTATGTCAAGATAATGAGATTTTGTTCAAACATCTTTCACCTAAATGATGCATCTCCTTACTCTAGGTTTGTTTACTTGGTGTGAGACCAGGAAACTTCATCCTTTTGCCATGACAGAGGAGGATATACAGCCCAATTATATCCTTATCATCTCAGAAAGCACTCAACGATAGGAGCATCTTACTTTCATGAGAGGTTTTTTCCTTATCACCATACGCGTAATAGGTTCCGCTGGACCATCTGTCTGCTGAATGACTCATCCTCTTTGTATGAGTTTGCTTATCTCGCTGGTAAGGAGGAAAGGGAATCTTTACCTGAGCACAAATCAAGATAACAGGATGCTGAATGATGCCTTTGGTAGCATGAGAGCCTTTCTGCATACATACACTTCGAAGTCCTTCCCGTCTGCAAATCTGTTCTGACTAACATTTTCATATCATCTCGGACTGGCTCGGTGAGACAGTCTCTCCTGAAACTGATCGTTCAAGAGAGTTGTGTGCTATGGCATGAGTATTTTTGAGACAATATTATTAGTAATATCGTAGTTCTAGCAATATGGCTTCTGGAAGTAAACTTCTGGAAGAAGAGGAAGGTATAGAAATTCTGACAGAGAGCAGTTGTGATGGAGACAGTGACACGGATGTTGAGCCCTCCTGGTGTTTACCGTTGCAGACTTTCAAGCAAAGAGTGCATGCGCTCACTGGACCATCGTATAGATTAGATAAAAATCAAGCACCACTCACGATAGAGAATAGTCCCCTCGATTTTGTCAAATTATTTTTTGGAAGCAAAGTTATTTTGGAACGAGGTGATTGTGTCGTTCAAAGGATGAGTCATTTTTCATCAGTATATTTCTAAGAAACACGACTTTGGTGCCCGGAATGTGAACTTGGGCTGTTTGTTGACCTCTTTTTCATGATCTATCGCCTAATTGTCAATATATGAAATGCGTAGCTGGCTGACATCACTATGATAATATTCAGCTCGAAGGAAAACGTGCAGGCATTTACGAAATTTACATGACTTCTCATAAATATGGGTTTTATTGCCAAAGTTGCTATTTAAGTTTTTGAACTACAGTAAGTTTCCGTATGCAAGGTGCACTCATGTTTCCGTATCAGAAATATAAACGTGCGTACATGCTAGGTTTTATCATAAACCCTCAGCAGTACCTTGAGCCTCCATCTCTCTCCCTCCATCTCACTTCTTCATATCTCTCAATTACTCCTACCCCCCCCTCCCCTCCTCCACCTATCTTTATCAAGAATATTTTCCCTCACTCTAACCCTTTCTTTTTGGAGACATCGTCTCTAAAACGAAAGGGTTAGAGTGAGTTACTACAGCATCAGCTACTACAGCACTGCTCAGCACACAACACCGACTGCAGTTTTTCACTTATGATGCAATTGGAACGGTCCACTAAAGTGATCTAGAAGTGGTCCATCAATGGCTAAAAACAATCAATTTATGTCGCATCTATTGCTTGGTTACTGCGTGTAGGATTTATATCCATAATGTGGATACAAACATTTTTTTCTATGTTGAAATTTTCTTAGACTTTCGGGACACGAAAATAACATTACTACCCAACATGAGTTTGAACGTAATTACATCGAGTATCCGGTAAAATATTGTCTAAAAGGAAGGAATAAAACAAAAACAGCAGATGGAAAATTAATTAATCAATTCAAATAAAGTACCTTATTATGCAAAAAACAATTAAGTATTATGGTGAAAAATTTGTCTTTCAGAGTGTTTGGAAGAGAAAAACGGCGACTCTCGGAAAAAGGCAGCTGTCATACTTTGGATATTTTCCATTTTTTTATGGTTATTTACCATTCCATTACTCTAAAACTTAAAATTGAACTAATGGTTTTGTGTTACACCATTTTTGTAGAGGAATCACTCGTTCTTTGGCAAAAAAAGCCTTCACCCTCGAAAAGAATTTAATTTTTTTTACATAAACAGTAATTAAATTTTGATTTAAAATATTGTTAGATATATTTACTATCCCTAAAAATCAAGTCACATGAAAGCCCTGTAAAAACTCTACAAAGCCCTAATATTTTATTGTGATACAAGAAATGCTTTTCTTGTAATAATTATTTTTCTAAAACACTACGTTTTTGTGGCAGAAAGTTTAAAAAACCTCGGTAGTCTAGATATACGGCCGGCGAAAAACCTCATAAGATAAAGGTTCATCTGTCCAATTTTTAGGGGTTTTTTATCCATAATGTATTCTTTTCTTAAGTGACTCTATTCTGCTCTTATTTACTGTACATTCCCGATTGATGGCTTCATGCACGCAATTTCCCTCATTCCTTTTCTTACAATTAGTGCAGACCGGATCTTGATTTTTGTTTGGACAGTCTGCAAATTTATGAGTTTCCGCACAGTGAGAGCAACTTTCCTCATTCCTACAGTCCCTTGCTAGATGCTCAAATCCATTACATTTATTTCACCCAGTGACACTGATGTAGTCTCTTATTTTGTGACTGTCATAGTCTAAGAAGACTCTTCCATTATATTTGAGGGTTTTCCTAGTTTCTGGGTCAATTTCAACCACCCAGTTGGTTCTATCTGATTGTGGTTTCCCAAAATTGAACACGATTTTGATCTTTGAGGAGTCAAGCAGGTCATTTTGGTTATTAATGGCTTCCAGCAATATACCTTCCATGACGGTCCTCTTGACACCGTATATTGCCATTCGTGGATTCCGCTTTTCAGGTGTTTTTTTGCGATGAGAATTTTTCCCTTGAAAATCTCACATTCTTGTAGTTTCTTTTCTGCATCAGGTGTTTCAAATTCCAAACAAATTCCTTTATTTGAAATTCTTGTTAAGTTCCTAATCTTCACTCCAAGTTTCCTTGGGAGCACATGCTTCTGGAGCTGCTCTTTTGTCTCATCGCTAGTTTTAATATTGGAGTCTTCCCCGGTAGATCAGAACAGAGTACATTTTAGGTTCCTCCTCCATTAGTGGGGGTTTGGCTACAAAGTTTGCACCAGCAACTGTTGCATAGGATGCCGTTGAAATATGCTTTTTAGCCGTTACTACGCTGTCCTTAACGCATTCTTTAATTTCTTTACGGACCTCGGTCAGAATGTCTTGCCTAGTCTTGGCTTCCGCTGCTGAGAGAGATAGCTTGTCATAAAATGTTTTTCAGTTTACTAAGATCATCAATGATCTCCCCCTGTTTGTTCATATTCAGCTTTTCACTTCTCAGTTATTTAAGTAACCGTAAGAATGTTTCATTGAAAGAGTTGGTCAGATCCAGGGTTGACACCATGATTGATACAACGATTCCCAGTGCTTTACCAATGCCCCTACAATGCGACAATGATATTAAGTATTAAGTACCAGTCTCATGAAACAGAATAATTAATTGCATAAAAGGACATTGGTCCACAACAAAACAGTAAACACTAAATACACTAGATCAGATACATCAGACTATAGTCACCATGCCACAATGTATCCAAGAAGCTCAGTACCGGACGCTACATTCAGAGCACGTGCATCGGTAAAATTGTAAAACATTCACTAAAAAATTAATAGTAAATCAACGGGTGAGCCAAATAATACAAAAATACATCAATGGAAATTCTAATGTTTGCACTTTAAAATAATGATTTCACTTCTGCAGTCAGGTGAAGCACTTTAGAGGAATTAATGCGCAAACAAAAGTTTTTTAATTTTGAAATTTTAAATACTTTTTCATCTCCGGTTCTGTTGGCGGATCCTGATGAGACTTGCGGGAGTAGATAAAAAGGACGTAATGGACTCACCGAGGTTTTCCCGCGTCACTGGGGCCCATAGGGCGGGATGAAAGGGGCACTTCCGGTTTCAGACCATGTTTTTAAGTTGACCTAGACGTGCTTGATTTGAACAAAATTTGCATCAAATCAGCATATTCACAGCACTATTCTATACTTTAAAAAATAGGGGTAATTCGGGCAGCAGTTTCCGAGAAAACCCGGAAAAACCGGTTTTCGCGCGCAATTTTTTACTTCTCCAATATTGCACTCACGTTCACCAAATTTGGATGGTACCAGCACTGTGTAACACTTGATCACTTCCTAAAGTTTCACTGATAACAATTAAATAGTACGCGAGAAATCGCAGTTTGTGTTTTCCAAGAAAACTCAAAAACTCGCCAGGCGTCTGGACAACGGTGGTGGGGTGGTTCGTCGGGAGGGAGGCCACTATCAGTGAAATAATGTGAAATTGTGTCAAATTCACAGAAAAAATCATTCCCCTGGACTGGGATACGAACCCAGACCCCTCGACATCGCGCCAAATACTCTAAACCAGTTTTGCTATATCCGGGCATCCTCTTCCGCTGTGCATTTCATCCCATTCCAGGTCAATGATTTTTCTCTATGAACTTCTTACAAATATGTGAGTGACTCCGTTAAAGTTACCGCCGCCAGTTCTGCAGTTCTTTTCGGCGCAAGTATTTTGCTTTTATATTTTCACTTAAACTCTTAGGACGTGTAGCGATAACTTACTGTTATCCATCACTGCATTCCGGTTTTTTTCGCTAACATATATTGCGAAATACAGCGAAACGATTTCTTCCGCTCAGCACGCCAAAAACAGCTCGTTTCGTATCAAGATCAAGGTGTTAAACCATCACTAGCGTGAAGCGTCAGAGGTTTCATGTTGGAACCTATCAAGGTCCTTCTACAGGACCTTGATAGGTTTGAAGGGGTATAGCAACCTTGGAACCTATCTCCACCACCATGCGACCGCTACTCCACGGATTGTTGAAACTAGGTCTATGACCTGATAGAGGACATATTCAAAATTTTATAACTTCGACAATATCCACGTTGTGATCTCACAGCCTCTAAAAGTCCATATATTACAATGACAAAATCGGGTGCATTTCGAAGCTTCGACATTTTCTTTTCGTGAATGATAATTCTCGTCATTTTCTAGTCCTTCATGGATAAAGTTCAATTGAACCAACTGCAAGCTGGTCTATTGGCCCAAGGTTGCTTGGTAGTAATGTTCCCTTAGTCTTCCTGATCCCAACAAAAAAACTCTAATAAATAAAAAGATAAAATAAAACAGCAAATTGGGAACCAATAAAATAAAACAGCTAATTGGGAACCAATAACCGAAATGTTTAAAATAATAAACTTGGTTATATTCCACACCGTGTTTATTACACTCGACCGGTTTCGACTTTTCCAGGTCATTATAAAGAGTTTTCTCTAAAGAGTATATTAGTAGAGAGTCTATTATCTCTTGATAATGATCTGAAATGGTCGAAACCGGTCGAGTGTAATAAACACTGCGTGGAATATAACCAAGTTTATTTTTTTAAACATCATGTCTTTATTCCACCAAGTATAAACTCGCCAACCATTGATTTGATAATAACCGAAAGTCTTATTTACCAGTAGGTGACATAATTGCGTCTAAATATTTGATAAATCAACAAAATGGGATCGCATACATACCCATCACGCCGTTCCCTCTCGGGGCAGGCACGGTCCAAAAAGTTTAATTCTCGGCAATAGGCCTGTAACGCTCACTCTATATACTTAAATACTTTCCTCCATACTGCTCTATCCCTGCAATCTCTTTTGCTTCAGTTACACTCATGCAGTGCTTCATACACGCTCTCTTAAGGCTCCTTATATTCCTCCTCATAAGTAATTCTTCTGCCACATTCACCGATGAATTTCTCGGTCTACCCCTTCCTTTCATACCAATCATCCCTCTATCATAAATCTGCTTTGTGATTCGATTCTCATTCATTCTCTCAACATGGCCGAAACAACTAAGCACTCTCCTAGTTTCATCACCGCACCGGAGCATCTATTCCTCATTCATTCATCACCCACTGATTCCTAACCCTATCCCTTCTGGTTTTGACGCTACTACTTCGCAGAAATCCCATATCCCACTGCATTTAGCCTAATCTTATGCTTCTCCTGACCTAACTAAATCTCACAACCGTTCAATAGAGTGGTAAGGAGTACACTTTAGCATACTGCATTTTTTTCTTCCTTAGACAAACACTCATTCCTTGATTTACTTCTCATGCCAACGACTTTCCCTCCAGCATTGGCACGCATTTTAATCTCTTCATCTCTCCTCCCATCTTTCACAAACATTCGGCCAAGATACGAAACATCATCCACTTTCGATATAATTCCACCATGCACCCTCTTCATACAATTATTCATTCCTACTGTTTGTCAAAAACCACTGCTTTGACGCGTTCATCCTCAATTGTATTCCATCTGTTGCTTCGCAAAAGTTATCCTATCCTGGAGCCTCTGTAATTCCTGAGGTATATCAGAAAGAAACTCAGGATTATCAGCGTGTAGTAGTACTCGCACACTTACATATCCAACCATAACGCTGACGTTGTTACTACAAGCATCTCTCACACATTAATCCGTAAACCGCTGAACTGCTACGGAGACATTACGCAACCTTGTTTTACGATTTTTTTATTTCAAACCAATCAGTTAAGCCCCCATTCACCCTCACACTTGCCTTGCTATTTTCATTCATGCCCTTTGTCACATTCAATAACGGCTCATTCACTCCATAGTCAATCAAAACCTGCCAGAGCTCTTTTTTATTTTCCCTGTCATATGACTACTGTAAATCCACAAGTGTACAATACACTTTCTTGCGTACTCCCATGCACTTTTCTAGTAGACACTTGATGAAGCGAAAACAGCTGATCTGTACCTCCCCCTATCTTTTTTTTTAGAATTAACTTTATCAAAAAAGCACCGCAATATAATGCGGGAATTGTTCTCCAGAGCAATAAGAATTTGTGAATGGGATACATGTATGAAAATTACTCTTATTCTTCGTATTTGAGTAGCGTAGCTACACGACAACAAATTTTCGAACGAATTCAAATATACAACTCGAATTTAATTTCGTCAACAACTGTTAATTTAAAGTGCATTTGAAAATCTCGTAACAATTTTAAAAGTTAACTTGATCCAAAACGGCATTTCAATTATCATACGTCACCGTACGATATTATTTCTCTCTTCTCCACACGCATTGCAAGCTAGGTCATAGTCTTCCATAAAAGAATTAAAAATGATAATCGCCGTCAAGTTACGAAACAAAAAGCTGAAATTCACCCGAAAACGCACCTTGTTACTGGTAGCGATACCATTCCATGACGTCATCTGCCAGGTTCCCGACGACGTAGTGTTTTAATGCCGACAAGCGTGCGAAATTTTTAATAAGAAATATTTTCATGAAAACGGCGCTTTTCGCCTACTAAATTTCAATATTGTATGTTTTAAAATTTGAGCTCCACGTACTAAGTTTTTTTTTTAATTCATGTTCCCATTGCGGGCATCCAAGCCAGCTCAACGAGAATGCTGATTAACTTGCTATATGTAATGAAGGATTTTAGGCAGATAGATTGAATATAATATTCACGGTTTTCCCTCCGGGTTAAATTATTAACGAATAGTTTTAACAGCCGACTCAGCTATTTTCGTCAGGATTATGTCTCACAGTTGCCACCGCTATCTATTACACCCCTCCGTATGAATAACATTCCAAAAGTCCTTCATTCCACGCGTCATTAGTGATTATAAAAAAACAGCGTGACACTAGCATAAGACATCGTTAAAATACAATTCACCTCTGTCCTCCCCCCTTTTTTCCGCCATTCCCTCCCTTTTCGTGGATGGTGTCCTCACATCCCCTGCCACATGCCTCTGCGTTGGCTCGCAGGGTATTATGTAGACGTAGAACATTGGTATTACGAGTTGAACTTTAAAGTAGGATGAATAATATTATTCTTTTTGAGTAGCAATCAAACTTGTGTAGCAAGCTGTTGAAGTCGTTGGCTGAGCAGGGTCCATCAAGCTTTTCCCGCGCTCTGGAATACATGTTCATCAATATTGAGTTTCAGTCGGAATACCAGGTTTGTGTAAATTTCAAAAATAAAATTTGTATCCAATTATTTCTAATTGGAAAAAAGTTTAAGGCGACATGAACGTGTCATTACGCGATCGTTTGTCGGTAGGAGTTATTTTGTGCTAGAAGTCTGCTACCGTATATCAATAAAAGCTTAAGCTCATTTTCAATACACATACATATTTGCAATATATGCGCTTAAAAAAACATACTTAATAAGTAGATGTAAAAAACTATTAACCACGACATATGAACTCATATTTTAGCCAAAAGTATGTACATAAACTATGGCAGATGATGTTTCCAGATTGCAAAGACGTGGAAAAAAATATTTTAAGGGTTAGATTGTTAATGACCAACGCTTTAACAGCTGACTCAGCCATCATCATCGTGAAACGTTATTCATTAATAATGTAAACCGGTGTGAAACCCGCAAATATTACATTCAATCTTGCTATGTGACTTGACTGAGGTCGGATGGGTTGGATGCTTGGGGCTACCAGATTCGGCTGTCTTTGGAAGAGAGGAAGTTCGCTCAAGGTCACATGCACGCTGCTGAAAAATTGCTCAGTTTCCGCGAAGCACCCATTTTCGGCCGCGGCTTCATGAGTTCAGTGCGACGTACCTTAACTATTTCGACCCTCCGGGCGAGCCCGACGACGATCATGCCGTGGCGTACCAAGGCCTCGACGATGGCCGCACCGATGCCAGCGCTGGCACCCGTCACAACGGCCACTTTGCCCGCCCAGCGCTCCATGTTCCTCCACGGCGCGGTTGAAGCAGAAGGGGAAGCACGACGACCGCGCTGCACACAATGCCTCTCCTCTGATGCGTGTCTTGCCGGGGAGTGAAGAGAGCGCAAGGCCACTTGGGTGGGGAGGCGGGAGAGAGAGAGGGAGGATGTATGGAGGGGGGAGGAAGAGAAGGGAGGGAGGAGGTATTACGTCTCCCCTCCCTCTCACTACTCTTTTGCTCAAAAGCATTGCGAGCCTCTCTCGGTCACGTGATTCGGGTCCGCTCTCAATCGTACCAAGGTCATGGGAGTCTTCCCTATCTCGTAGGCATGTCCCCCCCACCACCGAAGAGAAGAATGCTTCTCCCTTGGCCGTGAAGCCCTGAAGGGTCGGTGATCCCCTCGCAGCCTCCCTTGACCGTCACAATCCTGTAAGTTGGGTCATCATTGGTCGTTCAATCCCAAGATTGGTTAACTGCAACCCTCCATCCTTCCCTATCTAATACTATAGTCCTTCCAAGATAATAGCGCAGTTGAAATATACTGATTTTGCTTAGAAAGAATTGACAAGTAAACAATTTTTCACGATCGTATGATTTATACAAAGGTCACTTATGGATTCTTCGGTCAGCTGATTCCCTTCCCCAAACGGCTTTAGACGTGCTTACCGATTGGCTGTGTTTATATTTGTCAACTGCTCTTTTATAGGGGCAGGGTTCCCTTACTCCCTGGTAGTTCTTCTTATGTACTTTCTTCTTAATTTGGTTTCTTTATTTATCCCTTGGCCTTCCTCTTGGGACTTTTCCCTCTATTTTTCCTTCAGTTATATTCTTCACAAGCCCATTGTGCCTCAGGGTGTGTCCAATCCATCTGGCTCTTCTTTTCTGTACAGTGCTCCGTATGGTCCTTTCCTCTTCTACTCTTCTGTAAACTTCTTAATTTATTCTTATATCCGTCCATTTGATATTCAGCATCCTCCTCCAGTACCAGGTTGCGAATACTCCTATAACTCTTCGAATATTTATAAATTTCGAATACTCTTGTGGGTCTGCTTTTCCAATGGTCCATGCTTCCGAACCATGAAGTGCCACTCTCCGCACGAATGTTTTCTCATGCTGTTTCCTCATTCGTAGTCCTATCTTATTTGGACACAGTAACTGTCTTTTCATAATGAACGCTTTCTTTGTTTGGGCTATTTTACGCTAAATGCCAGTTGTACTTCTTGCGTCCCACGTGATGGTACTTCTGAGATAGGTGAAGGAATCCACTCGGTGTAATTTCTCTCTCAGTTGGAATTAGGAATTCAGCTTCTCTCTTCCGCATTAAAGAATGTTGGTCTTTGTCTTATTTATATTCATGTTGTTTTCTTGGAGAACTTGGTCCAAGGTCTTTGGTACGTTGGGTGTAACCGGGAAACATTTCTGTATATTTCTAAATATTTGCACAAAAAAACGCGTAAAAATTGGATTTATTAATTTAAAATAAACATTTTCAGAGAGAATTCTGTAAAAACCAATGAAATATCTGCGCAAGTGAAATATTTACATATATTCTGTTTCGCATCTGACACTGTCCCGGAGAAATTCATCTGAAACCCTGAGCCCGGAGGAACAGCTTCATCTGGAGTCTCCGGGTCCAAATGCCCCAGTTGGCAACCCTATTTGGAGGCCACGCGCAAGGCTATGATTACTTGAAAATTTTGGATCACGCGAGTTTCGTGATGACGCAGAGGATATTATTTTAACTCCACTCACGCGATGCATCAGAAAAGCAGCAGATCATTCATTAAGTGCTATTAGGCGAGTCAATAGACGCGTCGCTTATAGGTAGTAAATATTATTTCTTGGACGTGAAATAAAAATTTGTGTATGTAATCATCGGTGTGATATGAAGGCGTATAATTACAATAAAATATTCATGGTTGCTACAGGCCTGGAAATCCTGGAAAATTCATGGAAAATGACATATTAGCCTGGAAATTTGTTCTGATTTAATTTATTCAGGCGTACCATTCTAGGCACAGTCTGTTGGCATGTGGACTTAGGGTTTTTAGTACCGTGCCTGAATGAGGCAGTGGAGCTTTTATTTGGTGTATAGCACTTGTTTTGCCCCCAAATAAACCTTCAGGTCCAATTCACTACTCATACTGAGGAAGATGGAATATTATTTCTCAGATTTTTTACAAGTATACCTTGGCCCCCATCGTGACCAAAACCTAAGAATAATATGCCATCAGAAAGGAAGCCGATTTCCTCCCCCCCTCCCCTCAGCGATAGTGGTGGCGTTTCGTTTGTTGAGAGACTACATTCCCCCAAAGAACATGCGCTAATTTGTTGTGCTGATATTCTTCACCTTTTTCAAAATACACTTCAAAGAATAGATATTTTCTCCAGGATAAATGAAAATTTTGGCCTGGAATACCTGGAAAATTCCTGGAACTTCATAACTTATGGTCTGTAGCAACCCTGATATTCAAAATGAAGAAATTCAGAATGTTACCATTTACATAAGTAGAATCAAGTTGACAGATTTTGGCGTTAAGTTGTGGAACGAGGAGATATGAATCATTTTGAAAACACAGTGCAATTCCACTAAGTGTTATTGCTGTCGACCTGTTTTTTATGACTATAGCGTCATTTTCAAGGGGAGCGGAAAAAATTGTATTCAAGTCTCTAAGTAGCTAATATTTTTTTATTCGTCTTGAAAATGACGGTAGAGTTGTCGAAATCGGTCGAGAGCAATAAAACTTAGTGGAACTGTGCTGTGTTTTCAAAATGATTCATATATAAATAGAGTGATAGCCCTCCTTAAATCCTTAACCGTCAATTAGAAAACATCCTGTACTTCTAGTGTTAACTAGTGTTCTGGGGCGTCTTAGGCTTTCCAACCATTTGAACATAGGAATGCATTATACAATGAGATTAGCCAAGAAGTGAAAATTCCAAGAATTTGAGCATCCCAGCATTGGAAAAAACAGTTGTTTTAGGAAATCTTTAGTTGAAATCTGTCTTCTCTTGCTCATTTTTTTCAGGTACATTTAACCTGAGAAGGGAATTGATTAGGGGTTTCTCTAAGAAAGGAAGTAAATAAAATCCATTAGAAAACTATAATGTGGAGCGTGGCGCTGTATGGGTAGGAAGCATGGCCATTGCGAAGAGAGGATGTACTTAAGACGTGAGGAATTTGAGATGTGGGTTTGGAGAAGAATGGAAAGGAAGCTTGGTGGCGAGGAAGATGAACGAGGAAGGAATTGGATATTGTAGGAAAGGAAGTTAGTGGCGGAGGTGCGGAGGAGGCAAAGAGATGGGTGGATGACGCTTTGAGAGGCGAGGGCATGTTGAAATGGGTGATAGAAGGGAGAACGCTGGGGTAGCGTGGAAGAGGAAGGACGAGGATAGGAATTCTGGACGGCCTAAGGAGATGAAGAGGATTTGAGGAATTTTCAGAGTAAACTGATGGCGAGTCATGTATATGAGGGAAACCTAGATGAGGTCCCAGAAATTGGGATTTTAGGATACGGACTGTCCAAAAACCTACCAATCAGCTGGCAGAATAATAAGATGAATACTTGCCCAATTGGAGTAGCTACCTAATCTTTGTGAAGTAGAATATGGATATATTTTGCATCACTTTCCGGAGTTTTTGTTTTTGAAGACAAGGACCTAACGAATTAATGCATAGGCTATAATATTGGAGTAAATTTTATTCTTAGTAATTTTAAAGTATAAAATCAGGTGTTTTTAGGTACTTTTTGGTGGAAATAACGACAGGAATTTGATTGATTTCTTCTGATAATGATGCAAAGTTTTCACTGCAGCGGATAATTTTTCACCACATTTTCATACCATCTGATATTTTGCGGAGAAAATGAGTTGATTCAAATATAGCCCATGACGCCTCCGCAAGTACATTTTGTGGCCCTCATGGCGTAGTTTAGCGGTGAAAATCAACCGAATGGCGGTACGATTATCATAACATACAGAATTTTGTTCCTATTATTGGAACGTAGCACATTATTATGGATGGAATGAATGGAAAAACGGTGGACTATGAAAAAGGAAGACGCGAATAGGCTGCATGCGTTGGAGATGTGGTTGTAGACGGAGAGGAAGACTAACGAGGTATGGTCTGTGAGTGAAGGAAACTTATGGATGAGATTGGTAAAAGTCGAAGTAGATGGTTGGAGGAAGTAATGAGGGGCGAAGAGTTGCTGAAGACTGTGATACAGGGGAAGATGTAGGGTAAGCGGGGAAGGGGAAGAAAGACAGTAGGTTTCACGGACGGAATGAAGAGAGGTAGGAGGTAAGCTAAGATGAAAGAAGTCGTGTGTTGGTAGATTGGTAGGCCCTGCACATGTAAACACCCAGAGAATTTTTACTCACTGCTATTTTAACATTTCTTAACCGATAGATTACCTTAATAATGATAATAATACATACATACTCAATTTCCGGTGGGGGCGGGGTTAATGCCTTGCCTGTCAACCCAAGGGTCGCGGGTTCGAATCCTGCCTGGCTAGGATTTTCAACTGCTAGGGCATGGCTGCGTGTGTTCGTTTAAAGAGTTACATGGAAGAGAGGACTAGAAAGTCCTAATATTACTCGAAGCAAGACACCATTATTATTATCACGCCATGGCCTTTCGGGGTAGGTGTAGTTAAAAGAGCTTAATTCTGGACGTAGACCTAGAAAACTGTCGTTGATTTAATGCTTTCCTTCATACTCCTCTATTGCCTCAGTTAAACTCATACATTGATTCATACCCGCCGTCCTGCTCTTAATACCGCTGTATTTTCGTTCTCTTAAGAGTTTCTTCCACATTCACCCATGACTTTCTCAGCCTACCCCTCCCTCTCACACCATTTTCTCCGCTTTCATGTATCTTTTTAGTTACTCGACCAGTCGAGGACGTCGATCCATTCTCTCAACATAGCCAAGCCAACTAAGTATGCTCTTTTCATAAACGACCATTACCGGAGCATCCACACCACATTCTTTCATAACTTTTTCATTCCTAACCCTTTCCCTCCCACTTTTACCACAAATACTTCTCAGAAAGCACATATCCACTGAGTTGAGCCGCATTTACTTATTAATATATTATTTATTTATTTCCACAATCCCGAAAACAGCACCATTGGCCTTTTACATTGGGTGTATGAACAACAACATCAACGGACGAACACAAACTCCAATGTCCTGAGTGATAAAAAATCCTCCTAGGCGGGACTCGAACCCGCGACCCTCGGATTAGTAGGCGGCCCACCACCGGGGGCTTTAGCCTCGTTTTTAATTTAATGGTAGTAGTATTTTTGTTTCACGTGCTTCGACGGCTAAGGTCATTTCGCACATACTGTCTGCCACGTACAGACAGGGGCAACAGCACTCGGACGAATCGGAGGATCACCCCTCCAAACTCGAGCCGAGCCCAACGATGTTTAAATTCGGTGACTGATCGGGAACCGGTGTTTCCATCGTGGTGGGCCGTTGCCCTTTAATTTTATGCCAAGGGTCCCATCGTCAAGGTGAAAAGCACTCCCATTTTGCGGTAGTCATGACGACTGAGCGTAAAAATATTTTTGCTGAAGAGTTGCGAAGGTGGTTGCGATTAATATTCATTCGGATGGTGCTTGCGACTCAGCGGGAAAGGACGACAACGTCTTTCGCGTATTCCAATAGTGTGATCGCTCAAGTTTATTCTCGAGTGTTCATTTATGCCGAAGCGATGATAACATTCCCTTGCCCAATAGGTGAAATAATAGACAGTAAACTTCGATTATTTGCAGACGACGCTGTAGTATACAGAGAAATCCGTAGCAGTGAAGATAAGGATAAACTAACGAACGACCTTACTGCAATCCAAGCATGGTGCGATGTTTGGCAGCTAGAGTTAAATTTGAAAAAATGCGTAGTTATGAAATTCTGGGGGAAAAATAACTCCCCACAACAGAGCTATTTCATTCAGGATACCCAATTAGAGACGGTAGAATCCGTAAAATATCTCGGAGTTAGGCTCAATAATGATCTATCGTGGAATAAACATATTCGGGACATAACAGGTCAAGCTAATCGTAAATTGGGATTTGTTAAAAGAATTCTAGGCAAGTGCAACGACAAAGTGAGAGAAATAAGCTACTTCTCCCTCGTTAGACCCCATTTAGAATATGCTTCCAGTGTTGGGGATCCTTATGAAACAGGCTTAAAAACAGAGTTAGAACGTGTACAGAGAAGAGCAGCCAGGTACGTGAAAAGCCGTTACGATAGTCTTGTTAGTGTTACTGACCTCTTAGAACAACTCGGATAGGAATCACTGTCAGACCGTAGATTGAAAACAAGACTAAATATATTATGTAAATTCAAGAGTAGTTTATTTTCCGACGAAGTTGATCATATTTTACGACCGCCAACGTACTATGGTAGATTAGATCATAAAAATAAAATAAGAGAGATAGACTGTAGAACAGATAGATTTAAAATGTCGTTTTTTCCGCGAGCGATAAGAGACTATAACGGCTGTGTAAGGACTTAGAAATAGATTAGTTGACTGGTAGTGTAGCTTACTAACTTATGTATTTCTTAAAGCATGTTTACGGAGTTTTATGGTGTTTCTTACAGCATGTTTAGCATGTTCTAGCTTCATAGGCAGATTGCCCTCTTAAGTAGCATGTAGAATATTATGTGTCATCGTACATGTGTGGCATGCATGTGGGGATTCTCTTGCATGCTGCATGATGGTTTTTAGTTAATGATGGAATTGGTTAGTATCCTTAATATTCATGACCGTGCGGTGTGCATGTGGCGGTCCGCTTGCATGCTGCATTTTGGTGACTTGTCACCCCCTGCCAAACACCCTAGAGGTGGCTCGCAGGGTAATATGTAGATGTAGATGTAGGTAAGGGTCGTCGCATATTGTGATTTCTTGATTTTGATGGTTGACATGCATGCATCACCCATCGCATCGTAACTAGCGGCCGAGGGAACGTGCGAGGTCCTGATTTGAACTGGGACGAGTGCTGCATGCCTAGTGTGGAACTACCCCGTGCCACACAACCTATAGCAGTGGTGACTTTCACGGTAATTCGTAGATGCAGAGATGTAGACTTGAGACTTCCAAGGCATAATGAGGCCCAGCTATGGTATATTTTCATCGCCGATCCTCTCTGAGAGAGTAATTGTGGTAATTTGGATGTAAAGCGGGGTGCATTACACAGCATCTTTGTCATAAAGATTCCACTTACATTTCAACCGTCCTCATGAAACCGAGGAAGTGAGTTGAGTTGCCTTTTTTTAATACTCGAGGCAGTCACGTGAAAACCATTTTAGAATGACGATGAAGCTACGCACTTGATGCCCTAGGCAAAACTGTCAGGTATTACAACAATTTCTACATTCTTCTTATCCATCACGACGCGCCGTTCCCTTTCGGGGTATAAACAGTCAACTGAGTTTCAGGAGAGATTTTTGGTGTTAGGCCTACTTTATAAGTACAGTAATCTCGGAGGGCGGTGAAGGACTTGACTGCTGGAGCTGGATTGGTGGGTGCATTAATTATTCCTTCGGGTAGGGCCACCCATGTCAGATAGGTCGAATGGTAGGAAGCCAGACCCAAATTATTCACCTAATGATGTCACGCTGAATATACTGTTGGGATGGGCAATGGGAATCATCCAGCCAACTATCAATTTCCCCGAAAAAATGTTAGTGACTGATTATTTAATCCTAGCAAGAACGGGACGCCGCACCGTGCCGAATTTTCCGAAAGTCATAGCCAAAACCAGAAAAGTGAAAGTTATTTTGAAAGATTTTTGACCACTACCATCTTGAGTTGGATGACCTGGGATGTTAACGACGTGGTCACTGACATCCGTTAGGGTTTCACTGGCTGTTGCCAGCAGTCTTATTCTGGGAGTTTCGTGGGCAATATCTGTTTTCGGAACGGAGAAGGAAATGTTCTAGTGGGGAATTCATAGTGATACCTGGGCCAATAGACACAAAACTACGACGAATGAAACACCTGGAGGTTAGTTTCGCGAGGACTTAATGGGTGTCGGGTCAAATAAAATAGGAAGTCAGGATAAATGCAGTGCGTATGAGTTATCTGAGAAATGTTAGTGGTAAAATAAAAATAAATGGAATTATATAAGGGAGTGGCTGAAGAAAGAACGTGGACTTGATGCTCCGGTAATGGATGAATGTGAAAAGAGCGTGCATTGTTGGCTTGGCCATGTTGGGAGAATGAATGAAAGTCGAATAACTGAACTGATAAATACTTTTAGCGGAGTACCTAAATTGCATGAGAGGAAGGGGTAGACCGAGAAAGTGACGGGTGAATGTGCTGGAAGAGACTCTTAAGGGGAGTAATTTTAGTAGTCTTTTAAGAACAAGAGAGCGTGTATTAATCAATGGCAATCAACTATGGCAAGAGCGTGGCAGAAGCAAAAGAGGTTGGCAAGGATATGGTCGTATAGGGGAAATTATTAAAATTGAAGCCAGTTTTATAGACCTAACAGCAGTAACTAAGCTCTTAGACTTTGCCTACCTCGGAAGGGAACGGTATGATAGGTATGTATGTAAATTTTCATGATATTTTTTTATTATACCCACAACCCCAAAGAGCATGAAGTGAGAACCTGCGTGAAAGTTTTGAGAAAGGAAATGTGCTTACGTCAACGTGGACCACGATGTGTGGGAACGACGAGAAAAAATGGCGCACGCATCAGCAAAGTGCTGTTTACGGATTACTCGTTATCACCATGCTCATCTCTCGTTGCAACCGAACGCGTCTCGTCAATATTTATTGAATCTCGGTTCGAGTACGTTGCTCTCATGAATATTTTTCCACAGAGGCATCCCGAGGCTTTGCAAGTGAATGGAATCCTATTTAAGATGGTTGGAGCGATTTATGTTTATGTACAGATTTGCGTGAAACTTTGCATGCGTGTTCCCATTTGTGATATCTATTGATAAAAGTAAAAAAAATTGCATCATCATACCGATTCGGTTTTTTTGACTAATCATTTTATATTAACACTTAGCCTTATGGTAAATGGCATGTATTTCGTTATAATTGGATTGCAGATGCACAGAATTTCTTCTAGACGCGAAATAATATACTTTTTATGATTATTATTGTTGATAACGAATGTCAAGGTGCCACACAGAGACCTACATTCGAAAAAAACATATTTCAGTATAATTTCGTCTAAATTTCGGATACCGTGACGAAAACTCTAGTTATAACATGTTTTCATAAAGGAAAAAATGTCAAAATATATTTCTTGTATCATTTCCATTATATTTCCTATATGGTGCGTTCCAACGCATAAGCAGATGAACCCAAATGGTATGTGGTCTAAGAATTTATTTTTGACTTACTTAAAAATTATTAAAATAAGTACTCAATTACCGCTCCAAACACCTTTAAGACACCATGGATTTTCCTATTTTGGTATTAGAAATGAAAATTCATGAAATACTGCGACATTAAGTAAAGCGACTTTAGAAAACAAATCGAAAATTTGGAAATGATTAACTTCAAGAAAGTTTGAGTGATACATGACTTCTCATAAAATTCAATGAATTAGGTCTCATCATGAAGGTAAAGATCTCATATTTATTGATGGTACCGACCTATCAGGTTCTTATTTCGCTACTTTTTGTTACATTTGCCGAAAAATCGAAGCTCTTTTTCATGGGACGTGCTACGGCTGTGAGCTCCGGAGACAAACAAAAAGAGAAATATGTAGGGCATAGATCGCGTCAGAAATATGACGGAGAGTAGTTCGTGTGTTTTCTCAATAATGAAATAAATTGCAACTCACTGAAATAATGTTTATCATCCCTCAGTTATGAAGGCGTTTTCAGCGCACCGCGTGAAACAAGTTAGTTAAAGACCCAAACATGCGTATCTAACTAACCAAAGCTAAGGAGAACCTCATTTAAAAGCTTGAACCTTGCGTTAAAGCCTCCATGAAAAAAAATGATCGCAATTAAGTTAGATAAGAAAACTCCTACTCGCGAAAAAGTGGTCGGGCAAACAACTGCAAATAACCTGGTTAACTTGTAACGCGGATATATATTCGGTGTTCAACGCCTGTAACTACTTCAATTTTTTTGGTCTTCTTCCAATGGACGCACCCTTTTTAATGAATAAATATACGACAGTAGGTAGGCGATGTATGGATCTCGCAAGAGCTAGTGCTAGAGGGATGCGCGTAACCCACGTAGTGGAAACGGTGAACGTGATGGTGGCTGAATTAACTTTGTAGTATCTCGACATGATTGAAGCATTTACTCTTGATACTATTCAGCACATTTTTTTAATTCACTGACCGATTTCGATGCTTAAAACATCATCATCATAGTTAAATTCACATTAGTAAAAATTATAATGAATGCAAATAGACACAGTATTTAGCTATTGCTACATTTTATTCCATTCTTTTCCATCCCAGGCACTGTGTCCCCATGTTGACGGATCTTGTCGGTCGATTTCAGCAATAATCCAGCCGTACGTAATCGGAAATCAATAAGTATTGTAAATACGATTCGTGATAAGAGACCAATGATTTATTGGAAGCAGAAATACCGAAGATTTAATTAGGCTTTATTTTCCTTCACTAAGCATGAGCGCTTGCTATCCAGGAAAAGCCTTTCAGAACGGCAAATAAATGGCGAGTGTTCCCTACCGTAATTCCCGAATTATCAGTTAATCGTTAAGTTAAATTCATTGGGTTGTTACTTATTTGACATTTTAGCTCCGAGACGGAGATAGTAAAGTGTGTGGTAGATAAGAGCCGTAGGGATGACAGTAAAGGCAGCTTGAAATCCCGTCGGAGCTACGTAACTACGAAAAGGGACCCGGATCAGCTGATGACAGGCATTGTTGCATCGACGTCATTGTATCGCCGCGCTGTGGAAAAATTATCGAGATTCTCTGTATCAACCCCCGCATTTGTTCCACCTCGGTGGTGATTGTCGTTCCCGGCCGAATCAGTCGATTGACGCGCGGAACGCAATGAAGAGGGCGCCTCATTGTGGAAAGGTCATTCCATTCAACAAATGGTTGCCTATCTCAGATTCCAACGAAATTTGGTATTTGGGCAGTGCCCACCTTTGCGACTCCAATTTCATCGATTTGTTCACGGAAAAAAATTGCCCCTGAGATATAAGCAAGCATACACCCTAAAGTCGCGGAAAAACGTCATTTTATCCCCGCATCATTCTTCGTAAAATCACCTAATTCCAGTAAAGGCTCGTGCTCTGACGACAAGAATTTTCTTCAATTTTTTTCCAGATAAGTATGCATGAGCTATGCTCAAATTAATTTTTTTAGATTTTTTTATTTCTAATGGCCTCTGTATAACAAAAAAAAGAAAATAGAATTTCTTTCAAAATTCGTACAAACAGTGATAGGTAAATTGACCATTTTTTATTTCTGAACCAATTTGGTTTAATTTGGTGTCAAAGCAAAGTTAATTTTGTTTTTTGAAAATTATTCACATTATATCCAAATTTTTGCACCCAAACTTGTTAAAATGTCATTACGCTGCAAGTTTTTATTTCGTTTTTGTTTAAGTTAACTATTCATATCTTAAAAAGTAAATAATTTTTGTTTTTATGAATTTTTGTTGATATAAGGTTATCATGAGCTCCTCTGGAGAAAAAATCATTAGGGATTTATTTCTTTGTTTTTTAGAAAAGAATTATTTTGAATATTCTTGGAATGTGCACTAGGTCCCGTTTACATGACCTTTTTTAAAAGGCTCCAGCAGCCTTATTTTACTTAGTACTGAAGTCGATAATGTATCAATTGAAATCATAAAAATGAACTTAAAATTTGACTTTCTGCAAGTTTAATTGCTTATTTAACTGCTAAAAGCAAAACTTCGTTATTCCATAGTTTCGTAAAATATAGGAAATAAATATACTAAGAACTCCCAAGTGACAGGCATTTTATAATTTCATTAATACTCATGAAAACATAATGTATGTATAAAAGAGAAAGTATGGATTTTGATTATCCGTCCATCTTGTATCACTGGGAAGTTCCTTTGTCGACGCGATTCGGACTAAAATAATCATTTCGAACTTAAAATTAATTTCCTACTCCCCATACCCTCGAAGTGGAATGAAAAACGAATGGAAAGAATGAAGTCGTTTACCCTGTGTCATTTTATTGATGCAATCAACAGATGGGCCCTGTGTATGAAACAACTATTCTTAGGATTTCTTCATTGGAGCTTCATTTCTTCAATTCCCAAGGATTCCGAAGCATGTCAAAACTAAAACCTCATGTAAAAAATGTTTCTAAATTGTACTTGTGTACTATTATATTTTATTGTAACTTGCATTTGATCCACCTTTGTACATTTCACTATGTGCATCAGATCTATAAGAGTATACTGATGTAAGCACCTTCTGACGAGCATTGTGCTCAGGAGGACTTCTAATGTGTTAATGTTTATTCTTTTTTTCCTACTTTTCTTGGATTTTTTTGTTTGCTTGTATTACACAATTGTTCTTCTGTATTTGTAAAATTGTTTTCTGTATTTTTACTATTGTTTCTGTATTTGTATTTTTACTTTTGATAATTTGCAATAAATGATTTCATAATTTAGAAATTCTCTCTGTCGACTTGACCTTCATTAAATATAAAATTTCTGCACAAAAAATGTCCACTTTCACAAATACTCTGAAAGTTATACAAATTCGGCACCTACCCTACCTGTATAACCACCAGGAGCTCCTATTTTGGCTGTATGAAATATGATTTAAATAAGATCATTGTCCATTGAATGTGAAATGAAATGCAATATAAAGTACAGTAATCTTTCTTAAATATGACTCTTTACATGATACACCAGCACTCCTGCTCTCGTTGGTGTAAAACCCACCAATACGGGACTTGAATCCACAACCTCAGCATTAGTAGACCCGGCAGAGATGAGGAGTGTTAAAATATGGAAGTGTGACGGAATGAAAGAGGAATATATGAAGAAATATATCGCGGTATATATCTGAAAAGAGTTTTTAGTAAAGAGCTGAGTCAAGTGAATCGTAAGATGCATTAGTAAAATATGAATCACGTATTTCTGAAACTTGGTGGTATCTCAGCTCTTAACTCATTATCGTGTGGAAACATTTGCAAACCACAGAAATACGAAAACGTCACGACCCAGGTTTCCATGCTCAAACGTCCTTATTGGTTGATGTAAAAACGTATGTGCAACAATCCCTGTAATACTAACAAATAAGGGGGAAGGGGAAGGAAATATGTGGATGACGTGTGGGGGAAATATCTACTTAACTAAAATCAGGAGGGTGGGGGAATTGGCGGGGCACAGACACTCACTAAGGGGATTGACTCGATGGTCACGATTTATTTTTAAAATTTCTAGCTGTTCTAAACCATTGAGTTCGCGTCGGGTCGTTGTTAAAATGCAAGACTTCAGAAATCACTCTGGTGGTTTAAATTCACTCAGTGGCGTATCTAGAATCTGGCTCGGAGGGTCCAGAATGTTTTTGTTAGGTGAAGTACGGTGGGTTTTAGCCTTATGAGGGAAGCCTTATGCCGGAAGCCTTACAGCCTTATGAGGGAAGCCCCCCCGGAAATTTTTGAAAATTATAACAATAAAATTGCATTTTATAGCTCTTTTTTAAGTGTTGAAAGACATTTTGTTTGTAATTTTTTATATATTAATATTGGTATCCTTGAAAAAGTTGCTTCTTGGGGGGGGGGAGTCCGGTCTTGTTTGTCTCCCCCCCTAAATACGCCCAAGAATCCACCAGAGTGATCGTTTGTCCTGATGTTAAAATTTGTGAAGTCTGTCCCACGTGTACCCCATGCGTCGATTTATGAGTGTTTGTAATAAGGCTCGAAGCTTTGGTTATGGATGAATTAAACTTCGGGAGACGAAAAAGAATTGAACTCGGAACCTGGGAATTTTTCTCAAGAGCTTTCTCATTTTTTTCTGCATCTTATGTCATCGTGCTGGTCCACATTTTTGAGTTACATGAAATTTTATCATCGCTAAGTCTGTGTGAAGTGAAAAAAATGACTTTTACGTCATAGATTTGAAAAAAAATGTTTTCTTCGAAAATTAGAAAGCAATTGCTTGAAAAGCTGCTGAAAAAAAGTCTTGCGAATGTCCTTGCCTCGCACTTGCAGCAGAGAGAGCAGCTGTGGCAAAGGTCACATGCCTCTCCTCAAGACATCAAGTGTTTGATGCTAGTTATCTGCAGTATGCTATGCTTCCATGACTCCAACTCACTCAAATTAAACTAGACATTATCCACTTGTGTGAAAGAGAGAGTATGAGGTCTTTGTCTATGAAGTCCTCTTTTCAACTAAGAAACGATGTTGCCATAGTTAAATGATTATAAACGTTAACCGCTGAGTACAAACAAGGAGGCCAAAATCGACAATGGATGCCAATGATGATGGCACTGGATTTTTTTTCGCTATCTGCCATGTTCTTCACCAGTTTCATCTGGGCAAGTTGATAGTTAATTACCTTAAATAAATCCAAATGCAGTATCAAAAATAAGTTTTCAGAGTTAGAGAAATGAGGCGTTGTTATACAATGGATCATCCTTTTGAGAATAAGGGATCTCGTAGTTGTCTACAGTAGAGGGCTGCTACAAGGGCCGCCGTAAGTTTTTCGCGGATCAGCCCGGCCCGCCAGCACTTGAGCCGGGGCCCGACCCACGGCCCCGCGCACTAAAGATAGGTATAAGCGTGACCGGCCCTCGTGAGGCCCGTATGGACGTATAAATAAATCATAGAAAATGAATCATATCAATGGGTGCTTTTCATTCACTCTAGTGCGCTGCCCACTTCGCAAACATAACGGCGCACTTTCTTCCTATTCGTTTCAGAACGTGCGCAGTTCATAATAGATCGGGAGCAGAGTTGATGTGCGCTAAACAGCAAAGGAACTTCGCTAATCGCATCCGCGGTGGTTGTTTTAATGCTACTTTTCAATTCAAGGCTTCAAAAAAAGATAATGTATAGTTTTTAATTTCTCTGTGGTAAGATATGTTCTTTCGGGTTCTCTACCGCGAACGTCAATTATTTTGGGACAACAGTTTCGCCGGCGTTGCAGTCGGCGTCTCCGCGGAAGCCTTAACAAGGATTATTCGGTGGTAAAAATTAAGTGCTTTTTCACTCGATGTACGGAATTCTTTTTACCGGAAGGCTACCGAATAATAAATCCACTGCTGTATCTCGATGGTACTAACTCAGCAAATGTCATATGCATTTCCCTCTCATCTGAGAATTCAAGAAAACATTATTACCGATCGTCGCCACAAGGATATCCGGAGGGGATTCGACAGATGGAGCTATTCACTGTAATGTGCCGCGCATTTTGCCAACACAACAGAGCACTTGCTTTCCATTCGTTTCAGACCCAGCGCATTAGGCAGCGCACTTCAAAGCAGAGTTGATACGCGCTAACCAATAAAAGACCTTCGATAATTACATCTGTGATAGTTGTTTTTTTGTTGATTTTCAGTAAAGGCGTCAAGCATGGATAACGTAAAGTTTTTTGATTATTCTCTGAGCTTACGTTTTTAAGTAAATTTTTCAACTAATTCGATAACGACGCAAAACATTCGGCCGCAATTAATGTGAGCCTACAAAATACTACCTACAGGCAGATTACCGAACGTTTCGACTGCGCACATCGCCTAATTCATCGTCGTTCGTGTGCACTAAAGTGTTCCAGTCAGCGCTAATTTCAACACCTTGAATTGAAAGCTCCCATTGTTATCAATGCAGTGGAGAGAAAAAATCTCTCTTGGCAGATGTATACGATGTATGGAATTTTATTTCAGTGTACCGGCTGGACGTTACCGGATTTTTAACATCCTCACAGTCAGTAAAATCCAAAATGGGGCGAGCCGGGCCTATTCTACAGTAAACCGTCATATGCGATGGACTACCGTGTGCTCTTGCAGCATTCGGCAAAGGGTTATTGAAAAAAGTCCAAAGTTAACTAAAAAAAATCCGCCATGTCTTCGAGTAGATAAGGTTCTTAGACGTGGGGAGGCCGAAGTCAGTGAACCAGTCCGACCCAACGATCGATTTTATGATCGGTAATTATTAATAAAGATTCTTTCGAAACTTCATGGGAGATTCCTTTGTCTGTTACCGTTGCTGAGATCAAAATGGCGGATCGCGATTTGGCTGAAATGTCCCGGCCTTGGTTGGAACACCTCTGTATCAGCTGTTTGGATGACCTTCCTTCATCTTACTCTCTCAGCGACGCTGTGGAAAATACTTAGCTATCTGTAAGATAAGAGCCTGCTTACAGCTAGTTACTCAATCCTGGAAATAAGAAAGCACTGTATTAATACATTTATATTGTAATTTGATGCTTAAAAATATACGTTTAAAACATGTATATGGCAGTGAAGCATGCAAAATAACAGCTACAGAGCAAAATGGAAGCAATGGAAATGTGGTGTTACCGAAGAAAGGTGGAGATCAAATGGACGGAGAGAATCACCAACCTAATCTTAGGAATTGTTGGGAGGAAAGAAATAAAATGTAAACTCCGAGAAGAAGAAGAGTCACATTTTGCTTAAATACTAATTGATCAAACTTATTGGACACATTTTGTGACAATGGCATATTGAAAACTATATTGGAAGGAGAAATTAATGGGAAGAATTACGGAGGAAGACCAAGATTGGAATGCTTCAGGCAAATCATGGACGTCATAGTGTAAAATTATGCGCGAATGAAACGATTGGTGGAGAGGAGAGTGAATTGGAGAGCTGCAGCATATTAGTCTTCGGATTGATGACTGTTGATGATAATGATAGACGAGGAGTTTCCCATATGATATTTAGGGAAAGAAAACCAAATGCTACCCTATACTTTTGTTCTCAAATGTTACTATTGACTAATTCTTTATTTGATATAAAATTGGGTTCCTTTCCCAAGAGAAGATTCCTTATATATGGCTGAATGACTGTCTTGGCTATCGAGTGTCCCTCTTTAATACAAGGTGCTACGCTAGGGCTCCGTTTTTTGGAATAAGCTTACGCCAGGCACGCCTATTGGTTACCTTTCACTTACCAACACATATTCAAACCCATCGCGCGGTTCCCTTTCGGGATAGGCACAGTCAAAGAAGTATAACTCGCGGTGATATACCTTTATTGCCTATACTCTGCTTCAATAGTTTCCTCCAAACTGCCAAATCCTTGCACACTTCTGTTGCTTCAGTTACCCTCATACATTGCTTCATACACACCCTCCTATTCTTTCTTGCTCCTCTTGCTCTTTCTAAGACTCCTACCATTCCTCCTTTTAAGTCTTTTCCACCACATTCACCCATGGCTTTCGTGGTCTACTCCTTCCTCTCACACCATTCACTCCTCTATCATAAATCTACCTTGTTATTCCATTTTCATCTATTCTCTCGACATGGTAGAACCAGCGGAGCACTATCCTAACGTACATAACCGTACCGGAGCATCCATTCCTCACTTTTACTACAAACACTTCTCGATACCCAATACCCAATGTAATTTGCGTTATCCAATGCTTATCCTGGCATTCCCAATTTAGCTAACCTTTAATAAAGCGGAAAGGAGTACACTTTTGTGTTCAGCAATTTTAGGTTCCTTAGGCAAGCATTCATATATTGATATACTTCACATACTACCCATTTCTTTCCTTTCTGCACATTTCGTTTTTTCTCAAAATTTTCCCTTCCACATGCGTATATGTTATCTTATGATTGGATATTGATACCAATACTTCTAAGTATACCTACTTCGAGAGGAAAGTAAAATATTTATTACGGAGTAAACAGTGTGGAAATCCATTTACTCTTATTACAATCGTCATTAAAAAATAGGGATATGTTTTGACGATCATTAATACTGTTTTTCTTATCTTAAAGCGTATTTTTCTTTGAATTGTTTCTCGCTTTATCTCGGAAAAATTCCTACTTAATCTTCATCTCGTCTAAATCTGCTTCCCTCTTCCTTCCTCTTCCACACCTACCCAGCATTATTCCTTCGATAACTGTCTTAAGTGTACCGTCGCCTCTGATTATCGGCTTTATCTCTCTGCTCTGCCCCTTAATTTCCTTCAACAACTTCCTTCCCTCCCCTTTTTGCGGAAAATGCGTCTTTATTCTTCTTCCATTTCGACCATCGTAGTTTCTCCACCCTTCTCCTGTCCCACGTCTTTTAACATCCCCAATCTGTTTTCACTCCTACTCTTTTTTTATCTAGGTTTCGGAAGAAAACACTTCATAAGAAGTTCTTGGTAACGATTTTTTTTTTAATTCACAATAAGATACATGACAAATATAATATTTTCTTGAGTAATAGTCATATATATTTTTTCATTGCTTCAACCATCTAGTTTTCTTTGATCATAGCTTCAGTAGGCACTGCTCTCTGGTTTGAAATGTTAGCTCAACCAGTATATTATTAATATATATTATATTATGTTGAAGCAATGTAATTCTGATTATTCTCTTATTAGAGATCATATAATTTTTATTAGAGAGCACTTACACTGGATTATTTTGCCAGGATTTTTACTTTGTTGGGAAAGAATTAGTTCCGATATGGGCGTTGCCGCGTTCATAATATTTCTAAGGTACAAATTGTTCGTTTTCGTGACTGCATTGTCATTATTTATAGAGCTTGTGAAGGTATACGATATAATAATGCAGAGTTTTATTTATGATCATCAACTATAGTCACATTTCGTGATAAAATTAATGTAAAGAAGTAAGTATTAATGTATTTGTGCGTGTATTATTGGAAACTGCTTAGAGTACTTATGTTTCTTTAGAGCATTATGTTTCTTTTGTGTAGCTGGAGAGTTAATTCTATTGTTTTGTCAACCATCTTAATTGTAAAAGTATAAACGATCAGGAAATTCTTGTTTCTCAGCTAATTCTGAGGACCTCTTCGTTTAGAAATGATCCTAAACCGTCCAAACTACAATCAAAAGGATAAGAACGGAATTTAAAATGTGAAAAATATTTCAGCGAAGTTACTTGTTAGAGAGAATTTATTCTTGTTAAAATTGGATTTCTTCCAATCGAGTATGTTCGTGCAGTGAAAGCCTTGATACTGAAATTATAACACGCATGTTCTTTCTGGGAGCTTTCAGTTCAACGTTTTGAAGTTAGAGCATATAATAACTCAGCGCACGTCAGCGCTTACGGTCGACGTTGAATGGAACGCTGAGCGCAGGTGAAACGTTCAGTATCCTGCCGGTAAGTAGCATTCTGTTGGTACACTACCCAATGGTTTTTATATTGTTCTCGAACTAGTTAAAAATGTATTTTAAAAGGTAATATTTTCCCCATAGAATAGTTAATAACTTTACATTACCCATGTTTGACGCCCTTACTGAAAGTCAACACGAAATCAACAATCGCGGATGCGATTTTCGAAGTTCTTTTGTTTTTTGTCAATGTGGTATTGGTATCCGCGGCGTTGATCAGTAGATCTTCTCTCCATTTTTTCGGGCTTTCGCTACGTGCGTTGGCTTTGCAGACGACACTTTCGCTGCTGTTCCAACCAGCGTCTTTTGGTCGACGGTGACCTGAAGATGCTGGTTGGAACATCAGCGAAACTATCGTCTCCAAAGTCAACGCACGTGGTGAAATCCCGAAAAAAATTAAGAGAAGTTCCTTTATTGTTTAGCGCACGTAAACGCTGTTCAAGATCTGTTTTGAAGTGCGCTGCCTAGTGGACAGGTTCTAAAACTAATGGAAAGCAAGTACGCATTTTTGTTTGCGAAGTGAGCAGCGCACTAGAGCGAATGGAAAGCTCAACCTGTCCAGTCACCTCCGGAGATCCTTTTGGCAGAAATCTATAGCTACGATTTCTCGAATTCTCAGATCAGAGCGAGGTTTCGATTTCTGTTGAGTTCGTACCGGATTTATAATCTGGTAATACAATTAGTGTCATGTGTGAACTAGCCAGGCAGTCGCAGTGATTGTTAAAAATTCGACCCACTACGTGAAATAAATCCAATGCATCCACAAACAGAAGTTGGAGACTAGAACACCCGTTAGCTTAGTAAGGTAGAGGGGCAGCGTGTAGTAAAGTCGACGAAAGATCTAGAAGTTCGTTTTCATTTGCGGGAGTTATTTTTCGCGGTCGAGGATTGCGGGCATAGTGGATGGACGTGACACAGTTGGCCTCGCGGTCAATTAACGCCACTCGGTCAGTAGGAGAGCGTGGAGGAATTAACTCTGGCGAGTACAAAATTAACTCTGCCGTGTACAAAACACATTGCAGCTTTTGCCACGTGAGGGGTTTGAATCCGATGAAAGAAATAGAAGGAATGATGAATATGTATAAAACTTACTCCTCTTATTTGTGTCCTATGCGAAAGAGAGAAGCTGAATACAGAATGTAATGAATGCTACTTGGCGCATTGTGGTGGAACTCTCTCATATTGAAAAAAGTAAATGTTAAATTTGTATATTCCACAAGAGTTTATTAACAGCAGTGCAACCGGTTTCACCGGTTAGGGCAACATCAGGTACAACAAAAAATATATAATCTCTGGGAAAATATATATAAGAGCAACTCACGGCCATTCCCGCCTCGTGGTCAGCAACGACCACGTCTTTTCACAGAGAACCACATCCGAACCCTGGGGAGGAAGTTAGCCTCAAGCAGGGGCCATGCTATTATGTATTTGTGCATTGTTTCACTTATATTTTTTGCATTATTATTTGTTACCTTGTTGCCTTTGTTACTATGTATGAAGTATCATGGCCATAAACAAATCTGAATGGCACTGGGCATGGGGGGGGATAGGAGATTGGGAAGACGAGAGGATGGTAGGAAGATCACGATGAGGGATGAAAAGACCATCCCCGAGATTAAGGACAAGCACCAATGGGCTAAAACAAATTTTTTAGGAACTTCGTCTTTAATAGTCACGAAGTCACTTTCAATAACTTCCTTCTGGCTTGGTATTTATCACAATAAAAATCTCGGGAATCTTTTAAATAACCAAATCGACAAAAGGGACCCCCAGCATCTCTCCGGAATTTACTCAACACAATATAGTGACTTCAACTCTATTTATGTCGCCAAGCAGGTCGTAACTTCAAAGCTAGAACTAAGGAACATATTTGAGCGTTAATTCAATCTCAGCAGGAGAAGTCTCATTTCGCAAAACACCTCATCGACCCAGGGCATCAGAGTTATTTCAATTCCTCACCTCTCCACGTAGAGCTTAAGGGCAAAAAAATGGCCGCCTTGGAGCAATTAGAAATTCAACTCCATCAAGATTCTTCTTCTTTTACCTTGGCTAATGAAAACCTCTTCCCATTCCACTCACCAATCCTGGACGTCCCACTGCGTTGTGGGTCTATTTTTGTGACCGAGCCTCCACTTCTCTGCAGTTTAAATGAGAAGGACATCAGAAACCTTGCCACTAACTTAACAGATCGGAATTGCCAATATTTCTAAACGTTCCTGCACACACTCAAGGTGTCAAGAGAAATATTCATCTTGTTAAAGATGCATCTGCAGCAGTCTATGGAAGACAGAACAGAGACAAGTTTATCAAAAAAATAATCGCGGAGAGAGCGCAAATGTCTGAATTCCGTCATAAAAGTCAGTACTAGGTTCACGATTCATCATGTGCTGAAATCGAAAAAGCTGGCCAAAACCCAAAAAGAAGTTTTTTTCAGTCCGGAAGTTGAAACTTTTCATAGTCATTTTCCATAGATTGGTGCATGTGATGTTGGATTCCATTTTTCGTCATCATTCTTACGTGTTAACCATATACATGGGCTCAAAGTTGGACAAATTTCGCAAAAATCGCCCGCCTTAATTTTTTCCGAAAATCACCAAGTTCAAGCTAATGCTGAACCTTTTTTTAAGTAAAGTTGTGGAATAAAAACTAAAATTCTTCGGTGTCATTCTTCTTTTTCATTAAATATTACTTATATTTTGGGCAAATTTGTAATATTTGTCATCGATACATGACAAAATGGCGGACCCTGTTTTTAGTCAATTTTTCGCCTTTATGTAGCAAAATAAAAAAATGGACATCTACGGACACTGAGATACTTACATCACGATAATAACAAAGCTTTTAGAGAGTGAATTCGATGAAATCATCTGCGACCGTTTGATCGTGCGGCCCAGTTCGGATCTGACCGCCGGCAACGGAGAATGCTGTGACGCGGCGTGTGTTTGGAAGCGCTATTGTTCCATAACCTTCGTTATGGCTATTTTCAAGTCATATCAATTGAAAAGGACTTACATGTACGTTACAATGATGCTAATCCGGGGAAATCGATCTCCTTATACGGTTTCTACTGTTAACCAAGTTAGCATTTAGCCCGCTTTCCTCGGATGAAATACAGGCTCTAACACTGACATTTTACGCGTATATCTTAGCCTTTGAAAGGATATAGCTGATGTTTTTAGGCTAATTCTAACCATCTAAGAAACGAAAACTTATTTTGAACGGTACCAGCCAGCAGCTGGTTTCTACTTGCCCCTTCGCCCTCACTACGGCGGACCTCGCATGAAGGTTTTTTTTTTATAACCCCGCATACCATTTGTGCGGTCTGTTATTGTTTTTTTTCGGAAGCTTTTCTACCATTTTTGGTGAGAAATGCACATGTACATTTAGTTATGAGTTGATAGTGGAAGAGGAGAGTTGTGCTGTGGTGCGATTTTGAAAATACTTGTCTGATTTGGTTTTGACTAGTGAAAACCTCTGGCCACTTAATCGTTTCCGGGCGGCGCGGCGTTTGAGGTGGTAATATTATATCTATTTTACCAGAATTCGATCATCCATACGTGTGATTTCGTTTCGTACACCACGTAATATTCACAGGAGCTACTGAGTGGATATATATTAAATGTTATATCGGCATTAGTTTTCTAATGGTATAACTAAGTGTCTCATATTTAGATCATTTTTTTAGATTGTTTTAATATTTCTGGTTTCCCCTTTATGTGGTTACCTGTTCGCGCGAAAATCGATGCATAATTTTAAGAGTGAGAAGGTAAGAGTATTGTACATATTTAATAAACATAAAATCTCGCCACGAGATATCTCGTCTACTGTAGCATAAAAAATGTTATATCTTGGACACTAATCCACTGATGACAGGTATTTGAATTATGTATCGGGAAAATTTCGCTTAGTAGGTAATAGTGTCGCTACTAAGGCCTTACTGATTTCCTGATATTCTTTTCCTTGGTGAGTTACCAACAGAAGTGGAAAGTTAGCTCTAGGAATAACGTATGATTCCTGAGACGAAACGAATAATGGCTCTCTCTACTATATCTCTCTAAGCTCAACTCGTAGTTCTGCATGTCTCCCACGCTTCACAAGGTTGTCATACATGGAGCCTAAGTTGCAAAGGAGGTAATTTTTTCATTGGACCAATTACCTGAGGAGCTATAGAGGCACAAAATTAGGATGCAAGAAAATGTAGAGAATAATTCACCGGAAAAAATTCGAGATTGGCCACCATCTAGAACTTATTTCTTATCCTTACCTCGGACCCCTTATTTATAAAATCTCACCATTAGTTCCAAATAAGACCAGGATTATTCCAAGGGATCTAATAAGATTAAAATTATATATATTGTAACGAAATTATTTTCGTCTCTTTGATGATAAGTGTGATGATTTTTGTATGCTCCCGCGCAAGGGATCGAAGTGGTTCCCGAGCCTCCCATCGAGGCGCGTGTGTGTGTGTGGGGGTGTGTGTAATATTGGAACTAAAAAAAAGCAAGTGAGTGGGTGCATGTGGCCTAGAGGTCAGACAGTGAGTGAGAGGCAGACAGAGCAGACACTTTGCCAACCACCGGTGATCCCGGGGTCATGGCAGGCACAGGCAGGCGGCCGAGAGTTGAGACGAGTGTGAGTTGCGGTCATCTGGGGGAGAGCGGCGTGACAATTGGGCCGAATAAGGTGGTGTCCCAATATTCGAGTGACGAAGTTCCTCCATCGACACCTCGCCTAACGGCCGTCACGTAGGTGAGAAACCCCAGAACCGGTGAGCCTCATCTTGTCCGCAGGAAGTCTCGTGTCGTCTTGCCCGTGAGACACTTGCCCGTGTTAAGTTTGCAACTGTCCCTTTCTTACATCTCCGGAATCTGTCCGTCATTCAGTCGGCGTGGTTGTGCGCTAAGTGCGCGGTGTAAAATAAACCATCAGTGAATTATAATCACAAATCATCATCATTTTCTTGTGCAATTTACGCACCCAGAAGTGTTAATGTTTGTAAATTTTTGTTTTCTTGTGTGTATTACTTCGCAATTATTCATCATTTTGGTCATATAATTGTTCATTTCCTTTCACTCCATTTCATCCTTCACCTCATCAGGGTACGTTTTTTTTATATGTCGGTTAATGTTCATTAAACTGTGTCATTGAATGGATACGAACATTCTTTCATTGTCAATTGAAGTTCCTTGGTCCTGAAGTAAAAAGGCGCTCATTTAGTTACCGGGCGACGTCCCAGGTTCTTGGCGTGCCAGAAGGGAACTTTGAGCGCAGCGCATTGGCCGCATTTTATTCCCAACAAGGTAGGAGCTGGTCGCTGATTCTTTATCGGAACCTGAATATTTGTAAGTTCGTGTTTTCCTGTCCTGTGTGTATGTGCGATTACCTTTCGGGGTTGGCCTGGCGGTCGCAGGGTAGTGATACGGCACTGTCCGGCGCACCCGCGTCCTTCTGTAGTTAAAATATTGGAGGGGGCGACTTTCTCGAGAGGGGGCAACCGTTACAATATATATAAAAATATTAAACTATTGTATTAAATTAAAGGGATATAATTATATTAAGCGATGCTGAACAGGAATTGATAGATTAAAGAAATAAATATTCTTCAGCCGGATCAGAAAATACCATTAAGACTGCATGGGATTTATTTTAATGTTCTCCAGCAATTTAGTAATAATATATTTCGCTTAAGAAATGCAAAACCGAAAGCAATACGTTTTAAAGTTTAATTAACGAAGATAATTCTGCTTTCTTACAGTGGGTAAGGTATCATACATTTTTTTGCTTTGTTTACATTTCGTTAAGTATCATTCGATGAAAGTGCACTTGACTTTCAAATCCAAAATTAAAAATTTCTAATCGGCTACAACCGCTAACATTGTGTGAATTTTTTCCAGATAAATTAATGAACGATGTTCACAATTTAAGTCCTTCAAAAAGAAAGAAGCAGGGATATATTCTCTGGCAGAACTCGCAAACGGTCCGCGGGGTCATAAAAAGACCCTTCATGCGAAGCCCTCCGTTGTGAGGGCGGAGGAGCAAGTAGAAACCAGCTGCTGGCTGGTACCGTTCAAAATAAGTTTTCGTTTCTTAGATGGTTAGAATTAGCCTAAAAACATCAGCTATATCCTTTCAAAGGCTAAGATATACGCGTAAAATGTCAGTGTTGGAGCCTGCATTTCATCCGAGGAAAGCGGGCTAAATGCTAACTTGGTTAACAGTAGAAACCGTATAAGGAGATCGATTTCCCCGGATTAGCATCATTGTAACGTACATGTAAGTCCTTTTCAATTGATATGACTTGAAAATAGCCATAACGAAGGTTATGGAACAATAGCGCTTCCAAACACACGCCGCGTCACAGCATTCTCCGTTGCCGGCGGTCAGATCCGGACTGGGCCGCATGATCGAAAAATCGATTTTATTTTCGGCGTCGCGAACGGTCGCAGATGATTTCATCGAATTCACTCTCTATAAGCTTTGTTATTATCGTGATGTAAGTATCTCAGTGTCCGTCGAAGTCCATTTTTTTTAATTTTGCGACATGAAGGCGAAAAATTGACTAAAAACAGGGACCGCCTTTTTGCCATGTATCGATGGCAAATATTACAAATTTTCCCAAAATATAAGTAATATTTAATGAAAAAGAAGGGTGACACCGAAGATTTTTAGTTTTAATTCCACAGCTTTACTAAAAAAAAAGGTTCAGCATTAGCTTGAACTTGGAAATTTTCGGAAAAAACTAAGGCGGGCGATTTTTGCGAAATTTGTCCAACTTTGAGCCCATGTAGGTATATGGTTAACGCGTAAGAATGATGACGACAAATGGAATCCAACATCACCTGCACCAATCTATGGAAAATGACTATGAAAAGTTTCAACTTCCGTACTGAAAAAAACCTCTTTTAGGGTTTTGGCCAGTTTTTTTTCGATTTCAGCACACTGTGCGCTTGGCGGAACCTCAGGACAGTTGATAAAAATTTCGAAAAAATGCCTTCGTTGTATTGAGCCTCAAAGACAAATTTTCTAACCCCTATCTCATTGAAGTCTGAAAAATAATTTGACCATTACCCCTACTGCATAGTCTCCATTTCACTCGTAATGAACCCTTCATTATTATTAGTATTATCTTTTCGGTCGTCTTATTCTCTTTCTGCTGGGGAGGGGGGTCCCAATTCCATATTTTCAAGAGCATTCGTTCCTCATTCATTATTCGTAGATGTCCGCACCGAGACTATCTTCTTCCGTCTTTCCTGTTTAATGTAGTTTCTTGCATCTTAACTCTTTCTCTAATTACTTAATTTGGAATATGCTGTAGTCTTTAAAATCTGCGCCTTCTGTCCGCATAGGCTTAAATCCTGAAGGCTTCGCAATTATCCAGGCTTTGACTTATTCCGCCTAATTCTGGGTTGTAGAGGACAATTCTTTCTATGATGGAGTTGTATATATTTTTTCTTTTATTCTAATCCTGTTTATGTTTTTCTATTAGTTACTGTTTAATTTAATTTTAACAAACCTATAACTATTTATTTTTATTTCAATTTGGAGAGCCAGAATAATATCTTCACTGTGTGTTCCGCACTTTTTTGGACTCCTCAGCGTGTGACATCTGCTTAAGTTCAACTGCTTTGAAATAATTACAGAGGAGAGAGTAGGAATATGAGATAACGTTTGTTTACCTGCGGTATCTTAGAGTAGACTTACATGAGAAATTAACGCCAACATACACAAAGAATTAAATTTGGAATCTTCTTCTTCACTTCATGGGTTAGCCTGCATAGCCTGTTTCTGAAATCATGGTCGACCAACATTGTGATGACCACTGGGCTTATTATCAAAGGCAATTCTGAGGAGACGGTTTTGCTGCCTTCTTCCTTAATGGTTGCACCATTTGGCTGTTTAATATGTTACTTCTTCCTCTAAATGAAAATGTTTTGAATTTTCTTTTTAAATAAGAAATCTATTCTATAATATTTATGCTGCGGAGCTTATAAAATGTTTCAATATTTCATTTTTTCAAAAGGTAGACAACATCTAAAAAAACAATTTTGGGTGGTAACTTGTGACAGTACTTTTTTACGAAAATATTAGTTGCGAAAGTGCACGAGTGCTGGAAAAAGGTTTTACTGGCAGGGTAATTCACATTAACGACACAATTGACTTTGCTATACATTAACCGCATTATATATACGTCGCTCTCTGAACCTGCATAGTGATAATGAACAAATTGCGCGCGACAGCCGTGTTAAGTGGGTATTTTTTTTAAAGCAGGCTTCACTTTCTTGCGTCAAGACGCCTTCTACTCTTCTTCTTTAAATCTAGACTTCGGGCAAACTTCAGCTCCCATCCATCCCCTGCCACTCCCAGGACCCCCTTTTCGTTCACTCTTCGATTCTATCTCTTGACGTTTTCTCCTTTTCAATTCGCATCGATTCCACTCGCTTTCATTACCTTTCCTTTCACGTATCACTGTCTTTTTTTTGCTGACACAGCTTCTGTAAACAATGGACTATTGTGTCCCAAACTCGAGGTCGAAGTTGAGGGTTGAAGACCGCACCCCGTCAAGGTCGAATCAAATATCCAGTCTCTCCCTTAAAGGGGCGAGTCTGGACGTTTCTGAATTCGCGCGGATCATCCACGAGGATTTTACGAACTGGCATTTGGCATTAATTGGATGAAAGCCTTAGCCTTCATGTTGATGAATAAAAATAATTCATTTATTACTTAGAATTTCTCCCCATTTAATGGATTTTAATAAATACACATATAAGACACATAAGAAAATTTTATGGGTGATTCCATGTCTAAGTACGTAAGAGTTGTTATCACCCCCGTTTATATAATGTTTATACGTGATTATAGGCTCTTTGGAGAAAATTAGGAAAATAAAATATTGCCAGATAACAATAACGGTTTTAGGGGTACCGCGATTCACAGTAGTCTTGCCAAACCCGATCTTCAGAAATTTGATACTTCCAAACTAATGAATGTAGAGAAGTCATCATGTTTTTTTCTATAGTTTAACGTAAAATACAAGCGTACTGCCCTGCCTGCCTGGTGAATGAGGTATTAAATCCCTCCTGTTAAAGGTCAAATAATCCAATATTTTGCATTTTTCGCACTGAGCATAATTAATATCCAGTTAAAATAACTGAATAGTTCCAGAAAAACTTACTTTTGCGTACCTTAAATACTGGAACACTATGTTGATAAACAATTTTTCATAGTTTCCTATCTATTTTATAAACTATCCCATGACTAGTCTGCTAGTGGCATGAGTTTGATCTGCGTACCTACTGCTTGCCGCTTCAAATCATGGCGAAATACGGCAAATGTTTGTTTCTTTGCCGCACAGCTTAAACAGCTTCAATATTTGCGGTCAGTATCTCTAAAGGTAACCGAAATGGTGCAAAACATAGTTTATCAAAATGTAAATCTATGTGCATGGTTCCAAAATTTTATGATAAATTACGTAAGTTTGGGAGGGGATGATGACATATTACAATTTATTGCATGGATGAGGTTAAAAATTGGTCAAAATCGCCTTTGATATTTATTTAAAGGCCCCTTAATCAGTAATGAAAGAAGCAGGAGCAGAATCCTCCAGGTGTTCAGTCACTTCCAAGCAAAAAAGCATTGTACCAGAAGATTAGGGTACTATCACCTAGTAACTAGCTATGAAGTATGGAAGCTCTTCATCAAAACTTAGTGTGTTCTTACATGGCAGTAAAGGTTGAGCAAAACGAAGAAGATAAGATGCAATGGAAATGTGGTAATTCTGATGCATGAGGATCATATGGTCAAGAAGAATCACCAATAAAAAAGTCCTTCAAAGGGTTGAGGAGAAAAAATTCTAGCTTAATTCTTCACATTCTGAAGATGCTAAATTTCTTTTACTTATTCTGAGATAGGCGCAGCCACATGAAAACTACAATGGAAGTATAAACGAATGGTAAGAATTATCGAGTAAGACCAAGGGTTGGAATACATCAAGCAAATAGTGAGTGATGTTAAAATGAAGACTTCTGTTGGATTAAAAGTTTTAGTAGGAAGGAGAATAGAGTGGAGAGCTGCAGTAAATCAATCTTTGGATCTACGACTGATAATGATTCTTGTATTCACATAGTTTGGCTGAGTTGCAGTGGGGTATGGTGTGTCATAATCACAGTTAGAGATACCTATTCGCTTTGGTCAGAATGAGCCGTTTTGCCGGACAGATTTCGATTTTGTGAAGTATCGCAAATCTTTTTTTTTCGCGCTTTTCCCCCCGTTTTCAGTGTCAATTTTTGTCATTTCTCTTGCAGACCTCATCACATAACATTAAGACTTTGATGACAGTTGTTTATGTTTAATGTCTTATATTATTGTTCGACTGGAATTAATCGAGTGGATTTTACAAATAGTTTTAAAGTTAAATAGATTTTCCAAATGCAGGGCAAGAAATATCGAAGAGCAGTAGAGAAGTTTGTACTCGCATCTTTGATTTGACCATGGCCGACTTCATACCCGTTAGTTGTAATCGTGGTAAGCTACTTGTCACTAGCAGATAGAAGGCATATGTTACTTTGGAAATATGTTTTAAGGGATGGTTTTTCGCTTATTGACAGCAGTCTCTTTCCTGCAATATCAGTAAATTCTCTTTCTATGATTTTACTGTATTCAGTCTTGAGCACAATGTTTCCCGGGGTAATAAGAAATGCGTACATACCTACTTTCCTTGCTCTTAGGCGTCGCGATACTAGAAATTGTATAATGACTAACACTTCGGTTAATTATATCGCACCGTTGAAATTGCTCCTGTAATCGCTCCCAAATACTATTTCAAATTTGGGATTGACATGCAGGTTAAACTTATGACGTTAAATCACTATAAGTTGACAGTTACCTACGTAGACAACGGCCGGGACCCTGTGCTAATGATTCTTCACTGCATTAACGCGGCTTATTTCGCTACGGAATTTTTTTCAGTTGTCAGTCACTATATGTAAAGAGACCTATCAACAATTTAGCCCTGAAGACAAAGGGCTAAATGAAAAACATAGGATTTATCTTGTTTTAAAGTGTGGGAGTTCGGCAGCTATCCTCTCGCCCTGCTACCAAAACACGGCAGCAGACAGCCGCAGGACCCCCGTAGGACCCCTGACGTCACGTTAAGCGGGATTGCCAAATTGCATGTCATGGCCTGTATGAAGTTGGCCATGATTTGACTTATCTTCTGTGCCCTAAAGTGCATTGTGGTCCGAATTAAATAAACTAGTTCAGAGTAGAGTCATCTAGATGCCGCCACAACAATTTTCAAATAGAGTCGCCGCCATCTGTTATTATTGTGACACCTCGACCGGGTGATGCCATGTTAGCCACTGCGTTTACGAATTTCATAATATTTTTACCGCTCCTGCACATTTTTCTAAATCTATTACTTCGTTATTATAATTTTTTGGTTCGAGTGTAACTCATGGAATTCATTCATATTAAAATGGAACACAGTATCTTAGTGTTTCCACAAAAAAAATATTTAAACGCATTCCTGGTTTCTACGTACGTCATCTTCGGGACCAGTACGTTGAGACCCGGGTCGATTTTGTATTTTTTTTAAACGTAACAACAAAGTTACTTTTTTCGTTCTCTATCAATGGAATTTGAGTTTTTCCACATTTTGTTTTCCGGGGGCTTTTTTAAATTTATTTTTCCGAATGACTTACCTATTTACCGGGCCAAGTTTTCCGAGCTTATTATTTTATTCACAATTATTATCAATGTTTGAAATTGGTAAGCGCATTAGTATTTCCTACAGAAACTTCATGATACGTGCTTTATGAAATTTTTCTCTGATTTTATTTATTTATGATTTTTACTTTTTTAATTGTTAGGGTTAGAAGTGGTTACAGTTGTGCGTGGAAATGAAAAAAATAGGTATATTTACCTACCTATTTTTTTCCTAAAGGAAAAAACCTTTCGTTTGACCGACCGATTATTACCTGTCAAATCTTTCTATTCGGGGAAAAACTTAGCAAGGAAGTTCAAGAATAAGGGAAAAATAAAATAATGCATGGTAATCAAAGGTCTTCATGTGAACTTTTACAATTTATGCATAACATGTACGTACTCCGTGTTTTGAAGAATCGGAGGTGAAAGTTTTTTAGAAGATACTCGATTTTTGTGTATAATGTGTTTAACTACACATACTTACGGCTTATACGCGTAATTTTATTTAAAACGCTTTTTTACCTACGCGTGATTGTTTTCAGTATATCCTGGAAGGGCTTTTATTTTTAACTTACGAATATTCCTCTATCACGGTATTTAGCAACCCTTCACTCCTCATTACTACTTCCAACTAACTATTCTACCTCCTCCTAATCTCCTTCAGAAGTTTTCCTTCCTCACCCACCATACCATTTCCTCGTTCGTCTTTCCTTCTGTCCACAGCCATTTCTCCATCCTCGACATCCACATCTCAAACGCCGGCAACCTATTCTCGCCCTCTTCCCTCAGAGTCCGTGTTTCTGCACCATAGAATAGCACACTACGAATCAAACTCATCGTCAGTGCGTTCTTTGCATTCATACACACGTCCCCGTCATCAGTTCCCTCCCATTTTTGAACGCTCATTTCGCTGGCGCAATCCTCATTAATGTTTTTGCTATTATACCCGTTTCGCTCCATCGTACTATCAAGGTAATAGTTCTACTTGATCCATTTTGTGCCCTCCCACCCTTTTGACCAGCCTTGCTTTATTTGTCCTTGATAATCTCATTATTTTTTTCCTATGATTAATCATCACTCTGTATGCCATGCACTGATTTTACAGTTTAACTACCAATGCCTGGAGTCCCTTTGATCATCGAATAACTAACACCTAGTCGTCATCTAATCTAGCGGACTTTATCAGATATCCTACTTTAATTACCTTCTCTAACTCTTTTCATGCCTACCTACCCATTTCCTTGGCATAAATGTTAAAAAGCAACGGGCACTCTTGCCTTACCCCGCGACCTATAACTGTCTACTCTGATTCTCCGTAGGGGCCCCCCTCCTGTCATGTCAGCATCATGTACAGGTTTCGAGTCAGTCTCATATATATCCAATTTACTCCTATTTATATGAATATCTGCGTTAGTTTTTACGAATTAACTCTGTCAAACGCCTTTTCAAAATTAACGAAACAAGCATAAACGTCCTAATTATACTATGCTTCTTTCTATTAGCGTTTCCATCGCCTCAATCGTATCACAAGTTGCCTTCCCCTTCCTGGACCGGAACGAGTTATCACCTAAGTAGTCATATATTGTAGGCTCCAACCTTATATTCATTATTCTGGCAATGAGTTCAATATTTGCCGCGTGTGAGATGAAACTATTTGTTCTGTGGTCTTCGCATTTTTGTGGTATTTTCCTCTTTCGGGACAGGGATCAAAACTCCATTGGCCATGTTCTCTCCTTTTATACCCTGCGTATTAGTGCGCCAAATGTTCATCTCCCGTCATTTGCTGAATTTTTTAGTTGCTCCGAATGGCTATCTACGCCAACAGCTTTTCCTAGTTTCATACATCGCAGTGCCCTCTCTATCTTCTCCTCCCCCTCCTTTTCCTATCTACTCCCTATCCTTTCCCTATCTACTCCCTATCCACTCCCTATCCACTTCCCTATTCACACCATGGGGTGGTGTCCTAACTCCCCTTACCACATGCCTCTGCGGCGGCTCTCAGGGTAGTATGTAGATGCTTTTCTCTGTACCTATATCCGGTCGGAGGTTATCTTTCTCTACTGCTCTTTAATTCTCCAGACATAATTTCACTGCTCTATTACCTCGGTCATATAGCTCTTCTTCGTATTCTCTCCACCTATCCTAGATACCTTCCGTTCGAGAAATATCTTCCCTTTTTTGCCCTGAACTTTTGGTACCGTTTGCACTCTCTTTCTGCCCCATAACAATGTCACTTTAAAGTACAGTGCTCCCATTTTCACCTTTTTCTTTTGCTTTTCCGTTTCCTCGTATTATTCTTTCCATCAATTTTTCATAGCCCGATTGGTTACGTGCCGGGGTTTATTATTTAATTCCTTATACCCCCACTGCCTATTTCAGTGTTGACGTTTTTCCACTTCCTTTTCTCCCTTTATTTTCTAATAATTTATTCCGTGACTTATAGCTTCTTATTCCTCGTTTCCATTCATCGTATCATCTTTTCTGTCTCTCTTATTATTCCTGTATTTATTCTCCCATTTTTCTTTGATTGCATCCATTTCCTTCGAATCACCTTTGTTCCTGTCCATCAGCTCTAGTATTACCTCCTTTTTACCCCTTTTAAATCTCCTACCTATATCACCTCTTCATATTTTACTAAACCTTTTGAGACTAACGTCACATTTCATAAGCACTAAATTATTATACGAGTCCACATCTGTCCTCGAAAAAATGCACGAATTTTTGACACGATCTAAACCTCTGTATTACCATGATATAATCAATTAGATATGTCCCTTTGTCTCCCGGCATTATCCATGTGTAAGTACGACTGAGGTAATGTTTAAAGCAAGTTTATTACTAAATTATTTCTCCTGTAAAATTCAATACCTTCTCTCCGCGGTCATTCCTGGTATAACAACGATGTTAGGAGGGACATTAAGAGACAGAGAAAACTGTACAACTTGTTCAAAAAGTCCATTACGTTAGGTGACAAATCGAAGGAACTTGAAGCAAAAGAAAGTTACGCTACGCAACGCTCAAAAACTAAGAAATCAATGCGTACTGCATTGAGAAATTTCAAGAAAAAAGTACTCGGTGAATTACTCGAAGAAAATCCGAAATCTTTTTGGTCATATGCGAGAGAGCTTCAGGGAAAATCTTAAAACGTAGATTCGTTATTTGATAAAGATGGCAAACTAGTCACCGAAAATATTGACAAAGCTAACTCGTTAAATTCCCATTTCGAAAGTGTATATACTACAGACGATACTGCATGTAATTTTGACATTTCATTCACTGAGGAACCGATGAAAGAAATCACTATTCAACGCGATGGGATAACTAAACAGCTACAGTCGATAAAAAATAGTAAATCTCCGGGTCCAGAGGGAATACCCGCGCGTATCCTCAAGGAGTTAGCGCCACAGATCGCACCGTTCTTAGACATAATATTCAGGAAGTCATTGTCTGAAGGAAAGATACCAATAGACTGGAAAATTGTAAACGTTACACCGATATTCAAAAATGGAAACAGACATGACCCAGGGAACTATCGACCAATTTCATTAACGTCGATTATAGGCAAGATACTCGAACATATCGTCGTTAGCAATATCATGACGTTCCTGGACAGTGGTAACGTCCTCCATGGCTCTCAGCACGGCTTCAGGAAAGGTAGATCATGTGAAACACAGCTCGCGCTCTTTCTTCATGATGTTCTCAAATCTGGTGAATCGAAAAGACAAGTTGACGCATTATTTCTAGATTTTAAGAAAGCTTTCGACACGGTACCTCACAACAAACTTTTATACAAATTACAGTCATGCGGGATAAACGAAACAGCTCTGTTGTAGTTAAAGTGACATCAGGTGTCCCACAAGGAAGCGTAATCGGCCCCCTTTTGTTCATTATATACATAAATGACCTATGCTCTCGAATTAGCAGTGAAATACGTTTATTTACTGACGACGCTGTCATCTATCGCGGAATTAGTGATCACTCTGACTTTGAAATTTTTTCATCGGATTTAAACAACGTTCATGTGTGGAGCTAAGTGTGGGGACTCGAACTTGATCTGAGCAAATGCACGGCGGTACATTTCTTGCAGAGGTCGTCCAACTATCCCCATGTATATGCTGTGGATAGTGTTAACATAAAGGCGACAGATGAAGTGAAGTATCTAGGAGTTACGATAACTTCGGACCTATCGTGGGGAGCACATATAAGAAATATTTGTGGCAGAGCTCTGAAGAAGCTAGGATTCGTCAAGCGTATTGTGGGAAGATTTTCGGATGAAAAAGTAAAAGAGAGGCGCTATTTCGCACTCGTCCGGCCACACCTTGAATATGCAGCGAGCATATGGGATCCGGTGCAGAAAGACTTAATCCGGGAACTTAATAAAATACAAAGGAAAGCTGCGCGATTCGTCAAAAACTGCTACGGGCGTACATACAGCGTTACACAAATGTTAAACGAATTAGGCTGGGAGCCGCTAGAGACTCGGAGGCTGCGCGCTAGGCTTAGATTGCTTGAAAAATTGAGAATAGATATCTTTCAGAGCGACACGGAGAACATCATATTAGAACCCCACTATATTTCCAGGTCCGACAGAAACGATAAATTAAGAGAGATATTTTGCCGAACGGATAGGTATGGGAATACGTTTTTCCCCCGAACAATAAGGGACTTTAATAAATGCTAGGCGTAAGTTCATTAGAGCGTTTCCATTTTATATGTAAACGGCTGGTGTCCTAACACCCCCGCCACACGCCTATTGAGGCGGCTGGCGGGGTAGTATGTAGATGTAGATTCCATGTCCCCGGTCCATACTCTCCCACTTCATATCCGTTCCTCCTTTCCCCCACCATTGTATATCAAATCTCCATCACTTTTAAGTTTTTCTTAGCCGGTTTCTATACCTAATTATCTCTTTCACTTGTTCGTAACCTCCATCTACCTCTTCCTCGCTATGGTTCCTTGCAGGCATGTATTCTTCGACCGAAATGAAATATTCCGGGTATTCCCCGCAACACAAGTTCTCTATTACTTTAACTTCAATAGCCCCCACTGTCCTTCCATTTCAACTCGTACAACGCCAACATTTGAACGATAAATTTGGTTTTAAAGGCAAATCTAATTTTTTTTATCGATAATATACGCTAATGTGCTTCCTCATTAAAAACACGAATTATTTATCTCTAATGACGTCTTCCCTTTCAGGAATGTCATTAATTCTCTTTCAGAAATTAAAAATTCGTTTGAAATTACAAATTTGCATCAATAACTCCAGATACGAGATTTATTTGAATGAAAAAAAAAAGTTTTTTTAAACATGGGATGTATAGGTATTATTGCCAGCCTTGCCTTGTCTGACGTTACAAGCCTAGGGGTTGCTCTGGAGACAACTTTCCTCGCCCACAGCGAGCGTCTCTATTGTATCCATGCTCAAAGGTAGCACCCATTGATGTAGATGGAGAGGGCGCTTGCTATGGCTGCCAGTGCTTGAAGCTGTAACGTGGGCAATAGTGGGCATGGCCGGTCCGCCATCTTTGTTCCCCCCAATTCATCTTCGCGTTTACGGGCTGACGCACTAAATTTACAATTTTATGATGTTATCCATCGATAACTCTTTTGAAATCAGCTTTCATTTACTTTTTGAAAATGAATTATTCATTTTATATTTATTATTTATTTAAAATAGTTAAAATCCGCATTTAAAGCGAAAACCCATAGTAAAATTGAGTAGAATCCATAACTGCAAGTAACTATTAATGATTCAATAGTTACTTATCCTAAAAATTCAACAGAAGGTAGTTATTCTTGATTTATATCCACTAATGCGTCCACTCGTCGTGTTATCCAAAGGCAATCAAGGAAAGAACAGGGGGAAGCATTATGGTGGATATTTCAGTCGTCAGGTTACAGTTTGGTGACATCATGCCCACTCCATCTATCTCAATGGCGACAGCCTTCGGTCAAGGGACCGAGAAATGATGTGGGTAAATAGGCGGCCAATAATTAATCCTGAAGGAATCCAAACGAAATCGCGAAGACTTCCTAAATTCAGAGGTAGAATTAGGCTCCTAAACAGTGAATTTGGACAGTCGATTAAATGGCGGTAGTTGAAATTTGGCGAGCAATAATGAACGAGAAATCTAGAGTTGTGTGACTATCTTAGCTTTCATGCTTAAAACTCCAAGGAATTATTTTTTTGGAAAATATCGGCATATCCGATTTAATATTCCTACTGGAGGTGAAAAATTAATTACTGTATGGAAATTAGGGATATGTATTATGATCGATAAATTAATCAGTTAAATTTATTTGCACATATACATTCACAGAAAAATACAATGTCGAGCGTATTTGTAGGTCAATTGGTGCATCGTAACAGTTGAAAAAATTATATTAGAGTTGTACAAAAATAAAAACATAGTGAATACATGAATATTTATAACATGATTAAAAAATTATTTTACTGAAAATATTTCAATACAAGGTCTTTGTCCATAATGCTACCTTCAAAAAATTAATTCCTATGTTAATTACATTCTTTAATCAGAAAGGATTTTATTTTAACAGATATTTACAACAAATGAGTAATCTTAACTAAACTTATGCAGCAACTTATTAAAAACCTTCATAGCCATATCGATGGACCTTTTTCTAACTTTTAAGAGTGACAACTAGGGTTATCTTGATAAATGGTGTTGTGGCTATGGATGTTGCTATATATTTCTAATGCTGTATCATTTAAGACGGATCGGATGACTTAAAAAAGATACAGAAAGCTGATTACTAGAAAATCATACCTATTAAATGTTGTTTTACAAGACCATATCCTTTTTCTATTTTACAAATTTTCTTTTCTCGGAACTACTCACAACGTTTCTGTTCTCGTATCTATAAACTTAAGTTAAAGACCATTCTCCCTAAAAGTGATTTCTGTTAAATTGGACATTGTTTTCTGACAGTGCCGAGGGAAAGTGCTAAAGTACACAAATTTTTTTATGAAATTTAAAAAATTGAGATTTAGAGCTGAAAAAGGGAGACTTAATGTATGACCCTGTACCGCTCTGTATGGCAGTAATTTTTCTTCCTCGTAAAGAGTGAAAAAAGGGCAGTTTATTCGCAGTCCTCTAAAACACTTGTCGGTCGTTTTTCGAAAAAAAAACAGATACCCGCGTTCTTTCGTTTATCCTCGACCACCTTTCTCCTCGTTTCAGCTGTTGAAAAAGTATCGCGTAGCTGTTGTTCAGAACATATTGTGAGGACAATGGCAGTTTAAACGTTCCTCGTTTACCGCCTCTCCTGCATTCCTTTATTCCCAAATACCCTACCTTGTCCCCCCACCCTCCCCAACCCATTCCTTTCCTCTCTCTACAGAACTCCCTCGCTCGTTCCTTTCTGCCCCGTTCTCCAGGTTATCTTTATCGCTTTGTCGTTGGGAGCTTTGTATTTCCTGCAAACTACTATCCGTTTTTCGCGGTGTTCTTGGGAAGTGAAATAAAAAAGTGAAATTTTTTTTTACCTACTTTTCCCTTTTTTCCTCTTTTTTTACGAAAGAAGAGAGCCTGACGCAACGGAATGGTTGGGAGTCGAACCTTTGGGCAGCGGACATAGCGGTGGAAAGTGGAGATAAGGCCTTCAGATGGGACGAGTACAGAGTCGTTCGAAGCAGGAGCGCGCCTTATATTTTATCGCAGGGGTTTGCTAAATCGGCAGAGAGGACGGCGATAAAAAGTTGCGCGTGAATACGCGGCGATAAGGTAGGGGATCGCGCGCGTATGTTTTTTCGACTGATGTGCCGATACGTGTCTTCCGGAAAACTTTATCGACAAGGGATACCTGCTGGAATGTTTTGTTTAAAAGCATTATAGACGAGTTAGAGAAAGTGCGCCCGCTTATTTTCGGGACGGGATTGGGGTGCGATTTTTATCTGTGGTGGTAACTGGTCACCTTATTGAGGACATTAGCTTACGCAGCGGGAGCAGTATAGTTACTTGGGCAGAATTTTGAACAAAAATGAGCGCAGTATTAAGGCCATAGGGAAGAGAATTTCGTAAGCGTAAAAGGCTTAGTGAAGAATTTAAGAGCCTGGTCACAGGAGGGAGTTGGTGATATGAACCCTTGGAAAAGATGTTAGGAAGATGTTAGTCAGGAGTTTTGCAGTGAATAGAGAAGCGAAACGAGGACATACGAGATACCATACGATAATGGAAAGGAACTGATGCAGATGGGGGAGTAGAGAAGAACGGAGGAAGTTTGATGAATAGAAAGAAAGATAAAAAATGAAAAAAAAAAACCGCCAGGTTTTGCATGAAATCGTAGGGGTCTGCTGGTGGATAATATGAAGAGGCATGGGTGTAACTAGCCATTGGATTCAAGTCAAGTCACGAATTCTGGCTACTTTTACTGAAGGTATAACGATTGGAAAGCTTGGAAGAGGACGTCGAAGGATAGCTGAGAAGAAAAGCTGAAAAGAATGAAGGAAAACAGAAAATCTGACGAACTGAAGAGAGAATTAATGGTAGTTTTTGGTGTTTTGAAATGAAAATCTGACTGGAAGAGGTTCATCAAAAGCTACTCTAATCGGTAGTTTTAAGATATTAATAATGTAAGGTGGTAATGGATCGTGTCGCTCTCCCTTGCCGGGAACTCCCCTAGATAGGCCCCGCCATTTCGGATGAACTACCTTCGGGCTCGACGGAAGAAACCCTTGTTCGTCACGGAGTTCCGGGCGTATATTACGATACATTCTCGGTTAGATGCAATTATGGGCTTTGTGTGCTCCACCAGCATCCATGGAAGTCTCCTCCGCTAGCCTCCCCACCTGTCGCACGCTAAATCAATCTAACGAAGAGGATTAGGGAGCATCAGCCATCGGAGCAAAGATCTGATGCAACTGCATCTATGCTGCGATTCGCAGACTTCATTATCCAGCTCTGCATGGTAGATTGCGTATTCTCGACGGATTTTGCCGCGAATTACGTTTAACCAGGAAGCAGACAAGGCACCATCACACTTCAACCAATATTGGATATCACGTTTCGTTCACCTATATTCTAGTTTCTGTAGCAAGTGACGGCATAAAATCACATAAAATTTCAGAATTAGTGCGAAAATGTATTGAATTACCCCACGACTCAGCGTTACTAAAATGAGATTGCGCTTTTCCACGAAAAAACTTTGTCATTACGCAATTCAACTTACTTAGGCATCATCAGGTGACAGCTGCCTGCTGGGTGATGACTAAGTAAGCCTAAACGCGTCGTAGCAATAAAGTTTTTTCGTGGATAAGTGCAATTTTATGTTAATGCTATGGAAACCTGCCGCTACAACTCGCCGAAGACTGTCGATTTTATCAAAGACTACGACTGGAAATAAATATGATTATCATCTTTAATTTGAAGTTAAACATAACTTTTATCTGATGTAGGATTTAAGTTGAAGAAGAAGAGTCATTAACCCTGAAGACGATGGCAGACTACGCCATTGAAACGTCGCGACGCGTCGGTGCAGTTTAACACCATTACCCGGCTGGAAACCCGAGAACTATTCATCCATAACTTTTATCTGCCAAACATGTAGGTAGTGTATGGTTTCGAATCAGCAAAGTTTAGCGTTTCATTTTGGATAGTTCAATTTTTTTATGTGCTGGCGTTAGTGTGTCGATCTTTTGTATTTTTCAAAAACGAATCACATGTATTCGATTTCATGTTCTTGACAGCAATAATGCCGTTTTGTCAACATTCTGTATTTCTTGTTTTTGTTAATAAAAAAGATCAGGGGAATACCAAGGACCGGAACCCATCACATCTGTAAGTGGTCGATCACAACTTCACTGCTTTACACCTACGTACCCTAAAAACATTTTTATGAAGCAGAAACTTCATTTGTACCAATTAGAAGAGGTGAGAGAGAAAAAAATTACGGAGTATGAGCAACCCGGGCTAAGCATGAAAATGTTTTTTTCATTTTTCATGGCGCTTGTATGTAGTATGGAGCTTGTTTTGAGTGTATTTGTAAACAATATAGTGCATATGTCAAAACAAATTGGTGCATTTTATTTAGGTTTCGAAGTTTAGAAAATGTCTGGCAATGAAATTGGCATCGTGTAAATACAAGCTCTGGGGAACTGAATTCGATATAATAAGTTCCGAATTTGGTTCCGAGATTTCCTTTAGCGAGGTTCCTGATTTCAGCTTTTTTAAATTGCTGATCTAAATGTCGTGTAAACAGCCTTTAAGGATTATTTGCTTCCAGCTAATTCCACATTTTACCTATTTACCTCTGCTACCGCGCTAGGTATAAAGGATTTTAATTAGACTTCCTGGACCATTCTTTTTAAGACCACGTACCTGTGCTGGAATCCTAACCGGATCGATGACTCGAAACCCTCTTCCTTTGAAGCCTCAATGAAACTTTAAAAAATATTAGGACGAAATTACTCTTTCAATCCAAAGAACAACCCGAGGGTCACCATATCAACGCTAGAATGAATAAAACGTCACATTCCACTCTCTCTCTCAGTTTGTTATAATCACCCCGATCAGACCGACAGTCAAATTATTATAACTATAGCTTTCCATCGATTTAACAAAAAATAGATTTGGTAAAGTTCACAAGAGCAAACTTTAATTTAATAAACTTCCTAAGGGTGAAATATGCAATGAAAAAATCATTTGACTAGACAAGACATTTCACCCTTTTCGGTGTACATCTTTGCAACCGCGCGCGTGACTGTGACGTCATTTGTGCATCGCATTGATTGGAACAATTGTAGTCAACTTCTTGTTAAAAAAATGTTAATGACCCCTAGAGACAGTAAAACTCACGGTAATCATGCTAGGCCCGCCTCAAATAATTTTAAATATCCAGTCAGATAGCATATCGTCTTGGAGATGAAGGCTTCCAGTGAAAAAAAATCGCTAACTATGCAGCTAATCCGCTTCAAAGGCTATCTTACGTTTTTTACATAGATGGTGAATTTTCAAAATCATGCCGTTGTCTTTATGTATTTCCTCAGACATGAATTAGTACCACTGAATCATAATGAAGGAGATATAAATAAATTATAAATCCATTAGGTTAAATTTTTGTTTCCTCCTGTATACTTTCTTTACTGAGTGACAGTGACATACCTTGGATTGTCCTGTCTAACCTTGCCTTTATAGAATGCCTCCATCATTCGAAAAAAACAGTATCTCCTCTTATCCAAAAACCCCAGGAGTCCACCCATTGATGCCTTTGGGGAGGGGGGCCTCACAATGACAGTGTCTCCGATATCGAGTATCCACTTGGTATCCCCAACTCCTGGCCCCCCTCATCTTTTTCTCCGAATTGAAGAATTTCCTTGCTCCCATGTCCTAAAAAAACCTGAAATCTAACCTTGGAGATGTTAGTGATTAAAGATATTCATTTATTTATACTCTTTTCGTAGGTAGTATTTGGAACGTATCTAGGAATGAGTGTTTGTCTCGGGAAGCGAAAATTACAGTGTACGAAAGTGTTCTCCTCACTCTCAAAGTTATTAAATGGCAGCGGAACCTGGGAATGTCACGATATTAATAGGAGCAGGCTATATACTGTGGGTTTGGGGTATATCAAGAAGGGTGAGTTGTATCAAGGCGCATATTAAGTTGTAGATTTGGATAATTTTAGTTAGGTTCTTGCTGAATCTCCGCCATTTTTTTAGAATCCTGAATATTGAGGAATAGACTCTCGAGATAAGGAATATTAGGAGTTTTATGAATATGAGAGCGTGTATGAAGAATTGCATGAATGAATAGAAGCGAAAGAGGTATACGAGGTTAGGGTATTATGGAAGACATTATTAAAAGTTATTTGAATATGCCCACTCTGAAAGGAAATGGCGTGATGGGTATATATGTATGTATGGTATGTATTTACTTATGTTTCAACCATCTATGGACTGCGCTTACACAACCACCTTCCCTTTATCACGGTATTTCCTCTTTCGCCATTATTTATTCATTCTCTGACAGTCTTGATCGTTCTTCTTCTGAGAACACCCTTTTTATTGTTGGTTTTTCTTCGGCCAAACCTTTCACCTCCGGAATATTCGTTCTGGAAACATTTCTGTTTCCTATATCCTCTTCCCTTATCCCAAATGTTTTTTTAGATCCTGATGTACTTGTTTCAGCCTTGAGAGATATGTTTTTCTATTCTCCTGGAAGGTAAGGCTCTTGTTTGCTATCATTACTGGGTCCATTCTTCTGATGAAATGTGATGAAAGATAGTTAATTATTTTTTCAATTATAAAACACAAATTCTCGGGTACTTTTTAGCTAATTGTAAGTTTTTATTTAGACACCACGCCTTGTATTTAAAAAATCCAGATATGAACTATCGTCAAATTATTAAAACTTTCGGTCATCATGTTCGGAAAGAACCGTTATTTGGAGATTACCCGCGTAAGGATTAACAAAAAAAAAGTTTCTTCTCCTTTCCCGGAGGCCTCCTCAGGTCTAACGGATTAATGAATTCATTATCCCCGAGGTGGTTTCCGGAAAAGGAGAAGAGACGTTGGTTTTATAAAGTACTGACGCGGTTAATCCCAAAAGTACAGAAATGAAATAATTATAGAAGACCGTTCTACTACGAGAAGGTGCCTTTTGCATTTTCATCATTTTCTTTGCTTGGGCTTTCCTGTAGTTTGGAATTGGTTTTAGCCCGTTTTTACAGAGACCATTATTCAAAAATTAGTAGCAACTTCCAAAATACTCGCTCTTATTAGATCTATTCCTCTTTTGTACATCTTTATACCCTGCCTCTTTTCAACAGCCTATTACACCTAGAAACCACATTGTCTATATGGGTCATTCCATGTCAACTCGACCAGGTGATTGCCCTTAGGGTGACCGATTTTGACCAAATTTGGCATGTCGTCCTCATTTGGTAGCATATTAAAAACCCCGAAGCCGTTTTGTAATACATGCAACCGTTTACGAGCTATTTAAACGTCGCTAAAATTGAATTTTACAAATTTGTCTACACATTTCACGGCATATCTCCGAGAATATTGAAGCTACAAACGTACAAAAGAGCGTATTTTAAGGGTCATGAAATAGGAAAGTATAATAACTGGACCATTACTTCAGTCTTCTTTTTTGACTCGGTGAATTTTCTCTCACCCACTTTGCATTATACACCGAGTTTCCTTCCCTCTATGACTCCAGACACTGTGTCATGAAAGGCATAGTGAAACTCGCTAGAGTGTCCACAAATTAATCCGGCGAACGTTTCCATGCAAATTCAAGGGATTGCAGCAATGCCTTTAACGCAACTCGTAGTAAAATAAATGATCTTTATCATGACGGCTGCACACTGTGATTAAAGCACCCACACCACTCCTCAACCTGATCAATTTTATTTCACGAGTAGAGTAACTGCGAAAAATCCTGAACACAAGTCTCTTTGGAACATTTATTTCTTTAAAGCGTTACAGTAGGAGCACTTTATATTTAACGGCTTCAACCCCAAAACGAAAAATTTCCCTAAAACTGACGGAGGATTAAATAAATGTCTACGTATAATTCTGTATCCTTACTGACAGAGGCCACACGGCATCTGACTGATTGCTTGCCGATCCGATCGTTTGCAAAATTTCCGTTGAGTTGTAATGGGGGGCGCTCTGCATTTCCCGTTGTTTTCCCAAAGAAGATGTGAATGGGTGAGGGTGGGAGACGACTGTACGGCACGATTGGTTTGAAATGAGAATATAGAAGAGGTTTCGGAGAACATGCTAAAAAGGTATGCGAGTAAAATAGTTCAGGGGCTAGGAGGAAAGTAGCATTGGAAGCCCAAGACGGGACGAGGTTTATCTATTTTTCTCCGAGGCCGACCGCTGTAAGGTCTGGTGCCGCTCCTCGTGGGAGGCGGCGGTCACATCTGCGAGAAGCAAATAGCGATTGGCACGATCAAAGGGGATATAAGGGTTGGTATACACTTAAAACAGGCGAGAAGAAGATGAAAGAGAAAGTGTACTGAGATATGGAGAATCTGTGTAGGTACCGTATGGTCAGCGCGCGAGCCGGACCCGGCGGCGAGCGGCCAGCGCAACGAAACGCCTACACTAAAATTTCTTTTCTTTCTTAAATGAAATATTACCCCTACAAAAGTTTTTAAATTTTTAAATGAGGGTTGTATCTACAACATATAAAAAAATGAGCAAAATCGAGGGCACAGATACATCGTCAAAAATCGATTTGAAAAGTTGACATTGTAATAAACTTAATGAAATTGTTTAAATTTTGAAAAAAATCCATTTTTATACTTTAATATTTCATGAAATTTAAAATAAACTCTTTTGTACGTTTGTAGCTTCAATATTCTCGGAAATATGCCGTGAAATGTGTAGACAAATTTGTAAAATTCAAATTTTGCGACGTTGCAATATCTCGTAAACGGTTGTATGTATTACAAAACGGCTTCACTTTTTTCAATATACTATCAAATGAGGACGATATGCCAAATTTGGTTAAAATCGGTTACCCTAAGAGTCATTTTTGCCGATTTTCTGGTCGAATTGACGTGGAATGACCCATATGCATGTTAAAAATCCATGGAAATGTGTCTAAAAATCACCAATTACAATCATAATGCTGAAAGTTAAACGGCCAATTGGTACCAACTGTCCACTAGCAGATGTAACCAGGATGTCATGGATTTTACATGAAATAGTATGAAAATTAATGATAGTGCCGGAACGCTTTTAAATTAGTTGGACCAAAGGTTTTTAAAGGTCTGGAAAGTGAGAAGGGTTATTATGCTCTGATATAGGGAATGCATAATATGTTGAGGATAGTCAAGGTACATGAATATGTAATAGTCCCAAAAATACAATGGAAAACGAAGTTGATTAAGATGGTGGAAATATATAATCCTTGTTATAAGATAAGATGATGTTATTGAAGATAGAACTTGGTAAAATTCCAATTGATCCTTATTATAGATAGAACAGATCCTTATTATATTCCCAATAAAAATTGGGAATATAATAAGAATCTGTTCCTTATGTTTATAGAATTCAGCAAAGCCTATGACTCGATAAATAGAGAAAAACTTTGGACAATATGAAGAAATGTGGATTTCCTGAAAAAGTTATTGGATTGACAAAAATGTGTATGAGTGAGTCTAAAGGAAAAGTCAAGGTTGGAAAAGAGTACACTGATACATTTAAAATAAGCCCAGGAGTGAGACAGGGCGATGACTTGTCACCCCTCCTATTTAACATTGCATTGGAAGAGGTACTAAAGAGGACCAGAAATGGTCCAGGAGGAGCCAGGATTCCAGAAAAAAATAATCTGTTGGCTTTTGCAGACGATGTAGTGATTATGGCCTATAATAAAGAAGAGCTTAAAGAACTAACTACAATACTTTTAATGGAAGCCAAGAAAGTGGGCCTACAAGTAAATGAAGGCAAAACCAACTACATGAAAATAAGCAGATATGAAGAGGAAGGGGAATATTTATAAATACTCAATTATAAGTTCAAAAAAACAAATCAGTTCAAGTACTTAGGGGTAACAATAACAAGTAACAACAAAGAGGAGACCGAAATTCTCACCCGACTTGCAGCAGCTGAGAGAACCTACTGGAGCCTAGTAAAACCTTTGAAGAGCAAACTCCTATCACGAAACACAAAAATTCGTATCTATAAAACAATTGTCCAACCAGTACTAATGTATGGTTCCGAAATATGGTCGCTTATAAAAAGATCACAAAAAAAACTGATAACGTTTGAAAATAAAGTGATGAGACGAATATTCGGCCCCATTAAAGAGGGAGATACATGGAGAATAAAGAAAAATAAAGAGTTGAGGGAACTATAAATAGCACCAGATGTTGTGGGTATAGGCAGAAGCAGACGACTTAGATGGCTAGGCCATGTCCACAGAATAAGTGACTACACACTGGTAAAAATGATATGGAAAGGAAAACCGGAAGGCACCAGACCACCAGGGAGACCAAGAATGCACTGGAGCGACGAAGTGAAGAAGGACCTGGAAAAAATGGGAGCTCAACTCGACACAGCAGAAGACAGAAGGGCATGGAGGCGAGTGGTTGGCGAGGCCAAGGACCATTTAGGTTTTCAATGGACACAGGAGTAAGTAAGTAAGTAAAATTCCAAGTATATCTAAACAATTCTACCCATCCACCAAAGGGGATTCGCCATGAAAAAATCGCTCAATTTGCGCGGGATTCGAACTTTGACCTCCCAGTTGCCTGCCGAGAGTAACTCTCACCCAATTACCTACACCACCGAGCCACCTTGATTCAAGACGAAATTCAGCGGGGGGTTAATGCCATAGAGTTGCTAAGTATGGTTATTACGAACTAGATGTTGCCATCTCCAGTCCTCGTTGTAGCGCAGGAGACGTGGTCGTGCTCAATAAACCAGTCACGGGGATAAACTCAACATTGTCGCTTTAGAACGGCTAACTTCTGATAATATCGAAATCACTGCGGATGCAAAATTTTTATGGTAGGTACGCAGTCACGCGCACGGGTGCAAACAGTGCAGCAGTTGACTTATAACTGTTTCGGATATTCAGAAATGAATTAATACGCTTACAAAATCTCCCCGCACACGGGGAAGAATTTTTCAGGATAATATGCGTCAGGACGCCTTTCACTCCTTTTGAGCAAATTTGAAAGTGAAGAAATTTGTACATTTTGATAGTTCTTTTTTCAGTTGACATTGAACACAGGCACCTCGGCTTGCTGTTAATTAACTCTAAGCGCAGTGCTTCGCTGCTCGCTTTCATCTGCTTGAGACTTCTGGCTTTATGTCCTCCATACATACCCCTATTAAACTTACGCACAGCACATTTTCAAATGACGTGTCCCACGAGATGAGTTGTTAAAAGACTTTCAAGTGGTTAAGGTCTCACATGGTGTAACAGAGACCGTTTGGGAAGTCTGTTTCATGAGCATACAATGCACACGCTGTACGTACTCTGTGTTTTACGTTCCTCTTAATTAAAATCATTCCTTGCCAAAGTTAACTGATACTTTCGTTTATATGGCTACTCACGAAAATTGAAGGGCGTCCAAACTATTGGTGCCTGTCTTGCGGCGGGCCATGTACCTATGCCTCGTTCATTAGCTTGACGGACTTAATCGTGAAAGTTGAGTGAGGGAATGTTCCTTCTGAAGTACCTACTGAATGTGGGGCAAACCCATCATTTCACGCTTGTTGGAGGAGAAGCTCGTTCTTGGCCATATTCTTGAAAGTTGGTGTATATCAGCGTCAAGCATTAATATCGATTAATGGGTAAATTTTCAAGAGCCATCTTCCCCTCGGAAGTATAAATCCAAGATTCTCATGCTAGCGATATGCGATATATTGTAATCGTTACTAGAAAATTATATAAAGCGATCTGCTAAAACCTCCTGCCACACGCCTTTACGGTAGCTCGCAAGGTATTACGTGTGCGTAGATAACATAATTATTTATTAAGGTAATCTACTGCTTAGGTAGCGTTCAAACGTAAGAGCGCAAAAATCCTCTAGATTGTTATAGGCGCAAACCTCTACTATATACCTACTCAAGTTCTCTCTTAAGCTCAGCTTACGTCCTACCTCTCTTCATCCCGTCCATAAAACGTATTATATTCATTCCCCTTCCCCGCTTACCTCATCCATCTATCCTATCCTCTAAACCAGAGATAACAAAACGATGGGTCCTGACCCACTTGTGGGTTGCGGGCGATGCTTTGGTCGTGGAACGACTGCAAACCATAGTTCGCTTTTTTCGATAGGATATATATTCAAAAGGATATATCCATATTAGGTGTGCCGCTAAAAATTTCCGAACTTTAAGGTGGGTCCCATAACAAAAGTACTTGGGAACCGCTGCTCTAAAACCTATCCTCCCCTCAATCACGGCCTTAAGCAACCTTGGTCCCTCATCACCTCTTCCAGCCACCTACTCTGTCTCATCTTAATCTCCTCTACAACCCACCCCACCCACCCACCATACCAGGCACTTCAATATTTGTCTTCCTTTCCATCCACCGCACCTTATACATTCTCTTTCTCACTCATATCTCAAACGCCTGCAGACAGTTCTCATTTCAGAAAATACTAAAGCAAGAATTAAGAGAGATACAGGAATAATATTAATGGTTGAAGGCGTAACTTGTGGAACATAGTCACAGACATGACGGAAAAATATATCTTAGTATATTCCACACTAAGAAAGGTTTATTACCGACTCAGGTTTCGACTTCACCGAAATAATTATCAAGGTCTAACTATGATAATGATTGCTGTGCAGTCGAAACCTCGGTCGGAAATAAACCTTTTTTAGTGTGAAATTTACTAAGATATATATTTTTTCGTCATGTGTGAGGTACAGGAACTGTTCTCGGGTTTCCCACCGGGTTAAAAGATCCATGCCGGCCAACGTTTCGACGTCCGACTCGGACTTGTCCGAGAAACGTCGAAATGGACAGGAGTGGAGGAATGAAAGGAGTGTGTTTAGTTGGTTCTAACATGTTGAGAAAATGGATGATAATCAGATAGCGAAACAGATAGTGGATAGTGGAATGAATGGTGTAAGACGAAGGGGTCAACCGAGAAAGTTTTGGGTGAATGTGGCGGAAGGGACTCTGAAGAGGATGAATACTAGTCGTCTTAACAGAAAGGGAGCGTGTATGAAGCAATGCATGAATAATGCAGAAGCAAACGAGGTTTGCAAGTATAGGGCAGAATGGAGGAAATTATTAAAATCGAAGCCAGGGTCCTTCGAAGGAATCGAAGACCTTGGTCTAACGACTAGAATTAAGCTCTATTGACTAAGCACATCCTGAAAGGAAGCGTCGTGATGGGTATGTATAATTTTAAGTACCAGATCCTGCTTCAATAGGAGAGATACTTTCAATCGTAGCCTCCGAGATCTACAGGCCCGAGAACCCTAATTTCGATGAGTGTATCGTTACACTCTTCTCCCATATAACACCATTTGATTTCAAGGTCAATTTTTTAAATCAAATGTCGTGGTAAGATAAGGTTTTCTCGTTCTTATCAATCAAAGGACACGTTTATAGCTGCCTAAGTATTTGAATCAAATGACATTTAAGTCATTTTATGATTCATTGCTGCCGTCTGTATGACAATTACATAGATTAGTTCTCTAAATATTGCATTTTTCACCATCACTCCCTCCAAAAGTACGTTGGACATTATTGCGTGCAGATTACATCTGTGCCTCTTGGAGCCTACTATGCTCTCGCCAAAAGACGGCAAAGAATGGCCACGGCCGGGCTAACGGACCATGCGGCCGCTCCCACATCGATTCGACTTTTTATCTGTGAACGACTTAGAGATTGAGAAGGAGACAATATCCTTCTCTCTCGGTCTCCAGGCTCGGACGGTCTCGGGAAGCGTGATATTTCCTATCCTCTTCACCCCCTGGGGCTTCGCATGAGTGGGGGGGGAGCTGAAAAGGGGACGCGAAGGGTCCTTCGGATTTGGGATCCTCGGGGGCGATAGCGAAGAAGAGGATTCGACTGCCTCCCTCTATATCCTTTCCAGGAAAAAAACACAACCAGACGGAGACGAGAAAGACTTCCAAATCCATCCTGTTTCCAAGGATCGAGTGCTTTACGAGCAACCGTGCTTTTCTATATATATGTGTAGAAGGGGTGGCGTGGTCAGGGCGGGAAGGCGGGGATTCCCGCCCGGGCCCCGATTTAACGTAAATAAAATAACACGTTTATCGCATCCAAAGTTTTTATGGCGTTTATATATTATTTGCAAACCTTTTGCCCTTAACGACCTGAAACGCGTTTTTAACGCATACATTTTTTCAGAAGGGGGGGTCACAAAAACCGGGACCCTCTGGGCGTGCAGCGGCCCGGGACACTGAGCACCCCCCTGATGTGTAGTATATCAGGAGTGTGGGCGTGGTAGAGGATGGAAGAAAGGGTGTGCTGGTTTGAGAGGAAAACGAATAAGTTGCCATTCAAGTATTACGTAAGACAATTTAAGGGGGGCGGGGGGATTGGGATCTTCTTATATTGTCTTACGTGGGAGCGTGAGGGGGTCCGTGGCCATCTTACGTAAGATTTTAGTTTCGCACGAGAGATCGTATTTGAATCACTTTTTCTGCTCGTAGTTTCCCTCATGGAAAGGTTTGTGAAAAAGAATGGATATTATCAGTTAAAGTTTTGCAAAGTAAAACGAACGCTGATTTTCCTGGGTTAGGGGTCAACTTTAGCATAAAAAACTGGCTTGTTGACGAAGGATTTGTGTGCTTACTCTTTTCTACTTACAATTAAAGCCAAAAAATTGAATCATAATTTACGCGATGAGCATTGTAGTTCATTAAAAAGTTTATATAGTATGCGCATGGCTCCAAAAAATATGATAACTTACGAAAAATTTCAATGGGAGAGGAGGAGAGTTCATGAAATATTTCTTTGTCTTACATTGGGGAAACGGGGGGTTAAAAAGTGTCTAAAATCGAATTACGTAATAATTGAATAAGACCCCTAAGGTACCTAGTGAAAGAAGAGGAAAGGATGATGACCCACATGAGTAAAACTAATGGCACGCCGAAAGGCTAATAACGATATAATTTCAGAGTTGACAGAAATGGCAAATTACTTGCTCAGCAACCCGGCGATATCGAACCCCGAAAAAATAATTGAGCTCTCCGAGAGCAAGCATCCCCTATGATTTAATGACGATCATACAGGACGCTTGTTTTACTTCAACTCGTGACCGGAAGCAATTCGCCTTGAAAATAAATCAGCTCTTTAATAGTTCCCAAGCCTTAAAACAATATTTTAAACACTGATTTTTTAAAATAAATTTTCAGTAACGCTTTTGGATTTTTAAACGAATAATATCGTATAAATATACGTAGCCCATCACACCGTTCCTTTTTAGAGTAGGCATAGTCAAAATACTTATAATTCTCGGCGTTAGACATAGAAAACTGGCTTCGATTTTAATATTTCCTTCATACTCCTCTATCCTTGCAAACCTCCTTTGATTCTGCCACATTCATGCATTGCTTCATACACGCTCTCTTTTACTTAAATGCTTCTTATATTCCTCCTCTTCAAGAGCCTCTTCCACCACATTCACAAATGAATTTCTCGGTCTACCCCTTCTTCTTACTCCATTCACTCCTCTATAATAAATCTGCTTCGTTATACGATCCACATCCATTCTCTCCTCTCGGTCAAACCAACGAAGAGCGCTCCTTTTAAGTATTTCCATTACCGGAGCATCCATTCCACATTGTTCATCACTCAAACATTCCAAACCCTCTCTCTCCTACTTTTACCGCCAACATTTCTCAGTTAAATCATACCCACACCTACCGATAAGCCATAGCCTACCCTTATGTTTATTCTGGTATATCCAATTTTTACTGCCATAAAATAGAATGGGGTTAACTTTTGTTCATTGCTATTTCCCTTGACAAAATCTCATTCCTTTATAAGCTCCACATGCTACCTACGACTTTCTTTCAAGCATTCTTACGCCTCCTTTTCTTCTCATCTATCCTTCCATCTTTCGGCCTAAGTTGTACACAAAATCATCCTCTGGTTCCATTACTTCATCATTCACCCTCATTATAAAATTGTTCTCCCTGTTCTCTTTGTCAGACTCAACTAAGGTCTTGCTCTTGTATTCACTCTCAATTCCATTCTCTATCACTGATGCTCCACAAATTTTATTCAGGAGTTATTGTAATCCCTGTGGGCTCTATGACGGCAATACAGCCTCATCGACGCAGTAGGTGAACCCAGGATCTGAACTAGGTAGGGGCATCACATGTTAGATCAGGAGGGGGGAATGTAGTGGCAGTGGCAAGGTGATTTTTTTGTTGTTTATTGCAAGTACTCAAAGCTAGGTTACCATTTTGTCTTCTGCTGAGTAGATAGCCATGCCAGCACCAACACGAAACACGATTTTACACAATCATTTAAATATAATTTTATTCACTTACGAGTGCGAGGGAAGGCGGGCGAAAGGTTTGGCGGGGAGCGGAGGCCGGGATAGAGGGGGCGGGCTTGCTCGGCGGGGGCGCGCCAGTGAAACCGAAACACCTCGCTCCCACCTTGGCGGGCGAGGAACGCGGGGTCGCCCGGCAATCCCGGTCAAACTCCCCGCCCTATGAAGTGAGTCCCATTTCAACAATCCCCGTCAACCTACCGGGTTGATGCAAATGCTTGCAGCGATTTTTGACTTTACAAACTCGGCTTGACGACTCCTTCAACTCCAGTAGATTTCTTCAGACATGATATCGAGAAACTACCCCACACTTGGAAGAATAGAGCAGTGGAGGAGAATACAATACTACCCCTCTTTGTCCGTCGACGGTATCCCCATTATCGGCGTAGTAGTACTCGCACATTCGCTTCTTAAATCATTACGCCGACGTTGTTACTGCAAGCATATCTCACACATTTATCCATTAAAACATTGAACAGTCATATAGAAATTACATATATTTGTTCAAAGCCGTTTTATTTCAAAAATGTATATGTTCATGCCTATATTATATTTATTTAAGTTTCGATGTCGTTGCATTGCTTTGGGAGTCGTACGGCTCTGTCCCCCAATACAGGTGGGTAGGTAATCAAATACCTTGAGTGTTCTTGGTGTAATGTAATTCCAGTGAAAGAAGAAACCTTGCGTTGCGCAAGGTTTCTTGGGTGGGCCGCTACGCTGGTTTTATATTTCGCTCCCCCTCCCATAGCGAGGAGCTTCACTTGGACTGCGTGTGGCAATAGGATGAGGTATGGTTGGAAGGGAGGTGCGAGTGTCGGTTGCCTCTGTTTTTTTATAATGCCAGTAGATTATTCAAGTTTAATTTCTATTGGCTTAACTTCTGAGCGTCTTTTTTCAAGGTTCGCCTATTGGCCGCGGAGGGTTCGCGGCCATTGCAATCCCATAAGCCTTCGCGGTCGAGCCAGTTCAAAAGCTGTTCCTTTGTCGTGTTCGCGGTTGTGCTTCTGTCGGTCGCGCTTTCATTATATCACATTCACGGTAAGATTTAGGCGATACATAGTGCCATCTTCATAAAATAACAGGTCCAGTTAAACAAATTTTTAAGTGTGCCATCAGCATTTACAAGGAGAGTAGTGTGAGTGGTAACATTAGTTAAATGATGTGCTCCGGCGTTGTTCGTCAAGTAGGGATTGTTCACACTTTTCTTCCAACGGTGATGGCGATGTCCTTTTGCAAAGGGGATTGGAAGGAAGAAAGCCGTTGAACCACCCACGTCTTGGAGACCGAAATATTCGTACCATGGCTCTCAGGGGTTTCAGGTGAGTTAAGTTATTTTATTTCATATTTCTGAATCGTAAGTTGTGCTGGGCGAGTGCTCCGTGATTGCCCGTGATAATCCAGTGGGCGTAGTCGGGCAACATATTTACCTCATGTGAGATTTTGTTTCTAAATGTTAAGCGAGTTAGGAGAAAGCGATTAGTTATTATTTGTCTTGTCTTTCGCACGCGACGGAAATGTTGCAGATGAATAATATTTAATTAATTTTACTAGGGTGTGGATTGTGTCACCATGGCAACATTTTTCGCGTCAACAATTGTCATTAGCTGACGCCATCTTGATTTTAATAAATATTCATTAACCCAGTTACTCAAGAGTTATATTGTTCGCGACTGAATTTCAGGCAGAAAATGCCTTCGTAGTTTAAAAAGAAGGAATAACAAGAGAAACAAAATAGGCATATCCGGTACGAATTCGTTTTTAATTTTAGAGCTTGCTGTTTTTGCTGAACTCACGAACGAAAGCGATAATAGGCTTTAGCAGGGCGGTAGCCAGGTCATGTCTTTAGGAGGAGCAACCAATTTCCTAGGGGGGGCAAACGTTTTATAGTTTTATAATAAAGGCTTGTGAAGGTTAACATTGTAATTTTATTTGATATTTTCAAGGTTAGTATTCGAAGTCTTAATTTAATTAGGATTATTTTAGGTTATTGTTCGCCTCATAAAGCTCGTCTCTGTTAAATGAAAGCGTTAAACTCTTTAAAAAAACTCTTGAAGTTAGGTCGGGCAAAAGACATTTCAGGAGGGGCGGCGCCCCCACTGGCCTCCCCCCGGCTACGGCCCTGGTTGTTAGAGGCTAAATTTGTGGAAAATCAACTAGTTAGTAGGTTTCACATTAGCATCTGATTATTATACATACTGCCGGAAATAATTCTCTTAATTTAAATTATCTCTTATACCTATATCTCTTCGAGTGGCCATGACGGTGTGTGGCAGGGACTTACAGCCTTCAGATTTACTATTCGTCGGTGACTGCACTACCGCTGTTTCTCCTTCCGTTACCGTCGTCCCCTGCGCCGGCTTGGATGTTTCCTATTGGATTTGTGACTGGAATTTAAACGGAACTGGAGGAAATTGAGAAACGCTAAAGTAATAAGCGGCCTCACGAGATTTGAGGAGGAAGTTTACATTTCGGTAGGGTACTGGACCTGCCGGAATAGTGAAAAAGAAACACTCAAGAGAATCGTTAAGATTGGTTTCTAATGTGTTGAACGTCGTTTTTTTCCTTCTTTTGCCTTTGAGGCACTCCAGGGCATTAGAAGTTACTGCTCAGATTTGGATTTTTTTCTGGAAAGTAAACTATACATAACGTGATAATTTTATTTTTTTCTGAGTCATCAGATGTGGGTCAGTCATAAATGCGTTCCTGCATTTCAGTTTCAGATTAAAGATTCAGTATGTGCTAAGTGGGGGGTTGGTTAATCATGCTAGCGGTCCTACTCGGCGAATGATTTGGAATTTGTTTTACCTTTGCATTATGTGTTTCTTATCGCTCAGCTAAAGGAGCACCCATCATCTCTTTGTTGAACAGTATTTTATTAGGCCCTTTAGATTAAAGGGAATTTTCGTGCAAGGAGGCTTACTGTGTGTGCTTAATTCACCGTTGGGGTTATATAATAATTTATTCACCATTTCAACAAATATTTTATATGCTATGTTCTCATATAAATCAATGTATCTGTAGATCATCAAAGAATATGGTTATGTAGAATCAGTGGCGGATACAGAAAAAACTCAAGGGGGGGGGGGGCGCAAGTTATCGCGACGATTGTAGTTTTCAAACTGACTGCCTGGCAGCGACTCTGCTTCCCTTATATATGTAGCTCGGTTGTTTCGAAAACATTCGGTGCCAGAATGTTTTTCTTCCAGACTTTTAAGGAGTGTGAACAAATACAAAAGGTAGAATATTCGCGACTTTTCTCGAACAAATGCCAGACAGAATAACGTATCGATATCACTAGAATGGCCGCGACTTTTCTCGTAGGTTAGCTATCTATGTGCCAGACGGAAACGTATGAAATACGATGACGCGGACGCGTGCAGGTGCTACATATGAAATTGCAACTACTCGATAACTCGACTCAGAGTCGACTGGCGAAAGACACGAACGAATAGTGTGCGGGCTGACTGGCGGGGGCGGCAATGCGGGCGGTCCCGCAAGGGGGGGGGGGGCGCTCCCCGCGCCCCCCATATGTATCCGCCACTGTGTAGAATATATCTAATTATCTGGTATTTTTTTTAGTTTATTGATCGGAGCCTGAATACCGACTGTAATAAGTACTAACATCAATTTTGCAATTTCATAACCATTCTGGAGAGATGACCATTCTGCAACAGTCATTGAGTAAACTCTTAACACACTATATTGCTTTTTATTCCTTATAATTCTGTCATTTTCGCTATCAATTTAGCTGGAGCATACCCTGGACGTTATTTCGAGATGGTGTAAAGAAAAACACCGAGGTAGATGCTTTATTTTCAGAAAAAGGATAGCTTCCGTTTTCCTTTTCTTCTCCTTCCCAATTGGTTCCTAGACGTGTGCCCGCTTCCTTCAGTACATCCTCAGATCAGATTATTCCATCTTTACAGTGAGCCCTCATCTTTTCCTTGATCTGCCCTAGCCTGTTATTCCACATGGAAGCGTATTTCTGGCAATATTAACTATTTTATCTTCCATTCTATGTGACCATTTCAATCCTGCTTCGGCCCGTTTTCCATTCGTTCTTTTATTCTCTACATGATAGTACTTCCTGATGTTTTCACTTCTCATTCTATCCAACGAAGTTTTCCCCGAGATTTTTCTAATGATTTTCATACATGCAGTTACTAGGAGACTTTTATTTATCTCTGGTGTCGTTTCTGCCGTGTAGGTCAGTATTGGTCTTACTGTAGCTTTGTGTATTCTTTCTTTTGTCTTCTTTCTCTTGTACTTATTCTGCTACATGGTATCATTGAGGCAGCTCGCTATCTTATTTTCCTTAATTACTTGTTATCTATCTACTTGGTCTGTTTTCGATATGGAATGGTTCTATTCCTAAGTTTTTGAAGGACATTTCCTATTGGATGACTTTACCATTTTCTTCAAATTTGCATCTCAACGGTTCTGCTGAAATTGTCTTACTTTTTGTTTTATTTTTCTTGGAGAATAATCACGCTTAGCATTTGACCTGCTATAGTGAATTTATGTAACCTTTGTAAATCGTCGCCATTGTTGACTTCATTTTGGTGCATAATAATTATGCGTAGGTAATTTTGATTTCTTTATCGGTAAGCATTCGTGATATCATTAGATGAGTTATTCCAGAGGAGAATTATGTGCACTTGCGTGTGACTCCGTAAAGGTAATATCATGGCTAGTCCCGGAGTCCTCAAAATTCTTGAATGAGGAATTCTAGGTTTTCACTGTGTGACAGGAGCCTGGAATTCTAGCTCAAAATTTTTTTTGTCAAATGGTGTCCTCTGAGAATACTTCAAACATTATTTTCGTTTCTCGCCATATATCCTTTATTTCTGTCGATATTTATTGCAAAATAGGTATATTATGTTTGAATTGTTCTCCGCTGTGATCATATCTTGCAGGTTATTCCTTAGCGTTGTCGATGCTAATTCCTAGCGACTTATATTGTTTGAAGTGGTCCCTGTTATGTGGTGTGAGTGAAAAGAGAGGGAAACGTATGAGTGACAATCAGATTCGTTATGATAATATCGAATGTATTAAGATATGGGGCCATTTATTTCATTTGGTTCTTCGCCCCAAAATGGTGGCCATTATTAGACCAACTCCGGTGGCATATAATTATTAGTTTTTCGATAATTAAATGCTTATCTATCACTCTAGGATACCGCCATCAGTCCGAATAATGAAAAAACAGTGGATCATTACTGTATTCGGGATTCATTCCGCGATGTTTAAAATTGCAAAAAACAATATTTCGCTGGTCCTGCTGCCAGCTTCATCAGGTTAACTGAACTGAATCCTTAGTCTCGCTCGTCTTTATATATATATATACGAGCGGAAGGTACCCGTTGAAATTCAACGGGTGTGAAAAACGTGAAACTTATTTTATTAGAAAACCGCAAAGCCTGAAGAAAAACTGTATGCGTGGTCATTCTAGGAGTTCGTAACCTATCTTGTTTATCTCGATGATTAAGTGAATGTATCTAAGTTAACTGCACTCTAACACTTTTAAACATATGAATAACTCGTGACGTTAATGATGTAGGAATTGGTCTAAAAAACAGTTCGCAATCATAATGAGAGGCATACGGTTTCACTACGTGTAATACATGTGAGTATTAAACGATAATAAACAACGCCGTGTTTGTTGTAGCAACAGAGGCATTATTACCATTGATATTCACTGCACGTAAATATTCTTGCATATTTAATTGTGTATTCTATTAATTCCTTTATGTGTAACGTTTACTACGTAAGTGTTCTCTCTTATACATGCAGTGCCCCTTTGAGAGCTACTTTGAGAATAGACGTTGAAGAGTATACTTGTTAAATATGCATTGACTTTATCGATTACCCCCCGAAGCAATTTATCAGGGGGCCCTTGGGACTCTGGGCTCTTCTTATACGGATTTTGCTTCTACGTACTATCATGGGCCTGCAGGAAAGCGTGATATTTAAATGCTAGAGGCGTGAATATTCTATGAAAATCAAATCTCTGGTTGTCAAGGAAATATGTTATTGTTGATTTCAGGGAATATGTGAGATTTTTCAACTGAAAACATGAATTTCAGAAAAATACGGAGCGTAGAAGAAAATCGATTGATAAAATTAGAAACTATATTGATTCAGCCATCCGATAAAAAAAATTCCAGCCCTATATCTTGAGTGAATGTACTTTTAAAAAGCAAAAAATGAAACCACTACACCGAACACAATGCTTAGCATGGACCACCACGGGGGACCTTCGGGGGCCTTTAGGGGCCCTTAGGGCTTTTTAATATAGAATATGATACAACCAGATATTTATTCTATCTACATTCCAAATTTCAGCTCAATCGGTCCAGTAGTTTTTGCGTGATGGAGCAACAGACAGAAAGAGACCATTACATTTTTATACATATTAGTAAGGATCATACCCTTAACCCTGAAAAAATAGGGTTTCGGTTAATTGAACCCTACAGTGTTTGTTGTCTACCAGTAACAAACATGTGTTCCAAATTTCATCAAAATCGGTCCTGTGGTTTAGGAGGAGATGTGGAACATACATACATACATACATACATTGACTTTTATATATATAAAGATGAGTGAGGACTCCCATTGTTGCCGGAATTTTTAAATGCGAAAAATCCGTTTTAAAATTTCTACTCAACGTGTAACCGTCTTCTCGGTTGACGTTCTCCGGTCTCTTCGCAATTTCTATAGCCTCTCTGATTAATCTTGGGTAATAGCGTACCTCCTTTGATATTAATTTTGTCTCCTCAAAGTTGAAATTATGAGTGGGGCCGTTGAGATGGTGTTCGGCTATTGCAGAAATGCGGTAATTATTATTTTTAATGCCCGTTGATGATCTTGGAGGCGTATTTTTAGGACTCTGCATATCTGGCCTACATATGGATGACCACAGCTGCACTAAACTTCATATATTCCTCCGTAGAGGTTCGGTGGAAGCGGGTCTTTGGCTTTCAGAAGTACGTCCCCTGTCTTCGTCGCGCATGTGAATCTGCTAACTACGTTGTACTTCGATAGAATTCTGGAGATTTTCTCCGGATTTACAGACACATAAGGGATATATAAAGACGAACGAGACTAAGGAATCAGTTCAGTTAACCTGATGAAGCTGGCAGGAGGACCAGCGAAATATTGTTTTTTGTAATTTTGAACATCGCGGAATGAATCCCAAAAAGAAACAGTCAACTCCACATCCGCGGAAGCCTACGTGCTAATTTGATTGAAAATAATTCGTACTGAGATCAGTCCATTATGAATCATCAATACCATTATTATTGGTCAATAATTTCACAGATTTTGACTGCTCAGTCTTGAATTTATAGATCTATTTCAAAGAACTGCGGAACTGGCCGCGCAGTAACTTTAACGGAGTCACCCGTTAGTGGTCACACAATTGTGTGAAATTCACAGTGAAAAAATCATTCGCCTGGACTGGGATTCGAACCCAGACCCCCCGATTTTGCGCCGAGTGCTCTCGGCGCGAAATCACTGATTTTTTCACTGTGAATTTCACACAATTCTAGATCTATGTTATCCCGCGATAATGATGGGCTAGGCAAAACACAGAAAACCACCAGTTAGGGTTTTCATCTTTCCTGCTGCTTTTCTGACTTTTCATTTGATTACAATTCCTGTGTAGGAAGAACGATTCTTTGCTTCTTCTGTACACGAGGAAATATATTTCCGTTCCGTGCGGAAGCAAACATTTGGCACCACCACGTTGGATATGGAACAAGAATTTTAAAATTCACGAGTCAACGATGCGCGGTACAGTCGTGTGTGGACGCAGTTCCTTTCGTCCTCGCCAGGTGGAAGTCCGGGGCAGCGACGTTGTCGGAATCGGGCGGCAAACAAGCCGAAATTCGTTTTGTTTTTCTCCGCTCGATTCCCTATCCAGTTCGGTGAATTCCGTTCGGGTTGCTTCTTTCCCTTTTTCATCAGTTTTGTCGGAATATTTTCTAACAGGAAAAGCTGTGTGTATGTGCTTGTCTGCAGAGTGGTCGGAGGAGTTTTCGGTGTGGTATCTGTCGGGAAGGAATGAGATGATTTTTAGAAGCCCGTTAGAAAATAAAAGAGACCGACATTCTTGCGTCTTACATCTTCCTATATTTGGATGACTTTGTCATCCGTCGTATTTCCTCATGGGTCTATCCCTTTTCTTTTTATTTCTCTCCTGTTGTTTCTGGTAAGTTCGTATCCCTGGATGTTCAGAGCCTTGCTTTTTATTTTTTCATTTGGATCCATTCTAATATGGATTTTTTTCTGCATGTGCTTATACTTCCTCACTCCTCATATGACTAAAAGTTGTTGTTTCAGGCTTGATTTTGTGGAATAACATCATGAATGAAAAGGACTGGCAATTTCCCACAAGAGTATAGTTTTAATCGACCGGTTTCGGTGTACAACACCATCATCAGGTGGCCTGATGATGGTGTTGTACATCGAAACCGGTCGATTAAAACTACACTCTTGTGGAAAATGGCCAGTCCTTTTCATTCATCCTCATATGACTTGATGGGCTAGCGGAATTTGCAGAAAATTTGTTAATTAACGCACATAATGTGTTTAATGAATGTGATTTTAATGTTATCATATAAATTATGCCACTTGACGATGTTTCCTTGGGGATGTGAAGGATTGACGAAATGTGATTACATAGGTTTTTTTTAAAATATCCTTCATGCACGTAACGAAGATTAGCTAATTTTCGGTAAACTTGCATTTTTCCGAAGGTGAATTCATTGCGCAGGAAAACCGTGGACGACAAATTACAGGACTTGTAGAAGATATCACTTCTTATTCTGCATGCCTGCATTATAATATTATCTTCAAGTAGCAAGGGAGAATTTTAATTTAGCGAGAAGTAGACGTCTACCGTAGCATTGTCGGTCGAGGTATATAACCCTATTAATTACCTACAGCCACCTCCAGAAAAACGTTTAGAAGGATCTAGTTTAATTCCTGTAATGGCCCTAGTCGTAATCAGCCGGTTAAAGGTAGGTTGAAATGGTAGCCAGAAAAACTCCTACAGATTTTTACATGTGAAGGGCCCTATCTACCTCTAGTGTTTCTTTCTTCATCTCAGCGTGCGTCCTACCTTTCTTCATCTCTTCCATAAAACCTATTCTCTTCCTTCCCCTTTCCCAGCTTGCCCAATATCCTTCCCTCTACCATGGCCGCGAGCAATCCATCGACTCTCATTACCTCTTCCAACCACTTACTTTGCCTTTTCCTAATCTCATTCAGAAGTTCTCTGTCCTCACCCAGAATGTCAAGCACCACCTCATTTGTCTTCCTTTCCGTCCACCGCACCTTCCTCATCCTCCTCCACACCCACATCTTGAACGCCTGCATCATATTCTCGTCGTTTCTCAGATTCCACGTTTCTACCCCATGCAACGCTACGCTCCATATCAAGCTCCTCACCATCTTCTTATTTATAACCTTACCGAAGATCCCCGTAATCAGCTCCTTTCTATTACTAAACTGAATAACTTATTAAACTCCCTGTTTTTAACAGAATATTCGTAGAGTTCATAGTTTCTTCCTGATCACAAAACCGCTCCATAGCTTTGAGTCAATCTCTTATGAGCCGAATGATTTTTTATGCGCGTGGAGAAACGGAAGGGAACACTCGTACCTGCATTTCGAGGTTCTGTCGAGTGTGATGTTGCACTAGGGGAGAATGTGTGTGTGCCTGTGGTTTCCGATTCAAAAGAATTCGGAAAGGGTGTTTGGCTTTGCTCGTCCGTGATATTACTCCCGACTCTTCCATTCCCAAGGTTTTTTTCCCTTCCGTCCACCCTCTATCGAATGCAGTGGGAATCCCGGCAATTCATCAGGTTGAATGCACGGACAGACGGCCGTGTGACTTCGGTACGTTCATTCTTCTTACGGTCCTCCAAAGAAGAAAGCCCCTCCCATCTCTTACGCTCAAGGTATTCAATTCCATCGACTTGGCGACGGATCGACGCAGCATGCGAATGAATCATTTTGGTGGCGAAAAAATGTGTAGCCGTCGGCGGGCGGCCGATAGAATATAGCTGGATAATATTTCCTCTGTGGAATTGTCACTTTTTAGATGTGACCGAACCAAAATGGAACCGATGCATTACGATCGTTAAGAAAGCGGAATTAAATTTGAGCATAAATTCTGGCTGGAACCAAATAGTGTACCAGCGTGGATTCTCTCTTTGGCTTTCGTCTCTGACCGTTCAAAGTTCCACGGCCTCGACTAATGGACGGCTATTCATGGCCAGTTGTTGAAATTAAGAGCCGAATGAAATATATCAAGGTCGTATGCCTAAATTTAGATCCGATTATCATAGTTCAGGGCATATATGACGTATTTTACGCCATTAACCGCTACGTCTTCTTGTTTTAATTGTTTCACTCTTCATAAGGCTTCCATTTCCAGTTTTGAGTGTAACTAAAATTCTTCTTCCTATAGTACATCTTTTAATTCCATTTACTTCACTGAAAGTGTTCCAAGTGTTCTGAAGTCTGAAACTAAATTGTTCATCGCCTTCCAATGGTGCATCGTTTTGCCCCTAAGTGAATATGTATACAAATTAAAGAGTTTCACTTCAAAATTATGTGAATATAGATAGTTTCTTTTTGTAGGATTTCAGCCTCTTCTTTACCGATTCATCATCCACGCATACATTCTTTCCATCTCTTCTGAGGTCGTCGAGTTTCTAATTTCCTGTTCTTTCTGGGCGCTGATCTCTTGAAATCTTTTCAATCCTGTTGACTTCCATTCTGGTTATCTGGTCACTTATTTCTTCGCTCCTTATCCTGTGTTATTTAAAATTTTTCTCTAATACATTTTGCTAGTTTAATATTTTCTTGTTCATCCAAATATTTTTTTAAGGTTCTTCATTTCGGTTGTTTCTAGTAATCTGTCATGTCTGTTTTTGTCTCTCCAGCCTCAATGTCATAAGTTATTATTGGTCAAATATTAGTTTTATATATTCTAGATTTTGTTTATTCTGCAATAAATTTGTTTCTCATTTAGGACACCAGTTACCCTGTTGGCCTTGTTTATGTGTGTTATCTCTTTTTTTGTAGCATACTAAAGCTTGTTTTTTTTACTCTTGAGAACGCAGCTTCTGTCATACGTTGTTTAAGGCGTTATATTTCGGTGATAAAGTCCCTCCATCAAAGTAACTTCACGAAATAACATGCTATTAGTTCGTTTATATTGGATGATTAATTGAAAAAAATATAACTCCTCCACTTACTTTTGAAATTTCATTGTGATAATTGTTCGCGGCTGTTTTAAGGGTGGTGACTCGTTTTTGTGTGGAAATAAAAGTGGAGTGTTGATTAGAAATCTTTTTATCGAAGATGACTCTCTGTAGGAGAATTAAGCTCATTGGTACCTAGCATGAGGGGCTTACAATGATTCGAAACTTGCAAACCGTGGAATAAATTGGGGAGGAGTGGATTAGTAATTCAATTCAATGAGCGAAATAAGGCGACGCCATGATCGTCAGATTTCGTTTTTTTTAACTACTTATTTTCGAGAAATGCTAATTATTTTTTTGCAAATATGAGCGTAGATTGAAGCTTGAATTTCGTTAAATGAATTAAAAAGTAAAGCAGTAGTGGCTGAATACACGGAGCGAAATTGGGTGACACAATAATCGTCTGATGTAACATTTTGAGCAACTTCTTTGATAGGAATAGTATTTACTTTCTTTTTTGAAAATACGTTCTCAAACTGAAGCTTTCGTTGGGATGGATCCTGATGTTCTTAACATTTTGCAAACATTGATGTATTTCGTCTAATGTGACTTCTTTTTCCACCAATGCTAATGTGCTTATTTGAACATACTTCATGTAGTTGTTTGTGATCAGTTGGTTGCCAATCCGATGGCTAATGCGAGATTTTGTTTCCTTCTCATTCGCCTCAGCGTAATATCTTAACTGCATGACTACTTCTATTTCCACCAGAAATTCCAGCACGTTCTACATAAATATCTTCCATGGTTCGCGAGTGAACTTCGTGAAACTTCGGGTTCATGATGAAATAAATGCACTTTTTATATTCCTCACAAATAATTAATGGTATAAACCCCGACCGGTTTCAACAAATTTATGTTATTTTCAAGGGATAATACAATTATTTCCTGTGGCCCACACGATCACTAAACGCAGATACATAAACGCACTCGCCACAGGTAAGAATGGTAATATCCCTTGAAAATGACATGAAAGTGTTGAAACCGGTCGGAGTTTATACCATTAAATATTTGTGTGGAATATACTAAGTTTATTTATTTCATTACGTTTTACATAAAGTATGGTAGGACTAATATGATACATAATAGTCTTGTAATAAGGCTAATTCGTGCATGTTACTGAATTTATAAATAAGTAGATGCTGATATGTTTTGTGATGCTTTTAAATCATAAAAATGCAAGGTGTTGTTTTAAAGTTAAAATTTTAAAATACGCATAAATCTACGAATATTACCAAACGTTTTGATGTCATCTTATGTTGCATACCATTTTTTTAAATATAAAAATAAAAATATTCTGACTAAACTTAAGTTATTTTATATTTCATTATTTTTATTGGTCTTTAGATCCTGTGTCACTTAGATTTGTATTAAACTCACGGAAAGTGGGCTACCTTTTTTAAAAAAAGACCCATACTCTGTAACTATATTGATTGTAATATTTTTATTTTCCTCGATGCTAGCTGTGACTAGAGACGAGTGTAGTGAGCTTTCAATGGACTCCGTTCTAATTATTGTCTTATTATCGCGACTTTGGAGTGCATTTTCTCCTGCGCGCGCATCATGGTAATAAGTAGGTAGGTATATTTTGACGGATGAGTGATTTTTTTAAATTTCAATGAACGCCATCGCATTGCCGCGCAATGTCTGCGATACACGTGGTTTTTGCATTTCCATCATTTGCACCGGTCGTGTGTGTGTGTGTGTGTGGAGGTGGCGGAATTACCTACCTGCCTTCCGCTGTGAGCCTGAATGGACTCGGATTTCATCGCTGCTAAGCGGGGAGAGATTCCTCCGGTGGAAATTTGTTTCAATAAGCTGAAAGAAAATATCCGTTGCACACTGGAGCTTCGTATTTGCAAGTGTAGCGTTTTCTCTCGTCGCGTGAGAGAAATGAAATTCAAACCGTGATCGCGCAAGATTCGCCTTAATCTGGGATGAACTTTGTTGGAAAATGGGAGCGTGCACAGGGAAACGTTTATGTGTGAAATATATTTTCATATACATGAGAGATCAGAATTTTTTAAATGTTTGTTTCAATCCGAAGTTGATGCACTCACATTTTATATCGGACATTTTTTGGACGAGGTTGTGCTTCATGCTACATTTTTCCAATTTTGAATAGTGAATTTTGAATGAGTTTCAAATTGAAAACCCACCAGCATTATTATCGCGGGTATTTTTAGTAACGTATCAGCGTTACACATCATCAGTAGTCATCACTCCTAAGATTAGTTTTATGCAGCTCTCCAATACACTTTACTCCCTGCCAACCACTTCATTCCTACGTAATTATTTAATTGGACGTCCTTGATAATTTACCAGATATATTCAATTCTTCCTTTTATTCTTCCTTGGTCATCCGTCATTGTTCGTACGAATATAAAACTGTAGGTATGTTCAAATTCCATTCACTTCTCGCAGAAAATTATTGTTTATAACAGATACTTTAGCGGATACGTTGATGTGAAACTGGGTAAGTATAGACAGTTGATACTGACGTGTTGTGCCAATCTGTTTGCGTACCTACTGTCGTTGAATTTTTATGTAAAAGTCGTATTTTTTATGTGTACTCGATACCATTGAAATTTCATTGAGATTGGCGGTCGGCTAACATCTTGATTTTTTGATTGATTTGGGGTCATCTGGATTTTTCCGTCATCGATTTGAATTTTTGCATTCATTGAAATTTGTGAATTATTCGGGTTTATTATTATGGTTTCCTAAACCCAAGTCAAGAAAGTCTATTGATATACTTAAATTAATCGTTGAGCTGAGTGTAGGTTCCCGCATCAGGGCCATTCCTGCGTAGTTTTAGAAATTAACGCGAGCTCACATAAGTTCCTCCAGTTCTTTTGACCTTAGGTTATTACGTATCCGAGTCATTTGTAAGAGTCTCTTCTCCAGTTTTTCAAAAACCCACGTGGTTGTACCCCAGTGGTAGCGCTACGAGTGACGAGTAATTTCACGATCTAAAACGTATAATAGCTTTGAATGGTGTATGCGGAGAAGTATCGCAGGCGTATGTATCGTGTCTTGTCGATGATATGAATTTTGAAGCAAATCCATTTTTTATTACCTTGGTTTCGAGTTTCCTTTTGTTGATTGTTATTTCTTTGGGGGGACTTTGGGTAAGGATATAAAGAAGTCTGGGGAAGAGTTTAATATGGAGTGTAGCGTTGTATGGTTTAGAACCTTGGACTCTGAGATAGGAGAACGAGAATAGGCTGAAGGCGTTCGAGATGTAGATGTGGAGGAGGATGGAGAAGGTGGGGTGGACGGATAGGAAGATGGACGAGAAAGTGCTTGGTATGGTGGATGAGGAAAGGAAACTTATGGAGGAGATTAGGGGGAGGCAAGGTAGGGGCAAGGTTCAAGGGGGCAGTAATGAGGGGCAATGGTTTGCTTAAGGCCGTGAAAGAGGGAAGGTTGTTGGGCAAGCCGGGGAAGGGAAAGAAAGAATATGTTTTATGGACGGGATGAATAAAAGTAGGGCGTATGTTATTATTTATAAAGAAATGATGTTGGTAGATAGGGCTCTGCACATGTAAAACTCTATAGAATTTTTACTCTTCATTTAAGCTTACCTGAACTGGTAGATTATCCAAATCACTATCATCATTCTGTCTCAAAATCTGTGATACATTGACTCTCTCATGTGATGGGTAATTTTATTCAAATGTAGAGCTGTTACGTAGTCTCATTGACGCCTTTGGTTTGCCAAATGGTCAGCATTAAAATTATCAGGCCGTGTACGACCGAATTACGAAGACGTGCCATGCCTTCTCCGCAGTATACACTGAAAGGCACCAAATCCGGGAGCGAAGAATATGCTATGGGCACTGGCGCATTCAGTATTTTTACATAATTTGTTACCGAGTGTGAACGTTTAATTTACGTGCAGATCATGATCGTGCATGTCATATTGATAGAAATGGACGATAAATGTATGATATTCTTAAGAAAAAGCGGTTCTATTCAATCGAATTTGGAACAAAGAACGCTTTATTTGTATCGGCAAATCCATTATTGTATAAACATTTTATTTTGTCGCTTCTAACAGTTCTAGAGATATAGCGAGTGGTCAAAGTAATATCTACTGTGTCGTTTAGAAACTCGCTTGATATAAATTCTTAAAGTAATCTCAACCTAGCTCTACCATCATCTGAGTAACATTTTGTTCCTTAGTAGCAGTTTTAACGAAGCATGCGCCTTTCATTTATATTGAGTTTACTTCGCGAATTAACTCTTTCTGAGCATGGTCCAAAATGCTCGCGGCTTATTCGAGATGTGGCCTGATCATAGAAAAGAAGCATCTTTTTTTCAATTTTTCATTGGAGAACCTTCCTACTATTTCATCGATTAATCCTATTTTCATTAATGCAGCGCTGTTAATGTTTCGTATGTATTTCTGCTACGCTAGGTCTGAATTTACGGTGACTTTAAATTAGGTATTCATAACAAAACAACTGCCTATTAGGGTAGGTGTCTAGTATATCTATAATATATACCCTTCGTGTCGTACTGAAACTCTCATGATCTGATATTTTCAAGTAATCTAAACCTAGCACATACCCTCCAAGTCTCAAGGGGCTGCCAGCCTAATCCAATAATCAGCTGCGTTACATTCTCTCTTTTGACATTCACAAAATTTTTCCTGTGCAAGCTACCCATCCGTTCATACTGTTTCACGATTCATAATTTGGTATCCTTACCCTTGCCGATTTTTTATCACTTCTACTAGGGATATATTTACTCTTTATTACACCTTAATTATTACATATTTTCTTTATTCGTTCAGCTTTCCTTATGCGTGCATCACTGCGCCTCATCTGCTTGAAGATAAATTTTCCCGCATTATTTAACCATTCTGTAGCATCTCCATACGCCACGACAACATGCATAATTGTGCAGCTATTACTATTAGGACAATATACCAATTATAGTAGATTTAAATAAAAGAGCAGGAATCCGTTACGTTTTTACAGACCTCGGTCCCTATCTTTTCGTGTAAAAATTGTTCCCATACCCCTAAACCCTCAAAACACATTGTGCACGTCAGTGGACGCGTACCAGAGATCGGTAACCGCTGATTTAGAAGATATATATACATGTTGGCTACTCTACTCACCACTCGAACGTCACCAGATCCCTCAGGCGCCTTGAAATCCCTTACGCAGGGGGTGTAAATTATCACGCGAGCGGTGCGGATCCCGGGAGTCCCGAGGCGAGGTGGGAGGAATCTAATTTCCGAAGTGGCGGCGAACGACCGACCGGACAAGGTCCCTCGGCCGCGTGAGTCGCCTCTCTATCCCGGGGACTTTAGTACGACCGCTCCCCATGACCAGAGGTGCGATGCGTATAGGTACTCCTGTGATATCGAGCGGTACAGCGAGTCTAATTAGTCGAAGCCAGCCATTCCGAATATGTGTAAATATTTCTTGAGCAATTCAGGACCAGCAAAACGTTTTAGAGGTGTTCCCTCCTTGAATTTCATTCCATCAAACACGAGCTTTAATAACCATGGGAACCATAGCCAGTAGCTTAGCTAAGAGGGGGCGGTTAGCCCCGGGTGAAATATATTTACTTAGAAAATTTTAAAACTCCTTTTTTAATAAATATCTGAAGGACGATCTCGCCCGGATTAGAATTTTTCTTTAAGCGAGTTCTTGAAGAAGTTGCACGAGGTGAGCAAATTTATTTTCGGTATATTATAATAATGTATATATATGTACATGATTATATATAACACGTGTATATATAACTCGGTATAATAATAATAATATTTTTCTTCCATACATAAAGAATATACATTTGTATTAACATTTCAGGAAGTTTAGATAGCCTATAAGGCAAAGGGCCTGTGTTTAGGCTAGCTTCAAGTAAACATTTTGCTGTAGAAAAAACTACTCTCCAAAATTAACTTCGATTAGATAGGCAGAAAATAAAAGGATAAAAAAATATCGTTGAAAACACGTTGCAAGCCCACCAATCGCTTACTTCTCCGGTTACGGCATGTGACATCATTTTCCGAAAATAAATAAATAAATAAACAACGGCTGTAGCCATGGAGATAATCTTAAAGAGGACGATAAAAACAACAAAATAGTGTGTTTGATCTTAATTATTGAATGTTTTGGACCAGTATGTCCAAATCGAACGCTATAAAAAAAACTTACACCTTTTTTGCGCAGTGTAGTCCAACTTTCCCTGTCTTAATTGCATCGTACCAAGTTTAAAAGACAAAAATAAAATACTCTACCTTAAATTCCGCAGTGATACTCATGATTACATGAATTTCGACACAGCGTAGAACATGTTTCGACACAATGGTGTCATCATCAGGTTGTGTCGATACATGTTGTACCAAGAGAATAAATCTGTGGAAGAAAACGAAGTTACTTTTTTATTTACTCCTGAGTATTCTTATTTGATTATGATTTCATTTATTTACTCTTTTGTCTTTTAGGCAGTATATTTCATCCGTAGTAGGATGGAGTGTTAGTGGGCTGAGGGAATCACCTTGTCGTATTCCTTCAGAGGCGATTATAGTATTTTGTAATGCAATTTTGGCCGTTTTATTGACCCCCCCCCTCCTCCCTCATGTAACAGAACGTAAGCTTTCATGAACCAAACTCCCGTCCTCTCCCAATCTTACTTAAGTGGCCATAAATGTTTGGAACCATGCACAAGATAAGAATAAATGGGCGCTTCCATGTCCAATAGCGAAAAACTTTCTCCGATTTAAAAAAAATTAATAATCACAGGCCCTTTAGGGAACCTTGTAAATATGATAATTTATCCGGATATCAATAAGGGTTTTCGAGATTTCGTGATTTACTGTAGGCGCGGCTCGCAAAACGCGAGATCTAAAAAGAATGCGATAATTCCAAACAAATGAATGCCAGAAATTGATATCATACGTTTTTCTATAGTTAAGCCTAAATTAAGGCAAACCTACGCGGCAATAATCCGAAAAAGTAAGATTTTTCGTTGGACAATAATTTAAATAATTAATTAAACACAAAAATGTTTTTAAATATACTACGTTTTTAAAACGGACTAAAAAGTATAAAATAATTTTTCCTGGGCCCTTATAAATTTTTGAGGGTGAATTTTTAGTGGCTATGGAGATATTTGTAAGATTTGAAAAGAAAAACGTAGGGTGCAGGCAACCCATGATAATTAAGGAGGAGACCCTCACAATTAATACCATTTGCAATGCACTGAAATTGGTTGTGAATTCATCCGGATTATCTACTTCTATTATCTACTGCCTGCGCCCCGCGTTTTTCTCTTCAAGTCTTACAAATATCTCCATAGCCACTAAAAATTCACCCTCAAAAATTTATTAGGGCTCAGGGAAAATTATTTTATACCTTTTAGTCCTTTTTATAAACGTGGTATTTTAAAAACATTTTTTATTTAATTAATTATTTTCTGCTTTTTAGTCTTATGCCCGGGTGAAAGTTTCCAATCGATTTTATACTTCTTGATTAGACTCTGACAGGGACACAAGGGAAATTCCCAGCTAGGTATAGGTATTTATTAGTTAACCATGTGACATACACGACCAAGTTGCATATAGAATATTTGCTAGGAATCATGCGCATGAGGAACTATCAACTGTTAGATCTCAATACGTTCTTGTAAAAGCGTGGCGTATACAGCCGTTATGGTACATGATTTCGTTCGAGACGAATACATTCAGCAACGGTCGTCCAAGAGCGCGGAGCTATGGTTCAAGTTTCAAGGCTCAACTAGAAAATCAGGAAATTTGTTAATTAATTGATCGATAATTAGTTAATAAATTAATTATTGTAACATACAGAAAATGATTCATTGGCATCCAGTTCCGAACGACGCGTCATGAGAGATTTAAACCGTCGCGACGGTTTTTGTTTTTGTTTGACGGTTTTGACGGTGAAGGAAATTTGTTAATTAAGTAATTGTTATTACATGTAGCTAACATTGCATTGTCATCCACTTCTGAACTATGGTTAAAATTACAAGCCTCTATTAGCACATCAGTAAATATGTTAATTAATTAATTGTTAATTAATCAATCAATTAAGTGTTATAATAGATAGCTAATATTGCATTGTCATCCACTTCTGAGCTATGGTTAAAATTACAAGCCTCTATTAGCACAACAGTAAATATGTTAATTAATTAATTGTTAAATAATAAATCAATTAATTGTTATAATAGATAGCTAATATTGCATTGTCATCCACTACTGAGCTATGGTTAAAATTACAAGACTCTAGCTGATCGGGAAGTTAGTTTAAACTCGGTTGCAATATTCCACCCGGACAGACAGACAGACATGACGGAAACCGAACTATTAAAAACGTGGAAAAAATAGATAAAAACACGATCTCAGAAGCAACTTTAATCTTACATATGATTGTCTCGGACCCACTCGCCCCTGCTGTATGACGACGTAAGAGATACTCAACCCTCCTTCCCCCCCCCCCCCCCCAAATGTCTTACGTAATACATGGAATGATCGCTGCAGGCGTGCTAATTTCGCTGATCTAAGAATTGTGTGAAATATAGACCATTTTATAGTATGGCGACCGAGTTTTAGGAAAGCTACATTTTCCGATGGTATTCTATGCAAGGCTAGAATTCACACATCGCCAGTAACATGCTTACATTTTTTCATCATGGACATAATTTCATATACGTGGCGGTAATGTATCCTTAAGGAAAACGTTTTGATGAGGTTATCCTTTATTAATCTTGGAGCGAATCATTCTCCTTCCTAATTGGGAGATCGTGGCACGCGGAGTTCGTCAACTGTTGCTCGCCAGCCTAACGTAAGAATTCATTTGGAAATTCATAAAATTCCTTCAGACAGAGCCACTACCCTGGAAGTTGTTCAATGAAGCAGAATTTTTGCCCCAGTTTCGGTTCAGTTCTTGGAGGATCCGCGCTGTGCTGCGATGCAATTTCTCTCAGGTTCTATCATTCCATTTAAAAAAAGTTGGTGGCTAAAATTTCTCGAGGAGGGTATTTATGTCTTCACATGTTGGAAGTAAATTTTTTTCTCTTACTCCGCGCCTCGTCTTACGGAGTAGATTGGGAAAAATTGAATCCTGGTGTGAGAATGCGACTATGAGATCGAATTTCGTTTGCTGCTTGAGTAAAGTGTTGGGTTTTGGAATTTCGTAGGAGTAGAAAAAGTTTCGTATTTACTTTTTGAAGACTCTTTTTCATGAATCTATCACCGATAGTGTTTTTGATTGATTGGATTATGCTGCGAAGTTGTGAATTACTTTTTAAATTAATCATGAAGATTCGTATCTTAGCAGTTCAATTAACTATAAATTTATCTATTATTTTCATCGAAAAACAGCTCAGGGACTTTGAATAATAAAAAATGTAAACAAAACTAACGAACCATATGACAAATGAAAACGGTAAACTAGTAAATAACAAGCAATACAAATTCGAGAAAAGATGAGGGTTGTATTATCAAAAAACACTGATACATGTTTTAAATATCACTTATTACTGAATTACCTCTGTGAGCCGTAATTTGTTTTAGATGATTGGGTGCTAGTATAGTATTTTCTTATGGATCACATGTAAACGAAAAAAACATACAATTGCAGTGAATCATCCCCAAATTAAGAATTCAAAAACTTGATTAATGCCCATTTAAACTGTCCGTTGCCCATCATGCAATAATGTGCACAGTATCTGTGGCGAACACATCGCTCCTTATAGCCTCCGTGAAATTCAGAGTGGAAGAGGACGCCTGAGTATCTTAACAGGTTGGAGCACTCAGAGCGACGTTGAGGGGTCTGGGTTCAAATCTCGGTCCGGGGGGGGTTGTGTTTTTGAACCGTTCGAGGTTATTCCGATCACGTGACTACGGTGTCATGTGGTACAATCACGGGCAGTTCGAGATAGGAGTATTTGAACCACTCGTAATGACATTGAGTTTGTCCCACCGGGATATTGTGGACGAAGTTGAAAATCAAGATTAAAGGCGCAATTAACAACATATCGGATGCTTAAATTATTCTTCCGAGTGGATCAATTACACCAAAGTCTCGAACTTTTCATTATTGCGCCACGTGACTCCTTAGTTATAGGTGTAGCGAAACTTGGTGGCACTCGCTTGAGAAGTATATGAAGTAAAGGAGAGTAAAACATACGAGCTATTTGGGATAAAGTGGCCGAGTCTTCCTCCAGATGCCACTCCGGGAGTCCTTCGGTACCTTTGCCCACTCGTCAACGCTTGATTTACTCTCGGTGATCTCTCATTCTCCGCTGGTGAGTGTCACCAAGTTTCGCTATACCTATACGTGATCGGAATTATCTTGAACGGTTCAAATAGCCCCTCAGGCGAATGATTTTTCACTAAAAATTCACACAATTGTGTAATCACGGGCGAGTGACTCTATTTAAGTTACTGAGCGACCAGTTTAGCAGCTGTTTGGATTTATTACCATCTTGCCTAACCTAATAAGATATCGCTGTGGATATCTTATTAGGTTAGGCAAGTGACTTTAAAATGGCTTATTGTTACTCATGTACCTTTCATGATTTGAAGAGGAGAGTTTAGGACAATTAAAGATTTGCACTTATGCCCCAAAAACTGGAAAATCGACCGCTCAATAAGGTAAGCGATGGAATATTTTCAATGATTTATTTGTTTTATTTCGTATTGGTTTCCCTAAGATCGTGTTGGCGATAATCGAATCCAATTTTGATATCGTTGAGCGCCTTCGGTATGATGCTGAAGCTAAATAAACTCATACCTACGCAAGAACTAAATAAACTCATAATTTCATGTTTTTATTAATTATAAAATAAAACACTTACTTTTCTACAATATCTTAATATGTACGACGCGTTTCGCCGATTTACGACATTGTCAGGTACAGAATGTTTGTCATTTATTTCTTTGTTCGGAAATGTGTGTGTGTGGTGTTGTTTTCTATGACTTTCTGTGAGGCCTGAGGTATCCTTAACAAATTCACCTAAAAATTCTTCTCTTTCAAGGTGTACCAGGTTAATTTTCAACTCCAAAAGCTGAAATTCTGATAGTAGCGGATACAGATTTTATTTTCCTTGTTATAAGGTACACCTACTCACCCTTTGGATAATGGTTTTTAGCAATCCCCGAAGTTATATTTGACTAAATCCTCGAAGAGATTTTCAAGTGTTCCAAATAATAAATTCCGCATTTCAGTTTCTTTGTTAAACACAGTATAAGCCGTTACTCATAATTCACAAGTGGTATCTTAGGGTTTTAAGATTTATCGTGAGATATGGGAAGAGTGTAATTTATTCATAATTTCATTTTTATTTTTAGAAATCATCTCTTATATTCTCAAATGTGCAGCTGTATGAAAACAATACTCGACGTGTATGACGTTAGCTGATCTCTGCATGTATTTAGCAAAGGCATACTTGCTCTGGAAGAAGAGTTTGATTTGAACTTCAACGACAAATAGTAACATTCTGCGGAAGTGAATTTCGTTATTACATATTACGGTTTTATTCTTGCGGCTTTTCGGGTGGAGAATACTGAACTAGTAAGTTAGATGAATAAAATATGCAGTGCGCAGGAGTTGGATCGGTATTGGCAGTGTTTGAATATTACCTCCTCCCTCATATGTCCTTCCTCTGAAAGATATGCCTATGTAAGTCTGTTTTGTAAGTTAATTCTTTATCTTCCTGAGCGCTCTATTGACATAGCAGAGCATCTTTAATAAAATATTCTCTTCTAGTCTTTAGCAGCGTTGCTCTGAAGCAAGGTTTTTCGGGACGCTCCGCATAGTCGCCGGCTCTTAATTGTAATGACTACGTTTCGGAGGTATTGCGGCTTACATCTTCAGGTCAGAAGTGAACTAAGGCACACAGTTACATAGGGAGCTCAGTGGGGTTCGCAGCCACTTCGGCTAATCAGAGCCGTTGCCGCGTTTCGTCCCGTATTTTTTTGCGATCGTTCTTACTCAGACCGAACACAAGTCTAGCTTGATTATTTTACTGGCTCAGTATTTACTTGGTAAAGCACGTTTCATCTCCTCGCCGAATGCGCGTGATACCTAACACCGTACCGGAGAGTCGTAAATCCCACAACCGGTGGAGTCAGATTGTTATGTAAGTCGCGGATGTGTACAAGTGATGCGTTTGCTTGTGTGAAGAAGAAAACTTAATTAAATAAAGGGCAAATCACTGAACATAGGCGTACGAACAAAGGTCCTTTTCAAACAGAGGCCCTGGCAAGGCATGGAATTAATTAAATATAGCCTTTTTTGCCGTTGTGGATTTACTTAGGCATTTATTTATTTGATTATTTTTATCCACTTTTAAACGTGTTTGCATAATTGGACGCTTGTTTTAGTTTTTAATATCATTTATGTTTTTCTTTTCCAAGTGCATGCATATTTTTTGTCATTAATTTTATCTTTTTTTATTGCGACACGTTCACCACATAGGAAAATTCACTGAAAACAATTGAGTGGCCTTGAAGAAAATGAAGAAATACTAATTGGACAGGCAAAGGAAACACTTATTTTCGAGTGTTTGAATACCGAGTGTAATTGTGTCTTTTTATTGGGGTATAGAGATAATGTGTGCCACCCTAATCGAATTTAGTTCGGAGAGGGAAATAGCAGAACTGCGGGCTCGTTCAGAAAGGAGTGGGTGATTATGGAAAAGAGTGGATAAGGATGAGTTGTTCCACGAGGAACATCTTTCTGGCGTAAATTACTTGATAAGAAGGGTATTACAAAACAAATAAATTACTTGATAAGAAGGGTATTACAAAACAATTACGGGATACAATACGGCAAAGGCTGTGATTGGCCGGAGATACAGCGACCTTCCCTGAGCTCCTACTATAGGTGAGCGCCTTCGCTATCCTCCACTCCACTGACCTAAAGATGGAAGTTGAAATTCCTCCGAAATGTTGTCAGTACAATGAAGACCAAACGCAGCGGAACTTCCCGGAAAATCTTGCCCTGTGAAAAATATTGAAAAGTGTTGGTTTCTGTGAAAGCTGAAATACTTTGAATGAATTCGACCAGTTGGATGATGTCATGTCTGCTGTTGATACCCTTGTGTCGTGACCAAAGTTTGGTGATTTTTCTTTTTACTGGCTTCGACGAAGGTGAAAGGAACTTGCTTAAAATATTCTAAATTACGTGTCTTTTTCAGCCTTTTGGTGCAGTAATTCTGCGTGCTTCTGGAGTTAAAGTAACGTAAAAGTTTTATCGGAGCCTGACTCATGAAATTGACAGCCATTATATCACTGCTTGTTATTTCGTAGCTGGAATGTCAGGGATATTGTAACGGCTACCTGAGCCGACGAGGAAAGATTAAAATGTACGCTGTATCTCTAATTTAATACCAAAATCAATCTTTCCGAAATCTTTACATTCGAGCTTGATTCAATTAAGAAAATGACATGGCGTGTATTTTTGAAATGCGGCAGATCTGAATTCAGACTAATGTATTTTTCTCTGGAATTTTCAATGCTATGGTGTTCACGTAACTGTAATCCAGGATGTATCGTAGTCTCCGTTTCACACACATATTTACCCTCATTTCATAGCTACGCGAGGCCAAGGTGATGTTAGAAACAATGGAAATGAATGCAAACTGCTAATCGAATATTCGGGGACTTGTGATTCAATGGATTTCAGAAATGTTTATGCCCAGGAAAGCTCTTGAGATAAAAATCGCTCCAGATAGATGATTACAGTTATTATGGTAATCTCCGGGTTAAGGTGAGTTCAGATGGAAGTGAGAAATAATTCGTTTGCTTCTTTCTCCTCCAAAACCACGTCTCAAAGGCCTGCAGCCTATAATAATCCCCTTTTCTCAGAGTCCACGTTTATGCACCATACAACGCTACACTCCACATTTAACTCTATGCCAGCCTTTTCTTTTCATCCCTACGCAACGTCTCCACCATCAGCGCCCTCCTTTCGCTAAACGATTCTTTTGATTGCGCATTTTTTCGTCTAATGTCTTTTCTACTATGTCTGGAGACGATCGCGCACACATCCGAACAGCCCTCACGGCTACACTTGGTAAAGGTAAAGTTAAATGCAATGTACAAGAATATATATTATTCGTGGCATTGGAAATGGTGCAAAATTCTCAGGGATTTATCGAGGTCGTTGTGGTTCAATGGAATTAAGAAAATTTTATACGGAAAAAGTTAGCGCTCGAGGCGAAGATGGATAACCTAGATAAATCATTTACAAAGAAAATGCCTCGAGAAGTGTTTTTAGAAGAATTATGTTAGATATTTTCCCACTGCATCCACAAAACGTTTGGACTAACAAGATAATATGCCAACGTGGGCAACCCCATAATCTCCGCGACACTCCTAAGCGGCTATAAATCCTCTGAAACAAAACGATTTTAACGCCGCATATCGGTCGCAGGCCTACACTAGGAGCATTGTGCTTGGAAGAGTTCAAGGATTAAGATGGAGATTAGCAGAGGTAAAAAATTGAATCCAGAATTTTCCCAGCGTACCACACGTGTGATTCTCCTACATAACAACTTATCTCTCAAGTGCTGCTCTTGCTGCAAAATACGACCCAGTTTCAGATAAGCGTTGTTCTTTCTGGGGTGTCTCACCCATTAATCTTGTTCACACACTTGAAGACATATGGGGCTTTCTCTAACTTAGGTAAAAAATTAGGATGGTCACAGATCTTCCTTACTCTAAGGAGTTCGTGCTTAAACGTGGAATTTCATCGGTGATACATCCTTTTGTAAACAAACGGGGGAAGTGAACCCGATTATTTTGGGACCGCTCGAGACATAAACGAGTTAAATAAAAACCACAAGCTACCATTATTCTTTGGAAATGTCTACCATCATTTATCAGTGCGATAACAGAGCTGAACTATGAAGTTTTCCAACATCTCAAGCAAGAGACCATGAGGAGATTCGAAATTGAAGCGAAAGGAATGTATAAATAGATTCACTTTTTCTTGAATGTATTTAAACAGGTAACACATTGAGAAAATGTGTTATTGTCATAAGGAAGGGAGCAACTTCTAACAAAATCTCAAAATCAGTCACCGTGTTCATCACTAACGAAGGCAAATGCTGCCGGTGAAAAATGCGATAAATTTTCAAGAATGATTCATCAAAGAAAAAAATGATCTACATCTGCAGTCTTAAATATGAGCCGTCGGCATGGACATGGCCAATGCACCAGCTGTGAAGAAGGGAAGGAATTGGCAAATAAAGGATTTGGGAGAAGGAATAAATAAGATTCTTGGTTTAGACGGATTAATTTATCGCTCTTTTTGTTGTAGCCAGTCATGCTGCCATGGAAAAACGGATCCTTGTATGTACCATTCTGTTCGTCTCTGTATTAATTAATTGCATTGAAATGTCTGTTCCTTTTACTAGATTTTTCGTGACAGATCTCTCTAGCTCTAAGCTGGACTTACATTCTACTCTTATAACGATCCGATGATCCATATTGTTATATGTGTGTCGTTTATCACCAAAATCCTCAAGCGGAGAGCCATATCATGTCGTGCTATACCTCTTAGAAGCCTCTTAGAAGCAGGGAAATAAAAAATGGCACAAAAACCACCTATTTGGTGATATCATTACAATCTGGGTCTAGAAAAAATACTAAACGATATTAGCCTGTACAATATAGCCTACTTTCATCCCAGTAGGTAAAATTAAATGCTCACATGAATATTTTATAAGTAATAAGTTCAGCCGTTTTTGCGTGACTGAGTAAATATTCTGTCAAGTGCAGGCTTTAGTGGATGTATTTTAGAATTAGTGCGGAAAAAGCAGAATGAAGATTAATCATAGGAAAATAATCTTAATGAGATTTTCTAGGACAGTGAAAGGGAGGCTGGTCATAAAAGTAGGAGAGCACAAAATGGAGAATGTAGAGCAATTTAATTACTTGGGGAGACCTGCGTTAAGAAAATGGGCATAGAAGCAAATACACTAGGGCAGGGGTCGGCAACCTTTTGAGACGGAAGAGCCAAAAGTTACAATTTACAAAATTTCCCAGTTTTTAAAGAGCCACTAACATTTTTATTTCAATATTATGATATTTGATTAGGATTAGGCATGTAAATTTGATTTTTGTTTTAAAATAATATCTTTAAATATGAAATAATATTTATTCATATAAAAACATACAAATGTTTCGCACAAAACTTATTAAAGTATTTTAGCTAGCTCTGCTAGAATAATAAAATTAGTAATCAAATAATATAACTATAATTATTGAATAATATTTACAATAGTTACATCAATGGGAGCATTGGCCTTTCATGCCTTTTAAAAGTTTGATTAAATCTGGCTCATAACTTGCTGTTTTCAGTTTCAAGCACACCTCTAGATTTTTATTTGTTAGTTGGCTTCTTACTTTACTTTTTATTATATTCATGCAAGAAAACGCTTGCTCGCACGAATATGTTGACCCGAAGATCGTCAGCACTCCAAATGCCAACTTCTTCACCTCACTGTAGCATTCTGGAAGACTATTCCATGCGTCAAATATGAGTGCCTCAACTCGCGGCATTTCTTTTAGAGCTGTCCACTTGTGCAGCATAACGTGCATGCTTTTCTGGACCTCCAACTCTTCTAACTTGCTCTTGAGTTCTGTGAACCTACCACTCCACAAATGTTTGGTTTTCAAATCCAGCAATTGCATTTGAAGCGAACCAGCATCAATTCCAAATGGCTCAATGTTGATCTCATTTGTATTTGTGTTGAGAGGATTTATTATGAACGCCAGAGTACTTGCGTTTGTTTTAAATTGCTCAAATCTCTCAGTGAATCCATCCTTCATTTTGTTTATAGTAATGCTGAAGTAATTCGTGTAAATAGTTGCATTGGTTTCATCGCGATATTGCTTCAGATTTTCGAAATGAAGTAATTTACCGCTCTCCATGTCTTCCACAAAATGAAGTAATTTATTTTCGAAACAAACCACTTCTTCTAGCAAGGCATAGGCTGAGTTTCCCTTTCCTTGCAGTTTTTCATTTAGCTCATTTAGTTTCTTTGTGATATCCACCATGAAGTTGAATTTTTGAAGCCATTTGTCTTCTTTCAATTCGGGATGGACAATGCCTTTTTCATCGAAGAATGTTTTTATTTCACTCAAGCAAGAAGCAAAACGTTTCAATACGTTACCCCTGGAAAGCCATCGCACTCTATTATGCAGAAGTAGGTCAGAATACTGGCTTTATATTTCTTCAAGAAATTCCTTAAACTGGAGATGGTAGAGCGCTTTTGCCAAAATGCTGTTAATGATATTAATAACCAAGTTCATGACCTCAACCATTGCGATCGGAAATGTTTGGGCACAAAGCGCCTCTTGATGAATTATGCAGTGAAACGTGAAAATTTCGTGGTTTATTTTCAGCCGAAGAATCGTTGTTACCCCTTTATGTATTCCTGTCATACTTCTGGCTCCATTAGTTGCTATGGAAACGATTTTATTTATATCGATTTCATAGTCTTCCAGGCATTTTTGCACAGCATTTGCTATATCTCTTCCACGAGTTTGTCCTGAGAGCGGCAGCAATCCTAGCAGTTCTTCTTTTGGACCTTGGGACGACATATACCTGACAAAAAGGGTAACTTGTGCGGTGTCTTTTATGTCGCAAGACTCATCCATAGCAAGTGATAAAGCAGAAGCCAGTTGAATGTCTTCCACTTGCATGAGTGTTACATTTGAAGATATTTTAGAAGTTCTATCTTGTACTGTTTTAGCTGATAGTGGCAAATCTTTGATTTTCTTCATGATTTCGGTTTTGTTTTTGAAATCACGAAACAGTTCTTCAGCTCCACGTATGAAACAATCTTTGACGTACTCACCATCTGTGAATGGTTTCCCTCTTTTTGCAATTTGTAGTGATATTGCGAAGCTTGCCAGATTTACATTATTTGAAGATTGCGCCCAGTTACTTAGCATAGAACTCGACTGTTGGTTTTGTTTTTGAAGCTCTTTAACAGCTTTTTTCCGAGCGTCACCGGTTGGATTGAGCGTCACCGGTTGAGCGTCACCACTTAGCAGCGAATCGGGTATGCTTTGTAGTGAAGTGTCTCTCCAAATTTGACTTCTTATTGTGCTCAAGTTTTTCTTGGCAAATGAGACAAGTCGGAAGGCCATCTGTGTTGCATATGAATGCAAACGACTCCGTCCAATCCTGATTAAATTGTCGATATTCTTCTTCAGTTCGTTTTTTATTTTTATCAGATGCCATTCGGGGGGCGGAGCTGAAATAAAGATTTTTAAAATTTTATTTAGCTATCTAAAACGGCGTTAATAAACCGTCAATTAAATAGTATTTCGTTAATTGCTAATCTGTAAAAAAGTCAACTTCGTTAAACGTTTAAGCGTATGGACAAGTAGTGTACCTCCGAACAAAATCATTTTTTTAAATTATCCATAGAAGTATTTTTTTCTTTTTACTTTATGTTGACTTCGCGTCACTCTAACAAAATAAATTGGTATACGAAATTAATAAAATGTTTTGTACCTTTGGACGCTCGAAAGTACAACGACATGAATGTCCGGAGGTACAACAAGGGGTATTTTCAGAAACTTTCACGTGTAAAATAATTCGTGTATTCAAAACAGATTTAGAAAGCTCAACACATATAGTTCATATTCATATATAATACGTATCATACCAACATGAAACAAACAGAATATACAGTACAGTATAACTATGAAAATATTTACTTTTTGATTAAAAAATGTCAGCTGTCCGTATACTCTACTCCACCTATTCTCACTGTTCTCTGTTGAGTGTTTTTATCCTGTTTAAAGTTTTTTTTGCAGTATAATATTTTTACGAGTTTTTAAAACAAAATAATATAATTATTAATATTTGCGCATGGAACTAGAGAGCCGCATCTTGACATCAAAAGAGCCGCATGCGGCTCGCGAGCCACAGGTTGCCGACCCCTGCACTAGGGGGAGAGTTGCGCTATAACAAAAGAAGTGTTTTACAGTACAAGGGAGCCGATGACGGGGACCTTATGTAAGGATGTAAAGAGAAGGTTGGCGAAGAAATGTGGAAGTTAGAGTTGTACGGTTCAGCAACGAGTAATGAAGTTTTTATGGACGGGATGAAGGGTTGGGTCTATGGTGAGACGAAGAAAGAAATATTTTTGGTGGATAAAGCGCTGCTCGTGTTAAAAACTGGGGGAGGGTGGGTGTATTCAACTCCATTAAAACTTGCCTAAACCGGTAGATTTAAATAATAATAAGAATAATATAAGTATTGGCTCACCCTGTTATTGACGAAGGGTCCAGTTTTATTTCTCCTCGAATGCTGTCGTGACTCTTAAGAGGGAATTACTACGCTATTTTCTCACTTTATTTAGATTGGAATTTTTCGATGCATCTTTATCCTATGGATGAAAACCCCGAAGGTAAAGAAATCCGTTCTAACAATAAAAAGTAATACCTAGTGTTTGGGAAATAAGGATGGGAGGAGAAAAACCAGTCGACGGCAGTAACCTACTCCTAACGAAAGGCGCCAAAATGTCCACCTTTTAACGTTTTATTCTACCGATAGAGTACTGTACTTGAAGTGACTTCAAATCGGGCCCAAGTGCATCTACATACTAACCTGCGAGCCACCGCAGAGGTATGTGGCAAGGGATGATAGCATATGAGCCATGGAAGGGGAGGGAATAGGGAAAACAAGGGGAGAGAGGACAGAGGTGAATCGTGTGTTAACAATGTGCCTTCGGCTATTGTCAAAATGTTTTGTTATAATCACTAAGGGTGCATGGAAATAAGGAATTTTTATACCTATCAGTTCGGCTGTATATCTCTCTCATTTTGTTGCTAACTATCAGCTCTAGAGATATAGCGCGGAGTTCTAACATAATCCTCCGTGTCGCAATGAAACTCGCCTGATCTGGAATTTTCAAGTATTCAAAGTTTACCGTTTAGCTTCAGAGACTCTTAACGGCCAAAATATGAGGTTTCAGGCGTGATGGAGTGGAACCGGAACATCACTGCAGTTAATGAAACAAGAGCAATTTCCACAAGTATGACATTTAATGCACGACCGGTTTCGCTTTTTACAGTCCTGAAGATGCTGTAAAAAGCGGAACCGGTCGTGCATTAGATGTCATACTTGTGGAAATTGCTTTTGTTTCATTAACTGCAGTGACTCTTAACGGCTCCAAAATTAGTCATTCCATCAGATGCGTAGCACTTTCTGCTCGCCCGGAGCAGTTTTTAACGAAGCGTACGGCTTCCCTTTGTATTTTACTCACTTCTCGAGTTGAATCTTTCTGTACAGGGTCCCAAATGCTCGGGGACTATTTGAGATGATATGTAAGTAGTGTCTGGAATCACGGAATAATCTCAGCCACTGCCAGGACTTCAAAAAGGTCGTATTGCTCGACACTTCTGTAAATCGAACCAAATTCAGCAATCTCAAAACCGCATCGTGTAAATGCTCAATAGCATTCGACGAGTGCGTCAAATTCGATTTTAGTCCAAAAAACAGAAATAATTACGATAATTTTTTTCCTCCCAAGTGTAGCATACAACGATCAATCAGAGGCGTGTAGAACTTTTCTAGGAATTAATGGCGGTGGAGCTAAAATCAGCTAAACATAATTGTCATCGTAAAGCGGTATAGTGTCCTGTGCGTGAGTTTTCCAGTACTTGCGAAACTTGTGTGTCTGCCCCTGGGCCAGGGAAGCTACCTAAAAATTGATCGAAGAGTGTAAAAGCTGGCTTTTTTTGTCAAACAAAATGCGTTAATAATGGCGCGAATGAGCAATGTAAACAGGCACTAAGGCTTCTGTGCATGCGCAGGTCATAAATAGGTCAGCTGTCAGGCAGGTCACGGAGAGTGGGATCGTATGAAAGCGTCCATCCAAGACTAACAGTATTAAATCTTTAGTATGCTGAATTGAGTTCCAATTTCAGTGTTGAAAGAAGTGTGTAGTGAAACAGCCTTGATCTGGTACCTATCTTGGTGTTGGAAGTCAGTACTATAGGCAGCGTTTCAACTCGCTCCGCAAACAGAGGTTGGATGATGACGTTGGCGTGACAGGAAGATGGATTCTCCGACTGTTATGGCTTTTGATTTAATGTATTGAAAATAACCATTATACTTATCACTGTTTTCAGGTTTTTTTGGTATCTATACATGCTAATTCGCGGCTATTTGCACCAAGATGCAAAATAGAGGTTTTTAAAAAAATTGTTCCTTGCTAGTGGTGGAAAATCATCTCTCTTTTGGTTATCATAAATTAGCTAACTTAGTTGAGACACCAAGAGCCTTCACTTTGGCGCCTACTCTTTCGTTTAAAGTTCAATGTTGTTCAGTAATAGATCAAAAAGTCATAGTTCATGATCTCGAAAACTTGCCCTCAAACCCATCATTGTTTTAGATAACTTTCGGAAGCATTGCTGACTTTCGAAAACTTTGAACTTCTCCTTTGTGTCTTTCAAGGAGTGCATTCTTGTATCTTTTCAATGCGGCGGAACTATCGTAAGGCTTCAGGGTGTTCTCTGTGTACTCTTGGAAAGTTGCGTGAGAACCCGTAACGCTTCGAAGAAGCCTCGATAGGCGGTCAAATGAAAGCTTGTTTGCGTGACGTTTCTTGGTAATAAGATAATCTGTCTCGGGAACGCGAGGGATTGTTTTGCTTTCTAGGGATAACCGAACACCCTCCGCATGCTATTAACTTAAATGGAAGGCCGGCCTGGAGCGGTAGGTATTCATGGTCTTCAGCAGGGGAATCCGGGTATGTTGCGCGGGAATGTTTGGTGTTGTGGCTTCTAACTTGCTACTCTAATTCTATGTTTTAATTTCTCCTAACTGACTGCCGAAACATCTTGCCCCCCTTACCAAACAGATCCCGTTGTTAGTCATTGGAAATTCACTTTTTGGCTTCAAATAAATAGTAAAAAGAAAACTTCTTTTTTTAAATTTCCACACCATAATATATTAAAATAAATTACTTACAAAATAAACTCTTCCCGGGATTCGCATCGGGTCAGAAATATTCCTTACTTGGTTGGGATCCCGAGATAACTTCACCAGGATCATTCCCCGGAAAAATTCTAAATCTTTAATCAGCGTAGTAAGATGTCACTGCGCCATATGGGTTTAGCTTCGAGAAGTAGAGTTTAATTAGATCATAAAAAATACTAAAAAACATCAGGGTATGGTGGGATGCCACAGGTACTATCCCTAACATTCTCTCACCCACTATGTTCCCTTTCCCACCATTTCCAACCACCCCCACTTTAGAACAAATTCCTGTTTGAATGCATATTTACACTGGTTGACGCTTTAGAATCTGCCAAACGTTACCCTATTAAGGTGAAACTAGTCCCAGATATAAATAAAAATATAAGTGGTAAAATACAAAGGTGTGCTATTAAAACGGATATCTGTCACTTCCACGAAGACTCGCCTGAAACCATCAAATTTCTTATAGTAATAGTTGATTACACGTCAAAAATAACGGGAAAATTATCCGGTCAAGCTAATCTTATTAGCATAGACTTTATTTAAATTTGTTTTTTGTAGTAAATTTCACTGATAATTCTATAGTATCTGGAGTCCATTACTATTGTTTACAATTATAACTATGCTAAAGTGCAACCTTGTTGACGGTAGCTAAGTGGTTGCTATGGAAATGTAACATGGGGACTATGAGTTTTAATTAAGGCGTGTTAATACTTTCAGTTTAAAATTCAGCTGGGTTTAAAATAGTAATTCAAGGATTTTTCCTGATATATGTGATGCGGTATGAAAAAAAATAGACCAAAGCCAACTAAATCGAGCCGATTTTAGCAATTTTATTCATAATTAGCATCAATCCCCTCGGTGAAGGGAGCAGGCGATGATAGAAGTTTTCCTGATGGAAGTCACCTCGGGGTTCTCTGACTCGCGTTCCTTCCGACGGACGGTGTACTGCAGTTGACTTGATTCCTGAAAGGCACTGAAATACCTTCCATCACCGCCGTGATGCAGCAACGCGGACTCTCATAGTGGGAAGCAAATACTCTAGCCACCACGCCAATCGGATCCAATTATAACATATTGGAGCGCAGTCTATCAGGCATCGGCTGCTTGCATAAATTATGTCAGAGCCAGAATACCATTTTGCTAATGGGTGAGTTTTAATGAGCACACGTTCTTCCCTATTAAAAATGGGCGATCACCTCCAAACCAGGGTTAAAGCCTGTTGTACGCGACACTTTATCCAGTACTAGACCTAGCATGCTGGCCGATACTTGCCATGAAGTGGCCAGGGGTGGTGGGTCCAAGTTGTCTATACGCCCCTCCGAAATGTTGAATTAATTTGAAAAAGAGGGAATAATTGAGTTGGTTATATTTTTTTATAACTACGAATGTTGAATTTATTTATCCTTCTGTATGAGCACATTTTTAAATAAAGACTTATTGGTTTAAAAATATAAAAACTATGGTTTTTGTATTCTTTCAGACGCTTGAACAGATAAAAAAATCGGCTGTTACACTGCAGTCGTAATTGCACTCTTAATTGCCTAAACACCCAAATTTGCTATTAATTTTCACCCCCCAACCCCCGCAATTTTATTCAACATTGACGTCCCCCGAAACGAAATCCATGCTACGTCACTGGGTACTTGATACTAAGTACAAAATCCAGGTTGAAGCGATATCATGGTACGTCAATGGGTACCTGATATTTAATGCGGTATCCAGGTTGATTGGAGCTGTTACAGGTTTAACGCGACCATTGAACTTGTACTGGCGAGAACGCGGTATTTTCATTCATGTCGTAGTACATGCCTACTATAATTTTGAATCAACCGATCAATGGCGGCAGGTGGCCGAAACAACTGTCGGGACATTTTTGTTAATTGCCAATTTCACGACCAGAGAATTACTAACAACCAGAAGGCGCTGGTTACAGAAAATGAAGATAGCACAACCACAGTAAAAATTCACCTATTTGGTTGACGGCTACTATAAGTTCTACTGGGGGCGAGTGGAAAAATAGTGCTGAGTAAATTATGAGATAAATTGGTTGATCGAATATGATAGCATGCTTGTTAGCCAGAATACAGGCTCTGTATCTCACAATAGTGGATAGCTATCCATTACTTGGAAAGCTATCCATTTAGATTAGTCGTCATTGTGCAACAAAAAAGGTGTGTTTTTATCTTGTTTGCATTATTCCGCCCATTTCTTATGGATTTAGACATTTATTTAAGTTTCAATAGCTCATATCTTTTAGAAATAAACCAAGCGTTTGCAGTTATACGTATATCGTAAGAGGCTTTTAACAACAAGAATTGAATAAGACATCTAAAAATAAACATAGGAATATAAAGATGATAATTTACCAAACATTTTTGTTATGTAATTTTTAGCTCTTGTATTGATTATAATTTCTTACTTTGATGAAATATTGAAAGCTTTCAAATGATAAGAACCTAATTCTGTTTTCTCTCCTTTTCAGGCGCTTCGAACGTTTCTTTTGTGGTTAAACAGCGTAGATTCGTTTCCCATTTTTATGTCCTCTATGAGATATGTCAAATTAATATCATTATTTATCGTGCACATTTAGCAAATAATAAAGTGACTTTTACTAGCGGGGCACAGCATAGCCACTGACTCGTAGTAATACCTTTTTAGGAATATTTTTTCTCTAGTTAGTTTAATATAACCGAGGAAGGCTTGCATTATGTTTTTATATACGTACACCAAGACAAAGTCGCTTTACGAGATTCATGTGCTAGAATTATTTTTTAGTTATTCACGAATAACGGTTTTTTTCTGAATATAGATAACGTTTTAACTATTAGATTTTGAGGTATCTATAGATAAAATTGTTTAATCTACATCTATTTTTAACGCTGAAAAACCATTAGTTTTTATCATGACTTTTAATTTTTCTACTTTAGGCTGCCAAATTCTTTACCGATTAGTTAAGCTATTTTGAAGGATTGCGTGGTGTACCAATAATGGCTTTGCCTTTGTAGACTTAATAGTGTAACGGAATAGATTCTCACGGATCGTACGGTTTGCAAAATCACGCCCTAGATTGAGTGTTTATTGTCAACCACCTTTTTGAAGTGTACTTGTTATGGATGATAATGATTACCGTTTAATTCTCGTGCATACCTAATTGTGATTAGCTCCGTCTCCCAGGGGAAAACGTATTATCGTGTGACGTGTGTTCGTGTGCATCACTGCTTTTATGGATTTCTTACGAAGAGTACTGAGGAAGGGAGGTGGAACCGGGGTTAGATGATACCTGGATGGTGAATTGGTGAGTGACAACTTTAATTTATTGATTTACTAGCTGAAGGTACCCGTTGAAATTCAACGGATGTGAACAACATTGAACATATTTTATAAGAAAACCACAAAGCCCGAAGAAAAACAATGCGTGGTTATTTTAGGAGTTCGTAACCTATCTTGTATGTTGTATTCGTTGTAGTAGACACGATGACCGTTTTCCAGGTGCACGGATAGATGAGTGACTGTTGGTCCTCTTTCGTGCACGGGAAACCCAAAAATGGGCCACTTAGACTCATTACTCCTTAAATAGCACCCACGTTGATAGATGGTCACCTCGTCCCTCCGGTTCTCTTTAGCCGTCTTCTGAGTGATTAAGCTTGATCGCTTCCCTCGTGAACATAAATATATTTGCATTCAATGACTTAATTTAGTTGCGCAAATCAACGTTAATATGTGCGTTGAGTGTCTTAATCAGGATTGGAGAGTAGGGTACAGTCCAGCGGTTGACAACGCCAAAAGGTTTATTTGCAGCAGCAGCCATGTTTATTTGACCTATGAATCCTCCATTATCCTAACTGCGCCTTCGGCATAAAGGGTAGCCATGATCATTGGTTTCGAATGCTAAATATAAAATCTAAGTTGATTCTTAGTGCACTTGTCGATTTTCATGCACGGATGTCGTTCATTGCGCAGAATTTCCGTTCTTCTTTCGGGTAAGAAGCATGTGGTGACGTCATTATAATTTCCGCAATCTTAAAACAGGTTGAGGTATCGGAACATATGGGTCTATATTTGAACCAGATTTATAGCTAGTTACCCGTCCGTAGGTTGGGTTAGGATAAAATTTGTACGGTACTTAGCGTAACCTGAGAAACACCACAGGAAGATTCTAATGAGATCGCTGGGGGGCATGTCTTTGAGCATCCAAGTCCAAACTTTTGTCGTTTTTATTTCAAGGGCTCATTTTCTCGCAAAGAAGACTCTCTTGCTTTAGATGATTGATTCGAAAGGTTACTCTTTTTCTATTAGGCATGTTGATGGATATATTTTTAAGTCCAAGGAGGGGAAACACAGCGGAGAGAGAGTCTTGAATAGGCAACTCGATGATTGAGTGAATATAAGTTTACTGCACTTTAACACTTTTAAACATACATAAAAAACTCGTATCGTGTATAATGTGGGAATTAGTCTGAAAAACAGTTCGCAATCATATTGAGAGGCAGACGGTTCCACTACGCGTAATACATCTGAGTATTAAACGATAATAAACAACGTCGTATGTGCTGTACCAACAGAGGCATTATTACCATTACTATTCGCCGCACGTAAATATTTTTGCACGTTTAATTCCTTTATGTGTATCGTTTACTACGTAAGTGCTCTCTCATGTACATGCAGTGCCCCTATGAGATCTACTTTGAGAATAGACATTGAAGAGTATACTTGTAAATATGAATTGAATACATCGATTACCCCCCGAAGCAATCTATCATAGGGCCCTTGGGACACTGGGCCCTTCTTTTACAGATTTTCTTTCTACGGGCTATCATGGACCTGCAGGAAAACTTAAATGCTAGAGGCGTGAATATCCTTTGAAAATCAAATCTCTGGGTGTCAAGGAAATGTGCTATTGTTGATTTCAGAGAAAAATGTGAGATTTTTCAGCAAAAACATAATTTTCAGACAATTACAAAGCGTGAAAGAAAATCGAATGAAATAATTAGAAACCTCTTTCATTCAGCCATCTAATAAAATAAATCCCAGCTCTCTATCTTTAGTGAAAGTTATTTTAAAAAGCAAAAAATGAAACGACTGCACCGAATTCAATGATTAGCATGGACCACCAGAGGGACCTTTGGGGGGCCTTAGGGGATCATTAGGGCTTTTTATTATAGCCTATCTTACCCACAGATATATTTTATATTTACATGCCAAATTTCAGCTCAATCGGTCTAGTAGAGTTTTCGTGATTGAGTAGCAAACATCCAAACATACAAACTTTCACATTTTTAATATTAGTAGGATTATGGTTCATGTCCACCCAACTAACAATTACAGGACAAGCAGTATCACATGTTGCATAAATAAATTAAAATTAAAAAAGAGAGAGAAGCTTTGAAACATCCGTTTACAACAAAATTTTCTTTTACTGGGTACAGAATTAGCTTCTCCCTTGAAACAAATAAACTGCATTCCAATATTTGCTAAAATCTGTATAATCTTGAGTTAATATTTTTAATGATGAGTCGGCATAATAGTTCGTTTTTACGCTCTATAGCTAAGACGCCCTTTTTGGGCTTACATTACCGTTTGCAACCATTAATAATCAAATATACTAAGTAAAAATTTTACCCAGTATTAATTAGATTAAATTAACTTAATTCTCTCATTCGATCACTCTTCTTTCTGTAGGCTGTTGACTTATAAGTTAATTAATTTGTCGCATGGCTGACTAAAATTACCTGAAAGACCTTTTGAATATGAATATTTCATTAATGATGAAGAACAATCCTCTTGAGTGGCGTTGTTGGATTCGTGTTGTCATGTAATTCATCGGTTGGTCAACTAAAAGATGTCCCGACTCTTAATGTATTAAAAAACACCAATGCCTTGTGTTACTTGGAGAGACAGTGCATGAAAAATTGTTGGAATATCTCATGTGGTTTGTGATAAATGACATTGAAATTAGCCATAGCTTTGAGAGGTGAGCCGATGACAAAAAGTTCGCTGCGGACAGGATTCGAACCTGTGCGGGCATAGCCCATTGGATTTCGAGTCCAACTCCTTAACCACTCGGACACCGCAGCTTACTTCAAATTATCGTGGGGGCCATCCGTATTTCCACGTCTATGCTCCCCATTGTTTATGAGAAGAAACAAGTGAGTTCCGAATTTTACGGTACGAGGTGATATTGAGACGTAGTGACAATACCGATCGGTTAGTGGCGGGTCGACTCTCGAAATTCCGTGATAATTATCTCGCGCGAAAATAGTAAAGTGTCGTATGATTTCGCAGAAGTATCGCTACGCAACTACTCGATACTTTCCGAAAAATAATTATCGTATGCGGACAAAATTTGAAGACTCGAGAATGCTTAATCGACGAAATCATGCGATCAAACTAATATTTTCGCATGATAAGGATAATTTAAACGGCGTTCCGAGAATAAATCCCCCAGGTCTGCGACGCTCGATTCACTACAGCAGTGTATTTTTGGTTTATCGGAATTTTTGGTAAGTTTTCTTTATTTTCTTTGCTCTTGTCCTGTAAATTCCATCTCGTATTATAGTTAGTTAATTGAAGCTATAAATACAACTTCAACATCTTTCTCACCAAATATGATTGGTTTTGTGGCATATTAACGTTCATTCTTCTTACAGAATATTGTCTCCATCGCTGCATTCGTCTAAATGCCTTAAAGTTCCTTTGTTAATGCTGCTCAATGATTTATTTTCAAATGATTCTCACATAAAATATCTCATTTATGTGGCTGGCACGTTCGTAGCTCTTTCGACGAATATATTGACGTAGGTTCCTAGTTAAGCCTGATAGTTTTAGTATACAATTGTTGGCAATTGTTTATGAGACGTTTTCATTCACATTCGCATTTAAAATGGCGTGGAAAATTACTAAATGAATGTTTCTTATCACCCGCTAGTGAATTTCACACAATCTTGATTCGGTGAAATAGCACTATGTAGAAAAGTAAGAGCTATGAGCCGTAGGCCGTGATGCATGTGAAAAATTACGTGGCTATTTCAAGTATGGTATTTTGAGAGGCGGTTTTTTTACAGGGATGGATGTCAGAAAAAGTGGTGTTCTAGGGGTAATTTAATTTCCACTTATTAAACAACAATTTGGTTGCATGCATAAGATTTTCAGACGTACATGTCTTTCGTTGCCAAAGGTAGGAACGGGAGAAATGAATCCCAGAAAAAATTGTAATCCACTCGAAGAACATGAAGTACATTTTTTCATGTTCTTATAAACTCTTATCTCACATTTCTTAATGACCCTTAACCCTGAACTCGTGTTTACAATTTGCTAAATGTATATTCATGCAATAGCGTACAGAAACAATTATAAACTTAATTTTCATGGTGAACCTAATTTACTAGATGCCATCATTTTTTCGAATGGCACTGACTTGGTTGGGACTCGAGATTAAAAGAAAAACCTGAACTTTAAACAATTTAATAAGTTACTAAATAAATATATTTGCTATTGAGCCTTGAAGCTCGCGAAAGCTCGGAGAATACATCGTGTCAAAAGCCTGAATTGGTTCAGTTCATCTTGATCAATTACATTATATAATAAACTGATGTTAGTTGCTAAATCTAGATGTTCATTGTATATAATGTTTAACTATGTATTATTTTCATATTTATCCTATTTTCCGACCGAGGTTTCCACACATTTGTACCATTAACAAGGTCTTGATGTAAAAATACCAAAACACCGTTGTATCGTTGTGCGAATTGTTTATTTAAGTCTCTAAAATGGGTTGTTCATGAAGAGACTGGCGAATTTATCCTACCGATTACTTGGTGGAGTATCAGATGATGACGATGATTCCCTGATTGCAGCGATAGGAATAAAAGAGTCTCTAGTCTCCAGACTTCTAATCCAGTGTGAATTTCGAGCTCCAAAATTAGTTCCGTTTCCCCATCTACGTGAACCGAGCCATCCAAGCAAATTTTCTGTTTGTCACCGGAATCCCATTTCGACTCGCTTTGTTCTTGCCCGGAATCAATTTTGGTTCCGGGCTGATTGATTTACCGCGGTCAATCACCTCCGAGGACGTACTCTCCGAATCCCGTACCCCAAAACTTTTTATCGGCCGTATCCAAAATTTACCTGCCAAAGGATACGACGTCGACAGGCGTGGCAATCTAGAGATAAAAGTTAGGTAATAAACATCAGGGCTCACGATTTGTGCAATTATTATTCAGAGTACTTCGATTGCATAGGTCATTTCGCACAGCTGAAAATATATTTACCCGGATATATTTCATTGAGTTTGAAAAAATATTCAAAGATCGATGAGTGGGATGATAATTTCATGAATAACAATTGTAAACTATGCACTATTTTCACGCTTATTTTATTTACCGGTAGGGGTTTAAAACTTGTAGTTGTGTGACAAGCATCTGATGCATACTCCTTTTTTAATTTCTGACAGCCCACTTGGTACTCCGTTGACATACTCTGGCGTTTTTATCATTGTTTGCCTCTTGACTCAAGTCCGTTTTGGTGCGGGGGTGGTGTGTTTTTGCTTACTTTGTGGCGCAAGTCCTTTTCCGAAATTTTAATCAAGCTTTCCCCTCCTTTATTTTAACGCATTTAACCTTGACCTCACATTCACCCTCGACCGCACCTTCGCAAACTTTCCCTACCTTCTTATAGGTGAGTATGTGATCGTTTTTACAGCTATATTACCTTCATAATGGAAATAATGTGTTGAATACTTGGTCAGTAGACAAAGTATGTGTGAAAACAGAATGCATACAGTTAATAATTTATTAATAATGAACTTTTGGCATTTTCACAAAGTGGCGCCTCAAGTTACTTCCTATAAGCATGATGTTTTCTATTATAATAAAATGCTTTGATCACTATTGATGTAAAATGCTGGTCAATTTTAACTAAATTTTATCACTCGACTCGAACGATCAGGATCATCTCCTCGGTCCGCTGCTAAGTCACTTGTGATGTGAAAGTGGTCGCACACGGCGTCATATTTTTCGCATTCAGTTCGAAGGTGCCTATTACTCAGAGAGCTGACACAAGCCCCACTAACTGGTGGCGGATACCGCACCAGAAAAAAAAGGTCTACAGATCGCTTGGGTTTTCATCGCCGTGGTTGCATGCTGGTAGACAAAAAAATCGTGTCTCCACTATTCGGCACTCATAAAATGAAGCATTGGGGCAAACGTTTGTTTGTGAATGCGATAGTAATCATATTGAAAAGAAAAAACATATTTTTTTTTATATTTTTAAAATTTAGATTGACCATTTTAAACGGAGCCGGCACAAATGATAATGAAGAGTGATACGTAGACTAAATAACGTATGCGTCATACAACGACCCTTTAACGTTGAATTTAGTCATCCCTCAAGAATGTATGGATCGAAGAATTTTCGTTACCGTGATAATCGAGGAGCATGTTTACGCCTTCCTCGGCCGTCTGCCGTTTTGACCGTGCTGTTTTCCTGCCAGGGCCCCGGAGTCGTCCCGAAAAATCTCCCCTCCACCTCCATAGCTTCTTTGCGAAATCCTTTTGGATTTTGGTAATTTTTTCCATTTGAAATCACTAAAACTTCCCATTCCTTTAAACCACTAACCGAACACTATAACTTAGGTCCCGTATACAATCCCAGATAGTATGTTTAGTGATCATAACCATGATATCATAAACTGGGTCCTAAGAGCTCCGTGAATCATGGGTTTGCTCATACAAGGTAGGACGTTCCTGTGACTTAAATGAGTCCGTTCTGCGCATGACGTCATCCGAATGACACAACCAGACACAAATAGCTGACGACTTGATAATTAATTGGTTAATTAGTGTATAATTTAGTTTTTAGCTACGATAGGATGAAGTCTAGTTGATATTTGCACCCTTAAGTAATTACTGATATACAACATATTTGATCGGTTATAATTGTGCGATGCGCAGCGACCTACCATGTATTAGTAGTACCATACCGTGAAGGATCCCATTTTTGGGTTCTGGTGAATGAGTCCTGTGGGTTGGTCTCTAGCGAAGAAATCATTTTCCCGTAAACCACTACAGCGTTATTGATCGGAAATAATTTTAGTTTCTGGTGTGTGTCAGGTCAACTTTTTGTGGCGATCTCTGACGTGTGTTGCTCAAAAACCTTATACGGCCATTGGAGTAAAATATTTATCGTGCTCTTACACGGCCCCACAGTCTGTTCGAATAATCTTCCCTCCACCATCTTCATAGCTCCTTTACGATATCCTTCGGCATTTTGGCGAACTTTTTCTTTTTTCATCTTTGAAAAGTTTTTACCAAACTTAACCTTCCGTAAAATGGTAAGCGTGAGGAAGGACACGATTATGTGTCTGCCGGCATGTAAAGATGTAAAAAGTTGGAAAATAAAAATAAAGAGAAAGGGTCTTGATGTTTTGGGAGATGGAGCGGTTTTAATCTCACCCCAAACCCATCATCCTGGTTTGGATTGCCTCAGTCTTTTTTTACTCTCGTTTTTGATTCATAACTTTTTTCTGTTCCACGACCCATTCCTCCTCGCCATCTTTGTGATTTCGTCCATTCACCCTTTCCTCTCCCCGGAATTCCCAAGGCACTCGTTCGGTTTATGTCATTTTTTCCTGAACTTTTTTTATAATGCCTCTACAGGCGATATTTGGGGAGTACATCACCTCCGTGTCAAACATTTGAGGTCGGAATTTCAGAGGAAATACATTTTGTAGTCACCTGGAGAGTTGCACACGCTTTCTCTATTTCCGGAATGGTATCCGTGCAAATTGGATTATATACTTGAAATATTACTGCACTGATTACAGAGGATATGGACAGAAGTCTGAACGAAGGGTGGCCGAAATGAGAACTAGATGAATAAGCGGCGTGAAAAGGGGCTACGGAAGTGAGAGGGATAGGTAAATACGACTGGCTGAACAGAGGCATGGAGGAAGAGATACGATAGCCGGCCGCTTCGACTGTAAACAAAATAACTTTATTGAGTGACTATTACTGCACTATTTCTCCAGCCTTTGACAACTTGTGCAGTGTCTACGAGACCACGGTACTTATTCCGAGAGTCTTTTAGGATAACTTCTACAGCTAGCCCATTAGTGGGTCATATAGTTATATACCTCAGGAATTATTATTTAAGTGTTATTAAGTAACTGTTATTGCACTTAAACGGCACTTTATATTAATTATCACGGCACACACGACACACGGCGTATTTAAACGAAAGCAGCAGTTCCTGTTTTCTGCATAACGACGAGCACTTGGTTTTCTTTTAAAACGTTTATCTAAAAAAGCTTCTGTTCTTCATTTCTGAATGGCTTCCACCGTATGACTTCCGAAACCATCCTTATTTCAGTATACCTGGCAGCAGTTGCAACCATATGACAATCAACTTTCATGGAAGCAGGTGGATAATTATGTACCCTGTGAAGTATGCTAGAGGCCCTTTTCAATTCTCCCAATTTTTTCTGTTTTGCATTCTTAATGTCTAAGGGCATTTATTTTTTAGCAATTTAAGTGATTAATTCCCTTTTTTAGAGATTTATTCCTACATTCTAGTCATTAAATTTTTTTCTGATCATAATTTTTCAGCTCTAGGCGTAACAGGCAAATGATTTACCTTCCGACTGTTAAATTCTTCCCTTACAAGATCTGCGACACGGAGGAGGTAATGAGAGGCGAAGAGATATTGACGGTCGTGATAGAGGGGAGGATGTTGGGTTAGCGGGGAAGGGGAAGGAATAAAGAGGTTTAATGGACGGGATGAAGAGAGGTAGGAAGTATGCTTTAAAAAAAATTGTGTAGGTAGATGGAGGTTTGCGCCTTTAAAAATCTGGAGAATTAAGACACTTAAATTCAAATCAACCCTAGCCGATATTGAATGCCATATTGATAATAGTATTTTTTTGGCCCTCGGACGATTCTGGTGGTCCGTATGCCCCTGCGATCCCGATAAATCATTGGCTTGTCGTCAGGTTTCCCAGGCACCGAACCACCAGAACTTGACAGAAACACCCATTCCCTAGGCATGAGAAAAACTGACCCAGGTGGGTCTCGAACCCGCGACCCTCGGATAAGCAGGTGAGGACTTTACTCCGCCGCCACTGGGGCCGGCGCGGGGTGAAGTCCTTGCTTCAGAATTTATTTTCAACAATCCGCAAAAACAGCTACATTTTCCTTTTTAATCAAGCCTAAGAACGATCAAAAATGGACGATCACAAAAACTGCAATGGCCGACGATTATGTTCTATATTTCGAAGAAAATAATTGGATGACCATATTTTATTATTTTTTTAAAATATGACACGAACTGCCTAATTCAGCTGCTAATTCAGTGAGCCTTATGGGGCTATGAGGTGCGGGAAATAGAAGTCGTGCTTGTGAGTTACCCAACGGGCAGAATTCCAATCCGTATTCTCTCTCTTTCCCCTTTGGCCTTTCATGTGGGGAGGACGAAGGATGATTGAAAGAAAAAGTAGGTGGGCGGAGAAAAGTGAAAAGAGGAGGAAAAGGAAGTGAACAAGCGGAGGGGTCCTCTGACCCTTTTCTTCCTTTTAACCCCTCTCTTGAGTGTCTTGAGGTGTTGGAGTGAAATCGGTGTGGAGGCCAGGAGCGAGAATAAGGGTAAGAAAAAGAGAAAGATATGGAGAGAGCTAAAAGGGGTCCAGGGAGAGGACGATAAGGGTTTTTTTTTGGAAAAAGTGGGGATGTCCGAGTGAAGGGACCGAGAACCTTATGATCCCTTTCTCTAAACCTCTTCTACCCCCTCCAGCACTTCGGACCCTTTCCCGGGTAAATTCATGACTAGTCCTCCCTCGGACGCATAAAACGGGGTGGTAGAGGAGGAATCATATTGGTTGCTTCAGGATCCTTCCTTCCTTTCCCGGAATAATTCCGGTAGTCATCGCCCGAGGGCGGTGTAGCGGAGGCAGCACTGGTAGACATCTCTTGATATTGGAAGTCTAGGCTTGGACTCTTCCATGAATATGGATGGTGGAACCACATGGAAGTACCAAAAATGTTTGTGCTACTATTGGCGCCGGCAGGCGTAATGATTTTACTGTATTTAAAATTCGGTATTAGTTCATTTGCACTTTTTTAAAACATCTTTTCCCCAATCGAAAGACAAAAAAATCATCGTAGCAAATGTGTGGAAAATGCATTCGCATTTCTGCGGAAGGATTTTATAGACTCCTGTAACTTGCTATGGTCGATCATATCCGATGACTTGATTGTTAAAATAATAAGTATCCCGTTTCATTAAGTGGTCTATTGAGCTGTGATAAATCGTAATTTGGATGCTATACTGTGCTGATATTTTACGAAACCCCTTTCTCTATAGTTGAACTTTCTTAATACGACTCCATTATTGAAAACCAAATTTTCAAAGTGAAATGCCGGATAGAGAATTAAAAAAAACATTGTTGCAGACAATTTCTATGTTATAAAACCATCGCTAAAGAAGAGCTTGTATTTAGGACCATGGGTGACAAAAGAGAAGAAGGCAGTACTTACAGCTCCATCCCAATATGACTTTTTCGTTCGAACACTATCCAGCTGGATGATAGGCTAATGTCACTTTTTTACTCACGACGTGAATTGCAATCGACAAAAGCAAATTGCAGTGAACATTTCTTGACCTTAATCTTTCTGTTCCGCTCTTTTCACGATTTTTCTTTTTTCGAGGCCTTATCTTCATTTCTTCTTGATTTATTTTTACCTGTGAGATCGCGAGTAGAGATGAGTGTGGTGAATTGGCGAAGCAATTGGGTAAACTGGGATTGATTTCCTTATGCTGCTCTCTTTCCGTTTGAATTGGTCGAGTCTGTAATCCCTAGGGATGACAAGGTATGTGTGCGATTGGCCTCGAGTCTCTGCAGTCGACGGGCAGTATTTTATTCAAGGATGCAGCGTTGGTACTTCTCAGTATGTTTTTTTCCGGTAGATATGCGGTTTATTTCTTCGTAATTATTTTTTTCTGCGTAGGCGGGATATTTGAAATTCTCAATTGCATAGAAATATAATAATTTTGGGAGTTATTTCTTGCAATGAAGATTTTTTCATGACTATTCAATATGTGCGGGTTGTCGACTTTATAAAAACCTGTCGTTCAGGGAATAAGAAATGAGCTGCTCAATGTTTCTTAGAACGATTTACAGCATTCCACAGTAAATATTTTGTCTTAAAATATTTATTTAATGTTTATGTGGCTTAGATTTGTATTTTCTTTCTGTGGAGAATTATATTTGGTTCTGATTACATGCTGAGTGAATTATTCTCTTTCTGATTGATACTTTTTAGTTTTCTGATCAACCTCAACGATTTAATAATTACTGAACACTTGCCGGGTGAATAAAATAGGTAGAGCTGGGAAGTAAAATAGTTTTGATCATGACTGTCGTTTCTGCATTCAAGCGTTTAATCTGAAATGTTGTTGGTTATGAAAAATTAAGTGTGAGGTGGTAAAAGTGTTGGGATTTTTATTTTGGATCACGTTGCGAAATTCTTATTTGGAAAACTATGTTTGCCTGTACTAATATCGTGGACTGTGTCGCCATACAATAGAATGCAAGTTCTTCGTGGCGTCACGTGCACGGTACTTTGTGAGAGCACCTGGTACATTTATAACCTTTGCGGAAATCATTGTAAGTAGAGGATGTCTGATTTGCCTAAGTTATGCCTGAACTTGGAGCAAATTCTGAGGGTCTTCTCCTGACGAATTATGTTTTGATTGTGACTTTTTTAAACAAGATAATATCGGCTGAAACAACTAAAAGATTAGCAAAATCTAAATACCCACTCCGATGCAAACAGTAAGTTTGCGGAAGGACGGCAAAATTATTGAAAAAGGTCATGCTGTGTAAATATTTTCGCGAATAATATGTTCAGTCATGGGGATATCGAAAATTAAGTTCTTCAACTAGTATTAAAGCAAGCAAGAGTGCTGGATACCTGAACGAAACTAACTGGATAAAAAAACGTATTGGAGTAACAACAAAAACCAGAATTTATGAAGTTACTACGAGAGCTAAAATCACATATACTGCCAAAACAAGATCAGAAAACTCAAAGACCAAGCAGCTAATGGAGACAACAGGGATGAGAGCATCCGTTAGAATTTCAGGAGAGGCCTCACTAGACCATGAACGAAATAACGGTGTAAGAATATTATGTCAGGTGAAAAATATTGTTGAGTGGGTGAGCTAAAGAAAAAATGAATGGAACGTCTATTTAAGTAGAACCGTCCGTCCATCGATATGGATAGAACCGTTAAGATTGCTCGAGGAAACGTAAGTACCAATCAGTAGACGAGGTTTATGAAGACCCAGAAGATGATGGAAGGACAACCTAGGCATTAGTGAAGAAGAACAGATCACAATGCCGACTAATAGAACACCAAAGGGGCATCAAAAACAGGCAGCTACGCAAATCAGCTTTGGCCGAACATACCTGGAGTAGGCATAGCCACAACATGAATTTTAAATAGGCAAAAGTAATCGCAAAGGAGAGCCGCTACTTTCCCAGACTTATCAGAGAGGCCATTGAAATCGTGAAAACAACGGAAAACATTAACAGAGAAGATGGTTACACCATCTCTAATGCCTGGAAGAGGGTTTTAATGAAGAAGAGTACGTTAACCAATGAGAGCGCACCTGACTGAATTGGCGGAAAAAACAACCCCGATATAAGACAATCTCAAACACCTGCATCTTCACTTCTGACCTGAAGAAGATAACTGCAATGATATCGCAACTGTCGTCAACGACAATCGAATTACGCGGAAGAAAACCCGAAAAGCCTTCGCTGCCATCTCAACAACTTCGAGGAAGCATATAAGTTGATATTTATAATTTTTATCTTGTACTACCTTGAAAGCCGGTATATTTTGATTGAATTTCAGCATGTATGATATATGCTTTAAATAAATGAGAAGAAAAAAAATAACGGTTTTGGAAGAAATATAGAAGTGACCATGGGAATTGCACAAAAAAAATTGAACCAGTGGAAAGAATTTTTTGTTTTTGGGAAATGTTTTATGTTTAGCGGTGGCTGAAGCAAGAAAAAATAAATTCAGCAGAACATCCCGAGCGAAGAAGGCACGTTGGCACGGAGGCAAGTCAATTCGAAGGCCACTTTCAGCCAGCAACATGATATTAAGAGAAAGGTAGAACGTAATTTAAACCTATATTAGGAGAATACTTACTAGTAGTTTTTGTCATTTGCCAATTTCCGGTACCAATAATTTATATAGGCTGGCATTGACAATAAAAAATCAGCGTGAACGATAATAGCACCAGGGAATAGAAGATTGGAGGCAGGAGAGATTTTTGCTATTCAAAAATTATGAAGATAGAATGATGGGGAGAAACTCATTCAACGGAGTTTTCCTCAGAACTGAGGAGAAATCGTGCTTAATGAAAACTGCGAAATAGAAAAGTAAACTTATCGGACACATTCTGAGAGATTCAAGCCTGCTGAAAACAATAACAGAAGGCACAATGAATGGGAGGAATCATTGAACAATACTTAGAATCGAATGTATGAAACTAAGTTAACGAGATGCTTCAGTGAAGACGTTTGAAGAAACCAGGCATTTGGATGAAATGAGAATGGGATGAAGAGCTTCAGCTAACCAGTCTTCGGGTTGATTTCTGCTGATGATGATATAGTAAATGGATATTCTATGACTTGAAACAATTCGGTGAAGGGCATTGGAAGAAGTTTTGGCATAAAAGAGAAGGAAGAATGTCTACCGACAAATGCTAGATCATCGATAGCCGCTACTGTTCTACCATGTGTGGGTCTTGGTATTAACCAAGCTTCTGTCATTTAGTTTCCTCTTTACACACTTCCTCACAGGATATGCCTCTCATCTGTGAGTCTCTTTTCACGTCATCTATCCATTATTTACGAGGTCTTTCTTTCGGACGCTTCCCATTTTATCTCTCCAATGCCCGAACTCTGAGAATTCTACTATATTTTTTTTTCTATAAGTGCCCCATACATCTTGATCCATGACGTTATATCTTATTTGTTTAGCCACAAACTACAATTTCGTTTGTGATGTTTGTACTTATTTGTTTATTGATTTATTTATTTATTAATTTCTTTGTCCATTCTACTCTTGCCCGAAATACTTCAAGAACTTCATTTCCCCAAGTAAACGATTTATCTTGCAACGACTGTAATAGTGTCAATGTTGTACAAACTGGACTTAAAAAAGTGGGATGTGAAGAGCACTTGATGAGCACGGCACACAAAGAACAATTACAAACTTCCTCTAAGATGACATACCGCCGCCCAATTCCCAGTCCCATTGAAAACGCCTCTCATTTATTTCTTACCCTTATCTGCTCCGCTCTCCGCCCTTGCCCCTCATTACATTCCCAGTAAGTATGTATATATATATATATATATATATATATATATATATATATATATATATATATATATATATATATATATATATATATAACTGTTGAGAATATGACATTGTCTTGAAAATGACGCAATAGCGTTGAGACCGCGGTCGACAATTAATTATCGTGTGGGAATACAAAGTATTTTTTTTTAAATATGCGGAAATTCCATAGAGAGATGCCTGAAACTTTTGAATATATTCCTCTCCCCAGCTTGAAGTCTGCTTATCCATGCATCCATGTTTCTGATGCATGCTTTGTATTGGTGCATAATATTTGTCATAAAAATCCTCTATATCTGGCAAAAGAAAAATAAAGAAAAGGTTTAATGCATCTTATACTAGTTGCGAAAGTTTTTAATGAAGTTAGTGGACAGCAATATTTCCTCTCGGGCTAACACAATGTATGGGAAAGCTTGAAGTTTTGCAACGAGCGATGGTGAATAGCCGAGGGTTTACCGAGTAAATGCATGAAAGTATCTTATAACTTCAAACAGGTTTTGAATTCTAACACGGAGATTTGCAAGTAATCGGTCAAATTCGTGCAGTTCTGGCGGAGTAATAAGTAAGTGCGGTACTCTTCAAAAGGCATTGAAAGGCACGGAGCGACGTGAAAGCTCAAGAATTTGAAGGCCGGGTAATTTTGGGGGATATGGGGTTATTATTTCATATTCTTTAATGTAATAATTTGAGCAATGAAAAAAGATACAACTAGTATTGTCCAACCGAATACTGCAATGAGTGCATTTACAATTGTTCTTGGGGGAATAATAAATTGTCTATTGGTTGTCACTAATTTTAGTAGTAGTAGTATTTTGATTTAACGTGCTTTCCACCTCTAAGGTCATTTCGCACATACTGTCTGCCACTTGATGACAGGGCAACAGTACTCGGACGAATGGGAGGATCATAAACCCTTCAAATTCATAAATGTTAGGTTTGACTTTTACTACTCTAAGCGTTTTTTCTTACTGATGTATTTTCTAATTTAATGAGGGAGATGATTTTGGCGTTCTTCAAGCTTTATGGTAATTTTTAATGATTACCGATTGTCAAACACTAGAAATTAGCCCGGAAAAGGCTTATATTGAACAAATATTTAAGTTTGAAACGATTGTTATATTACTGGGTTGCCACTACCGTGAAAATCGTGAATTTTGGATACCATTAAAAATATTGGTTTAACCGTGGAATCGAATCTTTTAATTTGGGAATTCGTGGGCCCTCAGTCTTTCTATCAGATTTTGACGAGGTACAAAAGTAAGTGTTATTTCGTCTTCGGCAGTCTTTGTTGCCGAGCCCTTGAAAGTCTACCCACCATCTTTTTTCAGAAGGAGGAAAAAAGACCTCCATGTATGTAGAGGTCCCTCTCAGTATCGGAGTTTTTCTCCCTTCCCTCTCAACACGGGTCCGCCAAGCAGTGCCGCATCACCACTCGACGAGGCGGAAGGCCAACCCAAACAAGGGGCGATACATTTTAGCATTCGCAAAAATAATTAAACCAATACTACTTTCCTCGGTTCCCGTATGTGGTTGACGCTTATGGTTAATCCCATCCAAGCGCAAAATTGCCGCGTCTCCCTCCGAAATAACCCGGCTCAGTCGTACATGCGACGCGGCAAGGCAATATACAAAGAAAAAGGGGGTCAGGTATCGTATGACAGGTAGACACTTTCACATTTGACACAGCATTTAATACTTCAAGCGCATTTAAACAAGACCCTGTTGAGGTGAGGGATGGGTAATTCATGGGTGAACATGAACATATATGAATAATAGTGAGGAAAAGCAAAAACAAATGATGTAACAAAGGCAATGGACAAAAATTATCTTCGAGAGCAATAGTTCGCGCATAAAGCACCTCCGAGTTCATCCGCCAGCGAAATATTTCTTGATTTAGCAAATTAACGAAGGTACATTGAATTCACCTCGGGCACGACGGGTAATTATGGAGATGGATGAGGGATGTATCTCAATGGGGACCAACCGTTTCTTGATGATAATAATGATGATGATGTGCTCCTGATGAGGCGGAAGACGGAGCAATCACCGGCGTCGTCTCCCGGTGTAAGATTCACCGCCGTTCCCGGATTGGCAGAATCCTGATGTATAGACAGTCAGCCTGACTGGCGACTTATCAGGAATCCTCTCTCCAGCCTGCCTTCCGTGAACTCCAGGCTCTATCTGTCTCTTTGTCCTATTGTCTCTCGGTCGACTCTCCTAATGTGACCCTCTCACCGCCACTGAACTAAAACGACTCGCCTCCTTGCTTCTCGCACATCCCATTTTATTCCTTTTTTTCATACAAAACACATTAAAAACCTGCACTTCCACCCTTATCCTTGGCATAGCGAACTACGTCCACATTATGGCGCACCATTCAATTATTCGTACCGTCGTCACCTCCCATTCACACCACAAAAAACACGCAATGAAATAAATTTCGTTACAATGCATACAAGCTTTCAGGGAGTGCCGGGTACAAAGATAATGCTTTTCAGTGCTACTGCATCTTTCAAGATAGCTTTCAAGCAAGTAAATTACACAGATTTTAATCTTTTATTGAATAATAGTTTAAATACTTGCTTGCGCTTGAAAAATCACTGCTTTGTGTTTTGAATGCGATATCTAACCGATGAAATCCGACCTCTTTCTTACCACTATCTTCCTATGACAGTGGTTCTCAGCAATTTTGCATGTTTAGAATTGCTTTTAACATGTGGAATTCAATGAGCCTAACTAAGTATTACAGAATGAATTAAAAACAACAATTATGCAGATGTTGCATCAACTGCAGAACATCAAGTTTTCCTTAATAGTGGTCCCAATGCAATAGTACACCCCTAAACACCCTAAATTTTCGCACGGGTGGATTCCCTACTGGTTGATAACCCGAGTTCCAAAGCGATAGTTGAACTGTGGCTGAGACAATCATTCAATCATCTCATTCAACATGAGGAGATCAATTCAAATGTTAGTTTTAGTCAGTCTATTGACCCGAATTTATCTGTTATCTAGAAACTGCTTTGCAATCCACGCACAATTCTCCTTTATATTGAAACTTACCTGATTGAATTTTATTTCTGTAATGAAGTCAACACGAAGTCACATAGGGATAAAATATTTTTGGGGGTGAATATAGGAAGGATAACTTTTTATTCAAATCGGGGAAAGATTTTTCGGGAAAAAAGGTCATATTTTCGTCGCTAAAGTCCTTTCAGGCAAGATCTTAGAAGTCTTTCGACATTTTCATTCTTGGGAAACTTTTTAAAGATACATTTGCTTACGTCCTACACCCAAGTTAAATTCAACCTAAAAATAAAATAAATCAAGCCGTACGTTTTGCTATTTTTTTAGATGCCAGGCGAAATTTATCTAAAAGAAGTTAGACATTTTAAAGGCTATTGAAATTTACATTTATTAAGCTCAAAATTGAATGATATTCTATCACCATTACCAAGGTTTTTCTTGTGCTGAAATGTGTGATCTCCTTCCAATATTTATGGTACAATAGATTGCGTCATTCAATCCAATTTTGAAAATGATTTTATTTTCATATTCACTATTGGTGGGAAATTTATACAAAATACTTTGAATGTAGTTTGAAACACCTTTTAAAAGGCCGAGTCAAGCAAAGTTGTAAGGTTGTAGCTCAGGAGGGTGATTTTTTTCTGCTCTTTCAAGAGTTATTATTTTTAATCCAAATCCAGATGTTGCTTTTTGGAAGTTTCTAACCTGATCCCATTGTCCTTTTCCAGATTTCATTCAGTTAATTCTAACTGACCACGGTTTAAACTTACCGAATCCATTCTCAGAGTAAAATAATAAATTAAAGATATTGGCATAGGTTAACACCTATTGCACCATGAAAATTACATTTATTTCGTTGAAATCCCGGCTGGTTCGTAAATGAATGAATAAATTATGGGTAGGTTCTATGCACTTCAGAATGCTCGGCTTACATAACCTCTTTCCCTTAAGCAGTAAACATAGTCAAAAGGTGTCAAATCTCGGTGTCAGATCTAGAAAATTTGGATTAATTTATTTTTTCCATACTTCTTGATCGTTGCAAACCCCTTTTGCTTTTGCCACATTCATAAATTACTTCATACACGCTGCATTGTTTTTTTTAGATTCCTAATATTCCTCTCTTTAATAATACCTTCTCCCACATTCCTATACACACCTATGGTTTCGTCGATCTACCTCTTCCTCCCACGTCATTTATGACTACTCTCATCCATGCTCTCATCATGTCAAAACCAACGAAGCGAGAGAAACATGTCCAATCAACGCTCTTTTCATATGCATCCATTTTTTGATCATTCATGCATCACTCACTTTTTCCTAACCCTATCCCTTCTGATTTACCGCAATCACTTCTCGAATTTCTCATGCCGTCTGCATTTAGCCTACTGCTATGTTTATCCTACCAATAGCATAACCAATTTTCACTGCCATACAAACATTTGGGGATGATTACACTGCGATTTTCGCTTCCTTAGACAAACACTCTTTCCTTGATATCCCATACATGCTACCTACGACTTTATTTCCAGAAATTGCACGCCTCTTAATCTCCTCAAATATCCTACCGTTTTTCGGAAATATTCTACCCAAGTGGACAAAATCATCTACTTATTCATTATTTAACATCACAATCTGTATCTAACTAATATCACAATGGACATAATGTCAAGCAAGTAATTTTTAGGATGTGTGGGAGAAGGCGCCAAGAATTATATACGCGGTGATGTTAAATTTATTTTATTGTCTCCGATACAGTTAGTTCTCTTAAGGTTCGTACAGGTATCTCTCTCTCACTGGCTAGGTTCCGCAAACCTCTCCCGACTTCTCTCGAAGATTCGGAGAGGATCCGGGCGAACAAGGTCGTCGCAGTTGAATGGCGCCACGTCGAGGGTTCCACAAACCTCTCCCGTCCTCTCGAAGGTTCGGCGAGGATGGGCGGATAAGGTCGTCGCAGCCAGACCGGGCGCTAGTTAAATGGAGCTACACCAGCCCCCTGCGGAGACTGGAAGTCCGTCGTAGGCGAACGGTTATGGGAGATAGCGATCAGGAAAATGCACTCTGCGGCCGTATCGCGTCGTCACTGTAGGCGGCTTGTCCGGTGGTGATAAGGCGGGTGTGCGTCCTTCAGAGGCTGCTTCGTCTCCGGGGTCGGGCGCCGCAGGAATGTCGTCGGCCAAAATAAAGGCTGATTTTACCCTGTCAATAGAAACAATAATATTTATGTCCTTTATACGCAGCGTGAAATTCTTGTTGTCCCGGCTGAGCACTCGGTATGGGCCGGTGTACGGAGGTCTTAAGGCGCCACGCATGGTGTCGTCTCTTAAGAAGACATGCGTGCATGTGGCAAGGTCCTTAAAAATGAAGATCCCAGGTGTGGCATGGCGTGAAGCAGGAACAGGTCGCAAACGAGCTGTAATTTGCCGAAGCCGGTCCACGAATAGGGTGACGTCCAAGGGATGCTCGGAGTTGGGAGTTGGCTGAATGAATTCCCCAGGGAGTCTTAGTGGTTCGCCGTACAGCATCTCCGCGGTCGACGCCTGAATGTCCTCTTTGAAGGCGCTCCGGATTCCGAGGAGCACTATTGGCAGGGCTTCGTACCACGATGAGCCGGGATGGCACATAATTGCTGCCTTTAATTGCCTATGGAGACGCTCTACCATGCCGTTTGCTTGGGGGTGATAAGCTGACGATCGAGAGCGATGTGCGCCTATGTATGCTGATAAAGCGTGTAATAGCTTTGACTCGAATTGGCGGCCTTGGTCAGTTGTTATGCGTTCCGGGCAGCCGAATCTGGATATCCAGCCACGGGTAAATGCGTCTGCGACATCTTCAGCCGTGATCCGCTCCAGAGGAAAGACTTCTGGCCAGCGGGAGAAACGGTCTATTGCTGTGAGGCAGTACTGGAAGTGATTGGCCGATGGTAGTGGACCAATGATGTCCAGATGAACATGCTTAAAACGGGCGGACGGTGGTACGAAGTGTCCAAGTGGCGAAGAGACGTGTCGGGTAATTTTGGCTCGTTGGCATGGCACACAGGCTCGGCTCCAAGCGCGAACATCTCGTTGCATAAGGGGCCAGACGAAACGCTCCGTGACAAGCCGGGCCGAGGCATTAGGACCAGGGTGACTAAGGCTGTGGAGAGATTCGAAAACCTGTCGCCTGTGTGACGCAGGGACATATGGTCTGGGGCGACCAGTGGATGTATCGCAGTAAATTTCGGTATTTAATCCAGGTACATGCATGCGTTGCAAATGCAATGATGAATTTCCACCGAGTACATCATGGAGTTCAGAATCTTCCAGTTGAGATTGTGCAAGAGAGGCTAGGTCAACCGGTGACGGATTAATGGCATCGGTGCGGGAAAGCGCATCTGCGACAATGTTTTCTGACCCGCTAATGTGGCGGATATCGGTCGTAAATTGTGCAATGAAGGTGAGATGGTTTAGTTGGACAGGAGGAAGTTTGTCTCCCTGTTGTTGGAACGCGAAGCACAGCGGCTTATGGTCCGTGAATATTATGGCGTGCTGCGCTTCAAGGATGTGTCGGAAATGTCTCACCGCCAAATAAATTGCCAGGAGTTCACGGTAATACGCCGGCCACTTCGACTGTCCGGTGGTGAGCTTCTTGGAAAAGAAAGCCAAGGGTTGCCAGTTATTGTCAACGCGTTGTTGTAAACTAGCTCCTACGGCTGTTTGGGAGGCATCCGTAAATAAGCCGAGGATTGCTTCTGGAACTGGATGCGCCAGGAGTGTGGCATTAGAGAGGGCAGTCTTGCAGTCGGAAAAAGCCTTTTCTAAGGTCGGTGTCCATTCGATGCGCTGAGAACCGCGAAGTCCGGAGAGGGCCGTGTGGAGCGCGGCCTGGTTCTCAGAGGCATGTGGCAGGTACTGACGATAGAAGTTCATGACTCCCAAAAAACGTCGAAGAGCGCGTGCATTTGCTGGTTTAGGCAATTCCTGTAAGGCAGCGACTCTCTCAGGAAGGGCTCGAATGCCCTCTGTAGTGATTTGGTGACCCAAGAAGGTCACTGATTGTGAACCGAGAACGCTTTTGCCGAAATTCACCAGGATGCCGTGCTGCTCCAATCGATGAAAGACTGCATTAAGATGTTTCTCGTGCTCACTGGGGTCAGAACTAAATATCAGGATGTCATCCACGTAAGGAAAGCAGAAATCAAATCCTTGGAGTACCTCGTCTATAAATCTTTGGAACGTCTGGCCGGCGTTACGAAGTCCGAAGGTCATAAACGGAAATTCGTAGAGACCAAACGGAGTGGTAATGGCTGTTTTTGGCACGTCATCAGGATGCACAGGTATTTGTGTGTAGGCCTTCACGAGGTCGAGGACGGAAAAAATCTTGCTTCCGTGCAGGTTGGCTGCGAAGTCCTGCATATGGCGTATTGGATATCGGTCCGGAATGGTTCGAGCGTTGAGGGCACGGTAATCGCCGCAAGGGCGCCAACCATCATTCTTCTTAGGAACGAGATGTAATGGTGATGCCCATGGGCTCTTAGATCGACGCGCTGTTCCATTCCGGATCATCGCCTCGAATTCCGCTTTCGCGATGACAAGACGTTCTGGAGCCAGGCGGCGCGGACTGCATGACACTGGTGGTCCAGGTGTAGTCTTAATATAATGAACGGTCTTGTGGCGAGTCTCCCGCGGGATACCAGATGGGCGAGATAGTCCCGGAAATTTCGCGATGAGCTTCTGATAGGCAGACGGTGACAGCAAGACCTTAACGCTAAGCGGAACCGAAGATGCAGGAACACCTGAGACAGTGAGTCCAGTTTTTCCGTCTATCAGGCGCCTGAAGCGGCAGTCAGGTAGTAGCTGGTAGTGGGCGAGGAAGTCTGCTCCGATTATGGGCGTGGCGACGTCGGCAATGATGAAACGCCACGAAAAATCGCGGCGGAGTCCGAGATTCAATTGCAGTGGTAAGTAACCGTAGGTCCGGATGATCGTCTGGTTGGCGGCGCTGAGGTCCAATCCGGTAGGAGAGAAGTGGCCATTTAATAGTCGCCGCGGGAAACAGCAGAGGTCGGAGCCCGTGTCGACGAGGAATCGATGCTTGCTGACCCGGTCTGTGACGAGCAGGCGGCTTCCTGTGAGTTGGCAACCGGTTTCCGCCACTAACGGCTGCCGTCGGTGTATTTCCGCCTCGTAAGAGCAGGGCGTTGTGCAGCGTCGAGCCTGATTTCCGAATTTGCGGTGATACCAACAGACACGGCCTGATGTGGAGCTTGAGCTGGAGCGAGATGCTGGAGAGCCTGAGGAGGCGGTAGGATAGGAACGGTCGCGGGACGGAGACCGCCGGTGATTGCAGCGAGAGCACGCTTGAAGAGCGGCTACCTTCTGAGTTAAGTCCTGCAACTGTATGGAGAGCGAAAGAATCGGATCGGTGGTCGGCGTGCTGGTAGCGGCATGGATGGCGGCAGGAACGCTCGGCGGAGAGACCTCATTCGGGGACACGCGATGAACGCCTGGAGTGTGCACAGCTTGATGTCGTGCGTCACGCTCTCCGGCGTCGGCGTCTACGAGATGAAATTTCCGCTGCAGCTCTTCGTTTTCACGCTTGAGGAGAGTAAGCTGCCGTTGAAGCTCCTCCATGGCGCGTACAGTGAATAGCACCTTCAATTAATAACTATGATCACGTCGGGGTCACCACTGTGGGAGAAGGCGCCAAGAATTATATACGCGGTGATGTTAAATTTATTTTATTGTCTCCGATACAGTTAGTTCTCTTAAGGTTCGTACAGGTATCTCTCTCTCACTGGCTAGGTTCCGCAAACCTCTCCCGACTTCTCTCGAAGATTCGGAGAGGATCCGGGCGAACAAGGTCGTCGCAGTTGAATGGCGCCACGTCGAGGGTTCCACAAACCTCTCCCGTCCTCTCGAAGGTTCGGCGAGGATGGGCGGATAAGGTCGTCGCAGCCAGACCGGGCGCTAGTTAAATGGAGCTACAGATGTTTTAATTAAAAAATAAATATAGCTCTGTCATTTACTATCGATAAAAAATGGAAAGAATTACCAAGGTAGATAGAATGGAACGCATGGGGAAAATCATGGATGACGTCAAGGTGTATACGTATACGGGAATGAAACAATTAGCAGATATGAGAATGGAGCATAAACTGCAGCAGGCCATTGTTCGTAATAATTAATGCCGATGATGATGATGAGGGTAAAGTATTCCAGTGTGAAAAAACAGAGTAACATACACAACAGAGTACAAAAAGATACAACAGAGTACAAAAAGATACAACAGAGTACAAAAAGATACAACAGAGTAAATCAGTTGCATACAAATTTAGTCCAAATCAGACTCGCAGAATAATGTTGAATGTGAACATATTGTACACTTCGTTATTTTTGTGGGATTTTCCTTTATTTGAACAAGTGTCAAAACAAGTGTCACAAGTGAACAAGTGTCATTTAATAAAGGTAATATCTTAAGACCGTTTTAAACAATACTTATTTCAATCGGCCCCGGTTCAGCATACTCAAAATCGTTCGATCTTACTCAAAATCGTCTTATTCGATGAGTGCTTCTAATGCGATTTTAAGTAGCGAAAAGAGAAATTAGTACGACACATTTTGCATTAGCCTCTCGTGTCCCACAACCAATCAAAGGCGAGTAGAGCATTTGAAATAAATCCCAGTATCGGAGCTAGAATCTGCTGGAAATTGTGGCCATTACGAAGTGATATAATATTACGCACGTGTGTGTATTTTCCAATTCTTGTAAAATGTGTTCCTAGACGAGGGATCTTAAACTTGATCGAAGAGTATGAATGTTATGAATTTTTCTGAAATATAAGAAACGTTAATTGTGTATAAAATAACAACGTCAATAAAAACAGTATCTTCTCTGCATGCTGCGAAACAAATTGAAATGGAGGGCTGGGTCGTATACAAAGGTTCATTCCAAAACTTTCACTATCCTATTTTGAGTATGTTGTATAGAATATGATTTTTAGTACCTATGGAAATGAGTGTCGTGTGAAGCGGCCTTTGAAAAGTAGAAATTCATAGTTAATGTACTCTGCTGAAAAAATAAGTACTTAGCACGATTCAAATACAGTGGTGGAGAAACAATGAAGCGAACATTTCAGTCTCTGAATGGTTTATATTTCTTCAAATATATTTTTGCCATTATTTCGTCACTTGAGTTGTATGATTTGAAACATTCGTCATTATATTTATCGACACTATTATTTCAGTTTTCGGTGGGAGTAAACTATGTACTTACTTTTCCTTACCTTAAGCCATGAAATATGTCCTTTGCGTTGCCAATCTCCTTGTCCTGCTCCTGTGCCTTTATTTCGTGGGGTGATTTATTATTTAATTTTAATTTTTTAAATCCTTTTCAGTGGTTTTTAAAGCCAGCAATAGGTATAAATATTATTTGAACCATTACTTAGGCTGGTGCAAAAATAATATCAAGAGGAGGGGATCAATACCCTTTCAAATATAAATACTCTTTATATATATTCTCATATATACAGACACGTAACGATTTCATTAGTTTTATATTCATGCATACATTATATCTCTAGTTCCACAGTTATAACATTGCTGTTTGACAGTCTTCATTCTGCTGCTCCTTACATTATACTATGATAAACAATGAAATTTTTCATTTTAGCATTCTTCAGAAAGTTTAAATTATAGTTCGTGTATATTATTTTCTCAAAAACGTAATCAAGACCATTCGCAACCATGGTTGAACTTAGTAAACACATTTCTCCTGCTCTTTTCAATTTACTTTTAAAATTAGTGTGTGGGGAAATATCCATTTCATACGACTTGAGGTGGCTTTAATTAAAGCACTCTGCGAATTTGGTTTGAATATGTGGAGGTAAGATGCAATGTATATGCTGATAATTCTCCTTTTGTACAAGGGGTACATCGGGGATCTAAGTATTTTGTTTAATAATTTTAAGAATAATTGTGTTCAGCAGTAAATGTATTGTATTTATTGATGATTTTATGCTATAAAATTTTACTTGTGTGTAAAACTTTATTTATCAGTGAAAGATCGTTTATCAGTGCCCATTTAAAAAATAAAATTGAAAAATATTGATGCCTTGCTGTACACTCGAAGTATGTCTTGTGAATTCGTGATTCTGGTTACGCCAATTTACATTTTTTGAAGTTTAACTTCTCCCTGAATTCTCAATTCTGACAGATTCAATAATTCTTACAGTTAACAATAATCCCTTCAGCCTTAACCATGGCTGATAGATCATGATGCCATGGAAAAATATTATTAATTTATGATTTCGTATTTATTTCAATTGAAAGAGGGCCTCGAGGATTTCTTTATACAAGTTTGAATGATGTATGAGGTTACAGTTTCCTTTTTTCAATTTTATGCCCTCAAATTATGAACAGGTGAGCGAACAATGATTGCACTTAAAAAATGGTTGCCATTCTGTTGTAATGGGAAATTAAACTTGTGTCAACGCTTTTTTGACATCCCACTTTATCATAAAAAATTCAAAGTGTAATTGCGAGTAGTTTGTTGATTAATACGTATGTTCTGGAAGATTTTAATATTGTCTGCATATACTTCTCAGGGGACAATTATCTATGCAGCACCTGTTGATTTAACTGCCAGATTTTGTAACGTAGTTACAATGTCTATTTATAAATGAATACATCAGACTAGTTGCACCTATGCATTAATAAAATAAGGTCGTAATATACTCTACATTATATTAATTTCGTTAAACCATTTTTGCCTACTTTATGTAATGGTGTTTTTTGTTCATTTAAAAAATAAATTGTTTCGGGAGTTACTTTTTTGCAGTATTTTAGTAATTGATTTTGCTCTTCGATATGTTGTTTCAAACAGAAAATTATATTCAGGCTCGGTTGCCAAACTTGAGTTAATAGGATGTGTACGTTTGAATTTCGACTTAAATTTCCATTGTCAATTCCACCTCGTCATGTGAATTAAGACCGACAACAATGAAGAGCTAACTCTCTTTATAAAGGTTTAAATTCGCCTGTTTTATTTGAAGTTTATTCATTTGCCTTTTTTAGTTTCAAGCTCTCATTTGTTATTTTTAAGGTATATTCTTTGTAAAAATACGTCTCTGTTAGTACAATCTACATTTACCCGAACTTTCGAACAAGCACCCACGATATATAATCATAAATGCTCTTTGTATGTGTGTTTATATTCTTTCTCATCAACTTGGACATTTATACAAAAATCATCAGAAGCTAAAAAAATTTTTTTCACTTGTCCACACGGCATAATCTCTCTTCCGTTGTACATTTGGCTTCCTCATTATATTTTAATTTTAATGTGAGAAACTTCCACCAAATTCAACACGATGCACTGTGACGTATTCCTCTTCGGTTGTAGTCTTTTGTCATTCCGTCACTTTCTACACCGCCACCACTTGTTGCGTAATAAAAACGGTTTGACGAAATAATCATGATTATTTAATGTAATTATTGTCTTTTGCGTTCATGGTATCCGTTTTTAGTCCTGTTATAATATTCAGAGGTCGAGATGGGTCGTGCCGTGACTTTCTTCTTCTCTTTGGAAATGTTGTCGGGCAGCGTATTTTGTTTTCGTTGAAGAGACAGGCGGTGGCCACCCTGGGCACTGATTAATTCAGGATAGAAATTGCGAAGCTTTGCAATCGATGCGTTTCGAGTAAAATTACGTCCAATGTTGACACGTGTTCACCGTAAAACAGTGACCAGTTCCTCCAGCCGAAGACTGTGAGGTACGTAAACGTGACAACAGTGAAGTTCATTTTACTCGGAACCTATAGACATATGAGTAGACACGCTGGGGCTCAATTCTCGAACGCCGTGATAATTATCGTATGCCATGATAGCTATGTTATCGCATGATTTCGTCGATTCAGTATTGTTGATTATTTTCACCCTGTCCGCATGTGATAATATTTGCATGAAAAACATCAATTGGTGGTGAAGCATGCGATACTTTGACGAAACAGTTTTCGTTTCGACTTCCGTTTTCGCATGCGATAAATATTACGACGCTTCGACACTTTAACCCCAGGACTCGAAAACAGTCACATCACGACAATGCCGAGGATATAACGTCGAAGTCTCAACAATGGCCAGTTTTGAAACGCCGCAATCGATCATTGTTGTTGCCATGACGTCATAGTTTGGCCATTGTTAACGTTCGAGAACCTATCGAGTTTATCTTGAATAAGGCCTCTCTTTTTATGTCTTCGTGTTGCCTCCTTTTTCCGTTCCTTTGTAAACGTAGAATGAAATGCATAGATGCGAATCTTCTGGAAGAGGTTCCACTTTCTACTGCGTCTTCATTTGTTTTCGTCGAATTCTACTACCATTGCAGGCCGTATTATCATGGACAATGCTGATACCTACCACTGTTCCTGATGATCCAGCCTGCAATGGCAATGGAAACTCGAAGCAAGCAAATGAGGATGGAGCAGAAACCGCAAGCTCTTCCAGAAGGTCCTTACTCTCTCTTCTTTCACATCTTAAAGCTGGACTACTTTCATTGCCTTTCTAATCCTTAAAAAAACTCCGTCTCGTCGGCGATGTTAGATTTCCGGGTAGGGCCTTCCTTCCGACAACTCTCATGTTGCTGTGAAAGCAACCAAATGTCCTCCTATCTCTCGCATCTTCCGGATAAAAACGAACTTGCAACATCAAAAACGGAAACCAAAGGAAGAACCGCTATACGGGTGTGGCGTTCTGGCCCCACATCACCTTCTTGGCCTTCTTAGCTCTTCGGGACGACCGGTTGTGTTCCCAGTGGCTCTTGATACTTCTGCCGCCGAGAAAGGCCGTGGTCTCCGTGGGTTTCCCAGCGTGCACCACGGTGGCCGATGAGGAGGAGGATGAGTTGGTGGTGGAGGAGTCTGCGGTCGACATGGAGGTGGTGGGGGAAGGGGTTGTGAGGAGGAAAGAACCCGCTTCGTCTCCCGGTCCTCCCCGGCTCATGGATCAGAGCTCGATGGCCTCCGGCCCCTTCCACGTCACGCCGGAGCGTATCAGGTTGTGGAATCTCATGACCCCGCACATCGCCGCCACCTGTTGGGGGAGATACAAAGAAAGAGAGCGAGTGAAAATGAAGCAGTACTTCAGGAACCTTAGCTAATGACTTAGCAGGAACCTCAGTAATGGGAGCTTTACATTCTTACTGGTGCGCTATACCCTTTTCCCCAACTCATGGCGGCTGACCTTGAATGCGCTGGTGTACCTTTCAAGTTTTTAGCCGATAACAGAAGAGTGGCGTGGATAGGCCTGTGCGATTATTCGATTCATTGAATCGTCGATTCAATTATTTTTACAATTAATCGATTATTTCAGCACATCGATGTCGATTGCTGTAGTTGACTCGATTATCAATTTTTCTCAAGTGTCAATTGTTGTTCAATTGTCATTCAATTAAAAATTATTGTCCGGCAATCGATTAATTGACTATTATTCATTCGCTATGGATTGCAAATCGCACATTTAAACTTGTTCTATTTTGCTCGACGCCGGCCGAAAGCCGACGTTGCTGATGCTTCCTGCCAGTGTCTGTCGGTTGAACGCCCTGAGGATCTCATCTGCCTGTCTTCAATTAGCGATGTATTTCTTTAATTAATTAATATAAGCTTACTGATTGTTTTTACAATTAGTTCTTTTATTCTTCTCATTGCCAAAGGAAAGCCTTTGCAAAGCACGATCCAATATATACTTTAGACTACAGCGCGTTCCACATTTAATTGACAGTATGGACTCTTATGGAGATTCGATTCCCATGTAATCTCCATAAGGGCGGAGGTGCGACGTTGTCAATGACAGCAGGAAAATTAATGTGATGCTATGCAATATAAAATGAAATTTACCAAAGCAGAAAAAGATGCTACATTTAGTGGTGCGGAGCGGAGCGGAGTAACTGAGCGCTTCTGATTTCATCTTCCTCACCCAGTTGCGGTTCACAGTATTAAGTTAAAACATTTACAAAATGTTTTTCATACGTTTTTCTCAATATTGGTGAGATTTAATTTCTTTTTAACCGTGTTTCAATGTTGTTGTATTCATTTAAATATCTTTTGGACAAAATATTTTGAATTTTGCAAGGTAAAAAGCGATCGCCTGCTAACTTTCGTATTTCACGACATAGATCCATATATGCTGCGTATGAAATTTATCTAAAACATTATATTTGTTGTTGGTGAAAGCCGTAAGTCTATCTCAATTATAAAGGGAGTTATGAATTTTTGATGTCACCAAATATTTTCGACGCACCGTAATTCCACCGCTCGCTTTGTCCTGCCAGCTAACCTATCGCGTGGAATGGAGATTCTCGGTCGGAGAATGATCTTGCCACTTAAATTACTCTTGCCTCTTTGCTAACAAAGATATCGTTTTTGGTATGACATTTAGTAAAGTCAGTAGTAATATATTTTATTAGAAATATATTACTTTCAAGAACTTGGCTGGTGAAAATACATAAACACTGAAGCATTCAGCAAAAAAATTTGACAGCCAAGAAAGAAGCGGTAAACATCTTACGTGACTGTCGGCAGAAAATGCAAATGAATTCGTACGAGGGATATTCTTATCCAATGCATGGCCTTTGAATGAGTGTATATTGTGTATTTCCAGAAGTTCCGTAAAGAAGGTGCCATAAAACATCTGCATGAGAAGCGACCCTTCGGTGTAAGGGACCGGGGAAAGAAAGGGCGAAGACGTTTAGTTTCTCATCAGGTTTCTGTGCGTGAACAAGTGGTGTGTGGTGTGCAGAATAGTTCAACAGTGCTGTGGAGTATCTTTAAGATCAATTTGTTTCCATCAGTGCGCTATCGACATGCCCGAAACGAAGAGGAGTAGGAAAGGGGAGAAGTTGAGAAGCCGTGAAAGAGGAATGGTGTTTAATGTGTTCTAATATTTCAACCAATCGCTCAATGTCGCTGAATCCTGCAAATGAAAGACACTGGGTGCTCACAGTCTACTGTCTACAGGGTAAGAAAGGAAGTATCCCACGGTGAATTGGTTACTCCTTCTAAAACGATATTCAAAATTAAACAACTGTATAAGAATGCGAGATCAGTGGTGTGTGATGATTTCGTTAGATTTGGAGTTAGAAGGAAAGTTCATGAATCATTTATGAAAAATATAATAGATAAGGATTTCCTAATTTCAAGAGGACCTCATAATACCGTCTTCTTGTTGATATAGGCTTCGTATACGAACGCAGGGGCAGACGAAGCATACTTATTTAAAGAGACGATATTATGCGTTGGCGTCATAATTATTTAAGACTGCTGAAAAAATATCGCCTTGTGCGAAGAGAGATTGTGTACACAGACGAGATGTGGATCAATTTTGGACAGACGAAAAACATGGCTTGGTGCCATAAAGAAATAAACTCACCTAATAAATAAGTTTGATGGTAAATCACTGAATCTAAATAATAAATAAGTTTTTTAGTAAATCACTGAATCGAAAGCCAATTAAAATTGGTAACAGGTAATTGAACAAACCCGAAAATGTTTCATGCTGGAATCATTTTCAAGAATGGAATTTTGGAGGTGCGTAGTGGGATATTTTGACAATTCTTCGATCGTTTGGATCGCTTTGCGTCTTATCCTGCTTCCCAGAATTATGGCACCCTCAAATGTTTGGGAGGGCGGTTGGGTCTGGGGTAGCCAAATGGGATTTAAGTTGCTGCCCCAGGTCACCCGCAGCGTCCATTCCCCTCTAATTATATTAAACTGCAGTAGTTGTAGTGTCCACTAATATTTAATGTATAAATAATACATTACACATGTTTCAACGCTTAGGGCGTCATCATCAGGTATGATTACATACCTGTCATCGTACCTGATGATGACGCCCTAAGCGTTGAAACACGTATTGTGTAATATTGTACATTAAATATTAGTGGAAACTACAACTACTGCAGTTTAATTTAATTACTGAAATGCTGTTCCATCACGTTACGCCAGGTACTGTCGAATCCATTCCCCCGAATCCCGCCCCAGGCTCTGAAAGATGGGAGGGTTTTGCCTTAGGCAAGATATGTAAAAGCACCTTGGCAATTGGCATCAGGGCCGGGTACTCGTAGGACAATGAACGGGGATGGAGGCGGGGCTCAAGATGCTTATGGAAGCACAAGCAGAAGGGGAACCTCGAAAGGAGGAGGGAGAGACGGCGTCCAGTTATCCAGTCTGGATAAACCATGACGGGTGATTCGTACATAGCGGTCGTGGCATGGGAACGGGAAGTTTACGGGGTGGGGTATATTTAATCATCACATTGAAAGTTATGATAATAAGAAAAAAAGGAAAATAAAATTGATCAAATGAGAAGCTAGAAATTACTCTACAAAATATGGTGAACAAGCCGCAAAAAGAGATAACTATTTTTTATTTCCCTTACTCAAGGGCCCCAGAAGCACTGGCCCTTGAATTCCCCCACTGTGACCCCTTCCCACCATTCAGTTCCTCAAGCAAAAAGGGGAGAGTCGACACCCCTGGCGTCCTTTGATATAAGTTTAACTCACCCACAAGTCTCTCGTGGCATTATCAGAAAAGTTTTCCCTATCAGGCATTTCCTTATTCAATGCCCCACATTTCCTCGTAATTCCCGAAAAAAAATCGAGCAATAGCCTTCATATTTACGTAAACGTATGTATATTCGAAACACATGGCATTAATAATGCTGTAAAATATCGACACGCGAGGTGAAAGAAGCTTATAATGAAGCTTCAAGAATTAAAACATTTCCATTTCATTATTCAGCATATATTCCTACGTAACGTACATTAAAAAAAGACGGGATTTTGAAAACAAAATATTTACTTTATATTCCGATAATTCATGTGACCTTTACGTCGCAAAATGTCATCCCCATAAGTCTTTTTATGTGCAAAATTACGCCCATCTTTGAAACTAAATTATTTTGGTGCGTAGTAATTTGTGGTTGCCTATGTTGTCAGGATGCTGCCCACGGAGCGGAAACTTGGCAACAGCGTTCTCCATAAGCCCCATACTGTCAACTAAATGTGGAACGCGCTATGGAAGTGGTGTGAATGTATGTTGATTGGCTACGTTGAACTCTCACTCCCACCATCGCAGTAGGTACTTTAAGTTCAGAATGAACTGTTGAGGGCTCTAAGAGGAAAGTAAGCATGAACTGCGCGAAGGAAGCACATGTATAACGCGGGAAATGGGACTCCCCGCCGCATAAAGGGATTCAATTCGCTTTCGCGGTTGAAAGGCTTCTGGCCATGGAGAGTGAGGAATACGGGGCGGAGCAGAAATTCAAAAGGGTGTTGGAGAGGATTTCGATTACAGTTTCCCAATTTCCGTAGTTAGTGCCACCTCTTTACTTCGGACGGAATTTCCATGGGATTTTCAGTCTGTCAGTTCTATCTGGTACCCTTTCCTCTCTGTAAAGAACGCCTATTCTTGATCCGGAAATGTTGAAGTTCTTGGGATGAAATATTTTCCTTGAAATGTTGGGGAATCTGATTTTTATTCATTCATGCATACAAACCCATCACGCCATTCCCTTTCGGGGTAGGCAAAGTAAAAAAGAAATAGTTATTGCCTTAGTTATAATGTTAGGCTTAGAAAACGGGCTCTCTTTCATAGATTTCCTCCATAATGTCCTATCTTTGCATAACTTTTTTGCTTCTTTTACACTCGTTCTTTCTTCATATAAGCTCACCTACTCTTAAGACTCCATATATCCCTCCTCTATACAGTCTCTTCCCCTACATTCACCCATGATTATGGCTGTCTGCCGCTTCCTCTAACACTATTCATTTTACTATCATATTTCTATTTCGTTTCTATACCCGCACGAATAACATACATACCCATAATGCCGTTCCCTTTCGGGGTAGGCGCAGTCATTAGTTTAATCCGCTGTGATAGGCTTGTAAAGCGTCAGTACATCGCATGTACCTCCTAGTGGTGGGTCGCGGGCTACGGTATACTAGATCTGAAGGTAGTCCTTTCAGAAGGGTTCCTAGCTCGATTAGAATTGTGAAATCCCAACTTACTGCTATCAGGAAATACGAAAGTACCGATTTGGAATTTTAGAATTTTCGAAATTTTGGAATTCCTCTATAGAATTCTGAGGCGTATATCTAAGTCGATAAAATAATGTAAAAAGCACTTTGAGCTTTTGTGCCTGTCGTTTTCCATTCTGCGAAATAAGGGAAAATTTTCTCAATTTCGAATATCATTTGCTCTTGTGGATACCTGAAATGAGCCGATGTGGATGGCATAGCGTGCGATATCTATTCATGAATTTGAAACGTTGTAATATTTTTAAAAATAAAAACGTTGGGGATAATGGTTTTTCTATTCACGTAATACCGATTTGGTATTTTTTATTTTCATATTCGTTCATTGGTCGTTAAATCCAAAGATTCGTTGACTACAGCCCCCATCCTTACGCATCTAATGCTAGTTCCCTTACTCCCTCGTAGTTCTTCATAGGTACTTTTCTCTTCGTTTGGTCAGTGTGCTTATCCATTGGCCTTCTTCTTGGGACTTTTCCCTCTATTTTGCCTTCAATTGTATTCCTCACAAACCCATTGCCCCTCAGAATGTGCATTCCGTTCTGCGAAATCATGGAAATTTTCTCCTTTTTGATTATCATTTGCTCTTTTTTTTAACTGCGCTGATTTTGATGCTATTGTTTTGCTATTTTTCGTATTGAATTTCAAAGCTTACAAAGCGTATTTTTTTAAGGGGAGGTTGGTCATGATCCTGTGTGCGCATTTCATATGCACTCAGATGCTCATTAAAACGTTCTATAGCAATATTTGGATTACTGGTATGGTAGGATTGCCTGAGTCTGGTTATTCAGTTACTATAAATAAAACTAAATTGAATGCTGGAATTAACTTTGCTTATGACGTCATAACTTGGTTATTGACTCGTTTATTTGGATTGCTTGTTTGCGAATTATCGTGTGCACTGAAATGGAAAAAAAATTCTTTCTCAATGAATGAACAAGTTATCCTGTATTTTTTAAAACGGATTTTGCCAAAATGAGATTTGAGCCGGTAGCACCTGTGCAATGTGAAAAACCAAAACAATTATTTATTGATGCGCGGTATGTAAATGAGATAAATAAAACAAAAGAAAAATAATGTGTTGGACCATGAATTTTTCTCCCAGCTAAAAAGTTAAAGAGAAACGTATGAATGATCAATAGTGTACACATTATATTTTCATAATAAACTTTGTGCTTTTCCACAGAATTAATTCTGTGGAAAAGTACAAAGTTTATTATTTAGTATGGATACCAATAGTGTGGGTGAAAGCATTGACCATTATATGGAGACGGCGTGTTTGGGATATATCTATCCGTGTGGTACAATGCTAAAAGTGATTATAAAAACTGCATATATTTATAAACTAAGGGCAAAATTTCACACTTGTATAATTAATTTCCGTCTCATCCATACCCTATGCTGAACCTTTTTCTTCATTAAGGCAAACATCCAGCCATACGATATTATAATAGCGGTGGATACAGCTTAAGGATTAAATATAAAATCCTAGTACTGGGAAAAAAGGAGCTGAAGGCAGACGTTACGCGACAAGGTCCTGTGCCATGTAGGGGGTCCTCAAACGTTGGGGGGAATTAGGGAAGCTAATTAGCAAAACGTGAAGTTCTGTAGATTATGTAAAATTGTTGTTTCTTAAATTTATTTTTTGGCGTTCAATAAAGTTTGCTGAATGCCACCTGAAAATTGATTTTTAAACTTGCGAATTGTCTACAATTGCGGAATTAAATTATTATTTATTTATATTGGGAAGAAATAATTACATACTAAATTTTGGTGGAAGGGTGGAATCAGTGCTAGAACTTGTCGAGTCCTTCACCTATCTTTGGAGGTTCATGGCGTAGAATGGAGTGAGTTCATCGTTCATGGAATGGAGGAAGAACATCGAGCGAAGAATGGCTCAAGTGAAGAAAGCGTTTATGATGGAAAAACAGCTGTTGTGTCCGATGAAAGAAGGAGTTCCAGTAAGGATGTAGTGCGTGAAATCACCCCAGTGGATTGTTTCGCCATACCTATGGCTAAGAAACATGGACTATTGGAATGCTATAATAGAAGAAAATTGTCGTTAAAGGTGGGTTTACTCTGGAAATTATGTTGCGCAAGTTACTCGCAGCAAGAGAATTTTATGTAAATAGCAGGTGTTAACGGTTCTGCAAAGCAGAAGCCTATTGTTACCAGTGTAAACAGCAACCATCTGGCTCTGTCCTAACTCATGTAAAATATTTTGTCAGAGTAAAATCCTGTGCACGCTCTTGCAGAATAAACTTGCGGAAGTAACTTTCCGGCGTAAATTCACCCTTGCGAATGTCTCAGACGCCCCTTGGTGGAAGTGTTTTACGTCAAACATGTTAAGGAAGACTGAGTTATATTTAAGGATGAGTCGATTCCAAATGTCGATTCTCGATCCCACCGATTCTCACGCCGGTTTTACACATGGAAGTAGATTTCTATTGAAGTAGCGAGTGCATCGAAGTACCACTTGCAAGCGACTTGCAAGGTTACTGTCATGGAAGTAACTTCCATGTCTAAAGCCGCCTTCAGGCTTAGAATCGGTATAGAGAATCGGTCGCCTAAAGTCGATTCCGATTCCATCAGATAGATAAATACATATTTCAAACATAGGCTATAAGCTGAGGATATATTTGCTATTTGTCATTAAATACACTTTTTGAGCGACATAATTGTCTTTGTTATTTTATTCCAGCTAGTACTTAAATTTAAATAATAGTCGTACGCTTCTGGTATATCGATATCCTACCTGCTATTAGGAATAAGAATCGATGGAATCGGAATCGAGAATCGGGAATCGATTTGAAAGAATCGGAATCGAAAAAAAAGTGGAAACGACTCATTTCTAGTTATAGTCCATACTTTTTTGATTTCTCATAATAATCTACCATGGTTTCTGAACTATGTAGCATTTTCAATGTGTATTTCACTTTGATTAGCTAGCCTATATATCCAGAATTAGAAGATGGGGGAAGGTTTAAGTGGAGGGTGAGGTAGGGGTTGTTGAACACCGTGTGGGGAAGCTGTAATCTACTATTTTAAATATACCGTCTCTTCAATGCCCTAATGACTATGGCTAATAAGTTCATTGGAATTGGTTTACTGGAGCTTGTTTAGAATGTTTTGTTAATAGTACGTATGCTGCCTACGCCAAATAATATGGCGTAAGTGCAAAATTCCACAGAGGAAAATTCTTTCGCCTTGACCGGGACACGAACCCGGATCTCTCGATATCGCACCAAGTGCTTTAGCCAGTTAAGCTACCGAGGCTGTGGACTTTTTTTTGTGAAAAAGAGTGCCAGGGCAAAAAAAATCATACAGCTCATTTTGCTCAAAGTTTGGCTTTAACCTCGCGGACTGTGGCGCCAAGTGCACGCTTTGGACTGCTTCGTTACATTGTATGTCCGTCATTCGTAAACATCTTTTTCCTTTAAAACCTACAAAAATCATTAGGGGAGGTGGACGACTCGGTAGCTTAACTGGCTAAAGCACTCGGCGTGACATTTCGCCCTTACGTGCACTTGTGGGAGACTCGGTAAAGGTACTACCGTTGCTAGTCCCGGTCCCGGTATTATGGCGTAGTTTATTTAGGTTGCGTAGTTCAGCAAATGCCCGTACACCGCCACTGCACTCTGAAATTAACATCGTGAAAACACAGGCTCCTAGATATTGAATTCGTTTTTGTTCCGTATTTGGCTCCAAGCTTTCGGCGCTGATTTCAGTGCTGATATAAGTGTCATGTAAGACAGCCTTTAGACCCCAAAACAGATCATACCTCCCACGGAATAGCCCCAAGAATTTTTAGTGGGGTTAGTTTCTGTGGGAAGATATCTAAGGGAGGAAAGGTTAGCGGCCAAGTTTAGCGTTAAAGGTAAGTCTGTGGGAGCTTTCTATTCAGAGTGTTGAAGTTAGCGCGCATCGGAACACATAAGCACACTTTGGCGCACACGAACGACGTTGAATGGAGCGATGTGCGCTGGCGAAATGTTTTGTAACCTGCCGGTAGGAACATTCTATGGGTGAACTTCAGTCACGGCCGAATGTTTAGTGTTTAGTTGTTGAATTCGTTCTAAGTATTTAAAAAGTAAGCTTTTTGTTTCGGTGTAATTACAAAACTTTACAATATGCCTGTTTGACGCCTTCATTGAAATTCAACTAACTTGAAAGCAATCGCAGATGCCATTATCGACATTCTTTGTAGTTTAGCGCACATAAAATTTGCTCCCTATCTGTTTTGAAGTGCGCAGGGTCTGTAACGAATGGAAGGCAAGTCCACTCTTGTGTTGCAAAGTGATTATCACTCTAGAGTGAATGGAAAGCTCCACCTTTTCAATAATCGGGCAGGAACAACATATTTTAGAACAGTCATAATTGTGATAAATTAATTTCCAATTATGTTCACAGTTATTGTATGAATCGTAGAATATAAATTTGGTCTTTTCAATTAATTCTAGTCCATTATCATCGAACCAATTACGTAATATACACAAATCCAGATTTACATCGCTTTCTAGCTGCTCACATGTCAAAGAAGCATAGCTTAATGCTATGTCATCCGCAAAAGCAGTTAATTTGCCTTTGAATCTGTGGCCACATAGGTCATAAATATATATTAGGAAAAGAATTATGCTTATTTAATATTTACTCCCTGATATCAATGCGGGACTCTCTGTTTGCTAATGAATGCAAAAAGAGAATTTTAAATGTGATGAAAGCTAGGAATTTAAAAAATGTTTGGTGGGGCTAAAGTCCGCATGTAAGGGAATTTAGGTCACAGAAATTGTAATTTATTGCCAATTATCGTAAATCTTTTTTATTCTAGTAGAGTTTACATTATTCTACATGTTATCGTTAATGTAAATTAACTTTTATCATATTTTAAGGATTACAATGTTTTTTTGTGAACATGTGTAAAATAGGAATTTTACCCCAACCATGGGGTAAGAATCCGAATGCAGTGGGTTAAATGTCCGCCTAACAATAATCACATGTAAATTGCCCTGACTCATAGGATGTGCAAATCTCATGCCACGATTTCTGACATATATGACACTGAATCAAATCCTGGTCGGGTGGATCATCATAGATTTCCTCACATCCCGGGCAAATGCCTTCACAAGACCTATTTTTATCTTTTTTGGTAGATATCTTTGTCACTTGTGCTGATCTTTTATTGGGCTTAGAGATTTTATTTATTCCGTTTTGATGATACCCCAAATAGTAGTTTTCTTGCAATTTTTTTCCTGTTTTTTATGTTGTTCTTCATCTTTCTTTGAATTTTCTTCAAGAAGTTCATTATTCTTTGGGGTACTTGACATGATTTATGATTTATTTCCCTTATGTCTGCGTTTTTGTGCTTCAAGACGCTTTGGAAATGGTAGAATGTCTTTGGGGGAAACACGTGTTTTCTGTGTATGCTGTGTGGTGGAGTGTAAATCCACAGGAGCAATTACTAAGCCAGAAGTTAATGGTCGGTTTTCTGTGGTGTGCTGGGTGTTGGTGTATTCATCCATAGGAGCAGTTACTCCTAAGCTAGAAGTTGATGGTCGGTTTTCTGTGGTGTGCTGTGTGTTGGTGTGTAGGTACGTCCACAGGTGCAGCTACTACTGTAGATTCTTCATCACCACTTTTATTCTTCCTGGTTATTAGAAGGAGCCTGATTGGTTACAGCTGAAGGCAAGAAATCTTCTTCGTTGAAGACATTTCTATCTAAGGGACAAATACCACATATCTTGAATGCAGTTAACGGTCTTTCAATTGATGCAGTTCGTCCATAGGCAGCACCAAACGTCTCTGCGACTTGATATTGCGTAATGACTCTGCCTGGATTATTAACAATCCAGGTATCACATTCTTGAGCATAAAATATTATTAATGCACCAAAGAAATTCTTATCAAGTGGTTGCGTTTTATGGCTGCTATGGGGTGGAATAGTGATGAGATGAATTTTATTCTCTCGACAGATCAATACAGCACCAAGACTTATATACGAGGTGTGGTTATCGAGGACAAGCATGACCGGATGATCCTTAGTACGTCGTACATGCATCTGAAAGTGCTTTAGCCATTTGATGAACAAATCAGGGTTCATGTAGCCGGAATCAGAACACATTCCAATGGATGCTGGTGGAGCACCGTTCATAAGTTCATTTTTTAATCGTTTGCGAGGGAATATGATTGCTGGTTGGACCAGGATTCCACTGGCATTCATAGCACAAACCACAGTAACAACCTCACCTCGCTCTGATGAAACGAATTTTCCAACCAGTTTTTTCCCCACGATTTGATACAACTTTTGGGACTTTGTTGGGAACAGTAAACATACCAGACTCATCCATGTTATAGATATTGTTGGGAGTAAACGCCAAGTCTCTGTACAACTTCGTCAGATTATCATAAAATTTATCAATTTTAATTTTATTTCACACCATAGCTCTTGCTAAGCTCGTTTTCTGTGGAATTCTCATGGAAAGATTGTTTTTTCATGATGTTTTTTCATGAAGTTCATCTGCACCCGCGAGTTTCGTTGTGTTGTCGAATCCATGTGCCAAATTGTTCATTTCAGCGTAGTCATAACCCATCTTACAAAGGTTTTTGAATGTCAAACCATAATACATTTGATCTAAATCTCGGCAATGTTGTGCAAGTTCAAGTTCCATTTCATTACTAAAAATGGACTCGAATCGGTACCCGACCGTTTTCCCGAAACGTTTTTTCCGAAGACCTTTTTCCTGAAAGTATTCTTTCCCGAATCGTGACGTGTCCTCTTTCCCGAAAGCTTTTTTCCCGAAAGCCTTTTCTCCGAAATATTTTTTACCGAATACCTTGTTTCCCGATTGTAAAAAAATGAATTCTTACTTTTCATATCCAAATATATTCACACAAAATACATAAATTTTTCTAGAAAATTATATTGTGCGCGATAGCTCCAAGAAACTCAAGGGAGTTCCTATCGTTCTTGTAATCTTGATATTCTTCTACAACAGCTTTCAGCCTCTCGTGGACGTCGTACCACTTCTTTTTGGCTTGCCCTTGATACTTTTCCCAACACTGAATTCAATCAAGGCAATCTCTGTGTCAGCCTGTTCTTTCTGCAGCTCTTTTAGAGCTGAGTACAGATCCGGGTGGTTTTTCCCGACTAGCAACCTAAAGCGGTTATTCCATCCTTCAGATGCATTATTTGTTGTCGCATGACCGCAGAAAGAAATGGCAACACATTCATAGCAATGGAATCATCGAACAAAACTTTCGAAAAAAAAGACGTTCGGTAAAATTGACTTCGGGAAAAAGCTTATTCGGGAAAAATGTATTCGGAAAAAAAATTCGGGAAAAAGGTCGTCGGAAAAAACGATTCGGGAAAAGGGTAGGGAATCCTCGAATCGCCCAAGTTTTTGAACTCCATAACCCTGTGAAAACAATGCAATACAAGATTAGTACCCTATATTATTAATATTATTGAATCAAACGTTGCTCAAATTCAAGTGTAAAGAATTGATTTACTTTTTTAGGCGTTTTCTTTATGTAGAATCGTCAATTCCTAGATCTTTTGCTGCTTGGCGTTTTGAAACACACTGCTCAATTTTTGTTCTGGCTTCCTCCAACATCTCAGGTGTGCATGGTTTCCTTTCTGTTTTTCTTTTGTAATTTCTGAAACAATTTTAAAACATAAAATTTGATTTATGTCTTGCAATCAGCTTTGTTTGCGTAGTGCAAAACATTTGAGGGGCAAGAGTACGCCTGCGAGCTTTTGCCCCACCGCCGTATTCGGACTGCCCCGTCCCTTGCTTTTCAAGCGGCGAGGTGGTGCCTACTGTCCATGAACTGCGGCAACTTTCTCAATGCGCTGGCGTGGTTGCTCATTTACCAGGCGTATTCCCAATAAATATTACTTGTGTCTGAAGTTGATTTTTGTAAGCCTATTCCTTAAGTAACCTATTGCTGAAATAGCATCAGATAAAAATAAATGTTATCTTACCTCATAACTTTGCCGTTATTGACGTGAAGGCTCTCAAACTTTGATTAAACACGTGTTGCCATGATAGCTTCTTGACATACTAGTAAGATTCACCAACCTCAACATCAGAAACATTTTAGTGACTAATAGGACTCTTGCCCCATGCGGACATTTACCCCGCTCTACTCTAATGTTCACAAAAGAGTGAGTAAATTGAAAAATATCTACAAAACTGTGATTCAATGTACAACTGTTTGATGTAAATTCCATTGAATAAAGTGTTGAAGATTTTCAAAGGAATGTTTAAGTCACGCAAGTTTATGCTAATTTACTTGTCTACTTATTTTTTCTGTGTAAATGTTTCACGAATTATTGGACACTTCACACCAGGAAATAATACATGTCTCGGGATATTGAATTATAAAATATATCATAGAACCTATGGCTCTCGTGAAGTATGGGGTTGGAAGGTTGGTTTGTTACTTACGTTTAACACTGCTCGTGACAGGAAAAAGGCGACTTCAGCTTTACAGAGGGCATCAAAGTGCTAGAGGGAAAGAAATATGGATTAAAATCTGGTAAACTAAATAAAAATTTTATTGTTTTTTTTTAACATTAAGTTTTTAGGCTTACCTCATTTGAACATTGATTTATGTCTCTAATTTTTTTCAAATCATATGTATCTCAATTTTACCGTGATATCGAAATATTTTAGGTGGATGCATTAGCTCGGAGCATATTTTTTGGCTTGATAAAAAGTCTATATTTTAGATGATTAGCATACAGACAGTAGTCACTTATATATTCTCTTCCTTCATCTATGACTCTCTCCCAACACTGGGGTAATTTCTCGGTTATACATTTGAAAAAATCTGCTGGTTTGGAGTTGAGAAAGTCGTCAAGCCAAGTGCATTCTGCCACAAAACGCTACGAACTAATGCATAAACCCAATAAAAACGGGAGGTAATTCTTTTTCATTACCAAAAAACGAAAAAAAGTCCTTAAGCCACGACAAAAGGAAGGTTTAAAAGTTTAGGTTGTTAAAACACCTTAATAGTTTCTTGTTATACTACTATCTCATTCTTATGAGTCAGATAAAACCCTGGGTAATTCTATTGGTTCAAACAAATTGTGGACTGGGCTGAATAGGTTAAAGAACCAGTTGCGTCTTTTTACGAATGCCAATTGAAGGCAATCCAACATAGAATCACTATCAAACCGCAATGGCATCTTTAATGGAATTTTTAAAATATCGTAAATGAATATAATTGCAAATTGTGACTGCGGGAACACTGCTGAAAGTTTTTCAGATATTGAACTTAGAGTAACCGAAAGTTCTTTTGAATTAGATTCGATTAATTTTCCAGAGTGCGGTAGCTGTCAATTCTCGAAACACCGTGATAATTATCGCATGCGAAAATAACAGATTAGCGGATGATTTCTTTGAATTGCCGGATGCTACTCCACAAATTGATAATTTTCATGCTATAATGACTTAATACTAATGGAATGTGAATACTATGCAAACCGTGCTGTAAAATTGTTTTTTCACGTGGCAGTTGTCACGGCGCGGAGTTCGGTAATGGAACACCGGGTTGGTAACACGCTGCCCTGATATACCCAAAATCAGTGTAGTTGAAGCAGGCTTCTGCAGTGGCATGAAGAACTGGATTCCACGTTTTCAGGTTAAACTGCGTGCATCAGCATTATTATGAAAAACGTCAGTCATCGAGTCATCATAACGCTGACACACGCAATTGAACCTGAAAGCATGGGATCCAGTTCCAAAATCAGCGTATTTGAATGTCGTTGGGCATGGATGATGTAATAGAGAGACAAAATGCGGATGAGGTGTTCACCTTTAAAATGTTTGGAGCGATTTTTATCTACGTACAGATTTCCATGAAACTTAGGTATTATATGTTTTCTCATTAGTTGTACCCATAGATAGAAGAGAAAAAATTGCACCATACCGATTTGGATTTTTTGCAATTAAATGATATTTCAACGCGTAGCACATGGCATGTATATCGTAGTAATTCGATTACGTATGTATAGATTTTCTTCTAAAAGCGAAATAATACATATCTTATTATTATAATTGTTGCTAGCAGATAGCGAATTCAATATTCGAAAAAACATATTTCGATATGATTTAGTCAAAACTACCCAAATTTCCAACGTGATGAAAACTCTAGTCCATGACATTCTTTAATAAAGGAAAAAATTGAAAAGATAATTTTTGTATCATTTTCATTACTGCCTGTATGGTGAGTTCCAATGCACTGATGCACTTAAATGAAATGTAGTTTTAGTATTTTTTATTTTCCTAAAAAGTATTAAAATGTGCAGCCAGTGACCCACGATTACTGCTACAGTAATCTTAAGAATAAGGTCTAAGATTAGGCGCTGCGCTGTCTCCTTTGCAGTTGGAATACCCTAGACCAATGTATACTTTTCAACTCTAAATTTTCGGATTGATGACAGAAGAGAACGCGGAAATACCTGGCTAAAATGTTTGGGTGCGGTGAAAGTTGCATTTACAGGTCCTTATAGACAAGGTATCGTCTGAATTGCGTTCTAATTTGGGAACTGTGATGTGAATTCGAGGTACGTGAACAAAGGCAACTCTATTTCTACAATATATGCATCCGTTAAACTGAAATGCTGTAACGTGAGAACGCTATAGACTTCCAAACGGTTACGATAAAAATTTGGCAAACATGTTCCTCAAGACCTAGAATGATTAATTGGCTATATTTAGCAAGGCACAAGAGCCCCAGGGTCCTCTATGTGGATACCTTTTTAATCAACTTTTTCTTCCACTAGAAAAGCATATAATTCGGCGCAGAGATTTCTTTCAGAGATAGTCTTGGAAATTTTTTATATCTGATTACTGAAATAACAAAGTTTTCAATTCTTGCATTCGATTTACGGTTACTCTTCGCCTAGAATTTGCGTTTGCGCCTCCAAAATCGTAACTCGTAACAACAGTATTTTTTATTGACTTGGAAACCGCAACATAGACTTGGAATAGGAATTTATACCCATGATTGAATTTATCCGTTCAAATATTATTATTATTCCCGTTGAAATTCAACGGGATCCATCTTGTAGTGCCTAATAAATATAATTGGGAATGTTCTCATCACTGGTGCAGTCAGTTGTCTCTCCTATCGTTCGAAGGTGTGGACGATTACAAAGGATATGAAAAGGCTTAGCGCGGCAGAAACTGGATTCTGAAGGAGATACTGTAAGGAAACACTGAATCATGTTCCAAACAGTGAACTAAGGGAGAGAATGGGAGCGCCAAAGACACTTGTAGGTCGAAAACGTATAGCAAAAACAATTGGTATGGCATGGACATCTGATGAAAATGCCGGAGTACAGACTTACGAAAGTTGGCTATAATTGTACAACAGAAAAAAGAAGAAATAGGGGCAGATGGCCAAGAACTAGATGGAAAGAGGGTATGAAAAGGGCAATGGAAGTGGGGAGAGTTAGGTGGAGATGACTGATCGAGAAGAGAGGCATGGAGGAAGGGATGCGATAAACGTCCGCTACAGCTGTAAACAAAAACCCTGTATCTTATACTTTTTAACGAGCAATAATTGTATGCATGTTTAATTTAGTTTTATTTTAATTTAATTTCAATTTAGTTCGGCTTTAACAATTTTGATGAGACAGTATATCATTAAGGTTTTAGGTACGAGAAATTCATTGGGCTGGATATGATCTTCAGGAAAATTTGTTAAGGGATCTAATTGGAGATCAGAAATGATTTCTTGGCCAATTCATGATAATAATGGGAATCAATACGTACTTTAAGGTTGAGCATGTTATTTTACGACTTTTGAATGTAACACATTACAATTAAGACATTGATAATTGGACTAAATTACGCGAGAGAGTTGATATTTTATTTATATAGCGTTCGATTTGGACTTAATGGTATGTAACTGTAGACACACTATATTGGTATTTTTATCATTAATTGGTGTTGTTTGTTATCGCCCTTTTTTCATGATTAGCTCTATCGTTACATCCGGTGCTGTTTGTTTATTTACGGGAAAGAATGATACATGCCGTAGACGGAGAAGTGGTAGACTTGTGACGTAATTTCATCGACGTTCCATCAATTAATTTGCTCAGCGCGTGTGATTTCTTCAAGATTTCGGTTGAATAATGTTCACAATCTGAGCGAAGATCGACCTCTAAATCATATAATTAAATTTATTATTTCTTCTCTATTCCGCGACCGAGTTAAAAATATTATCAATCTGATTGAATCGAAATTAAAGAGCGTCACCAAGATGGGAATGAGTGTCGTAGTTCTTGCTAGCGAAGATGCTCTCCACCGCATCCACGTTGGACTAAGAATTGCGGGAAAAGTTATTACCGGGAGAGCCGCTGGTGAATTGATTATCCCAAAGGAACAGTTCTCAGATGCGGAGGAATTTCTTAACGGGGCGTCCCGTCGGTGGGTCTTCCTTCTCTCAAGGGTTTTACGGCTCCCATCGCACCTGTGCGCGTAACGCCATGGTTCTTAGTAGGTACTCGACGTCGCTCCCCGCAAAATTACTTCCGAGAAATTGGAAGTTCTGAAGTAAAGTATGGTGGTCTCTTTGAAGATAGGGAAATAACCTTGAGGATTATTTTTTTCTCCTTCAGAAGTCAGTCGGTCGGAAAATTGAGGATGGGTACCTTTACGTGTGTGCTTCTTGATTTATCGATCCCTTGTCATCTTAAGCTGTTAGGAAACTTCTTCTCCTTCCTGCTGCAAATATTGGGCATTAGGCCTCTTACGACAACTTTCATTCTTGGTTTTTCCAAATATTGCGTTGACATCACAGTGATTATCTACCTCTCGCTCTATATTTCCATATTTGCTTCGGTATTCCTCCTTCATCCATAATTTCTACTTGTTCTCGTTTCGTCGATGTCTTCTTCGCGAGTTTTTGCCTCATGTCCGTATTTCTTTCTCTTGCCGTTCGTGTATAGCTCTGTTAAAAATTTCATACAGTTGTTTATAATTTATTTTGTTGCGTTTTTAATTGGCTAGTTCTCGCTGCCATATGTACCATGAAGAATTGCCAGTCTTTTTAAAATTTTACTGAGTTGTCTTTTCTTACCTTTTTTAATTTCGCAGTTGTGTATCGTTGATTTAGTTGAAGCCAAAGATTTTCTAGCATATGAATGTCTATTTAATTGCAGTATGATAGCGTTGTTCCTAGGAAGTTGAAGAATGAGACTTGCTTTATACCTTGTTTGTTCAAAATGTTTATCAATCTGACTGGTTCGCCGCCTTTGAATGTCATTACTTTGGTATTTTCGGAAAACACGGATGTTGGGAAACTCTTGCGGGAATACCTATTTTTCGAGAGCTTGGGTTTACAAATTATTTCCCTCGAGAAGGAAGAGGGGCGTCTTTGGATTCCCGAGAACAAATGCTCTTAAAAAGCCTCAAAATTGCTCTCGCGTCGCTTGAACGGGAAATGTGGGTTGGGATTGCCGATCCATCCAATTCAAAGGAAAACAAAGTTAATGCTGACCCAAATTCTGATGTACGGCAGAAATTGCAGTAAAGTGCTTCATCTCTTTCAGAGTTTTAAAAAAAATTTATTACCGTTTGCAAACCCTTGAAAAGTCTCTTTCGTGCCTCGTGCGTGCTATTTTCGTGCGACGTTCATGGGCTCAAATCGAAAATCGCCGGATAAAAGTCCAAAATTGCTTTTTTTTTGAGATAACGTCTTTAAACTTGGCACATAAACACACAAGTGATTATGGAATGGTAAGTCATTTCTTATAGGTATTACACGTTACTTAGATACAGAGGCTCAAACACGACCAAATTTCCTAAAAAGCGCCCGCTCTCATTTTTCTTCGAAAATCTTAAAACTTGAGCAGATATAGGAGTAATGGAAGGATTTATATGAAATAAAAACATTACCATTTGTAAACAGAGTACTTTATCTATATTATGCATTACCTTCAGATATTTTTGCCCATATTTGAGTGCTATTATGTCACAAAATGGCGGACCCTTTTTTTAGACAAAATTGTACATAAAATAGACAATATAATCCTTATTCGGAAAATGGTCTCTAGGATACTTCATCAGAGTATAAATTAAACATATTCCTAGGTTATTCCGTAAAAATATTTGAAAAAAGTTTTCGACGCCGAGAATAAACTCGATTTTTCAATCGCACGTCGCGCCCCGGCACCGCGTAGCGGGACCTGGAAATACAGTGACTCCGTTGGATTGTTCAAGTTCTGTGGACATTAACTCCTCGAATTCATCTTATTCAGGCTATGCGTGTTGTAACTGATTTATGAAGATTCTAAACTGAAGATTTTGCGAGGATATTGGATCGAGAGACTGGATCAGTGCACGCGTAACTGCGGTACATTTGTTTTTCTTTGGATAATTTTCGGAATCGTGCTGCAAATTATGAACGTTTTTCAACTCATGAGAAAGAATGCGAGTTCTCTGGGTACCATGCATGTTTTCCATAAAAAGGCAACATTTGGGGTTCCCTTCACCCTCTCCTCCCCCACCCAGAACAACACCCTCCGCCTTTACTCCCCGAGGAGGGTGGCGCGAAAAGGAACGATTTATGGCAATGTGTAACCTTAAAAAAAAACATTCCTGCTTGGAAAATTACAACTTGTTGTCACTCTTCGTTATCTGACTCTTTGGTGCGCCAGAAATAACAATAGTAGATACTCTCCTACAAATAACTTGGAACTGATAATCTATGTACATTAATATTTAATTTTAAGGAATAACCTAAAGGGAGTCATTTTCACATTATCATTCTTTATAGCTTCTTACAATGAAACTCAAGCTTGAGTTTAAAATCATCATGATTTCATGAGTTTTTACAAAAAGCTCTTGTTATTCGCAGTATAATATCTTTGTATTGAGCGACAAACTTGATCATTTTGTTTGAGGGATGGATTAATTTAAACTTGAGTCTCCAGTGTTTACATTTTTATTTCGCAATACTGAGCACACAATATAATCATGTCATATTAAAATGCTCTCAACGAATAGTAACGGAATATGCATAGATGAAAACACAAATAGATTCATCGATAATATATTAAACAAAACTGGAAAACTGATGTTGTTTTGCATAGAAATTGCTGCGCCCAACTTTACGCGGAATATGGTAAAATGAAAAAGTATTTTGAAAATAGGGTGGAAATAAACGAGAATGGCTTAAATTAATTTTGATGTTGTCAGTAACGGTAAAGATTAATTAAATAACATAAATAAAATGCCATTACTTATAGGATACTGAAAAGAAACCAAATATCATTTTCCCAAATGATTTTCACCCTCAGAGTAGCCTTGGTTTTTATTCACCGAGTCATCTTCAGGTAGTTGACAAATTTATGAAAGCACACACCATGTTTACATTAAGGAATGGATAAGAAGGTTAAGAAACAGCTAGAGGAGATGGGTTGGTCGCACGTGTATCGACGCGCTCCATGAGAGATAGAGAGATGAAAGTGAGAGGTCTGTTTGAGGCAATGAAGGGAAAAAACTCAAGCAGGGAATACCCGGAGAAAATGAAAGGAGAGGAAGTTGGGTCGGCGGTGTTCTAATGAGGGATTAGCAAGGGTGGGTAAGGGAGTGGTTTAGAAAAGGGTGGTGGGTAGCGGGCTCCTGACACTGAGATCGCCTTTTCACTATCCTTTCCTTAACCACGTTAACCACTCACCCATCCCCGCGAATCCGTCACTAAAACACCGTTGACCCAACTTCCATTGCCGATTGTTCATTTCAAGCTAAATTCTTAGTCCTCGTACGAATCATAATTACTATTCATACTCATACTTGCTGTTTGATTCTATTGCTTCTCCTTTGTCTTCTATTAGTAATAGTTCCCGTAATTCCTTCGGAAGCCTCCTATGAGCCTTCGTAGTCAAATATATGGTGGAGGAAAGCAATGGATTGGACGTGATCAAGTATTTTGAATAGGTCCTCATTGTTGGCCATCCTGGAGTGTTTCCACGTTAATCTTTTTCGGAATATCCTGGCGTCCTTATTGCGAGCCTCCATCGCCTCTTCGGATAGCTGGCCTAAGGGAAGAATTGCCCCTTTCGAAATTTCCATGCCATGTATGAGCACTTTATTGACCGTGGTCGGCATGTAGTACCAGGGATAGAGCTCAATGTATAATTCGGCCGTCCTCGGCCGATAAAAGTTAATATCTTCTCGGCTTATACTTGACGGCTTTTACTCATACAAAGAATCCCTTCGTCAAAAGAGCGTTTGTGAATGACTCAAGATCATGTTATTTCATGGTAGTGGAATTGCATGAACCAAGTTCAAGCCCTGAAGTATCTCTATATATAAAACGGAATGTCCTTACTGACTGACTCACTCATCAACACACAGCCCAAACGACTGGTGATAATAACGTGAAATTTTCAGGGTATATCCCCATCGTGATGTATAGGCGTACTAAGAAAGAGTTTTTGAAATAAACAATTTTTGGGGTTGTTTTTACGCTATTGATGTGAACTTTTACTCCCATAATAAAACAATTGAATTCGGTGAAGGTGTTTCTTCCTTTGCTTTTTTAAATTACTTGCACTCAAGATATTGGATGGAAATGTATATCATCGAACGCATAAAAAAACGCAGTATTTAATTATGTCATTCAATTTTCTTATACGCTTCGTTTTTGTCTCATTATTGTGTTTTTATCTCTAAATTCATCAATAATCAATTCTAAATTCATCGATTTTTCTTTCTTTTCATCAATAGAAATTTCCTTGGCAACCTGGCGTGAATATCCATTTAATAGCGATTTTATTAAATGCCCATTCATGCCTGCAGAATTGAAAGGCCAGACTTTGTGACTAAGTTGATAGTGTTTACCCCAACCTCACTATTTGCGTTTACTGGCTTTTACATAGCATCAGCATTTAGCACGTCACATTGATTCTTATAGTCACATATAACGTCTTTCATGTTTTCTCTCTCGCACTGAATTTAAACGGGCACCCTCATCTTCCCCTTATTAGCATTATTATGGCCGCAGTATGTAATCACATTACCAACTAGTATAATTGGTAATTTTCTGCTTCGGGCATTAATATAGAATATGTATACCATTAACAATATTCTGGGAATTTGAACTTAAAATTAAGATGCGTAGGAACGTATATTTCCAAGAAAAACGAACGAAATGGGATCGAACTGGAGATCTTGACTTACATGAAAAGTAGTCAGTTATCTATAAATAGAAGACATTTTATAGTTCTTAAAGTTTGAAAATTGTACTATATTTCGTTTTTGAGTTTTACGCAGGCATGCATACTTTTTACATTATTTGTAAGATTTTCATTACTTATAAGCGAATTTCAATGAGAGTTCACTCCGAAGTTCCAACATGCAGATAATGGCTGATAGACAGTACCTAAATATAGCACACGCCATGCATTGATTCTTATTGATAAAGGTAAATGACATTTCCCACTGAAATTCAAGGGGCATGATCATCTTGCCCTTATTAATATTATTTAGCACTATTCCTGGACCAAGATTGCTTAATAATATTACCAAATTTGTGGTTTTTGTACAATTTGTTTTTATCCTCTTCTAAAATAATTAAAACATATGCTATTTGAAATATTCTCGATGTTAAACATCAAAATTGATGTCATGTATACATTTTTTTAGCCGAGAAAATATAAAATTCTCAACATTAGCCCGGTTCGTTTATCCTTTAACGGTGCAATTAATTCACAGCATTGCATCCTGTGCAAAGCCGGGTCCCGCTTCTAGTTTTAGCTTACCATGATAGGATTCTCGTGACTACAGGAATGCAAACTTGACAGACATTATTGGGTAAATTAAACCACCGAGTCCTCGTCGAATTGGTTGTCTTAAGTTCCGTCTTATAAAATGAACTCTTTTCAATTGAGTTTGATTTGATAATCTACCTCAGTATCCTTCTAAGTTTCCTTGGTTGTTAACATTTTTATTAGATAAATTATAGAATTATAGATTATATATAGATAGAAAAGTAAGATTTCTTAAGATTGGTAAGGTATTTCTATTTTACTAATACTAGCTTCACGCGAAGCCCATGCACGTAGTGGGACTCTAACGCGCTAGCTGAAGTCTTAACACTTTTAAGTCTACTCTCATCAATTCATCTTAAGGGGCTAGATACTTTTCGAAGATTCAAATTGAAATTCACCAAAATACAAGAGAATCTCGCAAAAGTGCTATGGTGGTTATCGAGGTGGAGACGTTTCGGGTTGACTACGGGGCCCTGGTGGAAAATGGCTTTACCTGACCGCCAAGAAGGCATATAACATCCCATTCGACAACTACGATTACAAAATCTACATTATTAATTAATGGCTGAATTTAAAGATGAATTTTTTAAAGAAGTTCTACTTGGTAATTTCTCTCTTCATTGGTATTACAATACTACCCACATTCCGCCCATGATATTACGCGACGCGAGATGATTAATGTGACAACCACTGGGATATAGTTCGATCAAAAACTTGATTAACCCTTTTATCAATATTAACGTAATTATTTCATATTTTGGATCGGTAAATTCGTGAGAATTAACAAATTTCCACTTTACCACCCAGAACACGCTTATAAACTCAATCTCAGCTGTCTGCAGGAAAGAGGATGATGTCATATGGCTAAGTGTTCTATCTTAAGACATATCGTTGCGAAAGTAATGGTCAATAAATCGTAATTAATGAACACACTAAACAAATTTTAGTGCTGTTATCTCAAATGTCTTGAAAACGCATTTTCCGATATGAAGTACATTTAAAATCAATCATCCATTTTATATCAACGAGTCGTGCAATCACTAATTAAAGGTGAACGATCGTTGCAAAACTAACGCAAATGTTTGTTTTGTCTTCGAACCACTCTCTTATCACCGAGTTCTGCTCCATTTGAAAATGGTCAATTTTTAGCAAAGTTTGCAATTTTTTCTTTCCGAAATGATTAGTGCCAACTTTGAAAACAAACTCTTGTCCCGTTGCTCTATATTTTAATCGCGGCATGCGAAACCCCCATTGGACTGAAAACGCCTTTACAAGCAAAGTGTTCACCTCCATTAGGTTCACTCTTATCCATTTACTTTATCGGTATTCACTGGATAACGTTTAACTTTTTTGTCTATAACTGGAATTTAATGCGTTGCTCGATACCCCAGTACCCGGGTGCCCATCAGCTGGATCTTATATAATAAATTCATTTTATCTCGGATTCCTCATTCTCATAACTTAATACGTCAGCTGATGGCGTCACATACTAACCAGTTATATTGGCCATTCCAGCTTAATGAAAAAGATTAAATCTTATGTTAATGCGCTAACTGATTTAGGCTGATGCGTTCTTTTGTGTTCATGTGGTTACTCAAAAATCGATACTGGAAGCAATTGTAGCATTGTAGCTTATAATTAAAAAATTCATCCTAGTATTTATGTAGCATAGAATAGTATAGTGCATATATATGTGTGATATGTTTTTATATGCTAATTTTTGGCACCTGGTACCCGGTTATTGAGAATAACAGCGTAAGTTTTAATGCAAGATTTTTTTGTTCTGAACGGCAATAATAACGGCAGTATATTTAGATTTCCTAAACCGTTTCACTAAATAGTTAAAAAAATAATATAAAAGTCTTCATCTCGTCCATAAAACCTATTCTATTTTTTCCCCTTCCCCGTTTACCCTACATTCTCCCCTCAATCACGGACCTTAAGCAACACTTCGCCTCTCATTTACTTCTCCAATCCCTTCCCAATCTCCTGTAGCAGTTTCGTCTCCTCTCCCACAATACTAAGAACTTCCCCGTTTGTCTTCCTTTACATCCTCCACACCCTATCCATCCACCTCCACACCTACGTCTTGGACGCCTGCATCTCATTCTCGCCTTCATTTATCAGGGTTCAGGTTTTATGTCCCATACAGCGCTAGACTCCATATGAAACTCTTCACAAGCCTCTCTATATTATTATCCAAGGTCCTCGTCTTCAGCTCCCTCCTATTACTGAACGCTCATCTCACTAGCGCTATTCTCCTAATTTTTGGTACAGTGCCTATTTACCATCTTCCACATCACCAGTGTCTTCGTCCAATTTTAATTATATGTTTCCTATCTCTTTCTTTCACCTTCTGTTCAAATTATTATATATTTATTCGCCTAAAGGCGGTGTGTGAGTGAGTGAACGAAATATATATATATATATATATATGTCAGTAACTTTAACACAAGAAATACACGTGAAGCTGGATCTTTATTATTTGCAAAATTAAATTAGAAATAGTGGTTTTCTATTATTGAGAAAGGTACCAATAGAAAGAAAATAAAATAAAGATTCGTATTCTTTCAATCGAATTTTGTATTCCGGTCGAAATTCCGAAATATTTGCTAAAACGTAACGATTTTTCGCAATATTTTAGCGTTTTTGAATCATCGTCCCCATAACGACCATACGTGTTTAAGTCGAGGTTCCTTGTATATCCATTAACTCAATGATTCTTTGCACTAAATAAGATATGAAAGGTTTATTACAATGTATTAGTGTTGATTTTTTTCCTTCCTGTTGATATTCAACGGACACTTTCTCTAGTATATAATAAGAAAGCAACAGTAATAACATTCTCTACGACAAAGAAAGCGAGGTTATTGATGTAAAAGTTAAAAAATAAAGCTGAAATTAAGAGCATTTTCTTCTTAGACCTTGTTTTTATTAATTCCCACTCCTCCTATACACCCCTCCCCCTCCTAGTTCTCGCCATCTCCACAGCACATCTCTCTTTCCCTCTTGGAATACCTTTCGAAAACGGCAATAAAACTACACCCGAAGGAGCCCGCGAAGTGACGCCTCCGCGAATAGAGCGAGGACGATAATGGTTCGCCCCGCGGAAAGCATGGAAATGAAACGACTTTGCCCTCGCCGTTCCCCGTAATTTGTTTCCACGGTTTCCACCGACCCACCCCTCCTCGCTGTACTCGGCGGAAGTTCCTCCCACGGGAAATAGGGTGGGGAGGGGGGAAAACGTTTTCAACCGCGACTCTGTCGTTTAAAAGTCCTTGTTGTTGTTGCTGTCCGGAAAAGGGTAGGTACGTACTCTGAAATGTTTTGAGCGGTATTCGCGGAATTTGGTCCTCTCCCGCGATGCGGCTGCGGGCGGTGGTTTGGCGGCCTTGCGGAGGAGGAGGGATTTGGGTGTGGGGAAGGCGCCTTCATGCCGCGCTCCGACGCTCGAGACAGAGATGGAGTGTGTGGACTCCCTCAAGAGCCTCCCTCCCCCTTGGCCTTGCCTCCCATTGCTGTTACAACCCGCCCGGTCTTAGTGTCTAACGAGAGAGATTGAGGGTCTCGCGACGATGAGGACGCTTCCACATTTTATAGTGGCGATGGATTAGCACTCGCACATACACGTATCCTCTCACTGGCTTCATATCTGCTGCTTAGGGGAAGAAATGTGGTGAGGGTTTTTTAGATTGGTCGTTAGGATGCTCAAGAGAGTGTTATGATGTGCATGTTAAAATTTGACGTTTTGCATCACGTAGTTAATTTGGGTAGTGAATTTGAGACCCTCCTAGATTAAATCACGAATAATCACTGGCCTAATATTTTGGGGATCTAGTTGGTGCTGTGTCTAGAATGCTGACCTCCCATCCCGAGGGCCCGGTACGAAACCCGGCATTGGCGGACACTTTTCGGCGGAAATCCCGATGCCTATTTGAATTTTCGTGCGAAGTGCACTCCGAGTGCAATACTCTGTCCGTCGGAAGGGACGTTAAGATGGCTGGAGAGGTAATCGTAGGTCATTGGGTGCCCATTTTAACAATTTTTTAAGCAAGTTGAAAAAAAATTGTTGTACCACCATTCCGAATTGGAGACAGCTTTGGTGTTTGGGCTAGTGGGCAGAATACCAGTTGATGATGATGACCACATTTCACGTATGTGCAACTGTTAATGCGTTGAAACTCACCTTACAGGCAGCAATGGAAATGGTACAAGAATTGTATTTTATTTTTTCATTAATTAAAGTATGTTACGACTGAGTTTTCGGCACGGTACTAGAAATTTAGAGGAAATTATGTTAAAATATGTTGTTTTCGAGTATTGAATACGGCGTGAAACCTTGATATGTGTTAGCAACAATTATAATAATAAAAAATGTATTATTTTGCGTATAGAAGAAAATCTGTGCATAAGTAATCGAATTATTCCGAAATATGTCATGTGCCGTAAGTCTATGTGTGAAAATTGCATTGAATTACCAAAAAACCAAATCGGTATGATGCAATTTTTCACATATCCTTAGATATCACTAATGAGAACACGTACGAAAAGTTTAGAGCACATCTGTACTTTGCCAAAATCGCTTCAACCACCGTAATCAGTTTCATTCAAACTGGCGCCTGGCTCTTGGCGCCTTTTGTTAAGAGGAGGCTGTAGTAGTAGCGAAACATGGTGGCAGTAGCCTGCGCGAAGCGTGTCAGTAAGAAGTGGAAGTGGTCGGCTGACCAGCGGAGGGGAGAGGGCGGCGCACGGCTGTTATGGCAATAGATAAATATGTTATTTTTAGGCCATAGTTTCTATCTTTCGTGCTCAACGAATTGAATTGAAAATATTGAAGGGTCTAAAACCAAATATATGTCAAATCCGCCCTTATTTTTGACAATTGCAAACATTTATTTGTTTTCATAATATTAATTTCTCTCGTTTACTATGTGTCTGCGACAAAAATGGATCTAAGTATAGTCAGTGATTGAGTTGATGCGATTGTTCTTACCCTGTTGACGTGATCTCGCAAAACGTTCGAGTAAACAAGCGCCACTGCTTCCAGGGCCATGAAGGTGATGAAACCGATTATCCAAGGCACCACGAGACCCGAATTCTCCTGAAATGGTAAAAAGGAAGAAAATATCTCATTAGAATTTTTCATAGGGGAACGCTTTGGGTGATTCCTGATTAACTTTACCGATCAATTTAGAAGTGCTCACAATTGTGCTAAAAAATTGTTTTCAAGCATAAAATGTCATTCAAGCATCTTATCTTAACATAGGTACATGTCTCTACCTTTGGTGATGCTCATATACTTCGTTTATATTGTAAAAATATAGCTTTCAACTGATGAGTGAAAGAGTGAAAAAGGTTTATTCAGAGTGAAAATTTTCACCTAAAAACTTATTTAAAAGCTTTTTCTAGCTTCTTTCGGAATAATTTGGGGATTCCTACTAAATTTAATATAAAAATGTAGAGTAGGAAAGAAATGCTTCCAGAGTTTTTAAACATTGATTTTTCAATTAATCTAAGTATCAAATGGAATAGATATCAACTTTCCCCTCATTCTGTTTTTTCTTCAGTTCTTTAAAAATCTAGTAAATATTTTTTTGCTGCTATCCATCAAATTTCTGTAGCCGTGGCAATATTTTAGGGCTATTTTTGTGTGTTCTCCGACAAATTCCTTGGGAAAAAAATTAATTCTGCCTGGCGTAATTGGACGAAATGCCTTGGGCTGTTCGAAATATTGCATGAAATGTGCGGATCCCGCCCCTCTTTTTCCAGGATGAGAATTCCTCTCCGCCATTGGACGCTGCCTACTCAAGCTCAAAATTTTGTTCCCATCTGTTTATACAGAGAATGGAACTTTTTCGCTGTCGCAGAGAGGGTATTTTTTCATTCAATTTTTTTTTTTTTATTGAAACTTTCATTTCGTGCGTTCGTTAGAGAGGAACAGAAAAAAGTTCCATGATGTTTTCCTGTTCTACAGATGGAAATAATGTTCACACTAAAGAGAATGGGAAATATAGAATCTGTAGATAAGTGTTGACTTTTAAATTTCCAATCCCTATAGTAATTACGGTGGATTTTTAGCCTTGTCGCAGAGGTCATACGAAATTAAATTACAAAATAATTTCTGTGCTTATTTCTCTGTGAAAATCTGTAAGTGAAGTTGAAAGAGGTATGCAAGGATTGGACATTATGGAGCATATTAGCAAAACAGACATTTTCCTAGGTCTAACAGCAATATCTAAGGCATTCGAAAAATGTTGAGGATATTGGTACTAGCCACTGTATTACGTTTACAGAGTCACCCGCAAGAGTACATAAGTTCCAAAGTCCACCGAGAAAAAATTGCGGGTGACTCCGTAAATGGAATACCGTGGCCAGTCCCGGTATCCTAAAAAATTGTCAAAAAATAGCGAACACCTCACTGCTCAATGTTTGCATTTAACCTCACTGACTGTGACACTAAGAACACGCTTTGGACTTCTCGTTACATTGTATGTCAGGCAGTCCTGAGCATCTTCTTCATTTGAATATAATTTGAAATATATTCATTTCCTATTTGATATTGATAATATTTTATAATAATAATTTGGTCGCGAATGGAAACAAAGTTGGTGGTTGAAAAAACAAATTAAATTTAGAGAACGGGAAAAACTGAAGTGAAATGAATTCGAAGCTGGGATATTTGAGCGGTGAAATCTCAGACAGAGATGTCTCTTCAACACTTAACTGTTTGTCTGAAATGAAATATCTCGACTTTTGAAAGATAGGAGGGAAATAATTGCGTCAATTATCCTTGAGGTGTCATTGAAAAAAGCAGACTTTAACTTATTATTTACAAACTTATTATTGACATTATCAATCTGTCTTTGCTTGCGCTTACCTATTTATAACTGTATATTTTATTAACATTTAGTTCATAGAGAAATGAGAAGAAAGAAAGATTGAATTAGAAATTCAGCTTGATACCTGTTAAAAAGTTTTCTGAAATAACAAAAACATATCATATATCTGGCAATCATGGCACTTTTGTAACTTTGATTACTATATATTAAGGTAGGTATGGGTTAGTCTCACACTTTTAGAGTAATCGGATGAGGAATACAAGTAACCGCAGCCGTCTAGAGTGCGTTCCACCTTTTCAATATACCACAGCGCTTATGCATGACCTGGGTTGCCGGCTCTAAGTCATTCTATCTCTCTCATTTGTTTTTCCTTCAAAGAAAATCTTAAAAAATAAGATATTAGCTACGCAGAACTTTATGAGTTTAGAGCTACTTGCTGTGTAGTTGAGAGTTTTCTCTATAAATTGGGTTTTTCCCATTTAATTAGTGACACCGAGAAAATATCACACTTCTCGCAACGCAGTGTGGGCAGGATAGCGCTATAGGAGTCAATAATAAAATGAGTTGTTTGAACACACTATATTGCTTGATTGCTTTCCCTTTGATTTTTGGAATGTATTTTTTGGCAAGGTTCATTGCTAAATACATTACTCAATTCTTTTATAATTTTTTTTGTCTTTTTGTTCCTTTTATAGATGATTCTCTCGAATTAAAATTTTAAATTTTTCTTTCTAAAAACAAACATTGCTGCTCATCGGTGTGAAAGATTAAGCTTTTTACTCTGGTTAAAAAGTAAGATAGAATCCTGGATAACTTCTGTGAACCACTAGGGGGAATGAACTTGAGAGTAAATGCGTCAAAGAGCTAAGTAGTTTCTGTGACAGGGATGGTCGTAAGAATGTATGGGTCGCAAAGTATGATGATGGTAAACGATGAAATAATTGAACAAATAGAGAAGTTTGTGCAACTTAGCCAAATTTTTGCGAAAGATGTAATGATTGGTTAAGAGATTGAAAGGCTTGCGAATGCCGGAAAGAAAGCCCTAGGTATTATTTGGAGCTTATTAATGAATAAGTGTTAATCTACGGAAGTGAAAAGCGCAGTATACATTGCAATGTGAAGTGAATGGTGAATCTATTACGCTACGGTGAATGCTTTTTTATGGTAATAGAAAATTCACTATTGTGGAGTGAATGGTGTGATAGGGGGATGACGGCGGGGAAAGTCATGGGTGAATTCGGTGGAAGATACTCTCAAGAGAAGATTCGAGAGATATTACGAGTCTCAAGAACAGTAGGGCGTGTATGAAGCAATGCATGGACGCAGGAGAAGCGAAAAAGGTATGAAAGGATAGGGCATTTTTTATGGCATTATTAAAATCTACGTCTAACAGGAAGAACTAAGTTATTTGGCTTTGCCTAGCCCGTAAGGGAATGGCATGATAGTTACGCATGTACGAAAAACTTTATCAGTCATATCAACCTCACTTAACGGTTCAGTCAAGCAAGATTTTAGCTCAGCGCCAGCCATATTAAAGTCTGTTACAGTACATCGACGAGTGTTCAGTGAGTTGTAATGCGTTTACTTAAACTTCGGCTGCCGATTATTCTCTCGGAAAATTCCCTGAAGCCATAAGATGGGAAACGGGCCATGGGATGAAATTTTCGCTATCTCTAGTGTAGATATTGGAAGCGCTTGAATATTGCGCCGAGCGGGTAAGTCTAGAAAATGAGTGGATCTAACATCCTATTACACTTGTCCTTCGCCTAACTTAGCAGCGAGTTGATGTTTGTTTCTTGTGAGGGTTACATCTACCACGTATGTGACTGAAAGTTTGTTGATGTTATGCATTAATTGACTCAAAAGCTGGCTTTGAATGAGGTTTTGAACCTGTAACGAAAATTAGGTCTTACTTAACTATGAGACGGCTAAACAGAATGATAATAATGAATAGGTAATTGTAAACTATCTGGAGGCCGATCTTCGATCTATTCCGGCAACGGTATGTGCCATCATATCCCGTAAATAAACAAGCAACAACGGCTGTATCCATGGAGCTAAGTTTGTGAAGGGTGATAAAAATACCAAAAACGTGTGTATGATCTAAACTCCTAACCTTCGACCTGTCTGGCATGGGTGGCTCTAACAGAAGCATTGCTCCCGAGAGTACAGCTCTAGGGATCATCTGAGCACGCAAGCCCTTCAACCATGACAAGGTTGTAGTCCAAGGGAAGAGTGGTAGCAGAGCGTGGTTAACTCTCTATCCTTGGACTAAAACAAGTGCCTAAACCTTGTCATGGTGGAAGGGCTTGCGTACTTTGATGAGCCTTAGAGTTGAATTGGTCGGAGCAATACTCCTGATAAGACCACCCATACCATATAGGTCGAAGGTTAGGAGACAGACGAATGGTATTCCGCGCAGCGTCTGTACCTCAGTGAGGCAGCTGCAAAAGGCGTCGGACCCCAGTAGAGCGGCCACTCATGGCAGCCACTGATAGTGTCACGTAAAAACACCATTGAGCAAGGCCACGGAATACCATTTCAATTAAAAAACTTTGAAAAAATGAACAGTTCTTATACAAAAATTAATTTTGGCAAATACGGGACTCTGCCCAGTGGGCCGGGTGTCGTGTCCGGCAGTGGTGAGAGCAAGGCCTCTGCGGTCGTCATCACACGAAATTCTTGCTAGGAAGTGGATGCAAAAGCAGCTTCAGAGGAAAAGAAATACAGAAAAGGAACGCAAACATCAGAATATGCGCGTGGAATGTTAGAACTATGCTAGGGGCGGGCAAGTTAGAGATTATTAAGCAAGAAATGGAGAGGGAGGGTGAAGAGGTCATGGGCCGGGGCGGAGTAAGATGGAATGATACCAGTTACTACTGAAGCGATTGTTATAGAGTGATATTGATATAGTGAGAGTAAGTAAACTGTTTTACGGTATGTGAATCTTCAGAATTCTTCATCTGAAATCTTCCGTTACCTGATTGTATCTCCCTCGCAATTTAGAACGCCATTGAATCTGGAGTGTCTCCACAACAGAGTTGTCTTGGGTACATCATGCCGTGAGTTCAAGAGCAGGGACCCACTGCTCAATCTCGTAAAAGAGCATGAGAATGTGGGAGCCAGGGCGTTTCTCTTCCATGCGGCAAAGTTGGCAGCGGGCGAAACCATTCTCGACTTAGACCTGTCATCCGACGGAAGCGATGAGGACACGTCCATCTTGTCATTGAAGGCAGACGTCCTCAAGATCGTAATTAAAAAACCGAGCAGAAGGCCTTGCTTAAGGTGCACACCGATAAGCCGATAAGGCGCACACCGATAAGCCGATAAGGCGCACACCGATAAACACGCATGTATGTTTCTATCGAAACATCGAAAAGAATGCTCTATCGAAGGAGCTGACGTTTGCCTTCCTACGCTCCGCCAGTCTAAAGTCCGAGACCGATGGTTTCGTCCTCGCGTTCCAGGATGGTGTCATAAACACACTCGTGTACCGCCGCATTATAATCAAGGCAGATATCGCAGACACGAGATGTAGTACGTCACGAGCCCAGCTGGAGGCTTTAAGTCACCACTCCGGCTGCAGTAATTGCGCCAGGTCAGCGTATTTAGCTCGGTACAATGTGGCCCTGCGGGTGTTATATTTTCACCTCCGACGTCCTTGTTCGGATCAGAGACACTTTTTGCTCCTTTTGTCGAATTTATGAGGATGGAATTTGGCCGGAGGACTTTGCGAAGACAATACATATTCCGATACCTAAGGAGAGCAAGGTTAAAACGTGCGAAGACTAGGATAATAAGCTTAAAATCCCACTCGGCCAAAGTAGTTCTGAGAATTAAAAATTGAAAATATAAAGGCTGCATAAGAAGGATGACGAAGACAGGGGTAACGAATAGTTTGAGTTTAAGAGAGGACGGGAACGCGAGACGCTATAGGAGTGATAAGGACGCTAGAAGAAAGAAACTGATGACTAACTTAGAAAGAAGAGTATAGGCAGGATGTTTCTGCTTGCTTCATAGATTTGGAGAAGGCGTTTAATAGGATGGAATGGAAGAAATTAATGGGAGTGTTGAAGAAATTAGTGATGAAATCAGTGAGATTTACAGACGATCAATCATTGGTTTGTCAGTCAGCCAAGGAATAGGAATTAATGAGGAATGCGTTAGAGATGCAGTGTGAAAGTTATGGGATGAAGATAAATCATAAGAAGACGAAAGTGATGAGGTTTTCTATAAGTAAGAAGTTGGGGCTAAATATTAGGGTGGTAGCGCACAAATAGACAGGCCAAGCAGTTTACATATCTGGGTAGTATTTTGAAGGAGTATGGCATTAGTGGTAGAGACATCAGATGTAAAATTGCTCTGGCTTAAGAAGCATTGTCAAAGAGAAGGGATGTGATGAGGTGGTAGGTCTGAGAAGAGACGTAAAGAAAAGGCTGGTGAAATCTCTAATATGGAGCGTGGCGCTGTATGGGTTGGAAGCTTAGTCAATACGATGGGAGAATGCACGTACACTTGAGGCGTTTGAGGTGTTGGTTTGGGGAAGAATGGAGAGGGTATGCTGGGTGGCGAGGAAGACGAACGAGGAGGTGTGGATATGGTTAGAGAGTAGCGGAGGCTGGTGGCGGAGGCTCGGAGATGCTAGAAGAGGTGGATGGAGGAAGTTTTGAGAAGAGAGGGCATGTTAAAGAGGGTAATAGTGGGGAGAACACAGGGGAAGCGTGGAAGAGGAAGGAAGACGATAGGATTTTTGGACGAAATAAGAAGGGGTAGAAGATATGAGGAATTTAAGAGGGATCTGATTGCGGGACATCCTTAGGAGGGAAAGCGAGACAATGTTTCAGAAATTGGGATGAAGGATAAGGACTGTCCAAAAACCTACCAATCAGCTGGTGTAGAATACCCAAATGAAATGAATGATCTTACCTATATAAAATAAGTAATAGCCTGGTAAGTCCAAATGAAACGCTAGAAGAATAGTATTTACACTTTTCCGCGCAATTTATCTCATTCTCATTGTCTCATGGACCTGAATACATTGGTTGCGTCAGATACCTATTTTTATTAAAATTGGATGATTATTTTTATTAACATCGAGTTTTATTCCCTCGTGAGCATCATTCAAAACCGTATCAAAACCATTGAATGTGTTGGATATCGTAATTTATGGTAAGCATTCCCAGAGTTAGTTATGGCCCCTCATATCTTATGCTTTATTCCCACCCAGAGAATCCCTCCTTTCTAACGTCTGAAATATTTATGGTCATGTTCTTGCCGCTCAATATATCACATTAGCCCCTCAAGGACGTGACCTTGTCGTGCATGTCGTATCGGCGGAGAATCGTGTGATAAATACTTGTTCAGTGTGCCTTTGACCTCAATTTGAATTCTATCTCGGCAATAGAGAACATGCATAATATTTATTTCTCATATTTTAGTGTAAACGGCAAAAATTTCCGCAAGAATTCAAATCTACTATTTATTTGTGTATGTGTCAACCGCAGATATCAAAGATTTATTTTTGAAATTGCATAAAAATAAAAAAAGATCACTCGGTCCAAAACAGCATCTCGGTGGCTTGACGTCACCGCACGATATATCGCTTCTTGAATCTACATGTATTTCAACGTAAAGTATCCAATTGTTTAAGTTTATTGCCTTCCTCATAGGAGACGAAAACGATTATTTCGTTCAAATTAGAAAAAATAAGCCGGAACTCATAAGGTTACGCCGCAAAGCGCGCGTAAATTTTAAGAAGAAATATTACAATAATGCAACATTTTAATCCGATTAGATTCATGTCCTGTGCATTTAAGAATATTTACATGATAAGTAAATAGTTAATTTAAAATAGTGTATGTTTCCCATTCGGGTTTTTGAGTACCTATTTCTTATTTTTTGGCATTTTTCTTTTTCGATTGAGGAAAAGAGGAGCGGCTGTTTCGTATCCCATTTGAAGTCGTGTTATAGGCATTTATAATTTATTTTGGAAATAATTATATATCCCGCTTGAAAACAATCGTTTTGGTTAGATATACTCCTTAAAAGTTAGCTCCAAGTATTGTGAAGATAGCATTTCAAAGGAAAGACTAAATTGCCTCAGCAAATTCATTACACCGACTAAGGTTTTGGCAACTTGTGCCATTCTTAAGATCGTTTTACTAATCATTATCAACAGGTTACCTAAACCTAGGTCGGTGCAATGAGTTATCCGCAGAAATTTGGAAACTATATTTTTAACATGTTATCCGCCACACATTAACGCAATTTGTTGCAATGTAATATGGTATCTGTACTAAATACCCTACCTAATATGACTAATACCTACAAGTCGATGTTTCTGACTTCATTTTGTGGAATTGAAACACAAAATCATTTATCACTTTGTAAATTGCTCAGTTTTTATTTTCACCGACCCTGGTTTCTTCGCATAATGCCTCTGTCAAGTTAATTGATAAAGATAATATGTGCCTAAATCATGGTTTCCGGAAATAGGAAACATTAAACAAAGTGATAAATTATATCACTAATAAACTAGGTTGAACCAATAGCTTTGCAACCTATTTATTTCATATAATCCAGCTCTGATGTGACGCCTGATACAAGATCATAAGTAACGTGGAAGACTGGTTTTCTTGGCGCTAGCGTTTAATTTCATGCCTGTCGGTTGGCATTTAAACTGGAATAGTGCGATATTGTTGATGAGTTACGTCATTGATTAAAGGTAGATGGCGCATGGATGATAAAATGACGCACAAATGTGAAGCATTTTTCTTGGCGTAAAGTAATCCACCTAACATGGCTACTGTGCACAATTTCCCCATTCATTTTGTGAGTATTATAGTATTTTTTAGAAAGGATTTCCATTTTTCATTTTTTTAGATAAAGAATTACGGTACCGCGACGATTCCACTACTAGACACACTCCTTAAATTAACTCCATGCTCTTTTAACATAACATTTTAAAGAAATTACTAAATATTCGATACCTAAGCGATACTTCTTTTTTCGGCGTGTTTACTGAACGACTGATCAATATAGCTGATTGTGCATTCTAATGGCTTTAATATAGCCCTGGCTAACGTATCGCATGGCTCCATCAATTCTCTTCTTTAATTTGTGGCCCAAAGGAATAGGGAAAGGTATAGGCTCTATTGTGCGTTTGTCGATACTTGGATATCGAAAGACTTTCGATACTAGTATTACATCAAAAAAGTATCGTTACTACACGATGTCGAATTGAATACTTACCTGGGCTTGAGATAGGGTCAGAGAAATGGAATTTACCAACATTTCAGAATTATTGACACAATACTCCTCAAATTAAAATAGAAATAATTGTTAACTTAAATGATTTCAGCATCAGTAAAATGCCCCTTATGAGTTAATGAAATAAACTTAACTCGCAGAAAGAGCCAGAACGTTACGCAACAAGGGCAACTTCAGTACAAAGGTCTCTCCGGGAAACCCATCCATGCAACCACAATTCGAGATCTCTTGTCAATATGGACAGCCGATAATATGTTTACTGTCTGTCTTCTGACTGTTAAATATATATACTGTCTTCTGATAAAACGCACTCGGAGAATATAAACGCACAAATAAAAATATAGTTTTTAAAACACAGGCTCACGAAAATAATTTGAAGGACACTCACAAAAAATGCATGGACGTTTCGACGGTCATGCGGCCTTCGTCGGCAACAAGAAACTAACTAGTGATCTGTTACCACGGGAGGTGGTGGGCGGGGGCGGGGGAGGGGGGAGGTGGAAAAGGAGAGGGGAAGGGGACTGGTGGGGAGTGAGAGGTGGCTATTGGTTAATGGGCCAAATTTTGCCCGGGCGGTCTGTAATCCAAATGAATACCATCTCACGAGTCCTCAACTCGATGTTAGTAGCTGATTCGGGGAGAGCTTTCAATATATATAGAGAGAGAAACATTTGTTGAAGGTTTTGCGATGGAAAGTGGTATATTTAGGAATGGGATCAAGGAAGGGTGGACATTTGGTGGAGTGGTGGTGCCCATTCATTCGTATGAAGGCGGGGTAGTACATTCGCCAATGTAGAATGCTAGGCAGAAATTACATGAGAGACGGTATGTAATATTGATGGAGGTACAGCTGCCTGCTGAGGAAGATTTGTCGTGAGAGGGCGTAGCAGAAGAGCGGAGGAGGGAGCAACATTTGTATCTAGGGTGGTTGCAAGTTGAAGAGAGGGGTGGAGAAGGGGCGGTCGGTTGAAGGGGGGATTTTGTGGATTTTAAGATATCACGGAGGTTTGCGGGATGCTTAAAAGATACTGTGGGACATGAGGGTAATAGAAGGGCAGTGGAATTATTATTATTTGAAATTGGGTATAAATCGCGGAGGATGTTTTTGATTTTACGGGATCCAGGGAAGAATGTGGTAACTAGTTGAGTCTGTCGTGAGGTGGGTTTATGCCGGGGGGTGTTATTGGCAGTGGGGCAGGATTTTATCGGCAAGGAGCTTTTTAGGGTACTCGCGTTCTCTAAGGGAGTGATATAGGTTATAATCTGTATATTATTGAAGGGTGTGGCGTTGTTACAGATGCGGTGGCCGCGGACCGAGAGGGAATATGGAATGGAGCGTTTGGTATGTGGTGGATGGCAGCTTTTGAATGGAGGTATTGGCCATGACTAGTGGGTTTTTTATTATATGAATATAATTTCAAAATCTCAGTATAGATATAAAATTACTAGGTATGGAATGAACAATCTTCAATTTATAGGTGAAGCGAAGAGGGAAAGAGGGAATTACATCGTGATCTTGATTTATCCACGTCTCGTGAACCCGACGCATGGTTTTTCGTCTTTGCATTCGGTACCTTCGTTTAAGAGTTTAATGGCCTTGACTGCCTCTAATCAGAGTTTCAAAGGTTAAAATCTCCGGTGGAGGAGAATGGAGGAAGTTGAATTTCACAGCGCGACTATCAGCCTCGGCAGGCTTTCCGGGGAAGCGTTGTTAAACTGATTAACCGTTTGCCTAATCAAGCATTTAAGAAATAAGTTCTCCCTGCTCCCCATGTGCGCATGTGTGAGAGCTTCACCCGATATTAAAACGGACTTCTATGAGGTCGAGCGAACGTTAAGTGACTAATTTCGTTTTGCAGCACAAAGCCGAATCATCCTAGCTAGCGTCTCATCCAAGAAAATGCTACTTCAAACCTCGTGTGATCCAGTTATACCTCCATCGGCCCCATTGAAATATTTATAGAGGCTCAAATGACGTTGATATGTACGAAGATGCTATCTTTCTTTTGAATTCTGAACTGATTCCTCTAACTACGTTTTGATTATTTTCGGGAAATCTCTTGGTGATTGAGCTAAAGTGTCCATTTAATCCCAGCTGATATGAATCCTAGCGGCTGTCGATCAGCTCAAGTAAGCTTTTTTTATTCATCTTACCTCACAACGTATTTGTAATTTAAAACATAAAAAATACTAAATAAATATAGTATTTGTTTTTCGTTTCTCACTTTTATCGGCGATGTATCTCAATAAATTCATTGCTTCATCAACATTTTCCGAAAATTCATGTTTATGCATATAGTGCTCCTTTTGATGAGCCAACCTCAGGTAGCCGTAGAGATTTCTGCTGTATTTCGTTCTACTCTCGATAACTAAGCCACCAGAAATGGGAACGGAAATCCCACCGGTTATTTTATGCGAAGGGCATACATATTGCGATGTTAGTGCAGGACTAAGGATGAATTATGCATGAGATCATTTCACTCCATTGACCTATGGCAACTTGATTTGATTACATAACCCTACCATCTCAATTCCATGATTGTGGATCTCCCCACACGTTTTATATTCTGGTGTTTATTTGCATTTTTTATTTGATCGCTGGTGGAATTCGCTTCGTCCTCTATCTTTTAAGCGGAAGCAAATCTCGGGAGTTTTTTTTTTAAATAGGAGTACCTACTGGGAGTTAGAGGAAAAATAGGCACCAAATCAGGCATATGCGAAATTTAAATAAATCCAGTGGATAGTCTTTTTGAAGACTGAAAGTTTTAATGGCACATCGAAAGAATGAGTGATTGTAGACTGACGAAATAAATCTTCAGCTATGCCATCAAATTTAAAGACGACAGCAAAATGTGTCGAGCAAACAATTAAAGATATAGATTATAGAGGAATGCTGGTTCCCATGGTTTCAAGAGCAGCTGCGTGCATCAGCATTTATGTGACAAAAGTTTCTCCTCTGCTACTGGAGGCGCTTCAGATCGAAGACGCCTTCTGTAAAGAAGTAGAAACTGTCGTCACATAGACGCTGACGAACGAAGTTGACCCTGAAACCATGGGAACCAACATGTCAAGCCACTGCGGAACCCCTCTCTCCTGCTAGATATGGAGGAAGTCGGCATCAATATAGAAGATAGCAGAAATGAAGAGATTTTTCGAAGGAAGGTTGATGGATTGAAGTGGTTCCAGGAAAAAAGAAGAAATGACTAATAACACCTGGTCAGAATAAAAGATGTGGAACCATAGCGAATGAGGGAAGACATTTTGGGAGGAGAAGAGAAAGGTTGTCTTGCTAACCAATTGATTCTCGAGGTCCTCAGCAGGCCGAACTCAAAAACGAAGAGAGAGAACGTCTTATCTGGGCATGAGTTTCGTGGGTGGAGTTTTCAGTGTCAACAATCAATGCATACCAATCGTGTGAGGCTTAAAGATGAGCGAATGAATTGCTACAGGATGAGGTAGTATGAAAAAAATGTTACTAATGTCTAAAATATTATGCCTATAAACAGGCATTAAATAAACGGTATTATAGATAGTATTAACGGACAATTGGTTTCTCGGGCTTTTAGTCCGTATTTGCGCCCTCTGATAGAGACAGACTTGTTTATTAATAGTTATACAGTGAAAGGATGACAGAGAAATTCCTAATTACTTCTCCTGATTTTGTAAACATATGGTAGTATTTTAGGTCGAGTGGCCTAGAAATAAACAATTGGTTGTGATGAAGATTGTTAATGTGACATTTTTATCAGAATCAACCCCGTAAACTAAGTTGACAATTCCGGAATTGTAATAAAATTGGGTCTTTCGTAGTGGGTACTTTCGGCAGAAGTGATTTCCGATAGCGGATGCTGCTTTTTTTCTTGTGTGACCCTATTTCGAACATCCATTCAGCGTATGCGATCTGGCCCAAAAAAGTGGTAAAGCGAATATCGAGAATTTAAAAGATTGGGATGGCAGATTCATTAAAATTACTGTGGTATAGTAAAAACTGTTATCTCCATAATCATAAACCGTGGCAGGAATTATTATAGGATGATGTAATAGAAATATAAACATTCTAAATGAGTTTTTTACTCAGTTAAAATATAATATATTTTATGTGGTAAACCTATATTACCTGATCGAGAAATTACATTAATAAAATATGGGTGTACTTACATGAAATAAGTATAAATAATCATCCATGATTATCAATATTCATGCATCGATTAATTATTCTTTTATAATAAAATATTTAAAAATTCCAATCCGATTAATTCCCGAATAATCCTTATTGACTCCTCCGACTGAATTCCGATTACCAATTTGTGCAACGGTGGTGCAATTTATTGCTCATGAGGCCAAAAAAGCCAGTCAACACAGATATTTGGCTCAGAAGTTTTGATTTAATTAAAAGATATTATAGAACTACCAGCGTTGGCCTTCAACATTGAGTATATACTGTTAGAGAATTTACACGAAATTAATTACATTGCATAACTTAACAGCAATATTAACAGTATAAACAAAAAAAGAAATAAAGGAAAAGGGGGGTTAGAGGTAATTGTTTACCTGAGTTGGCTGGTATGATTGCGGAAGGCTAGAAAGAGATGTCTATTGAAGAGTGATTGGACGAAATAGCGTTAAACAATTCACGTAGCCGGTAAAAAAGAGGTCGCTGAAAGAGAGAAAGACAGCAATTTTGTACGTGGAGAAGGTGAATTTTGCGCAATGTACGGGTGGCGATAAGTAGAGAGAACTACGGTGGAATGTCATTCGATCGAAAGATATAATATAGGTCAGAATGTAGAATGAAGTGATCAGTGATGTTCCCTCGGTTGGACAGTGGAGTAAGTGAAAGAGCGGACATTATTTAACTGTGGAAGAACTAACGGACATAGGGTACGTGGTGGCGGACAGCGGAAACAAAAGATATTCAATTCAAGCCTTCAATAACTTTCAAATTGTTGCAACAGGGAGTGGAGTAGATATCGGTAATTTTTGGTGTGGACGTGATGGTGCAGCAGATCTCGTTGAATATTCAAAAGTATCACTTTTAGACTTAACACCTGTGTTGGCGTGACTATTTGCAACATACTGGTTCTCGGTGCAGTATTCTATTGCCGGTAGAAAGGGAAGAAATGTTGTTAGTCGCTTCACAGGCATACATGAATAAGGCGTGCATAGAATTTTTAATGGATGTTTTCTTCTTACGGATATACACAGGTAACAACAGAAGGTGCTGCAAGTACCCTAACAGCCTAAAATTAATAAATAGTTAATAATTAACAATCAAAGAATTTAAGATCATTTATAATTAACTATTTCCTGCAGGTATAGGGTAACTCATGAAAGAAAAGGACTGGCAATTTTCCACAAGAATATAGTTTTAATCGACCGGTTTCAGTGTACAACACCATCATCAGGTGAACCTGGACCTGATGGTGGTGTTGTACACTGAAACCGGTCGATTAATACTATATTCTTGTGGAAAATTGCCAGTCCTTTTCTTTCATGATGTTATTCCACAAAATCAAGCCTGAAACAACAACTTATAAGGGTAACTCATTCCTTGAATGAATAAAACTAACTCCGATGACTAAATTCGGAACGACTCCGTGTATATATTTTTTGAGCTCTTGTAACCATCGTTCCAACAATGGACATGTAAAGCATGATGTCACTATTTATTGATTACCCAGATTTTCTATTCCATATAAATGTGGAGTCAATGCTAAATATACAAGAAAATGTTGTTTGGAAAGTTATTTGACGTCACGAATTTACAAATCCGTACAATTTAGTGTGCTTGGAAAATAAAAGGCAGGCGAAATTAAATTTGACCTTTACAATGCTCAATTAAAATGTCAATGCTATTACAATCTTTCAACGTCTGAGACCTATTAATGTACCAACATTCATATGGAAATTTTGTTTTAGAAGCTTTTTAATAAAGTTCAATAACTTACCTTATATATACCGACGAGTAACACTACACTGAGGACGATCATGAACAGCTGTGTTCCGATGATGGCGAAATATGATATTTGAACGCCTTTGCATATCCAAGTGCAGGGATGCGTGAAAAGAAATAAAGGAGAAACCTCAATTATAGTTATACAACTGAGGGTACATCAATAGTATTAAGATACGAAGCTAATCAGCATTTTTAATTAAGATAAAATTATGTAAAAGCTTGGAGCAAATTTGATACTTCAGCTACTTAGGATACATTTAGTTATGTACATGGAGCTACTAATACAAGGTAGATCGTTGCGTATCCTTTGGTTCAAACTTTGTGGCGTAGCATGGATTAAATCAAGCGCTAGCTAGATACGGAGTGCCTTGTGCACTTGATTCTTGATTGGTATTTGGATAAAACAACATGCGAGGAAGCATACTAGGGGATATATTTTAATAGAGGTCCCATTGAGATATATATTTATAGGCGAAGCGGGTCCAGGTTTGCCAGGGACAACACAACCTTAATGTTGAAAATGGCAGGAGTTTCAAATTTCATTTGTAAATAAATTAATACTAGGGTTACTTCCGCTAAAAACAAGATTATTTTCTCAAAGTACTCACTTTACTACTATAACAGATCAAATGTATTGTATATCAATACTTATGGATGGACATATCTACTTGAATCCATAATGTTGTTGCTAAAAACTAAATTATCGGAAATTTCATCCATTATTCCTAAGCTGATTCTCCAGTCGCCTGCTGTTGGTGTCATCTGGATGACGTCATGCGCAGAACAGACTCATTTTTGTCACGAAAACTCCCTACCTTGCATTCATAGTACCATGGTAATGCTTATTTTTAAACTCATTTTGAATAATAAAACTTTGTACGTACTTTTTTTACACTTTATTCAAAACAAAGTACAAATTTTTGCTATTCAAAATGGATAACTTTCACTTCCACGAAGTCAAGCCTGAAACAATAAAATTTATGTATTTTTAAATTTAGGCGAACGAGTTCTTATGGTTGTAACTAAAAAATCAGTCTAATTTATATTGTTAGGGCAATTTATCAAATTCTCAAGAATATTGTGCGTGTGATAGTGAGTAAATATGTCATTAAAGCTAAACGCCTTGTTGGTATAAGTATGCTCCCGAACAATAAGTGTAACTTTCGTGCTCCTTTATCGCTACTTTAGGTGTAACTTCCCTATTTGCTTTTGCATAATATGCCGCTAAGCTGTTTACATAAATCTGCAACGAATATGTTGGATTCGCCAAAAATTACTCGTTGGTGACTTACGCTACGCTTATTTTACATCTACATCTACATACTACCCCGCAAGCCGCCTCAATAGACGTGTGGCGCGGGGTGTTAGGACACCAGCCGTTTACATATAAAAAGGAAACGCTCTAATGAAATTACGCCTAGCATTTATTAAAGTCCCTTATTGTTCGGGGGAAAAACGAATTCCCATACCTATCCGTTCGGCAAAATATCTCTCTTAATTTGTCGTTTCTGTCGGACCTGGAAATATTGTGGGGTACTAATATGATGTTCTCCGTGTCGCTCTGAAAGATATCTATTCTCAATTGCTCAAGCAAGTTTTTGACGAATCGCGCAGCTTTCCTTTGTATTTTATTAAGTTCCCGGATTAAGCCTTTCTTGCACCGGATCCCATATGCTCGCTGCATATTCAAGGTGTGGCCGGACGAGTGCGAAATAAGCCCTCTCTTTTACTTTTTCATCTGAAAATCTTCCCACAATACGCTTGACGAATCCTAGCTTCTTCAGAGCCCTGCCACAAATATTTCTTATATGTGTTCCCCACGATGGGTTCGACGTTATCGTAACTCCCAGATACTTCACTTCATCTGTCGCCTTTATGTTAACACCATTCACAGCATATGCATGGTGATAGTTGGACGACCTCCGCAAGAAATGTACCGCCGTGCATTTGCTCAGATTAAGTTCGAGTCCCCACTCTTGGCTTCACACATGAACGTTGTTTAAATCCGATGATAGAATTTCAAAGTCAGAGTGATCACTAATTTCGCGATAGATGACAGCGTCGTCAGCAAAGAAACGTATTTTACTGCTAATTCGAGAGCATAGGTCATTTATGTATATAATGAACAAAAGGGGACCGATTACGCTTCCTTGTGGGACACCTGATGTCACTTTAACTACATCAGAGCTAATTCCGTCAAGAACTACTTTTTGCTTACGATCACTCAGAAAGTCGCGTATCCAGTTTACTACTGTTTCGTTCAGCCCGCATGGCTGAAGTCATGCAGGCTGAACGGGCTGTTTTAAAATCATGGGCCTGGATTTTTTTAATACTTGGCTGTTATTTTTACTCAATTTAAATATACTCTTTGCCGACTGAATTTAAAAACTTTCTCAAATGAGCTATTTTGATAAATTTTCATTTTGGTGACCTTTGATTTATTGAGAAGTACTGGATCAAAATAACATGTCTTTATATGCCACTTTAAGAGAAATCAGCGCTTTGCTCTGGTACGTGGCATCCCATAATCATATAGCTCCATTGTCTCCTCTTTGTCTATCTACTTAGAGGAGGAGATACTAATTTTCCAGTCAAATAGACTAGATTTTCCCAAATTTATCAAAGGTATTACTTTCAACTGACTTTGGAATACTCATACCGGTTTTGGAATTAAATGTTATTGGAGAAATTTTTCCTACAAATATACGTCAGGTGAACTTTGGCATGATTACTTTGATGATGTTAATTGTGCTTTCCGAGAATATTTACCGTATAAAAAGGTGTACAGTGGTACAAAGGTTACAGTGCATGTGAGAGTTTGTGAGATTACATGTGGTTGTCATTTTTCCTGTAATTATTTCAGCTATATACCTATTATCGACAATTTTTCTCCTGTATAATGCGTATGTCATTCGACTTACTTTATCGTGGAGTCCGTTGAAAAATCATGAAACTCGTGAGAGCTTTCTCTGCTTAACACCTTATCAATATGGACATTATTTGATTACTATGAACATGTTTTTTTATTAATTACTCAATATTAGGCGTCAGATTGTGGAAATACGTGACAAATAACATCTAAAAGAAATTAAAAGGTATTTTATTTATGATATCAGTTGTTTTTATTATTATTTCTTCAGAATGATAATAATTTTATAAATCTGCGAGCTCTGACTTTCTCTATATAATGGCGGCTCTGTGCTCTCTACAGCTAAATTATTGAATAATATGCGTGATTACAATGATTACTTACCATAGTACACGTCGCCTAAATCCGTCGCCCTTTTCGCATTTACTCCGATTCTCCAGCTGTGTAGTAGCACCACCAATATGGAAATGTTCTGTCCTCGTCAGAATCCAAAAGGGACCGAGAAGAGAAGAAAAAACAGAAATATTCAGAAAAATGGTAGGTGGACAAAATTGGGACCGTCGAACACCATACTACTTATTTTCAGTCTATTTTACAAGTATCTTTAACATGAAATTCTTTGAATAGTACTTGGTATGTATCTTACGAGGAGAAGAAACACAATAATAATATAATGTTTATGAAAAAGTAGGCATTATTGCTTATGCAAAAAACCCTCGTGAAATGTAGACTCTAAAAAGGTCTCTACTGAAATACTTGAATGAAATGATTGTATTATGCAAATAGTTAATCATTAAGATTCTTGTATTAAATCTCTGTAAAATCAGGAAGGTCTTGGAAATTAAGTAGCATGATAATAACTTCAATAAAGACAAAAGATCAGTGAATCGTGGCCTCCAGTACTTTCAAGAAGGATAAACGGCATTCAGAACGCTCTCGATCCCACTCTCATCTCCTCTGCCTCTACTAACTTGAGAATATAAAATTAGATACGTAAAAAAGGCTACATTCATTAATCCTGAGAAGGCCTCCAGAAAATAAGAAGAAACGTTGACTTGACTTCTAAGCACACTGCCCTGACCAATCCACTTTTATGCACCGAGAGTCAAGCAGCCATAAAGGCGTATCATAGACTCATCTTGGTGCACATCATGCCCATTAAAAGTGCCACGAGGCACTTTCTGATTTCGTTATGCATTGGAGTAGCAAGCTTTTCTGGGTGCCTGGACATGAAGGCATACCCCGAATAGAAAAGGCAGATGGACTTGCCAAAACTGGCGCAAATCTGAACCCTACTGTTCCTGAGCCAGTCTTATCAATTTCCCCTGCTGCCAGGAATTCAGAGATTGGAGAATGGATATCTAGCCAGGACTCTAAGATCTAGGACTTCACAACAAGGATTAAAGCTATCAAAACTCCACTAGGCGGGATCAAGGGTTAGTATGGCTAAACAACTTATAACTTAGGATTTAAGCCGACTCAGAACGATAGATGGACTACTGACTAGCCACTTTGGTGTCAAAAGGTACCTCAACCTCTTGGGTGTGGTAGACTCACTTAGATGCCGATGTTGTATAGTAGATTATAAAACATTATCGCATATCCTTTGCCAATACCCTGCACTTTCAAGGATTCGCCAGAGATAATTTGGAGTAGTGTTCGGCAGCCTCGTTCCTTCCTCGGACTCGTTCCCTTCGTTCTCTTTCTCTGAAAGGAACGAGATAAAATATTCGTACCTTTTGTTGCTTTTTTAACAGGGTGTAGGGAAATGTAGGGTATTCGGGAAAAAGTTGGGAATTAAGTTATGTCGGGAAAGTATCAGGAAATAGTCGGGAATTCGCAGGAAAATAATCAAAATTCGGGAAAAGGATAAGTGATGGTTGCTTGCAAATCGTCACGATAAAAATGGAAACCGCAGACATAAAATTACGAAAATAGATCTTCTGTTTCACTTGTTGTCTATCTGTCAGTATCAAGGAGGTGTTCTTTTAAACCTCTCTGGTCAGTATATAAGAGTTTGCGACTCTCGCCGTTCGATTGCACTAGACGTGGGCACGCATGCGGCCGCGCGACAAGTCGGCTCGGTTGGTTGCAGGCTGAAGATGTTACACTTTCCTCCTGCCTATGAATGATTATTTCGATAGAATGACTTTGACCGCGGTTATTACAACACTACCTAAGGTTCAAGCGATCTATAGATCGTGCTATAGTACGATAGTGACATTTTCCATTTTGTGTTTTGTCATGACTCTGAGGGAGTAACTCCGACTGTTGAATGTTGTCTAAATATGTTGTATTTAAACCATCGCGTCCTAAGTTCCTATGCTGTGCATCATCCTCGGGTGGAATAAATTAAACTTACTGTGGAATTGCAGTGTTTTCCTTCTCTTCCAGTATGAAGGAATTCAATTCAGTAAAGCCTACCGTTTGCTATTTTGTTATTTGCATTTGCCATAGAATTCTGTTGCTTCATTACGCCGTAATGCAAGCATTACGCCTTCATGAAATAACAGAAATGCGCCCCTGGAAAGTAAAAACATTATATTACGTCGTCACCGAGGACGCCGTATGTGTCGCCGCCGGGTCGGTAGAGGTCAGTTATGTTGGTATGTTTAATAAATGTTTTTTTTGTCAGTGAATCATTTTTATAAGTGATGGTTTGAATTGAGTCAATTGTTTGTGAACAACACAGACAGTTTTCTGTAAACGTTTTCGAATAACTACAAATATATTTGTAAGTCATTTTATGAAATCAGTTTTTATCATAATAAAATAACTTTTATGGAATCTTGTTTAGTTAGATTGCTAGTTTTTCCCATTTTTTTAAACGGCGACACATTTTTAAAGTTGATATTTTATGTTTTTAAGTAATGTGACTGACATTGGACATATTAATTGATAGAGACATACGAGGGTGAGGTGAAAAGTTCTCGGCCTTACACAGAGATAGCGTAAGTACCAATGAAATTTTGGTTTTGTTATGATCGTACACATTTCCCAACAATGTTATTCAAATTTCAAGTTGAGCTGCCGCATTGTATTGTTGACACGGCTTGTTGAAGTAGACGTATTGTGTGAGTTTCGTTCACATGGATAAACTGGAGTATCGTGCTGTAATAAAACTATCCGTTTTGGACGGTTAATTGCCAACGGAAATTCATCCAAAGTTGGTGAATGTTTATAAGGACTCTACTCCTTCATTATCGACAGTTAAGAAATTGCTGGCAGAATTTAAACGTGGCCGAAATTCTCTTGAAGATGAACCATGTGAAGGACGTCCCAAAACTGTAGCAACAAATGAAAACATCGAGAAATTGCACTATATGGTTTTGGACGATCGGCGATTAAAGGTGTATGAAATAGCTGATGACGTAGGCATATTAGAGGAAAGAGTACGATAAATGTTTCATGAAGAATAAAATATGAAAAAGATTTTTGCATTTTGAGTGCCGCATTTGTTAAATGCTGACCGAAAGCAAGTGCGTAAACCGTTTTCAAAATAATCGAACTGATTTTGTGCGCTGATTTGTTACTGTCAATGAGACGTAAGTCCACCACTACACGCCAGAAACTAAATAGTCATCGATGCAGTGGGTGGAAGCCGGCGGACCTGCCCCAAAAAAGGCGAAGTCGATTTTATCTGCCGGAAAGGTGATGGCCAGTGTTTTCTGGGATGCAAAAGGGATTCTTCTAATTGATTACCTTGCAAATGGTAAAAAAATAAATGGTAAATACTACTCAAGTCTTCTGGACCAACTAGATGAGAAAATACGTGAGAAGAGGCCTGGGTGGAAAAAAAGAAAATCATCTTTCAGCAGAACAATGTCTCAGCCCACAAAGTTGCTTTGGCACTGGGAAAACTGAGGGATTTGAACTAAAAATAATTGGAAAATTCATCTTATTCATCAGATTTGGCACCCTCTGACTTCCACCTATTCCCAAATTTAAAAAAAAATTGTAGATGAAAAACGTTTTGAGTCCAATTAAGATGTTATGGCAGCTGCAGATGGTTATTTTGCAGACCTACCAGAATCGCACTTCCGTCATGGAATCTACTCATTTGAAAAACGTTGGGCAAAGTGAATAGACGTAAAGGGGGACGATGTGGAAAAATAAATGCATTTTTGACATAAAAATTACAGTCTTTCATTGCCAGGCCGAGAACTTTTCACCTTACCCTCGTATTTATATAATATTTCTTATGCACAGAAGTTTACCAATAGAAAAGGATAGGTATCGCATAGTACTGGATGATCACAACGGTGGTGTGGAGACAATGAGATGGCCAATTCCATGTGAAAATTAGACCGAACTGCGAATCGAACTATTGACCTTCACAATAATGAATTAAAAAATTAGCCTTTTTTGTCTGGAATGTTAAAATTTTTGTCTTGAAAAGTCTTGAAAAAGTCTTGAATTTCTTTTTCATATATTAGTAGACACCATGTAATTAATTTGAACGTAGTATCTCTGATAAATACACTTTTTTCGCTTAATCATGTAGGTAATTAGCCATTGAATCTCCATTTTAATGGAATATTGTCATGAGAAGCTGCACTATACTTGCGATAGCTTTAGCCATCCGGTATTATTGTGCCCTATGCATTTAGCTACTGAACACTCGTGTACTGTTCTTATATTGGTGAAACGTCTCGAGCTGAAAATGGGAGGTGACGCCGAAAGGACTTGGAGGAGTCCGCCTTCGTCGAGAATTTAACGTCGTATGTTGATGCTAGGGATCTTATCTCAACGTTAATGCTATTGAGTTGGTGGGTTAGTTCCTCTCACCAGCGGGCAATTGAATAAAAATTGTATGGTGACACGCGTTTTCTCTTTACAATAATGATGATTTTGGTGGTTGTGACCCAACAAAGCTCTGAATTTCGTTATCCACCATCAAATAGCATTTCGCATCAGAAAGCGATGTGAGATTGAGGTGGGTATTGATTTACACCAATAGGCAGGTAGTAATTTCCATGCCAATTCTACAATTCTAGAACACGTGCTCTCCACGTTCAATGGGTTTCTCAGCCTTTGATGTAAAAAAGTGGCAAACTAGTTGAAGATTCTTGAGTAATTTGAAAGCAGTCACTGGAAACGTAAGCGATGGTAGTGACGTTCAACCGAAATAAATTCTTCCGACCGAGGGGAATCAATAGAAGTACAGAACTGAAGGTCATGATTTTTTAGTGAAAAGAGTGGAGCAGATTGGTCCAATAGACAGTGATGCGGCGGTGATTAGGAGTTGGAATGGAACGTATGCAAAAAAAGAAACAATCTCACTAAAGATGACTGAATATTTTAAAACGTGTCGATCGTTCGTTTTAAGTTCGTGAAGGTTGAAGTGGTGGCAAAAGAAGATTGCTATCAATCATTGCGAAAAATCAATCGCCATCCACGTCCCCATTGGCGTTCCGGATTGCTCGATAACTTCGGCGGGATTGTGGATATTGAAAAGGCTTTATGAGGTAATTTGAAGAGGGCGCTTTTCTCTTTTAAAGGGGAACCGGAGTGAGTCATCTAAAGCTCCGTGGATGACATGTGAACTCCATCTAACGGAAGACAGCCACCCCGGAAAACGCGTGCTTCGTCGTTCTGTCTTGTTATTGTTTTGCTTCCAGTTAATCTTCTTTTTTTAAGAACGATTACACACGATGAAACATTTGGTCAATGTTCGGTTTTGTCTCTTCTCATTTTAGTTAAACGCGTTTTTGTAAAATGTTCCGAAACCTGAAAAAAGAGTGAATTACTCAATTTAAGAAATCCTGAAGTTTTAAATTAGACGAACTTTTATTTTTCTCATGGAATATGGCTTTCTATTTACATTGTAACAATACAAAGCATTAAGCGAAACGTTCATACTCCTTTTGACATTAGTTTTTGTCGATTATTATTATATTTATAATGTGTAGAGAAACTGTTCATATTACACATTAACAATTGTATATTGGATTCGCCAAACAATACTAGTCAGTGAGATGCAACTAAGTGTTCCTGTAAGCGTTTAGCTTTCCTTCGACTACTTCACTGGGAGTTCACGTGCTCCAGTTCTAAGGCCACGTTACATTGGCCTTAGACATTAATCTCAGAACGAACATGGCATTGCAAATTAAAGGAATTGGCATGCAGTATTCGATCTTGCGACCTTTGGGTTAAGAAAAAAGTTTGCCTTATGAAATTTTTGTGTGATTGAAACATTATAAAATCCAAAGAATTATATTTCACATATTCCATTTTTTGGGTACCTCGACTGGTTACTACGCTATGTACCTACGCGTCATTTTCAAGAGGTTTACTAAAACAGAATTTTCTCTCAACGTCTTTTATACTCTTGCTTTCTTTTAGGTTCGGGGATGGTAGATTGCTTTTGCAGAAAGGGGGGACTATTATAAATCACTTTTGAGGATGATCAAGTGCTTGACAGGGTGAACAGAAACCAGCATAGCGATCACGGTTCTCTATGACGCGAACGCTCACGTTATCGTTATTTTTCAATTGTGCGCATGAGAGTGAAAACTTGATGATGTTTCTCCAAATTTTGTCTGGTGCTGTAAATCACTAATTTAAATGCTTAGGACAGCAACTATGTGCATTTCCCTTCAATTTTTGAGTTTGAGTTTTGATAACGATAACGATAATGCGAAAGAAGTAACCATGATCCCACCCTAGGAAAAATTCGTAATTTGATACGGATCTTGAGCTAAAGGCGATAAATCATTGCGTGAAACGCTGAATTTTTATGAGAGTGGTGGTTGTCAGAATCATTTGAAATAAGTCCGTAAAAGTACTTTTCCAGGTGTATAAAAATAATGATTTTGATTCTTTGGGCTTATACTGGGGTCCTGAAAAATAACCGTTTTCCCCCTTTGCAGTGAAAGATATTGACTAATGAAGACAGTTAAATATATTCACAAATTGTTCTAGTTTTTCTAGATTTCCTTTCCAGAGGCAAATAATACAACCAACGTATCAGTGCTGGCGTCAACATCGGTTGAGGGGCTCAATAAAGTCTAGAATGTACGAACTATTATTATTTTATTTTTATAATGACCTTTGAGTTGTCTGGCCTGCGTGATACCAATCAATCTAGCTCTAGCGCACAGTGGTATGAAATTGGAAAAGCCGGACTAAAGTCCAAAATTGGTTTTTTTGAGGCACACACTTGAAACTTGGCATAAACGCTGAAAATTGATCGCTGATCATGGAACAATAAGTCATTTTTTAAATATATCATCCAATTTTGACATACAGAGGCTCAAACATGGCCTAGTTTCCAAAAATACGCCCGATCTCGTTTTTCTCCTAAAGTATTTGAAGTTATGCTGCTGGTGGAGTTTTGGAAGGATTTTCATGAAGTAAAAAACATTATATTCCGGTAATATGGTACTTTATCTATACCATCCATTAGCTTTCAAGATTTTGGTTAATATTAGTGTGGTATTACGTCGGAAAATGGCGGACCCTTTTTCCGGGCAAAAGTTGACATAAAGTAGACAATATAGAATAGTTTAAGAAAATTGACAGCCCTAAAACTTTTATCAAAGTATTTACTAAATATATTTAAAGACTATAAAGCAAACATCTTGGAAAAAAGTTTGCGGCTGCGAAAATGAACTCAATTTTTCGATCGCGCTTCACGGCCCGGCTCCGCGACGTGGGGCCTATAGACTCAGTGACTATTTCGAGTTGTTTGGAACTAATTATTGAAAATTGTCATTTTAAGCACGGCACAATGTCTCTTTTGACCCGAGATACTATATTGAAGATTTTACGAGGATATTAGAGCGATCAAATTGATCACTGAACGCGTGACTCTGGAAAACATGTTTTGGTTTGGATACTTTACGCATATTAGGAACATCTTTTGGGAAGAATTTAAGTTTTCACGCTAAGGGTACCTTGCACATTTACCAGGAAAGGCAACAACTGGGATTCTTTTTCTACTCCTTAACCCTTTCCACCCTCGAAGAGGAGGAACGTGCGAAAAGGGGCGTTTTATGACACCACGCAGCCTTTGACGGTATTCACGTCTATTGTATTCACGACGGTATTCGCCTTTGACGGAAAAACTTTCCAAATCCAACAGTTTTAGCCATACGAATCCAACGGTATGCATAACTTGGATCATATGCATCGGATATATCATATTTATTAATCTTACCACAGCCTTCTCTATCAAGTACATTTCTCCTCGAAGACATATCCTAAAAAATACATCATAATCATTGCAATTTAATTATCTTACGAAAACAATTTTTAAATATGGTATTAATACTTTTTCAGCCGCAGATTATGAAATGGGAGTAAATGAGAAGTGAGGGATGATTCATTGCCTTTGGAAAAAATACTGATGGATGACTTTAAGATTTAAATAGGGATGGGCCTTTGGGGAGCAAGGGTAGCATAAAAAATAATATAAGATATATAATAATTGGAGATAATGTACAGGAAAAGGCCGAATTGAATGCAGAATGTAGCTTGTGTGATAATTCGATGGTTTTCACAACATTCGAGCCATATTATCTAAAGTTAACCATCCGGATGCGTGGTTTGAATGCGGCCGATAGAAAAACTGCATAGTATTGGCCCATCTCATTTATTAAGTTTGACTTCGGTGCTTGAATTTGAGGCCGAGGTCATGCATTTTGAACTCTTGTTGCCTCCGCTTGATTATTTTACGGTGGTTATTGCTGGCCACATTCCTGCCGTGCAAGAGGGGCATTTTGTGTTATCAATCGATCGTTTACCAATCAATGTATGGTGGGAGTAACACCAGAATGCATCTATATTCGGCAGTTGACCCCGAAACCGCATCAATCATTCATCAGGCTTTTAAGGGTATTCAACAGTTGCTCTTCGATTAAGCCACGTCCCGACCATACGTAATCAAACTCGACGTGCAACATAACGGCCTACTGAATCCTGTGTTATTCATATGTTTTTCTTGCACATTAGCCACTATACACGACAATTCTAATGGCCTAGGATAGTTTTAGCGAGATATCAGTTCGGACAAAATTCAACGAACTTTGCCTCATAAAGAAGAAGAATATTTCTAGTGATACCAACATATCACATCCACTTACCACACTAATTTTCGAGATATTAAAAAAATAGCTCTTTTCATATATTATTCAAATATTTAAACAATGGACCATTTATTTTAAAACATTAGGAATTTTTATCGCATTGACCGCGTCAGAAAGGTAAAGATTAGCGGTTCGTATGCTTTCTCAATGATTAAAAAATAAATTAACAATCACCGCAATAATCTTTATAGAATTATCATAATGGCTCATTATACATTTCAAAGTCGAATTTTACGTTCAAAACATAACTATCATCATACAAGTATTTTTCAAGCTACTAGCCCCCTGGTTTAGTAGGGTTATTTTTTAGTGGGTAAATATAATTTTTTAAACTTAATGAAAACCTTAAGTTCACTTCGATTATCCACGCAAAGAACCTGGATATTTGTTATCTTACACATCATGACCCGTATTAGATAATGGCTACAATCCAAAGATGAAGTAGGACGATGAAATCAACGAATAATGTAGTCGAAGCTCTAATCGTTTCTAAAACAAAAATGCTTTGCAGAAACGATTTTTTCTTATTCTAGTTTCAAATATGTACTTGAATAGGCTTTGGCGTTGGTAAGGATGTGGTGATATGAGGCAATCGAGGTAGCCCTTATTGCGGTAAAAAGGTGAATACAACTATCACTTTCAAATAAACCTTCAAACGTAGATGATAATTATCGACATTTGAAATAAAGGTAGCAATGTGAATTTTATCGACGGCGATATACTTTAATCCAAAATTCCTGGATTTTCAATTTCAAGGTCGTAAAGTTATCACAGAAATAAAATTCACAGAAATAAGTTATGGCTGATTGAAAAATTTGTATTATCAGCATTCTGTAAATACCAGAGAGCAGAAAAAAACTGCTTTTATGCGTATTTTTAGGGTGAACATATTAAGATTATGGTGCCCAGAAAATCCTGGACATTCCTGGACTCGTTGTATTTGAATTAGAGAGGCCGTGTTTCAAGCCAACTATAAGTAAAGCCCAGCTTTTTCCTAATTACCTGCGAAGGGCATGTCAATGCGCAACCCCACGTCAAGTTTAAAGTTCGTATCCCCACAAGTAGAGGCGTGAAAGAAAGAATCATTGGCCAGTTTTAACAAAATTCGACTTTGGCACCATGCTACGAGAGTACTATAATAGTTAGAGAAAAACAAATATAACTAAGTTGTAGGTCTCAATGAGATCTAAATCTCTAAAAATATGTTTCTCCAATCAGAAGCCTAATTTAAGAGCTATAGTCAAAACACCGTCAAAAAAAGGAATTTTTTAAACTAAATTTTGTGTTTGAGGACCTCTGGTGAGAAAACTACGAAGCCTAGAGCCTTAATGTTATGTAATATGTAGATAATTTAATTTTATGTATACGAAAATGCCATCAAATGGAAGATCCGACCGACCGTTCAAAAGATATTAAGCGATAACAAAAAGTCTACATTTCGGAAAGTCCAAAAATCGGCCTTTTTTATTTTTTTGGGGTCACTTCCGGTTAAAAATTCCACGATTTCGCAATTTTTCCTACAATGAATTCTTTCAAAGTAAGTCCTCAAACATTTCAAGTCCCTAGCTCTTCTAGAAGTGGTTGGGAATTTGTATCTATACGTGGTATGTCACACATGCTGCTGTATAGTATTAGGATACCTCTGGTAAGTAATGCAAGACTCTATGCACTCTTCACCGTTTACAAGCTCATGCACATGCCCTAATAACACAAAATATTCACACAATATCTCCAACATCTGTGGAAAGCCTTCTATTTATGTGTAAAGGCCGTTTTACACGGTACATTTGTTTGTACAAACTCTTCCGTGAACTCTTGAATGAGGTGAAATGTATCGTGTAAAGCGGCAAATTGTATGAACGCTTGTGCGAATGTCTCGATGCCTGCACGGGAAATAGAAGCTGTTCTAATTTCTTCGAGACAAACGTAAAATCTCACGTGCTTTCGTTTGGACAAAATCTTTCATCGTGTAAAACGGCCTTAAGAAACTACCTTTAATTAACGTATATATCATTTAATTGATATCTGAATGCCCACTTTTCCTACTCCTATAAAGTAACCTGGCTGGAAATGTTATAGAAATTAATTTTCTAATCGGAATTTTTAGAAAATATTGTGATGAATACGCAAATGAGATATTTTTTAGCAATTGATTCGCCATTAAAGAAATATTTTGTCCATCTTGAAAAATACTGCTACTTATGAGTACACTGAAGACATTAAAGAGATTTTGTAGATATTTTGTTAATAACTACTGTGTGCTATGTAGGAGATAAAAAATTGAATATCGTTTGCTAAAAATTGAATGAATGCCTAGTGCATGCCCAACGTAGATCAGCGAAAAAATTATGTAAAGCAGCGTGAAAGCAATTTATATGGCTTGCATACAAACCTTTTTTCTTGATTATTTTTTGTGAGTCCGAGGATTAAAAAACTAATAGCCCCCTGGTCACCGTGAGGGCACATTTCTACACGTGTGTTCATAGCACTCAGCGTGGAAGCACTTTACCCGCTGCCGGAATAGTGGTTAGAGGCAATAAAATAATTATCCCCTTGAGTGAGCGCGTTTCGATTGCGAGGCCAGCCTCGTCTCGAGGATATGAGGCTAATGGAAACTTAATCCAAGTAAACATTATCGCCCTTTCATTTCACGTTTCTCGCTCGTTGGTGAGGAAAGAGGTGAAGAGTTTTACTCTTCACTATCCTACTAATGCCATGGACGCAACAAGGAAATGGACGTTTCAGTTTTCCATTTTCATTTGGAATAACACCGTCTCCAAAGGGCGGATTAGGTACTTTATCATTCATTTGAAGTGGTTTACCGATTGGGGTATTTTTATGGATAAAATTTCAAGTTCTAAAGATTTTTCTACCTTCGTAACGTTAAATATCCCTAAGTCATTGTTGGACCGTATCATTATGCCCAACGAAATTAACTTTGATATGTTTTGCCCTAACCAAAAAAATAAAATTGTTCTAGTGGTGCTCTGTGCCTGTAGGGTCCAAGGTATTGAATTCATTACCTCAAACCATGAAGTGAATCGACACAAATGAAACCTTTTTAAAGCATTTAAAACGTTAGCTATTTACTCAGGAAACTTTAATAGTATTTTCCTGTAAGTTATAATAATTATGATCTCTGTTATTGTTAATTTAAAATATTTTTAGCCATTACTAATATATGGGTAATTACCATTAAGTTAGTAAGTATCACATCTCCTTACTAGGGTCTATCCGAAATAATATCGCAGTCGATCGTTAGAAATTCAGCCAATAAGTAAACAGTTCTCTGCCGGCTGGTGAAGAAAATCATGTGACCGAAAAATTCAAGATGGTGGCATTTGTTTTCATCATATGATCGTGAAAACTTTTACTTACCATTAATTTCTCTGCCAAGCAAGTAAACTCCATCGAATTATGGTATTTTAAATACCGTTTAGTGTTGTCCATAGTGATAAGGCGTATTTTTGCCACTATGATGACGTTGATTTTATGTTTCAATGGAGAGTACATAATGGTTGAGCTGGAATTTAAACTTGTCTTTATTTACTTCCATTTACGATCTTTGAAGCTCGTTCTCTTCTGTGATTAATTTTCGCACATTTCGCTTGGTTGTCATTGGCTGTGAAGGTAGGAAGAATGAATGTTACTAACAGGAATGAGCTAGTAAAAAATCGAAGATAAGCATTAACTGTTAAAGAAGCCAAACCCCAAGGCGGATTGTCGCACCCAGGGAAGAAGAAAAAATATATTTTCCGCAGAGTTGTAAAATCAACTGGCAAATTCTATATCCTTGGGCTACATGTCCCTTGTCCTTAGTATTACGTTTTTTGCTAAAATCAGGTGCTGTGAAACTTTTGTGTGGGGGAAAAACTTACGGTCCCTTCTGGATGTTAAGATCTGGGAGGAGAAAGGAGGCCGAGTTTAGAAGGCTTTGTGACCGCCCACTAATGGAGGAATTTTCAAATGATCTATCTCTCATAATTTTTTTCATAATTGCATAAATCACTTAAATGGACTTTTTTTCCTTCAAGGTATTTTCAAAGGGGTAGGCTGTGCGTGGGGTAGCCAAGAGAAAAGCGTACGCCTTTGAACCTCCGTTTTTCCCTTAATAAAAACAAACATTCCCGATTCTTACTTTCTTCCATCATTTTTTCATCCTCCATAGTCTCTACCTTTTTTAAAACGTGGCTATCCTTCCTCCTTATCTTACGAGCAGAGGTTTCCTTTCCACATCACAAGGAACTCTTTTTCAGAAGTCCCAAGCTTAACGTATTTTTATTCCCCTACTCTCACTTCTCCCCACCCAATTTCAGTCCATATAAATTGTCCATCCCCTCAGCTACGCGGGGAAAAGATCAAAAGATTTTTCAATAAGCTCCAACTTTTATTTTTTCATTATTTTCATCGCCTTATTTTTTCTACTTTCTCATCGCTCTCCGAAGAAATCTTTGCTCATCTTCTTCTTTGCTCCGTATCGCATCCATTTATCTCGCTTTTCTTTCTCTTCCTGTGAAGGTCACGAGAGTCTGCCGCCTCACCAGTCTTTCTCCTTCCTTTTTTTGATTCTCTTCGCGACCTCGATATTCTTCATCGTGGCAGTTTTCACTGCCTACAGCGGAAACTTATTGATATTTAAAGCCATAGTAAGGCTTTTTCATCCAGGTGCCATCAATTTGATCATTTTTTCTTAAAGGCGGAATCATCGCTTTAACCCTCCTTTCAGCGATATTGGTTGGTTGGGAAAGTTTCGTGGCCTCAGTTCGAATTCGAATTACTCGCTGTTCTGCTGGGATCCGCGTTATCAATCCAAGTAAAAGTTTGGCGCAGCATTTCTCAATCGTTGCGGTGGGCGCGGAGAGTCTCACTTGCTTGGAATTAAAAAGAAATATAAACGGGTGAGGAGGTGACTGAAGTATTCCGTTCGAAAGTTTTGAGTTGGAATGGAATCGTTTCTACCACGACGGAGAGAATCAATATTTTTTCTCGAGACTCCGTTTTTGATTGCTGGAATACCATAGAGTAAGTACTACTTACTTACTCTATGCTGGAATGCACAATTTTCTACATGTTGTTACGTACATACATACCCATCACGCAGTTCCCTTTCTCACTAGGCATAGCCACAAGAGTTTGATTCTCGGGGATAGGCCTAAAACGCGGACTCTGCTTAAATAATTTCCTCCACGCTGCCCTATCCTTGCAGACCTCTTTTGCTTAATTTGTTCTCATACCCTCCTTCATACACTCTCTCCAGTTCTTAAGACTTCTAATATGCCCTCTCTATGAGTACTAAGTGACTTTTTTTGGTTTATCCCTTCCACTGGCACTATTCACTGCTTTATCATAAATGTGTTCCTTCAGTCGACAATCGTTCATTTTCTCAACATGGCTAAACCAACGAAGGAACTGTAGAAATTTTTTTCGGGTATTTCACAGGATATTGGACTTCATATCTGCCGAAGAGTATTCTTCGAAACGTCGATGAAGAACAAGACGGAACGGAACGTTGAACGGAAGATGAAGCAAAAGTCGTCTTCGTAACGTCGGTGGATATGAAGCCTGTTACACGGTGGTATAACCGAGAAAGATTTTTTACGAGAAACTGTCTTCGGAAAAAGCATACCTTTCCGACAAAGAAGCAAACCACAAAAGATCCTTTCATAATGTCCATTACCGGAGTACCATTTCACATTCTTTCATTACCCAGTCATTCATAATTCTAATTCTTTTGCTATTTCCGCAAACACTTCTCAGGTCCCCATCCCCACCGCATTTAGACTATTCTTATGTTTATCCTGTTATCCCTATTTTTGTAACCATGCAATAAAGTGGGAAGGAGTAATCTTTTGTGTTCTGAAATGTTTTGATTAGACCGGTTCCCGATCAGCCACCGAAGTTTAGCATAGTTGGGCTTGGCTTGAATTTGTAGGGGTGATCCTTTTATTCGTCTGAATTCTGTTGCCCCTATCTGTAAGTGGCAGGTAGTGCCTACGAAATGATCTCAGCTGTCGAAGCACCTTAAAATAAAATACTAAGTACTACCACAGTACAAAAATTTAAGTCTTCGGTGACTGGCCTGAAGAGCTGATTCTGCTGTAATAGTTTTCTCCTAACTGCTCTATCCTTGCATACCTCTTTTGCTTAAGTTACCCTCCTACAATGCTTCATACACGCCCTGGTGTTATTAAGACTCATAATATTTATCCCCTTCAGAGTTATTTTCCTCCACATTTCCGATGACGATGTCCGTATTTTTCCTTTTCCTCCTTTCACTCCGTTTGCTTCTTTATTTTAAATCAGATTTTCTGTATATAAATAAATATCAATTAGATAGGAATGGAAAATAATGCCGATAAACCACGCGTCCGAAAGAACGAAGAAAGATGTGGAAGAACGAGTGTGACTGATAGGATTACAGCAGGATAGTGAATATTTCGAGAGATCGGAGCGCATAAGTTAAAAGAAATATTTGGACGTCCAAGGAAGAGATGTAAGAAATGTATGTTAAGATAATGAATTGGCAAAGAGGCGTAAAAGCTACAAGAAGAAGAAGTATTGATACCCTCTCAGTGTAAGATTCTTCTGCATAAAATGAAGGGTAAAACATTAGCCATGATCTTTTTTTTTCTGAAAAGGTAGGCCTCTCTACATGAAAGGAAACATGGCGTGTGGGGTGGGAGAAAGGTAAGGTGACCTCCAAAACTTTGAAGATAAATCGAGCGAATAAATTCTTAATTAGGGTCTCCTTAGTGCCTGCTCCTTTTTCCCATCCCTGCTTCCTTGTACTCAAACCGTTGATCACCCAACCTCCTTATGTTTTGGCTCTCTATCTGCTGTAATTTGTCACTTTAGTGAGTAGTGGAGCATTATAACGTAGCTCAAACCCTGAGGAAACGGAAAAAAGAGTGAATAATGTATAATGATTAATAGAATGACCCGAGTATTAATTCGTTCATTTTTGACTCCATAGTGTTCAAATACATACTTCTTTATAACAAGGATAGGATTTTATTTCTGCCAAATTTATTCTTCGAATTTTATCCCTTTCAATCTTCACGGGACCCAATTGTCTAAGCGAATGTCTGTTGTAAATGATTTATGTGCACAGTGGGAACTAAAATTCACATAAAATACGCTTTTTTATTTCAAGCATTCTTACTTAGAAATATATCCGGTCATGAAAGGGTTTCTAGCGCCATCTCTTGTTTCACAAATATACCCTACCTTTGATTATTATGGGCATGAGGATTCAATTAATTTATTATCTTGAATTATTGAGTACTAGTATGTGCGTTTAAATCGTGGGCAATGGATACGATAAGTATCTATTCAAATTATTTCACAAGAAAGTTGATATTTAAAAAAATACTTCATACACTTGTAAACTGAATTTGTTGAAAGATATTTATGTAAATTATGTATTCATAAACTGAAGGTTTATGCTATTTATTTTAAAGGAACCTTACTCAATATTCCAATTACGCATGTCTTTTTCATGGAAAAATTAGGGAGCTTCCAAGTCCGCTTGTTACCCATCAACTCGTGGCCAAATGCTCTTAAATGAATGGTGCGTAACTGCAGCTCTTATTATCTGACCGGATTTGTAATCCGATAACTGGACTGAAACGGACGTGGGTTCGAATGCTGCTTCGGGCATAAACATCGAGTTTGTCATAGGGTTAGTCTGTTAAAAGGAGCCTCAGGAGACATACTTAGTTCAACTGGGAGCAACGTAAACTAATGCACACTCTACTTCATTTTTGCCAACAGCAATCTTAAATACTCGTCAGCTGGTGACGTATTAATCGCGAGGAGCTTATTTTCCTGAGAAAGAGGGGTAATAATACTCAAAAAGACGGTAATCACGCAAACTCTCCCAGTCGAAATGAACTCGCTGAGACGTTTTAAAAGGCCACCGACGTCACTTTGAGCTGAGAAAATGAGAAAACCCTAGCTGGCACTTAATTAATCCGACTCATTCCCACTTACAATTAGATTAAGTAAGATGTCCTGGGGAGACGAGCCCCCAAGGAGGTTCCTTTAAAAGTTTAATTTCGAAAATGGACAAAAGATTAAGGAAGAGTCCCTTTATTTTTATGCCTTCCTATTTTTTAGATCAGTAATTCTAGAAATAACTGCTTGAGACCTTTTTACTTGAAACTTATTTCTGTGCTGAAAAATCGAACCAAATCACAAATGCTATGTGTAAAAGTCTCAATCCTGGTCCATGAATGCGTCGATTTTAGATGCTCAATTTTGAAAACTGAAATTAATTGTTATCCCGTTTCTCACATCCAACCACCAACCACAGGTGAGTAGAGCGTTTCAAGGAAATAACGGTGGTGGGCTACACGTTGTTTTAATCACGATGCGGAGTGATACCGCGTGTTGTTAGTTTTACAGCGATAGTAAAATGTCCTCCTGCACCAGAGAGGCCACCTTGATATTTATCAAAGAGGACTGAAGTATGGGGTTTTTATTTGGGTAGTAAAAAAAGCGTCAGTACTACATGTGTATGATCAATATAAATAAACACAACAGCTTCTGGGCATGCATCGGTCTGGAATTTACACGGAGAATGGAATCCGGGGCCAGTAGTGGCAGCCAGTTGTGGCGGCCAGAAGTGGACGTCATTAAATTTACCGGTCAGTAAGGTTATACACGAGGCCATTAATGGTTTCCAATAACTTCTTATTAGTGGCCGCCAGTGAGTCGAGAGAGTTGGCTGAGTACAGAGTGCTGATTGTGTAAAAATGGATGATAATGATAGTTTCTTAGTTTGCTGTTAGTTTGAGCGGGGAGCTGCAAGCCATATTCAATAAACGTAGAGTGTGGGTAAAAGACTGGGTTGGTCGATGAGATAACCTCTGAGCATCAACCACATTATTTCATGGACTCTCAATGGAAGGTCCTTTAGAGTATAAGAGACAGTTTGATGAGCTTTTTAATGTAATTGAACCAAGAAAGATACTGTGGTGATAAATGCAATAACTCCCCGACAAAAACTAGAGGTTACTCTCCGATTTATCAAGTGGTGACATTCCTCACGACTGCCTGCCTGACATGACTTCCGACACAACCTCACACCACGGCTGCAGGAGCTCTACTGGCGGCCACTGCACTTTGGAGGCCCTTGTACACGGGGCCAGTAGTGGCGTCCACTAGAACTGGCCAGTAATGGCCGCCACCAATTACCCTCCTACTGACCACGAGTATAAGGGTACTGGCGTCTTCTACATCCATTACAACTGGCGGCCACTAAAGTCAAACATGTTTGAGTTTTGTGATCAGTGAAACGGCCAGTAGCCGGTCACGTGACCTACTGGTGGCAATTACTGGACGGTTCCAAAGTGCAGTGGCCACCAGTAGAGCTCCTGAACTCGTGGTGTGAGGTTGTGTCGTGCTGTTGTGGCTGTTGTATGTGCTGCAAAGTCTTGTACCAAAGTGAAAAAAGAAGCTAAGAAGAACATTAAAAAGTCTTTTACCCAAACTACGTTTATTCAATATGGTTTGCAGTTCCACGCTCAAACTAACAGTAATTTCACATACTGCTTCATCAAATGCCTCCTCGAACTCATTATTACTAAATTCTTTATCAATGTCATCCATTTATTCATAATCAACTCTGTGTTCTCAACCAACTCTCTCGACTCACTGGCGGCCACTAATAAGAATGTATTGGAAGCCATTAGAAGAAGCCAGAAGAAGTAATTATAAGTAACTAATTATAGCCAGTAGTATCAACTTAATTAATTCTGTGATTAAACATACTGGCTCAGCAGTAGAAAGTTAGCAGTTACCTAATAATAATGCGTGATTTATTGATTACAGTACAACGGCTGGTTTAACGACATATATTTTCACAGTATAGTTCTGCTTATGTCATACAATGAAATAACGTCAGCAATATGCTTAAATATGCGATGTGTGTAGCACTTACATATTTACGTTATTTAAACTGTTGCTAAAGGTGGCGTACTTCAATGAGGGTATCTTCTCAAGTAGTTGAAGTAGTCTCTAGCAAGGGTATGGTAGAAGCGCTTGTGCGCAGAAAAACCCATCATTGGTCGTGTTTCGTCAAGAATGTACAAATTTACGTACTTAACAGAATTTCACAGAATATTTACCCGCCCATACGTAGTCCGATTTTGAGCGTTTTCATGAATTATAAATGAATTAATTTTCAAAAGTATTTACCTTGGGGCACCGGCTTATGGTAATGTCTTCCCATTTTAAAGGATCCGGGGTATAATCTCGTCAGCGGCGGAGATTTCGAAGGGCGTTTCCAATATCCGCTATGGTCCTTGCTAGAGAGCACTTCTCGTGCAGTGCTTCGTACGTCTGATAGAAAATACTTTGAAAGTGGGTTACTGTGGGCGCTGGATTTCTCTCCATCCTTGAAAATTTTCCTCCACATAATCCTACCCTCGACAATCTACTTCAGAAGGAGAATAGCGCTAGCGATAGTGGCGTTCAGAAATAGGAAAAATGACGGCAACCTCTTGGAAGACTTTAAAGCGAAGGTCGGCGAAGAGTTTAATATAGGACTGTGGCATGGTATGGTACAGAAACCGTTGGGTAGCAAGGGATGCTGAAGACCATTAAAGGGGAGGATACTGGGTAGACAGGGAAGTAGAATAAAAACGATTTGATTTGTGGATGGGATGAAGTGGGATAGAATGTATGCTGATATGAAGAAAGAAATGGTGTAATTAGATTGACGCCTGCGACTGTAAAAATTCCAGAGGATTCTTGCTATCTTCCATAAACGTATCTTAACTGGTATATTACTCTAAAAATATTAGTGTTATGACTTTCAGGCAAATTTTATGCTTATCTTATGTGCCTATGTCGTAGCATTTTAATTCCTCTACTTAGTAGTTATAGTCGGAGAGGAGAGGAAGCTTGTGGCAGAGGTTCGGAGAAGGAAGAAGAGATGGATGGAGGAGGTTTTGAGAGGAGAGGGCATGTTGAAAAGAGTGATAGAGGGGAGAACACTGGGGAAGCGTGGAAGAGGAAGGAGGAGTATAGGAATTCTGGACGAAATAAGAGGAGGTAGAAGATATGAAGAATTGAAGAGGGATCTAATAACGGGCCATCCTTAGGAGGGAAAGCGAGACAATTTCTATGAGGTTGGGATACAGAATGGGGACTGTCCAAGAACCTACCAATCAGCTGTTAGAATACTTGAATGACTGGTGATGAAAGTAGTTATATTCAGTAATGCCTGGCGAGATGTGGTGGAACATCATAGGGAAATTAATCAAATAAAATTTGGTAATGTTCACTGAGTAATCTTATTGTACTATGCGCTTCGACGCTAAGGCGTCTTCATTAGGGACAACCGTATTGATATCAACGAAAAAACAATTAATTATGAAATGGCAGAAAATTTAAAAGGTTGTTGTATTTTTAAAGTGTCACCAGTGAGTTAAAATTAAAATACTGACTTAAAAGACCATCTACCGTCTTTTTTATTTTATTTATGTGCCTTTGCACTGCGAGTAGAGTGGCTGCGTGGTGAAATTCGTTTGTTATATGGTGGAAATATTTGAGGTAAATTGCATTCAATGTAAAGAGAACGACATACGCTGTCAAACTGTGTTAAAAATTTTGAACTTACTCTTTGAGTTAATCATTTGAGTTTTTGAAGAACTAGAACATTGTATTTTGAAGGCTTGATTATGAAATCGAACGAAGTCATGCTGCCAAGTGATACAACAAATGTTTGCATACCTATTTCCTCTTCTTCATTTTTGAGTTTGGCCAACGATGGACCTTGGGAAGCAATGACTCTGCTTGTTAGTCTTTATCTTCTTCTCCCAAAATTTCGTTATTTTTTCTATGGTCCCTCTTTTCATCTGAACCATTTTCTCAACTAATTTTCCACTTTGTTGTCGTCAACCCATTGGCTCAACCCATTTTGTTATCCTCAATTAATAGCGTCGATGTGTGAAAATTATCTATTTCCAGCCCAAAGTAAAGTGCTGATTCCCGAATGGAGCAGGTTTTGTTTTTGGGTACTCCAGCTACCATGGCTATATTGAAAATAATCTAACAATGACATAAATTGTAATACCCGTTGCTCACGGTAACATTAATCCTGAAGTTGTAAGTAAAGTAAAGGAGGCTGTTGGAATAAGGTCTAGAGGCTAGTATGATACACATCGTATATTTGAGTGCATTGTTGATATTATTTCATTGTATGGCAGAAGCAGAATTATTTTGTGCAAACATCTGTGGTTACATCACCTGTTGTAATTTGATCATTATACCATGCATTATTATTTAGGGCCTGATACGTTGATATTTGTATCTTTGTGTATTGTCGTGAGCCAGAATATGTGTTCATGTAATTTATTCCACTGATACTTCAGGCTATAATCATTTTGTTGTTATAACTATACCTAGGCTCGTAGAATCTGTATAAAACTCTTCGCGATTTGTTCTTTTCGTATTGATTATGCACTTTAGATTCTTTACTACAAAAAATCTCATTCAGGCTGCCAGCTTGTCAGCTCCAAATTTATGAATTTTTCCTGCTCGTATGACATCAAGGAATGTCCCTTATTTCATGATTATGAATTTTATAAATAATTTTACGAAATACTTATCGTGGGGAAGGTCCATTCAGCTGTATGGACGTGCATTCCCGCTTCTATTTGGACTCACAATCGAAGGTTCGTCAGTCCATACGGCTGTTGTGGAAACGGGCAATTATTGTTACCTTTCTGGCCAAAAAATGATTCGCGTCCCCTACGTTATTTGAGGCTTGGTTACACGATACATTAGCCCGTACGAGTTGATGTGTGAATGCATGAACGCGAAAATTTACCGTGCAATCACACCAACTTGTACGAGTACATGTCCAGAAAATAGAACCTGTCCTTATTTGGTTCATGCATTCGTACAATTTGCGCTCGTTTTTTAGTGACACCTGGTGGTAGGTGGCGGAAATGATGTTTTCTGTCCGTATGGTTCATGATCTTTGTTTTATTCTGTTTGCTTGCTTCTGAGACTCGGTTTGCTCACGTTTTATTCAGCGTTTTGTGTTTATTTTGATCTCTGCTTCATTTGGGCTTCCTGGACTACCTGTACATGGCATGACAATAAATTCAGGCCAACTTGCACTGCTTGGCATTCGGACCTGAACTGAAGATGTGGCCTGCATTGGCTACGAAACGTTATCGTAAAGATACACCGACACAGCTTTGCCCGAAAAACATGGATATGCCAGTACCTGTACGCATGTTTACTGACCTCTCGCCTTCGTTGGACCTCTCCCGCCTGGACAATTACGCCTTGGACTACCCTCTAACTCATTCCGTCGGAAATAGTAAAATTAAGGCTCAAATACCTTAATTAGATGAGCTTTACATGTTTTTCGTATTCCTAAATATTTATTTTCAGAATTAAACACTTTCTCAGCGAGGCCAGGAGTGCCGGGAGGGCTTTTTCAGCAGTGCAGTGAATTTCATACAAAATACCTTGTATGTACGGTAAATTATTGTATACGTCGCGCCACGAATTTAGTATTGGCCGTTAATGTATTAGCTTTTACTTAAAAAACTTTCATGTAATATAAACAAATTAAATATCGTCTGATCTCCAGTAGTCGATGACTGTTTGAAACGTTAAAATGCTGCGCTTTGTATGGAAAAAAATAATCACTGGCATGATGCGTCTTTTTGGAAAATTCATGAAAACATCTACCTTGTAACCACTCATTCATGCAAGTTGACTATGTATATGTTCATTAATCCGGACATGACATGCATTAATACTTGAACTCGTACGTATAAAATGAAATTCGAAATGTACCGTATAACCAATTACCGATCAAAATGTGAAGCTGAATTCGAGCAAGTATTGTCTGTTTCATAATAGTCATTGGCCATTTAAACGTTAGGATGATGCGCTTAGTAAAGAGTATAACAGCAACCAATCGCAAAAACGTACCCAGAAAATTGTGCGAACACGTGTGGTTTCAGGCACCGCGTAACCACTGAATCATCCATTCGTTCACGCAAGCGGAAATTAATCCGTTCACGAAAATATACATGAACTCGTGCGTATTAATGTATCGTGTAACCAGGCCATTAAAAATGTATGATAACTTACGTAAGATTTGGAGGGGAGGAGTTGATGAAACCTTACGTTGTCTTACATGAAGGAGGGTTAGAAAGTGGCAAAAGTAACCTTACGTAATACTTGAATGGCCCCGAGGGTGATGCCGACGCCGTTGTATTGGATAAAGATGACGGGATATTAATTATCGCATGATTTCTTCGATTCAGTATTGTCGAGTTATTACATTTAGTCCGAATGTGATAATTATCTCATCAGAAATATCATATGTCGGTGTAGCTTGCGGTACTTGAAGGTAACCGTTCAATAACCTGTTATGTTCATATGCGATGATTATCACGACGACTAAAGGATTGACCTTCTGGTACCATTAGCAATTACGAGTAGTGCACCCCTATATTGTATAGAAGCTCCTAGATTTTTAACCATATATACTGTCAATAAAAAAGTCGAGATTCCCGAGTTTGAGATGTTCCATCTACTAAACGAGCGAACGGAATGTGATGTATTAAAATACACTTGTAAGCTAGCTTATTTTCACCCTTGTAGATGCACATTTAAAATTTTTTTGGCGCCATTGCTGTAGTTTCATTAAATTTTATTTTCCATAAATCACGGTTTTTGGCGCGTTAAATGTGATTGCCCTTGCTGGAACGCTTATTATTATGTTAGTTTTTACCGTATTAACTAGATAGTTTAAAGTAACAATACCAGTAAACTTTAATGCTGCTGGGTTCTCTTTGTATAAGGTCTGCTCGTTGAAATTCATTATTACATAAAATACTTAGTACTTCTCTACATTTAATTTCGCGAGTACATTGATCGATGCATATGAAGAGGGATGAAAAGAGGCAACTTGGCTGTGTTGGATTATCCCGGTTAGGGTGATGCTGACGCCGTTGGATCGACGGGAGATGCCGAGATAGATGTGTGAAGAAGGTTGAGGAGGGAGTAAAGGGGTTGGTTTGGCGGTGTAACCGAGGCGGATGATGGTGGAAATCTGGGAAGAAGGAGAGGATCGGGGTCCCTCCCCTATTGAATAATTCATGGGGGTAAAAAAAGGATGGCCCGCAGTAAGGAAGGAAGGCAACTTTGAATCCCGTATTTTAAAGCGGGGGCATCATAAGATGAGGGATGTGTGAAGACCACCAGGTCGATCTGGATGTTTTTTTCTTGTTCATCTTCTCATGCCTTGCCCTCCTCCTGAAAAGATCCGTGCATACTTCATGCCGCGGAAAACACACACATAGGTCCACCGCTGGCCACCCAGCCAGTCTTCGTAGTTGTAATTACTGCCTCCTGCTTCGTCTGCGAGTCTACTTCACTTTATTTTTTGAGGCGTTTGGCTTGGTGCCATAAAGATTCGCGATCCCTCTCTCCGCTTCTGGAGTCAGTTCTTCCGTTCTCGAGGTCTTCTCCCGCATGGGGTTGAAATTTATTCTTGTCTGAGGTGTTGGGCCCCTCGAATCTTTATCTGGCCTATTTTTCGGATAATTCAGGGCCCTTCTGCGGCTTGGCAGCTTTTATCTTGTCCAACTTATTGGAAATAGCGCATGTTCTCGCGGCGGACTTTGAATGTGTTTCTAGATTGAGTGTGAGTGAACCAATCTAGAAGGTATTGAGTGGTGACGTATCCAGGGTTTCGTTCCGGTTAGGGGGTAGGGAGTGGTGTCCATGCTGAGTATAAGCGGGAGGCAGGGGGGGGGTTAAAAATAATGAAAATTAATAGCAAATTTGTGTTGTTAAGCAATTAAGGGTGCATTTGAAACGATGGTGTAACAGCCGATATTTAAATATTTTAGCTGTGCAATTTCCTGAAAGAATAAAAAACCCAGTTTTTTATTTTTAAGAATTACAAGAATTATTATTTTTAATGTTGTTCAAACTGAAGAGCAAATGAATTCAACATTATTAATTAAATAATATTATTTTCTCCTTTAAAATTTTTGTATAAAATAAATGTAAAATTTCGGGGGTGGAGGGGGTTCTGGACCCCATGATTCCCCCTGGATACGAAATTGGAATCAAGGAAATTGTAGAAGCGTAATTTATGTGTGCTTATAATAATTCTAATTATAACTTAGAGACTTTATGAAACCTTTTATTTTTTCCCTCTTTATGTTTCGATAGTGAAATTCAGTTCAAGAGGTTGCTTTAAACTCAAAATTTGATGACTAGCTCTAACTTGTCAGATCTTGACAAGCGATAGATATGGTTACTGAGTGAGGGTGACAATCTCAGATTGAATTCTTAAATGATAAGGGTAAAGGGAATACTGCCATTCCACAAGAATATTTATCAATACAAGACCATGAATATGTTTCCGCGCCTCGTCACCAGATGACGATGATGTGCGAAATCGGAACCATGCTCGTATATTAATAAATATTCTTGTGGATTTGAAATATTTCCTTTTCCCCACATTCCTGAGATTCCTAAATTCAGTATTTTTTCGTGCCAAATATCGGAAAATCTTAGGAAAGCGTCACTTCTTATCTCCCTAGGTATACTGTACCCTGTACGCGATGTGTAATCGTGAATAAATGGAATTCATCAAAAGAAAACTGGTCAAAATGACTTTCTTAGTAGTGCTGTAAAATCTGAAGTGTTGCATAAAAACTAACGACCATGATTTTAACATGCCTTCAATTTAAATCATAGACTGTTGGTTAATGGTGTGAATCTCTATCGCTGAGACGGCGACTCGTGAGATAACTATTAGCGCCCCTTTAAAATATCGTTTCTCTAAGAAGTAAACCGGCTAGTTCATCTTTGTCCCTCATATCACCGCCTCAATATTAATGACTGGGTCTCAACGAGAACAAAAATGACGTAATGGGATTGCAAAAAGGAGGTGTATATTGTCGAAATAAATCTGCTCGATACTGTTCAGAATAGAGGGAAGCCATATAATCGCTAATTTTGGAAAATTATTTTGGGAGAATCCTGAAATGCTGCGACCGCAAAAGGAAAATTACTCCAAAGGAAATAAATTCGAAATGGGCTAAATAATCCCTAAAAAAATATTTTTCTTCCCTCCCTCCTGATAGGAAGGCGAACGATTTGCGAGATCCTTTTCTGCCTCGCAACATTCAATTCACATTTGAAGAAAAGTAGGGGGGGAGGGTGCGGGGAATGCCGATAAACGTTAAATGTGATTGGAGATGAAAAGATATAGTAGTATTCAAAGTATCTCGCTTGCGCTTCGTCAACAGAGATTTGCAGGTTTATCTAAGAAATCAAAATCATGCATTTCACCTTAAGGCACTATTGGACTTCGACTATACGTCATTTATCGAACAGATTGCAAGTAAAATACATGTTCATTGGTGAGGATATTTCTTTACCTTGCTGCCTTTTCAGTGTGCTGAGCTGAAACACAAAATATGTATTAAAAATATGGCCCTTTTCATACCAATATAGTCGTATTTATCCTCTTTACTATGTTAAAGTTGAATTCAAATCTATTTATTTTTAATCCATGATTTAGAATCGAGGTAAATAATTTCCATTGTTTTGATGAATAGACTTTTCGCACGTGTTGAAAGAAGGTAGGAAATATACCAAGTTGAGTGGAATGATGTAAAATGGAGGCTGCCAACGGTTACAGAAAATTGGATTGAACGATAAATAACATAAATAATCATAACATATATATACATCATATAAATAAGCTACTATTGCAAAAAATGAACTGAATATCAATTTTATTTCCAATGCCAATGCCAATTTCATGTCAATTTCATATTGCATTGTCGTCGGGGCCTCGTAAAACTGCCTCCAATTATTCCGGTCACCTGTCATTTTCTTTTTCTCTTTTGTATTTCCTCTTCTGTTTCCATGCGTGAGATTTGTTTGCATCCACACAGCCTTTGTCTCTGAGTCGACCTTTACTTGTTCTCCCAGCTGGGTTTGCTTCCATAACTTTATTTGAGGCACTATTCTTGTCCTTTCTTTTGAGATGTCCATACCGTATAAGTTGGTTTCTCTCTACCTTTACTCTATAAGGGCTTCTGCTGGAGTTTTACTATTATTGTTGTGTTTATGTCCTAATCTATTTAGGTTTTGTGTCCTATTCTTCTAAGGAATTTCATATCTGTTGCTGTTAATTTTCTTTCTGTTCTGGCCAGCTTTCATAGCCGCACGTCAGAACAGGTGCAAAAATAGTTTTTAATAATTCTATTTTTATTTTTGGGTTCATTTACCTCTTTACTATGATTGTGTTATTTATGTGGTAGTATAAACTGCTGGCTTGCTTTATTACAAGCTGTGATTCTTCATTATTTTCCCTTTTTTGTAGTATTCTGTTACTGTCTCTTTCTCTAAATAAATTCATCTTGACGAAATTTAATCGGAAGAATATCTATAAATACAACATGAGAAGATGATTGGATGCAACCTTACTGCGATGTTTATATTTCCGTCGTCAGCTGGAAGGCGCGGAGAGAAATTTTCGTCGAGTGCCTTTTTTACGTTGGGTAAGGCGACTGTTGAGATGGGAGGGGGAAACCCTTGGATGATGATGTGGCACAATCGAAGCAAACGAGGATCTGATTGGAACGCGCAGAGCTAAGCCTTTTTTCTTACTTTTATTTGACCAGGTCTCAGGGAATGAGGGGGGTGAAAGAGGCGGAGAGGAAGGTGCAGAGGGGTAAAGAAAAGGGACTACTGGAATATGTTAGACTGTGTTTGTGAGCATAAGAGCTTATGGCCGCTGAATCTTCCCCACGCCAGGGTCGCATTTCCGTTTCTGGAGGATTAAAGGAAAAAAAGGGCTGCGCAAATTCGTTCGTTTCCTTTGAAGAGTCTCAGGAACGGAAAGATATTATTTTATGATCTTTTTTTATTTTTTCTAGTCGGAGATTTTTTCACGCTTCAATTGCCTTCTTTTAAAGGACGTTTAGAGACTTAATTAAGTGCCTTACGAGGAACAAGGCCCGAGTATACTTTGAAGTCTCTTTTTCCTAGATGATAATACGATTTTGAGCAGCGTTGGGATTCCCTTTGTGACAAGCGGAATGATTAACCTCACGAGAACTCCTTTATTTCCCTATAGTTAGATTGACTGTGAATGGAGGAGTTGATATAGTTTCAATTATATTTACTGCAATAGAAATGCTGAGGCGGTTCCGATTGGCGGAAAAATTATTTGATTCTAGTTCTGTTTTCGTTTTGTAGAAATAAAATATCATAATTTTCTCGTCCGTACAATCCCTAATTTCTTAGAGGAGCTACGTTTTATGACTATTATGTTTTACGGAACTAATGCGGGCTTTGAATTGCATAGAATTGAGATGTTTGTGAAGAAGTAATTGAAATTCAGTTCTGGCAGGAATGCGATACGGTTCACGCTATATCGCTAACAGAAGAGGGTTTTCAATTCCTTTTAGAAGTAACTTTGAAGTTTTATTTGTTGCAATTTTATTTGATCAGTACTTTCCCGGTTCTTTCAGTTAATGCATTTTATTTTATAGTTGTTTTCTTCTAATCTAAATATTTACTTGTGTCGTGTTAACTTAATTAAAAATAATGAAGTTAAGTCATGTTATTCGTAAAGTATCATTTGAATAGTATGTGTGGTATTTTAAAAAGACATTTAAAGTAAAAAAGAACGTGAGAACGAATGAGATGAGGGAAAAAACTTAAAAATGTTGAGTCATATAATTTTAAGCGGGTACCAGCGGTCTGACATACGAAAAATACATCATTATAAAAACTTTGAAAAAGATTATTAATGCCTGCTGGGAGGTTTCATAGAATGATAGTAGTATAATAATACATGTTTAGAAAAACGTTTATCGAGAGAAAGGACGAGTGATCACCAATAATTCATGCTAGTTATTACGGCTTATAGTAAAAGTTCAATTTTGAAACATAGTCTCCTTTAAAAATATTGTTAAACACGCATCTAAATGCGTATACGGTACATTAGTTTATAGTCATTTGACCTGTAAAAGGCTGCTTTCATTTTTATGCTTTTAAAGTACGAATTTCATTATAGTGTTCCAACAACTGATTGGTAGGCTTTTGGACAGTCTTTATCCTAAGATCCAAAATTCTGGTATATAGTCTCGCTTTCCCTCCCATTAATGTCCCACCATTAGCTCCCTATCAAATTCCTCACATCGTCTACCTCTTTTTATTTCTTCCAGAATACCTATCCTCTTCCACGATTCCCTAGTGTTCTCCACTCTATCACCCTCTTCAAAATGCCATCTCCTCTCAAAACGTCCTCCATTCATCCCTTTTTCCTTCTCCGAACCTTCGCCATCAGCTTCCTCTCCTCTCCAATCATATCCAATACATCCTTGGTCGTTTTCCTCGCCACCTAGCACACTCTCTACATCCTTATCCAAACCCACATCTTAAACGCCTCAAGTCAACGTACATCCTCCGTTCGCAATGGCAACGTTTCTGACGCACACAAGCGCCACGCTCCATATTAGAGTTTTTACCAGCCTTTTCTTTGCGTCTTTTCTCTGACCCCCCTCATCCATTCCTTTCTCTTTGATAATGGTTCTTTCGTCAGGACAATTTTAAATCGGATGTCCCTACCACTAAAGTCATTCTTCCTCAAAATACTACCCAGGTATGTAAACTGCTCGACCTGCCCAATTTTGTGCCCTTCCACCCTTATATTTAGCCACGCCTTCTTTCTTCTAGAAAATCTCAAAGTTTTCGTCTTTTTATGATTTATCTTAATCACAAATCTTTTGCACTGCACCTCTACCACATTCATCATTGACTGTAACCCCTCGGCAGACTGACAAACCAATGCTTCATCATCCGAAAATGCCACTGGCTTTATCAGATCCTCTCCTACATTTATTCCTCCCTCCATCTTCCCCATGCCTCCCTTACTATTTCTTATGAATACACGTTAAAAAAGCAACGGCGATAGTGGCCACCCCTCCCTTACTCCCCGTCCTATCACGGCCCATTGCGATTCTCCATTGGCTAACCTAACCTGCGCGGTTTGGTTCATGTCCCGATTCAAAATTAGTCGTCTGTCCCTCCAATCGATCCCTAATTTATTCAATAATTTATTCCAGCCTACTCTGTCAAACGTCTTCTCAAATTTACAAAGGAAGGAAATTCCTACAGTTGCAAACTTATAAATAAATCGATGAAAAAATAGAAACGGTTCATTTTTTGCTGCGTGTCAAACTTTGATCAATTACAACAGTTTTGCCAGTATTTAAGCTAGCTTCTTAAGGTAAAGGTGGCGCTGAAGAATATTGATCATCCTTATATAGTGGCAGAGGGAGCTGCTGGTCTGCGATTGATCGAAGGATTTAGTGGAAAATTATTTTCAGTGTGATGGTATTTGCAGACATCGCTACATTCTAGGTGGAGGTGGTAGACTTTGTTGGAGCAGCGGTCAAGTGAAAGATCGGTGTCTCAGTAGGTCATGGATGGCATGACGAAGGATCCATTTCCGGCTTTGGTCTGTAAATGGTTTTCCCTTCTATAAGTGTCTTCACAGTACCTTATCGTTTGGTTACTTATCTTTCATCGTGATTTTCCATAGTCAGGGCAGTTAGACGTCGCACTTTGAATATTTTACGTCTTCATAAGGCTCTCACAAGGAGTAAAGCGATAGCAAAATAAGCGTTCCTTTATCGGGGGTTAACGGGAACCTTGGGTAAGAATATAAAGAAGGGGCTGTTAAGAGTTTGATATGGAGTGTAGCGTTTTATAGGGTAGAAACATTGACTCTGAGATTAGAAGACGAGAATAGGCTGCAGGCGTTCGACATGTGGGTGTGAAGGAGGATGGAGGTTCGGTGGACGGAAAGGAAGACAAACGAGGAAGTGCTTAGCATGGAGAGAGAGGGAAGAAAACTTGTGAATGAGATAATGAAGATGCAGCGTAGGTGGTTGGAGAAGGTAATTAAGGGCGATGGGTTGTTTAAGGTTATAATAGAGGGAGGGATATTGGCCAAACGGGGAAGGGGTAGAAAGAGAATAGGTTGCATTGAAGAGATGAAGAAGGGTAGGGCGTACGCTGAGATAAGGAAAGAAATATTGTTGTTACATATAGTCCTGCACCTGTAAAAATCTCGAGGATTTTTACTATCTTCATTATAAACCTGAACCGAAAGAGTTCCTAGTAATAATAAAAAAGTAGTAAGGGCTGTAACGGACGTACAGCCTTAGGTTGACGGTTTTACCTGCCATTATATTAGTGCGTCTTGTTAAGGAGGTATGATGTGGGCAAATTAAAGCTTTGGCCGTTTAAAGATCTTGATCCAGGTCTGCTACCGCTGCTCAAATATTTCCTCATCGACCCTTAACAACCCCTGAAGGGGATTAATTTCGGGGAGGCAACAATCGATTGCTTTAAGACGGCCAGAAAGAAGGCTCTTGGCGGTTCAGGGTAGAAAGCTATCTGGATCCGCTTTTCCCTTTCTAATTACCATCCAACTGTCATAAACACTACTCCTGGTCTTTAAACACACCTACCTACCTCTTCGTATTGCCTCGTCCCTTCCACACCATCCTCTATCCTTCCCCAATATCCATTTAAGTCAATCATCCACGCAGAATTGAAACTGCGAGGTGTATACCTTTCCGAGGATTATTTGCGTAATGCTCCCTGCAACGGGCGAACGAACTGCTCTTTCCGTGGAACGATGATTGGCGCCTTGGAGTTAGATCTCCTGTTGTAACTTTAAAATATTGTGGGTTGCGCGCATATCAGGATGAAGCCTTGTTGTGGCCCTCCAACGCCAACGCTCTATACCGATGTGCGCGCAAATACGAAAAATAAAAAATTTTCGTACAATGGCGAAACGCTTAAAAAACAAATCAAGTTGTCTTCTCGTGATAAACGAAATTAATAATGACAATGACTGATTAATAATATATTATGCCATGAATTCGGAGGGGAATGGAGAAGGTGTGGCAGACGGAAAGGATGACAAACAAGGAAGTTCCTGGTAAGGTGGGTGAGAAGAGAGAACCGCTGGAGGATATTAGGAGGAGGTACAGTAAGCAAGGAGGTACAGTGGAAGAGATAATGAGATTCCTGGGAATGAATGGAGAAGTATCTGGCGTGATGGGGAAGTTTCATCATAATCAGACAGAAATTGAATGATGATGATGTAATTCTTCAAAACCTAGGTCGCAATAAATTCCAATGAGTATCTATTTAATCTGTGAAATTATGAATTTCTGTCACTTTTACGAGAGTAGGAATGCTGAAGTTCGTGATTCAGGGGTGTATGCATGGTAAGTGGGGAAGGGGAAAAATAGAATAGGCATTATGGACCGGATGAAGAGAGATAGGGAGTATGCTGAGCCAAGAAATACATTGTAAAAGAGGAAGGGAGCCTGCGCCTGTGCAATTCTAGAGTTTTTTTTCATTTAAACATACCTTTTCCTGCTGATTACCCTAATAACGATAATGACATGAAGCCATTTTCTTGGAGGTAGTCTTAAATTATCAAATACTATATTCATTTTGAAGTTCAATACATTTTGTAGGTTTTTACTCTTTATTTTATTTCAAAATTAATTTGGTGTGCAATGAAGGAGAAAGAGAAGTGGATGACTAACCTGAGGCGATGTTGAAAATTGAAACTTAAGGGGATAGGAGAAAAATTATTTAAAGCCTTTAACTCTTTATATAAACCCGGGATTTCAAATTTATTTTTTATAATACCGTAAAACTTTGAATGACTCTAATTTTTAAACGCCGATAAAATCACGAATGTTTCAACTGGGAATAATAAATGGGAAGTAGGAATAGCAAAATAGAAAATAAACCACAGACAGCTGTCATCGTTTCGCTGGCCGACTAGTTATCTCTCTCATCCCTCTCATTCCCTCGATAACAATCATTTCATCGTCTAGTTCCCCAGAAGTTTCAATTAGTGAGTTGGGTGCGTTTGAACCCTCCATATTTTTTGCGGGCTTGAAAAGAGCTTAGAACCCTAATTTTTTGTTGGTAATATATGTTTGTTGTAGCCGACGTTCAAATTTATAGAGATTTATTTTCCTATATTCAATTAAATTTTGCTTTCCTTTTCATGAGTAAAAGAACAACCTTTAGTAGAAAATTAATAAGTCGAGGCTTATTCTTGTTTCATAAAATTGAATGGTTAGGTAAAATGAGAAATTCTTTGTCAGGAGGCAGGAAATTTTATATTCGGGTTTGAGTGATAGTATATGACGCCTTGTTAATAATGGAATGAATATGCATAGAATTTCTGTGAAAGCCCTGGGCAGCTGATACGATATATACTTTCTTCTCGAGGCTAGTTTGGGAACGATCCAATTATTGATTTAATCGATGAGCGGAATTTTCATATAGACTGTGCAATTCTAGAGTTTTCCAGTTTCAGTTAATACATGGTATTGTGTATACATAGTCTCGACTGTTTGAGGCGTTTTGAATGACACACCTCTCTCGTAATAACTTTCTCGTCTCCCGCTGGAGACTGTCGTCTAAAAAAATCCTTCTTCTTTTCACCTGAGCGGCCTTTTACACATAAATTCCACCGAACCCTTTCCTTCACTCAAGGCTACACTCATGAAGGACTCCGATAAATACGTTGAGCGTGCTCTCATTAATCAGCTCATGTGATATCCTCTCCTTCGAAACTGTCTCGAGAAACCTGCCTATCTGGCAGTAGAAATAGTGTAGCCAGAAACGGTGTGTAGTTTTGTAGAACTTGGGAGCTGATGGTCTTCAAAGTTGGTACTGGGCTGCGATATAGATTGCTCTACCTCCGTTGACCCAGTGTCTATCCATGAAGATGACATAACGTTTTGACAATGCAATGCAAATCGAATTCCTTTGATGTATAGAGTTCGGCGCTTTGGTGAGAACCGTGCCGTTTTCTCGGTGGGAACGTTCAAGTTGTGACTGCTTGAGTCCTAAGGAGGTCTAGTTATCTTGTGTGCCAGTAAATCTGCTCCTTTAACATCTGTCATTTTCAGCTGAAGCCGATTTTGGGACAATCATTTCACAGCGAATTACCAATATTGCTCGAGTTTAAACGAAACGTCTTCAATATCGTCTTTTGAGTGCTAGTGATTATTATAATTTGAGTTAATGATGATTTTTTCGCGTTGAAATGCTAACTACCAAGCAGTTCCTACATTGGTTCCTACATTAAACCATAACGGTATTGAAGGTATTTCATTTTTGCTAGAGATTTGTTATGCTTACGCATTTAAATAACGATAATAATAATTGAGGGCATAATGTATTTAAACCTAAGTATTTGTAGTATTGTCTACATCTATCGTCGCCAAATTTCTGGTTAACCGGGTTAACCAGTTTCAGAAAACCGTTGCATGTATTTTTATGCATATTTTATTGAACTTTAAGGTTTGCAGTTTTATGAAAATGTCTTTTCAGGAATGACTGCAACTAGGTTAAAAATTAACTGAACAACCAACAACAACAAAATCTTTGCCGAGAATTATTTTTGTGCATGAGCCACCAAGCAGACTGCTCGAATTCACGGTAGGGCTGATGAAGATCATATAAACCTCCGCCAATAATCATTCATGACTCAAAGGCATTTTCAGGGCTTCGTTCTGCACTATTATATACTGTACTATAATAGCATTCCTTTAACATTAGATAGGGATTCAAAAGCAATTACCATTAAAATTATACAGGTAAGTAAGCAATTACGATGCTATGTGGTGAATTGATGTTGCGATAACGATAAACATTGATTGTGACCCTCAGTGCCCACGCATTGTACGCTTTATTAATTTTTCATGGTCATTTTCCGGTAGTAACATTTTACAGGTAGCAACCATTCGTTTATTCTCCTTTTTAACATGATCAGATTTTAAGTATTTTATAATTCAGTGTTTATTGAGTAATATGATAGCAAGCCACTCTAAAACAGTGAGCACTCTTTTGATGCCTTCTTTCTCATGGAGAGGTGGACATTATAATTTGCCCTAGTATTGTAATGGTACAATTCATTGTTGAAATTGAGACCTTTATGAAAATAATAAGTAAAATACTGCTCAATAACATGTCATAATCTAATTTTAATTCTATTTCAAAATTACATTGTATTCTAAGGCCATTGCTTCAGTACTGCAGCGAGTCAATCTCCAAACAGCACAGCATATTTACTAAATATTTACTGCGTGTTCTCATAGTTTAATTATCTTCAATAAATACAAGATAAGTAGACACTATTAAATCAATATATTATATAAGTACTAGAATAGAGTATTATTATGCTTTATGATAAGCAGATTAATTTTCGTTGCTCTAGTAATTTTTGCCATGAGGGAAGTGCATTGGGATGCCTTGCAATGAATGAATTCATTCATTTCACAATTCATTTGTGAGCAATTGTACAAATGCTGTCCTTACTGTCGAGTACACTGATTAGCGGTTGTGGTTACTACTGTGCCACCAAACGGCTTGAAGCAGCGAGAGAGTCATGTAGTGTAAATAATAACGTCCCGTGGAATGTATTATTTTGTATTTAATACAATAGTTTAGTAAACATTTTAGGAGAAAATATAAAATATTTTCTTTCAAGTATCTTGTTTTGATATGTAGGAGAAACAGTTGTTCAAATATCTTATGAATATCTACGTTATGAGATATATATGCTTTATATCAACTGTGTAAGTGCTGTTAATGTTGTTGTTGTCCATCGTGCAATGTTTTTAACCCTGGAGATGGAATACATTATATTCCGAAATGCTGGTAAACTGGTTTTTAATTTCCGATCTACCCTCGATAAATCCAAATCTTTTGAATAATTGCGGTGGAAATGATGAACACACTATCTATATTGTGTATAAAAGTTATCACTAGATGTATCCTAATAATTATTAAGATATAGTTTTGGGTAATATGTTGACCTTTTGTGAATATTTTGTGTCCCATTGGGTGCGGCGACGAAAAAAGTATGCAAAATACGAATTTTTGGAAGAGCGTCTTTTTATTCGACGGGTGAGCGAATTCTCTCGGCAGATCCCTTTCGTCTGGTTTCTCGATAATATAAAAAATGATAATAATAATAAAAAAGAAAGAGGATACCACGGAGAAAAACTGCGAAAGAGTTTTTCGCGAGTTGGGGTGGAAGTCATCTGAGCGGATGCCGGGAGTAAATTGAGGTGATAAGGGTGTCGACAATGGACCGAATGGGATGAAAGAGAGGTTACTACAGAGCCCTTGTTGGTTTGTGTGTGTGTACGTGTGCGTTTTGGGAGATGGGACTTTGGAAATATAGAGAGATGGAAGTGGAAAGGGATCGGAATAGTGGGAAGATAAAGGCGGCTTTACTATCGTAATGTCATTCGCTTATTTAACGAAAGAATAACTTTTGGCAGTTTTCCACTGAGGAAATTTGGTGAGAACTATTCCCATGGATTACATTACAAATTAAACCCTACGCAAGCCGAAATTTCTCAGTGGAAAACTGCAAAAACTTCTTCTTTCGGGTGTATAAGTTCCTCCACATTAGCCCTGAGACAACATTGACAATTCACTTATTTGCTAAATGTTAATCTACCTTCATATTACCCAGCGATTTGCTGTAAAGGCGAGTGGCAGGGGGTGTTAGAACACCAGCCTTGAAAGAGGAGGGAATAGGGAAAAGGGAAGGGAAGAGGACAGAGGTAAATAGCCATATGTAGACAGGAGGATTTCATGATTTAAGCGTTGGGAAAAATTGGCGAAAATAAACTTGGTGTAGAGGAAGATAACATGTGGTATTTATATATGTTGTGTGGAAAGGAAGATATGAATAACATATTATACTATATAAACTTAGTGTGCAGGTGGAAAGGAAGCTAATTTGAGAAGGATTGAAGAAGAGATTGGGGGTGGCTGAAGGACATATTGAGGGGGTAATGACATTTTGATAGAGGGGTGAATCCAGAAATTTAGGCAATTCAGTGTCATTTAACACGAAACCTTATGTCTTATGAGATATCTTTCGTAAAAATTCTATTAAATTTGTACAGATTTGCTTCCAAACGCGAAATTATACATTTCATTTTATTTTGATGGTTGCTGACAAATATCAAGTTGTCACACAGTGTCAAATATTCGAAAAAAGTATCTAATTGTAATGTTCGAATAACTTTAGAATACCGTTCCGAAAACTGAATACAAAAAATTCTTAAATTAAGGCTAAAATTTAAAATATAATTCTTTATCATATTCATTACGTACGCTAAAATGAAACGAAGTTCTAAGTATTTATTAGCCTTGAAAAATCATTAAAAGGTGCAGTCAGTGATCAACAATTTCCGCCTCAGGTACCTTGACACTATTGTTTCACACAAGTAACCACTACCATGTTTCGCTACCACTTTACATAGGACTTTGACGTATTGAGGGGGTAATGGTTTGTTGATGAAGGGGTGATTTTGTCATCTAAATCTACGAAATACCGTGCCTGTCACCTCCAGAGTGAGTGGCACGAGGTGATTCTACACCAGGCATGCAGTGCTCGTCCTCGCGCGCACCCCCGGCCGATAGACGGGGATCAGAAAGCAGTCATGAGAGCAATGCTAGGCATAGCCAGAAACCAAGTGGGTGATATATTGACCAACATGCTAATATGCAGTTCACGGGCGAACATACCACTTTTGATTGGTTTTATTAATATTTTTAATTGATGGATACTAGAAGATATTAGTTCGTGCAGAAAATAAAATCATGCGTGACATTTCAAGTGAGATGTTGCGATAGTAATGATGGTGAGTTAATAATCAGACGTATAAGTCTACTCCACCGAGCAGTATTCAGTCTCGTCTTCATACTTCGACAGTCATGCTGGCACGCCAAAACTGTTACAAAATTGCGGAAACATAAAATTATTTAACGTTCCATGTTGGCATTAAAAATTAAAAAATAAATAATAAGTTAAATTTTAATAAAAAGCTACCTATCATTACCACTAACATACATTTTTCTGGTAAGCGTGGAAGTGGAAGGTAGACAGAAGAACGGTAACGAGAACGATTGGAGGGAGAAGTGGATGGGGAGAATAGAGAAGATTGAAGGAGAGAATTCGCGACGAAACCGAAAAGAGAGAGAGAGAGAGCTTTGGTGGTGGAGAGGGAGTGGAACTGATCCGGCTTTCGCAAATTACTTCTCTTGGGAAAGCAATTTGCATGCATATGGATTCCGCGCCCTGCCTCTCTTCCCCACCAGCAAGCCACCCCTTCTTCGTAGGGGGAGAGAGGAACTATGGGGGTCTGCCCCTGAAGGTAAAGGGATGCGATTTTTCTCCCTTTCGTTCCATGCTTTTGAAAGATGAAGGGCGTGAAGAGGTATCCGTGGCGGAAAATAAATATTTTTCAATCCCACTCTCCTAACTCTTATTCTCTTTTCATCGTCTTTCAGACAGACGTTTGAATATCCTTCGGCGAAGGAGATGACGAAGGTAGAATAAAAGGTAGAGGCGGCCTTCGTATATTGATTCCTTATTCTTGAACAGAAGAAGGAGAAATTAATTTCACCAAGAGGGGGAATGAAGAAGGATTAGGGTCTCAGATGATTGCGGTCATCTCATTCTCCGATTAGGTTGGGGAATGGGATGAGTCTAGGCAGACTGTGGTTTACATATTTCATCGATATTTGCAATAACTATTACGTTAAGATGTAGTTAAAAAAGCTGTCTAAACCCTGAATCTTTTATAAGGAAATATCGTTAGGATAACGAGTAAAAGAGTCCTGCATTTCAAAAGTTTCATTTATAGGTAGTGATTTGAATAATTAACTGTGATATTAACGTGGTATAGATTTATATCCGTGGTATTTATGGCGAAAATAAACATTTTTCTATCTCCTCTCCAAACTCATTCTTTTTTCACCGTCCTTCAGACAGACGTTGGATATCCTTCGGCAAAGGTAATCATATATGAGGAGTGTAAAAGAAAATGTGGTGGTGAGGGATGGCCTTCATATATTGATTACATTTTTCTAATAAGAGAAGAAGAAATTAATTTCGTCAATGGGGAGTGAGAACGGATTAGGCACCCAGATGATTGTGGTCATCTAATTATTCGATTTGGTTTGGCTCGTAGGGGACTGGGGTCAGTCTAGGAAGACTGACATTAATTTATACGTTAATATTGAGTTCTTTTTTTGCTGTTCCTAACCCTGAACCTTTTGCAAGGAAATATATTTGGGACGTCTAGTAAGAAGAGCTCTGCATTCCACGAGTTTCAACTTTCAATATAACGACTTTAACATGCAAAGATTCACATCATATTCCACTTCCATGCACTTTGCTTATATTCACGTATTTTGTATAAGATCACTTGAAAAATTAACTTTGAGCTTTTCGCTATGTAGAATAGTATCCGAGGATATAATATTTTATTTTAAAAATAATTTAAATTAATATCAAAATAAATTTTGGTGAAAATTTATATTTCTCAATCTTTCCTCTCTTTCCTTTCTTATTTCTTAAGGATGGTTATCCTTCGAAGAATATCTCAATTTTTTGGCAAGATAAAAGAAAAGGTTGGGCATATTGATTACTCTTCTGTATGAAATCCATTATTGGGAGTGTGGGATGGTTGTGCTTCTCCCAGATGATGAATCGATTGCGACCATGTCGGTCTATTATCAAGTTCAACCAATCAAATTAATCTGGCATAGTGTATTATGTGTCTAAAAACCCTGGTGTCTCCATATTTAATCGGAATTCCCATATTTAGTGCACTTTTTATCAGGTAGTGTGCATAATGTCAATGGAGGCAGGCGATACTTTGTGGAATTTAGTTGCACTGAACATGTTAAATGAAAGACTTTGTACTATTCCACGATATGATGTATATTTTATTCCCAATCGATTTCAACGTCTTAGCGTCATTGTCAAGGTATACATACATCTGGCACATTTGTGGTTCTTTATATACTCCGGGAGAGGAGGTGGGGTGAGTGCTAAGACTTACGCGGGTTGGGGGGTGGGAGTCGGGTTTTGGTATTGGGATTGGATTGGGCTTGCAGGAGGGGAGGGAGGGGGTTTGGGATAGTTGACAGGTGGTGGTGAATGTGGAGTCCGGGTTTTGTGGTCTTTTAGGTTACATTTGAACAAGGTTAAACACTTTGTAAGCAGATGGGAACATTTGAAAACCGTTACGTCATTTAGAATTTGAACATTTGGTAGCTCATAGTTTGTTCAAATTCTTTAGTTCTTTATCGCGCAAATTCAACATTACTATCTCCATTGTCTCAGGTTCAACCTTGTGGAAGTTCATTTTATCGTAAATGAAAAGGAAAACTTTGTTATATTCCACCAATTTATTTTCAGGTGCAACTAGTTTTGACGCAGCGGATGCGACGTACCTGAAGATGACGCCGCTGCGTCGAAACTAGTTGTACCTGAAAATAAATTGGTGGAATATAACAAAGTTTTCCTTTTCATTTACGATCAACATCAGAGGGATAAAATTCACTACGAAGAAAATAATTTGACTTGAATGGTATTTGACCTACGCGCCGGGATTTGTCGGCAATTGGGAAATCCGGGTTCGAGTTCTGGTCAACTAAAATGATTTTTATACGGCGAATTTCATCCTTTTGGTGTATGTCCTTGCATTCGTGCTCATGACTTTGTACCTTGTCTTTGGTGTATTCCGCGGTGATTTGGATAGATATCTAGTTACTAGCAACAATCTTCATAAAACGTATTAGATAATTTTTAAAATGGACGTTGACCAATGTGAAGATAAGCACCTATTACGATATTTCATAAAATAAAAAATAACCCTCTTCCCTCTCCCTCCTTTCCTATGTCTCTTTTTGTCACCCTTCAGACAGGAGGCGGGTGGCCGTTGGTTAAGAAGTGCATGTTTGAGGAAGTCGATAGGAAATGCTAGAGGTCCGTAAATCGAATGCTTCTTTTCCGAAAAATATTAAAAATTAAAGCTTTCAGTAGGAGTGGAGGACGTCTTAGCCCAGGAGAAGAAACGATGTAGTTTTCCCGAACGGGAGAATAATAAGTCTATGTAGCTAGAAATAAGTCTATGTAAACACGAAGTTCAGTGCTTGGCTTAAAATGTTTAGACGCTTCGATACAAATACCATTAGATACTAGTGTTCTGTCGTCGGGTACAGATCTATAAACTCACAAATCTGTGCTTTGCAAGTATATATGTGTTAAGTTTCTTCTTCAAGCCGAATAAGTTCAATCGTAACTTAAAAATTTCGACGTAGTCGGAAACGGAGAAAGTTATGATTATGAATTACTTTCTCAGTTTCCGATGAAGGCGTTTGTGCCGTCGAAAATTTAAATTAACGTTTTTTTAGTATATCTGTATTTATGCGTGTCTCGCCTGTGACAATATTTATTTAATCATTATCAATGGAGATACATGCACAATTTGCCCTACCGCAAGATACGCTGGCTCGATCGCTTTTATTAACTCTTAAGGCTGTTGGAGGGTATTATGATTCGGTCGTCGGATTATTAGGTTCATTCATCCCTTTAGTATCTATGGTGATACGGTAATGTCCTCGTATATTATTGAGTTTTAGTCACGAAAATTGATGTGTGGTCTCGAGTGGGGATGTTTTATGCATAGTGTACCTCACACTACAATGGCCATAGTTTTTAAATGCTTCTATTAATGAAATGTGCGTCGTTGTTACCTTAACATTCGTCCCAACTGAAATAATGTTTGATTGAATTTTTGTGCGCTGACATTTTGATTGAATTTTGTTTCATTTTAATTATAATCACTTGGAGACTTTTCCGTCATTATATTTTGCCTCGATATCGCGTTATTACTCAAGTATCGGAGTAGTCCTTTTTCAGCATCGGTGGGATATGATAGCTAAAAATGGGGTTTGGTAGATGAAGTTTTGAGCAAAAAGCTATTTACTGTAATGGGTTTGGATGTTACACCAGAAAAATATCTACCCAGAAGTCCAAATATTTGAATGATTCGTATCTAGTTTGACGATGACTACTTAATACTCGAGCATTTACTTGTTTGAGGTAAGATTGTTTCGAAGTTGGTATTTGTTTTGGCTTTTATTATGGTTAGTGTTTTGAATGTGCTGTGCTGGTTTACCAAGAAAAAACAAGACACCTCACCACTTCTCTACTGCCAAACCGAAGAGAAAGAGTATCAGATTAGATCTATATTCCATTTCTGCCCCCAGAAATATGTGAGTGAGGATTGATTTCTGTCGTGCATGACTTTCTTTTTCTACATATTTGGACTTTATTGTACATAGTTTCTATATCCTACATTATACATGCAATCTCCTTCTCCAAGCCTCTTTATCATCGGCTGTTTCTTCCTATTGTTTCTGCTTTCCATAGCTATCTTTCCATCAATAGCAGTCCAGGTCGGCCATGTTTGTTTCCACCAGGTGGAATCCACTGCAATATTCATTTGGGTCATCAAAGGTATGACATTCTAAACAGATGAGCAAACCATTTCACCCAGTTTTTTTCTTTTTAGGTTATAAAATTATGGATCTCCTCGTTAGTAACTCTCTGTATGCGAGATACCCTGGCGCATCTCAGGTTATGACTTTCGACAGCTCTTGACCTTCTTTCTAGGCCTTTTTTTAATCACCCAGGCTTCGTAGCTAAAGCAAATGTCGGGGTTATATTATGGTTTGACCTATTATTTTCTTATATTTCGTTGAAATATATTATCCCATCATAAGGAATTTTTGCAAGCAATAATTTTTTAACCCTGGTGGGGCCCTCCATATAAGGGTTTGGCAGTGCAGCTCTCATTACTTTCTTGTGTAAAATGTTACATTTTTCATGCTCTTAAACCATATTCATGTATTATTGAACCAAAGTATTTAACTGAAAATGTTAAATAAAAGACTTTGTGCTATTCCACAATATGAATTCATATTGTATCATATTGTGGAATAGTACAAAGTCTTATTTAACATGTTCAGTGCAACTAAATTCCACAAAGTATCGCCTGCCTCCATTGACATTACTAAGTATTTAAATTCCTCCACTTGATTAACCACCGGATTGAATGATTTATCGGATATTTCTTCACTATTAATAACTTAATACTACGTAATTATCTAGTTTACTTTTCTATTTTACCTTTATGAATTTAATTCATTTTTTAGCACCGGTTTTTTCTTGTTTACCTTCTGTTACTGTTTTTTTTTGAGCTGAAAAGTGCGCAAAGATATTTCATAGGTTATTGAAATAAAATATCTTCATAGGTTGCTTGGAACAAACGTATTCCAAGGCTCGCTTTATTTTCCAACCTATCTTCAATTTAGATTCTTTTTCACATTCATTGGCGCAAGTTTTGTGATTGCAATTACAATTTTGCCTTTTTTGTTCGTATTGCTGACTTAGTATCTATCAATCTTTCCACTCCGGCTCATTCACCCCAAATTTTGATTATTATTTACTGAACTCTCTTTTTTTAAGGAATTATTAAATATATATGGTCATTGTTAATGACAACCGCATAAGTGGTAATTTACTCTGAATGGAAGGTAGTTGTGGCCAAACAAATTTGGCCACGGTGATCAACGAATCCTTTATGATTGTAATTTTCAATGTGTTTTATGCCAAAGAGGTATTTTCAAGTATAAATACCCTATTTTTCATTTTACTTACAATGTTTCTTTAACTGAATTGAATTTTATGTATTCATCTTTTTTATGCTGCATATATGTTTACCTTTCAGTTTAACGTATTTAATTACATTAAATTTATTTGTGGTCGTGGTAGGCAGCAATAATGCACTGAATGACGTCTGAGCTAGTTTTATTCTGTTTTCCGCATTGCGTATGTTTTGGTTTTTCATCTATTAATGGATAATTCGACCGTTAAATAATTCGATATTGGACGTGATGTTTTCAAAAAGGAGTTATCATGTCAAAATGTAGTGCATGCATTTGAGTGACTGTTGAAGGATCGATAATTGAGCGTTTTATCAGAGATAAATCTCAGTTAACGTTAATAGGCGGTACAGTTTTCGATGTTGAGCATCATCTTTTGCATCTTTTCTCTTTTTCGTTCTAATTAACGTATATTTACGAGAAATCACAAAATATTTGAATTCTATCTATACGTACGTATCGTCAATGGAAGTTCAGTGTATTTTGTTGAATGCTATATAATTATTCCTGTGGCGTTTTCTGAGCATTGGACAACATTGAAACTTAAGCATTTACAACTGTTCGCAGGGGCGCAATTACAAATCTTTCCAGCGTAAATGCTAGCGTTATTGTAATATAGTTTCAGCTTTAATGAATGAGAAAAATGCGACGAACGTTCTTAATTCTAGGGGCCATTAAATTATACGGTAAGGCGTTTTTGGCCCATGTAACCCCATCCTCTCATCCCAGTCTTACATAAGTTGTCATACATTTTTAGAACAATACACATGGATAGTAAAATATACGGGTGATTCTATGTCGTAGAGTGCAAAAACTGACCTCACGCCATCCGGTTAAAATTTTTTTTTTACGTATTCGTTTAGGGAATTGAAAGATATACAATTTTAGCCGGAAATCAATCACAATATCCAAGATTTCGCGATTCACAATGAGCGAGACTCCAAAAACGCATGATCTTAAAAAACGCGATGTATCCAAACTAATGAAATAAATACACATAGTTGAATATAAGTTTTTTATCGTTTAGTGTAAATTCAGTCGTAACGTAATCCTACAAAACAAGATTCTTCGTCAGAAAATGAAAAAGTGTTAAAATGCGATCTCAGAAGTGACTAAATTGTTACGTAACATTGTCTTCAATCCCAGACCCAAATATGTAAGAATAAATAAATCCCCTTCCCCACAAAAGCGTCTTAAGTAATAGATAAATGGCTACTTATGCCTTCTCATTAAAATCACTGTTTTCGCATTTGCAGAGGCGGTCGCGGGAACTGTGACTGCTAACAGCTCGCAACAATGGATGTTCGCATTTCAGATATCATTACGGACAACGTGCACGAAAGATGATCACGCGTCTAGCCAGAATTCGTGACGCATTTGTTGGGAAGGATGGCTTTCGTCGATTCTATATCTTTATTAAATCCATACCCATTTTCTGCTCAGAATGCGTGCTCGCACGATACGACTGAGAGAAGATTCGATGTGCTTGGACAGAAGCCGGTTGTGATTTTTATGGAAGACGTACGATGGAGCTTCAAATGAGAAGTTGAAGGAGACACCGGCACCGCGGTGATAACCGTCGAGGACTCAGCTCTTTTGAAGGAGAATTGCGGAGAGACGAGCAGTCGGGGGAATTTTTTTTCTTTGCAAGGGATTCGACCTTTTGTGGTCTCATGGGGCTAACGAGGGGAACGCCTTCTCGTGTCCTTCCCGTTTTCTCGTGGAATCAAGGCCTTTAGCGTGGACCATGCGTAGTCTTCACTTTCTCCCTCTCTTTTTCTTTTTTTGGACAGAGTGCGTTTCATGTATTCCGTTGGGATCTCCCGCTCAAAAAGAGCTCGTAGATGCTACGGACGAAATTGGTTGCCATAGTGCAAATCGGTGGTATGCCCTTGGTGTATGAGAGTAGAGAGAAAAATGTGAATTAAAGTGACGTTTCACGCGGACGTATTAAAACTTCCAAAAAGATATAGATTGTATCATGAAAAAAGTTTTTTTTAGTTTAGTTTTCTTAACACGTTCTACATAATCTTCTAAATAATATTAAAAATGTCCCGAGAAAAGCTTTTTTTCTTAAAGATCAATTCCAAGTGATGCGTTTCAATCGTCAACAAAAAACGCTTGCATAGTGAATATCATGAGGAGGAGTTTCGATGGACCTACCATTCATTTGGCGGGATACTAAAGATTTACTTGCTATGAGAGTGGACAGCGGGCCCCATTTGCGACGGTTGTTGATGACATTTTGCTCACTATTTCAGCCCACGATTTCTGATATAGCAACAGTATATGACGAAAAGAGCTTGGAAACCTCGTTTCAAAAGAGTTTTCGTGTGAAAACCTTTGAAAAACACAGAAATGCACAAACTTCATGACCCTGGTTTCAATGTTTAACCATCATCAGCTTACTTGAAAACGTACAACAATTCTCACGTATGAGAACCGTATAAGGCGGAAGAGGGTATGTAAAAAAATGTGTGGATCAGAAGGAGTAAAGGAAATGCTTACAAAAAGAAGCCGACAGGATTGGGGAATTGGCGGGAAACTGGTGCTCATTGATAAGATTAACTCCAGGGTCACAACTTCTCTTTAACATTTCGAGCTCTTCTAATACACCACTTTTTCAGCTTCCTGGGATTACTATAAAATGTGACTGCTATACGTTTTTAAATCACTTATTGATGATGCTTAAGCATTGAAATCCGAGTCATAAAACTTGTTCATATCTGTGGTTTGTCAAAGCTTCCACACCAAAGTAAATTTAGTAATGAATTACCACAAAGGTTCAGAAGAAATCGGTTTTTTTGGGTGATAACAATGACAAAATCTCTGATCAAATACAGGACAATTTTCTCATGATGATCCTCTACGATTGACGGAATTTTATGATAAATATACTCTTTGGTGATACGCTGTGCATGGGTTATAATTCCCTGGTTTGGCAAGACTTTTCAGAGTAATTAGTCTCCTCAGTTGATCGTTGAAAGTAGAACACTTGAAGCGAAGTGCAGGCATATCTCACCGAGTCGCGCTTGTCGTCCCAAGTACTATTTGGCACCATTTCTTGGGAGTGGGCGAGTGTCCAAATCATGTCCCGACATGTCCCAGATCTCCTATTTTATTTTCTCACCGTGAGATATCCGGGACTGATTCTGTCATACTCCGTTTTGGAGAGCCTTTTGTAATCTCCAATTGCTAGGAATTAATTTTTCATGCAATATGGGCAGTGATCGGAAACTTACGGCACGCGAAAGCTTTGTTGATAGAGCGTCAAGAAGATCGAGGCTAAATTACACTTTCCGATAATTTATGCAATTTTTATTTATGAAATATTCATGAGTAAAATATTTTTTCTTTACTGTAATTGATGGAAAATGATGTGACAGAAATATAGACTCTGAGATAAGAAGATGAGAATAGACTGCAGGCGCTCGAGATGTGGGTTTGGAGGAGAATGTAGAAGAGTGCGGTGTACTTCAAAGAAGACGAACGAGGAAGTGCTTGGTTTTGTGCTTGGGAGGAGACGAAACTTCTGGATGAGTTTAAGAAGAGGCAAAATAGGTGGTTTAAAGAGGTAATGAGAGGTAAAGGGTTGCTTACGACCGTGATAGTTGAGATTGAGGATAGGATGTTGGGTATGCGAAGAAGGGGAAGAAAGAGAACAGGTTTTATGGGTGGGATGAAGAAGGGTAGGCCGAATTGATAAAAGAAATATCATAAGGATAAAATATTATTGGTAGATAAGGCCCTGCACGTAAAAATCTGGAGGATTTTTACTGATTTCCATTTAACCTTAACTGGTAGAATTCCTTAGTAATAATTACCGTAATTGTTTTTTTAGGTTACTGGAACGTACTCGATTCTGCCGTGCCATTAGAGCGTGGCGACAGGAGTGAATGGTACTTCTTCGATTTAAATTGGGTAAGTAAAAAAATAGCATTGTTTTTATTGAAACTAATGGTCTTTTTCGTACTAATTGTAATGTTGGTAAATTTCATGACATTATATCATGATATGACATTATCCTTTCTGTCTTTGTCTTCATGAAAATTCAACACTTAATATATAGCATATTGATAACCTTTAACCGGGACTAGACTAAGTTGCATATTCCTTCAAGCTCCTGGTGGAACTGTAGAATTAAATATCTAATGCCGATAGTTTTTATGTATGTACAATAGAGTTTTCCGCTTTTTTCTGTCTAATGAATGCGAGATATTTTACTGTAACAGTTCTTCGTGCGAAAATACATGAAGCATTGCTGTAATGGAGGAGGTGATCTACTCTTTGTTTGCGACTGACATTCAAATGATATATAGAACTGATTCATTCATTTATTTTTTCAAATTACTTTAGTATAGATCATATATTTGTATCACTATTTTATTGATCCATAAATTATGAGCCTGTACCAGGAGAACTGTTCTTTTTCTGCTGTCTATTCATTGCATAAGTGTTTCCTTAGTAAAACACGTAACTATTGCCGTTCATATGATTTTACAAGCCTATGTTTTACTTACTTCTTTATCATCGTAAAGAGAAAATGATTTATGACACATTTTAAAACAAGAGCTTGGCTATCATTTTTGCTAAGGATTCTTTTTAAGTATTCCCGAAAGCTAGACCAAAGTACGCATATAATTTATGTGGCTGATGTTCGTTGACGAGGAGTATTGAGTGTTTTAGAACTGATTAACGTTATCTTTTGTAGAGCCATGCAAATATTTGGCCATATCGTTTGAATAATTAGCTGCGCAATTGAATTTTTAACGCAGTTCCGAATAAAATATTGATGAACACCATCCAAGTATAATTATGCTTAAATATGTATCAGTGAAACGATTTGGAAAATTATAAATTCCATGCTATTATATTTGTGATGTTTACGTTGATCTCCGGTCGAAATGTAAGAACAATAAAATACTCAGTCTTGCATGTTCACAGTAATTCGTGTGCTATGCAAAATCATGATGTTAAAATTAGGGATGAGTCGATTCCAAATGTCGATTCTCGATTCCACCGATTCTCAGGCTTAGAATCGGTATCGAGTATCGATCGCCTGAAGTAGATTCCGATTCCATCGATTTCAGATAGATAAATACAGTAAAACTTCGATTTTACGTCGTCCTTGTTTATACGTAGCGATATCAAAGTCCGGCCGGGAACCAAGGGAATTTCAATGGGTAAAAACTTGATCTTGCGCAGTTTTTTGGTTATACGCAGTTTTTTTTATTTTATGCAGTATAACGTCAGTCCCTAAGAGCAAAATGATATTGATTTTACGTAGCATTTTCGGAATTTCAACTAGGGATGGTCAGATCGGATATGTCGGATTCAAAGATAATACGTTTTACAGAATACTGAAATCGGATCCTAATTCATTCCAAATAATTGGATCTAGATCCGAAGTATTAAAATTCACACTTTAGTGAATGTGTCATAAAAAAGGAAGTAAAAGGAGGTCAGAGTTCCGATTCTCTCTTCGCACGCGCCGATGCACTACGTTGCTGGTTCTATTGACGCGACGATGCGTTTCAAAGCTCTCTCGGGCGCTACACAACAAAATTTCAGGTTGTGGAAAAATCACGAGGAAGTTCAAAATCTACCTCACCCCTATCACAAAGATAAGATTACGATTTAAATCGACCGAATTAGGCTCCCCCTTGTTTCCCTCGAGCATCAGCCGAATCAACCCAGTGTTGCCAGTGGAGTCATCCTAAAAGGAGACCCATCCCCTCCTTCCAAGAGTGGAAGCCACCTGGGTCGAAGAGAAAATGAGCGAGGATAGATAAAAACAGATAAGGCGAAGGAGAGATCTTCTCGGGTTACTCCATTCCCTTTCTCGCTGGTTGAGTCTATAATAGTTGATGTACCGCGATAGTCCTCACTCGAAAGATATTTTGCTTATTAAAATGCTCATTCTCTAATCCTTATTTGATTATTATAAGTGACAAACAATTTGTAAAAACAACAAAAAATAATGAATCATGAATAAGTTGAACAAGCATCACAATAACAATTTATCACGTAATGGCTTATTCCAGAGTGAAACAAGGTAACTTTCAACTTTTAAAAACTTCCCTAAAAATTGAAAGTTTCTTAACGTAGTATTTTTAGTATTTTGCAAACAATGTCTTCGCATTTACTTCTTCCAAATGGTCCAACATTCGTGCATATTTATGCAATGAATGACTATGAGTTTAAACAGTTCCTTGGACACTTTGAGAACACAGACCGTAGGGGGTGTTCAGCAAGACTTTTGTGATAATTTGTCGCACGGGATTAGTTGCAATCTGTAAAAGAGACACGACAACTTTTCTACAAATTAATGTACGCACAAGTTTCATCGGATAGGGTTATCGATTTAAGCATTAGTGAAAACTACCATTGAAACCCGTTCTTTCATTCGACAAGGATGTCCCCTGACGAAGAGTTTATTCTCATCGATAGTGCTTTCCCGAAAGTGAAAGAAAAAAGAACAGGAATATATACCACTAGAAAAACAAGAAAAGACCATGGTGAATATCATCATTTGTTTAATACCCTCAAAGCCGACAAATAAAGATTTCGTCAGTACATGAGAACGAAATTGGATATGTTCAATTATATTTAAAGAAGATCGAGCATTGCCAGGAGAAAACGTGGTGCAACTGGCATCCTATTTTACCAGAAGAAAACTGGTGTTTACTTTAAGGCAAGTAAAATATATTTTCTCACCATACAACTATTTATTATTACGAAATAGAAGCATTATGAAGAATCGAAACTTTCATTTTATTTACGAAGCTCTTAGAAAGTACCACCTTAGAAAATGTTTGACGTTTATTATAATTTCACAAATATAAAAGTACCACCTTAGAAAATGTTTGACGTTTATTATAATTTCACAAAACTATCGACTCGTAGAAGAGTGGTTCAGAAAATTCCTTACAAAACGTTGGTTTAAATGCTATTAAATAAACCCTCTGTTTTAATTAAGGTCGTTTACTTATTTCATGATGAAAACTGTGCAAAACCTAACAAGCTATTTATGTAGATATGTTTAGACAAATTCCCCGTCAAGATTCTTGGTTTCACTGTATATTTTAAAAATAAAGAGTAGTGCTTTGAATTATAGCCACTTCACCGTTGGCCCGTCATCGGCTGCATCACCCGAACGTGAAGGTGGGATTTTTCCCAGCTCAATGGAAAATTGATCCCGCCAATATTTCCCCTTTTTTCAGCACAGCGACTGAAAATAGAAATAGTTATACGCTAAGAGCTTGATAAAATACCAATTTGGCCTAATCTGGTCTAAAATTATTGCTGAAAATTATACACTATACTTCAGCACTTTTTTGCTGTAATACGAGCCGAGAGAGGGGGAAAAAACTGTCAGCCTCTCCTCATCATGAAATGATTTACCACCGTCCTCGCGTAGCGAACCCGAAAAATGTATCCGGTCTCGGCAGGGGTGGGAGGAGAGTAGCTACGCGGCGAAGACAAAGAAATCGGCTGAATCGGAGATACATTTTGCCCTAAGAGATGCAGCAAACCGCCAATGGAGAAGCAAAATATGGTTTACGCTCTACACGATACTTCAAATTGTATAGAAAATGGCCGGCCGGTGCTGTCAAGGAATCACCCAAGCCGTCATAAGAGCCGAGAGAGGAATTCTCATCACGGAATGATGGGAATGATGTAACAACATCCTCTCAAAGAGAACCCAAATAAAGTATCCGGTGTCGGCAGGGGTTGGGGGAGAGTGAGCTACGCTGTAAAGACAAAGAAGTTGGATGAATTGGAGGTTCAGGTTGACCTTGGCACTGCCATCGCAGCGAAGCTCCAATGAATAAGCGCGACATGGTTCACGCTTCAGACGATCTCTTCAATTGTATCGAAAATATTAAAATATTTAGTTTAAAATAATAGTGATGGATAAAATCCAAAATTTATCGAATCCGAATCCCGAATCCGAATCTCTTTTTTTTATCGAATCCCACACATCGAATCTTGAATCCGAATCCTTATTTCAGAAAACTTATTCTAAACTGAACTCTTCACTATCGAGTCGTATTTCACATCGTACACTTCGACCACAGATTCGCGACTACGATCGTGCATCAACTTGATTGAGTAGTGATCGCGGTATATAGTGGGTGCTTTAGACTTACGGCTATAGCCAGCGTTAGACAGCGACCGCCACGCCGCACAGTGGGCTGAAATCGAAGAAAGCTGGCCAAAAGTCAAAAAAAGTCGTTATTTCAAGTCTATAAGCTGGAGGATAAGGAAGCTGAGACTTCGCATAAATATTTTCAAAAGACCTATGCATGTGATGACGCAAAGCATTTTCCTTAGTACTCAACAATTAACAATTTGCATAAGGTCAGACAAATTGCAGTTTACAGTTGCACAAATTTTGCAAAAATGGTCTACACTCAATTTTCTCCCGAAATCTTCAAAAACAAGCCCTTGTTAAGCCTTTATGGGTAAAGAATTGAAATAAAAAGTGATGCAGTTGTTGAAAAGCTTTTTTATCTTTTATTTTAATGTAGTCTACTTACTTACTTTTTTGTCATTATTTACCAATTATATTAAACAAAATGGTGGACTCTCATTTTTGGTCATTTTAAAAATATATGTAGAGAAATAGTATTTGCATCGCCGAGATTCGTGAAGTATACTATATGTGGAAACTCGACAATTCCGATGCAAATTCTTGCAAGTCCGATGAGTTATGCTGCGACCGTTTGCGACGCCGAATTTCACATCAGTTTGTCGATCGCGCGGTCGAGTTTGGTCCAAACCGCCTGCAACGAGGAGTAAGGTGGCGCGGCAAGTGTGTGGAATGGATTGTAGCCGCAACCACTCCGCTATGGAGATTTTAGAGATACAAACATTGAAAAGAGCCTCCGTGTATTAAATTTTGGAGAAATCGCGGAAAAATACGCAATTTGTCACATGGGGTAAAGGTACTGAAAGACTGCTTTCCTCGGGTACAACGCAGGCGTTTCTCTTTTTAGCAACTTGACATCGCCCACTGACGAATAGGTACACTTTTAACGGAGACAGCATGCATACCATACAGGATTATTGTCTCTTCGAGGCCACCAACCCGCAGCTGGTGTCGCACGGCTGCAACTCCCCCGCCCCCTGCACTGCGGTTGGGCGTACGGCTAAGGGTCGTTTATTGCCACCGCGGAACGTTTTCGGAGAATCTGCGGGGTTACGATCCCGATGCTTAATTATTTAGTGTATTTTTAATGTCAGTGTCATTTTTCATTCTGTGTCGGTGAGAAATACCGTGGAGGGAAATAATATTCTCTACCCTTTTACATCATGATTACGTAAGTTTACTTTTTCTAATATGTATGTAACAAAATATGAACTACAATATTCATATTTTGCTTGTATTTCTACTATTCCTTATCTGAATATTCACTATCATCACTGTCTGAATAAATCAGATCTTTTTCTGTTTTACTCAATAAGAGTAGCTCTTTCACTTACTTTGGCAAGCCTGTGGATTTCTTAGGAAGAGCTTGAGTCCAGCTAGAAATTAGAGAATTAGGATCTGATTTAAGGAGTCTCTGAAATAAATCCTGATTAGTGGCCACGCTGGATGTTTTTCTGGATAAATGCTCACGAAAATTTCTTATGTCTTTATTTCGCGCTTCTATCGCCATTTCAGATAATTACCCCAATGGTAGTATTGACTCCTTTGCGATATCGGTTCCGTGAATCAAAGTTTGTGTACCGTGGGTGGCATATGATACCACACGTATAATTGCACGTATAATTCTGCAGTTTCCCAGCAGTATCGCATAAAAAGTACACCTCTTTAAGAGGCAGGCCCCTCGATTTTGCCTTTAATATTACAGTGAAAACTGCCTATAGCGGAATCGCACGGTGCCGTAAAAATTTTCCGTTGTGGACAAGTTTCCGTCGTACACAGGTTTGAAGCACTGCATAGGGATAAAATATTTTTTAAGAGAAATCCACTGTTTCAGCATTGTATTCACATATTAAAATGCACATATGGACAACATTGCCGTTGGATCGTACACACAAAGAAATAACTTATATTGGACTAAACTCGATACTCTCAGGCGTTACTTTGTAAAATTCCATAATAAGAAAATCAAAACAAACTTTGTAAATTTTACAATGGTTTTTATTCACTACGATCGGGTTCATCGTATAAGCCCCCTGAAGATGTCGCTTATGCGATGAAACCGGTCGTAGTGAATAAAAACCATTGTAAAATTTACAAAGTTTGTTTTGATTTTGTTATAATGGACTGTTTAATTTTCTCGCTGCACATATGTCTTTTCTCTGCGCAATTTTTACAATCATTTACCAAACTTAGTAGACCAACGTCGTTATTAACGAGACAAAATTTTTTAACTTCTTCCATTCTCTGAATAACCTCTTTATAATTGTTTATTCTTGTAGTCACATCCTTTTCTTCTCTTTTGTTTTCTTCAATATCGTCATAGAGTAAGTATACTTACTATATGATATCGTTCTCTCTATCATCCTCAATGCACTTTCGCCTACTAGGAAATCATTATTAAAATCACCAGAAGTGATCGCTAAGTTTTCGTCTATCTTTGTAAAGTTTGTCCCACTCATTACATCACACTCCATAATAGAAGCGAGGTCATAAATGTCTGCATTTGAATCACTGTTATGTTCGTTGATTATGTCTCCATCACAGAAAACAAGCCAGCTCTGCAGAAAAATTTTGTGACACTTTCACTTTTCACACTATTTATTGCTCTGGTCAACCAATTTATGGCATCCAGAACTGTTATTGATTTATCCACTTCACTAATTTTGTCGGTTGACTCCTCAGCAGTTAAAAGAGATTGCATCAAAAACTTTCTGTAATGAACTTTCACGTTACAAATAACCCCCTGATCCACGGGATGAGAGATGCTTATAGTATTCGCTGGGAACCACGCAAGTTTCACATTTGATAGATTTAGAAGGGAAAGAAGGGAACCCCAAATGTTGCCTTTTTCAGGAAAATATGCATGGTACCCCGAGAACCCGCATTCTTTCTCAAGAGTTGAAAGACGTTCATAATTTGCAGCATGATTCCGAAAATTATCCAAAGAAAAACAAATGTACCGCAGTTACGCGTGCACTGATCCATTCTCTCGATCCAATATCGTCGCAAAATCTTCAGTTTAGAATCTTTAGCAATCAGTGATAACATGCATAGCCTGAAATAGTTGAATTCGAGGAGTTAATGTCCACACAACTTGAACAATCCAACGGAGTCACTGTATTTCCAGGTCCCGCTGCGCGGAGCCGGGCCGCGACGCGCGATCGAAAGTTCGAGTTTATTCTCGGCGTCGCAAACCTTTTCAAATATTTTTACGGAATAATCTAGAAATATGTTTATTTTATACTCTGATGAAGTATCCCAGAGACCATTTTCCGAATAAGGAGTATATTGTCTATTTTATGTCAAATGTTGCCTAAAAAAAGGGTCCGCCATTTTGTGACGTAAAAGCACTCAAATATGGGCAAATATGTCTGAACGTTATGCATAGTATAGGTGAAGTACCCTGTTTACAAATAGTAATGTTTTTTATTTCATGAAAATCCTTTCAGTACTCCTATATCTGCTCAACGTTGAAGATTTTCGGAGAAAAATGAGAGCGGGCGCTTTTTTGGAAATTTGGTCGTGTTTGAGCCTCTGTGTCTAAGTAACGGGAAAGACCTATGAGAAATGTTTTACCATTTCATAATTAACAATCATTTGTGTGTATATACGCCAAGTTTCAAGTCGATATCTCAAAAAAAGCAATTTTGGACTTTTGTCCGGCGATTTTCGATTTGAGCCCACTGTGCGGCGTCTTTGAAGTCCGCTTTATAAGCTGAGATGGAAAATAGGGTTTCTAGGCTAGTTTCACAGTAATTCAGCCTTGAGAGTGACATTTTTAACTTGGGCTCTTAAGGAGATTACTCATATTAATGAAAAACACCTATTTGAATGAGAACATAATATGCATATAAGCTTTTAATTAAAACTGTTAACCAGAAGCGAAAAGTCGTAGGAAATTGAATGAAAATTAAATATAAGATTTATACCACCTATTTCTTAAAGTTATTAGTGAAGTACTGCCGTAATTGAAGTTAAAATATGGTAACTCCACAAAAAACACGCTGTTGGCTGCTATGACTGTATAAATGTGGTCATAAAAAATATATCCATGGATTAATCAGCATATTTTGTACCTAAATTTTGGATTTTAATAGATAACGTATTCATCAGCCAGAGCATGATTTTTTTAAACCAAATAAATATAAATGTGCAATTTAGTATTTGTTTTGACTCAGATCTTAAAATTCCACATTTAATCGGAAGAATGAAATTGCGGAAAAGTTGATAAACAAAGAGATAAGAACAGAAATGAATGGGCGAGGATTTCGAATTTGTTGAAATACGAGAAAGAAACTAATTTAGAAACGCTTGGGTGAGGTAATCCACGAGGGTAGTGACTAGATGGAAGAAAAATAAACGTGGATTCTCTAAATTAAAAGAGTTTTGTATTAGTAATAGATGGGAAGGAGTAGAATGAGATCCGTGATTCTGGCTGGGCCTAAAATCACAAATAAAATTTAAACATGGGACAGAGAAAGAAAAGACTTTTGCGCATCACTGCGCTTCAACCACTAATTTTAGTCGTTTGCCTGAGGATTCAGAAGTTCCTAGGGAAGAGTTTTTCGAGAGATTTTATAAATGGATGGTAGGGGCTTGAGATAGCTGGGGGCCTGGTTCCTACATTTTGTGGCGATAAAGAAGAGGTTCGATGCTAAGGCTTTTTTTACCATCCCGTTCAAGGTGTTCATATACACTCTCCTCAGAAACTCGGGCATCTTTGGAACGCTGTACTCTCTTCTCAGATTTCCCACCGAGTGATATTATCCATGTCTGCCGACGTATCAAAAAGAGACTCGGTCTGTTTCCCACAAATTTCAGGAGTGGACTGTGTAAGCAAATACGTAATCGCCGAGAGATTGCTGGTTCTTTTTGGTGGTTTTTGCATGCGTAACCACCCGTTTCGCACAGAACATGTTGCTGCTCTCTGCTGCTCAACACTGCTCCAAACGCTCGGTCATTGCAACGAAAATGAAAACCAAACGAACTCGTTGTGCATAGCTTTGATCTCTCGCAGTTACTGATGCGACGGTCGCGACGGCGCTACGGGGATACAAAATATGTTTATGAAAGTATTCTCTATGCGTAACCCACTTTGCCACATCTTCATCATAATTTGTTTCTGGGCAAAAAATACTATCGGATACATTTTGAACATATCATACATCATGTTTCAAATTTAGCCCTCCTGTAGCGTATTGGAGGGCATTCTGGGCAGCTCGTGTATCCCATTACACTCTTTTTCGGCATTCAACAAACTGCGTCTGCCCGTGGGTAGACGCAATTTGTCGAATTTCTATTTTTAGAGTTCCGGCACCGGTATCTGTACCGCGATACAGAGCCTCATTCATTGGAATAATATATATAAATATTTCTAATTAGATTACGGAACGAGAAAGTGCTTGGTATGTTGGGTTAGAACAGGATATTGCGTGATGAGATGAGGAGGATGCAGGGTAGTTAATGATGGATCATGAGATGCTAAAGGCCGTAATGGAGGAGAGGAATTCGTGTAAACGGGGAAGTGGAAGAATCTGAATAATTTTTATGAAAGGGATGAAGAGAGGTAGGACATGCTGAGATTCAGGAAGAAATCGTGCGAGGACAAGGAGTATGCGACTTTAAAAACGAGAGGATTTTTACCCCCTCTTTTAATCGTACCTTGAACACTAACATAGTAGTAATAGTATTAGGTTTTAGGGTACTTCGACGGCAAAGGTCATTCGCACCAGACTAAAATAGTAATAGCATTAAATAAACAATGAGGTCACATACCATGAGCTGTCAATATTTTTGCTTTAGGTACGAATATATCCACCACCGTGCTTCGTAGATTAAGTTTAACCATTCTTTGGGTGTCATTTTTTCCTTACGCTTACCTATGGTGTCTTTATGGATTAACCATTATAATGGCCCTTTCTCTGAACCGGTTGCCTCCATGAAAATGGTGAAGAATATTTTTAAGAGGATTAGCGGCAGGTTCTGATGCCAATCGGTACAATGTCATATATCCCCATCCTAGCGGCTAGCCGGGCCCTTATGCTCACTTGGAGAAATACTTACTACTTTTGCGCTTTGAACTTTAAAAATATTGCTAATATTGACACATTGAATAGGTATTGGAAACTTAGAGTTGTTCCGTGATTGATTCTGCCCCCTTATGAGAATTTGTTCTTGACTAATCATTTTGCAAGTCGTATGAATGATTGAGTCAAATTATATGCGCACCTTTTGGTACATATATTTCATTAATTTATCCAGACCTTTTTACTATTCAAAATGTGTGCATTATAAAAGAGGTCTAATTAGCAGTCGCTATGTATAGTTCTAAATGGCCTTCGGAAAACGGCAAAAATAAACAAGAAGACGCGTTAGATTGCTGTTGTTTGTTATTATAGAGGTAAGCCATTTTCCTGCGGTACTCTGGATTTTCATGCTATATTTTCAGTTATTTTTAAATGCAGTTATATTTTTTCAGAAGAAAAAAAATATCCTTTTCACAAATAAAAATGGTATTTTCAGAAGATAAAAATATCCTTTATACAAATAAAAATTATATTTTTCAGAAGATAAAAATATCCTTTTCACAAATAAAAAGGCATAATTTTAGACTTATTTTATAACTAGACCTTGAAAAATGAGTTTGTCGACGTGCATCGTATGTTCGGCGTGAAGAGGTCTTAATTCGGCCTTTAAATGAATCGGGGTTTTCCCATCCCGGTCCAACAGTCACGAACAACGCTATTACCAAAACAAAAGCAACCGGAGTGTGGTACAACTTATTTCAAGTTGCCTTGAAAAGTTCTCTGCAGTTGTATGCTCGTGCAGCAGGCAGCAGGCTGTGTGGGACTTCTTTTTTTTGTCTCTGGATAATTTTTGTAGAGAATTCAGCGGCGTTTGAGGTAAATTGGAAGCTATTGTAATTTAAATTGGGCCTTTTCAATTCGGAGGAAAGCAGAAGGAAAGTGAAGGGTCTGAGGGGGAGGGGCGGGCGGGTGGATGGCCCGGGAAGAGAAGCGTGAAAAAGCCTTCTCTGAGCTTGAGTCCCGTTAGCTAATTAAACCCGTGGGGCACTTTAAAGGAGGTGGGCACGTAGGTATCTCCTCCGAACGGTTAAGGACGTCCTTTTAGCAAACACGGTTCTTCCCTTCGGGCGAAGTGTAGATCCGAGGAAGATCAAGCAGGTTTGGCAATTGCACGAAAAACGGTGGCTAAGAACGGAGAAACAAGAAAGGTTGGCAGGGAACGAAATGGGTCGGAGAAGAAAAATGCCTTTACTCTCCGCGAAATAATTTTGTAGACTCGATTTTTACCCATAATTACTTCAAGACGGCTCATCGAACTTTCACGTTATTTTCACGAACTTTCACGTTATCATCAACTGAATAGTTAAAAAAAAGTCATTAATGGAATAATTTTAATGAATTAGTTTTGGACGTATTTTGCCGCTAGAGTAAGAAGAAGTCTCATTTTTTTACATTTAGTGCCATGAGTAATTTTAATGTGTAAATGCGGTAAAGTAGGCTGTTAAACGAAGACGAAATTTTGATAAACGTGACTCATAGCTTTATTATTTCTTCAGTCGATTTTCAATGCTAGAACTTTAATACGTATTGGCATGCTGTTATATATTGGAAACTACTTTTTCTCTGCGAGTGTTCGTCACGGAGCCACACGACGAAAACTGTTGCCAGCTCCTATTAAAATTTTCTTAGCAGTTCGGATAGTATTAATCCGCTGATGTTAGCGCCTTAACTTATACCAAAGTTTATATTCTTTGAAGGAGCGAGCGAGCCGAAAACTGGACTCCTCGCTCCCTACTGTGCGGACTGGAGTAGTGGACTTTTGTTTTAGTACCCCTTATTTATATTTTTCCAACGATGATTAATTGATTACTGCTACACTATCAATACTTATCTTCTTTTTTACCGAGCGTGACAAAAATCTTAATGTTTCTTTATTCAAAGCTTTTAACAAGAAAATAACCCAGCAATTACCAATCTCTGTCTCGACTCATTAACATTCTACTGATTGAGGTTTTTATGTACCCTTTTCAACTTCCCGAAAGTACGCGCACTTTTCTAGGTGAAAAAAAACAACCCACAAACTCCGCGCTACTTCTCTTCTCACGCTTAAACGCCTTATTTCTCGCATAGAAAATGAATGAAAATGTACACTTTTAGACTGGCTAAAGAAACAAAAAAAATGTGGAAGATTTGTAGAGGTTTATAAAATCTGGAAATTTTCCTGGATATTTCTGAGTAGCTGCCATAAATCATGGAGTTCCATGGCAAGTACCCAGTTAAGTCAAGTTACCCAGTCAAACAAAGGCGAACAGTAATGAACTGAAAATAATATTTCGGTGACATACCCATCATAAAAAGCAAAGCTAATGCGCATGCTATGCGGCAATAATGACTACATTTGTTATTGGACATACTGATTAGTTCTCTCATTGTCGTCAACTAACATTACTGCAAATTGATATTTAGAACTGGTTGGCCCTTGGTTTTGTAATGCACCTCGTTGCTGCCATAAGTATCTCTCATCCTTTATTATCAGCGTCGTGCATATATTTTTGTCTTAATATTACCAAGCAATATTATCAACCGCCTTTCCTCTCCTGTCAGTTCCCGAACGCATTGGTTTTTTTTCATTTTATCCGTACCACATTCTGCATGCTCCTACATGCCTACATAACGAAAGATCGTATTTCTTCTTCTCCGCTCTACGAAGTTTCGCCATCAAGCGCTTCGGATCGTCAGTAATTTTTTGTAAAACACTCTCGCTGTTGAACTTCGAATTCCTTCACTTTCATAGAATACTGAGAATTTTAGGCATTTCCATGATTTTAGAAAAGGAAAACTAAATAATAAAAACATATCTTCGAGCTTTAAAAGATAAATTTCTTCACTCCAAGGAATGAAAAATCGCCAAAAATCATGGCGTTACGCGGAAAGTACTAAATGAACCTCGTAAAAATTGGTCAACCGCCGGCCTCATTGTTACCATGTAGGTTCACTGTGGCTTGAAATTTCACATATCACTTATAAAAAAGTTACAGATTTACTGTCATTTTTTATTAATTCATATTCTGGGGCCCGTGGGTTTGAAGGGTGTCCTTTATCTTATTTTGGCTTCTCTTGGGTTTGCTTAGCCTCTTCGCTCAGGCGGTTTTTGAAATGTAAAATTTTATTTTTTGGCCGTTCTCAATTATCCTTTTTTGAACAGAACACCGGATGCACCATTTCTAATTGCACATGTGCTAATTAGTTATATCATGGGCATAGAAATCCGATAATTGTAATTAACTAATCCGTTACGCATATAAAAATAACGTGAGTAGATATATTGGTTAAAGCATTTATCACTATGGAAATGTATCTGCGCTTTTTCGTTCTTGATCATAATTTATAATAATTTTATGTATTATAGGCTTTTATCTAGTTAATTTTACGGCAACGTTACTTTGAATATAATCGTATTTCCCGTGTTTTGGAAATAAAAAACCAATTCTTCCTCATATTTGTGGGTGAATTCATCACAAGTAAGTATAGCCCGTGCGAATAACTCTAGATAGCTCTTCAGCAAACTGCATTTCTCTTTCTGCTTAAATAAATTAACTCGAACAAATATGAACATTTTCGTCCTGTTTCGGTCTAAATTCAAATGAATCAAATTAGCTGTCACGTGGAAAATTAAGGATATTTCGGGAACTTAATTCGCTGCTATGCTGTGGAAATTTTAGTGAATTCAATTGAAGCTCATCTGTTAGAGATAATCTGTATTATAGCGTGCGTCAAGAAATTGTGCATGGGTATATTATTTATAATTAAGGTATTGAGGTAATTATTTACTGATAATAAACACACAAACGTTTTGATATTCATCTTTTAAAAATATTTCATCGGGACTCGAATTAGGACCTCCTTATTGCCGGTCAGATGCCAATTACACCGCGGTGACAAGTCAATATTGAAATGCTTTCGTGAGGATCACAAAATGCAATATTCATAATTTGTATCATTGTCCGAATGAGTATTGAATGAAGATTGATTGTATGATACCGCTGGTGTTATTCCGTTTTCTGCTTTGAAATGTTGGCATATATTTTGGTTACGTATAGTATTTGAAGCGAAGAAAGTATGCAAGGATTGGGCGTTAGGCCGGTTGGAAATATTAAAGTAGAGTCAGCTTTATCAGTCTATCACCGTGAATTAAACTTCTTGGTCTGTGCCTACCCTCGAGAACGGCGAGATGGGTATGCATGTATATCATAATTTTAACATCACTCTAGTGTTACTTCATGACCTATAGTAGTCTTCTGCGGAAATTCTTATAATTAGTTTTTTTCCATCTGTAATTGTTTCAAGGAGGTTGTAATTGGTTGGACTGGTTCCAATAAATTTATATTTCTTGCTTCACAGAGTTAAAGGCGTGGTAGTAATAACCATTAGGCTTAATTTGGTTGAGGTTGAGACTATAAATGTACCTCTACCTTCTAACTCCTCGTCAATTTAAACATAAAATTAAAATAAATAAATGAATAAATAAACAAATGGGTCATTTTCAAAAATATTGACTATATGAAAATATGTAATTTTTGAAATCAACATTTTCAGTTAGGACTTATTATATCATAAAAAGGTCTATAGATGCATTAGCTGCAATAATGAGAAGTGGTACAAGTTGACAATAAGATTTATGCATTTTATTCAAGATATAATGCTCACATACGCTCCACTAGTACACCTCTGTTACCAAACAAAAGTATTACAAAAAACATAAAATGCTATTGAAATAGTCATGTTACTAAATACCAACCGAACATATAACTCACATCCATTAAAATAAGCAAAAAGTTCGATACATTTAAATTATTTTAGTAATTTTTATTGTCCGACTTAGAAAAAAATGCGATTTTCCACAAAAAACACAATATAAAGTTGCAATTATTGTCATAGAAATTAAAAATGACAGTGTATTTTTGTGTGAGCATATTCAAGACAATGTTCTTCATACTGCTATGTGCTTGACAATCAATATGTTCTTAAGATATGACACTTTATTCACAAAAAAGGAATAGTAACAGAGGGGTAAAATAGTAACAGAGTGGTAGCATTTTACAAATGCATAAAATCATCCTCCCACTCTGTCAAATAAGTAAGGCACATGTCCTCATTTACTTGAGGCAACTTACTATTTAGTAGTGTTGTCAAAACAATTCTTAAATCTGAATGTTTCCCTACAACCCGGGATGGGGTTAGGTAATGAACGTACGATCCATGTTTTGTCAATACATTCAATGTCAGCCGTTTCTGGCCAAATGAATATACTGCCAGCTCCGACCCTTTTCATAAACTCCACTCTAAGTTTTCCTATGTCTACATTTTCTAACACCTTCCCAACATAGGTTATTCTTGAATTTTTCGGAAACTTGGAAAGAATGAAGTCCCCAATATCAAGGCGTATGCTGGTACTACTCTTCGGATACCGTGTCCGGTGGGACTAATAGTTCATCATCACTGGATGTGGCATCAGCTTCAGCTTCATCCATCATGATTTGCAGCGCAGACTTCTTACCCTCTATCGTCACTTCTTTGGGATTGAAATGACAAGTGCACATTTTCCCTTCCAACCAGGAGTTTTTGCCGCAAAAACATGAAACATACTTGAATGAAGCGTGACCTCTTCTGTGAGTTGCCATTTGGCGTATCATGTGTGTGCCATGTATAGTCTTAAGGTTGGTGGGGATGATTCCATACACTCGGTGTACTTCTTATTCTGAAACGTAAAACATGGTTATTGATGCCTCTCTCTTCACCAACTCATACATGGTTTTGGCATTTGGTACATCAGTTTGGTGAGCAACAAGAGAGTCGGCAGATGGCTTTATAGCAGCACCATAGGCTGCTCCCTTGCCATGGCTGCTCTTAAAGAAGTTCCATGTACCACATGTGAATCCATTGCCAAACAGCCTTGTGGTAAAAAAGTGAAAGTTCTTTTTTTGTCTGCATTGAGACGACGGACCGTCAGAAAAAAGTGGATAGTATCGACTTCCGAAGCTTCTTGATGAATGAGATCAAAAACTGGCTGTAAATAAACCCATATTGCTGCAGGGCCATGCTCAAGACTTGGTGATATGGAACAGAATGTCACGGGCATCAGTTTATTCACCAAGTGTAAAATGCCCGTATGTAGTTGCCTGCTTACGGGATGATCCAAAATGAAAACTGTGCACTTCCTGTGCTAACTCCTTCAAGTCATCCTTGACACATCATCTGGATTGAAGAATGACACAATTTTGTCCTTCAATAGTTGCCTCTTCTTTATTTTTAATGCTGCAACGGATTTTCGTTTACGTTGAGCTAGACCCAACAATGAAGTAGCTTCGGTCTTCAACCGGCACACTTTCAGGGCATCTTTATTGCAACATTGCTAATAACATGTTTATCAGCCCTTCCAACACTCTTTCTATATATTTCGACCATTCGCTCGCTGACTGCATTATACATAGTCAGTTTTCTTCTTATCATATGCATGCGGTTACCTACAATGTGCTTAAGGCCAGATTGCAATAAGTGCTTGTCTGCTTTTGACCTTGGGGTCAACTGATCATCAGGTGTTTTTTAGGATTTTTTCTTTTTGTGACTTATTACATTGCAATCTTTATTTATACCGCATCACACTCTAACGCAATTTTGCATTTTCTTCTCGAAGAGCTATGTTTTCCCAAACACATTTAGTTTTACGTAGAAGAACAGCTTTCCGTCCTCTTCTATTGGCTGGCAGAATCCCTTCAGGAATGGGTTGCAAAGCTGCCATAGAACTCTCGCTCTTCTTTTTAATGCTTCTAATTTCGTTGCATTTATGCCAATCTTTTCGTTTCGCCCTCTGTTCTCTGGCTGACAATTCTCTGACTAACTTTTTATTCTTATAATACCTAAAAATAAAAAAAACATTATAATATACAGGCCAAATGTATATTGCCTATAGGATACCCAACTCAAGATTCAGTGTATATTTACCGTTCCCTATCCTTCTCCCTGGTATCCCTGTCTTTTTCCGGATTGTTTATCCTCCTCCGTTCTCGGTATTGTTTTTTATTTTCAGCAGGTGTCAGTGGCATGATTCAATTTGGGCTGTTTCACTAAAATAGATAGAGACACTAGTAGATGTGTACAATTCATGTAAGGCCTAATTGAAAACATTACACTAGGCTTTACCCAGTCTAAGGTTTAAACATACTAAGGTTAGCACAATCAAAAGCATGAAAATGCAGTTTTATCTTAATATTCTAGGGTAACTTAAAAAAGTTAAGTATCCTGATATACCTAGACCAACTATCTAATAAAATTAATTTTTTGTGAGAACAAATATCTAAAAAATGCAAGCAGAATGATCCTCCTTATAACTCTGTTACGATACTAACACCTCTGTTACTTTTCTGAAGTAACAGAGGTGTTGAGTAACAGAGTGGTAGAATTATAACCTCGAAGAGCCCTTGCACTACAATATAGATAATGTGTTAAAATTACTTTCATAATGCACAGTAGTTTACATTAGATTCATAAATAAGAAGTATTATTTCTTTAAAATATCAATATTTTTCTCATAAAATAGAGTAACAGAGTGGTAAATGAATAAAAATACTCACCACTAGTCAGCATGAGACACTCAGCAACATGTGTTCTAAAGAGGCCACGTGTTCACTCATAAACAGGAAGTGACATCAGATGATGGACTACCCTAATCAAATGTATGCCATTCACAACCTTCTAAAAAAACCTGTTTAAAAATTATATTTGGAAAAGGTAACAGAGGTGTATGTGAGTTGTAGACAAAACCGGGTGCTATTACAATTATTAAAACATTACTCTTTGTTAATTTTATTCATTAAATAATTGGAGTGTAAAATGCAAAGTACTTAAATTAATACTGGAAATAGCATTTGTTAGATTTATATTACACATAAATCAAACTTTAAGACCTACAGACGTGGCTGTAGACAAGGCATTTTTCGTGTTTCTGCTGTTTTATTCCTATAAATCGCGGTGTAAATGGTGGTTCACACAGAATTTTATGATTTTAATTAAATTAAGATAGTCTGAACTTCATGTTAATAGACAATTATTTGGAAAAGTCATCGCATTTCAGAAGAAAAGCAAGAAAATAACTGGATACATGAAATAGTCATATTTTTTGAAAATGACCCAAATATATTGACATGTGTGGTGAATGTTTGGCGTGAACAAAACACCTTGGTACAGAGGAATAAATTACATACTCAACATAACACCGAATTTTATACATGACACATTATCACCAGAATTGTAAATAATATATGTACATAACTATCTGGGAAAACCTTTCAGTTCAAAAGTGTTTTTAGTTTTAAATTTTAAAGTTAAGTTTCAAAGAATTATTAGGCTTCAGGCCTTGTCGAAAAAAACTAATTGCTTGGAAAATACTCAAACATGAAGGGTATGTATGGATGTAAGTATGTATGTATATATAGTGTCGTCTTTCTCCATATTGCTTTGCATTAGTATTAGTGAATTTCCCATGGCATTTTCATAAGTTTTTGGTAAAAATGTTTCCGGAATCCGGGCCAGAGCTTGAAAAACGAGTGAAGTGAGTTGACCCGTGTCGAGTGGTTGGCTTGAATTTCAGTTAGGGGTGGAGCGAGGGAATTGGCCCAGGGGGAGAGAATGCGTCCTCGACGAGAGATACGACCTCGTGGACTCGGAAGGACGGAATTATGGCTTGCGGATGAAACTCTAAACGAAAGCTGTGAATGGTTGAAATTTTTTTATTTTACTTTGAGGGAGCGAAACGAACAAGCTGAACCAAATGAAACGTAAAATGCGAGGCGGAACTGATGAAAAATAACGGAGATTAGGCCAGAAAAATGTCGTTCGGTGAAGTACATGAGAATTACGTGGTGCAGTACTGTGGCCCTTTGGTGAATTTATTAAGTTGTTGCAATAGTTCGTAGCTTTCGTTTGGCTCTACATTCGTGGCATGTCGACTTAATCAACTCCAAACCAGCAAATTTCTTCTGACGTAGAATTTAGAAGCTATCTTAGCGTTGGGAGAGAGTAATAATTAATGGAGGAGAATATATTACTGATTAGTTTATGTATTATATTCTTCCAAAATAAAAACGTTTATTACAGCCAAAACGTTGCTATTATATGAATCAATCAAATATTTGACATGATCAATGGTTTCCAGCTCAGCTTTGTGGAAGTTCATTTTTAATTACAAAAAAGAACACTTTATTTTATTCCACGAATTTTTATTTAGGTACGACTAGTTTCGACACATCAGTGTCATCATCAGGTACAAAATTCAAAAATAATTCATGAGGTATATGTACTGTTCCTAAACAAAATAAAATACAACATTGATACGTTAGAAAATAGTGGGATGTACCAATTTGATTGCAGTACGGCCTACATAGAAAGGTCAAACAGACCGCGCATTCCGGACAAGAACTGAAAGACAAAAGAGGTGTTTCCGTAAATGCAATCTCTCCCAGTCGCAATTCGCAAAACACCTTCGGGAAGAGAACCACGCGAGTGGCTTCACACCGAAGATTTTGCATCGGGAGGAAAAGCGGAGGAAGATGGACAAAAAACAAAGAGTTAGGGATAAGAAGAAATGCGCAGAATGGTCAATTGCTAAATGACATTCTTTTTAAAAGTCTTTCCCCCTTTCCTATAAGCTTTTCTAACTCTTACTGAAACACAGAAGCCCCTAACCCTTCCCCTCCCCACCCATTCCCGCCTATCCACCGATATCCCATCGCAACCTTAACCCCTAACAACCCTCGAAGCTGAATTACAACCTGTCAACCCCACCCCCACCTTCCCGCTTAATGTCCAATCCCGGGTCTTTTACAACCCCTTAACTTCCCCTACAGTCCCTTACCTGTGAAAGGAAAATGTACCTCATGTCTTTTTTTTAATTTTGTACATGCCTGATGGTGACACCGATGTGTTGAAACTAGTCGTTCCTGAAAAAAATTGGTGGATTAAAACCAAGTATTCTTTATTATTCGGTAATATTTGACTCCCATGCAAGGTTACTGTTTTCAGCCGTGTGCATTCAAGGTTAGTGGTTCGAATGATATAGTTTCGCATCACTTGCCTGCGTAAGAATTTTGGCATAGTGAAGCCATGTAGACACTCAATATGTTGCAGTGCTCTTGCTCTCGATTCCAAGCATGTCCATCATATGTTTATTACATTATATAATTATGTTTTCTGGTTGTCTCTTAATAAGAATACATTTGTTTATCCCCGGCGTCGATTATTCTCAATAGATTAGTCATAACTTGGGAAAATCTAATAACTCATTGTTTTTGCGCCTAAATTAGTGATTTTCTCCCCATCACAACAGGTTTCGAGGCAAAAAACGAACTGAACGAACCTAAATTTGATTCAGCGTAGTTTTTCCTTGAAGATGGATGAAACCAGATTAGAAGCATCGGCCATAGCTAACTCTTATCTGATTATTAAAGTTATGGTAAGGCTGAAGAGTCATTCTGAATGGTGGCTAAATTAATAAAGTTATTCTATTAAAGTGTACGGGTTGGTGAATTGGCTAGAGTACTCCCATCTAGCTAATCCCATCCCGATGACCACGGGTTTGAATCCCGGCAGTGGTGGTAATTTTTAGTGGAATCCCGATATCTCCTTTGTGGATAGCATTTCCATTGCAACACTTCGTCTGTCGTATGGATCGTTGAACTGTGGGATTATCTCCACCCTTCCTCCATTTTCTAGATAATACTTACTCTGATAACTTTCCCACTGTCCTCATATTGTAAATGACCCCAGTTTGTGTTCGCCTCCCCAAATATTCAACCAACCAGTCAATGATTCTGTTTCAGTATTCCTCATGATTTGATTGTTATAATTTCGGGAGCGATTTTATTTATCCTTCATATGTAATTAGTCATGTAAAGTTCCTAGAATGATTAAAATGGTATGCGTAAAATTGGTAACTTGATACTTTTTCCACTTTATTACTCTCGTAAAAAAATACTAATATTTTGCAGATCTGCGTGTTGGGTTATGAAGTGGATATTTAAACACTCGTATTTTTAGCATATTTGAAGTCATAGGTAAAAATAATTGACGAGGTACGTTTCCCGATGCAGAGAACAATATATTGAATTGACACCTTCCCCTGAGGGGATGCACGTCTGATATTTTCTTGAATATTTTGGAAAACGTTTCTGGCCTGATTTCTTCAAATGTTTTAATACTTTGGATATATCCCGCGAAGTGATTATAAAGATATCCTTCAAAAATACTTTCCCGTATCCAATTGTATACGTGCATTCATACCCATAACGTCGTTCCCTTCTCGGAATAGGCATAGTCGAAAGAGCGTAAAATATAAGGTGTTTTAAGTGGGATAGATTAAGGCTGTGCGATCCAGAGGGAGAATATTGAAAAAGTTAGGAATTTATATCGGATAGATTTCGTCAAAAAACATACGGTGTGTAGTTTGTACGTTTTCTCAACTATTTATAAAAATTAATCAATTACTCACCACATAAAATTTTGCAGAATAACAAAAAAACCTGTTGTGAAGGCGTTTTCACCGTACGGCGTGAAAAGATGCGTCATGTTAAAGACATATGTAGATATTAATTTAATTACTAAGAGTTTTTGTAATATATAACTATTTTTTACGCCATTAATATTACTATATCCACTTCGTACTTCTTGCAGACGCTGAAATTAAATCATAAATTTAAAAAATGAAATAATCTAACACATTAAAAGATTAATCTACCTTAATTCTACAGAGTTGAAATCTATTTTTCGGTAAGTTATGAGCTGAATAATTTTGGAGGAATCGATTACTGTAGTGGTGAGATTGATAAATCTCCTAGAATGTTCATGGAAACAGGACCACCGGGAACGAATTTGGAGCAATTTCAAATGGTAAACGGCCCTAGGGCCATTATTTCTTTGACGTGAGGAAACGCGGGCATTCTAATTTCCTTTAACTCCGTGTAGAAAAGCCATCGTCTTGTTCTGTTACCATTTCCATATAGTATTTATGCCTTACCTACCTCCGTCCTTTTCATTCCACTGCTTAATGAGAAGCTCTCGCGGGGACCTATGCGCAAGAACGAATAACGTCCCTATTGCACGTATAAATAGTTCGTTATGGGGAAGGAAAAAAGGTACTTGGTCATTCGGCGAATGTGGGGCCTTTTCCCAACTCATTGATTCGTGGGCGTCTGTATTCGCGCCAGCTATCTCATTGTGTTTCCGGGGATAAAAGGTTCCATGTTTAGTCGAGAACGGCTTTTCCTGTATCGTCATCGTCGCAAGTTTTCAATCTGCGGAGTGGGTTTTCTCAGCCGTCCCTTGCTTTCTCTCGTCAATTGTTTGGACAAATACAGATACAGAGAAAAATTTCTTCCTTTCATTTATCCTGCGTAATCATCATTGACCTACAATGTTACTCGTTGATCGCTATCAAAGGGTATATTAAATAGTATGCTTAATCTTCTGAGTAATTTTGAGGCCGTTTACTTCTAAGAAGATGTAAAGAGCATAGTAAAACCTCCGTAATACTATGGTAGATTCGTTTTCTTGCATGGAACAACAGAGGTAGAGTCTAGAATAGGCATGTTTAAAATTTACGTACGATTTGGGACCACAACGATGATCCATACCTTGGTGGTGATCGATACCACCGAGAATTTTAATGGTAATGCATAAAAAAACCAAGGTTTCTTGCTTAACTTTATGGAATTAGTAGACGTCACTAAATGAATTTGCACTTTGTATAATCCGCACTTTTTATTTTCGACCATGGTTTCGAAAATCATCGATAAAACATTGATAATGACGGTGATTATCAAAACCATGGTTGTAAATAAAAAGGCGTGAAATACACCAAGTTAAAATATATAAAAAGCAGGATTTTCAAAACTAATTAAACAAAAAGTTGGAATTTTACATTTGTGTTGACCCACGCGTCGCGGTGGAACCTCCTTAAGGTGGTTTTACCATTTGTGCTCATTTATTCCAAGTATTTAATCATTAGGTACTAAGGCGGTACTGCCGGAAACATTAGTCTTATGAAATTAGTGGAAAACATTCTTTTCATTTTGATGAATTATTCTCGGAGTTACATCGGGTTAAAGTGTGCGAGCTGCCCGCCGTTTCAATGGAAGACGTCCAAAGAAGACGTTAAAAGTCATAGTGTGACTCTTGGACTTTGGATCTCGGACAAAACGCGCGGATTTACGAGATTTAAGTACTCCCAGTCGATGGTCGAAACTTTAAATTAAAATATTTTTTCCCATGGGAAATTTTGCCATGAATTAGAACTAACCCGGTGTGAAGTTCTATAAGAATTCATTAGAACTATTCGCCGAGGAATCCTATAATATTTCATTATTTGTGCTCACTTAATCCTTAGTGATAGCCAAAACTCCAGGTACCGCAGCAAATCCTCTCCTACTGCAGAAGCAGCCGAATCATTCTGAATGTAAAGTGGTGTCCGCAAGACAGAAAAAATTATGTCGTAGGGGTTTGGGAAAAAGGGTTGCTTCAGGGCTAGAGAGAGAAAAGGCAGTGAAAAAGTGGAGAGGATTAGTCCCGAGTGAATAGCTCGGAGCGATAGACTTTCTTTTTAAGTGCTCAATCTCTTGCTCGCCTATATATATATATATATTTATATATGTATATCCATGCATACATATTTTATTTCCCCATCTGGGGCTGTGGGGACTTTTAAGGGTATAGGGGTTTCGAACCTTCCATCGGTAGGTTTGACCGAGTGGCACAGGGGCGAAGAGAGAGATAGACTGTTTGTAGTATTGCTGATCTTCTTCAGCGCACTTTGGAACGCTTCCAGACTCGCGTTTATTGGGCAAGAGGGATCCGACCCATTTGCCGTTAAGGGATTTTTTTAGAATCCATTTTTTTCGGGACTAGAGTTTATCCCTCTATTCGAAAGAAAATCCCATTTTCCCCTCCTACTCTACGGGGTTACGGGGAGTCCGTTTACCGAGGAAATGGACTAAGCGGGCACTTTGCCTAATTCATGACTATTCGCATCGGGGCATTTATAAGCAGTCGTCTCAAGGTGAAAATACAGGGCAGGGCTGGCTTTTTTCCGCCAAGTTCCTGTGTATACCGGAATGGATCACCTCGAGACCAGAAAAAAGTTTTCTGTTTCGTGCTACAAAAATACCAAAATAAAAACTAGCAAACACAAATTCGCATCAAACGGGAGGAACAGACAATATCGTAATTTTTTTCGTTGAATGATTTTACTCACCCTAATTAAATCAAATCTCTTTTATATGTGAAAATTTTCATGTACTTTTCGATGGTTCCATCATAATTGCAGAAGAATAGTTACTCAGTTTAACTCATAAAACATGTACAAATGTTCCTCTAAATGCGATAAATAATAATTGTGAATCGCGCTATAATGCTTATGTTTTTGGTGCGTATGGAAAAACCTACATTACTTAACCGATGGTTGAGGCTCCTTATTACCATACTTCTCCACCATACTACCAACGGTAGTATGGTTGATGGAGAAGTTTGGTGCTCGTCCTACGCTACGGTAGTATGGTGGAGGAGTTGTGCCTCGTGAGAGGAAAAATCGTGTAATCAGTCATTTTGTAATTTTACAAATACATAGTTAATATACATGGTTGATACCATAACTATGTTGAAGTTTCCAATGTTTTGTGATTGCAAATTGCTATCGCAGTAAATATTTACTTGACACACTTTGGTAAGTTCATGACTAATCGCATTGGGGCTGATATATAAGCCGTCGTCTCAAGGTGAAAATACAAAGGTGGGCTTTTTCCAGTTAGTTCCTGTGTATGTCGGAATGAATCAACCGAGAGGAGGAAGTTTTTCTTCATCTGCCGAAATGAAATCTATCACAGCTTCCGGAGAAAAAGGATATTGTTTTTTTCGTTTTGTCTGCATACCCGAATTTCATGTTTTTATTTGTACTGGTACTTACATTACATTAGAATCATACGGATTCAATGCTCACTCCTAATATCTTTGCGGTGATCATGAAAAATCAACATCCATCATCATCAACCTATATCTGTCGACAATATGGTGAATACGCCAAAGGAGCTCCTTGGACTGGAAATAATTAGCAATGTCGAAAATTTTATATTTATTCCAATTTTTGTAATTAGGATTCCATTTCAATGCTTACGACTTATTTGCACTGAGTAAATCAGACCATAAAATGAAACGATATTTTATATTTATTTATTTACACTAAATTATTTAATATTTGAAAAATTATTCTAAGTTTATGGCGATGAATGTGTTAGTGGCATAATATGCACGTTGAGTTAAAAAAACGAAATAAGCCAAAAATAAATTCTTCTATGTTTGGCTTCACCTGATGGAAATTCTTAGTAGGTACCTAATTTTATCATCAACATTCGTCAATCCGATTGGCTTGCTGCTACTCTCCAATTATCTCTTCTTGCAATAAACTCTTTTTATTCACAATTATCTTTAGAACCCGGATCATAGTTAGCTGCACGTATTCTATTCTTGGTCTTCCTCAACATTTCTTCCCTATTATTTCTCCTTCCGTTATTGTTTCAAGACTTTTTTATGGAAAAATATGACCTATAAATTAAAATCTTCTACTTTGAAAAGTTTTCGTCAAACTTCTTTTCTTTATAACTTTTCATGGGATCTCTTCCTTTTTGTTCCCCTCCAACCACTTCATCTTCATTATTCTTCGATAGCACCACATTTCACTTTCATTGCTGATTGCCAATGACCAGTTTTCGAATCTGAATGAGATCATGTTGGAATTACCGCGGCTAGATTGGAATAAATAATTTCCTTTATTTAATAAAACATATTTTCTAGCATAAAGTTTGGTGTTTGAAAGCTAGAAAAGTAAAAGTGTTTGAAACCTACATCAGATAGTAAAAGTTTTGAACGGTTAGATTTCAAAATTTCTGAGCGAGCTCGGCTTTACAAACATGGAAGTTGACTTTAAAACTGAAAGCATCTGCCATAAGAGAGTCGTTTCTTCGCCTCGTGCTAAAATGTTGCGGGAGAAAGCTTCTCTAATTAATCAAAAGAAAGCTATCTTATCGATGTACCACAGTCGCATTTAACGGCATATAAAGCGGTGAAACTTTTGCGTTAATAACTGGAAGGACTAAGCAAAATAGGTTTATCACATTAATGTTCTGTTGTAAAATAATTATTCTTCATTAAAACACCGGAATAAATGAATAATAAGTGGGTGAACTTGAAGAAGCGGAAAATCCGCTGTGATACTGTTATTTTCGGAAATACTCAGTGTATTCTTTCGGTTATGCATAAATGTCTGTCCCAAAAGTAATGAAACGTTTTCCATAAATGTCGTTCAAATGAAAATATTTACAAATACAATTAAAAAGTCTTCAATGTATGACCCTTGGGCGGCATTTCCAGTGGGTCTACTGTTGGTTAAATTATTTTTTTAATTCCTTTATAAGAAATCGTATACTTTGACCAATGGCAGACCCGGTTGAAACGCTGGATGGATACCCAAGGGTCATACTTTGAAGACTATTGTATTTGTTTGTAAATATTTTGCATAACGATTTTTATGGAACCTGTCCAATTAATTTTGGGACAGATAATAGGGGATTCTAAAATAATTTCCATTGGCCCTATCCAGTAGTACCAAATAAGCGTTCAGGGCTGTATTTTTCTTTCAGTGTACATGCATCCTGGCTGAAATCCCTGTAATGTAATTCAGCCAATTTCGGTGAATGAGTGAATCAACATTTTTTAAATTAACTTCCGGTTCAAGCTGCGGCGTACCTAATTAGACTTGGCTCTATATCTCGATATTAAATTTGACTGCGTTGCTGAGTATTCAAGATTTTTTTCAGTCTTCACTCTTTAACTGTTTCTGTTATGTTTACTTGCGCGCTCATGCTGTTTTCAGTTTGTGATATTACAGGGAGTTATTTAAGCTTTACATATATTATTTCAATATTTTAACATTTAACTTTATCGCTAGGTTTATGTTCTTAGTAGAATTCTGTATTGCTATAAAAGACTTTAATTCTCCCTTTTTTGCTTCATCTCGTTATACATAGTCTAATTCGTCCCGTATTTGACGAAAAACCCAAATCGCTGTCTCTTTTGGTTTTATATTATATGCAGTGATTTTAATCCGTAAACAGGACTGTTTGCGTAAGACTGCTTATTTTATAGACGAATCAATCAAAATTTCGACTAAACGACCCTCCCAAATGATACAAGTAGAAATTAGTCTGGATGGATTACATTCAATGAGCTGGGAATAAACGTAAGTTGGAGTAGGCTTATTGCTTTGTCTAATAGGAAACTGTTTACGATAGACAATATACAGTGTTGGGTGAAAACATCCTTCATAGCAGTGACGTGGACAGGGTGCGGATCATGGGGTACCCGGACCTCTACCCCTCCTGAAATTTTAAATTTATCTAAATTAAGGGCTCATAAGGATGTAGCTATTTTTATTTTTGATGGAATACAAATGTTTATTGTATTTATTATTTATTCTGATAATTTTTTCAATTGACATGTACGTATTATTTAAACAAAAATGTGGGTATTTTATTATTTCAATAATTTGCACAGCAAAAATATTTTAAAATCGTCTTTTACATTTCAGTCGCAATTGCTGTCTTAATTACCTAAAACACAGTTTAACTCCTGATTTTCCAAAATTTTTAACCCCCTGCTTAAACTCAGCATTGACCCTCCCATCTGGAACAAAATCCTCGATACGTCACTTCTTCGGAGTGACAATAAAGAGTACTTGGGTGTACTTATAACCAAGGATCTTGAGTGGGGACTACATGTACAAAATTTGTTGAATAAGACTATCGAAGTGCTCCACTGGGCATTGAGAAATTTGAAGGGAAGCAGCGTAGAAGGAAAAATAGTAGACTCTGCAGTCTGTTCAAAATAATCAATAATGGATGAGCTTGGACTTCGCAATTGGATATAAATAATAACATTCGTCGGTAAAAACGATAGTGTGAATACATGTAAGATAGGTATACTTAATAGAGCAATTATAAATTAATTTGATTGGGTTATAATACGTTTGTTTATTTTATTTTAGTTTCGCTATTTTATATTTTTGCGCATTTTGTGTAATTAAGATATGAACTCGTCTCTACTATTTTAATTGTATGCTTTTGTAATAATTTCGGAGTATTGATAATGTGCCCATCCGACCTCGTGTCCACCTGCACTTAAGTTTGCTAAATAATAAATTATATTACAAGGAGACGTGGATCTTATGTAAGGATATAAAGAAGGGGCTGGTGAAGAACTTGATATTGAGTGTAGCGTTGTGTGGTGCAGAAACCTGGATCCTTAGAAAGAAGGACGAGAATTGGCTGCTGGCGTTCGAGATGTGGGTGTAGAGGAGGATGAAGAAAGTGCGGTGGACGGAAGGAAGACAAACGAGGTAGTGATTGAAATGGTTGATGAGGAGAGAAAACGTCTGAAGGGGAAGAAAGAGAATGGTTTTATGGACGGGATGAAGATGGTTAGGGCGTACGCTGAGATGGAGAAAGAAATAATCGAGGTAGATAGGGGCCTGCAAGTGTTAAAAAGTTTGGAGGATTTTTTCTGACTTCCATTTAAACCTACACTTAACCGGTGGATTACTTCAATGAATGAACTAAAGGCATTGCGTTGATTATTGGAATTTAGGTGGACTTCAGCGTTCATGTTCTTCATATTGCTTATTCGTGCTTTGTACGACCTTCTGTCTTAGAATGAGTCTCTGGCGTCACTTGGTGGAAACGGTTTGGGACAAAAATGATAAATAAGAAGACTTTTAGATTATGAAAGATTATGCTCCACACTTTTCATTTCTAATATCCAGCCATAGACTATACACCACCTTCAAGATGTATTCTCCCTTGGGATGGGAGGCGTATATATACCGTTTTGGTCCTAGACTTACATTAAAATACGTCGATCTTGCAATTTGGCATGTATAGGTCTGATAACCCAAGGGAAATATCACCTTGAATATAGTACTTAGTATTGAAACTATAGTCAGTAATAAGAAAGTGGGTGTGGAATATAACTTAGTGTTCTTATTTGTCATGTTTAATTCCTTCTTTCTTGTTTTACGACGATGTACCTATTAATTGCTCAAAATGTTAGCTTGAGGAAGAGGAAATTGACACTAGATTCCTGACTCTTTGTACCTCATGGTTCCTTCACTGGCATCTCATGGTCATTCCTCCCATAGCCGTTTTCCCATCAACAAGTCACCCTCCGCACTATAATCCCTCTCTTTGCCAAAATACCTGCTATCGGATTTGAAGCCCTGAACCCTTGCCCTCCCGTTTTGCGAGGGTTTTAAGGCTTGGTCGACGATGAGTGGAGGAAGAGGAATGGATTTGGGAATGGGGAGGGACTCCTTTGCCGCCGAAAAAACTCCTCTTTAGCTCTCCCTACCTCACCTTCCCCCCGGCAAACTATTCCGCCGCGATGTTGGCCTACCGCGCCGCTTTCTACAGAGCAACCTCGTACGGCCTCTTTCAGCAACCTCATACGGCCTCTTCCGGCCTTAAAAACAACAGCAGCGGCGGGCATTCCGTAAATAATTCAGCAGGACGCGCTCGCTCCTGGTGGATACGAGAGTTTGCGGGCTGGATCGGAGGGATATATAAAAGGAGTGGGATGGATGGGAAGGATTGCAGAGTTTGGGTTTAGAGGGTATTGTTGGAAAGGGGATGGCTAACCTACTACATCCGGTTCCTTCAACCCCTTCACCAACAAAACAGGCCCTATATATACTTTCGTCGTAGGTTTAGTCGTCACCATCATCATCTTTTCGCATCTTCCCGTTTCGGAGGTGCTATATCCTTGGGTTGAACTCCTCAGCGGTTCGTCTTATGGAGGGAGGATTGTAGTATATAAAGCATAAAAATTCTACCCGACAGTGTCATCCTTATGAAGGACACTGTTACAAAACTTACGCTAAGTATTCTCATCTCTTGGTGACGTATGAATCCATTTTAGACACCGTGATTAAGGTTCTAGCCAATTAAGGTAGTCAAAAAAGCCCCTTGAGATTTTGAGCCAAGGGAATTGTTGCTATGTACGGCTATCAAAAATACTGCTTAACCAATTTTTGGTTTCCATGGTGACTGCTCAAGACCAGAAATACCAAAAAAGCATTTATATTTTTTCATTATTTTTCCTCAGTTCATATCCAACGATATTTCCAAAAGCTTTCTATTTCAGTAGATACCATCAATTTAAAAATAATTTCATATTTAATATTTTTTGGAAATACGCTGTGTTGCCGAAAAATTAAAAGATATTTAAGTTTAAAATTTTATTTTTGTCATATGTTCTAGTTTAAAAGAGTTGTAAGTTTTAGATTTATGTCAGTGACGTATTTAAGTATCCTCTGCAGCCATGATAAAAAATAGTTTTCGAAATGGTGGTACAAATTCAAAAATACCAAAAACTGCTGACTGATCTTTTGGAGCCTTAATTTTTCCTGAGGTTTATAATGCCAATGATAGCTTATGAATTGATATTTTCAATAACATTTGTCGTAAACAAGTACCTTGATCAACTAAAGAAAACGATCATTCAATCTGGACATTTTGACCACGTCATTTAGCTAGAATCAGTTATTAAGTTACATTAGGGAGTGACTTGCATATTAGAGGGCTACTACATATGCAGTTAGAAAACTGCACTGCACTATTGTGATATTACCTACTCACGTTTTTCTATTTTCCCCGTACTTCGATCTTTCTACACCCTTTATTTAATACATACCTTATTATTTATTTCTTTGCCTGGCTTACTCAGGGAAAAAAAAGCATGAGACTTGTTTTAAACATAAATTACCCTTTATTATATTAAATGAATTGCGTAATATTAAATTTTACAATAATTACATGCATTTAATATATGAATCATATCCAAGTTAGGTCTCTTTTCACAAAATGAAGTGGGAACGAACGATTAATGATTATAGTTCCTTTTAAAGTCACTTTTCCTTTTGCCCACTCTCTCTTCATCAATCAGCTTAACACTTTAAATCAACACATAAGCACATTACACAAAATATATATAGTTACGACAGGTGGGCTGCCTTCCCTCGGAGGGCTTCTCGTGTCCTACACGACTCAGTGGCGTCGATGGGCTCCCGCGATTTCCTGGTTGAGCAGCCAGGTAGTCTCGCCTCTCTTAAACCGCTGTCCAGATTAATTGGCTATCGGGTTGCACCCGCGTGAGTTTCGTCTATTTCTTAACGTGAATTAAGATATAAAAGAAGTGCTTCGTTTCTCTTTAACTTTCTCGTCTCGGGACGTCTTTCCTTACGCGTCTTGCTATTTCAGAGACTCCATGGGCACTCTCGATTTTGACTAACTCCCATTGTTACCTCCCTTCTCCTTTCCCCGCTTCTCCTCACGTGAACCCTTAAATCCACGCTATAGGCTTCCCTATCACCTCGCGATTTGGCTTTTTTATAAATTATATTGTTCCCCCCTTCCACCGGGAGTGCAAAGCGATGTAGAAATGTCAAACATGGCTGATGTCGATTGTTAATTTTGTGCCTTATGCACCACGTGGCGAGATCGCTCTCAACATGGCGGATTCATCGTTATGTTACACTATGTTTATTTTCTTGCTACTATTGGCAACATTGCACCATTGACTTTATGGATGTTTACGCGGGGAGGGAATCTCCATAAGAATCCATACTGATTACTATAAATGTGGAACGCCCTTTAGATCCATTAGCTCCATCCATGTCCCCATTTTCTGTGGTGAAGGACCATGGTCTTTCTTCCATAAGGAATATTTGAAGGTGTTTTAGTCACTCTGATGACACTTTGATGCTCTTATATGTTTTCAATTCTTAATCCTTGAGTTGTCAAATAATATGTATTGAATTGCTCAAAATTTGTGAACAAGCGTGATCTCTTGTTGTATCGCAAGAAAACACAATGCGGGTAATTCCGTCTATCAATACACGGCTCCATATTTTATCTCTTCATAAAATTAGCTATCGACGATTGGCTTTGCCTATGGACTGGTTACGTCTTGTCGTCTAATTACTTTCCAAGCAATATTTTCTTGTGTATTTAGCATTGACTTGCGTTCATTTGTAAAAGAATTCATTGGTAACCAATTATTCGTGATGTCATGATTTACCAACCCATTAGCACTAACTAAAACCTAAGTGTTTTTAGACCTCTTGTTCAATAATATTGGATATTGAATTTCATTTCAGGAGATGATAGGTCTTGGTTTATATTATAGCTATGGATAATTTTTGATATGTTCATCGCATCACTTTTTGTGTAATTATATTATTTTTGCAACGACGGAAAAAGTTAACAATTGGTAAACAATTTTCTAATAACACTAAATAGGTACGAATTAACAACCAAATTATCCATATACCAAATAAATATAAGAAGACGCACCTACACAAGTTACTTGTAACATATCCAAGAAAAATGACTTCATCATTTATATGACTTTGTATATTTTTAGCATTTGTATGCTATTGTGAATTTTTACTCGTTGTAAAAAATATGTGAATTGAAAGCCCTATGAGGAATTGAAATAAATTTTACAACACGTCGGCTATGGAGTAAATGATATTAAATAAATGAAACAAGTCCTACCATCTGACAAGATACACATAAAACTATGTACAATTTGGATCTTGTTTTTCTTTTTGATCTTCGATTCGAACAATTTTTAGGGCTGGATACTTTTATTCTGCTTCTATTATTATCCTTGTGTATAAGTCCAGTAAATGATATTAAATAAATGAAACAAGTCCTACCATCTGACAAGATACACATAAAACTATGTACAATTTGGATCTTGTTTTTCTCTTTGATCTTCGATTCGAACAATTTTTATGGCTGGATACTTTTATTCTGCTTCGGAGCGTGGTGGGATAGTGGGTAGAGCACTTGGCTTCTGATCCAAGGGTCCCGCGTTCAAATCCAGGTGAAGCCTTTGGACGCCCCCGAACAAAAAACCTCGGAGTACGAGGTGGCCCAGGGAAAGGAACTGGCCCCCCTACCCTAAATGTATGAATTTCACTCGCCTGTGTTTTGTCCGGGGTGAGCTCTACTCTCACCTATCAAAAACCAACCTTCGGGTTGAATCACTGAGTGAGTGTATTCTTTTAGAGATTGTTGAACATTGTTACAGAACATGGAAAACTTTCGGGGTTTACACCGGGTGTTTAAGTCCATGGCGGCCAACGTTTCGACGCCGAGTTGAGCATCGTCCTCAGGGCAGAAGTGAGGCTACCTCGGTGGTTATCGGTTACTCCGGCGACTTATTCCGTTGTCCAATGACATCTACTTCTCCGTCCGTCCGGACAACCGTCCACTTCCCTTGTTATGCCCTTGCGTATCTCTTGGTCATCCTTTTTCCTTTCGCTCAGATCTCGTTTTATTCATCATCCTCCTCGATTCTCATCCCCATCTTCCCTTGATATCCACCTGCCTTCTTATCCAGGAAGACTCCTTGTCTGGAGAGATAGTGTGAAAGGTGGGGAGAGGAAAGCGAAATCTGATCGTATATAATTTCAAAGCACGTGCGGTCCATGGGCCGAAAAAATAAATGAGTGCCATCTGCCAAGAGCCATGAGAGAGAATTTTCTCATGGGATGAGCGTTAGTCTCACTATCCATCTAATGCCTTGGATGCACCGGCAATCATTCCAGAATCATTTCTACCCTATTCTTTGTGCTTTGTTTAATTTACAGTGCGAGGAACTAACTTTTTGGCCTGCGTGCCATATTGTTTAACGCATTGTTACTTTTGCGGGCTATATAATACCGACATTACTTTATAGTATTTAGCGATATTTTGTGGAGCAGTGTCAGCAATGTTGGAATGAAAGAGTGCGTTTTTGTACTGTTCACCTTTGAAATATAAAGACTCAACGCATTTCAACGATTTTCGTCATTTCCAAGTGATTATGCTTGAAATTTTTAAAATCATTTGTGAGTCTATAATATTCAAATAAACGGTGGACTATGCTAAACCCTCTTCTTTTATTTAAAACGGGTCAATTGACTAAACAGTGCTTAGGGACAGTGCGAGACAAGTATTTGCTTCGGAATGACTCTACCAGCATAACTCTTCTTACTTCTCTTCTCTTCGAACTCCTTTCGAGCAAGGACTGGGAAAGTCACGGTGTCTAGAAAGTGATAAATCCATTCCAAACAACGACCTGCAGAGTGAAAGAGATTTAGGAAAAAAACTTGGACTGCGTTGGAATTCGATGGAGTGAAGGTGAATACATTTTAATGACATAAGCGGAAGAGCTTCTTTTAGTGGACTTTAATGAGAGTCAATCATACATCTCGCTGATTTGTTGCCAGTTTATATAATGGAAATAGTAGCATGTCCAGGAAAATTGTTATTATTTACACATTAATTATTAATTAATGTGAATTAATCATTCTGTTTCTATCTTGAACTTTTTTCTTATGGACAGGGTGACATCTCCAACTGGCACACTCTGCAGTCCCTGTCAGTCTTTCATTCATTTTAGTCAGTCAGTAATTTTATAATAGATCCAACATACTTGAGCGTCGTGTTACAATTATATAATATTAATAATTTCCATGATGATCGTCTTCTTCAATTTTATGCTGACTTGCTTTGAATATTTATCTTGTCAGACCCAGTTAGTTCTATTTCTTTTACATTCGATTCTTTTTCGATCAATGTCCCTGTCATCTCTTCTCCTATCTGTATATTCCTATTTGTTTCCGCATTTCCCATTTCTATTGCTTTCTCTTGATTTAATCCATAATAATATCTTTCATTAAGTGTAATTTTTTACGCTCATTTTTATTTCTTTCAACAAGAGCCCTTAGCCATCTAGCAGCATCATCTTAGCTTCTTAAAACAGACGTTTGTAGAATTCGGCTAAAAATCTGCGAATGATGGAGCTTTCTCCTTCAAAGTATGCATTCGGTCCGTAAACTAACTCTTGAATAACAGCTAATGTTTTCTCAAGCCAACTGTAATTCGGCACGGCGCGATGGGTTACTTTCTGAATGATCTTCGGTGCATCCATTAACTTGGGAGTATCTATGTAGCCATGATTTCCACGATAGTGCTTTTCTGTAGGGATTCAGTGACGAACTTTGTTCCACGTGCTAAATCTTATAGCTAAAAATTGAATGATTAAGCCTGAATGCCACAGATATTATCCTTGTGTATAAGTCCAGGGTTCATTTGATCTGTAGCTTTTCAAAGATAGGGAACTTTTTTACTTAAGCCATTATTTTTGCTATCGCACAGCCATTTTTGCTGTAATCGAAAGTATTTTTTCCGTTATTTTTTTACGGTCCTCAGTTGATAAAAACTCACTTGTGGCGTTTACATTCCCTATTTTCTGGTGTATGCTGTGATTGGCAGCAGCCCAATTCACGTAGGTACATGTTCAGGGACGGATAACAGGATGGTCACAAATGATGCATAAGCGGATAGTGATGCCAATCATTGCCCTGAAATACCCTAGCCTATCCCTAAAAAGAATGGCTTCAAAAAGCCATTATTTGAGTTTACATACCCGCAGTCCCAGTATTTGTACGTGAAAAATGATCTTGTGATTCAGGCTTTATGGATCCGCTGTAAACGTTCAACTTCCTTTCGGTCAGTCTATGATTATTAAAATAAATTGTGGGATTCTTAAAAATATTAAGGACATACGCTGAAAGATCAGCAATTCGGTTAAATAATTTTTTGTGGAATGTGACTCGCTGAAGATAGTTAATAAATATTTCACTGCGTAAACCTGCTTATTTTATTTGTGATCAATAGGATTGAATAACATCTTTGGAAACACACTTACTTGAAATTTAGAGAGTTACATCTGTGAATCAGGGATGGTTTTATGCATTAACGTAATATTTTATAGATATTTTTGCAGATTTTACAACCACACATACAAGTGATATGTAATTAATCATTACCATTTGAGGTGACCTATTACGAGGGAATGTTTAGGTGGGTTTAAATGGAGAACAGATGATCTCATATTATCTTTTTGAGCCGCAGGCGCATATCTCCTCATAACAATTTCATTCATCTGTATGGCATACGTCGTACCTCTCTTTATCCTATCCTTTAAACCCTGATCTCCTTTTCTCCATTTCCTGCTTCCCCTGTACCCTTCCCCGCTATCACGGCTTTCAGCATCTCATCGCCTCTCATTACCCGTTCTGTCCTCCGGCTCTGTCTTCTAATCTCCTCCAGCAGTTTTCTCTCCTCACCCACCACACATAACACTTCCCCATTTGTCTTCCTTTCCGTCCATCGTACGGTCTACATTCTCCTTAAAGAAATAAATCAGTAGTATCATTCTCAAAACAATCACAAGGATAACGAATATTACGTTGTGTATCATTAATTTTTTTGCTCTTTTGGGTGAATGGGGTTGGTCATTTTTCTTGTGCTTGAGGGCTGGAATTTATATTAACGGTGCACTGTCAAGGGTCACTTTGTGGAACCGTAACATCTTAAATGAATGGAGACAAAATAAGCGATGCGCAACGAGATTTAATTTCTCTCTGACTCTGATGTATGCTACTGCTAAGTAATTTTCAGTTAAATTAAAATCTACCGGTAGTCACTAAGTTTAAATTTCACACTTATTGTTAAATTAAGGTATTATTTTGACATATTGGTCAATATTTAAGAAAACTACTCAAGCGGACATAGCCAACATTTCGTCTACTTTATTGACCTTCTTAGGACTGAGAATATAACAATAAACAAAACCGGGATAATAATATGTTGAATAATATGTTGATAACAATATGTTGAATCATGTAGACAATTTACAACGAAAAACTTGATAACCTTTGTCTTATTCTTGAGTGTGTATGAAATAACTGGCTTGCAAGGCAGCGTGAATCAGCAAATAATTTAGCATAGCAACAGAACCTCTAATTCATAAATCACTAGGAGAAATGCCCGTTGATTCTCAACGGCAGGGACAATAGTAAGAAACAATATAGTAGCGCCTTTCAAACAGAAGAGAAACTGATTTCTCATTTATCACATTAGTGTTTATACTAAGAGGAAATTGCCCGTTTTGTCACTTAATGATGCATAGTATTAAGCTATTTGACTAAAATTATTTATTCTTAAAACAATAAAACTAAAAACATATCACAGTTTGGGAATGGGCGTTGGGAAGATCGCCATATACTTCTAGTATATTTTCCCTTAAGTAAGTTTGGGCGATATTTTTTTCAAGTGCCATATTTGAACTTTTATTTGAAATAAGTATCATGTACCTGCGCTCAAAATTTCAAGATAAACGGCTCATTACTGATTCATTCCGAGGCTTAATAGAAAGCAGTGATTTGGGTACTTAGAGCCGGTTGGAACCCCAACCATACCGCGTGAGCACTAGGATTGTATTAAGGTTTAATAGGTGTTATACGTAGGTCTCTAGCAGTGTGCAAATTCTACGTGGCAAGCGGCACCACGCATACCTATTGGCCCTAATTATAAGAATTAATGTGACGTGCCAAATGCAGATACTCTGTAAAAGTCGTAAGTGCATATAGAGAGGTCGAAGTAAAATATATCGAAACTGAAATATCCCTGAAATTTGCTTTAATTATTTATTCAATATAATGTAAGCCATAAAAGGCCCGGGCGAAATTTACCGTTCATAGCCTTCGCTCAGGTTGCCAAGGAAATATGCCATTTTTTAAATAGTATAAAAATTGATAATTTTGGAATTGAAAATCTAATTTTTAAGTAAAGAAGAAAGTTGAACCAATCGAATGCAAAAATTAAGTACTTCGTTCTTTTTTCCACACGATAACGAATATTTCAACCTTGTATCATGAGTGCAAGTAATTTTAAAAGGCAAAATATCAACATCTGTACTGATTCCAGTGCTTTTCATAAGGGAATAAAATCTAGGAGCCCGTTTAGTGGCCCTTGGGCCCTGAAGATATTTAAATATTGCTTATGTTCGTCGCAGCGCAATCCATTACTCACACGCAAAATTTCAAAATAATCGGTTCAACTGTTTTTGCGTGATTGCGTAACAGACCAACGGACAGACAATTAAATTTTTATATATTTGTGTAGGATTATAACAATCGAAGAAATAAGTTAGCGATATACTTTTTTGTGAATGATAATTATGTAAACAAAACTAATACTCCAAAATACTATTCAAATTAAATTATTCGTGTTCAGAAAAAGAAACGTTTCTTCGCTAATGATTATTTATTTGAGAATTGCGCTGAAATTGTTGCACTTTCTTATCGCTAAAGGAACACTCTTATTTAATTTTACTGCGCGAATTTTAAATTTCTTATAATTATTATCTTTCCATTGTTTTGGTTGAAGTTGGTTTTAAAGTGAAAAAACGTTTTCCCTTCAAAAGCACGAAACATAGCTAAAATACACCTCATGCCGTCATGTGCACTCGGGAATCGCAAAACAGTCAAACCACGCAGGCAATCAATGTGAAAAACGTCATCCGAGCAAGTTTGCCACTTGATAATTCCAATTTGGCTGAAGATAATTAATTTCTGAAATTTTGAACGTGCCAGAAAATAAGTTTATCCAGCAGTCCGGGGAACCTATATATTGGGAAACAGTTTGAACTCCTGTACATCTACATCTACATATTACCCCGCAAGCCGCCTCAATAGGCGTGTGGCGAGGGGTGTTAGGACACCAGCCGTTTAAAGATAAAAAGGAAACACTCTAATGAAATTACGCCTAGCATTTATTATAGTCCCTTATTGTTCGGGGGAAAAACGAATTCCCATACCTATCCGTTCGGCAAAATATCTCTCTTAATTTATCGTTTCTGTCGGACCTGGAAATATAGTGGGGTTCTAATATGATGTTCTCCGTGTCGCTCTGGAATATATCTATTCTCAATTGTTCAAGCAATCTAAGCCTAGCGCGTAGCCTCCGAGTCTCTAGCGGTTCCCAGCCTAATTCGTTTAACATCTGTGTAACGCTGTCAGTACGCCCGTAGCTGTTTTTGACGAATCGCGCAGCTTTCCTTTGTATTTTATTAAGTTCCCGGACTAAGTCTTTCTGCACCGGATCCCATATGCTCGCTGCATATTCAAGGTGTGGCCGGACGAGTGCGAAATAGCACCTCTCTTTTACTTTTTCATCCGAAAATCTTCCCACAATACGCTTGACGAATCCTAGCTTCTTCAGAGCTCTGCCACAAATATTTCTTATATGTGCTCCCCACGATAGGTCCGAAGTTATCGTAACTCCTAGATACTTCACTTCATCTGTCGCCTTTATGTTAACACCATCCACAGCATATACATGGGAATAGTTGGACGACCTCCGCAAGAATTGTACCGCCGTGCATTTGCTTAGATTAAGTTCGAGTCCCCACTCTTGGCTCCACACATGAACGTTGTTTAAATCCGATGATAGAATTTCAAAGTCAGAGTGATCACTAATTTCACGATAGATGACAGCGTCGTCGGCAAATAAACGTATTTTACTGCTAATTCGAGAGCATAGATCATTTATGTATATAATGAACAAAAGGGGTCCGATCACGCTTCCTTGCGGGACACCTGATGTCACTTTAACGACATCAGAGCTAATTCCGTCAAGAACTACCTTTTGCTTACGATCACTCAGAAAGTCGCGTATCCAGTTTACTACTGTTTCGTTTAGGCCGCATGACTGTAATTTGTATAAAAGTTTGTTATGAGGTACCGTGTCGAAAGCTTTCTTAAAATCTAGAAATAATGCGTCAACTTGTCTTTTCGATTCACCAGATTTGAGAACGTCATGAAGAAAGAGCGCGAGTTGTGTTTCACATGATCTACCTTTCCGGAAGCCGTGCTGACAGCCATGGAGGACGTTACCACTGTCCAGGAACGTCATGATATTGCTAACGACGATATGTTCGAGTATCTTGCCTATAATCGACGTTAATGAAATTGGTCGATAGTTCCCTGGGTCGTGTCTGTTTCCCTTTTTGAATATCGGTGTAACGTTTGCAATTTTCCAGTCTAATGGTATCTTTCCTTCAGACAATGACTTCTTGAATATTATGTTTAAGAACGGTGCGATCTGTGGCGCCAACTCCTTGAGGACACGCGCGGGTATTCCCTCTGGACCCGGAGATTTACTATTTTTTATCGACTGCAGCTGTTTAGTTATCCCATCACGTTGAATAGTGATTTCTTTCATCGGTTCCTCAGTGAATTGTATTTCAAAATTACATGCAGTATCGTCTGTGGTGAATACACTTTTGAAGTGGGAATTTAACGTGTTAGCTTTGTCAATATTTTCGGTGACAAGTTTGCCATCTTTATCAAATAACGAATCTACGGTTGAAGATTTTCCCTGAAGCTCTCTCGCATATGACCAAAAAGATTTCGGATTTTCTTCGAGTAATTCACCAAGTACTTTTTTCTTGAAATTTAGCAATGCAGAACGCATTGATTTCTTAGTTTTTGAGCGTTGCGCAGCGTAACTTTCTTTTGCTTCAAGTTCCTTCGATTTGTCACCTACCGTAGTGAACTTTTTAACCAAGTTGTACAATTTTCTCTGTCTCTTAAGGTCCCTCCTAACATCGTTGTTATACCAGCGAGGTTCTTTACTGTCGCATTTCAATTTTTGCGGAATATATTCGTTGATTCCCCGTCGTAGAATTTTTAAGAAATATTTCCATGATTCATCAGTGCTTTTATCCTCAGTTTTAGCAACGAAATCCGTGTACGAATCATTAAGCATCTCGCCAAATTTGATGAAGTTGCATTTATCAAATAAATAAATATTGCGTTTCGGTTTTACAGCTGACTCTACTTCAACTTTTAAGGTTGCAAAAATTACTCTGTGATCACTTATGCCGTCAATAATATCGAGCTGTTTTATGAACTTAGGATGGCTGACTGCAAAAAGGTCTAATATTTTATTTCCTCTCGTAGGCTTGTCAACTACTTGGGAAAGTGAGTGATTAGCAAGTGTGTTGAGTAAGATCTCGCTGATTTCCCTATTCCTAGAATTCGGTTTTACAGTGTAAAACCGAATTCTAGGAATAGGGAAATCAGCGAGATCTTACTCAACACACTTGCTAATCACTCACTTTCCCAAGTAGTTGACAAGCCTACGAGAGGAAATAAAATATTAGACCTTTTTGCAGTCAGCCATCCTAAGTTCATAAAACAGCTCGATATTATTGACGGCATAAGTGTAAAACCGAATTCTAGAAACTTAAAACTGTAGAAGATTCGTAAAACTGTAGAAGTGGATACTGCCGTGGAGAACAATCACCTTGACGCTTGTTTCTGTTTTGTGTCATCTCTGAAGCCACAACACTCAGCCATTCCATTGAGTTGTTCAACGATCATTCATTGACGCAAAGAGACCGATCTACAGGTGGTGAGTGTATGTGAGCAGCGATTGTTTTTTGCAATAGAAACTACGCCCATAATCACTATCTTAAGTTAGACTAGGTGGTGCGGTAATAGTAATAGTAACAATACTAAGAATACTAAGTCGTTGCGTATCCAAATAGGGCACATAGGCACAACCTCTATTACGTGCATTTTAATAAATTCTCATAACAAAAACTCATCAACTACGGACGAAACACAATATTAAGCCCTTGGTGGTGTACATTCCGCCCCGCTGGGACTTTAACCCGCAACCCTTGTGTGGATAGGCAAGGATTATACCCTGCCGCCACCGACGTAGGCGAATGGACTCTTAGATAATAAGGCGTTCTAAAATTTGTAAATTTCTTTGACAAATGCTGAAATATATTATAAATTGAAAACTTTAATTCATGAAAAAGCTGTTTGAATGGTTTCCGCGAAAAATTTAATAGTATTTGCTGGTAGCTGATTCCTAAGGTTGCTGGATATATTAATTTTCTGACCCGTTCTAATTTAGGTAGTTTTCTTCGATGGGTGACGAAATATTTGTGCACTAATAAAAGCTTTTATTCATAAAAATTGATTGCAAGCGTATTCTTCGTAACCATATTCTTTTTTACAAGATCGCAAAAAAAGCCTTTGGCTGTGTGTACATTATCAGCGTGCGGTGGCAAAGAAATGAGTAATGTTAAAGTATTTTTTATGTTCATTTACGTAATTACTGAAAATTTGAGTCATATTAAACAAAGTTTTTGCGTCTTTAATATTATAATATGTAATTCATTCTTCCTGCAGCTGCTTAAATGAAAAATAAAATTCGAATATTGTCTCTTATTATTACTGTTTGTAAACATTTCGCTCAAACTATCTTAAGTTATACGATATGGTGTCGTATCCACAGACCACTTGCCGTTGGGATACACCTTTATTTGGCTACACTTGAGCTGCTGTTTCGTGTCAAATCGGGAACCGCAACGAGCTAATTAAATTGTTTCACGCGCATTACACGGGGCGCCAAGAGAGAGCCTTGGCGTGTCGAGAGGTGGGGTGTGAGGTAGATAGGCAGGCAGATAGGATGGTAGTTTACCCTTTCTGCGTCCCCTCCTCCCTTGATCTTATGTGGTCGATGCACGGCGACCAAATAACAAGGGGACCCTGCCCGTTACCGGCTCGAAAATGAGGTGCCCTCCTCAATAATGGGCGAGGGTATCCCTACCTGCCGAGTATCCCTACCTGCCGATCCTGCTCACGTCCCATCCCGGTATCCGCTTACACATACCTCTCTCTCTCAGCCGTCGTCCGTGCCAAGCTAACACAGCTTTAATGATGTAGTTTCGTCCTCTCTTGCAGATACGGGGAGGGAGGAATGGGGGAAATTTCGGGGATCCACCTCTTCGAATTTAGACCGGAAATCGATGAGTACCCAGAATATTGGCTGAGAGACTACTTAGCGAAGTTGGCGGGCTTGATTACAATTTCATGCCGTACATATACGGATTTCATTACCGGTAGAGGAGCTTCAGTTTTAACTCGGGAGGGTGGCTTCGCAACACGTGAGAACATATATACGCAAAGGACAAGAGTGATTTTAGTGCTTTCTCCATCATGATGAGATCTTAATGAGCTTTTACCCCGTTCTATACATGAACAAAACTGTTGATCTAGATACCTAAGCCTGCCTAGATACCTAAGATAGATTCCCTGTTGATCTAGATACTTAAGCATTTTTGATCCCCTGTATAAATTTACCTGATAATAGTTTCAATTCAGAATAGTATCGCCAAAACATGTATCCATACCCATCGCGACCTTTAGGTGTTGCCGAAGTCAAAGAATTTAATTTTTGTTGTAATAAACACGCTCTCTGTCGTATTCTTAAGACTCCTAATATTCCTCCTCTCAAGAGTCCTTTACACCACATTCACCCATGACTTTCTTGGTCCACTCCTTCCTCTCAAGAACACAGTGAACTCAAAATTAATTGCCATTTATATTTTTTATTCATTAAGGACTTTTTGAATGTTAATAAATCGAAGCTGGAAACACGCGGTATGTTTATCTGGTTTATGGTAGAAATAACTCTCTAGAGATATCGCTTGGAATGCATTTTAAAGGTATAACGTTTTGCTTGAAACGTTTTGTTTATTGGTGGAATATATTAGTGAATCACATCCTATTTTAGTTCTGCATTGCAGATAGTCAAATATTTCTCTCCCTCCCACACTTCTCTTATCACAACCTAATGATTGATTAAATGTATGATTATTGATAAGCTTCGTCAAAAAAAGAAATAGACGTTATTGGTGGGTCTCATTAATGTTGTTATAAGTTTTAAGCAATTAATTCACAGTATACTTATGTAATTACGGAAGGAGCGACACGGAAGGAGCTTGAAGTCACGAAATTAATTCCTGTGCTTGCTTCTTCCACCTTTCGGATTGTGCTTGCTAGGTAACTGAAAATTTCTTTCTCACACTAACCATTAAGAATTTAAATTTGAAAGTATTCTCGACTTGCATATCTATTAAATTTTTTTGGCTAATATTCCTCATCGTTTTCTCATGGCATCTATTTGTCCAACATGGCGCATTCGAAGTTTTGAGAATTTTCATCTTGTGCAGAATATTTCAAGAACCAATTGTAACAGAGGAATACTGAAATTATAGTATTTTTACACATGATTGAAGAAATTTCATTTTTAATGGTGTTTTTTTTAAATGTCTGTATCGTTGAAATTGAAATTGGAAGTCAACGTTTCTTTCCTACAAAAAACTGGTTTTTGACTCGAAAAAACTGTACGAATGAGGAACGTTTCAAATTCGAGAGTTTTTGTATATAAGGTGATGACGTATAAGAATAATATTAATAAGTGTGATACGTGTGGAAGGAAAAGGCCCTTTTTCTTCTATAAGGAAATAAAATGGCTTCGCGCTCAAAATCAGCCATTTTTTTACTTTATATCCTCCGTTGAGGAAGTTATTAAAAGCATTTGGCTTACATAATATGAAGATATGCAAAAGTTCAACTTATAGTTAAAACTTGAAAACTGTGATCTTACTCGTAAGAGATTTATGGCAGTTGTAATGTAGCGGGAAATGAAAAAAGTATGTGCCATAACTCCCGTTTTGGATTCTTACTGTAACAACTGGGCTCCCCGTGTATCCCTGGGAATAAAATGGTTATGCCAACCATATAATTTTTATTTAACTTATCATGGAATGAGCCTACGTTCTCTCATCGCTAACGCTCTCATTTACCGTCAGTAAGATTTAATGTACGAACCTAGAACTCTCAACTATTACAATGTTAACAAAATATCTATGTTACCTTTCTGTTAATTAGGCAGTATAATACCGGGCCTTGCTTTTTCAACACCTGGCATAAATCTGGATGAGCCTATGAGTTTTCTATTTTCAAGGATGAAATATAGTTTTAAATTGTCTTCTTAATAAATATGAACAGAATAACTATGAATTTTCACTGCTTACATTTGGGGTTGTTGCGTTGTTTATGCCCGTAGCTGTTGCTTTGAGTAAAATTAGCTGTTTTTAAAGAAAATTGAAAATTTTCCACAGTGTAACCTTCAATAAAATACGTAACAATTCACTGCATGATGATGATGCAGTGCATGGAAAACGGTCGCCTTAAAGTTTTTATTGTGGAAAATTGCCAATTTTCTTTAATTCTGATATTCCACTTTATCACGCCTTAAATGACTCTCTTTAAAATTCGGCTGTATCTTACAACTTTATTAGGGTAAGTTTTCTACACATAAATAGATGAATACGCATTTCCTTTGCTTCCTTCTAATGGACCGTTACTTTGAGGGCTTTAATATAAATTTTAGGGAATGGATTCATTAAAAAAATTGGTTTTAATTCTCGGAAGCTAGTACTCAATTGGAAGTCATTCGCTGAAATCCTTTACCTCTGAGCCGTTTGAAAATACGTTATTACTTTGAGATTTTTCTTTTAAGGAGATAGAGCAAAAGAGCATTTTTGGAGGACTTCCTTAAAAAAAGAAAGGATTTCGAGAGTTTCCTTCCTTGTGACCTGAGCTGTGAAGGTCGCATTTTGCTAAATGAGTCCATTGAAAACTGTCCCGGAATGGAGAGATTCCTGACATTAATTAAGTTAATAAGCTCCTCAACTATTGCTTCAAGGGGATTTCACGAGGGCTTCACCTTGTTAAAATAATGAGAGTGGAGATAGAAATGACATTTTTTAGAAATCGCTTTTAATTCCAGAGCGGAGAAAAGGGGTGATAATTGAGTTTTGCGCGTTAAGAAATAATAATGCGAAGAATGCGAGGAGTGCTTTCAATAAATGTAATTTCTGGCCGAATACGTCATTATTTTCACTTATTAATTTGGGTAATCTACCGGTTAATGTAGGTTGACGTTGAAGAATATAAAAATCCTCTAGATTTTTACAGGCGCAGACCCCTATCTACAGGCACAATTTCTTTTTTCATCTCAATATACATCCAACCTCTCTTAATCCTGTTCATAAATCCTGTTCTTTTTCTTCCCTTTCCCCGCATACTGAACATCTCCTCTACATCACTGCCTTGAGCAGTCTTTTCGCCCCTCAACTCTTCCAAGCACCTATACTGCCTCCTTATCTCCTACTGATGTTTCCTCTCCTCACCCGAAGCACTTCCTCGTTTGTCTTCCTTTTCGTCAACCGCACCTTTTCTATTCTCCTCCCTCCTGCCTGCAGCGTATTTCCGAATATGTCATAAGGTTGATAATGTATATTTTCATTCTCATTTTGTATGTAATGGTCGGAAGATGTGGCTGTTACAGATAATACCGTTACTACTTTCACCGTTGATTATTTTACGCGAAGCATTCATAAATTATTTCGTCTAGTGCTGGCTGTGTCGTTGTTATTAAAAAAGTGCCTAAATTAAGCGTTTTCATGCTCGATATTTCTCTTAGTTTTTGAATAAATGACGGTTTTTGCAAACTGCCTTTATTGGGCAAATTGTCAATTTTTGTCCGTTGTTTCAATGGTAATGGGGGAAAAATATTAGTGTCCTGACTCCGCTATTACTATTTCTGGTTGTAATAATTGGGTGGTTATTCCACGCCAGTTCGAGTAATGAGTTGCCCTTGATCTCTCCGATTTGGACCTGATTTACAGGACGTAGGTCGTTTTACTACATTCTTGGCGATGCCCAATTGTTTTGCGAAATATACATCCGTTACCTAGTTTCGGGAGTACCTTTGAAAATTCGAGCTTCTCGTAAACTTGCGTTCAATTTGCTCATTTTTCGATAGTTTATAGCTTATCACCTTAGCAAGGCATCGTTGAACTTTGGCGATGGCAATATTTCTATTAAGAAAAGTATCAATTATTTGTTTCGGCATGGTCAATTTTTGCCTCTCAGCCACGCGGCATCCTAGACTGGGAGGGTGATGGGGGGTGTGATTTTATATCGGCGTGCAACTCAACGCCACTCGTGTATAATTTCGTCTTGCAAACGTCTCCGATATCGAAGAGGTTAAGGGTAAATCGTTGTTCAAGTGGACATGGAATAACCCCAATAAGTATTTGGTAAAAATTATTTAAAGAAACAATTATTTACTCCCTCTTTATAATCTTCGCCTTTATTTTATATATCCGTGAGCTTGAGACTCGCATGAGAAACTTCGCAAATGTTTAGGAATTGAATAAATTGTTGCAGTATAACTTTTTCTGTAGCTATATATTCAGGAAATCTGTAGTCGGTTTTAGAACATTAAAAAATTGTAATAAAAGAAACATTTAAATTTTTGGTCTATTGAATAAATTTTACCTCTTTCCATTTACTCCTTCAATTATTGTGATTAATCAATAACAAGGTAACCCGTGCGAAAATTTCGCACTTTCACGCTATCAGGGAATAAGTATGTCAAGGAAAAGGTGTAATTGGGTTTTAAATGGAGAAAAAGGTGTATCATAAAGTACTTTCTTTATACTTGTTTTCTTGCAAAAATATACAAAAAATATGAATACAATACAGGCAAGAGAGTTTATCGAAACTTTTAAGTCAAATTAATGGGTAAATAGTGAAATTTGAGATAGAGATAGTATTTTTCGTCAGAAGCCGATGATTCAACGTTTAAAATGATACCTCATTTATCACTGTAGGTGCAGTATTAACGGAACATATACAGAATGACAGAAAAAGACTTTTCTGTAATAATATATGTGATAATGGTAGCTACTCTAACACATCCAGTGTTTGGTCAAGATTTTTTTCCTTTTACGAATGGCTAATACAACTAATCAAAATGTCGTTAGGCCGTGGATATTTTGGGGAAATACTTTACATACTTATGTAAATCCTCGTGGCAAATTTAGTAAATTACTGAGAATATATGTCGCCAATATTAATCAAATAATTTTCCAATGGGTTCCCATTTGGTAATCGCTCGCACTTTTGAATTGAAACAGTTGCAATTCGTATCTTTTTGCTAAAATGTTCGTGTTTTGTCATCAATGATATCATGGCGTGATAATTTAGTTAATAAAAGTTTATATTGGTTTTGAGGAGGGTTTATATTGGTTTTGAGGAGGGTTTATAACTGATTCATTTTTCTGTGAAATGCATCTAAATTATAGACGTTGATAATAGCAAAAAATTGCTGAAAACCTATGAATTAACTTATTTCAGCGACAATCAACCTAATCGTTTGTCTGAGGTGATACGGACTTTTTATGTGCGAAAATAATTGCGACAAATTAATACATCTATGATTTGTGGCTCTTCCTTTTTTGCCATGGTTGAAGTAAACTATTTTTTTGAAGCCAAGAGATGCTTATTGTTACAATTGCAGAAATATAGGAACAGGAAAGACAAACTTAACAAAACAGCAATAAAAACAGCAACCATAGAAATACCAATTGCAACTTTGGCCCCCACTATGAGTTCTAGCCTTTTCTGGAATGGTCCTTATCTGTCTTTGGCATATTTAAATTTGAAATTGAGAGTGAACGGTATAGGCATTGCATTCGCCCTGGGGACAGTGGGAAGGTCAGTCAATCGTATTTTATTTGAAAATTGAACTGATAGCCGAACTATGACGCTAGTTTGCATGACCTAAACTCGCTTGGCACGAATAAAACATATGGTTATGTACCCCGGATAATGCAGAACCTTGGTAGTCCGGGAATCGGATATTCGAGAGCATACTGTTGCTCCAAGTTGTTGTGCGACGGGAAAATCTGGGCAGGGTTTGTGTGTGAGAATCAATTCTTGTTGGACTTAAATGCCGCTCTCTCTCTTGTCTCACTTTTTTTATCCTGAGAGAAGACCCTGTGTTTTGTGTGTGAGTCCTTTAGTGTCCCTTCCACTCCCTCAAGTGCAGGATGGTGACACGGACAGTGGGGGATGGGTGATGGTGGGTATGTCCGACAAGTAAGAGAGCCCTCGTCAAGGATGCGCGCTGGGACTCAGAATGGTCCCCGAGGAGAACGAGGGTCCTCATCTTCTTCTCGTGTTTGTCGTGGCTCACTCGAGTGGACGAAAATCCTTGTACCGTCTCGTCCCGTTGAACTCCCCTCCCCAAACTACGATGGGCTTCTTTCCCCTTCCCTCTCTTGAGGAGGAAACCCCACATCCTTGCGCGAGACCGCAATCCTCCTCCCTTCCCCTTCTTGCGAACCAAGCGAGCGAATCCAATCAAACTTTTCGATCGTCACAGATTTCCTATTCTGCTTGGATTCTCCAACCTCTACGAATCCTTACGTCTTCTACCCCTATTATTCACGGTAATATTTTCCGCCAAACGATTTTCTGTGAAAACTTTTTTTACTAAATTAAACGGTGGTTAGAGGACAACTTCACTGCTCAACTGTGAAACCATGTTTTGCGGGGATGTGAATAAGAGTGGAAGCTCTGTTTTTTTTAAGTTGTTTCGGAACTGATTTTAAGAAAATTTAGTTTAGAGCCAGAAAGCTTAGAATGTTAGCCTTGAAAGCCAATTTCAACATTGTGATTGAGGTTTTTAATCATTGGGCAAATACAGTTTTCTGTTGTGAACATGATTAATATTTTCCAAAAAAAATAATTCAATTCCAAAGTTCCCCTTGGTTCTAGATTAGATCTAGGTTCTTGATTCTGATAATTGATTTTCAGGACTAATGTGTAGACTATTAACGACACAATAGCTTTTCTTCAATTAAAAAATGACGCGTCTAATATTGAATTGTTTTTTTCTAAAACATATTATTACCAAATATATCACTATGTGAGAGTTATCAACTAACGTGGGGTAATATATGAAGTCGCTGTGTCCCTCTTGGTAAAAGTTGTAGTATTAAACAATTATTGAGGATTCCGCAAACTAGCCGGGGTATTACCTTAACGGCGTCACCAACAAGTGCACATAAGTGCAGTGAAGGCGATATTTATAAAATCTTCTATTAGGGGAATCGAATGAAGTTATATAATTTGCCTTTCGCGATGGAATATTAGAGTACATCTATGTAATTTGCCTCCTCGATGTAATGCATAACCTGTCAAGCCACTGTAAAACGTTTAATACAATTGTTAATCTAATTTATCATGGTAATAAACTTTTTTGTAAATTTTCGTAGCTCATTGTATATCTTTATTGTTTTTAAAATGCCGACGAAGCCGGCAGCAAAGGATAGCGAAACTGTTGCAAAATATTAAATAATTACTCGCAGAACCAAAAGGCTGAATAACAACATTTTATGGTCATAGTTGCCCGAATGCAAAAAGTCGGATTTCTTGTCGAGCTTTTTGAGGAAAATCACGTTAAATTACGAAAATGTAATAGTTTTGTCGCTCTCTTAGGAGTAACTAAGTTCACGCTACATGATTTTGAATATTGCAGATTAAGTAACACCCAAGCTAGCAAATATTTGGCATAATATTATAAATTGCGTCTTTATTCGAAGGAATTAAGCAATTTATAGTCCTTTCTGATACATAACTCTTGATACATCTTCACCTGTATGATGAAAAACGTACACCCTGCCCTGTGTGGTGAAAAAACCCTCCCATGCGGGACTCGAACGCGGCCTCTAGATTTTTTGGCAAGGATACTGAGGCTGGCATTGATGAATTAATGGGATATATTTATCATTGATCCATGACACAATCTTGATGGTTATTATCGTGAAAAAAATTGGTTTGTTACGCTCGTATTGTTTTCTCTTTTATGTGTTTTAGATGAAATTTAAATATATCTTCTTAAAGGGAATGGAATAATGCAATATAATCATCCTTTGGGGGATAGAATATTACAGTTCATCTATTATGCCAGTCTCCTCTCGTTCAGCTTTCGGAACATCACTTTTTCAATTTCTCCCGCAGACGTCGTGGAAAATAAATATTGTCCCAGGGATGACGAAAGACGTCGCCGATGATCGAAAACCGATAGAAAAACGGAACGGTTGGCGCTCTCGAATTCTCTCGGAGGCACACACACACACACACACACACTCGCAAAAAATACAACATGCATATACTTGGTATAACACGGGCGATTAGTGCTACCGATAACGGCTTTCCCCTACTATGGTAAAAAAAACTGCTCTTAAGCCTACCCGTATGTTTTTTTTGTGGGCTGGAGTTGTTTGCGATAAGGATTTCTCGGCCTCACGCGACGAGTTTGGACACTCTACACATATAAAGTGCTGACTGGGCTTTCTCATTTCCGACTTTTCGCTTATCCCGGAATTCCTGGATCAAAATGATTTTCATTCCGGAATAGACATTATTCTATTTTGGATCTGTCTATAAAGCTAAAATTCTGTTTGATTGAACGCTGCAGACATCCAAAGCCCTTGATGGGTTCAAACAAAATTTGGCATACATGTTTCTTCAGGACCTAGAAGGATTACTTGGCTGTATTTATAATCCCAAAGGGCCCCGCGGGCCACTATATGGGGCCTTTTTCTAAACCAACTTTCACTTCCACAATTAAAGCATTGGAATCGGTGGAGAGGTTTATTTATTGCTTTTTATAATTGACTAGCGTTTATGGTATCGGCTTGGCATTTTTAGTATCTAATGGCTTAAAGAATCAAGTTAAATTCTTGCATTCGATTTTAGTATTCGCTTCTTTTATATTTATATTTTGAGTAATCATCTCCAAAATTATCAATATTTTAATTGTTTCAACAATAGAAAATTAATTAACGGCACTTATAGCTTAGATTTAAATGATCAATGTAAGATAATTACAGGTAGATTTTAGTTAGGCTATATTTATCCCAACCTCTCCATGTGAGGTTAATGACTGCTACTTTGTGAATTCATTTTGCACGGCATTTTTGGAGGATTCAATTAATTCTATGCAACAATTTTATTTTCTCTCCTTCCCGTTGAGATTTAACTGGCACTATCTTCTAGTATACTATTAACTAAATTAACATAGAAAATCGTGGGAAGATAAAATAAAAGAGTAATTATTTTTGTATTTTTTAATGTCTCTTAGTAAGATCAGCAATCTCTATAATGGATAAACTAAAAAATGTTTTCTGTGAAAACACATATTGAAAATACTTTTGCATTCCACCAAAAATTCACGAATTGCTCCGTTTAATTGAAAACTAATGAATACAACAAAAATGTCTTTAAAGTGCTTAGATTTTTAAAATTAAAAAATTAATTACCTTGAAATAAAGAAAATTTTTAAGTTTTACTTAAGTGTTTTTCTTATAATTGTGATTTCTAAAAGTATAGATGATCAAAACATCGATGACTCAGTCTTGCTCTCACTATAGTCAAGAATAGTCCTGCGGCAGAGAATACCCTTTCTGATTGTATTGACTTGAGTTGAATCAATCAAAAAATGCATTCAAGAGAAGAGACATGTTCCTAGTTTTGTATTATATGAAAAAATTCCCGTTGAACACAAAATCATCTTCGGCCGTGATCAATCCAAAGATTGCTTTGCTGCAGCTCTACAATCCACTCTATATACTCTCTGCTGACCACTTCGTTCCTACATGATTATTTACTTTGACGTATTTAAATTATTTGCCTTAAATTTTAAATTATATGCATTCCATTCTTGGTCTTCCTCTGTTATTTTCCATTAATTTCTCCTTCCTCTTTTGTTTTCAATTGGCTATTGTGTCACAAAAGTGTCCAATAAGTTTGTATCTTCTCTTTCTTCTCAGAGCATTTATTGTACTCCTTTTGCTACCTACTTTTCGTATGACTTCGTATTTCTCGTTCATTTGACCTTCAAAATTCTTCAGTATTTCAATTACTTACAACATCTTTTGGTCTGAAGATGTTATTTCCCAGGCTTCACATCTATTTAAGAGCATGCTTCAAATAAAATGCGCAATAGCCTAAACTAAATTTAAAGGAAATGGATTTCGAAATTTCGCGGGTTGAGAGAATTTTCGAGAAATTTAAATTGGGCCACAATTCTTCCTGTATACCGGATGCCTTAATGAAACAAAATCTTGGATTAAAACATCAATCGATTACCAAAGCACTCTAAACCTGGTGTGACCATTTCATTAAGTGGATACCATCGTCATAATGCATCGAGACGTAATGATGAACGTGCGTCTACTATGGATTATGGGTTGCCGCATTAAATATTCTTGGGTGTTTGTGTTTCGTCATTGACTGACGATTTCCGTGGCAGGAACTTCATTAATTTAGACCGTTAATGGCTCATCAAAAGGGATTGGTGATTAATACGTTATGATCACCGTTATTCGATGCTAGGAATGGACTTTACTAATAGCGTGGACTTGGATTTCATTAACGGTTCATTGCGATCAGAATTCTAAATGCTTTGCTTCCCCTTTAATAGCTCCAGTGCAACTCCAACTTCAGTTAATTAAACTAAGATATGCGAAAGATTAACGCCATGCACAGAGCGACTGGCATAGCAAAACACAGAGAAAAATGTTTGTAAATTCATCAGAATTCGTTTGCTACTATTGGGTTGATGCAACCAACAGCTCATAGCTTCACTAACTTGGCTCCTGTACTTCTTCAACTCCATACCTGATTATTTCTTTTGACGTTAAATCTTGAAACAATCCCAGCGTAGGGAGAGATTTATAGATAATGGAGGAAAATATATGTGTTACTGATTAATTTCTGAATGCTATTAATCTAAAATAAAACCTTCACCGCTGCCAAAAAATGCTTCGAACTATTACATCAAAGTAATATTACGTTTGCCTGAAAGAACGACTCATGCTTTGTGGCGCTACCAAGGGCGTTGAGTGGTCAAATTACGTTTAAGTGATATTATTTCTTAATTGGTAACGAACGTGTATTTTGAGATAAACTATGAAGAACAATGAAGCCAAATTTTATGTACATTAATGAAGGAAAACGTATTACCACCTTAAATAATTTTTAATATAAGAGCATGCCTTGTTGTCTCTCATTCAAATTTTATGGATGCACCCAATTAAATCTAAAAAACCCTTTTGCCCATTTTCAACTTAAAATTTAGAGAGAAACAAAAGTAACGGCTTTATCAAAACATGCACGACTTTAAATTATAAAAGATAGAGCCGTTATTTTATATCTTAGTTAGCAGAAATGTGTGTGTGTGCTTCATATTTTACTGCAGCAGAAGTGTATTTTGTAACGATAATTTTCGCTTGCCAACTCGTAATTCGCAATGCTTATTCGCTTGCATTTTGATATAACTCTCCCATCGCATTTAAAAGGAAGTATGTTTTGACAGCATTCATTATTTTATGGGTATTGCTTATTGTTTTTTATGAGATTACTTCTGGAGAGGGAGTACACCGTACCCTGACAGAAGTGGTAGGTAAAGGAATTTATTCCAATTAAAATTGAATAGCAATTCCTTGAACGAAATTATTTTTCTCTAAACTAATTTTTTTATTAGGAGGTATACGGTAAGCATTGAATTGGTTCCAAAATTTAAAATTTTCATATTTCTCCCTACTAAATACCAATTACAGGTAAGAAATGGTCCTTCAGATTTAGCATCAGAAATTTGGAAAGTCAGAAATGAGAAATGTAAAGGTTCTGATGATAAATTAGGCATGTTGGTAATTAATCTACATTGAGAGTTTATCTTTGAAATGTTTTGAAACATTTTTAGTATGAACAAATACTCAGCGGTTACATATGAGCATTGGAAATATCAATAATATACGAAGAGCGGTGTATAAATCCTGATGCATAGTCCATACATATGAAAAGACGTTGGAAAACAGTTCCAGGAAGAAATGACTGATAAAAAAACGTCCTAATGTCTTCGTCGAGTCAGTCATTGTGGCTAGGGAGGACTACGGACGAGGAGAAGGGCTAGATTGAAGATTTTTTTTAAGAATGGAAAAGCAGGAGACGGTCAAGAAGTAAGGGATGCATTGTTTGCCGAAGCGCTTGAAATCGTTAGTGAGGGAGAAAGAGCCCTCCTTTAAACGAGTCACTTTAAGAACAAAACCTCCTGAAAAACTTGGTCTCGTTTTCGTCACGCACGGCGGCACATCGTTATCCTTCGCTTGTCTCTGTCAGATGGAAGGGGTTAAGTCGTTACCCTGAACCCTGAATCCACGTCCCCTCACACTCCAGGATATAAAAAAGAAGGCGTCGTTGTCTGAGTTCATGTGACAACCACTCTCTTCCCTAAGGTTTTTTTTTCGCTCTCCTGCATTTCAGTAGTTAAAGAAACGAGGACGCTTGATGCATGAAAATCATTTCGCACCTTTCTTTTAGCTGCCGCATCTTCACCTTTTGTGAACCTCTTGCCATCCTAACCCTTGCTACCCATCCTGATATCGCTTAAGAAGTTGGTCGTCCTTCTTTCCTCAAACCGATCCCTTTTTTCCGGAGGGTACGAAAGATTACCCCAATTAGGGCAGGGCAATGTTTTCCCGAGGGTACATGAGAATGATCGGATGTCCATTAAGGACTTCGGTAAAGAAAGGATGAGGTTTTCTAGATTCCCTCCGGGAAAGACTGAAACTTAATGGACATGAACTGGGAAAAAAATTACTGCGGAATCTCAGCTTCTGAAATAGTATCAGGCTATTGACAGAGAAATGTTGGAGTACATTCCACGAAATCTGACGATTATAATTAACTTTTAACTTAATTGGTAGATATGGTCTCCACGTATCAGTACCCCTCTTGTGAATCCCAATTTCTACAAACTATGGTTTCAAAAATGTGTTTTATTTCTTCCATTTTCCAGGGAGTACCTTAGAAAGCGTTATTATAGATATATTCAGTCCAGCTATAATGAAAAAATCAATTGTTCAATCGATTGAATTTGTGTTATTTATATTTATGAAAAGCCATATGTTATATTTTTTAGGATGATTATAAGAGTTTTTAAGGTTCCGACCGATTAAGTTATTTGTGACTAAATAGCTCTGAAATGCGTCTAAGAAGATAAAATGAGCCGTCAAGGATTTTTTGTCAGAATGAATTACATAAATTTATGATAAACAGCCACTTGAAAATATTGACAGGTATTAGAGATAATTACGTGGACGTCAGTGTGTAGATTAAAAGATTCTCTCTGAGGTATTCAAAGCACGCAAAAACGGTGCGCGAAAAGGGACAATAATTAATTATTTCAATGCATGATTGTGAAGTAGATGAATCAGCGCTCACGATCTCGTGCGTAATTAATCGATATTGAACGTGGAAGGAAGAATAACATGTTTGGAATCCTTTCAAGAGTGACCGTCACTTTTAGTTTATCACTAAGAAAAACCTCGGTTTCTGATAGTGTGTGCCTGCCTTGAAGTAGCTACGTTTCGTAACAATTATTTGTTAAGCCATGGTTATTTCAATTTTTTCGGCTATATTTATTTTGAAAGTCTGAAGTACTTCAACCGTCAAGAGTGATCGTGGACATACTTTTTAAAATTTTGCCGTTCGATCATGTAAGCAAATACGAAAAGAGCGTTGAACTGAAATGAAAGACCGTTTAAAATGTATTTACTTGATCTTACCTTTGTATGATTGGTTAAAGTCTATTCAATTGTCACTCTATCACCTGTAAAGTACCCTTATCGGACAATGTTTGTTGATTACCCTTATCAATGCAATACATTCTTCTTTAGCCTGCCGTTTATGTTGGTTCATATAGTTTGTATGATGGGATGAGCATCAGCATGTGATAATTAGAGCCTGTAAAGTTTAAGAATAAATCACTTTGTAATTTTCCACACTTTTTAATAAACTTACTAGTTTCGATATCACAGCATAATCATCAGAGTTTGGCTGGATTTTTAAGTTCAGTTAGCGTCTTAAATTGTAGAATGGGATATAGAGGAGGGGATGAAGGGTAGGATCTTTGGGAGTGGGAGAGGATTGGCCATGTTTTACAACACAAGGACAACATAAAAAGGACAAAATTCACTTACCTAGAGAAAATAATTTCAAAACGCGCACTCAAGTGAACGGCGTAACTTCTGAGAAAATCTCATTTGTTAGCACCCCCAGAGAAGATCAAACCAATAACTCACATAAACGGAAAAGAACGAGCCATCTCACATCAAGCCACTCACATGAATGAATGGACTCACATGAATGAATCACTTTCTCACATGGATGAAATCTCACAACATGGTATCAACTCAGTAGTACTAAATTGTCGTAGTGTAAAGAACAAACGTGTCGAAGTTGAGCTCATATTTCAAAACGCAGATATAGTAATTGGAACAGAGAGCTGGTTAGCAGAAATATAGGCGGCAGTGAAGTTTTTCCAGCTAGGATATGAAATCTATAGACGTAATCGACCGGATAGCACTGACGGTGGAGTATTCTTAGCAGTAAAATAACACTTGAATGGCACCACACACACATTAGACGACAGTGAAATATATATCATATGGTGTACTATTAAACAACAAAAACAAAGTAATATACATATTTGTTCATTCAAAAGACCACCCGTTTCCAAAAAAGAAGCTTTAGAGAAATTAGAAACTCAAGTGTCAACGTTTATATCGAAAGATAACAAAAGCGTAATGACTATCGGTGGAGATTTCATCCTCGCGTCAATAAATTTGGAAACCTATGCTGTAGAAGCAAGTTTAAGGAACCATGTTACAAGCTAGACTTTATTCAATACACTTACGAACCACTATCTACCCAAGTAGTTGACGAAACTACGTGAGGAAACAAAGTATTAAACCTTTTAGCTTTAAGCCACCCTACAATGATTTAACATGTCGATATTCTCGAAGGCATGAATAATAATCATGTTATTTTTACGACCTTAAAACAACAGTAGAGTTTACAGTAAAACCAAAATTCTTAGTCGACTTATTTGAAAAACGTGATTTCTATAAATTTAGAGCGACGCTAGAAGCTTCATTCATGGCATTTGCTGCGACTACAACAGATGGTAGCATCGAAGTGTCGTGGCGATGTTTTTTTTGGAAATTCTATCCAAAGGAATTGATGAATATACTCTATACAAACCGAAATGTGAGAATAAAAAAACTCTTTGGTATAATCACGAAGTAAGGCGAGAGCTCAGGAGGCAATAGGCAATTGCAAAACGTATTTAAAAAAACGTATAACGTTAGGTAACAATGCGACGGAACTCGCGGCGAGAGATATTTACGTTGCTGAATGCTCAAAAACGAAGAAAAGTATATGTACAACTCTTTGAAACTTCGAGAAAATATACAAGGTGAATTATTATATGCAAACCCCAAGTCATTCTGTTTTTATGCGAGAAAGCTTCTGAGAAAATCTTCAACTGTAGTCTTTCTAGGATTAAAACGGCTAAGTAGTCACCAACAGTATCGAAAAAGCTAATATATTGAACTAATACTTCGATGATATATACACTATGGATGACACTGAACATGGTTCAGACAGTTCTGTTATTAATGAGCCAATGACTGATATCATTATTCAACATGAACCACGTTCGATTAATAGTAACAAGTCCCCAGGTCCAGAGTGAACACCTGCACGCGTGCTCAAGACGTTTGCAGCACAGATTGCACCATTCCTTGAAATCATATTTAGTAGATCAATATCCGAAGGAAAGGTAACGCAAGACTATAAAATAGCCAACGTCACGGCAATATTTAAAAAGAAAACAGGCATGACCCAGGAAATTACCGGCCTATATATTTAACATCGCTTTTATACAAGATTCTCGAACACAATATTTTTAGCAATATTATGACCTTCTTGGAAAATCGAAACTTCTTATACTGCAGTCTGCACTCAGGCTTCCGGAAGGGTAGATCGTGTGGAACACAGCTTGTTTTCTTCCTTAATGACGTCCTAAAATCAGGTGATACGAAAAAAAACAAGTTGACGCGATATTCGTTGATTTCAAGATAGCATTCGATTAAAGAAATCCGATTAAAGCATCGCTTACTAATAAACCACCCTTAATACAATGCGTGATTATCAATTGCTTGAGTAAAATTCATAAATCCATGCTCTTATGTAAAGTTTAATGTATAAATGATTGAGAGATTTAAGGCACGGGATAAAAAAAAGAAAGGAGAGTTTTGGTGTGAAGTGCAGTCCGCTCAAAATCCTTTGGCTCCGTAAAAGGTGGTCTCGCGTAGCTCTCCGCGTTTATCAGAAGCGTTTAAGAGAGGAGAAGGCTCTGAGAGGGAGTGAGAGAGCGAAGTGGAGCTGAAGAAAATAACGAAAGAAAAAAAGATAAAAGTAAGTTTTTGCAAGAAGGCAGTAAAGGAGATAGTTGAAATAAGAGCCTTTGGCGAGAGAAGCGGTCCCGGAGCGATATTGAGATGTGTGGGGGGTCTCTGGATGAAAGGTTTTATAGAAAAGAGAAAGGTAGGCGTTTTTACGATCTAATAGAAGGTGAAAACGTGAACTTTTGTAAGTTTTTGCATAACCCGGAGATCGTCGTTCACACTTACCACTTGGTAGTAAAATTTCGGATAAAAGTTTCTAGTTTCTTTTTTTGTACTGTTCCGAGCTTTAGGGCGTGATTTGATTGGTTGTTCGTAGTAATTGGCTGAGGTACCTGCTGAAAGTTGCACCATTCTTACAATTCGTCGATCCTTAGTGCTTTAATCCTTTCAAAACTGACATTTTTTTCAAGTGTAAAAGAAATGAAGCACCTATATTTTCTGTCAATTTTCGTTCCTACTGTGTCAATCAAGCATTCACATAAGATGCATTCACCGGGACGATGTATGAGTTCCAGTGAGTTGAATGAGTTCCAGTTGCTGGTGACGCTTGAAGGGAATGTTATTACATACTAATGGTAATAATCCCTGAAATCCATTACGTCTGCGATCTCTTCAAGTTGGACAGGCGGAACTTTACGATTGTCCTGGCGGAGTCTTATTGAGCACATTTCTTTCGCTGACTTTCTTTCGATTTTAAAGGAGTTTGGACTGATGTTGGGTTTTTAACATACGATTTGGTGCACATTTACGTCATCCCTCTGTCATCACGTTATCTCTTGGATGATAGTTAATTATTTTGTTAAGTTAACAGTATTGATAATTACTTATAGGGAATCAAAGTCGGTCTATAGAAAAATCTCTGGAGTAAGAAGGAGCCACGGTGTATGCAGAAAATATTTCGGGGACCATCAATTAACTTGCTTATATTCGTCGGATTACTCAGTATTTCCATTATTCCCTGTGTGTGATTGACCAGCACGTAGCATCATGGGGTACGGACCGGAGGATGCGAGAAATTAGGATGAAGCTTGGCATGAAGCTCCGTTAAGCCCAAGTTATCCTGGTTACCAGAACTCCGTAATAAAACCACTGTTGGTCTTGGAAAATTAAGTGTTATAGTGTTAAAGTTAAACTGCTATATATATGTGAAATTCACACTTATTTGCGCTGCGTGAGATGTGCGCTCTACCTTGCTGTGCTTTTATCAATCTGCTCAGATTCATATCTAGACCTCACTACACATGATATCACCCTTCTTTACGGTGAAATCAATGTTTAATCGATTTTAGCTCCGCCGCCGGTATTTATTTAAAACGCTATTCTCGTCCGATATTGGTAGTTAGTTAGTTAGACTTGGTTGAAAAATAAACGTCGTACGTATATGCTTTTAGTACTGAAAATAGAATTCATCGCATGTGATTGGGCCTTTTACAAGGTACGGTTTTGAGCATGCTGAGCATAATTGGATTTTATGTATGGATTTTATGTAAATATTGTGTAAAACGGCCTTAAATGTTCAAATGCGGCTTCTTTTATTACTAGTGTTTCTGGACAAAGAGTTTCCTAGGAGACCATGGAAACCTCTTTGTATTCGTGAGTTAAATGAAGTCAAGAAATTGTGCATATTGGGGAATGGCCTGCCACGATGGAAACACCGGTTCCCGACTCGGTTCGACTCGGCTCGACTTTGGAGTGGTGATCCCCCGATTCGTCCGAGTGCAGTTGCCCCTGTCGGCGCATAGCAGACAGTATGTGCGAAATGACCTTAGCCTTCGAAGCACGTTAAATAAAAATAATACTACTCTTTTGCCATGAGTAGTCGCTGAAGTTGCAATATTTCTAATATATCCTACACGCTTAGGCAAGAAAATAACGATAAATTCAAGTTTTGTGAGATGTGGGTGCGAAGGAGGAAAGGAAAAACAGTCATTTGTAGCAGAATGACTCGAAGATCAATGCTGTTATTTTTAAGGTATGCGTTTATATTCTTGAGAGTGGGTCATGTGTTTTTTAAAAATCCTCAACTTCCTTTTTACCAACCCTTCGCCTTTTAATAAAACATAATCATCATATTAAGGTGGGATCAACTTTCCTGCTATGACCAACAAAGTTATTTTAAATGAGTTCAGTTTTCTTTCAAATAGAAGGTATAATGTTTTTGACATTTTGTTTTTTCCCCAGTATATTTTCTTAGTGGAGCGTAAGTAGTTGTGGGTTAATTAATCCATGCTAGCTGATAAGGGGGCTATCGACCTAAGCTGAAATTCTACGCAGGGAAATTAATAGTTAATGCCGTGATTGTATAATACTAGACGGTGTCGGTACCTCTAAATATAGCATTAATAATGTATAGTTTATCGCTTTCAAAATTTCATACAGCGTCACATAAATGTAGTTCAAAGAGTTCCTGAACTCAGGACCTTACAAGAAATTTCAAGCTTCCTGAAGGAGCTTCTCTTCCGCGTAATTTGTCCAAGCTCCTCCGAGAAAAATCATAAAAGCTGGGATCCGAGAGCGCGGCAGTGCCACCTCGGCAACTTATTTATGAACAAGCGCTTCAAAGGCACCGAGATTTTTGCGATACAGCTTAGAGGAGAGATTGTGGGAGCTAGGGAAAGGGGGAGCCAGGGTTTACATGGACCACAGGAGTAACGAGAAAGAATCGCGTTCGTAGATCAAGGGAAGTGCCTCACAGCTGATGGATGGACTCGGTCGGGATTCGTTTGTGACTTGAAGGCTACACGCTAGACTTAGATTACTTGTAAAATTCGTATACAAGTGAGTATCGGTACGACACAGAAAATATTTTTTTGACCCCATGATATATCTACAGAACTAATAGAAGCGAAATAATAAGATAGATTCACTACCTAACTGATGGGTAAAAAAATTCTTTCTTCCGCGAACCATTAGTGTTTATAAGAAAAAAATGCGACACTAACAAAAGACAGATTTGTAACGTACATTTTACCTCTGCATACAGTTGACCTCTGCATTCTCCCTTTTACCTATTCCCTCCCCTTTTATGGCTAGTGTCTTAATGTCCCTAATATTTAAACCCTATGGCTGATGTCCCCCTGCTACACGCCTCTGTTGCGGCTCGCAGGGTAGTTTGTGGCTTAGGATGAAGGAGAGCAGTTGACGTGTAAAAGGATGTAAGGGAGGGAAAGGAGGGTTTGGGAAGGAAGAAATATATAAAATATCTTGGCGAAATCTCGTATAAGAGAGTCCTGAGGACGTTGGCGAGCTGAGAGAGGAGAGGGAGAAAGAAGATTGGAAAAATTCCCCTCGAGGTGGGTGGTTGCGAGAGAGATAGAGCGCCGCAATCTCTGCCATCTGGTGGTAGATTGGGGAAGGTCGCAGCGTTGTTCCCATTTCCCCACTCCGGCCCCTTCACTCGTGGATCATCTCTTCGCTAATGACGTGTCCATGTCCTGTATCTCTCCCTTTTTTTTCCTACCTCCGTCATTCTTCTCGACGCCACGTATAATATTTGTTTTTACTTATATTCCGCGTTTTTTTCATGGCCCTAGCCATCAATATTTTTCTGTCGGCGTGTACCTTTTCCTTCAACGTATCCAATTTGATTCCCGCACGTCCCGACGCCATATTCCTGTCATATCCACCTCGTATATTTCGAAAAAAATTATGAGAAGGATGGATGCGAAATAAAACAAGGACGGTACAACGACGACCAGAGAGCGGAGGAACAGCAGGGAATTCTCGGGTAATCATGGAAATGGTGGGGGGAAAAAGAAGGAAATTTAAGGTAATTTTGTGAAAAATACATTCTGATATGAGAGGATTTATTTAATAGTAGTTTCTCTTCCGTTATTTAACCTACGGAGGAACATGGCAGAATGGTCATCACCATATGTAGGTATTCACTTTTATTCTTGAAACATCATAGAAAAATTGTTTATATAATCATATAGGAGAAGGAGCTAGATGAAGCATTGAATAAGGGAAAACTGAAGTTCTGAAAGCATTTTGGGCTTCAAAATTAAAAACATTATGGAGAAGATGTCTCAAAATCTTTAGTCATGTTCAAAATGCCTTAAGTTAGCTCTTTCTTTCTGTTGGTTTCGCAGGATTTTCACAAACCCCTTCTTGCTCGGGTGTTTTCCTGCAGTCGGTTTTTTAGCTAAGTATTAATACCAAATCCTCAATATTTTACCTCAATTTTTTATATTTCGTATTTTGGTTAATATTTCATGTAATTTATATTATTAATTTATATTGCGTATTCTCTATGGCGAGTTGGTTATTGGTTAAACAAATACATATCTTTGCGGATTGCAAATATTTCTACTGACAAAGTTTAAGCTGCTGAGCTTCTTTACCTGTAAACTTGATAATACTATTTCCTCTTTCGTTAAAATATTATGTCTGAATGTTATGTTGTAACTGTATGTTTGTTTATTGATATATGTAATATGCAATGAGGGGTTAGGTGCATTAGGAGTTAGGGGTTAGAGAACTCTGTAGTCACCATCTCGCCCCCATGTAATGAAGCTATTTATTTATTTGCAATGCAGTTTTAACTTCTTCTGGGTTTTCTCTAACCTGTTAAACGTGGAAGAGTTGTATATCTCAAGAAATATCGTTCGTCTGTGAAACTCGATACCTGTCGATGTTATCAAAAGTTGGTTTATTCATTCAGAGGATATATCGTTTTCCTTATTTTCATACAATGTTGGTTGGGGCCATTTTTAATGCACATATTTGCGTGAAACTTTGCATACGTCTTCTCATTAGTGATATCTATAGATGAAACTGGAAAAAATTGAATCGTATCTATTTGTTTGGCAATTCAATGTTATTTTAACACGTAGCCTTATGGCATATGACATACGAACACATACATTTCGTAATAATTCGATTACATATGTACAGATTCTCTTTTAAACGCGAAATAGTACATTTATTATTATTATAGTTGCTAACAATTATCAAGGTGTCAATCGAGTCCAAGACCAGAAAAAATCATGTTTAAATATAACTCTTGTCTACATTATGAATACCGTTCCGAAAAATCTAGTCAATTCATGCTTTAATTAAGGAAAATAATTTAAAACAGATTTCTTGTATAATTTCCATTACTCCATGAGTGCTGCGTACCAACGCATAAACTGATGCATTTAATTGAAATGTTGTCCAAGAATATTTTTTCGGCCTACTTAAAAAATTATTAAAAATCGCCCTCAATGACCCACGATTACAACTCCAGCCACCTTAAGAAACTGAATAGTCCAGTAGAACTTTCATGCGTTCTATCTTTAGACTTCAGAATCATACGAGATGTAAAATTTGTTGCTCCATATTATACTGAAGGTCATATGATAGGTTAAGCATTCTGTCGAGAAGATCATGCCATAATCGCCTCATTATTACTTTGTTAGACTGGTTAGATCTTCAAGATTTTCCCGCCTGGTTAATTTGTGCATGATGGCCAACGTGTCAATGGAATACTTTTCCATCATACTCAAGAATTGTGGATATCTACTTTCAATTCAACTAATATACTGCCCTGATGATGATAGGAAAGTCTTTCATCGACACTTTGCGTCAGTCATCATGCAGTCATGAACCCGGTGGGAAGTTCGAGAGAAATTCACCAGAATAATTTGCCAGGTAAGCCCCGAAATCTTTGTCTGTTTAAGAGTCGATTGATACCTCTATTACCTTATTTCCTTTGACTTCTTATACATTTATTTTCTGAGTATGCGAAAATGTATTGAGAACTGAAACATTTGTTGAAAAGGGAAAGAAATTTTTGGTGTATGTTAGAGAATGAATACTTTGGTTCTAGTTCCTTTCGCCATCAAAGAAGAATACAGGTCGTCTTTAATAACCTTGCATCTCGCCTTTCTCTCACCCTTCTGCTCTCGTATTCCTCTGTATACTAATTTCCTCGGCCGCCTTTGGATGCTCCATTGTTTATTTTCTTTTTATCCCTCTCTCTCTCTCTGCCTCCGCGTTCCTCCCTTTCTCTCTTCCTGCCTCATCCTGTTGTGCCTCACCCCGCGCCTCCTAAGAGGGCATACATTATTAATGAGCCTCCCTCGGCCCCACAATCTTTTTCTTTCTCAACTCTCTCTCTCTTTTGCCGATCATCCTACTACCTACCTTCCTTCCCTTCGTAACCCCCCTTTGCTAAACAGACCTGAATCTCCCTTTGTTTATGCCTGTCACCCCCTTTTCATCCATTTCTTTATCGTGTCTTCCCTTTTACCTCCACCTTCTTTCATAATTTTTCCGTATTTCCAAATTTTCATGTTGGTTGTCTTCTCTTACACTCCTATTTACCTCATTTTAGCACCACCATATAGCTCCATCGCTTTCGATCGAAATCGTACCTCCACCCAAACCATTCTCAATACTAGGTATAGCTCTCTAATCATTTCCTGGCGCAATTCTGCGTGGCAAGGAGGAGAAGTAGTGGTGTTGTAGGTGAGGGGAAATTAATCTCACCAAAGAAAATTTAAGGCTTTGGTCTATAAGCTGATAAAATATGTTAATTTAATGGAAACAAGGAAGCAAACGAAGATTTTGTTGAAAGTGTTCCGTCACTTTGATGTTTTGGTTTTGATTTTTCTATGCGAAATTACTAATAAAATAAGCGCCGAAAGATCATTTGAGATCAAGTGTGACGACTGCTGAATTAATTCCTTACCCAAATAATTTTTCAACCATATAGTCAAGTTCGGCGTATGTACACGCTAAAAATTTTAATCTTATGAAGAAATCATGGTCGGAGTAAAGATTGTGGATTTCGTAATGTTGCCGCCGTGCAAGCTGTTACAGGTCAGTGGAGTATGAGGGCTGAAGTACTACTCTCGCAAGAGGTCCTGGAATAGACCTGCGCGGCAAAGATGGGGGTAGAACTGATTGGGGTGAATTGATAGGACTGAGGGGAAGAGAAGTGGACTACGAGAGATGGGGTGGCAGGGAAACCATACTACTTCTGACAATGAGTATAATAGGGAAGTGATTAAAATAACTCATCGCTATGATTTTACTTGGGACCCTATCTTAAGGTCTCATTGTGATTTCAGTCGAAACGGAACGGGAGGTGGTGGTGAGTCATACCTCTTCTCGGAGCGCTGGTGTTGACAGCGATTAGAAAGTGTTTCTGACTGACCCTCCACACAACTTTCTTCCCCATTTTATTAAGATTTAGAAAGTTCCATAAGCCATGTGCCAAAATGGTCCACTGCGCAGCGCCAGGAACCAAAAAACATTTGTCGTTGAAATAGTTATTTTCAATGAATCAAATTAGTCTCGCTTGATTTCCTTTTTGGCTATGGTCGTATTTGCGTTTATAGAAGCTGCCTGATGAATTTATCAAGGGACCCTAAGTTTCAAGTCGCATGCAACGGGCATATTTTTCTACTTGAGTTGACCTCGTTGTCGTGGTATTTGAATTGGAATGGTGCTGGCAGATGGCTATCTTCAGGTTTTGAACCAGACCATTCGGTGGGGAGAGCAGTTAACTAGCCATCGTATCAATTCACACCCAAGTTAATTTTCATCCTTCTCTCCCGAGAAATTACTGATACTCTGTCTCAGTCCAATCAAATATCTCCCCACCCATCTTCCATTCCCCTCGTTCGGCGGCACTCGATTTTTATTGTCTCCTCACTTGTTTTTATTTTAACTATTATATTTCGCCTGAGCGCGCTAATCGAATTTGCTCTTCGGTCTTAAGAAATGTGTTTGTAAGTTGCACTTATCTACTGAAGCCATTTTAAACAAAGCACTTGACATTACAGCCTGAAATATGGATATATTTGTAGGGAAAATTGCGTCACGTACAGCTGGAAGTTACTACAAATGACAGCGCGAATGCATGTAATTAAGACTGGAAAATAGGCCATCTTTAATTCCGTGCCCGCGTGGTCGTAATTTATCTGCATCAAACTGTGCAGTAGGGTGTCTCGTGTAAAACGACCTGATAAGCGAGCATTAGCGAGAATACAAAGAGAAATATAAATATAGTTGTAGCAATACATTTGTGGCAGTTTTCTGTAGAAGAGTCAATGGCTTACCAACTAGCTCCTCATGGGAGAGTAAGGTAGTTTCAGCGTTTGACTTCAAGGTTCCCAATGTCGCGATACTTCGTCGCTAACATAATAATGCTCTATATTTTATTCGAAGCAACTGTTTTTCTCTCTATGGATCTTCATCCAATTATTTGGATGGCTTCTCCATTAGGTTAAACACTAACAGCGTAATCTGATACAGCTTCGTTTTTTATCGTAAAAACAATCGTGAAACACTCTGTTTAAAATTTATCACCGTGTCGATATGAATGCATTTATACTGGTAGCTTTGCTTGCCGTGTGCTTTCCTCTCCCCTAGTCCCCTCCACTCCTTCACCGACTCTTCCACGTGAGCTTTCCCCTCATAGACGTAACGTCACAGGCAGGCAACTGCCACCAAGTTTCGCTCTTACTAGTTACGTAACCAGGATTTCGTTTCAAAAGGTTATCCATGTTGAGTACAAGCGGATGGGATGGGTGGATTTTAGAAAATTAGGAGAAAATTTATGTTTAGGCAATGAAGAAGTGAAATTGCGACAGCCGATATTTTAAGATTTTAGCTGTGCAAATTTCTGAAAAAGTAAAAAAAAACCCAGGTTTTTTTTTTAGTCTTGAAAATATTCAATATATTTTTTTAAGTGGTTCAAACTAAAAGCATAAATATTCTTTTAAAAATAAATGTAACTTTTTACTTCCTTTTTGTCTACACAAATTCAAAATTTCGGGGGACTGCCCCCCTGGCTACGCCACACTGACTATTCGCTGCGGAAGAGGTAAAATACTAGTGTCTCCCACTGTTTTCTCTTTTCTGCCTCGTTTGTTCGTCCTTATTCTTCATAGTTGGTCGGCCTCCCAGTACCTTAACCTGCTTTCGCATCGTCTCCGTTATTCTCGACCTTTTTCCCCCTGCTTCATCCATCACGCTTCTTGCTCCTTCCTTGCAGAGTCAGCCCTCTCTCAGCACATCCATTCTTTGAAAATCGGAAATTCTGTTGAATCGGAAGGAAAAGAACGGTGGGAGAAGAAAGACCGCGCGCATTCATGGTTACTTGAAGAGGAGCTCTCAGGTGATTGAGAAAATCCGTCGGTTTGAAGAAAAAAAGGTTGGAGTACGAGGGGTAAATCGAGGAGTTTGGCGAAGGAAGGGGAATGGGGATGGCCCTTGGGGGAAACGGGGTGCTATCCCTCAGAAATTTCTGGCTCGTGGTGGCTTGTGTGGGTGGTGAAGGCTAGCGTGTCAACTTGCGGAGTGAATTTTTGTCCGGCAACGTTAAGGGGGAACGATGCTGAATTTTTTTTGGTTGCTATGCATGTTAAACTCCCATGAGCTTGATCACTTGTGAATAGAATATTATACTTTATCTGCTCTCCCGACGCTTTTGGCTCCCCGCATCCTCTATAAGATCCCGATTAGCTACCCTTCAACCTTGTCAGTGTTTCCCTGGGGCCGAGCCATAAGGGTATATGCTTATAACACCAATACCGTTGACGGGATTAAAAACCGCGACCTTTTTAGGGTAGTAAATTGCTTCAGCTTATTATTTGGCTTCTTAGATCCGGTTTTATTATGTCTTGTCAACGTTAACCAGGAGATCACGTAGTATTTTCGTTAACCTGAGGTTAACTGAGAGTTCGGGTTTCGTATGCTACGCTACACCTTCAGTTATTTCCCATGAGCGCTTTTGATGGGAGATAGTATTAACGCTCGTTTTTATACCGAGAAAATATTTAAATATCTGGATACGGCCCAAGTTACGGCTAGAGTCACGGTCACTCGTATATCTTTTTTATGTAAATCCATGACTCTAACCGTAACTAATGACGTAACAAATGTACCACCGGCCCTTTTTTTATAATAATATTAGCCAGAAAGATTATAAAACTGGGCCTTAGTGCTTCAGCTTACTAAGCTTACTAACGTGACTGGCTTCAAAAAGGGTAAAGTCCGTTTTTCACGACTTTTAGGCCAGTACTGAAATCAGTGTTGAGGTCACCTGGTAAACTCGGTAACTGATTCGGTACTTGAAGTCGATAGACAGTTCTCAGAGTTCCTCCGAGGATTGGCAAGGGTCTAGCCACGTTGAAACACCAGTTCCCATCAGATGACCGAAGTTAAGCAACGTTGGGCCCGGGAGGGAGTTGGACGGGTGAGGGTCCATACCTCGACCAGGCGTGGAGGGAGAGGCGATAATCCCTCCAGACCACCGGGAGGCCGGAGGGAGATATACCCAGACCGGGAAGATTAAAGGGAGGACAATCTCTATACCTATACTGGTGGAGGTTGGGGGAAGACCCTATTTAATCGTACTTCTTTTTGTTTTCAGTACTGATATTCGAATTATTTTCTTTTAATAAAATCCACAGCTTTAGGCTCTACCTTGTAGTAACTTTTAATATTCGTTTCAATAAAGTTTTGTACTTTTTTTCTGTATCTGACGATGCCAAAACATTGGTGAAACGCGTAGTGTCAAAAAAAAATGATATAAAAGTACTAAACTTTTTTGAAATGATTATTTTATTTTATTAGATGCGATAACATTATTTTCACGGTTCAATTTCAAACACTGAATTTATTTCGATTTTTGATACTGAATTGAGTGTAAGGGCCATAAGTTTTTCCCCTGAAAATAAATTATCCATTCATGTTCATCTCTTTAGCATCCGGTATATCAATATGTGCATCTGGGATAATAGACGTTTTGTTAGTTACTCTGTCCGAATAGCCCAATACCAGACGTTAATAATTACCAAGAAACCATCACTGTACTCAAAGAAGATACGTGTTGAGAAAATATATAAGTAAATACGTGAGGTAATTCATCTGTGGGGTGCCTCTCTTTTTTATATAGTTACCGGGGCCTGGTTTTGTAATAATCTCTTGTTTAACTCGTTATCGGCATAGTAACCGATGTTTATATGAAGTGATTTTCATCTGAGTACAGTGATAGCCGATTATCGAACGCAGGTGCCGTCGATCGCCGACTCACCCCGGAGCAGAGAGCCACCGGCAGCCGGAGATAGACGGTTAGCGATTTAGGTTTAGATTCAGCAAAATCGAAAGCACCGTGGCGTGGCGATCGCCGTCTATAGCCGAAAATCGAAAGCACACATACTGTCCAATCAGTATCGATAACGTCAACTGATCGATGGTAAACTGTACCTTACTCAACGAAAACTCGTGGTTTACATAACATGAACGTCATGCCTACATCATATGCCACTTAAAGATAACCGGGCGTTACAAGACTGGTCTTAGGAGTCAGAGAAACTAGAATCATCGAAAAAACTGGTCACAAAACATTCAAGATCTGGGGTTGGGGACGGATACGGAAGATCAAATTAACAGATAAAACATACAAATGCAGAACTATACAGAGGAAAAGTCAACTGAGAATGTGCGGCAGAGAAAACTCAGGTGCGCCCATTGACACAACGGATTTGTTAGCTTAACAATGGGGAACCTGTACTATTTATGAAAACAATTTGCATGTGAAGTTATGAATGTAGAGATACGGAAAAAGTCTTGACACTTTACTATTATCGATATAGTTATTTCGATACAAAGTACTTTCGTACTCGATGCTTTTATTTCGATAATTTACTCGAATGAGTAGTCATTCTGTGGTATCGCAGCCATTCCCGAATTCGATATTGAAACGCGATACTTCGTGAATATCGCCATGTTAAAATCGATATTTCGCTCGCAGCCGTTCGAGGATGCTGGTTTTTTAAGAAAAAAAATATAGCTTTCAGTGGGGAAAATGGGACTCAGAAAGGTCCTTTTTCTCGCCCTCTCCAAACTGTCGTCGCATTCTCTTCATATCGAGATCCGAAATCCTTCTTCCAGCAAGAAGTATTTGCGATTTCTTCGAGTGCCCAAGCATTTTTCTGACTTCATCTTTCGGCAGCGACGTAGAAATTTCCTATTCGCCGAATAGGGCCGCTCCTGCAAGGAAAGAGAGCACGATATAGGAAAGAATGACTCTTTCCCTTGCTGCCTCTTTCCGCTTGTCCTGTTTTATTTTTTCACCCTGATAACTTCGATTCCTGCTGAGTCGAGTGGATTTTTAATGCCCACGTATGGGTTTTTGGATATATGCAGTAGTATCGGTCATCGTAAAGACGGTGCTGCGTTTTGATTACACTTTTTAAAAATCGGCTGCGTGAGTGAATGATAATGTGGGTGCTGAGGAAGAATTGGTCCTATTTAAGTATTTCAATCCCGGAGGGATAACTCAATCCCGGGATAGCGGCATTGACAAAATGTGATCTATTACGGGTAAATAAAGTAACATTCATTGATTGAGATCCTCGAATGTTTGGCAGGAACGAATGACCCTTATTGATGTAAATTGCAGCTGGCAGTGGATAGTGGAATTTATGAGCAACATCAAATGCAATTGTATATAAGTATCAGGTACACACTATAACTAACTAACCTAAATGAAGATAATATTTTTCTCAAGGTATAACTATAATAAAACTCGATGCATGGAAAAACCAAAGGACATTTTATGGAATAAGTGGCAATTGCTGTTCAGCATTTTAAACTAAACGTATCATTTGAATTTACGAAAAGAAATAATAATTCAAGATTTAGGTTCTCTTCCAAGATCTTATTTTATGAATTTATCATAAATTGACTATATCGAGAAGAGAGGTGCGGGCAGAAGCAGAAGGCTAAAAATAGACGGCGTATGGAGGGCCTGTCCCTCTCCGTTTTCTTTTCAACGCATACATTCAGGAGGCTATATAGGGAGGGAGAGAACGGCTTGGAGAAAGGGTAGTATGATTTAATTTATCATAAATTAAGTATCACTTATTGTAAGTACCAGTTGACTTTGATTAGTTTTCGCATTGGCTCGGCTTCTATGGCTGGATTCCCGGTCCATGTGCATTTTCTCGTGCCAATTTCTACTACTTCATTACCGTAGTTTGACCGGCATGAAAATCATCTCGTGTCACTCAAAGGCTCTCTTAAAGGGCCTTAAGATCAATAATATGACCATATTATTATGTATGTATTACAATATATGTTTTTTTACGATGCTGAGGTGTGGGCATTGCCACAGAAAATGGAAACTTGGGAAGATGGACACAGGTGAATAAAAATTAGAGGCGAGATACGTGACATAAATGATACATAAATCATACATGCCCATCATCCCATTCCATTTTGGGATTGGCAAAGTCAAAGAATTTAGTTATTGCCACTTGCCCTAGAAAACTGGCTCCCTTTGCATAATTTCCTCCACAATGCTCCCTCCTCTTAAATCACTTTCACTGCTCTTATACTCATGTAATGCTTCATGCACGTTCTCCTACTAAGACTTCTAACAGTCCTCTTCTTTAGTGTCTTTTCTACCACGTTCAAACATGACTTTCGTGGTATGCCTCTTCCTCTCTCACCATTCACTCTCTTATCATAAAATTACAATCATACATTAACAACAACAATACAATACAGAAAATGCACAACACTAAATGAAATTCTCCTTGGAAATTTCCTGAATACATTTTTATTAAAGACCAATTGGGTGCTATAATTTTGTGGGTGAATCAATGAGTTGAAATTAAATTTAGTCGGAAAAGAAAGCCCACCGAAGGCCAAAAAAATGCATTGCTCACGGAGAGAAGAAGTGCGTAATATCATTACTAACTTTGAATAGGAAATAATGGATTGGAGTTTCGAATCCTCGTATTGAGACTAAGTTAATGAACCCAGGGTAAAAAGCCTGAAAGGACCAGTCTTCTTTATTCTTTAGAAATGAACTTAATTAAGCGCAAAGAGAGAACCTCCAGATGAAATTTCGTTTGGGAGATGCCTTTATATTCTGCTCTGCAGTACTACTCTCACCCACCGGAACGTGAAACTACTGCTCAACTTTCCGCACATTGCTGATATCAGCGACTCCTCTTGGAAGGTATTGCAAACGTCTGCTATTCGTTAAAGCATCATTTTATTGCATAAAAGTACACATTGAACATTCTTCAGATTAGTTATCTTTATTTGTCATGGATGAAGTGCGGTTGGTATATTTCATAAATTGGAGATCTTCGCTATGAGAACCCTTTACCTTCTTTATACTGTAAAGTAGAGTTTTTTTGTAATATTTGGTGGCTATAGTGCTAGTGGCAGTGAAGTCTATTCAAATTTTCATCCCCTTTTTGGCTAGGGCTTAAACTCAATGGGTTTTTCCTTAGATTCCTCCATAGATGCAAACTTTTTTTTTGCGTGTTTTTGCCTTTCAAAGTTGGCTTGACGATTTATTCAACTCCAATCCAGCAAATTTCTTCAGACCTAGAATCGATAATCTACCCATGCGTTGGGATAGAGTCATAGATAATGAAGGAGTATATTTTACTAATTAATTTTTATTTACTTTTCAACTAAAACAAATTGTATCACAGCCAAGTAAAATGCTGCGAGCTTCTGCATGAACCTAAGATATGTTGAGGTATCGGCTCTATGGGTAGAAAGTGTACTTCTGAATAGAATATCCATTCTCTATTTTTTGGCCTCTAAAGAAATAGGATTTGAAAAAAAGTTAATCGAGACTGAAAACGTAAGTATTTTACCTTAGTCTCTGTAGTATGATGAAATGGAGCGATTCCTGATTGAGCCCAACTACAAGTTAATGATTTTTAAACAATAAATAGGAAAAAAGCATTGTTTCATTGTGGCGTTAGTCTATATGACTGCATTTGATGTTTTGAAAGTATTATCACAGGCAATGAATTACGGATGCGATTGTTGATTTGTGGCAGTTTTTAATATTGGGATTGTTTTACCTTAAAATCATATATTGTTCGCGTGTCACCGACGTCAACAGCTAACAGCGGTAAATGGGCTGTAAATGGTTTGTGTCATTACTTCCAAATGCAATCATATCCGTACTAATGGACGAATGTTATACACAAGTTATTCTTTGAGTTATTTTAAATGTATAGTCATAAATAACTGGATTGAAGACCGTTTTCCACAGTACATTTATTTGCACTATCTATTGCGTGAACGCTTGTATCAGGATATTGTACTGTGTAAAACGGCAAATTGTGCGAACGCTTATGTGATTGTATGAATGACTGAATGGAAAATAGAACCTGTTCTAATTCCATTCAGACAAACATACAATTTCGCTCAGTTTCATACATTCGTTCGTACAAAAAATTGCACCGTGTAAAACGGCCTTTAAAATGCTTTGTACAGTGTTGATGCATCCTTTTTTAACGCTTTAACCTTTGAATACACGGTGGTCACCTGCAGAAAGTTATGAAACTAGTGGAAAAATTTGACTTCTCAGTGGTAACAGCACCAATGCGATTTTCGTGTGCAGTTCAAGATTGTTTTATAGTATCAATACGTTAATGGACGATGTGAGCAATGATGAAAACCTCTGAGTAATTGTAATCAAAATTCCTAGAATGCCTACCCAATGTGTTATGAGTTTAAATGTTTTCATGAGTTCTATAAAAGTGAGATAAATGAATAATGAGAAAACAAAAATTTTTCATGCTAAAAAAATGAGGTGATAGTAATAATTGCTGAGGAATGAACGTCAGTTACGCGGTTTCATGGATCAAGTTACCGGAAACCCATGTTGTTTTTAAAAAAAACTCACCAGCAGAATTTCTACCTATGTGATACATCGATATATGCCTGTGTGGTAATCAACAGGGACCACGCCCATTTAGATATTTGGTGAAATGTATGGGAATATACGTGGCCCACTCAACTACAGCAGAATATTATGTATAGTTATAAGTGCTGCTATTTTACAGCTCTATATAGTACCTGGGGTGAAGAACACATGAAAACAGGAAATGATTCATTAGGAGAACGCAGTAGGATGAGAGAGATATGTATATAAAAATAGGAGAAGCCAGATAACGAGCGTTTCCATTCAAACCGAGAGAGCAAGAAGCGAGAGCAAAAATACCCTAGGGATGAAGGGGGGAAAGAGGGGGGGTCATATTGGCGACTGGAGTGAGAGTAAAAAGTAAGAAAATAATAAAAAAGATAAAAGAAGATGATGCTCCAGAGCCAAAAAGACCAGACTTCGAGAGAGAGGATATGGTTTTGCGGACGGGATCCCTTCCCACAAGAACTCCCTTTCCACTACGCTGCTGAGCGAATGGAAAGTGGAATGGAGAAAGAGAAAGTGGAACAATAGCTCAGGGTATGGTTGGAAGATTTGAATGAGAAGAGATGGCAGCAGAGGGATAGGGGATAACGTAGTATCTTGGGAGTGATAGCGTAACGCATTTTGGACACTTTTTTGACCCCTTTCCACGTAAGAACCGTTGAGAGACCCGGAGGCTACAAGCTAGGATTAAATTACTTGAAATTTTTAAATGTGGGAAGTTTCAGTTCGACTCAGGGGATATTATTTTAACCACGCGCTATATCTCTTGAACAAATTACACCGAAAAAATAAGAGAAATACGCTGCCGTACTGATGGAAAGATTTCTTCTTTCCACGCACCATTATACATTAAAGCAAAAACAGCGTGGCAATAAGATGAAGCATCGTTAACATACGATTCATCTCTGAACTCTCCCTCGTCCTTTTCCCAATTCCCTACACTTTCATGGCTGGTGTCATAACGTACCCCCTGCCACACGCCACTGCGGCGGATCGCTCGTGTAAAAGAAACTTTTACCCCCTCTTTTTACCCTTGCGTAAGAAGCTTAATGGTTTAGAAGCATATTTATAGATTAATTTACCGATAAACGTATGCTTTGCGCAATTTTGGGTACTCACAGAAGAAATCAGTGGTGTTGATGAAAAAAATGAAACTCTAATTATTGCCCAGGTGTAGATACTATCGCTTTATTTCAATGGTTGACGCTATTGAATTGCCTGAAAATGTTGTGACAACATGAACAACTAAGGTAGCAATTCAAGTTTTATTTAATTGCGGAAAATTAAAAATATTTATTCAAATATTCACCAAAGAGGATGAAATTTGCCAAGAAAAAAATCATTAGAATGGACGGGGATTCGAACCCAAACCTCCAAATTGCTAGTCGTGTGAGTCAGCCAGTTTGATTCAAATGATTTTATTCATAGCGAATTTCACCCTCTTCGGTATGTTTTTTCACCTGTACGCGTGACTGCATACCACATCATTTGCGGAAACGTAATTATTGAAAATATTTCAATCATAATGTTGAAAGTCCACGCATTAACGCCGAAGTCTTAAAGATCAGATCTCTCTTAAATTCCTCATATCGTCTACCTCTTCTTATTCCGTCCATAATTCTTATCCTCTTCTTTCCTCTTTCACGCTTCCCCTGCGTTCTTCGCTGTAATACCCTCTCCAATATGCCCCCGCATATCGAAACGTCCTCCATCCATCCCTATTGCCTTCTCGGAACCGCCGCCACAAGCTTCCTCTCCTCTCCAACCATATCGAATCAACCTTGTTCGTCTTCCGCGCCATCCACCTCACCATCTCCATCCTTCTTATAAGCCATTTCTCAAACGCCTCAAGCCTACGTAAATCCTCCCTTCGCAATGACCTAGTTTCCAACCCATGCAGCGCCACGCTTTTGCGTGACTAAGCATGATTTATTGAAACATAAACCTTATACGACATTGCACTGTTGGCAGTACTATGAACTCGCAGGGTGGCCATTCAACCGCGAAACCGTGAACCCGGCGTTATTTCGTGTATCGAGATGTCTTAAAAATGTGGGTATCTTTGGGCCCTCAACTGTTTTATCAGATTTTGAGGTGGCGCAAAATTAATTTTATATCGTCCCGGGAACAAGTCTGGGTGGTCTCCTATGAAGGTAATACTAAGTGCGGTTTCTTACCCTTTAAAATTCTGCTCTTGTCGACTTTTCTTCGAATTAAGTTTTGCGATCATCTTACGCAAGGATTTATGTGATCCCTATCTGTCACTTTATGAATTATTATTACACGAAATATCCGAGTCACGGTGGCCACTCGTTCAATGAAGGCAAATTCACGGTTCTTTAAGGTTGAATATTTTTTTCACGGTTTTTAAGAGTTAAATGCAGAGCCGCTCAATATCATATTTTTCTATGGTATGATTAATAATTTCATGGAGGTATGCGATATAATAACAGTTTGCGTGCCAATAAGACGCCGTTAATTTAACATTACGATAATGGATAGAATGGGAAACTTTTTTTAATTCGTTTTTATTATCAATCTAAGGAAAAAATGAAGTGAATGAGTTAATATACCTATTTTCTTTCATGAAGTGAACATTCTGCCGTACTTCATACCAGAATTTTGAGTTCAAGCCTTGTATTATGGAGTTGCGACAACAATGGCGGCAAACTTGCAGCACGGCAGAGTCATCTACATGCCACCACAATAGTTATCATCATTAATCATCATAACTTAAAAAAATATGTTTCTTAATGGCTCTGCATTTAAGGTAGTTTAAGTGAGATACCACGTCAAATAAAATTCGATTATTTTGGCCTCATTATAAATAAAAATATCTCATCTTTCCCTTGAGAACAAAATATCATCCACTTACCACATTGCTTTACGAGATATTCGCCAACAAACACTAGCCATTTTCCACGGGAAAGCCTATGCACTGAAAGGAGGCAATTTAAAAAATGAGGAATTTATAATGAATACATCTCGTTATAAACTTACCAGTATGTAGTGTGAATGCTTTCCCAACAATAAAAAATAATAAATTAGGAACTGAACGCTGTAAACCATATAGAATCGCAAAAAAGACATTTGGATGTAAAGGCGTTTTCAATAAAGATAGTAATCGATATAGTACGTCCACTTTTATTTTAAAATTCACAACACTGTTTCGGCTCTTTTCACTAAGCCATACTCAGGTACAAAACAAAGAAACAGGCCTGAAATTGTTGATTTCAGGCCTGTTTCTTTGTTTCTGGGCGTTTCTGGGCGTTTGGAGCCCACGGTGTGAAAAAAAGAAAAGGTAACACCTTATACATGTAGGTATTATTAATTAATTTCTGATAATTTCAGTAATTTAAAATAAAGTTTTTGCGTCATTAAGATTACAACATTTGCTTCATGATTCTCACATTTGCTTTTATTCAAAAATGTAATTCTATAACGATCCTTATTATGACCTGGGAAAAGTCTCGCTCAGACCACCTTATCTAAAAAAAACCGTGTAAATGGAAATTTTCTAACTCAAAAAATCGCGAATAACCGTGACTTTGCCTTCATTTAACAAGTGCCCACCATAACTCGGATATTTTTTACAACGATAATTCAGAAAGTGATGATGCATTGTGATCAAAGGAGTCCCTGCGTAAGATGATGGTTGCAAGTCCCCCATTCCCTCAGGAACGCCTCTCTATGCTTAGAAGCGAATGGAACGTGAAGTGGAGAGAGAGAGAGAAAGAAAGAGAGAGCGAGAAAGCGGATAATAGGACGGGGAACTGGGAAAGGGTAGGACAATTTGGATGAGAAGAGATGGTATAGCGAGACAGGGTGTAGTGTGGCATCCTCTATCTCAGAGTGGCCGGGGACTGGGGGGCCGGGGAGGGGGGGGTGAGGGAAAACGAGGGAGAAGAAGCATTAACTAAGCGAAGTGGTGGAGGACGTGGAAAAAGGACTGTAAAAGGCGGATCGTGGGTTTTTCTGAGGGCAAAAAAGGGAGGGAAGGATGCTATTCGCTCGAAAGGGTGAAAGGGTGGGGGATGAATGGAGCAGGCTGAATAGGCTGGATAGGAAGAGGAGGAAATAAAAGGATTGGGAGCTTGGGAAAAAGGAGTTGGGTATAAAAAGGACTGCGGTCTCTGCTTTTAAGGATGCGTGCACTTGCTTCATTCTCCACCATAATCTTCGGTTAGTGTGCGTGTTTAGAGTTTCCACATTCCCGTCGTTTTTGAGCCTTCTCGAATTGAGAACCCGTAAAGGTATTTCTTTTCTTGCTATTTTATTTCCATGCATCATCGGTTAAAAGGGAACGTGGTCAGGGCGTGCCTTGTAGAAGGGAGAACCCAACAGCAGGGGTGAAGCCACTGTTTAATATTATGCAGCTTCGGCAACAGTGGCGCCAACCTTACAACTAGACGGAATCATCTACATGCCACCGCTACAATTATCAATAATAATAATCAACGATTATTTATTGATAATTATTGTGACGGCATTTATACGATTTTGGCAATTCGAAACACAGTGGCGCCATGTGGTGGCGAGAAAATAAAAGTTTATTGTAAACCACAGTCTAATCGTATCCATGGCGGCTTAAGGTAGAACCTCTACTACAACTACTGTACAGCCATGATGATTGATTTAAAATTATTTTCAATTATTATTAATAACATTTTGAGCCATTTTATCTTGTATCTGTTGAGTTCATCTATGTAATGAAAGCAGTACTTTGAAGCGCAGGTTCTACCTTAAAGAACTTATTTTTTTTAAAGGTAATTGCGTTATTAAGGTTTGTTTGCCTACAAGTCTTTTACGTATCCATCCAGTTGAGGTCTCTTATCTTCAGTGTTGTGGCACACTGACATCATTTATCTTCAATCTGCCATCGGTACGAGTGGGTGGAGGAAAAAACTCAAGTAATAAGTAAGTACGGTTAATGTGCGCTTTCGTCCGGCAGCTCCAATTAATTTTTAACATACTCACAACAGAGCTTTGTAACCAAATTACGTTCATTTTTTCTGTACGCTATACGCTATGGAATGTAGCTTTCTTCAGGATATAATGAATCATTTTTCCTACACGTAGCTTATTTACGCCAGTGAATTTTCTAAGCAGAGAATAGAGACGGGTTAATTATACTTGATAGACGATAGAGGCTCTACCCCCTTGAGCTACCTGCCGGCATTGGGAAATTAACAATGAGTTTCGCGACAGTGTATTGTTAGACTGTGGCGACGCTCCTGAGTGTAGACGTTCGACAAAAAATTAAGGTAGCTTTTTATTCGTTCTGGTGGCTTTTCACTTCACAGCAAAACGGCGCATTTGATCTCCATTCGTTTCAGACACTCGCACTAGGCAGAGCGCTTCAAAATTGGTTGGGATCAAAGTTGATGTGCGCTAGGCAATAAAATATCCTCAGTGAACGCATCCATGATTGTTGTTTTTGTGTAGGCGTCAGATATTGATTATGTAAAGATTTTAATCGAATTGTGGTTAAAATCTTTAGTTAATATGCATGTACTTTGAGCGAATTACTGAACTAGTACCGGGGGACTGAGCTTTGCTGGGAAAACTATAAGCATTCATTATTTTTTAAATTAAATGGAAATTCATGTAATTTAATTCAATTTGGAAACATTTTGTGTATTTTATCATAAGTAAACATATAATTTATAATGACCTAAATAAACTTTCTCGAAAATATAATTCTATAGAATGCTCATTTTATTGTGATCGTCTGCTAAAATAATAGTCACGTCGCTTCGGTGGTCTTCCACGGGGAATCTGAAGAAATAAAATAAATTGATAAATAAATAAAGTGTGGCTGCGGAGCCAAACGAAAGTAAACGACTGAAGTAGCCGTAATTGCTTTTTTAAAGGGAATTTTGGCAGTTTTATATTTGCGTTAAACAGATTTTATTTGGATATTGGACCTAAACCAATAGATTTCTCATACCGCAAAACCCTTAAGTGCCAACATTCGGGTAGCTTCATAGCATAGGATTTACAAAAAATTCGGTCGTGACTGTTGTGTTCTACCGAAAAAACGTCGTAGAAATGCTCCATTATGATGGATAAGCTTAATACTTTCCCCACTGATTTTCAGTGTAAATCATTGCGTAATGCACACAGCTTCTCCTTAACTAGTGAATCTTTTGTACAAAAACCTTCAAAAGGTCCTGCATCAATTTCACGTGATTGTTTGTTATATTTGAGTTTTTTTTTAAAGTGCAAACAATTTTACTGTAGGGTGGCCGCTCAACTGTGAAACCGTGAATTAGCCGTGAATGTCGTGTGTAAACCTTTAATTTGAGTATATGTGGTCCCTCAGTCTGTTCCAACAGATTTTGAGGTGGTACAAAAGTCAGTTTTATTTCGTCCTTGGAACAGGTATGGACGGTATAAAGTGAATTTAATAAATAATTAGCGCTATTTTTAACTCTTTAATTCTGTTCTGTTCGATTTTGTATTCGTATTTCCTAACCAGCGATAACTTTTCTAATATTGGATATAAAAAACTCCTTGAATAAACGACATTTATGCTTATGAGGCAGTGGTCTACAGTTACTAATGTTTAATTTTGCCAAATTGAGATGTCATTGCTAATGGGGTTTTATGAGAGCTACAATATAATAAGGTAGAAAATTCACTTCACGAAAGAAAAATATTAACTCAGCCAATTCACTTTTTCCATAGATAATGAAAACAAGGCAAAAAATAAAGCCTATTGTATTCCTTGCCTTTATTTATATCTCGGTTTCTTATTGGTATGCAAACAGTTAATCCAACGAATAATTCCATTAAATTATTAATAATCATACCTTATAACAGTGTGCGAATCAACGGGGGGAAGGGGGGGAATTCCCCGGCTCGTAAAATTGTTTCCCTGGCTGATGACAGCAATATTTTTCCCTGCCAGGGAAAATTGTTTCCCCCCTCTCTTGCTCCTAGTAACTACTGGTTACTTGTACAGTGCACACCAGTCATCTGTGTACTAAAGAAACTGTAGCGTAGGAGTCGAATCCCCTAAAATTGCAGTCTTTCGCGCGACCTTTCATTAGCGTAACTGAGGAAATGCTATTTATTTTGATGTATGTGCACGAAGTAGACTGGCTAAATATTTTCCCCCCTCAACAAGAAGCTTGATTCGCACTCTGCCTTATAATGATATAATTTTGAACGGCTGTGCATTTACCTCAAACAAAACCATGAAAATGGCGATTTTCGACCTTAAGTACCGTGATTAGCCGTGAATTTTCCTTCATTGAACGTGTGGCCACCCTGTATTATGCATTTTTTACCTTTATCAATATGCCCTCCTTCGTCTCCGGAAATCATTTGTGTTTCGTTGCTATCATAACGGCCGGAGACTCAAAGAGGAATTGGGCAGACTCCCAAGCAACGTCCGACTACAAAATAAGTAAGCAATAAGTTCACGAAACAAGTAAACTCTGTTTTTATTATTTGGCTCAAAGAGTGATTTATCCCGGTTTTTCGATCAAATTATATCTGGATTCGGGGACGAGGAACGGTGAAAATTACCGGGAATAATGGGATAAGAGAGAGAACATTCAGTTCTTGAGTTTTATACGGTAGAGAGAGAACGAAAGCTATTCCTCTCAAGTTCACAGTTTTCTTAAGATGACCGCTTTTTTTTTATCTAAGCGCTGGTACCTATTCAGTGATGAGGTTACCACGGTGGTAACAGTCGGTTGACCCCGGTTCAACCGCAGTTTCTTGGGTCAATGAGGCGTGAAATAAAACTGGCCATGCACTCAATCCCGTTTTTTTCCTTTCCGCTCCGTGAGTTTTATGAATGAGCTCCGGTCGTCCGGGCTTGCGGTATTAAGTAAAAGTCTCATTAATTATTTCTGCACGAATTGACTTTTTTAAAGAGATATTTTTTTAAATTTTTTGTCTACAAATCTCGATCTACTTTTAACCCACTTCCTAGATGAAATATTTAGTTGGACAATTATTACCTTTTTTCGTTTAGCATTTTACTTTCCGGCTTTGGATTTTGAATTTCGGCATGTGATACTTGTGTGATCTCCATTCGTGACTTGGTGTAATGAACGGCAGAAGCTTGGTTGGTTATTCTTAAGGTATTCTACATAGACTCTCGCGACCATAATTTTTGAGAATGCATTTTTCCGGAAATAGTTAGTTGCAGTTGCTCGAAAGACAATCACATTCCATAATTTCTGACCTTTTCATGATTTTTACGGAGTCTTTATGTCAAGACTATTGGGAGAATATTATATTTTTAGCACTAGGAAACTTGTGTACTAGTTTGTAAAGGTCTGAGAAAAACATTGTGCTCTTAAGTTGCATCTGAAACCACAGGAAACAATTTTATTGGGACTCATGATATTGCAAAGTAAAACCAAGTGAGAGAAGACACCCTTCGGGCACTTTAAACATAATAACATTTCGTAGGTAATGCTCGTTACACAACTACAATACCCTTTAATGAATTTCAGTTTTTGTAGTTGAAAACGAGGCCTTACATATTTTTAAAAAACGTTTCTGATAGGCACCTCTAGTATTTCATTTAATTTGTGCAAATCAGGTTATTATAGCGGTTATTTTAGGCGTTGAATGATTAGAAGAACTAGTTTTGTAACGGATACATTTGAAAAATATCTCTATTTATCAATTAGATTTATTCAAACAGAAAATAAAACGTTTTGTTCTTTATTGTATTCCATCGACTCTTTCGCTGTCTAAACTTTATTTATTGATGCAGGGATTGGATTATTTACTCGTGTTTTTGTGAAACTAGTCTCTTGAAAAACGAGATGACTCTAAAAAATGTTCATCTTTCAGAACACATGACGCTGTAAGGTCTGAGTTCGCTCTGAAATGGCATAAATCCAAGATAAGTCAAAAGCTAATGCCCTTCACAGCAATGTTTCATACAATGTATATGCATTAAATGACATTCAATCTCAAATCTTGTGTCAGAAACTGCAAACTCCAAATGTCTAAGTCTCAATGTTTCATTTATTTCACTCATTGATTCCTCATGTACCGTATTTTTATTACGAAAGATATTTATTACGTATTGCTCAGCTGAAATGCTTTCTTGGAATTTACTACTACCCGTAGTCACACTATGAAATCTATGGAAGATGCCCATATAGAAATTTTGCAATGCCCCTTGTGCTTTTTTATGAGGAAGTTGATTTTTATGACTCATTAACACTTTCCTGCCATACCCTTTAGTTGACTTATCCGCGAACAACTTTTGAGAGTGATCTAAAAGACAGCAATGTGATAACGAAAATGTGTCGAAACCTTTGTTCCTTTGATTCTGCTTTACAATTACTAAGGGCTAACCTTAATTGAGATATTTTATATTATTTTTATCTATTGAGAAATTAAAATCTGCCAAGACGCAATATCGACCGCAATCGTGATGGAACAAAGAAATGTTTTAGCTGTTCATTATTAGTGTAACACATAACCTTTGGCAATGGCGAAGGATTTTATATGAATTATTAACTTTATTCCTGCGATACCTTTCAGCTGATAATTCCTGTACCAACTTTTGAGAGCACCCTGAAAATCAGAGAGCGCCTTATATATGTGATTATGGATATGTGTGTGAATATCTGGGTGTCCTATTGGTGCTGCTTTCCCAAAGAGTACAATCTGCCCCTAATTAAGATTTTTTGTTTGATTTTCCCCAGTAAGAATTAAATACCTGCCGAGATTCAGTATCATTCGATATCGTGATGAACCAACGAAATATCTTAGCTGGAGCTGCGGAATGAAACATTGGGTAATACATAACCTTTGATAATGGCGAAGGCCCTTACCGAACGTTATAGGATTTAGGGCTAAGGTGGGACAGCTATTGACCGTTTGATAAGGTTTTATTTGTCATTTTCTCCCGTGTTTCTGTTGAAAGGAATATACTTTATTTGCTGTCTTACCCTATCTCCCGAGATAACTGCTCTGATCGTTAAATCCAGTCATCGGATTGGAAGAGATGAAACCGAAAGACACGATGGATATCGGTGGTTGATTTGCTAGATCACCTAATACTCCCTAAGGAGACTTCTGATCCTGCTCGTTAAAATGTGACGCGTAGCTTCTATTTGGTAAGGCTCTCATCTCGTCGGAATTCTATTCATCCATTGGTTCGTGGGTCTTATCCGAGTCATTATAAAATTTGGTTCAAGCGTTTCTACATCTACATACTATCCTGCGATCCACCGCAGATGAGTGTGGCAGAGGGTGTTAGGACGCCAGCAATGGAAAGGGGAAGGGAGAACAGGGAAAAGAGGGGGGAGAGGACAGGGGCGAAATGTGTGTTAACGATGTGTAAGATATTGTCTCACCGTTTTTGTTATAATCAGTAATGGTGCGAAGAAAGAAGTAATTTTTGTACATGCCAGTTCGGCAGTTAATGTCTCTTATTTTGTCTCTCCTATCAGTTCTAGAAATATAGAGCGGAGATAAAATAATATCCTCCGTGTCGTACTAAAACTCCACTGATCGGAGTTTTTTAAGCAATCTTAACCCAGCGTGTAGCCTCCGAGAGACTAACGGTTTCAATCCAATCCCTCCACCATCTGTGAGACACTTTAAGTACGGTCGTAGCAGTTTGTAACAAAGCGTGCGGATTTCCTTCCTATTTTATTTACTTCACGAACAAACTCTTTCTGTGCTGGGTCCCAAATGCTCGCGGCTTATTCATAATGTGGCCTTTTTATGGTGCAAAGTAGAACCTCTCTTTCACTTTTCATCTGAGACCGTCCTACTTTTCGCTTGATGAGTCTTAGTTTATTTAATACTGCGCGACAAATGCTTCGTATGTGTCTCGCCCACGTTTGGTGGTCAGAGTGATTCACAGGTATTTGACTTCATCTGACTCCTTTATAGTTACACGTCCTACTTTATAGATATAGCGATTGTGTGGTTTATTTCTTTAGAATTTGGGTTAGCCTCCGATCGAACTGTACATTATACGCCAAAATATGAATTTATTTGTAATACCAGGTGGCCTCCGGCCCAACCTCCTGACTGTCCTCATTTCGCTCGCTCCACCGCCACTCTTGCAACGGAAGAAAAATACTAACAGAAATTTATTTATATCACCCTCATACCCATCACGCCTTTACCTTTCGAAGAGGGCACCGTCAAAGAACTTAGTAATTGCCCTAAGCCCTAGAAAACTGGCTCTCTTTAAACAATTTCCTCCTTACTGCATCCTTGTCCATACCATATCCTTGCAAACATCTTTCGCTTCTGTTAAATTCATGCGCTGCTTCATACACGCTCTCCTACTCTTAAGATTCCTAAAAATTCTTCTCTGTAGAGTCTCTTTCATTGCAGTACCCATGACTTTTGCGGTCTACATCTTCCTTTCACATCATTTGCCCTACTATCATATATACTTACATATAAGAAATATTTGTGGCAGAGCTCTGAAGAAGCTAGAATTTGTCAAGCGCATTGTGGGAAGATTTTCGGATGAAAAAGTAAAATAGAGGTGCTATTTCGCACTCGTTCGACCACACCTTGAATATGCAGCGAGCATATGGGATCCAGTGCAGAAAGACTTAATCCGGGAACTTAATAAAATACAAAGGAAAGCTGCGCGATTCGGCAAAACGGCTACAGGCGTACAGATAGCGTTACGCAGATGTTAAACGAATTAGGCTGGGAGCCGCTAGAGACTCGGAGGCTGCGCGCTAGGCTTAGATTGCTTGAGCAATTAAGAATAGATATCTTTAAGAGCGACACGGAGAACATCATATTAGAACCCCACTATATTTCCAGGTCCGACAGAAACGATAAATTAAGAGAGATATTTTGCCGAACGGATAGGTATGGGAATTCGTTTTTCCCCCGATTATTAAGGGGCTTTAATAAATGCTAGGCGTAATTTCATTAGAGCGTTTCCTTTTTATATGTAAACGGCTGGTGTCATAACACCCCCCACCACACGCCTATTGAGGCGGCTTGCGGGGTAGTATGTAGATGTAGATATAGATACCTTTTCATTTCGACTCTGTCCCATTCTCTCAGCATGGCCAAGCTAACGAAGCAAACTCCTCTGACATATGTCCATTACTGGAGCACAAGACCCACATTTTTAGTCATTCACTCATTCATCATTAATCATTCACTCATTCATCGTTATCCATACTACTTTTACCGCCAACGCTTCTCGGCTAACCCATTCCCACTGAAATTAGCCTTCTCTCGTGCTTAACCTGAAGTACCCAGTTTTCACTGCCAAACAATAAAGACGGGAGGAGAACACTTTTGTTCACTGCAATTTCAGCTTCCCCAGACAAACAATCATTCCTAGATATGTTCAACGTACTACCTACGGCTTTCCTACGAGCATTTTATTTAGAGAACTTTCAAAATTGTTTTTGAATAATATAAGAATCACTATCAGGATTTAGTATTCTTATGGCAGTCTATGATCAACATTTAAATAGTGCTACTCTCAACTTTACATGACTAAGCAAGGGTTTATCGATGTATACACCAATATTATTTAAGCTCTGTTGCTCTTTCGTAAACTTATTTTTGAAAAATAAAAAGCCTGTAGGCGGTAAATTATTTTTCCATTGATTCTTTTTGAAATTTTCCTCCATACATTAGCCAAGGGATTGCTAAGGGGACACTTTCAAAAAGCGCTGAATTTTAGTAGATTTTAGAATATTATGTGGAAGTTCTCACGATTTCTCATAAAAACCTAATTCGATGATTTAAAATATGAACCTCTATTCATTTTCTTCCTTATGGAATTTCTATTGAATATTTTTGACCAATATTTTTAATGCAGTTTTTCAAAAGAAAGAGAGCTTACAAGCGATTAAAATGAACTTTACGTCAATTTGTTATGGAAGTGGCATACATAAAAACGTCGCAGTTTTCGGCTTATCTTTTACCATTATTTTGGATATGATTCACCTTTAAATTCAATATTTTTCAAGACTCCTCTCATTGGTGATGGAACTGTTACTTGAGTATCGCGGTTTTGAGTTCAGTTTAAGATCAATCCAGGAATTTTTATACTTTTTGGATATGGAAATCCAAGCATGGGTTGTCGGAATCTATGTGGATCTTTTGGCCTCCTGAGTTTCAGGAAGGCAAAAAGAGAATCATTCTTTATCCTAAATTAATCGTCGGATTCGTGATACGTGTGCTTCATAAGGAGACTGTTCAAATTCCGCGATGGAAAATTTCAGCGTAGTTGCTTAAGGAAATGAGCGTATACGCGGCTGAGTTTTTCCCCTTCACCTTATTTTTTATTTTTATCTTACCCTAATGCAACCTTTCCGAATGAGAGCTGGATCTTTTTTCCTCACAGGATCGGACGATAATCAAACGGTTTTGATCACGGAATTTCAACAGAGCTTACACATGGGAGAAATTGGGTCAAGGTCCTATATTTGATCAGTGGATAAGAGAACCTTTTCCTCTAAAAATAAATTTGGTAGATTTTGGTGCTTTTTATTAGGTCGGAATGAAGTGATCGTCATTCGTCCCATGCGAGTTAATATATAAGTTGCACCATTTGGATTATAATTGTTCACTTACCCGGGCTCTTGAAACGAAAATATGTACTCTAATCCATTTGAGGTATGATGCAAAGCAAACTGTTGGTATCCATCATTTAAATAAAGGGTGCGGATATAATATTCCGTTTTTGCCTTACACATATGTAATGCATTATGAGAATGAAGTAGGTTTATGATGAATCAATACTGGAGGTAACAACTCAGAAATTGCATATTTATTTCGTGACACCACATGATATCAACTGAAAGGGTGGTTCCAGGTTCATACCTGACCAAGTAAATGCAATTGATGATTCATAAATCTTTTAATGCGACCAAGTAGGTAGGTAGTAACTAATTGCAAAATAGATTTAATCTCAGTTAATTATGTTTTTTGCGAATCTTGTAGAAAACAAGTTAGTTTGAGAGTTTGGTAAGACTGTAAACAAATATTTTGAAACCCCCAATTGTGCTATTTTTTATCGATGAATGAGAGTCATCCATAGCTCAAATCATTAAAAACAATCAGATTTTTATCTAAATATCCGTAATTCTGGTATTATCGAGCACACAACGGTCCTACAAAATTTTCAGTTAAGCCATTTGCTTCGACGTTTGCAGATTTTTACTCTTTTTGCTACAACTTGAGCAATTTTTAAAAAGTTTTAATTTAATTTTTGCTTACAAAATAGTCTCATATACCCATAAGTGACGTAGGAGATAGTATTTTTTCTAAACATAGCTTGCTTCCGAGGTTATTCTGTAGCCAATTTCCGCATTCCGCAATGGTAGGTTGCTTCTGAGTTTATCCCTCTCTCAACTCTGTAAAACTCATGGAAGATAGGGTCCTGATAGATTGGTGACCATATGTTAGCTACCTTCATTGGCATTGGCAAACTTCCTTTATATCCGTTAAATTAGGGAAAATAGAAACACTCTTTTTAATGTTTTCCAGATTTGAAGAATAATTTGACATTAACATTGTTCTCCACACATTTTACTTTCCATATAAAAGTGAGGACACATCGTGTTTAAAGAAATATATTTCTTAAAATAATGTTTTTGATAATTTACTTTAGGGTAAGACTAACTTGTCCTATACGCGTACATACATGTCCTGGGATGAATAAACTATCTACCTATTCCATTTGACATTCACATTTAATTAATCGCGATCGCTTGTGATTTTATTTTTGTAATCACCCTGATTCGGTTATGTAGTCTATGGCTTCAAAACTTACAGTTGGGGGATGGTGGTTATAGGTATGTGGAACGAATGTGGCTCGAGAAAGTTTGGAAAACAACTTCCCTAGAATATTCTTAATTTTTAACGCAAGGTTTAAGAAATCACAATCGGTTGATACATTTTTTATTAGGAACGGCCATATAATATTTTCCCCACAAATTTAAAGTAGCTTGGACCGGCACTGTCTTCAGTAGAGATCAAAATCTTGTGTCTCGCTATACATTTCTCTCCGTTATGTACATTGAGCGTGGTCTTTCACATTTTGCTAAAGAGCGTAGTTCATAGCGGTTTGAAGTCAAATTCTCTGCTTCATAGTTCTGAAGCTCTGTGACAGGAGATGAGATTTTGAGATCATTTTTAACCCCCTGCATTTCTGACGAAGCGCTTATAGAGCTGCAACCCGCCTTCTTTTCGTAAGTGGGCGCTTTGGTACATATTTTAAGAACGGGTAATAGTGGCTATGGTCGTTATCGCCCGCACGAGATGGGTTGAGGAAGTGTTAAATATGAGAGAAGAAAGGGTGGGTTGGGAGAGAATTCCGCTTTTGGGAAGTGGAAAATCCTACTCGCCTTTGACTCATGTTCAAGTCGGAGTTCTCTGAGCTTTTGAAAGATCTATGCTATCCCCTCAAAGGCACTAAATACTTAAACATAGTGAATGGGATGCCCCAAGAAAAGCGTATAAATATAAATTGCGGCTTAAATTTTCTCTGCTTCTGGGAAAACGAGCCGCTCCCTTTGATTTGGATTATTTCTAGTTATCCAGGGAAATATGAATGTTTAATCTGCTGGGGTGCGCATCAATTATGCTCAATACCAACCATCATAAATTCCAACCACCTTCTCAGCAATCTCTTGACCCGAAATGTTTAATCTCGTTCCATAGTATCTGGACTGTTTCCTCGTTATTCTCTGTCTCTTGGCTTGCTAGAACCTGAAAACTATTTGAGAGTTCAATTTTGAAATTAGATCTAGAGTCAGATTTTCCAAGTTTTTAATATTTATACTTGGTTTCATATAGTTTGGTTCCCCCTTTTCTTTGCACAGTCTTTGTCTCACATTTATTTTCACCTAGTTGTGGTCGGTTCCACACTCCGCCCCTCTCATGATTCTAACATCAGAGATACAGTTTTTGAACCGTTGTCCATTGATAACATGATGTATTTGGTTTTGAACATAACTATTGGAGACACCCATGTCACTTTATGTATATTTTTGTGCGGGAAGTTTTTTGACATGATTTTAAGTCTTTTCGAGCAGGCAAAACTTATCAATCTCATACCATTATCGTTTGTACTATCATGCAAACAGTTGCCACCTGTGTATTGTTTCCAGCTTGATTAACATTCCCAAACTTTGCATTTGCACCACCCATAAGTATTTTCATGTCATAATTGGGCAATGATGTCATTATTCTGTCTAAGTTATCATAGAAGATATCTTTGGTATCATCATCAGCATCTTCTGTCGGAGCATAAAAGCATAGCGTTGATATATTTTGGAATCGCCCTTTTAGTCGTAAGTAGCATACCCTTTCGTTTATTGTATCAAAAGTAATGATAGAATCTACAAATTTCTTCCTTATGGCAAAACCTACGCCAGCGTAATGGTTGCCATTATCACAGCCACTGTAGTATTGAATGTAATTCTTTGGATTCAGCTTGCCATTAAATGACCATCTTGTCTCTTGGAGACCTACAACATCTAATTGGTAACGGTTCATTTCAGAAGGGCTATTCTCTATCTCGAAGCTACCGATGCGGTAGCTTCGAATAAGCTCAGAATTGGCTACCAACCGTATTCTCTAACTCGCGGGAGCTTTCTCAAGAACATAATAGGAAGTGGAGAGAAGTTTGACGAAAGGTGGGTAAGAGAATATTTTTAAACCAAATCCACATAAACTTCATTTCTGGTGACGTCATTCTTAGAACCAATAGGAAAGCTCGTCACAATATTTTTCCGTGGATAAAACTGGTGAAACCTGTTTTAGGCCGTTTTAGACGGTGAAGGTGTTCGTGCATCGTGTTTCGCGAAAAATTCCACGCATTGAAAATGATGCGAGCAAAATTCTAAAATGTTTTATTTTTGCTCACATAATCTCGTGAACAATCCTGTGAATACGAACGCACGACGTCCATCTTGGCTGTTTTGATTAATAGAAATAAGATTGTTCGTAAATATATTCGGGAATTAAGGTTCATGTCAATCATATGATTCAATATGATTTCCGCCATTTGCTTTCGTCAATTACTCGTTGCTTCAAATCATTTAAATAATATACGAAGATGAAGCTTTCAAAAGAAATGCGAAGGTGATACACGTTACTACTGTATCCCGTTATGGGCTGGAGTCACGTTACTCAACGAAGGTAAATATGGCTTTCCGTCACTCTAGTTAATATCTTTTTTTGTGAAAAATCCCCGGAAAAAGTGAAAATGAAAACCTAACCCAGTGAAAGTGCAGGGAATGCGCATTTAATAAATGTAAGAAGCATACCCGTGCGTTGGATAATTATAGATAGATAAGCGTTATAAAATGACCAATATTTAAGCACGGTATTCGGAGGCCGCGCTTCGTGAGGCTACCGTGGGAGCTTATTGGGGCTACGGAAGTAGCTTCGTGACATTTACAGAACACGGGTGGGAGCATAATAAGCTACCGGTAGCTTCTGCTTGCTCTTTCTCCTGTAGCTTCCATGATAGAGAATACCGATGGGAGCAAGTAGCTTATTGAAGCATCTTTTCGTCAGAAAGCTCCGATGCTTCGAGTAAGAGAATAGGCCCCCAGCAATGACTAGATCCATTTTTCCTGGTGTTACCAGTGTTTTTATATTACACGTACCAAATATCAAGTCAAATATCAAATAATCCCAAACATACTAACCAATATTTAATAGTCAAAATGAACTTTGTCGTCTGTCACTCACTCAACTCTCCTACTACTGGAGTCTTCATGCAACGTGTACATTTTTGTCTGCAGGTAATAGAAAATCCTTTATTACCGATGCAATCATCGTGACATTATTTGGCAATACCGCGGTAAAATTTTTGTTTTTGTATTTTGAATGTATAATTCTTATTATCTCCATTGATTTGTAAAAAATTGATGTAAATGGTATCACATATAATTTCCTGTTTTTTCCCAGCATGCAAGTAATATTAATACTAAAAAACTTCGTCTTTCTGGATTTAAATTAAGTATGGCCTAGTCATTATTTAAAAATGGACTTCCACAAAGTTACGACAGAATCGATTGAAATCATGACATTCTATATTTTGTTATAACAATTTTGGGGATAGCGGGACAAACCACGGTAGTATCTTTTACGGAGTCACCCTTAAGTGCATTTAAGTGCGATATTCCACGGAGGAAAAAATCATCATCCCGGTCAAGGCAAAATATTTTTCCCCTGTGGAATATCGCACTTACACATTTAAAAAAATCTTTTTAGTTTAACCATTGCTTCAAATATTGATGATTTAATCGATTTTATCTCTTAATTGTGCCACTATTTGTACACACACGTGTTCTCCGTAGACCGTCGATATTTATGTTTATTTGCTTAGCACGGTTCATGTGTGGGTCCAAAGCCATTTAATGAGCCTTTCTGACGCTTTTGAACCAGAAAAAAGTTAAGAACACGCCGCTCACTCAGAAAGGGGTATGCAAACATTTTATGGTGAATCCCATTGGGCACATGGGTTATGGAATATCCCATCTCGTATTTTGTTATTGAAAAATTCGAAAGTTATCGGCATTAAAGGCGCTCTTTATTTTTATAAATACCTTCACATCTAAGGTGTTATGATACCACCCATCTTTAGAGGTGTTTTGTGATCGCGGTGATAGGTTATATTTTACAAGAACCACATATGAATGCACACATATCCATCACGCCATTCACTTTCGGGTTAGTGAAAGTCAATGAATTTACGCTATTGCTGTTAGACCTTGGAAACTGGTTCTGTTTAAATAATTTCCTACTTAATGCCCTATCCTTGCATAATTCTTTCGCCTCTATTAAATTCGTGCATTACTTCATGAACGCTTTTCAGAATTGTTCTTCATAAGAGTGTCTTCCACCACATTCACCTACCATGGGTTGGATTTCGAAAATTCAGGTGGAAACGTTATAAATATGTAGACAGAAAATTTGACAAAATAGCGCGGTTCCGACAGCCCATTTGACTGTGGCATAGAGAGTATTCCATTCCGGTTGTTGGAATTTATCGTGAATCGGAGCACATCAATTCACTTTTGTGTGAATTTATGGCGATGAATGGAACGATGAGCGTTGGCGAAACGTTTTGCAATTTGCCGTTAGGTAGCATGCTGTGGGTTCACAATAGTCACGGCCGAATATTTTGTGTATAGCTATTGGGTCCATTCAATTTCGTATTCAATAGCGTGAGCTTTATACCAACGAGTAATTGAAAAGTATACAATTACAATGTTAGATGCATGTTAGATGCATGTTAGATGCCTTTAATGAAAATTGATACGAAAACAACAATCGTGGAGGTGCTTTTGTTGATAAGCGTACATGAACTCTGCTCCTGATTTATTTTGAAGTGCCAGTGTGGCTACATGCCTGAGAAAGTCATGAAAATTCAAAAGAGTCCTGAAATACCTGAAAAAGTCATGGGGAAAGATAAATTAACTAGGAAATTTGCTTCTCCGAATCGATCTCTGGTTATTTCAATAACTCAGAAGTGCCATTGTAGGTAATTTTCAGTACTTTGCCTGAATAAGTTAGTGGACCTGTTTTTTTATTTTACAATTAATTATACTCCTAAAATAAATTTTCAGGTCTCATTCTTTACACTCATGCTGAGACTCAGATTTTGTACTTGCACGTAATGGACCTCGTCCTGAGTGCTCATCTAATCCGTTACACGACGCCCACATTCATTGCCTGCTGTAGCGCCGGTTCGCGGGAGAAGGACGCTCTGCCGTCTCAAGCCGCTACACCTGCGATGTGTGGGTCGTGATGAGACAGGTAAAGCGGTCGTCATTCGACCATGAAAGTGGAGCGTAAAAGGGATGATTTTAAGGTGATTGGAAAGAGACACGTTGGATTTTTTTTTTCAGAGGTTTGGCTGGTTAGTTACTTTGGGAGTCGTCCGATGACTGAGGTATTTCCCCCCATGTGGTTGGTGGATAGGTTATTGAGGAAAGTATAGTATTATAGTTATAGTACCTTACTTCCTGCTGTTTGTGGAAGATTTGGAAAGAATTCTTTCGCCACAAACATCTCATCTTAGTGCTTCCTTCATTCGGAAGAAGACGTTCATGTTCAATGCCATTACGTTGCGTGAGTCGTGAGGAGATGTATGCGGAGGTCAATATTAGAGCATGAAAGTGGGCCATAAAAGTGATGACTTCAATTTGATTGAAAGAGCTTTGTTGGTTTGGCCATGTTAAAAAATGGTTGAGAATCGCATTACAAAACATATATGATAGCGTACCTAGTGAATGGTGTGAGAGGAAGGGATGGACAGAGAAAGTCATGGGTGCATTCTGTGGAAGGTACTCTTTAAGAGGAGAAACATTAGTCTTAAGAGCGGCAGAGAGAGAATGAGGGCAACTGAAGCAAAAGGGGTATGGAAGGATGGGGCAGTCTGGAGTGAAATATTGAATCAGCTTTGTTTGAGTCAGCTTTACAGGCCTATCACCGGGAATTAACTATTTCTATTTGAAAAAGAACGGGGTGATGAGATCATTTCTTCTTTGGAGAAATTTATGTGAAAGAGAAGGCAGCCCAAAGAAGTTATCTGCTGTCGCTTTGGCGGGTTTGTATGCACATGTTATTAAAGATACTATACACATCTATCGGTAATTCACTCTATATCAGCGGAAGAGTCTACTTTACCGCCCTATCATCAAGGATTATATTTTTTTACTGTATCTACCCCGGAAGGGAACGGCGTGATGGATATGTTCGGAAGGGGGTTGGCTAAAACGTTTCTTTAAGTGTTTAAATTGTAGTATTGGGGAAGTACTATTTGTTGTACCTATCACCAAAAGGGTGGAATTAAGAGGATGGAACGGTAATGGCGTAAGTATTGTTGCTGAGTTGAGTATATGGTGGCTGGAATTCATGTGGAGAATAGCTGACTTCCTGAAGGTGGTGGACTATCGGTAGCAGACCCTTTTTTTCCTCTTGGAAGGGTTCAGGGTGTGCCTTCACAAGGGTTTCTTTTTTATGCGAATGGAGGTGGTGGGACATAAAAAAGGGAAAAAGGGCGGAATTTTATTGGCGGTAACCGTGGAAACGAATTGAGCGGAATGGGCGTGGACGTGGCTGCTGTAGCTGTGTGTGTGTGTGTTGGTCTCTGTGTGTGTGACTAGGAGAGTGATGGGCTTCGAGTGCTCGGAGTGACGGCCAGTAGAAATGGAAGAGGGGAGATTGGAGTCATGGGGCAGTTGAGGGGTTCAGGGCAGTTGCAGTAGGACTTTTGAATCCTGCGAAGCTCAAGTCGATGCAAGTCAAACAGGAGGAGGGCATGTGTACAGCGAAAAGGTTGGTCAAGGCAGGGTGAGGGCGTCTAAAAAAAACGGAATTACCCTGCATCCAGGTATTTTCAGCCACTATGCCTATTTAATTAAGTATTTCACCATTGAGATAGAACTGGAGTTAGAAATTGACCATATTTTAAGAGTAATGAATAATTCATGAAAGAATTTGGATTGGATGCTCCCGTGTTTTTGGGCATGTATGAAGATAGCGCGCTTTGTTGGTGTGGCCAAGTCAACGGAATGGATGAGAACCGAATGACAAAGCAGATTTATGATAGTAGAGAGTGGATAGTGTGAGAGGATGGGGTAGACCGAGGAAGTCATGGGTGAATGTGTTGGGATAAAGTCCGTAGAGATGGAATATTAGTAGTCTTTAAGGAGAGGAGGGCTTGCATGAACCGTGAGTGTAACGAAGTAATAGTTGCATGAAAAGTTAAAAGAAGTAAAAGTTATGGGTACGGGTATATATGTATGTAAAAACCTAATTGAATTAATTCCATTGAGATAGAATTGGGTTTAGAAATTTGGCAAATATTAAGAATTTTACTTCGATTTGATTAGAGTACCACCGATTTCTCCAAATATACGACGTTACCTGAAGATTAAACCCTTTTGACGAACGTTGGAGGGCCACAATAAAACCAAATGTAATCCAATTTTTTTCAAATCCAACCGCGAGATTCCAAAACGTTGAGCCTCAAGCCGTCGAAATATTGAAGAATTAGATTGATTAATCAATACCGACATGTCTTCTTTAACTACGGTCGTGAGAAACTCACCTCTTCATACTTATGCTTTATACTATTTCCAACTTCACTTTATTTAATTAAAAAAACGGTTTTTCTTTTCCTACCCATTCGCCACTTTTCCATCTCTTTCTTACTCTTTTCTTCAATATCACATTCCCCTTCGACAATATCATGAATGGTGAATGAGGGACCCATAAGCTACTGCAGCGACTGAATCTGTCCCCTCATAAGTCGTTTCAGCTACCTCTCTTCCTCATTCACCATTCATCATATTTTTTCATTATCTCATTCTTGACCTCCGTGCACAGCCCCCTGTCCTTATTTATTTTCTCTTAGTGGACACCTCATAGGCTAAGGTCTTACTAATATTCTTGCTAGTATGTCCATTTTTCCACCGAAACACCATCTAATAACGAAATTATTCTACTTTCACAGCCCATAATGTATAAAATTAGGATGAAAAACAACCTCTGGCCACATTATTGTAGAAATACCAGGACGAAGGACGTTTGATTAGCTAAGGTACTGAGCAAACATATCCGAGAGGGGTTTCCGAATTAATTTGGGCGAAAAGATGCATGGTGCTGGTGCTAACGGAATCAGGAGCAGTTCTTCATTGGTAATACAGTGGAGGACTGATAACCAAGGCCATGATTTAAGACGTTATAAGAACATATGAAGACTGTTATGTGAATTGTGGTGGTGCATGGCCCTGAAGCCAGGAAATAAGGCCAAAAAGGTCTTACTTAAGACGTATTGTGAGGGATAGGGGTAGAGATGGATCAAAAAGAAGCAAACAGATTGATATGAATGGTTCAAAGAAATGAACTGTTTGCCTAAAGAACGGTTCCCTCGAATTCCCTATTCCCTAGGGTAAAAGGAGGGGCGAAGGAATGAGCGAGAGGAAAAACTGGGGCGGAAGGATCTTGTGGTCAATGAGTCGAGAGAAAGACCAAGTGTCCTTCCTAATGCTGTCATATTCATATCGGGAAATTCAACGTATTTGGACCATGGTTGCACCTTCCCCATAATTAGCCCATTATTATTATGCCATTGAAATCCGTTCTGCTTTTAAAGGTAATACCATCTGCGTATCTTGTTGGATTGGAGGCATTCAACAAGCTAGGCTTATAGTCAAATAGTGTACCTTTTTTGCAACTTTTTCCACCCAGTCCTTCACACATCTTTTGCATCTGTCAGGTTTATATTTTATATTAATGGTATCATAAGTGCTATGTTTTCCCTGAGGATCACAATGTCTCCTATTGCACTATCCAGTGTCTCTGCGAGCATATGCATATATGACTGTCACTCTTCTATCATTTCCTTACCGAGTTTCATAGCTCATCTCCAATATATCCAAATGACAAGTTCACATAATTCTTTCATAATACAAAAATTCCTTTTCATCTCCCCTATTACTATTATCGGAAATATGAATTAAGTATCTTTAGTATAATTAGCGTACACTAAGCAATCATGCCCTTTCTGAAATACCTGGTATAGATGAATATGCTCAAAAAATGAGGTGGGTTAGTTGTATGTGTACTAATAAAATTCTGAATGAGTGATACCACTGCACTGCAAAGACTGACTGACTGGTGTAAATTTGAGTCTGCTTAATATAGTGGAGATGCCAGAATGTTGATCTCTTCTTTCATATAATTTAATTCAAAATATAAAAAAATCGACATTAATGCCAGAATGATGATATGTCTTCTTTCATATAATTAAATCCAAAATTTCCAACATTTTGCCTCATATCTCATTACCCCCTCATGTTTTTTCTGTGGTAGTGCATTAAAAAAATGGATAGAGCATGATCAATTCAACGTTATCTGCCAGACTTCATGGCAATTCATTCAGTCGTAAATAATTGCTAAATGCAAAATAATGCTAAATAATTGATTGGCGGATGCATGCAGAGTCAATATCCTGTCATTTAATCTGGTTTGGAAAAGAATGTGCAAAACTTCAGGTACATTTATATGGGAATGGCCATTTTAATGGAGCGGACGTAGCTCGTTTCAGTCGATAAAATTGCAATGCACGTGCATGACAATTTGAGCGTCGGGAATTTTAATTCAGATGTCAGCTGTTTCATTTCAACAATTTATTATCATCATAATCGCGCTCCGTTAGGAACTGCTACGAGCAAACGGAGAGTGTAATACAGATGATGGTAGGACTAAGTTGGGAGGGGGTAGTGACTCGTTGGTTATACAATATACACCAAGCTAAGACAACCTACTGGAAAATGTCACTAGAGTTACAAGATGACACGGAATATATTACTTGAACTCCAAATCTTTTGAAATGCTCGAATTGACAAAATTAGAGGGGAAAACTGTCGAGAATGTAATTACAAAAATTTCTTCTTGCAATACACGATTAATAACTAAAATAAAAAAGGACTTGATTCTGAGGTACTTCGTCAAAACTTCTTTCCCTTTTCATCATTTTCTTCTTCAATCACTTTTCCTTGCTTCCTCTCCCCTTCATGACTGATATCTTGATACGCCATGCTACACGCCATTGCGGCTATTTATAGTATACAATGTGTACTATATTTTACATCTTGCAATTTTGAATAAATTCGACAGTGTCGGGCGATATATGGTGGAACAGCATTTTAAATAAAAACTACAGTAATTTTACTGTCCACTTAAATTTAATGTGAAATACACAACACGTGTTTCAACGCTCCTTAGGGCGTCATCATCAGGTCTGCAAACCTGATGAGCAGACCTGATGATGACGCCCTAAGGAGCGTTGAAACACGTGTTGTGTATTTCACATTAAATTTAAGTGGACAGTACAATTACTGTAGTTTTTATTTGCAATTTTGAATTAAACCTAACCCAGAAATTGCGCTTGAAGACAGAGAGTTATTGATAACTTGAAGTGTTATTTGAAGTTTTTGGGATGATATAAGTGTTTTATGTTATTAAAAATTCTTTACTGAGCTATAAAAAATAATGAGTGCTATACTCCAATAGGATGAAGTTTTTCATGAAAAAGAATGTAGATTTGACTAAGATTCGAACCCGGATCTCCCATTAGCCAGTCAGGTTTGTAGCCAGCTACACTAACTCCACCCGATAAACTATAATTCTCAGTTTCCCAGTGGAGGATGATGTAGTAAAAACCGTGCAATTTTACACAATATAAAGTTAGTTTCATTCCGGATTTCAATGTTGGTACATCATCGCCAAGTGGAAATGACACCTGCCAATTATGTATCAACATGGGAAACCGGGTCGAAAGTAAATTTATATTGCGGAAGTTTGCACGGTGTTTATTTCATCATTTTAAAATTCCACTCAATTTTTCGTTAATCTACGTAATAAACTCGTGGAGGAAGTAGTCCGAGAATGCAAGAGAGTTTACATTATTTTCTTATTAAGAAATTCTTAATTCTTCTATTCATGCTGTATTTTACTTTGTTCTTTTTTTATTTTTGCTTAGTTCTAGAACGCCGTGATAATCATCGCATGCGGCATTTAACAGTGTCATCTCATGGTTTCGTCGATTCAGGGAGTCAAATTTCGAAACGTCACGTCGCGTCGTGATAATCATCGAATGTTAAAATGGCAGTATAACACTCAGGAGCAGGTTCCTCGAGTAATAATTTGATAAGTGACATTCGTCACCGGAGTAGTGAAGAAACGGGAAGAGGTGTTGATTGGACATGTGAGGCAATGGGGCGTATTGCAAGGGTGAGAACCGATTGGAGAGAGATTGGTAACACTACTTGCAAATGAAGTTTGACGGATCTCGCGGATCCAGAGACTATTTTGGAGATTGGGAGGGCGACGGAAGAAGAGCACGGGAGGTCGTTGTATAAGGGAGGAAGTTGTGGGGGAAGATGAGAGAATGGAGTGTGTTGACTTCAGAAGGCTTTTCAGTGACGCATCAAGACCTGGATGAAAGGTGGTCGCGAAGATAATCGAATCGTCAATGGATATATTATCCTCCGTTTGAGGCACGAAGCGCGGTCTCGGAGAGGGTTCAATCGCCTTAACGAGTTGTCATCTCACCAAGGAGGGGGGATAACCCCGACTCACGAAAGCTTTTTCCAGGTCTTCCAAGTATCGAAATATATGAGAACTTTCAGAACAAATTCGGCGATCTCGGCGTGCCAAAAATAATGGGAGAGAGCGTTTGCAGTGTCCGGGATGACAGCTGTCCCAATGCAAGTACTGCTGAAGGTAGGTTGGTTTTCTGTGGACGGATATGCTGATTTTTCTGTTTTTCAAATGAATATCTACATCGAGGAAAGTGATTGAAGAAGTGGAGGAGTGGTGAGTGAAAGAAAGACTTAGATGAGAGTGGATCCTTTGAATAAAACCTTCAAGAGCTGAGCTTTCATGGGTCCAAATGATGAATATATCATCAATATATCGAAGCCAAATGATGAGGGGCTTGAGGGGGAAGAAGATAAAAGATTTTTCTCCCATCGCCCGAGGAAACTGGAGGCGTAAGAGGGGGCCATTCTCATCCCCATAGCCGTGCCCCTTACTTGGAGGAAATGACGCCCTCCGAAAACAAAGCTGTTTTTGGTTAGAACCATCCTCATGAGTTTCAGAAGAAATCCGGTGGAGAGGCGCGAGCCGTTGGGTCTACTGTTGAGAAGTTCCTTTGCAGCTGCCCGACCTTCATTATGGGGTATATTAGTGCAAAGGGAGCATACGTCAATGGTGAGGAGAATAGTATCAGGTGGAAGTAGAGACGGGAGGGATTTAAGACGACTCAGGAAATGCTGAGTGTCTTGAACGAATGACGTGAGGCGCCGGACAAATGGTTGGAGGTGGAAATCAACGAAGGCAGAAATTCTCTCAGAGGGCGAATCATAACTGGAGACTATGGGACGGCCGGGAGCACCAGTTTTATGTATTTTAGGGAGTAAGTAGAAGGTGGGGGTGCGGGGATTATGGGGAATTAAGAGGGCGAGCTCTCTTTTAGAGAGGCCCTCCTTGGTGCCCTCAGACCGTAGCAGCTTAGAAATGGAGGTGATATGCATTGCGGCACGGTCGGAAGTAAGGGGTTTATAAAAGCCGATTGCCGATTGGCTTCCTCAGACGCCTGAGCATCCGGCGCGACATCGGAAGGTCCGTGGTTCGATTCCCGGTCTAGTCGAATTTTTTTCAATTGGAATCGGCCATCATTCCATCTTCACATCACCATTGTGTTGTCACATTTTATGTGTTTCCTATCTTAACTCTCAACTCCAGAGTGACATTCCTTTGTCGTGATCTCCTCCTGCTGAAGAAGGGTCCTTAGCCCGAAAGCTACCCTAAGCAGTGGACACCGGTGACGACATGTATCATCTGCCAGTGAGTGTCCACTGATTTACTTACCTGTCCTTACCCAACCTCAACGCCTTTTTGCTAGCTTATACTTTTATATTTTTTTCCTTTTCTTTTTATATTAATATATACATTTTTTCTTTTCTTCAATCACTACTCATTTGTAACTTATTATTTGCCATCTCGTTTAGAACACTCATTCTAAATATTCTTTATCCTCTTTATATTCCCACACTTTTTTTTGTCACTATGGAGCCAACTCATCAATTGAAATACCACCTCAGTAAGGTGACTTCCCTTTCTTGTCATATTGAATTCCTAACCGCTTGTCTTAGCCTTGGTATTCCCCCAACGGCCTCACGGTTAGTCTACCGCTGTCTGGTTTGAACCCCGACTTCCGCCATTCGCTTGCAGTTCTCCAATATAACTTTTCTATTTCATTTACTCGTGCAGTCCTCACCCAGTACCTCACACTGGCGCAGTTTCATTCCGGAAAAGTGAATCAACTAAAACAAGCTTTTTACCAGAATGGAGTGCATACTAAGATTTATTTCTCACGTGCTTCTTTCCAAAAAGAAAAGGAAATCGAAGATTTACATAATTCCAGTCTAGAATTAGAAAACCATAGTTTAAGCCCGAAACCTTTTGACTCGTAAATTTCTCATGCTTTATTTTGATTTCTCACCATTTGTCATCACCTGGTAGAATGAAGGATACATAGTTTCACGTTTTTTCCTTCGGTACAAGGGCATGTTAGAAACTGCGTTACTCATTTCCACCCAGCACCCAAGCAGATTTCGCGATCTCAGTGAAAAATCCCTGCCACCGTCAGAGATTCAAACTCGAGCCCTCTGGATGGAAAGCCAAATTCTCTAGACACCACAGTGACTCGATCACATAAACATATTTTTTTCATTCAGGCGATATGTCCATTAATTTTAAAATAATTAAAAAATTAATGGACATATATCTCTTGAAAGAAAAAATTATTTACATAATAAGAGGTTATGAAGAGAAATCATCTATTTGAATATAATTGATTCAAATAGGGTCCTGGGTTGGGGAAAAAACATTGAAATAAATTTTTAAGTCTCGACAAATACTATCTCACTCACAGATGGGAGGTTTTGACTTACTATGATAGAACTAACTGTGAAAAAAGTCGTTTTATACTTCAAAATCTAATGATCTTTGCGCTACTCCATTTCACAAGATAATGAGACCACAGTTTATACATCGCCTAGAACTTATTTAATATATTTATCATGTACTAGTTTAGACCATTAGGTTGTAGTCAAGGTTCAAGTATATAATTGAGCAACTGATACAAAATAACTGGAAAATTAAGTTCCCAATGCAGCTGAAGAAGTATGTTCGAAAATGGAGCACTCATTCTTCCGGGTTGGTATTTACGACAGCAGTTTTGCCTTAATGACCAATGCCAATTCAGTACCTGTACATTTCGGCTGATTAGAACCGATACAAAAACGCAATTTTACCCCACTAAATACGCAGAAAAGTCAACCGCGGCAACCCGGAGGACAATGTTTATGGTATGTACAAGCTATGTTTATTTTTGTCGATATTGAATGATTTAATTACATTAGTGGCAGCCATTTTCCTTATTTATATCAGGTTTACGCATTTAACTCCTTTTTATTTTGAAGAGCGCCTTTTTCCCATGACGAGTCAGGCCCCAGTTCTATTAGCTACCGACCATTTCCAGTTGTTTGGCATTTCCTAAACTCTTAACGACTCATACCTATTCCCGTTGCTTACTGTTACGTATGCAAATTCGACGTGATGTTTCGTCCATACGTTTCACGGCGAATCCTGGTGAAAACTTTTGTTTTATATTTGCTTGCATTCATATAAATTATTCTGCAAATTTGCTTGCCCATAAGAATGTTAACGGAGTAGGTAAAATGCCTTGTGAAAATGTATCCACCATAATCATATACCGATTGCTTTTCAACATGCCCGTTTTCGTGTATAAGCTACTTCACTAGACTATTAACTACTTTCATGCAATTCCTCGTAATTTTCGATGTTTTGCTACTTTATGATGACACGCGATAATAAAAAGGAATGCGAGGAGAAATTAATATTGAGTAATTGTCCCTCCATTTATTGTAATGCCGATATTACGACTGTATTGTTAGTTTCAGATAAATTTGACATCATTGCATATGATTATCGGGGAGTTGTTTCAAATAGAGTGAATAAAGTGTTGTATGATCCCTCAGAAAATAAACTATGTTCCTCTGGAAAGCTACGATGAAATCACCAAAGTGAAACAACCCTTCAAACTATTGTGTTTATATGAGACAACTTTAAAAATTATAGGTGATCTCTTAATTGATTTCAACTAGCAGGACCAAGGAAGGCTACATTCATTAGAAGAACATCAATATCTCACCATAGCCGAAATGGTAACTGATGCGATAATTGCCTCTGTCAAACATTTTTATTGATGTTGATATTTTACCTTGACAACATCATAAACTGGTATTCTACCTACTGGCAGGTCCCAAACACCAAAGCTGTCACCAATTCGTCCTGTCCCAGACCTCTTCCTTTGTTTTCTTGTACCTTCTTCTTAACTTTACTTCGTCTGTCATTTTCAGCCTTCTTCTTGCTCTTCTCTTTTCTCCCTCTACTCTTCCCTCGACTGCTGTACTTAAAATTCCTTTCCATCTTAAAATATGTCCCATCCAGTTTCCCTTTCTCTTCTGTATTGGATTCAGTAGTGTTCTTTCCTCCTTAACTCTTCACAGCACCTCCCATTTCTTACTCTGTCCACCCAATTCACTCTCTCTAGCCTTCTTCATGCCCACAACTTTAAAGCATTGATCCTATCCTTTTATCTTCTTTCCAATGTCCTTGAAAAACAAGTTAACATTCTCTTGCAATTCAAATTACAGAAATTTGCGAAAAAAAGAAAATTGGTGAAAAGAAATTTAACATGTAATATTCTCTGTTTTTATTGTTACCTTTCACTGTGGAAACCAAGTTATATTTCCTATTGTATAAAGCAAGCAATAATTGTATTTATGTTTGAGCTATGTTATGATTTAATTGAAAACTGGTGATCCGATCTACCTGAATGAATTTTTCGGTATTTTCATGTAAGAGTTTTTCGGTATGAGGAATCGATTGGTATAGGTCTCATATCCGCGAAAAATCTGTTTCATTTACAAATCAAATGGCCAAATTTCCATTAAGAAATGCATAGGTGGCTACTTCAGTTCCTTTCGTTCGGCTCCTCACCCACGCTTTATTCATTTATTCATGTACGAGCGGAAGGTGCCCGTTGAAATTCAACGGGTGTGAAAAACATTAAACTTATTTTATAAGAAAACCACAAAGCCTGAAGAAAAACTGTCAGCGTGGTCCTTTTAGGATTTAGTAACCTATCTTGTATGTTGTGTTCATTGTAGTAGACACACTGACCGTTTTCCAGGTGCACGGAGAGATGAGTGACTGTTGGTTCACTTTCATGCACGGGAAATCCAAAAATTTGCCACGCCGACTCATTACTACTTAAATAGCAAAGGATGATAGATGGTCACCTCATCCCTCCGGCTCTCTTGAGCCGTCTTCTGAGTGATTAACGGCTTGATCGCTTCCCTTGTATGCATACATATATTTGTATTCAATGACTTGAGTTGCACTGTTCAACGTTGATATGTGCGTTGAGTATCTTAATCAGGATCAGAGAGTGGGGTACAATCCAGCGATAGACAACGTCAAAAGGAGCATTTACAACAGCATCCGTGTATATTTGACCTATGAATCCTCCGTCACCCGGACTACGCCTTCTGCATAAAGGGTAGCCATAATCTTTGGTTTCGGTTGCTAAATAAAAAAATCTATGGTGATTCTTGGTGCAGATGGCGATTTTCATGCACGGATGTCGTTCATTGCGCAGAATTTCCGCTCTTCTTTCGGGTAAGAAGCAAGTAATGACGTCAGTATAATTTCCGCCATCTTAAAACAGATTCAAGTTTCGAAACATATTCGTCTATATTTGAACCATATTTATAGCTGGTTACCCGTCCGTAGGTTGGGTAAGGATGAAATTTGTGCGGTTCTTAGCGTAACCCAAGAAACTCCACGGGGAGATGCTCATGAGATCGATGGTGGACATGCCTTTGACCATCCAAGTCTAGCCTTTGTCGTTTTTCTTTCAATAGCTCATTTTCTCGCAAATAAGACATTCATTTTGTCCTTGAAGATTTTTTCGAAGGGTTACTCTTTTTTCTATTTGGAATGTTGATGGATATATTTTTAAGTCCAAGGAGGGAAAAACAGTGGCAAGTGAGAGTCTTGAATAGGCAACTCGATGATTGAGTGAATGTACCTTAGTTAGCTGCACTTTAACACTTTTAAACATATACAAATAACTCGTAACGTTTATGATGTGGGAATTGACTAAAAACAGTTCGAAATCATAATGAGAGGCAGATGCAGACAGTTGCACCTAGTGTAATTCATCTGAGTATTCAACGATAATAAACAACGCCATGTTTGTTGTAGCAACAGAGGCATTATTACCATTGCTATTCGCTGCACGTTAATATTCATGCACATTTAATTGCGTGTGTAATCTATTTAATTCCTTTATGTCTACCGTTTACTACGTAAGTGTTCTCTTAAATACATGCAGTGCCCCCATGAGAGCTACTTTGAGAATAGATGTTGAAGAGTATACTTGTTGCAAATATGCATTTAATTTATCTATTACCCCCTGAAGCAATCAATCATGGGGCCCTTGGGACTCTGGGCCCTTCTTATACAAATTTTCTTTCTACGTTCTATCATGGCCCTACAGGAAAACGTGATTAATTAATGCTAGAGGCGTGAATGTCTTTTAAAAATAAAATGTCTGGTTGTCAAGGAAATATTCTATTGTTGTTTTAAGACTGTCAGGAAAGAATAAAACTTTGCTAGTTCCACATTAATTTATTCACTCGCGACCGGTTTCGATACAGTGTATCATCATCTGGTTGTTTTAAGAGAAAAAAGTGAGATATTTCAGCTAAAAACATGAATTTCTGACAAATTGGGAGCGTAGAAGTAAATCGATTGTAAAAATTAGAAACTTAATTTATTCAGCCATCCGTTAAAAAAATCCCAGCCCAATCTTGAGTGAAAGTACTTTTAAAAAGCAAAAATGAAACCACTGCACCGAACCCAATGCTTAGCATGGACCACCAGGGGGGACCTTCAGGGGCCTTTGGGAGCCCTGAGGGCTCTTAAATATGGCATATGTTACAACCGGTTATGTTTTCTATCTACATGCCAAATTTCAGTTCAATCGGTCCAGTAGTTTTTGCGTGATGGAGCAACAGACTGTCAGACACCATTACATATTAATATTTTAGTAAGGATTACACCCGTAACCCTGCAAAAAAGGGTTTTATTAACTATATAGATTCCATTTAAATTTAAAAATAATTAAAACGTTCAGTCAATCGAGTAAAGATCGGTCCCCAGGTACTGATAATATTAAATGCGCAAACTATGCGCTGCAAAAATAACTACAAACGATTGAGAAAAAAAACATGGAACCTCAACCATAGGTATAAGATTGCCAATCCAGGGAAGTCACAGTTAGTATATTTGGAAATATCGTTTATTTTACTGCAAGTCTCTCACTCTGAAAATCCACTAAGCGTAGATTTAGCATCGCTGTCTGGCAAATATCTTCCGAGTGGTGCACGATCATCTACCGCGTATGAATTATTGAAAGCTGTAGCACCAAAATGAGAGGAATGTTCCTGGCAATTTTGGACCACTCCATGACGCAACAGGGAAGTGGAAAATGATGAGCCAGGGCATCGAAATTCTTTCAGTTTCATATATATTGCCAAGTGGATTTGCCCGGACCCCGGTCGGGGAACGAATGCCTTCTCACAAACGACCTCCACCGTCGGTGTTTACGTTCAGAAGTGTATTTCTCGTCGTTTCTTACGATGCCATTTCTCTTACTTGAACGACTTCATGTTGGCCGTAAAGTGTGCACATTTTACCCCTTTCGCTTCCATAGCATAGGAATCGCCGATGCTCCTTTTCGAACCACGTGAGGCTAGTTAGTTCGTAAGTTATATCAATTTCATATGCTAAAATCATGAACCATAAACAGCTTTGCTTAAAAGGTACCTTTTGAGGTTGAAATTTTATTTATTACCATGCGATATAAAATGCTTGTACTTCTTAACTCATTTATCATACATTTGATTTTTAATAAAAATGAATATTTTTCAACAGTTATAGATTTTTTATTGGAAATAATTTGGATACTAGAATATTTAGCACATTTTTGCCTCTTGAGCTCCTGTAGCGAAATCCTGTAGCGAAATCCTGAAAGCTCGGGAGGTAACGACTCTTTAACTGTTATCTCATGCTGCGTACGTAAGTAATATCAATTTCATATGACATAGTCATTAACCATAAACAGATTTCTTAAAATGTACTCTATTAGATGTTAATGCAGGAAACTCATTTGTTACTCTGCGATATAAACTAAGAAAAAAGCAATAAAAATGCTTGACTGTTTTGAATCATTTTCCAGGTCATTTCATGTATTTAGAATAATATTTGATATTTTTTTAGAGTTATGAAGTTGCTATTAGAAAGAATTTAGGTGATAGCAGTTTTATTGAGATCTATAGAGTGAAATACAATCACAACACGCTCAAATTTTACATATAGATTTACATTACATTTAAATACACAACTGTATGGTTAAGCCATTAATGAAATATATTTTTTCCGATATACATTGTTATATTTTTGGAGTATTCCATGCAGGATCTTCTTGTTAATGTTTAAGCAGCATTGCTGTTGGTTATTAGAGGAAAAATTCGTACCTATATTTATATGATGAATATGAATTTTATGGATTAAAATTTCTTTTTCAGTTCAGAAAACATCGATATATGTCATAGTTTACAACTATAAGCACGAAATCGATGTAGCAATCCCGTTTCCTGGCATATTGCCGGACTATATTTATAGATTGTGTACTTAATGACTAGTCTTTTGTTTGGCACTTAAATGCATTCATCATTCTCGAAGGTCTTTGTTTATTCCTGAATGTCTAATATACTCCTAGGGCTGCATAGCTACGAAAATAAATTCGCGTTTTCTCCCCCAGTGTTTACCTCCCCCTCCTGTTTGCCGTACGGAGTGGGAATTTCAGTGTCATTCCGGGAGAATTTTCGTCACCGCTCGCCCTACCAACCCGACGCACGGGCAATAAATATGTCGGAATCAAAGAAACAAACTCCCACAAGCGCGCGTCCACTGGGAGTCCAATCGCCTGACGGTGGGAGGAGAGGGGGAGAGAGTAGTACGGCAGGAGACTGAAGGGATAGCAACTTTAATATCCTGTCCGTCCGTGCGGACATAATTCACTATGGGGTCCCTTTCGCGCAAGGTACGAAAAACCTATATTTTTGTGGGGGTGTATACGGTCCTTTCCCTCTTCTCTCCTCCCTCTGTCCCCCGTCATCCCCCAGAGAGAGGCCTGTGGCTTGTAAATTACGAGCGTATATGTGTGTCTTTTCCTCCCATAGTCATCCACGACCCTTTCCCGGCAAGTTCGACGACAAAAGAGAGAATAAAATATGAGATTAAAATCATCAAGCAATATTTCTCCACGTAAAATATAGCTACAGGGATTCTTCCCTAATTATTTTCGCAGTCCAATTTTTTTTACTGGGTCTCCTCCTTTTCCTACCTTTAACTTTGTCCTTTAAAAGGAAAGATGCACGTATATTCGGAGCATACTTTTGTACGACGTTGCAGCCTGGGTAATAACAGCTGCAGAGTATAAAAAAGCTTGAAAACACTGTAAGTTTGGTGTTGTCGGAGAGTGATGAAGATCAAATGGTTGGGGAGTGCATCACGAATGAAGAAGCCGTACGAAGAGTTGGTAAGAAAAGATTTTTAGTAAAATCTCTTAGTAGAAGAAGAGACAAACTGATTGGACAATTTTTTCGATGCAACAGTCTATTGAAAACAATATTGGCAGGAGAATTAAATCGGAAGAATTACCGAGGCAGGCCAATGACAATACATGAGGTAAATTATTGAAGACATCAAAGTGAAGACTTGTGTTGCAATGAAACGGTTAGCTCATAGGCAGGGGTGGATTAAGGGGGGGGGAAATTTCCCGGGAAAATAGAAAAGATGGTAATCATTAAGGTGGTTTTCCAAAGCAAGTTTTTATTTCACCAGCTCAATACACAATGCTTAAAGATAATTGGAAAATATCTAAAAGCCACTTGTCTAAACAGACACAGTACCTATCCTTGATGTTCGTAATTGTACTTTTGTAGGCCTTTTGATGAACAGTGTTGTGAAAGCTTTGGTGCCGTAACGGAATAGTTATAAGATATTATACTATTATGCAGACCTATATACACCTATTTACTATGTATACAGAGAACAGTGCCCCGAGTTTGGGCAGATGAGCCGTAGTACGTCTGCGAGAGGGGAATACAGTCTCCACGCCCTCCTTCACGAAGCTGCAGCATTGCCTACTATGCGACACCCTTCGCTCTCGTGCTCATCGTGACATGTCAGTTGCCCGGCTCTAGCGAGTGTATTGTTTCAGTTGTAGTGAGTGACAAGTTCAAGAGTTCACATGTTTAGGACCCTGCATCCTTTTTCCTTTATTCTGTGATGTACCTGACGTACAGATCAACCTTTCAGCCAGAGATGGTAAGGTCAGTCGGTTAATAACAACGACATAACTTATTTGCGCTTTCTCGCGCTCCCCATTAGGGTCGGACGGCCGGCTTCAATCTGGGGCCCACATTAGCCTCCATTGCTATTTATCTGCTTTTTGATCAAGGAATTGAACACCCACCTATTTACTGGACTTTCATTTTCATTGTATTATCATTGAAATGCTGTAAGAGGTCCACCCACTGTAGTTTTGTCCCTTCTCCTTTCGATAGTAGTAAAATTGAGGACTCTCTAAGTAGAGCAAAATTATTTTCAAATATTACGCTATAGGGTGAGAAAAATATATGATTATAATGTTTTTTGCAACTCGTCGCAGAAGGAATAGCTAATTTTTACTTTTGTTTACAGGCGTTTTCTTCTAGTAGGCCTGGTACAAATCGAAAAACTAATAGTGCCTCTGCGGGCCTTCAAAGCTTTTTCTCTCGTGTCCAAAAACAAAAGACGCCAGAAGCAGCAGGAGGAAATACGCAATTTGCTAAAACCATGCCTTCATGCTGTACAACTGACAATGAGATTCAAGCTGAATCCATGGTCCTTTTACAATCCACTCCACGTAGCCACGAAACATCGATTGAAGCTACAATTCCTTCACTTCCTTTGGCTGAAAATTTCAACTGTGATGTAGGTCTCTTCATTGTACCAGGAAAGGAAAGACCTGATGATAGGAAAATAGCAGAACTTTTGGAAAGCCCTTGGACATCCACAAGCCACCAAAAGTATCCCTTTTCAACTTATAGGAAGAGAACCGTGGAAGAGCGTTGTTACGTGAGGATAGAACATCTTGAAAAGTACCCTTGGCTTGTGGTTTCTCCCTCAATGAATGGACGTTTTTGTAGGTATTGCCCTTTTTTCCCAATCAACGGCAGCTTGTAGTATAAATTTTCAGTTAAAATCCCTCGTTACAGAGCCGTTTTAAGTTTTCAAAACTTAAAACGGCTCTGTAACGGCTAGGGAAACTAGATGATCTGGAAAACCACCAACACACAGTCTATCACAAAGGTGCAGTGCCCAGTTGGCCCTGAATTTTCTGAAAAAATGCAAAAAAAACTGAAAATAAAAACACAAGCCAACTGGACGGCTACAGAAGGGAGAAAATAAAGGAAAATAGAGAACATCTGAAGCTGATACTTAAAAATGTGATTTTTCTTGGCCATCAGAACATACCATTCAGAGGTCATCGGGACGACGCGACGGTGCATTATCATTGAAAGAGTCCTTGACGAATGACGGTAACTTCCGAGCATTACTGCGTTTTCGTTGTTAGGTATTATAAAAAATTATAAAAATATTATAGGAAAATAGTATTTTCTGAATATGTACTTATATTTTTATTTCATTCCAACCAATTTTCATTTTGTACGGCATTAAAGAAGATTTCTTTCAAGGAGTTCGAAATCCTTGTGTAGGCTGCCGCGGGTTGATGGATGGGAAGATGCAGGTCTTCCGCGTTTTGCACCGCGTTGGTCTATGTTTACTTGGACGACAGTTTCGTAGGCGTTGTTTCGGCTTCTTCTGGTCGGTGAAGTGACGGTGCAGCCATTCGTCGTCTTATATATCTCAAGCGTTAGACCTGACTCCAACGGGTGAGATATATAATACGAAAAATGGCTACACCTTCACTTCACCGACCTGAAGAAGCCGACTGAAACGCCGCCGAAACTGTCGTCCGAGGAAACATGGACCAACGCGGTGTAAAACCCGGAAGACACTTAACTACTTCACAAGAATGGCATTCTTTACATCATTTTTTTATGTTTTTCAAATGTGATTAGAAATATTTACTCAATAATTTATCGGATCTCTTATATCTAATATAGCCACAAGAAAACTACGTTCCAAGCGCTTCATTTCTTTTCATTTTCTTAGGGAAGTACACCCGGACCTCCATTTAGTTGAGATGTATTGCATACCCCCCCAGGCGTCGCGGGAAGTAGTGAACCGCCCCCCCCCCCAAAACAACGACCTTAATCCGCTCCTGCTGATAGGGGAGTGGAGTGGAGAGCTGCAGAGAACCTATCTTCAGATTGATGACAGCTGATGATTTTTCCTTTAGCCAAGGCATTTTTTTACGTTCCATTTTTCTCCCTTCCACTTTCCCTCACGAGCGACCTCAATGAGCCATCATTCATTGTTGGCTGTTTGTGTGAGTTCAATATCGTCCACAGCCTTGGTGTAACTTGGCTTTACGTGACACGACTTCATATTTAGGACCTTGAAAATAACAATTATTCCAACCATTGCGATTGCACAAATAATGTGGGGTGTGTACAATGTACATAGTGTGTAGTGGTAAGGGAAGGAAGGTCGGTAAAATGGGGATAATCAACGAAACGGAGGTCAAGGTTAAGTTACGTCAACTTGGTTGGTGAGTGATCTGTGGTTAGGGGTCACCAATGTACGATTTTCCACAGAAACAAGGGACCTGGTAGACTCCTTCGAACAAACGAACACATTATTCTCAAACTAGACAAACTCGAAACATCTCGACTTTTATATTCACGGTAACTTGCACCAGCGAGTTGGTTTTTCTTTGTTAGGTGGAAATATGGTTATTATTTTTAATAACCTAAATAGTTACAAACTTATGATAATTTTAAGGTCAAGGAAACATATTGGTCTCATAAAATAAACTGTTCGTTTATGTAAATATAAATGTACTGGAGTAAAAATTTGGAGGTTACTATAATGTTCTATAAGACCATATTGTTTATGGGAGCCAAAAGTCATTGTGGTGGAAAACCTACTCTGGTAGAATTTGTACCCGAAATCTCAAACTAGTGGGCAGGGACTCACCCCAAATCCACTTAGTTCGGCAAAAATGTACACTATTTCCCTTATTTTGCGGTAAATATCCTCTGAAACAAAATTTTGATTTTTTCTTGTCCCATTTTGAACTCTCAGAACATTGGCTGAACAACTAATCAGTCGATCATTATTATTTATGTAATGTGCCGGTTAAAAAGGTGTAAAAGGAAGTGGGCGAAAATCCTCTAGATTTTTACTTGTGCTTTTGTATATCTAATTAATTATAACTGACAAAACATTAGGAAAAATGAAAAATGTTGAAATGACTTCACGCAAATTGGTCATTTAAAGATTTATCCTTCCTTCCAACCATTATCCTTTCTCCCCCTTCGAGAATGTGGTAAAACTTATGTTTCCTTGCATTTCAAGAATACGGCCAAAAAGAAAAGCCGCTTAGTTTGTTGATGAAAGCTAAGTTGTATATATATATATACGTGAATGGATTGTACGTGGCCCCTGAGCCTTGGGGCGTGCATCCTTTTCCAGCAATCGAAGTAGAGCCTCGATTGGGGCGTGGCCGAATGGTTTTTTCCTAGTGAATGATTTTTTTCGAGGTGAAAGGTCGGAGATAGAGAGAGAGAGTGGCTTTCTGGACACGTGGAAGTAAAACGAAAGAAGAAAAACTACATAAAAAAGAGAATTCAAAAGGTAGGTGTGAGTGCATGGGAGGAGATAGGAGGAGAGAAGAAGAAGAAAAAAAGACGCGGGAAGAAATAAAAAAAGAAAAGGAGACATCCAAAAGGTTTTCGGGGGGTGCGGAGCACGATGGATGGCGTCGAGGAAAGGGTATACCTACCGCTCGCTTCGACTTCACCTCGCGGGGGTGTTTTAACCGGGGGTGGGGGCGGGGGGATTACGGGGTAGGGAGTGTAGAGGCTCAGATACGAAGAAGCAGTCTTTGGAAAGAGAGAAACGTGTTGAAGGAAGGGCACACACACACTTCTGGGCGGGATGCTCGAAAAAAAAGGGAATAACAATGCCTTGGGGGAAAGGTACATACCCTGGGGGACTCGTCCACCCCCGCCCTGAATGTTGAAAGGGTGTACATATATGTGTGTGTGTGAAAGTGGAAGAAGGCGGTGGTAGGGACACACACAGAGGGTTCGGAAATCGGAATAGAAGGGCTTTTTTCGAAGGAGGAAGGAGGAGAAGGTTATATATTGTTTTATTTTTGTAAGGGTGAGAATAGGTTTCAACTCACCGCATCATCGCTTTGGGGTTAAATTTATTTTAACCCTTTATAGGGCAGCGGTCCCTTGAGGGACCACCGGGCAAAAAATGCCCATAGGTATTTCGTAGTAGTTCGTGGTCTTGCTGCTAGGGCCCGTAATCTGTCAAAAAATATTATTTGCCCTAGCGGGAGGAAACTGAATGACCTAGAGAAGAAAAAGTGAAAATGTGGTTCCTCAAGGGACCGCTGACCGTTACGCGCAGCCCCTGCTCAGGCACATTCACGGGTGGTTCTGTCGTTTGTCTGCAGTGGCGAGCATCTGTAGGAAGATTCTGTTCTTCAAAGGTATGTTTTCTTTTTCCTTTATGAACATGTAGAGTCTTTTGTAAAGAATTGATTAACTATTTGTTTGCGAATACATAATATATCGTGTTATATTTAAAAAAAAGTCGATTTTTGGGGTACCTAAAAGCCTGTTTTTCGACTTGCCATTTTTTGTCAATAATTCAACATTTATCCTATTCTATGTTTTTCAAGTTCATTTATTACCTTTTCAGGACATCAGGACACTTATATGTAAAAACAAAGAATTTGTAGACCAGATATTTCTAACAATTCTGAGTAAGTACCCGATTAGTAATATATCTTTGTTATTATTCATGCCTTTTATAAGTTCATTTGTTTCATTTTGTTTTTAGCTGAAGTATACAGAAAAAATATTTAAAAACTTATTATTCCATTATTTTTTCTTTCCAGTACAAATTTCATTTCCTTGTGTGTGTTGCATGTGCTTGCAACTGCCCTCGTCAAATTCCTAAGCCACCAAAGCTCTTCCCTCCGACGCTTGGGCGCTGGGCCCAACAGAAGGAGCAAGGTCAGTAACCAACTTTGTTGCACCCTGGCAATTCACCCTCTAGCAGCTGCTCTCCCTTTTGTAACTGTACACCAAATCTCACTTGCCTACCCTTTCCTATTGCAGAATGGAGAAAGACGTTTTCAATGTCGATAATGCCGGCGATGTGGAGATAATCTGCAACATTCTCGAGGAAATCACAGACGATATGGCTGCTGATTCTAACGCTGAAGGTGATTCCGATGCAGATGACCAGCCATCTAGAAGCAACATTTCTACTCCACGGTCGTTTTCTCCAGCACCAGTAAAAATAACTAGGTCATCAGCTATGTGTGATCCTGTTGCGGGACCTAGTCGACGGCAGAGATCTGCAGCGGATGATGCGTCAGCTGGTGGGCCGAGCGATTCGTATGCAGACATTCAATTGGATGCACCAATTGGTCAAGACAATGTTTCTTCATCTTTGACATTTGATGAAAGTGGTGAGTCAGACTCAAGTGACGATGGAATTGAAGGTTCATGTGACTGGAGGAAGAATGCAACTTCGCCCCAGAAATTTAAAAAAATTAAATTTTCAGATAGCTTTGGCCTACCGCATGGTATTGAGGTTGATGTTTCTCATCCCATTTCATGCTTCACTCTTTTCTTTTCTGATTCGATATTAGAATCGATAGTCATTCAGTCAAATTTGTATGCCACGCAGAATCACGTAAATTTGGGCCTGACCGTGAAGGAGCTAAGAGCATTTTTAGGAATGCTTGTTATAATGGGATTTCACCCTTTACCAAGTTTGAGGCTTTATTGGTCAAGTGACCCTAATTTTTATGTTGAGCGTATCTCTGCAATCATGCCAGTGAAAAGATTTTTGGAATTGTTAAGATTTATTCACATAAATGATAATTTAAAAATGCCAAAAAAAGGGGAGAAGAACTTTGACAAACTATACAAAATACGCCCTCTAATCAGTGAAACTAACAGTAATTTCAAGAAAAACTTTAATCCCTGCCTCCCTAAACTAGAGGAAAAACGTGTTCCTTTGGGAGAGAGGGTTGTACAGAGACTCAGTGAACCATACCTATTTCGCGGTTTTGGAGTATGCTTTGATAATTTCTTTGCAAGTGTGGATTTGGTGGAGGCCCTCCTTGAAAAAGATACGTTTTCATGCGGGACAATAAGGCCTACAAGGAAAAAGTTCCCCATAAATCATCTAAAAGGAGACAAATTTATGGCAGCTGGGGAAATGGACTACGCTCAAAAGGGTGATGTAAGTGTCGTGAAGTGGAAAGATCGTGGTACAAAGTCCGTAAATGTTATATCCTCTTTTCATAAGCCATCAGAAAAAATGAAAGTACTAAGGACTAACAAATCTGGAACCCGCGACAAAGTCGACTGCCCAAAAGCCACAGCGGAGTACAACAGATACATGGGAGGAGTTGATCTTTTTGACCAACTACTTTCATCCTACAATGTGTCGTGGAAGTCAAGAAAATGGTGGCTGAAACTTTTTTATTACTATTTTGATGCTTCGATAGTGAACAGCTACATTGTATATAAATTTGTAAGGACAAGAGTAAATTCTAAAGCAGCTCTTATGAGCCACCTTGAATTTAGATCTGCTTTGGCTTCCGAGTTGATTGGAACATACTCAAACCACCCAAAATCTGGTCCATCCCCCAAAGGAAGAGCGCGCAAACGGAATGACCCAAAAGGCAGATCAACCACACAGAATTATATACGTCTAACAAATGTAGGAGACCATATGCCACAAAAAGGTACAAAAAGGCGCTGTGGACACTGCAGCACCAAACAGAAAGTAAAACGATCCATCTACTATTGTTCAAAATGCAATGTAGGATTGTGTGTTGAATGCTTTGCTCCATTCCATAGCAAATAAAAATGAACAATGTTTTGTCAAGTTAAAATGTATTTTAATTATTTTTCTTCCCCTTTTCCCTGATTCCTGTAAAATTGAATCGATTTAGTTTTCCATTTATTATAATTTGTTTTAGGTTTAGGTTTAGGTAATCAACATTGTAAAGTTTGCAAAAGTATGCACTATAAACCTTTAAGCAAATATTGACATTGTTATAAGTTAATAAATTAACTTAACAATAAAGATTTGTTTAAAATAAAAAGTGGTCCCTTAAGGGACCAGTGCACACTCAAAAAAAAAAATGTGCTAAATGGGCACTGGTCCCTAAAGTAACCACCCCTGTAACAACAAACAAAAATTTTTGTTCAACAAAAAAAGGGCAATTCCCTATTACAGTATTGCTACATAGGCTGTTTGAGCAAAAAAATCGTTTGTAATAAGTTTCCCAATATGTTGCCCTATAAAGGGTTAAGAAACGGATTTCGAAATGGTTTTGAGAAAATACTGGATACAATTCTTTTAAGTGGGATAAATGGATTCGTCAAATTATTCCTACACGTGTGAGTTATCTTTTTTCCGTACGTGGGAAAATAAGTTTTCCCTCGCCTCATATTCACTCATCACAGCTTCAGGTGCTTCCAACTTATATTTCGTTGCAATTTGGTACTATCGATATTTAAATGAGCAATCCATGTCGGGTGCATGGCTTATTCATTTTTATTTCATAAGGTATAACTAAAACTTGAATCAACTTTGTTGTTTCCACTTAAATGTCTTAAGAAATAGGCAATCCGGTGACTGCCACAAGGCCATCGTCAGGCACTCTCCAGACCAATTAGAATAAGGCTTTTTATTTATTTTTCTTTGTTGAAAAAATGAATTATCTTAAGAGTTTAAAGTAATTGATGATAATCTTGCTGGAGAAACCAGTTGTACTTGGTGGTTACGAAATAATAAAAGAATCACCCATTTCATCTGATTAGTTTTGCTGTACCCTTATTTAAATTGTCTCTCTATAAATATAATTATAAATTGCTCCTTCTAACGTGCCAAGTGATAATAATCATTAAATAGAGACTATGAACTCCTTGGTGGGATTTATGTGAAATTCATCCTCCTTTTAAGTGAAACAAATCCATTTATGAGGACAGGGAAGCGAGGATGTTACATGCATATGTATTGAGCATCAATCTCAATGAATAAAATCGTACGCAGTGCTGAGTTAAAAAAGCGTATATCGAGTACCTGTACACTTTTTTAAATAAGAATATCTTCTTGCGGAGGTTAACCTATCAAATCGGCTGTAAACGTCACGCAGGATGGAATCGTATGCTTTAGATACCTTCCGAGTATGAATAGTATAACATTTGTTGTTCAAATTATTTTATAGGGTGCATAATATCCATGTATCGAGGTATCGTAAAGGTACGTAGCGAAATACGTATTTTTATGCAGAAGGGAAGTCAGCTCATTTCCCTCCTTCGGTGTTCATTTCAATTTATGATTGATCGATTGAACATTGTTAAGTTTGAAACCCGTAATTACGTATGTTGATTCAATGTTACCCGCTATTTATTTGCTCAAATTTTTATCGTTTTGCCAAAATACAGGTGCGTTATTGCTACAAATCTATGTTAAAAATTATTGGATGTAAATAAAACGATTATTCCTTCACTGATTTATCTTTGTTCCTCTTCTATCTATCTTCTACCTTCTTCTATCTATCTCTGTACTTAGATGGTTATACAAGAGACTTCTCCTGTTTGTAAGCCTCAGTTATATTAATATGTAAGTAAGCAACTAAGGCGATATGATAATGAATGTTATTCTGCGATTTATTGAAAGAGAAATAATGCATGCAATTTGGCTCTCGCATATAATTAACCCTTTGAGTGCCAACCAATTTCTTAGGTATTATGCTGAAATTGCCGTGGCTTATTTGGTGATTTTGCTGTAGTTCACGAAAAAAATTATGCATCATACATTAATGAAATTACATTTCCAAAAAATTCAGGAAACCTTTATTATATTTGTTTTAACGTTTGAAATATTATATTTTAAGATTTTATCGCATATTAATATTTAAAAAAAATGTTGAACAAAATATATAATGTTAAAAAAAATAATGTTAACTTTCTATGCATAAATTATGGTATTGTTTACCTTTTACTCAGATTTTGATAGCATATACAAAACATCTAGCATATTCAAGACGTTTTTATATAATAAACAAATCTCTGGGAACTGTACAGAGAGCCGTAAGACATTCATTTTTTGACCTTATTCTCGATCTAGGAAACTTAAATGGTTAATCGAATTATTTTGTAGAATATTTTCATCACTTAATGTCAACAAATGTCCAATGGTCTAAGAACGCCCAATGCCAAGTCAAGAAATCAACGAAGTCAAGAAGAACAGCTGTCTGTGATAATACTGGTAGAGCCTTAAAGACCCTGATGTAAGGACGAAGAAAATGTTGTCCCGCATTATTTACTCAAAGGTTCACAAAAGCTAAATGCTTCATCTTCCTTTCCGACTCACCAGGGTGTAGATGGCACTAGTGATAGCAGCATGTCTGGCGTGGAGGCGACAGCAACACCCTCTGCCGCCGTTGATGGCGTCGTAAAATATAGCTGAGGCACCTGCCTTCATCTTGATTTCCTGATTCTCAGCATTCCCGAGTAGATTCTTCTTCTTTTCGACCTATAGAAAGTAATAAAGGTGATGGTTACTGCCAAAAAACTCATATCGATGAAAATTCAAATGTGAAATGCTCACATGCAATTTCGGATATGGGAAAAAATTACGATTTCATTTGATACAGAGCACTGTCGGCACTAGTGCATTCAAGGCATGAACTTATAATGAATTTTTTACACTACCGCTAATCAGTGTACTCTTAAAATAAACCCAGCTTTTACAGATTATAGGTTAGAATTTACAACATTTTACAAAAGCATTATTTTCTTCCACTGTTATTGTAAGTTGATTCCAGTGCGTTGCCCGCGTGGTAAAACCTATGAGCATTATGATATTGCGTACACAGATGCATACTAAATTAAGTGAAGTACAATGAATACATTTATTAAAAAAAAATTACTCCCGGAGACAATTTAAAACTTTTACAAAATGATGGATATTGCAAATCAGGTGTGTGACTCTGAAACATGAGTACTAACGTCAAGCCAAATTTGAAGGATAGAAGCAGCTGAAATGAAATTACTGAAGACCCTTAGCTGGGTATACTCTCCATACGGCCATCACCAATACTATTGCAAAATACCTTAACAATTGATATGAGCATATATTAACTGAATCGAACAACAGATTAGAGCAAATTCAGGTTAGAGAGATTTTTGTTAATGCGCAAATTTTTCGTGAAACTTTGCATATGTGTTCTCATTAGTGATAAAAGTGAAAACAATTGCATCATACCGATTAGGTTTTTTGGAAATTCATTGCTATTTTAACTCGTATCATTATGGCACATTGTGTATTTTTCATGACATACGTTAAAATACGTTTCATGTTATAAATATGGTAGCTAACGAATATCAAGGTCTCACATCGTGTTAAATATTAAAAATATGCATAAATACAATGTAATTTCCTCTAAATTTCGAATACCGTGCCGAAATCTCTACTCATAAAATGCTTTAATTAAGGAAGACCATTAACATATAAATCTTGTGCCATTACAATTGCTGCATATGTGGTGAGTTCCATCACATATAGAGATGCACTTAAATGAAATGTGGTTCAAGAATATTCTCTGCTAAAAATATACAAATGTGTACTCAATGACCCACGATACCGCTCCAGACACCTTAGCTACAGACCATCTGGAAAAAGAGATTGCTGACGGTCCGGCCGGAGAATCAATGGTGGAACCAGCTTCCGACCTACATTAGAACAGGCCAAAAGGCCTAACGCTGAGTAGTTATTGATTATGAGAGTTTCTTTCATTCATCAATGCCAGTTATGCCAAATTAATGCTTCTCCCCCCGGCAACACTTAGGTAAGAAAGAATTGTGTTGGTATTTTAAACTTATTTGCAAACTATTAAGAATTAAGGCATATAAAAACTAGGTAGCTATCGCAAGCATTGAGTTTCGAGGTCAATTAGGGTGAAACAAGTATTGATGAGCGGGCATAGGTACCGAAGGATCACTGTGACGATCTCTAAAGAGGGCCTAAGCTCCTTCATCTCACCTCTCATGCATGCTTTCCTTTCCTAAACTCCTCTCCTTAATGCTTTTCACAAGCAATGGCTACTAACTTTAGCTCCCTATAATTGACCTCTTTAATTAATATGTTCCGAAAAAATGTAGCTTCAAACATTTCCTAAGCGTAAAAAACCATATAAACAATTAATTAAGCTGAAGGCATTCCGGAAAATAAATTGAAGATACTAATAGAAAGTGTATATTCTCTTTTATAGATCGAAAAGTAAATACTTAACGGTGTCCTAAGATAACAGTGATGTTTTTAAGGAGGTTCCACGCATTTTAAGTTCGATGTTTGGCATGCTTAATCTATTTTCCCTATATAAAACCAAGCGCAGAATAGCCCAAGCTAAGAAAAGCGTCCATGATGAAAAGGCAACTACTGTGTTCAGAGAAGATAGGACTACAAACGAGGAAAGAGTATCTGAAAGTATTCGTATGGAACTTGGCACTCTATGGATTGGAAAGATGGACCATTGGAATAGCAAATCGGAAAACAATAGGAGTATTTGAAACCTGGTGTTGGAGGAGGAAGCTGAAGATCAAATTGATGGATAAAATAAGAAATAAAGAAGTATACAGAAGAGTGCATGAGGAAAGGACCATATGGAATACAAAACAGAAAAGATGAACCAGATGGATTGGGCACAACCTGAGGCACAATGGATTTGTGAAGAATGTAATTGAAGGAAAAACTGAGGGAAAAGCCTCAAGAGGAAGGCCAAGGGATAAAAACATAGACTAAATAAATAGTGAAGTACATAGGAAGAACTACCAGGGTACTAGGGAGTAAGGGAACTAGCATTAGATGGGGAAGGATGGAGGGCTGCAGCCAACCAATCTTATGCTTGTACGTGATCTGACCTTGTATGAACTGAAAATTCCTGAAACTTGATGTTGCATTTTAACTAAGCTAAACGTTGATTGGAAATATTGTCCCTCTTGCATGTATAAGTCCCTCTTGCATGTACTCATCTTCCTTACGTCTAGCCCTTCATAAGCGAGTGCCACCAAGTTTTGGTTTCCCTCCTCATCACAGGAAAGGTTAAACACTGATGTTGACGTATTTCCCGGTGTATTTCATGATCTATCCATGCCGTATAATTTGAGTCTTGAAGGAGGATATAATGAGGGAGACTAATTTGATGCTGAACAATGTTAATATTCTTAAGCTCATAAAATAGTGGGTTTGAGAATTAATTGCATATACATCTTGAATGATCTCCTTATTTCCGGCACCTATTAGTTGTGGATACAGCTAGGAACAAATGGTCCTTTTTCGGTTCAAATTGCTTTCTTTTCATCACAATTGACCTAACTGGTTTGAAGGAATATTGGCAAACGATATAATTACTGAGTAATGAATTTAATTTTTTTTATATATGAATATTTTAAATATGAATTTAATAGGTGAGAAATCATATATGATTTCTCACCTATTTAAAAAAATTAAATTGCACTATACACTTGAATTTCAGATACCGTTAATTCGTTAGAACTTTCTCATAAAAAAATGTTCCTCAGGAGCGTACGAATAACCGTGCGAATAATAAGCGTGCGAATGTCCGTGGAAAATGGCTTCAATATTTTGGCGAATATCTTGAGAAGTGGTGAAGTACGTGTCTGAAACTTAAGTATCATTAGAAAAATGAGATCGTTTACTTAAGAATGAGGCGAAATTAATTGAATTTTATGTGAAGTGATATCTCGCTCCGGCTACCTTAGTAAAAAAATAGCATAGTTTTTAATAAAAAATAGGAAAATCAGGGAATAATCTATTGCAGTCGGTCTATTTGCTTTATACGTTAACTCTTCGTTAACTCTTCTATTTTCTTCACTAAATCCTGAAATCTTTTGGTAATAGGAATTTATATCAGCCCTCTATTGAGTATAATGGCCTAGCACTAGTTGTTAGCACAGAAGTAACCTCGAAATTTCAACGCACGAGTTTGCGGCACGTATTGCCACGTTTCTGAGTATGTATCGAGGCCGCAGTAAATTCTTAACGAGGTCAATTATCCCAACATATTTGAAGGGTGACTTCCTTCCACTTTATTGCTAACTCTTGTTAGGAAGTTACTACCATTAGAGTGGAAATTGTGAACTCCAGACTTTTGAGGGTAATTGGTGGAAACGCGTAATTTGGGGCGTTGGGATTGGTAATATGCTGGTAGATGGCCGTACATGCGTTGAAAACTATATCTATGGATTCACGGTAATAGCCTGGCGAGTGCCGCTTTGGCCTGAATATAACTGTTTGTAATTTATGGTATATGCATTTACCGGAACCGAGGAGTGCTCTGGGGAAATTCAATTGCTCATGAATCGATCAGCTCAACATTTTGCCACACGCTACGCGTATCAATATCCCAAACTCAATAAAAATGCGTGAACTTTAACAGAAAAATCAGTAAAGGCAAACTAAAGGCATTTTCACGTAAGTTTACCAGTGAGTGAGATCCAGATAGATAAAATGGTGTAGCAAAAGTTGAAATGCTCCTCATTTTTGACAAACAGAATTACATTTTAATTGCAACTTAGGTTTCAGTTTATTACTTCATCACTCCCCAATGATGATGATGTGATGCATAGAAACCCTCTTCTTCCTACGGTGCGGCGCCACAATCCTCCATGAGTTTTCACCTCTTCAACAGTTAATATCGATCTTCTTCTATCTTTTGCTAGCTCCTTAACAATATGTAGTATTCATTCTTCATAAATCCTCTGTAACATCGCCTCTCTATCTTTTCCTAGGTCTCCCTCTGGGACTATTTCTATCTGATTCATGTATTTTCTTTGTCGATCTTCTCGCTGCAATACGTATTATATGACCTAATCATCGGATTCTTTGTGACTTTATGAAACGCTCTGTGGTATCTTCCTTTATCAGATTATATAATTCAACATATTTATTTACTCTCCATTCGCCTCTTTCTTCTTATGTTGGTAAAACATTCTTATAAATTATATATTTGTCATTCAAATAATGTCAAGTCTTTCTTTGCTTTTCTGTGCTAACTTCCATGTCTCGCATCTGGTAAATTTGCTTTTTCGTAGATTTTAAGTTTGGATTATCGTTGTGTATTAGAAATTAGTGGTTTTCAATAGGCATAAAGGCATCCGTAACCTGCCGATTTCTCTCTGTTATATTGAAATCTAGGTTTTTATTAAAGTTTTATCCATGTGCAAAAAATGTCGCATATTTTATCCATCCATAATGAACGAATTCCGCGCAGTAACACCTTAATATTCTGTATCCTTGTATTTTATTTTCTGAACCTGATTACGGCGTTACAATATATCAATTCGTGCATAAATGTACGCTGTATTTATTGTTTCAGAGGGGCGTATTTTTTTCGAAGGCGCCGCATCTCATACTCTTCTCCCGCTCATTTATTTAAAATTCACAATCCGTGGGTGCTCTCCCCATCGTAAGAGAGCCAATCGCGGCCTTGATACAGCTCTCGACGCGCGTGAATAATGGTACGTTCTCTTGTGTGTTTTTTTCCGGGACTTGGCTTGGAACTATAGCCGTGGGGCCATATGAAACGAGGTCGCCGCCGAGGATTTGAGTCCACACCCTAGAAACAGGGTCTCGACCCTCTTTTTTTTGCAAATTTGTTCGCCCTCGCGGCGGAGGTGAACCAAGTGAACTCATTAGACTGAAAAAAATTGAATGATGCGCTCGGTCTCGTAAAAGTAGGTACGCATAATGCACGCATGAAAAAAGAATAAACTTTTCTGACCTATTTATTCACATGTTTTACTTCTGCCCCCGAAAGTCTCTTTTCCACGCTTCAGGAGAACTTAACGGGGTGATCGTTAACTACTACATATGGTTTTCCTTTGCACGGAGCAGGCAACTACTGTAATTGAAGTACTCTCCTCATACAACTCAAGGGAGAATCGCTAAAAAAAGCTTATTATTTCAAAATAGGATGTAAATGCTGGTTAATGTACTAGTTTTAGATAAGTTTAGGTGATGTTAGGCGTTCATCGGATATTCCGCCTTAAGGTGATTTGAGCGATATTTTTCCCTGGTTATATTGGATTCCATATTAAAATTTTATTTTTTAAATATAAGCAGCTGTAAGAAGTATGAAGTGAATTATATGAAATTAAAGGCTAAAACTTATTTTTTTACTGAAATTCTCAGTGAATTAATAAATATGCATACATAAGTCTTTAACTTTTTTTCACTCCGTACGGTGAAAACGCCTTAACAACCAAATATTTTATTAGCGATTCTGTAAATATTACTGCGATGAGCGATAGCTTAATTTTTAAAAATACCCAAAGAAATCATAGAAACTACACGCTGATAAATTTCTGACGAGATCGATGGGTTAGAAATTTATTTTAAAAACGTCTCTCTGCAGTGCATACGCGTATCATTGACTAAAGAAAATGGCTGGTATTTTTTTTTAATAACTCGAAAAGTATGATAGTAAGTGGCTGATATTTTGATTTCAGTGGTAATATTAGATATTTATCTATAATTTGAGGCCAATTTCATTGATTTCTATGTGAAATCAGATCTCGATAAAACTACCTTAATACTTCAGCAACAATGTTTTGAATGATATTATTTTCAGTTGAATTTATTACACATTTAATCCCGGTTTTATTTTATCTGGATTAATATTTTATCGGGATGTCAAGCGAAGTTTATTAGATCTTCCTAATTTAACGCTCACGTCTACTAACCCTTGCCTGTTGTAATGCACACAACCCTAACTCTCAGTTGCATCTAGTTAAAGAAAAGGCTACGTCATCATGCGGTTAACGTTAACCAGATATTATAAAACCGGACCTTGATGGACTTATTTCGGATTTAGAGTAGCTTCCGCCATCAAAGATCACCTGATCAATTTTTTCTCTGAATGCGAATGCACTGCAGCACTAACTCGAAACACTCAATTCTTAATTACATCAAAATACCCTTGCCGAACTTCTTTTTGAGCAATTTGCCTCAAAATATAAGCCGTTTTGTATGGGATAGATTACGACTTTGCGCTCCAGAGGGAGAATATTGAACAAATTAGGAATTTATGGCATCTATATTTCGTGTTTGTGGCTTGTATGTTTTATCAACTTTGTATAAAACTTAATCAATTACTCACTACATTAATTATTACAGAATCGTAAAAACACTATCTGTTGTGAAGGCGTTTTCTGTGTAAAAATAGTTTTCTTTTTTTTCTTATTTTTTACTGTATCTAACAAGGTCAATAAGACTGCTGCTTTATGATAACTATAATGCCCAAAAATTTGCAACATATCCCAATATCTCAGGGTTTGATCTAAGGCTAAGACGCTAAAAACGATGTTCCATGTTAGGGTTGCTGCCTGCTGGGGTGTTCTTGGAAAGCGCCTTGAGCAGTGCTTTGCTAACATCCCGGTTGTGCCACGAGGCACCGTGCGGCCCTGTTATGCTGAAGTTAGGGCTCTCCCAACAAACCTCATGGTTCAATAGGGGTGAACGGTTGGTGATGATCATACATGTCGTGTCAATTGCCCTTCGAGTCTATAGACATCAAGCTTCATAGGGCATGATCAATATTTGCATTTCATCGAATATCAACTTGTCTTCAGTGTATGAGGCGGGTGGAAGCTACATTTCCCCCTCCCTATTTAAGCCGGAAAAACTTAGACAATGATACTGTGGTAGTAGTAACGAAATGATTGTATACATATTTAGAGACTAGGATTATGACTGATATATTGTTAATCAAATAGGAACTTTTATTGACCACTGTTTTATAATAGCATATGATTTTTAGTGTTGGTCAACACTAAAAAAATGATAACCTGTAATATTTTAAACTAATTGTCTAAATGATGAAAATACAATGATATTTCTTCGTAATGTATTCGTGACGATGCTTTGCTAGCTATGAATTTGAGTTGCATTCATTTCAATATAAATCCAGGTTTTATAATCTCTGGTTAAATTTCATCGGTATGAATACCGAAGTTCATTAGTTCTTCCATCTACTACGCTCCCGTCTGCTAACCTGATGTAATGTATCAAACGCAAACTCTCAGTTAACATCCTTTTAACGAAAAGGCTACGTCATCATGCGGTTAGCGTTAGCCAAACATTATAAGACTGGACCTTAGAGGACAACTTTCTGATGTATAGCAACTTCCACCATCAAATGAGCATCGGTTAATGTTCTTCATTGAATGCGAAATCACTACAGAATTTTACGACTTATTCCAATTCCAAATCTACATGCTTCACGGTCATTCCAGAGTCGTCCTCTTTCTCTCATTTCCTTCTGTATTCCTCACACCACACCAAAATTCTATTAGTGAGTCTCTTATTTCCTATCAGTTGTACTTGTCCATATCATCTTAATTGCTGTATTTCAATAGCATTTATAATTCCTATCATCCATTCGTTCTTTATTGAATCTCATTTTCCTACTTCCCTTCTCCAAAACACCATTTCGGTGAAAAATAATTGTCTTTGAAATTTTTTTTAGCGGCCATACTTCACAGTTATAAGTTACTATGCTCTTTATGACGATGCTGTAAATTATGTAATTTTGTGTGTGGATATAGACTGGTCACATGATAAACTTTTATACAGAATTATGGTCGTTTATCCTTGAGAATATCGGATTATAATATGGGCCAAATTTTATAAGAAGTCGAGACGTTCTTTGATTTGCATAATAAAAGGAGGTATTGGGGCATAGAAAACGTCACTGAGGGAGTTGCTAAGTAAGATCACGTGGCTAAGGTGAGGTAAATTGGTAGTCGGAGGAAAAAATATTTTTTCCAAAGTGTAACTGTTACTTAACTTCATATTCTTTATAAATTCATTTCAAAATAACAATTTTTGTCATCCCTGCTGGCTCTTACGGAAATTGTTACACGGGGTGTCCTGAAAAATCACCTTCGATATTCCTTAGGTGGTATTTACCTTCGCTCATTTCAAAAGATACGAACCTCCTCTCGGAGAGCCGGCTATGAGCGTGGAATTTAGTACAGTATCTATGCACCGAAACAATTAACGCTCGTGTAACGTAATGCCTTCAAATCCTCACCTGTTTTTAGTATACTTAATTGTTACGCATGGCCCTGCAAGTATTATTGAGTATTAGCGAACCTGTATTTTGTAATTCTGTGGTGATATTGAGGTGTGTATTAAGTCCACTTGTATTTATGTCAACTTTGGTAAATGTTTTAGGAAGTGCCACAGGAATTTTGATTTAATAATACCACATATCATCAAAAACATTTTGCAATGCATCATTTCAATCATTTTTTCTTGAACTAAAATATTTTTGGTTGTAGGATGGTATAACTTACGTCAAAATCTGTCGATTGAAAGATTATTTTTTCTCAAAAGTATTGGTATATTTTAACGTAGAAGCTATTCAAAGCATTTTCAAATCAACGGGAAAACATTGTTTTATTAAAGAAACACGACACCCCGCTTGCCAAATCACTATTTTATTTAGAAGTCCGGGCTGTTACGCTAGATTCCAAGACCAATAGCCACAGGCTCCAGTCCCTTCCAGGGTATTAGCGTCTGCATTGGGCGAGGAAACTAATATGACATTTTCAGTGTTTGACTATGTATACTCCGAAAGAATCCTTCATCAGTAGTCATCAATCCGAGGATTGGTTTGCAGCTGCTCTCTATTCCACTTTCCTCTCTGCCACCCGCTTCATTCCTACATAATTATTTACTTTGACGTATTTCATGATTTTCTTAATGTATTCCATTCTTGGTCTTCCTCTATGATTCTTCCCATTTATTTCTCCTTTCAGTATTGCTTTCATTAGGCTGTTGTGTCGATAAATGTGTCCAATAAGTTAGTCTCTCCTTCGCAGAGTGTTCATTATGCTTATTTTCTCTCCAGTTCTTCGTAAAACTTCTTCGTTAGTGATTATCTCTGTCCATTTAATCTTCATCACTCTTCGGTAACTGCATTGCTTCTAATCACCTTTGCTAATCCTTGCTACCTGAAATTTTTAAGATCAAAACCGTGCTTGTCATTGGAAATGACATGCACAAATGACTGTTTTTATTAATCTTGTAGCTAGCTCTTGCCATAATGTTTCAGAGCAGATTCAGGCTGCATTGGTGGTTAAAGGGCTGGATTCCCACCCCTTCGGACCCGGGTTCGGTTCTCAACTGGAATTTTTTATCCGAACTCCAAGTTATCTGAATTTGTTGATATGCGGTGAGTCCTTTAAACAAACTCTGCTCGTGAAATGGAACATAAAACTATTGCACCCTTATAGCCTTTCGTTTAGACTAAGTAAGCCAAGGCTGACGCCGTGTTTCTTTCCACCCTTCCTCATCATTCTGAATTCTACTTCCGGCGCTGCATTAAAGAAAATTGGTTTTATAAAGCAAATAATAGGAATTTCTTCGGGTTAAAAAGTGAAAGGGAGAAGTTCTAAGTAGGTCACATATCGAGTACTCTTTCCAGCATTAGGGACCCAGCACTAAAACATTATATACTATGATAAAAAATTACACATGGCAATCAACCCCCATGTTAAAAAGACATTTCGGGAGAAAAGCGTGTCACAGCTGAAGGAAGAGCTAAGTTGGAAGCCGTGGAGGCTAACTGCTAGGTTGAGATTACGTTGACATTTCAAATCAAACGAGTTTTAGGATAATGCGGAGGATGTAACTTTAACCCCAGTCTATTTCTTTAGAGCTGGCTGATTCGACAAAATGAGAGAGAAACACTGGCGAAGTGTAAGGTAAAAATATTATTTCTATCCACGTGCCCTTAGTGACGACAAAAAAAACAGGGCGACACACTTAAGGCAATCCGACAAATAAAATACCCTTTCGTCCTTTCCATCTTCCAATTCCTTTCCTTCATTCACTTCCTCTTTCATTGCTGGTGTCCTTTCACTCTCTGTCACACGCCTCTGCACTGAATCCCATGGTAGTACATAGATAGAGATAAAAAATCCTAGCCTCTAACCCACCTATTAATATTGGTGCAGTTGACCCTTGTTGTCCATCGACTCCCATTTAAGGTGCAGCTGCAATAATTCTGCATAATATTACGCAATTTACCATAAATTAACATCGGTGTCCCATAGTACGTTAGTCCTTTCGATTTCACACTACCATTACACTTCCCTTCTCCCAATACGTTCCAGCGCGATCGTCGTGACTACTTGCTAGGTTGTGCAGCGCGAGCATTTACAGTCAGTTGCCCCTCAAACCGCGATCAACCCGCATGGATAGAGGAGATTTCACGTCGTCAGACTTGTACCAGGTCGTGCGAAATCCATGAACTGAGGCTTGGGGAATTTGGTGAGATGGATCTCCTTTCCTAGTCTCTCAAACGGTTTCTCACGAGGACCTGGTAACCAGAAAATCACAGAGCTTGGGTTTCGAATGTGATTGCAGAGACGATGAATTAATTGGATTTGAATTGACCTCTGGGTCTACGATTTATCCGTTGGGTTGCCACGGTAAGCATGTATATAAGCATTTTTTGCATGCAAATTTGCTTTCAATATTCATCTAATCACGAAGTGCTTAAATCAATTTTTCACTACCTGAGGCTTAAATTTGTGGAATATACCTTGCATCACGAAAAAAATAATGACGGGGACTTCGTGTATTAATTTGAAGAGAAACGTTTAATTAGGAGTGTAGCGTTGCATGGGGAAAAACATGGACTCGTGAGGAAAGATGACGATAATATGTTGCAGGCGTTCGAGATGTGGGTGTGGAGGAGGTTGGATAAGGTGCGGTGGACGGTAACATAGAAATACAAACGAGGAAGTACTTGGCATAATTGGTGAAGAGAGGAAACTTCTTGAGGAGATTAGGAGGAGGCAGAGTAGGTGGTTGGACCATATAATGAGAGCCGAAGGGATGCTGAAAGCCGTGATTTGGGGGTGGATATTGAGTTTAAAAGGGAAGGGAAAAATAGGCTAATGGGATGGGATGAAAAAGGGAATTCGTGGCGAGAGTTGTAGGCTTAAAAGGGTAGTTTTCCATTCTCTCTATTTCCATTTGAATCTACTCTAACCCTTTCAAGGGCGTTTTATTTATGCATGATTGAAATGACACGAGTCCCCTCGATAACTCCTCGAACGATTTTAGTCGTTCTATAAAAAAGTTACCCCGGCAGTGACTCGTGATAATATTCGGTTAAAAGTTCCTGTCACCTGGGCAGAAATTTATTTTCAGTCTAAGTTGGTCTATTTTGATGAATTACTGTCCAAAGAGGTTATGGGTGATAATGGTCATTCTCTAAAATAGAATGCACCCTTCTATCTAGCTACCCCTAGGGTAACCTCCTCTTGCTGCCGTTATAAACATGGAAGTGCCAGGAACTTTCAACCGACCTATGCCTATAATTTGCGGTCATCTCATTTTTCATTTTATTTGACTTTAATTCCAAGATGCGCATTTATACGCCTAAGGGATGAAATTCGCCTTGAAAAAATCATCTGGCGTGACTGGGGTTCAAGCATGGACATCTTAATTGCCGGTTAGGTGTAATAGCCAGTTACGGAACGTCCCCTGTGGTATGTACAATGTGAACTGAAGAAGAACATATTTAGTTCGTCGTGGTTCATCTACTAAAAAAAACAACTGACCGGGTCCCTTCTCCTCCCCCTCCTTCACTACAGCTGGTGCTACGGCACGCGTAAAATTCAAATAAAAATCAATATTGACATTACTGGAAATATATTTTATTGCTTTCGTTTAAATAACCGTAGGGCTGGCATTCTAGAGCACACAGCGGACTCACTCAAGCTTCATCTAACCGATCACTTCGAAGTTAGCAGACTTTTATACATTTTACAATAATTTGAGCACTTTTTGTGTTACAAACTAATTGTTTTCAGCAAATATAAAAAATACACCTGGCTTTTTTTGCTTAAAAATTGCAAGTTGATTGGGTGACAATTAACAGATTACCAAGCGCTCAAAAATGAACAATCAACTTTTATGCGACAAAAACCTTGAGTTTTTAAAAATAAGATTTAGTAAAATATAGCTTTGGAGACAAATAACTTCAGATGTAAATTAATGAGCAAAGATACGATAAGCTTTCAAGTTCATTATCTGCAGTAAATCAGTTTCCTCGTTTAGAAGATAGACAATTACAAACTCGGGTAAATTTTTTTACAGACAGTAGTTCGTCGTGTATAAGGCCAAAGCACCCTATATGTTCAGAAAATAATGGAGCTGACATTCAGCTTCATTGTTGAAACCAATTCCGCCATTACAGCCAGCATAGTTTTAGACAGTTATATGGCTTACGTTTCCGGTGATCGCGTTGTATTTCGTCAAATCTAACTCAAAATACACTGTTGAAGCGTAGTTTTGAGACTGGTAGGACATGCCTACTCCTTCCCATATATCCTTCCCATATTTTTGCTTCGCCTTGAAAGGAGAATGCTGCGATGGATATCTTCTGTCACAAGGAAGGACTGAGTAAGGAATGACTACATCAGAGGGACGGTCAAAGTGAAAACGTTGGGAAAGGAGATCGAAGAAAGCAGACTGAGGTGGTTCGGGAACGTCCAAAGAAGGGAAGAGGAATATGTGAGAAGGAGAGTAGAGCAGCTGAAAGTCAAGAGGAACGCAAGAGAAAGAGGGGGAGACCAAAGGTGGGATGCAAGGACAAGTTTAGTGGAAGCTCTCCGTTAAATAGGGTGGAACAAGGAGGAGGCGCTGGACAGGGAACTGTGGAGAAGAATAATTAGAGAAGTGAATGCCGACTCAACTAGTGTGGGATAAGACAATGAAAAATAAGAGATTATTGCTTCACCTTCGCTCATGAGCGTTCGTGGCCATGCCTCCTCCATTTCATTTTAATCTCCTCGAAAACACCTCACTGGCAATGGGGAGATCTGGGTTTTAATCCCGGTCGAGTAAAATGATTTTTATCACGGTGAATTTCATCCCTTTTGTTGCATATCCTTGCATCCGTGCGCGTACTGTGTACCTTATACTTCGTGTACTCCGCAGTGATTAGTAAACTGTTCTTCTGCCTGGTCTTTTTCCCCTATTTGGCGTCTGATTTTCTCGTCACTCCTGTTTCTCTTGCCCCCATCTTGCGCATCTTCTCTCGTTCCACACCCCTGACCATCATGTTCCTCAACGCACAATTTTCTAACCTAATCTTGGGTCTACCTCTAATTCTTTTATCTTGTAGTATCATGCTCATTACTCTCCTACCCATATACAGGTGTCTGATACCGATAGATTTAAAATGTCATTTTTTCCTCGTACAATAAGGGATCATAATAGTTGCGATAGATCAATCATATGAAACTCCCACTCTCAATAGGTAGAGTAAAATTTTCACTTGTGTTTAATAACATAGCATCATTACTAATACTTCACACCGGTCGATTTGTCCGGCATTATTTTATTTTGTTCTCTGCATGAAGTAGTATATTGTAGCATTCTTAAATTATTAGTATTAGCGGTATTGGCCACTAGATGTATCTTTTGCATTGTACTGCATGTTTGCATATTCATTTACGTAGCACTCTCCCAGTTTCTGGTTTGACTGCGCACTGTTCTCCTGACTGCTTTTTGGTCTACGCCTATGAATATTCTACGCATAGCGGCCAGGGGAACGTGCGAGGTCCCGATTTGTGCTAGGACGAGTGCTGCATACCTTGTGTGGAATCACCCCATCCCACAAAGCCTAGTGGTGGCTTGCACGGTACTTCGTAGATGTAGATGTCTTTGTTCGTCGTTCCACATGTCCAAACCAACGCATTCTATTCTCTCTTTTTATGTCCTTTTGGTGTAAATTTTCTCTGATAATCTAATATTGTAATTTTTCGTTCTGTGCCTTCTTGTAACACCAGGCATCCATCTGAGCAATTTTATTTCATTAACATGCACGTTACTGAGACTTTTGGTGTGGTTCTCCAAATTTCGGTTCCGTGTAATAGGACCGGTCTAATATCGCTCTTGTTATTTACTTTGGAGTGTTATCGGTATATTTCTATGGCAAGTCAGTCCTGAGACTTGTTGCCATTTGATACAAGCTGCCCCTTCTACACATCCTTGTCAGTTTCTCCATTCTTTAGGACAATTGAGCCCAAGTGTTTAAACTCTTGAGAAGTTGGAATGCTCTAGCCATTAATTTTTAATGTTGCTTTGCTATTGCCGTCTCCTATTGTTAACTTGCAATGCAAGTAGGTATTCGGTCTCGTCCATGCTTATTTTCAACCCATATTTTAAAGCCATTGGTGCCAATACGAGAGTTTTTTTGTAAATCTAGTTTGTATAAACCTCCGTTAAAAGTCACTTTGAACTAAGATGGCTTGGTCATGTAACTGGCTGAAGCACGTTTCCGACACTTGGGAATCCGGGGTCGAGCCCCGATCAAGACAAATGATTTTTTTCATGGCGAATTTCATCCTTGTGTTGTTTATCCTAGCATCCGGGCGTGTCACAGCGTTCCTTATCAGTAGTGTATTCCTCAGTGATTTTTAAGTTATCGAATTAAAGAATATAAAGGTATTCCTCCCAGCATACGCCGACTTCTCCCACACCAGACTCACTCACGAGGCGAGAGATGAAGGGAAAACTCGACGTTCGCCGGGAAGGGGGAGTGCAAAACGCTATCCACGCGAGGCGACACCCAGTCGCTCACAGCCGCGTCATATGTGGCACCACTGCTCTATCCCCAACCTCACCTCACGCCACGATGCCACAATGTTTCCCCTCCGAGCAGTTCGCCCTGTTCGGGAGTGAACACCTCCACGCCGTCGTCGCATTCCCAGCTGATGCCTTCACCCTTCGTTCGCCCTCCGTAATTTCCCTCTCCGAGTATTCCCCGCGACCCCGAATCGAAACATAATCTCCAGACCTTCCGCCTTAAGGCACCCTCCCTCCTCAGAAACACCCTCTTGAACGAATCGACGCCTCCTTATCCCTCCTCACTCCTCGCGCAGTCTCACACTTTAACGCACAACGGCAAACTTTCATCTTCGTCTCCATCCACTGACGACTCCTCCCCCGTAACCTCCCGCGCAAAATGCCAACTTCAAACCTTCAACCTTCTCGCCACCCGACCGCAACCGTTCCGCACCCAACTCGTTGCCAAACTCGCGCGGGAATGTGGGGGGATACTATATCGCACCGACTCCCTCATCCAATCTTACCCCTCATACCCATTCAGCTTTTCATCCCCGCAGGGCTTGGGTCTCCTCCTCTTGCCCCGCTTGCATTACACATCGTTCTGACACAGTTACCCCACGAATATTTCCGTTTCTACGCCAGCCTACATCATGTCGTCAGCGGTTTGGAAGCCTGGGAAAATATTGAGCTGAACCAGAAATTACGGTAGAGTCGTGAACATACTTCAATGATACTTTCATCAGTCACATAACCAAGGGGGTGAGTCAATGGGGTTCGAACCCAATCCCAAAAATTTCGAATTCATTTAAGTGTAGGGCACCTAAAGTAAAGAGTTATATTTATTTTTTAAACTAAGAAAGTTGATTATATTTATTCTTCATTCTGAAAAACGTTTTAAATTAATATGTTGTTAATTTTCTAGCATAAATCGGTGGGGATTTTATTTTTTCAGAAATTCGTGTATCACAAATGTTATAAATCGGCTGTTAAAATAGAGTCGCAATTTCAATCTTAATTGCCTAAACACACAATTTGGCTCCTAATTTTTAAAGTATTCTCCAACCCATCCCCCTACTCATACTCAACATGGACTCCCCCGGAGTGAAATCTTGGGTACGTCACTGCATTAATGCATAACCAATCCCGCCGTTCCCTTTTGGGTAGGCGCAGTAAAAATAAATCAATTCTTGGATATAAGCCTGTAAAACTTACTCTGCTTTATTAAGGTCCTCCATACCGCCCTATCCGTGCATACTTCTTTTGCTTCAGGTACTTCATACATCGCTACACCTACACCTATCCTGTTCTTAAGACTCCTAATATATGGTTCTCTTTAGGGTATCTTCCAATATATTATCTTAACCTTAAGGCCATTCCGATCATCACCCCCGAAGGTACCTGGTTCGCGCCCCCTTCCTCCGTTCGCATTAAACAGCTTCCAGACAATAAATCTACGAGCATGTCCGTTTTCCACCAGCATAAATCATATCTTCAGCAGTTTGGAGTGCCGGGGATTAACACCTAGGCTTCAACAAATTGATTCACCTGCGTTATTCTTGAATTCTCGTAGATTATACATAGTATTCCCTATTTAGAGCGTTGAGCAGTGTGTTTTTATTTAGTTTTGAGTATCCATTCATAACGCTTAGGCTTTGTTCTAAATCTGTCCACAGCATTCAGAATTACGGAAATACCTACAATTTCGAATTTACCTTTTTTTGTGAAATAGTTGTCCACCAAATGATAGCACCGCTGAAAGTCAGGAATTGAATGGGATAGCACTTAAATTTTACATTGCATGCCGTGTCAAATATGTTCATAGGTGTTTGAGAATAATAAAATGATAGTTTCATTATTCTCAAGTTGATTGGTTGAAATGCGTAGGTTATTCGGCCACATAATGAGGATGGACAATAATAGACCCACATTGCGAATTTTGAGTCATGTTTTTAAGGTTAAGAACGACAACCTAGGAGCCTACTTCTCATATGCTTGCAATGGCTATCTATCTGGAAATTCGTATACCTTATTATAGCAAAAAGGCTCAAAATACGGTTGCTGAATTTCGTTTTGCACTGCGTACTGTTGTGGTTTTAAATCTATGTAAGAAATGTGTGTATTTCGTAGCCGTTGGGTAAGGGTAGAATGATTTATTTCTAAACTTAATTAGTGTTTAGCTTTCCTTTTGAAGTTTGAGCCACATACCAGTCACATCGCTCTGATTGAGGAGACAGTGGTTAATGAATAATATGCCCGCTATTATTGTTTTCGGTTCGCTCCAGATCTTTACGAATCGTAAATCTTTTGGGTGAAGACATTTAAAATAAAACACACGAGCAGAAAAAAGGATGTAGAGAATAGGGTTCATCTATGAGGGATAGCTAATAAATGCTTGTTCTCTTATTATTTAAACTCTCTCCTTAGCCTGTTTTTAATTAAAGCGAGGGGGATGGACCCTGGACATTTTTTGAGCCACGGTAAACTTTGGTGTCAGCTGTTTACTTTGGAAAATGTAACCTAATATATAAAAAATAAAAAATGTGATGTAACGGGGAAATTGTAAAAGACACTCTATAGTTTCAGGTTTTACTTCGTGGAAGTATTCAGCATCCATACTAAGTATTATACTTTGTACTTTTCCACAGAACTTATTTTACGGTAAAAGGCTTTTCGTCGATCTACGGCATCATCAGGTAAAAATAAACTAAACTTACTCTGAATTAGTAATTGATGAATTTCTAAATTAGTAGATCAGCGAAACGCGTTTTACCGTAAAATTAAGTCTATGGAAATCTGAATGGTTTATTATTTAACATGGAATTGTATAATTGTATTATATCTCTTTGTTGAAGCTTGGATTGTGACCTCTATTTTCTTTGAGTAAAGTATAAATCAATTCTTCCCAAGCAATTGCTGCTTCAAGGTGTTAGTCATAAATTTTGTCTGATACTGGGAATGTTTGTTGCTATAAACCTTTTAAACGATCGAAGACATCCTACGGGGATCTCTCCATCTCCGGTCTCTTGGGGGAATGACGGGGAACTAGAATGTCTTCTGAAGTTTTGTTTTCACTCTACCGTACTTCGCTAAAATTAGAGACTGTGTTGCCTCTCCACAATTTCGATTATTAATATTCCGATTTCCGCATCTCCACTCCTCCATAGTCACGATTAAACATTTGGAGTCGTTTTAATCTGCTATTCTTTTCAATTCTCAATCTTTCGTTATTGTTGTTTCGAAATATTTATAATTTAGATCCCAAAAACGTTTGAACTTTTCATACCTTTTAAATCTAATTTAATACAAATATAACCTTAATGATTAAGTCGTCATCTTTGTTTGTAGCTACATTTTGAATATAATGAAAACACTTGGTATTTCCACACGTTAGTTTATTAAGTCGACCGCTGCTTCAACACAAGAGGGTCATTATCAAGACTTGTTTTGCTTTGAATATTCGGTCGACATATTAAGCTAACGTATGGAAATACAGAGTGTAATTTATTATTAATTATTTTCTATATGCTTCAATTCCACTAAGTAGAGCCGGAAACGTTCGATTTTAATACGTAGTTAAAAATATTACCATTGCCTCATGGATGCCCATAAATCTTGAAAGTGCTGTCAGTGTATATGTATTCCAATTATTTTGGTGTAATTTCATAAATAAAAAAATCAAAGAAGTTTTTAAGTCTGCTAAAAATAAAATAATATTGTTCCCTAATTATGCCTTCTAGGCTAGGCATAACTTGTGGCTAAGAGATTATTTTTTTAATACCCTTAATGACCGGATCTTAGCTATATATTCCATGCGTATGAATTATTACCATGTGTAGTTTCTGTGCATCGCATCGCAAAGAAAAAAATCATTGAAGTCCTTTATTTTCTTTTGCAGATACCTACTTCCTTCTCTCCAGAGAATTTCTGTCAATACCAGGAAGCCCTCATGGTAAGTATTCATTTCCAATGTTTTTATTTTGGAGAACGTTCCACAATAAAAGGTAGCTAGCCTTCTTGAGGCTGATTTTTTAGGATACCCGGATAACGAGTTTCATAAAAAGCTCTTCGCTTCGCGATAACATTTTTTCGCATGCAGCCGGCATATTCAGCTTGTAATAGTTTTCGCATATCACTTCCACTGCCCCCATTTGTACTGCATAAAATTCCTATTCTCTTTTTCCTTTGGTCCCGTATTGGATCCTTCATTTCTGATTTTGCTCGCTTTATACTTTGTTCTCAAAACTTTCCTCGTTCTCCTTTTTCTCCCTCACAATTTCCCCCGCCTACTAACTGATGTCCTAGAAAAGACAAATGAAGGCATTGCGCTTAGCTGTTTAAGTCCTTATTTCAAAAATTCGACTTCCGCCGTGGGCAACACTGCTATGCGACACATCAAATATGTTTACCAAATGAAACAACCCATCAAACACTAGATTGTTCAATTTATCTTAGCCTAATGATTACAAAATTTTGTTACTTCCCTGTTTATTGCCAGCATTCAAGGTAGTAGGTAAGGGGTGAAGAGTGGAAAAAAGTGGGGAGATGTTTGACCGTAATCTGAAACAAATATTTTCACGATGTACCTGAATATGACTTGTACGACGATAACGGCTGTATGTATGTTAGCAATAGACAAGGGGAGTAATAAGTTCGTTATGCAATATCATGAATAACTTCCTTCAAGAGAAGGCTTGAACTTTTGGTTTTAAATAAATAAACTTATTTTTTCTCATTTCTTCTATCTATAACTTTGCCCGAATCTCAGTGGTTACCATTCTACCTCCTCAGTCCTTCCGTTTTCTGCCTCCTGATATTTTCTCATAACTGATTAAAAGTCATCTTTTGGGGAAAAAATGAAATGTATATTTCATTCAAAATATGGAAACAAAAACTCGCATGCAATGAAATGTGCCGAGTTTACGGTTAAGTGAAGAATACAATACAACCGCCCGCATTGAACTCCAATGCGTAATATGCTCCCTAAAAATAATATCACAATGAAACACGTGCTACACAAGGACTGAAGAGGATATTAGTCTCTTATTCCTCAGAGAGCTTGATTTTAAGCTAGCCAGCGTTGCTATATGCCATTTTATATTTTCGTAGCAGTTCTTACTGTTGTGGCCATTTTCGTCTTTTATGTGGTTCAATTGGACATGATAATTTTCCCTATCACTAATTTCTGCATTCATTCGTTATTGCTTGGGTAATTAATATCCCATATCTTTGTTATCACTGGTGAATGGGCGTGATCGTGGCTAGAAATATATGTGCGCAACACTCAATTATGTAATGCTATCAACGAAAACATAAAGATCCGCTATAAACTCGACAAAATATTTCGTTGTCGGCTTAGTACTGCTGAATTCGGAAAGTTTTTGAGATATATTCGTGAAAAGAGTAGCGAATGCATCACCGCACTTTGCGCTCTCAATCCTGAATGTTTAGTTTTAAAGTGGCGTAGACAGTTTCTTTGCGTTGCAAACCCGAAGCACTCGCTGGGACGAAGTGAAACAAACGTTTAGGAATTGAAAAGTTTATATCGCGGATCTAGGCAATCTTGCATAGAAACCTTTTGTAATTTTGACCTCTCATAGGTATATACAGCTCGTGCATATTCAATTGTTGTTGGTGAAAGCTATTTTTTTATAGAAAGACGATAGGTCGTTGTAGGTCGTTGCTAAAATATTTTAAGTTAATAATATTTTTATGTAGTGTTGAAATCAGCTTGGTTTAAATGAGTCTGTCCTCTCAGTACTAATGGTAGTTTTGTTTCAGGCTATGAAGGTTTTAATATTTTATCAACCAGCAGCTAGCTGTATGTTGCAATGAGTTGAGAAAAAACTTTTTCATGGAAAATATGTTTACAAATTACTCTCCTAATAATTTTTAGCTTACCAAAATTCAAAATCAGCACTAAAATATTCTGCTGTAGTATCGTCTAAGTTTTAGGATTCAAAGATAAATTTTAGTATTACACATCTCTATAAAGTTAAGCATGAGATGCGTCAGTGTCTGCATAGTTTTCCTTGTTCAAATTTTGTACGACGATTTTATACCCACTTGTAAAGCGTCAAACTTACTGCTGACCATGATATTGCATAAATTAACATGCTATTGAATAAATAAACAACCATGCTATTGAATAAATTAACTTTTCCTTTTAACTTTAGTAAATTTACACTTTTTAAAACTTTATTTGTATCTCTAGAATATGCATTGGTGGCTGCACAACAAAGCATTGTGTGCTTTGTTTGATGGCAAGTTGGAGTCATGAAATGGCTCTCAAGTGTTAAAGTAAAAAAAAGGAGGATAAATAATTTTTCGTCGGTAGATGGTAGGTCTTGGGAAATAAAATTGGGGTTATTACCTCACCGCACAAGATTCACAAATACATATTAGATTCATCAGTGCTGTAATAAATTCACAGTATTTACAAAAAACTTTGAAATTCACATTTGATACCATGATTCATCGAAATTACATCTAGAAAATATATACTCATGAGAATTTCTTTTTAAAAGCGAATGTGTTTATTTTTTGCTTAGGTTTTCCTATAACTTTTGTGGTGTATTTTTTCTGTTATTTTGGTAACTAAGATACTCAAGAAATAAAAAGTGGAATACTTATTACCTATAGGCAAAAAAGGATGTTATTAACCTTTCTGTATGGAAAACGGTCCAATTTTTTCATTTCCATGTGTAGTCCCCCGTATATTAACTTAAAATCTTGCAGCTACCGTGAGATATCAGATGCAGTACAACGTTCCATATGCCATATTGGGTTTCTTCCGTAGAATGTCTGGAATACTTTTTACTTATAAATCATACATAGCACATGATGGTTTCATCATTTTATGGAACACGAAGCGCTTAAAGTTTTCACCTAGAAGGTTCCTCTCTTAATATATCTCTTTGATTGCATTGTGTTCCTGTTTGGTTTATTTCCCTTCAGTGAAATACCCGAGGAAGGAATAGGTTCTGGTCCAAACTTCTGCTTGGAGAAATTTTTGACGCGATTGGATGATATTGTAGAAATTGATTTCAGTACCCATGATCGTTTTTTTTAATAGGAAAAGTTAATTATTTTGTGACCTTAATTGATTTCGCGGAATTACTATTTGAATCCGTCAATCCGTCTGCTATCTCACCGATGGGAAAAAAGTTTCGATTGGAATTCCTTCCCAGAAGCCTGCGACTTTGAAAGATTCGTAGAAGTGTGAAAAATTAGTAGAGTAGTAGAATAGCAGAAGTGTAAAAGACTAGTAGAGAAGTAACTCTCCCACAACCTAGTGGAAAACAGACGCGTAGAACGCTGTGAAAGTGACTGTGAGAGTTAGGGCGGTATTACAAACGTTTCTTGACGTGATGGAAACGTTGGTGTTCAGTATTCCGTCGTCTTCCCGTCAAGAAGGAGTGTATTACGATTAGTGGGAGTGTCAGCGCCCATTGTTGACCGTTTTTGCGAACGAATTTCTAAACGGTTTCGAAGTAGCAGAATATTTTCATGTTTCAATAAAATATAAATCATATTTCATGTGATAAAAATATGAATGCTTTTTTCGTGCAAAAAGAAAGTAAAAAGTTGGGTTGAAATATGCTGAGCTAGGTACCCACGAAATCTGTTCTTCACGAACAACTCTTCGACCATAGAATTTTTCATGTCACTCAGAGCAACCAGCCCTAACAAAATTCATGGGCCATGTTATGCCTGCCTTGGCGTTAACAACAACTCGGCAAGAATAGTATTCGTTAGTAAAATTTGTATGACACGTTCTTCCTCAATATTACATAAACCATTATTCCTCAAATCTGAGGTGTATGTTATATTTCACACTACCTGCGCCTGCCTGGAGGGAGACACGTTCTTGACGTTACGAGTTTTCAGTCGTCAGACGGCGATGCTTCTGTCTCAGCTTTTTCCTTCACTCCATTTAATGGTTTTTCGGAATTTTAATGTGAGAGAGGGAGGTAGATAGAGGTGAGAGAATAAAAAAAATTGTTGTATCCCGCAAGGACACGCGCACATTCGCACACCTGGGCGTCCGCAAGTGTGACTTGGAAGTGTCATTTCCGTCTGTTCCCTTTTACTCGGTAATGTTGTTTGCCGCCTTATATCTTCCCAGAACTTTCCTCCCACTTGTCAATTCTGTCTCCTGAGGATAAGAGGTGGGAAGTGGGATCAGAGCCATAAACCCATCTTCCCACCGATAAGGTGTATTTTAAATCCCATTTTAAGAGAGAGGAGTAGTAGAGAGAGAGATTAGGATTAACCTCTAACCCTGGCGAACACTTTATTATAAAAGAGTAGAAACGTTAATTTTGCATTGCTACGGAAATTCTTAATAGTAGCTAGCGGATCCGTTAAAATTTTTTTCCGGTCCTAAAGGTGTAAACAATAGCTGAGCCAATCTGAAATTTTGTGTAATTATTTTTAGGTCGTGAAAAGTTGTGGGATGAAAGATTATAGAACTTTGGCTATGTAAATCTACATCTAAATCTATTATATCAGGATAATGGTTATTAAATGTCAGTTTCAAGGTTTGCATGCACGCCCCAAACTCCTTTAAGGTGGTATTTTCTAATGCTGTATGTAATAAAGGTAAGCCTTTTTCAGCTGTATGTATTACATGTAAATGTTTTGGTTTCCTGACTTAAAGGATGATGAGAATTTTTTAAATAATTTTAATTTAGCAATACAACCTGTCAAATATTGGCATTTAGCCAGCAAGCAGTTTTGAGGATTTATTAATAGATGTGCTAGATATTTGTTGGCACATTTCGATCTTTTATATATTCCAAAGTTGTGAACTTGACTCACCTCAAAAGCGCTAATAATTCCTAATAACTAGCATTTTGTGAGTGGCTTTCAGGAGGTAGAACATCTAAGGAAGAACAGAAGGACATTACGTTATATATTACGTTATAGTATGCCATCGGTTATGTATCGCAAGATTAATATCTTGCCTTCATCAAAAAATTAATTTATTTCTTTTTATTTCTATTTAAAATTTTAATCTTGCACATATTTTTATCATCCAGATATTATGCTTTCACGTCCCCTTTTTATCATTAACTTAATTTCCTTCGGGAGAAGATAGGTCTCGGGAAATAAAAGATCGCTATTATTTCATCGCCGAAGTTTCGCAATCATTCAATATTTTGTTTATTAAGGGCTATTAATACCTTTGTTTTGGAAATGGAGTGTGGTTATTTTTTTGGTTAGTTATTCTAAGAATTTGTATGGTGAATATTTTTATCGGTAGACTCCCACTAGTATATCGGCTACAGGTTCCCTTGGCTAGAAGTACAACGGAGTCCTAGGAATGTTTCATTGTTGATATTATCCCATTATAATGTGTTCGTCAAACTTTTTAATACCGACAAAGGTTTGGTTGCTTTATTGGGAAGGCGACCTTCAACGCCGCGCGCCATTTGCACCATACCGAATATGAGAGTAGGTATGCAAGGGAAGGTTTATTTGGAGAATTGAGTAAGGGCCAGTCGGTATTCAATACGGTGAGGAATATTCAGTTTTACATCTTAATTTACAGATGGGGTGCTCCCTCAAACACGTCCCGAATCCGAATTAGGGATCCGAATTCGATTGAAAATATCCGCCATGACCAGAGTACGAATACGAAAATAATAGAAATCCATGGCTCTCGCCACTGAACTGACTAGTTCTCTTCGCATGTCTTTGGAGGTAGTCTCCTTTAGGTGGAGCTGATCTTTCAAATAAAAAAATCATGAAGATTACTCGTCTACTTTCATTCGCCTCATCTGGTTAACATTAGGAGTCCCAGGGGGTGTTGAAATGAGTCCTCGAGGTTTTAAAAATGGTGCATTTTTGTGTGTGCCTTAGATTGAAATATTTCTTTTCGTGACATTTAACAATACTTCTAGCCATGTACGCTAACAGAAATATAACGACATTCATTCATTAACTATTGAAATATTTCACGAATTACCTTTAAGTACCAATACATTGAAAAGAGCTTGCACGGCATAATTCTCTTATTTAAGTTGCTTCTTTGTTTCACATTTTTAGTTCGCCTCACGGAAATGTTCTCCGTATTCCATCGATATTGGCTAGCACACCACTAGTCAACAGCCGGAGTGACGGACCGCACAGTGGGCCAGAGTGCCGGTTTAGCGCGCCAAAAGTCGGAATTCGATTGTTGAACCATTGTGAGGCAGTGTTTGTTGATAAATGAGCTGATTAAATTTCCATAAGTACTTTTTACGTTATAACATTGCAATGTTTCATCATCACCTGTCCCCAATCCGAAGATTGTTTTGCTGGGGAACTCTGATCCACTCTCCTCTCAGCTTACCCTTTCATTCCCATTTAAATTTTCACCGTGAATTTCTTCACAACTTTCCTGATACATTCCACCCTATATCTTCCTTGGTCATTCCCTCTCATCGTTTTTCCTTCCATTTTTTCAGGGGCTATTTGGTCGCAAACGTTTTTCAACAAGTTTGTCTCTCTTCAGAGTTTTTATCTTCTCTCTCCAACTCTTCGTTGGACTCCTTCATTGGTGATTCATTCTGGCTGTATTATCTTTATCCTTTATCTGACGCCTTTTTATTCACATCAATTAACTACTTTGAAAAAAAAGATGCTTATATTTGATTCGTGATCCAAGTAAATTTTATTAATTTTCAATCATTGATTGGACGTTCCTAAAAGGAAGTAATTTCTTTCAGTTCTCTTAATAGCTTCAACTTTTCCCTGGGAGAGACGGTCTTTCAGCTCGATACACAATTTTTCCATCCTCTCTAACCAGGCCTCCCTTGCTTGATGACTGATCATATTTCTAATAATTTTAAATAGCTGCTGCTCTTGTATTCGAGTTTTTATACCATATTCCATCATCTATTAAATTCAGTGTCACTTGTATCCCAATCGAATTCTTGCTCTGATAGGTAAATATTTGGTTTCTTGAGCAATTTCACCACAGATCTATTAATCACACCTGATTTATTTACCGGAAGCTTACGTAAGGATGTAATTACAGGGTCGGAGGATATTAGGCACATATGCAGCAAATCCTCATTACAGTCTCTTCGATATATTTTCCTGGTGTTAATTGTCCTAATATATTTGCAGTCTTTGTGCCGTGCTTCCTGCGCATCTTCAGATAGCATACCTATAGGGAGGGGGGAAGCTTTAATTATGTCAGCACCGTGAATAAGAATCTTGTGCACTGTAGGGGGCATGGTGTACCAAGGGTAACTTTTTATGCACTTTTCAGCTGTTTCCAGTGTATATTCCCTAAAATGGTCAACGTTTATCTCGAAATTGCTGGCCAGAGCGTTAAGTATTACTGATAAACGTTCGATTAAACTTTGATCGAGGCCTGTAATTAATGAGATAGGGCTTGGATTTCTAAAAAATGAGCGGGCAGTGTTGCCATCATTCGAAGAACCGTAACCCTACTTTGGCATATGCACAATCAGCCCGAGTTTCTCTTTAAGTTCCATCCGAATCCTTGTTTTGCTTACATTTACTCTCTCTTTTTCCGTTATATTCCTACATTGCCATTTTTCGACTCTTAATTTGTAGGAAACATGAAGAAGGTATTCAAAACTTCGAATCCATCCATGCAAAATCGAGAGTCCGTATTTATAATTCTCTTCCTTTGCCACCAATTGTAGAACCAAACCCAAGTCGTTGGGTTTAGCTGCGATGGTTTAGCACCGCACACATAGCACCTCTGAGTCGACTTATTATCCGTTATTGCGTTGCAAAGTTTTCCATCTACCATTGTCATGTGTAAATCATGCGCTACGGATACACGATACCCAGAGCACCTGCTTGCAGGAGGAATCAAGTTGGAAATTTCTCTCCTCACACGACTTGTTTCCTCTTCTATGCACATCGTTGTCTCTTTTGTAAATGCTAGCTTTATATGGCGACAGTATCTTGGCGACGATGTTCTCGGATTTTGCCAAATGGTCATTTTTTGACCATATTCATTTGAAGTGAACATCTGCAAAGGAACTACAGAGGTAACGTATAGACTTCTGTCATCAAATTGTGGATTAAGAGCTTTCTGTTTGTACATAGTATAGCCACTGCATCCGTCAGAACCCCATTTAGAAATTAGAATTAAATTATTTAAATGGTCAGGTTGCAAGGTATGAAGGACTGGTTCGACAACTTTTAGCAGGCGATCCACAGTCAAATCGAGAAGTGACTGCAAGGTGATCTCCGCGGTTGATTCAGAGACAGTAACAGATGCAGTAGGTGGGTAGCATCTCCTCTTGGCTAGCTTTATAGCCGAATAAGGGGGGTACAAACTGGCCGCGTTATGTGACGATGCACTTTCTCTGATAAGCAAATACTGCTGCTTCGTCAGCTTCGCCTGTACGATCAAATTCAGACCTTCTTCGGGTGATAATGGTCGTATTGGTTTTGATCCAGATTTTTCCTCGTCTAGGACTTTCCTCACTTTACTGGGTCTGGTTGGACTGCCAAGAAAAACGTCTCTCATTAACTGTGCCCCACAGCGGTCTCCGTCTGAATGAAGGCTCGAAGCCGCGGAAAATACCAGCTCTTGACTATCAGCAATCGACCAAATCGAGGCCGTCCGTCTTAATTTCGATCTCTTGCTTATTTCATGGAAATCTCTGTTTGGACGACCTAGGCCTGAAAATAGATGATTTTTAGTTTGTATTCCATGCTGACTCAATACTTCAATCAACGTGACAAGCCTTACAAAAGATGGATGATCCATTTCCTAATTCATCGTCGAAAAATATCACCTTATTATTCAGCCAGATGAAATTTCTTTGCAGAAAAAGATTTTTCCTTTTATAGGATGCCTTCCACTTTTGATTTATTTTTGAATTGAAAGAGTGAAGTCGATTCATTATTCGTCTTTTTTCATCCTCTTTAATTCCTTCTCGTGACCTAAAATACACGTGTAGAGTTATAAAGGAATTGTAATTACTGTAAGTCAAAAGATATGTGGTTGCTATGCATGGGAGAATTTAAAACCGTTGAGAAAACTTTGGTTTTAAACATGGTCAATGAATCAAGATTAATTCCAAAAATATATTTGACTGGACATTATAGAACTGGACCAAAAAGAGAAATAATTATTTTCTACAAAAGCAACCTTACCTAGTAATATTCTCATATAAATGCTCAGCCTTTTCCTTATTAGTTTTGTGCAAAACGTCTCGCAGCATGAGATAAATATCCAAGCCTTTCATTTTGCTTCTTCGATGTGCAACCGTTTGCTAGAAATTTCCAATAATTAAAAATAGAGAAGCATGTACCTTCTAGAAACAAATTTCCGTGAACCGAAGGCACCAATTCAAATTTCTGTTATGGCTTTCCGAGGGAAAATAAACGATAGGAGATAATAAGAACTAAAATATTACAATTTTCCACATATTCAAATATTAATTAGTTTGGTTGTCAATCGACATAAACAACGCCACGGTCAACATCGTAGTGCCGCCCTCTGTGTAATCGCGAACTAATTTCAGTGTAGACATTTATTAATCTTCATATCAAATGGAAGTTCGCGGCTAGTCGCGGCTAATGTTTTTGGCGCAAAATCAGGAAGCAATATTATACCAATTACAAGTAAACAGAAAGATGTGTCACGTGGTGGTTTTTTTGTAGCTCATCTTTATTGGCGTATTTAGATTATGGCGGGGTGTGTGTAAATATTAGGTCATAGCTCTCCAAATATATTGTCTATTAGGCAGAAATGAGCTAAAATGCAAGAATATAAGTCCTGATAAACAGTGAGAACAATTTTAAATGATTAAAATGATTTTCGGATGAGAAGTGAAAAAATATTACAGGAGGCGCAACTTCATTCGAAAATATGCTATGGAAATCCACCAAAACACAAGTGTCATAATTGTTTTAAATCAGTCTTTTGGTCTAAAAATTGCATTTCATGTTATTGCGGGGACCATTACCTTTGCATTAACTCCAAATTTGCATGATTTTACGCAATTTGAAAAATAGACTTTTGGCGGGCTAAGCCGGCACTCTGACCCACTGTGGACCGATTCGGTGGGCGGAAATATAACGAAAAGAATTTGTGCATGATACATTACCTTCACTAAAGTTAAATCTGAGAGACCACATAACTTGACGTATTTTACAGGTTATCATTAAAAAAATGTGTTTTTTACAGAATGATCGTTAGTAAAATTTACGAAATGAATAGTATTTTTTGTCAGTGCTTTATTCCCCTCAAGAAAAATTCTCTTTTATTATCTCAAGAGGGCACAATTCTCACATGAATAATTTATATATATTATAGCTCTTTCACTGCGTTTACTGATTTTAGTTGCTCAATATGTGAACAATACTTCCTGAAAAAACTGATTTTCTCAATATTTTTCTATTAAGTATTCAATGTGTGTTTTTAAATGAAAAAATGACTATTTTATTAAAAACACTTGCTGTGTGTAATTTAACTCCCAAATTAAATATTACATTAAGTGTCTAGCTACGCATGTATAGTGGAACTACGTCGACATTCGATCTAGGATAAATGTAATAAATATCAAGCATAAAACTGAAAACATTTGTCTGATGCATCTGGACGTGACAGAAAAAGGGCTGATGTTCAAATATATTGAACGAGCTATTTAAGAATTTTACGCTGTATTAGTGCGTATATTTGCCGGAAGTGTATCATATCAGCGTAATAGGTGTGTTTAGCATTGGTTTTCCGGTGTTCACCAATCAAATAATTAGATATGTGGCATATATTTTTAATACCGTCTTTTATTGGCTATTCGTGTACCATGGCTTGCTACTTCAAATTCTATCGCACACAAATTCAGAAAATTCACTCCCGGGTCTTTAGAATAAAAATGTTGGTAAAAAAATGAACTCAACGCCATTAATTCTTTTTAACGCCTAGCGCTGATGAAAATTCAGTGATATCCAGACACTCCACCGACCGGATCCTATGCCGATAAAAGTCATCAATCAGTGGGTAACCGGCACAGCGTACGTGACGTCCTGCTATTTCGATAAGCTTAGGGATAGGGAAAGAGTCAATTTAAAGAGAAGTTTGTCTTTTCGAGGATGTTTAATTATTTTTAATTCCATTCCCAGAGAGTGAGGGACGCGTTTTGCGAATACTTTTATGGATAAAGACTAAGAAAAGCGTTGAAAAAACAAGTTAGGCGGAGAAATACCGTCTGAAGAGTCGGGTAATTGGGTCATCGCATGAGGCGTGCCCCATTTGAAGCGTTGCTTTCTTCCACTTGCTTCTTCACGTAGCTACTCTTCACCCTTTCAATTCCCATTCTCAGCTGAGACGCTCTAGAAAAAAATTGACACCATAATTGCAGAGTCTCAGTAGAAGAGGGAATACGCTCTTCTCTCCCATTTATCCTATCCTGAACCTCTCTTTCGTAATGAATCCTCAGGAGAATGCAGTCCTGCGCACCTACCGAGGATGATTATGAGGCAGTTACTCAGTGTTTATGGAGTAGGAGGGACAGAAAAGGCACGTAGATACCACTCCCCCAATTGAAGAGTAGTCGTTATCATCATCCAAATCGGTTCTGAGAGAGAGAGAGAGAGAGAGAGAGAGAGAGAGAGAGAGAGAGACACTCTTGAAATAATTGGTGATGTAATGAATCTTCGACTTCTGGATCGTCATCATCGAGAATCTCTTCGGTGATCTTGGGAGAGGACGTTTCCTAATGATGTCGCTGCTGTTGAAGGAGGAGGAGGAGTTTCTTCTATTTTTTCCCCTCCGTCTGACCCCTTATCTCCTTCTCCTGTGGGATGGCTTATTCTTATTTCTTCTAATTTCATTTGTGGGAAGACTTCCCGTTTTTTTGTGGTGAAATAGCGAGGGCGTTTCCCTGAGTAAGGAGTTCGGTAAAGCCCTTGATTTAAGGCCGAGGATGCGGTTAACGGGCGGGATTCGACGCAAATTGGAACAGGGTGTGGGTGTGTGCGAGTGCGCTGAAACGAGATTTCCCCACAAGACCGCAACGATTCGCTTGCTTTGCTCTTTTATAAAAGCGCAGCAGTGCTGTGGCTGTGGAAGCAAAATATTTCGAATAATAATCTAGTGAGGCGTTAAAGGAACTGCATTAAGTGTAAGAAGGGAAGGTATGCACATTTACCTTGCTATGAAATTTAAGAAAATTTTTATACGAGTGTATTATCACTTATATTTCATATTCTTTAAAATTCAATGAAAATATTGTGCATAAGTTTCCCGGTGAATACATAGTTGGAAGAACTGGGTTTTCCACGAAATACAGTTATTACTTACGCATACGATACTATTGAGGACTTTGTTGCCGCTTGATTATTTGCTTTTTATATGGCCCAAATGAAGATCTAAATCCCGGTTTCAGTTGTTGATTATATCTTTCAATACATTTAGAAGGAAAAATCTAAGCTTTAATCGGTGAGAATCGGGGAGAGCTATCAATCAAATGAGCATATGGAACGGTATCACTTAGGATGGAATATTTCCGCTAAGAATTAAGACAAAGAATAATTTTGTCAACAGTATAAATAAAATTTAATTTACTCAAGATTTGGTACTACGAAGTATATCGTATCCCTGGACGTAATACAGAGATTCTAAAAAGTAAATTTTTAGTGAATAAAATTTGCTATATCGGTTGCCACATTGAAAATTTGAAGCGATTAGAATAAGTTTCAGCTGGAAAAGAATGATACAGATCCTGAGCACAACTTAGGTTTAACTTCATAACTATCATAGTGACACACTGGTTTGTGGCGTTTTCATAGTGTCTGCAAAGTGCATCGGACAAAATGTTTAAGTTACCATAGATCAGTATCTACGAGAGTTATGATCCTATGTTCCTAGGACAGAAATTACTTCTTATAACCTGCCCTAACAACACTTGAAGAATTGCAGATTCTTCGTGGAACACCCTGTATGTTATAGGTTTCGAGTATTGAAACCCTGTGCACTGGATAATTAATGCGAGTTGTGCTCCTCCTTGGTCAACTTCTTTGCCCTCCACGTCGGCACCAAATTACTCGTGTTAATCATTTCGGTAAACTTACCGCTGATCGCCCGAACTCCTTCGCTCCGTTCGAAAGGTGGTGTTGAACTTCGAACATTTGAGTTTCTCGAAAGCCGGACTGTTATTAATTACCCACCAGTTTTAACTTCACCGCTAGTTAAGCTTCAGAGTAAGTGTCCCGCCGGCCAGAACGAGGAGGAAATTGTAAATCATCATCCCTCCCCCTCTTTTTTCATCCTCCGAATCGTTGTGTAGCAGTTCACGCGGGTCGGGGGCGTTTTGTTCCTCCATCGCCGAAATTACTCCAGCATCCCCATAATGCCTGTCTGCCAGTTTAAGATCGAGAGTGAAAAATGGCCGTACGACAACAGAGGGTGAGAGAGGCGGGGGAGCATTAATCTTGTAGGCGCTTTACTTCTTGCGTACCCATCATGCGATTTGCGCGCCGCCCTTTCTCGTTTGGCGCCTTCCCCCCTTCTTTCCCTTCTCTGGAGGAGGGTAGGGATGGATCTAAGGCAATCCGTCACCCGTTTTGTCAGTCCGCCTCTTTCCCTATTCATGACGGATCGTTGGTGGCGTCACCGTCGCGTTTCTTTCGTCATTCCTTCGACACCTCTTCTAGGGTGCGATGTTTCCACGGTCCATTCCATCTCTCGATATTTCGGTCGGAAAATTGGTATTCCTTCAGCTTGATCACCTCTAAAATCGCAGAAGGATCTGGTGCTTGCCGGGCGAATCGTGTGAGTAAATAATTGTCTACTCTAATCCGCGAAGTCGCGGGCTCGAGCCCCGCCTGGGCGGTTTTCACCATTCAGAACATAGTTTATTTTGTTCGTACGTTGTTACTACTAATAAACACGATGTGTAAGGCGAAATTTGCTTTTTTTGGGATTTTGTAAGTCAATAAAAAATAAATAAAATTAAATAAATAAATTCTCCACGGGTGTCCAATCGGGTCAGAAGTTCAGGTACCGACGTTACTCCACCATCGTTTTCTCAATTGATTGATGCCAGGACTTTGATTTTTCCGTATTATATATACATTAAATTTTGGGTTAGGATGCCACTAATTGGCTGTTGAGAGGAGACAAAGTCTTTTTTGTCAAACATTGAGTGTTGTTTGCGTGTTCTTAATTTTGTTGATAACAGATTTCCAAGCTTAGCTTAGTCGACGACGTCAAACTGATTTGCAGAGCCAACGGATACTAAGACCGATTGACTTAGAAGGCCATTAGAATTCGGCTGAAAATGGAGTTGCACCAGAAACGCGGGATACGGAATAAGCCAAGTTGGAGATCTGTTATCTATCTGTTGTAAATAAAGTTTGGCGCAAAAGAGTCTCTTCTCAACGACCAATTAGTCCCATCCTGACCCAAACACTACGGTATACAATGGAAAAATCGAAGCCCTGGCATCAAAAACTTTGAAAACGATGGCGGAGTTAGTCATCGAAGCGTCGAAAGCTGAATTCCTGACGCGGTTGAAAACCCTTGAAGAAGTAACTAAAATCGAATGTTTCCGGCGTAACTTTGTGGAACATGTACATGTCACTTAATGGATTAATACTCTTTATTTTCTATTTTTTAACTTCCTTAACCTATCTTCGACTAATAAGTGTCATTTAGCAATGGGAGGAAAGGAGGGCTAGACGTGGACATAGTATAAGAATGTATAGAAGTAGTGTGGCTGAAGTGTTTAATATGAAGTGTGGCGTTGTACGGTGCCGAAATATGGACTCTGAGAAAAGAATACTGGAATAGGATGCAGGCGTTTGAGATGACGAATTGTAGATAGAGTATTAGAAAAAAAGTAATTAAATTTTCTCGGAAATAAAATCTAGGCTGGTCATAAAAGTAGATGGGAAGAAACTGGAGACATTTGAGCAATTTAATTATTTGGGTTGTAGCTTAGAAGAAAATGGACTTAATACAATTACAAGGAGAATTTCTCTAGCGAAAGAAGCGTTCAACAATAGGAGGGAGCTCTTGACGGTGTCCTTGAAAGAATGTAAAGCAAAGGCTGGAGAAGTGATGTGGAGTGTTGCGTTGTATGGGGCAGAAACGTGGCCTCCGAAAAAGGAAGACGAGAATGAGTTGTAGGCGTTCGTGATGTGGGTGAGGAAGAGAATGGAGAAGGTGCGGTGGAAGAAAATAAAGACAAACAAGCTAGTGCGTGGTGAGCAGAGGACACTCCTAGAGGAAATTAGGAGAAGGCAGAGTTGGTGGTTGAAGGAGATGATGAAGGCCGTGATAGAAGCGAGGATTTTGGGTCAGCGGGGAAGTAGAAGGAAGGTAGCATGTTTTATGGATGGGATGATGTGAGATAGGCCGTATGTAGAGATGAGAAAAGAAATTATGTATTAGAAAGTTAGATAGAGGCCTGCATTATCCATGAAGAAACATCACTCATACCATGCGTCGTAATGCCACGTGTACAAATGCCACATGTCGGTGATAAATTGTGGCGCTCCAGGGAACTGTTTATTATAAGCATTCATGCCAGTTCAGTAGATGCGATAAAAGTTTCAAAATAACGACTCTCCAAAGTTTTATGGCACATTTTATAATCTGATAAATGTAAAACTTAGCTTTAGATTAGGATTTCCATAACGGCGAACGTTCAATACATGGAAATGTATGGTTTGTTTATTTATTTATTTGTAACCCCATGGTTGTAAATTTTCAAGACGTCAGTACGTTGTAATTAATCATTTCCATATTAAAATATAAAATACACTTCGTAAAATCGCCATATTACATATTTAATAAGATACATCGAGTGAATTTATGTTCCAAAAATATACCATTACCAATACCAAAAATATGCTTGCACCTATGCAAGCATATTTTAGGGAACGTGTTTGCTCCTACACAAGTAGGGACACCGGCCTGCCACGATGGAAACGCCGGATTCCGATCAGTTGCTGAAGTTAGGCATCGCTGGGCTCGGCTCGAATTTGGAGGAGTGATCTTCCTATTTCTCCGTGTGCTGATGACCTGTCTCAAAGTGGCAGACAGTATGTGCGAAATTACCTCAGTCGTTGAAGCACGTTAAACTTAAGTATTACTACTACTATGATATAAATGTCCTCCGTTTTTAAACGAATTAAATTTCTCTGAAAATGATAAAATGTTTTAGAATTATTTCTCAGTGTACAACCATCATGCTGCTGGCATGACATGTCTTTCAAACTTGACTGAAACGTTAAAATTGTAGTTGTTATGGTGGCACAGTTTACCACTCACGTAATGTGTCCAGCGCGTTGAAACCTGATAGAAACTCATATGTAGCTTACATGCGTATTATAATTGCATGTAACAGAATCTCGAACTGACATTCTGTCAGAATTCTGAACTTTTGCAGTATAGTTATTCAAATTTACCAATTTTGAGGACACCGGGACTAGCCACGGTGGTGGTAGTTTAATCTCGGTCAAGGCGAATGATTTTTCCTCTGTGGAATATCGCACTATTTTTAAATTTAGCCTGGAATTTTTTTGTGGCAACATTAAGGATAATACCGCTTTTGCAAGATGTGTGCGAATCAATGTTTTAGAGAACCCGGAGTCGACGCATTTCCTTAAGGTTTAGAGTGTCGCTGGAGTTTTGCTCGCGGTTATTGGTTCGCAGAATCAGCACGATCGATTTTTTTAAATTCGGTGAGGGAATAATAAATCACTCTTCTTTGGAAGTGATTTCTTGTTCTCTTTCACACTCTCTTGAATTCCATTTCTTCGTCCTGATTATCACCAGCGGCTGCCGTGGAAACTAATGGATACGTTTCCTCTCTATTTTCTGACTTTGGCCCATTTGCAAACAAGACGACACTTTTCTGGAAACGTGCCGCCGCGCCGACCTATCGCAAATGAGTGATGAGTGCGACTCGAAAGAATATTAATTGGATTTGAAGATATCTCAATATACCTAGTTATGAAAGGAAGGTGAGCGAATGGGAAAGCATAAACAATGCGAGTTTTATATTTTCCTCGACTTCCTTTTATCAATAGATATGTTCAGAAGAAGATAGATCTTGGTAAGAATGAAAGGTGAAAGAAAGACACTGCAATTTCCTCACAGTATTTTGTTGTCCACCACTATGGTTTCGTTGCAGCGAAGCCGTATTCGTGAACAATAAAATGCAGTGTGGAAATTGAAGTTTTTCGCCTTCACTTTTCATTCCTACCATGAAGGATTTACATAGCATATAGCCCGAGACTGTCAACTTAGATAGATCTTCGGAAAAAATAGATCGATAGAATAACTACCTAGTTTCTAACGTTTCCAAACTGCATATTAGGCCGCAATGTATTCACAGCATTTACAAAAATCTGGTAATTCACATCTGATGTAATATTTCTTGGGTGGGTGGAAAACTTGGGTAGGTGTAGCCTTTCAAGTCGCGAAAATATATTGAGGTGAACGTTTGGCGATAGGAAAATAATCGCTGGCCTTTTTGCCCTTCTTCGGCATAGTAGAAATGCATTTTTAGGACCATTTTACAATTATGGCCGAAATTCAGTTGATATAGTGTGAAAAATTGAATCAGTATCGGGTCAGGATCGTTTGCGGGGATCCGATCGGGAGCCATGGGGACGCTGGATTGAATACTGCGGACAAAACGGTGTATTTTCTCCTGCGCTTTGTGACCCTTTTCATTATGAACGGCGGGAGACAAAATAAAACATCGCACCGAGCCAACCAGAATGTAATGGCGTCAGAGACTTATCCTGACAGCTGAGTCTGAGATAACGCATTTGGTTTCCACTAATATATAGGTTTTTCGTTTGCTGGGTTTTTGTTTTTTGCACCGCGCAGCGCCATCTTCGAACAAAAAAGAAGGCTTCAGCGGGATTATCTTGCCTTGAAAGCTGTGTTGATGCGTTGAAAGCCACTATTTGACACGTAGAAGAGCTGGAGATCAGGATCATCAAAATTGGTGACAGTTTTTCGTGGGATGGCAGCAGAAGTACATTCATTCTTCTTCTTTTCCTTAACGTTTCGCCACTGTCGGAGATATATTTCACAAATAAATTGGTCTAAGTTATGGGTTCCCAACCGGTGGGAAATTCACCACACACTGGGGTTTCTTTGGATTTAAGAGAGTAATTGGATTCAGTATTCAGCAAAATGCGGTAATCTGTAGATTATGTAAAAGTTTGTAACAATGCAGTTTGTTTTAATTTATTTAACGACACTCAATAATATCTATGCCAATGCCAATGTATGAAATCGATTCTTAAACATGCGCATTACTTTATCTGCGGAAGTTAATTATTATTGTTTAATGAATTAAATCGGGGTTGGATACGAGGAATATCTTCATCCAATAAATATGGCAACCTTTAACTTTCTTATAAATATACTTCTCGTGGTCCACCTCAAGAAACAACGTTATGAAACGAACTCAACCGCATAAACAAATAACTAGAGGAAACTGATACAACCTTGATTGCTATAAGTAAGATTCTATCAAACAAAATATATAAGATTGATAACACAGACTCCACTTTAATTCCACTACAATTTAATTAACGATGTGTTAGGTATAGTTTAAAGTAAACTCTTCAATTAGTAGCTAAGTACGAGCGCTCAAAGTCCGGAAGGCGCGACCGGAGACTTCGGGAAGAGTCGGGAATGGTCTACGCCCAGAGGCCAATAGATGGGTCATGGGTCTCTCCCAGTTGAGCGGAACAATACGGTACACAGTGACGTCACCACACCAACACTCCGAACACTTGGACTTTGAACCTCGGGCAACACGTACTTGTTTACAAGATTTAAATTCTCCCTGTCGATGGTCACCTGTATGATCGAAATGCATGCAGGAGTTAATTTCCTCTGCTTTATTGACAGTTTGGATTAACCTTTAATTTTATCTGGTAGTGGGTACAGGTATTAAGATGAAAATTGCTTCTACTTCTGGTATATATTCATGATATGAAGTATTTATCTAGCCCGTACTCAGGGTTTCCGATTTCAAGATTACGGATCCGGCGCATTTTGTAAATGATGACTAAATATTACTCAGTCTCATCATCCTCTCATCCATTCACTGAAAAGAACCCCTAAATCAGACAAAATTATACTCGTAGGTTGTTAAACCATTCTGATTTATCACCCTGCGGGCGCCGCTGATAAATGTTCTCCGTTTTGGACAGAACGTCTTAGCTCCCTCCTGGAGTCCACAACCAGGGGCCCGTGAGGGAATCCCCGCCTTACCGCCGTGGCCACGCACTAGGTTTCGGGCTCGGGGTCGAAGGCCGGCCCAGCGGGCCGGGCCCCGAACTTTGAACAGCCAGCAGACCAAACATCTCTGAGTGAAATTACAATTTTGTCATACTGTACATAAGTAACTATGAAATTATAGTTTAACGCGTTTTTAACGCTTACATTTTTTAAGAAGGGGGGAGGGGGCCCCACAAAAACTGGACCCCTCTGGACGTGCAGCGACCCGGGCTCCTGAGCACCCACGCCGCCTCTGTCCACAACTATGTGGTTCTGGTTGGTGAGATTACTATCTTCGACTTCCCATCCTAAATGGTCTAATTTCGAATCCGAGTACTTGAGAAATGTTCGCTGCAAAAGTAGAAGGAATAGTGTTACGAATAAGAAGGTCATCAAGGAATGTGGGTTGGATGCTCCAGTAATTAGTGATGGGCCATTTCGGAACGATTCGTTCCTTTGGAACGAATCCACTGATGGAACGAGATGGAACGAATCCAGTTGTGGAAATATTCTCGTTCCAAAGGACCGAAAGGAATCAAATAAAGGAAAGGATTCATAGGAACGAAGGACCGAAAGGATTCGAAGGACTGAAAGCAATCAAAAAAAGGAAAGGATGCATATGAACGTAGGGAATCAATTGCATGAAGGGAATGCAATGTGAACAAAAATAATCAAAGAATAGAGAGGACTCAACCAATTCGCGGAGATGACAGGGAAGGTTCTTTGAAGACGAGGATGGAATGACGTATTTTAATATGTTATACGTAGAACGGCAAAATATTATAAAATAAACGTTGGCTTACAGAATAAATATATCTGAGGTCCTCAAACACAACATTTAGAGAAGAATTTCCATGTTTTTGCTGTTTTTTAACTATAGCTTCTAAACTACGATTCTGATCTGAAAACCATTTTCCCCTGGCATTTAGATGTCATAATTACCTACAGCTTGGTGCTCTTTGTGTTTTCTCTCTCTTATAGTATTCTGGTAGCATGGTGCCGAAGTCGAATTTTGGTAAAACTGTCAAATGTTTCTTTACTGCACGCCTCTACTGGTGGGAATACGACCTTGAAAAATGACAGGCGCATGCACCTTGATATGCTTTTCACCAATAATAAGTAAAAACCAAGATTATTTATCGTTAAACCGACTATAACATTTTTTTATAAAAAAACCGCTTTTAGTGAACGAGAACGAAAGGAACAAGTCCGAGAAAGGAATGAAACTGCCCATCACTACCAGTAATATAATGTGAAATGAGTGTGCTCATTTAGTTTGTCATGTTGAGAAAATGGATGAGAGTCGAATAACAAAACAGATTGGCGATAAAGGGGTAAATAGTGTGAGAGGAAACGAATACCCATGGTAATAGGGAAGGGATATATAAAGTCATGGGTGAACGTGGTGGAAGAGACTTAAGAGGAGAAATATAAGGGGTCATATAAGAAGAAGAGAGTGTGTATGCAGCAAAGCATGTATGTAATAGAAGCGAAAGAAGTGTGCAAGAATAGGACATTATGGAGGAAATTATTACAAGTGAGTCAGTTTTATAGCCCAAATGCCTTGTCTACACTACAGATTTAACTTAAGTGACTTCACTTAAGATTTACATTAAGTGTGGTCCGATAGCTACACTTGAACTTTAAGTCGAATGAAGCGTCGTGATTGTCAACGTCGAGAGTTAGAAAAACAGTGAATCTTAACAGTTGAGGATCAAGACGAGCAAATAGTTGAGGCCACAAAACTGATGTCACAGTTCAATAAGAGTTAATTAATTTTATTATCATTATCGATTTTCAGATGACTGATCCCAAAAACTTGTCATATAAACAGGCAAAATGCGAATGAGTACAAATTTTAAGAAAAGGAAAACTAAGAACAATGTCCCTTGCGGGAATTAGATTGTCCTCTTTGGATACATCTACATCACAGACATCAGTCTTTATTTTCAAGTATTCATTTTTAACAAATATCACGAACAAATCTCTGGCAGTTAAACCTGTAAGTAGGAGAGAGGCGTTGGGTTACTTGTTTGGTAGACCGTCAGAAAGGGTTCCAACATACCGGAAACTTAGGAAAAGAACGCGTTTTTGACCTAACATTTTATCCTGGACTGCTTCAGGGAAATATTTGACGTTAAGTGATAAGAAAAAGCTATGAGAAGTAAAATATAATTCCTTCTTTTGTATTTTACTTTTAGGTACGGCTAAAAATTATCTACAAAAATCATAAATGGGAAACATACCAAAGAACCTCAGTTACCTCGGGCTTCACCTACTGCAATTTGAACAAATCCATATGATTGAAAGGCACAGTTTTAGGTTCCACATGAAAGTTTATTTATGGGGGTTATTAAGGCCTGTGACTTCAAACCCCTTTACTTAACATGAACATGAAAACAATATAATAAGCAAACGTTCCAACAAACTGAAATCATTCATTATGATTAATTTTACCCACTTTAATCTATTTTCATCAACATCACCACAAAATATAATTTTTTTAGGCAAAATGAAAACTTGGTTATATTCTACACAATTTTATTAAGAACACGACCGGTTTCGACCTTTTCAGGTCATTCTCACTAATTGTAACACTTGAGAATGACCTGAAAAGGTCGAAACCGGTCGTGTTCTTAATAAAATTGTGTAGTATATAACCAAGTTTTCATTTTGCCTAAAATGCATTCATTCTACGAAGTAAACTCGCAGACCATTGATTTTACACAAAATATAACTTTTAACACTACACCAGATACCTTATAAAACTTCCTACATTTACCAATACACCAATATATGAAAATTACATTATCTCCCACGCGTACTAAATATAATTGCTTCTCCTTATGCACAAAGTTACCAGTTACAAAGTTATTCCTGCATGAAACCTCCCAAAGTACAAAAATGAAAACCTATACGTTTAAAAATAAATTTCGTATAACACTTGAAGAACGCCAACCGTGTGAAAATAGTTGACTTGTGTACGGTTATAAAGTAACTTAAGTGGAGGTGCACTTAAAGCAAGCTGCTGACACCTACTCTACCCCCTTATAGGAACTTCTCACTTATGTTCTCACTTAATGTACTAGTGTAGACCCGGCATTAGAGGTTTTCCGGGTCTTAATAGGTTATTGCTAAGGTGCTTGACTTTGCCTGCTTCGAAAGGGAATGATATGATGGCCATACATGTGTGTAAATAATTTTAATAAAATTAGGCCCGCAACTCGCTTATGAATTTAGATTTCTCACTTTCTACAACCCCAATGGTGTCGCCGCCTAATCTATCCCTTCTAAGACTTCAGCGCCTTAGCTCCACCCTTGGGTACCGCAGCCTTGTGTCGTTTACCCTTTTAGTTGAACCGGAAGGATCCTTAGTCTGCGGCTACGATTCAGAAGGGTCCCTGTGACAGGGTTCCCTCTCTCCTACCCCATCATGCTCTTAAGAGCTCTCCCGCCCTTCTCCCCTACTTAGGGCCCAACCACCGTTTTCTATACGGCTTCGGAGCAAGAGATTAAGCCTCCATCAGCACACACGTGTAATCTGTATTTACGCGAGCAGGTGGGTAAGAAAGGTCAGGAGGTGGTGGGGTTGAGTCAGCGGTGGCAGGTGGGCGGTGAATCGGCCCGTTTTAATCCCTTAAAGCGTGGTTTATTCGTTTAACCATTGATGCTCGTGTAATGACTCTTCCTCTATGTCTGAGTAGCGCTTTGCTTACGTTAGTGAGAAAGAATTTTTTTATCTGGTCGGTAAAATCTAATAGTGCCGTTAAGCGAACTGAGCTAAAGACGCCGAGTAACTCTCGCAGGTAGAGCGGATAATTGATATTTGCCACCACCTTCGCGCTTGCGAGAAAGTATTCCTCATCAATGGCTATAATTTTGGATATACCTTGGCCAAAAATGCCTACGATAAAAAATCAAATTGGGCTGGGAATCAGAACCACGGACCTTTGGCTTTACCGGGGCAAGGTGTATTCTACTTCGTTACCCAGGCCACCTAACTATCGTGGAAATGTTTAGAGATTGAAGGGTCTATCAAGTTCCACAAAGTTTCCAAGAATCCTGCAAAAATTGCGACGGGAGTTATGAAGCCAGAGAACCGTAGTTGTCGGCGCATTGGACCGGTAAGCCTATAGGCTTCGTGCTACCGTTGCTAGTCTTAGTATCCTAAAAATTGGTAAGGAAGGTGGTATTTGGAATTTCCACCAGTAAACAATTACAATTTTTCTTTGTTCTACCATGAATATCCGAGATTTGTACTCAGAAAGAAATCCGCAAAAAGAACCGTTTAAGTCATTAGGTAGAGCCCGTGGCAAGGTAGCCCGTTAAAGGCTCTCTGGTATATTTTTCATGATTAATTTTTGTGATGCAGCCGTAATTTATTTATGCAGATAAGCCTAATTCTAGAGATTCTACTTTCTCTCTGCATGAATTTTGGCCTTTTCAACAGTTAACGCCCATCTTCCTCTATCGTTTTCTAGTTCATTCCAGTTGGAAATATTCATCCTTCGTAATTCCTCCTTCCCATCGTCTTCTTCTATTTTCCTCTCTGAGCCTATTTATATCTGGTGTCCATTCATAAAATATTTTCGTTTTTCGTATTTCGCCTTCTTTGTGACTATCTGAAGTGGTCTACGGTTTCTTCTTTAATCAGCTCATTTAATTCTGCATTTTTCTCAACTCTCCAGTCACCTCCTACCCCTTGAGTCTACAGAGAATCAATCTACTTTGCTCTATATTTCATGTTAATGTGAGTAGTGAGTAATGATTGCAACTCAAAGGCTTCTTATAGACTAGGCGTTTCATAATATTGAAGCTTATCTGAGTTGAATTTAATTCAGTCAGGGTATGCCACTTTCTTTTATGATGCGATTTTCCTACTAGCTGAATTAATCGAAACCGTTTAATAATTGCCTCGGTTTAAATCTAATATGAGCTAATTTGGTCTTGCGTTTAAGCTGTAATTGGATTGCATTCAAGATTTCTTGGGAGATGTTCAAAGTACACTGATAACACAGGCCTGCGAAATTGAAGTTTTTGAAAAATACAAGAGAGGCTTTCGCTGAGTTTTATGTTATTTGGTGTGCAGATTTCGAAAATGTCCTCAATTTTTTTTCCTTACGTCAGGATTTTTTTGTAAAATCAATATCGATATTTTTGCTAAAATCCTATTGAAAAGGAACTCTCTCGAACAATTTTGCAAATACTATCTGGCAACAGTGGTTTTTATCCATTTAAATCTATGTAAAATAATGGATTCGTGATGAGGCAAATTGATTTTTCAGCAATCCATTATTTTTTATAGGTTTAAAATGATGAAAACTACTGTTTCCAGATTGCCTCTGGTCGAGAGAAAAACAAAACTTTCCCTTGAGTTTAAACATTTTACATCAAATGATGATGCAGTTTCTAGAATAAAATCACCAACATACTATTTTAATTTGTTTTTATTAAGGTAACTTACGTAAAATAGACGATTGACCGAAAGGAGCAAATATTATGTATGTGTTCATGAAAGTTTGAAATAAATTTTGAATTGAGCAAAAAACAAATCAAAAAAAGTTTCTATTTAACTCTTTTTCCTTTGAAACTTCATTTTTACGTTCTTCTTTTATGTTCAATCTAAGGCCTATCTCGTGTTAAAATCCAACAGTAGTCGGCGTGCATATTCTTGTCCCATCTTCCTTGATATTTGCGCTCCATATCTTTGATGTCTTGGTGGAACCTTTTACCCTGTTCTTCGCTGACTGATCCTAAATTTTCGGGGAAAAAGTCCATATCTGAGTGAAGAAAATGTATTTTGACCTTTATGGAGCAACCCAATGCTTGAAATTTGTCCAGGATATTCATATAAATGGATTTATAGTCAGGATCCTTGTAATTACCCATAAATTTACTGAGGACATCTTTGAAGGAAACACGAGCGTGTTTTTCCTTTGTCGTCATGCTAGTCTCAAATACTTAATCCTTCATAAGTTTGCGGATATCTTGACCAACAAAGATTCCCTCTTTCAACTTAACTTCGGATAAACCTGGAAACGTTTTGCACAGGTATTTGAAACTATCGCCATATTTTGGAATAGCCTTGACAAACTGCTCTCTTACACCTAATTTTTTATGTAAAGTGGATAAAAATACTTTTTTGGATCAATTAAGCTGTTCCTAATCACATTTTTGGTGCCTGTCTTTTCGACCATTCTTTTTTGACCCAATGTTGAGTCTTATCACGACTTTTCCACTCACAAATGAAGCATGGGAACTTCATGGGAAGCATGTATATCCGCTTTGTTGACCAAGAAGCATAGAGATAACTTTCAGATCACCGAAAATGGTCCAACCGTGGTCGGCATATTTTATTTTGTTGAGGACGAGATCTAGGTTTTCATAGCGTTCTTGAAAATGCACCGAGTGTCCAACTGGTACAGATGGATACTGGCTTCCGTGATGAAGAAGGACAGCTTTAAGGCACCTTTTCGATGAATCTAGAAACGGCCTCCATTCATCTTTATCGTAGGTGATATTAAATTTGCTCATCAATCGGGGAACATCAGAACAATGGACTAGGTACTTCCTCAAAGTACTCAACAAATTCTTTTCCTCGATTCCTGTACCGATAAAAGGTCCATTGGCCAATAAGTTTTTTTTTCTTTCAATCTGGAGCCCCTGGAGCTGCCTCTTTCGAAAGGCCCAGATCTCTAGTCAAATCACAAAGTTCAACCTGAGAGAAAGGCTGAGGTGAATCGCCTTCAGAGGCTTATATTTTGTATCGAAGCCTTTAAATTCTTGATGTTCCGAGTATGAAGACTCTAAAGAGATGACTGGAAATTCAGTTTGAGGCAAAAGGACTGTCACATCAGGTCCATGAGGAACGGGGCCGGTGGCCAATGGAATGCTATCAGGATAAGAGATTAGATTTGGATTTTTGCTGTTATACCCACGTACATAGCGGGGACAGAAATAAAAATCATCAGAGTGGTTTTTCTAGATTCAGATGAAGATCGAAAAAATAGAAGGCGACTGCCGATTACGCTCGCATAGCGAGCGTTCTTGCGAGGTCAGCGAACCAAGATGAGCAACTTAGGTAAGGATTCGCTCGACGCTATTGGTAGAGAGAAATTGCGACGGGGAGGGAGGGACGGCGACGGAGAGGTGTCACAGAGGGGTGTCACAGATGAGTATTCTGTAGGTTTCACCACGGTAGAATTATGGGAGGGAGGAAATTCAACGCCGAAAAAAATATAAAGGTAAATATTCATAAAAATCCAAGTTAAATAAATTTTCAAGAAAACCTGACGTGATAGAAATTTTTCATTATTATTTTTGAAATCAGCACCAAAAAATACATTAAGTTCAGCTAACAGTTCCGAGTTCAGCAAGTTCATTTTACTTGTATTATTTACCTTACAAGTGGTGTGCTTACATGATTTAGCGTTGGCCATCATTATTGTTAGTCGGAAAAAATAAACCGTTCAAAGAATTAAACTTGAAACTTTAAATTCTAGTAATATTTTTCTTGCTGGACATAACGCAGATACATTTTTGGTATCTGGATATTGTCTTCAGTGGGTAATCTTGTATTTTACTCGAGTGAGTTCCCAAGTAAAATTATATGCTTTAGAAACTTCTGAATCCTGTAATAAGAATTCGTAAAAGATTTCTGTGTTCGATTTTTTAAGTTAATTTTAATACTCGAATTGTGAACACTGACTGCTACAAGATAGAAGAGGGTCAAGTGAAAAATCTATGATAATCAGCGCTCTTTTTACAGTATTCTATAATGGGGAATCGTAATTTAACCAGTGTAAACGAAATTAAAAGTTTTATTACACTTCAATTAATTACGCTTTGTTACATTTTCCTTTGAAATTTGGTTACAGAGTCTCTGTGGACACTCAAGGTATCTTGCCGTCTGAGGGGCGTACATTAACCATGCCAGAATAAATACTAAATACGAGGTTTCTTCCATCCCAAAAGCTTATGCCTAAATAATTTCGCTGTATTAATCAGTCTTCCACTACATTCTACCAGTAAATTCTGAGAACGCTACTTTCAAGAGAAAAATCATTAAATTGTGAGCAATTTTCAAACGATGCATGTTTTAGTAACTTATGGAACACATTTTCAATGCCGTCGCGTCACACCTGCAGTTAAATGGAATCGTCTTCGGGAACGCTTCTCCGCTGTAATTGCACGTTATAATTTAGCCATCTAGAGCAAAATACATTGATGGAATTTAACTTTATGTTGTAGTGGTCTCGCAGAAGACAAAACATAAGACAAATTAAGTAACGATATTTTCCAGGAAGGAGAATGATTAGTTAAGCGTAACAATAAAGAAGGCATATTCTTGAGAATGGGGACTATTAATCTGAATCCAATAGGAAACATGCATAAAATGCCGGTTCAGTGCCCTCAAACTATGTGTTCATCATATTTGAGTAGTGTAACGTAATTCCTACCGTCTCATATCATTTCTATATTCATTCCTCAATGCATTCGCATATTCGTCAACCGTTGGCATTAATAGTAACCATTAAAAAGTATGTACATATAAATAAAAAGGTTACATGATCCAACAAGTTCGTATGAAGGGTTTTACGTCACTGCTCGATACCGCATCTCTGTTCTACATATAATTTGAAATTGAAGGGTCTAATGATACCACCACGTTTTCTTCCACACAGGAAGTAAAAAGATTATTTTCATATCTAATGTGATTAAACCAGCTGGAATTCTCATGAAAACGCGTGGGACTATGGGTACCAATACTGTTTTGTAACGCTGTAAGCCCTATGACTTAGCGTTTTACCGTCTTCGTAGAGCACGCGTATATTAAACTATAAATGGTTTTGTGTGAAATTCGCTATGAAAAAACCATTCATCTGGATTGCGAAATCCTCATCCAGTCCCCTTGCTATCGCGCCGTGTTCTCTTACCAGTTGAGCTTCCCAGGTCTCTTCTCATACTGCGCAATCCATGATTGAGGTAGTTGGAGTGAGATATAATTTCACATATAATTCACTGAATTTGGCCTCAACAGAAAGGAAAATGTCTCATCTTTCCAATTATAACAAAATATCATCCATTTTTCTCGGTAGTTTTCTTGTTTATTTCCAAAATATATCACCTATTTTCCGTGGAAAATGGTGAAAATGAGAGACTTAATTTAAATCTAATAAATAATTGTCTGCAATGAGATTTAATTTGAGTAATGAAGGATTTATAACACATAGATCTCGTCAGAAAATAATATGTATAGTTAGTAATTATTCTTAACTTTTTTAAAGATAAATAAATTACGCACAGCAGTTATTATTGAAACTCCACGTCAGGTCAATCAATTTAAACAATTTTTTGACCTCACCGATTCGGATATTGATGAAATTTGGTGTGATAGACTCATGTGGCAAGATATGTAATTCTGTTAATTTTTAGATTTTTATTTTGAAAATTGTCCAGGGTACAGACATAATAAAAATCAACATTTTCGTAATATATGACAAACTCACGTACATACAAATGGCTGCAACTAGTTTCCTAATTGTAGTAGAGTGTCAACTCAAACATCGTTGAATAGCTTAGGAACAGAGCTTTCCATTAGTATCCTAAATGATCTTCTTACGGCAGGTTATAGTTTCGAGGTCATTTACTCTGACATTTGACCTTATATCAATATCTCAAAACATGCCATCTCAGAAAATTATGAAAAAAATATATTTTATTGCCTCAACATTCTTCTAGCCATGTGCCAAATATTAAGCTGGCACCGATCCTGTGCCTTCCTACAGGAGTGCTGCACACTCCTGTAGGAAGGCACATACCATGCAATAAATGTCTTGCCTTGAGGATGTGTATTTATTATGCATGGAAAATGCATATTCTATAACAAATCAACACATTTTGAGAGATATGCTGCTATGTGACAGCATCTTTACTTAATAGATAAAATGTTTATCAGTAAATTGCAACAAATCTTGGAGCTCAGAGATTGTAACTGCAGCCAATTTAGCCAATGGCAGGGCTTACTACTGCCAATAAGACAGCTTGCTGATGCAGAATTTGACATCCCATTCAATTCTGAGCTTGTGAGTGCATGGTTTATTGCACAATTGAAATAAGCTTTATCAGTTTCCTGCATGAAGTTTCATTAACCAAAATGGACTTTAAAAGCCAACTTTTTTGCTGTAACCCTCTGGCTAAAAGTCAAAACAAAAGGTGGAGAAAAAATCTTAGAAAAGTACAGTCTTGGATGATTCAGAAATGTCCATATATAACATTAGAAAAGAAAATATGTAGTTCGTGCCGAAAATCACTCTCAGAATTGCCCGGTCCATCATGTATAACTGAAACAGATGTAGAGGCAGAACAACCTGAGTTATCAAGTGAATATGGACTGACAGAGGCTCAAGCTTGGACCGTCTGAATAATACGTTACTTTCTATAGGCGAATCTCCTATGCGAAAAATAAGGTTATGTGTTGGACGGCACAATAACAAAAAAATTAAGAAAATTGGTAAAGTTATAAATGACTTTTATGGTGTTCCAGAAACTGAGAAACTTGTGACATTGCCTAATGAATCGGTCATGATTTCTCAGTTGAAAGCAAAAATTCAAGAAACAGACTCCAGCAGTGTAAAAGTCCAAATACTAACAATATTACCAAACACCTGGAGCGTTCGCAAAATTCAGGAAGAATTTGGAATAACATGGTACTCCATGGCAAGAAAGTCTAAACTTCTTGTGGAAGAGCAGGGTAGTTTAGCAACACCAAATCCTAGGCCTGGGAAGACTCAGTGACAGCACAATTGAAAACGTGATTGCGTACTATAATACTGATGAAGTGAGCCGTTGTTTACCAGGAAAAAAAGATTTTGTTACACTGATTGAATCAGGATCAAAGGTGCAAAGACAGAAACGTCTAGTTCTAGGAAATCTGAAGGAAATATTACAAGGATTTAAAGACAAGAATCCCAATGTCAAAGTAGGGTTTTCAAAGTTCAGTGATTTGTGTCCAAGAATTGTGTGCTTGCTAGAGTAAGTGGAACACACTGTGTCTGTGTGTGCTGTGTTCATGAAAATGCAAAACTTATGCTAGCAGGATGCAAATTACAATACATTACTCCTAATAATAAATTACCAGTTGGGTCGTATAAAGATTGCCTTGCCAGAATAATTTGCAACCCTCCTCTTCCAGAATGCTTCTTCTTCAGGAGTGATTATTGCCCTGGTATAGCACACTTAATGGAACAAATAATTAGCATCTTCAGAATGAATGCGATTGATGAAATTGTATATTAATGGTGGACAAAATCTGATCACACAACACTTCTAACAGTCAGTAACACTGTAGAAGAATTCCTGGAGACCTGAGAAGCAAAAGTGAAATTGCTTTTGCCACATTATTTCATTGCTATTCAGCAGTCATCCTATCAGTCAAATTTTGAAGAAAATCTTGATGATAATCAGTGTGTAGTGAAATGCGATTTTGCCGACAAGTATTCCTTTGTACTGCAGGATGCCATTCAAGGTGCAAGGATACCATTGGAAAAATTCCCAAGCTACTATTCACCCTTTCGTCGTATACTATGAAAGTTCAGAAACACTTCAGCTTGATCATGTTTCTTTTGTTGTCATCTCAGAATGTTTCAAGCATAATATTGTCAGTATTCACCTTTTCCAGTGTCAATTATGGCAGTTCATATCATAACATTTTGGCTAGAAAGTAGAAAACATCTATTACTTCTCGGATGGCGCAGCTTCACAATATAAGAACAGGAAGAATTTTGTCAATTTTTGCCATCATGATGTAGATTTTGGTGTCACAGCAGAGTGGAATTTCTTTGCCACCTCACGTGGAAAGGGGCCATGTGATGGTGTGGCAGGCACCATTCAGAGATTATCTGCTCGTTCCAGCCTTAATTTTCATACAATGACCAAATTATGACACCATGGCAACTGTATGATTGGGCTTCCAGAAAAATTCCTTCTTGGCATTTTAAATACAACACAGATCGGGACTCTGAGATTCACAGGAAGCTCCTAGAGAAACGTCACGATACTGCTCGACCAATTTCTGGTACTCAAAAACTTCTCTGTGTAATACCAGTAAGCCGCACAGCTGTGAAAATCAAGCTGTATTCAAACGCAGCTGAATATAAGGTTGAGTCAGTGTTGCTAAATCCTTTAGAACTGGATATGGATGATATTCATGGCTATGTCATTGTTGTGTGTGATAGCCAGTGGTGAGTTGGGTGTGTTTTGGATGTGAACCTTATTTCAGAACAAGTTAAAATAAGTTTTCTGCACCCACATGGTCCATCACTGTCATTCACATACCCACAGAAGCCCAATATATTAGGAGTGAATAAAACAGCAGTCATTACAAAGTTGGATTTTGCCATCTTTATCCGATAGAGGGAATATTATTCTTTGAAGCAGCTCAGATATGAAAGAGGTGACATTTGAAACATTTTATGACGGAAATTACTCTAGGCGTGGAGTGGCGAAGAATACGCCGACCGCGTAGTTATACTCTGGCTTCGATTCAAGCCAGTCATTTGCGAAAACGTTTCTACTCTTCCATAAAAGGTGCCCATGGATACTTCCAAACTCTCCTTATTACTGCACGATACTCATTTATCATTTTATCATCTGGGATGTGTTATTTCACTCCTCACCATTCTCAATTTTATCTCATTTCCTCTTTAGTTCGAATCTTATTTTACGACCGTCTGTTTTCTCAGCTTCGTTGCAACCACTCGGGAGTTGCGAAGAAATGGAAGTTATTTACAATGAAAGGATAACACGCAGCTGGGGGACGGGAGTATTATATATATATTGAGTATGCAAGGATGAAATCTTTCCCAAAATATATTTACGGCATAAATCACCAAGACCAAGAAATCATAACGTGGCTTTTGCAGGCAAGGGAAGAATAATGGGAAAAAATTCTCTATTTAGTTTATGGCTCCTAAAATGAAGAGTTTTGCATTAAAGTTAATGGTTTTTAATACTGCATGTAAAGTAATGCTGCTTTAAAACACAAAAATGATCGTAGGGATACTTAAATAGTTGTATTAATCTAAATATAGTTGTATTGTCAGAATGAAATGTTCACAATTGGAAATCTCGAACTAATTCTGATAAAGCATAGAATTAGAAGAAGAATTAGAAGCATAGAAAGCATTAAATATTCGAAAATTTTCGGCCATCCACATATGATATCCCTCTGTAATTCACTTAATATGATGAGGTTTTTACTGGGGAAATATTGTTCTTTCAATGTTCAACAAGTGGTAATTAGTATACATTGTGCGTTGTATAATTTTCGGCACTCCCTCGCTGTGAACCGGAATATCTTTCCTAATGAAGAAAATGGAGTGCGAGAACGTATAACTTTACAATGGTGGATATCAGAAGGCATAATGGTGTTAAAAATCAGAAAGAAAAATGTAACAGATGACCTTATGAATAAAATACGAAAATGTTGACAAAAAACCTGGGACAAGGAAATCTGAAATTTTAATAATATAACTGTAGAAAGGACAGCGATTTAAACATTTAGAAAAAATAAAATGGTATATAAGAAAATAGAGATATCGCGGAAAATCAGAATTTGAAAAGGTAAGAATAAAGATCAGAGTCCCTCATAATTCCTATTTAAATAATGAAAGATAAGTAAGATATAGCAAGTCAAAGTTTTTCATTGTGATTTCATTCTCAAAGCTAATTTTTGGCGAACTCTTTGAATCTTAGATAACTTTTTCTTTTATTTTGCTCTCTGGACGGATTTCGCGGTCCATTTGCTTCTCCTGCGATCCCATAAAGCCCTTTTTGGCTTGTCATCAGGTTTCTTAGGGGCCAAAACAACAGAACTTGACAGAATCACCCAGAACTCGGGTGAAACAATAACCCACCCAGGTGGGACTCGAACCCTGGGCTCCTGGATTAGAAGGCGAGGACTTTACTTCGCCTACACTGGGTCCGGGATCTTAAATCAATGTTTTCTGCTGCGATACTTGCGGCTATTGGATTTTGAGGCATCGGGAGAGTTATAAAGGACTTAAGGAAAAAGCTCTGCAAGTCATCATTACCTTTTGACTTTTTCGAATTCTTTTTCTTATTTTTTTCAGACTTTTCCCATTATTCTTATCAACTATTCAGAAAGAGTGAAACGTTTCTAAAGATTAATGTGATTAGTGTTTACACACGTGATATAAAGTAATAACGTGACTTAATACAAATTCATTCTTGCATTTAGGTAATTTTAGCAGTAAAAGTTTCTGCCTGGCTTAATGGTCGGCGACGTAACCTTGTTGAATCGAAAAATTACGTAACAAAACATTACTTTTCCTCGACTTAAAAACAAATTTTTGGAAAATTTAGAAGTATTTATTTAACCTTGTGATAAGTAATATATTGTATTGAGCTTACCAACGTCAATGGAATCAAATTTTTCATTCTTGTCAAATGCTTGTGTGTTTCATCTGCATAGTGAAAACTCTTAAATTCTCTTCTTAAAGCCTTAATGAAAACTCTTAGCTCTTGCATCCATGAGCTCAGTTTATTCTATGCAAATATACGAGATGCATTGATATTAATTATCTCTGATTAATTTTGTTGTAACTATTGAAGAAAGTACTATTCGGCATTTTTTTGGAAAATATAGTAACGTAAGTCCTTGGGCTGCAATGTGACTCATTGTTTGTTTTCAGAGCCTTCATGCAGCAACAAAGGGAACTAGCATATTTTACCGTAGCAGGCCGTGATAGGAATTTTTGCTACTGTGACCAGTGGTCCAATGTTGTATTTTCCGCTTTCTTGGTTATCAAATTTCAACTTTGACGTGATTGCCTTGTAACGATTTTATTGCATTAGACTTACATTCAGTATAGTTAATTTTCGTAGATTGCGTGGTGTCCTAAAACGATGACGATTTATTCTTTCCAGAACTTTCTGCTTAGCTGCGCAGGGCGAAATGAATGGATTTTATAATTTAAAGTGTGCAGTGTATTCGCCGAGGTCGTCCTATTGTATTATGTGATTTTGATAGGTGACAGATGATTAAATGAATATAACCTGGGTGTCAAGGAAGTTTTAAAGTGTAGAGGAGGAAAGAATATTGGTGGTAGAGACTTGTAACGGGAATATATAAACGGTTGCAGGACAAGAGAAAACGATATGTTGAAGGAGATGATAGCTTGGGAGAATGCTGTACAATCGCTGAACTGAAAGAAGAGGAACAAGGATGTTAGCTTGCATTAGAGGCGAGAAATGTGAAAAGCTCCGGAGGGACTTATCATTAGTGGCGAGGAATGGAGAATGGAGAAAATTAGATCACCAACTGCCCAAAACCCTTCTTATAAGTTGATTGAATTCGAAATTGATGAATATTGCTAAAAATGTTAAAATGTTAATTTTTGCTGGGTCATGTAATATGGCTATTAAAGTTGATTCATAGGATTAATTGGAATTGCTGCAGAACTTGGTCAAAAAGGGTTTGGAAATATGCGATTAAAATCATTGGCGCTATTGATGCCGACAATTATCATCGTATTTCTGAAATCATTCCTAAACAGAGAAAGTTTTCAATTTAAACAGTAATTATTATTGTGAAACTTCAAAAAGTATCTTTGTGATACTTAGCGTGAAACTCTAAAGAGTTTAGGTCAATGAGTCTTATCTTGAAACTCTGTTGATTGCTAACGGTCGAATAAACATGCAATGATTCAAAAACTTTCTGACGTTGAACATCTTCATATTTTTTAGTAACGTGCCATTATTAATTTCGTATTTTAAGGCAAGGTAGAAACTAGTTTCTAAAAAAAGGGAGAATAGTGAAATTGTGTTTGACAACGCGATGTATTTTCAAGAATATTCAGACCTAATTGCTGCATATTCAACTTTAATGTTTACGAATATCAAATCCCAGGTCAAAACAAATACAAGTAATAATGCACATGGTATAATAGTAATTATGTCAAAAGTTGGGTTAGGTTTAAAGGTTGGATTTTCTCCTTATGTTTGGGTGTCTCTGTTGTTTCTACCTTAGGATAATTTGAAGCCATGAAGTAGCTTATTGGGTTCTCAATGCAAAAAATGACCAAAATATGAGTGTGGTAGACAAAGAAACATATTTTTATGTGAATATAATTAATCAATTTGGGCGTTGACAAATTAACTGCTGTGCACATGGTCTCTTAAATTTCCCAGTTTTTGATACCTCATTATTTATTCCAGCTACTGGTATTTTTCGACCTCTCCAAGCATATTTGCAACGAAAATTCATAAGGATTTATAAATATTGGGAATATGATTCAATTCATTCGGTCGTCGATAGTAATTTTGACGGAATAAATAGAAACAAACAATCCAATAATTGCTTTTGAAGCATCCAATTGCGTCGCTATTGGAGGATGCCATCTCATAATGAATTCCAACCGAAATTTCATTTATATCCTATTCTCTGTGAAGAAATTAATTCATAGGCTATATCGGACAATGGGTAGGTATTCATCCAATCACCTATCAGAGCAATTACGTTAACTGTTATTTCTGTTTGTAATGGCTGACAGAGTGCAGTCGCAGCTATAGAAATGATTAATAAGTATTAATTGTTTTCCATGCTTGAATGATAGGTTGAACGTTAATTAGGGGTTATCAACTATTATTTTATTCATTGACGTCTTGAATTTTCCATATACTTATGAGTGCGAAATAGTGCTTATTCATTGCATGCAACTGAATTTCCTTTTTGCATGTTTAATTAAATCTTATAATAGTACAATTTTTACTATATGTATATTAATGAACTTGTGATGCTTATTATAATTTGTTTCGAAATAGTTTTGCCATTTGAATTCATAAATAACTCTGCAATAGAACAAAATTAGTTAATCCTTTCCAAAATAATATTATTCATACTCTGATTTATTCGTCTATGTAATCTAAACATCTATCGGCTGTAATCTAAACATTTTATTACAATTCTTTCAATAACGGTTGAAGTAAGATTGAAGAAAATTTGAGGACATCATTGCGCCGTAATTTCATATTCATGATATAAATATGTTTGTTACATATTCAAGTACAAAAAAAATATACTTCGTAAAATTGTTGTTAAACCCATGAAAATATTTGAATGAAATAATATTCTGAACAGTATGCATAGTTTACTCGTATCAGTTATGTACTTTAAGATCCTCAGTTTTTAAACCAATATTAATTCTCTGAACATAACACCGTTTTTAACAATGCATTCTTTTACTCGTGTACAAAATAATGCCGTAGGCCTGACGTATTATCCAAATGATTCTGAATCATTAGGATTGCAGTTTTTTCAGTGGCACATTGTACCACTAGTGTAATGAGTTCAGCCTTTGGAAACTGGGACGAAACGAAATATTTTATAGAGATTCGGACTTTTCTTTAAAGCTTAATGCATTTGCCGATTTTTTAAAACATGAAGCTAGAATGATTTTCCGTGTGCTAAAATTCAAGATCATCACTTTTTTTTAGGACGAATATCAGCCCTAGCCTCAGATCAATATCGTCGTGACTGCATGTCTCCTTCTTCTTCTGAAAGCATTTTGGTTCTAATGACCGCGGAAAATGTTCACAGCCCGCAATAACCTGTAGGCGGCCTTTTTCTTCTCTAGCCAGCAAAGGAGCACTCAGGGAGATTGTATTGCAACGAGATAATTCTTTTCCTTCTAGTCTTTTATTGGTTGATTTGTCTGCATGCAGATAAATTAAGGATTTCCATGGAGATAAATGAGTATTAAGGCGTATCTTTACTTTTGTTAGCATAATCGAATTACTGCTGTCAACTGGCGGCATCTAGCCAAGAAAAGAATACAGAAAATTATTTTTTGCCCGGAAATTCAGGAATGATGATCGGTATTTCGTGGTGACTTCACATATCGTTGAATAAAATACTTACCAAATATTAACAAGATATGTACAGCGTCTTCTAATCTTATCTCGAAAGCGTCTAGTAATAATTAATGGGCATTATATACAAACAAATATTCAGCATATTTTTGAATTTCCACCATTCCTACATCTGCAAAGTGTAAGATTATTTCATGAAATTGAAATTGATTTTTTGTAATTATTTCATGTTTACATTTGAAATTTATCAAAATATTACATTACTTTCAATAGAATAATTTTATTTATAGCACTTGACACGCTTTTGGACACTACAAATTTCACTTCTGTTAATCGATATGCTCTATGGAAACAAAGACTAATGACTAGAGACTGTATTCCTTTTCTCCTGAACTCTTAGACAATATCTCCACCAATGTAACAAATTATTTTTCATGTCGAAAATTACTTTGGCTCTTGATCCTCCCGCTTGATAACGGCCGTAATGTGAAATAGTCTTGTTGTGTAAGTCTGTAGTTATGCTAAAAAATCATCGGATTGTGCCAGTTCACAATCTTGAGTAGTCCAAGTGATTGGAATGATTATGACCATAAAACAACTATGCTGTGCGGTCCGTAAGATTGGAGTTTAAAAATATGAATCCACTAAGCCGCATTTTTTTCGGAACAGGGTGATGATTATGCCTGATTTCTGTCCCATCTGTCTCTCGAACTCAACACTATCGAATTTACCAACCAATTTTAATGTCGCCAATGATTATAGCTCTCGGTCGTCCCACCTGATGACTACTGTTACTTGAATCTACTTATGTTGTAGGAGTCTTTAGTTTTGCTATAAAATCATAGGGTGGTTCCACTTCGCGTATTTCAGTAGTTAAAGTGACTGATATGGTTATTATTGATCATAAAACAGGAAGAGGAAATTTTAAAGTTGGCCTTTACGGCAACCAATACCATGACCAAGTTTGAAACTTTCATCTTTTTTGTCGTGGGGGGAGTTAATTTAGTGAACGAGATGCGTTGAGTCTTCATGGGTTCTTCATAAAAATCTTATACCTCTTTTTATCTTCGGTCATTCGCTACCTCTTTATTCCCTTTTATTTCGCCTCTCTGCCCGTTTCTAATGTCATGTCCCTGGATAAAAATATCCTTATTGCTGGTAATATTACTCAGTGGAAGGTCATCTTTTCGTTTCGTTATAACTTGGGACCGAATTAATCTTTCACGGTGTTGTTATGGCTCTCAATAACTTTCACATTAACATTTGGCGACAGGATATAAGACTCTGTTTTTGTCCCGTAGTTCTACTTTTTATATCTGTCATCGAATTTTTGGACATGAAACAGTATATTCCTCTAATGGCGTGCGCATGGACTTTTCATTTTCCGATGGCATTCATTTCACTTTTAACTTATTTTTGGGAATACCTTTGTAGTCTACTATTTAATTACTTTTTTTGGAGAATATTTGTCTTGGGAAATAATAAATCGTTATTATCACATCGCCACCGTTCCGCATTTATATATATTCTCTTCTTCAGGGATTGAATTCTTAGGATTAATAAATGTAAATTAACATTTGATACATTATTCAATCTAAAGTGCATGAATAACACATTTAACCTCGAGTGTTTTTTGGAAAGTATATCTATATTTTGTTTGTTCTACCCCTGACTTTGTGGAGCATTGCTGTTTTTAGTTATTTTGGTTGCTGAGGTTATGACATGTTGGTGTTGACAAATAGTTAGTAGTATTATAAATATAGTAAATTATGGCAGTTTTTCGAAGTTTCATTTTATTTCATGTTGCTGTGAGTTTAGTAATGAGTACCGTTTCTCCAAAATATTCATTTTGATAGGTCAGATTCTGAATACATAATTTTATACTATTTATTTAAATTTCTTTGCGCAAGATTACCATTGTTTATTCTCGTCTTTTGGTTGGAGGGTCTCAGTCTCAAATTTGGTGAGATCTTCGATTCCCTCCTTCCCGGATCAACCTAATTTAATTGTAAGTTAGTGTCTCCGTGGCAGAAAACACTCTATAACCAAAGAACAAAGCAAACAATCTTTCTCTCACATATTGAAATACTAAGAGTCTGAGGCCTAACCCTTTTAACCCTTTTTTAATACTGGGCATTTTCTTGCCATTGTAATTATTCCCTCAAAAGGAGGCTGTTAGTGATATGGCGTAGATGTCAGGAAATTTATGCTTTTTCTTATTTCATTAAATTATTTGAAAAACCAGTACATCATTACAAGATGGAAGTTTTAGACTTTTTAAAATTTTTATGAGTTTGTTTATGGTTGCGAGCTTCCATTATGGAAATTCATCGCAGTTAACCTTTTCCATAAGATGAATTTTGTCCATTACCAGATAAATTTCCTCTTTTGCCTTGTCCTACTATATTAATGAAGTATTTATTAAACTCATCTGGACTTATTTGTCGAGGAATAAATTCTTTATTATTATTATTTTATCATCTTCGTGACCGTTGTTGCGCCTTCGTTTTTGTGTGAATTAAATTTAATGCGGAGTGACGCAATCCTTTTTTATATCTCCAGTATGTTTAAAAACATATTTTTGCTTTTCCTGTTTTCTTTGATTAACTAACTTTGGAGGTAATTATTGATCTCAGTTAACCAAGACACCACTTATAAACATATTAAATTCAGAAACTTTGCCATTTTATTTGAAAATTTTGTCTCATAGAATTACTTACGAAACTTTTAAAAAATCTTAAGTACCAGTCATTGTTAATGGTACCTATATTCCTAAAAAATTGTAACTGTTCTCATCTGTGAAATTTGATTAACATGTGAAGTTTTGTTCTTGAAATTCACCTTTTATTATATGTATCACGTGGTTAAGTGCATGCTGTACCTATTTAGTCAAGCAAGATGCAATCATAATGTCTGTTGGTAGGATTTCATTAAGGAGAGTGCTCTTAAAATGCTCCACAGTTATCAAGTTTATTTTGGCTAAATAATGACCATAGATCGCGAGGAGACTGTTGCTTTAATAACCTTGAATCATGTTACTCTTGCCAATTCATTTCCTTTGAAACTATAATTATTTCTTAAAAAAAACTAATTACATGTATTTAAAGATGAGTTAAGTAATTACAATGATTTGTCTTGCAAAAAATAGCTTTTGAGCCAGCCATCGACGTAGCCATACGTTGCCATGCTAACCAGCCATATGAAACTTTCTATATTTATTTCTGATGGCTGTGTTTTGTTTGACATGGTTTAGGAATATGGCCGCAACTAGGGATGGGCAAAAAATACCGGTATACCGATACTATTTTTTTAAATCCGGTAGTAACGACCAGTATTTAAAAGCGGTACTACTGACGGTACCGATACTATAAATATCGGTATTTAGCAATCACCTGCTATTTATTGGCACATTGCCAGATTCTTACTGGACAACGTAAATTTTTTATATTCAATTTTTATTTCGTTCTTTTTTTTAATTTTCGTTATTGCCATCAGTAAATATTCAAGTAGAATAATGCAGCCATAATACTTCAATTATGTACGTATGCATTGCAAACTTTAAAATTCAAAAGAATCATATTCAGTATTTATTTGCAAGTGCATGATGTTAAAAGCGAGCAAGTTAAAATTTGCAAGAATAATAAGGTTTGTTAGATAAGATGTAGAAAGGTAAGGTCCTCAATTCTCGAGATGATATGCCTATATTAGTTGTTATGTATCGGTACAACTCTATTAAATATTATCAGAACACATTTTGACGGCCTGCCTAAACAGCAAAATTCTATTTCTGATATCAAATTTATAATCATTTGAGCTTGATGCTAAACAAGACCCCTGCCCAACCCAATGTGCGTGAATCCAATTGTTATTCCCCTACTTCCTTCAAACCTTATCTCGAAACGATAAAGAATACAAAACCTTGAATGACCATTCTTAGTGGAAAATATACTCTGGGTATGAGATGGAATCCATGATATACACTCTGTTTACCAATCCCTCTTAGAAAGAACAATTTTAACTCTAACCTATGTAGGAGTTCTGACGCGATCTAACTCATATCGCCTGGTTTATCAACACGAACAGAAAATATCGATATCAGTAGTCCGAATTATTTTGAGTATTCTCGCATCTCCCAACCGCCATTATTGCACAGCTTTTTCTATCTTCTTTATTCAAAACGAACTACACCCTGAGTAATGTCTATGATATTTTTTTCCATCGGCAACCAAAAGAAGATCGGAGAGAGCCCGGTCTCTTTAGATCGATCTGCTTTATCAGACTGGTCGTGAAATCGGGCTGAACTCGGCTCGCTTCTTTAGAGATCGAGAAGGCCATCCTGTATCGTTAACCAAACCGAGCTATTCATAACGAAGTGACCGACCGATTGGTAAACGTAGTAAGTGAATGAACTGATTATTTAGAATGTCTCACTCCAATACAGCGCTTTCCCAATCATGGGTATTTCATGTGATGAGAATGAGTCCTTGCGATAGTCATGAGTTGAGGTTGTATCCGTCGGTGAAATTATGCTGCCTTTTGCAATGCACCTTTAGTGGTTCGGTGCCAATAATTGGTATATCTGCTATTTTAAATTACTTCTCAATTTAGATGTATTTATTGGATATTTTTAGATGATGTATAAGCATGCCATCAAGTTTCTATTTACTGGGAATATTTTAAATTTTACCATTTGACGCTTATTCTGAAATAAAACATGAAAAAAATCATCTTTCTCTTCCAAAATTGTTTCACGGGTCTTCCAGCCGGCGGTCGTGATACGCAATTTAGTCCTCATAATATTTAATGAAATGCGTGGAGGGATTATATCATCTGAACTTTGTCTTGTATTAAGACAGCTAGGTGTAGAAACTGGTGGTTTTGACCAACTTCATTTTTATCAGTGTGATCGGCTGATGCAATTAGATCAATTTAATGAGGATGTTTTACTTTGCTTTTTCGTCACATTTGAAAGTGAACATCAGTTTTATCATTTAAATTGAAAAGTAAAGTTGTTAGTTCGATCACAGTGTGTCTGGGAAGTCAAGATTTGTAACAAAAATCATCATGGATTCCGAGAAGGTACATACAAAAACTTCATTTATCTTTCTGCAGATTGTAGTAATATTCCTGATCGATAATGGGGCTAAGGGAAATATCTTTTCATAATCTTTTAATGAAGGAATGTGCCGTATTCCCGAGGCAAAATCGCTCTGAGGTCGTATAGCAGTCTTGACCTTCTTAGTCAACTCATTATGTTCGTTATTCGGACGTTAATGACTTCACTACGGAAGCGGAATTCAATTTCTTGAGATACATAGTGAGGCAGGGTGAATGTCGCACTTAATCTTGCAATGGACTGAATTTCTCTTCTTATTTTTTAAATGGCCTCCCTGTTATGATTGGAAACCGAAATTGAATTTTCCGTTTTAGTGAGTGGCAGAGCCTCCAGCTGGACCTGTAATATGCGCCATTATCCCAAACATCCCGCTTCTCGGATATTGCCTTGGTTTGCCCCGGGGCCAAGGCGTGGTGTGCGAATTCTGAAGCTCTTCTTTTTTCATTATCTCTTCCCATACCGCACGTAACTATACCATTTTTATGGACCCTTGCTGCGCAGAAGCGATTCCCTGCCCCTGAGGTGGAAGGAGAAGGTTGCGGAGTCCATTAAAACAACCCTTTTTTGCTTCATTGTTTCCTTCATGCGTCAAGTATCAACGCTCGTATAAAAGATAGAGCGTTTCTGAGAACGCAATTTAAAATAAAACCGTTCATTACCTCTTAGGCAAAAATGGGTGCCCTCCAATTTTTAAAATGGTACTATGAGTGAAAAGTATCACTCATTCCCTTGTTATGGACTGATGAAGCATGGCATTACGAACAATTGTTTACTAAAGTACTCATTAATACTAATAAAAGCCAATGTGTTGGGGGTAACGCTAATGATGGAGAAAACGGCTTAACCGATTAAGTTGCTTTTGCTGAAGTTTTTTCCTATATTATCACGTATATCTGGAAGAATTTCAGAATTTATATTTTCGACCCAGATAAATTGTAAATTGAAAAAATAGTGCCTCAAATCAAACCATTGAGGTAGATGGAGAGGGCATGACGTCATAATACTGTAACCTAACAACCGAAATATCCACTATATCGCTTCCCCCTGTTATTTCCTTGATTGCCTTTGCATATAAGGACGAGTGGACGAATTTGCGGATATTAAGCAAGAATATTTAGAAATGATAAAGAACATCGGCTGTTTTTTTATATTTAAAATAAATCAAATCAAATACAATATCCTTCTGAAGCTGACCAAAAAGAAACATACGCTAAATGAATTGCACTGGTTGAGTCTTGACGTCAAATTACTTTCTAAACAATATTTTCCAGTGTATTTAGCATTAACTTCCCATTTTTTATTTACGGATAACCAGTGACAAACGGTCATTTCATTGCTAATAATATATTGAGGCCGTTAATAATGTTTAAAAAAATATACATCTGTGCTGAGAATAAAGCATCTACCGCGATAAACAGAAGAGTAGGCTAAATACAATTTGTAAATTTGAAAATACGTTTATTTTTACCTCTTCACGGATAAATTTATGAACTTATTATATAATTTTCACATTAGGGCGGAAAAGGACATGAGCCCAAGAGCTCCTAATTAGGCCCACCGGGGATTTTTCTGAACTTATTTTCGGTACATTATTTTAGTTGAAACCTTGCAGTAGCCAGAAAATCTGATACCTCAGACATTAGTGGGAGAACCCAAAACTGGGTTTTACTTTGCTTGTTAATGCATGTATTTATTACATAGAATTTAACTATTGAATAAATATGGCTAGAAGGCAGGATGTCTGTTCCCTCAAATGCATTTTTCCAAGTTTGTCCTCCTCGATTAGATGCATGTTTGAAGACGGTTAAGTCTCAGAAACGCCCTCTCCTTGAACAATGTCTTTGACCTTTTGTCCTTTGACGAAACTTATTGATCTTTGCCTGTTTCAATGCCACGATGGAAGCCGTAAGTACTGTATCTATTGAGAGTCATATCCCAGCATTGAATGTAAAATGAATCCTTCACCTAATGTATCATGTTCATATTTAAAATTACGAAAAATGTGAAGCCTCTGTAGCCTTGTTTGGTTATTCTATGGCCTTCATATATTCTTCCGATAATGGAGTTTTGGCATTTGAATCTTATATTTGGTAACTCAGTAGCCAGTATGGATTGTTAAAGAAGATGATAAAGATGAGGAAGTGATAAATTCTGAGGCACTTAATGTATAATTCCGGAATTCTTGAGTTCACTTTTTCTCAGCACTAACTACCGTCAGTCAGTTTTCTATTGAACTTAAAGTCAGTATTCTATTGGACTAAAATTTACTCTACATTACATTTACTGCGTGTTCTACTTGAAAGTTTCCCGCGAATGAGTGGAAAACTTTCACTCATGTCGGGAGCACATTTTGAGGTCCCCTACTCGATACACCAATCTCTCCGATACTCGATACTCCGATCAATTTCCAAAGCAATATTTATGTGCAACACTATTTTGTTAGGCATCATATACTCACTCAAAGACCTCAGTGCGACTAACTTCGTCTTCACACTATTTGCACCAGGCTCCAAGAAATCTCCCACTACTATTATCAAAAGCTGTCTGTTGGGTCGTAACTATTTTACTTAGAATACCAACGCATGCGCTGCCTAGAGTTAATAACTTATTGCATGTATCATTTTCCTTTTTTCAAGTCTTTCCTTTTGAGGTAGGCATTAAAAGAGTTCAAATCTTGAAAAAAAGGTTTTTCAAGGAACTTAACATGGAATATTGTTACCAAATAATAATATATTTTTTAAAATAATATATAATTATATTATAAGAAAGAAATAAGACAAAGTTATAATATTATATGGTAAATTATAACAATTTTTTGAAATGCTTTCACTGAGCACTTGGGCTCGAGTTGTGATGGCGCAATATTAGAATTTTAAGAGTAAAGCGATTTAGTAACATCTCTAATACGAAATAAACATTTTTAGGCCTGAATAAGAAGCTATGTTTGATAATATGGCAATCACTAGTTTGCATAACCTTCTTACCTTAAAAATCAGCCTTCAAAATCTAGGAGTCTTCTTTGAGTTTTTTATTCGTCATTTCGGCATTTTGTCACTGCTACCAGGTATCCTAAGGTGAAAGAGTCTCACAGGTGAGGATAGTCCTGCAAGAGAAACAGTTAACATTTAAAAAAGTCATATGGTGATTTTACGAATGGTTCAGATATCGGTAAATTTAAAATGTTGCGATAGATATACTCGTAATCATTAATCGCGTAATCTTTCTTAATCGTTGAAATACACTTGTTAATTCTAGCCTTGTGTTAACCTTGTAAGAATGAGTAGCATTAACTAAAAAAGTAACGTATTTATAAAGTTCTGGAAAATCTTTAGCTAAAATATTTTGAAATATTGTTGAAATATTGTTTTTGAATATTGAAAGAAAAAAGTTCGTAGTTTCCACAAAATTTTGTTATACTAGCACATATAGCGTATTGCCTCATTGTGGCATAGTCATGGGAATGACACTGCAAATACAAGATAGGCCGTTGCGCATCGTTTGGGTCGAACGTTGTGACGTAGTTTGGATTACATCAAGCATTATTTTTACGTGAAACCAACTCAGCACGCAATATTTACTAATTTGCTACAGCATGCATTTTGTATGTTAAATATCTTTAAAAAGCCTAGAAAATATCTTGTATTCGTAATCTATAATTTGAATATTTTGCATTTTATCAAAATATTTTTATGCTTCATAATAAGCCAAAGCTTTTGACATTTTATTGATACTAGTAATTTTTTCTAAAGCCATTTTTCCATTTTGTAATAATCGTACAATGGAAGAAGGTGAAAAATATGCATAGGTAATTGAGGAAAAGGGAAATTGTACTAGGTTGTAGGTACTAGATAGGTACGGAGTGCATTTTTATTTGATACTTATTGTGGTATTTGGATACAACAGCAATGCGAATGGAAAGATGGGGGAAAAGAATTTTGTTTGATGCCCCGTTGATGAACTTCTACTCGGGCGAAGCAGGTCCAGGTTTTCCGGAGATAAGACAACTTTAATGTTGAAAATGGTAAGATTTTCAACTTTCATTTGTAAATAAATTGTTGCTTGGGTTATTTACGCGGCATACGAGTTTGTTTTCTCAAACTACACATATACAGATTTAAACTGTTAAAATACTGTATACCTATATCAGTACTTAAGGATGCAACTATCTACTTGACTCAAATCTGTTATTGCTAAAAATTAAATTATGGGAGCTTTCATCGATAATTCCTAAGCTATATCTCATGTCGTCTGATGCCCGTGTCATTCGGATGACGTCATGCACAAAACGGACTCATTTTGGACACGTAAACGTCCTACCTTGTATTAGTAGTACCATGGTCATGGGCATCTGAAGGGTCAGATGGGTGGGAATATATAGGCAGGGCTCGAGGCGAGGATGAAGAGGAGGTGGAGAAGTTAAGTTTAAAAGCAAGTACTAAAGAAAATAAGGCAGAAGGGTGCGTGAGTTTTCAAGGAGAATAAGTAGAGGTAATTCACGGTGTGGGAGAGTATAAAGGAGGTTCCATCGCGACAGCGTAAGTCAAAACAAATGGCCCGTCCCGTGGTTCGATTCTCGGCCCTGTGGATTTCCTCTCTGGGCAAATGGCTACCTATTTTCATCGCCCGTTGGGGCAGATCTGAAAATATCTTAATGTATTTAATTCAAAATTTTTGTTATTTTTTGTCCTAAATATACTGCTTTCACTGATGATGATCTAGAGATGATGAAAGAAATTGTGTATGGGGATACAATCCTGCGCCAGTAAAAATCTAGAGGATTCTTCCATTTAAATTTAGAGGATCTCATCCATTTAAATCTACTTTAACTGGTAGATAACCTTATAGTAATAAATACAATGATTTGCTTTAGCTCCCACTCATTCATATTTAGTGAAAGTTTATACCGTAAGAGCAATATGAGATTCGATATTTTTTCATTGATCCGTATCTCATTATGCTCAGCTAGATACTACTTTTATCCCATCTTAATTTCTATTCAAAATATGAATATTATGTGAATAAGCACATTGTTACCGTAGTGCACCTATAAACGCTCGGAAAACAGTGTTGATAAGGTTCGACGCTGTTTTTCGAGTCATGTTATCATTGCCATTTCGCTTATTTTTTTTCAAGAATCGAAGTCTCTCTTTAAGATTAAATTTTAATCTGCTGATCTCTTGACCTTTTATACCACTAGAGATAATGCCCGATTTCTCTTTTTTGTGGACGAAAAATGATAAACTGGTCATTGAACCGAAGGAATTGACATAATTTTTAATCAATGGATTTCAATATAAATTTTGTTTAAAAACTTGTTCGACTCATTATATGAGTGGTTGTGAATCAACAGGGGCCAAAAGTGGCTGAGATATCATGAATAATCTCTTAGGAATATCAGGAGATACACTCTTCCGATCGTTCATTGGTTGTGTTTGCTAACTAGTAAATTTACCATTTGGATTCTTTCAGCGGACGTAGTCGTCCTGTTTATCTAATGCTAACCCATTTTTCTTATCGCTGAAACTGGCATAGCCTTGATAGCTTGACAGGCACAAGTAATATATCTTTATAAGCGATTAGGAAGACTTAAATTCATCTAACACTGCATGAAATATGAAATGAAAACAGCATTAATTCATATCCATCATACCATTCCCTTTCAGGTAATGCAATCTCAAATAACTTGGTTATTGCTGTTAGTCCTATGAAACTGGCTCTCTTTGAATAATTTCCTACATACTGCCCTCTCCTGACATATTTGCTTTGATACCTACTTTTACTTAAGTTGCTCTCATACATTGCTTCATACACGCTCTCAGAGACTCCTCCACCACATTTTTCCGTGACTCTCCCTGTCTACCACTTCCTCTCACACCGTCAATCTGTTTCAGTTTTCGATTCCCATCCATTCTATCAAAATCACCAAACCAACGAAGTATATTCCTTTCATACATGGCCATTACTGGAGAATTGAAGCCACGTTCTTTCATGACTCAGTCATTCCTCCCTCTATCCGTTCTTATCATGTCACAAACCTTTCTTAGGTCTTTCTAAACTCATTTCTGCTGATGTTTGACTGACTGATTCTACAGACTTTGACTGACTTATTATCCTACGCACCCTAACGTTTATCCTGACATACGAAGGGTTCACTGCCTTATACGAGTAATGAAGTCGAGCGCATTTACTTTTGCACTATGAGATTTTCGTTTCTTTAGACAAACAGTCATTACTCGTTATGCTACACATACCACGTACGAATTTCCTTCCTGCATTTTCACGCATTTAGAAATAACATAGAGCTCAAATAATTTGCTCCTCACCACTCCGTTCTCCTACCAGCTAACCTCTTCATTCCTGCATAATTTTTCACTTTAACGTCCTTCATAATTTGCCTGATATATTATTTTCTTGTTCTTCCGCTGTAATTTTCTCATTAATTTCTTTTTCCATTTATGTGTTCAATAGGCTATAGTATCGCAAAACGTGCTCTATAAGTTTGCTTCATGTTCTTCTCTGAGTTTTTATCATTCCTCTTTTCCCTCCAAATCTTTGCAGTACTTTTTCGTTGGTATATCTTTCCGTCCATTTGATTATTTCGTAATTCTTTGATAACACCACGCCTCCATTGCTTCCAATCTCTTTAGCTTTGAAGCTTGAACTCTTTTACCCCATCCTTTTTTTAAGTAAACTTCATTGGTCTCCTAAGTTATATATTTCCTACACTCTGAAGATATAATAATACCTCATGACCATACGCCTTATATTGTGAAATGCATGTAGATTTTAATTCTTAATAGCGTGTTTATTGGTGCTTTGGACTGATTAGCTTGGCTGGCGTCACTGGTAAGGCTCAAAGTTGCTCAAGGGATTAACTTATTACAGCGAGGAAACTTTTACAAACCACATAACAATAACAACAATTTGCCATATAAATTGTTGTGATGGAATACCACAAAGTTTCTGAAGACTACGTTTTATGCTCAAGGGATTGTTGATTACAATACACCAAGGGGCCGGCAACATTTTCATTATTAGTCTTGGGCCTAACTTTATGCTATTAAGTGCTGGAGGGCAATGTCCTCGTAATTAACTTGGCTCACAGAGAAAAGCAGCGTTCTTACATTAAATCCAAGAGAATATAGTGCAGCACTCGGCGAGCACTGGGATCCGGTCTGTGGCCGTTAAAGTTACGACTCATGCAGTCTAATAAGTGGTGTACCGAAGCGCGAATTTTGAGGTTAACAGGAAGTGCAAGACTCTTCGAGCTGGCTTATTGCTCTGGCAGTAACGTATGCCTTCTGCATTAGGCATGAAACTAGTTTCTTCATTTTTTCGGTACTATTTCTGCCTCTGCGAGGCAAGGTGTCTAAATTCGCCTTTCTGTACTCTATTGCGAAATGACTACGTTTTATCTTGTCAAATTATGGCGATGAAATACGTGAAGTTTGCCATGAGAAGAAATCGACTGAGATTCGAACCACAGACCTTTTGGATGGCCTGACCAATGTGCAGACCACCACGCTACTCAGAGTATCTACTCTCATGATAATTGCTATATTTTGTGCCCTTGTGGTCCATCAATGATTCTCCACCAAGGGAGAAGAGGGGAGAAAAGGGGTCACAACCCTCGAGCTTTGAATCTCACAACAGCACCTAAGCCGTGCGAAGTTACGCATTGGATCATATTTTATTCTTTCTAATCTCGGCGATAAAACACGCGATTATGGAGATTATTTTCTCATGAAAAATTGTTGCGTCCAATGAGGAAGGAGAACCAGGAGCTTTAAATTAAAGAATTAGCTATAACCCCTCTGAAATTGGTTATTATCAGTTGTTGTATTGCAGCGTTAGACAGATATACAGGCAGACACATTCGGTTGATAGGCATACCAAGGGAATTACTTTTTAAGATTTCTTTATTAAAATATTTATTTGCTTGAAAAGATAGCATTTATTTTAATTCAAACTTTCCTTTTTTTAATAGGTTTTGTAAATGCTCGGAACAATTCTAAAATTATTCCTCGATAGATTTTTTTTAGTTGACACTTTCAAATTTATATGTTGTCGTCCGCGAGGTAAGGCGGCACTGAATTGACCGTGGCTGAATACAGGTTCAGGCAAATAAACTACAAATAGATCAAATTATTGACTCTGATTGTGAGACATTTTAATTGATCGCAAATACTAATGCCATTCACTTCGTTCTGAATGACAAACTACTCTCACTCGGCTCCAAGTCAATCCTAGGAATATAAACTTCTTCAAACTTTAAATTTATCAATATTTTTATAGAAAAATGGTAACCAAGATTCATTCCCACCTTATATCTTGAGGAATATTTATTTATACATACTTTTTATTTATTTTTATAACCATAGACACAAACCATTAATTATATTAAATATTTTACATAAATTACAAATACTAGAATTAAATATATGGATATAGTCTAATACGACTTTTTTAGGTTGGATCTATGATTTGAATAATATTTATAAAAAATATACAACTGAAGTTCACTTTTAATAAAATTGAAATTTTGATCGCAGCATCCCTAGCAGCGTTACAGACTGACAGACATACCTAGCAAAATATATATGTATTTTTATTGAGACGTTGAGTTGAGGAATGACATCATTTGAGAAAAATGTCACCTGCTTCGAAGGCGGCTAAAAATCATGGCTCGAAAAAGTTTTGTTTTGAAATAGTAAGAAAATCAGTAAATGATGCTAGTGTGTCAAGTATTTAAGGCAATAAAATGTTGGCCGCCCGAAATTAAAATTCAAGGTGAAATGTTATCGTTGATTCTGAACTCTTTCATTAGCCGCCATCGTGTTTAAATTTCTCATTCGTGAAATCTTACTGTAAAAAGAAAGGTCTCTTTTGCAAAATTATAAGGATTATATCTAGAGCTGATGACTAAAAATCGGACTCGGGTACGCGAGAAAACTTCTGCAATAATAGCAGTTTGTCTGAGCATTCATAGATATGTTATTCTGAATATTGAGGGCGGAAAAACAGAAATGGAATTCCTTGTCGGACCTTAATCGCTCTGCGATATTACCCTGCGTGAAGTGTGCGTTGAAACGAAGGAATCAAGGAGGCGTCGTCCGACTACACAAAAACAGTGCAGTGTAGACGTTAGTTTCGAAGTTTTTCTCTAAGTCACAACTTCGACTCGAAACTACAAGTCTCAGCCCATAATCCCATGTTCACAAAGTGGTGAAATTTCTCCTATCCATTATCATATGCTTACATTAGTTCTGGATGCCATGATGAGTGGCGCTATTCATGAGTTCTCCCAACACGCGGAATGTGAAAGGTCATTTGGATACAGGTCACAATAAAAGCCATGCGTGTCGCGCGCAAGCGATGAATGGTCCCAGGCCCTTAGGTGGGGATGGGAGGAGAAGCAGTTTCCTTTCACTTTTCCTCCCCTTCCTCCTGAGGGACTTTGAGAGAGTTCCCTGGATCCCTGTCCAACCTAGGTGTATACAACGGTCTCACTCAGGGTATTGGAACCCAACGGGGCCCGTATTTGTGTCCTCATCCATTTTCAGATACATTTTAAAGGGTTTTGGCCCAAATCATTCATCATGTGAAGGCATTTATTCTACATATGGATACATGTAACCTTTTTAAGTCCGATTGAACCATGTGTCATACATATACGTGCTATGATTTGGTGATCTTTGGGAATTCTTTACTGCATTTGCTACTATTGTATCATATACTATACTATAGACGAAATAGAAATGACTATCACTAGCCTCTCAATATGAATTTCGAACTCTATTTCTATTTGGCTTGGGTAAAGGTTTACCTAAATGTTTGATGGGCAGTTTTTATTCTTTGCTACAACTGACATTACGAACTAAATACCGATCTAAAATTTTAATTAAACTCTCCTTAGTAGGTAACAGTTTGAAGAGCGACCTAGGTGTTTGAAAAGAAAAAAAATTGAAAAGTTGGATTCTTCTTCTTCCATCTAAATAGTAGGAAGAATACCAGTTTTTTCTTCGTCCCTCCACCTTTCATTCGTGCTCTACGGTTAGGCTATTATTCAATATTTATTTGGTCTTCATTTCCATCTCTTTTCCGTAACTTATAACAAGCTACTTTTACTGGTATTTCTTCGCCCATGCGATTTATGTGATCATTCCATTCACGAATTTTAAAGGCCCTTCTTAACTTTTACTATTCAAGTTTTTCTTATATTTCCGTTTCGCTCTCAATACGGTATTGTTTTACCAATGATTTTCCGTAGTGCGTTCACCCCTCGTCTCCTGTAGTCTTTCAATACGTTTTGTTCTAACATTCAGCTACCCTTTGTGTGAAAAGTGACATGTGGGTGGCTAATTTGGAATAAAATGTGAGTGAGTTCATTTATGTATTTAGTTCTGAGGAATCTAGAATGGTGAGGGAAATGGGAATTGGTGGCTTTCCGTAACCAAACTCTTGTCCCTCTCAACTATTTTCTTTGCAGCAGATGAGATTAGTTTCGTTCATTCCCGGCGTCACTTTTTTCTCTTTTATTTTCTTGGCCGATTGATTTTTGTTATCTCTTCTCTGGTTAGAGTTCTACAAAGATAAGCGACCCGTGGGTTTTAGTGGCGTCCATCAGTGAGATAAAAGCTTCTGTCTCTCCATCCCTTACTAGTCCTCTGTTGCGTCAGCCCGAAAAAAAACAGGCAAGTGAATAAAATCGGAAGAACTCTTACCGTGGAAAAAGGATATTGGATTGAAATATTTAACCCTATACTGCATACTGTGCCACAATTGGCACAACCACTTTGAATTATTTTTTTTTTAATTATAGTGAAGAAATATTCCTAGTTTTATGTTGCCCTAAATAAAATACATTTCTCTAAAATCTCTAAAAGTACATTTCCAATGATGAGTAAGAAATGTGAAGTGGATTTATTCTTGCCAAAACAAAAAAAATGCAGTCTTAGTTTTAATTTTTAATATTGATTAATGTGCAATTTAAAACGTTTCAGCAATATAACCAAGTCCTGGGTATAAATATTATTAATTCATTGTCACACAAATATTATAAAATATTTAAGTTCATTTTCGGAAAATGTGGCCTGGAAAATTATGAATCTCAGAAACTGATCCAATGCTAGGGTGTAGGCTATAGAGCTTCGGGGTTCAAAAATGTCGTGGTAAATAAGTTTTTTGATTAGTTTGAAAATGTTATAAATAGCAATAAGATTTCTGCTTCAATGCATTTTAACATAGACGAAACCTGGCAAACCGTCGTTCAACGTCCCAAGAAAATTATAGTGGAAAAGGGAAAGCATCAAGTTGGGGATGTAACCTCTTGCGATCGAGGGGAAAATGTAACTGGCGTTTATGCAGTAAGTTCGAGTGGTTTCTTTATTCCACCAAAGCTCATGTATCCCCGTAAAAGAATGAAAGGCAATCTCACATTTGGAGCCCCTTCTGGATTTATTTTCCGTTGCCAAGATAAAGACTGGATGGATTCACCAATGAATGCTTCAGTTTATTTCATCTGTGAAGCCATTGACGCAATAAACGGTGGTTTGAATTTAGATGGACACAGTAGCCACACACAAAGTATTGATTCATTGAGATAGTTAAAAAGCATGGCGTTGTAGTGGTGTCACTACCATCACACAGTACCCATAGAATGCATCCCCTAGACCTGTCGTTTTTCAGGCCATTGAATAGCCAGAGACAATGGAGACAGCTATAAACGGATTCAGAAGTAGTGGATTGTGGCCTGTCGATCGGCATGTGCTCATGGATGCAGGCTTTACTCCTTAATTGGTTACTGATCAACCTGAGGTTAGACTGAATGAGGAACTTACGGCAAAGGGAAATTCATACTGTACAACTAAACCTGAAATCCAGAAGAAATATTTAATAAACGACGGATTCCTCCCGGTTGAGAAAATTAGTCCACATCTTTCAACCTCCTCTGAGGGTCCAAGGACATAGAAAAAAAGGCGAACTGCATATGGAGTAGTTTTAACTGCGACACCTCATAATCAGCCATTGATAACGACTGCCAGAGCTGGTCCTTCTAGAGTAAATAAGAAACGAAGAAGGCTATTTACATCAAGATCAGCGATAAATAAACCGGAGCCTCAAGTTGCTGAGTAGGCTAGGTGTCTCGTTTGCAGGGACTCGTACGAAGATGATTGGATTCAGTGTGACGAATGGAAAGAATGGGCCCATAAGGAATGCGCTGAACTAAGTGATGAGAAATTTAGTTACTATAATAGCTGCCCTAATTTATTCAAAAAGTAAGCTAAATGAATCCTATCAGTCAATGCAAACTATTCGTTCGTTTTTATATTCATGTACCTTTTTAGTTTTGGTCAACATATATCGCTAAAATTACAAATAATATATTTTGATAATTATATATTAAAAGATTGTTAATTTTAAAAACTTAACAAATAAATTTACTGTAAATCGTTTACAGTGGATAAACACTGAAAAAGAACATATTAATTTGCAAGAATTTTCACTACAAAATGAAAATGGGGTTCAGGTTCAAATTACACGACAGGCTGGACCGAATTACAAAACCTCGGTCTTTATTACACGGAACTAAATTTTTTCTTAAAATATTTTTAAAGGCCATGCCTCTAAATAATTATAAAATAAAAACTTACCAGTGCCATCATCATTGGGTATAACTTGTCAGGATAAGATACTGTTATTGTAGTGCAATATTGGAGCTATATGCAATCGAAGTTATGAGGTCCAAATTAAACGGACTTCCCCTATCACTACGTGAGTAACTTCGTTGAAACAAGAGTTAAAACACCTTGAAAAAATATTTTTTCTTTAACCTTCATGGCATGTAACTTTCATGCAAAATTGTACGAACTGAGGGCTTCAATTCATAACTGTAGTAGAAATACTGATGGTTGCTTGAATAAATAAAGTCATGCTTTTTTACAACTGAAGACGTGACGACAGTACAGACGTGAACTTAATTTTTTTATCTAGTGAAATTTCACCATTAGTGCAATTTCATTAAATATCTGCTGTATCTCTGAATTTTGGAGTGGGGAGGAAATGCTTCACTGAAACGATATCTTTTGACCATGAAACTTGGGAGAAATTCTCTGATACGAGTTGAAATACATTTGGTGATGTTATTTCTATGATCCATGGGTATCTATTTTTCGTTTTGTCTTTGGACATGCAGTGCTGCAAATGGAGAGAGTGGAAGAATGATACAGCTGCATGATTCCTTCTTATTTTCTACTAATAGTGATATCAAGTCGAATCAGAGTCTATGTATTCTACCGAAATCATTTCTGCTTGTGGTTCTCTGGAATGGTATAAACACCCAAGAATTCAAATTATTTTAACGAAAAAGGGACGTTTGTTAATTGATGTGCTATAGTCATCGACCTTTCTGAGGTTGGAATTGAATTACATTTTTTTCATCTTCCAGCCCTGAGGTGGTGACATACACCACCTCGCCGCTTTTGGCCGAAGAAAATTTTCTTTGTTCACAGCTGTGATTGTGCAATAATTTTTTCGTTAAACTGCTTTTTTATCCTTCGATACTGAATTAGATATTATGAAAATTCTCCATGAAATAACCTACAATTCTATGAAAACATAAACATAAACTGCATTCTTTAACTAATGGATCTACAAATAGATCGTTTGGCGCACGACTAGTAGGAAGTTTAGCGATTAAATGCGGTATTTTTGACGAATTATTTTTACTAAATACCAATTCAGCACGGGATATTTAATAATTTTCATCAGTCATGTCCTTGATATCTTAAATATCTTTAAAATGACTAAAAAATATCCTGTATTCGTATATTAGAATTTGAATATTTTGCATTTTTCCAAATATTTTTGCTTCATAATAAGCAAAAGCATTTGAATTTTTAATGGTGTTAGTAATGTTTTTGTAACGCCATTTGCCATTTTGTAATAATCGTTCAATTAAAGAAGGTGAAAAATATGTATAGGTAATTGTGGGAAAGGGATATTGTAATTGGTCTCCACCGAATTCTTTTGTAGATTTATCGATTAGCGGAATATGTATATAGTACCCTGGAGATGCTGCACAGTAGAGAAACCTGCGTCGTGTACTAAAATATTTATGTGGAATTGCATAGTTTTTTTACTTTCCTCTCGATTTGCACTTGTGATTGATAGAATGTCCAAAAACAGCTTGTAACTGCTGGACTAGCTGAAACTTTTCCGTGAAAATTTAGAGTTGTGCATTCATTGCAATATTTTCTTAAAGATTCTAATAAATACACTTGAGTAATTTCGAGAAAATATCCTGATATTTAGTAGATATAGGAAAAGTGGTCATCCAAATATTACTGGAAATTCAAATATTTCAAATATATTATACCTAAGTTACTGGAAAATCATTTATACATTAATTTTTATGATTAGTTGACTAGGTTTTTCGTCGATGTAAGCTTAAGAAATTTTCGAGATTCTGGAAATATGATAGTTTATAAAAATTTTGCGTGCTACGGTGTCAATGAAATTTTATGACAATATCGATGATTTTTTCATGTCACAATTATTTTTTACGTGCTTCATGGATACATAAATAGGTGGTCAGTTAATGGAATCGATTAGTTCCTTTAATAACACAATAAATTACACCATATTATTTCATTCGCAGCGAAATGATTGGAAACATTTTCCAATTTATTGGAAGGAAGCTTGTAATATGTTAAGTTTTTCCAAGGAACGGAGAAACGCAGTTATTGCTTCTGGGAAATGTGGTGCATCACAGCGTGTGAGCATAATAGCTTTATCGCGCTTTATCATTAATGAATCTATTCCCTACCTAACTTATAATGCATTACAATATTTAGTCATAGAGGGCCTTTGGCATTAGGCCAAGTGTATATGGTGCTCCGATGAAATGTTTGGGGATCACGGTGAAGAACCTAATGGTACATTACCTTTCACGTCCGTCAATTAGTAATGTGTCTGCGAAGTTGGGTGTTGGGGTTGACTGTGGCATATCAGTTGGGTGTTGAACCTCCCTTCCGTAAAATGCCTACGATAACGGTGTGTTGGAGGAATGCGTCCTCGTCAATGGCGGTAAAAAGTTTCAATAATCATTGTGTTCGGTACCTATTCACTCGGGTGACGAGGGTGATCGCTTAAATCCATATATGGTGGAAAATACTTTTTTAGTACACTTATGATACTACCGGAGGTAGTTGGACCGTGAAAAATTTTCACTAACTTAAATTTCGTGAAAGTTGATGATTTCGGAATTCGATTGACTTTTTCCTTACTAATTGGTTGATTATATCATCGCCAACATTTCAAGTGGAACAAGAAGTTGGTTGATATAATTAATATGTCTTACGGAAGGTTTTTTTCTGCTTGTAAAAAACGTTTTCATCAAATTTGGGTGGTCTTATCCTGTTTTTCACTATTTATATAGATTTATTCCCCTGAAATAGTGTACACCTTGCTTTGGGCATGATGAAGGGCATTCTGCGGAGGAGATAATAAGTGCTATCCAGCGCCAACTTCTCTACATCTTGCATCACTGCAAATGAAGTAAGTCGGGTGTTGTTTGAAGAATTATATTTTGTGCCAGGTTCCTTATTAAGAGGTCGAAGGTCCAATTCCCGGGGATTATTCAACGAAAACTGTCTTATCTATATGGATGGAATGCTGAGAAGATAGATGAATGGTAGACATTAGACAAATGAAGAAGGAATGGCATTTTTGATTGTATCAAAAATGGCAGACGCTCCAGCTCCGAGTGCGATGAAGTATACCCCATTGAAACCCGTCGAAATATAGATCCACAAATAATGATGATGATAATGATAGCAATGTTAACGATATTGGCCTTATATGTTGAGTCTTGTTTTTTTTAAATATTGGAGTGGCATTGGCTATTTTCCAGTCTTGTACACTTTACCTTCGCACAATGACTTGTTAAATATGATTTCTATATTTTTAATTTTCTGGGTATCTTTATAAATACAGCTGAAATGGTTTCTATATCCGCGGAGTCTTTATATGTAGCCAAACGTCAAAGATATTCCGACGATTCCAAAGATATTCCGATAAACGATTCCTATACCAGAATCAAGTGCACGAGAATAGCCTGCCCCTTTTTCTCACGACTGCAGGGCTCATATAAGTGCACACGAAAAGGAAAAATAGACCTTCCTTTGCGTACGCCACGGTGCTGGATAGTTCCGTAATGGAGAACAAATATAAGGCTGCTTCCACTTCTGGATGGAAAACAATTCGCTCTTATAAAATAAAAAATTCTAGAATTTTCTCTTCTAACTTTACCCCTCTGTCCTCACCGGGCGCGCCGGCGGAAAAAATAAGTTCCCAAGTTTTTCCAGAGCGCCACCACTCCAGGCGAAATAATGAGAAGAGATGGGAGGAGGCAGGTTGGAGCAAAGGGGGTTTTGGAGTTTGTGAAAGGAAAGGAATATGGAGAGAGAGAGAGGAGAAAGTGAGAGCACCATCGGCCGCTTAAAGGGAGATGTAGCATAACGATGTTCATAACTTGGGCGTGAGAGTATTCTTCGGTGAAAATGCCAGAAATACGGAGGGTATTTATTACTAATTCAGAATATTTGCGCTAATGTGTGAAATAAATCAAATTGTCTCAGATTTAAATTGGTGGAAGTCTTTCATTTTCGTAAGAAATAAAACTGAATAAGTATTTATCCACACATTTTTTATTACACCAGCCAAGGCTTCAACAGGAAATCTTCATTTTCAAGGTAAAGAAAATCACAAATGCCACAGTATAAGTATAGCATTAATTGGTGGCAACAACTAGCGGGGAATTAGAGATCACGGAAGATAAATAAAGTGTTGATAAGCGGACAAAGGTACCTTAGGAGGGGCAATTTTTCGTACCAATCTTGTATGATTTCCTCTCCCTGGCGTTATGATCATTACTAGCAAGTGTATACTGGGTGTTTAAGGAGGGATCTGCGTAACTCATGGAGGAGGTAGGATTTTCAGCATTTTTTCAATGGAAATGGGGTCGCAACTCTCTAATTATGGTGATACGGCAACTCAAACATTTTGTCTGAAGCATTTTGCTGTTACTAGTGACGGGCGCCGATGGAAAAAAGTAAAACTAGTTTAAGTTGTATATTACACTCATATCATTATTTTCCTGACGAAATGTATGAAAATTGCTTCCAATTTTCAACATCATCACCGAAAGTGTCAAAATGTTCTTCCTAAAAAAATAATATTTTGAAATACTTTTTTTATTTTGAAAGATTCGAAAAACATTCGAAAACCTACCAAACAATTGGAACGTTTAATTTAATTTCTAAACTTGGTAACAATCATGTACTATCTGCATTTTTTGTGGAGATATGGCATCTAAAACGATATCGTTATATGAGCACATCGATCGGCGAATCTCTCCCATACAAGGAACTTGCATCCATTTAGCGAAAAAGACTACTTACTTCATATGTCTATAACTGCGTATTTATTTGTGACTGCACCAAAAAGAATCTTCAACAACTGGATCCGGGTTGGAGGCCTTTTTGTGGACTAAAGAAAGTAAATAATCAAGTGGCAACAAAGTCTTCAAGCGGAGATCATTGCCATGAATTGATTGTCGAACACATACTTTGAGATTTATTAATTAAGGAGCTGATTGAACCAATTAATTCGTCTAACATTAATCAATGAATCGCAGCAATAAGTCTTGAGTTTGGTTGGGCTGGGAACTGTAGATTTCTCATATTTGTTTGAACACTAGTGTGCGACGCCGTAAAATTACTGCGCGGCTAGTACCACAGTTCGTTGATTACAGAAGATTCAGGTGATGATACCTGGGATTTGGACTTCATGGATGGGTAATAGATGTTCCTGCCTGATTACCTGATAATGGTATAATTAAATGGAAATCTAAGTCGTAATTCAGGTTTTATATGTTTCTGCTTTCTCGGGTGTTCACTCCGTAAGTAGCATATGTAGGGAACAGTTTCACCCGTATTTCAAGGGCGTATACAGGTTTTAGTTCACCACTTCGACTAGAAAGTGCTTTTTGGAATACGGTCCAAACAAATTTAAAAAAATTACCTGGGCGGTGAACATCTGAGATTACAGGAACGTTTGCTTCAACGCCGCGGGAATCTACGATAAGGTTTTATTGATTCGTGGAAAGTTATACATCTATTAACCATCCACGACGATTTTACTATTTAAGGAAGGATGTTTTTTTTATCCTTTCACTGTCTCCAAAACTGATGGAAGTGGCAGAATAAGTGAATTACGCTGCAGAACTGATTATTGTAAAAATTTATTTTTTCACGCTTCTTTAACGACTAGAGAAAAGGCAGAGAGAGACACTGTAAGGCATTTGACAGACTGACAATGTGTCTATGAAACAGTTCAGTGTAGTTTTATCAAAGCTTTTTTTGAAAATGAAATATTTTTACCCAGCGCACGCCCTTGCATAGTGTTACAATAATTCCCTTTTCTGCAGTGAAAATAATTTCAATAGGCGGTGAGCTACGCCCGGGTTCCCTCGCCCTGCCTTACGTCCTCCAGAGTAGGAAGTGGAGGTAGCCAAAAGATCGGGTGGGATATGAGCAAATTTCCTGGGAATCCCCTTTTAGAAGAGAAGCTAAAAGCGTTCATGAGAGTAGGTAGGCACTAAAAGTGGGCTTCCTTAGTATTTTATTTATTTTGCAAATATTTATTCATTTCGTACAGGGTCCCAAATGCTCCCGGCGCACTCGATATGTGACCTAACTAGAGCAAAGTAACATATCTTTTTTTACATTTTCTTCCGAACATCTTCGTACAATTCGCTTATTAAATCCTAGTCTCTAGTTCTCTAATATAGTCTCCATAATGTAGTCCTACAAATAATTCTTCTACATCTACACGATTCCCTGCAAGCCACCTCCAGGGTCTTTTTATTTATTTATTTTTTATCATTTTAAGAAGGGGGAAATGCATTTCCGCACTAAGTGTTGGACTCGCGATAACTAGTCGCCATACCAACTAAAACCCTAACCTCTTTTCTCCATTGACCTTTTTTGCCCCCGCGGGACCGCCGCAAAACATTACTTCGCAGGGGCGATCGTAGCCTTTCTGGTATTTTCACTTCTCGTGAGGTTGGTCAGCTCATCTTGTCACCCAGAAGTAACAACTTCTTAAGGCGTTACTTCTCTTCCCCTTGTTTTTTCTTCTTGGCGAAGTCATTTCATGTCAGCGGTAGCAAAACTGCTCGCCGTTGTCCAGTTCTCCGCACTTGCTATCATCAGGTCAATTAAGTTTTCTTGGCCGGGTTTTATCCCGAATATATATGCACCAGTTCGTTTCTCTCCTCGTTGAAACGTGGACACCAGAAAATCACGAAGTGACCTCCCGGGTTTGTGGCAGGGCAGGGCTAATTCTTATGTTAGTTCCCACGTTAGGTCTGAATTTATGCTGATTCCAAATTTGATTTTATTTAATGCTTAGTTTTAGCGAGACATTCGATCTGTCTACAACCGAACTCTCAATTTAACACGATTACTGCTCGTCTTCCAAATCTAGGAAGACTTGGGGGCTGTCCATAATCCACGTACACACCAAACAGCGGTGAGGGGTACGAGGGTTGTCAACGGAGGTCCACGTTGGGGGGTGGGGGTGGGGTGGGTGTGGACGGGCTGGAGGGAGGTCTACGTAGACAACGGTCGACACGACGCGTTGGGAGTGACATTGCCAGGGCATACTCAGTGTTGCGAGGACGTTGTGTCGGTGGACGGTGCCGCCCGCTCGGTGCCGGCTTGGCGCGGCATAGCACGGCCCGGTTTGAAAAGTCTACGTGGACAACAGGGGAGGGGAGAGGTCCGAATGAAGTCTACGAGTGTCCACGATGGGGGGGGGGGGGGGGGGGGTAAAAAAGTGGCTTTTTTTTCTACGTGAATTATGGACAGTCTATGAGAGGATATCCTATGAAAATAAGGCGCAAGTAATCCAAAATGAGAATAAAATGAAGTTGCATGCTCTGGTGTATGCTCAGGGATTTTGTAAAATTAGCAAGTTTACGTTTATTCAGAAACCAAATCACTTGCTCTTAATTTTACATGATGAGAATGAGCAATAGGGCAATAAGGATAAGAAGTGTCAAAATATGTGTAATGCCTGCAGCCAAAACAGTCGTACTTTTTTCAAACACAGTGAATGCTTTCAATTTTATTCCTGGTTCCCTGAATGCTTTTAGAATGAGTTAATTAAGGCTTTTACCATTTTAAATAATAAGTACTATATGCATTTCCTTTTACCCTTACTTTGCTTTTGAGTTTCAATAGGGCTATATGTGGCTGAACAATGCGCATTTTTAAAAACTTAATCTGTTTGAACAAGAAATGTTCGTGCATACTGTCTCTATGCTATAGTACTTCACAAGGAATCTCCATAGTATGCATGTGTTTCAGTATTCAATTACGCAATTGGGGCTTTTATATATTAAGCGAACGTTAATGATTTTCAAGTTTATGGAGAGACTAAAAGTTGCCATAATTTTACATACCATGCGTAAGTATCGCATTTCTTGCATTGCATACGTACGTACGTGACTGCGAGTATTTGCTTGCGTACGCTTATGAAATTTTGATGAGTAATAAGTGCTGCGAAATTAGACTAGAGATATTAGACAGTCTCAGCAATGTGTTCCTACGCCGTACAGCACAAAGGAAATAATTTCATTGTCATAGGAAAGGAAATGTCATATTAAATAGTTTGATTTTATTTTTAAGTAATCTACTGCTGGATTTGAAAGCGTAAAAATGATATGTTTTAACAAATTAAAAAAAATATTAACTTAAATTTACATATAATTTCTTTTTTTCCGGTGACATAGTCGGAACCATAATTTTATGTTCCCTCTACCGTAAAGCTCGTATATATGCTTACTTTGTGCCTCTCGTGATGACTTAAGCAAATTATAATTCAGGAGGATGATTACAAATTAACGGAAGCTTTTTGCTGGAATATATATTGGCTGAACAGCCGACGCTCGTTTTTTATTAAAAAGTTGTAATTTCTCAGCTGCGCATTTTTGCACAAAATACCTACCCAATTTTCCTTGCATATCTCATTTCACTCATATAGTGAGGATAAATTTCATCGGGCCGTCCATTGTAATGGAATTTTCGTACATAAACTATTTAAATGAGTGTTTATTTTTACAACATGGCCATTAAACGCATGCGGATATTAGTTTGACATTTTGGTAGTAATATTTGTAGTAATAAAAAAATTAGGAAACTTTATAAGCGTTTTTATGTGAGAAATTAATGATTATATTAAATGATTGAATTGTAATTAATCTGGTATTCCGTGAATAATTTGATTCAGCTTAGCTTTTAAATTATGCTTACTAATCATTGATTACGAACGTATTTATTAACTATCAACCACCTTCGGGTGTAGGAAAACACCAAATACTATATTGAACACCTTTACGTGGAGGAAAATTGGTTACAATTCTTTCCGTTGATGTGCTACATTTCAACGACGTTAATACCTCCATTTTGATCATGAAATTAGGTAAAAAAGAGTAAGGAATATCGTGCTTAGTAAAATATTTTAAGTACGGCAGGTGATAAGCTATACTGAGGCATTTAGAGTTAGTTGAAAGGTGGACGTCTGTTTTTAGTAAATTAAAATGTCTACATCAAAAATAGCACGGATATTTTAAAAATAAGTTAATTTTGGCGATGATATTTCCCAGTTCTCGTCCCCTTTTCGTATTTCGACTATTTTGAAAATAGCATATGCGCCTTTGAGGGCAAATTAGTTCCAACGAATTCGAATTAGGCTTTGGAAGGGCCAAGGAGAAGAAGCATGCGCCAGTCGCTAGCCGAGGCTACTGGCGCGTGGAATATGCAAAGAAATAAAGATGTATAAACATTTCGGAATGCCACTCACTCCAAAAGCAGAGGGCGATGCATGAGACATTTTCCGCAGCGTGTGATTCTCGGTTGGTGTTTCCATTCACGCACATAATTCGTTGGCCACTCGCTAGAGTGAGCTTATAAAAATCCAGTGATCCCCAGTAGACAGGTCAATCCTCTTGCTGTCAGCTCCGAGTCAGTGTCTCGTTTATCTGCCGCTGTGACGAATGGAAAACTCCGGTCGAGTTCTCTGAATCAGAAGCCCGTAGAATCGTTTTTTTTGCAAAGGGTGGGAAAGGCTGAGAGAGTGGGGTCTAACTTCAAGAGGTGGCTAGTTATTTGACTTCTACAATCTGTCACGCTTGGTTCAATTTATAAAGTCAGAGAATTCCTACAATAATATATGGAATTTAATTTAAAAATTATGATTGGATAATGCTTTCCACTGTCCACGATAAAATACAACTAAATGGCAACTTAATTTTCGATAACCGAATTTTAAAAAAGCCATTTATATTTCCATCAAAATTTAGTAAGGTACGACTAGTATCATCAGCGTCATCATTTGGTACCTTATATCTGTGGTAAGATGGCTAAATATGATGCCCGTTGTTGGCAAAATCGAGTTACGCATACCATTGGATTCGTAGTCCTAGTACTGTTGGATTTGGAAAGTTAAAAAAATATGAAAACAACCTTTTTTTTACATCTATTACGAAAAGGTAACACCTAAACTTTGAGATTCTGATTTTTCAGAGCCTACTAAACCTTGAAAATTTGCAAAATATGGCATATCATATTTACCCACATTTCCAAAGACATATAAATTGTATTATACAGGAATATACATGGTGTTTATACTTCGGTTAACTATAGATTTCCACGAAGTTCAGCCTGAAACCATAGAGTCTATCTAGGTTCCTAAGATGCTACATCATAGTCAGGTGAGGATCATATCTTCCAAAGTTTACCTAAATATGATGTGGTGATATTCTATGCTGTAAAGTTTTAGTCAAGGTTTATTCAATCTGATATTTATTTTTTATTTTATTATATTAAACGATCTAACTTTGCTGGAAAAAAGTCACTCAATTTTCGAAATGAAATGATAAAAAGGTATTATGATGGTTTTTGGGGACGGTTGAGACTGAATGGCGGTCTGACGCTCTGTTTATTAATTTTTTGCAAGATAATCCCGGGCTCCATCCACACCTCACCCAACAGAGGACTTTAATACATTTTAAAAGTTACTTTGAGCGAGACTTTCCCTAGTCATAATAGAGACCACGTTCAAATATTATTTTTTAAATTTAAGCGCCAGTAAGAAGCACGAAGTAAATATATCATTATCGGCGCAGTAACTCTGCTTTAAATTACCGAAGTTCTCTGAAATCAACTATATATACATCTATAAGATTTCAACTTGACTCATTTTTTAAATGCCGTTTGCTTAAAACGCCTTCACAACCGAATAAAAGAATTACTGTGGTATTTGATTTGTTTTTAAAAATAGTAGAGAAATCATACAAACTATACACTGTTAAATGTCTGTCGAGATCTATGCGTTAGAAATTCCTCATTTTAAAAATAAAGTCCCTCTGGGGTGCCTACCCGTTCCATTACCCATGGAGAATGGCTGTTTTTTTAAACTATCTCGAAAGGTATGATGGTAGTGGGTGATATTTTGTTATCATTTGAATATGTGGGATCTCATTCTTTATAACGAAGCAAAATTAATCGAGTTTCATGTGAAGTGGTATCTCGCCTAAACTTCCTTAAGATATTCAAAGTGCCATGGGTACCTATGTTCATTGTTGAGGTCTCTATTGCTCTTGGAATACACGGCTCTGGTCACTAGGTGCAATTGATAAGTATAAGGGGTTCAGCTAATTGAAGGTTCGCTCAATGGAGCTGAAACATCGATTGGAAGAATGAAATTTTTTCCTGGGGTCCATGAATTCTATTGCGCTGATTATCCCGTTAAGCCCCCTATTGCTCTACGTAAAACGTAAATACTTCGTAGTGGGATGTCTCCAAAGCTTGTATCCGATACTTTTCCCTTAGCGTGGGAAGCCACATTGCATTAGTACAGCAGTGTTGAGTTGCACTAGTAATATTACAATTTTAGTTAAATAATGCTAGTGATAGTAAATGACCAATATCAAATGAGAACGCATGTCTCTCTCCGCATGAATTCGGCTACCTTCAATGCCATCTTTGAGTTGACGGCTGTCAGTACCTAAAATTAACAGCATGGTATGTGCGCAAGAAATTATGAAACGATTTCCTAACAATTGATGCAAAGTTTAGCATATTTGATTGACATGTGGCCCGAACATGTCTTATTTTTCTCTGGAGCAGACGTTTTACGGGGTCAGCATTTCGGTCAATTCGTATTAATTACAATTGTTTTATTCAGGGGAAAGTCATGAAAATTCATAGTTCTCCTTAACTTGCTTAATTTTTTGTTTCTCTGTATAATGTGCTTTTTATATCTTGCTTGCCACTGGCCTTTCTCTTTAGTGCTTAAGAAAATGCGTATTTTGGAAATTCATTCCTCAAACCAATTTATTTCCATTAAATGCGCCTCGTCTTTAAGGAAATTACGCCTTACAGGGTGTCAGTACCTACTCAGTGAGAGCATGCATTCCAATAAGCGTTTTTATGTGCATTTATCTACACCGAGTAATAAAGGTTGCTCAGCTATGTGCCATTTCTCGTAATATCCGTTACTTATTGGAAAAAAGAGTATATTATGACGGAAACAAATTTCTACTTGTCCATATTACTAATTTAGATTATTTTAAGGGTCAGAATGGATAAAAATTAGGAGATAATCTCTTTGCCATCTGCCTGTAACATTAAGGGCCATTACGTAAAACGTTTTGGTGGAGATAGTGGTTGAGCATTTCTTACGCTGTCTTTCGTACGGGGTTTAGGAGATCGAGACAATATTACGTAAGATTGAAGTTCCTAGATCGTATTTTTTGTATCTCTTTAAAATAAAAAAAAATATTACTTACCACCGTGGAGACACCTAAATTTATGCTAAATTATAGAAACTCGTAATATATGTTCTTCGAGTTTGTTAGTTTGGACATATCGCATATTTATGTAAAAGTATTTTGCGAGTGTGACCTGTGAATCGTGAAATCTAGAAAATCGTTAAAGTTTTAAAACACTATAACTTTCTCAATAACTATGTTCATTTAAAAAATATCAATTAACTGAGGGTCTGAGGTTAGTTTTTGCACACTTGGACATGGAATAACCTGTATATATGTGTGGTTGTGGTATATATGTTAATATATTGTGGTATATATGTGTTATATTGTGGTATATATGTGGTATATATGTTGTGGTATATATGTTAACTATGTGGATGGTTCCCAAAATGTATGACAAATTACTTAAGATTGGGAGGGTAAAGGGGGATGTTCATAAAATCTTACCTTATCATGCATGGGGTTAAAAAGTGGCAAAAATCGCCTAACATAATACTTGAATTTTGGCCACTTAGGCAAATTAATTTAAAATGCGAATCCTTCTATTGAATTAAATGGCCTTGAAATTTCGGTGCCGAAAGATTATATATGACATTTTTCAAAGCCATTAAAATGCGCAATCGGCCTTATTGAATCTATCATTGGCACGGTATGTACTACGAAAACTTTGGTATTAGCAGATGAATTGTCGAATTAATTATGTATCTATAAAAATGCAAAATGAAATTAATTTAAAAATAAACACTGCTCAATTCATTAAAACGTTTTGGATATATTGCGCGCGATGGCCATGTAAAGTGGAGCATTTTTCGCAAAAAATTACTGGGTGCACTCTATGCGTAAGACGCCATCTCCTTGATCCTCTTCATCCTATGAAAGCACCGATACATCGTAGATTTCTTAGTCCCAAGTGAATTACGGCTATTACTTGATGAAAAACGCATCCATAAAATTCATATCAACTTATTTACGTATTTTTTGTATATCGTGTTAATTCAAGCTGATAAGACAATGCATCAGTGAAAGAAGTTCTTTTAAACGGCATAAACGAAAAGGGTAAAAAGAAGGGGGAATCGCTAGGGTCCCTGTAATCCTTAAGAAAATTTCACTGTGACTGTATCAGCGAAATAAAAGCTCCACTTATCACTCCACAAAAGATTATATTCCACTCAACTCTTTCATTTTGGCATGTAGTGCTTAATTAACATACTGCTATATCTGACTTATAGATTTACCTATTAGAAAAGAATATTTTGTCTTAAACATTCATTTGTCATCGTTGTAAGCTCTGTTTTCAACATGTAAACGTGGAGGAAATGTTACTAGCTAGTACAGAGTTATCGAAAATATAGTGTAAGATAAGTATTACATTGTTTCATTATTTTATGATACAATATCCGAGCGCTTAATGGAAGGAAGAGGATAAAATGGGATTTTGCGTGCGAGAATATAAATAGTTTGTCACGTTTTTGCTTGGCTTTTAAAATATACTAGGGGAGGAGGTGTCCTTTATAATTCACTCGGAAGAATAGAGAATGTAAAAGGTTTCACTGGATTAAAAGAATTCGCATGCTGTGACATGCAAAATACAACCATATGCCATTAACTTACTACCCTTGTTGAGGATGGGTTAAAAATATCCCTTCCAAAGTCTTCTTCTAGTTTCGGTATATCTATTATTTAGCACATAGCTTAAACCATAAAGGCATCTGTCAAAAGTTCCGATTTAAAGCCCATGCTGCGATTATGAAGGGATTAAAAAATGTTATATTTGTGAGCCAAAAACACAAATTTCAGATAAAAGCGGAGCGCATTGGAAATTTGAATGCAAGGCATAAGATCCAAAGGTTTTGCAAAGTGAAGGAAAAAGCAAAACATCGAAAGTGAAAGTTTCACTTTTATATCTTGAGTGCATGTAAGATAAAATTAGCAAAAAAATAAAATTGTCCGCCTAGTTCAATGCTTTTCTTAGTGGAATAAAATGTAACAAATCAAGGATAAACAGAACCCATGAAATTATTGATTAAGTTTTTTTATTTATTCGGTTGTTTTTAGAACGCGAACAGTATTTCTGCAAAAATTCAACTTCCCAGATCACTTGAAAGTTCTTCAAACAGGCGCAACTGGCAGACAGACTTTAGTGCATTAGTAATATGTACAGATTGTTTCAACTGGTGGCATGCCTCCGCTACCGGAAAGCGTAAGCAAGGTATCAAATACTTATGCAGATTTATCTACTTTTCTCGATTTTGATTGTCTAAGGACCACGTAACACACTTCCTTTTTATTTTACTCTTTTTCTTGCTCTTCAACAGTTCTACATTATTTCGCTTTGTTTTCTCATCTCTTTTCCGTTCACGTGCTTTTTTCCTCTTTTTCATCTTCTTTCTTGCATCTGACTTAATTACTGTATTGTAGTGTCTAATTTTGGTTTTAGTTGAGAACTTCTTCTAATTAGAGGTATACTCAGTCAATTGGTATGCTAGTTCCTTTTCTTTCTTGTTCTCCCTTGGTTTGTTTCTTTGTCTAGTCCGTTGCTTTGAATTATTTCACATAGGTATATGCAGATTAATATTTTGGTAATAATTTTTTTCCAGCCCAAACAACCAACAACAGTACATTTCCGTTGAAATAATGCATTTTTTGGGTAAATTACCGTTCATAAGACAAAATAATGGTTATAAATTGCAGGTTGGCACCTACTTTAAATGATAGTCATTATGTTTCCAGAAATTATCAGATAATTTTATGAGTTTTATGCAGACATGAGCGAATGAGAAAAATTTGACATTTAATTTATATTCAGGCTACTAATATAAATAAAATTCCTCAGTTTAATTTGGGCCAAAAATCCCACCTCTTCATTCTTTTATCCCAAGTAGAATAAGAAATAACATGGGGTTAAATTGCAGAATTGGTAAAACATAGGGGAAAATTGTATTCTTCAATCTGACACAAAAGCTATTTTCGCGTAAAACAATACACATGCTACGAATTCTCCCAGGGGTTTGAATGGTTTGAATAATTAGGGCACTAATTCATCTCAGTTTTTGAGGTATGTGCGAATGACTCTAGGAAATAAAGTAAAAGTGTGTTAGTTCAATAGAAATGGCGTTTGAGTAGACTCTCATGTGTGGAAAAATGTTCGTTAAAAAGATTTTTGGTGACTAATTCACGTGTTTAAGAAAAAATACCTTAATGGGGCCTACTTCGTTGTTCGAAATATGCAAGCCTTGAAACATTGAAAATACTTGAACAAAGTCCCTTGAAGGTCTTCTCTAATTTGCTTACTACCTTTGAATTTTGGCACTATTTTTATTATCTTTTACACTCCCTCTCAAAATCTATAAGCGGATTTTAGTGATCTAAATTCCGGGTTCAGTGGTTATGTTTTGGAGGCTTTTTAAAGAGGCAAAAGGAGCGTGTTCTTTATTTTATCGGTAAGAAAATATTCCAGTGTGGGATCTCTCTGAGAAAGTTTTTGCTGGCATTTGGCTCTCCTCGATCTGATCTTAAGTGGTCCTGATAACTTATAAAAACGTTCGTCCCAGAACGTCAACGTCAATCGCATTTCATTTGCTTTTTTTGAGATGATGCATCATCGATTTCAGTTCGGTCTTTAGTGAAATTCCTTTAATTTTTTAATAATTTACCTTGAGGTAACGACGGAACTTTCGTGTTTTGGCAGTATTGACTCTGGAAATGTAGACTTAGATCTGCATACCCTGTAAACCGCTGCAGGGTGATGTGACTAAGGTTGTAATGACTAAGTCATTTGAGGGGATAGCTAAGGAAGGGGAAGAGGACAAATGTGAAGTGCACCTTATCGGTTTTTCGTAGGTTATTGTCAATGATATGCTAAGTGTCTCGCTTCGCTTGCGTTAAAATCACGAATGGTGCGTGAAAGCAGTAATTTTCGTGCCTGCTATTTTGGCAACACGTTTTTTTATTTAGTCGTATGCAATAGTTCTAGAAATACAGAATTACGTCAAAATAATATCCTCCGGATCAAATTCCCTGGTTTGAATGTTTAATTCGAGTCTTTAGCTTCTCACAACCTAGCCCTTCCATCTTCTGTGTAGCACTCTTTTTTTTACTCATAGGAGTTTTTAATGATGCGTGCTCCATGGATTTGTTTTTTTATTTACTTTGCGAATTTAATCTTTTTGTGTAGAATCCCATGTGATCGCGGTGTACTCGAGAGATGCCCGAACCAGACAAAAGTTGGATCTCTCTTTCACTTTTTCATTGAATAACTTACTACTATGAAAAATTTAATTAAAACGTTCGGAAAGGAGTTTTCACTATCATTTATAGCGTGACGCATAAAATAATTCGAATTTGTAGGATAGTAAAAGGTTACTCACAACATACTATTTCTTTCTTTGATAGGTCATCGGTATTCTCAAGCATGATGATTTATAATAAATTTTTGCCCAACGTCTGAGAACTGGATAATTCCCTTATTATCGTATCTTCTTGTGAGTAAACCAACTAAAAGCTATTAGGTTGGCAGAAGAGTTATTCGAGTTCAGTGTTCATTTATTTATTAATTTGGCTGTTAATAAAATATGCTAAAAAGATTGATGCTATGTCTGCAATCAATATAGTCCAACGATCAAGTGAAATGTAAGTGAAAGACGAATCCTTTCGCCAAATGTAAAATCAAAGATTTTTATTAAATAGTTATCTTATTTTTTGAGCAATGTAGTGTCAACCTTGGATGGAAATAAGTTGAATCAAATCGCTCGCGGAGGGTATTATCTCAGAATGTTTTGACTTGCAATTTCATATGGCGTTTTGGCTGCCCATGCTTTTCTTTATAATAACCTCACTATAGTTATCAGCTTACACCAATCACTACTTAATATATTGTATAAGTAACAAAAATAAGCATCCGCACCCGTGGTGGTAAAAATCCACCCAGGCGGAATTGGTACCCGCGACCTTCGGGTAGGCATACGAGGACATAAACCCACCACCACCACCGCGGGCAGCCTTCTTCTAAGCAGTAGAAATCTATTTCCATTTATTATTAGTAATGTATGCATACAGCAACAGTTTTAATAATTGTCAAGTCAAGCTTGTTATACAAACTGTTATCATGGTTTGAAAATGAATATTTATAAAGAAATTATTTCGCTTAAATATTTCCACGCCATATTATAATGAATTCAAATATAACATGAACCTCTTGACGAATGCGAATATCGTTTAAAGGGCCAGAGGGGCAGTTTAAAAGCCAAAGAATATTTAAGGAATCACTATATTTAGTCTTTTAGTACTTTGGAACCTTCTCAAAAAGTGTAATTTTCCTAAAAATCGATAATACTCATCGATTTGAGCATAGAATACCAGTAGCCACTCTTCTGTGGAAAAATATGTTGATAATTGAAATACTGAACTTTCGTCTCGTTTACTATTTCCATAGTTTATTAATGCCTTAAGAATTTATCTTGTGGGTTGTCCTGCTAAATGTATTCCGCGTGATAACTCGGGTCGTAATGGGATAGTATTATTTGCAATTTTGGATTAACCATAAGCACCATGCTTCGTTAGGTACTATTGACTTTTATAAAAAGTGTCGCGTCCGTGCATCTCCGGTTCACCGCTGTGCGCGATGAATTTTCTGCTGAAGATCAATGAACGATGTGTGTACCGCCGGAGGCTAACGAGTCATGAATGCCGGTTTTTTTCCTTTTTTAGCGCCGATATTTTGAACATTTGATGCATCCCCCGCCACTCATCCCCTTTCGAGGGTCGATTTATGCCCTCCAATTGACAGATCATATTACAGGGCAATGAGCTATCCACCTAACAATTGAATTTTAGTAACCATTTAGGTCTGGTGTGGAAAAAATCTACAAATTAGATAAAGCGGATATTTTTGGCTCGTCCACTGTCAAATTATAACTGACCTGTCAGTTCACCTTTAGAATCCAATGCTTTTTGTTTTCTGTTTTAGCAAATGACTAGGACATTGCCTGTAGTGTCATCTGGCGTACAGAGGTGGGAATGGTGCCCTGAGGAAATATAGTTGTGGTGTATAGATTCCATGGCGGCATGATATTTTTCCACGTTTCCTTTCATTTGTCATTATGCATCTTGAATGAGTTGTTGATGATTGTATACTTCTTGGTGCCTAAATTCTGACGCTTTTGAACGAAGTTAAAGCTATTTATCAGTTTTTACATGCAAGACATGTTTCAGTTTTTACATGAAACATTTCGTGATCAGGAAAACATTGTGATTGCCAAAATGCAACACATTCAAATTTAGGAATTTATAGAATCAAGCTCTTTTAAAGGATGAATGAGGAAGGAAGAGAATAAATTTAACAATTATGCTGAATAATTTCCCAATAAAGATAGTAATAAATGATATGTATGAATCCAGAATTTGAATATGAAAACCTGGATGTTCTCATAATTGTTTGTAAAAACGATTATTGCCATTTATACTAATATATATTCCATGGTATAATGACAAATAATAGCTAATATCTTATAATAATCGTATATAGATCCGTATATTACTTACTATGTGGACGATTCCATGCCAAAATGCACAATAATTAATCTCATCCCCTCAGTTTTTATTCAGTGCTTGCATATTGATAATCTTAAAGAGGAGCTTACAAATGACATTTTGTAGCCAAATATCGATAGCGATTATCGAGATATCGCGAGGTAAAGATGGCGTGACTCGCAAAGATGGACTTTTTAAAAGTCAATATCTTATAAACCAATAAACGTTAAAAGGTAATTTTAAGCTACCGCTTGAGCAGAAAAGATAAAGATATAACACGTGCATTAAAATTTGTTTGATACAAAAAATTTACAGTATTCATACTTATATATGCTATTAACAATTTTTATGCATTTGTTGTGGTTTATTCTGAGTAATGGCTCCCATTAAATCTGTGCCGAATATCATGGTTCAGTCTTCTTTTATGATTGAAAAATGGTCCATTGCCCACTCCTTGGCCACTCTGCCGACCTTTCGTCAATTTCAACTCGCATTCATTCATCCGTGACGAAGTATATTTTTGTTAAATCTAAATAAGTGAACTGGACAGCCCTAATGCATGTTTTTGGTGGTTAAGGCTGGAATTTATTTCACTGGTTGTTTTCATTAGGAATGCGAGAGAAGTTATTGTGATGAGAAAAACAAGTTAATTATGTTAACAATTAAAAACAAATTATTGAAATGACATTGAATTGACATGAAATCTTTCCTCGCATATTTTGCTCACATAGCGTTTCCATATTGCTGAGAAGTTCATGGTTATCTGCCGTAAATTTCTTTCGTTATTGCTTTCATTACATAGTGGATGTATTTGCTTCAAACCGGCAGCACTGATTGTGAATACCTATACTTTCTAAGATGATTGCATGAAAAAATGTTAATTACATTATCATATTGCGTGGAATTATTAAGTATCTATTTTAAGGCACGCTAGAAGATAACTCCAAGATCTGACAAAATTCTTAAATAAAACTGTCCTGACAATTCTAATTTTTGCCGGGAGAAGATTCCATATTTGTTAGAGTGACCATCCTCCGTATTTATTTTTCAGTCATGCACTATCTTTCCTCTTCATGTGTCTCGAGTATAGTGAACTTTTAGCAAGAAATGTATGTAAAATCTTCGTAATTTTTTTCCTGGTTATAATATAAACTCTTTAGAAAAGCTGTACGACTGGGTAACTCTCTCCCTGTACTCGTCTTATCTCAGCCATTTTACGAGAACTAAGTCCAAATCTCTTTCCGCAACTTGAACGGACAAGGTACCGTGCACGCTGGCTTTGGGCGAAGGAGTAAGGTCGACACCCGCCACTCCTTGTCCATAAAGCCCGAGTCGTCTTCATGTGGTAAGTTTCGTCGGTATCCCTTGTCTTCCGGCAACCGGTGTGGCATGGAAAGCGTTTTGATATGCCTAAGCGCCGGGCGTAGAATGGTAGCAGTACCACCCAGGGATAGGCAAAAAATACCGGTCTCCGGTACAACCGGGTACTATTTTTTCTAAATCCAGTACTACCGAATAATACCTCAAAGTGATAATACCGGAGGTACCGGCACTTATATTATTTAAGTCCATCAATTTAGCGCAACCGCCATTAAATGCTTAAAATTTAATCAGTTGTGTAACCCATCTAAAAATGATGGTTTATTACACTACAAAGTCTTTGAAACATATGATGTGAAATATCGAGTGCCGATTTTCAGTGTAAAAAAGTTTCTTCGGATTTCTTCTGTTATTTAATATTTTGGTTATGATTGACTATATGGGATGGGGGATGAGAAACATGTAAAATTTCGTTGACCACTTCCACTTCTAACTACTCCAGCGCTTCAAGTCCGTTTGCTTTGTTCTTGACATATATAAGAATTTAGGCACAAATTCACTGCTATGGTTACCCTCTATTTATGTTTTACGAATGGGGAAAACTGGGTAGGGTGGTCTAAATATGGTGGAGGTGCTGGGGATAGACGAAGTTCAGGCAAGTTGATGGGATGGAAGGAAAGGGGTTTTCGAATGGGGGTAGGAATTTGTGTGAGCCTCAGGCTCGGTGAGAAGAGAGTTTTTCGTCCGTGGCGTTGCTGGTGGTTGAAATGGGAATTTTGCTTTTGTCGGTCGGGTTCCTTATGCCCCTGAGCGAAATATGGGAAGTCACGACCCGAAAAGTGAAAGGCAACGTCGTAAGTCATGATTGTGTTTCGTGTGGGATCATTTTTTACTCCCCATAATACTTAATTTTGCCTGAAACTTGCGAATTCAAACGGCATTTATGTGGATAAGTATAAGAAAAAACGCATTTATTTTTTCATAAGGTCCTCATCTTAGGCAATGGAGCTTCGCTTAATTCAAACGATTTTATTCCAAATCTCCATAATCCTACCTTCGTAGGTCAATTCTTACATCCGATGGAAGGACATCAATTAAATAAAATCCCCAACTGTAAGTAAAATTCACGCAACTTAAGATGGCAAATGTCTTTTTTTATTTACTATTCTTTTAGTTTGTCTGAGAGCCCTTAGGAATAACATTGGCTTCTGGATAACTTGACTGGATCAGGTGGGAGAATGGATTCGACTGTAAAAGCATAAAAGACCTAAGTGTTTTTTTTTTCAAAGGGGAAATGGGAAGTATGATTGTATGATGCACTGTGAAATAATTAAACAACAAATTGTTTTTCCTCCCTAAATTTGTCAAATAGCAGCGAAACCTGAGTATGCCAGGATAAGTATAAGAGTAGGCTAAATGTAGTGGGAATGGTTTTCCCCTTAGAAGTGTTTGCGGCAAAAGGAGGGATAGGGTAAGGAATGAGCGGGCCATGAAAGAATGTGGAATAGATGTTCCGGTAGTGGACGTGTGTGACAGGATTGTGCTTCATTGGTTTGGCCATGGCGAGAGAATATATAAAAGTTGATTGATGAAGCAGATTTATGATAGGGAAGTGAATGGTGTGAGAGGAAAGACTAGACTGAGAACGTCATTTAAGAAAAGGAGTGTGTATGAAACAATGAATGTAATAGAGGCAAAAGAGCAGCAATTACTAAGTTCTTTAACTATATCTATCCCAAATTTGAATGGCGCAACGGGGGTGCATTTATATAATTGTGTAGTTTTCCAGAAAATATTTAGCTGTAGTACAAATAGAGGTTCCGAGTGTTAAAAGACATCATTCGAAGAAATGAAATTCGGAATATTAGCTGAAGTCTTTATCCTCATTACCAGCTCACAGTCATGGATAGAGGTAAATTTTTAACAAGGCTGCTCTTTGCTTTCTCCTTTTATTTGATTATACCAAGCTGCTATGAAGGCAATCTTTTTCAGCTACATTAGATATTTTATTATCTCCATCGTCTCAGGCTCAACCTTGTGGAAGTTCATTATATATTAAATGAAAGGAAAACTTTGTTCTATTCCACCAGAATAAATTTGTGGAATAGAACAAAGTTTTCCTTTCATTTAATATAGATATTTTATATTTTAATGCCTGAACTTTTACACCGGCTATATACTCATCTATTCATGATGAAGTTTATTAAGGTGCATGTGGTTAGAATATGACTGATTTCGAAAGATTCTTCAGCGCGGCAGGCATAGAGGTTATATTATCGTGGGTAATGTAAAATTCGTATTACAATGAAGTCATGTATCAAAGACTCGGTGACTTTAGTTTTCAAAAAAATATTTTGAGTTCCTTCGTTTTTGCTATAAAGCATGGTTTTATTACCATAGAAACAGACTTTAATATCCGAAGTAACCGCAGCTGGTGTGAGAACCAATATATGTTAATCTGTTTGCTGGGCAACAAAAAAATGTAAGGAATGTTTTTAACTTAAGCTTGAGCTTTTTCTGCTTAGCAAGTGCTGCTCGAATGTTTTATCTGGTCTTTGGTAAACGCAGCCAATAGGAGTTGAGATGTAGGAGTAGTGTAATTAATAGCACCGTTAAGTTTTAACATATTTTAATTATTTTTAAGGAAACTAAGATGTAAATTTGGGCGTCTTCTATGACGTCATTCTTCCCTCTAATTCTGATCCGTACCAAAAATAAAACACAGTTAGACCTCTGCTACAGATTTTAGAAGGTCTTAAAACTCTACAGCAATACAGTGGGCGACAGATAATCTCTATTGGATTACTAAGGGACCATCAAGAAAGGAAAGAAAAGCTGTAAGGAAAAGGAATTTGCTGCCGCATAAAAGGTACGGAGAAATGGTAATGATGTCCAAGGATTATTATCCTACCATTTAAAAGCTTTATTGTTCCCTCCCACCTAATCTTCCATTGCTCCGACCGTGTCTGTTGAAATCGCATCAAAGAAAACAAATGCTACTTACAGGGTACGCAATATAAGCTACGAAAAACTATTTGTAGTTGGAGGGCGCTGGTGCAAAAACAGGAAGTTTCTCAGGTGTTGTTAAAATGTTTGTATCATCAGATCAATAACATAAGCAGTGCTAGTATTTACGCCCACATGCTGCCGCTGCTTCTTAGAACGTCCTTCTTCAGATTTGTTACCGTAGAATACTACGCCTTAATAATACCCTCCAGGCCAGTCAAGGGTGCGTGGTAGGGGGTGAGTTATCACCATCATGCAATACACCATACGCTACTGTGAAGTAAATGGAATTAATGAATTAATAAGAAAAGCCTGCAATTACCTTTGAGGGGTTATAGTTTCAATATCAGGCACTACACTGTAGGTATGCTATTAATGCTGTGAAAACTATAAGTACTAGTGTATTTTGCTAATACTTAAATTCTCAGGGATACAAGAGTTATACTGGAAGCATGTGAGACGTGCTGTTAGTGCTATGCAGCAGGCTGAAAAACTAGCATTATGGAGAAAATCGTCTGCACTACCTATCGATTAACAAAATTATAAGGTCTCTCTGACTGCTATTATGTTCTCTTATCGTTTACGGGAAAATTTTATTTTATACCTGTCCGTTATGCAGTTTTTCCCCCAGTTTTAGTCTCACTACATAATATACCGTAGTATGCTGGGGAAAAATGTTAAAACTACTTCCCTTATTCAACAAACATGCGTCCTCATCGGATGGTAAGCTGTTAGTACGTGTATACCTTGTGTGAATTGAGATTTTCTTTTCTTGAATGCAGGAATTACAGGGTAGGACAGCTTGGTGCGGATTAGAGATGAGTATTTTTTATTCACCGTGTGCAGTCATGCCAACACTCTTTCCTCACTTTTGAGGATATGACTGTTGAGGAAGCGTGGTTAGCCGAAGAAAGATGTCGAGGGTTGACGGAAAAAGTCTCAGCTGGGAGCGGTTTGGGATGGAGTAAAGGAGGGGACCTGTTGTGAATGAAAAGACAAGATGTTGTCGACAGGCATACTTTTCTTCTGTTATATATATTTTTATTTCAGTTTTTTTTCCCATGCAGAAGAAGTTGAGTGGAAAGTAGCGTGACTATCTCCCTTTAGTTTTCTCCAAGGAATTTCATGTCTTTAAAAAGGGGAACTTCATAATTCACTGCTTTGGAAAATGTGTTCTTTATAACCGCTTTCTTCTTCTTCTTCTTGACTTTTTAATCGTTTCTGGTTTATATATTTCATAGACAATTCCATTTGCAGTAAATGGAATCAAGGCGTCATCTGGATCTTAACTGTAATTGCTTTAGAAACTTTTTAAATTAATTAAGGCAAACATAAGTTTTTATATTTAATTTTTTTGAATTTGAAGCACAAAATAATTCAGTTTGAATTTGGACACAGTATTTATTTAAAATGTCTTATTATAAATGGGATTTAGTCCCTATTACGCCTAAACAAATAATAATGGCATAAATACCATTAAATATATATTTTTAATGTGGCCCATATATTTTTGTACTTATGTTTTTACCTATTGAAAAACAAGTAGAGTGTTTCAATGTGAGGAAATTGCATTAAAATGGAAAACAAGTAACAAGATATGGCATTGGAAAATTACATCTGTGAAGTATTTCTGCAATGATAAAACTTAAAAAACTTATTTAAACAATTTTCATAACAGTCGCTATTTATCTAATTACGTTTTCCTTAAATGTATTAATTTAAGTTCTCGAGGTAACGGGAAAAGAACAATGTAAAATGGCATTTCAGCATAACTAACCGAAGCCTACGTCGAAATAAATTCTATTTTTTCTAGTGGAGTGTGACCCTGGTCTTGTTTTGTAACATCCATGTTTGAGAAATTTCGCATAGACAAGCCTTAGACACTTCATTAAACTCGTTATTTAAGTTCAATTTTTTCTAGTATTTGTTAGTTATTTACATGGTGAAAAAGTATTTATTGATAACTACGATCTAGATCAGTGGTTCTTAACCTTCCTAATACCGCTACCCTTTAATACAGTTCCTCATATTGCGGTGACCCCCGTAAATATGGAAACCGTCATAAGACCATCGAAAATATGTTTTCCGACTCCTGTGAAAGGTTGGGAACCGCCGATCTAGATGAATGTTTAGGTCTGCGGTGTGTACGTTTTCAAGGATTCTGTTGTACCACTCACGATCCATACCAAAATTCATAAATTTCTTAGAAGATGCCTGCGCTTTAGCATAAAGCAAATAGTGTAGCATTTCCGGGAAAAAGAACATTACAGAGTTTATATTTTATTAATCTGACCAGATTCAAGTTGCGCAGAACTCTCTTCTCTAGAACCTTTGTAAAGATTACTCGTATCTTATTCTCTGTGAATTGTTGAGCAAAAATACATTTTAATTATTTGTATGTTTCTTTGTGCTTTTGTTAATAAGAACTTTATCTCCTTTCTCTCTTCTATATGTTTCTCATGCTGACTTACAAAGGTCATGTTTAAATCCTCAAGTCCTGGTGTCTCGTCTATGTTTTTGAGCATGCTTTTTATCTCTAGATTATTCTCATTCTGCTGTAAGCATTTAAATTAATTTTCATTTTCGCCTCTCAAAGCTTTTAATGCTTCATAATTCCTTGTATTCAACTTTGACTAATTAAACGACCTTTGGACGCAGTACTCGTGTACGAGAGCCTTTGGCCATTGGATGGATTAGTGTCTACTTTTCTCAACAACCACTTCTTGTGACCCTGCACAATACAAAAACGGGAACGTTTTTTCTTATATTATTTTGGAATAGGCGTAGGTTAAATCACAACTATAGAACGTTCCTCATTTTGCTGACTATATGGGTCTTATCGGAAACGCTATCACCAAATTGACGCTCTGTGACGTCACCTTTACCCCACTCAGGCAACTACACACTACGCCTCGCTAAATTTAAGAAGTTACTTAAGCGCATATTTGCATTTTGGAAGAATCTAAGATGCGCAAATAGTATACTATATAGCATATAGTTATTTTCCTACTAATATTGGCAATATCTCACTTCTGGCCTTAATAGTATTAACGTAGAAAACGGATCTCCATAAGAGTCCTTATTTTCAACTAATATGGAACGCCCTATTACGAAGATAAAAATAACTCAGTTAACTAAAAGGAAGCAACAAATGCAATTATATTAATTCACAGTTGTTATTTGCTTGACGATATTTATCTTCGCGAATTGCCATATTTTGCTGCGAATAAGTCTGTGTTATTTTTTAGAAAAGATGGCATGAAAACGTGAACACTTTTTCGGGTGTTTTGGTGGTTACAGTAAAACTTAAACTTCATATCTTTGAATGTGGTTACCATGGAGAAAAAACCAGGAAATCTGTGGACACTTTCTTTTTTTTAACTTGAAGATATTTATGGCATCTGGACCATTTACAGCATTATTGATTGAGGTCTGGGCTCCCCTTTAATTTTGTCATTGAGTTTATTTAGAAATGAAATTTATATACATATGAAGATATTAGATGGAGATCAGATAATTATGGTGGCTAGATTACTGTTTATCGTGACTGTATTTCTAACGCACGGTCCCGGGTTCGAATCCAGGTTGAGGCAGAAATTTTTCTGCGGATCCTCGATATCTGTTTGGGTACTATGTGGAGAGCTTTGCAAGTGTAGTAGATATTCCGTCTGTCGGTGGGAACGTTAAACTGTGCGCCTTGGCGCCCCCCCCCCCCCTTGGCGCCTTTTGCTTAAAGCAAGCAAATGCCGACGGAGCGCTGGGTTATACTCCCCCCTTTCTTCTTTCCCCTGGTAATCCTTCCATTACTAGCTTACCTCCCTACCCTTTATGACATCAGCAGTCGGTCGCCTCGGAAAATAACGAACCAACCAATAGCTGTAGTAGATGTAACGAATGTATTTATTTCTGTTCTAACTTGAAGAAGTGCGAATTCCGTAGGGAAAAGGAGTAGGTATAGTGAAAACTCTGCGATTATGAAGGGACAAATGTACAGAGACAAAGGTACATTTTGTTAAACAACAGCCTATTGGAAGGAGAATTAAATGGGATGAATTGCAGTGGAAGACTTAAAAATGGAATATGCCAAAAAACTATGAACGTCAAAATGAAGAATTATGCAGGAATGAAGCGGTTGGCTGGTTGAGGAGTGGAGAAGAGAGCTATAGAAAACCAATCTACTGATTGATAACTGCTGATTGTGAATGCAAGTGACCTCTCTACTCCCTGGTAGGTGCTTAAACGTCAGTTTGTTAAATCATGATGTTAGATTTCATAATACGAAATTTCCACGAAGATAAGCACGGAACATTTTATTTGCAGCCTCAATCTCTTTCAAATTCAATGGCATGATTTTTAGGAAAGACGAGAGAAGTGAGTCGCAAATTATACCTACTAGCAGGACTATCGAGTGGGAGGTCCAAGATTTATGTGACGTGGCCGAGGGGGAGAGGGGGCACCTTTTGCGGCGATGGCTCCCGTACTTAAATCCGAATAATCCTTCAATCGATCGGTTTGAGGTGCCCTTTTACGGGGTCAGTCCCTCCCCGAACTCCTGGGAACACTTTCAGTAGTAGTGCTCACCCCTCTCTCTCCCTCCTCCACCACCTCTCCCTCTTTCCATTTACCTACTACATGGCATCGGGATTAACCGGTCCTGGTTTCGTCCCCTCGTGTGTATAACTGGTGGGACCCGGACCTTTGTGTCGCTCAGGCGGCCATGCCTACCCCTCACTTCTCCTCATATCGCCCCTGCCGTCGTTACAACTTTATATCCCGCCTAATCTCCTTGACCTCAGGTGGGTAAGGATATACTGAAGAGCTTCCCCCCCGCCCTTGTGTGTTCCGTCACTTTCAGACTGTCGTAAGCTTAGAGAGGAGCTCACTTCGAACGAATTCGGCTGTCCTCGTTTCGGAAGAGGGGCATTAAAAGAATCGACGCTTGAGTGACCCTCTAAGAGGGCCTGAGGGGGTCCGTGTTTATTTTTCGATATCTCCACGGCTATCTCAGTGCCCACTTCGCCTTCTGCTACCTGCGGTGGGGCGGCAAGTCTTCAAGTCCAGCAGTGTTCTTTCTCCTTTACACTCCTCGGCGAACTTCACCCATGAATAGCAGGAACTGGGGCACCAGTGTATGTTGTGGATAATACGATGGAAATGCTGTTGATCGTGAAACCTGTGACACATTCCGATTTTTAAAGGACGTAAAAGCGCTGAGCAACCTTTCAACTACCCGTTTGGCTTGAAATAAATAGTAAATTTAATCTTTTTATCCAAATATTTACAGTAATACGTTTTCCAAAGTAAAGCGTCGCAACCTTTGATAAGTTAAAGAACAAAAAAATACCAAACAATTGACATCTCAGTATTTCTCAGCTGTGTGTTCAAAGTATCGGCAGGTGTATTCCCGCCGATTCTTCGAAAGTTCAAACACACAGCTGAGAAATACTGATAAGACAATTATTTGGTATTGCGAAGCCTTTTCCTCACCCGGAATCAATGTATTGCATGAATCCCATGCCTTAGCTCTACACCCACCCCCTATTGCCACAACTATAATTTTCTTCTGCATTGCAACTTTGTTGAATTTCTCCCTCTTCAAGAACTCTTCCCCACTTAAACTTTTCCCATCCATAGCTAACGTAGCGCAACGTTGTTACCCTCACTAACTATTCCAATTACCCTCCCCATACTCCATTTATCCCCTCCCTTCCTCTTCTTTCTTCACCGACCCTCAATATTTATTGCCCTCAGTATTTCAAAATTTTTGCAATAGGGTTTGATATATGTGGAAAATCATTTTAAATATCTGTTACAACGTTGAATGATCTTGCAAGTTCTGCATGACATCGAAATATTTCCACTGGAAAAGTTACTATTGAATTTATTATTAAGAAGGTCAATGCCCATTGTATTTGTTAATGTGACACGAACCCTGTCTTTCCCAATCACAAAGCACCCTACATCCTGGACAGTCCGAAACAGAAATAGGTAAGAGCGAGTGGGGACGTGAGTGTAAGACGCATTGGAAATAAGAAGTAAGAATTCCGCTTCCGCGATATTCAGAATTTAGACACAGTTGAAAAAAAACGCCACTGGAGGAGGATTGGCACCACCGCGTGTAGGGCTCGACTACTCGAGGAAGAGAGACCACGGGACACCTCTGCCGGAGATCAGAGGGAAAAGGGTAGACAAAATGGTGGGGATGGTTAACACTAGGATGACGGGAGTTTCGCACTACCTAAAAGGAAGGACGGGCAGGGGTCATTTTGACCCATAGAGTTTTTCAGCATCAAATGGCTCCTTTTTTCTCCTGAAACTATTTTTTCCACAAATGAAATTAATAGGGCCTTACCTACACATTATTAGCAATGAAAATTATTTACACTAATAATTGTTAATAATTAAAATTATTTCAGTTGATCCTCTTCAGCAGTGCTCATCCTATGCTCATCAATCATAACAGTTTGAAAATAAAGACACGTGGCTGAATATTGTGCATATATAGATAAATATCCTTTTATTTGATAATTATTAATTTTACAAAACCTTTTTAAAATAAAAAATATGCATAAAAAGCACATCCATACACAGACATTTACATGTGCATATACATATTTGTTAAGATGTAAGATCACTTTCTTGCACAACTTACACTTATAGCTATTTTTTCAGCACAGTTCCTACAAACACTTCTATTGTATTGGGGACAAACTTTGGCAGTTTTCTTAGTCCAATTTTTAAAAAATTTGACAGTGTGTTCTTTTCTGACCCTTTGGGGTAGTAGCGTGCGTTTCCCGGGAAGATGAGGGTTTCATTCCAATTGGCATCCCCACCACTTCTTCAACCAGTCTTTGAATATATTTCTTTCTACTTACTCAGATATTCGTCACTTTTATCTTGCTAATTTTTATTTGATATTCGTCACTTCTGATATCCGTCTGGTAGCCACATTCCTTTCCGGAAAAAATCACCCTATCCTATGATTACGTGAACGACGCTTGCCGCCAGCCACTTCGGTAGGGATCTAGTACACGGCTACCTGCGATAAAAGGAGCTGACAACAGAAAGAAAGCTAACGGAAAGTTTTGCGAGTTTTTCGGCATCGGAGAATGTACCCACTAATCCTAGGAGGGACAAAAGCTTACGTAGACTTTTCTGCTATCATACGAGCCAAAACTCTTTCCTCCTCTCTTTTGCATCCCACGGAGTGATTTCCCTAAAGCTAAAGGGGACTCGGAAATGATTGTACAAGTTGAGCACGGCACATCCTCTAGACCGCTTTCAGAAGCTTTGTGCCGATACTTCGGTGACAAAAATGATCTTTTATTAAAAGTTTCTTTCTTTTTTTGAGGGTATATACAATTTTGCTTACCCCTCTTCATTGACCTTTTTGAAGGTTTTCATTTTACAAACATAAAAGTTGTAGAATTTTACACTGGGTACGGTTTTGTATAGGTTTTTTTACACACGTTTCGTATTTTAAAATGACCACAATTAGGAATTCGGAGATGAGTAAAAGCACAAGTGAACGTGCGTATCGCTGTGGTCAAAATGAGAGGTCAAAACAATTTCGCAAGCGATGGTCAGGAGTTGAAAACACCGAATTTTGATGGGAGGAACAGATCAAGACGTATGAGATTTATTTTTGAGGAGGAGGAGCTGTCAGGAGTAGAAACGCTGCGCATCTTGGCAAGGAATGATCGGCAATGCGAAAAAGTGGTTAAGCGCCCCATCACACTTCTACTATGACTTTGAATAATTCGAGAAATCGTTCAGGGAACAATATTGGAGTGATGAAAGGTAAATGAAAGTCAGGAGAGTCCTGGACTACGGAAGCTATCAATGCAACGGGAACCAAACGATAGTAGAGTACGCTACTGCTAGGATAAGCTCGGCGAAGGAGTTGGCGTTACCGGTAGCAGACGGGAATGATCTCTCACAACGTTAAGACACTCCCGCAATTCCAAACGTTCCAAGGGCGATGTAATAGAATCTCGGAGGATGAGAGGTTGTCAGAAATAATGGAACAACAAAGGTGGAGAAATTGGGACCCACAAGAAAGCGAAAGACGCGCATGGCAAAAAAGACCGGATGAGTGGGAACCCGAGTCGTCAGCACAAAGGAGATGGGAGAATAGACAAACCCAAAGGTACTAGAGATAAGTACCAAGGAGACTGGACGAGAGAGGGCCAAATGTAGCACGTGAATATCACCCGAGACTGGAGAGAAAGAACTAGAGAGGCGAACGCAAAGGAATCCGACAACCAGGACGCAACGACCCAATGGGAGGAGTAGGCCAGATCAAAAGTTCCGGGTGAATTCATTGGTGGTGGAGAACAGCAAGAGATCGGATTCGGAAAACTGAAGGCGGCAAGGCACGTGCGTAGTCCCGTCGTGTCGAAGGCCGAAAATGGCAAAAATAGGGAAAAGAAAGAGGACTATCGAGAGGATGAGAGAGCGGTGCTCAACGTATTTGGGTCACCCAGAGGTTTTTTAATAGAGAGAGAGGACGTTCTGGAGGAAATGACATGCCAGGAAATTGAGACTGAAAATGAAGGTTTGAAGACAACAGCGTTGATAGACACAGGATCAGAGTTGGCATCCGTGAGTGAAGAATTGTACTGGGAAAAGTTTCAATTGTTTAAGGATACCCTTGAGTTACCGGTGAAGGGAATGCAAATAATCGGAGCAATTGGGGATACGAGCGGATAAACTAAAAATCATTTGTCCCAATGTTGTAGTCGGTGAAATATATTTAAATATAAACTGGACGGTGGTGGCACAGTTAGTGAACCCAATTATAATGGCCACCGATACGCTGGTATTGATATCGGCAAAGATAGATTATTACCATCGGGTGGTAATGGCGAAGCAAGGGATGACGGAGGCCAAATGCACATTTAAGAAAACAAACTTGGGATCGCAACGAATCGTCTTATGCATCAATGGAGATGGAGAACGGAGGGGAAGAAAGGAGTGAAGAAAAAAGAAAAAAATGCTTGGAGGAACAAGATATCAAGGAAAGTATCAGGAAAATTGAGGACCTATCCAAAGAAGAGATGCGAAAACTAACGACGGTTGTATTAAAGCATACAATTCTGTTGTCGAGGGTAAATTGTTCCACCAAACTTCCGGAGGCAAGCGAGAGGAGCAATTAGGTAGGTGATGGCTGAAAGAATAATTAAAGGAAGCCCGTCATGAAATGTATCACTGTTAGTGTATGTAGTGAAAAAGGACGGATCAATACAATAATGCATCGATGCCAGAGCGGTGGATAAGCTGAGACCTAACTATGCAACTTCAAGGACAACCGAAGTGACCCCGACGGAGTCACAGTTTGGACGCAAGCCCGAAAGAGTATGGGATGAGTGGTAAAATTTAGGACGAATACGGAAAGAGACGAATACGGCCAACATGGTGGAAAAAATTGTAATGCACACTGTGAAGAAAGGAAGACGCAGAGCAGAAAGAGAGCACAGAAAACATGTTAAAATGAAAATCCTGTTTAAAATAGGAGACCATAAATTGTAGGTAGCTGTTGAAGTAGCTTACTATGTGTTAGGCTACCGCTTATTTTTGTTCCCGTCTAAATGCATTACTCTTCAAATTTGTTCATTTCTTACGTCCTCCTTTCATGATACACCGGCGCTTCTTTTCCAGAAGTGTATTTTCTTACCTTTATCTTTTCTTGTTATCTTTCCTTGCCACTTATTCTTATTTCCCGTGTTTCTAACCCATAAGCGATTATACTTTCCACTGTAATTATGAATGTACACGTTTTAATTTTTCTTACTATTGAGCCACTCCGAAGGACCTAATTTAGGTGCCTTACATGTCACTTAATGTACAATGTTAATAATCACAATGAATGTAGACGAAAATATAATAGATTCAATTGAAAAAAGCACTTTATGTGGTATGATCACCGAGTTTGTAATAAAATTACTGGGACAGTAGGGAACTGTGGAGGTTGAGATGCGAGAAACGGCCCTAATTGTAGAAACCTCGCAAATTAAAAAATGATTTATGCATACTTAAATTAATTTTTTATTTAAATGCGCTGAAATTTTTATTGAATTCTTGCCTCACTTATTTTTATGCTGTCTAGTTTTCTCAAATACTTACTTAACTAGCTAATATCTTTTTTATCCCTTTTAGCAGAAATATTTGTTTGTGGAGTAATCCAGTCATATAAATGGGATACGAAGCTGGAGGAGACCAAAAGAGATTAAGAGTCCTAATTAGGTCGTCGAGTTAGTTGACCATTCAAAATTAGCCTAAATCCCGTGATCTCTCACCTAATGGAAACTCGAGCAATAGGAAAGAGAATCCATGCTAGCTGGTGCTCATAAGATATGACAGTAATCCCGCGAATTGCGCCGACGATCCTTTCGAACGTGGTAATGAACTGCGGTTTACAGACTCATAGCGTTTGCAGACTTTGCATTGTTCGGGTGATGAATTGGTTCACCAGGCAAATCGCTCCTTTAGACTCATTGCCGTTCCGCCGGGGTAAGTCCCTTTAATTAGCCACGAAGTTTCAGGATATCACGGATTGATCGTGGAATATTCTTGAATGGACATATGCAGTGCAGTATTCAGAGTAATATAAGTAGTAAATGCAAGTTAGGCATGCAATCAGTTGCGTTATTATTAAGAATCGGTTTGCTCAAAGATTGTGCAATGATTTTGCACTATTTGTTTTGCTCGTCTCCCTTTAGAGGTGAAACTACATTATTGGCAACGATAAAAGCTCATCTTGTTTGAATATTGTACTTATAAAAACTTAGATATGTTATAATAACTGCGTGGTCATTTCTTTCTCCGTTAGTTCACTGAATGAGCCTTTAAGCTATGGCGATGAACCTTCTTTTATATCTATAGCATATTTTTAGCATAAATTTGCAGTTGCATGGTAACATTCGGGCACCTGCTGCAGAGAGATTCATTAGACAGGAAGAAACCATTTAAGGTCAATAATAAGTGGTTTGACATGACAGTGGACTAATTTTATTCTGTCCTACTAAGGTAATTTGGCACCCCGTATAACTAGAAAGGTTAAAAAAGTAATTCCAGATTGTTGTGGTTATTGGTAAATTGTTATTAAGTGATGGTGTGGTAATTCTTTCAGTGATGGATGTTGTAAAATCAGAGGCATGCGTTGAGATTTTGTTTGCCTGTTTGAAAGCCTTTCAGTGGACCAAGGAAGTTAACATTTGGCGGTAATACTTACACATCTTAGTAAAAACTGCAAATAGTAATTTAAACGGAATTTTCCCCAAATTGTTATTGTTTATTCCCGTAAGAAAAGAATTGAATTCAGTGAAGCAGTTTCATTTTTGTTTTTCAAATTACTCGGACTTAAAAATTTTAAATTATAGAGTTCAAATTTTAGCTAAAATGTTGTGACTTTTTAAACTAAAGAGTGTAAACTTACCCTGTTGGATTCCAGAAATAATTAGTAATATAGTAATATATAATAAAAAATGTACTAATAAATAATAGCGATTAAACGACCGAAAATATTAGTCAAATTTACAAACTACAATGAAGAGTGGTTGTTTATTAACTTTTACTATCATAAGTGTTACATTAAAATAATTTTGTCTTTTTAAAAATTATTCGCACTCAAGTTTTAGGGTTTAACCTTTCAATAAACGGCATAAATAATAATAATTTTTTTACTCTTTAATTTGATGTTCCCCCACGCTTCATTTCAGCCTAAATGAATACGCTTTTAACTCCTTAATGCCCATCTTTGTTACCATTTCCACTATAGAAATTTTAATTTACTTGTCAACCGCAGAATCGAATGAATAAATTTTCATAACCTTTAAATAGGGACCTCTACTTGGGGACTTTATATCATAGGTTAACTGTTCAATGAAAGAATTACGGTGATAGTTCAAGTTAGGGTTTATTTCACCCCATCCTATCCATAGGTGATTAATGACTTCTACATAGTATGTATATTTCGTATACCGCATTGGAAGGGTTCTTTTAATCTTATGCAAAAACGTCACGTTTTTTCTCATTCAGTGTAATTTCAAAGAGGACTCTCTTCTATTGATTTTTATTTTAACTCTCAAATTGAGGAGGAAAAATAGTGAACGAAGGTCAACGTTGTAATCAGCCTACTCCCACCGATATAATGAGGGGAATGACGCATGCAAGAGGTCATTTCAAAAGGAATATTGTTTTTGGACCTTGTATTCGAAAGGGCTCTCAAATATGTGGGAGGATAGCATAGAACGGACATGCACTGTGTTTATTTTGCGTCGATGGCACAGCAAAAAAACATTGATTTCTCAGCTCGCAGGAGACTTTAAATTCACGGTGGCGATCGCTCTGCATCATCCATATGTAATGAGCCGTAATTCCCCTCGCAGCTGATCCATGCTGCTTGGGAGTTGAAAATGGTCCAAGCTCTTTTGTCGAATTTCATTTAGAGTCGCGGTGGGTTCGCGTCGGGACGTCTGTCTCTCTATTTCTATCTCTCTCTCTATCCCGCCTGTTCTAGTGCCCGCTGTCTACGAATATTTGATGTTCATCGGCCGAATGTTTAACCGTGTCGACAAAAAATCCCTTGTGAGCGATTAAAATACATGCGAAGGTCACGTCTTTTTTTTCTCTGGAAGAATTTTATCGATTCTCGTCGTCTCGTAAACTCTTTGTTTCCAAATTCAGAGTCATGGAGCGAGTTTTCGTAGTGTTTACTTGCCTAAAGCAGAAAAAAATTATCCCGATTGTCGCTAGACTAGGTATGTACTAGACTAGTGGAGAGGAAGGCACCAAAAGAAAATGGAAGTATGGCCTTCCTTCTCTGATAGTGGCCGAGTTGTTTAGTAAATTGTTACTTTGAAGGGACTTTTAAAGTAGTCTTTTCGTAAATTGCGTAGTGGTAACTCACTTGCAATGGTATTTTCTTAAGCCTCTTTTCTGTACTATTTCTACCATGATCTGAATAGCGTAAACTTGTCGTGGAGTCGCGCTCTGATGACCCCTTGGACAGAACTTTCTGAGGAAATATTAATTGCTCCTGGGAAGGCCATTCATGACGGTTCGGTCCAAGGTTAGTAGACAGACGAATGGTAGTCCACTAGCAAAGGTAATAAAACCGCCCTCCCCCTCCAGCTCCAGTTTCTCTTCCAATACTTTTATGGTCTATATCGCCCCCTTTAGTCTAAAAGATTCTGATTATGCACTTTAGTTTTCTAAAGATTAAATTTAATTGATCATTGATTTACTAATACTCACAGTAATACTTGAAATACTTCATTTTAGTGACTAACACTTGGACGTCAGTGAATCTAACCAGCCTAATATGTTTTTCGCCTATTTTTAGAACATATTTCAACTAGCCGAGCAAGGGAAATACGCTTTGACCTCATCATAAAAATACAAAATATTTTAGTTAAATTTACGAACACATTTTCAGTAAAACTGAAATTAATGTCATTTATTTATTCCATCACCAACTCCAAAACAAATCTCTTGAGCCCACTGCTTGCTCCAGTTTGTATCCTCCTGTTATGGCCATCCTCGTTTTAGGCACCCAAGTAGGGATGAGGATTTCACCGAAAATTCTCCGCCACTGCGTTGATTTGAGCCCTAGCACTTAAGAAAGAGAAATCCAGCCGCCACATCTGCCATTATCCACAATCTCCTCTGCTCCGCAGCTGTTTTCATCCACGTTTCTCTACTTCTTTCGTCTTTCTACGATTAGCATTAACATTTTCCACGCAGCAATTGATTCTCGAGAGACTTGGCAACGCTGCTGAGCCGAGAGGTCCATGTGCCAGTATTTGTCGGTGTATTCAACGGAATTGGTCGTTGTAGTTCTATTACTTTCTTCTTTTATCTATGGAAAATATCTAAAAGATACTGGCTTGATTCATGCTATGGTTCAGATGTGACCCTTCATAACTAACAATAGCCTTAATTTTTTTCAATGAATATATTTATACATAAACTTGTAGAGATTGCCCGAATATTGCCCGAATTCATTCCCGCAGTATCAGAGATTCAGACCCAACTCTGTGACTCTTCCCATTCCATTTCGAGGAGATGGAGGGGGGGGGTTTAAATCACATTTTCCTCCTAATATATTTCATCGAACTTGGCAGGAGGCACAGGGACGAGCCCCAGACGACGGCGCTTTCACTGCTCACCATCTAACCGGCCCACTCCCTTTCATACGCCTTCACTCCACCCACTACATCCCGGTACCAGTGTTGCCAACTGAGAGTGATTGAGTGAGCTTGAGTGATGATGAGAGTCTATTGCATATTTTACATTTTATTTTTATTTTGTTATGCGTTATTGATAGGTCCTTGGCAGAGGAGATATACCTACTTCTAAACCCTGACTGCGCGCGTGAATGAGATTTTAAGAGGGTCAATATACATGCACATGTACCGAACCCGAGTGATTAAGAGTTTGTATTTTACTGTTCAATTTTTCTCCGTAGTATAAGTGTGATTTGTCGATGAGTGTGTGATTGGAGTGTGTTTTTTATTTTGTATTTTGAGTGATTCCGCTCTCCTACTTTCCTATTCTAGATACAATTGTCTTTCCTATTTTTACACCTTATATTTTAGTCTACCTTCCTAACTTCCCCTGCTCTATTAAGAGTATGGCCTTGGGTATTATTCCATTTTCAATCATCAATTCATAATAGGAATCCTTCTTAAAGATAGAGAAGTACTAGTGCCAACACTATTTCATGTGTTTATAATAGTATTTTAACAGTAGGAAGGTTCACCGATGAAAATGTGAAAGTGAGATGCTACTCTGCTGTAGTTAGGTCACATCTCGAATATGATGTAATCATTTCGGACCCAGCTCAGAGAAATTTAACTAACGAAGTAAATAATATACAAAGCGATGCCACACACTTCGTTAAAACTGTTATCAGTGAGCAGAAATGTTTTACGCAGCTGATGGAAAAACTAGGTTGGGAGCCGTCAGGGACTCGGAGGCAACACGTTAGGCTT